>OX336398.1:209096410-214623334 GCA_946902985.2 Meconema thalassinum
GGCCAAAAAGTACAAAATCATTAATAACTCCGTAACTAAACGTCGTATGATGAAATAGCAAGAGACAAAAAAGATGTAATGTGTTAATGTCTACAACATAGGCCATGTACAATATCACACTCTGAGAAAAATTTCGGCCAAAAAGTACAAAATCATTAATAACTCCCTAATTAAACGTCGTATGATGAAATAGCAAGAGACAAAAAAGATGTAATGTGTTATTGTCTACAACTTAAGGCATGTACAATATCACACTCTGAGAAAAATTTCGGCCAAAAAGTACAAAATCATTAATAACTCCCTAATTAAACGTCGTATGATGAAATAGCAAGAGACAAAAAAGATGTAATGTGTTATTGTCTACAACATAGGCCATGTACAATATCACACTCAGAGAAAAATTTCGGCCAAAAAGTACAAAATCATTAATAACTCCGTAAATAAACGTCGTATGATGAAATAGCAAGAGACAAAAAAGATGTAATGTGTTATTGTCTACAACATAGGCCATAGACAATATCACACTCAGAGAAAAATTTCGGCCAAAAAGTACAAAATCATTAATAACTCCGTAACTAAACGTCGTATGATGAAATAGCAAGAGACAAAAAAGATGTAATGTGTTAATGTCTACAACATAGGCCATGTACAATATCACACTCTGAGAAAAATTTCGGCCAAAAAGTACAAAATCATTAATAACTCCCTAATTAAACGTCGTATGATGAAATAGCAAGAGACAAAAAAGATGTAATGTGTTATTGTCTACAACATAGGCCATGTACAATATCACACTCAGAGAAAAATTTCGGCCAAAAAGTACAAAATCATTAATAACTCCCTAATTAAACGTCGTATGATGAAATAGCAAGAGACAAAAAAGATGTAATGTGTTATTGTCTACAACATAGGCCATGTACAATATCACACTCAGAGAAAAATTTCGGCCAAAAAGTACAAAATCATTAATAACTCCGTAAATAAACGTCGTATGATGAAATAGCAAGAGACAAAAAAGATGTAATGTGTTATTGTCTACAACATAGGCCATGCACAATATCACACTCAGAGATATTACTGGAGATAAATAGCTTCCCCCTATATTTTTGTCTCTTGTAGGGTTGAAAATCAAAAAATGTACCTTTTCGGAATTTTTC
This sequence comes from Meconema thalassinum, assembly GCA_946902985.2. NCBI lineage: Eukaryota > Metazoa > Arthropoda > Insecta > Orthoptera > Tettigoniidae > Meconema > Meconema thalassinum. The sequence continues at coordinate 209,097,568 of OX336398.1, forward strand.
TGTTGGTTGCAAGGTGAAAGGAGTGTTTTTGCAAAATATCAAGTTTCTAACTCATTTGGAAGTGGGTAAACATTTATGTCAGTGAGTGAATCAGTCAGCCATGTGGTTTTATATAATATAGATGAGCATGGGACGAAGTGGAAAATAATTCTATCACCTGAAACCAAAAATGCATGGGACGAAAAAATACATCAAAATATCATGTTGGTTTCCGACCCTACAAGACGTAAAAAATATAATAAAAGTATTAAAAAAACTATTTTTTGAAATTTCATTCGAATCAATTTTTAAGTTATTCGTGGGACATAGAAAAATTTCGGACAAAAAGTACAAAATCATTAATAACTCCCTAATTATACGTCGTATGATGAAATAGCAAGAGACAAAAAAGATGTAATGTGTTATTGTCTACAACATAGGCCATGGACAATATCACACTCAGAGAAAAATTTCGGCCAAAAAGTACAAAATCATTAATAACTCCGTAACTAAACGTCGTATGATGAAATAGCAAGAGACAAAAAAGATGTAATGTGTTAATGTCTACAACATAGGCCATGTACAATATCACACTCTGAGAAAAATTTCGGCCAAAAAGTACAAAATCATTAATAACTCCCTAATTAAACGTCGTAGCAAGAGACAAAAAAGATGTAATGTGTTATTGTCTACAACTTAGGGCATGTACAATATCACACTCAGAGAAAAATTTCGGCCAAAAAGTACAAAATCATTAATAACTCCCTAATTAAAACGTCGTATGATGAAATAGCAAGAGACAAAAAAGATGTAATGTGTTATTGTCTACAACATAGGCCATGTACAATATCACACTCAGAGAAAAATTTCGGCCAAAAAGTACAAAATCATTAATAACTCCGTAAATAAACGTCGTATGATGAAATAGCAAGAGACAAAAAAGATGTAATGTGTTATTGTCTACAACATAGGCCATGCACAATATCACACTCAGAGATATTACTGGAGATAAATAGCTTCCCCCTATATTTTTGTCTCTTGTAGGGTTGAAAATCAAAAAATGTACCTTTTCGGAATTTTTCTGTTGGTTGCAAGGTGAAAGGAGTGTTTTTGCCAAATATCAAGTTTCTAACTCATTTGGAAGTGGGTAAACATTTATGTCAGTGAGTGAATCAGTCAGCCATGTGGTTTTATATAATATAGATGAGCATGGGACGAAGTGGAAAATAATTCTATCACCTGAAACCAAAAATGCATGGGACGAAAAAATACATCAAAATATCATGTTGGTATCCGACCCTACAAGACGTAAAAAATATAATAAAAATATTAAAAAAACCTATTTTTTGAAATTTCATTCGAATCAATTTTTAAGTTATTCGTGGGACATAGAAAAATTTCGGACAAAAAGTACAAAATCATTAATAACTCCGTAACTAAACGTCGTATGATGAAATAGCAAGAGACAAAAAAGATGTAATGTGTTATTGTCTACAACATAGGCCATGCACAATATCACACTCAGAGATATTACTGGAGATAAATAGCTTCCCCCTATATTTTTGTCTCTTGTAGGGTTGAAAATAAAAAAATGTACCTTTTCGGAATTTTTCTGTTGGTTGCAAGGTGAAAGGAGTGTTTTTTGCCAAATATCAAGTTTCTAACTCATTTGGAAGTGGGTAAACATTTATGTCAGTGAGTGAATCAGTCAGCCATGTGGTTTTATATAATATAGATGAGCATGGGACGTAGTGGAAAATAATTCTATCACCTGAAACCAAAAATGCATGGGACGAAAAAATACATCAAAATATCATGTTGGTTTCCGACCCTACAAGACGTAAAAAATATAATAAAAGTATTAAAAAAAACTATTTTTTGAAATTTCATTCGAATCAATTTTTCAGTTATTCGTGGGACATAGAAAAATTTCGGACAAAAAGTACAAAATCATTAATAACTCCCTAATTATACGTCGTATGATGAAATAGCAAGAGACAAAAAAGATGTAATGTGTTATTGTCTACAACATAGGCCATGGACAATATCACACTCAGAGAAAAATTTCGGCCAAAAAGTACAAAATCATTAATAACTCCGTAACTAAACGTCGTATGATGAAATAGCAAGAGACAAAAAAGATGTAATGTGTTAATGTCTACAACATAGGCCATGTACAATATCACACTCTGAGAAAAATTTCGGCCAAAAAGTACAAAATCATTAATAACTCCCTAATTAAACGTCGTATGATGAAATAGCAAGAGACAAAAAAGATGTAATGTGTTATTGTCTACAACTTAAGGCATGTACAATATCACACTCTGAGAAAAATTTCGGCCAAAAAGTACAAAATCATTAATAACTCCCTAATTAAGGTAAACGTCGTATGGAATGAAATAGCAAGAGACAATAAAGATGTAATGTGTTATTGTCTACAACATAGGCCATGTACAATATCACACTCAGAGAAAAATTTCGGCCAAAAAGTACAAAATCATTAATAACTCCGTAAATAAACGTCGTATGATGAAATAGCAAGAGACAAAAAAGATGTAATGTGTTATTGTCTACAACATAGGCCATGCACAATATCACACTCAGAGATATTACTGGAGATAAATAGCTTCCCCCTATATTTTTGTCTCTTGTAGGGTTGAAAATCAAAAAATGTACATTTTCGGAATTTTTCTGTTGGTTGCAAGGTGAAAGGAGTGTTTTTGCAAAATATCAAGTTTCTAACTCATTTGGAAGTGGGTAAACATTTATGTCAGTGAGTGAATCAGTCAGCCATGTGGTTTTATATAATATAGATGAGCATGGGACGAAGTGGAAAATAATTCTATCACCTGAAACCAAAAATGCATGGGACGAAAAAATACATCAAAATATCATGTTGGTTTCCGACCCTACAAGACGTAAAAAATATAATAAAAGTATAAAAAAAAAACTATTTTTTGAAATTTCATTCGAATCAATTTTTAAGTTATTCGTGGGACATAGAAAAATTTCGGACAAAAAGTACAAAATCATTAATAACTCCCTAATTATACGTCGTATGATGAAATAGCAAGAGACAAAAAAGATGTAATGTGTTATTGTCTACAACATAGGCCATGGACAATATCACACTCAGAGAAAAATTTCGGCCAAAAAGTACAAAATCATTAATAACTCCGTAACTAAACGTCGTATGATGAAATAGCAAGAGACAAAAAAGATGTAATGTGTTAATGTCTACAACATAGGCCATGTACAATATCACACTCTGAGAAAAATTTCGGCCAAAAAGTACAAAATCATTAATAACTCCCTAATTAAACGTCGTATGATGAAATAGCAAGAGACAAATAAGATGTAATGTGTTATTGTCTACAACTTAGGGCATGTACAATATCACACTCAGAGAAAAATTTCGGCCAAAAAGTACAAAATCATTAATAACTCCCTAATTAAACGTCGTATGATGAAATAGCAAGAGACAAAAAAGATGTAATGTGTTATTGTCTACAACATAGGCCATGTACAATATCACACTCAGAGAAAAATTTCGGCCAAAAAGTACAAAATCATTAATAACTCCGTAAATAAACGTCGTATGATGAAATAGCAAGAGACAAAAAAGATGTAATGTGTTATTGTCTACAACATAGGCCATGCACAATATCACACTCAGAGATATTACTGGAGATAAATAGCTTCCCCCTATATTTTTGTCTCTTGTAGGGTTGAAAATCAAAAAATGTACCTTTTCGGAATTTTTCTGTTGGTTGCAAGGTGAAAGGAGTGTTTTTGCCAAATATCAAGTTTCTAACTCATTTGGAAGTGGGTAAACATTTATGTCAGTGAGTGAATCAGTCAGCCATGTGGTTTTATATAATATAGATGAGCATGGGACGAAGTGGAAAATAATTCTATCACCTGAAACCAAAAATGCATGGGACGAAAAAATACATCAAAATATCATGTTGGTTTCCGACCCTACAAGACGTAAAAATATAATAAAAGTATTAAAAAAACTATTTTTGAAATTTCATTCGAATCAATTTTTAAGTTATTCGTGGGACATAGAAAAATTTCGGACAAAAAGTACAAAATCATTAATAACTCCCTAATTATACGTCGTATGATGAAATAGCAAGAGACAAAAAAGATGTAATGTGTTATTGTCTACAACATAGGCCATGGACAATATCACACTCAGAGAAAAATTTCGGCCAAAAAGTACAAAATCATTAATAACTCCGTAACTAAACGTCGTATGATGAAATAGCAAGAGACAAAAAAGATGTAATGTGTTAATGTCTACAACATAGGCCATGTACAATATCACACTCTGAGAAAAATTTCGGCCAAAAAGTACAAAATCATTAATAACTCCCTAATTAAACGTCGTAGCAAGAGACAAAAAAGATGTAATGTGTTATTGTCTACAACTTAGGGCATGTACAATATCACACTCAGAGAAAAATTTCGGCCAAAAAGTACAAAATCATTAATAACTCCCTAATTAAACGTCGTATGATGAAATAGCAAGAGACAAAAAAGATGTAATGTGTTATTGTCTACAACATAGGCCATGTACAATATCACACTCAGAGAAAAATTTCGGCCAAAAAGTACAAAATCATTAATAACTCCGTAAATAAACGTCGTATGTTGAAATAGCAAGAGACAAAAAAGATGTAATGTGTTATTGTCTACAACATAGGCCATGCACAATATCACACTCAGAGATATTACTGGAGATAAATAGCTTCCCCCTATATTTTTGTCTCTTGTAGGGTTGAAAATCAAAAAATGTACCTTTTCGGAATTTTTCTGTTGGTTGCAAGGTGAAAGGAGTGTTTTTGCCAAATATCAAGTTTCTAACTCATTTGGAAGTGGGTAAACATTTATGTCAGTGAGTGAATCAGTCAGCCATGTGGTTTTATATAATATAGATGAGCATGGGACGAAGTGGAAAATAATTCTATCACCTGAAACCAAAAATGCATGGGACGAAAAAATACATCAAAATATCATGTTGGTATCCGACCCTACAAGACGTAAAAAATATAATAAAAATATTAAAAAAACCTATTTTTTGAAATTTCATTCGAATCAATTTTTAAGTTATTCGTGGGACATAGAAAAATTTCGGACAAAAAGTACAAAATCATTAATAACTCCGTAACTAAACGTCGTATGATGAAATAGCAAGAGACAAAAAAGATGTAATGTGTTATTGTCTACAACATAGGCCATGCACAATATCACACTCAGAGATATTACTGGAGATAAATAGCTTCCCCCTATATTTTTGTCTCTTGTAGGGTTGAAAATCAAAAAATGTACATTTTCGGAATTTTTCTGTTGGTTGCAAGGTGAAAGGAGTGTTTTTGCCAAATATCAAGTTTCTAACTCATTTGGAAGTGGGTAAACATTTATGTCAGTGAGTGAATCAGTCAGCCATGTGGTTTTATATAATATAGATGAGCATGGGACGAAGTGGAAAATAATTCTATCACCTGAAACCAAAAATGCATGGGACGAAAAAATACATCAAAATATCATGTTGGTTTCCGACCCTACAAGACGTAAAAAATATAATAAAAATATTAAAAAAACCTATTTTTTGAAATTTCATTCGAATCAATTTTTAAGTTATTCGTGGGACATAGAAAAATTTCGGACAAAAAGTACAAAATCATTAATAACTCCCTAATTATACGTCGTATGATGAAATAGCAAGAGACAAAAAAGATGTAATGTGTTATTGTCTACAACATAGGCCATGGACAATATCACACTCAGAGAAAAATTTCGGCCAAAAAGTACAAAATCATTAATAACTCCGTAACTAAACGTCGTATGATGAAATAGCAAGAGACAAAAAAGATGTAATGTGTTAATGTCTACAACATAGGCCATGTACAATATCACACTCTGAGAAAAATTTCGGCCAAAAAGTACAAAATCATTAATAACTCCCTAATTAAACGTCGTATGATGAAATAGCAAGAGACAAAAAAGATGTAATGTGTTATTGTCTACAACATAGGCCATGTACAATATCACACTCAGAGAAAAATTTCGGCCAAAAAGTACAAAATCATTAATAACTCCGTAAATAAACGTCGTATGATGAAATAGCAAGAGACAAAAAAGATGTAATGTGTTATTGTCTACAACATAGGCCATAGACAATATCACACTCAGAGAAAAATTTCGGCCAAAAAGTACAAAATCATTAATAACTCCGTAACTAAACGTCGTATGATGAAATAGCAAGAGACAAAAAAGATGTAATGTGTTAATGTCTACAACATAGGCCATGTACAATATCACACTCTGAGAAAAATTTCGGCCAAAAAGTACAAAATCATTAATAACTCCCTAATTAAACGTCGTATGATGAAATAGCAAGAGACAAAAAAGATGTAATGTGTTATTGTCTACAACATAGGCCATGTACAATATCACACTCAGAGAAAAATTTCGGCCAAAAAGTACAAAATCATTAATAACTCCCTAATTAAACGTCGTATGATGAAATAGCAAGAGACAAAAAAGATGTAATGTGTTATTGTCTACAACATAGGCCATGCACAATATCACACTCAGAGATATTACTGGAGATAAATAGCTTCCCCCTATATTTTTGTCTCTTGTAGGGTTGAAAATCAAAAAATGTACCTTTTCGGAATTTTTCTGTTGGTTGCAAGGTGAAAGGAGTGTTTTTGCCAAATATCAAGTTTCTAACTCATTTGGAAGTGGGTAAACATTTATGTCAGTGAGTGAATCAGTCAGCCATGTGGTTTTATATAATATAGATGAGCATGGGACGAAGTGGAAAATAATTCTATCACCTGAAACCAAAAATGCATGGGACGAAAAAATACATCAAAATATCATGTTGGTTTCCGACCCTACAAGACGTAAAAAATATAATAAAAGTATTAAAAAAACTATTTTTTGAAATTTCATTCGAATCAATTTTTAAGTTATTCGTGGGACATAGAAAAATTTCGGACAAAAAGTACAAAATCATTAATAACTCCCTAATTATACGTCGTATGATGAAATAGCAAGAGACAAAAAAGATGTAATGTGTTATTGTCTACAACATAGGCCATGGACAATATCACACTCAGAGAAAAATTTCGGCCAAAAAGTACAAAATCATTAATAACTCCGTAACTAAACGTCGTATGATGAAATAGCAAGAGACAAAAAAGATGTAATGTGTTAATGTCTACAACATAGGCCATGTACAATATCACACTCTGAGAAAAATTTCGGCCAAAAAGTACAAAATCATTAATAACTCCCTAATTAAACGTCGTAGCAAGAGACAAAAAAGATGTAATGTGTTATTGTCTACAACTTAGGGCATGTACAATATCACACTCAGAGAAAAATTTCGGCCAAAAAGTACAAAATCATTAATAACTCCCTAATTAAACGTCGTATGATGAAATAGCAAGAGACAAAAAAGATGTAATGTGTTATTGTCTACAACATAGGCCATGTACAATATCACACTCAGAGAAAAATTTCGGCCAAAAAGTACAAAATCATTAATAACTCCGTAAATAAACGTCGTATGATGAAATAGCAAGAGACAAAAAAGATGTAATGTGTTATTGTCTACAACATAGGCCATGCACAATATCACACTCAGAGATATTACTGGAGATAAATAGCTTCCCCCTATATTTTTGTCTCTTGTAGGGTTGAAAATCAAAAAATGTACCTTTTCGGAATTTTTCTGTTGGTTGCAAGGTGAAAGGAGTGTTTTTGCCAAATATCAAGTTTCTAACTCATTTGGAAGTGGGTAAACATTTATGTCAGTGAGTGAATCAGTCAGCCATGTGGTTTTATATAATATAGATGAGCATGGGACGAAGTGGAAAATAATTCTATCACCTGAAACCAAAAATGCATGGGACGAAAAAATACATCAAAATATCATGTTGGTATCCGACCCTACAAGACGTAAAAAATATAATAAAAATATTAAAAAAACCTATTTTTTGAAATTTCATTCGAATCAATTTTTAAGTTATTCGTGGGACATAGAAAAATTTCGGACAAAAAGTACAAAATCATTAATAACTCCGTAACTAAACGTCGTATGATGAAATAGCAAGAGACAAAAAAGATGTAATGTGTTATTGTCTACAACATAGGCCATGCACAATATCACACTCAGAGATATTACTGGAGATAAATAGCTTCCCCCTATATTTTTGTCTCTTGTAGGGTTGAAAATAAAAAAATGTACCTTTTCGGAATTTTTCTGTTGGTTGCAAGGTGAAAGGAGTGTTTTTTGCCAAATATCAAGTTTCTAACTCATTTGGAAGTGGGTAAACATTTATGTCAGTGAGTGAATCAGTCAGCCATGTGGTTTTATATAATATAGATGAGCATGGGACGTAGTGGAAAATAATTCTATCACCTGAAACCAAAAATGCATGGGACGAAAAAATACATCAAAATATCATGTTGGTTTCCGACCCTACAAGACGTAAAAAATATATTAAAGTATTAAAAAAAACTATTTTTTGAAATTTCATTCGAATCAATTTTTCAGTTATTCGTGGGACATAGAAAAATTTCGGACAAAAAGTACAAAATCATTAATAACTCCCTAATTATACGTCGTATGATGAAATAGCAAGAGACAAAAAAGATGTAATGTGTTATTGTCTACAACATAGGCCATGGACAATATCACACTCAGAAAAATTTCGGCCAAAAAGTACAAAATCATTAATAACTCCGTAACTAAACGTCGTATGATGAAATAGCAAGAGACAAAAAAGATGTAATGTGTTAATGTCTACAACATAGGCCATGTACAATATCACACTCTGAGAAAAATTTCGGCCAAAAAGTACAAAATCATTAATAACTCCCTAATTAAACGTCGTATGATGAAATAGCAAGAGACAAAAAAGATGTAATGTGTTATTGTCTACAACTTAAGGCATGTACAATATCACACTCTGAGAAAAATTTCGGCCAAAAAGTACAAAATCATTAATAACTCCCTAATTAAACGTCGTATGATGAAATAGCAAGAGACAAAAAAGATGTAATGTGTTATTGTCTACAACATAGGCCATGTACAATATCACACTCAGAGAAAAATTTCGGCCAAAAAGTACAAAATCATTAATAACTCCGTAAATAAACGTCGTATGATGAAATAGCAAGAGACAAAAAAGATGTAATGTGTTATTGTCTACAACATAGGCCATGCACAATATCACACTCAGAGATATTACTGGAGATAAATAGCTTCCCCCTATATTTTTGTCTCTTGTAGGGTTGAAAATCAAAAAATGTACATTTTCGGAATTTTTCTGTTGGTTGCAAGGTGAAAGGAGTGTTTTTGCAAAATATCAAGTTTCTAACTCATTTGGAAGTGGGTAAACATTTATGTCAGTGAGTGAATCAGTCAGCCATGTGGTTTTATATAATATAGATGAGCATGGGACGAAGTGGAAAATAATTCTATCACCTGAAACCAAAAATGCATGGGACGAAAAAATACATCAAAATATCATGTTGGTATCCGACCCTACAAGACGTAAAAAAATATAATAAAAATATTAAAAAAACCTATTTTTTGAAATTTCATTCGAATCAATTTTTAAGTTATTCGTGGGACATAGAAAAATTTCGGACAAAAAGTACAAAATCATTAATAACTCCGTAACTAAACGTCGTATGATGAAATAGCAAGAGACAAAAAAGATGTAATGTGTTATTGTCTACAACATAGGCCATGCACAATATCACACTCAGAGATATTACTGGAGATAAATAGCTTCCCCCTATATTTTTGTCTCTTGTAGGGTTGAAAATAAAAAAATGTACCTTTTCGGAATTTTTCTGTTGGTTGCAAGGTGAAAGGAGTGTTTTTTGCCAAATATCAAGTTTCTAACTCATTTGGAAGTGGGTAAACATTTATGTCAGTGAGTGAATCAGTCAGCCATGTGGTTTTATATAATATAGATGAGCATGGGACGTAGTGGAAAATAATTCTATCACCTGAAACCAAAAATGCATGGGACGAAAAAATACATCAAAATATCATGTTGGTTTCCGACCCTACAAGACGTAAAAAATATATTAAAGTATTAAAAAAAACTATTTTTTGAAATTTCATTCGAATCAATTTTTCAGTTATTCGTGGGACATAGAAAAATTTCGGACAAAAAGTACAAAATCATTAATAACTCCCTAATTATACGTCGTATGATGAAATAGCAAGAGACAAAAAAGATGTAATGTGTTATTGTCTACAACATAGGCCATGGACAATATCACACTCAGAAAAATTTCGGCCAAAAAGTACAAAATCATTAATAACTCCGTAACTAAACGTCGTATGATGAAATAGCAAGAGACAAAAAAGATGTAATGTGTTAATGTCTACAACATAGGCCATGTACAATATCACACTCTGAGAAAAATTTCGGCCAAAAAGTACAAAATCATTAATAACTCCCTAATTAAACGTCGTATGATGAAATAGCAAGAGACAAAAAAGATGTAATGTGTTATTGTCTACAACTTAAGGCATGTACAATATCACACTCTGAGAAAAATTTCGGCCAAAAAGTACAAAATCATTAATAACTCCCTAATTAAACGTCGTATGATGAAATAGCAAGAGACAAAAAAGATGTAATGTGTTATTGTCTACAACATAGGCCATGTACAATATCACACTCAGAGAAAAATTTCGGCCAAAAAGTACAAAATCATTAATAACTCCGTAAATAAACGTCGTATGATGAAATAGCAAGAGACAAAAAAGATGTAATGTGTTATTGTCTACAACATAGGCCATGCACAATATCACACTCAGAGATATTACTGGAGATAAATAGCTTCCCCCTATATTTTTGTCTCTTGTAGGGTTGAAAATCAAAAAATGTACATTTTCGGAATTTTTCTGTTGGTTGCAAGGTGAAAGGAGTGTTTTTGCAAAATATCAAGTTTCTAACTCATTTGGAAGTGGGTAAACATTTATGTCAGTGAGTGAATCAGTCAGCCATGTGGTTTTATATAATATAGATGAGCATGGGACGAAGTGGAAAATAATTCTATCACCTGAAACCAAAAATGCATGGGACGAAAAAATACATCAAAATATCATGTTGGTATCCGACCCTACAAGACGTAAAAAATATAATAAAAATATTAAAAAAACCTATTTTTTGAAATTTCATTCGAATCAATTTTTAAGTTATTCGTGGGACATAGAAAAATTTCGGACAAAAAGTACAAAATCATTAATAACTCCGTAACTAAACGTCGTATGATGAAATAGCAAGAGACAAAAAAGATGTAATGTGTTATTGTCTACAACATAGGCCATGCACAATATCACACTCAGAGATATTACTGGAGATAAATAGCTTCCCCCTATATTTTTGTCTCTTGTAGGGTTGAAAATAAAAAAATGTACCTTTTCGGAATTTTTCTGTTGGTTGCAAGGTGAAAGGAGTGTTTTTTGCCAAATATCAAGTTTCTAACTCATTTGGAAGTGGGTAAACATTTATGTCAGTGAGTGAATCAGTCAGCCATGTGGTTTTATATAATATAGATGAGCATGGGACGTAGTGGAAAATAATTCTATCACCTGAAACCAAAAATGCATGGGACGAAAAAATACATCAAAATATCATGTTGGTTTCCGACCCTACAAGACGTAAAAAATATAATAAAAGTATTAAAAAAAACTATTTTTTGAAATTTCATTCGAATCAATTTTTCAGTTATTCGTGGGACATAGAAAAATTTCGGACAAAAAGTACAAAATCATTAATAACTCCCTAATTATACGTCGTATGATGAAATAGCAAGAGACAAAAAAGATGTAATGTGTTATTGTCTACAACATAGGCCATGGACAATATCACACTCAGAGAAAAATTTCGGCCAAAAAGTACAAAATCATTAATAACTCCGTAACTAAACGTCGTATGATGAAATAGCAAGAGACAAAAAAGATGTAATGTGTTAATGTCTACAACATAGGCCATGTACAATATCACACTCTGAGAAAAATTTCGGCCAAAAAGTACAAAATCATTAATAACTCCCTAATTAAACGTCGTATGATGAAATAGCAAGAGACAAAAAAGATGTAATGTGTTATTGTCTACAACTTAAGGCATGTACAATATCACACTCTGAGAAAAATTTCGGCCAAAAAGTACAAAATCATTAATAACTCCCTAATTAAACGTCGTATGATGAAATAGCAAGAGACAAAAAAGATGTAATGTGTTATTGTCTACAACATAGGCCATGTACAATATCACACTCAGAGAAAAATTTCGGCCAAAAAGTACAAAATCATTAATAACTCCGTAAATAAACGTCGTATGATGAAATAGCAAGAGACAAAAAAGATGTAATGTGTTATTGTCTACAACATAGGCCATGCACAATATCACACTCAGAGATATTACTGGAGATAAATAGCTTCCCCCTATATTTTTGTCTCTTGTAGGGTTGAAAATCAAAAAATGTACATTTTCGGAATTTTTCTGTTGGTTGCAAGGTGAAAGGAGTGTTTTTGCAAAATATCAAGTTTCTAACTCATTTGGAAGTGGGTAAACATTTATGTCAGTGAGTGAATCAGTCAGCCATGTGGTTTTATATAATATAGATGAGCATGGGACGAAGTGGAAAATAATTCTATCACCTGAAACCAAAAATGCATGGGACGAAAAAATACATCAAAATATCATGTTGGTTTCCGACCCTACAAGACGTAAAAAATATAATAAAAGTATAAAAAAAAACTATTTTTTGAAATTTCATTCGAATCAATTTTTAAGTTATTCGTGGGACATAGAAAAATTTCGGACAAAAAGTACAAAATCATTAATAACTCCGTAACTAAACGTCGTATGATGAAATAGCAAGAGACAAAAAAGATGTAATGTGTTATTGTCTACAACATAGGCCATGCACAATATCACACTCAGAGATATTACTGGAGATAAATAGCTTCCCCCTATATTTTTGTCTCTTGTAGGGTTGAAAATAAAAAAATGTACCTTTTCGGAATTTTTCTGTTGGTTGCAAGGTGAAAGGAGTGTTTTTTGCCAAATATCAAGTTTCTAACTCATTTGGAAGTGGGTAAACATTTATGTCAGTGAGTGAATCAGTCAGCCATGTGGTTTTATATAATATAGATGAGCATGGGACGTAGTGGAAAATAATTCTATCACCTGAAACCAAAAATGCATGGGACGAAAAAATACATCAAAATATCATGTTGGTTTCCGACCCTACAAGACGTAAAAAATATAATAAAAGTATTAAAAAAAACTATTTTTTGAAATTTCATTCGAATCAATTTTTCAGTTATTCGTGGGACATAGAAAAATTTCGGACAAAAAGTACAAAATCATTAATAACTCCCTAATTATACGTCGTATGATGAAATAGCAAGAGACAAAAAAGATGTAATGTGTTATTGTCTACAACATAGGCCATGGACAATATCACACTCAGAGAAAAATTTCGGCCAAAAAGTACAAAATCATTAATAACTCCGTAACTAAACGTCGTATGATGAAATAGCAAGAGACAAAAAAGATGTAATGTGTTAATGTCTACAACATAGGCCATGTACAATATCACACTCTGAGAAAAATTTCGGCCAAAAAGTACAAAATCATTAATAACTCCCTAATTAAACGTCGTATGATGAAATAGCAAGAGACAAAAAAGATGTAATGTGTTATTGTCTACAACTTAAGGCATGTACAATATCACACTCTGAGAAAAATTTCGGCCAAAAAGTACAAAATCATTAATAACTCCCTAATTAAACGTCGTATGATGAAATAGCAAGAGACAAAAAAGATGTAATGTGTTATTGTCTACAACATAGGCCATGTACAATATCACACTCAGAGAAACATTTCGGCCAAAAAGTACAAAATCATTAATAACTCCGTAAATAAACGTCGTATGATGAAATAGCAAGAGACAAAAAAGATGTAATGTGTTATTGTCTACAACATAGGCCATGCACAATATCACACTCAGAGATATTACTGGAGATAAATAGCTTCCCCCTATATTTTTGTCTCTTGTAGGGTTGAAAATCAAAAAATTTACATTTTCGGAATTTTTCTGTTGGTTGCAAGGTGAAAGGAGTGTTTTTGCAAAATATCAAGTTTCTAACTCATTTGGAAGTGGGTAAACATTTATGTCAGTGAGTGAATCAGTCAGCCATGTGGTTTTATATAATATAGATGAGCATGGGACGAAGTGGAAAATAATTCTATCACCTGAAACCAAAAATGCATGGGACGAAAAAATACATCAAAATATCATGTTGGTTTCCGACCCTACAAGACGTAAAAAATATAATAAAAGTATAAAAAAAAACTATTTTTTGAAATTTCATTCGAATCAATTTTTAAGTTATTCGTGGGACATAGAAAAATTTCGGACAAAAAGTACAAAATCATTAATAACTCCGTAACTAAACGTCGTATGATGAAATAGCAAGAGACAAAAAAGATGTAATGTGTTATTGTCTACAACATAGGCCATGCACAATATCACACTCAGAGATATTACTGGAGATAAATAGCTTCCCCCTATATTTTTGTCTCTTGTAGGGTTGAAAATAAAAAAATGTACCTTTTCGGAATTTTTCTGTTGGTTGCAAGGTGAAAGGAGTGTTTTTTGCCAAATATCAAGTTTCTAACTCATTTGGAAGTGGGTAAACATTTATGTCAGTGAGTGAATCAGTCAGCCATGTGGTTTTATATAATATAGATGAGCATGGGACGTAGTGGAAAATAATTCTATCACCTGAAACCAAAAATGCATGGGACGAAAAAATACATCAAAATATCATGTTGGTTTCCGACCCTACAAGACGTAAAAAATATAATAAAAGTATTAAAAAAAACTATTTTTTGAAATTTCATTCGAATCAATTTTTCAGTTATTCGTGGGACATAGAAAAATTTCGGACAAAAAGTACAAAATCATTAATAACTCCCTAATTATACGTCGTATGATGAAATAGCAAGAGACAAAAAAGATGTAATGTGTTATTGTCTACAACATAGGCCATGGACAATATCACACTCAGAAAAATTTCGGCCAAAAAGTACAAAATCATTAATAACTCCGTAACTAAACGTCGTATGATGAAATAGCAAGAGACAAAAAAGATGTAATGTGTTAATGTCTACAACATAGGCCATGTACAATATCACACTCTGAGAAAAATTTCGGCCAAAAAGTACAAAATCATTAATAACTCCCTAATTAAACGTCGTATGATGAAATAGCAAGAGACAAAAAAGATGTAATGTGTTATTGTCTACAACTTAAGGCATGTACAATATCACACTCTGAGAAAAATTTCGGCCAAAAAGTACAAAATCATTAATAACTCCCTAATTAAACGTCGTATGATGAAATAGCAAGAGACAAAAAAGATGTAATGTGTTATTGTCTACAACATAGGCCATGTACAATATCACACTCAGAGAAAAATTTCGGCCAAAAAGTACAAAATCATTAATAACTCCGTAAATAAACGTCGTATGATGAAATAGCAAGAGACAAAAAAGATGTAATGTGTTATTGTCTACAACATAGGCCATGCACAATATCACACTCAGAGATATTACTGGAGATAAATAGCTTCCCCCTATATTTTTGTCTCTTGTAGGGTTGAAAATCAAAAAATGTACATTTTCGGAATTTTTCTGTTGGTTGCAAGGTGAAAGGAGTGTTTTTGCAAAATATCAAGTTTCTAACTCATTTGGAAGTGGGTAAACATTTATGTCAGTGAGTGAATCAGTCAGCCATGTGGTTTTATATAATATAGATGAGCATGGGACGAAGTGGAAAATAATTCTATCACCTGAAACCAAAAATGCATGGGACGAAAAAATACATCAAAATATCATGTTGGTATCCGACCCTACAAGACGTAAAAAATATAATAAAAATATTAAAAAAACCTATTTTTTGAAATTTCATTCGAATCAATTTTTAAGTTATTCGTGGGACATAGAAAAATTTCGGACAAAAAGTACAAAATCATTAATAACTCCGTAACTAAACGTCGTATGATGAAATAGCAAGAGACAAAAAAGATGTAATGTGTTATTGTCTACAACATAGGCCATGCACAATATCACACTCAGAGATATTACTGGAGATAAATAGCTTCCCCCTATATTTTTGTCTCTTGTAGGGTTGAAAATAAAAAAATGTACCTTTTCGGAATTTTTCTGTTGGTTGCAAGGTGAAAGGAGTGTTTTTTGCCAAATATCAAGTTTCTAACTCATTTGGAAGTGGGTAAACATTTATGTCAGTGAGTGAATCAGTCAGCCATGTGGTTTTATATAATATAGATGAGCATGGGACGTAGTGGAAAATAATTCTATCACCTGAAACCAAAAATGCATGGGACGAAAAAATACATCAAAATATCATGTTGGTTTCCGACCCTACAAGACGTAAAAAATATAATAAAAGTATTAAAAAAAACTATTTTTTGAAATTTCATTCGAATCAATTTTTAAGTTATTCGTGGGACATAGAAAAATTTCGGACAAAAAGTACAAAATCATTAATAACTCCCTAATTATACGTCGTATGATGAAATAGCAAGAGACAAAAAAGATGTAATGTGTTATTGTCTACAACATAGGCCATGGACAATATCACACTCAGAGAAAAATTTCGGCCAAAAAGTACAAAATCATTAATAACTCCGTAACTAAACGTCGTATGATGAAATAGCAAGAGACAAAAAAGATGTAATGTGTTAATGTCTACAACATAGGCCATGTACAATATCACACTCTGAGAAAAATTTCGGCCAAAAAGTACAAAATCATTAATAACTCCCTAATTAAACGTCGTATGATGAAATAGCAAGAGACAAAAAAGATGTAATGTGTTATTGTCTACAACATAGGCCATGTACAATATCACACTCAGAGAAAAATTTCGGCCAAAAAGTACAAAATCATTAATAACTCCGTAAATAAACGTCGTATGATGAAATAGCAAGAGACAAAAAAGATGTAATGTGTTATTGTCTACAACATAGGCCATAGACAATATCACACTCAGAGAAAAATTTCGGCCAAAAAGTACAAAATCATTAATAACTCCGTAACTAAACGTCGTATGATGAAATAGCAAGTGACAAAAAAGATGTAATGTGTTAATGTCTACAACATAGGCCATGTACAATATCACACTCTGAGAAAAATTTCGGCCAAAAAGTACAAAATCATTAATAACTCCCTAATTAAACGTCGTATGATGAAATAGCAAGAGACAAAAAAGATGTAATGTGTTATTGTCTACAACATAGGCCATGTACAATATCACACTCAGAGAAAAATTTCGGCCAAAAAGTACAAAATCATTAATAACTCCCTAATTAAACGTCGTATGATGAAATAGCAAGAGACAAAAAAGATGTAATGTGTTATTGTCTACAACATAGGCCATGCACAATATCACACTCAGAGATATTACTGGAGATAAATAGCTTCCCCCTATATTTTTGTCTCTTGTAGGGTTGAAAATCAAAAAATGTACCTTTTCGGAATTTTTCTGTTGGTTGCAAGGTGAAAGGAGTGTTTTTGCCAAATATCAAGTTTCTAACTCATTTGGAAGTGGGTAAACATTTATGTCAGTGAGTGAATCAGTCAGCCATGTGGTTTTATATAATATAGATGAGCATGGGACGAAGTGGAAAATAATTCTATCACCTGAAACCAAAAATGCATGGGACGAAAAAATACATCAAAATATCATGTTGGTTTCCGACCCTACAAGACGTAAAAAATATAATAAAAGTATTAAAAAAACTATTTTTTGAAATTTCATTCGAATCAATTTTTAAGTTATTCGTGGGACATAGAAAAATTTCGGACAAAAAGTACAAAATCATTAATAACTCCCTAATTATACGTCGTATGATGAAATAGCAAGAGACAAAAAAGATGTAATGTGTTATTGTCTACAACATAGGCCATGGACAATATCACACTCAGAGAAAAATTTCGGCCAAAAAGTACAAAATCATTAATAACTCCGTAACTAAACGTCGTATGATGAAATAGCAAGAGACAAAAAAGATGTAATGTGTTAATGTCTACAACATAGGCCATGTACAATATCACACTCTGAGAAAAATTTCGGCCAAAAAGTACAAAATCATTAATAACTCCCTAATTAAACGTCGTAGCAAGAGACAAAAAAGATGTAATGTGTTATTGTCTACAACTTAGGGCATGTACAATATCACACTCAGAGAAAAATTTCGGCCAAAAAGTACAAAATCATTAATAACTCCCTAATTAAACGTCGTATGATGAAATAGCAAGAGACAAAAAAGATGTAATGTGTTATTGTCTACAACATAGGCCATGTACAATATCACACTCAGAGAAAAATTTCGGCCAAAAAGTACAAAATCATTAATAACTCCGTAAATAAACGTCGTATGATGAAATAGCAAGAGACAAAAAAGATGTAATGTGTTATTGTCTACAACATAGGCCATGCACAATATCACACTCAGAGATATTACTGGAGATAAATAGCTTCCCCCTATATTTTTGTCTCTTGTAGGGTTGAAAATCAAAAAATGTACCTTTTCGGAATTTTTCTGTTGGTTGCAAGGTGAAAGGAGTGTTTTTGCCAAATATCAAGTTTCTAACTCATTTGGAAGTGGGTAAACATTTATGTCAGTGAGTGAATCAGTCAGCCATGTGGTTTTATATAATATAGATGAGCATGGGACGAAGTGGAAAATAATTCTATCACCTGAAACCAAAAATGCATGGGACGAAAAAATACATCAAAATATCATGTTGGTATCCGACCCTACAAGACGTAAAAAATATAATAAAAATATTAAAAAAACCTATTTTTTGAAATTTCATTCGAATCAATTTTTAAGTTATTCGTGGGACATAGAAAAATTTCGGACAAAAAGTACAAAATCATTAATAACTCCGTAACTAAACGTCGTATGATGAAATAGCAAGAGACAAAAAAGATGTAATGTGTTATTGTCTACAACATAGGCCATGCACAATATCACACTCAGAGATATTACTGGAGATAAATAGCTTCCCCCTATATTTTTGTCTCTTGTAGGGTTGAAAATAAAAAAATGTACCTTTTCGGAATTTTTCTGTTGGTTGCAAGGTGAAAGGAGTGTTTTTTGCCAAATATCAAGTTTCTAACTCATTTGGAAGTGGGTAAACATTTATGTCAGTGAGTGAATCAGTCAGCCATGTGGTTTTATATAATATAGATGAGCATGGGACGTAGTGGAAAATAATTCTATCACCTGAAACCAAAAATGCATGGGACGAAAAAATACATCAAAATATCATGTTGGTTTCCGACCCTACAAGACGTAAAAAATATAATAAAAGTATTAAAAAAAACTATTTTTTGAAATTTCATTCGAATCAATTTTTCAGTTATTCGTGGGACATAGAAAAATTTCGGACAAAAAGTACAAAATCATTAATAACTCCCTAATTATACGTCGTATGATGAAATAGCAAGAGACAAAAAAGATGTAATGTGTTATTGTCTACAACATAGGCCATGGACAATATCACACTCAGAAAAATTTCGGCCAAAAAGTACAAAATCATTAATAACTCCGTAACTAAACGTCGTATGATGAAATAGCAAGAGACAAAAAAGATGTAATGTGTTAATGTCTACAACATAGGCCATGTACAATATCACACTCTGAGAAAAATTTCGGCCAAAAAGTACAAAATCATTAATAACTCCCTAATTAAACGTCGTATGATGAAATAGCAAGAGACAAAAAAGATGTAATGTGTTATTGTCTACAACTTAAGGCATGTACAATATCACACTCTGAGAAAAATTTCGGCCAAAAAGTACAAAATCATTAATAACTCCCTAATTAAACGTCGTATGATGAAATAGCAAGAGACAAAAAAGATGTAATGTGTTATTGTCTACAACATAGGCCATGTACAATATCACACTCAGAGAAAAATTTCGGCCAAAAAGTACAAAATCATTAATAACTCCGTAAATAAACGTCGTATGATGAAATAGCAAGAGACAAAAAAGATGTAATGTGTTATTGTCTACAACATAGGCCATGCACAATATCACACTCAGAGATATTACTGGAGATAAATAGCTTCCCCCTATATTTTTGTCTCTTGTAGGGTTGAAAATCAAAAAATGTACATTTTCGGAATTTTTCTGTTGGTTGCAAGGTGAAAGGAGTGTTTTTGCAAAATATCAAGTTTCTAACTCATTTGGAAGTGGGTAAACATTTATGTCAGTGAGTGAATCAGTCAGCCATGTGGTTTTATATAATATAGATGAGCATGGGACGAAGTGGAAAATAATTCTATCACCTGAAACCAAAAATGCATGGGACGAAAAAATACATCAAAATATCATGTTGGTTTCCGACCCTACAAGACGTAAAAAATATAATAAAAGTATAAAAAAAAAACTATTTTTTGAAATTTCATTCGAATCAATTTTTAAGTTATTCGTGGGACATAGAAAAATTTCGGACAAAAAGTACAAAATCATTAATAACTCCCTAATTATACGTCGTATGATGAAATAGCAAGAGACAAAAAAGATGTAATGTGTTATTGTCTACAACATAGGCCATGGACAATATCACACTCAGAGAAAAATTTCGGCCAAAAAGTACAAAATCATTAATAACTCCGTAACTAAACGTCGTATGATGAAATAGCAAGAGACAAAAAAGATGTAATGTGTTAATGTCTACAACATAGGCCATGTACAATATCACACTCTGAGAAAAATTTCGGCCAAAAAGTACAAAATCATTAATAACTCCCTAATTAAACGTCGTATGATGAAATAGCAAGAGACAAATAAGATGTAATGTGTTATTGTCTACAACTTAGGGCATGTACAATATCACACTCAGAGAAAAATTTCGGCCAAAAAGTACAAAATCATTAATAACTCCCTAATTAAACGTCGTATGATGAAATAGCAAGAGACAAAAAAGATGTAATGTGTTATTGTCTACAACATAGGCCATGTACAATATCACACTCAGAGAAAAATTTCGGCCAAAAAGTACAAAATCATTAATAACTCCGTAAATAAACGTCGTATGATGAAATAGCAAGAGACAAAAAAGATGTAATGTGTTATTGTCTACAACATAGGCCATGCACAATATCACACTCAGAGATATTACTGGAGATAAATAGCTTCCCCCTATATTTTTGTCTCTTGTAGGGTTGAAAATCAAAAAATGTACCTTTTCGGAATTTTTCTGTTGGTTGCAAGGTGAAAGGAGTGTTTTTGCCAAATATCAAGTTTCTAACTCATTTGGAAGTGGGTAAACATTTATGTCAGTGAGTGAATCAGTCAGCCATGTGGTTTTATATAATATAGATGAGCATGGGACGAAGTGGAAAATAATTCTATCACCTGAAACCAAAAATGCATGGGACGAAAAAATACATCAAAATATCATGTTGGTTTCCGACCCTACAAGACGTAAAAAATATAATAAAAATATTAAAAAAACCTATTTTTTGAAATTTCATTCGAATCAATTTTTAAGTTATTCGTGGGACATAGAAAAATTTCGGACAAAAAGTACAAAATCATTAATAACTCCCTAATTATACGTCGTATGATGAAATAGCAAGAGACAAAAAAGATGTAATGTGTTATTGTCTACAACATAGGCCATGGACAATATCACACTCAGAGAAAAATTTCGGCCAAAAAGTACAAAATCATTAATAACTCCGTAACTAAACGTCGTATGATGAAATAGCAAGAGACAAAAAAGATGTAATGTGTTAATGTCTACAACATAGGCCATGTACAATATCACACTCTGAGAAAAATTTCGGCCAAAAAGTACAAAATCATTAAAAACTCCCTAATTAAACGTCGTATGATGAAATAGCAAGAGACAAAAAAGATGTAATGTGTTATTGTCTACAACATAGGCCATGTACAATATCACACTCAGAGAAAAATTTCGGCCAAAAAGTACAAAATCATTAATAACTCCGTAAATAAACGTCGTATGATGAAATAGCAAGAGACAAAAAAGATGTAATGTGTTATTGTCTACAACATAGGCCATAGACAATATCACACTCAGAGAAAAATTTCGGCCAAAAAGTACAAAATCATTAATAACTCCGTAACTAAACGTCGTATGATGAAATAGCAAGAGACAAAAAAGATGTAATGTGTTAATGTCTACAACATAGGCCATGTACAATATCACACTCTGAGAAAAATTTCGGCCAAAAAGTACAAAATCATTAATAACTCCCTAATTAAACGTCGTATGATGAAATAGCAAGAGACAAAAAAGATGTAATGTGTTATTGTCTACAACATAGGCCATGTACAATATCACACTCAGAGAAAAATTTCGGCCAAAAAGTACAAAATCATTAATAACTCCCTAATTAAACGTCGTATGATGAAATAGCAAGAGACAAAAAAGATGTAATGTGTTATTGTCTACAACATAGGCCATGTACAATATCACACTCAGAGAAAAATTTCGGCCAAAAAGTACAAAATCATTAATAACTCCGTAAATAAACGTCGTATGATGAAATAGCAAGAGACAAAAAAGATGTAATGTGTTATTGTCTACAACATAGGCCATGCACAATATCACACTCAGAGATATTACTGGAGATAAATAGCCTCCCCCTATATTTTTGTCTCTTGTAGGGTTGAAAATTAAAAAATGTACCTTTTCGGAATTTTTCTGTTGGTTGCAAGGTGAAAGGAGTGTTTTTTGCCAAATATCAAGTTTCTAACTCATTTGGAAGTGGGTAAACATTTATGTCAGTGAGTGAATCAGTCAGCCATGTGGTTTTATATAATATAGATGAGCATGGGACGTAGTGGAAAATAATTCTATCACCTGAAACCAAAAATGCATGGGACGAAAAAATACATCAAAATATCATGTTGGTTTCCGACCCTACAAGACGTAAAAAATATAATAAAAGTATTAAAAAAAACTATTTTTTGAAATTTCATTCGAATCAATTTTTAAGTTATTCGTGGGACATAGAAAAATTTCGGACAAAAAGTACAAAATCATTAATAACTCCCTAATTATACGTCGTATGATGAAATAGCAAGAGACAAAAAAGATGTAATGTGTTATTGTCTACAACATAGGCCATGGACAATATCACACTCAGAGAAAAATTTCGGCCAAAAAGTACAAAATCATTAATAACTCCGTAACTAAACGTCGTATGATGAAATAGCAAGAGACAAAAAAGATGTAATGTGTTAATGTCTACAACATAGGCCATGTACAATATCACACTCTGAGAAAAATTTCGGCCAAAAAGTACAAAATCATTAATAACTCCCTAATTAAACGTCGTATGATGAAATAGCAAGAGACAAAAAAGATGTAATGTGTTATTGTCTACAACTTAAGGCATGTACAATATCACACTCTGAGAAAAATTTCGGCCAAAAAGTACAAAATCATTAATAACTCCCTAATTAAACGTCGTATGATGAAATAGCAAGAGACAAAAAAGATGTAATGTGTTATTGTCTACAACATAGGCCATGTACAATATCACACTCAGAGAAAAATTTCGGCCAAAAAGTACAAAATCATTAATAACTCCGTAAATAAACGTCGTATGATGAAATAGCAAGAGACAAAAAAGATGTAATGTGTTATTGTCTACAACATAGGCCATAGACAATATCACACTCAGAGAAAAATTTCGGCCAAAAAGTACAAAATCATTAATAACTCCGTAACTAAACGTCGTATGATGAAATAGCAAGAGACAAAAAAGATGTAATGTGTTAATGTCTACAACATAGGCCATGTACAATATCACACTCTGAGAAAAATTTCGGCCAAAAAGTACAAAATCATTAATAACTCCCTAATTAAACGTCGTATGATGAAATAGCAAGAGAAAAAAAAGATGTAATGTGTTATTGTCTACAACATAGGCCATGTACAATATCACACTCAGAGAAAAATTTCGGCCAAAAAGTACAAAATCATTAATAACTCCCTAATTAAACGTCGTATGATGAAATAGCAAGAGACAAAAAAGATGTAATGTGTTATTGTCTACAACATAGGCCATGTACAATATCACACTCAGAGAAAAATTTCGGCCAAAAAGTACAAAATCATTAATAACTCCGTAAATAAACGTCGTATGATGAAATAGCAAGAGACAAAAAAGATGTAATGTGTTATTGTCTACAACATAGGCCATGCACAATATCACACTCAGAGATATTACTGGAGATAAATAGCTTCCCCCTATATTTTTGTCTCTTGTAGGGTTGAAAATCAAAAAATGTACCTTTTCGGAATTTTTCTGTTGGTTGCAAGGTGAAAGGAGTGTTTTTGCAAAATATCAAGTTTCTAACTCATTTGGAAGTGGGTAAACATTTATGTCAGTGAGTGAATCAGTCAGCCATGTGGTTTTATATAATATAGATGAGCATGGGACGAAGTGGAAAATAATTCTATCACCTGAAACCAAAAATGCATGGGACGAAAAAATACATCAAAATATCATGTTGGTTTCCGACCCTACAAGACGTAAAAAATATAATAAAAGTATTAAAAAAACTATTTTTTGAAATTTCATTCGAATCAATTTTTAAGTTATTCGTGGGACATAGAAAAATTTCGGACAAAAAGTACAAAATCATTAATAACTCCCTAATTATACGTCGTATGATGAAATAGCAAGAGACAAAAAAGATGTAATGTGTTATTGTCTACAACATAGGCCATGGACAATATCACACTCAGAGAAAAATTTCGGCCAAAAAGTACAAAATCATTAATAACTCCGTAACTAAACGTCGTATGATGAAATAGCAAGAGACAAAAAAGATGTAATGTGTTAATGTCTACAACATAGGCCATGTACAATATCACACTCTGAGAAAAATTTCGGCCAAAAAGTACAAAATCATTAATAACTCCCTAATTAAACGTCGTAGCAAGAGACAAAAAAGATGTAATGTGTTATTGTCTACAACTTAGGGCATGTACAATATCACACTCAGAGAAAAATTTCGGCGAAAAAGTACAAAATCATTAATAACTCCCTAATTAAACGTCGTATGATGAAATAGCAAGAGACAAAAAAGATGTAATGTGTTATTGTCTACAACATAGGCCATGTACAATATCACACTCAGAGAAAAATTTCGGCCAAAAAGTACAAAATCATTAATAACTCCGTAAATAAACGTCGTATGATGAAATAGCAAGAGACAAAAAAGATGTAATGTGTTATTGTCTACAACATAGGCCATGCACAATATCACACTCAGAGATATTACTGGAGATAAATAGCTTCCCCCTATATTTTTGTCTCTTGTAGGGTTGAAAATCAAAAAATGTACCTTTTCGGAATTTTTCTGTTGGTTGCAAGGTGAAAGGAGTGTTTTTGCCAAATATCAAGTTTCTAACTCATTTGGAAGTGGGTAAACATTTATGTCAGTGAGTGAATCAGTCAGCCATGTGGTTTTATATAATATAGATGAGCATGGGACGAAGTGGAAAATAATTCTATCACCTGAAACCAAAAATGCATGGGACGAAAAAATACATCAAAATATCATGTTGGTATCCGACCCTACAAGACGTAAAAAATATAATAAAAATATTAAAAAAACCTATTTTTTGAAATTTCATTCGAATCAATTTTTAAGTTATTCGTGGGACATAGAAAAATTTCGGACAAAAAGTACAAAATCATTAATAACTCCGTAACTAAACGTCGTATGATGAAATAGCAAGAGACAAAAAAGATGTAATGTGTTATTGTCTACAACATAGGCCATGCACAATATCACACTCAGAGATATTACTGGAGATAAATAGCTTCCCCCTATATTTTTGTCTCTTGTAGGGTTGAAAATTAAAAAATGTACCTTTTCGGAATTTTTCTGTTGGTTGCAAGGTGAAAGGAGTGTTTTTTGCCAAATATCAAGTTTCTAACTCATTTGGAAGTGGGTAAACATTTATGTCAGTGAGTGAATCAGTCAGCCATGTGGTTTTATATAATATAGATGAGCATGGGACGTAGTGGAAAATAATTCTATCACCTGAAACCAAAAATGCATGGGACGAAAAAATACATCAAAATATCATGTTGGTTTCCGACCCTACAAGACGTAAAAAATATAATAAAAGTATTAAAAAAAACTATTTTTTGAAATTTCATTCGAATCAATTTTTCAGTTATTCGTGGGACATAGAAAAATTTCGGACAAAAAGTACAAAATCATTAATAACTCCCTAATTATACGTCGTATGATGAAATAGCAAGAGACAAAAAAGATGTAATGTGTTATTGTCTACAACATAGGCCATGGACAATATCACACTCAGAGAAAAATTTCGGCCAAAAAGTACAAAATCATTAATAACTCCGTAACTAAACGTCGTATGATGAAATAGCAAGAGACAAAAAAGATGTAATGTGTTAATGTCTACAACATAGGCCATGTACAATATCACACTCTGAGAAAAATTTCGGCCAAAAAGTACAAAATCATTAATAACTCCCTAATTAAACGTCGTATGATGAAATAGCAAGAGACAAAAAAGATGTAATGTGTTATTGTCTACAACTTAAGGCATGTACAATATCACACTCTGAGAAAAATTTCGGCCAAAAAGTACAAAATCATTAATAACTCCCTAATTAAACGTCGTATGATGAAATAGCAAGAGACAAAAAAGATGTAATGTGTTATTGTCTACAACATAGGCCATGTACAATATCACACTCAGAGAAAAATTTCGGCCAAAAAGTACAAAATCATTAATAACTCCGTAAATAAACGTCGTATGATGAAATAGCAAGAGACAAAAAAGATGTAATGTGTTATTGTCTACAACATAGGCCATGCACAATATCACACTCAGAGATATTACTGGAGATAAATAGCTTCCCCCTATATTTTTGTCTCTTGTAGGGTTGAAAATCAAAAAATGTACATTTTCGGAATTTTTCTGTTGGTTGCAAGGTGAAAGGAGTGTTTTTGCAAAATATCAAGTTTCTAACTCATTTGGAAGTGGGTAAACATTTATGTCAGTGAGTGAATCAGTCAGCCATGTGGTTTTATATAATATAGATGAGCATGGGACGAAGTGGAAAATAATTCTATCACCTGAAACCAAAAATGCATGGGACGAAAAAATACATCAAAATATCATGTTGGTTTCCGACCCTACAAGACGTAAAAAATATAATAAAAGTATAAAAAAAAAACTATTTTTTGAAATTTCATTCGAATCAATTTTTAAGTTATTCGTGGGACATAGAAAAATTTCGGACAAAAAGTACAAAATCATTAATAACTCCCTAATTATACGTCGTATGATGAAATAGCAAGAGACAAAAAAGATGTAATGTGTTATTGTCTACAACATAGGCCATGGACAATATCACACTCAGAGAAAAATTTCGGCCAAAAAGTACAAAATCATTAATAACTCCGTAACTAAACGTCGTATGATGAAATAGCAAGAGACAAAAAAGATGTAATGTGTTAATGTCTACAACATAGGCCATGTACAATATCACACTCTGAGAAAAATTTCGGCCAAAAAGTACAAAATCATTAATAACTCCCTAATTAAACGTCGTATGATGAAATAGCAAGAGACAAATAAGATGTAATGTGTTATTGTCTACAACTTAGGGCATGTACAATATCACACTCAGAGAAAAATTTCGGCCAAAAAGTACAAAATCATTAATAACTCCCTAATTAAACGTCGTATGATGAAATAGCAAGAGACAAAAAAGATGTAATGTGTTATTGTCTACAACATAGGCCATGTACAATATCACACTCAGAGAAAAATTTCGGCCAAAAAGTACAAAATCATTAATAACTCCGTAAATAAACGTCGTATGATGAAATAGCAAGAGACAAAAAAGATGTAATGTGTTATTGTCTACAACATAGGCCATGCACAATATCACACTCAGAGATATTACTGGAGATAAATAGCTTCCCCCTATATTTTTGTCTCTTGTAGGGTTGAAAATCAAAAAATGTACCTTTTCGGAATTTTTCTGTTGGTTGCAAGGTGAAAGGAGTGTTTTTGCCAAATATCAAGTTTCTAACTCATTTGGAAGTGGGTAAACATTTATGTCAGTGAGTGAATCAGTCAGCCATGTGGTTTTATATAATATAGATGAGCATGGGACGAAGTGGAAAATAATTCTATCACCTGAAACCAAAAATGCATGGGACGAAAAAATACATCAAAATATCAT
Organism: Meconema thalassinum; assembly: GCA_946902985.2. Lineage (NCBI taxonomy): Eukaryota > Metazoa > Arthropoda > Insecta > Orthoptera > Tettigoniidae > Meconema > Meconema thalassinum. The sequence goes on from OX336398.1 coordinate 209,125,941, forward strand.
GTTGGTTTCCGACCCTACAAGACGTAAAAAATATAATAAAAATATTAAAAAAACCTATTTTTTGAAATTTCATTCGAATCAATTTTTAAGTTATTCGTGGGACATAGAAAAATTTCGGACAAAAAGTACAAAATCATTAATAACTCCCTAATTATACGTCGTATGATGAAATAGCAAGAGACAAAAAAGATGTAATGTGTTATTGTCTACAACATAGGCCATGGACAATATCACACTCAGAGAAAAATTTCGGCCAAAAAGTACAAAATCATTAATAACTCCGTAACTAAACGTCGTATGATGAAATAGCAAGCGACAAAAAAGATGTAATGTGTTAATGTCTACAACATAGGCCATGTACAATATCACACTCTGAGAAAAATTTCGGCCAAAAAGTACAAAATCATTAATAACTCCCTAATTAAACGTCGTATGATGAAATAGCAAGAGACAAAAAAGATGTAATGTGTTATTGTCTACAACTTAGGGCATGTACAATATCACACTCAGAGAAAAATTTCGGCCAAAAAGTACAAAATCACTAATAACTCCCTAATTAAACGTCGTATGATGAAATAGCAAGAGACAAAAAAGATGTAATGTGTTATTGTCTACAACATAGGCCATGTACAATATCACACTCAGAGAAAAATTTCGGCCAAAAAGTACAAAATCATTAATAACTCCGTAAATAAACGTCGTATGATGAAATAGCAAGAGACAAAAAAGATGTAATGTGTTATTGTCTACAACATAGGCCATGCACAATATCACACTCAGAGATATTACTGGAGATAAATAGCTTCCCCCTATATTTTTGTCTCTTGTAGGGTTGAAAATCAAAAAATGTACCTTTTCGGAATTTTTCTGTTGGTTGCAAGGTGAAAGGAGTGTTTTTGCCAAATATCAAGTTTCTAACTCATTTGGAAGTGGGTAAACATTTATGTCAGTGAGTGAATCAGTCAGCCATGTGGTTTTATATAATATAGATGAGCATGGGACGAAGTGGAAAATAATTCTATCACCTGAAACCAAAAATGCATGGGACGAAAAAATACATCAAAATATCATGTTGGTTTCCGACCCTACAAGACGTAAAAAATATAATAAAAGTATAAAAAAAAAACTATTTTTTGAAATTTCATTCGAATCAATTTTTAAGTTATTCGTGGGACATAGAAAAATTTCGGACAAAAAGTACAAAATCATTAATAACTCCGTAACTAAACGTCGTATGATGAAATAGCAAGAGACAAAAAAGATGTAATGTGTTATTGTCTACAACATAGGCCATGCACAATATCACACTCAGAGATATTACTGGAGATAAATAGCTTCCCCCTATATTTTTGTCTCTTGTAGGGTTGAAAATTAAAAAATGTACCTTTTCGGAATTTTTCTGTTGGTTGCAAGGTGAAAGGAGTGTTTTTGCCAAATATCAAGTTTCTAACTCATTTGGAAGTGGGTAAACATTTATGTCAGTGAGTGAATCAGTCAGCCATGTGGTTTTATATAATATAGATGAGCATGGGACGTAGTGGAAAATAATTCTATCACCTGAAACCAAAAATGCATGGGACGAAAAAATACATCAAAATATCATGTTGGTTTCCGACCCTACAAGACGTAAAAAATATAATAAAAGTATTAAAAAAAACTATTTTTTGAAATTTCATTCGAATCAATTTTTAAGTTATTCGTGGGACATAGAAAAATTTCGGACAAAAAGTACAAAATCATTAATAACTCCCTAATTATACGTCGTATGATGAAATAGCAAGAGACAAAAAAGATGTAATGTGTTATTGTCTACAACATAGGCCATGGACAATATCACACTCAGAGAAAAATTTCGGCCAAAAAGTACAAAATCATTAATAACTCCGTAACTAAACGTCGTATGATGAAATAGCAAGAGACAAAAAAGATGTAATGTGTTATTGTCTACAACATAGGCCATGTACAATATCACACTCTGAGAAAAATTTCGGCCAAAAAGTACAAAATCATTAATAACTCCCTAATTAAACGTCGTATGATGAAATAGCAAGAGACAAAAAAGATGTAATGTGTTATTGTCTACAACATAGGCCATGTACAATATCACACTCAGAGAAAAATTTCGGCCAAAAAGTACAAAATCATTAATAACTCCGTAAATAAACGTCGTATGATGAAATAGCAAGAGACAAAAAAGATGTAATGTGTTATTGTCTACAACATAGGCCATGCACAATATCACACTCAGAGATATTACTGGAGATAAATAGCTTCCCCCTATATTTTTGTCTCTTGTAGGGTTGAAAATCAAAAAATGTACCTTTTCGGAATTTTTCTGTTGGTTGCAAGGTGAAAGGAGTGTTTTTGCCAAATATCAAGTTTCTAACTCATTTGGAAGTGGGTAAACATTTATGTCAGTGAGTGAATCAGTCAGCCATGTGGTTTTATATAATATAGATGAGCATGGGACGAAGTGGAAAATAATTCTATCACCTGAAACCAAAAATGCATGGGACGAAAAAATACATCAAAATATCATGTTGGTTTCCGACCCTACAAGACGTAAAAAATATAATAAAAATATTAAAAAAACCTATTTTTTGCAATTTCATTCGAATCAATTTTTAAGTTATTCGTGGGACATAGAAAAATTTCGGACAAAAAGTACAAAATCATTAATAACTCCCTAATTATACGTCGTATGATGAAATAGCAAGAGACAAAAAAGATGTAATGTGTTATTGTCTACAACATAGGCCATGGACAATATCACACTCAGAGAAAAATTTCGGCCAAAAAGTACAAAATCATTAATAACTCCGTAACTAAACGTCGTATGATGAAATAGCAAGAGACAAAAAAGATGTAATGTGTTAATGTCTACAACATAGGCCATGTACAATATCACACTCTGAGAAAAATTTCGGCCAAAAAGTACAAAATCATTAATAACTCCCTAATTAAACGTCGTATGATGAAATAGCAAGAGACAAAAAAGATGTAATGTGTTATTGTCTACAACTTAGGGCATGTACAATATCACACTCAGAGAAAAATTTCGGCCAAAAAGTACAAAATCATTAATAACTCCCTAATTAAACGTCGTATGATGAAATAGCAAGAGACAAAAAAGATGTAATGTGTTATTGTCTACAACATAGGCCATGTACAATATCACACTCAGAGAAAAATTTCGGCCAAAAAGTACAAAATCATTAATAACTCCGTAAATAAACGTCGTATGATGAAATAGCAAGAGACAAAAAAGATGTAATGTGTTATTGTCTACAACATAGGCCATGCACAATATCACACTCAGAGATATTACTGGAGATAAATAGCTTCCCCCTATATTTTTGTCTCTTGTAGGGTTGAAAATCAAAAAATGTACCTTTTCGGAATTTTTCTGTTGGTTGCAAGGTGAAAGGAGTGTTTTTGCCAAATATCAAGTTTCTAACTCATTTGGAAGTGGGTAAACATTTATGTCAGTGAGTGAATCAGTCAGCCATGTGGTTTTATATAATATAGATGAGCATGGGACGAAGTGGAAAATAATTCTATCACCTGAAACCAAAAATGCATGGGACGAAAAAATACATCAAAATATCATGTTGGTTTCCGACCCTACAAGACGTAAAAAATATAATAAAAATATTAAAAAAACCTATTTTTTGAAATTTCATTCGAATCAATTTTTAAGTTATTCGTGGGACATAGAAAAATTTCGGACAAAAAGTACAAAATCATTAATAACTCCCTAATTATACGTCGTATGATGAAATAGCAAGAGACAAAAAAGATGTAATGTGTTATTGTCTACAACATAGGCCATGGACAATATCACACTCAGAGAAAAATTTCGGCCAAAAAGTACAAAATCATTAATAACTCCGTAACTAAACGTCGTATGATGAAATAGCAAGAGACAGAAAAGATGTAATGTGTTAATGCCTACAACATAGGCCATATACAATATCACACTCTGAGAAAAATTTCGGCCAAAAAGTACAAAATCATTAATAACTCCCTAATTAAACGTCGTATGATGAAATAGCAAGAGACAAAAAAGATGTAATGTGTTATTGTCTACAACTTAGGGCATGTACAATATCACACTCAGAGAAAAATTTCGGCCAAAAAGTACAAAATCATTAATAACTCCCTAATTAAACGTCGTATGATGAAATAGCAAGAGACAAAAAAGATGTAATGTGTTATTGTCTACAACATAGGCCATGTACAATATCACACTCAGAGAAAAATTTCGGCCAAAAAGTACAAAATCATTAATAACTCCGTAAATAAACGTCGTATGATGAAATAGCAAGAGACAAAAAAGATGTAATGTGTTATTGTCTACAACATAGGCCATGCACAATATCACACTCAGAGATATTACTGGAGATAAATAGCTTCCCCCTATATTTTTGTCTCTTGTAGGGTTGAAAATCAAAAAATGTACCTTTTCGGAATTTTTCTGTTGGTTGCAAGGTGAAAGGAGTGTTTTTGCCAAATATCAAGTTTCTAACTCATTTGGAAGTGGGTAAACATTTATGTCAGTGAGTGAATCAGTCAGCCATGTGGTTTTATATAATATAGATGAGCATGGGACGAAGTGGAAAATAATTCTATCACCTGAAACCAAAAATGCATGGGACGAAAAAATACATCAAAATATCATGTTGGTTTCCGACCCTACAAGACGTAAAAAATATAATAAAAATATTAAAAAAACCTATTTTTTGAAATTTCATTCGAATCAATTTTTAAGTTATTCGTGGGACATAGAAAAATTTCGGACAAAAAGTACAAAATCATTAATAACTCCGTAACTAAACGTCGTATGATGAAATAGCAAGAGACAAAAAAGATGTAATGTGTTATTGTATACAACATAGGCCATGCACAATATCACACTCAGAGATATTACTGGAGATAAATAGCTTCCCCCTATATTTTTGTCTCTTGTAGGGTTGAAAATTAAAAAATGTACCTTTTCGGAATTTTTCTGTTGGTTGCAAGGTGAAAGGAGTGTTTTTGCCAAATATCAAGTTTCTCACTCATTTGGAAGTGGGTAAACATTTATGTCAGTGAGTGAATCAGTCAGCCATGTGGTTTTATATAATATAGATGAGCATGGGACGTAGTGGAAAATAATTCTATCACCTGAAACCAAAAATGCATGGGACGAAAAAATACATCAAAATATCATGTTGGTTTCCGACCCTACAAGACGTAAAAAATATAATAAAAGTATTAAAAAAAACTATTTTTTGAAATTTCATTCGAATCAATTTTTAAGTTATTCGTGGGACATAGAAAAATTTCGGACAAAAAGTACAAAATCATTAATAACTCCCTAATTATACGTCGTATGATGAAATAGCAAGAGACAAAAAAGATGTAATGTGTTATTGTCTACAACATAGGCCATGGACAATATCACACTCAGAGAAAAATTTCGGCCAAAAAGTACAAAATCATTAATAACTCCGTAACTAAACGTCGTATGATGAAATAGCAAGAGACAAAAAAGATGTAATGTGTTAATGTCTACAACATAGGCCATGTACAATATCACACTCTGAGAAAAATTTCGGCCAAAAAGTACAAAATCATTAATAACTCCCTAATTAAACGTCGTATGATGAAATAGCAAGAGACAAAAAAGATGTAATGTGTTATTGTCTACAACATAGGCCATGTACAATATCACACTCAGAGAAAAATTTCGGCCAAAAAGTACAAAATCATTAATAACTCCGTAAATAAACGTCGTATGATGAAATAGCAAGAGACAAAAAAGATGTAATGTGTTATTGTCTACAACATAGGCCATGCACAATATCACACTCAGAGATATTACTGGAGATAAATAGCTTCCCCCTATATTTTTGTCTCTTGTAGGGTTGAAAATCAAAAAATGTACCTTTTCGGAATTTTTCTGTTGGTTGCAAGGTGAAAGGAGTGTTTTTGCCAAATATCAAGTTTCTAACTCATTTGGAAGTGGGTAAACATTTATGTCAGTGAGTGAATCAGTCAGCCATGTGGTTTTATATAATATAGATGAGCATGGGACGAAGTGGAAAATAATTCTATCACCTGAAACCAAAAATGCATGGGACGAAAAAATACATCAAAATATCATGTTGGTTTCCGACCCTACAAGACGTAAAAAATATAATAAAAATATTAAAAAAACCTATTTTTTGAAATTTCATTCGAATCAATTTTTAAGTTATTCGTGGGACATAGAAAAATTTCGGACAAAAAGTACAAAATCATTAATAACTCCGTAACTAAACGTCATATGATGAAATAGCAAGAGACAAAAAAGATGTAATGTGTTATTGTCTACAACATAGGCCATGCACAATATCACACTCAGAGATATTACTGGAGATAAATAGCTTCCCCCTATATTTTTGTCTCTTGTAGGGTTGAAAATTAAAAAATGTACCTTTTCGGAATTTTTCTGTTGGTTGCAAGGTGAAAGGAGTGTTTTTGCCAAATATCAAGTTTCTAACTCATTTGGAAGTGGGTAAACATTTATGTCAGTGAGTGAATCAGTCAGCCATGTGGTTTTATATAATATAGATGAGCATGGGACGTAGTGGAAAATAATTCTATCACCTGAAACCAAAAATGCATGGGACGAAAAAATACATCAAAATATCATGTTGGTTTCCGACCCTACAAGACGTAAAAAATATAATAAAAGTATTAAAAAAAACTATTTTTTGAAATTTCATTCGAATCAATTTTTAAGTTATTCGTGGGACATAGAAAAATTTCGGACAAAAAGTACAAAATCATTAATAACTCCCTAATTATACGTCGTATGATGAAATAGCAAGAGACAAAAAAGATGTAATGTGTTATTGTCTACAACATAGGCCATGGACAATATCACACTCAGAGAAAAATTTCGGCCAAAAAGTACAAAATCATTAATAACTCCGTAACTAAACGTCGTATGATGAAATAGCAAGAGACAAAAAAGATGTAATGTGTTAATGTCTACAACGTAGGCCATGTACAATATTACACTCTGAGAAAAATTTCGGCCAAAAAGTACAAAATCATTAATAACTCCCTAATTAAACGTCGTATGATGAAATAGCAAGAGACAAAAAAGATGTAATGTGTTATTGTCTACAACATAGGCCATGTACAATATCACACTCAGAGAAAAATTTCGGCCAAAAAGTACAAAATCATTAATAACTCCGTAAATAAACGTCGTATGATGAAATAGCAAGAGACAAAAAAGATGTAATGTGTTATTGTCTACAACATAGGCCATGCACAATATCACACTCAGAGATATTACTGGAGATAAATAGCTTCCCCCTATATTTTTGTCTCTTGTAGGGTTGAAAATCAAAAAATGTACCTTTTCGGAATTTTTCTGTTGGTTGCAAGGTGAAAGGAGTGTTTTTGCAAAATATCAAGTTTCTAACTCATTTGGAAGTGGGTAAACATTTATGTCAGTGAGTGAATCAGTCAGCCATGTGGTTTTATATAATATAGATGAGCATGGGACGAAGTGGAAAATAATTCTATCACCTGAAACCAAAAATGCATGGGACGAAAAAATACATCAAAATATCATGTTGGTTTCCGACCCTACAAGACGTAAAAAATATAATAAAAGTATTAAAAAAACTATTTTTTGAAATTTCATTCGAATCAATTTTTAAGTTATTCGTGGGACATAGAAAAATTTCGGACAAAAAGTACAAAATCATTAATAACTCCCTAATTATACGTCGTATGATGAAATAGCAAGAGACAAAAAAGATGTAATGTGTTATTGTCTACAACATAGGCCATGGACAATATCACACTCAGAGAAAAATTTCGGCCAAAAAGTACAAAATCATTAATAACTCCGTAACTAAACGTCGTATGATAAAATAGCAAGAGACAAAAAAGATGTAATGTGTTAATGTCTACAACATAGGCCATGTACAATATCACACTCTGAGAAAAATTTCGGCCAAAAAGTACAAAATCATTAATAACTCCCTAATTAAACGTCGTAGCAAGAGACAAAAAAGATGTAATGTGTTATTGTCTACAACTTAGGGCATGTACAATATCACACTCAGAGAAAAATTTCGGCCAAAAAGTACAAAATCATTAATAACTCCCTAATTAAACGTCGTATGATGAAATAGCAAGAGACAAAAAAGATGTAATGTGTTATTGTCTACAACATAGGCCATGTACAATATCACACTCAGAGAAAAATTTCGGCCAAAAAGTACAAAATCATTAATAACTCCGTAAATAAACGTCGTATGATGAAATAGCAAGAGACAAAAAAGATGTAATGTGTTATTGTCTACAACATAGGCCATGCACAATATCACACTCAGAGATATTACTGGAGATAAATAGCTTCCCCCTATATTTTTGTCTCTTGTAGGGTTGAAAATCAAAAAATGTACCTTTTCGGAATTTTTCTGTTGGTTGCAAGGTGAAAGGAGTGTTTTTGCCAAATATCAAGTTTCTAACTCATTTGGAAGTGGGTAAACATTTATGTCAGTGAGTGAATCAGTCAGCCATGTGGTTTTATATAATATAGATGAGCATGGGACGAAGTGGAAAATAATTCTATCACCTGAAACCAAAAATGCATGGGACGAAAAAATACATCAAAATATCATGTTGGTTTCCGACCCTACAAGACGTAAAAAATATAATAAAAATATTAAAAAAACCTATTTTTTGAAATTTCATTCGAATCAATTTTTAAGTTATTCGTGGGACATAGAAAAATTTCGGACAAAAAGTACAAAATCATTAATAACTCCCTAATTATACGTCGTATGATGAGATAGCAAGAGACAAAAAAGATGTAATGTGTTATTGTCTACAACATAGGCCATGGACAATATCACACTCAGAGAAAAATTTCGGCCAAAAAGTACAAAATCATTAATAACTCCGTAACTAAACGTCGTATGATGAAATAGCAAGAGACAAAAAAGATGTAATGTGTTAATGTCTACAACATAGGCCATGTACAATATCACACTCTGAGAAAAATTTCGGCCAAAAAGTACAAAATCATTAATAACTCCCTAATTAAACGTCGTATGATGAAATAGCAAGAGACAAAAAAGATGTAATGTGTTATTGTCTACAACTTAGGGCATGTACAATATCACACTCAGAGAAAAATTTCGGCCAAAAAGTACAAAATCATTAATAACTCCCTAATTAAACGTCGTATGATGAAATAGCAAGAGACAAAAAAGATGTAATGTGTTATTGTCTACAACATAGGCCATGTACAATATCACACTCAGAGAAAAATTTCGGCCAAAAAGTACAAAATCATTAATAACTCCGTAAATAAACGTCGTATGATGAAATAGCAAGAGACAAAAAAGATGTAATGTGTTATTGTCTACAACATAGGCCATGCACAATATCACACTCAGAGATATTACTGGAGATAAATAGCTTCCCCCTATATTTTTGTCTCTTGTAGGGTTGAAAATCAAAAAATGTACCTTTTCGGAATTTTTCTGTTGGTTGCAAGGTGAAAGGAGTGTTTTTGCCAAATATCAAGTTTCTAACTCATTTGGAAGTGGGTAAACATTTATGTCAGTGAGTGAATCAGTCAGCCATGTGGTTTTATATAATATAGATGAGCATGGGACGAAGTGGAAAATAATTCTATCACCTGAAACCAAAAATGCATGGGACGAAAAAATACATCAAAATATCATGTTGGTTTCCGACCCTACAAGACGTAAAAAATATAATAAAAATATTAAAAAAACCTATTTTTTGAAATTTCATTCGAATCAATTTTTAAGTTATTCGTGGGACATAGAAAAATTTCGGACAAAAAGTACAAAATCATTAATAACTCCGTAACTAAACGTCGTATGATGAAATAGCAAGAGACAAAAAAGATGTAATGTGTTATTGTCTACAACATAGGCCATGCACAATATCACACTCAGAGATATTACTGGAGATAAATAGCTTCCCCCTATATTTTTGTCTCTTGTAGGGTTGAAAATTAAAAAATGTACCTTTTCGGAATTTTTCTGTTGGTTGCAAGGTGAAAGGAGTGTTTTTGCCAAATATCAAGTTTCTCACTCATTTGGAAGTGGGTAAACATTTATGTCAGTGAGTGAATCAGTCAGCCATGTGGTTTTATATAATATAGATGAGCATGGGACGTAGTGGAAAATAATTCTATCACCTGAAACCAAAAATGCATGGGACGAAAAAATACATCAAAATATCATGTTGGTTTCCGACCCTACAAGACGTAAAAAATATAATAAAAGTATTAAAAAAAACTATTTTTTGAAATTTCATTCGAATCAATTTTTAAGTTATTCGTGGGACATAGAAAAATTTCGGACAAAAAGTACAAAATCATTAATAACTCCCTAATTATACGTCGTATGATGAAATAGCAAGAGACAAAAAAGATGTAATGTGTTATTGTCTACAACATAGGCCATGGACAATATCACACTCAGAGAAAAATTTCGGCCAAAAAGTACAAAATCATTAATAACTCCGTAACTAAACGTCGTATGATGAAATAGCAAGAGACAAAAAAGATGTAATGTGTTAATGTCTACAACATAGGCCATGTACAATATCACACTCTGAGAAAAATTTCGGCCAAAAAGTACAAAATCATTAATAACTCCCTAATTAAACGTCGTATGATGAAATAGCAAGAGACAAAAAAGATGTAATGTGTTATTGTCTACAACATAGGCCATGTACAATATCACACTCAGAGAAAAATTTCGGCCAAAAAGTACAAAATCATTAATAACTCCGTAAATAAACGTCGTATGATGAAATAGCAAGAGACAAAAAAGATGTAATGTGTTATTGTCTACAACATAGGCCATGCACAATATCACACTCAGAGATATTACTGGAGATAAATAGCTTCCCCCTATATTTTTGTCTCTTGTAGGGTTGAAAATCAAAAAATGTACCTTTTCGGAATTTTTCTGTTGGTTGCAAGGTGAAAGGAGTGTTTTTGCCAAATATCAAGTTTCTAACTCATTTGGAAGTGGGTAAACATTTATGTCAGTGAGTGAATCAGTCAGCCATGTGGTTTTATATAATATAGATGAGCATGGGACGAAGTGGAAAATAATTCTATCACCTGAAACCAAAAATGCATGGGACGAAAAAATACATCAAAATATCATGTTGGTTTCCGACCCTACAAGACGTAAAAAATATAATAAAAGTATTAAAAAAACTATTTTTTGAAATTTCATTCGAATCAATTTTTAAGTTATTCGTGGGACATAGAAAAATTTCGGACAAAAAGTACAAAATCATTAATAACTCCGTAACTAAACGTCGTATGATGAAATAGCAAGAGACAAAAAAGATGTAATGTGTTATTGTCTACAACATAGGCCATGGACAATATCACACTCAGAGAAAAATTTCGGCCAAAAAGTACAAAATCATTAATAACTCCGTAAATAAACGTCGTATGATGAAATAGCAAGAGACAAAAAAGATGTAATGTGTTATTGTCTACAACATAGGCCATGCACAATATCACACTCAGAGATATTACTGGAGATAAATAGCTTCCCCCTATATTTTTGTCTCTTGTAGGGTTGAAAATCAAAAAATGTACCTTTTCGGAATTTTTCTGTTGGTTGCAAGGTGAAAGGAGTGTTTTTGCAAAATATCAAGTTTCTAACTCATTTGGAAGTGGGTAAACATTTATGTCAGTGAGTGAATCAGTCAGCCATGTGGTTTTATATAATATAGATGAGCATGGGACGAAGTGGAAAATAATTCTATCACCTGAAACCAAAAATGCATGGGACGAAAAAATACATCAAAATATCATGTTGGTTTCCGACCCTACAAGACGTAAAAAATATAATAAAAGTATTAAAAAAACTATTTTTTGAAATTTCATTCGAATCAATTTTTAAGTTATTCGTGGGACATAGAAAAATTTCGGACAAAAAGTACAAAATCATTAATAACTCCCTAATTATACGTCGTATGATGAAATAGCAAGAGACAAAAAAGATGTAATGTGTTATTGTCTACAACATAGGCCATGGACAATATCACACTCAGAGAAAAATTTCGGCCAAAAAGTACAAAATCATTAATAACTCCGTAACTAAACGTCGTATGATGAAATAGCAAGAGACAAAAAAGATGTAATGTGTTAATGTCTACAACATAGGCCATGTACAATATCACACTCTGAGAAAAATTTCGGCCAAAAAGTACAAAATCATTAATAACTCCCTAATTAAACGTCGTAGCAAGAGACAAAAAAATGTAATGTGTTATTGTCTACAACTTAGGGCATGTACAATATCACACTCAGAGAAAAATTTCGGCCAAAAAGTACAAAATCATTAATAACTCCCTAATTAAACGTCGTATGATGAAATAGCAAGAGACAAAAAAGATGTAATGTGTTATTGTCTACAACATAGGCCATGTACAATATCACACTCAGAGAAAAATTTCGGCCAAAAAGTACAAAATCATTAATAACTCCGTAAATAAACGTCGTATGATGAAATAGCAAGAGACAAAAAAGATGTAATGTGTTATTGTCTACAACTTAGGGCATGTACAATATCACACTCAGAGAAAAATTTCGGCCAAAAAGTACAAAATCATTAATAACTCCCTAATTAAACGTCGTATGATGAAATAGCAAGAGACAAAAAAGATGTAATGTGTTATTGTCTACAACATAGGCCATGTACAATATCACACTCAGAGAAAAATTTCGGCCAAAAAGTACAAAATCATTAATAACTCCGTAAATAAACGTCGTATGATGAAATAGCAAGAGACAAAAAAGATGTAATGTGTTATTGTCTACAACATAGGCCATGCACAATATCACACTCAGAGATATTACTGGAGATAAATAGCTTCCCCCTATATTTTTGTCTCTTGTAGGGTTGAAAATCAAAAAATGTACCTTTTCGGAATTTTTCTGTTGGTTGCAAGGTGAAAGGAGTGTTTTTGCCAAATATCAAGTTTCTAACTCATTTGGAAGTGGGTAAACATTTATGTCAGTGAGTGAATCAGTCAGCCATGTGGTTTTATATAATATAGATGAGCATGGGACGAAGTGGAAAATAATTCTATCACCTGAAACCAAAAATGCATGGGACGAAAAAATACATCAAAATATCATGTTGGTTTCCGACCCTACAAGACGTAAAAAATATAATAAAAATATTAAAAAAACCTATTTTTTGAAATTTCATTCGAATCAATTTTTAAGTTATTCGTGGGACATAGAAAAATTTCGGACAAAAAGTACAAAATCATTAATAACTCCGTAACTAAACGTCGTATGATGAAATAGCAAGAGACAAAAAAGATGTAATGTGTTATTGTCTACAACATAGGCCATGCACAATATCACACTCAGAGATATTACTGGAGATAAATAGCTTCCCCCTATATTTTTGTCTCTTGTAGGGTTGAAAATTAAAAAATGTACCTTTTCGGAATTTTTCTGTTGGTTGCAAGGTGAAAGGAGTGTTTTTGCCAAATATCAAGTTTCTCACTCATTTGGAAGTGGGTAAACATTTATGTCAGTGAGTGAATCAGTCAGCCATGTGGTTTTATATAATATAGATGAGCATGGGACGTAGTGGAAAATAATTCTATCACCTGAAACCAAAAATGCATGGGACGAAAAAATACATCAAAATATCATGTTGGTTTCCGACCCTACAAGACGTAAAAAATATAATAAAAGTATTAAAAAAAACTATTTTTTGAAATTTCATTCGAATCAATTTTTAAGTTATTCGTGGGACATAGAAAAATTTCGGACAAAAAGTACAAAATCATTAATAACTCCCTAATTAAACGTCGTATGATGAAATAGCAAGAGACAAAAAAGATGTAATGTGTTATTGTCTACAACATAGGCCATGGACAATATCACACTCTGAGAAAAATTTCGGCCAAAAAGTACAAAATCATTAATAACTCCCTAATTAAACGTCGTATGATGAAATAGCAAGAGACAAAAAAGATGTAATGTGTTATTGTCTACAACATAGGCCATGGACAATATCACACTCAGAGAAAAATTTCGGCCAAAAAGTACAAAATCATTAATAACTCCGTAACTAAACGTCGTATGATGAAATAGCAAGAGACAAAAAAGATGTAATGTGTTAATGTCTACAACATAGGCCATGTACAATATCACACTCTGAGAAAAATTTCGGCCAAAAAGTACAAAATCATTAATAACTCCCTAATTAAACGTCGTATGATGAAATAGCAAGAGACAAAAAAGATGTAATGTGTTATTGTCTACAACATAGGCCATGTACAATATCACACTCAGAGAAAAATTTCGGCCAAAAAGTACAAAATCATTAATAACTCCGTAAATAAACGTCGTATGATGAAATAGCAAGAGACAAAAAAGATGTAATGTGTTATTGTCTACAACATAGGCCATGCACAATATCACACTCAGAGATATTACTGGAGATAAATAGCTTCCCCCTATATTTTTGTCTCTTGTAGGGTTGAAAATCAAAAAATGTACCTTTTCGGAATTTTTCTGTTGGTTGCAAGGTGAAAGGAGTGTTTTTGCCAAATATCAAGTTTCTAACTCATTTGGAAGTGGGTAAACATTTATGTCAGTGAGTGAATCAGTCAGCCATGTGGTTTTATATAATATAGATGAGCATGGGACGAAGTGGAAAATAATTCTATCACCTGAAACCAAAAATGCATGGGACGAAAAAATACATCAAAATATCATGTTGGTTTCCGACCCTACAAGACGTAAAAAATATAATAAAAATATTAAAAAAACCTATTTTTTGAAATTTCATTCGAATCAATTTTTAAGTTATTCGTGGGACATAGAAAAATTTCGGACAAAAAGTACAAAATCATTAATAACTCCGTAACTAAACGTCATATGATGAAATAGCAAGAGACAAAAAAGATGTAATGTGTTATTGTCTACAACATAGGCCATGCACAATATCACACTCAGAGATATTACTGGAGATAAATAGCTTCCCCCTATATTTTTGTCTCTTGTAGGGTTGAAAATTAAAAAATGTACCTTTTCGGAATTTTTCTGTTGGTTGCAAGGTGAAAGGAGTGTTTTTGCCAAATATCAAGTTTCTAACTCATTTGGAAGTGGGTAAACATTTATGTCAGTGAGTGAATCAGTCAGCCATGTGGTTTTATATAATATAGATGAGCATGGGACGTAGTGGAAAATAATTCTATCACCTGAAACCAAAAATGCATGGGACGAAAAAATACATCAAAATATCATGTTGGTTTCCGACCCTACAAGACGTAAAAAATATAATAAAAGTATTAAAAAAAACTATTTTTTGAAATTTCATTCGAATCAATTTTTAAGTTATTCGTGGGACATAGAAAAATTTCGGACAAAAAGTACAAAATCATTAATAACTCCCTAATTATACGTCGTATGATGAAATAGCAAGAGACAAAAAAGATGTAATGTGTTATTGTCTACAACATAGGCCATGGACAATATCACACTCAGAGAAAAATTTCGGCCAAAAAGTACAAAATCATTAATAACTCCGTAACTAAACGTCGTATGATGAAATAGCAAGAGACAAAAAAGATGTAATGTGTTAATGTCTACAACGTAGGCCATGTACAATATCACACTCTGAGAAAAATTTCGGCCAAAAAGTACAAAATCATTAATAACTCCCTAATTAAACGTCGTATGATGAAATAGCAAGAGACAAAAAAGATGTAATGTGTTATTGTCTACAACATAGGCCATGTACAATATCACACTCAGAGAAAAATTTCGGCCAAAAAGTACAAAATCATTAATAACTCCGTAAATAAACGTCGTATGATGAAATAGCAAGAGACAAAAAAGATGTAATGTGTTATTGTCTACAACATAGGCCATGCACAATATCACACTCAGAGATATTACTGGAGATAAATAGCTTCCCCCTATATTTTTGTCTCTTGTAGGGTTGAAAATCAAAAAATGTACCTTTTCGGAATTTTTCTGTTGGTTGCAAGGTGAAAGGAGTGTTTTTGCAAAATATCAAGTTTCTAACTCATTTGGAAGTGGGTAAACATTTATGTCAGTGAGTGAATCAGTCAGCCATGTGGTTTTATATAATATAGATGAGCATGGGACGAAGTGGAAAATAATTCTATCACCTGAAACCAAAAATGCATGGGACGAAAAAATACATCAAAATATCATGTTGGTTTCCGACCCTACAAGACGTAAAAAATATAATAAAAGTATTAAAAAAACTATTTTTTGAAATTTCATTCGAATCAATTTTTAAGTTATTCGTGGGACATAGAAAAATTTCGGACAAAAAGTACAAAATCATTAATAACTCCGTAACTAAACGTCGTATGATGAAATAGCAAGAGACAAAAAAGATGTAATGTGTTATTGTCTACAACATAGGCCATGGACAATATCACACTCAGAGAAAAATTTCGGCCAAAAAGTACAAAATCATTAATAACTCCGTAAATAAACGTCGTATGATGAAATAGCAAGAGACAAAAAAGATGTAATGTGTTATTGTCTACAACATAGGCCATGCACAATATCACACTCAGAGATATTACTGGAGATAAATAGCTTCCCCCTATATTTTTGTCTCTTGTAGGGTTGAAAATCAAAAAATGTACCTTTTCGGAATTTTTCTGTTGGTTGCAAGGTGAAAGGAGTGTTTTTGCAAAATATCAAGTTTCTAACTCATTTGGAAGTGGGTAAACATTTATGTCAGTGAGTGAATCAGTCAGCCATGTGGTTTTATATAATATAGATGAGCATGGGACGAAGTGGAAAATAATTCTATCACCTGAAACCAAAAATGCATGGGACGAAAAAATACATCAAAATATCATGTTGGTTTCCGACCCTACAAGACGTAAAAAATATAATAAAAGTATTAAAAAAACTATTTTTTGAAATTTCATTCGAATCAATTTTTAAGTTATTCGTGGGACATAGAAAAATTTCGGACAAAAAGTACAAAATCATTAATAACTCCCTAATTATACGTCGTATGATGAAATAGCAAGAGACAAAAAAGATGTAATGTGTTATTGTCTACAACATAGGCCATGGACAATATCACACTCAGAGAAAAATTTCGTCCAAAAAGTACAAAATCATTAATAACTCCGTAACTAAACGTCGTATGATGAAATAGCAAGAGACAAAAAAGATGTAATGTGTTAATGTCTACAACATAGGCCATGTACAATATCACACTCTGAGAAAAATTTCGGCCAAAAAGTACAAAATCATTAATAACTCCCTAATTAAACGTCGTAGCAAGAGACAAAAAAGATGTAATGTGTTATTGTCTACAACTTAGGGCATGTACAATATCACACTCAGAGAAAAATTTCGGCCAAAAAGTACAAAATCATTAATAACTCCCTAATTAAACGTCGTATGATGAAATAGCAAGAGACAAAAAAGATGTAATGTGTTATTGTCTACAACATAGGCCATGTACAATATCACACTCAGAGAAAAATTTCGGCCAAAAAGTACAAAATCATTAATAACTCCGTAAATAAACGTCGTATGATGAAATAGCAAGAGACAAAAAAGATGTAATGTGTTATTGTCTACAACTTAGGGCATGTACAATATCACACTCAGAGAAAAATTTCGGCCAAAAAGTACAAAATCATTAATAACTCCCTAATTAAACGTCGTATGATGAAATAGCAAGAGACAAAAAAGATGTAATGTGTTATTGTCTACAACATAGGCCATGTACAATATCACACTCAGAGAAAAATTTCGGCCAAAAAGTACAAAATCATTAATAACTCCGTAAATAAACGTCGTATGATGAAATAGCAAGAGACAAAAAAGATGTAATGTGTTATTGTCTACAACATAGGCCATGCACAATATCACACTCAGAGATATTACTGGAGATAAATAGCTTCCCCCTATATTTTTGTCTCTTGTAGGGTTGAAAATCAAAAAATGTACCTTTTCGGAATTTTTCTGTTGGTTGCAAGGTGAAAGGAGTGTTTTTGCCAAATATCAAGTTTCTAACTCATTTGGAAGTGGGTAAACATTTATGTCAGTGAGTGAATCAGTCAGCCATGTGGTTTTATATAATATAGATGAGCATGGGACGAAGTGGAAAATAATTCTATCACCTGAAACCAAAAATGCATGGGACGAAAAAATACATCAAAATATCATGTTGGTTTCCGACCCTACAAGACGTAAAAAATATAATAAAAATATTAAAAAAACCTATTTTTTGAAATTTCATTCGAATCAATTTTTAAGTTATTCGTGGGACATAGAAAAATTTCGGACAAAAAGTACAAAATCATTAATAACTCCGTAACTAAACGTCGTATGATGAAATAGCAAGAGACAAAAAAGATGTAATGTGTTATTGTCTACAACATAGGCCATGCACAATATCACACTCAGAGATATTACTGGAGATAAATAGCTTCCCCCTATATTTTTGTCTCTTGTAGGGTTGAAAATTAAAAAATGTACCTTTTCGGAATTTTTCTGTTGGTTGCAAGGTGAAAGGAGTGTTTTTGCCAAATATCAAGTTTCTCACTCATTTGGAAGTGGGTAAACATTTATGTCAGTGAGTGAATCAGTCAGCCATGTGGTTTTATATAATATAGATGAGCATGGGACGTAGTGGAAAATAATTCTATCACCTGAAACCAAAAATGCATGGGACGAAAAAATACATCAAAATATCATGTTGGTTTCCGACCCTACAAGACGTAAAAAATATAATAAAAGTATTAAAAAAAACTATTTTTTGAAATTTCATTCGAATCAATTTTTAAGTTATTCGTGGGACATAGAAAAATTTCGGACAAAAAGTACAAAATCATTAATAACTCCCTAATTATACGTCGTATGATGAAATAGCAAGAGACAAAAAAGATGTAATGTGTTATTGTCTACAACATAGGCCATGGACAATATCACACTCAGAGAAAAATTTCGGCCAAAAAGTACAAAATCATTAATAACTCCGTAACTAAACGTCGTATGATGAAATAGCAAGAGACAAAAAAGATGTAATGTGTTAATGTCTACAACATAGGCCATGTACAATATCACACTCTGAGAAAAATTTCGGCCAAAAAGTACAAAATCATTAATAACTCCCTAATTAAACGTCGTATGATGAAATAGCAAGAGACAAAAAAGATGTAATGTGTTATTGTCTACAACATAGGCCATGTACAATATCACACTCAGAGAAAAATTTCGGCCAAAAAGTACAAAATCATTAATAACTCCGTAAATAAACGTCGAATGATGAAATAGCAAGAGACAAAAAAGATGTAATGTGTTATTGTCTACAACATAGGCCATGCACAATATCACACTCAGAGATATTACTGGAGATAAATAGCTTCCCCCTATATTTTTGTCTCTTGTAGGGTTGAAAATCAAAAAATGTACCTTTTCGGAATTTTTCTGTTGGTTGCAAGGTGAAAGGAGTGTTTTTGCCAAATATCAAGTTTCTAACTCATTTGGAAGTGGGTAAACATTTATGTCAGTGAGTGAATCAGTCAGCCATGTGGTTTTATATAATATAGATGAGCATGGGACGAAGTGGAAAATAATTCTATCACCTGAAACCAAAAATGCATGGGACGAAAAAATACATCAAAATATCATGTTGGTTTCCGACCCTACAAGACGTAAAAAATATAATAAAAATATTAAAAAAACCTATTTTTTGAAATTTCATTCGAATCAATTTTTAAGTTATTCGTGGGACATAGAAAAATTTCGGACAAAAAGTACAAAATCATTAATAACTCCGTAACTAAACGTCATATGATGAAATAGCAAGAGACAAAAAAGATGTAATGTGTTATTGTCTACAACATAGGCCATGCACAATATCACACTCAGAGATATTACTGGAGATAAATAGCTTCCCCCTATATTTTTGTCTCTTGTAGGGTTGAAAATTAAAAAATGTACCTTTTCGGAATTTTTCTGTTGGTTGCAAGGTGAAAGGAGTGTTTTTTTGCCAAATATCAAGTTTCTAACTCATTTGGAAGTGGGTAAACATTTATGTCAGTGAGTGAATCAGTCAGCCATGTGGTTTTATATAATATAGATGAGCATGGGACGTAGTGGAAAATAATTCTATCACCTGAAACCAAAAATGCATGGGACGAAAAAATACATCAAAATATCATGTTGGTTTCCGACCCTACAAGACGTAAAAAATATAATAAAAGTATTAAAAAAAACTATTTTTTGAAATTTCATTCGAATCAATTTTTAAGTTATTCGTGGGACATAGAAAAATTTCGGACAAAAAGTACAAAATCATTAATAACTCCCTAATTATACGTCGTATGATGAAATAGCAAGAGACAAAAAAGATGTAATGTGTTATTGTCTACAACATAGGCCATGGACAATATCACACTCAGAGAAAAATTTCGGCCAAAAAGTACAAAATCATTAATAACTCCGTAACTAAACGTCGTATGATGAAATAGCAAGAGACAAAAAAGATGTAATGTGTTAATGTCTACAACATAGGCCATGTACAATATCACACTCTGAGAAAAATTTCGGCCAAAAAGTACAAAATCATTAATAACTCCCTAATTAAACGTCGTATGATGAAATAGCAAGAGACAAAAAAGATGTAATGTGTTATTGTCTACAACTTAAGGCATGTACAATATCACACTCTGAGAAAAATTTCGGCCAAAAAGTACAAAATCATTAATAACTCCCTAATAAAACGTCGTATGATGAAATAGCAAGAGACAAAAAAGATGTAATGTGTTATTGTCTACAACATAGGCCATGTACAATATCACACTCAGAGAAAAATTTCGGCCAAAAAGTACAAAATCATTAATAACTCCCTAATTAAACGTCGTATGATGAAATAGCAAGAGACAAAAAAGATGTAATGTGTTATTGTCTACAACATAGGCCATGTACAATATCACACTCAGAGAAAAATTTCGGCCATAAAGTACAAATTCATTAATAACTCCGTAAATAAACGTCGTATGATGAAATAGCAAGAGACAAAAAAGATGTAATGTGTTATTGTCTACAACATAAGCCATGCACAATATCACACTCAGAGATATTACTGGAGATAAATAGCTTCCCCCTATATTTTTGTCTCTTGTAGGGTTGAAAATCAAAAAATGTACCTTTTCGGAATTTTTCTGTTGGTTGCAAGGTGAAAGGAGTGTTTTTGCCAAATATCAAGTTTCTAACTCATTTGGAAGTGGGTAAACATTTATGTCAGTGAGTGAATCAGTCAGCCATGTGGTTTTATATAATATAGATGAGCATGGGACGAAGTGGAAAATAATTCTATCACCTGAAACCAAAAATGCATGGGACGAAAAAATACATCAAAATATCATGTTGGTTTCCGACCCTACAAGACGTAAAAAATATAATAAAAGTATAAAAAAAAAACTATTTTTTGAAATTTCATTCGAATCAATTTTTAAGTTATTCGTGGGACATAGAAAAATTTCGGACAAAAAGTACAAAATCATTAATAACTCCCTAATTATACGTCGTATGATGAAATAGCAAGAGACAAAAAAGATGTAATGTGTTATTGTCTACAACATAGGCCATGGACAATATCACACTCAGAGAAAAATTTCGGCCAAAAAGTACAAAATCATTAATAACTCCGTAACTAAACGTCGTATGATGAAATAGCAAGAGACAAAAAAGATGTAATGTGTTAATGTCTACAACATAGGCCATGTACAATATCACACTCTGAGAAAAATTTCGGCCAAAAAGTACAAAATCATTAATAACTCCCTAATTAAACGTCGTATGATGAAATAGCAAGAGACAAAAAAGATGTAATGTGTTATTGTCTACAACTTAGGGCATGTACAATATCACACTCAGAGAAAAATTTCGGCCAAAAAGTACAAAATCATTAATAACTCCCTAATTAAACGTCGTATGATGAAATAGCAAGAGACAAAAAAGATGTAATGTGTTATTGTCTACAACATAGGCCATGTACAATATCACACTCAGAGAAAAATTTCGGCCATAAAGTACAAATTCATTAATAACTCCGTAAATAAACGTCGTATGATGAAATAGCAAGAGACAAAAAAGATGTAATGTGTTATTGTCTACAACATAAGCCATGCACAATATCACACTCAGAGATATTACTGGAGATAAATAGCTTCCCCCTATATT
The DNA here is from genome assembly GCA_946902985.2 of Meconema thalassinum. Taxonomy (NCBI): domain Eukaryota; kingdom Metazoa; phylum Arthropoda; class Insecta; order Orthoptera; family Tettigoniidae; genus Meconema; species Meconema thalassinum. The sequence continues at coordinate 209,148,235 of OX336398.1, forward strand.
TTTGTCTCTTGTAGGGTTGAAAATCAAAAAATGTACCTTTTCGGAATTTTTCTGTTGGTTGCAAGGTGAAAGGAGTGTTTTTGCCAAATATCAAGTTTCTAACTCATTTGGAAGTGGGTAAACATTTATGTCAGTGAGTGAATCAGTCAGCCATGTGGTTTTATATAATATAGATGAGCATGGGACGAAGTGGAAAATAATTCTATCACCTGAAACCAAAAATGCATGGGACGAAAAAATACATCAAAATATCATGTTGGTTTCCGACCCTACAAGACGTAAAAAATATAATAAAAATATTAAAAAAAAACTATTTTTTGAAATTTCATTCGAATCAATTTTTAAGTTATTCGTGGGACATAGAAAAATTTCGGACAAAAAGTACAAAATCATTAATAACTCCGTAACTAAACGTCGTATGATGAAATAGCAAGAGACAAAAAAGATGTAATGTGTTATTGTCTACAACATAGGCCATGCACAATATCACACTCAGAGATATTACTGGAGATAAATAGCTTCCCCCTATATTTTTGTCTCTTGTAGGGTTGAAAATTAAAAAATGTACCTTTTCGGAATTTTTCTGTTGGTTGCAAGGTGAAAGGAGTGTTTTTGCCAAATATCAAGTTTCTAACTCATTTGGAAGTGGGTAAACATTTATGTCAGTGAGTGAATCAGTCAGCCATGTGGTTTTATATAATATAGATGAGCATGGGACGTAGTGGAAAATAATTCTATCACCTGAAACCAAAAATGCATGGGACGAAAAAATACATCAAAATATCATGTTGGTTTCCGACCCTACAAGACGTAAAAAATATAATAAAAGTATTAAAAAAAACTATTTTTTGAAATTTCATTCGAATCAATTTTTAAGTTATTCGTGGGACATAGAAAAATTTCGGACAAAAAGTACAAAATCATTAATAACTCCCTAATTATACGTCGTATGATGAAATAGCAAGAGACAAAAAAGATGTAATGTGTTATTGTCTACAACATAGGCCATGCACAATATCACACTCAGAGAAAAATTTCGGCCAAAAAGTACAAAATCATTAATAACTCCGTAACTAAACGTCGTATGATGAAATAGCAAGAGACAAAAAAGATGTAATGTGTTAATGTCTACAACATAGGCCATGTACAATATCACACTCTGAGAAAAATTTCGGCCAAAAAGTACAAAATCATTAATAACTCCCTAATTAAACGTCGTATGATGAAATAGCAAGAGACAAAAAAGATGTAATGTGTTATTGTCTACAACATAGGCCATGTACAATATCACACTCAGAGAAAAATTTCGGCCAAAAAGTACAAAATCATTAATAACTCCGTAAATAAACGTCGTATGATGAAATAGCAAGAGACAAAAAAGATGTAATGTGTTATTGTCTACAACATAGGCCATGCACAATATCACACTCAGAGATATTACTGGAGATAAATAGCTTCCCCCTATATTTTTGTCTCTTGTAGGGTTGAAAATCAAAAAATGTACATTTTCGGAATTTTTCTGTTGGTTGCAAGGTGAAAGGAGTGTTTTTGCAAAATATCAAGTTTCTAACTCATTTGGAAGTGGGTAAACATTTATGTCAGTGAGTGAATCAGTCAGCCATGTGGTTTTATATAATATAGATGAGCATGGGACGAAGTGGAAAATAATTCTATCACCTGAAACCAAAAATGCATGGGACGAAAAAATACATCAAAATATCATGTTGGTTTCCGACCCTACAAGACGTAAAAAATATAATAAAAGTATAAAAAAAAACTATTTTTTGAAATTTCATTCGAATCAATTTTTAAGTTATTCGTGGGACATAGAAAAATTTCGGACAAAAAGTACAAAATCATTAATAACTCCCTAATTATACGTCGTATGATGAAATAGCAAGAGACAAAAAAGATGTAATGTGTTATTGTCTACAACATAGGCCATGGACAATATCACACTCAGAGAAAAATTTCGGCCAAAAAGTACAAAATCATTAATAACTCCGTAACTAAACGTCGTATGATGAAATAGCAAGAGACAAAAAAGATGTAATGTGTTAATGTCTACAACATAGGCCATGTACAATATCACACTCTGAGAAAAATTTCGGCCAAAAAGTACAAAATCATTAATAACTCCCTAATTAAACGTCGTATGATGAAATAGCAAGAGACAAAAAAGATGTAATGTGTTATTGTCTACAACTTAGGGCATGTACAATATCACACTCAGAGAAAAATTTCGGCCAAAAAGTACAAAATCATTAATAACTCCCTAATTAAACGTCGTATGATGAAATAGCAAGAGACAAAAAAGATGTAATGTGTTATTGTCTACAACATAGGCCATGTACAATATCACACTCAGAGAAAAATTTCGGCCAAAAAGTACAAAATCATTAATAACTCCGTAAATAAACGTCGTATGATGAAATAGCAAGAGACAAAAAAGATGTAATGTGTTATTGTCTACAACATAGGCCATGCACAATATCACACTCAGAGATATTACTGGAGATAAATAGCTTCCCCCTATATTTTTGTCTCTTGTAGGGTTGAAAATCAAAAAATGTACCTTTTCGGAATGTTTCTGTTGGTTGCAAGGAGAAAGGAGTGTTTTTGCCAAATATCAAGTTTCTAACTCATTTGGAAGTGGGTAAACATTTATGTCAGTGAGTGAATCAGTCAGCCATGTGGTTTTATATAATATAGATGAGCATGGGACGAAGTGGAAAATAATTCTATCACCTGAAACCAAAAATGCATGGGACGAAAAAATACATCAAAATATCATGTTGGTTTCCGACCCTACAAGACGTAAAAAATATAATAAAAATATTAAAAAAACCTATTTTTTGAAATTTCATTCGAATCAATTTTTAAGTTATTCGTGGGACATAGAAAAATTTCTGACAAATAGTACAAAATCATTAATAACTCCGTAACTAAACGTCGTATGATGAAATAGCGAGAGACAAAAAAGATGTAATGTGTTATTGTCTACAACATAGGCCATGCACAATATCACACTCAGAGATATTACTGGAGATAAATAGCTTCCCCCTATATTTTTGTCTCTTGTAGGGTTGAAAATTAAAAAATGTACCTTTTCGGAATTTTTCTGTTGGTTGCAAGGTGAAAGGAGTGTTTTTGCCAAATATCAAGTTTCTAACTCATTTGGAAGTGGGTAAACATTTATGTCAGTGAGTGAATCAGTCAGCCATGTGGTTTTATATAATATAGATGAGCATGGGACGTAGTGGAAAATAATTCTATCACCTGAAACCAAAAATGCATGGGACGAAAAAATACATCAAAATATCATGTTGGTTTCCGACCCTACAAGACGTAAAAAATATAATAAAAGTATTAAAAAAAACTATTTTTTGAAATTTCATTCGAATCAATTTTTAAGTTATTCGTGGGACAGAAAAATTTCGGACAAAAAGTACAAAATCATTAATAACTCCCTAATTATACGTCGTATGATGAAATAGCAAGAGACACAAAAGATGTAATGTGTTAATGTCTACAACATAGGCCATGTACAATATCACACTCTGAGAAAAATTTCGGCCAAAAAGTACAAAATCATTAATAACTCCCTAATTAAACGTCGTATGATGAAATAGCAAGAGACAAAAAAGATGTAATGTGTTATTGTCTACAACTTAGGGCATGTACAATATCACACTCAGAGAAAAATTTCGGCCAAAAAGTACAAAATCATTAATAACTCCCTAATTAAACGTCGTATGATGAAATAGCAAGAGACAAAAAAGATGTAATGTGTTATTGTCTACAACATAGGCCATGTACAATATCACACTCAGAGAAAAATTTCGGCCATAAAGTACAAATTCATTAATAACTCCGTAAATAAACGTCGTATGATGAAATAGCAAGAGACAAAAAAGATGTAATGTGTTATTGTCTACAACACAGGCCATGCACAATATCACACTCAGAGATATTACTGGAGATAAATAGCTTCCCCCTATATTTTTGTCTCTTGTAGGGTTGAAAATCAAAAAATGTACCTTTTCGGAATTTTTCTGTTGGTTGCAAGGTGAAAGGAGTGTTTTTGCCAAATATCAAGTTTCTAACTCATTTGGAAGTGGGTAAACATTTATGTCAGTGAGTGAATCAGTCAGCCATGTGGTTTTATATAATATAGATGAGCATGGGACGAAGTGGAAAATAATTCTATCACCTGAAACCAAAAATGCATGGGACGAAAAAATACATCAAAATATCATGTTGGTTTCCGACCCTACAAGACGTAAAAAATATAATAAAAATATTAAAAAAAACTATTTTTTGAAATTTCATTCGAATCAATTTTTAAGTTATTCGTGGGACATAGAAAAATTTCGGACAAAAAGTACAAAATCATTAATAACTCCGTAACTAAACGTCGTATGATGAAATAGCAAGAGACAAAAAAGATGTAATGTGTTATTGTCTACAACATAGGCCATGCACAATATCACACTCAGAGATATTACTGGAGATAAATAGCTTCCCCCTATATTTTTGTCTCTTGTAGGGTTGAAAATTAAAAAATGTACCTTTTCGGAATTTTTCTGTTGGTTGCAAGGTGAAAGGAGTGTTTTTGCCAAATATCAAGTTTCTAACTCATTTGGAAGTGGGTAAACATTTATGTCAGTGAGTGAATCAGTCAGCCATGTGGTTTTATATAATATAGATGAGCATGGGACGTAGTGGAAAATAATTCTATCACCTGAAACCAAAAATGCATGGGACGAAAAAATACATCAAAATATCATGTTGGTTTCCGACCCTACAAGACGTAAAAAATATAATAAAAGTATTAAAAAAAACTATTTTTTGAAATTTCATTCGAATCAATTTTTAAGTTATTCGTGGGACATAGAAAAATTTCGGACAAAAAGTACAAAATCATTAATAACTCCCTAATTATACGTCGTATGATGAAATAGCAAGAGACAAAAAAGATGTAATGTGTTATTGTCTACAACATAGGCCATGGACAATATCACACTCAGAGAAAAATTTCGGCCAAAAAGTACAAAATCATTAATAACTCCGTAACTAAACGTCGTATGATGAAATAGCAAGAGACAAAAAAGATGTAATGTGTTAATGTCTACAACATAGGCCATGTACAATATCACACTCTGAGAAAAATTTCGGCCAAAAAGTACAAAATCATTAATAACTCCCTAATTAAACGTCGTATGATGAAATAGCAAGAGACAAAAAAGATGTAATGTGTTATTGTCTACAACATTAGGCCATGTACAATATCACACTCAGAGAAAAATTTCGGCCAAAAAGTACAAAATCATTAATAACTCCGTAAATAAACGTCGTATGATGAAATAGCAAGAGACAAAAAAGATGTAATGTGTTATTGTCTACAACATAGGCCATGCACAATATCACACTCAGAGATATTACTGGAGATAAATAGCTTCCCCCTATATTTTTGTCTCTTGTAGGGTTGAAAATCAAAAAATGTACATTTTCGGAATTTTTCTGTTGGTTGCAAGGTGAAAGGAGTGTTTTTGCAAAATATCAAGTTTCTAACTCATTTGGAAGTGGGTAAACATTTATGTCAGTGAGTGAATCAGTCAGCCATGTGGTTTTATATAATATAGATGAGCATGGGACGAAGTGGAAAATAATTCTATCACCTGAAACCAAAAATGCATGGGACGAAAAAATACATCAAAATATCATGTTGGTTTCCGACCCTACAAGACGTAAAAAATATAATAAAAGTATAAAAAAAAAACTATTTTTTGAAATTTCATTCGAATCAATTTTTAAGTTATTCGTGGGACATAGAAAAATTTCGGACAAAAAGTACAAAATCATTAATAACTCCCTAATTATACGTCGTATGATGAAATAGCAAGAGACAAAAAAGATGTAATGTGTTATTGTCTACAACATAGGCCATGGACAATATCACACTCAGAGAAAAATTTCGGCCAAAAAGTACAAAATCATTAATAACTCCGTAACTAAACGTCGTATGATGAAATAGCAAGAGACAAAAAAGATGTAATGTGTTAATGTCTACAACATAGGCCATGTACAATATCACACTCTGAGAAAAATTTCGGCCAAAAAGTACAAAATCATTAATAACTCCCTAATTAAACGTCGTATGATGAAATAGCAAGAGACAAAAAAGATGTAATGTGTTATTGTCTACAACTTAGGGCATGTACAATATCACACTCAGAGAAAAATTTCGGCCAAAAAGTACAAAATCATTAATAACTCCCTAATTAAACGTCGTATGATGAAATAGCAAGAGACAAAAAAGATGTAATGTGTTATTGTCTACAACATAGGCCATGTACAATATCACACTCAGAGAAAAATTTCGGCCAAAAAGTACAAAATCATTAATAACTCCGTAAATAAACGTCGTATGATGAAATAGCAAGAGACAAAAAAGATGTAATGTGTTATTGTCTACAACATAGGCCATGCACAATATCACACTCAGAGATATTACTGGAGATAAATAGCTTCCCCCTATATTTTTGTCTCTTGTAGGGTTGAAAATCAAAAAATGTACCTTTTCGGAATGTTTCTGTTGGTTGCAAGGAGAAAGGAGTGTTTTTGCCAAATATCAAGTTTCTAACTCATTTGGAAGTGGGTAAACATTTATGTCAGTGAGTGAATCAGTCAGCCATGTGGTTTTATATAATATAGATGAGCATGGGACGAAGTGGAAAATAATTCTATCACCTGAAACCAAAAATGCATGGGACGAAAAAATACATCAAAATATCATGTTGGTTTCCGACCCTACAAGACGTAAAAAATATAATAAAAATATTAAAAAAACCTATTTTTTGAAATTTCATTCGAATCAATTTTTAAGTTATTCGTGGGACATAGAAAAATTTCGGACAAATAGTACAAAATCATTAATAACTCCGTAACTAAACGTCGTATGATGAAATAGCAAGAGACAAAAAAGATGTAATGTGTTATTGTCTACAACATAGGCCATGCACAATATCACACTCAGAGATATTACTGGAGATAAATAGCTTCCCCCTATATTTTTGTCTCTTGTAGGGTTGAAAATTAAAAAATGTACCTTTTCGGAATTTTTCTGTTGGTTGCAAGGTGAAAGGAGGGTTTTTGCCAAATATCAAGTTTCTAACTCATTTGGAAGTGGGTAAACATTTATGTCAGTGAGTGAATCAGTCAGCCATGTGGTTTTATATAATATAGATGAGCATGGGACGTAGTGGAAAATAATTCTATCACCTGAAACCAAAAATGCATGGGACGAAAAAATACATCAAAATATCATGTTGGTTTCCGACCCTACAAGACGTAAAAAATATAATAAAAGTATTAAAAAAAACTATTTTTTGAAATTTCATTCGAATCAATTTTTAAGTTATTCGTGGGACAGAAAAATTTCGGACAAAAAGTACAAAATCATTAATAACTCCCTAATTATACGTCGTATGATGAAATAGCAAGAGACAAAAAAGATGTAATGTGTTAATGTCTACAACATAGGCCATGTACAATATCACACTCTGAGAAAAATTTCGGCCAAAAAGTACAAAATCATTAATAACTCCCTAATTAAACGTCGTATGATGAAATAGCAAGAGACAAAAAAGATGTAATGTGTTATTGTCTACAACATAGGCCATGTACAATATCACACTCAGAGAAAAATTTCGGCCAAAAAGTACAAAATCATTAATAACTCCGTAAATAAACGTCGTATGATGAAATAGCAAGAGACAAAAAAGATGTAATGTGTTATTGTCTACAACATAGGCCATGTACAATATCACACTCAGAGAAAAATTTCGGCCAAAAAGTACAAAATCATTAATAACTCCGTAAATAAACGTCGTATGATGAAATAGCAAGAGACAAAAAAGATGTAATGTGTTATTGTCTACAACATAGGCCATGCACAATATCACACTCAGAGATATTACTGGAGATAAATAGCTTCCCCCTATATTTTTGTCTCTTGTAGGGTTGAAAATTAAAAAATGTACCTTTTCGGAATTTTTCTGTTGGTTGCAAGGTGAAAGGAGTGTTTTTGCCAAATATCAAGTTTCTAACTCATTTGGAAGTGGGTAAACATTTATGTCAGTGAGTGAATCAGTCAGCCATGTGGTTTTATATAATATAGATGAGCATGGGACGAAGTGGAAAATAATTCTATCACCTGAAACCAAAAATGCATGGGACGAAAAAATACATCAAAATATCATGTTGGTTTCCGACCCTACAAGACGTAAAAAATATTATAAAAGTATTAAAAAAAACTATTTTTTGAAATTTCATTCGAATCAATTTTTAAGTTATTCGTGGGACATAGAAAAATTTCGGACAAAAAGTACAAAATCATTAATAACTCCCTAATTATACGTCGTATGATGAAATAGCAAGAGACAAAAAAGATGTAATGTGTTATTGTCTACAACATAGGCCATGGACAATATCACACTCAGAGAAAAATTTCGGCCAAAAAGTACAAAATCATTAATAACTCCGTAACTAAACGTCGTATGATGAAATAGCAAGAGACAAAAAAGATGTAATGTGTTAATGTCTACAACATAGGCCATGTACAATATCACACTCTGAGAAAAATTTCGGCCAAAAAGTACAAAATCATTAATAACTCCCTAATTAAACGTCGTATGATGAAATAGCAAGAGACAAAAAAGATGTAATGTGTTATTGTCTACAACATAGGCCATGCACAATATCACACTCAGAGATATTACTGGAGATAAATAGCTTCCCCCTATATTTTTGTCTCTTGTAGGGTTGAAAATTAAAAAATGTACCTTTTCGGAATTTTTCTGTTGGTTGCAAGGTGAAAGGAGTGTTTTTGCCAAATATCAAGTTTCTAACTCATTTGGAAGTGGGTAAACATTTATGTCAGTGAGTGAATCAGTCAGCCATGTGGTTTTATATAATATAGATGAGCATGGGACGTAGTGGAAAATAATTCTATCACCTGAAACCAAAAATGCATGGGACGAAAAAATACATCAAAATATCATGTTGGTTTCCGACCCTACAAGAAGTAAAAAATATAATAAAAGTATTAAAAAAAACTATTTTTTGAAATTTCATTCGAATCAATTTTTAAGTTATTCGTGGGACATAGAAAAATTTCGGACAAAAAGTACAAAATCATTAATAACTCCGTAACTAAACGTCGTATGATGAAATAGCAAGAGACAAATAAGATGTAATGTGTTAATGTCTACAACATAGGCCATGTACAATATCACACTCTGAGAAAAATTTCGGCCAAAAAGTACAAAATCATTAATAACTCCGTAACTAAACGTCGTATGATGAAATAGCAAGAGACAAAAAAGATGTAATGTGTTAATGTACAACATAGGCCATGTACAATATCACACTCTGAGAAAAATTTCGGCCAAAAAGTACAAAATCATTAATAACTCCCTAATTAAACGTCGTATGATGAAATAGCAAGAGACAAAAAAGATGTAATGTGTTATTGTCTACAACTTAAGGCATGTACAATATCACACTCTGAGAAAAATTTCGGCCAAAAAGTACAAAATCATTAATAACTCCCTAATTAAACGTCGTATGATGAAATAGCAAGAGACAAAAAAGATGTAATGTGTTATTGTCTACAACATAGGCCATGGACAATATCACACTCAGAGAAAAATTTCGGCCAAAAAGTACAAAATCATTAATAACTCCGTAACTAAACGTCGTATGATGAAATAGCAAGAGACAAAAAAGATGTAATGTGTTAATGTCTACAACATAGGCCATGTACAATATCACACTCTGAGAAAAATTTCGGCCAAAAAGTACAAAATCATTAATAACTCCCTAATTAAACGTCGTATGATGAAATAGCAAGAGACAAAAAAGATGTAATGTGTTATTGTCTACAACATAGGCCATGCACAATATCACACTCAGAGATATTACTGGAGATAAATAGCTTCCCCCTATATTTTTGTCTCTTGTAGGGTTGAAAATTAAAAAATGTACCTTTTCGGAATTTTTCTGTTGGTTGCAAGGTGAAAGGAGTGTTTTTGCCAAATATCAAGTTTCTAACTCATTTGGAAGTGGGTAAACATTTATGTCAGTGAGTGAATCAGTCAGCCATGTGGTTTTATATAATATAGATGAGCATGGGACGTAGTGGAAAATAATTCTATCACCTGAAACCAAAAATGCATGGGACGAAAAAATACATCAAAATATCATGTTGGTTTCCGACCCTACAAGAAGTAAAAAATATAATAAAAGTATTAAAAAAAACTATTTTTTGAAATTTCATTCGAATCAATTTTTAAGTTATTCGTGGGACATAGAAAAATTTCGGACAAAAAGTACAAAATCATTAATAACTCCGTAACTAAACGTCGTATGATGAAATAGCAAGAGACAAATAAGATGTAATGTGTTAATGTCTACAACATAGGCCATGTACAATATCACACTCTGAGAAAAATTTCGGCCAAAAAGTACAAAATCATTAATAACTCCGTAACTAAACGTCGTATGATGAAATAGCAAGAGACAAAAAAGATGTAATGTGTTAATGTACAACATAGGCCATGTACAATATCACACTCTGAGAAAAATTTCGGCCAAAAAGTACAAAATCATTAATAACTCCCTAATTAAACGTCGTATGATGAAATAGCAAGAGACAAAAAAGATGTAATGTGTTATTGTCTACAACTTAAGGCATGTACAATATCACACTCTGAGAAAAATTTCGGCCAAAAAGTACAAAATCATTAATAACTCCCTAATTAAACGTCGTATGATGAAATAGCAAGAGACAAAAAAGATGTAATGTGTTATTGTCTACAACATAGGCCATGTACAATATCACACTCAGAGAAAAATTTCGGCCAAAAAGTACAAAATCATTAATAACTCCGTAAATAAACGTCGTATGATGAAATAGCAAGAGACAAAAAAGATGTAATGTGTTATTGTCTACAACATAGGCCATGCACAATATCACACTCAGAGATATTACTGGAGATAAATAGCTTCCCCCTATATTTTTGTCTCTTGTAGGGTTGAAAATCAAAAAATGTACATTTTCGGAATTTTTCTGTTGGTTGCAAGGTGAAAGGAGTGTTTTTGCAAAATATCAAGTTTCTAACTCATTTGGAAGTGGGTAAACATTTATGTCAGTGAGTGAATCAGTCAGCCATGTGGTTTTATATAATATAGATGAGCATGGGACGAAGTGGAAAATAATTCTATCACCTGAAACCAAAAATGCATGGGACGAAAAAATACATCAAAATATCATGTTGGTTTCCGACCCTACAAGACGTAAAAAATATAATAAAAGTATAAAAAAAAAACTATTTTTTGAAATTTCATTCGAATCAATTTTTAAGTTATTCGTGGGACATAGAAAAATTTCGGACAATAAGTACAAAATCATTAATAACTCCCTAATTATACGTCGTATGATGAAATAGCAAGAGACAAAAAAGATGTAATGTGTTATTGTCTACAACATAGGCCATGGACAATATCACACTCAGAGAAAAATTTCGGCCAAAAAGTACAAAATCATTAATAACTCCGTAACTAAACGTCGTATGATGAAATAGCAAGAGACAAAAAAGATGTAATGTGTTAATGTCTACAACATAGGCCATGTACAATATCACACTCTGAGAAAAATTTCGGCCAAAAAGTACAAAATCATTAATAACTCCCTAATTAAACGTCGTATGATGAAATAGCAAGAGACAAAAAAGATGTAATGTGTTATTGTCTACAACTTAGGGCATGTACAATATCACACTCAGAGAAAAATTTCGGCCAAAAAGTACAAAATCATTAATAACTCCCTAATTAAACGTCGTATGATGAAATAGCAAGAGACAAAAAAGATGTAATGTGTTATTGTCTACAACATAGGCCATGTACAATATCACACTCAGAGAAAAATTTCGGCCATAAAGTACAAATTCATTAATAACTCCGTAAATAAACGTCGTATGATGAAATAGCAAGAGACAAAAAAGATGTAATGTGTTATTGTCTACAACATAGGCCATGCACAATATCACACTCAGAGATATTACTGGAGATAAATAGCTTCCCCCTATATTTTTGTCTCTTGTAGGGTTGAAAATCAAAAAATGTACCTTTTCGGAATTTTTCTGTTGGTTGCAAGGTGAAAGGAGTGTTTTTGCCAAATATCAAGTTTCTAACTCATTTGGAAGTGGGTAAACATTTATGTCAGTGAGTGAATCAGTCAGCCATGTGGTTTTATATAATATAGATGAGCATGGGACGAAGTGGAAAATAATTCTATCACCTGAAACCAAAAATGCATGGGACGAAAAAATACATCAAAATATCATGTTGGTTTCCGACCCTACAAGACGTAAAAAATATAATAAAAATATTAAAAAAACCTATTTTTTGAAATTTCATTCGAATCAATTTTTAAGTTATTCGTGGGACATAGAAAAATTTCGGACAAAAAGTACAAAATCATTAATAACTCCGTAACTAAACGTCGTATGATGAAATAGCAAGAGACAAAAAAGATGTAATGTGTTATTGTCTACAACATAGGCCATGCACAATATCACACTCAGAGATATTACTGGAGATAAATAGCTTCCCCCTATATTTTTGTCTCTTGTAGGGTTGAAAATTAAAAAATGTACCTTTTCGGAATTTTTCTGTTGGTTGCAAGGTGAAAGGAGTGTTTTTGCCAAATATCAAGTTTCTAACTCATTTGGAAGTGGGTAAACATTTATGTCAGTGAGTGAATCAGTCAGCCATGTGGTTTTATATAATATAGATGAGCATGGGACGTAGTGGAAAATAATTCTATCACCTGAAACCAAAAATGCATGGGACGAAAAAATACATCAAAATATCATGTTGGTTTCCGACCCTACAAGACGTAAAAAATATAATAAAAGTATTAAAAAAAACTATTTTTTGAAATTTCATTCGAATCAATTTTTAAGTTATTCGTGGGACATAGAAAAATTTCGGACAAAAAGTACAAAATCATTAATAACTCCCTAATTATACGTCGTATGATGAAATAGCAAGAGACAAAAAAGATGTAATGTGTTATTGTCTACAACATAGGCCATGGACAATATCACACTCAGAGAAAAATTTCGGCCAAAAAGTACAAAATCATTAATAACTCCCTAATTATACGTCGTATGATGAAATAGCAAGAGACAAAAAAGATGTAATGTGTTATTGTCTACAACATAGGCCATGGACAATATCACACTCAGAGAAAAATTTCGGCCAAAAAGTACAAAATCATTAATAACTCCGTAACTAAACGTCGTATGATGAAATAGCAAGAGACAAAAAAGATGTAATGTGTTAATGTCTACAACATAGGCCATGTACAATATCACACTCTGAGAAAAATTTCGGCCAAAAAGTACAAAATCATTAATAACTCCCTAATTAAACGTCGTATGATGAAATAGCAAGAGACAAAAAAGATGTAATGTGTTATTGTCTACAACTTAGGGCATGTACAATATCACACTCAGAGAAAAATTTCGGCCAAAAAGTACAAAATCATTAATAACTCCCTAATTAAACGTCGTATGATGAAATAGCAAGAGACAAAAAAGATGTAATGTGTTATTGTCTACAACATAGGCCATGTACAATATCACACTCAGAGAAAAATTTCGGCCAAAAAGTACAAAATCATTAATAACTCCGTAAATAAACGTCGTATGATGAAATAGCAAGAGACAAAAAAGATGTAATGTGTTATTGTCTACAACATAGGCCATGCACAATATCACACTCAGAGATATTACTGGAGATAAATAGCTTCCCCCTATATTTTTGTCTCTTGTAGGGTTGAAAATCAAAAAATGTACCTTTTCGGAATGTTTCTGTTGGTTGCAAGGAGAAAGGAGTGTTTTTGCCAAATATCAAGTTTCTAACTCATTTGGAAGTGGGTAAACATTTATGTCAGTGAGTGAATCAGTCAGCCATGTGGTTTTATATAATATAGATGAGCATGGGACGAAGTGGAAAATAATTCTATCACCTGAAACCAAAAATGCATGGGACGAAAAAATACATCAAAATATCATGTTGGTTTCCGACCCTACAAGACGTAAAAAATATAATAAAAATATTAAAAAAACCTATTTTTTGAAATTTCATTCGAATCAATTTTTAAGTTATTCGTGGGACATAGAAAAATTTCGGACAAATAGTACAAAATCATTAATAACTCCGTAACTAAACGTCGTATGATGAAATAGCAAGAGACAAAAAAGATGTAATGTGTTATTGTCTACAACATAGGCCATGCACAATATCACACTCAGAGATATTACTGGAGATAAATAGCTTCCCCCTATATTTTTGTCTCTTGTAGGGTTGAAAATTAAAAAATGTACCTTTTCGGAATTTTTCTGTTGGTTGCAAGGTGAAAGGAGTGTTTTTGCCAAATATCAAGTTTCTAACTCATTTGGAAGTGGGTAAACATTTATGTCAGTGAGTGAATCAGTCAGCCATGTGGTTTTATATAATATAGATGAGCATGGGACGTAGTGGAAAATAATTCTATCACCTGAAACCAAAAATGCATGGGACGAAAAAATACATCAAAATATCATGTTGGTTTCCGACCCTACAAGACGTAAAAAATATAATAAAAGTATTAAAAAAAACTATTTTTTGAAATTTCATTCGAATCAATTTTTAAGTTATTCGTGGGACAGAAAAATTTCGGACAAAAAGTACAAAATCATTAATAACTCCCTAATTATACGTCGTATGATGAAATAGCAAGAGACAAAAAAGATGTAATGTGTTAATGTCTACAACATAGGCCATGTACAATATCACACTCTGAGAAAAATTTCGGCCAAAAAGTACAAAATCATTAATAACTCCCTAATTAAACGTCGTATGATGAAATAGCAAGAGACAAAAAAGATGTAATGTGTTATTGTCTACAACTTAGGGCATGTACAATATCACACTCAGAGAAAAATTTCGGCCAAAAAGTACAAAATCATTAATAACTCCCTAATTAAACGTCGTATGATGAAATAGCAAGAGACAAAAAAGATGTAATGTGTTATTGTCTACAACATAGGCCATGTACAATATCACACTCAGAGAAAAATTTCGGCCATAAAGTACAAATTCATTAATAACTCCGTAAATAAACGTCGTATGATGAAATAGCAAGAGACAAAAAAGATGTAATGTGTTATTGTCTACAACATAGGCCATGCACAATATCACACTCAGAGATATTACTGGAGATAAATAGCTTCCCCCTATATTTTTGTCTCTTGTAGGGTTGAAAATCAAAAAATGTACCTTTTCGGAATTTTTCTGTTGGTTGCAAGGTGAAAGGAGTGTTTTTGCCAAATATCAAGTTTCTAACTCATTTGGAAGTGGGTAAACATTTATGTCAGTGAGTGAATCAGTCAGCCATGTGGTTTTATATAATATAGATGAGCATGGGACGAAGTGGAAAATAATTCTATCACCTGAAACCAAAAATGCATGGGACGAAAAAATACATCAAAATATCATGTTGGTTTCCGACCCTACAAGACGTAAAAAATATAATAAAAATATTAAAAAAAACTATTTTTTGAAATTTCATTCGAATCAATTTTTAAGTTATTCGTGGGACATAGAAAAATTTCGGACAAAAAGTACAAAATCATTAATAACTCCGTAACTAAACGTCGTATGATGAAATAGCAAGAGACAAAAAAGATGTAATGTGTTATTGTCTACAACATAGGCCATGCACAATATCACACTCAGAGATATTACTGGAGATAAATAGCTTCCCCCTATATTTTTGTCTCTTGTAGGGTTGAAAATTAAAAAATGTACCTTTTCGGAATTTTTCTGTTGGTTGCAAGGTGAAAGGAGTGTTTTTGCCAAATATCAAGTTTCTAACTCATTTGGAAGTGGGTAAACATTTATGTCAGTGAGTGAATCAGTCAGCCATGTGGTTTTATATAATATAGATGAGCATGGGACGTAGTGGAAAATAATTCTATCACCTGAAACCAAAAATGCATGGGACGAAAAAATACATCAAAATATCATGTTGGTTTCCGACCCTACAAGACGTAAAAAATATAATAAAAGTATTAAAAAAAACTATTTTTTGAAATTTCATTCGAATCAATTTTTAAGTTATTCGTGGGACATAGAAAAATTTCGGACAAAAAGTACAAAATCATTAATAACTCCCTAATTATACGTCGTATGATGAAATAGCAAGAGACAAAAAAGATGTAATGTGTTATTGTCTACAACATAGGCCATGGACAATATCACACTCAGAGAAAAATTTCGGCCAAAAAGTACAAAATCATTAATAACTCCGTAACTAAACGTCGTATGATGAAATAGCAAGAGACAAAAAAGATGTAATGTGTTAATGTCTACAACATAGGCCATGTACAATATCACACTCTGAGAAAAATTTCGGCCAAAAAGTACAAAATCATTAATAACTCCCTAATTAAACGTCGTATGATGAAATAGCAAGAGACAAAAAAGATGTAATGTGTTATTGTCTACAACATAGGCCATGTACAATATCACACTCAGAGAAAAATTTCGGCCAAAAAGTACAAAATCATTAATAACTCCGTAAATAAACGTCGTATGATGAAATAGCAAGAGACAAAAAAGATGTAATGTGTTATTGTCTACAACATAGGCCATGCACAATATCACACTCAGAGATATTACTGGAGATAAATAGCTTCCCCCTATATTTTTGTCTCTTGTAGGGTTGAAAATCAAAAAATGTACATTTTCGGAATTTTTCTGTTGGTTGCAAGGTGAAAGGAGTGTTTTTGCAAAATATCAAGTTTCTAACTCATTTGGAAGTGGGTAAACATTTATGTCAGTGAGTGAATCAGTCAGCCATGTGGTTTTATATAATATAGATGAGCATGGGACGAAGTGGAAAATAATTCTATCACCTGAAACCAAAAATGCATGGGACGAAAAAATACATCAAAATATCATGTTGGTTTCCGACCCTACAAGACGTAAAAAATATAATAAAAGTATAAAAAAAAAACTATTTTTTGAAATTTCATTCGAATCAATTTTTAAGTTATTCGTGGGACATAGAAAAATTTCGGACAAAAAGTACAAAATCATTAATAACTCCCTAATTATACGTCGTATGATGAAATAGCAAGAGACAAAAAAGATGTAATGTGTTATTGTCTACAACATAGGCCATGGACAATATCACACTCAGAGAAAAATTTCGGCCAAAAAGTACAAAATCATTAATAACTCCGTAACTAAACGTCGTATGATGAAATAGCAAGAGACAAAAAAGATGTAATGTGTTAATGTCTACAACATAGGCCATGTACAATATCACACTCTGAGAAAAATTTCGGCCAAAAAGTACAAAATCATTAATAACTCCCTAATTAAACGTCGTATGATGAAATAGCAAGAGACAAAAAAGATGTAATGTGTTATTGTCTACAACTTAGGGCATGTACAATATCACACTCAGAGAAAAATTTCGGCCAAAAAGTACAAAATCATTAATAACTCCCTAATTAAACGTCGTATGATGAAATAGCAAGAGACAAAAAAGATGTAATGTGTTATTGTCTACAACATAGGCCATGTACAATATCACACTCAGAGAAAAATTTCGGCCAAAAAGTACAAAATCATTAATAACTCCGTAAATAAACGTCGTATGATGAAATAGCAAGAGACAAAAAAGATGTAATGTGTTATTGTCTACAACATAGGCCATGCACAATATCACACTCAGAGATATTACTGGAGATAAATAGCTTCCCCCTATATTTTTGTCTCTTGTAGGGTTGAAAATCAAAAAATGTACCTTTTCGGAATGTTTCTGTTGGTTGCAAGGAGAAAGGAGTGTTTTTGCCAAATATCAAGTTTCTAACTCATTTGGAAGTGGGTAAACATTTATGTCAGTGAGTGAATCAGTCAGCCATGTGGTTTTATATAATATAGATGAGCATGGGACGAAGTGGAAAATAATTCTATCACCTGAAACCAAAAATGCATGGGACGAAAAAATACATCAAAATATCATGTTGGTTTCCGACCCTACAAGACGTAAAAAATATAATAAAAATATTAAAAAAACCTATTTTTTGAAATTTCATTCGAATCAATTTTTAAGTTATTCGTGGGACAGAAAAATTTCGGACAAATAGTACAAAATCATTAATAACTCCGTAACTAAACGTCGTATGATGAAATAGCAAGAGACAAAAAAGATGTAATGTGTTATTGTCTACAACATAGGCCATGCACAATATCACACTCAGAGATATTACTGGAGATAAATAGCTTCCCCCTATATTTTTGTCTCTTGTAGGGTTGAAAATTAAAAAATGTACCTTTTCGGAATTTTTCTGTTGGTTGCAAGGTGAAAGGAGTGTTTTTGCCAAATATCAAGTTTCTAACTCATTTGGAAGTGGGTAAACATTTATGTCAGTGAGTGAATCAGTCAGCCATGTGGTTTTATATAATATAGATGAGCATGGGACGTAGTGGAAAATAATTCTATCACCTGAAACCAAAAATGCATGGGACGAAAAAATACATCAAAATATCATGTTGGTTTCCGACCCTACAAGACGTAAAAAATATAATAAAAGTATTAAAAAAAACTATTTTTTGAAATTTCATTCGAATCAATTTTTAAGTTATTCGTGGGACAGAAAAATTTCGGACAAAAAGTACAAAATCATTAATAACTCCCTAATTATACGTCGTATGATGAAATAGCAAGAGACAAAAAAGATGTAATGTGTTAATGTCTACAACATAGGCCATGTACAATATCACACTCTGAGAAAAATTTCGGCCAAAAAGTACAAAATCATTAATAACTCCCTAATTAAACGTCGTATGATGAAATAGCAAGAGACAAAAAAGATGTAATGTGTTATTGTCTACAACATAGGCCATGTACAATATCACACTCAGAGAAAAATTTCGGCCAAAAAGTACAAAATCATTAATAACTCCGTAAATAAACGTCGTATGATGAAATAGCAAGAGACAAAAAAGATGTAATGTGTTATTGTCTACAACATAGGCCATGTACAATATCACACTCAGAGAAAAATTTCGGCCAAAAAGTACAAAATCATTAATAACTCCGTAAATAAACGTCGTATGATGAAATAGCAAGAGACAAAAAAGATGTAATGTGTTATTGTCTACAACATAGGCCATGCACAATATCACACTCAGAGATATTACTGGAGATAAATAGCTTCCCCCTATATTTTTGTCTCTTGTAGGGTTGAAAATTAAAAAATGTACCTTTTCGGAATTTTTCTGTTGGTTGCAAGGTGAAAGGAGTGTTTTTGCCAAATATCAAGTTTCTAACTCATTTGGAAGTGGGTAAACATTTATGTCAGTGAGTGAATCAGTCAGCCATGTGGTTTTATATAATATAGATGAGCATGGGACGAAGTGGAAAATAATTCTATCACCTGAAACCAAAAATGCATGGGACGAAAAAATACATCAAAATATCATGTTGGTTTCCGACCCTACAAGACGTAAAAAATATTATAAAAGTATTAAAAAAAACTATTTTTTGAAATTTCATTCGAATCAATTTTTAAGTTATTCGTGGGACATAGAAAAATTTCGGACAAAAAGTACAAAATCATTAATAACTCCCTAATTATACGTCGTATGATGAAATAGCAAGAGACAAAAAAGATGTAATGTGTTATTGTCTACAACATAGGCCATGGACAATATCACACTCAGAGAAAAATTTCGGCCAAAAAGTACAAAATCATTAATAACTCCGTAACTAAACGTCGTATGATGAAATAGCAAGAGACAAAAAAGATGTAATGTGTTAATGTCTACAACATAGGCCATGTACAATATCACACTCTGAGAAAAATTTCGGCCAAAAAGTACAAAATCATTAATAACTCCCTAATTAAACGTCGTATGATGAAATAGCAAGAGACAAAAAAGATGTAATGTGATATTGTCTACAACATAGGCCATGCACAATATCACACTCAGAGATATTACTGGAGATAAATAGCTTCCCCCTATATTTTTGTCTCTTGTAGGGTTGAAAATTAAAAAATGTACCTTTTCGGAATTTTTCTGTTGGTTGCAAGGTGAAAGGAGTGTTTTTGCCAAATATCAAGTTTCTAACTCATTTGGAAGTGGGTAAACATTTATGTCAGTGAGTGAATCAGTCAGCCATGTGGTTTTATATAATATAGATGAGCATGGGACGTAGTGGAAAATAATTCTATCACCTGAAACCAAAAATGCATGGGACGAAAAAATACATCAAAATATCATGTTGGTTTCCGACCCTACAAGAAGTAAAAAATATAATAAAAGTATTAAAAAAAACTATTTTTTGAAATTTCATTCGAATCGATTTTTAAGTTATTCGTGGGACATAGAAAAATTTCGGACAAAAAGTACAAAATCATTAATAACTCCGTAACTAAACGTCGTATGATGAAATAGCAAGAGACAAATAAGATGTAATGTGTTAATGTCTACAACATAGGCCATGTACAATATCACACTCTGAGAAAAATTTCGGCCAAAAAGTACAAAATCATTAATAACTCCGTAACTAAACGTCGTATGATGAAATAGCAAGAGACAAAAAAGATGTAATGTGTTAATGTACAACATAGGCCATGTACAATATCACACTCTGAGAAAAATTTCGGCCAAAAAGTACAAAATCATTAATAACTCCCTAATTAAACGTCGTATGATGAAATAGCAAGAGACAAAAAAGATGTAATGTGTTATTGTCTACAACTTAAGGCATGTACAATATCACACTCTGAGAAAAATTTCGGCCAAAAAGTACAAAATCATTAATAACTCCCTAATTAAACGTCGTATGATGAAATAGCAAGAGACAAAAAAGATGTAATGTGTTATTGTCTACAACATAGGCCATGTACAATATCACACTCAGAGAAAAATTTCGGCCAAAAAGTACAAAATCATTAATAACTCCGTAAATAAACGTCGTATGATGAAATAGCAAGAGACAAAAAAGATGTAATGTGTTATTGTCTACAACATAGGCCATGCACAATATCACACTCAGAGATATTACTGGAGATAAATAGCTTCCCCCTATATTTTTGTCTCTTGTAGGGTTGAAAATCAAAAAATGTACATTTTCGGAATTTTTCTGTTGGTTGCAAGGTGAAAGGAGTGTTTTTGCAAAATATCAAGTTTCTAACTCATTTGGAAGTGGGTAAACATTTATGTCAGTGAGTGAATCAGTCAGCCATGTGGTTTTATATAATATAGATGAGCATGGGACGAAGTGGAAAATAATTCTATCACCTGAAACCAAAAATGCATGGGACGAAAAAATACATCAAAATATCATGTTGGTTTCCGACCCTACAAGACGTAAAAAATATAATAAAAGTATAAAAAAAAACTATTTTTTGAAATTTCATTCGAATCAATTTTTAAGTTATTCGTGGGACATAGAAAAATTTCGGACAAAAAGTACAAAATCATTAATAACTCCCTAATTATACGTCGTATGATGAAATAGCAAGAGACAAAAAAGATGTAATATGTTATTGTCTACAACATAGGCCATGGACAATATCACACTCAGAGAAAAATTTCGGCCAAAAAGTACAAAATCATTAATAACTCCGTAACTAAACGTCGTATGATGAAATAGCAAGAGACAAAAAAGATGTAATGTGTTAATGTCTACAACATAGGCCATGTACAATATCACACTCTGAGAAAAATTTCGGCCAAAAAGTACAAAATCATTAATAACTCCCTAATTAAACGTCGTATGATGAAATAGCAAGAGACAAAAAAGATGTAATGTGTTATTGTCTACAACTTAGGGCATGTACAATATCACACTCAGAGAAAAATTTCGGCCAAAAAGTACAAAATCATTAATAACTCCCTAATTAAACGTCGTATGATGAAATAGCAAGAGACAAAAAAGATGTAATGTGTTATTGTCTACAACATAGGCCATGTACAATATCACACTCAGAGAAAAATTTCGGCCATAAAGTACAAATTCATTAATAACTCCGTAAATAAACGTCGTATGATGAAATAGCAAGAGACAAAAAAGATGTAATGTGTTATTGTCTACAACATAGGCCATGCACAATATCACACTCAGAGATATTACTGGAGATAAATAGCTTCCCCCTATATTTTTGTCTCTTGTAGGGTTGAAAATCAAAAAATGTACCTTTTCGGAATTTTTCTGTTGGTTGCAAGGTGAAAGGAGTGTTTTTGCCAAATATCAAGTTTCTAACTCATTTGGAAGTGGGTAAACATTTATGTCAGTGAGTGAATCAGTCAGCCATGTGGTTTTATATAATATAGATGAGCATGGGACGAAGTGGAAAATAATTCTATCACCTGAAACCAAAAATGCATGGGACGAAAAAATACATCAAAATATCATGTTGGTTTCCGACCCTACAAGACGTAAAAAATATAATAAAAATATTAAAAAAACCTATTTTTTGAAATTTCATTCGAATCAATTTTTAAGTTATTCGTGGGACATAGAAAAATTTCGGACAAAAAGTACAAAATCATTAATAACTCCGTAACTAAACGTCGTATGATGAAATAGCAAGAGACAAAAAAGATGTAATGTGTTATTGTCTACAACATAGGCCATGCACAATATCACACTCAGAGATATTACTGGAGATAAATAGCTTCCCCCTATATTTTTGTCTCTTGTAGGGTTGAAAATTAAAAAATGTACCTTTTCGGAATTTTTCTGTTGGTTGCAAGGTGAAAGGAGTGTTTTTGCCAAATATCAAGTTTCTAACTCATTTGGAAGTGGGTAAACATTTATGTCAGTGAGTGAATCAGTCAGCCATGTGGTTTTATATAATATAGATGAGCATGGGACGTAGTGGAAAATAATTCTATCACCTGAAACCAAAAATGCATGGGACGAAAAAATACATCAAAATATCATGTTGGTTTCCGACCCTACAAGACGTAAAAAATATAATAAAAGTATTAAAAAAAACTATTTTTTGAAATTTCATTCGAATCAATTTTTAAGTTATTCGTGGGACATAGAAAAATTTCGGACAAAAAGTACAAAATCATTAATAACTCCCTAATTATACGTCGTATGATGAAATAGCAAGAGACAAAAAAGATGTAATGTGTTATTGTCTACAACATAGGCCATGGACAATATCACACTCAGAGAAAAATTTCGGCCAAAAAGTACAAAATCATTAATAACTCCGTAACTAAACGTCGTATGATGAAATAGCAAGAGACAAAAAAGATGTAATGTGTTAATGTCTACAACATAGGCCATGTACAATATCACACTCTGAGAAAAATTTCGGCCAAAAAGTACAAAATCATTAATAACTCCCTAATTAAACGTCGTATGATGAAATAGCAAGAGACAAAAAAGATGTAATGTGTTATTGTCTACAACATAGGCCATGTACAATATCACACTCAGAGAAAAATTTCGGCCAAAAAGTACAAAATCATTAATAACTCCGTAAATAAACGTCGTATGATGAAATAGCAAGAGACAAAAAAGATGTAATGTGTTATTGTCTACAACATAGGCCATGCACAATATCACACTCAGAGATATTACTGGAGATAAATAGCTTCCCCCTATATTTTTGTCTCTTGTAGGGTTGAAAATCAAAAAATGTACATTTTCGGAATTTTTCTGTTGGTTGCAAGGTGAAAGGAGTGTTTTTGCAAAATATCAAGTTTCTAACTCATTTGGAAGTGGGTAAACATTTATGTCAGTGAGTGAATCAGTCAGCCATGTGGTTTTATATAATATAGATGAGCATGGGACGAAGTGGAAAATAATTCTATCACCTGAAACCAAAAATGCATGGGACGAAAAAATACATCAAAATATCATGTTGGTTTCCGACCCTACAAGACGTAAAAAATATAATAAAAGTATAAAAAAAAAACTATTTTTTGAAATTTCATTCGAATCAATTTTTAAGTTATTCGTGGGACATAGAAAAATTTCGGACAAAAAGTACAAAATCATTAATAACTCCCTAATTATACGTCGTATGATGAAATAGCAAGAGACAAAAAAGATGTAATGTGTTATTGTCTACAACATAGGCCATGGACAATATCACACTCAGAGAAAAATTTCGGCCAAAAAGTACAAAATCATTAATAACTCCGTAACTAAACGTCGTATGATGAAATAGCAAGAGACAAAAAAGATGTAATGTGTTAATGTCTACAACATAGGCCATGTACAATATCACACTCTGAGAAAAATTTCGGCCAAAAAGTACAAAATCATTAATAACTCCCTAATTAAACGTCGTATGATGAAATAGCAAGAGACAAAAAAGATGTAATGTGTTATTGTCTACAACTTAGGACATGTACAATATCACACTCAGAGAAAAATTTCGGCCAAAAAGTACAAAATCATTAATAACTCCCTAATTAAACGTCGTATGATGAAATAGCAAGAGACAAAAAAGATGTAATGTGTTATTGTCTACAACATAGGCCATGTACAATATCACACTCAGAGAAAAATTTCGGCCAAAAAGTACAAAATCATTAATAACTCCGTAAATAAACGTCGTATGATGAAATAGCAAGAGACAAAAAAGATGTAATGTGTTATTGTCTACAACATAGGCCATGCACAATATCACACTCAGAGATATTACTGGAGATAAATAGCTTCCCCCTATATTTTTGTCTCTTGTAGGGTTGAAAATCAAAAAATGTACCTTTTCGGAATGTTTCTGTTGGTTGCAAGGTGAAAGGAGTGTTTTTGCCAAATATCAAGTTTCTAACTCATTTGGAAGTGGGTAAACATTTATGTCAGTGAGTGAATCAGTCAGCCATGTGGTTTTATATAATATAGATGAGCATGGGACGAAGTGGAAAATAATTCTATCACCTGAAACCAAAAATGCATGGGACGAAAAAATACATCAAAATATCATGTTGGTTTCCGACCCTACAAGACGTAAAAAATATAATAAAAGTATTAAAAAAAACTATTTTTTGAAATTTCATTCGAATCAATTTTTAAGTTATTCGTGGGACATAGAAAAATTTCGGACAAAAAGTACAAAATCATTAATAACTCCCTAATTATACGTCGTATGATGAAATAGCAAGAGACAAAAAAGATGTAATGTGTTAATGTCTACAACATAGGCCATGTACAATATCACACTCTGAGAAAAATTTCGGCCAAAAAGTACAAAATCATTAATAACTCCCTAATTAAACGTCGTATGATGAAATAGCAAGAGACAAAAAAGATGTAATGTGTTATTGTCTACAACATAGGCCATGTACAATATCACACTCAGAGAAAAATTTCGGCCAAAAAGTACAAAATCATTAATAACTCCGTAAATAAACGTCGTATGATGAAATAGCAAGAGACAAAAAGATGTAATGTGTTATTGTCTACAACATAGGCCATGTACAATATCACACTCAGAGAAAAATTTCGGCCAAAAAGTACAAAATCATTAATAACTCCGTAAATAAACGTCGTATGATGAAATAGCAAGAGACAAAAAAGATGTAATGTGTTATTGTCTACAACATAGGCCATGCACAATATCACACTCAGAGATATTACTGGAGATAAATAGCTTCCCCCTATATTTTTGTCTCTTGTAGGGTTGAAAATCAAAAAATGTACCTTTTCGGAATTTTTCTGTTGGTTGCAAGGTGAAAGGAGTGTTTTTGCCAAATATCAAGTTTCTAACTCATTTGGAAGTGGGTAAACATTTATGTCAGTGAGTGAATCAGTCAGCCATGTGGTTTTATATAATATAGATGAGCATGGGACGAAGTGGAAAATAATTCTATCACCTGAAACCAAAAATGCATGGGACGAAAAAATACATCAAAATATCATGTTGGTTTCCGACCCTACAAGACGTAAAAAATATAATAAAAATATTAAAAAAACCTATTTTTTGAAATTTCATTCGAATCAATTTTTAAGTTATTCGTGGGACATAGAAAAATTTCGGACAAAAAGTACAAAATCATTAATAACTCCGTAACTAAACGTCGTATGATGAAATAGCAAGAGACAAAAAAGATGTAATGTGTTATTGTCTACAACATAGGCCATGCACAATATCACACTCAGAGATATTACTGGAGATAAATAGCTTCCCCCTATATTTTTGTCTCTTGTAGGGTTGAAAATTAAAAAATGTACCTTTTCGGAATTTTTCTGTTGGTTGCAAGGTGAAAGGAGTGTTTTTGCCAAATATCAAGTTTCTAACTCATTTGGAAGTGGGTAAACATTTATGTCAGTGAGTGAATCAGTCAGCCATGTGGTTTTATATAATATAGATGAGCATGGGACGAAGTGGAAAATAATTCTATCACCTGAAACCAAAAATGCATGGGACGAAAAAATACATCAAAATATCATGTTGGTTTCCGACCCTACAAGACGTAAAAAATATTATAAAAGTATTAAAAAAAACTATTTTTTGAAATTTCATTCGAATCAATTTTTAAGTTATTCGTGGGACATAGAAAAATTTCGGACAAAAAGTACAAAATCATTAATAACTCCGTAACTAAACGTCGTATGATGAAATAGCAAGAGACAAAAAAGATGTAATGTGTTATTGTCTACAACATAGGCCATGGACAATATCACACTCAGAGAAAAATTTCGGCCAAAAAGTACAAAATCATTAATAACTCCGTAACTAAACGTCGTATGATGAAATAGCAAGAGACAAAAAAGATGTAATGTGTTAATGTCTACAACATAGGCCATGTACAATATCACACTCTGAGAAAAATTTCGGCCAAAAAGTACAAAATCATTAATAACTCCCTAATTAAACGTCGTATGATGAAATAGCAAGAGACAAAAAAGATGTAATGTGTTATTGCCTACAACATAGGCCATGTACAATATCACACTCAGAGAAAAATTTCGGCCAAAAAGTACAAAATCATTAATAACTCCGTAAATAAACGTCGTATGATGAAATAGCAAGAGACAAAAAAGATGTAATGTGTTATTGTCTACAACATATGCCATGCACAATATCACACTCAGAGATATTACTGGAGATAAATAGCTTCCCCCTATATTTTTGTCTCTTGTAGGGTTGAAAATCAAAAAATGTACCTTTTCGGAATTTTTCTGTTGGTTGCAAGGTGAAAGGAGTGTTTTTGCCAAATATCAAGTTTCTAACTCATTTGGAAGTGGGTAAACATTTATGTCAGTGAGTGAATCAGTCAGCCATGTGGTTTTATATAATATAGATGAGCATGGGACGAAGTGGAAAATAATTCTATCACCTGAAACCAAAAATGCATGGGACGAAAAAATACATCAAAATATCATGTTGGTTTCCTACCCTACAAGACGTAAAAAAATATAATAAAAGTATTAAAAAAACCTATTTTTTGAAATTTCATTCGAATCAATTTTTAAGTTATTCGTGGGACAGAAAAATTTCGGCCAAAAAGTACAAAATCATTAATAACTCCGTAACTAAACGTCGTATGATGAAATAGCAAGAGACAAAAAAGATGTAATGTGTTAATGTCTACAACATAGGCCATGTACAATATCACACTCTGAGAAAAATTTCGGCCAAAAAGTACAAAATCATTAATAACTCCCTAATTAAACGTCGTATGATGAAATAGCAAGAGACAAAAAAGATGTAATGTGTTAATGTCTACAACATAGGTCATGTACAATATCACACTCTGAGAAAAATTTCGGCCAAAAAGTACAAAATCATTAATAACTCCCTAATTAAACGTCGTATGATGAAATAGCAAGAGACAAAAAAGATGTAATGTGTTATTGTCTACAACATAGGCCATGTACAATATCACACTCAGAGAAAAATTTCGGCCAAAAAGTACAAAATCATTAATAACTCCCTAATTAAACGTCGTATGAAGAAATAGCAAGAGACAAAAAAGATGTAATGTGTTATTGTCTACAACATAGGCCATGTACAATATCACACTCAGAGAAAAATTTCGGCCAAAAAGTACAAAATCATTAATAACTCCGTAAATAAACGTCGTATGATGAAATAGCAAGAGACAAAAAAGATGTAATGTGTTATTGTCTACAACATAGGCCATGCACAATATCACACTCAGAGATATTACTGGAGATAAATAGCTTCCCCCTATATTTTTGTCTCTTGTAGGGTTGAAAATCAAAAAATGTACCTTTTCGGAATTTTTCTGTTGGTTGCAAGGTGAAAGGAGTGTTTTTGCAAAATATCAAGTTTCTAACTCATTTGGAAGTGGGTAAACATTTATGTCAGTGAGTGAATCAGTCAGCCATGTGGTTTTATATAATATAGATGAGCATGGGACGAAGTGGAAAATAATTCTATCACCTGAAACCAAAAATGCATGGGACGAAAAAATACATCAAAATATCATGTTGGTTTCCGACCCTACAAGACGTAAAAAATATAATAAAAGTATTAAAAAAACTATTTTTTGAAATTTCATTCGAATCAATTTTTAAGTTATTCGTGGGACATAGAAAAATTTCGGACAAAAAGTACAAAATCATTAATAACTCCCTAATTATACGTCGTATGATGAAATAGCAAGAGACAAAAAAGATGTAATGTGTTATTGTCTACAACATAGGCCATGGACAATATCACACTCAGAGAAAAATTTCGGCCAAAAAGTACAAAATCATTAATAACTCCGTAACTAAACGTCGTATGATGAAATAGCAAGAGACAAAAAAGATGTAATGTGTTAATGTCTACAACATAGGCCATGTACAATATCACACTCTGAGAAAAATTTCGGCCAAAAAGTACAAAATCATTAATAACTCCCTAATTAAACGTCGTAGCAAGAGACAAAAAAGATGTAATGTGTTATTGTCTACAACTTAGGGCATGTACAATATCACACTCAGAGAAAAATTTCGGCCAAAAAGTACAAAATCATTAATAACTCCCTAATTATACGTCGTATGATGAAATAGCAAGAGACAAAAAAGATGTAATGTGTTATTGTCTACAACATAGGCCATGGACAATATCACACTCAGAGAAAAATTTCGGCCAAAAAGTACAAAATCATTAATAACTCCGTAACTAAACGTCGTATGATGAAATAGCAAGAGACAAAAAAGATGTAATGTGTTAATGTCTACAACATAGGCCATGTACAATATCACACTCTGAGAAAAATTTCGGCCAAAAAGTACAAAATCATTAATAACTCCCTAATTAAACGTCGTATGATGAAATAGCAAGAGACAAAAAAGATGTAATGTGTTATTGTCTACAACTTAAGGCATGTACAATATCACACTCTGAGAAAAATTTCGGCCAAAAAGTACAAAATCATTAATAACTCCCTAATTAAACGTCGTATGATGAAATAGCAAGAGACAAAAAAGATGTAATGTGTTATTGTCTACAACATAGGCCATGTACAATATCACACTCAGAGAAAAATTTCGGCCAAAAAGTACAAAATCATTAATAACTCCGTAAATAAACGTCGTATGATGAAATAGCAAGAGACAAAAAAGATGTAATGTGTTATTGTCTACAACATAGGCCATAGACAATATCACACTCAGAGAAAAATTTCGGCCAAAAAGTACAAAATCATTAATAACTCCGTAACTAAACGTCGTATGATGAAATAGCAAGAGACAAAAAAGATGTAATGTGTTAATGTCTACAACATAGGCCATGTACAATATCACACTCTGAGAAAAATTTCGGCCAAAAAGTACAAAATCATTAATAACTCCCTAATTAAACGTCGTATGATGAAATAGCAAGAGACAAAAAAGATGTAATGTGTTATTGTCTACAACATAGGCCATGTACAATATCACACTCAGAGAAAAATTTCGGCCAAAAAGTACAAAATCATTAATAACTCCGTAAATAAACGTCGTATGATGAAATAGCAAGAGACAAAAAAGATGTAATGTGTTATTGTCTACAACATAGGCCACGCACAATATCACACTCAGAGATATTACTGGAGATAAATAGCTTCCCCCTATATTTTTGTCTCTTGTAGGGTTGAAAATCAAAAAATGTACCTTTTCGGAATGTTTCTGTTGGTTGCAAGGTGAAAGGAGTGTTTTTGCCAAATATCAAGTTTCTAACTCATTTGGAAGTGGGTAAACATTTATGTCAGTGAGTGAATCAGTCAGCCATGTGGTTTTATATAATATAGATGAGCATGGGACGAAGTGGAAAATAATTCTATCACCTGAAACCAAAAATGCATGGGACGAAAAAATACATCAAAATATCATGTTGGTTTCCGACCCTACAAGACGTAAAAAATATAATAAAAATATTAAAAAAACCTATTTTTTGAAATTTCATTCGAATCAATTTTTAAGTTATTCGTGGGACATAGAAAAATTTCGGACAAATAGTACAAAATCATTAATAACTCCGTAACTAAACGTCGTATGATGAAATAGCAAGAGACAAAAAAGATGTAATGTGTTATTGTCTACAACATAGGCCATGCACAATATCACACTCAGAGATATTACTGGAGATAAATAGCTTCCCCCTATATTTTTGTCTCTTGTAGGGTTGAAAATTAAAAAATGTACCTTTTCGGAATTTTTCTGTTGGTTGCAAGGTGAAAGGAGTGTTTTTGCCAAATATCAAGTTTCTAACTCATTTGGAAGTGGGTAAACATTTATGTCAGTGAGTGAATCAGTCAGCCATGTGGTTTTATATAATATAGATGAGCATGGGACGTAGTGGAAAATAATTCTATCACCTGAAACCAAAAATGCATGGGACGAAAAAATACATCAAAATATCATGTTGGTTTCCGACCCTACAAGACGTAAAAAATATAATAAAAGTATTAAAAAAAACTATTTTTTGAAATTTCATTCGAATCAATTTTTAAGTTATTCGTGGGACATAGAAAAATTTCGGCCAAAAAGTACAAAATCATTAATAACTCCGTAACTAAACGTCGTATGATGAAATAGCAAGAGACAAAAAAGATGTAATGTGTTATTGTCTACAACATAGGCCATGGACAATATCACACTCAGAGAAAAATTTCGGCCAAAAAGTACAAAATCATTAATAACTCCGTAACTAAACGTCGTATGATGAAATAGCAAGAGACAAAAAAGATGTAATGTAGTAATGTCTACAACATAGGCCATGTACAATATCACACTCTGAGAAAAATTTCGGCCAAAAAGTACAAAATCATTAATAACTCCCTAATTAAACGTCGTATGATGAAATAGCAAGAGACAAAAAAGATGTAATGTGTTATTGCCTACAACATAGGCCATGTACAATATCACACTCAGAGAAAAATTTCGGCCAAAAAGTACAAAATCATTAATAACTCCGTAAATAAACGTCGTATGATGAAATAGCAAGAGACAAAAAAGATGTAATGTGTTATTGTCTACAACATATGCCATGCACAATATCACACTCAGAGATATTACTGGAGATAAATAGCTTCCCCCTATATTTTTGTCTCTTGTAGGGTTGAAAATCAAAAAATGTACCTTTTCGGAATTTTTCTGTTGGTTGCAAGGTGAAAGGAGTGTTTTTGCCAAATATCAAGTTTCTAACTCATTTGGAAGTGGGTAAACATTTATGTCAGTGAGTGAATCAGTCAGCCATGTGGTTTTATATAATATAGATGAGCATGGGACGAAGTGGAAAATAATTCTATCACCTGAAACCAAAAATGCATGGGACGAAAAAATACATCAAAATATCATGTTGGTTTCCTACCCTACAAGACGTAAAAAAATATAATAAAAGTATTAAAAAAACCTATTTTTTGAAATTTCATTCGAATCAATTTTTAAGTTATTCGTGGGACAGAAAAATTTCGGCCAAAAAGTACAAAATCATTAATAACTCCGTAACTAAACGTCGTATGATGAAATAGCAAGAGACAAAAAAGATGTAATGTGTTAATGTCTACAACATAGGCCATGTACAATATCACACTCTGAGAAAAATTTCGGCCAAAAAGTACAAAATCATTAATAACTCCCTAATTAAACGTCGTATGATGAAATAGCAAGAGACAAAAAAGATGTAATGTGTTAATGTCTACAACATAGGTCATGTACAATATCACACTCTGAGAAAAATTTCGGCCAAAAAGTACAAAATCATTAATAACTCCCTAATTAAACGTCGTATGATGAAATAGCAAGAGACAAAAAAGATGTAATGTGTTATTGTCTACAACATAGGCCATGTACAATATCACACTCAGAGAAAAATTTCGGCCAAAAAGTACAAAATCATTAATAACTCCCTAATTAAACGTCGTATGAAGAAATAGCAAGAGACAAAAAAGATGTAATGTGTTATTGTCTACAACATAGGCCATGTACAATATCACACTCAGAGAAAAATTTCGGCCAAAAAGTACAAAATCATTAATAACTCCGTAAATAAACGTCGTATGATGAAATAGCAAGAGACAAAAAAGATGTAATGTGTTATTGTCTACAACATAGGCCATGCACAATATCACACTCAGAGATATTACTGGAGATAAATAGCTTCCCCCTATATTTTTGTCTCTTGTAGGGTTGAAAATCAAAAAATGTACCTTTTCGGAATTTTTCTGTTGGTTGCAAGGTGAAAGGAGTGTTTTTGCAAAATATCAAGTTTCTAACTCATTTGGAAGTGGGTAAACATTTATGTCAGTGAGTGAATCAGTCAGCCATGTGGTTTTATATAATATAGATGAGCATGGGACGAAGTGGAAAATAATTCTATCACCTGAAACCAAAAATGCATGGGACGAAAAAATACATCAAAATATCATGTTGGTTTCCGACCCTACAAGACGTAAAAAATATAATAAAAGTATTAAAAAAACTATTTTTTGAAATTTCATTCGAATCAATTTTTAAGTTATTCGTGGGACATAGAAAAATTTCGGACAAAAAGTACAAAATCATTAATAACTCCCTAATTATACGTCGTATGATGAAATAGCAAGAGACAAAAAAGATGTAATGTGTTATTGTCTACAACATAGGCCATGGACAATATCACACTCAGAGAAAAATTTCGGCCAAAAAGTACAAAATCATTAATAACTCCGTAACTAAACGTCGTATGATGAAATAGCAAGAGACAAAAAAGATGTAATGTGTTAATGTCTACAACATAGGCCATGTACAATATCACACTCTGAGAAAAATTTCGGCCAAAAAGTACAAAATCATTAATAACTCCCTAATTAAACGTCGTAGCAAGAGACAAAAAAGATGTAATGTGTTATTGTCTACAACTTAGGGCATGTACAATATCACACTCAGAGAAAAATTTCGGCCAAAAAGTACAAAATCATTAATAACTCCCTAATTATACGTCGTATGATGAAATAGCAAGAGACAAAAAAGATGTAATGTGTTATTGTCTACAACATAGGCCATGGACAATATCACACTCAGAGAAAAATTTCGGCCAAAAAGTACAAAATCATTAATAACTCCGTAACTAAACGTCGTATGATGAAATAGCAAGAGACAAAAAAGATGTAATGTGTTAATGTCTACAACATAGGCCATGTACAATATCACACTCTGAGAAAAATTTCGGCCAAAAAGTACAAAATCATTAATAACTCCCTAATTAAACGTCGTATGATGAAATAGCAAGAGACAAAAAAGATGTAATGTGTTATTGTCTACAACTTAAGGCATGTACAATATCACACTCTGAGAAAAATTTCGGCCAAAAAGTACAAAATCATTAATAACTCCCTAATTAAACGTCGTATGATGAAATAGCAAGAGACAAAAAAGATGTAATGTGTTATTGTCTACAACATAGGCCATGTACAATATCACACTCAGAGAAAAATTTCGGCCAAAAAGTACAAAATCATTAATAACTCCGTAAATAAACGTCGTATGATGAAATAGCAAGAGACAAAAAAGATGTAATGTGTTATTGTCTACAACATAGGCCATAGACAATATCACACTCAGAGAAAAATTTCGGCCAAAAAGTACAAAATCATTAATAACTCCGTAACTAAACGTCGTATGATGAAATAGCAAGAGACAAAAAAGATGTAATGTGTTAATGTCTACAACATAGGCCATGTACAATATCACACTCTGAGAAAAATTTCGGCCAAAAAGTACAAAATCATTAATAACTCCCTAATTAAACGTCGTATGATGAAATAGCAAGAGACAAAAAAGATGTAATGTGTTATTGTCTACAACATAGGCCATGTACAATATCACACTCAGAGAAAAATTTCGGCCAAAAAGTACAAAATCATTAATAACTCCGTAAATAAACGTCGTATGATGAAATAGCAAGAGACAAAAAAGATGTAATGTGTTATTGTCTACAACATAGGCCACGCACAATATCACACTCAGAGATATTACTGGAGATAAATAGCTTCCCCCTATATTTTTGTCTCTTGTAGGGTTGAAAATCAAAAAATGTACCTTTTCGGAATTTTTCTGTTGGTTGCAAGGTGAAAGGAGTGTTTTTGCCAAATATCAAGTTTCTAACTCATTTGGAAGTGGGTAAACATTTATGTCAGTGAGTGAATCAGTCAGCCATGTGGTTTTATATAATATAGATGAGCATGGGACGAAGTGGAAAATAATTCTATCACCTGAAACCAAAAATGCATGGGACGAAAAAATACATCAAAATATCATGTTGGTTTCCGACCCTACAAGACGTAAAAAATATAATAAAAATATTAAAAAAACCTATTTTTTGAAATTTCATTCGAATCAATTTTTAAGTTATTCGTGGGACATAGAAAAATTTCGGACAAATAGTACAAAATCATTAATAACTCCGTAACTAAACGTCGTATGATGAAATAGCAAGAGACAAAAAAGATGTAATGTGTTATTGTCTACAACATAGGCCATGCACAATATCACACTCAGAGATATTACTGGAGATAAATAGCTTCCCCCTATATTTTTGTCTCTTGTAGGGTTGAAAATTAAAAAATGTACCTTTTCGGAATTTTTCTGTTGGTTGCAAGGTGAAAGGAGTGTTTTTGCCAAATATCAAGTTTCTAACTCATTTGGAAGTGGGTAAACATTTATGTCAGTGAGTGAATCAGTCAGCCATGTGGTTTTATATAATATAGATGAGCATGGGACGTAGTGGAAAATAATTCTATCACCTGAAACCAAAAATGCATGGGACGAAAAAATACATCAAAATATCATGTTGGTTTCCGACCCTACAAGACGTAAAAAATATAATAAAAGTATTAAAAAAAACTATTTTTTGAAATTTCATTCGAATCAATTTTTAAGTTATTCGTGGGACATAGAAAAATTTCGGACAAAAAGTACAAAATCATTAATAACTCCCTAATTATACGTCGTATGATGAAATAGCAAGAGACAAAAAAGATGTAATGTGTTAATGTCTACAACATAGGCCATGTACAATATCACACTCTGAGAAAAATTTCGGCCAAAAAGTACAAAATCATTAATAACTCCCTAATTAAACGTCGTATGATGAAATAGCAAGAGACAAAAAAGATGTAATGTGTTATTGTCTACAACATAGGCCATGTACAATATCATACTCAGAGAAAAATTTCGGCCAAAAAGTACAAAATCATTAATAACTCCGTAAATAAACGTCGTATGATGAAATAGCAAGAGACAAAAAGATGTAATGTGTTATTGTCTACAACATAGGCCATGTACAATATCACACTCAGAGAAAAATTTCGGCCAAAAAGTACAAAATCATTAATAACTCCGTAAATAAACGTCGTATGATGAAATAGCAAGAGACAAAAAAGATGTAATGTGTTATTGTCTACAACATAGGCCATGCACAATATCACACTCAGAGATATTACTGGAGATAAATAGCTTCCCCCTATATTTTTGTCTCTTGTAGGGTTGAAAATCAAAAAATGTACCTTTTCGGAATTTTTCTGTTGGTTGCAAGGTGAAAGGAGTGTTTTTGCCAAATATCAAGTTTCTAACTCATTTGGAAGTGGGTAAACATTTATGTCAGTGAGTGAATCAGTCAGCCATGTGGTTTTATATAATATAGATGAGCATGGGACGAAGTGGAAAATAATTCTATCACCTGAAACCAAAAATGCTTGGGACGAAAAAATACATCAAAATATCATGTTGGTTTCCGACCCTACAAGACGTAAAAAATATAATAAAAATATTAAAAAAACCTATTTTTTTGAAATTTCATTCGAATCAATTTTTAAGTTATTCGTGGGACATAGAAAAATTTCGGACAAAAAGTACAAAATCATTAATAACTCCGTAACTAAACGTCGTATGATGAAATAGCAAGAGACAAAAAAGATGTAATGTGTTATTGTCTACAACATAGGCCATGCACAATATCACACTCAGAGATATTACTGGAGATAAATAGCTTCCCCCTATATTTTTGTCTCTTGTAGGGTTGAAAATTAAAAAATGTACCTTTTCGGAATTTTTCTGTTGGTTGCAAGGTGAAAGGAGTGTTTTTGCCAAATATCAAGTTTCTAACTCATTTGGAAGTGGGTAAACATTTATGTCAGTGAGTGAATCAGTCAGCCATGTGGTTTTATATAATATAGATGAGCATGGGACGAAGTGGAAAATAATTCTATCACCTGAAACCAAAAATGCATGGGACGAAAAAATACATCAAAATATCATGTTGGTTTCCGACCCTACAAGACGTAAAAAATATTATAAAAGTATTAAAAAAAACTATTTTTTGAAATTTCATTCGAATCAATTTTTAAGTTATTCGTGGGACATAGAAAAATTTCGGACAAAAAGTACAAAATCATTAATAACTCCCTAATTATACGTCGTATGATGAAATAGCAAGAGACAAAAAGATGTAATGTGTTATTGTCTACAACATATGCCATGCACAATATCACACTCAGAGATATTACTGGAGATAAATAGCTTCCCCCTATATTTTTGTCTCTTGTAGGGTTGAAAATCAAAAAATGTACCTTTTCGGAATTTTTCTGTTGGTTGCAAGGTGAAAGGAGTGTTTTTGCCAAATATCAAGTTTCTAACTCATTTGGAAGTGGGTAAACATTTATGTCAGTGAGTGCATCAGTCAGCCATGTGGTTTTATATAATATAGATGAGCATGGGACGAAGTGGAAAATAATTCTATCACCTGAAACCAAAAATGCATGGGACGAAAAAATACATCAAAATATCATGTTGGTTTCCTACCCTACAAGACGTAAAAAATATAATAAAAGTATTAAAAAAACCTATTTTTTGAAATTTCATTCGAATCAATTTTTAAGTTATTCGTGGGACAGAAAAATTTCGGCCAAAAAGTACAAAATCATTAATAACTCCGTAACTAAACGTCGTATGATGAAATAGCAAGAGACAAAAAAGATGTAATGTGTTAATGTCTACAACATAGGCCATGTACAATATCACACTCTGAGAAAAATTTCGGCCAAAAAGTACAAAATCATTAATAACTCCCTAATTAAACGTCGTATGATGAAATAGCAAGAGACAAAAAAGATGTAATGTGTTAATGTCTACAACATAGGCCATGTACAATATCACACTCTGAGAAAAATTTCGGCCAAAAAGTACAAAATCATTAATAACTCCCTAATTAAACGTCGTATGATGAAATAGCAAGAGACAAAAAAGATGTAATGTGTTATTGTCTACAACATAGGCCATGTACAATATCACACTCAGAGAAAAATTTCGGCCAAAAAGTACAAAATCATTAATAACTCCCTAATTAAACGTCGTATGATGAAATAGCAAGAGACAAAAAAGATGTAATGTGTTATTGTCTACAACATAGGCCATGTACAATATCACACTCAGGGAAAAATTTCGGCCAAAAAGTACAAAATCATTAATAACTCCGTAAATAAACGTCGTATGATGAAATAGCAAGAGACAAAAAAGATGTAATGTGTTATTGTCTACAACATAGGCCATGCACAATATCACACTCAGAGATATTACTGGAGATAAATAGCTTCCCC
This sequence comes from Meconema thalassinum, assembly GCA_946902985.2. Taxonomy (NCBI): domain Eukaryota; kingdom Metazoa; phylum Arthropoda; class Insecta; order Orthoptera; family Tettigoniidae; genus Meconema; species Meconema thalassinum. The sequence goes on from OX336398.1 coordinate 209,186,413, forward strand.
CTATATTTTTGTCTCTTGTAGGGTTGAAAATCAAAAAATGTACCTTTTCGGAATTTTTCTGTTGGTTGCAAGGTGAAAGGAGTGTTTTTGCAAAATATCAAGTTTCTAACTCATTTGGAAGTGGGTAAACATTTATGTCAGTGAGTGAATCAGTCAGCCATGTGGTTTTATATAATATAGATGAGCATGGGACGAAGTGGAAAATAATTCTATCACCTGAAACCAAAAATGCATGGGACGAAAAAATACATCAAAATATCATGTTGGTTTCCGACCCTACAAGACGTAAAAAATATAATAAAAGTATTAAAAAAACTATTTTTTGAAATTTCATTCGAATCAATTTTTAAGTTATTCGTGGGACATAGAAAAATTTCGGACAAAAAGTACAAAATCATTAATAACTCCCTAATTATACGTCGTATGATGAAATAGCAAGAGACAAAAAAGATGTAATGTGTTATTGTCTACAACATAGGCCATGGACAATATCACACTCAGAGAAAAATTTCGGCCAAAAAGTACAAAATCATTAATAACTCCGTAACTAAACGTCGTATGATGAAATAGCAAGAGACAAAAAAGATGTAATGTGTTAATGTCTACAACATAGGCCATGTACAATATCACACTCTGAGAAAAATTTCGGCCAAAAAGTACAAAATCATTAATAACTCCCTAATTAAACGTCGTATGATGAAATAGCAAGAGACAAAAAAGATGTAATGTGTTATTGTCTACAACTTAAGGCATGTACAATATCACACTCTGAGAAAAATTTCGGCCAAAAAGTACAAAATCATTAATAACTCCCTAATTAAACGTCGTATGATGAAATAGCAAGAGACAAAAAAGATGTAATGTGTTATTGTCTACAACATAGGCCATGTACAATATCACACTCAGAGAAAAATTTCGGCCAAAAAGTACAAAATCATTAATAACTCCGTAAATAAACGTCGTATGATGAAATAGCAAGAGACAAAAAAGATGTAATGTGTTATTGTCTACAACATAGGCCATAGACAATATCACACTCAGAGAAAAATTTCGGCCAAAAAGTACAAAATCATTAATAACTCCGTAACTAAACGTCGTATGATGAAATAGCAAGAGACAAAAAAGATGTAATGTGTTAATGTCTACAACATAGGCCATGTACAATATCACACTCTGAGAAAAATTTCGGCCAAAAAGTACAAAATCATTAATAACTCCCTAATTAAACGTCGTATGATGAAATAGCAAGAGACAAAAAAGATGTAATGTGTTATTGTCTACAACATAGGCCATGTGCAATATCACACTCTGAGAAAAATTTCGGCCAAAAAGTACAAAATCATTAATAACTCCCTAATTAAACGTCGTATGATGAAATAGCAAGAGACAAAAAAGATGTAATGTGTTATTGTCTACAACATAGGCCATGTACAATATCACACTCAGAGAAAAATTTCGGCCAAAAAGTACAAAATCATTAATAAATCCGTAAATAAACGTCGTATGATGAAATAGCAAGAGACAAAAAAGATGTAATGTGTTATTGTCTACAACATAGGCCATGGACAATATCACACTCAGAGAAAAATTTCGGCCAAAAAGTACAAAATCATTAATAACTCCGTAACTAAACGTCGTATAATGAAATAGCAAGAGACAAAAAGATGTAATGTGTTAATGTCTACAACATAGGCCATGTACAATATCACACTCTGAGAAAAATTTCGGCCAAAAAGTACAAAATCATTAATAACTCCCTAATTAAACGTCGTATGATGAAATAGCAAGAGACAAAAAAGATGTAATGTGTTATTGTCTACAACATAGGCCATGTACAATATCACACTCAGAGAAAAATTTCGGCCAAAAAGTACAAAATCATTAATAACTCCGTAAATAAACGTCGTATGATGAAATAGCAAGAGACAAAAAAGATGTAATGTGTTATTGTCTACAACATAGGCCATGCACAATATCACACTCAGAGATATTACTGGAGATAAATAGCTTCCCCCTATATTTTTGTCTCTTGTAGGGTTGAAAATCAAAAAATGTACCTTTTCGGAATTTTTCTGTTGGTTGCAAGGTGAAAGGAGTGTTTTTGCCAAATATCAAGTTTCTAACTCATTTGGAAGTGGGTAAACATTTATGTCAGTGAGTGAATCAGTCAGCCATGTGGTTTTATATAATATAGATGAGCATGGGACGAAGTGGAAAATAATTCTATCACCTGAAACCAAAAATGCATGGGACGAAAAAATACATCAAAATATCATGTTGGTTTCCGACCCTACAAGACGTAAAAAATATAATAAAAATATTAAAAAAACCTATTTTTTGAAATTTCATTCGAATCAATTTTTAAGTTATTCGTGGGACATAGAAAAATTTCGGACAAAAAGTACAAAATCATTAATAACTCCGTAACTAAACGTCGTATGATGAAATAGCAAGAGACAAAAAAGATGTAATGTGTTATTGTCTACAACATAGGCCATGCACAATATCACACTCAGAGATATTACTGGAGATAAATAGCTTCCCCCTATATTTTTGTCTCTTGTAGGGTTGAAAATTAAAAAATGTACCTTTTCGGAATTTTTCTGTTGGTTGCAAGGTGAAAGGAGTGTTTTTGCCAAATATCAAGTTTCTAACTCATTTGGAAGTGGGTAAACATTTATGTCAGTGAGTGAATCAGTCAGCCATGTGGTTTTATATAATATAGATGAGCATGGGACGTAGTGGAAAATAATTCTATCACCTGAAACCAAAAATGCATGGGACGAAAAAATACATCAAAATATCATGTTGGTTTCCGACCCTACAAGACGTAAAAAATATAATAAAAGTATTAAAAAAAACTATTTTTTGAAATTTCATTCGAATCAATTTTTAAGTTATTCGTGGGACATAGAAAAATTTCGGACAAAAAGTACAAAATCATTAATAACTCCCTAATTATACGTCGTATGATGAAATAGCAAGAGACAAAAAGATGTAATGTGTTATTGTCTACAACATAGGCCATGGACAATATCACACTCAGAGAAAAATTTCGGCCAAAAAGTACAAAATCATTAATAACTCCGTAACTAAACGTCGTATGATGAAATAGCAAGAGACAAAAAAGATGTAATGTGTTAATGTCTACAACATAGGCCATGTACAATATCACACTCTGAGAAAAATTTCGGCCAAAAAGTTCAAAATCATTAATAACTCCCTAATTAAACGTCGTATGATGAAATAGCAAGAGACAAAAAAGATGTAATGTGTTATTGTCTACAACATAGGCCATGTACAATATCACACTCAGAGAAAAATTTCGGCCAAAAAGTACAAAATCATTAATAACTCCGTAAATAAACGTCGTATGATGAAATAGCAAGAGACAAAAAAGATGTAATGTGTTATTGTCTACAACATAGGCCATGGACAATATCACACTCAGAGAAAAATTTCGGCCAAAAAGTACAAAATCATTAATAACTCCGTAACTAAACGTCGTATGATGAAATAGCAAGAGACAAAAAAGATGTAATGTGTTAATGTCTACAACATAGGCCATGTACAATATCACACTCTGAGAAAAATTTCGGCCAAAAAGTACAAAATCATTAATAACTCCCTAATTAAACGTCGTAGCAAGAGACAAAAAAGATGTAATGTGTTATTGTCTACAACTTAGGGCATGTACAATATCACACTCAGAGAAAAATTTCGGCCAAAAAGTACAAAATCATTAATAACTCCCTAATTAAACGTCGTATGATGAAATAGCAAGAGACAAAAAAGATGTAATGTGTTATTGTCTACAACATAGGCCATGTACAATATCACACTCAGAGAAAAATTTCGGCCAAAAAGTACAAAATCATTATTAACTCCGTAAATAAACGTCGTATGATGAAATAGCAAGAGACAAAAAAGATGTAATGTGTTATTGTCTACAACATAGGCCATGCACAATATCACACTCAGAGATATTACTGGAGATAAATAGCTTCCCCCTATATTTTTGTCTCTTGTAGGGTTGAAAATCAAAAAATGTACCTTTTCGGAATTTTTCTGTTGGTTGCAAGGTGAAAGGAGTGTTTTTGCCAAATATCAAGTTTCTAACTCATTTGGAAGTGGGTAAACATTTATGTCAGTGAGTGAATCAGTCAGCCATGTGGTTTTATATAATATAGATGAGCATGGGACGAAGTGGAAAATAATTCTATCACCTGAAACCAAAAATGCATGGGACGAAAAAATACATCAAAATATCATGTTGGTTTCCGACCCTACAAGACGTAAAAAATATAATAAAAATATTAAAAAAACCTATTTTTTGAAATTTCATTCGAATCAATTTTTAAGTTATTCGTGGGACATAGAAAAATTTCGGACAAAAAGTACAAAATCATTAATAACTCCGTAACTAAACGTCGTATGATGAAATAGCAAGAGACAAAAAAGATGTAATGTGTTATTGTCTACAACATAGGCCATGCACAATATCACACTCAGAGATATTACTGGAGATAAATAGCTTCCCCCTATATTTTTGTCTCTTGTAGGGTTGAAAATTAAAAAATGTACCTTTTCGGAATTTTTCTGTTGGTTGCAAGGTGAAAGGAGTGTTTTTGCCAAATATCAAGTTTCTAACTCATTTGGAAGTGGGTAAACATTTATGTCAGTGAGTGAATCAGTCAGCCATGTGGTTTTATATAATATAGATGAGCATGGGACGTAGTGGAAAATAATTCTATCACCTGAAACCAAAAATGCATGGGACGAAAAAATACATCAAAATATCATGTTGGTTTCCGACCCTACAAGACGTAAAAAATATAATAAAAGTATTAAAAAAAACTATTTTTTGAAATTTCATTCGAATCAATTTTTAAGTTATTCGTGGGACATAGAAAAATTTCGGACAAAAAGTACAAAATCATTAATAACTCCCTAATTATACGTCGTATGATGAAATAGCAAGAGACAAAAAGATGTAATGTGTTATTGTCTACAACATAGGCCATGGACAATATCACACTCAGAGAAAAATTTCGGCCAAAAAGTACAAAATCATTAATAACTCCGTAACTAAACGTCGTATGATGAAATAGCAAGAGACAAAAAAGATGTAATGTGTTAATGTCTACAACATAGGCCATGTACAATATCACACTCTGAGAAAAATTTCGGCCAAAAAGTACAAAATCATTAATAACTCCCTAATTAAACGTCGTATGATGAAATAGCAAGAGACAAAAAAGATGTAATGTGTTAATGTCTACAACATAGGCCATGTACAATATCACACTCAGAGAAAAATTTCGGCCAAAAAGTACAAAATCATTAATAACTCCGTAAATAAACGTCGTATGATGAAATAGCAAGAGACAAAAAAGATGTAATGTGTTATTGTCTACAACATAGGCCATGGACAATATCACACTCAGAGAAAAATTTCGGCCAAAAAGTACAAAATCATTAATAACTCCGTAAATAAACGTCGTATGATGAAATAGCAAGAGACAAAAAAGATGTAATGTGTTATTGTCTACAACATAGGCCATGCACAATATCACACTCAGAGATATTACTGGAGATAAATAGCTTCCCCCTATATATTTGTCTCTTGTAGGGTTGAAAATCAAAAAATGTACATTTTCGGAATTTTTCTGTTGGTTGCAAGGTGAAAGGAGTGTTTTTGCAAAATATCAAGTTTCTAACTCATTTGGAAGTGGGTAAACATTTATGTCAGTGAGTGAATCAGTCAGCCATGTGGTTTTATATAATATAGATGAGCATGGGACGAAGTGGAAAATAATTCTATCACCTGAAACCAAAAATGCATGGGACGAAAAAATACATCAAAATATCATGTTGGTTTCCGACCCTTCAAGACGTAAAAAATATAATAAAAGTATAAAAAAAAACTATTTTTTGAAATTTCATTCGAATCAATTTTTAAGTTATTCGTGGGACATAGAAAATTTTCGGACAAAAAGTACAAAATCATTAATAACTCCCTAATTATACGTCGTATGATGAAATAGCAAGAGACAAAAAAGATGTAATGTGTTATTGTCTACAACATAGGCCATGGACAATATCACACTCAGAGAAAAATTTCGGCCAAAAAGTACAAAATCATTAATAACTCCGTAACTAAACGTCGTATGATGAAATAGCAAGAGACAAAAAAGATGTAATGTGTTAATGTCTACAACATAGGCCATGTACAATATCACACTCTGAGAAAAATTTCGGCCAAAAAGTACAAAATCATTAATAACTCCCTAATTAAACGTCGTATGATGAAATAGCAAGAGACAAAAAAGATGTAATGTGTTATTGTCTACAACTTAGGGCATGTACAATATCACACTCAGAGAAAAATTTCGGCCAAAAAGTACAAAATCATTAATAACTCCCTAATTAAACGTCGTATGATGAAATAGCAAGAGACAAAAAAGATGTAATGTGTTATTGTCTACAACATAGGCCATGTACAATATCACACTCAGAGAAAAATTTCGGCCAAAAAGTACAAAATCATTAATAACTCCGTAAATAAACGTCGTATGATGAAATAGCAAGAGACAAAAAAGATGTAATGTGTTATTGTCTACAACATAGGCCATGCACAATATCACACTCAGAGATATTACTGGAGATAAATAGCTTCCCCCTATATTTTTGTCTCTTGTAGGGTTGAAAATCAAAAAATGTACCTTTTCGGAATTTTTCTGTTGGTTGCAAGGTGAAAGGAGTGTTTTTGCCAAATATCAAGTTTCTAACTCATTTGGAAGTGGGTAAACATTTATGTCAGTGAGTGAATCAGTCAGCCATGTGGTTTTATATAATATAGATGAGCATGGGACGAAGTGGAAAATAATTCTATCACCTGAAACCAAAAATGCATGGGACGAAAAAATACATCAAAATATCATGTTGGTTTCCGACCCTACAAGACGTAAAAAATATAATAAAAATATTAAAAAAACCTATTTTTTGAAATTTCATTCGAATCAATTTTTAAGTTATTCGTGGGACATAGAAAAATTTCGGACAAAAAGTACAAAATCATTAATAACTCCGTAACTAAACGTCGTATGATGAAATAGCAAGAGACAAAAAAGATGTAATGTGTTATTGTCTACAACATAGGCCATGCACAATATCACACTCAGAGATATTACTGGAGATAAATAGCTTCCCCCTATATTTTTGTCTCTTGTAGGGTTGAAAATTAAAAAATGTACCTTTTCGGAATTTTTCTGTTGGTTGCAAGGTGAAAGGAGTGTTTTTGCCAAATATCAAGTTTCTAACTCATTTGGAAGTGGGTAAACATTTATGTCAGTGAGTGAATCAGTCAGCCATGTGGTTTTATATAATATAGATGAGCATGGGACGTAGTGGAAAATAATTCTATCACCTGAAACCAAAAATGCATGGGACGAAAAAATACATCAAAATATCATGTTGGTTTCCGACCCTACAAGACGTAAAAAATATAATAAAAGTATTAAAAAAAACTATTTTTTGAAATTTCATTCGAATCAATTTTTAAGTTATTCGTGGGACATAGAAAAATTTCGGACAAAAAGTACAAAATCATTAATAACTCCCTAATTATACGTCGTATGATGAAATAGCAAGAGACAAAAAGATGTAATGTGTTATTGTCTACAACATAGGCCATGGACAATATCACACTCAGAGAAAAATTTCGGCCAAAAAGTACAAAATCATTAATAACTCCGTAACTAAACGTCGTATGATGAAATAGCAAGAGACAAAAAAGATGTAATGTGTTAATGTCTACAACATAGGCCATGTACAATATCACACTCTGAGAAAAATTTCGGCCAAAAAGTACAAAATCATTAATAACTCCCTAATTAAACGTCGTATGATGAAATAGCAAGAGACAAAAAAGATGTAATGTGTTAATGTCTACAACATAGGCCATGTACAATATCACACTCAGAGAAAAATTTCGGCCAAAAAGTACAAAATCATTAATAACTCCGTAAATAAACGTCGTATGATGAAATAGCAAGAGACAAAAAAGATGTAATGTGTTATTGTCTACAACATAGGCCATGGACAATATCACACTCAGAGAAAAATTTCGGCCAAAAAGTACAAAATCATTAATAACTCCGTAAATAAACGTCGTATGATGAAATAGCAAGAGACAAAAAAGATGTAATGTGTTATTGTCTACAACATAGGCCATGCACAATATCACACTCAGAGATATTACTGGAGATAAATAGCTTCCCCCTATATATTTGTCTCTTGTAGGGTTGAAAATCAAAAAATGTACATTTTCGGAATTTTTCTGTTGGTTGCAAGGTGAAAGGAGTGTTTTTGCAAAATATCAAGTTTCTAACTCATTTGGAAGTGGGTAAACATTTATGTCAGTGAGTGAATCAGTCAGCCATGTGGTTTTATATAATATAGATGAGCATGGGACGAAGTGGAAAATAATTCTATCACCTGAAACCAAAAATGCATGGGACGAAAAAATACATCAAAATATCATGTTGGTTTCCGACCCTTCAAGACGTAAAAAATATAATAAAAGTATAAAAAAAAACTATTTTTTGAAATTTCATTCGAATCAATTTTTAAGTTATTCGTGGGACATAGAAAATTTTCGGACAAAAAGTACAAAATCATTAATAACTCCCTAATTATACGTCGTATGATGAAATAGCAAGAGACAAAAAAGATGTAATGTGTTATTGTCTACAACATAGGCCATGGACAATATCACACTCAGAGAAAAATTTCGGCCAAAAAGTACAAAATCATTAATAACTCCGTAACTAAACGTCGTATGATGAAATAGCAAGAGACAAAAAAGATGTAATGTGTTAATGTCTACAACATAGGCCATGTACAATATCACACTCTGAGAAAAATTTCGGCCAAAAAGTACAAAATCATTAATAACTCCCTAATTAAACGTCGTATGATGAAATAGCAAGAGACAAAAAAGATGTAATGTGTTATTGTCTACAACTTAGGGCATGTACAATATCACACTCAGAGAAAAATTTCGGCCAAAAAGTACAAAATCATTAATAACTCCCTAATTAAACGTCGTATGATGAAATAGCAAGAGACAAAAAAGATGTAATGTGTTATTGTCTACAACATAGGCCATGTACAATATCACACTCAGAGAAAAATTTCGGCCAAAAAGTACAAAATCATTAATAACTCCGTAAATAAACGTCGTATGATGAAATAGCAAGAGACAAAAAAGATGTAATGTGTTATTGTCTACAACATAGGCCATGCACAATATCACACTCAGAGATATTACTGGAGATAAATAGCTTCCCCCTATATTTTTGTCTCTTGTAGGGTTGAAAATCAAAAAATGTACCTTTTCGGAATTTTTCTGTTGGTTGCAAGGTGAAAGGAGTGTTTTTGCCAAATATCAAGTTTCTAACTCATTTGGAAGTGGGTAAACATTTATGTCAGTGAGTGAATCAGTCAGCCATGTGGTTTTATATAATATAGATGAGCATGGGACGAAGTGGAAAATAATTCTATCACCTGAAACCAAAAATGCATGGGACGAAAAAATACATCAAAATATCATGTTGGTTTCCGACCCTACAAGACGTAAAAAATATAATAAAAATATTAAAAAAACCTATTTTTTGAAATTTCATTCGAATCAATTTTTAAGTTATTCGTGGGACATAGAAAAATTTCGGACAAAAAGTACAAAATCATTAATAACTCCGTAACTAAACGTCGTATGATGAAATAGCAAGAGACAAAAAAGATGTAATGTGTTATTGTCTACAACATAGGCCATGCACAATATCACACTCAGAGATATTACTGGAGATAAATAGCTTCCCCCTATATTTTTGTCTCTTGTAGGGTTGAAAATTAAAAAATGTACCTTTTCGGAATTTTTCTGTTGGTTGCAAGGTGAAAGGAGTGTTTTTGCCAAATATCAAGTTTCTAACTCATTTGGAAGTGGGTAAACATTTATGTCAGTGAGTGAATCAGTCAGCCATGTGGTTTTATATAATATAGATGAGCATGGGACGTAGTGGAAAATAATTCTATCACCTGAAACCAAAAATGCATGGGACGAAAAAATACATCAAAATATCATGTTGGTTTCCGACCCTACAAGACGTAAAAAATATAATAAAAGTATTAAAAAAAACTATTTTTTGAAATTTCATTCGAATCAATTTTTAAGTTATTCGTGGGACATAGAAAAATTTCGGACAAAAAGTACAAAATCATTAATAACTCCCTAATTATACGTCGTATGATGAAATAGCAAGAGACAAAAAAGATGTAATGTGTTATTGTCTACAACATAGGCCATGGACAATATCACACTCAGAGAAAAATTTCGGCCAAAAAGTACAAAATCATTAATAACTCCGTAACTAAACGTCGTATGATGAAATAGCAAGAGACAAAAAGATGTAATGTGTTAATGTCTACAACATAGGCCATGTACAATATCACACTCTGAGAAAAATTTCGGCCAAAAAGTACAAAATCATTAATAACTCCCTAATTAAACGTCGTATGATGAAATAGCAAGAGACAAAAAAGATGTAATGTGTTATTGTCTACAACATAGGCCATGTACAATATCACACTCAGAGAAAAATTTCGGCCAAAAAGTACAAAATCATTAATAACTCCGTAAATAAACGTCGTATGATGAAATAGCAAGAGACAAAAAAGATGTAATGTGTTATTGTCTACAACATAGGCCATGCACAATATCACACTCAGAGATATTACTGGAGATAAATAGCTTCCCCCTATATTTTTGTCTCTTGTAGGGTTGAAAATCAAAAAATGTACCTTTAAGGAATTTTTCTGTTGGTTGCAAGGTGAAAGGAGTGTTTTTGCCAAATATCAAGTTTCTAACTCATTTGGAAGTGGGTAAACATTTATGTCAGTGAGTGAATCAGTCAGCCATGTGGTTTTATATAATATAGATGAGCATGGGACGAAGTGGAAAATAATTCTATCACCTGAAACCAAAAATGCATGGGACGAAAAAATACATCAAAATATCATGTTGGTTTCCGACCCTACAAGACGTAAAAAATATAATAAAAATATTAAAAAACCTATTTTTTGAAATTTCATTCGAATCAATTTTTAAGTTATTCGTGGGACATAGAAAAATTTCGGACAAAAAGTACAAAATCATTAATAACTCCGTAACTAAACGTCGTATGATGAAATAGCAAGAGACAAAAAAGATGTAATGTGTTATTGTCTACAACATAGGCCATGCACAATATCACACTCAGAGATATTACTGGAGATAAATAGCTTCCCCCTATATTTTTGTCTCTTGTAGGGTTGAAAATTAAAAAATGTACCTTTTCGGAATTTTTCTGTTGGTTGCAAGGTGAAAGGAGTGTTTTTGCCAAATATCAAGTTTCTAACTCATTTGGAAGTGGGTAAACATTTATGTCAGTGAGTGAATCAGTCAGCCATGTGGTTTTATATAATATAGATGAGCATGGGACGTAGTGGAAAATAATTCTATCACCTGAAACCAAAAATGCATGGGACGAAAAAATACATCAAAATATCATGTTGGTTTCCGACCCTACAAGACGTAAAAAATATAATAAAAGTATTAAAAAAAACTATTTTTTGAAATTTCATTCGAATCAATTTTTAAGTTATTCGTGGGACATAGAAAAATTTCGGACAAAAAGTACAAAATCATTAATAACTCCCTAATTATACGTCGTATGATGAAATAGCAAGAGACAAAAAGATGTAATGTGTTATTGTCTACAACATAGGCCATGGACAATATCACACTCAGAGAAAAATTTCGGCCAAAAAGTACAAAATCATTAATAACTCCGTAACTAAACGTCGTATGATGAAATAGCAAGAGACAAAAAAGATGTAATGTGTTAATGTCTACAACATAGGCCATGTACAATATCACACTCTGAGAAAAATTTCGGCCAAAAAGTACAAAATCATTAATAACTCCCTAATTAAACGTCGTATGATGAAATAGCAAGAGACAAAAAAGATGTAATGTGTTATTGTCTACAACATAGGCCATGTACAATATCACACTCAGAGAAAAATTTCGGCCAAAAAGTACAAAATCATTAATAACTCCGTAAATAAACGTCGTATGATGAAATAGCAAGAGACAAAAAAGATGTAATGTGTTATTGTCTACAACATAGGCCATGGACAATATCACACTCAGAGAAAAATTTCGGCCAAAAAGTACAAAATCATTAATAACTCCGTAACTAAACGTCGTATGATGAAATAGCAAGAGACAAAAAAGATGTAATGTGTTAATGTCTACAACATAGGCCATGTACAATATCACACTCTGAGAAAAATTTCGGCCAAAAAGTACAAAATCATTAATAACTCCCTAATTAAACGTCGTAGCAAGAGACAAAAAAGATGTAATGTGTTATTGTCTACAACTTAGGGCATGTACAATATCACACTCAGAGAAAAATTTCGGCCAAAAAGTACAAAATCATTAATAACTCCCTAATTAAACGTCGTATGATGAAATAGCAAGAGACAAAAAAGATGTAATGTGTTATTGTCTACAACATAGGCCATGTACAATATCACACTCAGAGAAAAATTTCGGCCAAAAAGTACAAAATCATTAATAACTCCGTAAATAAACGTCGTATGATGAAATAGCAAGAGACAAAAAAGATGTAATGTGTTATTGTCTACAACATAGGCCATGCACAATATCACACTCAGAGATATTACTGGAGATAAATAGCTTCCCCCTATATTTTTGTCTCTTGTAGGGTTGAAAATCAAAAAATGTACCTTTTCGGAATTTTTCTGTTGGTTGCAAGGTGAAAGGAGTGTTTTTGCCAAATATCAAGTTTCTAACTCATTTGGAAGTGGGTAAACATTTATGTCAGTGAGTGAATCAGTCAGCCATGTGGTTTTATATAATATAGATGAGCATGGGACGAAGTGGAAAATAATTCTATCACCTGAAACCAAAAATGCATGGGACGAAAAAATACATCAAAATATCATGTTGGTTTCCGACCCTACAAGACGTAAAAAATATAATAAAAATATTAAAAAAACCTATTTTTTGAAATTTCATTCGAATCAATTTTTAAGTTATTCGTGGGACATAGAAAAATTTCGGACAAAAAGTACAAAATCATTAATAACTCCCTAATTATACGTCGTATGATGAAATAGCAAGAGACAAAAAAGATGTAATGTGTTATTGTCTACAACATAGGCCATGGACAATATCACACTCAGAGAAAAATTTCGGCCAAAAAGTACAAAATCATTAATAACTCCGTAACTAAACGTCGTATGATGAAATAGCAAGAGACAAAAAAGATGTAATGTGTTAATATCTACAACATAGGCCATGTACAATATCACACTCTGAGAAAAATTTCGGCCAAAAAGTACAAAATCATTAATAACTCCCTAATTAAACGTCGTATGATGAAATAGCAAGAGACAAAAAAGATGTAATGTGTTATTGTCTACAACTTAAGGCATGTACAATATCACACTCTGAGAAAAATTTCGGCCAAAAAGTACAAAATCATTAATAACTCCCTAATTAAACGTCGTATGATGAAATAGCAAGAGACAAAAAAGATGTAATGTGTTATTGTCTACAACATAGGCCATGTACAATATCACACTCAGAGAAAAATTTCGGCCAAAAAGTACAAAATCATTAATAACTCCGTAAATAAACGTCGTATGATGAAATAGCAAGAGACAAAAAAGATGTAATGTGTTATTGTCTACAACATAGGCCATAGACAATATCACACTCAGAGAAAAATTTCGGCCAAAAAGTACAAAATCATTAATAACTCCGTAACTAAACGTCGTATGATGAAATAGCAAGAGACAAAAAAGATGTAATGTGTTAATGTCTACAACATAGGCCATGTACAATATCACACTCTGAGAAAAATTTCGGCCAAAAAGTACAAAATCATTAATAACTCCCTAATTAAACGTCGTATGATGAAATAGCAAGAGACAAAAAAGATGTAATGTGTTATTGTCTACAACATAGGCCATGTACAATATCACACTCTGAGAAAAATTTCGGCCAAAAAGTACAAAATCATTAATAACTCCCTAATTAAACGTCGTATGATGAAATAGCAAGAGACAAAAAAGATGTAATGTGTTATTGTCTACAACATAGGCCATGTACAATATCACACTCAGAGAAAAATTTCGGCCAAAAAGTACAAAATCATTAATAACTCCGTAAATAAACGTCGTATGATGAAATAGCAAGAGACAAAAAAGATGTAATGTGTTATTGTCTACAACATAGGCCCTGCACAATATCACACTCAGAGATATTACTGGAGATAAATAGCTTCCCCCTATATTTTTGTCTCTTGTAGGGTTGAAAATCAAAAAATGTACCTTTTCGGAATTTTTCTGTTGGTTGCAAGGTGAAAGGAGTGTTTTTGCAAAATATCAAGTTTCTAACTCATTTGGAAGTGGGTAAACATTTATGTCAGTGAGTGAATCAGACAGCCATGTGGTTTTATATAATATAGATGAGCATGGGACGAAGTGGAAAATAATTCTATCACCTGAAACCAAAAATGCATGGGACGAAAAAATACATCAAAATATCATGTTGGTTTCCGACCCTACAAGACGTAAAAAATATAATAAAAGTATTAAAAAAACTATTTTTTGAAATTTCATTCGAATCAATTTTTAAGTTATTCGTGGGACATAGAAAAATTTCGGACAAAAAGTACAAAATCATTAATAACTCCCTAATTATACGTCGTATGATGAAATAGCAAGAGACAAAAAAGATGTAATGTGTTATTGTCTACAACATAGGCCATGGACAATATCACACTCAGAGAAAAATTTCGGCCAAAAAGTACAAAATCATTAATAACTCCGTAACTAAACGTCGTATGATGAAATAGCAAGAGACAAAAAAGATGTAATGTGTTAATGTCTACAACATAGGCCATGTACAATATCACACTCTGAGAAAAATTTCGGCCAAAAAGTACAAAATCATTAATAACTCCCTAATTAAACGTCGTAGCAAGAGACAAAAAAGATGTAATGTGTTATTGTCTACAACTTAGGGCATGTACAATATCACACTCAGAGAAAAATTTCGGCCAAAAGTACAAAATCATTAATAACTCCCTAATTAAACGTCGTATGATGAAATAGCAAGAGACAAAAAAGATGTAATGTGTTATTGTCTACAACATAGGCCATGTACAATATCACACTCAGAGAAAAATTTCGGCCAAAAAGTACAAAATCATTAATAACTCCGTAAATAAACGTCGTATGATGAAATAGCAAGAGACAAAAAAGATGCAATGTGTTATTGTCTACAACATAGGCCATGCACAATATCACACTCAGAGATATTACTGGAGACAAATAGCTTCCCCCTATATTTTTGTCTCTTGTAGGGTTGAAAATCAAAAAATGTACCTTTTCGGAATTTTTCTGTTGGTTGCAAGGTGAAAGGAGTGTTTTTGCCAAATATCAAGTTTCTAACTCATTTGGAAGTGGGTAAACATTTATGTCAGTGAGTGAATCAGTCAGCCATGTGGTTTTATATAATATAGATGAGCATGGGACGAAGTGGAAAATAATTCTATCACCTGAAACCAAAAATGCATGGGACGAAAAAATACATCAAAATATCATGTTGGTTTCCGACCCTACAAGACGTAAAAAATATAATAAAAATATTAAAAAAACCTATTTTTTGAAATTTCATTCGAATCAATTTTTAAGTTATTCGTGGGACATAGAAAAATTTCGGACAAAAAGTACAAAATCATTAATAACTCCGTAACTAAACGTCGTATGATGAAATAGCAAGAGACAAAAAAGATGTAATGTGTTATTGTCTACAACATAGGCCATGCACAATATCACACTCAGAGATATTACTGGAGATAAATAGCTTCCCCCTATATTTTTGTCTCTTGTAGGGTTGAAAATTTAAAAATGTACCTTTTCGGAATTTTTCTGTTGGTTGCAAGGTGAAAGGAGTGTTTTTTGCCAAATATCAAGTTTCTATCTCATTTGGAAGTGGGTAAACATTTATGTCAGTGAGTGAATCAGTCAGCCATGTGGTTTTATATAATATAGATGAGCATGGGACGTAGTGGAAAATAATTCTATCACCTGAAACCAAAAATGCATGGGACGAAAAAATACATCAAAATATCATGTTGGTTTCCGACCCTACAAGACGTAAAAAATATAATAAAAGTATTAAAAAAAACTATTTTTTGAAATTTCATTCGAATCAATTTTTAAGTTATTCGTGGGACATAGAAAAATTTCGGACAAAAAGTACAAAATCATTAATAACTCCCTAATTATACGTCGTATGATGAAATAGCAAGAGACAAAAAAGATGTAATGTGTTATTGTCTACAACATAGGCCATGGACAATATCACACTCAGAGAAAAATTTCGGCCAAAAAGTACAAAATCATTAATAACTCCGTAACTAAACGTCGTATGATGAAATAGCAAGAGACAAAAAAGATGTAATGTATTAATGTCTACAACATAGGCCATGTACAATATCACACTCTGAGAAAAATTTCGGCCAAAAAGTACAAAATCATTAATAACTCCCTAATTAAACGTCGTATGATGAAATAGCAAGAGACAAAAAAGATGTAATGTGTTATTGTCTACAACTTAAGGCATGTACAATATCACACTCTGAGAAAAATTTCGGCCAAAAAGTACAAAATCATTAATAACTCCCTAATTAAACGTCGTATGATGAAATAGCAAGAGACAAAAAAGATGTAATGTGTTATTGTCTACAACATAGGCCATGTACAATATCACACTCAGAGAAAAATTTCGGCCAAAAAGTACAAAATCATTAATAACTCCGTAAATAAACGTCGTATGATGAAATAGCAAGAGACAAAAAAGATGTAATGTGTTATTGTCTACAACATAGGCCATGCACAATATCACACTCAGAGATATTACTGGAGATAAATAGCTTCCCCCTATATTTTTGTCTCTTGTAGGGTTGAAAATCAAAAAATGTACATTTTCGGAATTTTTCTGTTGGTTGCAAGGTGAAAGGAGTGTTTTTGCAAAATATCAAGTTTCTAACTCATTTGGAAGTGGGTAAACATTTATGTCAGTGAGTGAATCAGTCAGCCATGTGGTTTTATATAATATAGATGAGCATGGGACGAAGTGGAAAATAATTCTATCACCTGAAACCAAAAATGCATGGGACGAAAAAATACATCAAAATATCATGTTGGTTTCCGACCCTACAAGACGTAAAAAATATAATAAAAGTATAAAAAAAAAACTATTTTTTGAAATTTCATTCGAATCAATTTTTAAGTTATTCGTGGGACATAGAAAAATTTCGGCCAAAAAGTACAAAATCATTAATAACTCCGTAAATAAACGTCGTATGATGAAATAGCAAGAGACAAAAAAGATGTAATGTGTTATTGTCTACAACATAGGCCATGCACAATATCACACTCAGAGATATTACTGGAGATAAATAGCTTCCCCCTATATTTTTGTCTCTTGTAGGGTTGAAAATCAAAAAATGTACCTTTTCGGAATTTTTCTGTTGGTTGCAAGGTGAAAGGAGTGTTTTTGCAAAATATCAAGTTTCTAACTCATTTGGAAGTGGGTAAACATTTATGTCAGTGAGTGAATCAGTCAGCCATGTGGTTTTATATAATATAGATGAGCATGGGACGAAGTGGAAAATAATTCTATCACCTGAAACCAAAAATGCATGGGACGAAAAAATACATCAAAATATCATGTTGGTTTCCGACCCTTCAAGACGTAAAAAATATAATAAAAGTATAAAAAAAAACTATTTTTTGAAATTTCATTCGAATCAATTTTTAAGTTATTCGTGGGACATAGAAAATTTTCGGACAAAAAGTACAAAATCATTAATAACTCCCTAATTATACGTCGTATGATGAAATAGCAAGAGACAAAAAAGATGTAATGTGTTATTGTCTACAACATAGGCCATGGACAATATCACACTCAGAGAAAAATTTCGGCCAAAAAGTACAAAATCATTAATAACTCCGTAACTAAACGTCGTATGATGAAATAGCAAGAGACAAAAAAGATGTAATGTGTTAATGTCTACAACATAGGCCATGTACAATATCACACTCTGAGAAAAATTTCGGCCAAAAAGTACAAAATCATTAATAACTCCCTAATTAAACGTCGTATGATGAAATAGCAAGAGACAAAAAAGATGTAATGTGTTATTGTCTACAACTTAGGGCATGTACAATATCACACTCAGAGAAAAATTTCGGCCAAAAAGTACAAAATCATTAATAACTCCCTAATTAAACGTCGTATGATGAAATAGCAAGAGACAAAAAAGATGTAATGTGTTATTGTCTACAACATAGGCCATGTACAATATCACACTCAGAGAAAAATTTCGGCCAAAAAGTACAAAATCATTAATAACTCCGTAAATAAACGTCGTATGATGAAATAGCAAGAGACAAAAAAGATGTAATGTGTTATTGTCTACAACATAGGCCATGCACAATATCACACTCAGAGATATTACTGGAGATAAATAGCTTCCCCCTATATTTTTGTCTCTTGTAGGGTTGAAAATCAAAAAATGTACCTTTTCGGAATTTTTCTGTTGGTTGCAAGGTGAAAGGAGTGTTTTTGCCAAATATCAAGTTTCTAACTCATTTGGAAGTGGGTAAACATTTATGTCAGTGAGTGAATCAGTCAGCCATGTGGTTTTATATAATATAGATGAGCATGGGACGAAGTGGAAAATAATTCTATCACCTGAAACCAAAAATGCATGGGACGAAAAAATACATCAAAATATCATGTTGGTTTCCGACCCTACAAGACGTAAAAAATATAATAAAAATATTAAAAAAACCTATTTTTTGAAATTTCATTCGAATCAATTTTTAAGTTATTCGTGGGACATAGAAAAATTTCGGACAAAAAGTACAAAATCATTAATAACTCCGTAACTAAACGTCGTATGATGAAATAGCAAGAGACAAAAAAGATGTAATGTGTTATTGTCTACAACATAGGCCATGCACAATATCACACTCAGAGATATTACTGGAGATAAATAGCTTCCCCCTATATTTTTGTCTCTTGTAGGGTTGAAAATTAAAAAATGTACCTTTTCGGAATTTTTCTGTTGGTTGCAAGGTGAAAGGAGTGTTTTTGCCAAATATCAAGTTTCTAACTCATTTGGAAGTGGGTAAACATTTATGTCAGTGAGTGAATCAGTCAGCCATGTGGTTTTATATAATATAGATGAGCATGGGACGTAGTGGAAAATAATTCTATCACCTGAAACCAAAAATGCATGGGACGAAAAAATACATCAAAATATCATGTTGGTTTCCGACCCTACAAGACGTAAAAAATATAATAAAAGTATTAAAAAAAACTATTTTTTGAAATTTCATTCGAATCAATTTTTAAGTTATTCGTGGGACATAGAAAAATTTCGGACAAAAAGTACAAAATCATTAATAACTCCCTAATTATACGTCGTATGATGAAATAGCAAGAGACAAAAAAGATGTAATGTGTTATTGTCTACAACATAGGCCATGGACAATATCACACTCAGAGAAAAATTTCGGCCAAAAAGTACAAAATCATTAATAACTCCGTAACTAAACGTCGTATGATGAAATAGCAAGAGACAAAAAGATGTAATGTGTTAATGTCTACAACATAGGCCATGTACAATATCACACTCTGAGAAAAATTTCGGCCAAAAAGTACAAAATCATTAATAACTCCCTAATTAAACGTCGTATGATGAAATAGCAAGAGACAAAAAAGATGTAATGTGTTATTGTCTACAACATAGGCCATGTACAATATCACACTCAGAGAAAAATTTCGGCCAAAAAGTACAAAATCATTAATAACTCCGTAAATAAACGTCGTATGATGAAATAGCAAGAGACAAAAAAGATGTAATGTGTTATTGTCTACAACATAGGCCATGCACAATATCACACTCAGAGATATTACTGGAGATAAATAGCTTCCCCCTATATTTTTGTCTCTTGTAGGGTTGAAAATCAAAAAATGTACCTTTAAGGAATTTTTCTGTTGGTTGCAAGGTGAAAGGAGTGTTTTTGCCAAATATCAAGTTTCTAACTCATTTGGAAGTGGGTAAACATTTATGTCAGTGAGTGAATCAGTCAGCCATGTGGTTTTATATAATATAGATGAGCATGGGACGAAGTGGAAAATAATTCTATCACCTGAAACCAAAAATGCATGGGACGAAAAAATACATCAAAATATCATGTTGGTTTCCGACCCTACAAGACGTAAAAAATATAATAAAAATATTAAAAAAACCTATTTTTTGAAATTTCATTCGAATCAATTTTTAAGTTATTCGTGGGACATAGAAAAATTTCGGACAAAAAGTACAAAATCATTAATAACTCCGTAACTAAACGTCGTATGATGAAATAGCAAGAGACAAAAAAGATGTAATGTGTTATTGTCTACAACATAGGCCATGGACAATATCACACTCAGAGAAAAATTTCGGCCAAAAAGTACAAAATCATTAATAACTCCGTAACTAAACGTCGTATGATGAAATAGCAAGAGACAAAAAAGATGTAATGTATTAATGTCTACAACATAGGCCATGTACAATATCACACTCTGAGAAAAATTTCGGCCAAAAAGTACAAAATCATTAATAACTCCCTAATTAAACGTCGTATGATGAAATAGCAAGAGACAAAAAAGATGTAATGTGTTATTGTCTACAACTTAAGGCATGTACAATATCACACTCTGAGAAAAATTTCGGCCAAAAAGTACAAAATCATTAATAACTCCCTAATTAAACGTCGTATGATGAAATAGCAAGAGACAAAAAAGATGTAATGTGTTATTGTCTACAACATAGGCCATGTACAATATCACACTCAGAGAAAAATTTCGGCCAAAAAGTACAAAATCATTAATAACTCCGTAAATAAACGTCGTATGATGAAATAGCAAGAGACAAAAAAGATGTAATGTGTTATTGTCTACAACATAGGCCATGCACAATATCACACTCAGAGATATTACTGGAGATAAATAGCTTCCCCCTATATTTTTGTCTCTTGTAGGGTTGAAAATCAAAAAATGTACATTTTCGGAATTTTTCTGTTGGTTGCAAGGTGAAAGGAGTGTTTTTGCAAAATATCAAGTTTCTAACTCATTTGGAAGTGGGTAAACATTTATGTCAGTGAGTGAATCAGTCAGCCATGTGGTTTTATATAATATAGATGAGCATGGGACGAAGTGGAAAATAATTCTATCACCTGAAACCAAAAATGCATGGGACGAAAAAATACATCAAAATATCATGTTGGTTTCCGACCCTACAAGACGTAAAAAATATAATAAAAGTATAAAAAAAAAACTATTTTTTGAAATTTCATTCGAATCAATTTTTAAGTTATTCGTGGGACATAGAAAAATTTCGGCCAAAAAGTACAAAATCATTAATAACTCCGTAAATAAACGTCGTATGATGAAATAGCAAGAGACAAAAAAGATGTAATGTGTTATTGTCTACAACATAGGCCATGCACAATATCACACTCAGAGATATTACTGGAGATAAATAGCTTCCCCCTATATTTTTGTCTCTTGTAGGGTTGAAAATCAAAAAATGTACATTTTCGGAATTTTTCTGTTGGTTGCAAGGTGAAAGGAGTGTTTTTGCAAAATATCAAGTTTCTAACTCATTTGGAAGTGGGTAAACATTTATGTCAGTGAGTGAATCAGTCAGCCATGTGGTTTTATATAATATAGATGAGCATGGGACGAAGTGGAAAATAATTCTATCACCTGAAACCAAAAATGCATGGGACGAAAAAATACATCAAAATATCATGTTGGTTTCCGACCCTTCAAGACGTAAAAAATATAATAAAAGTATAAAAAAAAACTATTTTTTGAAATTTCATTCGAATCAATTTTTAAGTTATTCGTGGGACATAGAAAATTTTCGGACAAAAAGTACAAAATCATTAATAACTCCCTAATTATACGTCGTATGATGAAATAGCAAGAGACAAAAAAGATGTAATGTGTTATTGTCTACAACATAGGCCATGGACAATATCACACTCAGAGAAAAATTTCGGCCAAAAAGTACAAAATCATTAATAACTCCGTAACTAAACGTCGTATGATGAAATAGCAAGAGACAAAAAAGATGTAATGTGTTAATGTCTACAACATAGGCCATGTACAATATCACACTCTGAGAAAAATTTCGGCCAAAAAGTACAAAATCATTAATAACTCCCTAATTAAACGTCGTATGATGAAATAGCAAGAGACAAAAAAGATGTAATGTGTTATTGTCTACAACTTAGGGCATGTACAATATCACACTCAGAGAAAAATTTCGGCCAAAAAGTACAAAATCATTAATAACTCCCTAATTAAACGTCGTATGATGAAATAGCAAGAGACAAAAAAGATGTAATGTGTTATTGTCTACAACATAGGCCATGTACAATATCACACTCAGAGAAAAATTTCGGCCAAAAAGTACAAAATCATTAATAACTCCGTAAATAAACGTCGTATGATGAAATAGCAAGAGACAAAAAAGATGTAATGTGTTATTGTCTACAACATAGGCCATGCACAATATCACACTCAGAGATATTACTGGAGATAAATAGCTTCCCCCTATATTTTTGTCTCTTGTAGGGTTGAAAATCAAAAAATGTACCTTTTCGGAATTTTTCTGTTGGTTGCAAGGTGAAAGGAGTGTTTTTGCCAAATATCAAGTTTCTAACTCATTTGGAAGTGGGTAAACATTTATGTCAGTGAGTGAATCAGTCAGCCATGTGGTTTTATATAATATAGATGAGCATGGGACGAAGTGGAAAATAATTCTATCACCTGAAACCAAAAATGCATGGGACGAAAAAATACATCAAAATATCATGTTGGTTTCCGACCCTACAAGACGTAAAAAATATAATAAAAATATTAAAAAAACCTATTTTTTGAAATTTCATTCGAATCAATTTTTAAGTTATTCGTGGGACATAGAAAAATTTCGGACAAAAAGTACAAAATCATTAATAACTCCGTAACTAAACGTCGTATGATGAAATAGCAAGAGACAAAAAAGATGTAATGTGTTATTGTCTACAACATAGGCCATGCACAATATCACACTCAGAGATATTACTGGAGATAAATAGCTTCCCCCTATATTTTTGTCTCTTGTAGGGTTGAAAATTAAAAAATGTACCTTTTCGGAATTTTTCTGTTGGTTGCAAGGTGAAAGGAGTGTTTTTGCCAAATATCAAGTTTCTAACTCATTTGGAAGTGGGTAAACATTTATGTCAGTGAGTGAATCAGTCAGCCATGTGGTTTTATATAATATAGATGAGCATGGGACGTAGTGGAAAATAATTCTATCACCTGAAACCAAAAATGCATGGGACGAAAAAATACATCAAAATATCATGTTGGTTTCCGACCCTACAAGACGTAAAAAATATAATAAAAGTATTAAAAAAAACTATTTTTTGAAATTTCATTCGAATCAATTTTTAAGTTATTCGTGGGACATAGAAAAATTTCGGACAAAAAGTACAAAATCATTAATAACTCCCTAATTATACGTCATATGATGAAATAGCAAGAGACAAAAAAGATGTAATGTGTTATTGTCTACAACATAGGCCATGGACAATATCACACTCAGAGAAAAATTTCGGCCAAAAAGTACAAAATCATTAATAACTCCGTAACTAAACGTCGTATGATGAAATAGCAAGAGACAAAAAGATGTAATGTGTTAATGTCTACAACATAGGCCATGTACAATATCACACTCTGAGAAAAATTTCGGCCAAAAAGTACAAAATCATTAATAACTCCCTAATTAAACGTCGTATGATGAAATAGCAAGAGACAAAAAAGATGTAATGTGTTATTGTCTACAACATAGGCCATGTACAATATCACACTCAGAGAAAAATTTCGGCCAAAAAGTACAAAATCATTAATAACTCCGTAAATAAACGTCGTATGATGAAATAGCAAGAGACAAAAAAGATGTAATGTGTTATTGTCTACAACATAGGCCATGCACAATATCACACTCAGAGATATTACTGGAGATAAATAGCTTCCCCCTATATTTTTGTCTCTTGTAGGGTTGAAAATCAAAAAATGTACCTTTAAGGAATTTTTCTGTTGGTTGCAAGGTGAAAGGAGTGTTTTTGCCAAATATCAAGTTTCTAACTCATTTGGAAGTGGGTAAACATTTATGTCAGTGAGTGAATCAGTCAGCCATGTGGTTTTATATAATATAGATGAGCATGGGACGAAGTGGAAAATAATTCTATCACCTGAAACCAAAAATGCATGGGACGAAAAAATACATCAAAATATCATGTTGGTTTCCGACCCTACAAGACGTAAAAAATATAATAAAAATATTAAAAAAACCTATTTTTTGAAATTTCATTCGAATCAATTTTTAAGTTATTCGTGGGACATAGAAAAATTTCGGACAAAAAGTACAAAATCATTAATAACTCCGTAACTAAACGTCGTATGATGAAATAGCAAGAGACAAAAAAGATGTAATGTGTTATTGTCTACAACATAGGCCATGCACAATATCACACTCAGAGATATTACTGGAGATAAATAGCTTCCCCCTATATTTTTGTCTCTTGTAGGGTTGAAAATTAAAAAATGTACCTTTTCGGAATTTTTCTGTTGGTTGCAAGGTGAAAGGAGTGTTTTTGCCAAATATCAAGTTTCTAACTCATTTGGAAGTGGGTAAACATTTATGTCAGTGAGTGAATCAGTCAGCCATGTGGTTTTATATAATATAGATGAGCATGGGACGTAGTGGAAAATAATTCTATCACCTGAAACCAAAAATGCATGGGACGAAAAAATACATCAAAATATCATGTTGGTTTCCGACCCTACAAGACGTAAAAAATATAATAAAAGTATTAAAAAAAACTATTTTTTGAAATTTCATTCGAATCAATTTTTAAGTTATTCGTGGGACATAGAAAAATTTCGGACAAAAAGTACAAAATCATTAATAACTCCCTAATTATACGTCGTATGATGAAATAGCAAGAGACAAAAAGATGTAATGTGTTATTGTCTACAACATAGGCCATGGACAATATCACACTCAGAGAAAAATTTCGGCCAAAAAGTACAAAATCATTAATAACTCCGTAACTAAACGTCGTATGATGAAATAGCAAGAGACAAAAAAGATGTAATGTGTTAATGTCTACAACATAGGCCATGTACAATATCACACTCTGAGAAAAATTTCGGCCAAAAAGTACAAAATCATTAATAACTCCCTAATTAAACGTCGTATGATGAAATAGCAAGAGACAAAAAAGATGTAATGTGTTATTGTCTACAACATAGGCCATGTACAATATCACACTCAGAGAAAAATTTCGGCCAAAAAGTACAAAATCATTAATAACTCCGTAAATAAACGTCGTATGATGAAATAGCAAGAGACAAAAAAGATGTAATGTGTTATTGTCTACAACATAGGCCATGGACAATATCACACTCAGAGAAAAATTTCGGCCAAAAAGTACAAAATCATTAATAACTCCGTAACTAAACGTCGTATGATGAAATAGCAAGAGACAAAAAAGATGTAATGTGTTAATGTCTACAACATAGGCCATGTACAATATCACACTCTGAGAAAAATTTCGGCCAAAAAGTACAAAATCATTAATAACTCCCTAATTAAACGTCGTAGCAAGAGACAAAAAAGATGTAATGTGTTATTGTCTACAACTTAGGGCATGTACAATATCACACTCAGAGAAAAATTTCGGCCAAAAAGTACAAAATCATTAATAACTCCCTAATTAAACGTCGTATGATGAAATAGCAAGAGACAAAAAAGATGTAATGTGTTATTGTCTACAACATAGGCCATGTACAATATCACACTCAGAGAAAAATTTCGGCCAAAAAGTACAAAATCATTAATAACTCCGTAAATAAACGTCGTATGATGAAATAGCAAGAGACAAAAAAGATGTAATGTGTTATTGTCTACAACATAGGCCATGCACAATATCACACTCAGAGATATTACTGGAGATAAATAGCTTCCCCCTATATTTTTGTCTCTTGTAGGGTTGAAAATCAAAAAATGTACCTTTTCGGAATTTTTCTGTTGGTTGCAAGGTGAAAGGAGTGTTTTTGCCAAATATCAAGTTTCTAACTCATTTGGAAGTGGGTAAACATTTATGTCAGTGAGTGAATCAGTCAGCCATGTGGTTTTATATAATATAGATGAGCATGGGACGAAGTGGAAAATAATTCTATCACCTGAAACCAAAAATGCATGGGACGAAAAAATACATCAAAATATCATGTTGGTTTCCGACCCTACAAGACGTAAAAAATATAATAAAAGTATTAAAAAAACCTATTTTTTGAAATTTCATTCGAATCAATTTTTAAGTTATTCGTGGGACATAGAAAAATTTCGGACAAAAAGTACAAAATCATTAATAACTCCCTAATTATACGTCGTATGATGAAATAGCAAGCGACAAAAAAGATGTAATGTGTTATTGTCTACAACATAGGCCATGGACAATATCACACTCAGAGAAAAATTTCGGCCAAAAAGTACAAAATCATTAATAACTCCGTAAATAAACGTCGTATGATGAAATAGCAAGAGACAAAAAAGATGTAATGTGTTAATATCTACAACATAGGCCATGTACAATATCACACTCTGAGAAAAATTTCGGCCAAAAAGTACAAAATCATTAATAACTCCCTAATTAAACGTCGTATGATGAAATAGCAAGAGACAAAAAAGATGTAATGTGTTATTGTCTACAACTTAAGGCATGTACAATATCACACTCTGAGAAAAATTTCGGCCAAAAAGTACAAAATCATTAATAACTCCCTAATTAAACGTCGTATGATGAAATAGCAAGAGACAAAAAAGATGTAATGTGTTATTGTCTACAACATAGGCCATGTACAATATCACACTCAGAGAAAAATTTCGGCCAAAAAGTACAAAATCATTAATAACTCCGTAAATAAACGTCGTATGATGAAATAGCAAGAGACAAAAAAGATGTAATGTGTTATTGTCTACAACATAGGCCATAGACAATATCACACTCAGAGAAAAATTTCGGCCAAAAAGTACAAAATCATTAATAACTCCGTAACTAAACGTCGTATGATGAAATAGCAAGAGACAAAAAAGATGTAATGTGTTAATGTCTACAACATAGGCCATGTACAATATCACACTCTGAGAAAAATTTCGGCCAAAAAGTACAAAATCATTAATAACTCCCTAATTAAACGTCGTATGATGAAATAGCAAGAGACAAAAAAGATGTAATGTGTTATTGTCTACAACATAGGCCATGTACAATATCACACTCTGAGAAAAATTTCGGCCAAAAAGTACAAAATCATTAATAACTCCCTAATTAAACGTCGTATGATGAAATAGCAAGAGACAAAAAAGATGTAATGTGTTATTGTCTACAACATAGGCCATGTACAATATCACACTCAGAGAAAAATTTCGGCCAAAAAGTACAAAATCATTAATAACTCCGTAAATAAACGTCGTATGATGAAATAGCAAGAGACAAAAAAGATGTAATGTGTTATTGTCTACAACATAGGCCCTGCACAATATCACACTCAGAGATATTACTGGAGATAAATAGCTTCCCCCTATATTTTTGTCTCTTGTAGGGTTGAAAATCAAAAAATGTACCTTTTCGGAATTTTTCTGTTGGTTGCAAGGTGAAAGGAGTGTTTTTGCAAAATATCAAGTTTCTAACTCATTTGGAAGTGGGTAAACATTTATGTCAGTGAGTGAATCAGACAGCCATGTGGTTTTATATAATATAGATGAGCATGGGACGAAGTGGAAAATAATTCTATCACCTGAAACCAAAAATGCATGGGACGAAAAAATACATCAAAATATCATGTTGGTTTCCGACCCTACAAGACGTAAAAAATATAATAAAAGTATTAAAAAAACTATTTTTTGAAATTTCATTCGAATCAATTTTTAAGTTATTCGTGGGACATAGAAAAATTTCGGACAAAAAGTACAAAATCATTAATAACTCCCTAATTATACGTCGTATGATGAAATAGCAAGAGACAAAAAAGATGTAATGTGTTATTGTCTACAACATAGGCCATGGACAATATCACACTCAGAGAAAAATTTCGGCCAAAAAGTACAAAATCATTAATAACTCCGTAACTAAACGTCGTATGATGAAATAGCAAGAGACAAAAAAGATGTAATGTGTTAATGTCTACAACATAGGCCATGTACAATATCACACTCTGAGAAAAATTTCGGCCAAAAAGTACAAAATCATTAATAACTCCCTAATTAAACGTCGTAGCAAGAGACAAAAAAGATGTAATGTGTTATTGTCTACAACTTAGGGCATGTACAATATCACACTCAGAGAAAAATTTCGGCCAAAAGTACAAAATCATTAATAACTCCCTAATTAAACGTCGTATGATGAAATAGCAAGAGACAAAAAAGATGTAATGTGTTATTGTCTACAACATAGGCCATGTACAATATCACACTCAGAGAAAAATTTCGGCCAAAAAGTACAAAATCATTAATAACTCCGTAAATAAACGTCGTATGATGAAATAGCAAGAGACAAAAAAGATGCAATGTGTTATTGTCTACAACATAGGCCATGCACAATATCACACTCAGAGATATTACTGGAGACAAATAGCTTCCCCCTATATTTTTGTCTCTTGTAGGGTTGAAAATCAAAAAATGTACCTTTTCGGAATTTTTCTGTTGGTTGCAAGGTGAAAGGAGTGTTTTTGCCAAATATCAAGTTTCTAACTCATTTGGAAGTGGGTAAACATTTATGTCAGTGAGTGAATCAGTCAGCCATGTGGTTTTATATAATATAGATGAGCATGGGACGAAGTGGAAAATAATTCTATCACCTGAAACCAAAAATGCATGGGACGAAAAAATACATCAAAATATCATGTTGGTTTCCGACCCTACAAGACGTAAAAAATATAATAAAAATATTAAAAAAACCTATTTTTTGAAATTTCATTCGAATCAATTTTTAAGTTATTCGTGGGACATAGAAAAATTTCGGACAAAAAGTACAAAATCATTAATAACTCCGTAACTAAACGTCGTATGATGAAATAGCAAGAGACAAAAAAGATGTAATGTGTTATTGTCTACAACATAGGCCATGCACAATATCACACTCAGAGATATTACTGGAGATAAATAGCTTCCCCCTATATTTTTGTCTCTTGTAGGGTTGAAAATTTAAAAATGTACCTTTTCGGAATTTTTCTGTTGGTTGCAAGGTGAAAGGAGTGTTTTTTGCCAAATATCAAGTTTCTATCTCATTTGGAAGTGGGTAAACATTTATGTCAGTGAGTGAATCAGTCAGCCATGTGGTTTTATATAATATAGATGAGCATGGGACGTAGTGGAAAATAATTCTATCACCTGAAACCAAAAATGCATGGGACGAAAAAATACATCAAAATATCATGTTGGTTTCCGACCCTACAAGACGTAAAAAATATAATAAAAGTATTAAAAAAAACTATTTTTTGAAATTTCATTCGAATCAATTTTTAAGTTATTCGTGGGACATAGAAAAATTTCGGACAAAAAGTACAAAATCATTAATAACTCCCTAATTATACGTCGTATGATGAAATAGCAAGAGACAAAAAAGATGTAATGTGTTATTGTCTACAACATAGGCCATGGACAATATCACACTCAGAGAAAAATTTCGGCCAAAAAGTACAAAATCATTAATAACTCCGTAACTAAACGTCGTATGATGAAATAGCAAGAGACAAAAAAGATGTAATGTATTAATGTCTACAACATAGGCCATGTACAATATCACACTCTGAGAAAAATTTCGGCCAAAAAGTACAAAATCATTAATAACTCCCTAATTAAACGTCGTATGATGAAATAGCAAGAGACAAAAAAGATGTAATGTGTTATTGTCTACAACTTAAGGCATGTACAATATCACACTCTGAGAAAAATTTCGGCCAAAAAGTACAAAATCATTAATAACTCCCTAATTAAACGTCGTATGATGAAATAGCAAGAGACAAAAAAGATGTAATGTGTTATTGTCTACAACATAGGCCATGTACAATATCACACTCAGAGAAAAATTTCGGCCAAAAAGTACAAAATCATTAATAACTCCGTAAATAAACGTCGTATGATGAAATAGCAAGAGACAAAAAAGATGTAATGTGTTATTGTCTACAACATAGGCCATGCACAATATCACACTCAGAGATATTACTGGAGATAAATAGCTTCCCCCTATATTTTTGTCTCTTGTAGGGTTGAAAATCAAAAAATGTACATTTTCGGAATTTTTCTGTTGGTTGCAAGGTGAAAGGAGTGTTTTTGCAAAATATCAAGTTTCTAACTCATTTGGAAGTGGGTAAACATTTATGTCAGTGAGTGAATCAGTCAGCCATGTGGTTTTATATAATATAGATGAGCATGGGACGAAGTGGAAAATAATTCTATCACCTGAAACCAAAAATGCATGGGACGAAAAAATACATCAAAATATCATGTTGGTTTCCGACCCTACAAGACGTAAAAAATATAATAAAAGTATAAAAAAAAAACTATTTTTTGAAATTTCATTCGAATCAATTTTTAAGTTATTCGTGGGACATAGAAAATTTTCGGACAAAAAGTACAAAATCATTAATAACTCCCTAATTATACGTCGTATGATGAAATAGCAAGAGACAAAAAATATGTAATGTGTTATTGTCTACAACATAGGCCATGGACAATATCACACTCAGAGAAAAATTTCGGCCAAAAAGTACAAAATCATTAATAACTCCGTAACTAAACGTCGTATGATGAAATAGCAAGAGACAAAAAAGATGTAATGTGTTAATGTCTACAACATAGGCCATGTACAATATCACACTCTGAGAAAAATTTCGGCCAAAAAGTACAAAATCATTAATAACTCCCTAATTAAACGTCGTATGATGAAATAGCAAGAGACAAAAAAGATGTAATGTGTTATTGTCTACAACTTAGGGCATGTACAATATCACACTCAGAGAAAAATTTCGGCCAAAAAGTACAAAATCATTAATAACTCCCTAATTAAACGTCGTATGATGAAATAGCAAGAGACAAAAAAGATGTAATGTGTTATTGTCTACAACATAGGCCATGTACAATATCACACTCAGAGAAAAATTTCGGCCAAAAAGTACAAAATCATTAATAACTCCGTAAATAAACGTCGTATGATGAAATAGCAAGAGACAAAAAAGATGTAATGTGTTATTGTCTACAACATAGGCCATGCACAATATCACACTCAGAGATATTACTGGAGATAAATAGCTTCCCCCTATATTTTTGTCTCTTGTAGGGTTGAAAATCAAAAAATGTACCTTTTCGGAATTTTTCTGTTGGTTGCAAGGTGAAAGGAGTGTTTTTGCCAAATATCAAGTTTCTAACTCATTTGGAAGTGGGTAAACATTTATGTCAGAGAGTGAATCAGTCAGCCATGTGGTTTTATATAATATAGATGAGCATGGGACGAAGTGGAAAATAATTCTATCACCTGAAACCAAAAATGCATGGGACGAAAAAATACATCAAAATATCATGTTGGTTTCCGACCCTACAAGACGTAAAAAATATAATAAAAATATTAAAAAAACCTATTTTTTGAAATTTCATTCGAATCAATTTTTAAGTTATTCGTGGGACATAGAAAAATTTCGGACAAAAAGTACAAAATCATTAATAACTCCGTAACTAAACGTCGTATGATGAAATAGCAAGAGACAAAAAAGATGTAATGTGTTATTGTCTACAACATAGGCCATGCACAATATCACACTCAGAGATATTACTGGAGATAAATAGCTTCCCCCTATATTTTTGTCTCTTGTAGGGTTGAAAATTAAAAAATGTACCTTTTCGGAATTTTTCTGTTGGTTGCAAGGTGAAAGGAGTGTTTTTGCCAAATATCAAGTTTCTAACTCATTTGGAAGTGGGTAAACATTTATGTCAGTGAGTGAATCAGTCAGCCATGTGGTTTTATATAATATAGATGAGCATGGGACGTAGTGGAAAATAATTCTATCACCTGAAACCAAAAATGCATGGGACGAAAAAATACATCAAAATATCATGTTGGTTTCCGACCCTACAAGACGTAAAAAATATAATAAAAGTATTAAAAAAAACTATTTTTTGAAATTTCATTCGAATCAATTTTTAAGTTATTCGTGGGACATAGAAAAATTTCGGACAAAAAGTACAAAATCATTAATAACTCCCTAATTATACGTCGTATGATGAAATAGCAAGAGACAAAAAAGATGTAATGTGTTATTGTCTACAACATAGGCCATGGACAATATCACACTCAGAGAAAAATTTCGGCCAAAAAGTACAAAATCATTAATAACTCCGTAACTAAACGTCGTATGATGAAATAGCAAGAGACAAAAAGATGTAATGTGTTAATGTCTAGAACATAGGCCATGTACAATATCACACTCTGAGAAAAATTTCGGCCAAAAAGTACAAAATCATTAATAACTCCCTAATTAAACGTCGTATGATGAAATAGCAAGAGACAAAAAAGATGTAATGTGTTATTGTCTACAACATAGGCCATGTACAATATCACACTCAGAGAAAAATTTCGGCCAAAAAGTACAAAATCATTAATAACTCCGTAAATAAACGTCGTATGATGAAATAGCAAGAGACAAAAAAGATGTAATGTGTTATTGTCTACAACATAGGCCATGCACAATATCACACTCAGAGATATTACTGGAGATAAATAGCTTTCCCCTATATTTTTGTCTCTTGTAGGGTTGAAAATCAAAAAATGTACATTTTCGGAATTTTTCTGTTGGTTGCAAGGTGAAAGGAGTGTTTTTTGCAAAATATCAAGTTTCTAACTCATTTGGAAGTGGGTAAACATTTATGTCAGTGAGTGAATCAGTCAGCCATGAGGTTTTATATAATATAGATGAGCATGGGACGAAGTGGAAAATAATTCTATCACCTGAAACCAAAAATGCAAGGGACGAAAAAATACATCAAAATATCATGTTGGTTTCCGACCCTACAAGACGTAAAAAATATAATAAAAGTATAAAAAAAAAACAATTTTTTGAAATTTCATTCGAATCAATTTTTAAGTTATTCGTGGGACATAGAAAAATTTCGGACAAAAAGTACAAAATCATTAATAACTCCCTAATTATACGTCGTATGATGAAATAGCAAGAGACAAAAAAGATGTAATGTGTTATTGTCTACAACATAGGCCATGGACAATATCACACTCAGAGAAAAATTTCGGCCAAAAAGTACAAAATCATTAATAACTCCGTAACTAAACGTCGTATGATGAAATAGCAAGAGACAAAAAAGATGTAATGTGTTAATGTCTACAACATAGGCCATGTACAATATCACACTCTGAGAAAAATTTCGGCCAAAAAGTACAAAATCATTAATAACTCCCTAATTAAACGTCGTATGATGAAATAGCAAGAGACAAAAAAGATGTAATGTGTTATTGTCTACAACTTAGGGCATGTACAATATCACACTCAGAGAAAAATTTCGGCCAAAAAGTACAAAATCATTAATAACTCCCTAATTAAACGTCGTATGATGAAATAGCAAGAGACAAAAAAGATGTAATGTGTTATTGTCTACAACATAGGCCATGTACAATATCACACTCAGAGAAAAATTTCGGCCAAAAAGTACAAAATCATTAATAACTCCGTAAATAAACGTCGTATGATGAAATAGCAAGAGACAAAAAAGATGTAATGTGTTATTGTCTACAACATAGGCCATGCACAATATCACACTCAGAGATATTACTGGAGATAAATAGCTTCCCCCTATATTTTTGTCTCTTGTAGGGTTGAAAATCAAAAAATGTACCTTTTCGGAATTTTTCTGTTGGTTGCAAGGTGAAAGGAGTGTTTTTGCCAAATATCAAGTTTCTAACTCATTTGGAAGTGGGTAAACATTTATGTCAGTGAGTGAATCAGTCAGCCATGAGGTTTTATATAATATAGATGAGCATGGGACGAAGTGGAAAATAATTCTATCACCTGAAACCAAAAATGCATGGGACGAAAAAATACATCAAAATATCATGTTGGTTTCCGACCCTACAAGACGTAAAAAATATAATAAAAGTATAAAAAAAAACAATTTTTTGAAATTTCATTCGAATCAATTTTTAAGTTATTCGTGGGACATAGAAAAATTTCGGACAAAAAGTACAAAATCATTAATAACTCCCTAATTATACGTCGTATGATGAAATAGCAAGAGACAAAAAAGATGTAATGTGTTATTGTCTACAACATAGGCCATGGACAATATCACACTCAGAGAAAAATTTCGGCCAAAAAGTACAAAATCATTAATAACTCCGTAACTAAACGTCGTATGATGAAATAGCAAGAGACAAAAAAGATGTAATGTGTTAATGTCTACAACATAGGCCATGTACAATATCACACTCTGAGAAAAATTTCGGCCAAAAAGTACAAAATCATTAATAACTCCCTAATTAAACGTCGTATGATGAAATAGCAAGAGACAAAAAAGATGTAATGTGTTATTGTCTACAACTTAGGGCATGTACAATATCACACTCAGAGAAAAATTTCGGCCAAAAAGTACAAAATCATTAATAACTCCCTAATTAAACGTCGTATGATGAAATAGCAAGAGACAAAAAAGATGTAATGTGTTATTGTCTACAACATAGGCCATGTACAATATCACACTCAGAGAAAAATTTCGGCCAAAAAGTACAAAATCATTAATAACTCCGTAAATAAACGTCGTATGATGAAATAGCAAGAGACAAAAAAGATGTAATGTGTTATTGTCTACAACATAGGCCATGCACAATATCACACTCAGAGATATTACTGGAGATAAATAGCTTCCCCCTATATTTTTGTCTCTTGTAGGGTTGAAAATCAAAAAATGTACCTTTTCGGAATTTTTCTGTTGGTTGCAAGGTGAAAGGAGTGTTTTTGCCAAATATCAAGTTTCTAACTCATTTGGAAGTGGGTAAACATTTATGTCAGTGAGTGAATCAGTCAGCCATGTGGTTTTATATAATATAGATGAGCATGGGACGAAGTGGAAAATAATTCTATCACCTGAAACCAAAAATGGATGGGACGAAAAAATACATCAAAATATCATGTTGGTTTCCGACCCTACAAGACGTAAAAAATATAATAAAAATATTAAAAAAACCTATTTTTTGAAATTTCATTCGAATCAATTTTTAAGTTATTCGTGGGACATAGAAAAATTTCGGACAAAAAGTACAAAATCATTAATAACTCCGTAACTAAACGTCGTATGATGAAATAGCAAGAGACAAAAAAGATGTAATGTGTTATTGTCTACAACATAGGCCATGCACAATATCACACTCAGAGATATTACTGGAGATAAATAGCTTCCCCCTATATTTTTGTCTCTTGTAGGGTTGAAAATTAAAAAATGTACCTTTTCGGAATTTTTCTGTTGGTTGCAAGGTGAAAGGAGTGTTTTTGCCAAATATCAAGTTTCTAACTCATTTGGAAGTGGGTAAACATTTATGTCAGTGAGTGAATCAGTCAGCCATGTGATTTTATATAATATAGATGAGCATGCGACGTAGTGGAAAATAATTCTATCACCTGAAACCAAAAATGCATGGGACGAAAAAATACATCAAAATATCATGTTGGTTTCCGACCCTACAAGACGTAAAAAATATAATAAAAGTATTAAAAAAAACTATTTTTTGAAATTTCATTCGAATCAATTTTTAAGTTATTCGTGGGACATAGAAAAATTTCGGACAAAAAGTACAAAATCATTAATAACTCCCTAATTATACGTCGTATGATGAAATAGCAAGAGACAAAAAAGATGTAATGTGTTATTGTCTACAACATAGGCCATGGACAATATCACACTCAGAGAAAAATTTCGGCCAAAAAGTACAAAATCATTAATAACTCCGTAACTAAACGTCGTATGATGAAATAGCAAGAGACAAAAAAGATGTAATGTGTTAATGTCTACAACATAGGCCATGTACAATATCACACTCTGAGAAAAATTTCGGCCAAAAAGTACAAAATCATTAATAACTCCCTAATTAAACGTCGTATGATGAAATAGCAAGAGACAAAAAAGATGTAATGTGTTATTGTCTACAACATAGGCCATGTACAATATCACACTCAGAGAAAAATTTCGGCCAAAAAGTACAAAATCATTAATAACTCCGTAAATAAACGTCGTATGATGAAATAGCAAGAGACAAAAAAGATGTAATGTGTTATTGTCTACAACATAGGCCATGCACAATATCACACTCAGAGATATTACTGGAGATAAATAGCTTCCCCCTATATTTTTGTCTCTTGTAGGGTTGAAAATCAAAAAATGTACATTTTCGGAATTTTTCTGTTGGTTGCAAGGTGAAAGGAGTGTTTTTTGCAAAATATCAAGTTTCTAACTCATTTGGAAGTGGGTAAACATTTATGTCAGTGAGTGAATCAGTCAGCCATGTGGTTTTATATAATATAGATGAGCATGGGACGAAGTGGAAAATAATTCTATCACCTGAAACCAAAAATGCATGGGACGAAAAAATACATCAAAATATCATGTTGGTTTCCGACCCTACAAGACGTAAAAAATATAATAAAAGTATAAAAAAAAACTATTTTTTGAAATTTCATTCGAATCAATTTTTAAGTTATTCGTGGGACATAGAAAAATTTCGGACAAAAAGTACAAAATCATTAATAACTCCCTAATTATACGTCGTATGATGAAATAGCAAGAGACAAAAAAGATGTAATGTGTTATTGTCTACAACATAGGCCATGGACAATATCACACTCAGAGAAAAATTTCGGCCAAAAAGTACAAAATCATTAATAACTCCGTAACTAAACGTCGTATGATGAAATAGCAAGAGACAAAAAAGATGTAATGTGTTAATGTCTACAACATAGGCCATGTACAATATCACACTCTGAGAAAAATTTCGCCCAAAAAGTACAAAATCATTAATAACTCCCTAATTAAACGTCGTATGATGAAATAGCAAGAGACAAAAAAGATGTAATGTGTTATTGTCTACAACTTAAGGCATGTACAATATCACACTCTGAGAAAAATTTCGGCCAAAAAGTTCAAAATCATTAATAACTCCCTAATTAAACGTCGTATGATGAAATAGCAAGAGACAAAAAAGATGTAATGTGTTATTGTCTACAACATAGGCCATGTACAATATCACACTCAGAGAAAAATTTCGGCCTAAAAGTACAAAATCATTAATAACTCCGTAAATAAACGTCGTATGATGAAATAGCAAGAGACAAAAAAGATGTAATGTGTTATTGTCTACAACATAGGCCATGCACAATATCACACTCAGAGATATTACTGGAGATAAATAGCTTCCCCCTATATTTTTGTCTCTTGTAGGGTTGAAAATCAAAAAATGTACCTTTTCGGAATTTTTCTGTTGGTTGCAAGGTGAAAGGAGTGTTTTTGCCAAATATCAAGTTTCTAACTCATTTGGAAGTGGGTAAACATTTATGTCAGTGAGTGAATCAGTCAGCCATGTGGTTTTATATAATATAGATGAGCATGGGACGAAGTGGAAAATAATTCTATCACCTGAAACCAAAAATGCATGGGACGAAAAAATACATCAAAATATCATGTTGGTTTCCGACCCTACAAGACGTAAAAAATATAATAAAAATATTAAAAAAACCTATTTTTTGAAATTTCATTCGAATCAATTTTTAAGTTATTCGTGGGACATAGAAAAATTTCGGACAAAAAGTACAAAATCATTAATAACTCCGTAACTAAACGTCGTATGATGAAATAGCAAGAGACAAAAAAGATGTAATGTGTTATTGTCTACAACATAGGCCATGCACAATATCACACTCAGAGATATTACTGGAGATAAATAGCTTCCCCCTATATTTTTGTCTCTTGTAGGGTTGAAAATTAAAAAATGTACCTTTTCGGAATTTTTCTGTTGGTTGCAAGGTGAAAGGAGTGTTTTTGCCAAATATCAAGTTTCTAACTCATTTGGAAGTGGGTAAACATTTATGTCAGTGAGTGAATCAGTCAGCCATGTGGTTTTATATAATATAGATGAGCATGGGACGTAGTGGAAAATAATTCTATCACCTGAAACCAAAAATGCATGGGACGAAAAAATACATCAAAATATCATGTTGGTTTCCGACCCTACAAGACGTAAAAAATATAATAAAAGTTTAAAAAAAAACTATTTTTTGAAATTTCATTCGAATCAATTTTTAAGTTATTCGTGGGACAGAAAAATTTCGGACAAAAAGTACAAAATCATTAATAACTCCCTAATTATACGTCGTATGATGAAATAGCAAGAGACAAAAAAGATGTAATGTGTTATTGTCTACAACATAGGCCATGGACAATATCACACTCAGAGAAAAATTTCGGCCAAAAAGTACAAAATCATTAATAACTCCGTAACTAAACGTCGTATGATGAAATAGCAAGAGACAAAAAAGATGTAATGTGTTAATGTCTACAACATAGGCCATGTACAATATCACACTCTGAGAAAAATTTCGGCCAAAAATACAAAATCATTAATAACTCCCTAATTAAACGTCGTATGATGAAATAGCAAGAGACAAAAAAGATGTAATGTGTTATTGTCTACAACTTAGGGCATGTACAATATCACACTCAGAGAAAAATTTCGGCCAAAAAGTACAAAATCATTAATAACTCCCTAATTAAACGTCGTATGATGAAATAGCAAGAGACAAAAAGGATGTAATGTGTTATTGTCTACAACATAGGCCATGTACAATATCACACTCAGAGAAAAATTTCGGCCAAAAAGTACAAAATCATTAATAACTCCGTAAATAAACGTCGTATGATGAAATAGCAAGAGACAAAAAAGATGTAATGTGTTATTGTCTACAACATAGGCCATGCACAATATCACACTCAGAGATATTACTGGAGATAAATAGCTTCCCCCTATATTTTTGTCTCTTGTAGGGTTGAAAATCAAAAAATGTACCTTTTCGGAATTTTTCTGTTGGTTGCAAGGTGAAAGGAGTGTTTTTGCCAAATATCAAGTTTCTAACTCATTTGGAAGTGGGTAAACATTTATGTCAGTGAGTGAATCAGTCAGCCATGTGGTTTTATATAATATAGATGAGCATGGGACGAAGTGGAAAATAATTCTATCACCTGAAACCAAAAATGCATGGGACGAAAAAATACATCAAAATATCATGTTGGTTTCCGACCCTACAAGACGTAAAAAATATAATAAAAGTATAAAAAAAAACTATTTTTTGAAATTTCATTCGAATCAATTTTTAAGTTATTCGTGGGACATAGAAAAATTTCGGACAAAAAGTACAAAATCATTAATAACTCCCTAATTATACGTCGTATGATGAAATAGCAAGAGACAAAAAAGATGTAATGTGTTATTGTCTACAACATAGGCCATGGACAATATCACACTCAGAGAAAAATTTCGGCCAAAAAGTACAAAATCATTAATAACTCCGTAACTAAACGTCGTATGATGAAATAGCAAGAGACAAAAAAGATGTAATGTGTTAATGTCTACAACATAGGCCATGTACAATATCACACTCTGAGAAAAATTTCGGCCAAAAAGTACAAAATCATTAATAACTCCCTAATTAAACGTCGTATGATGAAATAGCAAGAGACAAAAAAGATGTAATGTGTTATTGTCTACAACTTAGGGCATGTACAATATCACACTCAGAGAAAAATTTCGGCCAAAAAGTACAAAATCATTAATAACTCCCTAATTAAACGTCGTATGATGAAATAGCAAGAGACAAAAAAGATGTAATGTGTTATTGTCTACAACATAGGCCATGTACAATATCACACTCAGAGAAAAATTTCGGCCAAAAAGTACAAAATCATTAATAACTCCGTAAATAAACGTCGTATGATAAAATAGCAAGAGACAAAAAAGATGTAATGTGTTATTGTCTACAACATAGGCCATACACAATATCACACTCAGAGATATTACTGGAGATAAATAGCTTCCCCCTATATTTTTGTCTCTTGTAGGGTTGAAAATCAAAAAATGTACCTTTTCGGAATTTTTCTGTTGGTTGCAAGGTGAAAGGAGTGTTTTTGCCAAATATCAAGTTTCTAACTCATTTGGAAGTGGGTAAACATTTATGTCAGTGAGTGAATCAGTCAGCCATGTGGTTTTATATAATATAGATGAGCATGGGACGTAGTGGAAAATAATTCTATCACCTGAAACCAAAAATGCATGGGACGAAAAAATACATCAAAATATCATGTTGGTTTCCGACCCTACAAGACGTAAAAAATATAATAAAAGTATTAAAAAAACTATTTTTTGAAATTTCATTCGAATCAATTTTTAAGTTATTCGTGGGACATAGAAAAATTTCGGACAAAAAGTACAAAATCATTAATAACTCCCTAATTATACGTCGTATGATGAAATAGCAAGAGACAAAAAAGATGTAATGTGTTATTGTCTACAACATAGGCCATGGACAATATCACACTCAGAGAAAAATTTCGGCCAAAAAGTACAAAATCATTAATAACTCCGTAACTAAACGTCGTATGATGAAATAGCAATAGACAAAAAAGATGTAATGTGTTAATGTCTACAACATAGGCCATGTACAATATCACACTCTGAGAAAAATTTCGGCCAAAAAGTACAAAATCATTAATAACTCCCTAATTAAACGTCGTATGATGAAATAGCAAGAGACAAAAAAGATGTAATGTGTTATTGTCTACAACATAGGCCATGTACAATATCACACTCAGAGAAAAATTTCGGCCAAAAAGTACAAAATCATTAATAACTCCCTAATTAAACGTCGTATGATGAAATAGCAAGAGACAAAAAAGATGTAATGTGTTATTGTCTACAACATAGGCCATGTACAATATCACACTCAGAGAAAAATTTCGGCCAAAAAGTACAAAATCATTAATAACTCCGTAAATAAACGTCGTATGATGAAATAGCAAAAGACAAAAAAGATGTAATGTGTTATTGTCTACAACATAGGCCATGCACAATATCACACTCGGAGATATTACTGGAGATAAATAGCTTCCCCCTATATTTTTGTCTCTTGTAGGGTTGAAAATCAAAAAATGTACCTTTTCGGAATTTTTCTGTTGGTTGCAAGGTGAAAGGAGTGTTTTTGCAAAATATCAAGTTTCTAACTCATTTGGAAGTGGGTAAACATTTATGTCAGTGAGTGAATCAGTCAGCCATGTGGTTTTATATAATATAGATGAGCATGGGACGAAGTGGAAAATAATTCTATCACCTGAAACCAAAAATGCATGGGACGAAAAAATACATCAAAATATCATGTTGGTTTCCGACCCTACAAGACGTAAAAAATATAATAAAAGTATTAAAAAACCTATTTTTTGAAATTTCATTCGAATCAATTTTTAAGTTATTCGTGGGACATAGAAAAATTTCGGACAAAAAGTACAAAATCATTAATAACTCCCTAATTATACGTCGTATGATGAAATAGCAAGAGACAAAAAAGATGTAATGTGTTATTGTCTACAACATAGGCCATGGACAATATCACACTCAGAGAAAAATTTCGGCCAAAAAGTACAAAATCATTAATAACTCCGTAACTAAACGTCGTATGATGAAATAGCAAGAGACAAAAAAGATGTAATGTGTTAATGTCTACAACATAGGCCATGTACAATATCACACTCTGAGAAAAATTTCGGCCAAAAAGTACAAAATCATTAATAACTCCCTAATTAAACGTCGTATGATGAAATAGCAAGAGACAAAAAAGATGTAATGTGTTATTGTCTACAACTTAGGGCATGTACAATATCACACTCAGAGAAAAATTTCGGCCAAAAAGTACAAAATCATTAATAACTCCCTAATTAAACGTCGTATGATGAAATAGCAAGAGACAAAAAAGATGTAATGTGTTATTGTCTACAACATAGGCCATGTACAATATCACACTCAGAGAAAAATTTCGGCCAAAAAGTACAAAATCATTAATAACTCCGTAAATAAACGTCGTATGATAAAATAGCAAGAGACAAAAAAGATGTAATGTGTTATTGTCTACAACATAGGCCATACACAATATCACACTCAGAGATATTACTGGAGATAAATAGCTTCCCCCTATATTTTTGTCTCTTGTAGGGTTGAAAATCAAAAAATGTACCTTTTCGGAATTTTTCTGTTGGTTGCAAGGTGAAAGGAGTGTTTTTGCCAAATATCAAGTTTCTAACTCATTTGGAAGTGGGTAAACATTTATGTCAGTGAGTGAATCAGTCAGCCATGTGGTTTTATATAATATAGATGAGCATGGGACGTAGTGGAAAATAATTCTATCACCTGAAACCAAAAATGCATGGGAC
This sequence comes from Meconema thalassinum, assembly GCA_946902985.2. Classification (NCBI taxonomy): domain Eukaryota; kingdom Metazoa; phylum Arthropoda; class Insecta; order Orthoptera; family Tettigoniidae; genus Meconema; species Meconema thalassinum. Next base: position 209,229,249 of record OX336398.1, read on the forward strand.
GAAAAAATACATCAAAATATCATGTTGGTTTCCGACCCTACAAGACGTAAAAAATATAATAAAAGTATTAAAAAAACTATTTTTTGAAATTTCATTCGAATCAATTTTTAAGTTATTCGTGGGACATAGAAAAATTTCGGACAAAAAGTACAAAATCATTAATAACTCCCTAATTATACGTCGTATGATGAAATAGCAAGAGACAAAAAAGATGTAATGTGTTATTGTCTACAACATAGGCCATGGACAATATCACACTCAGAGAAAAATTTCGGCCAAAAAGTACAAAATCATTAATAACTCCGTAACTAAACGTCGTATGATGAAATAGCAATAGACAAAAAAGATGTAATGTGTTAATGTCTACAACATAGGCCATGTACAATATCACACTCTGAGAAAAATTTCGGCCAAAAAGTACAAAATCATTAATAACTCCCTAATTAAACGTCGTATGATGAAATAGCAAGACACAAAAAAGATGTAATGTGTTATTGTCTACAACATAGGCCATGTACAATATCACACTCAGAGAAAAATTTCGGCCAAAAAGTACAAAATCATTAATAACTCCCTAATTAAACGTCGTATGATGAAATAGCAAGAGACAAAAAAGATGTAATGTGTTATTGTCTACAACATAGGCCATGGACAATATCACACTCAGAGAAAAATTTCGGCCAAAAAGTACAAAATCATTAATAACTCCGTAACTAAACGTCGTATGATGAAATAGCAAGAGACAAAAAAGATGTAATGTGTTAATGTCTACAACATAGGCCATGTACAATATCACACTCTGAGAAAAATTTCGGCCAAAAAGTACAAAATCATTAATAACTCCCTAATTAAACGTCGTATGATGAAATAGCAAGAGACAAAAAAGATGTAATGTGTTATTGTCTACAACTTAGGGCATGTACAATATCACACTCAGAGAAAAATTTCGGCCAAAAAGTACAAAATCATTAATAACTCCCTAATTAAACGTCGTATGATGAAATAGCAAGAGACAAAAAAGATGTAATGTGTTATTGTCTACAACATAGGCCATGTACAATATCACACTCAGAGAAAAATTTCGGCCAAAAAGTACAAAATCATTAATAACTCCGTAAATAAACGTCGTATGATAAAATAGCAAGAGACAAAAAAGATGTAATGTGTTATTGTCTACAACATAGGCCATACACAATATCACACTCAGAGATATTACTGGAGATAAATAGCTTCCCCCTATATTTTTGTCTCTTGTAGGGTTGAAAATCAAAAAATGTACCTTTTCGGAATTTTTCTGTTGGTTGCAAGGTGAAAGGAGTGTTTTTGCCAAATATCAAGTTTCTAACTCATTTGGAAGTGGGTAAACATTTATGTCAGTGAGTGAATCAGTCAGCCATGTGGTTTTATATAATATAGATGAGCATGGGACGTAGTGGAAAATAATTCTATCACCTGAAACCAAAAATGCATGGGACGAAAAAATACATCAAAATATCATGTTGGTTTCCGACCCTACAAGACGTAAAAAATATAATAAAAGTATTAAAAAAACTATTTTTTGAAATTTCATTCGAATCAATTTTTAAGTTATTCGTGGGACATAGAAAAATTTCGGACAAAAAGTACAAAATCATTAATAACTCCCTAATTATACGTCGTATGATGAAATAGCAAGAGACAAAAAAGATGTAATGTGTTATTGTCTACAACATAGGCCATGGACAATATCACACTCAGAGAAAAATTTCGGCCAAAAAGTACAAAATCATTAATAACTCCGTAACTAAACGTCGTATGATGAAATAGCAATAGACAAAAAAGATGTAATGTGTTAATGTCTACAACATAGGCCATGTACAATATCACACTCTGAGAAAAATTTCGGCCAAAAAGTACAAAATCATTAATAACTCCCTAATTAAACGTCGTATGATGAAATAGCAAGAGACAAAAAAGATGTAATGTGTTATTGTCTACAACATAGGCCATGTACAATATCACGCTCAGAGAAAAATTTCGGCCAAAAAGTACAAAATCATTAATAACTCCCTAATTAAACGTCGTATGATGAAATAGCAAGAGACAAAAAAGATGTAATGTGTTATTGTCTACAACATAGGCCATGTACAATATCACACTCAGAGAAAAATTTCGGCCAAAAAGTACAAAATCATTAATAACTCCGTAAATAAACGTCGTATGATGAAATAGCAAGAGACAAAAAAGATGTAATGTGTTATTGTCTACAACATAGGCCATGCACAATATCACACTCGGAGATATTACTGGAGATAAATAGCTTCCCCCTATATTTTTGTCTCTTGTAGGGTTGAAAATCAAAAAATGTACCTTTTCGGAATTTTTCTGTTGGTTGCAAGGTGAAAGGAGTGTTTTTGCAAAATATCAAGTTTCTAACTCATTTGGAAGTGGGTAAACATTTATGTCAGTGAGTGAATCAGACAGCCATGTGGTTTTATATAATATAGATGAGCATGGGACGAAGTGGAAAATAATTCTATCACCTGAAACCAAAAATGCATGGGACGAAAAAATACATCAAAATATCATGTTGGTTTCCGACCCTACAAGACGTAAAAAATATAATAAAAGTATTAAAAAAAACCTATTTTTTGAAATTTCATTCGAATCAATTTTTAAGTTATTCGTGGGACATAGAAAAATTTCGGACAAAAAGTACAAAATCATTAATAACTCCGTAACTAAACGTCGTATGATGAAATAGCAAGAGACAAAAAAGATGTAATGTGTTAATGTCTACAACATAGGCCATGTACAATATCACACTCTGAGAAAAATTTCGGCCAAAAAGTACAAAATCATTAATAACTCCCTAATTAAACGTCGTATGATGAAATAGCAAGAGACAAAAAAGATGTAATGTGTTATTGCCTACAACATAGGCCATGTACAATATCACACTCAGAGAAAAATTTCGGCCAAAAAGTACAAAATCATTAATAACTCCGTAAATAAACGTCGTATGATGAAATAGCAAGAGACAAAAAAGATGTAATGTGTTATTGTCTACAACATAGGCCATGCACAATATCACACTCAGAGATATTACTGGAGATAAATAGCTTCCCCCTATATTTTTGTCTCTTGTAGGGTTGAAAATCAAAAAATGTACCTTTTCGGAATTTTTCTGTTGGTTGCAAGGTGAAAGGAGTGTTTTTGCCAAATATCAAGTTTCTAACTCATTTGGAAGTGGATAAACATTTATGTCAGTGAGTGAATCAGTCAGCCATGTGGTTTTATATAATATAGATGAGCATGGGACGAAGTGGAAAATAATTCTATCACCTGAAACCAAAAATGCATGGGACGAAAAAATACATCAAAATATCATGTTGGTTTCCTACCCTACAAGACGTAAAAAATATAATAAAAGTATTAAAAAAACCTATTTTTTGAAATTTCATTCGAATCAATTTTTAAGTTATTCGTGGGACATAGAAAAATTTCGGCCAAAAAGTACAAAATCATTAATAACTCCGTAACTAAACGTCGTATGATGAAATAGCAAGAGACAAAAAAGATGTAATGTGTTAATGTCTACAACATAGGCCATGTACAATATCACACTCTGAGAAAAATTTCGGCCAAAAAGTACAAAATCATTAATAACTCCCTAATTAAACGTCGTATGATGAAATAGCAAGAGACAAAAAAGATGTAATGTGTTATTGTCTACAACATAGGCCATGTACAATATCACACTCAGAGAAAAATTTCGGCCAAAAAGTACAAAATCATTAATAACTCCGTAAATAAACGTCGTATGATGAAATAGCAAGAGACAAAAAAGATGTAATGTGTTATTGTCTACAACATAGGCCATGCACAATATCACACTCAGAGATATTACTGGAGATAAATAGCTTCCCCCTATATTTTTGTCTCTTGTAGGGTTGAAAATCAAAAAATGTACATTTTCGGAATTTTTCTGTTGGTTGCAAGGTGAAAGGAGTGTTTTTGCAAAATATCAAGTTTCTAACTCATTTGGAAGTGGGTAAACATTTATGTCAGTGAGTGAATCAGTCAGCCATGTGGTTTTATATAATATAGATGAGCATGGGACGTAGTGGAAAATAATTCTATCACCTGAAACCAAAAATGCATGGGACGAAAAAATACATCAAAATATCATGTTGGTTTCCGACCCTACAAGACGTAAAAAATATAATAAAAATATTAAAAAAACCTATTTTTTGAAATTTCATTCGAATCAATTTTTAAGTTATTCGTGGGACATAGAAAAATTTCGGACAAAAAGTACAAAATCATTAATAACTCCGTAACTAAACGTCGTATGATGAAATAGCAAGAGACAAAAAAGATGTAATGTGTTATTGTCTACAACATAGGCCATGCACAATATCACACTCAGAGATATTACTGGAGATAAATAGCTTCCCCCTATATTTTTGTCTCTTGTAGGGTTGAAAATTAAAAAATGTACCTTTTCGGAATTTTTCTGTTGGTTGCAAGGTGAAAGGAGTGTTTTTGCCAAATATCAAGTTTCTAACTCATTTGGAAGTGGGTAAACATTTATGTCAGTGAGTGAATCAGTCAGCCATGTGGTTTTATATAATATAGATGAGCATGGGACGAAGTGGAAAATAATTCTATCACCTGAAACCAAAAATGCATGGGACGAAAAAATACATCAAAATATCATGTTGGTTTCCGACCCTACAAGACGTAAAAAATATAATAAAAGTATTAAAAAAACCTATTTTTTGAAATTTCATTCGAATCAATTTTTAAGTTATTCGTGGGACATAGAAAAATTTCGGACAAAAAGTACAAAATCATTAATAACTCCCTAATTATACGTCGTATGATGAAATAGCAAGAGACAAAAAAGATGTAATGTGTTATTGTCTACAACATAGGCCATGGACAATATCACACTCAGAGAAAAATTTCGGCCAAAAAGTACAAAATCATTAATAACTCCGTAACTAAACGTCGTATGATGAAATAGCAAGAGACAAAAAAGATGTAATGTGTTAATGTCTACAACATAGGCCATGTACAATATCACACTCTGAGAAAAATTTCGGCCAAAAAGTACAAAATCATTAATAACACCCTAATTAAACGTCGTATGATGAAATAGCAAGAGACAAAAAAGATGTAATGTGTTATTGTCTACAACTTAGGGCATGTACAATATCACACTCAGAGAAAAATTTCGGCCAAAAAGTACAAAATCATTAATAACTCCCTAATTAAACGTCGTATGATGAAATAGCAAGAGACAAAAAAGATGTAATGTGTTATTGTCTACAACATAGGCCATGTACAATATCACACTCAGAGAAAAATTTCGGCCAAAAAGTACAAAATCATTAATAACTCCGTAAATAAACGTCGTATGATGAAATAGCAAGAGACAAAAAAGATGTAATGTGTTATTGTCTACAACATAGGCCATGTACAATATCACACTCAGAGAAAAATTTCGGCCAAAAAGTACAAAATCATTAATAACTCCGTAAATAAACGTCGTATGATGAAATAGCAAGAGACAAAAAAGATGTAATGTGTTATTGCCTACAACATAGGCCATGCACAATATCACACTCAGAGATATTACTGGAGATAAATAGCTTCCCCCTATATTTTTGTCTCTTGTAGGGTTGAAAATCAAAAAATGTACCTTTTCGGAATTTTTCTGTTGGTTGCAAGGTGAAAGGAGTGTTTTTGCCAAATATCAAGTTTCTAACTCATTTGGAAGTGGGTAAACATTTATGTCAGTGAGTGAATCAGTCAGCCATGTGGTTTTATATAATATAGATGAGCATGGGACGTAGTGGAAAATAATTCTATCACCTGAAACCAAAAATGCATGGGACGAAAAAATACATCAAAATATCATGTTGGTTTCCGACCCTACAAGACGTAAAAAATATAATAAAAGTATTAAAAAAAACTATTTTTTGAAATTTCATTCGAATCAATTTTTAAGTTATTCGTGGGACATAGAAAAATTTCGGACAAAAAGTACAAAATCATTAATAACTCCCTAATTATACGTCGTATGATGAAATAGCAAGAGACAAAAAAGATGTAATGTGTTATTGTCTACAACATAGGCCATGGACAATATCACACTCAGAGAAAAATTTCGGCCAAAAAGTACAAAATCATTAATAACTCCGTAACTAAACGTCGTATGATGAAATAGCAAGAGACAAAAAAGATGTAATGTGTTATTGTCTACAACTTAGGGCATGTACAATATCACACTCAGAGAAAAATTTCGGCCAAAAAGTACAAAATCATTAATAACTCCCTAATTAAACGTCGTATGATGAAATAGCAAGAGACAAAAAAGATGTAATGTGTTATTGTCTACAACATAGGCCATGCACAATATCACACTCAGAGATATTACTGGAGATAAATAGCTTCCCCCTATATTTTTGTCTCTTGTAGGGTTGAAAATCAAAAAATGTACCTTTTCGGAATTTTTCTGTTGGTTGCAAGGTGAAAGGAGTGTTTTTGCCAAATATCAAGTTTCTAACTCATTTGGAAGTGGGTAAACATTTATGTCAGTGAGTGAATCAGTCAGCCATGTGGTTTTATATAATATAGATGAGCATGGGACGAAGTGGAAAATAATTCTATCACCTGAAACCAAAAATGCATGGGACGAAAAAATACATCAAAATATCATGTTGGTTTCCGACCCTACAAGACGTAAAAAATATAATAAAAGTATTAAAAAAACCTATTTTTTGAAATTTCATTCGAATCAATTTTTAAGTTATTCGTGGGACATAGAAAAATTTCGGACAAAAAGTACAAAATCATTAATAACTCCCTAATTATACGTCGTATGATGAAATAGCAAGAGACAAAAAAGATGTAATGTGTTATTGTCTACAACATAGGCCATGGACAATATCACACTCAGAGAAAAATTTCGGCCAAAAAGTACAAAATCATTAATAACTCCGTAACTAAACGTCGTATGATGAAATAGCAAGAGACAAAAAAGATGTAATGTGTTAATGTCTACAACATAGGCCATGTACAATATCACACTCTGAGAAAAATTTCGGCCAAAAAGTACAAAATCATTAATAACTCCCTAATTAAACGTCGTATGATGAAATAGCAAGAGACAAAAAAGATGTAATGTGTTATTGTCTACAACTTAGGGCATGTACAATATCACACTCAGAGAAAAATTTCGGCCAAAAAGTACAAAATCATTAATAACTCCCTAATTAAACGTCGTATGATGAAATAGCAAGAGACAAAAAAGATGTAATGTGTTATTGTCTACAACATAGGCCATGTACAATATCACACTCAGAGAAAAATTTCGGCCAAAAAGTACAAAATCATTAATAACTCCGTAAATAAACGTCGTATGATGAAATAGCAAGAGACAAAAAAGATGTAATGTGTTATTGTCTACAACATAGGCCATGCACAATATCACACTCAGAGATATTACTGGAGATAAATAGCTTCCCCCTATATTTTTGTCTCTTGTAGGGTTGAAAATCAAAAAATGTACCTTTTCGGAATTTTTCTGTTGGTTGCAAGGTGAAAGGAGTGTTTTTGCCAAATATCAAGTTTCTAACTCATTTGGAAGTGGGTAAACATTTATGTCAGTGAGTGAATCAGTCAGCCATGTGGTTTTATATAATATAGATGAGCATGGGACGTAGTGGAAAATAATTCTATCACCTGAAACCAAAAATGCATGGGACGAAAAAATACATCAAAATATCATGTTGGTTTCCGACCCTACAAGACGTAAAAAATATAATAAAAGTATTAAAAAAACTATTTTTTGAAATTTCATTCGAATCAATTTTTAAGTTATTCGTGGGACATAGAAAAATTTCGGACAAAAAGTACAAAATCATTAATAACTCCCTAATTATACGTCGTATGATGAAATAGCAAGAGACAAAAAAGATGTAATGTGTTATTGTCTACAACATAGGCCATGGACAATATCACACTCAGAGAAAAATTTCGGCCAAAAAGTACAAAATCATTAATAACTCCGTAACTAAACGTCGTATGATGAAATAGCAAGAGACAAAAAAGATGTAATGTGTTAATGTCTACAACATAGGCCATGTACAATATCACACTCTGAGAAACATTTCGGCCAAAAAGTACAAAATCATTAATAACTCCCTAATTAAACGTCGTATGATGAAATAGCAAGAGACAAAAAAGATGTAATGTGTTATTGTCTACAACATAGGCCATGTACAATATCACACTCAGAGAAAAATTTCGGCCAAAAAGTACAAAATCATTAATAACTCCCTAATTAAACGTCGTATGATGAAACAGCAAGAGACAAAAAAGATGTAATGTGTTATTGTCTACAACATAGGCCATGTACAATATCACACTCAGAGAAAAATTTCGGCCAAAAAGTACAAAATCATTAATAACTCCGTAAATAAACGTCGTATGATGAAATAGCAAGAGACAAAAAAGATGTAATGTGTTATTGTCTACAACATAGGCCATGCACAATATCACACTCGGAGATATTACTGGAGATAAATAGCTTCCCCCTATATTTTTGTCTCTTGTAGGGTTGAAAATCAAAAAATGTACCTTTTCGGAATTTTTCTGTTGGTTGCAAGGTGAAAGGAGTGTTTTTGCAAAATATCAAGTTTCTAACTCATTTGGAAGTGGGTAAACATTTATGTCAGTGAGTGAATCAGTCAGCCATGTGGTTTTATATAATATAGATGAGCATGGGACGATGTGGAAAATAATTCTATCACCTGAAACCAAAAATGCATGGGACGAAAAAATACATCAAAATATCATGTTGGTTTCCGACCCTACAAGACGTAAAAAATATAATAAAAGTATTAAAAAAACCTATTTTTTGAAATTTCATTCGAATCAATTTTTAAGTTATTCGTGGGACATAGAAAAATTTCGGACAAAAAGTACAAAATCATTAATAACTCCCTAATTATACGTCGTATGATGAAATAGCAAGAGACAAAAAAGATGTAATGTGTTATTGTCTACAACATAGGCCATGGACAATATCACACTCAGAGAAAAATTTCGGCCAAAAAGTACAAAATCATTAATAACTCCGTAACTAAACGTCGTATGATGAAATAGCAAGAGACAAAAAAGATGTAATGTGTTAATGTCTACAACATAGGCCATGTACAATATCACACTCTGAGAAAAATTTCGGCCAAAAAGTACAAAATCATTAATAACTCCCTAATTAAACGTCGTATGATGAAATAGCAAGAGACAAAAAAGATGTAATGTGTTATTGTCTACAACTTAGGGCATGTACAATATCACACTCAGAGAAAAATTTCGGCCAAAAAGTACAAAATCATTAATAACTCCCTAATTAAACGTCGTATGATGAAATAGCAAGAGACAAAAAAGATGTAATGTGTTATTGTCTACAACATAGGCCATGTACAATATCACACTCAGAGAAAAATTTCGGCCAAAAAGTACAAAATCATTAATAACTCCGTAAATAAACGTCGTATGATGAAATAGCAAGAGACAAAAAAGATGTAATGTGTTATTGTCTACAACATAGGCCATGCACAATATCACACTCAGAGATATTACTGGAGATAAATAGCTTCCCCTAAATATTTTTGTCTCTTGTAGGGTTGAAAATCAAAAAATGTACCTTTTCGGAATTTTTCTGTTGGTTGCAAGGTGAAAGGAGTGTTTTTGCCAAATATCAAGTTTCTAACTCATTTGGAAGTGGGTAAACATTTATGTCAGTGAGTGAATCAGTCAGCCATGTGGTTTTATATAATTTAGATGAGCATGGGACGAAGTGGAAAATAATTCTATCACCTGAAACCAAAAATGCATGGGACGAAAAAATACATCAAAATATCATGTTGGTTCCGACCCTACAAGACGTAAAAAATATAATAAAAGTATTAAAAAAACCTATTTTTTGAAATTTCATTCGAATCAATTTTTAAGTTATTCGTGGGACATAGAAAAATTTCGGACAAAAAGTACAAAATCATTAATAACTCCGTAACTAAACGTCGTATGATGAAATAGCAAGAGACAAAAAAGATGTAATGTGTTAATGTCTACAACATAGGCCATGTACAATATCACACTCTGAGAAAAATTTCGGCCAAAAAGTACAAAATCATTAATAACTCCCTAATTAAACGTCGTATGATGAAATAGCAAGAGACAAAAAAGATGTAATGTGTTATTGCCTACAACATAGGCCATGTACAATATCACACTCAGAGAAAAATTTCGGCCAAAAAGTACAAAATCATTAATAACTCCGTAAATAAACGTCGTATGATGAAATAGCAAGAGACAAAAAAGATGTAATGTGTTATTGTCTACAACATAGGCCATGCACAATATCACACTCAGAGATATTACTGGAGATAAATAGCTTCCCCCTATATTTTTGTCTCTTGTAGGGTTGAAAATCAAAAAATGTACATTTTCGGAATTTTTCTGTTGGTTGCAAGGTGAAAGGAGTGTTTTTGCAAAATATCAAGTTTCTAACTCATTTGGAAGTGGGTAAACATTTATGTCAGTGAGTGAATCAGTCAGCCATGTGGTTTTATATAATATAGATGAGCATGGGACGAAGTGGAAAATAATTCTATCACCTGAAACCAAAAATGCATGGGACGAAAAAATACATCAAAATATCATGTTGGTTTCCGACCCTACAAGACGTAAAAAATATAATAAAAGTATAAAAAAAACTATTTTTTGAAATTTCATTCGAATCAATTTTTAAGTTATTCGTGGGACATAGAAAAATTTCGGACAAAAAGTACAAAATCATTAATAACTCCCTAATTATACGTCGTATGATGAAATAGCAAGAGACAAAAAAGATGTAATGTGTTATTGTCTACAACATAGGCCATGGACAATATCACACTCAGAGAAAAATTTCGGCCAAAAAGTACAAAATCATTAATAACTCCGTAACTAAACGTCGTATGATGAAATAGCAAGAGACAAAAAAGATGTAATGTGTTAATGTCTACAACATAGGCCATGTACAATATCACACTCTGAGAAAAATTTCTGCCAAAAAGTACAAAATCATTAATAACTCCCTAATTAAACGTCGTATGATGAAATAGCAAGAGACAAAAAAGATGTAATGTGTTATTGTCTACAACTTAAGGCATGTACAATATCACACTCTGAGAAAAATTTCGGCCAAAAAGTACAAAATCATTAATAACTCCCTAATTAAACGTCGTATGATGAAATAGCAAGAGACAAAAAAGATGTAATGTGTTATTGTCTACAACATAGGCCATGTACAATATCACACTCAGAGAAAAATTTCGGCCTAAAAGTACAAAATCATTAATAACTCCGTAAATAAACGTCGTATGATGAAATAGCAAGAGACAAAAAAGATGTAATGTGTTATTGTCTACAACATAGGCCATGCACAATATCACACTCAGAGATATTACTGGAGATAAATAGCTTCCCCCTATATTTTTGTCTCTTGTAGGGTTGAAAATCAAAAAATGTACCTTTTCGGAATTTTTCTGTTGGTTGCAAGGTGAAAGGAGTGTTTTTGCCAAATATCAAGTTTCTAACTCATTTGGAAGTGGGTAAACATTTATGTCAGTGAGTGAATCAGTCAGCCATGTGGTTTTATATAATATAGATGAGCATGGGACGAAGTGGAAAATAATTCTATCACCTGAAACCAAAAATGCATGGGACGAAAAAATACATCAAAATATCATGTTGGTTTCCGACCCTACAAGACGTAAAAAATATAATAAAAATATTAAAAAAACCTATTTTTTGAAATTTCATTCGAATCAATTTTTAAGTTATTCGTGGGACATAGAAAAATTTCGGACAAAAAGTACAAAATCATTAATAACTCCGTAACTAAACGTCGTATGATGAAATAGCAAGAGACAAAAAAGATGTAATGTGTTATTGTCTACAACATAGGCCATGCACAATATCACACTCAGAGATATTACTGGAGATAAATAGCTTCCCCCTATATTTTTGTCTCTTGTAGGGTTGAAAATTAAAAAATGTACCTTTTCGGAATTTTTCTGTTGGTTGCAAGGTGAAAGGAGTGTTTTTGCCAAATATCAAGTTTCTAACTCATTTGGAAGTGGGTAAACATTTATGTCAGTGAGTGAATCAGTCAGCCATGTGGTTTTATATAATATAGATGAGCATGGGACGTAGTGGAAAATAATTCTATCACCTGAAACCAAAAATGCATGGGACGAAAAAATACATCAAAATATCATGTTGGTTTCCGACCCTACAAGACGTAAAAAATATAATAAAAGTATTAAAAAAAACTATTTTTTGAAATTTCATTCGAATCAATTTTTAAGTTATTCGTGGGACATAGAAAAATTTCGGACAAAAAGTACAAAATCATTAATAACTCCCTAATTATACGTCGTATGATGAAATAGCAAGAGACAAAAAAGATGTAATGTGTTATTGTCTACAACATAGGCCATGGACAATATCACACTCAGAGAAAAATTTCGGCCAAAAAGTACAAAATCATTAATAACTCCGTAACTAAACGTCGTATGATGAAATAGCAAGAGACAAAAAAGATGTAATGTGTTAATGTCTACAACATAGGCCATGTACAATATCACACTCTGAGAAAAATTTCGGCCAAAAATACAAAATCATTAATAACTCCCTAATTAAACGTCGTATGATGAAATAGCAAGAGACAAAAAAGATGTAATGTGTTATTGTCTACAACTTAGGGCATGTACAATATCACACTCAGAGAAAAATTTCGGCCAAAAAGTACAAAATCATTAATAACTCCCTAATTAAACGTCGTATGATGAAATAGCAAGAGACAAAAAAGATGTAATGTGTTATTGTCTACAACATAGGCCATGTACAATATCACACTCAGAGAAAAATTTCGGCCAAAAAGTACAAAATCATTAATAACTCCGTAAATAAACGTCGTATGATGAAATAGCAAGAGAAAAAAAAGATGTAATGTGTTATTGTCTACAACATAGGCCATGCACAATATCACACTCAGAGATATTACTGGAGATAAATAGCTTCCCCCTATATTTTTGTCTCTTGTAGGGTTGAAAATCAAAAAATGTACCTTTTCGGAATTTTTCTGTTGGTTGCAAGGTGAAAGGAGTGTTTTTGCCAAATATCAAGTTTCTAACTCATTTGGAAGTGGGTAAACATTTATGTCAGTGAGTGAATCAGTCAGCCATGTGGTTTTATATAATATAGATGAGCATGGGACGTAGTGGAAAATAATTCTATCACCTGAAACCAAAAATGCATGGGACGAAAAAATACATCAAAATATCATGTTGGTTTCCGACCCTACAAGACGTAAAAAATATAATAAAAGTATTAAAAAAACCTATTTTTTGAAATTTCATTCGAATCAATTTTTAAGTTATTCGTGGGACATAGAAAAATTTCGGACAAAAAGTACAAAATCATTAATAACTCCCTAATTATACGTCGTATGATGAAATAGCAAGCGACAAAAAAGATGTAATGTGTTATTGTCTACAACATAGGCCATGGACAATATCACACTCAGAGAAAAATTTCGGCCAAAAAGTACAAAATCATTAATAACTCCGTAACTAAACGTCGTATGATGAAATAGCAAGAGACAAAAAAGATGTAATGTGTTAATGTCTACAACATAGGCCATGTACAATATCACACTCTGAGAAAAATTTCGGCCAAAAAGTACAAAATCATTAATAACTCCCTAATTAAACGTCGTATGATGAAATAGCAAGAGACAAAAAAGATGTAATGTGTTATTGTCTACAACTTAGGGCATGTACAATATCACACTCAGAGAAAAATTTCGGCCAAAAAGTACAAAATCATTAATAACTCCCTAATTAAACGTCGTATGATGAAATAGCAAGAGACAAAAAAGATGTAATGTGTTATTGTCTACAACATAGGCCATGTACAATATCACACTCAGAGAAAAATTTCGGCCAAAAAGTACAAAATCATTAATAACTCCATAAATAAACGTCGTATGATGAAATAGCAAGAGACAAAAAAGATGTAATGTGTTATTGTCTACAACATAGGCCATGCACAATATCACACTCAGAGATATTACTGGAGATAAATAGCTTCCCCCTATATTTTTGTCTCTTGTAGGGTTGAAAATCAAAAAATGTACCTTTTCGGAATTTTTCTGTTGGTTGCAAGGTGAAAGGAGTGTTTTTGCCAAATATCAAGTTTCTAACTCATTTGGAAGTGGGTAAACATTTATGTCAGTGAGTGAATCAGTCAGCCAAGTGGTTTTATATAATATAGATGAGCATGGGACGAAGTGGAAAATAATTCTATCACCTGAAACCAAAAATGCATGGGACGAAAAAATACATCAAAATATCATGTTGGTTTCCGACCCTACAAGACGTAAAAAATATAATAAAAGTATTAAAAAAACCTATTTTTTGAAATTTCATTCGAATCAATTTTTAAGTTATTCGTGGGACATAGAAAAATTTCGGACAAAAAGTACAAAATCATTAATAACTCCGTAACTAAACGTCGTATGATGAAATAGCAGAAGACAAAAAAGATGTAATGTGTTAATGTCTACAACATAGGCCATGTACAATATCACACTCTGAGAAAAATTTCGGCCAAAAAGTACAAAATCATTAATAACTCCCTAATTAAACGTCGTATGATGAAATAGCAAGAGACAAAAAAGATGTAATGTGTTATTGCCTACAACATAGGCCATGTACAATATCACACTCAGAGAAAAATTTCGGCCAAAAAGTACAAAATCATTAATAACTCCGTAAATAAACGTCGTATGATGAAATAGCAAGAGACAAAAAAGATGTAATGTGTTATTGTCTACAACATAGGCCATGCACAATATCACACTCAGAGATATTACTGGAGATAAATAGCTTCCCCCTATATTTTTGTCTCTTGTAGGGTTGAAAATCAAAAAATGTACCTTTTCGGAATTTTTCTGTTGGTTGCAAGGTGAAAGGAGTGTTTTTGCCAAATATCAAGTTTCTAACTCATGTGGAAGAGGGTAAACATTTATGTCAGTGAGTGAATCAGTCAGCCATGTGGTTTTATATAATATAGATGAGCATGGGACGAAGTGGAAAATAATTCTATCACCTGAAACCAAAAATGCATGGGACGAAAAAATACATCAAAATATCATGTTGGTTTCCTACCCTACAAGACGTAAAAAATATAATAAAAGTATTAAAAAAACCTATTTTTTGAAATTTCATTCGAATCAATTTTTAAGTTATTCGTGGGACATAGAAAAATTTCGGCCAAAAAGTACAAAATCATTAATAACTCCGTAACTAAACGTCGTATGATGAAATAGCAAGAGACAAAAAAGATGTAATGTGTTATTGTCTACAACATAGGCCATGCACAATATCACACTCAGAGATATTACTGGAGATAAATAGCTTCCCCCTATATTTTTGTCTCTTGTAGGGTTGAAAATTAAAAAATGTACCTTTTCGGAATTTTTCTGTTGGTTGCAAGGTGAAAGGAGTGTTTTTGCCAAATATCAAGTTTCTAACTCATTTGGAAGTGGGTAAACATTTATGTCAGTGAGTGAATCAGTCAGCCATGTGGTTTTATATAATATAGATGAGCATGGGACGTAGTGGAAAATAATTCTATCACCTGAAACCAAAAATGCATGGGACGAAAAAATACATCAAAATATCATGTTGGTTTCCGACCCTACAAGACGTAAAAAATATAATAAAAGTATTAAAAAAAACTATTTTTTGAAATTTCATTCGAATCAATTTTTAAGTTATTCGTGGGACATAGAAAAATTTCGGACAAAAAGTACAAAATCATTAATAACTCCCTAATTATACGTCGTATGATGAAATAGCAAGAGACAAAAAAGATGTAATGTGTTATTGTCTACAACATAGGCCATGGACAATATCACACTCAGAGAAAAATTTCGGCCAAAAAGTACAAAATCATTAATAACT
Source organism: Meconema thalassinum (assembly GCA_946902985.2). NCBI lineage: Eukaryota > Metazoa > Arthropoda > Insecta > Orthoptera > Tettigoniidae > Meconema > Meconema thalassinum. Next base: position 209,245,325 of record OX336398.1, read on the forward strand.
CCGTAACTAAACGTCGTATGATGAAATAGCAAGAGACAAAAAAGATGTAATGTGTTAATGTCTACAACATAGGCCATGTACAATATCACACTCTGAGAAAAAGTTCGGCCAAAAATACAAAATCATTAATAACTCCCTAATTAAACGTCGTATGATGAAATAGCAAGAGACAAAAAAGATGTAATGTGTTATTGTCTACAACTTAGGGCATGTACAATATCACACTCAGAGAAAAATTTCGGCCAAAAAGTACAAAATCATTAATAACTCCCTAATTAAACGTCGTATGATGAAATAGCAAGAGACAAAAAAGATGTAATGTGTTATTGTCTACAACATAGGCCATGTACAATATCACACTCAGAGAAAAATTTCGGCCAAAAAGTACAAAATCATTAATAACTCCGTAAATAAACGTCGTATGATGAAATAGCAAGAGAAAAAAAAGATGTAATGTGTTATTGTCTACAACATAGGCCATGCACAATATCACACTCAGAGATATTACTGGAGATAAATAGCTTCCCCCTATATTTTTGTCTCTTGTAGGGTTGAAAATCAAAAAATGTACCTTTTCGGAATTTTTCTGTTGGTTGCAAGGTGAAAGGAGTGTTTTTGCCAAATATCAAGATTCTAACTCATTTGGAAGTGGGTAAACATTTATGTCAGTGAGTGAATCAGTCAGCCATGTGGTTTTATATAATATAGATGAGCATGGGACGTAGTGGAAAATAATTCTATCACCTGAAACCAAAAATGCATGGGACGAAAAAATACATCAAAATATCATGTTGGTTTCCGACCCTACAAGACGTAAAAAATATAATAAAAGTATTAAAAAAACCTATTTTTTGAAATTTCATTCGAATCAATTTTTAAGTTATTCGTGGGACATAGAAAAATTTCGGACAAAAAGTACAAAATCATTAATAACTCCCTAATTATACGTCGTATGATGAAATAGCAAGCGACAAAAAAGATGTAATGTGTTATTGTCTACAACATAGGCCATGGACAATATCACACTCAGAGAAAAATTTCGGCCAAAAAGTACAAAATCATTAATAACTCCGTAACTAAACGTCGTATGATGAAATAGCAAGAGACAAAAAAGATGTAATGTGTTAATGTCTACAACATAGGCCATGTACAATATCACACTCTGAGAAAAATTTCGGCCAAAAAGTACAAAATCATTAATAACTCCCTAATTAAACGTCGTATGATGAAATAGCAAGAGACAAAAAAGATGTAATGTGTTATTGTCTACAACTTAGGGCATGTACAATATCACACTCAGAGAAAAATTTCGGCCAAAAAGTACAAAATCATTAATAACTCCCTAATTAAACGTCGTATGATGAAATAGCAAGAGACAAAAAAGATGTAATGTGTTATTGTCTACAACATAGGCCATGTACAATATCACACTCAGAGAAAAATTTCGGCCAAAAAGTACAAAATCATTAATAACTCCATAAATAAACGTCGTATGATGAAATAGCAAGAGACAAAAAAGATGTAATGTGTTATTGTCTACAACATAGGCCATGCACAATATCACACTCAGAGATATTACTGGAGATAAATAGCTTCCCCCTATATTTTTGTCTCTTGTAGGGTTGAAAATCAAAAAATGTACCTTTTCGGAATTTTTCTGTTGGTTGCAAGGTGAAAGGAGTGTTTTTGCCAAATATCAAGTTTCTAACTCATTTGGAAGTGGGTAAACATTTATGTCAGTGAGTGAATCAGTCAGCCAAGTGGTTTTATATAATATAGATGAGCATGGGACGAAGTGGAAAATAATTCTATCACCTGAAACCAAAAATGCATGGGACGAAAAAATACATCAAAATATCATGTTGGTTTCCGACCCTACAAGACGTAAAAAATATAATAAAAGTATTAAAAAAACCTATTTTTTGAAATTTCATTCGAATCAATTTTTAAGTTATTCGTGGGACATAGAAAAATTTCGGACAAAAAGTACAAAATCATTAATAACTCCGTAACTAAACGTCGTATGATGAAATAGCAGAAGACAAAAAAGATGTAATGTGTTAATGTCTACAACATAGGCCATGTACAATATCACACTCTGAGAAAAATTTCGGCCAAAAAGTACAAAATCATTAATAACTCCCTAATTAAACGTCGTATGATGAAATAGCAAGAGACAAAAAAGATGTAATGTGTTATTGCCTACAACATAGGCCATGTACAATATCACACTCAGAGAAAAATTTCGGCCAAAAAGTACAAAATCATTAATAACTCCGTAAATAAACGTCGTATGATGAAATAGCAAGAGACAAAAAAGATGTAATGTGTTATTGTCTACAACATAGGCCATGCACAATATCACACTCAGAGATATTACTGGAGATAAATAGCTTCCCCCTATATTTTTGTCTCTTGTAGGGTTGAAAATCAAAAAATGTACCTTTTCGGAATTTTTCTGTTGGTTGCAAGGTGAAAGGAGTGTTTTTGCCAAATATCAAGTTTCTAACTCATGTGGAAGAGGGTAAACATTTATGTCAGTGAGTGAATCAGTCAGCCATGTGGTTTTATATAATATAGATGAGCATGGGACGAAGTGGAAAATAATTCTATCACCTGAAACCAAAAATGCATGGGACGAAAAAATACATCAAAATATCATGTTGGTTTCCTACCCTACAAGACGTAAAAAATATAATAAAAGTATTAAAAAAACCTATTTTTTGAAATTTCATTCGAATCAATTTTTAAGTTATTCGTGGGACATAGAAAAATTTCGGCCAAAAAGTACAAAATCATTAATAACTCCGTAACTAAACGTCGTATGATGAAATAGCAAGAGACAAAAAAGATGTAATGTGTTAATGTCTACAACATAGGCCATGTACAATATCACACTCTGAGAAAAATTTCGGCCAAAAAGTACAAAATCATTAATAACTCCCTAATTAAACGTCGTATGATGAAATAGCAAGAGACAAAAAAGATGTAATGTGTTATTGTCTACAACATAGGCCATGTACAATATCACACTCAGAGAAAAATTTCGGCCAAAAAGTACAAAATCATTAATAACTCCGTAAATAAACGTCGTATGATGAAATAGCAAGAGACAAAAAAGATGTAATGTGTTAATGTCTACAACATAGGCCATGTACAATATCACACTCTGAGAAAAATTTCGGCCAAAAAGTACAAAATCATTAATAACTCCCTAATTAAACGTCGTATGATGAAATAGCAAGAGACAAAAAAGATGTAATGTGTTATTGTCTACAACATAGGCCATGCACAATATCACACTCAGAGATATTACTGGAGATAAATAGCTTCCCCCTATATTTTTGTCTCTTGTAGGGTTGAAAATCAAAAAATGTACCTTTTCGGAATTTTTCTGTTGGTTGCAAGGTGAAAGGAGTGTTTTTGCCAAATATCAAGTTTCTAACTCATTTGGAAGTGGGTAAACATTTATGTCAGTGAGTGAATCAGTCAGCCATGTGGTTTTATATAATATAGATGAGCATGGGACGTAGTGGAAAATAATTCTATCACCTGAAACCAAAAATGCATGGGACGAAAAAATACATCAAAATATCATGTTGGTTTCCGACCCTACAAGACGTAAAAAATATAATAAAAGTATTAAAAAAAACTATTTTTTGAAATTTCATTCGAATCAATTTTTAAGTTATTCGTGGGACATAGAAAAATTTCGGACAAAAAGTACAAAATCATTAATAACTCCCTAATTATACGTCGTATGATGAAATAGCAAGAGACAAAAAAGATGTAATGTGTTATTGTCTACAACATAGGCCATGGACAATATCACACTCAGAGAAAAATTTCGGCCAAAAAGTACAAAATCATTAATAACTCCGTAACTAAACGTCGTATGATGAAATAGCAAGAGACAAAAAAGATGTAATGTGTTAATGTCTACAACATAGGCCATGTACAATATCACACTCTGAGAAAAATTTCGGCCAAAAAGTACAAAATCATTAATAACTCCCTAATTAAACGTCGTATGATGAAATAGCAAGAGACAAAAAAGATGTAATGTGTTATTGTCTACAACATAGGCCATGTACAATATCACACTCAGAGAAAAATTTCGGCCAAAAAGTACAAAATCATTAATAACTCCGTAAATAAACGTCGTATGATGAAATAGCAAGAGACAAAATAGATGTAATGTGTTATTGTCTACAACATAGGCCATGCACAATATCACACTCAGAGATATTACTGGAGATAAATAGCTTCCCCCTATATTTTTGTCTCTTGTAGGGTTGAAAATCAAAAAATGTACATTTTCGGAATTTTTCTGTTGGTTGCAAGGTGAAAGGAGTGTTTTTGCAAAATATCAAGTTTCTAACTCATTTGGAAGTGGGTAAACATTTATGTCAGTGAGTGAATCAGTCAGCCATGTGGTTTTATATAATATAGATGAGCATGGGACGAAGTGGAAAATAATTCTATCACCTGAAACCAAAAATGCATGGGACGAAAAAATACATCAAAATATCATGTTGGTTTCCGACCCTACAAGACGTAAAAAATATAATAAAAGTATAAAAAAAAACTATTTTTTGAAATTTCATTCGAATCAATTTTTAAGTTATTCGTGGGACATAGAAAAATTTCGGACAAAAAGTACAAAATCATTAATAACTCCCTAATTATACGTCGTATGATGAAATAGCAAGAGACAAAAAAGATGTAATGTGTTATTGTCTACAACATAGGCCATGGACAATATCACACTCAGAGAAAAATTTCGGCCAAAAAGTACAAAATCATTAATAACTCCGTAACTAAACGTCGTATGATGAAATAGCAAGAGACAAAAAAGATGTAATGTGTTAATGTCTACAACATAGGCCATGTACAATATCACACTCTGAGAAAAATTTCTGCCAAAAAGTACAAAATCATTAATAACTCCCTAATTAAACGTCGTATGATGAAATAGCAAGAGACAAAAAAGATGTAATGTGTTATTGTCTACAACTTAAGGCATGTACAATATCACACTCTGAGAAAAATTTCGGCCAAAAAGTACAAAATCATTAATAACTCCCTAATTAAACGTCGTATGATGAAATAGCAAGAGACAAAAAAGATGTAATGTGTTATTGTCTACAACATAGGCCATGTACAATATCACACTCAGAGAAAAATTTCGGCCTAAAAGTACAAAATCATTAATAACTCCGTAAATAAACGTCGTATGATGAAATAGCAAGAGACAAAAAAGATGTAATGTGTTATTGTCTACAACATAGGCCATGCACAATATCACACTCAGAGATATTACTGGAGATAAATAGCTTCCCCCTATATTTTTGTCTCTTGTAGGGTTGAAAATCAAAAAATGTACCTTTTCGGAATTTTTCTGTTGGTTGCAAGGTGAAAGGAGTGTTTTTGCCAAATATCAAGTTTCTAACTCATTTGGAAGTGGGTAAACATTTATGTCAGTGAGTGAATCAGTCAGCCATGTGGTTTTATATAATATAGATGAGCATGGGACGAAGTGGAAAATAATTCTATCACCTGAAACCAAAAATGCATGGGACGAAAAAATACATCAAAATATCATGTTGGTTTCCGACCCTACAAGACGTAAAAAATATAATAAAAATATTAAAAAAACCTATTTTTTGAAATTTCATTCGAATCAATTTTTAAGTTATTCGTGGGACATAGAAAAATTTCGGACAAAAAGTACAAAATCATTAATAACTCCGTAACTAAACGTCGTATGATGAAATAGCAAGAGACAAAAAAGATGTAATGTGTTATTGTCTACAACATAGGCCATGCACAATATCACACTCAGAGATATTACTGGAGATAAATAGCTTCCCCCTATATTTTTGTCTCTTGTAGGGTTGAAAATTAAAAAATGTACCTTTTCGGAATTTTTCTGTTGGTTGCAAGGTGAAAGGAGTGTTTTTGCCAAATATCAAGTTTCTAACTCATTTGGAAGTGGGTAAACATTTATGTCAGTGAGTGAATCAGTCAGCCATGTGGTTTTATATAATATAGATGAGCATGGGACGTAGTGGAAAATAATTCTATCACCTGAAACCAAAAATGCATGGGACGAAAAAATACATCAAAATATCATGTTGGTTTCCGACCCTACAAGACGTAAAAAATATAATAAAAGTATTAAAAAAAACTATTTTTTGAAATTTCATTCGAATCAATTTTTAAGTTATTCGTGGGACATAGAAAAAATTCGGACAAAAAGTACAAAATCATTAATAACTCCCTAATTATACGTCGTATGATGAAATAGCAAGAGACAAAAAAGATGTAATGTGTTATTGTCTACAACATAGGCCATGGACAATATCACACTCAGAGAAAAATTTCGGCCAAAAAGTACAAAATCATTAATAACTCCGTAACTAAACGTCGTATGATGAAATAGCAAGAGACAAAAAAGATGTAATGTGTTAATGTCTACAACATAGGCCATGTACAATATCACACTCTGAGAAAAATTTCGGCCAAAAATACAAAATCATTAATAACTCCCTAATTAAACGTCGTATGATGAAATAGCAAGAGACAAAAAAGATGTAATGTGTTATTGTCTACAACTTAGGGCATGTACAATATCACACTCAGAGAAAAATTTCGGCCAAAAAGTACAAAATCATTAATAACTCCCTAATTAAACGTCGTATGATGAAATAGCAAGAGACAAAAAAGATGTAATGTGTTATTGTCTACAACATAGGCCATGTACAATATCACACTCAGAGAAAAATTTCGGCCAAAAAGTACAAAATCATTAATAACTCCGTAAATAAACGTCGTATGATGAAATAGCAAGAGACAAAAAAGATGTAATGTGTTATTGTCTACAACATAGGCCATGCACAATATCACACTCAGAGATATTACTGGAGATAAATAGCTTCCCCCTATATTTTTGTCTCTTGTAGGGTTGAAAATCAAAAAATGTACCTTTTCGGAATTTTTCTGTTGGTTGCAAGGTGAAAGGAGTGTTTTTGCCAAATATCAAGTTTCTAACTCATTTGGAAGTGGGTAAACATTTATGTCAGTGAGTGAATCAGTCAGCCATGTGGTTTTATATAATATAGATGAGCATGGGACGAAGTGGAAAATAATTCTATCACCTGAAACCAAAAATGCATGGGACGAAAAAATACATCAAAATATCATGTTGGTTTCCGAGCCTACAAGACGTAAAAAATATAATAAAAGTATTAAAAAAACCTATTTTTTGAAATTTCATTCGAATCAATTTTTAAGTTATTCGTGGGACATAGAAAAATTTCGGACAAAAAGTACAAAATCATTAATAACTCCCTAATTATACGTCGTATGATGAAATAGCAAGCGACAAAAAAGATGTAATGTGTTATTGTCTACAACATAGGCCATGGACAATATCACACTCAGAGAAAAATTTCGGCCAAAAAGTACAAAATCATTAATAACTCCGTAACTAAACGTCGTATGATGAAATAGCAAGAGACAAAAAAGATGTAATGTGTTAATGTCTACAACATAGGCCATGTACAATATCACACTCTGAGAAAAATTTCGGCCAAAAATACAAAATCATTAATAACTCCCTAATTAAACGTCGTATGATGAAATAGCAAGAGACAAAAAAGATGTAATGTGTTATTGTCTACAACTTAGGGCATGTACAATATCACACTCAGAGAAAAATTTCGGCCAAAAAGTACAAAATCATTAATAACTCCCTAATTAAACGTCGTATGATGAAATAGCAAGAGACAAAAAAGATGTAATGTGTTATTGTCTACAACATAGGCCATGTACAATATCACACTCAGAGAAAAATTTCGGCCAAAAAGTACAAAATCATTAATAACTCCGTAAATAAACGTCGTATGATGAAATAGCAAGAGACAAAAAAGATGTAATGTGTTATTGTCTACAACATAGGCCATGCACAATATCACACTCAGAGATATTACTGGAGATAAATAGCTTCCCCCTATATTTTTGTCTCTTGTAGGGTTGAAAATCAAAAAATGTACCTTTTCGGAATTTTTCTGTTGGTTGCAAGGTGAAAGGAGTGTTTTTGCCAAATATCAAGTTTCTAACTCATTTGGAAGTGGGTAAACATTTATGTCAGTGAGTGAATCAGTCAGCCAAGTGGTTTTATATAATATAGATGAGCATGGGACGAAGTGGAAAATAATTCTATCACCTGAAACCAAAAATGCATGGGACGAAAAAATACATCAAAATATCAAGTTGGTTTCCGACCCTACAAGACGTAAAAAATATAATAAAAGTATTAAAAAAACCTATTTTTTGAAATTTCATTCGAATCAATTTTTAAGTTATTCGTGGGACATAGAAAAATTTCGGACAAAAAGTACAAAATCATTAATAACTCCGTAACTAAACGTCGTATGATGAAATAGCAGAAGACAAAAAAGATGTAATGTGTTAATGTCTACAACATAGGCCATGTACAATATCACACTCTGAGAAAAATTTCGGCCAAAAAGTACAAAATCATTAATAACTCCCTAATTAAACGTCGTATGATGAAATAGCAAGAGACAAAAAAGATGTAATGTGTTATTGCCTACAACATAGGCCATGTACAATATCACACTCAGAGAAAAATTTCGGCCAAAAAGTACAAAATCATTAATAACTCCGTAAATAAACGTCGTATGATGAAATAGCAAGAGACAAAAAAGATGTAATGTGTTATTGTCTACAACATAGGCCATGCACAATATCACACTCAGAGATATTACTGGAGATAAATAGCTTCCCCCTATATTTTTGTCTCTTGTAGGGTTGAAAATCAAAAAATGTACCTTTTCGGAATTTTTCTGTTGGTTGCAAGGTGAAAGGAGTGTTTTTGCCAAATATCAAGTTTCTAACTCATTTGGAAGAGGGTAAACATTTATGTCAGTGAGTGAATCAGTCAGCCATGTGGTTTTATATAATATAGATGAGCATGGGACGAAGTGGAAAATAATTCTATCACCTGAAACCAAAAATGCATGGGACGAAAAAATACATCAAAATATCATGTTGGTTTCCTACCCTACAAGACGTAAAAAATATAATAAAAGTATTAAAAAAACCTATTTTTTGAAATTTCATTCGAATCAATTTTTAAGTTATTCGTGGGACATAGAAAAATTTCGGCCAAAAAGTACAAAATCATTAATAACTCCGTAACTAAACGTCGTATGATGAAATAGCAAGAGACAAAAAAGATGTAATGTGTTAATGTCTACAACATAGGCCATGTACAATATCACACTCTGAGAAAAATTTCGGCCAAAAAGTACAAAATCATTAATAACTCCCTAATTAAACGTCGTATGATGAAATAGCAAGAGACAAAAAAGATGTAATGTGTTATTGTCTACAACATAGGCCATGTACAATATCACACTCAGAGAAAAATTTCGGCCAAAAAGTACAAAATCATTAATAACTCCGTAAATAAACGTCGTATGATGAAATAGCAAGAGACAAAAAAGATGTAATGTGTTAATGTCTACAACATAGGCCATGTACAATATCACACTCTGAGAAAAATTTCGGCCAAAAAGTACAAAATCATTAATAACTCCCTAATTAAACGTCGTATGATGAAATAGCAAGAGACAAAAAAGATGTAATGTGTTATTGTCTACAACATAGGCCATGCACAATATCACACTCAGAGATATTACTGGAGATAAATAGCTTCCCCCTATATTTTTGTCTCTTGTAGGGTTGAAAATCAAAAAATGTACCTTTTCGGAATTTTTCTGTTGGTTGCAAGGTGAAAGGAGTGTTTTTGCCAAATATCAAGTTTCTAACTCATTTGGAAGTGGGTAAACATTTATGTCAGTGAGTGAATCAGTCAGCCATGTGGTTTTATATAATATAGATGAGCATGGGACGTAGTGGAAAATAATTCTATCACCTGAAACCAAAAATGCATGGGACGAAAAAATACATCAAAATATCATGTTGGTTTCCGACCCTACAAGACGTAAAAAATATAATAAAAGTATTAAAAAAAACTATTTTTTGAAATTTCATTCGAATCAATTTTTAAGTTATTCGTGGGACATAGAAAAATTTCGGACAAAAAGTACAAAATCATTAATAACTCCCTAATTATACGTCGTATGATGAAATAGCAAGAGACAAAAAAGATGTAATGTGTTATTGTCTACAACATAGGCCATGGACAATATCACACTCAGAGAAAAATTTCGGCCAAAAAGTACAAAATCATTAATAACTCCGTAACTAAACGTCGTATGATGAAATAGCAAGAGACAAAAAAGATGTAATGTGTTAATGTCTACAACATAGGCCATGTACAATATCACACTCTGAGAAAAATTTCTGCCAAAAAGTACAAAAGCATTAATAACTCCCTAATTAAACGTCGTATGATGAAATAGCAAGAGACAAAAAAGATGTAATGTGTTATTGTCTACAACTTAAGGCATGTACAATATCACACTCTGAGAAAAATTTCGGCCAAAAAGTACAAAATCATTAATAACTCCCTAATTAAACGTCGTATGATGAAATAGCAAGAGACAAAAAAGATGTAATGTGTTATTGTCTACAACATAGGCCATGTACAATATCACACTCAGAGAAAAATTTCGGCCTAAAAGTACAAAATCATTAATAACTCCGTAAATAAACGTCGTATGATGAAATAGCAAGAGACAAAAAAGATGTAATGTGTTATTGTCTACAACATAGGCCATGCACAATATCACACTCAGAGATATTACTGGAGATAAATAGCTTCCCCCTATATTTTTGTCTCTTGTAGGGTTGAAAATCAAAAAATGTACCTTTTCGGAATTTTTCTGTTGGTTGCAAGGTGAAAGGAGTGTTTTTGCCAAATATCAAGTTTCTAACTCATTTGGAAGTGGGTAAACATTTATGTCAGTGAGTGAATCAGTCAGCCATGTGGTTTTATATAATATAGATGAGCATGGGACGAAGTGGAAAATAATTCTATCACCTGAAACCAAAAATGCATGGGACGAAAAAATACATCAAAATATCATGTTGGTTTCCGACCCTACAAGACGTAAAAAATATAATAAAAATATTAAAAAACCTATTTTTTGAAATTTCATTCGAATCAATTTTTAAGTTATTCGTGGGACATAGAAAAATTTCGGACAAAAAGTACAAAATCATTAATAACTCCGTAACTAAACGTCGTATGATGAAATAGCAAGAGACAAAAAAGATGTAATGTGTTATTGTCTACAACATAGGCCATGCACAATATCACACTCAGAGATATTACTGGAGATAAATAGCTTCCCCCTATATTTTTGTCTCTTGTAGGGTTGAAAATTAAAAAATGTACCTTTTCGGAATTTTTCTGTTGGTTGCAAGGTGAAAGGAGTGTTTTTGCCAAATATCAAGTTTCTAACTCATTTGGAAGTGGGTAAACATTTATGTCAGTGAGTGAATCAGTCAGCCATGTGGTTTTATATAATATAGATGAGCATGGGACGTAGTGGAAAATAATTCTATCACCTGAAACCAAAAATGCATGGGACGAAAAAATACATCAAAATATCATGTTGGTTTCCGACCCTACAAGACGTAAAAAATATAATAAAAGTATTTAAAAAAACTATTTTTTGAAATTTCATTCGAATCAATTTTTAAGTTATTCGTGGGACATAGAAAAATTTCGGACAAAAAGTACAAAATCATTAATAACTCCCTAATTATACGTCGTATGATGAAATAGCAAGAGACAAAAAAGATGTAATGTGTTATTGTCTACAACATAGGCCATGGACAATATCACACTCAGAGAAAAATTTCGGCCAAAAAGTTCAAAATCATTAATAACTCCGTAACTAAACGTCGTATGATGAAATAGCAAGAGACAAAAAAGATGTAATGTGTTAATGTCTACAACATAGGCCATGTACAATATCACACTCTGAGAAAAATTTCGGCCAAAAATACAAAATCATTAATAACTCCCTAATTAAACGTCGTATGATGAAATAGCAAGAGACAAAAAAGATGTAATGTGTTATTGTCTACAACTTAGGGCATGTACAATATCACACTCAGAGAAAAATTTCGGCCAAAAAGTACAAAATCATTAATAACTCCCTAATTAAACGTCGTATGATGAAATAGCAAGAGACAAAAAAGATGTAATGTGTTATTGTCTACAACATAGGCCATGTACAATATCACACTCAGAGAAAAATTTCGGCCAAAAAGTACAAAATCATTAATAACTCCGTAAATAAACGTCGTATGATGAAATAGCAAGAGACAAAAAAGATGTAATGTGTTATTGTCTACAACATAGGCCATGCACAATATCACACTCAGAGATATTACTGGAGATAAATAGCTTCCCCCTATATTTTTGTCTCTTGTAGGGTTGAAAATCAAAAAATGTACCTTTTCGGAATTTTTCTGTTGGTTGCAAGGTGAAAGGAGTGTTTTTGCCAAATATCAAGTTTCTAACTCATTTGGAAGTGGGTAAACATTTATGTCAGTGAGTGAATCAGTCAGCCATGTGGTTTTATATAATATAGATGAGCATGGGACGAAGTGGAAAATAATTCTATCACCTGAAACCAAAAATGCATGGGACGAAAAAATACATCAAAATATCATGTTGGTTTCCGACCCTACAAGACGTAAAAAATATAATAAAAGTATTAAAAAAACCAATTTTTTGAAATTTCATTCGAATCAATTTTTAAGTTATTCGTGGGACATAGAAAAATTTCGGACAAAAAGTACAAAATCATTAATAACTCCCTAATTATACGTCGTATGATGAAATAGCAAGAGAAGAAAAAGATGTAATGTGTTATTGTCTACAACATAGGCCATGGACAATATCACACTCAGAGAAAAATTTCGGCCAAAAAGTACAAAATCATTAATAACTCCGTAACTAAACGTCGTATGATGAAATAGCAAGAGACAAAAAAGATGTAATGTGTTATTGTCTACAACTTAGGGCATGTACAATATCACACTCAGAGAAAAATTTCGGCCAAAAAGTACAAAATCATTAATAACTCCCTAATTAAACGTCGTATGATGAAATAGCAAGAGACAAAAAAGATGTAATGTGTTATTGTCTACAACATAGGCCATGTACAATATCACACTCAGAGAAAAATTTCGGCCAAAAAGTACAAAATCATTAATAACTCCGTAACTAAACGTCGTATGATGAAATAGCAAGAGACAAAAAAGATGTAATGTGTTAATGTCTACAACATAGGCCATGTACAATATCACACTCTGAGAAAAATTTCGGCCAAAAAGTACAAAATCATTAATAACTCCCTAATTAAACGTCGTATGATGAAATAGCAAGAGACAAAAAAGATGTAATGTGTTATTGTCTACAACTTAGGGCATGTACAATATCACACTCAGAGAAAAATTTCGGCCAAAAAGTACAAAATCATTAATAACTCCCTAATTAAACGTCGTATGATGAAATAGCAAGAGACAAAAAAGATGTAATGTGTTATTGTCTACAACATAGGCCATGTACAATATCACACTCAGAGAAAAATTTCGGCCAAAAAGTACAAAATCATTAATAACTCCGTAAATAAACGTCGTATGATGAAATAGCAAGAGACAAAAAAGATGTAATGTGTTATTGTCTACAACATAGGCCATGCACAATATCACACTCAGAGATATTACTGGAGATAAATAGCTTCCCCCTATATTTTTGTCTCTTGTAGGGTTGAAAATCAAAAAATGTACCTTTTCGGAATTTTTCTGTTGGTTGCAAGGTGAAAGGAGTGTTTTTGCCAAATATCAAGTTTCTAACTCATTTGGAAGTGGATAAACATTTATGTCAGTGAGTGAATCAGTCAGCCATGTGGTTTTATATAATATAGATGAGCATGGGACGAAGTGGAAAATAATTCTATCACCTGAAACCAAAAATGCATGGGACGAAAAAATACATCAAAATATCATGTTGGTTTCCTACCCTACAAGACGTAAAAAATATAATAAAAGTATTAAAAAAACCTATTTTTTGAAATTTCATTCGAATCAATTTTTAAGTTATTCGTGGGACATAGAAAAATTTCGGCCAAAAAGTACAAAATCATTAATAACTCCGTAACTAAACGTCGTATGATGAAATAGCAAGAGACAAAAAAGATGTAATGTGTTAATGTCTACAACATAGGCCATGTACAATATCACACTCTGAGAAAAATTTCGGCCAAAAAGTACAAAATCATTAATAACTCCCTAATTAAACGTCGTATGATGAAATAGCAAGAGACAAAAAAGATGTAATGTGTTATTGTCTACAACATAGGCCATGTACAATATCACACTCAGAGAAAAATTTCGGCCAAAAAGTACAAAATCATTAATAACTCCGTAAATAAACGTCGTATGATGAAATAGCAAGAGACAAAATAGATGTAATGTGTTATTGTCTACAACATAGGCCATGCACAATATCACACTCAGAGATATTACTGGAGATAAATAGCTTCCCCCTATATTTTTGTCTCTTGTAGGGTTGAAAATCAAAAAATGTACATTTTCGGAATTTTTCTGTTGGTTGCAAGGTGAAAGGAGTGTTTTTGCAAAATATCAAGTTTCTAACTCATTTGGAAGTGGGTAAACATTTATGTCAGTGAGTGAATCAGTCAGCCATGTGGTTTTATATAATATAGATGAGCATGGGACGAAGTGGAAAATAATTCTATCACCTGAAACCAAAAATGCATGGGACGAAAAAATACATCAAAATATCATGTTGGTTTCCGACCCTACAAGACGTAAAAATATAATAAAAGTATAAAAAAAAACTATTTTTTGAAATTTCATTCGAATCAATTTTTAAGTTATTCGTGGGACATAGAAAAATTTCGGACAAAAAGTACAAAATCATTAATAACTCCCTAATTATACGTCGTATGATGAAATAGCAAGAGACAAAAAAGATGTAATGTGTTATTGTCTACAACATAGGCCATGGACAATATCACACTCAGAGAAAAATTTCGGCCAAAAAGTACAAAATCATTAATAACTCCGTAACTAAACGTCGTATGATGAAATAGCAAGAGACAAAAAAGATGTAATGTGTTAATGTCTACAACATAGGCCATGTACAATATCACACTCTGAGAAAAATTTCTGCCAAAAAGTACAAAATCATTAATAACTCCCTAATTAAACGTCGTATGATGAAATAGCAAGAGACAAAAAAGATGTAATGTGTTATTGTCTACAACTTAAGGCATGTACAATATCACACTCTGAGAAAAATTTCGGCCAAAAAGTACAAAATCATTAATAACTCCCTAATTAAACGTCGTATGATGAAATAGCAAGAGACAAAAAAGATGTAATGTGTTATTGTCTACAACATAGGCCATGTACAATATCACACTCAGAGAAAAATTTCGGCCTAAAAGTACAAAATCATTAATAACTCCGTAAATAAACGTCGTATGATGAAATAGCAAGAGACAAAAAAGATGTAATGTGTTATTGTCTACAACATAGGCCATGCACAATATCACACTCAGAGATATTACTGGAGATAAATAGCTTCCCCCTATATTTTTGTCTCTTGTAGGGTTGAAAATCAAAAAATGTACCTTTTCGGAATTTTTCTGTTGGTTGCAAGGTGAAAGGAGTGTTTTTGCCAAATATCAAGTTTCTAACTCATTTGGAAGTGGGTAAACATTTATGTCAGTGAGTGAATCAGTCAGCCATGTGGTTTTATATAATATAGATGAGCATGGGACGAAGTGGAAAATAATTCTATCACCTGAAACCAAAAATGCATGGGACGAAAAAATACATCAAAATATCATGTTGGTTTCCGACCCTACAAGACGTAAAAAATATAATAAAAATATTAAAAAAACCTATTTTTTGAAATTTCATTCGAATCAATTTTTAAGTTATTCGTGGGACATAGAAAAATTTCGGACAAAAAGTACAAAATCATTAATAACTCCGTAACTAAACGTCGTATGATGAAATAGCAAGAGACAAAAAAGATGTAATGTGTTATTGTCTACAACATAGGCCATGCACAATATCACACTCAGAGATATTACTGGAGATAAATAGCTTCCCCCTATATTTTTGTCTCTTGTAGGGTTGAAAATTAAAAAATGTACCTTTTCGGAATTTTTCTGTTGGTTGCAAGGTGAAAGGAGTGTTTTTGCCAAATATCAAGTTTCTAACTCATTTGGAAGTGGGTAAACATTTATGTCAGTGAGTGAATCAGTCAGCCATGTGGTTTTATATAATATAGATGAGCATGGGACGTAGTGGAAAATAATTCTATCACCTGAAACCAAAAATGCATGGGACGAAAAAATACATCAAAATATCATGTTGGTTTCCGACCCTACAAGACGTAAAAAATATAATAAAAGTATTAAAAAAAACTATTTTTTGAAATTTCATTCGAATCAATTTTTAAGTTATTCGTGGGACATAGAAAAATTTCGGACAAAAAGTACAAAATCATTAATAACTCCCTAATTATACGTCGTATGATGAAATAGCAAGAGACAAAAAAGATGTAATGTGTTATTGTCTACAACATAGGCCATGGACAATATCACACTCAGAGAAAAATTTCGGCCAAAAAGTACAAAATCATTAATAACTCCGTAACTAAACGTCGTATGATGAAATAGCAAGAGACAAAAAAGATGTAATGTGTTAATGTCTACAACATAGGCCATGTACAATATCACACTCTGAGAAAAATGTCGGCCAAAAATACAAAATCATTAATAACTCCCTAATTAAACGTCGTATGATGAAATAGCAAGAGACAAAAAAGATGTAATGTGTTATTGTCTACAACTTAGGGCATGTACAATATCACACTCAGAGAAAAATTTCGGCCAAAAAGTACAAAATCATTAATAACTCCCTAATTAAACGTCGTATGATGAAATAGCAAGAGACAAAAAAGATGTAATGTGTTATTGTCTACAACATAGGCCATGTACAATATCACACTCAGAGAAAAATTTCGGCCAAAAAGTACAAAATCATTAATAACTCCGTAAATAAACGTCGTATGATGAAATAGCAAGAGACAAAAAAGATGTAATGTGTTATTGTCTACAACATAGGCCATGCACAATATCACACTCAGAGATATTACTGGAGATAAATAGCTTCCCCCTATATTTTTGTCTCTTGTAGGGTTGAAAATCAAAAAATGTACCTTTTCGGAATTTTTCTGTTGGTTGCAAGGTGAAAGGAGTGTTTTTGCCAAATATCAAGTTTCTAACTCATTTGGAAGTGGGTAAACATTTATGTCAGTGAGTGAATCAGTCAGCCATGTGGTTTTATATAATATAGATGAGCATGGGACGAAGTGGAAAATAATTCTATCACCTGAAACCAAAAATGCATGGGACGAAAAAATACATCAAAATATCATGTTGGTTTCCGACCCTACAAGACGTAAAAAATATAATAAAAGTATTAAAAAAACCTATTTTTTGAAATTTCATTCGAATCAATTTTTAAGTTATTCGTGGGACATAGAAAAATTTCGGACAAAAAGTACAAAATCATTAATAACTCCCTAATTATACGTCGTATGATGAAATAGCAAGCGACAAAAAAGATGTAATGTGTTATTGTCTACAACATAGGCCATGGACAATATCACACTCAGAGAAAAATTTCGGCCAAAAAGTACAAAATCATTAATAACTCCGTAACTAAACGTCGTATGATGAAATAGCAAGAGACAAAAAAGATGTAATGTGTTAATGTCTACAACATAGGCCATGTACAATATCACACTCTGAGAAAAATTTCGGCCAAAAAGTACAAAATCATTAATAACTCCCTAATTAAACGTCGTATGATGAAATAGCAAGAGACAAAAAAGATGTAATGTGTTATTGTCTACAACTTAGGGCATGTACAATATCACACTCAGAGAAAAATTTCGGCCAAAAAGTACAAAATCATTAATAACTCCCTAATTAAACGTCGTATGATGAAATAGCAAGAGACAAAAAAGATGTAATGTGTTATTGTCTACAACATAGGCCATGTACAATATCACACTCAGAGAAAAATTTCGGCCAAAAAGTACAAAATCATTAATAACTCCGTAAATAAACGTCGTATGATGAAATAGCAAGAGACAAAAAAGATGTAATGTGTTAATGTCTACAACATAGGCCATGTACAATATCACACTCTGAGAAAAATTTCGGCCAAAAAGTACAAAATCATTAATAACTCCCTAATTAAACGTCGTATGATGAAATAGCAAGAGACAAAAAAGATGTAATGTGTTATTGCCTACAACATAGGCCATGTACAATATCACACTCAGAGAAAAATTTCGGCCAAAAAGTACAAAATCATTAATAACTCCGTAAATAAACGTCGTATGATGAAATAGCAAGAGACAAAAAAGATGTAATGTGTTATTGTCTACAACATAGGCCATGCACAATATCACACTCAGAGATATTACTGGAGATAAATAGCTTCCCCCTATATTTTTGTCTCTTGTAGGGTTGAAAATCAAAAAATGTACCTTTTCGGAATTTTTCTGTTGGTTGCAAGGTGAAAGGAGTGTTTTTGCCAAATATCAAGTTTCTAACTCATTTGGAAGAGGGTAAACATTTATGTCAGTGAGTGAATCAGTCAGCCATGTGGTTTTATATAATATAGATGAGCATGGGACGAAGTGGAAAATAATTCTATCACCTGAAACCAAAAATGCATGGGACGAAAAAATACATCAAAATATCATGTTGGTTTCCTACCCTACAAGACGTAAAAAATATAATAAAAGTATTAAAAAAACCTATTTTTTGAAATTTCATTCGAATCAATTTTTAAGTTATTCGTGGGACATAGAAAAATTTCGGCCAAAAAGTACAAAATCATTAATAACTCCGTAACTAAACGTCGTATGATGAAATAGCAAGAGACAAAAAAGATGTAATGTGTTAATGTCTACAACATAGGCCATGTACAATATCACACTCTGAGAAAAATTTCGGCCAAAAAGTACAAAATCATTAATAACTCCCTAATTAAACGTCGTATGATGAAATAGCAAGAGACAAAAAAGATGTAATGTGTTATTGTCTACAACATAGGCCATGTACAATATCACACTCAGAGAAAAATTTCGGCCAAAAAGTACAAAATCATTAATAACTCCGTAAATAAACGTCGTATGATGAAATAGCAAGAGACAAAAAAGATGTAATGTGTTAATGTCTACAACATAGGCCATGTACAATATCACACTCTGAGAAAAATTTCGGCCAAAAAGTACAAAATCATTAATAACTCCCTAATTAAACGTCGTATGATGAAATAGCAAGAGACAAAAAAGATGTAATGTGTTATTGTCTACAACATAGGCCATGCACAATATCACACTCAGAGATATTACTGGAGATAAATAGCTTCCCCCTATATTTTTGTCTCTTGTAGGGGTGAAAATCAAAAAATGTACCTTTTCGGAATTTTTCTGTTGGTTGCAAGGTGAAAGGAGTGTTTTTGCCAAATATCAAGTTTCTAACTCATTTGGAAGTGGGTAAACATTTATGTCAGTGAGTGAATCAGTCAGCCATGTGGTTTTATATAATATAGATGAGCATGGGACGTAGTGGAAAATAATTCTATCACCTGAAACCAAAAATGCATGGGACGAAAAAATACATCAAAATATCATGTTGGTTTCCGACCCTACAAGACGTAAAAAATATAATAAAAGTATTAAAAAAAACTATTTTTTGAAATTTCATTCGAATCAATTTTTAAGTTATTCGTGGGACATAGAAAAATTTCGGACAAAAAGTACAAAATCATTAATAACTCCCTAATTATACGTCGTATGATGAAATAGCAAGAGACAAAAAAGATGTAATGTGTTATTGTCTACAACATAGGCCATGGACAATATCACACTCAGAGAAAAATTTCGGCCAAAAAGTACAAAATCATTAATAACTCCGTAACTAAACGTCGTATGATGAAATAGCAAGAGACAAAAAAGATGTAATGTGTTAATGTCTACAACATAGGCCATGTACAATATCACACTCTGAGAAAAATTTCTGCCAAAAAGTACAAAATCATTAATAACTCCCTAATTAAACGTCGTATGATGAAATAGCAAGAGACAAAAAAGATGTAATGTGTTATTGTCTACAACTTAAGGCATGTACAATATCACACTCTGAGAAAAATTTCGGCCAAAAAGTACAAAATCATTAATAACTCCCTAATTAAACGTCGTATGATGAAATAGCAAGAGACAAAAAAGATGTAATGTGTTATTGTCTACAACATAGGCCATGTACAATATCACACTCAGAGAAAAATTTCGGCCTAAAAGTACAAAATCATTAATAACTCCGTAAATAAACGTCGTATGATGAAATAGCAAGAGACAAAAAAGATGTAATGTGTTATTGTCTACAACATAGGCCATGCACAATATCACACTCAGAGATATTACTGGAGATAAATAGCTTCCCCCTATATTTTTGTCTCTTGTAGGGTTGAAAATCAAAAAATGTACCTTTTCGGAATTTTTCTGTTGGTTGCAAGGTGAAAGGAGTGTTTTTGCCAAATATCAAGTTTCTAACTCATTTGGAAGTGGGTAAACATTTATGTCAGTGAGTGAATCAGTCAGCCATGTGGTTTTATATAATATAGATGAGCATGGGACGAAGTGGAAAATAATTCTATCACCTGAAACCAAAAATGCATGGGACGAAAAAATACATCAAAATATCATGTTGGTTTCCGACCCTACAAGACGTAAAAAATATAATAAAAATATTAAAAAAACCTATTTTTTGAAATTTCATTCGAATCAATTTTTAAGTTATTCGTGGGACATAGAAAAATTTCGGACAAAAAGTACAAAATCATTAATAACTCCGTAACTAAACGTCGTATGATGAAATAGCAAGAGACAAAAAAGATGTAATGTGTTATTGTCTACAACATAGGCCATGCACAATATCACACTCAGAGATATTACTGGAGATAAATAGCTTCCCCCTATATTTTTGTCTCTTGTAGGGTTGAAAATTAAAAAATGTACCTTTTCGGAATTTTTCTGTTGGTTGCAAGGTGAAAGGAGTGTTTTTGCCAAATATCAAGTTTCTAACTCATTTGGAAGTGGGTAAACATTTATGTCAGTGAGTGAATCAGTCAGCCATGTGGTTTTATATAATATAGATGAGCATGGGACGTAGTGGAAAATAATTCTATCACCTGAAACCAAAAATGCATGGGACGAAAAAATACATCAAAATATCATGTTGGTTTCCGACCCTACAAGACGTAAAAAATATAATAAAAGTATTAAAAAAAACTATTTTTTGAAATTTCATTCGAATCAATTTTTAAGTTATTCGTGGGACATAGAAAAATTTCGGACAAAAAGTACAAAATCATTAATAACTCCCTAATTATACGTCGTATGATGAAATAGCAAGAGACAAAAAAGATGTAATGTGTTATTGTCTACAACATAGGCCATGGACAATATCACACTCAGAGAAAAATTTCGGCCAAAAAGTACAAAATCATTAATAACTCCGTAACTAAACGTCGTATGATGAAATAGCAAGAGACAAAAAAGATGTAATGTGTTAATGTCTACAACATAGGCCATGTACAATATCACACTCTGAGAAAAATGTCGGCCAAAAATACAAAATCATTAATAACTCCCTAATTAAACGTCGTATGATGAAATAGCAAGAGACAAAAAAGATGTAATGTGTTATTGTCTACAACTTAGGGCATGTACAATATCACACTCAGAGAAAAATTTCGGCCAAAAAGTACAAAATCATTAATAACTCCCTAATTAAACGTCGTATGATGAAATAGCAAGAGACAAAAAAGATGTAATGTGTTATTGTCTACAACATAGGCCATGTACAATATCACACTCAGAGAAAAATTTCGGCCAAAAAGTACAAAATCATTAATAACTCCGTAAATAAACGTCGTATGATGAAATAGCAAGAGACAAAAAAGATGTAATGTGTTATTGTCTACAACATAGGCCATGCACAATATCACACTCAGAGATATTACTGGAGATAAATAGCTTCCCCCTATATTTTTGTCTCTTGTAGGGTTGAAAATCAAAAAATGTACCTTTTCGGAATTTTTCTGTTGGTTGCAAGGTGAAAGGAGTGTTTTTGCCAAATATCAAGTTTCTAACTCATTTGGAAGTGGGTAAACATTTATGTCAGTGAGTGAATCAGTCAGCCATGTGGTTTTATATAATATAGATGAGCATGGGACGAAGTGGAAAATAATTCTATCACCTGAAACCAAAAATGCATGGGACGAAAAAATACATCAAAATATCATGTTGGTTTCCGACCCTACAAGACGTAAAAAATATAATAAAAGTATTAAAAAAACCTATTTTTTGAAATTTCATTCGAATCAATTTTTAAGTTATTCGTGGGACATAGAAAAATTTCGGACAAAAAGTACAAAATCATTAATAACTCCCTAATTATACGTCGTATGATGAAATAGCAAGCGACAAAAAAGATGTAATGTGTTATTGTCTACAACATAGGCCATGGACAATATCACACTCAGAGAAAAATTTCGGCCAAAAAGTACAAAATCATTAATAACTCCGTAACTAAACGTCGTATGATGAAATAGCAAGAGACAAAAAAGATGTAATGTGTTAATGTCTACAACATAGGCCATGTACAATATCACACTCTGAGAAAAATTTCGGCCAAAAAGTACAAAATCATTAATAACTCCCTAATTAAACGTCGTATGATGAAATAGCAAGAGACAAAAAAGATGTAATGTGTTATTGTCTACAACTTAGGGCATGTACAATATCACACTCAGAGAAAAATTTCGGCCAAAAAGTACAAAATCATTAATAACTCCCTAATTAAACGTCGTATGATGAAATAGCAAGAGACAAAAAAGATGTAATGTGTTATTGTCTACAACATAGGCCATGTACAATATCACACTCAGAGAAAAATTTCGGCCAAAAAGTACAAAATCATTAATAACTCCGTAAATAAACGTCGTATGATGAAATAGCAAGAGACAAAAAAGATGTAATGTGTTAATGTCTACAACATAGGCCATGTACAATATCACACTCTGAGAAAAATTTCGGCCAAAAAGTACAAAATCATTAATAACTCCCTAATTAAACGTCGTATGATGAAATAGCAAGAGACAAAAAAGATGTAATGTGTTATTGCCTACAACATAGGCCATGTACAATATCACACTCAGAGAAAAATTTCGGCCAAAAAGTACAAAATCATTAATAACTCCGTAAATAAACGTCGTATGATGAAATAGCAAGAGACAAAAAAGATGTAATGTGTTATTGTCTACAACATAGGCCATGCACAATATCACACTCAGAGATATTACTGGAGATAAATAGCTTCCCCCTATATTTTTGTCTCTTGTAGGGTTGAAAATCAAAAAATGTACCTTTTCGGAATTTTTCTGTTGGTTGCAAGGTGAAAGGAGTGTTTTTGCCAAATATCAAGTTTCTAACTCATTTGGAAGAGGGTAAACATTTATGTCAGTGAGTGAATCAGTCAGCCATGTGGTTTTATATAATATAGATGAGCATGGGACGAAGTGGAAAATAATTCTATCACCTGAAACCAAAAATGCATGGGACGAAAAAATACATCAAAATATCATGTTGGTTTCCTACCCTACAAGACGTAAAAAATATAATAAAAGTATTAAAAAAACCTATTTTTTGAAATTTCATTCGAATCAATTTTTAAGTTATTCGTGGGACATAGAAAAATTTCGGCCAAAAAGTACAAAATCATTAATAACTCCGTAACTAAACGTCGTATGATGAAATAGCAAGAGACAAAAAAGATGTAATGTGTTAATGTCTACTACATAGGCCATGTACAATATCACACTCTGAGAAAAATTTCGGCCAAAAAGTACAAAATCATTAATAACTCCCTAATTAAACGTCGTATGATGAAATAGCAAGAGACAAAATTGATGTAATGTGTTATTGTCTACAACATAGGCCATGTACAATATCACACTCAGAGAAAAATTTCGGCCAAAAAGTACAAAATCATTAATAACTCCGTAAATAAACGTCGTATGATGAAATAGCAAGAGACAAAAAAGATGTAATGTGTTAATGTCTACAACATAGGCCATGTACAATATCACACTCTGAGAAAAATTTCGGCCAAAAAGTACAAAATCATTAATAACTCCCTAATTAAACGTCGTATGATGAAATAGCAAGAGACAAAAAAGATGTAATGTGTTATTGTCTACAACATAGGCCATGCACAATATCACACTCAGAGATATTACTGGAGATAAATAGCTTCCCCCTATATTTTTGTCTCTTGTAGGGGTGAAAATCAAAAAATGTACCTTTTCGGAATTTTTCTGTTGGTTGCAAGGTGAAAGGAGTGTTTTTGCCAAATATCAAGTTTCTAACTCATTTGGAAGTGGGTAAACATTTATGTCAGTGAGTGAATCAGTCAGCCATGTGGTTTTATATAATATAGATGAGCATGGGACGTAGTGGAAAATAATTCTATCACCTGAAACCAAAAATGCATGGGACGAAAAAATACATCAAAATATCATGTTGGTTTCCGACCCTACAAGACGTAAAAAATATAATAAAAGTATTAAAAAAAACTATTTTTTGAAATTTCATTCGAATCAATTTTTAAGTTATTCGTGGGACATAGAAAAATTTCGGACAAAAAGTACAAAATCATTAATAACTCCCTAATTATACGTCGTATGATGAAATAGCAAGAGACAAAAAAGATGTAATGTGTTATTGTCTACAACATAGGCCATGGACAATATCACACTCAGAGAAAAATTTCGGCCAAAAAGTACAAAATCATTAATAACTCCGTAACTAAACGTCGTATGATGAAATAGCAAGAGACAAAAAAGATGTAATGTGTTAATGTCTACAACATAGGCCATGTACAATATCACACTCTGAGAAAAATTTCGGCCAAAAAGTACAAAATCATTAATAACTCCCTAATTAAACGTCGTATGATGAAATAGCAAGAGACAAAAAAGATGTAATGTGTTATTGTCTACAACTTAGGGCATGTACAATATCACACTCAGAGAAAAATTTCGGCCAAAAAGTACAAAATCATTAATAACTCCCTAATTAAACGTCGTATGATGAAATAGCAAGAGACAAAAAAGATGTAATGTGTTATTGTCTACAACATAGGCCATGTACAATATCACACTCAGAGAAAAATTTCGGCCAAAAAGTACAAAATCATTAATAACTCCGTAAATAAACGTCGTATGATGAAATAGCAAGAGACAAAAAAGATGTAATGTGTTATTGTCTACAACATAGGCCATGCACAATATCACACTCAGAGATATTACTGGAGATAAATAGCTTCCCCCTATATTTTTGTCTCTTGTAGGGTTGAAAATCAAAAAATGTACCTTTTCGGAATTTTTCTGTTGGTTGCAAGGTGAAAGGAGTGTTTTTGCCAAATATCAAGTTTCTAACTCATTTGGAAGTGGGTAAACATTTATGTCAGTGAGTGAATCAGTCAGCCATGTGGTTTTATATAATATAGATGAGCATGGGACGAAGTGGAAAATAATTCTATCACCTGAAACCAAAAATGCATGGGACGAAAAAATACATCAAAATATCATGTTGGTTTCCGACCCTACAAGACGTAAAAAATATAATAAAAGTATTAAAAAAAACTATTTTTTGAAATTTCATTCGAATCAATTTTTAAGTTATTCGTGGGACATAGAAAAATTTCGGACAAAAAGTACAAAATCATTAATAACTCCCTAATTATACGTCGTATGATGAAATAGCAAGAGACAAAAAAGATGTAATATGTTATTGTCTACAACATAGGCCATGGACAATATCACACTCAGAGAAAAATTTCGGCCAAAAAGTACAAAATCATTAATAACTCCGTAACTAAACGTCGTATGATGAAATAGCAAGAGACAAAAAAGATGTAATGTGTTATTGTCTACAACATAGGCCATGCACAATATCACACTCAGAGATATTACTGGAGATAAATAGCTTCCCCCTATATTTTTGTCTCTTGTAGGGTTGAAAATCAAAAAATGTACCTTTTCGGAATTTTTCTGTTGGTTGCAAGGTGAAAGGAGTGTTTTTGCCAAATATCAAGTTTCTAACTCATTTGGAAGTGGGTAAACATTTATGTCAGTGAGTGAATCAGTCAGCCATGTGGTTTTATATAATATAGATGAGCATGGGACGTAGTGGAAAATAATTCTATCACCTGAAACCAAAAATGCATGGGACGAAAAAATACATCAAAATATCATGTTGGTTTCCGACCCTACAAGACGTAAAAAATATAATAAAAGTATTAAAAAAAACTATTTTTTGAAATTTCATTCGAATCAATTTTTAAGTTATTCGTGGGACATAGAAAAATTTCGGACAAAAAGTACAAAATCATTAATAACTCCCTAATTATACGTCGTATGATGAAATAGCAAGAGACAAAAAAGATGTAATGTGTTATTGTCTACAACATAGGCCATGGACAATATCACACTCAGAGAAAAATTTCGGCCAAAAAGTACAAAATCATTAATAACTCCGTAACTAAACGTCGTATGATGAAATAGCAAGAGACAAAAAAGATGTAATGTGTTAATGTCTACAACATAGGCCATGTACAATATCACACTCTGAGAAAAATTTCGGCCAAAAAGTACAAAATCATTAATAACTCCCTAATTAAACGTCGTATGATGAAATAGCAAGAGACAAAAAAGATGTAATGTGTTATTGTCTACAACTTAGGGCATGTACAATATCACACTCAGAGAAAAATTTCGGCCAAAAAGTACAAAATCATTAATAACTCCCTAATTAAACGTCGTATGATGAAATAGCAAGAGACAAAAAAGATGTAATGTGTTATTGTCTACAACATAGGCCATGTACAATATCACACTCAGAGAAAAATTTCGGCCAAAAAGTACAAAATCATTAATAACTCCGTAAATAAACGTCGTATGATGAAATAGCAAGAGACAAAAAAGATGTAATGTGTTATTGTCTACAACATAGGCCATGCACAATATCACACTCAGAGATATTACTGGAGATAAATAGCTTCCCCCTATATTTTTGTCTCTTGTAGGGTTGAAAATCAAAAAATGTACCTTTTCGGAATTTTTCTGTTGGTTGCAAGGTGAAAGGAGTGTTTTTGCCAAATATCAAGTTTCTAACTCATTTGGAAGTGGGTAAACATTTATGTCAGTGAGTGAATCAGTCAGCCATGTGGTTTTATATAATATAGATGAGCATGGGACGAAGTGGAAAATAATTCTATCACCTGAAACCAAAAATGCATGGGACGAAAAAATACATCAAAATATCATGTTGGTTTCCGACCCTACAAGACGTAAAAAATATAATAAAAGTATTAAAAAAAACTATTTTTTGAAATTTCATTCGAATCAATTTTTAAGTTATTCGTGGGACATAGAAAAATTTCGGACAAAAAGTACAAAATCATTAATAACTCCCTAATTATACGTCGTATGATGAAATAGCAAGAGACAAAAAAGATGTAATATGTTATTGTCTACAACATAGGCCATGGACAATATCACACTCAGAGAAAAATTTCGGCCAAAAAGTACAAAATCATTAATAACTCCGTAACTAAACGTCGTATGATGAAATAGCAAGAGACAAAAAAGATGTAATGTGTTATTGTCTACAACATAGGCCATGCACAATATCACACTCAGAGATATTACTGGAGATAAATAGCTTCCCCCTATATTTTTGTCTCTTGTAGGGTTGAAAATCAAAAAATGTACCTTTTCGGAATTTTTCTGTTGGTTGCAAGGTGAAAGGAGTGTTTTTGCCAAATATCAAGTTTCTAACTCATTTGGAAGTGGGTAAACATTTATGTCAGTGAGTGAATCAGTCAGCCATGTGGTTTTATATAATATAGATGAGCATGGGACGAAGTGGAAAATAATTCTATCACCTGAAACCAAAAATGCATGGGACGAAAAAATACATCAAAATATCATGTTGGTTTCCGACCCTACAAGACGTAAAAAATATAATAAAAGTATTAAAAAAACCTATTTTTTGAAATTTCATTCGAATCAATTTTTAAGTTATTCGTGGGACATAGAAAAATTTCGGACAAAAAGTACAAAATCATTAATAACTCCCTAATTATACGTCGTATGATGAAATAGCAAGCGACAAAAAAGATGTAATGTGTTATTGTCTACAACATAGGCCATGGACAATATCACACTCAGAGAAAAATTTCGGCCAAAAAGTACAAAATCATTAATAACTCCGTAACTAAACGTCGTATGATGAAATAGCAAGAGACAAAAAAGATGTAATGTGTTAATGTCTACAACATAGGCCATGTACAATATCACACTCTGAGAAAAATTTCGGCCAAAAAGTACAAAATCATTAATAACTCCCTAATTAAACGTCGTATGATGAAATAGCAAGAGACAAAAAAGATGTAATGTGTTATTGTCTACAACTTAGGGCATGTACAATATCACACTCAGAGAAAAATTTCGGCCAAAAAGTACAAAATCATTAATAACTCCCTAATTAAACGTCGTATGATGAAATAGCAAGAGACAAAAAAGATGTAATGTGTTATTGTCTACAACATAGGCCATGTACAATATCACACTCAGAGAAAAATTTCGGCCTAAAAGTACAAAATCATTAATAACTCCGTAAATAAACGTCGTATGATGAAATAGCAAGAGACAAAAAAGATGTAATGTGTTATTGTCTACAACATAGGCCATGCACAATATCACACTCAGAGATATTACTGGAGATAAATAGCTTCCCCCTATATTTTTGTCTCTTGTAGGGTTGAAAATCAAAAAATGTACCTTTTCGGAATTTTTCTGTTGGTTGCAAGGTGAAAGGAGTGTTTTTGCCAAATATCAAGTTTCTAACTCATTTGGAAGTGGGTAAACATTTATGTCAGTGAGTGAATCAGTCAGCCATGTGGTTTTATATAATATAGATGAGCATGGGACGAAGTGGAAAATAATTCTATCACCTGAAACCAAAAATGCATGGGACGAAAAAATACATCAAAATATCATGTTGGTTTCCGACCCTACAAGACGTAAAAAATATAATAAAAATATTAAAAAACCTATTTTTTGAAATTTCATTCGAATCAATTTTTAAGTTATTCGTGGGACATAGAAAAATTTCGGACAAAAAGTACAAAATCATTAATAACTCCGTAACTAAACGTCGTATGATGAAATAGCAAGAGACAAAAAAGATGTAATGTGTTATTGTCTACAACATAGGCCATGCACAATATCACACTCAGAGATATTACTGGAGATAAATAGCTTCCCCCTATATTTTTGTCTCTTGTAGGGTTGAAAATTAAAAAATGTACCTTTTCGGAATTTTTCTGTTGGTTGCAAGGTGAAAGGAGTGTTTTTGCCAAATATCAAGTTTCTAACTCATTTGGAAGTGGGTAAACATTTATGTCAGTGAGTGAATCAGTCAGCCATGTGGTTTTATATAATATAGATGAGCATGGGACGTAGTGGAAAATAATTCTATCACCTGAAACCAAAAATGCATGGGACGAAAAAATACATCAAAATATCATGTTGGTTTCCGACCCTACAAGACGTAAAAAATATAATAAAAGTATTTAAAAAAACTATTTTTTGAAATTTCATTCGAATCAATTTTTAAGTTATTCGTGGGACATAGAAAAATTTCGGACAAAAAGTACAAAATCATTAATAACTCCCTAATTATACGTCGTATGATGAAATAGCAAGAGACAAAAAAGATGTAATGTGTTATTGTCTACAACATAGGCCATGGACAATATCACACTCAGAGAAAAATTTCGGCCAAAAAGTTCAAAATCATTAATAACTCCGTAACTAAACGTCGTATGATGAAATAGCAAGAGACAAAAAAGATGTAATGTGTTAATGTCTACAACATAGGCCATGTACAATATCACACTCTGAGAAAAATTTCGGCCAAAAATACAAAATCATTAATAACTCCCTAATTAAACGTCGTATGATGAAATAGCAAGAGACAAAAAAGATGTAATGTGTTATTGTCTACAACTTAGGGCATGTACAATATCACACTCAGAGAAAAATTTCGGCCAAAAAGTACAAAATCATTAATAACTCCCTAATTAAACGTCGTATGATGAAATAGCAAGAGACAAAAAAGATGTAATGTGTTATTGTCTACAACATAGGCCATGTACAATATCACACTCAGAGAAAAATTTCGGCCAAAAAGTACAAAATCATTAATAACTCCGTAAATAAACGTCGTATGATGAAATAGCAAGAGACAAAAAAGATGTAATGTGTTATTGTCTACAACATAGGCCATGCACAATATCACACTCAGAGATATTACTGGAGATAAATAGCTTCCCCCTATATTTTTGTCTCTTGTAGGGTTGAAAATCAAAAAATGTACCTTTTCGGAATTTTTCTGTTGGTTGCAAGGTGAAAGGAGTGTTTTTGCCAAATATCAAGTTTCTAACTCATTTGGAAGTGGGTAAACATTTATGTCAGTGAGTGAATCAGTCAGCCATGTGGTTTTATATAATATAGATGAGCATGGGACGAAGTGGAAAATAATTCTATCACCTGAAACCAAAAATGCATGGGACGAAAAAATACATCAAAATATCATGTTGGTTTCCGACCCTACAAGACGTAAAAAATATAATAAAAGTATTAAAAAAACCTATTTTTTGAAATTTCATTCGAATCAATTTTTAAGTTATTCGTGGGACATAGAAAAATTTCGGACAAAAAGTACAAAATCATTAATAACTCCGTAACTAAACGTCGTATGATGAAATAGCAAGAGACAAAAAAGATGTAATGTGTTATTGTCTACAACATAGGCCATGCACAATATCACACTCAGAGATATTACTGGAGATAAATAGCTTCCCCCTATATTTTTGTCTCTTGTAGGGTTGAAAATCAAAAAATGTACCTTTTCGGAATTTTTCTGTTGGTTGCAAGGTGAAAGGAGTGTTTTTGCCAAATATCAAGTTTCTAACTCATTTGGAAGTGGGTAAACATTTATGTCAGTGAGTGAATCAGTCAGCCATGTGGTTTTATATAATATAGATGAGCATGGGACGAAGTGGAAAATAATTCTATCACCTGAAACCAAAAATGCATGGGACGAAAAAATACATCAAAATATCATGTTGGTTTCCGACCCTACAAGACGTAAAAAATATAATAAAAGTATTAAAAAAACCTATTTTTTGAAATTTCATTCGAATCAATTTTTAAGTTATTCGTGGGACATAGAAAAATTTCGGACAAAAAGTACAAAATCATTAATAACTCCCTAATTATACGTCGTATGATGAAATAGCAAGCGACAAAAAAGATGTAATGTGTTATTGTCTACAACATAGGCCATGGACAATATCACACTCAGAGAAAAATTTCGGCCAAAAAGTACAAAATCATTAATAACTCCGTAACTAAACGTCGTATGATGAAATAGCAAGAGACAAAAAAGATGTAATGTGTTAATGTCTACAACATAGGCCATGTACAATATCACACTCTGAGAAAAATTTCGGCCAAAAAGTACAAAATCATTAATAACTCCCTAATTAAACGTCGTATGATGAAATAGCAAGAGACAAAAAAGATGTAATGTGTTATTGTCTACAACTTAGGGCATGTACAATATCACACTCAGAGAAAAATTTCGGCCAAAAAGTACAAAATCATTAATAACTCCCTAATTAAACGTCGTATGATGAAATAGCAAGAGACAAAAAAGATGTAATGTGTTATTGTCTACAACATAGGCCATGTACAATATCACACTCAGAGAAAAATTTCGGCCTAAAAGTACAAAATCATTAATAACTCCGTAAATAAACGTCGTATGATGAAATAGCAAGAGACAAAAAAGATGTAATGTGTTATTGTCTACAACATAGGCCATGCACAATATCACACTCAGAGATATTACTGGAGATAAATAGCTTCCCCCTATATTTTTGTCTCTTGTAGGGTTGAAAATCAAAAAATGTACCTTTTCGGAATTTTTCTGTTGGTTGCAAGGTGAAAGGAGTGTTTTTGCCAAATATCAAGTTTCTAACTCATTTGGAAGTGGGTAAACATTTATGTCAGTGAGTGAATCAGTCAGCCATGTGGTTTTATATAATATAGATGAGCATGGGACGAAGTGGAAAATAATTCTATCACCTGAAACCAAAAATGCATGGGACGAAAAAATACATCAAAATATCATGTTGGTTTCCGACCCTACAAGACGTAAAAAATATAATAAAAATATTAAAAAACCTATTTTTTGAAATTTCATTCGAATCAATTTTTAAGTTATTCGTGGGACATAGAAAAATTTCGGACAAAAAGTACAAAATCATTAATAACTCCGTAACTAAACGTCGTATGATGAAATAGCAAGAGACAAAAAAGATGTAATGTGTTATTGTCTACAACATAGGCCATGCACAATATCACACTCAGAGATATTACTGGAGATAAATAGCTTCCCCCTATATTTTTGTCTCTTGTAGGGTTGAAAATTAAAAAATGTACCTTTTCGGAATTTTTCTGTTGGTTGCAAGGTGAAAGGAGTGTTTTTGCCAAATATCAAGTTTCTAACTCATTTGGAAGTGGGTAAACATTTATGTCAGTGAGTGAATCAGTCAGCCATGTGGTTTTATATAATATAGATGAGCATGGGACGTAGTGGAAAATAATTCTATCACCTGAAACCAAAAATGCATGGGACGAAAAAATACATCAAAATATCATGTTGGTTTCCGACCCTACAAGACGTAAAAAATATAATAAAAGTATTTAAAAAAACTATTTTTTGAAATTTCATTCGAATCAATTTTTAAGTTATTCGTGGGACATAGAAAAATTTCGGACAAAAAGTACAAAATCATTAATAACTCCCTAATTATACGTCGTATGATGAAATAGCAAGAGACAAAAAAGATGTAATGTGTTATTGTCTACAACATAGGCCATGGACAATATCACACTCAGAGAAAAATTTCGGCCAAAAAGTTCAAAATCATTAATAACTCCGTAACTAAACGTCGTATGATGAAATAGCAAGAGACAAAAAAGATGTAATGTGTTAATGTCTACAACATAGGCCATGTACAATATCACACTCTGAGAAAAATTTCGGCCAAAAATACAAAATCATTAATAACTCCCTAATTAAACGTCGTATGATGAAATAGCAAGAGACAAAAAAGATGTAATGTGTTATTGTCTACAACTTAGGGCATGTACAATATCACACTCAGAGAAAAATTTCGGCCAAAAAGTACAAAATCATTAATAACTCCCTAATTAAACGTCGTATGATGAAATAGCAAGAGACAAAAAAGATGTAATGTGTTATTGTCTACAACATAGGCCATGTACAATATCACACTCAGAGAAAAATTTCGGCCAAAAAGTACAAAATCATTAATAACTCCGTAAATAAACGTCGTATGATGAAATAGCAAGAGACAAAAAAGATGTAATGTGTTATTGTCTACAACATAGGCCATGCACAATATCACACTCAGAGATATTACTGGAGATAAATAGCTTCCCCCTATATTTTTGTCTCTTGTAGGGTTGAAAATCAAAAAATGTACCTTTTCGGAATTTTTCTGTTGGTTGCAAGGTGAAAGGAGTGTTTTTGCCAAATATCAAGTTTCTAACTCATTTGGAAGTGGGTAAACATTTATGTCAGTGAGTGAATCAGTCAGCCATGTGGTTTTATATAATATAGATGAGCATGGGACGAAGTGGAAAATAATTCTATCACCTGAAACCAAAAATGCATGGGACGAAAAAATACATCAAAATATCATGTTGGTTTCCGACCCTACAAGACGTAAAAAATATAATAAAAGTATTAAAAAAACCAATTTTTTGAAATTTCATTCGAATCAATTTTTAAGTTATTCGTGGGACATAGAAAAATTTCGGACAAAAAGTACAAAATCATTAATAACTCCCTAATTATACGTCGTATGATGAAATAGCAAGAGAAGAAAAAGATGTAATGTGTTATTGTCTACAACATAGGCCATGGACAATATCACACTCAGAGAAAAATTTCGGCCAAAAAGTACAAAATCATTAATAACTCCGTAACTAAACGTCGTATGATGAAATAGCAAGAGACAAAAAAGATGTAATGTGTTATTGTCTACAACTTAGGGCATGTACAATATCACACTCAGAGAAAAATTTCGGCCAAAAAGTACAAAATCATTAATAACTCCCTAATTAAACGTCGTATGATGAAATAGCAAGAGACAAAAAAGATGTAATGTGTTATTGTCTACAACATAGGCCATGTACAATATCACACTCAGAGAAAAATTTCGGCCAAAAAGTACAAAATCATTAATAACTCCGTAACTAAACGTCGTATGATGAAATAGCAAGAGACAAAAAAGATGTAATGTGTTAATGTCTACAACATAGGCCATGTACAATATCACACTCTGAGAAAAATTTCGGCCAAAAAGTACAAAATCATTAATAACTCCCTAATTAAACGTCGTATGATGAAATAGCAAGAGACAAAAAAGATGTAATGTGTTATTGTCTACAACTTAGGGCATGTACAATATCACACTCAGAGAAAAATTTCGGCCAAAAAGTACAAAATCATTAATAACTCCCTAATTAAACGTCGTATGATGAAATAGCAAGAGACAAAAAAGATGTAATGTGTTATTGTCTACAACATAGGCCATGTACAATATCACACTCAGAGAAAAATTTCGGCCAAAAAGTACAAAATCATTAATAACTCCGTAAATAAACGTCGTATGATGAAATAGCAAGAGACAAAAAAGATGTAATGTGTTATTGTCTACAACATAGGCCATGCACAATATCACACTCAGAGATATTACTGGAGATAAATAGCTTCCCCTAAATATTTTTGTCTCTTGTAGGGTTGAAAATCAAAAAATGTACCTTTTCGGAATTTTTCTGTTGGTTGCAAGGTGAAAGGAGTGTTTTTGCCAAATATCAAGTTTCTAACTCATTTGGAAGTGGGTAAACATTTATGTCAGTGAGTGAATCAGTCTGCCATGTGGTTTTATATAATATAGATGAGCATGGGACGAAGTGGAAAATAATTCTATCACCTGAAACCAAAAATGCATGGGACGAAAAAATACATCAAAATATCATGTTGGTTTCCGACCCTACAAGACGTAAAAAATATAATAAAAGTATTAAAAAAACCTATTTTTTGAAATTTCATTCGAATCAATTTTTAAGTTATTCGTGGGACATAGAAAAATTTCGGACAAAAAGTACAAAATCATTAATAACTCCGTAACTAAACGTCGTATGATGAAATAGCAAGAGACAAAAAAGATGTAATGTGTTAATGTCTACAACATAGGTCATGTACAATATCACACTCTGAGAAAAATTTCGGCCAAAAAGTACAAAATCATTAATAACTCCCTAATTAAACGTCGTATGATGAAATAGCAAGAGACAAAAAAGATGTAATGTGTTATTGCCTACAACATAGGCCATGTACAATATCACACTCAGAGAAAAATTTCGGCCAAAAAGTACAAAATCATTAATAACTCCGTAAATAAACGTCGTATGATGAAATAGCAAGAGACAAAAAAGATGTAATGTGTTATTGTCTACAACATAGGCCATGCACAATATCACACTCAGAGATATTACTGGAGATAAATAGCTTCCCCCTATATTTTTGTCTCTTGTAGGGTTGAAAATCAAAAAATGTACCTTTTCGGAATTTTTCTGTTGGTTGCAAGGTGAAAGGAGTGTTTTTGCCAAATATCAAGTTTCTAACTCATTTGGAAGTGGATAAACATTTATGTCAGTGAGTGAATCAGTCAGCCATGTGGTTTTATATAATATAGATGAGCATGGGACGAAGTGGAAAATAATTCTATCACCTGAAACCAAAAATGCATGGGACGAAAAAATACATCAAAATATCATGTTGGTTTCCTACCCTACAAGACGTAAAAAATATAATAAAAGTATTAAAAAAACCTATTTTTTGAAATTTCATTCGAATCAATTTTTAAGTTATTCGTGGGACATAGAAAAATTTCGGACAAAAAGTACAAAATCATTAATAACTCCCTAATTATACGTCGTATGATGAAATAGCAAGAGACAAAAAAGATGTAATGTGTTATTGTCTACAACATAGGCCATGGACAATATCACACTCAGAGAAAAATTTCGGCCAAAAAGTACAAAATCATTAATAACTCCGTAACTAAACGTCGTATGATGAAATAGCAAGAGACAAAAAAGATGTAATGTGTTAATGTCTACAACATAGGCCATGTACAATATCACACTCTGAGAAAAATTTCTGCCAAAAAGTACAAAATCATTAATAACTCCCTAATTAAACGTCGTATGATGAAATAGCAAGAGACAAAAAAGATGTAATGTGTTATTGTCTACAACTTAAGGCATGTACAATATCACACTCTGAGAAAAATTTCGGCCAAAAAGTACAAAATCATTAATAACTCCCTAATTAAACGTCGTATGATGAAATAGCAAGAGACAAAAAAGATGTAATGTGTTATTGTCTACAACATAGGCCATGTACAATATCACACTCAGAGAAAAATTTCGGCCTAAAAGTACAAAATCATTAATAACTCCGTAAATAAACGTCGTATGATGAAATAGCAAGAGACAAAAAAGATGTAATGTGTTATTGTCTACAACATAGGCCATGCACAATATCACACTCAGAGATATTACTGGAGATAAATAGCTTCCCCCTATATTTTTGTCTCTTGTAGGGTTGAAAATCAAAAAATGTACCTTTTCGGAATTTTTCTGTTGGTTGCAAGGTGAAAGGAGTGTTTTTGCCAAATATCAAGTTTCTAACTCATTTGGAAGTGGGTAAACATTTATGTCAGTGAGTGAATCAGTCAGCCATGTGGTTTTATATAATATAGATGAGCATGGGACGAAGTGGAAAATAATTCTATCACCTGAAACCAAAAATGCATGGGACGAAAAAATACATCAAAATATCATGTTGGTTTCCGACCCT
The DNA here is from genome assembly GCA_946902985.2 of Meconema thalassinum. NCBI lineage: Eukaryota > Metazoa > Arthropoda > Insecta > Orthoptera > Tettigoniidae > Meconema > Meconema thalassinum. The sequence continues at coordinate 209,282,625 of OX336398.1, forward strand.
ACAAGACGTAAAAAATATAATAAAAATATTAAAAAAACCTATTTTTTGAAATTTCATTCGAATCAATTTTTAAGTTATTCGTGGGACATAGAAAAATTTCGGACAAAAAGTACAAAATCATTAATAACTCCGTAACTAAACGTCGTATGATGAAATAGCAAGAGACAAAAAAGATGTAATGTGTTATTGTCTACAACATAGGCCATGCACAATATCACACTCAGAGATATTACTGGAGATAAATAGCTTCCCCCTATATTTTTGTCTCTTGTAGGGTTGAAAATTAAAAAATGTACCTTTTCGGAATTTTTCTGTTGGTTGCAAGGTGAAAGGAGTGTTTTTGCCAAATATCAAGTTTCTAACTCATTTGGAAGTGGGTAAACATTTATGTCAGTGAGTGAATCAGTCAGCCATGTGGTTTTATATAATATAGATGAGCATGGGACGTAGTGGAAAATAATTCTATCACCTGAAACCAAAAATGCATGGGACGAAAAAATACATCAAAATATCATGTTGGTTTCCGACCCTACAAGACGTAAAAAATATAATAAAAGTATTAAAAAAAACTATTTTTTGAAATTTCATTCGAATCAATTTTTAAGTTATTCGTGGGACATAGAAAAATTTCGGACAAAAAGTACAAAATCATTAATAACTCCCTAATTATACGTCGTATGATGAAATAGCAAGAGACAAAAAAGATGTAATGTGTTATTGTCTACAACATAGGCCATGGACAATATCACACTCAGAGAAAAATTTCGGCCAAAAAGTACAAAATCATTAATAACTCCGTAACTAAACGTCGTATGATGAAATAGCAAGAGACAAAAAAGATGTAATGTGTTAATGTCTACAACATAGGCCATGTACAATATCACACTCTGAGAAAAATGTCGGCCAAAAATACAAAATCATTAATAACTCCCTAATTAAACGTCGTATGATGAAATAGCAAGAGACAAAAAAGATGTAATGTGTTATTGTCTACAACTTAGGGCATGTACAATATCACACTCAGAGAAAAATTTCGGCCAAAAAGTACAAAATCATTAATAACTCCCTAATTAAACGTCGTATGATGAAATAGCAAGAGACAAAAAAGATGTAATGTGTTATTGTCTACAACATAGGCCATGTACAATATCACACTCAGAGAAAAATTTCGGCCAAAAAGTACAAAATCATTAATAACTCCGTAAATAAACGTCGTATGATGAAATAGCAAGAGACAAAAAAGATGTAATGTGTTATTGTCTACAACATAGGCCATGCACAATATCACACTCAGAGATATTACTGGAGATAAATAGCTTCCCCCTATATTTTTGTCTCTTGTAGGGTTGAAAATCAAAAAATGTACCTTTTCGGAATTTTTCTGTTGGTTGCAAGGTGAAAGGAGTGTTTTTGCCAAATATCAAGTTTCTAACTCATTTGGAAGTGGGTAAACATTTATGTCAGTGAGTGAATCAGTCAGCCATGTGGTTTTATATAATATAGATGAGCATGGGACGAAGTGGAAAATAATTCTATCACCTGAAACCAAAAATGCATGGGACGAAAAAATACATCAAAATATCATGTTGGTTTCCGACCCTACAAGACGTAAAAAATATAATAAAAGTATTAAAAAAACCTATTTTTTGAAATTTCATTCGAATCAATTTTTAAGTTATTCGTGGGACATAGAAAAATTTCGGACAAAAAGTACAAAATCATTAATAACTCCCTAATTATACGTCGTATGATGAAATAGCAAGCGACAAAAAAGATGTAATGTGTTATTGTCTACAACATAGGCCATGGACAATATCACACTCAGAGAAAAATTTCGGCCAAAAAGTACAAAATCATTAATAACTCCGTAAATAAACGTCGTATGATGAAATAGCAAGAGACAAAAAAGATGTAATGTGTTAATGTCTACAACATAGGCCATGTACAATATCACACTCTGAGAAAAATTTCGGCCAAAAAGTACAAAATCATTAATAACTCCCTAATTAAACGTCGTATGATGAAATAGCAAGAGACAAAAAAGATGTAATGTGTTATTGTCTACAACTTAGGGCATGTACAATATCACACTCAGAGAAAAATTTCGGCCAAAAAGTACAAAATCATTAATAACTCCCTAATTAAACGTCGTATGATGAAATAGCAAGAGACAAAAAAGATGTAATGTGTTATTGTCTACAACATAGGCCATGTACAATATCACACTCAGAGAAAAATTTCGGCCAAAAAGTACAAAATCATTAATAACTCCGTAAATAAACGTCGTATGATGAAATAGCAAGAGACAAAAAAGATGTAATGTGTTAATGTCTACAACATAGGCCATGTACAATATCACACTCTGAGAAAAATTTCGGCCAAAAAGTACAAAATCATTAATAACTCCCTAATTAAACGTCGTATGATGAAATAGCAAGAGACAAAAAAGATGTAATGTGTTATTGCCTACAACATAGGCCATGTACAATATCACACTCAGAGAAAAATTTCGGCCAAAAAGTACAAAATCATTAATAACTCCGTAAATAAACGTCGTATGATGAAATAGCAAGAGACAAAAAAGATGTAATGTGTTATTGTCTACAACATAGGCCATGCACAATATCACACTCAGAGATATTACTGGAGATAAATAGCTTCCCCCTATATTTTTGTCTCTTGTAGGGTTGAAAATCAAAAAATGTACCTTTTCGGAATTTTTCTGTTGGTTGCAAGGTGAAAGGAGTGTTTTTGCCAAATATCAAGTTTCTAACTCATTTGGAAGAGGGTAAACATTTATGTCAGTGAGTGAATCAGTCAGCCATGTGGTTTTATATAATATAGATGAGCATGGGACGAAGTGGAAAATAATTCTATCACCTGAAACCAAAAATGCATGGGACGAAAAAATACATCAAAATATCATGTTGGTTTCCTACCCTACAAGACGTAAAAAATATAATAAAAGTATTAAAAAAACCTATTTTTTGAAATTTCATTCGAATCAATTTTTAAGTTATTCGTGGGACATAGAAAAATTTCGGCCAAAAAGTACAAAATCATTAATAACTCCGTAACTAAACGTCGTATGATGAAATAGCAAGAGACAAAAAAGATGTAATGTGTTAATGTCTACAACATAGGCCATGTACAATATCACACTCTGAGAAAAATTTCGGCCAAAAAGTACAAAATCATTAATAACTCCCTAATTAAACGTCGTATGATGAAATAGCAAGAGACAAAAAAGATGTAATGTGTTATTGTCTACAACATAGGCCATGTACAATATCACACTCAGAGAAAAATTTCGGCCAAAAAGTACAAAATCATTAATAACTCCGTAAATAAACGTCGTATGATGAAATAGCAAGAGACAAAAAAGATGTAATGTGTTAATGTCTACAACATAGGCCATGTACAATATCACACTCTGAGAAAAATTTCGGCCAAAAAGTACAAAATCATTAATAACTCCCTAATTAAACGTCGTATGATGAAATAGCAAGAGACAAAAAAGATGTAATGTGTTATTGTCTACAACATAGGCCATGCACAATATCACACTCAGAGATATTACTGGAGATAAATAGCTTCCCCCTATATTTTTGTCTCTTGTAGGGGTGAAAATCAAAAAATGTACCTTTTCGGAATTTTTCTGTTGGTTGCAAGGTGAAAGGAGTGTTTTTGCCAAATATCAAGTTTCTAACTCATTTGGAAGTGGGTAAACATTTATGTCAGTGAGTGAATCAGTCAGCCATGTGGTTTTATATAATATAGATGAGCATGGGACGTAGTGGAAAATAATTCTATCACCTGAAACCAAAAATGCATGGGACGAAAAAATACATCAAAATATCATGTTGGTTTCCGACCCTACAAGACGTAAAAAATATAATAAAAGTATTAAAAAAAACTATTTTTTGAAATTTCATTCGAATCAATTTTTAAGTTATTCGTGGGACATAGAAAAATTTCGGACAAAAAGTACAAAATCATTAATAACTCCCTAATTATACGTCGTATGATGAAATAGCAAGAGACAAAAAAGATGTAACGTGTTATTGTCTACAACATAGGCCATGGACAATATCACACTCAGAGAAAAATTTCGGCCAAAAAGTACAAAATCATTAATAACTCCGTAACTAAACGTCGTATGATGAAATAGCAAGAGACAAAAAAGATGTAATGTGTTAATGTCTACAACATAGGCCATGTACAATATCACACTCTGAGAAAAATTTCGGCCAAAAAGTACAAAATCATTAATAACTCCCTAATTAAACGTCGTATGATGAAATAGCAAGAGACAAAAAAGATGTAATGTGTTATTGTCTACAACTTAGGGCATGTACAATATCACACTCAGAGAAAAATTTCGGCCAAAAAGTACAAAATCATTAATAACTCCCTAATTAAACGTCGTATGATGAAATAGCAAGAGACAAAAAAGATGTAATGTGTTATTGTCTACAACATAGGCCATGTACAATATCACACTCAGAGAAAAATTTCGGCCAAAAAGTACAAAATCATTAATAACTCCGTAAATAAACGTCGTATGATGAAATAGCAAGAGACAAAAAAGATGTAATGTGTTATTGTCTACAACATAGGCCATGCACAATATCACACTCAGAGATATTACTGGAGATAAATAGCTTCCCCCTATATTTTTGTCTCTTGTAGGGTTGAAAATCAAAAAATGTACCTTTTCGGAATTTTTCTGTTGGTTGCAAGGTGAAAGGAGTGTTTTTGCCAAATATCAAGTTTCTAACTCATTTGGAAGTGGGTAAACATTTATGTCAGTGAGTGAATCAGTCAGCCATGTGGTTTTATATAATATAGATGAGCATGGGACGAAGTGGAAAATAATTCTATCACCTGAAACCAAAAATGCATGGGACGAAAAAATACATCAAAATATCATGTTGGTTTCCGACCCTACAAGACGTAAAAAATATAATAAAAGTATTAAAAAAAACTATTTTTTGAAATTTCATTCGAATCAATTTTTAAGTTATTCGTGGGACATAGAAAAATTTCGGACAAAAAGTACAAAATCATTAATAACTCCCTAATTATACGTCGTATGATGAAATAGCAAGAGACAAAAAAGATGTAATATGTTATTGTCTACAACATAGGCCATGGACAATATCACACTCAGAGAAAAATTTCGGCCAAAAAGTACAAAATCATTAATAACTCCGTAACTAAACGTCGTATGATGAAATAGCAAGAGACAAAAAAGATGTAATGTGTTATTGTCTACAACATAGGCCATGCACAATATCACACTCAGAGATATTACTGGAGATAAATAGCTTCCCCCTATATTTTTGTCTCTTGTAGGGTTGAAAATCAAAAAATGTACCTTTTCGGAATTTTTCTGTTGGTTGCAAGGTGAAAGGAGTGTTTTTGCCAAATATCAAGTTTCTAACTCATTTGGAAGTGGGTAAACATTTATGTCAGTGAGTGAATCAGTCAGCCATGTGGTTTTATATAATATAGATGAGCATGGGACGAAGTGGAAAATAATTCTATCACCTGAAACCAAAAATGCATGGGACGAAAAAATACATCAAAATATCATGTTGGTTTCCGACCCTACAAGACGTAAAAAATATAATAAAAGTATTAAAAAAACCTATTTTTTGAAATTTCATTCGAATCAATTTTTAAGTTATTCGTGGGACATAGAAAAATTTCGGACAAAAAGTACAAAATCATTAATAACTCCCTAATTATACGTCGTATGATGAAATAGCAAGCGACAAAAAAGATGTAATGTGTTATTGTCTACAACATAGGCCATGGACAATATCACACTCAGAGAAAAATTTCGGCCAAAAAGTACAAAATCATTAATAACTCCGTAACTAAACGTCGTATGATGAAATAGCAAGAGACAAAAAAGATGTAATGTGTTAATGTCTACAACATAGGCCATGTACAATATCACACTCTGAGAAAAATTTCGGCCAAAAAGTACAAAATCATTAATAACTCCCTAATTAAACGTCGTATGATGAAATAGCAAGAGACAAAAAAGATGTAATGTGTTATTGTCTACAACTTAGGGCATGTACAATATCACACTCAGAGAAAAATTTCGGCCAAAAAGTACAAAATCATTAATAACTCCCTAATTAAACGTCGTATGATGAAATAGCAAGAGACAAAAAAGATGTAATGTGTTATTGTCTACAACATAGGCCATGTACAATATCACACTCAGAGAAAAATTTCGGCCAAAAAGTACAAAATCATTAATAACTCCGTAAATAAACGTCGTATGATGAAATAGCAAGAGACAAAAAAGATGTAATGTGTTAATGTCTACAACATAGGCCATGTACAATATCACACTCTGAGAAAAATTTCGGCCAAAAAGTACAAAATCATTAATAACTCCCTAATTAAACGTCGTATGATGAAATAGCAAGAGACAAAAAAGATGTAATGTGTTATTGCCTACAACATAGGCCATGTACAATATCACACTCAGAGAAAAATTTCGGCCAAAAAGTACAAAATCATTAATAACTCCGTAAATAAACGTCGTATGATGAAATAGCAAGAGACAAAAAAGATGTAATGTGTTATTGTCTACAACATAGGCCATGCACAATATCACACTCAGAGATATTACTGGAGATAAATAGCTTCCCCCTATATTTTTGTCTCTTGTAGGGTTGAAAATCAAAAAATGTACCTTTTCGGAATTTTTCTGTTGGTTGCAAGGTGAAAGGAGTGTTTTTGCCAAATATCAAGTTTCTAACTCATTTGGAAGAGGGTAAACATTTATGTCAGTGAGTGAATCAGTCAGCCATGTGGTTTTATATAATATAGATGAGCATGGGACGAAGTGGAAAATAATTCTATCACCTGAAACCAAAAATGCATGGGACGAAAAAATACATCAAAATATCATGTTGGTTTCCTACCCTACAAGACGTAAAAAATATAATAAAAGTATTAAAAAAACCTATTTTTTGAAATTTCATTCGAATCAATTTTTAAGTTATTCGTGGGACATAGAAAAATTTCGGCCAAAAAGTACAAAATCATTAATAACTCCGTAACTAAACGTCGTATGATGAAATAGCAAGAGACAAAAAAGATGTAATGTGTTAATGTCTACAACATAGGCCATGTACAATATCACACTCTGAGAAAAATTTCGGCCAAAAAGTACAAAATCATTAATAACTCCCTAATTAAACGTCGTATGATGAAATAGCAAGAGACAAAAAAGATGTAATGTGTTATTGTCTACAACATAGGCCATGTACAATATCACACTCAGAGAAAAATTTCGGCCAAAAAGTACAAAATCATTAATAACTCCGTAAATAAACGTCGTATGATGAAATAGCAAGAGACAAAAAAGATGTAATGTGTTAATGTCTACAACATAGGCCATGTACAATATCACACTCTGAGAAAAATTTCGGCCAAAAAGTACAAAATCATTAATAACTCCCTAATTAAACGTCGTATGATGAAATAGCAAGAGACAAAAAAGATGTAATGTGTTATTGTCTACAACATAGGCCATGCACAATATCACACTCAGAGATATTACTGGAGATAAATAGCTTCCCCCTATATTTTTGTCTCTTGTAGGGGTGAAAATCAAAAAATGTACCTTTTCGGAATTTTTCTGTTGGTTGCAAGGTGAAAGGAGTGTTTTTGCCAAATATCAAGTTTCTAACTCATTTGGAAGTGGGTAAACATTTATGTCAGTGAGTGAATCAGTCAGCCATGTGGTTTTATATAATATAGATGAGCATGGGACGTAGTGGAAAATAATTCTATCACCTGAAACCAAAAATGCATGGGACGAAAAAATACATCAAAATATCATGTTGGTTTCCGACCCTACAAGACGTAAAAAATATAATAAAAGTATTAAAAAAAACTATTTTTTGAAATTTCATTCGAATCAATTTTTAAGTTATTCGTGGGACATAGAAAAATTTCGGACAAAAAGTACAAAATCATTAATAACTCCCTAATTATACGTCGTATGATGAAATAGCAAGAGACAAAAAAGATGTAATGTGTTATTGTCTACAACATAGGCCATGGACAATATCACACTCAGAGAAAAATTTCGGCCAAAAAGTACAAAATCATTAATAACTCCGTAACTAAACGTCGTATGATGAAATAGCAAGAGACAAAAAAGATGTAATGTGTTAATGTCTACAACATAGGCCATGTACAATATCACACTCTGAGAAAAATTTCGGCCAAAAAGTACAAAATCATTAATAACTCCCTAATTAAACGTCGTATGATGAAATAGCAAGAGACAAAAAAGATGTAATGTGTTATTGTCTACAACTTAGGGCATGTACAATATCACACTCAGAGAAAAATTTCGGCCAAAAAGTACAAAATCATTAATAACTCCCTAATTAAACGTCGTATGATGAAATAGCAAGAGACAAAAAAGATGTAATGTGTTATTGTCTACAACATAGGCCATGGACAATATCACACTCAGAGAAAAATTTCGGCCAAAAAGTACAAAATCATTAATAACTCCGTAAATAAACGTCGTATGATGAAATAGCAAGAGACAAAAAAGATGTAATGTGTTATTGTCTACAACATAGGCCATGCACAATATCACACTCAGAGATATTACTGGAGATAAATAGCTTCCCCCTATATTTTTGTCTCTTGTAGGGTTGAAAATCAAAAAATGTACCTTTTCGGAATTTTTCTGTTGGTTGCAAGGTGAAAGGAGTGTTTTTGCCAAATATCAAGTTTCTAACTCATTTGGAAGTGGGTAAACATTTATGTCAGTGAGTGAATCAGTCAGCCATGTGGTTTTATATAATATAGATGAGCATGGGACGAAGTGGAAAATAATTCTATCACCTGAAACCAAAAATGCATGGGACGAAAAAATACATCAAAATATCATGTTGGTTTCCGACCCTACAAGACGTAAAAAATATAATAAAAGTATTAAAAAAAACTATTTTTTGAAATTTCATTCGAATCAATTTTTAAGTTATTCGTGGGACATAGAAAAATTTCGGACAAAAAGTACAAAATCATTAATAACTCCCTAATTATACGTCGTATGATGAAATAGCAAGAGACAAAAAAGATGTAATATGTTATTGTCTACAACATAGGCCATGGACAATATCACACTCAGAGAAAAATTTCGGCCAAAAAGTACAAAATCATTAATAACTCCGTAACTAAACGTCGTATGATGAAATAGCAAGAGACAAAAAAGATGTAATGTGTTATTGTCTACAACATAGGCCATGCACAATATCACACTCAGAGATATTACTGGAGATAAATAGCTTCCCCCTATATTTTTGTCTCTTGTAGGGTTGAAAATCAAAAAATGTACCTTTTCGGAATTTTTCTGTTGGTTGCAAGGTGAAAGGAGTGTTTTTGCCAAATATCAAGTTTCTAACTCATTTGGAAGTGGGTAAACATTTATGTCAGTGAGTGAATCAGTCAGCCATGTGGTTTTATATAATATAGATGAGCATGGGACGAAGTGGAAAATAATTCTATCACCTGAAACCAAAAATGCATGGGACGAAAAAATACATCAAAATATCATGTTGGTTTCCGACCCTACAAGACGTAAAAAATATAATAAAAGTATTAAAAAAACCTATTTTTTGAAATTTCATTCGAATCAATTTTTAAGTTATTCGTGGGACATAGAAAAATTTCGGACAAAAAGTACAAAATCATTAATAACTCCCTAATTATACGTCGTATGATGAAATAGCAAGCGACAAAAAAGATGTAATGTGTTATTGTCTACAACATAGGCCATGGACAATATCACACTCAGAGAAAAATTTCGGCCAAAAAGTACAAAATCATTAATAACTCCGTAACTAAACGTCGTATGATGAAATAGCAAGAGACAAAAAAGATGTAATGTGTTAATGTCTACAACATAGGCCATGTACAATATCACACTCTGAGAAAAATTTCGGCCAAAAAGTACAAAATCATTAATAACTCCCTAATTAAACGTCGTATGATGAAATAGCAAGAGACAAAAAAGATGTAATGTGTTATTGTCTACAACTTAGGGCATGTACAATATCACACTCAGAGAAAAATTTCGGCCAAAAAGTACAAAATCATTAATAACTCCCTAATTAAACGTCGTATGATGAAATAGCAAGAGACAAAAAAGATGTAATGTGTTATTGTCTACAACATAGGCCATGTACAATATCACACTCAGAGAAAAATTTCGGCCAAAAAGTACAAAATCATTAATAACTCCGTAAATAAACGTCGTATGATGAAATAGCAAGAGACAAAAAAGATGTAATGTGTTATTGTCTACAACATAGGCCATGCACAATATCACACTCAGAGATATTACTGGAGATAAATAGCTTCCCCCTATATTTTTGTCTCTTGTAGGGTTGAAAATCAAAAAATGTACCTTTTCGGAATTTTTCTGTTGGTTGCAAGGTGAAAGGAGTGTTTTTGCCAAATATCAAGTTTCTAACTCATTTGGAAGTGGGTAAACATTTATGTCAGTGAGTGAATCAGTCAGCCAAGTGGTTTTATATAATATAGATGAGCATGGGACGAAGTGGAAAATAATTCTATCACCTGAAACCAAAAATGCATGGGACGAAAAAATACATCAAAATATCATGTTGGTTTCCGACCCTACAAGACGTAAAAAATATAATAAAAGTATTAAAAAAACCTATTTTTTGAAATTTCATTCGAATCAATTTTTAAGTTATTCGTGGGACATAGAAAAATTTCGGACAAAAAGTACAAAATCATTAATAACTCCGTAACTAAACGTCGTATGATGAAATAGCAGAAGACAAAAAAGATGTAATGTGTTAATGTCTACAACATAGGCCATGTACAATATCACACTCTGAGAAAAATTTCGGCCAAAAAGTACAAAATCATTAATAACTCCCTAATTAAACGTCGTATGATGAAATAGCAAGAGACAAAAAAGATGTAATGTGTTATTGCCTACAACATAGGCCATGTACAATATCACACTCAGAGAAAATTTCGGCCAAAAAGTACAAAATCATTAATAACTCCGTAAATAAACGTCGTATGATGAAATAGCAAGAGACAAAAAAGATGTAATGTGTTATTGTCTACAACATAGGCCATGCACAATATCACACTCAGAGATATTACTGGAGATAAATAGCTTCCCCCTATATTTTTGTCTCTTGTAGGGTTGAAAATCAAAAAATGTACCTTTTCGGAATTTTTCTGTTGGTTGCAAGGTGAAAGGAGTGTTTTTGCCAAATATCAAGTTTCTAACTCATTTGGAAGAGGGTAAACATTTATGTCAGTGAGTGAATCAGTCAGCCATGTGGTTTTATATAATATAGATGAGCATGGGACGAAGTGGAAAATAATTCTATCACCTGAAACCAAAAATGCATGGGACGAAAAAATACATCAAAATATCATGTTGGTTTCCTACCCTACAAGACGTAAAAAATATAATAAAAGTATTAAAAAAACCTATTTTTTGAAATTTCATTCGAATCAATTTTTAAGTTATTCGTGGGACATAGAAAAATTTCGGCCAAAAAGTACAAAATCATTAATAACTCCGTAACTAAACGTCGTATGATGAAATAGCAAGAGACAAAAAAGATGTAATGTGTTAATGTCTACAACATAGGCCATGTACAATATCACACTCTGAGAAAAATTTCGGCCAAAAAGTACAAAATCATTAATAACTCCCTAATTAAACGTCGTATGATGAAATAGCAAGAGACAAAAAAGATGTAATGTGTTATTGTCTACAACATAGGCCATGTACAATATCACACTCAGAGAAAAATTTCGGCCAAAAAGTACAAAATCATTAATAACTCCGTAAATAAACGTCGTATGATGAAATAGCAAGAGACAAAAAAGATGTAATGTGTTAATGTCTACAACATAGGCCATGTACAATATCACACTCTGAGAAAAATTTCGGCCAAAAAGTACAAAATCATTAATAACTCCCTAATTAAACGTCGTATGATGAAATAGCAAGAGACAAAAAAGATGTAATGTGTTATTGTCTACAACATAGGCCATGCACAATATCACACTCAGAGATATTACTGGAGATAAATAGCTTCCCCCTATATTTTTGTCTCTTGTAGGGTTGAAAATCAAAAAATGTACCTTTTCGGAATTTTTCTGTTGGTTGCAAGGTGAAAGGAGTGTTTTTGCCAAATATCAAGTTTCTAACTCATTTGGAAGTGGGTAAACATTTATGTCAGTGAGTGAATCAGTCAGCCATGTGGTTTTATATAATATAGATGAGCATGGGACGTAGTGGAAAATAATTCTATCACCTGAAACCAAAAATGCATGGGACGAAAAAATACATCAAAATATCATGTTGGTTTCCGACCCTACAAGACGTAAAAAATATAATAAAAGTATTAAAAAAAACTATTTTTTGAAATTTCATTCGAATCAATTTTTAAGTTATTCGTGGGTCATAGAAAAATTTCGGACAAAAAGTACAAAATCATTAATAACTCCGTAACTAAACGTCGTATGATGAAATAGCAAGAGACAAAAAAGATGTAATGTGTTATTGTCTACAACATAGGCCATGGACAATATCACACTCAGAGAAAAATTTCGGCCAAAAAGTACAAAATCATTAATAACTCCGTAACTAAACGTCGTATGATGAAATAGCAAGAGACAAAAAAGATGTAATGTGTTAATGTCTACAACATAGGCCATGTAAATATCACACTCTGAGAAAAATTTCGGCCAAAAAGTACAAAATCATTAATAACTCCCTAATTAAACGTCGTATGATGAAATAGCAAGAGACAAAAAAGATGTAATGTGTTATTGTCTACAACTTAGGGCATGTACAATATCACACTCAGAGAAAAATTTCGGCCAAAAAGTACAAAATCATTAATAACTCCCTAATTAAACGTCGTATGATGAAATAGCAAGAGACAAAAAAGATGTAATGTGTTATTGTCTACAACATAGGCCATGTACAATATCACACTCAGAGAAAAATTTCGGCCAAAAAGTACAAAATCATTAATAACTCCGTAAATAAACGTCGTATGATGAAATAGCAAGAGACAAAAAAGATGTAATGTGTTATTGTCTACAACATAGGCCATGCACAATATCACACTCAGAGATATTACTGGAGATAAATAGCTTCCCCCTATATTTTTGTCTCTTGTAGGGTTGAAAATCAAAAAATGTACCTTTTCGGAATTTTTCTGTTGGTTGCAAGGTGAAAGGAGTGTTTTTGCCAAATATCAAGTTTCTAACTCATTTGGAAGTGGGTAAACATTTATGTCAGTGAGTGAATCAGTCAGCCATGTGGTTTTATATAATATAGATGAGCATGGGACGAAGTGGAAAATAATTCTATCACCTGAAACCAAAAATGCATGGGACGAAAAAATACATCAAAATATCATGTTGGTTTCCGACCCTACAAGACGTAAAAAATATAATAAAAGTATTAAAAAAAACTATTTTTTGAAATTTCATTCGAATCAATTTTTAAGTTATTCGTGGGACATAGAAAAATTTCGGACAAAAAGTACAAAATCATTAATAACTCCCTAATTATACGTCGTATGATGAAATAGCAAGAGACAAAAAAGATGTAATATGTTATTGTCTACAACATAGGCCATGGACAATATCACACTCAGAGAAAAATTTCGGCCAAAAAGTACAAAATCATTAATAACTCCGTAACTAAACGTCGTATGATGAAATAGCAAGAGACAAAAAAGATGTAATGTGTTAATGTCTACAACATAGGCCATGTACAATATCACACTCTGAGAAAAATTTCTGCCAAAAAGTACAAAAGCATTAATAACTCCCTAATTAAACGTCGTATGATGAAATAGCAAGAGACAAAAAAGATGTAATGTGTTATTGTCTACAACTTAAGGCATGTACAATATCAAACTCTGAGAAAAATTTCGGCCAAAAAGTACAAAATCATTAATAACTCCCTAATTAAACGTCGTATGATGAAATAGCAAGAGACAAAAAAGATGTAATGTGTTATTGTCTACAACATAGGCCATGTACAATATCACACTCAGAGAAAAATTTCGGCCTAAAAGTACAAAATCATTAATAACTCCGTAAATAAACGTCGTATGATGAAATAGCAAGAGACAAAAAAGATGTAATGTGTTATTTTCTACAACATAGGCCATGCACAATATCACACTCAGAGATATTACTGGAGATAAATAGCTTCCCCCTATATTTTTGTCTCTTGTAGGGTTGAAAATCAAAAAATGTACCTTTTCGGAATTTTTCTGTTGGTTGCAAGGTGAAAGGAGTGTTTTTGCCAAATATCAAGTTTCTAACTCATTTGGAAGTGGGTAAACATTTATGTCAGTGAGTGAATCAGTCAGCCATGTGGTTTTATATAATATAGATGAGCATGGGACGAAGTGGAAAATAATTCTATCACCTGAAACCAAAAATGCATGGGACGAAAAAATACATCAAAATATCATGTTGGTTTCCGACCCTACAAGACGTAAAAAATATAATAAAAATATTAAAAAAACCTATTTTTTGAAATTTCATTCGAATCAATTTTTAAGTTATTCGTGGGACATAGAAAAATTTCGGACAAAAAGTACAAAATCATTAATAACTCCGTAACTAAACGTCGTATGATGAAATAGCAAGAGACAAAAAAGATGTAATGTGTTATTGTCTACAACATAGGCCATGCACAATATCACACTCAGAGATATTACTGGAGATAAATAGCTTCCCCCTATATTTTTGTCTCTTGTAGGGTTGAAAATTAAAAAATGTACCTTTTCGGAATTTTTCTGTTGGTTGCAAGGTGAAAGGAGTGTTTTTGCCAAATATCAAGTTTCTAACTCATTTGGAAGTGGGTAAACATTTATGTCAGTGAGTGAATCAGTCAGCCATGTGGTTTTATATAATATAGATGAGCATGGGACGTAGTGGAAAATAATTCTATCACCTGAAACCAAAAATGCATGGGACGAAAAAATACATCAAAATATCATGTTGGTTTCCGACCCTACAAGACGTAAAAAATATAATAAAAGTATTAAAAAAAACTATTTTTTGAAATTTCATTCGAATCAATTTTTAAGTTATTCGTGGGACATAGAAAAATTTCGGACAAAAAGTACAAAATCATTAATAACTCCCTAATTATACGTCGTATGATGAAATAGCAAGAGACAAAAAAGATGTAATGTGTTATTGTCTACAACATAGGCCATGGACAATATCACACTCAGAGAAAAATTTCGGCCAAAAAGTTCAAAATCATTAATAACTCCGTAACTAAACGTCGTATGATGAAATAGCAAGAGACAAAAAAGATGTAATGTGTTAATGTCTACAACATAGGCCATGTACAATATCACACTCTGAGAAAAATTTCGGCCAAAAATACAAAATCATTAATAACTCCCTAATTAAACGTCGTATGATGAAATAGCAAGAGACAAAAAAGATGTAATGTGTTATTGTCTACAACTTAGGGCATGTACAATATCACACTCAGAGAAAAATTTCGGCCAAAAAGTACAAAATCATTAATAACTCCCTAATTAAACGTCGTATGATGAAATAGCAAGAGACAAAAAAGATGTAATGTGTTATTGTCTACAACATAGGCCATGTACAATATCACACTCAGAGAAAAATTTCGGCCAAAAAGTACAAAATCATTAATAACTCCGTAAATAAACGTCGTATGATGAAATAGCAAGAGACAAAAAAGATGTAATGTGTTATTGTCTACAACATAGGCCATACACAATATCACACTCAGAGATATTACTGGAGATAAATAGCTTCCCCCTATATTTTTGTCTCTTGTAGGGTTGAAAATCAAAAAATGTACCTTTTCGGAATTTTTCTGTTGGTTGCAAGGTGAAAGGAGTGTTTTTGCCAAATATCAAGTTTCTAACTCATTTGGAAGTGGGTAAACATTTATGTCAGCGAGTGAATCAGTCAGCCATGTGGTTTTATATAATATAGATGAGCATGGGACGAAGTGGAAAATAATTCTATCACCTGAAACCAAAAATGCATGGGACGAAAAAATACATCAAAATATCATGTTGGTTTCCGACCCTACAAGACGTAAAAAATATAATAAAAGTATTAAAAAAACCTATTTTTTGAAATTTCATTCGAATCAATTTTTAAGTTATTCGTGGGACATAGAAAAATTTCGGACAAAAAGTACAAAATCATTAATAACTCCCTAATTATACGTCGTATGATGAAATAGCAAGAGAAGAAAAAGATGTAATGTGTTATTGTCTACAACATAGGCCATGGACAATATCACACTCAGAGAAAAATTTCGGCCAAAAAGTACAAAATCATTAATAACTCCGTAACTAAACGTCGTATGATGAAATAGCAAGAGACAAAAAAGATGTAATGTGTTAATGTCTACAACATAGGCCATGTACAATATCACACTCTGAGAAAAATTTCGGCCAAAAAGTACAAAATCATTAATAACTCCCTAATTAAACGTCGTATGATGAAATAGCAAGAGACAAAAAAGATGTAATGTGTTATTGTCTACAACTTAGGGCATGTACAATATCACACTCAGAGAAAAATTTCGGCCAAAAAGTACAAAATCATTAATAACTCCCTAATTAAACGTCGTATGATGAAATAGCAAGAGACAAAAAAGATGTAATGTATTATTGTCTACAACATAGGCCATGTACAATATCACACTCAGAGAAAAATTTCGGCCAAAAAGTACAAAATCATTAATAACTCCGTAAATAAACGTCGTATGATGAAATAGCAAGAGACAAAAAAGATGTAATGTGTTATTGTCTACAACATAGGCCATGCACAATATCACACTCAGAGATATTACTGGAGATAAATAGCTTCCCCCTATATTTTTGTCTCTTGTAGGGTTGAAAATCAAAAAATGTACCTTTTCGGAATTTTTCTGTTGGTTGCAAGGTGAAAGGAGTGTTTTTGCCAAATATCAAGTTTCTAACTCATTTGGAAGTGGGTAAACATTTATGTCAGTGAGTGAATCAGTCAGCCATGTGGTTTTATATAATATAGATGAGCATGGGACGAAGTGGAAAATAATTCTATCACCTGAAACCAAAAATGCATGGGACGAAAAAATACATCAAAATATCATGTTGGTTTCCGACCCTACAAGACGTAAAAAATATAATAAAAGTATTAAAAAAACCTATTTTTTGAAATTTCATTCGAATCAATTTTTAAGTTATTCGTGGGACATAGAAAAATTTCGGACAAAAAGTACAAAATCATTAATAACTCCGTAACTAAACGTCGTATGATGAAATAGCAGAAGACAAAAAAGATGTAATGTGTTAATGTCTACAACATAGGCCATGTACAATATCACACTCTGAGAAAAATTTCGGCCAAAAAGTACAAAATCATTAATAACTCCCTAATTAAACGTCGTATGATGAAATAGCAAGAGACAAAAAAGATGTAATGTGTTATTGCCTACAACATAGGCCATGTACAATATCACACTCAGAGAAAAATTTCGGCCAAAAAGTACAAAATCATTAATAACTCCGTAAATAAACGTCGTATGATGAAATAGCAAGAGACAAAAAAGATGTAATGTGTTATTGTCTACAACATAGGCCATGCACAATATCACACTCAGAGATATTACTGGAGATAAATAGCTTCCCCCTATATTTTTGTCTCTTGTAGGGTTGAAAATGAAAAAATGTACCTTTTCGGAATTTTTCTGTTGGTTGCAAGGTGAAAGGAGTGTTTTTGCCAAATATCAAGTTTCTAACTCATTTGGAAGTGGGTAAACATTTATGTCAGTGAGTGAATCAGTCAGCCATGTGGTTTTATATAATATAGATGAGCATGGGACGAAGTGGAAAATAATTCTATCACCTGAAACCAAAAATGCATGGGACGAAAAAATACATCAAAATATCATGTTGGTTTCCTACCCTACAAGACGTAAAAAATATAATAAAAGTATTAAAAAAACCTATTTTTTGAAATTTCATTCGAATCAATTTTTAAGTTATTCGTGGGACATAGAAAAATTTCGGCCAAAAAGTACAAAATCATTAATAACTCCGTAACTAAACGTCGTATGATGAAATAGCAAGAGACAAAAAAGATGTAATGTGTTAATGTCTACAACATAGGCCATGTACAATATCACACTCTGAGAAAAATTTCGGCCAAAAAGTACAAAATCATTAATAACTCCCTAATTAAACGTCGTATGATGAAATAGCAAGAGACAAAAAAGATGTAATGTGTTATTGTCTACAACATAGGCCATGTACAATATCACACTCAGAGAAAAATTTCGGCCAAAAAGTACAAAATCATTAATAACTCCGTAAATAAACGTCGTATGATGAAATAGCAAGAGACAAAAAAGATGTAATGTGTTAATGTCTACAACATAGGCCATGTACAATATCACACTCTGAGAAAAATTTCGGCCAAAAAGTACAAAATCATTAATAACTCCCTAATTAAACGTCGTATGATGATATAGCAAGAGACAAAAAAGATGTAATGTGTTATTGTCTACAACATAGGCCATGCACAATATCACACTCAGAGATATTACTGGAGATAAATAGCTTCCCCCTATATTTTTGTCTCTTGTAGGGTTGAAAATCAAAAAATGTACCTTTTCGGAATTTTTCTGTTGGTTGCAAGGTGAAAGGAGTGTTTTTGCCAAATATCAAGTTTCTAACTCATTTGGAAGTGGGTAAACATTTATGTCAGTGAGTGAATCAGTCAGCCATGTGGTTTTATATAATATAGATGAGCATGGGACGTAGTGGAAAATAATTCTATCACCTGAAACCAAAAATGCATGGGACGAAAAAATACATCAAAATATCATGTTGCTTTCCTACCCTACAAGACGTAAAAAATATAATAAAAGTATTAAAAAAAACTATTTTTTGAAATTTCATTCGAATCAATTTTTAAGTTATTCGTGGGACATAGAAAAATTTCGGACAAAAAGTACAAAATCAATAATAACTCCCTAATTATACGTCGTATGATGAAATAGCAAGAGACAAAAAAGATGTAATGTGTTATTGTCTACAACATAGGCCATGGACAATATCACACTCAGAGAAAAATTTCGGCCAAAAAGTACAAAATCATTAATAACTCCGTAACTAAACGTCGTATGATGAAATAGCAAGAGACAAAAAAGATGTAATGTGTTAATGTCTACAACATAGGCCATGTACAATATCACACTCTGAGAAAAATTTCGGCCAAAAAGTACAAAATCATTAATAACTCCCTAATTAAACGTCGTATGATGAAATAGCAAGAGACAAAAAAGATGTAATGTGTTATTGTCTACAACATAGGCCATGTACAATATCACACTCAGAGAAAAATTTCGGCCAAAAAGTACAAAATCATTAATAACTCCGTAAATAAACGTCGTATGATGAAATAGCAAGAGACAAAAAAGATGTAATGTGTTATTGTCTACAACATAGGCCATGCACAATATCACACTCAGAGATATTACTGGAGATAAATAGCTTCCCCCTATATTTTTGTCTCTTGTAGGGTTGAAAATCAAAAAATGTACCTTTTCGGAATTTTTCTGTTGGTTGCAAGGTGAAAGGAGTGTTTTTGCCAAATATCAAGTTTCTAACTCATTTGGAAGTGGGTAAACATTTATGTCAGTGAGTGAATCAGTCAGCCATGTGGTTTTATATAATATAGATGAGCATGGGACGAAGTGGAAAATAATTCTATCACCTGAAACCAAAAATGCATGGGACGAAAAAATACATCAAAATATCATGTTGGTTTCCGACCCTACAAGACGTAAAAAATATAATAAAAGTATTAAAAAAACCTATTTTTTGAAATTTCATTCGAATCAATTTTTAAGTTATTCGTGGGACATAGAAAAATTTCGGACAAAAAGTACAAAATCATTAATAACTCCGTAACTAAACGTCGTATGATGAAATAGCAGAAGACAAAAAAGATGTAATGTGTTAATGTCTACAACATAGGCCATGTACAATATCACACTCTGAGAAAAATTTCGGCCAAAAAGTACAAAATCATTAATAACTCCCTAATTAAACGTCGTATGATGAAATAGCAAGAGACAAAAAAGATGTAATGTGTTATTGCCTACAACATAGGCCATGTACAATATCACACTCAGAGAAAAATTTCGGCCAAAAAGTACAAAATCATTAATAACTCCGTAAATAAACGTCGTATGATGAAATAGCAAGAGACAAAAAAGATGTAATGTGTTATTGTCTACAACATAGGCCATGCACAATATCACACTCAGAGATATTACTGGAGATAAATAGCTTCCCCCTATATTTTTGTCTCTTGTAGGGTTGAAAATCAAAAAATGTACCTTTTCGGAATTTTTCTGTTGGTTGCAAGGTGAAAGGAGTGTTTTTGCCAAATATCAAGTTTCTAACTCATTTGGAAGTGGGTAAACATTTATGTCAGTGAGTGAATCAGTCAGCCATGTGGTTTTATATAATATAGATGAGCATGGGACGAAGTGGAAAATAATTCTATCACCTGAAACCAAAAATGCATGGGACGAAAAAATACATCAAAATATCATGTTGGTTTCCTACCCTACAAGACGTAAAAAATATAATAAAAGTATTAAAAAAACCTATTTTTTGAAATTTCATTCGAATCAATTTTTAAGTTATTCGTGGGACATAGAAAAATTTCGGCCAAAAAGTACAAAATCATTAATAACTCCGTAACTAAACGTCGTATGATGAAATAGCAAGAGACAAAAAAGATGTAATGTGTTAATGTCTACAACATAGGCCATGTACAATATCACACTCTGAGAAAAATTTCGGCCAAAAAGTACAAAATCATTAATAACTCCCTAATTAAACGTCGTATGATGAAATAGCAAGAGACAAAAAAGATGTAATGTGTTATTGTCTACAACATAGGCCATGTACAATATCACACTCAGAGAAAAATTTCGGCCAAAAAGTACAAAATCATTAATAACTCCGTAAATAAACGTCGTATGATGAAATAGCAAGAGACAAAAAAGATGTAATGTGTTAATGTCTACAACATAGGCCATGTACAATATCACACTCTGAGAAAAATTTCGGCCAAAAAGTACAAAATCATTAATAACTCCCTAATTAAACGTCGTATGATGAAATAGCAAGAGACAAAAAAGATGTAATGTGTTATTGTCTACAACATAGGCCATGCACAATATCACACTCAGAGATATTACTGGAGATAAATAGCTTCCCCCTATATTTTTGTCTCTTGTAGGGTTGAAAATCAAAAAATGTACCTTTTCGGAATTTTTCTGTTGGTTGCAAGGTGAAAGGAGTGTTTTTGCCAAATATCAAGTTTCTAACTCATTTGGAAGTGGGTAAACATTTATGTCAGTGAGTGAATCAGTCAGCCATGTGGTTTTATATAATATAGATGAGCATGGGACGTAGTGGAAAATAATT
The DNA here is from genome assembly GCA_946902985.2 of Meconema thalassinum. Taxonomy (NCBI): domain Eukaryota; kingdom Metazoa; phylum Arthropoda; class Insecta; order Orthoptera; family Tettigoniidae; genus Meconema; species Meconema thalassinum. Next base: position 209,304,215 of record OX336398.1, read on the forward strand.
CTATCACCTGAAACCAAAAATGCATGGGACGAAAAAATACATCAAAATATCATGTTGGTTTCCGACCCTACAAGACGTAAAAAATATAATAAAAGTATTAAAAAAACCTATTTTTTGAAATTTCATTCGAATCAATTTTTAAGTTATTCGTGGGACATAGAAAAATTTCGGACAAAAAGTACAAAATCATTAATAACTCCCTAATTATACGTCGTATGATGAAATAGCAAGAGACAAAAAAGATGTAATGTGTTATTGTCTACAACATAGGCCATGGACAATATCACACTCAGAGAAAAATTTCGGCCAAAAAGTACAAAATCATTAATAACTCCGTAACTAAACGTCGTATGATGAAATAGCAAGAGACAAAAAAGATGTAATGTGTTAATGTCTACAACATAGGCCATGTACAATATCACACTCTGAGAAAAATTTCGGCCAAAAAGTACAAAATCATTAATAACTCCCTAATTAAACGTCGTATGATGAAATAGCAAGAGACAAAAAAGATGTAATGTGTTATTGTCTACAACTTAGGGCATGTACAATATCACACTCAGAGAAAAATTTCGGCCAAAAAGTACAAAATCATTAATAACTCCCTAATTAAACGTCGTATGATGAAATAGCAAGAGACAAAAAAGATGTAATGTGTTATTGTCTACAACATAGGCCATGTACAATATCACACTCAGAGAAAAATTTCGGCCAAAAAGTACAAAATCATTAATAACTCCGTAAATAAACGTCGTATGATGAAATAGCAAGAGACAAAAAAGATGTAATGTGTTATTGTCTACAACATAGGCCATGCACAATATCACACTCAGAGATATTACTGGAGATAAATAGCTTCCCCCTATATTTTTGTCTCTTGTAGGGTTGAAAATCAAAAAATGTACCTTTTCGGAATTTTTCTGTTGGTTGCAAGGTGAAAGGAGTGTTTTTGCCAAATATCAAGTTTCTAACTCATTTGGAAGTGGGTAAACATTTATGTCAGTGAGTGAATCAGTCAGCCATGTGGTTTTATATAATATAGATGAGCATGGGACGAAGTGGAAAATAATTCTATCACCTGAAACCAAAAATGCATGGGACGAAAAAATACATCAAAATATCATGTTGGTTTCCGAACCCTACAAGACGTAAAAAATATAATAAAAGTATTAAAAAAACCTATTTTTTGAAATTTCATTCGAATCAATTTTTAAGTTATTCGTGGGACATAGAAAAATTTCGGACAAAAAGTACAAAATCATTAATAACTCCCTAATTATACGTCGTATGATGAAATAGCAAGAGACAAAAAAGATGTAATGTGTTATTGTCTACAACATAGGCCATGGACAATATCACACTCAGAGAAAAATTTCGGCCAAAAAGTACAAAATCATTAATAACTCCGTAACTAAACGTCGTATGATGAAATAGCAAGAGACAAAAAAGATGTAATGTGTTAATGTCTACAACATAGGCCATGTACAATATCACACTCTGAGAAAAATTTCGGCCAAAAAGTACAAAATCATTAATAACTCCCTAATTAAACGTCGTATGATGAAATAGCAAGAGACAAAAAAGATGTAATGTGTTATTGTCTACAACTTAGGGCATGTACAATATCACACTCAGAAAAAAATTTCGGCCAAAAAGTACAAAATCATTAATAACTCCCTAATTAAACGTCGTATGATGAAATAGCAAGAGACAAAAAAGATGTAATGTGTTATTGTCTACAACATAGGCCATGTACAATATCACACTCAGAGAAAAATTTCGGCCAAAAAGTACAAAATCATTAATAACTCCGTAAATAAACGTCGTATGATGAAATAGCAAGAGACAAAAAAGATGTAATGTGTTATTGTCTACAACATAGGCCATGCACAATATCACACTCAGAGATATTACTGGAGATAAATAGCTTCCCCCTATATTTTTGTCTCTTGTATGGTTGAAAATCAAAAAAATGTACCTTTTCGGAATTTTTCTGTTGGTTGCAAGGTGAAAGGAGTGTTTTTGCCAAATATCAAGTTTCTAACTCATTTGGAAGTGGGTAAACATTTATGTCAGTGAGTGAATCAGTCAGCCATGTGGTTTTATATAATATAGATGAGCATGGGACGAAGTGGAAAATAATTCTATCACCTGAAACCAAAAATGCATGGGACGAAAAAATACATCAAAATATCATGTTGGTTTCCGACCCTACAAGACGTAAAAAATATAATAAAAGTATTAAAAAAACCTATTTTTTGAAATTTCATTCGAATCAATTTTTAAGTTATTCGTGGGACATAGAAAAATTTCGGACAAAAAGTACAAAATCATTAATAACTCCGTAACTAAACGTCGTATGATGAAATAGCAAGAGACAAAAAAGATGTAATGTGTTAATGTCTACAACATAGGCCATGTACAATATCACACTCTGAGAAAAATTTCGGCCAAAAAGTACAAAATCATTAATAACTCCCTAATTAAACGTCGTATGATGAAATAGCAAGAGACAAAAAAGATGTAATGTGTTATTGCCTACAACATAGGCCATGTACAATATCACACTCAGAGAAAAATTTCGGCCAAAAAGTACAAAATCATTAATAACTCCGTAAATAAACGTCGTATGATGAAATAGCAAGAGACAAAAAAGATGTAATGTGTTATTGTCTACAACATAGGCCATGCACAATATCACACTCAGAGATATTACTGGAGATAAATAGCTTCCCCCTATATTTTTGTCTCTTGTAGGGTTGAAAATCAAAAAATGTACCTTTTCGGAATTTTTCTGTTGGTTGCAAGGTGAAAGGAGTGTTTTTGCCAAATATCAAGTTTCTAACTCATTTGGAAGTGGGTAAACATTTATGTCAGTGAGTGAATCAGTCAGCCATGTGGTTTTATATAATATAGATGAGCATGGGACGAAGTGGAAAATAATTCTATCACCTGAAACCAAAAATGCATGGGACGAAAAAATACATCAAAATATCATGTTGGTTTCCTACCCTACAAGACGTAAAAAATATAATAAAAGTATAAAAAAAACCTATTTTTTGAAATTTCATTCGAATCAATTTTTAAGTTATTCGTGGGACATAGAAAAATTTCGGCCAAAAAGTACAAAATCATTAATAACTCCGTAACTAAACGTCGTATGATGAAATAGCAAGAGACAAAAAAGATGTAAAGTGTTAATGTCTACAACATAGGCCATGTACAATATCACACTCTGAGAAAAATTTCGGCCAAAAAGTACAAAATCATTAATAACTCCCTAATTAAACGTCGTATGATGAAATAGCAAGAGACAAAAAAGATGTAATGTGTTATTGTCTACAACATAGGCCATGTACAATATCACACTCAGAGAAAAATTTCGGCCAAAAAGTACAAAATCATTAATAACTCCGTAAATAAACGTCGTATGATGAAATAGCAAGAGACAAAAAAGATGTAATGTGTTATTGTCTACAACTTAGGGCATGTACAATATCACACTCAGAGAAAAATTTCGGCCAAAAAGTACAAAATCATTAATAACTCCCTAATTAAACGTCGTATGATGAAATAGCAAGAGACAAAAAAGATGTAATGTATTATTGTCTACAACATAGGCCATGTACAATATCACACTCAGAGAAAAATTTCGGCCAAAAAGTACAAAATCATTAATAACTCCGTAAATAAACGTCGTATGATGAAATAGCAAGAGACAAAAAAGATGTAATGTGTTATTGTCTACAACATAGGCCATGCACAATATCACACTCAGAGATATTACTGGAGATAAATAGCTTCCCCCTATATTTTTGTCTCTTGTAGGGTTGAAAATCAAAAAATGTACCTTTTCGGAATTTTTCTGTTGGTTGCAAGGTGAAAGGAGTGTTTTTGCCAAATATCAAGTTTCTAACTCATTTGGAAGTGGGTAAACATTTATGTCAGTGAGTGAATCAGTCAGCCATGTGGTTTTATATAATATAGATGAGCATGGGACGAAGTGGAAAATAATTCTATCACCTGAAACCAAAAATGCATGGGACGAAAAAATACATCAAAATATCATGTTGGTTTCCGACCCTACAAGACGTAAAAAATATAATAAAAGTATTAAAAAAACCTATTTTTTGAAATTTCATTCGAATCAATTTTTAAGTTATTCGTGGGACATAGAAAAATTTCGGCCAAAAAGTACAAAATCATTAATTACTCCGTAACTAAACGTCGTATGATGAAATAGCAAGAGACAAAAAAGATGTAATGTGTTAATGTCTACAACATAGGCCATGTACAATATCACACTCTGAGAAAAATTTCGGCCAAAAAGTACAAAATCATTAATAACTCCCTAATTAAACGTCGTATGATGAAATAGCAAGAGACAAAAAAGATGTAATGTGTTATTGTCTACAACATAGGCCATGTACAATATCACACTCAGAGAAAAATTTCGGCCAAAAAGTACAAAATCATTAATAACTCCGTAAATAAACGTCGTATGATGAAATAGCAAGAGACAAAAAAGATGTAATGTGTTAATGTCTACAACATAGGCCATGTACAATATCACACTCTGAGAAAAATTTCGGCCAAAAAGTACAAAATCATTAATAACTCCCTAATTAAACGTCGTATGATGAAATAGCTAGAGACAAAAAAGATGTAATGTGTTATTGTCTACAACATAGGCCATGCACAATATCACACTCAGAGATATTACTGGAGATAAATAGCTTCCCCCTATATTTTTGTCTCTTGTAGGGTTGAAAATCAAAAAATGTACCTTTTCGGAATTTTTCTGTTGGTTGCAAGGTGAAAGGAGTGTTTTTGCCAAATATCAAGTATCTAACTCATTTGGAAGTGGGTAAACATTTATGTCAGTGAGTGAATCAGTCAGCCATGTGGTTTTATATAATATAGATGAGCATGGGACGTAGTGGAAAATAATTCTATCACCTGAAACCAAAAATGCATGGGACGAAAAAATACATCAAAATATCATGTTGGTTTCCGACCCTACAAGACGTAAAAAATATAATAAAAGTATTAAAAAAAACTATTTTTTGAAATTTCATTCGAATCAATTTTTAAGTTATTCGTGGGACATAGAAAAATTTCGGACAAAAAGTACAAAATCATTAATAACTCCCTAATTATACGTCGTATGATGAAATAGCAAGAGACAAAAAAGATGTAATGTGTTATTGTCTACAACATAGGCCATGGACAATATCACACTCAGAGAAAAATTTCGGCCAAAAAGTACAAAATCATTAATAACTCCGTAACTAAACGTCGTATGATGAAATAGCAAGAGACAAAAAAGATGTAATGTGTTAATGTCTACAACATAGGCCATGTACAATATCACACTCTGAGAAAAATTTCGGCCAAAAAGTACAAAATCATTAATAACTCCCTAATTAAACGTCGTATGATGAAATAGCAAGAGACAAAAAAGATGTAATGTGTTATTGTCTACAACTTAGGGCATGTACAATATCACACTCAGAGAAAAATTTCGGCCAAAAAGTACAAAATCATTAATAACTCCCTAATTAAACGTCGTATGATGAAATAGCAAGAGACAAAAAAGATGTAATGTGTTATTGTCTACAACATAGGCCATGTACAATATCACACTCAGAGAAAAATTTCGGCCAAAAAGTACAAAATCATTAATAACTCCGTAAATAAACGTCGTATGATGAAATAGCAAGAGACAAAAAAGATGTAATGTGTTATTGTCTACAACATAGGCCATGCACAATATCACACTCAGAGATATTACTGGAGATAAATAGCTTCCCCCTATATTTTTGTCTCTTGTAGGGTTGAAAATCAAAAAATGTACCTTTTCGGAATTTTTCTGTTGGTTGCAAGGTGAAAGGAGTGTTTTTGCCAAATATCAAGTTTCTAACTCATTTGGAAGTGGGTAAACATTTATGTCAGTGAGTGAATCAGTCAGCCATGTGGTTTTATATAATATAGATGAGCATGGGACGAAGTGGAAAATAATTCTATCACCTGAAACCAAAAATGCATGGGACGAAAAAATACATCAAAATATCATGTTGGTTTCCGACCCTACAAGACGTAAAAAATATAATAAAAGTATTAAAAAAACCTATTTTTTGAAATTTCATTCGAATCAATTTTTAAGTTATTCGTGGGACATAGAAAAATTTCGGACAAAAAGTACAAAATCATTAATAACTCCCTAATTATACGTCGTATGATGAAATAGCAAGAGACAAAAAAGATGTAATGTGTTATTGTCTACAACATAGGCCATGGACAATATCACACTCAGAGAAAAATTTCGGCCAAAAAGTACAAAATCATTAATAACTCCGTAACTAAACGTCGTATGATGAAATAGCAAGAGACAAAAAAGATGTAATGTGTTAATGTCTACAACATAGGCCATGTACAATATCACACTCTGAGAAAAATTTCGGCCAAAAAGTACAAAATCATTAATAACTCCCTAATTAAACGTCGTATGATGAAATAGCAAGAGACAAAAAAGATGTAATGTGTTATTGTCTACAACTTAGGGCATGTACAATATCACACTCAGAAAAAAATTTCGGCCAAAAAGTACAAAATCATTAATAACTCCCTAATTAAACGTCGTATGATGAAATAGCAAGAGACAAAAAAGATGTAATGTGTTATTGTCTACAACATAGGCCATGTACAATATCACACTCAGAGAAAAATTTCGGCCAAAAAGTACAAAATCATTAATAACTCCGTAAATAAACGTCGTATGATGAAATAGCAAGAGACAAAAAAGATGTAATGTGTTATTGTCTACAACATAGGCCATGCACAATATCACACTCAGAGATATTACTGGAGATAAATAGCTTCCCCCTATATTTTTGTCTCTTGTATGGTTGAAAATCAAAAAATGTACCTTTTCGGAATTTTTCTGTTGGTTGCAAGGTGAAAGGAGTGTTTTTGCCAAATATCAAGTTTCTAACTCATTTGGAAGTGGGTAAACATTTATGTCAGTGAGTGAATCAGTCAGCCATGTGGTTTTATATAATATAGATGAGCATGGGACGAAGTGGAAAATAATTCTATCACCTGAAACCAAAAATGCATGGGACGAAAAAATACATCAAAATATCATGTTGGTTTCCGACCCTACAAGACGTAAAAAATATAATAAAAGTATTAAAAAAACCTATTTTTTGAAATTTCATTCGAATCAATTTTTAAGTTATTCGTGGGACATAGAAAAATTTCGGACAAAAAGTACAAAATCATTAATAACTCCGTAACTAAACGTCGTATGATGAAATAGCAAGAGACAAAAAAGATGTATTGTGTTAATGTCTACAACATAGGCCATGTACAATATCACACTCTGAGAAAAATTTCGGCCAAAAAGTACAAAATCATTAATAACTCCCTAATTAAACGTCGTATGATGAAATAGCAAGAGACAAAAAAGATGTAATGTGTTATTGCCTACAACATAGGCCATGTACAATATCACACTCAGAGAAAAATTTCGGCCAAAAAGTACAAAATCATTAATAACTCCGTAAATAAACGTCGTATGATGAAATAGCAAGAGACAAAAAAGATGTAATGTGTTATTGTCTACAACATAGGCCATGCACAATATCACACTCAGAGATATTACTGGAGATAAATAGCTTCCCCCTATATTTTTGTCTCTTGTAGGGTTGAAAATCAAAAAATGTACCTTTTCGGAATTTTTCTGTTGGTTGCAAGGTGAAAGGAGTGTTTTTGCCAAATATCAAGTTTCTAACTCATTTGGAAGTGGGTAAACATTTATGTCAGTGAGTGAATCAGTCAGCCATGTGGTTTTATATAATATAGATGAGCATGGGACGAAGTGGAAAATAATTCTATCACCTGAAACCAAAAATGCATGGGACGAAAAAATACATCAAAATATCATGTTGGTTTCCTACCCTACAAGACGTAAAAAATATAATAAAAGTATAAAAAAAAACTATTTTTTGAAATTTCATTCGAATCAATTTTTAAGTTATTCGTGGGACATAGAAAAATTTCGGACAAAAAGTACAAAATCATTAATAACTCCGTAACTAAACGTCGTATGATGAAATAGCAAGAGACAAAAAAGATGTAAGGTGTTATTGTCTACAACATAGGCCATGGACAATATCACACTCAGAGAAAAATTTCGGCCAAAAAGTACAAAATCATTAATAACTCCGTAACTAAACGTCGTATGATGAAATAGCAAGAGACAAAAAAGATGTAATGTGTTAATGTCTACAACATAGGCCATGTACAATATCACACTCTGAGAAAAATTTCGGCCAAAAAGTACAAAATCATTAATAACTCCCTAATTAAACGTCGTATGATGAAATAGCAAGAGACAAAAAAGATGTAATGTGTTATTGTCTACAACATAGGCCATGTACAATATCACACTCAGAGAAAAATTTCGGCCAAAAAGTACAAAATCATTAATAACTCCGTAAATAAACGTCGTATGATGAAATAGCAAGAGACAAAAAAGATGTAATGTGTTATTGTCTACAACATAGGCCATGCACAATATCACACTCAGAGATATTACTGGAGATAAATAGCTTCCCCCTATATTTTTGTCTCTTGTAGGGTTGAAAATCAAAAAATGTACCTTTTCGGAATTTTTCTGTTGGTTGCAAGGTGAAAGGAGTGTTTTTGCCAAATATCAAGTTTCTAACTCATTTGGAAGTGGGTAAACATTTATGTCAGTGAGTGAATCAGTCAGCCATGTGGTTTTATATAATATAGATGAGCATGGGACGAAGTGGAAAATAATTCTATCACCTGAAACCAAAAATGCATGGGACGAAAAAATACATCAAAATATCATGTTGGTTTCCGACCCTACAAGACGTAAAAAATATAATAAAAGTATTAAAAAAAACTATTTTTTGAAATTTCATTCGAATCAATTTTTAAGTTATTCGTGGGACATAGAAAAATTTCGGACAAAAAGTACAAAATCATTAATAACTCCGTAACTAAACGTCGTATGATGAAATAGCAAGAGACAAAAAAGATGTAAGGTGTTATTGTCTACAACATAGGCCATGGACAATATCACACTCAGAGAAAAATTTCGGCCAAAAAGTACAAAATCATTAATAACTCCGTAACTAAACGTCGTATGATGAAATAGCAAGAGACAAAAAAGATGTAATGTGTTAATGTCTACAACATAGGCCATGTACAATATCACACTCTGAGAAAAATTTCGGCCAAAAAGTACAAAATCATTAATAACTCCCTAATTAAACGTCGTATGATGAAATAGCAAGAGACATAAAAGATGTAATGTGTTATTGTCTACAACATAGGCCATGCACAATATCACACTCAGAGATATTACTGGAGATAAATAGCTTCCCCCTATATTTTTGTCTCTTGTAGGGTTGAAAATCAAAAAATGTACCTTTTCGGAATTTTTCTGTTGGTTGCAAGGTGAAAGGAGTGTTTTTGCCAAATATCAAGTTTCTAACTCATTTGGAAGTGGGTAAACATTTATGTCAGTGAGTGAATCAGTCAGCCATGTGGTTTTATATAATATAGATGAGCATGGGACGAAGTGGAAAATAATTCTATCACCTGAAACCAAAAATGCATGGGACGAAAAAATACATCAAAATATCATGTTGGTTTCCGACCCTACAAGACGTAAAAAATATAATAAAAGTATTAAAAAAACCTATTTTTTGAAATTTCATTCGAATCAATTTTTAAGTTATTCGTGGGACATAGAAAAATTTCGGACAAAAAGTACAAAATCATTAATAACTCCGTAACTAAACGTCGTATGATGAAATAGCAAGAGACAAAAAAGATGTAATGTGTTATTGTCTACAACATAGGCCATGTACAATATCACACTCAGAGAAAAATTTCGGCCAAAAAGTACAAAATCATTAATAACTCCCTAATTAAACGTCGTATGATGAAATAGCAAGAGACAAAAAAGATGTAATGTGTTATTGTCTACAACATAGGCCATGTACAATATCACACTCAGAGAAAAATTTCGGCCAAAAAGTACAAAATCATTAATAACTCCGTAAATAAACGTCGTATGATGAAATAGCAAGAGACAAAAAAGATGTAATGTGTTAATGTCTACAACATAGGCCATGTACAATATCACACTCTGAGAAAAATTTCGGCCAAAAAGTACAAAATCATTAATAACTCCCTAATTAAACGTCGTATGATGAAATAGCAAGAGACAAAAAAGATGTAATGTGTTATTGTCTACAACATAGGCCATGCACAATATCACACTCAGAGATATTACTGGAGATAAATAGCTTCCCCCTATATTTTTGTCTCTTGTAGGGTTGAAAATCAAAAAATGTACCTTTTCGGAATTTTTCTGTTGGTTGCAAGGTGAAAGGAGTGTTTTTGCCAAATATCAAGTATCTAACTCATTTGGAAGTGGGTAAACATTTATGTCAGTGAGTGAATCAGTCAGCCATGTGGTTTTATATAATATAGATGAGCATGGGACGTAGTGGAAAATAATTCTATCACCTGAAACCAAAAATGCATGGGACGAAAAAATACATCAAAATATCATGTTGGTTTCCGACCCTACAAGACGTAAAAAATATAATAAAAGTATTAAAAAAAACTATTTTTTGAAATTTCATTCGAATCAATTTTTAAGTTATTCGTGGGACATAGAAAAATTTCGGACAAAAAGTACAAAATCATTAATAACTCCCTAATTATACGTCGTATGATGAAATAGCAAGAGACAAAAAAGATGTAATGTGTTATTGTCTACAACATAGGCCATGGACAATATCACACTCAGAGAAAAATTTCGGCCAAAAAGTACAAAATCATTAATAACTCCGTAACTAAACGTCGTATGATGAAATAGCAAGAGACAAAAAAGATGTAATGTGTTAATGTCTACAACATAGGCCATGTACAATATCACACTCTGAGAAAAATTTCGGCCAAAAAGTACAAAATCATTAATAACTCCCTAATTAAACGTCGTATGATGAAATAGCAAGAGACAAAAAAGATGTAATGTGTTATTGTCTACAACTTAGGGCATGTACAATATCACACTCAGAGAAAAATTTCGGCCAAAAAGTACAAAATCATTAATAACTCCCTAATTAAACGTCGTATGATGAAATAGCAAGAGACAAAAAAGATGTAATGTGTTATTGTCTACAACATAGGCCATGTACAATATCACACTCAGAGAAAAATTTCGGCCAAAAAGTACAAAATCATTAATAACTCCGTAAATAAACGTCGTATGATGAAATAGCAAGAGACAAAAAAGATGTAATGTGTTATTGTCTACAACATAGGCCATGCACAATATCACACTCAGAGATATTACTGGAGATAAATAGCTTCCCCCTATATTTTTGTCTCTTGTAGGGTTGAAAATCAAAAAATGTACCTTTTCGGAATTTTTCTGTTGGTTGCAAGGTGAAAGGAGTGTTTTTGCCAAATATCAAGTTCCTAACTCATTTGGAAGTGGGTAAACATTTATGTCAGTGAGTGAATCAGTCAGCCATGTGGTTTTATATAATATAGATGAGCATGGGACGAAGTGGAAAATAATTCTATCACCTGAAACCAAAAATGCATGGGACGAAAAAATACATCAAAATATCATGTTGGTTTCCGACCCTACAAGACGTAAAAAATATAATAAAAGTATTAAAAAAACCTATTTTTTGAAATTTCATTCGAATCAATTTTTAAGTTATTCGTGGGACATAGAAAAATTTCGGACAAAAAGTACAAAATCATTAATAACTCCCTAATTATACGTCGTATGATGAAATAGCAAGAGACAAAAAAGATGTAATGTGTTATTGTCTACAACATAGGCCATGGACAATATCACACTCAGAGAAAAATTTCGGCCAAAAAGTACAAAATCATTAATAACTCCGTAACTAAACGTCGTATGATGAAATAGCAAGAGACAAAAAAGATGTAATGTGTTAATGTCTACAACATAGGCCATGTACAATATCACACTCTGAGAAAAATTTCGGCCAAAAAGTACAAAATCATTAATAACTCCCTAATTAAACGTCGTATGATGAAATAGCAAGAGACAAAAAAGATGTAATGTGTTATTGTCTACAACTTAGGGCATGTACAATATCACACTCAGAAAAAAATTTCGGCCAAAAAGTACAAAATCATTAATAACTCCCTAATTAAACGTCGTATGATGAAATAGCAAGAGACAAAAAAGATGTAATGTGTTATTGTCTACAACATAGGCCATGTACAATATCACACTCAGAGAAAAATTTCGGCCAAAAAGTACAAAATCATTAATAACTCCGTAAATAAACGTCGTATGATGAAATAGCAAGAGACAAAAAAGATGTAATGTGTTATTGTCTACAACATAGGCCATGCACAATATCACACTCAGAGATATTACTGGAGATAAATAGCTTCCCCCTATATTTTTGTCTCTTGTATGGTTGAAAATCAAAAAATGTACCTTTTCGGAATTTTTCTGTTGGTTGCAAGGTGAAAGGAGTGTTTTTGCCAAATATCAAGTTTCTAACTCATTTGGAAGTGGGTAAACATTTATGTCAGTGAGTGAATCAGTCAGCCATGTGGTTTTATATAATATAGATGAGCATGGGACGAAGTGGAAAATAATTCTATCACCTGAAACCAAAAATGCATGGGACGAAAAAATACATCAAAATATCATGTTGGTTTCCGACCCTACAAGACGTAAAAAATATAATAAAAGTATTAAAAAAACCTATTTTTTGAAATTTCATTCGAATCAATTTTTAAGTTATTCGTGGGACATAGAAAAATTTCGGACAAAAAGTACAAAATCATTAATAACTCCGTAACTAAACGTCGTATGATGAAATAGCAAGAGACAAAAAAGATGTAATGTGTTAATGTCTACAACATAGGCCATGTACAATATCACACTCTGAGAAAAATTTCGGCCAAAAAGTACAAAATCATTAATAACTCCCTAATTAAACGTCGTATGATGAAATAGCAAGAGACAAAAAAGATGTAATGTGTTATTGCCTACAACATAGGCCATGTACAATATCACACTCAGAGAAAAATTTCGGCCAAAAAGTACAAAATCATTAATAACTCCGTAAATAAACGTCGTATGATGAAATAGCAAGAGACAAAAAAGATGTAATGTGTTATTGTCTACAACATAGGCCATGCACAATATCACACTCAGAGATATTACTGGAGATAAATAGCTTCCCCCTATATTTTTGTCTCTTGTAGGGTTGAAAATCAAAAAATGTACCTTTTCGGAATTTTTCTGTTGGTTGCAAGGTGAAAGGAGTGTTTTTGCCAAATATCAAGTTTCTAACTCATTTGGAAGTGGGTAAACATTTATGTCAGTGAGTGAATCAGTCAGCCATGTGGTTTTATATAATATAGATGAGCATGGGACGAAGTGGAAAATAATTCTATCACCTGAAACCAAAAATGCATGGGACGAAAAAATACATCAAAATATCATGTTGGTTTCCTACCCTACAAGACGTAAAAAATATAATAAAAGTATAAAAAAAACCTATTTTTTGAAATTTCATTCGAATCAATTTTTAAGTTATTCGTGGGACATAGAAAAATTTCGGACAAAAAGTACAAAATCATTAATAACTCCGTAACTAAACGTCGTATGATGAAATAGCAAGAGACAAAAAAGATGTAAGGTGTTATTGTCTACAACATAGGCCATGGACAATATCACACTCAGAGAAAAATTTCGGCCAAAAAGTACAAAATCATTAATAACTCCGTAACTAAACGTCGTATGATGAAATAGCAAGAGACAAAAAAGATGTAATGTGTTAATGTCTACAACATAGGCCATGTACAATATCACACTCTGAGAAAAATTTCGGCCAAAAAGTACAAAATCATTAATAACTCCCTAATTAAACGTCGTATGATGAAATAGCAAGAGACAAAAAAGATGTAATGTGTTATTGTCTACAACATAGGCCATGTACAATATCACACTCAGAGAAAAATTTCGGCCAAAAAGTACAAAATCATTAATAACTCCGTAAATAAACGTCGTATGATGAAATAGCAAGAGACAAAAAAGATGTAATGTGTTATTGTCTACAACATAGGCCATGCACAATATCACACTCAGAGATATTACTGGAGATAAATAGCTTCCCCCTATATTTTTGTCTCTTGTAGGGTTGAAAATCAAAAAATGTACCTTTTCGGAATTTTTCTGTTGGTTGCAAGGTGAAAGGAGTGTTTTTGCCAAATATCAAGTTTCTAACTCATTTGGAAGTGGGTAAACATTTATGTCAGTGAGTGAATCAGTCAGCCATGTGGTTTTATATAATATAGATGAGCATGGGACGAAGTGGAAAATAATTCTATCACCTGAAACCAAAAATGCATGGGACGAAAAAATACATCAAAATATCATGTTGGTTTCCGACCCTACAAGACGTAAAAAATATAATAAAAGTATAAAAAAAAACTATTTTTTGAAATTTCATTCGAATCAATTTTTAAGTTATTCGTGGGACATAGAAAAATTTCGGACAAAAAGTACAAAATCATTAATAACTCCGTAACTAAACGTCGTATGATGAAATAGCAAGAGACAAAAAAGATGTAAGGTGTTATTGTCTACAACATAGGCCATGGACAATATCACACTCAGAGAAAAATTTCGGCCAAAAAGTACAAAATCATTAATAACTCCGTAACTAAACGTCGTATGATGAAATAGCAAGAGACAAAAAAGATGTAATGTGTTAATGTCTACAACATAGGCCATGTACAATATCACACTCTGAGAAAAATTTCGGCCAAAAAGTACAAAATCATTAATAACTCCCTAATTAAACGTCGTATGATGAAATAGCAAGAGACATAAAAGATGTAATGTGTTATTGTCTACAACATAGGCCATGCACAATATCACACTCAGAGATATTACTGGAGATAAATAGCTTCCCCCTATATTTTTGTCTCTTGTAGGGTTGAAAATCAAAAAATGTACCTTTTCGGAATTTTTCTGTTGGTTGCAAGGTGAAAGGAGTGTTTTTGCCAAATATCAAGTTTCTAACTCATTTGGAAGTGGGTAAACATTTATGTCAGTGAGTGAATCAGTCAGCCATGTGGTTTTATATAATATAGATGAGCATGGGACGAAGTGGAAAATAATTCTATCACCTGAAACCAAAAATGCATGGGACGAAAAAATACATCAAAATATCATGTTGGTTTCCGACCCTACAAGACGTAAAAAATATAATAAAAGTATTAAAAAAACCTATTTTTTGAAATTTCATTCGAATCAATTTTTAAGTTATTCGTGGGACATAGAAAAATTTCGGACAAAAAGTACAAAATCATTAATAACTCCGTAACTAAACGTCGTATGATGAAATAGCAAGAGACAAAAAAGATGTAATGTGTTATTGTCTACAACATAGGCCATGCACAATATCACACTCAGATATATTACTGGAGATAAATAGCTTCCCCCTATATTTTTGTCTCTTGTAGGGTTGAAAATTAAAAAATGTACCTTTTCGGAATTTTTCTGTTGGTTGCAAGGTGAAAGGAGTGTTTTTGCCAAATATCAAGTTTCTAACTCATTTGGAAGTGGGTAAACATTTATGTCAGTGAGTGAATCAGTCAGCCATGTGGTTTTATATAATATAGATGAGCATGGGACGTAGTGGAAAATAATTCTATCACCTGAAACCAAAAATGCATGGGACGAAAATATACATCAAAATATCATGTTGGTTTCCGACCCTACAAGACGTAAAAAATATAATAAAAGTATTAAAAAAAACTATTTTTTGAAATTTCATTCGAATCAATTTTTAAGTTATTCGTGGGACATAGAAAAATTTCGGACAAAAAGTACAAAATCATTAATAACTCCGTAACTAAACGTCGTATGATGAAATAGCAAGAGACAAAAAAGATGTAATGTGTTATTGTCTACAACATAGGCCATGGACAATATCACACTCAGAGAAAAATTTCGGCCAAAAAGTACAAAATCATTAATAACTCCGTAAATAAACGTCGTATGATGAAATAGCAAGAGACAAAAAAGATGTAATGTGTTATTGTCTACAACATAGGCCATGCACAATATCACACTCAGAGATATTAATGGAGATAAATAGCTTCCCCCTATATTTTTGTCTCTTGTAGGGTTGAAAATCAAAAAATGTACCTTTTCGGAATTTTTCTGTTGGTTGCAAGGTGAAAGGAGTGTTTTTGCCAAATATCAAGTTTCTAACTCATTTGGAAGTGGGTCAACATTTATGTCAGTGAGTGAATCAGTCAGCCATGTGGTTTTATACAGGGTGTAAAAAAAGTCCTGCACCAAACTTAAATCCCGCATGCGGGTGGGGGTAGGGAGTAATTTGAGATAGGGAACCCATGTGCGGAACTCAACCGTTACGCCCCTATGAGCGATTTTAATTATGAGTACATTTGGCAACGTCGCGTGCTACCCACGGCAGAGGACCGATTACCGCTCACAAGACTACTTAACTCCAGTCTCACTTCGTAGCTCAGTGGCAAGGCGTTAGACTCTCACACTGAGGTGACTTGGTTCGAATCCCCCTTCCGACAGTACTGAGTTTTTTTCTTCGAGTCGTTTGGATTTGCATCAATTAATTACTACATAGGGCTAGATTAGATCCTTTTTGTTTCAAATTTCGTTTTAAAAGAAGCTAAATTATACGCCGCAATATTGCGTTGTAAAAGGAAAACAAATTGGTTCTGTTCGTTGCCGATTTATTTCTTCGCGGTAGGATTTTGTTTGGACACAAATAATCTCTTTGGTTTTGTGTTAATTGCTGTATGATTGTTTCGCAATGATATCATTAAGATCGCAATTTGAGATAAAGGTCATAGGTGGTTACTTTACAAGCAAAAGATTGCGAGTTCGAAAAAGTTACAGCGAAGATACAGATACAGGTTCAGCGATCGTTGGAACTGAGGAACATAAATGCGTATCAATTATTTTATTGAATTTTGCGTAAGATCACTTCTCTGTGTCGCTTTTCTTAGATGTCCTAATTATTGTATGTTGATGAAACTCCGAATTTTCTAACCGTCGTTTTGTTGCTCCCAATCCTTATTGTTACACGTTATTTCAATGCACGTGAGGTACCGTAGCCTTGGGTCTGCGTGCTGGCCTACGAATCGGGCGTTCCCGGTTCGAATCCGAGTAACTACACGTATTTTTATTCGTGCCACATAATTTGTTCGAGAACATTGTGGAACAAATATCGAACTTCAGGAAATTTCGGTGTTTCCGGTTTCTGTAAAGTCTAGAAAATTCTGTCAGTGTATAAAAGCCCTTAAGAACAGCGATGCGTTATCTCTTCTTCCGCGAGAGTCTTCTAAACCGTAGCTTTCCTGAAAAATCGCAATGGACGGATATCCTAACGAACACCTCGCAGACATCCACTACGTCTACGGGTTGGCCGACGGGAATAGTCGCCAGGCCCAGCGCATCTACCAAGAGAGGTTCCCCATGCGCCGTATCCCACACTACCAATTTTTTATGCGAATTCACAATCGTTTGCGAGCAACAGGATCGATTCAGGTAAGTACCATATCTGTCAATGTGTATCTCTTATTCATCCTTTGTTTCCCTGTAAATGTGATAAAATAATAGCTACGTCTTAGTGTTTTAACAATTTAAAAATGGAACGGAGTAGGTACTAGAAGCCGTAAATGGAATGTAAACATTGTCCCATCGAACGTAATACTTTCGCATCTAGCTTTTGGCTCCTAAAACCCTAACCGTTCCAAATAGGACAAAGATATCAGAAATGAAAGTTACTTTAAAAAATACCACGCACCTTATTCAACTCGAATATTTGTAGAAAAAATAGTGCCCGGTCTGAATGGCGGGTACCGATACCCAACGTTTGAAAGAGCCTGGACGACAAACGGCGGGTTTCCGACCGTATGTTCTTTGATTGTGAAGCCTAAAAATTTCAAGGCGGATTCAGGGTTTTTGGATGCAAAAATAAACTTTCCACCCCCTGAAATTAATTTAATTTTAGTGATTCATGGTGTTCATTTTGTTATGATTAGGGGTATCCGTCGGTGATTTTTCTGAGTACCTTTCCTATTAGAGGTATCCATTTTGAAAGAAGATTTTCTTTACTAACGGTGCTTTCTTTTCTGCTTTGTTTTTTAATCTGAATTTTAGGTTAGATTTTTCAAGTTATCGTTTAGTGGGAACAAAGAAGAATGGTTTAATTCACATTTTTTCATTCAGTTATTTTTTCTTACACAGGCTCACAACCCCCGACCGGGAAGACCGCGGGGGAGGAGAACTCCAGAAATGGAAGGAAGGGTTTTGGAGCGTGTGCGCAACAATCCTTCCACAAGCACGCGTGCGATCGGACGTGCGGAAGGGTTAACGCATACCACTGTCCACAGCGTGATACAACATGATGGCCTGTATCCGTATCATTTTCAAAAAGTAAAGCCTGAGGATCTTCCAGTGCGGATGGATTTCGCCAATCAAATGATCGATCGCTTGGGGGAGGACCCTGATTTCTTGTCGAAAATTTTATTCACCGACGAAGCGACGTTCACCAGGGATGGTTGCTTCAACATCCACAACAATCACACGTGGAGTCACGAAAACCCCCACCAGACAGTCGTGCAGGGAAATCAAGAAAAATTATCTGAGAACGTTTGGGCGGGTATTATTGGGGACCATCTAATCGGGCCATACATTTTACCAGCCAGACTCAACGGACGCGTTTA
Organism: Meconema thalassinum; assembly: GCA_946902985.2. NCBI lineage: Eukaryota > Metazoa > Arthropoda > Insecta > Orthoptera > Tettigoniidae > Meconema > Meconema thalassinum. Next base: position 209,323,061 of record OX336398.1, read on the forward strand.
TCTGCGGTTTATTCAAGAAGTTCTCCCAGAACTTCTGGAGGATGTCCCGCTGGAGACAAGTGCTGAAATGGTCTTCCAGCATGACGGCGCCCCAGCTCACTGGCTCCGAGCAGTTCGGGACTTTTTGGACGAAACGTTCCCCGAAAGATGGACCGGCAGAGGAGGTCCAGTTCAGTGGCCGCCACGCTCTCCTGATTTGACGCCACTTGATTTTTTCTTTTGGGGATACATGAAGGACCTGATATACGATGGGACAGAAATCGACAGTCAAGAAGAGCTAGTCGGAAGAATAGCTGTAGCGGCCGGCGTCGTTCGGGACAGAGTAGAAGAAATTTTTGGACGAGTCTGCGAATCACTTGTAAACCGTCTTCATTTTTGCCTTCGTGGCGATGTGCAAGGAGGCAATTTTGAGCAACTGCTTTAACGAAAACAAATTTGTAAAACTCTCCCAAAGAAAAATTATTTAGTTTGCTATTGTTCATTTCTTCCAAGTCTACTTGTCTGGAAAGTCACGTTATGTATTGAAAATGAAGAACAATTTGTATTAAAACTAATAAATTGTCTGATTTTCAAAACGAGTTTTTTTTTTAAATTACAGACCTCCCTCCGCAACAACAATAAAAAGATAAATAAATTAAATGAAAAAGAGAACTGCCAGAGCATCTTAAGACAAGGCAGAGTCGCAACATTACTGAAATTTGAACCGTTACCGAACACGTGGCTGTTAGGATACGCGTAAACATTTAATTAAGATTATTAAAACGTTCTTGAAACATCTACCTGAAAACATCATGCTTACGGTAATTGAGTTGATCCATCATCACATTACTCGGAGGAAAAAAAATCAAGATGGGTTGGAAGAAGGATTCGAACCCCAGCGTGTAGTCACTTAGGCCTGAGGGTCGAACGCTTTACCACTGAGCCACGAAGTGGGACTGGAGTTAGGTAGACTTGTGAGCGGTAATCGGTCCTCTGCCGTGGATAGCACGCGACGTTGCCAGATGTACTCAAAATTAAAATCGCTCATAGGGGCGTTACGGTTGCGTTCCGGACATGGGTTCCCTATCTCAAATTACCCCCTACCCCCACCCCCATGCGGAGTTTAAGTTTGGTGCAGGACTTTTTTTACAGCCTGTATAATATAGATGAGCATGGGACGAAGTGGAAAATAATTCTATCACCTGAAACCAAAAATGCATGGGACGAAAAAATACATCAAAATATCATGTTGGTTTCCTACCCTACAAGACGTAAAAAATATAATAAAAGTATTAAAAAAACCTATTTTTTGAAATTTCATTCGAATCAATTTTTAAGTTATTCGTGGGACATAGAAAAATTTCGGCCAAAAAGTACAAAATCATTAATAACTCCGTAACTAAACGTCGTATGATGAAATAGCAAGAGACAAAAAAGATGTAATGTGTTAATGTCTACAACATAGGCCATGTACAATATCACACTCTGAGAAAAATTTCGGCCAAAAAGTACAAAATCATTAATAACTCCCTAATTAAACGTCGTATGATGAAATAGCAAGAGACAAAAAAGATGTAATGTGTTATTGTCTACAACATAGGCCATGTACAATATCACACTCAGAGAAAAATTTCGGCCAAAAAGTACAAAATCATTAATAACTCCGTAAATAAACGTCGTATGATGAAATAGCAAGAGACAAAAAAGATGTAATGTGTTATTGTCTACAACATAGGCCATGCACAATATCACACTCAGAGATATTACTGGAGATAAATAGCTTCCCCCTATATTTTTGTCTCTTGTAGGGTTGAAAATCAAAAAATGTACCTTTTCGGAATTTTTCTGTTGGTTGCAAGGTGAAAGGAGTGTTTTTGCCAAATATCAAGTTTCTAACTCATTTGGAAGTGGGTAAACATTTATGTCAGTGAGTGAATCAGTCAGCCATGTGGTTTTATATAATATAGATGAGCATGGGACGAAGTGGAAAATAATTCTATCACCTGAAACCAAAAATGCATGGGACGAAAAAATACATCAAAATATCATGTTGGTTTCCGACCCTACAAGACGTAAAAAATATAATAAAAGTATTAAAAAAAACTATTTTTTGAAATTTCATTCGAATCAATTTTTAAGTTATTCGTGGGACATAGAAAAATTTCGGACAAAAAGGACAAAATCATTAATAACTCCGTAACTAAACGTCGTATGATGAAATAGCAAGAGACAAAAAAGATGTAAGGTGTTATTGTCTACAACATAGGCCATGGACAATATCACACTCAGAGAAAAATTTCGGCCAAAAAGTACAAAATCATTAATAACTCCGTAACTAAACGTCGTATGATGAAATAGCAAGAGACAAAAAAGATGTAATGTGTTAATGTCTACAACATAGGCCATGTACAATATCACACTCTGAGAAAAATTTCGGCCAAAAAGTACAAAATCATTAATAAATCCCTAATTAAACGTCGTATGATGAAATAGCAAGAGACAAAAAAGATGTAATGTGTTATTGTCTACAACATAGGCCATGCACAATATCACACTCAGAGATATTACTGGAGATAAATAGCTTCCCCCTATATTTTTGTCTCTTGTAGGGTTGAAAATCAAAAAATGTACCTTTTCGGAATTTTTCTGTTGGTTGCAAGGTGAAAGGAGTGTTTTTGCCAAATATCAAGTTTCTAACTCATTTGGAAGTGGGTAAACATTTATGTCAGTGAGTGAATCAGTCAGCCATGTGGTTTTATATAATATAGATGAGCATGGGACGAAGTGGAAAATAATTCTATCACCTGAAACCAAAAATGCATGGGACGAAAAAATACATCAAAATATCATGTTGGTTTCCGACCCTACAAGACGTAAAAAATATAATAAAAGTATTAAAAAAACCTATTTTTTGAAATTTCATTCGAATCAATTTTTAAGTTATTCGTGGGACATAGAAAAATTTCGGACAAAAAGTACAAAATCATTAATAACTCCGTAACTAAACGTCGTATGATGAAATAGCAAGAGACAAAAAAGATGTAATGTGTTATTGTCTACAACATAGGCCATGGACAATATCACACTCAGAGAAAAATTTCGGCCAAAAAGTACAAAATCATTAATAACTCCGTAAATAAACGTCGTATGATGAAATAGCAAGAGACAAAAAAGATGTAATGTGTTATTGTCTACAACATAGGCCATGCACAATATCACACTCAGAGATATTACTGGAGATAAATAGCTTCCCCCTATATTTTTGTCTCTTGTAGGGTTGAAAATCAAAAAATGTACCTTTTCGGAATTTTTCTGTTGGTTGCAAGGTGAAAGGAGTGTTTTTGCCAAATATCAAGTTTCTAACTCATTTGGAAGTGGGTAAACATTTATGTCAGTGAGTGAATCAGTCAGCCATGTGGTTTTATATAATATAGATGAGCATGGGACGAAGTGGAAAATAATTCTATCACCTGAAACCAAAAATGCATGGGACGAAAAAATACATCAAAATATCATGTTGGTTTCCTACCCTACAAGACGTAAAAAATATAATAAAAGTATTAAAAAACCTATTTTTTGAAATTTCATTCGAATCAATTTTTAAGTTATTCGTGGGACATAGAAAAATTTCGGCCAAAAAGTACAAAATCATTAATAACTCCGTAACTAAACGTCGTATGATGAAATAGCAAGAGACAAAAAAGATGTAATGTGTTAATGTCTACAACATAGGCCATGTACAATATCACACTCTGAGAAAAATTTCGGCCAAAAAGTACAAAATCATTAATAACTCCCTAATTAAACGTCGTATGATGAAATAGCGAGAGACAAAAAAGATGTAATGTGTTATTGTCTACAACATAGGCCATGTACAATATCACACTCAGAGAAAAATTTCGGCCAAAAAGTACAAAATCATTAATAACTCCGTAAATAAACGTCGTATGATGAAATAGCAAGAGACAAAAAAGATGTAATGTGTTATTGTCTACAACATAGGCCATGCACAATATCACACTCAGAGATATTACTGGAGATAAATAGCTTCCCCCTATATTTTTGTCTCTTGTAGGGTTGAAAATCAAAAAATGTACCTTTTCGGAATTTTTCTGTTGGTTGCAAGGTGAAAGGAGTGTTTTTGCCAAATATCAAGTTTCTAACTCATTTGGAAGTGGGTAAACATTTATGTCAGTGAGTGAATCAGTCAGCCATGTGGTTTTATATAATATAGATGAGCATGGGACGAAGTGGAAAATAATTCTATCACCTGAAACCAAAAATGCATGGGACGAAAAAATACATCAAAATATCATGTTGGTTTCCGACCCTACAAGACGTAAAAAATATAATAAAAGTATTAAAAAAACTATTTTTTGAAATTTCATTCGAATCAATTTTTAAGTTATTCGTGGGACATAGAAAAATTTCGGACAAAAAGTACAAAATCATTAATAACTCCGTAACTAAACGTCGTATGATGAAATAGCAAGAGACAAAAAAGATGTAATGTGTTATTGTCTACAACATAGGCCATGGACAATATCACACTCAGAGAAAAATTTCGGCCAAAAAGTACAAAATCATTAATAACTCCGTAACTAAACGTCGTATGATGAAATAGCAAGAGACAAAAAAGATGTAATGTGTTAATGTCTACAACATAGGCCATGTACAATATCACACTCTGAGAAAAATTTCGGCCAAAAAGTACAAAATCATTAATAACTCCCTAATTAAACGTCGTATGATGAAATAGCAAGAGACAAAAAAGATGTAATGTGTTATTGTCTACAACATAGGCCATGTACAATATCACACTCAGAGAAAAATTTCGGCCAAAAAGTACAAAATCATTAATAACTCCCTAATTAAACGTCGTATGATGAAATAGCAAGAGACAAAAAAGATGTAATGTGTTATTGTCTACAACATAGGCCATGTACAATATCACACTCAGAGAAAAATTTCGGCCAAAAAGTACAAAATCATTAATAACTCCGTAAATAAACGTCGTATGATGAAATAGCAAGAGACAAAAAAGATGTAATGTGTTATTGTCTACAACATAGGCCATGCACAATATCACACTCAGAGATATTACTGGAGATAAATAGCTTCCCCCTATATTTTTGTCTCTTGTAGGGTTGAAAATCAAAAAATGTACCTTTTCGGAATTTTTCTGTTGGTTGCAAGGTGAAAGGAGTGTTTTTGCAAAATATCAAGTTTCTAACTCATTTGGAAGTGGGTAAACATTTATGTCAGTGAGTGAATCAGTCAGCCATGTGGTTTTATATAATATAGATGAGCATGGGACGTAGTGGAAAATAATTCTATCACCTGAAACCAAAAATGCATGGGACGAAAATATACATCAAAATATCATGTTGGTTTCCGACCCTACAAGACGTAAAAAATATAATAAAAGTATTAAAAAAAACTATTTTTTGAAATTTCATTCGAATCAATTTTTAAGTTATTCGTGGGACATTGAAAAATTTCGGACAAAAAGTACAAAATCATTAATAACTCCGTAACTAAACGTCGTATGATGAAATAGCAAGAGACAAAAAAGATGTAATGTGTTATTGTCTACAACATAGGCCATGGACAATATCACACTCAGAGAAAAATTTCGGCCAAAAAGTACAAAATCATTAATAACTCCGTAAATAAACGTCGTATGATGAAATAGCAAGAGACAAAAAAGATGTAATGTGTTATTGTCTACAACATAGGCCATGCACAATATCACACTCAGAGATATTACTGGAGATAAATAGCTTCCCCCTATATTTTTGTCTCTTGTAGGGTTGAAAATCAAAAAATGTACCTTTTCGGAATTTTTCTGTTGGTTGCAAGGTGAAAGGAGTGTTTTTGCCAAATATCAAGTTTCTAACTCATTTGGAAGTGGGTAAACATTTATGTCAGTGAGTGAATCAGTCAGCCATGTGGTTTTATATAATATAGATGAGCATGGGACGAAGTGGAAAATAATTCTATCACCTGAAACCAAAAATGCATGGGACGAAAAAATACATCAAAATATCATGTTGGTTTCCTACCCTACAAGACGTAAAAAATATAATAAAAGTATTAAAAAAACCTATTTTTTGAAATTTCATTCGAATCAATTTTTAAGTTATTCGTGGGACATAGAAAAATTTCGGCCAAAAAGTACAAAATCATTAATAACTCCGTAACTAAACGTCGTATGATGAAATAGCAAGAGACAAAAAAGATGTAATGTGTTAATGTCTACAACATAGGCCATGTACAATATCACACTCTGAGAAAAATTTCGGCCAAAAAGTACAAAATCATTAATAACTCCCTAATTAAACGTCGTATGATGAAATAGCAAGAGACAAAAAAGATGTAATGTGTTATTGTCTACAACATAGGCCATGTACAATATCACACTCAGAGAAAAATTTCGGCCAAAAAGTACAAAATCATTAATAACTCCGTAAATAAACGTCGTATGATGAAATAGCAAGAGACAAAAAAGATGTAATGTGTTATTGTCTACAACATAGGCCATGCACAATATCACACTCAGAGATATTACTGGAGATAAATAGCTTCCCCCTATATTTTTGTCTCTTGTAGGGTTGAAAATCAAAAAATGTACCTTTTCGGAATTTTTCTGTTGGTTGCAAGGTGAAAGGAGTGTTTTTGCCAAATATCAAGTTTCTAACTCATTTGGAAGTGGGTAAACATTTATGTCAGTGAGTGAATCAGTCAGCCATGTGGTTTTATATAATATAGATGAGCATGGGACCAAGTGGAAAATAATTCTATCACCTGAAACCAAAAATGCATGGGACGAAAAAATACATCAAAATATCATGTTGGTTTCCGACCCTACAAGACGTAAAAAATATAATAAAAGTATTAAAAAAAACTATTTTTTGAAATTTCATTCGAATCAATTTTTAAGTTATTCGTGGGACATAGAAAAATTTCGGACAAAAAGTACAAAATCATTAATAACTCCGTAACTAAACGTCGTATGATGAAATAGCAAGAGACAAAAAAGATGTAATGTGTTATTGTCTACAACATAGGCCATGGACAATATCACACTCAGAGAAAAATTTCGGCCAAAAAGTACAAAATCATTAATAACTCCGTAACTAAACGTCGTATGATGAAATAGCAAGAGACAAAAAAGATGTAATGTGTTAATGTCTACAACATAGGCCATGTACAATATCACACTCTGAGAAAAATTTCGGCCAAAAAGTACAAAATCATTAATAACTCCCTAATTAAACGTCGTATGATGAAATAGCAAGAGACAAAAAAGATGTAATGTGTTATTGTCTACAACATAGGCCATGCACAATATCACACTCAGAGATATTACTGGAGATAAATAGCTTCCCCCTATATTTTTGTCTCTTGTAGGGTTGAAAATCAAAAAATGTACCTTTTCGGAATTTTTCTGTTGGTTGCAAGGTGAAAGGAGTGTTTTTGCCAAATATCAAGTTTCTAACTCATTTGGAAGTGGGTAAACATTTATGTCAGTGAGTGAATCAGTCAGCCATGTGGTTTTATATAATATAGATGAGCATGGGACGAAGTGGAAAATAATTCTATCACCTGAAACCAAAAATGCATGGGACGAAAAAATACATCAAAATATCATGTTGGTTTCCGACCCTACAAGACGTAAAAAATATAATAAAAGTATTAAAAAAACCTATTTTTTGAAATTTCATTCGAATCAATTTTTAAGTTATTCGTGGGACATAGAAAAATTTCGGACAAAAAGTACAAAATCATTAATAACTCCGTAACTAAACGTCGTATGATGAAATAGCAAGAGACAAAAAAGATGTAATGTGTTATTGTCTACAACATAGGCCATGCACAATATCACACTCAGAGATATTACTGGAGATAAATAGCTTCCCCCTATATTTTTGTCTCTTGTAGGGTTGAAAATTAAAAAATGTACCTTTTCGGAATTTTTCTGTTGGTTGCAAGGTGAAAGGAGTGTTTTTGCCAAATATCAAGTTTCTAACTCATTTGGAAGTGGGTAAACATTTATGTCAGTGAGTGAATCAGTCAGCCATGTGGTTTTATATAATATAGATGAGCATGGGACGTAGTGGAAAATAATTCTATCACCTGAAACCAAAAATGCATGGGACGAAAATATACATCAAAATATCATGTTGGTTTCCGACCCTACAAGACGTAAAAAATATAATAAAAGTATTAAAAAAAACTATTTTTTGAAATTTCATTCGAATCAATTTTTAAGTTATTCGTGGGACAGAAAAATTTCGGACAAAAAGTACAAAATCATTAATAACTCCCTAATTATACGTCGTATGATGAAATAGCAAGAGACAAAAAAGATGTAATGTGTTATTGTCTACAACATAGGCCATGGACAATATCACACTCAGAGAAAAATTTCGGCCAAAAAGTACAAAATCATTAATAACTCCGTAACTAAACGTCGTATGATGAAATAGCAAGAGACAAAAAAGATGTAATGTGTTAATGTCTACAACATAGGCCATGTACAATATCACACTCTGAGAAAAATTTCGGCCAAAAAGTACAAAATCATTAATAACTCCCTAATTAAACGTCGTATGATGAAATAGCAAGAGACAAAAAAGATGTAATGTGTTATTGTCTACAACTTAGGGCATGTACAATATCACACTCAGAGAAAAATTTCGGCCAAAAAGTACAAAATCATTAATAACTCCCTAATTAAACGTCGTATGATGAAATAGCAAGAGACAAAAAAGATGTAATGTGTTATTGTCTACAACATAGGCCATGTACAATATCACACTCAGAGAAAAATTTCGGCCAAAAAGTACAAAATCATTAATAACTCCGTAAATAAACGTCGTATGATGAAATAGCAAGAGACAAAAAAGATGTAATGTGTTATTGTCTACAACATAGGCCATGCACAATATCACACTCAGAGATATTACTGGAGATAAATAGCTTCCCCCTATATTTTTGTCTCTTGTAGGGTTGAAAATCAAAAAATGTACCTTTTCGGAATTTTTCTGTTGGTTGCAAGGTGAAAGGAGTGTTTTTGCCAAATATCAAGTTTCTAACTCATTTGGAAGTGGGTAAACATTTATGTCAGTGAGTGAATCAGTCAGCCATGTGGTTTTATATAATATAGATGAGCATGGGACGAAGTGGAAAATAATTCTATCACCTGAAACCAAAAATGCATGGGACGAAAAAATACATCAAAATATCATGTTGGTTTCCGACCCTACAAGACGTAAAAATTTAATAAAAGTATTAAAAAAACCTATTTTTTGAAATTTCATTCGAATCAATTTTTAAGTTATTCGTGGGACATAGAAAAATTTCGGACAAAAAGTACAAAATCATTAATAACTCCGTAACTAAACGTCGTATGATGAAATAGCAAGAGACAAAAAAGATGTAATGTGTTAATGTCTACAACATAGGCCATGTACAATATCACACTCTGAGAAAAATTTCGGCCAAAAAGTACAAAATCATTAATAACTCCCTAATTAAACGTCGTATGATGAAATAGCAAGAGACAAAAAAGATGTAATGTGTTATTGCCTACAACATAGGCCATGTACAATATCACACTCAGAGAAAAATTTCGGCCAAAAAGTACAAAATCATTAATAACTCCGTAAATAAACGTCGTATGATGAAATAGCAAGAGACAAAAAAGATGTAATGTGTTATTGTCTACAACATAGGCCATGCACAATATCACACTCAGAGATATTACTGGAGATAAATAGCTTCCCCCTATATTTTTGTCTCTTGTAGGGTTGAAAATCAAAAAATGTACCTTTTCGGAATTTTTCTGTTGGTTGCAAGGTGAAAGGAGTGTTTTTGCCAAATATCAAGTTTCTAACTCATTTGGAAGTGGGTAAACATTTATGTCAGTGAGTGAATCAGTCAGCCATGTGGTTTTATATAATATAGATGAGCATGGGACGAAGTGGAAAATAATTCTATCACCTGAAACCAAAAATGCATGGGACGAAAAAATACATCAAAATATCATGTTGGTTTCCTACCCTACAAGACGTAAAAAATATAATAAAAGTATTAAAAAAACCTATTTTTTGAAATTTCATTCGAATCAATTTTTAAGTTATTCGTAGGACATAGAAAAATTTCGGCCAAAAAGTACAAAATCATTAATAACTCCGTAACTAAACGTCGTATGATGAAATAGCAAGAGACAAAAAAGATGTAATGTGTTAATGTCTACAACATAGGCCATGTACAATATCACACTCTGAGAAAAATTTCGGCCAAAAAGTACAAAATCATTAATAACTCCCTAATTAAACGTCGTATGATGAAATAGCAAGAGACAAAAAAGATGTAATGTGTTATTGTCTACAACTTAGGGCATGTACAATATCACACTCAGAGAAAAATTTCGGCCAAAAAGTACAAAATCATTAATAACTCCCTAATTAAACGTCGTATGATGAAATAGCAAGAGACAAAAAAGGTGTAATGTGTTATTGTCTACAACATAGGCCATGTACAATATCACACTCAGAGAAAAATTTCGGCCAAAAAGTACAAAATCATTAATAACTCCGTAAATAAACGTCGTATGATGAAATAGCAAGAGACAAAAAAGATGTAATGTGTTATTGTCTACAACATAGGCCATGGACAATATCACACTCAGAGAAAAATTTCGGCCAAAAAGTACAAAATCATTAATAACTCCGTAACTAAACGTCGTATGATGAAATAGCAAGAGACAAAAAAGATGTAATGTGTTAATGTCTACAACATAGGCCATGTACAATATCACACTCTGAGAAAAATTTCGGCCAAAAAGTACAAAATCATTAATAACTCCCTAATTAAACGTCGTATGATGAAATAGCAAGAGACAAAAAAGATGTAATGTGTTATTGCCTACAACATAGGTCATGTACAATATCACACTCAGAGAAAAATTTCGGCCAAAAAGTACAAAATCATTAATAACTCCGTAAATAAACGTCGTATGATGAAATAGCAAGAGACAAAAAAGATGTAATGTGTTATTGTCTACAACATAGGCCATGCACAATATCACACTCAGAGATATTACTGGAGATAAATAGCTTCCCCCTATATTTTTGTCTCTTGTAGGGTTGAAAATCAAAAAATGTACCTGTTCGGAATTTTTCTGTTGGTTGCAAGGTGAAAGGAGTGTTTTTGCCAAATATCAAGTTTCTAACTCATTTGGAAGTGGGTAAACATTTATGTCAGTGAGTGAATCAGTCAGCCATGTGGTTTTATATAATATAGATGAGCATGGGACGAAGTGGAAAATAATTCTATCACCTGAAACCAAAAATGCATGGGACGAAAAAATACATCAAAATATCATGTTGGTTTCCTACCCTACAAGACGTAAAAAATATAATAAAAGTATTAAAAAAACCTATTTTTTGAAATTTCATTCGAATCAATTTTTAAGTTATTCGTGGGACATAGAAAAATTTCGGCCAAAAAGTACAAAATCATTAATAACTCCGTAACTAAACGTCGTATGATGAAATAGCAAGAGACAAAAAAGATGTAATGTGTTAATGTCTACAACATAGGCCATGTACAATATCACACTCGGAGAAAAATTTCGGCCAAAAAGTACAAAATCATTAATAACTCCCTAATTAAACGTCGTATGATGAAATAGCAAGAGACAAAAAAGATGTAATGTGTTAATGTCTACAACATAGGCCATGTACAATATCACACTCTGAGAAAAATTTCGGCCAAAAAGTACAAAATCATTAATAACTCCCTAATTAAACGTCGTATGATGAAATAGCAAGAGACAAAAAAGATGTAATGTGTTAATGTCTACAACATAGGCCATGGGCAATATCACACTCAGAGAAAAATTTCGGCCAAAAAGTACAAAATCATTAATAACTCCGTAACTAAACGTCGTATGATGAAATAGCAAGAGACAAAAAAGATGTAATGTGTTAATGTCTACAACATAGGCCATGTACAATATCACACTCTGAGAAAAATTTCGGCCAAAAAGTACAAAATCATTAATAACTCCCTAATTAAACGTCGTATGATGAAATAGCAAGAGACAAAAAAGATGTAATGTGTTATTGTCTACAACATAGGCCATGCACAATATCACACTCAGAGATATTACTGGAGATAAATAGCTTCCCCCTATATTTTTGTCTCTTGTAGGGTTGAAAATCAAAAAATGTACCTTTTCGGAATTTTTCTGTTGGTTGCAAGGTGAAAGGAGTGTTTTTGCCAAATATCAAGTTTCTAACTCATTTGGAAGTGGGTAAACATTTATGTCAGTGAGTGAATCAGTCAGCCATGTGGTTTTATATAATATAGATGAGCATGGGACGAAGTGGAAAATAATTCTATCACCTGAAACCAAAAATGCATGGGACGAAAAAATACATCAAAATATCATGTTGGTTTCCGACCCTACAAGACGTAAAAAATATAATAAAAGTATTAAAAAAACCTATTTTTTGAAATTTCATTCGAATCAATTTTTAAGTTATTCGTGGGACATAGAAAAATTTCGGACAAAAAGTACAAAATCATTAATAACTCCGTAACTAAACGTCGTATGATGAAATAGCAAGAGACAAAAAAGATGTAATGTGTTATTGTCTACAACATAGGCCATGGACAATATCACACTCAGAGAAAAATTTCGGCCAAAAAGTACAAAATCATTAATAACTCCGTAACTAAACGTCGTATGATGAAATAGCAAGAGACAAAAAAGATGTAATGTGTTAATGTCTACAACATAGGCCATGTACAATATCACACTCTGAGAAAAATTTCGGCCAAAAAGTACAAAATCATTAATAACTCCCTAATTAAACGTCGTATGATGAAATAGCAAGAGACAAAAAAGATGTAATGTGTTATTGTCTACAACTTAGGGCATGTACAATATCACACTCAGAGAAAAATTTCGGCCAAAAAGTACAAAATCATTAATAACTCCCTAATTAAACGTCGTATGATGAAATAGCAAGAGACAAAAAAGATGTAATGTGTTATTGTCTACAACATAGGCCATGTACAATATCACACTCAGAGAAAAATTTCGGCCAAAAAGTACAAAATCATTAATAACTCCGTAAATAAACGTCGTATGATGAAATAGCAAGAGACAAAAAAGATGTAATGTGTTATTGTCTACAACATAGGCCATGCACAATATCACACTCAGAGATATTACTGGAGATAAATAGCTTCCCCCTATATTTTTGTCTCTTGTAGGGTTGAAAATCAAAAAATGTACCTTTTCGGAATTTTTCTGTTGGTTGCAAGGTGAAAGGAGTGTTTTTGCCAAATATCAAGTTTCTAACTCATTTGGAAGAGGGTAAACATTTATGTCAGTGAGTGAATCAGTCAGCCATGTGGTTTTATATAATATAGATGAGCATGGGACGAAGTGGAAAATAATTCTATCACCTGAAACCAAAAATGCATGGGACGAAAAAATACATCAAAATATCATGTTGGTTTCCGACCCTACAAGACGTAAAAAATATAATAAAAGTATTAAAAAAACCTATTTTTTGAAATTTCATTCGAATCAATTTTTAAGTTATTCGTGGGACATAGAAAAATTTCGGACAAAAAGTACAAAATCATTAATAACTCCCTAATTATACGTCGTATGATGAAATAACAAGAGACAAAAAAGATGTAATGTGTTATTGTCTACAACATAGGCCATGGACAATATCACACTCAGAGAAAAATTTCGGCCAAAAAGTACAAAATCATTAATAACTCCGTAACTAAACGTCGTATGATGAAATAGCAAGAGACAAAAAAGATGTAATGTGTTAATGTCTACAACATAGGCCATGTACAATATCACACTCTGAGAAAAATTTCGGCCAAAAAGTACAAAATCATTAATAACTCCCTAATTAAACGTCGTATGATGAAATAGCAAGAGACAAAAAAGATGTAATGTGTTATTGTCTACAACTTAGGGCATGTACAATATCACACTCAGAGAAAAATTTCGGCCAAAAAGTACAAAATCATTAATAACTCCCTAATTAAACGTCGTATGATGAAATAGCAAGAGACAAAAAAGATGTAATGTGTTATTGTCTACAACATAGGCCATGTACAATATCACACTAAGAGAAAAATTTCGGCCAAAAAGTACAAAATCATTAATAACTCCGTAAATAAACGTCGTATGATGAAATAGCAAGAGACAAAAAAGATGTAATGTGTTATTGTCTACAACATAGGCCATGCACAATATCACACTCAGAGATATTACTGGAGATAAATAGCTTCCCCCTATATTTTTGTCTCTTGTATGGTTGAAAATCAAAAAATGTACCTTTTCGGAATTTTTCTGTTGGTTGCAAGGTGAAAGGAGTGTTTTTGCCAAATATCAAGTTTCTAACTCATTTGGAAGTGGGTAAACATTTATGTCAGTGAGTGAATCAGTCAGCCATGTGGTTTTATATAATATAGATGAGCATGGGACGAAGTGGAAAATAATTCTATCACCTGAAACCAAAAATGCATGGGACGAAAAAATACATCAAAATATCATGTTGGTTTCCGACCCTACAAGACGTAAAAAATATAATAAAAGTATTAAAAAAACCTATTTTTTGAAATTTCATTCGAATCAATTTTTAAGTTATTCGTGGGACATAGAAAAATTTCGGACAAAAAGTACAAAATCATTAATAACTCCGTAACTAAACGTCGTATGATGAAATAGCAAGAGACAAAAAAGATGTAATGTGTTAATGTCTACAACATAGGCCATGTACAATATCACACTCTGAGAAAAATTTCGGCCAAAAAGTACAAAATCATTAATAACTCCCTAATTAAACGTCGTATGATGAAATAGCAAGAGACAAAAAAGATGTAATGTGTTATTGCCTACAACATAGGCCATGTACAATATCACACTCAGAGAAAAATTTCGGCCAAAAAGTACAAAATCATTAATAACTCCGTAAATAAACGTCGTATGATGAAATAGCAAGAGACAAAAAAGATGTAATGTGTTATTGTCTACAACATAGGCCATGCACAATATCACACTCAGAGATATTACTGGAGATAAATAGCTTCCCCCTATATTTTTGTCTCTTGTAGGGTTGAAAATCAAAAAATGTACCTTTTCGGAATTTTTCTGTTGGTTGCAAGGTGAAAGGAGTGTTTTTGCCAAATATCAAGTTTCTAACTCATTTGGAAGTGGGTAAACATTTATGTCAGTGAGTGAATCAGTCAGCCATGTGGTTTTATATAATATAGATGAGCATGGGACGAAGTGGAAAATAATTCTATCACCTGAAACCAAAAATGCATGGGACGAAAAAATACATCAAAATATCATGTTGGTTTCCTACCCTACAAGACGTAAAAAATATAATAAAAGTATTAAAAAAACCTATTTTTTGAAATTTCATTCGAATCAATTTTTAAGTTATTCGTAGGACATTGAAAAATTTCGGCCAAAAAGTACAAAATCATTAATAACTCCGTAACTAAACGTCGTATGATGAAATAGCAAGAGACAAAAAAGATGTAATGTGTTAATGTCTACAACATAGGCCATGTACAATATCACACTCTGAGAAAAATTTCGGCCAAAAAGTACAAAATCATTAATAACTCCCTAATTAAACGTCGTATGATGAAATAGCAAGAGACAAAAAAGATGTAATGTGTTATTGTCTACAACTTAGGGCATGTACAATATCACACTCAGAGAAAAATTTCGGCCAAAAAGTACAAAATCATTAATAACTCCCTAATTAAACGTCGTATGATGAAATAGCAAGAGACAAAAAAGGTGTAATGTGTTATTGTCTACAACATAGGCCATGTACAATATCACACTCAGAGAAAAATTTCGGCCAAAAAGTACAAAATCATTAATAACTCCGTAAATAAACGTCGTATGATGAAATAGCAAGAGACAAAAAAGATGTAATGTGTTATTGTCTACAACATAGGCCATGGACAATATCACACTCAGAGAAAAATTTCGGCCAAAAAGTACAAAATCATTAATAACTCCGTAACTAAACGTCGTATGATGAAATAGCAAGAGACAAAAAAGATGTAATGTGTTAATGTCTACAACATAGGCCATGTACAATATCACACTCTGAGAAAAATTTCGGCCAAAAAGTACAAAATCATTAATAACTCCCTAATTAAACGTCGTATGATGAAATAGCAAGAGACAAAAAAGATGTAATGTGTTATTGCCTACAACATAGGCCATGTACAATATCACACTCAGAGAAAAATTTCGGCCAAAAAGTACAAAATCATTAATAACTCCGTAAATAAACGTCGTATGATGAAATAGCAAGAGACAAAAAAGATGTAATGTGTTATTGTCTACAACATAGGCCATGCACAATATCACACTCAGAGATATTACTGGAGATAAATAGCTTCCCCCTATATTTTTGTCTCTTGTAGGGTTGAAAATCAAAAAATGTACCTTTTCGGAATTTTTCTGTTGGTTGCAAGGTGAAAGGAGTGTTTTTGCCAAATATCAAGTTTCTAACTCATTTGGAAGTGGGTAAACATTTATGTCAGTGAGTGAATCAGTCAGCCATGTGGTTTTATATAATATAGATGAGCATGGGACGAAGTGGAAAATAATTCTATCACCTGAAACCAAAAATGCATGGGACGAAAAAATACATCAAAATATCATGTTGGTTTCCTACCCTACAAGACGTAAAAAATATAATAAAAGTATTAAAAAAACCTATTTTTTGAAATTTCATTCGAATCAATTTTTAAGTTATTCGTGGGACATAGAAAAATTTCGGCCAAAAAGTACAAAATCATTAATAACTCCGAAACTAAACGTCGTATGATGAAATAGCAAGAGACAAAAAAGATGTAATGTGTTAATGTCTACAACATAGGCCACGTACAATATCACACTCTGAGAAAAATTTCGGCCAAAAAGTACAAAATCATTAATAACTCCCTAATTAAACGTCGTATGATGAAATAGCAAGAGACAAAAAAGATGTAATGTGTTAATGTCTACAACATAGGCCATGTACAATATCACACTCTGAGAAAAATTTCGGCCAAAAAGTACAAAATCATTAATAACTCCCTAATTAAACGTCGTATGATGAAATAGCAAGAGACAAAAAAGATGTAATGTGTTATTGTCTACAACATAGGCCATGGGCAATATCACACTCAGAGAAAAATTTCGGCCAAAAAGTACAAAATCATTAATAACTCCGTAACTAAACGTCGTATGATGAAATAGCAAGAGACAAAAAAGATGTAATGTGTTAATGTCTACAACATAGGCCATGTACAATATCACACTCTGAGAAAAATTTCGGCCAAAAAGTACAAAATCATTAATAACTCCCTAATTAAACGTCGTATGATGAAATAGCAAGAGACAAAAAAGATGTAATGTGTTATTGTCTACAACTTAGGGCATGTACAATATCACACTCAGAGAAAAATTTCGGCCAAAAAGTACAAAATCATTAATAACTCCCTAATTAAACGTCGTATGATGAAATAGCAAGAGACAAAAAAGATGTAATGTGTTATTGTCTACAACATAGGCCATGTACAATATCACACTCAGAGAAAAATTTCGGCCAAAAAGTACAAAATCATTAATAACTCCGTAACTAAACGTCGTATGATGAAATAGCAAGAGACAAAAAAGATGTAATGTGTTAATGTCTACAACATAGGCCATGTACAATATCACACTCTGAGAAAAATTTCGGCCAAAAAGTACAAAATCATTAATAACTCCCTAATTAAACGTCGTATGATGAAATAGCAAGAGACAAAAAAGATGTAATGTGTTATTGCCTACAACATAGGCCATGTACAATATCACACTCAGAGAAAAATTTCGGCCAAAAAGTACAAAATCATTAATAACTCCGTAAATAAACGTCGTATGATGAAATAGCAAGAGACAAAAAAGATGTAATGTGTTATTGTCTACAACATAGGCCATGCACAATATCACACTCAGAGATATTACTGGAGATAAATAGCTTCCCCCTATATTTTTGTCTCTTGTAGGGTTGAAAATCAAAAAATGTACCTTTTCGGAATTTTTCTGTTGGTTGCAAGGTGAAAGGAGTGTTTTTGCCAAATATCAAGTTTCTAACTCATTTGGAAGTGGGTAAACATTTATGTCAGTGAGTGAATCAGTCAGCCATGTGGTTTTATATAATATAGATGAGCATGGGACGAAGTGGAAAATAATTCTATCACCTGAAACCAAAAATGCATGGGACGAAAAAATACATCAAAATATCATGTTGGTTTCCTACCCTACAAGACGTAAAAAATATAATAAAAGTATTAAAAAAACCTATTTTTTGAAATTTCATTCGAATCAATTTTTAAGTTATTCGTAGGACATAGAAAAATTTCGGCCAAAAAGTACAAAATCATTAATAACTCCGTAACTAAACGTCGTATGATGAAATAGCAAGAGACAAAAAAGATGTAATGTGTTAATGTCTACAACATAGGCCATGTACAATATCACACTCTGAGAAAAATTTCGGCCAAAAAGTACAAAATCATTAATAACTCCCTAATTAAACGTCGTATGATGAAATAGCAAGAGACAAAAAAGATGTAATGTGTTATTGTCTACAACGTAGCGCATGTACAATATCACACTCAGAGAAAAATTTCGGCCAAAAAGTACAAAATCATTAATAACTCCCTAATTAAACGTCGTATGATGAAATAGCAAGAGACAAAAAAGATGTAATGTGTTATTGTCTACAACATAGGCCATGTACAATATCACACTCAGAGAAAAATTTCGGCCAAAAAGTACAAAATCATTAATAACTCCGTAAATAAACGTCGTATGATGAAATAGCAAGAGACAAAAAAGATGTAATGTGTTATTGTCTACAACATAGGCCATGCACAATATCACACTCAGAGATATTACTGGAGATAAATAGCTTCCCCCTATATTTTTGTCTCTTGTAGGGTTGAAAATCAAAAAATGTACCTTTTCGGAATTTTTCTGTTGGTTGCAAGGTGAAAGGAGTGTTTTTGCCAAATATCAAGTTTCTAACTCATTTGGAAGTGGGTAAACATTTATGTCAGTGAGTGAATCAGTCAGCCATGTGGTTTTATATAATATAGATGAGCATGGGACGAAGTGGAAAATAATTCTATCACCTGAAACCAAAAATGCATGGGACGAAAAAATACATCAAAATATCATGTTGGTTTCCGACCCTACAAGACGTAAAAAATATAATAAAAATATTAAAAAAACCTATCTTTTGAAATTTCATTCGAATCAATTTTTAAGTTATTCGTGGGACATAGAAAAATTTCGGACAAAAAGTAGAAAATCATTAATAACTCCGTAACTAAACGTCGTATGATGAAATAGCAAGAGACAAAAAAGATGTAATGTGTTATTGTCTACAACATAGGCCATGCACAATATCACACTCAGAGATATTACTGGAGATAAATAGCTTCCCCCTATATTTTTGTCTCTTGTAGGGTTGAAAATTAAAAAATGTACCTTTTCGGAATTTTTCTGTAGGTTGCAAGGTGAAAGGAGTGTTTTTGCCAAATATCAAGTTTCTAACTCATTTGGAAGTGGGTAAACATTTATGTCAGTGAGTGAATCAGTAAGCCATGTGGTTTTATATAATATAAATGAGCATGGGACGTAGTGGAAAATAATTCTATCACCTGAAACCAAAAATGCATGGGACGAAAAAATACATCAAAATATCATGTTGGTTTCCGACCCTACAAGACGTAAAAAATATAATAAAAGTATTAAAAAAAACTATTTTTTGAAATTTCATTCGAATCAATGTTTAAGTTATTCGTGGGACATAGAAAAATTTCGGACAAAAAGTACAAAATCATTAATAACTCCCTAATTATACGTCGTATGATGAAATAGCAAGAGACAAAAAAGATGTAATGTGTTATTGTCTACAACATAGGCCATGGACAATATCACACTCAGAGAAAAATTTCGGCCAAAAAGTACAAAATCATTAATAACTCCGTAACTAAACGTCGTATGATGAAATAGCAAGAGACAAAAAAGATGTAATGTGTTAATGTCTACAACATAGGCCATGTACAATATCACACTCTGAGAAAAATTTCGGCCAAAAAGTACAAAATCATTAATAACTCCCTAATTAAACGTCGTATGATGAAATAGCAAGAGACAAAAAAGATGTAATGTGTTATTGCCTACAACATAGGCCATGTACAATATCACACTCAGAGAAAAATTTCGGCCAAAAAGTACAAAATCATTAATAACTCCGTAAATAAACGTCGTATGATGAAATAGCAAGAGACAAAAAAGATGTAATGTGTTATTGTCTACAACATAGGCCATGCACAATATCACACTCAGAGATATTACTGGAGATAAATAGCTTCCCCCTATATTTTTGTCTCTTGTAGGGTTGAAAATCAAAAAATGTACCTTTTCGGAATTTTTCTGTTGGTTGCAAGGTGAAAGGAGTGTTTTTGCCAAATATCAAGGTTCTAACTCATTTGGAAGTGGGTAAACATTTATGTCAGTGAGTGAATCAGTCAGCCATGTGGTTTTATATAATATAGATGAGCATGGGACGAAGTGGAAAATAATTCTATCACCTGAAACCAAAAATGCATGGGACGAAAAAATACATCAAAATATCATGTTGGTTTCCTACCCTACAAGACGTAAAAAATATAATAAAAGTATTAAAAAAACCTATTTTTTGAAATTTCATTCGAATCAATTTTTAAGTTATTCGTGGGACATAGAAAAATTTCGGCCAAAAAGTACAAAATCATTAATAACTCCGTAACTAAACGTCGTATGATGAAATAGCAAGAGACAAAAAAGATGTAATGTGTTAATGTCTACAACATAGGCCATGTACAATATCACACTCTGAGAAAAATTTCGGCCAAAAAGTACAAAATCATTAATAACTCCCTAATTAAACGTCGTATGATGAAATAGCAAGAGACAAAAAAGATGTAATGTGTTAATGTCTACAACATAGGCCATGTACAATATCACACTCTGAGAAAAATTTCGGCCAAAAAGTACAAAATCATTAATAACTCCCTAATTAAACGTCGTATGATGAAATAGCAAGAGACAAAAAAGATGTAATGTGTTATTGTCTACAACTTAGGGCATGTACAATATCACACTCAGAGAAAAAATTCGGCCAAAAAGTACAAAATCATAAATAACTCCCTAATTAAACGTCGTATGATGAAATAGCAAGAGACAAAAAAGATGTAATGTGTTATTGTCTACAACATAGGCCATGTACAATATCACACTCAGAGAAAAATTTCGGCCAAAAAGTACAAAATCATTAATAACTCCGTAAATAAACGTCGTATGATGAAATAGCAAGAGACAAAAAAGATGTAATGTGTTATTGTCTACAACATAGGCCATGCACAATATCACACTCAGATATTACTGGAGATAAATAGCTTCCCCCTATATTTTTGTCTCTTGTAGGGTTGAAAATCAAAAAATGTACCTTTTCGGAATTTTTCTGTTGGTTGCAAGGTGAAAGGAGTGTTTTTGCCAAATATCAAGTTTCTAACTCATTTGGAAGTGGGTAAACATTTATGTCAGTGAGTGAATCAGTCAGCCATGTGGTTTTATATAATATAGATGAGCATGGGACGTAGTGGAAAATAATTCTATCACCTGAAACCAAAAATGCATGGGACGAAAAAATACATCAAAATATCATGTTGGTTTCCGACCCTACAAGACGTAAAAAATATAATAAAAGTATTAAAAAAACTATTTTTTGAAATTTCATTCGAATCAATTTTTAAGTTATTCGTGGGACATAGAAAAATTTCGGCCAAAAAGTACAAAATCATTAATAACTCCGTAACTAAACGTCGTATGATGAAATAGCAAGAGACAAAAAAGATGTAATGTGTTAATGTCTACAACATAGGCCATGTACAATATCACACTCGGAGAAAAATTTCGGCCAAAAAGTACAAAATCATTAATAACTCCCTAATTAAACGTCGTATGATGAAATAGCAAGAGACAAAAAAGATGTAATGTGTTAATGTCTACAACATAGGCCATGTACAATATCACACTCTGAGAAAAATTTCGGCCAAAAAGTACAAAATCATTAATAACTCCCTAATTAAACGTCGTATGATGAAATAGCAAGAGACAAAAAAGATGTAATGTGTTAATGTCTACAACATAGGCCATGGGCAATATCACACTCAGAGAAAAATTTCGGCCAAAAAGTACAAAATCATTAATAACTCCGTAACTAAACGTCGTATGATGAAATAGCAAGAGACAAAAAAGATGTAATGTGTTAATGTCTACAACATAGGCCATGTACAATATCACACTCTGAGAAAAATTTCGGCCAAAAAGTACAAAATCATTAATAACTCCCTAATTAAACGTCGTATGATGAAATAGCAAGAGACAAAAAAGATGTAATGTGTTATTGCCTACAACATAGGTCATGTACAATATCACACTCAGAGAAAAATTTCGGCCAAAAAGTACAAAATCATTAATAACTCCGTAAATAAACGTCGTATGATGAAATAGCAAGAGACAAAAAAGATGTAATGTGTTATTGTCTACAACATAGGCCATGCACAATATCACACTCAGAGATATTACTGGAGATAAATAGCTTCCCCCTATATTTTTGTCTCTTGTAGGGTTGAAAATCAAAAAATGTACCTGTTCGGAATTTTTCTGTTGGTTGCAAGGTGAAAGGAGTGTTTTTGCCAAATATCAAGTTTCTAACTCATTTGGAAGTGGGTAAACATTTATGTCAGTGAGTGAATCAGTCAGCCATGTGGTTTTATATAATATAGATGAGCATGGGACGAAGTGGAAAATAATTCTATCACCTGAAACCAAAAATGCATGGGACGAAAAAATACATCAAAATATCATGTTGGTTTCCTACCCTACAAGACGTAAAAAATATAATAAAAGTATTAAAAAAACCTATTTTTTGAAATTTCATTCGAATCAATTTTTAAGTTATTCGTGGGACATAGAAAAATTTCGGCCAAAAAGTACAAAATCATTAATAACTCCGTAACTAAACGTCGTATGATGAAATAGCAAGAGACAAAAAAGATGTAATGTGTTAATGTCTACAACATAGGCCATGTACAATATCACACTCGGAGAAAAATTTCGGCCAAAAAGTACAAAATCATTAATAACTCCCTAATTAAACGTCGTATGATGAAATAGCAAGAGACAAAAAAGATGTAATGTGTTAATGTCTACAACATAGGCCATGTACAATATCACACTCTGAGAAAAATTTCGGCCAAAAAGTACAAAATCATTAATAACTCCCTAATTAAACGTCGTATGATGAAATAGCAAGAGACAAAAAAGATGTAATGTGTTAATGTCTACAACATAGGCCATGGGCAATATCACACTCAGAGAAAAATTTCGGCCAAAAAGTACAAAATCATTAATAACTCCGTAACTAAACGTCGTATGATGAAATAGCAAGAGACAAAAAAGATGTAATGTGTTAATGTCTACAACATAGGCCATGTACAATATCACACT
The DNA here is from genome assembly GCA_946902985.2 of Meconema thalassinum. NCBI lineage: Eukaryota > Metazoa > Arthropoda > Insecta > Orthoptera > Tettigoniidae > Meconema > Meconema thalassinum. The sequence continues at coordinate 209,346,720 of OX336398.1, forward strand.
CTGAGAAAAATTTCGGCCAAAAAGTACAAAATCATTAATAACTCCCTAATTAAACGTCGTATGATGAAATAGCAAGAGACAAAAAAGATGTAATGTGTTATTGTCTACAACATAGGCCATGCACAATATCACACTCAGAGATATTACTGGAGATAAATAGCTTCCCCCTATATTTTTGTCTCTTGTAGGGTTGAAAATCAAAAAATGTACCTTTTCGGAATTTTTCTGTTGGTTGCAAGGTGAAAGGAGTGTTTTTGCCAAATATCAAGTTTCTAACTCATTTGGAAGTGGGTAAACATTTATGTCAGTGAGTGAATCAGTCAGCCATGTGGTTTTATATAATATAGATGAGCATGGGACGAAGTGGAAAATAATTCTATCACCTGAAACCAAAAATGCATGGGACGAAAAAATACATCAAAATATCATGTTGGTTTCCGACCCTACAAGACGTAAAAAATATAATAAAAGTATTAAAAAAACCTATTTTTTGAAATTTCATTCGAATCAATTTTTAAGTTATTCGTGGGACATAGAAAAATTTCGGACAAAAAGTACAAAATCATTAATAACTCCGTAACTAAACGTCGTATGATGAAATAGCAAGAGACAAAAAAGATGTAATGTGTTATTGTCTACAACATAGGCCATGGACAATATCACACTCAGAGAAAAATTTCGGCCAAAAAGTACAAAATCATTAATAACTCCGTAACTAAACGTCGTATGATGAAATAGCAAGAGACAAAAAAGATGTAATGTGTTAATGTCTACAACATAGGCCATGTACAATATCACACTCTGAGAAAAATTTCGGCCAAAAAGTACAAAATCATTAATAACTCCCTAATTAAACGTCGTATGATGAAATAGCAAGAGACAAAAAAGATGTAATGTGTTATTGTCTACAACTTAGGGCATGTACAATATCACACTCAGAGAAAAATTTCGGCCAAAAAGTACAAAATCATTAATAACTCCCTAATTAAACGTCGTATGATGAAATAGCAAGAGACAAAAAAGATGTAATGTGTTATTGTCTACAACATAGGCCATGTACAATATCACACTCAGAGAAAAATTTCGGCCAAAAAGTACAAAATCATTAATAACTCCGTAAATAAACGTCGTATGATGAAATAGCAAGAGACAAAAAAGATGTAATGTGTTATTGTCTACAACATAGGCCATGCACAATATCACACTCAGAGATATTACTGGAGATAAATAGCTTCCCCCTATATTTTTGTCTCTTGTAGGGTTGAAAATCAAAAAATGTACCTTTTCGGAATTTTTCTGTTGGTTGCAAGGTGAAAGGAGTGTTTTTGCCAAATATCAAGTTTCTAACTCATTTGGAAGAGGGTAAACATTTATGTCAGTGAGTGAATCAGTCAGCCATGTGGTTTTATATAATATAGATGAGCATGGGACGAAGTGGAAAATAATTCTATCACCTGAAACCAAAAATGCATGGGACGAAAAAATACATCAAAATATCATGTTGGTTTCCGACCCTACAAGACGTAAAAAATATAATAAAAGTATTAAAAAAACCTATTTTTTGAAATTTCATTCGAATCAATTTTTAAGTTATTCGTGGGACATAGAAAAATTTCGGACAAAAAGTACAAAATCATTAATAACTCCCTAATTATACGTCGTATGATGAAATAACAAGAGACAAAAAAGATGTAATGTGTTATTGTCTACAACATAGGCCATGGACAATATCACACTCAGAGAAAAATTTCGGCCAAAAAGTACAAAATCATTAATAACTCCGTAACTAAACGTCGTATGATGAAATAGCAAGAGACAAAAAAGATGTAATGTGTTAATGTCTACAACATAGGCCATGTACAATATCACACTCTGAGAAAAATTTCGGCCAAAAAGTACAAAATCATTAATAACTCCCTAATTAAACGTCGTATGATGAAATAGCAAGAGACAAAAAAGATGTAATGTGTTATTGTCTACAACTTAGGGCATGTACAATATCACACTCAGAGAAAAATTTCGGCCAAAAAGTACAAAATCATTAATAACTCCCTAATTAAACGTCGTATGATGAAATAGCAAGAGACAAAAAAGATGTAATGTGTTATTGTCTACAACATAGGCCATGTACAATATCACACTAAGAGAAAAATTTCGGCCAAAAAGTACAAAATCATTAATAACTCCGTAAATAAACGTCGTATGATGAAATAGCAAGAGACAAAAAAGATGTAATGTGTTATTGTCTACAACATAGGCCATGCACAATATCACACTCAGAGATATTACTGGAGATAAATAGCTTCCCCCTATATTTTTGTCTCTTGTATGGTTGAAAATCAAAAAATGTACCTTTTCGGAATTTTTCTGTTGGTTGCAAGGTGAAAGGAGTGTTTTTGCCAAATATCAAGTTTCTAACTCATTTGGAAGTGGGTAAACATTTATGTCAGTGAGTGAATCAGTCAGCCATGTGGTTTTATATAATATAGATGAGCATGGGACGAAGTGGAAAATAATTCTATCACCTGAAACCAAAAATGCATGGGACGAAAAAATACATCAAAATATCATGTTGGTTTCCGACCCTACAAGACGTAAAAAATATAATAAAAGTATTAAAAAAACCTATTTTTTGAAATTTCATTCGAATCAATTTTTAAGTTATTCGTGGGACATAGAAAAATTTCGGACAAAAAGTACAAAATCATTAATAACTCCGTAACTAAACGTCGTATGATGAAATAGCAAGAGACAAAAAAGATGTAATGTGTTAATGTCTACAACATAGGCCATGTACAATATCACACTCTGAGAAAAATTTCGGCCAAAAAGTACAAAATCATTAATAACTCCCTAATTAAACGTCGTATGATGAAATAGCAAGAGACAAAAAAGATGTAATGTGTTATTGCCTACAACATAGGCCATGTACAATATCACACTCAGAGAAAAATTTCGGCCAAAAAGTACAAAATCATTAATAACTCCGTAAATAAACGTCGTATGATGAAATAGCAAGAGACAAAAAAGATGTAATGTGTTATTGTCTACAACATAGGCCATGCACAATATCACACTCAGAGATATTACTGGAGATAAATAGCTTCCCCCTATATTTTTGTCTCTTGTAGGGTTGAAAATCAAAAAATGTACCTTTTCGGAATTTTTCTGTTGGTTGCAAGGTGAAAGGAGTGTTTTTGCCAAATATCAAGTTTCTAACTCATTTGGAAGTGGGTAAACATTTATGTCAGTGAGTGAATCAGTCAGCCATGTGGTTTTATATAATATAGATGAGCATGGGACGAAGTGGAAAATAATTCTATCACCTGAAACCAAAAATGCATGGGACGAAAAAATACATCAAAATATCATGTTGGTTTCCTACCCTACAAGACGTAAAAAATATAATAAAAGTATTAAAAAAACCTATTTTTTGAAATTTCATTCGAATCAATTTTTAAGTTATTCGTAGGACATTGAAAAATTTCGGCCAAAAAGTACAAAATCATTAATAACTCCGTAACTAAACGTCGTATGATGAAATAGCAAGAGACAAAAAAGATGTAATGTGTTAATGTCTACAACATAGGCCATGTACAATATCACACTCTGAGAAAAATTTCGGCCAAAAAGTACAAAATCATTAATAACTCCCTAATTAAACGTCGTATGATGAAATAGCAAGAGACAAAAAAGATGTAATGTGTTATTGTCTACAACTTAGGGCATGTACAATATCACACTCAGAGAAAAATTTCGGCCAAAAAGTACAAAATCATTAATAACTCCCTAATTAAACGTCGTATGATGAAATAGCAAGAGACAAAAAAGGTGTAATGTGTTATTGTCTACAACATAGGCCATGTACAATATCACACTCAGAGAAAAATTTCGGCCAAAAAGTACAAAATCATTAATAACTCCGTAAATAAACGTCGTATGATGAAATAGCAAGAGACAAAAAAGATGTAATGTGTTATTGTCTACAACATAGGCCATGGACAATATCACACTCAGAGAAAAATTTCGGCCAAAAAGTACAAAATCATTAATAACTCCGTAACTAAACGTCGTATGATGAAATAGCAAGAGACAAAAAAGATGTAATGTGTTAATGTCTACAACATAGGCCATGTACAATATCACACTCTGAGAAAAATTTCGGCCAAAAAGTACAAAATCATTAATAACTCCCTAATTAAACGTCGTATGATGAAATAGCAAGAGACAAAAAAGATGTAATGTGTTATTGCCTACAACATAGGCCATGTACAATATCACACTCAGAGAAAAATTTCGGCCAAAAAGTACAAAATCATTAATAACTCCGTAAATAAACGTCGTATGATGAAATAGCAAGAGACAAAAAAGATGTAATGTGTTATTGTCTACAACATAGGCCATGGACAATATCACACTCAGAGAAAAATTTCGGCCAAAAAGTACAAAATCATTAATAACTCCGTAACTAAACGTCGTATGATGAAATAGCAAGAGACAAAAAAGATGTAATGTGTTAATGTCTACAACATAGGCCATGTACAATATCACACTCTGAGAAAAATTTCGGCCAAAAAGTACAAAATCATTAATAACTCCCTAATTAAACGTCGTATGATGAAATAGCAAGAGACAAAAAAGATGTAATGTGTTATTGCCTACAACATAGGTCATGTACAATATCACACTCAGAGAAAAATTTCGGCCAAAAAGTACAAAATCATTAATAACTCCGTAAATAAACGTCGTATGATGAAATAGCAAGAGACAAAAAAGATGTAATGTGTTATTGTCTACAACATAGGCCATGCACAATATCACACTCAGAGATATTACTGGAGATAAATAGCTTCCCCCTATATTTTTGTCTCTTGTAGGGTTGAAAATCAAAAAATGTACCTGTTCGGAATTTTTCTGTTGGTTGCAAGGTGAAAGGAGTGTTTTTGCCAAATATCAAGTTTCTAACTCATTTGGAAGTGGGTAAACATTTATGTCAGTGAGTGAATCAGTCAGCCATGTGGTTTTATATAATATAGATGAGCATGGGACGAAGTGGAAAATAATTCTATCACCTGAAACCAAAAATGCATGGGACGAAAAAATACATCAAAATATCATGTTGGTTTCCTACCCTACAAGACGTAAAAAATATAATAAAAGTATTAAAAAAACCTATTTTTTGAAATTTCATTCGAATCAATTTTTAAGTTATTCGTGGGACATAGAAAAATTTCGGCCAAAAAGTACAAAATCATTAATAACTCCGTAACTAAACGTCGTATGATGAAATAGCAAGAGACAAAAAAGATGTAATGTGTTAATGTCTACAACATAGGCCATGTACAATATCACACTCGGAGAAAAATTTCGGCCAAAAAGTACAAAATCATTAATAACTCCCTAATTAAACGTCGTATGATGAAATAGCAAGAGACAAAAAAGATGTAATGTGTTAATGTCTACAACATAGGCCATGTACAATATCACACTCTGAGAAAAATTTCGGCCAAAAAGTACAAAATCATTAATAACTCCCTAATTAAACGTCGTATGATGAAATAGCAAGAGACAAAAAAGATGTAATGTGTTAATGTCTACAACATAGGCCATGGGCAATATCACACTCAGAGAAAAATTTCGGCCAAAAAGTACAAAATCATTAATAACTCCGTAACTAAACGTCGTATGATGAAATAGCAAGAGACAAAAAAGATGTAATGTGTTAATGTCTACAACATAGGCCATGTACAATATCACACTCTGAGAAAAATTTCGGCCAAAAAGTACAAAATCATTAATAACTCCCTAATTAAACGTCGTATGATGAAATAGCAAGAGACAAAAAAGATGTAATGTGTTATTGTCTACAACATAGGCCATGCACAATATCACACTCAGAGATATTACTGGAGATAAATAGCTTCCCCCTATATTTTTGTCTCTTGTAGGGTTGAAAATCAAAAAATGTACCTTTTCGGAATTTTTCTGTTGGTTGCAAGGTGAAAGGAGTGTTTTTGCCAAATATCAAGTTTCTAACTCATTTGGAAGTGGGTAAACATTTATGTCAGTGAGTGAATCAGTCAGCCATGTGGTTTTATATAATATAGATGAGCATGGGACGAAGTGGAAAATAATTCTATCACCTGAAACCAAAAATGCATGGGACGAAAAAATACATCAAAATATCATGTTGGTTTCCGACCCTACAAGACGTAAAAAATATAATAAAAGTATTAAAAAAACCTATTTTTTGAAATTTCATTCGAATCAATTTTTAAGTTATTCGTGGGACATAGAAAAATTTCGGACAAAAAGTACAAAATCATTAATAACTCCGTAACTAAACGTCGTATGATGAAATAGCAAGAGACAAAAAAGATGTAATGTGTTATTGTCTACAACATAGGCCATGGACAATATCACACTCAGAGAAAAATTTCGGCCAAAAAGTACAAAATCATTAATAACTCCGTAACTAAACGTCGTATGATGAAATAGCAAGAGACAAAAAAGATGTAATGTGTTAATGTCTACAACATAGGCCATGTACAATATCACACTCTGAGAAAAATTTCGGCCAAAAAGTACAAAATCATTAATAACTCCCTAATTAAACGTCGTATGATGAAATAGCAAGAGACAAAAAAGATGTAATGTGTTATTGTCTACAACTTAGGGCATGTACAATATCACACTCAGAGAAAAATTTCGGCCAAAAAGTACAAAATCATTAATAACTCCCTAATTAAACGTCGTATGATGAAATAGCAAGAGACAAAAAAGATGTAATGTGTTATTGTCTACAACATAGGCCATGTACAATATCACACTCAGAGAAAAATTTCGGCCAAAAAGTACAAAATCATTAATAACTCCGTAAATAAACGTCGTATGATGAAATAGCAAGAGACAAAAAAGATGTAATGTGTTATTGTCTACAACATAGGCCATGCACAATATCACACTCAGAGATATTACTGGAGATAAATAGCTTCCCCCTATATTTTTGTCTCTTGTAGGGTTGAAAATCAAAAAATGTACCTTTTCGGAATTTTTCTGTTGGTTGCAAGGTGAAAGGAGTGTTTTTGCCAAATATCAAGTTTCTAACTCATTTGGAAGAGGGTAAACATTTATGTCAGTGAGTGAATCAGTCAGCCATGTGGTTTTATATAATATAGATGAGCATGGGACGAAGTGGAAAATAATTCTATCACCTGAAACCAAAAATGCATGGGACGAAAAAATACATCAAAATATCATGTTGGTTTCCGACCCTACAAGACGTAAAAAATATAATAAAAGTATTAAAAAAACCTATTTTTTGAAATTTCATTCGAATCAATTTTTAAGTTATTCGTGGGACATAGAAAAATTTCGGACAAAAAGTACAAAATCATTAATAACTCCCTAATTATACGTCGTATGATGAAATAACAAGAGACAAAAAAGATGTAATGTGTTATTGTCTACAACATAGGCCATGGACAATATCACACTCAGAGAAAAATTTCGGCCAAAAAGTACAAAATCATTAATAACTCCGTAACTAAACGTCGTATGATGAAATAGCAAGAGACAAAAAAGATGTAATGTGTTAATGTCTACAACATAGGCCATGTACAATATCACACTCTGAGAAAAATTTCGGCCAAAAAGTACAAAATCATTAATAACTCCCTAATTAAACGTCGTATGATGAAATAGCAAGAGACAAAAAAGATGTAATGTGTTATTGTCTACAACTTAGGGCATGTACAATATCACACTCAGAGAAAAATTTCGGCCAAAAAGTACAAAATCATTAATAACTCCCTAATTAAACGTCGTATGATGAAATAGCAAGAGACAAAAAAGATGTAATGTGTTATTGTCTACAACATAGGCCATGTACAATATCACACTAAGAGAAAAATTTCGGCCAAAAAGTACAAAATCATTAATAACTCCGTAAATAAACGTCGTATGATGAAATAGCAAGAGACAAAAAAGATGTAATGTGTTATTGTCTACAACATAGGCCATGCACAATATCACACTCAGAGATATTACTGGAGATAAATAGCTTCCCCCTATATTTTTGTCTCTTGTATGGTTGAAAATCAAAAAATGTACCTTTTCGGAATTTTTCTGTTGGTTGCAAGGTGAAAGGAGTGTTTTTGCCAAATATCAAGTTTCTAACTCATTTGGAAGTGGGTAAACATTTATGTCAGTGAGTGAATCAGTCAGCCATGTGGTTTTATATAATATAGATGAGCATGGGACGAAGTGGAAAATAATTCTATCACCTGAAACCAAAAATGCATGGGACGAAAAAATACATCAAAATATCATGTTGGTTTCCGACCCTACAAGACGTAAAAAATATAATAAAAGTATTAAAAAAACCTATTTTTTGAAATTTCATTCGAATCAATTTTTAAGTTATTCGTGGGACATAGAAAAATTTCGGACAAAAAGTACAAAATCATTAATAACTCCGTAACTAAACGTCGTATGATGAAATAGCAAGAGACAAAAAAGATGTAATGTGTTAATGTCTACAACATAGGCCATGTACAATATCACACTCTGAGAAAAATTTCGGCCAAAAAGTACAAAATCATTAATAACTCCCTAATTAAACGTCGTATGATGAAATAGCAAGAGACAAAAAAGATGTAATGTGTTATTGCCTACAACATAGGCCATGTACAATATCACACTCAGAGAAAAATTTCGGCCAAAAAGTACAAAATCATTAATAACTCCGTAAATAAACGTCGTATGATGAAATAGCAAGAGACAAAAAAGATGTAATGTGTTATTGTCTACAACATAGGCCATGCACAATATCACACTCAGAGATATTACTGGAGATAAATAGCTTCCCCCTATATTTTTGTCTCTTGTAGGGTTGAAAATCAAAAAATGTACCTTTTCGGAATTTTTCTGTTGGTTGCAAGGTGAAAGGAGTGTTTTTGCCAAATATCAAGTTTCTAACTCATTTGGAAGTGGGTAAACATTTATGTCAGTGAGTGAATCAGTCAGCCATGTGGTTTTATATAATATAGATGAGCATGGGACGAAGTGGAAAATAATTCTATCACCTGAAACCAAAAATGCATGGGACGAAAAAATACATCAAAATATCATGTTGGTTTCCTACCCTACAAGACGTAAAAAATATAATAAAAGTATTAAAAAAACCTATTTTTTGAAATTTCATTCGAATCAATTTTTAAGTTATTCGTAGGACATTGAAAAATTTCGGCCAAAAAGTACAAAATCATTAATAACTCCGTAACTAAACGTCGTATGATGAAATAGCAAGAGACAAAAAAGATGTAATGTGTTAATGTCTACAACATAGGCCATGTACAATATCACACTCTGAGAAAAATTTCGGCCAAAAAGTACAAAATCATTAATAACTCCCTAATTAAACGTCGTATGATGAAATAGCAAGAGACAAAAAAGATGTAATGTGTTATTGTCTACAACTTAGGGCATGTACAATATCACACTCAGAGAAAAATTTCGGCCAAAAAGTACAAAATCATTAATAACTCCCTAATTAAACGTCGTATGATGAAATAGCAAGAGACAAAAAAGGTGTAATGTGTTATTGTCTACAACATAGGCCATGTACAATATCACACTCAGAGAAAAATTTCGGCCAAAAAGTACAAAATCATTAATAACTCCGTAAATAAACGTCGTATGATGAAATAGCAAGAGACAAAAAAGATGTAATGTGTTATTGTCTACAACATAGGCCATGGACAATATCACACTCAGAGAAAAATTTCGGCCAAAAAGTACAAAATCATTAATAACTCCGTAACTAAACGTCGTATGATGAAATAGCAAGAGACAAAAAAGATGTAATGTGTTAATGTCTACAACATAGGCCATGTACAATATCACACTCTGAGAAAAATTTCGGCCAAAAAGTACAAAATCATTAATAACTCCCTAATTAAACGTCGTATGATGAAATAGCAAGAGACAAAAAAGATGTAATGTGTTATTGCCTACAACATAGGCCATGTACAATATCACACTCAGAGAAAAATTTCGGCCAAAAAGTACAAAATCATTAATAACTCCGTAAATAAACGTCGTATGATGAAATAGCAAGAGACAAAAAAGATGTAATGTGTTATTGTCTACAACATAGGCCATGCACAATATCACACTCAGAGATATTACTGGAGATAAATAGCTTCCCCCTATATTTTTGTCTCTTGTAGGGTTGAAAATCAAAAAATGTACCTTTTCGGAATTTTTCTGTTGGTTGCAAGGTGAAAGGAGTGTTTTTGCCAAATATCAAGTTTCTAACTCATTTGGAAGTGGGTAAACATTTATGTCAGTGAGTGAATCAGTCAGCCATGTGGTTTTATATAATATAGATGAGCATGGGACGAAGTGGAAAATAATTCTATCACCTGAAACCAAAAATGCATGGGACGAAAAAATACATCAAAATATCATGTTGGTTTCCTACCCTACAAGACGTAAAAAATATAATAAAAGTATTAAAAAAACCTATTTTTTGAAATTTCATTCGAATCAATTTTTAAGTTATTCGTGGGACATAGAAAAATTTCGGCCAAAAAGTACAAAATCATTAATAACTCCGAAACTAAACGTCGTATGATGAAATAGCAAGAGACAAAAAAGATGTAATGTGTTAATGTCTACAACATAGGCCACGTACAATATCACACTCTGAGAAAAATTTCGGCCAAAAAGTACAAAATCATTAATAACTCCCTAATTAAACGTCGTATGATGAAATAGCAAGAGACAAAAAAGATGTAATGTGTTAATGTCTACAACATAGGCCATGTACAATATCACACTCTGAGAAAAATTTCGGCCAAAAAGTACAAAATCATTAATAACTCCCTAATTAAACGTCGTATGATGAAATAGCAAGAGACAAAAAAGATGTAATGTGTTATTGTCTACAACATAGGCCATGGGCAATATCACACTCAGAGAAAAATTTCGGCCAAAAAGTACAAAATCATTAATAACTCCGTAACTAAACGTCGTATGATGAAATAGCAAGAGACAAAAAAGATGTAATGTGTTAATGTCTACAACATAGGCCATGTACAATATCACACTCTGAGAAAAATTTCGGCCAAAAAGTACAAAATCATTAATAACTCCCTAATTAAACGTCGTATGATGAAATAGCAAGAGACAAAAAAGATGTAATGTGTTATTGTCTACAACTTAGGGCATGTACAATATCACACTCAGAGAAAAATTTCGGCCAAAAAGTACAAAATCATTAATAACTCCCTAATTAAACGTCGTATGATGAAATAGCAAGAGACAAAAAAGATGTAATGTGTTATTGTCTACAACATAGGCCATGTACAATATCACACTCAGAGAAAAATTTCGGCCAAAAAGTACAAAATCATTAATAACTCCGTAACTAAACGTCGTATGATGAAATAGCAAGAGACAAAAAAGATGTAATGTGTTAATGTCTACAACATAGGCCATGTACAATATCACACTCTGAGAAAAATTTCGGCCAAAAAGTACAAAATCATTAATAACTCCCTAATTAAACGTCGTATGATGAAATAGCAAGAGACAAAAAAGATGTAATGTGTTATTGCCTACAACATAGGCCATGTACAATATCACACTCAGAGAAAAATTTCGGCCAAAAAGTACAAAATCATTAATAACTCCGTAAATAAACGTCGTATGATGAAATAGCAAGAGACAAAAAAGATGTAATGTGTTATTGTCTACAACATAGGCCATGCACAATATCACACTCAGAGATATTACTGGAGATAAATAGCTTCCCCCTATATTTTTGTCTCTTGTAGGGTTGAAAATCAAAAAATGTACCTTTTCGGAATTTTTCTGTTGGTTGCAAGGTGAAAGGAGTGTTTTTGCCAAATATCAAGTTTCTAACTCATTTGGAAGTGGGTAAACATTTATGTCAGTGAGTGAATCAGTCAGCCATGTGGTTTTATATAATATAGATGAGCATGGGACGAAGTGGAAAATAATTCTATCACCTGAAACCAAAAATGCATGGGACGAAAAAATACATCAAAATATCATGTTGGTTTCCTACCCTACAAGACGTAAAAAATATAATAAAAGTATTAAAAAAACCTATTTTTTGAAATTTCATTCGAATCAATTTTTAAGTTATTCGTAGGACATAGAAAAATTTCGGCCAAAAAGTACAAAATCATTAATAACTCCGTAACTAAACGTCGTATGATGAAATAGCAAGAGACAAAAAAGATGTAATGTGTTAATGTCTACAACATAGGCCATGTACAATATCACACTCTGAGAAAAATTTCGGCCAAAAAGTACAAAATCATTAATAACTCCCTAATTAAACGTCGTATGATGAAATAGCAAGAGACAAAAAAGATGTAATGTGTTATTGTCTACAACGTAGCGCATGTACAATATCACACTCAGAGAAAAATTTCGGCCAAAAAGTACAAAATCATTAATAACTCCCTAATTAAACGTCGTATGATGAAATAGCAAGAGACAAAAAAGATGTAATGTGTTATTGTCTACAACATAGGCCATGTACAATATCACACTCAGAGAAAAATTTCGGCCAAAAAGTACAAAATCATTAATAACTCCGTAAATAAACGTCGTATGATGAAATAGCAAGAGACAAAAAAGATGTAATGTGTTATTGTCTACAACATAGGCCATGCACAATATCACACTCAGAGATATTACTGGAGATAAATAGCTTCCCCCTATATTTTTGTCTCTTGTAGGGTTGAAAATCAAAAAATGTACCTTTTCGGAATTTTTCTGTTGGTTGCAAGGTGAAAGGAGTGTTTTTGCCAAATATCAAGTTTCTAACTCATTTGGAAGTGGGTAAACATTTATGTCAGTGAGTGAATCAGTCAGCCATGTGGTTTTATATAATATAGATGAGCATGGGACGAAGTGGAAAATAATTCTATCACCTGAAACCAAAAATGCATGGGACGAAAAAATACATCAAAATATCATGTTGGTTTCCGACCCTACAAGACGTAAAAAATATAATAAAAATATTAAAAAAACCTATCTTTTGAAATTTCATTCGAATCAATTTTTAAGTTATTCGTGGGACATAGAAAAATTTCGGACAAAAAGTAGAAAATCATTAATAACTCCGTAACTAAACGTCGTATGATGAAATAGCAAGAGACAAAAAAGATGTAATGTGTTATTGTCTACAACATAGGCCATGCACAATATCACACTCAGAGATATTACTGGAGATAAATAGCTTCCCCCTATATTTTTGTCTCTTGTAGGGTTGAAAATTAAAAAATGTACCTTTTCGGAATTTTTCTGTAGGTTGCAAGGTGAAAGGAGTGTTTTTGCCAAATATCAAGTTTCTAACTCATTTGGAAGTGGGTAAACATTTATGTCAGTGAGTGAATCAGTAAGCCATGTGGTTTTATATAATATAAATGAGCATGGGACGTAGTGGAAAATAATTCTATCACCTGAAACCAAAAATGCATGGGACGAAAAAATACATCAAAATATCATGTTGGTTTCCGACCCTACAAGACGTAAAAAATATAATAAAAGTATTAAAAAAAACTATTTTTTGAAATTTCATTCGAATCAATGTTTAAGTTATTCGTGGGACATAGAAAAATTTCGGACAAAAAGTACAAAATCATTAATAACTCCCTAATTATACGTCGTATGATGAAATAGCAAGAGACAAAAAAGATGTAATGTGTTATTGTCTACAACATAGGCCATGGACAATATCACACTCAGAGAAAAATTTCGGCCAAAAAGTACAAAATCATTAATAACTCCGTAACTAAACGTCGTATGATGAAATAGCAAGAGACAAAAAAGATGTAATGTGTTAATGTCTACAACATAGGCCATGTACAATATCACACTCTGAGAAAAATTTCGGCCAAAAAGTACAAAATCATTAATAACTCCCTAATTAAACGTCGTATGATGAAATAGCAAGAGACAAAAAAGATGTAATGTGTTATTGCCTACAACATAGGCCATGTACAATATCACACTCAGAGAAAAATTTCGGCCAAAAAGTACAAAATCATTAATAACTCCGTAAATAAACGTCGTATGATGAAATAGCAAGAGACAAAAAAGATGTAATGTGTTATTGTCTACAACATAGGCCATGCACAATATCACACTCAGAGATATTACTGGAGATAAATAGCTTCCCCCTATATTTTTGTCTCTTGTAGGGTTGAAAATCAAAAAATGTACCTTTTCGGAATTTTTCTGTTGGTTGCAAGGTGAAAGGAGTGTTTTTGCCAAATATCAAGGTTCTAACTCATTTGGAAGTGGGTAAACATTTATGTCAGTGAGTGAATCAGTCAGCCATGTGGTTTTATATAATATAGATGAGCATGGGACGAAGTGGAAAATAATTCTATCACCTGAAACCAAAAATGCATGGGACGAAAAAATACATCAAAATATCATGTTGGTTTCCTACCCTACAAGACGTAAAAAATATAATAAAAGTATTAAAAAAACCTATTTTTTGAAATTTCATTCGAATCAATTTTTAAGTTATTCGTGGGACATAGAAAAATTTCGGCCAAAAAGTACAAAATCATTAATAACTCCGTAACTAAACGTCGTATGATGAAATAGCAAGAGACAAAAAAGATGTAATGTGTTAATGTCTACAACATAGGCCATGTACAATATCACACTCTGAGAAAAATTTCGGCCAAAAAGTACAAAATCATTAATAACTCCCTAATTAAACGTCGTATGATGAAATAGCAAGAGACAAAAAAGATGTAATGTGTTAATGTCTACAACATAGGCCATGTACAATATCACACTCTGAGAAAAATTTCGGCCAAAAAGTACAAAATCATTAATAACTCCCTAATTAAACGTCGTATGATGAAATAGCAAGAGACAAAAAAGATGTAATGTGTTATTGTCTACAACTTAGGGCATGTACAATATCACACTCAGAGAAAAAATTCGGCCAAAAAGTACAAAATCATAAATAACTCCCTAATTAAACGTCGTATGATGAAATAGCAAGAGACAAAAAAGATGTAATGTGTTATTGTCTACAACATAGGCCATGTACAATATCACACTCAGAGAAAAATTTCGGCCAAAAAGTACAAAATCATTAATAACTCCGTAAATAAACGTCGTATGATGAAATAGCAAGAGACAAAAAAGATGTAATGTGTTATTGTCTACAACATAGGCCATGCACAATATCACACTCAGATATTACTGGAGATAAATAGCTTCCCCCTATATTTTTGTCTCTTGTAGGGTTGAAAATCAAAAAATGTACCTTTTCGGAATTTTTCTGTTGGTTGCAAGGTGAAAGGAGTGTTTTTGCCAAATATCAAGTTTCTAACTCATTTGGAAGTGGGTAAACATTTATGTCAGTGAGTGAATCAGTCAGCCATGTGGTTTTATATAATATAGATGAGCATGGGACGTAGTGGAAAATAATTCTATCACCTGAAACCAAAAATGCATGGGACGAAAAAATACATCAAAATATCATGTTGGTTTCCGACCCTACAAGACGTAAAAAATATAATAAAAGTATTAAAAAAACTATTTTTTGAAATTTCATTCGAATCAATTTTTAAGTTATTCGTGGGACATAGAAAAATTTCGGCCAAAAAGTACAAAATCATTAATAACTCCGTAACTAAACGTCGTATGATGAAATAGCAAGAGACAAAAAAGATGTAATGTGTTAATGTCTACAACATAGGCCATGTACAATATCACACTCGGAGAAAAAATTCGGCCAAAAAGTACAAAATCATTAATAACTCCCTAATTAAACGTCGTATGATGAAATAGCAAGAGACAAAAAAGATGTAATGTGTTAATGTCTACAACATAGGCCATGTACAATATCACACTCTGAGAAAAATTTCGGCCAAAAAGTACAAAATCATTAATAACTCCCTAATTAAACGTCGTATGATGAAATAGCAAGAGACAAAAAAGATGTAATGTGTTAATGTCTACAACATAGGCCATGGGCAATATCACACTCAGAGAAAAATTTCGGCCAAAAAGTACAAAATCATTAATAACTCCGTAACTAAACGTCGTATGATGAAATAGCAAGAGACAAAAAAGATGTAATGTGTTAATGTCTACAACATAGGCCATGTACAATATCACACTCTGAGAAAAATTTCGGCCAAAAAGTACAAAATCATTAATAACTCCCTAATTAAACGTCGTATGATGAAATAGCAAGAGACAAAAAAGATGTAATGTGTTATTGCCTACAACATAGGTCATGTACAATATCACACTCAGAGAAAAATTTCGGCCAAAAAGTACAAAATCATTAATAACTCCGTAAATAAACGTCGTATGATGAAATAGCAAGAGACAAAAAAGATGTAATGTGTTATTGTCTACAACATAGGCCATGCACAATATCACACTCAGAGATATTACTGGAGATAAATAGCTTCCCCCTATATTTTTGTCTCTTGTAGGGTTGAAAATCAAAAAATGTACCTGTTCGGAATTTTTCTGTTGGTTGCAAGGTGAAAGGAGTGTTTTTGCCAAATATCAAGTTTCTAACTCATTTGGAAGTGGGTAAACATTTATGTCAGTGAGTGAATCAGTCAGCCATGTGGTTTTATATAATATAGATGAGCATGGGACGAAGTGGAAAATAATTCTATCACCTGAAACCAAAAATGCATGGGACGAAAAAATACAT
This sequence comes from Meconema thalassinum, assembly GCA_946902985.2. NCBI lineage: Eukaryota > Metazoa > Arthropoda > Insecta > Orthoptera > Tettigoniidae > Meconema > Meconema thalassinum. Next base: position 209,363,470 of record OX336398.1, read on the forward strand.
CAAAATATCATGTTGGTTTCCTACCCTACAAGACGTAAAAAATATAATAAAAGTATTAAAAAAACCTATTTTTTGAAATTTCATTCGAATCAATTTTTAAGTTATTCGTGGGACATAGAAAAATTTCGGCCAAAAAGTACAAAATCATTAATAACTCCGTAACTAAACGTCGTATGATGAAATAGCAAGAGACAAAAAAGATGTAATGTGTTAATGTCTACAACATAGGCCATGTACAATATCACACTCGGAGAAAAATTTCGGCCAAAAAGTACAAAATCATTAATAACTCCCTAATTAAACGTCGTATGATGAAATAGCAAGAGACAAAAAAGATGTAATGTGTTAATGTCTACAACATAGGCCATGTACAATATCACACTCTGAGAAAAATTTCGGCCAAAAAGTACAAAATCATTAATAACTCCCTAATTAAACGTCGTATGATGAAATAGCAAGAGACAAAAAAGATGTAATGTGTTAATGTCTACAACATAGGCCATGGGCAATATCACACTCAGAGAAAAATTTCGGCCAAAAAGTACAAAATCATTAATAACTCCGTAACTAAACGTCGTATGATGAAATAGCAAGAGACAAAAAAGATGTAATGTGTTAATGTCTACAACATAGGCCATGTACAATATCACACTCTGAGAAAAATTTCGGCCAAAAAGTACAAAATCATTAATAACTCCCTAATTAAACGTCGTATGATGAAATAGCAAGAGACAAAAAAGATGTAATGTGTTATTGTCTACAACATAGGCCATGCACAATATCACACTCAGAGATATTACTGGAGATAAATAGCTTCCCCCTATATTTTTGTCTCTTGTAGGGTTGAAAATCAAAAAATGTACCTTTTCGGAATTTTTCTGTTGGTTGCAAGGTGAAAGGAGTGTTTTTGCCAAATATCAAGTTTCTAACTCATTTGGAAGTGGGTAAACATTTATGTCAGTGAGTGAATCAGTCAGCCATGTGGTTTTATATAATATAGATGAGCATGGGACGAAGTGGAAAATAATTCTATCACCTGAAACCAAAAATGCATGGGACGAAAAAATACATCAAAATATCATGTTGGTTTCCGACCCTACAAGACGTAAAAAATATAATAAAAGTATTAAAAAAACCTATTTTTTGAAATTTCATTCGAATCAATTTTTAAGTTATTCGTGGGACATAGAAAAATTTCGGACAAAAAGTACAAAATCATTAATAACTCCGTAACTAAACGTCGTATGATGAAATAGCAAGAGACAAAAAAGATGTAATGTGTTATTGTCTACAACATAGGCCATGGACAATATCACACTCAGAGAAAAATTTCGGCCAAAAAGTACAAAATCATTAATAACTCCGTAACTAAACGTCGTATGATGAAATAGCAAGAGACAAAAAAGATGTAATGTGTTAATGTCTACAACATAGGCCATGTACAATATCACACTCTGAGAAAAATTTCGGCCAAAAAGTACAAAATCATTAATAACTCCCTAATTAAACGTCGTATGATGAAATAGCAAGAGACAAAAAAGATGTAATGTGTTATTGTCTACAACTTAGGGCATGTACAATATCACACTCAGAGAAAAATTTCGGCCAAAAAGTACAAAATCATTAATAACTCCCTAATTAAACGTCGTATGATGAAATAGCAAGAGACAAAAAAGATGTAATGTGTTATTGTCTACAACATAGGCCATGTACAATATCACACTCAGAGAAAAATTTCGGCCAAAAAGTACAAAATCATTAATAACTCCGTAAATAAACGTCGTATGATGAAATAGCAAGAGACAAAAAAGATGTAATGTGTTATTGTCTACAACATAGGCCATGCACAATATCACACTCAGAGATATTACTGGAGATAAATAGCTTCCCCCTATATTTTTGTCTCTTGTAGGGTTGAAAATCAAAAAATGTACCTTTTCGGAATTTTTCTGTTGGTTGCAAGGTGAAAGGAGTGTTTTTGCCAAATATCAAGTTTCTAACTCATTTGGAAGAGGGTAAACATTTATGTCAGTGAGTGAATCAGTCAGCCATGTGGTTTTATATAATATAGATGAGCATGGGACGAAGTGGAAAATAATTCTATCACCTGAAACCAAAAATGCATGGGACGAAAAAATACATCAAAATATCATGTTGGTTTCCGACCCTACAAGACGTAAAAAATATAATAAAAGTATTAAAAAAACCTATTTTTTGAAATTTCATTCGAATCAATTTTTAAGTTATTCGTGGGACATAGAAAAATTTCGGACAAAAAGTACAAAATCATTAATAACTCCCTAATTATACGTCGTATGATGAAATAACAAGAGACAAAAAAGATGTAATGTGTTATTGTCTACAACATAGGCCATGGACAATATCACACTCAGAGAAAAATTTCGGCCAAAAAGTACAAAATCATTAATAACTCCGTAACTAAACGTCGTATGATGAAATAGCAAGAGACAAAAAAGATGTAATGTGTTAATGTCTACAACATAGGCCATGTACAATATCACACTCTGAGAAAAATTTCGGCCAAAAAGTACAAAATCATTAATAACTCCCTAATTAAACGTCGTATGATGAAATAGCAAGAGACAAAAAAGATGTAATGTGTTATTGTCTACAACTTAGGGCATGTACAATATCACACTCAGAGAAAAATTTCGGCCAAAAAGTACAAAATCATTAATAACTCCCTAATTAAACGTCGTATGATGAAATAGCAAGAGACAAAAAAGATGTAATGTGTTATTGTCTACAACATAGGCCATGTACAATATCACACTAAGAGAAAAATTTCGGCCAAAAAGTACAAAATCATTAATAACTCCGTAAATAAACGTCGTATGATGAAATAGCAAGAGACAAAAAAGATGTAATGTGTTATTGTCTACAACATAGGCCATGCACAATATCACACTCAGAGATATTACTGGAGATAAATAGCTTCCCCCTATATTTTTGTCTCTTGTATGGTTGAAAATCAAAAAATGTACCTTTTCGGAATTTTTCTGTTGGTTGCAAGGTGAAAGGAGTGTTTTTGCCAAATATCAAGTTTCTAACTCATTTGGAAGTGGGTAAACATTTATGTCAGTGAGTGAATCAGTCAGCCATGTGGTTTTATATAATATAGATGAGCATGGGACGAAGTGGAAAATAATTCTATCACCTGAAACCAAAAATGCATGGGACGAAAAAATACATCAAAATATCATGTTGGTTTCCGACCCTACAAGACGTAAAAAATATAATAAAAGTATTAAAAAAACCTATTTTTTGAAATTTCATTCGAATCAATTTTTAAGTTATTCGTGGGACATAGAAAAATTTCGGACAAAAAGTACAAAATCATTAATAACTCCGTAACTAAACGTCGTATGATGAAATAGCAAGAGACAAAAAAGATGTAATGTGTTAATGTCTACAACATAGGCCATGTACAATATCACACTCTGAGAAAAATTTCGGCCAAAAAGTACAAAATCATTAATAACTCCCTAATTAAACGTCGTATGATGAAATAGCAAGAGACAAAAAAGATGTAATGTGTTATTGCCTACAACATAGGCCATGTACAATATCACACTCAGAGAAAAATTTCGGCCAAAAAGTACAAAATCATTAATAACTCCGTAAATAAACGTCGTATGATGAAATAGCAAGAGACAAAAAAGATGTAATGTGTTATTGTCTACAACATAGGCCATGCACAATATCACACTCAGAGATATTACTGGAGATAAATAGCTTCCCCCTATATTTTTGTCTCTTGTAGGGTTGAAAATCAAAAAATGTACCTTTTCGGAATTTTTCTGTTGGTTGCAAGGTGAAAGGAGTGTTTTTGCCAAATATCAAGTTTCTAACTCATTTGGAAGTGGGTAAACATTTATGTCAGTGAGTGAATCAGTCAGCCATGTGGTTTTATATAATATAGATGAGCATGGGACGAAGTGGAAAATAATTCTATCACCTGAAACCAAAAATGCATGGGACGAAAAAATACATCAAAATATCATGTTGGTTTCCTACCCTACAAGACGTAAAAAATATAATAAAAGTATTAAAAAAACCTATTTTTTGAAATTTCATTCGAATCAATTTTTAAGTTATTCGTAGGACATTGAAAAATTTCGGCCAAAAAGTACAAAATCATTAATAACTCCGTAACTAAACGTCGTATGATGAAATAGCAAGAGACAAAAAAGATGTAATGTGTTAATGTCTACAACATAGGCCATGTACAATATCACACTCTGAGAAAAATTTCGGCCAAAAAGTACAAAATCATTAATAACTCCCTAATTAAACGTCGTATGATGAAATAGCAAGAGACAAAAAAGATGTAATGTGTTATTGTCTACAACTTAGGGCATGTACAATATCACACTCAGAGAAAAATTTCGGCCAAAAAGTACAAAATCATTAATAACTCCCTAATTAAACGTCGTATGATGAAATAGCAAGAGACAAAAAAGGTGTAATGTGTTATTGTCTACAACATAGGCCATGTACAATATCACACTCAGAGAAAAATTTCGGCCAAAAAGTACAAAATCATTAATAACTCCGTAAATAAACGTCGTATGATGAAATAGCAAGAGACAAAAAAGATGTAATGTGTTATTGTCTACAACATAGGCCATGGACAATATCACACTCAGAGAAAAATTTCGGCCAAAAAGTACAAAATCATTAATAACTCCGTAACTAAACGTCGTATGATGAAATAGCAAGAGACAAAAAAGATGTAATGTGTTAATGTCTACAACATAGGCCATGTACAATATCACACTCTGAGAAAAATTTCGGCCAAAAAGTACAAAATCATTAATAACTCCCTAATTAAACGTCGTATGATGAAATAGCAAGAGACAAAAAAGATGTAATGTGTTATTGCCTACAACATAGGCCATGTACAATATCACACTCAGAGAAAAATTTCGGCCAAAAAGTACAAAATCATTAATAACTCCGTAAATAAACGTCGTATGATGAAATAGCAAGAGACAAAAAAGATGTAATGTGTTATTGTCTACAACATAGGCCATGCACAATATCACACTCAGAGATATTACTGGAGATAAATAGCTTCCCCCTATATTTTTGTCTCTTGTAGGGTTGAAAATCAAAAAATGTACCTTTTCGGAATTTTTCTGTTGGTTGCAAGGTGAAAGGAGTGTTTTTGCCAAATATCAAGTTTCTAACTCATTTGGAAGTGGGTAAACATTTATGTCAGTGAGTGAATCAGTCAGCCATGTGGTTTTATATAATATAGATGAGCATGGGACGAAGTGGAAAATAATTCTATCACCTGAAACCAAAAATGCATGGGACGAAAAAATACATCAAAATATCATGTTGGTTTCCTACCCTACAAGACGTAAAAAATATAATAAAAGTATTAAAAAAACCTATTTTTTGAAATTTCATTCGAATCAATTTTTAAGTTATTCGTGGGACATAGAAAAATTTCGGCCAAAAAGTACAAAATCATTAATAACTCCGAAACTAAACGTCGTATGATGAAATAGCAAGAGACAAAAAAGATGTAATGTGTTAATGTCTACAACATAGGCCACGTACAATATCACACTCTGAGAAAAATTTCGGCCAAAAAGTACAAAATCATTAATAACTCCCTAATTAAACGTCGTATGATGAAATAGCAAGAGACAAAAAAGATGTAATGTGTTAATGTCTACAACATAGGCCATGTACAATATCACACTCTGAGAAAAATTTCGGCCAAAAAGTACAAAATCATTAATAACTCCCTAATTAAACGTCGTATGATGAAATAGCAAGAGACAAAAAAGATGTAATGTGTTATTGTCTACAACATAGGCCATGGGCAATATCACACTCAGAGAAAAATTTCGGCCAAAAAGTACAAAATCATTAATAACTCCGTAACTAAACGTCGTATGATGAAATAGCAAGAGACAAAAAAGATGTAATGTGTTAATGTCTACAACATAGGCCATGTACAATATCACACTCTGAGAAAAATTTCGGCCAAAAAGTACAAAATCATTAATAACTCCCTAATTAAACGTCGTATGATGAAATAGCAAGAGACAAAAAAGATGTAATGTGTTATTGTCTACAACTTAGGGCATGTACAATATCACACTCAGAGAAAAATTTCGGCCAAAAAGTACAAAATCATTAATAACTCCCTAATTAAACGTCGTATGATGAAATAGCAAGAGACAAAAAAGATGTAATGTGTTATTGTCTACAACATAGGCCATGTACAATATCACACTCAGAGAAAAATTTCGGCCAAAAAGTACAAAATCATTAATAACTCCGTAACTAAACGTCGTATGATGAAATAGCAAGAGACAAAAAAGATGTAATGTGTTAATGTCTACAACATAGGCCATGTACAATATCACACTCTGAGAAAAATTTCGGCCAAAAAGTACAAAATCATTAATAACTCCCTAATTAAACGTCGTATGATGAAATAGCAAGAGACAAAAAAGATGTAATGTGTTATTGCCTACAACATAGGCCATGTACAATATCACACTCAGAGAAAAATTTCGGCCAAAAAGTACAAAATCATTAATAACTCCGTAAATAAACGTCGTATGATGAAATAGCAAGAGACAAAAAAGATGTAATGTGTTATTGTCTACAACATAGGCCATGCACAATATCACACTCAGAGATATTACTGGAGATAAATAGCTTCCCCCTATATTTTTGTCTCTTGTAGGGTTGAAAATCAAAAAATGTACCTTTTCGGAATTTTTCTGTTGGTTGCAAGGTGAAAGGAGTGTTTTTGCCAAATATCAAGTTTCTAACTCATTTGGAAGTGGGTAAACATTTATGTCAGTGAGTGAATCAGTCAGCCATGTGGTTTTATATAATATAGATGAGCATGGGACGAAGTGGAAAATAATTCTATCACCTGAAACCAAAAATGCATGGGACGAAAAAATACATCAAAATATCATGTTGGTTTCCTACCCTACAAGACGTAAAAAATATAATAAAAGTATTAAAAAAACCTATTTTTTGAAATTTCATTCGAATCAATTTTTAAGTTATTCGTAGGACATAGAAAAATTTCGGCCAAAAAGTACAAAATCATTAATAACTCCGTAACTAAACGTCGTATGATGAAATAGCAAGAGACAAAAAAGATGTAATGTGTTAATGTCTACAACATAGGCCATGTACAATATCACACTCTGAGAAAAATTTCGGCCAAAAAGTACAAAATCATTAATAACTCCCTAATTAAACGTCGTATGATGAAATAGCAAGAGACAAAAAAGATGTAATGTGTTATTGTCTACAACGTAGCGCATGTACAATATCACACTCAGAGAAAAATTTCGGCCAAAAAGTACAAAATCATTAATAACTCCCTAATTAAACGTCGTATGATGAAATAGCAAGAGACAAAAAAGATGTAATGTGTTATTGTCTACAACATAGGCCATGTACAATATCACACTCAGAGAAAAAGTTCGGCCAAAAAGTACAAAATCATTAATAACTCCGTAAATAAACGTCGTATGATGAAATAGCAAGAGACAAAAAAGATGTAATGTGTTATTGTCTACAACATAGGCCATGCACAATATCACACTCAGAGATATTACTGGAGATAAATAGCTTCCCCCTATATTTTTGTCTCTTGTAGGGTTGAAAATCAAAAAATGTACCTTTTCGGAATTTTTCTGTTGGTTGCAAGGTGAAAGGAGTGTTTTTGCCAAATATCAAGTTTCTAACTCATTTGGAAGTGGGTAAACATTTATGTCAGTGAGTGAATCAGTCAGCCATGTGGTTTTATATAATATAGATGAGCATGGGACGAAGTGGAAAATAATTCTATCACCTGAAACCAAAAATGCATGGGACGAAAAAATACATCAAAATATCATGTTGGTTTCCGACCCTACAAGACGTAAAAAATATAATAAAAATATTAAAAAAACCTATCTTTTGAAATTTCATTCGAATCAATTTTTAAGTTATTCGTGGGACATAGAAAAATTTCGGACAAAAAGTAGAAAATCATTAATAACTCCGTAACTAAACGTCGTATGATGAAATAGCAAGAGACAAAAAAGATGTAATGTGTTATTGTCTACAACATAGGCCATGCACAATATCACACTCAGAGATATTACTGGAGATAAATAGCTTCCCCCTATATTTTTGTCTCTTGTAGGGTTGAAAATTAAAAAATGTACCTTTTCGGAATTTTTCTGTAGGTTGCAAGGTGAAAGGAGTGTTTTTGCCAAATATCAAGTTTCTAACTCATTTGGAAGTGGGTAAACATTTATGTCAGTGAGTGAATCAGTAAGCCATGTGGTTTTATATAATATAAATGAGCATGGGACGTAGTGGAAAATAATTCTATCACCTGAAACCAAAAATGCATGGGACGAAAAAATACATCAAAATATCATGTTGGTTTCCGACCCTACAAGACGTAAAAAATATAATAAAAGTATTAAAAAAAACTATTTTTTGAAATTTCATTCGAATCAATGTTTAAGTTATTCGTGGGACATAGAAAAATTTCGGACAAAAAGTACAAAATCATTAATAACTCCCTAATTATACGTCGTATGATGAAATAGCAAGAGACAAAAAAGATGTAATGTGTTATTGTCTACAACATAGGCCATGGACAATATCACACTCAGAGAAAAATTTCGGCCAAAAAGTACAAAATCATTAATAACTCCGTAACTAAACGTCGTATGATGAAATAGCAAGAGACAAAAAAGATGTAATGTGTTAATGTCTACAACATAGGCCATGTACAATATCACACTCTGAGAAAAATTTCGGCCAAAAAGTACAAAATCATTAATAACTCCCTAATTAAACGTCGTATGATGAAATAGCAAGAGACAAAAAAGATGTAATGTGTTATTGCCTACAACATAGGCCATGTACAATATCACACTCAGAGAAAAATTTCGGCCAAAAAGTACAAAATCATTAATAACTCCGTAAATAAACGTCGTATGATGAAATAGCAAGAGACAAAAAAGATGTAATGTGTTATTGTCTACAACATAGGCCATGCACAATATCACACTCAGAGATATTACTGGAGATAAATAGCTTCCCCCTATATTTTTGTCTCTTGTAGGGTTGAAAATCAAAAAATGTACCTTTTCGGAATTTTTCTGTTGGTTGCAAGGTGAAAGGAGTGTTTTTGCCAAATATCAAGGTTCTAACTCATTTGGAAGTGGGTAAACATTTATGTCAGTGAGTGAATCAGTCAGCCATGTGGTTTTATATAATATAGATGAGCATGGGACGAAGTGGAAAATAATTCTATCACCTGAAACCAAAAATGCATGGGACGAAAAAATACATCAAAATATCATGTTGGTTTCCTACCCTACAAGACGTAAAAAATATAATAAAAGTATTAAAAAAACCTATTTTTTGAAATTTCATTCGAATCAATTTTTAAGTTATTCGTGGGACATAGAAAAATTTCGGCCAAAAAGTACAAAATCATTAATAACTCCGTAACTAAACGTCGTATGATGAAATAGCAAGAGACAAAAAAGATGTAATGTGTTAATGTCTACAACATAGGCCATGTACAATATCACACTCTGAGAAAAATTTCGGCCAAAAAGTACAAAATCATTAATAACTCCCTAATTAAACGTCGTATGATGAAATAGCAAGAGACAAAAAAGATGTAATGTGTTAATGTCTACAACATAGGCCATGTACAATATCACACTCTGAGAAAAATTTCGGCCAAAAAGTACAAAATCATTAATAACTCCCTAATTAAACGTCGTATGATGAAATAGCAAGAGACAAAAAAGATGTAATGTGTTATTGTCTACAACTTATGGCATGTACAATATCACACTCAGAGAAAAAATTCGGCCAAAAAGTACAAAATCATAAATAACTCCCTAATTAAACGTCGTATGATGAAATAGCAAGAGACAAAAAAGATGTAATGTGTTATTGTCTACAACATAGGCCATGTACAATATCACACTCAGAGAAAAATTTCGGCCAAAAAGTACAAAATCATTAATAACTCCGTAAATAAACGTCGTATGATGAAATAGCAAGAGACAAAAAAGATGTAATGTGTTATTGTCTACAACATAGGCCATGCACAATATCACACTCAGATATTACTGGAGATAAATAGCTTCCCCCTATATTTTTGTCTCTTGTAGGGTTGAAAATCAAAAAATGTACCTTTTCGGAATTTTTCTGTTGGTTGCAAGGTGAAAGGAGTGTTTTTGCCAAATATCAAGTTTCTAACTCATTTGGAAGTGGGTAAACATTTATGTCAGTGAGTGAATCAGTCAGCCATGTGGTTTTATATAATATAGATGAGCATGGGACGTAGTGGAAAATAATTCTATCACCTGAAACCAAAAATGCATGGGACGAAAAAATACATCAAAATATCATGTTGGTTTCCGACCCTACAAGACGTAAAAAATATAATAAAAGTATTAAAAAAACTATTTTTTGAAATTTCATTCGAATCAATTTTTAAGTTATTCGTGGGACATAGAAAAATTTCGGACAAAAAGTACAAAATCATTAATAACTCCCTAATTATACGTCGTATGATGAAATAGCAAGAGACAAAAAAGATGTAATGTGTTATTGTCTACAACATAGGCCATGGACAATATCACACTCAGAGAGAAATTTCGGCCAAAAAGTACAAAATCATTAATAACTCCGTAACTAAACGTCGTATGATGAAATAGCAAGAGACAAAAAAGATGTAATGTGTTAATGTCTACAACATAGGCCATGTACAATATCACACTCTGAGAAAAATTTCGGCCAAAAAGTACAAAATCATTAATAACTCCCTAATTAAACGTCGTATGATGAAATAGCAAGAGACAAAAAAGATGTAATGTGTTATTGTCTACAACTTAGGGCATGTACAATATCACACTCAGAGAAAAATTTCGGCCAAAAAGTACAAAATCATTAATAACTCCCTAATTAAACGTCGTATGATGAAATAGCAAGAGACAAAAAAGATGTAATGTGTTATTGTCTACAACATAGGCCATGTACAATATCACACTCAGAGAAAAATTTCGGCCAAAAGGTACAAAATCATTAATAACTCCGTAAATAAACGTCGTATGATGAAATAGCAAGAGACAAAAAAGATGTAATGTGTTATTGTCTACAACATAGGCCATGCACAATATCACACTCAGAGATATTACTGGAGATAAATAGCTTCCCCCTATATTTTTGTCTCTTGTAGGGTTGAAAATCAAAAAATGTACATTTTCGGAATTTTTCTGTTGGTTGCAAGGTGAAAGGAGTGTTTTTGCAAAATATCAAGTTTCTAACTCATTTGGAAGTGGGTAAACATTTATGTCAGTGAGTGAATCAGTCAGCCATGTGGTTTTATATAATATAGATGAGCATGGGACGAAGTGGAAAATAAATCTATCACCTGAAACCAAAAATGCATGGGACGAAAAAATACATCAAAATATCATGTTGGTTTCCGACCCTACAAGACGTAAAAAATATAATAAAAGTATAAAAAAAAACTTTTTTTTGAAATTTCATTCGAATCAATTTTTAAGTTATTCGTGGGACAGAAAAATTTCGGACAAAAAGTACAAAATCATTAATAACTCCCTAATTATACGTCGTATGATGAAATAGCAAGAGACAAAAAAGATGTAATGTGTTATTGTCTACAACATAGGCCATGGACAATATCACACTCAGAGAAAAATTTCGGCCAAAAAGTACAAAATCATTAATAACTCCGTAACTAAACGTCGTATGATGAAATAGCAAGAGACAAAAAAGATGTAATGTGTTATTGTCTACAACATAGGCCATGCACAATATCACACTCAGAGATATTACTGGAGATAAATAGCTTCCCCCTATATTTTTGTCTCTTGTAGGGTTGAAAATTAAAAAATGTACCTTTTCGGAATTTTTCTGTTGGTTGCAAGGTGAAAGGAGTGTTTTTGCCAAATATCAAGTTTCTAACTCATTTGGAAGTGGGTAAACATTTATGTCAGTGAGTGAATCAGTCAGCCATGTGGTTTTATATAATATAGATGAGCATGGGACGAAGTGGAAAATAATTCTATCACCTGAAACCAAAAATGCATGGGACGAAAAAATACATCAAAATATCATGTTGGTTTCCGACCCTACAAGACGTAAAAAATATTATAAAAGTATTAAAAAAAACTATTTTTTGAAATTTCATTCGAATCAATTTTTAAGTTATTCGTGGGACATAGAAAAATTTCGGACAAAAAGTACAAAATCATTAATAACTCCCTAATTATACGTCGTATGATGAAATAGCAAGAGACAAAAAAGATGTAATGTGTTATTGTCTACAACATAGGCCATGGACAATATCACACTCAGAGAAAAATTTCGGCCAAAAAGTACAAAATCATTAATAACTCCGTAAATAAACGTCGTATGATGAAATAGCAAGAGACAAAAAAGATGTAATGTGTTATTGTCTACAACATAGGCCATGCACAATATCACACTCAGAGATATTACTGGAGATAAATAGCTTCCCCCTATATTTTTGTCTCTTGTAGGGTTGAAAATTAAAAAATGTACCTTTTCGGAATTTTTCTGTTGGTTGCAAGGTGAAAGGAGTGTTTTTGCCAAATATCAAGTTTCTAACTCATTTGGAAGTGGGTAAACATTTATGTCAGTGAGTGAATCAGTCAGCCATGTGGTTTTATATAATATAGATGAGCATGGGACGAAGTGGAAAATAATTCTATCACCTGAAACCAAAAATGCATGGGACGAAAAAATACATCAAAATATCATGTTGGTTTCCGACCCTACAAGACGTAAAAAATATTATAAAAGTATTAAAAAAAACTATTTTTTGAAATTTCATTCGAATCAATTTTTAAGTTATTCGTGGGACATAGAAAAATTTCGGACAAAAAGTACAAAATCATTAATAACTCCCTAATTATACGTCGTATGATGAAATAGCAAGAGACAAAAAAGATGTAATGTGTTATTGTCTACAACATAGGCCATGGACAATATCACACTCAGAGAAAAATTTCGGCCAAAAAGTACAAAATCATTAATAACTCCGTAACTAAACGTCGTATGATGAAATAGCAAGAGACAAAAAAGATGTAATGTGTTAATGTCTACAACATAGGCCATGTACAATATCACACTCTGAGAAAAATTTCGGCCAAAAAGTACAAAATCATTAATAACTCCCTAATTAAACGTCGTATGATGAAATAGCAAGAGACAAAAAAGATGTAATGTGTTATTGTCTACAACTTAGGGCATGTACAATATCACACTCAGAGAAAAATTTCGGCCAAAAAGTACAAAATCATTAATAACTCCCTAATTAAACGTCGTATGATGAAATAGCAAGAGACAAAAAAGATGTAATGTGTTATTGTCTACAACATAGGCCATGTACAATATCACACTCAGAGAAAAATTTCGGCCAAAAAGTACAAAATCATTAATAACTCCGTAAATAAACGTCGTATGATGAAATAGCAAGAGACAAAAAAGATGTAATGTGTTATTGTCTACAACATAGGCCATGCACAATATCACACTCAGAGATATTACTGGAGATAAATAGCTTCCCCCTATATTTTTGTCTCTTGTAGGGTTGAAAATCAAAAAATGTACCTTTTCGGAATTTTTCTGTTGGTTGCAAGGTGAAAGGAGTGTTTTTGCCAAATATCAAGTTTCTAACTCATTTGGAAGTGGGTAAACATTTATGTCAGTGAGTGAATCAGTCAGCCATGTGGTTTTATATAATATAGATGAGCATGGGACGAAGTGGAAAATAATTCTATCACCTGAAACCAAAAATGCATGGGACGAAAAAATACATCAAAATATCATGTTGGTTTCCGACCCTACAAGACGTAAAAAATATAATAAAAATATTAAAAAAACCTATCTTTTGAAATTTCATTCGAATCAATTTTTAAGTTATTCGTGGGACATAGAAAAATTTCGGACAAAAAGTACAAAATCATTAATAACTCCGTAACTAAACGTCGTATGATGAAATAGCAAGAGACAAAAAAGATGTAATGTGTTATTGTCTACAACATAGGCCATGCACAATATCACACTCAGAGATATTACTGGAGATAAATAGCTTCCCCCTATATTTTTGTCTCTTGTAGGGTTGAAAATTAAAAAATGTACCTTTTCGGAATTTTTCTGTTGGTTGCAAGGTGAAAGGAGTGTTTTTGCCAAATATCAAGTTTCTAACTCATTTGGAAGTGGGTAAACATTTATGTCAGTGAGTGAATCAGTCAGCCATGTGGTTTTATATAATATAGATGAGCATGGGACGTAGTGGAAAATAATTCTATCACCTGAAACCAAAAATGCATGGGACGAAAAAATACATCAAAATATCATGTTGGTTTCCGACCCTACAAGACGTAAAAAATATAATAAAAGTATTAAAAAAAACTATTTTTTGAAATTTCATTCGAAACAATGTTTAAGTTATTCGTGGGACATAGAAAAATTTCGGACAAAAAGTACAAAATCATTAATAACTCCCTAATTATACGTCGTATGATGAAATAGCAAGAGACAAAAAAGATGTAATGTGTTATTGTCTACAACATAGGCCATGGACAATATCACACTCAGAAAAATTTCGGCCAAAAAGTACAAAATCATTAATAACTCCGTAACTAAACGTCGTATGATGAAATAGCAAGAGACAAAAAAGATGTAATGTGTTAATGTCTACAACATAGGCCATGTACAATATCACACTCTGAGAAAAATTTCGGCCAAAAAGTACAAAATCATTAATAACTCCCTAATTAAACGTCGTATGATGAAATAGCAAGAGACAAAAAAGATGTAATGTGTTATTGTCTACAACTTAGGGCATGTACAATATCACACTCAGAGAAAAATTTCGGCCAAAAAGTACAAAATCATTAATAACTCCCTAATTAAACGTCGTATGATGAAATAGCAAGAGACAAAAAAGATGTAATGTGTTATTGTCTACAACATAGGCCATGTACAATATCACACTCAGAGAAAAATTTCGGCCAAAAAGTACAAAATCATTAATAACTCCGTAAATAAACGTCGTATGATGAAATAGCAAGAGACAAAAAAGATGTAATGTGTTATTGTCTACAACATAGGCCATGCACAATATCACACTCAGAGATATTACTGGAGATAAATAGCTTCCCCCTATATTTTTGTCTCTTGTAGGGTTGAAAATCAAAAAATGTACCTTTTCGGAATTTTTCTGTTGGTTGCAAGGTGAAAGGAGTGTTTTTGCCAAATATCAAGTTTCTAACTCATTTGGAAGTGGGTAAACATTTATGTCAGTGAGTGAATCAGTCAGCCATGTGGTTTTATATAATATAGATGAGCATGGGACGAAGTGGAAAATAATTCTATCACCTGAAACCAAAAATGCATGGGACGAAAAAATACATCAAAATATCATGTTGGTTTCCGACCCTACAAGACGTAAAAAATATAATAAAAGTATTAAAAAAACCTATTTTTTGAAATTTCATTCGAATCAATTTTTAAGTTATTCGTGGGACATAGAAAAATTTCGGACAAAAAGTACAAAATCATTAATAACTCCGTAACTAAACGTCGTATGATGAAATAGCAAGAGACAAAAAAGATGTAATGTGTTATTGTCTACAACATAGGCCATGCACAATATCACACTCAGAGATATTACTGGAGATAAATAGCTTCCCCCTATATTTTTGTCTCTTGTAGGGTTGAAAATTAAAAAATGTACCTTTTCCGAATTTTTCTGTTGGTTGCAAGGTGAAAGGAGTGTTTTTGCCAAATATCAAGTTTCTAACTCATTTGGAAGTGGATAAACATTTATGTCAGTGAGTGAATCAGTCAGCCATGTGGTTTTATATAATATAGATGAGCATGGGACGTAGTGGAAAATAATTCTATCACCTGAAACCAAAAATGCATGGGACGAAAAAATACATCAAAATATCATGTTGGTTTCCGACCCTACAAGACGTAAAAAATATAATATAAGTATTAAAAAAAACTATTTTTTGAAATTTCATTCGAATCAATTTTTAAGTTATTCGTGGGACATAGAAAAATTTCGGACAAAAAGTACAAAATCATTAATAACTCCCTAATTATACGTCGTATGATGAAATAGCAAGAGACAAAAAAGATGTAATGTGTTATTGTCTACAACATAGGCCATGGACAATATCACACTCAGAGAAAAATTTCGGCCAAAAAGTACAAAATCATTAATAACTCCGTAACTAAACGTCGTATGATGAAATAGCAAGAGACAAAAAAGATGTAATGTGTTAATGTCTACAACTTAGGGCATATACAATATCACACTCAGAGAAAAATTTCGGCCAAAAAGTACAAAATCATTAATAACTCCCTAATTAAACGTCGTATGATGAAATAGCAAGAGACAAAAAAGATGTAATGTGTTATTGTCTACAACATAGGCCATGTACAATATCACACTCAGAGAAAAATTTCGGCCAAAAAGTACAAAATCATTAATAACTCCGTAAATAAACGTCGTATGATGAAATAGCAAGAGACAAAAAAGATGTAATGTGTTATTGTCTACAACATAGGCCATGCACAATATCACACTCAGAGATATTACTGGAGATAAATAGCTTCCCCCTATATTTTTGTCTCTTGTAGGGTTGAAAATCAAAAAATGTACATTTTCGGAATTTTTCTGTTGGTTGCAAGGTGAAAGGAGTGTTTTTGCAAAATATCAAGTTTCTAACTCATTTGGAAGTGGGTAAACATTTATGTCAGTGAGTGAATCAGTCAGCCATGTGGTTTTATATAATATAGATGAGCATGGGACGAAGTGGAAAATAAATCTATCACCTGAAACCAAAAATGCATGGGACGAAAAAATACATCAAAATATCATGTTGGTTTCCGACCCTACAAGACGTAAAAAATATAATAAAAGTATAAAAAAAACTATTTTTTGAAATTTCATTCGAATCAATTTTTAAGTTATTCGTGGGACATAGAAAAATTTCGGACAAAAAGTACAAAATCATTAATAACTCCCTAATTATACGTCGTATGATGAAATAGCAAGAGACAAAAAAGATGTAATGTGTTATTGTCTACAACATAGGCCATGGACAATATCACACTCAGAGAAAAATTTCGGCCAAAAAGTACAAAATCATTAATAACTCCGTAACTAAACGTCGTATGATGAAATAGCAAGAGACAAAAAAGATGTAATGTGTTAATGTCTACAACATAGGCCATGTACAATATCACACTCTGAGAAAAATTTCGGCCAAAAAGTACAAAATCATTAATAACTCCCTAATTAAACGTCGTATGATGAAATAGCAAGAGACAAAAAAGATGTAATGTGTTATTGTCTACAACTTAGGGCATGTACAATATCACACTCAGAGAAAAATTTCGGCCAAAAAGTACAAAATCATTAATAACTCCCTAATTAAACGTCGTATGATGAAATAGCAAGAGACAAAAAAGATGTAATGTGTTATTGTCTACAACATAGGCCATGTACAATATCACACTCAGAGAAAAATTTCGGCCAAAAAGTACAAAATCATTAATAACTCCGTAAATAAACGTCGTATGATGAAATAGCAAGAGACAAGAAAGATGTAATGTGTTATTGTCTACAACATAGGCCATGCACAATATCACACTCAGAGATATTACTGGAGATAAATAGCTTCCCCCTATATTTTTGTCTCTTGTAGGGTTGAAAATCAAAAAATGTACCTTTTCGGAATTTTTCTGTTGGTTGCAAGGTGAAAGGAGTGTTTTTGCCAAATATCAAGTTTCTAACTCATTTGGAAGTGGGTAAACATTTATGTCAGTGAGTGAATCAGTCAGCCATGTGGTTTTATATAATATAGATGAGCATGGGACGTAGTGGAAAATAATTCTATCACCTGAAACCAAAAATGCATGGGACGAAAAAATACATCAAAATATCATGTTGGTTTCCGACCCTACAAGACGTAAAAAATATAATAAAAGTATTAAAAAAAACTATTTTTTGAAATTTCATTCGAATCAATGTTTAAGTTATTCGTGGGACATAGAAAAATTTCGGACAAAAAGTACAAAATCATTAATAACTCCCTAATTATACGTCGTATGATGAAATAGCAAGAGACAAAAAAGATGTAATGTGTTATTGTCTACAACATAGGCCATGGACAATATCACACTCAGAGAAAAATTTCGGCCAAAAAGTACAAAATCATTAATAACTCCGTAACTAAACGTCGTATGATGAAATAGCAAGAGACAAAAAAGATGTAATGTGTTAATGTCTACAACATAGGCCATGTACAATATCACACTCTGAGAAAAATTTCGGCCAAAAAGTACAAAATCATTAATAACTCCCTAATTAAACGTCGTATGATGAAATAGCAAGAGACAAAAAAGATGTAATGTGTTATTGTCTACAACTTAGGGCATGTACAATATCACACTCAGAGAAAAATTTCGGCCAAAAAGTACAAAATCATTAATAACTCCCTAATTAAACGTCGTATGATGAAATAGCAAGAGACAAAAAAGATGTAATGTGTTATTGTCTACAACATAGGCCATGTACAATATCACACTCAGAGAAAAATTTCGGCCAAAAAGTACAAAATCATTAATAACTCCGTAAATAAACGTCGTATGATGAAATAGCAAGAGACAAAAAAGATGTAATGTGTTATTGTCTACAACATAGGCCATGCACAATATCACACTCAGAGATATTACTGGAGATAAATAGCTTCCCCCTATATTTTTGTCTCTTGTAGGGTTGAAAATCAAAAAATGTACCTTTTCGGAATTTTTCTGTTGGTTGCAAGGTGAAAGGAGTGTTTTTGCCAAATATCAAGTTTCTAACTCATTTGGAAGTGGGTAAACATTTATGTCAGTGAGTGAATCAGTCAGCCATGTGGTTTTATATAATATAGATGAGCATGGGACGAAGTGGAAAATAATTCTATCACCTGAAACCAAAAATGCATGGGACAAAAAAATACATCAAAATATCATGTTGGTTTCCGACCCTACAAGACGTAAAAAATATAATAAAAGTATTAAAAAAACCTATTTTTTGAAATTTCATTCGAATCAATTTTTAAGTTATTCGTGGGACATAGAAAAATTTCGGACAAAAAGTACAAAATCATTAATAACTCCGTAACTAAACGTCGTATGATGAAATAGCAAGAGACAAAAAAGATGTAATGTGTTAATGTCTACAACATAGGCCATGTACAATATCACACTCTGAGAAAAATTTCGGCCAAAAAGTACAAAATCATTAATAACTCCCTAATTAAACGTCGTATGATGAAATAGCAAGAGACACAAAAGATGTAATGTGTTATTGTCTACAACTTAGGGCATGTACAATATCACACTCAGAGAAAAATTTCGGCCAAAAAGTACAAAATCATTAATAACTCCCTAATTAAACGTCGTATGATGAAATAGCAAGAGACAAAAAAGATGTAATGTGTTATTGTCTACAACATAGGCCATGTACAATATCACACTCAGAGAAAAATTTCGGCCAAAAAGTACAAAATCATTAATAACTCCGTAAATAAACGTCGTATGATGAAATAGCAAGAGACAAAAAAGATGTAATGTGTTATTGTCTACAACATAGGCCATGCACAATATCACACTCAGAGATATTACTGGAGATAAATAGCTTCCCCCTATATTTTTGTCTCTTGTAGGGTTGAAAATCAAAAAATGTACCTTTTCGGAATTTTTCTGTTGGTTGCAAGGTGAAAGGAGTGTTTTTGCCAAATATCAAGTTTCTAACTCATTTGGAAGTGGGTAAACATTTATGTCAGTGAGTGAATCAGTCAGCCATGTGGTTTTATATAATATAGATGAGCATGGGACGAAGTGGAAAATAATTCTATCACCTGAAACCAAAAATGCATGGGACGAAAAAATACATCAAAATATCATGTTGGTTTCCGACCCTACAAGACGTAAAAAATATAATAAAAATATTAAAAAAACCTATTTTTTGAAATTTCATTCGAATCAATTTTTAAGTTATTCGTGGGACATAGAAAAATTTCGGACAAAAAGTACAAAATCATTAATAACTCCGTAACTAAACGTCGTATGATGAAATAGCAAGAGACAAAAAAGATGTAATGTGTTATTGTCTACAACATAGGCCATGCACAATATCACACTCAGAGATATTACTGGAGATAAATAGCTTCCCCCTATATTTTTGTCTCTTGTAGGGTTGAAAATTAAAAAATGTACCTTTTCGGAATTTTTCTGTTGGTTGCAAGGTGAAAGGAGTGTTTTTGCCAAATATCAAGTTTCTAACTCATTTGGAAGTGGGTAAACATTTATGTCAGTGAGTGAATCAGTCAGCCATGTGGTTTTATATAATATAGATGAGCATGGGACGAAGTGGAAAATAATTCTATCACCTGAAACCAAAAATGCATGGGACGAAAAAATACATCAAAATATCATGTTGGTTTCCGACCCTACAAGACGTAAAAAATATTATAAAAGTATTAAAAAAAACTATTTTTTGAAATTTCATTCGAATCAATTTTTAAGTTATTCGTGGGACATAGAAAAATTTCGGACAAAAAGTACAAAATCATTAATAACTCCCTAATTATACGTCGTATGATGAAATAGCAAGAGACAAAAAAGATGTAATGTGTTATTGTCTACAACATAGGCCATGGACAATATCACACTCAGAGAAAAATTTCGGCCAAAAAGTACAAAATCATTAATAACTCCGTAACTAAACGTCGTATGATGAAATAGCAAGAGACAAAAAAGATGTAATGTTTTAATGTCTACAACATAGGCCATGTACAATATCACACTCTGAGAAAAATTTCGGCCAAAAAGTACAAAATCATTAATAACTCCCTAATTAAACGTCGTATGATGAAATAGCAAGAGACAAAAAAGATGTAATGTGTTATTGTCTACAACTTAGGGCATGTACAATATCACACTCAGAGAAAAATTTCGGCCAAAAAGTACAAAATCATTAATAACTCCCTAATTAAACGTCGTATGATGAAATAGCAAGAGACAAAAAAGATGTAATGTGTTATTGTCTACAACATAGGCCATGTACAATATCACACTCAGAGAAAAATTTCGGCCAAAAAGTACAAAATCATTAATAACTCCGTAAATAAACGTCGTATGATGAAATAGCAAGAGACAAAAAAGATGTAATGTGTTATTGTCTACAACATAGGCCATGCACAATATCACACTCAGATATATTACTGGAGATAAATAGCTTCCCCCTATATTTTTGTCTCTTGTAGGGTTGAAAATCAAAAAATGTACCTTTTCGGAATTTTTCTGTTGGTTGCAAGGTGAAAGGAGTGTTTTTGCCAAATATCAAGTTTCTAACTCATTTGGAAGTGGGTAAACATTTATGTCAGTGAGTGAATCAGTCAGCCATGTGGTTTTATATAATATAGATGAGCATGGGACGAAGTGGAAAATAATTCTATCACCTGAAACCAAAAATGCATGGGACGAAAAAATACATCAAAATATCATGTTGGTTTCCGACCCTACAAGACGTAAAAAATATAATAAAAGTATTAAAAAAACCTATTTTTTGAAATTTCATTCGAATCAATTTTTAAGTTATTCGTGGGACATAGAAAAATTTCGGACAAAAAGTACAAAATCATTAATAACTCCGTAACTAAACGTCGTATGATGAAATAGCAAGAGACAAAAAAGATGTAATGTGTTATTGTCTACAACATAGGCCATGCACAATATCACACTCAGAGATATTACTGGAGATAAATAGCTTCCCCCTATATTTTTGTCTCTTGTAGGGTTGAAAATTAAAAAATGTACCTTTTCGGAATTTTTCTGTTGGTTGCAAGCTGAAAGGAGTGTTTTTGCCAAATATCAAGTTTCTAACTCATTTGGAAGTGGGTAAACATTTATGTCAGTGAGTGAATCAGTCAGCCATGTGGTTTTATATAATATAGATGAGCATGGGACGTAGTGGAAAATAATTCTATCACCTGAAACCAAAAATGCATGGGACGAAAAAATACATCAAAATATCATGTTGGTTTCCGACCCTACAAGACGTAAAAAATATAATAAAAGTATTAAAAAAAACTATTTTTTGAAATTTCATTCGAATCAATTTTTAAGTTATTCGTGGGATATAGAAAAATTTCGGACAAAAAGTACAAAATCATTAATAACTCCCTAATTATACGTCGTATGATGAAATAGCAAGAGACAAAAAAGATGTAATGTGTTATTGTCTACAACATAGGCCATGGACAATATCACACTCAGAGAAAAATTTCGGCCAAAAAGTACAAAATCATTAATAACTCCGTAACTAAACGTCGTATGATGAAATAGCAAGAGACAAAAAAGATGTAATGTGTTAATGTCTACAACATAGGCCATGTACAATATCACACTCTGAGAAAAATTTCGGCCAAAAAGTACAAAATCAATAATAACTCCCTAATTAAACGTCGTATGATGAAATAGCAAGAGACACAAAAGATGTAATGTGTTATTGTCTACAACTTAGGGCATGTATAATATCACACTCAGAGAAAAATTTCGGCCAAAAAGTACAAAATCATTAATAACTCCCTAATTAAACGTCGTATGATGAAATAGCAAGAGACAAAAAAGATGTAATGTGTTATTGTCTACAACATAGGCCATGTACAATATCACACTCAGAGAAAAATTTCGGCCAAAAAGTACAAAATCATTAATAACTCCGTAAATAAACGTCGTATGATGAAATAGCAAGAGACAAAAAAGATGTAATGTGTTATTGTCTACAACATAGGCCATGCACAATATCACACTCAGAGATATTACTGGAGATAAATAGCTTCCCCCTATATTTTTGTCTCTTGTAGGGTTGAAAATCAAAAAATGTACCTTTTCGGAATTTTTCTGTTGGTTGCAAGGTGAAAGGAGTGTTTTTGCCAAATATCAAGTTTCTAACTCATTTGGAAGTGGGTAAACATTTATGTCAGTGAGTGAATCAGTCAGCCATGTGGTTTTATATAATATAGATGAGCATGGGACGAAGTGGAAAATAATTCTATCACCTGAAACCAAAAATGCATGGGACGAAAAAATACATCAAAATATCATGTTGGTTTCCGACCCTACAAGACGTAAAAAATATAATAAAAATATTAAAAAAACCTATTTTTTGAAATTTCATTCGAATCAATTTTTAAGTTATTCGTGGGACATAGAAAAATTTCGGACAAAAAGTACAAAATCATTAATAACTCCGTAACTAAACGTCGTATGATGAAATAGCAAGAGACAAAAAAGATGTAATGTGTTATTGTCTACAACATAGGCCATGCACAATATCACACTCAGAGATATTACTGGAGATAAATAGCTTCCCCCTATATTTTTGTCTCTTGTAGGGTTGAAAATTAAAAAATGTACCTTTTCGGAATTTTTCTGTTGGTTGCAAGGTGAAAGGAGTGTTTTTGCCAAATATCAAGTTTCTAACTCATTTGGAAGTGGGTAAACATTTATGTCAGTGAGTGAATCAGTCAGCCATGTGGTTTTATATAATATAGATGAGCATGGGACGAAGTGGAAAATAATTCTATCACCTGAAACCAAAAATGCATGGGACGAAAAAATACATCAAAATATCATGTTGGTTTCCGACCCTACAAGACGTAAAAAATATTATAAAAGTATTAAAAAAAACTATTTTTTGAAATTTCATTCGAATCAATTTTTAAGTTATTCGTGGGACATAGAAAAATTTCGGACAAAAAGTACAAAATCATTAATAACTCCCTAATTATACGTCGTATGATGAAATAGCAAGAGACAAAAAAGATGTAATGTGTTATTGTCTACAACATAGGCCATGGACAATATCACACTCAGAGAAAAATTTCGGCCAAAAAGTACAAAATCATTAATAACTCCGTAACTAAACGTCGTATGATGAAATACCAAGAGACAAAAAAGATGTAATGTGTTAATGTCTACAACATAGGCCATGTACAATATCACACTCTGAGAAAAATTTCGGCCAAAAAGTACAAAATCATTAATAACTCCCTAATTAAACGTCGTATGATGAAATAGCAAGAGACAAAAAAGATGTAATGTGTTATTGTCTACAACTTAGGGCATGTACAATATCACACTCAGAGAAAAATTTCGGCCAAAAAGTACAAAATCATTAATAACTCCCTAATTAAACGTCGTATGATGAAATAGCAAGAGACAAAAAAGATGTAATGTGTTATTGTCTACAACATAGGCCATGTACAATATCACACTCAGAGGAAAATTTCGGCCAAAAAGTACAAAATCATTAATAACTCCGTAAATAAACGTCGTATGATGAAATAGCAAGAGACAAAAAAGATGTAATGTGTTATTGTCTACAACATAGGCCATGCACAATATCACACTCAGAGATATTACTGGAGATAAATAGCTTCCCCCTATATTTTTGTCTCTTGTAGGGTTGAAAATCAAAAAATGTACCTTTTCGGAATTTTTCTGTTGGTTGCAAGGTGAAAGGAGTGTTTTTGCCAAATATCAAGTTTCTAACTCATTTGGAAGTGGGTAAACATTTATGTCAGTGAGTGAATCAGTCAGCCATGTGGTTTCATATAATATAGATGAGCATGGGACGAAGTGGAAAATAATTCTATCACCTGAAACCAAAAATGCATGGGACGAAAAAATACATCAAAATATCATGTTGGTTTCCGACCCTACAAGACGTAAAAAATATAATAAAAATATTAAAAAAACCTATCTTTTGAAATTTCATTCGAATCAATTTTTAAGTTATTCGTGGGACATAGAAAAATTTCGGACAAAAAGTACAAAATCATTAATAACTCCGTAACTAAACGTCGTATGATGAAATAGCAAGAGACAAAAAAGATGTAATGAGTTATTGTCTACAACATAGGCCATGGACAATATCACACTCAGAGAAAAATTTCGGCCAAAAAGTACAAAATCATTAATAACTCCGTAACTAAACGTCGTATGATGAAATAGCAAGAGACAAAAAAGATGTAATGTGTTAATGTCTACAACATAGGCCATGTACAATATCACACTCTGAGAAAAATTTCGGCCAAAAAGTACAAAATCATTAATAACTCCCTAATTAAACGTCGTATGATGAAATAGCAAGAGACACAAAAGATGTAATGTGTTATTGTCTACAACTTAGGGCATGTACAATATCACACTCAGAGAAAAATTTCGGCCAAAAAGTACAAAATCATTAATAACTCCCTAATTAAACGTCGTATGATGAAATAGCAAGAGACAAAAAAGATGTAATGTGTTATTGTCTACAACATAGGCCATGTACAATATCACACTCAGAGAAAAATTTCGGCCAAAAAGTACAAAATCATTAATAACTCCGTAAATAAACGTCGTATGATGAAATAGCAAGAGACAAAAAAGATGTAATGTGTTATTGTCTACAACATAGGCCATGCACAATATCACACTCAGAGATATTACTGGAGATAAATAGCTTCCCCCTATATTTTTGTCTCTTGTAGGGTTGAAAATCAAAAAATGTACCTTTTCGGAATTTTTCTGTTGGTTGCAAGGTGAAAGGAGTGTTTTTGCCAAATATCAAGTTTCTAACTCATTTGGAAGTGGGTAAACATTTATGTCAGTGAGTGAATCAGTCAGCCATGTGGTTTTATATAATATAGATGAGCATGGGACGAAGTGGAAAATAATTCTATCACCTGAAACCAAAAATGCATGGGACGAAAAAATACATCAAAATATCATGTTGGTTTCCGACCCTACAAGACGTAAAAAATATAATAAAAATATTAAAAAAACCTATTTTTTGAAATTTCATTCGAATCAATTTTTAAGTTATTCGTGGGACATAGAAAAATTTCGGACAAAAAGTACAAAATCATTAATAACTCCGTAACTAAACGTCGTATGATGAAATAGCAAGAGACAAAAAAGATGTAATGTGTTATTGTCTACAACATAGGCCATGTACAATATCACACTCAGAGAAAAATTTCGGCCAAAAAGTACAAAATCATTAATAACTCCGTAAATAAACGTCGTATGATGAAATAGCAAGAGACAAAAAAGATGTAATGTGTTATTGTCTACAACATAGGCCATGCACAATATCACACTCAGAGATATTACTGGAGATAAACAGCTTCCCCCTATATTTTTGTCTCTTGTAGGGTTGAAAATCAAAAAATGTACCTTTTCGGAATTTTTCTGTTGGTTGCAAGGTGAAAGGAGTGTTTTTGCCAAATATCAAGTTTCTAACTCATTTGGAAGTGGGTAAACATTTATGTCAGTGAGTGAATCAGTCAGCCATGTGGTTTTATATAATATAGATGAGCATGGGACGAAGTGGAAAATAATTCTATCACCTGAAACCAAAAATGCATGGGACGAAAAAATACATCAAAATATCATGTTGGTTTCCGACCCTACAAGACGTAAAAAATATTATAAAAGTATTAAAAAAAACTATTTTTTGAAATTTCATTCGAATCAATTTTGTAAGTTATTCGTGGGACATAGAAAAATTTCGGACAAAAAGTACAAAATCATTAATAACTCCCTAATTATACGTCGTATGATGAAATAGCAAGAGACAAAAAAGATGTAATGTGTTATTGTCTACAACATAGGCCATGGACAATATCACACTCAGAGAAAAATTTCGGCCAAAAAGTACAAAATCATTAATAACTCCGTAACTAAACGTCGTATGATGAAATAGCAAGAGACAAAAAAGATGTAATGTGTTAATGTCTACAACATAGGCCATGTACAATATCACACTCTGAGAAAAATTTCGGCCAAAAAGTACAAAATCATTAATAACTCCCTAATTAAACGTCGTATGATGAAATAGCAAGAGACAAAAAAGATGTAATGTGTTATTGTCTACAACTTAGGGCATGTACAATATCACACTCAGAGAAAAAATTCGGCCAAAAAGTACAAAATCATTAATAACTCCCTAATTAAACGTCGTATGATGAAATAGCAAGAGACAAAAAAGATGTAATGTGTTATTGTCTACAACATAGGCCATGTACAATATCACACTCAGAGAAAAATTTCGGCCAAAAAGTACAAAATCATTAATAACTCCGTAAATAAACGTCGTATGATGAAATAGCAAGAGACAAAAAAGATGTAATGTGTTATTGTCTACAACATAGGCCATGCACAATATCACACTCAGAGATATTACTGGAGATAAACAGCTTCCCCCTATATTTTTGTCTCTTGTAGGGTTGAAAATCAAAAAATGTACCTTTTCGGAATTTTTCTGTTGGTTGCAAGGTGAAAGGAGTGTTTTTGCCAAATATCAAGTTTCTAACTCATTTGGAAGTGGGTAAACATTTATGTCAGTGAGTGAATCAGTCTGCCATGTGGTTTTATATAATATAGATGAGCATGGGACGAAGTGGAAAATAATTCTATCACCTGAAACCAAAAACGCATGGGACGAAAAAATACATCAAAATATCATGTTGGTTTCCGACCCTACAAGACGTAAAAAATATAATAAAAGTATTAAAAAAACCTATTTTTTGAAATTTCATTCGAATCAATTTTTAAGTTATTCGTGGGACATAGAAAAATTTCGGACAAAAAGTACAAAATCATTAATAACTCCGTAACTAAACGTCGTATGATGAAATAGCAAGAGACAAAAAAGATGTAATGTGTTAATGTCTACAACATAGGCCATGTACAATATCACACTCTGAGAAAAATTTCGGCCAAAAAGTACAAAATCATTAATAACTCCCTAATTAAACGTCGTATGATGAAATAGCAAGAGACAAAAAAGATGTAATGTGTTATTGCCTACAACATAGGCCATGTACAATATCACACTCAGAGAAAAATTTCGGCCAAAAAGTACAAAATCATTAATAACTCCGTAAATAAACGTCGTATGATGAAATAGCAAGAGACAAAAAAGATGTAATGTGTTATTGTCTACAACATAGGCCATGCACAATATCACACTCAGAGATATTACTGGAGATAAATAGCTTCCCCCTATATTTTTGTCTCTTGTAGGGTTGAAAATCAAAAAATGTACCTTTTCGGAATTTTTCTGTTGGTTGCAAGGTGAAAGGAGTGTTTTTGCCAAATATCAAGTTTCTAACTCATTTGGAAGTGGGTAAACATTTATGTCAGTGAGTGAATCAGTCAGCCATGTGGTTTTATATAATATAGATGAGCATGGGACGAAGTGGAAAATAATTCTATCACCTGAAACCAAAAATGCATGGGACGAAAAAATACATCAAAATATCATGTTGGTTTCCTACCCTACAAGACGTAAAAAATATAATAAAAGTATTAAAAAAACCTATTTTTTGAAATTTCATTCGAATCAATTTTTAAGTTATTCGTGGGACATAGAAAAATTTCGGCCAAAAAGTACAAAATCATTAATAACTCCGTAACTAAACGTCGTATGATGAAATAGCAAGAGACAAAAAAGATGTAATGTGTTAATGTCTACAACATAGGCCATGTACAATATCACACTCTGAGAAAAATTTCGGCCAAAAAGTACAAAATCATTAATAACTCCCTAATTAAACGTCGTATGATGAAATAGCAAGAGACAAAAAATATGTAATGTGTTAATGTCTACAACATAGGCCATGTACAATATCACACTCTGAGAAAAATTTCGGCCAAAAAGTACAAAATCATTAATAACTCCCTAATTAAACGTCGTATGATGAAATAGCAAGAGACAAAAAAGATGTAATGTGTTATTGTCTACAACTTAGGGCATGTACAATATCACACTCAGAGATATTACTGGAGATAAATAGCTTCCCCCTATATTTTTGTCTCTTGTAGGGTTGAAAATCAAAAAATGTACCTTTTCGGAATTTTTCTGTTGGTTGCAAGGTGAAAGGAGTGTTTTTGCCAAATATCAAGTTTCTAACTCATTTGGAAGTGGGTAAACATTTATGTCAGTGAGTGAATCAGTCAGCCATGTGGTTTTATATAATATAGATGAGCATGGGACGAAGTGGAAAATAATTCTATCACCTGAAACCAAAAATGCATGGGACGAAAAAATACATCAAAATATCATGTTGGTTTCCGACCCTACAAGACGTAAAAAATATAATAAAAATATTAAAAAAACCTATTTTTTGAAATTTCATTCGAATCAATTTTTAAGTTATTCGTGGGACATAGAAAAATTTCGGACAAAAAGTACAAAATCATTAATAACTCCGTAACTAAACGTCGTATGATGAAATAGCAAGAGACAAAAAAGATGTAATGTGTTATTGTCTACAACATAGGCCATGCACAATATCACACTCAGAGATATTACTGGAGATAAATAGCTTCCCCCTATATTTTTGTCTCTTGTAGGGTTGAAAATTAAAAAATGTACCTTTTCGGAATTTTTCTGTTGGTTGCAAGGTGAAAGGAGTGTTTTTGCCAAATATCAAGTTTCTAACTCATTTGGAAGTGGGTAAACATTTATGTCAGTGAGTGAATCAGTCAGCCATGTGGTTTTATATAATATAGATGAGCATGGGACGAAGTGGAAAATAATTCTATCACCTGAAACCAAAAATGCATGGGACGAAAAAATACATCAAAATATCATGTTGGTTTCCGACCCTACAAGACGTAAAAAATATTATAAAAGTATTAAAAAAAACTATTTTTTGAAATTTCATTCGAATCAATTTTTAAGTTATTCGTGGGACATAGAAAAATTTCGGACAAAAAGTACAAAATCATTAATAACTCCCTAATTATACGTCGTATGATGAAATAGCAAGAGACAAAAAAGATGTAATGTGTTATTGTCTACAACATAGGCCATGGACAATATCACACTCAGAGAAAAATTTCGGCCAAAAAGTACAAAATCATTAATAACTCCGTAACTAAACGTCGTATGATGAAATACCAAGAGACAAAAAAGATGTAATGTGTTAATGTCTACAACATAGGCCATGTACAATATCACACTCTGAGAAAAATTTCGGCCAAAAAGTACAAAATCATTAATAACTCCCTAATTAAACGTCGTATGATGAAATAGCAAGAGACAAAAAAGATGTAATGTGTTATTGTCTACAACTTAGGGCATGTACAATATCACACTCAGAGAAAAATTTCGGCCAAAAAGTACAAAATCATTAATAACTCCCTAATTAAACGTCGTATGATGAAATAGCAAGAGACAAAAAAGATGTAATGTGTTATTGTCTACAAC
Source organism: Meconema thalassinum (assembly GCA_946902985.2). Taxonomy (NCBI): domain Eukaryota; kingdom Metazoa; phylum Arthropoda; class Insecta; order Orthoptera; family Tettigoniidae; genus Meconema; species Meconema thalassinum. The sequence goes on from OX336398.1 coordinate 209,393,900, forward strand.
ATAGGCCATGTACAATATCACACTCAGAGGAAAATTTCGGCCAAAAAGTACAAAATCATTAATAACTCCGTAAATAAACGTCGTATGATGAAATAGCAAGAGACAAAAAAGATGTAATGTGTTATTGTCTACAACATAGGCCATGGACAATATCACACTCAGAGATATTACTGGAGATAAATAGCTTCCCCCTATATTTTTGTCTCTTGTAGGGTTGAAAATCAAAAAATGTACCTTTTCGGAATTTTTCTGTTGGTTGCAAGGTGAAAGGAGTGTTTTTGCCAAATATCAAGTTTCTAACTCATTTGGAAGTGGGTAAACATTTATGTCAGTGAGTGAATCAGTCAGCCATGTGGTTTCATATAATATAGATGAGCATGGGACGAAGTGGAAAATAATTCTATCACCTGAAACCAAAAATGCATGGGACGAAAAAATACATCAAAATATCATGTTGGTTTCCGACCCTACAAGACGTAAAAAATATAATAAAAATATTAAAAAAACCTATCTTTTGAAATTTCATTCGAATCAATTTTTAAGTTATTCGTGGGACATAGAAAAATTTCGGACAAAAAGTACAAAATCATTAATAACTCCGTAACTAAACGTCGTATGATGAAATAGCAAGAGACAAAAAAGATGTAATGAGTTATTGTCTACAACATAGGCCATGGACAATATCACACTCAGAGAAAAATTTCGGCCAAAAAGTACAAAATCATTAATAACTCCGTAACTAAACGTCGTATGATGAAATAGCAAGAGACAAAAAAGATGTAATGTGTTAATGTCTACAACATAGGCCATGTACAATATCACACTCTGAGAAAAATTTCGGCCAAAAAGTACAAAATCATTAATAACTCCCTAATTAAACGTCGTATGATGAAATAGCAAGAGACACAAAAGATGTAATGTGTTATTGTCTACAACTTAGGGCATGTACAATATCACACTCAGAGAAAAATTTCGGCCAAAAAGTACAAAATCATTAATAACTCCCTAATTAAACGTCGTATGATGAAATAGCAAGAGACAAAAAAGATGTAATGTGTTATTGTCTACAACATAGGCCATGTACAATATCACACTCAGAGAAAAATTTCGGCCAAAAAGTACAAAATCATTAATAACTCCGTAAATAAACGTCGTATGATGAAATAGCAAGAGACAAAAAAGATGTAATGTGTTATTGTCTACAACATAGGCCATGCACAATATCACACTCAGAGATATTACTGGAGATAAATAGCTTCCCCCTATATTTTTGTCTCTTGTAGGGTTGAAAATCAAAAAATGTACCTTTTCGGAATTTTTCTGTTGGTTGCAAGGTGAAAGGAGTGTTTTTGCCAAATATCAAGTTTCTAACTCATTTGGAAGTGGGTAAACATTTATGTCAGTGAGTGAATCAGTCAGCCATGTGGTTTTATATAATATAGATGAGCATGGGACGAAGTGGAAAATAATTCTATCACCTGAAACCAAAAATGCATGGGACGAAAAAATACATCAAAATATCATGTTGGTTTCCGACCCTACAAGACGTAAAAAATATAATAAAAATATTAAAAAAACCTATTTTTTGAAATTTCATTCGAATCAATTTTTAAGTTATTCGTGGGACATAGAAAAATTTCGGACAAAAAGTACAAAATCATTAATAACTCCGTAACTAAACGTCGTATGATGAAATAGCAAGAGACAAAAAAGATGTAATGTGTTATTGTCTACAACATAGGCCATGTACAATATCACACTCAGAGAAAAATTTCGGCCAAAAAGTACAAAATCATTAATAACTCCGTAAATAAACGTCGTATGATGAAATAGCAAGAGACAAAAAAGATGTAATGTGTTATTGTCTACAACATAGGCCATGCACAATATCACACTCAGAGATATTACTGGAGATAAACAGCTTCCCCCTATATTTTTGTCTCTTGTAGGGTTGAAAATCAAAAAATGTACCTTTTCGGAATTTTTCTGTTGGTTGCAAGGTGAAAGGAGTGTTTTTGCCAAATATCAAGTTTCTAACTCATTTGGAAGTGGGTAAACATTTATGTCAGTGAGTGAATCAGTCAGCCATGTGGTTTTATATAATATAGATGAGCATGGGACGAAGTGGAAAATAATTCTATCACCTGAAACCAAAAATGCATGGGACGAAAAAATACATCAAAATATCATGTTGGTTTCCGACCCTACAAGACGTAAAAAATATTATAAAAGTATTAAAAAAAACTATTTTTTGAAATTTCATTCGAATCAATTTTGTAAGTTATTCGTGGGACATAGAAAAATTTCGGACAAAAAGTACAAAATCATTAATAACTCCCTAATTATACGTCGTATGATGAAATAGCAAGAGACAAAAAAGATGTAATGTGTTATTGTCTACAACATAGGCCATGGACAATATCACACTCAGAGAAAAATTTCGGCCAAAAAGTACAAAATCATTAATAACTCCGTAACTAAACGTCGTATGATGAAATAGCAAGAGACAAAAAAGATGTAATGTGTTAATGTCTACAACATAGGCCATGTACAATATCACACTCTGAGAAAAATTTCGGCCAAAAAGTACAAAATCATTAATAACTCCCTAATTAAACGTCGTATGATGAAATAGCAAGAGACAAAAAAGATGTAATGTGTTATTGTCTACAACTTAGGGCATGTACAATATCACACTCAGAGAAAAAATTCGGCCAAAAAGTACAAAATCATTAATAACTCCCTAATTAAACGTCGTATGATGAAATAGCAAGAGACAAAAAAGATGTAATGTGTTATTGTCTACAACATAGGCCATGTACAATATCACACTCAGAGAAAAATTTCGGCCAAAAAGTACAAAATCATTAATAACTCCGTAAATAAACGTCGTATGATGAAATAGCAAGAGACAAAAAAGATGTAATGTGTTATTGTCTACAACATAGGCCATGCACAATATCACACTCAGAGATATTACTGGAGATAAACAGCTTCCCCCTATATTTTTGTCTCTTGTAGGGTTGAAAATCAAAAAATGTACCTTTTCGGAATTTTTCTGTTGGTTGCAAGGTGAAAGGAGTGTTTTTGCCAAATATCAAGTTTCTAACTCATTTGGAAGTGGGTAAACATTTATGTCAGTGAGTGAATCAGTCTGCCATGTGGTTTTATATAATATAGATGAGCATGGGACGAAGTGGAAAATAATTCTATCACCTGAAACCAAAAACGCATGGGACGAAAAAATACATCAAAATATCATGTTGGTTTCCGACCCTACAAGACGTAAAAAATATAATAAAAGTATTAAAAAAACCTATTTTTTGAAATTTCATTCGAATCAATTTTTAAGTTATTCGTGGGACATAGAAAAATTTCGGACAAAAAGTACAAAATCATTAATAACTCCGTAACTAAACGTCGTATGATGAAATAGCAAGAGACAAAAAAGATGTAATGTGTTAATGTCTACAACATAGGCCATGTACAATATCACACTCTGAGAAAAATTTCGGCCAAAAAGTACAAAATCATTAATAACTCCCTAATTAAACGTCGTATGATGAAATAGCAAGAGACAAAAAAGATGTAATGTGTTATTGCCTACAACATAGGCCATGTACAATATCACACTCAGAGAAAAATTTCGGCCAAAAAGTACAAAATCATTAATAACTCCGTAAATAAACGTCGTATGATGAAATAGCAAGAGACAAAAAAGATGTAATGTGTTATTGTCTACAACATAGGCCATGCACAATATCACACTCAGAGATATTACTGGAGATAAATAGCTTCCCCCTATATTTTTGTCTCTTGTAGGGTTGAAAATCAAAAAATGTACCTTTTCGGAATTTTTCTGTTGGTTGCAAGGTGAAAGGAGTGTTTTTGCCAAATATCAAGTTTCTAACTCATTTGGAAGTGGGTAAACATTTATGTCAGTGAGTGAATCAGTCAGCCATGTGGTTTTATATAATATAGATGAGCATGGGACGAAGTGGAAAATAATTCTATCACCTGAAACCAAAAATGCATGGGACGAAAAAATACATCAAAATATCATGTTGGTTTCCTACCCTACAAGACGTAAAAAATATAATAAAAGTATTAAAAAAACCTATTTTTTGAAATTTCATTCGAATCAATTTTTAAGTTATTCGTGGGACATAGAAAAATTTCGGCCAAAAAGTACAAAATCATTAATAACTCCGTAACTAAACGTCGTATGATGAAATAGCAAGAGACAAAAAAGATGTAATGTGTTAATGTCTACAACATAGGCCATGTACAATATCACACTCTGAGAAAAATTTCGGCCAAAAAGTACAAAATCATTAATAACTCCCTAATTAAACGTCGTATGATGAAATAGCAAGAGACAAAAAAGATGTAATGTGTTAATGTCTACAACATAGGCCATGTACAATATCACACTCTGAGAAAAATTTCGGCCAAAAAGTACAAAATCATTAATAACTCCCTAATTAAACGTCGTATGATGAAATAGCAAGAGACAAAAAAGATGTAATGTGTTATTGTCTACAACTTAGGGCATGTACAATATCACACTCAGAGAAAAAATTCGGCCAAAAAGTACAAAATCATTAATAACTCCGTAATTAAACGTCGTATGATGAAATAGCAAGAGACAAAAAAGATGTAATGTGTTATTGTCTACAACATAGGCCATGTACAATATCACACTCAGAGAAAAATTACGGCCAAAAAGTACAAAATCATTAATAACTCCGTAAATAAACGTCGTATGATGAAATAGCAAGAGACAAAAAAGATGTAATGTGTTATTGTCTACAACATAGGCCATGCACAATATCACACTCAGAGATATTACTGGAGATAAATAGCTTCCCCCTATATTTTTGTCTCTTGTAGGGTTGAAAATCAAAAAATGTACCTTTTCGGAATTTTTCTGTTGGTTGCAAGGTGAAAGGAGTGTTTTTGCCAAATATCAAGTTTCTAACTCATTTGGAAGTGGGTAAACATTTATGTCAGTGAGTGAATCAGTCAGCCATGTGGTTTTATATAATATAGATGAGCATGGGACGAAGTGGAAAATAATTCTATCACCTGAAACCAAAAATGCATGGGACGAAAAAATACATCAAAATATCATGTTGGTTTCCGACCCTACAAGACGTAAAAAATATAATAAAAATATTAAAAAAACCTATTTTTTGAAATTTCATTCGAATCAATTTTTAAGTTATTCGTGGGACATAGAAAAATTTCGGACAAAAAGTACAAAATCATTAATAACTCCGTAACTAAACGTCGTATGATGAAATAGCAAGAGACAAAAAAGATGTAATGTGTTATTGTCTACAACATAGGCCATGCACAATATCACACTCAGAGATATTACTGGAGATAAATAGCTTCCCCCTATATTTTTGTCTCTTGTAGGGTTGAAAATTAAAAAATGTACCTTTTCGGAATTTTTCTGTTGGTTGCAAGGTGAAAGGAGTGTTATTGCCAAATATCAAGTTTCTAACTCATTTGGAAGTGGGTAAACATTTATGTCAGTGAGTGAATCAGTCAGCCATGTGGTTTTATATAATATAGATGAGCATGGGACGAAGTGGAAAATAATTCTATCACCTGAAACCAAAAATGCATGGGACGAAAAAATACATCAAAATATCATGTTGGTTTCCGACCCTTCAAGACGTAAAAAATATTATAAAAGTATTAAAAAAAACTATTTTTTGAAATTTCATTCGAATCAATTTTTAAGTTATTCGTGGGACATAGAAAAATTTCGGACAAAAAGTACAAAATCATTAATAACTCCCTAATTATACGTCGTATGATGAAATAGCAAGAGACAAAAAAGATGTAATGTGTTATTGTCTACAACATAGGCCATGGACAATATCACACTCAGAGAAAAATTTCGGCCAAAAAGTACAAAATCATTAATAACTCCGTAACTAAACGTCGTATGATGAAATAGCAAGAGACAAAAAAGATGTAATGTGTTAATGTCTACAACATAGGCCATGTACAATATCACACTCTGAGAAAAATTTCGGCCAAAAAGTACAAAATCATTAATAACTCCCTAATTAAACGTCGTATGATGAAATAGCAAGAGACAAAAAAGATGTAATGTGTTATTGTCTACAACTTAGGGCATGTACAATATCACTCTCAGAGAAAAAATTCGGCCAAAAAGTACAAAATCATTAATAACTCCCTAATTAAACGTCGTATGATGAAATAGCAAGAGACAAAAAAGATGTAATGTGTTATTGTCTACAACATAGGCCATGTACAATATCACACTCAGAGAAAAATTTCGGCCAAAAAGTACAAAATCATTAATAACTCCGTAAATAAACGTCGTATGATGAAATAGCAAGAGACAAAAAAGATGTAATGTGTTATTGTCTACAACATAGGCCATGCACAATATCACACTCAGAGATATTACTGGAGATAAACAGCTTCCCCCTATATTTTTGTCTCTTGTAGGGTTGAAAATCAAAAAATGTACCTTTTCGGAATTTTTCTGTTGGTTGCAAGGTGAAAGGAGTGTTTTTGCCAAATATCAAGTTTCTAACTCATTTGGAAGTGGGTAAACATTTATGTCAGTGAGTGAATCAGTCAGCCATGTGGTTTTATATAATATAGATGAGCATGGGACGAAGTGGAAAATAATTCTATCACCTGAAACCAAAAATGCATGGGACGAAAAAATACATCAAAATATCATGTTGGTTTCCGACCCTACAAGACGTAAAAAATATAATAAAAGTATTAAAAAAAACTATTTTTTGAAATTTCATTCGAATCAATTTTTAAGTTATTCGTGGACATAGAAAAATTTCGGACAAAAAGTACAAAATCATTAATAACTCCCTAATTATACGTCGTATGATGAAATAGCAAGAGACAAAAAAGATGTAATGTGTTATTGTCTACAACATAGGCCATGGACAATATCACACTCAGAGAAAAATTTCGGCCAAAAAGTACAAAATCATTAATAACTCCGTAACTAAACGTCGTATGATGAAATAGCAAGAGACAAAAAAGATGTAATGTGTTAATGTCTACAACATAGGCCATGTACAATATCACACTCTGAGAAAAATTTCGGCCAAAAAGTACAAAATCATTAATAACTCCCTAATTAAACGTCGTATGATGAAATAGCAAGAGACAAAAAAGATGTAATGTGTTATTGTCTACAACTTAGGGCATGTACAATATCACACTCAGAGAAAAAATTCGGCCAAAAAGTACAAAATCATTAATAACTCCCTAATTAAACGTCGTATGATGAAATAGCAAGAGACAAAAAAGATGTAATGTGTTATTGTCTACAACATAGGCCATGTACAATATCACACTCAGAGAAAAATTTCGGCCAAAAAGTACAAAATCATTAATAACTCCGTAAATAAACGTCGTATGATGAAATAGCAAGAGACAAAAAAGATGTAATGTGTTATTGTCTACAACATAGGCCATGCACAATATCACACTCAGAGATATTACTGGAGATAAACATCTTCCCCCTATATTTTTGTCTGTTGTAGGGTTGAAAATCAAAAAATGTACCTTTTCGGAATTTTTCTGTTGGTTGCAAGGTGAAAGGAGTGTTTTTGCCAAATATCAAGTTTCTAACTCATTTGGAAGTGGGTAAACATTTATGTCAGTGAGTGAATCAGTCAGCCATGTGGTTTTATATAATATAGATGAGCATGGGACGAAGTGGAAAATAATTCTATCACCTGAAACCAAAAACGCATGGGACGAAAAAATACATCAAAATATCATGTTGGTTTCCGACCCTACAAGACGTAAAAAATATAATAGAAGTATTAAAAAAACCTATTTTTTGAAATTTCATTCGAATCAATTTTTAAGTTATTCGTGGGACATAGAAAAATTTCGGCCAAAAAGTACAAAATCATTAATAACTCCCTAATTAAACGTCGTATGATGAAATAGCAAGAGACAAAAAAGATGTAATGTGTTAATGTCTACAACATAGGCCATGTACAATATCACACTCTGAGAAAAATTTCGGCCAAAAAGTACAAAATCATTAATAACTCCCTAATTAAACGTCGTATGATGAAATAGCAAGAGACAAAAAAGATGTAATGTGTTATTGCCTACAACATAGGCCATGTACAATATCACACTCAGAGAAAAATTTCGGCCAAAAAGTACAAAATCATTAATAACTCCGTAAATAAACGTCGTATGATGAAATAGCAAGAGACAAAAAAGATGTAATGTGTTATTGTCTACAACATAGGCCATGCACAATATCACACTCAGAGATATTACTGGAGATAAATAGCTTCCCCCTATATTTTTGTCTCTTGTAGGGTTGAAAATCAAAAAATGTACCTTTTCGGAATTTTTCTGTTGGTTGCAAGGTGAAAGGAGTGTTTTTGCCAAATATCAAGTTTCTAACTCATTTGGAAGTGGGTAAACATTTATGTCAGTGAGTGAATCAGTCAGCCATGTGGTTTTATATAATATAGATGAGCATGGGACGAAGTGGAAAATAATTCTATCACCTGAAACCAAAAATGCATGGGACGAAAAAATACATCAAAATATCATGTTGGTTTCCTACCCTACAAGACGTAAAAAATATAATAAAAGTATTAAAAAAACCTATTTTTTGAAATTTCATTCGAATCAATTTTTAAGTTATTCGTGGGACATAGAAAAATTTCGGCCAAAAAGTACAAAATCATTAATAACTCCGTAACTAAACGTCGTATGATGAAATAGCAAGAGACAAAAAAGATGTAATGTGTTAATGTCTACAACATAGGCCATGTACAATATCACACTCTGAGAAAAATTTCGGCCAAAAAGTACAAAATCATTAATAACTCCCTAATTAAACGTCGTATGATGAAATAGCAAGAGACAAAAAAGATGTAATGTGTTAATGTCTACAACATAGGCCATGTACAATATCACACTCTGAGAAAAATTTCGGCCAAAAAGTACAAAATCATTAATAACTCCCTAATTAAACGTCGTATGATGAAATAGCAAGAGACAAAAAAGATGTAATGTGTTATTGTCTACAACTTAGGGCATGTACAATATCACACTCAGAGAAAAAAATCGGCCAAAAAGTACAAAATCATTAATAACTCCGTAATTAAACGTCGTATGATGAAATAGCAAGAGACAAAAAAGATGTAATGTGTTATTGTCTACAACATAGGCCATGTACAATATCACACTCAGAGAAAAATTACGGCCAAAAAGTACAAAATCATTAATAACTCCGTAAATAAACGTCGTATGATGAAATAGCAAGAGACAAAAAAGATGTAATGTGTTATTGTCTACAACATAGGCCATGCACAATATCACACTCAGAGATATTACTGGAGATAAATAGCTTCCCCCTATATTTTTGTCTCTTGTAGGGTTGAAAATCAAAAAATGTACCTTTTCGGAATTTTTCTGTTGGTTGCAAGGTGAAAGGAGTGTTTTTGCCAAATATCAAGTTTCTAACTCATTTGGAAGTGGGTAAACATTTATGTCAGTGAGTGAATCAGTCAGCCATGTGGTTTTATATAATATAGATGAGCATGGGACGAAGTGGAAAATAATTCTATCACCTGAAACCAAAAATGCATGGGACGAAAAAATACATCAAAATATCATGTTGGTTTCCGACCCTACAAGACGTAAAAAATATAATAAAAATATTAAAAAAAACTATTTTTTGAAATTTCATTCGAATCAATTTTTAAGTTATTCGTGGGACATAGAAAAATTTCGGACAAAAAGTACAAAATCATTAATAACTCCGTAACTAAACGTCGTATGATGAAATAGCAAGAGACAAAAAAGATGTAATGTGTTATTGTCTACAACATAGGCCATGGACAATATCACACTCAGAGAAAAATTTCGGCCAAAAAGTACAAAATCATTAATAACTCCGTAACTAAACGTCGTATGATGAAATAGCAAGAGACAAAAAAGATGTAATGTGTTAATGTCTACAACATAGGCCATGTACAATATCACACTCTGAGAAAAATTTCGGCCAAAAAGTACAAAATCATTAATAACTCCCTAATTAAACGTCGTATGATGAAATAGCAAGAGACAAAAAAGATGTAATGTGTTATTGTCTACAACATAGGCCATGCACAATATCACACTCAGAGATATTACTGGAGATAAATAGCTTCCCCCTATATTTTTGTCTCTTGTAGGGTTGAAAATTAAAAAATGTACCTTTTCGGAATTTTTCTGTTGGTTGCAAGGTGAAAGGAGTGTTTTTGCCAAATATCAAGTTTCTAACTCATTTGGAAGTGGGTAAACATTTATGTCAGTGAGTGAATCAGTCAGCCATGTGGTTTTATATAATATAGATGAGCATGGGACGTAGTGGAAAATAATTCTATCACCTGAAACCAAAAATGCATGGGACGAAAAAATACATCAAAATATCATGTTGGTTTCCGACCCTACAAGACGTAAAAAATATAATAAAAGTATTAAAAAAAACTATTTTTTGAAATTTCATTCGAATCAATTTTTAAGTTATTCGTGGGACATAGAAAAATTTCGGACAAAGAGTACAAAATCATTAATAACTCCCTATTTATACGTTGTATGATGAAATAGCAAGAGACAAAAAAGATGTAATGTGTTATTGTCTACAACATAGGCCATGGACAATATCACACTCAGAGAAAAATTTCGGCCAAAAAGTACAAAATCATTAATAACTCCGTAACTAAACGTCGTATGATGAAATAGCAAGAGACAAAAAAGATGTAATGTGTTAATGTCTACAACATAGGCCATGTACAATATCACACTCTGAGAAAAATTTCGGCCAAAAAGTACAAAATCATTAATAACTCCCTAATTAAACGTCGTATGATGAAATAGCAAGAGACAAAAAAGATGTAATGTGTTATTGTCTACAACTTAGGGCATGTACAATATCACACTCAGAGAAAAATTTCGGCCAAAAAGTACAAAATCATTAATAACTCCCTAATTAAACGTCGTATGATGAAATAGCAAGAGACAAAAAAGATGTAATGTGTTATTGTCTACAACATAGGCCATGTACAATATCACACTCAGAGAAAAATTTCGGCCAAAAAGTACAAAATCATTAATAACTCCGTAAATAAACGTCGTATGATGAAATAGCAAGAGACAAAAAAGATGTAATGTGTTATTGTCTACAACATAGGCCATGCACAATATCACACTCAGAGATATTACTGGAGATAAACAGCTTCCCCCTATATTTTTGTCTCTTGTAGGGTTGAAAATCAAAAAATGTACCTTTTCGGAATTTTTCTGTTGGTTGCAAGGTGAAAGGAGTGTTTTTGCCAAATATCAAGTTTCTAACTCATTTGGAAGTGGGTAAACATTTATGTCAGTGAGTGAATCAGTCAGCCATGTGGTTTTATATAATATAGATGAGCATGGGACGAAGTGGAAAATAATTCTATCACCTGAAACCAAAAATGCATGGGACGAAAAAATACATCAAAATATCATGTTGGTTTCCGACCCTACAAGACGTAAAAAATATAATAAAAGTATTAAAAAAACCTATTTTTTGAAATTTCATTCGAATCAATTTTTAAGTTATTCGTGGGACATAGAAAAATTTCGGACAAAAAGTACAAAATCATTAATAACTCCGTAACTAAACGTCGTATGATGAAATAGCAAGAGACAAAAAAGATGTAATGTGTTAATGTCTACAACATAGGCCATGTACAATATCACACTCTGAGAAAAATTTCGGCCAAAAAGTACAAAATCATTAATAACTCCCTAATTAAACGTCGTATGATGAAATAGCAAGAGACAAAAAAGATGTAATGTGTTATTGCCTACAACATAGGCCATGTACAATATCACACTCAGAGAAAAATTTCGGCCAAAAAGTACAAAATCATTAATAACTCCGTAAATAAACGTCGTATGATGAAATAGCAAGAGACAAAAAAGATGTAATGTGTTATTGTCTACAACATAGGCCATGCACAATATCACACTCAGAGATATTACTGGAGATAAATAGCTTCCCCCTATATTTTTGTCTCTTGTAGGGTTGAAAATCAAAAAATGTACCTTTTCGGAATTTTTCTGTTGGTTGCAAGGTGAAAGGAGTGTTTTTGCCAAATATCAAGTTTCTAACTCATTTGGAAGTGGGTAAACATTTATGTCAGTGAGTGAATCAGTCAGCCATGTGGTTTTATATAATATAGATGAGCATGGGACGAAGTGGAAAATAATTCTATCACCTGAAACCAAAAATGCATGGGACGAAAAAATACATCAAAATATCATGTTGGTTTCCTACCCTACAAGACGTAAAAAATATAATAAAAGTATTAAAAAAACCTATTTTTTGAAATTTCATTCGAATCAATTTTTAAGTTATTCGTGGGACATAGAAAAATTTCGGCCAAAAAGTACAAAATCATTAATAACTCCGTAACTAAACGTCGTATGATGAAATAGCAAGAGACAAAAAAGATGTAATGTGTTAATGTCTACAACATAGGCCGTGTACAATATCACACTCTGAGAAAAATTTCGGCCAAAAAGTACAAAATCATTAATAACTCCCTAATTAAACGTCGTATGATGAAATAGCAAGAGACAAAAAAGATGTAATGTGTTAATGTCTACAACATAGGCCATGTACAATATCACACTCTGAGAAAAATTTCGGCCAAAAAGTACAAAATCATTAATAACTCCCTAATTAAACGTCGTATGGTGAAATAGCAAGAGACAAAAAAGATGTAATGTGTTATTGTCTACAACTTAGGGCATGTACAATATCACACTCAGAGAAAAATTTCGGCCAAAAAGTACAAAATCATTAATAACTCCCTAATTAAACGTCGTATGATGAAATAGCAAGAGACAAAAAAGATGTAATGTGTTATTGTCTACAACATAGGCCATGTACAATATCACACTCAGAGAAAAATTTCGGCCAAAAAGTACAAAATCATTAATAACTCCGTAAATAAACGTCGTATGATGAAATAGCAAGAGACAAAAAAGATGTAATGTGTTATTGTCTACAACATAGGCCATGCACAATATCACACTCAGAGATATTACTGGAGATAAATAGCTTCCCCCTATATTTTTGTCTCTTGTAGGGTTGAAAATCAAAAAATGTACCTTTTCGGAATTTTTCTGTTGGTTGCAAGGTGAAAGGAGTGTTTTTGCCAAATATCAAGTTTCTAACTCATTTGGAAGTGGGTAAACATTTATGTCAGTGAGTGAATCAGTCAGCCATGTGGTTTTATATAATATAGATGAGCATGGGACGTAGTGGAAAATAATTCTATCACCTGAAACCAAAAATGCATGGGACGAAAAAATACATCAAAATATCATGTTGGTTTCCGACCCTACAAGACGTAAAAAATATAATAAAAGTATTAAAAAAAACTATTTTTTGAAATTTCATTCGAATCAATTTTTAAGTTATTCGTGGGACATAGAAAAATTTCGGACAAAAAGTACAAAATCATTAATAACTCCCTATTTATACGTTGTATGATGAAATAGCAAGAGACAAAAAAGATGTAATGTGTTATTGTCTACAACATAGGCCATGGACAATATCACACTCAGAGAAAAATTTCGGCCAAAAAGTACAAAATCATTAATAACTCCGTAACTAAACGTCGTATGATGAAATAGCAAGAGACAAAAAAGATGTAATGTGTTAATGTCTACAACATAGGCCATGTACAATATCACACTCTGAGAAAAATTTCGGCCAAAAAGTACAAAATCATTAATAACTCCCTAATTAAACGTCGTATGATGAAATAGCAAGAGACAAAAAAGATGTAATGTGTTATTGTCTACAACTTAGGGCATGTACAATATCACACTCAGAGAAAAATTTCGGCCAAAAAGTACAAAATCATTAATAACTCCCTAATTAAACGTCGTATGATGAAATAGCAAGAGACAAAAAAGATGTAATGTGTTATTGTCTACAACATAGGCCATGTACAATATCACACTCAGAGAAAAATTTCGGCCAAAAAGTACAAAATCATTAATAACTCCGTAAATAAACGTCGTATGATGAAATAGCAAGAGACAAAAAAGATGTAATGTGTTATTGTCTACAACATAGGCCATGCACAATATCACACTCAGAGATATTACTGGAGATAAACAGCTTCCCCCTATATTTTTGTCTCTTGTAGGGTTGAAAATCAAAAAATGTACCTTTTCGGAATTTTTCTGTTGGTTGCAAGGTGAAAGGAGTGTTTTTGCCAAATATCAAGTTTCTAACTCATTTGGAAGTGGGTAAACATTTATGTCAGTGAGTGAATCAGTCAGCCATGTGGTTTTATATAATATAGATGAGCATGGGACGAAGTGGAAAATAATTCTATCACCTGAAATCAAAAATGCATGGGACGAAAAAATACATCAAAATATCATGTTGGTTTCCGACCCTACAAGACGTAAAAAATATAATAAAAGTATTAAAAAAACCTATTTTTTGAAATTTCATTCGAATCAATTTTTAAGTTATTCGTGGGACATAGAAAAATTTCGGACAAAAAGTACAAAATCATTAATAACTCCGTAACTAAACGTCGTATGATGAAATAGCAAGAGACAAAAAAGATGTAATGTGTTAATGTCTACAACATAGGCCATGTACAATATCACACTCTGAGAAAAATTTCGGCCAAAAAGTACAAAATCATTAATAACTCCCTAATTAAACGTCGTATGATGAAATAGCAAGAGACAAAAAAGATGTAATGTGTTAATGTCTACAACATAGGCCATGTACAATATCACACTCTGAGAAAAATTTCGGCCAAAAAGTACAAAATCATTAATAACTCCCTAATTAAACGTCGTATGGTGAAATAGCAAGAGACAAAAAAGATGTAATGTGTTATTGTCTACAACTTAGGGCATGTACAATATCACACTCAGAGAAAAATTTCGGCCAAAAAGTACAAAATCATTAATAACTCCCTAATTAAACGTCGTATGATGAAATAGCAAGAGACAAAAAAGATGTAATGTGTTATTGTCTACAACATAGGCCATGTACAATATCACACTCAGAGAAAAATTTCGGCCAAAAAGTACAAAATCATTAATAACTCCGTAAATAAACGTCGTATGATGAAATAGCAAGAGACAAAAAAGATGTAATGTGTTATTGTCTACAACATAGGCCATGCACAATATCACACTCAGAGATATTACTGGAGATAAATAGCTTCCCCCTATATTTTTGTCTCTTGTAGGGTTGAAAATCAAAAAATGTACCTTTTCGGAATTTTTCTGTTGGTTGCAAGGTGAAAGGAGTGTTTTTGCCAAATATCAAGTTTCTAACTCATTTGGAAGTGGGTAAACATTTATGTCAGTGAGTGAATCAGTCAGCCATGTGGTTTTATATAATATAGATGAGCATGGGACGTAGTGGAAAATAATTCTATCACCTGAAACCAAAAATGCATGGGACGAAAAAATACATCAAAATATCATGTTGGTTTCCGACCCTACAAGACGTAAAAAATATAATAAAAGTATTAAAAAAAACTATTTTTTGAAATTTCATTCGAATCAATTTTTAAGTTATTCGTGGGACAGAAAAATTTCGGACAAAAAGTACAAAATCATTAATAACTCCCTATTTATACGTTGTATGATGAAATAGCAAGAGACAAAAAAGATGTAATGTGTTATTGTCTACAACATAGGCCATGGACAATATCACACTCAGAGAAAAATTTCGGCCAAAAAGTACAAAATCATTAATAACTCCGTAACTAAACGTCGTATGATGAAATAGCAAGAGACAAAAAAGATGTAATGTGTTAATGTCTACAACATAGGCCATGTACAATATCACACTCTGAGAAAAATTTCGGCCAAAAAGTACAAAATCATTAATAACTCCCTAATTAAACGTCGTATGATGAAATAGCAAGAGACAAAAAAGATGTAATGTGTTATTGTCTACAACTTAGGGCATGTACAATATCACACTCAGAGAAAAATTTCGGCCAAAAAGTACAAAATCATTAATAACTCCCTAATTAAACGTCGTATGATGAAATAGCAAGAGACAAAAAAGATGTAATGTGTTATTGTCTACAACATAGGCCATGTACAATATCACACTCAGAGAAAAATTTCGGCCAAAAAGTACAAAATCATTAATAACTCCGTAAATAAACGTCGTATGATGAAATAGCAAGAGACAAAAAAGATGTAATGTGTTATTGTCTACAACATAGGCCATGCACAATATCACACTCAGAGATATTACTGGAGATAAACAGCTTCCCCCTATATTTTTGTCTCTTGTAGGGTTGAAAATCAAAAAATGTACCTTTTCGGAATTTTTCTGTTGGTTGCAAGGTGAAAGGAGTGTTTTTGCCAAATATCAAGTTTCTAACTCATTTGGAAGTGGGTAAACATTTATGTCAGTGAGTGAATCAGTCAGCCATGTGGTTTTATATAATATAGATGAGCATGGGACGAAGTGGAAAATAATTCTATCACCTGAAACCAAAAATGCATGGGACGAAAAAATACATCAAAATATCATGTTGGTTTCCGACCCTACAAGACGTAAAAAATATAATAAAAGTATTAAAAAAACCTATTTTTTGAAATTTCATTCGAATCAATTTTTAAGTTATTCGTGGGACATAGAAAAATTTCGGACAAAAAGTACAAAATCATTAATAACTCCGTAACTAAACGTCGTATGATGAAATAGCAAGAGACAAAAAAGATGTAATGTGTTAATGTCTACAACATAGGCCATGTACAATATCACACTCTGAGAAAAATTTCGGCCAAAAAGTACAAAATCATTAATAACTCCCTAATTAAACGTCGTATGATGAAATAGCAAGAGACAAAAAAGATGTAATGTGTTATTGCCTACAACATAGGCCATGTACAATATCACACTCAGAGAAAAATTTCGGCCAAAAAGTACAAAATCATTAATAACTCCGTAAATAAACGTCGTATGATGAAATAGCAAGAGACAAAAAAGATGTAATGTGTTATTGTCTACAACATAGGCCATGCACAATATCACACTCAGAGATATTACTGGAGATAAATAGCTTCCCCCTATATTTTTGTCTCTTGTAGGGTTGAAAATCAAAAAATGTACCTTTTCGGAATTTTTCTGTTGGTTGCAAGGTGAAAGGAGTGTTTTTGCCAAATATCAAGTTTCTAACTCATTTGGAAGTGGGTAAACATTTATGTCAGTGAGTGAATCAGTCAGCCATGTGGTTTTATATAATATAGATGAGCATGGGACGAAGTGGAAAATAATTCTATCACCTGAAACCAAAAATGCATGGGACGAAAAAATACATCAAAATATCATGTTGGTTTCCGACCCTACAAGACGTAAAAAATATAATAAAAATATTAAAAAAAACTATTTTTTGAAATTTCATTCGAATCAATTTTTAAGTTATTCGTGGGACATAGAAAAATTTCGGACAAAAAGTACAAAATCATTAATAACTCCGTAACTAAACGTCGTATGATGAAATAGCAAGAGACAAAAAAGATGTAATGTGTTATTGTCTACAACATAGGCCATGGACAATATCACACTCAGAGAAAAATTTCGGCCAAAAAGTACAAAATCATTAATAACTCCGTAACTAAACGTCGTATGATGAAATAGCAAGAGACAAAAAAGATGTAATGTGTTAATGTCTACAACATAGGCCATGTACAATATCACACTCTGAGAAAAATTTCGGCCAAAAAGTACAAAATCATTAATAACTCCCTAATTAAACGTCGTATGATGAAATAGCAAGAGACAAAAAAGATGTAATGTGTTATTGTCTACAACATAGGCCATGCACAATATCACACTCAGAGATATTACTGGAGATAAATAGCTTCCCCCTATATTTTTGTCTCTTGTAGGGTTGAAAATTAAAAAATGTACCTTTTCGGAATTTTTCTGTTGGTTGCAAGGTGAAAGGAGTGTTTTTGCCAAATATCAAGTTTCTAACTCATTTGGAAGTGGGTAAACATTTATGTCAGTGAGTGAATCAGTCAGCCATGTGGTTTTATATAATATAGATGAGCATGGGACGTAGTGGAAAATAATTCTATCACCTGAAACCAAAAATGCATGGGACGAAAAAATACATCAAAATATCATGTTGGTTTCCGACCCTACAAGACGTAAAAAATATAATAAAAGTATTAAAAAAAACTATTTTTTGAAATTTCATTCGAATCAATTTTTAAGTTATTCGTGGGACATAGAAAAATTTCGGACAAAAAGTACAAAATCATTAATAACTCCCTATTTATACGTTGTATGATGAAATAGCAAGAGACAAAAAAGATGTAATGTGTTATTGTCTACAACATAGGCCATGGACAATATCACACTCAGAGAAAAATTTCGGCCAAAAAGTACAAAATCATTAATAACTCCGTAACTAAACGTCGTATGATGAAATAGCAAGAGACAAAAAAGATGTAATGTGTTAATGTCTACAACATAGGCCATGTACAATATCACACTCTGAGAAAAATTTCGGCCAAAAAGTACAAAATCATTAATAACTCCCTAATTAAACGTCGTATGATGAAATAGCAAGAGACAAAAAAGATGTAATGTGTTATTGTCTACAACTTAGGGCATGTACAATATCACACTCAGAGAAAAATTTCGGCCAAAAAGTACAAAATCATTAATAACTCCCTAATTAAACGTCGTATGATGAAATAGCAAGAGACAAAAAAGATGTAATGTGTTATTGTCTACAACATAGGCCATGTACAATATCACACTCAGAGAAAAATTTCGGCCAAAAAGTACAAAATCATTAATAACTCCGTAAATAAACGTCGTATGATGAAATAGCAAGAGACAAAAAAGATGTAATGTGTTATTGTCTACAACATAGGCCATGCACAATATCACACTCAGAGATATTACTGGAGATAAACAGCTTCCCCCTATATTTTTGTCTCTTGTAGGGTTGAAAATCAAAAAATGTACCTTTTCGGAATTTTTCTGTTGGTTGCAAGGTGAAAGGAGTGTTTTTGCCAAATATCAAGTTTCTAACTCATTTGGAAGTGGGTAAACATTTATGTCAGTGAGTGAATCAGTCAGCCATGTGGTTTTATATAATATAGATGAGCATGGGACGAAGTGGAAAATAATTCTATCACCTGAAACCAAAAATGCATGGGACGAAAAAATACATCAAAATATCATGTTGGTTTCCTACCCTACAAGACGTAAAAAATATAATAAAAGTATTAAAAAAACCTATTTTTTGAAATTTCATTCGAATCAATTTTTAAGTTATTCGTGGGACATAGAAAAATTTCGGCCAAAAAGTACAAAATCATTAATAACTCCGTAACTAAACGTCGTATGATGAAATAGCAAGAGACAAAAAAGATGTAATGTGTTAATGTCTACAACATAGGCCGTGTACAATATCACACTCTGAGAAAAATTTCGGCCAAAAAGTACAAAATCATTAATAACTCCCTAATTAAACGTCGTATGATGAAATAGCAAGAGACAAAAAAGATGTAATGTGTTAATGTCTACAACATAGGCCATGTACAATATCACACTCTGAGAAAAATTTCGGCCAAAAAGTACAAAATCATTAATAACTCCCTAATTAAACGTCGTATGATGAAATAGCAAGAGACAAAAAAGATGTAATGTGTTATTGTCTACAACTTAGGGCATGTACAATATCACACTCAGAGAAAAATTTCGGCCAAAAAGTACAAAATCATTAATAACTCCGTAAATAAACGTCGTATGATGAAATAGCAAGAGACAAAAAAGATGTAATGTGTTATTGTCTACAACATAGGCCATGCACAATATCACACTCAGAGATATTACTGGAGATAAATAGCTTCCCCCTATATTTTTGTCTCTTGTAGGGTTGAAAATCAAAAAATGTACCTTTTCGGAATTTTTCTGTTGGTTGCAAGGTGAAAGGAGTGTTTTTGCCAAATATCAAGTTTCTAACTCATTTGGAAGTGGGTAAACATTTATGTCAGTGAGTGAATCAGTCAGCCATGTGGTTTTATATAATATAGATGAGCATGGGACGAAGTGGAAAATAATTCTATCACCTGAAACCAAAAATGCATGGGACGAAAAAATACATCAAAATATCATGTTGGTTTCCGACCCTACAAGACGTAAAAAATATAATAAAAGTATTAAAAAAACCTATTTTTTGAAATTTCATTCGAATCAATTTTTAAGTTATTCGTGGGACATAGAAAAATTTCGGACAAAAAGTACAAAATCATTAATAACTCCGTAACTAAACGTCGTATGATGAAATAGCAAGAGACAAAAAAGATGTAATGTGTTAATGTCTACAACATAGGCCATGTACAATATCACACTCTGAGAAAAATTTCGGCCAAAAAGTACAAAATCATTAATAACTCCCTAATTAAACGTCGTATGATGAAATAGCAAGAGACAAAAAAGATGTAATGTGTTATTGCCTACAACATAGGCCATGTACAATATCACACTCAGAGAAAAATTTCGGCCAAAAAGTACAAAATCATTAATAACTCCGTAAATAAACGTCGTATGATGAAATAGCAAGAGACAAAAAAGATGTAATGTGTTATTGTCTACAACATAGGCCATGCACAATATCACACTCAGAGATATTACTGGAGATAAATAGCTTCCCCCTATATTTTTGTCTCTTGTAGGGTTGAAAATCAAAAAATGTACCTTTTCGGAATTTTTCTGTTGGTTGCAAGGTGAAAGGAGTGTTTTTGCCAAATATCAAGTTTCTAACTCATTTGGAAGTGGGTAAACATTTATGTCAGTGAGTGAATCAGTCAGCCATGTGGTTTTATATAATATAGATGAGCATGGGACGAAGTGGAAAATAATTCTATCACCTGAAACCAAAAATGCATGGGACGAAAAAATACATCAAAATATCATGTTGGTTTCCTACCCTACAAGACGTAAAAAATATAATAAAAGTATTAAAAAACCTATTTTTTGAAATTTCATTCGAATCAATTTTTAAGTTATTCGTGGGACATAGAAAAATTTCGGCCAAAAAGTACAAAATCATTAATAACTCCGTAACTAAACGTCGTATGATGAAATAGCAAGAGACAAAAAAGATGTAATGTGTTAATGTCTACAACATAGGCCATGTACAATATCACACTCTGAGAAAAATTTCGGCCAAAAAGTACAAAATCATTAATAACTCCCTAATTAAACGTCGTATGATGAAATAGCAAGAGACAAAAAAGATGTAATGTGTTAATGTCTACAACATAGGCCATGTACAATATCACACTCTGAGAAAAATTTCGGCCAAAAAGTACAAAATCATTAATAACTCCCTAATTAAACGTCGTATGATGAAATAGCAAGAGACAAAAAAGATGTAATGTGTTATTGTCTACAACTTAGGGCATGTACAATATCACACTCAGAGAAAAAATTCGGCCAAAAAGTACAAAATCATTAATAACTCCGTAATTAAACGTCGTATGATGAAATAGCAAGAGACAAAAAAGATGTAATGTGTTATTGTCTACAACATAGGCCATGTACAATATCACACTCAGAGAAAAATTACGGCCAAAAAGTACAAAATCATTAATAACTCCGTAAATAAACGTCGTATGATGAAATAGCAAGAGACAAAAAAGATGTAATGTGTTATTGTCTACAACATAGGCCATGCACAATATCACACTCAGAGATATTACTGGAGATAAATAGCTTCCCCCTATATTTTTGTCTCTTGTAGGGTTGAAAATCAAAAAATGTACCTTTTCGGAATTTTTCTGTTGGTTGCAAGGTGAAAGGAGTGTTTTTGCCAAATATCAAGTTTCTAACTCATTTGGAAGTGGGTAAACATTTATGTCAGTGAGTGAATCAGTCAGCCATGTGGTTTTATATAATATAGATGAGCATGGGACGAAGTGGAAAATAATTCTATCACCTGAAACCAAAAATGCATGGGACGAAAAAATACATCAAAATATCATGTTGGTTTCCGACCCTACAAGACGTAAAAAATATAATAAAAGTATTAAAAAAAACTATTTTTTGAAATTTCATTCGAATCAATTTTTAAGTTATTCGTGGGACATAGAAAAATTTCGGACAAAAAGTACAAAATCATTAATAACTCCCTATTTATACGTTGTATGATGAAATAGCAAGAGACAAAAAAGATGTAATGTGTTATTGTCTACAACATAGGCCATGGACAATATCACACTCAGAGAAAAATTTCGGCCAAAAAGTACAAAATCATTAATAACTCCGTAACTAAACGTCGTATGATGAAATAGCAAGAGACAAAAAAGATGTAATGTGTTAATGTCTACAACATAGGCCATGTACAATATCACACTCTGAGAAAAATTTCGGCCAAAAAGTACAAAATCATTAATAACTCCCTAATTAAACGTCGTATGATGAAATAGCAAGAGACAAAAAAGATGTAATGTGTTATTGTCTACAACTTAGGGCATGTACAATATCACACTCAGAGAAAAATTTCGGCCAAAAAGTACAAAATCATTAATAACTCCCTAATTAAACGTCGTATGATGAAATAGCAAGAGACAAAAAAGATGTAATGTGTTATTGTCTACAACATAGGCCATGTACAATATCACACTCAGAGAAAAATTTCGGCCAAAAAGTACAAAATCATTAATAACTCCGTAAATAAACGTCGTATGATGAAATAGCAAGAGACAAAAAAGATGTAATGTGTTATTGTCTACAACATAGGCCATGCACAATATCACACTCAGAGATATTACTGGAGATAAACAGCTTCCCCCTATATTTTTGTCTCTTGTAGGGTTGAAAATCAAAAAATGTACCTTTTCGGAATTTTTCTGTTGGTTGCAAGGTGAAAGGAGTGTTTTTGCCAAATATCAAGTTTCTAACTCATTTGGAAGTGGGTAAACATTTATGTCAGTGAGTGAATCAGTCAGCCATGTGGTTTTATATAATATAGATGAGCATGGGACGAAGTGGAAAATAATTCTATCACCTGAAACCAAAAATGCATGGGACGAAAAAATACATCAAAATATCATGTTGGTTTCCGACCCTACAAGACGTAAAAAATATAATAAAAGTATTAAAAAAACCTATTTTTTGAAATTTCATTCGAATCAATTTTTAAGTTATTCGTGGGACATAGAAAAATTTCGGACAAAAAGTACAAAATCATTAATAACTCCGTAACTAAACGTCGTATGATGAAATAGCAAGAGACAAAAAAGATGTAATGTGTTAATGTCTACAACATAGGCCATGTACAATATCACACTCTGAGAAAAATTTCGGCCAAAAAGTACAAAATCATTAATAACTCCCTAATTAAACGTCGTATGATGAAATAGCAAGAGACAAAAAAGATGTAATGTGTTATTG
This sequence comes from Meconema thalassinum, assembly GCA_946902985.2. Taxonomy (NCBI): domain Eukaryota; kingdom Metazoa; phylum Arthropoda; class Insecta; order Orthoptera; family Tettigoniidae; genus Meconema; species Meconema thalassinum. The sequence goes on from OX336398.1 coordinate 209,417,424, forward strand.
CCTACAACATAGGCCATGTACAATATCACACTCAGAGAAAAATTTCGGCCAAAAAGTACAAAATCATTAATAACTCCGTAAATAAACGTCGTATGATGAAATAGCAAGAGACAAAAAAGATGTAATGTGTTATTGTCTACAACATAGGCCATGCACAATATCACACTCAGAGATATTACTGGAGATAAATAGCTTCCCCCTATATTTTTGTCTCTTGTAGGGTTGAAAATCAAAAAATGTACCTTTTCGGAATTTTTCTGTTGGTTGCAAGGTGAAAGGAGTGTTTTTGCCAAATATCAAGTTTCTAACTCATTTGGAAGTGGGTAAACATTTATGTCAGTGAGTGAATCAGTCAGCCATGTGGTTATATATAATATAGATGAGCATGGGACGAAGTGGAAAATAATTCTATCACCTGAAACCAAAAATGCATGGGACGAAAAAATACATCAAAATATCATGTTGGTTTCCTACCCTACAAGACGTAAAAAATATAATAAAAGTATTAAAAAAACCTATTTTTTGAAATTTCATTCGAATCAATTTTTAAGTTATTCGTGGGACATAGAAAAATTTCGGCCAAAAAGTACAAAATCATTAATAACTCCGTAACTAAACGTCGTATGATGAAATAGCAAGAGACAAAAAAGATGTAATGTGTTAATGTCTACAACATAGGCCGTGTACAATATCACACTCTGAGAAAAATTTCGGCCAAAAAGTACAAAATCATTAATAACTCCCTAATTAAACGTCGTATGATGAAATAGCAAGAGACAAAAAAGATGTAATGTGTTAATGTCTACAACATAGGCCATGTACAATATCACACTCTGAGAAAAATTTCGGCCAAAAAGTACAAAATCATTAATAACTCCCTAATTAAACGTCGTATGATGAAATAGCAAGAGACAAAAAAGATGTAATGTGTTATTGTCTACAACTTAGGGCATGTACAATATCACACTCAGAGAAAAATTTCGGCCAAAAAGTACAAAATCATTAATAACTCCCTAATTAAACGTCGTATGATGAAATAGCAAGAGACAAAAAAGATGTAATGTGTTATTGTCTACAACATAGGCCATGGACAATATCACACTCAGAGAAAAATTTCGGCCAAAAAGTACAAAATCATTAATAACTCCGTAACTAAACGTCGTATGATGAAATAGCAAGAGACAAAAAAGATGTAATGTGTTATTGTCTACAACATAGGCCATGGACAATATCACACTCAGAGAAAAATTTCGGCCAAAAAGTACAAAATCATTAATAACTCCGTAACTAAACGTCGTATGATGAAATAGCAAGAGACAAAAAAGATGTAATGTGTTATTGTCTACAACATAGGCCATGCACAATATCACACTCAGAGATATTACTGGAGATAAATAGCTTCCCCCTATATTTTTGTCTCTTGTAGGGTTGAAAATCAAAAAATGTACCTTTTCGGAATTTTTCTGTTGGTTGCAAGGTGAAAGGAGTGTTTTTGCCAAATATCAAGTTTCTAACTCATTTGGAAGTGGGTAAACATTTATGTCAGTGAGTGAATCAGTCAGCCATGTGGTTTTATATAATATAGATGAGCATGGGACGAAGTGGAAAATAATTCTATCACCTGAAACCAAAAATGCATGGGACGAAAAAATACATCAAAATATCATGTTGGTTTCCGACCCTACAAGACGTAAAAAATATAATAAAAGTATTAAAAAAACCTATTTTTTGAAATTTCATTCGAATCAATTTTTAAGTTATTCGTGGGACATAGAAAAATTTCGGACAAAAAGTACAAAATCATTAATAACTCCGTAACTAAACGTCGTATGATGAAATAGCAAGAGACAAAAAAGATGTAATGTGTTAATGTCTACAACATAGGCCATGTACAATATCACACTCTGAGAAAAATTTCGGCCAAAAAGTACAAAATCATTAATAACTCCCTAATTAAACGTCGTATGATGAAATAGCAAGAGACAAAAAAGATGTAATGTGTTATTGCCTACAACATAGGCCATGTACAATATCACACTCAGAGAAAAATATCGGCCAAAAAGTACAAAATCATTAATAACTCCGTAAATAAACGTCGTATGATGAAATAGCAAGAGACAAAAAAGATGTAATGTGTTATTGTCTACAACATAGGCCATGCACAATATCACACTCAGAGATATTACTGGAGATAAATAGCTTCCCCCTATATTTTTGTCTCTTGTAGGGTTGAAAATCAAAAAATGTACCTTTTCGGAATTTTTCTGTTGGTTGCAAGGTGAAAGGAGTGTTTTTGCCAAATATCAAGTTTCTAACTCATTTGGAAGTGGGTAAACATTTATGTCAGTGAGTGAATCAGTCAGCCATGTGGTTTTATATAATATAGATGAGCATGGGACGAAGTGGAAAATAATTCTATCACCTGAAACCAAAAATGCATGGGACGAAAAAATACATCAAAATATCATGTTGGTTTCCTACCCTACAAGACGTAAAAAATATAATAAAAGTATTAAAAAAACCTATTTTTTGAAATTTCATTCGAATCAATTTTTAAGTTATTCGTGGGACAGAAAAATTTCGGCCAAAAAGTACAAAATCATTAATAACTCCGTAACTAAACGTCGTATGATGAAATAGCAAGAGACAAAAAAGATGTAATGTGTTAATGTCTACAACATAGGCCATGTACAATATCACACTCTGAGAAAAATTTCGGCCAAAAAGTACAAAATCATTAATAACTCCCTAATTAAACGTCGTATGATGAAATAGCAAGAGACAAAAAAGATGTAATGTGTTAATGTCTACAACATAGGCCATGTACAATATCACACTCTGAGAAAAATTTCGGCCAAAAAGTACAAAATCATTAATAACTCCCTAATTAAACGTCGTATGATGAAATAGCAAGAGACAAAAAAGATGTAATGTGTTATTGTCTACAACTTAGGGCATGTACAATATCACACTCAGAGAAAAAATTCGGCCAAAAAGTACAAAATCATTAATAACTCCGTAATTAAACGTCGTATGATGAAATAGCAAGAGCCAAAAAAGATGTAATGTGTTATTGTCTACAACATAGGCCATGTACAATATCACACTCAGAGAAAAATTACGGCCAAAAAGTACAAAATCATTAATAACTCCGTAAATAAACGTCGTATGATGAAATAGCAAGAGACAAAAAAGATGTAATGTGTTATTGTCTACAACATAGGCCATGCACAATATCACACTCAGAGATATTACTGGAGATAAACAGCTTCCCCCTATATTTTTGTCTCTTGTAGGGTTGAAAATCAAAAAATGTACCTTTTCGGAATTTTTCTGTTGGTTGCAAGGTGAAAGGAGTGTTTTTGCCAAATATCAAGTTTCTAACTCATTTGGAAGTGGGTAAACATTTATGTCAGTGAGTGAATCAGTCAGCCATGTGGTTTTATATAATATAGATGAGCATGGGACGAAGTGGAAAATAATTCTATCACCTGAAATCAAAAATGCATGGGACGAAAAAATACATCAAAATATCATGTTGGTTTCCGACCCTACAAGACGTAAAAAATATAATAAAAGTATTAAAAAAACCTATTTTTTGAAATTTCATTCGAATCAATTTTTAAGTTATTCGTGGGACATAGAAAAATTTCGGACAAAAAGTACAAAATCATTAATAACTCCGTAACTAAACGTCGTATGATGAAATAGCAAGAGACAAAAAAGATGTAATGTGTTAATGTCTACAACATAGGCCATGTACAATATCACACTCTGAGAAAAATTTCGGCCAAAAAGTACAAAATCATTAATAACTCCCTAATTAAACGTCGTATGATGAAATAGCAAGAGACAAAAAAGATGTAATGTGTTATTGCCTACAACATAGGCCATGTACAATATCACACTCAGAGAAAAATTTCGGCCAAAAAGTACAAAATCATTAATAACTCCGTAAATAAACGTCGTATGATGAAATAGCAAGAGACAAAAAAGATGTAATGTGTTATTGTCTACAACATAGGCCATGCACAATATCACACTCAGAGATATTACTGGAGATAAATAGCTTCCCCCTATATTTTTGTCTCTTGTAGGGTTGAAAATCAAAAAATGTACCTTTTCGGAATTTTTCTGTTGGTTGCAAGGTGAAAGGAGTGTTTTTGCCAAATATCAAGTTTCTAACTCATTTGGAAGTGGGTAAACATTTATGTCAGTGAGTGAATCAGTCAGCCATGTGGTTTTATATAATATAGATGAGCATGGGACGAAGTGGAAAATAATTCTATCACCTGAAACCAAAAATGCATGGGACGAAAAAATACATCAAAATATCATGTTGGTTTCCTACCCTACAAGACGTAAAAAATATAATAAAAGTATTAAAAAAACCTATTTTTTGAAATTTCATTCGAATCAATTTTTAAGTTATTCGTGGGACATAGAAAAATTTCGGCCAAAAAGTACAAAATCATTAATAACTCCGTAACTAAACGTCGTATGATGAAATAGCAAGAGACAAAAAAGATGTAATGTGTTAATGTCTACAACATAGGCCGTGTACAATATCACACTCTGAGAAAAATTTCGGCCAAAAAGTACAAAATCATTAATAACTCCCTAATTAAACGTTGTATGATGAAATAGCAAGAGACAAAAAAGATGTAATGTGTTAATGTCTACAACATAGGCCATGTACAATATCACACTCTGAGAAAAATTTCGGCCAAAAAGTACAAAATCATTAATAACTCCCTAATTAAACGTCGTATGATGAAATAGCAAGAGACAAAAAAGATGTAATGTGTTATTGTCTACAACTTAGGGCATGTACAATATCACACTCAGAGAAAAATTTCGGCCAAAAAGTACAAAATCATTAATAACTCCCTAATTAAACGTCGTATGATGAAATAGCAAGAGACAAAAAAGATGTAATGTGTTATTGTCTACAACATAGGCCATGTACAATATCACACTCAGAGAAAAATTTCGGCCAAAAAGTACAAAATCATTAATAACTCCGTAAATAAACGTCGTATGATGAAATAGCAAGAGACAAAAAAGATGTAATGTGTTATTGTCTACAACATAGGCCATGCACAATATCACACTCAGAGATATTACTGGAGATAAATAGCTTCCCCCTATATTTTTGTCTCTTGTAGGGTTGAAAATCAAAAAATGTACCTTTTCGGAATTTTTCTGTTGGTTGCAAGGTGAAAGGAGTGTTTTTGCCAAATATCAAGTTTCTAACTCATTTGGAAGTGGGTAAACATTTATGTCAGTGAGTGAATCAGTCAGCCATGTGGTTTTATATAATATAGATGAGCATGGGACGAAGTGGAAAATAATTCTATCACCTGAAACCAAAAATGCATGGGACGAAAAAATACATCAAAATATCATGTTGGTTTCCGACCCTACAAGACGTAAAAAATATAATAAAAGTATTAAAAAAACCTATTTTTTGAAATTTCATTCGAATCAATTTTTAAGTTATTCGTGGGACATAGAAAAATTTCGGACAAAAAGTACAAAATCATTAATAACTCCGTAACTAAACGTCGTATGATGAAATAGCAAGAGACAAAAAAGATGTAATGTGTTAATGTCTACAACATAGGCCATGTACAATATCACACTCTGAGAAAAATTTCGGCCAAAAAGTACAAAATCATTAATAACTCCCTAATTAAACGTCGTATGATGAAATAGCAAGAGACAAAAAAGATGTAATGTGTTATTGCCTACAACATAGGCCATGTACAATATCACACTCAGAGAAAAATTTCGGCCAAAAAGTACAAAATCATTAATAACTCCGTAAATAAACGTCGTATGATGAAATAGCAAGAGACAAAAAAGATGTAATGTGTTATTGTCTACAACATAGGCCATGCACAATATCACACTCAGAGATATTACTGGAGATAAATAGCTTCCCCCTATATTTTTGTCTCTTGTAGGGTTGAAAATCAAAAAATGTACCTTTTCGGAATTTTTCTGTTGGTTGCAAGGTGAAAGGAGTGTTTTTGCCAAATATCAAGTTTCTAACTCATTTGGAAGTGGGTAAACATTTATGTCAGTGAGTGAATCAGTCAGCCATGTGGTTTTATATAATATAGATGAGCATGGGACGAAGTGGAAAATAATTCTATCACCTGAAACCAAAAATGCATGGGACGAAAAAATACATCAAAATATCATGTTGGTTTCCTACCCTACAAGACGTAAAAAATATAATAAAAGTATTAAAAAACCTATTTTTTGAAATTTCATTCGAATCAATTTTTAAGTTATTCGTGGGACATAGAAAAATTTCGGCCAAAAAGTACAAAATCATTAATAACTCCGTAACTAAACGTCGTATGATGAAATAGCAAGAGACAAAAAAGATGTAATGTGTTAATGTCTACAACATAGGCCATGTACAATATCACACTCTGAGAAAAATTTCGGCCAAAAAGTACAAAATCATTAATAACTCCCTAATTAAACGTCGTATGATGAAATAGCAAGAGACAAAAAAGATGTAATGTGTTAATGTCTACAACATAGGCCATGTACAATATCACACTCTGAGAAAAATTTCGGCCAAAAAGTACAAAATCATTAATAACTCCCTAATTAAACGTCGTATGATGAAATAGCAAGAGACAAAAAAGATGTAATGTGTTATTGTCTACAACTTAGGGCATGTACAATATCACACTCAGAGAAAAAATTCGGCCAAAAAGTACAAAATCATTAATAACTCCGTAATTAAACGTCGTATGATGAAATAGCAAGAGACAAAAAAGATGTAATGTGTTATTGTCTACAACATAGGCCATGTACAATATCACACTCAGAGAAAAATTACGGCCAAAAAGTACAAAATCATTAATAACTCCGTAAATAAACGTCGTATGATGAAATAGCAAGAGACAAAAAAGATGTAATGTGTTATTGTCTACAACATAGGCCATGCACAATATCACACTCAGAGATATTACTGGAGATAAATAGCTTCCCCCTATATTTTTGTCTCTTGTAGGGTTGAAAATCAAAAAATGTACCTTTTCGGAATTTTTCTGTTGGTTGCAAGGTGAAAGGAGTGTTTTTGCCAAATATCAAGTTTCTAACTCATTTGGAAGTGGGTAAACATTTATGTCAGTGAGTGAATCAGTCAGCCATGTGGTTTTATATAATATAGATGAGCATGGGACGAAGTGGAAAATAATTCTATCACCTGAAACCAAAAATGCATGGGACGAAAAAATACATCAAAATATCATGTTGGTTTCCGACCCTACAAGACGTAAAAAATATAATAAAAGTATTAAAAAAAACTATTTTTTGAAATTTCATTCGAATCAATTTTTAAGTTATTCGTGGGACATAGAAAAATTTCGGACAAAAAGTACAAAATCATTAATAACTCCCTATTTATACGTTGTATGATGAAATAGCAAGAGACAAAAAAGATGTAATGTGTTATTGTCTACAACATAGGCCATGGACAATATCACACTCAGAGAAAAATGTCAGTGAGTGAATCAGTCAGCCATGTGGTTTTATATAATATAGATGAGCATGGGACGAAGTGGAAAATAATTCTATCACCTGAAACCAAAAATGCATGGGACGAAAAAATACATCAAAATATCATGTTGGTTTCCTACCCTACAAGACGTAAAAAATATAATAAAAGTATTAAAAAAACCTATTTTTTGAAATTTCATTCGAATCAATTTTTAAGTTATTCGTGGGACATAGAAAAATTTCGGCCAAAAAGTACAAAATCATTAATAACTCCGTAACTAAACGTCGTATGATGAAATAGCAAGAGACAAAAAAGATGTAATGTGTTAATGTCTACAACATAGGCCGTGTACAATATCACACTCTGAGAAAAATTTCGGCCAAAAAGTACAAAATCATTAATAACTCCCTAATTAAACGTCGTATGATGAAATAGCAAGAGACAAAAAAGATGTAATGTGTTAATGTCTACAACATAGGCCATGTACAATATCACACTCTGAGAAAAATTTCGGCCAAAAAGTACAAAATCATTAATAACTCCCTAATTAAACGTCGTATGATGAAATAGCAAGAGACAAAAAAGATGTAATGTGTTATTGTCTACAACTTAGGGCATGTACAATATCACACTCAGAGAAAAATTTCGGCCAAAAAGTACAAAATCATTAATAACTCCCTAATTAAACGTCGTATGATGAAATAGCAAGAGACAAAAAAGATGTAATGTGTTATTGTCTACAACATAGGCCATGTACAATATCACACTCAGAGAAAAATTTCGGCCAAAAAGTACAAAATCATTAATAACTCCGTAAATAAACGTCGTATGATGAAATAGCAAGAGACAAAAAAGATGTAATGTGTTATTGTCTACAACATAGGCCATGCACAATATCACACTCAGAGATATTACTGGAAATAAATAGCTTCCCCCTATATTTTTGTCTCTTGTAGGGTTGAAAATCAAAAAATGTACCTTTTCGGAATTTTTCTGTTGGTTGCAAGGTGAAAGGAGTGTTTTTGCCAAATATCAAGTTTCTAACTCATTTGGAAGTGGGTAAACATTTATGTCAGTGAGTGAATCAGTCAGCCATGTGGTTTTATATAATATAGATGAGCATGGGACGAAGTGGAAAATAATTCTATCACCTGAAACCAAAAATGCATGGGACGAAAAAATACATCAAAATATCATGTTGGTTTCCGACCCTACAAGACGTAAAAAATATAATAAAAGTATTAAAAAAACCTATTTTTTGAAATTTCATTCGAATCAATTTTTAAGTTATTCGTGGGACATAGAAAAATTTCGGACAAAAAGTACAAAATCATTAATAACTCCGTAACTAAACGTCGTATGATGAAATAGCAAGAGACAAAAAAGATGTAATGTGTTAATGTCTACAACATAGGCCATGTACAATATCACACTCTGAGAAAAATTTCGGCCAAAAAGTACAAAATCATTAATAACTCCCTAATTAAACGTCGTATGATGAAATAGCAAGAGACAAAAAAGATGTAATGTGTTATTGCCTACAACATAGGCCATGTACAATATCACACTCAGAGAAAAATTTCGGCCAAAAAGTACAAAATCATTAATAACTCCGTAAATAAACGTCGTATGATGAAATAGCAAGAGACAAAAAAGATGTAATGTGTTATTGTCTACAACATAGGCCATGCACAATATCACACTCAGAGATATTACTGGAGATAAATAGCTTCCCCCTATATTTTTGTCTCTTGTAGGGTTGAAAATCAAAAAATGTACCTTTTCGGAATTTTTCTGTTGGTTGCAAGGTGAAAGGAGTGTTTTTGCCAAATATCAAGTTTCTAACTCATTTGGAAGTGGGTAAACATTTATGTCAGTGAGTGAATCAGTCAGCCATGTGGTTTTATATAATATAGATGAGCATGGGACGAAGTGGAAAATAATTCTATCACCTGAAACCAAAAATGCATGGGACGAAAAAATACATCAAAATATCATGTTGGTTTCCTACCCTACAAGACGTAAAAAATATAATAAAAGTATTAAAAAAACCTATTTTTTGAAATTTCATTCGAATCAATTTTTAAGTTATTCGTGGGACATAGAAAAATTTCGGCCAAAAAGTACAAAATCATTAATAACTCCGTAACTAAACGTCGTATGATGAAATAGCAAGAGACAAAAAAGATGTAATGTGTTAATGTCTACAACATAGGCCATGTACAATATCACACTCTGAGAAAAATTTCGGCCAAAAAGTACAAAATCATTAATAACTCCCTAATTAAACGTCGTATGATGAAATAGCAAGAGACAAAAAAGATGTAATGTGTTAATGTCTACAACATAGGCCATGTACAATATCACACTCTGAGAAAAATTTCGGCCAAAAAGTACAAAATCATTAATAACTCCCTAATTAAACGTCGTATGATGAAATAGCAAGAGACAAAAAAGATGTAATGTGTTATTGTCTACAACTTAGGGCATGTACAATATCACACTCAGAGAAAAATTTCGGCCAAAAAGTACAAAATCATTAATAACTCCCTAATTAAACGTCGTATGATGAAATAGCAAGAGACAAAAAAGATGTAATGTGTTATTGTCTACAACATAGGCCATGTACAATATCACACTCAGAGAAAAATTTCGGCCAAAAAGTACAAAATCATTAATAACTCCGTAAATAAACGTCGTATGATGAAATAGCAAGAGACAAAAAAGATGTAATGTGTTATTGTCTACAACATAGGCCATGCACAATATCACACTCAGAGATATTACTGGAGATAAATAGCTTCCCCCTATATTTTTGTCTCTTGTAGGGTTGAAAATCAAAAAATGTACCTTTTCGGAATTTTTCTGTTGGTTGCAAGGTGAAAGGAGTGTTTTTGCCAAATATCAAGTTTCTAACTCATTTGGAAGTGGGTAAACATTTATGTCAGTGAGTGAATCAGTCAGCCATGTGGTTTTATATAATATAGATGAGCATGGGACGAAGTGGAAAATAATTCTATCACCTGAAACCAAAAATGCATGGGACGAAAAAATACATCAAAATATCATGTTGGTTTCCGACCCTACAAGACGTAAAAAATATAATAAAAGTATTAAAAAAACCTATTTTTTGAAATTTCATTCGAATCAATTTTTAAGTTATTCGTGGGACATAGAAAAATTTCGGACAAAAAGTACAAAATCATTAATAACTCCGTAACTAAACGTCGTATGATGAAATAGCAAGAGACAAAAAAGATGTAATGTGTTATTGTCTACAACATAGGCCATGCACAATATCACACTCAGAGATATTACTGGAGATAAATAGCTTCCCCCTATATTTTTGTCTCTTGTAGGGTTGAAAATCAAAAAATGTACCTTTTCGGAATTTTTCTGTTGGTTGCAAGGTGAAAGGAGTGTTTTTGCCAAATATCAAGTTTCTAACTCATTTGGAAGTGGGTAAACATTTATGTCAGTGAGTGAATCAGTCAGCCATGTGGTTTTATATAATATAGATGAGCATGGGACGAAGTGGAAAATAATTCTATCACCTGAAACCAAAAATGCATGGGACGAAAAAATACATCAAAATATCATGTTGGTTTCCGACCCTACAAGACGTAAAAAATATAATAAAAGTATTAAAAAAACTATTTTTTGAAATTTCATTCGAATCAATTTTTAAGTTATTCGTGGGACATAGAAAAATTTCGGACAAAAAGTACAAAATCATTAATAACTCCCTAATTATACGTCGTATGATGAAATAGCAAGAGACAAAAAAGATGTAATGTGTTATTGTCTACAACATAGGCCATAGACAATATCACACTCAGAGAAAAATTTCGGCCAAAAAGTACAAAATCATTAATAACTCCGTAACTGAACGTCGTATGATGAAATAGCAAGAGACAAAAAAGATGTAATGTGTTAATGTCTACAACATAGGCCATGTACAATATCACACTCTGAGAAAAATTTCGGCCAAAAAGTACAAAATCATTAATAACTCCCTAATTAAACGTCGTATGATGAAATAGCAAGAGACAAAAAAGATGTAATGTGTTATTGTCTACAACATAGGCCATGTACAATATCACACTCAGAGAAAAATTTCGGCCAAAAAGTACAAAATCATTAATAACTCCGTAAATAAACGTCGTATGATGAAATAGCAAGAGACAAAAAAGATGTAATGTGTTATTGTCTACAACATAGTCCATGCACAATATCACACTCAGAGATATTACTGGAGATAAATAGCTTCCCCCTATATTTTTGTCTCTTGTAGGGTTGAAAATCAAAAAATGTACCTTTTCGGAATTTTTCTGTTGGTTGCAAGGTGAAAGGAGTGTTTTTGCAAAATATCAAGTTTCTAACTCATGTGGAAGTGGGTAAACATTTATGTCAGTGAGTGAATCAGTCAGCCATGTGGTTTTATATAATATAGATGAGCATGGGACGAAGTGGGAAATAATTCTATCACCTGAAACCAAAAATGCATGGGACGAAAAAATACATCAAAATATCATGTTGGTTTCCGACCCTACAAGACGTAAAAAATATAATAAAAGTATTAAAAAAACTATTTTTTGAAATTTCATTCGAATCAATTTTTAAGTTATTCGTGGGACATAGAAAAATTTCGGACAAAAAGTACAAAATCATTAATAACTCCCTAATTATACGTCGTATGATGAAATAGCAAGAGACAAAAAAGATGTAATGTGTTATTGTCTACAACATAGGCCATGGACAATATCACACTCAGAGAAAAATTTCGGCCAAAAAGTACAAAATCATTAATAACTCCGTAACTAAACGTCGTATGATGAAATAGCAAGAGACAAAAAAGATGTAATGTGTTAATGTCTACAACATAGGCCATGTACAATATCACACTCTGAGAAAAATTTCGGCCAAAAAGTACAAAATCATTAATAACTCCCTAATTAAACGTCGTAGCAAGAGACAAAAAAGATGTAATGTGTTATTGTCTACAACTTAGGGCATGTACAATATCACACTCAGAGAAAAATTTCGGCCAAAAAGTACAAAATCATTAATAACTCCCTAATTAAACGTCGTATGATGAAATAGCAAGAGACAAAAAAGATGTAATGTGTTATTGTCTACAACATAGGCCATGTACAATATCACACTCAGAGAAAAATTTCGGCCAAAAAGTACAAAATCATTAATAACTCCGTAAATAAACGTCGTATGATGAAATAGCAAGAGACAAAAAAGATGTAATAAGTTATTGTCTACAACATAGGCCATGCACAATATCACACTCAGAGATATTACTGGAGATAAATAGCTTCCCCCTATATTTTTGTCTCTTGTAGGGTTGAAAATCAAAAAATGTACCTTTTCGGAATTTTTCTGTTGGTTGCAAGGTGAAAGGAGTGTTTTTGCCAAATATCAAGTTTCTAACTCATTTGGAAGTGGGTAAACATTTATGTCAGTGAGTGAATCAGTCAGCCATGTGGTTTTATATAATATAGATGAGCATGGGACGAAGTGGAAAATAATTCTATCACCTGAAACCAAAAATGCATGGGACGAAAAAATACATCAAAATATCATGTTGGTTTCCGACCCTACAAGACGTAAAAAATATAATAAAAATATTAAAAAAACCTATTTTTTGAAATTTCATTCGAATCAATTTTTAAGTTATTCGTGGGACATAGAAAAATTTCGGCCAAAAAGTACAAAATCATTAATAACTCCGTAACTAAACGTCGTATGATGAAATAGCAAGAGACAAAAAAGATGTAATGTGTTATTGTCTACAACATAGGCCATGCACAATATCACACTCAGAGATATTACTGGAGATAAATAGCTTCCCCCTATATTTTTGTCTCTTGTAGGGTTGAAAATTAAAAAATGTACCTTTTCGGAATTTTTCTGTTGGTTGCAAGGTGAAAGGAGTGTTTTTTGCCAAATATCAAGTTTCTAACTCATTTGGAAGTGGGTAAACATTTATGTCAGTGAGTGAATCAGTCAGCCATGTGGTTTTATATAATATAGATGAGCATGGGACGTAGTGGAAAATAATTCTATCACCTGAAACCAAAAATGCATGGGACGAAAAAATACATCAAAATATCATGTTGGTTTCCGACCCTACAAGACGTAAAAAATATAATAAAAGTATTAAAAAAAACTATTTTTTGAAATTTCATTCGAATCAATTTTTAAGTTATTCGTGGGACATAGAAAAATTTCGGACAAAAAGTACAAAATCATTAATAACTCCGTAACTAAACGTCGTATGATGAAATAGCAAGAGACAAAAAAGATGTAATGTGTTATTGTCTACAACATAGGCCATGGACAATATCACACTCAGAGAAAAATTTCGGCCAAAAAGTACAAAATCATTAATAACTCCGTAACTAAACGTCGTATGATGAAATAGCAAGAGACAAAAAAGATGTAATGTGTTAATGTCTACAACATAGGCCATGTACAATATCACACTCTGAGAAAAATTTCGGCCAAAAAGTACAAAATCATTAATAACTCCCTAATTAAACGTCGTATGATGAAATAGCAAGAGACAAAAAAGATGTAATGTGTTATTGTCTACAACATAGGCCATGTACAATATCACACTCAGAGAAAAATTTCGGCCAAAAAGTACAAAATCATTAATAACTCCGTAAATAAACGTCGTATGATGAAATAGCAAGAGACAAAAAAGATGTAATGTGTTATTGTCTACAACATAGGCCATGCACAATATCACACTCAGAGATATTACTGGAGATAAATAGCTTCCCCCTATATTTTTGTCTCTTGTAGGGTTGAAAATCAAAAAATGTACCTTTTCGGAATTTTTCTGTTGGTTGCAAGGTGAAAGGAGTGTTTTTTGCCAAATATCAAGTTTCTAACTCATTTGGAAGTGGGTAAACATTTATGTCAGTGAGTGAATCAGTCAGCCATGTGGTTTTATATAATATAGATGAGCATGGGACGAAGTGGAAAATAATTCTATCACCTGAAACCAAAAATGCATGGGACGAAAAAATACATCAAAATATCATGTTGGTTTCCGACCCTACAAGACGTAAAAAATATAATAAAAATATTAAAAAAACCTATTTTTTGAAATTTCATTCGAATCAATTTTTAAGTTATTCGTGGGACATAGAAAAATTTCGGACAAAAAGTACAAAATCATTAATAACTCCGTAACTAAACGTCGTATGATGAAATAGCAAGAGACAAAAAAGATGTAATGTGTTATTGTCTACAACATAGGCCATGCACAATATCACACTCAGAGATATTACTGGAGATAAATAGCTTCCCCCTATATTTTTGTCTCTTGTAGGGTTGAAAATTAAAAAATGTACCTTTTCGGAATTTTTCTGTTGGTTGCAAGGTGAAAGGAGTGTTTTTGCCAAATATCAAGTTTCTAACTCATTTGGAAGTGGGTAAACATTTATGTCAGTGAGTGAATCAGTCAGCCATGTGGTTTTATATAATATAGATGAGCATGGGACGTAGTGGAAAATAATTCTATCACCTGAAACCAAAAATGCATGGGACGAAAAAATACATCAAAATATCATGTTGGTTTCCGACCCTACAAGACGTAAAAAATATAATAAAAGTATTAAAAAAAACTATTTTTTGAAATTTCATTCGAATCAATTTTTAAGTTATTCGTGGGACATAGAAAAATTTCGGACAAAAAGTACAAAATCATTAATAACTCCCTAATTATACGTCGTATGATGAAATAGCAAGAGACAAAAAAGATGTAATGTGTTATTGTCTACAACATAGGCCATGGACAATATCACACTCAGAGAAAAATTTCGGCCAAAAAGTACAAAATCATTAATAACTCCCTAATTAAACGTCGTATGATGAAATAGCAAGAGACAAAAAAGATGTAATGTGTTATTGTCTACAACATAGGCCATGTACAATATCACACTCAGAGAAAAATTTCGGCCAAAAAGTACAAAATCATTAATAACTCCGTAAATAAACGTCGTATGATGAAATAGCAAGAGACAAAAAAGATGTAATGTGTTATTGTCTACAACATAGGCCATGCACAATATCACACTCAGAGATATTACTGGAGATAAATAGCTTCCCCCTATATTTTTGTCTCTTGTAAGGTTGAAAATCAAAAAATGTACATTTTCGGAATTTTTCTGTTGGTTGCAAGGTGAAAGGAGTGTTTTTGCAAAATATCAAGTTTCTAACTTATTTGGAAGTGGGTAAACATTTATGTCAGTGAGTGAATCAGTCAGCCATGTGGTTTTATATAATATAGATGAGCATGGGACGAAGTGGAAAATAATTCTATCACCTGAAACCAAAAATGCATGGGACGAAAAAATACATCAAAATATCATGTTGGTTTCCGACCCTACAAGACGTAAAAAATATAATAAAAGTATAAAAAAAAACTATTTTTTGAAATTTCATTCGAATCAATTTTTAAGTTATTCGTGGGACATAGAAAAATTTTGGACAAAAAGTACAAAATCATTAATAACTCCCTAATTATACGTCGTATGATGAAATAGCAAGAGACAAAAAAGATGTAATGTGTAATTGTCTACAACATAGGCCATGGACAATATCACACTCAGAGAAAAATTTCGGCCAAAAAGTACAAAATCATTAATAACTCCGTAACTAAACGTCGTATGATGAAATAGCAAGAGACAAAAAAGATGTAATGTGTTAATGTCTACAACATAGGCCATGTACAATATCACACTCTGAGAAAAATTTCGGCCAAAAAGTACAAAATCATTAATAACTCCCTTATTAAACGTCGTATGATGAAATAGCAAGAGACAAAAAAGATGTAATGTGCTATTGTCTACAACTTAGGGCATGTACAATATCACACTCAGAGAAAAATTTCGGCCAAAAAGTACAAAATCATTAATAACTCCCTAATTAAACGTCGTATGATGAAATAGCAAGAGACAAAAAAGATGTAATGTGTTATTGTCTACAACATAGGCCATGCACAATATCACACTCAGAGATATTACTGGAGATAAATAGCTTCCCCCTATATTTTTGTCTCTTGTAGGGTTGAAAATCAAAAAATGTACCTTTTCGGAATTTTTCTGTTGGTTGCAAGGTGAAAGGAGTGTTTTTGCCAAATATCAAGTTTCTAACTCATTTGGAAGTGGGTAAACATTTATGTCAGTGAGTGAATCAGTCAGCCATGTGGTTTTATATAATATAGATGAGCATGGGACGAAGTGGAAAATAATTCTATCACCTGAAACCAAAAATGCATGGGACGAAAAAATACATCAAAATATCATGTTGGTTTCCGACCCTACAAGACGTAAAAAATATAATAAAAATATTAAAAAAAACTATTTTTTGAAATTTCATTCGAATCAATTTTTAAGTTATTCGTGGGACATAGAAAAATTTCGGACAAAAAGTACAAAATCATTAATAACTCCGTAACTAAACGTCGTATGATGAAATAGCAAGAGACAAAAAAGATGTAATGTGTTATTGTCTACAACATAGGCCATGCACAATATCACACTCAGAGATATTACTGGAGATAAATAGCTTCCCCCTATATTTTTGTCTCTTGTAGGGTTGAAAATTAAAAAATGTACCTTTTCGGAATTTTTCTGTTGGTTGCAAGGTGAAAGGAGTGTTTTTGCCAAATATCAAGTTTCTAACTCATTTGGGTGTGGGTAAACATTTATGTCAGTGAGTGAATCAGTCAGCCATGTGGTTTTATATAATATAGATGAGCATGGGACGTAGTGGAAAATAATTCTATCACCTGAAACCAAAAATGCATGGGACGAAAAAATACATCAAAATATCATGTTGGTTTCCGACCCTACAAGACGTAAAAAATATAATAAAAGTATTAAAAAAAACTATTTTTTGAAATTTCATTCGAATCAATTTTTAAGTTATTCGTGGGACATAGAAAAATTTCGGACAAAAAGTACAAAATCATTAATAACTCCCTAATTATACGTCGTATGATGAAATAGCAAGAGACAAAAAAGATGTAATGTGTTATTGTCTACAACATAGGCCATGGACAATATCACACTCAGAGAAAAATTTCGGCCAAAAAGTACAAAATCATTAATAACTCCGTAACTAAACGTCGTATGATGAAATAGCAAGAGACAAAAAAGATGTAATGTGTTATTGTCTACAACATAGGCCATGCACAATATCACACTCAGAGATATTACTGGAGATAAATAGCTTCCCCCTATATTTTTGTCTCTTGTAGGGTTGAAAATCAAAAAATGTACCTTTTCGGAATTTTTCTGTTGGTTGCAAGGTGAAAGGAGTGTTTTTTGCCAAATATCAAGTTTCTAACTCATTTGGAAGTGGGTAAACATTTATGTCAGTGAGTGAATCAGTCAGCCATGTGGTTTTATATAATATAGATGAGCATGGGACGAAGTGGAAAATAATTCTATCACCTGAAACCAAAAATGCATGGGACGAAAAAATACATCAAAATATCATGTTGGTTTCCGACCCTACAAGACGTAAAAAATATAATAAAAATATTAAAAAAACCTATTTTTTGAAATTTCATTCGAATCAATTTTTAAGTTATTCGTGGGACATAGAAAAATTTCGGACAAAAAGTACAAAATCATTAATAACTCCGTAACTAAACGTCGTATGATGAAATAGCAAGAGACAAAAAAGATGTAATGTGTTATTGTCTACAACATAGGCCATGCACAATATCACACTCAGAGATATTACTGGAGATAAATAGCTTCCCCCTATATTTTTGTCTCTTGTAGGGTTGAAAATTAAAAAATGTACCTTTTCGGAATTTTTCTGTTGGTTGCAAGGTGAAAGGAGTGTTTTTGCCAAATATCAAGTTTCTAACTCATTTGGGTGTGGGTAAACATTTATGTCAGTGAGTGAATCAGTCAGCCATGTGGTTTTATATAATATAGATGAGCATGGGACGTAGTGGAAAATAATTCTATCACCTGAAACCAAAAATGCATGGGACGAAAAAATACATCAAAATATCATGTTGGTTTCCGACCCTACAAGACGTAAAAAATATAATAAAAGTATTAAAAAAAACTATTTTTTGAAATTTCATTCGAATCAATTTTTAAGTTATTCGTGGGACATAGAAAAATTTCGGACAAAAAGTACAAAATCATTAATAACTCCCTAATTATACGTCGTATGATGAAATAGCAAGAGACAAAAAAGATGTAATGTGTTATTGTCTACAACATAGGCCATGGACAATATCACACTCAGAGAAAAATTTCGGCCAAAAAGTACAAAATCATTAATAACTCCGTAACTATACGTCGTATGATGAAATAGCAAGAGACAAAAAAGATGTAATGTGTTATTGTCTACAACATAGGCCATGCACAATATCACACTCAGAGATATTACTGGAGATAAATAGCTTCCCCCTATATTTTTGTCTCTTGTAGGGTTGAAAATCAAAAAATGTACCTTTTCGGAATTTTTCTGTTGGTTGCAAGGTGAAAGGAGTGTTTTTTGCCAAATATCAAGTTTCTAACTCATTTGGAAGTGGGTAAACATTTATGTCAGTGAGTGAATCAGTCAGCCATGTGGTTTTATATAATATAGATGAGCATGGGACGAAGTGGAAAATAATTCTATCACCTGAAACCAAAAATGCATGGGACGAAAAAATACATCAAAATATCATGTTGGTTTCCGACCCTACAAGACGTAAAAAATATAATAAAAATATTAAAAAAACCTATTTTTTGAAATTTCATTCGAATCAATTTTTAAGTTATTCGTGGGACATAGAAAAATTTCGGACAAAAAGTACAAAATCATTAATAACTCCGTAACTAAACGTCGTATGATGAAATAGCAAGAGACAAAAAAGATGTAATGTGTTATTGTCTACAACATAGGCCATGCACAATATCACACTCAGAGATATTACTGGAGATAAATAGCTTCCCCCTATATTTTTGTCTCTTGTAGGGTTGAAAATTAAAAAATGTACCTTTTCGGAATTTTTCTGTTGGTTGCAAGGTGAAAGGAGTGTTTTTGCCAAATATCAAGTTTCTAACTCATTTGGAAGTGGGTAAACATTTATGTCAGTGAGTGAATCAGTCAGCCATGTGGTTTTATATAATATAGATGAGCATGGGACGTAGTGGAAAATAATTCTATCACCTGAAACCAAAAATGCATGGGACGAAAAAATACATCAAAATATCATGTTGGTTTCCGACCCTACAAGACGTAAAAAATATAATAAAAGTATTAAAAAAAACTATTTTTTGAAATTTCATTCGAATCAATTTTTAAGTTATTCGTGGGACATAGAAAAATTTCGGACAAAAAGTACAAAATCATTAATAACTCCCTAATTATACGTCGTATGATGAAATAGCAAGAGACAAAAAAGATGTAATGTGTTATTGTCTACAACATAGGCCATGGACAATATCACACTCAGAGAAAAATTTCGGCCAAAAAGTACAAAATCATTAATAACTCCCTAATTAAACGTCGTATGATGAAATAGCAAGAGACAAAAAAGATGTAATGTGTTATTGTCTACAACATAGGCCATGTACAATATCACACTCAGAGAAAAATTTCGGCCAAAAAGTACAAAATCATTAATAACTCCGTAAATAAACGTCGTATGATGAAATAGCAAGAGACAAAAAAGATGTAATGTGTTATTGTCTACAACATAGGCCATGCACAATATCACACTCAGAGATATTACTGGAGATAAATAGCTTCCCCCTATATTTTTGTCTCTTGTAAGGTTGAAAATCAAAAAATGTACATTTTCGGAATTTTTCTGTTGGTTGCAAGGTGAAAGGAGTGTTTTTGCAAAATATCAAGTTTCTAACTCATTTGGAAGTGGGTAAACATTTATGTCAGTGAGTGAATCAGTCAGCCATGTGGTTTTATATAATATAGATGAGCATGGGACGAAGTGGAAAATAATTCTATCACCTGAAACCAAAAATGCATGGGACGAAAAAATACATCAAAATATCATGTTGGTTTCCGACCCTACAAGACGTAAAAAATATAATAAAAGTATAAAAAAAAACTATTTTTTGAAATTTCATTCGAATCAATTTTTAAGTTATTCGTGGGACATAGAAAAATTTTGGACAAAAAGTACAAAATCATTAATAACTCCCTAATTATACGTCGTATGATGAAATAGCAAGAGACAAAAAAGATGTAATGTGTAATTGTCTACAACATAGGCCATGGACAATATCACACTCAGAGAAAAATTTCGGCCAAAAAGTACAAAATCATTAATAACTCCGTAACTAAACGTCGTATGATGAAATAGCAAGAGACAAAAAAGATGTAATGTGTTAATGTCTACAACATAGGCCATGTACAATATCACACTCTGAGAAAAATTTCGGCCAAAAAGTACAAAATCATTAATAACTCCCTTATTAAACGTCGTATGATGAAATAGCAAGAGACAAAAAAGATGTAATGTGTTATTGTCTACAACTTAGGGCATGTACAATATCACACTCAGAGAAAAATTTCGGCCAAAAAGTACAAAATCATTAATAACTCCCTAATTAAACGTCGTATGATGAAATAGCAAGAGACAAAAAAGATGTAATGTGTTATTGTCTACAACATAGGCCATGCACAATATCACACTCAGAGATATTACTGGAGATAAATAGCTTCCCCCTACATTTTTGTCTCTTGTAGGGTTGAAAATCAAAAAATGTACCTTTTCGGAATTTTTCTGTTGGTTGCAAGGTGAAAGGAGTGTTTTTGCCAAATATCAAGTTTCTAACTCATTTGGAAGTGGGTAAACATTTATGTCAGTGAGTGAATCAGTCAGCCATGTGGTTTTATATAATATAGATGAGCATGGGATGAAGTGGAAAATAATTCTATCACCTGAAACCAAAAATGCATGGGACGAAAAAATACATCAAAATATCATGTTGGTTTCCGACCCTACAAGACGTAAAAAATATAATAAAAATATTAAAAAAACCTATTTTTTGAAATTTCATTCGAATCAATTTTTAAGTTATTCGTGGGACATAGAAAAATTTCGGACAAAAAGTACAAAATCATTAATAACTCCGTAACTAAACGTCGTATGATGAAATAGCAAGAGACAAAAAAGATGTAATGTGTTATTGTCTACAACATAGGCCATGCACAATATCACACTCAGAGATATTACTGGAGATAAATAGCTTCCCCCTATATTTTTGTCTCTTGTAGGGTTGAAAATTAAAAAATGTACCTTTTCGGAATTTTTCTGTTGGTTGCAAGGTGAAAGGAGTGTTTTTGCCAAATATCAAGTTTCTAACTCATTTGGGTGTGGGTAAACATTTATGTCAGTGAGTGAATCAGTCAGCCATGTGGTTTTATATAATATAGATGAGCATGGGACGTAGTGGAAAATAATTCTATCACCTGAAACCAAAAATGCATGGGACGAAAAAATACATCAAAATATCATGTTGGTTTCCGACCCTACAAGACGTAAAAAATATAATAAAAGTATTAAAAAAAACTATTTTTTGAAATTTCATTCGAATCAATTTTTAAGTTATTCGTGGGACATAGAAAAATTTCGGACAAAAAGTACAAAATCATTAATAACTCCCTAATTATACGTCGTATGATGAAATAGCAAGAGACAAAAAAGATGTAATGTGTTATTGTCTACAACATAGGCCATGGACAATATCACACTCAGAGAAAAATTTCGGCCAAAAAGTACAAAATCATTAATAACTCCGTAACTAAACGTCGTATGATGAAATAGCAAGAGACAAAAAAGATGTAATGTGTTAATGTCTACAACATAGGCCATGTACAATATCACACTCTGAGAAAAATTTCGGCCAAAAAGTACAAAATCATTAATAACTCCCTAATTAAACGTCGTATGATGAAATAGCAAGAGACAAAAAAGATGTAATGTGTTATTGTCTACAACTTAGGGCATGTACAATATCACACTCAGAGAAAAATTTCGGCCAAAAAGTACAAAATCATTAATAACTCCCTAATTAAACGTCGTATGATGAAATAGCAAGAGACAAAAAAGATGTAATGTGTTATTGTCTACAACATAGGCCATGTACAATATCACACTCAGAGAAAAAGTTCGGCCAAAAAGTACAAAATCATTAATAACTCCGTAAATAAACGTCGTATGATGAAATAGCAAGAGACAAAAAAGATGTAATGTGTTATTGTCTACAACATAGGCCATGCACAATATCACACTCAGAGATATTACTGGAGATAAATAGCTTCCCCCTATATTTTTGTCTCTTGTAGGGTTGAAAATCAAAAAATGTACCTTTTCGGAATTTTTCTGTTGGTTGCAAGGTGAAAGGAGTGTTTTTGCCAAATATCAAGTTTCTAACTCATTTGGAAGTGGGTAAACATTTATGTCAGTGAGTGAATCAGTCAGCCATGTGGTTTTATATAATATAGATGAGCATGGGACGAAGTGGAAAATAATTCTATCACCTGAAACCAAAAATGCATGGGACGAAAAAATACATCAAAATATCATGTTGGTTTCCGACCCTACAAGACGTAAAAAATATAATAAAAGTATTAAAAAAACCTATTTTTTGAAATTTCATTCGAATCAATTTTTAAGTTATTCGTGGGACATAGAAAAATTTCGGCCAAAAAGTACAAAATCATTAATAACTCCGTAACTAAACGTCGTATGATGAAATAGCAAGAGACAAAAAAGATGTAATGTGTTAATGTCTACAACATAGGCCATGTACAATATCACACTCTGAGAAAAATTTCGGCCAAAAAGTACAAAATCATTAATAACTCCCTAATTAAACGTCGTATGATGAAATAGCAAGAGACAAAAAAGATGTAATGTGTTATTGTCTACAACATAGGCCATGTACAATATCACACTCAGAGAAAAATTTCGGCCAAAAAGTACAAAATCATTAATAACTCCGTAAATAAACGTCGTATGATGAAATAGCAAGAGACAAAAAAGATGTAATGTGTTATTGTCTACAACATAGGCCATGCACAATATCACACTCAGAGATATTACTGGAGATAAATAGCTTCCCCCTATATTTTTGTCTCTTGTAGGGTTGAAAATCAAAAAATGTACCTTTTCGGAATTTTTCTGTTGGTTGCAAGGTGAAAGGAGTGTTTTTGCCAAATATCAAGTTTCTAACTCATTTGGAAGTGGGTAAACATTTATGTCAGTGAGTGAATCAGTCAGCCATGTGGTTTTATATAATATAGATGAGCATGGGACGTAGTGGAAAATAATTCTATCACCTGAAACCAAAAATGCATGGGACGAAAAAATACATCAAAATATCATGTTGGTTTCCGACCCTACAAGACGTAAAAAATATAATAAAAGTATTAAAAAAAACTATTTTTTGAAATTTCATTCGAATCAATTTTTAAGTTATTCGTGGGACATAGAAAAATTTCGGACAAAAAGTACAAAATCATTAATAACTCCCTAATTATACGTCGTATGATGAAATAGCAAGAGACAAAAAAGATGTAATGTGTTATTGTCTACAACATAGGCCATGGACAATATCACACTCAGAGAAAAATTTCGGCCAAAAAGTACAAAATCATTAATAACTCCCTAATTAAACGTCGTATGATGAAATAGCAAGAGACAAAAAAGATGTAATGTGTTATTGTCTACAACATAGGCCATGCACAATATCACACTCAGAGATATTACTGGAGATAAATAGCTTCCCCCTATATTTTTGTCTCTTGTAGGGTTGAAAATCAAAAAATGTACCTTTTCGGAATGTTTCTGTTGGTTGCAAGGTGAAAGGAGTGTTTTTGCCAAATATCAAGTTTCTAACTCATTTGGAAGTGGGTAAACATTTATGTCAGTGAGTGAATCAGTCAGCCATGTGGTTTTATATAATATAGATGAGCATGGGACGAAGTGGAAAATAATTCTATCACCTGAAACCAAAAATGCATGGGACGAAAAAATACATCAAAATATCATGTTGGTTTCCGACCCTACAAGACGTAAAAAATATAATAAAAGTATTAAAAAAACCTATTTTTTGAAATTTCATTCGAATCAATTTTTAAGTTATTCGTGGGACATAGAAAAATTTCGGACAAAAAGTACAAAATCATTAATAACTCCGTAACTAAACGTCGTATGATGAAATAGCAAGAGACAAAAAAGATGTAATGTGTTATTGTCTACAACATAGGCCATGCACAATATCACACTCAGAGATATTACTGGAGATAAATAGCTTCCCCCTATATTTTTGTCTCTTGTAGGGTTGAAAATTAAAAAATGTACCTTTTCGGAATTTTTCTGTTGGTTGCAAGGTGAAAGGAGTGTTTTTGCCAAATATCAAGTTTCTAACTCATTTGGAAGTGGGTAAACATTTATGTCAGTGAGTGAATCAGTCAGCCATGTGGTTTTATATAATATAGATGAGCATGGGACGTAGTGGAAAATAATTCTATCACCTGAAACCAAAAATGCATGGGACGAAAATATACATCAAAATATCATGTTGGTTTCCGACCCTACAAGACGTAAAAAATATAATAAAAGTATTAAAAAAAACTATTTTTTGAAATTTCATTCGAATCAATTTTTAAGTTATTCGTGGGACATAGAAAAATTTCGGACAAAAAGTACAAAATCATTAATAACTCCGTAACTAAACGTCGTATGATGAAATAGCAAGAGACAAAAAAGATGTAATGTGTTATTGTCTACAACATAGGCCATGGACAATATCACACTCAGAGAAAAATTTCGGCCAAAAAGTACAAAATCATTAATAACTCCGTAAATAAACGTCGTATGATGAAATAGCAAGAGACAAAAAAGATGTAATGTGTTATTGTCTACAACATAGGCCATGCACAATATCACACTCAGAGATATTACTGGAGATAAATAGCTTCCCCCTATATTTTTGTCTCTTGTAGGGTTGAAAATCAAAAAATGTACCTTTTCGGAATTTTTCTGTTGGTTGCAAGGTGAAAGGAGTGTTTTTGCCAAATATCAAGTTTCTAACTCATTTGGAAGTGGGTAAACATTTATGTCAGTGAGTGAATCAGTCAGCCATGTGGTTTTATATAATATAGATGAGCATGGGACGAAGTGGAAAATAATTCTATCACCTGAAACCAAAAATGCATGGGACGAAAAAATACATCAAAATATCATGTTGGTTTCCTACCCTACAAGACGTAAAAAATATAATAAAAGTATTAAAAAAACCTATTTTTTGAAATTTCATTCGAATCAATTTTTAAGTTATTCGTGGGACATAGAAAAATTTCGGCCAAAAAGTACAAAATCATTAATAACTCCGTAACTAAACGTCGTATGATGAAATAGCAAGAGACAAAAAAGATGTAATGTGTTAATGTCTACAACATAGGCCATGTACAATATCACACTCTGAGAAAAATTTCGGCCAAAAAGTACAAAATCATTAATAACTCCCTAATTAAACGTCGTATGATGAAATAGCAAGAGACAAAAAAGATGTAATGTGTTATTGTCTACAACATAGGCCATGTACAATATCACACTCAGAGAAAAATTTCGGCCAAAAAGTACAAAATCATTAATAACTCCGTAAATAAACGTCGTATGATGAAATAGCAAGAGACAAAAAAGATGTTATGTGTTATTGTCTACAACATAGGCCATGCACAATATCACACTCAGAGATATTACTGGAGATAAATAGCTTCCCCCTATATTTTTGTCTCTTGTAGGGTTGAAAATCAAAAAATGTACCTTTTCGGAATTTTTCTGTTGGTTGCAAGGTGAAAGGAGTGTTTTTGCCAAATATCAAGTTTCTAACTCATTTGGAAGTGGGTAAACATTTATGTCAGTGAGTGAATCAGTCAGCCATGTGGTTTTATATAATATAGATGAGCATGGGACGAAGTGGAAAATAATTCTATCACCTGAAACCAAAAATGCATGGGACGAAAAAATACATCAAAATATCATGTTGGTTTCCGACCCTACAAGACGTAAAAAATATAATAAAAGTATTAAAAAAAACTATTTTTTGAAATTTCATTCGAATCAATTTTTAAGTTATTCGTGGGACATAGAAAAATTTCGGACAAAAAGTACAAAATCATTAATAACTCCGTAACTAAACGTCGTATGATGAAATAGCAAGAGACAAAAAAGATGTAATGTGTTAATGTCTACAACATAGGCCATGTACAATATCACACTCTGAGAAAAATTTCGGCCAAAAAGTACAAAATCATTAATAACTCCCTAATTAAACGTCGTATGATGAAATAGCAAGAGACAAAAAAGATGTAATGTGTTATTGTCTACAACTTAGGGCATGTACAATATCACACTCAGAGAAAAATTTCGGCCAAAAAGTACAAAATCATTAATAACTCCGTAAATAAACGTCGTATGATGAAATAGCAAGAGACAAAAAAGATGTAATGTGTTATTGTCTACAACATAGGCCATGCACAATATCACACTCAGAGATATTACTGGAGATAAATAGCTTCCCCCTATATTTTTGTCTCTTGTAGGGTTGAAAATCAAAAAATGTACCTTTTCGGAATTTTTCTGTTGGTTGCAAGGTGAAAGGAGTGTTTTTGCCAAATATCAAGTTTCTAACTCATTTGGAAGTGGGTAAACATTTATGTCAGTGAGTGAATCAGTCAGCCATGTGGTTTTATATAATATAGATGAGCATGGGACGAAGTGGAAAATAATTCTATCACATGAAACCAAAAATGCATGGGACGAAAAAATACATCAAAATATCATGTTGGTTTCCGACCCTACAAGACGTAAAAAATATAATAAAAGTATTAAAAAAACCTATTTTTTGAAATTTCATTCGAATCAATTTTTAAGTTATTCGTGGGACATAGAAAAATTTCGGACAAAAAGTACAAAATCATTAATAACTCCCTAATTATACGTCGTATGATGAAATAGCAAGAGACAAAAAAGATGTAATGTGTTATTGTCTACAACATAGGCCATGGACAATATCACACTCAGAGAAAAATTTCGGCCAAAAAGTACAAAATCATTAATAACTCCGTAACTAAACGTCGTATGATGAAATAGCAAGAGACAAAAAAGATGTAATGTGTTAATGTCTACAACATAGGCCATATACAATATCACACTCTGAGAAAAATTTCGGCCAAAAAGTACAAAATCATTAATAACTCCCTAATTAAACGTCGTATGATGAAATAGCAAGAGACAAAAAAGATGTAATGTGTTATTGTCTACAACTTAGGGCATGTACAATATCACACTCAGAGAAAAATTTCGGCCAAAAAGTACAAAATCATTAATAACTCCCTAATTAAACGTCGTATGATGAAATAGCAAGAGACAAAAAAGATGTAATGTGTTATTGTCTACAACATAGGCCATGTACAATATCACACTCAGAGAAAAATTTCGGCCAAAAAGTACAAAATCATTAATAACTCCGTAAATAAACGTCGTATGATGAAATAGCAAGAGACAAAAAAGATGTAATGTGTTATTGTCTACAACATAGGCCATGCACAATATCACACTCAGAGATATTACTGGAGATAAATAGCTTCCCCCTATATTTTTGTCTCTTGTATGGTTGAAAATCAAAAAATGTACCTTTTCGGAATTTTTCTGTTGGTTGCAAGGTGAAAGGAGTGTTTTTGCCAAATATCAAGTTTCTAACTCATTTGGAAGTGGGTAAACATTTATGTCAGTGAGTGAATCAGTCAGCCATGTGGTTTTATATAATATAGATGAGCATGGGACGAAGTGGAAAATAATTCTATCACCTGAAACCAAAAATGCATGGGACGAAAAAATACATCAAAATATCATGTTGGTTTCCGACCCTACAAGACGTAAAAAATATAATAAAAGTATTAAAAAAACCTATTTTTTGAAATTTCATTCGAATCAATTTTTAAGTTATTCGTGGGACATAGAAAAATTTCGGACAAAAAGTACAAAATCATTAATAACTCCGTAACTAAACGTCGTATGATGAAATAGCAAGAGACAAAAAAGATGTAATGTGTTAATGTCTACAACATAGGCCATGTACAATATCACACTCTGAGAAAAATTTCGGCCAAAAAGTACAAAATCATTAATAACTCCCTAATTAAACGTCGTATGATGAAATAGCAAGAGACAAAAAAGATGTAATGTGTTATTGCCTACAACATAGGCCATGTACAATATCACACTCAGAGAAAAATTTCGGCCAAAAAGTACAAAATCATTAATAACTCCGTAAATAAACGTCGTATGATGAAATAGCAAGAGACAAAAAAGATGTAATGTGTTATTGTCTACAACATAGGCCATGCACAATATCACACTCAGAGATATTACTGGAGATAAATAGCTTCCCCCTATATTTTTGTCTCTTGTAGGGTTGAAAATCAAAAAATGTACCTTTTCGGAATTTTTCTGTTGGTTGCAAGGTGAAAGGAGTGTTTTTGCCAAATATCAAGTTTCTAACTCATTTGGAAGTGGGTAAACATTTATGTCAGTGAGTGAATCAGTCAGCCATGTGGTTTTATATAATATAGATGAGCATGGGACGAAGTGGAAAATAATTCTATCACCTGAAACCAAAAATGCATGGGACGAAAAAATACATCAAAATATCATGTTGGTTTCCTACCCTACAAGACGTAAAAAATATAATAAAAGTATTAAAAAAACCTATTTTTTGAAATTTCATTCGAATCAATTTTTAAGTTATTCGTGGGACAGAAAAATTTCGGCCAAAAAGTACAAAATCATTAATAACTCCGTAACTAAACGTCGTATGATGAAATAGCAAGAGACAAAAAAGATGTAATGTGTTAATGTCTACAACATAGGCCATGTACAATATCACACTCTGAGAAAAATTTCGGCCAAAAAGTACAAAATCATTAATAACTCCCTAATTAAACGTCGTATGATGAAATAGCAAGAGACAAAAAAGATGTAATGTGTTATTGTCTACAACATAGGCCATGCACAATATCACACTCAGAGATATTACTGGAGATAAATAGCTTCCCCCTATATTTTTGTCTCTTGTAGGGTTGAAAATCAAAAAATGTACCTTTTCGGAATTTTTCTGTTGGTTGCAAGGTGAAAGGAGTGTTTTTGCCAAATATCAAGTTTCTAACTCATTTGGAAGTGGGTAAACATTTATGTCAGTGAGTGAATCAGTCAGCCATGTGGTTTTATATAATATAGATGAGCATGGGACGAAGTGGAAAATAATTCTATCACCTGAAACCAAAAATGCATGGGACGAAAAAATACATCAAAATATCATGTTGGTTTCCGACCCTACAAGACGTAAAAAATATAATAAAAGTATTAAAAAAACCTATTTTTTGAAATTTCATTCGAATCAATTTTTAAGTTATTCGTGGGACATAGAAAAATTTCGGACAAAAAGTACAAAATCATTAATAACTCCGTAACTAAACGTCGTATGATGAAATAGCAAGAGACAAAAAAGATGTAATGTGTTAATGTCTACAACATAGGCCATGTACAATATCACACTCTGAGAAAAATTTCGGCCAAAAAGTACAAAATCATTAATAACTCCCTAATTAAACGTCGTATGATGAAATAGCAAGAGACAAAAAAGATGTAATGTGTTATTGTCTACAACTTAGGGCATGTACAATATCACACTCAGAGAAAAATTTCGGCCAAAAAGTACAAAATCATTAATAACTCCCTAATTAAACGTCGTATGATGAAATAGCAAGAGACAAAAAAGATGTAATGTGTTATTGTGTACAACATAGGCCATGTACAATATCACACTCAGAGAAAAATTTCGGCCAAAAAGTACAAAATCATTAATAACTCCGTAAATAAACGTCGTATGATGAAATAGCAAGAGACAAAAAAGATGTAATGTGTTATTGTCTACAACATAGGCCATGCACAATATCACACTCAGAGATATTACTGGAGATAAATAGCTTCCCCCTATATTTTTGTCTCTTGTAGGGTTGAAAATCAAAAAATGTACCTTTTCGGAATTTTTCTGTTGGTTGCAAGGTGAAAGGAGTGTTTTTGCCAAATATCAAGTTTCTAACTCATTTGGAAGTGGGTAAACATTTATGTCAGTGAGTGAATCAGTCAGCCATGTGGTTTTATATAATATAGATGAGCATGGGACGAAGTGGAAAATAATTCTATCACCTGAAACCAAAAATGCATGGGACGAAAAAATACATCAAAATATCATGTTGGTTTCCGACCCTACAAGACGTAAAAAATATAATAAAAGTATTAAAAAAACCTATTTTTTGAAATTTCATTCGAATCAATTTTTAAGTTATTCGTGGGACATAGAAAAATTTCGGACAAAAAGTACAAAATCATTAATAACTCCCTAATTATACGTCGTATGATGAAATAGCAAGAGACAAAAAAGATGTAATGTGTTATTGTCTACAACATAGGCCATGGACAATATCACACTCAGAGAAAAATTTCGGCCAAAAAGTACAAAATCATTAATAACTCCCTAATTAAACGTCGTATGATGAAATAGCAAGAGACAAAAAAGATGTAATGTGTTATTGTCTACAACATAGGCCATGCACAATATCACACTCAGAGATATTACTGGAGATAAATAGCTTCCCCCTATATTTTTGTCTCTTGTAGGGTTGAAAATCAAAAAATGTACCTTTTCGGAATTTTTCTGTTGGTTGCAAGGTGAAAGGAGTGTTTTTGCCAAATATCAAGTTTCTAACTCATTTGGAAGTGGGTAAACATTTATGTCAGTGAGTGAATCAGTCAGCCATGTGGTTTTATATAATATAGATGAGCATGGGACGAAGTGGAAAATAATTCTATCACCTGAAACCAAAAATGCATGGGACGAAAAAATACATCAAAATATCATGTTGGTTTCCTACCCTACAAGACGTAAAAAATATAATAAAAGTATTAAAAAAACCTATTTTTTGAAATTTCATTCGAATCAATTTTTAAGTTATTCGTGGGACATAGAAAAATTTCGGCCAAAAAGTACAAAATCATTAATAACTCCGTAACTAAACGTCGTATGATGAAATAGCAAGAGACAAAAAAGATGTAATGTGTTAATGTCTACAACATAGGCCATGTACAATATCACACTCTGAGAAAAATTTCGGCCAAAAAGTACAAAATCATTAATAACTCCCTAATTAAACGTCGTTTGATGAAATAGCAAGAGACAAAAAAGATGTAATGTGTTATTGTCTACAACATAGGCCATGTACAATATCACACTCAGAGAAAAATTTCGGCCAAAAAGTACAAAATCATTAATAACTCCGTAAATAAACGTCGTATGATGAAATAGCAAGAGACAAAAAAGATGTAATGTGTTATTGTCTACAACATAGGCCATGCACAATATCACACTCAGAGATATTACTGGAGATAAATAGCTTCCCCCTATATTTTTGTCTCTTGTAGGGTTGAAAATCAAAAAATGTACCTTTTCGGAATTTTTCTGTTGGTTGCAAGGTGAAAGGAGTGTTTTTGCCAAATATCAAGTTTCTAACTCATTTGGAAGTGGGTAAACATTTATGTCAGTGAGTGAATCAGTCAGCCATGTGGTTTTATATAATATAGATGAGCATGGGACGAAGTGGAAAATAATTCTATCACCTGAAACCAAAAATGCATGGGACGAAAAAATACATCAAAATATCATGTTGGTTTCCGACCCTACAAGACGTAAAAAATATAATAAAAGTATTAAAAAAAACTATTTTTTGAAATTTCATTCGAATCAATTTTTAAGTTATTCGTGGGACATAGAAAAATTTCGGACAAAAAGTACAAAATCATTAATAACTCCGTAACTAAACGTCGTATGATGAAATAGCAAGAGACAAAAAAGATGTAATGTGTTAATGTCTACAACATAGGCCATGTACAATATCACACTCTGAGAAAAATTTCGGCCAAAAAGTACAAAATCATTAATAACTCCCTAATTAAACGTCGTATGATGAAATAGCAAGAGACAAAAAAGATGTAATGTGTTATTGTCTACAACTTAGGGCATGTACAATATCACACTCAGAGAAAAATTTCGGCCAAAAAGTACAAAATCATTAATAACTCCCTAATTAAACGTCGTATGATGAAATAGCAAGAGACAAAAAAGATGTAATGTGTTATTGTGTACAACATAGGCCATGTACAATATCACACTCAGAGAAAAATTTCGGCCAAAAAGTACAAAATCATTAATAACTCCGTAAATAAACGTCGTATGATGAAATAGCAAGAGACAAAAAAGATGTAATGTGTTATTGTCTACAACATAGGCCATGCACAATATCACACTCAGAGATATTACTGGAGATAAATAGCTTCCCCCTATATTTTTGTCTCTTGTAGGGTTGAAAATCAAAAAATGTACCTTTTCGGAATTTTTCTGTTGGTTGCAAGGTGAAAGGAGTGTTTTTGCCAAATATCAAGTTTCTAACTCATTTGGAAGTGGGTAAACATTTATGTCAGTGAGTGAATCAGTCAGCCATGTGGTTTTATATAATATAGATGAGCATGGGACGAAGTGGAAAATAATTCTATCACCTGAAACCAAAAATGCATGGGACGAAAAAATACATCAAAATATCATGTTGGTTTCCGACCCTACAAGACGTAAAAAATATAATAAAAGTATTAAAAAAACCTATTTTTTGAAATTTCATTCGAATCAATTTTTAAGTTATTCGTGGGACATAGAAAAATTTCGGACAAAAAGTACAAAATCATTAATAACTCCCTAATTATACGTCGTATGATGAAATAGCAAGAGACAAAAAAGATGTAATGTGTTATTGTCTACAACATAGGCCATGGACAATATCACACTCAGAGAAAAATTTCGGCCAAAAAGTACAAAATCATTAATAACTCCGTAACTAAACGTCGTATGATGAAATAGCAAGAGACAAAAAAGATGTAATGTGTTAATGTCTACAACATAGGCCATATACAATATCACACTCTGAGAAAAATTTCGGCCAAAAAGTACAAAATCATTAATAACTCCCTAATTAAACGTCGTATGATGAAATAGCAAGAGACAAAAAAGATGTAATGTGTTATTGTCTACAACTTAGGGCATGTACAATATCACACTCAGAGAAAAATTTCGGCCAAAAAGTACAAAATCATTAATAACTCCCTAATTAAACGTCGTATGATGAAATAGCAAGAGACAAAAAAGATGTAATGTGTTATTGTCTACAACATAGGCCATGTACAATATCACACTCAGAGAAAAATTTCGGCCAAAAAGTACAAAATCATTAATAACTCCGTAAATAAACGTCGTATGATGAAATAGCAAGAGACAAAAAAGATGTAATGTGTTATTGTCTACAACATAGGCCATGCACAATATCACACTCAGAGATATTACTGGAGATAAATAGCTTCCCCCTATATTTTTGTCTCTTGTATGGTTGAAAATCAAAAAATGTACCTTTTCGGAATTTTTCTGTTGGTTGCAAGGTGAAAGGAGTGTTTTTGCCAAATATCAAGTTTCTAACTCATTTGGAAGTGGGTAAACATTTATGTCAGTGAGTGAATCAGTCAGCCATGTGGTTTTATATAATATAGATGAGCATGGGACGAAGTGGAAAATAATTCTATCACCTGAAACCAAAAATGCATGGGACGAAAAAATACATCAAAATATCATGTTGGTTTCCGACCCTACAAGACGTAAAAAATATAATAAAAGTATTAAAAAAACCTATTTTTTGAAATTTCATTCGAATCAATTTTTAAGTTATTCGTGGGACATAGAAAAATTTCGGACAAAAAGTACAAAATCATTAATAACTCCGTAACTAAACGTCGTATGATGAAATAGCAAGAGACAAAAAAGATGTAATGTGTTAATGTCTACAACATAGGCCATGTACAATATCACACTCTGAGAAAAATTTCGGCCAAAAAGTACAAAATCATTAATAACTCCCTAATTAAACGTCGTATGATGAAATAGCAAGAGACAAAAAAGATGTAATGTGTTATTGCCTACAACATAGGCCATGTACAATATCACACTCAGAGAAAAATTTCGGCCAAAAAGTACAAAATCATTAATAACTCCGTAAATAAACGTCGTATGATGAAATAGCAAGAGACAAAAAAGATGTAATGTGTTATTGTCTACAACATAGGCCATGCACAATATCACACTCAGAGATATTACTGGAGATAAATAGCTTCCCCCTATATTTTTGTCTCTTGTAGGGTTGAAAATCAAAAAATGTACCTTTTCGGAATTTTTCTGTTGGTTGCAAGGTGAAAGGAGTGTTTTTGCCAAATATCAAGTTTCTAACTCATTTGGAAGTGGGTAAACATTTATGTCAGTGAGTGAATCAGTCAGCCATGTGGTTTTATATAATATAGATGAGCATGGGACGAAGTGGAAAATAATTCTATCACCTGAAACCAAAAATGCATGGGACGAAAAAATACATCAAAATATCATGTTGGTTTCCTACCCTACAAGACGTAAAAAATATAATAAAAGTATTAAAAAAACCTATTTTTTGAAATTTCATTCGAATCAATTTTTAAGTTATTCGTGGGACATAGAAAAATTTCGGCCAAAAAGTACAAAATCATTAATAACTCCGTAACTAAACGTCGTATGATGAAATAGCAAGAGACAAAAAAGATGTAATGTGTTAATGTCTACAACATAGGCCATGTACAATATCACACTCTGAGAAAAATTTCGGCCAAAAAGTACAAAATCATTAATAACTCCCTAATTAAACGTCGTATGATGAAATAGCAAGAGACAAAAAAGATGTAATGTGTTATTGTCTACAACATAGGCCATGCACAATATCACACTCAGAGATATTACTGGAGATAAATAGCTTCCCCCTATATTTTTGTCTCTTGTAGGGTTGAAAATCAAAAAATGTACCTTTTCGGAATTTTTCTGTTGGTTGCAAGGTGAAAGGAGTGTTTTTGCCAAATATCAAGTTTCTAACTCATTTGGAAGTGGGTAAACATTTATGTCAGTGAGTGAATCAGTCAGCCATGTGGTTTTATATAATATAGATGAGCATGGGACGAAGTGGAAAATAATTCTATCACCTGAAACCAAAAATGCATGGGACGAAAAAATACATCAAAATATCATGTTGGTTTCCGACCCTACAAGACGTAAAAAATATAATAAAAGTATTAAAAAAACCTATTTTTTGAAATTTCATTCGAATCAATTTTTAAGTTATTCGTGGGACATAGAAAAATTTCGGACAAAAAGTACAAAATCATTAATAACTCCGTAACTAAACGTCGTATGATGAAATAGCAAGAGACAAAAAAGATGTAATGTGTTAATGTCTACAACATAGGCCATGTACAATATCACACTCTGAGAAAAATTTCGGCCAAAAAGTACAAAATCATTAATAACTCCCTAATTAAACGTCGTATGATGAAATAGCAAGAGACAAAAAAGATGTAATGTGTTATTGTCTACAACTTAGGGCATGTACAATATCACACTTAGAGAAAAAATTCGGCCAAAAAGTACAAAATCATTAATAACTCCCTAATTAAACGTCGTATGATGAAATAGCAAGAGACAAAAAAGATGTAATGTGTTATTGTCTACAACATAGGCCATGTACAATATCACACTCAGAGAAAAATTTCGGCCAAAAAGTACAAAATCATTAATAACTCCGTAAATAAACGTCGTATGATGAAATAGCAAGAGACAAAAAAGATGTAATGTGTTATTGTCTACAACATAGGCCATGCACAATATCACACTCTGAGAAAAATTTCGGCCAAAAAGTACAAAATCATTAATAACTCCCTAATTAAACGTCGTATGATGAAATAGCAAGAGACAAAAAAGATGTAATGTGTTATTGTCTAAAACATAGGCCATGTACAATATCACACTCAGAGAAAAATTTCGGCCAAAAAGTACAAAATCATTAATAACTCCGTAAATAAACGTCGTATGATGAAATAGCAAGAGACAAAAAAGATGTAATGTGTTATTGTCTACAACATAGGCCATGCACAATATCACACTCAGAGATATTACTGGAGATAAATAGCTTCCCCCTATATTTTTGTCTCTTGTAGGGTTGAAAATCAAAAAATGTACCTTTTCGGAATTTTTCTGTTGGTTGCAAGGTGAAAGGAGTGTTTTTGCCAAATATCAAGTTTCTAACTCATTTGGAAGTGGGTAAACATTTATGTCAGTGAGTGAATCAGTCTGCCATGTGGTTTTATATAATATAGATGAGCATGGGACGAAGTGGAAAATAATTCTATCACCTGAAACCAAAAATGCATGGGACGAAAAAATACATCAAAATATCATGTTGGTTTCCGACCCTACAAGACGTAAAAAATATAATAAAAGTATTAAAAAAAACTATTTTTTGAAATTTCATTCGAATCAATTTTTAAGTTATTCGTGGGACATAGAAAAATTTCGGACAAAAAGTACAAAATCATTAATAACTCCCTAATTATACGTCGTATGATGAAATAGCAAGAGACAAAAAAGATGTAATGTGTTATTGTCTACAACATAGGCCATGGACAATATCACACTCAGAGAAAAATTTCGGCCAAAAAGTACAAAATCATTAATAACTCCGTAACTAAACGTCGTACGATGAAATAGCAAGAGACAAAAAAGATGTAATGTGTTAATGTCTACAACATAGGCCATGTACAATATCACACTCTGAGAAAAATTTCGGCCAAAAAGTACAAAATCATTAATAACTCCCTAATTAAACGTCGTATGATGAAATAGCAAGAGACAAAAAAGATGTAATGTGTTATTGTCTACAACATAGGCCATGCACAATATCACACTCAGAGATATTACTGGAGATAAATAGCTTCCCCCTATATTTTTGTCTCTTGTAGGGTTGAAAATCAAAAAATGTACCTTTTCGGAATTTTTCTGTTGGTTGCAAGGTGAAAGGAGTGTTTTTGCCAAATATCAAGTTTCTAACTCATTTGGAAGTGGGTAAACATTTATGTCAGTGAGTGAATCAGTCAGCCATGTGGTTTTATATAATATAGATGAGCATGGGACGTAGTGGAAAATAATTCTATCACCTGAAACCAAAAATGCATGGGACGAAAAAATACATCAAAATATCATGTTGGTTTCCGACCCTACAAGACGTAAAAAATATAATAAAAGTATTAAAAAAACCTATTTTTTGAAATTTCATTCGAATCAATTTTTAAGTTATTCGTGGGACATAGAAAAATTTCGGACAAAAAGTACAAAATCATTAATAACTCCGTAACTAAACGTCGTATGATGAAATAGCAAGAGACAAAAAAGATGTAATGTGTTAATGTCTACAACATAGGCCATGTACAATATCACACTCTGAGAAAAATTTCGGCCAAAAAGTACAAAATCATTAATAACTCCCTAATTAAACGTCGTATGATGAAATAGCAAGAGACAAAAAAGATGTAATGTGTTATTGTCTACAACTTAGGGCATGTACAATATCACACTCAGAGAAAAATTTCGGCCAAAAAGTACAAAATCATTAATAACTCCCTAATTAAACGTCGTATGATGAAATAGCAAGAGACAAAAAAGATGTAATGTGTTATTGTCTACAACATAGGCCATGTACAATATCACACTCAGAGAAAAATTTCGGCCAAAAAGTACAAAATCATTAATAACTCCGTAAATAAACGTCGTATGATGAAATAGCAAGAGACAAAAAAGATGTAATGTGTTATTGTCTACAACATAGGCCATGCACAATATCACACTCAGAGATATTACTGGAGATAAATAGCTTCCCCCTATATTTTTGTCTCTTGTAGGGTTGAAAATCAAAAAATGTACCTTTTCGGAATTTTTCTGTTGGTTGCAAGGTGAAAGGAGTGTTTTTGCCAAATATCAAGTTTCTAACTCATTTGGAAGTGGGTAAACATTTATGTCAGTGAGTGAATCAGTCAGCCATGTGGTTTTATATAATATAGATGAGCATGGGACGAAGTGGAAAATAATTCTATCACCTGAAACCAAAAATGCATGGGACGAAAAAATACATCAAAGTATCATGTTGGTTTCCGACCCTACAAGACGTAAAAAATATAATAAAAGTATTAAAAAAACCTATTTTTTGAAATTTCATTCGAATCAATTTTTAAGTTATTCGTGGGACATAGAAAAATTTCGGACAAAAAGTACAAAATCATTAATAACTCCCTAATTATACGTCGTATGATGAAATAGCAAGAGACAAAAAAGATGTAATGTGTTATTGTCTACAACATAGGCCATGGACAATATCACACTCAGAGAAAAATTTCGGCCAAAAAGTACAAAATCATTAATAACTCCGTAACTAAACGTCGTATGATGAAATAGCAAGAGACAAAAAAGATGTAATGTGTTAATGTCTACAACATAGGCCATGTACAATATCACACTCTGAGAAAAATTTCGGCCAAAAAGTACAAAATCATTAATAACTCCCTAATTAAACGTCGTATGATGAAATAGCAAGAGACAAAAAAGATGTAATGTGTTATTGTCTACAACATAGGCCATGCACAATATCACACTCAGAGATATTACTGGAGATAAATAGCTTCCGCCTATATTTTTGTCTCTTGTAGGGTTGAAAATCAAAAAATGTACCTTTTCGGAATTTTTCTGTTGGTTGCAAGGTGAAAGGAGTGTTTTTGCCAAATATCAAGTTTCTAACTCATTTGGAAGTGGGTAAACATTTATGTCAGTGAGTGAATCAGTCAGCCATGTGGTTTTATATAATATAGATGAGCATGGGACGAAGTGGAAAATAATTCTATCACCTGAAACCAAAAATGCATGGGACGAAAAAATACATCAAAATATCATGTTGGTTTCCGACCCTACAAGACGTAAAAAATATAATAAAAGTATTAAAAAAACCTATTTTTTGAAATTTCATTCGAATCAATTTTTAAGTTATTCGTGGGACATAGAAAAATTTCGGACAAAAAGTACAAAATCATTAATAACTCCGTAACTAAACGTCGTATGATGAAATAGCAAGAGACAAAAAAGATGTAATGTGTTATTGTCTACAACATAGGCCATGCACAATATCACACTCAGAGATATTACTGGAGATAAATAGCTTCCCCCTATATTTTTGTCTCTTGTAGGGTTGAAAATTAAAAAATGTACCTTTTCGGAATTTTTCTGTTGGTTGCAAGGTGAAAGGAGTGTTTTTGCCAAATATCAAGTTTCTAACTCATTTGGAAGTGGGTAAACATTTATGTCAGTGAGTGAATCAGTCAGCCATGTGGTTTTATATAATATAGATGAGCATGGGACGTAGTGGAAAATAATTCTATCACCTGAAACCAAAAATGCATGGGACGAAAATATACATCAAAATATCATGTTGGTTTCCGACCCTACAAGACGTAAAAAATATAATAAAAGTATTAAAAAAAACTATTTTTTGAAATTTCATTCGAATCAATTTTTAAGTTATTCGTGGGACATAGAAAAATTTCGGACAAAAAGTACAAAATCATTAATAACTCCCTAATTATACGTCGTATGATGAAATAGCAAGAGACAAAAAAGATGTAATGTGTTATTGTCTACAACATAGGCCATGGACAATATCACACTCAGAGAAAAATTTCGGCCAAAAAGTACAAAATCATTAATAACTCCGTAACTAAACGTCGTATGATGAAATAGCAAGAGACAAAAAAGATGTAATGTGTTAATGTCTACAACATAGGCCATGTACAATATCACACTCTGAGAAAAATTTCGGCCAAAAAGTACAAAATCATTAATAACTCCCTAATTAAACGTCGTATGATGAAATAGCAAGAGGCAAAAAAGATGTAATGTGTTATTGTCTACAACTTAGGGCATGTACAATATCACACTTAGAGAAAAAATTCGGCCAAAAAGTACAAAATCATTAATAACTCCCTAATTAAACGTCGTATGATGAAATAGCAAGAGACAAAAAAGATGTAATGTGTTATTGTCTACAACATAGGCCATGTACAATATCACACTCAGAGAAAAATTTCGGCCAAAAAGTACAAAATCATTAATAACTCCGTAAATAAACGTCGTATGATGAAATAGCAAGAGACAAAAAAGATGTAATGTGTTATTGTCTACAACATAGGCCATGCACAATATCACACTCTGAGAAAAATTTCGGCCAAAAAGTACAAAATCATTAATAACTCCCTAATTAAACGTCGTATGATGAAATAGCAAGAGACAAAAAAGATGTAATGTGTTATTGTCTAAAACATAGGCCATGTACAATATCACACTCAGAGAAAAATTTCGGCCAAAAAGTACAAAATCATTAATAACTCCGTAAATAAACGTCGTATGATGAAATAGCAAGAGACAAAAAAGATGTAATGTGTTATTGTCTACAACATAGGCCATGCACAATATCACACTCAGAGATATTACTGGAGATAAATAGCTTCCCCCTATATTTTTGTCTCTTGTAGGGTTGAAAATCAAAAAATGTACCTTTTCGGAATTTTTCTGTTGGTTGCAAGGTGAAAGGAGTGTTTTTGCCAAATATCAAGTTTCTAACTCATTTGGAAGTGGGTAAACATTTATGTCAGTGAGTGAATCAGTCTGCCATGTGGTTTTATATAATATAGATGAGCATGGGACGAAGTGGAAAATAATTCTATCACCTGAAACCAAAAATGCATGGGACGAAAAAATACATCAAAATATCATGTTGGTTTCCGACCCTACAAGACGTAAAAAATATAATAAAAGTATTAAAAAAAACTATTTTTTGAAATTTCATTCGAATCAATTTTTAAGTTATTCGTGGGACATAGAAAAATTTCGGACAAAAAGTACAAAATCATTAATAACTCCCTAATTATACGTCGTATGATGAAATAGCAAGAGACAAAAAAGATGTAATGTGTTATTGTCTACAACATAGGCCATGGACAATATCACACTCAGAGAAAAATTTCGGCCAAAAAGTACAAAATCATTAATAACTCCGTAACTAAACGTCGTACGATGAAATAGCAAGAGACAAAAAAGATGTAATGTGTTAATGTCTACAACATAGGCCATGTACAATATCACACTCTGAGAAAAATTTCGGCCAAAAAGTACAAAATCATTAATAACTCCCTAATTAAACGTCGTATGATGAAATAGCAAGAGACAAAAAAGATGTAATGTGTTATTGTCTACAACATAGGCCATGCACAATATCACACTCAGAGATATTACTGGAGATAAATAGCTTCCCCCTATATTTTTGTCTCTTGTAGGGTTGAAAATCAAAAAATGTACCTTTTCGGAATTTTTCTGTTGGTTGCAAGGTGAAAGGAGTGTTTTTGCCAAATATCAAGTTTCTAACTCATTTGGAAGTGGGTAAACATTTATGTCAGTGAGTGAATCAGTCAGCCATGTGGTTTTATATAATATAGATGAGCATGGGACGTAGTGGAAAATAATTCTATCACCTGAAACCAAAAATGCATGGGACGAAAAAATACATCAAAATATCATGTTGGTTTCCGACCCTACAAGACGTAAAAAATATAATAAAAGTATTAAAAAAACCTATTTTTTGAAATTTCATTCGAATCAATTTTTAAGTTATTCGTGGGACATAGAAAAATTTCGGACAAAAAGTACAAAATCATTAATAACTCCGTAACTAAACGTCGTATGATGAAATAGCAAGAGACAAAAAAGATGTAATGTGTTAATGTCTACAACATAGGCCATGTACAATATCACACTCTGAGAAAAATTTCGGCCAAAAAGTACAAAATCATTAATAACTCCCTAATTAAACGTCGTATGATGAAATAGCAAGAGACAAAAAAGATGTAATGTGTTATTGTCTACAACATAGGCCATGCACAATATCACACTCAGAGATATTACTGGAGATAAATAGCTTCCCCCTATATTTTTGTCTCTTGTAGGGTTGAAAATCAAAAAATGTACCTTTTCGGAATTTTTCTGTTGGTTGCAAGGTGAAAGGAGTGTTTTTGCCAAATATCAAGTTTCTAACTCATTTGGAAGTGGGTAAACATTTATGTCAGTGAGTGAATCAGTCTGCCATGTGGTTTTATATAATATAGATGAGCATGGGACGAAGTGGAAAATAATTCTATCACCTGAAACCAAAAATGCATGGGACGAAAAAATACATCAAAATATCATGTTGGTTTCCGACCCTACAAGACGTAAAAAATATAATAAAAGTATTAAAAAAAACTATTTTTTGAAATTTCATTCGAATCAATTTTTAAGTTATTCGTGGGACATAGAAAAATTTCGGACAAAAAGTACAAAATCATTAATAACTCCCTAATTATACGTCGTATGATGAAATAGCAAGAGACAAAAAAGATGTAATGTGTTATTGTCTACAACATAGGCCATGGACAATATCACACTCAGAGAAAAATTTCGGCCAAAAAGTACAAAATCATTAATAACTCCGTAACTAAACGTCGTACGATGAAATAGCAAGAGACAAAAAAGATGTAATGTGTTAATGTCTACAACATAGGCCATGTACAATATCACACTCTGAGAAAAATTTCGGCCAAAAAGTACAAAATCATTAATAACTCCCTAATTAAACGTCGTATGATGAAATAGCAAGAGACAAAAAAGATGTAATGTGTTATTGTCTACAACATAGGCCATGCACAATATCACACTCAGAGATATTACTGGAGATAAATAGCTTCCGCCTATATTTTTGTCTCTTGTAGGGTTGAAAATCAAAAAATGTACCTTTTCGGAATTTTTCTGTTGGTTGCAAGGTGAAAGGAGTGTTTTTGCCAAATATCAAGTTTCTAACTCATTTGGAAGTGGGTAAACATTTATGTCAGTGAGTGAATCAGTCAGCCATGTGGTTTTATATAATATAGATGAGCATGGGACGAAGTGGAAAATAATTCTATCACCTGAAACCAAAAATGCATGGGACGAAAAAATACATCAAAATATCATGTTGGTTTCCGACCCTACAAGACGTAAAAAATATAATAAAAGTATTAAAAAAACCTATTTTTTGAAATTTCATTCGAATCAATTTTTAAGTTATTCGTGGGACATAGAAAAATTTCGGACAAAAAGTACAAAATCATTAATAACTCCGTAACTAAACGTCGTATGATGAAATAGCAAGAGACAAAAAAGATGTAATGTGTTATTGTCTACAACATAGGCCATGCACAATATCACACTCAGAGATATTACTGGAGATAAATAGCTTCCCCCTATATTTTTGTCTCTTGTAGGGTTGAAAATTAAAAAATGTACCTTTTCGGAATTTTTCTGTTGGTTGCAAGGTGAAAGGAGTGTTTTTGCCAAATATCAAGTTTCTAACTCATTTGGAAGTGGGTAAACATTTATGTCAGTGAGTGAATCAGTCAGCCATGTGGTTTTATATAATATAGATGAGCATGGGACGTAGTGGAAAATAATTCTATCACCTGAAACCAAAAATGCATGGGACGAAAATATACATCAAAATATCATGTTGGTTTCCGACCCTACAAGACGTAAAAAATATAATAAAAGTATTAAAAAAAACTATTTTTTGAAATTTCATTCGAATCAATTTTTAAGTTATTCGTGGGACATAGAAAAATTTCGGACAAAAAGTACAAAATCATTAATAACTCCCTAATTATACGTCGTATGATGAAATAGCAAGAGACAAAAAAGATGTAATGTGTTATTGTCTACAACATAGGCCATGGACAATATCACACTCAGAGAAAAATTTCGGCCAAAAAGTACAAAATCATTAATAACTCCGTAACTAAACGTCGTATGATGAAATAGCAAGAGACAAAAAAGATGTAATGTGTTAATGTCTACAA
Organism: Meconema thalassinum; assembly: GCA_946902985.2. Classification (NCBI taxonomy): domain Eukaryota; kingdom Metazoa; phylum Arthropoda; class Insecta; order Orthoptera; family Tettigoniidae; genus Meconema; species Meconema thalassinum. The sequence continues at coordinate 209,461,991 of OX336398.1, forward strand.
CATAGGCCATGTACAATATCACACTCTGAGAAAAATTTCGGCCAAAAAGTACAAAATCATTAATAACTCCCTAATTAAACGTCGTATGATGAAATAGCAAGAGGCAAAAAAGATGTAATGTGTTATTGTCTACAACTTAGGGCATGTACAATATCACACTTAGAGAAAAAATTCGGCCAAAAAGTACAAAATCATTAATAACTCCCTAATTAAACGTCGTATGATGAAATAGCAAGAGACAAAAAAGATGTAATGTGTTATTGTCTACAACATAGGCCATGTACAATATCACACTCAGAGAAAAATTTCGGCCAAAAAGTACAAAATCATTAATAACTCCGTAAATAAACGTCGTATGATGAAATAGCAAGAGACAAAAAAGATGTAATGTGTTATTGTCTACAACATAGGCCATGCACAATATCACACTCTGAGAAAAATTTCGGCCAAAAAGTACAAAATCATTAATAACTCCCTAATTAAACGTCGTATGATGAAATAGCAAGAGACAAAAAAGATGTAATGTGTTATTGTCTAAAACATAGGCCATGTACAATATCACACTCAGAGAAAAATTTCGGCCAAAAAGTACAAAATCATTAATAACTCCGTAAATAAACGTCGTATGATGAAATAGCAAGAGACAAAAAAGATGTAATGTGTTATTGTCTACAACATAGGCCATGCACAATATCACACTCAGAGATATTACTGGAGATAAATAGCTTCCCCCTATATTTTTGTCTCTTGTAGGGTTGAAAATCAAAAAATGTACCTTTTCGGAATTTTTCTGTTGGTTGCAAGGTGAAAGGAGTGTTTTTGCCAAATATCAAGTTTCTAACTCATTTGGAAGTGGGTAAACATTTATGTCAGTGAGTGAATCAGTCTGCCATGTGGTTTTATATAATATAGATGAGCATGGGACGAAGTGGAAAATAATTCTATCACCTGAAACCAAAAATGCATGGGACGAAAAAATACATCAAAATATCATGTTGGTTTCCGACCCTACAAGACGTAAAAAATATAATAAAAGTATTAAAAAAACCTATTTTTTGAAATTTCATTCGAATCAATTTTTAAGTTATTCGTGGGACATAGAAAAATTTCGGACAAAAAGTACAAAATCATTAATAACTCCGTAACTAAACGTCGTATGATGAAATAGCAAGAGACAAAAAAGATGTAATGTGTTAATGTCTACAACATAGGCCATGTACAATATCACACTCTGAGAAAAATTTCGGCCAAAAAGTACAAAATCATTAATAACTCCCTAATTAAACGTCGTATGATGAAATAGCAAGAGACAAAAAAGATGTAATGTGTTATTGTCTACAACATAGGCCATGCACAATATCACACTCAGAGATATTACTGGAGATAAATAGCTTCCCCCTATATTTTTGTCTCTTGTAGGGTTGAAAATCAAAAAATGTACCTTTTCGGAATTTTTCTGTTGGTTGCAAGGTGAAAGGAGTGTTTTTGCCAAATATCAAGTTTCTAACTCATTTGGAAGTGGGTAAACATTTATGTCAGTGAGTGAATCAGTCTGCCATGTGGTTTTATATAATATAGATGAGCATGGGACGAAGTGGAAAATAATTCTATCACCTGAAACCAAAAATGCATGGGACGAAAAAATACATCAAAATATCATGTTGGTTTCCGACCCTACAAGACGTAAAAAATATAATAAAAGTATTAAAAAAAACTATTTTTTGAAATTTCATTCGAATCAATTTTTAAGTTATTCGTGGGACATAGAAAAATTTCGGACAAAAAGTACAAAATCATTAATAACTCCCTAATTATACGTCGTATGATGAAATAGCAAGAGACAAAAAAGATGTAATGTGTTATTGTCTACAACATAGGCCATGGACAATATCACACTCAGAGAAAAATTTCGGCCAAAAAGTACAAAATCATTAATAACTCCGTAACTAAACGTCGTACGATGAAATAGCAAGAGACAAAAAAGATGTAATGTGTTAATGTCTACAACATAGGCCATGTACAATATCACACTCTGAGAAAAATTTCGGCCAAAAAGTACAAAATCATTAATAACTCCCTAATTAAACGTCGTATGATGAAATAGCAAGAGACAAAAAAGATGTAATGTGTTATTGTCTACAACATAGGCCATGCACAATATCACACTCAGAGATATTACTGGAGATAAATAGCTTCCCCCTATATTTTTGTCTCTTGTAGGGTTGAAAATCAAAAAATGTACCTTTTCGGAATTTTTCTGTTGGTTGCAAGGTGAAAGGAGTGTTTTTGCCAAATATCAAGTTTCTAACTCATTTGGAAGTGGGTAAACATTTATGTCAGTGAGTGAATCAGTCAGCCATGTGGTTTTATATAATATAGATGAGCATGGGACGTAGTGGAAAATAATTCTATCACCTGAAACCAAAAATGCATGGGACGAAAAAATACATCAAAATATCATGTTGGTTTCCGACCCTACAAAGACGTAAAAAATATAATAAAAGTATTAAAAAAACCTATTTTTTGAAATTTCATTCGAATCAATTTTTAAGTTATTCGTGGGACATAGAAAAATTTCGGACAAAAAGTACAAAATCATTAATAACTCCGTAACTAAACGTCGTATGATGAAATAGCAAGAGACAAAAAAGATGTAATGTGTTAATGTCTACAACATAGGCCATGTACAATATCACACTCTGAGAAAAATTTCGGCCAAAAAGTACAAAATCATTAATAACTCCCTAATTAAACGTCGTATGATGAAATAGCAAGAGACAAAAAAGATGTAATGTGTTATTGTCTACAACATAGGCCATGCACAATATCACACTCAGAGATATTACTGGAGATAAATAGCTTCCCCCTATATTTTTGTCTCTTGTAGGGTTGAAAATCAAAAAATGTACCTTTTCGGAATTTTTCTGTTGGTTGCAAGGTGAAAGGAGTGTTTTTGCCAAATATCAAGTTTCTAACTCATTTGGAAGTGGGTAAACATTTATGTCAGTGAGTGAATCAGTCAGCCATGTGGTTTTATATAATATAGATGAGCATGGGACGTAGTGGAAAATAATTCTATCACCTGAAACCAAAAATGCATGGGACGAAAAAATACATCAAAATATCATGTTGGTTTCCGACCCTACAAGACGTAAAAAATATAATAAAAGTATTAAAAAAAACTATTTTTTGAAATTTCATTCGAATCAATTTTTAAGTTATTCGTGGGACATAGAAAAATTTCGGACAAAAAGTACAAAATCATTAATAACTCCCTAATTATACGTCGTATGATGAAATAGCAAGAGACAAAAAAGATGTAATGTGTTATTGTCTACAACATAGGCCATGGACAATATCACACTCAGAGAAAAATTTCGGCCAAAAAGTACAAAATCATTAATAACTCCGTAACTAAACGTCGTATGATGAAATAGCAAGAGACAAAAAAGATGTAATGTGTTAATGTCTACAACATAGGCCATGTACAATATCACACTCTGAGAAAAATTTCGGCCAAAAAGTACAAAATCATTAATAACTCCCTAATTAAACGTCGTATGATGAAATAGCAAGAGACAAAAAAGATGTAATGTGTTATTGTCTACAACTTAGGGCATGTACAATATCACACTCAGAGAAAAATTTCGGCCAAAAAGTACAAAATCATTAATAACTCCCTAATTAAACGTCGTATGATGAAATAGCAAGAGACAAAAAAGATGTAATGTGTTATTGTCTACAACATAGGCCATGTACAATATCACACTCAGAGAAAAATTTCGGCCAAAAAGTACAAAATCATTAATAACTCCGTAAATAAACGTCGTATGATGAAATAGCAAGAGACAAAAAAGATGTAATGTGTTATTGTCTACAACATAGGCCATGCACAATATCACACTCAGAGATATTACTGGAGATAAATAGCTTCCCCCTATATTTTTGTCTCTTGTAGGGTTGAAAATCAAAAAATGTACCTTTTCGGAATTTTTCTGTTGGTTGCAAGGTGAAAGGAGTGTTTTTGCCAAATATCAAGTTTCTAACTCATTTGGAAGTGGGTAAACATTTATGTCAGTGAGTGAATCAGTCAGCCATGTGGTTTTATATAATATAGATGAGCATGGGACGAAGTGGAAAATAATTCTATCACCTGAAACCAAAAATGCATGGGACGAAAAAATACATCAAAGTATCATGTTGGTTTCCGACCCTACAAGACGTAAAAAATATAATAAAAGTATTAAAAAAACCTATTTTTTGAAATTTCATTCGAATCAATTTTTAAGTTATTCGTGGGACATAGAAAAATTTCGGACAAAAAGTACAAAATCATTAATAACTCCCTAATTATACGTCGTATGATGAAATAGCAAGAGACAAAAAAGATGTAATGTGTTATTGTCTACAACATAGGCCATGGACAATATCACACTCAGAGAAAAATTTCGGCCAAAAAGTACAAAATCATTAATAACTCCGTAACTAAACGTCGTATGATGAAATAGCAAGAGACAAAAAAGATGTAATGTGTTAATGTCTACAACATAGGCCATGTACAATATCACACTCTGAGAAAAATTTCGGCCAAAAAGTACAAAATCATTAATAACTCCCTAATTAAACGTCGTATGATGAAATAGCAAGAGACAAAAAAGATGTAATGTGTTATTGTCTACAACTTAGGGCATGTACAATATCACACTCAGAGAAAAATTTCGGCCAAAAAGTACAAAATCATTAATAACTCCCTAATTAAACGTCGTATGATGAAATAGCAAGAGACAAAAAAGATGTAATGTGTTATTGTCTACAACATAGGCCATGTACAATATCACACTCAGAGAAAAATTTCGGCCAAAAAGTACAAAATCATTAATAACTCCGTAAATAAACGTCGTATGATGAAATAGCAAGAGACAAAAAAGATGTAATGTGTTATTGTCTACAACATAGGCCATGCACAATATCACACTCAGAGATATTACTGGAGATAAATAGCTTCCCCCTATATTTTTGTCTCTTGTATGGTTGAAAATCAAAAAATGTACCTTTTCGGAATTTTTCTGTTGGTTGCAAGGTGAAAGGAGTGTTTTTGCCAAATATCAAGTTTCTAACTCATTTGGAAGTGGGTAAACATTTATGTCAGTGAGTGAATCAGTCAGCCATGTGGTTTTATATAATATAGATGAGCATGGGACGAAGTGGAAAATAATTCTATCACCTGAAACCAAAAATGCATGGGACGAAAAAATACATCAAAATATCATGTTGGTTTCCGACCCTACAAGACGTAAAAAATATAATAAAAGTATTAAAAAAACCTATTTTTTGAAATTTCATTCGAATCAATTTTTAAGTTATTCGTGGGACATAGAAAAATTTCGGACAAAAAGTACAAAATCATTAATAACTCCGTAACTAAACGTCGTATGATGAAATAGCAAGAGACAAAAAAGATGTAATGTGTTAATGTCTACAACATAGGCCATGTACAATATCACACTCCGAGAAAAATTTCGGCCAAAAAGTACAAAATCATTAATAACTCCCTAATTAAACGTCGTATGATGAAATAGCAAGAGACAAAAAAGATGTAATGTGTTATTGCCTACAACATAGGCCATGTACAATATCACACTCAGAGAAAAATTTCGGCCAAAAAGTACAAAATCATTAATAACTCCGTAAATAAACGTCGTATGATGAAATAGCAAGAGACAAAAAAGATGTAATGTGTTATTGTCTACAACATAGGCCATGCACAATATCACACTCAGAGATATTACTGGAGATAAATAGCTTCCCCCTATATTTTTGTCTCTTGTAGGGTTGAAAATCAAAAAATGTACCTTTTCGGAATTTTTCTGTTGGTTGCAAGGTGAAAGGAGTGTTTTTGCCAAATATCAAGTTTCTAACTCATTTGGAAGTGGGTAAACATTTATGTCAGTGAGTGAATCAGTCAGCCATGTGGTTTTATATAATATAGATGAGCATGGGACGAAGTGGAAAATAATTCTATCACCTGAAACCAAAAATGCATGGGACGAAAAAATACATCAAAATATCATGTTGGTTTCCTACCCTACAAGACGTAAAAAATATAATAAAAGTATTAAAAAAACCTATTTTTTGAAATTTCATTCGAATCAATTTTTAAGTTATTCGTGGGACATAGAAAAATTTCGGCCAAAAAGTACAAAATCATTAATAACTCCGTAACTAAACGTCGTATGATGAAATAGCAAGAGACAAAAAAGATGTAATGTGTTAATGTCTACAACATAGGCCATGTACAATATCACACTCTGAGAAAAATTTCGGCCAAAAAGTACAAAATCATTAATAACTCCCTAATTAAACGTCGTATGATGAAATAGCAAGAGACAAAAAAGATGTAATGTGTTATTGTCTACAACATAGGCCATGTACAATATCACACTCAGAGAAAAATTTCGGCCAAAAAGTACAAAATCATTGATAACTCCGTAAATAAACGTCGTATGATGAAATAGCAAGAGACAAAAAAGATGTAATGTGTTATTGTCTACAACATAGGCCATGCACAATATCACACTCAGAGATATTACTGGAGATAAATAGCTTCCCCCTATATTTTTGTCTCTTGTAGGGTTGAAAATCAAAAAATGTACCTTTTCGGAATTTTTCTGTTGGTTGCAAGTTGAAAGGAGTGTTTTTGCCAAATATCAAGTTTCTAACTCATTTGGAAGTGGGTAAACATTTATGTCAGTGAGTGAATCAGTCAGCCATGTGGTTTTATATAATATAGATGAGCATGGGACGAAGTGGAAAATAATTCTATCACCTGAAACCAAAAATGCATGGGACGAAAAAATACATCAAAATATCATGTTGGTTTCCGACCCTACAAGACGTAAAAAATATAATAAAAGTATTAAAAAAAACTATTTTTTGAAATTTCATTCGAATCAATTTTTAAGTTATTCGTGGGACATAGAAAAATTTCGGACAAAAAGTACAAAATCATTAATAACTCCGTAACTAAACGTCGTATGATGAAATAGCAAGAGACAAAAAAGATGTAATGTGTTAATGTCTACAACATAGGCCATGTACAATATCACACTCTGAGAAAAATTTCGGCCAAAAAGTACAAAATCATTAATAACTCCCTAATTAAACGTCGTATGATGAAATAGCAAGAGACAAAAAAGATGTAATGTGTTATTGTCTACAACATAGGCCATGCACAATATCACACTCAGAGATATTACTGGAGATAAATAGCTTCCCCCTATATTTTTGTCTCTTGTAGGGTTGAAAATCAAAAAATGTACCTTTTCGGAATTTTTCTGTTGGTTGCAAGGTGAAAGGAGGGGTTTAGCCAAATATCAAGTTTCTAACTCATTTGGAAGTGGGTAAACATTTATGTCAGTGAGTGAATCAGTCAGCCATGTGGTTTTATATAATATAGATGAGCATGGGACGAAGTGGAAAATAATTCTATCACCTGAAACCAAAAATGCATGGGACGAAAAAATACATCAAAATATCATGTTGGTTTCCGACCCTACAAGACGTAAAAAATATAATAAAAGTATTAAAAAAACCTATTTTTTGAAATTTCATTCGAATCAATTTTTAAGTTATTCGTGGGACATAGAAAAATTTCGGACAAAAAGTACAAAATCATTAATAACTCCGAAACTAAACGTCGTATGATGAAATAGCAAGAGACAAAAAAGATGTAATGTGTTATTGTCTACAACATAGGCCATGCACAATATCACACTCAGAGATATTACTGGAGATAAATAGCTTCCCCCTATATTTTTGTCTCTTGTAGGGTTGAAAATTAAAAAATGTACCTTTTCGGAATTTTTCTGTTGGTTGCAAGGTGAAAGGAGTGTTTTTGCCAAATATCAAGTTTCTAACTCATTTGGAAGTGGGTAAACATTTATGTCAGTGAGTGAATCAGTCAGCCATGTGGTTTCATATAATATAGATGAGCATGGGACGAAGTGGAAAATAATTCTATCACCTGAAACCAAAAATGCATGGGACGAAAAAATACATCAAAATATCATGTTGGTTTCCGACCCTACAAGACGTAAAAAATATAATAAAAGTATTAAAAAAACCTATTTTTTGAAATTTCATTCGAATCAATTTTTAAGTTATTCGTGGGACATAGAAAAATTTCGGACAAAAAGTACAAAATCATTAATAACTCCGTAACTAAACGTCGTATGATGAAATAGCAAGAGACAAAAAAGTTGTAATGTGTTATTGTCTACAACATAGGCCATGGACAATATCACACTCAGAGAAAAATTTCGGCCAAAAAGTACAAAATCATTAATAACTCCGTAAATAAACGTCGTATGATGAAATAGCAAGAGACAAAAAAGATGTAATGTGTTATTGTCTACAACATAGGCCATGCACAATATCACACTCAGAGATATTACTGGAGATAAATAGCTTCCCCCTATATTTTTGTCTCTTGTAGGGTTGAAAATCAAAAAATGTACCTTTTCGGAATTTTTCTGTTGGTTGCAAGGTGAAAGGAGTGTTTTTGCCAAATATCAAGTTTCTAACTCATTTGGAAGTGGGTAAACATTTATGTCAGTGAGTGAATCAGTCAGCCATGTGGTTTTATATAATATAGATGAGCATGGGACGAAGTGGAAAATAATTCTATCACCTGAAACCAAAAATGCATGGGACGAAAAAATACATCAAAATATCATGTTGGTTTCCTACCCTACAAGACGTAAAAAATATAATAAAAGTATTAAAAAAACCTATTTTTTGAAATTTCATTCGAATCAATTTTTAAGTTATTCGTGGGACATAGAAAAATTTCGGCCAAAAAGTACAAAATCATTAATAACTCCGTAACTAAACGTCGTATGATGAAATCGCAAGAGACAAAAAAGATGTAATGTGTTAATGTCTACAACATAGGCCATGTACAATATCACACTCTGAGAAAAATTTCGGCCAAAAAGTACAAAATCATTAATAACTCCCTAATTAAACGTCGTATGATGAAATAGCAAGAGACAAAAAAGATGTAATGTGTTATTGTCTACAACATAGGCCATGTACAATATCACACTCAGAGAAAAATTTCGGCCAAAAAGTACAAAATCATTAATAACTCCGTAAATAAACGTCGTATGATGAAATAGCAAGAGACAAAAAAGATGTAATGTGTTATTGTCTACAACATAGGCCATGCACAATATCACACTCAGAGATATTACTGGAGATAAATAGCTTCCCCCTATAATTTTGTCTCTTGTAGGGTTGAAAATCAAAAAATGTACCTTTTCGGAATTTTTCTGTTGGTTGCAAGGTGAAAGGAGTGTTTTTGCCAAATATCAAGTTTCTAACTCATTTGGAAGTGGGTAAACATTTATGTCAGTGAGTGAATCAGTCAGCCATGTGGTTTTATATAATATAGATGAGCATGGGACGAAGTGGAAAATAATTCTATCACCTGAAACCAAAAATGCATGGGACGAAAAAATACATCAAAATATCATGTTGGTTTCCGACCCTACAAGACGTAAAAAATATAATAAAAGTATTAAAAAAAACTATTTTTTGAAATTTCATTCGAATCAATTTTTAAGTTATTCGTGGGACATAGAAAAATTTCGGACAAAAAGTACAAAATCATTAATAACTCCGTAACTAAACGTCGTATGATGAAATAGCAAGAGACAAAAAAGATGTAATGTGTTATTGTCTACAACATAGGCCATGGACAATATCACACTCAGAGAAAAATTTCGGCCAAAAAGTACAAAATCATTAATAACTCCGTAACTAAACGTCGTATGATGAAATAGCAAGAGACAAAAAAGATGTAATGTGTTAATGTCTACAACATAGGCCATGTACAATATCACACTCTGAGAAAAATTTCGGCCAAAAAGTACAAAATCATTAATAACTCCCTAATTAAACGTCGTATGATGAAATAGCAAGAGACAAAAAAGATGTAATGTGTTATTGTCTACAACATAGGCCATGCACAATATCACACTCAGAGATATTACTGGAGATAAATAGCTTCCGCCTATATTTTTGTCTCTTGTAGGGTTGAAAATCAAAAAATGTACCTTTTCGGAATTTTTCTGTTGGTTGCAAGGTGAAAGGAGTGTTTTTGCCAAATATCAAGTTTCTAACTCATTTGGAAGTGGGTAAACATTTATGTCAGTGAGTGAATCAGTCAGCCATGTGGTTTTATATAATATAGATGAGCATGGGACGAAGTGGAAAATAATTCTATCACCTGAAACCAAAAATGCATGGGACGAAAAAATACATCAAAATATCATGTTGGTTTCCGACCCTACAAGACGTAAAAAATATAATAAAAGTATTAAAACAACCTATTTTTTGAAATTTCATTCGAATCAATTTTTAAGTTATTCGTGGGACATAGAAAAATTTCGGACAAAAAGTACAAAATCATTAATAACTCCGTAACTAAACGTCGTATGATGAAATAGCAAGAGACAAAAAAGATGTAATGTGTTATTGTCTACAACATAGGCCATGCACAATATCACACTCAGAGATATTACTGGAGATAAATAGCTTCCCCCTATATTTTTGTCTCTTGTAGGGTTGAAAATTAAAAAATGTACCTTTTCGGAATTTTTCTGTTGGTTGCAAGGTGAAAGGAGTGTTTTTGCCAAATATCAAGTTTCTAACTCATTTGGAAGTGGGTAAACATTTATGTCAGTGAGTGAATCAGTCAGCCATGTGGTTTTATATAATATAGATGAGCATGGGACGAAGTGGAAAATAATTCTATCACCTGAAACCATAAATGCATGGGACGAAAAAATACATCAAAATATCATGTTGGTTTCCGACCCTACAAGACGTAAAAAATATAATAAAAGTATTAAAAAAAACTATTTTTTGAAATTTCATTCGAATCAATTTTTAAGTTATTCGTGGGACATAGAAAAATTTCGGACAAAAAGTACAAAATCATTAATAACTCCGTAACTAAACGTCGTATGATGAAATAGCAAGAGACAAAAAAGATGTAAGGTGTTATTGTCTACAACATAGGCCATGGACAATATCACACTCAGAGAAAAATTTCGGCCAAAAAGTACAAAATCATTAATAACTCCGTAACTAAACGTCGTATGATGAAATAGCAAGAGACAAAAAAGATGTAATGTGTTAATGTCTACAACATAGGCCATGTACAATATCACACTCTGAGAAAAATTTCGGCCAAAAAGTACAAAATCATTAATAACTCCCTAATTAAACGTCGTATGATGAAATAGCAAGAGACAAAAAAGATGTAATGTGTTATTGTCTACAACATAGGCCATGCACAATATCACACTCAGAGATATTACTGGAGATAAATAGCTTCCCCCTATATTTTTGTCTCTTGTAGGGTTGAAAATCAAAAAATGTACCTTTTCGGAATTTTTCTGTTGGTTGCAAGGTGAAAGGAGTGTTTTTGCCAAATATCAAGTTTCTAACTCATTTGGAAGTGGGTAAACATTTATGTCAGTGAGTGAATCAGTCAGCCATGTGGTTTTATATAATATAGATGAGCATGGGACGAAGTGGAAAATAATTCTATCACCTGAAACCAAAAATGCATGGGACGAAAAAATACATCAAAATATCATGTTGGTTTCCTACCCTACAAGACGTAAAAAATATAATAAAAGTATTAAAAAAACCTATTTTTTGAAATTTCATTCGAATCAATTTTTAAGTTATTCGTGGGACATAGAAAAATTTCGGCCAAAAAGTACAAAATCATTAATAACTCCGTAACTAAACGTCGTATGATGAAATAGCAAGAGACAAAAAAGATGTAATGTGTTAATGTCTACAACATAGGCCATGTACAATATCACACTCTGAGAAAAATTTCGGCCAAAAAGTACAAAATCATTAATAACTCCCTAATTAAACGTCGTATGATGAAATAGCAAGAGACAAAAAAGATGTAATGTGTTATTGTCTACAACATAGGCCATGTACAATATCACACTCAGAGAAAAATTTCGGCCAAAAAGTACAAAATCATTGATAACTCCGTAAATAAACGTCGTATGATGAAATAGCAAGAGACAAAAAAGATGTAATGTGTTATTGTCTACAACATAGGCCATGCACAATATCACACTCAGAGATATTACTGGAGATAAATAGCTTCCCCCTATATTTTTGTCTCTTGTAGGGTTGAAAATCAAAAAATGTACCTTTTCGGAATTTTTCTGTTGGTTGCAAGTTGAAAGGAGTGTTTTTGCCAAATATCAAGTTTCTAACTCATTTGGAAGTGGGTAAACATTTATGTCAGTGAGTGAATCAGTCAGCCATGTGGTTTTATATAATATAGATGAGCATGGGACGAAGTGGAAAATAATTCTATCACCTGAAACCAAAAATGCATGGGACGAAAAAATACATCAAAATATCATGTTGGTTTCCGACCCTACAAGACGTAAAAAATATAATAAAAGTATTAAAAAAAACTATTTTTTGAAATTTCATTCGAATCAATTTTTAAGTTATTCGTGGGACATAGAAAAATTTCGGACAAAAAGTACAAAATCATTAATAACTCCGTAACTAAACGTCGTATGATGAAATAGCAAGAGACAAAAAAGATGTAAGGTGTTATTGTCTACAACATAGGCCATGGACAATATCACACTCAGAGAAAAATTTCGGCCAAAAAGTACAAAATCATTAATAACTCCGTAACTAAACGTCGTATGATGAAATAGCAAGAGACAAAAAAGATGTAATGTGTTAATGTCTACAACATAGGCCATGTACAATATCACACTCTGAGAAAAATTTCGGCCAAAAAGTACAAAATCATTAATAACTCCCTAATTAAACGTCGTATGATGAAATAGCAAGAGACAAAAAAGATGTAATGTGTTATTGTCTACAACATAGGCCATGCACAATATCACACTCAGAGATATTACTGGAGATAAATAGCTTCCCCCTATATTTTTGTCTCTTGTAGGGTTGAAAATCAAAAAATGTACCTTTTCGGAATTTTTCTGTTGGTTGCAAGGTGAAAGGAGGGGTTTAGCCAAATATCAAGTTTCTAACTCATTTGGAAGTGGGTAAACATTTATGTCAGTGAGTGAATCAGTCAGCCATGTGGTTTTATATAATATAGATGAGCATGGGACGAAGTGGAAAATAATTCTATCACCTGAAACCAAAAATGCATGGGACGAAAAAATACATCAAAATATCATGTTGGTTTCCGACCCTACAAGACGTAAAAAATATAATAAAAGTATTAAAAAAACCTATTTTTTGAAATTTCATTCGAATCAATTTTTAAGTTATTCGTGGGACATAGAAAAATTTCGGACAAAAAGTACAAAATCATTAATAACTCCGAAACTAAACGTCGTATGATGAAATAGCAAGAGACAAAAAAGATGTAATGTGTTATTGTCTACAACATAGGCCATGCACAATATCACACTCAGAGATATTACTGGAGATAAATAGCTTCCCCCTATATTTTTGTCTCTTGTAGGGTTGAAAATTAAAAAATGTACCTTTTCGGAATTTTTCTGTTGGTTGCAAGGTGAAAGGAGTGTTTTTGCCAAATATCAAGTTTCTAACTCATTTGGAAGTGGGTAAACATTTATGTCAGTGAGTGAATCAGTCAGCCATGTGGTTTCATATAATATAGATGAGCATGGGACGAAGTGGAAAATAATTCTATCACCTGAAACCAAAAATGCATGGGACGAAAAAATACATCAAAATATCATGTTGGTTTCCGACCCTACAAGACGTAAAAAATATAATAAAAGTATTAAAAAAACCTATTTTTTGAAATTTCATTCGAATCAATTTTTAAGTTATTCGTGGGACATAGAAAAATTTCGGACAAAAAGTACAAAATCATTAATAACTCCGTAACTAAACGTCGTATGATGAAATAGCAAGAGACAAAAAAGTTGTAATGTGTTATTGTCTACAACATAGGCCATGGACAATATCACACTCAGAGAAAAATTTCGGCCAAAAAGTACAAAATCATTAATAACTCCGTAAATAAACGTCGTATGATGAAATAGCAAGAGACAAAAAAGATGTAATGTGTTATTGTCTACAACATAGGCCATGCACAATATCACACTCAGAGATATTACTGGAGATAAATAGCTTCCCCCTATATTTTTGTCTCTTGTAGGGTTGAAAATCAAAAAATGTACCTTTTCGGAATTTTTCTGTTGGTTGCAAGGTGAAAGGAGTGTTTTTGCCAAATATCAAGTTTCTAACTCATTTGGAAGTGGGTAAACATTTATGTCAGTGAGTGAATCAGTCAGCCATGTGGTTTTATATAATATAGATGAGCATGGGACGAAGTGGAAAATAATTCTATCACCTGAAACCAAAAATGCATGGGACGAAAAAATACATCAAAATATCATGTTGGTTTCCTACCCTACAAGACGTAAAAAATATAATAAAAGTATTAAAAAAACCTATTTTTTGAAATTTCATTCGAATCAATTTTTAAGTTATTCGTGGGACATAGAAAAATTTCGGCCAAAAAGTACAAAATCATTAATAACTCCGTAACTAAACGTCGTATGATGAAATCGCAAGAGACAAAAAAGATGTAATGTGTTAATGTCTACAACATAGGCCATGTACAATATCACACTCTGAGAAAAATTTCGGCCAAAAAGTACAAAATCATTAATAACTCCCTAATTAAACGTCGTATGATGAAATAGCAAGAGACAAAAAAGATGTAATGTGTTATTGTCTACAACATAGGCCATGTACAATATCACACTCAGAGAAAAATTTCGGCCAAAAAGTACAAAATCATTAATAACTCCGTAAATAAACGTCGTATGATGAAATAGCAAGAGACAAAAAAGATGTAATGTGTTATTGTCTACAACATAGGCCATGCACAATATCACACTCAGAGATATTACTGGAGATAAATAGCTTCCCCCTATAATTTTGTCTCTTGTAGGGTTGAAAATCAAAAAATGTACCTTTTCGGAATTTTTCTGTTGGTTGCAAGGTGAAAGGAGTGTTTTTGCCAAATATCAAGTTTCTAACTCATTTGGAAGTGGGTAAACATTTATGTCAGTGAGTGAATCAGTCAGCCATGTGGTTTTATATAATATAGATGAGCATGGGACGAAGTGGAAAATAATTCTATCACCTGAAACCAAAAATGCATGGGACGAAAAAATACATCAAAATATCATGTTGGTTTCCGACCCTACAAGACGTAAAAAATATAATAAAAGTATTAAAAAAAACTATTTTTTGAAATTTCATTCGAATCAATTTTTAAGTTATTCGTGGGACATAGAAAAATTTCGGACAAAAAGTACAAAATCATTAATAACTCCGTAACTAAACGTCGTATGATGAAATAGCAAGAGACAAAAAAGATGTAATGTGTTATTGTCTACAACATAGGCCATGGACAATATCACACTCAGAGAAAAATTTCGGCCAAAAAGTACAAAATCATTAATAACTCCGTAACTAAACGTCGTATGATGAAATAGCAAGAGACAAAAAAGATGTAATGTGTTAATGTCTACAACATAGGCCATGTACAATATCACACTCTGAGAAAAATTTCGGCCAAAAAGTACAAAATCATTAATAACTCCCTAATTAAACGTCGTATGATGAAATAGCAAGAGACAAAAAAGATGTAATGTGTTATTGTCTACAACATAGGCCATGCACAATATCACACTCAGAGATATTACTGGAGATAAATAGCTTCCGCCTATATTTTTGTCTCTTGTAGGGTTGAAAATCAAAAAATGTACCTTTTCGGAATTTTTCTGTTGGTTGCAAGGTGAAAGGAGTGTTTTTGCCAAATATCAAGTTTCTAACTCATTTGGAAGTGGGTAAACATTTATGTCAGTGAGTGAATCAGTCAGCCATGTGGTTTTATATAATATAGATGAGCATGGGACGAAGTGGAAAATAATTCTATCACCTGAAACCAAAAATGCATGGGACGAAAAAATACATCAAAATATCATGTTGGTTTCCGACCCTACAAGACGTAAAAAATATAATAAAAGTATTAAAACAACCTATTTTTTGAAATTTCATTCGAATCAATTTTTAAGTTATTCGTGGGACATAGAAAAATTTCGGACAAAAAGTACAAAATCATTAATAACTCCGTAACTAAACGTCGTATGATGAAATAGCAAGAGACAAAAAAGATGTAATGTGTTATTGTCTACAACATAGGCCATGCACAATATCACACTCAGAGATATTACTGGAGATAAATAGCTTCCCCCTATAATTTTGTCTCTTGTAGGGTTGAAAATCAAAAAATGTACCTTTTCGGAATTTTTCTGTTGGTTGCAAGGTGAAAGGAGTGTTTTTGCCAAATATCAAGTTTCTAACTCATTTGGAAGTGGGTAAACATTTATGTCAGTGAGTGAATCAGTCAGCCATGTGGTTTTATATAATATAGATGAGCATGGGACGAAGTGGAAAATAATTCTATCACCTGAAACCAAAAATGCATGGGACGAAAAAATACATCAAAATATCATGTTGGTTTCCGACCCTACAAGACGTAAAAAATATAATAAAAGTATTAAAAAAAACTATTTTTTGAAATTTCATTCGAATCAATTTTTAAGTTATTCGTGGGACATAGAAAAATTTCGGACAAAAAGTACAAAATCATTAATAACTCCGTAACTAAACGTCGTATGATGAAATAGCAAGAGACAAAAAAGATGTAATGTGTTAATGTCTACAACATAGGCCATGTACAATATCACACTCTGAGAAAAATTTCGGCCAAAAAGTACAAAATCATTAATAACTCCCTAATTAAACGTCGTATGATGAAATAGCAAGAGACAAAAAAGATGTAATGTGTTATTGTCTACAACATAGGCCATGCACAATATCACACTCAGAGATATTACTGGAGATAAATAGCTTCCGCCTATATTTTTGTCTCTTGTAGGGTTGAAAATCAAAAAATGTACCTTTTCGGAATTTTTCTGTTGGTTGCAAGGTGAAAGGAGTGTTTTTGCCAAATATCAAGTTTCTAACTCATTTGGAAGTGGGTAAACATTTATGTCAGTGAGTGAATCAGTCAGCCATGTGGTTTTATATAATATAGATGAGCATGGGACGAAGTGGAAAATAATTCTATCACCTGAAACCAAAAATGCATGGGACGAAAAAATACATCAAAATATCATGTTGGTTTCCGACCCTACAAGACGTAAAAAATATAATAAAAGTATTAAAACAACCTATTTTTTGAAATTTCATTCGAATCAATTTTTAAGTTATTCGTGGGACATAGAAAAATTTCGGACAAAAAGTACAAAATCATTAATAACTCCGTAACTAAACGTCGTATGATGAAATAGCAAGAGACAAAAAAGATGTAATGTGTTATTGTCTACAACATAGGCCATGCACAATATCACACTCAGAGATATTACTGGAGATAAATAGCTTCCCCCTATATTTTTGTCTCTTGTAGGGTTGAAAATTAAAAAATGTACCTTTTCGGAATTTTTCTGTTGGTTGCAAGGTGAAAGGAGTGTTTTTGCCAAATATCAAGTTTCTAACTCATTTGGAAGTGGGTAAACATTTATGTCAGTGAGTGAATCAGTCAGCCATGTGGTTTTATATAATATAGATGAGCATGGGACGAAGTGGAAAATAATTCTATCACCTGAAACCATAAATGCATGGGACGAAAAAATACATCAAAATATCATGTTGGTTTCCGACCCTACAAGACGTAAAAAATATAATAAAAGTATTAAAAAAACTATTTTTTGAAATTTCATTCGAATCAATTTTTAAGTTATTCGTGGGACATAGAAAAATTTCGGACAAAAAGTACAAAATCATTAATAACTCCGTAACTAAACGTCGTATGATGAAATAGCAAGAGACAAAAAAGATGTAAGGTGTTATTGTCTACAACATAGGCCATGGACAATATCACACTCAGAGAAAAATTTCGGCCAAAAAGTACAAAATCATTAATAACTCCGTAACTAAACGTCGTATGATGAAATAGCAAGAGACAAAAAAGATGTAATGTGTTAATGTCTACAACATAGGCCATGTACAATATCACACTCTGAGAAAAATTTCGGCCAAAAAGTACAAAATCATTAATAACTCCCTAATTAAACGTCGTATGATGAAATAGCAAGAGACAAAAAAGATGTAATGTGTTATTGTCTACAACATAGGCCATGCACAATATCACACTCAGAGATATTACTGGAGATAAATAGCTTCCCCCTATATTTTTGTCTCTTGTAGGGTTGAAAATCAAAAAATGTACCTTTTCGGAATTTTTCTGTTGGTTGCAAGGTGAAAGGAGTGTTTTTGCCAAATATCAAGTTTCTAACTCATTTGGAAGTGGGTAAACATTTATGTCAGTGAGTGAATCAGTCAGCCATGTGGTTTTATATAATATAGATGAGCATGGGACGAAGTGGAAAATAATTCTATCACCTGAAACCAAAAATGCATGGGACGAAAAAATACATCAAAATATCATGTTGGTTTCCGACCCTACAAGACGTAAAAAATATAATAAAAGTATTAAAAAAACCTATTTTTTGAAATTTCATTCGAATCAATTTTTAAGTTATTCGTGGGACATAGAAAAATTTCGGACAAAAAGTACAAAATCATTAATAACTCCGTAACTAAACGTCGTATGATGAAATAGCAAGACAAAAAAGTTGTAATGTGTTATTGTCTACAACATAGGCCATGGACAATATCACACTCAGAGAAAAATTTCGGCCAAAAAGTACAAAATCATTAATAACTCCGTAAATAAACGTCGTATGATGAAATAGCAAGAGACAAAAAAGATGTAATGTGTTATTGTCTACAACATAGGCCATGCACAATATCACACTCAGAGATATTACTGGAGATAAATAGCTTCCCCCTATATTTTTGTCTCTTGTAGGGTTGAAAATCAAAAAATGTACCTTTTCGGAATTTTTCTGTTTGTTGCAAGGTGAAAGGAGTGTTTTTGCCAAATATCAAGTTTCTAACTCATTTGGAAGTGGGTAAACATTTATGTCAGTGAGTGAATCAGTCAGCCATGTGGTTTTATATAATATAGATGAGCATGGGACGAAGTGGAAAATAATTCTATCACCTGAAACCAAAAATGCATGGGACGAAAAAATACATCAAAATATCATGTTGGTTTCCTACCCTACAAGACGTAAAAAATATAATAAAAGTATTAAAAAAACCTATTTTTGAAATTTCATTCGAATCAATTTTTAAGTTATTCGTGGGACATAGAAAAATTTCGGCCAAAAAGTACAAAATCATTAATAACTCCGTAACTAAACGTCGTATGATGAAATCGCAAGAGACAAAAAAGATGTAATGTGTTAATGTCTACAACATAGGCCATGTACAATATCACACTCTGAGAAAAATTTCGGCCAAAAAGTACAAAATCATTAATAACTCCCTAATTAAACGTCGTATGATGAAATAGCAAGAGACAAAAAAGATGTAATGTGTTATTGTCTACAACATAGGCCATGTACAATATCACACTCAGAGAAAAATTTCGGCCATAAAGTACAAAATCATTAATAACTCCGTAAATAAACGTCGTATGATGAAATAGCAAGAGACAAAAAAGATGTAATGTGTTATTGTCTACAACATAGGCCATGCACAATATCACACTCAGAGATATTACTGGAGATAAATAGCTTCCCCCTATAATTTTGTCTCTTGTAGGGTTGAAAATCAAAAAATGTACCTTTTCGGAATTTTTCTGTTGGTTGCAAGGTGAAAGGAGTGTTTTTGCCAAATATCAAGTTTCTAACTCATTTGGAAGTGGGTAAACATTTATGTCAGTGAGTGAATCAGTCAGCCATGTGGTTTTATATAATATAGATGAGCATGGGACGAAGTGGAAAATAATTCTATCACCTGAAACCAAAAATGCATGGGACGAAAAAATACATCAAAATATCATGTTGGTTTCCGACCCTACAAGACGTAAAAAATATAATAAAAGTATAAAAAAAAACTATTTTTTGAAATTTCATTCGAATCAATTTTTAAGTTATTCGTGGGACATAGAAAAATTTCGGACAAAAAGTACAAAATCATTAATAACTCCGTAACTAAACGTCGTATGATGAAATAGCAAGAGACAAAAAAGATGTAATGTGTTATTGTCTACAACATAGGCCATGGACAATATCACACTCAGAGAAAAATTTCGGCCAAAAAGTACAAAATCATTAATAACTCCGTAACTAAACGTCGTATGATGAAATAGCAAGAGACAAAAAAGATGTAATGTGTTAATGTCTACAACATAGGCCATGTACAATATCACACTCTGAGAAAAATTTCGGCCAAAAAGTACAAAATCATTAATAACTCCCTAATTAAACGTCGTATGATGAAATAGCAAGAGACAAAAAAGATGTAATGTGTTATTGTCTACAACATAGGCCATGCACAATATCACACTCAGAGATATTACTGGAGATAAATAGCTTCCGCCTATATTTTTGTCTCTTGTAGGGTTGAAAATCAAAAAATGTACCTTTTCGGAATTTTTCTGTTGGTTGCAAGGTGAAAGGAGTGTTTTTGCCAAATATCAAGTTTCTAACTCATTTGGAAGTGGGTAAACATTTATGTCAGTGAGTGAATCAGTCAGCCATGTGGTTTTATATAATATAGATGAGCATGGGACGAAGTGGAAAATAATTCTATCACCTGAAACCATAAATGCATGGGACGAAAAAATACATCAAAATATCATGTTGGTTTCCGAACCTACAAGACGTAAAAAATATAATAAAAGTATTAAAAAAAACTATTTTTTGAAATTTCATTCGAATCAATTTTTAAGTTATTCGTGGGTCATAGAAAAATTTCGGACAAAAAGTACAAAATCATTAATAACTCCGTAACTAAACGTCGTATGATGAAATAGCAAGAGACAAAAAAGATGTAAGGTGTTATTGTCTACAACATAGGCCATGGACAATATCACACTCAGAGAAAAATTTCGGCCAAAAAGTACAAAATCATTAATAACTCCGTAACTAAACGTCGTATGATGAAATAGCAAGAGACAAAAAAGATGTAATGTGTTAATGTCTACAACATAGGCCATGTACAATATCACACTCTGAGAAAAATTTCGGCCAAAAAGTACAAAATCATTAATAACTCCCTAATTAAACGTCGTATGATGAAATAGCAAGAGACAAAAAAGATGTAATGTGTTAATGTCTACAACATAGGCCATGTACAATATCACACTCTGAGAAAAATTTCGGCCAAAAAGTACAAAATCATTAATAACTCCCTAATTAAACGTCGTATGATGAAATAGCAAGAGACAAAAAAGATGTAATGTGTTATTGTCTACAACATAGGCCATGTACAATATCACACTCAGAGAAAAATTTCGGCCAAAAAGTACAAAATCATTAATAACTCCGTAAATAAACGTCGTATGATGAAATAGCAAGAGACAAAAAAGATGTAATGTGTTATTGTCTACAACATAGGCCATGCACAATATCACACTCAGAGATATTACTGGAGATAAATAGCTTCCCCCTATAATTTTGTCTCTTGTAGGGTTGAAAATCAAAAAATGTACCTTTTCGGAATTTTTCTGTTGGTTGCAAGGTGAAAGGAGTGTTTTTGCCAAATATCAAGTTTCTAACTCATTTGGAAGTGGGTAAACATTTATGTCAGTGAGTGAATCAGTCAGCCATGTGGTTTTATATAATATAGATGAGCATGGGACGAAGTGGAAAATAATTCTATCACCTGAAACCAAAAATGCATGGGACGAAAAAATACATCAAAATATCATGTTGGTTTCCGACCCTACAAGACGTAAAAAATATAATAAAAGTATTAAAAAAAACTATTTTTTGAAATTTCATTCGAATCAATTTTTAAGTTATTCGTGGGACATAGAAAAATTTCGGACAAAAAGTACAAAATCATTAATAACTCCGTAACTAAACGTCGTATGATGAAATAGCAAGAGACAAAAAAGATGTAATGTGTTATTGTCTACAACATAGGCCATGGACAATATCACACTCAGAGAAAAATTTCGGCCAAAAAGTACAAAATCATTAATAACTCCGTAACTAAACGTCGTATGATGAAATAGCAAGAGACAAAAAAGATGTAATGTGTTAATGTCTACAACATAGGCCATGTACAATATCACACTCTGAGAAAAATTTCGGCCAAAAAGTACAAAATCATTAATAACTCCCTAATTAAACGTCGTATGATGAAATAGCAAGAGACAAAAAAGATGTAATGTGTTATTGTCTACAACATAGGCCATGCACAATATCACACTCAGAGATATTACTGGAGATAAATAGCTTCCGCCTATATTTTTGTCTCTTGTAGGGTTGAAAATCAAAAAATGTACCTTTTCGGAATTTTTCTGTTGGTTGCAAGGTGAAAGGAGTGTTTTTGCCAAATATCAAGTTTCTAACTCATTTGGAAGTGGGTAAACATTTATGTCAGTGAGTGAATCAGTCAGCCATGTGGTTTTATATAATATAGATGAGCATGGGACGAAGTGGAAAATAATTCTATCACCTGAAACCAAAAATGCATGGGACGAAAAAATACATCAAAATATCATGTTGGTTTCCGACCCTACAAGACGTAAAAAATATAATAAAAGTATTAAAACAACCTATTTTTTGAAATTTCATTCGAATCAATTTTTAAGTTATTCGTGGGACATAGAAAAATTTCGGACAAAAAGTACAAAATCATTAATAACTCCGTAACTAAACGTCGTATGATGAAATAGCAAGAGACAAAAAAGATGTAATGTGTTATTGTCTACAACATAGGCCATGCACAATATCACACTCAGAGATATTACTGGAGATAAATAGCTTCCCCCTATATTTTTGTCTCTTGTAGGGTTGAAAATTAAAAAATGTACCTTTTCGGAATTTTTCTGTTGGTTGCAAGGTGAAAG
The DNA here is from genome assembly GCA_946902985.2 of Meconema thalassinum. Classification (NCBI taxonomy): domain Eukaryota; kingdom Metazoa; phylum Arthropoda; class Insecta; order Orthoptera; family Tettigoniidae; genus Meconema; species Meconema thalassinum. The sequence goes on from OX336398.1 coordinate 209,485,074, forward strand.
GAGTGTTTTTGCCAAATATCAAGTTTCTAACTCATTTGGAAGTGGGTAAACATTTATGTCAGTGAGTGAATCAGTCAGCCATGTGGTTTTATATAATATAGATGAGCATGGGACGAAGTGGAAAATAATTCTATCACCTGAAACCAAAAATGCATGGGACGAAAAAATACATCAAAATATCATGTTGGTTTCCGACCCTACAAGACGTAAAAAATATAATAAAAGTATTAAAAAAAACTATTTTTTGAAATTTCATTCGAATCAATTTTTAAGTTATTCGTGGGACATAGAAAAATTTCGGACAAAAAGTACAAAATCATTAATAACTCCGTAACTAAACGTCGTATGATGAAATAGCAAGAGACAAAAAAGATGTAAGGTGTTATTGTCTACAACATAGGCCATGGACAATATCACACTCAGAGAAAAATTTCGGCCAAAAAGTACAAAATCATTAATAACTCCGTAACTAAACGTCGTATGATGAAATAGCAAGAGACAAAAAAGATGTAATGTGTTAATGTCTACAACATAGGCCATGTACAATATCACACTCTGAGAAAAATTTCGGCCAAAAAGTACAAAATCATTAATAACTCCCTAATTAAACGTCGTATGATGAAATAGCAAGAGACAAAAAAGATGTAATGTGTTATTGTCTACAACATAGGCCATGCACAATATCACACTCAGAGATATTACTGGAGATAAATAGCTTCCCCCTATATTTTTGTCTCTTGTAGGGTTGAAAATCAAAAAATGTACCTTTTCGGAATTTTTCTGTTGGTTGCAAGGTGAAAGGAGTGTTTTTGCCAAATATCAAGTTTCTAACTCATTTGGAAGTGGGTAAACATTTATGTCAGTGAGTGAATCAGTCAGCCATGTGGTTTTATATAATATAGATGAGCATGGGAAGGGTAGCTAGTGGAGACTCCTAATGGATAGCTCCACTCAGGGAGTGGCGCCCCTGCCCAAGCAGCCCCAGGTCCCTCTGGCCCGGAGGGTAGTCCCTGGCAAGGGTGGGGTAGACAGGGCTCCTTAGCCACAGTGAAGGCAACCTGTCTAGGGGTGACAACCCCGAATAATAAGCCTCTCAAGCTAACAACTTGAGCAGTACCTTGGACAGTGACTCGTCGCTGCCCCATGAAGAATGATCTTCAACTGAGCATGGAGGAAAATTTCGCTAAATGCACTACCCCAGGTGGTAACCAATCCACCGTTGCCCATGGCAACGTTAGCGGACCTTCGGATTCTGGGGAGTCCGCACTAACATGCTTTAAGGATGAGTCGGAGCATCCTGAAATTCCTGGACGTAAACTCAGATCAAGACGGCAAAGTTTCTTCGCAACATTTAACGCCAATTCACTGCTCAAAGTGGGTAAACTGAAACATCTGACAGACTCACTAACACGACATAACATAGTACTGACAGCAGTACAGGAAACCAGATTCACTGATGACCATGCCCTTGAATCCCAAGGGTACAGAATCCTCAAAGGAAAAGTCGGTCAGCGAGTAATGAAGAACGTACCCCACTTAGGTACAGGATTTATAATCAGCCATAAGATACTGGATTCAGTCATCGACTTTAGTTCTCCAAGCAGTCGTGTATCTATCCTCTCTCTCAAATGTGCTAACAAGGGCTACACTTTAGTCAATGTACACGCCCCAACCAACCAGGACAACAAGCGCAACCCAGACAGAACTGACAAATTCTGGGAAGACCTAGAAGATATTCTCTCTAAAATCCCAGACCGACATACCACCATACTGCTTGGTGACTTCAATGCCCAGTTAGGAAGGGAGAAAAAATACAGAAACATAGTGGGCAACTATCCAGCGCATAAACGAACTAATCGCAATGGAGAACGATTGGTGGAACTGTGCAGGGCTTTCGACTTGGTTATGAAGTCTACAGCATTTAAACATCTGCCAAGAAAGCAAAAGACTTGGATCTCTCCTAACATCAACCTGGGTGAATTCCAGATAGATCATGTGGCCATCTCAAGAAAATCCCAAAAAGAAATACAAAACGTGAAGGTATTAAGAAGCGCCAATCTGGACTCAGACCACTACCTCTCAAAGATCAAACTGCGACTCCAACCTAGAAACAATAGATTACACAGAACCTCCAAGATGGTCAGATTTGATATAGAGCGACTTAAGAACAATCAAGAAGTCAGTCGAAGACTGAACAGTGCAGATCTTAACAACTGGGACCAACTGAAAGAAGCTCTTGTCAAGACGGCTAGTGAACTTGCTCCCCTCACTAGAAGAAAGAAACATCCATGGTGGACTGAAGACTGTGACAACACAATAGCTCAAAGACAGACAGCCTGGATGAAATGGAACTCTAAAAAGACTAAGGAAAATTGGGAGAACTACTTGGAACAAAGGAAGCTTACAACCAAGATAATCCGAGGAACCAAACGGGCCTTCACACGCAACCAACTAACCCAAATCGAAGAGAACTTCGCTAAAAATAACACCAGAGACTTTTACAAAACATTCAAGCAGTCACTCGGAAAATACACTCCACCAAGTCTCCACTTCAAAGACTCACAGGGCAAACTGGCTTTTAACGACAAGGACAACTGTCGCCTCTTAGCTCAGTACTTTAAGAACTTGCTCAACTGTGATCCACCCAGCGAAGACTTTGACTACATACAAACAACACCAAACCCGGACTCGCTGCCTCCTTCACTGGAAGAAGTTCGTGAAATCATTCAACTTCTTAAGAACAACAAGGCAGCTGGAGAGGACTCCATTGTTGGTGAACTCTGGAAATGTGCTGGAAGCAATGCTGTGTGCAAACTCACCGAGATCATACAGAACATCTGGGAAACAGAGAAATTACCACCTGACTGGACCTCAGCTCTGATCCATCCCCTCCACAAGAAAGGAGATTTTACTGACCTAAACAACTACCGTGGGATTTCTCTCGTCCCGGTAACATACAAGATTTTCTCCAAGGCATTACTAACACGGGCAGAAAGTCAACTGGACAGTCAACTCGGAGAATATCAGGGAGGCTTCAGGAAGGGCCGATCCTGTGCTGAACAGATCCTCAACCTGAAAACTGTACTTGCATACTCCAAATTGAGAAACCGCAAGGTGGTTGTCACCTTTGTTGATTTTAGGAAGGCCTACGACTCTGTTGATAGGGAAACACTTAATAGAATTCTCCAAGAACTAGGGTTAGACAACAAAACCCGCAAACTCATTCTAGAAACCTTGACCAATACCCATTCCAAGGTTAAATTTAGAGGCGAGGTCTCAGCAAGCTTCGAGATAAAAACAGGGGTGAGACAAGGGGATGGACTTTCTCCACTTCTTTTCAACTGTGTCCTTGAAAAGGTTGTGAGAGAATGGCGCAAGGAACTGACCAATATGGGTGTCCAGAGTGGGATATACCTGGGGCGTAGGAAGGAAGGACTGGTTGTAGATTGCCTGGCCTTTGCTGACGACATGGCACTTATTGCCGATTCTCTGGATACAGCAACAATGCAGGTCAATTGCCTCAGAAGACAGGCAGCCAAAGTGGGTCTTCAAGTGTCGCTGGAAAAAACAGAATTCTTCACCAACATCAAAGAAGCTAACAGAGAGATGCTACTAGAACAGGGAAAAATCAAGAGGATTGAGAAATTTAAGTATCTCGGCGAATGGATTGAACCCAACTTATCAGAAAGAGCATCATTATCCATGAGAGTCAACAAGCTGGAACTGGCTTATCGACTGACAAAGAACATCTACAACAAGAAATGCCTGTCACGCAACCTGAAACTGAAGCACTACACCTCAGTCATACAACCAGAAGCCCTGTATGCCATGGAGTGTCTCTCATTGAACCGAAGTGGTCTGATGGAGAAAATGGAAGTCAGAGAGAGGAGAATTCTCAGGAAGATCCTAGGTCCGGTAAAGGAAGATGAGGAATACCGTAGGCGGCACAATTCCGAGCTCTACGAACATATAGAAAGGCTCTCTGACTGTGCTAGGAAAAGGAGAGTAGCATTCTATGGTCATGTGGCAAGATTGCCTCCCAAAAGACTGACCAATAGGCTGTTCACTTTCTGGCAGAACAAGAAGGTTCGTACCACTTGGCTGACAGAAACTGAGAAAGACATTAATGAACTGGGAATATCAGATCTTCAAGACAGGCAATCTGTGAGACATGCCCTGAAGGAAGTCCATGGATTTCAGGAAAAACCCCGGAAGAAAGGTACCCCTTGGACAGATGAAAGGAAGGAGTTACACCGGCAGAAAATGCGACAACACTGGGCAAAGATCAAAGCTCAACAGTTGAACAAGCGTGGTCCAAAGTAGGCCCATTCGAAACAAGAAGAAGAAGATGAGCATGGGACGAAGTGGAAAATAATTCTATCACCTGAAACCAAAAATGCATGGGACGAAAAAATACATCAAAGTATCATGTTGGTTTCCGACCCTACAAGACGTAAAAAATATAATAAAAGTATAAAAAAAACCTATTTTTTGAAATTTCATTCGAATCAATTTTTAAGTTATTCGTGGGACATAGAAAAATTTCGGACAAAAAGTACAAAATCATTAATAACTCCGAAACTAAACGTCGTATGATGAAATAGCAAGAGACAAAAAAGATGTAATGTGTTATTGTCTACAACATAGGCCATGCACAATATCACACTCAGAGATATTACTGGAGATAAATAGCTTCCCCCTATATTTTTGTCTCTTGTAGGGTTGAAAATTAAAAAATGTACCTTTTCGGAATTTTTCTGTTGGTTGCAAGGTGAAAGGAGTGTTTTTGCCAAATATCAAGTTTCTAACTCATTTGGAAGTGGGTAAACATTTATGTCAGTGAGTGAATCAGTCAGCCATGTGGTTTTATATAATATAGATGAGCATGGGACGAAGTGGAAAATAATTCTATCACCTGAAACCAAAAATGCATGGGACGAAAAAATACATCAAAATATCATGTTGGTTTCCGACCCTACAAGACGTAAAAAATATAATAAAAGTATTAAAAAAACCTATTTTTTGAAATTTCATTCGAATCAATTTTTAAGTTATTCGTGGGACATAGAAAAATTTCGGACAAAAAGTACAAAATCATTAATAACTCCGTAACTAAACGTCGTATGATGAAATAGCAAGAGACAAAAAAGTTGTAATGTGTTATTGTCTACAACATAGGCCATGGACAATATCACACTCAGAGAAAAATTTCGGCCAAAAAGTACAAAATCATTAATAACTCCGTAAATAAACGTCGTATGATGAAATAGCAAGAGACAAAAAAGATGTAATGTGTTATTGTCTACAACATAGGCCATGCACAATATCACACTCAGAGATATTACTGGAGATAAATAGCTTCCCCCTATATTTTTGTCACTTGTAGGGTTGAAAATCAAAAAATGTACCTTTTCGGAATTTTTCTGTTGGTTGCAAGGTGAAAGGAGTGTTTTTGCCAAATATCAAGTTTCTAACTCATTTGGAAGTGGGTAAACATTTATGTCAGTGAGTGAATCAGTCAGCCATGTGGTTTTATATAATATAGATGAGCATGGGACGAAGTGGAAAATAATTCTATCACCTGAAACCAAAAATGCATGGGACGAAAAAATACATCAAAATATCATGTTGGTTTCCTACCCTACAAGACGTAAAAAATATAATAAAAGTATTAAAAAAACCTATTTTTTGAAATTTCATTCGAATCAATTTTTAAGTTATTCGTGGGACATAGAAAAATTTCGGCCAAAAAGTACAAAATCATTAATAACTCCGTAACTAAACGTCGTATGATGAAATCGCAAGAGACAAAAAAGATGTAATGTGTTAATGTCTACAACATAGGCCATGGACAATATCACACTCAGAGAAAAATTTCGGCCAAAAAGTACAAAATCATTAATAACTCCCTAATTAAACGTCGTATGATGAAATAGCAAGAGACAAAAAAGATGTAATGTGTTATTGTCTACAACATAGGCCATGTACAATATCACACTCAGAGAAAAATTTCGGCCAAAAAGTACAAAATCATTAATAACTCCGTAAATAAACGTCGTATGATGAAATAGCAAGAGACAAAAAAGATGTAATGTGTTATTGTCTACAACATAGGCCATGCACAATATCACACTCAGAGATATTACTGGAGATAAATAGCTTCCCCCTATAATTTTGTCTCTTGTAGGGTTGAAAATCAAAAAATGTACCTTTTCGGAATTTTTCTGTTGGTTGCAAGGTGAAAGGAGTGTTTTTGCCAAATATCAAGTTTCTAACTCATTTGGAAGTGGGTAAACATTTATGTCAGTGAGTGAATCAGTCAGCCATGTGGTTTTATATAATATAGATGAGCATGGGACGAAGTGGAAAATAATTCTATCACCTGAAACCAAAAATGCATGGGACGAAAAAATACATCAAAATATCATGTTGGTTTCCGACCCTACAAGACGTAAAAAATATAATAAAAGTATTAAAAAAAACTATTTTTTGAAATTTCATTCGAATCAATTTTTAAGTTATTCGTGGGACATAGAAAAATTTCGGACAAAAAGTACAAAATCATTAATAACTCCGTAACTAAACGTCGTATGATGAAATAGCAAGAGACAAAAAAGATGTAATGTGTTATTGTCTACAACATAGGCCATGGACAATATCACACTCAGAGAAAAATTTCGGCCAAAAAGTACAAAATCATTAATAACTCCGTAAATAAACGTCGTATGATGAAATAGCAAGAGACAAAAAAGATGTAATGTGTTATTGTCTACAACATAGGCCATGCACAATATCACACTCTGAGAAAAATTTCGGCCAAAAAGTACAAAATCATTAATAACTCCCTAATTAAACGTCGTATGATGAAATAGCAAGAGACAAAAAAGATGTAATGTGTTATTGTCTAAAACATAGGCCATGTACAATATCACACTCAGAGAAAAATTTCGGCCAAAAAGTACAAAATCATTAATAACTCCGTAAATAAACGTCGTATGATGAAATAGCAAGAGACAAAAAAGATGTAATGTGTTATTGTCTACAACATAGGCCATGCACAATATCACACTCAGAGATATTACTGGAGATAAATAGCTTCCCCCTATATTTTTGTCTCTTGTAGGGTTGAAAATCAAAAAATGTACCTTTTCGGAATTTTTCTGTTGGTTGCAAGGTGAAAGGAGTGTTTTTGCCAAATATCAAGTTTCTAACTCATTTGGAAGTGGGTAAACATTTATGTCAGTGAGTGAATCAGTCTGCCATGTGGTTTTATATAATATAGATGAGCATGGGACGAAGTGGAAAATAATTCTATCACCTGAAACCAAAAATGCATGGGACGAAAAAATACATCAAAATATCATGTTGGTTTCCGACCCTACAAGACGTAAAAAATATAATAAAAGTATTAAAAAAAACTATTTTTTGAAATTTCATTCGAATCAATTTTTAAGTTATTCGTGGGACATAGAAAAATTTCGGACAAAAAGTACAAAATCATTAATAACTCCCTAATTATATGTCGTATGATGAAATAGCAAGAGACAAAAAAGATGTAATGTGTTATCGTCTACAACATAGGCCATGGACAATATCACACTCAGAGAAAAATTTCGGCCAAAAAGTACAAAATCATTAATAACTCCGTAACTAAACGTCGTACGATGAAATAGCAAGAGACAAAAAAGATGTAATGTGTTAATGTCTACAACATAGGCCATGTACAATATCACACTCTGAGAAAAATTTCGGCCAAAAAGTACAAAATCATTAATAACTCCCTAATTAAACGTCGTATGATGAAATAGCAAGAGACAAAAAAGATGTAATGTGTTATTGTCTACAACATAGGCCATGCAAAATATCACACTCAGAGATATTACTGGAGATAAATAGCTTCCCCCTATATTTTTGTCTCTTGTAGGGTTGAAAATCAAAAAATGTACCTTTTCGGAATTTTTCTGTTGGTTGCAAGGTGAAAGGAGTGTTTTTGCCAAATATCAAGTTTCTAACTCATTTGGAAGTGGGTAAACATTTATGTCAGTGAGTGAATCAGTCAGCCATGTGGTTTTATATAATATAGATGAGCATGGGACGTAGTGGAAAATAATTCTATCACCTGAAACCAAAAATGCATGGGACGAAAAAATACATCAAAATATCATGTTGGTTTCCGACCCTACAAGACGTAAAAAATATAATAAAAGTATTAAAAAAACCTATTTTTTGAAATTTCATTCGAATCAATTTTTAAGTTATTCGTGGGACATAGAAAAATTTCGGACAAAAAGTACAAAATCATTAATAACTCCGTAACTAAACGTCGTATGATGAAATAGCAAGAGACAAAAAAGATGTAATGTGTTAATGTCTACAACATAGGCCATGTACAATATCACACTCTGAGAAAAATTTCGGCCAAAAAGTACAAAATCATTAATAACTCCCTAATTAAACGTCGTATGATGAAATAGCAAGAGACAAAAAAGATGTAATGTGTTATTGTCTACAACATAGGCCATGCACAATATCACACTCAGAGATATTACTGGAGATAAATAGCTTCCCCCTATATTTTTGTCTCTTGTAGGGTTGAAAATCAAAAAATGTACCTTTTCGGAATTTTTCTGTTGGTTGCAAGGTGAAAGGAGTGTTTTTGCCAAATATCAAGTTTCTAACTCATTTGGAAGTGGGTAAACATTTATGTCAGTGAGTGAATCAGTCAGCCATGTGGTTTTATATAATATAGATGAGCATGGGACGTAGTGGAAAATAATTCTATCACCTGAAACCAAAAATGCATGGGACGAAAAAATACATCAAAATATCATGTTGGTTTCCGACCCTACAAGACGTAAAAAATATAATAAAAGTATTAAAAAAAACTATTTTTTGAAATTTCATTCGAATCAATTTTTAAGTTATTCGTGGGACATAGAAAAATTTCGGACAAAAAGTACAAAATCATTAATAACTCCCTAATTATACGTCGTATGATGAAATAGCAAGAGACAAAAAAGATGTAATGTGTTATTGTCTACAACATAGGCCATGGACAATATCACACTCAGAGAAAAATTTCGGCCAAAAAGTACAAAATCATTAATAACTCCGTAACTAAACGTCGTATGATGAAATAGCAAGAGACAAAAAAGATGTAATGTGTTAATGTCTACAACATAGGCCATGTACAATATCACACTCTGAGAAAAATTTCGGCCAAAAAGTACAAAATCATTAATAACTCCCTAATTAAACGTCGTATGATGAAATAGCAAGAGACAAAAAAGATGTAATGTGTTATTGTCTACAACTTAGGGCATGTACAATATCACACTCAGAGAAAAATTTCGGCCAAAAAGTACAAAATCATTAATAACTCCCTAATTAAACGTCGTATGATGAAATAGCAAGAGACAAAAAAGATGTAATGTGTAATTGTCTACAACATAGGCCATGTACAATATCACACTCAGAGAAAAATTTCGGCCAAAAAGTACAAAATCATTAATAACTCCGTAAATAAACGTCGTATGATGAAATAGCAAGAGACAAAAAAGATGTAATGTGTTATTGTCTACAACATAGGCCATGCACAATATCACACTCAGAGATATTACTGGAGATAAATAGCTTCCCCCTATATTTTTGTCTCTTGTAGGGTTGAAAATCAAAAAATGTACCTTTTCGGAATTTTTCTGTTGGTTGCAAGGTGAAAGGAGTGTTTTTGCCAAATATCAAGTTTCTAACTCATTTGGAAGTGGGTAAACATTTATGTCAGTGAGTGAATCAGTCAGCCATGTGGTTTTATATAATATAGATGAGCATGGGACGAAGTGGAAAATAATTCTATCACCTGAAACCAAAAATGCATGGGACGAAAAAATACATCAAAATATCATGTTGGTTTCCGACCCTACAAGACGTAAAAAATATAATAAAAGTATTAAAAAAACCTATTTTTTGAAATTTCATTCGAATCAATTTTTAAGTTATTCGTGGGACATAGAAAAATTTCGGACAAAAAGTACAAAATCATTAATAACTCCGTAACTAAACGTCGTATGATGAAATAGCAAGAGACAAAAAAGATGTAATGTGTTAATGTCTACAACATAGGCCATGTACAATATCACACTCTGAGAAAAATTTCGGCCAAAAAGTACAAAATCATTAATAACTCCCTAATTAAACGTCGTATGATGAAATAGCAAGAGACAAAAAAGATGTAATGTGTTATTGCCTACAACATAGGCCATGTACAATATCACACTCAGAGATATTACTGGAGATAAATAGCTTCCCCCTATATTTTTGTCTCTTGTAGGGTTGAAAATTAAAAAATGTACCTTTTCGGAATTTTTCTGTTGGTTGCAAGGTGAAAGGAGTGTTTTTGCCAAATATCAAGTTTCTAACTCATTTGGAAGTGGGTAAACATTTATGTCAGTGAGTGAATCAGTCAGCCATGTGGTTTTATATAATATAGATAAGCATGGGACGTAGTGGAAAATAATTCTATCACCTGAAACCAAAAATGCATGGGACGAAAATATACATCAAAATATCATGTTGGTTTCCGACCCTACAAGACGTAAAAAATATAATAAAAGTATTAAAAAAAACTATTTTTTGAAATTTCATTCGAATCAATTTTTAAGTTATTCGTGGGACATAGAAAAATTTCGGACAAAAAGTACAAAATCATTAATAACTCCCTAATTATACGTCGTATGATGAAATAGCAAGAGACAAAAAAGATGTAATGTGTTATTGTCTACAACATAGGCCATGGACAATATCACACTCAGAGAAAAATTTCGGCCAAAAAGTACAAAATCATTAATAACTCCGTAACTAAACGTCGTATGATGAAATAGCAAGAGACAAAAAAGAAGTAATGTGTTAATGTCTACAACATAGGCCATGTACAATATCACACTCTGACAAAAATTTCGGCCAAAAAGTACAAAATCATTAATAACTCCCTAATTAAACGTCGTATGATGAAATAGCAAGAGACAAAAAAGATGTAATGTGTATTTGTCTACAACGTAGGGCATGTACAATATCACACTCAGAGAAAAAATTCGGCCAAAAAGTACAAAATCATTAATAACTCCCTAATTAAACGTCGTATGATGAAATAGCAAGAGACAAAAAAGATGTAATGTGTTATTGTCTACAACATAGGCCATGTACAATATCACACTCAGAGAAAAATTTCGGCCAAAAAGTACAAAATCATTAATAACTCCGTAAATAAACGTCGTATGATGAAATAGCAAGAGACAAAAAAGATGTAATGTGTTATTGTCTACAACATAGGCCATGCACAATATCACACTCAGAGATATTACTGGAGATAAATAGCTTCCCCCTATATTTTTGTCTCTTGTAGGGTTGAAAATCAAAAAATGTACCTTTTCGGAATTTTTCTGTTGGTTGCAAGGTGAAAGGAGTGTTTTTGCCAAATATCAAGTTTCTAACTCATTTGGAAGTGGGTAAACATTTATGTCAGTGAGTGTATCAGTCAGCCATGTGGTTTTATATAATATAGATGAGCATGGGACGTAGTGGAAAATAATTCTATCACCTGAAACCAAAAATGCATGGGACGAAAAAATACATCAAAATATCATGTTGGTTTCCGACCCTACAAGACGTAAAAAATATAATAAAAGTATTAAAAAAAACTATTTTTTGAAATTTCATTCGAATCAATTTTTAAGTTATTCGTGGGACATAGAAAAATTTCGGACAAAAAGTACAAAATCATTAATAACTCCCTAATTATACGTCGTATGATGAAATAGCAAGAGACAAAAAAGATGTAATGTGTTATTGTCTACAACATAGGCCATGGACAATATCACACTCAGAGAAAAATTTCGGCCAAAAAGTACAAAATCATTAATAACTCCGTAACTTAACGTCGAATGATGAAATAGCAAGAGACAAAAAAGATGTAATGTGTTAATGTCTACAACATAGGCCATGTACAATATCACACTCTGAGAAAAATTTCGGCCAAAAAGTACAAAATCATTAATAACTCCCTAATTAAACGTCGTATGATGAAATAGCAAGAGACAAAAAAGATGTAATGTGTTATTGTCTACAACTTAGGGCATGTACAATATCACACTCAGAGAAAAATTTCGGCCAAAAAGTACAAAATCATTAATAACTCCCTAATTAAACGTCGTATGATGAAATAGCAAGAGACAAAAAAGATGTAATGTGTAATTGTCTACAACATAGGCCATGTACAATATCACACTCAGAGAAAAATTTCGGCCAAAAAGTACAAAATCATTAATAACTCCGTAAATAAACGTCGTATGATGAAATAGCAAGAGACAAAAAAGATGTAATGTGTTATTGTCTACAACATAGGCCATGCACAATATCACACTCAGAGATATTACTGGAGATAAATAGCTTCCCCCTATATTTTTGTCTCTTGTAGGGTTGAAAATCAAAAAATGTACCTTTTCGGAATTTTTCTGTTGGTTGCAAGGTGAAAGGAGTGTTTTTGCCAAATATCAAGTTTCTAACTCATTTGGAAGTGGGTAAACATTTATGTCAGTGAGTGAATCAGTCAGCCATGTGGTTTTATATAATATAGATGAGCATGGGACGAAGTGGAAAATAATTCTATCACCTGAAACCAAAAATGCATGGGACGAAAAAATACATCAAAATATCATGTTGGTTTCCGACCCTACAAGACGTAAAAAATATAATAAAAGTATTAAAAAAACCTATTTTTTGAAATTTCATTCGAATCAATTTTTAAGTTATTCGTGGGACATAGAAAAATTTCGGACAAAAAGTACAAAATCATTAATAACTCCCTAATTATACGTCGTATGATGAAATAGCAAGAGACAAAAAAGATGTAATGTGTTATTGTCTACAACATAGGCCATGGACAATATCACACTCAGAGAAAAATTTCGGCCAAAAAGTACAAAATCATTAATAACTCCGTAACTAAACGTCGTATGATGAAATAGCAAGAGACAAAAAAGATGTAATGTGTTAATGTCTACAACATAGGCCATGTACAATATCACACTGAGAAAAATTTCGGCCAAAAAGTACAAAATCATTAATAACTCCCTAATTAAACGTCGTATGATGAAATAGCAAGAGACAAAAAAGATGTAATGTGTTATTGTCTACAACTTAGGGCATGTACAATATCACACTCAGAGAAAAATTTCGGCCAAAAAGTACAAAATCATTAATAACTCCCTAATTAAACGTCGTATGATGAAATAGCAAGAGACAAAAAAGATGTAATGTGTTATTGTCTACAACATAAGCCATGTACAATATCACACTCAGAGAAAAATTTCGGCCAAAAAGTACAAAATCATTAATAACTCCGTAAATAAACGTCGTCTGATGAAATAGCAAGAGACAAAAAAGATGTAATGTGTTATTGTCTACAACATAGGCCATGCACAATATCACACTCAGAGATATTACTGGAGATAAATAGCTTCCCCCTATATTTTTGTCTCTTGTATGGTTGAAAATCAAAAAATGTACCTTTTCGGAATTTTTCTGTTGGTTGCAAGGTGAAAGGAGTGTTTTTGCCAAATATCAAGTTTCTAACTCATTTGGAAGTGGGTAAACATTTATGTCAGTGAGTGAATCAGTCAGCCATGTGGTTTTATATAATATAGATGAGCATGGGACGAAGTGGAAAATAATTCTATCACCTGAAACCAAAAATGCATGGGACGAAAAAATACATCAAAATATCATGTTGGTTTCCGACCCTACAAGACGTAAAAAATATAATAAAAGTATTAAAAAAACCTATTTTTTGAAATTTCATTCGAATCAATTTTTAAGTTATTCGTGGGACATAGAAAAATTTCGGACAAAAAGTACAAAATCATTAATAACTCCGTAACTAAACGTCGTATGATGAAATAGCAAGAGACAAAAAAGATGTAATGTGTTAATGTCTACAACATAGGCCATGTACAATGTCACACTCTGAGAAAAATTTCGGCCAAAAAGTACAAAATCATTAATAACTCCCTAATTAAACGTCGTATGATGAAATAGCAAGAGACAAAAAAGATGTAATGTGTTATTGCCTACAACATAGGCCATGTACAATATCACACTCAGAGAAAAATTTCGGCCAAAAAGTACAAAATCATTAATAACTCCGTAAATAAACGTCGTATGATGAAATAGCAAGAGACAAAAAAGATGTAATGTGTTATTGTCTACAACATAGGCCATGCACAATATCACACTCAGAGATATTACTGGAGATAAATAGCTTCCCCCTATATTTTTGTCTCTTGTAGGGTTGAAAATCAAAAAATGTACCTTTTCGGAATTTTTCTGTTGGTTGCAAGGTGAAAGGAGTGTTTTTGCCAAATATCAAGTTTCTAACTCATTTGGAAGTGGGTAAACATTTATGTCAGTGAGTGAATCAGTCAGCCATGTGGTTTTATATAATATAGATGAGCATGGGACGAAGTGGAAAATAATTCTATCACCTGAAACCAAAAATGCATGGGACGAAAAAATACATCAAAATATCATGTTGGTTTCCGACCCTACAAGACGTAAAAAATATAATAAAAGTATTAAAAAAAACTATTTTTTGAAATTTCATTCGAATCAATTTTTAAGTTATTCGTGGGACATAGAAAAATTTCGGACAAAAAGTACAAAATCATTAATAACTCCGTAACTAAACGTCGTATGATGAAATAGCAAGAGACAAAAAAGATGTAATGTGTTATTGTCTACAACATAGGCCATGGACAATATCACACTCAGAGAAAAATTTCGGCCAAAAAGTACAAAATCATTAATAACTCCGTAACTAAACGTCGTATGATGAAATAGCAAGAGACAAAAAAGATGTAATGTGTTAATGTCTACAACATAGGCCATGTACAATATCACACTCTGAGAAAAATTTCGGCCAAAAAGTACAAAATCATTAATAACTCCCTAATTAAACGTCGTATGATGAAATAGCAAGAGACAAAAAAGATGTAATGTGTTATTGTCTACAACATAGGCCATGCACAATATCACACTCAGAGATATTACTGGAGATAAATAGCTTCCCCCTATATTTTTGTCTCTTGTAGGGTTGAAAATCAAAAAATTTACCTTTTCGGAATTTTTCTGTTGGTTGCAAGGTGAAAGGAGTGTTTTTGCCAAATATCAAGTTTCTAACTCATTTGTAAGTGGGTAAACATTTATGTCAGTGAGTGAATCAGTCAGCCATGTGGTTTTATATAATATAGATGAGCATGGGACGAAGTGGAAAATAATTCTATCACCTGAAACCAAAAATGCATGGGACGAAAAAATACATCAAAATATCATGTTGGTTTCCGACCCTACAAGACGTAAAAAATATAATAAAAGTATTAAAAAAACCCAGTTTTTGAAATTTCATTCGAATCAATTTTTAAGTTATTCGTGGGACATAGAAAAATTTCGGACAAAAAGTACAAAATCATTAATAACTCCGTAACTAAACGTCGTATGATGAAATAGCAAGAGACAAAAAAGATGTAATGTGTTATTGTCTACAACATAGGCCATGCACAATATCACACTCAGAGATATTACTGGAGATAAATAGCTTCCCCCTATATTTTTGTCTCTTGTAGGGTTGAAAATCAAAAAATTTACCTTTTCGGAATTTTTCTGTTGGTTGCAAGGTGAAAGGAGTGTTTTTGCCAAATATCAAGTTTCTAACTCATTTGTAAGTGGGTAAACATTTATGTCAGTGAGTGAATCAGTCAGCCATGTGGTTTTATATAATATAGATGAGCATGGGACGTAGTGGAAAATAATTCTATCACCTGAAACCAAAAATGCATGGGACGAAAATATACATCAAAATATCATGTTGGTTTCCGACCCTACAAGACGTAAAAAATATAATAAAAGTATTAAAAAAAACTATTTTTTGAAATTTCATTCGAATCAATTTTTAAGTTATTCGTGGGACATAGAAAAATTTCGGACAAAAAGTACAAAATCATTAATAACTCCCTAATTATACGTCGTATGATGAAATAGCAAGAGACAAAAAAGATGTAATGTGTTATTGTCTACAACATAGGCCATGGACAATATCACACTCAGAGAAAAATTTCGGCCAAAAAGTACAAAATCATTAATAACTCCGTAACTAAACGTCGTATGATGAAATAGCAAGAGACAAAAAAGAAGTAATGTGTTAATGTCTACAACATAGGCCATGTACAATATCACACTCTGAGAAAAATTTCGGCCAAAAAGTACAAAATCATTAATAACTCCCTAATTAAACGTCGTATGATGAAATAGCAAGAGACAAAAAAGATGTAATGTGTATTTGTCTACAACGTAGGGCATGTACAATATCACACTCAGAGAAAAAAATCGGCCAAAAAGTACAAAATCATTAATAACTCCCTAATTAAACGTCGTATGATGAAATAGCAAGAGACAAAAAAGATGTAATGTGTTATTGTCTACAACATAGGCCATGTACAATATCACACTCAGAGAAAAATTTCGGCCAAAAAGTACAAAATCATTAATAACTCCGTAAATAAACGTCGTATGATGAAATAGCAAGAGACAAAAAAGATGTAATGTGTTATTGTCTACAACATAGGCCATGCACAATATCACACTCAGAGATATTACTGGAGATAAATAGCTTCCCCCTATATTTTTGTCTCTTGTAGGGTTGAAAATCAAAAAATGTACCTTTTCGGAATTTTTCTGTTGGTTGCAAGGTGAAAGGAGTGTTTTTGCCAAATATCAAGTTTCTAACTCATTTGGAAGTGGGTAAACATTTATGTCAGTGAGTGAATCAGTCAGCCATGTGGTTTTATATAATATAGATGAGCATGGGACGAAGTGGAAAATAATTCTATCACCTGAAACCAAAAATGCATGGGACGAAAAAATACATCAAAATATCATGTTGGTTTCCGACCCTACAAGACGTAAAAAATATAATAAAAGTATTAAAAAAACCTATTTTTTGAAATTTCATTCGAATCAATTTTTAAGTTATTCGTGGGACATAGAAAAATTTCGGACAAAAAGTACAAAATCATTAATAACTCCGTAACTAAACGTCGTATGATGAAATAGCAAGAGACAAAAAAGATGTAATGTGTTATTGTCTACAACATAGGCCATGGACAATATCACACTCAGAGAAAAATTTCGGCCAAAAAGTACAAAATCATTAATAACTCCGTAACTAAACGTCGTATGATGAAATAGCAAGAGACAAAAAAGATGTAATGTGTTAATGTCTACAACATAGGCCATGTACAATATCACACTCTGAGAAAAATTTCGGCCAAAAAGTACAAAATCATTAATAACTCCCTAATTAAACGTCGTATGATGAAATAGCAAGAGACAAAAAAGATGTAATGTGTTATTGTCTACAACATAGGCCATGCACAATATCACACTCAGAGATATTACTGGAGATAAATAGCTTCCCCCTATATTTTTGTCTCTTGTAGGGTTGAAAATCAAAAAATTTACCTTTTCGGAATTTTTCTGTTGGTTGCAAGGTGAAAGGAGTGTTTTTGCCAAATATCAAGTTTCTAACTCATTTGTAAGTGGGTAAACATTTATGTCAGTGAGTGAATCAGTCAGCCATGTGGTTTTATATAATATAGATGAGCATGGGACGAAGTGGAAAATAATTCTATCACCTGAAACCAAAAATGCATGGGACGAAAAAATACATCAAAATATCATGTTGGTTTCCGACCCTACAAGACGTAAAAAATATAATAAAAGTATTAA
The DNA here is from genome assembly GCA_946902985.2 of Meconema thalassinum. Lineage (NCBI taxonomy): Eukaryota > Metazoa > Arthropoda > Insecta > Orthoptera > Tettigoniidae > Meconema > Meconema thalassinum. The sequence goes on from OX336398.1 coordinate 209,502,906, forward strand.
AAAAACCCATTTTTTGAAATTTCATTCGAATCAATTTTTAAGTTATTCGTGGGACATAGAAAAATTTCGGACAAAAAGTACAAAATCATTAATAACTCCGTAACTAAACGTCGTATGATGAAATAGCAAGAGACAAAAAAGATGTAATGTGTTATTGTCTACAACATAGGCCATGCACAATATCACACTCAGAGATATTACTGGAGATAAATAGCTTCCCCCTATATTTTTGTCTCTTGTAGGGTTGAAAATTAAAAAATGTACCTTTTCGGAATTTTTCTGTTGGTTGCAAGGTGAAAGGAGTGTTTTTGCCAAATATCAAGTTTCTAACTCATTTGGAAGTGGGTAAACATTTATGTCAGTGAGTGAATCAGTCAGCCATGTGGTTTTATATAATATAGATGAGCATGGGACGTAGTGGAAAATAATTCTATCACCTGAAACCAAAAATGCATGGGACGAAAATATACATCAAAATATCATGTTGGTTTCCGACCCTACAAGACGTAAAAAATATAATAAAAGTATAAAAAAAAACTATTTTTTGAAATTTCATTCGAATCAATTTTTAAGTTATTCGTGGGACATAGAAAAATTTCGGACAAAAAGTACAAAATCATTAATAACTCCCTAATTATACGTCGTATGATGAAATAGCAAGAGACAAAAAAGATGTAATGTGTTATTGTCTACAACATAGGCCATGGACAATATCACACTCAGAGAAAAATTTCGGCCAAAAAGTACAAAATCATTAATAACTCCGTAACTAAACGTCGTATGATGAAATAGCAAGAGACAAAAAAGAAGTAATGTGTTAATGTCTACAACATAGGCCATGTACAATATCACACTCTGAGAAAAATTTCGGCCAAAAAGTACAAAATCATTAATAACTCCCTAATTAAACGTCGTATGATGAAATAGCAAGAGACAAAAAAGATGTAATGTGTATTTGTCTACAACGTAGGGCATGTACAATATCACACTCAGAGAAAAAATTCGGCCAAAAAGTACAAAATCATTAATAACTCCCTAATTAAACGTCGTATGATGAAATAGCAAGAGACAAAAAAGATGTAATGTGTTATTGTCTACAACATAGGCCATGTACAATATCACACTCAGAGAAAAATTTCGGCCAAAAAGTACAAAATCATTAATAACTCCGTAAATAAACGTCGTATGATGAAATAGCAAGAGACAAAAAAGATGTAATGTGTTATTGTCTACAACATAGGCCATGCACAATATCACACTCAGAGATATTACTGGAGATAAATAGCTTCCCCCTATATTTTTGTCTCTTGTAGGGTTGAAAATCAAAAAATGTACCTTTTCGGAATTTTTCTGTTGGTTGCAAGGTGAAAGGAGTGTTTTTGCCAAATATCAAGTTTCTAACTCATTTGGAAGTGGGTAAACATTTATGTCAGTGAGTGAATCAGTCAGCCATGTGGTTTTATATAATATAGATGAGCATGGGACGAAGTGGAAAATAATTCTATCACCTGAAACCAAAAATGCATGGGACGAAAAAATACATCAAAATATCATGTTGGTTTCCGACCCTACAAGACGTAAAAAATATAATAAAAGTATTAAAAAAACCTATTTTTTGAAATTTCATTCGAATCAATTTTTAAGTTATTCGTGGGACATAGAAAAATTTCGGACAAAAAGTACAAAATCATTAATAACTCCGTAACTAAACGACGTATGATGAAATAGCAAGAGACAAAAAAGATGTAATGTGTTAATGTCTACAACATAGGCCATGTACAATATCACACTCTGAGAAAAATTTCGGCCAAAAAGTACAAAATCATTAATAACTCCCTAATTAAACGTCGTATGATGAAATAGCAAGAGACAAAAAAGATGTAATGTGTTATTGTCTAAAACATAGGCCATGTACAATATCACACTCAGAGAAAAATTTCGGCCAAAAAGTACAAAATCATTAATAACTCCGTAAATAAACGTCGTATGATGAAATAGCAAGAGACAAAAAAGATGTAATGTGTTATTGTCTACAACATAGGCCATGCACAATATCACACTCAGAGATATTACTGGAGATAAATAGCTTCCCCCTATATTTTTGTCTCTTGTAGGGTTGAAAATCAAAAAATGTACCTTTTCGGAATTTTTCTGTTGGTTGCAAGGTGAAAGGAGTGTTTTTGCCAAATATCAAGTTTCTAACTCATTTGGAAGTGGGTAAACATTTATGTCAGTGAGTGAATCAGTCTGCCATGTGGTTTTATATAATATAGATGAGCATGGGACGAAGTGGAAAATAATTCTATCACCTGAAACCAAAAATGCATGGGACGAAAAAATACATAAAAATATCATGTTGGTTTCCGACCCTACAAGACGTAAAAAATATAATAAAAGTATTAAAAAAACCTATTTTTTGAAATTTCATTCGAATCAATTTTTAAGTTATTCGTGGGACATAGAAAAATTTCGGACAAAAAGTACAAAATCATTAATAACTCCCTAATTATACGTCGTATGATGAAATAGCAAGAGACAAAAAAGATGTAATGTGTTATTGTCTACAACATAGGCCATGGACAATATCACACTCAGAGAAAAATTTCGGCCAAAAAGTACAAAATCATTAATAACTCCGTAACTAAACGTCGTATGATGAAATAGCAAGAGACAAAAAAGATGTAATGTGTTAATGTCTACAACATAGGCCATGTACAATATCACACTCTGAGAAAAATTTCAGCCAAAAAGTACAAAATCATTAATAACTCCCTAATTAAACGTCGTATGATGAAATAGCAAGAGACAAAAAAGATGTAATGTGTTATTGTCTACAACTTAGGGCATGTACAATATCACACTCAGAGAAAAATTTCGGCCAAAAAGTACAAAATCATTAATAACTCCCTAATTAAACGTCGTATGATGAAATAGCAAGAGACAAAATAGATGTAATGTGTTATTGTCTACAACATAGGCCATGTACAATATCACACTCAGAGAAAAATTTCGGCCAAAAAGTACAAAATCATTAATAACTCCGTAAATAAACGTCGTATGATGAAATAGCAAGAGACAAAAAAGATGTAATGTGTTATTGTCTACAACATAGGCCATGCACAATATCACACTCAGAGATATTACTGGAGATAAATAGCTTCCCCCTATATTTTTGTCTCTTGTAGGGTTGAAAATCAAAAAATGTACCTTTTCGGAATTTTTCTGTTGGTTGCAAGGTGAAAGGAGTGTTTTTGCCAAATATCAAGTTTCTAACTCATTTGGAAGTGGGTAAACATTTATGTCAGTGAGTGAATCAGTCAGCCATGAGGTTTTATATAATATAGATTACTGCAGCCAATAGCTTTTCAGGATGCGCTGGCTGCGTGACACAGCAGTACCGTTCTCGCCAGCTGTTCCCAAGGTTTCAGGATCGAATCTTGGCAGTCAGCTGACATTTGAGGGTGTGCAAATGTGAGGGAGCCATGTCAGTAGCTTTACTGGCACGTTAAAGATCTCCTTTGGGGCAAAATTCTGGCGAGGAATGAGACCGCCCCTCCAAAACCAGTTCATCAGGAGGAAAGGAAGTGATAAGAGATTGCCTTACCTCCCGAGACAGGTTTTCGCTTTTAGAACTATGTTGTGACATCCATGTCAGGACATCTCACCTCGTGATATTTTCAGATCAGCAATCAAGTCAGTCACCAAGCTGTTCTCACTCCTGGCATTGCCATGTCAAGTCGATACAGATTGTTCAAATGGCTTACTGCTGGGGAATTGAGGCTTCCTGTTTACACCATCCCCTCTTTGTACTAGGCTTACATAAATAATTTGTAGCCTAGTTTTATTTTAGGGGAGCCTTCTACTTTGCCATTCGCTCCTGTAGTTTTTATACCAACCCATAAGAAACAAGACAAACCGACAAAAATCAAACCGATTGTAAGGCTTTAACATATTTCATCCAAGATAAATTCAAAGTTTTAGCCAAATATTCCAAATGTTCTCTCTGATAACTTTCTTTTTTATAGAGATAACAGGCATAGAATTGTTCAGGGGCGGTGCGTCATTAAGAGCCGAAAGGGCCCCGCCGACCCAGGGCCATTAGACCGTATTGCACAAAATTTGTTTAAATAAAGTATTTAAAAATTACTTTAAATTACAGATATTCTACTTTTAATAAGTGGTTTTCTTTTCTAGAATCCCTAAAATGAATTCAGTATACATAACTCATCCCTAGCTTAAGATCCTGACAGTCTTGTACGGTGTATTGTCATAACGAGGGCCACTTCACAGAAAGTCCCCTTGTAAAGTATTTGGCTTGATGGGCCGGGTGAGGAAACAGTAGCACTCTCTTGCACACGAATTCTTCTGTGCTATGAAGGGATTTTTCTTTCTCTTCAAGGGCAGGCAGAATGGGCCCATAGCGTCGATTTGAAGCGAAATAGAAAATATCTCCATTTCACTTCCTGCTTCTGTGTCTGACAAACAGGACTACAGTAGAAGGGTCCACCCCACCCTACGCCCTTAAACAGGTATTCAGTCATAGTTTGCAGCTTGCTGTCGTTAGACAAACATATATTTATATATTTTCAGTATTCGGGTGTCGAAGTACAGTATAAGTGTGTTAGTGAGTTCTGTGGATGAAATGAATATCTGTAAATTAATGTGTTTTTAACTTTTGTGATTCGGTACGTAGTTATTTAATATGCTGATTGTGTGTGACATAGGAAAATGAAAGTGGAATTTTTATTAACAAATCCATTTTCTTCTATACCGCTGAACACAAAGCTAGAAATTTTAAAAAATAGAACCTTATCAACCAAGCTGATAGATACATTTGCTTCATCCAAGCACAGGAGAGTAGAATATATTCATAAATAAGGAGCCATGTGAAGACAGTTTTTAATGCATGCTTTTTATTAAACCTCTTTTCAAATGTTGTGTTGTGTGGAATTACAGTATGATAATGGCAATACTAGCAACAATGAATGTGAAATATAAATCGATATTTTATATGAAACAATAATATCAACACTCGGCAATTTTTCTAGGTTTATGCTGTTTCTTGTGCGGTGTTTCGCCTAGGAACACCCTAGATAGGCTCATCAGCGGGATCTTGGTGTCCGTGCCCGGAACCCCCCAGGAGTAGTTCCACGGAACTCTTCAGGATTGCACAGGATAAGAAGGTGTTAGCCATGGTGGTAGCCAACGTCCGTATCGGATAAGGTAGAAGAAGAAGAAGAAGAAAGGTGAATTAAGCTCTAAAACGGCATAACTGTGTCCTTCGTGACAAATCTATTGCCAACATTGATATATATCAAAATGTATTATTTTCCTATCTAGACGTATATTTCAGCGCCTAGCGAAAAGCGCGGTTATGTTTGTGTTATTTTCATGAATAATCAATAACTCATCGCAGAACATACTGTTCAATTACGTGTAATATAGGCTACTTTCATATGGCTTTTTAGTTTTTATGTTGCCAGACTTGCCGGAGCAGTACATAGCCTCAGGCGTTGCTCTCTCTCGGAAATTCTATAACCAAAAGTGACGAATCTCTTATAGTTTACATGATCCTTGTATTTAAATGTTGGACCGTTTATTTACATTCGTTCGGAATGTTTATTTCTATTCTTTGATCTCTAGAGTTAACGCAGCGCTTTATTGTTTCATGATGCAGTGGCAATCATCCGTAGAATTTGTTAAAACGTAATCTATCACGTTCATGACTGGTGACTGCTGTAGTGTGTGCTGATGGAAATCTGCGTAATGTATGCGTTGCATATTTCGAAAAAACCGCCTTTTTAACCAGCGACGTTATTATACTTGCGTACCGTGAATAGCGACGATTTCTGGTTCTAATTATGATTCGAAGCAGTGACAACTATTTGGAGTGTTATTTGACAATGTTAAACTTGTAGGTTATGTGGCCAATGACAAGCGAAGCAACGTATCTAGGCAATACATATTTGGATTTTCTGGCAACTAGTTTCCACGAAAGTGTTACAAGTGACCAAGGATATACATGTTGTTGTAGTCTTTATTACCCATATAGCGTACTTTTCAGTGGTAGGTTTACAATTCAGTGCTTTGTGATAAATAAATTTGTGCTTTCACTTAACAAAAAACTGTCCACAATTATGGAACATCAAGGATTAGTGTTGTGGAGATATTCCGGCTTGTTATTTCTTTATTATATTTGCCAAATTATGGATTCGTAAAGCAGAACATAACCTTATGACTAACTTGTTGGTGAGTCCTGAATTTTTAGATATTAAATAAAGCTCCTTTACAGGAATTTGCTCTTTTATTTATTTTTACTGTTTCCCTAGACTCTACCTTCTAATCCAAGAATAATTCTGACATCTTCAGCAGTAGGCTAACATAAATTGGGTGCTTGTGACCATACTCGGATTTACAAAAGGTGAATGGTGACGGCTGGCATCTGCTTGTGGGGTGAAGTGAGGCGTGGAGACGAGAGAGGTAACGCTCTCCATGACAACAGCGAGCAGTGTTGCAATGTATGCAGACACTTAAAGAAGAACAGTGTTCTACTTTGCCTTGACTCGCCGCTGTCACTAGACCGCCACGCAGGGGGTCTAACTTCACCAGTACCGGTATTTGTCTCTTCCTGCAGGCCTCTTGGAATGTTATGAGTAGGGCTGGGATATTTAGGTGCTAAAAATCAGGAAAATATTTATTTTTTATATATTAAAATACCTGAAATATGTGACAAAAAAGTAAAAATATTTAATTATAACTTAGTTTATTAATGTGAATATAAACAATATGCAGTACTCGCGAATGCAATTTATGCTATGCCTCACTGACTATTGAAGAATTACAATACACATCGAGATACATCTTCAGGTTGTCCACCACAAATAACCAACGATTATGGCGAAACACTCCTTCTGAAGGCGTGAAACTGCGGCAATATGTTTCTTGCCCTTGATGTGTTTTGTAACTTGAGATCGCTGTTTAGCCTTGATTGCTTTCCCACATGGTTGGCAGAACAGAACGCCCCCATCAGAAGTAAAATTATCTCTAAATTCTGCAACATACTGCTGCAGACGATAACTTGTAGTTGCTTTTACTTTAGGCATCGTAGAACTGCCTTACACTTCACAGTGCTAGAAAAGAACTGCATGTGAGTGACACTGGTTCTAGATAGAGGGAGAGGGGAATGTCTAGCACGTGGTGCAATATGGCTATGGACAAGGAAATCCCCGGCTTCCACAGTGAGTGACACGGGGTGACAAGTTAAAAATTACACAGTTACAAGCTGGCATACGCTCTGCATGAAGATAGATTGCTCACAGGTTCTTCCCCGTTGAATTAACACAGAACAAAAATGCAATAAACTCAAAGATGATCTTTAAAAAATATAAATATTGTGTATTTTTATGTGCTAATAAGTGTAAAGCAGGAATTTATGTATTTATAGAAAAAATGCTTAAAATATGTATTTAAACCTACATACAAAAATATTTATTTACCTAAAAATCCGAGCCCTCGTTATGAGTCATGACCTGTCTCAGTGGCAACGCAGCATTTCCCCATGTGCTGGCTTTGAAAGACGTCAGCGTTCATTATTGGTAATACAGAGTACCGTGATGAATTGCTATTTCTACCCATTCATTCGTGTAAGTTTTCCAAGTGGATCGTAGTAGCCTGATACATGGATCTTGTCTTGTGCATTTCTTATGTTTTGTGTTGCAGCCTATTGTTCAGCCCAAGGGTCGGGACGACCCTAGGACCTGGAACGCCAACACATACCCTCATCTTTTATCTATAAACTACCCCTTACAGGCTTTAAGCCTCACACATTTCCGTAACACAGGCAGGCGCAGTTAGTCTAGCTGTAGGCAAGCTTACATCATTCACAAACAAATACACATCGCCGGAATCTGGAACAGCAACAATGACGAAACGCCAAGTCAGCAGCGCGGGAGACCTTAGAAGGTAGAGCCCAGGAAAGACCAATGTCTATTCGCGGCCGCCGGCTCTGTCTCTCCAGCTCCAGCTCCAGCTCCGACTACATCACTGCACCACCAGGTGAGCATAGAGTGTGTTCAGATATCCTTATAACTTACACATTTGTACTTCGTCACCCAAACCCACATTTGTACTTGTACACATTGTTTCACACCTGTCCACTATTACAAGGAACAGCAGATCACCATAACTGACCAAATAAACACTTGGTCAGCAAACACACATCTTATACTTATTTCATTTTACTTTACGTCCTCACACCCAGCCTGCCTTCAGTCCTAATTGCCCCTGACAGTGAAGGCCAGGAATTGCACCGTCAGGAACTCCATTGTATTCGAGTAGCAGCAAGACAGCAGCGGCCAAGTTGCCGACTCCGCATATGAGCTCGCTATCGCTCGCTCACACTTAATTGGTAAGCTAAGTTAATAGCTCTTTATTAAGCACTCATCCCTTAACGAGTAGACGCACCCCATAGGAACGCCCCCGTTATATTTCACCCTAAAACAGACACTTACACTAGTAGTTTCCCCAAAATACAGGAAACTACACCTTTCGGTAACCACCCCCAAAATTACACATCTACATACCTGTTCATCCCTCCCCCCAACACAGGGATAGAATAGATTGGTGGAGGCGCCATACCACGCAAATTAAGGGTAGGGACTCAAACAACGAGCCCTCGTGGTAGATCGGCAGAGGTGCTGAAAGCAGCCAAGCAGAAGTAGGAGATAGGTAGAAAAAAATTCTCTAGAGAGCACGCCATATATATATATTCCCCTCACGCAGTACACATATTATTTGAGGCATTCGACATCACACCCACCCCATAGGGAAGGTCGGTAGAAATCATATGGCAACATTTAAAACAACATTAAGGGACTTCGCGCACCATTTGTCGGCCAGTACAACCCCACTTCTACCAAAGCTCAGAATCAAGAATAGCGACTTAATAACCGAACACACTGCGCCACGCCTCCTTCAGGAACTCGAATTACAGGCATTAGAAATCCGCGCTAAATACCCTGCAGCGGCAGCACAAACCACACATTTTACACGATCCCAGGCCCAAACCAGTTCACTAGAACAACAGTCACCAGTATCCAGCGCTAGTGGAACAGATTTACTACCCACGCTCCATCCCTTATTATTACAGCAACTCCAAATTACGGAGCAAAAGACTGATAGCTTGCTCACGCGCATTACACAATTATTGGACACGGACACCATGAAAGCAGACACGCACGCGACAGAGGCGGTTTTAGACATACACACTATTCTAGAGAGTGTAAACAGGATTTAGACAGGACGGTGGAGGTGGTAAAATCTACACAATACGATATTACACCCCCGATCAGCGACGATGTATCAGGCGACGAGCCCCCTGGCCACATAACACACGCTTCATATACAGGGAGTGAGGATAACTCCCGTCAAAACAACACAGATTCAGACACCTCATCACACGACAGGAGGGCAGACAGCATAAACGAACAGGATATGAATAGGCAAACGGAGTATCCAATGATTCACCCCGCAAAATTCGCAGGGGAGGGTCAAGACCCGGCGGAATACCTCAAAGCCTTCAACAGAACCGCTAGGATCAATGGTTGGGGCGACGAGGTCAAGAAATGGCTCCTACCCGCATATTTAACGAAAGCGGCCATGACATGGTATGAGCTCCATGAGGACAATTTAGAAAACGCCACATGGGAGGATATCACTTTTTTTTAAGAGTGAATTCTAGCTCATACCAGACGACGAGGACCTATATGATCAGATCAGACAGAGGTCACAGAGGCCCATAGAGAGCGCACAAACATAGGTCAATTCAAAATTGCTGCTGTACGATAAGTACAATGCCGCCATGCCTAATAAGCAGAAAGTTAAGCTGTTAATGCAGGGTCTTAGACCATCACTAGTGGACAAGTTATGCATAATGAATAATCCTACGGTACAGCACATGATGAACAATATAAAGATAATAGAGGCTGGGAGGAAGATCACGGAAAAAGCTACGGAGAAAGCCGTGAATCAGCAGTTTTATCCACAAAAGGGGGACACCAGCCAAAAGATGGACGAGTTAGTGGACAGGATGGAGAAGCTAACGATAGCCGCAATTCAGGCAGGCGGGGGGACACTCAGGAGAGAAAACAATGACACGGAAAAAATATATTATCAGGACTGGGAAAGGCGATACACGAAGGGGCAACACTACGAGCAAGAGAAGCCACACTACCCTCCACAGCGACCAACATCACCCTATGCACAGGAAAGGCCACATTACCCTCCACGACATTCACCGGTCACATACACACATGTCGAGCCAACCTACCCTCCACGACGACCGACATCCCCATACACACCGGATTACTACTCTCCGGAGTACGAGTACAGTATTCCCCGGCGAAGCAGGGGCTATCGGGAAAACCCACCCCCAAGCAGTCAGGGATTTGCTTCCCCACCATATAGGGGAAACGGGGACTATCGGAACCCCCCCCCCCAGGCAGACAGGCCTACGCTTCTCCACAATACAGGGGAAACGGGGATTACCGGGAAGACCCACCCCCAGGCGGACAGGCTTATGCGTTCCCTCAATACAGGGGAAATGGGAATTATCGGGAAGACCCGCCCCGCAGCAACAGACATACACCCCTCCCCATCGAAGACTGGAAGGCGGGCTACAGAACAGAGCATACGGCGCGTGACGCAGCAAAACAGCCCCACAGGAAGGGCGGGATACTCCTAAAAAGTACACGAAGAGGCCGGAGCAATATCTGCTTCCCGACGAATACCCGGGGGAGTTCAGGGATGATGCATCCCAGCAATCAGACAGGAGGGCACTGCTCCCGACACCCAGCTACCCACCACAGGCGGGGAGTTGGCGCAGCCGCCTCGAGGGGGTACAAACATACAACACGGGGCGACGTACACCCACATATCCAAAAAACGTTTAGACGGGGAGGTTCGGCCAGCTAGAAAAGCGGCGGAGGTTCCTCCCCTAACACAACACCAGAGAGGCCCCTCACCCACACAGACTCGCAAACGCAGGGGGAAGAAACAGCCAAATAAAAAATGGTTGACGATCCGCCCCCGAACCGTTTTCAGGCACACCCCGTAAAAGGGGATGGCAACTGTCTATTCCGGGCCATCAGCCTTTTAGTCCGCCATAATGAAAACCACCACAGAGAGTACAGGCTGGAAACAGTCAAACACATCCTGGACAACTGGGAAGAGTAACGGGATTTTGTGGTGGACGGGCAGGAAAACCCATTCCAAACGGGGCAAGATTACGAGAGGTACATGGGTCGGGACGGTATTTATGCCGGGGCCGTAGAAGTGACCGCTTTCGGTAAGGTCCTCAAAGTCAACATACACGTCTACACTGAAATTCATGCACCGCCATTGTTCACCACTACGGGATTCGATAGGGTCCTGAACATACTACTCACGGGAGTAGTGTATTTGTAACAGTTCAAGGCCCTCCACCTCCACACCCTCCACACAAGATGGCGGCGGTGCGATATCTCTCGAACTCATGGTTGGATTTTAACAAATGAGGTGTCAAATTACTCAGGCGAACACCCCCTTTCCATTGGACAACATATTTCAACCCCAAAAATAAAACCTACCCCTACTAGGGGGTGAAATTGAATTTTTTAGAGAATCTCTGTTACCAATTGCAACATGTGAGAGTTTAAATGTCGATATGGATTTAAACGTTGTTCTGCAAACCAATAATCAAAGAGGGGCATGTTAGGCCTTGAGGTGAGAGCCCCTGTTATTGTTGACGAGCCCCCTGCAGTCGGGCCCCTGTTGATGGGTTAATGTGGACAGGTCATTGTGGACAAGTCATTGATGACAGGTCCTTGTGGACAAGTCCTTGTGGACGAGTCCTTGTGGACAGATCCTTGTGGACAGGTCCCTGTGGACGAGTCCTTGTCCCTTTGGACTGATCCCTTTGGACGGGTCCCTTTGACCTGGTTCCTACGGACGAGCCCATGAATTTATTTAAATTATGTCACAGGGCCTAACTACATTTGTGTGTGTTGAATTGACGTTGTTCACTAATCCCCCACTACTATAATAGGATAACGATATGAAAGGAAAGTGACGAAATACATGTGAACATACAAGGGATCTAACTTGGTGGATGGATGTGTTCTAACGAGTCATTTGTAGTTGAAAGAGAATAATACATGTTCTTAAGATGTTAAAACTGAGGAGATGACACGTGCAGTAAGACGTCTTGTTACTTCCTGTGTCATATTACAGACATGACAGAGAACGCGCAGATCTGTTGCTATGTCTAACACTGCAGTAATTTGAAACCGCAAGTGTTCATTAAGACAATGGATGATGATCATGCAGAGTTAGCAGTTATTGGATATTACACAGGTGTTCCTTCCGGTGTCATGTTGCTGACATACCAGAGAGCGCACACTGCTGTTGCTATGACTGACGCTGCAGTAATTTGAAACCCCATATGTTGATTAAGACAATGGGTGATGGTCATGCAAAGTCAGCAGTCATTGAATACCACACAGGTGTTCCTAGTGTACTTTGGACTCTCAACTGTATTGGGAAAGGAATTGCAATGATCTGCAAAAAACTGCTGACACGAGCGATGAGAGTTTATATAAGAGGGGTGTCATATATCTCCCTACTGTCAGACTTTATTACTCGCTATGAGTGAACAGTGCTCTATTACTGCTCAAGAGTTGTAAAAAAAGCCGTTTTGGTAGAAAATCATTAAATTATTTTGCATGGTAAGTACTTATTATTAATGGATTGTAGTCTTTTATTACTAATTGATTTTGAAGTTATTGATTGGAATGTATTGATTGATTGATTGATTGGTTGATTTGTTTACAGATAATTGGGTACCTGTAGGTTACCAAATTCCTTCAATCTGTTCATTCAGTGACAGTAGTTGATCAATTATAAAAAGGTAAGTGCCCCCTCTAATAACTTTTAAACAGTTAGAGTGATATTTTCCAATGTTCACCACTACATGTTAGTGAAAATGGTATATTTGACAGTCAAAAGTTGGAACTACTTGACCATGGTGTGTGAAGCTAATTTTGTAGGTTAGATTTTGATTACCGCTCTATTAAGTTTGAATGTTCATTGCTAGGTGTCAGTGACAGAGGGAATATTTAAAGACTTAACCTCAGTTCACCTAACATAACCTAACTTTACCTAACTTAACCTTGTCATGTGACATGTTTTACAAGTTTAAACTTGTTTTAAGACTGGCTATGACGTCACACTTAGCTCACTTAACTGGCGATCGCTGGTTTCTATTACGTGACATGTTCTACAAGTTTAGACTTGTTTTAAGACTGGCTATGACGTCACACTTAGCTCACTTAACTAGCGATCGCTGGTTTCTATCACGTGTCATGTTCTACAAGTTTAGACTTGTTTTAAGACTGGCTATGACGCCACACTTAGCTCACTTAACTAGCGATCGCTGGTTTCTACCACTCTATCAAGTTCTAATGTTCACTGCTAGGTGTCAGTGACAGTGGTATATAGTAACCCCCAGTTAGAACTACATAAAGTTAGACTTGCTAGGAGTTCACAGATGATTGATTTAAATACCCTGCTATAACCATTGACTGGAATATAATTAAACTATTTATATTGTACTTTTTGTTTTATTTTTTATTAACATTGATGATTTCTTTCTTTTATAGGTAATTTCGAAAGTGATCATCATGTTCAAGTGTGGTGACTGTAAGAAACAGTTCTCAAGACCTGACAACCTTCAACGTCATGCAAGTACAAAACATAATCAGAAAATGTTTGTGTGCAGTCATTGTGCTACAACATTTAACAGACAAGATAGTCTTACACGACATGTAAATTTAATGCATGTCAGTTCAGCACAATTTTCGTGTTCAGTTTGCGAACTTGGTTTTTCTGCTGTAAAGCGATATCAATTCCACATGGTTGAAGTGCATGGAGAACAACAGGAATTGAAATCTGTAAAACCATCAACTAGCACGGAACCTTTAAATGAATGTGATGCTCAAAAGCGTAAACGTTCTCAAGATTGTGAAAATAGTTGTGCAACAAAAAGAAAAAAGAATGGTGAACCTTCAATAACACATTGTGATGTATGTAATATTGATATACCTTCTTCAATCATTCATGTACATTTACGCAGTATTCAACATAAAAATAACGCTTGCCATGAAAGAAATTCTGGAAATATTCAACAAATTGGTAGTGCATTTAAAAGTCGACTTGCTAGTTATAGACTTTATAGTAAAGAAAAAACTCAAAGTATTGAATCATTTTTAAAAAATGTTCAACCTACTGTGTTTGGCTTAGTAGAAAATGTTTTATTAGAGCATAAAACAATTAAAATGAATTTTGAACTTTTTGGCCTCTATGTAAAAACTGGGAGTGAAGGTGAAATTACGGATATCAAATCCTTTAATACAAAAAACATAATTGTTAGTGAATCAACTAATATTAGTGATATATATCATAATATTTCAAGTGCTATCATCGTGAAGAGTGAAGAGTTCCAGGAAAGGGAGTCAGGCTGGGCGTTGGTTGAAGTACTTTATTTAGAAACCAACATGAATAAATACAACCCCCTTCGAGCATCGTCATACATTGATTTGCCAGGATGGATCAAACGAAAGAAAGCTGTTGTGAACGTTATGAATAATGATGACGCATGCTTTGCGTGGGCTGTAACCTCAGCTCTCCATCCTGCAGAGGAGCATCTGTATAGAACATCAACCTATCCTCACTATTCTTCAGTGTTAGATTTAAAAGAAATAGAATTTCCTATGGCGATAAAAGCCATTCAACGTTTTGAAGAGCTGAACAATGTAAGTATTAATGTTTATGGAATTGAAAATAAGAGTATAGTTGGTCCTCTATATTATACTCAGGAAAAAAAAGGATGCTCATGTAAATTTACTATACATAACCGAAGGTGAAAACGCCCACTATTGTTGGATAAAACATTTAAGTAGACTTGTCAGTAGTCAGATAACAAAATGCGATGGTAAAAAGTGGTTGTGTGATGGTTGTTTGCTACATTTCAGAAAAGAGGATCAACTAACTCAACATCAAAAATGGGGGTGTAATCATGTGTGTACGGTATTACCGACTCCTAAAAATAACATTCTAAAATTTAAGGATTATGAGAAACAGCTTCGAGTACCATTTGTTATATATGCTGACTTCGAGGCTTTGCTAAAACCATTTAATACATGTTCATCGAATCCAGCCCAACCTTTCACCAACACTACTCACATTCATGAACCTTTTAGCTTTGCATATTATATTAAATGTAGTTATGATGACTCTTTAAATAAGTTTGAGCTCTATAGAGGACCTGATGCACCTAAAGTTTTTATGGAAAGGCTTGAGAAAGATGCCATCCGTATATCCTCTATTTTAAATACGATCATTCCAATGGAGCCACTAACTTCATCAGAGCAAATGAATTTTAAAACTGAAACTAATTGTTTTATATGTGGTGAATGTTTATATACAGATAGGGTTCGCGATCATGACCATTTAACAGGAAAATATCGTGGTGCTGCTCACCAAGAATGTAATTTAAATTATAGAGTAAGTAAATTCATTCCGGTCATTCTACATAACGGTAGCAAATACGATAACCACTTTATCGTTAAAGAATTTGGAGCTTCAGATGTGAAAATTGATGTGATTGCAAATAATAAGGAACAATACATATCGTTCACAAAATACATCAAAACTAGCAATAAAAAAACCATTAAACTGCGATTTTTAGATTCATTCCGCTTTATGCCGAGTAGTCTTGATAAGCTGGCTAGTAATTTAAAATCAGATCAGTTTCATGAAATTCATCGTGTCTTTCCTAAAGAAGATGATTTTAATTTGATTCGTCAAAAGGGTATATTCCCTTATGAATATATTAACTGTGTGGAACGTCTTGAGGAGTGTTGTTTACCACCGAAAGATGCATTTTACAGTTCCTTAAACACAAGTCATATCAGTGATCAGGAATATTTACATGCACAACGTGTATGGACACAGTTCCACATTCAAACTTTAGGAGAATTTTCAGACATATATTTGAAGACAGATGTGTTATTATTAGCAGATGTTTTTGAAAATTTTCGAAATGTTTGTATGAAAACTTATGACCTTGATCCTTGTCAGTATTTCACTGCTCCTGGGTTAAGTTTCAGTTCAATGTTGAAAAAAACGAAAGTAAATTTAGAATTAATGACTGATATAGACATGATCAATTTTATAAAATCATCAATTCGAGGTGGATTAAGCCAATGTAGTGGACGGTACTCTAAAGCGAATAATAAATACATGCCTAGCTACAACCCTTGTGAAGAGTCAAAGTATATTGTCTACCTCGATGCAAATAACCAATAAGGTTGGGCTATGAGTCAATATCTACCACTGAAAGATTTTCGCTGGCTGACACAACCTGAAATTGATGTCTTACATGTTGACACTCTTAATGATAACGATTATAAAGGATATATTTTAGAGGTAAATCTTGAGTACCCTAAAGAGTTACATGATGATCATAATGATTTACCATTTTGTCCTGAGAATATGAAATCTCCATACATCTCATCACGAACAAAAATGTTAATTGCTAATGTAAATGATAAATGTAAATATGTAATACATTATCAAAACTTGAAACAGTGTCTACAGCATGGATTAAAATTAACTAAAATTCATCGCGTATTGCAATTTTATCAGTCAGCATGGCTCAAACCGTATATTGATCTAAACAATAATTTAAGAACACAGTCAACAAACGCGTTTGAAAAGGATTTTTATAAACTCATGAATAATAGTGTTTTTGGAAAGACTATGGAGAATGTTGATAAACGAGTTGATGTAAAGCTGATAACAAAGTGGGAGAATGATGGTAAAAGGTATGGTGCGAGCAACTTAATAAGCAAGCCTAACTTTCATAGCTGTTCAATTATTCATGAGGATTTAGTTGTAATACAAATGAATCGTCTTAAAGTAACTTACAACAAACCCATATATGTGGGTTACACCATTCTGGAATTGTCAAAAACACTTATGTATGAATTTCACTATGATTATGTAAAGAAAAACTATCTTGATAATGCTAAATTACTCTACACAGACACAGATTCTTTTATTTATGAGTTTAAAATTGATGATTTTTATGATGATATCAAAACTGAGCTAAATAGGTTTGATACAAGTGACTATCCAGAGGATAATATTTACCATTTACCTCTAGTAAACAAAAAGGTTCTTGGGAAATTTAAGGATGAATGTGCTGGTGTTATTATAGACACCTTTGTAGGCACAAAATCTAAATCATACAGCTATATGACAATTGATGATGTAGTAGTAAAAAAATTAAAAGGAGTGAAAAAGAATGTTGTTAGTAAAGAGTTAGATATAAGTGATTATAAGAACTGTATAGTTAGTAACCCACCTGTATTATATAAGAAAATATGTGTATTTAGAAGTAAAAATCATCAGCTACATACCAATTTGTTGAACAAAGTTGCTTTAAGTAATGAAGACAACAAACGATTCATTATACCCAACACATTTAATACTCTTGCTTGGGGAAACAGTCGTATTGACGACTATTACTTTTCTTAAGTCTAATGATCACTATATTGTAATATTTGTAGTGTGTTTTATATTGTAATATTTTTTTGTAAAAACTGTAAGTAGAATGTATAATGTTAGGCTACAGTAGTTAAGTAAAAATAAGTGTAAAATGTTTGCTTTTGTATATTACGAAAAAGATTTTAAAAAATTTACTGAATGTGTGAACTAAACAAGGGGAATGTAAAAAATGTAAAGTGGAAATTGTAAATATCCATGTGTGAAAAAGTGAAATGGCTATCACCATTTTAAAATGAAAAAGACATTGTAATCTGGTAAACCTTGTTTTTTATTTCACAACAACAAAAATATATAGAATGTGTAAACCAAACAAGGGAAATGTAAAAAATAAAAAGTGGAAATTGTAAATATTCATGTGTGAAAAAATGAAATGGCTATCACCATTTTAAAAAATTAAAAGATATAGTGATTTAGTGAACCTTATTTATATTTCACAAAAAAAATGTACAGAATGTGCGAACTAAACAAGGGGAATATAAAAAAATGTAAAATGGAAATTGTAAATATTCATGTGTGAAAAAATGAAAATGAAGAAATGACTATCACCATTTTTAGAATTAAAAGACATTGTGATCTGGTAAACCTTGTTTTTTATTTCACAACAACAAAAATTACAGAATGTTTAAACTAAACAAGGGGAATGTAAAAAAATGTTAAGTGGAAATTGTAAATATTCATGTGTGAAAAAAATGAAATGGCTATCACCATTTTTTAAAATAAAAGACATTGTGATCTAGTAAACCTTGTTTTTATTTCACAACAAATAGAGCTTTACAAAAATAGAATACAAAGAAATACCAATTCCTCAATCCTTTTCAATGTCCATGTCCACTCATTATCAACTTTCCTTTTATAACACTAATCACAATGACGACTGCCAACCTCTCTCCCACTGAGACATCACAGAATGTCAAAAGTTGTTTAGCTTTTCAACGATACTTTATCCGCTACACGTCTTAATGCAGAATGACTGTGGTGATAAGAAAGGTGCATGCTTGATCCAAAGGATTAATAGGTATATCACTATGCTGCAAAAGGTTCTTCAAGACAAGTTCTAGGACTACACAAATAATAACCAGGTAGGTAGATTTCGAAAGTCAAGTATTGAATTACTTTGTTAATGACGCCATTGCCAGTACAGGTCTGGCATATCCTTTTCCATCGATGGTAAAAAGGTTTGATCTTCCTCCTCCTCCTCTGTGAATGATGTTTGTTGTTGTTGCTTCTTCCTTCATTACTCCCGTGGTATGAGGAAACAAAGTCTTTACACTGACTTTTATGACCATGATACAGTTTGACTAGCTGACAAGTAGCACACTGTCGCATAGAGGGTATTTTTACCATAGCCACTTGCTTATGGTGATCATAATCTTTACATGGTTGCAATTCACTTAACACAGGGTCTTGAGTCCATGATTTTGGTACATGTTGCCAGATTTCTTTCACTGCATTTGCTGCGACATAATAAATGAATGATTTTGGAAGAGCCAATAATTCTTCTTTAGTAAAACTGTCTAGTTTCTTTTTACACACAAAGAACTTTCCAATCGCTTTATCGGTAGCATCCCCTTTCTCCATGGTATCACGTTGATGTTTACACGTCGCTTGTAGAAATCTCACTGGTGACATTCACAGGTAAACCTTTAGTTTTAATTTTATTTAACAACTCCCAGCAGGCATTGGTGGATAGCCAATGAAACAATTGCCACACCTGTGCCAAGGCTTTATGGGTAATATTGTCACAGGGGCAGCGATCCATGAGTGTTTGCAGCGATGGACAGCCCATGTCCATTAAATCGATACATTGACAGTAAGACGCTAAAAATGGTTGTAACCATTGACGTTTTTCACTACCTTTCACAAATATTACATGGGCAGAAGACAAGTGGGCTTTCATGACCATGTCCAGGTGCTTATATGAAATGGTTCCTCGCTTCCAGTCTAGTTGCATATGAGTTTCAATCCACTGGGTTTGTTTACGGTCTTTATCACACAACAAATCAAACGCATAAGGTGGTTTAAACACCAAATGAGTAGCTTGTGATATCCAAAAAGTGGAACAATCGATGATGGCCACTTCTTTAAATATAAATTTGTTATCTCCAATTTTAAACCCTTGACAGTCGACAATCAGTGTACGCAACATGTTCACTCTTGTCTGGATCAAGTCCAACTGACCACAGACTGACAATTGTTCAGTAAGTTGTACCCATGTCATTTACTTACATTCCATTCTAGTAAAAGAAAAGAAAAATATCGAGTAGTCACTATAGAGGTTAGGATATGACAGGGGGGGGGGGGGGCATAAGAAATAATAATATAACAACAACCAATTTTTTTATTTCGTTATTTTATTAGCATAACAAGTTTTACATTCTTTTTTCATTCTAGGATAGAGGCGGTACCATCTCATACAACAAAAAAGTCTTTTGTGTTTATAGTGTCCATAACACCGATGATATCCCAATGTCTCTAAACTGGATGTTTTTGACTGTGAGCTGCTCACTGAAGCACTGCCGACACCATAAAGCCCACACGTATCATAACTTTTTTCATCACTCAGAGGCATGAGTGAGGGGTAACTTGAATTACAGGGTATATTACCCACCTCCATTCTGCACAGGTAGGGGCAGGCAGGTGACCAGCGCTGATGTTCCTGCATGGGTTCATCGCTCTCTTGCCATTGGTCTAAGATGATGGGACAAAACACACATTTCACTTCATCTCTTCTTTTTAAATAGTAGAATCCAGCGGCTGCTAAGGCTTGAGGGTTTATAAAAGGCACCGGCCACGTCGCAAAGGTCTTGAAACGTTGTTCCTCAGATTTTAAATTCATGGATGTAACTTCTCTTGAGGCTTGAAAGCAAGACATGACTGAGTGGTTTGATGTGTGTTGACCTGCTATTTATAAACTTGTCACTTGGTTGGACAGTGGATAATAGTTGACTTGTTTGTGATGAATAATCAAAGAGTAGGCCGTGGTATTGGTTGGAACATTGTCATGCGTTTCAAAATCTAGTCGAATGTCAATATTGGATGGTTTGACAGACTCTTCCAAGTAGGAACAGTCAAAGACAATCAGTGGCGCCCTTGTCTTAAAAGCTTGGGGTGACAACATTGGACAATTCTCTTTTTGATAATACGACCATCTAAATTTAGAAAACAAGTCGTACAGGGGGGCAAACTTATTTTTTGAAAAATCTAAATCCAGTCCTTCATAGGGAAACACAGCACCGTTGAGGAAAAGACGTGCATTTCTCAATTGCAGGTGATCAAATTGCGTGACATCTTTGGTTTGTTGATACTTGCGATTCGTTTGAAAACCCACAATTATGTAGAGAGGTCTCTCTGTATAGCGGGCTGTTTTTATAGACCAACTGTGTGTGTTGGTGGTGGGCAATAACGGGTACTCATGGAGTGCCCAGCTTCTAAATTCCATGGGTAGAGGTATATCTCTCTTTACCATTTTGAGTATGTCCAGTTTTTTGCTATCGTTAAGGGTCACATGAGGCACTTTCCATAGCAAGCGTTGTAGTTGAATTTTTGAATCAATGGGGGCATTGTCGACTCCCTTGAGTGCATTATTATCACTCCTGTCTCTCACTAGATAAAGCACTTGCCTTGCGTTGACCACAATGCGATGGTGATCTTCAGCAAAGCCTAAAATCAGTTTAAGAGGTAAATATCCAGTAAAGGTGCCATCGGTGTGTACTATCCAGTCATTGGTCGAGTCAGGGCACCAACCCGCCATGCAAAGTGTTTTAGCTTCTTCCTCACTATAAGAGGGATATAGTTTCATGACACTGGAAATACCCACATTTCGAGTGCTATCCACCACGATATCGTTAATGACATAACGTACTTCAGAAAACAGGAAGGCGAAAGCATGGTTGGCTAACTTGGATGTAGTGGGTGTAGAACCATCGGCTTTGGTGAGCCGACCTTCAATCTGAATAACACTTTCATGCGGTAGAGTGTAAATATCTTGGTTGTTGATAACAAATTGAATTTCATCATTGTTATTGAGTCCAGGTGTTTGAGCTTGATAAGAATGCAGATCAATTCTTACCACTCCTGGTTGCTCCTCGATGTGGTTTGCTACCTCTAGGATAGAATTCATCGCTGGGGTTAATGTGGTAACCCAAATGCTGTAAAATCTGCTTGTTCTGAGATGTTAACGTGTATTCACGTGGTAAACAACTAACACCATTCCTAGACGGTGCTGTTGCTTTATATACAAACTTCATAGTGGTTTTAGCACCAACTTGTAAGTCACTGGTGTGGTAGAATCTAGATCAATGAGTTGTTGCTCTCTATTGATCAGTCTCAATGTTATATTACTTATACCATCGACAGCCACAGAATGAAAAAGCACCACTGGAGGGTTTTCACGAATAATATAACCATTTGGCGATGTTACAATAAAGTCATAAAGCGAATGCGACGGTTCTTAATTGGTGTACACTTGACTAATAATATTGCACGTCACCGACACATGATGGTCCTCAATGAATTTCACTTCATGGTCTGATTCATGTTTTTTGTTGGGCTCTAACACACGTGGTTTAAATCCTAGTAATGGACCAATGGAATCGGGGTGAGTTTTAAAGTCAATTTTGAATGTAGAAAAAATACTGCAGCGATGAGTGTTGGTATTTCCTACAAGTTCAAACTTGCGCGTTCCATCGAGAAATGACTTTAAACCATATTCATTGATCAACACCACATAAATGTGTTCATAAATGTCATCTATCGTGTATCCACCAGAGTTCAGGGTGAGCACAGAATCATCATAGTAAAACTTGTTGTTCACATTTTCACGTATGTTGTATATTCGATTGTACGTTTCAAGAGAAACAAGTCCTAAACCATAAGGTTTTTCACTCAATTCGATAGGTGGGTAAAAGTCTAGACTCACTTCAGGTCCACGTCCATGTAGTGTAAACGTCTTACTTTCCGCCGACATACTGTTGTCGTTTTTGCTTATGTTGCGTCTTATATAAAAAAATTAAACACAAACGTCCACACTGTTGGCTGTTAAACGTTTGCTCACGTTTCACATTATAATATATCTTGATCCTGTTTCCAAAATAGGCCACTAGTTCCATGGGCGGGGGCAAATTCCCAAAACTGTCAAAGTACCATACAGTAGATCCCTCTTTGACATGAGCTACATAATGTGTTCCAGGTCCTCGATGATCATCCAAATTGACAACAGCGCATTCATGTTTCCCGGTTTGTGAGGGTAATTGGTTTCGCATAAACACACCTCGAAAATGAGAAAGCTTCAGTTGTTTAGCATAGCTTTCCACTTGCTGATGCGTCAGGGCATGTCTTGCTATGGCTGAGGTTAAAGATGTTTTTATTTTATTTCGAAAAGGTGAAATTCCAAATCCTTGTTGATAAAAGGCTGGCTTCAAATTGACATTTCTAGCCCCCATAGCAATGGCCTCCATTGTTTCATTGAGTCGCTGACTTTCATTGAGTTGTTGCCTGCCCTGTTGCACGGCTTTAATGGTTTTTGCCACTGCACTGGCGCCGCCTAAAAGTGAACCTAAAGCAGCCAGACCAGCGAATAATGCAGGTAAAAATCCCGCTCGTTTGGGGACGGGGATCACTCGCCCTTGTTTTGAACCCTGTCGCTGACGTTTTGGAATAACATGTCTCTGTGCTACTCGAAGAGCTTTCCTTATGGTCAACACATTATTTTTTCTTTTTTTCTTTCGTAAGGGCTTGTCCACGAATGTCATAAGCCCAGGCTTTACCAAGGACAGGCTCATATATTTTGTCTTTCTCCCCACATATCTTTGTTTCACCATGATGATGATGACCAACAACCTTACACAAGAAAGTTTAAGTCACAACTAACGTCAGATTGTTATTTCATGGCTGTATATTCCAATTCTACATAAAGTGGGAAATCATTTATGGTTTTTCCAGCTTGCTTTTCATTCCATGTCAACAGGAGATGAAAGGATAATTCGTCTCCTGCATTGACCATTTCATGGTTATGGACCAACATCCTATGACCATTTATCTCTATTTGTAAATGGTTCTCATCAGGTATGGCATATTTGATGTGAATGGTTCCATTATAGTGTAGTCGATAGTGGCTTAAACCCGAAGCAAGCACATAGGTCAAGTGTTGGTCATGAACTAGCGGTATATGGTTTCTCTCATTCACAGGTTTTACATTTGTCAGATGCACTAAAAATACAGATGGGATAAATTTATAAAGCCTTTTCATTTCATAGGTCACGTATCGCTTGGTACAGACATCATTATCTTCTTGTGGGTCTTCCACGTGAATAATGCGGTGATGATTAGCGCTATAGCCATCCACCGTAAGCTGAGGCACTTTATCATAAAACTCATACACCTTGTTATCCACATACTTTTTGGTAGTAACGTCTGTAGACACTTGAGGATGTTTTACATGAGTTAACCGCTTTCCTTTAAAGTCATAATCTCCTTGTTTTGTGCGTGGCACTACTGACCTATCCACATAGTGTTTATTAGCAGGATCTGTTTCCTGTTTAGGATCATGTATGGGAACAGACCTAGCTTTGACCATCAACGCACGTCCAAAGACATCCATCGTCAACCTGTAGTACGAGTCTACTGTTTCTATGACAAGGCTCGGTGCGATGTATATAGACAGTCTGCTAGCCTCTCTAAGCCTTAGTTGAAATGAAGCTAATTAAGCAGCGAGAGTCATTCCCCGTGAGGGACATGGTTTCCCATCTCTGCCCCACATCACGTGAACAACGCCATGGTTCACTGTTTCCATCTTCCATTCGCTGCATCATTGTGGGACCTTCCGGCTGTGGAAAGACCAATCTTTTGCTGACACTTATTACAGCGCCCAATGGTCTGTGTTTTCAAAATATTTATATTTTCGCAAAATCTCTCTACCAACCCCTCTACGTGTTTCTGGATCAAGTCATGTCTGGATTAAAAAATGGGAATATGGGGTATTTTACATTTTCCACGCAAGAAAATGTTATTTCACCGGATGAGGTAAAGCCTGATTCACTCATGATTTTCGATGATGTACCCACTGAACGACAAGGTATCATTCAAAGCTATTTCAGCATGGGTCGACACAAACATATCGATTGCTTCTATCTTGGACAAACGTATTCTAAAATGTCCAAACAGTTGATTCGTGACAATGCCAATGTCATTGTTTTATTTCGCCAGGACGAGAGGAACAGTCGTTACATTTATAATGAACATGTGAATCCGGATATGACCTTTCAAATGTTTACAGAATTGTGTGGCAAGTGCTGGAACACACAACGTCATGCCTGTTTAGTGATTGACAAACAAAGTGAACTCAACCAAGGGCGGTATCGCTTAGGGTTTGATCATTTTATTGCTATTTAAGGCACTGTATCATTCCCTCTCAAGTCATTTGTCACGACATCATGGCGTTAGCAGAGAGTCAATTGAAAAAGCATATTATTAGAGCAAAAAATACTATTCGCCAAAAGTTTCGTCAATTGAAACGATCGCGTGCGGATCATGCTTTGTTTATTCAACAACATATAGCACCTCCGCTAAAAGCTATGTTGAAACCCTCTTTCAAGCCATCTGAAACGCTACCTACCGTTTCACAAGCCAGTCAGACGCACCACGAGGAATCTGAGGAAGAGAAAGAGGAAGATGAAGAGGAACAGGAAGATTTAACTAGTGTTAGCGAAGTTGAGGATAATGAGGAACAAGTGTTTACGCCTCAAAAAAAGGCATCACCCCTTGCAGAGTTTATAAGAAAAAGGAAATCCTTAGCCATGGTCGAAACCCCTTACCCTTCCAGATCGTCTCCATTTTCACAACTCTTGGCCACCCCTCAACATAAAGCTCAACTGAAAAACATTTTAATAAAATATTATGGATCAACACTGGAACCCTATTTCACCAATCTATTTGTTGGAAACACAGATACCACATATGGCGTTCGCTATGAGGATGATAGTTTTAAAATTGGTGATTCATCGATTAAATTTAGTCATACTAAAGCTGTCATTAAAGAGATCAACTATAAATTAACACCAGGACTGTTAAAGCTACTATTCTCTAGGACTCCCTCATCTCAAGATTATACGTCAGAGGACCTTAGTAAATATAAATCCATTTTATTGGATACCCATGCCCACAAAAGACAGTATGATCCCACTCAACAAGTGAATGCTAATATATCCCAAAAATATAAAACCATCATTACAAAAATGTTCCCCACTAGTCAAAGTGGTCGTCGTAAAGTGTCCGCTTCAGGGGTGACATTTAAACCATTAAAACCCCTTGTGGATGTTACCCACTGGCACAATCCAAATAAACTCGTCCAGCGACTACAGCTGTTGCATGCTTCACGTCAAGCCGGTCATACTGGTCACGATTGGGAAATTCAAGAAATTGAGGAAGAAGTTCGAAATGCCAAAATTATTGTTTAAGCCCTCACCCATTAAAATGGGTATTGCTCACGAGTTGCATCGTCCAGCTAGACGTCACCATCAGCGACTCAAGGTGATTTCACAGGGTGTGGATGAACTTTGGCAAGCAGACTTGGTTGAAATGATTCCCTATGCTAGCGTTAACGATGGTGTACGCTATATGTTGACCGTCATTGATGTTTATTCAAAAATGGCGTTTGTTGAACCTGTGCGTCGAAAGTCTAGTCCACTAGTTACCAAAGCCTTTCAACATATTATTCAACACTCCAAACGTCAACCTCAGCTGCTACAAACCGACCAGGGAAAAGAATTTTTCAACAAGGATTTCTCCAGTTTTCTCAAATCTAAGGATATTCACCATTACACCACGTACAGCAATCTCAAAGCCAGCGTGGTCGAGCGGTTCAACCGAACATTGAAAACCCATATGTGGAAAGCATTTAACGCTCAGGGCACTTATCGCTGGTTGGACTTGTTACCTGAGCTAGTGTCACGTTACAACGACACCAAACACAGAACCATTGGGACCAAGCCACGACTTTTAACTAAAAATATTCCACAACTGGATAAACTGTTTAACCCCATAGAAACAGCAGACCCTAAACGTCATCGCCTTAACATTGGGGACCATGTTCGTGTGACCAAATTCAAGTCCGTCTTCGACAAGGGCTACACACCAAATTGGGGGACTGAACTATTTCGAATTCGTCAAGTCAACCTGAACAGTCCAGTCACCTATTTACTCGAGGACCTCAACCATCAACCCATAAAAGGCAGGTTTTATCTTCAAGAACTTCAAAAGACAGCGTT
Organism: Meconema thalassinum; assembly: GCA_946902985.2. Taxonomy (NCBI): domain Eukaryota; kingdom Metazoa; phylum Arthropoda; class Insecta; order Orthoptera; family Tettigoniidae; genus Meconema; species Meconema thalassinum. The sequence goes on from OX336398.1 coordinate 209,529,833, forward strand.
TCCTAAACATTACCTTGTGGAAAAAGTGTTGAAACAAAAAGGAAATAAACTATATGTAATCTGGTTGGGATTTAGCTCAGCCTTTAATTCTTGGATTAATAAATTACATGTTGTGTGAACCTGTGTGTCTTGTATTTATTTATTTACTCATGTTGTACTTAACCTACAGTCCTATGTACAGTCCTCAGCTATACATGTATTATGAGCAAATACATATTTCTTTCTCTCTTCACCTGTGTTCTCTCTTACACTAACTCTCCCCCCTTCACCTCTCACCACTGTCAAAACAGGTTGTGACTTGTTAGCTCTTATCGTGCACGTGTACAGGTGAACACCTGTGTGTTAGATCATATTACACATGAACTTGCATTTTCTCACGTATGAAGCCAAACAGGATGTGACTTGTTTCATAAGGAGGACGGTAATAAGGTCATTTCACACGTGTTCACATGTATTTCGTCACTTTCCTTTCATATCGTTACCCCATTATAGTAGGGGGGGATTAGTGAACAACGTCAATTCAACACACACAAATGTAGTTAGGCCCTGTGACATAATTTAAATAAATTCATGGGCTCGTCCGTAGGAACCAGGTCAAAGGGACCCGTCCAAAGGGATCAGTCCAAAGGGACAAGGACTCGTCCACAGGGACCTGTCCACAAGGACCTGTGCACAAGGACTCGTCCACAAGGACTTGTCCACAAGGACCTGTCATCAATGACTTGTTCACAATGACCTGTCCACAATAACCCATCAACAGGGGCCCGACTGCAGGGGGCTCGTCAACAATAACAGGGGCTCTCACCTCAAGGCCTAACATGCCCCTTTTTGATTATTGGTTTGCAGAACAACGTTTAAATCCATATCGACATTCAAACTCTCACATGTTGCAATTGGTAACAGAGATTCTCTAAAAAATTCAATTTCACCCCCTAGTAGGGGTAGGTTTTATTTTTGGGGTTGAAATATGTTGTCCAATGGAAAGGGGGTGTTCGCCTGAGTAATTTGACACCTCATTTGTTAAAATCCAACCATGAGTTCGAGAGATATCGCACCGCCGCCATCTTGTGTGGAGGGTGTGGAGGTGGAGGGCCTTGAACTGTTACAAATACACTACTCACGGGGAACCCGAGGGCGGGACACTACACTCCCCTCACAACTACACGCGAACAAAACGCAAACCCTAAGCCCACAACGTCGCCAGACATGAATACACCACCAATAGAGAAACGGGGGAAGAAGCCTAACCCACACCCTCCAGGAGTGAAAACATACCCCCTACACGACAACACGGGGCGGGAAGTGACCCTACACAGGCACAAGACACAAGCACAGCTATCATAGATGAGCTAGCGACGGGATTCGAACCCACAACCACCTGGAACAAGAAACGGGGAACACATGCAAACGAAGGGTCAGATTTGCAGACACACCCTCACAGGATAGGGAAAGGGTTAACACATCCACACAGAAACGGGGAAGCGAGATGACACTAACCACTCGCAAGAATTCAGGTATTTTAACAGGGGGGGGGGGGGGGAATGAAGAGAGCATGCAGTGCACGGCTCGAGCACATTTCGCTGAGCGAGACAGAAAAGCTGAGCCAGGAAATGAGTTGTGCGGCCAAGCGTGCCAAGTACGATGGTCAACAAGCCCCATGCCTCGTTGGCAGAAATGTAACACGGGGAATAAACAATGACGCACACAAGGACAAGGACACTTAGGCAACTACAACAACATATACACTCTATAACACATCTCTACAAGGGGACGGACACAACTTAGCGGCTCTGACAACATACGCCAGCATAAATGGGCACAGAGTGCAAGTGCTTATTGACACGGGGGCAGCGGTCAGTTGCGTAACAGCAAACACGGTTACGAAGGGCAGGTACACGGTGTCACGGGTGACATCCGGCTTGTGGCGGCCAATGCGCAGACGCTAGAAAACTTAGGGGTAGCACACACACACATAAGGCTAGGCAATTTTGCATCAATACACCCCATGTTCGTGATAGGACATATTTCTGCGTCAGCAATAATTGGCATGGATTTCCTCGCTAAGTACGAGGCAAGCATACATTTTGCTAGCGGCAGGATGCATTTGATGCATAACCAGAAGCTCACTACACATCCCATGGTATACACCAAGAACACAGATGTGATTCGAGCGGAGCGAGAAGCCCGCAAGCACCAGGCCTCTACACTGAGCACAATTAACAAACACACAGACACACACACACAGATAAAGTACTCTATAACACGCACAGACAGGACCTAACACCAGAACAGGATAGGAGGCTCACAGTGCTCCTAGAAAACAATAGAGGTATCTTTGTCAGCTCGCTAAAAGATCTCGCGGTAACAGGTCTCATTGAACACCATGTGACACTCACCAGTGACCGACCAGTCCACCAGGCCCCCTTCAGGGTGAGTCAGAGGGAAAGACACGCTATCGATACTCAAATTAAGGAGATGCTCGAAGCGGGGATAATAGTGCCTACAATTTCGAACTACAGTGCGCCGGCCTTGCTGACCAAGAAGAGGGATGGTTCCCATAGGTTCTGTACAGATTACCGCAGGCTCAATAAATTAATAGAAAATGACAGCTATCCACTACCTCGGGCCGATACCTATTTGGATGCCCTCGGTGGGGCTAAATGGTATAGCTCGATGGATTGTTTCAGTGAGTTCTATTCAATCCCTATTTATGAGCCGGATAGGCACAAGCTGGCATTCGTTACAGAAAACGGCCTCTTCGCCTACTGGGTGTTACCCATGGGGCTCCGTAACGCCAGCCAGACCTTCCAAAAACTAGTGGGTAAGGCATTTTCAGGGCTGAAGTGGCGCTCGGTACTCGTCTTCGTAGACGATATATCAGTTTTCTCCCAAACCTTCGACGAGCATCTTGTACACTTGGAGGAGGCTTTCGCAAGGATCAGAGAGGCCAAATTAAGGCTTAAACCTGCGAAGTGTCAATTTGCCCGGCAGCAAATTAATATCCTGGGCCATATTGTCAACAGAGAAGGGATTATCCCCGACCCAGCGAAGACAGACGCAATAACGGGTATCCAAATGCCCACAAATTTAAAACAATTGCGTAGCTTCATGGGCCTGGCATCGTATTACAGGAAGTATATCTATAGGTTCGCACACATCGCCCACCCCCTAACAGAACTCGCACGCGAAAAGACGCCCTTCCACATTACACAAGAACACATAGATTCCTTTAATACACTTAAACAACTATTGACCACCCCGCCATTACTACAACACTTTCGGAGCGATAGGCCCACATTTCTACACCTGGACGCAAGCCAATATGGACTAGGAGCCACCCTACTACAGGAAGACACTGAGGGGCGCAAACGGCCAGTGGCTTACGCTAGCAGAAAATTAACGGTCGTTGAAACCAGATACTCTGCCACAGAGCGCGAAATGCTGGCATTTTCATGGGTAGTGAACTATTTCCGGTTATACCTCTATGGTATCCAGTTCACGGTAATGACTGACCACGCAAGCCTGCTTTTTTGGGATAGATTCAAAAAACCAATTCGCGCCTCAACAGGTTTATATTTCGTCTTTACGAATATAACTTCGTGGTCAAGCACAAGAAGGGCGCTACACACTTGGATGCAGACGGATTGTCTAGACTGCCAGTATCCGACCCTCCAGATGACAGTAAGGATCACGAATGGGATGACATGCCCACTTTTGCCCTAACGCTAGTTGACATGAAGCAGGAGCAGAAAATGATCCATACTTCCAACAGATATTCATGGCTCTAGAAAACTTGGACAAGGTAAATTCCATGAGAGCAAGGCTGTCTAGGCGATTTTTCCTAGACAAAGACGAGGTCCTGAAATTTAAGCCCACAGCCATGCACGATAATGCACCTATAGCGGTTCCGGACTCATTGAAAGAAAATATCATGAGCGGACACCATAATAGCCCGATGGCAGGGGCGCACTTAGGTACGCACAAGACATGCCATTGCATCCGAGATAAATATTACTGGGTAAGCATGAAGGGCGACGTGGACAACTTCGTAACAACATGTCACACCTGCCAGCGATTTAAAGTAAGACCTAGCAAGCCTCATGGTTTACTGAACCCTATCCCGGTAGAAGAACTATTCCACAGAGTAGAAAGAGATGTTAAAGGCCCCATCTCCATATCCGAAAAGGGGAATAAATACATACTCGTGGCTACAGAGTATCTTACCCGGTATATGATCACAAAGGCCATACCAAAGACAGACACGAATAGTATAGCGGAATTCAATAGGGCCTTATGGCCTGGTGGTTTTGGAAATGACCGGCGTTTCCAAAATACACACGGGTGGTGCCCTGGGGAGGAAAACCTGCCCCAGGCGATCGCTCCGATCAAAATTCTTGTATGTAAGTCAGTTGCATTGGGAAAGCAACTTAGACTTAAGCAAATTTAACGAGCACTCTTGCGAGACAGTAGCACAACCCATTTCGGCATTAGGTTAAGGACCATTTCGGCATGTATATAAAAACTTTTTTTTTCTCATAGCATTAATTAGTAGTAGCCTAGATTAAGTACACTTCTTACACATATAATAATAATTCGGCACCTGGCAACTAAAAGCGTTCCCAGGGCAAGACCGGCAACACATTACACAAACAGGCATATGCGACGCGAACGTGACATATGGCGTTCGGCTCCTGGCAACTAAGCGTTACCAGGATAAGACCGACAACACAGTAACATAAACGGTACAGCAACCGAGGCTGACCAACCGCAGTAGTACACGAGACGTCCGAAGAGGTCTCAAGGGCGGTGGCATCATCCAAGCCGACCCTTAAACAGCGCTGCGCGATATATGCGCATAATAATATTTGGCCAAGGGCATATTCATAACCTGTCTTTATATTTCAGCACAGAGCTCCACCTCTGCCGCATCGTGGGAGCACAGACAACCAGGTTCATGACATAAGGTAAAGGTGACGTCACATACACGCCGTGTATTAAGGTCTATGAACAATGCCAGAGATAAGGGTATTTTTATAAATGTCATGTAATCCACTTTTTCAGATTGACAGCGAGGTAACACAGGTGCGCACGATGGTGCATGACCGGCACTAATACATTTCATTTTTCAGGGCAAGCAGACATGTATGCATCCCCCCCCGCCCCCCTTGTAAATATTGCCCCCAGACACACATACCTTTTGTAAATATTTCTTCCACACACACATACGTAATACACTTTATATAGCCTAAACACGTACACACTGCTTCTAAACTATTTCAGTCGCACCCTTAAGGCGACGGCGCCGCAGTCAGCAACGACAAGTGACCGTGGGGCACCAAGTGATGCTGACGCAAACACACACAAAAACGCATAAATAATGAGCGAAAGCGATAGCCAGGAGAGACGCAGCTTTGTGAACGTCTGTCCTAGCCATCAAGGTGAATTTTTCCTACCCACGGGGAGAAACTCACGAGGGTACAGCGGTTGAACGATTCGACCACTAAACAGCGGCTACGGAGGAAGTAGCACACGAAGGGAAAGGAGTAGCGAAATGAGAGCGCTAAAAGATGGCCTGTAGAGCGAAGGTATAAGGCTCATGAGCAGATCACCTCGTAATAAGTACTGTATATTTTATTGTAATTGTAATATTGTAAACTCAAGGTACACACAACAGCATTATCACACAAGTGTATACCTACATATATGTCACACCATTTCACACTGTAACACACCTTTGTTTCTTTTCCATCCTACTAACGATAAATTGTGAAGGTACCCTATTTATCCCCAAAGAACAATAAATCAGCAGATATATTCCCTCAAATTTACACTCCAGGGTACCTATTTTACTTTCACCTTCACTCTTATATACAGTAAACACTACCGATTTAACAAACACACAGAGGAAGCAATTTTTTTTTTCAGGCAACACGAGGACGGCACAACCACCGCCGAACAACTGTTCTTTTCCTTCCTGAATGATACAACCAATATCTATATATATATATATATATATATATATATTGTAACAAGTGGATTTTTTTGTTATGCAACATCTTAACACATAACATGTATAAGAAAAATAAGATAAAACTATATATATACCCCAATACCCACCCTCCCAGAACACACTCTAATCTCACATCGCCAACCAGACAGGACGACACGACGACACAACACCAACATCTACACGGCATCAAAGAAGAGGAGGAAGAGGAAGAAGAAGAAGAAGACACCACACAACCAAACTATTGTCCGTTCGCGAGGCCACGAACAAAAGCCGAGAAGGTCTTGTTCAGCCCAAGGGTCGGGACGACCCTAGGACCTGAAACGCCAACACACCCCTTCATCTTTTATCTATAAACTACCCCTTACAGGCTGTAAGCCTCATACACCTTTCGGAAACCACCCCCAAAATTACACATCTTCATACCTATTCATCCCTCCCCCCAACACAGGGATAGAACACTACACTACCAATATCATGAGAAACATTCATTTTTAAATGATTGTCTGGGAGGGCTCATGTAGGTTCTTCCCTACCTGTACTTAAACATTTTTTCGTCCTCAGGAGTGTTGGTCGTTTCTGAAAAGTGATAGATCCAAGCTAATGCAGCTATACTCTTTGAGCTGCCTGAATAGGATTGACATTTAGCCGCAAATTCCACGTCAGTCATCACCCCTCTGCCTCTTGACCAATCCATGTTCGCACAGTTGATGTCATAATACTCTGCGTTGCAATATTACAGCCTACGTGCTTGAGTGCCTGGTCAGCTGTATCTCTGGCTTGTACGGTTTGGCAACCTCGTTCTCTGACCACATGGCGAGGCGAGAACTTTCAATCCCATTATGGTAGCTCACAGAGTATGGATGAAGATGGCTGTGCCAGAAATAAAACCTAAGAAGGTTTGATGCTTTTCAGTCGGTCAACAAGAGCTTTTCCCAAAAGAGATGGGTTATTCCCTACCATTCATGTTGATACCTTCCAGATTATCTACAGTTTCGAAAGTAACAAGTACATCTGCCTAGTAAAAATTCAGACTTTCACGACCAGCGTTGAAATAGGAATGTCTGTTTCGCGGGCTTCTAAGGACATTTTGTTGTCCTGACGTTTCGCTGAAAACTACGTTCAGCATGTTCACAGGTTACATTAAGCGAGGTAAAACAAGTAAAACAGAAGATATATAAATAGTCAACAACCCACACATAGAGGCTACCATATCAACGGCGTACCACATAAAGGTAATGCATCAAGGACAGGGCTGCTCTTCTGTTGCATCTTCTCGTCTACGACGGTCAATGAGGGCAGGCTTGAGGGGATTAAGGACTGGAAGCCAAGTTCTGTTCACTCGTTCTGCTTCCTCCTTAAGATTGAAGCTGTTAGTATGCTTCAGGATTTCAATGGCCTCCCTTTGTAGCCTGGCATGATAAGACACCGTGGTGGACAGAACTTCGGTGTCTCCATATTTTATGTCGTGACCTGCGAGTAGGGAGTGTGCTGCAACAGTGGATTCATTTATATATTTATTTATTTATTTATCAATATGAAGGAACACAGGCACCAGCCCAAATTCATTCCTTCTTGACATTATCTGATTAAATAACAACATGTATCAGTGGAAAATAGAGAAAACAGATTACACAAATTACACAAATGGAGAACAGAACATAAATACTACAAAGGAGATCGTGAAAATATAAACCATAAAATGAAAACAAAGCTTTACAAAGTAGAAAAAAAGAATATACAAAAATAAAGGAGAAAAGAGTACCCAGTATTCAAGGAACAGCTGCTTTTACTTGTTTATTGAATTAGTTAGTGCCAGCGAATAAATCTACTTGAACATCAATTGAATTATAAAATGATAATATTTTAACTAAAGGCGAATTAGAATGGTGAACACTTTTAGATCTTGGGATGTGAAAGAGTGCTTGCTGTCGAGATCTTACTTGTGGTACATGAAAAGTGATGAATTGAAATAATTCTTGGCAGTCAACTTTTCCAGTTAAAATTTTCCTCAGCAGTTGCAATGAACTTAACGACCTTCTACTTTTCAAGGACTTGAAATTGAACAAATTTCGTAAAAACTGAGTCGAAGTATCAAATGGACAAAATACATTGATCGTCTTATAATACATGTATCTTAGAAATTTATTTTCCACAATCTCAATGTGATGAATTTGATCTTTATAAAAGGGATCCCAGATTACTGCTGAATATTCTAACTTGCTTCGAACTAAACTTTCATACAACTTAACAATTACTCCAGTTTTAGTACATAATTTGGAGTTTCTAATGACAAAACCAAGCATCTTGTTGGCCGAACTAATTATATTTGCAATATGGTTATTAAAGGTTAATTTGCTGTCATAAATAATTCCTAAATCATTTATCGACGGTACAATTTCGAGTGCTGTTTCTCCAATACAATATTTAGGATTTATATACTCCTTCTTCCTTGTAAATACCATGACTTTACATTTTTTACATTAAGGACTAAATTATTACTAACATACCAAGCTACAATATTATTAACATCCCTCTGGAGGTCATTCTCGTCTCTCAAGTTGTATATGGTCTTATATAGCTTTACATCGTCAGCAAACAATATGCAGTCAGAGTAACATAGAATATTAGGCAAATCATTAACCAAAATTAGAAATAGAAGAGGCCCAAGATTAGATCCTTGTGGGACACCAGAAGAACTAACAAAATTACCTGAAATTTCACTTCTGAAACAAACAAATTGCTGTCTAAATTTTAAGTAGGAGCATAACAATTGAGGTAATGGTTTAGCAACTCCAAACTGGTCCAGCTTTGTCACCAGAATTGTATGGTCTACTTTGTCGAATGCCTTTTCTAAATCCATGTATATCACGTCAGTTCTTCTATTGGTATCTAATGCATTGTAAACCTTTTGAGTAAAACCCAGCAAATTTGTAATAACTGATCTGCCGGGCATAAAGCCATGCTGATATTGTGAGAGCTCAACCTTAATATGATTGTATCGTTCGTGTTCCTTGAGGCGAGTGGCAATACTTCTTTTCGTTGTTCCAATATATACTTGGCCACAATCACACGGGATTTTATAAACCCCTGCCGCGGTATGAGGATGTCGCTTATCTTTAGCGGACCTAAACATGTCCTTAATTTTTCTCGTAGGCCTGTATATGGTCTTTATATCATGGTACTCGAGTAGCCTCCCTATTCTGTCCGTGACCTTTTTTATATATATAAGGAAAGCTCTATCAGGGGCTGCTTGTCTCCAATTACCCTTGTAGTTGGACGTCATGGATGGAGTGCTCGCTGGATATCTTTCTGGCTGTACCCATTGGCGCGTAGGGCCTCGTTGAGGTGTTCAATTTCTTGGTTTAGTTACTGCTTTTCACAAATTCTTTTCGCGCGGTCAGCCAGTGTTTTATCACTCCGTATTTCTGTCGTGGGTGGTGGTTGGACGTCTTATGTAAATATCGGTCAGTATGGGTCGGCTTACGGTAAACTGTATGTCCCAAGGTTAGATCAGCGGTCTTCGTTAACATAACGTCGAGAAAAGCGATTTTCTGTTCATTCTCTAACTCCATGGTGAACTGAATGTTATCCACTCCAAAAGTTTAACCTCTACCATCTTGGTTACAGAATTGCAATACAGAGTTCAGGCTGTTAATAAGTAGTAAAAACAGATTTGATTGATCTTTACCATGGCCCCATATTACAAAAGTATCGTCCACGTATCTTAGCCACACCTTAGGTTTCAAAGGTGCGGTCTCGAGTGCTATTTATTCAAATTTTTCCATGAAGAAATTCGCGATCACCAGACTCGGGGGACTGCCCATGGAAACCCCATCAATTTGTTCATAGAAATCACCTTTCCACAGGAAGTAGCTAGCGGTGAGGCAGTGGCGGAATAAGGAGGCGATATCATCTGGAAAAATCCGTGCGATGTACTCCAGGGCTGCCTTTATAGGTACTTTCGTGAAAAGAGAGACCACGTCAAAACTGACTAGTAAGTCACCAGCTTCTAGTTGAATAGTTTTCAATTTTTCAATAAAATGGCCGGAATCTTTGACGTACGGCTGTGTACCGCCCCGATATATGGTTGAAGTAAGGTTGCTAAATGTTTGGCAATGCTATAAGTTGGGGATCCAATAGCACTCACGATAGGACGAAGAGAAACATTATCTTTGTGTATCTTAGGTAAGCCATGTAGCCTTGGTGGTAAAGCTTCACTTCTGGTGGTTCCCTTCTTTACGATTTCAGGTAGCGAAGATACCTTGATCAGGCCGTTCGTTTCACGAAGAATCCGGTTGGTAGGATCTCTCAATAGTTTACGGTATGTACCCGGGTCTAAAAGTTCCAAAATCTTGCCAGTGTAATCGTCCATGTCCAACGGTTATCTTGGACATCGTTGCCATCGTTTCGTTTACTTTAAGCATCGAGTCAATAAGTTGTAAATAGTACCGCAGGGAAAACGTGGGAAAATGCTGGCAATATCGCTGGAGACCGTGCGTGCCAACCTGTAACGGCCGGCTATCGTTCATTTCGACATCAAACTATTTTCATGGTTAGCCTTGTTCGTTCAATTTAAATATACTTCATTTAAAATACATGCATGACGTACAAAATGGACTATGTACAGTCTTAATATTTACGTATCCAGTAATGTTTCATTGCATACCGTAGTGTTCAAATTAACGCTTGTCATTCAATAACCTACAATTCGACAATGTAAAATCACTGCAATAATATCGCCACAGAACAGCTTGTTTGTGTGCTTGGTGCTAAATACTTTACCTTAACATTACGTATGTGGAGGCTATTATTAACCGTACAGAGTCGCGTTACAGTGAGTGAGTGTGCTTGGTATTGTCATGATGTTAATTCTGCGTTCAGTGTTAACTGCTGTAAATTGTGAACGACTTTCACCCAAACTCTTGTTTCATCTTGAAGGATATAATCATTGCATGGTGAGTGTTGATATATTCATTATCTATTACTTTGTGTTTGTATTATATTTGTATAGCTGTCGAGTGTTTGGCCTCTTTATCGTATTTATTGAATAACGGTGACAAAGGTAGCATAGCTTCGGTGTGTTATTTATTCATTTTATACCGTATTTCTCTATTTGAATGTCCTCGGCGTTGACTCAGGATCGACATTTGCATTATATTGCGCATAATAGTACCGAAATAATATCTGAAATGTAGCCCTGTGTATTATTCGAATCAGCTGTTCTACATCAACAATAAAAACTTGGCAACACAGCTCAACTGTTCCAAGCTCCCGCCATTTCCTTCACGTTCATTCTTTTGAAATACAGAGTATAAACATATTCTAACCTTTGTCTACCCCTACAGTTCTTGTCCTTGACCCTTCCTTCCATAACAGCTTGCTATTCCTGGGTGTCTTACCAACCTATCTCTTCTCTTCATTAGTAGTCGCCAGGAACAGCTCTCCTTTCCGACTCGTCTTAATACCTCTTTGTTTGTAACCCTATATACCCATCTGATCATCATTCTCCTGTAACACCACATTTCAAATGCTTCAATTCTCCTGCACCAATAGTCCAAATTTAACTTTCATAAGAGTGCCATGTCCAGACAAAGGCTTTCAAAAATGACTTCCTAATACGTAAATCTATATTCGATGTCAACGGATTCCTTTTTTATAGAAATGCTTTACTTGCCCGAGCCAGCCTACTTTTATTTCCTCGTATTTAAAAAAGAACATGCATACTGCAACACACAAATATGCATGCTTGCCGTGTACCATGGTATCATAAATATAATTAAACAGTACCGGTGCGAGTTACTTATTTCATCGCACTAAGTTAGTAGATATGTCATTAAGTTGCCATACGGCATCAGGCAGTTCTTTTGAACAGAGTTGTATCATATTGTTGGAGCCACCAGCCAATCCAGGTCGTGCCACTGCTTGCGTGAAGTGACAGTTATTAATAGTTAATTCATCAGCAATTCATTATTAAAGAACTAACCTTTCCACAGGTGTTGGAAATATTTTCCATTACCTATTTGATGAATCCTGCCAGTGTTAAATGCATGAACTACAATTTGTCAGTGGTGTGACGCAATCGTTTTCCCAGATCACTGCCGGCTGGATCGCAACACTCCTGGTTGCTTTAAACTGCCTGCCCACTCGACACTCACAGGCGTACAAGATATATGCATTAATTCACCGCTAGGTGCAGCACCAAGGCACTGAGATTGCCGCGGCTTTTTAAAGGGGAAGATACCTGAAACGAAGTATTTTTATGTTTGGAGGCTTAATATCGAGATTGACGGACGTGAAAACATTACACTAAGTTAGTTCCGTTTTTATTCTAACATCTAAAAGTATCCAGACACATACTTACGGACAAATTTTCAGTATAAAGGAAAGCAAAAATACATGTGGTGGAGGCGATTGTTTTTAAGGGGCGAAATGTCTAGCTCATTTTCCCGTAATTATGCAGACGATAGTAAAAATATAACTACTTCTAACTGACTTAAATCTAACTTACATACTTGGCGAGATGAAAAGAAAAGAATAAGGACAATAAAAGACAGGGAAAAGAAATGCCTCCGGCCCCCGAAAAATGGGATGATGATTTATTTAGGGGCTTTGCGACATCGTGGTCATGTAGCCCCATGTACTTGGGTGTGAGGTGAATTTGTCTGATAACCCGTCTTATTGTGATGGCTGTATTATACATTTTTACAGATTTTTTGGACAGATTGTTTATTTTTTTACTTATTTATTTACTTACAAATTTATTTATTTTCTTATTTCTTTACTTATTTAAGTGCTTATTTATTGCTTTTTTATTTATTTACGTATATATTTACTTATTTGTGTATTTACTTACATATTTATGTATTTAATTATTTATTTTCTTATTTATTTGATTACTTATTTATTTACTTATTTATTCACGTATATATTTAATGACTCATTTACTTACATATGTATTTATTTAATTATTTATTTACTTATTTTTTATTTACTTCTTTATTTACTTACGTATTTATCTATTTAATTATTTATTAACTTATTTATTTTCTTATCTATTGATTTACTTATTTATTTACTTATTTATTTGCTTATTTATTTACTTATTTGTTTATTTACTTATTTCTTTACTTATTTACTTACACATTTATGTATTTAATTATTTTCTTATTTATTTTTACTTATTTATTTTATTATTTATTTTCTTATTTATTTGTTTAATTATTTACTTACTTATTTATTTGCTTATTTATTCACTTATTTATTTACATATTTATTTACTTACACATTTATTTATTTATTTAATTATTTATTTTATTATTTATTTGTTTACTTATTTATTTAATTATTTATTATCTTATTTTTTACTTATTTATTTAATTATTTATTTACTTATTTATTCACTCATTTATTTACATATTTATTTACTTACACATTTATTTATTTAATTATTTTATTATTTATTTGTTTACTTCTTTATTTAATTATTTATTTTCTCATTTATTTGTTTACTTATGTATTTACTTATTTATTTGCTTATTTATTCACGTATTTATTTACTTATTTACTTACACATTTATTTATTTAATTATTTATTTTCTCATTTATTTGTTTACTTATTTATTGCTTATTTATTCACTTATTTATTTACTTACATATTTCTTAAATTATTTATTTACTTACATATTTACCTACTTATATATTTATTTACTTACATATTTACCTACTTACATATTTATTTACTTACATATTTATTGTCTCACGTATTTACTGAATCATTCATTCATGTACCGGTATGTATTTTTTATTTATTTGTTTATTTGCTTCCCCTGTGTCACCTTCTCTGGAAATGGCACGTAACCACATCCCACGCAGTGAATTGTCCGATGGTATCTCATGAAATGAGATTCCCCGGTATTCTAACTTGCCCTGTTCTGATTTACAAAAGGGCACGCAACAGTACAGCATTATAAAATCGTTCAGAATAAATTCAAAACACAACTGCTCCATTAACATCAATACAAAATTTATGTCTGCCACAGTGCTTTGGTGCTGCTTCCTAGCGCCTTTGTTTGGAAACGAGGTTGTACGCTCAAACCAATGCTGTAATCGTCGAATGGGCAGGCAGTTTAAAGCAACCAGGAGTATTGCGATCCAGCCGGCAGTGCCCAGATACAGCAGTACATTCTGCATGTATATCGACGAATCATTGTGGCACCAGTTTTGCGTTTGATCTGGTGGGTGTTTCAATTTTGTGTTATGTGAATAGTTTTAAGACATCCATATGCGTAACGGAGAGTAGTTTATTAGCCCAGTAAGTACCAGAAACAGTAAAGCACGCAATCTCCTCGTGTCAATAACTCTTGATGTGGGGCATACACATCTCTTGCCTCGCACTAGTCCGGATGTAGGTTGGCAGCGCTCTCGCTTCTAAACAGCAAAGACTCATCAGACTTCTAATATTAACAAACAGCTATTTAGTGTGTAAATAAATTGGCATCGACACGTAACTCTCCTTCTCCCGTAAATTGTTCTCCATCTCCACCAGGGTACGGGGATTAGATCTGTAAATTTTATCTCTAATTTACCATTAAAATACTGGATTCTGTTGTGTCTGCAGCGACCCATGGCGTCTTGGGTAGCGGAAGGCCCTGCTCCAAAAGAAAGCTCACCCTGTATAAAGCTATGTGATTGGTACAATGTTTTTTAATTCCAGAGACATGCGAGTACCCAGCACAAATATCTCAGCGAGATATTAACACATGCTGATAACCCCAATATCTTTAGGTCTTAGAAATGCCTTCAACCGTAGGGACTGTAAAAATTCATAAATTGATATTATCTGTGTGCTTAACGACCTCTACATATCAGTATGTATTAGTTTTGGATCACCAAGGCAGAAGAACATCAACTTGCTGTCGTGAAAACAAGAATGCTTTGCTGGACATCTGGTGTGATTTTGCTTGATCATGTCATAAATGGTACATAGCAGTTGTGGCTGGCAGATATTTGTTCTGGGTGTTGCGCTATTTACATTAAGAAGAGGTGGGGTTCGACAAAAGACTGCTTGATACCAGAGAGGATGGTATGCACGTGCTCGGTAAAACTGATGTAGTTTATTTGTCACGAATGCTGCAGTCCTGAAAACATCACATTCACCTCAAGATTAAATTGTTTGAGAAACTTCACAATAACAAAACCGCGTAAACTACAGCCTACACGAGGGCGAGACAGAACTGCAAGTGTCTCACTCGTGCTCAAATAACATTGCGAGGCATGGTATCGGCAAATTTCGGATGTCTTCATCTGCCCCTTTCCCCCCTATGTTGCAATCAGCTGAGTAAACTTACCTGGTCTAGCGTCTCTGCCATACCCTCCACTATTGAGATTAGTCGGTGCCCGGGCCTGGCAACGACCACACCACAGTTCGCAGTACGGTACTACAAGTTTTCTGAATTATTAAGAAACAAAACTATGAATTCCTATGCATGTAAGAGGTGCATAGTTTTATTTATTGCTAAAAGATTATTTTCACAGTATTATTATTTATTTAAAATCTGGTCATTGTGCAACACTACGACCTCATTACCGGCCACCACTGGTAAATGGTAATATGGAGTCACACCGATCATAGATAAGATGCAAGACAGACTCTACTGGTATGGACATGTTACATGGTGTCCACAGGCAGGAAAAGTCAGGAATTTTGTTTTTGGTCAGGAAAAAGTGGCGAAAAGTATTAGAATGTCAGGAAATTTATTTTAACCACACAGCATTTTTTACAGCCATATTTTAATGTTACTAGTTCAACTAATCTCTTAAGATGAGATAAAAAAAGCAATAACTCACTGGACATTATGGTAAGTTTCCATTTTTACAGTACATCATAGTAAAAACCTCTTACCTATTTTCTGTTCGCTTTTTTTGGCGTTGAGATGTGCCAACCCCATTGCCCAGCACATTGCACTACGTGTCTGCAATCAGCCCCTAAGATATTATGACTTGACATTCATAAACAAGAAAATTATGCCAATCACTTGATATTTCCTATTTCCATACTGGCAATTTTGATATATATATTTGTTTGCTCAAACCTTTTTTCCGATGTTACGATGACTTCACGAGTCAGGAATTTTGTTGAAATGTGGTCAGGAAAAGTCAGTTAGTTAGTTAGTTATTGTTGTTTTATGGGGCGGAACTACGAGGTCATCTGCCCCTCATAAAACAGATTAAAGAATACAAATTTGGAATTGAATTTAAAATTTTGAGGTGGACGCCTACATTTAAAAAGACCAAAAATTAATAAAACAAAAAGAAGAAATTAAATAAAAATTACGGAAAAACAAAACATTATCATTCAAAAACGAAAGTCGTTGAGTCAATGTTCACTGGAGAATTTAGATTGCTGACCCTAACCCACTCTAACTTATAAAGCGAATAATGCGATCAGCAGCCACCGCGTCATCGGCTAATATAAGTTTCATTGTCATCTGCAAACCAAGGTTTCTTCGTAAGTCAGCAAGATCCACACACACGGTGAAAATGAGGGCCACGGTGAAAACGGCTCCACAGGTACAAAGTGGGGGGGGGGGGGTCCTTCCCTTCTCATTAGGTACGAGTGAGGGGATCTTGTATGACCTATCCTTAGCCTACACAAAATGACGGACTCTCTCCGTGACTGGAAAGAGCTCCGCCACACGCGAGTAGTTCCCTTGATCGCTCTCAGTTTACTGGGCAGTGGGTCAGCTAGCCACTGACTCTCCCAAAAAGCCAGAACTTGTAGGCGTAACTGAGAGCGAATATCTCTAGCAGGTTCCTCCATTGGTCGAGGCGGTAGTGATACCGCCTCTTTTGCAACTTGATCCGCTAACTCATTTCCCGCAATTCCCATGTGGCTTGTAAGCCACAGAAAGGTGATTTGAGTATCAGCGTGGCACAGCCCGGCTAGTATGTCGCGGATTCGCTGCACTAGGGGGTGTTGCGGGAAACATGTAGCAATTGACTGCAACGAACTCAAAGAGTCGGTACACAGGAGAAAGTGGATTCGTGCATCCTGTAGTGCAAACTGCACTGCAACGAGCTCCGCAGTAAACACACTGCAAGCCTCAGGAAAAGAGATCTTGGTATTTGCACCATCAATAACGTAAGCACAACCCACTTTCTCGTCCACCTTCGAACCATCCGTGTAGAGAATGCCAGCGTCCGGAAATTGGTGAACTATGGTGTGGAACTGCCTCCGGTAAACGGAGGCATCCGTGTTCACCTTAGGACCTCGGTGCAGATCTAACCGAATTTCCGGACGCCAGTTGGCGTACCCCTGGTGGTTTTGGGTACCAAAGAGAGCTTGATAGGTCGGGTGTTGCGGCATTTGACGCAAATTGGCAGCATATGTTGGCGTATATAATTTAAAGGTGGAACACCCGATTCGGCGAGTAGGCTGGGTATCGGGCTGGTCCGGAAGGCGCCGGTAGCCAGCCTAACGCCACTATGGTGAATACTGTCCAGCATTTTCAAGGTTGTCGGCCTTGCTGAACCGTATGCCGCAGAACCATAGTCTAGCCGGGACAGGACGAGGGCTTGGTAGAACCGTAGCAGCACTGCACGGTCAGCCCCCCACGTAGTGCCACCAAGAAACTTGAGAATGTTCAGTTTCCTGAGACAAGTCATATTCAATTGCCGTATAAGGTGCTGACACGTTAATTTGCTGTCAAAATGGAGCCCCAGGAAGCGATAAGTGTCAACCAACGGCAACGCAGCATCCGTGAGATATAGGGTGTAAATGTAGCTTCCGGAGCCGACAAAAATGGACGCTGCTGAAAAACGAAAACCCCGGTCGTGAGCCCACCTGTCGACCCGGTTGATAGCTAGCTGCAATTGCCGTTCCACGACTGCCAGTCAGGAAAATTGACATTGAAAATTCTGTGGACACCATGGATGTACTACTAGCAAACACATCTGTCATAGCGAGAGCTTGACACCTAGCAAAATAACCTGCAGATTGTTGGATCTCCCTGTGATCAGGCACATGAATGTGCCAAATGGAGACAAGAGCCACAAAAGTGAACCCCTGGACGTTGAAGGACAAATGCTAAAATAACATTGAGTTAGTTTTCTCTTTGCTAAACTAATTCATTTACCAGTCTAAAATATTTATTTTTTATGATTGACTGAATATTGTCTTTCAACATGAGAAATCTCTTTTACAGCCAAGAACCAAAATGGCATCTTTTTAATCAGTACATTCAATGCCTTTCTTCTTCGCGAATGGGACACTTAGGATCACACGGAATCAACATTTTGCGAGTTTTCCTCCTGGCCCAATAGTTCATTTTCAACAATTGTTGTAATCTCCCTCCAGATACGACGTGTTGGTCTCCTCTCATCTTCCTTAAATCCCCTTGTGTGGTCATTTTTTTTATTACGTCTCTGTCCTGAAGATTCGGTCACACCAATCAGAGAGAAGATGCAAGAAAGCAGACTCTAGTGGTATGGACATGTACTACTAGCAAACATATAATTTTGCTCATTTATTTGAGCCATGTCACCTTATAATCGGGGCTGAAGCAAAATGGTTCTGGGAATTTTTGGTGTGTGGATTGCACTCTACTGTAGGCCTACATAAATCTGAACTCTAAAAACTATGGTTGCCAGGCTTTTGAAGGGAAAATTTCTCTTTTTACCTCTAAAGAAAATCATAAGCAATTTCGAACTTGTTACATGTTGACAACTATAAAAGGTTTTAGTCAAGAAAGTTAGCAGCAAAATAAGACTACAATGATGGTGATGAGAATATTGCTGACCTTAAGGCGAGTGACTTATCACGATTGATTTGGGTTTACCTCTCGTTGGAAGCTATCGAGGGTTTAGTAGTTCCCTACTCATGGTGTACAAAGCTGTTGTCATCTTAACGCTACTGTATGGCTGTGAAACTTGGACACACTATTACCGCAATAATCAGATTCAGTTGACAGGCAACTCCCTAGATTGTTCTCTCACCGGTGTTTAAACATATAAAAGCTGACTTGGTTGGTATTTCTGCTTGAACCGTAACATTTCTTTAATGCTGAGGCACTACTTTCGTGCATCATTTAATTCATGAAAGGAAGGTTATTATTACTGGGAAAAATAACACAGAGGTGAAAATAATTATTTCCTTTTATTACAGCAAAACACCTTTCTATTTCATAGCACCATCAGATATTTATATATATACTTATTTGAAATTTAGTAAATCAGTATCTACCTAACACGCAAGGCTAGCTAGATCGCTCAGGAAACGAAACATATTTATTGACAGATAAACAGAGAACTTATATAAGGTTCAGATTCTGAGTTTGCAGGATGGTAGCCAAATACAATACACTGATGACTGCTGCATGGGTCACCTGTACAACATTAGTCTCTCAAAAATAGCAAAATTAAATTGAAAATGGAGTTGACCAAAATGAGCAACTGATATAGATTGCTGAAAATGAACAAATAAGTTAAAGTCCAAAAAGTAGTTGGGTGTTTTGAATTTGAAAACCACGCCATGGTGAATAGTTTGTTTATTTATATTTGAATTGCAGCTAATGGCCATACCAGGGTATTTTTAACGCCCATTGGCTCCCAACAAATTCAATTTCAAGCAGTTACAACTTTGGCTACCAGATGTCAAGACACCTAGCGGCGAACGTTGGAACTTGATAGAGCGTTTCTAACCAAATATAACCTACAAATTTGGCTACACACTACCAATTGTCGTGGTAAGTTCTTTTAGATGCCACAGGGCTGTGATATTCACCCGGCAGCTTTACTTCCCCTCCGATGGAAGGCATACTGAAGGATTTTAATACTCTTAAAGATCCGATGACTTCGGCCAGGTTTGAACCTGCGATCTTGGGCATAGCAGTTCAACATGCTACCGACTACGCCACCAAAGTCATCATGGTGACTGTAGTAGCGTAACATATTTTAGAGGGTCTAGGATTGAAGGGGGGGGGGGGGGGGGGTGGGGTGGACGACGACGACGACTTTAACCCATATCTGCCCAATTGTTTTAAAATGCAAACTAACTAGTTATGATAATTTTAGGTTTCCCCGACACATTTTACCAGAGATTCTCCACAACGACAAATTTCGACAGTGGGGTTGGGTAAAAGAATTGTTCACTGAAGGAACATTTTCCATGTTTTAACCTCTTAGTAATGCAGCCTATTAATCGAGATATTAGTAAAAATAATATCGTATGGCCTCGGGTGCCGGGTGCAAGCTTTGTTATTTGACACCCAGAGGGTAGCTTGCATGTCGAATTTCGTTGTTCCTTGATGTTAGATATCTAAGCTCCTTGAACACTATAGCGCTTTCTAGTAGAGAAATGAGGAACATTGTGTTGGCGGAAGCTCCCGAGATTAATTTTGCCATTATGAACTCGGCCTACTGAATACAAATGGGTTCTTTGACACGCCAACATCGTATGACATGCGTATCCAGGACTGTTACAGGTCAGGGAAGTCAGGGAAATAAATTACGGTCTTGGAAGTCAGGGAAATCTTCTGCAAGGTCAGGGAACTTTTCAATTCTTAATAATAAAATAATACATGCTGGAGCGTGAATCTGCCTATTTGCCTTCAGCGCGAAGCTCCTTCGCTTTGTCAGGTTAGGGCTGCAAAATGCTAAAATTGTAAAATAGAGGAGAGAGAACAAGAAAGGAACACATCGCGGTAGCCGTGCTGCTCTCGATACTTCGTCTCGTCGTTCGTCCCCACTACACTCTTTCTTCCACTTTCCCTTGCCCAAGTCGGTCGCGTTTCGTCGGGAATCGCACTTGTTCGGGTCCAAAGCCTCTACTCCACATACACCATCCCCCTCGCGTCCCCTTTTGCCTCGTCCATGTTCGGTTCGCCGAAGTTTCGCTTCGTGTACCTTCGGCATACAGAGATGATAGTCGAAAATCAGCTCGAACGTTCTCTCATAGGCCTAAGGCAAGTGTACGATGGTGTTCAATCCGAGGGAGAGTTAGGTAAAGTGACTGTCACCAAAGAAATGCTCGTTAAGGCGAGGCATGTTCGTTCAGAATATGAAAATGCGCCTAAGGACAGGGCAGCCGAAAAGAAAAGTAAATGAGGCCAAAGAAAAACAGAAGAGAGCAAAATTGTAGACGAGGTAAAAGAGTTGAAAACCAAAAGAGTCAAATTGGATGTTAGAGAAAGAAGCCGACCTAATTGATATTGAAGAACATTTAAAAGTGCTAAACAGTGGGTACTTGTAGAGAGTTATTCAAATAGATGTATGCAACGAAAGTTCTAAAGCTAGTGTGATAGCTTTTCAAAATGTGATCGTACTTACTTTCGCTAAGAATGTAGCCGCCAAATGTGTGGATATCCTGTTTTAGTCCATCGATTTCTTTACCAGTACCAGTCACTAAATGTTGTGTTTTCGATGTCTATATTTTTTCTCAGTATTGTTTATGTATTTTAAGTGTTAGTAATTATAGCAATAAGATCTTACGGGCACAAAACATGTGTCACGATGTATGGTCTTTCAGGTGTACGTCAGGCGTCCTTTAAAGCTTTCAAGTTTCAAACCATTCTTTTTGTTCTTCAATTTTGATCAGTATAGGATAAGGTATCAACGAATCCATGGCATACCAGACTTAGTGTCCCTAGATTGCGTATGGATTTCGTAATCTATTGATGTCAGTCATGGCACAGTCGTAAGACATAAAATATTACAAAGTGTTAAATGTCTTTATGTGTTGTCTGTGGGTCCGTGCAATACTTGTTTGCTTTCTAGACAATGAAAAGGGCTTTTGCAGTCAATCGTAAATAAGTCCGATAGCTTTTGAGTCCAATTAAATGGTTTCGTTGTGTCATTTTATTGATTACCTATTTTTAATTTCTTTCTTACCTTAGCTATAATTTTGAAAGAATCCGTGCCATGTACGTTACTTACCCATCGTATTATTTGACTGTTAGGCCATGGTTTTTAAGTCATTAGGTATAACAATTGCAATAACTTTTTGAATGTAAGAAGTTTCATTGAGGACTGAGTGTACTGACAAAGAAAGAAGTTAAAAATTATGTTCCTTGAATCCATTTTAAAAAAATTATTTGTCGTGTTTTTTAGCATAACCGATTAATTTATTAAAAAAGTCAGATGAAGCCAGTTTTTTTCATGCCTTCTGAAGTGCTCACGGCATATAAAACTGGGCTAATTCTTAAAATTATCTTTTTATTAAAATTCTTTCTTCAAGCTTTTTCTTTACAATCTCTGAAAAGAAACTCTTTTTCTATATGAGGTAGCCTACATATCTCGTGTAATACAGTAGCTGGAGAAAAACTTAGCATGTACGTGTATTTAAAGAAAAAGAAAAAAAATTATCACCGTATGTCGTGCGATTCGAAGATGTAAATCAGTAACTATTGATCAATTCGACGGGTTTTATTTTTAAAATATGTTCATACGGTGATCAGAGTAAAGTATTGGTGGTCAGGGAAAATGGGATCTTAAGTCAGGGAAAAGTCAGGGAAAATGCAAATATTGGTCATGTAGGAACCCTGGTATTGTATTTTTGCCGCCTTTCAAAAATCACTAACCACGGCCAGGGGAGAAATTAGTGAGTACACTATACGCTGCCGAAGTAACGCGCCTAGCAACCGCATGGGCACAGCCACATTGGACCCAAACAACTGGTTGCTAGGTTTTTTATACATATGAAGCTGCATTAAGGCTGCGCAGTGTCTTGAATTTTGTTGATAAAAAGATGTAATATGCGTGAAATAAGGCAAACGCCTCCCGTGAAGATCATCCACAATGTTGGAGCTACAAAATAAAAGTGAAATGTTATGGATAAAGTACGAGAATTTTGCGAGATAGTATGAATAAAGTCGACCTCACTCCCGAGGCAAGAATTCCATGGCGGGTACTACAAATAAATATTTATTTATAACATAATTTAGTGGATATCTAATATAGAAAGATATTGAGGACAAATATGTCACAAAGGGGTTTTTGGTTCATGTGGGCAGTGTAGTTGTAATTAAATATGGTTTGTACTATAAGTATTATAAACGACAACCTACATAACCTTACATCTGATTCACTAACAGCAATAAATTTTCTTCTACAACTTTTCTGAGTCATGATTTTTTCACTTAATTTATTTAAGCAGTGAATTGTGTTTCCAAATAACAATTAGGCCTATCCTTGACTGAAAATTTCTGCCTAAATATTTTATTTTTTGCGCTTTCAGAAAACAATTATCATGTACCATTAGCCTAGGCCTACACCCTGCAACAAAGATACAGTATATACTGTACCGTACAGTGACATTAATCAAGCCAATGCATACTCCTTATTTCTGAAGTGATGGGGTGGCAAGTCTTGTGCTTGTCAGGGAAATTTCGGTGAAAAAGTCAGTGGTGTTAAGAAATGAGGCGATGAGGATAGTGGCGAACCAGGCTACCATGGCATTATGTCAAGATTCTTAGAAAATGTTTTAAACGTTTCAGCATGAAGTGTCAGTCAACAAGTCAGTGGTGCTATAAAGTTATCAATAAAAGTGGAAATATAATAACCTACTATATGTGTGTACCTAAGTTTCTTGTGCATTACTTATTTGGACAATTTTTCAAACTTTGGACAGTACAATTAGGCTAGTTGAATGAAGTTATGGAATGCTACAGTATTGTACATTTATGATATATAATAAAACTATATTGCTATTCAAAATATCGAGGCTTAATACCTAACTGCTATATTTATACCAAACATCTTTAATGGATATCAGGAAGTACTGGTATATTATTGGGAAGTAGGCTACTCCCCTGCGATTCAACTTACAAGCTCCTGCAGAAGTGTGGATCTGTTTTTCGCCCCTCACAATAGACCTTTTGTTACTGAGCAACTGAGTTTAATTGGAGTTGTAACTGTTCATTTTATCACAGGTTGTGGTGAATTATGTAATACGGTACCAAATGGCAGGTAGGTGGTGTTGGTGGTTATTGAGGCCATTAGCCCCTGACAGGAATTTAGGCTCAATTTATTTAGTTCTGTTGGTCAAGTAATGAATTTTAATCATGAAGGGGTGGGTAGCATACATATTTTCTAGATAATATTTTTGTTTGTATACGCCTACTGGTACCTCATTAAATTCATTGCTTAACTCAAACCTAAGGTATAATATGGCTACCTCTGCATTAGTAAGGCTGTCAGAGAGATCATACTATACCGGTACATTTACACTGAGTTAGCTACCTAGTTAAATTGGAGGCTTGTGGTAAGTAATGAACATATTTTACACCAAGTGTACATTTCTATATCATTGCCCAATTATGTTTTATTTCCTTACTCCATGGGCTAATAACCTAATCATCTCTTACCCACTCTTCAGTACCATAAGAACCATCACCCACATTTCCATTGTTTGGATTGGGACATAGTCATGCAGACCATTTTTTTTTTCATTCGGGGGGGGGCCCCGAAAAGAGTACCCGCACCCCCCGCGTGGCACCCGACCTTACTACTGGTGCCTCCGACATGCAGTTAATCTACGATAGTAGAAGAGAAAGCATAGGGGATTGGATAGAAAGGAGTCTTTTAGGACTTAGTGCCTGTCCCATCGCGGTCGCGATCTACCAGGCATAATTAATAGATATTAACATAGGTATATATTATATATGAGCACATATAAATATGTACTCATATATAAGGGTAAGATTGTAGGGCCAGGGAAAACCGCATAGGCAGAAAGGAAAGATTGCCTACACGTAAAACCTGGCGGCTTGGTTATTGCCACATGCAAGGATAATGTGGGTATGGAAATGAGTAGGTATGTTAGTTGGGAGAAGGTATCATGCACCAGATCCATGTCCGTCTTCTCGCCAGTTTGTCTCCGGGGAATCAGATAGAACTCGGCACTGCTGGGATCAGCGCGGGCCTTGCCGGTACCGAGCAATGGTACAAGTATCCGAAGAACCTGCGCCACTACCCGATCTCCATGGGGTCCCTGGTACCGAGCCTCCGTCACCGGAGAGTGGAGGGGGGGGCCTCGCCTGCCGAAGCAGGGGCCTAGCTGGCGGTCCATGGGAACGAGCCGCCTTCCTCTCTGCTCTTGCCATGGACCTGTAGACTGGGCAAATGCGATGGGATGACGGATGGTCACCCATGCAGTTGGCGCACACCGGCGCGTCCCGCGGCACCGTGCAGCCGGTGTGGTGGTGGCCACCTGAGCACCGGTTACAGCGGACTGGAGAGCCGCAGGATCCCTGGGAGTGGCCCCATCTCAGACAGCGGAAACACTGTAAAAGCTGGCCTGAGCGGGGCTTCATATTACCTGGCTGTAGCGGCTGGTGGCCTCGCGGCGTCCTGGTTCCCCCTCCTGGGGGCGCTGCGGGCGACGGTCCTCTGGGCTGCTGCGCTTGGTCTTCTTTCGCTGCTTTGGGGCCGTCCTGGTGGCCCCGGCCGTCTCGGGTGTCCCCTTCCTGGCGGTGGTGGCGGGCGCGAGTTGCCCCGCTAAAGGCCCCACCTGGGGCTCTGGTAGTCGCTCCTCCTCCTGGTTGGCGGGCGCGGGTTGCCCCGCTAAAGGCCCCACCTGGAGCTCTGGTAGTCGCGCCTCCTCCTGGTTGGCGGGCGCGGGTTGCCCCGCTAAAGGCACCGCCTGAGGTGCTGGTTGTGGAGCCTGCGTTCTCTTGGAGAAGGTCAGGGGGCCTGCCTGGATCCCAACATCTGCCATCTCGATGAGAAAGTCTGGACAGCGCTTCCGAGCGTGGCTGAGGATGTGCGGAGAGGCACCTGGCGCACAGCCTGGTACCACCGCAACCTGCCAGTGCTCGGAGAATGCCCTAGTAGGATATATAGGCCGAAGCTGGCACAGGGGCTTATGGGCAAGATGGCCGCCGCGCGCAACCAGCCCTATGTTATTCATATGGAGGGGTCATTCAGTGCTGGCACAGGGGCTAATGGGCAATATGGCTGCCACGCTGTCACAGGGGGAGGTCGGCCGTGTAGTTACTAAATTGAATATTTATTATTAATATTATTATTATTATTAGGTAATTATTAATTGATCATGTGCAATCCAGACCAGCCTTATATTGTCCACTTTTGGTGTAGTTGCTAGCATTTTAGCTGTTTCCCTAGAAGTGTGGGTTTCATTCCCGCCTCAACCAAGAAATTTTATTCTGGGCTGAGAGCTGGACTGGGGTACACTCAGCCTCATAACGTGAAAGTAAGAAAACGTGGGGTTTCATTCATACCTCAGCCATTCCGCCTAATCCAACTTTACCTAACCTACCCTAACCTAACTTAACCTAACCTAACTTCGCCTAACCTAACCTAACCTAACAAACATTATTTATCCTAACCTAACCTAACCTAACCTAGTCAAACTTCAAAGTCAGAGCAAATGTAAGAGCACACATAATAAACTAAGTTATAACCTAACCTAACCTAACTTCACCTAACCTAACCTAACATAACCAAACTTCAAAGTGAGTGCAAAAGTGTGTGCAAAAGGGAGTGCAAGAGTGAGTGCAAAAGTGATTGCAAAAGTGAGAGCAAAAAAAGTGAGAGCAAAACAGTAGAGAGCAAAAAGTGTGCGTAAATAAGTAAGAGCAAATGAGAGAGCACAAATAATAAACTGAGTTTTAACCTAACCTAATCTAACCTAACCTAACCTAACCCACAGAAACCTTATTTAAATATTTTAGATTCAACATTTTAACATTTTACTTTTTAACATTTTACATTTTTGATTTTTCATTTTACATTTTTTTTTAGATTTTACATTTTTGATTTTTTTTATATTTTAGATTTTAGTTTTTTAGATGTTACATTTTCAATTTAAGATTTTTTGATTTTAGATTTTACATTTTCCGAAAAGAGTAAACTACAAGGCTACATACCTAACCTCACCAAACCTAACTTTACCAAACCTAACTTAAGCTAATCCAAAGGCTAATGCACATACACAAAGTATATACGGGTACAAGCAACTATCCTTATGCTAGTTTTATAGGTTACTGTACAACATGATAACTACCCCAACCGGTTTTTTTTTCATTTTGTTGTTTACACACATGACAATTTTCCAATTTCCCATTTTCAGTTTTTTAAAAATGTTAGTTTTAAGTTTTTCAATCTCATAACATGGAAACATGGATTTTGCATTATGTTGTTTACACATTTTTCAATTTCACAATTTCCCATTTACAGTTCTTAAAATGTCAGTTTAAAGTTTTTCAATTTCATGATATAGAAACATGGATTTTTCAATTTGTTGTTTACACATTTGTCAATTTACCAAATTCCCATTTACAGTTTTTAAAATTTCAGTTTAATGTTTTTTTTATTTTGTCAATATGGAAACATGGATTTTCCAATTTGTGTTTTACATGTTCATTTTGCATTAGGAGCGGAGAGAGGTGGGTAGTAATTAAAAATGTACAAGCAGTTTCCATACGGTACAATATTCTTTTATTTTAAATACATGTACACTATTTACACATAATACATTTTATATATATTCCTTTTTGTTATAAATTGTACACTTGTTTTTATTTTGTTTTCTATTTTATTTATTTTTGATTATGAATGCCATTTTTTATTTTGTTTTTTTTTATTTTTGTAGTGCTATTGTTTTATTTCCTAAATTGTTTTGTTTTATGTATTTGCTAGTTGCAGGCAGAAGATTTTGATATTCATAACTTAACTCTTTAAGCATAGTCAATGATTGAGTAATGACCATAGGCATGTGTACCTATACCATCAGCATCAATCACTCTTTTATCATCACCAGGACACAAAGCAATTTTGTTTAGTCTTATAGATGATATGTCATGTTGTTTAGAAGCGATAATGTTCATTGGTATTCTTTTTACATTGTTGTTCATGACACAATCCTTATAATCTTGAAAGCTTATACAATTTTTGACAACCCCTTTGCTAATACCTTTAATCTTTTTGATTTCTTTACCATTTATGTCTAAAGCGTACATTTTAGCTCTAAGTCCAACAAATGCTTTTATAATTTGTCCACAAGCCTCGTATTTAAATTTCCCCAACGTTTTCTTATTTGATGTAGAGTAACATATGTGATTAGTAGGATAATCTGATGTGTCCAGGTGTTCTAGGAAATCCAACTTGTCTTGATATACATTTGGGGTGTTAACCAAATAAATGAACGAGTCGGTATCCATATACATGAGTTTAAGATTGTTCATTCCATAATAGGGTAGCAGGACATCATAGTGGTGGGAATACATTAGAGTTTTTGAAATATCCAGTATACACATTCCAATATATATAGGCTTATTGAATACAATGTTACGTTTAGCCATGTGGAAAGCAGCTAGGTTGGGACCATAAATTGTTCTGTCGATGAATGTTGGTTTAGCTATTAGCTTTTCTGCCTTTTTGCTGTCAGTCACAAGACGTATGTCTATTCTTTTACGGATATTTTCCATTGTTTTCCCAAAAATGGCATTGTTGAATAATTTATACAGATTTTTCTCAAAATCATTTCTGGCTTGTTTTCGAAGGTTGTTATTAAAATCAACGTATGCCTTTAACCAAGGTCTTTGTTTAAACTTTAACACACGATGAATTTTTATCAATTTTATTCCATGATCTAAAGCCTGTTTTAATGCCATGTAGTGAACAACATATCGCCTTCGATTTCCAAGATGAGGAATTAGTTTTTTCAGAGACGAATCCTTAGGTTGTGTACACTCTGGTAGGAAAGGTAAATCGTTGTGTAGATCATGAAGGTCAGATGGGTAATCAACATCAACGTCTAGAATGTATCCCACAGGATCGTCGTTCTTTAGTTTTTCTAGATCAACAGTATCTGGAGAAACCCACTGAAATCCACCATAAGGAAGGGAGTGGCACATAGCCCACCCGTATTGGTTGTTGGCATCATCATAGGTAATAAACTGCGATGGTTTCTCAGAATCATAGGTTTCCATGTATTTATTGTTAGCTTCAGCATACCGATGAGACACCTGGCATATGCCTCCACGTATTCCAGACTCGATTAAAAGAATCTGATCGTAATCCTGTAGCAATTCCAGTTCAATGCCTGTGTAAAGGAGCATTGCCTCGAAACTTAAACCAGGCGAAGTAAAGAAGTGTGCAGCATCCACTCGGTGTGTTTCTAGTGTTTTGTTTCTAAACGTTTCAAAGCTGTCTGCAAGAAGGAGTACATCTGATGTTAGGTAGAGGTCACTATATTCCCCTAGAGTTTTAATGTTGAACTGTTTCCAGACATTTTTGGCATGTTCATAGTCTTCTTGACTAACATCTTCTTGACTTAATTTGTTAAAGAATGCCTCTTTTGGAGGTAAACACGTTTCACTTAACTTTTCCCATGAGTCAATGTAGTCATAACAAAATACCCCTTTACGAGTCATGAGCATTGCATTTTCTTTTGCAAAGTACTTGTCTGTTTCAGGGTATGATGTTAAGTTGGAAACTAAGTTTTCCAAACTACTCGGCATTAACCGAAACGTGTCCACAAATCTAAGCTTAACATTTCCTACATATTTGGTGAAGGAAATGTATTTTTCCTTGGAGTTAGCGATAACATCCACTCTCTCAGTAGTACATCCTAATTGCTTTACAATGAAATTTGCGTCGTAGCCACTCATATTATGTAGAAATACAGGAACGGGGTTACGTGTTTTACACCTCAAATTACAGTTATTGTGAGCACTTCCACGGTATTCCCCTGTAATATGACAATGGTCTCGAACTTTCCAATCCTCTTTGGTATACGGTTTTTGACACAAATAACAGGTTTCAGAACATTGGAACTCTGCTTCTTGAGCCTGAGTTAAAGCCTTTGGAACATTTAAGCTGTAAAGGCGATCAATTTCATTAGCTATTGAAATCAAACAGACCATAAACTTTTCTGCAGCGTCAGGTCCACGATAAATAAGAGGTTGGCTTGGAAGGTTTGTCTTTATGTGTTCCACAGCAGGTGAGGGTTTAACGTATATACCAAAGCTCATAGGAACATGACTCTGGTATGGCACTGTATAACTTGCTTCAGGATTGGGTAGACATGTTTGATAGGGTAACAGTATACTTTCAAAATCAGCATAGATAACGTAAGGTATTCTCAGCATTTTTTCCACGTTTAAAAATTTGACAATGGGGTTTTTAATAGGCATTTCAACCCTAGCAATGTCATGCTGGACGCACAAAGCTCTATGTTCTTTCAATTTTTCTATTCCTTGTTGACCATATCGATTATCGAAGTGAGTAAAACACCGTTTACACGTATATATCTTATGTCCATGGTGAGTAATCTGATGTCCTACTAGTTTATCAAAATCTTTGATAAAGACGTAGTGGTTCTGGCCGGATGATGAACTTAGCAGAAGGAGGTCACGATGGTCTTGCATCTCTTGATCCACAACCTTTAGAGGGAACAGTTTATTGTTTTGTTCCAACCCAAATACATTAATGGATATATCGTTGGCTTTTTCAAATTTGGGAATGTCAACTAGCGATGTAGGAAACGATATTACAGAAAAATCATACTTGTTGTCCAGGTCCTTGTATTTACTAATGCGATGAGCATTCTTTTTAACCAGTTTTGCTAAAATGGCATACATAAAACACTTTTCATCATTCAAATTTTCAGGATTAATGCAGGCTTTTCTTGCTTGTATAGCTGCTGGTAATGGAATATATGTGCTTCCACGCAAGGGATTGTACTTATTTATTTTCAATCGTACTCCTTCCACTGCTAACAAAGCCCAATTACTGCCTTTTAGCTCAGATTCTTCCATTTCCGTAGTTAACTTTGTAAATTGTGTTTCCAAGAAACTAGCCTACTTAAGTCCGTTTCCAAAAATAGGGCCTGATTTCGTGTTTCAAATGCACGATCTGTAATTTCATTGGTAGATGTATAAATGAATCTACATTCAGCCACAAGATTAACTTTTATCGACTTGTGCATTGCTAGTTCTTTCTGCATAGCTTGTATTATTTGCTGTTTGGACTCTTTAAGGTATGAATTTAAATCCTTGCACGTATCGCAACGAATGAAATAGGATTTAAGTCGACCTTCAAAAGATGTCTCATATTCAATAAGTCCATTTATGTCAGGGACCAATGACAGTAGGTAATGTTTTGTAGGCTCTGCCTTTTGTCTTTTAGCTGCCGACACAACATTACAACATTCTTCATGACGACGTCCATTGTAGGCATTGTTGAATGTACTACCACAGGTCTTGCACTCATGAAATTCACCACACGATACTTCATGTCGCTTCCTATGATAGTCTCGAAGAAAAGTCTTTCCACACTCTTTACACATATAGCTAGGAATGGCTTCTTCCATTATGAATGTTGATTTCTGCAAACAGCTGCTTACTGCGTATCACAGGGCTAGAGGTTGGTCAGTGAGACGGTCTTTCACGATGTGAACACCGTGAGAGGTAGTAGTCAACTAGTGATATTCTTGTAAAGGATCCACTAATATTTTCAATTTCAATTTTGAAATTTTTATAGAGAGCCACTCTAGAACCCTCCTCGACCCACTACTAAGCACTACTAAGCAGAAACTCTCATCACCCCCCTACTGCACAGTTTTTGTCCTAGCGACTTGAAATTTATTTTGGTGGTAGATGGGGTCAGGGCCAGTTATTTATGTCAAACAAAATGTTTTGTTAACTCTTTAGTTTCCAAAATATAAAAATTTCAAAATTGAACTTATTTCAAAAAAATGTAAAAAATAAAAAAGTTTTATTATAAAAAATAAAAGACATTGAGGCCATTCTTTTAAGCCCATAGAACACTTTTTAGAATGTTTAGTTTTATGAAAAATCGCCTACTTTCCCAGTTGAACTATTTTCATTTTTTGTCATACAGACCTGGAACTTGGTTTACAGGTAAAGGGGATAGAGACCTTTTATTTATGTTATACAAACATTTTTGTAGAATTCCTAGTTTCCAAAATAGTGACCATTTTTTCCAAATTTTATTTTTGTTGACCTAGAGACCTGAGACTTGGTGTTGGAATAGAGGGGGTAAAGACCATTGATTTACGTTAAACAAACTTTTTTGTAGAATTCCTAATTTTGGAAATATAAGCCCATTTTGAAAATTTTATTTCTGTTGTCCTAGAGACATGAGACTTAGTGTGGGGGTAGAGGGGGTAAAGGCCATTCATTTATGTCAAACAAACTTTTTTGTAAACTTTTTAATTTTGGAAATATAAGCCCATTTTTAAATTTATTAATTTTGTTGTCCTAGAGACCTGGGACTTGGTACGGCTGTAGAGGAGGCAAAGGCCATTCATTTATGACAAACAAACATTTTTGTAAACATTTTAATTTTGGAAATTATACCCATTTTGGAAATATGTTTTGAAAAATTTGAAAAATACACTATTTGTGGACTGAGAGTGGTATAGAGGTAGGTGTTGGAGTTAACATATGTCTTTTTAGGATTTTTAGATTAATGACATAGCCTACTTTCCAAATATTTTTTGAAAAATTTGAAAAATACACTATTTCTTTTGACTAGGCATGGGATAGAGGTAAGTGTAAGAGTTGAGAGTCATTGATAAACCTTTGAGTACTTTGTTTTTTTTATAAATTTTGTGTGTTGTTGTTGTTGTTGCTGCTTACAATCATGGCTGTAAGCAATATGCAGCCATAAAAAAGGACTGACATACTTTCCAAGACCAAATAAGCCCCAACAAACAAGAGCAAATATAAAAGAGCTAATACAAAAGCCAACAAAAGCCAACAAAAAGCCAACAAAAGCCAACAAAAGCCAATAAAAGCCAACATAAGCCAACAGAAACTGACCAAAAAAAAGCCAACAAAAAAAACTGACCAAAAAAGCCATGTAGCATGCTGGTAGTTGAGTGAGTTGTTATATTGACCGATAGGTAGCAGGCTGGTAATTGAGTGAGTATTGATATCGACCGCTAGATAGCATGCTGTTCGTTCAGTGAGCGAGTATTGAAATGGAGCGCTAGGTAGCATGCTGGTCGGTCAAGTAGTTCTCATAGTCACTGCTAGATAGCGGCAACATACTTTGCGTGTCGCATTTGACTATTTGGTAAAGTTTTACCTCATAAAAACGTGCTCGTATATGCTTTGTACAAAAATTGAATATACAATTAACCACTAAGTGTTTAGAACTAACATGTATAGCCTTGTGTAGGGAATATTGGGGTCCTTAGCAAGAAAGAGTGCCTAACACACATGAGTGTACAGCCTTTTGATATGCAGTAAGTACCTGATAACCTTGAGTAGGCCATAAGAATATTTTCAGTTGACTACTACCTGTCACAGTGTTTACATTGTGAAAGACCGTTGAAGCAACCAGTCTTTAGCCTTGTCATAAGCAGTGAACAGCTGTTACCCTTAACCAGGGGTACATTAGAGGACCCTTATCAAGAATATCATCAGTTGACTACTACCATCCACAGTGACCACATCGTGAAAGACTGTCAAAACAACTATTGTACAGCCTTGTACTACTCAGTAAGTAGCTGTTGGTCTTGACTATTGTATATTAGAGAACCCTTATCAAGTATATAATCAGTTGACTACTACTTGTTACAGTGTTTACATCGTGAAAGACCGTCTCACTGTCCAGTATACAGCCTTGTCATACGCTGTAAAGAGCTGTTGGTCTAGACTAGGGGTATATTAGTGGACCCTTTACAAGAATATCACTAGTTGACTACTACCTCTCACGGTGTTCACATCGTGAAAGACCGTCTCACTGACCAACCTCTAGCCCTGTGATACGCAGTAAGCAGCTGTTTGCAGAAATCAACATTCATAATGGAAGAAGCCATTCCTAGCTATATGTGTAAAGAGTGTGGAAAGACTTTTCTTCGAGACTATCATAGGAAGCGACATGAAGTATCGTGTGGTGAATTTCATGAGTGCAAGACCTGTGGTAGTACATTCAACAATGCCTACAATGGACGTCGTCATGAAGAATGTTGTAATGTTGTGTCGGCAGCTAAAAGACAAAAGGCAGAGCCTACAAAACATTACCTACTGTCATTGGTCCCTGACATAAATGGACTTATTGAATATGAGACATCTTTTGAAGGTCGACTTAAATCCTATTTCATTCGTTGCGATACGTGCAAGGATTTAAATTCATACCTTAAAGAGTCCAAACAGCAAATAATACAAGCTATGCAGAAAGAACTAGCAATGCACAAGTCGATAAAAGTTAATCTTGTGGCTGAATGTAGATTCATTCATACATCTACCAATGAAATTACAGATCGTGCATTTTAAACACGAAATCAGGCCCTATTTTTGGAAACGGACTTAAGTAGGCTAGTTTCTTGGAAACACAATTTACAAAGTTAACTACGGAAATGGAAGAATCTGAGCTAAAAGGCAGTAATTGGGCTTTGTTAGCAGTGGAAGGAGTACGATTGAAAATAAATAAGTACAATCCCTTGCGTGGAAGCACATATATTCCATTACCAGCAGCTATACAAGCAAGAAAAGCCTGCATTAATCCTGAAAATTTGAATGATGAAAAGTGTTTTATGTATGCCATTTTAGCAAAACTGGTTAAAAAGAATGCTCATCGCATTAGTAAATACAAGGACCTGGACAACAAGTATGATTTTTCTGTAATATCGTTTCCTACATCGCTAGGTGACATTCCCAAATTTGAAAAAGCCAACGATATATCCATTAATGTATTTGGATTGGAACAAAACAATAAACTGTTCCCTCTAAAGGTTGTGGATCAAGAGATGCAAGACCATCGTGACCTCCTTCTGCTAAGTTCATCATCCGGCCAGAACCACTACGTCTTTATCAAAGATTTTGATAAACTAGTAGGACATCAGATTACTCACCATGGACATAAGATATATACGTGTAAACGGTGTTTTACTCACTTCGATAATCGATATGGTCAACAAGGAATAGAAAAATTGAAAGAACATAGAGCTTTGTGCGTCCAGCATGACATTGCTAGGGTTGAAATGCCTATTAAAAACCCCATTGTCAAATTTTTAAACGTGGAAAAAATGCTGAGAATACCTTACGTTATCTATGCTGATTTTGAAAGTATACTGTTACCCTATCAAACATGCCTACCCAATCCTGAAGCAAGTTATACAGTGCCATACCAGAGTCATGTTCCTATGAGCTTTGGTATATACGTTAAACCCTCACCTGCTGTGGAACACATAAAGACAAACCTTCCAAGCCAACCTCTTATTTATCGTGGACCTGACGCTGCAGAAAAGTTTATGGTCTGTTTGATTTCAATAGCTAATGAAATTGATCGCCTTTACAGCTTAAATGTTCCAAAGGCTTTAACTCAGGCTCAAGAAGCAGAGTTCCAATGTTCTGAAACCTGTTATTTGTGTCAAAAACCGTATACCAAAGAGGATTGGAAAGTTCGAGACCATTGTCATATTACAGGGGAATACCGTGGAAGTGCTCACAATAACTGTAATTTGAGGTGTAAAACACGTAACCCCGTTCCTGTATTTCTACATAATATGAGTGGCTACGACGCAAATTTCATTGTAAAGCAATTAGGATGTACTACTGAGAGAGTGGATGTTATCGCTAACTCCAAGGAAAAATACATTTCCTTCACCAAATATGTAGGAAATGTTAAGCTTAGATTTGTGGACACGTTTCGGTTAATGCCGAGTAGTTTGGAAAACTTAGTTTCCAACTTAACATCATACCCTGAAACAGACAAGTACTTTGCAAAAGAAAATGCAATGCTCATGACTCGTAAAGGGGTATTTTGTTATGACTACATTGACTCATGGGAAAAGTTAAGTGAAACGTGTTTACCTCCAAAAGAGGCATTCTTTAACAAATTAAGTCAAGAAGATGTTAGTCAAGAAGACTATGAACATGCCAAAAATGTCTGGAAACAGTTCAACATTAAAACTCTAGGGGAATATAGTGACCTCTACCTAACATCAGATGTACTCCTTCTTGCAGACAGCTTTGAAACGTTTAGAAACAAAACACTAGAAACACACCGAGTGGATGCTGCACACTTCTTTACTTCGCCTGGTTTAAGTTTCGAGGCAATGCTCCTTTACACAGGCATTGAACTGGAATTGCTACAGGATTACGATCAGATTCTTTTAATCGAGTCTGGAATACGTGGAGGCATATGCCAGGTGTCTCATCGGTATGCTGAAGCTAACAATAAATACATGGAAACCTATGATTCTGAGAAACCATCGCAGTTTATTACCTATGATGATGCCAACAACCAATACGGGTGGGCTATGTGCCACTCCCTTCCTTATGGTGGATTTCAGTGGGTTTCTCCAGATACTGTTGATCTAGAAAAACTAAAGAACGACGATCCTGTGGGATACATTCTAGACGTTGATGTTGATTACCCATCTGACCTTCATGATCTACACAACGATTTACCTTTCCTACCAGAGTGTACACAACCTAAGGATTCGTCTCTGAAAAAACTAATTCCTCATCTTGGAAATCGAAGGCGATATGTTGTTCACTACATGGCATTAAAACAGGCTTTAGATCATGGAATAAAATTGATAAAAATTCATCGTGTGTTAAAGTTTAAACAAAGACCTTGGTTAAAGGCATACGTTGATTTTAATAACAACCTTCGAAAACAAGCCAGAAATGATTTTGAGAAAAATCTGTATAAATTATTCAACAATGCCATTTTTGGGAAAACAATGGAAAATATCCGTAAAAGAATAGACATACGTCTTGTGACTGACAGCAAAAAGGCAGAAAAGCTAATAGCTAAACCAACATTCATCGACAGAACAATTTATGGTCCCAACCTAGCTGCTTTCCACATGGCTAAACGTAACATTGTATTCAATAAGCCTATATATATTGGAATGTGTATACTGGATATTTCAAAAACTCTAATGTATTCCCACCACTATGATGTCCTGCTACCCTATTATGGAATGAACAATCTTAAACTCATGTATATGGATACCGACTCGTTCATTTATTTGGTTAACACCCCAAATGTATATCAAGACAAGTTGGATTTCCTAGAACACCTGGACACATCAGATTATCCTACTAATCACATATGTTACTCTACATCAAATAAGAAAACGTTGGGGAAATTTAAATACGAGGCTTGTGGACAAATTATAAAAGCATTTGTTGGACTTAGAGCTAAAATGTACGCTTTAGACATAAATGGTAAAGAAATCAAAAAGATTAAAGGTATTAGCAAAGGGGTTGTCAAAAATTGTATAAGCTTTCAAGATTATAAGGATTGTGTCATGAACAACAATGTAAAAAGAATACCAATGAACATTATCGCTTCTAAACAACATGACATATCATCTATAAGACTAAACAAAATTGCTTTGTGTCCTGGTGATGATAAAAGAGTGATTGATGCTGATGGTATAGGTACACATGCCTATGGTCATTACTCAATCATTGACTATGCTTAAAGAGTTAAGTTATGAATATCAAAATCTTCTGCCTGCAACTAGCAAATACATAAAACAAAACAATTTAGGAAATAAAACAATAGCACTACAAAAATAAAAAAAACAAAATAAAAAATGGCATTCATAATCAAAAATAAATAAAATAGAAAACAAAATAAAAACAAGTGTACAATTTATAACAAAAAGGAATATATATAAAATGTATTATGTGTAAATAGTGTACATGTATTTAAAATAAAAGAATATTGTACCGTATGGAAACTGCTTGTACATTTTTAATTACTACCCACCTCTCTCCGCTCCTAATGCAAAATGAACATGTAAAACACAAATTGGAAAATCCATGTTTCCATATTGACAAAATAAAAAAAACATTAAACTGAAATTTTAAAAACTGTAAATGGGAATTTGGTAAATTGACAAATGTGTAAACAACAAATTGAAAAATCCATGTTTCTATATCATGAAATTGAAAAACTTTAAACTGACATTTTAAGAACTGTAAATGGGAAATTGTGAAATTGAAAAATGTGTAAACAACATAATGCAAAATCCATGTTTCCATGTTATGAGATTGAAAAACTTAAAACTAACATTTTTAAAAAACTGAAAATGGGAAATTGGAAAATTGTCATGTGTGTAAACAACAAAATGAAAAAAAAACCGGTTGGGGTAGTTATCATGTTGTACAGTAACCTATAAAACTAGCATAAGGATAGTTGCTTGTACCCGTATATACTTTGTGTATGTGCATTAGCCTTTGGATTAGCTTAAGTTAGGTTTGGTAAAGTTAGGTTTGGTGAGGTTAGGTATGTAGCCTTGTAGTTTACTCTTTTCGGAAAATGTAAAATCTAAAATCAAAAAATCTTAAATTGAAAATGTAACATCTAAAAAACTAAAATCTAAAATATAAAAAAATCAAAAATGTAAAATGTAAAATCTAAAAAAAAATGTAAAATGAAAAATCAAAAATGTAAAATGTTAAAAAGTAAAATGTTAAAATGTTGAATCTAAAATATTTAAATAAGGTTTCTGTGGGTTAGGTTAGGTTAGGTTAGATTAGGTTAGGTTAAAACTCAGTTTATTATTTGTGCTCTCTCATTTGCTCTTACTTATTTACGCACACTTTTTGCTCTCTACTGTTTTGCTCTCACTTTTTTTGCTCTCACTTTTGCAATCACTTTTGCACTCACTCTTGCACTCCCTTTTGCACACACTTTTGCACTCACTTTGAAGTTTGGTTATGTTAGGTTAGGTTAGGTGAAGTTAGGTTAGGTTAGGTTATAACTTAGTTTATTATGTGTGCTCTTACATTTGCTCTCACTTTGAAGTTTGACTAGGTTCGGTTAGGTTAGGTTAGGATAAATAATGTTTGTTAGGTTAGGTTAGGTTAGGTTAGGCGAAGTTAGGTTAGGTTAAGTTAGGTTAGGGTAGGTTAGGTAAAGTTGGATTAGGCGGAATGGCTGAGGTATGAATGAAACCCCACGTTTTCTTACTTTCACGTTATGAGGCTGAGTGTACCCCAGTCCAGCTCTCAGCCCAGAATAAAATTTCTTGGTTGAGGCGGGAATGAAACCCACACTTCTAGGGAAACAGCTAAAATGCTAGCAACTACACCAAAAGTGGACAATATAAGGCTGGTCTGGATTGCACATGATCAATTAATAATTACCTAATAATAATAATAATATTAATAATAAATATTCAATTTAGTAACTACACGGCCGACCTCCCCCTGTGACAGCGTGGCAGCCATATTGCCCATTAGCCCCTGTGCCAGCACTGAATGACCCCTCCATATGAATAACATAGGGCTGGTTGCGCGCGGCGGCCATCTTGCCCATTAGCCCCTGTGCCAGCTTCGGCCTATATATCCTACTTGCCCTGATGTAGACGTAGCCCATGGCCGCGCTCTCACGTGGCCTGATCAGGACACCAGTAGAGAGGACAGCGTCGATGTCCTCGTGGACACGTTCAACTCCTCCCGTCGCGACTACGTGGACCTTGTCCCTGTAGGCACTGATGACCTCCCATTCTTCTTCCTGGTTGGTGCCTGGCCTGTAATAAACAAACAAAGCCAGGTCACTGGGGTCGTAGCCACTTGCTTGCTCGGAGCCTGGGGAAGTGGCCCCAGGGTGCTCATGCACGGTGTTCGAGCTCACATCGCTCGCCCAGCTGAACCTGGCGTCCGGGCTGCTGCTGCTCTCCTGTCGCGGGGAGCTAGCCGGTCCTGGCGTCCGACTCTTCTCGGACTCGGCTAGCTCTAGCTCAGAGGGCCCTGGGGAGGCGTCGGTTGACTCGGACCGCAGGGACACCTGCGTTATGTCCGGGCTACCTGTGCTCCCCGGGCCGGGAGCTACTCCAGCGTTGCTTGCGCCAGCCGGGTTGAGAGGGACACCTTCCTCTTCAATGGCTGGCGGCTTCTGCGCCGCTGGCGTCTTCTCACCAAGGGCCAGCTGGCGTGCCCGCGTGACCGGAGGAGAGGGCTCTGTGGAGGTTAACTCCCCACCCAAGGAGCCTGCCGATCGTGGCCCCCTACCTCTCCGGGCGCGCTGGCGCCTGCTCAGGCCCCTGGCTGGCTCGCCGGTCCTCTGCTGCTTCCTCCACTCGATGGTCCCGCTGCTCGTAGTCTCCATCCTCCTGGTGAGCTGATAGCACAACTTAGGCTGGTCTGCTGCTGCCACTGGCAAGGTGTCCTTCCTCTAACGATTCAGAGACAACCTCCTCAGACCAATTTCCAGCCTTGGAGATTAATCTTTGTGGAAGAGTGGAAAAATATTCCCCCTCCTCCCCTCCAAATGGCCAATCACTGATCAAACTATACTAACTTGAGTGTACCATTTGATACATGTTTGCATCAATTACTTTATGTTATGCATTTTACTAATGTATAATAAGGTGTTGGAGATGGTAAAATCTAACGCCAGAATACAGCCGCTTACTGTTGAAAGAGGCAGTTTTATGCTGCAAACTGAGCATAATGTGGTCTGTGGAAAGGTTTGAAGTTGCTACTAGAAAGTCCTATTCAATTTGGTAACTGGAAACTGTGTGAGCCATCAAGTACCATAACACATGGATCATCCTTATGGTACTGGGACTAGCATTTCCCTACATCAACTCTTTGGCCCACTTCACAGCAAGTAGGCTACTTATATCACTTTTACTGTCCAGCACATATTTTGTGAATGCTTGGATTGCTCGTGAAGATGCAGGGTGGCTACTTTTTTTTTCTAAATCTCTATATACTAGCTAATTCTATTTAGCTCTTTTGTGGCACACCAGCTAATGTGTAACAGTAATCAGTGTGGTCATCAGCTTGGTGAACTTATTGGGTAAGAGCCTTGGATATTTTCATGTCACTTTTAGTGGACTAATATTTAGAGCTAGGATAGGAAAGGTGCCCCATTATTTAGAATGAGGTAGGACCTTAGGCCTTAATTGTAGACTTCTCTTACCTGTTAGTGAGCACACAGGTTAGGCTTGGTTAACTTGATTCGTTTTCAAACACACAAATTGTATTGAAATGCAGTCTGTGTTCCTTCTATAGCCGTTGATGAGATTTGGCCTAAACTCTCATCCAAATATTTCAAACTGTTCCATTATGCTTTGATAGACCTTAAGTTCATTTTATTCGTCACTTACTGGTAGGGCCTAAAGGTACTTCATTTTCCGTAGTATTGATCATTCATATGGGACGTGATTCGCAATATCCAGAAATGTTATATTTTCATGTTTTCACTAAATTTAAGATAAATATCGTAGGCCACATCTCTACGACTTACGCTCTAAGACTTAATGTGCATCTCGTACGCAATATTTTACAACTTTATTGGATAACTATGTTAAATTACTGTAAAAAATAAACTTTTCTATGCTTTATTGCCTCTGGACATCCATGCATGTACAGTTTTATACGATACAAATAAAAAATTATGACGGCTCAAAGACTGAAGCAAGCTACAAGGGAGCAATGTTGTATTTTTCCAGTTGCTTAGCAACGGAGCGGAAGTGACGTAGACTTCGGCAGAGTATACTGAAATTTCTAACTTCTATATTTATCAATGATTTTTAGCCTACTTTTCACATTTTGCAAAAATGAGGAAAAAGTGGTCTTATGAGATCGATCCGGGAAAATGTGTGTCTGTCTGTCTGTCTGTCTGTCTGTCCTTCTGTCTGTCTGTCTGTCTGTCTGTCTGTCTGGCTGTGCGTGTGTCCCCCCCCCTATCAACTCCTAAACGGCTGGAGCAATCGAAATAAAATTTGGTAGGAGTAAAGATCTATACATGAATATATCACGGCCATATTTGAAAATGATGTCAGTGCTACCAACTGCTGAAAAATCGCAATTGAAATTTGAGCTCCATGTTGGATATCTTGGAAGGTATGAATGGGAGCTATTTCAAAATTGGCACACATATAGATAATAATATTGCAGTTTAATTTCCAGAAGGCCATACATGGCAGTGTTGCCAAAATTATTATAAGCCTACTGATAGGTCCAATATTTAAATGCATATAACTTCTACACTATCAATTGAAATTCAACCAAATTTTGTATGTTGTATGTGTACATAACCAGATATGACTGAATGTATTCTTATGACCACCAGTGCTGCCAACTGTTAAAAAATGCTCTTAATTTCTTTTATCCAAATACCAATATATATGAGAAAGTATGCAAGCCGACAGCTTTAAACTATGCACACGTATAGTACATGACATTCTATATTAATTTGGAGTAACTTATATACGTCAGTGCTACCAACATGATTCTAAGCCTGCTGAGAGGTCCAATTTTAAATACATGTAACTTCCATACTATCATTTGGATTTCAACCAAATTTCGTATGTGCTTGAGTACCATAACAGCTATGACTATGCGTATTCTTAAGAGCAACCAGGGCTGCCTACTGTTAATAAATGCTGTCTCTATTTTTGTTACCCTAATATCAATATATCAGAAAGAATGCAAGTCAATAGCTCTAAACTTTGCACACGTATAGTACCTGGCATTCTAG
The DNA here is from genome assembly GCA_946902985.2 of Meconema thalassinum. Lineage (NCBI taxonomy): Eukaryota > Metazoa > Arthropoda > Insecta > Orthoptera > Tettigoniidae > Meconema > Meconema thalassinum. The sequence goes on from OX336398.1 coordinate 209,572,293, forward strand.
ATTACTTTGGAGTAACTAATATACGTCAGTGCTGCCAACATGATTCTAAGCCTGCTGATAGGTCTAATTTTAAAATGCATGTAACTTCTATACTAACTAATGGATTTCATTCAAAATTGGCACAACAATAGATCATATTATTTCAGATTATTTCTGACCAATACATGCATGACACTGTTGCCAACATGATTTTACGCGCGCTGTTAGATCCAATGTTTAACTGCATGTAACGTCCATGCTATTCATTGGACTCTAACCAAATTTTGTATTCTGTACCTTAAGAGATGGAACTAAGAATATATTCAGTCACCAGGGCTGCCAACTGTAGTTCTCTATTAGGCTACATTATGCCAGGTATACAGTATTTCGAACTAATTAGAAATATCGATATTACCAACTTAATTTCGTCATTATTCTAGATAGATCCATATCGATTAATCATTGGCATGAATCTTAAATTTTAAGAAAAGTAGGCTCTTTAGTTCGTCACGGAACTTCTTGCTTTCCTGAGATTCTTCAAGTATAGTAATATTATGAAGTTTGAATATTGTACGTATTAAACTTTTTGAGTAAGAATTTTTTAAATGCCATTTTACCACCATAGTTAAAAAAAGTCTCCTGCATCAAAATATTTTTCCAATTGGTACCAAATTTTTCACAAACCTTAATAGATAAGCTAACATAAGTTAGTGGCACAGTTAGTTGTGTGACAAATACATTAGCATGTAGAATTGTTGAATTTCTTAAAAATCAATGTTGAAATTAAAATGTATATAAAATGTGTGAAACAGAATTTGGTAGATCAAAAATAATAATTTTTAATCACCTTCCACAGCAAAAATGCATGCTAACATTTGTGCACCAACTATCTAGGTACTTCTGTGTAAAAGTTTACTTGTATCAGACAAAAACTGCATGACGAGGGACTTCTTTTATGAAAGAGGAAATAAAAATATTGCTAAGCCATAAAATGCAAAATAAAAATCTAAGTTATGCAACTTCACCGAGTTTAGAATTGCCTTTCATCATAGGTAGGTCATGTCCTTCAGATATGACTGAGCGTATGATTAAGGCCACCAGGGCTGCCAACTGTTAATAATTGCTCTCTCTATTTTTTTCATCCAAATACCTATATATCAGAAAGTATGCAAGCCAACAGCTTTAAACTATGCACACGTATATTCTGACATTTTAGATTAATTTGGAGTAACTTATATACGTCAGTTCTACCAACATGATTATAAACCTGCTGATAGTACCAATTTTTAAATACATGTAACTTCTATACTATCAGTTGGATTTCAACCAAATTTCGTATGTGCACATTATACCAGGTATATTTTGAACTAATTAGATATTTCGATATTACCAACTTAATTTCGTCATTATTCTAGATAGGTTCATATTCGGTAGAATAATCATTGGCATGAAAAGTAGGCTGTATAGTTCTTCACGGAACTTCTTGTTTTTAATTTGGGGAAGGAGACGGCCGTGGCCTTAAGTTAGGAACCAACACGGCATTTCCCTTAAGTAAAAGAGGAAAACCACTTCCTCTCTTCGCAAGTTTGCTAGCCACTGCACCACGAGGCAGACGAAAATAAATATGGTGGTGTTTGTTAGTAAATCTTGATAATCAGCCTGATGTATTTGGGTGTGTGTTAAATTTGTCAGGTAACCTCTGTTTGTGTGGTTTTTGTAGCAGTATGCGTAGTTGTATTTATTATGGTCTAGGATTGAGCAGATGCCCTGTCAGTGCCAGAAAAAGAAATTCGGATCTCTGTATTTGCCTTGGATACAGTCGTTGCATACGTTAAGGAAGATTGTAGTTTTACGTGACCGTTAATCTCGAGATCATGAGCCACGGGACCTGCTTTTACGTGGAATACGAACCACTGGAAATGGCATTTCACAAGCATTGACCGGGAATCGAACCCAGTCCGCCGTGGTGAGAGGCCAACAGCTTGACCGCTGCTCCACTCCATCACGCCCTCTACGTTAAGGATGGTTGACGATGATGATGTATGTAGGTCTGCCCCTTATTTTTGGGAGGTTGGGGATGAGATGCGATGAAAGGCTATGTAGAGGATGTTTTTACGACCGGATGCCCCTCCTGACACCAACATGAAAGGAGTTAATGAGAGATCTAGACGAATGAAGCTGGGCAAGCATGTGGAAGGAAGTGGCCTTGGCCTGTCAGAAGGTACCGTCCCAGCATTTGCCTAGAATTGAAAGTGGGAAAACCACGGAAAACCATTTCGAGGACAGCCGATGGTGGGGCTCGAACCCACGTCTACCAAGTCTACCAAATCTGCGCGTTAATATGTGTAGCTACCGCATCGGTGATGATAAGATGATAATAATAATACGGTAATAATAACTATAATGCGTATTATTCCCTTTTAAACTGGGATGGAAATGAGATGATACGATTTTTCGCGTCTTTGTGGTGGATAGTTTATACAGTCGGATGCCCTTCCTGTCACCAACCTCATGAGAGGAGTTAATGAGAGATGATATGAATGAAGGTGATTGAAAGTATGCACTGACTTGGAAGGAAGCGGCCGTGGCACATTCGAAGGTACCGTCCCAGCATTTGTCTGTAGTTGTAAATGGGAAACCACGGAAAACTATTTCAAGGACGGCCGACGGTGAGGTTCGAACCCACGTGTACTGAGACCACAGATAACTGGGCCCCAGCTACCGTGGTTGGTGGTAATAATGGTAAATGACCCAGCTTTATTCATTTCTTTATTTTTTATTTTCTTTGTGGCATACGCATACGGTATTACTTATAAAGGCGAATTTATAACCGAATGTACAAATTAAACATGTGTAGCTAATTGACTGTAGTATACCCTGGTGCTGATTTCTTACACCACCATTTTAGGATTTCAGAAAGTAGTCTGAATGATATGCGTCACTGTTTGCCTGACAGCGCTACAATCTTTAGCGTTTCTATTTTGAATATAAAGAAAATATGAACAGACGGATATATAACTATAGCCCTGCGCGGATGCGGATATCCGCAAAATGTTTCGCCATGCGATATAGTTTGCATGGCTGTGCAGATAGCGGATAATGTTTGGAGTAAATTTGCGGATAGTTTTTAGAATACAATTCGAACTTGTTGAATATCATTACTGGGACCCGGATGTTGGTGGATACCAAGGTGGGGTCCGGAAAGGCCGATCGTGTACAGAGAAAATTATCAATTTGAAAAACTCAATGTCTTACTTCCGTAAAATGTCAAACAAATATTATGTCATTACTTTTGTTGACTTTGCAAAGTCTTATGACAGCATTGACCGTGAATCCCTTGTTGCTGTACTCTCAGAATTTGGATTAGATCGCAAGACAACATCAATCATCCAAGATACCCTCTTGAATACAAGTTCAAAGGTTAAATTTATGGGAGGACTGAGCGCAGAATTTTCAATTGACACAGGAGTGAGTCAAGGAGATGAATTATCTCCATTGTTTTTTAATTGTGCGCTCGAAAAAGTCGTCCGAGAATGGAGACGAGCTGGTGCACCATCCCATAGACTAGGACCAAAACTCAAAGGGATAACAATCGACTGTTCGGCATTTGCGGATGACAGGGCGTTAATTGCTACAAGCATTTCTGATGCCCAGAAACAACTTGAATTACTCCAAGAACAAGCAGCAAAAATCGGCTTACGGATTTCTTTTGACAAAACAAAATTTATGACGGATATTAAAACTGCTCCGAATACACTCCCCATCGGTAATTGTCAGGTCTCCCGAGTGAAAGACTTCAAGTATTTAGGCGAGTGGATCAATGAAACTGGCAACGAAAGAAAAGATATAGAAGCAAGACTACAGAAAATGGAAACTGCTTTCCATTTGACAAAACAAGTTTATAACAAATAATGCCTCTCTTGGAATTGTAAAATTCAACATTATAAAACAGTAGTCTTGCCTGCATCCCTTTACGCAGCCGAGACACTTAATCTACAACATAAAACACTGAGAAATCAATTGGAGATTAAGGAACGCAAAATCATGCGAAAAATTTTGGGACAAAGAATTCAAGATGGAATTCACCTTCCGAAACCTAATGCTGACATCTATTTAAAATTTACTAAAATCACAGACACAATCCGTATGAGAAGGATCCAATTCATGGGACATTTGGACAGAATGGACCCAACTAGGTTAACAAATAAAATCTATACGTTTTTGCAGAAAAAGTCAACAAGGACCAATTGGTACAAACAGGCGGAAAATGACTTGGCTGAATTAGGTTTTCCCAATCTCAAGGATCGGGAAGAAATTAGGAAAATTACTCATACACGGGGTTTTGAGGCAGAAGAGAGAAGACCTACCAGACACGTCTGGTCGCAGCAACGAAGACTCGTTCAATCGTTGCGCATGAAGAGTTATTGGGCAAACATCAAGGCCAAGAAGTGTTGATTCCGCGTGGTCCTAGGAGACACATTCGCGCAGAAGAAAGGACACTATCGTCGGTAGAAAAATATCACTTCCAAATGTTTTCACAAAATTTTGCAACTTAACAGCGTCGTTAGCTTTTATTGGAGTCATAACTCCGTGTTTGCTGTGATTGATGGCAAGCAGCTTGGCAGTTCACTGAAGGTTGGAACTAAGGAATTTGAGATAATAAGTCCAGGCAATATTTCTGGAAATTCCTGGTCATTTATAATCTGAACCCCTATTGTGAACTGGTAGTAAAGTGAAAGGAACGAAGGCCTTTCAGTTGTTGGAGAATCCGGTTCTTTCTTACAGGCTGTGCAAACTACTAATTAGCAGATGATACAAATACTATGGGTGATTTAAGGGAGGTGAAAGCAATTTTATCATTAACAAGGAAATGTTCAGGTTTTGACTAACCAGCCACGAGACTCTCGGAGTCCGAATAGAAATATACGTCTGAACATGAAGTAACAGACAGCGCTTCAAACCATAGGAAATTAGAATATACGCCATTCTCAAGCATAGATATGCGCTTAAACAGGCAAAGGAGAAAAGTATGATGCATTGTGACAAAATAACCAAAATAAGCATAAATATGCAAAAACAAAAATATGATTTTGCATGATCTTCCGAGCCTTAGTTATTAAGCTGAACATCTATTATCTTGGCACGAGAGCTATTTATCCGACTACTTCATGGTGCAGTGACTAGTATTCTTGGCTGTCAGTCCTGAGGTCCAGTTTCGATTCACGAATCTGTCAAGAAATATAATTCTGGTCTGAGGCAACTCAATTATCCTGCAAGTGGTTTTCCCACTTCTACTTCAGGCAAATGCCGGGATGGTACCTAAATTAAGGGCATGGCCGCCTCCTTCCCATCCTCATCTGAAATACAAATAGGCTACACACACTAATTTAGTCATCACAATAACACAATTCATCAGACAAATTGCACACTCACCCAAGTACACGGGGCTACATGAACACAATATCGTAACGACAACTAACTCTTTATCGACGCTGGTGCAGAGTATTCAGTGACAGATTATACGAAGTCAATAGCTGAACAAGAGAGAGTATTGGTGTTGGACCCTAAGTGAAACCACAAAGCTTCCACAAAATGCCATTCCACGTCTAGTGATTGTCAGCAGTCTTTGTTAGATAATCTTCGAAAGATAGCGTTCTCCCAAGAGTTTCATCAAGTGTAAACAGTACACATATACACTATATCTATTTAAGTCAATCTCGTTGCGTAGTGGCTCTTGGCTGTCACCACGGAGGCCCGGGTTCGATTTCCGACTCTGCCAAAATGTAATTCGGTTTGAGGGCTGGAACGGGATACACTCAGTCTCGTGAGGCAAAACTGAGAAGAGGCGGGTTAGAATCCCATCTCAGCCATCCTGGAAATGGTTATCCATGGTTTCCCACTAATACTCCAGGCTAATGCGGGGATGGCATCTGAATTACAAATACACACTAATATAGCCATTTCAGTAACACAGGCTATCAAACAAATTCCACACACATACACACAAGCACAGGGGGATACATGACCACGATGTCGCAAAGCCTCTTAATTAATCAACATACCGTATATAATAAAAAGAAAGCAACAAATGTATACAAAATAGTATTGTACCACTCTGGTGGATTATGGTAGTTTCATTCACGGTCGATGAAGGTACTAGCTTAAAAGATCTCCACGAGATAGCTTAGGTCATACGATAATAATAAGGTTCAATTACAACTGAATTTTTTATTGCAATTTATCTATACTACCACCTCTTAAATATTTCTCATTTTGTGGGTTCGGGAAGGAGGTGAGGTAAATTTCTATGTGGCAGTGGTTTTCACGGCTGGATGACACTTGACGCCATTCTCAACACAGAGCTGTATGGGAAACGAAATGACAATAGGGCAAGGGGTTGGAAGAAAGCGACCAAGGCCTATCAGGAAGTACCGTTCCGAAAACCATTTCATGGAGGCTGATGGTGGGATATGAACCCTTTGGCATTTCACGATAATGCACGCACCCGTCCAGATCACTGATAATAATATATATAATAATAATAATAATAATGTAATTTTGAAAAGTTTGAATGGAAGAGAAGCATATTTTATTAAAAGTATTTTGTATTTTCAGGAATGTTATAAGTGTATTTTGTATCTAAAATACTCTTTTATGAGTATTTTGTATCGAAAATACATTTGGGGAGTATTTTGCCCAACTCTGGATAGTACCAGAATAGCAAATCACACTGCCTTCCCCATCAGTATGTTTCATTTCTGGACATGAAATAGGCCTATAATTATCAGGCATGCTTTCTGAAACATCGGGAGCAACACACTTTCTCACCTTATAATAAACAGCCAAACCTGTTGACCTTCTCTTCCAGGGCCATTTTCCAGGACATCTCCTACTCCTAGGCATTCTTGATAATTCAATTACAGAAAATACATACACGAAAGTTCACAAAAGAAAGATTCTGAAACAGCTCAATCCAAACACAACCGCCAATTTCACTGTTTACTAACAAACCGGGTAGAGTTCTGTCCAAAATACGTATGCAATATAAATAAGGGTTACATACTCAACTTGTAAATATCATACGTTCAATCTATTACTACCAGTAGCACTATAAAAAAGTAATATTATGAAATAAATTTCAGCGCAAGGAATTGAAACCATGGTTATAAGTATTTATTTCACTAATAATGGATCATGTACTATAACAACTGAGCATCGAGATGCAAAATATCACCTCTGCAAGTCGATTCTTCAATTTCATTTAAAATCCCAATAAGAAAGACGTCAGAAACACATAATTTCTTAGCAGTAACTGGAGGGGGCGTGTCGAGTAGCGAATGGAACAATGAAATGCCACCACAGTGCCAATTAGAGGAGGTGCTGAGGACTTTAAAAATGGCGGCACTTAAAAAATAAAAACACTTTTTGATAGAGGATATAATTGGGTATTTGTTAGTGCCATAAACCCAACTTTGATATTTTCCTCGAAATTCATGGAATTTCAGTATAGTGTCCCCTTAAATACAAGACCCCTGACACAAGATGGTGACAATGGCGACGTACTGACTCCAGCCCACTTTCTTGTTGGCGATCGGCTCACCACGATACCCACTGGACCAGAACCACCTAGTAATGACCTAGTACGAACCTTCAGACTACGCGAACAAATAGCTAACTACTTCTGGAAACTGAGTAACGAATACTTGCTGCTGTTACAGAATTTCCACTAAGTTCGTCAGCCCCGAGCCAGTGCTACAAAGATTAGCGTGGGTGACCTAGTTCTACTACAAGAGGACACACGCCCAAGACACATGTGGAATAGGGCACGTGTCGAAGAATTACGTGAAGGACGTGACTGGAGAACTAGAACCGTTATGCTTCGCACCCCGGACAGAAACCATCTTACACGGCCAATCCAGCTGGCCATCCCTCAAGATAGACCAGGGTGGGGAGGATGTTGGAGAATGAATCACTGCGACACCCATCGCCCATGTGAGACTTGTGTTATGGTGTGGTGGGAGATTTATATTGTTACTAGCAGTAGTACCCGGCTTCGCCCGGTGGAATGATGATAATGTTTTAAGGTCTCCTTAGAAATATAATGGACTTAAAATGTAAGTCATTTGCCCCCAAAGACAATGAGGGAGTAATATCTAGGTCATTTGCCCTTTTGATAAGGATGATAATAAAAAATACTGTTGAATTGACACGTCAAACTTACAAATTACCTTAATAGATATACATATTTCAAAATTCACAGGCGAGGAAGACTTATTGTGTGTGGTGATTAATGGTGTAATGGGCGTAACATCTACTGTAGGTCATTTGCTCTTATGATGAGGATGATAAGGGAAACTACTACCGGTATTGAATTGACACTTCAACGTATAATGTACACAATGTACTGTAATAAAAATAACTATATGGCGGCTTCGGTGGCGTATTTGGTAGCATGCTGAGCTTCTATGCCCAAGATAGCGGGTTCAAACCCGGCCGAAGCCGTCGGATATTTTAAGAGAATTAAAAATCCGTCAGTATGCCTTTCTTCGGAGGGGAAGTAAAGCCGGCGGTCCCATGTCAGATTTATGGCATGTTAAAGAACCTTCCACTAATTACACCTGTGTGAAGCTAAATTGGATAGATAAACAACGCTCATAGATGTCTACGTCCGTTGCCAAGAGACGACTGCAGTGGCGTCTAGTAGCTAAGTTCCGAACTTGGCCTAGTAGTCGTTGACGGTGGCGCTTGGCGGCAAAAGTACGAACTATTTGAAGAATTCTAAGTTGCAGTTTGTACTTAAATTAAAAAACAGATAACACACACTAATAACACCGGTTATCAGACAGATTCTACACACACCCAAAGTACACGGGGCTACATGACCGCGTTGTCGCAGCCCCTAAACTTAAGAACCAACCAAAAATAAATCTTTTAAAAATCACAGTCGAGAAAGACTTTATGCAGCGGTGATTATTGGTATGATGCGCGTAACATCTAGGTCATTTGCACTTATGATGATAATAATAAGGTAATGAAAAAATGACTACTAAACGAACATGGTATTATTTTAAAACTGATATAGGTAATTCAGGTGTCTAGCTTCGATGTCTTCCAAAGTCTCAACCTTATTTTCTGGCTTAGGCCTGTACTGGATGCGTCTAGTGAAAGAGCGTACTGCCAGACAAAGAATATAGGTCCAAGCTGCACGAACCTGAGATGATCGCAGATGATGACGAAATATGATGACACACGTTCGGGGTTCCCCGTCCTATACAGATTGACCGGGAATCACTCACTGTTTCGCAACGGCCCTGTGCTGGCATCAGCATAGACAGCAGGAGATAACACGGCGGGCTTTGGAAAGTACTCTCAAGTCACCTCGCGATGAATCAGCAAGCTATTCTCACAACTGACGCCCCCCAGGGTCTCACAACTTGTAGGACGTGGGTTGGTGACCACGGAACCCCAGCTGAGTCTGGCATCGCTTCTACTTCCTGGTGCCGGGCTCATTTCAGTTCTCTTTCCTGTCGGCCTCCCTTGGTCAACTCTTGTACTCTTCCGACCCAGACTGTATTAGGGTATCCGAGGGCTAGGGAGTCTTTCAATTTTCCGCCTTAATTGGCTTTGTCTCATCTTTCCCGATACCCTCATTCTTCGAGGGGTCTGGCTTCTTTTCCTTTTCATAATATCTCCTGTCTTCTGCTCAAGGCCCTCAAAGAGGCAGGGTGTGTGTAGACCCACCACTTCTGGTACACCCTCAAGGGCTCATGACTGGTGAGTTAGGAAGCTGGCAACCCCGAGGAATTCCTGAGCTACATGCAGGGAATGGAGTGGTATGTAAGAAATTTCAAGTGGACAGTGTTACGCATCGGGTTCCAAAGGGTAAGTATACACACTTTGTTTTCGATCGGTGAACGATGTAGATTTGTACCCAAGGGCCTTAATGCGGGAAATGGAGTGGTCTGTCCGAAATTTCGAGTAGACAGTGTTACTCGTCGAGTTCCAAACGGTAATTATGTAAAATCTGGTTGAGATCGGTGAAACGGTGTAGTTTTGTGTCAAGGGCCAAAATGCAGGGAAAGGAGTGGCCTGTCCAAATTTTAAAGTGGACAGTGTTACTCATCGGGTTCCAAAGGGTAAGTATACACATTTTGTTTTCGATCGTTGAACGATGTAGATTTTTGCCAAAGGGCCTAAATGCGTGGAATGGAGTGGTCTGTCCGAAATTTCGAGTGGACAGTGTTACTCGTCGAGGTCCAAAGGGTAATTATGTAAAATCTGGTTGAGATCGGTGAAACGGTGTAGTTTTCTGCCAAAGGGCCAAAAAGCAGGGAATAGTGTGGTCTGTCCGAAATTTTAAGTGAACAGTGTTACTTGTCGGGTTCTACGGGTAAGTATATAAAATTGGGGTCAGATCGGTGAAACGGTGTAGGTTTGTGCCAAACAGCCTAAATGCATGGGATGTAGTGGCCTCGCCGCAATTTCAAGCAGACAGTGTTACTCGCTGGGTACCAAAGGGTAAGTTTCCGAATATTGGTTCTGATCGGTGAAACGGTGTAGATTTGTGCCAAAGTGCCTAAATGCAGGGAATGGGGTGGTCTATCCGAAATTGTAAGTGGACAGTGTTACTCGCAGGGTTCCAAAGGGTAAGTATACAAAGTTTGGTTCAGATCGGAGAAATGGTGTAGATTTGTGCCAAAGGGCCTAAATGCAGGGGATGGAGTAGCCTCTCCGCAATTTCAAGCAGACAGTGTTAGTCGCAGTGTTCCAAAGGGTAAATATACAAATTTTGGTTGAGATCGGTGAAACGGTGTAGATTTGGGACAAAGGGCCTAAATGCAGGGAATGGAGTGGTCTGTCCGCAATTTCAAGCAGACAGTGTTACTCGCTGGGTACCAAAGGGTAAGTTTCCGAATATTGGTTCTGATCGGTGAAACGGTGTAGATTTGTGCCAAAGTGCCTAAATGCAGGGAATGGGGTGGTCTATCCGAAATTGTAAGTGGACAGTGTTACTCGCAGGGTTCCAAAGGGTAAGTATACAAAGTTTGGTTCAGATCGGTGAAATGGTGTAGATTTGTGCCAAAGGGCCTAAATGCAGGGGATGGAGTAGCCTCTCCGCAATTTCAAGCAGACAGTGTTAGTCGCAGTGTTCCAAAGGGTAAATATACAAATTTTGGTTGAGATCGGTGGAACGGTGTAGATTTGGGCCAAAGGGCCTAAATGCAGGGAATGGAGTGGTCTGTCCGCAATTTCAAGCAGACAGTGTTACTCGCAGGGTTCCAAAGGGTAAGTATACACATTTTGGTTCAGATCGGTGAAACGGTGTAGATTTGTGCAAAAAGGGCCTAAATGCAGGGAATGGCGCGGTCTGTCTGAAATTTCAAGCAGACAGTGTTAGTCGCAGTGTTCCATAGGGTAAATATACAAATTTTGGTTGAGATCGGTGAAACGGTGTAGATTTGGGCCAAAGGGCCTAAATGCAGGGAATGGAGTGGTCTGTCCGCAATTTCAAGCAGACAGTGTTACTCGCAGGGCACCAAAGGGTAAGAATACGAATTTTGGTTCTGATCGGTGAAACGGTGTAGATTTGGACCAAAGGGCCTAAATGCAGGGAATGGGGTGGTCTGTCCGAAATTTTAAGTGGTCAGTGTTACTCGCAGGGTTCCAAAGGTTAAATATACAACTTTTGGTTCAGATCGGTGAAACGGTGTAGATTTGTGCCAAAGGGCCTAAATGCAGGGCATAGGGTGGTCTGTCCGAAATTTAATGTTGACAGGGTTACCCGCAGGGTTCCAAAGGGTAAGAATACAAATTTTGGTTCAGATCGGTGAAACGGTGTAGATTTGTATACATAACAGACAGACAGACAGACAGACAGACAGACAGACATACAGACAGACAAACTTTGTGCTTTATATATATAGATAGTGTTCTAAGTTCCTTGGCAGAACATAAAGTTGCTTTTCAACATGGACACCCCCCCCCCCTATTTTTCACAACATAGACCTTTCTTCATCACATCCTTTTCAACTAAATCTATCCATTTTCCCTTTGGTGTTCTCACAGACTTTCTTCCTTCCACCTCACTTTCGAACGCCCTTCTTGCAGTTCTGTTTCGCAGGCATCCTTTTCAAGTGGACAAACCACTTGAGTCTTGATTTCTCGATCTTATTGAGAAGGGTTTCTTCCACTCCTACTTCCTCTCTTATCATCTCGCTTCTAATTCTGTTCTTCCTGGTCTTCTGTACCATGCTGCGTAGAAATTTCATTTCAGTTGCTTCGAGTATTGAGTTGTCCCTATTAAAAACAAAATAAAATCAATAAGTATAACAATAATAAAATAATAAACCATTACAAAATTGGACCAAAATACGATTTCAAATAAAAATAAAAAACTTTTCCTGGATTATCTCTATATATAAAAATCAAATGCCTTGCATTAGTATCGCAGAAACTCGTAAACTTCTGCTCCGATTTTACTGAATCAGTGCTATCAGGTAGGGCGCAGACGTTTTCAAGTCTTTAGAATCTTTTTCCTCCCATATTAATTCGGTCTTTCAGATAAGCAGAATAGAAGTGGAATCTTCCAAGGCATTATGAGTCTTATATGATGGATTTAGAAGGCACATACAGTCGCTAACAGCTCTTGGTATGTCTTGTGAAGAACAATTCGATATACATTTCATTAATAAACTTTTATTGTAGCCAATGGCCATAAAGGTACACATTCAAATTAATAGGATAAGCACTCTTAACGGTTATTGACACAATTGTGTCAGGCTTCCTAGTCTACAAACACATTATTTTGATAGTATGGGATATATCACATCGTTGGTCACAGTGAACACAAATGCAGCCTGGACCTGGCTTGTGGAATCCCGATGTTCTGCATATTTTATGGTGAAATTCATGCACGAATGACCTATTCTTAGTCTACACAAAATGATGGACTCCCTCTGTAACCGGAAAGGACTCCACCACACGTGAGTAATTGCCTTGATCGTTCTCGGTTTACTGGGCAATGGGTCAGCCAGCCACTGACTCTTCCAAAGCCAGTAATTGTCGACTTAACTGTGAGTGAATATCTCTACCAGGTACCTCCATTGACTGAGGGAGATCCCATGTGGCTTGGGCGCCATAGCAAGGTGATTTTAGTGTCAGCGCTGCACAACCTGGCTAGTAGGTCGTGGATTTGCTATATTAAGGGGTGCTGCGGAAAAAATGAAGTAATTGACTACAATGAAATCTAAGAGTCGGTACACTCAAGAAGCTGGATTCTTGCAAACTGCAGAGCTTCATAGATGAACGTGCTACCTAGTTAATATTGGTCAAGGTAAGAACTATTGGTCTCGATAAAGATTATTGGGGGCTTGGCAATGGTCCATAATTCATGCGTATAATGCCCAATTCAGCTGGAATTTTCCTATATAAGTCGATCTAATAAGGGGATTATGGGTGGGTTATAGATAGCTTGTATTGAGTGGTGTATGTTAATATGTAAGTTCTGCATGGACGACAATCAAGTCGTTTCACTCTGTGATCTTCGTGTCACAGTGAAATTCATGAACAGTAAATATGCAATGTGGTAAATACATCTGTAAAGCGTTTCACATGTGAGTAAACAAAATTACTTTTGTTTACAATGTGTTATAATACCTTCACTTTGTGCAACATAGATAAAAGTATTGAAGTAATATCAACTAGGTTTAATAACTAAACCGAACGGAGAACCAATTGATTAATTCGTGTGTGGGCCAGGATCATTTTCTTGAACTTGACCTTGACGAAAACCATTTTAATTAGTCAATCAAAGCTGTGCTTGAGAAGTATATCTCGACATTGGGTTGCATCACAATAAGAGATGCACTAATAGTGCAATGCGTCAAAAATAAGCTCGTCAGCTGTGCAACAAGCTCATACACTTGATGGGCCAGTAAACGATCAGAAGGAACTGTCAGTTCATGGTAACTTGTGATGCATTTATACTGTCAATAATTATAAGATGTCTTACATAATGATAAGAATATCTTTAAAAATTTGTTTAACCCTTACCCCTCATCAGTCGGACAAGCCCCGGCATAACACATTTCCCGTTCCAGTCGTGTGTCGGGCAAGCACCGACAAATTATCCATTCCTATTTGATGCTGCGATCTGTTGGTTGCGTGAGGAACGTCGTGAAATCTAGTTATTGCGAAGCAGGCAACGTTAAACTCTTATTTGGAAGACAGTGAAACCTGTCAGCTGTTACTCAGCGACCACCAGCAAACATGGCCCATTCGACATTGACATAGGATGAAATACGGCCAAGTTTTTGATGATAGTGATGTATCATACGAAGTTACAGTATCGATAGGTGAAACATAATGGTATCTTTGAACTGCTGGCAATCAACACTGAAGTATTACCCGTGCATACAATTGATTTTTATTTTGCTGTGTTGTTATTTGTTTTCACTTAGGGCTGATGACCTTAATGTTTATGGCAAAACTAATTCATGTATACATGTTAATGGTAACTGACAGTGTTCCTATTGATAAAATTTCGAGGTAAATATAGCTTGGCTGAATTTGACAACTAAAATAATTGATTATTATATATTTTATTATATTATTATGCAATAATTAATTAATTAGCATACTGCTTTTATTTGCATAATAATGACTTTAGTAGAAGAGTGTAGACACATATGTCAAATTTAGGAGCTAGTTATAGTTCTAAAGCAGAGCTAAATGAATCATCATCTTCTACTAGAGCAGTTTCCAACCGCAGGTTGAGTCTGCTTGGAGCACAAGCCTCTCCATCGTTTTCTGTCCATCCACCACTTCTCTTCTGTGGAACGCGGATTATACACTCGCAACAGACATGTATGTTAGCTAGTTATTGCTATTTTAAGGGGCGGAACTACGAGGGCATCTGCACCTCTTAACACAGATTAAAATATACTAATTTGGAATGGAATTTAAAATTTAGAGGTGGATACCTACATTTGAAAAGACCGAAAATTAATAAAATCAAAAATTAAATAAACTAATAATTATAAAAAATAAACAAAAATTACGGAAAAACAAAAATCATTCAAAAACCAAAAAAGTCGTTGAGTCAATGTTCACTGGAAAATTTAGATTGCTGGCCCTAACCCACTCTCACTTATAAAGCGGATAACGCGATCAGCAGCTACCGCGTCATCGGCTAATATAAGTTTGAGTGTCATCTGCAAACCAAGGTTTCTTCGTAAGTCAGCAAGATCCACACACTCTGTGAAATTGTGGGCCACAATGAAAACGGCTCCACAGGTACAAAGTGGGGGTTCTTCCCTTCTCATTAGGTACGAGTTGGTGGATCTTGTATCACCTATCCTTAGTCTACACAAAATGACGGACTCCCTCCGTGCCCGGAAAGAGCTCCGCCACACGCGAGTAGTTCCCTTGATCGCTCTCAATTTACTGGGAATTGGGTCAGTTAGCCACTGACTCTCCCAAAATGCCAGTACTTGTCGGCGTAACTGAGAGCGAATGTCTCTAGCCGGTACCTCCTTTGGTCGAGGTGGTAGTGATACCGCCTCTTTTGAAGCTTGATCCGCTAACTCATTTACCGCAATTCCCATGTGGCTTGGAAGCCACAGAAAGGTGATTCGAGTGTCAGCGCGGCACAACCCGGCTAGTAGGTCGTGGATTCGCTGCACTAGGGGGAGTTGCGGGAAACATGTAGCAATTGACTGCAAAGAACTCAAAGAGTCGGTACACACGAGAAAGTGCATTCGTGCATCCTGTAGCGCAAACTGCGGAGCTTCATAGATGGCAACGAGCTCCGCAGTAAACACCCTACAGGCCTCAGGCAATGAGATTTTGGTATTTTCACCATCAATGACGTAGGCACAACCCACCTTCTCGTCCACCTTCGAACCATCTCTGTATAGAAAGCCAGCGTCCGGAAATTGGTCAACTATGCTGTGGAACTGCCTCAAACGGAGGCATCCGTGTTCACCTTAGGACCTCGGTGTAGATCTAACCAAATTTCCGGACGAGGGACTTCCACGGAGGCACCTCGCTAGGTGTCCTGATCATACAGGGACCTACAGCCACTCCCATTTCTTTACACGAGCTATCGAGTCTAATACCAATCGGCCGAATGGCACGAGGCACCATTGATCCGGACGCGATAGGCTGTAACCATTGTCAAAACCACAGTTGTACAAAAAATGTACACATATTTATTACAGCGGAGCGATATGCTGCATAGTAATTACAGAGCAGATACCAAAAAAAAAACACTCATTTCGGCTGTGGAAAAAAAATCATCACAGAGAAGCAAAATTCCTTGAAATTACAAAACTTCTTAGGATGTCCGGGTAGTCTCTTGTTGCAGGTTACAGCTAGGTTATGTCTTATCCACCTAACTTCCACTTGACGATGGCATTTCGCGCACGGTAGTGATTTTGGTATTAAATTGTGTTGTGGCAATAGCTGCAGCAACTTCTTTGGTTGATCACAGAACCGCCGATTGAAATTACAGATCGTTATGAGGCAATTTCCACAATCCATGGTGAATAAACGATTCAATACGGCGCACTATGTAATGAACTGAGTGCTGCGCACGAATGATGCGCGTTAGAGACTGAACTGGGTGCTTCTTTGTTTTAAATAGTACCGTAAGGGCGAGGTTGGCAGTACTGTCATGGTACTGTTTTGATGATGATTGATTTGAACAATGGCGCTCACAGCTGTAATTTTCGCTGTAAAAGTTGTGATCCTACTTGGGATGGCTGGGTGGGTCACAGACGTCGGAGGAGTAAACATCTATTAAAACATCGCTCCCCGATTTCTTTATCATCGTTCCATAAGGTAATTTGGCTAATTCATTTATTATAGAGAATGTTATCGCTCGTTCTATGTTCATTCAGCGCCACCCAATTTCCTCATGTCAAGTGTTTCAATTTGTCAAAATTGAAAATAATCAATGAACACGAGAACGAACACGCAAGGTTTATCCAATATAAGGGGAGTTATTTAAAGAAATATACAACATCTTCAAGACATTTCGGTTTAATTATAGAAGTTGAAAGGCACGTGCCCAAGAAAAAACAGAGTCATCTTTTAAAGCAGTATAACTATTTTTTGAAAGCCGAAAGCATGTAGACAGTTGCGTAATGTAAGTTGATTGCATTTCACGAATATATATACGAATTACAGTACTTCCTAATATCCATGGAATACTAACTCAGAGATTACTAAATGGAAATACATCAATAAGAGCTTCATGCTTTTTTTTATGCACCATTCTCTATATTGTACCCCAATGGCTTGTGCCTTACATAATATGAAGCAGTTATTAGTGGTGATCTTAGCAGTAATACAGCATAAACTTGCTTCACGCGCCGCAGTCACTCGCTACACCTTGCCCTACCTACCCTTCTATGTTCTCGTTGCCTCAAGTAGACTGAAGGAAGAGAAACTATATATTTGTATAAACAAATCAACCTTGAATATCACTTTTCCATTCTTGGCATTAAGTCTATAGGCACCATACACGAGCCATCTAACCAAGTGGCGACCAATGGTTTAGTCCAGACACCCAATTTAGTTCATTAGTACTTTTCATCCATACAGTCCCCAAACCTCGCTGCATGGGATTGCGGTAAAGTGAAGGTAGAACCATTGCCTTATATAAGCATTATTTACAAATGCAGATAATACACAAAAGCCCTATTATTTCTATTTTCACATAATTACATTACGCGTGTGTGGTGTATTTTGTATCGGATGTTGGCAACTACTGACGTCAATGTGTGCGCCTCGTGAGCGCTCGCTGCGGCTGTTTCACATACTAAATATGCTGATGACATCTGACGAACATGGCTCTGGTTGTTAAATAAACAATAAATGCATTTATTTATTTATTTATTTATTTATTTATTTATCGTATGGCCTTTAGTGCCGGGAGTGTCCGAGGACATGTTCGGCTCGCCTGAGTCTGTAGCTGCTTCCAGCGGACACCCTAAAGGGTGAGCTACAAGTTCCGTTCAATTTCAAGTAGTTCCAACTTTCACCACCAGATAACAATGATACCTAGTGGTGAACGTTGGAACTTTGATAGAGCGTTCTGATGAAATCTAACCTAACAAATGTTGCTTTACACAAGTTTAGTCTGTGAAAGGATCTTTTATATGCCATAAATCTATGACATGGGACCGCCAGCTTTACTTCCCCTCCGAAGGAAGCCATACTGAAGGATTTTTAACGCTCTTAAAAAATCCGACGACTTCGGCCGGTTTTGAACCCGATATCTTGGGCATAGCAGTTCAGCATGCTACCGACTACGCCACCGAAGCCACATATTTGTGTGACTTAGCACATATATCCGGTGTAGTCGGTGCAAAAGCGACCTACACTTGCACCACTGTACATCTTTCTGACCTCGCCAGCCACGTGCTGTTTGTTTTATGCTGTGCTAAAGCCTCAGACCCTTGCTTGTATAGGCCTACCAGCAGTAATTTTCAGTCAGACAGTGCCTAGCCTAGTAGTGGTCATAAATTCTATCTTATTAAGGCTTTAGGCCTACATACAAAAACAAACCTAACCTGGAGCTAACACCCCAGACCCTCTTGCTTGTGGTACAAGCGGTAATTTTCGGCCAGTCAGAAGCCAGTAGTTTCTTGCTCGGCTTCGCAAACCAATAGATTCTCGCTGACTTTCGTAGGCTAGTATATTTTGTGTAACATACATTGGCAATGGTAACCTGACGTCAATGTACACACCTGTGCGAGTCTCGATAACAGTTGAAAACGCCCAATGTGCCTCTTTCAGAAGTGGTTGAGCAATGACAATTGCAGTCATAGAATGAACAAGAAATAACGACTTAAGTCACATAGTTACGTAATTTAGCACACATATTCAGTGCAGTAGTGATAATGGACAGTAGGCTAATTTCAATTGGTAATGACTCCCAGAATATAAAATAAAGTCTGGAAATCATGAAAATGACATACATTATCGAAGTGCTAGTGTAGTATCCAGGTTCATCACTCCCTAACAATTACCAAAAAAGAAAATTACTAGTGCATGAGACAGGAACCTGACTTTCACAGTTACACCTACATGGTAAGTGATAATTGATTTTCATACTTTTTCAGGGGTCCTTCATTATGACTAATATACTGGAAATATGTGCTCAATTACGTAATTATGTGCGTTTCTTTCTTGTTGAATTTCAACTACGGTGGCCATATTGCTCACTCCAGCTGAGTGAGACATATCGAGATATGACGAGACATTGATGCCACGGCAGTGTGCCCAACATGTAAGATATAAAATACACCACCACTATGTAATATGGACGCGTTCGGCTGCAACCATTGTCAAAATCACTGATCTGGACGCGTTAGGCTGTAACCATTGTCAAAACCATTGGATTGGGCAAAACGAAGGTTAGGTTAGGTCCGGTGTAGGTGCGGCCAAAGGCCGCGGGAAGTTAGCGGGACAAGGTTTACAAAAACCATTGATCTGGGCGGGTTAGGCTGTAACCATTGTCAAAACTATTGGATTGGACAAAACGAAGGTAGGGGCAGATGACCTCGTAGTTCCGCCCCTTAAAACAGCAATAACTGCTACTACTACTACTACTACTATGTCAGGCTAGGCGTAATCTTCACACAAAAAATTGTTTTGAGTTTGGTGTTCTTTTGTTTTAGAAAACTGCCTAAATTAGTACCGTATGCGTGGGGTTGGCACAACTGTTCCAATGCCGAAACTGGATGCCAGAGCTGGAATTTTTGCTATATAAGTCATGTTATAATTTTGGAGGGTTGGTGGGTTATGGACAGCCGAGGAGTGAACTACATCATTCCCAGATCAATTTTGAATCATTAGAAAAGGCATTTATTGCAAATTTCACAAGTTATTTATTTTCCCCCCTGGGTTCATGTCTCCTGCACTGTTACCCTGCAATTTAGTTATTTAGTATCAATCAAGACATGCACATCACTTCATTGTAGTAATACACAAAAGATAACTATGGATAGCTATATAAGACTTGTTTTTCTGAGCTTTACGAACACCTAATGTGCCTCTTTCAGAAGTGGTTGAGCAATGACAACTGCAGTCTATGTGAGACTAACCAGATTACTTTTCATTATTATTAGTATCATCATATTAACGTAATTTAGCACATATTTTCAGTAATTTCAATTTGCAATGACTCCCCAGGGGCGGCGCGAGATATAAGCAAACAACGCGGCTGCGGGTGGCGCCGTGAGACGGGGGGCGCAGCGGCGCGCCGAATTATCAAATTAGGGGCGCCCGGAGCTAGTTTGTAATGTTGTAAACGTTACGAATTCTAATTTTTACAACATTAACAAACTGTAATGTTTACATTATAAACAACGTAACCAGATAACATAACCATTGTGTTTATGTTTCGTCTTTTCAGTTTTACTTTATTATTTCACTAACAAACAAAATGAAATAATATTTGAAAAATTTAGCATAACCATTTTAAAGAGTCGTCGCTTTACGGGTGATGCTACTTATGAAACAAACTTAGAACTATTACGGAGTGCCTGGAGCCGTTCGGTCGAAGTATGACCGCTCGCCATTCACGAAAGGGAGAACACCCCTTCTTCTAATGACTTCGACTCGTCCGCGTGACTCCTTGTCTTTATCCGCTCAGTGGCTCAGTATTGCCAGCTTGCCAGCTAGCTGACAGCCTTCACTCATCGTTGTAGTTGGTAGTGTGTTGATGTGTTGACGTAAGCTGCACTGGGTTATTGCCCCTTCTTACATGAGGAGATGATTTTTTAGACACACGAAATGTCCAGTAATAAAAAGCCATCAGGTTAATTTCACCGTAAAAGAAAGTTGCAGCATTCTAAGAAGATGAGAAGCAATATAAAGCGCTGAAAAGGTTTTTCGCGCCTTCGGCTTCATCGCCATGTGCAAAAATGAACGACGAAACAACTAAGTTAACTGAATCCGTTCATAACGATGAGGATGACGACAAGTTACCAATATCAGAGCTCCCTGGACCATCAATGAGTGAAGAATCCCTCAAAAAGTAAGTGTAACTGTAAATATATATATTCTTTTGCTAATGACTCTAAATGTCTAAATTAATTTAATGTAAATTGATGAGCATTTGTATAAGCAATTTACCCTTATAACGTAAATTATAATAGTAGTGGTTTTTGAGGGGTTCTAAATCCTCCACCTCCACACCCTCCACACAAGATGGCGGCGGCGCGATATCTCTCGAACGCATGGTCAGATTTTGACGAATGAGGTGTCATTGAACTCGGGCTGACACTCCCTTTCCAATGGACGACATATTTCAACCCCAAAATAAAACCTACCCCTACTAGGGGGTGAAATTGTATTTTTTTTAGAGAATCTCTCTTTCCAATTGCAACATGTGAGAGTTTGAATGTCGATATGGAATAAAACGTTGTTCTACATAAAGTGCATAGGTGCGGTGGATAGCCACTATGAATTAACATGCTTGTTTTCTGTTTTTACGCATGCCCACTCATGGCTTTTGTAAGAGGGTAGGGGAGCGGATCCCTATGGATGGGTTATTGTTGACGGGTCATTGTTGGCGGGGTCATTGTTGCCGGGTCATTGTGGACGAGTCCTTGTGGACAAGTCCTTGTGGACAGGTCCTTGTGGACAAGTCCTTGTGGACAGGTCCTTGTGGACGAGTCCTGGTGGACAAGTCCTTGTGGACGAGTCCTGGTGGACAAGTCCTTGTGGACGAGTCCTTGTCCCTTTGGACTGATCCCTTTGGACGGGTCCCTTTGGCCTGGTTCCTACGGACTAGCCCATGAATTTATTTAAATTATGTCAAAGGGCCTAACTACATTTGTGTGTGTGTTGAATTGACGTTGTTCACCACTACTATAATGGGATAACGATATGAAAGGAAAGTGACGAAATACATGTGAACACGTGTGAAATGACCTTATTACCGTCCTCCTTGTGAAACAAGTCACATCCTGTTTGGCTTCATACGTGAGAAAATGTGAGTTCATGTGTAATATGATCTAACACACAGGTGTTCACCTGTACACGCGCACGATAAGAGCTAACAAGTCACAACCTGTTTTGACAGTGGTGGGAGGTAGGGGGGGGAGTTAGTGTAAGAGAGAACACAGGTGAAGAGAGAAAGAAATATGTATTGCTCATAATACATGTATAGCTGAGGACTGAACATAGGACTGTAGGTTAAGTACAACATGAGTAAATAAATAAATACAAGACACACAGGTTCACACAACATGTATTTTATTAATCCAAGAATTAAAGGCTGAGCTAAATCCCAACCATTTTACATATAGTTTATTTCCTTTTTGTTTCAACACTTTTTCCACAAGGTAATGTTTAGGAAACGCTGTCTTTTGAAGTTCTTGAAGATAAAACCTGCCTTTTATGGGTTGATGGTTGAGGTCCTCGAGTAAATAGGTGACTGGACTGTTCAGATTGACTTGACGAATTCGAAATAGTTCAGTCCCCCAATTTGGTGTGTAGCCCTTGTCGAAGACGGACTTGAATTTGCTCACACGAACATGGTCCCCAATGTTAAGGCGATGACGTTTAGGGTCTGCTGTTTTTATGGGGTTAAACAGTTTATCCAGTTGTGGAATATTTTTAGTTTCAAGTCGTGGCTTGGTCCCAATGGTTCTGTGTTTGGTGTCGTTGTAACGTGACACTAGCTCAGGTAACAAGTCCAACCAGCGATAAGTGCCCTGAGCGGTAAATGCTTTCCACATATGGGTTTTCAATGTTCGGTTGAACCGCTCGACCACGCTGGCTTTGAGATTGCTGTACGTGGTGTAATGGTGAATATCCTTAGATTTGAGAAAACTGGAGAAATCCTTGTT
This sequence comes from Meconema thalassinum, assembly GCA_946902985.2. Lineage (NCBI taxonomy): Eukaryota > Metazoa > Arthropoda > Insecta > Orthoptera > Tettigoniidae > Meconema > Meconema thalassinum. The sequence goes on from OX336398.1 coordinate 209,595,140, forward strand.
GAAAAATTCTTTTCCCTGGTCGGTTTGTAGCAGCTGAGGTTGACGTTTGGAGTGTTGAATAATATGTTGAAAGGCTTTGGTAACTAGTGGACTAGACTTGCGACGCACAGGTTCAACAAACGCCATTTTGGAATAAACATCAATGACCATCAACATATAGCGTACACCATAGCGTATAGGGAACATTTCAACCAAGTCTGCTTGCCAAAGTTCATCCACACCCTGTGAAATCACCTTGGTCGCTGATAGTGACGTCTAGCTGGACGATGCAACTCGAGAGCAATACCCATTTTAATGGGTGAGGGTTTAAACAATAATTTTGGCATTTCGAACTTCTTCCTCAATTTCTTGAATTTCCCAATCGTGACCAGTATGGCCGGCTTGACGTGAAGCATGCAACAGCTGTAGTCGCTGGACGAGTTTATTTGGATTGTGCCAGTAGGTAACATCCACAAGGGGTTTTAATGGTTTAAATGTCACTCCTGAAGCGGACACTTTACGACGACCACTTTCACTAGTGGGGAACATTTTTGCAATGATGGTTTTATATTTTTGAGATATATTGGCATTCACTTGTTGAGTGGGATCATACTGTCTTTTGTGAGCATGGGTATCCAATAAAATGGATTTATATTTACCAAGGTCCTCTGGCGTATAATCTTGGGATGAGGGAGTCCGAGAGAATAGTCGCTTTAACAGTCCTGGTGTTAATTTATAGTTGATCTTTTTAATGACAGCTTTAGTACGACTAAATTTAATCGATGAATCACCAATTTTAAAACTATCATCCTCATAGCGAACACCATACGTGGTATCTGTGTTGCCAATAAATAGATTGGTGAAATAGGGTTCCAGTGTTGATCCATAATATTTTATTAAAATGTTTTTCAGTTGAGCTTTATGTTGAGGAGTGGCCAAGAGTTGTGAAAATGGAGACGATCTGGAAGGGCAAGGGGTTTCGACCATGGCCAAGGATTTCCTTTTTCTTAAAAACTCTGCAAGGGGTGATGCCTTTTTTTTTGAGGCGTAAACACTTGTTCCTCATTATCCTCAACTTCGCTAACACTAGTTAAATCTTTCTCTTCCTCTTCATCTTCCTCTTCCTCAGAGTCCTCGTGGTGAGTCTGACTGGCTTGTGAAACGGTAGGTAGCGTTTCAGATGGCTTGAAAGAGGGTTTCAACATAGCTTTTAGCGGAGGTGCTAAATGTTGTTGAATAAACAAAGCATGATCCGCACGCGATCGTTTCAATTGACGAAACTTTTGGCGAATAGTATTTTTTGCTCTAATAATATGCTTTTTCAATTGACTGTCTGCTAACGCCATGATGTTGTGACAAATGACTTGAGAGGGAATGATACAGTGCCTTAAAATAGCAATAAAATGATCAAACCCTAAGCGATACCGCCCTTGGTTGAGTTCACTTTGTTTGTCAATCACTAAACAGGCATGACGTTGTGTGTTCCAGCACTTGCCACACAATTCTGTAAACATTTGAAAGGTCATATCCGGATTCACATGTTCATTATAAAGGTAACGACTGTTCCTCTCGTCCTGACGAAATAAAACAATGACATTGGCATTGTCACGAATCAACTGTTTGGACATTTTAGAATACGTTTGTCCAAGATAGAAGCAATCGATATGTTTGTGTCGACCCATGCTGAAATAGCTTTGAATGATACCTTGTCGTTCAGTGGATACATAATCGAAAATCATGAGTGAATCAGGCTTTACCTCATCCGGTGAAATAACATTTTCTTGCGTGGAAAATGTAAAATACCCCATATTCTCATTTTTTAATCCAGACATGACATGATCCAGAAACACGTAGAGGGGTTGGTAGAGAGATTTTGCGAAAATATAAATATTTTGAAAACACAGACCATTGGGCGCTGTAATAAGTGTCAGCAAAAGATTGGTCTTTCCACAGCCGGAAGGTCCCACAATGATGCAGCGAATGGAAGATGGAAACAGTGAACCATGGCGTTGTTCACGTGATGTGGGGCAGAGATGGGAAACCATGTCCCTCACGGGGAATGACTCTTGCTGCTTAATAATCTTCATTTCAACTAAGGCTTAGACAGGCTAGCAGGCTGTCTATATACATCGCACCGAGCTTTGTCATAGAAACACTAGACTCGTACTACAGGTTGACGATGGATGTCTTTGGACGTGCGTTGATGGTCAAAGCTAGGTCTGTTCCCATACATGATCCTAAACAAGAAACAGATCCTGCTAATAAACACTATGTGGATAGGTCAGTAGTGCCACGCACAAAACAAGGAGATTATGACTTTAAAGGAAAGCGGTTAACTCATGTAAAACATCCTCAAGTGTCTACAGACGTTACTACCAAAAAGTATGTGGATAACAAGGTGTATGAGTTTTATGATAAAGTGCCTCAGCTTACGGTGGATGGCTATAGCGCTAATCATCACCGCATTATTCACGCGAAAGACCCACAAGAAGATAATGATGTCTGTACCAAGCGATACGTGACCTATGAAATGAAAAGGCTTTATAAATTTATCCCATCTGTATTTTTAGTGCATCTGACAAATGTAAAACCTGTGAATGAGAGAAACCATATACCGCTAGTTCATGACCAGCACTTGACCTATGTGCTTGCTTCGGGTTTAAGCCACTATCGACTACACTATAATGGAACCATTCACATCAAATATGCCATACCTGATGAGAACCATTTACAAATAGAGATAAATGCTCATAGGATGTTGGTCCATAACCATGAAATGGTCAATGCAGGAGACGAATTATCCTTTCATCTCCTGTTGACATGGAATGAAAAGCAAGCTGGAAAAACCATAAATGATTTCCCACTTTATGTAGAATTGGAATATACAGCCATGAAATAACAATCTAATGTTAGTTGTGACTTAAACTTTCTTGTGAAAGGTTGTTGGTCATCATCATCATGGTGAAACAAAGATATGTGGTGAGAAAGACAAAAAATATGAGCCTGTCCTTGGCAAAACCTGGGCTTATGACATTCGTGGACAAGCCCTTACGAAAGAAAAAAAGAAAAAATAATGTGTTGACCATAAGGAAAGCTCTTCGAGTAGCACAGAGACATGTTATTCCAAAACGTCAGCGACAGGGTTCAAAACAAGGGCGAGTGATCCCCGTCCCCAAAAGAGCGGGATTTTTACCTGCATTATTCGCCGGTTTGGCTGCTCTAGGTTCACTTTTAGGCGGCGCCAGTGCAGTGGCAAAAACCATTAAAGCCGTGCAACAGGGCAAGCAACAACTCAATGAAAGTCAGCGACACAATGAAACAATGGAGGCCATTGCTATGGGGGCTAGAAATGTCAATTTGAAGCCAGCCTTTTATCAACAAGGATTTGGAATTTCACCTTTTCGAAATAAAAAAAAACATCTTTAACCTCAACTATAGCAAGACATGCCCTGACGCATCAGCAAGTGGAAAGCTATGCTAAACAACTGAAGCTTTCTCATTTTCGAGGTGTGTTTATGCGAAACCAATTACCCTCACAACCCTGGAAACATGAATGCGCTGTTGTCAATTTGGATGATCACCGAGGACCTGGAACACATTATGTAGCTTATGTCAAAGAGGGATCTACTGTATGGTACATTGACAGTTTTGGGAATTTCCCCCCGCCCATGGAACTAGTGGCTTATTTTGGAAACAGGATCAAAATATATTATAATGTGAAACGTGAGCAAACGTTTAACAGCCAACAGTGTGGACGTTTGTGTTTATTTTTTTTATATAAGACGCAACATAAGCAAAAACGTCAACAGTATGTCGGCGGAAAGTAAGACGTTTACACTGCATGGACGTGGACCTGAAGTGTGTCTAGACTTTTACCCACCTATCGAATTGAGTGAAAAAACTTATGGTTTAGGACTTGTTTCTCTTGAAACGTACAATCGAATATACAACATACGTGAAAATGTGAACAACAAGTTTTACTATGATGATTCTGTGCTCACCCTGAACTCTGGTGTATATACGATAGATGACATTTATGAACACATTTATGTGGTGTTGATCAATGAATATGGTTTAAAGTCATTTCTCAATGGAACGCGCAAGTTTGAACTTGTAGGAAATACCAACACTCATCGCTGCAGTATTTTTTCTACATTCAAAATTGACTTTGAAACTCACCCCGATTCCATTGGTCCATTACTAGGATTTAAACCACGTGTGTTAGAGCCCAACAAAAAACATGAATCAGACCATGAAGTGAAATTCATTGAGGACCATCATGTGTCGGTGACGTGTAATATTATTAGTCAAGTGTACACCAATCAAGAACCGTCGCATTCGCTTTATGACTTTATTGTAACATCGCCCAATGGCTATATTATTCGTGAAAACCCTCCAGTGGTGCTTTTTCATTCTGTGGCTGTCGATGGTATTAGTAATATAACATTAAGACTGATCAATAGAGAGCAACAACTCATTGATCAAGATTCTACCACACCAGTGACTTACAAGTTGGTGCTAAAACCACTATGAAGTTTGTATATAAAGCAACAGCACCGTCTAGGAATGGTGTTAGTTGTTTACCACGTGAATACACGTTAACATCTCAGAACAAGCAGATTTTGCAGCATTTGGGTTACCACATTAACCCCCGCGATGAATTCTATTCTAGAGGTAGCGAACCACATCGAGGAGCAACCAGGAGTGGTAAGAATTGATCTGCATTCTTATCAAGCTCAAACACCTGGACTCAATAACAATGATGAAATTCAATTTGTTATCAACAACCAAGATATTTACACTCTACCGCATGAAAGTGTTATTCAGATTGAAGGTCGGCTCACCAAAGCCGATGGTTCTACACCCACTACATCCAAGTTAGCCAACCAAGCTTTCGCCTTCCTGTTTTCTGAAGTACGGTATGTCATTAACGATATCGTGGTGGATAGCACTCGAAATATGGGTATTTCCAGTGTCATGAAACTATATCCCTCTTATAGTGAGGAAGAAGCTAAAACACTTTGCATGGCGGGTTGGTGCCCTGACTCGACCAATGACTGGATGGTACACACCGATGGCACCTTCACTGGATATTTACCTCTTAAACTGATTTTAGGCTTTGCTGAAGATCACCAGCGCATTTTGGTCAACGCAAGGCAAGTGCTTTATCTAGTGAGAGACTGGAGTGATAATAATGCACTCAAGGGAGTCGACAATGCCCCCATTGATTCAAAAATTCAACTACAACGCTTGCTATGGAAAGTGCCTCATGTGACCCTTAACGATAGCAAAAAACTGGACATACTCAAAATGGTAAAGAGAGATATACCTCTACCCATGGAATTTAGAAGCTGGGCACTTCATGAGTACCCGTTATTGCCCACCACCAACACACACAGTTGGTCTATAAAAACAGCCCGCTATACAGAGAGAACTCTCTACATGATTGTGTGTTTTCAAACGAATCGCAAGTATCAACAAACCAAAGATGTCACACAATTTGATCACCTGCAATTGAGAAATGCACGTCTTTTCCTCAACGGTGCTGTGTTTCCCTATGAAGGGCTGGATTTAGATTTTTCAAAAAATAAGTTTGCCTCCCTGTACGACTTGTTTTCTAAATTTAGATGGTCGTATTATCAAAAAGAGAATTGTCCAATGTTGTCACTGGGTAGTTTATTGGCTGAGGAATAACCCACCCACCAAGGGAAGATGATTAAGAGAAGGAAGTAGATTTGGGATTGGAAAAGAAGGATAGAATAATAGGAGGAGAGTCCCACAAAAGTTATGAATTTAACTTTCAATACATTTAGAGGCAGTTGCCACCGCAAATCCGTTCTCGGATACCTAAAGTGGATACGAGCTTGGTCGAAGCTAACGAGAACCGCAGCCGGGACTTGGGCGATTTGCAAGAGAGAGGCTTTAGTGTATTTCCTCCCAAGCATGTACGAAACTACTATAGGGAAGGGTGATGGTCTGGCAAGACTGATAGTAACAAATTTACTGTATGTCTTCTCAAAGAAATTGGGTTTTACAAAATAATTCGAAGAATGCCAATGATTTAACTCAGGTTTGGTATTTTCAATTTCCAAAATTATGGAGTTCCTGTAAGGGCGACCAAGTGTCTCTAAGAAGGAAAATGATAAAAGATTATGCCTTATGGAGTAATCTTGGTAAATGAACCAATGGTTGCATTGGAAAATGGCTAAGCTTTTACTCAGCGAGGAGCCGGCTAAAAGTTTAGACAAAAAGAAACACTTATCTTTTAGAAAACTGACCATAAGTTTTCGGAGAGGGTCTCCACAAGCAGGTAGCTGGCTTAGCGAGCTTTACTTGCCTTACTGGCCAATTAGAATTAGCTATTAAAGCTAAAAAGAACTTTAGTGAGGTGAAAATTAAGAGTTCTTGCTCAAATGCAACAAATGGTGAAAGCCCTATTAATGATTTTAATGTCATTGAATGAGGAGAGTCAAGGAAGATAGGATTTTGCCTAAACTTTGTATTCGTAAATGAAAAAGCGAAAGGATACGCTTCATTTATTTTACAATTCCAAGAAGTTTGAGGAAATTAACAATTATGTAATATAATTTTGACAAACATAGTTCATTTGAAATTTTTAACAAATGGGGTCGCAGACCTCTCAACATTAAATGTTTGCTCCAGGCAATTGACAATTTACAAGGTTTCAAACCTTACATGTTTTTAAAATCTTTATAAGATTTAAACAAATAAACAATGAAGTAATTAAAGTTTGAACGTGAATTGGAGTACAAAGAGTGCACCTTAAGAAATTCTTGAGAGAATATTTTAGAGAAAGTGACAACTTCGAAAATAACAATAATAAAAACATGAAAAATAAGATAGAAGTTCCTACAACTTCTTATATTTATACAGAATTACTATATGAGAATTATACAAAAGAGGGCAGGTCACTTACTGTGAAACCTGGAGAAAGTGAAAAGGAAGGTTCTAGACTTCCCAAGTTTGAGCAGGAATCACTAGCCAAATGGGACAGTTTCCATTTCGTGAAACCTGAACATGACTCGCTCAAGAGTTTAAAGAAATGTTTTCCCTGATTATAGGAAAGGAACAATGTGATTTGAAACTTGTATCACACAAACAATTATGCAGAATTTAATTAATGTTAAACTAGCAAAGTTGGAAGGGCACCTCGTGAGTGACACCTTATAGAAAGTTACAATTTTATTAATATGGGTGGTTAGTAGAAGGTTGAGGAAAGATCATTGGGATATAGGATCAATGTTCATGGCCGTATTTAATATAACCGGACGATCGCGACGCGGTAGAAACGTGGAGCAAGCACTGGTTATCACTGTAGTCTATAAAGATGGATGCAAAGTTTACTATAGAAACACTAAAGTTTATGAGAAAGAAAATTATTGCAATTATGGAAATAACTGATTGCACTATGTAGGTGAGAGTCTATTTCTTGAAAAGTTGTGATTTACAATTAAATGTACCATAAAACATTCCAGTGGTTCCAGCGGTGGAAGAAAGTTCGCTATTGCAGTAATTTAAGGAAGATTCCTCATTTTAACTAGTATTTTCACAAGTGCGTGAAAAATACTTGACGGCAAGACTCGCAGATAGAGTACAAGATCTCGAAGGTTCCAGAACGACCTTAGCAGAAAAATGGGGTTGAGAAAATCCAACGGAGGAACTAGCTTGATGAATTATAGAGAGTGGGTATTAGGTAATATCCCACGTAGTGAGAGGATTTCTCATTTGAATAGCTTAAGAAAAGCTCTTTTTTAGTAAGGTTGGCTTATACAAGCAAAAGCTCAACATGGCAAATCCCACGAAGAATGATTTTTGCCCCAAAGTAAATAATTTCACACTGTCTATAAAATATCATTAAAAGCACGTGGAAGTTAAAACCATGAAGATGAGGTTAAAACTTTTAAAATGGTACTTATCTTGATTTCATGTTGAAGGCGAAGTTCCGTATGACGACTACCTAGCCAACATGGCGTAGAAGAGTGTGTGCCTCTTGGTTTGAGGAGGCTAGCTCGAGAGGAGCTTTAACTGATCGAGTCAACTGCCGACTGAGAAGTGAGACCTGCTCAACGGAGCACGGAGGGACCAAGGAAGGGGAAAAGAGTGGGGGGTAGGAGACAAAAGGAGAACATATAAGCATTGCCAACATTAAAACAAAAAATTGATCTCTTGATGAGCCGGTCTTCAAAGAGTTGATAACAGATGATACTAGCGCAGCATGGTGAGTAAAAGAGTAGACGTAGTTCTCTTGCTCATGGAGATAATAGCTGGCGATGGCAGTAAAATCTGATGGCCAGATGGATAAGGAATTCCTCTTGCGCGAGGAAGAGTTGAAGAGCTTCAGATATTCGCTGCGAGATGACGCTAGGTGGGTCATAGAATATATATCTGGAACAGACTCATACAAAATATAAGCGACCTGAACCCCTAAAAGAAAACAGAAGATCACTGTTGGTGTTTGACAAAGAGGAAGGAAAGAACATGCAAAAGCATTGAAAATTATAATCTCTGGTACCGTGTATTCCAAGAATGCACCAGTCACCCCAAGCTTTTAAGACAAGGGCGCCACTGATTGTCTTTGACTGTTCCTACTTGGAAGAGTCTGTCAAACCATCCAATATTGACATTCGACTAGATTTTGAAACGCATGACAATGTTCCAGCCAATACCACGGCCTACTGTTTGATTATTCATCACAAACAAGTCAACTATTATCCACTGTCCAACCAAGTGACAAGTGTATAAATAGCAGGTCAACACACATCAAACCACTCAGTCATGTCTTGCTTTCAAGCCTCAAGAGAAGTTACATCCATGAATTTAAAATCTGAGGAACAACGTTTCAAGACCTTTGCGACGTGGCCGGTGCCTTTTATAAACCCTCAAGCCTTAGCAGCCGCTGGATTCTACTATTTAAAAAGAAGAGATGAAGTGAAATGTGTGTTTTGTCCCATCATCTTAGACCAATGGCAAGAGAGCGATGAACCCATGCAGGAACATCAGCGCTGGTCACCTGCCTGCCCCTACCTGTGCAGAATGGAGGTGGGTAATATACCCTGTAATTCAAGTTACCCCTCACTCATGCCTCTGAGTGATGAAAAAAGTTATGATACGTGTGGACTTTATGGTGCCGGCAGTGCTTCAGTGAGCAGCTCACAGTCAAAAACATCCAGTTTAGAGACATTGGGATATCATCAGTGTTATGGACACTATAAACACAAAAGACTTTTTTGTTGTATGAGATGGTACCGCCTCTATCCTAGAATGAAAAAAGAATGTAAAACTTGTTATGCTAATAAAATAATGAAATAAAAAAAATTGGTTGTTGTTGTTATATTATTATTTCTTATGCCCCCCTGTCATATCCTAACCTCTATAGTGACTACTCGATGTTTTTCTTTTCTTTTACTAGAATGGAATGTAAGTAAATGACATGGGTACACCTTTCTGAACAATTGTCAGTCTGTGGTCAGTTGGACTTGATCCAGACAAGAGTGAACATGTTGCGTACACTGATTGTCGACTGTCAAGGGTTTTAAATTGGAGATAAAAAATTTATATTTAAAGAAGTGGCCATCATCGATTGTTCCACTTTTTGGATATCACAAGCTACCCATTTGGTGTTTAAACCACCTTATGCGTTTGATTTTTTGTGTGATAAAGACCGTAAACAAACCCAGTGGATTGAAACTCATATGCAACTAGACTGGAAGCGAGGAACCATTTCATATAAGCACCTGGACATGGTCATGAAAGCCCACTTGTTCTCTGCCCATGTAATATTTGTGAAAGGTAGTGAAAAACGTCAATGGCTACAACCATTTTTAGCGTCTTACTGTCAATGTATCGATTTAATGGACATGGGCTGTCCATCGCTGCAAACACTCATAGATCGCTGCCCCTGTGACAATATTACCCATAAAGCCTTGGCACAGGTGTGGCAATTGTTTCATTGGCTATCCACTAATGCCTGCTGGGAGTTGTTAAATAAAATTAAAACTAAAGGTTTACCTGTGGATGTCACCAGTGAGATTTCTACAAGCGACGTGTAAACATCAACGTGATACCATGGAGAAAGGGGATGCTACCGATAAAGCGATTGGAAAGTTCTTTGTGTGTAAAAAGAAACTAGACAGTTTTACTAAAGAAGAATTATTGGCTCTTCCAAAATCATTCATTTATTATGTCGCAGCAAATGCAGTGAAAGAAATCTGGCAACATGTACCAAAATCATGGACTCAAGACCCTGTGTTAAGTGAATTGCAACCATGTACGGATTATGATCACCATAAGCAAGTGGCTATGGCAAAAATACCCTCTATGCGACAGTGTGCTACTTGTCAGCTAGTCAAACTGTATCATGGTCATAAAAGTCAGTGTAAAGACTTTGTTTCCTCATACCACGGGAGTAATGAAGAAAAAAAGCAACAACAACAATCATCATCCACAGAGGAGGAGGAGGAAGATCAAACCTTTTTACCATCGATGGAAAAGGATATGCCAGACCTGTACTGGCAATGGCGTCATTAACAAAGTAATTCAATACTTGACTTTCGAAATCTACCTACCTGGTTATTATTTGTGTAGTCCTGGAACTTGTCTTGAAGAACCTTTGCAGCATAGCGATATACCTATTAATCCTTTGGATCAAGCATGCACCTTTCTTATCACCACAGTCATTCTGCATTAAGACGTGTAGCGGATAAAGTATCGTTGAAAAGCTAAACAACTTTTGACATTCTGTGATGTCTCAGTGGGAGAGAGGTTGGCAGTCGTCATTGTGATTAGTGTTGTAAAAGGAAAGTTAATAATGAGTGGACATGGACATTGAAAAGGATTGAGGAATTGGTATTTCTTTGTATTCTATTTTTGTAAAGCTCTATTTGTTGTGAAATAAAAACAATGTTTACAAGATCACAATGTCTTTTATTTAAAAAAATGGTGATAGCCATTTCATTTTTTTTCACACATGAATATTTACAATTTCCACTTTACATTTTTTTTTACATTCCCCTTGTTTAGTTTAAACATTCTGTACATTTTTGTTGTTGTGAAATAAAAACAAGGTTTACCAGATCACAATGTCTTTTAATTCTAAAAATGGTGATAGTCATTTCTTCATTTTCATTTTTTCACACACATGAATATTTACAATTTCCACTTTACATTTTTTACATTCCCCTTGTTTAGTTCACACATTCTGTACATTTTTTGTGAAATATAAATAAGGTTCACTAAATCACTATATCTTCTATTTTAAAAAAATGGTGATAGCCATTTCATTTTTTCACACATGAATATTTACAATTTCCACTTTTCATTTTTTACATTCCCTTGTTTAGTTTACACATTCTGTACATTTTTTTTGTTGTGAAATAAAAAACGAGGTTTACCAGATTACAATGTCTTTTTAATTTTAAAATGGTGATAGCCATTTCACTTTTTCACACATGGATATTTACAATTTCCACTTTACATTTTTTACATTCCCCTTGTTTAGTTCACACATTCAGTAATTTTTTTAAAATCTTTTTCTAATATACAAAAGCAAACATTTTACACTAAAATGTATTACATATCTTATTTTTACTAAACTACTGTAGCCTAACATTGTACATTCTACTTACAGTTTTTTACAAAAAATATTACAATATAAAACACACTACAAATATTACAATATAGTGATCATTAGACTTAAGTAAAGTAATAGTCGTCAATACGACTGTTTCCCCAAGAAAGAGTATTAAATGTGTTGGGTATAATGAAACGTTTGTTGTCTTCATTACTTAAAGCAACTTTGTTCAACAAATTGGTATGTAGCTGATGATTTTTACTTCTAAATACACACATTTTCTTATATAATACAGATGGGTTACTAACTATACAGTTTTTATAATCACTTATATCTAACTCTTTACTAAGAACATTCTTTTTCACTCCTTTTAATTTTTTTACTACTACATCATCAATTGTCATATAGCTGTATGATTTAGATTTTGTGCCTACAAAGGTGTCTATAATAACACCAGCACATTCATCCTTAAATTTCCCAAGAACCTTTTTGTTTACTAGAGGTAAATGGTAAATATTATCCTTGGGGTAGTCACTTGATCAAACCTATTTAGCTCAGTTTTGATATCCTCGTAAAAATCATCAGTTTTAAACTCATAAATAAAAGAATCTGTGTCTGTGTAGAGTAATTTAGCATTATCAAGATAGTTTTTCTTTACATAATCATAGTGAAATTCATACATAAGTGTTTTTGATAATTCTAGAATGGTGTAACCCACATATATGGGTTTGTAGTAAGTTACTTTAAGACGATTCATTTGTATTACAACTAAATCCTCATGAATAATTGAACAGCTATGAAAATTAGGCTTGCTTATTAAGTTGCTCGCACCATACCTTTGCCCGTCATTCTCCCACTTTGTTATCAGCTTTACATCAACTCGTTTATCAACATTCTCCATAGTCTATCCAAAAACACTATTATTCATGAGTTTATAAAAATCTTTTTCAAACGCGTTTGTTGACTGCGTTCTTAAATTATTGTTTAGATCAATATACGGGTTGAGCCATGCTGACTGATGAAATTGCAATACGCGATGAATTTTAGTTAATTTCAATCCATGCTGTAGACACTGTTTCATGTTTTGATAATGTATTACATATTTACATTTATCATTTATATTAGCAATTAACATTTTTGTTCGTGATGTGATGTATGGAGATTTCATATTCTCAGGACAAAATGGTAAATCATTATGATCATCATGTAACTCTTTAGGGTACTCAAGATTTACCTCTAAAATATATCCTTTATCATTGTTATCATTAAGAGTGTCAACATGTAAGACATCAATTTCAGGTTGTGTCAGCCAGCGAAAATCTTTCAGTGGTAGATATTGACTCATAGCCCAACCATATTGGTTATTTGCATCGAGGTAGACAATATACTTTGACTCTTCAGAAGGGTTGTAGCTAGGCATGTATTTATTATTCGCTTTAGAATATCGCCCACTACATTGGCTTAATCCACCCCGAATTGATGATTTTATAAAATTGATCATGTCTATATCAGTCATTAATTCTAAATTTACTTTCGTTTTTTTTTCAACATTGAAATGAAACTTAACCCAGGAGCTGTGAAATACTGACAAGGATCAAGGTCATAAGTTTTCATACAAACATTCCGAAAATTTTCAAAAACATCTGCTAATAACAACACATCTGTCTTCAAATATATGTCTGAAAATTCTCGTTAAGTTTGAATGTGGAACTGTGCCCATACACGTAGTGCATGTAAATATTCCTGATCACTGATATGACTTGTGTTTAAGGAACTGTAAAATGCATTTTTCGGTGGTAAACAACACTCCTCAAGACGTTCCACACAGTTAATATATTCATAAGGGAATATACCCTTTTGACGAATCAAATTAAAATCATCTTCTTTAGGAAAGACACGTTGAATTTCATGAAACTGATCTGATTTTAAATTACTAGCCAGCTTATCAAGACTACTCGACATAAAGCGGAATGAATCTAAAAATCGCAGTTTAATGGTTTTTTTATTGCTAGTTTTGATGTATTTTGTGAACGATATGTATTGTTCCTTATTATTTGCAACAACATCAATTTTCACATCTGAAGCTCCAAATTCTTTAACGATAAAGTGGTTATCGTATTTGCTACCATTGTGTAGAATGACCGGAATGAATTTACTTACTCTATAATTTAAATTACATTCTTGGTGAGCCGCACCACGATATTTTCCTGTTAAATGGTCATGATCGCGAACTCTGTCTGTATATAAACATTCACCACATATAAAACAATTAGTTTCAGTTTCAAAATTCATTTGCTCTAATGAAGTTAGTGGCTCCATTGGAATGATCGTATTTAAAATAGAGGATATACGGACGGCATCTTTCTCAAGCCTTTCCATAAAAACTTTAGGTGCATCAGGTCATCTATAGAGCTCAAACTTATTTAAAGAGTCATCATAACTACATTTAATATAATATGCAAAGCTAAAAGGTTCATGAATGTGAGTAGTGTTGGTGAAAGGTTGGGCTGGATTCGATGAACATGTATTAAATGGTTTTAGCAAAGCCTCGAAGTCAGCATATATAACAAATGGTACTCGAAGCTGTTTGTCATAATCCTTAAATTTTAGAATGTTATTTTTAGGAGTCGGTAATACCGTACACACATGATTACACCCCCATTTTTGATGTTGAGTTAGTTGGTCCTCTTTTCTGAAATATAGCAAACAGCCATCGCACAACCACTTCTTACCTTTGTATTTTGATAGTTGACTACCAACAAGTCTACATAAATGTTTTATCCAACAATAGTGAGCATTTTCACCTTCGGTTATGTATAGTAAATTTACATGAACATCCTTTTTTTCCTGAGTATAATATAGAGGACCAACTATACTCTTATTTTCAATTCCATAAACATTAATACTTACATTGTTCAGCTCTTCAAAACGTTGAATGTCTTTTATCGCCATAGGAAATTCCATTTCTTTTAAATCTAACACTGAAGAATAGTGAGGATAAGATGATTTTCTATCCATATTTTCCACTGCTGGATGGAGAGCTGAGGTTACAGCCCATGCAAAGCATGCGTCATCATTATTCATAACGTTTACACAAGCATGCTTACGTTTGATCCATCCTGGCAAATCAATGTATGATGATGCTCGAAGGGGATTATATTTATTCATGTTGGTTTCTAAATAAAGTACTTCAACCAACACCCAGCCTGACTCCCTTTCCTGAAACTCTTCACTCTTCACAATGATAGCACTTGAAATATCTTGGTATATATCACTAATATTAGTTGATTCGCTAACAATTATGTTTTTTGTATTAAAAGATTTGATATCTGTAATTTCACCTTCGCTCCCAGTTTTTACATAGAGTCCAAAAAGTTCAAAATTCATTTTAATTGTTTCATGCTCTAATAAAACATTACCTACTGCCCCCGTAAATTGAATTATATTGAGACCACGGTGGCTGTTTTGGCATATGTGAATAAAGTTATGGCCGTCATAGTTGTGACGTGTATATTCATGACGTAGGCACGGATGACGCAGACTTTATGCAAGTAGGCTGGATGAGCTGAGATTCTTGGTGACGTCATGATTTTGTTCGAGAAAGATCTGAGATTTACGACGCAGTCGCAGGGAAACAAGGAATTGTGCTGAGGAAGAAGTTACGCTATTGGAGGAGAGGCTCGAACCAATGAATGATAGCTTGGAGGGAGACGGAGATTACTGAAACTACCATATTTAATTACTTTTGGCATGCAGAATTGTGGAAATCTATTTTCAGTTATGGCATTGATTTGGAATTTTGAAGAAATTAATTATGAGTTTTTGAAATTTGAAAATCCGTCAAGTATAGCCAAAGTTAGAACTTCTAGCAATGACGGAGGAACAAGCTATGGTAGGGATGGATACGCCCCTTAAGAAGTTGATAAAAGGCCTTGCACAGCAGAGAGGAGGCTCTCATGTCTCATGTCTCATGTCTCATGGATCATTTTTCTGAGTATCATATTGTCAGACTTCGAGTTCTTAAGTGAAGCAAGTCGTCATTAGCACGTGTGGTAGAGCCCACAGCATCGAACAAGCACGGAGCGTGCAGCAGTACAATTTTACGGTTACTGAAACTAGGCGAAGTTGAAGAGCACACATAAACGAGTCTACAAGATTATCTATCAATAGTTAGCTACTGCATTTATGCTAATTCAATTGTGCATTACAATATTGAGGCGTGTAAGAAAGTTGAACATTTTCACTATTATAGTTTGGAAGATATTCGCATTTTAAGACTGCACACAAAAGTGATTTTCTCGACACCTGAGAAGCACTTTTATAATACCACATTCTACGCTACGGCTGACACGTGTATTGCAACCGTGATACTGAAGATTACATTTGGTGATATAACGCTACATTCTACAATGGAACAATATAATCTGGCAGTACTTTCGACTATTATTATAACGGAAGTGGAGATGGAAGACTAAAACTTTAATGCAATTGGGACATATATCAATGGAGTGAAATGGCAGCATGGAGCTTCGTTAATCGCCATTCTACAAAAGCGAGCATGTAGTGAACATCCAACTACACTCATGCATCGTAATCCATCGCAGAATAACATCAAATGGCAGTGGAAATATCTTCATACTCCACAATTATGAACATTTCTGCGGAAATAATTGCAATAAACTTCATGGCGAATTTTTACCAGAACTTCAGGGAATTTTCAAGAGAGGCCAGGGTGGACCCGGCTCACAAAGAAGAGTTTTGCCAGAAGGATGTCTATCGTCTACACGGAGCAGTGCAATTTCCGGAGGAGGAAGCAGTTCTATTCTCCGAGGGCGCAGGTTCCAGGTTCGAGGTCGGAGCACATCTTTACGGTGGTGAAATGGAACCAACAGCAGTCTTCTTTGGAAATTTTCCTCTAGAACTTCAATCAACAGATAAGGTAGTCGTGAACGTTTCTTGTTTTATTTGAGCCATTTAGCGATATCTGAGCAACCATTTTTCCCATATTTTCTGTCCCTTATATTTTGCCCCATATTCTTGCTCGATATTTCTGTACTCAGAACACTTTGTTGATTTATGCCTTTTTCTACGATTTATTGAGACATTGTTATGTCATTAGCATATTTAAATAATTTTGGATCAGTTGAGACTGACTATATATATTCTTTCAGTAATTTGCATATTTTTGTAGTCACGATTTGACTGTAAAGTTAACGATTTTCTATGGCAAATTTGAATTCAGACAGCGTGTCATTTTATTAAAGTAATTATATTCAGTAAATTACTTTGACCAATTTTCTGTCATCCTCAAGAAAGAAGAATGATTAAAAGATTTTAGAGCGTTAAAATCTACTACTTTATCGACGATCTTGGAAATACTAGTCGTTTTATGAACATGATTGCAACATAGACATTTATCGGCAATTTTGAAATACCATTACATTATAGACAATTTTTTGAAATATGAACTTTGAGTACGATTTATTGAGTACACTATATTAATGAACATTTGATAGGAGTTTTTCTCAATTCTAGATTGAAACAATAATGTTTGCATTCCACAGTCTAATTGTATTCTATTCGATTATTTATGCAGTTTAGATGAACTTTGATTGAAGATAGTATTTTTATACTGCGATACTTTGATGATATTAATCTCAATTTTGATAGACCAGGGAGGCGTGTCTAATCGTATTTGCTATTAAATTTATTTGTGATTGGCAAATTTTTACTTCATATCGATTCTTGAATGAAACCCACGAAGGTTAATTATAATAACAGTTTTCGATACAATTGATGAATATAAGAATTTTTAAAGAGGAACTATGGATGTATAATCGTTATTTCAGTGGACGTGTAAAAGTCGCTGATGAATAATGCCCTGTAATAAGTGAAGGAGGTTCCCACAGTAATATTGATGATGATGATGATGAATTTATAAGTGGAGGTTTTTTGTGTATTGTGGAAGATTTTGATGCCATATATATTGAGATATATGATGAATTATGGGCCGATTTTTGTGCAATTTTGTGCGTTTTGAGCGAGGTATTTTTCCGCTGATTGTATTGTTCAGGTCCATTGAAAATTAGTCATGTGAAGTTACTGTTAAAATTAACAAGAGTGTTTAAATAATTTGAGATAACGATTTTGAATGGAGGTTACCGTCACAAATAATAATTATTAATTCTTATTAAACCTGAATCTAAAATTTAAATATAACTAACCTTCATTGGTCGATTATATCACCACGATTTGAGTAATTATAAACCGGATAAACGTGTGGTTTAATATATTTCTAATATAAATAATATAAATAATGTAAATAACTATGTAAATATCTTTAATAATAATTTGAAACGAACGGGATTAATAGAGGCGTGTATAAATTTTTCAATTGTCGTTTGACAATGTTATAAACAATTTAAAATGTTATAAATAATTAATGAACATTTTGTTATAAACATTAAGCGTTTTCATTGGTATACTCTAAACAACGCTAGTTAAACAATTGGATTATACAATTAAACAAGATTTGGGATTATTATAGTAATCCATTGATATTTGAACGGAGCATTTAAAAGATTTGCGTGATAATATTTGAGTTGAGATGTGGACATTTAAAGTGTTTTGAAAAGGAGCTAGGCTCTGAGGTAACTAGCATATGCTAACATTGGATGAACAGGTGCGTCCATTTGACGATGCAAGCATGCGACATGGTGCAGGGTGTATCGCAGGTGGCCAGACAACTGTATGATAGAGGCCAAGGTCATCTACATAGCAGCCTTGCGGTTATAAATAAAATGTGAAGTTCATGAACATGGAAACAATTGCTATATGTCTCGTCCCAACTCCCTTATCCATTCCAAAGTGCATTATTATTATTACGTTCTTTTGAGCTAGAGAAAGCTGAAAATTTGTATGTAAAGTCTACAAGTCATACAGGAGGACATGGTTACATTGACAATGGCTTCTGATTGCCACGTATATTTTGTTGTTAAATTTTGTTAAATTATTTTCTTTAAGTGAAATAAATTATTGTGCAGTTTAAATTTTCTTGTTTCGTCTTGGTTCATTTTAAATATCGTGGTGGAGGTTATTGTGAGGGCATACTATTAAGTGATCCAGTTGAAAACCCAGACCCGAGATTAATTTGAATAGGTAAGTAAAAGGTAAGTATGAACCCCCGTATATTTTGGTGTGTTCCACAATAATTTCTTGTTAACTACTGTGCTCTAATCTCGGTAGTATCTGTCAGTGCCATTTTCATTGATGTAGCTGTGCCGGTGCGATTGATTATTGGCAATCCGATTGCGGGGGCGGATATCTGACAGCCTACTATCCGGATTATCGGGGACACTACCAAGCCAAACACAGTAGGTTGAACATTTTTTAAAAATGATTCAATACTTTGAGTTTTTTCTTTACTATAAAGTCTATAACTAGCAATTCGACTTTTAAATGCACTACCAATTTGTTGAATATTTCCAGAATTTCTTTCATGGCAAGCGTTATTTTTATGTTGAATACTGCGCAAATGTCCATGAATGATTGAAGAATGTATATCAATATTACATACATCACAATGGGTTATTGAAGGTTCAACATTCTTCTTTCTTTTTGTTGCACAACTAGTTTCACAATCTTGAGAACGTTTACGCTTTTGAGCATCACATTCATTTAAAGGTTCCGTGCTAGTTGATGGTTTTACAGTTTTTAATTCCTGTTGTTCCCCATGCACTTCAAGCATGTGGAATTGATATCGCTTTACAGCAGAAAAACCAAGTTCGCAAACTGAACACGAAAATGGTGCTGAACTGACATGCATTAAATTTACATGTCGTGTAAGACTATCTTGTCTGTTAAATGTTGTAGCACAATGACTGCACACAAACATTTTCTGATTATGTTTTTTACTTGCATGACGTTGAAGGTTGTCAGGTCTTGAGAACTGTTTCTTACAGTCACCACACTTGAACATTATGATCACTTTCGAAATTACCTATAAAAGAAAGAAATCATCAATGTTAATAAAAGATAAAACAAAAAGTACAATATAAATAGTTTAATTATATTCCAGTCAATGGTTATAGCAGGGTATTTAAATCAATCATCTGTGAATTCCTAGCATGTCTAACTTTATGTAGTTCTAACTGAGGGTTACTATATACCACTGTCACTGACACCTAGCGGTGAACATTGGAGCTTGATAGAGTGATAGAAACCAGCGACCACCAGTTAAGTGAGCTAAGTGTGGCGTCATAGCCAGTCTTAAAACAAGTCTAAACTTGTAGAACATGTCACGTGATAGAAACCAACGATCGCTAGTTAAGTGAGCTAAGTGTGACGTCATAGCCAGTCTTAAAACAAGTCTAAACTTGTAGAACATGTCACGTGATAGAAACCAGCAATCGCCAGTTAAGTGAGCTAAGTGTGACGTCATAGCCAGTCTTAAAACAAGTTTAAACTTGTAAAACATGTCACATGATAAGGTTAAGTTAGGTAAAGTTAGGTTATGTTAGGTGAACTGAGGTTAAGTCTTTAAATATTCCCTCTGACACTGACACCTAGCAATGAACATTCAGACTTAATAGAGCGGTAATCAAAATCTAACCTACAAAATTAGCTTTACACACCATGGTCAAGTAGTTCCAACTTTTGACTGCCAAATATACCATTTTCACTGACATGTAGTGGTGAACATTGGAAAATATCACTCTAACTGTTTAAAAGTTATTAGAGGGGGCACTTACCTTTTTATAATTGATCAACTGCTGTCACTGAATGAACAGATTGTAGGAATCTGGTAACCTACAGGTACCCAATTATCTGCAAACAAATCAATCAATCAATCAATCAATAAATACATTCCAATCAATAACTTCAACATCAATTAGTAATAAAAGACTGCATTCCATTAAATAATAAGTACTTACCTTGCAAAATAATTTAATGATTTTCTACCAAAACGGTTTTTTTTTACAACTCTTGAGCAGTAATAGAGCACTGTTCACTCAAAGCGAGTAATAAAGACTGACAGTAGGGAGATATATGACACCCCTCTTATATAAACTCTCATCGCTCGTGTCAGCAGTTTTTTGCAGATCATTGCAATTCCTTTCCCAATACAACTGAGAGTCCAAAGTACACTAGGAACACCTGTGTGGTATCCAATGACTGCTGACTTTGCATGATCATCACCCATTGTCTTAGTCAACATATGGGGTTTCAAATTACTGCAGCGTCAGTCATAGCAACAGCAGTGTGCGCTCTCTGGTATGTCGGCAACATGACACCGGAAGGAACACCTGTGTAATATCCAATAACTGCTAACTTTGCATGATCATCATCCATTGTCTTCATGAACACTTGCGGTTTCAAATTACTGCATTGTTAGTCATAGCAACAGATCTGCGCGCTCTCTGTCATGTCTGTAATATGACACAGGAAGTAACAAGACGTCTTACTGCCGTGCCATCTCCTCAGTTTTAACATCTTAAGAACATGTATTATTCTCTTTCAACTACAAATGACTCGTTAGAACACAACCATCCACCAAGTTAGATCCCTTGTATGTTCACATGTATTTCGTCACTTTCCTTTCATATCGTTATCCCATTATAGTAGTGGTGAACAACGTCAATACAACACACACACAAATGTAGTTAGGCCCTTTGACATAATTTAAATAAATTCATGGGCTAGTCCGTAGGAACCAGGCCAAAGGGACCCGTCCAAAGGGATCAGTCCAAAGGGACAAGGACTCGTCCACAAGGACTTGTCCACAAGGACTCGTCCACAAGGACCTGTCCACAAGGACTTGTCCACAAGGACTTGTCCACAAGGACTCGTCCACAATGACCCGGCAACAATGACCCCGCCAACAATGACCCGTCAACAATAACCCATCCATAGGGATCCGCTCCCCCACCCTCTTACAAAAGCCATGAGTGGGCATGCGTGAAAACAGAAAACAAGCATGTTAATTCATAGTGGCTATCCACCGCACATATGCACTTTATGTAGAACAACGTTTCATTCCATATCGACATTCAAACTCTCACATGTTGCAATTGGAAAGAGAGATTCTTTAAAAAAAATACAATTTCACCCCCTAGTAGGGGTAGGTTTTATTTTGGGGTTGAAATATGTCGTCCATTGGAAAGGGATTGTCAGCCCGAGTTCAATGACACCTCATTCGTCAAAATCTGACCATGCGTTCGAGAGATATCGCGCCACCGCCATCTTGTGTGGAGGGTGTGGAGGTGGAGGATTTAGAACCCCTCAAAAACCACTACTTATAATATTATTATTGATTTAATAGCATTACTTTACTGAATACTGTCGTAATTTATTTAAAGTATTATAGCACTAATCCTTAAGTAGTATTAATTTATACTTAAGTTGTATATTTAGAAAATAAATTTAGGAATTAAGGGTAGCTTTAGAAGATATATTGGTGCTTAAGTATACTTGGCCAACAGCTATTTTTATTGCAGAATGAGGATCTGACACTGACTACGGGAACACCATTGGCACTACCAATTGGCTATGACATAACCGGGACCGAAGTCTTGACGAGGATTCATCAGAACTTACAGATCTGGCGTCTACAAGTCAACAAGCCATTGAAACTGAAACTGTAATTATATGTTGATACAATACAATGGATTATTTATTAGGTATTTCTTTAAGAATTACAATTTACAATGGTGTAAATTGAATCTTAGTTAACGGAGTACAGGTTTTGTTAAAATATAACTAGGCCCAGTAGTCCATAGTTAGTTTAGCCTCTGTTAGATTGAGGGAGGAAAGAAGGCAGAGAAGGAAAAGGGGCACCTTATATTTTTTTGTATTAAGGGGAGACTGTAACTTTTCCGATTAAATGCTTTTTAATGAAGGTTTCTTAAAAAAGTTTAAGTACATATCAAATAAAACCACTGAACCTACTATTCCAAAATTTTATATACTTATTAAGTTACATCCATATCTTCCTAATAAACGAAAATTGTTATACAAGTTTATACATACTACTTATTTATAACAGTTCGAAAATGTTCATTTTTTTCTTACCATTTTTTAGAAATAATTTTTTTTTGAAAACAGATTTTTTTTTTGAAAATAGAAATATTGATTAATATTAATAACATTTTTGATTAATGTACTCTTCAAGTACCCATAATTATGAATGCAAAGTTTAAGGTCTCTATGTATTACGGCTTTTAAACTATGTATAGCTAAAGATAAAGGTTTTAAGGTCGGTGGTTTATTTGCAGAAACTGAGTGCAGATACGTCAACAGATTTTTCAAATGACTGAGGAGAATGGCCACCTAAAATAAACGATGATGTATGAAAAATTCTTGTTGAGCGAGGACCACAGCAGGTCACATACCAAGAATTTCCTGTGGACCTTAAAGGTAGGCGATTTTCCTCAAAGCATTACACAAGGAAGCTTTGAAACGGAGAGCAAGTCCGCAGCATTTGGTTAATATATTCCATATTGAAAAACGCAGTTTTTTGTTTTGCTTGCAAACTTTTTGGAAATGATAATTCTCTTCTTGCTGGTGGCCAAGGGTATTCTGACTGGCAAAACATGAGCAAAACTTTGACCAGTCATGAGAAATCCCCTATTCATATTCAAAACTGCAAATGTTGGCGCAAACTCTCTTTAAGTTTACGTTTAAAAAAAGCTATTGACGAGGAAATTGAAAGACTTATTCGTGCTCAAATTGAACATTGGAATCAAGTTCTAAAACGCCTACTATGTATTGTACAATTTTTGGGAACTCAAGGATTGGCCTTTAGAGGAAAAAAAAAGACACCCTATTTGAACGTAATAAGGGAAATTTCTTAATGCTGGTAGAACACATAGCTAAATTTGATGGTTTTATGGCTGAACATGTGAGGAGAATAAGTCCAAAAGAAACACACGTACACTACTTGAGCAAGAGTATCCAAAATGAGTTTGTTAGTTTCTTGTCGGCCAAGATTCAAGCTAACATTTTTCAACAGATACAGCAAGCAACGTACTATTCTATTATATTATATTAGACTGTACTCCAAACATTAGCCACACGGAGCAAATGACTCTTGTTGAAAGATTTGTAAAAATTGTAGCAAATGAGGATATTTCAATTAAGGAACATTTTTTGAGGTTTGTTCCCATTACAGATTCTTCAGGTGAAGGCCTCACAGAGGTATTGCTCAAACAGTTACAAGCACGAGCCATGAGAGGCCAGGGGTACGACAATGGTTCCGCAATGAAGGGATAAACATGTTGGAATCCAGAAGAGAATCCTTGATTTAATCCTAGAGCTTTTTATGTACCATGTGGGAACCACTCCTTGAACTTGGTCATTAATGATGCAGCTCTGTCGTGCAACATTGCTGTGGACTGTTTCAGCACTATACAAGATATTTTTTTTCAGTTCTACTCAAAGATGGAAAATTTGGTGAAACATGTTTCAAGTCTGACAGTATAACCACTCTGCAATACTAGATGGGAAAGTAGAATTGAGGCATTGTTGCCTTTGAGGTACCACATTGAAGAAGTGTATGATGCCTTATATGAAGCTTCTCAAGATCAGAAACTTGATGCATTTGGTAGGAACACTGCCGTAGGACTTTAAAAAACTGCAAAACTTCAAGTTTCTATTCTGCTTAGTGACATGGCATGAGATCCTGCATAAAACCAATATGGTTAGTAAACTGTTGCAAAAAGTCACAAATGACCTACAAAGGTCAATGGATCTCATTAAAAGTGTAAAATCATTACCGGAAAAGATGAGATCAGATCAAGGGCTAAACAGCGTTACTACAGATGCAAAAGAACTTGCAGAAAAAATCGAGGTTGATGCTAACTTTGACAAAGAAACCCTACTTCGGTCAAGAAAAGTAAAAAAAAACAATTCTCTTATGAGAGTGAAGATGAAGCTGTACGATCTGAAAAAAATGCATTTTAAGTTAACTTCTTCTTTGTCGTACTTGACACAACAATAGCCTCATTAAGGGAGAGATTAGAGCTAATGGAACACCATAGTGAAAGTTTCAAATTTCGTTATGACATTGCTTGCTTCGAGAAGAATTTGAACGAACAAGAGTTGAAGAAAGCCTGTAAGCACCTTCAAACCGTTTTGAGAGATGGAGGAGACTGTGATGTGAACGGAGATGATCTGTTCGAAGAACTGCATTTTTTTCACCAGCTGGAGCCTTGTCTTTTATAACCAAACGTGGTTATGTGGACATTTTTCCAAATGTTTTTGTTGCGTTGAGGATTCAGTGGCCAGCGGAGAAAGAAGTTTTTCGAAGTTAAAACTTACATAAACATACTTGCGTTCAACTTTCAGCCAAGAGCACTTGAGCGAACTAGCTACTTTGGTCATTGAAAATGATTGGTTAAATGAAATGCAAACAGATTTGCTGCTGAACGAGTTTTCTAAAGTGAAAGCCAGTAAAATATCGTTTTATTTTTAAAAGATTTCAACGGTGTGCAAAAAATCAACAGTAATTGTCATTCTATGTAATAATAATGACCTATAAATAAATGTTTGGTTTTAAGTTATTTTTTGTGTACCCCTTTGCCTTTTACCTCTTGGCCGTATAACACGTTTAGTAAAAATAGTAAAGGAACTCTGATGAGTATAGCGTGGGGAGGAGGGGGTGCCAAAATGTTCTTTGCTTACACTACAAAAAGACCTAGGGCCGGCACTGCAGACTCCCATAATATCAAATAAGGCCATCGGCTGCAAGAAATGTAGTTATTAATTATTATCATCATTAGTAGTCTACCCTTACGGAATTTTGGCTACAATACATTATAAGAACCTTAGAGATACTTATCAGGGCTTCGCAGCACGATGTACAGTACATCAATTCTTCAGAACAATTATTTGAAGGGCGTAAAAACACACACTCACCAACAAAAAAATCATCCACAACTTAACTTAAAGATGGCTGCATCTCTTTTCATCGTATCGTATCGTAAACAGTCAAGACCAAAGATTCTCAAAGGATTCTCATGTCAAAGATATGCCCTTCAAGATTCTCTCTGGGGCACTAGCACGATCACACGTTCCGACCAATGGGAAGGGCGTATGAAACGCCCGCTCTGTGTCTTCTAGCTTTTCCGAATACGTCCACCGTTGCCATCAATTTTTGCTACGTCTCCCCATACCAACATGGCGGCTTTGCCAAATATTTCATCGACGTTCTATATCTACGAAACTATTACTGATATCACCCTAAATTCTTACGGCAATAAAGAGCACTACTACAAGGTCACCTATATGACTTTCAAAATTCTGTTAAGTACAAAACGAACATGGTGGCCAAGCGAATTTGAAACATTTAAATAGACTTTTTTCACGATTTAACCACCCAAGCACAGTAAAACATGGTACAACAAATATCGAAACACAATGTAATGCAATGACATCTATATTAGTTCAGTTGTTTACACAACCTCATGATTACGTTTTCTAATGGGCTAAGGTTCCGCCTGAATCAATTCTTCTATTGAAAATGATCAATTATGTGGTCATTATAAATGGTACATGTTTCGAGGACTAAAATACATTTTTTGTCCTCATCATCAGCCAATAAGAAGAAGTAAATGAGAAAATTATTTGTTTAGCCTAGCACTAAAATATCTAGAGGCTATCTGCAAGGTGCTTAATATGTACCGTAACTCATATCACAGTTCAGAGTTCCCCTCCAAAGAGAATGAGGATATCAGAATAAGAAGGGGACATGAGAGGCAGGAAAAGGAAGGATACTCTAGCCCCCAGAAACATAACCAAATAGCTGTGGGGTCAGACGAGAACATGAGTTAACCAAGGGAGTTCAGGCATTTAATATGTTAGCCTGAAACATGTGAAAGCAATTATCTATGAAAATATGGTGGGCCTATATCCTTCCTGCAACCCAGAGAATGCACAATGTTTATGACTGAGAAATATACATTTTTTACAGAAGCTACTGTGCATTGCCCAAGTAGTCTGGGCTGCAGTTATATGTTGTTGATTGTTTTAGGGGATTTGCGACATCGTGGTCATCTAGCCCCGTGTACTTGGGTTTGTGTAGAATTTGTCTGATAACCTGTGCCACTGTGTTGTCTGTACTAGTGTGTGTATTTGCAATTGAGGTAGGATTTGAGTAGGAAACGAGGATGACCTTGAGTTAGATACCATCAGAGCATTTGCCTGGAGTAGAAGTGGGGAAACCACGGAAAAGCACTTCCAGAATGACTGAGGTAGGAATCGAACCCACCTCCTTCCTTTTTTTCCTCACGAGGTTGAGTGTACCCCGCTCCAGCCCTCAGACCAGACAGCCAAGAATAGAGTGTTATATTCAGAACACTTTCCACTATTGTCTATACATATGAGAATGAGGCATCTTGCTTTGCGATTACATTTGCCTGGCGGAAGGGGCTCAAGCTGCATGGCGCGCTCATGGAAAGGATGCTTACTTAGGCTTATTTACACCCTAATTCTGATGGGATCACGAGCTGTTATAAATGAAAAAGAAGACATTTGGTATAAGCAGTCATTCTACATTTCTTTGTTTCAAAATACATGGCAATGAGTACAATCTACAGGAGAAGAGAAGTGATACATAGGCCCATAGGCAATCTTAATTTCCACCACGCACTATAATTGACAATAGTTGGCTATTGTAGTAGATATCAGCATATTTAGACAAAGCCCCCGGCGCAGTTGACAAACTGGATGTTTTTAGGATCAGTAATGGGATGAAGTGTTTAAAACATATCTTTCTGATTTTTTTGCTTTGGATTTGTAAAAAAATAAAATCATTATGTAGCCAACGTGCATGAGTCAGTTATGGTTTGTTTTAAGGGGCAGAATAGCAAGGTTATCTGTCCCAATGCATACAAAAATAAACTAATCATCCATATGGTCATTCCATTAAAGTAAGGAGATCAAGCCTTTCTTTCATATGCAGAGTAAATTTTACTTATTCAGAAGGTGTTTGGCTTGCATTATTTGGGCAACATTTAAATTTTTCCACTTTTTCTTAAATTTATCACTAAATTTAATTCTGAATTTGACTCAAATAAAGTGTGTTTGTTGCAACAAAAATTACTCGTCTAAAGTAATTGTTCCATTTTATTATTATATTGAACACATACAATCTGTAAGGTACTTTTAATATGTAACTCATATCACAGTTCAGAGTTCCAGTCCCTAGAGAATGAGGATATAACAACGGGAAGGGGTCATGAGAGAGAGGGAAAGGAAGGATACTCGAGCCCCAGAGACATTACCCAAATACTTAGCTTTAGGGTCAGATGAAAAACATGAGGTAACCGAAGGAGTTTTGGCATTAAATATGTTAGCCTGAAACATGTGACAGCAATGTTCTATGAAAATATGGTATATCCTTCCTGCAACCCAGAAAATGCTTCTTTACTTTGCAGTAATGGATTATGTTTAAGACTGAGGGAGACATATATATATTTTTGTACAGAAGCTACTGTACACTGCCAAAGTAGACTGGGCTGCAGTTTTATGTTGCTGTTGAATATTTTAGGCTCTTTGTGAGATCGTGGTCATGTAGCCTCGTGTACTTAGGTGTGTGTGAACTTGTCTGATAACCTGTGTCACTGTGATGTCTGTAGTGTAGTGTGTAAAGAGGAAGGAAGATTTTAGTTTTACATGACCGTTAATCTCGAGATCATAAGCTACAGGACAACGTTTTTACGTGGAATCCAAACTACAGGACATGGCACTTCACATTGAAAATCTCTCATGCATTGACCGGGAATCGAACCCAGTTCACCTTGTTGAGTGGCCAACAGCTTGACCGCTGTGCCACCACGCCCCAATACTGGAGTGCATATTTGCCATTGAGGCAGGATTTGGATAGGAAACAGCCGTGGCCTTAATTTAGGTACCATCCCGGCATTGGCCTGGAAACCACCGGAAGCCACTTCCAGGATGGCTGAGGTGGGAATCGAACCCACCTCTATTCATTTTTGCCTCACGAGGTTGAGTGTAGCCCGCTCCAGCCCTCAGACCAAAATTACAATTTTATTGGCAGGGTGGGAATCGAACCCAGGCCTCCGTGGTGACAGCCAAGAACGCAGTTATTAGCTAGTCCTCATATATTTAGAACCCTATATAATTTTTTCTCATAAATTAGTATGTACTAATTGACAGCAATGTGTGGTCTAAAACTGTTATGATATAAATATATTTAAAAGAAATGACTATTTCCTTTAAAATATTGCTCGTTTTTCTCACATTACATACTGTCAAACAGCTCACGGAAAACAGATCTTCCCCTACCTCCAGGCGAATGTAACCGATTACCTGGACTCACTTTTTCGTGCGGCCAAAGGGAGGACTGCGACATCCAGTAATATGAGAAACCTGACGTAACAACCACGCCCTTTAAAAAATATATCATACCGGTATATATTTTCTTCTCACATCCTCATAAATTACTAATTAACGGTAATGTGTATTCCGGAACTGTTATGAAATGAATATATTTACAACGAATGACCATTTCCGATAAAATATTGCCCGCTATCACACAGTACATACTGTCGAACAGCTGATGGAAAACAGCACTTCCGCTCCTCCAGGCGAATGTAGCCAATTACCTGGACACACTTTCTGGTGCGGCCGATGCGACATCCAGATCCAGTAGTAGGCCTATTATCGAGATATATGGGGGTTCATTGCCAAACATAAGAACAGGTTATTACGGTACCGTATTATCAAATACTATTTATAAATTTTTCAACGGTTACTAATGACAACAGTGGATATTATGACGATTGGCCACTGCATGATTAGTGTGAACTGTTTCCAGTCTTGTAATTTTCTCTGAACGTTCCTATATCATCAGTAGGCCTAATAGATGGCAACCATACAGCGATTCCGTCACCGCAATCCACTAGGGCTTGGTGCAACCTGTATACCATCACTGTTGACACTACTAATCTACCTTATATCTACTAGGGCTTGGCGCAACCTGTATACCATCACTGTTGACACTACTAATCTACCTTATATCCACTAGGGCTCGGCGCAACCTGTATACCATCACTGTTGCCACTACTAATCTACCTTATATCTACTAGGGCTTGGCGCAACCTGTATACCATCACTGTTGCCACTACGAATCTACCTTATATCTACTAGGGCTTGGCGCAACCTGTATACCATCACTGTTGACACTACTAATCTATCTTATATCTACTAGGGCTTGGCGCAATCTGTATATCATCACTGTAGCCACTACTAATCTACCTTATATCTACTAGGGCTTGGCGCAACCTGTATACCATCACTGTTGCCACTACTAATCTACCTTATATTTGCTAGGGCTCGGCGCAACTTGTATACCATCACTGTTGCCAATACTCATCTACTAGGGCTTGGCGCAACCTGTATACCATCACTGTTGACACTACAGTACTGAAAATGAAAATCCAGAGCCTGCTTCCAGTCTCCGACCGGGTCAGGAATGGAATGAATGAAGCCCCCATCCAGCGGCGAGGATAAGGACTTTGCCGGCTGCCGTGGCCTGACGCACTCCTCTGGGGCAATAATTAAATGAATGACAGATGAAATGAAATGATAGTGGAGAGTGTTGCTGGAATGAAATTTTGACAGGGAAAACCGGAGTACCCGGAGAAAAACCTGTCTGCCTCCGTTTTGTCCATCACAGATCTCACATGGAGTGACTGGGATTTGAACCACGGACCTAGCGGTGAGAGGCCGGCGTGCCGCCGCCTAAGCAGCGGAGGCTTCGCCACTACAGTACTAATCTACCTTATATCTACAAGGGCTTGGCGCAACCTGTATATCATCACTGTTGCCTCTACTATTCTACATTATATCTACTAGGGCTTGGCGCAACCAGTATACCATCACTTTTGCCACTACTAATCTATTTTATATCTACTAGGGCTCGGCATCTCTTTAACAAGTTGCTTTTGTACTTTGAACACAGGAAAATATCCAATGTAAATTAAAAAATGCTCAATTCTAATGGAAATCAGAAAATCAATGACCCTCCTTTAGTACTAAAACATAAGCCTACGAGGGAAAAAGTATCCCCACATAATCTCACAGATTATGGGGACTATTACACATTGCGATCGTATACGTATAAAATTCCCCTAAAAAGAAAATGGCAGCTATCATGACGTCATCTACGACGTTACAAATTATTCCTCTGGCATGCTTACGGGAATAGCCTGGGTAATAGGGGTTTTTGGGTGGGGAAACGCAAAAACAGAAACCAGCATTTAAAAAAGCCCTTCGAAACGCATGTGTATCACCATCTGTAATTGGCCTACATAGCTCAATTACAGATTGCGATGTCTCAATGTAAGGTTATATTTTTAGCCTATTTTCATTTTATGAAAAAAAAAAAGGCTTTTGAGATCTCACCTTTTGCCCGTGTGTCTGTCTGTGTGTGCGTGTTGTGTGGTGGAGTGTGTGCGTCCCCCCCCCCTAATAAATTATAAACGGCTGGAGCGATTTCAATGAAACTCGGTAAGATCATAGCACAATTCGGGTCGACCCCGACTGTGCCCTTCAAATTTTATTGTCTCTCACCGAACCTAACATGGCGGCTGTGCGAAATATTTCACCAGCAATTAGTATCTCCGACACTATTACCGATATCACACTGAAATTTTGTGCGGTGATGAAGGGACCTACTATAAGTTCACCTATGAGTCTTTCATAAACCTGGTAACTACAAACCCAATATGGCGACCAAGCGAAATTGAGACTTTTAAATAGACTTTTCTCGCGATTTAACCATCCAAACGTAATGAAACTCAGTACAGCAAATGTTTATACGCATTGTAATGCACTGACGTTTAATTAGTTCAATTGTTTACATAACCTCAAAATGGCGACTGTGCGATATATTTCACTGGCATTGAATATCTCCGAAGCTATTTATGATATCACCCTGTAATTTTGTACGGTGATAAAGGACGCTGCTACAAGTATCTATGTATCTATGTAACTTTCAAATACCTGTAAAGTACAAAACGAGCATGGCGGCCAAGCGAAGTTGAAACATTTCAATACACTTTTCTCGAGATTTAACTCTCTGAGTGC
Organism: Meconema thalassinum; assembly: GCA_946902985.2. Classification (NCBI taxonomy): domain Eukaryota; kingdom Metazoa; phylum Arthropoda; class Insecta; order Orthoptera; family Tettigoniidae; genus Meconema; species Meconema thalassinum. The sequence continues at coordinate 209,626,818 of OX336398.1, forward strand.
AGTGAAATGTGGTACAGTAAATGATTATACATATTGTAATGCACTGGCATCTAGTTTAGTTCAATTGCTTACATAACCTCAAGTTGGCGGCTGTGCGAAATTTTAAAATTAAGTTTTTATTTCTTGTGTCGTAATCATGCGATCGAAGTGAAAATTTGAATAATGAAGCTACGCAATAATTTTCCTTTAATGGTAAATAACTCTATGGCCTATACATATAACAATCCAAGATGGCGAGCATCCGAAATATTTTGACGGTTCTCAATATCTACGAATTTTTTACTGCAATCAAACTGATTTTTTGTTATGTTCATAGAGGCTATGATCATAAGTTCACCTATATGACTTTCAGTAACCTGGTGAGCACAAATCCAACATGGCGGCGACGCGAAATATAAATACTTAAATTGACGTTTCTCGCGATTTAACAATCCGAGTGCAGTGAAACTTTGCACATTAAATGCTTATACAAATGTTAATCCACTGGCATCTAATTTATTTCAATTGTTTTTATAACCACAGCATGGCAGCTGTGCGAAATATTAAAATCTCGTTTTTACTTCTTGTGTCCTAATCATGCGATTGAATTCTGAATACCACACGTACACAATTATCTTCATGTAATAGTACATAAATACAAATCCAATCTGGCGACCATATGAAATATTTAGACGGTTCTCAATATCTACGAATCTATCACAACAATCAAACTGAAATTTTGTATGTTGATAGAGGCAATTAGCATGAGTAGGATATATGTAAATAGGCTGTATAGTTCTTCAAGGAACTACTTGTTAAAATTTTGTATCGTAATCTGTAATGGGCCTATAAGCTATAGCTCAATTAAATATGACGATACACAGTAGTGGAGTAGTAGGGGTTCTAACGCACTCATTTTATTTGTACCCGACTGTACATGTAAAATAATGAATATCTCTTGAACGCATGGTCCGATTTTGACAAATGAGGTATTGTTGGACTCGGGCTGACGTCCTCTTTGCTATGGACCACTCGTTATATTTTTCAATTTTTTTTTGAAAATTGTTGTTTTCGAAAATAGGCGATAGTTTGAAAACCAAACAGGATAGAACGTTGTGCCATGGCTCAAACGAACAGTCTTTATGACCTTTATATTTTGTAATAAAACTTTTTTATTTTTTATATTTTTTTGAAAACACTTTAATTTTGAAAATCCTATATTTTGGAAACTAGGAACTCTACAAAAAAAATTGTTTAACGTAAATCAATGGTCCCTACCCCCTCTACCCCCAAAATAAATTTCAAGTCTCTAGAGAAAAAAATTGTGTGTAGTAGTGTGGTAGTGGGAAAGCTGCTCCACTTAGCAAGTGGTGAGCCCCTGCGACCTTGGAATGGAAGGAGCCATGCTAGGAGGGCGTGCTTGGATTCGTTTTTTTCGTCTCGTCGTGCTCTTTACGGGAATGTCGGTGTCGAAAATGTGAAAATCTGGAAACACAGTCTTTTTGGGGTAAAAACGTGATTTTAGACTTTTTGCTATATCTCACGAACCAATAACGCTAGAGGCGTGTTCGACAGGTCCAAGGACTCGGGGTGATGTCCTCTTTGCTATGGACCACTCGTTATAATTTTTAATAAAATTGGAAACTCGATTTTGGGGTAAACACATGTTTTTTGTGATTTTGCCGATATTTCACGAAGCAATAACGCTAGAGGCATGTACGATGGGTCCAAGGATTCGGGAAGACGTCCTCTTTGCTATGGACCACTCGTTGTAATTTTAAAAAAATTGGGAAACGCGATTTTGGGGTAAACACGTGTTTTTTATAATTTTTGCCGATATGTCACGAACCAATAACGCTAGAGACGTGTACGAGGTGTCCTAGGACTCGGGCTAACGCCCCCTTTCAAATGTGGTAGATATTTTTTTCGAAAAAATAATTCACAAAGGGCCTAACGCCGTACATGTTGAAAAAAAAATCATTACCGTTACCTGTTTATAATGTTTATAAAGCGTGGTGGTTGAGAGAGACGATACGGCTGGGTGTGTGTGTGTGTGTGTGTCGCTGACCACGGTGGCTGTGTTCAATAGATCAATCGCTATTTCGACGGGTCGGTGTATGACAGAGCGAGGGTACGTTTTTTCACACCTTTTACCTTTAACGTGTAAACGGTGATGAGAACTTGGTTCTATGTTGGTCGAAGCGAGTACAGAAAACAAACTTACAGGAGGTGAAGGTCATTTGAGATTATTGGAAGGCGTTGATCTGACTTGACAACAGGTGACGCTTGAAAGTGAAATAATCTGACCATCGTGGTGGCAGGGGAGTGTGAAAGGCATGCATACACATTTGTGAAACCACATGTAGGCTAAACCAGTGACATCCTGTTTTGCTTCGTACGTGACAAAATGCAAGTCCATGTGAAATTTGATCTACCGCAGGTGTTCGCTTGGGACGTTATCTATCTACATGCGCGATAACTGTTAACAAGTTACATCCTGTCTTGCTTCGTACGTGACAAAATGCAAGTTGACGTGAAATTTGATCCGGCACAGGTGTTCGCTTGGGTGTTATCTGTCCACGTGCACGATAAGAGAATGTTCAAAGCGTGGAAATAAAAAAGATTATACATGCAATGTGATATATAAAGACACGTCGCTGACATTTCCACTCGCACTTATGTGACTACCTTTGAACACGCTACAGCGTTGTGTGAAACACTTGGCCTTGTTTAACATTTTTGGTGTTGGTGGAAAATACTTATTCTTGTTGTGAGGTAGGTATATATTTATTCATTTATACATTTATTGATTTATATATAAATACATGCAATTATTTATTGATTAGGTAATTAATGATTTTATTTATTTATTTGTTTGCAGATAACCGGTATAGCCTACTTGTCGTGTGTGTGTGTGTGAACGATATTAAAGAAAGAGAGAAAGACAGACAGCTAGAGAAGGAAACCATTTCCACACTAGTCCGTGAGACGGGAATATAGCAAAGCATTATACGTCAAGGTGAGATCTGTTTTATTATATAATATAACCTGTTTGATTTTGTTTTTGTTTATGAAATGCATAAACTATATGGAATGGATATACTTATGGTGGTTTATTTTATTTCTTTTTAGATATTTGGAGAAAAAAAAGGGTTCACTGCTATAGCAAATACAGTTGAAAACCAAGTGGCTTTAGAGTGGAATCCTTGTCAAGCAGTCTACAGCTGAAAACTCAGGTGATGATGATGATGATAATTGTTGTTTTAAGGGGCCTAACATCTAGGTTATCGGCCAAACTCAGGTGAGAGTGTTCTTTCAAAATAATGTCTTTTGCCACTGCTACCGATACGTTAATTTGGGAACCCCTAAACAGTTGTTTCAAATCACGTGTGTGCTCTGGTCGTGTGGTCAATGTTAGAAAAAGTTTGATTCCCAAAGAATTTTTACAATCTTGTTTTGAAATTTTTAAAATTGAAATTTGTACAGCGCAAAGGTTGCATACGGCTTTAAAGGTGAATACAGAACTGGTGTGCGATTTCATATATAAAAAGAAGGACGTAGAGCATAAAGAGACATTTTATATTTGCAGTAAAATGCAAGAGCTATTCATAGCCCATAATTTGGAACAGTGGTATGAAACCCACGTGGTGAATGCCTTGCTATCAAAATTTGATAAACTGCAACAAGGACCGAGTGGCCTTGCCTTAGACAAAATTCATCATTTGCAAATCAACATTTGTCAATTCAACCCGTTGAACGCTGGGTCTAGCTATATTGAAACACCACCAGCCATAGCTTCGAAAAAGGCAGTGGTGAATATTGAGAACCATGACAATGATTGCTTTCTGTGGTCTGTGGCTGCGTTTTTGCAACCAGCACAACGTGACAGTTGTCGACCAGGAAAGTACAAGGCCAAGTTTGTTGAATTGAAACATACGTTAAATTTAACTCGAGTATCGTTCCCTATGGACTTAACCGAGATCCGTAGGTTTGAACAAGACAACCAGGACTTTTCGTTCATGGTGTATGGCCTTGACGGTGATGAGATTGTGGGTCCTCTTTACGCCACAAAAGAACCGAAACGACATCACATTCATCTTTTATATTTATCTGTAGGAGAGGTGAATCACTATTGCCTCATTAAAAGCCTGAGTAGATTGCTAAGCAGTCAAATGTCTAAATATAAATGTAAAAAACATATTTGTGACCGTTGCTTGCAATATTTTACAACCCCTACGCTTTTGGAACGTCATAAGGTAGATTGTGTTTCTCAGGAAGCAGTGAGACTGATATTGCCACAAGGGGACAAGGCTGTGTTAAAGTTTAAGGACATTCACAAGCGTGACACTGTTCCCTATGTGGTATACGCAGATTTCGAAGCTCTCACCACACCCATGGCGGGATGTGAACCAGATCCCACCATCAGCTCAACCACACCCATTCAAAAACATGAACCCTTTGCCATTGGATTTAATGTGGTGTGTGCCCATGACCCCACACAATCCGTTTACAAATACCGCGAGGGGCCAGATTGTGCCAAATGGTTCTTGGATGAACTTGTCAAGTTGGCTCATGATGTACAGGAATTACTGGACCACCCAGTACCCATGAGCCTATTTCCAGAACAGCAGCAGCAGTATGAGCATGCCACGACATGCCATATTTGCGAAAAGCCTATTTTAAATAGAGAGGAAAAAGTCAGAGACCACTCGCACTTTACGGGGGAGTTTCGTGGAGCTGCGCATAGTAAATGCAACTTGAACTTTCCAGCTCCTCGCTTCATCAGTGTCTTTTTCCACAATCTGGCAAATTATGACATTCAGTTTTTGATTCGTGAATTGGGCCATGTTAACAAGGGCTCGTTTACCATTATTCCCCAAAACCATGAGCGTTTTACAGCCCTGACATGGTGGTTGGGCGACTTTAGCATTCGATTTTTGGATTCCTTTAAGTTTATGGCATCCTCGCTAGACAGCCTTGTGAATGGCTTGAATGAGGAGGAATTAAAAAATACTAGAATGCATTTTAATGATCCTGAGCAATTTCAGTTGTGCATTCGGAAAGGTATATTCCCGTATGATTTCTGCAACAGCTGGGACGTGTTAAAGCAAAGAAAACTCCCTCCACAAGAGAAATTTTACTCGAAACTAACACGCAGTACCGTTTCCGATGAAGACTATGCACATGCATGTCAAGTTTGGCGAGTGTTTGGCATGAACACGCTAAGTGAATATGCTTTGCATTACCTAAAACTGGATGTATTGCTGCTCACTGATGTGTTTGAAAAATTCCGTGAGTTGTGTCAACACATTTACGGTCTTGACCCGGCTCACTATTACACGAGTCCTGGACTCTCGTTCGATGCCGCTTTGAAATACACTCAAGTGGAATTGGATTTGCTCACTGATGTAGACATGGTTCTATTTTTTGAAAAGGGCATTCGTGGCGGCTTTGTGTCGCTTAACCAACGCCATGCTGAAGCGAACAATGTCTACATGCCTGATTATTCACCAGACAAACCAGAATCGTACTTAATGTACTATGACGTGAATAATTTGTACGGTTACGCCATGAGTCAGCCTTTGCCCTATGGGAAGTTTGCTTGGCTGACAGAGAAACAAGTGTCAGAATTTCATGTGAACATGGCTAGCCAAGAAACAGGCCGTGGATATGTGCTAGAAGTGGATATTGAATATCCCTCATCCTTGTATGATGAACATGCCGATTTCCCATTCTGTCTTGAGCAAATGGTTCCCCCTGACAGTAAAGTGAAAACTGAAAAACTCATGGGCACACTTTACAACAAAAATCGGTATGTGCTACATATCCAAATGTTGGTGCAATGCCTCGCCCAAGGCTTGGTGTTGAAGAAAGTCCACAGGGGTATTTCTTTTGCTCAAAAAGCATGGCTTGAGCCATACATGCGACTCAACACAGAGCACCGACAAATGGCAACACAGCAGTTTGAAATTAATTTTTTTAAATTAATGAACAACTGCATCTATGGCAAGTCTATGGAGAATGTCCGCAAATACCGTGACATTAAATTGGTGAATGTCTGGGAGGGGCGGTGGGGTGCCCGGCGGTACATTGCCAAGCCAAATTTCAAATCGATCAAAATTATCGATGAGGATTTGGCTACTATTGAAATGAGTAAGACCAGCGTGACCATGGATAAGCCCATTTACTTGGGTCAAGTCATTTTAGACTTTTCTAAATCGGTCATGTATCGATTCCACTATGAGTTTGCGAAACGCCATTTTGAGGACGTCTCTCTTTTGTATATGGACACGGACTCATTCATTTACCACATTCGCCACTGCAACCCCTATGACGTCATGAGGCAACATAGTGACTGGTTCGACACCTCTTGCTATAGTGCTGACAACGTGTTTCAGCTGCCCATAAAGAACAAGAAGGAAATGGGCGTTTTAAAAGATGAATGCGGTGATTCCATTATGACGGAATTCGTAGGTTTGGCTTCAAAAATGTATGCTTACCGCACACTCGACTGTAAGGAAGCCAAGAGAGCAAAAGGTGTAGGTAGGGCAGTGGTAAAATCGCTACGTGTAGACGATTACTTAGCGGTTTTACGCACTGGCAAAGCTATGTCTCATACACAGTGCAGGATACAATCCAGCAACCATCATTTGTATCTTGTGGAACAGAGAAAACGCACCCTCGCCTCCATGGATAACAAGCGTGTGTGGGCTGATGACCTGCTCACTAGCCTGCCCTGGGGTTATGATCGCAACGAGGAGGAGGTGTGATTTCACTGTTTAATCGTTTATGGGACATGGCTTTTTGTAACTTGTAGATTTAGAATTTTGTAAATATTGGTTTCTGTCATTGTAAATAGTAGATTTTGTAAATAGTGACAATTCACTTGGACCTTTTGCTCTTTAAAAAAGTTGTGTGCAACCTTATTTTTTAAAAATTTTTTGATTGGTAAATAGTGTGATTCTTTTAACGCTGTACAAAATTGATTTTTTTTGTAAATATGAAATAAGTAAGATTTTTAGTAACTTTAATAACTAGTATTTAATTATTTTTTGAAATAGTAAAATGGTAAACTAAAAAAAGTTCTTTTGGGATGAGTGTACATGTCAAGAATGTGCTTTTGAGAATAAATAAAGTGGTTGTGTTTGTTCCCAAAGACAGGTGTGAATGTATGACTGGAGAGAGAAAACTGGTGTGTATGATTGACCAGAGCAAACACGGTGAGGTAGGGTGGGTGGGTGGGTGGGGAGGGGGTAAATGGTCACTTATATACTCATTTTGTTTTAAATAGTTTCGTTTTTTCATTGAAATGTGGCAGTCAATAGACATTATTTTTGTAAAAACAGTCTTACCTGCAGTAGTCGTAGACCTCGACGTTTCTCCAAACACACATCAATACATTGCAGTATTATCAAGGTCAAGCACTCGCATCAACATCATTGTCAAATCTCAACTTTCGACATACACCAAATGGAAAAAATATGAAAACTGCAAAATGGAAATTCCATGTTTCCATATCACCAAAACAGCAAAACTTAAAACGGACATTTTTAAAAACTGGAAATGGCCATGTGTGAAATTTGAAAATTCAAAAACTTCAAACGGACATTGTTTAAAATGTGTCATCAGCAAAATGGAAAAATCCATATCATCAAAAACGTTAAACTTGAAACGAACGTTTTCAAAAACTGTAAATTGCAAAATGATAAATGACAGTGTGTGGAATTCATCATGTGTGAAATGTGTAAAATGAAAAAATCAGCCATCAACATCACGATTTCTTAAAATTAAAAATAACAAAACATCGTGCTCTGGAAAACTTTTGTTTTTATTTCATAGTCATAGTGAATTGACAAAAGAAAAATAGAATACAAACAAATCCCAATTCCTCACTCCTCAATGTTTATGTCCATGCATCATCAACTTTCCTTTCATAGCACTCATGACAATTAGGGCTGCCATCCTTTCACCCACTGAGGCATCACTGGATGTGAAACGTTGTTTAGCTTTCTTTAATAACAATTTATCTGCCACATGTCTTAAACCAGAATGACTATGGCGATAAGAAAGGTCATGTTCCTTGCATGCTTGATCCAAAAGATTAATGGGTACATCACCACGTTGTAAACGTTTTTCGAGACGAGTTCCAGGGCCGCAAAAACGATAACCTGGAAGATGGATTTCGAAAGGTAGGTATTGAATCACTTTGTCAATGACGCCATTGCCAGTACAGGTCTGGCATATCCTTTTCCATTGATGGTAGAAAGGTTTGGTCTTCCTCCTCCTCTGTGGACGATGTTTGTGTTTGTTGTTGTTGTTGTTGCTTTTTCTCGCCATGACACTCGTGGAATGATTCAACAAAGTCTTTACACGGACTTTTATGACCGTGATACAGTTTCACTAGCTGGCAAGTCGCACACTGACGCATAGACGGTATTTTTGCCATGGCCACTTGCTTATGGTGATCGTAATCCGTACAGGGTTGCAATTCACTCAACACAGGGTCTTGAGTCCATGATTTTGGTACATGTTGCCAGATTTCTTTGACCGCGTTGGCAGCCACATAATAAATGAACGACTTGGGCAGCGCCAAGAGTTCCTCTTTGGTAAAACTGTCTAGTTTCTTTTTGCACACAAAGAACTTGCCGATGGCTTTGTCCGTAGCATTGCCTTTCTCCATGGTATCACGTGCTGTAGATGTTTACACGTCGCTTGTAGAAATCTCACTGACGTCATTCACAGGTAAATCTTGAGTTATAATTTTGTTCAACAACTCCCAGCAGGCATGAGTGGTTAACCAATGAAAGAGATGCCACGCATGCGATAGGGCTGTATGGGTAATGTTGCCACAGGAACAAGTATCCATGAGCGTTTGCAGGGAGGGGCAGCCCAACTCCATGAGGTCGATACATTGACAGTAAGACGCCAAAAATGGTTGCAACCATTGACGTTTTTCATTACCTTTCACAAATACCACATTGGCCGAGGACAAGTGTGCTTTCATGACCACGTCCAAATATTTATAGGAAATGGTTCCCTGATTCCAGTCTAGTTGTCTATGATTTTCAATCCACTGGGTTTGTTTACGGTCTTTTTCACACAATAAATCAAAAGCATGGGGTGGTTTAAATAGCAAATGCGTAGCTTGCGATATCCAAAACGTGGTACAATCGATCATGGCCACTTGTTTAAATATAAATTTGTTGTCACCAATTTTAAACCCTTGGCAATCCACAATGAGTGTGCGCAACATGTTGACGCTTGCCTGGACCAAGTTCAACTGACGACTGACTGACGATCATGTGTGATCATGACATGGACTTACCTGCCATGCTAGTTTCAAAAAAGAAGGTTAGGGTAGGACAGTGGGACATGCAAAAATAAGAATTTAAGAATTACATCATTTTATTATCATAACACGTCTTACAGGCTTTTCTTATTTTGGGATAAGGACGATAGCAACTGATACAACAATATAGTCTCTTGTGTTTGTAACGTCCATAACACCGATGATGTCCCAATGTCTCTAAACTAGGCGTTTTTGATGGTGATCTGCTCACCGAAGCACCATGGATACCATACGGCCCACATGTATCGTAACTTGTTTTTTTTTCATCACCCAAAGACACAAGTGAGGGATAGCTTGAATGGCAGGGTATATTTCCCACTTTCATTCTGCACAGGTAGGGGCAGGTGGGTGACCAGCGCTGATGTTCCTGCATGGGTTCATCGCCCTCCTGCCATTGGTCTATGATGATGGGACAAAAGGCACATTTCACTTCATCTCTTTTTTTTAAATAGTAGAATCCAGCGGCCGCCAAGGCTTGAGGGTTTATGAAAGGCACTGGCCATGTGGCAAAAGTCTTGAAACGTTGTTCCTCAGAGTTTAAATTCATGGATGTAACGTCTCTTGAGGCTTTAAAGCAAGACATGACTGAGCGACTTGACGTGGGATGACCTGTTATTTATACACTCGTCACTTGGTTGGACAGTGGATAATAGTTGACTTGTTTGTGATGAATAATCAGACAGTAGGCCGTCGTATTGGCTGGTACATTGTCATGCGTTTCAAAATCTAGTCGAATGTCGATATTGGATGGCTTGACAGACTCTTCCAGGTAAGAACAGTCAAAGACAATCAGTGGTGCTCTTGCCTTAAACGCTTGGGGTAGTAGCATGGGGCCGTTCTCTTTTTGATAATACGACCATCGAAATTTAGAAAACAAGTCGTACAGGGGGCCAAACTTATTTTTTGAAAAATCCAAATCCAGTCCTTCATAGGGAAACACAGCTCCGTTGAGGAAAAGACGTGCATTTCTCAATTGCAGGTGATCAAATTGCGTGGCATCTTTGGTTTGTTGATACTTGCGATTCGTTTGAAAACCCACGATCAGGTAGAGAGGTCTCTCTGTATAGCGAGCTGTTTTTACAGACCAACTGTGTGTGTTGGTAGTGGGCAATAGCGGATACTCATGGAGTGCCCAGCTTCTAAATTCCATGGGTAGAGGCATATCTCTCTTTACCATTTTGAGTATGTCCAGTTTTTTGCTATCGTTAAGGGTCACATGAGGCACTTTCCATAGCAAGCGTTGTAGTTGAATTTTTGAATCGATGGGGGCATTGTCGGCTCCCTTGAGTGCATTATTATCACTCCTGTCTCTCACGAGATAAAGCACTTGCCTTGCGTTGACCACAATGCGTTGGTGATCTTCGGCAAAGCCTAGAATCAGTTTAAGAGGTAAATATCCAGTAAAGGTTCCATCGGTGTGTACCATCCAGTCATTGGTCGAGTCAGGACACCAACCTGCCATGCAAAGTGTTTTACCTTCTTCCTCACTATAAGAGGGGTATAGTTTCATGACACTGGAAATGCCCACATTTCGAGTGCTATCCACCACGATATCGTTAATGACATACCGCACTTCAGAAAACAGAAAGGCTAAACCATGGTTGGCCAACTTGGATGTGGTAGGTGTAGAGCCATCGGCTTTGGTGAGCCGACCTTCAATCTGAATGACACTTTCATGCGGTAGGGTGTAAATATCTTGGTTGTTGATAACAAATTGAATTTCATCATTGTTATTGAGTCCAGGTGTTTGAGCTTGATAGGAATGGAGATCAATTCTTACCACTCCTGGTTGCTCTTCGATGTGGTTCGCTATCTCTAGGATAGAATTCATTATGAGGGTTGACGTGGTAACCCAAATGCTGTAAAATCTGCTTGTTCTGAGATGTTAACGTGTATTCACGTGGCAAACAACTAACACCATTCCTAGACGGTGTTGTTGTTTTATACACAAACTTCATAGTGGCTTTAGCACCAACTTGTAAGTCACTGGTGTGGTAGAATCTAGATCAATGAGTTGTTGATCTCTATTGATCAGTCTTAATGTTATATTACTAATACTATCAACAGCCACAGCATGAAAAAGCACCACTGGAGGGTTTTCACGAATAATATAGCCATTGGGCGATGTCACAATAAAGTCATAAAGTGAATGCGATGGTTCTTGATTGGTGTACACTTGGCTAATAATATTACACGTCACCGACACATGATGGTCCTCAATGAATTTCACTTCATGGTCTGATTCATGTTTTTTGTTGGGCTCCAACACACGTGGTTTAAATCCTAGTAATGGACCAATGGAATCGGGGTGTGTTTTAAAGTCAATGTTGAATGAGGAGAAAATACTGCAGCGATGAGTGTTGGTATTTCCTACAAGTTCAAACTTGTGCGTTCCGTCGAGAAATGACTTTAAACCATATTGATTGATCAACACCACATAAATGTGTTCATAAATATCATCGATCGTGTATCCACCAGAGTTCAAGGTGAGCACAGAATCATCATAGTAAAACTTGTTGTTCACATTTTCACGTATGTTGTATATTCGATTGTACGTTTCAAGAGAAACAAGTCCTAAACCATAGGGTTTTTCACTCAATTCGATAGGCGGGTAGAAGTCTAGGCTGACTTCAGGTCCACGTCCATGCACTGTAAACGTTTTACTTTCTGCCGACATACTGGTGGCGTTTTTGCTTATGCTGCGTCTTATATAAAAAAATTAAACACAAACGTCCACACTGTTGGCTGTTAAACGTTTGCTCTCGTTTCACATTATAATATATCTTGATCCTGTTTCCAAAATAGGTCACTAGTTCCATGGGCGGGGGCAAATTCCCAAAACTGTCAAAGTACCATACCGTGGATCCCTCTTTGACATAAGCTACATAATGCGTTCCTGGTCCTCGGTGATCATCCAAATTGACAACAGCACATTCCTGTTTCCAAGGTCGTGGGGGTAATTGGTTTCGCATAAACACACCTCGAAAATGAGAAAGCTTTAGTTGTTTAGCATAGCTTTCCACTTGTTGATGCGTCAGGGCATGTCTCGCTATGGCAGAGGTTAAATTTTTTTTTTTAATATTTCGAAATGGTGAAATCCCAAATCCTTGTTGATAAAAGGCTGGCTTTAAATTGGCATTTCTAGCCCCCATGGTAATCGCTTCCATCGTTTCATTGTGTCGCTGACTTTCTTTGAGTTGTTGCTTGCCCTGCTGCGCGGCTTTAATGGTTTTCGCCACTGCACTGGCACCGCCCAAAAGTGAGCCCAGAGCAGCCAAACCAGCAAATAATGCAGGTAAAAATCCCGCTCGTTTGGGGACGGGAATCACTCGCCCTTGGTTTGAAACCTGTCGCCGATGTTTTGGAATAACCTGTCTCTGTGCTGCTCGAAGGGCTTTCCTTATGGTCAATACATTATTTTTTCTTTTTTTCTTTCGCAAGGGCTTGTCCACGAATGTTGTAAGCCCAGGCTTTGCCAAGGACAAAGTCCTTTTTTTAGTCTTTCTCACTGCATACCTTTGTTTCACCATGATGATAATGACCAACAACCTTTCACAAGAAAGTTTAAATCACAACTAACGTCAGATGGTTATTTCATGGCTGTATATTCCAATTCCACATAAAGTGGGAAATCGTTTATGGTTTTTCCCGCTTGCTTTTCATCCCATGTCAACATGAGGTGAAAGGATAATTCGTCACCAGCATTGACCATTTCATGGTCATGGACCAACATCCTATGACCATTTATCTTTATTTGTAAATGGTTCTCATCAGGTATGGCATATTTGATGTGAATGGTTCCATCATAGTGTAATCGATAGTGGCTTAAACCCGAAGCAAGCACATAGGTCAAGTGCTGATCATGGACTAGCGGTAAATGGTTTCTGTCATTCACAGGTTTTTCATTTGTCAGATACACTAAAAACACAGATGGGATAAATTTATAAAGCCTTTTCATTTCATGGGTCACGTAACGCTTGGTACAAACATCGTCTTCGTCTTGTGGGTCTTCCACGTGAATAATCCGATGGTGATTAGCGCTATAGCCATTCACCATAAGCTGGGGCACTTTGTCATAAAACTCATACACTTTGTTATCCACATACTTTTTCGTAGTAACGTCTGTAGACACTTGAGGATGTTTTACATGGGTTAACCGCTTTCCCTTAAAGTCATAATCTCCCTGTTTTGTGCGTGGCACTACTGACCTATCCACATAGTGTTTATTAGCAGGATCTGTTTCCTGTTTAGGATCATGTATGAGGACAGGCCTATCTTTGGCCATCAACGCACGTCCAAAGACATCCATCGTCAACCTGTAGTAGCAGTCTACTGTTTCTATGACAAGGTTCGGTGTCCTGTATATAGACAGCCGGCTAGCCTGTCTAAGCCTTAGTTGACATGAAGATTATTAAGCAGCAAGAGTCATTCCCCGTGGGGGACATGGTTTCCCATCTCTGTCCCACATCACGTGAACAACGCCATGGTTCACTGTTTCCATCTTCCATTCGCTGCATCATTGTGGGGCCTTCCGGCTGTGGAAAGACTAATCTTTTGCTAACGCTCATTACAGCGCCCAATGGTCTGCGTTTTCAAAATATTTATATTTTTGCAAAATCTCTCTACCAACCCCTCTACGTGTTTCTGGATCAAGTCATGTCTGGATTACAAAAAGAGAATATGGGTTATTTTACATTTTCCATGCAAGAAAATGTGATTTCACCGAATGAGGTAAAGCCTGATTCACTCATGATTTTCGATGATGTATCCACTGAACGTCAAGGCATCATTCAAAGCTATTTCAGCATGGGTCGACACAAACATATCGATTGCTTCTATCTTGGGCAAACGTATTCTAAAATGTCCAAACAGTTGATTCGTGACAATGCCAATGTCATTGTTTTATTTCGTCAGGACGAGAGGAACAGTCGTCACATTTATAATGAACATGTGAATCCGGATATGACCTTTCAAATGTTTACAGAATTGTGTGCCAAGTGCTGGAACACTCAACGTCATGCCTGTTTAGTGATTGACAAACAAAGTGAACTCAACCAAGGACGGTATCGCTTAGGGTTTGATAATTTTATTGCTATTTAAGGCCTTGTCTCATTCCCCGGCAAGTCATTTGCCAAGACACCATGGCGTTAGCAGAGAGTCAATTAAAAAAGCATATTATTAGAGCAAAAAATACTATTCGCCAAAAGTTTCGTCAATTGAAACAATCACGTGCCAATCATGCTTTGTTTATTCAACAACATTTAGCACCTCCGCTAAAAGCCATGTTGAAACCCTCTTTCAAGCCATCTGAAACTCTACCCACCGTTTCACAAGCCACGCAGACGCTGCACGAGGACCCTGAGGAAGAGGAAGAGGAACAGGAAGATTTGACTAGTGTTAGTGAAGTTGAGGATGAGGAGGAACAAGTGTTTACGCCTCAAAAAAAGGCCGCACCCCTTGCAGAGTTTTTGAGAAAAAAGAAATCCTTGGCCATGGTCGATACACCTTGCCCTTCCAGGGCGTCTCCGTTTTCACAACTCTTGGCCACCCCTCAACATAAAGCACAACTGAAAACCATTTTAATAAAATATTATGGATCAACATTGGAACCCTATTTCACCGATCTATTTATTGGAAACACAGATACCACGTATGGTGTTCGCTATGAGAATGATAGTTTTAAAATTGGCGATTCATCCATTAAATTTGCTCGTACTAAAGCTGTCATTAAAAACATCAACTATAAATTAACCCCAGGACTGTTAAAGCTGCTCTTTTCTCGGACCCCCTCTTTCCATGATTATACGTCAGAGGATCTTGACAAATATAAATCCATTTTAATGGATACCCATGCCCACAAAAGACAGTATGATCCCACGCAACAAGTGAATGCCAATATATCTCAAAAATATAAAACCATCATTGCAAAAATGTTTCCCACCAGTCAAAGTACTCGTCGTAAAGCATCCGCTTCGGGAGTGACATTTAAACCATTAAAACCCCTTGTGGATGTTACCTACTGGCACAATCCCAATAAGCTCGTCCAGCGGCTACAGTTGTTGCATGCCTCACGTCAAGCTGGCCATACCGGTCACGATTGGGAAATTCAAGAAATTGAACAAGAACTTCGAAATGCCAAAATTATTGTTTAAGCCCTCACCCATTAAAATGGGTATTGCTCACGAGTTGCATCGCCCAGCTAGGCGTCATTATCCACGACTCAAGGTGATTTCACGAGGTGTGGATGAACTTTGGCAGGCTGACTTGGTTGAAATGATACCCTATGCTGGCGTTAACGACGGTGTACGCTATATGTTGACCGTCATTGATGTCTATTCCAAAATGGCCTTTGTTGAACCTGTGCGTCGCAAGTCTGGTCCACTAGTTACCAAGGCCTTTCAACATATTATTCAACACTCCCAACGTCAACCTCAGCTGCTACAAACTGACCAGGGGAAATAATTTTTCAACAAGGATTTCTCCAGTTTCCTCAAATCTAAGGATATTCACCATTACACCACGTACAGCAATCTCAAAGCCAGTGTGGTCGAGCGGTTCAACCGAACATTGAAAACCCATATGTGGAAAGCGTTTACCGCTCAGGGCAGTTATCGCTGGTTGGACATGTTACCTGAGCTAGTGTCACGTTACAATGACACCAACCATAGAACGATTGGGACCAAGCCACGCCTCGTGACTAAAAATATTCAGCGATTGGATAAACTGTTTAACCCCATAAAAACAGCCGATCCTAAACGTCACCGACTGAACATTGGGGATTTTGTTCGTGTGAGCAAATTTAAGTCTGCCTTCAATAAGGGCTACACGCCTCAGTGGGGGACTGAACTATTTCGAATTCGTCGAGTCAACTTGGACAGTCCAGTCACCTATTTACTCGAGGACCTCAATCATCAACCCATAAAAGGTAGATTTTATCTCCATGAACTTCAGAAAACAGCATTTCCTCAGCATTATCGTGTGGAAAAAGTGTTGAAACAAAAAGGAAATAAACTCTACGTCAAATGGTTAGGGTTTAACTCTACGTTTAATTCTTGGATCAATAAACTACATGTTGTGTGAACCTGTGTACTTTTTATTTATTCACCCATGTTGTACACCACCTATAGCTCTATGTATACAGCGCTCCGCGCTTCATGCATGTTCATACATGTTTGTCTTTCCCTTTCCTCCTGTGTTCTCTCATACATCACCCCCTCCCCTCTCCCTCCCTTCACCTCCCACCACTGCTGTTTGCAGCTCTTGCCTATCTATTGGTTGTGACATCATTCCCACAAGTTGCATTATACTTTTTACTGATTCAGCGATTCCCACGCTTTGAACATTCTCTTATCGCGCACGTGGACAGATAACACCCAAGCGAACACCTGTGCCGGATCAAATTTCACGTCAACTTGCATTTTGTCACGTACGAAGCAAGACAGGATGTAACTTGTTAACAGTTATCGCGCATGTAGATAGATAACGTCCCAAGCGAACACCTGCGGTAGATCAAATTTCACATGGACTTGCATTTTGTCACGTACGAAGCAAAACAGGATGTCACTGGTTTAGCCTACATGTGGTTTCACAAATGTGTATGCATGCCTTTCACACTCCCCTGCAACCACAATGGTCAGATTATTTCACCTTCAAGCGTCACCTGTTGTCAAGTCAGATCAACGCCTTCCAATAAGCTCAAATGACCTTCACCTCCTGTAAGTTTGTTTTCTGTACTCGCTTCGACCAACATAGAACCAAGTTCTCATCACCGTTTACACGTTAAAGGTAAAAGGTGTGAAAAAACGTACCCTCGCTCTGTCATACACCGACCCGTCGAAATAGCGATTGATCTATTGAACACAGCCACCGTGGTCAGCGACACACACACACACACACACCCAGCCGTATCGTCTCTCTCAACCACCACGCTTTATAAACATTATAAACAGGTAACGGTAATGATTTTTTTTTCAACATGTACGGCGTTAGGCCCTTTGTGAATTATTTTTTCGAAAAAAATATCTACCACATTTGAAAGGGGGCGTTAGCCCGAGTCCTAGGACACCTCGTACACGTCTCTAGCGTTATTGGTTCGTGACATATCGGCAAAAATTATAAAAAACACGTGTTTACCCCAAAATCGCGTTTCCCAATTTTTTTAAAATTACAACGAGTGGTCCATAGCAAAGAGGACGTCTTCCCGAATCCTTGGACCCATCGTACATGCCTCTAGCGTTATTGCTTCGTGAAATATCGGCAAAATCACAAAAAACATGTGTTTACCCCAAAATCGAGTTTCCAATTTTATTAAAAATTATAACGAGTGGTCCATAGCAAAGAGGACATCACCCCGAGTCCTTGGACCTGTCGAACACGCCTCTAGCGTTATTGGTTCGTGAGATATAGCAAAAAGTCTAAAATCACGTTTTTACCCCAAAAAGACTGTGTTTCCAGATTTTCATATTTTCGACACCAACATTCCCGTAAAGAGCACGACGAGACGAAAAAAACGAATCCAAGCACGCCCTCCTAGCATGGCTCCTTCCATTCCAAGGTCGCAGGGGCTCACCACTTGCTAAGTGGAGCAGCTTTCCCACTACCACACTACTACACACAATTTTTTTCTCTAGAGACTTGAAATTTATTTTGGGGGTAGAGGGGGTAGGGACCATTGATTTACGTTAAACAATTTTTTTGTAGAGTTCCCAGTTTCCAAAATATAGGATTTTCAAAATTAAAGTGTTTTCAAAAAAATATAAAAAATAAAAAAGTTTTATTACAAAAAATAAAGGTCATAAAGACTGTTCGTTTGAGCCATGGCACAACGTTCTATCCTGTTTGGTTTTCAAACTATCGCCTATTTTCGAAAACAAAAATTTTCAAAAAAAAAATTGAAAAATATAACGAGTGGTCCATAGCAAAGAGGACGTCAGCCCGAGTCCAACAATACCTCATTTGTCAAAATCGGACCATGCGTTCAAGAGATATTCATTATTTTACATGTACAGTCGGGTACAAATAAAATGAGTGCGTTAGAACCCCTACTACTCCACTACTATACACATCGTAATTTTGTTAATTTAATATTTTAAAAAGTTTGTATCGAAATCTTTCATTGTCCTATGTAGCTTAATTACAGATGGCGATATATACGATAATGTCCCAATTTAAGGTTATATTTATAAAATTTTGTATTGTTATCTGTAACTGGGCTATATAGCTCAATTTCATATGACGATACACATCAAATTTTCTAATTTCACTACGGGCCGCGTTAGCCAATTTAAAAACCTGTTTTTTTGTCATGCATCAATAATCTTTATCCTGACCAATTCCTTCATCCAGACCAATGGTTTTTGCCTAGACCTCATTAACCAATTTTAACACCCCTGGTTTTTGTCGCTGTGGGGGCAGTCACGCATCAATAATCTTTATCCAGGCCAATTATTTATTTTTGCACATAATTGCAATGTTACACATGTCGTGTGTTGAATTTTGTATCGGGCATGTTGGCAACAGTGATGAAACGTGATATGACGTCAATGTGTCGGCCACAAGTAAGAAATAAAAACCTTTATTTATGCAATATTATAAATATTTCCAGTCCAGCAGTGATATACAATTCCTAATGAAAGGTTTATGATTCATATATTTTCAATAATCTAACGGGTTCTGGTTTTGTGCTGGTTCTGGTCAAGGAGAGATTTGTGCTAAGCAATTACACAACTAATGGTCTTTGACTGTGGTAGGTCATTTGTCAACTCTTGATGTAAAGAATAAGTTGGTACAGTGATACGCTCTCTAGAATAATTTGTATAAGCACATGTTTTAGATAGCTTAAGTGAATACACAGAATCTAAATATGAACTTGCCACAATAACAGTAATTGGAAGTTGAGACCCGCATGGCCATAGTAAATCCCAACATTGCTTCTGGTTACTTGTCCATCCTTTATTTCACCATCCCTGGGCAACTCTTCCTTAATTCTTATTCCGATAGTTGCATTTAATCATTCCTTTTCTCACTCTAATTGACTGTTTTCCTTACTACCTGATAACTTGCTCTACTTCTTTTACGGGGTCAGACCACTTCCTTCTCTTCATGATATTGCACTGCACGACTGCTTGGAATCTATATAGGCCCTCCCCCAGGGGCTCACATCTAGTGGGACGTGGGTTGGCGACCACGGGACCCCAGCTGAGACCGACAGTGCTTCCACTTACTTGTGCCGGGCTCCTCTCTGTCTTCTTTCCTGTCGACCTCACTTGGTCAACTCTTGTTCTTTTCTGACCCCGACGGTATTAGGGTATCCGAGGCCTAGGGAGTCGCTTCCTTTCCTGCCTTAATTGGCCCTTGTCTCATCTTTTCTGATCCCTTCTTTCTGGGAGGAGTCAGCCTTCTTTTTCTTTTCCTATTATCTCCTGCCTTCTGCTCAAGGCCCTGGAGGAGGTAGGGTGTATGTAGCCCCACCACTTCTGGTGCACCCAAGAATGTGCTACACCCTCAGGGGCTCACGGCTGGTGAGCTCGGGGGTTGGCGACCCCGAGGGATTCCTGAGCTGGGTCCGGTTTCCCCCTTTTTTCCCTTACCTATGGGACGGACCCTCTCCTCTTTCACTTTCCTGTTGTTTTTCTTTTCATTATATTTCCTTTTCCCTTTAAGATTCCCACACTGTTATTTTTGCATCTCCCCTCCATTTTGTGGGTGTTTTCAATCTCCGTTGCATTTTGTAAGTCTTTTCGATCTAGTTGCATTTTGTGAGTGTTTTTCAACCTCGATTGCATTTTGTAAGGATTGACAATCTAAATTGCTTTTTAGTAAGTCTTTCAATATCGGGGGGAGGGGGGGGGAGAGGGTCCTTTTGAGAGTATTTTGAATTTCAATTGCATTTTGTATTTTCAACCTACACCGCTTTTTTTTGCAAGTAGTTAAGTCTCAATTGCATTTTTGTGGGTATTTTGAATCTAAATTACATTTTGTAAGTATTTTCAATCTAAATTGCATTTTGTAATTATTTTCAATCTAAATTGCATTTTGTAAGTATTGTCCATCCAAATGAGAAGTTTGATTCTACCATACATTTTGAAAGCAATTTCAATTGCATTTTGTATTTTCAACCTAGCCCGCTTTGTTCAAGTAGTTAATTCTCAATTGCGTTTTGTGGGTATTTTGAATCTAAATTACATTTTGTGCGTATTTTCAATCTCATTTGCATTTTGTATTTTGATTTCACTTACATTTTGTAAGTATTTCGACTGTACTTTGCATATTGTACGTATTTTGAA
This sequence comes from Meconema thalassinum, assembly GCA_946902985.2. Classification (NCBI taxonomy): domain Eukaryota; kingdom Metazoa; phylum Arthropoda; class Insecta; order Orthoptera; family Tettigoniidae; genus Meconema; species Meconema thalassinum. The sequence continues at coordinate 209,647,431 of OX336398.1, forward strand.
CTTCACCTACATTTTGTGCGTATTTGTCCATCTATTCCTTTTGTGAGTATTTTCGTTCGAAATTCCCTTATGTACGTATAACCGCTCTCCATTTGGTGAGTAGTTTCAATCTGAGTTCCTTTTTGTAAGTATTTTCGTGCTCACTTACTTTTCGTTCTGGTTTCCACTTCATTGACATTCTCGCTATCACACAGACCATTAGGGGCCGATAATCGGGATGTTAGGCCCCTTGAAACAACAATTATCATCATCATTATATATAAAGCTCAATGTTTGTCTGTTTGTTTGTCTGTCATTTATACAAATCTACACCGTTACACCGAACTAAACCAAAATTTTATACACTTACACTTTGGTACCCTGCGAGTGACACTGTCTACTTCAAACTTCAGACAGACCTCTCCATTCCTTGCATTTAGGCCCTTTGGCACAAATCTACACCGTTTCACCGAACTAAACCAAAATTTTATATACTTACACTTTGGAACTCTACGAGTGACACTGTCTACCTGAAACTTTTGTTAGACCTCTCCATTCCTTGCATTTAGGCCCTCGGGCACAAATCTACAGGGGTTCACCGATATCAACCAAATTTTAGGTACTTACCCTTTGGAACCCGACGACTATAAATAACAGACAAAGGGACATGAAAATCCGGTTTTAAGGCCCTGAGACCAATAATGCCCTAAGTAGTGTGACTGTAAGAATAGTCTATTTGTTTATGCCTATTAAATGAGCGATTTGCATTACTCCGCACCTACCAGTGAAAATACTGACATTATCTACGGTGGTTACTAATTACAGTCACGGGGAGTAATATTCAAGCCCCTAATGACAGGTGCTGTAGGCCACAGCTGTTATCTAATTATTAGGCCTCTGTTATTTATACAAATCTACATCGTTTCACCGATGTGAACCAAATTGTATGTACTTACCTTTTGGAATAATGCGTGTTACGTTGTCTACTAGAAATTTTGACAGCCCTCTTTTTCCCTAGTCTTAGTCCGTTCGGCACATGGGCGAAATATCGAATTTGTCGTACAAGGACTAATCTCAGCTCATTTTAAGCCTCCCAGTATAAGAGATAAAATTATGGTCATAACATTTGGGCAGGTCACTAAACCGGTGCAGATTTGTATAAATAACAAAGAGACAAAGGGACCCGAAAATCACGTTTTATGAGCCAAGAACCAACCGTGCCGGAAGTATTCCGGTGTTGTAGTAGGGGTCCAGAATTGATGGGAATTGAGGTGCAACTGTTGGAGTATTTAAGTGAGTGTATTGTTGGCTGGTAATGCGGGCTGCATCATGCTGCCGCTACCCGTGTTCTGGTGCAGAATTGCGAAAATGGTTACATCTTGCGCTCCTTGCAAATTGCAATCACGGGGAGAAATTTGTGAAAAAATTTCTTAGGCCTCTTAAAACAGTTGTCGTCATGAAAATATTAGACCTCCGTATAAGTGCATTGGTGTTGGCGCAGTACATTGAAATAATCACCAGCAATGAGTGTTGGTGCTATCGAATTTTCTCTGATTTACTCCGATTATTTTCCTGCGTCGCTATGTGGCGATAATTGCCACTATTTCTCCTTCAGAAGCTCGAAACAACCGGTTTTCCGAAGTGCTCCGATTATTTTCCTGTAGCCCTATGTGGCAATAGACGACATTGCTCTCTACTTCTTTATTAGCCAATTAGATATAAGCCCTAGGCAGCGTCTTTTATTTCACTTACCCCTCTCTTTAATTTTTAGCATACTTTCCACAGTTTGCAAAAATGAGGAAAAAGTAGACTTATGAGATCGGGCAAATGTGTGTGTGTCTGTCTGTCTGTCCTTCTGTCTGTCTGTCTGTCTGTCTAACTGTGTGTGTGTGTCCCCTATCAACTCCTAAACGGCTGCAGCAAACGAAACAAAATTTGGTAAGAGTAAAGACCTATACCTGAATATTTCACGGCCATATTTGAAAATGATGTCAGTGCTACCATCTGCTGAAAAATCGCATTTGAAATTTGAGCTCCATGTTGGATATCTTGGATGGTATGAATCGGAGCTATTTCAAAATTGGCACACGTATAGATAATAATATTGCAGTTTAATTTCCAGGAGCCCATACATGGCAGTATTACCAAAATGATTATAAGCCTGCTGATAGGTCCAAATTTTAAATGCACATAACATCTACACTATGAATTGGATTTCAACCAAATTTTGTATGTGTTATGTGTACATAAACAGATATGACTGAGCGTATTCTTAAGAGCCACCAGGGCTGCCAACTGTTAATAAATGCTCTCAATTTGTTTTAATCCAAATACCCATATATCAGAAAGTATGCAAGCCGACAGTTTTAAACTATGCACTCGTATAGTACCTGGCATTGTATATTTATTTGGAGTAACTTATATACGTCAGTGCTACCAACATGATTCTTAGCCTGCTGAGACGTCCAAATTTAAATTCATGTAACTTCTATGCTAACTAATGGATTTCATTCAAAATTGGCACAACAATAGAACATATTATTTCGGATTATTTCTGACCATTACATGCATGGCATTGTTGCCAACATGATTTTACGCGCGTTGTTATATCCAATGTTTAACTGCATGTAACGTCCATGCTATCCATTGGACTTCAACCAAATTTTGTATTCTGTGCCCTATGAAATGGATCTTATAATATATTCAGTCACCAGGGCTGCCAACTGTAGTGCTTCATTAGGCTACATTATGCCAGGTATACAGTATTTCGAACTAATTAGAAATTTTGATATTACCAACTTAATTTGGTCATTAATCATTGGCTTGAATCTTAAATTTTAAGAAAAGTAGGCTCTTTAGTTCGTCACAGAACGTCTTGTTTTTTAATTCGTTAGTAAATTACAAGTGTGAGCACTATAGTTAGTAAATAGCCGTCTCCCTGTTCATTATTATTATCATTATCATTATCATAAGGGATAAATGGTCTGGATGTTACGTCCATTATACTGTACTGCTTATCACCTCCTCCTCCACCACCACAAAAAGTCATATTTTAAAAATATTTCTTTCTATTAGTTTGTGAGTATCATTGGAAGTTCCGTAGTAGTATTCATTATTATCCACAAAGCAAATGTATAAATCCACCGGGCGAAGCCGGGTATTACTGCTAGTGTAAAATATGCAGATGATTTCCACTTTTCCTGAAAGGTAACAAAAATGGGTGGTGTATACAAGTATAGATTGGAACCGAAGTAATACATCTGAGATGCTGTTTATTTCGAAATGCACTTAGGCCTGTGTGGAGGGCGATATGTGTCAGAGAGAGAGGGAAGGGTTCCCTTGTTCTCGTATCCTCTTGTACCAAGTACACTCTGCAGACACATTCCCCAGTATGTTTTGTAGCCCTTTAGGCATGTAGATAGACTGCTGAGGGAATGGTTGAAGAAGTGCAGTAGGTTGGGGAAGATGTGAGAAGGCACATGGGCTGCTCCATGTCTGGCCCAACTCCTCCCTCGTAACTTCCTTGTTCTTCGATGATTAAGGGTATTCATTGAAGTTTTTCTTATTTATGTTCATCGTGTCAAAAGTTAGAAGACATTTTTATCTTATTTTCATCATATTAAACTCGGTTATAATATACTACTACTTCGTCCGACTTGGACCCTGCCTTTTAAATTTTTACACTTTTCACCAGTCCAATTAGGCGAATTGAAAACGAATCTCCTAAACGTTCCTGGCTAAATAAACCAGATAAATAGAATAAAACTCACTTCTGGCATCAAACCTGCTGTGCCCTAAGGTTAAGGAGTGATCAAGGAAAATGTTTAAATCACCTGAAATATGAAAACAAAACTACTACTAACGATCATCATTGCTATCACAATAACTAACCTTGACTCTATACAGAAAGACTCCTTATTTCTAATCCATCCCTACTCTAAATAAAAATGAAATAATCGATATTCATATATTACACTCCTTAATTCTCTCTTACTTTTCTTTAAAATGTTCACAACATCCTCAGTAACTTAGTTTGAACTCAGTAATATTCGTCAAATATCAGAATCCAGAATCAGTACATCTATCACCTCTCAGATCTCTCTCATAATAATGAATGATAATAAAACTACAACTCACCTAGCTTCAAATAATTACCAGTATTCAAGGCTCTTCATTAATATTGAACGAAATGATCCTCCAGTAACTTCCACTTTCACTCCGATCAGCTGTTCACTACTGCTGCATCGTGTCTCACATATTTGCCATAAAATACTACTCATATATCTCGAACTGACTTCATAAAAACAATGACATCTTTATACAACCTGTATTCCTTCATAATATGCATTCCTATTCTCACAGACTATCTGTCCTCGCAGATATCAAAATATTTCAATCTTCAGTGAAACAATTCAAAGAACACATTGCCACTATCGCGCAACTAAGCAAATCTTACCTCCAATATATGGGAATACTTTCTCAACCTGTTTACAAGACACATATCCACGTAGCCTTCGTTTATAAACCTTAATTATTCTTGTATGTGTTCCTTTCTTTAATCTTTGAACTATATCTGACACTAGATACTTCAAGTTCGAAGCTCTAAATGCTTGCACATATTTCAACAACAACTCCTACTTTAGTTACTGGTTCAAACTCTTCACAAAAACACCTGGTAATGCAATACTTGTTTAATATATAAATAGCTCTACTTCGTCATCAATCCTTCTCACAAATTGTTGGCTGGCAACAATACAACATGTTCATATGGCATTATTCCAACAAATAATTTTCATTGCAATGCTTTACGCAGCCTTAGTGTTTGTAGAAATCTTTCCTGACTGTCAATAAGATTTACCACATCACTTAAATGTTTTTCAATATTCTTTCATGATATTATTCAGATATATCACATTTCTACGATAAATGTCCTTCATCAGCCTTGTAAATCTGTCGACTTTCCATAAGAAAATCTATCGAAGTAACGATCGTCAGCCTAAAATTCTAATTAAAAATCAAAAAACCTATAAAAATCTCCACAATGCTAATTAAAAATCTGAAAACGTCGAAAATAAGGTCTGAGTCCTAAAATCTAAATTTATCCTACCTCAAAATGGAAAATATAAAAATCCCGATAAAACCAAGAGTCCTAATTCCTATGAGACTACTTCTCTAAATTTTACTAAGTCTTTCTCTATTGTTGCTAGTTGAAAATGTATCAAGTCCTCATATAAAATCACTCACACGAGCACGAACACAGGCATTCACTTCGCCCGATGTGTTGCCTCACTTCCCGATATCAATTATATTGTTCCCGTCGCACTGTTTAGACCGCGGATTAACACCTTTATGTCTCAAAAATAATGAGCCTCAATTCATCTCCGCAATCCACCACCTTCGACTCAAATTTGGCGTCAGCAGAAAAATCTCGCGCGAAAATTAGGCGGGATACTCTAACTATCCATATTTTGCTTTAACGAGTCTTCTATCTCGTTAAATAAATACATTGTTAACCCTGTAGAACAATTTTCTATCATACTGGTAAAAATCCTTCCATAATGCCCAGTAATTAGTAATGAGAAGCTTTCACAATTACTGTAAAATCAATGTTCTTAGATTGGCGTGCTTCTGACTCGTGTCATAAAAATTGGCTCGTGGATAGTCGTCCTTCCATCGGAAAAGACCAGTGGGAAATATGAAAATAGGCTAATTACTTCTACTTGTTCAGAGTTGCCTTCGTAATCTTGCTCAATATATTAATTCCGTGCATTCTCGGAGCAGTTTTTCCACAATGTGCTGATTTTGTACAATTCCATTGACCATAAAATTATCCCTCTCATTTTTATTTTCATTCAGTTTTCAGGGTTTATTCTCATTTTTTAGCCTATTTTCAATTTTGAAAAAAAAAAAAAAGGCTTATGAGATCACCTTTTGTCCGTGTGTGTGTGCGTGTGTGTGATTCGTGTGTGTGTCCCCCCCTAATAAAATCTAAACGGCAGGAGCGATTTCAATGAAACTCGGTAGGTTCATAGCACTATTCCCGGCGACCCCGACCGTGCCCTTCAAATTTTGTTACGACTCACCAATCCAACATGGCGGCTGTGCGAAATATTTCACCAGCATTCAATATCTCCGAAACTATTACCGATATTAGTCTGACATTTTATGTGGTGATAAAGGGAACTACTATAATTTCACTTATGTGACCCTTGAAAACCTGGTATCTACAAAACCAACATGGTGGCCGAGCGAAGTTGCGACTTTTAAATAGACGTTTCTCGCGATTTAACCAACCAAACGCAATGAAACTTGGTACAGAATATGTTTATATACATTGTAATGCACCGACATCTTACTTCGTATAATTGTTTACATAACCACAAGATGGCGGATGTGCGAAATATTTCACTGGCATTCTATATTTCTGTGACTATTAGCGGTATCTCCTTGAAATTTTGTACGGAGATAGAGGGCACTACTGGAAGTCCATCTATAAGACTTTCAAAAACCGGTTAACTACAAAACGAACATGGCGGCCAAGCAAATTTGAAAATTTTAAATAGACCTTTCTCGCGATTTAATGTTCCAAACGCACTGAAATCTGGTACAGGAAATATTTGTACACATTGTAAGGCACTGGTATCTAATTTAGTTCAATTGTTTACCTGACCTCAAGATGGCGACTGTGCGAATTTTAAAATTAAGTTTTTATTTCTTGTGATGTATTCATGCGATCAAACTGAAAGTTTGAATAATGAACCTACGCAATAATTTTCCTTTAATGGTACATGCCTCTATGGCCTGTACATTTAACAATCCAACATGGCGACCATCCGATATATTTAGACGGCTCTGAATATCTACGAATCTATTATAGCAATCAAACTGATTTTTAATGTTCATAGGGGCTATGAACTTAAGTTCACCTATAGGACTTTAAATAACCTGCTGATCACAAATCCAATATGGCGGCGAAGCGAAGTATAAATATTCACATGGACGTTTCTCGCAATTTAACCATCCGAGTGCAGTGAAACTTGGTACAGTAAATCCTTATACGAATGGTAATCCACTGGCATCTAATTTATTTCAATTGTTTCCCTAACCTCAAGATGGCAGCTGTGCGAAATTTTAAAATTTCCTTGTTACTTCTCGTGTCCTAATTATGCGATTACAGTTTGAACACTACACGTACACATTAATCTGCATGTAACAGTACATAACTCTAGGACCTACATATATAAAATCCAACATGGCGACCATCCGAAATATTTAGTCGGTTCTCGATATCTACGAATCTATTACAGCAATCAAACTGAAATTGAGTATGTTGATAGTGGCAATTAACATAAGTAGGATACATGAAAATAGGCTTTATAGTTCTTCACGGAACTACTTGTTTTATATTGCCCACGTATTTCTCCAATATGCTACAGAGCCAAAGGCAAAAAGCAACCCTCGTGAAATCCCATCACAAACACATAACACCACAGAAATAGCCTTCAGCTAGTTACAGCTCTCTGGGCATCAAGTAAGGATTGGGTGGAGTTATGATATTAGCTTAAAATATACCTTAATCAATAAAAAGGTAAGTTCTAATGTACTGGAAATCACCAACCATTTCTGTTAAAGGCGTGTCCTCGGATAATGTATTCATCAAAAAACCCTAGCCTGCACTTTATTGGGATAAATAAATGTATTTTAAGTTAATAATGAGGATTGAAATATATTTATCTGCAAATAACTGCACTACAATACATGTTTCATTTAAATAGTGACTTAAAATAACCTAGATAGTCTTCATTCAGACTTCCTCTCTCTAGAAATACAAAACAAAACACTCTCTTAACACCCGCACCTCAAACGAGTTTTCACGGTCACTGGAGCACCGCCTCCTGGATTATACTCAACATCTGTTATATCTCAATTCAGTATTTCCATCTCCAGAAGACGGTCCTTTGCATTTTGGTGGAACTCTCCTTCCAGGCTCGAATTGGATTTGCCATAATGACCTCCTTCCTCTCATGTTGAATTTAGTGGCTCATGGTGTTGGTTGGAATCGTCTTCTGTATAGTGTGAAATTTCATAATAACTGTATTACACCTTCTACACTTGTAGTAAATAAATGCTCTGCTTTCAGAGTTATCATAGATTCTAGCATTGCAGCACTTACAATAATTTCTCTGGTTCACTTCTCTCACCTGCCCAGTTTCATGTTTAATTTTCTGTCACTTTTATCACATTTTATTTGAGTAATCGTGCTTTCAAAGCGTCCGATAATTAATTTATGGAGTGCAGCAAATGAATCTGAACAATAATTGAGCTCCATCTTGTCGGTGTAGCACTATTCAGTTTTATGTCATTGTGGTGTTTGAAACCATATTTTCAGTGTTGCCTTAGTAAACTAGAGTTTAGTGCATTCCAGTCGGTCAACACGAATGTACCCAAAAGAGATGGGTTATGCCCTAATCCTGAAATACATTACGTGAGATTAATAAATACACTAGGATCACCAGTTTCGATCGTCAAGCGATCATCATCAGATCCATTACACTTAGGCTACAAAATCTATGTTTGAAATACAGGTGAAAATATTTACAATATGTACAATTATTTAGTTGTAGTATTGGTACTGCAACTGTCGGTGTATGCTAAATGCAGTATATATGATGTTAGGTGAAATGCTAAATGGTGATAGATATCTGGAGTTTGTATTTTGGAGTGATTATATGGTTGTAAAAATCAACTATGGTTATACTATAATATTATAGGCTAACTACTTATCTGATTGTCTTCCTTACTAGAGCTACGCGCAGTTCTCGTGTTCACTGTAACTCACGGTGCGGTTGACTGCGGCGGTTGTTATCTTAACGACTGTTTTTTCCCTGCCTTCTCCCCCCTGTACATATGTGCTGTGCGGAATCATTGCGATGTGTTTATGTGAGGTGTTGCCTACCTAGATAAGATGTATGTTATTGAATGAGGTGGGTCTACAACTATTAAAGACCGTGGATTAGCCCTCGCCACGCGTGGACCGTAAGCCATTCAACTAAGCGCTGCCCGGTCGTATGAGGACGTCTCGGCACCTTTAATACTGCCGCGAATATGGGCCTTGGTTTATTGCAGAAGAAAAGTACATCGTACACCTGATCCAGATAACATTTACCTATTTACCTGTTAAAAACCCCTAATTTCCCCCTCCCCTTTTTATCTAGCTTGGCTGTGTCGCTAAATTGTGTCTTGTTTCCGACAGGGTGTGTTTTTAGTAGCGTGAAGAGGGGTGAGCTCTCCATGAACGCGTGTTCATTTAGATTGTTGGGATTGTTTCGTTTGGCTAGCTGTATCTCGATTGCTTCCTTTATGTCAAGGGCTCTGCCTTTCGATTCGTGATGGATTATTTTAAGGTCCGACTCGATGTTGGTAAAGCTGTGCCCCGCGTCACACATATGTTCGCATACGGCTGAATGTGTTTCGTATCTTATCGCATTCCTATGTTCATTATAATGTGTGACGCGGGGCACAGCTTTACCAACATAGAGTTGGACCTTAAAATAATCCGTCACGAATCGAAAGGCAGAGCCCTTGACATAAAGGAAGCAATCGAGATACACCTAGCCAAACGAAACAATCCCAACAATCTAAATGAACACGCGTTCATGGAGAGCTCACCCCTCTTTACGCTACTAAAAACACACCCTGTCGGAAACAAGACACAATTTAGCGACACAGCCAAGCTAGATAAAAGAGGGCGGGGGGGGGGGGGGGAATTAGGGGTTTTCAATAGGTAAATAGGTAAATGTTATCTGGATCAGTTGTACGATGTACTTTTCTTCTGCAATAAACCAAGGCCCATATTCGCGGCAGTATTAAAGGTGCCGGGACATCCTCATAAGACCGGGCAGCGCTTAGTTGAATGGCTTATGGTCCACGCGTTACGAGGGCAAATCCACGGTCTTTAATAGTTGTAGACTCACCTCATTCAATAACATACATCTTATCTAGGTTGGCAACACCTCACATAAACACATCGCAATGACTCCGCACGGCACATATGGACAGGGGGGAGAAGGCAGGGAAAAACAGTCGTTAAGATAACAACCACCGCAGTCGACCGCACCGTGAGTTACAGTGAACACGAGAACTGCGCGTAGCTCTAGTAAGGAAGACAATCAGATAAGTAGATAGCCTATAATATTATAGTATAACCATAATTGATTTTTACAACCATATAATCACTCCAAAGTACAAACTCCGGATATCTATCACCATTTAGCATTTCACCTAACATCATATATACTGCATTTAGCATACACCGACAGTTGCAGTACCAATACTGCAACTAAATAATTGTACATATTGTAAATATTTTCACCTGTATTTCAAACATAGATTTTGTAGCCTAAGTGTAATGGATCTGATGATGATCGCTTGACGATCGAAACTGGTCATCCTAGTGTATTTATTAATCTCATGTATTTTATTTCAGGATTAGGGCATAACCCATCTCTTTTGCGTACATTCGAGTTGACCGACTGAAAAGCACTAAACTCTTGTCAGTTTTATTACATGTACTCAAACTATCGCACATTGACCTTGCACTGGACAGATTGCAAAATTCAATAAATTCACAAATATTTATATTAAATCATCGATCTCGTATTTTTTGCGTATTCCACACTCAATAAGAAATATTTGCGCTATATTTCACTAATACTCAGTTCTATACACCGTAGATTACCATGGGGTTCTACGCTCGTATCCACCCACTCTGGCGATCGACAAGTTCTGCTTTGTGCGTAGAGTAGCATTTCCGGCTCCCCCGCTCTGTAACCAATCAGCTTCTTCCTCTTTCTATTTTCTTCCAGGTTGTTCGAAGTATTTCCATACAATGTACGGTGAATGTTTAACTCAATTTATTGTATTGTCCGTTTCTTCAATCTTAATAATATTCATATTGATATTTTGTTTCCAACGAATTACACAGCTCGCTAGATCCTTTCACAGCTTTCACAAGTATCTTTTTCCGTGCCCTGTCTTCATAATTGTACTCAGCTTATAATCTCGGATAATGACTCAGTGTTGTCACGTGGTCTGGCATGAAATTCAGATCTTGGCTCGGTTCATGAAAAAGTGAACGCCGCCAATAAATAAATGTATGGAGATCAACAAGTGGAGTTACCCAAATCTGGAATGTTAACTCTGAAAACAAATCTACCATTCCGTTCAAAATTTTTCATCTAATGTAGGTCTTATATGCGCATTATGTATTAAAGGTATTCAAATTTATAGAAACCTGTGTAAGGTTTAAAATCCCCTATGCAAAGGAACATGTTTGTGAAACAAGTAATATCTCTGCAGGATGATGCTGATCTCACTGAGGATATTAAGAAACAAGTTCTCTTCATACCAGAGTTTGTTCCATGCATCAAAACAGAAACTCCATCTTTAGCGAGTGGTGGAGATCTCAAGGAGGTAAGAACATTATTGGGTTACTACTTGTTGCATCTTAGCCTCCGTGGCTTAGGCGGCAGCACGCCGGCCTCTCACCGCTGGGTCCGTGGTTCAAATCCCGGTCACTCCATGTGAGATCTGTGCTGGACAAAACGGAGGCAGACAGGTTTTTCTCCGGGTACTACGGTTTTCCCTGTCAACAATTCATTCCAGCAACACTCTCCACTATCATTTCATTTCATTTGTCATTCATTTAATCATTGCCCCAGAGGAGTGCGTCAGGCCTCGGCAGCCGGCACAGTTCCTATCCTCGCCGCTAGATGGGGGCTTCATTCATTCCATTCCTGACCCGGTCGATGACTGGAAACAGGCTGTGGATTTTCATTTTTCACTTGTTGCATCTTATAAAGGACATGTCCTGATCGCCATCTTCGTCTCGCCAATCCTATTTAGGGATTACAGAATTGTGTTTTCAGACCGTAGTGATGACGAATGGAAGCTCTCTGGTGTTTGGCTGTGTAAGGTACGAAGAGTACAAGATGTCTAGATTGATGGTAAAGCATTATATTATCCGACTAATGTTGGACTCAAACCAATGACCTCCCTATGTGAATGCCGTTTGTCTATTCACTGATATAATGGTGGATATCTTAATTCTCATAGGTGAAGGGTACATTATATAAAGCCAATCACGTTGTATTAGTTGCCTGTTGTAAAGTTTGTATTTTTGTATGAAGTTGCAGTTTTATCATGGACAAGATTGATGGGATATTATGTAACCATTATCCAGTGACACTAAATTATGGGAATTACTTTTCGTAAAGCGTAAGGCATGTGCATTAGACTTTCTGAAAATGAGTTTCCAATACAGAAATATGAGTCTTAATCACCTATACTGAAAGTAATATACACAGCATATTATTTCTCAAATTAATGCTATTGGTGGAGACTGGTCATTAACCAAATGCTATTTAGTACATGATATGGAATATCCTTTCTGTGGACAGGAAAGCTTTCAATGGAATATATCAGTGGGATATATGAAAATAGCCTAATTATTTCTACTTGTTCAGAGTTACTGCGTAATCTTGCTCAATATAATAATTTCGGTGCATTCTCTGAGGAGTTGTGCTGCATTGAGGCAAGGGTCGTCTTTTTCATTTTCCCTCAATGTGTTGATTTTGTCCATTTCCATCGACCATAAAACTCTTCCTCTTATTTCCATTTTCATTCTGCCTTCTGGATTTATTCTTATAGGAGAATTATTGATATTGTGCCCGTTTTTCTCCGAGATACCACAGGGCCCAAAGCCAAAATCAAGCCTCGTGAAATCCCTTCACAAACAAACACATACCACCACAGACATAGCCTTGAGCCAGCCACAACATGAGAATGTTACTCTTAGGGTATCAGGTAAGAATTGGGAGGAGTTAGCTCGAAATACACGTAAATTAATGAAAGCGAAAGTTCTAATGTATTGCAAATCACCAACCATCTCAGATCCTCAAATAATTTATTCATCAATGATCCTTAGCCTACAGTTTATTGGGGAAATATGAAATTAATTTTCAGTAAGTTAATTGCAAGTAGTATTATAACGCCCCTTTATCTGCAATTAATTGCCACTTTAATACATGTTTCCTGTAAGAATAGACGTAAATTAACATTGTTAGTCTAAATACTTAGGAAGAAATATTTTCAAACCATTTAACCGACTTATCGGCTCTCCCTAACCTTTACATGGTTGCATTTCATAACTGTATCAAAAACTCTTAACACCTGCACCTCAAACACGTTTCCACGGTCACCGGAGCACCGCCTCCTGGATTATACTCGACATCTGTTACATCTCAATTCAGCATTTCCAATTCCTGAAGCCGGTCCTTCGAATTTTGGTTGAACTCACCTTCCAGGTGAATTTAGTTAAATTTAATTGCTCATAGTGTTGGTTGTATGTATATTTTTTACAGTGTAACATTTCATGATAATTGTAACACAGCTTCTTCACTTGTTTCAATTGTAGTAAAAAATGCACTGCTTTCAGATTTAGCACTGATTCTAATGTTTTAGCACTCTAAATAATTTTTCTTGTGCACTTCGAACACGTGCTCAACTTTATGTTTAAATCACTTTTTCTTATATATGATTTTATCGGAGTAATCGTGCTTTTAAAGCCTCCTTCAATTAAATTACGCACTGCAATATATAATTTTGAAGATTATTTTAGCTCCGTCGTGTCGGTGTAGAACTTTCCAGTTTAACCCACAACGCGACACGTGAGTCTATCAGACTCATACGATTTATTTCATGTCTACCTAGGTATTGTCTGCCCTGTGCCTCGAAGCGGTCAGAAAAACCTATCTAAATTCGCCACAGCCAGTTGTCGTGCAGCTGTGGCATATGACGGTGCGGTTGCAGCAGCCGTTGAATGTAAGGGAAATATTTCTAACACCGTAGGAGCCTCACAGGCTAACGTGTCGCAACGGGCTATAAAATAATATGAGTCTGGTGTACTCGCGTGTAATCACGGGATGGTAACAAACTGCAGTTACGTGTAGATGTGTATTTCTTGACCGTGAGTACTTTAATTTTTCCTGCTAACTTACATTTTCTTCTTCTTCTTACTATTATTATTCTTCCTATATATGAAAATAAGTGATAAAAGGAAGAAGTACTGCTCATTGTGCTCTTGCAAGAAATATCGGCAAACCAGTTACAGGTGTGTGAAATGTAACAATCCTTTGTCTTGAATGTTCACGGAAGGTGTTTGAAATGCCTGCAGGAAAATAAAAGTGGTCATTTCTTATTGGTCTCCTGAACGCAGAGCTTGGCTCCAAAGCCTTAGTAAATTAACAGGCGCGGTCACTCCACGTTCGATGTAAAGTCTGTGGTTTATGTTTATAAATTTTATTTCAAATTTTATGGATTCTATATTGATAATTTAAGCTTACCCCTATTTTCTCCCTCCCTGTGGCCTTTCGAATTATTTACCAGTAAAACGTGTAATTTTAATTGAATTATCGTTTCATTGTCTGGGAATCAGTTGAGATTTCGAATTTTCGTGGATGTGAGTCTGTCATGCTCACGTGTCGCTACGGAGTGGTTAAGAGGACGTGACGCGTCGCGTTGTGAGTCTGTCATGCTCACGTGCCGCTACGGAGTGGTTAAGAGGACGTGACGCGTCGCGTTGTGAGTCTGTCCTGCTCACGTGCCGCTACGGAGTGGTTAAGAGGACGTATCGCGTCGCGTTGTGAGTCTGTCATGTTCACCTGCCGCTACGGAGTGGTTAAGAGGACGTGACGCGTCGCGTTGTGGGTTAAATGAAATATGCTGAAGCTATCGTGCAAACTCAGCACTTCGCAAAATTTTATAAATACAGAATGTTTTGTAATAAACCGTCCGACGGGTAACTATAGCGTTTTCGACACTATTTCACAATTTATAGCATATTCTGTGCGCCGTGGGTTACTCGGGGGTTCGATGTACGAATTTCAGTATACACCCTCTCAGGCGTTCCACAAGTTCTGTTTTGTTCATTGTGTAGCATTTCCGACTTCTCCGTTCTGTCGGCAATCAACGTCTTCCTACATTCTTCCTGTTTGTTCGAAGTATTTCCACACAATGTACGGTAAATATCTGACTCATTTCATTGTTCGTTTCATCAATACTTATACATTTTATTATTATTTTTGATCTCGTTTTTCCAATGAATTCACAGCTTGCTCGATCCTTTCACAGCCTTCGCTATTATCTATTTTGGTGCCCTGTCTTCATAATTGTACTCAGCTTACATTGTTAGAGATTGACTCGGTGTTATCTCGTGGTCTGACATAGAATTTAGATCTTTGTGCGGTTTATAATGAAGTGAACGGGGACAATAAATATATATTGACGTCAGCGGATGACGTTACCCAAGTCTGGGATGTTAACTCTGAAAACAGAACTACCATTCTGTACAACATTTCTTGTTTATGTTTTGTACTGTATGTCGAATTATGTTCGGAAGGAATTCAAAGCAGAGGAGAACTGTATAAGATTCAATTCCACCTATGCAAAGAACATGTTTGTGAAACAAGTAATTTCTCCTCAGGAAGATACTAATCTCACTGAGGATATTAAGATAGAAGAATCCTCCATACCAAATATTATTCCAACCATCAACACAGAAACTCCATCTTTAGTGAGTGGTGGATATTTCAAAGAGGTAAGTACCGTACCTTATTTGGTTTTTACTTGTTGCATATTATAAAGTAAATGACCTGATCGCCATATTCCTCTCATGAATGCTATTTAGGGATTGTGTATTTAGACCGTGCTGATCACGAATGGAACCTGCCTGCTATTAGGTTGTGGAAAGTGAGAAATGTACAAGACGTCTCGATGGATGGAAAAGCATTATATTTTCCGACTATTGCTGGACTCAAACCATGGACCTCACTTTATGTATGGCGTTTTTCTCAGGAGGCCACACGACAAAAAAAAAAAAAAAAAAAAAAAAAAAAAAAAAAAGTTGCCTGTTGTGAAGCCAGCTTATCCTTAGCACAATCACGTTGCATTAGTTGCCTGTTGTGAAGCCAGCTTATCCTTAGCACAATCACGTTGTATTAGTTGCCTGTTGTGAAGCCAGCTTATCCTTAGCACAATCACGTTGTATTAGTTGCCTGTTGTGAAGCCAGCTTATCCTTAGCACAATCACGTTGTATTAGTTGCCTGTTGTGAAGAAGTTACAATATTTTCATGGTATAAGTGTACCGAATGATCCGATTATGCATGTTGGCTTGTCGCATTTTACTTGATATTTCACCTTTCTTGGCAGCCCAGACAAACGGGAAGGTTATTGTTATTAATTTTAGAAAATAAATCCATTTTACCTGTACTGCAGTAACCGTAGCTGCTGTTGATATATGTGAATACAGTAGGCCTACTGTTTGCAGTTTGTAGCCTTATGTAGTGGCGAAATGTATGTAAATAGTCTACATATCACTCTCTCTAGAGGCACTTACTGTAATTGGCATACTGGAAGTTCCTTGACAATGTACCTGCCTTAATCACAAATGTTGCAGTTTTGTTGTTGTTAAGATGTTCAAGTAGAATATTGTTTATATGGCATATATGAGTGATTTATATATTCATTCTTAAAAGTTATGTATAAGTGTCATGTTCATGTATTATGGGCTGTGACTGAGATGGAAGAAAAGGATGGACCAGTTAGAGAAAGGGCTTGCTGCTAGAAATATTAACAAGATGTTCAGTAAAGAACATATAGCCTACTTTCTCCTAAATGCATGGGTATTGTTATAACTCTTTGTCCTTTTCAAGGAGTATAATTGAAAGTTGGTTGTAGTAGCTCGTTGAAATACAACGTGCTATAGGGATATTAAACATGAATATGAGGTGCCCTTTGCTAGTGCTACCTCTGTAAAAAAGATTCATTCAATTCGGTTTCACCGTGTTTGCATTGATCTGGGGAATGGATTTGCACACATAAATGGCCGCTATTTGCAAACTATTGGGCTGATGACCTTGTGGTCAGTCATAAGATGCTTTCCACAAAAAGGCATGTTGTTGCAAAATCCGGTAGAGATCAAATTATTAGGATGGTCGAAATTTGATTTAAGCTTTGAATATTTGTGTGGCCGCCATTACGTTTCCGTCAAGATGGCGGCGATATAAAACATGACACTGAGGTGCCTTTTGCTAGTGCTACCTGTGTACCAAATTTCGTTCAATTCGGTTTCACCGTGTTTGAATTGATAGGGGGAATCGATTTGCACACATACTTGGCCACCATCTGCAAACTATTAGGCTGATGATCTAGCAGTTTGGTCAGAATATGCCTCCCACATAAAGATTTGTTGTTGCAAAATTTGGTAGAGACTAGATTATTAGGTTGGTCGTAATTACATTTTAGCCTTTAACATTTGGGTGGCCGCGATTACGTTTCCGTCAAGATGGCGGTGATATAAAACATGACACTGAGGTGGCCTTTTCTAGTGCTACCTCTGTACCAAATTTCGTTCCATTCGGTTTCACCGTGTTCGAATTAATAGGGGGAATCGATTTTCACACAAAGATGGCCGCCATCCGCAAAATATTAGGCTAATGACTTATTAGTTTGGTCAAAGGATGCTCCCTCCATAATGGTATGTTGATGCAAAATTTGGTAGAGATCCGATGATTAGGTTAATCGTAATTTGATTTAAGCTTTGAATATTTGTGTGGCCGCCATTACGTTTCCGTAAAGATGGCGGCGATATAAAACATGACACTGAGGTGCCCTTTGCTAGTGCTACCTCTGTACCAAATTTCATTCCATTCGGTTTCACCGTGTTCGAATTAATAGGGGTAATCGATTTTGACACAAGGATGGCCGCCATCCGCAAACTATTAAGCTAATGACCTATTAGATTTGTCAAAGGATGTTCCCTCCATAAAGGTATGTTGTTGCAAAATTTGGTAGAGATCGGATGATTAGGTTAGTCGTAATTTGATTTAAGCTTTGAACATTTGTGTGGCCGCCATTACGTTTCCGTCAAGATGGCGGCGATATAAAACATGACACTGGGGTGCCCTTTGCTAGTACTACCTCTGTACCAAATTTCGTTCCATTCGGTTTCACCGTGTTCGAATTAATAGGGGCAATCGATTTTCACACAAAGATGGCCGCCACCCACAAACTATTAGGCTGATGACCTATTAGTTTGGTCAAAGGATGTTGCCCCCATAAAGGTATGTTGTTGCAAAATTTGGTAGAGATCGGATGATTAGGTTAGTCGTAATTTGATTTAAGCTTTGAACATTTGTGTGGCCGCCATTACGTTTCCGTCAAGATGGCGGCGATATAAAACATGACACGGGGGTGCCCTTTGCTAGTACTACCTCTGTACCAAATTTCGTTCCATTCGGTTTCACCGTGTTCGAATTAATAGGGGCAATCGATTTTCACACAAAGATGGCCGCCACCCGCAAACTATTAGGCTGATGACCTATTAGTTTGGTCAAAGGATGTTGCCCCCATAAAGGTATGTTGTTGCAAAATTTGGTAGAGATCGGATGATTAGGTTAGTCGTAATTTGATTTAAGCTTTGAACATTTGTGTGGCCGCCATTACGTTTCCGTCAAGATGGCGGCGATATAAAACATGACACTGAGGTGTCCTTTGCTAGTGCTACCTTTGTACCAAATTTCGTTCATTTTGCGCTCACCGTGTTCGAATTGATAGGGGGGGCAGACATTCAGAGTACACACACACACACACACACAGACTCACACACACACATACACACAGCCAGACACACTTTTTTTCGCCCTGTAGTGATCTCATAAGTCTACTTTCATATTTTGCAAAAATCGAAAGTAGGCTAAAAATAATATTTCAGTTCTTAAGTCTATTACTTCCTTTTAAGTACTGATCTCAACATTTCTATCACACATCAATTGGCTGTTGCTTGGGTTTCATCTCTACATAGCTACAACACCCTACATCCAAGGCAATCTGTTTAACATATTTTAACCTTGGTCTATCCCTACCGTTCATATCATCGACCCTACCTTCCATAACAAACTTTGCTATTCCTCGGTATTTTGGTATGTGTCGCACCAACCTATCTCTTCTCTTCATTAGCAGTTGCCAAAAACTTCTCTCTTCTCCCACTCGTCTTTATACCTAAATCTATATTCGATGTGAACAGATTCCTCTTTTCTAAAAATGCTTTCCTTGCCCGAGCCAGCCTACTTTTTATTTCCTCTTCGATTTGTCCATCACTGGGTATTTTTATTTCTAAGTATCAGAAGTCTCCTACATCCCTAAGCTTTTCATCTGGCAATTTGAATTCCATAGGGTTTCCTGTTTTCCTTCGGCTGCGTTCAAATCTATATATGTAAAGCACACAGTTTGTCTGTCTGTTTGTCTGTTATGTATACAAATCTACACCGTTTCACCGATCTGAAACAAAATTTGTATACTTACCCTTTGGAACCCTGCGGGTAAACCTGTCAACTTTAAATTTCGGACAGACCACCCCATTCTCTGCATTTAGGCCCTTTTACACAAATCTACACCGTTTCACCGATCTGAACCAAAATTTGTATACGTACCCTTTGGAACCCTGCAGGTAACCCTGTCTACTTTAAATTGCGGACAGACCACCCCATTCTCTGCATTTAGGCCCTTTTGCCCAAATCTACACCGTTTCACCGATCTGAACCAAAATTTGTATACTTACCCTTTGGAAACCTGCGAGTAACAATGTCCACTTAAAATTTCGGACATACCAACCCTTTCCCTTCATTTTGGCCCTTTGGTCCAAATCTACACCGTTTCACCGATCAGAACCAAAATTCGTATTCTTACCCTTTGGTACCCTGTGAGTAACATTATCTGCTTGAAATTGCGGACAGACCACCCCATTCCCAGCATTTAGTTCCTTTGGTCCAATATACACCGTTTCACCAATCTCAACCAAAATTTGTATACTTACCCTTTGGAACCCTGCGAGTAACACTGTCAGCTTGAAATTGCGGACAGACCACTCCATTCTCTGCATTTAGGCCCTTGAGCACAAATCTACACCGTTTCACCGATCTGAACAAAAATTTGTATACTTACACTTTGGAACCCTGCGAGTAACACTGTCGGCTTGAAATTGCGGACAGACCACTCCATTCCCTGCATTTAGGCCTTTTGGCCCAAATCTACACAGTTTCACCGATCTCAACCAAAATGTGTATCTTAACTCTTGGGAACACTGCGACTAACACTGTCTGCTTGAAATTGTGGAGAGGCCACTCCAACCCTTGCATTTAGGCCGTTTGGCACAAATCTACACCGTTTCACCGATCTGACCCAAATTTTACATACCTACCCTTTGGAACCCGACAAGCAACACTGTTCACTTAAAATTTCGGACAGACCACACTATTCCCTGTTTTTGGCCCTTTGGCACAAAATTACACCGTTTCACCGATCTCAACCAGATTTTACACAATTACCCTTTGGAACTCGAAGAGTAACACTGTTCACTCGAAATTCTGGACAGACCACTCCATTCCCCGCATTTAGGCCCTTTGGCACAAATCTACATCGTTCACCGATCGAAAACAAAACGTGTATACTTACCCTTTGAAACCCGATGAGTAACACTGTCCACTTGAAATTTCGGACAGACCACTCCAATCCCTGCATTTAGGCCCTTTGACACATATCTACATCGTTTAACCGATCTGAAACTAAATTTGTATACTTACCCTTTGGAACCCGATGAGTAACACTGTCCACTTAAAACTTTAGACACACCACTCCATTCCCTTTGTATAGGCCCTTTGCCAAAAATCTACCCTGTTTCACCGATCTGAACGAAATTTTACATACTTTCCCTTTGGTACCCGACGTGTAACACTGTCTAAATGAAATTTCGGATAGACCATTCCATTTACTGCATTTAGGCTCTTTGGCAAAAATCTACATCGTTTCACCCATCTCAACCAATCTTTATGTAAGTTGTTTATACTTACCCTTCGGAACCCGACGAGTAGCACTGTCGACACGAAATTTCGGACAGACCAACCTATTCACTGCATTTAGGCCCTTTGGCACAAATCTACACGGTTTCACCGATCTGAACCAAATTTTACATACTTACCCTTTGGAACCCGATGAGTAACACTGTCCACTTGAAATTTCTTACGTACCACTCCATTTCCTGCATTTAGCTCAAGAATCCCTCGGGGTTTCCAGCTACCTAACTCACCAGCCATGAGCCCTTGAGGATGTACCAGAAGTGGTTGGGCTACACACACCCTGCCTCTTTGAGGGCCTTGAGCAGAAGACAGGAGATATTATGAAAAGGAAAAGAAGGCAGACCCCTCGAAGAATGAGGGCATCAGGAAAGATGAGACAACGGCCAATTAAGGCGGGAAATTGAAAGACTCCCTAGGCCTCGGATACCCTAATACAGTCGGTGTCGGAAGAGAACAAGAGTTGACCAAGAGAGGCCGACAGGAAAGAGAACTGAAAGGAGCCTGGGACCAGGAAGTAGAAGCGATGCCAGACTCAGCTGGGTCCCGTGGTCGCTAACCCACGTCCCACAAGTTGTGTGACCCTGGGGGGTGCAGTTGTGAGAATAGCTTGCTGATTCATCACGAGGTGACATGAGAGGACTTTCCAGTGCCCACCGTGTTATCTGCTGTCTATGCTGATGCCAGTACAGGGCCGTTGCTCAAGCCACTGTGGTGTTGCGAAGGAGAGAGTGATTCCCCGGCCAATCTAAATAGGACGGGGAACCCTGAACGTGTGTCATCATATTTCGTCATCATCTGCGATCAACTCAGGTTTATGCAGCTTGGACCCATATTCATTGCCGAGCAGTACGCCATAAGCTCTTTCACTAAACGCATCGAGTACAGGCCTAAGCCAGAAAATAAGGTTGAGACTTTGGATGACATCGAGGCTAGATATCTGAATTACCTATATCTGTTTTAAAATGACACCATGTTCGTTTAGTAGTCATTTTTTCAACCTTATTATTATCATCATAAGTGCAAATGACCTAGATGTTACGCGCATCATACCACTAACCACCTTCGCATAAAGTCTTTCTCGACTGTGATTTTAAAAATATTTATTTTTATTACAGTACATTGTGTACATTATAAATTGAAGTGTCAATTCAATACCGGTAGTAGTTTCCCTTATCATCCTCATCATAAGGGCAAATGATCTAAATGCTACGCCCATTACACCATTAATCACCACACACAATAAGTCTTCCTCGCCTGTGAATTTTGAAATATGTATTTCTATTACTGTAGTTTGTAAGTTTGACGTGTCAATTCAACAGTAGTTTTCTTTATCATCCATATCAAAAGGGCAAATGACCTATATATTACGCCCTCATTGTCTTTGGGGGCAAATGACCTAGATTTTAAGTCCATTATATTTCAAAGGAGACTTTGAGACATTATCATCATTCCACCGGGCGAAGCCGGGTACTACTGCTAGTAGTACATAATTCTATGGCCTACATATATAAAAATCCAACATGGCGACCATTCGAATTATTTAGACGGTTCTCAATATCTACGAATCTATTCCAGCAATTAAACTAAACATTTGTTTGTTGAAAGCTGTTATAAACATAAGTACACGTATGGGACTTTCAATAACCTGGTGAGCACAAATACAACATGGTGGCGACGCAAAATTTAAATATTGAAATAGGCCTTTCTCGCGATTTAACCATCCGCAAAGAATCTTGATACGGTAAATGCTTATACAAATTTTATTCCAATGGCATCTAAGTTATTTCAATTGTTTTCATAACCTCAAGATGGCGGCTATGTGAAATTTAAAAACTCGTTTTTATTTCTTGTTTCCTAATCATGCGATTGAAATTGGAATAATAAACCTCCGCAATAATCTTCATCTAATATTACATAACTCTATGGCCTACATATATAAAAATCCACCATGGCGACCATCCGAAATATTAAGACGGTTCTCAATATATACTACTCTATTACAGCCATCAAACTGAAATTTTGTATGTTGATAGAGGCAATTAACATATGACGGATATAAGAAAATAGGCTAATTTTTTCTTCATGGAACTACTTGAATCCTCTCTACCAATGTTGTCCCCTGCGAATTTTGTTATTTCATTCTTCAAAAGTGCCCATTCATCGCAATTGACGTTTGTTCAAGATTCTTCATTAGTCCATCTCTTGTACCCCTCTGGTACCTGCGTCGTTGTCTTTCAGTTGGTCTATTTCCTGCCTTTTTGTTTTTTGAGATTTCTTGAGTTTCTTCAGCATTAAACTGTATTTCATAACATCCAGATTGTGGTGAGACTTTATGTCACCTCCAGGAGATGTTTTGCAACCCAAAATCTGACTTTGGAATTTCTGCTTGCCCATAATATAGTCGACTTGGTCTCATCCATGTGTATATTTTCCTATTGTGGTTATTGATTAGAGTGTGAGCTGTGACCAACTCGTGCTTGGTGCATGGATTCCTTCAGCCTACTTCCTTTCATCTAATTGATATCGTCATACGATCTTCTCCAACGTTTCCTATCACAGCTGTTCTATCTCCCAATAATGTAACCTTTCTTCATCCTTGACACACCTCAGATTTTCATCTATTTCTGCGTAGAGGTTTTCAAATTCTTCACAATCTGCTTGACTGGTAGGTATTAATACTTGTATAACTGGGGTGCACTTGGGTTTTGTATTGATTTTAGCTAGAATTATCCGTTCACTATATTGCTCATAATAATCCACCAGCAGTCTAACACTCCTAGTCAAAAGGATAGTGTATTGGCTTTCAATGAGCAATTTTTCTAGGTTTAGGCCATGTCTTGTGTGGTGTTTCGCACAGGAACACAAAGCTGGCTCATCAGTGGGCTCTTGGGGCCCGTGCCCGGACCAAGGAGTAGTAAGTAGACGCCCTGTCAGCGCTAGAGCATGCGGAGAGTTGAAGCACTGACCACGTCCCCATACTGGCCCGGTTCCACGGTTAAATGGAGCGCACCGTAGACATATTTTTAGTGGGATTTAACTATGATTACCAGTAATAGAATTGTGAGCAGGTATAGAAAGAAGTTATAAGGTATATGTCGATGGAAATCAAGGAATATTTCTTGTTCTTTGCTGGCTAGCGTGAAGTGTATGGTAATCGCAATCCTTTTCGTCGCACTCGAAAGTCATGTAACTTAAACTGCCGCAAAACGTTTGATTTTACAAAATAAAAAAGAGAAAATCTAAGATATAGTACATCTCTTGGAGAATGAGTGTATTATACCGGTATGCACTTTTTATAACCCGTAATTATCGTGGGATTTCAGGCAACCAGACACCCGCCACTGTATATTTAACTTATACCAAATAAGTACTGAGATACCAGTAGACTTGCCACTATTTTCACGAATGTGTATTAAATAAATTTAAAATATTAAGGCATATACATTGAGTGGGTGGCGGCGATAATATTTTTATTTTACGACGTTTAAAAAAATAGGCCAGTTCAGTTTGGGTTACAAAATAAACAAGGCCTATTTAATTATTTGTCTAGAGGAAGATTCCCGAGAGCAGAGCTCTGACGTGGGTAACAGTACATAGTTCATTACACAGATGACGGACTAACTGTACTTAGGTAGGCTAAATCTATTTATAAAACCAAGTGTCCTGACTGACTCATCATCGCCCAGCCAAAGCTATTAAAGTTAGACACATGAAATGTTGGGGATATGTTCGTTGTAAGTCGAAAACGCCCACTGAGGAAGGATGTTTGGATATTCAGGTTCTAAAGGGGTGTTAAGGGGGTTGAACCTGCATTTCTCTGAATAACAATATCTCCCGATTGGTTTCATTGGGGGATGTGATATTCGGCATATAAACTCATCATTAAAAATAAAAAGACACAAATGTCTGAGGGTTTTTCGATGTGGTGTGTATTATGAGGTGAAATGGGTGAAAAGTGGGGATTGAAGGATTCCTAATGGGAGCGTGTATCTCTTAAAGGACATAGAAGAGGAGTTTGAAACTTGGGGATAAAAAATCAGCTTGAAAAATAAGTAAATAGGTGTTCGACCGTTTTTTAATAAATCCAATTTAAGGGGCCCATGTGGAGGGGTGAAATTCTGGGGGAGAAAACAGGAAAGAAAGTGTTCTAACTGATTCATTCACTCATCAAACTCAGGGGATAAAACAGCTTAAAAGTAAGTAAATAGGTGTTCGACCATTTTATGGGGTTCATGGGGAGGGGTGAAATTCTGAAATACATTATGTAAAACAAAGTGTCTTGACTGACTGACTCATCATCGCCCAGCCAAAGCTATTAAAGTTAGAAACATGAAATTTTGGGGATATGTTCGCTGTAAGTCGAAAAGTATATAGGTGTTCGACCGTTTTTTTTTCATACATTTATTTTAAGGGGCCCATGGGGAGGGGTGAAATTCAGGAAGAAAACAAAAGAAAATGTCCTAACTGACTTACTGACTCGCTAACTGAAAAAACTCGGGGGAAAAATAGCTTAGAAATAAGTAAAAAGGTGTTGGACCGTTCTTTCATATATCCAATTTAAGGGGCCCATGGGGAGGGGTAAAATTCTGAAAAAACTGATAGAAAATGTCCTGACTGTCTCACTCAATCATCATCGCCCAGCCAAAACTATTGAAGTTAGAAACATGACATTTTGGGGATATGTTCGTTGTATGTCGAAAACGTCCAATAAAGAAGGATTTTTGGATATTCAGGTTCTAAAGGGGTCTTAAGGGGGTAAACGTACATTTCTTTGAATAGCAATATCTCATGAGTGGTTTCATTTGGATATGTGATACTTGGCATAGAAACTAATCATTACAAGCAGACACGTGTCTAAGGATTTTTCGATGTGGTGTATATTATGAGGTGAAAGGGATAAAAAGTGGGGTTGAAGAATTCCTAATGGAGCGTGTATCTCTTAAATGACATAGGCGAGGAGTTTGAAACTCAGAAACAATCAGCTTAAAAATAAGGAAATACGGGTTCGAACGTTTTTTCATAAATCCAATTTAAGGAGCCCATGGGGAGGGGTGAAATTCTGGAAAAAGAAGGAAAGAAAGAGTCGACTCACTCACTCATCAAAATCAGGGGAAAAACAGCATAAAAATAAGTAAATACCTGGATAGGTGTTCGACCGTTTTTCATAAATCCAATTTAAGGGACCCATGGGGTGGGGTGAAATTATGGAAGAAAAACTGCCATTAAGGAAGGATTTTTGGATATTCACTCTTCATCGATCAGCCAAAGCTATTTAAGTTAGAAACATGGCATTTTGGGAATATGTTTGTAGTATGTCGAACGTCTGCTAGGGAAGGACTTTTGAATATTCAGGTTCTAAAGGGGTGTTAAGGGGGTTAAACCTGCATTTCATTGAAAAACAATATCTCACGAGTGGTTTCATTTGGGGATGTGATACTCGGCGTATTAACTAATGATTAAAAAAAAAATAAGCATACACATGTCTAAGGGTTTTTCGATGTGGTGTATATTATGAAGTGAAAGGGGGAAAATGTGGGCGTAGAGTTGTTTTACATGTGTAATTTTATGATGTACAGACTATTGTCTTTCATAGGAATTTAGTTAGCCTATATGGATTTTGTGTTTAGTCAGTGTGTCTAACATACTGTATCTCATTTATTTCACATTTACGTTTGTTGTCAGAAACCGTGTTGTGATATTGAGTCGAATTTTATTCTTGCGATGTGACGTGACGTTGGGGAGATTTTGATACTTATTTGCCATTGTTGTGCTGTAGTGTCTTTATTGTGTGATTGTTTTGGGTCTTTACCAAATTATTATCATTATTATTCAAAAGTATAGGATAATTCAGTCATAGCATTCATGATTGAGACGTTGCTAAGTGTACTCTTTACATATACAATATTCTCGGGCGAAGCCGCGACGGGTAATGCTAGTTATAATATATTTACAGTACACAAATATGCATTTGAAGCGGTGCTTTTGACAAATTATAGTTTTAATATTTTGCAAATGTTCCGCCTAATCAATACCTTTATTGTACTAAATATAAATGATCACTTAGTGGTCATTGGTACATGTTTCGGGGCCTAATTGTTTTGGCCCCTTCATCAGCCTGTGTAGATAAAAAGTCAAGACAAACAGGTGGTCGGATAGCTTAACAGTCATAAAATATTCCCTTAAAAAACTATTATGGTGCACCATAATGAAAGGGGAAAGATGTTTATCCAAAGAAACAAAAGGAAATAAAATACATAAATAAAAATAAAAAAAGAGTAAGAAAGAAGGAAAGAAAGGCTGAAAGAAATAGTTGAAATTTGGAAAAAACAAAAAATATAGTGTGAACACACTCTAAAATTTGACCCTTTCTTGTTGATCACAGAAATTGTGCATTCTTCAAGTGGTCCCAAATCTTCTGAAATAGTATGTGGACGACAATAACACACTTGAAATAAACCATACGCTATACCGTAGCTTGCAGATGTCAACGAAAATACAATGGCTCAGCTTTGTGGCAGTTCAACTTACTGCGGTCTGTAGATGCTAAAGGAGACATAATCTGCTCCGTGGCAGCGTTTCAGATTATATTAATAATCCAAATACAATTCACCAGTGATAAATGTCATGGATCACAATACTTCACCATAGATGAGCCCCAAAAAACCATGAAGCTGCAATTTTGTACCGAAACATCATCTTGCCAGAATGCTTTGGAATAATTAATGAAGGAACAGGTCTCCAGTTTGAGATTAAACCATTAAGAATGGAATAAGTCACATATAAGTCTATATCTGTGATGATATTTGGCAATATGTCAACTTACTTTAGGCTAAACGATAAGTTTATGTTGGCTAAGGCTTGTCTTTTGTTACACGTTATTGTCAATTTTATGGGTACAGCATAAACTCATTACTCAGATATATAGATTATTAAATCATTGGAAAACCAATTATGGTATTAAACTGGGTGTAGTGTTATGTTATTAATAAGAAAATTCTCTAATAGTAAAATATTGGTAAAATTTGAAATAATGTAGGAATAAGATTGAAAATTAGGTGGCTCTTATGAAATTAGAATTTGTTGCTGCAATATGTGCATGATTTAGAGGAAAAGAATTTAAAATACTTATGGCTTCATGCTTAAAAATAGCTAAAATGCGTAAGGGGGTTTATTTTTGTTGTTGATTTTTAACATTATGTTGTCTGTGAGGGTATCAAACAAAACGTTTGAGTCAAAAATTATCTCATTGAGATTTTAGGGTCTGAAATTTTATGCGCTGTGTTGATTTCTATGGATTCTAGTACATTCATCAGGGTTCCCTTGTTTGTATAATGTAAGATTTTCAAATCTTTTTCTATATTTGTAAATTTATGACCTGACTCTTCCATATGGGTAGCCATAGCAGAATATTTTCTGTATTTTGTGGCGTTTATATGTTCATTATATCTTATAGCAAAATTTATTCCGGTTTGGCCTATGTAGTTAGTATTGCATTCATTGCAAATCAATTTATATACACCAGATTTGCTGAATTTATCTTTCTTATTGATTGTATTAGAATTAAAAAACAGGTCATGATTTGTATTATTGGTTTTGTACGCTATCTTCATATTCTGCTTTTTAAATTTGTTGGTGAAACCATATGCAAATGTATTGAAATATGTGAAAACTGCGTATGTTGAATTTTCCTTTTGCTCCGGTTGGAGGTGCGTTGCGGGTTTATTTTTTAATTTATTAATTATATTTTCAATGTATGGACGTTTGTAGCCATTAATTCTGGCGATCTGATGAATTACTTTAATCTCATTATTAAAATCTTGTATTTTATATTTTCTAATTTGCATCATTAAACCTTCCCTGAAGACAGAATGCATGCCATTTAAAATCCATTAAAATATTCTGGTGTGTCGGCCAATATGACGATGTCATCAGCTAATCTCAGAGTTGAAATTATTTCTCTTTGAATCTTTACTCCTACTTCGAATTTTTACAAATTTCCTTTAGTGCTCGTTCAATGAGCACATTGAAAACTATGGGTGACAAGTTGCAGCATTGCCTTACGCCTTTCTGAATGCCAGCTTCTCTGTTCTCCGGCTTGAATAACTGCTGTCTGGTTTCTGTAGAGCACCATACTATCTCTGTACTTAATTACAATCTTATTCAATATATCAAACAACTTACTCCAATCAACATTATCAAATGCCTTTCCTAAGACTACAATTGCCATAAACGTTCTCTTATCTTTCCGTATTCTTCCTCCCAAAATCAGCCTAAGACTTAGTACAGCTTCAGTTGTTCCTATGTTTCTCGTGATGTCAAACCGGTCTTGACCCAACTCTATTTCTATCTGCCTTTCCATGATCTTGTAAATTATTCTCCTCAGGATCTTTGATGCTTGACTGATCAAGCTGATTGTACGGTAATATTCACACCAGTCAGCTCCTATTTTCCTCGGTATAGGGATAATAATAATACCGTAAGGCTTCAGTTGCCGGGTAAAAGCTTTGTTATTTGACACCGAGAGGGTAGCTTGTATGTCGAATTTCGTTGTTTCATGAAGCACTATGAAAGTCAAGGAGGTTAGATATCTCAGCTCCTTGAAGTTAAAGTGCTTCCTAGTAGAGAAATGAGGAACTTTGTGTTGGCCAAAAATCCCGAGATTATTTTTGCCATTATGAACACGACCTACTAAATTCAAATGGGTTCTTTGACATGCCAAAATCGTGTGACATGCATGTCGTAATTTTTGACGTCTTTCGAAAAATCACTCACAACGGCCAGGAGCGAACCTGCTTGCTTTGGTTTAGTAGACCGACACGTTAAACACTCATCCCCTGTGGCAAGCGGTATAGGGATGATAACATTTTTCTTGATATCAGAAGGTACCTTAAATCCAGCACACCAAGTGAAATAACCTGATCAGACTTTCATCACCTATGCTTCGTGGCAACTCAATCGGTATATCACCTCTGCCTGGTCATTTGTTCTGCTTAAATCTTCTAATGCTCTGTCAAACTTTGTTTTAATTCAACTGCAGAGGAGATATGTTTTTGATACGTTTCAGATGTAGGTGAGACTTGTATAATGCACTATGATATGATCGAGAATAAGAAAGTTATTTCAGTAAGTTTTTCAAATGATAAATCCTTCCATTAAGTTGAGCGTGCTGTAAAGTAGATTATTTATTATTGATTGTGTAGAAGTGTACTATGACAGTAAATAATTTAATGATTCATTCTTGTTGCTAGGCAATAAAAGAAGAATCTCATGATGGAGAGAGTGATGCAAGTGGAAATCATATAAATGAGTAAGCATAATAAGGACAAGTATTGTATGAATGATAACTAAAACTGTTGCGTGTAGAACAAGTTTTGATGTCAAATCAGTTATTCTGTTATTTTTATCTTATTAAGTGGATATTCATATTCACATTTTAGTTGGAAGCTCAAACACTAACCGTTCTAATTCAGAGTTTTAACTGTTGGAAGTATTCCAGTATGAATGTTATTGAGAAGATGACCTACTAGTTGTTCCCGCCATTCGTTGCATTGCCAATCAAAGAAAGTGTTTCTGTAGTAATTTTGTTTATTCAAGTGTATTTTGTTTTTCCGTCTGGTGCGAACATAAATAAATCGGAAGACATAACGACGCGTGAGCTAACCACAAACAACTATCCATGTGAGAACATTTGTTGAAACGAAAGTCAAAAGTTACATCTAAATGAAACCCCAAGTCGATTAGGGTTCTTGTTCTGGAAACAAAGCTATGCACCACGTGACTCCTTCATTTCACGCTGATTGAGCGGGATGTCCCGAACAGCAGGTTTCCCATGATCATTTCGTTTTAATGAACAAATCTGGGAATTACCCTGGAAATTATAATCCATATATTGATAATGATCATAATACCTGGGATAAATTAATGGATTTTCCGCAAAAGTACAGTGAAAGTAAGCCAAGGTGTAAAATAAATAAATACATAAAATAGAAAACAAGATGTTCAGTAAAGAACATATCGCCTACTTTCTCCTAAATGCATGGGTATTGTTATAACTCTTTGTCCTTTTCAAGGAGTATAATTGAAAGTTGGTTGTAGTAGCTTGTTGAAATACAACGTGCTATAGGGATATTAAACATGAATATGAGGTGCCCTTTGCTAGTGCTACCTCTGTAAAAAAATTCATTCAATTCGGTTTCACCATGTTTGAATTGATCTGGGGAATGGATTTGCACACATACATGGCCGCTATTTGCAAACTATTGGGCTGATGACCTTGTAGTCAGTCATAAGATGCTTTCCACAAAAAGGCATGTTGTTGCAAAATCCGGTAGAGATCAAATTATTAGGATGGTCGGAATTTGATTTAAGCTTTTAACATTTGGGTGGCCGTCATTCCCTTTCCGTCAAGACGGCGGCGATATAAAACATGACACTGAGGTGCCTTTTGCTAGTGCTACCTCTGTACCAAATTTCGTTCAATTCGGTTTCACCGTGTTTGAATTGATTGGGGGAATCGATTTGCACACATACTTGGCCACCATCTGCAAACTATTGGGCTGATGATCTAGCAGTTTGGTCAGAATATGCTTCCCACATAAAGATTTGTTGATGCAAAATTTGGTAGAGACTAGATTATTAGGTTGGTCGTAATTACATTTTAGCCTTTAACATTTGGGTGGCCGCGATTACGTTTCCGTCAAGATGGCGGTAATATAAAACATGACACTGAGGTGGCCTTTTCAAGTGCTACCTCTGTACCAAATTTCGTTCCATTCGGTTTCACCGTGTTCGAATAAATAGGGGGAATCGATTTTCACACAAAGATGGCCGCCATCCGCAAAATATTAGGCAAATTACCTCTTAGTTTGGTCAAAGGATGCTCCCTCCATAAAGGTATGTTGGTTGCAAAATTTGGTAGAGATCGGATGATTAGGTTAATCGTAATTTGATTTAAGCTTTGAATATTTGTGTGGCCGCCATTACGTTTCCGTCAAGATGGCGGCGATATAAAACATGACACTGAGGTGCCCTTTGCTAGTGCTACCTCTGTACCAAATTTCATTCCTTTCGGTTTCACCGTGTTCGAATTAATAGGGGTAATCGATTATGACACAAAGATGGCCGCCATCCGCAAACTATTAGGCTAATGACCTATTAGATTTGTCAAAGGATGCTTCCTCCATAAAGGTATGTGGTTGCAAAATTTGGTAGAGATCGGATGACCAGGTTTGTCGTAATTTGATTTAAGCTTTGAACATTTGTCTGGCCGCCATTACGTGTCAGTCAAGATGGCGGTGATATAAAACATGACAGTGAGGTGCCCTTTACTAGTGCTACCTCTGTACCAAATTTCATTCCATTCGGTTTCACGGTGTTCGAATTAATAGGGGTAATCGATTTTGACACAAAGATGGCCGCCATCCGCAAACTATTTGGCTAATGACCTATTAGATTTGTCAAAGGATGCTCCCTTCATAAAGGTATGTTGTTGCAAAATTTGGTAGAGATCGGATGATTAGGTTAGTCGTAATTCGATTTAAGCTTTGAAAATTTGGGTGGCCGCCAATACGTTTCCGTCATGATGGCGGCGATATAAGACATGACACTGGGGTGCCCTTTGCTAGTGCTACCTCTGTACCAAATTTCATTCCATTCGGTTTCACCGTGTTCGAATTAATAGGGGTAATCGATTTTGACACAAAGATGGCCGCCATCCGCAAACTATTAGGCTAATGACCTATTAGATTTGTCAAAGGATGCTCCCTCCATAAAGGTATGTTGTTGCAAAATTTGGTAGAGATCGAATGATTAGGTTAGTCGTAATTTGATTTAAGCTTTGAACATTTGTGTGGCCGCCATTACGTTTCCGTCAAGATGGCGGCGATATAAAACATGACACTGGAGTGCCCTTTGCTAGTACTACCTCTGTACCAAATTTCGTTCCATTCGGTTTCACCGTGTTCGAATTAATAGGGGCGATCTATTTTCACACAAAGATGGCCGCCATCCGCAAACTATTAGGCTGATGACCTATTAGTTTGGTCAAAGGATGCTGCCCCCGTAAAGGTATGTTGTTGCAAAATTTGGTAGATATCGGATGATTAGGTTAGTCGTAATTTGATTTAAGCTTTGAACATTTGTGTGGCCGCCATTACGAGTCCGTCAAGAGGCGGTGATATAAAACATGACACTGAGGTGCCCTTTGGTAGTGCTACCACTGTACCAAATTTCATTCCATTCGGTTCCACCATGTTCGAATTAATAGGGTTAATCGATTTTGACACAAAGATGGCCGCCATCCGCAAACTATTTGGCTAATGACCTATTAGATTTGTCAAAGGATGCTCCCTTCATAAAGGTATGTTGTTGCAAAATTTGGTAGAGATCGGATGATTAGGTTGGTCGTAATTTGATTTAAGCTTTGAACATTTGGGTTGCCGCCATTACGTTTCCGTCAAGATGGCGGCGATATAAAACATGACACTGGGGTGCCCTTTGCTAGTGCTACCTCTGTGCCAAATTTCTTTCCATTCGGTTTCACCGTGTTCGAAATAATAGGGGTAATCGATTTTGACACAAAGATGGCCGCCATCCGCAAACTATTAGGCTAATGACCTATTAGATTTGTCAAAGGATGCTCCCTCCATAGAGGTATGTTGTTGCAAAATTTGGTAGAGATCGGATGATTAGGTTAGTCATAATTTGATTTAAGCTTTGAACATTTGTGTGGCCGCCATTACGTTTCCGTCAAGATGGCGGCGATATAAAACATGACACTGGGGTGCCCTTTCTTAGTACTACCTCTGTACCAAATTTCGTTCGATTTGCGCTCACCGTGTTCGAATTGAAAAGGGGGGGGGGGGGTACACACACTCACACACACACACACACACACACACAGACTCACCCGCTCACATACACACACACAGACAGCCACACTTTTTTCGCCCTGTAGTGATCTCATAAGTCTACTGTCATTTTTTGCAAAAATCGAAAGTAGGCTAAAAATGAATAAATCAAGTATGTACAGACAATGAACTGAAATGCGGTTGGTAAAATACAAAACCATTCATGCTATTAAAATAATTACTCGCTGTTTCAGCAGGTACAGAATCATTGTGGTAATACCGAACCTTGTGTTGCAGAACTACTCCAGCCGACCTAAAAGATGTTTTCCGTTGTTTCCACGCTTCTTCTTACAGCAAATGCTGGGATGGTACCTTAATTCGTGTTACGGCCGCCTCCTACCCAAACCTTTTCCCCAATCACAAGTAAACTAGTTCAGCCATCACAATCACACTGGTTATCAAAAATGTTCACCGGCTTGATGACCATGATGTAAAGCTCTTTGATGAGTTTTCATTAACCATCACCAATGCATAAACGCAATTGGCTACTGATCAAAACCAGTACACCTGGGGGTGACAAGACCCCTGCACACACAGTGTTTATAACGACGTATACTCTCAGTTCACCTACATGTCTATACCAGGGTACCCTAGAGGTGACGAGGCCCTGCACACACAGAGTTTATAACACTGTATACTCTCAGTTCACCTACATGTCTATACCTGGGTACCCTAGAGGTGACAAGACCCCTGCACACACAGTGTTTATAACGACGTATACTCTCAGTTTACCTACATGTCTATACCAGGGTACCCTAGAGGTGACGAGGCCCTGCACACACAGTGTTTATAACACTGTATACTCTCAGTTTACCTACATGTCTATACCAGGGTACCCTAGAGGTGACAAGACCCCTGCACACACCGTGTTTATAACGACGTATACTCTCAGTTTACCTACATGTCTATACCAGGGTACCCTAGAGGTGACGAGGCCCTGCACACACAGTGTTTACAACACTGTATACTCTCAGTTCACCTACAAGTCAATACCAGGGTACCATAGAGGTGGCGAGGCCCTGCACACACAGTGTTTATAACAAAGTATACTCTCAGTTCACTTACAATTTAATAGTAGGGTATCCTAGAGGTGACGAGGCCCTGCACACACAGTGTTTATAACAATGTATACTCTCAGTTCACCTACAAGTTAATGCTAGCGTATCCTAGAGGTGACGAGGCTCTGAACACACAGTGTTTATAACAATGTATACCCTCAGTTCACCTTCAAGTCAATACCAGGGCACCCAAGAGGTGACGAGTCCATGCACACACAGTGTTTATAACAATGTATACACTCAGTTCACCTACAAGTCAAAACCAGGGCACCCAAGAGGTGACGAGGCCCCTGCACACACAATGTTTATAACAATGTATACTCTCAGTTCACCTACAAGTCGATACCAGTTTACACTAGAGGTGAGGAGGCTCTGAACACATAGTGTTTATAACAAAGTATACTCTCAGTTCAACTACATGTCAATACCAGGGTACTCAAGAGATGACGAGGTCATGCACACACTGTGTTTATAACAATGTATACTCTACGAACACCTACAAGTGAATACCAGGGTACCCTACAGTTGACGAGGCTCTGCACACACAGTCTTTATAACTATGAATACTCTCAGTTCACCTACAAGTCAATACCAAGGTACCCTACAGTTGGCGAGGCCCTGCACACACAGTGTTTATAACAATGAATACTCTCAGTTCACCTACAAGTCAATACCAGGGTACCCTACAGTTGATGAGGCCCCTGCACACACAGTGTTTATAACAATGTATACTCTCAGTTCACCTACAAGTTTATGCTAGGGTACCCTAGAGGTGACGAGGCCATGCACACACAATGTTTATAACAATGTATACTCTCAATTCACCTACAAGTCAATAAGGCAAGCAAGCTTGTAGTTTAAAGTGACCGTTAATCACGAGATCATGAGCCACGGGACCTCCTTTTTACGTGGAATCCGAACCACAGGACATGGCATTCCTCTTCGAATATCTCACATGCATTGACCGGGAATCGAACCCGGAACGCCTTGGTGAGAGGCATACAGCTAGACCGCTGGACAAGTCAATACCAGGGTACCCTAGAGGTGACGAGGCCCGTGCACACACAGTGTTATAACAACGTATACTCTCAGTTCACCTACAAGTCAATACCAGGGTACCCTAGATGTTGACGAGGACCCTGCACACTCATGGTTATAACAATGTATACTCTCAGTTCACCTACAAGTCAATACTAGGGTACCCTAGATGTTGACGAGGCCCATGTACACACAGTGTTTATAACAATGTATCCTCTCAGTTCACCTACAAATCAATACCAGGGCACCCTAGAGGTGATGAGGCCATGTACACACTGTGTTTATAACACTGTATACACTCAGTTCATTAAACAAGTTAATGCTAGGATACCCTAGAGGTGACGAGGCCATGCACACACTGTGTTTATAACAATGTATACTCTCAAATCACATACAAATCAATACAGAGGTACCCAAGAGGTGACGAGGCCATGCACACGCATGGTTTATAACAATGTATACTCTCAGTTCACCTACAAGTCAATACCACTGTACCCTAGAGGTTGACGAGGCCCCTGTACACACAGTGTTTATAACAATGTATATTCTCAGTTCACCTACAAGTTAATGCTAGGGTACCCTAGAGGTGACGACGCCCTGCACACACACACAGTGTTTATAACAATGTATACTCTACGTTCACCTACAAGTGAATACCAGGGTACCCTACAGTTGAAGAGGCCCTGCACACACAGTGTTTATAACAATGAATACTCTCAGATCACCTCCAAGTCAATACGAGGGTACCCTAGAGATGACTAGGCCCCAGCACACACAGTGCTTATAACAATGTATACTCTCAGTTTACCTCCAAGTCAATACCAGGGCACCCAAGAGGTGACGAGGCCATACACACACAGTGTTTATAACAAAGTATACTTTCAGTTCACCTACATGTCTATACCAGGGTACCCTAGAGGTGACGAGGCCCTGCACACACAGTGTCTATAACAATGTATACTCTCAGTTCACCTACAAGTGAATAACAGGGTACCCATCAATTGACGAGGCCCTGCACACACAGTGCTTATAACAATGAATACTCTCAGTTCACCTACAAGTCAATACCAGGGTACCCTAGATGTTGAGGAGGCCGCTGCAAACTCAGTGTTTATAACAATGTATAGTTTCAGTTCACCTACAAGTCAATACCAGGGTACCGTAGATGTTGGCGAGGCCCCTGCACAGTCAGTGTTTATAACAATGTATACTCTCAGTTCACCAACAAGTTAATGCTAGGGTACCCTAGAGGTGACGACGCCCTGCACACACAGTGTTTATAACAATGTATACTTTCAGTTCACCTACAAGTGAATACCAGGGTACCCTTCAATTGAAGAAGCCCTGCACACACAGTGTTTATAACAATGAATACTCTCAGTTCACCTACAAGTCAATACCAGGGTAGTCTACAGTTGACTAGGCCCTGCACACACTGTGTTTATAACAATGTATACTCACAGTTCACCTACAAGTTTATGCTAGGGTACCCTAGAGGTGACGAGGCCATGCACACACAATGTTTATAACAATGTATACTCTCAATTCACCCATAAGTCAATAAAGCAAGCAAGTTTGTAGTTTAACGTGACCGTTAATCGCGAGATCATGAGCCACGGGACCTCGTTTTACGTGGAATCCGAACCACAGGACATGGCATTCCACTTCGAAAATCTCATATGCATAGGCCGGGAATCGAACCCGGCTGCCTTGGTGAGAGGCATACAGCTAGACCCCTGGACAAGTCAATACCAGGGTATCCTAGAGGTGACGAGGCCCCTGCACACACAGTGTTTATAACAATGTATACTCTTAGTTCACCTACATGTCAATACGATTATACTCAAGAGGTGACGAGGCCCTGCACACACAGTGTTTATAACAATGTATACTCTCAGTTTACCTACAAGTCAATACCAGGGTACCCTGGAGGTAACGAGGCCCTGCACACACAGTGTTTATGACAATGTATACTCTCAGTTCACATCCAAGTCAACACCAAGTTACCCGAGAGGCGACGAGGCCCTGCACACACAGTGTTTATAACGATGTATACCCTTAGTTCACCTTCAAGTCAATACCAGGGTACCCTAGAGGTGATGAGGCCCCTGCACATACAGTGTTTAGAACAATGTATACTCTCAGTTCACCTACAAGTCAATACCAGGGCACCCTAGAGTTGACGAGGCCCTGCACACACAGTGTTTATAACAATGTATACTCTCAATTCACCTATAAGTCAATAAAGCAAGCAAGTTTGTAGTTTAACGTGACCGTTAATCGCGAGATCATGAGCCACGGGACCTCGTTTTACGTGGAATCCGAACCACAGGACACGGCATTCCTCTTCGAATATCTCACATGCATTGACCGGGAATCGAACCTGGAACGCCTTGGTGAGAGGCATACAGCTAGACCGCTGGACAAGTCAATACCAGGGTACCCTAGAGGTGACGAGGCCCGTGCACACACAGTGTTATAACAACGTATACTCTCAGTTCACCTACAAGTCAATACCAGGCTACCCTAGATGTTGACGAGGACCCTGCACACTCATGTTTATAACAATGTATACTCTCAGTTCACCTACAAGTCAATACCAGGGTACCCTAGATGTTGACGAGGCCTCTGCACACACCAGTGTTTATAACAAAGTATCCTCTCAGTTCACCTACAAATCAATACCAGGGCACCCTAGAGGTGATGAGGCCATGCACACACAGTGTTTATAACAATGTATACACTCAGTTCACTAAACAAGTTAATGCTAGGATACCCTAGAGGTGACGAGGCCATGCACACACAGTGTTTATAACAATGTATACTCTCAAATCACCTACAAATCAATACAGAGGTACCCAAGAGTGAAGAGGCCATGCACACGCAGGGTTTATAACAATGTATACTCTCAGTTCACCTACAAGTCAATACCAGGGTACCCTAGATGTTGACGAGGCCTCTGCACACACCAGTGTTTATAACAATGTATCCTCTCAGTTCACCTACAAATCAATACCAGTGTACCCTAGAGGTTGACGAGGCCCCTGTACACACAGTGTTTATAACAATGTATATTCTCAGTTCACCTACAAGTTAATGCTAGGGTACCCTAGAGGTGACGACGCCCTGCACACACACAGTGTTTATAACAATGTATACTCTACGTTCACCTACAAGTGAATACCAGGGTACCCTACAGTTGAAGAGGCCCTGCACACACAGTGTTTATAACAATGAATACTCTCAGTTCACCTCCAAGTCAATACGAGGGTACCCTAGAGATGACTAGGCCCCAGCACACACAGTGCTTATAACAATGTATACTCTCAGTTTACCTCCAAGTCAATACCAGGGCACCCAAGAAGTGACGAGGCCATACACACACAGTGTTTATAACAAAGTATACTTTCAGTTCACCTACATGTCTATACCAGGGTACCCTAGAGGTGACGAGGCCCTGCACACACAGTGTCTATAACAATGTATACTCTCAGTTCATCTACAAGTGAATAACAGGGTACCCATCAATTGACGGGGCCCTGCACACACAGTGCTTATAACAATGAATACTCTCAGTTCACCTACAAGTCAATACCAGGGTACCCTAGATGTTGAAGTGGCCGCTGCACACTCAGTGTTTATAACAATGTATAGTTTCAGTTCACCTACAAGTCAATACCAGGGTACCGTAGATGTTGACGAGGCCCCTGCACAGTCAGTGTTTATAACAATGTATACTCTCAGTTCACCTACAAGTTAATGCTAGGGTGCCCTAGAGGTGACGACGCCCTGCACACACAGTGTTTATAACAATGTATACTCTCAGTTCACCTACAAGTGAATACCAGGGTACCCTTCAATTGACGAGGCCCTGCACACACAGTGTTTATAACAATGAATACTCTCAGTTCACCTACAAGTCAATACCAGGGTAGTCTACAGTTGACGAGTCCCTGCACACACAGTGGTTATAACAATGTATACTCACAGTTCACCTACAAGTTTATGCTAGGGTACCCTAGAGGTGACGAGGCCATGCACACACAATGTTTATAACAATGTATACTCTCAATTCACCTATAAGTCAATAAAGCAAGCAAGTTTGTAGTTTAACGTGACCGTTAATCGCGAGATTATGAGCCACGGGACCTCGTTTTACGTGGAATCCGAACCACAGGACATGGCATTCCACTTCGAAAATCTCACATGCATAGGCCGGGAATCGAACCCGGCTGCCTTGGTGAGAGGCATATAGCTAGACCGCTGGACAAGTCAATACCAGGGTACCCTAGAGGTGACGAGGCCCCTGCACACACAGTGTTTATAACAATGTATACTCTCAGTTCACCTACATGTCAATACGAGTATACTCAAGAGGTGACGAGGCCCTGCACACACAGTGTTTATAACAATGTATACTCTCAGTTTACCTACAAGTCAATACCAAGGTACCCTGGAGGTGACGAGGCCCTGCTCACACAGTGTTTATGACAATGTATACTCTCAGTTCACATCCAAGTCAACACCAAGTTACCCGAGAGGTGACGAGGCCCTGTACACACAGTGTTTATAACGATGTATACCCTTAGTTCACCTTCAAGTCAATACCAGGGTACCCTAGAGGTGATGAGGCCCCAGCACATACAGTGTTCAGAACAATGTAAACTCTCAGTTCACCTACAAGTCAATACCAGGGCACCCTAGAGTTGACGAGGCCCTGAACACACAGTGTTTATAACAATGTACACTCTCAGTTCACCTCCAAGTCAATACCAGGGTACTCTAGAGGTGACGAGGCCCTGCACACACAGTGTTTATATTAAAGTATACTCTCAAATCACCTGCTAGTCAATACCAGGGTACCCAAGAGGTGACGAGGCCCTGCACACACAGTGTTTATAACAATGTATACTCTCAGATCACCTCCAAGTCAATACCAGGGTACCCTACAGTTGACGAGGCCACTGCACACTCAGTGTTTATAACAATGAATACTCTCAGTTCACCTCCAAGTCAATACCAGGATACCCTAGAGGTGATGAGGCCCCTGCACATACAGTGTTTATAGCAATGTATACTCTCAGTTCACCTGCAAGTCAATACCAGGGTACCCTATAGGTGACGAGGCCCCTGCACACACAGTATTTATAACAAAGTATACTCTCAGTTCACCTGCAAGTCAATACAAGGGTACCCTACAGGTGTCGAGGCCCCTACACACACAGTGTTTATAACAATGTATACTCTCAGTTCACCTACAAGTCAATACTAAGGTACCATAGAGGTGGCGAGTCCCCTGCACACACCGTGCATATAACTATGTATACTCTCAGTTCACCTACAAGTCAATACTAAGGTACCCTAGAGGTGATGAGGCCCCTGCACATACAGGGTTTAGAACAATGTATACTCTCAGTTAACCTCCAAGTCAATACCAGGGTACCCTACAGTTCACGAGGCCTCTGCACACTCAGTGTTTATCACAATGTATACTCTCAGTTCACCTCCAAGTCAATACCAGGATACCCTAGAGGTGATGAGGCCCCTGCACTCACAGTGTTCATAACAATGTATACTCTCAAATCACCTACAAGTTAATACCGGGGTACCCAAGAGGTGACGAGGCCATGCACACACATGATTTATTACAGAGTATACTCTCAGTTCACCTGCAAGTCAATACAAGGGTGACCTACAGGTGACGAGGCCCCTACACACAAAGTGTTTATAACAATTTATACTCTCAGTTCACCTACAAGTCAATAATAAGGTACCATAGAGGTGGCGAGGCCCCTGCACACACCGTGCATATAACAATGTATACTCTCAGTTCACCTACAAGTCAATACTAAGGTACCCTAGAGGTGATGAGGCCCCTGCACATACCGTGTTTAGAACAAAATATACACTCAGTTCACCTACAAGTTAATGCTAGGATACCCTAGAGGTGACGAGGCCATGCACACACAGTGTTTATAACAATGTATACTCTCAAATCACCTACAAATCAATACAGAGGTACCCAAGAGGTGACGAGGCCATGACACGCAGGGTTTATAACAATGTATACTCTCAGTTCACCTACAAGTCAATACCAGTGTACCCTAGAGGTTGACGAGGCCCCTGTACACACAGTGATTATAACAATGTATATTCTCAGTTCACCTACAAGTTAATGCTAGGGTACCCTAGAGGTGACGACGCCCTGCACACACACAGTGTTTATAACAATGTATACTCTACGTTCACCTACAAGTGAATACCAGGGTACCCTACAGTTGAAGAGGCCCTGCACACACAGTGTTTATAACAATGAATAATCTCAGTTCACCTCCAAGTCAATACGAGGGTACCCTAGAGATGACTAGACACCAGCACACACAGTGCTTATAACAATGTATACTCTCAGTTTACCTCCAAGTCAATACCAGAGCACCCAAGAGGTGACGAGGCCATACACACACAGTGTTTATAACAAAGTATACTTTCAGTTCACCTACATGTCTATACCAGGGTACCCTAGAGGTGACGAGGCCCTGCACACACAGTGTCTATAACAATGTATACTCTCAGTTCACCTACAAGTTAATGCTAGGG
Source organism: Meconema thalassinum (assembly GCA_946902985.2). NCBI lineage: Eukaryota > Metazoa > Arthropoda > Insecta > Orthoptera > Tettigoniidae > Meconema > Meconema thalassinum. The sequence continues at coordinate 209,689,981 of OX336398.1, forward strand.
TACCCAAAAGGTGACGACGCCCTGCACACACAGTGTTTATAACAATGTATACTCTCAGTTCACCTACAAGTGAATACCAGGGTACCCTTAAATTGAAGAGGCCATGCACACACAGTGTTTATAACAATGAATACTCTCAGTTAACCTACAAGTCAATACCAGGGTAGTCTACAGTTGACGAGGCCCGGCACACACAGTGTTTATAACAATGTATACTCACAGTTCACCTACAAGTCAGTAAAGCAAGCAAGTTTGTAGTTTAACGTGACCGTTAATCGCGAGATCATGAGCCACGGGATCTCGTTTTACGTGGAATCCGAACCACAGGACATGGCATTCCACTTCGAAAATCTCACATGCATAGGCCGGGAATCGATCCCGACTGCCTTGGTGAGAGGCATACAGCTAGACCGCTGGACAAGTCAATACCAGGGTACCGTAGAGGTGACGAGGCCCCTGCACATACAGTGTTTATAGCAATGTATACTCTCAGTTCACCTGCAAGTAATACCAGGGTACCCTATAGGTGACGAGGCCCCTGCACACACAGTGTTTATAACAATGTATACTCTCAGTTAACCTCCAAGTCAATACCAGGGTACCCTACAGTTGACGAGGCCACTGCACACTCAGTGTTTATAACAATGTATACTCTCAGTTCACCTCCAAGTCAATAACTGGATACCCTACAGGTGATGAGGCCCCTGCACATACAGTGTTTATAGCAATGTATACTCTCAGTTGACCTGCAAGTAATACCAGGGTACCCTATAGGTGACGAGGCCCCTGCACACACAGTGTTTATAACGATGTATACTCTCAGTTCACCTGCAAGTCAATACAAGGGTACCCTACAGGTGACGAGGCCCCTACACACACAGTGTTTATAACAATGTATACTCTCAGTTCACCTACAAGTCAATACTAAGGTACCATAGAGGTGGCTAGGCCCCTGCACACACCGTGCATATAAAAATGTATACTCTCAGTTCACTTACAAGTCAATACTAAGGTACCCTAGAGGTGATGAGGCCCCTGCACATACAGTGTTTAGAAAAATGTATACTCTCAGTTCACCTACAAGTCAATACCAGGGCACCCTATAAGTGACGAGGCCCTGCACACACAGTGTTTATAACAATGTATACTCTCAGTTAACCTCCAAGTCAATACCAGGGTACCCTACAGTTGACGAGGCCTCTGCACACTCAGTGTTTATAACAATGTATACTCTCAGTTCACCTCCAAGTCGAAACCAGGATACCCTAGAGGTGATGAGGCCCCTGCACACACAGTGTTCATAACAATGTATACTCTCAAATCACCTACAAGTTAATACCGGGGTACCCAAGAGGTGACGAGGCCATGCACACACAGGGTTTATTACAGAGTATACTCTCAGTTCACCTACAAGTCAGTACCAGTGTACCCTAGAGGTTGACGAGGCCCCTGTACACACAGTGTTTATAACAGTGTGTACTCTCAGTTCACCTACAAGTTAATGCTAGGGTACCCTGGAGGTGACGACGCCCTGCACACACACAGTGTTTATAACAATGTATACTCTCAGTTCACCTACAAGTGATTACCAGGGTACCCTACAGTTGACGAAGCCAGCCACACACAGTGTTTATATTAATGTATACTCTCAAATCACCTACAAGTCAATACCAGGGTACCCAAGAGGTGACGAGGCCCTGCACACAAAGAGTTTATAAAAATGTATACTCTGAGTTCAACTACAAGTGAATACCAGGGTACCCTACAGTGTACGAGGCCCCGCACAAACAGTGTTTATAACAATGTATACTCTCAGTTCAACTACAAGGTAATGCTAGAGTACCCTTGAGAAGACGAGGCCCTTCACACACAGTGTTTATAACAATCTATACTATCAGTTCTCCAGAAGTCAATACCAGTGTACCCTAGAAGTGACGAGGCCCTGCACACACAGTGCTTATAACAATGTATACTTTCAAATCACCTACAAGTCAATACCTGGGTACCCAAGAGGTGACGAGGCCATGCACACACAGGGTATATAACAAAGAATACTCTCAGTTCACCTACAAGTCAGTACCAGTTTACTCTGGAGGTTGACGAGGCCCCTGCACACACAGTGTTTATAACAATGTGTGCTCTCAGTTCAACTACAAGTTAATGCTAGGGTACCCTAGAGGTGACTAGGCCCCTGCACACACAGTGTTTATAACAATGTATACTCTCAGTTCACCTACAAGTTAATGCTAGGGACCCCTTGAAGTGACGAGGCCCTGCACACACAGTGTTTATAACAATGTATGCTCTCAGTTCACCTACAAGTGAATACCAGGGTACCCTACAGTTGACGAGGCCCTGCACACACAGTGCTTATAACAATGTATACTCTCAGTTCACCTACAAGTCAATACCAGGGTACCCTAGATGTGACGAGGCCCCTGCACACACTGTGTTTATAACAATGTATACTCTCAGTTCACCTAAAAGTCAGTACTAGTGTACCCTAGAGGTTGACGAGGCCCCTGCACACACAGTGTTTATAACAATGTGTACTCTCAGTCCGCCTACAAGTCAATACCAGGGTATCCTAGAGGCAACGAGGCCCCTGCACTCACTGTGTTTATAACAATGTATACTCTCAGTTCACCTAAAAGTTAATACTAGGTTACCCTAGAGGTGACGTGGCCCCTGCACACACAGTGTTTATATTAATATATACTCTCAAATCACCTACAAGTCAATACCAGGGTACCCTAGAGGTGACGAGGCCCCTGCACACACAGTGTTTATACCAATGTATACACTCAGTCCACCTACAAGTCAATACCAGGGCACCCTAGAGGCGACGAGGCCCTGCACACACAGTGTTTATAACAATGTGTACTCTCAGTTTACCTACAAGTCAATACCAGGGTACCCTGGAGGTGACTATTCCCAGCACTCACAGTGTTTATGAAAATGTATACTCTCAGTTTTCCTACAAGTCAATTCCAGGGTTCCCTGGAGGTGACGAGGCCCCTGCACACACAGTGTTTATAACAATGTACATTCTCAGTTCACCTACAAGTTAATGCTAGGGTACCCTAGATGTGACGACGCCCTGCACACACACAGTGTTTATAACAATGTATACTCTACGTTCACCTACAAGTGAATACCAGGGTACCCTACAGTTGAAGAAGCCCTGCACACACAGTGTTTATAACAATGAATACTCTCAGTTCACCTCCAAGTCAATACGAGGGTACCCTAGAGATGACTAGACACCAGCACACACAGTGCTTATAACAATGTATACTCTCAGTTTACCTCCAAGTCAATACCAGATCACCCAAGAGGTGACGAGGCCATACACACACAGTGTTTATAACAAAGTATACTTTCAGTTCACCTACATGTCTATACCAGGGTACCCTAGAGGTGACGAGGCCCTGCACACACAGTGTCTATAACAATGTATACTCTCAGTTCACCTACAAGTGAATAACAGGGTACCCATCAATTGACGAGGCCCTGCACACACAGTGCTTATGACAATGAATACTCTCAGTTCACCTACAAGTCAATACCAGGGTACCCTAGATGTTGACGAGGCCCCTGCACACTCAGTATTTATAACAATGTATAGTCTCAGTTCACCTACAAGTCAATGCCAGGGTACCCTAGATGTTGACGAGGCCCCTGCACAGTCAGTGTTTATAACAATGTATACTCTCAGTTCACCTACAATATAATGCTAGGGTACCCAAGAGGTGACGACGCCCTGCACACACAGTGTTTATAACAATGTATACTCTCAGTTCACCTACAAGTGAATACCAGGGTACCCTTAAATTGAATAGGCCATGCACACACAGTGTTTATAACAATGAATACTCTCAGTTCACCTACAAGTCAATACCAGGGTAGTCTACAGTTGACGAGGCCCTGCACACACAGTGTTTATAACAATGTATACTCACTGTTCACCTACAAGTCAGTAAAGCAAGCAAGTTTGTAGTTTAACGTGACCGTTAATCGCGAGATCATGAGCCACGGGATCTCGTTTTACGTGGAATCCGAACCACAGGACATGCCATTCCACTTCGAAAATCTCACATGCATAGGCCGGGAATCGATCCCGACTGCCTTGGTGAGAGGCATACAGCAAGACCGCTGGACAAGTCAATACCAGGGTACCCTAGAGGTGACGAGGCCCCTGCACATACAGTGTTTATAGCAATGTATACTCTCAGTTCACCTGCAAGTAATACCAGGGTACCCTATAGGTAACGAGGCCCCTGCACATACAGTGTTTATAACGATGTATACTCTCAGTTCACCTGCAAGTCAATACAAGTGTACCCTACAGGTGACGAGGCCCCTACACACACAGTGTTTATAACAATGTATACTCTCAGTTCACCTACAAGTCAATACTAAGGTACCATAGAGGTGGCGAGGCCCCTGCACACACCGTGCATATAACAATGTATACTCTCAGTTCACCTGCAAGTAATACCAGGGTACCCTATAGGTGATGAGGCCCCTGCACACACAGTGTTTATAACAATGTATACTCTCAGTTCCCCTCCAAGTCAATACCAGGGTACCCTACAGTTGACGAGGCCACTGCACACTCAGTGTTTATAACAATGTATACTCTCAGTTCACCTCCAAGTCAATACCAGGATACCCTTGAGTTGATGAGGCCCCTGCACATACAGTGTTTGTAGCAATGTATACTCTCAGTTCACCTGCAAGTAATACCAGGGTACCCTATAGGTGACGAGGCCCCTTCACACACAGTGTTTATAACGATGTATACCCTCAGTTCACCTGCAAGTCAATACAAGGGTACCCTACAGGTGACGAGGCCCCTACACACACAGTGTTTATAACAATGTATACTCTCAGTTCACCTACAAGTCAATACTAAGGTACCATAGAGGTGGCGAGGCCCCTGCACACACCGTGCATATAACTATGTATACTCTCAGTTCACCTGCAAGTAATACCAGGGTTCCCTATAGGTGATGAGGCCCCTACACACACAGTGTTTATAACAATGTATACTCTCAGTTCACCTCCAAGTCAATACCAGGGTACCCTACAGTTGACGAGGCCACTGCGCACTCAGTGTTTATAACAATGTATACTCTCAGTTCACCTCCAAGTCAATACCAGGATACCCTAGAGGTGATGAGGCCCCTGCACATACAGTGTTTGTAGCAATGTATACTCTCAGTTCACCTGCAAGTAATACCAGGGTACCCTATAGGTGACGAGGCCCCTGCACACACAGTGTTTATAACGATGTATACCCTCAGTTCACCTGCAAGTCAATACAAGGGTACCCTACAGGTGACGAGGCCCCTACACACACAGTGTTTATAACAATGTATACTCTCAGTTCACCTACAAGTCAATACTAAGGTACCATAGAGGTGGCGAGGCCCCTGCACACACCGTGCATATAACAATGTATACTCTCAGTTCACCTACAAGTCAATACTAAGGTACCCTAGAGGTGATGAGGCCCCTGCACATACAGTGTTTAGAACAATGTATACTCTCAGTTCACCTACAAGTCAATACCAGGGCACCCTATAAGTGACTAGGCCCTGCACACACAGTGTTTATAACAATGTATACTCTCAGTTAACCTCCAAGTCAATACCAGGGTACCCTACAGTTGACGAGGCCTCTGCACACTCAGTGTTTATAACAATGTATACTCTCAGTTCACCTCCAAGTCAATACCAGGATACCCTAGAGGTGATGAGGCCCCTGCACACACAGTGTTCATAACAATGTATACTCTCAAATCACCTACTAGTTAATACCGGGGTACCCAAGAGGTGACGAGGCCATGCACACACAGGGTTTATTACAGAGTATACTCTCAGTTCACCTACAAGTCAGTACCAGTGTACCCTAGAGGTTGACGAGGCCCCTGTACACACAGTGTTTATAACAGTGTGTACTCTCAGTTCACCTACAAGTTAATGCTAGGGTACCCTGGAGGTGACGACGCCCTGCACACACAGTGTTTATAACAATGTATACTCTCAGTTCACCTACAAGTGATTACCAGGGTACCCTACAGTTGACGAGGCCAGCCACACACAGTGTTTATATTAATGTATACTCTCAAATCATCTACAAGTCAATACCAGGGTACCCAAGAGGTGACGAGGCCCTGCACACACAGAGTTTATAAAAATGTATACTCTCAGTTCAACTACAAGTTAATACCAGGGTACCCTACAGTTTACGAGGCCCCGCACACACAGTGTTTATAACAATGTATACTCTCAGTTCAACTACAAGGTAATGCTAGAGTACCTTTGAGAAGACGAGGCCCTTCACACAGAGTGTTTATAACAATCTATACTATCAGTTCGCCAGAAGTCAATACCAGTGTACCCTAGAAGTGACGAGGCCCTGCACACACAGTGCTTATAACAATGTATACTTTCAAATCACCTACAAGTCAATACCTGGGTACCCAAGAGGTGACGAGGCAATGCACACACAGGGTTTATAACAAAGAATACTCTCAGTTCACCTACAAGTCAGTACCAGTTTACTCTGGAGGTTGACGAGGCCCCTGCACACACAGTGTTTATAACAATGTGTACTCTCAGTTCAACTACAAGTTAATGCTAGGGTACCCTAGAGGTGACTAGGCCCCTGCACACACAGTGTTTATAACAATGTATACTCTCAGTTCACCTACAAGTTAATGCTAGGGACCCCTTGAAGTGACGAGGCCCTGCACACACAGTGTTTATAACAATGTATGCTCTCAGTTCACCTACAAGTGAATACCAGGGTACCCTACAGTTGACGAGGCCCTGCACACACAGTGCTTATAACAATGTATACTCTCAGTTCACCTACAAGTCAATACCAGGGTACCCTAGATGTGACGAGGCCCCTGCACACACTGTGTTTATAACAATGTATACTCTCAGTTCACCTAAAAGTCAGTACTAGTGTACCCTAGAGGTTGACGAGGCCCCTGCACACACAGTGTTTATAACAATGTGTACTCTCAGTCCGCCTACAAGTCAATACCAGGGTATCCTAGAGGCAACGAGGCCCCTGCACACACTGTGTTTATAAAAATGTATACTCTCAGTTCACCTAAAAGTTAATACTAGGTTACCCTAGAGGTGACGTGGCCCCTGCACACACAGTGTTTATATTAATATATACTCTCAAATCACCTACAAGTCAATACCAGGGTACCCTAGAGGTGACGAGGCCCCTGCACACACAGTGTTTATATCAATGTATACACTCAGTCCACCTACAAGTCAATACCAGGGCACCCTAGAGGCGACGAGGCCCTGCACACACAGTGTTTATAACAATGTATACTCTCAGTTTACCTACAAGTCAATACCAGGGTACCCTGGAGGTGACTATTCCCTGTACTCACAGTGTTTATGAAAATGTATACTCTCAGTTTTCCTACAAGTCAATTCCAGGGTGCCCTGGAGGTGACGAGGCCCCTGCACACACAGTGTTTTTGACAATGTATACTCTCAGTTTACCTCCAGGTCAATACCAAGTTACCCGAGATGTGACGAGGCCCGGCACACACAGTTTTTATAACGATGTATACTCTTAGTTCACCTTCAAGTCAATACCAGGGTACCCTAGAGGTGATGAGGCCCCTGCACATACAGTGTTTAGAACAATGTATACTCTCAGTTCACCTACAAGTCAATACCAGGGCACCCTAGAGGTGACGAGGCCCTGCACACACAGTGTTTATAACAATGTACACTCTCAGTTTACCTCCAAGCATTACCAGGGTACCCTAGATGTGACTAGGCCCTGCACACACAGTGTTTATATTAAATTATACTCTCAAATCACCTGCAAGTAAATACCAGGGTACCCAAGAGGTGACGAGGCCCTGCACACACAGAATTTATAACAATGTATACCCTCAGTTCACCTCCAATTCAATACCAGGGTACCCTACAGTTGACGAGGCCACTGCACACTCAGTGTTTATAACAATGTATCCTCTCAGTTCACCTACAAGACAATACCAGGGTAACCTAGAGGTGACGAGGCCCTGCTCACACAGTGTTTATAACAATGTATACTCTCAGTACACATACAATTCAATACCAGGGTACCCTAGAGGTAACGAGGGCCAGCACACACAGTGTTTATAACATTGTATACTCTCAGTTCACCTACAAGACAATACCAGGGTACCCTTGAGGTGTCGAGGCCCTGCTCACACAGTATTTATAACATTGTATACTCTCAGTTCACCTAAAATTCAATACCAGGGTAGCCTAGAGGTGACGAGGCCCTGCACACACAGTGTTTATAACATTTTATACTCTCAGTTCACCTACATGACAATACCAGGGTTCCCTAGAGGTGACGAGGCCCTGCTCACACAGTGTTTATAACAATGTATACTCTCAGTTCACCTATAAGTCAATACCAGGGTAGCCTAGAGGTGACGAGGCCCAGCACACACAGTGTGTATAACATTGTATACTCTCAGTTCACCTACATGACAATACCAGGGTTCCCTAGAGGTGACGAGGCCCTGCTCACACAGTGTTTATAACATTGTATACTCTCAGTTCACCTACAAGTCAATACCAGGGTAGCCTAGAGGTGACGAGGCCCTGCACATACAGTGTTTATAACAATGTATACTCTCATCTCACCTACAAGTCAATACCAGAGTAGCCTAGAGGTGACGAGGCCCTGCTCACACAGTGTTTATAACAATGTATACTCTCAGTTCACCTACAAGACAATACCAGGGTAGCCTTAAGGTGACGAAGCCCTGCACACACATTGTTTATAACATTGTATCCTCTCAGTTCACCTACAGGACAATACCAGGGTAGCCTAGATGTGACGAGGCCGTGCAGACACAGTGTTTATAACATTGTATCCTCTCAGTTCACCTACAAGACAATACCAGGGTAGCCTAGAGGTGACGAGGCCGTGCAGTCACAGTGTTTATAACATTGTATCCTCTCAGTTCACCTACAAGTCAATACCAGGGAACAATCCGCACTACAAATGTCGTGGACAATAACCTGGTTTGTGCCAGTGTGGTGTCGACTGCGAGCTTGTGGTGCATTACTTAATATCTCTCTCCCCCACCCCCAATCTTGTGTGCTAGAATGACAGGTATACATAGTTGCTGTAAAATATACTTGGATTATTAGTTGGAGTGTTTCGTTTTCTGTGACACAATGTGTTTCTAGGCAGGAAATTTTGGTCACTGAGTGATTGGAAAGCAGGTTTTGAGAGCCATTTTACAAATTCCCCTAGCTCTGATGGCGTATGTAGTTGTGTTCTACCAGCTCTGCTGGATTTGCTCGTGGTCTGCGGGCGACATGCAACTGATCAGTCTAGAGTCGGGGGCCGCAGGCTTACGGACTATCGCACCCATCACTAGGCAAACCTGCGCGCCACAAGCTCGTAGTCGACTCCACGCTGACACAAACCAGGTTATTGCCCACGACCTCTGTTGTGCGGTTTGTGCGTCATCTTTACATTGTACACAGGAAACGCTGCAGCCTCTTCGCTCAACTGCAACACGGGTTATTGTGCACGACCTCTCTTGTGCGGTATGTGCCTCGCCTATATATTGTACCCAGAAAACGCAGCCGCCTCTTCGCGCAGCCGCTACACTGGTTAATGTCCACGACCCCTGTTGTGCGGTTTGTGCATCACCTGTATATTGTACCCAGGAAACGCAGCCGCCTCTTCGCGCAGCCGCAACACAGTTTATTATCCACCACCTCTGTTGTGTGGTTTGTGCCTCGCCTTTATATTGTACCCAGGAAACGCAGCCGCCTCTTCGTGCAGCCGCAACACAGGTTATTGTCCACGACCTCTGTTGTGCGGTTTGTTCCTTGCCTTTATATTGTACCCAGGGACGCTGCCGCAACACAGGTTATTGTCCACGACCTCTGTTGTGCGGTTTGTGCCTCGCCTTTATATTGTACCCAGGAAACGCAGCCGCCTCTTCGTGCAGCCGCAACACAGGTTATTGTCCACGACCTCTGTTGTGCGGTTTGTTCCTTGCCTTTATATTGTACCCAGGGACGCAGCCGCAACACAGGTTATTGTCCACGACCTCTGTTGTGCGGTTTGTGCCTTGCCTTTATATTGTACCCTGTAAACGCAGACGCCTTTTCGCGCAGCCGCAACACAGGTTATTGTCCATGACCTCTGTTGTGCGGTTTGTGCCTCGCCTTTATATTGTACCCAGGAAACGCAGCCGCCTGATCGTGCAGCCGCAACACAGGTTATTGTCCACGACCTCTGTTGTGCGGTTTGTGCCTCGCCTTTATATTGTACCCAGGGACGCAGCCGCAACACAGGTTATTGTCCACGACCTCTGTTGTGCGGTTTGTGCCTCGCCTTTATATTGTACCCAGTAAACGCAGACGTCTTTTCGCGCAGCCGCAACAGACGTTATTGTCCATGACCTGTGTTGTGCGGTTTGTGCATCGCCTTTATATTGTACCCAGGGACGCAGCCGCAACACAGGTTATTGTCCACGACCTCTGTTGTGCGGTTTGTGCCTTGCCTTTATATTGTACCCTGTAAACGCAGACGCCTTTTCGCGCAGCCGCAACACAGGTTATTGTCCATGACCTCTGTTGTGCGGTTTGTGCCTCGCCTTTATATTGTACCCAGGAAACGCAGCCGCCTGATCGTGCAGCCGCAACACAGGTTATTGTCCACGACCTCTGTTGTGCGGTTTGTGCCTCGCCTTTATATTGTACCCAGGGACGCAGCCGCAACACAGGTTATTGTCCACGACCTCTGTTGTGCGGTTTGTGCCTCGCCTTTATATTGTACCCAGTAAACGCAGACGCCTTTTCGCGCAGCCGCAACGGACGTTATTGTCCATGACCTGTGTTGTGCGGTTTGTTCCTCGCCTTTATATTGTACCCAGTAAACGCAGACGCCTTTTCGCGCAGCCGCAACAGACGTTATTGTCCATGACCTCTGTTGTGCGGTTTGTGCCTCGCCTTTATATTGTACCCAGGGACGCAGCCGCAACACAGGTTATTATCCACGACCTCTGTTGTGCGGTTTTTGGCTCGCCTTGATATTGTACTGTACCCGAATTCTGCATAGCCACCACCTATTATCCGCTGAAATGGTAAGGCTTGCAGGGACGTTGATACCCAGCTAGATAAACCAACACTTCCCTACTAGGTGAATAACTGGGAAGCTCTCGGAACACGCAGGCCATACAATAGTACTACTAACTAGTCACATACAAGATCCTAGTATAAAAGATTGGCAGGACGAGAATCTCGAATCTCGAGGGTGAACGGTTAAAGTCTAAGTGAGCGCCAGTATCCAACTAGTAGAACTATCATATATCGATTATTAAATGAGAAGATTGACAGTTTCTAAAAAAGTAAAGAAAACTAAAAATTGCTTGTTGGAATTTATTCATAAGGACACTACAAGTTATGTCCCTTACACAAATTAACGTATCACTTCAAACAAAAATCAAGTTTAAATAATTTGTATAGACATACCTATCTTTAAATTATTCCTGTGCAACAGGAATTCGAACCTCAAATGAGTCCTCCTCAACCAATATAAACTTTACATTCAAAATATAAACTGTATTTAGATTATTTAAATAAGTCAACTGCTCTTGATACATCCTGTAGTTCTCAACTATCACTTAATATATTGAACGTCACTCTTTACATTTCTCTCCCTACATAATACAGATTTCTTATCTTGGCTGTTCTTAACAAATCTAAAATTAATTATTAAAAATTATTAATGTATAGTAGATTTTCAAGTGATTTTATTTGTACTCTGAAATCTTGTATTGATTATATTGCCAAACGATACAAATATTTACAAAATTCGAATTATCGCGACCAACATGATATTCTGCTTAAGCTCCTCCATGATCCTAATAGATCTTCCTCTCTCATCTATTAACCTTCTTATAAAATCTTTCTTCAGATAAATTTCACAATATATATAATGGTTACCATTATTAAAATCTTTCGTTACGTCCAATATAACCTCTGTAGCGAGCAGTTAAGCTCATTACGGTTCTGGCTTTACGAATCCATTAATAAAATCGATGAATTTCGAATACTATGCTGGAATATCGCATTTTGGCAATAATAATAACCGTGGATCGTGGCATTAATCCTCACTGACATATTACATCTCATTATACAAATATTACTTCCATAGACTTCACTTACATTCTGTACAGAACGTTGCCTCGTTATAATTGCATTACTACCTCTTTCTACTATTGAACACGTCTTCAATTAGCGTCTAGAATACGCTTACATTTCCATTATAACATTTCCTTTCTTACGACGATGTACGGTATTGCAAAAATATTAAACCATCTCTATACATTCCCAAAATGTATGAGATTCAGTGACCCTATTCAATAAACACAGCTGCGTGTTATATTTTTCAAGTTACACACTACAAACACCTTTTAACGATAATACATTGTCCTCGTGCTTTTATAAACTCATTACTTGTTCCGTTCACATAACTTACTATTTCTGTACAACTTTCTAGACTCCCTGAGTCTAATATTTACGATCACATCTTCCATACTTCTATGTTCGATCACGTTACAATAAAATAAAACCTTCTGAGATAATAGTCGGCGTATATTCGCTCGTTTGATAACAATACTATCATATCCTACCATTCTGGTAATAATCAAAGCAATTATATTCATATTTACTCTCTCTGACTTTCTTATGACAACAGGTTGATATACATTATCACACCTTGTCTTTCTTCGCATTTACATGTTCATAAACATAGTTACAATTGTATTTAACTCCAACAATGAGTTATTAATTCTTGTGTTATTACCTTGACTTAATTGTCAACAATGTGATCCGGTTTCTTTTCTCTAATATTTCATACTATTAGGCGTAAACCGAAACCTTTGCGTGTGCTTTGTGGACTTCGAAAAAGCATTTGATAAAGTCAGCTGGCACAAGCTGTTTCCTCTTCTGGATAGGATGTCCCCATCGATTAATCAGATAAATATTTGAACTGTATATAAATCAAACTGCTGTTGTTCGGCTTGGAAATGACGTATCAGAACCCGCTAATATCCGCAAAGGTGTGCGACAATGTTGTTTGCTGTCCCCTGGACTGTTCAATGCCTTCGCTGAAGCTATAACAAGTGGTCTTTTAAAAGTTCTAATATGGGAGTGAAAGTTGGTGCAAGACTTATCCAGAATATTAAATATGCTAATGATCTGGCATTACTTGCAGTAAATCTGCATACATTAACAACATGTTGCAATGTTTAAATGATACTGCTACAGAATACGGAATGAAAGTCAATTTTAAGAAGACCAGGATTCTGGTGATAAGTAAGCATCGATACCAACTAAATAAAACCAAAAATAAAGAACCAATACAACAGGTCAGTTGTTTTAAATACCTTAATCAGATCTTCACAGAAGACCTACGATGTGAAGTTGGAATAAGAAGCCGTATAACCAATGCCAAGCAGGCGTTCCGTGAAAAGCATTCTCTAATTTCTCAACGCTCGATGTCCCTCAGCCTTAGAAAACAACTGGCTAAGACCTACATAGGGCCAGTTGCAATGTACTGCAGTGAGACCTGGGCAATGAATAGAGATGACATTAAACGACTAGAAGCGTTTGAGATTTGGTGTTGGCGCCGAATGGAAAAGATCAGTAGGGTAATGAAAATGACCAACATAACGATGCTGGATCGAATAAAGGAAAAACGGCAAATGATCCACCAGATATATTGAAGGAGATCCACCTGGCTTGACCACAGGTTACGACATGGTAGCCTGATGATCGACATACTAGAAGGCAAAATATCAGGAAACGCCCTCTCGGGAGGCCATGGAACACTTTCATGAGATCTTTCCTAGATAGCTCTGGCCTACAAAGTTATGGAGTGGTCAACAGACAGCACATGACCGAACAACGTGGAAAAGACTCATTGTAAGGGAAGACCAGTCGTTTGTCTGAGAAACATGGTGACGATGAACATTTAACTGTTACAGAGTCTCATTTCTATAATTATTGAGTTATTTACCTCAAAATACTTCATTAAAGTATTATCAAAGTATATATAAACGCTGTCGTATCATATCTTGGCATTATTATTATCGACGTATTTTATCGAAGCCTTCCACTCTTATAAAGAGGATTCGTTTAAAATCGTAGAATTATAAAACGTATAACCAAAATTATCTAACAACAAATATTCAAAATATCATTATTATACGTCAAAAATGACACACGCTAACGTAAAAAGAATTTACATTTAATTTACGTGAGTCTAGCAACATAATAACATGAGTTATAAATGGATACATCTACAAATATGTGTTGGTCACATCTGAAATATCCCCAAAATATGGCAAACTACTAAATATATGACAATCATTCATCTACCTTGAGCTGCAATGATTTCACGATAACCTGTGCTGCTGGTGGAGAGGTATGCGGCTACATTCTTCAGACGCGTGACTGAGATGCTCACTGGCTTTAACTGAGTCCTACGCTTGCCTGAAGCAACCGCATAGCTGGTCTGCCACACTCCCCAGTGCAGGCAGTCTCCACTCATCTCGACTTCTCTTTTCACGACTGAGCAGTCTAGAATCGCGTACGCATCTAAGCTATATAGCTCTGTCGAAACTCTCTTCATACGACACCTCTCTTTTAGTAAATCATTGAAATTATGTGCTGTAGTGTTTGTGCTATGAGATTTCCTTGATGTTGATGGAAACTCATATAGTTGTAGCGATATTGTTGACATCAGACGACTGCGGTAGGCATTGCAGTGTTAATCTGTCCTAACCACTGTTGTCTGGTCTCCTCTGGATTCCACACCCACCATTTAATGTAGGTTAGCTTCCCTCCATGGTAACTTAGTACTTCATGACGTCTTCGGACATAGAATTAGAATGTGGACGTCCCCTCTGACTCGGGTTCGTTAACATGGTAAAATATTTCTGAAAGTATGGTTGAAATATTTTTAATAACGTTGATTGCTTCGTAGTATTTCTATAGAATAGCAATGTTATATCAGTAGAAGTTCTTACTATCTTTCAATAGAAGATTGTATTGCATATTGCTTCTTATAAACGTCTTTTTCATTATATCAGTAGCTTCAATTCTCAGTGCTATTCTTCAATGTTATTTTCACGGGCAATGTAAATCCTCGTTGGCTGATATTAACGGCTCTCCTTCCGCCAAAGTATTCATCTTCGGTCGCTCACTATATCGGCGATTATATTCTTGGAAGTATCACGAAATTGGTCCTTACTCGACCAGTCGTAGAAATGGAATGAATTATCTCGATTCTTCGCTGCTAGGTTCCTCGCTTCCAATAATGGCGTTGCTAGCCTCGCACACTTTTTAATTCCATTAATTTACAAATATCTCCTCTCGAAGCTTTAAATGTCAAATATCATTTCGGTAAATAAATTTTATTTCTTATTCTCTTGATACTAGAGCGTTATAATATTTTATAATTTTCATTTTAAAATAGAATAATATTTTATTCCTCAGATAGATAAAATATTCTGATTGGTAGCTGAGTTACCATGCAGATTTTATTGTAAATTGGTGTCGTATGGCGATATCTCTTTCATTGTCACACAGAAGTGTGCCAAGTGCAAAGCTTCTCTGTTGACGCGCACTTGACGAACCTAACCGGTTCTCTACTGTCTGACATGTAATTCCGTCATTTTTCAGCTTCAATAAAACTCATTCTCCCTTGGATAAATTATTTTACACAGAATCTTTTCCATTCTTGCTCATTATAAATGCTGTAATTTTCTCATACATCTCATCAATAGCTTTCACTTCATAACAGAATGCTTATGTGTATGACAAGTTGCTCTTACTGCTACTTCATTTCCATTCAGACGAATAAGGGAAGGGGTTAGAGGGAGATGACCGAGTATATACATGAGGAAGGGATGGTAAATGGTGTCAATGGCCATCTCTACATCTAAGCAAAGAAGGGCGGCGGTATGGCGAGGTTTCACAAATGCATGAAGGGAAGAGGTGATCATGAGTTGATCGATGGGCGTGAAAACCAGCTTGGGATTCGGGGAGGAGGGGGAGAGATTCTAAGTAGTACCTGTTACGTTTTGCGAGAATGAGTTCAAGTATTTTCGATAGGACCAGAAGGAGGCGGATGTGGCGATAGGCGTGAAGGTCGGAGGGGGGTTTATTATGATTGAGGGGAAGTTAGATAGATAGAGGCGTGGCACCAATGGCAAGGGTAGAGAATGGTAGTATAAATAGAACTGAGGGCATGGATATGGACTCGCGGGGCTTCCTAGATATTGCGATAGATTATGGTGCCAGCGCCCGGGCTGGTGGATTTGCGACGACGGGGGACTTAAGAGATTTCTTCGGACGTGATAGGGCGATTGAGAGGGTGGTTGAAATCGACTTGAGCAAAGTGATCAAAATTAGGAAGGAGAGAAGGACTATGGGTTGGGTCATTAAAGCGGTGGAGAAGAGGGGAGACGGGGTGAATGAATTTAGGTTTGGGGACGGGGGAGAACACGGTATAAAAATGAACGGCAAAGAGGTCAGAATTGCAAGATGAGTGGTAGGGACGACAGTGGGAGTACGGATGGGGTATGTTGGACGGAGGGGGGGGGGGGGGGGAGGTTGGTGAGACGACGAAATGTGGGCCAACATTGGGAAGGATGAGGAGTTTGGCAGAGTTGGTACAGGCATTGATCCAATAGGACCGTTTAATGACTTTGCTGAAAGATTTTGCATGGTGGAGGTAGAAACGATGTTGTCGAAAATAATCGGGATCACGGGTGCGAACATAGGAGCGATAGTAATCATGAGCGACGTGGAGGAGACGAAGGGTTTTTGGTGGGATAGGAGGTTTGGTAGGATGGAACAAGCGACGAGGGATTTGGAGACGATCAGCTGTCAGAATAGCAGTTTCAGTAACAAGGGTATGAGAGTTAGGAAGGGAAATAGGAGGGGGTAGGAAGAGTGAGAAGTGAGGTGATGGTAGCGTGGTAAGCGGGCTAATCAGTTTGGGTAAAGCAGCGGGAAGGGGGAGGTCGGGGAGGGGCAGTGGAATGGGGATGGAGATAAGGGCCGGTACATGATCATTGCCAATGAAAGGACGATGGGAGGAACACAAAGCTTGGGAGATATCAGAAGATCGGGAGTAGAGCTGGAGATTGGGCTAGTTGGAGAGGGGAAGGGTACACTCACTCCGCGAATGCTGCGAAGAAGGGTGTGAAAAGCTTAATTATCCGTAGCAGAATAAGGATTAATAGTAATATTTGTGACGAGAACATAGTTGCGGAAGGTGAGAAAGCCATTAAGAGGAGGGGTACGAGGCGGGAGATAGACAGTAACTATGGTAAAGGTTTTTGGACGGGGCAAAAACTTCTAAAATCAAATACTCGGTGAAGTAGTGAGGGAAATTATAGTGATGCTGAGTGACAGCAATATTCCGATGGAGTCCACCTTCACACCTCCACGAATTGCGAAATGTGGATGATCAGCACGGTAGGCAGTGTACGGAGGTAGATGTAGCTGTTGAGAAGGAAGAAGAAAGGTCTCATTAAGGACGACAGCATCCGGGGAGTGTTGGAGAAGGGAGAGGTCTCTGTGGGGGTCCGGGCGCGGAACATCAAGAGCCCGCTGATGAGCCAGCTAGGTGTTCCTGGGCGAAACCACATACAAAGGCACGCTTAATACCTAGAAAAATTGCTGAGTTTTAATCGTTGGCTGTCAGTCAGGCACTGTTTGATAGGCATTGACTTCATGCTGCTCCCTGATTGGCCAGAGCCCTAGCCAGTCACGCGCTAAGAGAACGATCTATGCACCTAGGTATTGCTATGTCTGAATCTATCAATGCGATTGAAATTATTGAGATGCTTCAAGGTCTCTAATGTCTCTTTTATTATCCTCTTTTGATATCTAGGAATTTTAGAAACATTTTCGGATTTATCAAATTCTATGGCGTGTCTAGTGACGTCAGTATGTTCAACTATTGCAGACCTGTAATTAATTTGTTAGTTTTTTGTCTCGAATTTGTTCTGATAACCTATTGGAAATGCGACTTTTGTATACCCTATGTATATATCTCCACAGGAACAAGGCGCTTTGTAAACTTCTGCGTCCTGGTTTTAGCTAGTACTTACGCAGCTTGTTTAGTGGTTGCTTAACCGTTGTCACGTTGTGTTCCCTTAGCAACTTGACGATTCAATTTGTCACCCCCTGTTTCTTAGGCGTAAAGGATTTATGGTGGGGTCAATCTTCCTTCTTTCAGCAGTTCTTCGGCTTTGTTCTTTATTCCTTATGAGCCTATTTATCTGTACTTGGCTGTATCCATTAGTTAGGAGCGTATTCCAATCTCGTTCTTTCTCTTAATTTGCGCTATCATTATCGCAAATGCGGTTGGCTTTGGTGAGGATTGTCCTAGCTACCATTTTCTTCTGCAACGGTGGATTGCTTTAGATTGCATGTACGTACCGATTCTGAATTAGTGCCTTTCCTATAGACCCTGTGTCCAAGCGTGTTGTCTGTTCGTTTATAGACCAGAACTTCTACTAAGGCCAGTGGATTATTTTCATCTACTTCCACTGTTAAGTATATGTCAGATGTCTGGATCTCGTGAAATCTAGTAAGTCCTGAAGTGAGTAGCGTCCAGGTTCCCATTTCAAACAATCTCGTTTTCGTATCTGAACGATCACTCAAGATTCAATGGGATCGCCTTTACGGCTTCTCCCTCCAAATTGCAATGCAAACGTTGGCCAATAATAGTGAAGAGGGGTATCCCATGGCTGCTCCCTCCATATGTTGAAACATCTGCCTATTGAAGCCGATGAATGTGGAGTTAACGCTGTGTTCAACTGAGTCCGTTAAAACTTTTGCCGCTGTAAGCTTTTACCTGATTATCTGTTGGGCCTCAGGTACAGAAACCTTGGTAAATAAGGAATCCACATTGAGGCTTGCCAGTAGATCGCCGTAATTCAAGTTTATACTCGCTATGATATCTACGAAGCGTCGATAATTTCTGACGTGAGAGGGTGGCGAGGAAATAATAGATGCAGGACCTAATTCAAATATTGGGCAAGTGCGTTAGTTAGGGACGCTATAGCGCTAAATATTGGTCTCCGAGGCTCATCGGTCTTGTATATTTTATGTAGGACATAGAACGTCGGAGTTTTTGAGTAGCGAGATTCTATGGATTTCTAGTTCTCTTATGTAATTTATGACTCTTTAATTAGCCACATCTTTATCCTCTCTATTTTGTTTTTGGGCTTCCAGGAGATCGCCTTATAATCTAGGTCTGATATACGGGCCTGGCATGTTTGATGCCCTGAGAGGCCCCTTTTCTAATTTATTATGTTTCGAAGGCTAGTAGATGACGGATATAAACTTCTAGCCCGCAAGTAATATCTCCCGTAGGAAGACGTCTCGGCGAAATTAAGTACATTGCTTCGGATGTAGACTGTGGTAGTTTTGTACAGAGGAATAAATTGATAGCACCACAATTAGGATACATAAAGTGCTGCATTGAAAGCGTCTAAAGACTGATAACTCAATCAAAAACAACAACGATATTGTATCCTTGTCACTCATCAATTTAGCCGCCTCTGTGAAATCTCACCCAATTATTCTTAAGAATAGACTCATTTTCATGAACATTGCCGAAGGCCAAGCAGTGTGGCAAAGGGTGGAGGAATGAGCACCTTGTCCTTTGCGGCACCCAGCATGTAGAAAATCTAACGACTTCTGATCGGAATATTTTGGAGGCTATGATACGATCCATATACAATCATGCAGTCAGAGCTATGAGTCCAAAATCTCCGACAAGACACATCTTTATAATCTACAGGTGTGTCTTGCATAATTGTAAAATGTTCAGGCTGTATGTTCAACATATATTTGATGAGTGGAAACGAAGTCAGTTACCGGTACTTCTCGAAGACAAGTTTTCTGGTGATAGTATTAAAGAAAGTGGTCCCAATTATATTTTTTCTTCTTAGATCTCTAATTCTCTTATTCTTCTTCCGTGATAATGTAGCGGATTTTGAACTGTTGGTACTAATTGTTTCAGGTTGATATGTCCAAATACATCGGATAATGCTGTAAGGGGGATTTACCGATTTGGTAATAGTGTAAGAAAATATGCTGTCTGTGCTTCTAGTGGAACATGTACTACCAAACAAACATTAAAGTCAACCTCTGCTAGTCGTACCGGTAAAAGGGCATATCCATGTCGCGTATGTGAATCCAAGTTTACCCAGAGAGGTAGTTTGAAGAGACACATGCTGAATCATAGGGGCGAGAGGACCTTTTCATGTGGCATATGTGAATCCAAGTTTACCTCGAGAGGATATTTGAATATACACATGCTCATCCATAGCGGCGAGAGGCCATTTTCATGTAGAGTATGTGAATCAAAGTTTACCCAGAGAGGAGATTTGAAGAGACACATGCTGATCCATAGCGGCGAGGAGACCATATCATGTAGCGTATGTGAATCCAAGTTTAAGAGTAGAGGATTTTTGAAGTCAACATGCTCATCCATAGCAGCAAGAGGCCATTTTCATGTAGCGTATGTGCAGCCAAGTTTAAACGGAGAGAAGGTTTGAAAATACATATGTTAATTCATAGCGGCGAGAAGCCCTTTTCATGTAGGGTATGTGTGTCCAAGTTTGTCCAGATAGGAAATTTGAAGAAACATATGCTCGTTCATAGTGGCGAGAAGCCCTTTACATGCAGCGTTTGTCAATCTAAGTTTACCCAGAAAGCAAGTTTGAAGACGCACATGATCGTTCATACCAGCGAGAAGCCATTCTCATGTAGCGTATGTGAATCCAAGTTTACCATGAAAGGAAGTTTGAACTCACACATGCTTCTCCATAGCGGCAAGAAGTCATTTTCTTGCAGCGAATGTGAATCCAAGTTTACCCAGATAGGATATTTGAAGAGACACATCTTGGTCCATAGTAGTGAGAAGCCCTTTTCATGCAGCGTATGTGAATCCAAGTATAAAACTAGAGGAAGTTTGAAGAGACATATGCCAGTCCATAGCGGCGAGAAGACATAGCGTATGCCAAGCCAAATTTACCGTTACAAAATCTTTAGTGGAAAACATGCCAATCCATAGCGTCGAAAGGCCATATTCATGTAGCATATTTGAATCCAAGTTTACCCGGAGAGGACATTTAAAGACACACATGTAATCCATAGTGGCGAGTAGGGTATGTGAATTCAAGTTTAGCATGAGAGGAAATGTCTAGTCTATACCGGCGAGAAGCTGTATTCATGTTGCATAAGTGAATCCGAGTTCTCCCAGAGTGTATCTTTGAAGAGGTACATGCTAATTCAGAGACACATTTCCTAAAGTGAGGCGGGAAACCATTCTTATGAAGTAGACCCAAGGTCATAATACCCTAAATGTGAATATGTTATGACTTTACTAATGGTGGCAAGTTGCGATATTAAAGTAGTACTTTTGCTGGAATGTGGCATTTGGCCAGCTACCAGGGGTGCACGCCTCCCTGCAGCCAACCGAACTTGTGTCTCAAATTGCGTGCAGGTTTAAACTGTAACATAGTACTGTACCCGTTCCGCGGTGACATGCGATGACCCAGCTGTCATAGCATCGCACATCATGCGGTACGGAACACACAGACAATAGAAATAAAATATAGGAATGTGTCGGGATCCAGTTGAAATTTAAAAAATCAGCTTTGGGTACCACGAGACGAACTGTGTTCAGGGTCGTCTACGGGCTTAATCACCAATAAAAAAATAGGGCGCCATCATGCTGGATTCCTAGCAAACGACATCCCTTCTGGTTAAGCCTTACAATGACTCAGGAACGAAGAAGGGAAAAGGATGCCATCACGAAATTTTAAAAACCAAACAATGAAATGTATTAAAGTTTGGCAAGATTAAATAAAATAACCGAAAATTCCTGCCTAGGAGAATGGTGGATAATATTAGGGTGAGAATGTTCATTGCAAGCCCATCCATCTCCTTCCTGCCTTAATTTTCACAAGAGCAAGAAAAAACTAAAAGGTCATTTTGTCCCCTCAGAATCACCCAAGCGCTTGACAAACGCAACATAATCACTCGTGATACCAGAGGCCTAATATAAATTTACGCTTTACAACAATTCATGTGAACACATAATATTCATCTTGTTTATCACATATTTATATACAATATTGCACTGAAATTCGTCTGAGGAAAATATCTATCACTCCTAACATCATTATAATCATAAACTTGGACATCATTAGGTGTGATCAAAACATGTTTTAAATGTATTAATAAATTGGCATAACATTCACTGAAATAAGCCATAATCAGTGGTTTATTTAGTTTCAACAATAATCAGGTCAAATAAACGACAGAAATTCTCATCCAGATTGAGCCAATTACATCTCATAATAATAACTTGGATTAATTCAATATGTCCTGAACATCAAACTTGAATCATATTAGAGGCGTTACATTCTATCACATTTATTAAAATGACAGATTTCGTTGCTGCCAGGTAACTTGAGGATTATGCGTATATATTGCACTCAACCACATTAATTGCCATGCAAAAATATTTACCATAAATTCCATACCTTTGGATATCACCATCCAACAATAATTCCATGAACCATTGTTCATTCAAGAAAACCACATCATTAATTCACTATCAAACCTCATCATTATTTCACAATAATTCTTTATAATTGTTCAGCGCATTGCCTGAACCAAGAACCAGACTGTGTTTAATCACTAACCTTCCAGTGAACATATTTATTTTCAATGTGGTAACCTCTTAAAACTGGTAATATCGTCACATCATAAACGTGGCAAAAATTCCTTAATATAATGCGTTTAATAAGCAAAATCGTATAAACTAACTTCTAACAGTAACAAAGATGATCCACCAATGCTGTGGACAAATAAATGTGTCCAACAACCTCTCGAAGAAGGTATAGATTACTGAATAAATTATCAACATGCTCCAAGCATGAACTAAATTTAGTGATGATAACATCACTCTGGATAAATTCTTAAAATGTATATTCATCAGTGTGATCAATGGTTATATCAATATGTGAGGTTTATTTCTGAACCTGGCGCAGTCAGCTGGCATTTGAGGGTGCGCAAATGCGAGGGAGCCGTGTCAGTAGATTTACTGGCACGTTAAAGATCCCCTTCGGGGCAAAATTCCGGCACCCCGGCGTCTCTAAAAGCCAGTGTAGTTAAAAGGGACGTAAAACCAATAACATTATTATTAATTATTTCTGATTAGGTGATGTTTATTTCCGACTCAGTACACGTCTGCTAGAGGAACTAACTATTCCTAAAAAAATCCTTGGTTATGTCCTTATCAACCAACAAAAATATTTAAATTACTGTTCTCAAAATGGAACACTGACATGAAAAACTAATGGATCATGGACAAGAATCAAAAGATATGGTCCTGTTGAAATTTAATGTTACTGGATTTAATAATAATCAACCGATACGTGACTGACACTTATAGTTTGGTTCGCTTACTATCCATTCAGCATAAGGATGAAAATTATGAAAACTAGGATGGGTAAAGATGATTAACACCACACCACTGCTTAAGGGACACTGGGACTGATTTTTTTTTGTCAGAAATCGCAAAAATATTGATTTTTTTAATTCTTTGATATAATTATGCCCCTGATTCCAGCGGATAATTTAGTGAATGTCTTTTCTGAATTCCACCATATTTAAAGGCCCAGCGAATTCTTGAAATGTCTAGTGCATGGTATTTAAACACCTCCTATTCATGGACTTTCATTGAGGCGAGTACTTCTGTACTTATTTTCCTAATAAGGAGCTCAGAAAAGCAAGAAAGAGGGTGTTAACATCTGGTGCTGGGCAGTTTTAGCTGATAAGGTATGCTAATAACTAAAAAAATATGGATGTCTTAATAAAAGTGCATTTTTCTGAGCTTCCCAATTTTTTGAAACAAAATTCGCCCCATATGCATCAGACTTGTAGCTATAATGTAGCAAATTTTTATACATATTCTATATTAACGCATCCATAAGCACAGTAATTAGTTTTACTGTAGTATTCATTGTTTTGCCATTAAAAATATCTTAATTTTCAAATAATAGGCAATTAATGGGATAAATAAATTGTGAAATATGTTAATTTATATCTCAACAAATATTCATATGAACTTAAAACCAATCCCTAGGATTGCTTCCATACTAAATATCTATATGGGAAAGTCATGATAAATGACCTACCTCTATCCGTTTAACGCAAGGACTATTTTCAATATGTGCATATTTTTCATATTAAAATAATCATATATCCTAAACGGTTAGAGATAGAAAAGTGTAAATCAGTAGTCTAGTGTATATTACTATTAGAGTGCTGTATGAAACATTAGAACAATTTCCACTGATAATTACCTAAAATTGAAAGCCTATCACCAAAAAATATGCATGTTTTTATACAAGTCCATTTATCGCGGCTTCCCATTTTTTGATACAACATTTGGTCCTTGCGCATTAGATTTGCTGCTATAATAATGCAAATGTGTATTCATATTCTATATTAATGCATCCATAAGTTCGGTGATTAGTTTTACTGTAGTATTCATAGTTTTGCCATTAAAAATATTTTAATTTTCAAATAATAGGCAATTGATGGGATAAATAAATTGTGAAATTTGTTAATTTATATCTCAACAAATATTCTTATGAACTTAAAACCAATCACTAGGATTGCTTCCATACTAAATATCTATATGGGAAAGTCATGATAATTGACCTACCTCTCTCCGTTTAACGCAAGGACCATTTTCAAAATTTGCATATTTTTCATATTAAAATAATCATATCTCCTAAACGGTTAGAGATAGAAAAGTGAAAATCAGAAGTCTAGTGTATATTACTATTAGAGTGCTGTGTGTAACATTATAACAATATCCATTGATAATTACCTAAAATTGAAAGCTGATAACCAAAAAAATATGCATGTGTTTATAAAAGTCCATTTATCGCGGCTTCCCTATTTTGATACAACATTTGGTCCTTGGGCATTAGATTTGCTGCTATAATATTGCAAATTTGTATTCATATTCTATATTAATGCATCCATAAGTTCAGTGATTAGTTTTACTGTAGTATTCTTAGGTTTGCCATTATAAATATTTTAATTTGAAATAATAAGCAATTAATGGGATAAACAATTGTGAAATGAGTTAATTTATATCTCAACACATATTCATATGAACTCAAAACTAATCACTAGGATTGCTTTCATACTAAATATCTATATGGGAAAGTCATGATAAATGAGCTACCTCTATCTGTTTAACGCAAGGACCATTTTCAAAATTTGCATAATTTCTATTTAAAAATAATCATATCTCCTAAACGGTTAGAGATAGAAAAGTGTAAATCAGTAGTATAGTGTATATTAGTATTTAAGTGATGTGTGGAAAATTAGAACAATATCCATTGATAATTACAAAAATATGAAAACTCAGTCCCAGTGTCCCTTAAAGCAAATGGGCTCCAGACGTAGACTAAAGATTAAAAGTCCCTAACTGTAGGTAAGGTGATAAACACCACACTACCGCTCGATGGCAAGAAGGCCCTAAAACGTCGGCTCATTATGAAAATTCCCTAGGATGGGTCAAGGCGATTAACACCACTCCACTGCACAAAGCAAAGGTCCCCTTTCGTGGTCTAAAGTGAAATGCATTGGAATGGAACTAAACATAAATGTTCAGTCAAATATCAATGATATGTTCGCTAAAACGATGTAATAGCAAAGAAAACAAGTAGTTCCGTGAAGAACTAGACAGCCTATTTTCATGTATCCTACTTATGTTAATTGCCTCTATCAACAATCAAAATTTCAGTTTGATTGCTGTAATAGATTCGTAGATATTGAGAACCGACTAAATATTGCGGATGTTTGCCAAGTTGGATTTTTATATATGTAGGTCTTAGAGTTATGTACTATTACATGAAGATTGTTGTGTTCGTGTAGTACTCAAACTTCAATCTCATGATTAGGACACAAGAAGTAAAAACGAGATTTAAAAATTTCGCACAGCTGCCATCTTTTGGTTATGGAAACAATTGAATAAAATTACAAGCCAGTGGATTAACATTCGTATATTGATTTACTGTACCAAGTGTCACTGCACTCAGATGGTTAAATTGCGAGAAACGACAATATGAATATTTATACTTTGCGTCGCCGCCATGTTGGATTTGTGATCACCAGGTTATTTAAAGTCCTATAGGTGAACTTATGTTCATAGCCCCTATGAACATTAAAAAATTAAGTTTGATTGCTGTAATAGATTCGTAGATAATGAGACCCAGCTAAATATTTCGGATGGTGGCCAGGTTGGATTGTTAAATGTATAGGCCATAGAGTCATGTATAATTACAGGAAAATTATAGCGTAGTTTCATTGTTCAAACTTTCACTTCTATCGCATGATTTCGACACAAGAAATAAAAACTTAACTTTAAAATTCGCACAGCGGCCATCTTGAGGTTATGCAAACGATTGAACTAAATTATATACCAGTGCATTTAAATGTATATAAACATTTCCTGTAGCAAGTTTCATTGCGTTTAGAACATTAAATCGCGAGAAAGGTCTATTTAAACTTTTCAAATTCGCTTGGCCGCCATGTTCGTTTTGTAGTTAACCGGTTTTCAAAAGTCTTACAGATGAACTTCCAGTAGTGCCCTTTATCTTCGTACAAAATTTCAGGGTGATACCGCTAATAGTTTCAGAGATAAAGAATGCCGGTGAAATATTTCGCATAACCACCATCTTGTGGTTATGTAAAGAATTGAACGAAGTTAGATGTCGGTGCATTACAACGTGTATAAACATATACCGTACCAAGTGTCATTGCGTCTTGTTGACTAAATCGCGAGAAACGTCTATTTAAATGTCGCAAATTCGCTTGGCCGCAATATTGGTTTTGTAGTTATCAGGTTTTCAAGAGTCACATAGGTGAACTTCTAGTAGTTCCCTTTGTTACCGTGAAATATTCCATGGTGATATTTGTAAAGGTTTCGGAGATATTGAATGCCGGTGAAATATTTCGGACAGCCGCCATGTTGGATTGATGAGACGTAACAAAATTTGAAGGGCTTGGTCGGGGTCTTCCAGAATAGTGCTATAAACTTACTGAGTTTCATTGAAATCGCTACACGCGTTTAGATGTTATTAGTGGACACACACACAGACCGACAGACACACGGACAAATGGTGATCTCATAAGCCTATTCTTTCTTAAATGAAAATAGGCTAAAAATTATCCACTCGAAGAATAAATTCACATATATATACCTACCAGCAGGTACCCGCGGCTTCGCCCGCGATCAAGACAATGGGGACGATGCATTATTGCTGATAATTGGTCTATTCTATTACAGCAATCGCGGCTATAGGTGTGTCCATTCTAATTCTGAATTATCTGATACATACAGTATATTGATATGAACAGCAAAGTGGGAATTTTATAGAGTTGTGAAGGTCTGCAGGGTTCGATGTTACAATATGTTAACACATTTTAAAATTACGTTTTAGGTTTTGACATCTTCTGCTGAGACATAACGATTTTGTTGTCCGGATGCTCGCGAGCACGCCACATACAGTTGGCCATGGGAAAAAATGGTTTTGTCTAAATGTACACGTGCTACTGTTAAGTGTGTGTCATTGAGCTTTGTTAAAGAAATTGCGAATATTGTTTGAAGAGGGAACTGCACTCTTGCACACTGGAATGGTAAATCTATCAGAATATGGGGAATTAAAAGTAATCTTTTCTTAAGCTATTCTGGATGTAATTTGGCCATACTAATTGATGATTTGAACGTAAACATATCCCTATTAATAGACCTATAGTTAAATATCGCTCACCTTGGCCGCTGATGTACACTATGCAGTCTCTTCCAGTGTTCCATCCCAGGGATTGAAATTCTCTAACGACCCTTTTGCCCCACATGCCTCTCTAAGTAATTAAAATTCCTGATTGTTGTTCTTTGAGTCTTCAGTTTTTTAACTGGTTTGATGCAGCCTTCCATGTCTCTTTCTCCTGAGCTAATCGTTTCATTTCTACATAGCTACCACACCCTATATCCGAGGCAATCTGTTTAACCCTGGTTTACCCCTACAGTTCTCGTCCGCGACCCTCCCATCCATAACTACTGTCGACCAAACTATTATGTGTACTCGAATTTGAAGTTTGTTTGTGAAGTAACCGATAGACCTATATAAAATCCAATAACATCATCATTTTCGTCGTTCTATTTTACGTTAGATCATGTAGGTTTGGAAATTTTAATTTATATTTTAATATTTTTTATCACAGTTGGAACACAAGAAGTGCCCGTTCTTAAGCGATTTTCAACAATGCGTCAAATTTAAGAATTATTATCTCACAAACCCGTCATCAGATCGAATCCAAATTTTAACACAATATACATTGGAATGTTGTATAACAGGTTTATTAATTTTGTGTGTCCAAGAAACCAAGTTGTTATCATTTTTGTAAGGTAACTTTTCCTCGGATCGGGATGGTTTGAAAATGTAGTTCTTGATCGCGTTGTAATCCTTATACATCAAAACGGTATG
Organism: Meconema thalassinum; assembly: GCA_946902985.2. Taxonomy (NCBI): domain Eukaryota; kingdom Metazoa; phylum Arthropoda; class Insecta; order Orthoptera; family Tettigoniidae; genus Meconema; species Meconema thalassinum. Next base: position 209,718,674 of record OX336398.1, read on the forward strand.
CTGTATGATTGTGAAATACGTAAATTAATTCACTTATTTTATATCGGTTTGTATTTGTACGGAGAATTAAGACATGGTTCACCAGTTAGCCGCTCCGGTGAAAGCAGTACATCATTGCCAAGATGAGCTACATCACGCGTCATGGCGCGTCTCGCTCGGAAGTGATGGGCTCCATATCAGCAACGCTGTACAGCATTTCCCGGAGCGGCTAGCTGGTGAACCATGTCTTAATTCTCCGTACAAATACAAACCGATATAAAATAAGTGAATTAATTTACCTATTTCACAGTCATACAACATAACGTTTTGATGTATAAGGATTACAACGCAACCAAGAACTACATTTTCCAACGACCCCGAGCCGAGAAAGAGTTACCTTACAAAAATGATAACAATATTCGTTCTTGAACACACAAAATTTTGAAATTAATAAACCCGTTATACAACATTCCAATGTATATTGTGTTAAAATTTGGATTCGATCTGATGGCGGATTTTTGAGATAATAATTCTTAAATGTGACGCATGGTTGAAACACGCTTAAAAACGGGCACTTTTTGTGCTTCAACTGCGATAAAAAATATTAAATTATAAATTAAAAATTCCAAACCTACATGAACTAACGTAACATCGAACGACGAAAATGATGATGTCATTGGATTTTAGGAAGGTCTATTGGTTACTTCATAAGCAACCTTCAAACTCGAGTGCACATAATATTTGGGTCGACAGTAAGCTTGCTATTCCTGGGTGTCAAAATATGTGACCTACCCTCCTATCTCTTCTCTTCATTAGCAGTCGCCAGAAACATCTCTCCTCTCCCACTCGTCTTAATACCACATCATTTGTTACCCTATCTACCCATCTGATCATCATTCTCCTGTCTCACCACATTTCAAAAGCTTCAATTATCCTCTTTTCCGCTGCACCATTAGTCCATTAGTACAACTCAGCAACTTTTCTAGGTTTAAGCCGTGCCTTGTGCGGGGATTCAATGACCGTGAAAGACAAAATACCAACTTTATTGAAATAAGATTGCCCAATTCCTCAGTAAGATAATATAAGAAACAATAATAATTAGCGTGACAGCCGGTAGAATACGACACATTCAACTGTGAATATACGTTGCAGATCATGGTTAAAAACGAATAAGAGCAGATCAAAATTGGCAAACAAAAATATTCAGTTAACAAAAAACAAATTTATAAAGAAAATACCGTGCAAAATAGAAAGTATCTTAACATTGTAAATTCGAGTAAACTTCTGAAAGCTCGCTTACAACAACCAGCCGTAAGAGTATAAAATTAGACTCAAAATCACGATCGTATCCGTGCCCCAAAAGCAACCTCCATAAATAAAATATATCTCATTTTATGCGTATCAATGCGAGGACAACGTTGGTGGTTAAAAGTGGGAACCGAACCCAGCGTTTTAAAGCCCTAAAACGAACGGTTTTCGAGATATTGCCAGAAAACTATCCCCGGTCTGCGATATTTCAGCGGTTGCCATAGTAACGTTGATCTGTTTCTCAGAGGGAACACAGTTATTTGGGAATATCTCCGAAACCGTTCATTTTAGGAACTTAAAAAGTGTGTTTCGGTGTCCCTATAGGACCTCCGAGTATTGTTTCTCGTATCTGGTGGCTTAAAATGAGCTAAATCCGAACTTTGTACCGACTGTCCTTGCTCAGTGCCAAAGGGCCGAAAAAAGTCACTTACAAATTGAATTTTCAAAAACCGTTTCTTAGTGGGCCTCTACATACTCGGATGAACCAACATGCAAAATTTCAGCTTTCTAGGTCTAGTGGTTTGAGCCCTGCGTCGATGACTAAATTTTGGATTGTCAATGCCAAAGGGCCGAAAAAAGTCACTTACAAAATTGAATTTTCAAAAACCGTTTCTTTGTGAGCCTTTACATACTCGGATCAACCAACATGCAAAATTTCAGCTTTCTAGGTGTAGTGGTTTGAGCCCTGCGGTGATGAGTCAGTTTTGGATTATATATATATAAGCAAGATTACCCGAATGGCAAGTCTCATCATCATCCAGATGCACACATATGACCAGATTAATCAAACCAACATCAATATCATGCCATAACTCGACATATAAATCAGATCTAAATTCAAATGTATCAGCGCATTGTAAAAGATTAGAAAATAATATGCTCATATACATCTGTAAAACAGCTTTCACATTCCTGTGAATCCATAAGGAGATAATCGCATCATATATTGTAAATGATAATTTAATATACCCATGTGCCAATTGAAATTCGTTCCGTGAAGAAAAACTCAGATAGATGCTTACTTAACTTTAGGATAGGTCATTCATTCGTAAGTTTTCGCTTCCAGAGATCGGCGAAAATCCATAAGATCAACGGAAACTCCATAAGATCCACGAACATTCCATAAGATCGACGACGCCTTGTTCCTTCGTCTCGGATCTGGGTTTGGCAAACTTCCCTCTCTGGGTGTAACCCCTTTGTATTGTCTGATATATCACGCCACTGTTCAATAAGTTCATCCAAGTTTGGGTTTACTATTTCACAAAAACGTAAGATAGTATCGCACGATTAGTATACTTTGATATTGCATGACGATAGTTTCTGACCAAAATGTAACACACTTGGCTATTGCTGTGTGTATTCGCGAATGTTCGAATATAAAGTCAATTATGAAGCACTTCATCACTGGATATGGCTTACTATAATGTTTACTTGGCTGGTTAAATGTTCATTCGAGTATTAGAAACCCGTGGTTCCCATAGTTATATTGGATATAATGCATCAGCTGTTCGTTGAAATGTAGCACTAATACTATCTGCATTCAGGCACGTGTATTAAATTCACTAGTGTGTTCTGCAGCTCCACTAGAGTACGGGAAATTGATATGTACGCTTTGTATTTTAAAATAGCCCACAATTAAACATGAAACAGCCTAAGGTCCGTGCTTTGAATAATTACAGTAAACACGTATGTTGGTACAGGGGGAAGGAACAAAATATAACGCTGTAACTTTCAAAAGATTTTAAATTAAAGTGTAGGCTATTGTCATTTGTCAGCTGGGAATGTGGGCCTTATCTAATATTTGTGCATTTCAACTGAGCCCACCCAATTATTCTGGCTGCCTGGAGTGTCGACGACAGATACAGATCAGTAGGTGTGCTTGATGCAACAGCTACAAACAGTTGGAAATGTTTAGTTTTTTACCTAGCCGCACACAAGTATGGCTGCAAGGTTCACCCCACAAAAAGGAATTTTAATTTGCTGTACTTTTATTAAGAACGGGTATGCTAGAGTTACTCGCAGAGCATTTCAACAGGAATTTCTGGTGTTAAGGTGCCTTCGAAGACAGCAGTTCGGAAGGTTGTGACGAAGTTCAAGTCTACGGCGTCAGTTTTAAAAAAATAATTAAAACGAAGTCGTCACGTTTGGACAGAAGGGAAATTAGAGAACATTACTGCTCGATTATTATGGTCAGAGAGAATGTCATAGCGAAATTAAACCAACGTGTCATATTCAACGGCTCAGAGGGCCACAAAGCTCATTATCGATCGTACAATATTACTCAGGTTCAAATCTCAAGTCCGAGAGACCCAGTGGCAAAAAACAACTACTATAATTGTTTTTTCCAGTCCGTGCACGAAGGAATTTTGATCCATCGTTAGTGTTTTTTCAGTGACGAGGCATGGATTTCTTTACATGGACTTGAGAACTCACAAAACAATCGATACTGGTCACCTGCGAACCCAAGACTGATCCACCAAATCCTCTTGCACGACCCAAAAATCGGTGTGTGGTGCACAGTAAACACAAAAAGAATTATAGGCCCAATTTCTTTTCCGTGAAACTATTAATTCTGCTCGATACGTTTAGGTTATTTTGAATAACATCTTTGTCTAGTTAACAGACAGGTAAAGATTTCACGTTTTCTTTTCAGCATACCGCATACTGCGCATATTCCATTGGACGCAATAAGTGCTGTCTTTGGTGACAGGGTGATTAGTGCTGGATTGTGGCCGCCTCGAAGCCCGGTATTAGCACCGTATATTTTTATTTGTGGGGATGCTTAAAATACAAAGTGTATTGGTGTAATTCCTTTACCCTTGAGGAGCTGGAGAACAATTACGTTAGCAGATATCCCTCATTATGGACGGAGAATTACAACGTGTAAACGCTAATTTATTTACACGATACAACGCCTGTCTGTCAGCTGAAGGAGAACATTTTCAACATCTTCTGTGAAAAGGTAAGTTCTTTAATCATCATTTGTTGGTAAATATGCCATTAATTAATATATCATTTGATGTTTTTTACCTGCGCGTAATATTCGGACTGAGTTCGGTTGGCTGACGAAAAGCGCTCGTGCGCCTGATAGCCGGCCGCTGGCCCCGCTTCAGTCAATTAATCTCACTGTATATGCGAAAGCAACTCGGCTCAAAGGTGATATTTGAGGACATACGATTGAACCTATAGAGTCTAGAAACCATGTTTCTGTAGCGATTGTGGAGCTTCATTTGCTAATAGAGGACATTCAATAATCACATTCTAATTCATTGTGGCAAGTTTATACTTTTCATTTGTAGTTGTTGTTGTTGTTGTCGTTGTTGTTGGAGTCTTCAATTTCTTAACTGGATTGATACAGCCCTCCGTACTAACCCCGTTTACCCGGATAGTAGGCTGTCAGATATCCGCCCCCTCAATCGGATTGCCAATAATCAATCGCACCGGCTCAGCTACATCAATGAAAATGGCACTGACAGATACTACCGAGGTTTGAACACAGAAGTTACCAAGAAAATTATTGTGGAACACACCAAAATAGACGGGGTTTCATACTTACTTTTACTTACCTCTTAAAAATTATCTCGGGGATTGGGTTGACAACATGATCTCTAAAGTATGCTCCCACAATAATCTTGACCAAGACATTTAAAAATGAACCAAAACGACGACAAGAACTTTGAACTGTACAAAAGCTTTATTTCAAATAAAGGGTATGACTTTAACAAACTCAACAAAATAAATGTGGCTATCAGTAGCCCATGTCAATCTGACTATGTCCTCCTAAAGGACTTGCAAAGTTATCAAACAATATGTTAGCTCCCATGAGCTCAAAATAACGTAACATTTAAAACACATTTGGATTGGATGAGGAAGTCAGGATACGACATATATAGAGCATTTGGTTTCTTTTAATAAACATCACACTTGTATTAATAGGCGCAAGGCCAGAGTATCGACCTCGCCCGCTGATAACCAGATGTCTGGCCGGCTGGTCTACTCTTCAACCTGACGCATGCCTGTCAAATGGGGCTCACTCGTCACGCCACACTGCGTAAGAATTCAGCTTCTTTCAAAGCTTTAAATGTCTACAAGACAACTCATATATATTGACGCAAATCTTTCAAATGCTTAACTCACATACCACTGGATTATTCTGACAATCCCTAAACTTGTTAAGTTATCATCCAAATGTTTAATAAGCATAGTTTAGAGTATCAAACACACTCTTAAATGTTTATAACAAAATCATATAAATTATTTATAACAATTAAAAATTGTTTATAATATTGTCGAAGATAATTACAAAAATTTTAAACACGCCTTTAACATTACTTTCGTTCCACATTATTGTCAAAGATATATACATTTTTATTTACAATATCAACATTTAAATTATTAATTTAAGAAATACATTGAACCACATGTTCATCCGGTTGGTAAATTCATAATCGTGTTTAATATAATCGACCAATGAAGGTTAGTTATACATGTAAATGTCACAATCTGGTTTAATAAAGGTTGTAATAATTATTATTATTTGTGACGGTAATCTTCATTCAAAATCTTATCTCAAATTCTTTCAAAACTCTTGTTAATTATAACAGCAAATTCACTTGATTAATTTTCAACGAACTATGACAATACACTCTAGCGGAAAATACTTTGCTTACAAAATAATGCACAAACTGCATTACAAATTAGGCCCAAAATTCATCATATATTAAAATATACGGCATCAAAATCTTCCACAGACTTTACAAAAACCTCCACTAACACAATCTTTATCATCATTAATTACTGTGGGAATCTCCTTCATTTATTTAAGGGCATTATACATCAGCGACTTTCAACATGTCCGCTGCACTATCGATTATACATTCATAGTTCCACTTAAAAATTCTTATAATCATTAATTGTTTCAAAACTGTTGTCATTTAACCTTCGTGGATTTCATTCATGAATCGAATTGAAATAAAAATTTGCCAATCACAAACAAATTTAATAGTGAATACGCTTATATACGCCTGTCTGGTCTATCAAAATTTAAGACTAACATCTTCAAAGAATTGTAGTATAAAAATACTATCATCAAACAATGTGCGACTAAACTGTAAAATAGTCTAATAGAATCCAATTAGACTGGGGAATGCAAACATCATTATATAAATCTCTAAATGAGAAAAAACCCCTAACAAAATTTCACGAATTTAATGCATTCAATAATTCATAATTAAAGTTCATCTTTCACAAAATGGTCTATGATGCAATGATCGTTCATAACTGACGATAAATGTCTGTGTTGCAATCAATTCAAATAACGACTAGTATTTCCAAGATCGTCGACAACGTAATGGATTTTAACGCTCTAAAATCATTTAAATGTTCTTCCTTCTTGATGATGACAGAAAATTGGTCAAAGTAATTAAACTGGGGTAGAATTACTTTAATAAAGTGACACGCTGTCTGAATTTAAATCTGCCATGAAAATCATTAACTTACAGTCAAATCGTGACTACAAAAAAAATTAAGCAAATTACTGAAAAATCTAAATATCAGTCTCAACTGATCCAAAATCATTTAACTATGCCCATGACATAACAATGTCTTAATAAAACGTCGAAAAAGGCATAACTCATCAAGGTGAACTGAGAATAGGAATCTCAAACAAGAATATCGGGCAAAATACATGAGGACAAAAAATATGGGAAAATGATTGCTCAAATATTGCTAAGAAACTCAAATACAATAAACGTTCACGACTACCTTATCTGCCGATTGACGTTCCAGAGGAAAATTCCCCAAAGAAGACTGTTGATGGATCCATTTCACCAAGTTAAAGCTGAGCTCCATCCTCGAAACAAGAAACAGCACCCTCGGAGAATCGAACTGCTTCCTTCTCCGGAAATTGCACTGCTTCGTGAAGACGAATGACATCCTTCCGGCAATAATCTTCTTTGTGAGTCGGGACAACCCTGACCTCTCTTGAAAAATCCCTGAAGTTCCAGTTGAAAATCGCCATGAAGTTTTTGTAGAAATTTCCGCAGAAATATTCATATTCAGAAAGTATGAAATCATTTCCATTGCTGTTTGATAGTATTCAGCCTTTAATCACGAAACATGGGTGTAGATGGTTATTTACCACATCATCGCTTGTATGGAATAGCAATTAGCGAAGTTCCATGCTGCTATCTTACTCCGTTGAAATATGTCCCAATTGCATTAAGTCCTTTAGCCTTCCATCTTCTCTTCGGTAATGGTATTAGAAGAACAAACTGCCATATTAAACTGTTCCATAATACTGTAGCGTTGTGTCACAAAAGCAATCTGAAGTCTCCCTATTTCACTAGCCGTGTCAGCCGTGGCGTAGATTCTGGCTATACAAAGTGCTTCTCATGTAGCGAGAAAATCACTTTTGTCAGTCGTCTAAAATTGTCAATAACTTCCAAAATACTTTCTCGAAATTGTTCAACTTTTCTACACTCCTTACTGTAGCAATGCACAATAGAATTAGCTTATAGGCGACCGCTAACTGTTCACAGCTAATCTCGTAGACGCGTTATAATGTGCGTTTCAACTTCACCTAGATTTACTCACAGTAAACTTGCACTGCTTGTAAGCTCGACTCTCGTTTTAATGCAGTGGCTTTACCACGCGTTATAAAGACGACTCTTTCACTAATAATCTCACTCGACGTTTCACTGAAATGACTATTTGAGACCTGACGATTGAGAATGAGACTCCTCTCTTCTGAGCAAGGCCTTTTATGAACTTCATGAGGGGCGTATCTATCCCTTCCATCGCGTGTTACTGCGTCATCGCTAGAAGTTCCAACTTCGTCAATACATGACGGATTTTCAAAATTCAAAAACTGAAAATAAATTTCACCAAAATTCCAGAACAATGCCTCTACTGCAAATGGATTTCCACAATTCTGCATTCCAAAAAGTAAAAAAAAATACCGTAGTTTCAGCAATCTCCGTCTTCCTTCAGACTATCGTTCATTGGTTCAAGCCTCCCCTCCAATAGCATAATTTCTTCCTCAGCAGAATTCCACGTTTCCTGCGACTGCGTCGTAAATCTCGGATCTTTCTCGAATAAATGCTGACGTCACTGAGTATCTCAGCTCAAGTAGCCTGCTGGCATAACGTCTGCGTCATCCGTGCTTACGTCATGACTACCCACGTCATAACTATGACAGCCATAACTTTCTTTATAATTTCCAAAATAGCCACCGTGGTCTCTATATAATTCAATTACGGGGGCATTCTCCTCTCACCACGTTTTAAAAACAGTTGCAAATTGTTTTTAAACTCGGTGTTACAAGTACCTCAACTCTCTTGAACACGAAATTGAATTATTACTGGCTTACTCTAGGATAGTATCTTTTTAAGTTTCCAGCATTGAACTTGCCGTAAATGACATTATTCTCATCATCGTAGAATTCATAGCAGTTGTTTCCATAGGCGTTCGTAATCCTAAACGGTCCCATGAATACATTTCCAAATTTGGGGTATATTTTCTTGCTCATATCAGCCTTGACAGGTCTGCGTAATAATACAAGATTTCCAACTTGTAAGGGTGCACCAAAACGTTTTCCAGCTACTCTTTTCAATCGTTTCTCTGCTGCTTTCTGGAGTTGTTCCTTCGCCTTGTCAATCCTCTGCTGCCTTCCTTGGTCGGGATCTCCAGGAATGTGGTTGAAAAGATTATCCCACGGCCTTTCTGGGTTTCTTCCTAGATGAAGTCGCATTGGCACTTCTCCTGTGCTCTCCTGCACTGTAGAGTTCAGACATTCCTCAATAAGGGGTACAAATCTCACCCAACCAGAATGATCATTTGGACAGAAAATTCGACAGAATTTCGAAAATTCAGCCATATATCTTTCTGAGGAATTCGATTCTGGGTAACGCACGCTTGAAAATAAGTGCTTAATGCCAAGCCTTTCCATATCCGCTGCAAATTCCACGGATGTAAACTGCGTTCCATGATCTGACAGTAGATATTCCGGTATACCAGCTTTAGGAAATACAGCATTTTCCAGTCTGCTTACAACGTTTCTTGTGTTAGCTTTCTGCATGGGACTCATTGTAACAAATTTTGAGAAAACATCCACGGTAACCAACAGGTACTGGTTACCCTGATATCCCTTCGGACAGGGGCCAAATATATCCGTCGCCATTAGTTCGTTTGGCTTAGAAGGAATCATAGCCTTCGGTTTTCCTTTTAATAAAGCAGAAGCATACTTTGCTCTTTGACATTTGTCACATGATCGAATGACCTTGGCAATGCTGGAACGCATGTTAGTCCAGATAAATCTCTCTTTAAGAGTATTAAGAGTTTTATCTAAACCGGCATGTCCAGTTGCGTGATGAGCTACCCACACTAAATTGACAACAAGTTTAGGTGGCACGACTATTCGGAGTTTTGTATGCGCAGAGTCAGCATACTTGCATAGTATGTCTCCACTCAGGACAAAGTGTCGTGAATTTCTCCGTGTAGCTGCATAGTCAACATCCGTATTGTCCATGTAACCCTTGAGGAACCTGTACATTTTCCTTATTGGAGCGTGTCTCTTCTGTGACACACCGATTCGGGCTAACCTCCTAATGGTTTCTTGATCTTCTTGCTCCAATTGTACATGGTGTATCTGCACATTTTTAATAGGGTTACGTGATAGAGCATCAGCCAGTAAGTTATCTTTCCCAGGCTGGTGGACGATAGTGGCGTTAAACTGTTGGGTGAACAAAGCCCAACGTGTCAATCTATCACTCGACATGTCAGTTTGCAGCATAAACTGTAGTGCTTTATGGTCAGTAATAATGATGACCTTATGTCCCAGCAGGATTTTCTTCCAGGCTTGCAATGCTGTTACAAAAGCTAACGCTTCAAGTTCTGTCGTGAAGTAGTTTTCCTCGTGTTTCTTCAACTTCCGACTAGTGAACGCAATGTAGTGCTTGTTGCCTGCCTCGTCTTTCTGGTATAAGACTGCACTAATGCCTATTCTTGATGCATCATACTCAATATAGAACACCTTCTCAAAGTCTGGGTACTCCAGTTTCACATTATTTCTGAGCATCTCCTTTGCTTTCTCAAAAGCCTCGTCTGCAGCGGTACTCCATTTCCATCTGTTATTCTTCTTGAGTAAGTCATACAGAGGAGCCATAATTTCAGAGTATCTTGGACAGTGGCTGCTAATAAATTGGCATGCTCCTACAAATTCTCTGACTTGTTTCACCTTAGTTGGCTTTGGAAATCTCGTGATCGCATCTACTTTTTTCAAGTTTGGATGATATCCATCTTTATCAATAGTATGCCCCAAGTAATTTATCTCCTGCTTCAAGAATTGACATTTTCCAAAATTCACCTTGATATTGGCCTCCCTTAAATTCTCGAACAACTTTCTCAAGTGCACTAAATGTTCTGCGGCGCTGGGTGAAGATACGATTAAATCGTCAATGTAGCAGATTACATTTTCTTTCACTTCGTCAGTGAGCTTACTATCAAGTGCTCGAATAAGTGCTGGTCCACTGTTAACCATACCAAAAGGCATTCGGACAAAGACCCATGACGTCTGGTCAAATAGGAATCCAGTGTACTGCATACTATCTTCTTCTAGCTGAACTTGATAAAATGAAGACGTCAAGTCAAGAACGCTGAAACATGCTCTCCCTTTGAATTTTCGAAGCAGATCTCTAATCTTGGGTGGTCGGTCATTTTCTGGAAGAATCTTCAAGTTGATGGTCCTGGCATCGAGACAAAGACGTATCTGACCATTACTTTTCTTCACTACTGTGATGGGGTTTATATAAGACGACGCCTGTTTTTTAATAATCCCGTCTACCTCCATTTTTTTGATTAACCCTCGTACTTCTTGATAGTATTTCTCAGGAATGGGGTATATTCTCTTCTGGTAAGGGGTTTCATCTGTCAGCCTTATCTTGTATTTATAATCCTTAATCAATCCAGGCTTTTCATCGAAAATATCTTGGAATTCCTTTATCAGATCTTCAAATTCCCCCTGAATTTCTTCAAATCCTTCAGTTTTTCTACTGGGTATTTCTGCTAAATTTTCCACTTCATTGATTATAGTATTCAAAATTTCTTCCCTAAGGTCTATTTCCAGACTGTTTTTCACGTCCTGTTTTTCTATCTCTTCTGTGATCATGTACCCATCATTAAAGCTAATACTTCTGTTCTTCATGTCAATAATAGCTTCGACCTTCGATATAAAATCGATTCCAAGCACCATATCAAAATTGATCTTGCTCACTACAATGAAGATCTGTTCATAATTCCTTCCATTGATCTCAAAGTTCAATAACACTTGAATCTTGCACTTCACTGCCTTATCTTGGAATATCCCTCTCACTTTGACGGTAGAAACAGGTATAACTGTCATGATCTCTCCTCTTAGCAGACTTTGATAACATTCCTCTGAAATGATGGAAATTATTGCACCAGTATCCATCAGGGCTTTGTACTGTTGGCCATCTATCCGTACAGAAATAATAGGTAAGGCACATGGTCTTTCCTCTTTAACGATACCCCTCTCTTCTAGCAAATCTTCATCAGTAACTTCATATATCTCATTAATTGTTATCAGGTGTGGTGTGGCAATGTATTTACAAGTTCTCACTAATGTTGAGAAATCGGCGTTTTTTTTTGTGTTACCGACCTCAAAATTCTGCTGGCTCGTAGAAGGCCCAGGATCGATTACAACATCCTGCCTTTTCTTTTGATTGTCGGCTTCTTTTTCCCGTAATTCTTTCAGGTATTGCTGGCTTTCCTTCTCTCTTTCCTGATACTGATCGGGTGTCATAACCTGACCTTGAGGATTCTGATTTCTGTTTTGGCTCTGGTTATTCCTATTATAATTCCTGTTTTAACCATTATTGTTGTAATATGTGCCTCTTCCATTGTAATTTCCTCGATTATAGTTCCAGCCTCTTCTCTGTTGATACGGTCGGTAACCTTGCGATCTGTTATTTCGAAACTGATTATTCCTGTGAGGACCTACATTGTCAGTTTTCTCCTCATCTGGCTTGTCAGTTTGTTGGACTTGGTCCATATATACAGTATTTATTTCTTTAAAGTCATGCCTTTGACCTTTCTGTACCACGTTAGGCATTGGACTTGTGTAGTCTAACCTCCTCAGTAATTCATCCATGCTGGTTAAATCCCTGATGTTTGATGAAATAATTAGTCTCCTCACCTCCACAGGTAGCATACGAGAAATCGCATCAATTAGTTGCTCCGTTGACAATGGGGGTTGCAAAAATCTCAAGCGGGATAATTGACTCGTAAAGAAATCAGCGTACCGCGTTGGAAGAGTACCTGAGTATTTTCTTGAATACACCTCCGCTCTTAACGAATTCTGCGCTTCTATGGACCAAAATCGTTTGATTAATGCCTCTGCAAACTCGTCAAAGTTACTGAATGTGTATCTAAATGCGCGAAACCATTCGAGGGGTCCTCCAATCAAATATCTCTCCACTATCTTCATCTCTCTCTCTCTGGGAATGTGAGCTTCGATGAAATAATCTTTGAGGTTCCTTACATATTCTATAGGTGTCAAACTATCAGTGTTACTGAATTTTTGTGGTTTGTCTTCAAAATTCCTGATGACCGTCACGTTCCTCGGATATGAATCCGGGTAGTTTTTCCCACTATCTCGATAGTTCCACTCAGGTTCCATATTCCTCTCGTCATCTTCCTCCCTGAATCTGGATATACGTTCTTCAGGAGTCACGTCTCTCTCTTCTGGATCTAGGTTATATCTTCTGGCATAATTCCTATTGGTTTCGCAAGCCAAGCCTACTGTATCCTTGTCAGTGATTTCCGTTAAGACTTTATTGATTAACTCTTCTTTGTAGGTCTCCATCAAACTAGCCTCTCCTATCTTCAAATTCTGCAGTTTACTCGACGTTTCATTCACATCAGAGACAACTTTATGAATCTGTTCCTCCAATGCAGATTTTAATGTTTGCACATCCCGATCTAATTGTGTTCTATCTTCAACTTGTCTTTCGGATAGCGAATCCATCCTGACGCTTAAATCTTTCCTAATCTGTACTACTTCATTGTTAATATCAATTTGAGTACTGGCAAGTTTTCTTTCAATACGATCCTGAATTTGGGTTACATGTTCCCCACTTGACCTATTCCACTCGTCTTTCCATATTGCTCCATTTTCCGTTAACATTTCTGCTATGTCTATTTCGATATCTTCTTTCAATACTTTATTATGGTCTAATACTTGGGTTCTCATGACCTCTACATCAAACTTTAAACCTTCTAAAGACGCTGTCGTTCTAACTGACTCATCAACTAGCCTAGTCGTTAATGCACTTATATTACGTGTACAAAGGGTTTTCGAATTTTCTATCTCTTCCCTGACTTTATTTACATCAGTTTGGACTTTAGCAACATCTACGAAAACTGTGTTGACCTCTACTTGAATTTTATTTATGTCACTTTGCATCTCGTTTACATCCGAATGAATGTTATTAATATCAACCTGAACATTGGACACATCAGTTCTAACATTTTGGATTCCTCTTTGGACTTCCTCAACCTTGTCTTGGACAGTCGCAACGTCATTTTTAACAACAACTACCTCAGCCCTAGCACAAGAAATATCACTTCGGACATTAGCTACATCTAGATTCAACATTGTAAGATCTTTCTGTACCTTAGAAATATCAATTTTAACATCAGCAACATTTTTATGCACATTGGACACATCTGTGCGCATGTCAGTTACAGTATTCTCAATTCCTTGGGTATTAATCTGTAAACGCGACATGTTATCCTTTAAGTTAGCAGCACTAGTCTGAATAACCTTCAAACTTTCACCCATGCTAGCTTTCAAATTACTAGCATTCTCCTCCATTCGACTAGTATTCCTAGCTTCCATTTCCTTTATACTTTCATTCAGCATCTGCTTCATACTACTATTCATGCTTGCTTTCAAATTAGCAGACAAATTACTAGCATTCTCCTCCATCATCTGCTTCATATTACTATTCATGTTAGCAGACATCTCCGCTAACATCATCTTCAAACTTTCATCTGCCATTACAATATTATTCAAAATTAGACTGCTGTAGGGATATACATCAAAAGGGCAAAATAACAACATTTGAGCAACACTTTTCACCATATATAAATTTGATCAATTTTCTGTCTTAAATCTAACTTATAACTATCTTATAATTAACTTTCGAAGACCCTTCATGTTGAAACAAACTCAAGCACATGTTCAAATTTCCCTGGCTCATTTTAAAATATCTTAACACAAATAATTTACATTTACAATCCAAATAATTTAATTTTATCTTTAATATGACTAAAATGTCATAAGCCGGTCAAATAAAATAAGATTCCTGATCATAGGCGATTTTTCCTAAGTTTCCAGCCTATTTAACCTTTCTCAAGTTGTATAAGATCTGATCATTTCTGAGTGTAGTTTTCCTAATACAATACAACATTTAATTCCTATATAATCACACTCTTAAATTCTACAATTGGCCTAGACATCTAATAAAGAATCAACCTCTTTATTTGAGTCTAATCGAACCACACGTTTTAGGTTTGCCAATCCTACTGTTGACTCAGCCCCACGTTCTAGGTGTGCCAATCCTTCTATTGTTCAACCTGGTAATCCAGTGTTGTTGAACATGCCCCATACGTTGACTGCGCCCCGTTTACCCGGATAGTAGGCTGTCAGATATCCGCCCCCTCAATCGGATTGCCAATAATCAATCGCACCGGCTCAGCTACATCAATGAAAATGGCACTGACAGATACTACCGAGGTTTGAACACAGAAGTTACCAAGAAAATTATTGTGGAACACACCAAAATAGACGGGGTTTCATACTTACTTTTACTTACCTCTTAAAAATTATCTCGGGGATTGGGTTGACAACAGGATCTCTAAAGTATGCTCCCACAATAATCTTGACCAAGACATTTAAAAATGAACCAAAACGACGACAAGAACTTTGAACTGTACAAAAGCTTTATTTCAAATAAAGGGTATGACTTTAACAAACTCAACAAAATAAATGTGGCTATCAGTAGCCCATGTCAATCTGACTATGTCCTCCTAAAGGACTTGCAAAGTTATCAAACAATATGTTAGCTCCCATGAGCTCAAAATAACGTAACATTTAAAACACATTTGGATTGGATGAGGAAGTCAGGATACGACATATATAGAGCATTTGGTTTCTTTTAATAAACATCACACTTGTATTAATAGGCGCAAGGCCAGAGTATCGACCTCGCCCGCTGATAACCAGATGTCTGGCCGGCTGGTCTACTCTTCAACCTGACGCATGCCTGTCAAATGGGGCTCACTCGTCACGCCACACTGCGTAAGAATTCAGCTTCTTTCAAAGCTTTAAATGTCTACAAGACAACTCATATATATTGACGCAAATCTTTCAAATGCTTAACTCACATACCACTGGATTATTCTGACAATCCCTAAACTTGTTAAGTTATCATCCAAATGTTTAATAAGCATAGTTTAGAGTATCAAACACACTCTTAAATGTTTATAACAAAGTCATATAAATTATTTATAACAATTAAAAATTGTTTATAATATTGTCGAAGATAATTACAAAAATTTTAAACACGCCTTTAACATTACTTTCGTTCCACATTATTGTCAAAGATATATACATTATTATTTACAATATCAACATTTAAATTATTAATTTAAGAAATACATTGAACCACATGTTCATCCGGTTGGTAAATTCATAATCGTGTTTAATATAATCGACCAATGAAGGTTAGTTATACATGTAAATGTCACAATCTGGTTTAATAAAGGTTGTAATAATTATTATTATTTGTGACGGTAATCTTCACTCAAAATCTTATCTCAAATTCTTTCAAAACTCTTGTTAATTATAACAGCAAATTCACTTGATTAATTTTCAACGAACTATGACAATACACTCTAGCGGAAAATACTTCGCTTACAAAATAATGCACAAACTGCATTAAAAATTAGGCCCAAAATTCATCATATATTAAAATATACGGCATCAAAATCTTCCACAGACTTTACAAAAACCTCCACTAACACAATCTTTATCATCAATAATTACTGTGGGAATCTCCTTCATTTATTTAAGGGCATTATACATCAGCGACTTTCAACATGTCCGCTGCACTATCGATTATACATTCATAGTTCCACTTAAAAATTCTTATAATCATTAATTGTTTCAAAACTGTTGTCATTTAACCTTCGTGGATTTCATTCATGAATCGAATTGAAATAAAAATTTGCCAATCACAAACAAATTTAATAGTGAATACGCTTATATACGCCTGTCTGGTCTATCAAAATTTAAGACTAACATCTTCAAAGAATTGTAGTATAAAAATACTATCATCAAACAATGTGCGACTAAACTGTAAAATAGTCTAATAGAATCCAATTAGACTGGGGAATGCAAACATCATTATATAAATCTCTAAATGAGAAAAAACTCCTAACAAAATTTCACGAATTTAATGCATTCAATAATTCATAATTAAAGTTCATCTTTCACAAAATGGTCTATGATGCAATGATCGTTCATAACTGACGATAAATGTCTGTGTTGCAATCAATTCAAATAACGACTAGTATTTCCAAGATCGTCGACAACGTAATGGATTTTAACGCTCTAAAATCATTTAAAGTTCTTCCTTCTTGATGATGACAGAAAATTGGTCAAAGTAATTAAACTGGGGTAGAATTACTTTAATAAAGTGACACGCTGTCTGAATTTAAATCTGCCATGAAAATCATTAACTTACAGTCAAATCGTGACTACAAAAAAATTAAGCAAATTACTGAAAAATCTAAATATCAGTCTCAACTGATCCAAAATCATTTAACTATGCCCATGACATAACAATGTCTTAATAAAACGTCGAAAAAGGCATAACTCATCAAGGTGAACTGAGAATAGGAATCTCAAACAAGAATATCGGGCAAAATACATGAGGACAAAAAATATGGGAAAATGATTGCTCAAATATTGCTAAGAAACTCAAATACAATAAACGTTCACGACTACCTTATCTGCCGATTGACGTTCCAGAGGAAAATTCCCCAAAGAAGACTGTTGATGGATCCATTTCACCAAGTTAAAGCTGAGCTCCATCCTCGAAACAAGAAACAGCACCCTCGGAGAATCGAACTGCTTCCTTCTCCGGAAATTGCACTGCTTCGTGAAGACGAATGACATCCTTCCGGCAATAATCTTCTTTGTGAGTCGGGACAACCCTGACCTCTCTTGAAAAATCCCTGAAGTTCCAGTTGAAAATCGCCATGAAGTTTTTGTAGAAATTTCCGCAGAAATATTCATATTCAGAAAGTATGAAATCATTTCCATTGCTGTTTGATAGTATTCAGCCTTTAATCACGAAACATGGGTGTAGATGGTTATTTACCACATGTTCGCTTGTATGGAATAGGAATTAGCGAAGTTCCATGCTGCTATCTTACTCCGTTGAAATATGTCCCAATTGCATTAAGTCCTTTAGCCTTCCATCTTCTCTTCGGTAATGGTATTAGAAGAACAAACTGCCATATTAAACTGTTCCATAATACTGTAGCGTTGTGTCACAAAAGCAATCTGAAGTCTCCCTATTTCACTAGCCGTGGCAGCCGTGGCGTAGATTCTGGCTATACAAAGTGCTTCTCATGTAGCGAGAAAATCACTTTTGTCAGTCGTCTAAAATTGTCAATAACTTCCAAAATACTTCCTCGAAATTGTTCAACTTTTCTACACTCCTTACTGTAGCAATGCACAATAGAATTAGCTTATAGGCGACCGCTAACTGTTCACAGCTAATCTCGTAGACGCGTTATAATGTGCGTTTCAACTTCACCTAGATTTACTCCCAGTAAACTTGCACTGCTTGTAAGCTCGACTCTCGTTTTAATGCAGTGGCTTTACCACGCGTTATAAAGACGACTCTTTCACTAATAATCTCACTCGACGTTTCACTGAAATGACTATTTGAGACCTGACGATTGAGAATGAGACTCCTCTCTTCTGCGCAAGGCCTTTTATGAACTTCATGAGGGGCGTATCTATCCTTTCCATCGCGTGTTACTGCGTCATCGCTAGAAGTTCCAACTTCGTCAATACATGACGGATTTTCAAAATTCAAAAACTGAAAATAAATTTCACCAAAATTCCAGAACAATGCCTCTACTGCAAATGGATTTCCACAATTCTGCATTCCAAAAAGTAATAAAAATACCATAGTTTCAGCAATCTCCGTCTTCCTTCAGACTATCGTTCATTGGTTCAAGCCTCCCCTCCAATAGCATAATTTCTTCCTCAGCAGAATTCCACGTTTCCTGCGACTGCGTCGTAAATCTCGGATCTTTCTCGAATAAATGCTGACGTCACTGAGTATCTCAGCTCAAGTAGCCTGCTGGCATAACGTCTGCGTCATCCGTGCTTACGTCATGACTACCCACGTCATAACTATGGCAGCCATAACTTTCTTTATAATTTCCAAAATAGCCACCGTGGTCTCTATATAATTCAATTACGGGGGCAGTACCTTTATGTCTTGCGTCAATCGTAACATTTCTAAATGCTACAACCGTGGCATTCGTTTCAACTTATTCTAACCGTCGTCTACCCCTATAATGTTTATTCTCGACACTTCCTTCCTTAACTGAATTGGCTATTCCTGGGTGTGTTAGAATGTGTCCTGCCAACTCATCTCATGTCTTTATTTGGTAGTCGCCAGAAAAATTCCACTCGCCTACACATTTAAATACCCTTCAATGTGTTGTTATACAACCCATTTCATCTTCAATATTCTCCTGTGACGGCGTATTTCAGAATCTATTAATCTCCGCTTTTATCATCCTTCAAGAGCCTAAGATTTACTTTCTTAGCGTGCAGCTTCCCAAGAAATAAATCCAAAGTGATTTTATTGTCTATATTTGGTGTAAACGTATTTTTATACGGCAGAAATAGCTTCCTTGCCTCAGCCAACCTAATTTTCATATCCTCTTTGCTTCGTTCATCACTGGTTATTTTGCTTCCTAAGTAGCAAAAGTTTCCTACTTAATTTAGCTTTTCACTTGCCAATTTGACGTCAATATGGGTTTCTGATTTATTTTGGCTGCATTCCATGATTTTGATTCTAATTATGATTTACGTTCTTAATGCGAAGTCCCTACCATTCAATAACTCATTCCAAACTCCTGGTAAATCGGATATGATGACAACGTCGATAGCAAATCTCAGAGTTGAGATTATTCCTCCTTGAATATTTACTCCTAATTGAAATTTTACTCTAATTATCTTCATCGCTTTTTCAATGAATAGATTATAACTAGGGGTGATACGTTGTAGCCTTGCCTTTAGTATAGATTGCTGATCAGCCTCTCATCACCGTACATGATTTCAATCTGTTTCAATATGTCAAAAAACTTACTCCAAACAGCGTTATCAAAAGCTTATTTAAGTTTTCAAATACTGCGAGCATTTTTTATTTTTCCGTATTCTGGCTTCCAGGATCAGCCTGTTACCTAATTACAGCATCCCTTGTTCTTAGGATTCTACTGAAACCAAATTGGTCTTAACCCAGCTCAGTTTCTATCTGTCTTTCGGTGCACTTGTAAGTCATCTAGTCAGGATCTTTGAAGCTTGAGTCATCAAGTTGATTGTGCGACAATCTCCCCATATGTCAACTCGTATATGCTTTGGTATAGGAATTATAACATTCATCTAAAAATCAGAGGGTATTTCTCCAGTTCCATAAACCCTAGTGCTCTATCAAATTCAGATATCAATATTAAATATCCTTTCTCATCGTCATCAATTTCCTCCTCCCTTTCCACCACATGATTCTCTATTTAATACCTTTATACAAACGCTCTATGTAGGTTTTCTGTCTCTCTACGTTCTCCTTTTGTTACAGGCTTTCCATCTGAAACCTTAACATTACAGCACTTAGTCTCCCTTTCCCCACAAGTACTCCATTCAGCAAGCTGTAAATACTCTTTCAATTTCTAGACAATTTTCTGTAATGATACATTTCTTTTTCCAATTTTCTTCTCTTGCTTCCTGCACTTGTTTACCTGATTTTTCAGACATCTGTATTCTCTCTTACCTTTTTCATCTCCTGCAATTACCCAATTTTGAAGGATCGCATCCTGGCGAAGTCAGCTGGCATTAGAGTGTGCGCAAATGCGAGGGAGCCGTGTCATTAGAATTACGTTAATGATCCCTGTCGGGGCAAAATTCTGGCAGCCCAGCGTCTCTAAAAATCGCAGTAGTTAAAAGGGACGTAAAACTAATATCGTTGTTTTTTTTTCTTTTTCATTCTTGTGCTTCCTCGTTTTGTACAATAATTCTAGTGCATCCTGAGTGATCCACAGCCCTCTATCTTTTGTGTCCTCTCTACCAATGTTTCACCTGAGGATTTTTTTATTTGGTTTTCCAAAATTACCCGTTCCTCTGCATTTGAAGTTTGTTCAGGATTGTTGAATAGTCCTTTCATTATTATTCTCCTCTTGAACTTTCAAGATCCAGGGTCTTGTGTACGGTTTCTTTTCTCCCGCTCAACTTCGCCCTGAATCCTTGCAGAAATATCTGAAAACACCCCAATGAAGAGGATAAATTACAAGTACGGAATTGTTTAGTACCAGCTGACTTGCGATAGTGACTTAATGTACATATTAAAATTAAAAAGTATATCTGTGAAGAATTATTCAGCTTATTCTCATATATCCTACTTATGTTAATTGTCACTATCAACATGCAAAATTTCAGTTTGATTGCTGTAATAGATTCGTAGATATTGAGAACCGACTAATTATTGCGGATGGTCGCCATGTTGGATTTTATGTATGTTGGTCTTAGAGTTATGTACTCTTACGTGAAGATTATTGTGTACGTGTAGTATTCAAACTTCAATCGCATGATTGGGACACAAGAAATGAAAACAAGATTTTAAAATTTCGCACAGCTGCCATCTTGTGGTTATGGAAACAATGGAGAGAAATTAGATGCTAGTGGATTAACATTTGTATAAGGATTTACTGTACCAGGTATCACTGCACTCGGATGGTTAAATTGCGAGAAACGACCATGTGAATATTTTTCTTTCGCGTCGCCGCCATGTTGGATTTGTGATCATAAGGTTATTGAAAGTCCTATAGGTGAACATATGTTCATAGCCCCTATGATCATTAAAAAAATCAGTTTGATTGCTGTAATAGATTCGAAGATATTGAAATACATCTAAATATTTCGGATGGTCGCCATGTTGGATTGTTATATGTACTGTATAGGCCATACAGTCATGTACCATTAAAGGAAAATTATTGCGTAGGTTCATTATTCAAACTTCCACTTCGATCGCATGATTACGACACAAGAAATAAAAACTTAATTTTAAAATTCGCATAGCTGCCATCTTGAGGTTATGTAAACAATTGTACTAAATTAGATACCAGTGCGTTACAATGTGTATAAACATTTCCTGTACCAAGTTGCATTGCGTTTGGATCATTAAATCGCGAGAAAGGTCTATTTAAAATTTTCAAATTCGCTTGGCCACCATATTCGTTTTGTAGTTAACTGGTTTTTTGAAAGTCTCACAGGTGAACTTCACTAGTGCCCATTATCTCCGTACAAAATTTCAGGGTGATGCCGCTAATAGTTTCAGAGATATAGAATGCCGGTGAAATATTTCGCACAGCCGCCATCTTGAGGTTATGTAAACAATTCAGCGAAGTTAGATGTAAGTGCATTACCATGTGTATGGACATATAATGTACCAAGTTTCATTGCGATTGGTTAGTTAAATCGCGAGAAACGTCTATTTCAAGGTCGCAACTTCGCTTGGCCGCCATGTTGGTTTTGTAGTTACCAGGTGTTCAAATGTCACATAAGTGAACTGCCAGTAGTTCCCTTTATCACCTTACATAATTCCAGGGTGATATCGGTAAAAGTTTCGGAGATATTGAATGCTTGTGAAATAGTTCGCACAGCCGCCGTGTTGAATTGGTGAGATGTAACTAAATTTTAAGGGCACGGTCGGAGTCGTCATGAATGGTGCTATGAACTTACCGAGTTTCATTGAAATCGCTTCAGCTGTTTAGAAGTTATAAGGGGGAGGGCACACACCCCATCACACGCACTCACTGACAGACGGACACATGGACAAGATGTGCTCTCATAAGCCTATTTTTCATAAATGAAAATAGGCTAGAAATGCAACAAAACTCGCCAAATTAGTGCATTGCGAAGTTCCCATCTCATGTTCATGCTTAAGAATCAGGATATCCATCAGACATTTTGACGAAGTACAGAATGGAATAAATTCGGTATGTGAGTTTGTCGACATCCCTGGAATCGTCTGTACACCGATGATGTCTTGTTGGTAAGTGTGACACGCCGAGGCCTAGAGCAGCAAACACAGATTTGGAATGACCACCTTAATGCATATGGACTGAAATGAAACATTTCAAAAACTGAATACTAGGAGTGTGGAGAGCAAACCGATGGCTCTAAATTGTTGGAAAAGACTCAACAAGATCACTAGATTCCGATATTTGGGCTCATACATAACATCAGACGGAGACACGTTGAGACGTGTACGTATGTGATCAAATACAGCTTAGCCTAAATTTCGACAGGTACAGGAGTTTTTTTTTGTGATCGTAAGATTCCTGTACGACCAACTGCAAATCTTTCTGAATCGTTGCTTGTGACGTATCATCAATCGAAGATGGCCGGATGTCATATCAAATGAAGCTCTACGGGAAGAAACTAACCAACACAAAATGGATATACAAATAAAGGAGAGAAAGTAGCGATGGATAGAAGAAACACCCTAAGGAAGCCTGCTTGAGCCATTCAGAAGACTGCCTTCGATAGGAACGCCGAAAACGAGGTCGTTCGAAGAAGACCTGAAAGAGGACGATCGCGGAAGAATGCCTGGAAATGGGAAAGACATGGAGTGAGGTAAAGAAATTGGCAAACAACAGGGCCCGATGGAAGCGTTTCACGGAAGCCCTATGCTTCGAGAGGAATTAAATCAAGTAAGTGAAAATTCCTGTAGAGCTGAAATCAAAAGTATACCGCACTGTGATCAGACCTGTAGCATTGTATGGAACTGGGTGTTGGCCAGTAACCAACAGATGTGAGCAAGTGCTGCACTCCATGGCGATGAGGATGCTGCGCTTGTCCATTGGCCTAAAAAGACTAGATCACTTATTATCATGTGCAAGTCGTACGTTGGTTATAGACGGTTGCCCTTGAACTTGAAGCTTGCGGGTGAGCCTGTACACAGTCATTCTGTCACGCTCTCGCTTCACAGTTGTCACCACTGGTCTGATGTAATGGAATTCCAGATATGAGTTCTTGTCGACACCAACATGAAGAACTGTACAGTCCACGTTGAATTATTGTGATGCGGAAGTACACGTAACATAGTAACGGACAGAACACCATTATATTTGCCAATGACTGTACTTCGGCTGTAGTGAGAGATGAATTTGTCCACTGTCTGACCACATGGGGCAAGTGACAACAACACAGGTACTGTAGAAACTCACCTCTAGGCTTCCATTAGGATTTTCCACTCGTCTAAAACCCTTGGTGTCCCTGACAAGATGCTGGAAGCTCGCCTGCGTTGGTACGAAGTTGCGAGGACACAGTGGTAAACATAGCACTTCAACTAGATGTAGTAGCAAGCGACCACAAGGATGGCCCAAGAAGCGATGGCTTGACCAAATCAAGGAGGACATGAGAGTAGCCAATGTTGAGATGAGGGACGCTGCATCCGTGCAAGATGGAGGCAATTGTGCAGAAGAGCCGACCCTGCTCTGCGACACAGAGGCTTGAAGGACAAGAAGAGGATGTGAGTTTGTAAACAAGGAGTGGGCCATGCACTACACATTCCAGTGGCTGGCACATCGCTTTCGGTCTAATATCGACACACACGAAAACCTTTAATATATCAAAAATTACTCATCGGAATTGCGAAATAAGCACATCACTGATCTTGTCACTCGATTCTTTGTTGTTCCAGTGGGTTAAATAAGTATTTTCGCATTAAATAAAACAAAGTTGCTACCGGTCTTTGGGTAAATACGTATGCGCTGGGGGCGAAATGGTTTGTGTTGCGTGAGCCTTTAAATAAGACTTGAGAACTTGAAAACAGACTGACGATATCTTAAACGGTTCCGCAGATATTTGAGGTTGTCTTCTTAGCTGAATAAAGATCGGCATTATTAACCATCTAGAAAACGAAAGGAAGAAAACTTTTAAATATCACGATGATGAGCCACGGGACCTCCTTTATACATGACATGGCATGGCATTTCTCTTCAAAAATCTCACATGCATTGATCGGGAATCGAACCCGGTTTACCTGGGTGAGAGGCTAACGAATTCTCCGCTGTGCCACCACTCTCCTTAACAATCATGATTTAATGACTCGTACTTTCTCTTAGCCATGGATGGCCACTGGACGGCTCGGCACCGAACTTAACTGTGATTTTTCTCTCTACTTACTTTTAACTACCGTACATTGCTTGCACACGGCGTTAGGAATGAGAAATTGTAACATTCAAGAAGCTTTTTTAAGAAACAGTTTATATCGTACCGGTATATATATTATTTGTGTTTTTGATTGTTTTAAAATAGATGATGATGATAATGATAATTGTTGTTTTAAGGGGCCTAACATCTAGGTTATCGACCTCTAATGGTTTGTTACGGGTGGCCGAATTATATGCTGGCAGTAGCGTTAAAATGCCCTCAACGACAGACGAAGCGAACATGCGGTTGATTTTTTTTTCTGTCGCATTAATGGCTACGTCTCTTCTAAATTTGGAACATGCTAGGGCGTTCGCCCAAAGCGACGCGCACCACTTGCGCCCGAGTGACGTGAGTAATGAGCGAGGGTTACCTACTTATGAACGGGGTAGGTTAAATAAGTTAGTTCAACCATAACAGCTAAGACTAAGATTTGCTACCCTCAATATTGGAACATTGACCGGCCAACATCGTGAGCTAGCAGAAATGCTTAAGCAAAGACGTGTCGACATTGCCTGCATCCAGGAGACCAAGTGGAGGGGTTCAAAGGTGAAAGAAATTGGAGAGGGCTACAAACTCATCTATCATGGTACCAGCCAGCACGAAACGGTGTAGCAATAATCGTAGACCAGCACTACCGCAACAGTGTTACCAATGTCAACAGGGTGTAAGGTAGTCTTATGTCTATCAAGATTGATTCAACATAAATCACTGCCCACATTTTATCTTGCTACGCACCTCATACTGGATGTGCAGAGGATGAGAAAGATGAATTCTGGAACAGTCTGGAGCTATCCCCAGGATGAGTCCATTATTCTTGGAGGAGACTTTAATGGACATGTTGTGTCTCACCGTGAAGGATATATGCGATGCCATGGGTACATGGGCTTGGTGTGTGCAATGATGACGGATGTCTAATACTTGAATGTGCAGAAGCTCATAACTTCATTGTGACCTACTTCTATTTCAAAAAGAGGCTAACACATCTGGTTACTTGTAACAGTGGAGGTCATGCTACTCAGATCGGTTACTGGCTAGTTCGGCAACAAGATATGGAGTTGGTGACCGATACCAAAGTGATTTCGTGTGACAGCGTTGCCTCTCAACACCGATTGCTTGTCCTTGATATTCAGAAAAACGTTAAGCGACCCAAAACAAAACCTAAAACTGGGTCTGAGCGTATCAAGTGGTGGTGATTGAATGCCCACCGGAATGAATTGGTCACAGCCTTGGCAAACTTCTCCGTGAAGGCTGATCAATCAGTTGATGGCATGTGGAGGGATGCTGTGAAACAGATACATCAGGCAGCGAAAGAAACTGTGGGAAAAACCATACCCGGACGAAAATACATTGATAAGCAAACCTGGTGGTAGAGTGATAAAGCCAAGCAAGTTATCAGGGTGAAAAGATGGGCTACAAGACTTGGTGGAACTCACGTCTTGATACTGACCTCCAGCAATACCTTAACCTGAGATCAGCAGCAAAAAGAGCAGTAGCTTCTGCAAAGGACAATTATTATCAAGACCTGTACGACCAGCTTGACACACAATAAGGAGAAAATCTGCCTATCGTCTTGTTAAGTCCCGAGACCGATCAACTCAGGACATTCGACATGTCATGCATATCAAGGAGGCGAACGCTAAGCTACTACCAGAACAGCAATCTATCCTCCAACGTTGGGCAGACTACTTTTTTGGCATCTGCAACGAAGAATTTCCACACCCACCAATTGCAAGTCCTGATCCTACCTTAGGACCCGTTCCTTTAATTACATCCGAGGTAGTAATGCTTGCCATTAGCAAGATGAAGAGTGGGAAAGCAACTGGCCCAGATGACGTACCGACGGAAATATGGAAAATGCTAGGAAAGCCTGCCTCAGAATTACTTGCCACACTCTTTAACCGGACCATTGATGAGAACCAACTTCCCCATGCATGACAACTAGCATATTAGTTCCAATCTGGGAGGGAAAACGTGATGTGGTTGAGTGCTCAACGTATCGCCCTATTCGACTCCTCTAACATACGTTTAAAATAATTGAGCGTGTGCTTGATTGTAGACCCAGAAATATTGTCACTGTAACACCAAACCAGTTTGGGTTTATTAAGGGATGCAGTACCATCGTTGCTGTCCATGCCACACGCATTTTAATGGAAAAGCACAGAGAGAGGCAGCGAAGTGTACACCTGACATTTCTCGATTTAGGGAAAGCTTTTGACCGTATCCCTCATGGTCTTATTTGGCGAGCTCTACGTTTTCATGGGGACTCTGAGGAATATGTAAGCTGGGTGCAACTTCTGTTTCGCAATGTCACTAGTGTAGTTCGGAGTCCAGCTGGAGTCTACTCACCTTTTGAAAGCACTGTAGGTGTTCATCAGGGCTCTGATCTATCATCACTGTTGTTCATCCTCTGCATGGACCCAGCAACGGTAGACATGCAGACCTCACATCCCTGTATATGGATGATGTGGTACTTGCCCAAGAAACCCGCCCTGAGTCCGAGCACCGGGTTCAAACGTGGAACGACAGACTGGTTGAAAATGGACTATACCTCAATATCCATAAGACAGAATACTTGGAATGTGCCCCCCAAACCAGAGGTACCAACAGTATAAGCACAGGAAATCTGCAGAAGACCATTGTCACTTCAAATTGTGACGCCACTCCTGATACTCGGATGAGGGTAAAGGCAGCCTGGCTCAAGTGGAGACAAGTCACTGGAGTTCTCTGTGATAAAATGATGCATCTGCATTTAAAGGCAAATGTCTATAAGTCTGTGGTACGCCCAGCAGCAATCTATGTGACTGAATGCCACCCTATGATCAAACAACATGAGCAAATTTTGCATACAAAGGAAATGAAGAAGCTCCGATGGTCGATGTGGCTGACCCGATGTGACCACGCAAGCAACATAGACGTCCGGTGAAGATTTGGTGTTGCACCAATTGTCGCGAAGGTGAGGGAGGAGCGTTTACGCTGGTACGCTCACGTCATGAGAAGACAGAACAACTCAGTTGCAAAAACAGCACTCCTCATCAACCCAGGTGGGACATGACCACATGGAAGGCCTGCAAAGCGGTGGACTGACAACATCAGGGCTGACATGCACGCTGTTGGTCTAACACCAGAGAATGTCAGCGACAGAAAGAAGTGGAGGAGATATATCAAAATATCAGCCCCGCAAGGGATTAATGCTAGGAAGAAGATTCAGTAAATTCAAGGAAACTGCTTATTTATATTTAAGGATGTAATGTTGTATGTGAAATATCTTAACTAAATCATTTACCAGTGATATTCTTACTATCGTTCATATCTATATTCAATATTTCGTGGTTTGATTTTTTCATTTGTGTGATTTAGCAACTCCACCGCTGCGAAAGATAGGGTACACGTTGTTTGAATTGTTTGATGCGTGCCATTTAGATACTCCCCCACTGAAAATCATAGCATACACGGAGTTTGAATTGTTTGATGGGTGTGATTTAGCGACTCCACCCAAGCAAATCATAGCATACACGTGGTTTGAACTGTTTGGTGGGTGTGATTTAGCAACTCCACAGCTGTAAAATATAGCATACTCGTAGTTTGAATTGTTTGATGGTTGTGATTTAGCAACTCCACAGCGGTAAAAAATAGCATACTCGTAGTTTGAATTGTTTGATGGGTGTGATTTAGCAAATCCACCGCTGCAAAAGATAGCATACACGTGGTTTGAATTGAGTAATTTAGTTGCAAACCCAGATACATCCACTTTTTTTCGAAATGCAGGTTTTGCTATTTTTTATAACTTTATATGATTCTACACCTTGACCTCAAACGCCGAGCGTCAAAACCAGTTACATCCTCCGGTTTTCATTGAACAAAAATACGACTTGGTTGCAAATCCAGATAATTGCCGGCTCTTCAGAATCAAAACCAGTTGTATCAACAAGCAATGCGCACACATTCACTGCGCAACGAAAATTGCCGCCTAGCTGCAGCTGTTTGTTTTTAACGCAGTTCGGATTGCATTGCTTTTGGTGTATAATTGATATTCCAGTTAACAATGGACTGTGTTCCAAGTGAAAACCATGATCGTCCACGGTAAAAGCAGCAGAATTAATCACAGTGGTCCAGTGCTGCTCAAAGGTCCAGGTGAAATTTGCTCTGCTGTATAAAATTGCTTGAAAAATATCACAATTCCTGATAATGTGTCAGTGATCAGACTGGCATCAGATGGATGCGGAGCGCAAAATAAGAACTATTTTATGATGGGAATGATAATTAAATGGTTATTAAACGATGCACCCCTAACCGTTAAGAATGTGGAATATGTATTCCCAATTGTTGGACATTTCTTCCTACCTTCAGACAGTGTTTTCGCCCGAATTGAAAAAGAAGTTAAAACGATAGATGTAATCATAAGTCCTAACGAATATACAGAGATTTTCTCTCACTTTGGAACAGTTGTTACATTAGCAGATAAAACGTACGATTGGAAGAGCATTATTTCAGCTGTACTGCGACCACCTGCGCAATGGCAGTTCCAGTTCAATCCTTGTAGAAGGTTATTCTTCAAAGTGAACCTCAAGAGGGACGACGTTGCAATTAAGGATTGGCAATTACAAAAGTGTTTGTAAAAGAAATAAGAAAGTGGCGGATATCAGATCACCATCCATAATACAGCCAGGAGTTCCAGTGTCGCCATTGAAAATAAGGGATGTAAGAGCTTTGCTTACTGAACATTTCGGCAATGACTGGAAATCTCTTAACACATTGTCATATTATGTCAATATTGTAGACAGGTTCGAGAACTTAACTGAAAGTGAACATCATGCTGCTAATGTCGAAGATTGTGTGTGTGAGAACGCTTCTAAAATAGATGACATTGTTGTATAAGTTTCAAAATTGACATCTGACATGTTTCAGTGTTGTGATATTCTGTTTTGTAAATCAAGACTATTTTGTTCAAAATGGTAATATTTGCTGTCATTGGTATTTTATAAACTATTAAGCAACGAGAAACTTTTGTTCAAAAATGTGATATTGTATCAATTTTACTGTAAATGTAAATATTGTTTGTCCAGGAGAATGTGTGTTTGTTTTCAAAACCAGATAAGTCTTAATAGTTATTTTCAAATCCAGATAGATCACCAGTTAACTTTCAAATCCAGATACATCGTAAAAATATATTCTCGATTATCGCACAATATAATGCTCACATTCTTAAAGTTATTACAGGACCATAACTACATTACAGAAGCTAATGATTGCCCAAAGTATCAAACTTGTGCCTTTTCAGAGATTGGACTGAAACGTTTTTCTTGTCTACTGAAAAGTTTTCTTTTTGTAATGTATCTGGTTTTGCAACTAAACGACTCAATTGTTTGATGGGTGTAATTTAGCGACTCCACAGCTGCGAAAGATAGCATACTCGTGGTTTGAATTGTTTGATGGTTGTGATTTAGCAACTAAACCGCAGCAAAAGAACGAGGTTTGAATTGTTTGATGGTTGTGATTTAGCAACTCCACCCCAGCAAATCAAAGCATACACGGGGTTTGGACTGTTTGATGGGTGTGATTTAGCAACTCCACATCTGCAAATCATAGCATACACGCGTTTGCACTGTTTGATGGGTGGGATTTAGCAACTCCACCACTGCGAAAGATAGCATACACGGGTTTTGGACTGTTTGATGGGTGTGATTTAGCAACTCCACCGCTGCGAAAGATAGCATACTCGTGGTTTGAATTGTTTGATGGTTGTGATTTAGCAACTAAACCGCAGCAAAAGATAGCATACTCGTGGTTTGAATTGTTAGATGGTTGTGATTTAGCAACTAAACCGCATCGAAAGATAGCATACTCGTCGTTTGAATTGTTTGATGGTTGTGATTTAGCAACTAAACCGCAGCAAAAGATAGCGTACACGAGGTTTGAATTGTTTGATGGTTGTGATTTAGCAACTCCACCCCAGCAAATCAAAGCATACACGGGGTTTTGACTGTTTGATGGGTGTGATTTAGCAACTCCACATCTGCAAATCATAGCATACAGGCGTTTGGACTGTTTGATGGGTGGGATTTAGCAACTCCACCGCTGCGAAAGATGGCATACACAGGATTTGGACTGTTTGATGGGTGTTTTGAATTGTTTGATGGTTGTGATTTAGCGACTCCACAGCTGCGAAAGATAGCATACTCCTGGTTTGAATTCTTGGATAGTTGTGATTTAGCAACTAAACCGCAGCAAAAGATAGCGTACACGAGGTTTGAATTGTTTGATGGTTGTGATTTAACAACTCCACCCCAGGAATTCAAAGCATACACGGGGTTTGGACTGTTTGATGGGTGTGATTTAGCAACTCCACATCTGCAAATCATAGTATACACGCGTTTGGACTGTTTGATGGGTGTGATTTAGCAACTCCACTGCTGCGAAAGATAGCATACACGGGGTTTGAATTGTTTGATATGTGTGATTTCGCAACTCCACCGCTGCGAAAGATAGCATACACGGGGTTTGGACTGTTTGATGGGTGTGATTTAGCGACTCCACCGCTGCGAAAGATAGCATACACGGGATTTGGACTGTTTGATGGGTGTGAATTAGCAACTCCACCCCAGCAAATCAAAGCATACACGGGGTTTGGACTGTTTGATGGGTGTGATTTAGCAACTCCACATCTGCAAATCATAGCATACACGCGTTAGGACTGTTTGATGGGTGGGATTTAGCAACTCCACCACTGCGAAAGATAGCATACACGGGATTTGGACTGTTTGATGGGTGTGAATTAGCAACTCCACCCCAGCAAATCAAAGCATACACGGGGTTTGGACTGTTTGATGGGTGTGATTTAGCAACTCCACATCTGCAAATCATAGCATACACGCGTTAGGACTGTTTGATGGGTGGGATTTAGCAACTCCACCACTGCGAAAGATAGCATACACGGGATTTGGACTGTTCGATGGGTGTGATTTAGCAACTCCACCGCTGCGAAAGATAGCATACACGGGGTTTGGACTGTTTGATGGGTGTGATTTAGCAACTCCACCGCTGCGAAAGATAGCATACACCGGGTTTGAATTGTTTGATATGTGTGATTTCGCAACTCCACCGCTGCGAAAGATAGCATACACGGGGTTTGGACTGTTTGAAGGGTGTGATTTAGCGACTCCGCCCCAGCAAATCAAAGCATACTCGCTCAGTTTTTAACATGGTTTAGAAGATCCGGACGTCCGAAAATGTCAATTTATGATATTTAAATATACACAACTATTTTGTTTTGTCATCCGTCTATTAATACCTTTAATTACTATGATATCTAAAGCGTATTTTGAAACTCTAAGGATTCTTCATCTACTAATAAATTCTATTAAAAAGGCAAGAAAATGTTCATAATTATTGAAAAATGATCTGAAATGCTTCCTTGGTTGCGCATTATCCTAGAGAATTTGGTTCAATTTTTGTGATATTGCCTAGAATGTGCATTCTGCAATGTTTGTAAACAGTGTTTTTGCCTAAATGTTCTTAGCTATTGTAATCATTTCTGTTTCTTTAAGATATCGCAGATCACCCCGCGGTGTAGCGGCTACCGTTCTTAGCTGTCACCTTGGACATCCGGGTTCGATTCACGCCTTTGCTAAGAAATGTTTATTCTGGTGTGAGAACACACTCAGCCTCGTGAGAAGACGAGGGTTTGATTTCCAGATCAGTTATGCTGGAAGTGATTTTCCATTGTTTACCCACTCCTGCTCCAGGGAAATGCTGGGATTGTTCTAAACTTAGGGCCACAGCCACCTCCTTACCATTCCTATCCTCAATTTACAAATACACACACATGTTCAGCCGTCACAATTATACAGGATAATACACAAATTCCACAAACACACCCAAAACTACACGGGGTAGTACAGCCCCTAAAGAGCAACAATCACAACTAAGATGTCGCATACAAAGAATTCCATTTATAATAAATTAGTTATTACCTTAAGTCAATACATTGTACATTAAAACCGTACATTGTGACCTTCCTCAGAGTGGTATAGGGTAAGTAAATGTGCAATAACATACACTTAATAACATTTTGGCGTAACAGAGGATTCTAAAAATATTTTGTTCCAAATGCTCACAAAGTAAAATTGCAAAAAACAGATTTGTTTCAAAATTTAAAACATGAAAAAGTCGTGATAAAGCAGCCTTGAATTAAAGAGATCTAAAAAGAAGAAATTAAACTGACAAACAAAAACACAGAAACAGAACGGGAAAAGATATAAAAACTGTAACACGTGTATGTGAAAATAGAAATGCTGAATAAGTTAAGTTATAAATGATGGTTGATATGTATTTGCCTGTTAGAGAAATCTGTGTAGAGAGTAAAAACAAACAATATAAATATTCTTGTATATTGAAATTAATGTGTTAGAATATTGAATCATGAGAGCAAAAACTGCTCTTACTTAAGTCACAGTGTGGAGAGAACGTTGAAAATAAGTGTGACGAATTTGTTATGAATTGGTAAGAAATGTATTGGTTATATAGTTGCCAAGATGGAAAGGATGATATAGACAGATACTAGTATCTAGAAACCTCCTATAGAGAGCATGTAAAGGATGAAGTCCCGTTACCAAGGTGAAACTTTAGGGCAAATAAATTTCAACGTAAGAAAGAAATGTCTCAGAAAGCAATAACTCCTAATAGTGAAAATATGTTATAAAAATTCACCTATATTGAAAATGTGCTGTTCTTACAACAATTTGGATTTCGGAATGTCCTTGCTATATTATAGAAGAAAATTACACTGAGTTTTGGCTGTCAAATTATTCACGATTACAAAGATATTAAATTTGGCTACTCTTAGTTTTAGGTTTCTCTTAATTACTAATTACCAATAATGCCAAACTAACAGCATTGTATTAGTACGTAAAAATATGAATCTATTTTTACATTATTTGACCAAATGTTCTAAATCATGCTTCATTTACTGTTATTACGACTAGAACTTGGGTATATTACTTGTTAACAATCCTTTTCTTATCCTAATTTCGATTTTTGCAAAAAATGAAAGTGTGGGAGTGTGTGTACTCTGAATGACTGCCCCCCATATCAATTCAATCATGGTGAAACCGAATTGAACGAAATTTATTACAGGGGTTGAAATAACAAACGGCACCTCAGTGTCATGTTTTATATCGCCGCCATCTTGACGGAAACGTAATGGCGGCCACCCAAATATTCAAAGCTTAAATTAATTTACGACTAACCTAATCATCAGATCTACCAAATATTGCAACATTATACCTTTATGTAAGAAGAATCTTTTGACCAAACTATAAGGTCATCAGCCCAATACCTTGCGGATGGCGGCCATTTATGTGTGCAAATCGATTCCCCCTTGCTATTCAAACACGGTGAAACCGAATTGAACAAAATTTGGTACAGAGGCAGCACTAGCAAAGGAACCCTCAGTGTCATGTTTTATTTCACTGTCATCTTGACGAAAACATAATGGCGGCACCCGAATATTAAAAGCCTAAATCAAATTACGACCAACTTAATCAACTGATCCCTACCAAATTTTTCAACATTATACCTTTAAGTATAAAGAATCTTTTGACCAAACTACGAGGTCATCAGCCCAATAATTTGTGGATGGCGGCCATGTATGTGTGCAAATCGATTCCTCCTATCTTTTCAAACACGGTGCAACCGAATTGAACGAAATTTGGTACAGATATAGCACTAGCAAAGGGAACCTCACTGTCATGTTTTATATCGCAGCCATCTTGACAGAAACGTATTGGTGGCCGACCAAATGTAAAAAGCTTAAATCAAATTACGACCAACCTAATCATCTGATCTCTGCCAAATTTTGCAACAATATACCATATTATGGGAGGCATCTTTTGACTGAACTACAAGTTCATCAGCTCAATAGTTTACAGATAGCGGCCATGTATGTGTGTAAATTGATTCCCCATATCAATTCAAACACGGTGAAACCGAATTGAATGAATTTTTTTACAGAGGTAGCACTGGCAAAGGGCACCTCATATTCATGTTTAATATCCGCGTGGCACGTTGTATTTCTTCAAGCTACTACAACCAACATTCAATTATACTCCTTGAAAAGGACAAAGAGTTATAACAATACCCATGCATTTAGGAGAATGTTGGCTATATGTTATTGACTGAACATCTTGTTTGTTCATCTTTTTTTCGTAACACCTCTTGCAGAGGTTTTTGTCTAAATAATTTTCAGACGGTATGTTTGTTCATCGGTGCAAGTTGTTATACTTAACAACTTCACCGAACCACATCCGTTCTTACGCTTCTAGTCGCAACTTGTCATATCGTTTATAAAATATTCATCAAGATTGTTTTCGAGAAACACGGCCTCAGTTTTATTAAAGCACCATCGGTCATTTCCTGATGCAAGTCAATAAACTGGCAATTAATTGTAATTTATAATTATTAATTTCAATTTTTAATTTTATTTTGTATTCTAATGTGTTTTTCTATTGTATTCTAATGTGTTTTATTTTGTATTCTAATGTGTTTTATTTTGTATTCTAATGTGTTTTATTTTGTATTCTAATGTGTTTTATTTTGTATTCTAATGTGTTTTTCTATTATATTCTAATGTGTTTTATTTTGTATTCTAATGTGTTTTTCTATTGTATTCTAATGTGTTTTATTTTGTATTCTAATGTGTTTTTATTTTGTATTCTAATGTGTTTTTCTATTGTATTCTAATGTGTTTTTATTTTGTATTCTAATGTGTTTTATTTTGTATTCTAATGTGTTTTATTTTGTATTCTAATGTGTTTTTATTTTGTATTCTAATGTGTTTTTATTTTGTATTCTAATGTGTTTTTATTTTGTATTCTAATGTGTTTTTATTTGGTATTCTAATGTGTTTTTATATTGTATTCTAATGTGTTTTTATTTTGTATTCTAATGTGTTTTTATTTTGTATTCTAATGTGTTTTATTTTGTATTCTAAAGTGTTTTTATTTTGTATTCTAATGTGTTTTTATATTGTATTCTAATGTGTTTTTCTATTGTATTCTAATGTGTTTTTCTATTGTATTCTAATGTGTTTTATTTTGTATTCTAATGTGTTTTATTTTGTATTCTAATGTGTTTTTATTTTGTATTCTAATGTGTTTTATTTTGTATTCTAATGTGTTTTTATTTTGTATTCTAATGTGTTTTTATTTTGTATTCTAATGTGTTTTATTTTGTATTCTAATGTGTTTTATTTGGTACTCTAATGTGTTTTATTTTGTATTCTAATGTGTTTTATTTTGTATTCTAATGTGTTTTTATTTTGTATTCTAATGTGTTTTTATTTTGTATTCTACTGTGTTTTTATTTTGTATTCTAATGTGTTTTATTTTGTATTCTAATGTGTTTTTATTTGGTATTCTAATGTGTTTTTATTTTTTATTCTAATGTGTTTTTATTTGGTATTCTAATGTGTTTTTATTTTGTATTCTAATGTGTTTTTATTTTGTATCCAAATGTGTTTTTATTTTGTATTCTAATGTGTTTTTATTTTGTATTCTAATGTGTTTTATTTTGTATTCTAATGTGTTTTATTTTGTATTCTAATGTGTTTTTATTTTGTATTCTAATGTGTTTTTATTTTGTATTCTAATGTGTTTTATTTTGTATTCTAATGTGTTTTTATTTTGTATTCTAATGTGTTTTTATATTGTATTCTAATGTGTTTTTCTATTGTATTCTAATGTGTTTTTCTATTGTATTCTAATGTGTTTTATTTTGTATTCTAATGTGTTTTTCTATTGTATTCTAATGTGTTTTTATTTTGTATTCTAATGTGTTTTATTTTGTATTCTAATGTGTTTTTATTTTGTATTCTAATGTGTTTTTATATTGTATTCTAATGTGTTTTATTTTGTATTCTAATGTGTTTTTATTTTGTATTCTAATGTGTTTTTATATTGTATTCTAATGTGTTTTTCTATTGTATTCTAATGTGTTTTTCTATTGTATTCTAATGTGTTTTATTTTGTATTCTAATGTGTTTTTCTATTGTATTCTAATGTGTTTTTATTTTGTATTCTAATGTGTTTTATTTTGTATTCTAATGTGTTTTTATTTTGTATTCTAATGTGTTTTTATATTGTATTCTAATGTGTTTTTCTATTGTATTCTAATGTGTTTTTCTATTGTATTCTAATGTGTTTTATTTTGTATTCTAATGTGTTTTATTTTGTATTCTAATGTGTTTTTATTTTGTATTCTAATGTGTTTTTATTTTGTATTCTAATGTGTTTTTATTTGGTATTCTAATGTGTTTTATTTTGTATTCTAATGTGTTTTTCTTTTGTATTCTAATGTGTTTTATTTGGTATTCTAATGTGTTTTTATATTGTATTCTAATGTGTTTTTATTTTGTATTCTAATGTGTTTTATTTTGTATTCTAATGTGTTTTTTATTTTGTATTCTAATGTGTTTTATTTTGTATTCTAATGTGTTTTTCTTTTGTATTCTAATGTGTTTTTATTTGGTATTCTAATGTGTTTTTATATTGTATTCTAATGTGTTTTTATTTTGTATTCTAATGTGTTTTTCTATTGTATTCTAATGTGTTTTATTTTGTATTCTAATGTGTTTTATTTTGTATTCTAATGTGTTTTTCTTTTGTATTCTAATGGGTATTATTTTGTATTCTAATGTGTTTTATTTTGTATTCTAATGTGTTTTTCTTTTGTATTCTAATGTGTTTTTATTTGGTATTCTAATGTGTTTTTCTATTGTATTCTAATGTGTTTTTATTTGGTATTCTAATGTGTTTTTCTATTGTATTCTAATGTGTTTTTATTTTGTATTCTAATGTGTTTTATTTTGTATTCTAATGTGTTTTATATCGTATTCTAATGTGTTTTATTTTGTATTCTAATGTGTTTTTATTTTGTATTCTAATGTGTTTTTATTTTGTATTCTAATGTGTTTTTCTATTGTATTCTAATGTGTTTTATTTTGTATTCTAATGTGTTTTATTTTGTATTCTAATGTGTTTTATTTTGTATTCTAATGTGTTTTTATTTTGTATTCTAATGTGTTCTTCTATTGTATTCTAATGTGTTTTTCTTTTGTATTCTAATGTGTTTTTATTTGGTATTCTAATGTGTTTTTATATTGTATTCTAATGTGTTTTTCTTTTGTATTCTAATGTGTTTTTATTTTGTATTCTAATGTGTTTTTCTTTTGTATTCTAATGTGTTTTTATTTGGTATTCTAATGTGTTTTTATATTGTATTCTAATGTGTTTTTATTTTGTATTCTAATGTGTTTTTATTTTGTATTCTAATGTGTTTTATTTTGTATTCTAAAGTGTTTTTATTTTGTATTCTAATGTGTTTTTATATTGTATTCTAATGTGTTTTTCTATTGTATTCTAATGTGTTTTTCTATTGTATTCTAATGTGTTTTATTTGGTATTCTAATGTGTTTTATTTTGTATTCTAATGTGTTTTTCTTTTGTATTCTAATGTGTTTTTATTTGGTATTCTAATGTGTTTTTATATTGTATTCTAATGTGTTTTTATTTTGTATTCTAATGTGTTTTTATTTTGTATTCTAATGTGTTTTATTTTGTATTCTAAAGTGTTTTTATTTTGTATTCTAATGTGTTTTTATATTGTATTCTAATGTGTTTTTCTATTGTATTCTAATGTGTTTTTCTATTGTATTCTAATGTGTTTTTATTTTGTATTCTAATGTGTTTTATTTTGTATTCTAATGTGTTGTTATTTTGTATTCTAATGTGTTCTTCTATTGTATTCTAATGTGTTTTTCTATTGTATTCTAATGTGTTTTTATTTTGTATTCTAATGTGTTCTTCTATTGTATTCTAATGTGTTTTATTTGGTATTCTAATGTGTTTTTATTTTGTATTCTAATGTGTTTTTCTATTGTATTCTAATGTGTTTTTATTTTGTATTCTAATGTGTTTTTCTATTGTATTCTAATGGGTTTTTATTTGGTATTCTAATGTGTTTTTATTTTGTATTCTAATGTGTTTTTATTTTGTATTCTAATGTGTTTTTATTTTGTATTCTAATGTGTTTTTATTTTGTATTCTAATGTGTTTTATTTTGTATTCTAATGTGTTGTTATTTTGTATTCTAATGTGTTCTTCTATTGTATTCTAATGTGTTTTTCTATTGTATTCTAATGTGTTTTTATTTTGTATTCTAATGTGTTTTTCTTTTGTATTCTAATGTGTTTTTATTTGGTATTCTAATGTGTTTTTATTTTGTATTCTAATGTGTTTTATTTTGTATTCTAATGTGTTTTTATTTTGTATTCTAATGTGTTCTTCTATTCTATTCTAATGTGTTTTTATTTGGTATTCTAATGTGTTTTTATTTTGTATTCTAATGTGTTCTTCTATTGTATTCTAATGTGTTTTTCTATTGTATTCTATTGTGTTTTTATTTTGTATTCTAATGTGTTTTTCTATTGTATTCTAATGTGTTTTTATTTTGTATTCTAATGTGTTTTTATTTTGTATTCTAATGTGTTTTTATTTTGTATTCTAATGTGTTTTTATTTTGTATTCTAATGTGTTTTATTTTGTATTCTAATGTGTTTTTATTTTGTATTCTAATGTGTTCTTCTATTGTTTCTAATGTGTTTTCCTATTGTATTCTAATGTGTTTTTATTTTGTATTCTAATGTGTTTTTCTATTGTATTCTAATGTGTTTTTATTTTGTATTCTAATGTGTTCTTCTATTGTATTCTAATGTGTTTTTATTTTGTATTCTAATGTGTTTTATTTTGTATTCTAATGTGTTTTTATTTTGTATTCTAATGTGTTTTTATTTTGTATTCTAATGTGTTTTATTTTGTATTCTAATGTGTTTTATTTGGTACTCTAATGTGTTTTATTTTGTATTCTAATGTGTTTTATTTTGTATTCTAATGTGTTTTTATTTTGTATTCTAATGTGTTTTTATTTTGTATTCTACTGTGTTTTTATTTTGTATTCTAATGTGTTTTATTTTGTATTCTAATGTGTTTTTATTTGGTATTCTAATGTGTTTTTATTTTTTATTCTAATGTGTTTTTATTTGGTATTCTAATGTGTTTTTATTTTGTATTCTAATGTGTTTTTATTTTGTATCCAAATGTGTTTTTATTTTGTATTCTAATGTGTTTTTATTTTGTATTCTAATGTGTTTTATTTTGTATTCTAATGTGTTTTATTTTGTATTCTAATGTGTTTTTATTTTGTATTCTAATGTGTTTTTATTTTGTATTCTAATGTGTTTTATTTTGTATTCTAATGTGTTTTTATTTTGTATTCTAATGTGTTTTTATATTGTATTCTAATGTGTTTTTCTATTGTATTCTAATGTGTTTTTCTATTGTATTCTAATGTGTTTTATTTTGTATTCTAATGTGTTTTTCTATTGTATTCTAATGTGTTTTTATTTTGTATTCTAATGTGTTTTATTTTGTATTCTAATGTGTTTTTATTTTGTATTCTAATGTGTTTTTATATTGTATTCTAATGTGTTTTATTTTGTATTCTAATGTGTTTTTATTTTGTATTCTAATGTGTTTTTATATTGTATTCTAATGTGTTTTTCTATTGTATTCTAATGTGTTTTTCTATTGTATTCTAATGTGTTTTATTTTGTATTCTAATGTGTTTTTCTATTGTATTCTAATGTGTTTTTATTTTGTATTCTAATGTGTTTTATTTTGTATTCTAATGTGTTTTTATTTTGTATTCTAATGTGTTTTTATATTGTATTCTAATGTGTTTTTCTATTGTATTCTAATGTGTTTTTCTATTGTATTCTAATGTGTTTTATTTTGTATTCTAATGTGTTTTATTTTGTATTCTAATGTGTTTTTATTTTGTATTCTAATGTGTTTTTATTTTGTATTCTAATGTGTTTTTATTTGGTATTCTAATGTGTTTTATTTTGTATTCTAATGTGTTTTTCTTTTGTATTCTAATGTGTTTTATTTGGTATTCTAATGTGTTTTTATATTGTATTCTAATGTGTTTTTATTTTGTATTCTAATGTGTTTTATTTTGTATTCTAATGTGTTTTTTATTTTGTATTCTAATGTGTTTTATTTTGTATTCTAATGTGTTTTTCTTTTGTATTCTAATGTGTTTTTATTTGGTATTCTAATGTGTTTTTATATTGTATTCTAATGTGTTTTTATTTTGTATTCTAATGTGTTTTTCTATTGTATTCTAATGTGTTTTATTTTGTATTCTAATGTGTTTTATTTTGTATTCTAATGTGTTTTTCTTTTGTATTCTAATGGGTATTATTTTGTATTCTAATGTGTTTTATTTTGTATTCTAATGTGTTTTTCTTTTGTATTCTAATGTGTTTTTATTTGGTATTCTAATGTGTTTTTCTATTGTATTCTAATGTGTTTTTATTTGGTATTCTAATGTGTTTTTCTATTGTATTCTAATGTGTTTTTATTTTGTATTCTAATGTGTTTTATTTTGTATTCTAATGTGTTTTATATCGTATTCTAATGTGTTTTATTTTGTATTCTAATGTGTTTTTATTTTGTATTCTAATGTGTTTTTATTTTGTATTCTAATGTGTTTTTCTATTGTATTCTAATGTGTTTTATTTTGTATTCTAATGTGTTTTATTTTGTATTCTAATGTGTTTTATTTTGTATTCTAATGTGTTTTTATTTTGTATTCTAATGTGTTCTTCTATTGTATTCTAATGTGTTTTTCTTTTGTATTCTAATGTGTTTTTATTTGGTATTCTAATGTGTTTTTATATTGTATTCTAATGTGTTTTTCTTTTGTATTCTAATGTGTTTTTATTTTGTATTCTAATGTGTTTTTCTTTTGTATTCTAATGTGTTTTTATTTGGTATTCTAATGTGTTTTTATATTGTATTCTAATGTGTTTTTATTTTGTATTCTAATGTGTTTTTATTTTGTATTCTAATGTGTTTTATTTTGTATTCTAAAGTGTTTTTATTTTGTATTCTAATGTGTTTTTATATTGTATTCTAATGTGTTTTTCTATTGTATTCTAATGTGTTTTTCTATTGTATTCTAATGTGTTTTATTTGGTATTCTAATGTGTTTTATTTTGTATTCTAATGTGTTTTTCTTTTGTATTCTAATGTGTTTTTATTTGGTATTCTAATGTGTTTTTATATTGTATTCTAATGTGTTTTTATTTTGTATTCTAATGTGTTTTTATTTTGTATTCTAATGTGTTTTATTTTGTATTCTAAAGTGTTTTTATTTTGTATTCTAATGTGTTTTTATATTGTATTCTAATGTGTTTTTCTATTGTATTCTAATGTGTTTTTCTATTGTATTCTAATGTGTTTTTATTTTGTATTCTAATGTGTTTTATTTTGTATTCTAATGTGTTGTTATTTTGTATTCTAATGTGTTCTTCTATTGTATTCTAATGTGTTTTTCTATTGTATTCTAATGTGTTTTTATTTTGTATTCTAATGTGTTCTTCTATTGTATTCTAATGTGTTTTATTTGGTATTCTAATGTGTTTTTATTTTGTATTCTAATGTGTTTTTCTATTGTATTCTAATGTGTTTTTATTTTGTATTCTAATGTGTTTTTCTATTGTATTCTAATGGGTTTTTATTTGGTATTCTAATGTGTTTTTATTTTGTATTCTAATGTGTTTTTATTTTGTATTCTAATGTGTTTTTATTTTGTATTCTAATGTGTTTTTATTTTGTATTCTAATGTGTTTTATTTTGTATTCTAATGTGTTGTTATTTTGTATTCTAATGTGTTCTTCTATTGTATTCTAATGTGTTTTTCTATTGTATTCTAATGTGTTTTTATTTTGTATTCTAATGTGTTTTTCTTTTGTATTCTAATGTGTTTTTATTTGGTATTCTAATGTGTTTTTATTTTGTATTCTAATGTGTTTTATTTTGTATTCTAATGTGTTTTTATTTTGTATTCTAATGTGTTCTTCTATTCTATTCTAATGTGTTTTTATTTGGTATTCTAATGTGTTTTTATTTTGTATTCTAATGTGTTCTTCTATTGTATTCTAATGTGTTTTTCTATTGTATTCTATTGTGTTTTTATTTTGTATTCTAATGTGTTTTTCTATTGTATTCTAATGTGTTTTTATTTTGTATTCTAATGTGTTTTTATTTTGTATTCTAATGTGTTTTTATTTTGTATTCTAATGTGTTTTTATTTTGTATTCTAATGTGTTTTATTTTGTATTCTAATGTGTTTTTATTTTGTATTCTAATGTGTTCTTCTATTGTTTCTAATGTGTTTTCCTATTGTATTCTAATGTGTTTTTATTTTGTATTCTAATGTGTTTTTCTATTGTATTCTAATGTGTTTTTATTTTGTATTCTAATGTGTTCTTCTATTGTATTCTAATGTGTTTTTATTTTGTATTCTAATGTGTTTTTCTATTGTATTCTAATGTGTTTTTATTTTGTATTCTAATGTGTTTTTCTATTGTATTCTAATGTGTTTTTATTTGGTATTCTAATGTGTTTTTATTTTGTATTCTAATGTGTTTTTATTTTGTATTCTAATGTGTTTTTATTTTGTATTCTAATGTGTTTTTATTTTGTATTCTAATGTGTTTTATTTTGTATTCTAATGTGTTTTTATTTTGTATTCTATTGTGTTCTTCTATTGTATTCTAATGTGTTTTTCTATTGTATTCTAATGTGTTTTTATTTTGTATTCTAATGTGTTTTTCTATTGTATTCTAATGTGTTTTTATTTGGTATTCTAATGTGTTTTTATTTTGTATTCTAATGTGTTTTTATTTTGTATTCTAATGTGTTTTTATTTTGTATTCTAATGTGTTTTTATTTTGTATTCTAATGTGTTTTTATTTTGTATTCTAATGTGTTTTTCTATTGTATTCTAATGTGTTTTTCTATTGTATTCTAATGTGTTTTTATTTGGTATTCTAATGTGTTTTTATTTGGTATTCTAATGTGTTTTTATTTTGTATTCTAATGTGTTTTTATTTTGTATTCTAATGTGTTTTTATTTTGTATTCTAATGTGTTTTTATTTTGTATTTTAATGTGTTTTTCTATTGTATTCTAATGTGTTTTTATTTTGTATT
Organism: Meconema thalassinum; assembly: GCA_946902985.2. NCBI lineage: Eukaryota > Metazoa > Arthropoda > Insecta > Orthoptera > Tettigoniidae > Meconema > Meconema thalassinum. Next base: position 209,762,676 of record OX336398.1, read on the forward strand.
GTAATGTGTTTTTATTTTGTATTCTAATGTGTTTTTATTTTGTCTTCTAATGTGTTTTTATTTTGTATTCTAATGTGTTTTTATTTTGTATTCTAATGTGTTTTTATTTTGCATTCTAATGTGTTTTTATTTTGTATTCTAATGCGTTTTTATTTTGTATTCTAATGTGTTTTTATTTTGTATTCTAATGTGTTTTATTTGGTATTCTAATGTGTTTTTATTTGGTATTTTAATGTGTTTTTATTTTGTATTCTAATGTGTTTTATTTTGAATTCTAATGTGTTTTTATTTGGTATTCTAATGTGTTTTATTTTGTATTCTAATGTGTTTTTATTTGGTATTCTAATGTGTTTTTATTTGGTATTCTAATGTGTTTTTATTTGGTATTCTAATGTGTTTTATTTTGTATTCTAATGTGTTTTTATTTGGTATTCTAATGTGTTTTTATTTGGTATTCTAATGTGTTTTTATTTTGTATTCTAATGTGTTTTTATTTGGTATTCTAATGTGTTTATATTTGGTATTCTAATGTGTTTTTATTTTGTATTCTAATGTGTTTTATTTTGTGTTTTTATTTTGTATTCTAATGTGTTTTTATTTTGTATTCTAATGTGTTTTTATTTTGTATTCTAATGTGTTTTTATTTTGTATTTTAATGTGTTTTTCTATTGTATTCTAATGTGTTTTTATTTTGTATTGTAATGTGTTTTTATTTCGTATTCTAATGTGTTGTTATTTTGTATTCTAATGTGTTTTTATTTTGTATTCTAATGTGTTTTTATTTTGTATTCTAATGTGTTTTTATTTTGCATTCTAATGTGTTTTTATTTTGTATTCTAATGCGTTTTTATTTTGTATTCTAATGTGTTTTTATTTTGTATTCTAATGTGTTTTATTTGGTATTCTAATGTGTTTTTATTTGGTATTTTAATGTGTTTTTATTTTGTATTCTAATGTGTTTTATTTTGTATTCTAATGTGTTTTATTTGGTATTCTAATGTGTTTTATTTTGTATTCTAATGTGTTTTTATTTGGTATTCTAATGTGTTTTTATTTGGTATTCTAATGTGTTTTTATTTGGTATTCTAATGTGTTTTATTTTGTATTCTAATGTGTTTTTATTTGGTATTCTAATGTGTTTTTATTTGGTATTCTAATGTGTTTTTATTTTGTATTCTAATGTGTTTTTATTTGGTATTCTAATGTGTTTATATTTGGTATTCTAATGTGTTTTTATTTTGTATTCTAATGTGTTTTATTTTGTGTTTTTATTTTGTATTCTAATGTGTTTTTATTTTGTATTCTAATGTTTTTTTATTTGGTATTCTAATGTGTTTTTATTTTGTATTCTAATGTGTTTTTATTTTGTATTCTAATGTGTTTTTATTTTGTATTCTAATGTGTTTTTATTTTGTATTCTAATGTGTTTTTATTTTGTATTCTAATGTGTTTTTCTATTGTATTCTAATGTGTTTTTCTATTGTATTCTAATGTGTTTTTATTTGGTATTCTAATGTGTTTTTATTTGGTATTCTAATGTGTTTTTATTTTGTATTCTAATGTGTTTTTATTTTGTATTCTAATGTGTTTTTATTTTGTATTCTAATGTGTTTTTATTTTGTATTTTAATGTGTTTTTCTATTGTATTCTAATGTGTTTTTTTTGTATTGTAATGTGTTTTTATTTTGTATTCTAATGTGTTTTTATTTTGTATTCTAATGTGTTTTTATTTTGTATTCTAATGTGTTTTTATTTTGAATTCTAATGTGTTTTTATTTTGCATTCTAATGTGTTTTTATTTTGTATTCTAATGCGTTTTTATTTTGTATTCTAATGTGTTTTTATTTTGTATTCTAATGTGTTTTATTTGGTATTCTAATGTGTTTTTATTTGGTATTTTAATGTGTTTTTATTTTGTATTCTAATGTGTTTTATTTTGTATTCTAATGTGTTTTTATTTGGTATTCTAATGTGTTTTATTTTGTATTCTAATGTGTTTTTATTTGGTATTCTAATGTGTTTTTATTTGGTATTCTAATGTGTTTTTATTTGGTATTCTAATGTGTTTTATTTTGTATTCTAATGTGTTTTTATTTGGTATTCTAATGTGTTTTTATTTGGTATTCTAATGTGTTTTTATTTTGTATTCTAATGTGTTTTTATTTGGTATTCTAATGTGTTTATATTTGGTATTCTAATGTGTTTATATTTGGTATTCTAATGTGTTTTATTTTGTGTTTTTATTTTGTATTCTAATGTGTTTATATTTGGTATTCTAATGTGTTTATATTTGGTATTCTAATGTGTTTTATTTTGTGTTTTTATTTTGTATTCTAATGTGTTTTTATTTTGTATTCTAATGTGTTTTTATTTTGTATTCTAATGTGTTTTTATTTTGTATTCTAATGTGTTTTATTTTGTATTCTAATGTGTTTTATTTTGTATTCTAATGTGTTTTTATTTTGTATTCTAATGTGTTTTATTTTGTATTCTAATGTGTTTTTATTTTGTATTCTAATGTGTTTTTATTTTGTATTCTAATGTGTTTTTATTTTGTATTCTAATGTGTTTTATTTTGTATTCTAATGTGTTTTTATTTGGTATTCTAATGTGTTTTTATTTTGTATCCTAATGTGTTTTATTTGGTATTCTAATGTGTTTTTATTTTGTATTCTAATGTGTTTTATTTTGTATTCTAATGTGTTTTTATTTTGTATTCTAATGTGTTTTATTTTGTATTCTAATGTGTTTTATTTGGTATTCTAATGTGTTTTATTTTGTATTCTAATGTGTTTTATTTTGTATTCTAATGTGTTTTTATTTTGTATTCTAATGTGTTTTTATTTTGTATTCTACTGTGTTTTTATTTTGTATTCTAATGTGTTTTATTTTGTATTCTAATGTGTTTTTATTTTGTATTCTAATGTGTTTTTATTTTGTATTCTACTGTGTTTTTATTTGGTATTCTAATGTGTTTTTATTTTGTATTCTAATGTGTTTTATTTGGTATTCTAATGTGTTTTTATTTTGTATTCTAATGTGTTTTTATTTTGTATCCAAATGTGTTTTTATTTTGTATTCTAATGTGTTTTTATTTTGTATTCTAATGTGTTTTATTTTGTATTCTAATGTGTTTTATTTTGTATTCTAATGTGTTTTTTATTTTGTATTCTAATGTGTTTTTATTTTGTATTCTAATGTGTTTTATTTTGTATTCTAATGTGTTTTTATTTTGTATTCTAATGTGTTTTTATATTGTATTCTAATGTGTTTTTCTATTGTATTCTAATGTGTTTTTCTATTGTATTCTAATGTGTTTTATTTTGAATTCTAATGTGTTTTATTTTGTATTCTAATGTGTTTTATTTTGTATTCTAAAGTGTTTTTATTTGGTATTCTAATGTGTTTTTATATTGTATTCTAATGTGTTTTTATTTTGTATTCTAATGTGTTTTTATTTTGTATTCTAATGTGTTTTATTTTGTATTCTAATGTGTTTTTATTTTGTATTCTAATGTGTTTTTATATTGTATTCTAATGTGTTTTTCTATTGTATTCTAATGTGTTTTTCTATTGTATTCTAATGTGTTTTATTTTGTATTCTAATGTGTTTTATTTTGTATTCTAATGTGTTTTTATTTTGTATTCTAATGTGTTTTTATTTTGTATTCTAATGTGTTTTTATTTGGTATTCTAATGTGTTTTATTTTGTATTCTAATGTGTTTTTCTTTTGTATTCTAATGTGTTTTTATTTGGTATTCTAATGTGTTTTTATATTGTATTCTAATGTGTTTTTATTTTGTATTCTAATGTGTTTTATTTTGTATTCTAATGTGTTTTTTATTTTGTATTCTAATGTGTTTTATTTTGTATTCTAATGTGTTTTTCTTTTGTATTCTAATGTGTTTTTATTTGGTATTCTAATGTGTTTTTATATTGTATTCTAATGTGTTTTTATTTTGTATTCTAATGTGTTTTTCTATTGTATTCTAATGTGTTTTATTTTGTATTCTAATGTGTTTTATTTTGTATTCTAATGTGTTTTTCTTTTGTATTCTAATGGGTATTATTTTGTATTCTAATGTGTTTTATTTTGTATTCTAATGTGTTTTTATTTTGTATTCTAATGTGTTTTATTTTGTATTCTAATGTGTTTTATATCGTATTCTAATGTGTTTTATTTTGTATTCTAATGTGTTTTTATTTTGTATTCTAATGTGTTTTTATTTTGTATTCTAATGTGTTTTTCTATTGTATTCTAATGTGTTTTATTTTTTATTCTAATGTGTTTTATTTTGTATTCTAATGTGTTTTATTTTGTATTCTAATGTGTTTTTATTTTGTATTCTAATGTGTTCTTCTATTGTATTCTAATGTGTTTTTCTATTGTATTCTAATGTGTTTTTATTTGGTATTCTAATGTATTTTTATTTTGTATTCTAATGTGTTTTTATTTTGTATTCTAATGTGTTTTTATTTTGTATTCTAATGTGTTTTTATTTTGTATTCTAATGTGTTTTATTTTGTATTCTAATGTGTTTTTATTTTGTATTCTAATGTGTTTTATTTTGTATTCTATTGTGTTTTTATTTTGTATTCTAATGTGTTTTATTTTGTATTCTAATGTGTTTTATTTTGTATTCTAATGTGTTTTTATTTTGTATTCTAATGTGTTTTTCTATTGTATTCTAATGTGTTTTATTTTGTATTCTAATGTGTTTTTATTTTGTATTCCAAAGTGTTTTTATTTTGTATTCTAATGTGTTTTATTTTGTATTCTAATGTGTTTTATTTTGTATTCTAATGTGTTTTTATTTTGTATTCTAATGTGTTTTATTTTGTATTCTAATGTGTTTTTTATTTTGTATTCTAATGTGTTTTATTTTGTATTCTAATGTGTTTTTCTTTTGTATTCTAATGTGTTTTAATTTTGTATTCTAATGTGTTTTTCTATTGTATTCTAATGTGTTTTTCTATTGTATTCTACTGTGTTTTTATTTTGTATTCTAATGTGTTTTATTTTGTATTCTATTGTGTTTTTATTTTGTATTCTAATGTGTTTTATTTTGTATTCTAATGTGTTTTATTTTGTATTCTAATGTGTTTTTATTTTGTATTCTAATGTGTTCTTCTATTGTATTCTAATGTGTTTTTATTTTGTATTCTAATGTGTTTTATTTTGTATTCTAATGTGTTTTATTTTGTATTCTAATGTGTTTTTCTATTGTATTCTAATGTGTTTTTATTTTGTATTCTAATGTGTTTTTCTATTGTATTCTAATGTGTTTTTATTTTGTATTCTAATGTGTTTTTATTTTGTATTCTAATGTGTTTTTATTTTGTATTCTAATGTGTTTTTATTTTGTATTCTAATGTGTCTTATTTTGTATTCTAATGTGTTTTTATTTTGTATTCTAATGTGTTCTTCTATTGTTTCTAATGTGTTTTCCTATTGTATTGTAATGTGTTTTTATTTTGTATTCTAATGTGTTTTTCTATTGTATTCTAATGTGTTTTTATTTTGTATTCTAATGTGTTTTTCTATTGTATTCTAATGGGTTTTTATTTGGTATTCTAATGTGTTTTTATTTTGTATTCTAATGTGTTTTTATTTTGTATTCTAATGTGTTTTTATTTTGTATTCTAATGTGTTTTTATTTTGTATTCTAATGTGTTTTATTTTGTATTCTAATGTGTTGTTATTTTGTATTCTAATGTGTTCTTCTATTGTATTCTAATGTGTTTTTCTATTGTATTCTAATGTGTTTTTATTTTGTATTCTAATGTGTTTTTCTTTTGTATTCTAATGTGTTTTTATTTGGTATTCTAATGTGTTTTTATATTGTATTCTAATGTGTTTTTATTTTGTATTCTAATGTGTTTTTATTTTGTATTCTAATGTGTTTTATTTTGTATTCTAAAGTGTTTTTATTTTGTATTCTAATGTGTTTTTATATTGTATTCTAATGTGTTTTTCTATTGTATTCTAATGTGTTTTTCTATTGTATTCTAATGTGTTTTATTTGGTATTCTAATGTGTTTTATTTTGTATTCTAATGTGTTTTTCTTTTGTATTCTAATGTGTTCTTATTTGGTATTCTAATGTGTTTTTATATTGTATTCTAATGTGTTTTTATTTTGTATTCTAATGTGTTTTTATTTTGTATTCTAATGTGTTTTATTTTGTATTCTAAAGTGTTTTTATTTTGTATTCTAATGTGTTTTTATATTGTATTCTAATGTGTTTTTCTATTGTATTCTAATGTGTTTTTCTATTGTATTCTAATGTGTTTTTATTTTGTATTCTAATGTGTTTTATTTTGTATTCTAATGTGTTGTTATTTTGTATTCTAATGTGTTCTTCTATTGTATTCTAATGTGTTTTTCTATTGTATTCTAATGTGTTTTTATTTTGTATTCTAATGTGTTCTTCTATTGTATTCTAATGTGTTTTATTTGGTATTCTAATGTGTTTTTATTTTGTATTCTAATGTGTTCTTCTATTGTATTCTAATGTGTTTTTCTATTGTATTCTAATCTGTTTTTATTTTGTATTCTAATGTGTTTTTCTATTGTATTCTAATGGGTTTTTATTTGGTATTCTAATGTGTTTTTATTTTGTATTCTAATGTGTTTTTATTTTGTATTCTAATGTGTTTTTATTTTGTATTCTAATGTGTTTTTATTTTGTATTCTAATGTGTTTTATTTTGTATTCTAATGTGTTGTTATTTTGTATTCTAATGTGTTCTTCTATTGTATTCTAATGTGTTTTTCTATTGTATTCTAATGTGTTTTTATTTTGTATTCTAATGTGTTTTTCTTTTGTATTCTAATGTGTTTTTATTTGGTATTCTAATGTGTTTTTATTTTGTATTCTAATGTGTTTTATTTTGTATTCTAATGTGTTTTTATTTTGTATTCTAATGTGTTCTTCTATTCTATTCTAATGTGTTTTTATTTGGTATTCTAATGTGTTTTTATTTTGTATTCTAATGTGTTCTTCTATTGTATTCTAATGTGTTTTTCTATTGTATTCTATTGTGTTTTTATTTTGTATTCTAATGTGTTTTTCTATTGTATTCTAATGTGTTTTTATTTTGTATTCTAATGTGTTTTTATTTTGTATTCTAATGTGTTTTTATTTTGTATTCTAATGTGTTTTATTTTGTATTCTAATGTGTTTTTATTTTGTATTCTAATGTGTTCTTCTATTGTTTCTAATGTGTTTTCCTATTGTATTCTAATGTGTTTTTATTTTGTATTCTAATGTGTTTTTCTATTGTATTCTAATGTGTTTTTATTTTGTATTCTAATGTGTTCTTCTATTGTATTCTAATGTGTTTTTATTTTGTATTCTAATGTGTTTTTCTATTGTATTCTAATGTGTTTTTATTTTGTATTCTAATGTGTTTTTATTTGGTATTCTAATGTGTTTTTATTTTGTATTCTAATGTGTTTTTATTTTGTATTCTAATGTGTTTTTATTTTGTATTCTAATGTGTTTTTATTTTGTATTCTAATGTGTTTTATTTTGTATTCTAATGTGTTTTTATTTTGTATTCTATTGTGTTCTTCTATTGTATTCTAATGTGTTTTTCTATTGTATTCTAATGTGTTTTTATTTTGTATTCTAATGTGTTTTTCTATTGTATTCTAATGTGTTTTTATTTGGTATTCTAATGTGTTTTTATTTTGTATTCTAATGTGTTTTTATTTTGTATTCTAATGTGTTTTTATTTTGTATTCTAATGTGTTTTTATTTTGTATTCTAATGTGTTTTTCTATTGTATTCTAATGTGTTTTTCTATTGTATTCTAATGTGTTTTTATTTGGTATTCTAATGTGTTTTTATTTTGTATTCTAATGTGTTTTTATTTTGTATTCTAATGTGTTTTTATTTTGTATTCTAATGTGTTTTTATTTTGTATTTTAATGTGTTTTTCTATTGTATTCTAATGTGTTTTTATTTTGTATTGTAATGTGTTTTTATTTTGTATTCTAATGTGTTTTTATTTTGTCTTCTAATGTGTTTTTATTTTGTATTCTAATGTGTTTTTATTTTGTATTCTAATGTGTTTTTATTTTGCATTCTAATGTGTTTTTATTTTGTATTCTAATGCGTTTTTATTTTGTATTCTAATGTGTTTTTATTTTGTATTCTAATGTGTTTTATTTGGTATTCTAATGTGTTTTTATTTGGTATTTTAATGTGTTTTTATTTTGTATTCTAATGTGTTTTATTTTGAATTCTAATGTGTTTTTATTTGGTATTCTAATGTGTTTTATTTTGTATTCTAATGTGTTTTTATTTGGTATTCTAATGTGTTTTTATTTGGTATTCTAATGTGTTTTTATTTGGTATTCTAATGTGTTTTATTTTGTATTCTAATGTGTTTTTATTTGGTATTCTAATGTGTTTTTATTTGGTATTCTAATGTGTTTTTATTTTGTATTCTAATGTGTTTTTATTTGGTATTCTAATGTGTTTATATTTGGTATTCTAATGTGTTTTTATTTTGTATTCTAATGTGTTTTATTTTGTGTTTTTATTTTGTATTCTAATGTGTTTTTATTTTGTATTCTAATGTGTTTTTATTTTGTATTTTAATGTGTTTTTCTATTGTATTCTAATGTGTTTTATTTTGTGTTTTTATTTTGTATTCTAATGTGTTTTTATTTTGTATTCTAATGTGTTTTTATTTTGTATTCTAATGTGTTTTTATTTTGCATTCTAATGTGTTTTTATTTTGTATTCTAATGCGTTTTTATTTTGTATTCTAATGTGTTTTCATTTTGTATTCTAATGTGTTTTATTTGGTATTCTAATGTGTTTTTATTTGGTATTTTAATGTGTTTTTATTTTGTATTCTAATGTGTTTTATTTTGTATTCTAATGTGTTTTATTTGGTATTCTAATGTGTTTTATTTTGTATTCTAATGTGTTTTTATTTGGTATTCTAATGTGTTTTTATTTGGTATTCTAATGTGTTTTTATTTGGTATTCTAATGTGTTTTATTTTGTATTCTAATGTGTTTTTATTTGGTATTCTAATGTGTTTTTATTTGGTATTCTAATGTGTTTTTATTTTGTATTCTAATGTGTTTTTATTTGGTATTCTAATGTGTTTATATTTGGTATTCTAATGTGTTTTTATTTTGTATTCTAATGTGTTTTATTTTGTGTTTTTATTTTGTATTCTAATGTGTTTTTATTTTGTATTCTAATGTTTTTTATTTGGTATTCTAATGTGTTTTATTTTGTATTCTAATGTGTTTTTCTTTTGTATTCTAATGGGTATTATTTTGTATTCTAATGTGTTTTATTTTGTATTCTAATGTGTTTTTATTTTGTATTCTAATGTGTTTTATTTTGTATTCTAATGTGTTTTATATCGTATTCTAATGTGTTTTATTTTGTATTCTAATGTGTTTTTATTTTGTATTCTAATGTGTTTTTATTTTGTATTCTAATGTGTTTTTCTATTGTATTCTAATGTGTTTTATTTTTTATTCTAATGTGTTTTATTTTGTATTCTAATGTGTTTTATTTTGTATTCTAATGTGTTTTATTTTGTATTCTAATGTGTTTTTATTTTGTATTCTAATGTGTTTTTCTATTGTATTCTAATGTGTTTTATTTTGTATTCTAATGTGTTTTTATTTTGTATTCCAAAGTGTTTTTATTTTGTATTCTAATGTGTTTTATTTTGTATTCTAATGTGTTTTATTTTGTATTCTAATGTGTTTTTATTTTGTATTCTAATGTGTTTTATTTTGTATTCTAATGTGTTTTTTATTTTGTATTCTAATGTGTTTTATTTTGTATTCTAATGTGTTTTTCTTTTGTATTCTAATGTGTTTTAATTTTGTATTCTAATGTGTTTTTCTATTGTATTCTAATGTGTTTTTCTATTGTATTCTACTGTGTTTTTATTTTGTATTCTAATGTGTTTTATTTTGTATTCTATTGTGTTTTTATTTTGTATTCTAATGTGTTTTATTTTGTATTCTAATGTGTTTTATTTTGTATTCTAATGTGTTTTTATTTTGTATTCTAATGTGTTCTTCTATTGTATTCTAATGTGTTTTTATTTTGTATTCTAATGTGTTTTATTTTGTATTCTAATGTGTTTTATTTTGTATTCTAATGTGTTTTTCTATTGTATTCTAATGTGTTTTTATTTTGTATTCTAATGTGTTTTTCTATTGTATTCTAATGTGTTTTTATTTTGTATTCTAATGTGTTTTTATTTTGTATTCTAATGTGTTTTTATTTTGTATTCTAATGTGTTTTTATTTTGTATTCTAATGTGTCTTATTTTGTATTCTAATGTGTTTTTATTTTGTATTCTAATGTGTTCTTCTATTGTTTCTAATGTGTTTTCCTATTGTATTGTAATGTGTTTTTATTTTGTATTCTAATGTGTTTTTCTATTGTATTCTAATGTGTTTTTATTTTGTATTCTAATGTGTTTTTCTATTGTATTCTAATGGGTTTTTATTTGGTATTCTAATGTGTTTTTATTTTGTATTCTAATGTGTTTTTATTTTGTATTCTAATGTGTTTTTATTTTGTATTCTAATGTGTTTTTATTTTGTATTCTAATGTGTTTTATTTTGTATTCTAATGTGTTGTTATTTTGTATTCTAATGTGTTCTTCTATTGTATTCTAATGTGTTTTTCTATTGTATTCTAATGTGTTTTTATTTTGTATTCTAATGTGTTTTTCTTTTGTATTCTAATGTGTTTTTATTTGGTATTCTAATGTGTTTTTATATTGTATTCTAATGTGTTTTTATTTTGTATTCTAATGTGTTTTTATTTTGTATTCTAATGTGTTTTATTTTGTATTCTAAAGTGTTTTTATTTTGTATTCTAATGTGTTTTTATATTGTATTCTAATGTGTTTTTCTATTGTATTCTAATGTGTTTTTCTATTGTATTCTAATGTGTTTTATTTGGTATTCTAATGTGTTTTATTTTGTATTCTAATGTGTTTTTCTTTTGTATTCTAATGTGTTCTTATTTGGTATTCTAATGTGTTTTTATATTGTATTCTAATGTGTTTTTATTTTGTATTCTAATGTGTTTTTATTTTGTATTCTAATGTGTTTTATTTTGTATTCTAAAGTGTTTTTATTTTGTATTCTAATGTGTTTTTATATTGTATTCTAATGTGTTTTTCTATTGTATTCTAATGTGTTTTTCTATTGTATTCTAATGTGTTTTTATTTTGTATTCTAATGTGTTTTATTTTGTATTCTAATGTGTTGTTATTTTGTATTCTAATGTGTTCTTCTATTGTATTCTAATGTGTTTTTCTATTGTATTCTAATGTGTTTTTATTTTGTATTCTAATGTGTTCTTCTATTGTATTCTAATGTGTTTTATTTGGTATTCTAATGTGTTTTTATTTTGTATTCTAATGTGTTCTTCTATTGTATTCTAATGTGTTTTTCTATTGTATTCTAATCTGTTTTTATTTTGTATTCTAATGTGTTTTTCTATTGTATTCTAATGGGTTTTTATTTGGTATTCTAATGTGTTTTTATTTTGTATTCTAATGTGTTTTTATTTTGTATTCTAATGTGTTTTTATTTTGTATTCTAATGTGTTTTTATTTTGTATTCTAATGTGTTTTATTTTGTATTCTAATGTGTTGTTATTTTGTATTCTAATGTGTTCTTCTATTGTATTCTAATGTGTTTTTCTATTGTATTCTAATGTGTTTTTATTTTGTATTCTAATGTGTTTTTCTTTTGTATTCTAATGTGTTTTTATTTGGTATTCTAATGTGTTTTTATTTTGTATTCTAATGTGTTTTATTTTGTATTCTAATGTGTTTTTATTTTGTATTCTAATGTGTTCTTCTATTCTATTCTAATGTGTTTTTATTTGGTATTCTAATGTGTTTTTATTTTGTATTCTAATGTGTTCTTCTATTGTATTCTAATGTGTTTTTCTATTGTATTCTATTGTGTTTTTATTTTGTATTCTAATGTGTTTTTCTATTGTATTCTAATGTGTTTTTATTTTGTATTCTAATGTGTTTTTATTTTGTATTCTAATGTGTTTTTATTTTGTATTCTAATGTGTTTTATTTTGTATTCTAATGTGTTTTTATTTTGTATTCTAATGTGTTCTTCTATTGTTTCTAATGTGTTTTCCTATTGTATTCTAATGTGTTTTTATTTTGTATTCTAATGTGTTTTTCTATTGTATTCTAATGTGTTTTTATTTTGTATTCTAATGTGTTCTTCTATTGTATTCTAATGTGTTTTTATTTTGTATTCTAATGTGTTTTTCTATTGTATTCTAATGTGTTTTTATTTTGTATTCTAATGTGTTTTTATTTGGTATTCTAATGTGTTTTTATTTTGTATTCTAATGTGTTTTTATTTTGTATTCTAATGTGTTTTTATTTTGTATTCTAATGTGTTTTTATTTTGTATTCTAATGTGTTTTATTTTGTATTCTAATGTGTTTTTATTTTGTATTCTATTGTGTTCTTCTATTGTATTCTAATGTGTTTTTCTATTGTATTCTAATGTGTTTTTATTTTGTATTCTAATGTGTTTTTCTATTGTATTCTAATGTGTTTTTATTTGGTATTCTAATGTGTTTTTATTTTGTATTCTAATGTGTTTTTATTTTGTATTCTAATGTGTTTTTATTTTGTATTCTAATGTGTTTTTATTTTGTATTCTAATGTGTTTTTCTATTGTATTCTAATGTGTTTTTCTATTGTATTCTAATGTGTTTTTATTTGGTATTCTAATGTGTTTTTATTTTGTATTCTAATGTGTTTTTATTTTGTATTCTAATGTGTTTTTATTTTGTATTCTAATGTGTTTTTATTTTGTATTTTAATGTGTTTTTCTATTGTATTCTAATGTGTTTTTATTTTGTATTGTAATGTGTTTTTATTTTGTATTCTAATGTGTTTTTATTTTGTCTTCTAATGTGTTTTTATTTTGTATTCTAATGTGTTTTTATTTTGTATTCTAATGTGTTTTTATTTTGCATTCTAATGTGTTTTTATTTTGTATTCTAATGCGTTTTTATTTTGTATTCTAATGTGTTTTTATTTTGTATTCTAATGTGTTTTATTTGGTATTCTAATGTGTTTTTATTTGGTATTTTAATGCGTTTTTATTTTGTATTCTAATGTGTTTTATTTTGAATTCTAATGTGTTTTTATTTGGTATTCTAATGTGTTTTATTTTGTATTCTAATGTGTTTTTATTTGGTATTCTAATGTGTTTTTATTTGGTATTCTAATGTGTTTTTATTTGGTATTCTAATGTGTTTTATTTTGTATTCTAATGTGTTTTTATTTGGTATTCTAATGTGTTTTTATTTGGTATTCTAATGTGTTTTTATTTTGTATTCTAATGTGTTTTTATTTGGTATTCTAATGTGTTTATATTTGGTATTCTAATGTGTTTTTATTTTGTATTCTAATGTGTTTTATTTTGTGTTTTTATTTTGTATTCTAATGTGTTTTTATTTTGTATTCTAATGTGTTTTTATTTTGTATTTTAATGTGTTTTTCTATTGTATTCTAATGTGTTTTATTTTGTGTTTTTATTTTGTATTCTAATGTGTTTTTATTTTGTATTCTAATGTGTTTTTATTTTGTATTCTAATGTGTTTTTATTTTGCATTCTAATGTGTTTTTATTTTGTATTCTAATGCGTTTTTATTTTGTATTCTAATGTGTTTTCATTTTGTATTCTAATGTGTTTTATTTGGTATTCTAATGTGTTTTTATTTGGTATTTTAATGTGTTTTTATTTTGTATTCTAATGTGTTTTATTTTGTATTCTAATGTGTTTTATTTGGTATTCTAATGTGTTTTATTTTGTATTCTAATGTGTTTTTATTTGGTATTCTAATGTGTTTTTATTTGGTATTCTAATGTGTTTTTATTTGGTATTCTAATGTGTTTTATTTTGTATTCTAATGTGTTTTTATTTGGTATTCTAATGTGTTTTTATTTGGTATTCTAATGTGTTTTTATTTTGTATTCTAATGTGTTTTTATTTGGTATTCTAATGTGTTTATATTTGGTATTCTAATGTGTTTTTATTTTGTATTCTAATGTGTTTTATTTTGTGTTTTTATTTTGTATTCTAATGTGTTTTTATTTTGTATTCTAATGTTTTTTATTTGGTATTCTAATGTGTTTTTATTTTGTATTCTAATGTGTTTTTATTTTGTATTCTAATGTGTTTTTATTTTGTATTCTAATGTGTTTTTGTTTTGTATTCTAATGTGTTTTTATTTTGTATTCTAATGTGTTTTTCTATTGTATTCTAATGTGTTTTTCTATTGTATTCTAATGTGTTTTTATTTGGTATTCTAATGTGTTTTTATTTGGTATTCTAATGTGTTTTTATTTTGTATTCTAATGTGTTTTTATTTTGTATTCTAATGTGTTTTTATTTTGTATTCTAATGTGTTTTTATTTTGTATTTTAATGTGTTTTTCTATTGTATTCTAATGTGTTTTTATTTTGTATTGTAATGTGTTTTTATTTTGTATTCTAATGTGTTTTTATTTTGTATTCTAATGTGTTTTTATTTTGTATTCTAATGTGTTTTTATTTTGAATTCTAATGTGTTTTTATTTTGCATTCTAATGTGTTTTTATTTTGTATTCTAATGCGTTTTTATTTTGTATTCTAATGTGTTTTTATTTTGTATTCTAATGTGTTTTATTTGGTATTCTAATGTGTTTTTATTTGGTATTTTAATGTGTTTTTATTTTGTATTCTAATGTGTTTTATTTTGTATTCTAATGTGTTTTTATTTGGTATTCTAATGTGTTTTATTTTGTATTCTAATGTGTTTTTATTTGGTATTCTAATGTGTTTTTATTTGGTATTCTAATGTGTTTTTATTTGGTATTCTAATGTGTTTTATTTTGTATTCTAATGTGTTTTTATTTGGTATTCTAATGTGTTTTTATTTGGTATTCTAATGTGTTTTTATTTTGTATTCTAATGTGTTTTTATTTGGTATTCTAATGTGTTTATATTTGGTATTCTAATGTGTTTATATTTGGTATTCTAATGTGTTTTATTTTGTGTTTTTATTTTGTATTCTAATGTGTTTTTATTTTGTATTCTAATGTGTTTTTATTTTGTATTCTAATGTGTTTTTATTTTGTATTTTAATGTGTTTTTCTATTGTATTCTAATGTGTTTTTATTTTGTATTGTAATGTGTTTTTATTTTGTATTCTAATGTGTTTTTATTTTGTATTCTAATGTGTTTTTATTTTGTATTCTAATGTGTTTTTATTTTGTATTCTAATGTGTTTTTATTTTGCATTCTAATGTGTTTTTATTTTGTATTCTAATGCGTTTTTATTTTGTATTCTAATGTGTTTTTATTTTGTATTCTAATGTGTTTTATTTGGTATTCTAATGTGTTTTTATTTGGTATTTTAATGTGTTTTTATTTTGTATTCTAATGTGTTTTATTTTGTATTCTAATGTGTTTTTATTTGGTATTCTAATGTGTTTTATTTTGTATTCTAATGTGTTTTTATTTGGTATTCTAATGTGTTTTTATTTGGTATTCTAATGTGTTTTTATTTGGTATTCTAATGTGTTTTATTTTGTATTCTAATGTGTTTTTATTTGGTATTCTAATGTGTTTTTATTTGGTATTCTAATGTGTTTTATTTTGTATTCTAATGTGTTTTTATTTTGTATTCTAATGTGTTTTTATTTTGTATTCTAATGTGTTTTATTTGGTATTCTAATGTGTTTTTATTTGGTATTCTAATGTGTTTTATTTTGTATTCTAATGTGTTTTTATTTTGTATTCTAATGTGTTTTTATTTTGTATTCTAATGTGTTTATATTTTGTATTCTAATGTGTTTTTATTTTGTATTCTAATGTGTTTTATTTTGTGTTTTTATTTTGTATTCTAATGTGTTTTTATTTTGTATTCTAATGTTTTTTTATTTGGTATTCTAATGTGTTTTTATTTTGTATTCTAATGTGTTTTTATTTTGTATTCTAATGTGTTTTTATTTTGTATTCTAATGTGTTTTTATTTGGTATTTTAATATGTTTTTATTTTGTATTCTAATGTGTTTTTATTTTGTATTCTAATGTGTTTTTATTTTGTATTCTAATGTGTTTTTATTTTGTATTCTAATGTGTTTTTATTTGGTATTCTAATGTGTTTTATTTTGTGTTTTTATTTTGTATTCTAATGTGTTTTTATTTGGTATTCTAATGTGTTTTTATTTGGTATTCTTATGTGTTTTTATTTGGTATTCTAATGTGTTTTTACTTGGTATTCTAATGTGTTTTATTTGGTATTCTAATGTGTTTTATTTGGTATTCTTATGTGTTTTTATTTTGTATTCTAATGTGTTTTTATTTGGTATTCTAATGTGTTTTTATTTGGTATTCTTATGTGTTTTTATTTGGTATTCTAATGTGTTTTTACTTGGTATTCTAATGTGTTTTTATTTGGTATTCTAATGTGTTTTATTTTGTGTTTTTATTTTGTATTCTAATGTGTTTTTATTTGGTATTCTAATGTGTTTTTATTTGGTATTCTTATGTGTTTTTATTTGGTATTCTAATGTGTTTTTATTTGGTATTCTAATGTGTTTTTATTTGGTATTCTAATGTGTTTTATTTTGTGTTTTTATTTTGTATTCTAATGTGTTTTTATTTGGTATTCTAATGTGTTTTTATTTGGTATTCTTATGTGTTTTTATTTGGTATTCTAATGTGTTTTTATTTGGTATTCTAATGTGTTTTTATTTGGTATTCTAATGTGTTTTATTTTGTGTTTTTATTTTGTATTCTAATGTGTTTTTATTTGGTATTCTAATGTGTTTTTATTTGGTATTCTAATGTGTTTTATTTTGTGTTTTTATTTGGTATTCTAATGTGTTTTTATTTGGTATTCTAATGTGTTTTTATTTGGTATTCTAATGTGTTTTATTTTGTGTTTTTATTTTGTATTCTAATGTGTTTTTATTTGGTATTCTAATGTGTTTTTATTTGGTATTCTAATGTGTTTTATTTTGTATTCTAATGTGTTTTTATTTTGTATTCTAAAGTGTTTTATTTTGTATTCTAATGTGTTTTTATTTTGTATTCTAAAGTGTTTTATTTTGTATTCTAATGTGTTTTTATTTTGTATTCTAAAGTGTTTTATTTGGTATTCTAATGTGTTTTATTTTGTGTTTTTATTTGGTATTCTAATGTGTTTTATTTGGTATTCTAATGTGTTTTTATTTTGTATTCTAATGTGTTTTATTTTGTATTCTAATGTGTTTTTATTTTGTATTCTAAAGTGTTTTATTTTGTATTCTAATGTGTTTTTATTTTGTATTCTAAAGTGTTTTATTTTGTATTCTAATGTGTTTTTATTTTGTATTCTAATGTGTTTTTATTTTGTATTCTAATGTGTTTTTATTTTGTATTTTAATGTGTTTTTCTATTGTATTCTAATGTGTTTTTATTTTGTATTGTAATGTGTTTTTATTTTGTATTCTAATGTGTTTTTATTTTGTCTTCTAATGTGTTTTTATTTTGTATTCTAATGTGTTTTTATTTTGTATTCTAATGTGTTTTTATTTTGCATTCTAATGTGTTTTTATTTTGTATTCTAATGCGTTTTTATTTTGTATTCTAATGTGTTTTTATTTTGTATTCTAATGTGTTTTATTTGGTATTCTAATGTGTTTTTATTTGGTATTTTAATGCGTTTTTATTTTGTATTCTAATGTGTTTTATTTTGAATTCTAATGTGTTTTTATTTGGTATTCTAATGTGTTTTATTTTGTATTCTAATGTGTTTTTATTTGGTATTCTAATGTGTTTTTATTTGGTATTCTAATGTGTTTTTATTTGGTATTCTAATGTGTTTTATTTTGTATTCTAATGTGTTTTTATTTGGTATTCTAATGTGTTTTTATTTGGTATTCTAATGTGTTTTTATTTTGTATTCTAATGTGTTTTTATTTGGTATTCTAATGTGTTTATATTTGGTATTCTAATGTGTTTTTATTTTGTATTCTAATGTGTTTTATTTTGTGTTTTTATTTTGTATTCTAATGTGTTTTTATTTTGTATTCTAATGTGTTTTTATTTTGTATTTTAATGTGTTTTTCTATTGTATTCTAATGTGTTTTATTTTGTGTTTTTATTTTGTATTCTAATGTGTTTTTATTTTGTATTCTAATGTGTTTTTATTTTGTATTCTAATGTGTTTTTATTTTGCATTCTAATGTGTTTTTATTTTGTATTCTAATGCGTTTTTATTTTGTATTCTAATGTGTTTTCATTTTGTATTCTAATGTGTTTTATTTGGTATTCTAATGTGTTTTTATTTGGTATTTTAATGTGTTTTTATTTTGTATTCTAATGTGTTTTATTTTGTATTCTAATGTGTTTTATTTGGTATTCTAATGTGTTTTATTTTGTATTCTAATGTGTTTTTATTTGGTATTCTAATGTGTTTTTATTTGGTATTCTAATGTGTTTTTATTTGGTATTCTAATGTGTTTTATTTTGTATTCTAATGTGTTTTTATTTGGTATTCTAATGTGTTTTTATTTGGTATTCTAATGTGTTTTTATTTTGTATTCTAATGTGTTTTTATTTGGTATTCTAATGTGTTTATATTTGGTATTCTAATGTGTTTTTATTTTGTATTCTAATGTGTTTTATTTTGTGTTTTTATTTTGTATTCTAATGTGTTTTTATTTTGTATTCTAATGTTTTTTATTTGGTATTCTAATGTGTTTTTATTTTGTATTCTAATGTGTTTTTATTTTGTATTCTAATGTGTTTTTATTTTGTATTCTAATGTGTTTTTGTTTTGTATTCTAATGTGTTTTTATTTTGTATTCTAATGTGTTTTTCTATTGTATTCTAATGTGTTTTTCTATTGTATTCTAATGTGTTTTTATTTGGTATTCTAATGTGTTTTTATTTGGTATTCTAATGTGTTTTTATTTTGTATTCTAATGTGTTTTTATTTTGTATTCTAATGTGTTTTTATTTTGTATTCTAATGTGTTTTTATTTTGTATTTTAATGTGTTTTTCTATTGTATTCTAATGTGTTTTTATTTTGTATTGTAATGTGTTTTTATTTTGTATTCTAATGTGTTTTTATTTTGTATTCTAATGTGTTTTTATTTTGTATTCTAATGTGTTTTTATTTTGAATTCTAATGTGTTTTTATTTTGCATTCTAATGTGTTTTTATTTTGTATTCTAATGCGTTTTTATTTTGTATTCTAATGTGTTTTTATTTTGTATTCTAATGTGTTTTATTTGGTATTCTAATGTGTTTTTATTTGGTATTTTAATGTGTTTTTATTTTGTATTCTAATGTGTTTTATTTTGTATTCTAATGTGTTTTTATTTGGTATTCTAATGTGTTTTATTTTGTATTCTAATGTGTTTTTATTTGGTATTCTAATGTGTTTTTATTTGGTATTCTAATGTGTTTTTATTTGGTATTCTAATGTGTTTTATTTTGTATTCTAATGTGTTTTTATTTGGTATTCTAATGTGTTTTTATTTGGTATTCTAATGTGTTTTTATTTTGTATTCTAATGTGTTTTTATTTGGTATTCTAATGTGTTTATATTTGGTATTCTAATGTGTTTATATTTGGTATTCTAATGTGTTTTATTTTGTGTTTTTATTTTGTATTCTAATGTGTTTTTATTTTGTATTCTAATGTGTTTTTATTTTGTATTCTAATGTGTTTTTATTTTGTATTTTAATGTGTTTTTCTATTGTATTCTAATGTGTTTTTATTTTGTATTGTAATGTGTTTTTATTTTGTATTCTAATGTGTTTTTATTTTGTATTCTAATGTGTTTTTATTTTGTATTCTAATGTGTTTTTATTTTGTATTCTAATGTGTTTTTATTTTGCATTCTAATGTGTTTTTATTTTGTATTCTAATGCGTTTTTATTTTGTATTCTAATGTGTTTTTATTTTGTATTCTAATGTGTTTTATTTGGTATTCTAATGTGTTTTTATTTGGTATTTTAATGTGTTTTTATTTTGTATTCTAATGTGTTTTATTTTGTATTCTAATGTGTTTTTATTTGGTATTCTAATGTGTTTTATTTTGTATTCTAATGTGTTTTTATTTGGTATTCTAATGTGTTTTTATTTGGTATTCTAATGTGTTTTTATTTGGTATTCTAATGTGTTTTATTTTGTATTCTAATGTGTTTTTATTTGGTATTCTAATGTGTTTTTATTTGGTATTCTAATGTGTTTTATTTTGTATTCTAATGTGTTTTTATTTTGTATTCTAATGTGTTTTTATTTTGTATTCTAATGTGTTTTATTTGGTATTCTAATGTGTTTTTATTTGGTATTCTAATGTGTTTTATTTTGTATTCTAATGTGTTTTTATTTTGTATTCTAATGTGTTTTTATTTGGTATTCTAATGTGTTTATATTTTGTATTCTAATGTGTTTTTATTTTGTATTCTAATGTGTTTTATTTTGTGTTTTTATTTTGTATTCTAATGTGTTTTTATTTTGTATTCTAATGTTTTTTTATTTGGTATTCTAATGTGTTTTTATTTTGTATTCTAATGTGTTTTTATTTTGTATTCTAATGTGTTTTTATTTTGTATTCTAATGTGTTTTTATTTGGTATTTTAATATGTTTTTATTTTGTATTCTAATGTGTTTTTATTTTGTATTCTAATGTGTTTTTATTTTGTATTCTAATGTGTTTTTATTTTGTATTCTAATGTGTTTTTATTTGGTATTCTAATGTGTTTTATTTTGTGTTTTTATTTTGTATTCTAATGTGTTTTTATTTGGTATTCTAATGTGTTTTTATTTGGTATTCTTATGTGTTTTTATTTGGTATTCTAATGTGTTTTTACTTGGTATTCTAATGTGTTTTATTTGGTATTCTAATGTGTTTTATTTGGTATTCTTATGTGTTTTTATTTTGTATTCTAATGTGTTTTTATTTGGTATTCTAATGTGTTTTTATTTGGTATTCTTATGTGTTTTTATTTGGTATTCTAATGTGTTTTTACTTGGTATTCTAATGTGTTTTTATTTGGTATTCTAATGTGTTTTATTTTGTGTTTTTATTTTGTATTCTAATGTGTTTTTATTTGGTATTCTAATGTGTTTTTATTTGGTATTCTTATGTGTTTTTATTTGGTATTCTAATGTGTTTTTATTTGGTATTCTAATGTGTTTTTATTTGGTATTCTAATGTGTTTTATTTTGTGTTTTTATTTTGTATTCTAATGTGTTTTTATTTGGTATTCTAATGTGTTTTTATTTGGTATTCTTATGTGTTTTTATTTGGTATTCTAATGTGTTTTTATTTGGTATTCTAATGTGTTTTTATTTGGTATTCTAATGTGTTTTATTTTGTGTTTTTATTTTGTATTCTAATGTGTTTTTATTTGGTATTCTAATGTGTTTTTATTTGGTATTCTAATGTGTTTTATTTTGTGTTTTTATTTGGTATTCTAATGTGTTTTTATTTGGTATTCTAATGTGTTTTTATTTGGTATTCTAATGTGTTTTATTTTGTGTTTTTATTTTGTATTCTAATGTGTTTTTATTTGGTATTCTAATGTGTTTTTATTTGGTATTCTAATGTGTTTTATTTTGTATTCTAATGTGTTTTTATTTTGTATTCTAAAGTGTTTTATTTTGTATTCTAATGTGTTTTTATTTTGTATTCTAAAGTGTTTTATTTTGTATTCTAATGTGTTTTTATTTTGTATTCTAAAGTGTTTTATTTGGTATTCTAATGTGTTTTATTTTGTGTTTTTATTTGGTATTCTAATGTGTTTTATTTGGTATTCTAATGTGTTTTTATTTTGTATTCTAATGTGTTTTATTTTGTATTCTAATGTGTTTTTATTTTGTATTCTAAAGTATTTCCATGTATTATCTGGGTGTAAACAATTGCTTGCTACTGTAATTGGGGCACTGCACTGTAGTGGCAATAAATAAATAAGTAGGATATATGAAAATAGGCTGAATAGTTATTCACGGAACTACTTGTTTTATCATATGTTGAGTGCATTTAAAATGGATACGACAATGGGTGTGATTGGCTAGAGCCCAGGATGGGGATAGACAAATGGTGGACCTAAGGCCGCCTTGTAGGGGTTTTTAGCTAAATACTCAGCTCCATACTGAGGGGGTAGGCGGAATGGGTTTGACACCTCGGTAACTGTAAATTAAAATCAGTAAATTATTTATCCCATTTTTCTGTTGGTGACCAGTTTGGTCAAGTCATAAAATGTGCCTGATCTTGTATCGTGGCTCACGCGTAAGAAAAGAAAAGTCTTAGTTTCTGTGTGTGTGCATGTTGAATGAACCAGCATTCTCCCCTTTGTATAATCTGTGTTATGTGCCTGTAAGCCAACGGCCTAGCCTTGTTGAAACACCGGATCCCATGAGAACTCCGCAGTTAAGCAACATTGGGCGCAGTCAGAACTTGGATGGTGTGCCGGTTCTAGGCACTGCGTGCTGTTGGCCAACATAAGGAGGAGCGGAAAGGCCTTGGCCACCCTACCGCAAGTAAACTCCGGCTGGGGGTATCCTCTTCGGAGGCTCGGACCTGCCTTCGGGCAGAATACCAATATATATATATATATATATATATATATGTGCCTGTGTGCATCTTTGGTTCTTGGAGTCGCCATCCACATTAGAATGCAGGGTTTTGGCTTTGTGAGGCAGGTTTTTGAGGTTGTCCTAGAGTAAAGTAATATCGAGAAGTACGTTTTTGTGTGTGTAAAGTGGCTGGTTAGGTGAGTTACATTAGGGAGTTGTGAATCAGGTTGAGGGAAGCATGTAATATTATTTTATTTTACAAGTAAACCGTCGGCGGATAATTGCATCCAGCAAAGATAATTTCATTCACCGTAATTTAGCCACTGATTTTTGAACCGGGTTTATTTTTGAGCATTGACTGAGGCCAGATGGAATTTTGAGTGCATTTTTTGTTCCCCTGTCAAATTTCTGCCGTCAGCGGCGTTATCTGTGCCAAAGTTGGGGTGCCGTGAAGAATAATTGTGTATCCCCAAGGTAAGATATGGATGGTTTCAGTATTGTGGGCATGACGAGATGTCATGATTGCCACCTATGTTTTTCATAGTTTTCCGGCGAGGGACTGGGTCATAGCCACCTATAGACTGGCCTTGGCCACACCGAATTGCAACACCGCTTCGCTAGCGTCATACGTCCATGTCCGACCGTGCGCCTAGGGTAGAGTAGACATTGTGGTCTCTCAATATTCTAATTTGAAATCGGGTTATTTGAAAGAAGTTCACTAATATGTATTGACGGGGGAAGGTGCGTATATTAATAGTTGACAACAGGTGATTCTGATGTTAGTTATTTAATAATTAGTCAATAAAACGATAAAACTGATAAAATTACTTCACATAAATTTAACTTATTCTTAAACATGACAAGAATCAAATAAATATTTCACATAAGTGTCAACAATTTTCGTTTCCTACTTTCACTTGAAGTAGGCGTATTCTATGCGTCTGTCTATAATAATAATAATAATAATAATAATAATAATACGTCAGGTCGACAGAAGAAGATGCCAGCTTGGGAGATACGTTTACGAAAGTCTGTTGATGATCTGAGAGTAAATATCGGAAGAATGCATCAGTATTTTGCAGGCAATAGAAGTAAGAAGGTTGTTCAATGTATTAAAATGTTGAGCCATACGAAGAGCAAACATGCAAAGTATAATCCTCCGAACTGTAGCCCGCTTGAGATCCTAGACACATTAAAGCAACAACTTGAGGCAAAGGCACAGAGATTACGTCGATATAAAGAATCGAACGAACGAAAGCAACAGAACAAGCTATTTGTTACCAATGAGAAACGGTTCTATAAGAATCTTGACGATCCTGGAACTCAAATGGGCAGTTCACCGCAAAAAGAAGAGGTTGAGAATTTCTGGTCATCCCTATGGTCGAATGCTGGAGATTATAACAGCAGCGCTAAATGGATTAGGGAGGAGGAGGAGAATGTCAGAAATTGACACGATGATTGACTCTTCGGTATCAACTGAAGATGTGACCCGTGTGGTTAAGGAGACCCAAAATTGGAAAGCGGTTGGACCAGACAACCTCCATAACTTTTGGATCAAACGTTTCACTTGTACTCATGATCATCTTGCCCGCTGCTACACAGATTTCATCCAAAATCCACAGCTTATCCCCTCTTACTTGATGCGAGGTAAAACATACCTTCTGCCAAAAGCTGATAGAACCAATGATCCTTCCAAATATCGACCTATCACCTGTCTGTGCACCCTGTATAAGATATTTACATCTTGCATTGCACGTTAGATTTGTGAACACATAAATCTTAATAACATCCTGGCTGAAGAGCAGAAGGGGTGCATGAAGAAGTATCAAGGTTGCAAAGAGCAACTTGTAATCGATGCAGTTACTATGGAACAAGAAGGAATGATGATGCGTAACCTCTACATGACCTTTATTGATTGCAAGAAAGCTTATGATTCAGTGCCCCACATTCCTGGTTAATCCAAACCCTGAAGATATATAAAGTTGATCCTGCCATCATTATAAGTCTGCAACATATGATGTCCCATTGGGGTACCAATTTATTAATGTCTAATGGAGACACATGTATGGAATCGGGATTTATTCAAATCAAAAGAGGTATCTTTCAGGGTGACAGCTTGAGCCCTCTATGGTTCTGTTTGGCGCTCAATCCACTATCATCATTGCTGTACAATGCAAAGTGTGGTTTTCCAATTAAGCACCATGGTATAGTCAAATACAAAATTTCTCATTTGATGTATATGGATGACATTAAACTATATGCATCCTCTGAGAAACACATCGACAATCTAATTGCAATTAATGCTTCATTTTCTTCTGATATTGGAATGTCCTTCGGATTAGATAAGTGTCGCACCCTCACCATTCGGCGTGGAAAATTAGAGGCCCGAGCATTTCAACTTGATGACGGTTGTTTCATAATGCCTATGGAAGGTAATGAGACCTACAAATATCTTGGTCTCCTGCAATCTAATCGAATTGATCATAAGGTATTAAAGATAGGACCGTAGCTATCTACAATCAACGCCTTAAGAAGATTTTAAAATCAAAGTTGAATGGAAAGAACACCTTTAAGGCTATTAATACCTATGCTATTCCTGCTCTGACATATACTTTCGGTATTATCAAATGGACGCAGACTGACTTGGAGAACATCCTAATTAGGACACGTACCATCTTAACAAAACACAGATGTCTCCACCCTAAGTCAGCTGTTGAGCGATTGACAATCCCGCGTCAATGAGGTGGACGAGGGCTCACGGACATTATCCAATTGCATACAAGGCAAGTGAGGAACCTTCAGAGATATTTTCTGGGAAGACATGACTCTCCCATACATCAAGCCATTGTGAAGGCAGATGACAAGTGCACACCGCTGGATCTTCTTCACGTAAGGGATATACAGTTAGCCACTGATGAGGAATGTTCAGCCATCAAGCTTCAGCAGTGGACGCAGAAAGCTCTGCACGTTCGTCATCCGTATGATCTCAACCAGAAACATGTCGACATTGATGCGTCGAACAGCTGGTTGACTCATGCGGACCTATTCACTGAGACTGATGGATTCATGGTTGCAATCCAGGATCAAGTTGTGGCTACCAAAAACTACCTTAAATATATAGTTAAGGCAAATATTCAGGATGATAAATGCAGAAGTTGCCAACTAGAACAGGAAACAATTCAACATATCACAGGAGGCTGCCAAGCAATCTTATGTACTGATTACATGAAAAGGCACAACCAAGTGGCCAAAATAATGCACCAACACCTTGCTCAAAAGCATTTTTTATCTGATTATATTTTGCCTTACTATCAGTATGTTCCTGACGCCGTTTTGGAAAGTCCCAGTCACAAGTTGTTATGGTACTGATCAGTTATTACTGATAAATCCATACCAGCAAACCGGCCAGATATCGTTCTTGTGGACAAGGTGCAGAAGAGAACCTTCCTAATTGATATTGCAGTGCCCAATTCCCATAATCTGCAACAAACCTGCTGTGATAAGATCACCAAATATCTGCCTTTGGCTGAGGAAATACGGCAAATGTGGAGACAGGAAAGTGTAGTGGTTCTGCCCATAGTAATTTCTTCCACCGGCATCATCCCCAAATTATTGGCTCGCAATCTACAAATATTGGGAATACATCCTGGTCTACATACTGTATCACCATGCAGAAGGCCGTCATCTTGGAGACCTGTTCCATTGTTCGCTCGTTTATCAATGTGCCACCTTAAGAGAATTAGCCATACCGTCTTGCAAACAAGCCGACGATATGTTGATATGTCCCACTTATGTGGTGAAATGAATGTAGAAATAATAATAATAATAATAATAATAATTTTACTTGAACTTATTTATGTATTAATTACTATTGATATTACATTAATCCGATATGTTTCATGAATCTGACGGCAAATCCAGTACAGATTATCTGTACTACTACTACTACTAATAATAATATTAATGATCATATCGACAGGGGTAGCTACACACGCTGAGGCGCATGCCCTAAGACCAGTTGATTCTAACCCCATCGTCAACCGTTCTTGAAATGGTTTTCCGTGGTTTTACAATTTTTAGCTCTAGGCAAATGTCGGCCACTCACGCTTCCATCCAATTCTTTGCCCAGTTTCAGTCATCGTATCTCTCGTTAACTATTCTGGCGAGGCCGGCGTCAGGAAGAGCACCCGGCCGTGAAATCCATTCGCCATATTTTAAAAAATCATCCTAGTTCAACCCCAACCCTGTAGAAACGACAATAATATGGGTTGAAAATAATAATAATAATAATAATAATAATGATGATGATGATGATGATGATGATGATGATGATAAAGCACCATTAGACTTCTCGAGACATCTCTTTCCTCTGCTAATTACAGTAGGTAACTCGGTAGGCTGTCTGTACGTCATTCATATCTGTCATTTCCAGAAGGCATTCTTATTCTGACATCATACGAAACAGAAATAGACGATGGTAACTTCCTCATGCAATAAATCGCTATCTGAGTTTTAGTAACTAATTAGTACGCCCATATCAATGATTTGTGTGTATCTGTTTTACTTACGCTGTTTAAATGCCAACGAAGACATGAGATAAGTAGCTATCGTAGGTCATGGTCGATCGACAGTAGGCCTACTGATTATTGACGAGAATAAAGACTCCGCCAGTATGAACGTACGATTGTCGTTTCAACACATTAACATTTTTACAAGTGTATGAAGCTTAAAAATCAAAATGCATGAAGCTTTGGAACAATACATAAGAGCAACCACGTATGATAGGATTCGAGAGCTTACTATCATTTAATATTATAGAATAACGACGTTGTGTTAGGAGCTGTACGTACGTTTCCCAGATGATTAGCCTTCGCTCTCGGGTCTACCTTAAACACTATTGAAAAAAAAAGCGAGCGATAAAGGAATATATCCAATTTTATGTGGACTCGCACGTTCAGCACCATTCAGCACCATGCTTACTGCTCGCCACACATAGACGAGTGTGCGGCGTTGCCGCTCTGCTGTGGGCAAGGCCTGGTTATAGGAAGCCATGACTGGGTTCGAGTCTTGGCCGATGTTGAACCTGTCATTTTTTTCCAGTGGTATTTGATTTCTGGCGTACACAAAAATGCAGACAGTTTGAACGAGAAGAAGTTTGTCTTACTAAGGCAACCATTTGCGTGATATCTGTGGCTAGGGAGGCATTATCTTTACTTTTAAATGTTTTGTAAGGCTAGTTACTGTTTCCAAGCGATGTCCTTTATGTTTCAAAGCCGGGTAGTTGACAACCGCGCACCTGTAAGGTTGCATTGTGGAGCGGGGAGGTTTATGATCCTCTAGCCTTGACCTTCATCAACTCCCCCATCTCGGCTCTGGCGAGGTAATAAGCGGCCATGTTCCCAATCAGTGAATACAATGTAATATTCTTGCCCGCTGGTTCCTTGTTTATTAGTTTTGTGAGCTTTTGATTGTGTTTTGTCATCTTTGGATTCATGTCGAGAGCGCCAGTGCGGTTGGGATGAGTGGTCGTAAGCTTTTCGGACCCCATCCTCCGTTGCCAAGGGATTCAAGTATTTTCGTTTTTAAATGCCGCGAGTTTTCTTTGTGAAGTGT
Source organism: Meconema thalassinum (assembly GCA_946902985.2). Classification (NCBI taxonomy): domain Eukaryota; kingdom Metazoa; phylum Arthropoda; class Insecta; order Orthoptera; family Tettigoniidae; genus Meconema; species Meconema thalassinum. Next base: position 209,790,912 of record OX336398.1, read on the forward strand.
CAAACCCAATATATTGCGCCCTCCTTACCGCGTATATCGATCTGAAAAAGTGTATTGTAAATCCACCTGGGGGTGTGTATTGCTATGAAACCAACCCCTAATCATGTTGGATAATGCGAACAGATTAGATGACAACCAGATAAGTCCAGATGTTTAAGATGTTGCCTATGGATCATGTCACTAAATTTATATGCAAGTGTTTTTTTCTTTCATTGTATTGGGTTGTTTTTGTGTAATTTATTTTAATTTGGTTGTCCTTATCAGTTAAGTATGATTTCTTGAGAGGTATCCATTGCCCAGGGCCTATGTTTCGAGGTTATCTTGTTGAGCTGAAACAAGTCAAGTGAGAATGATATTATTATTATTATTATTATTATTATAATTATTATTATCAATCATGTAAAAGAGTTAATTAAATAATTGAAATTTAATATTCCCGAGCTCATGTGAAATGGAAGATGGTTTATGGTTATTCCTGTGAGGAATAGATTTCTTTAAAATCTTGGCCAATTTAAGCATCCAGGAGATGTTAGTTGTTCTTGCCTCTATTGTGACATCTGTGGATCTGGGCGTAGCTGATGGATCTTACAGACTCTCTTACGGACTTTGAGTTTTAGAACAGCTGTTTGCCCTGCTAAGTTATCTTTGTTTTGATCTCATGGAAAGTTAAAATAGGTTTCCTTTTTATTTTACTATAAACGAGTTTTTATTATTATTATTAATGCATTTTTTGTTTGATATGTTCTGTTTATTATCATTATTATTAGTAGTAGTAGTAGATTCTTGGGTTTAATGTTCTTGTGTTTATATTAGCTATGTGTGTAATTAGGAGTGTTTTTTAACTAAATTTTAATTTTTAGAATAAAGGCTGTGTGTGCTTACTTACAGAATAGTAACTCCTGTAATTCCCTCTAGGCATATCAGTAGATTAACATTTTAAGAACCGTACATGACCCTGACAACATACTCCCGGAGCCTGGGAATTAGGTACGAAAAGGGCACATAAGCCATCACCACATAACCCTTTTAGATTGGAAATACAGGAGGAACACACAGTAGCTAGTGGGTTTTGTTTCGCCCAGGGCTATAGTTTATTTCCTAGTGGGGTGGGTTTCGCCCCCAAACTCCAGTAAAGCAAGGTAGCAGTCCTCATGAATATAGCTCAATGAGGTCCCCCCCTCCCTTATGTTTTATTTATATGGTTGCCAAGACGTGGCAATAAGACAGGAAAATACCCATGTATACCCGATAAAATAAAAATGGCGCCCAATCGTGTTGGCTTCAATCAATTAATCTACTTGGTGTTCTAATTTGTTTAATTACGGTACTAAATTACAACGCTAATTACACTAGAGAGAGGTTTGTTGCCAGGGGACCAGAGGGAAGGCAGCTAGGAACGTTTAGTAGAACGTCAGATTTTACAACAGTGTGAACGAGTAGGCTCTTACCGCTTGTCTCTCCCATACTTGAGTTGCTTCATCTTCCACTTTTCCAAATTTCTAGCTTGACAGCGTGTCTCAAACACGGCGCTGGTAATGGATGACTAATATAGTTTCTGGTGCAATGAGCAGCCATTGATGAAGGCATCTTATTTGTTTATTTACATTACACTGAAATATTGCACCATAAGTTGCATCTGTCTGTTCGTGTCAGAAGTGATTGCATGTTTACATGCGCATGCTAGGCTGGGGAAGCATTGCCGAATCCCATACTGTTTATATTTTTCTTGTTGCTGTCTTTGAATTGTGAGATGGCTAGCATAGAGCAGGTGATGGCTGTGGTCAACACAAATTAGGCATTCTAAAAACACAGCATGTAGAGGAGAGATGAGATGAAAAGGGAAGGGGGTTGATTGAACCTCAGAAACATTGTGTAAATGAGAATGTATTATCTACCTAGCATCTAATGTTAACTTTTGTTTTACATTAGGATGAGGAATCGCATGATGACCTACAAGTACAGCATTTTTCTTCACGCTGCATATACAGCACATTATTTCTCATAATAATGGTGTTGCTCGAGACAGGTCTTCACCCTGTATATACAGCACATTATATCTTTTAGTAATGGTGTTGGTAGTGACAGGTCTTCACGCTGTATATACAGCACATTATATCTCATAGTCATGGTGTTGGTAGAGACAGGTCTTCAACCTGTATATACAGCACATAATATCTTTTAGTAATGGTGTTGGTAGTGACAGGTCTTCACGCTGTATATACAGCACATTATATCTCATAGTAATGGTGTTGGTAGAGACAGGTCTTCACTCTGTATATACAGCACATTATTTCTCATAGTAATGGTGTTGGTAGAGACAGATATTTCTCATAGTAATGGTGTTGGTAGAGACAGATATTTCTCATAGTAATGGTGTTGGTAGAGACAGGTCTTCACTCTGTATATACAGCACATTATTTTTCATAGTAATGGAGTTGGTAGAGACAGGTCTTCACTATGTACATACAGCACTTTATTTCTCACGGTAATGGTGTTGGTAGAGACAGGTCTTCACTCTGTTTATACAACACAGTATTTCTCATGGTAATGGTGTTGGTAGAGACAGGATTTCACTCTGTATATAGAGCACATTATTTCTCGTACTAAATGTGTTGGTAGAGACAGGTCCTCACCCTGTGTATACAGCACATTATATCTCATAGTAATGGTGTTGATAGGGACAGGTCTTCATTCTGTATATACAGCACTTTATTTCTCACAGTAATGGTGTTGGTAGAGACAGGTCTTCACTCTGTTTATACAACACAGTATTTCTCATGGTAATGGTGTTGGTAGAGACAAGTTTTCACTCTGTATATAGAGCACATTATTTCTCTTACTAAATGTGTTGGTAGAGACAGGTCCTCACCCTGTGTATAAAGCACATTATTTCTCATAGTAATGGTGTTGGTAGAGACAGATATTTCTCATAGTAATGGTGTTGGTAGAGACAGGTCATCACTCTGTATATACAGCACATTATTTCTCATAGTAATGGTGTTGGTAGAGACAGGTCTTCACTATGTATATACAGCACTTTATTTCTCACAGTAATGGTGTTGGTAGAGACAGGTCTTCACTCTGTTTATACAACACAGTATTTCTCATGGTAATGGTGTTGGTAGAGACAGGTTTTCACTCAGTATATAGAGCACATTATTTCTCTTACTAAATGTGTTGGTAGAGACAGGTCCTCACCCTGTGTATACAGCACATTATTTCTTATAGTAATGGTATTGGTAGAGACAGGTCTTCACCCTGTATACACAGCACAATATTCCTCAGAGTAATGGTGTTGGTAGAGACAGGTCTTCACCCTGTATATACAGCACAATATTTCTCATAGTAATGGTGTTGATAGAGAAAGGTCTTCACTCTGTATACACAGCACAATATTCCTCATAGTAATGGTGTTGGTAGAGAGAGGTCTTCACCCTGTATATACAGCACAATATTTCTCATAGTAATGGTGTTGGTAGAGAAAGGTCTTCACCCTGTATATACAGCACAATATTTCTCATAGTAATGGTGTTGGTAGAGACAGTTCTTCACCCAGTGTATACAGCTAATAATATCTCATAGTAATGGTGTTCATAGAGACAGGTCTTCACCCTGTGTATACAGCACATTATTTCTCATAATAATGGTGTTGGTAGAGACAGGTCTTCACCCTGTATATACAGCACAATATTTCTCATAGTAATGGTGTTGGTAGAGACAGGTCTGCACCCTGTATATACAGCACAATATTTCTCATAGTAATGGTGTTGGTAGAGACAGGTCTACACTCTGTGTATACAGCACATTATTTCTCATAATAATGGTGTTGGTAGAGACAGGTCTTCACTCTGTGTATACAGCACATTAATTCTCATAGAAATTGTGTTCGTAGAGACAGGTCTTCACTCTGTATATACAGCACATTAATTCTCATAATAATGGTGTTGGTAGAGACAGGTCTTCACTCTGCATATACAGCACATTATTTCTCTTAGTAATGGTGTTGGTAGAGACAGGTCTTCACTCTGTACATACAGCACATTATTTCTCATAGTAATGGTGTTGATAGAGACAGGTCTTAATTCTGCATATACAGCACATTACTTCTCATAGTAATGGTGTTGGTAGAGACAGGGCTTCACTCTGTATATACAGCACATTATTTCTCATAGTAATTGTGTTGATAGAGACAGGTCTTCACCCTGTATATACAGCACAATATTTCACAAAGTATTGGTGTTGGTAGAGACAGGTCTTCACCCTGCGTAAACAGCACATAATTTCTCATAATAATGGTGTTGGTAGAAACAGGTCTTTACCCTGTATATACAGAACATTATTTCTCATATTAATGGTGTTGATAGAGACAGGTCTTCACTATGTATATACAGCACATTATTTCTCATAGTAATTGTGTTGGCAGAGACAGGTCTTCACCCAGTGTATACAGCACATTATTTCTCATAGTAATGGTGTTGATAGAGACAGGTCTTCACCCTGTGTATACAGCACAATATTTCTCATAGTAATGGTGTTGGTAGAGACAGGTCTTCACCCAGTGTATACAGCTAATAATTTCTCATAGTATGGTGATGATAGAGACAGGTCTTCACCCTGTATATACAGCACAATATTGCTCATAGTAATGGTGTTGGAAGAGACAGGTCTTCACTCTGTGTATACAGCACATTATTTCTCATAATAATGGTGTGGGTAGAGACAGGTCTTCACTCTGTTTATACAGCACATTAAATCTCATAGTTATGGTGTAGGTAGAGACAGGTCTTCACTCTGTATATACAGCACATTAATTCTCATAATAATGGTGTTGGTAGAGACAGGTCTTCTCTCTATGTACAGCACATTATTTCTCATAGTAATGGTGTCGATAGAGACAGGTCTTCACATTGTATATATATCACATTATTTCTGTTAATAACGGTGTTGGTAGAGGCAGGTCTTCACTCTGTGTATACATCACAATATTTCTCATAGTAATGGTGTTTGTAGAGAAAGGACTTCATCCTGTGTATACAGCACAATATTTCTCATAGTAATGGTGTTGATAGAGAAAGGTCTTCACTCTGTATATACAGCACAATATTTCTCATAGTTATGGTGTAGGTAGAGACAGGACTTCACCCTGAGTATACAGCACAATATTTCTCATAGTAATGGTGTTGATAGAGACAGGTCTTCACTCTGTATATACAGCACAATATTTCTCTTAGTAATGGTGTTGGTAGAGAAAGGTCTTCACTCTGTATATACAGCACAATATTTCTCATAGTTATGGTGTAGGTGGAGACAGTACTTCACCCTGAGTATACAGCACATTATTTCTCATAGTAAAGGTGTTGATAGAGACAGGTCTTCACCCTGTATACACAGCACAATATTCCTCAAAGTAATGGTGTTGGTAGAGACAGGTGTTCACCCAGTGTATACAGCACATTATTTCTCATAGTAATGGTGTCGATAGAGACAGGTCTTCACATTGTATTTACATCACATTATTTCTCTTAGTAATGGTGTTGGTAGAGACAGGTCTTCACCCTGAATATACAGCACTATATCTCTCATAATTATGGTGTACATAGAGACAGGACTTCACCCTGAGTATACAGCACATTATTTCTCATAGTAATGTTGTTGATAGAGACAGATATTTCTCATAGTAATGGTGTTGGTAGAGACAGGTCTTCACTCTGTATATACAGCACAGTATTTCTCACAGTAATGGTGTTGGTAGAGACAGGTCTTCACTCTGTACATACAGCACATTATTTCTCACAGTAATGGAGAAGGTAGAGACAGGTCTTCACTCTGTTTATACAGCACATTATTTCTCATAGTAATGGTGTTGGTAGAGACAGGTGTTCACCCAGAGATTACAGCTCATTATTTCTCAGAGTAATGGTGTTGATAGAGACAGGTCTTCACTCTGTATCTACAGCAGATTATTACTTATAGAATGCGGTTGATAGAGACAGGTTATCACACTGTGAATACAGCATATTATTTCTCATAGTAATGGTGTTGATAGAGACAGGTCTTCACTCTGTATATACAGCACATTTTTTCTCATAGTAATTGTGTTGGCGGAGACAGGTCTTCAACCAGAGATTACAGCTCATTATTTCTCGTAGTAATGGTGTTGATCGAGAGAGGTCTTCACTCTGTATATACAGCAGATTATTACTAATAGAATGCGGTTGATAGAGACAGGTCATCACACTGTGAATACAGCACATTATTTCTCTTAGTAAATGTGTTGGTAGAGACAGGTCTTCACTATGTATATACAGCACAATATTTGTCATAGTAATGGTGTTGGTAGAGACAGGGCTTCACTCTGTATATACAGCACATTATTTCTCATAGTAATGGTGTTGGTAGAGACAGGTCTTAATTCTGTATATACAGCACATTATTTCTCATAGTAATGGTGTTGGTAGAGACAAGTCTTCACCCAGTGATTACAGCTCATTATTTCTCATAGTAATGGTGTTGATAGAGACAGGCCTTCACGCTGTATATACATCATATTATTTTTCTTAGTAATGGTGTAGGTAGAGGCAGGTTTTCACTCTGTATGTACAGCACAATATTTCTCATAGTAATGTTGTTGGTAGAGACTGGTCTCCACCCTGTATATACAGCACATTATTTCTCATAGTAATGGTGTTGGTAGAGACAGGTCCTCACCCTGTGTATACAGCAGATTATTTCTCATAGAATGGTGTTGGTAGAGACAGGTCTTCACCCTGTATACACCGCAAAATATTCTCATATTAATGGTGCTGGTAGAGGTAGGTCTTCACTCTGTATATACAGCACAATATTTCTCATAGTAATGATGTCGATAGAGACAGGTCATCACATTGTATATACAGCACATTATTTCTCATAGTGATGGTGTTGGTAGAGACAGGGCTTCACTCTGTACATACAGCACATTATTTCTCATAGTAACGATGTCGATAGAGACAGGTCATCACACTGTATATACAGCACATTATTTCTCATTGTAATGGTGTTGGTAGAGGCAGGTCTTCACTCTGTGTATACAGCACAATATTTCTCATAGTAATGGTGTAGGTAGAGACAGGTCTTCATTCTGTATATACAGCACAATATTTCTCATAGTTATGGTGTTGGTAGAGTCAGGACTTCACCCTGAGTATACAGCACATTATTTCTCATAGTAATGGTGTTGATGGAGACAGGTCTTCACCATGTATATACAGCACAATATTCCTCATAGTAATGGTGTTGGTAGAGACAGGTCTTCACCCAGTGTATACAGCACATTATTTCTCATAGTAATGGTGTCGATAGAGACAGGACTTCACTCTGTATATACAGCAGATTATTTCTTAGTAGTGGTGTTGGTAGAGGCAGGTGTTCACTCTGTGTATACAGCACAATATTTCTCATAGTTATGGTGTAGATAGAGACAGGACTTCACCCTGAGTATACAGCACATTATTTCTCATGGTGTTGATAGAGACAGATATTTCTCATAGTAATGGTGTTGGTAGAGACATGTCTTCACTCTGTTTATACAGCACATTATTTCTCACTGTAATGGTATTGGTAGAGACAGGTCTTCACCATGTGTATACAGTACATTATTCCTCATAGTACTGGTGTTGGTAGAGACAGGTCTTCACTCAGTATATACAGCAGATTATTACTAATAGAATGCGGTTGATAGAGACAGGTCATCACACTGTGAATACAGCACATTATTTCTCATAGTAATTGTGTTGGCGGAGACAGGTCTTCACCCAGAGATTACAGCTCATTATTTCTCGTAGTAATGGTGTTGATCGAGAGAGGTCTTCACTCTGTATATACAGCAGATTATTACTAATAGAATGCGGTTGATAGAGACAGGTCATCACACTGTGAATACAGCACATTATTTCTCTTAGTAAAGGTGTTGGTAGAGACAGGTCTTCACTATGTATATACAGCACAATATTTGTCATAGTCATGGTGTTGGTAGAGACAGGGCTTCACTCTGTATATACAGCACATTATTTCTCATAGTAATGGTGTTGGTAGAGACAGGTCTTAATTCTGTATATACAGCACATTATTTCTCATAGTAATGGTGTTGGTAGAGACAAGTCTTCACCCAGTGATTACAGCTCATTATTTCTCATAGTAATGGTGTTGATAGAGACAGGTCTTCACGCTGTATATACATCATATTATTTTTCTTAGTAATGGTGTAGGTAGAGGCAGGTTTTCACTCTGTATGTACAGCACAATATTTCTCATAGTAATGTTGTTGGTAGAGACTGGTCTTCACCCTGTATATACAGCACATTATTTCTCATAGTAATGGTGTTGGTAGAGACAGGTCCTCACCCTGTGTATACAGCAGATTATTTCTCATAGAATGGTGTTGGTAGAGACAGGTCTTCACCCTGTATACACCGCAAAATATTCTCATATTAATGGTGCTGGTAGAGGTAGGTCTTCTTTCTGTATATACAGCACAATATTTCTCATAGTAATGATGTCGATAGAGACAGGTCATCACATTGTATATACAGCACATTATTTCTCATAGTGATGGTGTTGGTAGAGACAGGGCTTCACTCTGTACATACAGCACATTATTTCTCATAGTAATGATGTCGATAGAGACAGGTCATCACACTGTACATACAGCACATTATTTCTCATTGTAATGGTTTTGGTAGAGGCAGGTCTTCACTCTGTGTATACAGCACAATATTTCTCATAGTAATGGTGTTGGTAGAGACAGGTCTTCATTCTGTATATACAGCACAATATTTCTCATAGTTATGGTGTTGGTAGAGTCAGGACTTCACCCTGAGTATACAGCACATTATTTCTCATAGTAATGGTGTTGATGGAGACAGGTCTTCACCCTGTATATACAGCACAATATTCCTCATAGTAATGGTGTTGGTAGAGACAGGTCTTCACCCAGTGTATACAGCACATTATTTCTCATAGTAATGGTGTCGATAGAGACAGGACTTCACTCTGTATATACAGCGGATTATTTCTCTTAGTAGTGGTGTTGGAAGAGGCAGGTGTTCACTCTGTGTATACAGCACAATATTTCTCATAGTTATGGTGTAGATAGAGACAGGACTTCACCCTGAGTATACAGCACATTATTTCTCATGGTGTTGATAGAGACAGATATTTCTCATAGTAATGTGTTGGTAGAGACATGTCTTCACTCTGTTTATACAGCACATTATTTCTCACTGTAATGGTATTGGTAGAGACAGGTCTTCACCATGTGTATACAGTACATTATTCCTCATAGTACTGGTGTTGGTAGAGACAGGTCTTCACTCAGTATATACAGCAGATTATTACTAATAGAATGCGGTTGATAGAGACAGGTCATCACACTGTGAATACAGCACATTATTTCTCATAGTAATTGTGTTGGTAGAGACAGGTCTTCCATCTGTGTATACAGCACATTATTTCTCACAGTGATGGTGTTGGTGTTAGGCAGGCCTTCACTCTGTATATACAGCACATTATTTCTCATAATAATGGTGTTGATAGAGACAGGTCTTCACTCTGAATTTACAGCACATTATTTCTCACAGTAATGGTGTTGGTAGAGACAGGTCTTCACTCTGTATATACAGCACATAATTTATCATAGTAATGGTGTTGGTAGAGACAGGTCTTCACCTGTATATACAGCACATTATTTCTCATAGTAAAGGTGTCGATGAGACAGGTCTTCACTCTGTATATACAGGAGATTATTACTAATTGAATGCGGTTGAGAGAGACAGGTCATCACACTGTGAATACAGCACATAATTCCTCATAGTAATGGTGTTGGTAAAGACAGGTCTTCACCCAGTGTATACAGCTCATTATTTCTCATAGAAATGGTGTCGATAGAGACAGGACTTCAATCTGTATATACAGCAGATTATTTTTCTTAGTAGAGGTGTTGGTAGAGGCAGGTCTTCACTCTGTGTATACAGCACAATATTTCTCATAGTAATGGGGTTGGTAGAGACAGGTCTTCACTCTGTATATACAGCACATTATTTCTCATAATAATGGTGTTGGTAGAGACAGGTCTTCACCCTGTGTATACAGCACATTATTTCTCATAGTAAGGGTGTTGGTAGATACAGGTCTTCACCCTGTATATACAGTACATTATTTCTCATAGTAATGGTGTTGGTAGAGACAGGTCTTCACTCTGTATATAGAGCACATTATTTCACATAGTAATGGTGTTGGTAGAGACAGGTCTTCATCCTGTGTATTCAGCACATTATTTCTCTTAGTAATGGTGTTGGTAGAGACAGGTCATCACCCTGTATATACAGCACATTATTTCTCATAGTAATGGTGTTGGTAGAGACAGGTCTTCACCCTGTGTATACAGCACATTATTTCTCATAGTAATGTTGTAGGTAGAGACAGGTTTCCACACTGTGTATACAGCACATTATTTCTCATAGTAATGGTGTTGGTAGAGACAGGTCTTCACTCTGTATATACAGCACATTATTTCTCATAGTAATGGTGCTGGTAGAGACAGGTCTTCACTCTGTATTTACAGCACATTATTTCTCATAGTAATGGTGTAGGTTGAGACAGGTCTTCACTCTGTATATACAGCACATTATTTCTCACAGTAATGGTGTTGGTAGAGACAGGTCTTCACTCTGTATATACAGCACATTATTTCTCATAGTAATGGTGTTGGTAGAGACAGGTCTTCAGCCTCTATATACAGCACATTATTTCTCACAGTAATCGTGTTGGTAGAGACAGGTCTTCACACTGTGTATACAGCACATTATTTCTCATAGTAATAGTGTTGGTAGAGACAGGTCTTCACACTGTATATTCAGCACATTATTTCTCACAGTAATGGTGTTGGTAGAGACAGGTCTTCAACCTGTGTATACAGCACATTATTTCTCATAGTAATGGTGTTGGTAGAGACAGGTCTTCAAACTGTATATACAGCACATTATTTCTCATAGTAATGGTGTTGATAGAGACAGGTCTTGACACTGTATATACAGCACATTATTTCTCATAGTAATGGTTTTGGTAGAGACAGGTCTTCAATCTTTATATACAGCACATTATTTCTCATAGTAATGGTGTAGGTAGAGACAGGTCTTCACACTGTGAATACAGCACATTATTTCTCCGAGTAATGGTGTTGGTAGAGACAGGTCTTCACCCTCTATATACAGCACATTATTTCTCATAGTAATGGTGTTGGTAGAGACAGGTCTTCACTCTGTGTATACAGCACATTATTTCTCATAGTAATGGTGTTGGTAGAGACAGGTCTACACCCTGTATTTACAGCGCATTATTTCTCATAGTAATGGTGTTGGTAGAGACAGGTCTTCACTCTGTGTATACAGCACATTATTTCTCATAGTAATGGTGTTGGTAGAAACAGGTCTTCACTCTGTATATACAGCACATTATTTCTCATAGTAATGGTGTTGGTAGAGACAGGTCTTCACTCTGTATATACAGCACATTATTTCTCTTAGTAATGGTGTTGGTAGAGACAGGTCTTCACTCTGTGTATACAGCACATTATTTCTCATAGTAATGGTGTTGGTAGAGACAGGTCTTCACTCTGTATATACAACACATTATTTCTCATAGTAATGGTGTTGGTTGAGACAGGTCTTCACTCTGTATATACAGCACATTATTTCTCTTAGTAATGGTGTTGGTAGAGACAGGTCTTCACTCTGTATATACAGCACATTATTTCTCTTAGTAATGGTGTTGGTAGAGACAGGTCTTCACTCTGTGTATACAGCACATTATTTCTCATAGTAATGGTGTTGGTAGAGACAGGTCTTCACCCTGTATATACAGCACATTATTTCTCACAGTAATGGTGTTGGTAGAGACAGGTCTTCAACCTGTGTATACAGCAAATTATTTCTCATGATAATGGTGTGGGTAGAGACAGGTCTTCACTCTGTGTATACAGCACATTAAATCTCATATTTATGGTGTAGGTAGAGACAGGTCTTCACTCTGTATATACAGCACATTATTTCTCATAGTAATGGTGCTGGTAGAGACAGGTCTTCACTCTGTATTTACAGCACATTATTTCTCATAGTAATGGTGTAGGTTGAGACAGGTCTTCACTCTGTATGTACAGCACATTATTTCTCTCAGTAATGGTGTTGGTAGAGACAGGTCTTCACTCTGTATATACAGCACATTATTTCTCATAGTAATGGTGTTGGTAGAGACAGGTCTTCAGCCTCTATATACAGCACATTATTTCTCACAGTAATCGTGTTGGTAGAGACAGTTCTTCACCCTGTGTATACAGCACATTATTTCTCATAGTAATAGTGTTGGTAGAGACAGGTCTTCACACTGTATATACAGCACATTATTTCTCACAGTAATGGTGTTGGTAGAGACAGGTCTTCAACCTGTGTATACAGCACATTATTTCTCATAGTAATGGTGTTGGTAGAGACAGGTCTTCATTCTGTATATACAGCACAATATTTCTCATAGTTATGGTGTTGGTAGAGTCAGGACTTCACCCTGAGTATACAGCACATTATTTCTCATAGTAATGGTGTTGATGGAGAAGGTCTTCACCCAGAGATTACAGCTCATTATTTCTCAGAGTAATGGTGTTGATAGAGACAGGTCTTCACTCTGTATATACAGCAGATTATTTCTCATAATAATGGTGTTGGTAGAGACAGGTCTTCACCCTGCGTATACAGCACGTTATTTCTCATAGTAAGGGTGTTGGTAGATACAGGTCTTCACCCTGTATATACAGTACATTATTTCTCACAGTAATGGTGTTGGTAGTGACAGGTCTTCACTCTGTATATACAGCACAATATTTCACATAGTAAAGGTGTTGGTAGAGACAGGTCTTCATCCTGTGTATTCAGCACATTATTTCTCTTAGTAATGGTGTTGGTAGAGACAGGTCATCACTCTGTATATACAGCACATTATTTCTCATAGTAATGGTGTTGGTAGAGACAGGTCTTCACCCTGTGTATACAGCACATTATTTCTCATAGTAATGGTGTTGGTAGAGACAGGTCTTCACTCTGTATATACAGCACATTATTTCCCATAGTAATGGTGCTGGTAGAGACAGGTCTTCACTCTGTATTTACAGCACATTATTTCTCATAGTAATGGTGTAGGTTGAGACAGGTCTTCACTCTGTATATAAAGCACATTATTTCTCACAGTAATGGTGTTGGTAGAGACAGGTCTTCACTCTGTATATACAGCACATTATTTCTCATAGTAATGGTGTTGGTAGAGATAGGTCTTCACTCTGTGTATACAGCACATTATTTCTCATAGTAATGGTGTTGGTAGAAACAGGTCTTCACTCTGTATATACAGCACATTATTTCTCATAGTAATGGTGTTGGTAGAGACAGGTCTTCACTCTGTATATACAGCACATTATTTCTCTTAGTAATGGTGTTGGTAGAGACAGGTCTTCACTCTGTGTATACAGCACATTATTTCTCATAGTAATGGTGTTGGTAGAGACAGGTCTTCACTCTGTATATACAACACATTATTTCTCATAGTAATGGTGTAGGTAGAGACAGGTCTTCACACTGTGAATACAGCACATTATTTCTCCGAGTAATGGTGTTGGTAGGGACAGGTCTTCACCCTGTATATACAGCACATTATTTCTCATAGTAATGGTGTTGGTAGAGACAGGTCTTCACTCTGTGTATACAGTACATTATTTCTCATAGTAATGGTGTTGGTAGAGACAGGTCTTCACCCTGTATTTACAGCGCATTATTTCTCATATTAATGGTGTTGGTAGAGACAGGTCTTCACTCTGTGTATACAGCACATTATTTCTCATAGTAATGGTGTTGGTAGAAACAGGTCTTCACTCTGTATATACAGCACATTATTTCTCATAGTAATGGTGTTGGTAGAGACAGGTCTTCACTCTGTATATACAGCACATTATTTTTCTTAGTAATGGTGTTGGTAGAGACAGGTCTTCACTCTGTGTATACAGCACATTATTTCTCATAGTAATGGTGTTGGTAGAGACAGGTCTTCACTCTGTATATACAGCACATTATTTCTCATAGTAATGGTGTTGGTAGAGACAGGTCTTCACTCTGTATATACAGCACATTATTTCTCTTAGTAATGGTGTTGGTAGAGACAGGTCTTCACTCTGTATATACAGCACATTATTTCTCTTAGTAATGGTGTTGGTAGAGACAGGTCTTCACTCTGTGTATACAGCACATTATTTCTCATAGTAATGGTGTTGGTAGAGACATGTCTTCACCCTGTATATACAGCACATTATTTCTCACAGTAATGGTGTTGGTAGAGACAGGTCTTCAACCTGTGTATACAGCACATTATTTCTCATAATAATGGTGTGGGTAGAGACAGGTCTTCACTCTGTGTATACAGCACATTAAATCTCATAGTTATGGTGTAGGTAGAGACAGGTCTTCACTCTGTATATACAGCACATTAATTCTCATAATAATGGTGTTGGTAGAGACAGGTCTTCTCTCTATGTACAGCACATTATTTCTCATAGTAATGGTGTCGATAGAGACAGGTCTTCACATTGTATATACATCACATTATTTCTCTTAATAACGGTGTTGGTAGAGGCAGGCCTTCACTCTGTGTATACATCACAATATTTCTCATAGTAATGGTGTCGGTAGAGAAAGGACTTCATCCTGTATATACAGCACAATATTTCTCATAGTAATGGTGTTGATAGAGAAAGGTCTTCACTCTGTATATACAGCACAATATTTCTCATAGTTATGGTGTAGGTAGAGACAGGACTTCACCCTGAGTATACAGCACATTATTTCTCATAGTAATGGTGTTGATAGAGACAGGTCTTCACTCTGTATATACAGCACAATATTTCTCATAGTAATGGTGTTGGTAGAGAAAGGTCTTCACTCTGTATATACAGCACAATATTTCTCATAGTTATGGTGTAGGTAGAGAAAGGACTTCACCCTGAGTATACAGCACATTATTTCTCATAGTAATGGTGTTGATAGAGACAGGTCTTCACCCTGTATGCACAGCACAATATTCCTCAAAGCAATGGTGTTGGTAGAGACAGGTTTTCACCCAGTGTATACAGCTCATTATTTCTCATAGTAATGGTGTCGATAGAGACAGGTCTTCACATTGTATTTACATCACATTATTTCTCTTAGTAATGGTGTTGGTAGAGACAGGTCTTCACCCTGTATATACAGCACAATATTTCTCATAATTATGGTGTACATAGAGACAGGACTTCACCCTGAGTATACAGCACATTATTTCTCATAGTAATGTTGTTGATAGAGACAGATATTTCTCATAGTAATGGTGTTGGTAGAGACAGGTCTTCACTCTGTATATACAGCACAGTATTTCTCACAGTAATGGTGTTGGTAGAGACAGGTCTTCACTCTGTACATACAGCACATTATTTCTCACAGTAATGGAGAAGGTAGAGACAGGTCTTCACTCTGTTTATACAGCACATTTTTTCTCATAGTAATGGTGTTGGTAGAGACAGGTGTTCACCCAGAGATTACAGCTCATTATTTCTCAGAGTAATGGTGTTGATAGAGACAGGTCTTCACTCTGTATATACAGCAGATTATTACTTATAGAATGCGGTTGATAGAGACAGGTTATCACACTGTGAATACAGCATATTATTTCTCATAGTAATGGTGTTGATAGAGACAGGTCTTCACTCTGTATATACAGCACATTTTTTCTCATAGTAATTGTGTTGGTGGAGACAGGTCTTCACCCAGAGATTACAGCTCATTATTTCTCGTAGTAATGATGTTGATCGAGAGAGGTCTTCACTCTGTATATACAGCAGATTATTACTAATAGAATGCGGTTGATAGAGACTGGTCATCACACTGTGAATACAGCACATTATTTCTCTTAGTAAAGGTGTTGGTAGAGACAGGTCTTCACTATGTATATACAGCACAATATTTGTCATAGTAATTGTGTTGGTGGAGACAGGTCTTCACCCAGAGATTACAGCTCATTATTTCTCGTAGTAATGGTGTTGATCGAGAGAGGTCTTCACTCTGTATATACAGCAGATTATTACTAATAGAATGCGGTTGATAGAGACTGGTCATCACACTGTGAATACAGCACATTATTTCTCTTAGTAAAGGTGTTGGTAGAGACAGGTCTTCACTATGTATATACAGCACAATATTTGTCATAGTAATGGTGTTGGTAGAGACAGGGCTTCACTCTGTATATACAGCACATTATTTCTCATAGTTATGGTGTTGGTAGAGACAGGTCTTAATTCTGTATATACAGCACATTATTTCTCATAGTAATGGTGTTGATAGAGACAGGTCTTCACGCTGTATAAACATCATATTATTTTTCTTAGTAATGGTGTAGGTAGAGGCAGGTTTTCACTCTGTATGTACAGCACAGTATTTCTCATAGTAATGTTGTTGGTAGAGACTGGTCTCCACCCTGTATATACAGCGCATTATTTCTCATAGTAATGGTGTTGGTAGAGACAGGTCCTCACCCTGTGTATACAGCAGATTATTTCTCATAGAATGGTGTTGGTAGAGACAGGTCTTCACCCTTCATACACCGCAAAATATTCTCATATTAATGGTGCTGGTAGAGGTAGGTCTTCACTCTGTATATACAGCACAATATTTCTCATAGTAATGGTGTTGGTAGAGACAGGTCTTCACTCTGTATATACAGCACATTATTTCTCTTAGTAATGGTGTTGGTAGAGACAGGTCTTCACTCTGTGTATACAGTACATTATTTCTCATAGTAATGGTGTTGGTAGAGACAGGTCTTCACCCTGTATTTACAGCGCATTATTTCTCATATTAATGGTGTTGGTAGAGACAGGTCTTCACTCTGTGTATACAGCACATTATTTCTCATAGTAATGGTGTTGGTAGAAACAGGTCTTCACTCTGTATATACAGCACATTATTTCTCATAGTAATGGTGTTGGTAGAGACAGGTCTTCACTCTGTATATACAGCACATTATTTCTCTTAGTAATGGTGTTGGTAGAGACAGGTCTTCACTCTGTGTATACAGCACATTATTTCTCATAGTAATGGTGTTGGTAGAGACAGGTCTTCACTCTGTATATACAGCACATTATTTCTCATAGTAATGGTGTTGGTAGAGACAGGTCTTCACTCTGTATATACAGCACATTATTTCTCTTAGTAATGGTGTTGGTAGAGACAGGTCTTCACTCTGTATATACAGCACATTATTTCTCTTAGTAATGGTGTTGGTAGAGACAGGTCTTCACTCTGTGTATACAGCACATTATTTCTCATAGTAATGGTGTTGGTAGAGACATGTCTTCACCCTGTATATACAGCACATTATTTCTCACAGTAATGGTGTTGGTAGAGACAGGTCTTCAACCTGTGTATACAGCACATTATTTCTCATAATAATGGTGTGGGTAGAGACAGGTCTTCACTCTGTGTATACAGCACATTAAATCTCATAGTTATGGTGTAGGTAGAGACAGGTCTTCACTCTGTATATACAGCACATTAATTCTCATAATAATGGTGTTGGTAGAGACAGGTCTTCTCTCTATGTACAGCACATTATTTCTCATAGTAATGGTGTCGATAGAGACAGGTCTTCACATTGTATATACATCACATTATTTCTCTTAATAACGGTGTTGGTAGAGGCAGGCCTTCACTCTGTGTATACATCACAATATTTCTCATAGTAATGGTGTCGGTAGAGAAAGGACTTCATCCTGTATATACAGCACAATATTTCTCATAGTAATGGTGTTGATAGAGAAAGGTCTTCACTCTGTATATACAGCACAATATTTCTCATAGTTATGGTGTAGGTAGAGACAGGACTTCACCCTGAGTATACAGCACATTATTTCTCATAGTAATGGTGTTGATAGAGACAGGTCTTCACTCTGTATATACAGCACAATATTTCTCATAGTAATGGTGTTGGTAGAGAAAGGTCTTCACTCTGTATATACAGCACAATATTTCTCATAGTTATGGTGTAGGTAGAGAAAGGACTTCACCCTGAGTATACAGCACATTATTTCTCATAGTAATGGTGTTGATAGAGACAGGTCTTCACCCTGTATGCACAGCACAATATTCCTCAAAGCAATGGTGTTGGTAGAGACAGGTTTTCACCCAGTGTATACAGCTCATTATTTCTCATAGTAATGGTGTCGATAGAGACAGGTCTTCACATTGTATTTACATCACATTATTTCTCTTAGTAATGGTGTTGGTAGAGACAGGTCTTCACCCTGTATATACAGCACAATATTTCTCATAATTATGGTGTACATAGAGACAGGACTTCACCCTGAGTATACAGCACATTATTTCTCATAGTAATGTTGTTGATAGAGACAGATATTTCTCATAGTAATGGTGTTGGTAGAGACAGGTCTTCACTCTGTATATACAGCACAGTATTTCTCACAGTAATGGTGTTGGTAGAGACAGGTCTTCACTCTGTACATACAGCACATTATTTCTCACAGTAATGGAGAAGGTAGAGACAGGTCTTCACTCTGTTTATACAGCACATTTTTTCTCATAGTAATGGTGTTGGTAGAGACAGGTGTTCACCCAGAGATTACAGCTCATTATTTCTCAGAGTAATGGTGTTGATAGAGACAGGTCTTCACTCTGTATATACAGCAGATTATTACTTATAGAATGCGGTTGATAGAGACAGGTTATCACACTGTGAATACAGCATATTATTTCTCATAGTAATGGTGTTGATAGAGACAGGTCTTCACTCTGTATATACAGCACATTTTTTCTCATAGTAATTGTGTTGGTGGAGACAGGTCTTCACCCAGAGATTACAGCTCATTATTTCTCGTAGTAATGATGTTGATCGAGAGAGGTCTTCACTCTGTATATACAGCAGATTATTACTAATAGAATGCGGTTGATAGAGACTGGTCATCACACTGTGAATACAGCACATTATTTCTCTTAGTAAAGGTGTTGGTAGAGACAGGTCTTCACTATGTATATACAGCACAATATTTGTCATAGTAATTGTGTTGGTGGAGACAGGTCTTCACCCAGAGATTACAGCTCATTATTTCTCGTAGTAATGGTGTTGATCGAGAGAGGTCTTCACTCTGTATATACAGCAGATTATTACTAATAGAATGCGGTTGATAGAGACTGGTCATCACACTGTGAATACAGCACATTATTTCTCTTAGTAAAGGTGTTGGTAGAGACAGGTCTTCACTATGTATATACAGCACAATATTTGTCATAGTAATGGTGTTGGTAGAGACAGGGCTTCACTCTGTATATACAGCACATTATTTCTCATAGTTATGGTGTTGGTAGAGACAGGTCTTAATTCTGTATATACAGCACATTATTTCTCATAGTAATGGTGTTGATAGAGACAGGTCTTCACGCTGTATAAACATCATATTATTTTTCTTAGTAATGGTGTAGGTAGAGGCAGGTTTTCACTCTGTATGTACAGCACAGTATTTCTCATAGTAATGTTGTTGGTAGAGACTGGTCTCCACCCTGTATATACAGCGCATTATTTCTCATAGTAATGGTGTTGGTAGAGACAGGTCCTCACCCTGTGTATACAGCAGATTATTTCTCATAGAATGGTGTTGGTAGAGACAGGTCTTCACCCTTCATACACCGCAAAATATTCTCATATTAATGGTGCTGGTAGAGGTAGGTCTTCACTCTGTATATACAGCACAATATTTCTCATAGTAATGATGTCGATAGAGACAGGTCATCACATTGTATATACAGCACATTATTTCTCATAGTGATGGTGTTGATAGAGACAGGGCTTCGCTCTGTACATACAGCACATTATTTCTCATAGTAATGATGTCGATAGAGACAGGTCATCACACTGTATATACAGCACATTATTTCTCATTGTAAAGGTGTTGGTAGAGGCAGGTCTTCACTCTGTGTATACAGCACAATATTTCTCATAGTAATGGTGTTGGTAGAGACAGGTCTTCATTCTGTATATACAGCACAATATTTCTCATATTTATGGTGTTGGTAGAGTCAGGACTTAACCCTGAGTATACAGCACATTATTTCTCATAGTAATGGTGTTGATGGAGACAGGTCTTCACCCTGTATATACAGCACAATATTCCTCATAGTAATGGTGTTGGTAGAGACAGGTCTTCACCCAGTGTATACAGCACATTATTTCTCATAGTAATGGTGTCGATAGAGACAGGACTTCACTCTGTATATACAGCAGATTATTTCTCTTAGTAGTGGTGTTGGTAGAGGCAGGTCTTCACTCTGTGTATGCATCACAATATTTCTCATAGTTATGGTGTAGATAGAGACAGGACTTCACCCTGAGTATACAGCACATTATTTCTCATGGTGTTGATAGAGACAGATATTTCTCATAGTAATGGTGTTGGTAGAGACATGTCTTCACTCTGTTTATACAGTACATTATTTCTCACTGTAATGGTATTGGTAGAGACAGGTCTTCACCATGTGTATACAGTACATTATTTCTCATAGTACTGGTGTTGGTAGAGACAGGTCTTCACTCAGTATATACAGCAGATTATTACTAATAGAATGCGGTTGATAGAGACAGGTCATCACACTGTGAATACAGCACATAAATTCTCATAGTAATTGTGTTGGTAGAGACAGGTCTTCACTCTGTGTATACAGCACATTATTTCTCACAGTGATGGTGTTGGTGTAGGCAGGCCTTCACTCTGTATATACAGCACATTATTTCTC
Source organism: Meconema thalassinum (assembly GCA_946902985.2). Classification (NCBI taxonomy): domain Eukaryota; kingdom Metazoa; phylum Arthropoda; class Insecta; order Orthoptera; family Tettigoniidae; genus Meconema; species Meconema thalassinum. The sequence goes on from OX336398.1 coordinate 209,811,812, forward strand.
ATAATAATGGTGTTGATAGAGACAGGTCTTCACTCTGAATTTACAGCACATTATTTCTCACAGTAATGGTGTTGGTAGAGACAGGTCTTCACTCTGTATATACAGCACATAATTTATCATAGTAATGGTGTTGGTAGAGACAGGTCTTCACCTGTATATACAGCACATTATTTCTCTTAGTAAAGGTGTCGATGAGACAGGTCTTCACTCTGTATATACAGCAGATTATTACTAATAGAATGCGGTTGTTAGAGACAGGTCATCACACTGTGAATACAGCACATAATTCCTCATAGTAATGGTGTTGGTAAAGACAGGTCTTCACCCAGTGTATACAGCTCATTATTTCTCATAGTAATGGTGTTGATAGAGACAGGACTTCACTCTGTATATACAGCAGATTATTTTTCTTAGTAGTGGTGTTGGTAGAGGCAGGTCTTCACTCTGTGTATACAGCACAATATTTCTCATAGTAATGGGGTTGGTAGAGACAGGTCTTCACTCTGTATATACAGCACATTATTTCTCATAATAATGGTGTTGGTAGAGACAGGTCTTCACCCTGTGTATACAGCACATTATTTCTCATAGTAAGGGTGTTGGTAGATACAGGTCTTCACCCTGTATATACAACACATTATTTCTCATAGTAATGGTGTTGGTAGAGACAGGTCTTCACTCTGTATATACAGCACATTATTTCACATAGTAATGGTGTTGGTAGAGACAGGTCTTCATCCTGTATATTCAGCACATTATTTCTCTTAGTAATGGTGTTGGTAGAGACAGGTCATCACTCTGTATATACAGCACATTATTTCTCATAGTAATGGTGTTGCTAGAGACAGGTCTTCACCCTGTGTATACATCACATTATTTCTCATAGTAATGTTGTAGGAAGAGACAGGTCTTCACACTGTGTATACAGCACATTATTTCTCATAGTAATGGTGTTGGTAGAGACAGGTCTTCACTCTGTATATACACCACATTATTTCTCATAGTAATGGTGCTGGTAGAGACAGGTCTTCACTCTGTATTTACAGCACATTATTTCTCATAGTAATGGTGTAGGTTAAGACAGGTCATCACTCTGTATATACAGCACATTATTTCTCTCAGTAATGGTGTTGGTAGAGACAGGTCTTCACTCTGTATATACAGCACATTATTTCTCATAGTAATGGTGTTGGTAGAGACAGGTCTTCAGCCTCTATATACAGCACATTATTTCTCACAGTAATCGTGTTGGTAGTTACAGGTCTTCACCCTGTGTATACAGCACATTATTTCTCATAGTAATAGTGTTGGTAGTGACAGGTCTTCACACTGTATATACAGCACATTATTTCTCACAGTAATGGTGTTGGTAGAGACAGGTCTTCAACCTGTGTATACAGCACATTATTTCTCATAGTAATGGTGTTGGTAGAGACAGGTCTTCACACTGTATATACAGCACATTATTTCTCATAGTAATGGTGTTGATAGAGACAGGTCTTGACACTGTATATACAGCACATTATTTCTCATAGTAATGGTGTTGGTAGAGACAGGTCTTCAATCTTTATATACAGCACATTATTTCTCATAGTAATGGTGTAGGTAGAGACAGGTCTTCACACTGTGAATACAGCACATTATTTCTCCGAGTAATGGTGTTGGTAGGGACAGGTCTTCACCCTGTATATACAGCACATTATTTCTCATAGTAATGGTGTTGGTAGAGACAGGTCTTCACTCTGTGTATACAGCACATTATTTCTCATAGTAATGGTGTTGGTAGAGACAGGTCTTCACCCTGTATTTACAGCGCATTATTTCTCATAGTAATGGTGTTGGTAGAGACAGGTCTTCACTCTGTGTATACAGCACATTATTTCTCATAGTAATGGTGTTGGTAGAAACAGGTCTTCACTCTGTATATACAGCACATTATTTCTCATAGTAATGGTGTTGGTAGAGACAGGTCTTCACTCTGTATATACAGCACATTATTTCTCTTAGTAATGGTGTTGGTAGAGACAGGTCTTCACTCTGTGTATACAGCACATTATTTCTCATAGTAATGGTGTTGGTAGAGACAGGTCTTCACTCTGTATATACAGCACATTATTTCTCATAGTAATGGTGTTGGTAGAGACAGGTCTTCACTCTGTATATTCAGCACATTATTTCTCTTAGTAATGGTGTTGGTAGAGACAGGTCTTCACTCTGTATATACAGCACATTATTTCTCTTAGTAATGGTGTTGTTAGAGACAGGTCTTCACTCTGTGTATACAGCACATTATTTCTCATAGTAATGGTGTTGGTAGAGACAGGTCTTCACCCTGAATATACAGCACATTATTTCTCACAGTAATGGTGTTGGTAGAGACAGGTCTTCAACCTGTGTATACAGCACCTTATTTCTCATAGTAATAGTGTTGGTAGAGACAGGTCTTCAACCTGTGTATACAGCACATTATTTCTCATGGTAATGGTGTTGGTAGAGACAGGTTTTCACTCTGTATATAGAGCACATTATTTCTCTTACTAAATGTGTTGGTAGAGACAGGTCCTCACCCTGTGTATAAAGCACATTATTTCTCATAGTAATGGTGTTGATAGAGACAGAAATTTCTCATAGTAATGGTGTTGGTAGAGACAGGTCATCACTCTGTATATACAGCACATTATTTCTCATAGTAATGGTGTTGGTAGAGACAGGTATTCACTATGTATATACGGCACTTTATTTCTCACAGTAATGGTGTTGGTAGAGACAGGTCTTCACTCTGTTTATACAACACAGTATTTCTCATGGTAATGGTGTTGGTAGAGACAGGTTATCACTCTGTAAATAGAGCACATTATTTCTCTTACTAAATGTGTTGGTAGAGACAGGTCCTCACCCTGTGTATACAGCACATTATTTCTTATAGTAATGGTATTGGTAGAGACAGGTCTTCACCCTGTATATAAAGCACAATATTCCTCAGAGTAATGGTGTTGGTAGAGACAGGTCTTCACCCTGTATATACAGAACAATATTTCTCATAGTAATGGTGTTGATAGAGAAAGGTCTTCACTCTGTATACACAGCACAATATTCCTCATAGTAATGGTGTTGGTAGAGAGAGGTCTTCACCCTCTATATACAGCACAATATTTCTCATAGTAATGGTGTTGGTAGAGAAAGGTCTTCACCCTGTATATACAGCACAATATTTCTCATAGTAATGGTGTTGGTAGAGACAGTTCTTCACCCAGTGTATACAGCTAATAATATCTCATAGTAATGGTGTTGATAGAGACAGGTCTTCACCCTGTGTATACAGCACATTATTTCTCATAATAATGATGTTGGTAGAGACAGGTCTTCACCCTGTATATACAGCACAATATTTCTCATAGTAATGGTGTTGGCAGAGACAGGTCTGCACCCTGTATATACAGCACAATATTTCTCATAGTAATGGTGTTGGTAGAGACAGGTCTACACTCTGTGTATACAGCACATTATTTCTCATAATAATGGTGTTGGTAGAGACAGGTCTTCAATCTGTGTATACAGCACATTAATTCTCATAGTAATTGTGTTCGTAGAGACAGGTCTTCACTCTGCATATACAGCACATTATTTCTCTTAGTAATGGTGTTGGTAGAGACAGGTCTTCACTCTGTACATACAGCACATTATTTCTCATAGTAATGGTGTTGATAGAGACAGGTCTTAATTCTGCATATACAGCACATTATTTCTCTTAGTAATGGTGTTGGTAGAGACAGGTCTTCACTCTGTATACACAGCACATTATTTCTCATAGTAATGTTGTTAGTAGAGACAGGGCTTCACTCTGTATATACAGCACATTATTTCTCATAGTAATTGTGTTGATAGAGACAGGTCTTCACCCTGTATATACAGCACAATATTTCACATAGTATTGGTGTTGGTAGAGACAGGTCTTCACATTGTGTAAACAGCACATTATTTCTCATAATAATGGTGTTGGTAGAGACAGGTCTTTACCCTGTATATACAGAACATTATTTATCATATTAATGGTGTTGATAGACACAGGTCTTCACTATGTATATACAGCACATTATTTCTCATAGTAATTGTGTTGGCAGAGACAGGTCTTCACCCATTGTATACAGCACATTATTTCTCATAGTAATGGTGTTGATTGAGACAGGTCTTCACCCTGTGTATACAGCACAATATTTCTGATAATAATGGTGTTGGTAGAGACAGGTCTTCACCCAGTGTATACAGCTAATAATTTCTCATAGTATGGTGTTGATAGAGACAGGTCTTCACCCTGTATATACAGCACAATATTGCTCATAGTAATGGTGTTGGAAGAGACAGGTCTTCACTCTGTGTATACAGCACATTATTTCTCATAATAATGGTGTGGGTAGAGACAGGTCTTCACTCTGTGTATACAGCACATTAAATCTCATAGTTATGGTGTAGGTAGAGACAGGCCTTCACTCTGTATATACAGCACATTAATTCTCATAATAATGGTGTTGTTAGAGACAGGTCTTCTCTCTATGTACTGCACATTATTTCTCATAGTAATGGTGTCGATAGAGACAGGTCTTCACATTGTATATACATCACATTATTTCTCTTAATAACGGTGTTGGTAGAGGCAGGTCTTCACTCTGTGTATACATCACAATATTTCTCATCGTAATGGTGTTGGTAGAGAAAGGACTTCACCCTGTATATACAGCACAATATTTCTCATAGTAATGGTGTTGATAGAGAAAGGTCTTCACTCTGTATATATAGCACAATATTTCTCATAGTTATGGTGTAGGTAGAGACAGGACTTCACCCTGAGTATACAGCACATTATTTCTCATAGTAATGGTGTTGATAGAGGCAGGTCTTCACTCTCTATATACAGCACAATATTTCTCATAGTAATGGTGTTGGTAGAGAAAGGTCTTCACTCTGTATATACAGCACAATATTTCTCATAGTTATGGTGTAGGTAGAGACAGGACTTCACCCTGAGTATACAGCACATTATTTCTCATAGTAATGGTGTTGGTAGAGACAGGTCTTCACCCTGTATACACAGCACAATATTCCTCAAAGTAATGGTGTGGAAATAATGCGTGGTGTGAGACAAGGATGCATTCTTTCACCACTTCTTTATAATATCTATGCAGAACAGATTTTCTCCGAGGTACTTGATGGCATTCAACAAGGTATTAAGGTCAATGGTAATTATATTAATAATATACGGTACGCAGATGATACTGTATTGATTACAAATAGTTTCGAAGGACTTAAAGAGATTGTTACTATGGTGTATCAAAAGAGTAAACAATATGGCCTTGACCTCAACATTAAGAAAACAAAATATATGATAATATCGCGAAAACCAGCATTGTCACAAGTCCTTTTAGTCGATGGACATCAGATTGAGCGAGTCAAGAGTTTGGTTTATTTAGGACAGAATATTAATGAGAATTGGGATCCTTCGGTTGAAATAAGATGCCGTATAGAGAAGGCTAGATCCATCTTTATGACAATGAAACAACTACTATGCTGTCGAGATCTCAGTATGACGCTTAAGAAAAGAATTGTGAAGTGTTATGTTGTCTCCACCCTTCTTTATGGTGTTGAAGCTTGGACTTTGTCCGTAGCTACAGAAAAGAAGATTCGAGTTTTTGAAATGTGGATATACCGGCGGATTCTTAAAATTTCGTGGACAGAACATGTGAGTAATGCCGAGGTTCTTCAGCGTGTGAGCAGCCATCCTGAGCTGTTAAACACAATTAAGAAGAGGAAATTGGAATACTTGGGACACATGATGAGGAATCCAAAATACCGTTTGCTCCAAGTTATACTTCAGGGTAAAATTGAAGGACGGCGTGGACCAGGAAGGAGACGAATAACTTGGATGGATAATTTAAAAACGTGGTTTGGGCTGTCTTCCACGGAACTCTTCAGGATTGCACAGGATAAGAAGGTGTTAGCCATGGTGGTAGCCAACGTCCGTATCGGATAAGGTAGAAGAGGAAGAAGAATGGTGTTGGTAGAGACAGGTCTTCACCCAGTGTATACAGCTCATTATTTCTCATAGTAATGGTGTCGATAGAGACAGGACTTCACTCTGTATATACAGCAGATTATTTTTCTTAGTAGTGGTGTTGGTAGAGGCAGGTCTTCACTCTGTGTATACAGCACAATATTTCTCATAGTAATGGGGTTGGTAGAGACAGGTCTTCACTCTGTATATACAGCACATTATTTCTCATAATAATGGTGTTGGTAGAGACAGGTCTTCACCCTGTGTATACAGCACATTATTTCTCTTAGTAAGGGTGTTGGTAGATACAGGTCTTCACACTGTATATACAGCACATTATTTCTCATAGTAATGGTGTTGATAGAGACAGGTCTTGACACTGTATATACAGCACATTATTTCTCATAGTAATGGTGTTGGTAGAGACAGGTCTTCACTCTTTATATACAGCACATTATTTCTCATAGTAATGGTGTAGGTAGAGACAGGTCTTCACACTGTGAATACAGCACATTATTTCTCCGAGTAATGGTGTTGGTAGGGACAGGTCTTCACCCTGTATATACAGCACATTATTTCTCATAGTAATGGTTTTGGTAGAGACAGGTCTTCACTCTGTGTATACAGCACATTATTTCTCATAGTAATGGTGTTGGTAGAGACAGGTCTTCACCCTGTATTTACAGCACATTATTTCTCATAGTAATGGTGTTGGTAGAGACAGGTCTTCACTCTGTATATACAGCACATTATTTCTCATAGTAATGGTGTTGGTAGAGACAGGTCTTCACTCTGTATATACAGCACATTATTTCTCTTAGTAATGGTGTTGGTAGAGACAGGTCTTCACTCTGTATATACAGCACATTATATCTCTTAGTAATGGTGTTGGTAGAGACAGGTCTTCACTCTGTGTATACAGCACATTATTTCTCATAGTAATGGTGTTGGTAGAGACAGGTCTTCACCCTGTATATACAGCACATTATTTCTCACAGTAATGGTGTTGGTAGAGACAGGTCTTCAACCTGTGTATACAGCACATTATTTCTCATAGTAATGGTGTTGGTAGAAACAGGTCTTCACACTGTATATACAGCACATTATTTCTCATAGTAATGGTGTTGATTGAGACAGGTCTTCACACTGTATATACAGCACATTATTTCTCATAGTAATGGTGTTGGTAGAGACAGGTCTTCACTCTTTATATACAGCACATTATTTCTCATATTAAAGGTGTAGGTAGAGACAGGTCTTCACACTGTGAATACAGCACATTATTTCTCCCTGTAATGGTGTTGGTAGGGACAGGTCTTCACCCTGTATATACAGCACATTATTTCTCATAGTAATGGTGTTGGTAGAGACAGGTCTTCACCCTGTATTTACAGCACATTATTTCTCATAGTAATGGTGTTGGTAGAGACAGGTCTTCACTCTGTGTATACAGCACATTATTTCTCATAGTAATGGTGTTGGTAGAGACAGGTCTTCACTCTGTATATACAGCACATTATTTCTCATAGTAATTGTGTTGGTAGAGACAGATCTTCACTCTGTATATACAGCACATTATTTCTCTTAGTAATGGTGTCGGTAGAGACAGGTCTTCACTCTGTGTATACAGCACATTATTTCTCATAGTAATGGTGTTCGTAGAGACAGGTCTTCACTCTGTATTTACAGCACATTATTTCTCACAGTAATGGTGTTGGTAGAGACAGGTCTTCACTCTGTGTATACAGCACATTATTTCTCATAGTAATGGTGTTGGTAGAGACAGGTCTTCACTCTGTATATACAGCACATTATTTCTCATAGTAATGGTGTTGGTAGAGACAGGTCTTCACTCTGTATATACAGCACATTATTTCTCTTAGTAATGGTGTTGGTAGAGACAGGTCTTCACTCTGTATATCCAGCACATTATATCTCTTAGTAATGGTGTTGGTAGAGACAGGTCTTCACTCTGTGTATACAGCACATTATTTCTCATAGTAATGGTGTTGGTAGAGACAGGTCTTCACCCTGTATATACAGCACATTATTTCTCACAGTAATGGTGTTGGTAGAGACAGGTCTTCCACCTGTGTATACAGCACATTATTTCTCATAGTAATGGTGTTGGTAGAGACAGGTCTTCACACTGTATATACAGCACATTATTTCTCATAGTAATGGTGTTGATTGAGACAGGTCTTCACACTGTATATACAGCACATTATTTCTCATAGTAATGGTGTTGGTAGAGACAGGTCTTCACTCTTTATATACAGCACATTATTTCTCATAGTAATGGTGTAGGTAGAGACAGGTCTTCACACTGTGAATACAGCACATTATTTCTCCGAGTAATGGTGTTGGTAGGGACAGGTCTTCATCCTCTATATACAGCACATTATTTCTCATAGTAATGGTGTTGGTAGAGACAGGTCTTCACTCTGTGTATACAGCACATTATTTCTCATAGTAATGGTGTTGGTAGAGACAGGTCTTCACCCTGTATTTACAGCACATTATTTCTCATAGTAATGGTGTTGGTAGAGACAGGTCTTCACTCTGTGTATACAGCACATTATTTCTCATAGTAATGGTGTTGGTAGAGACAGGTCTTCACTCTGTATATACAGCACATTATTTCTCATAGTAATGGTGTTGGTAGTGACAGGTCTTCACTCTGTATATACAGCACATTATTTCTCTTAGTAATGGTGTTGGTAGAGACAGGTCTTCACTCTGTGTATACAGCACATTATTTCTCATAGTAATGGTGTTGGTAGAGACAGGTCTTCACTCTGTATTTACAGCACATTATTTCTCACAGTAATGTTGTTGGTAGAGACAGGTCTTCACTCTGTATATACAGCACATAATTTATCATAGTAATGGTGTTGGTAGAGACAGGTCTTCACCTGTATATACAGCACATTATTTCTCATAGTAATGGTGTCGATGAGACAGGTCTTCACTCTGTATATACAGCAGATTATTACTAATAGAATGCGGTTGATAGAGACAGGTCATCACACTGTGAATACAGCACAATATTCCTCATAGTAATGGTGTTGGTAGAGACAGGTCTTCACCCAGTGTATACAGCTCATTATTTCTCATAGTAATGGTGTCGATAGAGACAGGACTTCACTCTGTATATACAGCAGAATATTTTTCTTAGTAGTGGTGTTGGTAGAGGCAGGTCTTCACTCTGTGTATACAGCACAATATTTCTCATAGTTATGGTGTAGATAGAGACAGGACTTCACCCTGAGTATATAGCACATTATTTCTCATGGTGTTGATAGAGACAGATATTTCTCATAGTAATGGTTTTGGTAGAGACATGTCTTCACTCTGTTTATACAGCACATTATTTCTCATAGTAATGTTGTTGGTAGAGACAGGTTTTCACTCTGTATATAGAGCACATTATTTCTCTTACTGAATGTGTTGGAAGCGACAGGTCTTTACTCTGTATATACAGCACATTATTTCTCACAGTAATGGTATTGGTAGAGACAGGTCTTCACCATGTGTATACAGTACATTATTTCTCATAGTAATGGTGTTGGTAGAGACAGGTCTTCACTCTGTATATACAGCAGATTATTACTAATAGAATGCGGTTGTTAGAGACAGGTCATCACACTGTGAATACAGCACATAATTTCTCAAAGTAATTGTGTTGGTAGAGACAGGTCTTCACTCTGTGTATACAGCACATTATTTCTCACAGTAATGGTGTTGGTGTAGGCAGGTCTTCACTCTGTATATACAGCACATTATTTCTCATAATAATGGTGTTGATAGAGACAGTTCTTCACTCTGTATTTTCAGCACATTATTTCTCACAGTAATGGTGTTGGTAGAGGCAGGTCTTCACTCTGTATATACTGTACCCAATTACGGAAGCCACCGTAATTATAGTTTGCATTTCAAATGATCAGAACACCGGTAGGAAGTTTTAACCGAGCGCCAAGACAGCTACTTCACCGAGCGAATCAGAGGATGCGCTGACGGACGAGTTGTTGAAACTTATTGATGAAGAATATTAATCGATGATTTGAGGTCTAAAATCTAGTAAATAATATTGGCTATGGAATTCTAGGAATGCCAGAAGAAATTTGAGGTAAATCGGAACAGTCGTTCGAAAATTATATGTGTTTTTGTAAAAACACATGTTCTAACAGGAAACAGGGCGTGGGCTGGAATTTTGATGATCGGGGCGTGCTCACAGCTTGGAACAGCGGACGCATCGAAGTTGAGCTCCGTGTCTGTATAGAAAGGGCCTGTGTTGAAGCATAATTATGTCATTCTTACATCAGTCTTCGAGGGAAAGACAGTCGTAACGTCACCATACCACGTGCTACGCTGTTATAGTCCGTCATTATCGCCGATCGAGTTGGACTTAGTCTCTGGAGCTAATCCAGCTGCTTGCCATTTGTCTCAAGTGAAAAGTACTTGGAATTATCGCGTTATACCAGTTAGGAGATGGAACTTAGTTTATGACATAGGAGTCATCAGTTTCAAACAAACAGAGTTGGAAAATATTCCATCTACATTTCCATATTCTCCACTGACTGTAAGAGTATGTTCGCTGATGTCGAGTAACTTTTTCATCCTTGAGTGGCATCAGTCTAGACGGTATATATTTCAAAAGGTTATAAACATTGAGCTGTTTAAACAAGTGTTTAAAATAATAGGACAGTCAACGGTGACGTGAATAGTAATGTCGAACAATAGTGAAGATTATCGCGGAGTGAAAATTACGTATTCTTGAACGCGAATATGGGTCACTAGATACCACGAGGGTAGATTGAAGTTGGAGGGACCTGAAGGTTAGCTGAATGCGAGGCAGATGGCCGAGGACAGTTGCCATGCTAATGGAGTGGGGAACGTTCCATTAGATTTTGATATCAACCAAGGATCTGCAACGACATGAACATCAAGAATATGTAAGCTACATTCTTATGTACTTTTCCTAGAATAGAGTAGTTGAGAAGTTAAATTTTTATTCGCTTAGAAATTACTATCACTTTAATTTTTGCTTCGTTCTGACAGCTAAGTCTATCGAGACTATAGTCAGAGATACCAGCGCTAGTTGACAGCGAGTGTACAGTCATGAGAAAATTTATTTCAGTCCAATTAACATAAATAAGGAAGTCTTTTAGTTGATTTAAATATTTTTTGTGGAAGGTAGCTTGGATCTTCAAATTATTCAACTAAAAATGTAAACAGTGTTAGAGATAAATTTCATAACGATTATGAGTAAATTCCTTTGAAAATAATAATAAAATATTTCTATATTAATTATAAATAATTATAATCAAATTATAAATAATTAAATTCAGGGAAGTGATAAAATATTTTTTATTTAATGCGGGAATAATAATAACAATTGAGTTTATTAACATTATAAACAAGTGAAGATTTCAGAATGTATAGTTTGATGATAATAATAATAATAAATTCGAGTAACTATTATAAACCATCGAGAAGTTGAGTGTATAGTTAACGGTAAAAATAATATTAACAGTGATTATTTGCAAATGTTTATAGGGAATAAATATCATATCAGTCAGCAAATAAATAGAGAAGTTAATGACGTATTTGTGAAATGCACCACAATATTAAGAAAGAGTAGAGGAACGGTGGGTGAATAAACGACGAACATGTATAAAATAGGACGTAGAATTGTTAAATGAAGGCAGGAAAAGAATATGACTAGGATAAAATAAAACAATATTTCCTTTTGGAAAATATTTGTTTAAATCAGTTCTTGGAAATGTTGAAGACGAATGCGTGTTGTTTAAAGGCAGGAATAGTGCACAGAATAAAAGAATAAATAATATGTTGATTCAAATGATAAAAAAAAAAAAAATAATTATGCGACTTGAAGGTCGACATTTAAAGAAAAGTGTGGAGGCTAGAGGCCGTCCATTGGAATATGTATTTCCATGTTGTTAAATTGATGTTGGAGCATTTGCTGCTCAGTTGTGAAAAGAAGGGCTGAGTTGTGTAACCACCCCATATTTCTGTCCAATTCCATTTTTGTCAGATATATTATCGCCTAAATACATGGGTCAATCATTCGAGTTTCCAATCATGGTTCCTACTGATTTCTTAGTTTTGTTAAAGCCTAGCCGGATCCTCAAATATAATAAAATAAATACAGATATGTGAAAGCATAAAATAAATTTTGAATTACAAGTTGAATAGGAGTGATGCTTGTTTAGTGATAAATAATAATGACTGGTGATATTTCTGAACTTAGATATTGTTTATAAATAAAAAGAGAAAAAAATACCGATATTTTTATATATATAAATAATAATAATAATAATAATAATAATAATATTTTTTGAAGTTTAATATTCTGCGAATTTATGGTATATAATGTTTAAAAACTAAATGAATGAGTTAATGACATGATGTTAACAACAATTAAGACATTGAGTTATACAATATGGTTATTTAAAAAAATATATATTTTTTTACAATGTTAAATTGAATTAGAAAAGAGTTTGAATATGTGAGCATGGATTAAGACGACAATCCATAGAAACAAATGTTTTGGAAAGAGTCAATTAGGAAATTGAGGTCATATTAATAATGTTAATATTCTGACGTCATGTAGTCGAATATTGATATTTTCTTACAACCTAATGTTCCTACACGGAAGAACTTTATTTATTCTAACAATGATACAATTCGATATCACATGAGGTGATACACTGTTTATAAACAATTAATTTTCAACATGAGCCATGAAATGAACTATCATTTTCAAAACCATAAGTGATTTTGTTTTTGTGAAAACACAATGTGAAAGTGAACAGTGTACAGGTAGGGGTCTATAAACAATGAGCCGCCTATCGTGTAAATACAACAATTTAGAGTAGGGACCGATACCCAGATGGACTATGAATTTCTGGATATCAGCAATCAAGAGTAGGGAGTGTTTTTTTGTGTGTGTTGGTATTTTTCGAGTGAAGTTATTGAGTGCTTTTGCATAACATCTTGGTATTTTAATTGTTAAAAAATGAGATAATTTTAAGGAATTGTGATATTTCATTTCTCCTTTCTCGACTCCCTTGCTTGTTCATTGCCATAATCAGTCATGCCAGCGATTAATTTAGTTTTGCCCGGATGGACCCTGAGATTGTAGTTCTTGTGCTAGACCGATTTTGGGAATTGGAAAATGTGTTCGATAGACTTCCATCTAAACGGGCAGAATACAGAACATTATTTCTCATAGTAATGTTGTTGGTAGAGACAGGTCTTCACTCTGTATATACAGCACATTATTTCTCATAGTAATGGTGTTGGTAGAGACAGATCGTCACCCTGTATATACAGCACATTATTTCTCATAGTAATTGTGTTGGTAGTGACAGATCTTCACCCTGTAAATACAGCACATTATTTCTCATAGTAATGGTGTTGGTAGAGACAGGTATTCACTCTGTATATACAGCCCATTATTTCTCATAGTAATGGTGTTGGCAGAGACAGGTCTTCACTCTGTATATACAGCACATTATTTCTCATAGTAATGGTGTTGGTAGAGACAGGTATTCACTCTGTATATACAGCCCATTATTTCTCATAGTAATGGTGTTGGCAGAGACAGGTCTTCACTCTGTATATACAGCACATTATTTCTCATAGTAATGGTGTTGGTAGAGACAGGTCTTCACCCTGTGTATACAGCACATTATTTCTCATAGTAATGTTGTAGGTAGAGACAGGTCTTCACACTGTGTATACAGCACATTATTTCTCATAGTAATGGTGTTGGTAGAGACAGGTCTTCACTCTGTATATACAGCACATTATTTCTCATAGTAATGGTGTTGGTAGAGACAGGTCTTCACTCTGTATATACAGCACATTATTTCTCATAGTAATGGTGCTGGTAGAGACAGGTCTTCACTCTGTATATACAGCACATTATTTCTCATAGTAATGGTGTAGGTAGAGACAGGTCTTCACTCTGTATATACAGCACATTATTTCTCACAGTAATGGTGTTGGTAGAGACAGGTCTTCACTCTGTATATACAGCACATTATTTCTCATAGTAATGGTGTTGGTAGAGACAGGTCTTCAGCCTGTATATACAGCACATTATTTCTCACAGTTATCGTGTTGGTAGAGACAGGTCTTCACCCTGTGTATACAGCACATTATTTCTCATAGTAATAGTGTTGGTAGAGACAGGTCTTCACACTGTATATACAGCACATTATTTCTCACAGTAATCGTGTTGGTAGAGACAGGTCTTCACCCTGTATATACAGCACATTATTTCTCACAGTAATGGTGTTGGTAGAGACAGGTCTTCAACCTGTGTATACAGCACATTATTTCTCATAGTAATGGTGTTGGTAGAGACAGGTCTTCACATTGTATATACAGCACATTATTTCTCATAGTAATGGTGTTGATAGAGACAGTTCTTCACACTGATTAGATAGATAGATAGATTTTTATTAATTCCATTTGATCAAATACATGCATTCAATACATTTTTGATATAGGACACGTCAGAATTTACATGCATAAAATAAAAGAACTAACAGGTATATATTACTAAGATTATAACTATTTATAACTTATTATAATAGCAAATCTTAATAGATACAATCTTATTGCTCAACTATTTACACCTCACTCTATTATCATAATATGAAAACTTAATTCTATAAATACAACAACATACAGCTAGGTATTAAAATTAAATTAAAAAAGTAAAATATAGTTATAGATTCCATCACTCCTATACGCTAAAATATTCAACTACTGAGTAAAAACAATGGCACTGCAGATAAGCTTTCAACATTCTATCAAAGGTTTTTATTTTTGGGGCCAGTTTTATATACTGGGGTAGTTTATTGTATAATTTAACTCCAGTGTGAAAAGTTCCTTTTTGATATATGCTTGTGTGTGTGTGTGAAATATGAATGTTTTGATTTTGTCTTGTGTTATGCCTATGAACATCATTGTTTGTTTTAAGAAAAACATCTTTATTCATTAAATTCTTTTTAAAAAACATAATACTTTCAAAGATATATATGCAGGGCAGTGGGAGAATGTTTAAATCTTTAAACAGAGGTCTACATGATTCTCTCGAGTTTACATTTGCCATAATTCTAATCGCTCTCTTTTGTATCCTAAACGTGCTTAGTACATCTGGCGACATACCCCAAAATATGATCCCATATCTTAAGTATGAATGGAAATAAGCAAAATAAGTATTTCTTAATGTGTGCATGCTAGTGCAGGTTTTCAAAATACGTAACGCAAAGCACATCGAGTTCAGTTTAGTATTCAGATATTGTATATGTTTATTCCATTTCAAGTCTTGTTGTATCCATAGTCCTAAAAACTTTGTTTCTGATTTATTTTCTATTTGATGACCATTTAATGTTATATTATGCTGTATATACAGCACATTATTTCTCATAGTAATGGTGTTGGTAGAGACAGGTCTTCACTCTTTATATACAGCACATTATTTCTCATAGTAATGGTGTAGGTAGAGACAGGTCTTCACACTGTGAATACAGCACATTATTTCTCCGAGTAATGGTGTTGGTAGGGACAGGTCTTCACCCTGTATATACAGCACATTATTTCTCATAGTAATGGTGTTGGTAGAGACAGGTCTTCACTCTGTGTATACAGCACATTATTTCCCATAGTAATGGTGTTGGTAGAGACAGGTCTTCACCCTGTATTTACAGCACATTATTTCTCATAGTAATGGTGTTGGTAGAGACAGGTCTTCACTCTGTGTATACAGCACATTATTTCTCATAGTAATGGTGTTGGTAGAGACAGGTCTTCACTCTGTATATACAGCACATTATTTCTCATAGTAATGGTGTTGGTAGAGACAGGTCTTCACTCTGTATATACAGCACATTATTTCTCACAGTAATCGTGTTGGTAGAGACAGGTCTTCACTCTGTGTATACAGCACATTATTTCTCATAGTAATGGTGTTGGTAGAGACAGGTCTTCACTCTGTATATACAGCACATTATTTCTCATAGTAATGGTGTTGGTAGAGACAGGTCTTCACTCTGTATATACAGCACATTATTTCTCTTAGTAATGGTGTTGGTAGAGACAGGCCTTCACTCTGTATATACAGCACATTATTTCTCTTAGTAATGGTGTTGGTAGAGACAGGTCTTCACTCTGTGTATACAGCACATTATTTCTCATAGTAATGGTGTTGGTAGAGACAGGTCTTCACTCTGTGTATACAGCACATTATTTCTCATAGTAATGGTGTTGGTAGAGACAGGTCTTCACTCTGTATATACAGCACCTTATTTCTCATAATATTGGTGTAGGTAGAGACAGGTCTTCATCCTGTATATACAGCACATTATTTGTCATAGTAAGGGTGTTGGTAGAGACAGGTCTTCACTCTGTATATACACCACATTATTCCTCATAGTAATGATGTTGGTAGAGACAGGTCTTCACTCTGTTCATACAGCACATTATTTCTCATAGTAATGGTGTTGGTAGAGACAGGTCTTCATCATGTGTATTCAGCACATTATTTCT
The DNA here is from genome assembly GCA_946902985.2 of Meconema thalassinum. Classification (NCBI taxonomy): domain Eukaryota; kingdom Metazoa; phylum Arthropoda; class Insecta; order Orthoptera; family Tettigoniidae; genus Meconema; species Meconema thalassinum. The sequence goes on from OX336398.1 coordinate 209,828,445, forward strand.
CTTAGTAATGGTGTTGGTAGAGACAGGTCTTCACTCTGTATATACAGCACATTATTTCTCATAGTTATGGTGTTGGTAGAGACAGGTCTTCACCCTGTGTATACAGCACATTATTTCTCATAGTAATGGTGTTGGTAGAGACAGGTCTTCATACTATGTATAAAGCACATTATTTTTCATAGTAATGGTGTTGGTAGAGACAGGTCTTCACTCTGTATATAAAGCACATTATTTCTCATAGTAATGGTGCTGGTAGAGACAGGCCTTCACTCTGTATATACAGCACATTATTTCTCATAGTAATGGTGTAGGTAGAGACAGGTCTTCACTCTGTATATACAGCACATTATTTCTCACAGTAATGATGTTGGTAGAGACAGGTCTTCACTCTGTATATACAGCACATTATTTCTCATAGTAATGGTGTTGGTAGAGACAGGCCTTCACCCTGTATATACAGCACATTATTTCTCACAATAATCGTGTTGGTAGAGACAGGTCTTCACCGTGTGTATACAGCACATTATTTCTCATAGTAATAGTGTTGGTATAGACAGGTCTTCACACTGTATATACAGCACATTATTTCTCACAGTAATGGTGTTGGTAGAGACAGGTCTTCACACTGTATATACAGCACATTATTTCTCACAGTAACGGTGTTGGTAGAGACAGGTCTTCAACCTGTGTATACAGCACATTATTTCTCATAGTAATGGTGTTGGTAGAGACATGTCTTCACACTGTATATACAGCACATTATTTCTCATAGTAATGGTGTTGATAGAGACAGGTCTTCACACTGTATATCCAGCACATTATTTCTCATAGTAATGGTGTTGGTAGAGACAGGTCTTCACTCTTTATATACAGCACATTATTTCTCATAATAATGGTGTAGGTAGAGACAGGTCTTCACACTATGTATACAGCACATTATTTCTCCGAGTAATGGTGTTGGTAGGGACAGGTCTTCATCCTGTATATACAGCACATTATTTCTCATAGTAATGGTGTAGGTAGAGACAGGTCTTCACACTGTGTATAGAGCACATTATTTCTCCGAGTAATGGTGTTGGTAGGGACAGGTCTTCATCCTGTATATACAGCACATTATTTCTCATAGTAATGTCGTTGGTAGAGACAGGTCTTCACTCTGTGTATACAGAACATTTTTTCTCACAGTAATGGTGTTGGTAGAGACAGGTATTCACTCTGTATATACAGCACATTATTTCTCATAGTAATGGTGTTGGAAGAGACAGGTCTTCATCCTCTATATACAGCACATTATTTCTCATAGTAATGGTGTTGGTAGAGACAGGCCTTCACTCTGTATATACAGCACATTATTTCTCATAGTAATGGTGTTGGTAGAGAAAGGGCTTCACTCTGTATATACAGCATATTAATTCTCATATTAATGGTGTTGGTAGAGACAGGTCTTCAACCTTTGTATACAGACATTATTTCTCATAGTAATGGTGTTGGTAGAGTCAGGGCTTCACTCTGTATACACAGCGCATTATTTCTCATAGTAATGGGGTTGGTGTGGACTGGTCTTCACCCTTTGTATACAGACATTATTTCTCGTAGTAATGGTGCTGGTAGAGACAGGTCTTCACTCTGTATATACAGCACATTATTTCTCATAGTAATGGTGTAGGTAGAGAAAGGTTTTCACTCTGTGTATACAGCATATTAATTCTCATATTAATGGTGTTGGTAGAGACAGGTCTTCAACCTTTGTATACAGACATTATTTCTCATAGTAATGGTGTTGGTAGTGTCAGGGCTTCTCTCTGTATATACAGCGCATTAATTCTCATAGTAATGGAGTTGGTAGGGACTGGCCTTCACCCTTTGTATACAGACATTATTTCTCATAGTAATGGTGTTGGTAGAGGCAGGTCTTCACCCTGTGTATACAGCACATTATTTCTCATAGTAATGGTATAGGTAGAGAAAGGGCTTCACTCTGTGTATACAGCACATTATTTCTCATAGTAATTGTATAGGTAGAGACAGGTCTTCATCATGTATATACAGCACATTATTTCTCATAGTAATGGTGTTGCTAGAGGCAGGTCTTCACCCTGTATATACAGCACATTATTTCTCATAGTAATGGTGTTGGCAGAGACAGGTCTTCACTCTGTATATACAGCACATTATTTCTCATAGTAATGGTGTTGGTAGAGACAGGTCTTTACTCTGTATATACAACACATTATATCTCATAGTAATGGTGTTGATAGAGAAAGGTCTTCACTCTGTATATACAACACATTATATCTCATAGTAATGGTGTTGATAGAGAAAGGTCTTCACTCTGTATATACAACACATTATATCTCATAGTAATGGTGTTGTTAGAGACAGGTCTTCACTCTGTATATACAACACATTATATCTCATAGTAATGGTGTTGGTAGAGACAGGTCGTACATTATATGGAATATACTTTGTATGAACGGGAGAGTTTTCTATGGGTAAGACCAGAGGGGTATGTGAAAATAAGCTTAATATTTATTCTCGTTCAGAGCTGCCTTCATAATCTTGCACAATATATTTATTTTGGTGCATATTCTGAGCAGTTTTGTTGCGTCAAGGCAAGGGTCGTCATCTTCTTTTCTCCTCCATGTGTTGACTTTGTACTTTCCCATTGACCATAAAATGACTCCTCTCATTTCCATTTTCATTACACCTTCGGGTTTTATTCATATAGAGGAATTATTGATACTGTGCCCATATTTCTCCGTGATACCACAAGGTGCGAGGCCAAAATCAACCCTCGTGCAATCCCATCAGAAAGATACACATACCATCACAGACATAGAGTTCAGCTAGTCACAGCATGAGGCTGTTACTTTCAGGGCATCAGGCAAAAATTAGGTGGATAATAGCGTGTTCTAGAATAATATATTCATGAAAGTTCCCTAGCCTACACTCTATTAGGGATATTTTTTTTATCTTAGGTTAATTGTGAGAAGGGGTAAAAGTCCGTTTAGCTGTCACTAACTCCCAATACAATACTGGTACATGTGTAATTTAAAAAATTAACATAATTAGTCTTAATACCACGTAAGAAATATTTACAAACCATTTAACCTTGTACGTATCGGCTCTCCCTAGCTTTAGAAGGTTTCATTTCAAAACAGTATAAACGAGTTTTCACGGTCACTGGAGCACCACCTCCTGGATTATACTCAACATCTGTTATATCTCAATTCAGCATTTCCATTTCCAGAAGCCGGTACTTCGCATTTTGGTTGAACTCTCCTCCCAGGCTTGAATTGGATTTGCCATAATGACCTCCTTCCTCTCATGTTGCATTGAGTGGCTCATGGTGTTGGTTGGAATCGTCTTCTCTATGGTGTGAAATTTCATAATATTCGTATCACATCTTCTATACTTGTAGTAAATAAATGCTCTGATTTCATATTTATCACAGATTCTTGCATTGCAGCACTTAGAATAATTTCTTTCGTTCACTTCTATCACGTGCCCTACTTCATGTTTAATCTCATTCTATATGAGTCATCGTGCTTTCAAAGCGTCCTACAATTAATTGATGGAGTAAAGCAAATATTTCTCAACAATATTTGAGCTCCATCTTTGGGTGTAGCACTTTCCAGTTTTATGACATGTACTCCAACTACCGCACTCGACAGTTGGCAAAATTCAATAAATACAAAAATCTTTGTATTAAATCGTCGATCGCGTATTTTTAGCGTGTTCCACACTCAATAAGATATATTTGCACTCTATGTCACTAATACGCAATTCTATACACCGTAGATTACCATGGGGTTCGATGTTCGTATCCACCCTCTCTGGCGTTCGACAAGTTCTGTTTTGTGCGTAGAGTAGCATTTCTGGCTTCTCTGTTCTGTAGCCAATCAGCTTCTTCCTCTTCCTATTTTCTTCCGCGTTGTTCGAAGTAATTCCAAACAATGTACGACAAATGTCTAACTCAATTTATTGTATTGTCCGTTTCTTCAATTTTTATAATATTCATTTTGATATTGTGTTTTGCTCGATCCTGCTCTCACAAATATCTTTTTCTGTGTCCTCAACTGTACTCAGCTTACAAACTCGGAGAATGACTCAGTGATGTCACGTGGTCTGGCATGAAATTCAGATCTTGGCGCGGTTCATGAGCAAGTGAACACGGGCGATGAATAAATGTATGGAGATGAACAGACGAAGTTACCCAAATCTGGGATAATAACTCTGAAAAGTGAACTGCCATTCTGTACAAAATTGTTGATCTACTGTAGGTCGTGTACGTTGCATTGTGTTTGGAAAGTGTTCAAAGTTGTAGAAATATGTGTTTGATTTAATTCCATCTACGCAAAGGATCATGTTTGTGAAACAAGTAATTTCTCTGCAGCATAATGCTGAACTCTCTGAGGTTATTAAGATAGAAGATTTCTCCGTACCAGAGTTTGTTTCATGCATCAAAACAGAAACTCCATCATTAGCGAGTGGTGGAGATTTCAAAGAGATAAGTAGCTTATTGGGTTACTACTTGTTGCATCTTATAAAGGGCATGTCCTCATCGCCATCTTCTTCTCACCAATCCTATTTCGGGATTTCAGAATTCTGTATTCAGACCGTAGTGATGACGAATGGAAGCTGTCTGGTGTTAAGTTGTGTAAGGTACGGAAAGTACAAGATATCTAGATTGGTGGTAAAACATTATATTATCCGACTTGTTCTGGACTGAAACCAATGACGTCCCTATGTGAATACCGTTGGTCTATTCACTGATGTAAAAGAGGATATTTTAATCCTTATAAGTGAAAGGTACATTATATTTATTGGCATTCACTCGCGAGTGAGTATGAATTAGTATTTCTACTGATGCTTCCTCTGATGTCTGATCAGTCCAATCCGTGAGCTACACACTCTACTGCAGCCAAATCACCATTCCATAGACTTGAGCTGGTCACAGCATGAGAATGTTACTCACAGGGCATCAGGTAAGGATTGGGTGGAGTTAGTTCAAGATAAAAGTTAATTAACGGAAAGGAAAGTTCTTAAGTACTGCAAATCTCCAACCATGGTTGCATTTCAAAACAGAATCAAAAAGCTCTTAACACCTGCACCTCAAACAAGTTTTCACGGTCTCTGGAGCACCGCCTCCTGGATTATACTCGACATCTGTTGCGTCTCAATTCAGCATTTCCCTCTCCTGAAGCCAGTTCTTCGAATTTTGGTTGAACTGACCTTCCAGGCTTGAATGGGATTTGCGAGAATTTCCAGGAAATCTCCTTCTCTCTTCCTCTCATGTTGAATTTAGTTGCTCGTAATGTTGGTTGGCATCATCTTCTCTATAGTGTGACATTTCATAATAGTTGTTACATAGTTTCTTCACTTGTTTCAATTCTAGTATATACCTAGTAAATGAACTACTTTCAGATTTAGCACCGATTCTTGTAATTTAGCACTGTGAATAATTTTTCTCGTGCATTTCAGACACGTGCTCAACTTCACGTTTAAATCGCTGATACTTGCACCTGATTTTATCGGAGTAATACTACTTTTAAAGCCACCTACAAATATTTACGCAGTACGACAAATAATTCTGAACAATATTTCAGCTCTCTCGTGTCGGTGTAGAGCTTTCCATTTAAAATTAAATGAGCTCAAACTATCGCGCAAAACTTCCAGTTTGCAAAATCAATCAATGCAACATTTTCCTTCCAGACTCAATACAAATAATCTGCACTCTATTTCACAACTTATACTCAATTCTGTACACAGTGGATTACCCTGGGGTTCGATGCTCGAATCTCTGTGTCTCCTCCCTCGGCGTTTGACAATTTCAGTTTTGAGCGTTGTGTAGCATTTCCCGCTCCTCTGTTCTTTAGCCAATCAGCGTAATCCTATATTCTTCCTTTTTCCGAAGTATTTCCATACAATGTACGGTAAATATCTAACTCAATTTATTTTATTGCCTGTTTCTTCAGTCCTTATAATATTAATTTTGAATTTCCAAGAATTCCACGCCTTGCTCTATTCTTTCACTGCCTTCTAAAGTATCTGTTTTCGTGGAATTCTTCATAATTGTGCTCTGCTTTCAATGTCGGAGACTGACTCGGCATTGTCTCGTGGTCTGACATAGAATTCAGATCTTCGTGCGGTATATAAAGAAGTGAACGGGGGCAATAAGTATGTGTTGAGATCAGCTGATGACGTTACCCAAGTCTGGGATGTTAACTCTGAAAACAGAACTACCATTCTGAACAAAATTTCTTATCTAGGTGTTGTACTATATGTTGTAAAATTTGGAAGGAGCTCAAAGTAATGGAAACCTGGATAAGATTTAATCCCAGCTATGCAAAGGAACATGTTTGTGAAACAAGTAATTTCTCTGCAGGATGATACTGATCTCACTGTGGATATTAAGACAGAAGAATTCTCCATACCAGAGTTTGATCCATGCTGCACAACAGAAACTCCATCTTTAGCGATTGGTGGAGATTTCAAAGAGGTAAGTACCTTATAGGGTTACTACTTGTTGTATGTTATAAAGGACATGACCTGATCGCCATCTTCTTCTCACAAATGCTATTCAGGGATTCCTGAATTGTGTATTCAGACCGAAGTGATGACAAATGTAACCTGATTGCTATTAGGTTGTAGGAATTACAGAAAATGGACGACGTCAAGATTGATGCTAACGCATTATATTGTCCGACTTGTGCTTGACTCAAACCCTTGACCTCCTTCTGCGTAAGCCGTTGCTCTATTCACACAGGTAAAGGGGGATATATCTTAATGCTCATATGTGGAGGGTACTACGCCCGAATCTCACATTAGCCACCACCCAAATCCGCTGATATGTTAAAGGATTGTAAGGACATCGATCCCCAGCTAGACACATCAACAATTCCCTACTGGGCTAATGACAAGGAAACCCTTGACGCATACAGACGTACAATAACACTACCAATCAGTTACACATTTACCAAAACGAATATAAATCCATAATAAGATGGTAGTACGAGAATCTCGGATCTCGGACGTTAACGGTGAAAGTTGAGACTAAGTGAGTTCTAGTTACTAACTGATAGTATTATCGCACGGTAATTGCGTAATGAAAAGTAGATCAGTTTCTATAAAAACAAACAAACAGGCATCAAAGGTGCCTGGGATTTATTCCCAAAAATATATACAAGATAGAAATCCCTATTACTAAATAAACAATATTAATATCAAAAATAAGAAATATCATCGTTAGTAGATCAAATATCTACTTCACAATGACTAAATTCTGTAAGAATTTCGTTGCAGGCATAATAAAATTCGAATATAGATTTCGAACAATTGAATAATTAGTCTTCCGGTGACTTGGTAAAATATTATAGCTTGATATAATCAGCTGTTCGCTTTAAAACACTTTACAATAACATAACCCTACGAATCGTTGACAAACGTAGTTAAAAATTCTACTTCAAATAATAATAATAATAATAATAATATTTATAAGATATTTACAAGGATTAAATACCTACGTCTAACGCAGTATAAAAATCTGAGCTAGTTTTGACTTGATATGTCAAAACTATTAGCGCTATCTCTTCCAAAAATGTTCCTACATTCCACATAACAAATAAACAAACACTGGTTCACATTAACGATAAGTTCTCGCAATATTGGGTATTATGTCACAATCAATGAACTAAAATTAATGAACAATAAAGTTAGTTATAGTTCTAAGAATTCAAATCCAGTAATAATAATAATAATAATAATTACAATAATAAAGATCGAGACGGAACTACACCCTAAATAAACGACGTTGTGGAAATAACATTAACTCTCACTGACATTTACAACACATAAATACGCTCCTAGATGTCAGTTACTTTCTTAACACTCTGTGGCAATAGCTTACTCTCACGGCAATGATCGCTTCGTTTCAAATACGTGAACAATACTCTAATATAGCGTCTTCAGCGCTTCCAAAATGAAACAACTTCCTTACTCTCCATAACATCTTAACTTTTCGTAACGTACTGCACGGAATTCCTTCACAATCAAATAAAACCCATCTCACTACACACCTGTAGAAGAATCAGTGATCTTACTTTATGACACTACTGTGTACATGTTTCATGAAACACTCCTAACATCCTCCTTCTCTAAATTTAAAATCATCGTGCTTAAACTTTTCATAATACTCTTGTTCACAGCTGTACACCTTCGTTTAACATTCCACGTAACTTTTAAATAATGATTTCATAATAGACCATAGCATTATGCTTCAATTCCACGTAACATGAGTGTAAGTTTCAAAATACCTTGTAGTCCGCTCGTCTTCCAAAGTTAATAACAATATCAACCATCATTCCATTTCTTATAAACATCTATGAATACAATATTCATTTAACAGCTTTATTTACATATATTTGACTTCAGACAGACCTACAAGTCTTCTGGTCTTCATTTCGAGTTAACAAAATTGTTGTTAAATAATTGTTGCTATTTATCGGCATCACCTGACTTCCATTGTCATAATAGTGATCATTTCTGACAATAATATAGTTATAGAAATTATCCATGACTTGATTAACGTCACATAATCTTCATATTCCTTAATTGGAATTTTACTTGTTCAAAGTTACTGTTTATAACTCTTTAAATTGTTGCAAAAATTGTTAAAACATTGTTTATAGTTAATAACAACATTCTGATCCTTTATAATTAATCTTGTTCAGAATATCGAAGTATTCTAGTAATAACAACGCATTTATATTGTTTATAGCATAAACAAATTTATCATATCATACGTAACCTTATATTTACAAACGGATTACTTATCAAAATATTTATCAGAGCTTTTCCTATCGAAACATTTCTATCGAAACATTCCAATCGAATCAATCCTATCTGAGCATTCCCTTGTATAGAACAGTTTTCGTTTAAAGTGAGTATTAAAAACGTTTCTATAAAAATTTTAAACCACTTTCTAAGATCAAAACTATCAAAATCACGTCTAAAACGACACACGTGACGTGCATAAAAATTTAACTAAGAAAATCTCCAAAATGGACAAAGTAATAACATGAGTTATGAGAAAAATGTCTAAAATATGAATTGGTCACCCTCCTAATTTCAAACAAATACTACATTCAGAACTACAGAAATAGATCAGTCATTCCTATACCTTTATGGCGTTCTGCGATGAAAATACCTAGTCGAATGGCCTCGATATTCCGCTCCCTCATCGGCTCGTGCTGAAGTTGCTTTTGGCTTGGGTCGTGCAGGGAACGGGACCCACAGCTGGCCGCCTCGTCTCTGCTGGTCTGGAAACCACCTGTTTCCTGGCCGTCCGCATAACATTCTTCTCTCTTCCCGACTGTATGCAGTCTAGAAACGCGAACCTGGAGCATTGAACACCGGATACCATCTACTTCTCTCTTCTTCTCTTCATCATCAAAGTAGTTATGAGCGTCCATGGTTTATATCTCTTCTGGATCTTGTTAGTTGAATGAGTAGTATTGTTGGAAATAAGCGAACTGCGCGTTGGTGAAGCAGTCGTGGTAACATCGATCCAAAGACTCTGTGATCATCTCTGAGCTTCCCAGTCCATAGCGTAGATCATCCTCCATTCATGCTTTAGTGTATCATCGAAGTCTTCTTAGAGAATGCATAACATAAACATCCTCCCTGACTTGTGGTTGCAGACATGGTGAACTGTAATATAATATCTGCTTAAATAATGGAATAGTAATGCTTTAATAATGTAGTAGCTTGCTTCATAAATGTAGTGGCTTGCTATGAGTATTCGTAGAATTGTTGAATACAATTTATAATTATACTGCTGTAGTCTTTCTCTTCGTTTGCCGTAGTTATAGAACTTGCTGGTTTAAATGCTCAATATTTCTCTCCAATACTTTTGCCGGACTGTCTCCTTCCTTTCCTCGACGATCGATGAATCTCCCGCAGATTATCAAAGTCTCTCGCTCGCGCTTCCCATTGTTACCGTAGCTTGGCGGAGCACTATACAAAACAGATCCTCGCTCTTCAAGCGTCAAAAAAGAAGTCTCCCTCGCTCTGGCGTGCCCTCGGGCGCGTGCCGCTAGAAATCTAGTTGTAGCCTCGCGTCCGGACCACTTATAATATAGAATTATGCTATTTTCTCTTCTATTAGCCAAAATCATCTTCTTAGTGGTTTACCCTCCAGGTTGGTGGAACCCACGGACTCAGCGAGGGAACTCACCCCTACAGCCTCTACGGGCAGTGTCCTAGAGCTGGGAACATTTAATCGGAGTGGATACAACTGGTCAGGTGTGATTGGCACCTCGCCCAGGCGGCCTCACCTGCAAAGCGAACAGGGGCCTCATGAGGGAAGGTAATGGATGGTCAGGATGGATAGGCAAGGAAGAGGGAAGGAGGCGGCCGTGTCCTTGAAGAAGGTACCATCCCGGCATTTGCCCGAAGACGAAGTGGGAAACCACGGAAAACCACTTCGAGGATGCCTGAGGGGGAATCGAACCCCCTCTACTCATTTGGGCCACCCGAGGCTGAGTAGACCCCGTTCCAGTCCTCGTACCACTTTTAAATTTCGTGGCAGAGCTGGGAATCGAACCCAGGACCTCCGGGGCTAGCCAAAATCATATAATTCCAAATTTCCAAATAAGTGTCGAATAATGTTGTGGGTCTGTAGAAGTGCTTATTTCTCTTATAAAAGCAAATATGGTTTAATAACGTTTCCCTCACAAATTTTGTGATCCAATTTGATTGGCTATGAGTTCATTGTTGAAAACTCTCCCTGTCCTAGCCTCTTATAGAAGGGTCGTGTGCATGATTTGTTGTTGCTGACTCGGCTAACCAAAACCGGTCTTGAGAGTGCTAACTTGGAACTTTTGACAATTTCCAGCTCCTAATAATCGGACTCTCCCTTGGCTAAATCTTCATTCACTACATAATTTCCAAATCCAAATATCTCAAAATATTCCAAAATTCTCCAGAAATGTTTCTAAATGACGCAATTCACTTCCCAAAATATATCCTTTAGAAAAATAAATTATTATCTCCAATTTCCAAATTATAGATCAAAATGATGACAGATCGGTTCGATCCTCGACTCTGGCAATAACTTGAGCTTGGGTGAATTAGGGCTCAGTACATTATGTGAAACCAGCATATCCTAAACACAAACACGTTGTATTAGTTGACCGTTGTGCACTTTGTATTTCTGTATGAAGAAGTTACACCAAACGATCCGATTATGCATGTTGCCTTGTCGCATTATATTTCACCTTTCTTGGTAGCCCAGCCAAAGGGGAAGGTTAATATTGTTATTTTTAGAAATGTAGTGGCTCGAATAACTGCTGTTGATTTAAAATGAGAATTCAATAGGCCTACTGCTTGCAGTTAGAAGCATTTTGTAGTGGCAAAATATGTGTTGAATAGTCTACAAATCACTCTCTCTAGATGCACTTACTGTAATAGGATTACTGGGGGATTATTGAATATATTCCTGCCCTAATCACAAATTTTGCAGTGTTTCGGTAAAATGTTATTGCGGAATACTCTTTATATGGAATATATGAGTAATATATAGATGGACTCTTAAAAGCAGAGCTGGTAAAACTATTGAGGACCAAGTCGAAGTGACATGTGCATGTATTATGTGCTGTGACTGAAATGGACCAAAGGATGGACTAGAAAGAGAAAAGGCTTTTATAAGCTTGCTGCAAGAAAATTCAAAAATAATTATATCAGCTCTTAAGCCTGTTACTTCCTTTAAAGTACTCTTCTACACATTTTCTATCCACTGTTCAATTTGTTGTTGTTTTGGTTTCATCTCTTCATAGCTACCACAGCGTACATCCGAGGCAATCTGTTTAACATATTCTAACCTTCATCTTTCCCTTCCGTTCTTAATCTTGACCCTATCTTCCATAACTAACTTTGCTATTCTACGGTGTCTTAGTACGTGTACCACCAACCTATCTCTTCTCTTCATTAGCAGTTGCCAGAAACATCTCTCTTCTCCTACTCGTCTTATTACCTAAATCTAGATTCGATGTCAACAGGTACCTCTTTTCTAAAAATGCATTCCTTGCCTGAACCAACCTATTTTTATATCCTCTTTGTTTTGCTGAAGTAACAGGAGTTTCCTACTTTCTTTAGTTTTTCACCTAGGCCCTACCTATTTCACGACCATTGGGGTTTCTGATTTCCTTCGGGTGCATTCCAATATTTTTGTTTTTAATTATTCATTTTCATCACGAATTCTTTCCTCAAGACAGAATCCATACCATTTAGAAGCTCATTCAAATCCTCTGGTGTAACGGCTAATATGACGATGTCATGAGCAAATCTCAGAGTTGCTATTATTTGTCTTTGAATCGCTTGTCCTACTTAAAATTATTCTCCAATTTCTTTAATTGCTTATTCAATTTATACATTCAAAAGTATGGGTGATAAGTTGTGGCCTTGCCTTACACCTTTCTGAATACCAGCTTCTCTCTCATGTCCTCCGGCTTTAACTACTGCCTGGTTTCTGTATAGATTGTGTAGCACCCTCCTATCCCTGTAGTTTATTAAAATCTTTTTCAATATATCAAACAACTTGCTCCAATCAACCTTATAAAATGCCTTCTCCCACAAATGCCATGAACGTTCTCTTATCTTTCTTCATTCTTCCTCTCAAAATCAGCTTAAGACTTAGAACAGCTTCCCTGGTTCCTACGTTTACCCTGAAGCCAAAATTTCTCTCTGTGTTTCCTTCCTCTTGTAAGTTATTCTAGTCAGGATCTCTGTAGTATTAGTGATCAAGCTGATTGTATGGTTATCTTCACAACTGTCAGTTCCTGTTTTCTTCAGTATAGGGTTGATTACATTCATCTTGAATTCGAAAGGAATCTCGCCTGTATCATAAATTCTACACGCCAAGCGAAATAAACCTGATCAGATCTTCATCACGTATGCTGCGTGGCAATTCAATCGGTATATCATCTCTGCCTGGCAATTTGTTTCTGCTCAAATCTTCCAATGATCTGTCAAATTCTGATTTACATGACCTAAAAAGAGGGATATCTTTGATGAGATTCAGATCTAGAGGGAACTTGTATAATGAAATAAGGTATGATCCAGAATAAGAAATTAATTTTAGTCAGTTGAACAGCTGATAAATCCTTACTCTAAGTTGATCTGTGCGGTCAAGTTACATTATTTGTTATTGATTGTTTAGACGCGTAATATAATAGTGAATACATTAATGATTCGTTCTTGTTGCTAGGATTTAACCGAAGAAATCCTTGATGAAGGGAGTGATGCATGTGGAAATCATATAAATGAGTAAGTTGACAACTTAATAAGGATAAGTATTGTTTTTTAATGTATGAAAACTTAAAATATTGAATGTGAAGTAGTCTTGTTGACAAAATGAGTTATTCTCTTATTTTTTCGTTGAACGTTTCTGCATTGGTCTGTCTTAAGTGGACATTGATATTCACTTTTTAGTTGGCAGCTCAAAACCGATCTATTCTCAACTTAATCCATTTATTGATAATGATCATAATACCTGGGATATGTTAATGCCTTTTCCGCTAATGTACAGTGAAAGTAAGTTAAGGCGTATTATACAGTAAATACAATAAATAGGAAAAATATAATAAATCAGATATATACAGACAATGAATCGAAATAAAGTTGTTACAGACAATACCATTCACGCCATTATAACAATTACTCGCTGCTTTAGTACGGTACAGAATCACTGTGAAGCAGAACTAAGAAGAAATAGCTTCTTTTCCTACCCCTGCCATCCTAAAAGTGGTTTTCCGTCGCTACCCACTTCTACTCTAAGCAAATGCAGGGATGTACCTAAATTCAGATCATGGGCGCCTCCTACCCAAAACTTTTCTCCAATTAAAATTATATTAGTTAAGCCAGTGTTAGAAAATGAAATTGCCAGTGTCGTAAATTATATTGTGGTTAGTGGTCCAAAACTTGGGCTGAGGCATCTGTGGGTTCGTGATCCCCGGAGCAACGTGGGCGACGTGTCTGGCAAGTTAGAAGTAGGACTGTGGGTGTGCTGGAAGTGATGGCTCAGGTCCTGGACCGAAACCTGTGTTGTGGCTGCGCGAAGAGGCGGCTTTGTTTCCTGGGTACAATGTAAAGGCGAGGCACAAACCGCACAACAAAGGTCGTGGACAATAACCTGATTTGTGCCAGCATGGAGTCGACTGCGTCGCGCAGGTTTGCCTAGTGATGAGTCCAGAGTCCAGGAGACTGCCGCCCGAGACTGCAGATTGAGCAGTTGCTCGTTGCCCGCAGACTTCGCACAAAACTAGCACAGCTGGTACAACGTTACTATATATGCTATCAGAGCTAGGGGAGCGAAGCTGCGGGTTCTCCGGGAGGTTGCAAAATAGTCCTCTTAATCTGTGTTCCAATAACTCAGGAGGACACATCCCCTGCGTCAAAACTAATCGTGTCACCGGAAATGATACACTGCTGTATGTTTAATGTTGTCTGACACGATGAAACTAAACTAATACTAGGACACAAACTGTGCACTGGATCTCTCAGCAATATCTCAAAACTCCTGAATTCAAGGCTTACCGCTCTATAACATACTAATTAGCGACCAGAGATACGAAATCCCACTGTGATAACTTATCGTGTCCTCTTTCCTTACACACGCTGAATCTAGGTCATCGTTCTGCACAATAGTATCACAATGACCATCTGTCTCCAGTCATCATGCATACAAATAAGCCTACAACCGCTGTGTCACTCTCACCTGATTTACTGATTCATTGCAGCCCACTTTGTTGAATGACTGCACTGTCGTACACATGTCAGTGAACTGCGGGGCATTCCGTATACGTTTGCAAGGATAATCTCGAAATTTTTTAGATGGAGGGGATATTCTGGACGTTACATGACTTAAGCATTGTCTCATGGTGCACACTTACATCATATTACATCTTAAAGAAAAGAAGAAGAAAAACAGATAGTCTCAAAATTTACCATCTAAATTCAAAATATAGTCCACAGATACAGGAGTCTCTAAGGTATGTTACCACCATAGGCTCGTATAGGACAGTGCATCATCGTTTGACTGTTGGCTCCACAGTCACACTGTAACCTGTTCCACATGAACAAAGAGGTCGGACAAACACCAGTATTGGTCCTGATCCGAATTAATTTCGACCATATCCGACGAGGAAGATCAAATCCAGGTACTTCAGATGTGACAGATGACAGGTCTCGGTACTGTGGAGCAAACATCTTCCAATCATGTGACCACTGCTGGACTATGCCAAAGTTCTCATTGATAAGTCTCGTAGCTGTCTTCACAGTAGGCTGCCTTGAGCGAAGTCTAGGTAGACAAGCAGCAGGTATGTAATCATGAATAGGGAGATCCCGATTTTGAAGTATGTTGTGGTATGCTTTGATCAGGACATTACACCTAAGGGGATGGGGTGGAGGACTCAGATCAGGAAGCCATTGAATAGGGGTGCATTTAATGGTACCAGATATCAATCGCATGGTCTTGTTGATTTCAACATCGATTTTCCCTATATGAGGGCTGTGTAACCACACAGGGGCACAATATTCATCTACAGATAGAACGAGGCTAATTGCAGAAGAACGGAGAGTTGAAGCATTAGAGCCCCTTGTTCTTCCACCCAGTTTTTGGATGATGTTGCGTGATTTCAACTTAGCAGTAGTCTTCAAGAGATGTTGTTTGAAGGATACGGTTCTCTTCTTACGTCATCAAATTCACTCAAGTCCTAATCCACTACCTTGGTAGGTTAATACTGAGTTTCAACACTACCTGAGGGAAGATGATTGAAAGAAAAGGAGAAAGGTTTAGGAGTGGAAACAGTTTTAGGCAGATAGGATGAGAATCCAATAAAATTTAATAAAGTAATAGCGAGAGAAAGACGGTGTATACTAGGCGAAGCCCGAGAAGTAACCTAAGTAGGAGGGAGCCCGAGCAAGGTTAACGGAGAGACTGGCGTGAACTACGGTTACCTGCAGGCAAGCGCTAAATGCTCTTTCCCTCCCGAGCGTGATTGCGGATATATTGCAGCGAAGTAGTATGCTGGTAAGCAAGGATATATAAAAGTAATTGGACTTATGTACTTTCACTTCAAAAGGGTGAGATTTTCTGAAGCATTCAGAAATGCTGGAAATACTTAGGTTAGTCGGAATAATTTTATTTCCCAACACGGCTGGATTCCCGATAGAAAAGCCGAATGCTTCCAGAGTGGACAGAGATAAAGCAACTCTAGTGCTTTTGTTGTTGTTTGAGTCTTCAGTCTTTTGACTGGTTCGATGAAGCCCTCCATCCCACCCTGTATTGAGCTAATCGTTTCATCTCTACATAGCTACCACACCCTACATCCGAAGCAATCTGTTTAACATATTCTAACCTTGGTCTCCCCCTACAGTTCTTGTCCTCAACCCTTCCTTCCATAACTAAGCTTGCTATTCCTGGGTGTCTTAGTATGTGTCCTACTAACCTATCTCTTCTCTGCATTAGCAGTCGCCAGAAACATCTCTCCTCTCCCACTCGTCTCAATACCTCTTCGTTTGTCACCCTATCTACCCATCTGATCTTCATCATTCTCCTGTAATACCACATTTCAAATGCTTCAATTCTCCTCTTTTCTGCTGCACCAATAGCCCAAGTTTCACTTCCATAGAGCGCCACGCTCCAGACAAAGGCTTTCAAAAATGACTTCCTAATACCTAAATCTATATTTGATGTAAACAGATTCCTTTTTTGTAGAAAGGCTATCCTTGCCTGAGCCAACCTACTCTTTATATCCACTTTGCTTCGTCCATCACTGTTTAGTTTGCTTCCTAAGTAACAGAAGTCTCCTACTTCCTTCAGCTTTTCACCTGCCAATTAGATGTCCATAGAGGTTTCCGATTTATTTCGGCTGCATTCCAGTATTTTTGTTTTACATTTATTAATTTTCATTATGTATTCATTCTGAGTAGTAGGTGCTTAAACAGTTTGGATAATGCATCACCACGAGGGGATATTCCGTAATCGCGTGCTTGATGACGTCATGGTTGCTTAGAGTGAGCCGGGGGAACCGCTTGAACCAGATAACCTTTGGCTTGTTAATGCGGTGGTGATAAAAAATTAATGGGTGTTGATGTCATTGGGGGGGGGGGTTGTTTATTAGGCTGCTAACCGTCATCCGACACTAGACCGAGCATGTGCACGTGCACATGTTAGCGTAGGAAGAGGTTGACCTTTAACCGCTTGAAGCAGATAACATTTGGCTTATTTACCCTTTCTGGCGAACATTGGCGATTATTCGCGAACGCATGGTCGGATTTGAGCATATAGGGTGTCGTAGGACTCGTGGTGAACCCCCCTTTCCTTTGGACGGGATATATTCACCCCAAAATAAAAACTACCCTTACCCGGGGGTGATGTAGTGTTTTTTTGTGTATGCATGCAGACTTGAGGGCTTTTGTAAGAGAGCATGATTTATAATTGATTATTTATACATAAAGTTTTTTAATATTTATTACGAACCAAAAAAACTAATAGGTCATCCGCTTGTTAGTATCTCGCTAACCAATAATGCGATTTAAACGTATTGGGTGTCGTAGGACTCGTGGTGTACCTCCCTTTGCTATGGACGACATATTTCCATCCCAAAATAAAAACTACCCTCACCCGGGGGTGAAGTAGTGATTTTTTTAATACATGCGCTCTTGGATGGGGTCTTTTGTAAGAGAGCGGGCTTTTTAAATGATTTATAGATGAGGGTTTTTAAATATTTACACCCGGGGGTGAAGTAGTCATTTTTTTAATACATGCGCACTTGGATGGGGTCTTTTGTAAGAGAGCGGGCTTTTTAAATGATTTATAGATGAGGGTTTTTAAATATTTATTAAAAAACAAAAAACTAATAGGTCATTCGCTTTTTAGTATCTCGCTAACCAATAATGCGATTTAAATATATGGGGTGTCGTAGGACTCGTAGTGAATTCTCCTTTTGTCTGAACGAGGTATGTCCACCCCCAAAATAAAAACTACCCTTACCCAGGGTGAAATAGTATTTTTTTGTATGTATGCACACCGGTGGCTTTTGTCAAAAGGGTCTAACTACACTTTTGTTAATATTTTCTGAACCCCTGTTTGGATTTTGCCATAAGCAGTATCCTAGCACTTGGGGAGACGCCTCGTTTTTGAATGCATGATTCATTTTTTGTCATAAGGACCTAACTGCTCTTTTGTTAATATCTCGCGAACCAATCATGCTAGGTACTTGTATGAGGGGTCCTAGCACTTTGGGCGACGTCACCCTTTGGGGGGTGAAACGACCCCCCAAAAATTGAAAACTCAATATCTTGGAAACTAAGAACCCTTAAATTAGGCGTGATAGCTTTAAAAATAGGTGATGACATAGGCGTTTACCTCGATTGGTCATTTCACCCCTAGAACAAGTAAATAGTCATGTTATGGGAAAAAAGTGTTAAACATCTAAAAATGATAAATGAACCTAAATTCTTTGGGTTTTGATGAAAAATAGCAGGGGGGGTGAAAACAACCCCCAAATTAAAAAATCGATACCTTGGAAACTTAAACCTTAAAATTAGGTGTAATAGCTTAAAAAATTGGTTGTGACATAGGCTTTTACTTGGATAGATGATTTCACCCCTAAAACAGTAAATAGTGATTTTAGAGTGGGGAAAAGGTGTTAAACGGGTAAAAATGATAATTGAACCTAAGATTTTTGTTTTTCATGAAAAATAGTAAGGGGGTGAAAACTACCCCCAAATAGAAAAAAATCGATATCTTGCAAACTAGAACCCTAAAATTAGGTGTGATGGTTGAAAAATTGGTTGTGACATACGCTTTTACCTCCATAGATTATTTCACTCTTAAAACAGGGAATAGTAATATTACATGGGAAAAGGTACAAAACACATAAATGCACAAGAGTTTTGTGAAACCATGCTTTAATGAATGTGTGTATGGAGGATGACAGCTTGCTAATTATTATTATTATTATTATTATTAAGTAATTATGGATTAATGTGCATATAGTTAATGAATAAGGCTACAGAGTTGTATCAGGTGTTGTACAAATCAGGATGGCCAACCCATTGCCATGCACCATGAATTTACCCAAAAGAGCCAAAACGTTAAGGTTATCGACCTGATATTTTATAAAAAGAATTATCGGAGAGGGTGAAGTAAGGAGTTGTTTTGGACTGACAATGGCTAACCCCTTCCCATGATTTATGAATTGCCCCAAAACGTTTTACCTGACAAGACAGAGTGTACCCTGTTGCAGCCTTTAGAAAATCGAACCCGGACCTCTGTGGTGACAGTTGAGTTATATTAAAGATGCTTTTTGAACAAACACACACGTGCATACTATCTCTGGGTTGAATCTGCACAGAGACACTGGCTTTGTTTGTGTAATGAGTCTTGGTGATAAGAGCACGGCGCTCTTGCCAGCAAGTTTCATATTACTCGTCTGCTTGATAGTGGACGTGCTTCGCACCGTGTTAACGTACATGACTATATAGTTGTTAGGTAAGTGTTGACAAGGCTCAGTGAACCTTATTGCAACCTTAAAATGAAAATGAATTTCTTGATATGGTCAGGGTTGGAAGCCAAGTCCTTAGGGTAGACAACCAAGTATGTTAAACACTACACTGTGAGATGGTCAAATGATAATGTAACAGAACATATAGAAAAGTTTTCTGTAGTTAAACGAATTGACTAAGAGCCATACCATGAGAGGTATAGGTAATTGAAACTGAATCCTTAGCTGTTGACCCTACTACATGTAAGCTATAGCAATGCCCGCCTATAAGCTATCATGTTAGAAAAAGAAATGTATGGGTTGTTTTAAACGGAGAATGATTGTGTTAACTGTGAAACACAAATCTGAATTTAAAAATAGTTTATGTCCTACATGATGTTTGAACTCTTTTTTTATTTATACTTTAGACAAACGCTAACATAGTTGTAATTCAGAAACCATGGCCCCCTCCTTTCCAATCCTACACCGTACACTGAAGTTAAAATTAATAATGATCACGTTGCAGACAGCCAGCCAGTTTCAAAGCCATGAGAAATATGTGAACAAAGTATAAAATTCATAAGCCAGTCGGGAATTCAACATGGTGTTGTTTCAAACAAAAGACAAGCGTTCTATAAACTTAACCACCAAGCTGTCCTATCGACCCCTAATTGTTTGGCTGATGGGGAAAATAAAATTAAATGTAAACTATAACTAAAACTAACTACACACTTATAACTAGAAAAAAGAAATGTAAGACAAAAGGATAACAGGACAAATAAAGACAGAAGGAATAAAAATATGCCCCTCAACCCTCAAGAATGTGGATTGATGGACTTGAAGGGAAGGAGAGCCTTAAAAGGTAGATATGAAAGTCAAAGAGGAGAGGGTCCCGCTCCAGAGGTAATCGATAAAAAGGTCGAAAACTGGTCCCAGCTCAGGAATCCCTCGGGGTCGCCAACTTACAAACTGATCAACCGTAAACCCCTGAGGGTGTAGCCATATCCAGGGTGCACCACAAGTGGTGGGGCTACATACACCCTACCTTTAGTGTGGCTTGAGCAAAAGGCAGGAAATAACATAAAAATAAAAAGAAGGCTTCCTCCTCACACTAGGAGGGTATCAGAAAAAATAAATAAACAAGGGTCAATTAAGTCGGAAAATAAAGAGGCTCCCTAAGCCTTGGATACCCTAATAATGTCGGAGTCGGTAGAGAACAAGAGTTGACCAAGTGTGGTCGACAGGAAAGAAGACTGACAGGAGCCTAGCACAACTCAGTGGTAGCAATGATGGACTCAGCTGGGGCTCCATGGTCGTCAACCTACATTCCACTAGATGTAAGCCCTTGTTTGGGGGTGGTGGAATATAAAGACCTCTTTTGTTTTAAATCACTGGCTTTAAGGACGGTAACACATGGCATGCCTTTATAATGCGATACTGGTCCTAGGGGTATGCAAAATTGTATTAGATACTCAGCTAATAATAGTGTACATGACCCCTTATTATTTTCTCTAAGTACAGTACATGGGAATGATGACCATGATTTCCAAGCCTCTTAGTAAGACAAAAAAAAATATTTCCATTTCCAAACAGTTGGGGTGAGGTGAGGTGAGTTTTCTAAACGTCAAATTCATGTGGTTTTCCACTTTTACTCCAGGTAAATGCCATGGTTGCCCACAGACAAGTGCAAAGAAAATCAAAACATGTTATGTTTGGGTCAATTCCATACCTTCATGACAACATGTACTTGAAATAACAAGTAATGAGCATTCTATATTAACAATAGTGAGATGGTTGCAAACTGCCAATGTTTAGAGCTCATTAGCGGCTTCTAAGGGAGGCGTGTAGTACACTTACTTGAAAAACTAACAAGAGGAGTGTTCGATTTTCCCACAACACCCATCCTGAAAGTAAATATAAATGATTATGCACTTAAGTCCATAACCACCTCCTTACCATTCCTACCCTTCATATTCAAAGGCACACATTAATACAGCCATCACATTGACAGAGGTTATTTGTAAAATATCTAAATATCTGAGATTTATCTTGAAATTGACCACAATTTTGTAAAATCTACTAAATTTACCACATATTTAGCAAATTCCACCAAATTGCAGCAAAATCCAACAAATGACTACCAGATTTATTGAATTGCCATTGAATTATTAAAGAATGGTTTAAACTACCTCAAAATTATATAAAATTACCCGAATATAGATGAAAATTCACTAAAATCTACCAAATTTAGCTAAGAGGTCTACAAACCATGAAATTTAACCATTTTTTAAAATTCACAATATGTACTCGAAAATTCCATAATATTCACTTTACTTGTATGCTTTTTAGTTGTTGTTTCGTTTACCACACTCCCTGAAGATAAATACCTGAACATGACTTTCTCCTAGACTAGGAACTCCACATTTGGCATGATAGCTGAGTTTCATACACCGTACACTGAAGTTAAAATTAATAATGATCACGTTACAGACAGCCAGTTTCAAATTTCACAACTTCTTACGTTGAGGTTCATAACACTAACTACATTGAATGATTTAGCGGTTTCCTTTTCACAATTCCTGTCTATACTTTCCTCTTGAAGGTTGCAAGATGCTTGCAAGGTTCCTAAAATACAATTACATTTAATAAATACCTTAAGATGGTTTGATTTGTTTAATGATATGGTGTTAAGACTATTTTTTTAGGTCTTGACTGGCCCTGCAAAAAGAATTGACTAACCAAACATGAGTTACCTATCAGGGAAACATTTTGGCCACTATGTTGGTTATTGACCAGTGAGTGTATCTGTTTATCATTTTTTTGAAATCATATATAACAGAGGCTTAAACCTATAGACAAACCGTGTGACCATGTTCGTTAAACAAAACATTATACCAGAGACAATTAGGATACTAATGTAGAGGTTACCAATAATAATGTTGTGTAACAGTAAATGTTAGTCAACAAACAGTTATACAGTACTAAAAAATCATCATACAATACCTGAGAGCTCTTCTAAAATTATTGTTGTGTAACATGTTTTCACTAGCTTGCTATGTATTTTTTGGCTTGGGGGTGGTTTTCAAGAAATGAAATGCAAATGGAACTGAAATGCAACACAAACAATGAGCGTGCGCGGTGGCTGAGATTGATACCACGACGTACTGTCGGTTATGTAGCTATGTGGAATGTAAATCAAATATGGTTTACTTCAAGGTTTGGAGATGTCATTAAAGATATTCCTACAATAAATGATCTTGAAATGGTCATTCTATGGTGTGAAAATACTTATAATATGATATTTAATGAAAACAATTATGATTTATTAAATGTTTATATGTTTACTCTATTGTTATTTAATGTAAGCACTTGAGGCACTACCGACCAAAATACAGCACTATCTGGAATGTATATTGCATACTTGAAGGTTTGGTGGTCCCATTAAAGGTATTCCAACAATAAATGATTTTCAAGTTGTCGTTCTATGACGTGAAAATATTTAATATATGATATTTACTAACAGGATATGCCACTGGAATTATTTTACAAGTAGTTATTTTAATGACCAACAGAGTTCACTGTTAAGAAGGGAGAGCCCTATGTGGAATGTAGGATAACATGTAACATATTATACGTGATATGTCACAACTGTAAGGCTTGTGATTTTTTACGATGTCTTTATACCTATATTAATCACCCAGTTTACAAGACTGATAACTGTAATGCTACGGAAAAATCAAAACAAATCAAAAATGTGCATTGAAAAACCAAAAAGTGGTTGAGCAAATATACAGTCAACATGCAAAAAAAACAGGAAATATATACAAACTTTGTTAATTAATTTATTTCAAATATATATATATATTTACAATAGGTATATACACTAACACACAGAATACAGCTCTTTTTTGTTCATGTTTGCTTGTTATAGTTTTTAAATATAACACGTGCTGAAAATTATTTTAGGGGATGGGGGTGATGCTACGTTGACCTATTACACAATAATACCAGCTTTACGAAGTTCATCATCTATTTTTAACAGCTCTTCCTCATAACCAATATGACCAGCCTGATTACAGGCATGCAAGAGCTATAGACGTTCGACTAATATATTAGGATCGTTCCATTTGCTATTTTTTACGAATGTTTTCAAATACTCGGGAAGCAGTTCATCATTATCACCACCATCATCATCATTATCATCCTCATCATTATAATCATCTTCATAATGATCATCATCATCGTCGTCATCTTTACCATCAAAATTTCCACCTGTGTCCACAGTCTGTTCAATGGTTTGAGTTGCCTTTGATAGTGTTGAAAGATTATTTTTAGATGTGCTACAGTGCTATAACATTGTTATGTTATTATAATCACCATCACCATCCTTTTCACCTTCCCCAACCATCTTCTTGATGGGGTATGTTGTCTCTGATAGAGTTGAGGGCTTTTGAGATTTGGGTGTGTGACTGAACATGGATTTTACAGGAGGTGTTAAAGGTTTCTCATTAAACAACTCGCTAACAGCATGAGTGCTTTGTAGTGTATTAAACCTGAGGTTATTATTATCTTGAGCAGCACTATTTTTTTCTTGGACTTGGTTTTTTGCTTTGGTTTGAGTTTTCCTTACATTTACACTAGCATGATTATTACGTTTACAATCATGATTGTTTGAAGAAAGTATGTCCAATTCTTTTGTCATAAGCATCCCTCGACACTGTTTCGATCGTTGCTTTGAACAGCGCCAAATAACAGTTCCATTTTATTGCTTCGTTTCACAATATATGAATATCCTTTATAGTATGCATAAGGCTTACCATACTTAGTCACTGATACTTCCATATCAACTGTCAAGCATAAACTAATTTCTAGTAATGACAACTTGGTAATAACAACAATAGATTAATGTGGGAGCATATATAGATGCAAAAAGTGGGAGAAAACGTGGGGGTAAAAAGTGGGAACAAAAGAGGGAGCAAATGTGGGAGCTAAAACTGTGAGCAAAAAGTGGGAAGCAAAAAGTGGGAGCATATATGCGATGAAATGTGGGAGCAAAGCAAATATAAAAAGTGGGAGCAAATATGCTAAAAAATATGTCAAGAAATATGCCATCAAAAGTAAATACACAAGTCAAGATAGTTTAAAGTGCAAAGAAAATATGGAAGCGAAAATGAGAGCAAAAGTGGTGTTTTTATAAAACAACTAAACATAACAAACTTAATCATAACATAACCTACCCTAACCTCACCTAACCTAACTTCACCTATCCTAAACTAACCTAACCTAACCTAACCTACCCTAACCTCACCTAACCTAACCTAACTTCACCTATCCTAACCTAACCTACCCTAACTTAACCTAACCTCACCTAAACTAACCTCACCTAACCTAACTTAACCTAACCTAACGTAACCCAACTACACGTAACCTAACTTCACCTAACCCAACTTCGCCTAACCTAACCTAACCTAACTTGACCCAACTTTATATTATCAGAAATATTATTCCATTTCCAATTTGCTGCTGCTTATAGCTATAAGAGTTGGCATTATTATTGGAGCAAAAAGTGGGAGCAAAAAAGTGGGAACAAATGTGGGAACCAATATGGGAGCAAAAGTGGGAGCAAAAGTGGGAGAAAATATGGGAGCAAATGTGGGAGCCAATTTGGGAGCAATTGTGTGAGCATATCAGCTCACTTCGGATATCACCAGTGAGTGCTCATATCCACCCCAAGGTAGTGGAAAAACACGTTGTGTGTTGTATGTAACTATCTTACAAAGTTTGACTGCATGCAAAACGTGCTTATATAAGCTGTGCATATAATTTTAATATACAATTAACACTAAGTGTTCAGAACTAACATGTATAGCCTTTTCTAGGGTATATAGAGGATCCTTAGCAAGAAAGACTGACTAACCCTGGAGTGTAAAGCCTTGCCATATGCAGTAAGCACCTGTTGGCAGAAAATGTTTCCTGATAATAACGGACTTAACGAATATGGAACGTCTTTTGAGTGTCGTCAGTATAAGTGGAAAACCACATGAGTTTGACGTTTAGAAAACTCACCTCACCTCACCCCAACTGTTTGGAAATGGAAATAATTTGTTTTTGTCTTACTTAGGGTCTTGGAAATCATGGTCATCATTCCCATGTACTGTACTTAGGGAAAATAATAAGGGATAATGTACACTATTATTAGCTGAGTATCTAATACAATTTTGCATAACCCTACGACCAGTATCGCATTATAAAGGCATGACATGTGTTACCGTCCATAAAGCCAGTGATTTAAACAAAAGAGGTCTTTATTTTCCACCACCCCCAAACATAGGCTTACATCTAGTTGAATATAGGTTGACGACCATTGAGCCCCAGCTGAGTCCGTCATTGCTTCCAGTGACTTGTGCTAGGCTCCTGTCTGTCTTCTTTCCTGTCGACCACACTTGGTCAACTCTTGTTCTCTACCGACTCCAACATTATTAGGGTATCCAAGGCTTAGCGATTCTCTTTATTTTCCGACTTAATTGACCCTTGTTTTTTATTTTTTCTGATACCCTCCTTGTGTGAGGAGGCAGCCTTCTTTTTATTTTTACGTTTGTTCCTGCCTTTTGCTCGAGCCACACTAAAGGTAGGGTGTATGTAGCCCCACCACTTGTGGTGCTCCCTGGATATGGCTACAACCTCAGGGGCTTTCGGTTGATCAGTTTGGAAGTTGGCGACCCCAAGGGATTCCTGAGCTGGGTCCAGTTTTCCTCCTTTTATCGATTACCTCTGGAGCGGGACCCTCTCCTCTTTGACTTTCATATCTACCTTTTAAGGCTCTCCTTCCCTTCAAGTCCATCAATCCACATTCTTGAGGGTTGAGGGGCATATTTTTATTCCTTCTGTCTTTATTTGTCCTGTTATCCTTTTGTCTTACATTTCTTTTTTTCTAGTTATAAGTGTGTAGTTAGTTTTAGTTATAGTTAACATTTAATTTTATTTTCCCCATCAGCCAAACAATTAGGGGCGATAGGACAGCTTGGTGGTTAAGTTAATAGAACGCTTGTCTTTTGTTTGAAACAACACCATGTTGAATTACCGACTGGCTCATGAATTTTATACTTTGTTCACTTATTTCTCATGGCTTTGAAACTGGCTGGCTGTCTGTAGCGTGATCAATATTAATTTTAACTTCAGTGTACGGTGTAGGATTGGAAAGGAGACGGCCATGGCTTCTGAATTACAACTATGTTAGCGTATGTCTAAAGTATAAATAAAAAAGAGTTCAAACATCATGTAGGACATAAACTATTTTTAAATTCAGATTTGTGTTTCACAGTAAACACAATCATTCTCCGTTTAAAACAACCCATACATTTCTTTTCCTAACATGATAGCTTATAGGCGAGCATTGCTATAGCTTACGTGTAGTAGGGTCAACAGCTAAGGATTCAATTTCAATTACCTACACCCTCTCATGGTATGGCTCTTAGTCAATTCGTTAAACTATAGAAAACTTTTCTATAAGTTCTGTTACATTATCATTTGACCATCTCACAGTGTAGTGTTTAACATACTTGGTTGTCTACCCTAAGGCCTTGGTTTCCAACTCCGACTATACCAAGAAATTCATTTTCATTTTAAGGTTGCAATAAGGTTCACTGAGCCTTGTCAACCCTTTCCTAACAACTATCTAGTCATGTTGATTAACACGGCACGCAGCACGTCCACTATAAAGCAGACCAGTAATATGGAACTTGCTGGCAAGAGCGCCAGGCTCTTATCACCAAGACTCATTACACAAACAAAGCCAGTGTCTCTGTGCAGATTCAACCCAGAGATAGTATGCAATTGTGTGTGTGTTCAAAAAGCACCTTTAATATAACTCAACTGCCACCACAGAGGTCCGGGTTCGATTTTCTAAAGGCTGCAACAGGGTACACTCAGTCTTGTCAGGTAAAACGTTTTGGGTCAATTCATAAATCATGGGAAAGGGTTAGCCATTGTCAGTCCAAAACAACACCTCACTTCTCCCTCTCCGATAATTCGTTTTATAAAATATCAGGTCGATAACCTTAACGTTTTGGCTCTTTTGGGTAAATTCATGGGACATGGCAACGGGTTGGCCATCCTGATTTGTACAACACCTGATACAACTCTGTAGACTTATTAATTAGCTACAAACACATTAATCCATAATTACCTAATAAAAATAGTAATAATTAGCAAGCTATCATCCTCCATAAACACATTCATTAAAGCATGGTTTCACAAAACTCTTATACATTTATGTTTTTTATACCGTTTTCCCCTGTAATATTACTATTCCCTCTTTTAAGAGTTATAATCCAAGATTCACGGTCACGTAAAACTACAATCGTTGTCGTCCGTCTTTTAAGAGTGAAATAATATGGAGGTAAGAGCGTATGTCACAACCAATTTTTCAACTATCACACCAAATTTTGGGTTCTTAGTTTGCAAGATATCGACTTTTTCAATTTGGGGGTAGTTTTCACCCCCTACTATTTTTCATGAAAAACAAATGATCTTAGGTTCAATTATCATTTTTACCTGTTTAACACATTTTCCCCACTCTAAAATCACTATTTAGTGCTTTGGGGGTGAAATCATCTATCCAGGTAAAAGGCTATGTCACAACCAATTTTTAAGCTATTCCACCTAATTTGACGGTTTTTAGTTTCCAAGGTATCGATTTTTCAATTTGGGGGTTGTTTTCACCCCTCTGCTATTTTTCATCAAAACCCAAAGATCTTAGGTTCATTTATCATTTTTAGATGTTTAACACGTTTTTTCCCATAACATGACTATTAACTCGTTCTAGGGGTGAAATGACTAATCGAGGTAAAAGCCTATGTCATCATCTATTTTTAAAGCTATCACGCCTAATTTTATGGTTCTTAGTTTCCAAGATATTGAGTTTTCAATTTTGGGGGGGGGGGGGTCGTTTCACCCCCCAAAGGGTGACGTCGCCCAAAGTGCTAGGACCCCTCATACAAGTACCTAGCATGATTGGTTCGCGAGATATTAACAAAAGAGCAGTTAGGTCCTTTTGACAAGAAATGAATCATACATTCAAAAACGAGGCGTCACCCCAAGTGCTAGGATACTGCCTATGGCAAAATCCAAACAGGGGTTCAGAAAATATTAACAAAAGTGTAGTTAGACCCTTTTGACAAAAGCCACCGGTTTGCATACATACATAAGAATTCACTACGAGTCCTACGACACCCCATATGTTTAAATCGCATTATTGGTTAGAGAGATACTAAAAAGCGAATGACCTGTTAGTTTTTTGTTTTTTAATAAATATTTAAAAAACCTCATCTATAAATCATTAAAAAAACCCGCTCTCTTACAAAAGACCCCCCCCCCCTCCAAGTGCGCATGCATACAAAAAAATCACTTCTTCACCCCCGGGTAGGGTAGTTTTTATTTTGGGATGGAAATGTGTCGTCCATAGCAAATGGGGGTATATCACGAGTACTACGACACCCAATATGTTTAAATCGCATTATTGGTTAGCGAGATACTAACAAGCGGATGACCTATTAGTTTTTTGGTTCTTAATAAATATTTATAAAAACCTTATGTATAAAAGATCATTTATAAAGCAAGCTCCCTTACAAAAGCCCTCAAGTGTGCATGCATACAAAAAACACTATTTCACCCCCGGGTAAGGGTAGTTTTTATTTTGGGGTGGATATATCCCGTCCATAGCAAAGGGGGGAAAGGTGTTCACCACGAGTCCTACGACACCCTATATGCTCAAATCCGACCATGCGTTCGCGAATCATCGCCAATGTGTTCGCCAGAAAGGATAAATAAGCCAAAGGTTATCTGCTTGAAGTGGTTAAAGATCAACCTCTTCCCACGCTAACATGTGCACGTCACATGGTCGCTCTAGTGTCGGATGACGGTTAGCAGCCTAATAAACAACCCCCCCCCTCATGATATCAACACCCATTAATTTTATCACCACCGCATAAACAAGCCAAATGTTATCTGCTTCAAGCGGTTAAACATCAACCTCTTCCCCCGCTAACACGTGCAGTGCACGTGCTCTCTCTAAGCAATCATGACGTCATCAAGCACACCATGACGTCATCAAGCACGCGATTACGCAATATCCCTTCGTGATGATGCAATATCCAAACTGTTTAAGCACATACTACTATTCCGTAAGACGGAGTCCATACCATTCAAAAACTCATTCAAATCCTCAGGAATTTCGTCCAAGATGATGATGTCATCAGCAAATCTCAGAGTAGAAATTATTGCTCTTAGAAATATTTTTATTATTTTTAGTGGACATCTTTAGAGAGTACCTATTGTTGCATCTAAAGCAGGCTAAACTCTTCCCCAGCAGAGTGCCAACTGAATGTTTAGGACAGAGGAAAACCCTCAAACCTAACTTGAACAAAACCAAAGGTTTAAGCAGTAAATTATAAGCCGGAGAGAAAAATCTCTACAAGTAGGAAGCTGGCGGAGCGAGCTATACTTGCCTTAATAATTTACTAGAATTAGCTGAGATAGCTAAGAGAAACTTTGTAAATGTTGTTAATAGACGTTTTGTTTTAAACGCAACAAATGATGAAGGTGTTGATAAACTTATCATTCAGTGATTAGCCTTTTTCTTTGAATAGAGAATAAAGTAGGGAAGAGAAGGTCTTGCCTAACGGGGAGAGAGAACAAAAATAAAGAATTCATTTAACAAACGATTAAATGAAATGTAGCTAACAATTTAAATTCAAAATTCAAATTATGAGTTAAGAACAACTTTTTTGGTTTATACGATTCGAGGTCTCAGTCCTATAATAATAAGAGATTTACAATTAACAAATAATGTTAAACAATGTTCAGGTTTCGAACCTGTTACAAGCACTAAAAACCTTACAATGGTTTAAAAAAAGTGTATACAATTAAGAAATTTGATGCATATAAGGATAATAGTAAAGGAATTACAATTTAGTTTAAAATTTCTTGGATTGGTCCTTTAGAACACCGAATACTAAAGAATGCCCCTTTTTGTAAGCGAAAAGGCTATAAATTCCTGAACAATCAGGATAAGAAAAGGAGATTAATAAGCGGTTTATATAACCCCTGTTATTTAAACAGAGATGAATATGTGATACATTCAAATTGGGCAGGTCGCCTTTTGTGAAACCTGGATTAAACAAATTAGGTAAACATTTAACAATTGGGAACATAGAACTTCCTGATTGCAACAAGACAAAATGCTTATTTAAACGTGGATTATAACCACGGGCATCATTACACAGTGAATAAGATTTAAATGGAACAATGGTGGGCCGGCGCCTAGTTCTAGGCTAGGCCTTGTAGAAGAGTAAATAGATTAGTTGTATGCTAATATGTTAGTAAAGGGATTAGGTGTATAGGAAACTTGGGATTTGAGTCCTGACCAGTTTAATGAAACGAACGGATCGCGACGCGGTAGATTGTAGAACGGACACTGTTTTTGCACCAAAGTTTGTTGATAGATTCTATATTTTCACTCTTGCAGTAAGTTTAAGTTCATTAAGTTACACTTGGATGGTTTTAGCGGTATGTAGCCTCGATGTTGCAGTTTAAGACTTCTCTTCAACTTAAGGATTGCAGTAATTTTGGCGGTATTAATTATGGTTCTTCACTGTGTGCCCAACATAGTACCCCAGTTTTAGCACAGATTGGCAACCCTGCGTAAATCACAGCCCAAAGCACCACATGTTATCGTCGTAGGCCCGACCACATGGTTGAGTGACGTCACGCGTATCTGTATACTATCTCCAGCAGAGCGCGCAGTCTCTGACCACGTGCTCAGGTCCTGCATCCGGCAACTAGTCACATCGTGAGGCGCAGACACATGCTTTTTGTGCGCGGACTGGTCAGTACTCCGTCGTGCGGAACGTGAGTGATTTTACATTCGATTGTGATCGTGGAGGGCTGTGTGTGCTATGTCACCTCAGGTCTATGTGTCGCCGTGCATCGGGTGTGATTTTATCGGAGTCATGAGAAACCATATAATTACGAATCACCGCTGCTATACCGGGTGCGATTACTATATCAGACGGCCGAGTCTAGCGTGTATAATCTCTGTAGTACAAACGCATGTTGGCTTAATAACGAAAGAACTAGCCCATTGAAACTAGCTTTAGACGTGAGATACATTATGGAATATTTTGTGCAGTAAACATTCGAGAATATACGAGGCCCTTATCATCGATGGAGGACTTGTATATGCAATTGAACAGCTGTGAATGCTATTAAATTAATGCTTACGTAAAGCCGGTGGCAATTTGCTAAGAGGAAGAATTGTGTCTACATTGTTCGAGGAACTTATGATTTCCAGAATGGAACGATGACATTTTATAACCTGTGCTGTTGAAGGGTCAATGAAGAATTTTGAAATGGAACTAGTCAGTGAAAATATGTCACTAAGCTTATATGTAAGGGGACTGGATGGAGTGACATTTACATCAAGATGAGGCCATGATGTTGCCATGACATTACCACACCGTGGGAGTCGGAGGACGCAGCCACCATGAGACGGGAAGGTCTCAGTTTCGATTCCTGGAGGAGGCGAGGAAGAAGACGGAGGAAGATGGATTCCTGCCGGTTCTCGAATGGGAAGGAGATGGTCCTGAATGAAGATTGGTTCCAGAGGTTCTGCATTCGATGAGCATGCTAGGCTTGTACCATATTTTCTTATTTCGGCCAGTTGGTGAGCTGAAATATTACCTCAATTTGTAGTTGTGAGTGGTTTGTACTACTCAGTAGTACTAGAGGCCATGGAGTTGAACTAATTATTATTTATTTGTTGATTAATTTTTTTTATTTTTTCTTCGTCTATTAAGTAATTATATGAGGAAGTGATTCACATAGTAGGGTTGTCACACGTGGCAAGGAACAATCCACCATGCTTGGCACCATGAGCCAGTTAATATTATCTTTTGGGATTTTTTGTAAATCCGTCACTACTTCGAATGATAAGATTATTTTTTTCTACGATGATAAGATTGGAAATACGACGCGGATACTCAACTGAATTTATGATGGAATAAATGAAGGTGGTAGACTAGCTGTCAAGAGCTAGGTTGGAGTTCATGTTTTGAAATTCTTTTCTTTTTTTTCGATTTTGACTTCAGCGTTGGTGGATCTAATAATGTGAACTCTGAAGGATTATAACTTTCAATATTCCCATTTTTTTCTTTGTCCACATTCATTGATATAGAGAATTTAATTAATAAAGCATGCTCATCATTATGCTTCGACACCTACCCATTTGACATTGCTACAGGTCATGCCTGCATTAGATAATTTATGCACACTAGTTATGTGATGAAATGAATGTTCATGATAATTAAAAGATAATAATGAGCTTATCTACAAAAAAATGAAGATTGATTGGCGTAGTTGTTTATAAAAAGGAGGGAAGAATTGAATGGAATGTAATAATATAAATTTAGGATGATTGTTCACATATTCTGTGAATGTCTTATGGCAATTTTCTGAGAATTAATCATGATGAAACCCTTTGTGAATAAAACATAATAATGTAATAATAATTAGTAGTGTAATATCATTCTAAATAAGCATGACCGTGCAAAATGCAGTCAGATGGTGGTGAATTAAGAATTCACAGGAGTAGGCTGGCGATAATCTAATCACTATGTAATTGATGGTGTGAAATACATTGCAAGCATACCATCGAATTGGGAAAGATGGGATCTTTTAGTTGTGTTATAATGATCAGCCATGACTTTGACCTTTGCATAAATGTAGGATAATGGGTGCACGTTTGCTTGAAATATTTGGAGTTATGAGACTCTGAAATAACGTTGTACGATAAATATAAATATTGATTGCAACTTTAATTGAATGGTCAAGTAGGACCTATATTGTTACAGCAATTATTTTAAATTAATAATTGGAGGATATAAAAAAATTCCTCTCATTAGTTAGAACGGATATCAATACTATTATTTTTAGGCAAGCTATTTACTTAACTTTCTTTCATTATAAACTCAAGTGAGTGAAAATATTACTAATCTAGAACACTACTTGATGGACATTTAGCGTGGTTAGTTGATATTGATAGTCAAATGTGACTAAATCTAATTTTTTTATATTTTATTTAATTTTCATCGAGTATCTCGTAATTTTATTTATATCTAAGGATTGGACCAAGGAGATTCGTTGACCCTTTAAAACTTAATTATGTTTATTTGGATTCTAAATATTTTTCTTTTTCATCGGTCCACATCAAGCTTTCATTTCAATCGAATCTCCGAGGCAAGATAGGTTTTTTGGGGGTTTCCTATATTTGTATTGGTCAATGAGTTGCCAATAAATGGATGCCTATTTTTATCTTTTTAATTGTGCTTATCTTCTGATTTCTGTTGTGCTATTGCATTGATTTAGGTTTGGGAGTGGGTTGATTTAACCTGTTACACCTATATCCTGTTAACCACCCATGAGACCACTTGAATTCTCGTACCCACCGGCATTTTTTTTGATATTCGAACCCAGACTTCAATCATTTTTATTTTGTTCTTTATCTGGTAATGTCTTGTGTTATCGGCATGAATTGCGAAGTTTTCGCCGGGTCATCCAATTCGATGCCGGTTAACGGGGACAAATAAAATGGCGCCCAGCGTGCAGAGCCTCGAATTGTGAAATCGTACCACACGATTGTGTAGCAATTAGATGTTTTTAGTGTAATTTGACATCCTGTATGGATTGTTGTGTCGTTGGCACTTGCATTTGAGTGGCTCAAGTAAAATGGATTACCACATTTGAGGTACTTAAATGGGAGGCTAATGATTTTTTTTCTCTTGGGAAGGTCTAATTACCGTTGGTAATTAGATTGTTTCCTAGTTTCTATTACATAGGCAACAAAATCAGAAGTTCTTTTTCCGTTTGGATTGGTGTTTTTGATCCCCATTCGTTCTTCGTTTAACGATCCGATTGCGTAGAATTGGATAAGGATCCATTTATGCAGCTCGTTGATATTAGTTCAATTCCTTGGTATAGTAGTAGAAAGTATGGTACAATCTGGGTGTGGTCACTCTTGATGGGTCCCTTATGTTGTATTGTCTTATTGTACTAATTGACATGTCTAATATGGAAGAGTTGAGGCAGCTGTTAGCTGATTTGAAAACTGATTATAGAAGGGTCAGGAGGATTTAAGAGGCGACTTTAAGTAAGGTCAAATGGAGTAAGAGAGTAGACTTAATCATAGTATCCAACAAAATCATGATGAATTGGACAAGAAATTTAATCAAAACCATAATGAGGCAGCTAATCAGGCGTTAAAAACACAGGCAGATATAATCAAGTTAGGAGAGCGTATAACCAACAGTCAAAAGGAAACTGATAGTAGCATGAACGCAAATCTTGATGCATTGAAGGCCACTATGCAGGGCAATTTGATTGAGGGCATACAGAAAATTCAGAAAGGTGTAGAGAAAGACATGGAAGCATTGAATACACACGTCAGGACCCTAGAAAAACGGTTAGATGAAAACATCAAAGGATTGGGATTTGATATAACCGCTCACGTAGACAAGCTTAACCCCCTTAGCGTGTACGGCGCAACGGTGCGCCCACTAGCCTGCTACGTTCACAGCGTGTACGGCGCAGGGGTGCGCCGTCGAATTTGAAACGCCCGCTACGTGGACTTCGTAATAGTAATTTATTTGGTCTTAAGATGGCAGGAAGAGGCAACTTTTGGCTACACTTCAAGCTATTTATTATTGCCAGGAGGTGTCGCATATCTTCACAGTCATTTATTTTTCAGATCTCTGCACACGTGTTCCCGCTTTTGCGGACCGTGAGTTTGCTTGTAAACATGGCAGGTCGTGGCACAGTTATTGATGACAAAGAAATAGCTAATTTGCTCGATATTAGTGCCAACGAAAGTGATTCAGAGTGTGACAGCGATATAGAGGATGAGTTCGCTATAACTTCCAGTGAAGATAGTGACGCTGACTATGTAATTCGTGATAGAACGCCAAGAAATACGAACACATTAGGCGACTGTGATATTGTCCCAGTATTGACGTGCCGCTGACCAGGGATAACCAGGTTATCAATAGTTTAGAATATTATGTTATATGTTGTTCTTATTGTGTGTGTTTTTGAAAACTTTTGCCAGTGCGTTTGGAAATTATAGCGAAATGCATATGACACCGCGCTTACCATTGGGAGTAGGCTAGAAATAATGCACGTTGTGGGTGCAGCCCAGAGTTTCACAATATCACGCTTGAGGGGTTAAAGGGGAATACCAACATGGTATAGTGGAATTAAGGAAAGAGTTTAATGAAACATCTGTCGGCATTCGAAAGGAATTAACGGAACACGTAGGAAAAGTAGAGACGAAAATCCATAAAATGGAGGAAAATGTTGGCACATTACACAAGACGTGGATGCAAATCGAAAACGCATGGATGAGGAAGCAGGGAAGATAGAAAAGAAATTGGACGCAATCAATACTAATATCACACAAGTCAAAATGGAAATAGATGGGGCGATTTCGTCAGTCAATGATAACGTAAATATACTGGAAGGTAGTCACCTAGTCCGCATCACGCGTATGGAAAACTTCTTACAGATGAATAGTCCGGTTCAAACGATGGTAATTAACTCACCAGAGATTAACCAGGAGAAACGATGGGGAGAATTGGATTCGACTCCTAGAGGATTTAATGGGGCTAGTCCTGTAACTATCATTAGGACTCGTGAGGAAAAACCGAAAAAGTTTAGTGGTGTGGGAGTTATCACCCCAACCGAGTTCCTACGAGATCTCAGGGATTATCTGGATGAAAATCGGATCCCAAGTGAACGTGAGATAAGGGTTATTGAAAGATCGTTAGAGAATCAAGCGCTGACCAGGTTTCAAGCTTTCGGATGCACCTTTGCGAATTACGAGGAGTTTGCTAAGGCATTCCTGAGGCGTTTCTGGAGTTCGGAAGACCAACTTAGCATCAGATCAGAACTTTACTCCAGGAAATATTCCACATCTTACCCGACGCTGTATGCGGGGCATTTAACAACGCAGTTAGCCAGGTTACAATATTTAGAACCTCCATTACCCGAAGAGGAGATGATTCAGGCGATAAGGAGACAATTTCCGGTAGAAGTTCAGAGAATACTTATAGCATCTGGGGCGAATAGTTTGAAGACATGTGACGAAATTCTGAGGAAATTAGATCACACCAGTTCCTTAATGCACGCGAGAAACACTCGATCAGAGCAACAGGAGGTTAATCTAGTTGTGACAGACCGGAAAATACAGACTGAACTCCCACAAAGAAGAATATTACAGGATACAGGAGGTTGGAGAGGACGTTATGAGAATCGTGGATATAATCAACGAGATAGGAGATGGAACCAAGGTGGAAGGCCATACTATGCAAACCAACAGCAGCAACTCAATTCACAAACGTACAGACCCAGGGATATAAAGGGAAGAAACTCTTGGCAGCAAGGATGAGGTAGATTTCAAACCTATAACAGGCAGTGGAACAGAGATGAACCTCGGGACAATCGCGTGAATCCGGAAGAGAGACATGCAGAAAGTCAAGCATACTTGCAGCAGATGAGAGAAGCAATTCAGCAGCAGCAAGGGCAAGCGAACGTAACCCCAGGGCCTAGTACAAGTGGCTCGCAATTGCTATGACATCAGAGATATAAGATCTGGAGCAAGGATAGAAAAGTATAATGCTGCCGGCCTTAAGAGATACTACTGTTGAAGAACGAGAAGGATATGTGTGGCACATGATTGGCGACATAATGAATACAAAATAAGTTTGGTTATTAACTCGCTTATTTTTGCGGGGGGAGGGGAGTATGTGCCCAACATAGTACCCCAGTTTTAGCACATATTGGCAACCCTGCGTAAATCACAGCCCAAAGCACCACATGTTATCGTCGTAGGCCCGACCACATGGTTGAGTGACTTCACGCGTATCTGTATACTATCTCCAGCAGAGCGCGCAGTCTCTGACCACGTGCTCAGGTCTTGCATCCGGCAACTAGTCACATCGCGAGGCGCAGACACATGCTTTTTGTGCGCGGACTGGTCAGTACTCCGTCGTGCGGAACGTGAGTGATTTTACATTCGATTGTGATCGTGGAGGGCTGTGAGTGCTATGTCACCTCAGGTCTATGTGTCGCCGTGCATCGGGTGTGATTTTATCGGAGTCCTGAAAGACCATATAATTACGAATCACCGCTGCTATACTGGGCGCGATTACTATATCAGACGGCCGAGTCTAGCGTGTATAATCTCTGTAGTACAAACGCATGTTGGCTTAATAACGAAAGAACTAGCCCATTGCAACTAGCTTTGGCTGTGAGATCCAATATGGAATATTTTGTGCAATAAACATTCGAGAATAGACGAGGCCCTTATCATCGATGGAGGACTTGTAGATGCAATTGAACAGCTGTGAATCCTATTAAATTACTGCTTACGTAAAGCCGGTGGCAATTTGCTGGGAGGAAGAATTGTGTCTACATTGTTCGAGGCGCAGGAACTTATGATTTCCAGAATGGAACGAGGACATTTTATAACCTGTGCTGTTGAAGTGCCAATGAAGAATTTTGAAATGGAACTAGTCATTGAAAATATGTGCCACTAAGCTTATACGTGAGGGGACTGGACGGAGTGACATTTACATCAAGATGAGCCCATGATGTTGCCATGACATAACCACACCGTGGGAGCCGGAGGACGCAGCCACCATGAGACGGAAAGGTCTCAGTTTCGATTCCAGGAGGAGGTGAGGAAGAAGATGGAGGAAGATGGAATCCTGCCAGTTCTCGAATGGGAAGGAGATGGTCCTGAATGAAGATTGTTTCCAGAGGTTCTGCATTCTATGAGCATGCTAGGCTTGTACCATATTTTCTTATTTCGGCCAGTTGGTGAGCTAATACATTACTTCAATTTGTAGTTGTGAGTGGTTTGTACTACTCAGTAGTACTAGATGCCATGGAGTTGAACTAATTATTGTTTATTTGTTGATTAATTATTTTATTATTATTATTATTATTATTATTATTAATAGCCACATTTTTTTCTTCGTCTATTCGGTAATTATATGAGGAAGTGATTCACATTGTAGGGTTGTCACACGTGGCAAGGAACAATCCACCATGTTTGGCACCATGAACCAGTTAATATTTTCTTTTGGGATTTTTTGTAAATCCGTCACTACTTTGAATGATAAGATTATTTTTTCTACGATGATAAGATTGGAAATACGACGCGGATACTCAACTTAATTTATGATGGAATAAATGAAGGTGGTAGATTAGCTGTCGAGAGCTAGGGTGGAGTTCATGTTTTGGAATTCTTTTCTTTTTTTCGATTTTGACTTCAGCGTTGGTGGATCTAATAATGTGAACGCTGAAGGATTATAACTTTAAATATTCCCATTTATCTTCGTCCACATTCATTGATATAGAGAATTTAATTCATAAAAGCATGCTCGTCATTATGCTTGGACACCTACCCATTTGACATTACTACAGGTCATGCCTGCATTAGATAATTTATGAGTAGGGGGGTAAGGGGGGTTCTAACCCACCCATTTTATTTGTACCAGACTGTACATGTTAAAATAATGAATATCTCTCAAACCCATGGTCCGATTTTGACAAATGAGGGGTCGTTGGACTCGGGCTGACGTCCTCTTTCCTATGGACCATGTATTATATTTTCAATTTTTTTTTAAAATTTTTCGTTTTTGAAAATAGGCTATAGTTTGAAAGCCAAACAGGATAGTACGTTGTGCCATGGCTCAAACGAATGGTCTTTATGACCTTTATATTTTGTAATAAAACTTTTTTAATTTTTATGTTTTTTTGAAAACACTCGAATTTTGAAAATCCTATATTTTGGAAACTAGGAACTCTACAAAAAAAATTGTTTGACGTAAATCAATGGTCCCTACCCCCTCTACCCCTCCACTTAGGAAGTTGTGAGCCCCTGCGACCTTGGAATGGAAGGAGTGATGCTAGGAAGGCGTGCTTGGATTCGTTTTTTTCGTCTCGTTGTGCTCTCTACGGGAATGTAGGTGTCGAATGGATGAAAAACTGGAAACACGGTCTTTTTGGGGTAAAAACGTGATTTTAGACTTTTTGCTATATCTCGCGAACCAAGTATGCTAGAGGCGTGTACGACAGGTCCAAGGACTCGGAGTGACGTCCTCTTTGCTATGGACTACTCGAGATATTTTTAAAAAAAATTTGAAACTTGATTTTGGGGTAAACACATTTTTTTGTGATTTTTGCCGATATCTCACGAACCAATAAAGCTAGAGACGTGTACGAGGTGTCCTAGCACTCGGGCTAACGCCCCCTTTCAAATGTGGTAGATTTTTGTTTCCAACAAAAAAATTCACAAAGGGCCTAACGCCATACAAGTTGAAAAAAACTGTTTTTTTTTTCTTTACCTGTTTATAATGTCCATGAAGCGTGGTGGTTGAGAGAGACGATATGGCTGAGTGTGTGTGTTTGACCGAACCTGTCGCTTAGCACAAGGACCATGCTTAATAGAACAATCGCTATTTCGGCGGGTCGGTGTATGACAGAGCGAGCGTGCGTTTTTCTGATATTTTACCTTTAACGTGTAAACGGTGATGAGAACTTGGTTCTATGTTGGTCGAAGCGA
This sequence comes from Meconema thalassinum, assembly GCA_946902985.2. Taxonomy (NCBI): domain Eukaryota; kingdom Metazoa; phylum Arthropoda; class Insecta; order Orthoptera; family Tettigoniidae; genus Meconema; species Meconema thalassinum. Next base: position 209,868,672 of record OX336398.1, read on the forward strand.
GTAGAGAAAACAAACTTACAGGAGGTGAAGGTCATTTGAGCTTATTGGAAGGCGTTGATCTGACTTGACAACAGGTGACGCTTGAAGGTGAAATAATCTGACCATAGTGGTGGCAGGGGAGTGTGAAAGGCATGCACACACATGTGTGAAACCACAGGCACGCTAAACCAGGGACATCCTGTTTTGCTTTGTACGTGACAAAATGCAAGTTCATGTGAAATTTGATCCGGCACAGGTGTTCGCCTGGGACGTTAGCTGTCCACGTGCACGATAAGAGAATGTTCAAAGCGTGGGAATCGCTGAATCAGTAAAAAGTATGATGCAACTTGTGGGAATGATGTCACAACCAATAGAGAGGCAAGAGCTGCAAACAGCAGTGGTGGGAGGTGAAGGGAGGGAGAGGGGAGGGGGTGATGTATGAGAGAACACAGGAGGAAAGGGAAAGACAAACATGTATGAACATGCATGAAGCGCGGAGCGCTGTATACATAGAGCTATAGGTGGTGTACAACATGTGTGAATAAATAAATTAAAAATTGCACAGGTTCACACAACATAGACTGTATTATTGCCATGGCCGAGCACTCACATTAAGATCATTTACAAAATCATAAAATGAAAAATAAAAAATCTTGTTTTGGAAATATCGGTTTTCAACATACACAAAATAAATATATAAAAAATTTGTAAACAACAAAATGGAAAATCCATGGTCAAGCACTCACATTAATATTATTTACAAAATCATAAAATGAAAAATAGAAAATCTTGTTTTGGAAATATCGATTTTTTTCAACATACACAAAATAAATATATAAAAAAATTGTAAACAGCAAAATGGAAAATCCATGTTTCCATATAGACAAAATTTTAAAAACCTTAAACGGACATTTAAGAAAATATATGCAAATGGGAAATTGGCAAATGTGTAAATATGAAAATGGAAAAATCCATGTTTCCATATCATGAAATTGAAAAACATCAAACTGTCATTTAAAAAAATGCAAATGGAAAATTGACAAATTGCAATGTGTGAAATGTGAAATTGAACAAATGGCTATCATTATTTAAAAAAAGAAAAGAACATAGTGCTCTATGGTTGAGGTGTGAATCAAACCCTCTCTACTTATTTGGACCACCCGAGACTGAGTAGACTAGTTTTAGTTATCATACCACTTTTAAAAGTTTGTGTTAAATCTAGGAATTGAACCCAAGAGCTTGTAGGGGAGATCCAAGGTTATAATATGTTAAACAGATAGCCTTGAATGTAGTGTGTGGTAGCTATATAGAAATGAGACGTTTCGCTCGGGGCAGGGAGGCATAGAGATCTGCATCAAACCAGTCAAAAGACTGACGACTCAAACAACAACATGTAGAGCTCACCAAAATAATGTTGTGTAACGGTAAATGTTAGTCAACGAACAGTAATGCATTACTAAAACCCATGACACGATACCTAAGAGCTTTTCTAAAATTATTTTAAAATGCCTTTAACCCTATATTAAACACTCAGTTCACAAGACTCATAACTGCAATGTTATGGTCAAACAAAACAAAATCTATATTTCAAAACAAACAAGTGGTTTAGTCAATGTATACTGGAAAAGTTTTATAAACACTCAAGTCCACAAAAATAATTAAATTAGTAACAGTCAGGTTGACCGAGTGGTTATGGTGTTTGACTTAAGTTCAAATTTTCTGTACAAGAAAGCAAGGGTTCGAATCTCTTACCTGATATAACTATTGCCTTAACATGGCTTGACCACACTGTATTATTGTGTACTCGGTACACAAACCATAAATAGAGTGTATTGTTTAAGGTCACTCTCTTTGCGAACATAGTCAGAGAATGTTGATGGTTAACAATTGCATTAATAGTGGGACATAGGGAAAGCAATTAAGAAAAACAGACAATACCCATACACTATTTTTATTTATTTAATGTAAGTACTTGTACAATAGTTATATACAAACTACAACTCTCTTTTGTCTATTACTATTTAGTCCTTTTCGATCCACTTGCATATCAAGGGCAGATGACTTTGTAGTTCAGCCCCTTCAAACAACAACAACAACACTACTTCTTGCATAGTCTGTGATGTTGATGACTCTTGATGCGTGGAAGATGGATACAACATAACTTTTACAACAGGGGTTAAACGTTGCTCAACAAACAATGCACTATTTTGAGTAGCAACATTTTTCTCTTGTACTAACTTTTTAGCATTCTGATGATTTTTTGTCAATACCATTAGTGTTTTGTCTGGAGCACTACATTGATGATCACTCACACTTAAAACCACACTATTTCTACTTTTCATATTGCCTCGACATGTTGTTGACCTCTGTTTCGAGCATTGCCAGAATATTATTCCTTTTACATTTTGTCGTCTATAGTTATAAGAGTAGCCTTTATAGAGTACACGTTGTTTACCTCGGTTAGTTGGAGTAAGTTCCATAGTAGTAACTAACCTGTTAGTATGATTTGCACGCTACAAAGGTTATCTCGGTTCTGGTAATAGAATTATTTAGCGTTGGCTTTAATATTTAATATGTACAGTTTAAAGTGATAGAAAAGTGGTAGAAACGTGGTAGCAAAGTGGTAGACAATTGGTAACATAGTGGTAGAAAAGTGGTAGCAAAGTGGTAGAAAAGTAGTAGAAAAGTGGCAGAAAAGTGGTAGAAAAGTGGTAGAAAACTGGCAGAAAAGTGGTAGAAAAGTGGTAGCAAAGTGGTAGAAAAGTGGTAGCAAACTAGAAAAGTGGTAGCAAAGTGGTAGCAAAGTGGTAGAAAATATTACATGTATTGTTAAGAAATAGTTTAAGCGGTTACATGGATTCATTACACTATAATTTTAGCATTACGAAGCTCATTTTCTATATCCAAAAGTTCTTCCTCATATTTAGTATGACCAGCCTGTTTACAGGTATGCAAGTACTGAAGCCGCTGGATTAGCTTACTGGGATTGTTCCAGTAAACAAATTTAACAAATGATTTTTTTGGGTGTAAACCATTATCATCATCATCATCATCATTATCATCATAATCATCATCATCATCATGGTTATCATCATCAATATAATTATCATCAATATAATCATCATCACTATTACTATCTAATCCTTTTTGTTCATCTTGCAATGCAAAAACCTTTGGCATAGTTTGTGTTGTCTTTGATAGTGTTAGAGGTTTCTTAGACGTTAACGACTGTCCTAACATGTCTTTTTCAGGAGATAATAAATGCTCTTTAACAAACAAAGCACTATCTTGAGCCACACTATTTTTTTCTTGGTCATGCTTTTTTTACCTTGGTTAGAGTATTTTGTCCATTTAAATGAGTATTATTTTGAGATTTACAATAATGATCGATTGAAATAAGTATGTTGGAGCCTTTTGTCTTAATCATTCCTCGACACTTTTTAGATCGTTGTTTCGAACAGCACCAAATAACAGTTCCATTTTTATTGGTTCGTTTTACAATATATGAATATCCTTTATAGTATGCGTAAGGCTTACCATACCTAGTCACTGATACTTCCATGTCAACTGTCAAGCAAAGACTAAGCTCTAGTAAAGTCAACTTGGTAATAAGAATACTAGTTTAATGTGAGAGCAAATATGGATCCAAAGAGTTCAGGTAAAAGTGGAAGCAAATAAGCAAATATTAGAACCAAGAGTGGGGTTAAAAGTGGTCGCAAAGTGGTAGACCCATTACACAATAATTTCAGCATGACGAAGCTCTTGTTCAATTTCTTTGATTTCCCAATCGTGACCGATATGCCCAGCTTGTCGTAAAGCATGCAATTGTCGAAGCCGTTGAATTAGCTTACTGGGTTTGTTCCAGTATACAAATTTAACAAATGGATTTTTAGGTGTAAACAAAGCACTACCATTATCATGATCATTATCATCATCATCATTATCATCATCATAATCACCATTATCATCATGACCATCATCACTGTTACTATATAGTCCTTTTTGATCCTCTTGCAATACCATTTTATTTATAGTCTGAGTTGATTTTGATAGTGTTGAAGGTTTCTTGGACGTTGACAATTGTCCTAACATGACGTTTTGAGGACATGATAAGTCCTTTTGAACAAACACTGCACTATCTTTAGCCGCAATATCGTTTTCTTGAACTTGCTTTTTAGCATTTTGATAATTGTTTGTAAACAGTAAGCGTGGTTCGTTTCGAGCACTACATTGATGAACACTCACACTTAAAACCTTTCCATTTTTACTTTTCAGATTGCCTCGACATTTTGTTGACCTCTCTTTTGAGCATCGCCAGAATATTATTCCATTCACATTCTGGCGATTATAGTTATAGGAGTAGCCTTGATAGAGTGCACGTAGCCTACCTTTGTTGGTTGTAATAAGTTCCATAGTAGTAACTGACCTGTCAGTACGATGTTCACACTACAAAGATTACAATTGTTTTGCTGATGGAGTGACCTACCATAAGCTTATATATTGGCTTATGTGTTGGCTTTTTGTGTTGGCTTTTTGTGTTGGCTTTTCGTGTTGGCTTTTGTGTTGGCTTTTCGTGTTGGCTTTTTGTGTTGGCTTTTCATGTTGGCATGTCGTGTTGGCTTTTGTGTTGGCTTTTCGTGTTGGCTTTTTGTGTTGGCTTTTCATGTTGGCATTTCGTGTTGGCTTTTGTGTTGGCTTTTCGTGTTGGCTTTTTGTGTTGGCTTTTCGTGTTGGCATTTCGTGTTGGCTTTTCGTGTTGGCTTTTTTGTATTGGCCTTTCATGTTGGCTTTTTGTATTGGCTTTTCGTGTTGGCTTTTTGTGTGGGCTTTTTGTGTTGGCTTTAGTATTGGCTTTTGTATTGGCTTATTTGACAAGTTATTTGTGTCAATGTATTTAGTGGATTTTTTTGTTGGTGTTGGAAAGTAGTTGAATGAGAGGGAATATTTAAAGACTTAACCTCAGCTCACTAACCTAACCTAACCTAACCTAACTTTACCTAACCTAACCTAACCTTTCAACTCTCAGATATTAATTAAATTCTGTGCATAGTCGAGTTGGAACCCAAGACCTCAGGGGTAAAAAAAACAATTATTTTTGACGGCTTATTTTGGTAACTTATTTTAATGGCTAACCTAACTTTACCTAACCTAACCTAACCTCAGCTCACTTTGGATGTTACTAGTAAGTGTTCATATCCTCTGCTAGGTAGCATGCTAGTAGTACAGGTAGTGCTCATATTTACCGCTAGGTAGCGGAAACATACTTTGCATGTTGCATGTGACACTTGTGAAGTTTAACCACATGCAAGATGTGCTTGTATAAGTTCTCTATTTAAACTCAATATACAATTAACCACTAAATGTTCAGAACTAACATGTATAGCCATGTTTAGGGTATATAGGAGACCCTTAGCAAGAAAGGCTGTCTAACCCACGAGTGTACAGCCTTGTCATACGCAGTAAGCACCTGTTGGCAGAAAACAACAACAACAACAATTTGAGAAAGCCAACAAAAATCTGTTTCCTTTAAATACCTTAATGGATATGTTGTTGGCTTTCTCAAATTATTGATGTTGTTGTTTTCTGTGAACGTCTTATGGCAATTTTCTGAGAATTAATCATGATGAAACCCTTTGTGAATAAAAAAAAATGTAATAATGATTAGTAGTGTAATATCATTCTAAATAAGCATGACTGTGCGAAATGAAGTCAGATGGTGGTGAATTAAGTATTCACACGAGTAGGCAGGCGATAATCTAATCACTATGTAATTGATGGAGTGAAATAAATTGCAAGCATACCATCGAATTGGGAAAGATGGGAACTTTTAGTTGTTATAATGATCAGCCATGACTTTGACCTTTGCATAAATGTAGGACAATAGGTGCACGTTTGCTTGAAGTATTTTGAGTTATGAGACTCAGAAATAACGTTGTACGATAAATATAAATATTGATTGAAACTTTAATTGAATGGTCAAGTAGGACCTATATTGTTACAGCAATTATTTTAAATTAATAATTGGTGGATATAATATTTTTTCCTCTCATTAGTTAGAACGGAGATCAATACTATTATTTTTAGGCAAGCTATTTATTTAACTTTCCTTCATTATAAACTCAAGTGAGTGAAAATATTACTTATCTTGGACACTACCTGATGGACATTTAGCGTGGTTAGTTGATATTGATAGACAAATGTGACTAAATCTATTTTTTTATATTTTATTTAATTTTCTTCGAGTATCTCGTAATTTTATTTATATCTAACGATAGGACCAAGGAGATTCGTTGACCCTTTAAACTTAATTATGTGTACTTGGACTCTAAATATTTTTCTTTTCTTTTCCTTCGGTCCACATCAAGCTTTCATTTAAATCGAATCTCCGAGGCAAGATAGGTTTTTGGGGGGTTTCCTATATTTGTATTGGTCAATGAGTTGCCAATAAATGGATGCCTATTTTTATCTTTTTAATTGTGCTTATCTTCTGATTTCTGTTGTGCTATTGCTTTGATTTAGGTTTGGGAGTGGGTTGATTTAACCTGTTACACCTATATCCTGTTAACCACCCCTGAGACTACTTGAGTTCTTGTACCCACCGCCAATTTTTTTGATATTCGAACCCAGACCTCAATCATTTTTTTCTTCTTCATATGATATATGTCTTGTGTTATCGGCATGAATTGCGATGTTTTCGCCGGGTCATGCAATTCAATGCGGGTTAACGGGAACAACTGTTTGGAGTTTGTTTTGAATGGAAAGTTCCAGAACTGTAGTGATAGTTAAATGAAGTGGTAGTAATCCCACGGAGACAAATAAGTTAAGATTTAGACAGCTGTTAATTTGATATGAATCCCTCGTTGCGGGAAAGTATTCCCTTATTTAGTGTAAGTAATGCTAGATTTCATGACTAGTAGAGAGCCTGTTTGGCCAAGACTGACGGTTCCCCCGAAGGGCAGATATTGCACAATTTTGTGAATTCCCAACACTGCCTCTAACTTTCAATAAAACATTCAACATGTTGATTAAAACCTTCTAAAATGATTTAAAAATCAATGTAGGTAGTTACTTATCTTTCATGATGATTTAAAGTTGAAGGTTCCTGCAGCCGTTACAAGAAGAAATCAGACATGGCATCGATTTTAAATTTTCCTCATTTAAAGAGGAGAATAGCCTCAGAGAGAGATAGAGAACTAAACTGTTCACTTAAATGTCCGGACGAGAAGTGGAAGAAGAATTTGAACACACGGCGATCAAGAAAACGAAGGAGAGGTGGGGGATGACGTAGGAACATAAAACAGAGTGGGCAACATTTGAGTGATAGAAACCCTTTAGATAATAAAATTTTCTTCGTGAAGTGGTGTCTTCAAGGATATATTAGCTGACGACAGGGACACCATCTGCTTGACCGGTTTGTAAGTCCTCTTGAGATTGATGAATCCAAAACCTCGGCAATTTGCCGCGTGGAGCGCCGTTGCTTTGCAAGGAATACATAACTGAATCAAACTTAGGTGGACTTTAATATACATTCAAAGAGAAAAGGGAATACAAATAAGGGGTTCCCTGTTGGTGTCTGCGAAAGGAAAATAAGAGAAACTAATGAAAAAGAAAAGCAAAGAGCAGCAAGAGCTAACTCTAACTAACCGTGTATCCCAAACAATACACCATACCTAGCGTTTAAGAAATATAATCTATATAGTTTTACCTACAACCCACTTAATTTATCGCTATACCGTATTTCTAACCATAAAGTCACCTTATGTGACCTAGCGATTACTTACTGAGACTGCTGGATTAACCAGAGGAGCGTATGCTAAGGCATTAATTAAAAAAGTCATCCTATTCAACATAAACAAGAATTCAATTGAATAAAGTATTTAAGTATATTTTATGTGTGTCATAAATAGGACAGATGACATCGCTCCTTAAAACAACAATTATCATAATCATGAAGGCTATCCAATGAGTACCTGTATAGTTTCAGGCTGCTCAGTCACCTCAATGATATTTGCATCTTTGCGCCACATCATCTAAAAAGAAATCCTCTCGGCACGCCGGATAGGTGAAAATAGCAGAATATGCAGGTTTTCGTAGAAGGATCAGACCTCATTTATTGCGAGAAAGTATTTTACAATTGGAGCTTAATTAACTCTGTTTTTTCGTCTTTTTATGCATATTTTTAACATTCTATTGTCTTATGCGGACGGTAACCTTCTCGTCATTTGGGGTCCATTTTAATACTTGTAGTCACACTCTCCTTATGCAAGGTTTCGACACTGATGTGTAACTATCTAATGGTCTGTTACTTCTTCACGCAAAATTTAATCTCCCGCAGAGATGTTGGTTGGTTCATCAGTTTAGGGGCTGCGACAACGCGGTCATGTAGCCCCGTGTAGTTGGGTAATTGGAGACAAGCAGCCCCTGGCTAGAGCTTTTCTTCCATATATAAAAAAGGTCACGGACAGAATAGGGAGGCTACTCGAGTCCCATGATATAAAGACCATATACAGGCCTACACGAAAAATTAAGGACATGTTTAGGTCCGCTAAAGATAAGCGACATCCTCATACCGCGGCAGGGGTTTATAAAATCCCGTGTGATTGTGGCCAAGTATATATTGGAACAACGAAAAGAAGTATTGCCACTCGCCTCAAGGAGCACGAACGACACAGCCGGCTGGGACAAACAGATAAATCCACTGTAGCAGCACACTCGCTACTTGCAGGTCACGATATAAGATATGGAGACACCGAAGTTCTGTCCACCACGGTGTCTTATCATGCCAGGCTACAAAGGGAGGCCATTGAAATCCTGAAGCATACTAACAGCTTCAATCTTAAGGAGGAAGCAGAACGTGTGAACAGAGCTTGGCTTCCAGTCCTTAATCCCCTCAAGCCTGCCCTTATTGACCGTCGTAGACGAGAAGATGCAACAGACGAGCAGCCCTGTCCTTGATGCATTACTTTTATGTGGTAAGCCGTTGCTATGGTAGCCTCTATGTGTGGGTTGTTGACTATTTATATATCTTCTGTTTACTTGTTTTACCTCGCTTTATGTAACCTGTGAACATGCTGAACGCAGTATTCAGCGAAACGTCAGGACGACAAAATGTCCTTGGAACACGACCTATAAGCCCGCGAAACAGAGATTCCTATTTCAACGCCGGTCGTGAAAGTCTACATTTTTACTTACGCATTTTATATTTCTGAGAGGCTTCTCTCCTCTCTGGGGGACAGAAGCTTATTCAGTCTTGGACGTGCCGAGATGTAGGGCGAACGTGTGTATTCGGGCAGAGGCCCGCCCTCATGGCGCAGCGGAATGTGAGTACGGCTCAATGTATTTCTATCTAACGGAATGTAATTGTTTTTGTTCAATGTTCCTTCCTTTGCTTAATCCTCTTTCCTTTTCAAGATGTTACTGTTAGTATTATAATCCTTGAACCAGATCTCCTGGTCCTTGTGTAATGTCATAGGCGGGGTCCTTATTTTTTGCTTTTGTTATGTACCCTCCTCACAGTTTTATTATTTTGTTTAATACCTGTAAGATTCGAAAGTATTGCGTTTCTGCGTCTTGGCTTATGTATATTTCCTGTCGGGCCTTGGTGCTCGTCTTTTGCGTCGGTGTCTCTGTTGTACCACAAATGTTTCGTTTGATTGGTAGCAATTGGACCTTTGTTTGCGGACAGTATGTGTGAGGTAACGGGACTTATGTCCAACGTCCCACTAATACATGTCCCTTTTGTTTATAGAATATATGTGACGGTGGTTAACTGGGATTTCTCCAGCTCCGATGTCATATTATTCTTTTTTTATATGTCGCGTTGGTGCGGCATTATGTTGGAGTATAAGCCTATTTTTTATAGCGAGCTTTCGATTTTTACCGGTCTCTTTCGTCCCAAGTCAATTGTAATGTAATGTATCTCTGTATATTTCATTTTTCTTTTGTTTTGTTTTCCTCTTTTGATTTTCGCCGTATTACATAACTTAATGATATTCCCCCTTTTCTTCCCCTTCTTCCTGCCTCCGTGAAATCTCTCTTCCCTTTGTTTTACTCCCCTCACTCCTACCCCATCCCTCAGGTATGTTTACAATAACATCATGAAAAGCTTCGCGTCTTGTAGCAGTTCGAATTTTGACTTTTTGCAAGTTTGTCGTTTCTCTCTAACTTTTGTAAGTTTCGTTTTATTTTCTTTCATGTTCGTATCTTTTCGTTAGATTCATGTTGTTGAGCTGTTACTCAGGTTCTGTCGTGCTTTGTAGTTTTTTTAAGTCTTTATTCTTGGTACTGGGTTTTTATGTATTATCGATTTTATCTTAACTTACCTTGTTCCTTTGTTTAAAGTAACTTGTTTATTTCGTGTACACGCTCTTTCTTTTATCTTTAATACATTTTTATATTTTAAGTAATATAGCTCCCTGGTCTTTTCATTTCTTATATTTAAGTTCCCCTTCCTTATCTTCATCTCGATTTCGTCAATCTTGTCTTTGTGATGTAACAAAGGCACGATTAACACGCCTCTGGGTTTTCTTTAATTCATTTCATGAGATTCTTTTTTGCACTTTTGATCATTGCATTAAGCAATGATTTGTTTCCATTTGCTTTATGGAAATCATATTTTGCTCGCTCCGAAAACCTTGGGCCCAGCACCGGGTCGAGCAAGACGTCTTTTCCCCCGTCCATTTGCGACCTCGTTGATTTGATCTTCCACTGCTACTCTGACGCGCATTATTATTATTATTATTACTAGACCGTTAATGGCGCAATGGTAGCACATCGCGTGGTTGCGTGCGAAATCGTTCCCCCCTCCCCCTCTCAAGTTATTAATCTTTTATTACTTTTCACTTCATTTACATTGTATTAAAATTTGTTTTTCTTTGAGTTTAAGGAATTCAGTGAATTGTTTCCCCCACCCCTGAAGAAAGGGTGAAGTTACTTTCTGTGTGAACTACGGACATCCAGGAAACCCACCTCCAAGGAAAGGCGGTTTCGTCCCTCAAGTAAACAAGACATCCAAAAGACCCAGCTTCGAGGTGAAGAGTGGCAACATATCAGTGAGTACATCGCATCGCTGGAACACGACACATCACGGTATTGTAACCTGCTTTTATGTATTTGCTTCCTCTAGTAGACATTTGTTTAGTTAACGGTGATTTTAAGGCGACAGAATTTTTTTTTTTTTGCTTTCTCTTCCTTTTCATTTCGTCAGTGCTGTGGACGTTTTAATTTTACATTCTGTGAAGTAGGAAATGCATTTCTCTCAAGGGTTTGAGTCCTTACCTTTGTTGTAAACAGTTGTTTAGTTAACTATCTTATTTCTCAGAACTCGCCTTACCCCTTCATATGACTCAGTCTGGAACAGCTGCTGACAGGCTTCTTGTCATTACCGTGCGGCTTAAATCCCCCGCCCCTTTTTCTCCGTAGTTTTCCCGATGGAGGTAGGCCCTCTTATGAGAACCGTCTCTTTAAATCCTACGGTCACCCCGACCCACCTTGAGCCTCACGTAATTATACCAACGTTTGGTGTTAGTAAAGTGTTTTATGTTTCAGTTATTAATGGTCTGTTGAGCTATTATGTGTGTTATGATTGGGAGTTAAGTTTGTTTCATAATTAGGGAGGGTGATTTTTTTATTTTTGTCAGGGGATTTTCAATGTAGGTTTTCATTTAAAATTGTTTATATAAGCTTGATGTTACTATATGTTCAGTATGGCAATGTGTATTTCGTTGGGAAACCTGCTAGGTGAGGTCTCCATCGGGATTAGGGTATGGGACCTGTCTCCACGGCTTCGACGCCCACTTAGGGTGTACATAGATTCTACACGATTCATCAATCTTTAGTATGGGACGAAGTTTGTCACGATGACCTGTTGTCCGTTATTTTAGTTTCCATGGTGTTCCAACGACTCATATTAGCATTCGGATGTAATGGGGAAATTTTGATTTGTTTATGGGAAGGGGTATGTATGTAGTGTTGTTGTTGTTGGTTGTATTTTGAGATGAATGAGTGTGTCGATGAGTTTAATGAATTTGTATCAATAGTTATTTGTGGGTGGTTTCAAATTTAGTTCAATTTTGATTTTATACCCTATTCAATTAAAAAATATATATATATTACGTACGAACTATTTATTCGTTTTTATTGGCGATAAGTATTAGAGATACCAACCATTTTAGGTCTACGGCATCCGTGGTATGGGACATTGATGTTCGTGTGAACTACTCTGGCGTGCATTACGCAATTTTCTTATATTAGTATGAGATAGGCCATACCCTCTGTGTCTTTATTTTTTTATGCGGTACCTCTGAGGTCTACGGCCCGTATATTGACGCAGTAACCATTTTATTTTTGTGGGTTGGTAATATTTATTATTCGGTATCGTGTTTGATTGATTGTATGTCTGGTCTTGATTGGTTTTATGCGAGGTTCCAGTCAATTCCTTTTTTTGGAAGGTATTTTGTAACGTAATTATTTGTTTTTTCGTTCTCTGTCCGGGATGGTATTTTGTTTTGTTTCGACAGCTACTTTGAGTTATTATTCCTTTTTATTTGTTAGTATATAATGTCTTTTGATGAAGGTTATTAGTATATTTTGCCCCTTTACTCCTTCTATGTTTCTAGTTAGGCAGGAGACACCCGTGGCCGCCTGAGTTACACGGAGGATTTCTAAAGACGTGTTGAACTATACTTCTGCCTAAGGCGATTTCCAGTACCTGCCTGCTTTTGTTGAAAGGAGCCGGGTCAACCCAGTGTCCTAGCTACAGACACGACTCGCTATTGTTCGGCAGCGTCTGGGATGGTCTGTCGACTAAATTCTTTTCTTGTAGTGACAGTGATTTGTTTTCAGTTTATTGATATAGTTGTTTACTTTTCATCCAAACTTCTGTTTTACGGTTTTGTGAAATCATGTTTTTATAAATCATTTCAATCTAATATGTTTTCTCTAAGATAATGTGTATTATTTTCCTGTAACTGTCATGTATTTGGAGAAAGTTTCCGGTGGCGATAGCTAGTCTCCATGTACCTGAGAAGTGGCCGGTGCATTCGTGGACCCTGTTCACGGCTCGTTACTCTTTTGTCATATGGTCTGACGACCCTGTCTATTCATACCTTTACTTACCAGGTGGCAGAATGAATCCACTTTCACTCAAACGCAGCCTACGTAACCCCAAATATTTCCCCGACGCAAGCCTTATTTTGTATACAGGTTGCTCCCCTTTATATTTTTTTTGTGATCATGATTTAACCTTTTTCTTTCTTTTATTATTAGAAAATTGGCTGATTTCCAGAAGGTCGCCATTAAGAAGCCTTCGCTTTCTCCACGTCATCTGGCAGAGTCTAGCTCAAGATTGACCGTTTTATCATTATTATTTTCTTTTTGGTACATCCATTTTTAATATGTGTGACGTATTGACGTGCAGAAGAGGTAGGATCCGCCTATATTTCACGCCGGTACTGATCCTTTATATAATTTGAATTTTTGTTGTTTTAATTTCATTTTAAACTCTTTTTTTTCTTCCGTACCAAAAAAGGAATAATTTTCCTCATCAGTGAACATCTTCGTGAAAACGTGTGTATGAAAATATATGTGTGTATGAGAAAGGAGACTTGCGTTTCGTCAAGCCTTTTATGGAAGTTATGACGTTCAAAGAACTTTTAATTAAGCTGCGTCATATGAATAAGAGAAATGTGAGAACATTTTATTATGTCTATATTTTTCATGTGTGTATCTAGTGTACATGATGTAATTTTCTTTCCTTCGCCCTGCTCAAATGTATCTAATATAAGAATGTTATTTTATATAATTTTGTTGAGTGAAGGAAAAATTTTCTTTTATGCCTTTGTTATATAAAAGAAAAGTTTTGGGAGAAAGCGGTGGAACTTGAACCACTTTCAATAAGTCTATAGTTATTATTATTATTATTATTATTATGATTATTATTATTATTATTATTATTATTATTATCATTTCCTCCATGTCGCATTATTGTGACATACGTTTCTCTGTCACTCCTACGGCGTTCAAACTTAGTAATTCTGCGTAGACGTTTCACCAGATGGTGAAACTTTTCACCCCTACTACACAATTTTACGATTGGTTGAAGCACTACTTGTTGCCAGGCTTTGCCTCCGCCATTGGACCCCCTCCACCCACGTTACGGAGAGGGGATGTTTGTCGTATCTACGACTTATTTTTCTCGGGCGCGTTACTGCGTTCCTTAAGAGAAGTTTTCATCCTTCCAATTTTGGGCCGTAATGTAGACGGACGTGTGTGCACGTGTCGGGCTTTTGCCCGCACCCAGAAAGCAACTAAATGTAAGTACGATTCAGTCATTGAATTTATCTAACTTGAGGTCATTTTAAATTTCTGTTCCTCCATATTTTTTTAATTTTGTGTCCCCTTTGATTCACTTATAATTTCCCTTTCTTATGGTGATGTGAATTCGATCCATGAACCCAAGTCCCTTCACCTTTGTTTACGTTAGTTTAGCGAAGTCTCTGTGTTTATTTGTCATCCCTCCCTTTCATGTAATCGGTTTTATTTTTGCGTAAATCTCTCAGGCCTGAAATATCTGCTATTTTTCAACGAGACTTAATTATGCTCTGTATTGCGTCACCACCTGGTTCAGCGTTCTTTTATGACGACCTCCGGCGGATTGTCGCATCAGAGCCTTGTTTTTGTGGATGGAATCGGGAAGTTACGGAGCTGAGTCTCACGTCTTCAACCAGATCCTCCCTCTGTTTTATTGAAATGTATGTGAGCGATGGTCATCGTGCTAATCACTGTCCATGCGCCACATTACTTTCTTTGTTTCATCGTATGTCGTTGTGATTCGGCATTTCTACCTCTGCGTAAGCCTACATCTTCCTACGAAGCATATTTCTTAGCTGATTGATTTTTTTCTTTTATTTCCTGTCCCGGTAATGTTAAGTAATTTAATGTAATTTTCATTTCGTTTATTTTTATGTGTTAATTTTGTGTTACTTCCTCTGACTTCGTTATATTACGTAACTCAGTGTCATCCCCCACACCCCGTTTCCCTACATACGCACTCCTCCACTCCCCACCCTTTCACCCCCTACCCCATGATTTCACAACATCATGAGCGTCTGAGTTCTGTTTTCGGCGCTGGACATTCTAGTCCAGATCATGTCATCTCTTTAAGTAGTCGTTCTTGTAATCTATCCCACGAATTTCTTAAATTTCTTTAATTTTGCTTCATCTTTTTTTAAGTTTTATTATTGAATCGCGTTTCCAATTAGTTGCGATTATGATTTGAATTTATTTCTAGATTCCTTTTATTTTACTTTTAAGTTGCTCGTGTTTTATTTTCATTTCTAATTTGTAATCAGTACACATGTGTTTATTTTATTATTAATATATTTTTATTCAGTAAGTACAATATTTGCTTCTGTCTTATGATTTCTCGTATTTGAGTTCCTCGTTTGTCTTTCGATTCGACTTAGTCTTGACTTCGCACTGTAGCGAAGTTACGACTAACACAACCTCTGGGACCTTTGCTCTATTACTTAAGTTTAATTTTTCCTTTTGATTTTATCTTAAACATTTGTTCTGGCTTACTTTCTGCGGAGGTCATCTTTCATTCGATTCGGAATCTTGGACCCAGCACGCATCGAAAGAAGTATTCCTTCCTCGTTCCCTACGTGATCCTGTTTAGTTTTTGTTGTTTTTGCTTCCACTGTATTCCTCATACCTCTGCTATTTTGTTTGACGTGAAAGCACAAAGCGGTGCAGCAGTGACTTCATGCTGCTCCCTGATTGGTCAGAGCCCTAGCCAGTCACGCGCAAAGAGAACTCTCTATGTATTCCTAAGCCTGAATCTGTCATCGTGATTGAAATTATTGGGATGCTTCAAGATCTCTAATGCCTATTTAATTATCCTGTTTTGAAATGTAGGAATTTTAGCAACACTTTCGGCCTTATCAAATTCTTTGGCGTGTCTCGTGATGTCAGTATGTTCAACTATTTATTTGTTTTTTTGTCTCGAATGTGCCCCGACATCCTAATGGAAGCGGGACTTTTATATGCCCTATGTACAACTCTCCACAGGAACAAGACGCATTTGTAAACTTCTGCGTCCTGACTTACGCACCTCTTGCTTCAGCTTGTTTAGTGGTTGCTAACTATTGTTACGTTGTGTTTCCTTAGCAACCCGACGATTCTATTTGTCACCCCCTGTAAATTAGGCAGAAAGACTTTATGGTGGGGCCGATCTTCGTTCTTTCAACAGTTCCTTGGCTTTGTTCTTTATTCGGTATTATCCTATTCATCTGTCCATTGCTGTATCCATTAGCTTGGAGCGTATTCCAATATCGTTTTTCTCTTCATTTACGCTATCCTTTTTGCAAATGTGGTTGGCTCTGGTTAGGAATGTCCTAGCTACCATTTCTTTCTGCGACGGTGGATGGATTGAGATTGCATGTATGTACCGATCTGTAGAGTTCCTTTCCTAGAGGCCCCGTGTCTGAGAGTATTGTCTGTTCGTTTATATACCAGAACGTCTACAAGGCCAGTGGAATATTTTCTTCCACTTCCATTGTTAAGTTGACGCCCAGAAGTCTGGAGCACATGAATTCTAGAAGGTCCTGAAGTATGTTGCTTCCATGTTCCTATATCAAGAAACCTTGCCTAGGTATCTGAGCGATCACTTAGGTTTCAATGGACTCGCCTTTACAGCTTCTTCCTCGAATTTGCAATACAAACGTTGGCCAAAAATTGAGAGAAGGGGTATCCCATGGCTGCTTCCTCCATATGTTGAATTATCTACTCATTGAAGACGAAGAATGTGGAGATAATGCAGTGTTCAACTAAGTCAACTAAGTCTTTTGAACCTTCTGCCGCTGTAAGCTTTTAACTGATTATCTGTGTGGTGTCAGGTACAGGAACCTTGGTAAATAGGGACACCACATCGAGGCTTGCCAGTAGAGCGCCGTAACTCAAGTTTATACTCGCTATGATATCTACGAAGTGTTGGGAGTTTCTGACGTGAGAGGGTGTCGGAGGGAATAATGGATGCAGGACCTGATTCAAATATTTAGCAAGAGCGTGAGTTGGGGACACTATGGTGCTAAATATTGGTCTCACAGGCACATCGGTCTTGTGTATTTTATGTATGCGTAGAACGTCGAAGTTTTTGAGCAAAGAGGTTCTAGGGATTTTTAGTTCTCTTCTGTAATTGACGACTCCTTAATTAGCCGCGTTTTCGCCTTCGCTATTTTCTTTATGGGATTCCTTGGGATTGCCTTATAATCTGGGTCTGATCTACGGGTCAGGCATGTTTGATGTTCTGAGAGGCCTCAGTTCTAATTTATTGTACTTTCTAGGCTGTTAGATGACGGATAGCAGCTTCTATCCCGCAGGTTATATATTCAGTAGGAGGACGTCTCGGCGTGATGGTAAAATTAAGTACATTATTCTGATGTAGTTTGTGATAGATTTGTACCGAAGAATGAATTGATAACATCAAGATTAAGAGACATCAAGTGCTGCATTGAAAGCGTCTAAAGGCTGATGACTCGAACAAAAACAACAACGATATTTTATCCTTGTCACTCATCTGTGAAATCTCACCAAATTAATTGCAGCGAAAATTAAGCAGTGTTGCAAAGGGTGGAGGAATGAACACCTTGTCCTATACGGCACCCAGCATGTAAAATATTTACCGACTTTCGATCGGAAGACTTTGGTGGCTAAGATATGATCCACATACACTCATGCTGTCAGAGCTATGAATCCAATTTCTCGAACATGACACACCTGTATGTACACACCTGTATAACATACAGGTGTGTCTTGTATAATTGAAAAATATTCAGACTGTATGTAGAACATATATTGTTATTGATGAGTGGAAACGACGTCAGTTACTGGTACTTCTTGAAGACAAGTTGTCTGGTATTGGTATTAATAAAAGTTGTCCCATTTATATTTACACTTCTTAGATATCTAAGTTTCTATTATGCTTCTTCCCAGATAATGTACCGCACTTTAAACTGTAAGTACTAATTATTTCAGGCTCATATATCCAGACACAACGGATCCTGACGTAAGGAAGATTTACGAATATGATAATAGTGTATGACAATATGCTAACAGTGCATCTGGAGGAAAATGTACTACAAAACGAAAATTGAAGTCAACCTTTGCTAGTCATACCGGTAAAATAGCACATGCATGTACGGTAAGTGAATCCAAGTTTGCCCAGAGAGGAAGTTTGAAGAAACACATGGTTGTCCATAGCGACGAGAAGCCATATTCGTGTAGCGTATGTAAATCCAAGTTTACCCAGAGGGAAGATTTGAAGAGACACTTGCTCCTCCATAGCGGCGAGAAGCCATATTCTTGTAGTCTATGTGAATCCAAGTTTAAACGGGAAGGAACATTGAATACACAAATGCTCATCCATAGCGGCGAGAAGCCATAGTTATGTAACGTATGTGAATCAAAGTTTACTCAGAGAGCAAATTTGAACCGACACATGCTCGTGCATAGCAGTGAGAAGCCATACTCATGTAGTGTATGTGAGTCGAAGTTTACCGAGAGAGGAACTTTGAAGGGACACATGTTCGTCCATAGCGGCGAGAAGCCCTTTTCATGTAGCGCATGTGAATCCATGTTTACCACGATGCAAGATTTGAAGAGACACGGGCTCGTCCATAGCGCCGAGCAGCCATACTCATGTAGCATATGTGATTCGAAGTTTACCACGAGAGGAAGTTTGCTGACACACATGCTTGTCCATAGCGGCATGAAACCTTACTCGTGTAGTGTATGTGAATCCAAATTCAACCGGAAAGGATATTTGAAGACACACATGCTCGTTCATAGCGGTGAGAAGCCCTTTCTATGTAGCGTATTTGAATCGAAGTTTACCACGAGAGGAAATTTGAACAAACACATGCTAGTCCATAGCGGCGAGAAGTCATATTCATGTATCATATGTGAATCCAAGTTCTCCCAGAGTGTATCTTTGAAGAGGCACATGTTAAACCATAGACACTCTTCCTAAACAACAGAGCCGAGAAACTATTCTTAGGTAGTAAAACCAAGGTCAAATCACCTAAAATGTGAACATTTTATAATAATATGCTTATTGCAGCAAAATTGCCATATAAATTAACATAAACACTAATAACAACAAAACTTGATCATCGATACATATCTTTCTGTACATTTAACGCGGCCGATAACCCAGATGTTAGGCAGCTTAAAACAACAATTATCATCACATTTAACGACATGATATCTGTCACATAACTCTCCACAGAGACGACATATACAGGTCGCGCATGGGTCATGAAATCTCTTCGTCCGGCATAACTTATGGTGGAAACCATGCACCGCAAGGCTTGTGACAAGATGGCGAAGATGGTAATTCCCTTCCAGGGAAACTCCAAATGCATCAGCTCTCATGTTTTAGCTCGACACGACTAGCTAGCTTGTAAACTGTCTCGAAACTCGTAATCGAATGGAGATTGGTGGAAAAAATGAAATTGTAAAACCACTTATAGTGGGTGATGTATCGAAGACGGAGGTAGGCTGTCCTGGACTTTTTTGTAGAACTTTTCATGCTGAACAATTCTTACACTCATAGTATGCAGATTGTTTTAACGGTGTGCCCAGCGTAAGCTTAAAAACTGCACGGACACCAGGTTTTATTTTCGACCATTTCACTGAAATCGTTACTGCTCGGCTTCCTTTGGTCATAAATAAATAATTTCCTACAGAAACCTTCCACGAGATATCTTTACAGAATGGTGAAAACCGCATTAATATACATCCAGTGGTTCCCGAGATAACCCATAACATCCAAGAATCGGGGACTTCGTCTTATACTAAGTAGAGATATTTAATTAATTAATCCTTTTACATCATACAAAATGTCTAAGTCATAAAGCTAGGTAATGCTAAAGACATAAAAATAACAATGCAGTGGTTGAGAGAAAAATAAGGAACAAGCCCTATTTATTATTATCATTTTGTTAATTGCATTAATGTGTAAAGGGGCCGGCGTTCATTGAGAAGAACTAACCTATTCTTTCCCGCAATTCTTTCTCGAATGTCTGGTTGCAATTTCGAAATGTTCACCCTGAAATGAGGCCCAATATCTAGTCTATTTCTATATTTGCTTTTCATTACGCACATTGTGGAAAAAGCTTGTTCGCGCAAGTACGTTGTTGCGAACAGAAGAATAATTTGTATTGCTTGATCGATGATTTCCATGTAGTCCTTTAGAGCCGTCACCTAGAAGTCTGCTAGCTTATTTTCATTAAACGTTATCTTTATTTCACCACTTGAGGTCAATTCAACAAGTTGGTCATGTTTCTCCTCTGATAGTATCTGGATATTTTCAATTTTGAGATTCGAGCTGAATGGGTCTCGAATCCAGCAGCCATTGGGCTCGGAAAAATAATCCCGAAATGATATTGAAAGACTATGGAGATGTTTGGCTATATCTTCATTTACCGGTACCTCGCAAGGCAAACCTTCGTTAGATGACTGCAGAAACGTTCTCAGAGTGGGGAAATCGTCAGGTAAGCCATTTTGGGCCCTTGCTGCCCAAATATTACACATTCCCAATCGCACTGTCCATGTCTTCAAGGCTGAAGATATCAACGTATTCACCTCAATGACCCCTGGTACTACAGCCAATGAAGGGCCTAAGCCTACCAAGCGACCGCTGCCCAGCCATTTGGCCTGCAGATATTGTGGTGACGCATGATCAGCGCATCGGGTCCCCTCGGCCGTTAATCTTGACTTTCGTGATCGAGGCGCTGCCTCACTGTCAGACAGCTACTCAATTATCCTTACGAGGCTGAGTGCACCACGTTCCAGCCCTCACGTCAGTTTATAAAATCCCTGACGGAGCCGGGAATCGAACCCGGGGCCTCCGGATGAGAGGCAGGCGCGCTATCCCAACACCACGGGGCCGGCGACGTAGTTACCTTGCAAACTCAAATTCAAGTGATCAGACACGTCAGCTAATTAAGTAGTTATGCAAAGCCAAGAAATGTCATTGAGTAAATCCTCATGTATCGTCTCAAGAAGAAAGATCCATACTTCATCTTACAGCTCGAAAAACCTCGACAAGATCCTGCCCCTAGAAAATCATCGCACTTCAGTATGAATGAGAAGCTGCTCATGCCTGCTACCAATGTTTTTTCAGAGCAAACATGTCACACATGTGAAGACTTGCCAAGGTCTCTTCAATTTTGCTGATATATCTGTATTCGACTTTGCACAGTATTGTTAGACATCGGGACGGTACTTACAAGCTTTGTGGCAGCATCGCCCAGCATTCTCTTGCACAAAATAATTGCTGAAAGTAGAATGAGCTGTTAAGCAATGGTATGGTGTTTGGCACCTTTTGCCACAAGCTGAGATACTTCGTAAGATGCAAGTGTTGCATTTTCATTCACATTTTCACCAGAACTTTTGGTAATTACTTTCTGGCATGATTTCATTTCAGCTAACCTTATTTTGAAGAATTCAATGGATTAATATTTGTGCTCCGATGGCTGCGGAGGTTCGCAGGTTTCATACTCTCGTTGGCAAGGGTTTGAGGCTTAGGGCAATCTTCTGGTCCACAATAGGTACAGTCAATTTACAAATATTTTATGACGTATTTCCTACTTTTCGCAGTAGCCTTACACTTGGAATGGCTAGGCTCAAGAGAGGCAGCAGGCAACCCATTCACTTCTATATTTATTACCTCTTTATTCCTCTTCGTCACTATCTGTAGCAGAGAGCCTACTTCGTTTTAAAGATCTACTCTTCAAACAACGATTCATATTAAATGGAATTCTGACAATTAAAACAATCAAAAGTTTCAACTTTCAAAACTCATGTATAAGGTGCGTTCAAAAATTAACGAGCTGGAGGCATAATTACAGGAACCAGTACCTGTATGTTAGAAGTATTGGCCCTGGCTGTCGAGGCATTTGTCCCACTGTGACACGAGGCGGTGAATGGCTGTCTCATAAAATTCCCTGGGTTGCGATGTGAACCAGTTACGCACGTACAGCTGGACGTCGACGTCCGAGGTGAATCGTCGGCCATGCAGAGCCATTTTCAGGGGACCAAACATGTCGTAATCACAGGGAGAGAGGTCTGGACTGTATGGAGGGTGGTCGAGAACCTCCCATTTGAATTTCTGCAAGAGTGCCGCGACTATGTTGGCCGTATGAGGTCGTGCATTGTCGTGGAGCAGAATGAGTCCTCGGGTGAGATTGCCTGGTCGTTTTGTTTTGATCGCTTGGCGAAGGGTGATCAAGGTTTGCAAGTAACGCTGGGCATTCACTGTTGTTGTCCCGTGCGGCATGAAGTGTATAAGAAGGGGGCCATCTTGGTCAAAGAAGAACGTCAGCATTACCTTTCCTGCACTCGTGTGGATGGCCTTGCCTTTTTCTGGGTGGTGATGACCCTGGATGCTTCCACTGGAGGCTTTGTCGTTTGGATTCTGATTCGAAGTTACGACACCATGACTCATCTCCAGCTACCACTCGTGCCAGGAACCCATTCCCTTCCCTTGCATAGCGCTGCAGATGACCAAGACAGTGGGCCATTCGAGATGCATCCTGTTGTGGTGGAAGACTGTGGGGCACCCATTGGGTACACACTTTGCGCAAGTGCAGTCGTTCCTTCATGATGCTGTGCACACTTCCCTCGCTCAATCCGACCACTGTCACTCGGCGGTCCTGGGTAATGAGTGCATCAACCAGCTGGGCGTAGGCATCGGTAATGCAGGGGGTGCCCCAGACCGGGCATCATCGGCTAACGACACCCGTCCTTCCCTGAAGCGCTTGTGCCAAGCCTTGACCCTTGCAAGGGACATGCAGAGTTCGCCGTACACTTGTGACATACGGCGATGAATGTCCGATCCCCCTACTCCTTCCGCTGTCAGAAACCGAACAACACCTCTTTACTCTTCGTTTGACGCCTCCATGTCACTGTTTGCAATGCGACTGGCAGCATTGGATGATTGATGCATGCTGCTGCTCGCTTTGTAACGACACTGACGTGCAAGCGTGCCCTCTAGCGACGGTCTGTGACCTTCCACGCTCTGGTCGGAACCACACCTCGTTACACACGCACGATTAGCAGATGTCGTCACCGGTTTGCGCATTCCAGACTGCGGCTCGTTACTTTTTGAACGCACCTTATAAATATGAAAATACACAAAATGGCTGCGGAGCAGAACACAGAGATAAGGGAGCAGAACACTCTTTAGCGGGAAAATAGAAAAGCCCAAATTACTCTGTGCCACATATGCTGTAGGTGGCATCGCATAATTACTATTTTTAAGGAACTCTTTGTACTTGCTCCTTTTTCCATTATCATTATTGCGTTAATTCTTGACGACTCCTCGCGGACCCCTTGGCCAACTGTCGCGGACCACCCAATGGAAACCTCTGCCATATGTGATTATTGGTACAATTTTGGTATTAAAAAGCTTCAGCGCAGTTTGGATAGAAATCTTGGAGAGGTGTTGAATGTCGTTCATGGCCAGCACAGCTGTTATGCCTTTGTCCTTAACATGTGCCGTATAGGTGGTTTCTTGGGTTTTCAATATAACGCCCAGGTATTTGAATGTATTCACATTGTTAAGTTTGAGCTCTCAAGGTGTCAGTAGCACAGAAAAAAAACGCGAAAGGAAGCAGAGTCATGGCGGAAGCCGATTGAAATAAACAAGTGGGGGAAATCAGGATCGCATTTGATTCTCCGCTGGGCCTCGGTTTGCAAATCAAGCAAGACGAAGATTCTCTAAAATTAACACAAAAAGATTACATTGCATAATGGAAAATCAAAGATACAAAATCTCAGAAATTAATCAAAATGATTCCCAGAGTATTGTAAGTCGTAGCTTCGTTGTAAAACCAAGCCAAGGCTGACGAAATCCAAAAGGATAACTGAGGATGAACTTAAAATTACAAATGAAAATACAAAGTAGAAATTACTATATTGTGCCCGTTTGTTCACCTTGAATGAACAGACGGCCACATAGCGAGGTGATATGAGAACAGCGCCAGCACGAAATCATACCTCAGGGCGTTCTGGGCTTGCCATAAAAGACGCTCAACACTGTCCCAATGCCCCACGTAAGGATTTAGGGGAATATTGCCAATACTCAGAAATGAGAAATATGGAAAGAAAAATGGTTTTCACGATTTATTCAACAAATAGACAACACAAATAGATAACTAAACACTCCCTAACGATAACGAAACAAAACTAATGTACCAAAATGTAAGCACTTCTACAAAGAAAAGAAATAATCATCGTAATCTCTGATGCATATATAAATACCCTGAACAAAATTTGAGCACGGAACTCTATACAAGAGAGTGCAAGACTAAATAAATAAAATACGTAATACAAGCGGCCTTAGGTGGCCGTCCTGCTTGACAATCATTTATGGTGAAAGAATCCATGATCGCATTTGCACTAGTTGTACATTTTATTCTGTATATTTACAATTACGATGCCATAATCCATTGTTCGTATTTATATAGTTTTTGTTGGCATCTGCATCGTCCACATTTACCATATTTACATCACTCTTGAGGTTTCGCAATTTCACATTTCATGTTTGCAAGAGATTCATTGTTAAATTCACAAGTAAATTTTCTTCGGCCACAGGCAAGACGTTATAAAATAGGCAACGTGAGGAAAATAATATATATCTCAAGGAGGAAAAATTAGGATAATTCCGGTTGATAATTTACAATATTCCCTATACCCAGTAATTATCATCCCTATACAGAGAACATACCCTGGCACGGAATAATAATTTAGTAACGTGGGAAGCCCACAAACATAGATATATTCACAAATATGTTTTCATAGTTACAACTTATGACACAATTCAAATATATAGATTGGTTTTTAAACTTTCAACTTAAACAAGCCACGGCGTGTATTTGACATCATATTTAACACCATATATTCTTTTTGACTAGTGACTCCAATAAATTACTTAACGTGGAAGTCGGGTAATGGGTCAATATTAAAAGTATTTATAACTTTCGACAGGGTTGCCACACATGGTACCCGTCCCAGCTTGCAACTATGGGAGTAACAATCCCTCAAATATTAACTTTAAACATTATCACTTTTTAACATGGGAGTCTTAATCCCTCTCATTTATTTCTCGTACATAAACAATTATTTTACTTCATTCCTGTATCCAAATACCTGCGATCCCTCACTTCTTGTGAATTTCAACCTCTGTCACTTGAAATTTATACCTTGGACGTCCATATCCTTGACTAATTTACCAGGTTTGATAATTATTAGAATTACGAAAATAATAAACAATTCTATTAATGTCATGTCACTTAGAGTTTCAATATGCCGATAGTCCTGTTAATTCATTAAATCACAGTCATCAAATCAAGTACAGAAATATCGATAGAAGAAAATATAAATTTATTGTGAATATTCATCTCACTTCCTAATCGAATTGGTGCTTCCTATTCGAAGAATAAGTACTAATAATCGCATCGTAGAATATTAATATATTTTGGTTAGAATATCGATGGCTGAGTTATAAAGAAACAAGACTTTCTACCTTAGGACTGGCTGATGACGGAGTGATCCCTACGGTGTGGACAACATCAATAAACCACGCTTCCATTTCGCCATCCTCTTCGTTGGAAGGCCCCAACCAAGCATCCGTGTATTCCATGTAAATAACGCCGGTTGGCGTTATCCACTCGTCCATCGTGACGTCAGGTCCCGTCCAACCTCGTAATGGCTGCCTAGAATCATCTCTACATGAAGGTGGACGTCATCAGGTTCCAATTAACCTGTTCCATGTTGGTTGTGGATTTGGACATGTCCTCGGACATGCGTAGTGGTGGAAGGTTCATCAATTAAGGACCTTTACTTTATTATAACCATGTAAGCAACTTTGTATTCCATGCGATACACTTACAATCCTTTGAGTGTCTTATTTTGAGCATATTCTGCACCTATCCTGGGTCAAGAGGTATTCCCTCGTCCGTACTGACGATGCAGCGGGCCCCAGATGTGGGTAAGAGGTATTCATCCGTTCTGACGATGCAGCAGGCCCCAGACGTCGGCTAAGTGCTCTAAGCGTACTTTGGACTGGTATCAAGCAGGGATCTTAGTTAGCTTATGGTGCGGGCAAGCCCGACGAAGAACTGTGTTCGCTAGCACTGCGCTGCGCCTTATAAAAGGAACTCGCCATGCTTGGGCTCACGACCGCGCCACTCATCTGCGCAACTGGAACTTTAAATGCAGATATCTCAGTCATCTGTACGTTAAATTCCTTGAAACCTTTTCCAAATATTCATAATAAAATAAACCAATAATCCCACGATGAAATATTATTCAAAATTGTAAAAATTCTGTCAAGAATAAGGTTCCACTGCCGTGCCGTGAGCGCCACCAGTCGCTCACTCACACTCCCTAGCCGCCAGCCTGCACAATGCCAAGCGGGCACGGCTTTCAAACACCACAATCCCCACGCCAGCTCCGTAAACATGTGCTATAAGGGCACAGCACGACTGAGATACCTGAGTTACGTCAAGAGTCTGTCAAGAGTAAGGTTCCACTGCCGTGCCGTGAGCGCCACCAGTCGCTCACTCATACTCTCTAGCCGCCAGCCTGCACAATGCCAAGCGGGCGCGGCTTTCAAACACCAAGATCCCCACGCCAGCTCCGTAAACATGTGCTACAAGGGCACAGCACGACTGAGATACCTGAGTTACGTCAAGAGTCTGTCAAGAGTAAGGTTCCACTGCCGTGCCGTGAGCGCCACCAGTCCCTCACTCATACTCTCTAGCCACCAGCCTGCACAATGCCAAGCGGGTGCGGCTTTCAAACACCACAATCCCCACGCCAGCTCCATAAACATGTGCTATACGGGCACAGCACGACTGAGATACCTGAGTCTGTCAAGAGTAAGGTTCCACTGCCGTGCCGTGAGCGCCACCAGTCGCTCACTCAAACTCCCTAG
This sequence comes from Meconema thalassinum, assembly GCA_946902985.2. Classification (NCBI taxonomy): domain Eukaryota; kingdom Metazoa; phylum Arthropoda; class Insecta; order Orthoptera; family Tettigoniidae; genus Meconema; species Meconema thalassinum. The sequence continues at coordinate 209,895,652 of OX336398.1, forward strand.
CCGCCAGCCTGCACAATGCCAAGCGGGCGCGGCTTTCAAACACCGCAATCCCCACGCTAGCTCCGTAAACATATGCTATAAGGGCACAGCACGAATGAGATACCTGAGTTACGTCAAGAGTCTGTCAAGAGTAAGGTTCCACTGCCGTGCCGTGAGCGCCACCAGTCGCTCACTCATACTCTCTAGCCGCCAGCCTGCACAATGCCAAGCGGGCGCGGCTTTCAAACACCGCAATCCCCACGCTAGCTCCGTAAACATATGCTATAAGGGCACAGCACGAATGAGATACCTGAGTTACGTCAAGAGTCTGTCAAGAGTAAGGTTCCACTGCCGTGCCGTGAGCGCCACCAGTCGCTCACTGATACTCCCTAGCCGCTAGCCTGCACAATGCCAAGCGGGCGCGGCTTTCAAACACCACAATCCCCACGCCAGCTCCGTAAACATACGCTATAAGGGCACAGCACGACTGAGACACCTGAGTCTGTCAAGAGTAAGGTTCCACTGCCGTGCCGTGAGCGCCACCAGTCGCTCACTCATAGTCTCTAGCCGCCAGCCTGCACAATGCCAAGCGGGCGCGGCTTTCAAACACCACAATCCCCACGCCAGCTCCGTAAACATGTGCTATAAGGGCACAGCACGACTGAGATACCAGAGTTACGTCCTGTAAGTTGGTGGTAACTACCACGTTTCTCGTCTTTACAGAGCTGAATCTCAGGATGTGGAGCATTTTTCACTCGATAAAAAGATTTTTTTTTTACCAAGATATTTTAGTTGAAGTGATTGCAACAAGTCATGACTTCACCAAGATGTGAGAGATTGCCACATGTAGGCTGATGAAGGTCAAATACAGACCAAAACTTGCACCAGCGACAATGTGAAAGCTTAAAATGAATGTATTTAGAGGTTTCCTCCAATACTGTTCACCATACAATACAAACCTGACCTGGGGTTTATGCCCCAGACTCCCTTGCTTGTAGTGCAATTAGTAATTTTCGTCCAGACAGTCGTCTTACCAAGTAGCGACCAATGGTTTAGTCCTGACACCCATTTTAGTTCAACAGACACTTTTCGTGCATACAATCGCCAAACTTCGCTACAGGGAATTGCGGTAAAGGGAAGTTGGCACCATTGCCTCATACAAGCGTTATTTTCAAATATAACTAATACACAAAGGCCCAATTATTACTGTTTTCACATAATTACGTTACGTGTGTAAACTGGTGTATTTTGTATCGGACATGTTGGCTACAACTGACGTCAATCTGTACGCCTCGTGAGCGCTCACTGCGGCGGTTTCACATACTAAATCTGGTGACGAACATGGCTCCGGTTGTTAAATTAACAATTAACTCATATTGACGTGATTTAGCACATATATCCGGTGTACGGTGCAGAAGTGATCAACACTTGCACCAGTGTGCGACCTCGCCACCCTTGTGCTGTTTGTTTTTTGATGCGCTCGCTTCGTTGAGACTTTACATACAAAAACAAACCTAACCTGGAGCTAATACCCCGTTTAGACGCCTCGGTTGCGATCCCGATTATCTCTGATCTGGATAATGTCCAATCGTGATCAATGGCATTTGTCATTGGTACCGACGTGTTTAGACGTCCCATCAGGACAATCCCGTAAAACAGGATGACATCGCTAAGTTCTGCCATCTTTTGAATTCCAAGAAATGTACAGTAGTTTGTTTCCTCCAGTTTTGAAGTATTTCAGTTATTCTTTTTACAGAGTTCAACCTGCTAATGTATATTCTTAATTTTATACAAATCCTGACAGATGTGTTGGCTAGGCGTCAGATTTCCTTTTTGTCACTTCTGTGATGTTAACCCCCTCTGGAGTAGTCCCCACCCGGCGATCCCAACGGGGGAATAGTTTACCTCCGGATTGGTATTTTACAAGGGAGGAGTCTATCATCACATGTGATTATGCATAGAGAGGTGCATATCCTCGGGAATAGCATTACGGCTGTAGTTTCCTGTTGCTTTCAGCCGTGCAGCAGGACGCAGTGTAGCCATTAGTTGGCTTATATTATCAATATCGTAACCGTCTATAAGACAAGTAAAGAATTGATTCATTCTGAAAGGCTGCTACTCCCTTTCAGAATAAGTAACAGAGGAATTCTACCAACAAAATTATTAACCTTCTACTAACCACTAAATACCAAAATTCTACTAACAAAAAATACTTAAGTTCCACCAACAACAAAACACTAACACTAAAACAGTCTGTCACCAGGCACACTCACATGCACCCTCAATCATCACAGTCTAATGAAACAATGAACTATATCTAATAAACTCTGCAACTGCCACTAGACATACTCACACACCACAGTCTAATGGAACAATGGACTATATCTAATAAACAAACTAACTACATACTTACAACTTAATTATTTAGCATCTCATATAGGCCTACAGTACTATATTTCCCTCCTACAGTCAAATACCAAAATCTTATAAATTATAGGTAGGCCATAATGTTTATCAGAAACTTGTGATTTCATTAAACTTAGCTTGGCTTCCGAAGGGTTAAATAGACATAATGAATAAAAAGTAACGTTAGGCCTATGTCACCGTGTTATGTCAGGCTTTAAAGCCTAAAACGAAAACAGGTTCTCCCTGGTAGGTAGTGGAGGGGGGGGGGTGCTGCAGATTCCTCCCCTTAAGACAACAATAACTAACTGACAGGTAGGTAGCCAACCGCAGTTTATAAATATCAACCCCCCCCCCCCAGAGTTTGCGAGGATTTTAACGCCCCAGTACCAAGCGACCGCTGCCCAGCCATTTGGCCTGCAGATATTGGGGAGGCGTGTGGTCAGCGCATCGGGTCCCCTCGGTAGTTGATGATGGTTTTCGTGACCGGGGCGCTGCCTCAATTATTATTATCATTAGACAATTATTAATAAAATAATAATAATAATATTATTATTATTAATGGCCTATCATCATCATTTTTACTATCATTACCGACAGCGGTAGCTGCGCTCGCTAATGCGCAGCGCTAGGCCATGGAGCCAAGCTCTCTGTGGGCTCAGTTGACGTGGGTTCAAGCCCCACCGTCGACCGTCCTTGAAATGATTTTCCGTGGTTTCCTATTTTCAACTCCAGGCAAATGCTGGGATATCATAATCATCAGCCTCGTATACATAAGTGAAATTAAATTTTTGATAACTTTGTTATTTCGGTTTACGCATTTTCAACTGGAGCTTGGATGGAGAAGTAAGCGGTCGTCAGTTTGGGGAATGCACTGTCCCGGCTTATTTGGAGTAACATTAGTAAACCACAGAAAACCACGTCAGGGATGGGCAGTAGTGGGATTCAAACTCACCTATTTCCTGAACTCAGGACTTTTGGCTCTACTGGTCAGCGTTTAAACACGCCTAGCTATTGGGATACGTAGCTCTTAAAACTCAGTTCTAAACATACATGTTATCATGGTCCACAAAAATAATAAGTTGTGTAAGGAAACAACTTGGCTCACTGCCTATCACTAATTGAGGTGCAGGTTTGTGATATTATGATTCTAGCCGAGCATAGTTCCGGCACTGCAGAAGTTAACGGCAAATACCTTCCCAGCTTTAAAAGGCCTTTTAAAAATGATGTTAATAAGTATCAGGGGCTCTGGTCATGAGTACCGTGTACGTGAGTGTGTCTTGAATTTGTCTGCTTATCTGTGTTTCTATGGTGACCGTAGCAGGCGCCCCTAGACTTGAAATAAATTACTTTCCCGACATTTGCCTGGGGGGAGTGTGGTAAAACCCGGGGTGGGGATAAGGATAGCCACTGTCAGCTAATCTCAGCACATGCTACAGCGCCCCCATCGTGGTCGAGGTGAGTGATTTAAAGCGCAACTGACTTCTCACCTTGGTCTACTTCTGCCCTATGGACTATTTTTAAGTATCAATTTATTGTGAATTTATTATTAGAACGGCCAACTACCGGATCGGCAATTATCCGGATCAATTTTCAGATAATTAGAAATGATTTATTATGTCACAAAAATTATTTCCCTTACCCAAAGGAGTTGTTGTTGATTCTTTTAGGGGCTCTGTGACATGGTGGTCATGTATTCCCGTGTATTTGGGTGTGTGTAGAATTTCTCTGACAACCTGTGCCACTGCGATATCTGTACCAGTGTGTGTTTGTGACTGAGGCCTCAAGCTAGATACCACCCTAGCATTTGCCTGGAGTAGAAGTGGAAAACCATAAGGTAGGAATCGAACCCACCTCTTCTCAGTTTCACCTCACGAGGCCTAGTATACCCCGCTACAGCCTCAGAACAGAATTACCTTTCTTCTGAGAATCGAACCCGGGCCTCCGTGGTGCCAGATATGAATGCTAGCCACTACGCAACGAGACGAACATTACCCAAAATACTGTTGAATATGTTGGAGAATGTATTTACTCCTGTCCAATTGTAGCTGGAATGGAACGACAAAATAAATACAAGCCTGCACAGATTCATGTCGTCAATCGCCTGCGAGAAGATGGCTGTACGCCCCAAAGCAATAAACTTTGTTTTAGAATACAGTAGAATGAAGTGGGCCTACGCCAAATTCTGTTCTGTGTTGCGATATGAAAAGTTTTATTTTTAATGTTTCATTGGAGATTTAAAAACACTAACCATATTGAAATATTTGTAACCTCACTTTGTTTAATACATGCACTAGCCTACTGCACCCTCACATAACAATAACTTACTCCGTGACCAATTATCCGGTCATTCCAATCCCCAACTATTCGGAATAACTGGTGTTCTACTGTAATTATAATTCCTTCTTCTGTCTCCAACAAAATGTCCCCTTATTAAAGAGCCTTCCACTAAACAAAGTAGGTTGGCTCAGGCAAGGAAAACACTTCCACAGAAAAGGAATCTGGTTGACATCAAATACAGACCCAGGCATCAGGAAGTCATTTCAAAAAGTCTCCGTCTGGAGCGCTGCATTCTACGGAAGTGAAACCCGCACTACTGGTGCAGCAGAAAAGAGGAGAACTGAAGCGCCTGAAACGCAGTGCCACAGGAGACCGACGAAGATCCGATGGGCAGATAGGGCTACAAGTGAAGAGGCATCAAGACGAGTGGGAGAGAAGAGACGCCTCCGGCGACAGCCAATGAAGAGAAGAGATAGGTTGGTAAGACACACACCAAGACACCGAGGAACAGCAAGCTCAGCTACGGAACGAAGGGTGTAGGACAAGAACTGTAGGGGCAGACCAAGGCTAGAACATGCCAAACGGACTCCCTCCGATGTAGGGTGCGGCAGCGATGCAGAGACCAGGACAGGGAAGCGTAGAGATCCGCATCAAACCATTCAAAGGACTGAAGACTCAAACACAGAAACATTAGTACAGTAATTTTAGGGTTTGAGGTGGGAATAATCCTCTGCACAGCGGCTCTATCTGATGCGCTCAACAACATATCAAAAGTCCCCAACTCTCCCCGACCTCCAGGCCCTGCAACTCATGGAGTCCTGGAAAAGTCCAAATGGAATATGCATCCAACGCGAACGGCTGTGCCAAAATCGACCGGAGATGTCCCAAACCAAAGTAGAAGGACAGAGCCATATTCGGAAGTAGCTGAAAAGCACATTTCACATCATCCGGCGCCGCCGGAAGCGCCAAAACGGCGGGAACTTTTTAAAAATTTCGCATTTCCGTCTCCATGCTCATGCCATTATTGTCGCGGGGGGCCCAGTAAGGCAGACATCATAAAAATGCTTCAAACAAATCCTCTAGGGAATACTTGTCTCCCTCTAATAGTGCACCTACTGCCCCCGTACGACCAACAGCAACCGAACCACGAGCGTCCAAGGGGCAGCGTGGGCATAGCCTCTGCATAGCCCGCAAGCCCGCATTTCAATATAGGTCTACGCGCAACGCTTATTATGTGATGCCATTTTCTGTGATGGGATTTTCACTTGATAACCTGTTAAAAAGGCCAAAAATAAAAGAACTAATTAAGAAATATACCTGTGATTGCACGTTGTCGGTGCGTTTATATGAAAGTATTACTTTTGTACATTGAACACACGTAACTTGCCTACCGTATAGTCAGGATCAGCTTCATCATCCACAAATACATCGTCAAAACTGTATAGGCAGACATATTGACGAGTAGATAATTGCGTACTGCACCCTTATATCTGAATTATCCACCAAAATCCCAGGCTGGAGATAATAATGAATTGTAGCATCTTGTAGTCCCGGATAAGAACAACATGGTGCTACTTCGCGAAATCACTCAGAATAAGGAACAGGATTATTTTCAAAACGGAATGTGCTATAGTAACTAACTACAGAAGAGTAGGGTTCTCTATCTACTCAGGAACAATGAGAATCTATATAAATCTCGGGCGTAAGGATGCGGATTAGATCCCTCGGGAACTTCCACCCTACAGCATATTCCTCTACAATTTAACTACAAAGATAATGCCAATTCCCTATAAAATATCAGGGAATCGTAACGACGTGCCTGTCGTATTTATTCTCTAAACAATTACACGTTTCCTAACACTGGCATTGATTATATGCCTTAATAATGTTAAATAAAATCAAATGACCAAATGTCATTGCTTCACTTGCATAAAATACAGGTTCGTTTCCTATAGAAACCATAAATCAATTATTCCAAACACTTTTTATAAGCTTAAACAAAATCATGACTTAAATAGCAGCAAACAACTGCTGTGCCCTAGATAACGGGAGTATAATAACAAGAAAAATGTTATTAAGTTAATAAAAAGATATCCCCATAAAATTAAATGAAATTCCACTGACGTAGTGTGCCCGTTTAGACCGGAGTCCGCACGACCACATATGCATTTTACCAAGAATCAGTCAGCACGAGAGTCAAAATATCCCGGGGCGCCAGATGGGTTAAATCTAATCGCAAAAACGACATCAAATGAAAAAATGCTTTACTGATTTTTGGCTTAATGCAACAATAAGGATAGAAGGAGATTCAACTGGGCATAACACATCATGTAAAATTATCTCATTTTATTTTGAATTTAAAATTGACTGCAAAATAAAATGCTCAAAGCAACATCACTCATGTGTGGCGACCCACACTCCTATTTACACAATGTACAGAAATTTTCCAACACATTGGACAATAATATTTGGAGACACAAGTCTGATTATTAGTCCTGTAGACTGTGTTCCAAAACTATATCGATTATTTATGATTAAATCCAGTTCAAATTTAATTGTCTCTACTGGAAATATCGTAATTCACTGTTTGAATTTTTACATAATATTAACACTCGTAGAATAAATGTTCATAGAATTTTAACTTTCACTTATTTTTCCAGTTTCAAAAAAATATTGTCAAAAATATTATTATCTCTGAATCAACACAAATTATTTACACATATTAATAACAACATCTGAAAAGTATCTGACCATTGAGCATAGCATCGAAGAACTGTGCGAAGCACAACAAAATTAATTGTTCTTCTGACATTAAACGTTTCGAGAAGTGACTCGATTATGAACTTCAAGTTCCTAACAAAATATATGATTTCTGAATCATCAACTTGATCAATAAATTGTTGGACCATCCAACTATTCAATTTTCCACTTGGAATCATTATTAAGAAAAATATTTATATTTGTGGCCATTTTAGTAACTTTCACAACTTGCAATTCTTCGACAGAATGCGAAAATAAGAATTGTAGCTTCACAATAAATTCATTTAGTTCATGGCACTAGGATTGAAAACATCCTTCAAATTATTCGTGGTTATAGAATTATTTTTAATTGGCAGTGGCCCATTCTATTATTTTTATAAGAACACAATATTCCAACAACAACGGCAAAGGTCTTCCTCTGAAGAAGAATAAAATACTATCATGACAAATCCGGGTTCTAGCAAAATCAAAGTCTTAATGGAATCCGTAAACAAGGTTGAAATAAGAACTGATGGTTTTTAAGAAATAACCTTCGGGTCATTCATACGACGCAATGTGTAGTTCCAATACTCCTTCTATAACACTGAGTCATCGAACCTGCTATTTGATTGATGCTCAAATAAAAACCTCCTCATTCCTGCGACTTAAACATGCGCACCTGGGAATGGCATTTCAACTACTCCACACACATAAATTTTCTTCCCAAAATTTATACAATAAATCAAGCCTCTGCTTGTTATCAACACTGGAAGATTTATAAACTTACAAGTTTATTTTATTTTACCATTCAGTTCAACCCGTGAATTTACCATACTTATGATACTCTTTATTTCACTTTCGAATGTGTATCTACGTCATGATTTTATATAAATACAAAAATATCCTAATTGATACAAATATCATTTGCTTCCCGTTTCATGCCTCTCCGTGTTATCTGAAAAATATACTTTGCTCATTGCAAATATTAACTGTTCAACCAGAACTCTCATGTTGGTTGAATGCGGGCTTGCGCTAACCACTCTCCTTCGGAAAATCACCTGTTCCAAACTAGAAATGATTAAACTACTTCATAAGCTCTCTCTCAATAAATGTGATTATTAGAAAATATAAGATCCAAGAATTATTTAGAAAAGTTATGAAAATCATTATTATTATTATTAGTGGATTATTATTATTATTAGTTATATTATTTTAAATATATTTAATTATTATTTCATTATGTGAGAATCCACATGTTCGAATCTTCGAATATGGATAAAATATCCATTCCTCAACAAAAATAATTATTAACTTTTACAGTTACATCGGCTGTTTTCCGTGATTATCCAAAAATATGAAACATTAAAATAAATGCTGGTTCTGCTCGGTCATCGATCCTAAACTGTTCTGAGTGCTGAAAATACTCAGAATAACTCTAATATGTCTTGCGTAAATCATTGCAAGATTTAAATACGAAGAATAATAAATGTGTTGGTCATCTGCAGAAAAAGAGTTTGTTCCAATTAGCTAGGCATAATATAAAGTCAAAATGTGGCTTACATTTCTCGTTGGTCTTGAAGCGTAGTGAACCTGGTCTGTACCAGATTTATCCAGATAAATGCCCTATCGGACACGCACGTCTAATCCTTGTATCGGCCGCCACTGTTGATCCATTTTAATATTTACTTCTGTTAACGCCATAACAGTTTGATTAACAGGGGTCAGATCTAAATGATCTATTCTCAAATATGTCAGTTGTAACATAACTCACGGTAACCTTTTCAGTACAAGAAAACACTGACAGTCTAAACCAATCAACGGCTGTTCTGAAGATCGTTCCCTGGGCATGGCTTATCACCATCTATCATGCGCGAAGCAACATATAGTTTCCCTTTGTCGGCTAATGAACAACACCGTGATAGACCGGCCTTCAATATACTAAAAGATCGGAGTGGTTATTAAGTTACAAATTATGAAACTGACTGAATTGGACTAAAATATCCAAGTATTAGATTATTATTACTGGACTGTGACAAAGTACTTTCTAGACAAAGTCTAGCATATGTCCATATAGAAATAAAATATTTCACCAGTGTCCGTAGAAAAATATCAATCACCTTAGTGATACTCTCTGTCGTAAACTTACTAAGTTCCACATGTATCGCAGCACTTTTGTGACTATCACAATTTTGAAGATAACTTCTGCGTAGATCCGGCAACCATGTGCCTTGGCTCAACGTAGCAGCACCTTGCTATGCAAGAGCTTGGTTCGAAGTGAGCTGATGTTGCTTGGGCCGGCCGGCTATTATTCAAAACGGTCAGGGCCACGCTGCATCACGCTGAAATCTAGAAATCCTCATATCTCTGGTATCCCTGGTCCGATTTACTTGATACTAAGCGCATTCTCTTTCATTTGGCCGTGCCAGTAATCTGATCCAAGTCTCAAGTCTCTACTCCATGGCTAACTATTAAATCAACAAATAGTCTCGACCTCTGCTATTACTTGTTACGTCACTTGACATGTTCTTAGCTGCATAAAATTTCAATTTCCTTCTGGAAGGAATGGAGCGCGATATTCAAATATCTCAACTTTCAAAAGCGGCTGTAGCCTTTCCCTTGATATCTAGGTGTCTGAATCTTGGAATACCCATTCCTAGAGTTGGGCACATCCACCCCACACCTAGCAAAAAAATAAAAATTTGAAAAATTTTTATTTTTCCTATCTACACATTAAATCATCTGGTTCTTGAATAATAAATCTTCAAATTCGATGCATTATAAGTTCCCACGATGTTACCAGTTCGTGTATTGGCGATTTCATAGCTTCCATTGTTGTTTACTTCCACAAAACGATATTCAAAATCTTTAATTTCACCAGGTTTAATATCAAAAATATCGTGATACTCTTCCAAAATTTTCCCTAGTTCTGGGGACTCCTCCTCAGTGTAGACTTCTCTTCCTTCAGCTTCATGAAAAATCAGAGACCATTGAGCATCTCCCTCGATGTCTTCCTCTTCTTTTCCCTCGAAGTTTATCTCTTCGGTATTCTTGAATCTGATCGTCTCTGTCTTCATGTCTATCACTGCTTGATATTTCTGAATGAAATCCGCTCCCAATATCATGTCAAAAGCCATGTCCTTCATTACAACAAACACATGTCGGAAATCATGTCATCCTATAGTAACACATAAGTATAATTGCGTTTTACACAGAGATATTTTGTTGGGTATTATTCCTTGGATCTTAATTCCTGATACTGGAATCTCCTCTAAATTCTCTTTGAGCTTCCACAGAATATAAAGCTTCTCGCTCACAAGACATAGCATAGCCCCAGTATCAATTAAAGTATCGACAGACATACCGAATACTTCGCATGATATGATTGGCATTTTAATTCTTGTACCCATTTCTTTCCGTTCGTCATTATGTTGAATTAAGTCATCATCCTCTGCTTGCCATTTAATAATTCTGGAAGTGAAAGTGTTTAAAATTCTATCTTCTACTGTGAATTCGAAGTTTTTTTTTTCTTTTCCAATCCCCCGGGATTGTTGTGTTCCCGATGGACCTGGTTCAAATGGCCTCTGTTCCAAGAACTGCAAGTTTTCTTGGTGTCTTTCTTCTAAGTTCTTCCTCGTCTCCTTATTGAACTCTTCATTGGACTGACGAGTATTCACATTCCCTCTATTATTGTAGTTGTTTCTACCATAGTATCTTCTTTCCTAGTACCTTCCTTGATTATCCCTTGGCCTTCTCCATCGAGTATTATATCGATATCCACCATCCGGTCTCGCATAAGGCTTGTAACTGTATCTGTTACTGTACTGATTCCATCCTCTTTTATTGGGCTCCTCCCTCGGCGTTTTCTCTTCTCGCCCCTCTCGAATCTCTCGAGGTGTTTGGGAATAACTGTCGGCCATAACAGCGTACACAGCGTTGTTATTCTTTCCTCCCTTCTGATGGAAGAATTGAGCGTTCGTATGATCAAGTTTCTGCAATACCTCGTCAAATTGCTCCATATTATAAATGTCAGCAGCGATCAAAGTTTTTTGGACGTCCGCTGGAAACTGACGTATCAATGCGGTAATTAATTCATTATCTGGCATCGGCAGATCTAAATGTTGTAGTTTAGTAAGCTGTCCAGAAAAGTACGTAGAGTATCGAGTAGGTTGTGACGTCGAGAATCTCTTTGAATATAATTCTGCTCTGACTTGCTGTTGGGTTTCCGGGGACCAAAACTTTTTTAATAACCCACGGGAAAACTCCTCAAAATTGGTGAGAGTGGACCTAAAAGCTCTAAACCAAAGAAGTGCAGGACCTTCCAAAAATTTCCCTATCACTCGGATCTGTCTTTCCTTAGGGATTTTGGAATCTTTTAGGTAATCACCTGCTTCTCTCAAAAATTCTACGGGTTTCACAGAATCTCGCCCTGAAAATTTAGAAGGCTTATCCTCTACATTTTTGAATACAGTTATGGGGTTGGATTGAAATACTGTCCTGACCTCCTCCTGTCTTAGACTATCAGTTTCTCTAGTTGCTCCTAGGTTTATCTGTATCTGTTCTTCTCCCCTTCTACTTGACATTTTCAACAGATGGTCAGACTGTTTCTCGTCCTTGATTTGGGTTTTCATAGCCTCAAGTTCCTTATGGTTTTCTTCTGCCATTTTTTTAATTACTTCGGTTTCCTTACAGTTCTCCTTGAAATCAGTGGATATCTGGTTCATAACAGCCTCGTGACTTTTCAACGACCCTGTCATATCTGATATGTCCTTCTGAGTTGTTTGGATATCTTTGGAAATTACTTGAATATGGGATGACAACGATTCCCTAATTTCCTTGACTCCCTCTTGGTTCTCCAGCTTGAGTGTGTCTTTAATTTCATTGATAACTGTGGTTTTAATTTCAGTTTGTAATTCATTAATCACACCTTCTCTTATTTCTCCCATTACGTGTTCTTTGAATTGTTCTGTCAAACGTTGAACAACTAGGATTGCCATCTCATTACTCTCTTTCTTCACTCTGACTTCTAGGTTGATCATGTCTTCACCAACTTTCCTAAGACCATGTTCTATCCTATCAGCTAAGCTTTGGGATCTTAGATCGGCATCGCGAAATTTATCGTCCATTAAACTTGCGTTAGTGGCTAATGAAGTTTCGAGCTCATGTGTTTTATCGCATAATTTAGTCATTTTACTCTCAAGTGACATTTTCAAAATTTCGGAATTCTCTTTAAATTTATTTTCCATAGAATTAAATTTACTATTTAACTTTTCTTTCAAGTTACCTTTTAACCTGCTTTCTAACAAATCGGAACTTTCTTTCAAGTTATCTTTTAAAGAATCAGAACTTTCTTTAAGTTTATTTTCTAATGAATCAGAATTTTCTTTAAGTTTATCATTTAACCTTTCTTTAAGTTTATTTTCTAAAGAATCAGAATTTTCTTTAAGTTTATCATTCAAATTTTCTTTAAGTTTATTTTCTAAAGAATCAGAATTTTCTTTAAGTTTCTTTTCCAAAGCCTCTGTATTTTCTTTCATAATGGCTGCTACACGCAGTCCAGCTTCTTTGGAACTCTCTTCCAAACTCCTCATCTTCCTCATCATCTCTTCCATAATTTTCAAATATTATTCAAAACTTAGGGGTATACATGATGGCAGACACAAGATTATAACTAGAACAAGAAATATGATTAGCTAATTGGAACACTCTAATAAAATGAGATTTGTCCTAACGTCGACGTGATGGAAAAACAAAATTCTCTACTTTTACGAATTACATTTACCTCAATATCACAAGAAAAATATGCAAGTTCTCAAATATCCTCCACATGGATTCTAATAATGCGTATGTACAGTCATCGAACGTTTACTACTGAATTTACTTGATGCCCTAATGGTTAAGCCATTATCAAAAATAATCAAACCCATTCTAATTATTAACCCAGTTAAATTTTTAATTTTCCCCACTAATTGGGTTTCCTACTAATTTATTCATCCAAACCAGACATCTCTCAACTCCCAAAATATCTATATAAAATTATCACAATTTAAATCGGCATGCGATTGACCATGTCTAACTCGAGCCCCACGTTCGAAGCCATTTCTCTCTCTATCTTATTTTATGTGCCCGTTTAGACCGGAGTCCGCACGACCACATATGCATTTTACCAAGAATCAGTCAGCTCGAGAGTCAAAATATCCCGGGGCGCCAGATGGGTTAAAGCAAATCGCAAAAATGACATCAAATGAAAAAAATGCTTTACTGATTTTTGGCTTAATGCAACAATAAGGATAGAAGGAGATTCAACTGGGAATAACACATCATGTAAAATTATCTCATTTTATTTTGAATTTAAAATTGACTGCAAAATAAAATGCTCAAAGCAGCATCACTCATGTGTGGCGACCCACACTCCTATTTACACAATGTACAGAAATTTTCCAACACATTGGACAATTATCTTTGGAGACACAAGTCTGATTATTAGTCCTGTAGACTGTGTTCCAAAACTATATCGATTATTTATGATTAAATCCAGTTCAAATTTAATTGTCTCTACTGGAAATATCGTAGTTCACTGTTTGAATTTTTGCATATTATTAACACTCGTAGAATAAATGTTCATAGAATTTTAACTTTCACTTATTTTTCCAGTTTCAAAAAAATATTGTCAAAAAATATTATTATCTCTGAATCAACACAAATTATTTACACATATTAATAACAACATCTGAAAAGTATCTGACCATTGAGCATAGCATCGAAGAACTGTGCGAAGCACAACAAAATTAATTGTTCTTCTGACATTAAACGTTTCGAGAAGTGACTCGATTATGAACTTCAAGTTCCTAACAAAATATATGATTTCTGAATCATCAACTTGATCAATAAATTGTTGGACCATCCAACTATTCAATTTTCCACTTGGAATCATTATTCAGAAAAATATTTATATTTGTGGCCATTTTAGTAACTTTCACAACTTGCAATTCTTCGACAGAATGCGGAAATAAGAATTGTAGCTTCATAATAAATTCATTTAGTTTATGGCACTAGGATTGAAAACATCCTTCAAATTATTCGTGGTTATAGAATTATTTTTTATTGGCAGTGGCCCATTCTATTATTTTTATAAGAACACAATATTCCAACAACAACGGTAAAGGTCTTCCTCTGAAGAAGAATAAAATACTATCATGACAAATCCGGGTTCTAGCAAAATCAAAGTCTTAATGGAATCCGTAAACAAGGTTGAAATAAGAACTGATGGTTTTTAAGAAATAACCTTCGGGTCATTCATACGACGCAATGTGTAGTTCCAATACTCCTTCTATAACACTGAGTCATCGAACCTGCTATTTGATTGATACTCAAATAAAAACCTCCTCATTCCTGCGACTTAAACATGCGCACCTGGGAATGGCATTTCAACTACTCCACACACATAAATTTTCTTCCCAAAATTTATACAATAAATCAAGCCTCTGCTTGTTATCAACACTGGAAGATTTATAAACTTACAAGTTTATTTTATTTTACCATTCAGTTCAACCCGTGAAGTTACCATACTTATGATACTCTTTATTTCACTTTCGAATGTGTATCTACGTCATGATTTTATATAAATACAAAAATATCCTAATTGATACAAATATCATTTGCTTCCCGTTTCATGCCTCTCCGTGTTATCTGAAAAATATACTTTGCTCATTGCAAATATTAACTGTTCAACCAGAACTCTCATGTTGGTTGAATGCGGGCTTGCGCTAACCACTCTCCTTCGGAAAATCACCTGTTACAAACTAGAAATGATTAAACTACTTCATAAGCTCTCTCTCAATAAATGTGATTATTAGAAAATATAAGATCCAAGAATTATTTAGAAAAGTTATGAAAATCATTATTATTATTAGTGGATTATTATTATTATTATTAGTTATATTATTTTAAATATATTTAATTATTATTTCATTATGTGAGAATCCACATGTTCGAATCTTCGAATATGGATAAAATATCCATTCCTCAACAAAAATAATTATTAACTTTTACAGTTACATCGGCTGTTTTCCGTGATTATCCAAAAATATGAAACATTAAAATAAATGCTGGTTCTGCTCGGTCATCGATCCTAAACTGTTCTGAGTGCTGAAAATACTCAGAATAACTCTAATATGTCTTGCGAAAATCATTGCAAGATTTAAATACGAAGAATAATAAATGTGTTGGTCATCTGCAGAAAATGAGTTTGTTCCAATTAGCTAGGCATAATATAAAGTCAAAATGTGGCTTACATTTCTCGTTGGTCTTGAAGCGTAGTGAACCTGGTCTGTACCAGATTTATCCAGATACATGCCCTATCGGACACGCACGTCTAATCCTTGTATCGGCCGCCATTATATACCCACAATCTGTCTAACAAGACATAGTGGTAATATCTCTTGAAGTTTGAAGTAACTGTTGATCCATTTTAATATTTATTTCTGTTAACGCCATAACAGTTTGATTAACAGGGGTCAGATCTAAATGATCTATTCTCAAATATGTCAGTTGTGACATAACTCACGGTAAACTTTTCAGTACAAGAAAACACTGACAGTCTAAACCAATCAACGGCTGTTCTGAAGATCGTTCCCTGGGCATGGCTTATCACCATCTATCATGCGCGAAGCAACATATAGTTTCCCTTTGTCGGCTAATGAACAACACCGTGATAGACCGGCCTTCAATATACTGAAAGATCGGAGTGGTTATTAAGTTACAAATTATGAAACTGACTGAATTGGACTAAAATATCCAAGTATTAGATTATTATTACTGGACTGTGACAAAGTACTTTCTAGACAAAGTCTAGCATATGTCCATATAGAAATAAAATATTTCACCAGTGTCCGTAGAAAAATATCAATCACCTTAGTGATTCTCTCTGTCGTAAACTTACTAAGTTCCACATGTATCGCAGCACTTTTGTGACTATCACAATTTTGAAGATAACTTCTGCGTAGATCCGGCAACCATGTGCCTTGGCTCAACGTAGCAGCACCTTGCTATGCAAGAGCTTGGTTAGAAGTGAGCTGATGTTTCTTGGGCCGGCCGGCTTTTATTCAAAACGGTCAGGGCCACGCTGCATCACGCTGAAATCTAGAAATCCTCATATCTCTGGTATCCCTGGTCCGATTTACTTGATACTAAGTGCATTCTCTTTCATTTGGCCGTGCCAGTAATCTGATCCAAGTCTCAAGTCTCTACTCCATGGCTAACTATTTAATCAACAAATAGTCTCGACCTCTGCTATTACTTGTTACGTCACTTGACATGTTCTTAGCTGCATAAAATTTCCATTTCCTTCTGGAAGGAATGGAGCGCGATATTCAAATATCTCAACTTTCAAAAGCGGCTGTAGCCTTTCCCTTGATATCTAGGTGTCTGAATCTTGGAATACCCATTCCTAGAGTTGGGCACAGTAGATCTCCGTCATTACAGAAACTATTCATTACTCTATACAATTATCTTTCGCCTCTTATCTCTTAAATTCGTCTCATGGAAGCGATTAAAATCTCTATTTACATTTTTAAATTACAAGTTAAAAATAATAATGCGCTTAAATGTAATTATAAACCTTTCTTTAAATCTAAATATACTTTCAGTACAACACAAATATTAACATTGTAGTTCAGCAACTACACAATATAAGATAAAATATGTACAACTGTCCAACTGCTTTCTCTACTGACAATATAGACTGAAATTGTCTTCCTATTTCTTTACTGCTTCTCTACTGACATTAGAAAATAATCATTCTCCATACTATGTCTTATTCGTTATACTGCGGCAATCCGGGATTCTATAATCCATACAATTAAGTAGAGGCATATTTCAAAGACCTCCTACAACTTGTCTGTTAATAATAACAATACTTAATAAAAATACATACTTCCACTGCGTTGAATAATTGCCGTAAATTCAATATCTAATTAAAGTGCCATTTAAATAGATCTCCGTTTACTCTCAGTTTCAACAAAGATCCATTAAATCCTATAATTACTTTCAGATTTAACATCATTTAGGATCCACTGTCCTGTGAATTTCAAGGAGGTTCAACTCTGTGAGACTATTACAATAACTTCCAATACTAATAAACATCAATAATACTTCATCTTCATAAAACATCCTTTTTCAACCTCAAAATATGCGCAAGTCTGTCACTGCAGACATTCCTTCAATAATTGACCAATGGCTTCACAATTGCCCATTGTCAAACAACAAATACCTCAGTCTGCTACAGAAATAATAAATCTCACTCTCAGAGATGCTTCTCAGTTCCTTTCAAAAATATATACTTCTTAACTCACTTCTCATTAATAAATTCTTCTCATAGTTGCAACAATCTCAATATAAAATATTTAATGAAATACTGGTTCTATCAATGAATAAATTTAACAGGTAATACGATAAAATACTAGTTTTCAAATAACAATCTTATTTCTTTGCATCACTCACATTTCTATAAATGCTTTCAATTAGCTGCAATATTTCTTTAAATATTTCTTCACATTCTTATTACTTCAAAAATACGCTGTAATTCGTATCTGTTAACTTGACATTGTATTCCTTTACAAATACTACCTTTAAAATATTTCTCTCACGAACTTCAATACTTTATCATTCTTAGTCACACAATATTTATAACCAAATCTGTTTAATAAGTTATCAGATCGTGACATTGCTTAGATCTCTACATAAGATCTCTAAGAAACGCATTCTTGCAAATATATTTCTGTATAACACTCTTGGAACATATTTCTAAATATTACTATCGTTGACAAAAAAAAACACGATATCTTACAGTTCAAAAATAAACAAAATGTGATCTGAACACATTTAAACTTTACCATAAATATATTCTGAACTAAAATGTAAAATCTCCCCATTCAAATTTCGAAAGTCGCAAAATTCTAAAAATTCTAAATAAAAATTCCAAATACTCTTGATTGACGAAAAACCTGAATAAACATCCGCATGATGTAGTTATGAAAATATAACGTCACTACGTACAATAATATCATTGAAATGTAGAAAAATTGCATCAATAAATAGTTGCCGGATATTCTTAACAGTTCTACAATACTCTACAAAGTGGGATATATATCGTTGGTCCGAAGACTACCTTGTGTTGCGTTTAAGATGACTAGAAGTGGGCTTTCTTCCCTATCCTTTAGAAACGGGTTGTTTCCAATAGCGCGAGACTGCATGATGTAGTTCGGTCTGCTCCGGTCTCCTACAGAAGTTCTCATCGTTCAGGTCCGGGATTCGAACTCTATCATCATCGTGTTGCCGTTCCTTCTGGTGGTGAATCTTCTTGTATGAGATGGGAAAGCCCTTTTTCTCTTGATGGCGCCGGGTCCTCCCTGGCCGCCGTCGTTCTGGAAATTCTTCTATCTTCTTTCGCCAAAGTTCTGACATATGTCGTCATTTTAGTTCTTGAAATGACTTGTAGGTGTATATTTTTCTGCATGGGAGAGATGAGATGTTAATCTCTCCCGCGAGATTTGTGTTATGACATTTCAAATATCCTTGCTGCCGTCATAGTTCTCTACCCATAACTTCTTAGTTGATCATCATGACTCCTGAAGATTCATTAATAAATTCCTCCCTCAACTTCAGGAATTTCATCATGGTTAATAATGTAGATTGGTTCTAATAACTTTTATATTTCGTTGAATGTCGACTTTATATATCTTCTTGCACAAACTAAGTGCCTTCGTTCGTGAATTTTCTATTTGCTTTGTCGAATTGTTGAGTAACTTGCTGAGACGTCATTCTCCGCTGAAGTTGTAAGTATTAAGAGCCTCGATTTTTCTCTCATTTCCCCCTCATCAAATTTCCAAGTCCACGTCCTTTTCAAACCAAGGATCTGATTGGTCGCTCATTGTCGATGATCATAATAATCCTTAATTAAATAAATAATTAGTCGCAATTTTAATAAATAGTTCTTATTTATTACTTAATATCTTCCATGATATTACGATGTGTTAAAATCATCCTGATAACTAGCAAAGCCCATTACATTGCTTGGTCTCGTTTAAGTAAGGCCGCTTCTCATTGGGTGCGTGCCACATGCCGTACTCGCGTCTCCTCCCTCCACACTCGAGACATGCTTGTCGCGCGTGCAGGGGTGGGCTCTCTTCGGGAATACTCGATTCTCCTAGTGCACGTTCGTCCTGTCTTTGTGTGAACGAAGCAGTTTGACTGCAAGTTCCCCCTCGTGACTGCTAATACCCTCATTGGCTAGCTGGGTTAACTCAGTTAACTGTGCGATGTATAAACCAGTTCTGTGTCGATTTCCAGCATAGCTATATTTTATCATGGGACAATTTACAAAACGTTTGGAGACATGAATAATTTTATCGCTCATATCCATATAAGAGCACAGTACCATCCGTATGTACTGATCCCAAAGTGCAGAATTAAGAATTTTTAAGAATAATCCTCGAAAAGTTCCTCCATAGAAAGAACAACCATTGCTACTCTCAAAGATGCAGATAGCTTTGGTGCTATCCGTGAATGACTAGAACGTGGGTGTCAATTCACTCCTACATTATCTACTCATCTGGAAACTTTCAAAAGAAGAGTGATGAGTGCACGTTGAGTCTGGAAGTGAGTTCTCAATGACCTTGCATACGCATGACCAGAAATCATGTATGGCACAGAGTTTTTCGCGTCTGCTAATAACCACAGTTCCTCCAGGCCACTTCCAGACATGACGTAGCCAATATGATCTAGAAAGGACTCTCAAACCAAGAGTTCGAGGGTCTTTTACCACCTTATAGGATCTGATCCTTTTGCAGGTATTTCATTAGCAGATGGCGGAATTTAGACAGGGCCTATTATTTGGTTTTCACTTGGTGCGGGTTTAGCACTGATAAATCTCATACCACCTAGGCTATGGAAAGTGTCATGGCCTGTCAGTGTCCGAATATTGAAATCAACGTTGCCGCATGCATATTGCGTCTGACGTGCAGAACGATCACGATTCTCGGCGGTTTCTTCGGTTACTTTCATGGCAGAGAATTTGGGTTATATGAATAAAACTGAGTATAAACTTCGATGCATATACTTCGAGCATGATCATCAGTTTTAAGTATATACTCTGTTTGTCATGCATAAAAGATCTTGAGTATTTACTACAATTTCCCCTCCTCTTGGAGTATATACTTCACTTGTGCCACGATGTTACTCTCGTTTCGTCGACGCACGTTCAGTCAGTCAACGTTTTACATGCCATTTGTTAATGCAAACCAGTCGTCTGCTGTAGACGGTCTTCTTCTTCTTTCTCCGTTACGGTCTTCTAAGGACCACGAGCCAATTTCAATGTTTAGTCCATTGGTGTTCTTTCTTCTTCCTCCAGATCACCTTCTTCTTCCTCCAGGACTCCTTGATCTCCACACTATGCATCTTCTTTCTCTCTTCTGACCATTTTGAGCCTCTTTTCGTTTCGTTTCTTCCTTGGAACCCTTCCATTCCCAACACTTTTTTCCTAAACATTTCTCTCTCTATTGCATCTTCTTCTCTTATATTGTTTCTTTCCAAATCCTTTTTAACTTCTTGAATCCAAGTTGTTGTTAATTTCTTGTTCCAAAGATATTTGAATATCTGTCTGGTTAACCTGTTGTCATTCATTCTATATAAATGTCCGAAAAATAGCAATCGCCTCTTTTTTATTGTGTCTGTTATGTGTTCAATGTTGCGGTGTATTTCTTAATTACTTCTTAATTTCCAGAATTCTGTAATTCTTAATGGACCTGATATTTTCCGTACAATTCGTCTTTCTAATACTTCCAATTTATCTAACTTATAATTCAGAGTTAGACATTCACTTGCGAATAGGCATTCTGGTTTGATTACTGTTCTGTAGTGCTGTATTTTCAAGTTTCTAGATAAACATTTTTTGTTGTAGGTGTTTCTAGTTATACCATATGCTCTTTCCGTCTTGTGTACTCTTTCTTCTACAGCAGATTTTTCTAAACCATTTTCCTGAATGATTTCTTCCAAATATTTGAATTTCTTTACCCTCTTAATTTTACCAATTTCTGTGACTAGGATTTCTGGAGCATTTTTTATATTTGTCATAAATTTGGTTTTTTCTACAGAAATTCTTAAACCTGTTCTGTTGGCTATCTCTTCTAAGAGATTAATTTGCACTGTTGCGTCAGTCAGATTTTCAGAAAGTATGGCAAAATCATCTGCAAATTCTAGACAGTTAATTTCAATACCTCTGCTTTTATTCCCTAGTGTTATGGGTGATATCTTGTGTTCCCTCAGTTTTTGATTCCAAATTCTCACTATTTTCTCCTGGTCACAGTTGAATAGCAGTGGAGATAAACCATCACCTTGCCTTACACCTGTCTTTATTTTGAATGGTTTAGATATTCTCCCCCGTAATTTTACTTTTGATATGGTGTCTGTGAAGGTTTCACGGATTAGATTAGCCAGTTTAGATTTAACTCCAAATTCTCGAATTACTTTATCTAGAGTTTCCCTGTCAACGGAATCGAAAGATTTTTTAAAATCCATAAATTTCACTACTATGGTCTTGGAGTTTATTATCCTGCGACGGATTATGGACTTCAGGTTGAATATCTGTTATGCGCAAGATCTGCCTTTTCGGAATCCACTCTGATATTCACCTAAATGACTGTCGAGTGTTGCTTGTATCCTAGTTAGTAATAATGTTGAGAATATCTTATAAGCCACTGTCAATAGGGATATACCTCTGTAGTTATTGACATCTTGCTTATTACCTTTCTTATGCAAAGGATGTATAAGGGCCACTTTCCATTCTTCCGGGATCTTTTCCGTTTTCCAGATTTCTTCAAAGATGCTTTTAAGGTCATCTATGATTTTGATTGAGACCATTTTATAAGTTCAGCTGTGATGGAGTCTTCTCCACTAGCTTTGTTGTTTTTAGAGTGTTAATTGCTTTTTAAATTTCTTCAAGAGTAGGTGGTGGATCTGCTTCCATGTTGTCATGAATTTCGGGAAATTCTAACTTGTTGTTTGGTTCTTCACAGTTCAGAAGTTGATCGAAGTGCTTTGCTAGTATTTCACAATTCTTTTCATCAGATAGACCCATTCTACAATTTTCGTCTGTGAAGCAAATAATTGGAGCTTGATACCCCTTTAAATTATTTTTAAAGTTCTGATAGAAATTCCGGGAGTTATTTTTAACAACATCATCCTGCATGTCAACAAGTTGTGACTTTTCAAAGGAGCGTTTAGCACTCTTATTTATTCTGGCTGTTTCCTTTCTTTGTTGTTTAAATTGTTGAAAGTTTTCATTCTTTCCAGAGCATTTCCATGTTTTCTATAATTTAGTTCTTTCTGCTAGGGCTTCTTCAGAAGTTTCATTCCACCAAACTTTTTTTTCATTTTTGCTGGCCCAAATACTTTTTTCGCTGCACTATTGATTTATTTGGATAATTATTGCCAGTTACCTGGTTTACTTATTTGAATTTTTTCATGAAAATATGTTATTGCTTCTTGTGTGATGTTGAGTCTGTCTGTGTTATATTTAATTTATTTCTCTTGTCTTCTTTGGATTCTATGAGGGAGAAGGTTGAGCTTAATTTTGGATAGATAGTGGTCGGAGTCAAATTCTCTACTTCTTACTTTTACATTCATAATTTCTTTAATATTATTTCTAGAAATAGCAACATGATCCAATTGGAATTCTCCTAACATTGGATTTGGAGATATCCATGTTTTAGCTTTTCTTAGTAGTTTCCTGAATGAATTTGACATTAATTTCAACCGAAAGGTTTTACAGAGATTAATTAGTCTCATGCCATTTTTATTAGTCCTTTTATGGGCTGGATATTCCCCGACTGTTTTTCGATAAGCTCTTTCCTTCCCTATTTGCGTAGGGAAATAAGAAAATTCGATTTTGGAATTTTGGATATTTCCTCTTCTAAAAGTTCCCAGAATTCTTCTAGTTTGCTTGTTTTTTTTTTATTGTCATCATTTATGGGTGGGTGGCAATTAACAAAGGTATACTGTTTATTCTTGCATTTGATTGTTAGGAGAGAAGTTCTTTCTGAACTAGATTTTAATTCTGTTACATTGTCTACTATATTTTTATGAACGTAAAAAGCAGTACCGAGTAGTGGCATTCCTTTCATAATTTTGATTGCTGGTTTACCCTTAAAAATTCTATGGTTTCCGTATTCTGCAACATTTTCATCCAAGAATCTTTTTTTTTTTTTGCACTGCGAGGATTTGTATTTCATGTTTATTTAAAAGAATGTCGAGTTCTTTCTGTTTACCCTTTTTCAATAAGGAATTTACATTCAAAGTGCCTGCAAAGAAGTTCTTCTTAAACTTGAGTCTGGAAGGATACCAAGGATGCTCCGATTCATCCTTATTGCAGATGTTGGGACTCCCCAGAACCCTAGGTCCCGATGCATTGCATACTGCAGTGGTGGATTTCTCTTCTGAGGTACCACCTGGGGTAGTGCTTTCTTTCAGCGTACTTTCCATTCTGCAATTGAAATTGTACATTGTACAAGTTAGGAAATAAATTCCATGATAAGATCTATTTCTTTATTATTCGTCTTCGACAACTTTTCCCAACGATAGAATTTTCCGTGATTAAATACTGGTAAGTTTGTTCTCCATCCATCATTTCATCGCTCTCTCAATATTCATATATCTGATATCAACCAACATAACCACCATAGCCAACATTACATACTTCTCGCTTTCAACACACAATCAAGTCCAAAGTGGCCATCATTTCCACTGCCTACTTCGCTCACACAGCAGGGCGAGAGAACACACCGACGATCCCAATGACCACTCACGCGATTATCTAGTTGTGAGAACAGGATCGGGCTGATCCTGTTGGAGGGAAAGTTGATCGCGATAATGTAATCCTGTTTCGTTTAGACGTCCCAACTTAATCTGGACCGGGGGCCGATTGAGATCACGACCGGGTCATCTAAACGGGGTATTACACCCAACCCACTTGCTTGCGGTACAATCAGTAATTTTCGGTCAGACAGAAGCCAGTTGTTTCTCGCTTCGCTTCGCAGGCCAATAGACTCTCGCTCACTTCACTTGACCTGTCTCGTGTATTTTGTGTAACATATATCGGCAATGGTGACATGACGTCAATGTATACACCTGTGTGAGTCTCTTGAGGACACCTAATGTGCTTCTTTCGGAAGCAGTTGAGCAACGGCAAGCTGTGACAATTAATTGCCGTCATTAAATGAACAAGAAATACCGACTTAAGCCACATATTTACGTAAGTTAGCACATACAGTAAATATTCGATTAACCGTCAACGTCGGGACCGTGGTCGTGACGGTTGAGTGGATAAAGGATGACAGAAACTCTGTATTATTCCTCCAAAACATGATCTCTATCAATTATATTATAGACAGATATCACTCTCACAGTAATGTATTGTAATATATTTCGGAGCGAAGAGAAATTAAACACGATTGTAATAGCAAATAAAACTATTTATTACACGATACAAACATCCGTACAGTAGCTACAAATGTGGCAAAATAATGTACAGTGCAGTAATATAAACTTACAGGTGAAATAGTTCATATAGCTTGAAAATAGTCAATCATTTTCTTCTGCCTCTTTGATGCTCGAGCTTTCACCGCGGCAATATTTCGTATTTTTAGGAGCAGTAGTGTCTGTACACTCGTAGTAGTGCACTCGTCGCAGTTTCACCCATTCTTAAGCGTTTTATAATTTCAAGTTCTTGGTTAAGTCCTAAAACAACACGTTTACGCTTTTTAGACATTTTGCCACGTCACTGTAACACACACACCTGCACTAAATACGGTAGTGTAAAATACACACTGTACATATATCACTTTCATTCCAGTGGAAAACACGTAACAAATGGGGCACTACTTCACAGCCAGCTAGATACACTGCATTGACAGACCTTTTGCCACAACTGAAACCCGATACAGAGGTGACTGGTGACTGACAAGTGAGACAAAAGGAAAAAAGAGGGGGAGGAGTGTTGGCGCGTCAACTGAAGGCCATATGTACCATTGTATGGCGGGCAGGTACACTCACTTCCCACTAAAGGAGAGTAAGTAAACAAAGCGAACGCGTCACTGCACCTTAAAGCACTTTGGTATTACAGTAGGCTATCATTATGCTATTACAGCAATGACGGTTAACAGAAACTGACGGTTTAAAGATTGACGGTTAAACTAAGTTTTACTGTATTTTCAGTGCAGTAGTTAACAGCCCTGGGGCAGGTTTGCAGCAACTGGCCAATCTTCTCTATTGTCCGCCATCCTCTTAAATTCGTAATATGATTTTGTGTTTGTGTCTGCCAGTGGGTTTTTCCCTTCTAACGTCCCTTCGATGACTCTTGCTAGCAGGCTATTATGTCTGAGAGTATGGCCCAACATATTCGCTCATCTTGTTTTCAGACTCTTCATAAAGCTTCTACTTTCTCCAGCTCTTCTGAATACCTCTTCATTTGTCATATGTTGTATCCAACTGAACTTAAGCATTATTCTCCTGCACCAAGCCACAAAGCCATCAACTACTTCTCTTTTGACTTCCCTATTGTCCAGGTCTCACTACCATACAAAGCCACACTCCACACGTACGTCTTCAACTGTAATGGACTGTGATTTCAATTTGTAATGACTCCAAGAATATAAAATTAAGGTATGAAAATGTCCAGGTTCATCACTCCCTAACAATTGCCAAAAAGAAATGAGGGCACATTAGTGAATAATATGGACCAGGTACACATTGCTTGTCCGTCCATCTGCAATTTAATTATTTAGTATCAGTCAAGACATGCACTCGGCCATATCACTTGGTAATTACAGGTAAAAACAACTTAAGATGGTCTCCTGTCAGAGAGTGTGCACGAGTAAAACATTCTACATATAATTAAAAATCGTGAAAGATAATTAAATTTTTCTGTCACCTTGACTGTGAATTAACCAAGTTCAACTGTATGTTATTATTATTATTATTATTTATTTACCATATATCGTACAAGACGTATGGAAGGCCTAGTGAAAAGGGGCAAGCCCCACATACATATTTCATGCTTCACAGGCACAGCTTACATCTAGATTTGTTTGAACAATATTTACATATTTTACAAAGATATTTGCAGTATTTACATATTTAGAATATTGACATAGTACATTTTCCTGTTCACTCACTCTCTCACGCACGCACTTTCATAACCTCGATCACGCGATACATACATTCATTCCATTCAGATACTCATTCATTCAGCGAGACTATCAATCACTCATACATACGTTTATTTATACAATGTACCTTTTTACGTACGGCTTGAATTTCTGAAGAGGCAAGATCTTGGCATCCCCTGGCAGCGCGTTCCATAACCGCGCAGAGCGGCCGTAGAAACCTGTCAGGTAAGCATTGCTACGTGCAAAGGGCGGAACGAGGGTTACACCTCGTCCTCTCCGAACTGAGCGATATGCCAATGACAGTCGGCAAAAAGGGTCAATATTAATGGAACCTTGGATTGCGAGTGTGCTATGAGGCAGTCAGTACGAGAGCTTATCACTTCATTGTAGTAATACTCAAAAATAACTACTGTATAGATAGCTATAGACGACTTCACTTATCCCTCTACTTGTGAGGTGCGGTCAAGCTCACGACAATAATATTTTGAAGTGTTATTTTTATCTCTTCCATTGTTACTTCCCGCTTTTTTTTTGTGTGTGTACCTTCCAAGCACATGGCCTTGAGTCACTGCATAGCTCTGTACAGTTCTAGCTTCTGTTACGTGCAGACGATTGCGTTGTAACATTTTCGAGCTGTATCAGTGACCGCAGCTCACGGTTAACGTTCCACGCGGACCATGAAGGCAGGAGATACACGTTCAGCTAAAGAAGAATGTTTTACTGTTTCATTGTGTCAACCATGTATATTTGCTTCTAAATAATAATTCTAGAATGATATTTTGATAAGTTTTCATTTTTAAAATTAATTAAATCTAATAATCAGAGAGAACTTTTATTTTTTCACATTACAAATGTAATAAGATTACGAAAGACCTATGCTTTGATTATAAGAAATGTTTGTATTTGTATCGTGTGTTAGAGAAGTTGAAGTATGAACACGACAAATTTCAAGTAAATAGTTGTATTGTGTGTGCCTACGAACAAGCAAGATTAATCACCGGTCACTCAGACCTCACCTCACAATGTACGTCACAGTAATACCACCTCACAAGTAGAGGGTTGAGTTTCAGTTTCAGGGCTTTACGACAGCGAGGTCATGTAACCTCCATGTGAGGCTAACCGGTTTCCTTATTATTATTATTATTAGCCTAATTTTCACATTTTGCAAAAATGAAGAAAAAGTAGACTTATGAGATCGGGCAAATGTCTGTCTGTCCTTCTGTCTGTCTGGCTGTGTGTGTGTGTCCCCCCTATCAACTCCTAAACGGCTGCAGCAATCGATACAAAATTTTGTAGGAGTAAAGCCCTGTGCCTGAATATCTCACGTTCATATTTGAAAATGATGTCAGTGCTACCAACTGCTGAAAAATCGCAATTGAAATATGAGCTCCATGTTGGATATCTTGGAAGGTATGAATGGGAGCCATTTCAAAATTGACACACATATAGATAATAATATTGCAGTTATATTTCCAGGAGGCCACACATGTCAGTGTTGCCAAAATGATTATAAGCCTATTGATAGGTCCAAATTTTAAATGCATATAACATCTACACTATCAGTTGGATTTCAACCAAATTTTGTATGTGCTATGTGTACATAAACATATATTACTGAGCGTATTCTTAAGAGCCATCAGGGCTGCCAACTGTTAATAAATGCTCTAATTTTTTTAAAATCAAAATACCCATATATCAGAAAGTATGCAAGCCGACACCTTTAAACTATGCACACGTATAGTACCTGATATTCTATATTAATTTGGAGTAAGTAATAAACGTCAGTGCTACCTACATGATTCTAAGCCTACTGATAGGTCCAACTTAAAATACATGTAACTTATATACCATCATTTGGATTTCAACCAAATTTTGTGTGTGGTATGTGACCAATAACAGATATGACTATGCCGATTCTTAAGAGTAACCACGGCTGCCAACTGTTAATAAATACTGTCTCTATTCTTGTTACCCTAATATCAATATATCAGAAAGTATGCAAGCCAATAGCTCTAAACTTTGCACGCGTATAGTACCTGGCATTTTAGATTAATTTGGAGTAACTAATATAAGCATACGCCAGTGCTGCCAACATGATTTTAAGCCTGCTGATAGGTCCAATTTTAAAATGCATGTAACTTCTATACTAACTAATGGAATTTATTCAAAATTGACACAACAATAGATCATATTATTTCAGATTATTTCTGACCAATACATGTATGTCATTGTTGCCAACATGATTTTACGCGCGCTGTTAGATCCAATGTTTAACTGCATGTAACCTCCATGCTATCCATTGGACTTCAACCACATTTTGTATTCTGTACCTTAAGAGATGGAACTAAGAATATATTCAGTCACCAGGGCTGCCAACTGTAGTTCTCTATTAGGCTACGTTATGCCAAGTATACAGTATTTCGAACTAATTAGAAATTTCGATATTACCAACTTAATTTCGTCATTATTCTAGATAGATCCATAATATAGATTAATCATTGGCATGATTCTTAAATTTTTTAAAAAATAGGCTCTTTAGTTTGTCACGGAACTTCTTGTTGTTATTATTATTGTTATTATTATTATTATTATTATTATATTTACGTTATTTAGCACATATTTTCAGTGCAGTAGTGATTATAGACAGTAATTTCAATTGGTAATGACTCCAGAATATCAAATAAGGCCATCGGCTGCAGTAAATGTATTAATTATTATTAAGGCCCGGAAGTTCATGCAAAATCTTATTTTTGCATATTTAAGCTTATTTTGGTTATTTTGTTAGTTAGTGATTGTTGGTTAAAGGGGCGGAACTACGAGGTCATCTGTCCCTCTTAACACAGATTAAAGTATACAAATTTAGAGGTGGACACCCTCATTGGATAAGACCGAAATATAATAAAACAGAGAGTTAAATAAAATTAATAATTATGAAAATAAACAAAAATTACGGAAGAACAAAGATTCAGCATTCAAAAACGAACAAGTCGTTGAGTCAATGTACACTGGAAAATTTAGATTGCTGGCCCTAACCCACTCTCACTTATAAAGCGAATCACGCGATCAGCAGCCGCCGCGTCATCGTCTAATATAAGTTTGAGTATCATCTGCAAACCAACGTTTCTTCGTAAGTCAGCAAGATCCACACACTCGGTTAAAATGTGGGCCACGGTGAAAACGGCTCCACAAGTACAAAGTTAGGGGTCTTCCCTTCTCATTAGGTATGAGTGGGTGGAACTTGTATGACCTATCCTTAACCTACACAAAATGATGGACTCCCTCCGTGACCGGAAGGAGCTCCGCCACACGCGAGTAGTTCCCTTGATCGTTGTCAGTTTACTGGGCATTGGGTCAGCTAGCGACTGACTCTCCCAAAATGCCAGTACTTGTCGGCGTAACTGAGAGTGAATATCTCTAGCGGGTACCTCCAATGGTCGAGGTGGTAGTGATACCGCCTCTTTTGCAGTTTGATCTGCGTACTCATTTCCCGCAGTTCCCATGTGGCTTGGAAGCCACTGGAAGGTTATTCGAGTGTTAGCGCGGCACAATCCGGCTAGTAGGTCGAGGATTCGTTGCACTAGGGGTGTTGCGGGAAACATGTAGCAATTGACTGCAACGAACTCAAATAGTCGGTACACACGAGAAAGTGGATTCGTGCATTCTGTAGCCCAAACTGCAGAACTTCATGGATGGGAACGAGCTCCGCAGTAAACACACTACAGGCCTCAGGCAAAGAGATCTTGGTAATTGCACCATCGATAACGTAAGAACAACCCACATTCTCATCCATCTTCGAACCATCCATGTATAGAATACCAGCATCCGGAAATTGGTGAACTACGCTGTGGAACTGCCTCCGATAAACGGAGACATCCGTATTCACCTCAGGACTTCGGTGTAGATATAA
The DNA here is from genome assembly GCA_946902985.2 of Meconema thalassinum. Classification (NCBI taxonomy): domain Eukaryota; kingdom Metazoa; phylum Arthropoda; class Insecta; order Orthoptera; family Tettigoniidae; genus Meconema; species Meconema thalassinum. The sequence goes on from OX336398.1 coordinate 209,926,177, forward strand.
ACGAGTCTCCGGACTCGGAACTTGCCACTGAGGCACCTCGCTAGGTGTCCGGATCATACAGAGACCTACAGCCACTCCTAGTTCAGTACACGAGCTATCGAGTCGAATACCAACCGGCCGAGTGGCAAGAGGCTGGTTGGCGTACCTCTGGTGGCATTGGGTACTGAAGAGAGCTCGATAGCTCGGATGTTGGCAATGGCGAGATGGTGCGTGATGATGTTTCCGTTTTGGTTACATCTTGTTGCTAAAGTCTGTGAGTCTCGTATTTGTATTATCTGCTGGTTAGTAGTTTGCACCGTCTGTAAGGGAGAAACGATTTCTCCAACAACTGAAATGCTTTCGTTCCTTTCAGTTTACTACCAGTTCACAGTAGGGGTTCGGCTTATGAATGACCAGGAATTTCCAGAAATATTGTCTGGATCTATTATCTCAAACTCCTTGATTCCGACCTTCAGTGAACAGCCAAGCTGCTTACCGTCAACCATAGCCGGAGTTACGGCTTCAATAAAAACTAAAAACATAGTTAAGTTGCAAAATTTTGTGAAATAGTTTCAAAGTGAAATTCTTTCTACCGACGGTAGTGTCCTTTATTTTAAAATTTGTGAAACAAATAAAGGCAGTTAGAGAAAATTTTCAGTAACTCAACATTTGGAAACCGCCAAACATAGGCCGGAGCGAAATGCTGTAAAGAAAGAAAAAACACATCAATTCAGTTCTTGTTAAAAATGCCATTAGTTGCCCTGCAACCAAAGTTAGTGAGTTTTCTCAAGACCAGTCTTAATTACAGCAAACATACCATAGTAGAAACTGGTAGTTATCTGTTCATATTTTCTTTATATTCAAAATAGAAGCGCTAAAGAATACGGAGTGATCCTAACTGCCGTAGTTAATTCATAGTGCATATTTTTTGATACGTGATGCATATTAGTGCATATTTAATAATGTATTAGTGCAAGAACTTCTGGGCCTTAATTATTATCATTAGTTGTCTACCATTACGGCCTTTTGGCTACAATATATTATAGGAACCTTTCACATACTTATCAGAGCTTCGCGAGCATTCGCAGCACGATGTACACTTCATCAAATCTTCAGAACAATTTGAAGGTCACAAGAACACACACCCACCTCCCAACAAATCATCCACAACATAATTAAAGATGGCAGCATCCCTTTACGTGAACCGTAAACAGTAAAGACCAAAAAATCTCTCATGTCAAAGATATGTTCTACAGGATTCTCTCAGGGACAATAGCTGATCACACGTTCTGACCAATGGGAAGAGCGTATGAAAAGACTGCGTTGTGGCTTCTAGCATTTCATAAGGGAAAGGGTGAACTGAAAGTCACAGGGCGAGGAATCGTTCTGCCTGGTCGATCCCGTGAATTGGTATGTACATTATGGGAACATTTCTAGAAGGAGAGAGATATCGGTGGTCCTTAAGTGCCTTTTAGTAGGCTAAAGTTGTCGACATAACTTCCGTGACAATGACGGAGATAGTGACACTAACACTTCCAGTGATATCAGTGGTGTGGAACCTCTCTTACCTTAATCTTCAGGGGCTGATGACCTCGCTGTTCCGCCCCTTAAAACACCAATAACTAACTACCTGAATCTTCGTTTAAAATGACTAGTTGGAAATAAATCTACGGATACACCTGCAACGAGAACTTCCAGTAATATCGGTCTTAATATGTCACCCATAGTCGAGCTACCAGTTTGAAGGTCCTTGATGCTATCCTTCAAATAGTAGCCTAAGTTCCTTTTTTTTTCTCTGAACTGACAGTTCACATTTAATTTTGTGTGTGTTTTCTTAAACATGATTTTGCTTTGAGTAACAACTTGCACTTTCCAAAGTTAAGGCATAGCTTGAGACGTTTAGCAAAGTAGCTGACTTGAGGAATGTTAATGATGCCACAATGAAAACTAACAAGCTTATTGACAGCGTTATGACTGGTGCGTATAGCAAAAATGGTAGTGAGAACTGCGGAAATGCCGAGACCTTCTTCTCGAACATACGGTATTTACTATGCTGTAAAGAAACAAAGTTGAAAGCATGTGAATAATATTTATCGGGTTTAAGTGCAAACCTTGCCAGAGTATTTCGTACGCAAAATAGGAGAAAAATCCTCTTTTAAGCCTGAAGCAGTAGATTGCCATAGAAAAAAAATATAGGCTAACATTATTGTATGTTATCGAACTCAGCCTTAAATTGAAGCCATTACTATTATCACAAAAAATAAGGAGATGTTGTATATTCTACATCTGTAGCAACTATTCTAGATTCTTAATAATAATTATTAAATATATTATAGCCAGTTGAATGATCTAACTCATTTGCCCACGTGCGCGCGGTAGGAGCGAGCAGATTGGCAACCTTGTCCCCTGACCACATCACGAGACGAGAACTGTCAATCCCATTCTGGCAGCGTACAGAGTATAGGCCTAGTTATTTATCGTGTGTGACATGGCAAAGTGAGTTCAATAGCTGACAATATCACTGAATATCTTAACAAATATTCAAGTGATGATGAAGTTTCTCTGTCCGAATCGGAAAGTGTAGAATATGATGATGATGATAATCCAGCATCTCCAGACAGTGATGTTAGTGTGGATAGCGACGAGTGTTTTATACAAAAAATTGCTGACATTTTTCAGTGTTACATCACTTTAATCATTTTGATCTATCCTTGTATCTAAAGCACCTAGAATATTGCTAGCAAACAATAAAGTCCTACTGATATGAATTTCAAACATGGGTTGTGAATTCCATTTCCTAGAATTACTTCGAAACTTTCAAAATCTGAAACTTGTAACTTTGTTTCCACATTTCTTATTTCTTAACATTAAACCCTTTTGGTTTAAAGACAACACATACATGCAGTGATAATACGTGATGAATACCAAATTTCATGTTGATATCTTCATTGGTGTACCTTCCCTGTAATTTTAAAGAAGTGTATGCATAGTGTGGTAAATATAGCGGGATTATTATAGCTCGCGATACATTTGCATATAAAATTCCCCTAAAAGCAAAATGGCGGCGTTGGTGACGTCATCGACAAGATCACGAAATACTTCTGTGGCAAGCTTACGGGAAAGGCCTGCGGAATTGGGAGTTTTGGATGGGCGAAACATAAACAGAAGTTAGCATTTACAATAAACCTTCGAAACGCGATGTGTAATTGACCTTACAGATCGCGATACTCATAAAAATTTCTCATTTCAGCTCGTATTTATAAAAACATGTATCGCTATCTTCACTCACTGCATGTCCTCGCACGCCTACACCTAACGAAACACTGTCAGCTGACAGCAACAACCGAGCATCAACATCAACACGTCATCCGTGTCGTCACAGAGGACCCTAAAAATCCCACTAAACGAAATCAATCTCAATGTGTAATTGACCCAATATGGCTGACAGTTTTCACACAATCATCATCTGATGGCTTGAAAGCAAAAGGGTTGAGCTCATAACTCTGAGTTACAGGGTATTTACGCCAGTGACACCAACTATTCTGTTCACGGCAATTATAAACAAGGTGACACCACCCAACCCTGTGGAACTACTGTGGACCCAGTAATACCAACTATCCTGTTCACAGCAGTTGTGAACAAGGTGACACCACACAACCCTGTGGATATTCTGTGGACCCAGTGACACCAACTGTCTTGTTTACGGCAATTGTGAACAAGGTGACACCACCAAACCCTGTGGAACTTCTTTGGACCCAGTGACTCCAACTATCTTGTTTAGGGCAATTGTGAACAAGGTGACACCACCAAACCCTGTGGAACTACTGTGGACCCAGTAATATCAACTATCCTGTTCACAGCAGTTGTGAACAAGGTGACACCACACAACCCTGTGGAACTTCTGTGGACCCAGTGACACCAACTATCTTGTTTAGGGCAATTGTGAACAAGGTGACACCACCCAACCCTCTGGAACTTCTGTGAACCCAGTGACACCAACTATGTTGTTTACGGTAATTGTGAACAAGGTGACACTACCACTAAACCCTGTGGAACTAGTGACACCAACTATCCTGTTTACGACAATTGTGAACAAGCTGACACTTGACACTTACCATCTTATCCTGTGGAACACCTTCTTGGGGAAAAGCACTGAAGGTCGGAGGGAGACACAATCTTATCTTATATATATATATACTAGCTGTTACCCGTAGCTTCGCCCGCAATTAAATTTGGAATCCCGTTATAACCTAAGTTATATAGATAGATAAGCATGGGTCCTAGTGGAAAAGAATTCTATCACCTGAAACCAAAAATGCATGTGATGAAAAAATCATCATGTTGGTTTCGTACCCAAAAAGACGTGAAAAATATAATAAAAGTATTAAAAAAGCTATTTTTTGAAATTTCATTCGAATCAATTTTTATGATATTCCTGGACTTAGAAAATTCCGACCAAAAAATACAAAATAACTCCCTAAGTAGACTATTCGTCGTATGACGAAATAGCAAGAGACAAAAAAGATGTAATGTGTTATTGTCTACAAGATAGGCCATGTATAATTTTACATATTACCTGTTTTTTCCCCCAGAATTTCACCCCTCCCCATGGACCCCTTAAATTGGATTTATGAAAAAAACGGTGAAACACCTATTTACTTATTTTTATGCTAATTTTTTTTGGCTGAGTTTTAAACTCCTCGCTTATGTCGTTTAAGAGATACACGCTCCGTTAGGAATCATTCAACCCCCACTTTTCACCCCTTTCACCTCATAATGTACACCACATCGAAAAATCCTCAGTCTCTTGTCTTCTTATTTTTAATGATGAGTTTATATGCCGAGTATCACATCCCCCAATGAAAACAATCGGGGGATATTGCTATTCAATGAAATGCTGGTCTACCGCCTTAACACCCCTTTAGAACCTGAATATTCAGAAACCTTTTCTTAGTGCGCGTTTGCGGCCCTTGAGGAAGCGGCATAGCAAATTTAATTCCAATTCGTTCGGTGGTTTCTGAGATTTCGTGATGAATGAATCAGATAAGCATGGGTCCTAGTGAAAAATAATTCTATCACCTGTAACCAAAAATACATGGGACGAAATAAACATCAAAATATCATGTTGGTTTCGGACCCTAAAAGACGTGAATAATATAATAAAAGTATTAAAAAGCTATTTTTCGAAATTTCATTCGAATCAATTTTTATGTCATTCCTGGGACTTAGAAAATTCCGGCCAAAACGTACAAAATCATTAATAACTCCCCAAGTATTCGTCGTATGATGAAATAGCAAGAGACAATAAAGATGTAATGTGTTATTGTCTACAACATAGCCCATGTATAATTTTACATTTTACCTGTTTTTCCCCCCAGAATTTCATCCCTCCCCATGGGCCCCTTAAATTGGATTTATGAAAAAACGGTGAAACACCTATTTACTTATTTTTTATGCTGATTTTTTTCCGCTGAGTTTCAAACTCCTCGCTTATGTCGTTTAAGAGATACACGCTCCGTTAGGAATCCTTCAACCCCCACTTTTCACCCCTTTCACCTCATAATGTACACCACATCGAAAAATCCTCAGTCTCTTGTCTTCTTATTTTTAATGATGAGTTTATATGCCGAGTATCACATCCCCAATGAAACCAATCGGGAGATATTGCTATTGAATGTTTCTTTTTTCAGAATTTCACCCCTCCCCATGAACCCCTTAAATTTGATTTATGAAAAAAAAAAAATGTCGAACAGCTATTTACTTATTTTTAAGCAGTCTTTTCCCCATGAGTTTGATGAGTGAGTCAGTCAGTCAATCAGTTAGGACACTTTCTTTCCTGTTTTTCCCCCAGAATTTCACCCCTCGCCATGGGCCCCTTATATTGGATTTATGAAAAAACGGTCACACACTTATTTACATATTTTTATGCTGATTTTTTTCCGCTGAGTTCCAAACTCCTCGCCTATGTCGTTTCAGTGATACACGCTCCGTTAGGAATCCTTCAACCCCCACTTTTCACCCCTTTCACCTCATAATATACACCACATCGAAAAATCCTCAGACTCGTGTCTTCTTATTGTTAATGATGAGTTTATATGCCGAGTATCACATACCCAATGAAACCAATCGGGAGATATTGCTATTGAATGTTTCTTTTTTCAGAATTTCACCCATCCCCATGAACCCCTTAAATTTGATTTATAAAAAAAAATGTCGAACAGCTATTTACTTATTTTTAAGCAGTCTATTCCCCCTGAGTTTGATGAGTGAGTCAGTCAGTCAATCAGTTAGGACACTTTCTTTCCTGTTTTTTCCCCCCAGAATTTCACCCCTCCCCATGGGCCCCTTAAATTGAATTTATGAAAAAGCGGTCAAACACCTATTTACATATTTTTTATGCTGATTTTTTCCGCTGAGTTCCAAAATAAGTAAATAGGTGTTTGATCGTTTTTTCATAAATCCAATTTAAGGGCCTATGGGGAGGGGTGAAATTCTGGGTAAAAAAACAGGAAAGAAAGTGTCCTAACCGATTGACTCACTCGCTCTTCAAACTCAGGGGGAAAACTGCTTAAAAATAAGTATAACTCATATGTGTTCGACAGTTTTTTTGATAAACCAAATTTAAGGGGTTATCGGGAGGGGTGAAATTCTGAAGAAAGAAAATGTCCTGACTCACTCACCCACTCATCGTCGCCCAGCCAAAGATATTGAAGTTGGAAACATGTCATTTTCGGGATATGTTCGTTGTATGTCAAAACCATACACTAAGGGATGATTTTTGAATATTCAGGTTCTAAAGGGGTCTTAAGGGGGTTAAACCTGTATTTTATTGAATAACAATATCTCACGAGTGGTTTCATTTGTGGATGTGATACTCGGCATATAAACTAATCATTAAAAATAAGCAGACATGTGTCTAAGGGTTTTTCGATGTGGTGTATTATTATGAGGTGAAAAGGGTGAAAATTGGGGGTTGAAGGATTCCTATCGAAGCGTGTAGGCCTATCTCCTAAACGACATAAGCGAGAAATTTGAAACTCAGCGAAAAAAATCAGCTTAAAAAATAAGTAAATCGGTGTTCCACCGTTTTTTCATAAATTAATTTAAGGAGCCAATGGGGTGGGGTGAAATTCTGGGGGGAAAAAAGGAGAGAAAGTGTCCTAACTGACTGACTAACTCACTCACTCATCAAACTCAGGGGAAAAAGACAGCATACAAAAAAAGTTAATAGGTGATCAAGCGTTTTCTCATCAATCCAATTTAAGGGGCTCATGGGGAGGAGGCGGCAGCACGTCGGCCTCTCACCGCTGAGTCCGTGGTTCAAATGCCGGTCACTCCATGTGAGATCTGTGCTGGACAAAACGGAGGCAGACAGGTTTTTCTCCGGGTACTCCGGTTTTCCCTGTCAAATTTTCATTCCAGCAACACTCTCCACTATCATTTCATTTCATCTGTCATTCATTTAATCATTGCCGCAGAGGAGTGCGTCAGGCCTCGGCAGCCGGCACAGTCCATATCCTCGCCGCTAGATGGGGGCTTCATTCATTCCATTCCTGACCCGGTCGGAGACTGGAAGCAGGCTGTGGATTTTCATTTTCATGGGGAGGGGTGAGATTCTGGTAAAAATAATTGAAAGAAAATGTCCTGTCTGACTCACTCACTCATCACGCCCAGCGAAAACTATTAAAGTTAGAAACATGACATTTTGGGAATATGTTGGCTGTATATCGAAAACGTCAACTAATGAATAATTGTTGTTACTCGGGTTTTAAAGAGGTGTTAAGGGGGAAACGTGCATTTCATTGAATAACGATATCTCATGAGTTGTTTCTTTGGGGATGTGATATTCGGTATATAACCTAATCATTAAAAGAATCAGACATATGTCTAAGGGTTTATCGATGTGGTGTATATTACGAGGTGAAAGGGGTGAAAATTGGGGGTTGAGGGATTGTTAATGGAGCGTGTATCTCTTAAACGACACAGGCGAGAAGTTTGAAATTCGGCGGGAAAAAACAGCTTAAAATATAAGTAAATAGGTGTTGGACCGTTTTTCATAAATGCAATTTAAGGGGCCCTTGGAGAGGGGTGAAATTCTGGGGGGAAAAACAGGAAAGAAAGTATCCTAACTCACTCACTCATCAAACTCAGGGGGGAAGAACAGCTCAAAAATAAGTAAATAGGTGTTCGACCGGTTTTTTTTTCATAAATCCAATTTAAGGGGTTCATGAGAGGGGTGGAATTCTGAAAATTAATTGAAAGAAAATGTCCTGACTTACTCACACACTCATCATCCCCCAGCCAAAATTATTGATGTTAGAAACATGACATTAAGGGGCTATGTTCGTTGTATGTCGAAAACGTCCACTAAGGAAGGAAGTTTGGATATTCAGGTTCTAAAGGGGTATTAAGAACAAAGTTCCAAATGGTTACGCCTCGTCAATACTGTTTATTAAAATGTCGTGATACAATCACCTGTCTTTTAACACATGGTACATATTTCGACGTCTAATACTTATTGAGGTCTTCATCAGCCTAAATATTTGGGCAGCACTTAAAACATTCCCTTTATATACTGGGTGTAGTAAAAAATTGTACATAAAAACACACATAGATCACTGTAACACATTGAAAAGTTGTTAAAACATTTTCTTATGTTAAAAGCTCAATAAAATCCTCAGCCAGGCTTGGCAGTCTTTCTTGGTTTATTTCTAATGTTAGCTTCAAACGCCCAAGCAAGGGGTGACCATTCCCAACTGGAAAGAAATGAAACTATGTATGAGAGAAAGAAGTGGTATATAAAATAATACTTTAAAAACCCTAAATGTTATATAAAGGCTTACGATGTAATGCGGCAATGAGCTAACAGAGCCGTGCTGAGTCGGACGGAGGCTGTGCTGTACTGAAACGGTGTGTCAACATGGGAGCAACAAGCAAGACAATAGGGGCGGAAGAGGAGAGGGGTGAGAGTTCGGGAGTGTTTTGGTTAGGAGTGGGGAAGGGGGGGGGGGGGGGGGTATGGAGTAAGTTTAGGGGAAGGTAACATGGATCAACGGTAGTGGATTTATTTCTATGGTGGTTTATATTTTGTTTTGTAATGGATTAACGTTTCATAGAGTACGTTGTTTTCGAAATGAATCTCATTAAGATTCGTTAGGGGGGCGGTCTTTTGGGCTAAATCGATTTCAATTTCTTCTAAGATGTTCATTGTAGTTCCTTTATTTGCTAGATGTAAAATTCGCATATCGTTGTTAATGATTGTGAACTCATGTTTGGTATCTTTCAAATGATTTGCCATGGCGGAATTTTTTTTTATATTTAATGGCACTGAAATGCTCACCATATCTTGTTATAAATGCTCTACCTGTTTGTCCACAATAATTAGCGTCGCATTTAGCACATTTCAACATATACACACCTGATTTACTGAATTTGTTCGCATGGTTCAATTTATTAGTATTGAATAAAATATTATTGTTTGTGATGGAAGTTCTATATGCTATTATTAGTCCACACTTTTTGAAAATATTTGAAGACAGGTGATTGTATCACGACATTTTAATATACAGCATTGACGAGGAGGAACCATTTGGACCTTTGTTCTTAATATAATTCAGTCAATACGGAAAAAATGTGCGACTCTCAGTGAGAAAAAGATTCTAAAGGGGTGTTAAGGGGGTAGACTTGCATTTAATTGAATAACAATATCTCCCGATTGGTTTCCTTTGGGATGGGATACTAGGCATATACGCTCATCATTAAGAATTAGAAGACACATGTCGGAGGGTTTTTCGATGTGGTGTATATTATGAAGTGTATGTGTGAAAAGTGAGTGTTGAAGTATTCTTAACGGAGCAAGTATCTCTTAAAAGACAGAGGCAAAAGATAAGAAATCAGGGAGAAAAATCAGATTGAAAAAGTAGTAAATAGGTGTTCGATCGTTTTTTAATAATCAAATTTAAGGGGCTCATGGGGAGGGGTGAAATTCTGGGGGGAAAGAAGTCCACTAAGGAAGGATTCTTGGATATTCACTCATCATCCCCCAGCAAACCTATTGCAGTTAGAAACTTGAAATTTTGGGGATATGTTCGTTGTATGTCGAAAAGGTCCCCTAAGGATGGATTTTTGAATATTCAGGTTCAGAAGGGGTCTTAAGGGGGTTAAACCTGTATTTTATTGAATAACAATATCTCACGAGTGGTTTCATTTGTGGATGTGATACTCGGCATATAAACTAATCATTAAAAATAAGCAGACATGTGTCTAAGGGTTTTTCGATGTGGTGTATTATTATGAGGTGAAAGGGGTGAAAATTGGGGGTTGAAAGATTCCTAACGAAGCGTGTAGGCCTATCTCCTAAACGACATAAGCGAGAAATTTGAAACTCAGCGAAAAAAAATCAGCTTAAAAAATAAGTAAATTGGTGTTCAACCGTTTTTTCATAAATTAATTTAAGGAGCCAATGGGGTGGGGTGAAATTCTGGGGGAAAAAAGGAGATAAAGTGTCCTAACTGACTGACTAACTCACTCACTCATCAAACTCAGGGGAAAAAGAAAGCATAAAAAAGTTAATAGGTGTTCAAGCGTATTTTCATCAATCCAATTTAAGGAGGCGGCAGCACGTCGGCCTCTCACCGCTGAGTCCGTGGTTCAAATCCCGGTCACTCCATGTGAGATCTGTGCTGGACAAAACGGAGGCAGACAGGTTTTTCTCCGGGTAGTCCGGTTTTCCCTGTCAAACTTTCATTCCAGCAACACTCTCCACTATCATTTCATTTCATCTGTCATTCATTTAATCATTGCCCCAGAGGAGTGCGTCAGGCCTCGGCAGCCGGCACAGTCCATATCCTCGCCGCTAGATGGGGGCTTCATTCATTCCATTTTGACCCGGTCGGAGACTGGAATCAGGCTGTGGATTTTCATTTTCATGGGGAGGGGTAAGATTCTGGTAAAAATAATTGAAAGAAAATGTCCTGTCTGACTCACTCACTCATCACGCCCAGCGAAAACTATTAAAGTTAGAAACATGACATTTTGGGAATATGTTGGCTGTATATCGAAAACGTCAACTAATGAATGATTTTTGTTATTCGGGTTTTAAAGAGGTCTTAAGGGGGTAAATGTGCATTTCATTGAATAACGATATCTCATGAGTTGTTTCTTTGGGGATGTGATATTCGGCATATAACCTAATCATTAAAAGAATCAGACATATGTCTAAGGGTTTATCGATGTGGTGTATATTACAAGGTGAAAGGGGTGAAAATTGGGGGTTGAGGGATTGTTAATGGAGCGTGTATCTCTTAAACGAAACAGGCGAGAAGTTTGAAATTCGGCGGGAAAAAACAGCTTAAAATATAAGTAAATAGGTGTTCGACCGTTTTTTCATAAATCCAATTTAAGGGGCCCTTAGAGAGGGGTGAAATTCTGGGGGAAAAAACAGGAAAGAAAGTGTCCTAACTCACTCACTCATCAAACTCAGGGGGGAAGAACAGCTCAAAAATAAGTAAATAGGTGTTCGACCGTTTTTTTTTTCATAAATCCAATTTAAGGGGTTCATGAGAGGGGTGAAATTCTGAAAAATAATTGAAAGAAAATTTCCTGACTTACTCACTCACTCATCATCCCCCAGCCAAAATTATTGAAGTTAGAAACATTACATTAAGGGGCTATGTTCGTTGTATGTCGAAAACGTCCACTAAGGAAGGAAGTTTGGATATTCAGGTTCTAAAGGGGTATTAAGAACATAGTTCCAAATGGTTACGCCTCGTCAATACTGTTTATTAAAATGTCGTGATACAATCACCTGTCTTTTAACACATGGTACATGTTTCGACGTCTAATACTTATTGACGTCTTCATCAGCCTAAATATTTGGGCAGCACTTAAAACATTCCCTTTATATACTGGGTGTAATAAAAAATTGTACATAAAAACACACATAGATCACTGTAACACATTAAAAAGTTGTTAAAACATTTTCTTATGTTAAAAGCTCAATAAAATCCTCAGCCGGGCTTGGCAGTCTTTCTTGGTTTATTTCTAATGTTAGCTTCAAAAGCCCAAGCAAGGGGTGACCGTTCCCAACTGGAAAGAAATGAAACTATGTAAGAGAGTAAGAAGTGGTAGATAAAATAATACTTTAGAAACCCTAAATGTTATATAAAGACTTACGATGTATTGCGGCAATGAGCTAACAGAGCCGTGCTGAGTCGGACGGAGACTGTGCTGTACTGAAACGGTGTGTCAACATGGAAGCAACAAGCAAGACAATAGGGGCGGAAGAGGAGAGGGGTGAGAGTTCGGGAGTGTTTTGGTTAGGAGTGGGGAAGGGGGGGGGGTATGGAGTAAGTTTAGGGGAAGGTAACATGGATCAACGGTTGTGGATTTATTTCTATGGTGGTTTATATTTTGTTTTGTAATGGATTAACGTTTCATAGAGTACGTTGTTTTCGAAATGAATCTAATTAAGATTCGTTAGGAGGGCGGTCTTTTGGGCTAAATCGATTTCAATTTCTTCTAAGATGTTCATTGTAGTTCCTTTATTTGCTCGATGTAAGATTCTCATATCGTTGTTAATGTCTGTGAACTCATGTTTGGTATCTTTCATATGATTTGCCATGGCTGAAAATTTATTATATTTAATGGCACTGAATTGCTCACCATATCTTGTTATAAATGCTCTACCTGTTTGTCCACAATAATTAGCGTCGCATTTAGCACATTTCAACATAAACACACCTGATTTACTGAATTTGTTCGTATGGTTCAATTTATTAGTATTGAATAAAATATTATTGTTTGTGTTGTAAGTTCTATATGCTATTCTTAGTCCACACTTTTTGAAAATATTTGAAGACAGGTGATTGTATCACGACATTTTAATAAACAGTATTGACGAGGCGGAACCATTTGGAACTTTGTTCTTAATATAATTCAGTCAATACGGAAAAAATGTGCGACTCTCAGAGAGAAAAAGATTCTAAAGGGGTGTTAAGGGGGTAGACTTGCATTTAATTGAATAACAATATCTCCCGATTGGTTTCCTTTGGGATGGGATACTAGGCATATAAACTCATCATTAAGAATTAGAAGACACATGTCTGAGGGTTTTTCGATGTGGTGTATATTATGAGGTGTATGTGTGAAAAGTGAGTGTTGAAGTATTCTTAACGGAGCAAGTATCTCTTAAAAGACAGAGGCAAAAGATAAGAAATCAGGGAGAAAAATCAGAATGAAAAAGTAGTAAATAGGTGTTCGATCGTTTTTTAATAATCAAATTTAAGGGGCTCATGGGGAGGGATGAAATTCTGGGGAAAGAAGTCCACTAAGGAAGGATTTTTGGATATTCACTCATCATCCCCCAGCAAACCTATTGCAGTTAGAAACTTGAAATTTTGAGGATATGTTCGTTGTATGTCGAAAAAGTCCACTAAGGATGGATTTTTGGATATTCATGTTCTGAAGGGGTGTTAAGAGGGTTAAACTTGCATTTCATTGAATTACAATATCTCACGAGTTGTTTCATTTGGGGATGTGATATTCGGCATACAAACTAAGCTTTCAATATAAGCAGACATATGTCTAAGAGTTTATCGATATGGTGTATATTATGAGGTGAAAGGGGAGAAAATTGAGGGCTGAAGGATTCTTAACGGAGCGTGTACTGTATCTCTTATTCAACATAGGCGATAAGTTTGAAATTCAGCGGAAAAAGCAGCTTAAAAATAAGTAAATAGGTGTTCGACCATTTCTTCATAAATCCAATTTAAGGGGCCCATGGGTAGGAGTGAAATTCGGGGGGGAAACAGGAAAGAAAGTGTCCTAACTGATTGACTTACTTACTCACTCATCAAACTCAGGGGGAAAACTGCTTTAAATAAGTAAATAGGTGTTCGACCGTTTTTTTTTTCATAAATCCAATTTAAGGGGTTCTTGGGGAGGGGTGAAATTCTCACAAATTAATGAAAGAAAATGTCCTGACTGACTCACTCACTCATCATCGCCCAGCAAAAATTATTGAAGTTAGAAACATGACATTTTGGGGATAAGTTCGTTGTATGTCGAAAACATCCACTAAGGAAAGAGTTTTGGATATTCAGGTTCTAATGAGGTGTTAAGGGGTGTAAACGTGCATTTCATTGAATAACAATATCTCATGAGTGGTTTCATTTAGGGATGTGATTCTTGGCATATATACTAATCATTTAAAATAAGCTGACACATGTCTAATGGTTTTTCGATGTGGTGTATATTATAAGGAGAACGGGATGAAAAGTGGGGGTTGAAAGATTCCTAACGGAGCGTGTATCTCTTAAACGACATAGACGAGGAGTTTGATTTTCTCCGACTTCCAATCAGCTTAAAAATAAATGAATAAATAATTAAAATAAGTAGGTGTTCGACCGTTTTTTACCTAAATCCAATTTAAGGGGCATATGGGGAGGGGTGAAATTCTGGAAGAAAAACGTCCACTAAGAAAGGATTTTTGGATGTTCACTCTCATCGACCAATCAAAACTATTGAAGTTAGAAGAAGGGGATATGTTTGTTGTGTGTCGAAAAAGTCTACTAAGGAGGGATTTTTGGATATTCAGGTTCTAAAGGGGTGTTAACGGGGTTAAACCTGCATGCCATTGAATAACAATATGACACGACTATGACGCGAGCGAAGCGAGGCTAAAAATGAGATGGTGTGTGTCTGTGTATTACTCAATCACGCAAGACCCACCGGTCCGATTTACATGAATTTTACATGGAAGTAGCTGATTTACCTGGTTAACATATAGGCTACTTTTGATTTCAATACTTTGCACTATGGGGACCATTTTAGTGACGTCACTACACCCTTTGGTTTCAAACTTTCATATTTCCATTTCAAATAAAAAGTGAACGCTAAGAAATAGCAAACTTTTGATGGCATATACGAGGCTTAAAATTACATTTTCTATCCGAAAGGTATCTCCAACGGTTAGCGAGTAAAACCTAAATTTGTGCTATAAAACACGGTCAACCCCGAGCGGTGTAGTTGGACAAAATGTTCCATCCGTAATCTCCCTCTGCACAGCACCTCTCCTATCCCCTGTTTTAACTGTCACTTTCATATTTATATTTATTTATGACGCTTAGCGAAGCACGGGTACTTCAGCTTGTAGTAGATAAAAAGGAATGTCTGTGTGTTCGTCTTTTATGCGTTCATAAACCATTCATCCGATTGCGATCAAATTTTGGTGAGTTGTTGTAATCAAATCCGGGAGGTTTATAGGCATAGTTAATCCTTTTCAAAATAGATAGCGCGCGAGTAGTTTAAACAAATGCATAATGGCGATGCGTTCATAAACAATTCATCCGATTGCGATCAAATTTTGGTGAGTTGTTATGCACAGTCCCAGAAATGTTATAGGCGTAGTAAATCTAATTTACAATAGATGGCGCGCGAGTAGCTTCAACAAAATTGCGTGCGTTTGGTTCACGAAAGTCGCACATGCGTTCATTTGCCATTCATCCCATTGCGATGAAACTTGGGTGAGATGTTCTGTACACCTCAGGTAACGTTTCTACCTTAGTAAATCCACTTAACAATAGGTAGCCCTCCGAGTAGATTCAACAAATGAGCGACGACGGGCGAAGCGTTTCAACAAAGTCCTGCATGCGTTCACATACCATTCGTCCGATATCGATGAAACTTGGGAGAGAGGTTGTGTACACTACAGGCAAGGTTTCTGGCTTAGAAAATCCATGTTATAATTTGTAGCGCACGAGTAGATTCAGCAAATGAGCGACGACTCGTGAAGCGTTTCAACAAAGTCCCTTATGCGTCCATATACTATTCGTCTGATAGCGATAAAACTTGTGTGAGATGTTATGTCCACTTCAGGGAAGGTTTCTGTCTTAGTAAACCCACTTAACAATAGGTAGCGCACGAGTAGATTCAACAAATGGGCGACGACAAGCGAAGTGTTTCAACATAGTCCCGTATGCCTTCAAATACCATTCGTCCGATAGCGACTAAACTTAGGTGTGCTGTTGTGTACACTCCAGGGAAAGTTTCAGGCTTAGTAAGTCCATTTTAAAATAGGTAGCGCACAAGTAGATTCAACAAATGAGTGACGACGGGCGAAGCGTTTCAACAAAGTCCTGTATGCGTTCACATTCCATTCGTCCGATAGCGATGAAACTTGAGTGAGAGGTTGTCTTTACTTCAGGCAGGTCTTCTGGCTTAGCAAATCCACTTTACGATAGGTAGGGCACGAGTAGATTCAACAAATGAGCGACGACGCGCGAAACGTAACAAACAAGTCCCGTATGCGTTCATATACTATTCGTCTGATAGCTATGCAACTTGGGTTAGATGTTGTGTACACTTCAGGGAAGGTTTCTGGGTTAGTAAATCCACTTTACAATAGGTATCGCACAAGTAGATTAAACATATGAGCGACGAAGCGCGAAGTGTTTCAACATAGTCCCGTATGCGTTCATATACCATTCGTCTGATAGCGACTAAACTTGGGTGAGTTGTTGTGTACACTCCAGGGAAAGTTTCAGGCTTTGTAAGTCCATTTTACAATAGGTAGCGCACAAGTTGATTCACCAAATGGGGGAAGACGCGCGAAGCGTTTCAACAAAGTCCCGTATGTGTTCATATACCATCCGTCCAATAGCGATGAAACTTGGGTGAGATGTTGTGTACACTCCAGGGAAGTTTTCTGGCTTAGTACATCCACATTACACCAGGTATCGCAAAAGTAGATTCAACAAATGGTCGACGGCAAGCGATTCGCATAAACAAAGTCCCATAGCGTTCAAATACCATTCATCCGATTGCTATGAATCTTTGGTTGAATTATTGTGCACACTCCAGGAAAGGTTTCTGAATTAGTAAATCCTTTTTACATAGGTAGCGCACGAGTTGACTCAACAAATGAGTAACGGTGCGCGTTTCGTTTCGTATGCGTTCATATACCATTCATGCGATTGCAATGAAATTTAGAGAAATGTTGTTTCCACTCCAGCAAATGTTTCTGATTTAGTAAATCCATTTTACAATTGGTAGCGCACGAGTTAACTCAACTAATGAGCGACAGCGCGTGAATCGTTTCAACCAAATCCCGTATGCGTTCATATACCATTCATCCGATTCTGATAAAACGTTGTTGAGTTGAGTACAGTCCTGCGAAGGTGTATGAATTAGTAAATCCATTTTTCAATGGGTGGCACACAAGTAGATTCAACAAATGAGTGAAGGCGCCTGTATCGTTTAAACAAAATCCCGTATGCGTTCATATACCATTCATTTATTTGCGATGAAACTTTGGTGAGTTGTTGAGCACGCTCCCATGATATTTTTTTTTTGAGATAGAAAATCAATTTTACAATAGTTTAGAGGTGGTTAACGGAAAATAAATAAATAAATATTGGGAATCCAAAAGCACTACAACAAACAAAGTTACAACGCCGACACTTTCTTTGATTGGCTTTGCATCGCATGCCAGGTACAGCTAGAAGGAATGTCTGTGTGTTCGTCTTTTATGCGCTCATAAACCATTCATCCGATTGCGATCAAATTTTCGTGAGTTGTTGTAAACACTTTCGGGAGGTTTATAGGCATAGTTAATCCATTTCAAAATAGATAGCGCGCGAGTAGTTTAAACAAATGCGTAATGGCGATGCGTTCATATACAATTCATCTGATTGCGATCAAATTTTGGTGAGTTGTTGTGCACAGTCCCGGAAAAGTTATAGGATTAGTAAATCCAATTTACAATAGAAGGCGTGCGAGTAGCTTCAACAAAATGGCGTGCTTTTGTTTCAAGAAAGTCCCACATGCGTTCATATGCCATTCATCCCATTGCGATGAAACTTGGGTGAGATGATCTGTACACTTCAGGTAAGGTTTCTGGCTTAGTAAATCCACTTAACAATAGGTAGCGCACGAGTAGATTTAACATGTGAGCAACGACGGGCGAAGCGTATCCAGAATGTCCTGTATGCGTTCACATACCATTCGTCCGATATCGATGAAACTTGGGAGAGAGGTTGTGTACACTACAGGCAAGGTTTCTGGCTTAGTAAATCCATGTTAGGTAGCGCACGAGTAGATTCAACAAATGAGCGACGACTCGTCAAGCGTTGCAACAAAGTCCCGTATGAATTCATATACTATTCGTCTGAAAGCGATGAAACTTGGGTGAGATGTTGTGTACACTTCAGGGAAGGTTTCTGGCTTAGCAAACCCACTTAACAATAGGTAGCGCACGAGTAGATTCAACAAATGAGCGACGACGGGCGAAGCGTTTCAACAAAGTCCTGTATGCGTTCACATAACATTCGCCCGATAGCGATGAAATTTCGGTGAGTGGTTGTGTACACTCCAGGCAAGGTTTCTGTCTTAGTAAATCCACTTTACGATAGGTAGGGCACGAGTAGATTCAACAAATGGGCGACGACGCATGAAGCGTTTCAAAAAAGTCCCGTATGCGTTCATATACTATTTGTCTGGTAGCGATGAAACTTGGGTGAGATGTTGTGTACACTTCAGAGAAGCTTTCTTGGTTAGTAAATCCACTTAACAATAGGTATCGCACAAGTAGATTAAACAAATGAGCGACGACGCGTGAAGTGTTTCAAAATAGTCCTGTATGCGTTCATAGACCATTCGGCCGATAGCAACTAAGCATAGGTGAGTTGTTGCGTACACATAAGGGAAGGTTTCTGGCTTAGTAAATCCACCTAGCAATAGGTAGCGCACGAGTAGATTCAACAATTGAGCGACGACGGGCGAAGCGTTTCAACAATGTCCTGTATGCGTTCACATACCATTCGTCTGATAGCGATGAAACTTGGGTGAGAGGTTGTGTACACTTCGGGCAAGGTTTATGGCTTAGCAAATCCACTTTTCGATAGGTAGGGCACGAGTAGATTCAACAAATGAGCGACGACGGGCGATGCGTTTCAACAAAGTCCCGTATGCGTTCATATACTATTCGTCTGGTAGCGATGAAACTTGGGTGAGATGTTGTGTACACTTCAGGGAATATTTCCGGGTTAGTAAAAGCACTTTATAATAGGTATCGCACAAGTAGATTTAACAAATGAGCGACAACGTGCGAAGTGTTTCAATATAGTCCCGTATGCGTTCATATACCATTGGTCCGATAGCGACTAAACTTGGTTGAGTTGTTGTGTACACTCCAGTGAAAGTTTCAGGCTTAGTAAGTCCATGTTACAATAGGTAGTGCACAAGTAGATTCAACAAATGAGCGAAGACGCGCGAAGCGTTTCAACAAAGTCCCGTATGCGTTCATATACCATTCGTCCCATAGCGTTAAAACTTAGGTGAGATGTGGTGTACACTTCAGGGAAGGTTTCTGGCTTAGTACATCCACTTTAAAATAGGTATCGCACAAGTAGATTCAACAAATGATCGACGGCACGCGAATCGCTTAAACAAAGTCACGTAGCGTTCAAATACCATTCATCCGATTGCTAAGAATCTTTGGTTGGATTGTTGTGCACACTCGAGGAAAGGTTTCTGAATTAGTAAATCCTTTTTACAATAGGTAGCTCACGAGTAGATTCAACAAATGAGTAACGGCACGCGTATCGTTTTAAAAAATCGTATGTGTTGATATACCATTCATGCGATTGCAATGAAATTTAGAGAAATGTTGTTTCCACTCTCGCAAAGATTTCTGTTTTAATAAATCCATTTTACAATTGGTAGCGCACGAGTACATTCAACTAATGAGCGACAGCGCGTGAATCGTTTCAACCAAGTCCCGTATGCGCTCATATACCACTCATCCGATTGTGATAAAACGTTGGTGAGTTGAGTACAGTCCTGCGAAGGTGTATGAATTAGCAAATCCGTTTTTCAATGGG
The DNA here is from genome assembly GCA_946902985.2 of Meconema thalassinum. NCBI lineage: Eukaryota > Metazoa > Arthropoda > Insecta > Orthoptera > Tettigoniidae > Meconema > Meconema thalassinum. The sequence goes on from OX336398.1 coordinate 209,946,036, forward strand.
TGGTGCACAAAAGATTCAACAAATGAGTGAAGGCGCGTAAATCGTTTAAACAAAATCCCGTATGCGTTCTTATGCCATTCATCCGATTGTGATAAAACGTTGGTGAGTTGAGTATAGTACTGCGAAGGTGTATGAATTAGTAAATCCGTTTTCAATGGGTGGCGCACAAAAGATTCAACAAATGAGTGAAGGCGCGTGAATCGTTTAAACAAAATCCCGTATGTGTTCATATGCCATTTATCCGATTGCGATGAAACGTTCATGAGTTGTTGTGTAACGCCAGGGAAGGTTTTCGACTTAGTAAATCCATTTTACAATAGGTAGCGTACGAGTATATTCAACAAATGGGTGACGGCATTCGAATCTTTTCAACAAAGTCCCGTAGCGTTCATATACCATTTATTTCATTGCGATGAAACATTGGTGAGTTGTTGAGCACGCTCCCATGATTTATTTTGAGACAGTAAATCAATTTTACAATAGTTTAAAGGTGGTTAACGGAAAATAAATAAATAAATATTGGGAATCCAAAAGCACTTCAACAAACACTTTCTTTGATTGGCATTGCAACGCATGCCGGGTACTTCAGCTAGTTCTTAATAAGTCTCATTAGATTACCACTGTATCTCCATTAGGAAGGGTGGAGAGGATTCCACAGCGCCAAGTGATGTCGCAGGCTTTATCGAGAACGAAGAAATCCGTGACTGGGTGGTTCTTTCAGATACATGCCTTGTCTGTGGGCTTTATAGTTGCGCCAGATAGCCAGTGCTGCAACAATGAGAGTGAAAGGCACAAGAAACCTCACGAGCTTACAAGTTTCCAGCCTTGGTAATAGGCACCATGAGCTCCTCTCACAAAGTCCATGAAATATCCTCTTTAATCCAGAGCAGTTGTTTGATCCTGGTATATGTCAGCATTTGGTTATAGCTATTATCCAATCTAGGAGATGTGTAAGCGCACTGCGCATTTCCCACTTTGTGTAAGATACATTGTAGAACTCATAAGCAGTTGTGGCAAAGTAAAAGGGCTGAGTCTCTGCATCCCACTTTAGAGTCGCAAATGATGGATCATGACTCCTGAAACTAGTTACATCGGAATATCAGATCAAATACTGCAATATGGATAATGAACCGTACAAAACCACTACAGTAATTGTAGTAGACAAGGGGTCCAGAATTCATTTTAACTAAGTGTTGAAGTACATCTCATATTTTATTTCGAATGAGATTAGGTTTCAACTGATTAGTTGTATGAACACTCTAAACAGTCGACACTGGAGTTCAGAGAAACTAAACAAATTATTTTAACTATTCACCATGAATCGTTGCATCCAGTTTCTTCAATGATACCGCACTGCTGAATGCATTCTTACACCAGGCTTTCAGGAAAGTGTTCAGAACGAGAAAGGATGTACTGTTATTACCAGTAGGATGTGAATGTGAGGCAGGGTGCACCATTAGTCCGCTGATGAGCCTGATTGGTGTAACTAGGCAAAATACCGCAACAGACAACTTAGAGGTTTTGGCGGACGTGTAACATAATTGTTTCTTTATGATAAATAGGTCTTCTGTTCAAAAGAATTTAAAAAGAGGGCTATTCTTTCTTGCCGAGAAGTAGAATCGGGCACTGGGTTACTCTGGGAGGTACAAAATCACATGACATTATGTTGGAAAGGTATTTTTTTCCAGTTTTAAAGTGTGAGGCAATAAAACGTTTCCTCGGGATTATTTGAGCGATTGGTAGACACAGGAGGTTTGATGTAAAGGATTCATCGCATAACGCAAGCAGTGTCTAGTTTATTAACAATTATTTGGTTTTATGTACAAGAAATCAAAGACAATTAAAATAAACAATATCGTTGTTGTGTGTAAGTACTTCTTCTTTTATAGCGTTTTCCCATTGGGATGAGGTCCGCTTTTCGGATCATTGAGCGCCACTACACTAGGTCAGCTGCATCTTCTGGTTGGAGATTTTCAGCTTTCATATCGGTGTTGATAGTGTCTTTCCACCGTTGTTTGGGCCTTCCTCTTGGTCTTCTCCCATCAACCTTCAGTTGATAGGCAGTATGTACCATATCTCTCAACACATGGCCATACCATCGGGTCTGTGTTCAGCCATCTTATCTGGAATTAGGACCGCGCCAAATTTTCGCCTGATATTATCGTTATTCAAGTGGTCTCGCAGTGAAATGCCCATAGTTCGTTGCAGCATCCGCATTTCCCTTGCGTGGAGAGAATGTTGAGCACTTTTAGTGACAGCCCACCATTCAGTGCCATACAGTGCATCTGTACGATAGACTTCTGGTAAGTTGGTATTTGCTTATCACACAGAACCCCTATGACATCTCTCCAACGCATCCATGCTTCATTGATCCTTCCTCGTACATCATTACTGATGCATCAATCACTTTGCAGACGGGATCCTAGATACTGTAAGGTGCCCACCTTGGCCAGGAATGTACCACTCATTTGGATAGATCCAGGTATTCGGTCTTTTGTATGTTCAGGCTCAGACCAAATTGTTGTAGCCTGTCGTGCCATGTTTGAACTTGTTGTGAAGTTTCCCTAGTTGTAGCGGCAAACATCACCTAATCTGCATATAGTCCATGGGACATTACTTAGCAGATCACTAGTAATGGTATCCATGACTAGGACGAACAGAGGTGGAGACATGGTCAAATGCTTTTTCTAGATCAAGAAAGGCCAAATGCAGTTCTTTTCCTTTCTCCCTGAGCTTTTCTAACAATTGACGAGCTGCAAATATGGAGTCTGTTGTCCTGCATCTTTTCACAAATCCGCACTGGTTGGTGGTGACCGGTACAATGTTTCTTTAACGTTGATCAAGAATTCGTTCAAAAATCTTCATAATGTGGCAGAGGAGCCTGATTGGCCGATAGTTGGAACATTCTGCTGGATCTCCTTTGTTCTTAAATATGGGTGCTGTAACACTAGTCGACCAGTCAGTGGGTGTATGTTAAGAATCCACTATAGCATCGAAGATTTCTGTAAGCCAGGGAATAACTTTATTTTGAAGTTCTTCAATTTTCGAGAAGTCAGCAGGCTGAAGCTTTCCCCTTATTCATTTTCTTAACAGCGTTTTCAACTTCTATGGTGGTGATTTGTGGAACTGGTCCAAGAATTGGTAGACCATCAGGGATTGGTGGATTAGAGAATTCAGTGCTCGATACCTCACTGAAGTATTCTTGCCAGGTCTTTTGTTGTTCAATTAGTCGTTGTCCATTTTCGTCTTTTATGCACATGTAATGTTCAATGTCTTGCGCTGCTTTTGATCTTAATTTTGCCATCTGGTAGACAGACTTTTCACCATCTGGTGTTTCCAACCGATCATGTATCTCTTTATAGTGTTTTGCTTTGCCCTCCGCAACCGCTTTCTTTGCTTCTTTTCTTGCCGCCGTATATTCCTAAAGGTTTGACGTTGTCTTTAGTTTTAGCCGTTGTTTGTAGGTCAATTTCTTGGCTCTTACCGTTTCTTGCACTTGCACAGATCACATCCAGATCAGTTTGTCGATTCGACGACATCCAGGTATTGTAGCACCAAGTGCAACCCTGGCTATGGTTGAGACTCTGTGACCAAGTGTTTTCCAGGGAGAATCGATCTCTGTAGTATCAATTTGAGGGATGGTTGGTTCCTTAGTTTAGGGGCTGCGACAACACGGTCATGTAGCACCGTGTACTTTGGGTGTGTGTAGAATTTGTCTGATAACCGGTGTAAATTGTGATGATTGTATTATTGTGTGTTATCTGTGATTCAGGTAGAAGGGCTGCAGACGATTAATTTTTTCAAGTAGTTTCTACTTTTGCCAACAAATACTACCATCCACGACACCTAGCAGCGGACGTGGCTAGTAAATGCCATCACAGTCACCTCCTGATGGCAAACGTTTGAACTAGTAAAGCGTTATCAAACTAACTTATAATTTAGCTTCACACAAGTGTAATTATTGGAAGGTTCTTTACAATGCCGTAAATCTATGACATGGGGCCGCCGGCTTTACTTCCCCTCAGAAGGAAGGCATACTGAGAGATAATTTAAGGGAATGCTATGTTGTCAATAAATGCAGTTTTCTGTTTTGGTAGTTTCCCCCCATTTGAATTAGGATTGCCCTGCTGTGTCATGTTTTCATTTGAGCCTCATATCTGCAATAAGCAGTTTATGCTGTGGAGCCAGGCAGTCAGATGGTATAACTTTTGACTATGTAACGATTGGAAAATCCCTCTTTTGAACCAAAACGAAATCTAATTGAGTATGATGGTCACCACTGCAGTATGTAATGAGGTGGGAGAGGTACGCTTCTTGAAGAAAGGCCAAAAGCAGTTCATTTCCTTTCTCCCTGTGCTTTTCCAACAATTGACGAGCAACAAATATGGATCTTTTCCATGTGCAAAATCCAGAGCAAGTCGTCCATGTTCATTCCTAGACCCATAACCATGGTTACCATGACATTGGTACCCATTAGACGTATTTCTGACATACCCACTAAGATCTCCACAGAGGATTAGTAGGTCTTCTTCATTACTGGTGGCAATGCTACCTTGGAGGTCAGTCCAGAAATTATCTTTGTTAACTTCATCATAACCAGTCTTCGGCACATAAGCAGAGAAAATATGGAATCGGCGTGATGGGGTATCAATGACAACTGACATTAAACGGTCAGAGTACCGATGGACAGATGCAACTTTACTTCGGGGATTCTCACTCACAATGACAGCTACTCCGTTATTGTGGGTTGTTCCGTGGTATATCAATGTGTATCCTTCCCCTATGTTACGGGATTTTTGACCTTTCCACCTTGTTTCCTGAAGAGGCATGTCCACACGACGGCATTTGAGAATCTCGAATCCGTGCAGTTAGAGTTCCAATATTTAAAGTCCCAATTCGTAATGGTTTTGGTTTGGCGTTTGTATGGTATATCTTCCTTAACCGACCCCGTCCTTTGGTCGGTAGCCCTTGCCCACGTTGGTCAGGCGAGGCCAGCGCGCGACACTCACGGTGCACGCCCTAGCATTATACGAAATTAAAAGTTGCGGCATTCGATCCTTGAGTTGGGACATTAATGAACCAACCGACCTGTCGCCCGGGCCTGCCGTTGGCTGCATTTTATAGCTACTGCCAGCATATTTATTCGGCCGCCCCTAACATGGGATACAGACGCCGTGTGTAGCCGCCCGCTCCGGATCAGACGCTACGGCTATTACCTGTCATCAAGTAAGGACGATACCTTTTACTCAATTAATCCCGAGCACTGTGCTGCTGGATGTGGCTAATATATTATTAGACCATGGAGCTGTAAATATACCAGAGAGGAAGGGAAATCCTGGCTTAATTCATGTTTTTTGTAGACAATGGTATCTTCATCAACATAGATGAAATTTTAGGTTAATTTAAAACAAAATTTTTAAATGTATTCATTTCTTTTGTTAATATCATGTTATAATTCATTTATTGCTGAAGAAGGACTCATCGCAGTCTGAAACATGTACACAATTAAGTATCGAACGTTAATTGTTTAAAATATTGTCTTCATTTGACGGAATCATTTCTATCATATATGAATAATTCGAACAAAGGAAACAGCGGAGAACAAAAGGCCATTGAAGCTTGTTACAAGTTGACATTCTACGGGTGAGTCACATTACTTGCAGATGAATACATAGATTGATGAAAAGACACACGATTTAGAGAAACAAGTACCGTACCGGTAATAGAAAAGTAGAAGAAATCTATGCAATGTGATGAGACAGCTGTTTTATTGTAGCAGTATTGCCAACATTCCGAATTGAAGTGATAGTAGCCATTGTTTCATTATTGCCTAGTTCTAGCAAATTTCGACAGGCGGGAAAACAAATATTTTTTATGCCCTAACATGAGAAACATTACATAAGATATTTATTGCAATAGAACGTGCTCTTATGGTTTCTGTTTTCCAGCCTAATGTAATCTGTGTTGGCTGACTGGAATCTATTCAGACAACCACAAAATCTGAGCATATTTTCTCTGCTCTATGTAAGATTTGTCAAGAGTTGGTAGAGATCAACAAACTCTTCTGTGCAACACTGAAATTCATTGACTCTAAAAGGTAACATGCTTGCTCGGATATTAAATCTGAAGTTTGAAGTTGAAATATTTTTGTTGTGGTCAAGGGAAAAGTAGATTCAATTTAGAGATAATTAATATATCCAACTCTTGGAATAGATATCAGACTTCTTGGAATCGCTCAACCTTCAGAATTTGAGACAGCTAATACAGTTTCAAATTATCTAGGTTGAGCAAGTCAAATCATAAGCTATTTACATTAAGTTAAAGGTTTCCTGGTAGAAGTATATTTTTGACAACGTAGCCTTTCAACTTCCCATCCTAAAGAGCTTCTTTACAACACACAAAATCATACATTATATTTGAAAAAAGATTTATATAACTATTTTTAAGAACAAATGCCATCCTTGAGATTTGAAATTGGATGCAGTTTCCAGTTTGTTTAATTAGTGAATGATAAAGAGTTTTTCCCCTTTTCAATACATGTGTTTACATGTTTGGGAACATAAGCATTTCCTAGTTCAGCTTTTAAGTTTCCATGACAAATATGCATTATCCAAAATAATAGAAACCTATCCTAAATTGTTCTTTATTGTTATATTGGTTACAAACATTTCCATGCATGAAATAAAATCATTATTATTTTTATATTTATATATCGTATGGCATATATGAAAATATTTATAAGTTGACATCAAGGTTAGAAACATAATGAAGTGCCTGTTGCGTCCCTAGGAAGAAGTGGCTGAATTCACCACTGTAAGATATTTGTGGGCATTCTTGAACTAGGTGCCGAACAGTCTGTCTTTCAGCACCACACGCGCAACATGATGAAGATCTTTTCCTCCACTTGTACAGGAGATCCCCGTATACACCGTGATTGGTCCGGATTCTATTTAATTTTGACCAGGTCTTTCTAGGCTGAGTGAACCCTGACACCTTCCCAGTTATGCATGGCATAATTGATCTATCTGGAGGGGCCATCGAATTCCAGGGGGATGGATGCTGCTCTCACGTCCGCAGGTTTAACCATTAACTACCCTGCACGTGTCCCCTGGGTGGTGCTAAACGAGCAACAAAAACACTGGCGGCCAGACAATCATTGAGATCTCCTGGTAAACATTACATCACATATCAGAACATGAATAAGTCGACAAAGGGTTCTTTTGAGGACTATCCCTCTAGAAAGCTAGGACAATGTTTAAGAGTTTGTCAGCTCAACATTGAAGGCATCAGTAGAGCAAAATGCCAAGTGCTGCATAAAATCTTAACTGACAACAAAATTGATCTAGTTGCAATTCAAGAAACCCATGCAGAAAACGAAGATCAACTTAGTTCAAGGGGAAAAAATACCTGGATATGACTTGCTAGGTGCTACCTACGACAATGTTTATGGAGTTGCAACATATGTTAGACAAAATGTAGAAAATGCATATCTTATTTCTACAAGCTATGATGATGGCATTCAAGAAGTTGTCACAAAAGTAGGTGAAACGACAGTAGTAAATGTCTATAAGCCTCCAAGCATTGTTTGGCCACCTAAAGTGCTTAATACTTACAACCACCCTACAACATATCTAGGAGACTTCAATAGCCACCATGAACAATGGAAATACAGGCTGAGTAACGAAAATGGAAATGCATTGGTGGACTGGAATGAAGAGCATGATATACATCTTGTTTTCGATGCTAAGGATCGGGGCACTTTCAGATCTGGTGCCTGGAACACTGACCACAATCCTGATCTCTGCTTTGTCTCGTCTGACTTCAATGGCAGACCACTGCCAGTAACAAGAAAGGTCCTTGGAGACTTCCCACATAGCCAACATCGCCCAATTTTTCTTAAATTCGGAATCAGTATCCCTTTAATAAGAGCGCTTCCCAGGCCCAGATGGAACTTTCAAAAAGCTAACTGGACCATATTCTCAGAAAATCTAGATAAATGTGTGGGATGGATCCCTCCAGAAAGTTCAAACTACCAGCGGTTCGTTCAAGCTATAATTAGCACGGCAAAGAAGTGTATCCCTCGCGGTTTCCGTAAGGAGTATATTCCCGGATGGACAGAGAAATGTGAAAACCTATACAAAGAATTCTATGAAACTAACGAGCATGATGAATTGCTGAATAACATCAACGCAGCAAGACGAATAAAGTAGACCAAAACTGTCGAATCTCTGGACTTTCGTACATCAATTCGGAAAGCTTGTTCTTTGCTCAGGAAGCCAGATGGTAGTACCCCAAGAGACCGCATATACGATGCTATCACCCCTAACCAAGTTGCAGCAAACATTGTGTCCACCTCCAGATCACCTCAAGTACGTACACATACTATTTCAGCTAAGAAGAAATTAAAGGTACTCAAAGCAGAATGTAGAGCTGATACTGAGTATTGTCTTCCATTCAGCACCGAAGAAGTAGCAACTGCCATAAAAGAAATGAAACCAGGGAAAGCCCCAGGCTTTGATGGCATTCACGCTGAATTTCTGGTGCACTGTGGCAAGTATGTGAAACAGTGGCTAGCTAAGTTCTTCACAAATATCCTGAAAAACGGCAACATACCTCATGAAATGAAACGCGCGAAAGTTATAGCCTTATTGAAGCCAGGTAAAGCAAATGACAAGCCAGAAAATTATCGCCCCATAGCATTACTAAGTATGTTGTATAAGCTACTGGAAAGAATGGTGTATAACAGAATCTGTCACAAGATCTTCAAATCTATACCGGTTGAACAAGCCGGATTCAGACCTAACCGCAGCTGCACAGACCAAGTCCTTTCTCTAACAACCTTCATAGAAGCAGGTTTTCAGAATAAAGAGAAGACATCAATAGCATTCATTGACCTAACAGCAGCATACGACACTGTCTGGAGGCAAGGTGTCATACTGAAACTCCTTCAAGTGATACCAAGTATGAAAATTAGCCATCTCATCAATGAAATGCTCAGTAACCGATGTTTCCAAGTAATTATGGGCAACTGGATCAGCTCACAAATGAAGCTGAACAATGGCCTGCCACAAGGATCGGTCCTTGCCCCTCTTATGTTCAGTCTATACATATCAGATATGCCTGAAACAAAGTCAAGGAAGTTTGGGTATGCTGATGACTGGGCCCTTGCTACGAGGCATAAAGAACTTGAAACAACTGAAACCATAATGACCAATGACTTATCAACTATTGGGGAATATTTCCGGAAATGGAGTTACAGCCAAGTGCCACGAAGATAGAAGTATCTACGTTCCACCTAAACAACAGGCTGGCCAACAAAGAGCTCACTGTTCATTTTGAAGGAAAATTGTTGAGACATAATAGGAACCCGAAATATCTAGGGGTAACATTTGATAGAACGCTCAGTTTTAAGGAACACCTAACAAAATCAGCTGCCAAAATTAAAACTCAGAATAATATCCTTCAAAAACTGTGTGGCACATCTTGGGGATCTTCTGCATCAACACTGCGCACCTCAGCTTTGGGTCTGGTTTACCCAGTTGCCGAATATTGCTCGCAAGCTTGGCTAAACAGCACACACACTAGGCTTATCGACACTCAGCTTAACTATACAATGCGCCTTATAACTGGCACAATCAGACCCACGCCGACTTTCTGGCTACCCATACTTAGCCACATACAACCTCCATCTCTGCGTCGGAAAAATGCACTATTACGCGAGTACAAAAAGCTGTACAAAAATCCACACCTTGCTGTGCATGAAGACATACCAAACATAGGAAGAGGTAGGCTTCGCTCTCGTCATCCACCCCTTGAAACCGCGAGAACTTTAGATGCCAACAACTTTAATATTGATGACTGCAGGAGGCAATCATGACAGACCAACGCAACAGCAGAGCAATTGAAGATGCCGTGCGTATCAACGAAGCCACCCGGTTTTGAATTACCACGCAAGGACTGGTCAATACTTAATAAAATAAGAACCAACACTGGAAGATGTGCAGACCTTATGTACAAGTGGAAGAAAAGAGAGTCTCCAAGCTGTGACTGTGGTGCTGAAAAGCAAACGGTCTTCCATGTTGTGCACGAATGTCCCTTGAGAGCTTTTGCTGGCGACCAATCAGAGTTCCTGGTGATGACGAAGGGATCACTGGACTATGTTCATGGACTTGATATTAGTGTGTAGTCTGTTATAATTATCTTTATGACTGTAATATTATTTAACTGTTCATTTTGTGATGTAGCCATACGCTAAATAAATAAAAATCGAATTTCTATCAGAAGACCATCTCTCAGTAAGGTGGAATTTGTTGATTGCAAGATTCTTTGCTCTGCAGATAGGTATATGTTTTGAACGTAATCTTTTCACATGTAGATCAGCAATGTCTCCATGGATAGGTAGTTGTTTCTTGGTCTGGATCATACTATATTCTCTTATCAAAGTGTTGCATCGCTGCAATTAGGTGGTGCGATGTGGCTGAGAAAAGGAAGCCATTGCCTAGGAGTTGACATAATGTTTTATGTTATCATGCGCATGGTGTTATTCAATTGTACATCCATTACTCTTACATGCAGACTATTTATCCCCACCGGTGAACAATACTCCGCAACAGAATAAACTAAACCTAGAGCTGAGCAAAAGAGAGTAGTTGCAATGGCACCAACAAGTGGTGCCACATAATTTCCGTAAAATGTTGTTTTTTGTCTTCATTTTGGCAGAGGTCATTCGTAGGTGTTCTTTGAATGACAGTGTTTTTGAATGACAGTGTTATACCCAAATTCTTGGGATGTCTGTTATGGCAAAGGATTAATTACTATATATTGTGCCCTAATGTACTATTGCAGCTATAATTTCATACATTTGTATTAAAGAAACGATTGGAGTAATAACAATATACGGCAGCAGATATACCCCACAACAGAAGGGAATTACAACGTGTAAACGACAATTTATTTACCCGATACAACGCCTGCTGCCAGCGGAAGAAGAACATTTTCAACATCCTCTGCGAAGAGGTAGGTCCTTTAATCATGATGTGCTGGGTGAAATTTCCATTAATTAAGGTACTATGTTACGGTTTTTGCCTGCGCGCAATCTGCGATTTGACATCGGTTGGCTGGCAGAAGGCCTGCGCGCCTGGTAGTTGGCCGAACGCAGCGCTCCAACAAAAGGATCTCCCTGTACTACATTACTATCGCTACTTGCCACCATAAGTTACAAATTCGTAAAATGTTCACATTTAAGCTAATTTGACCTTGGTTATACTACACAGAAATGGCTTTTTGCCTCTATGGATTAGCATGTACCACTTCAAAGATACTATCCGGGAAAACTTCGATTCACATAAAGTACATGTGTATGGCATCTTGCCGTTATGAACCAGGACGTGTTTGTAAAAATTTCCTCTTACACTAAACGGGAATTCACATACGCTACGGGCCGATAACCTAGATGTTAGGCCCCTTAAAACAACAATTATCATCATCATCACATACGCTACGTGACTATGGGTTTTCCACCACTATGGATTGGCATGTGCTCATCCAATTTCCTCTCGTGTTGAAGTTGCATTCAAATACGCTACATGAAAAGGGCTTCTCGCTGCTATGGAAGAGATTGTCCGTTTTCAAATTTAATCTGAAATAAAACTTGGATTCACATATGGTACATGAATATGGCTTCGCTATGGATGACCATATGTTATTTCAAATTTCCTCGCCACTACGGACAAGCATTTGTCTCCTCAAACCTACCCTCTGGACAAACTTGGATTCACACACGTTACATGAGTAATGATTCGCAACGGGCTACTTGAAATGGGCTTCTCACCGCTATTGATGAAGCATGTGTCACTACAAACTTCCTCTGCAGGGCAAACATGGATTCACATACACTACACGAGTACGACATCCAGCCGCTATGTACCTCTCAGGGTAAACTTGATTTTACATATGCAGCCTGAGTACGGCTTCTCACCACTATGGATGAGCGTGTATGTCTTCAAATGCCCTCTCTGGGGATACTTGGATTCAGATACGCTACGCCAGTAAGTCTTCTCGCGCTATGGATGAGCATGTGTCTATTCAAACTTCCTGTGAGGGTAAACTTGGATTCACATACGTTACATGAGTGCGGCTTCTCACCGCTATGGATGAGCAAGTGTCTCTTCAAACTGCCTCTTTCGGTAAACTTGGATTCACATTCACTACACGTGTACGGCTTCTCACCCCTATGGATTAGCAAATGTCTTTTCAAATTGCCTCTTTCGGTAAACTTGGATTCACATTCACTACACGTGTACGGCTTCTCACCGCTATGGATTAGCATGTGTCTTTTCATTTGTTCTTTCAGGGTAAACTTGGATTCACATGCACTACAAGTGTACGGCTTCTCGTTTCTATGGATGAGCATGTGTATCTTCAAACTTCCCCTTCTGGTAAACTTTGATTCACACAAGCTGCATGTGTACGGCTTCTCGCCTATATGGATGAGCATGTGCAACTTCAAACTTCCCCTTCTGGTAAACTTTGATTCACACAAGCTGCATGTGTACGGCTTCTCATCGCTATGGATAATTAAGTGTCTTTTCAAACTTCCGCCGTCCCTAAACTTGCATTCACATACACTACATGAATACGGCTTTTCACCGCTATGGATCAGCATGTGTGTCTTCAAACTTCGTTTGTATGGAAACTTGTATTCACATACGCTACATGAATACGGCTTCTCGCCGCTATGGAGGAGCATGTGTGTCTTCAAACTTCCTCTCGCGGTATACTTGGATTCACATACGCTACATGAGTAGGGCTTCTCACCGCTATGGATAGGCATGTGTCGCTTCAAACTTTCCCTTCTGGTAAACTTCGATTCACATACACTACAAGAGTACGGCTTCTTATCGCTATGGATGAGCATGTGTTTAATCAAACTTCCTCTGTGGGGAAACTTGGTTTCACATACGCTACATGAGTACGGCTTCTCACGGCTATGGATGAGCATGTGTCTCTTCAAAGTTCCTCTTTGGTTAAACTTGGATTCACACACACTACACGAGTACGGCTTATCACCGCTATGGATGAGCATGTGTGTTTTCAAATGTCCACTCTGGGTAAATTTGGATTCACATACGCTACATGGATATTCCCTTTTTACGATATGACTATCAATGGTTGACTTCAATTTTTGTTTGGTAGTACATTTTCCATTAGATGAACTGTTAGCATATTGTCTTACACTAATGTGAAATCGGTGAATCTTCCTTACAGCCGGATCTGATGTATCTCGATAAATCAGCCTGAAATAATTAGCACTAACAGTTGAGATTGCGGAACATTATCACGGAAGAAGAATAACAGATTCTTAGAGATCTAAGAAGTGTAAATATAATTCGGACAACATTTGTTAATACGATGACCAGAAAGCTTGTCTTCAAGATGTACCAGTAACTGACGTCGTTTCCACTTATCAATAATATGTTGAACATACAGTCTGAACATTTTACAATTATATAAGACACATCTGAAGATATACACGTGTGTCTTGTCGGAGATTTTGAATTAATAACTCTGACTGCATGAGTGTATTTGGATCGTATCTTAGCCACCAAAATCCTCCAATTAAAAGTCGTTAGAATTTTTACATGCCAGGTGCCGTAAAGGACAAGGTGCTCATTCCCCCACCCTTTGCAACACTGCTTGACCTTCGCCAATGTTCATGAAAATAAGTATAATCCTACAATTAATTCGGTGAGATTTCACAGACGCGGATAAATTGATGAGTGACAAGGATACAATCCCGTTGTTGTTTTTGTTTGAGTCATAAGTCTTTAGGTGCTCTTAATCAGGCAGTGGTCGCGGATATATTTTGACGACACAAATGATTGTTCTGAAAGGAACGGTAATAAGTTTATTTGCTTTCGTGAAGTATCTAATAGATATTTACTTAAAAGATAGTATGATTTTGCCAGGCCTATATGAATAACTAAACGTTCTAAATCATAACACCTTAAATATGGTATCTAAAAATATTTTCTGGAGGACGCTCGCATTTATTAAGCATAAATACAAAATGGAAGTTCAAATGGGAAAGCAACCCTTCGGCCATACTCTGTTGTAAACCAGCCTGCAAAGGTTGTCAAACGACTAGCACATCCTATTGAGAATAGTGGAAGGCACATCACTGTGGGTAATTATTTTTCATCGGTTTCCCTGGCTATTAGACTAGCTGAAGGAAGGATTGAGAGTAGCGGGAGCTGTTAGACAAAGTAAGGCAGAGATTACCCAATAGTCTTCTGCATTCACATGAGAAACTTTCCAAACGCCAGAGAGATAGAATAGGCCAAATAATGCAGTTATATCTTCTGAGTGTATCGAGCGTCCCCTTTTCACACAATTTTGACATTTGTAAGCTAGTGCAGTCCACAATTTTTTGAATAGTTTAAGGAGGAAAAATCAATCTCCACCCCTCACAGTGGAAGTTCACAATATTTGCCTTATCTTTTCATCCAGGAAGGCGTCGAACTTGGTTCTTTAATCTGTTTTTTGCAACGCATTGTGAGCAATGGATGTACCAGGTTGTGCGTCCATCTTCCTCGGAGTACTGTGCACCAGGATTATCCAGTTCATCGCCAGAAATATCCGAAGCAGTGCATCACTAAATTCTCTATTAAGCTCTTCGTCTTCATTAGCATTGCCAACTTCCAACAAATCATCATCTGCCTCATTATTTCTTCTTAATTCGTGTTCCACCTCGTCCGAGAATACCATAACCCTCTAGCAATTTTTAATTCACCAGAGAACAAACTATACAACGAAAAGTTACACAAAAATAGTTACGTTTATGGTCGCGGGTGATGGAAAGTCTCACTTCTCTGCACAAGCGTACAAAAACAGTAACCGTGTGAATGTTTCAAGTGTTAACTTGCTATTTTTGCAGGAGGTGTCTCGTTATGCCTCCTACTAGGAATAGCTAGGAGGGTAGGTTAATCTGCGTGCGAGCTGTGAAGTTACATGCAAGAAATATCCAAAGTGAGATAATCTCTCACCCCGCGACCACTGCCGGGTTAATTCAGTACTTCATGTCTCCTAATCTTGATGTTATCAATTGAGCCCTCTGTATAAAACTACCACACCCTACATCGGATGCAATGTACTTAATTTCGCCATCATGCCTACGGAAGATATTACCTGCGGGCTAGAAGCTTCTATCCGTCATCTACCAGCCTTCGAAGCAGTATAAATTAGAACTGAGGCTTCTCACGACATCAAACAGGCCAGGCTCGTAGATCAGATTCAGCTTATAAAGCGATCCTAAGGAACCCCGAAAAGAAAATAGAGAAGACGAAAATGCGGCGAATTAAGGATTCATCTATTACAGAAGAGAACTAGAAATCCCTAGTACCTCGCTACTCAAAAACTCCGACATTCTATGGCGTACCTAAAATACACAAGACCGATGTGCCTCTGAGAGCAATATTTAGCGCCATAGCGTCCCCAACTCAAGCTCTTGATAAATATTTGAATCAGGTCCTGCATCCATTATTCCCTCCGCCACACTCTCACGTCAGAAATTCCCAACACTTTGTAGATATCATAGCAAGTATAAAATTGGGCTACGGCGATCTACTGGCAAGCAGATTACTGGCAGGGTAATCGGTCCGACTTCCTGTTGGCAACACCTACAGCATTGCAATGGATAAGGAATTTGGATTTAAATAGATAAGCCTGCCTTGTCATGTGTCCCTGTAAATATATATATATATATATATCAATGTAGATGTGTGTATATATTTATCTTGCTTGCGTTTTTTTGTATGTCATACGATAAATAAATAATACCGGCAAGCCTCGATGTGGAGTCCTTATTTACCAAGGTTCCTGTACCTGAAGCCACACAGATAATTAGGTAAAAGCTTACAGCTACAGAAGGTTCACCGGACTTAGTTGACAGAGGTAACCACTGCGTAAACTCCACATTCTTCGTCCTCAATGGGAAGATGCTTCAACATATGGAGGGAGCAGCCATGGGATTTCCATTCTCTCCGTTATTGGCAAACATATTCACGGCAAATTACAGGGAGAAGCTGTAAAGGAGAGTCCATTGAAACTTGAGTGTTTGTTCAGATACGAAAACGAGATTTCTTAATATGGGAACATGGACGCAACTCAGTTCAGGAATTCCTAGACTGCATGTGCTCCAGACATCTAAGCGTCAACATAACAATGGAAGTAGAAGAAAATAATCCACTGGCCTTAGTAGACGTTCTGGTCTATAAACGAACAGACGACACACTCGGACACAGGGTCTATAGGAAAGGCATCCATACGGATCGGTACCTACATGGAAACTTAAGCCATTCTACCGTCGGAAAAGAAAATGATAGCTAGGACACTCATTACCAGAGTTAACCACATTTGCGATAAGAATAGCGTAAATGAAGAGAAAGAACGAGTTTGGAATACGCTCCCAGCTAATGGATACAGGAAAGGAGAGATAAATAAGATCATAAGTAATAAAGAACATAGAAGGGGAACTGCTGAAAGAACGAAGATCAGCCCCACCATAAAACCTTTCTGCCTAGTATACAAGGGGTGACAAATAGAATCGTCAGGTTGCTAAGGAAACACAACGTGTCAACGGTTAAGGTAAGGAAGACCTGCCTTTCTCACCCATGTTAATTCTTCAAATTAATGGTGCACTTTACTCAAAATTTGTTAGGGCTAGCCGATTGACATTTTCAGGGATTACTGTTTGGATCATTATCTGCAATAAGGAAAAGAATTATTGACAAAAGCGAAATGAATTTGCCGATATGATTTTTTTTCTGAAGGTACGATGTTTTAATCCAAAATAATGTCGAAAAATATTTATATTTTATTTTGTATATTATTTAATGTGATCCCTTCTTATTACTGTTAACTAGTATGATGCTGATATATCAAAGAATAATAAGGACCTATCATTATTAGTTTTCTTACGAATGGTAACAAAGTAGTGAAAAAATGTTAGACTGAGAAGTATGAGGTTGAAGTGTTTCATTACATTTTGTTACCTCTTGACATTTCTTGGAACATTCCTGCCCCATAACTTGCTTCATTTCGTGTATCACTGGTTATTTTGCCACATAAGTCTCCTACTTTCTTAAGCTTTTAAATAAATAAATAAATAAATAAATAAATAAACCAATAAGTAAATAAAAAAATATATATAAATAAAGGCGTGTTTCAACTTATCTTTTTGCAAATAAGTGGACTTGTTTCCCTTTTCAAATCACCGAATAAATTAGCAATAATTGGGCAGACAAAGTCACTGTCCCGCCTCTTAAAACAATATTTCGTCAATAGGTCAGTGCAAAATCACAGTGATTATAATAATATGGCGATGTTCAGTAACCACTCGTAACATAAACAATGCAGGAAGTTGTCATTGTTTCCAACACAAAGTCTGCACTCAATACAGCAGACCAGTAGTGAGTTCTGATATATATCTATAACTAGCTGAAGTACCCGTGCTTCGCTACGCGTCATAAATAAATTAAAATGTGAAGGTGACAGTTAAAACAGGGGACAGGCGAGGTGCTGCGCAGAGGGAGATTAAGGATGGAACATTTTTTCCAACTACACCGCTCGGCGTTGACCGTGTTTTATAGCACAAATTTAGGTTTTACACGCTAACCGTTGGAGATACCTTTCGGATAGAAAATGTAATTTTAAACCTCGTATATGCCATCAAAAGTTTGCTATTTCTTAGCGTTTTCTTTTTATTTGAAATGGAAACATGAAAGTTTGAAACCAAAGGGCGTAGTGACGTCACTAAAATGGTCGCCATCTTTAAATAGTGCAAAGTATTGAAATCAAAAGTAACCTATATGTTAACCAGGTATATCAGCTACTTCCATGTAAAATTCATGTAAATCGGACCAGCGGTACTTGCGTGATTGAGTAATACACAGACACACACCATCTCATCTTTAGCCTCGCTTCGCCCGCGTCATAGTCATGTCAGATTGTTATTCAATGAAATGTAGGTTTAACACCGTTAACACCCCTTTAGAACCTGAATACCCAAAACTCCCTCCGTAGTAGACGTTTTCGACACACAAGAAACATATCCCCAAAATATCATTCTTTTAACTTTAATAGTTTTGGTTGGTCGATGAGAGTGAACATCCAAAAATCCTTCCTTAGTGGACGTTTTTCTTCCAGAATTTCACCCCTCCCCATAGACCCCTTAAATTGCATTTATGAAAAAACGGTCAAACACCAATTTATTTTATTTATTTATTTTTAAGCTGATTGATTTCCTCCGATATTCAAACTCCTCGCCTATGTCGTTTAAGAGATACACGCTCCGTTAGGAATCTTTCAACCCCCACTTTTCATCCCTTTCACCTCATAATATACACTACATCGAAAAACCATTAGACATTTGTCAGCTTATTTTTAATGATTAGTATATGTGCCAAGTATCACATCGCCAAATGAAACCACTCGTGAGATATTGTTATTCAATGATATTCAGGTTTATCCCCTTAACACCTCTTTAGAACCTGAATATCCAAAACTATTTCCTTAGTGGACGTTTTCGGCATACAACGAACATATCCCCATAATTTCATGTTTCTAAATTCAATAATTTTGGCTGGGCGATGATGAGTGAGTGAGTCAGTGAGGACATTTTCTTTCATTTATTTATGATAATTTCACCCCTCCCCATGAATCCCTTAAATTTGATTTATGGAACAAACGGTCGAACACCGACTTACTTATTTAAAGCTGTTTTCCCCCTGAGTTTGATGAGTGAGTAAGTGAATCAATCAGTCAGGACACTTTCTTTCCTGTATTTTTTCCCAGAATTTCACCCCTCTCCAAGGGCTCCTTAAATTGGATTTATGAAAAAACGGTCGAACACCTATTTACTTGTATTTTAAGCTGTTTCTTTTTTCGCCGAATTTCAAACGTCTCACCTATGTCGTTTCAGAGATACGCGCTCCGTTAAGAATCCCTCAACCCCGAATGTTCACCCCATTCACCTCATAATATACACCACATCGATAAACACTTAGATATAAGTCAGATTATTTTTAATGATAAGTTTATATACCGAATATCACATCCCCAAAGAAACAACTCATGAGATATCGTTATTCAATGAAATGCACGTTTACCCCCATAACATCTCTTTAAAACCCGAATAAACAAAAATCATTCCTTAGTTGACGTTTTCGACATACAGCGAACATATTCCCAAAATTTCATGTTTCCAACTTAATAGTTTTCGCTGGGCGAGATGAGTGAGTGAGACAGACAGGACATTTTCTTTCAATATTTTTTACCAGAATTTCACACCTCCCCAAGGGCCCCTTGAATTGAATTGATGAAAAAACGCTTGAACACCTATTAACTTATTATTTAAGCTGTCTTTTTTTCCTGAGTTTGATGAGTGAGTGAGTTAGTCAGTTAGGACACTTTCTCTCCTTTTTCCCCCAGAATTTCACCCCCACCCCATTGTCCCTTAAATTAATTTATAAAAACGGTCGAACACCGATTTACTTACTTTTTAAACTGATTTTTTCTTCACTGAGTTTCAAATTTCTCGCCTATGTCGTTTAAGAGATAGGCCTATACGCTCCGTTAGGAATCCTTTAACCCACACTTTTCACCCCCTTCACCTCATAATAATACACCACATCGAAAAACCCCTAGACACATGTCTGCTTATTTTTAGCGATTCGTTTATATGCCGAGTATCACGTCCACAAATGAAACCACTCGTGAGATATTGTTATTCAATGAAATGCAGGTTTAACCCCCTTAAGACCCCTTTAGAACTTGAATATCCAAAACTCCTCCCTTAGTGTACGGTTTTGACATACAACGAACATATCCCCGAAATGCCATGTTTCCAACTTCAATATTTTTGGCTGGGCGATGAGTGAGTGAATGAGTCAGGACATTTTCTTTCATTTTTTTTCTTCAGAAGTTCACCCCTCCCGATGAAACCCTTCAATTTGATTGATCAAAAAAACTGTCGAAAAGTTACTTACTTACTTTAAAGCAGTTTTTCCCCCCTGCGTTTGATGAGTGAGTCAGTCAGTCAATCAGTTAGGACACTTTCTTTCCTGTTTCCCCCTCCCCCCCCCCCCAGAATTTCACCCCTCCCCATGGGCCCCTTAAATTGGATATATGAGAAAACTGTGAAATACATATTTACTTGGTTTTTAAGCTGATTTTTTTCCGCTGAGTTTCAAACTCCTCGTCTATGTCGTTTAAGAGATACACGCTCCGTTAGGAATTTTTCAATCCCCGTTTTTCACCCCTTCGCCTCATAATATACACCACATCGAAAAACCCTCAGACACGTGTCTTCTTATTTTTTAATGATGAGTTTATATGCCGTGAATCACATCTCCCAATGAAACCAATCGGGAGATATTGATATTCAATGAAATGCAGGTTTAACCCCCTTAAGACCCCTTTAGAACCTCAATATCCGAAAATCCTCCCTTAGTAGACGGTTTTGACATACAATGATCATATCCCCAAACTGTCATGTTTCTAACTTCAATAATTTTGGCTGGGCGATGATGAGTGAGTGAGTGAGTGAGTCAGGACTTTTTCTTTCAATTTTCTTTTTTCAGAATTTCACCCCTCTCCATGAACCCCTTAAATCTGATTTATGAAAAAAGCTGTCGAACAGCTATTTACTTACTTTAAAGCAGTTTTTCCCCCTTGAGTTTGATGAGTGAGTGAGTCAGTCAGTCAATCAGTTAGGACACTTTTTCCTGTTTCAACCCCCCCCCCCTAGAATTTCACCCCTCCCCATGGGCCCCTTAAATTGGATTTATGAAAGAACGGTCAAACACATATTTCCTTTTTTATGTTGATTTTTTTTTCGCTGAGTTTCAAACTCCTCGCCTATGTCGTTTAAGAGATACACGCTCCGTTAAGATTCATTCAATCCCCACTTTTCATCCCATTCACCTCATAATATACACCACATCGAAAAACCCTCAGACACGTGTCTTCTTGTTTTTAAGGATGAGTTTATATGCCGAGTATCACATCCCCCAATGAAACCAATCGGGAGATATTGCTATTCAATGAAATGCAGGTCTACCCCCTTAACACCCCTTTAGAACTTGAATATCCAAAAATCCTCTCTTAGCGGGCATTTGCGGCCCTTGAGGGAGCTGCATGCCAAATTTCATTCCAATCCGTTCGGTGGTTTCTGAGATTTCGTGATGAATGAATGAATGAGTGAGTGAGTGGTATTAGACAAGTATGTAGTAGATAGATAGAGTCAAGTCTTTGTTATGCTAAACTCGGTTGATAGTGCTGTGTGAGCAGTTGAGTAACTAACGGGATTTCAAGTAAAGATCCTCCTTTTCTATACCGGTAGTGCAGAGAGCAACTCGAATCCAGTCGGCCGTGTCTCGACTTGAGCTATGTTGCCACGGAGACTATCTGCCTTGCCATTCCTTCATGAGTATATTTTATGATTTGATTAGCCTGTGCTTGAGTGAAAAAGGGCCGAAATCGGTAGAATGAGAAAGACTATCGAAAAGTCATGTAGCCAGCGGTTCCTTCTGGGTCCTAAACTATGTGTGTGCAAAATTTGGTTGAGATTGGTGGAACGGTGTAGATTTGTATACGGAACAAACCCACCCACCCACCCACCCACCCATATACATACATAAATACAGACTTTCACTTTTATATATAAGATAGTTCAGAAGTTATACGCACAAACATAAATCTCTGTAAAAGTGGGCGTTGTCTATCATGGTGCGGCATAGCCATTTATATATTACAAAATTACCATTTTTCTTATTTTTTCGACTTTTTTTTACAAAGTCCTATTCTCTACATTCTAATTAACAAAATACGCCCTATTTTTTTTTTTTCATTTTCTTCACCCCTAAACCACTAAACAAGCTGGTGCAAGAGGTGCGTAAATCAGCCGAGATAGAGCAGCCAAAACCAGGACGCAGAAGTTTACAAAGCGCCTTGTTCCTGAGGAGAGATATATTGGGCATACAAAAATGTCGCGTTTTCATTAGGATATCATGGCACATTTGAGACAAAACGAACAAAGACACGCCGTAGAATGAAATAAGGCCGAAAGTGTTGCTAAAATTCCTAGATATCAAAACATGATAATAAAAGAGGCATTAGAGATCTTGAAGCATCCCAATAATTTCAATCACGATTACAGATACAGGCTTAGCAATACATAGAGTGTTCTCTTATCACCTGACTGGCTAGGGCTCTGACCAATCAGGAAGCAGCATGAGGTCAAGACCGATCAAGCAGTGCCAGACTGACAACCAACACGAAGTCATACTGATAAAGGCTGCTGCAATGACTGCCGAAACGTCAGGAAACAATCACCGATGCACGACGCAGCTGCATCCAGTAAGCCTAGATAATAAACTAGACACCGGCCAAATCCAACGTGAACCTAACCATTTCCCTTTCAATGTTTTTGAGCTTGCCTCGACCAATCACAATTCTAACAGCCATGGTCTGCCCAGTAGAATGTCAGATATTACCTTTGTAAACTTTGTGATGTTAACACCCTCTCGAGTAGTCCTCGGCCGGAGATCCGAAAGCGGGACCATCATACAGTAGAATTTGAATTTTACAGGAGAGGACGGTATTATCACAAGTAATAGTGCATAGGCCCATTCTTACAATGACAGAATACTCTAACTGACCGTTGATGCTACGGTCGGCGTAAAGTCCCGGTAACATTCGATCGTTCTTACAATGTTCCGTTAATGTTTACGGTTGGTTAGCCGACCTGCACATAATTTTCAACAGTTGTTATATAGAGTATTTCTGGTTCGATTTGCAGATTACTTTGTACCTCTCAAGTTAATCTACGCCTGGGAGTAAATAATAAATATATATTATATTTTCCTTGATCTGTGTTCACGTTATGATTATAAAGATAGATATTTGAAAAGGAAGAACAGTTATCTCCAAATGAGATGAATAAACGCCTGAAGAGGAAAAGGCACACCAATTTATCTTCGTCACAAGAGGAAGTCCTCATCAAGGTGGTGGAAGAAAAGAGATCTGTAATTGAAAATAAGAAGTCTATGGGAACAGAAGTATAAGGCATGGGAAGTAGCCCAAACATTTGAGGCGTTGCCAGGTTGAAGAAGACCTGTGAAATATTCGAGGGATAAGTATGAAATCATGAAGAAGAAAGCGAAGAAAGAGCTGACTGAAGAAAATAAAACACATTTCTCTGATGGGTGGGGGAAGTGAAACTCCCGAAAAGAAAACTGTCCATGAGGGAAACGTATATCTTTAATGGGAACATCGGCTGAGAGACTCTGCAATCCGCTTGACGGAGATAGAATAGGTAAGTTTCAAGATACGATTATTACAGTACTCTCGCGGGCCGGAACAGACTGGTCATCTACCCTATTTATGACATACACAAAATATATATTAATACTTTATTGAATTGAATTCTTGAATATGTTGAATAGGATGATTTTTCTTATTTAATGCCTTAGCATACGCTCCTCTGGCTAATCCAGCAGTCTCATTAAGTAATCGCTTGGCCACATGAGGTGACTTTATGGTTAGAAATACAGTATAGCGATAGACTTAAGTGGGATATAGGTAAAAATATATAGATTATATTTCTCAAACGCTAGGTAGTGGATTAGACCTTGAGTGTATTTGGAGAGGTAAGAACAGTGATAATATGATTATTACAGAATATTATGTTCCTTATTATATACATTTTGTTCTTCATAGGTGGACTCTTGAGGGGAAGCTCAAACTTCATGTTCCAGCTGGTCGTCCGCACTACTACAGGCAAACTCTTATGTTCACAACACGATGGGCAATTGAAGATAAAAAAAGGAAAAGACAGGATCAGGGCAGGAAAGTAGATGATATTTTCTAGAAGAACGGAAGAGAGCACAGGAGAGACACGAGTGGGAATGGGAGAAGCCCAAGTGGGAACTTGCTTCAAATTAAATTAGAAAATATCTCATCCATAGATACCTCTGTAATTAGATAGTACACGTAATTTATGTTACAACTATCTATAACTAGCAGAAGTACCCGTTCTTCGAACGGTCTTCGGTGTTAACACCAGACATTATCAATTGAGGTACTGTTGCAATGCTTAGCGATTTGTCATTCCTAGATAATTATATCAGAACGAAGTTTGTTTTCAGGGAATATCACATACACTGTTAATTTAAGGGCCTTAAAATGTGGTTTTCGGAGACCCTTTATAGACTCCCGAATTTTGTGTCTCACATTGAGAAGCGGAACATATGCTTAGGTCGTCCTTCTAGGATAATTTTTATATTTCGCCTATTTTGGCATGTATTTTGAGATGTTTTTCCCTATATTTACCCTTCTACTGTATGAAAAGTACGGTGAAGAGTTTTATAAATGATTGGTGTATTGACTCTCATGGATACCATACCTATTTTTACGATGCACCAAGCATCCGAACACGTGTTATAGGCGTACATAAAGATACACAGAAAGACAGACAGACAATTCTATTGTCTACAACATATCACCCAGAAATCCAAATATGGGTATTTCTACCACACAGTATCAAACAAAATCCGTATGTCGACAAACAAACAAAAAAAAACGTTAAAATGTGCTCTCAAACTAAATTCACCTAACGTGTACTTCCTGACGTAAAATAAAATTGAAAGCCTTGTAGACGAAACGCAATACACGTCACATAAAAACAGACCCTCTACGTTGTGTTAGGTCCCCATACCCAGGAAGACCTCTATCATAAATTATAAAGGCTTGTGGTGCATGAAAATGCAGGTTCCTTAGCCTCAAATTGCCCAAATTCCTAAAAGCCACAATAAATGCTCTTTCAATTCAGGAATTTTTAAAAATAATGTTGCAGTTTGGAGATGTAATATACCTTCTGTACTATATGTCGCACGTGAAAATTGCGTGAAAAAATCTATGTTACCGCTTGACCCCCTTAATTGTACTGATGAATTATACAATCTGAGTTGGTTCCGTGATAACCTTATAGCCTTTTGCAAACTTTCACAGAAATGTAATAAATGGAGTGACATTGCTTCATACAGAAATAAATGGAAAGTTGGATGTCACCCCTTGAGTAACTGTTGTCATGGTTACCGACTTGTATTCCATCATTAATTTGTTAAATTAAATTCGATTAGTTTTCTGGGAATATCTCAGAAACTGTTGGTTTTAGAGCCTTATAATGTAGTTTTCGAGGACCCTTTAGGGCCCCCGAGTTTTGTTTCTGGCACCGAGGGGCTTTGTCTCGTCGTTGTACGCCATAATGTAATACTACTACTAATAATATGATATAGGGATAGGAATATAATAGTCCTGCCGTACCACACCCGTAGGTGTAAATCGCGTGAAAAAAGTCAGAGTACCCCTTGACCCCCTTAAGCGCATTACACGTATTAATGAATTTTACAGCTTAATTTGGTTCCGTGATAACCTTCTATCCGTTTGCAAACTTTTACACTAATGTAATTAATGGAATTGCATTCGTCTTACTGCAATAGATGGACCTCTGAGATTTTGTTGCCATGGTTACCGGCTAGCATTAGTTCATTAGTTTATTAAATGAAGTTAGTTTTCTGGGAATATCTTACAAAAGGTAGGTTTTAGGCCCTAAAATGTGGTTTTCTGGGACCCTTTAGGGCCCCCGTGTTTCGTCTTTCACATTGAGGGGCTGAGAATGAGCTTTGTCTCGTCCATCTACGCATATTTAAGCATGTATTTTAAGGGGGTAGGCCCCCCCTTTATAAGAGTTCCGGAGAATAGATACATCAATGATTATTGTCGTGCCTCTGATGGATATCTGTACCAAATTTTACGTTGATACACCCAGCCATTCTCGAGTCTTAAGGGAACAAAGTTGTCCACAGTCAAACAAACAAACAAACAAACAAACAGACAGATAGGCAGACAAAAAATTATTTTCGCGCGCATCCATCATAAAACAGTCTGAAACGCGTAAATAACTCAAATTTCTGAAGAAATTCAGAAACAACACACAAACTTTCATTTTATATATAGAGAGATATACTGAACCGCTCAGCGGTGGCCGTGTTTTATAGCACAGATTTAGGTTTTACTCGCTAACCATTGGAGATACACGAAACGTGATAAGGACCTTTCGGATACAAAATTAAATGTTAAAGCTCGCATATGCCCGTAAAAGTTTGCTATTTCCTAGGGTTCTCTTTTTATTTGAAATAGAAATATGAAATTCTGAAACCAAAGGGTGTAGTGACGTCACTAAAATGGTCGCCATTTTTAAATTGTGCAAAATATCGAAATCAAAAGTTGCCTATATGTAAACCTGGTAAATCAGCTACATCCATGCAACATTTCATTTAAATAGGACCAGTGGTTCTTTCATGATTGAGTAGCAGACAGACTGATAGGCAGACAGACACACACCATCACATTTTTATATATTAGTATCATAATTTATATAAAACAAACTGCATTTGCAGAGTTCCTTTCATTGTCCTGAATGAGATTTTTCAGACTGGGAAGCTAACGATGTGCGAATTATTCCTGAATGAAAGTGTCTCATACTAGAGTGTGCGCATGTTGATCTTGAAGGGATGGTAATTCTATATAGCATTTATCAACAATTGGTCTCTCCAGGGGAGGTTCATCAACACCTTGCTGTTGAGCAACGTTATGAAGTACGGCACAAGGAACAATAACGGCCATTGTCGTGTTGACTTTAGAACTGAGTCCCAAATAGTCAAATTCCGGAGGTCAATCACCACTTCTAGTATCTCAACAAAACATCAAATAGATTACAACTGACGATTTGCATTATCTTAACTAATACTGAAACTAAATAAGTGTACATATTGCTTGCCACGGTAGGTGAGTGGTTATAGTGTCGGACTACCAACCCCAAGATTGCAGGTTCGCCCCTGGCCATGGTAAGTGATTTTTGAAGGCGACAAAAATCACGATACTCATGTCATAAGTTGTTGGCATGTTAAATAATCCATTTGAATTCAATAGGCCGAGTTCAATGGCAAAATTAATCTCGGGATTTTCCGCCAACACAATGTTCCTCCATTCTCTACTTGAAAGCGCTGTAGTGTCAAGGAGTTTAGATATCTAACCTCCTTGACTTTCATAGCATTCAAAGGAATGACGAAATTCGACATGCAAGCTACCCTCTGGGTGTCAATTAACAAAGCTTGCACCAGGCACCCGAGGCCATACGATATTATTATTATTATAGTGTACATATTGTAAATGCTTTCGGACATAAATTTTATAGCCTAAGTGTAATGGACCTGACGATGATAGCGTGACGACCGAAACTGTTCACCGAAGTGGAATTACTAATCTCATGTAATTTCTTTCAGGATTAGGGAATAACCCATCTCATTTGGGTACAATCGTGTTGACCGACTGAAAAGGACCAAACTTTTGTTATATTATCTTACTAATGTTGTAAATGTCTCTACCATCTCTGGGTCAAGTGAAGCATGGCTAATTCTGTACTGTTACTCCCCTTCAAAAAGAACTATTAAAATCTAACCAATTACGTATCACATCAAAGTTCTACTATTAGCACACGTACTTCACCACCAACGTTCGTAAACATTTATTACGAGAAAACTTACATCACTTGTCCAATAGAATATGCTCCACATAAAACTTTGTTAAGCATCTGTAAATCCTCTCAAAAAAGTTTTAAGATACTGACATATGGTGGAGAATCCTCCATATTTAGCCTATTTTTGGTTTTTGAAAAAAGTAAAAGTAGACTTATGTGATCTACACGGGCCAAACGTTGTCAGTCTGTCTGTGTGTGTGAATGTGTGTGTATATCTGTTCCCCTCTATCAATTCAAACATGAAGAAACCAATTTGAACCAAATTTGGTACGGACAGCTCAGTGTCATGATTGATATCGCCGCCATCTTAACAGAAACGGAATGGGGGTCACTTAAATGTTCAATGCTTAAATCAAATTACGACTAACCTAATACACTGCTCTCTACCAAAGTTTGCAACAACATTTCTTCGTGTGGGAAGCGTCTTGTGCCTATACTACAAGGTCATCATCGAAAAGGTTTGAAGATGGCGGTTGTATATGTGTGCAAACCATTCTGCCCTATCAATTCAAACATGACGAAACCAAATCGAACTATCTAGCGCTAGCAAAGACCAACTCAGTGTCGTGTTGTATATATCCGCCAGCATAACGAAAAGGAAATGGAGCCACCCAAATATTCTAAGCTTAAATCGAATTTCGATTAACCTATCATCCGATCTGTACCTAATTGATCAAACATATACCTTAATATGGGAAGCGTTTTGCCCAAACTACAAGGTCATCAGTCAAATAGTTTCAAGATAGCGGATGTATGAATCATGCAATTATTATAGCCTAAGCGTAACTTATGATTCAACAAAACCTGGCTTCACTAAATCCACTTATCGTACAGAGGGTGGTTTAAACTCTCCTCAAAGACAGGATATTAACATTTTATAATAGAATTTCCCGTAGTGGTGACTAATAGTTCAAGTAGACCGTGCCGTATCGTGCTGGGCTGTGCCGCCCTGTAGGGTCACAAAGAAGGCTATTAAATGCTCGCTTCGCCATATTTCAGTAGATTGATATTATATCTTTTTAGGAATACACTGAACAAAATAATACGAATTTAGTATCAAATGGTTTATAAAAATG
Source organism: Meconema thalassinum (assembly GCA_946902985.2). NCBI lineage: Eukaryota > Metazoa > Arthropoda > Insecta > Orthoptera > Tettigoniidae > Meconema > Meconema thalassinum. The sequence goes on from OX336398.1 coordinate 209,974,770, forward strand.
CCAGGAAATGCTAATGAAATGTTCTTTACAAGAAAAAATATGCTATACAGTTATGCTAAACCAGTTGTTAACGTAATACTAGCATTGGCCATGTGTAGCAGCGGGTTAGTGTCTTTAACTCTAAACCTGCAGGTTCGTGGATCGAAACCAAAAGGGTTCAATTTCTTTCACTTGATTTCTTTTGTATTTATTGATTTATAACTACTCACACAATTTGATGTTACGCATATTTAGTGTGTATTTGCAATCGAAAATCTCTCTCTATATAAAAATTTAAGTACGTCTGTTTTTTCTGAATTTCCACGGAAATTTGAGTCATTAACGCGTTTCAGACTGGTTTAAGACGGTTGCGCACAAAAAATAAATTTTTGTCTGTCTGTCTATCTGTCTGTGTACAACTTTGTACGCGCATCACTCGAGAACGGTTGAGTGGATCAACGAAAAATATGGTACTGATGTCCATCAGAGGCACGTAAATAATCATTGATGTAACTCTTCTCCATACCTCTCATAAAGGAGGGCCTATCTCCTTAAAATGCATGCTGAAATGGGCGTAGAAAGACGAGACAAAGCTCATTTTCAGCGTCTCAATGTGAGAAAAAAAACTCGGAGGCTCTACGGGCCCCGAAACCCACATTTTAAGTTCCTAAAACCAACAGTTTTAGAGATATTCCGAGAAAACTAATTTCATTTATCAAGCTATTGAAAGAATGCAATCCATCTATTTCTGTAATGGGCAGATGACCTCGTAGTTCCGCCCCTTAAAACAACAATAACTAACTATTTCTGTAAGACGCAATGCCATTCCATTTATTACATTACTGTGAACGTTCGGAAACGGCTATAAGGTTATCACGGAACCAACTTACGCTGTAAAATTTATCAATACGTATATAATGCACTTAAGGGGGTCAAGGGGTACTCTTGAATTTTTTCACGTGATTTACACGGGCGGGTGTGGTACTGAAGGCCTATTACATCCCTATCCCTATATTATTAAATGATTATGATTATTATTATATTATGGCGTACAAGGACGAAACAAAACTCATTTTCAGCCCCTTGGTGCCTACTACGATCTAAGGCTCTAAAACCACGTTTCTGAGATATACCCAGAAAACTAATTTCAGTTAATAAACAAATAAAAATAGATGACGAGTACAGAAGAAGACCAAATCAGGAGCTCTATAGATATACTGAGAAAATCACAGATGTGGCCAGCAAGAGACGTCTGACTTTCTACGGACATGTCTCAAGGATGAAACCACCAAGACTAACCAATCGGCTTCTCAACTACTGGGTGAATAGAAAGAGCGTGACACCGTGGCTTACAGAAGTTAACAAGGCATCCAAGAACTGAAGATAGTAAAAAGTGATATTAGAAGCCGATCACATCTCAGAAATGGTCGTCGTCGGCTTTAACTCGTTTCCGAGTATACATCTTCTTCCAAAACAGTCTAAAATAATCTAAGGTTGAGGTCTGTGGGCATGTTTGCGGTGACTGAACAGCCCAATGTGTGCATGAAACAAACGTCCACACAGATCACACAGAACTGTTGGTGGAGGGCGTGGCTATGCTGCACGGAGTTTTCGTGCTTGTCGCTAGGCCTTAACAATTCTACGACGTTCTTCTTCAAACATTTTGACAGCAGCCGGGATGGTCTGGCGCCAAGTTGAACGGTCTTTAACAAGCTGGTCCCAGGTTTGTGGATTGAGTCCTGTCAACTTCATATTCTGCTTAAATTGGTCCTTGTAACGTCTCTTAGGGCCTCCATGAGGTCTGGTGCAGGAGGTGAGTTCACCATACAGAACCTGGCGTGGTAGTCTCGTATCATACATCTGATGGACATGTCCAATCCATCTAAGTTGATGAGCAATGATGGATGATTCTATACTATTAGCAAGCGCTTTCTCAAGAACATCAAGATTGGTGATGTGGTCTTCCCACTTTATCTTAAGGATGGATCGAAGTTTCTGTTGATGGAAGCGCTCAAGCTTTCGGAAGTCATGTCGATAGAGGGTCCAGGTTTCACAGCCATACAACAATGTTGAGATGACAACAGCTTGGTACACCATGAGCTTCGTCTTCACGGTCAGATCTTTATTCAAGAAGACCCGGTGCGATAGTAGCCCAAATACCGCATGGGCAGCACCGATTCTCTTCTCAACATCCTGCCCACAATTGCCGTGTACAGATAGCAGACTGCCCAGATACGAGGAATAGTCTACCTGCTCCAATGGAGTATCTGAGATAGAAATGTTGAAGTGCGGTAGGGAAGTGCCTGGTGAGGGTTGTGCCGGAACCTTGGTCTTCTGAACATTAATGGTGAGACCAAAACGTTCACATGCATTCTTGTAGCAATTAACAGTCTGTTGCAACTCCAATGGCGTGAGTGTAGGTGATGCCGCATCATCTGCATACAACATATTGGTTATCTTCGTAACCTCAGTTAGCTTTTTGGAGCGAAATCGAGCTAGGTTGAAGAGCCCTCCATCAAATCGGTACCTGACATCTACACCTGGAATGTTTGTGGGCGATTTATGGAGCATTGCAGCCAAATACAATGCAAACAGTGTTGGAGCAAGTACGCAGCCTTGTTTCAGTCCATGAGTGATAGAAAATTCGTCAGAGATCTTATTTTGCTGACAAACCTGACCGGTCATGCCATCATGGAGATACAAACTTAGGCTTTCACGGCCGGCGTTAGAATCTAAGAAGTGATTATCCGGGCTGTTAGGCCGTGGTCCAGTAGGGCTGTTGTTTCCCGACGTTTCAGCGAAGACTGCGTTCGCCATTCTCAAGGGTGTTCTCTTTCTGATGGTCAGAGGTAGACTGAAGTTGCGCTTGTCCGCCACCGCTATATATAGTGTGCGACCGGGTCGGTTTACTGCGCGGTCCGGAACTTTCCGCGCCAGGAGTGGAGCGCGCTGATTGGCTGCCAGTACCGAGAGGTGTGCAATGCTCAGCCAATGGTTTGATGTTAGTTGATCTGAGGACGGGATGCCAGATTTTGTTCACCCGTTCGCTCTCTTCTTTCCGGTTGAAATTGTTAGGGTGTTTGAAAATTTCAATAGCCTCTCGCTGCAGCCTCGCGTGGTAGTGGACGGTGCTGGACAGCACCTCTGTGCATCCGTAGTGAACATCATGGCCTTTAAGAAGGGAATGCTCTGCCACCGAGGACTTCTCCATCTGGCCCAGCCGGCTGTGCCGCTCGTGTTCCTTCAGCCTGGTGGCAATACTGCGCTTCGTGGTACTAATATAAACCTAGCCGCAGCTGCAAGGTACCCTGTAGACGCCCGCACTGGAATGGGGATGGCGCTTGTCCTTGGCAGATCTGATTAAATCGCGTATCTGTCTCGTAGGCCTGTATACGGTCCTGATGTTATGATGGCGGAGTATTTTGCCTATTAATGATTAATGATCCCCGTCATCCACTGCATAATCATCAGGCTGTTGTCCGTCGACTGAAATCAAGAAAGAGTTTCATCGCCAGGACTCAACCACTGGAGGGAACATCGGAATCTAACCGCATCTCCAGGTGGAAGAGCAAGCTGCCGCCGGATATCCCTGTTAAGGAAGAGCTAGCCCCAGGAAATGACCTGCCTTACCCTGTTTGGAAATCACTTAATCGTCTCAGGGTGGGCGTCCCTCGTTGCAAGACCAACATGCAGAAATGGGGTATCCTTCCAGCTGATGGAGACACGTCCTGCGAGTGTGGAGCAACACAAGACCCAGCCCACCTGCTCATTTGTCCACTACTAGAACAACCCTGCACTACCCAGGACCTGATCGAGGCAAACAACAAGGCCATCGGAGTTGCTACATTCTGGAAATGATCGGACACGGAAATGAAATGAATGATTTTGCCTATTCAGTCAGTCTCCTTGTGAACGTACGGGAGGTACGTCACTGCTGTCGACCGATCCCGTTCCCTCTCCGTGGACGCCGGTCGTATGGGATGACATGCCCGTTGGATCTCCTTTCTGGTGTAACCATTGGTGCGGAGAGCTGTGTTGAGGTGACGTAGTTCCTCTTTCAGGTGGTGGGACTCACAGATACGCTTAGCACGGTTGACCAGAGTCTTGATGACGGCGTGTTTTTGTTTAGGGTGGTGGTTCGATGCCTTCTGTAGGTACCGGTCAGTGTGGGTAGGCTTCCTGTAGACAGTGTGCCCCAAGCGAGGTCCGGAGTTCTCGTAACCATTACATCAAGGAAGGCGAGAGAGTGGTTTTTCTCCTTCTCCATGGTAAACTGGATGCTGGCATTTAGGCTGTTTAGGTGATCCAGGAACCGTTGTAGCTCTTCCTGTCCATGACTCCAGACCACAAATGTATCGTCCACATACCGTAACCAGACTTTCGGCTGGAGCGGCGCAGTCTCCAGGGCCATGCTTTCAAACTTCTCCATAAAGAAGTTAGCAACAACCGGGCTCAGTGGACTACCCATGGCGACGCCATCGGTCTGCTGATAGAAGTTACCATTCTACAAGAAGTAGCTAGCAGTGAGGCAGTGACGGAACAGATCAGCGATGTCAGAAGGGAAGATCTGGGAGATGTGGTCCAGAGTGTCTCTCAAAGGTACCTTGGTAAAGAGGGACACCACGTCGATGCTCACGAGACGATCAGTGGTTTCCAGTTCAATCTCCTCGAGTTTCAGGATGAAATGTCCGGAATCAATGATGTGAGTCTGTGTGTTGCCAATGTGAGGTTGGAGCAAGGATGCCAGATGCTTCGCCAGGCTGTAGGTCGGTGAACCAATGGCACTTACGATGGGCCGTAATGGTACGTTCTCCTTGTGAATTTTAGGCAAGCCGTAAAGTCTGGGAGGCAGGGCTTCACTCTTGATGAAGACACAGACTCACATCATTGATTCCAGCCATTTCATCCAGAAACTCGAAGAGATTGATGACCATCAAGAGTGAAGCCCTGCCTCCCAGACTTTACGGCTTGCCAAAAATGCCCCGTCATACTGCTGCTCGTAGCAATTTCCACTTAGGCTTGATTTAACCACTAACAGCTTGTTGAGGTTTTCGTCATTCAGAGATGATCGGAATTGTGTCCTTGTCTTCTTCACCTGGCTAAACAATCTCTCACATTCAACGTTGCTGTGTGGGATTGTTAATATTGACAGCATTACTCTAGCTAGTCTGTCATATTTCAGACACCCATCCCCACCTCATATATCCCCTATTGCAAACCAAGAACAATCTGCTCGTTTTCCTTCCACAATAGAAGATCGCAAATCCTCCATTTGGAGAGCACAAAACTGGCATTGTAATGCATCCATTGCTTGGTGCTCATCTTCACCGTCTTTTTTGGCAACATAATTGGAAACTTAGACATATAATACTTCACGGCACTAAAGGAAGCAGTAGACAAAGACCTTATCTGTGCCACTTGAGCATTAACAGAAAACTCATTGTCCAAATTAAATTTATGAATAATATAATCAAAGGCTGCAGTGAAGTAGTTCCTGACGGCCAAATAAAAGACCTTCTTCTCCTCAGGGGCCAGATTTTCTACACAACTAGATGTTGTTGAACCAATTACGAAATAATCATCAACTTTCTGATTCTCTCTTGTGTTATAGGCCACTTCTAAAATTGTGCAATATTTATTTACGGCCAATGGCTTAGCAAACCTACAGAGAATTTCTGTCAGCAAGTCAATCAGTATGGATCTTAGGACATGGATGTGAGGTGCTTGCGATTGAAGAACTTTGTTATACTTTTCAAATGTAGGAATGGTAAATGCTAGATACAAACAAAATGCCTCATTTAACTTAGATGACAGAAAAAGAAATAGTCTCTCCTGTCTTGAAATACCAACAGTTTGACTTGGTTCCGTCACTTTTTTCCTTACAAACGGAGAAGAAGAACTGCTCTCCAACTTCCTTTTGCCAATGATAACACGTGCTTGATCTTGTACTCTGTTGTTCACACCTACACCAAATTCCACTTCTGCAGGCTTATCTCCATGTGCCTTTACTTTGGGAATTTGACAATACTTGAGAGATGTGTTTGTGCCAGTGGACTGGTTCACCTCATCCTAAAAAAAAACTCAGCAGTGGCTTCCACTGTGAAATCAGTCTATCTAGGCATTTACCCAAGGACAACGGACGCGTGCACACATGCTTCAGTATTTTCCTAACATCAGTTTGGTAAAGAGCTTGATATAACTTCAGATGATCTTTCCTCTTGCAGCTTTTGTTTAAATAATAATAAACATCAATCATTATCTCATCAATTTTCACAGGAAGGGAATCAGCACCTTTCTCAGCAGCTAGATGAATTAAATGGCATGGGCATCCTACAACGATGATGTTTTTACACTGCTCTTTTAATTTCGCAGCAACACCATTTTTCCTCGCTATCATAACAGGGGCATTGTCTGCACTAAAAGCTATACAGTTTGCCATTGGAATAGCATGTCTTTACAGAAGACACAGAAGCAAATTACCAATGTTAGCACCAGTCGATTCACCTTCCAAATTTTCCATGGATAGCAAACGATTTTCAATCATCTTCGATTCTTTGTTGAAAAATGACACGACGACAGGATACAGCTTACTATCTCTATCATTGCTACCATCATTGGATATCCCGAAAGGCCCATATTTTAAAATATTAATAATTTTTGAATCGGCGTCACGTGCCATTTCATGAACAATGGCGGATGTTTTTGTCCTCCCACAGGCATATTTCTTCGCAATTTCCGAATCCGGGCACATTTTTCTAAACAATTGTCCCACGTGATCGGAACATGATAAAGAGAGATTATGTTCTACGATGAATGCCGTGAACAAACACTCTGCTCGAATGGCAGCATTGTCTTCATTCCCGTGAACAAAAAACTACCTAATTTTTTGTTCTTCTGTAAACAACTAGCACTGTCCTTGTGTTTTGGAGTGTTGCTGTGAGTTACAATGTCAATTTTTCCACCATGAGAAATATTTATATCGCAACGACACACGGAACAAAGATCAAAATGGTTTCCTCTACTAGATTGTACAATGAATGGAAATTCAGTTTTATAGCTTTCTTTGAACACTTGGAGATAACGTTTCTGAGGTTTTGTCACCATAACGTGACGAGAGAAACACACGACACGAAACAATCATCGACACAACTCGTTGAAATAATTATCTACCGACGCACTAAACGTGGCGCTAGCAGAGTATAAACACGTGGCGTCAAACGCATCAAATCACAATCGCCGCGCGTAGCATACAAGGTTCCAATCCCATACTGCATAGTCACCTGGCCAGCCGCGACTAATCAGCGCAAGCTTGACACCTGATTGTCCGTAAAATACCACCAATCAGTATGCGGTAGGCCGATCAGCTGACTCACCATTCCGAGATCGCAGGCAGCTATGGAGCTCACTGCCAAGCGAGAACCTTACACAAAAATCCAAGGTTACGCAAATCACAAAAGCAATTACGACTTACGAGAGAATCTCCTTGAGAATGGAAATTATTTGGATTTTCCTTTTTTTACAATATATCACTGGGGTCCGAAATTCGGAAGAAATAATAGTAATTAAGAAGATCGGAAGACGAGGTGAAAATTCGGAAAGTTTCCGAATAAATCGGAAGGGTTTGCAGGTATGTGTCTGTACTAGTGTATGTACTTGTAAACGAGGAAGGATTTTAATAGTAATCTGTCCTTCATGCGCGGTAGAGTCTGTTGTTGATGATGATGATGATTCTGTATGGGCTTTGCTGCATCGTGGCTATGTACCCCGTGTACTTGGGTGTGTGTAGAAGTTGTCTGATAAACAGTATCAATCTGATGTCTGTACTAGAGTGTTTACTTTTTTACGAGGGAGGATTTGGGTAGGAAGCTGTTCTTGTTCTTTCATTTGAAAGGCTTCGACATCACGACCATTAGGCCCGTGTAATTGGGTGAGTGTTGAACTTTTTCTGATAACCTGTGTTATTTTGATGGCTGTAAAAGTGTGTGTATTTATAATTCAGGTGAGGATTCAATCAACTAACGTATAATATAGCATGTTATATTTCAACAGGCTACTAAAACCAAAATTCAATTATACACCTTGAAAATTACAAATAATTTTAACTATACCCATGCATTTAGGAGAAATTAGGCTATATGTTCTTTACTGAACATCTTGTTATTTTAACTTCCGGTCACTGACCACTTCAAACCGCCTGGCTCACCAGTTGAGAAAGCGCGGTTGGCCTTTTACATACGGGTGGATGGCATTTGCAATAGGTGCTAACAGAAGGAGGTACGCAAGTAAAGAAGCTTCGCAGAGGATTTTAAGAGATGGCGTAGCGCTCTCGAGAATGTCCCACAAGATAATGCTTAAGTCTCGTAACGTCTGGAACTTCCACACCATCTCAAAAGATAGAGACTATGCCACGCAGTTCAGTGACATGTGAACTACACCGCAGTCAGTCAACGAAGTGGGCGTCAATGAATCAGTAAGTCAGTCGAGAGTGACATAGCAGTTGTAGGCTTATTTGTATGCATGATGACTTGTGACAGACGCTCAGTGTAATAGTTTTGTGCAGGAATATTCCGTTAAGTGCTGAACGATGACCTAGTTTCAGCGTGGGTAAGGCAAGAAGACACGAAAGAGCGGGATTTCGGGTCCCTGGTAGTAAATTATGTGACAGAGCGGTAAGCCGTGCAGTTAGGAGTTTTGATGGATTGTTAAGAGATCCAGTGCACAGATTGTATGCTAGGATGACAGGAGTACATAATTGCTGTAAAATAAACTTAGATTATTAGTCGGAGTGTTTCCTTTTCTGTGATACGATTTGATTTTTGAGTAATTACAAACCAGGTTTTGAGAGCCATTTTGCAAATTCCCGGAAAAGCCGCAGCAGCGTTCCCCTAGCTCTGATGGCGTATGTAGTAGCGTTCTACCACCTCTGCTGGATTTGCGCGAAGTCTGCGGGCGACAAGCAACTGCTCGGTCTAGAGTCGGGGGCGGTAGGCTTACGGACTACAGGACCCATCACTAAGCAAACCTGCATGCTGCAAGCTCGGAGTCGACACCATGCTGGCACAAACCAGGTTATTGTCCACGACCTCTGTTGTGCGGTTTGTGCCTCGCCTTTACATATTACCCAGGAAACGCAGCCGCTTCTTCGCGCAGCCGCATCACAGGTTATTGTCCACGACCTCTGTTGTGAGGTTTGTGACTCGCCTTTACATATTACCCAGGAAACGCAGCCGCCTCTTCGCGCAGCCGCATCACAGGTTATTGTCCACGACCTCTGTTGTGAGGTTTGTGACTCGCCTTTACATTGTACCCAGGAAACGCAGCCGCCTCTTCGCGCAGCCGCATCACAGGTTATTGTCCACGACCTCTGTTGTGAGGTTTGTGCCTCGCCTTAACATTGTACCCAGGAAACGCAGCCGCCTCTTCGCGCAGCCGCATCACAGGTTATTGTCCACTACCTCTGTTGTGCGGTTTGTGCCTCGCCTTTACATTGTACCCAGGAAAGGCAGCCGCCTCTTCGCGCAGCCGCAACATAGATTTCGGTCCAAGACCTGAGCCAGCACCTCCAGCACAACCGCAGTCCTCTATTAAACTTCCTGGACACACCACCCATTGATCCTGGGTTCATGAACCCACAGATGCCTCAGCCCAAGTTTTGGACCACTATATCATACTAATATATAAAAATGAGATGGTGTGTGTCTGTCTGTCTGTCTGTCTGTCTGTTACTCAATAACTCAAGAACCACTGGTCCGATTTAAATGAAATTTTGCATGGATGTAGCTGATTTACCAGGTTTACATATAGGATACTTTTGATTTCGAAATTTTGCACTATTAGAAAATGGCGACTATTTTAGTGACGTCATTAGAGCCTTTGGTTTCAAAATTTCATATTTCCATATCAAATAAAAAGAGAACGGTAGGAAATAGCAAACTTTTGATACCACACACGAGCTTTGAAATTTAATTTCCTATCCGAAAGGTCCATATATTTTTTCGTGTATCTCCAACAGTTAGCGAGTAAAACAGACATTTGTGACGTCACTACATCCTTTGGTTTCAAAATTTCATATTTCCTTTTCAAATAAAAATAGAACGCTAAGAAATAGCAAACTTTTGATGGTATACATGAGCTTTAACATTTAATTTTCTATCCGAAAGGTCCTTATCACTTTTCGTATATCTCCAACGGTTAGCGAGTAAAACCAGAATCTGTGCAATAAAACACGGTCAACACCGAGCGGTGCAGTATATCTCTCTATATATAAAAATGAAAATTTGTGTGTTTATCTCTGAATTTCTACGGAAATTTGAGATGTTTACACGTTTCAGACTGTTTTATGATGGATGCGCACGAAAATAATTGTTTTGTTTGTCTGTCTGTTTGTTTGTTTGTCTGTGGACAAATTTGTTCCCTTATAACTCGAGAACGGCTGGATGTATCAACGTAAAATTTGGTACAGATATCCATCAGAGGCACGGCACCAATCATTGATGTAACTCTTCTCCGTACCTCTCATAAAAGGGGGCCTACCCCCTTAAAATACATGCTGAAATAGGCGTAGAAGGACGAGACAAAACTCATTTTCAGCCCCTCAATGTGAGAGACAAAACTCGGGTCCCCGAAAACCACATTTTAAGGACCGAAGACCAACCGTTTTTTAGATATTCCCAGAAAACTAATTTAATTTAATAAACTAATGAACAAATGCAAGCCAGTAACCATGCCAACGGATTCTCAGAGGTCCCATCTATTGCTGTAAGACGCAATGCAATTCCATTAATTACATTAGTGTGAAAGTTTGCAAACGGCTAGAAGGTTATCACGGAACCAAAGCCGTAAAATTCATCAATACGTTTAACGCGCTTAAGGGGATCAAGGGGTACTCTAGAATTTTTTCACGTGATTTACACCTGCGGGTGTGGAACGGCAGGTCTATTATATTCCTATACCCATATTATTCATTCATTCATTCATTTCGTATAGGCCATGTATGGACCGCGTCATTCCAACCGTCTCTTACTGGCTTTGATGTTTGCCCTGTACGCCCGCATTCGTTCTCGGTGGACTTCCTTCCGTTCCTGGGTCCAAATCTTTCCCGTTTTCAACTTCGGTTTTTCTTGGAAACCTTTACAAGCTTGAAGTTTCCCTTTGAGTGGGACGCACTCCTGAATGTCTGTTGGTGTGATCCCCACTTCTTTCAGATCTTTATCCAGTTCAATGAACCAGGCCCATTTTGTTTTCCTCTCCTGAAAGTAAGTTATGTTGCGGTTGGTCAGTCTCGCTGGGCTCATTCGTTTCACATGCCCAACAAATGGTAACCTTCTCTTCCGGATGACGTTGCGTATCTTCTCCACATGAGTATATAGGTCATGGTTATGCCGTTTTCTGTATTCCCCATTATCTTTGATGGAACCCAATATCTTTCTCAAAATTTTTCTTTCTTTGGCCTCCAGTTTCTCGACCATGCCTATTTTGTTCATCGTGAGGCATTCAGAAGCATGCAAGACTTCCGGACGGATGACACTGCAGTAATGTTTTAGTTTTGCGTTGAAGGATATTGACCTTTTCATATAGATGTCCTTAGTTAAATGGTAGGCCATTTCCATTTTGCTCAAGCGCGATGTGAATGCTTCTTTCTCTGATAATATCCCTTCCCTGACCCGTCCTGAAAAGAAAAGTACATGGCCATTGGCTGAATAAAAAATAATAAAAAATAGGTGTTATAATTTCTCCCTATATTATATTATTATTAGTATTATATTATGGCGTACAACGACGAGACAAAGCCCCTCGGTGCCAGCAACAAAACTCGGGGGCCCTAAAGGGTCCTCGAAAACTACATTTTAAGTCTCTAAATCCAACAGTTTGTGAAATATTCCCAGAAAACTAATTCAATTTAATTTAACAAACTAATGAAGGAATGCAAATCGGTAACCATGAGAACATTATCTCATGGGGTGGCATACAACTTTCCATCTATTTCTGTAAGAAGCAATGACACTCCATTTATTACATTTCTGTGAAAGTTTGCAAATGGCTATAAGGTTATCACGGAACTAACGTAGACCGTATAATTCATCAATGCAATTAAGTGGGTGAAGGGGTAACTTAGAATTTTTTCATGCAATTTTCACGTTCGACATATAGTACAGAAGGTCTATTATATCTCCAAACAGCAACATAATTTTCAAAAATTCCTGAATTGAACTAGTATTTTTTGCGGCTTTTAGGAATTTGGGCAATTTGAGCCTAGAGAACCTGAATTTTCATGCACCACAAGCTTTTATAATTTATGAAAGGGGTCTTCCTGTGTATGGGCACCTAGCACAACGTAGAGGGTCAGTTTTTATGTGACGTGTATTGCGTTTCGTCTACAAGACTTTCAATTGTATTTCACGTCAGGAAGTACACGTTAGGTGAATTTAGTCTGAGAGCGCATTTTAACTATTTTTTTTTTGTCGACATACGGGTTCATCATAAGGATGATTTTATTTGATACTGTGTGGTAGGTATACCCATATTTGGATATCTGGGTAATATGTTGTAGACAATAGAATTGTCTGTCTGTCTTTCTGTGTATCTATATGTAAGCCTATACCTCGTGTTCGGATGCTTGGTGCAACTTAAAATTAGGTATGGTAACCACGAGAGTCAATACACCAATCATTTATAAAACTCTTCACCGTACTTTTCATACAGTAGAAGGGTGGATATAGAGAAAAACTTCACAATATATGCTAAAATATGCGAAACATAAAAATTATACTACAAGGACGACCAAAGCATATGTTGCGCTTCTTAATGTGAGACAGATAATTCGGGAATCTATAAAGGGTCTCCGAAAACTACATTTTAAGGGCCTTAAATTAACAGTGTGTGTGATATTCCCAATAAACTAACTTCGTTCTGATAAACTTGATGGAATGACAAACCCCTAACAATTGCACAGTAGCTCAATTGATAATGTCTGGTGTTAACTACGAACACCGTTCGAAGAACGGGTACTTCTGCTAGTAGAATATAAATTTGAACACTGGCAACTTCATTTTCTAGTGCCGGCAATTTTATTTCATCAAAGAGCTGTATTCTTTTTGGCGCTGCCAATACCATCTTGAACTTTCAAACTTGGATCCATCAACAACAAAAACAATGACAAATGTATCGAACTTCTTACCTCATCGCACCTCGAGTTAATCCTGTTGGCTTTTATAAACACTGTGTATGCCGGGGTCTCGTTGCCTCAAAGAGACCTTATTTTTAGCCTAATTTTCTCTTTTTGCAAAAATGAGGAAAAAGTAGACTTATGAGATCGATCAGGGAAAATGTGTGTGTATGTATATGTGACCCCCCCCCCCTTATCAACTACTAAACGGCTGCAGCTATTGCAACCAAATATGGTAAGAGTATAGATCTATACATGAATATCTCACGGCCATATTTGAAATTGACGTCAGTGCAACCAACTGCTGAAAAATCGCAATTGTAATTTGAGCTCTATGTTGGTTATCTCAAAAGTTATGCTTGCGAACTATTCCAAAGTTGGCACACATATAGATAAAAATATTCGAGATTAATTTTCAGGAGTCCATACATGCCAGTATCAATGCTGCCAATGGTAAAATCAAATATTTGAATACAACCGTTTCAAAGATAGATATTACTCTCAATTACCAAATCTTCCGCAAACCTACTCAAAACCACTCAATTATCAGAAATGATTCTATTCAACCAGGCGTTCATAAAAAAGCCACTTTCAGAAGCCTTATTAATAGAGCGTTGAATCTACCTTTGTCCAAACAAGATTTCAATAAAGAACTAAGAATCATATTTCAGATCGCTAAAATTGATGGTTTTAGTAGATCCTATGTTTTTAACATATTAAAAAGCATCAGGAACAAACCTAAAACTCGTCTATGCAAAGAAACAAACGAAAAGGAAAAAACCTGCTTCTTCTGTTTTTACCTACTTTGATCATTCAACATATATTATTACAAAAATGTGTTGAAGAAGTTAAACATGAAAGTAGCATTTAAAACCAATAACATAACATCAAATTATTTTTCAACTCTAGTGAAGTTAACGAGTCAAGTTAATTCAGTAAATCAGGTGTCTTCCAATTAACATGCAACACCTGTAATGTCAACTACATTGGACAAACGGGCCGTAGTTTTATAATAAGATACGGGGAACATTTTAACGCCGTAACACACCGTAAATTTTCAGCGATGGCTAATCACATGAAAGAAACAGGCCACTCTTTCACCAGTATTGAAAAGACGTCAATATATTATATTATGCCACAAAGGGCATTTTCTTAAACGCACTGGAGGCCATGGAAATTAATACGGCACAAAGAACTTCAAATATGGGAAATTTGAATGACATCAACTTCGACGTAAATATTCTGTTCGACACTCTGGCTGATTATATCAATTTCAATAAGTCTAAACACAGAAGGAAACCACCATAAATTGTATAGGTTTTCTTCACTTTTTACGTTTCCTTTTTCACAAGTTTCCTCTCAACCCCCCTCCGCGTGAGTAACCCTTTAGCCACTTATATTGCTAATCCTTTCCGGTGTCATTGACCTTCGCAGGAGTTCAACCTCGCTCTTTCCTGCTGTACGTAACAGCACGCGTCACAGCTGATGTCACACTTTCACTTTCCGAGTGTGCTTGCTACCCTAGTGTGATCTATCTTTAAACATTGCTTCCACGCTGTGGTACGTTCAGCAGCTATAAACGGCACATTTCAGAAGATCACGTAAGTTTTCAAAAGTAATACTTATTGAGGCCCTTTTCTGGTAGAATTTTACTATTTTTAATATCCCGCTAATTTCTCCTTTCTATTTCTCTTTTTCACAGTTTTACTACAATATCTCTGAATCTGGCTTATTATACTGGTCCATTCTTCGCAATTATTATTGGAAAGGTAACCTATTAATAATACGTCTGAACAAAGGCTGCCAAGGGAGTTTTTGAAATGTCATACTTCAAACAATAACATACATTTTTGAGATTTTACAACCCTCAAGATTTTAATTGACCACAGTTTGGACACAAAATAAGTATTTTGTTGATTATGACATTAAGCAACTGCTTCAAGAAGAGACAGTGAATTTTAAATGCAACTTTTTATATAATTTTTAATACCGGGACAAGTTATCTTAGTCTTCAGTTTTTTTATGTTTTTAATTCTTAGTTTTAATTCTGTTTTTGAGTGAACTGATATATGGTGTTTTTAAGATCATGCCCCTGTGTCTCGCCCAACATTCATTAAAATTTAATTTCATGTGATCTTCCAGATTTTAATTTGTTTTCGCGCAATGGAACAATTATCATGAATGTTGGGCCTGTCACTTTGTAAGCTGATGAAGAGATCATTTCATGTAGGATCTCGAAACATGTACTTGTAAAATATATGATCTATGATTACATTTTAATAAAAGTATTGACTAGGCGGACCTTGAATAAAAAGATAATTATTATCTATTCAAATAATCTCGTCAATGTCAAATGTTAACGAACTTGAAGTTAACATTTCTGAAAATGCCAGTGTTGCCAATATGATTCTAAGCCTGCCGATAGGTCCAATTTCTAAATGCATGTAACTTCTATACTATCGATTGGATGTCCACCAAATTTCGTATGAACTATGTGTACTACAACAGATATAACTGTGCGTATTCTAAGGAGCCACCAGGGCTGCCAACTGTTAATAAATATCAATAAATCAGAAAGTATGCAGGCCCATTGCTCTAAACTTTGCACACGTATAGTACGTGACATTGTACCATAGTTTCGAGTAGCTTAAGTACATCAGTGATGCCAACACAATTCTAAGCCGGCTGATAAGTCCAGTTTTAAAATGCATATAACTTCTACACTTAATTATGGACTTCAATCAAAATCAGTATGTGCTTTGTGTACCGTAACAGTTATGACTATCCGTATTCACGAGAACCAACAGGGCTGCCAACTGTTAATAAATGCTCTCTCTATTTGTATAATCCTTATATCAATATATCAGTAAGTTTGCAAGCCATCAGCTCTAAACTTTGCACACGTATAGCAACTGACAATCAAGATTAATTTGGAGTAACTAATTTACCGCAGGTTTCTGGTAGTTTCAATTTTAATTACATGTAACTTCTATACTAACAAATAGATTTTATCGAAATATGGCACTAAAATATATCGCAATATTTCAGATTAATTCTGAGCATCACATACATGACATTGTTTCCAACATGATTTTATGCGCACTGATAAATCCAATATCAAACAGCATGTAACGTCCATACTATCCATTATACTTCAACCAAATTTTGTATATTCTTTCTATACTTTAAAGGATGGAACTAAGAATATATTCAGAGTCACCAGGGCTGCCAACTGTAGTAAGTTACTCTATTAGGCTACACTATTTCAGGTGTATGTCAAACTGCAGTACTTAGAAATGTTAGTATTACCAACTTGATTTCGTCATTATTCTAGATAGGTCTATATAGATTGGCATGAATCTTAAAAATTAAGAAAAGTTGACTTTTTAGTTCGTCACGGAACTACTTGTTGAAAGTCACATAGGTGAACTTATTTTAATTTGTAAATCATACATTGTATAAGCTTATAGATTTACGTGACCATTAATATCACGATCATGAGCCATGGGAGGGATACACTGTTTGGGACAATGTGTGTGCAGGGGATTTGTCAACCCCGGTGCGCTGGTTTGGATTAGTAGGCCAATTGACTGTGTACGTTGGTGACGGTTAATGATTGCTCATCTAAGAACTTTACATCATGGTCAAGGAGTCACATGTACATGTTTGATAACCAGTGGGATTGTGATGACTGAACTAGTGTATTTGTAATTGTGGAAAAGGTTTGGGTACGAGGCGGCCGTGACCTGAATTAAGGTATCATCCCAGTAATCGCTTAAAGAATTGGGGAAAACCACTTTTAGGATGGCTGGGGAGGGAAACGAAAGCATTTCTTCTTAGTTCTGCAGCTCAAGGTTTGGTATTACTACAGTGATTCTGTTCCGTACTGAAACAGGGAGTAATTGTTATAATGGTATTAATGGTTTTGTAATGTACCAACCGAATTTCAATTCACTGTCTGTATATAGCTGATTTATTATATTTTTTCTATTTGATGTATTTATTTTACGCTTTAGCTTATTTTCACTGTACATTGGCGGAAGATTTATTAACACGTCCCAGGTACAGGATTATGATCTATATTAATAAATGAATTACGGATTACGTTTTGCATGGCAATTCCCAGATTTGTTCATTAAAACGAAAATATGATGGGAAACCTGCTGTTCGGGACATCTGGCACAATCAGCGTGAAATGAAGGAGTCACGAGGTAGTGTATTCTTTGAATACACGGTACGAGAGAATAAAGTCTATTGCTCTTTGCATGTTCATTTCTTCCTTCCTCTTTGCCAAACACCAACAGTGATCATCTGTTTTCTCCTTGTTGGGCATATCTCTTATGTCTTCATAAGTATGTTTCAGATATATAACTTCTGTGACCCACCTAGCGTCACCTCGCAGCGAATCTCTGAAGCTCCTTAATTCTTCCTGGTGCTAGTGGACTTATTTATCCATTTGGCCACCAGATCCTGTACCATCGCCAGCTATTTTCTCCTTGAGCAAGAGGACTACGTCTACTTCTTTACTCACCATGCTGCGCTAGTATCAACTGTTATCAACTCTTAGAAGACCGGCTCAGCAAGAGAAGATAAATTTTTTGTATTTAAGTTGGTAATGCTTATATGTTCTCCTTTTGTCTCCTACCCCCCACTCTTTCCCCCCTTCTTGGTCCCTTCGTGCTCCGTTGAGCTGCTCTCACTTCTTAGTCTGCAGTTGACTCGTTCAGTCAAAGCTCCGCTCGAGCTTGCCTCCTCAAACCAAGAGGCTCAACCTCTTCTACGCCATGTTGGCTAAGTAATCTTCAACAGAAACTTTGACTTCAACATGAAATCAAGATAATTACCATTTTAAAAGTTTTAACCTCATCTTCATGGTTTTAACTTCCTCGTGCTTTTAATTATAATTTATAGACAGTGTGAAATCATTTATTTTGGGGCAATACTCATTCCTCGTGGGATTTGCCATGTTGAGCTTTTGTTTGTATAAGCCAACTTTACTAAAAAAGAGCTTTTCTTAAGCTATTTAAACGAGAAACCCTCTCGCTACGTGGGATATTATCTAATACCCGCTGTCTATAATTATAAAGCTAATTCCTCCGTTGGATTTTCTCAACCCCATTTTCTGCTAAGGTCGTTCTGGAACCTTCGAGATCTTATTCTCTATCTGCGAGTCTTGCCGTCAAGTATTGTTCACGCACTTGTGAAAATGCTAGTTAAAATGGGGAATCTTCCTTATAAATTTTTGCAATAGCTAATTTTCTTCCACCGCTGGAACCTCTGGAACATTCTAAGGCGCATTTAATTGTAAATCACAACTTTTTCAAGAAATAGACTCTCACCTATAGTGCAATCAATTATTTCCCTAATTGCAATAACTTTTTTTCTCATAAACTTCAGTGTTTCTATAGTGAACTTTGCATCCATCTTCATAGATTATAGTGATAAACAGTGCTTGCTCCGCGTTTCTACCGCGTCGCGATCGTCCGGTTATATTAAATACGGCCATGAACATTGATCCTATATCCCAATGATCTTTCCTCAACCTTCTACTAACAACCATTATTAATAAAAATTGAAACTTTTCTATAAGGTGTCACCCACGAGGTGCCCTTCCAACTTTGTTAGTTTAACATTAATTAAATTCTGCATAATTGCTTGTGTGATACAAGTTTTAAATTCACGTTGTTCCTTTCCCATAATCAGGGAAAACAATTCTCTAAACTCTTGAGCGAGTCATGTTCAGGTTTCACGAAATGGAAACTGTCCCATTTGGCGAGTGATTCCTGCTCAAACTTGGGAAGTCTAGAACTTTCCCTTTCAATTTCTTCAGGTTTCACAGTAAGTGACCTGCCCTCTTTGTATAATTCTCATATATTAATTCTGTATAAATATAAGAAGTTGTAGGAACTTCTATCTTATTTTTCATGTTGTTATTATTTTTATTTTCAAAGTTGTCACTTTCTCTAGAACATTCTCTCCTGAATTTCTTAAGGTGCACTTTTTGTACTCCAATTCACGTTTAAGCTTTAATTATTTCATTGCTCAAATCTTAGAAAGATTTTAAAAACATGTAAGGTTTGAAACCTTGTAAATTGTCAATTGCCTGGAGCAATCGTTTAATGTTGAGAGGTCTGCGACCCTATTTGTTAAAAAGTTCAAATGAACTATGTTTATTAAAATTATATTGCATAATTGTTAATTTCCTCAAACTTTTTCTAATTGTAAAATAAACAAATCTTTTCCCTTCGCTTTTTCATTTACGAATATAAAGTTTAGGCAAAATCCTATCTTCCTTGACTCTCCTCACTCAATGATATTAAAATCATTAATAGAGCTTTCACCATTTGTTGCATTTGAGCAAGAACTCTTAATTTTCACCTTACCAAAGTTCTTCTTAGCGTTAATAGCTAATTCTAATTGGCCAGTAAGGCAAGTAAAGTTCGCTAAGCCAACTACCTGCTTGTGGAGACCCTCTCCGAAAACTTATGGTCAATTTTCTAAAAGATAAGTGTTTCCTTTTGTCTAAACTTTTAGCCGGCTCCTCGCTGAGTAAAAGCTTAGCCATTGTCCAATGCAACCATTGGTTCATTTACCAAGATTACCCAATAAGGCATAATCTTTTATCATATTTCTTCTTAGAGACACTTGGTCGCCCTTACAGGAACTCCATAAATTTGGAAATTGAAAATACCAAACCTGAGTTAAATCATTGGCATTCTGTGAATTACTTTGAAAAACCTAATTTCTTTGAGAAGACATACAGTAAGTTTGTTCCTCTCAGTCTTGCCAGACCATCACCCTTCCCCATAGTACTTTTATACATGCTTGGAAGGAAACATACTAAAGCCTCTCTCTTGCAAACCGCCCAAGTCCTAGCTGCGGTTCCCGTTAGCCTCGACCAAGCTCGTACCTACTTTAGGTATCCGAGAGTTAATTTCCATTGGCAACTGCTTCTAAGGGTATTTAAATCTCAACTTATTAATTTTGTGGGAATCTCCTCCTATTTTTCTATCCTTATTTTCCAATCCAAAATCTACTTCCTTCTCTTAATCATCTTCCCTTGGTGGGTGGGTTATTCCTCAGCCAATAAACTACCCAAAATTTGGTGCCGAAACCCGGGAGAGCCCATTTTTTCTTTTTTCTTTTAAAATAGTGTCATTTGACAATACTTTGCATATTTCTAATATCTGTGTTGAATATTTCAGCTATAACCACATCGTGCAAAGCCTGTGAACGGGAAAGAGGCCGCTCCTGTCTCCCTTGGTGTGTCCCATTCTTTCTACTCATTCGTTGCTGCCAGCTTGACAGCATTTCCAAGGTTCCACAGTTTCGTGAGTTACATTTTCATTTACCTTCTTTAATATGGCTCCCACTGATAAGGATAAGGATGAAAAACTTACTTCTAAACGAGCATCCTATAAAGGGCAAATTACCCGATTCAGAAGGTACATAAAAGAATTAGATCCCTCAGACGCGCAATTAGATTTGTTGAAACATCGTGTAAAGGATTTTGAACGTTCTTATGAAAACTACTGTAACATTCAAACTGAAATTGAAACTTGCATGCTCAATCAAACAGAAGATCGTGTCGAAGTAGAAAACTTATATTACGAAGGCATAGGTTCTGCTTTCAAAATAATACGCCAACTTGACGAGGAGCAGAAAAAGGACGCTTCTGTTCTTGGTTCCCTTCACGAACACCAAACTTCTTTCCGTGAGGGCACTCACAAGCCCAAACCTACTTTACCGAAAATTGATTTACCCCATTTTTCTGGAGATGAATCCACTTGGGATTCTTTCTATGAATTATTTTGCTCCCTTGTTCATGACAATGAAGACATTCAAGTCATTTACAAGTTTCATTACTTGAGATCTATCCTTCGAGGTCAAGCTTTGCAGTTGGTTGAAGCACTTCCTCTGCGTGCCGAAAATTACCCCATTGCCTTTAATTTATTAAAAGAAAGATATGGAAATTCACGTTTACGTATTCAACGCCATATTAAGGCTCTATTTAACCTACCTGCGTCACAGCACAATGACGTCACTAGTTTGCGTACTTTAATTGACACTACCCAACTCCACGTTAAAGCTTTGTCCCAATTAGATCAACCTACTGAACATTGGGATACTTTCCTAATACATTTAGTGGTTTCTAAAGTTGATGCTGCTACCCTCAAAGCTTGGGAAATTGAACTTTCTAAAGAAGACGACTACTCTTACGAGCATTTAGTCACTTTCATAAACGCTAGATGCCAACTTTTAACCGCTCTAGCTAATCAAAGTGAACCTTCATCTCCTAGTTCCAAATTCGAATTAATGTCCATCAAATCCAAAAGTGAACGATCAGCGCCCAATACCCAAAAACCCGGGTCCAGCTCATCCAAATTCAAATCAAACTCCACTGGTTACCCAACTAGGTCTAGTGAACGTCGTGTTGCTAGCTCTATTGTTTTAAACACGCAAAGCGAATCTCGCAAAAGTTTAAACGAACCTGTAAAGTGCATACTTTGTAAAGATCCCCATGCCCTATACCTTTGCAAATCCTTTAAAGAAATGTCAGTCGATGACAGACGAAAATTAGTCGCTCAAAACAAACATTGTTTCAACTGCCTAGCGCCCACGCATTCTGCTTCTAACTGTAAGTCCACAAGACTTTGCTACCATTGTGAAAAGGCTCATCATACTCTGCTACATCGTCATGATCAGGCAAGGTCATCGACAGCATCTACTTCGCCGAAAAATGATAGTGCTAACAATTCTAATGCTTCATCTTATATTCAAAATGCCAAGTCCATTCGCAGTGCTCAAGTATTGTTGTCTACTGTCCAAATCGAAGTTCAGGATAACTTTGGCAACTGGGTCCGTGCACGCGGTCTTCTAGACTCAGCGGCAACTCATGATTTTGTGTCCAATTCCTTGATTAGAAAACTAAGCCTACCTGTAAAACCCACTTCTATCAACGTGTCGGGCATCAACAGCTCAAAATCGCAAGCTTTACAATTCTCAAAGCTAACTATAAGAGATATTTGTCATAGAAACAACTTTCTTAAACTTAATTGTCTAATTCTTAATAGCATTGGAGAAGACACTCCAAGTCACTCTGTGGATATTTCAGGGTTAAACATTCCCTCGCATTTAAGGCTAGCCGATCCTTGTTTTAATATGCAGAACCCTATTGACATACTCTTTAGTGCCAATGTTTTCTGGAATTGCCTACGTAAACAGGTTCGTAAGTTATCCTCAAACGTGGTCGCCAGAGACACTAATTTTGGATGGATCGTCACAGGGCAACTTCCCCATTATTCTCCTCAACCTGCGTCGCAATGTTACTTCTCCAATACTGACCTGGAACAGTTCTGGAGGCTTGAAAATGTCGATTCTCCTAATGGAACCTCTTCAGAAAATGAATTCTGTGAGCAACTTTTTTTGAACACCACCACTCGTTCTTCTGATGGCCGGTTCGTCGTTCAAATCCCAAGATTACATAATCCTCCTAAACTTATTAACTCTCAGCCTAAAGCTCGAAAAGCTCTCTTTGCTATCGAGAGCAAATTCAAAAAGGAACCCCTTGTCAAAAAGCAGTACACTGAGTTCATGGATGAGTATGAAAGCTTAGATCATATGGAAGTTGTTAACAAATCCAATGATGAATTGCAAACCCCAATTGAAACGGTTTATTTAAATCATCATCCCGTGTGGAAAAACCCTCTTGTAAAAGATAAAATTCGAGTTGTTTTTAATGGTTCATCACCCGACGTTAATGGCAACAGCCTTAACGACACTCTTTATTCTGGTCCTGCAATTCAATCAGATTTATCTGCTATACTCTTAAACTTTCGATTATTTCCCATAGCTGTCATAGCCGACATAAAACAGATGTACCGTCAAGTGTTAATTCAACCAGAACAACGAGATCTTCAAAGAATCTTGTGGCGTGATGAAACCAGTAAGCCCATTAAGGTATTTCGCTTGAAAACGGTTACTTATGGCTTAAAACCCTCTGCTTTCCTTGCTATCCGATCCCTACATTTGCTAGCCTCTCAAGATGGTCATTTATTTAACCCCAAAGCCTCTGAAGCACTAACTACGTCATTCTATGTTGACGATTATTTGCAATCCTTCCCCTCTTTGGAGGAAGCTTCTTTTTTATCCTTAGAACTTCAGGCATTACTAAGGAATGGAGGTTTCCCACTCCATAAGTGGAACTCCAACTCCCCTGAGTTTCTCGCTCAGTTTCCCATCGAAGACGTAGATCCTTCTTCTGTCGAAATTTGTGGTAACTCCGAATCTATAAAAACTCTAGGAGTTCACTGGGGCACTAGCACTGACACTCTTATCTATAAAGTTTCGCTCGCAGAAGAGCTTCCTAATACAAAAAGACAAATTCTTTCTGAAATTGCAAAAATTTTTGATCCACTTCAATTCCTTGCCCCAGTTATCGTTATTGCCAAACTCTTCATGCAAGAGCTGTGGTCGCTTAAATGTGAATGGGATGACACTGTCCCTCTTTCTTTTCTTAATCGTTGGCTCTCGTTTCGCAGCAATTTGCTGGATCTTTCCCTTATTGAAATTCCCAGGAATTTAATCAGCTCTCATTCTAATGCATCTTTTTCCCTCCATGTGTTCGCGGACAGTTCCGAAAAAGCTTATGGTTGCTGTGCATATTTAGTTTATCACGATTCACTCTATGGATCTCTAGTTTCCAACCTGGTTTGTGCCAAATCGAAGGTCGCTCCTCTTAAAACTATCACTTTGCCTAGGCTCGAACTGTGCGCTGCACTCATGGCTGCAGAACTTGTCAAGAAATTACGGGAAGTATTAAAGGTCGAATTCTCGCAAATCTATCTCTGGAGCGATTCCATGATCGCCCTTTCTTGGATCGCCAAGAACCCCTCTCACTGGCAAACTTTCGTTGCAAACAGGGTTTCCAAAATTCAAACTCTTTCTTCTGGATGTCAATGGAGGCATGTTCCCAGTGCGGATAATCCAGCTGATATTATCTCTCGTGGTTGTTTACCCTCTCAATTGGCAGCTTCCCATTTGTACTGGCATGGGCCCTCGTGGCTAATCGAAGAATTTTCCTCATGGCCTTCTAAACCCCCAGCTACAAACTCCAACTTGCCTGACGCTAAAGTACCTCTACCCATTGCTTCGTGTCTTGTTTCCAACGCTTCTCATCCTTTGTTGTCCCGCTATTCTTCTTTTCATAAATTATTACGAATTGTCGCCTATCTCCTTAGATGGAAATATCTTGTGGTCGACCAACCTCTTCTCCCTAAACCACACCTTACCAATCATGAATTGAATCTCGCTACCGTTAAGGTTTTACAACTGACACAGCAAGAAGCCTTTTCTTCCGAATTGTCATTGCTTTCTTCTAAAAGAGATCTTCCCAAATCCAGCCGTCTCCGTGCTTTAGCCCCGTTCCTTGATGACCATGGGTTACTCAGGGTAGGTGGAAGGCTCTCGCAATCTTTACTCTCTGACGACAAAAAGCATCCTGTTATTTTGCCTTCCAAACATCACGTAACTTCCTTAATTATACGTGACTTTCATTACCGTAATCTTCATGTTGGTACACGTACTCTGCTTTGCCTCTTAAGGGAAAAGTACTGGATTATAAATGGAATTCATGAAGTTTCTTCTGTAATTCATAAGTGCATTCCTTAATTCAAAGCGAAACCTAAAATCAACACTCAATTAATGAGCGATCTGCCCTCTTTTCGTTCTTCTCCTATACGCCCATTTGCTTTAACTGGCGTGGACTATATGGGTCCGTTCCAATATCAACGAAACTCTCCTGAAGCTAAACGCAAATTGTTTGGTAAGCTTTATGTTTCTCTCTTTGTTTGCATGGTTACCGGCGCAATCCACTTGGAAGTAGTAACGAATGCTTCTACTTCTTATTTTTTATCAGCTGTCTCTCGTTTCACCGCTAGGCGTGGTGTTCCTTCTGAGATGTTCTCTGATAACGCTTCCACCTTTCAGGGCGCAGCTTCCCTGTGTAAGAAAGCTCTCACTTCCTCTCCTGCCATGGAACAAATTTCTAATTTTTCTTATTCAAAAGGTTTCAAATGGCGCTTCATACCTCCTTACGCTCCGCATCATGGTGGTAGGTGGGAATCTTGCGTAAAGCTCACTAAACGTCATTTAAGAAAAGTCTTAGGTAATCGAATTCTGACTTACGAAGAATTCAATTCACTGTCTGTTTTGATTGAAGGTGTTGTTAACTCTCGCCCTTTAACTCCACTTTCCAATGACCCTGATGACCTACTTCCACTCACCCCTGGTCACTTCCTTATCGGCACTTCTCTTTCTGCCCCTCCTCCTCTTTCCAATTCTTACCGGGATTTCCATTTACCTATTGTTTGGCGGAAACTTGAATCCCTTCGTAATTCTTTTTGGAAAAGGTGGAACTTGGAATATTTAACTTCCTTACAACGGAGACAGAAGTGGTTTCTTTCCAGTCCCGACATTAAAGTGGGGGACTTGGTCTTGGT
This sequence comes from Meconema thalassinum, assembly GCA_946902985.2. Lineage (NCBI taxonomy): Eukaryota > Metazoa > Arthropoda > Insecta > Orthoptera > Tettigoniidae > Meconema > Meconema thalassinum. The sequence goes on from OX336398.1 coordinate 210,000,414, forward strand.
TAGGGATGTTTCTCCCCCTCTAGTCTGGACTTCCGGTAGAGTGACTAAGTGTTACCCTGGGAGAGATGGGAGAGTCAGGGTGGCCAGAATCTTGACCACAAATGGACCGATCACAAGACCACTGTCTTTGATCGCTCCGTTGCCAATAAATGTGTAACTGTTTATTTGCTCGCTGTTGGTGTTTGTCCCCCCAGTATGGTGTATTCTTTGAATACACGGTACGAGAGAATAAAGTCTATTGCTCTTTGCATGTTCATTTCTTCCTTCCTCTTTGCCAAACACCAACAGTGATCATCTGTTTTCTCCTTGTTGGGCATATCTCTTATGTCTTCATAAGTATGTTTCAGATATATAACTTCTGTGACCCACCTAGCGTCACCTCGCAGCGAATCTCTGAAGCTCCTCAATTCTTCCTGGTGCTAGTGGACTTATTTATCCATTTGGCCACCAGATCCTGTACCATCGCCAGCTATTTTCTCCTTGAGCAAGAGGACTACGTCTACTTCTTTACTCACCATGCTGCGCTAGTATCAACTGTTATCAACTCTTAGAAGACCGGCTCAGCAAGAGAAGATAAATTTTTTGTATTTAAGTTGGTAATGCTTATATGTTCTCCTTTTGTCTCCTACCCCCCACTCTTTCCCCCCTTCTTGGTCCCTTCGTGCTCCGTTGAGCTGCTCTCACTTCTTAGTCTGCAGTTGACTCGTTCAGTCAAAGCTCCGCTCGAGCTTGCCTCCTCAAACCAAGAGGCTCAACCTCTTCTACGCCATGTTGGCTAAGTAATCTTCAACAGAAACTTCGACTTCAACATGAAATCAAGATAAGTACCATTTTAAAAGTTTTAACCTCATCTTCATGGTTTTAACTTCCTCGTGCTTTTAACTATAATTTATAGACAGTGTGAAATCATTTATTTTGGGGCAATACTCATTCCTCGTGGGATTTGCCATGTTGAGCTTTTGCTTGTATAAGCCAACTTTACTAAAAAAGAGCTTTTCTTAAGCTATTTAAACGAGAAACCCTCTCGCTACGTGGGATATTATCTAATACCCGCTGTCTATAATTATAAAGCTAATTCCTCCGTTGGATTTTCTCAACCCCATTTTCTGCTAAGGTCGTTCTGGAACCTTCGAGATCTTATTCTCTATCTGCGAGTATTGCCGTTAAGTATTGTTCACGCACTTGTGAAAATGCTAGTTAAAATGGGGAATCTTCCTTATAAATTTTTGCAATAGCTAATTTTCTTCCACCGCTGGAACCTCTGGAACATTCTAAGGCGCATTTAATTGTAAATCACAACTTTTTCAAGAAATAGACTCTCACCTATAGTGCAATCAATTATTTCCCTAATTGCAATAACTTTTTTTCTCATAAACTTCAGTGTTTCTATAGTGAACTTTGCATCCATCTTCATAGACTATAGTGATAAACAGTGCTTGCTCCGCGTTTCTACCGCGTCGCGATCGTCCGGTTATATTAAATACGGCCATGAACATTGATCCTATATCCCAATGATCTTTCCTCAACCTTCTACTAACAACCATTATTAATAAACATTGAAACTTTTCTATAAGGTGTCACCCACGAGGTGCCCTTCCAACTTTGTTAGTTTAACATTAATTAAATTCTGCATAATTGCTTGTGTGATACAAGTTTTAAATTCACGTTGTTCCTTTCCCATAATCAGGGAAAACAATTCTCTACACTCTTGAGCGAGTCATGCTCAGGCTTCACGAAATGGAAACTGTCCCATTTGGCGAGTGATTCCTGCTCAAACTTGGGAAGTCTAGAACTTTCCCTTTCAATTTCTTCAGGTTTCACAGTAAGTGACCTGCCCTCTTTGTATAATTCTCATATATTAATTCTGTATAAATATAAGAAGTTGTAGGAACTTCTATCTTATTTTTCATGTTGTTATTATTTTTATTTTCAAAGTTGTCACTTTCTCTAGAACATTCTCTCCTGAATTTCTTAAGGTGCACTTTTTGTACTCCAATTCACGTTTAAGCTTTAATTATTTCATTGCTCAAATCTTAGAAAGATTTTAAAAACATGTAAGGTTTGAAACCTTGTAAATTGTCAATTGCCTGGAGCAATCGTTTAATGTTGAGAGGTCTGCGACCCTATTTGTTAAAAAGTTCAAATGAACTATGTTTATTAAAATTATATTGCATAATTGTTAATTTCCTCAAACTTTTTCTAATTGTAAAATAAACAAATCTTTTCCCTTCGCTTTTTCATTTACGAATATAAAGTTTAGGCAAAATCCTATCTTCCTTGACTCTCCTCACTCAATGATATTAAAATCATTAATAGAGCTTTCACTATTTGTTGCATTTGAGCAAGAACTCTTAATTTTCACCTTACCAAAGTTCTTCTTAGCGTTAATAGCTAATTCTAATTGGCCAGTAAGGCAAGTAAAGTTCGCTAAGCCAACTACCTGCTTGTGGAGACCCTCTCCGAAAACTTATGGTCAATTTTCTAAAAGATAAGTGTTTCCTTTTGTCTAAACTTTTAGCCGGCTCCTCGCTGAGTAAAAGCTTAGCCATTGTCCAATGCAACCATTGGTTCATTTACCAAGATTACCCAATAAGGCATAATCTTTTATCATATTTCTTCTTAGAGACACTTGGTCGCCCTTACAGGAACTCCATAAATTTGGAAATTGAAAATACCAAACCTGAGTTAAATCATTGGCATTCTGTGAATTACTTTGAAAAACCTAATTTCTTTGAGAAGACATACAGTAAATTTGTTCCTCTCGGTCTTGCCAGACCATCACCCTTCCCCATAGTACTTTTATACATGCTTGGAAGGAAACATACTAAAGCCTCTCTCTTGCAAACCGCCCAAGTCCTAGCTGCGGTTCCCGTTAGCCTCGACCAAGCTCGTACCTACTTTAGGTATCCGAGAGTTAATTTCCATTGGCAACTGCTTCTAAGGGTATTTAAATCTCAACTTATTAATTTTGTGGGACTCTCCTCCTATTTTTCTATCCTTCTTTTCCAATCCAAAATCTACTTCCTTCTCTTAATCATCTTCCCTTGGTGGGTGGGTTATTCCTCAGCCAATAAACTACCCACGAGGTGCATAGCTTTGTTTCCAGAACTAGAACCCTAATCGACTTGGGGTTCCATTTAGATGTAACTTTTGACTTTCTTTTCAACAAATGTTCTCACATGGACAGTTGTGTGTGGTTTGTTCACGCATCGGAATGCCTTCAGATTTATTTATGTACGCACCAGACGGAAAAACAAAATACACTTGAATAAACAAAATCACAAGAGAAATACTTTCTTTCTTTGATTGGCAATGCAACGCACTGCGGAAACAACTAGTAGGTCATCTTCTCAATATCATTCATACTGGAATACTTCCAAGAATTAAAACTCTAAATCAGAACGGTTAGTAACAAGTGAATATCAATATCCACTTAAAACAGACAAATACAGAAACGTTGAACGATAAAAATAAGAGAGTAACTGATTTGTCAACTAAACGTATTCACATCCAAAAGTTTTAGTCTACATACAAACAATACTTTTCCTTATTATATTGTCCACTTACTCATTCTTAAGATTTCCACTTGCATCACTCTCTTCATCATGGGCTTCCTCTTTTATATCCTAGCAACAAGAATGAATCATTAATGTATACATTATCATATTACGCTTCTAAACAATCAATAACAAACAATGCAACTTTACAGCACAGCTCAACTTAAAGAAAGGCTTTATCAGCTGTAAAACTTACTGAATTTACATTCTTATTCTCGATTATATCTTACTGCATTATTCAAGACTCATCTAGCTCTCAAATTTATCAACGACATCCCTCCCATATAGGTCAATTAAATCAGAATTTGACAGAACATTAGAAGACTTAAGCAGAAACAAATCACCAGGCATAGATGATATACCGATTGAATTGCCACGCAGCATAGGTGATGAAGGTCTGATCAGGATTGCTTGGTGTGTAGGATTTATGAAACAAGTTACCTTATGATTGCAAGAAAAATGTCATCATTCCTATACCGAAGAAAGCAGGAGCTGACAGATGTGAAGAATACCGTACAATCAGCTTGATCATTCATACTTCGAAGGTCCTGACGAGAATAATTTACAAGATGATGGAAAGACAGATAGAAACAGAGTTGGGTAAGACCGGTTTGGCTTCAGGTGAAACATAGGAACAAGGGAAGCTGTACTTTGTCTTATGCTGATATTGGGGGGGGGGGGGGGGGGGGGGGGGTAGAGAGAGAGAGAGAACAAGGAAGGATAAGAGAACATTCACGATATTTGTAGTCTTAGAAAAGGCATTTGATAATTTTGAATGGAGTAATCTTAATATCCTCAGTGAGATCAGTATCATCCTGCAGAGAAATTACTTGTTTCACATACATTTTCCTTTGCATAGGTGAAATTAAATCTTATACAGTTTTCCACGACTTTGAATTCCTTCCAAATATAATTCGACATACAGTACAAAACCTAGATAAGAGATGTTGTACAGAATGGTAGTTCTGTTTTCAGAGGTAACATCCCAGACTTGGGTAACTTCATCAGCTGATCTCAGTATACGGTATATGTATATATGGATCATAATATATGTATGTATTTCACTTTCTTGTGGACACGGTAACTACCGAAATTAGGCACCAATCACTTTGAATGTTTTACTTAGTATATATTCCTTGAAAATCTCGGTCGAGTTCGTTAATGAGCAAAATCGGAACAAGGGGGTGTAAATGGGACCCTTTTTCGAAAGAGTGAAATATTGCTATAACTCTCTTAATATGTGAAATATCGAATCCATTCAAAGTTCATACCATGTGTCGGATAAAGGCCAAAAATTTATGTCTGAAAAGTTTTTTGGTACCATTGAACAAAGGGGTGGGAGAAAGTGGGTTTTTAGAGAAACAAAAATTATATCTCTCTTAATAGGCACAACATTAAAACAGTTTAATATCGACAATATTCCTCTAATAATTACCTAAAATTTTCGTCTGAAATAATTTTTATATGACCCTCCGTTACGCCAAGAGATGGGAAAAATGAATTATGAAATATGAGAAAATGCCTAGAGCCATCAAAGGTTGCCATGACAACGCCAATAAATTGATGAGCCATCAAAGGTTGCCATGACAACGACATTGCACGAGATCACATTCAGTTTTCCAACTGTCTCTGTGGGAAGCGGCTTCGGTGGCATAACTGGTAGTACGCTGAACATGTATGGTCAAGGTCGCGGGTTCAATCCCGCCCGAAGTCGTCGGATTTTTAAGAGCGTTACAAATCCCTCATTTGTAATCTCTCAGCCTTCCTTGGGAGGGGAAGTAAAGAGGTGGTACATAGAACTATGGCATGTCAAAGATCCTTCCTCTAACTACAACAATGGGAAGCAATATTTATAGGTTAGACTTGATTTATGCTCTACTATCCAACGTTCGTTGCAAGGATCTGGTTGCAGTGGCACCTAGTAGTCATGTTCACATATAGGTGTCGTTGACGGTAGCATTTGGTAGCAAAAGTAGGAAGTACTACTTGGAATTGACCGTCAGCAGTCCTAAGCTGAATTACAGACTAATACAGCCATCGCAATTAACACCGGTTATCAGACAGATTCTACACACACCCAAAGTACACGGGACTACATGAGCGCATTGTCGCAGCCCCTAAACTGAGGAATCAACCATCATCTATGCGGGAGATAAAATTTTGCGTGAAGAAGTAACAGACCGTTAGATAGTTACACATCAGTGTCGAAACCTTGCATAAGTACAGTGTGACCACCAGTATAAAAATAGACCCCAAATGACGAAGAGGTTACCGTCCTCGTAAGAAAATAAAATATTAAAAATATGTATTAAAAGACGAAAAACAAAGTTTATTACGCTCATAATGAGAGGAATAAAATAAGGTCTGGTCCTTCTACGAAAAGATCCATATTTTTCCTATTTTCGCCTATCCCCAAGTTTGCCTAAAGAAATCTATCTCCGCCCTCTGGCGTACAGAGAGTTTTTTTTTTCAAATCTTGTAATAATTAAGATATCAAATCTTATTCTTCATGCCTTAGAGCCGAATTCATTTTAAATACTATAAAACTTATTTCAAGGCCACTTCGACAGCCTACGACAACCCTCCAAAAGCAAATGTGTTTGAACCCCACTGTCGGCAATCGTTCAAATGGATTACCAGTGTTTCTCATTATAAATTCCAGGTGAATGCTGGGACGGTGAACATCCAAACTAATGACCATATTTCCCTCGGATAAAAGAGTAACAAAGTGGGTTTAATCTTAAAATATAAATTAACATCACACATGACGAATGATGAGAAATACAGTGATAAAGATTTTCCAGTGTTTACATACAAATAATGTGCAACTGATACAGAAGGATGGCGTTCATCAATGTGCTCCTATCTATTCTCTCCCAGCTTAATGAGAATATACACTCCCGATGATCGTGGTATATAAAGTTCAATGTCCTCTACTTGGTCATAGTCAACTCAACTTCTAATACAACATTTGGCGAGAACTTATATCCATGGACATCGAGGCGATTGCAAGTAGGTATAAAGGAAGGCACAGCATTGTGGCTTGCGAGGTCCATATGGATTTATGTACTCACAATCGGCTTCTCCATTTGATTCCTCAATGTTCTTTTACTTTTAGTTCATAGGCTATCTGCAAGTATTTTGATAGAATTCGCACAAGAAGAGCTCGCCACTAAATCCTGCGCAGATCTTCGGCAATGTTCGGGTGAGCTCGGTAGCAGCAGAGCACGCCCCTCCCATTTCGCTTCAGTATCTCGCTGGCAGCAGTTCTGAACTGACCGTCTGCCCAGCCGGAGGCTTGTCATGCCAAACTGTGAGATCTCAGCGCGTGTACGTAATGCCTTACACAGTAGTTAGTACCTGAGCCAGGACACAGTAACCTATACCCTCATTAGCATATCTTGTTTGCTGCTTCCTTGCACTCTACGCTTTAATTACAGCTGTAGACCGCGTCTCGCAGCGAGACCGCATGCTTGAAGAATGGAGTGAGCAGTGAACCCGGTAATCAGCATTTGGGGCACACACAGGAGCCCCTCAATGAGCATTAAACTACGCTAATAGGTATTGGTCTCTGCGCATCGCTGAGTTTCGGCAAGCTCTTCTTGCGGGTACTCTACCTTTATGCTTAGCACCAAGTGCATGTTCTTAGAAATGTCAGGAGAGAAGGTCACTGTCTTAACTTAGAACCATTCCCGCAATTGCCTGGAGTACATGTAACAAGCAAAGGAAGCAAGAACACTTAAGACGATTGTGGATGTAGTCAAAATCATCTCCCATCTATCATTTGGTATACATATACCATCAAAATACTCTAACTTCATCATACAGAAATGCAAATTTCACCTCAGGCAAATAATACCAAGGGATTGTGCTAAAGCTTGGCCAATGAGAATTACGATATATCCTCCTTAGAACAATGGTATACATAGAGGGAGGGCATGGGTTTAGGTCTAGCATTGGTCACACATTATAATGCCTCACTTTCCATCCACATGGCTTGTACAATATACAAATTAATAGCTGAAAGCATCCAATTGCAATCTGTACGGTCTGAATATACAATTATGGAATCCCTGAATATCATTAGACAGAAGATACAAGTAGTAACTTACCTCTTCCAAATCTCCACCACTCATTGAAGATGGTGTTTTTATTTCGACGCAGGGAACAATCTCTGGTATGGCCATTTCTTCAATCTTAATATCCTCAGTGAGATCAGCATCATCCTGCAGAGAAGTTACTTATTTCACAAACACGTTCCTTTGCGTAGGTGGAAATACACTTTACACAAATTGTAAACTTTCACTCAGGGAATCAAGGAAAAAAGTAACCTTTTGTAAGATTTTTATTGTATCGAATGCCTTCCTAACAAAATGCGACATATAAGACCTACATCAGTAACTGGGTAAAGAATGGAAGTTGTGATTTCAGAGGTCGCATCCCATACTTAGGTGCTTTACATGGTAAGTACACGAGCTGATCTCCATACATCTATTAATATATATAATGAACCCGTAGGTTCATGTCTGAGGATCCTTTAGTTTGTGTCAAGTTGGTATCACATCCTCAGACGGCCAGAATGCACCGGGACAGCTTGAACTGGTCACCACATGCTATTTTGACTACAGCAGTACGGATGTATACTCCGAGGACAGGAGATATTTCCTGTAATTTGATTATCACTTCTGCAGAGTTATTAAATTAATTGGATATTTTGGAACTTTTCTAGACACATTTCGGGATTTTTACAGTTAGAAACTGGTATTATCATCGCAGATATTTGAAAGGAGGAATTTATAGTCGCTGCACGAATTCATCATTGACTCGAACCGGATCCTACCGTGTAGGAAGCCATTACTGTGTCTCCCGACTCTTGGGAAACGTGCGTTTCGAGTACGCCGTAATCGTGTGCCTTAAACTATGGCGTGATAGTATCAAATTTTGCCTCACTACAGTGAAGTGAAGGTAATAATTATTGTGAGCAAGTATGCGATGTTTTGAAGTGACATCCATCACATTTGGACACTCTTTAAGCGCATAATTGTGATTGGCGAAACTGTGAGTAGACTGACCACATGCTGGGCATATTTTCTGAGTGATGCCACAAAGTTGGCTTAAATACTGTCTGAAGGGTAAAATTATATCAGTGTAAACTTTTTTGTAACCTCAGGTAGCAGGTAGGGACCCTCTTCGGAGGTAGCCCTGCCCAGGGATTGGCACCCCTGCCTATGTGAGTCCAGAGCATAATGACCCGGTGTGTACCATCTGATAAGGGTCCCAGCTTTGGGTTACGAGTGAAGACCTCAACGGAATCTACAGCGGAGAAGATGGACTTCGGAACGGTGGAGATTGCGGACGAGGCAGCCCAGTACTAAGGGAATCATGTGAGTGCACTAAGCATCAGCAGCGTCTGTTTCCCATGTTAGGGGCGGCTGCAAGTGCGTCTGTTCTCCTTGTAAGGGGCGGCCTGAATACTTGCTGGCAGTAGCTCCAAAATGCCTCTGGGAGTGGCGACCCCAATGTAATTAACTCTTCTGATTAAGATTCGGAGTGGACAATCTTGAAGGCATTCAGTCTTCACCCCTAGTAAATCTCTTTACTAGTTCACATACGATGATAACCATCGACACAGATGCTACTGCCCCAGGGAGTATCCAATCTCCCTTCACCAACGGTGGCGCATTCAGGCCTTCGGACCTCTTGGTGCAGGGAAAGTCGGAGTTCCCCCATACCATCAACCGACTGAGACCCAAAACTATCACACACACTGGAACTATCAATATTAAAAATTCAAAAAAAAGCGTTCTGCTTTAAATCTGACATCATGCAAAATGACATGAAAAACTGGAACTACCTGAGGTCGACTATATGCGAAGCGACCATTAACCTCGGACAACCTCGAAGGAGGCGACGCCATAGATGGTGGAATTCTGAATGTGACCTTGCAGTTGATGAAAGTGCTGCAGCCTGGATGAATTGGAACTCGACAAAACGACAAGAAGATTGGGAGAATTTCACAGTGGTGCGGAAACTGTCGAGCAAGACCATACGGCCATCTCGTAAATAGATCAAGACCGGAAATATTGGATGAAGAATTTAAAATGTATAACACCAGAAACTTTTATCGGGTCTTCAAAGAGAAACTCACTGGGTATAAACCACAATGCTTCACTTTAAGGATACAGCCGGGGGGCTGGTCACCAGCAACCACAAGAACGTGGAACTTTTGGCAAACTACTTTGAACAATTGCTTAATTGCGAAGAGCCTACGGACAGATTGCCTGTTGAAGATCCTCAAGAGATACACCTGCCATCTAATCCACCACCTATGCAGCAAGTTGCTAATGCCATCAACCATCTTAAGAACTACTAAGCACCCGGGGAAGATGGCATCATTGCAGAAGCCCTGAAAACCGGTGTAAATAGGATCGCAGAGGCGCTACACCAGATCTTAATCGAATGTTGGGAGACTGGCAGTATCCCTGATGACTGGAAATCAGCTATCATACACCATTAACATAAGAAAGGCGATCACAGTTATGTCAACAACTACCGGGGGATATCTCTGCTGTCAATAGCATACAAATTGCTCTCCAGGACTTTATTGGACAATGTAGAACGTCAATGTGATCAAACAATTCGTGAATATCAGGGAGGATTTCGGCGTTGAAGGTCCTGTACCGAGCAGATCTTCATTCTGAAAACCATTCTCCAAATTAAACAGGTGAGGAGTACGAACATCACTGTGGTTTTCGTCGACTTCATAACAGCTTTTGATTCCATCGACCGCCTGACACTATTCTCAATACTCCAAGAACTCCAAGAACCCTCATCAAACAGACTCTCACGGATACAACCTCTAAGGTGAAGTTCAGAGGATAACTATCTCGAAGTTTGAAGATCAAAACCAGAATACGACAGGGTGTTGGCCTTTCACCCTTTCTGTTTAATCTGGTGCTTGATAAAGTCATCGTGACCTGGGAATGCACATTGAGGAATCTAGGAATCAAACCAGTTGCCTTTGGAACTGGGACTCGAAGAATCAAGATCAGGTGCCTTACCTTCGCTGATGACATTGCAATCTTAGCCAACAACCCTAAAGATGCTGTCGTAGCTGTCCAAACCCTGCACGAGATAGCGGTGACGTCTGGATTACATATATCTTACGATGAGACCAAGTACTTTGAGAATCGGCGCTCCGGAAACACCCCTTTGACGACCATACATGGAACGATTGGAAGAGTCAATCGCTTTTGTTATCTTGGTCAATTGGTCCACCCCAATGGTAGAGATCTTAGCAAGGCGTAACAAACTCAATGCAGCAAACCAACTATCCCACAATTTGTACAACAAGATATGCATTTCGAGGAATGCTAAGATCAGTCACTACAGAACTGCTGTCGGATCACAGTTTCTGTACTCCGTAGAGACCCTCTTGATGAACAGAAAAGGCACCATGGATGACCTGGAGAAATCCGGAAGACGTTATCCTCAGGAAAATTCATGGCCCGAGATTGCTCCCAGATGAAACCTACCGTTTGGAATCTCATTCTGACCTGTATCAACAGTTAGAATCAGGCAATACCAGCATGCGACGTAGGAGGCTAAAGTTCTACGGACTCCTACAACGAATGAACAGCAACAGGCTTACAAAGAAGACTTTCTCCTTGGTTAAAACCTACAAGACTGAAAGTCTGTGGCTTAATAAAGTACTAGAGGACTTGGATTCAGCTAGAATTGCTGACCTTGATGTAGAAGATCGTTCTAAATTTTGTGCTATGGTAGAGTCTTGGACCCCACCAACTAGAGTCCCTAAATGTCGGAAGCCCCTTTCTCAGGAGAGAAAGGAGAAATTATCAGCAGGTCTCAAAATATATTGGGAACGGAAAAGAGCATCGAAGAAGAACTAGTCATAAGCGCTCCATAGTGGGCGTAAATCAATAATATTTTTTGTAAACAAAGTTACATGTTAATAACGTGCCTTTTGAAGACTTTTTGTGTGGACGATCGCTACGATTTTGTGCGATACTTATCAGTATTACATTCTGTGAGCCAACACCACATGTGTGTTCTAGAGTCAGTGGCAGACCCTCATGGCCATTATGTACTGTCTGCGCCAGTGTAAAATCTGTGCTTATTTTAGTCAATGTCCAAAATTAAACCCTGTGAAATTCGCCGATTTAACATGGTAAAACTAATCGAGTATGTGCAGCCTATTCTACCATTTGATGCTCAGGTAAGGATGGAGTAACTACCTTATGCTGGAGGGAGATGCTTAAATCGAGGGCCATACGAGCATAATGAAGAAGAACAAGTGATGGTATTATTGGAGCCCAGGTTCGAACATAGGTCTTGCTTATGACCGAGGCTCAATGGCAGATCTACTACTTCGACGCTGATATGTGAGTTTTTGACCAATACTTACTCATTTTGATAGGCTTGATTCCTGTTGATTAGCATGTAAGTAACCGCATTCAAAATAGCAGCAACCAGATTCATTGTTTCCTTGATTTAACAGCCATTCATCATTTTAACAATACGTTGCCAGATAGCATTCTTTAGGTCAACCCTAGACCAAGTAAAATGATGTGAGAATCGAATCACATATGCTATGAGATTAATACAAGCTTTAGGAAAGCTTAAGAAGACGACCACTATTTATTGTAAATATATTTTCCCGTCACACGGAAAAGCAGTGAGATATTTTTGAGTTCGTGTACTTTGGAATGATCACATTCTTGAGGTAAGCCAGAATGACATGGTCGTATCTTTTGACAGTATGGAAGGCTGCGCTGTTGGTTTTTCATGTGTTTTATTGTGTGCTAAAAACCACAGTTGTTATTTGAGATGTATAGAAGCAAAACTAGAGACGTCAGAAGCCCGAGCTGGCATTTGATTGTATTCAACGTATCATTTGGCTGCACGTTTAGGTTTGGTGTCGCCGGTCATGCTTAATTTTCATGCAGAGTGTGCATAATTGTTATTGGAAAGTTTAAGACACACTCATGTGATAGAGTGAGGCTCAGAAGCCGAAAGATGCTAATAATGTTGTGTCATTTGTAACTTTACTTTTAGCACATAGACTGGAGCTAGTGGAATAGATTCCGTTTCGTGATGTTTCGGAACAACCTTGCATTAATTATGAGCGTAGGCACAGACCAGCTCGAATTTATAATCTTGTGGTGATATCCCTGTAATATTCAACGTTACATGAGCTAATAGATTTCGACTGTTTTGTTGTGATAACAGCTCATTATTGTGTGTGAGCTTAGGATGTTATTTGGTTCGCCAGTTTGCAGTTGGACATGCTTACGACCAGGGGGGAGGCCTTGAGAATGACCAGTTGTGTCGCCCCCAACATGCTTAGCAACCTTTAAGTGAGACGACTACTTGACAGAAACTGTCATGTTTCAAATCGACTTGAGCCAGAGGCCTAAATTAATGTTACTGAGGAGTGGTCAAAACCTTGTGGGCCTTATTTATCAGTTATATCTGAACTGTATCGTCTCATTCAATCTACGTTTCTTGCTTATTCTGTTTGTTAGGAAATTGCGAACACGTTGATGACACATTTAATGTATCCCTTTGTTAAACGTTTTTGACCATATGATTTATGTAATTGTTAGGCAGTGTTATTGTACGGTCCATGGAGGACGAGGTAATGATGGGATAAACAGTGATCACCCACATTGTTCTTAGGAGTGTTTTACCGGCGATAGAGGCTTTTCTCATCGACCGAGGTATTATAGCGAGCCAGGTGAGCGCCGAGTTCCACCATTCTAGTCGCGTGTTATTGTGTAGACTGCAATGAGTTTTTTCCCTCATATTTTCTTAGAACAGACATCCTTTGGAGCAATGGTTTTTGCTGTTGTCATCAAGTGTCATGATGGTCATTAAACATCTAAACTACACTTATAGGGATTTGAAAGCAAACTAAACTTGAAACGAAATAAAATGCATAACTGATCTAAAATTGAAAGTAAATATGAAGTAAACCATTTAAAATTGTAATTTTTTTTATTGATGACCGACACTTCAGGAACAGCTGTTCTCATTAGACCCACATATTTTAGGACATGCTGATATATTTCGTGACAACATAGTTGCCAAGTCTAATGGCATTTTGTAAACATGGACTGATGGCAACCAAATGAATACAGTCATACTCATGACTACAACTTCACCATCCTAACAACACTCACCTAGGTGACGATTAGCAACAAACAGCGACTAGTTCGCCTAAGCAGGGGTGTTCAATAATTATTGCGTGAATGTGCATGTTAAGTTATTTCTTGTTGTGATCTGATTGTAGTTTATTGTTGTATCTGGTTGTTGCTTAGCTTTCTTTTTACTTTTCTGTGCTGTGGACGCATCTCGTCTGCAATTATTTAACTTCAGTTAGGACTCAAGCTAGTTAAATGCATCGTTAATGTCAGAGAGAACACCATCATAGCTTAGATTAATACTTATTGCTGCTTTAATATATTAATTATTGAAATTAGACCTGTGAACCAATTAAATGTTATTCTTTGCAATAAGTTTATGAGATGTCACAATTAGTATTTTAACTCTGTTTGTATTTGTTTAGGGGACAATTTACGAGTTACTCTCTTAGCTTGCTTGTTTAATGTCATCTTCCTGTAATAGGACATTGTGAGGGATTAACTTGAATTCGATTAAGGGGATGATTTATTTATTCTTTTTATTAACTTAGCTGATAAGCCGATATTTTTACCCTTCGAAGTAGGTTAGGGATTTGTGATTTTTCAATAACCCTAAAGTGAATTTTACCTCAGTCTGGACTATTTTTTGTAGCTTTGTACTTTGGGATATGTTGCTTGGGTTGGGTCTTTAACCATTTAGTATCACATTAGTCCCGATACTCCCTGAGTTATAGGTCTCGTGCGAAGCTAGTCTGTGAACACATCCAATCCTCTCGGCATGTGGGTTCAAAGTATGAGGGTGTCGGGACGACTACTGCGGTCGGTGGTTCCCTCGATGGCCTTATCTGGCGGGCATGATATATACTCACGTAATTTTATCAATCTGAATAAACCCAAGAGGTTAAATGAAACTAGAAATAAGAGGGATAAGTTCATGGTCAATGGGGATGTAAGAATTCAGTGAATCGGGTGAGGAAGGAAAAGACTAACATTGTCTTGATGCAGAACATCTGCTCAGAAAATGCACCAAAATTAATGTAAGAAGGTTCGAAAGAACACAGTATATTGTGGAATAAGCATCCCCTTTAATAAACATGTTAAATAGGAAATGGAGAAAGCCAGGTAAATTAGCAAACCCATTCAGTGTTCCCAGGGGAATAAGAAATAGGTACGTGAAGGTAGAGCAGCAATACCAAAATGTTTGGACATGGGATATGAAGAACTTCAAAGTCATAAAGTGATATAAAAATGAGGACCATATTATTTGTTTAGATTAGATTCACATTTCTGCAGTATAATTCTTTTTGAATAGAGACGGTTTCTTGCTAGCATAATCAGATATATCCGTAACATTCCTCCATCTAGAACCAAATCGCTCCAATTCCCAACCGATAAAAAGCAGATAACTCCCACGGGATCTGAATATGCCAGTCTTAGTGGCTCACAGATTTCCATTTTGATCTCATTAAAAGCAAAGCAAGCTTGTAGTTTAACGTGACCGTTAATCTCGAGATCATGAGCCACGGGACTCTCATTAAAGGGTTCTTGTTCATGATCAGATCAACAACAGTCCTGGTGGAGGTGATCAGGCTGTTTTTCCTGAGTTTAAGCAATATAAAGAAGACTAAATATCAACCACACAGTATTAAAGACTTTCATTATTCGACTCCACTAGCTACAGTCTCCCAGAATCTCAGATTCAGTAAAACCTAAGAAGCTGAATAATCTTTCTCTTCTTTAAAGAAACATTAATTCACGGCCCCCAGCTTGTTAATCTGATTCATAAAATCACCAGCTTGAGTTTCCTGGCTCAAGGTTGAAGAAACAGGGAAGAGAATAATAATGGAGAGCGCAATACTTCACTGCTACGACAGAACAAATATGTATTTATTTACCAATTTATCGTATGGCTTTTAAGGCCGGGAGTGTCCGAGGACATGTTCGGCTCGCCTGAGTCTGTAGCTGCTTCCAACGGACACCCTTAGGGTGAGCTACAAGTTCCGTTCATTTTCAAGTATTTCCAACTTTCGCTACCAGATATCAATGATACCAAGTGATGAACGTATGAACTTTGATAGAGCGTTCCGACAAAATCTAACCTAACAATTTAGCTTCACACAAGTTTAGTCTGTGGAAGGACGTTTTACATGCCATAAATCTATGACATGGGACCGCCGGCTTTACTTCCCTTCCGAAGGAAGGCATACTTAAGGATTTTTAATGCTCTTAAAAAATCCGACCACTTCGGCCGGGTTTGAACCCGCTATCTTGGGCACAGCAGTTCAGCATGCTACCAACTACGCCACCAAAGCTGCTTAGAACAAACATAATTAAGCTTATACCCTTTTGTTTTTATTGGTATTTATAGGAGGAATAAAAAGCAAAAAGCTAGTTGAATTAGAATCGTCAATGCGGGTCATGACGAGCTTTTTACCAGAGTACAAACATAACTAGGACGAATATGTAAATATTAAATTGGGCACATTAACGTGTTGAATCACTGAAAAACAATTCTCTTACGAATGCAACAATGAAAAATGCCTTCTAATACTTCTAATACTCTACTCAATTCTTGAAGAATAAGGAACTTAGATGGAAAGAAGAAAGTCATGAAATGGAGACCATAAAAAGAAAGAGGAGAGCTCACTAGCCACTAGACCATGAAGGACAAGAGAATATAATCAATGTAAATCTTCTGGTTTTGCACACTTGATGGTCTGACCACATGGAAATCTATGATTGTCTATCATCCCCAAATTTACGTGAACCATCCCTAGAGAGGATGAATGTACTCATTAGAAACACACGCCAGACATAGTGCGGCCTATGTGAAAGGGATTATCGCGTTATCATTTCCGATTCAACCTATTCTTTTAGCAGTCTATATAGAATCTAAAAATTGTTTAAGCTGTTACTGAGCCGAGGCAGTCTTCTCATTTAACCACTAGCCTATATGCAATAGGATACACTAACACATGACCTTCCATAGAGCGCACATAACCTGTGAGATTATGTGGGGATACTTTTTCCCTCGTAGGCTTATGTTTTGGTTTTAACGGTGGGTGATTGATTTTCCGATTTTAATAACAATTGAGCATTTTAAAATTCACAATGGATATTTTCCTTTATTCAAAGTATAAAATCAGTTCGTTAAAGATATGCCAAGCCCTAGTAGATATAAGGTAGATTTGTAGTGTCAACAGTGATGGTATACAGGTTGCGCCAAGCCCTAGCAGATATAAGGTAGATTAACAGTGTCAACAGTGATGGTGTACAGGTTGCGCCAAGCCCTAGTAGATATAAGGTAGATTAGTAGTGTCAACAGTAACGTTATACAGGTTGCGCCAAGCCCTAGTAGATATAAGGTAGATTACTAATGTCAACAGTGATGGTATACAGGTTGCGCCAAGCCCTAGTAGATATAAGGTAGATTAGTAGTGGCAACAGTGATGGTATACAGGTTGCACCAAGCACTAGTAGATATAAGGTAGATTAGTAATGTCAACAGTGATGGTATACAGGTTGCGCCAAGCCCCAGTAGATATAAGGTAGATTAATAGTGGCAACAGTGATGGTATACAGGTTGCGCCAAGCCCTGGTAGATATAAGGAAGATTAGTAATGGCAACAGTGATGGTATACAGGTTGCGCCAAGCCCTAGTAGATATAAGGTAGATTAGTAGTGGCAACAGTGATGGTATACAGGTTGCACCAAGCCCTAGTAGGTGATGTAGAATAATAGTGTCAACAGCGATGGTATACAGGTTGCGCCAAGCCCTAGTAGATATAAGGTAGATAAGTAGTGGCAACAGTGATGGTATACAGGTTGCGTCAAGCCCTAGTAGATATATGGCAGATTAATAGTGTCAACAGTGATGGTATACAAGTTGCGCCAAGCCCTACTAGATATAAGGTAGATTAGTAGTGGCAACAGTGATGGTAAACAGGTTGCGCCAAGCCATAATAGATATAAGGTAGATTAGTAGTGGCAACAGTGATGGTATACAGGTTGCGCAATGCCATAGTAGATATTGTGCCCTTTTAGCAAGAAATATGCCAATCACAGTATACCAGCGTAGCTCAATTCGGAATTTTCGGGGCAGCGGTAAGTTCCCCCACTCTGTGACTCACATATTTTGGATTAATTAGAGGATACACTTGCAAAAATAACAACAAAATCAACTCCTATTTTAACACATTTAATTAATAAAATTAATGGCGCTACAAACACTTTAACAAATTAACTACTGACCCATAATCCTCTACTTGTTCCAAGTGAACAAGGAATCACAAATATAATAAAACAAATATTGTATTTAAACATATGGTTTCCACATAAACCAACAATTCCTACTTAGTCTTACTTCCATAAAGCATCAACTGTAAGTTTTATATAACTCCGAGCTCTTTTGGCTCCATGCTTTACATAATAATGGTGTCATTCTTGTACACCTCAAATACTATCTTTTATATTTTCTTAATCCTCAAAACAAATGTATGATTACATTTAAAAATTTATGTTAATTATCTAACTCAATATTTTTGGGCATGTTCACACATTCAGCTGTTATCATCTCTCTTTATTTTCACAAATATATTAAGGTAATCAGGAAATCACTTGTGTACTCCAGAGCGTGAAGATACTTGACATAGTCAAAAAACTATAGTTACTCCCGAAACTTAGTTGCCTTCAATTAACTCGTGGAATCCTACTTCCGTACATCATTACAATAGGGATTGTTATTTATCTCTTATGTCTTATAAGACCATTATCACATAAGAAACTACGATCTGAACAGGCAAACGAAAATATCAATCTACAAGGACCTCGGTTCGACGCCCGGGTCGTTAACAACTTTAAACACTCACGGTGTCTTTACTACATCTTACGAGACGGTTCGGCTCGCCCTTACTCTAAGAGAGCCGGGCCATTAACTCGGGCGCGATTTATGACACGGAGGGTGACGGGCGACTCTCTGTCTAACCCACGTTAGCAGCTCCTTTCCAAGGCTTTCAAAACAAACCTTCACATTATACTCAGTCCTGGGGAGAGACCGGGCCTTTTACTGTACTGTATCCATTCAAACAAATATTCTTTGGTTCATAGACCACTTTCGTAACCTTGGCATTTATTAATTATGAGAGGGTCCTCATTGATTGGGGAAGATTAATACACATTCGACAACGAAGAATTAAGGGGCTTTTATCATAAGAGGATTCTGAGTTCGAATCTCTTCACATGCCTCGGGAACCATTTCCTTATAGAGGACTTATACAAGACGCGATTTAAAGTCGGCCGTGGCCTACATGACATACGCTCAATAATACCATATATTAGCTCCCTTTTAATACATACACAATGCCTCGTGATACTACGTCACAAATAGAGGACTTATACAATTATCAATTCACTACAATCAACTACCCTCCATAAGTAATTTACCAAGTATTTTAACTTCTACGCTTTCCTAGCGTGACATTTTAATATTATTTGCGCTCCTTTGCGCTATGCATTATTTTAAGCCGAAATGTCTTCCCAAGAACTGATAAATCTCATTAGTAACAATTCATATTATTTTTAATTCTTATATTAATCTTTCCGTTGCCGATAAATCGCTCCCTTTTAAAACATTCCCTTGAACATCATATCTTACACATACATTAAGGCTTTAACGCTCTTATGTTCACACCAATTTATTTGATCTTTATTTAATGATGATGATGATGATAATTGTTGTTTTAAGGGGCCTAACATCTAGGTTATCGGCCCCTGATCTTTATTTAATATTTCCATACTTAGTTATTAGTATTATCTTTATTCTTTACTCAAGCTCAAAAGCTATTTCTTTCATATCTCAACTTTACTTTATTTAAATATCATTCATGATAATTACTGATATTTCGCTTGCTCTTATGACATTTGTTAAATACATTAACATTTTATTCACATATTTCCTCTACGGGATTTATTCTTTACATAATCATTTATAATTTCTCAAATTTTTATTATTGTTCAGACCGCGTTCTTGTTTATTCAGTATTTATTTCTTAAAACACATCCCTTTTACTCAAAAACTCCGGTGGATTTGTACACAACCATTTCCTGAAACCAAAATAGAATGAAATTCAGTACTCACATGTTTTTAAGATCGTCCCATGATCTTTATTCTTGTGCGGTGTTTCATTTTGGACCCACTTTGAACTTTTACTCCATATTAAAGGAATTCATCTTATGTACAAACACTTCTTGACATATATTTAAGACACTTAACATTGACGACATTTTTATACACTGATGTGTCCCTTTAGAACACATAATAAACACTCAAAAAATATTAATTTAACACACAATCTTGATAAATTTACACTTCACAATTCTTGATCACTAGGCCGTATTTCTGAGCCTATCACACGTGACCTCTTAATTTCCCGTTTCCAAGGGTGAAATTTATTCAATGTCGGCTTCCTATCCTGCAGAATACGAAAGTCTCGAAACATCTACTGTTCCCTGGAATCCAAATTCTTCTACTCCTATCCTGGATGACCGGCTATTTATCTAGCTTGAACGGCTTCTTTGTAGATCTGGTTATCGATCCTAGCGAAAGTCTATTCGGATCGAGGTCTCCTCACTAACCTCTCGATGACCTATGGATTTAGTTTATAGCAGCTAGTACTTCTCGAGTCTAGTACTTTTAGAATAGTTCGCCTGCTTTCTGGAGATAATGTTTATATTCTCCGTGCTTCTTTATTTAATCGGTTCTAGCACTCCTACGTTTCTGAAATACGTTCCGAACCTTATTCTGTTCTTCCCCTTTTTGGGTTCTTTAATTTAGATAACAGTTTATCTTTCTGGTACGGTACTTCCGTACGTTATGATATATTCGTTCGTCTATTTAACGACCTATCGCCTTTAAGTCCGACGTTCGCCGCCTGCTCTGACATTATCTTACGAACTTTCACTATAACTTGTATACAGTCGGGCCTAAATCCTGTAACTAGGATTTTCCTAATATTTCAATACGGCGATACTTTAAATTTCTTCTTTACCACTCCTTATGGAGGCAAGCAAGTTGTTAATACTGCGACGCCTATGGCTATCGGATATTACTTCTGCGGTGTAACACAGCGTTTCTCCCCTCAAGGAGTACTAGTAACTGTCTTCGATGTGACCCAGAGTTACGCCCCACACGGCTGTCTGAATATTGATGTGCTGTGATGTAGTCTTACGCCCCTCACGGACTGTCGGAATGACTGCATGCGTAGTAACACCCTCACGGGTTGTCAGAATAACTGCATTTACTGTTGATGCTCTAGCGTCACGTTCCCCTGGACGGACTTGTAATGCGTGATGCGTGATTACGCCCCTCACGGGCTATCGGAACTGCATGATTGGCTTGGTGAAGCCCGAAGCTTTATACTATTTCACTACAAAAAGATAAGACTCTAGTCCTTTCTGTGGCCAATTTCTAAAATAATGGTGGCACAAATATAAAAATTATACCTTCCGAAAGCTCGTCTTCTCAATGTCAAATAATCTCATTGCACCTAAGAATCGATCGTGCAATTCGGAGATATTAATTAATTTCTCGTCCTCAATTGTGTGGGTGTTGCATTTCTTTTGCTTTCTCCCCTCCACACAGGCCTTGGTAATTCCCCGATGACGTCGTCTTGCGTTTGCAGTTTTCTCCTGCGCAATTATTAAATGGTTTCTCTTTACTAAAAAATCTCTCATTCGAAATGATTCACTGTACTGTACTTGTTTACTCATTATTATACTTGTAAACGGGTTAAATTTAATTATTCCTCTTCTGGCGCATAAGCGGTGTTGTCAATTTCCAGCAACGTAAAGTCAATTTCCGAGTCAGGCTTCCTTGTTTAATCCTGGGAAATTTCCACTCGGTTATTTATACTCATGACTCGCTCCCTTCTGAATGTCAAGAGGGATGATCTCATCTCACGAACACCTGGTCCTCGCCTCTTGCACCATATTAGGCTAACATCTTAGCTGGATCTTTCTTTAAGTTACATTAGAAACTATACGTTTCTTTCATTTTTTTCCCAAATACATGGATTTGCCCTCATTGGACCCTATGGCACATGGGTTCAATATAAGGTAGACTAGTAATGTCAACAGTGATGGTATACAGGTTGCACCAAGCCCTAGTAGATATAAGGTAGATTACTAGTGTCAACAGTGACTGTATACAGGTTGCACCAATCCCTAGTAGATATAAGGTAGATAAGTAGTGTCAACAGCGATGGTATACAGGTTGCACCAATCCCTAGTAGATATAAGGTAGATTAGTAGTGGCAACAGTGATGGTATACAGGTTGCACCAAGCCCTAGTAGATGATGTAGATTAATAGTGTCAACAGCGATGGTATACAGGTTGCGCCAAACCATAGTAGATATAAGGTAGATTAGTAGTGGCAACAGTGATGGTAAACAGGTTGCGCCAAGGCATAGTAGATATAAGGTAGATTAGTAGTGGCAACAGTGATGGTATACAGGTTGCGCCAAGCCCAAGTAGATATAAGGTAGATTAGTTGTGGCAACAGTGATGGTATTCAGGTTGCGCCAAGCCCTAGTAAATATAAGGTAGATTGGTAGTGGCAACAGTGATGGTATACAGGTTGCGCCAAGCACTAGTAGATATGAGGTAGATTAGTAATGTCAACAGTGATGGTATACAGGTTGCGCCAAGCCCTAGTAGATACAAGGTAGATTAATAGTGGTCACAGTGATGGTACACAGGTTGCGCCAAGCCCTAGTAGATATAAGGTAGATTAGTAGAGGCAACAGTGATGGTATACAGGTTGTGCCAAGCCCTAGTAGATATAAGGTAGATTAGTAGTGTCAACAGTGATGGTATACAGGTTGTACCAAGCCCTAGTATATATAAGGTAGATTGGTAGTGTCAACAGTGATTGTATACAGGTTGCACCAAGCCCTAGTAGATATAAGGTAGATTAGTAGTGGCAACAGTGATGTTATACAGGTTGCACCAAGCCCTAGTAGATATAGGGTAGATTAGTAGTGTCGACAGTGATTGTATACAGGTTGCACCAAGCCGTAGTAGATAGAAGGTTGATTAGTAGTGGCAACAGTGATGGTATACAGGTTGCACCAAGCCCTAGTAAATATAAGGTAGATTGGTAGTGGCAACAGTGATGGTTTATAGGTTGCGCCGAGCCCTAGTAAATATAAGGTAGATTAGTAGTGTCAACAGTGATGGTATACAGGTTGCACCAAGCCCTAGTAGATATAAGGTAGATTAGTAGTGGCAACAGTGATTGTATACAGGTTGCGCCAAGCCCTAGTAAATATAAGGTAGATTAGTAGTGGCAACAGTGATGGTATACAGGTTGCACCAAGCACTAGTAGAAATAAGGTAGATTAGTAATGGCAACAGTGATGGTATACAGGTTGCGCCAAGCCCTAGTAGATATAAGGTAGATTAGTAGTGGCAAGAGTGATGGTATACAGGTTGCGCCAAGCATTAGTAGATATAAGGTAGATTAGTAATGGCAACAGTGATGGTATATAGGTTGTGCCAAGCCCTAGTAGATATAATGTAGATTAGTAGTAGCAAGAGTGATGGTATACAGGTTGTGCCAGTCCCTAGTAGATATAAGGTAGATTAGTAGTGGCAACAGTGATGGTATACAGGTTGTGCCAAGCCCTAGTAGATATAAGGTAGATTTGTAGTAGCAAGAGTGATGGTATACAGGTTGCACCAAGCACTAGTAGATATAAGGTAGATTAGTAGTGTCAACAGTGATGGTATACAGGTTGTGCCAATCCCTAGTAGATATAAGGAAGATTAGTAGTGGCAACAGTGATGGTATACAGGTTGCGCCAATCCCTTGTAGATATAAGGTAGATTAATAGTGGCAACAGTGATGGTATACAGGTTGCGCCAAGCCCTGGTAGATATAAGGTAGGTTAGTAATGGCAACAGTGATGGTATACAGGTTGCGCCAAGCCCTAGTAGATGATGTAGATTAATAGTGTCAACAGCGATGGTATACAGGTTGCGCCAAGCCATAGTAGATATAAGGTAGATTAGTAGTGGCAACAGTGATGGTAAACAGGTTGCGCCAAGCCATAGTAGATATAAGGTAGATTAGTAGTGGCAACAGTGATGGTATACAGATTGCGCCAAGCCCTAGTAGATATAAGGTAGATTACTAGCGGCAACAGTGATGGTATACAGGTTGCGCCAAGCCCTAGTAAATATAAGGTAGATTGGTAGTGGCAACAGTGATGGTATACAGGTTGCGCCAAGCCCTAGTAGGTGATGTAGATTAATAGTGTCAACAGCGATGGTGTACAGGTTGCGCCAAGCCCTAGTAGATATAAGGTAGATTAGTAGTGGCAACAGTGATGGTATACAGGTTGCGTCAAACCCTAGTAGATATATGGCAGATTAATAGTCTCAACAGTGATGGTATACAAGTTGCGCCAAGCCCTACTAGATATAAGGTAGATTAGTAGTGGCAACAGTGATGCTAAACAGGTTGCGCCAAGCCATAGTAGATATAAGGTAGATTAGTAGTGGCAACAGTGATGGTATACAGGTTGCGCAAAGCCATAGTAGATATAAGGTAGATTAGTAATGTCAACAGTGATGGTATACAGGTGCACCAAGCCCTAGTAGATATAAGGTCGATTAGTAGTGTCAACAGTGATTGTATACAGGTTGCACCAAGCACTAGTAGATATAAGGTAGATTAGTAGTGTCAACAGCGATGGTATACAGGTTGCACCAATCCCTAGTAGATATAAGGTAGATTAGTAGTGGCAACAGTGATGGTATACAGGCTGCACCAAGCCCTAGTAGATGATGTAGATTAATAGTGTCAACAGCGATGGTATACAGGTTGCGCCAAGCCATAGTAGATATAAGGTAGATTAGTAGTGGCAACAGTGATGGTAAACAGGTTGCGCCAAGCCATAGTAGATATAAGGTAGATTAGTAGTGGCAACAGTGATGGTATACAGATTGCGCCAAGCCCTAGTAGATATAAGGTAGATTACTAGCGGCAACAGTGATGGTATACAGGTTGCGCCAAGCCCTAGTAAATATAAGGTAGATTGGTAGTGGCAACAGTGATGGTATACAGGTTGCGCCAAGCACTAGTAGATATGAGGTAGATTAGTAATGTCAGCAGTGATGGTATACAGGTTGCGCCAAGCCCTAGTAGATATAAGGTAGATTAATAGTGGTCACAGTGATGGTATACAGGTTGCGCCAAGCCCTAGTAGATATAAGGTTGATTAGTAGTGGCAACAGTGATGGTATACAGGTTGTGCCAAGCCCTAGTAGATATAAGGTAGATTAATAGTGGTCACAGTGATGGTATACAGGTTGCACCAAGCACTAGTAGATATAAGGTAGATTAGTAATGTCAACAGTGATGGTATACAGGTTACACCAAGCCCTAGTAGATATAAGGTAGATTAGTAGTGGCAACAGTGATGGTATACAGGTTGCGCCAAGCCCTAGTAAATATAAGGTAGATTGGTAGTGGCAACAGTGATGGTATACAGGTTGCGCCAAGCACTAGTAGATATGAGGTAGATTAGTAATTTCAACAGTGAAGGTATACAGGTTGCGCCAAGCCCTAGTAGATATAAGGTAGATTAATAGTGGTCACAGTGATGGTATACAGGTTGCGCCAAGCACTAGTAGATATGAGGTAGATTAGTAATGTCAACAGTGATGGTGTACAGGTTGCGCCAAGCCCTAGTAGATACAAGGTAGATTAATAGAGGTCACAGTGATGGTATACAGGTAGCGCCAAGCCCTAGTAGATATAAGGTAGATTAGTAGAGGCAACAGTGATGGTATACAGGTAGTGCCAAGCCCTAGTAGATATAAGGTAGATTAGTAGTGTCAACAGTGATGGTATACAGGTTGCGCCAAGCCCTAGTATATATAAGGTAGATTGGTAGTGTCAACAGTGATTGTATACAGGTTGCACCAAGCCCTAGTAGATATAAGGTAGATTAGTAGTGGCAACAGTGATGGTATACAGGTTGCACCAAGCCCTAGTAGATATAAGGTAGATTAGTAGTGTCAACAGTGATTGTATACAGGTTGCACCAAGCCGTAGTAGATATAAGGTAGATTAGTAGTGGCAACAGTGATGGTATACAGGTTGCACCAAGCCCTAGTAAATATAAGGTAGATTGGTAGTGGCAACAATGATGGTTTATAGGTTGCGCCGAGCCCTAGTAAATATAAGGTAGATTAGTAGTGTCAACAGTGATGGTATACAGGTTGCACCAAGCCCTAGTAGATATAAGTTAGATCAGTAGTGGCAACAGTGATTGCATACAGGTTGCGCCAAGCCCTAGTAAATATAAGGTAGATTAGTAGTGGCAACAGTGATGGTATACAGGTTGCACCAAGCACTAGTAGAAATAAGGTAGATTAGTAATGGCAACAGTGATGGTATACAGGTTGCGCCAAGCCCTAGTAGATATAAGATAGATTAGTAGTGGCAAGAGTGATGGTATACAGGTTGCGCCAAGCACAAGTAGATATAAGGTAGATTAGTAATGGCAACAGTGATGGTATACAGGTTGTGCCAAGCTCTAGTAGATATAAGGTAGATTAGTAGTAGCAAGAGTGATGGTATACAGGTTGCACCAAGCACTAGTAGATATAAGGTAGATTAGTAGTGTCAACAGTGATGGTATACAGGTTGTGCCAATCCCTATTAGATATAAGGTAGATTAGTAGTGGCAACAGTGATGGTATACAGGTTGTGCCAAGCCCTAGTAGATATAAGGTAGATTTGTAGTAGCAAGAGTGATGGTATACAGGTTGCACCAAGCACTAGTAGATATAAGGTAGATTAGTAATGTCAACAGTGATGGTATACAGGTTGCGCCAAGCCCTAGTAGATATAAGGTAGATTAATAGTGGCAACAGTGATGGTATACAGGTTGCGCCAAGCCCTGGTAGATATAAGGTAGGTTAGTAATGGCAACAGTGATGGTATACAGGTTGCGCCAAGCCCTAGTAGATATAAGGTAGATTAGTAGTGGCAACAGTGATGGTATACAGGTTGCACCAAGCCCTAGTAGGTGATGAAGATTAATAGAGTCAACAGCGATGGTGTACAGGTTGCGCCAAGCCCTAGTAGATATAAGGTAGATTAGTAGTGGCAACAGTGATGGTATACAGGTTGCGTCAAGCCCTAGTAGATATATGGCAGATTAATAGTGTCAACAGTGATGGTATACAAGTTGCGCCAAGCCCTACTAGATATAAGGTAGATTAGTAGTGGCAACAGTGATGGTAAACAGGTTGCGCCAAGCCATAGTAGATATAAGGTAGATTAGTAGTGGCAACAGTGATGGTATACATGTTGCGCAAAGCCATAGTAGATATAAGGTAGATTAGTAATGTCAACAGTGATGGTATACAGGTTGCACCAAGCCCTAGTAGATATAAGGTCGATTAGTAGTGTCAACAGTGATTGTATACAGGTTGCACCAAGCACTAGTAGATATAAGGTAGATTAGTAGTGTCAACAGCGATGGTATACAGGTTGCACCAATCCCTAGTAGATATAAGGTAGATTAGTAGTGGCAACAGTGATGGTATACAGGTTGCACCAAGCCCTAGTAGATGATGTAGATTAATAGTGTCGACAGCGATGGTATACAGGTTGCGCCAAGCCATAATAGATATGAGGTAGATTAGTAGTGGCAACGGTGATGGTAAACAGGTTGCGCCAAGCCATAGTAGATATAAGGTAGATTAGTAGTGGCAAAAGTGATGGTATACAGGTTGCGCCAAGCCCTAGTAGATATAAGGTAGATTAGTAGTGGCAACAGTGATGGTATACAGGTTGCGCCAAGCCCTAGTAAATATAAGGTAAATTGGTAGTGGCAACAGTGATGGTATACAGGTTGCGCCAAGCTCTAGTAGATATGAGGTAGATTAGTAATGTCAACAGTGATGGTATACAGGTTGCGCCAAGCCCTAGTAGATATAAGGTAGATTAATAGTGGTCACAGTGATGGTATACAGGTTGCGCCAAGCCCTAGTAGATATAAGGTAGATTAGTAGTGGCAACAGTGATGGTATACAGGTTGTGCCAAACCCTAGTAGATATAAGGTAGATTAGTAGTGGCAACAGTGATGGTATACAGGTTGCACCAAGCACTAGTAGATATAAGGTAGATTAGTAATGTCAACAGTGATGGTATACAGGTTGCACCAAGCCTTAGTAGATATAAGGTAGATTAGTAGTGGCAACAGTGATGGTATACAGGTTGCGCCAAGCCCTAGTAGATATAAGGTAGATTAATAGTGGTCACAGTGATGGTATACAGGTTGCGCCAAGCGCTAGTAGATATAAGATAGATTAGTAGTGGCAACAGTGATGGTATACAGGTTGTGCCAAGCCCTAGTAGATATAAGGTAGATTAATAGTGGTCACAGTGATGGTATACAGGTTGCACCAAGCACTAGTAGATATAAGGTAGATTAGTAATGTCAACAGTGATGGTATACAGG
The DNA here is from genome assembly GCA_946902985.2 of Meconema thalassinum. NCBI lineage: Eukaryota > Metazoa > Arthropoda > Insecta > Orthoptera > Tettigoniidae > Meconema > Meconema thalassinum. Next base: position 210,028,673 of record OX336398.1, read on the forward strand.
TTGCACCAAGCCCTAGTAGATAAAAGGTAGATTAGTAGTGGCAACAGTGATGGTATACAGGTTGCGCCAAGCCCTAGTAAATATAAGGTAGATTGGTAGTGGCAACAGTGATGGTATACAGGTTGCGCCAAGAACTAGTAGATATGAGGTAGATTAGTAATGTCAACAGTGATGGTATACAGGTTGCGCTAAGCCCTAGTAGATATAAGGTAGATTAATAGTGGTCACAGTGATGGTATACAGGTTGCGCCAAGCACTAGTAGATATGAGGTAGATTAGTAATGTCAACAGTGATGGTATACAGGTTGCGCCGAGCCCTAGTAGATACAAGGTAGATTAATAGTGGTCACAGTGATGGTATACAGGTTGCGCCAAGCCCTAGTAGATATAAGTTAGATTAGTAGAGGCAACAGTGATGGTATACAGGTTGTGCCAAGCCCTAGTAGATATAAGGTAGATTAGTAGTGTCAACAGTGATGGTATACAGGTTGCACCAAGCCCTAGTATATATAAGGTAGATTGGTAGTGTCAACAGTGATTGTATACAGGTTGCACCAAGCCCTAGTAGATATAAGGTAGATTAGTAGTGGCAACAGTGATGGTATACAGGTTACACCAAGCCCTAGTAGATATAAGGTAGATTAGTAGTGTCAACAGTGATTGTATACAGGTTGCACCGAGCCGTAGTAGATATAAGGTAGATTAGTAGTGGCAACAGTGATGCTATACAGGTTGCACCAAGCCCTAGTAAATATAAGGTAGATTGGTAGTGGCAACAGTGATGGTTTATAGGTTGCGCCGAGCCCTAGTAAATATAAGGTAGATTAGTAGTGTCAACAGTGATGGTATACAGGTTGCACCAAGCCCTAGTAGATATAAGGTAGATTATGAGTGGCAACAGTGATTGTATACAGGTTGCGCCAAGCCCTAGTAAATATAAGGTAGATTAGTAGTGGCAACAGTGATGGTATACAGGTTGCACCAAGCACTAGTAGAAATAAGGTAGATTAGTAATGGCAACAGTGATGGTATACAGGTTGCGCCAAGCCCTAGTAGATATAAGGTAGATTAGTAGTGGCAAGAGTGATGGTATACAGGTTGCGCCAAGCACTAGTAGATATAAGGTAGATTAGTAATGGCAACAGTGATGGTATACAGGTTGTGCCAAGCCCTAGTAGATATAAGGTAGATTAGTAATGGCAACAGTGATGGTATACAGGTTGCGCCAAGCCCTAGTAGATATAAGGTAGATTAGTAGTGGCAAGAGTGATGGTATACAGGTTGTGCCAATCCCTAGGAGATATAAGGTAGATTAGTAGTGGCAACAGTGATGGTATACAGGTTGTGCCAAGCCCTAGTAGATATAAGGTAGATTTGTAGTAGCAAGAGTGATGGTATACAGGTTGCACCAAGCACTAGTAGATATAAGGTAGATTAGTAATGTCAACAGTGATGGTATACAGGTTGCGCCAAGCCCTAGTAGATATAAGGTAGATTAATAGTGGCAACAGTGATGGTATACAGGTTGCGCCAAGCCCTGGTAGATATAAGGTAGGTTAGTAATGGCAACAGTGATGGTATACAGGTTGCGCCAAGCCCTAGTAGATATAAGGTAGATTAGTAGTGGCAACAGTGATGGTATACAGGTTGCACCAAGCCCTAGTTGGTGATGTAGATTAATAGTGTCAACAGCGATGGTGTACTGGTTGCGCCAAGCCCTAGTAGATATAAGGTAGATTAGTAGTGGCAACAGTGATGGTATACAGGTTGCGTCAAGCCCTAGTATATATATGGCAGATTAATAGTGTCAACAGTGATGGTATACAAGTTGCGCCAAGCCCTACTAGATATAAGGTAGATTAGTAGTGGCAACAGTGATGGTAAACAGGTTGTGCCAAGCCATAGTAGATATATGGTAGATTAGTAGTGGCAACAGTGATGGTATACAGGTTGCGCAAAGCCATAGTAGATATAAGGAAGATTTGTAATGTCAACAGTGATGGTATACAGGTTGCACCAAGCCCTAGTAGATATAAGGTCGATTAGTAGTGTCAACAGTGATTGTATACAGGTTGCACCAAGCACTAGTAGATATAAGGTAGATTAGTAGTGTCAACAGCGATGGTATACAGGTTGCACCAATCCCTAGTAGATATAAGGTAGATTAGTAGTGGCAACAGTGATGGTATACAGGTTGCACCAAGCCCTAGTAGATGATGTAGATTAATAGTGTCAACAGCGACGGTATACAGGTTGCGCCAAGCCATAGTAGATATAAGGTAGATTAGTAGTGGCAACAGTGATGGTAAACAGGTTGCCCCAAGCCATAGTAGATATAAGGTAGATAAGTAGTGGCAACAGTGATGGTATACAGGTTGCGCCAAGCCCTAGTAGATATAAGGTAGATTAGTAGTGGCAACAGTGATAATATACAGGTTGCGCCAAGCCCTAGTAAATATAAGGTAGATTGGTAGTGGCAACAGTGATGGTATACAGGTTGCGCCAAGCACTAGTAGATATGAGGTAGATTAGTAATGTCAACAGTGATGGTATACAGGTTGCGCCAAGCCCTAGTAGATATAAGGTAGATTAATAGTGGTCACAGTGTTGGTATACAGGTTGCGCCAAGCCCTAGTAGATATAAGGTAGATTAGTAGTGGCAACAGTGATGGTATACAGGTTGTGCCAAGCCCTAGTAGATATAAGGTAGATTAGTAGTGGCAACAGTGATGGTATACAGGTTGCACCAAGCCCTAGTTGGTGATGTAGATTAATAGTGTCAACAGCGATGGTGTACTGGTTGCGCCAAGCCCTAGTAGATATAAGGTAGATTAGTAGTGGCAACAGTGATGGTATACAGGTTGCGTCAAGCCCTAGTAGATATACGGCAGATTAATAGTGTCAACAGTGATGGTATACAAGTTGCGCCAAGCCCTACTAGATATAAGGTAGATTAGTAGTGGCAACAGTGATGGTAAACAGGTTGCGCCAAGCCATAGTAGATATAAGGTAGATTAGTAGTGGCAACAGTGATGGTATACAGGTTGCGCAAAGCCATAGTAGATATAAGGAAGATTTGTAATGTCAACAGTGATGGTATACAGGTTGCACCAAGCCCTAGTAGATATAAGGTCGATTAGTAGTGTCAACAGTGATTGTATACAGGTTGCACCAAGCACTAGTAGATATAAGGTAGATTAGTAGTGTCAACAGCGATGGTATACAGGTTGCACCAATCCCTAGTAGATATAAGGTAGATTAGTAGTGGCAACAGTGATGGTAAACAGGTTGCGCCAAGCCATAGTAGATATAAGGTAGATTAGTAGTGGCAACAGCGATGGTATACAGGATGCGCCAAGCCCTAGTAAATATAAGGTAGATTGGTAGTGGCAACAGTGATGGTATACAGGTTGCGCCAAGCACTAGTAGATATGAGGTAGATTAGTAATTTCAACAGTGAAGGTATACAGGTTGCGCCAAGCCCTAGTAGATATAAGGTAGATTAATAGTGGTCACAGTGATGGTATACAGGTTGCGCCAAGCACTAGTAGATATGAGGTAGATTAGTAATGTCAACAGTGATGGTGTACAGGTTGCGCCAAGCCCTAGTAGATACAAGGTAGATTAATAGTGGTCACAGTGATGGTATACAGGTAGCGCCAAGCCCTAGTAGATATAAGGTAGATTAGTAGTGGTCACAGTGATGGTATACAGGTTGCGCCAAGCCCTAGTAGATATAAGGTAGATTAGTAGTGGCAACAGTGATGGTATACAGGTTGTGCCAAGCCCTAGTAGATATAAGGTAGATTAGTAGTGGCAACAGTGATGGTATACAGGTTGCACCAAGCACTAGTAGATATAAGGTAGATTAGTAATGTCAACAGTGATGGTATACAGGTTGCACCAAGCCCTAGTAGATATAAGGTAGATTAGTATTGGCAACAGTGATGGTATACAGGTTGCGCCAAGTCCTACTAGATATAAGGTCGATTCGTAGTGTCAACAGTGATGGTATACAGGTTGCACCAAGCCCTAGCAGATATTAGGTGGATTAATAGTGGTCACAGTGATGGTATACAGGTTGCGCCAAGCCCTAGTAGATGTAAGGTAGATTAGTAGTGGCAACAGTGATCATATACAGGTTGCGCCAAACCCTAGTAAATATAAGGTAGATTGGTAGTGGCAACAGTGATGGTTTATAGGTTGCGCCAAGCCCTAGTAGATATAAGGTAGATTAATAGTGTCAACAGTGATGGCATACAGGTTGCGCCAAGCCCTAGTAGATGTAAGGTAGATTAGTAGTGGCAACAGTGATCATATACAGGTTGCGCCAAACCCTAGTAAATATAAGGTAGATTGGTAGTGGCAACAGTGATGGTTTATAGGTTGCGCCAAGCCCTAGTAGATATAAGGTAGATTAAAAGTGGCAACAGTGATGGTATACAGGTTGCGCCAAGCCCTAGTAGATATAAGGTAGATTGGTAGTGGCAACAGTGATGGTATACAGGTTGCGCCAAACCCTAGTAGATATAAGGTAGATTAGTAGTGTCAACAGTGATGGTATACAGGGTGCATCAAGCCCTAGTGGATATAAGGTAGATTAGTTAGCAACAGTGATGGTATACAGGTTGCGCCAAGCCATAGTAGATATATCGTAGATCAGTAGTGGCAACAGTGTTGGTATACTGGTTGCGCCAGATGAAATGTTAGGGGCAATCATAACTCAAATGCTTTATGGTATAGCACGAGGTGTAGACTATGACTACAATATATCCCTGGGCGTCAGCAGCATCAATACAATAACACCAGCTATTGTCAGTTGTTCTTATGGAAAATAGGACTTAGTAGTCCTAACTTCCTAATAATAATTTATGAATAAGCCATTAGTATTATTATAAGAGAGGAAATGGTACCTGTATTTGGTATTCCTCTTTAACAGCTACTGATACATCAGCAGCCTCGTCCTGCAGGTTATGAGCAATCAACTGCTCACTCGTCTCCTGGGAAGTATTATATAAGTGTGACCCAATGTGCAAAATATAGACACTAAGTTATGAGTAACATAACAGATCCTACTTAGCCTACCATTTACTATTAAATATTCAGTCACTAACCCTTGCACATCACAAAGATTGCAATGTTACACGAGTTTAAATACAACTTACAATATTTGGGAATTCATCTGCACGAGCCCACCATAGTGGCTCATTCTTGATGAAGGGTTCCTCCTCCATTATGCTCAGGGAACTAGAACATAGGAAGAGCACTGCTTATATCACTCTCAAATTTTAATACATTACATGAGGTAATTTTAGGCCTCTAAATGTATGTAAACACTCGTAATCCCAATTTAACCCACGAGGTGCACAGAGACAAGAAGAGATTGTTTGTCAACAAAAGGAAAGTTTATATAACTTTGACGCCCAACATTTGCTCTAGTCATATGTTTGCAAGTTAAGCCTCATGGTCAAATAAGTTTTTAATATTTATCATTGCGATTGAAGAGATGAAGTGAGGAAATAATTGTGCCTGCTTACAGGAATGAAGCATCCTATATTCGGTTTCTCTATTTCTATGAACACACAACCATAATTTTGATGCAGGTGGAGTGAATAGAATATTGTGAGATGAAGTACCATACAAACCTATCAACACGTTCAATTAGGCCCCGTGAATGTGACCTTAGGTTACTGCACGAGTATCGGCACTATTTCATACGGGCACTCAGAAGCCTCAAAATGGAACTTCCACCTTGAGTTACAAGACGCCCAACTCAAACTAGACACTTTACCAGTTCTCCAATAACCAATGAGACTTCTAAAGCTAACATGGGTGTAGCTAGTGAATTGATGTCATGAGGCTGTTCCTAGTTACGCAGTCACACCACTGTATCCTCGACAACTTATATTGAGTGTCACTGATAATCTGCACTGAGCTTACTTCCGCTGTAAAACATGTTATGATTTCACCGACGTTTTGTCATGGCCCTAAAGAGTATTTCAGGTCTTCTAAATAGGACTTGTCACTTAAGTATATTTTTAATAAAATCTTCGATTAACATCTCACAGAAATACTAATTGCAGTGACGGATTCGCTGTGTGGTTCCCACCAACTACTGATAATACGGTATACGATCGCTGAGAGAAAATGGCAAGTTTGGAAACTGTTTACACTAATCACGCAGTGGACAAGTGTCCTAATATCCACTGTTGTCATTAGTAACCGTTGAAAAATGTATAAATATTATTTGATAATACGGTACCGTAATAATCTATTTTTATATTTGGCAACGAAGTCACCATTTATCTCCATAATTCTACTGGATGTCGCACCAAAAAGTGTGTCCAGGTAATCGGCTACATTCGCCTGGAGGAGCGGGAAGGACACTATGTAATGTGTGATGGGTCATTCCTGGTAAATATATTCATTTCATAACACAGTGCCGTTAATTATTACACACTAATTCCTGAGGCTCTGAGAAGAAACTGTTATATTTATCGCAAGGGCCTGGTTGTTAAGTCAGGTTTCTCACAATCAATAGAGAATAGTGGAAAGGGTTCCAAATAAACGAGGACTTGCAAATAACTGTATTCTTGGCTGTCACCGCGGAGGCCTGGGTCCGATTCCCGCCTCTGCCAAGAATATTGTAATTCTGGTCTGAGAGCTGGAGCGGGGTACACTCAACCTCGTGAGGCGAAAATGAATAGAGGTGAGTTCGATTCCTACCTCAGCCATCCTGGAAGTGGCTTCCGGTGGTTTCCAGGCAAATACTGGGATAGTGCCTAAATTATGTTCACGGCTGTTACCTATCCATATCCTACCTCAATTGCAAATACACACACCAGTAATGGGCCTGGTGGCGCAGCGGTCAAGCTGTTCGCCTCTTAACCAGGTGGACTGGGTTCGATTCTCAGTCAATCCATATGTTATTTAGAGAGTGAAATGCCTTGTCCCGTGGTTCGGATTCCATGTAAAAGAAGGTCCCGTGGCTTATGATCTAGAGAATAACCGTCACGTAAACCAAAAATTTCCTTAATTTTTACACACACCTGTACAGACATCACAGTGACACAGGTTAGTTACAGACAAATTCACACATACCCAAGTACACTGGGCTACATGGCCAAGATCTCGCAAAGACCCTAAAATATTCAACAACAACATTAAACTTCAGCGCGGACTACTTTGACAGTGTACAGTGGCTTCTATAAAAGAATGTATCTTTCTCTCTCAGTCATAATCATAAGGCATTACTGGGTTGCAGGAAGGATACAGAACATTACATTCCATGTTTCAGGCTAACATATTTAATACCAGAACCCCCTTAGTTAACTCATGTTTTCGTCTGACCCCAAAGCTAGTTATTTGGATAATGTCTCTGGGGCTAGAGTATCCTTCCTTCTCTTGCCTCTCATGGCCCCTTCCCGTTGTTATATCCTCATTCTCTAGGGTCTGGAACTCTGAACTGTGATATGAGTTACCTATTAAAAGTACCTTACAGATTGTATATGTTCAATATAATAGTAAAATGGAACAATTTCCTTAGGAGAGTAATTTTTGTTGCAACAAACACACTTTATTAGAGTCACACTTCAGAATGATATTTAGTGATAAATTGGCAGCCTCCGTGGCTTAGGCGGCAGCACGCCGGCCTCTCACCGCTGGGTCCGTGGTTCAAATCCCGGTCACTCCATGTGAGATCTGTGCTGGACAAAACGGAGGCAGACAGGTTTTTCTCCGGGTACTCCGGTTTTCCCTGTCAAAAATTTCATTCCAGCAACACTCTCCACTATCATTTCATTTCATCTGTCATTCATTTAATCATTGCCCCAGAGGAGTGCGTCAGGCCTCGGCAGCCGGCACAATTCATATCCTCGCCGCCAGATAGGGGCTTCATTCATTCCATTCCTGACCCGGTCGGAGACTGGAAGCAGGCTGTGGATTTTCATTCATTTAGTGATAAATTGAAGTTAAAGTGGAAAAATTAAAATGTTGCTCAAATAATCCAGACCAAACACCATCTGAATAAGTAAAATGTACTCTCTATATACAAGAGAGGCTTGATGTTGCTCAAATAATCCAGACCAAACACCATCTGAATAAGTAAAATGTACTCTCTATATACAAGAGAGGCTTGATCTCGATCCTTGAATGGAATGACCTTATGAATGATAAGTTTATTGTTGAATGCATAACGGCAGATGATCTTGCTGTTCCACCCCTTAAAACAACCATGACTAACTGATGTGTAGGCAAAATTTTTAAAAATTCTTTTTACAAATTCAAAGCCTGAAAAAAGTCCCCAACGAGTAAAGCGAAAATGTATATATGCCTGTAGAAAAGAAAGCTTGGAATTTGCTCATGTTTGCATACCTATGCCTAATAGATTGAAAAGCAAAGGAGCTTAGAAGGTATCCAACAAGCAAATTTTTAGCCTATTTTCAATTTTGAAAAAAAAAATAGGCTTGTGAGATCACCTTTGTCCATGTGTCTGTGTGTGCTTGCGTGTGTGTGTCCCCTAATAACTTCTAAGCGCCCGGAGCTATTTCAATGAAACTCGGTAATTTCATTGCACTATTCCGGACAACCCCGACCGTGCCCTTCACATTTTGTTACAACTCACTAATCCAACATGGCGGCTGTGCGAAATATTTCACCAGCATTCAATATCTCCGAAACTATTACCGATATCACCCTGGAATACTTTACGGTGATAAAGGGAACTACTAGAAGTTCACTTACGTGACTTTTGAAAAACTGGTAACTATAAAACCAACATGGCAGCCAAGCGATATCGCGACATTTAATAGACGTTTCCTGCGATTTAACCAACCAAACGCAATACAACTTGGTACAGTATATGTTTATACACATTGTAATGCACCAACATCTAACTTCGTTCAATTGTTTACATAACCACAAGATGGCGGCTGTGCGAAATATTTCACCGGCATTCTTTATCTCTGAAACTATTTGCGGTATCACCCTAAAACTTTCTACGTAGATAAAGGGCACTACTGGAAGTTCATCTATAAGACTTTCGAAAACTGGTAACTACAAAACGAACATGGCGGCCAAGATAAATTGGAAGTTTAAATAGACCTTTCTCGCGATTTAATGTTCAAAACGCAATGAAACTTGGTACAGGGAATGTTTATACACATTGTAATGCACTGGTATCTAATTTAGTTCAATTGTTTACATAATCTCAAGATAGCGGCTGTGCGAATTTTAAAATTAAGTTTTATTTCTTGTGTCGTAATCATGCCATCGAAGTGAAAGTTTGAATAGTGAACCTACGCAATAATATTTAGCCTACTTTTCACATTTTGCAAAAATGAGGAAAAAGTAGACTTATGAGATCGGGCAAATGTGTGTCTGTCTGTCTGTCTGGCTGTGTGTGTGCCCCCCCCCCCCTATCAACTCCTAAACGGCTGGAGCAATCGAAACAAAATTTGGTAGAAGTAAAGAATATCTCACGGCGTTATTTGAAAATGATGTCAGTGCTACCAACTGCTGAAAAATCGCAATTGAAATTTGAGCTCCATGTTGGATATCTTGGAAGGTATGAATGAGAGCTATTTCAAAATTGGCACACGTATAGATAATAATATTGCATTTTAATTTCCACGAGGCCATACATGGCAGTGTTGCCAAAATGATTATAAGCCTGCTGATAGGTCCAAATTTTAAATGCATATAACTTCTGCACTATCAATTGGATTTCAACCAAATTTCGTATGTGCTATGTGTATATAAACAGACATGACTGAGCATATTCTTACGAACCACCAGGGCTGCCAACTGTTAATAAATGCTCTCAATTTTTTTAAATCCAAATACCCATATATCAGAAAGTATGCAAGCCGACAGCTTTAAACTATGCACACGTATAGTACCTGATATTCTATATTAATTTGGAGTAACTTATGTACGTCAGTGCTACCAACATGATTCTAAGCCTGCTGAGAGGTCCAACTTTAAATGCATGTAACGTCTGTACTATCATTTGGATTTCAACCAAATTTCGTGTGTGCTATGTGTACCATAACAGATATGACTATGTGTATTCTTAAGAGCAACCAGGGCTGCCAACTGTTAATAAATACTGTATATATATTTGTTACCCCAATATCAATATATCAGAAAGTATGCAAGCCAATAGCTCTAAACTTTGTTCACGTATAGTACCTGGCATTCTAGATTAATTTAAAATAACTAATATAGGCATACGCCAGTGCTGCCAACATGATTCTAAGCCTGCTGATAGGTCCAATTTTAAAATGCATGCAACTTCTATACTAACTAATGGATTTCAAAATTGACACAACAATAGATCATATTATTTCAGATTATTTCTGACCAATGCATGTATGTCATTGTTGCCAACATGATTTTACGCGCGCTGTTAGATCCAATGTTTAACTGCATGTAACGTCCATGCTATCCATTGGACTTCAACCAAATTTTGTATTCTGTACCTTAAGAGATGGAACTAAGGATATATTCAGTCACCAGGGCAACCAACTGTAGTTCTCTATTAGGCAACATTATGCCAAGTATACGGTATTTCGAACTAATTAGAAATGTCGATATTACCAACTTAATTTCGTCATTATTCTAGATAGATCCATATAGATTAATCATTGGCATGAATCTTAAATTTTAAGAAAAGTAGGTTCTTTAGTTTGTCACGGAACTTCTTGTTCTTTAATGGTACATGACTCTATGGCCTATAATTTAATAATCCAAGATGGTGACCATCCGAAATATTTAGACGACTCTGAATATCTACGAATATATTATAGCAATAAAACTGTTTTTTTATGTTCATAGGGACTATGAACATAAGTTCACCTATAGGATTTTCAATAACCTGGTGATCACAAATCCAACATGGCGGCAACGCGAAATATAAATATTCACAAGGACGTTCCTCGCAATTTAACCATCCGAGTGCAGTGAAACTTGGTACAGGAAATCCTTACACAAATGTTAATCCACAGGCATCTAATTTAATTAATGTTTTTACATAACCACAAGATGGCAGCTGTGCGAAATTTTAAAATCACGGTTTTTCTTTCTGTGTCCTAATCATGCGATTGAAGTTTGAATGCTACACGTACACAATAATCTTCATGTATGAATACATAACTCTAGGACCTACATATATAATAATCCAACATGGTGACCATCCGAACTATTTAGTCGGTTCTCAATATCTACGAATCTATCACAGCAATCAAACTGAATGTTTGTACGTTGATAGTGGCAATTAACATAAGTAGTGTACCCGTAAAAATCAAGGAGGTGCTCGCTGGTCATCCGAAGCGAAGCTGGATTTTTGAAAAGTGAACATCCCGGCTAAAGATTGTCTCACAATTCCTCCAGAGAGTTCTCCAATATTACACACAGCGAGCCGGAAACATGTTATGGATATAACTAACTATCTTTTATACGCAAGTGTGCAAACCTACCTGCTTTTCTTTCGGGGCTATGTCGGATGGGAAAAAGACATCCTATCTATCTTAGGCTGTTCCATAACATGTCTCATTATAGAATTAAAGGAAGATCGAACCAACATGTAGAAAAATATAAATTTATTAGAAAAAACTAAATAGCAATATCAAAATTACATAACACCCTAATTTTAAATCAACATATACGCCACTGACACACACACAAAAACTCCCTACATTTTATACATGTTAAACTGTTGAATTTACGAGACGCTCCGCCGTCTCCAAGTGTTAAAATGAATCAAAACAAGTTATACTACTGCACCTTGAAAGCGTGCATTCCAATTGAATAACAAACATATTTCTGGCTCGTTCCTGCGAATAACTGGACTTGTTATGTCAACGCCTTCTGGACTGGTCTACACAACACATGCCCCAAAAAAGGAAAAGAATTAAATTAAAATAAAATGTTAAAGCCCAAGGATAAAATAAAAATTACAGGCATAATTAAATGAGAAAGGGCATGAAAGTTTACAAGGGAATGCAATACCGATCCGACATGCAGAGATCCAGGCCACTGGTGCAAAAACGAAAAATTAAAATTAAATTAATAAAATAAAATATGATCAACTAAGGAATCTCCGATATACGTGACTGAGAAAAACACAAGAACATTCACCAAAATCACAAGGTTAAAACTACAAGAATAAATTTAAAAAAATTAAGCTAACACCACAACACGACTGAGTTTCGTGGTCGGCACCAAGAGACTGACCTCGAGACCATAATGCATTTCGGCAAAACAAAACACAACTTGGCCACAAAAACAGGAGACCACATGTCCGATCGAATTACGGCAAACAATTTAGCATAATTAAATTTAAAATCAGCAGAAGGAAGGGAAGAAAACAATTACGTCTAAATACTATTAACATTAGGACGGATTATGTTACGACGGATCTTACATCAGATTAATAATATGCCAATCCCAAGATTGCCAAAAGAAAATAAATAACAATTTAAAACGTAAAATAAACGATAAATGTGTCTCCAGAAGGTACTGTCCCCGTTTACCCGGATAGTAGGCTGTCCGATATCCGCCCCCTCAATCGGATTGCCGAAAATCAACCACACCGGCTCAGCTACACCAATGAAAATGGCACTGACAGATACTACCGAGGTTTGAGCACAGAAGTTAACAAGAAATTATTGTGGAACACACCAAAATAGACGGGGGTTCATACTTACCTCTACTTACCTCTTAAAAATAATCTCGGGGATTGGGTTGACAACAGGATCTCTAAAGTATGCTCCCACAATAACCTCCACCATGACATTTAAAAATGAACCAGAACGAAGACAAGAACTTTGAACTGTACAAAAGCTTTATTTCAAATAAAGGGTATGATTTTAACAACTCAACAAAATAAATGTGGCTATCAGTAGCCCATGTCAATCTGACTATGTCCTCCTGATGGACTTGCAAAGTTATCAAACAATATGTTAGCTCCCACGAGCTCAAAATAACGTAACATTCATAGCACACTTGGACTGGAAAAGGAAGTCAGGACGAGACACATATATAGAGCATTTGTTTTCTTTTAATAAACATCACACTTATATATAGGCACAAGGCCACAATGTAGACGACCTCGTCCGCTGATAACCAGTTCTCTGGCCAGCTGCGGTCTACCCTTCAACATGTCGTACACCTGTCAAATGGACTCACTTGTCCTGCTATGTTGCGTAAGAGTCCAGTTCCCTCTCAAAAGCTTTAAATGTCCGCAAGACAACTCATATATTGTTACGCAAATCTTTCAAATGCTCAACTCACACACCACTGGATTATTCTGACAATCCCTAAACTTGTTTAATTAGCATCCAAATGTTTAATAAGCGTTGTTTAGAGTATAAAACAAACTCTTAAATGTTTATAACAAAAGCTCATAATAATTTATAACAATTAGAAATTGTTTATAATATTGTCGAAGACAATTACAAAAATTTTAAACACGCCTCTAACAATACTTTCGTTCCACATTATTGTCAAAGATATTTGCATCATTATTTACAATATTAACATTTAAATTATTCAAATTATTAATTTAAGAAATACATTTAACCACATGTTCATCCGGTTGGTAATTTCATAATCGTGTCAATATAATCGACCAATGAAGGTTAGTTATACATATTTAATGTCACAATCTGGTTTAATAAAGGTTGTAATAATTATTATAATTATTTGTGACGGTAATCTTCATTCAAAATCTTATCTCAAATTCTTTCAATACTCTTGTTAATTATAACAGTAAATTCACTTGATTAATTTTCAAAGGACTAAGATAATACACTCCAGCGGAAAATACTTCGCTTACAAAATAATGCACAAAACTGCATTAAAATAGGCCCAAAATTCATCATATATTAATATATATGGCATCAAAATCTTCCACAGAACTTACAAAAATCTCCACTAACAAATTCTTCAACATCATTAATTACTGAGGGAACCTCCTTCATTAATTCAAGGGCATTATACATCAGCGACTTTCAACACGTCCGCTGCACTAGCGATTATACATTCATAGTTCCACTTCAAAAATTCTAATAATCATTAATTGTTTCAAAACTGTTATCTTAAACCTTCGTGGATTTCATTCATGAATCGAAATGAAGTAAAAATTTGCCAATCACAAACAAATTTAATAGTGAATACGCTTATATACGCCTGTCTGGTCTATCAAAATTTAAGATTATCATCTTCAAAGCATTGTAGTATAAAAATACTATCCTCAAACAAAGTGCGACTAAACTGCAAAATAGTCGAATAGAATCCAATTAGACTGGGGAATGCAAACATCATTATATAACTCTCTAATTGAGAAAAAACTCCTAACAAAAGTTCCTGACTTTAATGCATTCAATAATTCATAATTAAAGTTCATCTTTCACAAAATTGTCTATGACGCAATGGTCGTTCATAACTGACGATAAATGTCTGTGTTGCAATCAATTCAAATAACGACTAGTATTTCCAAGATCGTCGACAACGTAATGGATTTTAACGCTCTAAAATCATTTAAATGTTCTTCCTTCTTGATGATGACAGAAAATTGGTCAAAGTAATTAAACTGGGGTAGAATTACTTTAATAAAGAGACATGCTGTCTGAATTTAAATCTGCCATAAAAATCATTAACTTACAGTCAAATCGTGACTACAAAAATAAGCAAATTACTGAAAAATCTAAATATCAGTCTCAACTGATCCAAAATCATTTAACTATGCCCATGACATAACCATGTCTTAATAAATCGTCGAAAAAGGCATAACTCATCAAGGTGTACTGAGAATAGGAATCTCAAACAAGAATATAGGGCAAAATACATGAGGACAGAAAATATGGGAAAATGGTTGCTCAGATATCGCTAAAAAACTCAAATAAAACAATAAACGTTCACGACTACCTTATCTGCTGATTGAAGTTCCAGAGGAAAATTCCCCAATGAAGACTGCTGATGGATCCATTTCACCAACTTGAAGATGAGCTCCATCCTCCAAACAGGAAACAGCACCCTCGGAGAACCGAACTGCTTCCTCCTCCGGAAATTGCACTGCTCCGTGAAGACGAAAGACATCCTTCCGGCAAAATTCTTCTTTGTGAGTCGGGACTACCCTGACCTCTCTTGAAAAATCCCTGAAGTTCCAGTAGAAAATCGCCATGAAGTTTTTGTAGTAATTTCCGAAGAAATATTCATATTCAGTGAGTATGAAATCGTTTCCATTGCTGTTTGATAGTATTCAGCGTTGAACCACGAAACATGGGTGTAGATGGTTATGCACCACATGTTCGCTTGTGTGGAATGGCAATTAGCGAAGTTCCATGCTGATATCTTGCTCCGACGATATATGTCCCAATCGCATTAAAGTCCTTTAGCCTTCCATCTTCTCTTCGGTTATGGTAATAGTAGAACAAACTGCCATATTAAACTGTTCCATAATACTGTAGCGTTGTGTCACAATTCAATCTTAAGTCTCCCTATTGCACTAGCCGTGTCAGCCGTGGCGTAGAATCTGACGATATAAAGTGCTTCTCAGGTGGCGAGAAAATCACTTTTGTCAGTCGTTTAAAATTGCCAATATCTTCCAAAATAACTCCGCGAAATTGTTCAACTTTTCTACACTCCTTAATGTAGCACTGCACAATAGAATTAGCTTATAGGCGACCGCTAACTGTTCATAGCTAATCTTGTAGACGCGTTATAATGTGCGTTTTAACTTCACCTAGTTTTACTCACTGTAAACTTGCACTGCTTGTCTGCTCGATAGTTCACTGCGGTGGCTTCACCACGCGTTATAATGACGACTCTTTCTACTAATTTCACTCAACGTCTCACCGAAATGACTATATAAGAACTGATACTGAAGATCTGAGGTTCTGAGACCTGACGATTTGAGCTATCTGACGATTTTAGATATGAGACCGCTCTCTTCTGCGCAAGGCCTTTTATAAACTTCATAAGGGGGGTATCCATCCCTTCCATAGCGTGTTACTGCGTCATCGCTAGAAGTTCCAACTTCGTCAATACATGACGGATTTTCAAAATTCAAAAACTGAAAATAAATTTCACCACAATTCCAGATCAATGCCTCTACTGCAAATGGATTTCCACAATTCTGCATTCCAAAAAGTAATAAAAATACCATAGTTTCAGCAATCTCCGTCTTCCTTCAGACTATCGTTCATTGGTTCGAGCCTCCCCTCCAATAGCATAATTTCTTCCTCAGCATAATTCCACGTTTCGTGCGACCGCGTCGTAAATCTCGGATCTTTCTCGAATAAATGCTGACGTCATAAAAAATCTCAGCTCAAGTAGCCTGCTGGCATAACGTCTGCGTCATCCGTGCTTACGTCATGACCATCCACGTCATAACTATGACAGCCATAACTTTCTTCAAATTTTCCAATATAGCCACCGTGGTCTCTATATAATTCAATTTACGGGGGCAGTACGAAGAAAAATAACAAAATTAATATATATCTGGTAACATTATAAAAAGAGAAATAAAATTAGGCCTATAAAACAAAATAAGGTACGGAATTAAAACATTACTATAAGACGATATCGGAGCTCCATAACAATAATAATATTTTATGCAACGTACCTTACATCCTTCCTAAGTGAAGACACAATGAAAATAAAATAATTAACACATTTAAAATAATTTTAAAAGATATGAACTGCCTCAATATGACGGCGTTAGCACACATATCCTGCTTTGAACACCCACGAGGCTTTTCTTCTAGTAGCCCGTAAAACAAACAGATCACACATCATCTTCAAGGCAAATTATGAAGTTATAGCCTAGGAGCACAAGCATTTCCTTTTTTCTAGAATAAATCTATATTTCGTAGTGAATGGGGGCCAGAGCCCCCATCAGCGGTGACACCTTTCACGACCAGTCGGCTTGTTGGTTTCTTCACGACAGCTAATGGACTCCACAAGATGGCGGAGAATTTCCGCGTCAAAAACCGAACTGCATTCATGTAAATATTTATCGTCCAATCAAGGCTTGACACATCAATCAACAATGTCATAATTAAGTAAATAATTTGGCGGTATCATGAACACACAGGCATTTGTTTCATGACGTAGAATATAATTGTCTTTCAATTATGCCATGAATATGAAGAGTTTTATAAGACACAGCAAACACTCTCTATCGGAGACGAAGGAACTACTTGGAGGAATCCCGAAGTCCGACAGCAGGTGCTATCTCGTGTCCACAAACGAAATCATGTCACCAGGCAGTCGATTCAAAATGTCATGAATTCCACCCAGGGGCAAATACATGTTTAAAACGTTGGGACGGGCTCATGCATGTAACAATTATTAAATATCAAAAACCCTTTATAACACCGAAATAAAATATTTATATAATATATACAGACGTCTACAGCTCCTAAGATACATTTTTGGGCGTTTAGACCGCGTTATCTTCATTCACAACGCTACTGCTCATAGCCTTCTCTTAAAATGCTTGATCAAATTTGTCATATCAAGTTTAAAAGTCAAAGTCAGTTTCTCAACGACCGATCAATTAAGATGAGTACATTGTTGCGTCTAATTCGGTTTAATAAAATTAATAATTAATTTAGAGAACTGGGACATTATATCTTTTCTTAATGGAGTTCCGCCAATAAAACGACATCTATGCCGCAGATCTAATTATGTGAAAAGTCTTCACTGACTTTCTTCAAAATACAACAACGCTACCTTTATACAATCCTTCAGTGCATTATGACAATAAATATGGCAATTCCCTTCGTATAATAAACAATTAATTATGGAAAAAAACTCCATAACTCCACTATAAATCTCACAAGTCATTAACACTCTTGTTTCAACAACGGTTCTACTGTACTGGTATCTAGCTTTCTTAGCCTTTGATCTTATTGTTGCCTCAACAATACAACATATCAATGAACAGCGATATCTGTTCTACAATTACATTAGTTGTCTTCAAACGATGGTATTACTACATCTTTCAATGGTTTACCTTACCTTACCTTACCTAGATGGCCACTCAAACCTAAGCAGGTTTTTGGCCTCGCCAACAGCACGGCGCCATCTTTCTCGGTCATCCATTATGTCCTCCGTGACTCCGATTTTTCTCATATCTTTTTGAACTTGGTCCCACCAGCGAAGTCTCGGTCGTCCCAATGGTCGCCTTCCTCTGGGTACACCTTCCAAAACTGCCCTTAAATTCAATTCTCTACTTCTTCTATGTACATGACCAGCCCAGCGTAGTCTTTGGCTTTTGGCACGGGCGACGATATCCGGTTCTTTGTAGAGATCCCGCAATTCCTTATTTGTTCTAATTCTCCACTGGCCATTTTCTACTATCGGTCCGAAAATGCGTCGTAGTATTCTATTTTCAAAAGTTACTAATTTCCTTTCAGTTTGCTTGGACAATACCCAGGTTTCTGAGCCATACGTGACAACAGGAAGTATAAGGCTTTTATAAATTCTCACTTTAGTTTTTCTAGATATAATTTTACTCTTTAAGAGATTTTGCAGAGACCAGTAGCTTTTGTTGCCACTGAGAATTCTTGATTTTATTTCTGTTTCTTCCATATTATTCTGGTCTATGATAATTCCCAGATATCTGAACTCAGTACATCTGTGAAAAGCGTATGAAGCAACTGTTAAGGGGTTTTGTACTTGTGCTGCATTCCTTCCTACAACTAGATATTTTGTTTTTTGTTCATTTATCATTAGACCTACCTCCTTGGCTTCTTCAATAAGGGTTTCTGTGAGTATTTTTAGATCGTATTCGCTTTCTGCCATGAGTGTTATGTCATCAGCATAAGCTAATATGTTTATCTTGGTTCCCACTTCAAGGCCTGGGTGGAGCTGGTTTACTCGTTTCAATGTTTCTTCTAAAGCTAAATTGAATAATAAAGGCGAGAGTCCATCTCCCTGTCTTACTCCAGTGTTGACATTAAATTCTTCGGTATATTCATTATTGATTCTAATTTTGCATTTGGACCCTTCTGTGCACAGTTTTGCCATAGTGATAAGTTTTTCTGGTATTCCATTCCGCTGCATGTATTTCCACATTTGTTTCCTATTGACACTATCGTATGCCTTGTTGAAATCTACAAAAAGAAGATGGGCTGTTTTGTTAAACTCCCAATATTTGGAGATTACTTGCTTTAAGACAAAAATTTGGTCTGTTGTAGATCTTTGGCTTCTAAATCCTGCTTGGTGATCTCCAAGAATTTCTTCTGTATAACATGCTAGTCTGTTGTAGATTATTCTTGAGAATACTTTATATGCGCTGCTTATTAATGATATCCCTCGGTAATTATTGCACTCGAATTTATCTCCCTTTTTGTGAATCGGAACTACTACTGCCATCTTCCATTCTACTGGGATTTCTTCCTTCTCCCAGATTTCTAAAATTAAGTTATGTAACCTTTTTAGCAAAGGGCTTCCACCTGCTTTAAGAAGTTCTGCTATTATGTTATCCTCTCCAGGGGCTTTATTGTTTTTTAAACTTTTAACTACCTTTTCAACTTCTTCATAGGTAGGAGGGTTAATCTTTGGCTGGACATTTAGGTACAATTCCTCTTCAATGTTTGTTGCCACTTCTTCACAATTTAAGAGGTCTTCAAAGTATTTTTTCCAAGTTGCTAGCACTTCTGTTTGGTTGCAAACAACATTGCCATTCCTATCTTTTACTCCTACTGATCTTGCCTTGTACCCTTGTTTAAAATATCTGACAAAGCGAAAAAATTCTCTTGTATTATTTTTGTTGCTATCTTATTCTGCTTTTCTTAGCTGATCTTTCACAAAGTTCCGTTTAGCTGCTCGTAATGTTTTGTTAGTCTCCCTATTTATCTGTTTGTAATGTTGTTTGTTGGTTAGAGTTTGTTTGGTAAGCATCAACTTTTTTGCTCTTAATCTATCGTCTATTAATCTTTGGCAATCCTCATTAAACCAAGGTTTTTTCCCTTTTGTACCCTCTCGATAGCCTACAACTTCTTCGGCGATTGTTGTGATAGAATCCTTTATTTTTTGCCATTTTTCCTCTACCGTTTGTTCTGATTCTTGTTGATCTACAATTTGGAATCTGTTGGTTAGCTTCAGTTTAAAATCATTTTTCAATGGTTTACTAAACAAAATTACTCATACATAAGAAACCATGTCCCCAAATGTTTAATAAAAATATACATGTTTCTTTCTCACTAGTCATTACTAAATGTGCACGGTTGTAAAATTATATTGACACATAACGTAGCGTTACACGTGTGCCTAGATAACATGTCATGTTATCTTATCGCTCTATAAGGATAGATCATGACTGGGAAAAGTCTTAACTATACTTCCCTAATATCGAATAATTTATCTATCAAAATCATTAATGAAGAGCAAAGTCTTTCTTCAATTTAATATAATGTTCCTCGTTGACTGAGTGTAGCTTCATTCTACAAAAAGAATATTCATGTCTATTCACGTTCACATTGAATTCACGACGAATATAGCTTGCTTAGATCGTCGTATTATTTCTAATAATCGTGATATTTCACATTATATCACTCGAATATTTCTTCTCCTAAATATATTTCTTCTTACAAAAAGAACACCCAAGTTCATTTTAAATAAAATTAATTTAATGAATGTTCTAGACTAAAAGTCTGAAGTCTTGAATAAAAATCGAAATCGCAGAATAATGACTTCCTTAAACATTTTCCTCAAGTGGAAAATAAATTTCACAAACAACTGGCTTCAGTTCAGAAACTGAATCATGAAATATTTAATAAGAAGTATAGATGATAAACTGACTTTCATCTTAGACAGATTCGAAGAACAAACTTTACTAAACATCAAAGTGAAAATACATAACATAAGTATGGAGAATTGTTGTTCCGAAACGCCCTTGACACACTCAAACAAGAATAATTATGGAAAACATCTACTTTCATCTTGTAGCAATTGAAGTTCATTGTCGGGTATCAGAAAACACCCAACTGGATCGTCATCATCCAGGTATGATTTGTTCAAAACAATTCGAGTCCGCTCCATCGGGTTCGAACTGCTTCCTCGAGAATGGAAAGGATTCGTCTCCTCCTGGAATCGAACAGCGTTCTTCGGACTTGAGTTCCGTCTCGAACTATCATCGGGCTGATATCTTCTGTCTTCCATCAATACTTCTTCAATCGCCGACATCTCTAGAAGTTCTTCCACAATCATTGAGCAATATATTCCAGATAGCCTCATCGTTACAAAACAAACTCGAAAGTTGAATGTCGGTTCACTATCGTAGATGGTAAAGATCATTTGGTTGGTCAATGATAGATTATATATGCTCATGGTCGAGAATGAATGTACATGGAAATACATTTAATGTACTGGATGGAAATGTACTTAATGCATCCTGTTGCCTCGGCATTCTGTTTATCTAGATGTTATAGATCTTATCATTGTTGCTCTAACGTTGTTCCATTGATGCAATCACAACTCTGTCTGAATATATCCCTGACGAAAAATAGTTTAATACATCATCACTAACATACTAAAAGGTCATGAACTATTTCTTCTTCATAATTGTTCGTAGCCATTATAGTATTCTTATACAATACAGTCACAATGTTTATGCAATACCGCTTTACTTACTTCGAGCTGCTATGTGGACTTGCCTGGGTTGAAGTCACACCACACTGAAATGATTTTCCTTCTCTGAGTTGAGCAACTTTGACTTACACCACAAAGTCTCAAATATCTCGGATAATTCTCGCTCGATTTTTTGAAACTTGCTACAGTTATACTTTATCATTGGATAAGTAAACTAGAAACACTTCTATCTCGACTAAGTAAAACACTTGTCCTATATTAAATCAATTGTCCGCCACTCAACTTCACCTGAATCTGAAGTGGGGCTCTTACAAAATATTGGCCGGTAACACCGCTGCCTATGGTCTCGCAGGACCTCGCACTGTAGCTTGTCTACGGGAATTAATTTCCTCCGGACGATACGTCTTATCGCTACCAAGTCTCTTGACTGTCGTCCCCCCTGCAACTCGCCTGAAAATTGCGCCATAGTTAATGCCGCGCAAATAATGGTGCTCACTCGTAATAATCCTTATTACGGTGAAAATCTTCCGATTGGCGTCATTCAAAGTAATAGTAATATCTTCTTTTAATTTTCTTTAAGTTTTCAATGGAGTAAAATTGTTACATAGGGCTTAAATGGCATAGTTAATCACATTAACTAGGTAAAAATCCATGTCTGCTTCATAAAGCCTCCTCTCATTGGCTGAAAGCATATATCCAATGATATATTCTATAACAAATAATTGATAATATTTCGCGCAATTTCCTTGTTGCTAGGCACTTTTCAATGACCGAGAATATTCTAGACGTCCCTGATCACGTGATGGGTTTCTCCCACTGCTTGCGCTTACTAACAAACCTCGCCTTGAGCCAACTTCCGAGATTCATAGTCTAATGTTAAATTGTATCATGGGCTCGGATAATAACATCATTTTCATCCTAAAACATCCAAATGTCGGGTGCAGTAGGATATATGAAAATATGCTGTATAGTTCTCCACGGAACTCTACAATAATAGCCTACTATTTTCTATTAAAGCCCGTGGTGGAAATTAAGATTGCCTATGGGCCTATGTATCACTTGTCCTCTCCTGTAGATTGTACTCATTGCCGTGTATTTTGAAACAAAGGAATGTAGAATGACAGCTTATACCAAATGTCTTCTTTTTCATTCTTAACAGCTCATGATAACAATTTCCCATCAGAATTAGGGTGTTAATAAGCCTGAGTAAGCATCCTTTCCATGAGCGCACCATGCAGCTTGAGCCCCTTCCGCCTGGCAAATGTAATCGCAAAGCAAGAGGCCTCATTCTCATATGTATAGACAATAGTGGAAAGTGTTCTGAATATAACACTCTATTCTTGGCTGTCACCGCGGGCTGAAGCGGGGTACACTCAACCCCGTGAGGAAAAAATGGAAGAAGGTGGGTTCAATTCCTACCTCAGTCATTCTGGAAGTACTTTTCCGTGGTTTCCCCACTTCTACTTCAGGCAAATGCTCTGATGGTATCTAACTCAAGGCCATCACCGTTTCCTACTCAAATCCTACCTCAGTTGCAAATACACACACTAGTACAGACAACACAGTGGCACAGGTTATCAGACAAATTCTACACACACCCAAGTACACGGGGCTAGATGACCATGATGTCACAAATCCCCTAAAACAATCAACAACAACATAAAACTGCAGCCCAGACTACTTGGGCAATGCACAGTAGCTTCTGTAAAAATGTATATTTCTCAGTCATAAACATAATGCATTCATTGGGTTGCAGGAAGGATATAGGCCTACCATATTTTCATAGAACATTGCTTTCACATGTTTCAGGCTAACATATTAAGTGCCTGAACTCCCTTGGTTAACTCATGTTCTCGTCTGACCACACAGCTATTTGGTTATGTTTCTGGGGCTAGACTATCCTTCCTTTTCCTGCCTCTCATGCTCCCTTCGCCTTCTTATTCTGATATCCTCATTCTCTATGGACTGGAACTCTGAACTGTGATATTAGTTACGGCACATATTAAGCCCCTTCGCTTTCTTATTCTGATATCCTTATTCTCTATGGACTGGAACTCTGAACTGTGATATGAGTTACGCTACATATTAAGCACCTTCGCTTTCGTATTCTGATATCCTCATTCTCTATGGACTGGAACTCTGGACTGTGATATGAGCTACGGTACATATTAAGCACCTTCGCTTTCTTATTCTGATATCCTCATTCTCTATGGACTGGAACTCTGAACTGTGATATGAGTTACGGTACATATTAAGCACCCTCGCTTTCTTATTCGGATATCCTCATTCTCTTTGGACTGGAACTCTGAACTGTGATATGAGTTACGGTACATATTAAGCACCCTCGCTTTCTTATTCTGATATCCTTATTCTCTATGGACTGGATCTCTGAACTGTGATATGAGTTACGGTACATATTAAGCACCTTGCAGATAGCCACTAGACATTCTAGTGCTACGCTAATCAAGTATTTTTCTCATTTAGTGCTGATTTCTGGCTGATGAAGAGGACGAAAAATGTATTTTAGTCCTCGAAACATGTACCATTTCTAATGACCACATAATTGATGATTTTCAATAGAAGTATTGATTCAGACGGAACCTTAGCCCATTAGAAAACGTAATCTTGGGGTTATGTAAACAATTGAACTAATATATATATGTATATATATATATATATATATATATCATTGCATTACATTGTGTTTCGATATTTGCTGTACCATGTTTTACTGTGCTCGGATGGTTAAATCGCGAGAAAAGTCTATTTAAATATTTCAAATTCGCTTGGCCACCATGTTTGCTTTGTACTTAAGAGATTTTTAAAAGTCACACAGGTGACCGTGTAGTAGTGCTCTTTATCACCGTAAAAAAATAGGGTGATATCAGTAATAGTTTCGTAGATATAGAATGTCGATGAAATATTTCGCACAGCCGCCATGTTGGATTGGTGAGACGTAACAAAAATTGATGGGCACGATGGGGGTCGAAAGAAATACCGTAATACAATGTGTTGACTGACTTTCATTGAAATTGCTACAGCCATTTAGATTTTATTACGGCGGGGAAGGGGGGGGGGGGAGGGAGGGAGGTGACACACACACACACACGGACAAAAGGTGATCTCATAAGCCTATATTTTTCATAAATGAAAATAGGCTAAAAATGTACAGCATTTCACCGCACGAATAACGATCGAGTGAAAGCAAGCCGTCACAAGACACAGCGAGAGTATAATACAGTCAGGCTCTTGACGCCTCTGGACAAAACAAATTTGCTGCCCCCGACTTGGAATATGCAGATTTATTAAATCTTCCTTAACACATTGGGCTGTTTATTCACCTGAGTGTGTATTTAACTACGAGTGGTAGACACCATAAATATGCGTTTACTGAAGTAACAAATAGAAAAAGAACTTAAAGCAAATAGGTGAATTTATATTAAATTAGAACAGATACCACACACAACCAATTATTTAAATAATATATTCAGGATTCCCTCACTCGTCCAATTCCACATGCAAGACAGATCATCAGCAAGGACACCAAGGTGACTAAGACGATACTTTAATTTATGTCCTTAAACAATCAACAACGCTAAAGTATATTCTCTTGTGGAGGGTTTAAACCTTAATAACTTGACGTTTAATGCCCAAGCGCAATTTGTATCTCCAGAAATTTAACAGTTGGCCAATTTGTCCCCCCGTAAATATGGGCCTGAATACAGTAAATGATCCAATATTGTAAGCACATGCTTAGAAATCCAGTGTTTTACCAGTCGGAAACAAAACCGCATTTTAGGAGTTAATATCTGCTAGCGGTTCAAACCCAGCCGAATCCGTCGGATGTTTTAAGAGCGTTAAAATACTTCAGTATGCCATCCTTCGGAGAGGAAGAAAAGCCGGTGGGCCCATGTCATAGAATTATGACATGTAAAAGAACCTACCACTACAATTGGTAATGTGCAGCCAATTGTTTAGGTGATGATTCGTTAGAAACGCTCTACCAAGTTCCAGCGAAGGTGTCACCGGCATCTGGTAGCAAAAGTTGGAACTACTTGAAATTGAACTTGCTCATTCATTTCATCTCATCCAATCGCGACGGTACTTGTAGCTCACCCCATGGATGTCGCATAGCAGTAGCTACTAACTCTGGCGGGCCGAACATGTGCACGGACACTCCCTGCACTAAAAGTCATACGCTAAATAAATAGCGGTGTTGCAAAGTCTAAAAATATCTCCAGAACGTGCTTTCATATCGCCACTGCTGAAGTGAGGTGGCAAAATTAGCAGCCACTGGTGTCAGTGTAAGGGAAACAGGGGGTATTTAACACTAGGCGTAACCGTATTGGAAATTGGAGCTATGTTTCCATTGGTGGCCTAGTGAATGCCATCTTTAGAACCAGTTTGTTTTCGAATGTAAATACATTAAAGACTTGTTCTGTTGTAACAGTTGGTTGCAGTCGACTATCAGTAACTTCAATTTATGAAAGAAACTGACGTGACAATGAAAAATCGAAAATCAACATTCTGGGAAATCCATTGGGATCCTGGGCCCATCTTGCCCCTCACCCTTCCGCGCCCATATTTTGATTGAAAATACCCTGGCTAGTTTGGACTATTTTCGGACATGGTGAACGTACAGTATATTTAATAATGGCCTAAATGCATAGTTACAGTGATCTAAAGAGAATTTAGGTCCAGTTGCGAAACCTCAACGAAAGAAAGCTGGACTGATTAATGGATACGAACTTGGCGTGGAAAAGGGCAATGATAATGGACCATTAGTACATGGAAGAAAGAAAAGAAATATAAAGCGTAAGTCAGATTTATATATTGGAATCTGGAATGTGAGATCTTTGTATCGCCCAGGAGCCCTGATAGTGCTGCTGAACCAAACAATGAAGCTGAAGCAGAGTATCATAGCTCTGCAAGATGTAAGGTGGACCAGAAGTGGATTTCTAGAAAAGGGAGAAGCTAGTATATTCTATAGCTGTAGCGAGGAGAAGCACGAATTCGGCACAGGATTTATGGTACGGTGCACCACTAGCTAAAGCACTTTGTAATTAGGGTTAGCCTACACCTATAAATCCATGACAGTCAGTACTCAGGATAAAAGGTAAATTCTTTAAATACTCTATAAATAACGCCCACACTCCGACAGAAGAATCTGAGGAAGAAGACAAAGAATCGTTCTATGAACTTTTGGAAAGAACATAATATGATGGTTGCCCAGGCCATGACATAAAATAGTAGCTGGTGATCTAAATGTTCAGGTGGAAAGGGAACAGGTATATGAGCCAACAATTAGGCCACACAGCAAGCATACTTGGAACAGGTATATGAGCCAACAATTGGACCCCACAGCAAGCATACTTGGAACAGGTATATGAGCCAACAATTGGGCCCCACAGCAAGCATACTTGGAACAGGTATATGAGCCAACAAATGGGCCCCACAGCAAGCATACTTGGAACAGGTATATGAGCCAACAATTGGACCCCACAGCAAGCATACTTGGAACAGGTATATAGGCCAACAATTGGACCCCACAGCAAGCATACTTGGAACAGGTATATGAGCCAACAATTGGACCCCACAGCAAGCATACTTGGAACAGGTACATGAGCCAACAATTGGACCCCACAGCAAGCATACTTGGAGCAGGTATATGAGCCAACAATTGGACCACACAGCAAGCATACTTGGAACAGGTATATGAGCCAACAATTGGACCCCACAGCAAGCATACTTGGAACAGGTATATGAGCCAACAATTGGGCCTCACAGAAAGCATACTTGGAACAGGTATATGAGCCAACAATTGGGCCTCACAGCAAGCATACTTGGAACAGGTATATGAGCCAACAATTGGGCCACACAGCAAGCATACTTGGAACAGGTATATGAGCCAACAATTGGACCCCACAGCAAGCATACTTGGAACAGGTATATGAGCCAACAATTGGGCCACACAGCAAGCATACTTGGAACAGGTATATGAGCCAACAATTGGACCACACAGCAAGCATACTTGGAACAGGTATATGAGCCAACAATTGGACCCCACAGCAAGCATACTTGGAACAGGTATATGAGCCAACAATTGGACCCCACAGCAAGCATACTTGGAACAGGTATATGAGCCAACAATTGGACCCCATAGCAAGCATACTTGGAACAGGTATATGAGCCAACAATTGGACCACACAGCAAGCATATTTGGAACAGGTATATGAGCCAACAATTGGACCCCACAGCAAGCATACTTGGAACAGGTATATGAGCCAACAATTGGACCCCACAGCAAGCATACTTGGAACAGGTATATGAGCCAACAATTGGACCACACAGCAAGCATACTTGGAACAGGTATATGAGCCAACAATTGGGCCACACAACAAGCATACTTGGAACAGGTATATGAGCCAACAATTGGACCCCCAGCAAGCATACTTGGAACAGGTATATGAGCCAACAATTGGGCCTCACAGCAAGCATACTTGGAACAGGTATATGAGCCAACAATTGGGCCCCACAGCAAGCATACTTGGAACAGGTATATGAGCCAACAATTGGACCCCACAGCAAGCATACTTGGAACAGGTATATGAGCCAACAATTGGGCCACACAGCAAGCATACTTGGAACAGGTATATGAGCCAACAATTGGACCACACAGCAAGCATACTTGGAACAGGTATATGAGCCAACAATTGGTCCCCACAGCAAGCATAATTGGAACAGGTATATGAGCCAACAATTGGACCCCATAGCAAGCATACTTGGAACAGGTATATGAGCCAACAATTGGACCCCACAGCAAGCATACTTGGAACAGGTATATGAGCCAACAATTGGACCTTACAGCAAGCATATTTGGAACAGGTATATGAGCCAACAATTGGACCCCACAGCAAGCATACTTGGAACTGGTATATGAGCCAACAATTGGACCCCACAGCAAGCATACTTGGAACAGGTATATGAGCCAACAATTGGACCACACAGCAAGCATACATGGAACAGGTATATGAGCCAACAATTGGGCCACACAGCAAGCATACTTGGAACAGGTATATGAGCCAACAATTGGACCCCCAGCAAGCATACTTGGAACAGGTATATGAGCCAACAATTGGACCCCACAGCAAGCATACTTGGAACAGGTATATGAGCCAACAATTGGGCCTCATAGCAAGCATACTTGGAACAGGTATATGAGCCAACAATTGGACCCCACAGCAAGCATACTTGGAACAGGTATATGAGCCAACAATTGGACCTCACAGCAAGCATACTTGGAACAGGTATATGAGCCAACAATTGGACCCCACAGCAAGCATACTTGGAATTGGTATATGAGCCAACAATTGGGCCCCACAGCAAGCATACTTGGAACAGGTATATGAGCCAACAATTGGGCCCCACAGCAAGCATACTTGGAACAGGTGTATGAGCCAACAATTGGACCCCACAGCAAGCATACTTGGAACAGGTATATAGGCCAACAATTGGGCCCCACAGCAAGCATACTTGGAACAGGTATATGAGCCAACAATTGGACCACACAGCAAGCATACTTGGAACAGGTATATGAACCAACAATTGGACCACACAGCAAGCATACTTGGAACAGGTATATGAGCCAACAATTGGGCCTCACAGCAAGCATACTTGGAACAGGTATATGAGCCAACAATTGGGCCACACAGCAAGCATACTTGGAACAGGTATATGAACCAACAATTGGACCCCACAGCAAGCATACTTGGAACAGGTATATGAGCCAACAATTGGGCCCCACAGCAAGCATACTTGGAACAGGTATATGAGCCAACAAATGGGCCCCACAGCAAGCATACTTGGAACAGGTATATGAGCCAACAATTGGACCCCACAGCAAGCATACTTGGAACAGGTATATAGGCCAACAATTGGACCCCACAGCAAGCATACTTGGAACAGGTATATGAGCCAACAATTGGACCCCACAGCAAGCATACTTGGAACAGGTACATGAGCCAACAATTGGACCCCACAGCAAGCATACTTGGAGCAGGTATATGAGCCAACAATTGGACCACACAGCAAGCATACTTGGAACAGGTATATGAGCCAACAATTGGACCCCACAGCAAGCATACTTGGAACAGGTATATGAGCCAACAATTGGGCCTCACAGAAAGCATACTTGGAACAGGTATATGAGCCAACAATTGGGCCTCACAGCAAGCATACTTGGAACAGGTATATGAGCCAACAATTGGGCCACACAGCAAGCATACTTGGAACAGGTATATGAGCCAACAATTGGACCCCACAGCAAGCATACTTGGAACAGGTATATGAGCCAACAATTGGGCCACACAGCAAGCATACTTGGAACAGGTATATGAGCCAACAATTGGACCACACAGCAAGCATACTTGGAACAGGTATATGAGCCAACAATTGGACCCCACAGCAAGCATACTTGGAACAGGTATATGAGCCAACAATTGGACCCCACAGCAAGCATACTTGGAACAGGTATATGAGCCAACAATTGGACCCCATAGCAAGCATACTTGGAACAGGTATATGAGCCAACAATTGGACCACACAGCAAGCATATTTGGAACAGGTATATGAGCCAACAATTGGACCCCCACAGCAAGCATACTTGGAACAGGTATATGAGCCAACAATTGGACCCCACAGCAAGCATACTTGGAACAGGTATATGAGCCAACAATTGGACCACACAGCAAGCATACTTGGAACAGGTATATGAGCCAACAATTGGGCCACACAACAAGCATACTTGGAACAGGTATATGAGCCAACAATTGGACCCCCAGCAAGCATACTTGGAACAGGTATATGAGCCAACAATTGGGCCTCACAGCAAGCATACTTGGAACAGGTATATGAGCCAACAATTGGGCCCCACAGCAAGCATACTTGGAACAGGTATATGAGCCAACAATTGGACCCCACAGCAAGCATACTTGGAACAGGTATATGAGCCAACAATTGGGCCACACAGCAAGCATACTTGGAACAGGTATATGAGCCAACAATTGGACCACACAGCAAGCATACTTGGAACAGGTATATGAGCCAACAATTGGTCCCCACAGCAAGCATAATTGGAACAGGTATATGAGCCAACAATTGGACCCCATAGCAAGCATACTTGGAACAGGTATATGAGCCAACAATTGGACCCCACAGCAAGCATACTTGGAACAGGTATATGAGCCAACAATTGGACCTTACAGCAAGCATATTTGGAACAGGTATATGAGCCAACAATTGGACCCCACAGCAAGCATACTTGGAACTGGTATATGAGCCAACAATTGGACCCCACAGCAAGCATACTTGGAACAGGTATATGAGCCAACAATTGGACCACACAGCAAGCATACATGGAACAGGTATATGAGCCAACAATTGGGCCACACAGCAAGCATACTTGGAACAGGTATATGAGCCAACAATTGGACCCCCAGCAAGCATACTTGGAACAGGTATATGAGCCAACAATTGGACCCCACAGCAAGCATACTTGGAACAGGTATATGAGCCAACAATTGGGCCTCATAGCAAGCATACTTGGAACAGGTATATGAGCCAACAATTGGACCCCACAGCAAGCATACTTGGAACAGGTATATGAGCCAACAATTGGACCTCACAGCAAGCATACTTGGAACAGGTATATGAGCCAACAATTGGACCCCACAGCAAGCATACTTGGAATTGGTATATGAGCCAACAATTGGGCCCCACAGCAAGCATACTTGGAACAGGTATATGAGCCAACAATTGGGCCCCACAGCAAGCATACTTGGAACAGGTGTATGAGCCAACAATTGGACCCCACAGCAAGCATACTTGGAACAGGTATATAGGCCAACAATTGGGCCCCACAGCAAGCATACTTGGAACAGGTATATGAGCCAACAATTGGACCACACAGCAAGCATACTTGGAACAGGTATATGAACCAACAATTGGACCACACAGCAAGCATACTTGGAACAGGTATATGAGCCAACAATTGGGCCTCACAGCAAGCATACTTGGAACAGGTATATGAGCCAACAATTGGGCCACACAGCAAGCATACTTGGAACAGGTATATGAGCCAACAATTGGACCCCACAGCAAGCATACTTGGAACAGGTATATGAGCCAACAATTGGGCCACACAGCAAGCATACTTGGAACAGGTATATGAGCCAACAATTGGACCACACAGCAAGCATACTTGGAACAGGTATATGAGCCAACAATTGGACCCCACAGCAAGCATACTTGGAACAGGTATATGAGCCAACAATTGGACCCCACAGCAAGCATACTTGGAACAGGTATATGAGCCAACAATTGGACCACACAGCAAGCATATTTGGAACAGGTATATGAGCCAACAATTGGACCCCACAGCAAGCATACTTGGAACAGGTATATGAGCCAACAATTGGACCCCACAGCAAGCATACTTGGAACAGGTATATGAGCCAACAATTGGGCCACACAGCAAGCATACTTGGAACAGGTATATGAGCCAACAATTGGACCACACAGCAAGCATACTTGGAACAGGTATATGAGCCAACAATTGGACCCCACAGCAAGCATACTTGGAACAGGTATATGAGCCAACAATTGGACCCCACAGCAAGCATACTTGGAACAGGTATATGAGCCAACAATTGGACCCCATAGCAAGCATACTTGGAACAGGTATATGAGCCAACAATTGGACCACACAGCAAGCATATTTGGAACAGGTATATGAGCCAACAATTGGACCCCACAGCAAGCATACTTGGAACAGGTATATGAGCCAACAATTGGACCCCACAGCAAGCATACTTGGAACAGGTATATGAGCCAACAATTGGACCCCCAGCAAGCATACTTGGAACAGGTATATGAGCCAACAATTGGGCCTCACAGCAAGCATACTTGGAACAGGTATATGAGCCAACAATTGGGCCCCACAGCAAGCATACTTGGAACAGGTATATGAGCCAACAATTGGACCCCACAGCAAGCATACTTGGAACAGGTATATGAGCCAACAATTGGGCCACACAGCAAGCATACTTGGAACAGGTATATGAGCCAACAATTGGACCACACAGCAAGCATACTTGGAACAGGTATATGAGCCAACAATTGGTCCCCACAGCAAGCATAATTGGAACAGGTATATGAGCCAACAATTGGACCCCATAGCAAGCATACTTGGAACAGGTATATGAGCCAACAATTGGACCCCACAGCAAGCATACTTGGAACAGGTATATGAGCCAATAATTGGACCTTACAGCAAGCATATTTGGAACAGGTATATGAGCCAACAATTGGACCCCACAGCAAGCATACTTGGAACAGGTATATGAGCCAACAATTGGACCCCACAGCAAGCATACTTGGAACAGGTATATGAGCCAACAATTGGACCACACAGCAAGCATACATGGAACAGGTATATGAGCCAACAATTGGGCCACACAGCAAGCATACTTGGAACAGGTATATGAGCCAACAATTGGACCCCCAGCAAGCATACTTGGAACAGGTATATGAGCCAACAATTGGACCCCACAGCAAGCATACTTGGAACAGGTATATGAGCCAACAATTGGGCCTCATAGCAAGCATACTTGGAACAGGTATATGAGCCAACAATTGGACCCCACAGCA
The DNA here is from genome assembly GCA_946902985.2 of Meconema thalassinum. Taxonomy (NCBI): domain Eukaryota; kingdom Metazoa; phylum Arthropoda; class Insecta; order Orthoptera; family Tettigoniidae; genus Meconema; species Meconema thalassinum. The sequence goes on from OX336398.1 coordinate 210,061,982, forward strand.
AGCATACTTGGAACAGGTATATGAGCCAACAATTGGACCCCACAGCAAGCATACTTGGAACAGGTATATGAGCCAACAATTGGACCCCACAGCAAGCATACTTGGAATTGGTATATGAGCCAGCAATTGGGCCCCACAGCAAGCATACTTGGAACAGGTATATGAGCCAACAATTGGGCCCCACAGCAAGCATACTTGGAACAGGTGTATGAGCCAACAATTGGACCCCACAGCAAGCATACTTGGAACAGGTATATAGGCCAACAATTGGGCCCCACAGCAAGCATACTTGGAACAGGTATATGAGCCAACAATTGGACCACACAGCAAGCATACTTGGAACAGGTATATGAACCAACAATTGGACCACACAGCAAGCATACTTGGAACAGGTATATGAGCCAACAATTGGGCCTCACAGCAAGCATACTTGGAACAGGTATATGAGCCAACAATTGGGCCACACAGCAAGCATACTTGGAACAGGTATATGAGCCAACAATTGGACCCCACAGCAAGCATACTTGGAACAGGTATATGAGCCAACAATTGGGCCACACAGCAAGCATACTTGGAACAGGTATATGAGCCAACAATTGGACCACACAGCAAGCATACTTGGAACAGGTATATGAGCCAACAATTGGACCCCACAGCAAGCATACTTGGAACAGGTATATGAGCCAACAATTGGACCCCACAGCAAGCATACTTGGAACAGGTATATGAGCCAACAATTGGACCCCACAGCAAGCATACTTGGAACAGGTATATGAGCCAACAATTGGACCACACAGCAAGCATATTTGGAACAGGTATATGAGCCAACAATTGGACCCCACAGCAAGCATACTTGGAACAGGTATATGAGCCAACAATTGGACCCCACAGCAAGCATACTTGGAACAGGTATATGAGCCAACAATTGGACCACACAGCAAGCATATTTGGAACAGGTATATGAGCCAACAATTGGGCCACACAGCAAGCATACTTGGAACAGGTATATGAGCCAACAATTGGACCCCCAGCAAGCATACTTGGAACAGGTATATGAGCCAACAATTGGGCCTCACAGCAAGCATACTTGGAACAGGTATATGAGCCAACAATTGGGCCCCACAGCAAGCATACTTGGAACAGGTATATGAGCCAACAATTGGACCCCACAGCAAGCATACTTGGAACAGGTATATGAGCCAACAATTGGGCCACACAGCAAGCATACTTGGAACAGGTATATGAGCCAACAATTGGACCACACAGCAAGCATACTTGGAACAGGTATATGAGCCAACAATTGGACCCCACAGCAAGCATACTTGGAACAGGTATGTGAGCCAACAATTGGACCCCACAGCAAGCATACTTGGAACAGGTATATGAACCAACAATTGGACCCCACAGCAAGCATACTTGGAACAGGTATATGAGCCAACAATTGGACCACACAGCAAGCATATTTGGAACAGGTATATGAGCCAACAATTGGACCCCACAGCAAGCATACTTGGAACAGGTATATGAGCCAACAATTGGACCCCACAGCAAGCATACTTGGAACAGGTATATGAGCCAACAATTGGACCACACAGCTAGCATACTTGGAACAGGTATATGAGCCAACAATTGGGCCACACAGAAAGCATACTTGGAACAGGTATATGAGCCAACAATTGGACCCCCAGCAAGAATACTTGGAACAGGTATATGAGCCAACAATTGGACTCCACAGCAAGCATACTTGGAAGAGGTATATGAGCCAACAATTGGACCCCACAGCAAGCATACTTGGAACAGGTATATGAGCCAACAATTGGACCCCACAGCAAGCATACTTGGAACAGGTATATGAGCCAACAATTGGACCCCACAGCAAGCATACTTGGAACAGGTATATGAGCCAACAATTGGACCCTCAGCAAGCATACTTGGCAGGTTGGTTGGTTCCTCAGTTTAGGGGCTGCGACAACGCGGTCATGTAGCCCCGTGTACTTTGGGTGTGTGTAGAATCTGTGATAACCGGTGTTAATTGTGATGGCTGTATTAGTGTGTGTATCTGTTCATTAATTTAAGTAAGGAATGCAAATTTGAATTTTTTAAATAGTTACTATATTTGCCCCCAAACGCAGAACCTAAGAGTGTTGTTTACATTCCTAACCTATACAATTTAGCTTCACACAGGTGTAATTAGTGGAAGGTTCTTTAACATGCCATAAACCTATGACATGGGACCGCTGGCTTTACTTCCTTCCGAAGGAAGGCATACTGAGGGATTTTTAACGCTCTTACAAATCCGACGACTTCGGCCGGGTTTGAACCCGCGATCTTGGGCATAGCATGCTACCAACTACGCCACCGAAGCCTCCTAGCAAGCATACTGTAAGCAATGACAATGTAATGAGACTTATATTATTGCAGCATCTAGAAATACGGTTGTGGGCTCCTCATTGTTCCAACACAAAGACAGCCTACATAAAGGAACGTGGACATCGCCGGATGGAAACATAGTTAACCAGGTCGATCATGTGTTGGTAGATGCAAGGCACAAATCAGATCTCTTGGATGTGAGGAGCCTCAGATATCCAAACATAGACTCAGACCACTTCCTGGTACGGGCGCGAATTAGAGCTAGGATCTCTAGTGCATTCAAAGGATCCCGACACAATAATCCTAAATATAATATATCAGCTCTAGAATCCTCTGAAGCCAAAAAGCAGTACCAGAGAGGATAATACAGATTCTCGAAAATACTGAAGAGTGCAACGACATCGAGTGTCAGAGGGAAATGATTAAAAATGCAGTGGAGACGTCGGCGAATGGAACACTGGGGATTGAAACAGGATATAAAAGATCTCCTTGCTTTGACACTGAGTGTGAAACAGCAACAGAAGAGAAGAATACAGCAAACAGAAGGACAATAAAATCAAATTGTACAAGAGGAACGAAGGGAGTCTATAAAGGAAAACGGAGGATTGAAAAGAAGATCCATCAGAGAAACAAGATGTTCAGTAAAGAACACATCCTAAATGCATGGGTTTAGTTATAACTCTTCAAGGAGTATAATTGAATGTTGGTTGTAGTAGGTTGTTGAAATACAACGTGCTATACGGATATTATACGTTGATTGATTGAATCCTCACCTGAATTAGGCTATATATACACACACTAATACAGCCATCACAATAACACGGGTTATGAGACAAAATGCAAACTCACCCAAGTACACGGGGCTAAATGACCATGATGTCCATGCATCTCAAATGAAACAACAACAACAGCTTCTTACCCAAATCCTTCCTCGTATAAGAGTACACCACTAGTAAGCCTACAGACCTCACAGTGACACAGGTTATAAGACAACGTCTACACACACCCAAGTACACGGGGCTACAAACTATGATGCCGCAAAAGCCCGAAAGAATCAAGAACAAAAACAACAACAACAATATACTCTACCGCGGATCAAGGCCAAAAAATTTTAATCGCTCTAGTCGAGAGTTGAAATTTGTGGTGTTGTGAGAACAGCATATTATATAATATTTTCGATTGCAAATACACACAATATATATTTATTTATAATTTTATTAGGCAATTTACCCTCTAGGTTGGTGGTTCACACGGACTCAGCGAGGGAACACACCACTACCGCCTCTATGGGCAGTGTCCTGGAGCTTGGAACATCTGGTCGGGACGGATACAACTGGGGAGGTGTAATCAGCACTTCGCCCAGGCAGCCTCACCTGCAAAGCGAACAGGGGCCTCATGAGGGATGGGAAGGGATGGAAGATTGGGATGGATAGGCTAGGAAGAGGGAAGGAGGCGGCCGTGGCCTTACAGTAGGTACAGTAGGCCCGAAGACGAAGTGGGAAACCACGGAAAACCACTACGAGGATGGCTGAGGTAGGAATCGAACCCCCTCTACTCATTTGGACCACCCGAGGCTGAGTAGACCCCGTTCCAGTCCTCATACCACTTTTCAAATTTCGTGGCAGAGCCGGGAATCGAACCCAGGACCTCCGGGGCGGCAGCTAACCATGCTGACCGCTACACTACGGAGGCGACACACACAATGTATGCTTAACATTATAACGCGTGAGTAGTTATGAATAAATAAATACAAAAAAATCGAAGAAAATAACTGAACTCGTAGGGATTTGAACCACGGATCCCCAGATTATTGGGCTATATCGCGACCACTGCTCCATGGATGCAGGCAATATTGTTATGTAAATAAGGTCTTTAGTACAAATGTATAATATTTTTTGTGTTGAAATCAACGATTTAATTAGCGTTTTTTGGCGCTTCCATAAACCATTTGATACTAAATAATTATGTATTATTTTGTTCAGTACATTCGTAAAAGTATATAACCTTACGGAGTTACGGATATATATGGATTTACGAGCACAAATAGCGGCCATTTTGTCTACGGGACGGGACGACCAACAACGATATGGCATGGTCAATTGGACTTGTTAAGTCACTTCTACGGTTACATATTTTATTATAATGGGTTAATATCCTACCAGTCACCTCGTTGAGGACAGTTTAAACCTCCAAATGTACGATAAGCTGAATTGTTGAGGTCAGGCCTTGTTGAATCGTAAGTTATGGTTGGGCTATAATACTTGCATGATTCATACATCCACCATACTGAAACTATTTGGCTGATGACCATGCAGTATGAACAAAAGACTTGTCCCACATTAAGGTATATTGTTGCAACATCTAGTAGAGATCGTATGATTAGGTTAGCCGTAATTTGATTTAAGCTCAGAACATTTGGGTGGGCGCCATTTCGTTTTGGTTATGATGGCGGTGATATACAACATGACACTGAGTTGTCCCTTGCCAATGCTACCTCTGTACCAAAGGTGATTCGATTTGGGTTTCGTTGTGTTTGAATTGATAGGGGGAATCGATTTGCACACATACATTACCGCCATCTACAAACTATTGGGCTGAATACCTTGTAATTTGGTTAAAATACGTGCCCCACATGAAGGTATGTTGTTGAAAAATTTGGTAGAGATCAGATGATTAGGTTAGTCGTAATTTGAATTAAGCTTTGGACATTTGGGTGGCCGCCATTACGTTTCCGTCAATATGGCGGCGATATAAAACGTGACACTGAGGTGCCCTGGTACCTCTGTACCAAATTTTGTTCAATTCGGTTTCACCGTGTTTGATTTGATAGGGGAGGGAGGGGGTGACAGACATTCCGAGTAAACACACTCACATACACACAGACAGACACACAATTTTTGGCCCTGTGTACGTCTCATAAGTTTACTTTCATTTTTTGCAAAAATCGAAAGTAGGCTAAAAAGAGGGAGTGGATGAAGGTAAGTATCGAAGAAATAGAGCTTCTGAGAAATCAAAATGAGGTGAGGAAATTATATAGAGAGGTAAATGCCTCACGGAAACCCTTCAGTGGCAAAACATTGGATGAAACAGGAAAAATTGTTTGCGAGGGGAAAGAGATTTGTGAAAGATGGAGTCGATATTTTGATAGAGTTCTCAATTTTAGAATGATAACAAGACACTCAATAAATCCGCAAAGAGAAAATGTCCCTGACGAAAATATAGGTCCACCAACTCTAGAAGAAGTGATAACTGCCATGAATAAATTGAAAAACAACAAAGCAACAGGAACATACTACCGTATATACCAGCGGAACTGCTCAAGCAAGGTGGCAATGAATTGGAACGGACTTTCCTAAAAATAGCTACTTCAGTATGGGATGAGGAGAAAATGTCTCAGCAATGGGAAGAAGGAATTATATGTCCTATATATAAGAAAGGAGATCAGCTTGAGTGTGATAGCTGTAGAGGAATTACGTTACTTAATTTGGGATACAAAGTATTCTCCAACGTTCTATTTGACCGTCTTCTCCCAATTGTTCAGAGAGAGACTGGGTCATATCAGTGTGGATTTATACCAGGAACGTCCACTATAGATCAGATCTTCACCTTAAGGCAAATTTTAGAAAAGACAATCGAATATGGTATTGGCACGCATCACCTCTTCATTGATTACTTTCTTTCTTTCTTTCTTTCTTAGTCGTTTACCCTCCAGGTTGGTGGAACCCACGAACTCAGCGAGGGAACTCACCACTACCGCCTCGACGGGCAGTGTCCTAGAGCTGGGAACATCTAATCGGAGTGGATACAACTGGTGAGGTGTGATTGGCACCTCGCCCAGGCGGCCTCACCTGCAAAGCGAACAGGGGCCTCATGAGGGAAGGTAATGGATGGTCAGAATAGATAGGCAAGGAAGAGAGAAGGAGGCGGCCGTGGCCTTGAAGAAGGTACCATCCCGGCATTTGCCCGAAGACGAAGTGGGAAACCGCGGAAAACCACTTCGAGGATGGTTGAGGTGGGAATCGAACCCCCTCTACTCATTTGGAACACTCGAGGCTGAGTAGACCCCGTTCCAGTCCTCATACCACTTTTCAAATTTCGTGGCAGAGCCGGGAATCGAACCCAGGACCTCCGGGGTGGCAGCTAACCATGCTGACCGCTACGCTACGGAGGCGACTTCATGGATTACAATGGAGCAAATGACAGTATTGACAGAGAGCAATTGTACCATTGTACTATGATTGAATTGCAATTCCTGGAAAATTTGTATGTTTGGTGAGAATGACAATGAGTGGAACACGAAGTAGTATAAGAAAGGAAAGAATGATGTCTGAGACATTAAATATTCAGAATGGGGTACGGCAGGGAGACACGCTGGCATGTCTCCTGTTTATTGTTGCCTTAAAGAAGGTGATGAGAGATGCAAAACTTCTGAATAGGAAATCAATTTTTTATAAATCAATGTAGATACTTGCTTATGCCGATGATATAGATATAGTGGCTAAAACTCGTAAGGCAATGGAAGAGACATTCATCGCCCTTGAACAGGTGAGTAGGAAAATGGGACTGAACATCAACCAGCAGAAAACTAAATATATGGCTGCTGGGAAAGCACGTAAGGAGAACATGCCACCCTCAATTTCCGTGGGCAATTACACCTTTGAGAGAGTTGAGCAGTTTAAATATCTGGGATCAACAGTCACCTACTCATATGATACCTCTTTTGAAATTAAACAGAGATTAATATCACCCAACAGAGCCTATTTGGCTGTAACAAGGCTTCTCTCCTCAGGGCTCTTGACCCGTACCGGTACCACTAAATTATCCATCTATAAAACACTTATAAGACCTGTGCTTACATACGGTATGCCTCGGAAACTTGGCCACTAACAGCAAATATATACCGGTACAGGAATGATGGATGCCTTTCAAAGAAAGATACTTCGAAGAATCATCGGCCCGGTCTGCGAAAGAGAAACATGGAGGAGGAGGTACAATCATGAATTGTACAACATTTATAAAGACCCAACTATTAGAAGAATAGTGGGCCGGGCATGTAGCACGGATGAGTGATACGGAAGTACCGTAAGACTATAGGCTACATACAGAGACGTTCCTGTAGGATTACGAAGCACACAGGCCATTGAAATGGAACACACGTTTAATGTACTTGACATTTACTCGAACAGAACTGAACGAACAAGGTGATACAACATTATTTTATACACACCAAAACAAAAACAAAAGAGAAACATATCTCTATGGAGCAGGTTTACTGATTAACAGTGTGACCAACACAAACCATGGTCACATGTTCCAACACACCTCCTCCTTAAACCTGTGGGAGTAGAGGACATGATTCAAGACCCAACTCTTTACAAAAATAAATATGCTTACTGTCGACCAAAGTATTATGTGTACTCGAGTTTGAACATCATCAGTTTCGTCGTTCTATTTTGCGTTAGTTCATGTAGGTTTGGTTTTTTAAATTTATATTTTAATACTTTTTATCGCAGTTGGAACACAAAAAGTGCACGTTTTTAAGCGTGTTTCAACCATGCGTCACATTTAAGAATTATTATCTCAAAAGCCCGTCATCAGATCGAATCCAAATTTTAACTCAATATACATTGGAATGTTGTATAACTGGTTTATTAATTTCACAATTTTGTGTGTCCATGAAACAAAGTTGTTATCATTGTTGTAAGGTAACTTTCTCTCGGCTCGGGGTGGTTGGAAAATGTAGTTCTTGGTTGCGTTGTAATCGTTATACATCAAAAAGTTATGCTGTATGACTGTGAAATACGTAAATTAACTCACTTATTTTATATCGGTTTGTATTTGTACGAGGAAATAACACATGGTTCAACAGCTAGCCGCTCCAGCAAAAGCTGTACAGCGTTGCTGAGATGGAGCCCATCACCGCCGAGCGAGACGCGCCATGGTGCGTGTGGGCACCTTTTCGGCAACGCTGTACAGCTGTTCCACAACCGTTGATCCATGTTACCTTCCCCTAAACTTACTCCATACCCCCCCCCCCTTCCCCCACTCCTAACCAAAACACTCCCGAACTCTCACCCCTCTCCTCTTCCGCCCCTATTGTCTTGCTTGTTGCTTCCATGTTGACACACCGTTTCAGTACAGCACTGTCTCCGTCCGACTCAGCACGGCCCTGTTAGCTCATTGCCGCATTACATCGTAAGTCTTTATATAACATTTAGGGTTTTTAAAGTATTATTTTATCTACTACTTCTTTCTCTCATACACAGTTTCATTTCTTTCCAGTTGGGAATGGTCACCCCTTGCTTGGGCTTTTGGAAGCCAACATTAGATATAAGCCAAGAAAGACTGCCAAGCCCGGCTGCGGATTTTTATTAAGCTTTTAACATAAGAAAATGTTTTAACAACTTTTAATGTGTTACAGTGATCCATGTTTGTTTTTATGTACAATTTTTAACTACACCCAGTAGATAAAGGGAATGTTTTAAGTGCTGCACAAATATTTAGGCTGATGAAGACGTCAATACGTGTTAGACGTTGAAACATGTACCATGTGATGTGTTAAAAGACAGGTGATTGTATCACGACATTTTAATAAACAGTATTGACGAGGCGGAACCAGTTGGAACTTTGTTCTTAGTATAGTTGTAGTTTGGTGCTGAATGCCTTCTGATTTAAGTAGACTCTCAAAAGCTTTGCCACAAAATGCACCACCATTATCAGTGCGTAGGACCTTAATTGATCTTTCACACTGATTCTCGACCTGTGCCTTGAAATCAATAAAGCAGTCCAAAACATCACTTTTCTTAGCAAGGAAATACACAAAAACCTTTCTAGAATGATCATCAATGAAGGTCAAGAAATAGCGAGCATTACTCCAAGATGGAACTGGCATAGGCCCACATAAGTCTGAATGAATAAGATCTAGTTTATTTTTACATACAGTTTTACTCTAACTTGACTTAAATGGTTGTCTAGCTTGTTTACCTTCAGCACAAGAAAAACAGTTTTTAAAGCCATTATCTGAGAAATTAATTCCATGAGTGAGACCGTCTCTCAACAACTTCATGCTGTGGTTGTTAAGATGGCCCAGTCGTTTATGCCGTAAATATTCTGAGTCCTCTGTACAGATATTAGCTTGAGCACTGAGAGCATTGACTTGGTAAACACCCCCCACATTACTCGCAGTCAGTGCTGCATTACCTGTACCGTAGCAACAAAGTTTTCACTATCATAAACTTCACAAGTATTGTCGGTGAATACCACAACATAACCGTTTTGAGTAGCAGCAGACACAGAAAAAAGATTAGCAGTGAGACCAGGAACATATTCTACATTTGACAAGGTTTGTGAAATACCATTTTCTAATTGAACAGTTACATTACCAGATCCTTGGCAATACAATTTTTGATTATTGGCTGTACTGATCTCCAGATTAGGACCAGCAGTGAAGTTCACCATCGCAGTCTTGCTTGAACTCATATGCTTAGTAGCACCAGAGTCAACGAACCAGGCCCCTGTTGAGGCTCTTGCATTTAATGCCTGTCCATCGGCCGCCAGCGTAATCTTGTCTTTCATCGACTTCTGTTGAGTTGAACTCTGCATCTCCTCTTTCCTGCAATCCCGCTTCCAGTGTCCTGGCTTCTTGCATTTCCAGCAGAAGGGCTTTTTCTTCGTCGTCTTCTCATGAAAACACAACAGAATCCTTGCATGGCTTGGAAGTACTTTTCCCACTCCAAGTAGTATCTTGTAGCAACTTGGTTCGGACTGTGTCTGCAGTAAGGTCTGTTTCGAAACTTTCCACAGCCATAATTATAAGCTGAAACTCATCTGGTAGACCTTTCAGCATAAGAGCTGCCACAAACTCGTCGTCCAGTGCCTTATTCATAGATGCAAGTTGCTGAGCAAGTCCCATTACCGCACTAACATACTCTTCCATCGTCTTCTAATGCTTTAATTTAACTCTGCACAATTTCTTCAAGATGCCGATAGGCTGATTCACTCCTTTATCTGAGTAGGCCTTTTCAAGAGCTTCCCAGACTTCCTTTGCAGTTTGACAAGGCATGACCATTGGGAAAATTGATTAGTCCACCATGAGGTTAAGTCTGGCCCTAGCCCGACTTTCGTCTTTCGCTTTCTTTGCAGATGTTGTAGTATCTACATCCGGGTAGCCAACAGATCATCGAGTCTTAGGACGTTTCCCATCTCGAATCGCCAATCCACATAATTTAAGACTACCTCGCAGCTTATCTATAACCGGTAACGAGGTGCAGGTTGCAGACATGTTGATTTCGATACGTAGCAAAATTCACGGTTCATATAACGAGCAGTCTAACATACGCATTTTATATTCGCACGGTGGATTCGTGGCTGGGCCCACAACCTGTAGAATTACGAGGCATACAGGCAATTGAAATGGAACACACGTTTAATGTACTTGACATTTACTAGAACAGAACTGAAAGAACAAGGTGATATTACATTCTTGTATACACACCATAACAAAAAAAAGAGAAACATATCTCTATGGACCAAGTTTATAATTAACAGTGTGACCAACACAAACCATGGTCACATAAAGAAATCTGTTGAGAAGAATAAAAATGTAGGTAGCCTCGTAATGATAACTCAAACTACGTTATACATAAAGAGAGACGTTCCTATATTATCGGTAGTTGACAGGTAGGCTACCACATAGGGATTCCGTTACTGGAATTAGTATATCTGAGGCATCCATTTCCAAACAGCCTCTTGTCCACGAGTACATTTTTTTGGCAAATGAGAAAAAAAACGTTTGGAATGTTCTTTTTATGATAGAACATGCTAATTCCAGAGTTGTTTGGTTAATAATTACCTATATGACCTATCTGGATAGCTTCTTGGGTAAAGCAGGGCATATTCACGCCACAATCATTAGAAATATTTGGACAAGGGTCATTTTGGAACTGACTACCGGACAAGGGGCATTTTGGTCCTGTATGCTCTGAGGAAGGTCCTTTATTGTTTCTGTATTACATACTTTTCATCTATATGACTGGAAATATGGATACTCCGTATTCTCATTAACTCAAGAATTGTATTGCATTTTATTTTATTTGAAAATAGCAAAAGTTAATAATTTCCTAAACATATTAATATTCATTGAAGTAATTTCCTTAAGGGAGCATTGCCATCATGTTACACCATGTCATCAATATCCTCCATCAAGCCACCATCATTTTCCTCTTCTGAACTTTTGTCCTTATCTTGCACAGTATTTGACAGAAGGAGGGTTTTGTATAACTGGAGTGTTGGAAGGTTGTCCCATGATGACCAAAGTGGAGCTGAAGTAGCTTCCTGACATAGTCTCTCTTGAGCTGCTTCAGGGCACACCAGTTGGAATAATAGCTGGCTGAATATCTCTAGCATTTCTCCCTGGGCGACAAACTTTCCTACCTACACCAGTATCAGTGTTTTAGGATACCTCGCCATGTCCAAGCACTCGGGCCGTTGGTACATTTTCTCGCATTACAATAAATCTCATGCAGGTGGAAAACCGAAAGTGCCACGGGCTTGGCTTCTTCACAATACCAAGAGAAGCGTCTTTCCAGGCGTACATTTGAAAGTCTTCTCCTACTTTTAGAACAGTCCTATGTTTCCTAAACACTTCATAGTATTTTTCAAGCTCGACTATTGTGTCCATGTTTATCAAGTCCTTCTCAATACGACCAAAGACTCGATCAGGTGGCATGAATGAATGCCCTGGCACTGGGAAGATTAACTGCACTTCACGAATATTTGGGGGAGCATCTAAGTCTAACCATTTCATCAGCATAGAAATCTATGTAGTGTTTTTATTCTGACCCCCGCAACCATCTGCAAAACGTCGCACTACTTCATATTCACTTAAATCAGTGTGAATGAGTCTATGATGAATGGCAGAGGCAATTTCAGAAGACCCTTTGTGATGATCAGCTTCAGTCCAAGTGTATAGAAATAACTTGTCTTGAGTTTGTGAATCCTTCGATGTTCCTTGAACGATGCCAAAATTGTACAAGTAGAGCTGCCTAGAGTAATAAGCAGCTTGGTCAGGTACTTTAGGTATCGGCATATTCTTTTGACAGTCAAAAGCAAAATGTGACTGATTTTTCAACATGTATGCGGAGGTCTTCGAAGAATGCATTGGCTTTACGTTTATGGCACTCAAATTCAATCTTCAAGGACCTGTTGGTTTCTACCTTAAGCCTCTCTTCATATTGAATGAACTTGGAACATGTATCAGTTGCTAGAGTGTTGAATCTTATGTTATATTCATTGCAAAAAAATATTTCTAAAGAACTCATAGTTTACTTTTAGGTTGTCATTAGCACACGCACTGTTATAAGCATCCCATAGTCGTCAAATGGTGACAGTGGAATCAAGGTACAGTTTGTTAGTGTTTTTATTCCGGCAATAATGGCTGTCAATAGGCACCAAGGATTCAACATACATCTTGACAGTGTTATGTTTATCAGGGTACAAATGCGAACGATGGTCACCACCTCGATTTTCTTTTGCAGGCAGTCCTGTTTGCCAGTGGAATTTACAAATCCTCTGCACTCATTTTTTGTCAATGTTAAGAATACTTAAAAAAACACGTTGGCAAATCTGGATTTGTTTAACCTTTAAGCGTTCGCGCGGGCTGTCAAGTGACCGCCCTTTTGGAATTTCGAATGATGCACCCCCTAGTGGGCTTTGGGTGAGGTGAGACAGGCGTGTATTCCTTAGTTACACTCTTGACCGCCTGTTCCGGCACAGGTTTGATTGACTCATGTCTAATGTCACTGAGTACAGTTATAAACTCGGAGACGCAGTGTCGGGCGGTCTGGTGACAGTCCCGCGAACGCCGAGGGGAATTTATATCGTCATACTGGTTGTCATTATATTTCTGCACGATTGCTACAGTTTATATCTTTTCCAGTCCTCCAAATATTGTGTATGCATGAAGTTTACGGCTTCATTTTATCAGTTTTGTTGTTCTTCCTTCTCTGCTGTGTCAAGAATTTTTTTACCGTTATTCATTTATTTGTGTAGGAACCGTCTATATATAGACACCGTGCGTGGCACTCTAGCGGAGCGAAGCGGTACTAAACTAGTGAGGCGAGGCGAGAGTGCGGCAAATAGCAGTGCATAAACACAGGTGAAATATTGTATAAACATGCAGAATGAGAGAAAGAGAACAGGGAATAATAACTGTTGTGTTGTTGGGTGTTTCAACAAGTACGGAAATACCACATCCGATGTAACATTTTACAAATGTCCAGTGCGCAAACATGAAAAGGAACGAAGAAAGCTCTGGATACGAGCGGTAAATCGCAAGAAGTAAGTTCATCACCGATATTTTAAATTCTTGCCATCTGAGTGGGCCTGTTTCATAAAATTGACTGATAATATTAAATAATACTATTAGTACTCATAATAATACTTATTAGTTAGCCAAATTCTGTTTAATAAAGGATCATGAGGACCGATAAAATTTCTACTCAGTCTTCCTATCAGTATTTAAATGATATTATATTTGTATATGAAACATTGTAACAAAGTTAGCTATTATTAGACTAAGCACACCTGCAGAAATAAGGCTAATCCCCAGCTGGGCTGTTTTTTAGATAAATACATATTAAAATAAATATTCTATGTAGTTGCCTAATTACGTTATGGATTTTACACTTTCTAATAAAATGTTTGCTTTTCAGCCCTGATGGAACATCTTGGGTACCATCCCGAAACTCAAGTATTTGCAGCAAACATTTTGTTGGTAATAGAAGATCGGGGCACCCGAAAAAAACAGCGTTTCTACCCACTTTATTCCCCGCTGTGTACAAGAAGACAGCTACTCCGCAAGCTTCCGAGAGGTTTGATAGAGTGACGAAACGAAGAAAATTACTTGAATGTTCGCAAGGGTTGGAAAGTGTGTATGTAAATCACTTCAATGTCGTTGTGCAGACAGAAAAAAGTGTCATTCTTAGTGGAAGTTTTATATATTCGTGCAAAGTAAACGACAGAGAAGTGTCTACCCAGGGGTGCATTCCGTTGTATCCTGAATTGAGGCCTAATGTGAAAATTGTGGAACCGAGGATATTTGGGATGAGGTACTAGGATTTCGAGGATATTCTTCAATTCGGGACGAAACAGAAATGCGAGATTTAACAGGCGTGTCATTTCAAGTGTTTAACTTGTTACTTAAAATAATATCTCGCGAAAAACGTACGGGTAAAGTAACTCAAGAAAATCGCTTGTTGATATTTTTAATGAAGATGAAGACAGGACTATCTCATTCTGCTATGAGAGTTTTGTTTGGAATCCATCGCACAACTGTGTCACGTATTTTCTCCACCACTGTGATGCTTCTTGCTTCCGCAATGTCAAATTTCATGTTCTGGCCCAGTAGGGAAAGTATAGATGAAACTATGCCTGCAGTGTTCAAGAATAAATACCCGACATGCAGGGTAATTATCGATTGTACGGCAGTTAAAGTTGAACAACCTCCTACGGTAGATCGCGGAGTATTTCTCTATTCCAATTACAAGGGAACATACACAGTGAATCAAACCCAGTGGCATGATTAGTTTTACGTCCAAATGCTATGGTGAGAGATGGAGTGACGCGTTTATCACAAACGACAGTGGGTTGTTGACATTATTAGAACCAGGTGATGAAATCATTGCTGACAAAGGTTTTTCTGGAATAGCAACAAGCCTTCCCTACAGAGGAGTGATTGTCCTAACCCCTCCCTTTCTTCATGATGGGAAGCAGACAGCTGACGATGTCAGGAAGACGCGCACTGTTGCATGTGTTCGCATTCATGTTAAAAGGTGTATTCAGCGAATTAAAATATACAATATTTTACAGAAGCATTCAATAGAACTTCTGCCTCATATTGACGACATTGTCCATATGTGTTGCGTTCTGATAAATGTGCAGTCCCCTGTTATCCAAGAAGATAATCAAAACTGAAGTGAAATAGAATACCTTGGCAATAACTAAATATTTTGATTGACATTACGACAAACATTTAATGTTAACACATATTGTAATAAACCGTTATAACCAAAATACTGAAAGCACATTCTTAACTAGTATTCTGTCATTTTAACATTTAACCTAGAAAAGTATATAATACAAACGCATTAAGGTACAGTGACTATTTGTCAGATAAGCAGGGGCCATAAATTTAAATCGATGATCATAAGCTAGCCTGTAACAAGTTTAGGTAGATAATACAAAAAATAAAATTGTTCTATTTTATGAATACAGTCACGAATATATCTAGGGTCCTTCTCTAC
This sequence comes from Meconema thalassinum, assembly GCA_946902985.2. Taxonomy (NCBI): domain Eukaryota; kingdom Metazoa; phylum Arthropoda; class Insecta; order Orthoptera; family Tettigoniidae; genus Meconema; species Meconema thalassinum. Next base: position 210,077,653 of record OX336398.1, read on the forward strand.
GGTTACACACAGTTGATGATTCTTACTGTATATAAATAGGTCACATAAACTGAGTCCTGTTAAGTGAATGAGTATCTGGCACTGAGTAAAATACACATGAGTTCTTTTTAATCTAACATTATTCGCCTCGTCTAGTTGTAAGTCCTTTACATTTAGTTCTCCTGTGTCTTCCATTATTCCCCTATCCTTGCAAGAGATCGGACATTTCACTTCCAGCAGTTGTAATTTGTGAACATTTAAACCACAACAAATTACTTTCACATTATAAATTTCCTGATAACACGCAATAGCCTGTGGTTCCATTTCCTTCCCATATGCAACATTGTGTAGTGCAACGCCTCTGAGGTTAGAGTCACTTATCATAGTAGAAGCTAAACTATCAAAGTTTTCCCTCCTGGTTTTGATGCGATGAGCCTTGTAACTCGCCGATATTCTACATTTTCTTTCTCGGTACCATTCTGGAGACTCACTCTGTTTCCGAGTTGTCACGGAAATGAGAAGAGCTATGTCACTATTAATATTCACATCGTTTTCAATAACCACTGTTCCCTCTCATTCAAAGGTCTCAAAACTAATTCTCCACGTATGTCGCACTGATTCTCGAGCAATTCCAAAGTAACTTTTTCACACTCTTCTTTCAAAATTAAATTCTCAACGGAATGTACTAAAAACATTACAGTACTCTTACAGGTGCGTTCGACTTCTGATTTGTTTTCTGCCTGAAGCATTCTGCGTAAAGGACAAGGTATATTTAAAAGATCAATATCAGTCGGATTGAAAGTTGGTAACGAGTTATTTAATGTTTTTCGTGGAAATAATTTTTCAATGCGCTTCCCTTTTGAATATTTTTCTTTCGCAGTACTTACTGAACTAGGTTTTCCCCAGGCTTGGGGCACATCAGTTTTAGAAACTCAGTGTTCATTATTAACATAATAAATCACCGCAACATTATGCTTACAAGTATTTCCAAGACCAGCTGGGCAAGGGCAGCTAGCGGCGACAACATTTCGCTCAGGGTCAATCTGTGAAATACAATAGTACGTATAATATGTAAGTAATTTAATAAATCTATAAGATATGACAATTTTAAAAAATTATGGTTATACAGCGTGTTTCCACCATGCGTCACATTTATGAATTATTATCTCAAAATCCCGTCATCAAATCGAATCCAAATTTTAACACAATATACATTGGAATGTTGTATAACTGGTTTATTAATTACAAAATTCTGTGTGTTCAAGGAACAAAGTTGTTATCATTTATGTACGGCAACTTTTTCTGGGCTCGGGGTGGTTGGAAAATGTAGTTCTTGGTCGCGTTGGAATACTTATACACTTCATGGGCATAAAGTACCTGTGCCGGTATTGGGTGTTTTGCTTACGTTCGCCCCTGCTTCTATCAAGTTTAGGCGTTTCTGTAGAAGTATATTTTAAAATAATGTTATCCTGATCAACTTTAAGGAAACCACGTACTCTTGCATAATGAAAAATCAATATTTTTGATTTTGGTGCCATAAAATTCTTCATTCTTTTCTGAATCCAAATATGTATAGTTTGTTGGGGTTTTGGTGTTTGCAAGTACCTTAAATTCGTTTTTTAAAATTAGCGTCCCATTCGCTGAATAATAAACTTTTAACTTTGCCAGCTGTTTTCCGTTAATACTCATTTTTTCATGTTTAGGTACCAATAACTAGCAAACCATTTAAGATAGAGGGCTAATTTTTTTACATTAACTTGCCTAATGGAGTACATGAATGTTAACCTATTTTCAATTCCAAAACATAGTAGACATGGATAGGGAAGAGAAAAATTGATACATATTTTTGAATAAATTTAAAAAGAAAGATTTCAGATTTTTTTTATTGCATTCTGTCCAAATAATAATGGAACTCATCTGCCTTGAACCATTCCAAGTACGTGAACAAAATTTGAGAGCATTTGATTGAAAAACAACTGAGAAATGTGTACCTGAGGCAACTTATACAACATTTTTTTTGGAAATGAATCTGTCCAAATTTGTATTCATTTCACACATCCTATAAAAGCAAAGTAGCACTACATGGTCAAAAACAGCTCAGAATATACCCCTTCTTATATGTTACAAGAATCATAGCTGTACCTTTAGCATAAACCCAGAAAATACTTAGTAAAGTGATGCCACAAAAATATACTTTTTCATCGTGTAAGAGTACGTGGTGTCCTTAACACTTTTATAACCCCAGTGGTGTGGTAGAACATCTGGTGGAACCTGCGTACATCTTGCATTGTCATAGAAGAACACTAAAAGTCTTTCCTTCCTTTATGGTCATACTTCGGAAGAGTTGGAAGCCTTTGAGATGAATGTCTGTCATTTTCATCCCTATTCTTTCTTTATTTTGTCGTTCCATTCCAGCTACAATCGGACAGGAGTAAATACATTCTCCAACATATTCCACAGTATTTTGGGTAATGTTCGTCTCGTTGGGTAGTGGCTAGTAGACATGGATTGGGAAGAGAAAAATTGATACATATTTTTGAATAAATTTAAAAAGAAAGTGGTAGCTGACAGATGTGAAGATTACCGTACAATCAGATTGATTACTCATGCTTCAAAGATCCTGTCTAGAATAATTTACAAGAGGATGGAAAGCCAGATAGAAACGTAGTTGGGTGAAGACCAGTTTGGTATCAGGAGAAATGTAGGAACAAGGTAAGCTGTACTAAGTCTTAGGCTGCTTAAAAGGTAGAATAAGGAAAGATAAGAGAACGTTCATGCCATTTGTACACTTAGAAAAGGCGTTTGATAACGTTGATTGGACTAAATTGTTTGACATTTTGAAATCTATTGGAATAAAGTACAGGGATAGGAGGGTGATCTACAATCTATACAGAAACCAGACAGCAGTCATTCGAGCTGAAGGATATGAGAGAGAAGTGGTATTCAGAAAGGTGCAAGGCAAGGCTGCAACTTATCACCCATACTTTTCAATCTTTATATTGAACAAGCAATGAAGGAAATTGGAGAAATGTTTAAAGTGGGAGCGAAGATTCAAGGAGAAATAATTTCAACTCTGAAATTTACTGATGACATCGTCATCTTGGCCGACACTCCTGAGGATTTGAATGAGTTTTTGAATGGTATGGACTCCGCTTTCTTCTTATTATTATTCTTCGTATCCCTTGTGCCTTTAAGCGTCGGGGTAGCCTCGTTCTGTCCATCTCTGCCACTTCGATCTATTTTCACACAATCTCTTCATTTCCAGCCTTGTTTTCCCTCGCTTCTGTCCGATTTTCTCAATTCTGTCATCCCAAGTGGTACGGGGTCTTCCTCTTCCTACTCTCCCTTCCACTTGCATTTCAAAAACCTGCTTCGCTTTTCTCTCTTGTTCCATCCTCCTGACATGTCCATACCACTTCAACTGACGTTCCTCAATCACCATACTTATCGCCTTCTTTTGTCCTGCTTCTTCTCCGATTCTCTCATTCCGGATCCTATCCCTTCTAGTCCTCCCCACTGCTCGCCTTGTATACTTCATTTCAGTGGCAGTGATCTTACTGAGATGCTTGTCTTGCAGTGCTAAACTCTCAGTGCCATATAGGGTGATCGGGGCCATAACCGTGTTGTAAATCTGCATTTTGGTCTTGATGCTTATCTCATTCTTCCCTACTATTGTATTATTCATCTCATAGTAGAGATGGCTTTTTTAGTTCTATTGAGTACCTCTTGCTCTATTTTCCCATCACTACTTAATATGGTGCCAAGATATTCAAAGTTTCTACTTTATCGAGAGGTCTTCCTCCACAAATTATGTCAAGTTGTTGTTCCTGTCTGTCCAGTTTTGAGACCCACATTACTGTGCTTTTATCTGTATTCACTACCATTCCTTTCCTTTCCAATTCTTCATACCATTCCACCACGGCCTGCTGAAGTCTTTCTGGTGTATCAGCAATCACTATTATATCATCTGCATAGAGGAGTGCTTGCAAGTATACAGGTCTTAGTCTCTACATACCAAGCTTGGTCCTATGGGTTCGCCGCTTACATATTTTTGTTATTTCTTCCAGGACGATATTAAACAGTAGAGGGCTGAGGCTATCACCTTGTTTTACTCCCCTCTCCATTTGGAATTCTCCCGACATTTCACCATCTATGCGAACTATTCCCACAGGTTGCTGGTATACACTCTTCACAGCATTTAACAGTCTCATTGGTACCTTCTTCGCTGCCAGTGCCTCCCATATACTCTGCCTCGGTACAGAGTCAAAAGCTGCCTTCAGGTCTAGAAACGCAAGGTAGAGGTCACGGTTTTTGGCAATTCTCTTCTCTATTACTGTTCTAATTGTGTTGATGTGATCTTGTGTCTGACGTCCTGGCCTAAAAGCTGCCTGCTCCTCTTCAATGTCATTTTCCACCACCTTCCTAAGTCTCCTTTCCAACACCCGAGTGTAGATCTTGTACGCTACAGATGATAGACAGATAGCCCTGTAATTATTACAGTAGTAGCTGTTCCCTTTCTTGTGCAACGGGATAATTAGATTTTTCTTCCATTCCTCTGGTATTCTGTTCTCTTCCCACATTCTCCTAAACAGCTTAGTAAGTTGCTTCACTATCTCAACACCTCCATATTTGATTAACTCTGGAAAAATTCCATTAGGACCTGCTACATTCCCAGTCTTAATTTGTTTAATTGCCATTATGACCTCCATTTCTTCTATTTTCCCTTCTATTTCTGGATTTTACACATCTTCATGTGGTCCATAAACAATCCCATCCTCTTGCTCTGCCGCATTTCTCTGGAACTTCTCCTCATAGTGTCTTCTCCACACTTGAAGCACTTCTTCCTTCTCTGATACTAGGTTATTCCCATTCTTGATTGTCCTAGTCTGCTTTCCATACTTCCCTCTTATAGACTTTATGGTTTTCCAAAAGCTTCTTGTATTCTTCTCTCTAGCTTTGCTTTCAACCATATTCCCAAACTCTTCCCAAGATTTTCTCTTAGCTTCCTTCACTACTCTTTTCGTTTCATCCCTTCTTTTGATGTATTCTTGCCTGTTTTCTTCCGTAGGACATCCTATGTATCTTTTCCATGCTTCTTTCTTGCTCTTTACCTTCTCCTTCACTTCTTCATTCCACCAACTTGTTCTTTTCTTTCTGGTATCTACCACTGCCTTTCCACACACTTCTTCTGCTGACTTTAGCAACACTGATTTTATGTCATTCCACATGTCATTGATTTCTTCACTTCCATTAGTTCTTATTTGCATCTTCTCCTTCACTAATTCTGCATCCTGGGACCTTTTCTCTTCTTTTTGAAGTTCCTTCAATCGGATCATCTCAAACCTTTTGGTTCTTGGTTGGATTGGCCTCTTGAATCTGGTGTCCATTACCAGCAATCTATGATCTGTAGCTAGATCTGCTCCTCGTATGACCTTCACATCCATGATGTTATTCCGTATGCCATGAGGGTTCATAAAGTAGTCTATAACACTCCTCGCATTTCTACCTTCAGCCTCAAAAGTTATCTTATGTACTTCTTTATGGGGGGAAAATGAGTTTCCCAATAACAATTGTTTTTCAGTGCAGAATTCTATAAGTCACCTGCCATTTTCATTCAGCGTCCTCTCTCCACCATGATTGCCCATGCTTCCATGTGCTATTCTTTTGTCCTGGCCTATTCTTGCATTTAGGTCTCCTCCTATCAAGACATGGCGTCCATTCGCAACCTCTTTGTCCACGGTCCTTTGGAGTTGAACATAAAACTCCTCTTTATCGAGTAAGTTGGTGTCTTCTGTTGGGGCGTATACTTATATGAAGGACACTTTCATCTCTATGTCAAGGTTAATAACCATTATTCTCGAGTTTATTGGTTGCCGTCCACTCACTTTGGTTTCAGTCTGCTCGCTGGTGACTATGCCCACACCTTCCTTTGCCCTACTGTCCATCCCAACCCCAGAATATCTCAAAATATACCCTTCTTGTAATCTCTTCATTCCACTTCCTTTCTTCTTCACCTCACTAAGTCCCAATACTTCCAGTTTATGACTCTTCATTTCCTGTATTAACTCTACATCTTTTCCAGCGATTGTCTTGATATTCCATGTACCAAATCTCATACTCCGTTTCCATTGCGGTCGTTGTCGTCGTGTAGATCCGTCCAATCCGAGGATACTGTTGTTGCTTTGAATCATTTCTACCCCCACATGGGTGATTAGCCCAATGTGAAGTGGTTTGTTGGGTTGCCTTCCCAGCCTCCTTATTTATGTCCCCAGGAGACAGGGTGGCCCAGTTATACCCCCAGGCACCGGGTACCCATTTTGGTCGCCTCTTACGACACGCATGGGCTACGGTGGGACAATTCTAAACCCCAGTCACCACGCGGGGTATGGACTCCGCCTTGAGGAAAGAATTCATGATGAAAATTTATAAATTTAAATCAAAAATATTGGAATGCAGCCAAAAAAAAAATCAGAAACCTCTATGGACATCAAATTGGCAGGTAAAAAGCTGAAGGAAGTAGGAGACTTCTGTTATTTAGGAAGCAAAATAGCCAGTGATGGACGAATCAAGGACAGACAGGGAAGATTTTAAACAGTCAAAATCGATCATTCTTGCTGTAGAATTCGAGGGGAAATTTGGAGACCTTAATGGGATTTACGAGCTCTGGAACAGGCAGCTTCTGATGCATAACGTTACCGGAAGCAAATCGAAGCGTGCTGGAATGCTCGCAAATCAGTGAAAGGTTGAAACGCTCAATGAGGTACGTGGAATAATATTCCAAATGTTCCATCGCGACCTTGTTGTAATTAGCGATGCAGAACTCCTGCGGGAACTGAGGAATCACTAAGATTAGGCCCAACACCCTATACATTGGAGAGTACAGCAATCGATACTGGCGCTTTCATTCTCATTTTCATTTTGAGGGTGATGTTGTACCTAAGCAGGTGAAGGTCACAGCATACCACTGCAATGTTCGACTGTATATCTCTCCACCTATGCGCTGCTACAAATGCCTGAAATTCGGACATGTTTCTGCCATGTTCACTGCCAAGGCCGTGTGAAGAGAATGTGGCAAGGGAAAACATGAGGGTGAGAGGCGTACGCCTCCCCTGATATGTCCCAACTGCCAAGGCCCGTGTGTAGAGAGTGTGGCAAAGGAACACATGAGTGAGAGTGGCGTTCGACTCCCCTGATATGTCCCAACTACCAAGGCCGTGTGTAGAGAGTGTGGCAAGGGAACACATGAGGGTGAGAGGCGTACGACTCCCCTGATATGTCCCAACTGCCAAGGCCGTGTGTAGAGTATGTGGCAAGGGAACACATGAAGGTGAGAGGCGTACGACTCCCCTGATATGTCCCAACTGCCAAGGCCGTGTGTAGATAGTGTGGCAAGGGAACACATGAGGGTGAGAGGCGTACGACTCTCCTGATATGTCCCAACTACCAAGGCCGTGTGTAGAGAGTGTGGCAAGGGAACACATGAGGGTGACAGGCGTACGACTTCCCTGATATGTCCCAACTACCAAGGCCATGTGTAGAGAGTGAGGCAAGGGGACACATGAGGGTGAGAGGCATACGACTCCCCTGATATGTCCCAACTGCCAAGGCCGTGTGTAGAGTGTGAGGCAAGGGAACACATGAGGGTGAGAGGCGTACGACTCCCCTGGTATGTCCCAACTGCCAAGGCCGTGTGTAGAGTGTGTGGCAAGGTCATACATGAGGGTGAGAGGCGCGCGACTCCCCTGATATGTCCCAACTGCCAAGGCCGTGTGTAGAGAGTGTGGCAAGGGAACACATGAGGGTGAGAGGCGTACGACTCCCCTGATATGTCCCAACTGTCAAGGACGTGTGTACAGAGTACGGCAAGGGAACACATGAGGGTGAGAGGCGTGGGACTCCCCTGATATGTCCCAACTACCAAGGCCGAGTGTAGAGAGTGTGGCAAGGGGACACATGAGGGTGAGAGGCGTACGACTCCCCTGATATGTCCCAACTGCCAAGGCCATGTGTAGAGTTTTTTTTTTCTTGTGGTCTCCTGAGAGGCCGAGTGCAGGTCTTTCTAGTCGACGCCCGTGGGCGACCTGCGCGTCGGGATGATGGATGGAATGGATGAAGATGAATGAAATTAGGCAAGGATGTGGAAGGAAGCGGCCGTGGCCTATCAGAAGGTACCGTCCCAGCATTTGCCTGGTGTTGAAAATGGGAAACCACGGAAAACCATTTCAAGGACGGCCGACGGTGGGGCTCGAACCCAGGCGTCTACCGAGTCAGCAGAGAGCTTGGCCCCATGACCTAATGCTGCGCTTTAGCCAGCAAAGCCACTGCTGTCGGTATGTGTAGAGGGTGAGGCAAGGGAACACATGAGGGTGAGAGGCGTACGACTCCCCTGATATGTCCCAACTACCAAGGCCGTGCGTAGAGTGTGCGGCAAGGGAAAAAATGAGGGTGAGAGGCGTGGGACTCCCCTGATATGTCCCAACTGCCAAGGAAGTCACTCTCCACGATCGAAGCAGTGCCCTCAGTTCACTAAAGAAACAAAGATTCAAGAAATAAGGACTCTTGATAGGCTCTCATATCACGACTCTGGTAAGGGGTACCAAGATGAGAATGCAGGTGCGCTTCATAAAAAGGGAGGTAGCGCGCAGTTCGTTACTCCTGTGAGGGTCCGGACGGGGACGCCAAGAGTCCGCTGATGAGCCAGCTTGGTGGCCTAGGTGAAACCCCATACAAGACACGGCACAGACCTAAAAAACGTAATGAGTTTTAATTCACTGGCCCTGAAAGCCAGCCTTCATAGGGAGGTTATGGCTGTTTGAGCTTTTGGTTCTCGCTGTAAAGAGGCGCAGGTGTGCTTCATAAAATGGGAGCTAGTGCCCAGTTCGCTACTCGTGTGGGGGTCTGGGCGGGGACACCATGAGCTCACTGATGAGCCAGCTTGGTGTCCTAGGTGAAACCCCACACTAGACACGGCACAAACCTACAAGAATTGCTGAGTTTTAATTTAGAGGCATTGAAAGCCAATATAGTAACGTATGTTAATCTGCACTTGAGCGAAACTGTGAGTGAAGAAATGAAGTACCGTACTTCATAGATTGAGGGTAGGCTATAATAAATCTTGTAGTTGCGGGGGAAAATACCACCGATAATGCTTAAGTACTTTCCTAAGAAAAGGATCTAAAAACCAGGAGAAGGGGGCAAGAGAGGAGGGAGAAGGGCTGATGATTAAACAGATGTTGCATTAGAAAATTTCTGCCACACTGTGGAAAGTGGGCCTAATGATGAGTGGCGGTACTCAACAAACAAATACAAGATATGTTAGCCATTTTGCATACAACAGTTGAGCCCTGTACTCATATTTATCTGAAAAGCGAAATTGTAAATCATTCTGGAGATTCTGGTTTTGTATCAGATATTCCAGAGAAAGATTCAGTAGTATGTTTTAAAGAAACAGCTTAACACATCTTGAATGACGAATGGTACAGAAGCCGTTGCTTTGATGGAAAGGAAGAAGAGGTAAGAATCTTGAATAATAATAATAATAATAATAATAATAATAATAATAATAATAATGGTTTACGTCCCTTTTAACTACCGAGGCTTTTAGAGACGCCGGAGTGCCGGATGTTTGCCCCGAAGGGGATAATTAACGTGCCAGTAAGTATAGTAACACGGCTCCATCTCATTTGCACACCCTCAAATGACAGATGACTGCGCCAGGATTCGAACCTGCAACCTTGAGCTCATCAAGCGAGAACAAAGAATCTTGAAAACAGCAGCCAAATCATTCAACAAAACATCGAGGCTGAACCATATGAATGCTCACTGTTTCCCACGCTCAAGGCAATGGACAACTCGTTGATGAAGTGATACCTGGGATCACACTGATCTACTGATCCTCTTGGTTGCCGTTGAACAGGGTGAACACCATCTGAAAATGATTATGCCTCGAAAAGGTAAAACCCCACACAAGATTCACAATATTCGTGGCATTCAATCCCCAATAGGAGATATGAACGGCGTTTTTTACCACTGTATGCTTTCACCGGCTGTGACACTGATATGAAATGAAAAAAAAAACACACCTGGAAAATGTTGCAACAAGCATTAAGCTAATGAAGAAACTTCTGGTCTTCAAATAACTCTATGAATCACTAGACGCCCCTGAAAATGCTGGTGAAGCTTCATATCAACATACAATGCAAGTGGCTCAAGCGACGTGAACACTGCTCGCCACCAGCTGTTCCAAACAACCAATCCACGCTCAATTCAGGTTGGATGTTTTGCCGCCAACGACTGCAGTGGCACAACAACACTCGTTACGAGCTTACCACCAGGTTCAGCGCTAAAAAGGACCCACACTAGTTAGGCTGGAAGAGAGAAGAAAGAGGTCTTTGTCCAAGCACATCCACCTTGCCTACATTACCACCAGATTTACACTACATAATTTCCTGTGCTTGTCAACATAAGTGCAACAAGAACTGTGAGTGCCAGAATAGTTGGACTGAAATGTTCAACATTGTGTAGTTACTGCGCCAGCCACGGTTGTAGCAACAAAGATGCAGAAGATGAAATAGATGACGAAGAGGAGGTTCTTGGGATCAATTAGCTGATATTGAGGAATGTTAATGTTAAAACACTATTGCTGATTAAGTAGCTTCAGTAGAGATTGTAGTGCGTACATACAATATGTATGTCTTTTCTGTGTTAGCATTGGATGTTGGGTAGATAATAAATTCTCATTTCCACAGTGTTTCTGAGGTTCGATCAATCCCCTTCCCTCTTTCATCTCATCCCTCCTACCCTCCCCTCCTACACGTGCTGTGCTTAAGAATGCCTAATTTGTGTTGGCCACAGCCATCAACTACTCTATGCTAGCCATCTCACAATACACACAACAACAAAATCAAACAGTATGGGGTTACTCGCAGAGCATCTCAACAGGAATTTACTGGTGTTAAGGCGCCTTCGAAGACTGCAGTTCGGAAGGATGTGACGAAGTTCAAGTCTACTCTTAAATAAAAACAAGAAGTTCCGTGACGAACTAAAGAGCCTACTTTTCTTAAGATTTAAGATTCATGCCAAGGATAAATCTATATGGACTTATCTAGAACAATGACGAAATTAAGTTGGTAATATCGAAATTTCTAATTACTTGGAAATATACTTGGCATAATGTAGCCTAATAGAGCACTACAGTTTGCAGCCCTGGTGACTGAGTATATTCTAGGTTCCATCTCTTAAGGTACAGAATACACAATTTGGTTGAAGTACAATGGATAGCATGGATGTTACATGCAGTTAGACATTTGATCTATCAACGCGCGTAAAATCATGTTGGCAACAATGTTATAAATGTGTTGGTCAGAAATAATCTGAAATATTATGTGCCAATTTTGGATGAAATCCATTTGTTAGTATAGAAGTTACTGGTATTTTAAAATTTGGAACTATCAGCAGGCGTAGAATCATGTTGGCAGCACTGACATATGTTAGTTACTCTAAATTAATCTAGAATGTCAGGTACTACACGTGTGCAAAGTTTAGAGCTGTTGGCTTGCATACTTTCTGATATATTGATATTAGGGTAAAACATAGAGACAGCATTTATTAACAGCTGGCAGCCCTGTTTGCTCTTAAGGATACACATAGTGGTATCTGTTATGGTACACATAGCACATACGAAATTTGTTTGAAATCCAATTGATATTATATAAGTTACATGTATTTAAAAATTGGTCCTATCAGCAGGTTTAGAATAATGTTGGTAGCACTGACATAAATTAGTTACTCCAAATTAATCTAGCATGTCTGGTACTATACGTGTGCAAATTTTAAAGCTGTTGGCTTGCATACTTTCTGATATATTGGTATATGGATAAAAAAAAATAATTGCGAGAGCATTTATTAACAGTCGGCAGCCCTGGTGGCTCTTAAGGATACGCTCAGTCATATCTGTTTATGTACATATAGAACATACGAATTTTGGTTGAAATCCATTTGTTAGTATAGAAGTTACATGCATTTAAATGTTGGACTTATCTGCAAGCTTATAATCTTGTTGGCAACACTGACATGCATGGCCTCCTGGAAATTAAACTGAAAAATTGTTATCTATATGTGTACCAATTTTGGAATAATTCCCATACATACCTTCCATGATATCCAACATGGAGCTCAAATTTCAATTGCGGATTTTCAGTAGTTGGTAGCACTGATATCAGTTTCCAGTATGGCATTGAGATGTTCCGGTTTAGATCTTTACTCATACCAAAGTTGGTTCCGATTGCTGCAGCCGTTTAGGAGTTGATAGACACACACACACACACACACACACAGACGGACAGACACACATTTTCCCGGATCGATCTAATAAGTCTAATTTTCCTCGTTTTTGCAAAATGTGAAAAGTAGGCTAAAAATATAAAACAGTATGGGTTTCGCCAATGCTTCCCCTACCACGCACATGTAAACATGCAATCACTTCTGACACGAACAGACAGATGCAACTTATGGTGCAATATTTAAATGTAATGTAAATATGTAGCCATCATCAATGGATGAACATTGCACCAGAAACTATATTAGGTATCCATTTCCAGCACCGTGTATGAGACACGCAGTCAAGCTAGAAAATTGCAAAAGTGGAAAACGAAGAAAAATAAAATAAGGGAGAGACAAGCGGAAAGAGCCTACCCGTACACACTGAAGATAAACCTGACGTTCTGCTTAACGTTTCTAGCTGCTTTCAATCTGGTCCCCTGGCATCAAACCTCTCTCACAGTATCACTGGACATTGCTAGTGTAATTAGCGCGGTAATTGGGTAATTAAATTAATTAGATCACCCAGTAGATTAATTAATTTAAAGCAACACAAGTTGGCGGCATTTTTATTTATATCGGGTATACATGTGTATGTTCCTGTCTTATTCCCACGTCTGGACAACCATATAAATAAAACAAAAGGGAGGGGGGCTTCATTGAGCTATATTCATGTGCACTGCAAAGGAATCCCATCTTGCTTTACTGGAGTTTGGGGACGAACTCCACCACGCTAGGAAATAAACTTAAGCCCTGGGCGAAACAAAACCCACTTGCTACTGTGTGTGCCTCCTGTATTTCCAATCTAAAAGGGTTATGTGGTGATTCCTTAGGTGCCCTTTTCACACTAATTCCCAGGCTCCGGGAGTCTGTTGTCAGGGTCATGTACGGTTCTTAAAATGTTAATCTAAAATGCCGAGGTGAAAATACAGGAGTTACTATTCTATGAGTAAGCACACATAGCCTTTTACTACAAATTAACATTTACTCATATAAAAACCATCCTAATTACACACATAGCTAATATAATCACAAGAATATTAAACCCAAGAAACTACTAATAATCACGATAATAATGATAATGATAATAAACAGAAAATATCGAACAAAAAATAACAATAATAGTAATAATAATAAAAACACATTAACAACAAAATAAAAAGGAAGCCTATATAAACTTCCAGGAGATTAACAAAAGTTAACTTAACAGGGCAAACAGCTGTTCTAAAACTAAAAGTCCATAAGAGAGTCTGTAAGGTCCATCAGCTGTGTCCAGATCCACAGATCTCAAAAGATAAGGCAACAGCAACTAACATCTGCCGGATGCTTAAAGAAAACAAGTTTTTAAAAAAAGATATTCCTCACAGGAATAACCATAAACCATCTTCCATTTCACATGAGCTCAGGAATATTAAATTTAAATTATTTTATTAACCATTTTACATGGTGTCGGGGTAGAGTGCCTGCCTCTCACGCGGAGGCCCCGGGTTCGATTCCCGGCTCCGTCAGGGATTTTAGAAACTGACCTGAGGGCTAGAACGGGGTGCACTCAGCCTCGTGAGGACAATTGGGTAACTGTCTGACAGTGAGGCAGCGCCCCGATCACGAAAATTTACGGCCGAGGGGATCCGATGCGCTGAACACGCGTTATCACAATATCTGCAGGCCAAATGGCTGGGCAGCGGTCGCTTGGTAGGACTAGGCTCTTCACGGGCTGTAGTGCCAGCGGTTATTATTATTATTTTATTATTATTATTTACTTGATTGATAATAATAATAATTATAACAATAAAAACATTCTCACTTGACTTGTTTCAGCTAAACAAGGTAACCTCTAAACACAGGCCCTGGACAATGGATACCTCTCAAGAAATCATACTAATCTGATGAGGGCAACCAGATAAAAATAAAATAGACAAAAACGACCCATTACGAAGAAAAATATAAAAAACTCTTGCATATAAATTTAGTGAAATGATCCATACGTAAAATCTTATACATCTGGTCTTATATGGTTGTCATCTGATCTGATCGCATTATCAGACAAGATTAGGGGTTGGTTGCATCGCTAAACACACCCCCAGGTGGATATACAATACGCTTTTCAGCTCGATAAACCCGGTAAAGAATCTCTCGGCATTTAAAAACAAAAATACTAGAATCGCTCGGCAACGGAGGATGGGGTCCAGATCTAAAATGCTTGTGACCGCTCATTCCAACCGCACTGGCGCTCTCGACATGAATCCAAAAATGACAAAACACAACCAAAAGCATACAAAAACTTATTAACAATGAACCAGCGGGCAAGAATATTGCATTGCATTTACTCATTGGGAACATGGCCGCTCATTACCTCGCCAGAGCCGAGGTGGCGGGAGTTGATGACGGCCAAGGCTACAGGATAAAAATCCTCCCCGCTGCACAATGCAACCTTACAGGCGCGCGGTTGTCAACTACCCGGCTTTGAATCATAAAGGACATCGCTTGAAAAGAGTAACTAGCCTTACAAAACATTTAAAAGTAAAGATAATGCCCCCCTAGCCACAGATATCACGCAATAGATCAGCTTAGTAAGGCAAGCGGGGTCTCTTTCTTCTCGTTCAAACGGTCTGCATCTGTGTGTACGCCTGAAATCAAATACCGCTGCAAAAGAAAAGACTCGAACCCAGTCCTTTGCCGTAAAACTCTGAAAAACATAGTTGGCAATCATGACATCTCGTCATGCCCACAATACTCAATCAAACAATATCTTACCTTGGGCGTTACACAATTATTCTTCACGAAACCCCCAACTTCTGAACAAATTACTCCGCTGACGGAATAAATTTAACAGAGAAAACAATAGCATGCACTCACACTCACATCTGACCACAGCCAATGCTCAAAATTCAACCCTAATCAAAAATCAGTGGCTAAATTACCCAGAATGAAATTATATTTACTGGATGCAATTATCCGCCGACCGTTTACTTGTAAAATGAAATAATATTACACGCTTCCCTCAACCTGATTCACAACTCCCCAATATAAGTCACCTAACCAGCCACTTTACACACACAAAATAAACTAACTTCTCGATATTACTTTACTCTCAGCCATGCTCAAAAACCTGCCTCACAAAGCCAAAACCATACATTCTAATGTGGATGACGACTCCAAAAATCAATGATGCTCACAGGCACATAATACAGATTAAACAAAAGGGGGGGGGGGGGGGGGGGGGGCTGATGGTTAATTCAACATGCACACATGCAAAAAATAACACATTTTAGTTACAAAACGCGCGAGCCACGACACAAGATTAGACACATTTTATGACTTGAACAAACTGGTCACCAACAGAAAAGTAGGATAAATAATTTACTGATTTAAATTTGCAGTAACCAAGGTGTCAAATCCATTTCGCCTACCCCCTCAGTATGGGGCTGAGTATTTAGCTAAAAACCCCTACATGGCGGCCTTAGGTCCACAATTTGACTTACCCCATCCTGGGCTCAGGCCAATCACACCCATTGTCGTATCCATTTTAAATGCACTCAACATATGATAAAACAAGTAGTTCCGTGAATAACTATACAGCCTATTTTCATATATCCTACTTATTTATTTATTGCCACGACAATGCAGTGACCCAATTACAGTAGCAACAATTGTTTACACCCGGATAATACATGGAAATACATTAAAATACAAATACATTGGAATACAAAATAAAAATTGAATATTAAAAATTGAAATTAAAAATTATAAATTAAAATAAAAATTAAAAAGATTGTTAATAAGAAATATCCACAAGTTCTGGTCGTAATAACAGTAAATGAAGCATGGTTTTTAACGTTTGGTCACATCATGTAAAACTAGATTCATAATTTAAGGTACTATTACAATGCTGTAAGGTTGGCATTATTGGTAATTGGTAATAATATAAAACCTAAAACTAACAGCAGCCAAATTTTATATCTCTGTTCTAGTGAATCATTTGACAGCTAACTCTAAGTGTAAGTTTCTTCTATAATTTAGCAAGGACATTCCGAAATCCAAACTGTTGTCAGCTGAGAGCACAGCACATATTCAATATAGGTGATTTTTTATGGAAATTTAGATTACATTTTTTAACTATTAGGAGATCTCGTTTTCTGAGACATTTCTTTCTTACGTTGAAATTTATTTGCCCTAAAGTTTCACTCGTGTCTGAGATACAATTGATAATTTTATACAAATATATCTGCTGAGCAATAATCCTGCGTGTTGAATGTTTAGTCATTTGGAATTCTGACAACAAGTTAGAGTAAGGAATTTTACATCGGATGGCTGATACTATGCACTTCTTGTAATATACTCGTATTACTTCAGCACAAACAGCCTTCTCCTAATTCTTTTCATTTACCATGCAACGCCACCATGGTAACGGGACTTCTGACAAGCTTCGTTCTTTACATGCTCTCTCTAGGAGATTTCCAGATACTAGTATCCACTATTCATCTTGGCAATCCATTTCGATCACGTTACTTAGTTTCATGGCAACTATATAACCAATACATTTCTTAGCAATTCATAACAACTTCGTCACACCTAATCCAACGTTCTCCCCACGATGTAAGTAAAAGAATTTTTGCTCTCATGATTCAATATTCTTACACATTAATTTCAATATACAAGACTATTTATATTGTTTGTTTTTTCTCTCTACACAGATTTCTCTACCTGGCAAATACATATCAACCATCATTTATAACTTAACTTATTCAGCATTTCTATTTTCATATCCATGTAAGTGTTATAGTTTTTATATCTTTTTCCGTTCTGTTTGTGTTTTTGTTTCTCAGTTTAATTTCTTCTTTTTATATCTCTTCAATTCAACGCTGTTTTATCAAGACTTTTTCATGTTTTTCATTTTGTAACAGATCTGGTGTTTTGGAATTTTACTTTGTGAGCTTTTGGAACAAAAATTATTTCAGGATCCTCTGTTATGCCAAAATGTTATTAAGTGTATGTTATTGCACATTTACTTATCCTATACTACGCTGAGGAAGGTCACAATGTGCGGTTTTAATGTACAATGTATTGACTTAGGGTAATAAATAGTATACTAGAAGACCCGTGCTGCTCCACAGCATTCACTTCAACAATCCTACAGCACTTCTGTCCAAATGACATTTGCATGTCTTCATGCTAGTGACCTGAACAGACATTTACACGTTATAACCACCGCTATTTATAGGTAAATGTTATTTGGATCAGGTGTACTATGTACTTTTTTCTGCTATAAACCTAGGCCGCTATGCGCGGCAGTTTTAAAGGTGCCGGGACGTCTTCAATAGACCGTGTACCGCTTAGTTTGAATGGCTTTTTAGTCCACGCGTGGCCAAGACAGATCCACGGTCTTTAATAGTTGTAGATCTTCCTGTATTCAATAACATACATTCTTATCTAGATTTGTAAACGTCACACAAATAAACATGGCTCTGGCCTGAGAAAGAACATAGGAACAAAAGGGGGAGAAAGGGAAAAACCAGTTCCGCCCAGTTAACACCCGGGTTAGTCGACTATAACTGGTGCCAGAGTGAACACGAAACTGCTTGGTTACAGTTAGGGAGACAACCGGATAAGTATCAGCCTGTATTATTAGAGTATAACCATAGCTGATTTTGAATATCCATATAATCACCCCAAACAGATAAATTCCGGATTTTTATCGCCATTTTAGAATTTCACCTTTGCATTAGATATACTACATTTAGCATACACCGACAGTTGCATTACCAACACTGCGACTAAATAACTGTGCATATTATATATATTTTTCTCCTGTATTCTCAAACATAGATGTTATAACCTAAGTGTAATGGATCTGATGATGATCGCGTGACGATTGAAACTGGTCATCCTAGTGTATTTATTAATCTCATGTAATTTATTTCAGGATTAGGGCATAACCCAGCTCTATTTGGGTACATTCGTGTTGACCGACTGAAAAGCACCAAACTTTTGTTTTTGTTCGAAAAAGCTTTTGATAACGTTGATTAGAGTAAGTTGTTTGACATGTTGAAACATATTGAAATCAAGTATGGGGATGACAGGCTGATCAACAATCTATACTAAAGGCAAGGCTACAACTTATCACCCCTAGCTTTTAATTTATTGATTGGAAAAGCAATGAAGATAAATAGAGTAAAATTTCAAGTAGGAGTAAATATTCAAGGATAAATAATCACAACTCTGAGATTTGCTATCGACGTTGTCATCATAGCCGATTTACCAGAGTTTTGAATGAGTTTTTGAATGGTGGGGACTTCGCACTAAGAACATAATTCATGATTAATATCAATAAATGTAACCAAATCATGAAATGCAGCCGACATAAATCAGAAACCCATATTGACGTCAAGTGAAAGGCTAAATTAAGTAGAAGACTTTTGCTACTTGGGATGCAAAATAACCAGTGATGAACGAAGCAAAGAGGTTGTGAAAATTTGGTTGGCTGAGGCAAGGAAGACACTTCTGTATTGTAAAATTATATTGACACCAAATATAGATTTAAGTAAAGGAAAGCTACTTTGGAATATCTTCCTGGGGTGCTGTACGCTAAGGAAGTAAAACTTAGACTCTTGAAGCAGGACAAAAGCGGAGAATATACGATCCTGAAATGCGCTGTTCCAGGAGACTATTGAAGATTAAATGGGTAATTGATGGGTAATTGAACAACACACTGAAATGTATTTAAATGTGTAGGCGAGTGGAGATATTTCTGGCGACTACCAATGAAGACATGAGAAGTGTTGGCAGGACACATTCTAAGACACCCAGGAATAGCCAACTCAGTTGAGGAAGGAAGTGTCGAGATTAGAAACTATAGGGGTAGACGAAGGTTAGAATATGTTTAAACGGTGGCCAGGGAGGGCTGTATCAAACTAGTTAAAAAACTGAAGACGCCAACAACAACAACAACAACTACTATGAACTTGCCACAATTAATTAGAATGTGATTATTTAAATGTCCTCTCTTAGGAAATGAAGGTTCACAATTGTTACAGAGACATGGTTTCTAGATTCTATAGATTCGATCGTATGTCCTCAAATATCTCCTTAGAGCTGAGTTGTTTTCACATATACAGTGATATTCTTAGGCTGGTGGGGGGCCAACGGTCAGTTACCAGTCGCACGAATGCCTTTCGCCAGCCAACCGAATTCAGTCCGCCGATTGCGCGCAGGTAAAACCCGCAACATGGTACATTAATTAATGGTAAATTTACTCTTCGTGATAATTAAAAAATTTACCTTTTCACAGAAGATGTCGAAAATGTTCTCCTCCAGCTGACAGACAGGCGTTGAATCGTGGATATAAATTAGCGTTTACACGTTATAATTCTCCTCCGTAATGAGGGATATCTGCTGCCGTATATTGTTCTCCAGCTCCTCTAGGGTACGAGGATTAGACCGAAACACTTTGTCTTTTAAGCGTCCCCACAAATAAAAATCACACGGTGTTAAATACCGGCTTCGAGGCGCCCACAATCCAGCACTAATCACCCTGTCACCGAAGACAGCAGTTATTGCGTCCAATGAACTATGCGCGGTATGCTGTATGCTGAAAAAATCGTAAAATCTTTCCCTGTCTGTTAACCGGACAAAGATATTATTCAAAATAACCTGAACGTATCGAGCACAATTAATAGTTTCGCGGAAAAGAAATTGGGCCTATAATTTTTTTTGTGGTTACTGCGCACCATACACCGATTTTTGAGTCATGCAGCGGGATTTGGTGGATCAGTCTTGGGTTCGCAGGTGACCAGTATCGATTGTTTTGTGAGTTCACACGAGTATGTAAATAAAAACATGCCTCGTCACTGAAAAACACTAACTATATATCTAAAATTCCTTCGTGCACGGACTGGAAAAAACAATTACAGTAGTTGTCTCTTGCCACTCGGTCTCATGGACTTAAGGTTTGCACCTGAGTAATTTCGTACGGTCGATAATTAGTTTTGCGGCCTTATGAGCCGTGGAATATGCCACGTTGGATAGTTTTCGCAAATATTTTCTTGCTGACCATAATAATCCCGCAGTAATGTTCTCTAATTTCCCTTCTGTCCAAACGAGACGTCTCCATTTATTTATTTAAAACTAACGCCGCAGACTTGAACTTCGTCACAACCTTACGAAATGCAGTCTTCGAAGGCACCTTACGACCAGAAATTCCTATTGAAATGCAGTGCGAGTAACATTAGCAGACTCGTTCTTAATAAAAGTAAAGGAAATGAAAATTATTTCTTGTGTGGTGAACCTTGCAGCCATACTTGTGTGCGGCCAGATAAAATCTGTGGCAACAAGCCCACCTACTGGTCTGTATCTGTCGCCGGTACTTAAAATATTGGCTAGCCACTCCAGGCAGCCAGAATAATTGGTTGGGCTCAGACGAAATGCACAAAATATAGATACGGCCAAGATTCCCAGCTGACGAATGACAATGGACAACATTCTTCAACACTTGAATATAAAATCTTTTGAAAGATACAGCGTTACATTTTGTAGCTACTCCTATACCACCCAACGTGTTTACTGTAATTATCCAAAGCACGGGCCTTAGGCTGTTTCATGTTTAATTGTGGGGTATTTTAAAATACAAAGTGTACAAATCAATTTCCCGTACTCTAGTGAAGCCAGAGAACAATATACGGCAGCAGATATCGCTAACATTAAAAGGGAATTACGACGTGTAAACGCTAAATTACACGATACAACTCCTGTCTGTCAGCTGAAGAAGAACATTTTCAGCATCTCCTGCGAAAAGGTAAGTTACGCCAGTGGTCGCGCGGATCACTATTGTGATCCATATTTTCTTTGCGATTTGAGGCTATTCTATGCTATTTATTCAATTAATATGGTTATGATCTGTGAAAAGAACTATATTTCTGTACAATACAATATACGTGCATTTATAAAAGAAATAACTGAAAAATTACAGGAGAGTGTGATTTGTCTGATATTTGTCTAATATATTCCCTCCATAATGCTTTTTGGAGGTACAGTTTATTGTATGTCTATATTGATATATTCCGAAGCGATCATTTATAAGGAGAATATGCCCTGTATCGCATTTAATATACAAATATAATGGTACAAGAAATTCAGAGGAAATGATACACTTCACTCGCAGTCGGTGTTCAGGGACGTTCTTACAATGCATTATTTGTATCACGGCAAGTGTCACATACAGGTCGCTGGTGGTCAGGAAACACCCAGATGGTGCATACATGGCAGTTTTTCCTGGCTGTCTTGTTTCGTTGTCGTCCGCAAATGTAGCAGCGGTCCATCTCGCTTGTTTTAGCAGAAGGTGGGACAGGATCTTCTTCAATTTTCAAAGGCAACTTTCCACGACGCTTAAATTCTGTTGGAATCAATTCCAGGTTGTTTCTGCTTTGGATTTCGGGTTTCATCAAATCCAAAGCAAGAGTTCGCTGGAAATTTTGGCGAGACACAACTGCATAATTATTATTTGCAGAAAATATTATTCGAGCATTGATGCCGCCAATATTCAGGCAGTCGAAGAATATAGTGAGAGGCCATCTCCGAGAATTCTTCGATATATCAAATTGTCCACACTTCTTATCCAACACATCAACACCATATTTTGTTCCATTGTATGCCGTAAAAATCTCTGGTTTTCTGTCAAGGCCTGTAGATTCGTCTATACGATTATCATGATGCATGGAAGACACTGCTAGGACTGCTTTATTCTTTTTGGGAGCGTAGGATACCAGAGTACATTGTGTACGAAAGCCAAACAATGAACTATTTACCTCTCGCTTTGTAGGGCAAGAATTCCTTTGGGATTTCCCGTTTAGTTTTTCTTAGTGTTCCCGCGTATGTTAGTTTCTTGTCCTCTAGTAGCTCAAGCACCAAAGGAATTGATGTAAACCAGTTATCGGCCGTGATATTACTATTCGAACCCACAAGTGGTCCCCCAATACGTTTCATTACTTCATTTTGCGCATTGTTCTGCTTGAAAGGTGCATCAGGTTGAACATCTACATATACTTCAAGGTTGTGAGTGTATATGTTTTTACAGTCAACGAGTGCAAATAATTTAATCCCGTACTTTGCCGGTTTGCTAGGCATGTACTGGCGAAATGTGCAGCGCCTACGAAAATATATCAATTGTTCATCAAAGGTG
This sequence comes from Meconema thalassinum, assembly GCA_946902985.2. NCBI lineage: Eukaryota > Metazoa > Arthropoda > Insecta > Orthoptera > Tettigoniidae > Meconema > Meconema thalassinum. The sequence goes on from OX336398.1 coordinate 210,100,124, forward strand.
AGGTATTCACTTGCAGAATAATTCCGCCTACAGTTCAGTACGAAGTTCTGAAATAATTCTCTGAAGGCTGCAAGCTTGTCCACCTCCCTGCATTCAAGTCTAGTACGAATGTTATCAAACCGGAGGCAACGCATGAGAAATTTGAATCTTTGTGCATTCTTAGTTACAAAAATAGCCTCCACTCCTGTTCCACAACTATTATCCCACATATCTAACACATTTCATCTTCCAGACTTCATTACACCATCAAGATACAAAATACCTATAGGTGTTCTAATTTAACACACCTCTATAAGTCTTGCGTCCCTTTCACGCTAAAAATTAGACCTGAATTTTTCCATGTATATATTTGTATATTCAACTATTTTTTGTATCATGTTGTCGTCCGAAAAAGGTTCAAAACATTGCAAATGTGTGCTAGATTTTTGAGTCTGTCCTAAGGACCCGGGGAATGAACAAGAATGTTCTGACAACGTGTGCGCGATGTTGGCGCAACAACTGACTTTCTCTCCACTTTGTTCCGTCTTTTCCAGTATCATAATTAGAAGGCACACAATCATCAACGGGATCTTCATCACCATTTGAAACACTGTCATCACCTATATCAGCATCACTGTCCACATCTGGATGCACTTCTAAATGATCTTCTTCAACCTCGTCCGCATCCTCAACAACAAGAACTTCACCTTCCTCACTGTCTGGTTTATTCGCACGGATCACAGTTTTGATCCACAAGAATAAATTGCGTCACAACGCGACAACCTTCAGCCAAGGTTAGCTGGCTACTGCATGTCAGATGTGATGGGCGCCACGAAGGTACACCGATCCTCAAGGTCAACAGTCATACCAATAGACTGGCGCGACAAGAACTAAACTGCTGGACCACTATCGTGACCCGCGCTACCACTGTAGTGTTAATCATGATTTGAGGGGTAAAATTACCATTATGTACTGTCCCCGTCCGTTGACAGTGGATCGGATGGCCCGGCGATAGACATCGTGATACACGCCGAAAATCCGGGATAATAGCGTACATAAAAACCTGATTGGGATCTAGGTGCAATTTAATCACATAAAGAAAAAAAATGTTGGGGGATTGAGACCTCTAGTGATCTCGGTGTGGTTAAAAGGAGAGGCGTACCTGGCAAAATCAATTTTCCCCTAGATCCAAATCAATCCTAAAACTGAAAAGAAAATACAGATTAGTAAAAATCAGAAGTGCAAAAATGTTCATAAAATCAAAAAGGTTCCATTTATTTTCAGCCCACAAACCAACAAGTAACAACCAGCAAAATAAAATATCCAGTCCTATCTTACCTCAGGGATTCAATTTAATTTATTACTTGCTGTGGTCAGCAAAAAACTCGTTTCGAGAGAAAAAGAATTTAAAAAAAAATTAAAAAAAAATGAATTGGGCCAATGAATCTCCTCGGTCCTAACCTTAGATATAATGAAATTAACATATTTGATCAAGTGACTTCAGACTGAAAATACAATTTGAATCGAGTCCAACTTGACTGTGAGGAACTATCGTACACCCAAGATGTCCATCATATGGTGCCTCAATTAATGAAATGTGAACATATGTGACCATATTAACCATATTTATGCTAGACAAATTAACTCGCCTGGAAATAAGTCATGTAGATATCTATTCTAACTAAAAGACTGACCTTAAATTGCACAAACCTAATTGCCAATCACAATCAAAAATAATTAAATCTCGTTATTTAAACAAATGCGTCAGTCCCTATCAGACTTTCAATCAACTTCATAATATTAATACATTTACATTTAATTAATTCATCTATATTTTAACTATCTTTTCCTGATATTCACAACATTCTCATTTAATCTTATTTGTGGTAAATTCATTTCATCTATGCATAATATTTCTCAGATACTTTGTGAGTTAATTGCAATCACCAATGATCATCCATAATTTGTGGAATGATCAATCATTAATGTTTAATTCGCATGTGTTCCAACAATGAACTATTTGTCTGCAAAAAAATTAAATTGTTTACAACTTTCCATGCTTTAAATTATTTATGGATAAATTTTTCATGTCATAATTGTCCAATATTATTCATCCACATATCCATCAATTCATATTTTAACTATTTACAAACTCATTCCTTTTCTTTTTACAAATTCTTTCTTTATCTATTTAATTATTTATCATTTAATTGTTTCATAACTTCATCAATTCATCCTCCTAAATATCCATCAGACCTTCCTTTATTTATTACGATGTAGACAGGAATCATTTATTAGGTTCAAAAAAATATTACTTCAAAAAATGAGTATATCTGGTCTGCTATCATTCATTATTCGTTTAAGAAATAATTACGTGGTCTTATTCGATAATGAAGATCCTTCTAGTAAGAAGCCTATTCTACTATCACAATTAATGCATATTGAAATTTTAACATCACCACGATTCTGTACATTGACTAGTTATCACAAAAAAAAATAGTAGGTCTTCATTTTAAGCACAAATGCCTGTAGTCAGTTTATCATATTAATCCATTTTTCTAATGCACCATTACATAACTTATTTCTTTAACTGGCTACCACCTAATAATTCTTCACAGAACATGTGAATATAATTCCTATGATTCATTTTTTGTGTTGTAGTTGCGACCACTACTGGTATAACTGAATACATTTTTCTTTTATCATTTTAAATTTCGCTCCCCTGGAACTCGGATTTTGGACCATCCCGTACCGTAGTTCGAATGCGGCCTTCTACGATGTCTTCATCTTCCCCTTGGTAGTCAGACCACTCCATCGAGCCTCCCCGTGACCGCTTAGCTATCAATAATGTTTGAGAATTAGTTTGGGTTGAGAAAAGTCGGCACAATAATTGCGCAGGTTAGGAAAAATCCTGGCGTCATGATGGATTTTCAAGTCCTTATGCGAAACACGGTTATCATATTTTATTCCAACAGAAATGGTGATAACTGGTGATATTTCACCCCGTGAATGCCATGAGCCTTCTTCAATGGAGTATTAGAATGTTCTGCAATGTTCAAGGATTACTAGAAATGTAATCCGTTCAGCACGTATGATGAGTGCCTTAACATGCCCGCTGGATTTCGCTGTATTCGTAACTATCTCACTTGACCTTTTCAGTTACACGAATACGCATTTTAAATCTGCCAGTGACTTGAGCAGTAAGTCCCCATTATGCCAGATAGAAAAGTACGAGCTAATATCGCCAGTCATACACGGCCATGGGGGCCTTTTGCATAACTCCAAAATATAAATAAAAATGCCAGTGCATTTGAGATTCACAAGTTTCAAGATTCGGATTCTAGCGCTCCTGAGTGTACAAAAAACCGTGCCATGCTCTTCGCCACATGCAAGGCTTCCCGCACATGATACATATATGCACTTTACGCGCAACTGCGGTACTTTTCTCACGAACACAAAATTCTGTCTGACAACATGTGAGCGACGGCAGATCAACCCCTGCTCTCAGGCAGTCACGTGGACTTCCGCGCAGCACTCTGGCGTTAATCAGTCACCTGCCGTGTGACGTAATCACCGGCCCGTGTACCTACAACGTTGCCACATATGCTTGTGTTCGTCATCAACGACTCATTTCCCAAAACACACAACCTGGACTATTGAATTGGGCACATACTCCTCCTTCCCCATGAAATAAGCGAATAAATGAGCTTATTTCAGTCTCTTTCAATCCAGTTGCTTGCATCATGTGCCAACCATGTGCTCAACCACGTATTATTGGTAATATTTCCTTAAATTGGCAGCTTTATCTTCCAATCCTGTTCCTGGTTGAAATATATGCAAAGTCGTAGCTGTTGTTCCCGTACACTTGCTGTACTCGGTATGAACCGTAGAACAGTCTAGCAAATTTCCCATATATCTTTTGAGGTAGATTCGAGGATATTGGTCTGCGTATCAATACTAGATCTCCCACTTGCAAGGGTTTGTTGTATCTTCCCTTCTCATTCCCCTTATTCCTCTTCTCTGCTTGAATTTGAAGTCTCTCATTTGCCATCTGAATTTGTCTCTCCCTACTCGGTTCCATTTCGGGTGGTGTCTTGACAATGTTGTCCCATGGTCGGATTGGTTTGATGTTGAAATGTAGCACTTTGGGAATTTGGCGAGTGCTTTCATACAAAAATTCCAAAATAGGCAAGACGTCGATCCATCGATCGTGCCTCTGGTGACAGTATAGGCGACAAAATTGCCCAATTTCCGCCATTCCGCGTTCAACTGGATTCCCTTCTCGGTGACGGCTAGAACTAAGAATGTGTTCACGTTCAGCCTAATCATGGCTTACTGGAATTCATCTGACGTGAACTGCGTACCGTGAGCTGAGATAATATAAATGGGTTTTCCCATAGTATAAAATACACCTTTCTCCAGCCTGTTAATCACATATGAGGTGCCTAGTATCAAAACCCTCCAAATCCATTCTTTCACTTTTATGGCAAAGTGGCAAAAACTGCCACAAACAAACCAATACCTAGAAAGAAATACGTTTTTCACTAAGAAATGAATTAATTACTTTTAAGAACAGTGACGAACTACGAAGCTGATCCCTGGGATAGTTAACAATTTATTTAGAAAAATATAAAGCAATATTTCGGATTTGTCGGGGTTTGTTACTAAGATTTGGATTTGGCAGGTTTTGATACCAAAAAGCACTAATAAATCTGAAGTTGTGATGAGATTGTCGAAACTACGTAAGCTTTACTAAGAAATTAATATTTTGAATGAAAGTTAACTAAATTTAGTTTATAAAATAAAAAATCGTATCATAATTGTTTTTTATTAGCACAAAGATTATTGGCTAGTAAGAATAAACAGAAAAAGAATAAAAATAATATTACCCTTTCAATATTCGATTGCCGCTGAGCGTGGTTGTGCCAGCGTTTATGTTTAATGTAGCATGAGCCCCGTGGGACGAAGCGGAGGACACAGCGATGACAGAGTGCAGTCTGCAAATAGGTCAAGCTGCATAACGTCAGATAAGCGTCACCGGAGCTCATGTCACCATGGCAGTTAAACGATGACTGAGGGTACTTTAGCTGAGTCATATCCTACTCGCGTAACAGTACCTGTTGACGAAGCAGTCTGACGTGTGACACAAGTACATAAAGAATATTTCCCATCTCCACCGCCAGCAATCAATTCATGAAAGGGTAAAAATAGTCTACTGTACAGTACTGAATATTAATAATAAGGAAAAACGTCAAATTAAACTCATGTTCAATCCATATGGTCCAGGTTCTGAGAGATAAAACTATCGTCATTCAACTATTAAATCACGGTTGGTTGATTCCTCAGTTTAGGGGCAGCGACAACGTGGTCATTTAGTCCCGTGTAATTTAGGATGTGTGTAGAATCTGTCTGATTACCGGTGTTAATTGTGATGGCTGTATTAGTGTGTGTATCTGTTCTTTAATTCAAGTAAGGATTGCAACTTTGAATTTTTCAAATAGTTCCTAATTTAGCCGCCTAACGCCACCGTCAACGACTACTAGGCCTTGTTCAGAACTTAGCCACTAGACGCCACAACTGTCGGCTCTTGGCAACGAACGTAGAAACCTAAGAGCTTTGCTTACATTCCCATACAATTTAGCATCACACAGGTGTAATTAGTGGAAGGTTCTTTAACATGCCATAAATCAATGACATGGGACCACCGGTTTTACTTCCCCTCCGAAGGAAGGCATACTGAGGGATTTTTAACGCTCTTAAAAATCCGACGGCTTCGGCCGGGTTTGAACCCGCTATCTTGGGCATAAAAGCTCAGCATGCTAACAACTACGCAACCGACGCCGCTTATTAAATCACATTCTTTACAGCAAATTCTAGCTACACAATGTCTGTTTCTGCCTCATCCTCAAAAGTAGTTTCACAATCTTCATCATTCCCTTCGTGTTTGTTACTAAGATTTGGATTTGACAGGTTTTGATACCAAAGAGCCGTAATAAATTTGAAATTTGAAGATTGCAATAAAACTGCAGCTCTTCATTTTTCCTCCATCTTTCTCCAAAATGCTTCGAAAGCAGTCTCGAAACATCTTTCACTTATTGTTCCTGAAGGACAATCTCCCTGTTTATGTCTTTTGGCTGTACGTGAGGTTTCGTGACACGTTTATGTTCGCAAATATCAGTACTGTGGAAAACTTCACCCCGGAACAAAATGTTATTGTTCTCTTGTTCTTTGTCAAAATTATCCAAAACAAATTATTATTAATGGAAAGTATAACAACATAAACCATTCAGATCACGTAAGGCTGGGGTACGTTCTCTGACTAATGCTGGAAGGTAAAGAGTAAACACTTCGCAAAGCGTCATGGGAGGTAAGATGGCGGAATTGGGTGTTCCTATTGGCTGATGTGGATGTGGCGGGTTTTGTAACCAAAAATGGCGAAACTGTCTTTGGACTTGGCGGATATTGCAACTAAGCCTCAACTTTGACTTCGTTTTTCAGTAGGATGTAGCGGGTTTTGTGACATTATTATAGTTTTAATGAATTCAACGCAGAATAAGCTATAAGAAACAATGCTTATCTCAATTTTCATAAAATATGGATTTGGCGGGTTTTGATTCTAGGCGCCTCATATCATGATTTCGCTTTTTGTATGGGATGGAACATAACGTATTTTATGAAAACGTCCATTGTAACCAGTATGTATTGGTTTCCCCTTCCAGATTTTGGCAGAGGACCGTAGATGTCAGTGGAATAGCGTTCACGTGGTTTCGTCGGTATGATAGGTCGAGGTTTCTCCCTCAAAAAGTGTGAGGCAAATTTACTCCTCTGGCATTCATCGCATTTCTTCAGGATGTTCCTAACAGATTTTCGCATCCCTACCCATGTGAATTTTTCCTGGAGTAGATGAACGGTCTTATCCACTCCACCATGCCCTATGGATCGGTGTGCAACCCATATCACTCGTTCGATCAGTTTGGGAGGTAAAACAACTTTCAAAATGGTGTGATCCTCATCAACAAATATGCATACAATATCATCTACGATGACGTAATTATCAGCCAGTCGAGCCGTCGCTTCATATTCCGGATCGATGTTACACATACGTCCTTTTAAAAATCTGTACATTGTTCTAAGTGGATTATGTCTCTTCTGTGACTGAGGCAACTTCTTTAATCTCTCCAATGTCTCTGCATCTTCTTGGGAAATCTCTACTTGATTCACATGAACATCCTCGGTTGGGTTTCTGCTCAATATATCTGCCATTATGTTGATCTTGCCTGGTTGATGAACGATCGAAACATCGAATTGTTGTAAAAAGAGAGTCCATTTGGCTACACTATCGCTTGCTATATCGGTCCTTACATGAATTGCAGGGCTTTGTGATCCGTAATTATAATGGTTTTGTGTCCCAGCAAGATTTTCTTCCAGCTTTGCAAAGCGTAAATGATCGCTAAAGCCTCTAGTTCCGTGACGGTGTAATTTCTTTCAGGCTCACGTAGTTTCCTACTAGCGAATGCCAAGTAGTGGCGCTGTTGATTGTCATCAACTTGGAATAATACAGCACTAATGCCAATGCGTGACGCATCTGATTCTAGGTAAAACGTTTTCTCAAAATCGGGATACTCGAGAATGATATTCTCCACCAACATTGTTTTTGCCTTGTTGAAGGATTCTTCACACTTGCAATCCCACTTCCACTTATTTTTTTAATGATCTTGGAGTGGAGTCATGGTTTCAGAATACATGGGACAATGTGTCGCGAAAAACTGGCACATTCCCAGGTATTGTCTGACTTGCTTTACCTACCGCGGCCTTGGAAAACTTTTAATCGCTTCTATTTTATTGGGGTTAGGTTTATAGCCCTTTCCATCTATCACATGCCCCAAAAACATGATCTCTGAGTTGCACAAGTGGCATTTGTTGAAGTTAACCTTGAAATGTGCTTGTCGCAGGTTTAGAAATAGTTTCCGTAGATTTTCAATATGTTCCTCAGGAGTGGTAGAAGCTATTATGAGGTCATCTATGTAGCATAATACGCCCTTCTTCACCTCCTCTGTCAGATTCGCATCTAGCGCTCTCACCATCACCAGTCCGCAATTTTTCACTCCGAACGGTAATCTTTTGAATACATATGTAATACCATTGTACAAGAATCCTGTGTACTTCATGCGATCTTCTGATAGACGGATGTGATAATATGAAGCCGTTAAATCGATAGCCAAAAATATAGTTTTCCCCTTTAAATCGCCTTAACAATTCTCTGATCTTGGGTCGCCTATCATAATCAGGTAAAATTCCTTTATTTAGGCTCCTGGCATCGAGACTGATCCGGAGCTTGCCATCCTGCTTCTTTACAACAGCTAATGGATTAAGATAAGGTTTTGCCACCTTCTGAATCAAATCATCTTCCTCCATGGCATCTTCATTCCACTTTTGCGGGATTGGATACAATTTCCCTTCGAATGGAGAATAATCTTCAAGTCTAATGTGGTACTCAAAGTTGTCAATGAGACCTGGTCTTGCATCGAAAATGTCCATGAACTCCTCAATCATACCATTAAACTTCTCGAGGATGGGTTGATCTAATGTATCTCTGATGGCGTAGTGTAATCTATTCGCATCCACTTCCGTCTCATTAATCATGCGGTGTTCCATTGGAATGCTTCGTGTCCATGTTTCAAATCAATCTCTTCATTCATCTCTCCTCCATCATCCTGGAAAATAGCTATTACAGATTTTAAGTCGATTACAATCCCGTGCTCCACCAAGAAGTCTGCGCCTAAGATCGCGTCGAGCTTGATGTCTTTCAGGACAATAAAAACATGCTCGAATGTTCTGCCTGCAATCGAGAAATTAATTATTGCATGTAACTTGCAATTCACAGATCTGTTCGGTATAACCCCTCTGACTTTCATTCCAGATACAGGTAATATGGTAACATCCTCAATTGTCATAATGTTCTCAAAATATGCTTCCGAAATTATGCTGACCATCGCTCCCGTATCAAGTAATGTCTTCATTCTGTTTTCCAACAAATATCTCAATCAACGGAAGTTCGGTCTTCTTCCTCCTCCTCGGGATTTCTGCGTCGTCGTCGTCTTCTATCTGATGTATATCGATGATTTCAATGGTGAATTGTGAACTTATGGAATCTATTGGGTCTGATTTTTGGAATTTGGCGGTATTTTTGTATTCACGCCACTCTTACTAAGTCCTGTCTGTTCTTGCCCCTCGCTATTTTGCATTGCTTCTCTCTTTCTTTGCATATACTCCTGGCCTTCTGCATATCTGTCTCCCAGATCCGTCTGATTATTTCCATCTTCATTTCTTTTCCATTGTCTATTATACGTTCGGTATCGGTTTCTCACCTGTTGCCATGTGTTCCTTCCCTGAGCATCACCATATCGGTATTGCCTATTGGATGGCCGTCTATCCATATTCTATTCGTATAACCTTGTTCTCGGTTTTTTCCTGTTGACCTCTCCAATTTCCTGAGTTTTGGAACCCTCTCCTCTGCTGTGGCTCGGTTTGGACTTTCTGGTCTGCCACTACTACATTTGCCTGCTGGTTTTCTATTCTAATATTCCGCGGATGCATCAATGCTCTAGTGTGGTCTCTTCGCAACCTTCAGATTGTTTGCCCCTGAAATTATAAGCATTCGTTGGACCTCTACAGGGAACTAGCGTAAAATAGCCTGTATAAGTTCTTCCTCAGCTAATGGGGGTTCTAAAAATTGAAGTCTGGCGAGCTGTGTATTAAAATATGCCGCATATTGAGTTGGGTTTGAAGTCGAGTATTTTCGAGAGTACAGTTCGGCCCTTATACTAAGCTGATCCTCCGAACTCCAGAACCTTTTTAGAAATTCCGCCAAAAATCCTTCAAATTTCAAGAAAGTGCATCTGAATGCTCCAAACCAGGTCAAAGCTTGGTTTTAAAGTGACCTCTCAATTGCCCGAATCTCACGTTCCCTCGGGATTCGATGTTCGTCCAAATAATCTCTGAGATCATGTAGGAATTCGATTGGTGTAATGACTCCTACGCCACTAAATCTATTCGGTTTATCAACTTGTGTTTTGATAATCGTAATAGGACTCGTAAAGCTTGATCTACCAGGTGTAAATTCTGCATCTCTATACCACCTCAGCGGACTATTTTCTGGCTCATTACTTTCTGTCAATCAGGGTGTGTTATCAATCTGTAATATTTGCTCTATACGCGTTATCCGCTCTAGCTGACTTCCTTCTAATATCTTCATTGACGAAATTGCACCATTCATATCTTCCCTAACTTTATCTATTCCGATACTGATTGATTCGAATTTTGCCTCTTGTGTTATTCCCGTGGCTCATGATCTCGAGATTAACGGTCACGTTAAACTACAAGCTTCCTTCCTTTTTTCTTGTGTTATCTTTTCTTCAGAAGCTTCGGTGAGTTTCTTACTAATCCTTCTGATTTCCTCATCCACGTGTTTCCCGTTCGCGTCAACGTCTTGATCTAACGTTCCCATTTTCTCTTCCATTTGGACTACTTTCTTTTCCACCTTCTCTGTCTGTGTCGTTATATCGTCACGAATGACTGTAGCAGTTTCCTTTAACTCTTGTCTAAGTTCTCCTATTTCCCTTTGATTATATTTTTTTGAGTTTGTCCACGTGTGAGGAGAGATCCTTTCCCATTTCTTTAATGTTCTGGTCTAGCCTTTCCTCTAAAATCTTGACTTGAGTGTTCAATTGGTCTACATTCTTTCCTAGTTTTCCCATACTTTCTACTAAATTATCTTGCATCGTAGCCTTCAATGCGTCTATCTTAGCTTCCATGCTATTGTCTGTCTGAACTTGACTTGTAGCTATCAATTCACGTACCTCAATTATTTCGCCCTTGGTTTGTAACGATTGAGCCGCTGCCTCATTTCTGTAAGGTGAAATTTTCTTTTCTAACTCATTATTATTTTGTTTTAATTCAGCATGACTATGTTTTATTTCCGTGTGACTTTGTTTTATTTCAGGGTGACTTTGTTTTAAATCCTCACGATTTTGTTTCAAACTATGGTTTAACCTGCCCTCTAATTCCATTTGACTTTGTTTAACATCGTTTTTAAAATCCTCTTTCAATTCAGCGAACAATTTCCGTAACTCCTCCATCTCAGCAGTCATAAATACAAAAAAAATATCTACAATATATAAGGAGAAACTCCAGAATTACCAAACACCAAGGTTGCACCACAATTCCTACCATACCCAGCATGTGATTAATTTATTCTTATGAACTAAATAAATGAAACATTTCTGATTACTAATAACCGGACAGTTACAAGAAATTAAGAACGGAGACCTAATATAAACACCAACAGTAAATACTTGTGTTTTTGCCATCTGTATTATCCAAAGAAATACATCCAATTACTGAAGGTAATTAGATCATCACGCAAGAAAAAGTTAAAACATTAGCATCTCATTCAAACATCTCAAGCACGGTAATCCAATAAAATTGAGTTATCCAAACGAAAATGGCAATGGAAAACACAACCCACACTAGTTGCCCAATTTTACTGGTTGCATTTCATTGCAACACCACCGCGTGGTACGATCTCTCTTATTCGTGGCCAAACACGTATGGGTGCCATTTTGTATGATCTATGTCCCCGTCCGTCGACAGTGGATCGGATGGCCCGGCGAAAGACATCGCGATACACGCCGAAAAACCGGGATCATAGCATACATAAAAACCTGATTAGGATCTAGGTGCAATTTGATCACACACAGAAAAAGAATGCCGGGGGAATGAGACCTCTAGTGATCTCCGTGTGGTTAAAAGGAGAGGCGTACCTGAGAAAATCAATTTCCCCCTAGATCCAAATCAATCCTAACACTGAAAAGAAAATACAGATTAGTAAAAATCAGAAGTGCAAAAAACGTTCATAAAATCAAAAAGGTTCCATTTATTTTCAGCCCACCAACCAACAAGTAACAAACAGCAAAATAAAACATCCAGTTCTATCCTACCTCAGGGATTCAATCTAATTCATTATTTGCTGTGGTCTGCAAAAAGATTTAACTCATGTCGAGAGAAAAACAAATTTTAAAAAATTAAAAATTAAATTGAATTGGGCCAATGAATCTCCTCGGTCCTAACCTTAAATATAATGAAATTAGGAGATTTGATAAAGTGACTTCAGACTGAAAATACAATTTAAATCGAGTCCAACTTGACTGTGAGGAACTATCGTACACCCAGAATGTCCATCATATGGTGCTTCAATTAATGAAATGTGAACATATGTGACCATATTACATCATATTTATGCGAGACAAATTAACTCCCCTGGAAATAGGTCATGTAGATCTCCATTCTAACTAAAAGAATGACCTTAAATTGCGCAAACCTAAGTGCCAATCATAATCAAAAATAATTAAAAATCGTTATTTAAACAAATGCGCCAGTCCCTATCAGACTTTCAATCAACTTAATAATATTAATAAATTTACATTTAATTAATTCATCGAGGTTTTAACTATCTTTTCCTGATATTCAAAACATTCTCATTCAATCTTATTTGTGGTAAATTCATTTCATCTATGCATAATATTTCTCAGATACTTTGTGAGTAAATTGCAATCACCAATGCTCATCCATAATTTGTGGAATGATGAATCATTAATGTTTAATTTGCATGTGTTCCAACAATGACCTATTTGTCTGCATAAAAACTAAATTGTTTACAAGTTTTCACGCTTTAAATTATTTATGGAAAAATTGTTCATGTCATAATTGTCCAATATTAATCATCCACATATCCATCAATTCATATTTTAACTATTTACAAACACTTTCCTTTTCATTCTACAAATTCATTCTTTATCTATTTAATTATTTATCATTTAATTGTTTCATAACTTCATCAATTCATCCACCTAAATATCCATCAGACCTTCCTATAATTATTACGAGGTGACAAAAATCATTTATAGGTTCAAAAAAAATATTACTTCAAACAATGAGTATACCAGGTCTGCTATCATTCATTATTCATTTAAGAAATAATTACGTGGTCTTATTCGATAATGAAGATCCTTCTAGTAAGAAGCCTATTCTACCATCACAATTAATACGTATTGACATTTTTACATCACCACGATTCAGTACACAGTCTAGTTATCACAAAAAAATCAAATAGTAGGTCTTCATTTCAAGCTTGAATGCCTGTAGTCAGTTCATCCTAAAATTAATCCATTTTTTATATTGCAACATTACATAATTTATTTTTAACTGGCTACCACATAATAATTCTTAACAGAATATGTGAATATAATTCCTATGATTATTTTTTTACTTATAGTTGCGATCACTACTGATATACCTGACTACATTTTTCTTTTATCATTGTCCATCATTAAGCTAGATCGCCTGTGTACGTAAGAAAGCACAACAATTTTCTTTTTGTGTTTGAATAACAGAGTCAAGCGGACAACGCGTGTTAAAAGTAAAAATTCGAAGTCAGACGGAAATAATGAACGATTCGAGAAAAAGAATTGGGATGCTATCTCTGTTAATTAGAAACGTCTAATATAATATCTAAATAAGGGTAGCATGGCTCAGATCTATACCGTAGAAAACAATTATTACTCGAAGAACAATCTGGCCTTCCATAATCAATCAGATTTCAAATCCGAAAAGCCATCACTGCACCTGTCAGATTGCTGAACTATTCGAAGAATTTTCCAAAATACTATAATTGGAAAATATCGAAGGTCATTACGATGTTAAGCAATCGTAATTATCATCATAATCGTAATTGTCAAACGACAATGATCATGCACTAAAAGCTTGTGGAAACATAATGTATGTGGATTGGACCTGAATACGTTGAAGTCAAATAACAGCGTCATGACCACTAATTATACCACTGAATCCATCTAAGTGCTATGTGTATCCGATAATGACAATCAGACTAAACATTTTGGTTCCAAAATAAATAATTATTAATCTCAAAATGTATAACTTATCCATTAACTACTTAATTATTTAATTAATTAATCACATGACTGGCATAATAGCTAACTAAAATGAGTAGATAGCCTGCTCATTCTACTTAAATAAGGCAATGTGTGGCTCACCGACTAGTAGAGAATGGCTAGACAATTGTTGACAGAAACCTGGCTTAAATCTGGAATTTGCAGACGAATACCACGTAGTTATTTTCCATCTTCCTTCCATTCTTCTTCCTTCTTGCTCCAAATTTCAGCAATTCTTCTTTCGCCCCCCTCGAACTCGGATTTGGGACCTTCCCGTACCGTCCCATGATAGTTCGAATGCGGCCTTCCACGATATCTTCATCTTCCCCTTGGTAGTCAGATCACTCCTCCGAGCCTCCCCGTGACCGCTAAGCTATCCATAATGTTTGAGAATAAGTTTGGGTTGAGAAAAGTCGGCACAATAATTGCGCAGGTTGGAAAAAATCCTGGCTTCATGATGGATTTTCAAGTCCTTTTGCGAAACACGGTTATCATATTCCATTCCAACAGAAATGGTGATAACTGGTGATATTTCACCCCGTGAATGCCATGAGCCTTCTTCAATGGAGTATTAGAATGTTCTGCAATGTTCAAGGATTACTAGAAATGTAATCCGTTCAGCACATATGATGAGTGCCTTAACATGGCCGTTGGATTTCGCTGTTTTCGTAATTATCTCTCTTGACCTTTTCAGTTACACGAATACGGATTATAAATCTGCCAAGTGACTTGAGCAGTAAGTCCCCATTATGCCAGATAGAAAAGTACGAGCTAATATCGCCAGTCATACACGGCCATGGCGCCCTTTTGCATAACTCCAAAATAAAAATAAAAATGCCAGCGAATTTGATATTCACAAGTTTCAAGATTCGGATTCTAGCGCTCCCGGTTGTACACAAAACCGTGCCATGCTCTTCGCCACCTGCAAGGCTTCCCGCACATGATACATATATGCACTTTACGCGCGACTGCGGTACTTTTCTCACGAACACAATATTCTGTCTGACCACATGTGAGCGACGGCAGATCAACCCTTGCTCTCAGGCAGTCACGTGGACTTCCGCGCTGCGCTCTGGCGTTAATCAGTCACTTGCCGCGTGACGTAATCACCGGTCCGTGTACCTACAACGTTGCCACATATGCTTGTGCGCGTCAATCAACGACTCATTTCCCAAAACACACAACCTGGACTATTGTGTTGGGCACAGTACTATTTTACGGTTTTTACCTGCGCGCAATTTGCGACCCAAGTTCGGTTGGCTGGCGGAAGGAGTGTGGAAATACAGAGTCCACCAGAAAAATGTATACACTCTTTACGGAACAATAACTATTTATTTTGTGTTTCTTTTACATTTAAATTTTGGTTATCCATGTAGTACAGTCTTTAATTAAACATATGGTTACATGTGATGTTCAAAACGTTCACCGTTGGCTTCCAGACACATAGCAGAACGACGAGCGGTTTGAATAGGGACAGTTGCACATGCCGCTGTAATCTCCTGGCAAACGGCCTCCAGCGTGCGCGGCTTACGTCGATAGACCCGATTTTTCACAGTTCCCCACAAGTAAAGGACCATAGGGGAAAGATCTGGCGACCGTGGGGGGAGCTCAATGGGCCCTGTTCGTCCAATCCAATGTCCCGGCAGATTGTTATCCAGGAAAGCTCTGACTGCTACATGGTAGTGTGGTGGCGTCCCATCCTGTTGGTAGAAGACTTCATCATCGGCTCCATAAAGTGCACGTACAGCTGGTAAAATTAATGTGCGTAACATTGTAACATTCCCAAGTACACTGCTCCAGTGACAGTACCATCAAAGAAAAAGGATCCTAGTAAGTCCCTCGACGACAGTCCACACCAATTATTAACCCCTGGTAGATTGACCGCCTTGTCCACATGAACATGTGGATTCTCCGGAGCCCAGTAGACACAGTGATGTCGATTCACTGTTCCATTATGTTTAAACTGGGCTTCATTAGACCACACTAACTTCGTCAGAAATTGTTCAACTTGGGTGACCATTTGCTGATAACATTCGCAAAATTGCATTCGACGATCGGGATAATACTCATTAAGCGCATGCAGTAATCGTGGAATATAAGCTTTCCGCTTAGCTGTGTTCAAATACCGTCGTACACTTAAACTGCTAATACCCACTTCCCGCGCACATTGCATATCAGACTTCTGTGGAGAATTAGCAGACCTTTCCAACAAGGGGGCCGACAAAGCAGGACTAGTAGCTATACACGTTCTTCCCGATCTTCCTTTGTGAATATCACAAATCGTTCCATGCGTCTCAAAATTCCCCGTAATGCGTTTAATTGTTAGGCGTGTTGGGGGTTCTGTTTCAAACTCCCTTCTCCACTGACGTTGCAATTCAACGGCATTACCAAACCTGATAAACCATTCCAGACTGTACTTTCGCTGCTCGAATGTCAAGCGTGTTCCAGCCATTTCGTTTTCCCACTATCCTGATGTAAATACCGACATCTGTTGAGCGAATGACCTTACTACAACATTTTAAAACAATGATAACAGTTGACATTGTCAATACCCCGATATCGTCTGACAGAAAGTGTATACATTTCTCTGGCGGACTCTGTAGATAACTAACTGTAATAAATGAAAAAATATAATTAGAGACCTAGATGTAAGGCATATACATCAATATTTTAAGAAATTTAACAGTAATGCCCTTTTTGCATGAAAGCCATAACAGGAATTATAATGATACAATCACTTTGAAATTTTTACGGTATATGCTATCACTACAATATGAATATTGAACTAAAATACATTACATATGCATATTAGTGTTTACGTAAAAAATCTTAAACTTCCTGTTGAAGAAATAAGACATTTTTTCATCACAAGAAACCCTATAAATAAAAGTTGAAATAAGTAATGATTACAGTTCTAGTTCTATATGCTCCACAATGTGTAATGAACAACTCCTGAAACAATGATACCGCTGCGATTTATAGTTCTTCACAAAAGGCTTCAGATTCTACAAGAAATGTATGTTAGAGAAAAATGCATTTAAACATTTGGGCACCGTATTCAAATATGAAAAATGCTTATTTGATTTTTTGAATCCTCCATATTCATACCCTTCATCCACCGACATTGTTTTCTGCCCTCTTATTTTGTCTGGCTTCCAGCTCAACATTGGACATCCCATTCTCAGCTTTCATAAGTCAATTCTGGTAAATGGTGTTGAACGCCTTTATGGTGAACACTCCTGGATTCACACCATGTATAGGTGCAGAGGTTGACATTTTAAGTTTTTAAATAAACTTCCATGGCTCCGATAACTATACAATTTATACAAAATGTAAATTACACTATGTAGATTACAAATAACACGTTTCCAAAAAATAGATTTTTGACACAAATTTCATTACATCCCCCTCAATATCGAATCTTGCCATTTTTGTCATAAAATGTTCACATTCACGGAAATATGACCTTTGATCTACTCCATTAGAATGGTTTCTCGCCTCCGTTGTTTAGGAAGTGTATCTCTGAATTAGGATGTGCCTCTTCAAAGAAACACATTGGGAGAACTCGGATTCACTTATGATACATGAATTTAGATTTTTGCCGATATGGACTAGCATGTGTTTATTCAAATATCACCTCAGCGTAGATTCACATACCCTACATGAATATGGCTACTCGTTACTATGGATTAACAAGTGTGTCTTTAAATGTCCTCTTCTGATTCACTCGGATTCAAATACGCTACATGAATATGGCCTTTCACCGCAATGGATTCGCATGTGTTCCACTTAAGACATTCTGAGAGTAAATTTGGGGTTGCTACTAAGCACTGGCATGTGATTCTTCAAATTTCTTCTCTACGTAAACATGGTTTCACATACCCTGCATGAGAATGGCTTCTCATCGCTATGAACGAGCATGTGTCACTTCAAACTTCTTGTCTGGGTAAACTTGTTCACATACGCTTTACGTAAATGGCTGCTTGCGCTATGGACGAGCAAATGTCTCTTCAAATTTTTTAATGAGGTAAACTTGGATTTACATTCGTTATATGAAAGGGGCTTCTCGCTGCTATGGACGAGCATGTGTCACTTCAAATTTACTCTTTTGCTGAACTTGGATTCAGATATACTATATGAGTATGACTACTCGCTGCTATGGACGAGCATGTGTGTCATCAAATTTCCTCTCCTGCTAAATTTTGATTCACACACGTAACATGAAAAGGGGCCACTGTGGACGTGCATGTGCTTGTTCAAATGTCCTCTCCTGGAAAACTTCAATTCACATAAGCTACATGGAAATGGCTTCTCGTTGCTATGGACGATCATGTGTGTCTTCAAACTTTGTTTGACGGTAAACTTAGCTTCACATACGCTGCATGAGAATGGCTGCTCGTTGCTATGAACGATCATGTGTGCCTTCAAACTTTGTATCAGGGTAAACTTGGCTTTACATATGCTGCATGAGAATGGCTTATGGCCACTATGGATGAGCATGTGTCTCTTCAAACTTCCTATCTGAGTAAACTTGGTTTCACATACGCTACAAGGAAATGGCTTCTCGTTGCTATGGACGATCATGTGTGTTTTCAAACTTTGTTTCAGGGAAAACTTGGTTTTACATACGCTACATGGGAATGGCTTCTCGCCGCTATGGACGAGCATGTGTCTCTTCAAACTCCCTCTCTGGGTAAACTTGGATTCACATAAGCTACATGAAAATATCATCCCGCCGCTATGGACAACCTTGTGTTTCTTCAAACTTCCTTTCCGGGTGAACTTGGATTCACATACGTTTGATGGACAAGCCTTTTCACCGGTAAAACTAGCAATGTTTGACCTAAATGTTTGTATGGTAGTACATATTCCACTAGATGCACTGATAGCATTTTTTCTTACACTATTACCTATTCGGTAAATCTTCTTAACAGCATTATCCGATGTATCGGGACATATCAGCCTGAAATAATTTGTAAAAACAGTCCGCTACATTGTTACGGAAGAATAATAATAGAATTTTAGATATCTAAGAAGTAAAAATATAATTGGGACAACATTCTTTAATACCATTACCAGAATACTTGCCTTCAAGAAGTACCGGTAACTGACTTCGTTTTACTCATCAAAACTATGTTGATCATACAGTCTAAACATTTTACTATTATACAAGACACATCTGTAGATTATACAGGTGTGTTTTGTCGGAGATTTTGGATTCATAGCCCTGACAGCATGAGTGTATTTGGATCGTATCTTAGCCACCAAACTCTTCCGATCAAAGTCGTTATATTTTATACATGCCTGGTGCCGCAAAGGACAAGGTGCTCATTCCTCTACCCTTTGCAACACTGCTTGCCCTTCGCCACTGTTCAAGAAAATGAGTCTACTCTTAAGAATAATTGTGTGATATTTCACAGAGGTGGCTAAATTGATGAGTGACGAGGATGCAATATCGTTCTTGTTTTTGTTTGAGTTATTAGTCATTAGACGCTTTCAATGCAGCACTTCATGACTCCTAATCTTGATGCTATCAATTCATTCCTCTGTACAAAACTTCCACACCCAACAGCCGAAGGAATGTACTCAAGTTCGCCATCACGCCGAGACATTTTCCAGCGGGCTACAAGTTTCTATTCGTCATCTACCAGCCTTCGAAGCAGAATAAATTAAAACACAGGACTCTCAGAACATCAAGCCCGTAGAATAGACCTAAATTATAAGGCAATCGCAAGGAACCCAATAAACAGAGTAGAGAAGACGAGGATGCGGCTAATTAACGAGTCATCAATTACAGAAGAGAACAGAAATCCATAGAAACCCACTACTCAAAAACTCCAACATTCTACGGCCTACATAAAACACAAAAGACCGGTAAGCATCTGAGACTAATATTTAGCGCCATAGCGCTCTTGCTAAATATTTGAATGAGGTCCTGGATCCATTATTCTTCCCGCCACCCTCTCACGTCAGCAATTCCCAACGATTCGTAGATATCATAGCGAGTATAAACTTCAGTTACGGTGATCTACTAGCAAGCCTCGATGTGGAGTCTTTATTTACCAAGGTTCCTGTACCTGACGCCACACAGATAATCAGGTATCTTCAATAGGCTGATGCTTCAACATATGGAGGGAGCAGCCATGGGAACCCCCTTCTCTCCATTATTGGCCAACGTTTTCATGGCAAATTCAAGGAAGAAGCTGTAAAGGAGAGTCCATTGAAACTTGAGTGTTCGTTCAGATACGAAAACGAGATTTTTTGATTTGGGAACATGGACGCAACTCACTTCAGGACTTCCTAGACCCCATGTGCTTCAGACATCTGAGCATCAACTTCGCAATGGAAGTAGATGAAAATAATCCACTGGCCTTGGTAGACGTTCTGGTCTATAAACGAACAGACAACACGCTCGGACACAGGGTCTATAGGAAAGGTACTCATACAGATCGGTACCTACATGCAAACTCAAGGTGAGTTGGCAGTTGGCAGTCAAAGTGAAAGGTCGTGTTTTTCCCAAGCTCTCAGGTGTGCTGGAATGGGTTGTTCTCTGGAATCTTATCGGGCGAGGATCGGACTGTGGTATGTGAAGGGTAGTCGGGATTTCCGGTGTTTGTGTGTGCGTACGGGACCTAGCAACTTGTGGTTCATAGCCCTAGTGATAGCTGCATTGCTAGTTATTGGTGGAGTGGAAGTGAATCCAGGGCCTGTTACTCCAAATGTGAATCAGGCAAATGATCCAGTTACAGTTTTAAAGTGTTCGACGTGCAGTAAAACATTGAAGAATGGTGTTGAGTGTGGACTATGTGAGAAATGGTTTCACTTCGGCTGTATTAAGGTCAAGAAGGAGGTTTGTGATGTCGGAAATTGGTTTTGTAAAGTATGTGATACGCCGGACTGTTTGAGGGTGCAAATCAAAGCAAGGGATCAAATAATACAGGAACTTAGAGCTAAGCTTCGTGAATCAGAAGAAACGGTGAAGGATGTGACTGAACGGCTTTCTACTGGGATCAGTGTGGAAGAGGGCGTGCAGGAGCAAACTGAGGATGACGTTATCATAATGGGTGATTCGATGATACGATGGAGTGCGAATATCTCGAGGAAATCAGGTGCGAAAGTGCGGTGTTATCCGGGGATTAAAATTGACCAGCTTGCCCAACAAGTGGAAGAAACAAATATAGAGGACTGTGAAAAAGTTAAAGTGTTGTTGCTCCATGTTGGGACGAACGATTTGAAGAAGAGGGCTACAGCTGATTACATCATGGGGGAGCTCTACGAACTAGGCAGAAAAGCTAAAAGCAAGTTTAGAAATGCAAAAATTATAATGAGTGGCATTGTTCGGCGGGGAGATGTTCCGTTAAGGCGAGTTAAGACTGTAAATGACCGCATGGACTGGGTATGTGCACAACTGGGATTAGTGTACGTAGAAGCTGACTGCTGGATTGGTGGCCGTGACTTCGCCCGAGACGGGCTGCATCTAAATCGACGGGGCGCTTACAACCTAGGGAGCCTACATGACAGGGTCATCGGTTCGTGCCGGCTTTTGTGAGGAGGAGCAGGTCCAGAGGTTGCCAGCCGATGGGAACAGAAGGAGCTACTTCAAGATATTTGCTGCGGAGGTAAGACTCTAAGATTACTGCAGGTTAATTGTCAGAGTTTAGGAAATAAATTAATTGAATTTTGGAATCTTGTAGAGACGTATTCTCCGGACATTGTCATTGCAACTGAATCTTGGTTATATGAGGACATAAATAGTAGCGAAATAATTCAAGGGACCTACGAAATGTACAGAAGGGATCGGGGGAAGCGAGGTGGTGGGCTATTTATTTGTGTGCGCAAAAATATAGCTAGTTTCTTAAAGTGGGCTGATATGGATCATGAAATGTTATGTGTACAAATTTCGGATAAAGGAAATAAATTCCCTCTTCAGGTGATAGGGGCGTATAGAGCACCGAAAGATAACTTTTCTCTCCTCGAAACACTGTATGATAAAACTTGTACGGGTAATGCTATGAAAAAGAGCATAATAATTGCTGGAGATTTAAACCTCCCCAAAGTAGACTGGTCTGGTGAGTCAACTAGCTGTGGTCAAGCTCAGAGCGCTGCAAATAAATTCTTAAGGGAGGGGGGATTTTCCCAAGTAGTTGACTTCCCAACTAGAGACAATAATACCTTAGATGTTTATCTCGTAAGGCCTGTAGAGCTGTATATTAACTGTCTGAAAGTACCAGGAATTAGTGACCATTCTGGGGTTGAGTTAAATATAATAATAATAATAATATTAATAATATCGTATGGCCTCGGGTGCCTGGTGCAAGCTTTGTTAATTGACACCCAGAGGGTAGCTTGCATGTCGAATTTCGTCGTTCCTTTGAACGCTATGAAAGTCACGGAGGTTAGATATCTAAACTCCTTGACACTACAGCGCTTTCAAGTAGAGAATGGAGGAACTTTGTGTTGGCGGAAAATCCCGAGATTAATTTTGCCATTGAACACGGCCTACTGAATTCAAATGGGTTCTTTAACATGCCAACAACGTATGACATGAGTATCGTGATTTTTGTCGCCTTCAAAAATCACTTACCACGGCCAGGGGCGAACCTGCAATCTTGGGGTTGGTAGTCCGACACTATAACCACTCACCCACCGTGGCAAGCTGAGTTAAATATTAGATATGGTGACGTTACAAAATTAGACTCTGATGTAGCGAAAAAGATCATATTCCAGTATCGCAGGGCGGATCAGGGCAAGTTTCAGGGGTATTTGAATGAGCTATTTGTAGGATGGGCATCGGAAGGAAATCACATTAATATCCTGTGGACTAACTTTTTGAAAATTTTAAATAGCGCTGTTGATAAATTTGTCCCATTTAAATTGCTGAAACAAAACCCAGACCCTGAGTATTACACACGAGAAATTAGGAGACTAAAACGGAAAATTAGGAAATTATACAATAAAAGACATGATAGTGACAAGTATATGTTGAAATTTAAGTCCTTATCAAGAGAGCTCGTCTTAAAAAAGAGGGCTGCTCATGACAGTTATATGCAAGGTTTACTTGGTTCGGGAGGGGGTGGGTGGAAAAAATTTTACAGTTATGTTAGGAGAAGAAAGGGAAATTCAAATAATTTGTCGATGATAATGTCCGGTGACGGTAAATTAATTACTGAGAAACAGGCTATTGCTAATGAATTAAATGTCTTTTACGGTAGTGTGTTCAATAAATCCAATAGCTGTGTGTTGGACCTTAACGACGAATCAGGGGCTCCCCTGTTCCAAATAAACCAGTCAGCAATTGTAAAGCTAATACAAAAACTGCGTTTCAATGTATCAAAGGGTCCTGATAATATTGTTAGTGAAGTACTTAAATTAGGAGGTAGGGCCGTGGCACGATACTTGGAGGTGATATTTAATGTGTCCATAAACAATGCGCAAATCCCAGATGACTGGAAAAGAGCTACGGTAGTCCCAATATTTAAGGGAGGGAGCAGACTTGAATTGGGCAACTACAGGCCGGTTAGCCTTACGTCCATCGTTTGTAAGCAGATGGAGCATCTCATTTGCGACTACTTGAGGGAACAGTGGGAAACATTATCATGGTTTAATGATAGGCAGCATGGATTTCGGAAAGGTTACTCATGCGAGAGTCAGATGCTATCACTTTTTCAAGACATTAGCGAATCGTTAGACCATGGAGTTTCAGTCGACGCCGTGGTGATAGATTTTGCGAAGGCATTTGATGTCGTGCCGCATGACATGCTACTCCATAAATTAGCTTCGACGAAGATTGATAGAAGAGTAATTTTATGGATCCAAGAATTTTTGACGGGTCGTTCCCAGAAAGTGAAAGTTGAAGGCGTATTCTCGGATGAAATTACCGTAACGTCGGGTATCCCTCAGGGCAGCGTAATCGGAACTTTGTTGTTTTTGGCGTTTATAAATGACTTACCAAATGGAATTCGCAGTGACTGTCGATTGTTTGCGGATGATTGTGTAATATATCGAAAGATACACGACTCACAAGACAATGCAGTGCTGCAAGAGGACCTAAACCTGGTCTATAAGTGGGCGATTGTAAATAAAATGAAAATAAACACAAGAAAATGTAGTCTCTTAAAAATAGGGAAAGTGCGAAGGCAGGATTTTCAATATAACATTGGCTCGGAAATACTTGTAGAAGAAGATTCTTGCAAATATTTGGGCGTTCACGTAAGGAATGATATGAAATGGAGTAGTCATGTAGGATGTGTAGTTTCAAAAGCTTACAAATCCCTGCACTTTGTAATGAGGGTATTAAAAGGAAGTAGTACCTCTGCTAAAGAATTAGGCTATTTGTCACTTGTAAGACCTATTCTGGAATATGCCTCGGCGGTTTGGGATCCATATCAAGTAGGGCTCATCAATGAGTTGGAAATGGTACAAAGAAAGGCCGCTAGATTTGAGCTCAGTGACTTTAATCCCAGGAGCAGTGTGAGCCGTATGTTAAAGAAACTTGGGTGGGAATCACTGGAGGCTAGGAGGAAGAAATCTAGACTCTACGCTATGTACAACACGTATACAAATCAACCAGCATGGGGTGAGCTTAGCAAACGATTGGGAAAGCCCACTTACATGGGTAGGAGCGATCATCCTTTCAAAGTTAAGGGCCGACCACAGCGAACAAATTATGGTAAATATTCTTTTGTAAACCGTGCCATTGATAACTGGAACTCTCTACCTGCCGCAGTCTTAGAGCCTTTTCCCAAACATATAGGTGTGTTTAAGAAAAGACTGACTATTTGTGTAAATACACCAGTTTAATTGGTGTATAATTGTTATTGAATTGTTATGTATAATTATGTATTGTTATGTATAATTATGTATTGTTATGTATAATTATGTATTTGTTATGTATATCCAATTTGCCACCGGGGGACACACCCCCCATTGCAAATAAATGAATGAATGAATGAATGAATTCACCGTCGCAGAAGGAAATGAGAGCTAGGACCCTCCTCACCAGAGCCAACAGCATTTGCGATAGGGATAGCGTAAATGAAGAGAAAGAACGAGTTTGGAATACGCTCCTAGCTAATGGATACAGCAAAGGACAGATAAATAGGGTCATACCGAATAAAGAACAAAGCCGTAGAACTGTTAAAAGAACGAAGATCGACCCCCACCATAAATACTTTCTGCCTAATATATAGGGGGTGACAAATAGAATCGTCAAGTTGCTAAGGGAACACAAATGACAACGGATAAGCAACCGCTAATCAAGCTGAAACAAGAGGTGCGTAAGTCAGCCGAGATAAAGGAGCCAAAACCAAGAAGCAGAAGTTTACAAAGCGCCTTGTTCGTGTGGAGAGATATACATAGGGAATACAAAAAAACGCATATCCATTAGGATATAAGAGCACATTCGAGACAAACAACAACAACAAAAAATACAGATCTGCAATAGTTGAACAAACTGACGTCACGAGACATGCCATAGAATTTGATAAGTCCGAAAATGTTTCTAAAATTCCTGGATATCAAAACAGGATAATAACAGAGACATTAGAGACCTTGATGCATACCAATCATTTCAATCGCGATGACTGATTCAGGCTTAGCAATACATTGAGAGTTCTCTATGCGCGTGACTCTCTAGGGCTATGGCCAATCAGGGAGAAGCATGAGGTCAATGCCTATCAAACAGTGCCTGACTGACAACCAACGGTTAAAACTCAGCAATTCTTCCAGGTTTTTGCCTTGTCTTGTACGTGGTTTTGCCCAGGAACACCAAGCTGGCTCATCAGCGGGATCTTGGTGTACCGCACCCAGACCCACACAGGAACGTCTCCCTTCTCCAACACTCCCCGGATGCTGTCGTCCTTAATGAGACGTTTCTTCTTCCTTCCAAACAGCTACACCTACCTCCGTACACTGCCTACCTTGCTGATCATCCACATTTCGCAGCTCGAGGAGGTGTGACTGTTGGACTCCATCGGAATCTTGCTGTCATTCAGCACTGAGTATTTGATTTTAGAAGTCTTTACCCCATCCAAAACCTTTACCATAGTTGCTCTCTCTGTCTCCCGCCTCGTACCCCTCCTCTTAATGACTTTCTAACTTATATTGGTCACACCTTCCCGTCACCGATATTAATATTATTTCTTATTCTCTCCAACTCTACTCCCAATCTTCTTCTGATGTCTATCACGCTTTGTGTTACTCCCATCGTCCCTTTCATTGGCAGTGATGATGTACCGGCCCTTATCACCATCCGCAATATCTTCCCCCATTCCACTGCCCCACCCCGACCTCTCCCATCCCGCTGCTTTACCCAAACCGATAAGCCCGCTTACCGCGCTACCATCACCTCACTTCTCACTCATCCTGCCCCTGCAATTTCCCTTCCTAACCATCATGCCCTTGTTACTGAAACTGAAACTGCTATTATCTGCGCTGATCTTCTCCGTATCCCTCGTCGCTCGATCTATCCTACCAACCCTCCTATCCCACCAAAAGCCCTTCGTCTCCTCCACCTCGCTCGTGATTACTATCGCTCCTATGTTCGCACCCGTGATCCCGATTATCTTCGCCAACATCGTCTCCATCTCCACCATGCAAAATCTTTCATCAAAGCCATTAAACGGTCCTATGGAACAATGCATGTACCAAACTTTTCCAAACTCCTGATCCCAATTTTGGCCCACCTTTCGTCGTCTCACCAAGCCCACCCGTCCCACCTACCCCATCCATACTCCGACTGATCGTGCAAAAGCCGACCTCTTTGCCGCTCATTTTATACCGTGTTCTCCACCGTCTTAATGACCCCACCCACAGCCCTTCCCTCCTTCCTTCTTTTGATCAATTTGCTCATATCGATTTAGACCACCCTCTCAATCGCCCTATCACGCCCGAAGAAATCTCTTCACTTCCACGTCATCGCAAATCCACCGCCCCGGGCGCTGACACCATAACCTATCGCCACGTCCAGGAAGCCCCACCAGTCCTTGTCCATGCCCTCAGTTCTATTTATACTACCATTCTCTACCCTTCCCATTGGTGCCACGACTCTATGTTACTTTTCCTCAATCCTAAGACCCCCCACCCCCCTCCAACCTTCACTCCTAACACCCAATCAGCCTCCTTCCGGTCCTATCCAAAATACTTGAACTCCTTCTCGCCAAACGTATCAGCTCCTACTTAGAATATCTCCCCATCCTCCCCGAATCCCAAGCTGGATTTCACGCCGATCACCACTTCTCTTCATGCATTTGTGAAACATCTCCATACCGCCACCCTTCTTTGCTTAGATGTACAGAAAGCCTTTGACACCGTTTACCATCCCTTCCTCATCTATAAACTCCGTCATCTCCCTCTACCCCCTCCCTTATTCGTCTTATTTACCAGTTCCTCCACCATCGTACTGCCTTTGTCCTCATTCGCAACGCCTCCCCTTACACCTCTTCCCTCCGCGCTGGTGTCCCTCAGGGGTCACCTCCTTCCCCCTCCTATATCTCCTCTTTACCTACGATATTCCCCATCACCCACCGCCTCTCCGTCTGTACCAATTCACGGATGATCTCGAAATTCTCGCACTAGGCCGTTCTGCTCCTTCTCTTACCCGTCACATCCAAACCTATCTTTTGACCCTGGAATCTTGGCCCCTTTCCTCCCACATTACTGTTAATGCCCGAAAGACATAACTTGTCGTCTTCCGCTCTAAATCCCGTATCTGTGGTCCTTGTAACAAAGTTCCTCTTACCCTTCACGATGTTCCTATTCCTGAATTCACCACCGCTGTCTATCTTGGCATTACCTTTCAGAATGATCTTCGCTGGCAACACCACCTCAACGCCAAATACTGCCGTGCCTATCATCGTCTAACTGTCCTCCGTACCCTCACCGGCCACACCTGGGGCCTAAGGCCCCCCAAATCATCAACCTCTACAAAACTTCTATCCGTCGATCCTTATCTATGCCTCTCTTGCCTGGATTACCGCCAAACCTCACATCTATTTCAAGCTGTCCATCCTCAACCGCCATGCCACTCGCAACGCCTATCACCTTAATCTTGACACCCCTTTAGCCCGTTTCATACGCTACTACACCACCCCTAAAATTCTCAGCCACATTAATTCCCTTCGTTTGAAATACCTCACTCGCACCCAACGGATTTCCCTTCCATTCTTCACAGAAACTCCTCCTCTTTCCTCTCTCATCCAGGCTAAACTTCACAACCGTCGCACTCCCACCCACTTGCACCCCCTCCCCGCGCCCATTACTTAATGCCCCCCCCCCCCCCCAATCTTGCCCCCACCCTGCCTCCAACTTACTCCCTCCTTCCTGCTAATTCTTTACTGAGCATGGTTCTCCTGGGGGTGTCGGCTCTTCTGGGCTGCCACCCCTACTGTGCAGCGAGTTTTGGGCGCATAGCCTGCTCCAATTTATTTTTCTCTACATTGCAGTTCTGCGCACATCGCCCTAACTACTGCTCGCTCCCTTCGTACCCAGTGTCCCCAGTGCTTTGACTCACTCTCATCGTCACAGTGCTCCGTATCCCCCAAGATCACAGTGTCTACGAAAACATGCTTTTGCACAAGTGCTCCCCAGTGCATCGATTTCCGTCACAGTGCCCGTTATACCTCTCGCAACTTTACAGTGTCAACACATCGTTGACGAACTGAACATTATACAAACTTTGATGACTGTTCTCTTTTCTCTGTGCTTGACTTTCGCACTTGTATTGTCCATTTCATTATCCATTTTTGTGTTTTGTTCTTTTTCCTGTTTTTTTTTTCTCAAGTATTCATTTGTTATTGCTACGTTCCAGATATGAACATCTTAAGGACAATCTTGAACTATTGTTTCCTTGGTAAGATTTTGCACACTTGCTGTATTACTTGTTTTTGTTATATTCTGCCCTCAAGTGTTTTTATGTATGTACCTTTCATGTTCAATTGACGGGGCCCGTTCGGAGAGCTCCCCCCAGGCGGGGTGTGGTGAGGAGCTTATCCCTGGAAGGGGACTCCCTGGGTCGCGGTGACCTCTGCGCCTTTTACTTGCTTTTACATCCCCTCTTTTTACGTGTGCTTTAGCAAAATTCGCCCCCCCCCCCTTGTTCTTCTTACAAACCTTTTAATCTACGGCCAAAGGGCAACATGTTTAGCCTACGGCCCGCCTTTATCCCGCTTGCCGGGGTGCAGGAATGAAATACCTCAAGATACCATACGATATACAGTGCAGTTCGCTACTCTTGTGCGAGTCCGGGCGCGAAACATCAACACCCCGCTGATGGGCCAGATTGGTGTTCATGGGCGAAACCCCACACAAGACACGGCATAAAACTAGAAAAATTGCTGAGTTTTTATTCACGGACCGCGAAAGCCAATATACCAACCAACGGTTAGTTTGAGCACAGACGCGAACTCGTACCCATGATTAAGGCTGCTGCAATCACCGTTATACGACGCGGCTCCTTCCAGTGAGGCTAGATAATAAACAAGACACACCGGCCACAAAAGCCCACGGTCTAAACATTTCAATGTTTCTAAACCTGCTTCTGCCAATCACATATAACACCCTCTCGCGTAGTCCGAAAGCGGGACCAACATACAGTAGAATTTAAATTTTACTGGAGAGGGCAGTATTACCACAAGTAATAATGCTTAGGCCCGTTATTACAATCTCCAGTGACGTGACAGTAAACTCTATCTGACAGTTGATTTTACAGTTGGAGAAAAGTCCCGGTAAGATTCGATTGTTCTTACAATGTTCGGATAATGTTTACGGTAGGTTCGTATATATTTCTTGTTCGATTTGCAGATTACATTATACCTCTCAAGTTAATCTATGTCAGGGAGTAAATAATAAATATATATATTCCTTGATCTGTGTTCTTGGCGCAATCTATATATATCATTATTCACGTAACGATTATAAAGGTAGATATTTGAAACGGAAGTACAGTTATCTCCAAATGAGATGAATAAAAGCCTGAAGAGGAAAAGGCACACCAATTTCTCTTCGTCAGAAAAGGAAGTCCTCATCAAGGTGGTGGAAACTGTAATTGAAAATAAGAAGTCCGAAGCCGTTCCATATTACCGTATATAAGTAAATATGGCCTACAGTAACTTTGAACTTACCTCTCGGTCCTATGCCGAATCTCTGTATTTATACAACCAAGAACTAGTCGAACTGAAAGTTTGGTCAAACGGAATCGTCTAAAAAATCGTCTTCCCCTCATAATAATCACTTATCGCCTCCTTTGAGCATTTACGAAATCCATGAAATAACGGATAATTCTAGACTTAATGACGATGTTTGTAATCAGTTGGAGTTAAGATCTTAATAGAAAATCTGGCTCCGGCTATGTTCACTGCCGGTTAAGGCCTATTTTACTCTCAGTTTGTCGCTAACCGGGCATTGTAAGAATCAGGTTCCAGTAAACTTGCCGTAAAAGTGTCAGCAAGAATTTCACCGGAGATTGTAGTAAAAACGGGCCTATAGAGAGGTGCATATGTTTGAGAAGAACGTTAAGGGCAGTAGTTTCCCGTTTATTTCAGCCGTGTAGCAGTGCACAGATTAGATATTAGATATTATTTTACCATTGTTGTAATGGCTCTTCCATCTAAGGACAAGTGAAACATGGATAATTCTGTACGGTTACAACCCTTCAAAAAGAACTATTAAAATCTAACCAATTACGTATCATATCAAAAGTCTACTATTAGCACACATACTTCACCATCAACGTTAGTAAACATTTATTATGAACAAACATACATCACTAGTGAAATACATAAAAATATCCACATAAAACTTCATTAAGCATCTGTAAATCTCCTAAAAGAAAGTTTTGAGATAATGACATATGGTGGTGAATCATTCAACTTTAGGCTACTTTCGATTTTTGCAAAAATAAAATCTACACGGGCCAAAAGTTGACAGTCTGCCTGTGTGTGAATGGATGTTCCCCTCTATCAATTTAAACATGACGAAACCGAATTGAACCAAATTTGGTAAGTAGGTAGCACTAGCAAAGGACACCTCAGTGTCATGTTTAATATCGCCACCATCTTGACAGAAACGGAATGGCGACCACTCAAATCTTCAAAGCTTTAATCAAAATACGACTAACCTAATTAGCATATCCATAGCAAAGTTTGCAACAATATAACTTCAAGGTTATCATCCTAAACGTTTGAAGATGGCGGTCTTATACTTATGCAAACCGTTCCGCCCAATCAATTCAAACACGACGAAGCCAAATCGAACTAAGTTTGGCACAGAGGTAACGCTAACAAAGGACAACTCAGTGTCATATTGTATATCACCGCCACCATAACGAAAAAGAAATAGCGCCACCCAAATGTTTTAACCTTAAATCAAATTTCGACTAACCTAATCATTCGATCTCTACCAAATTGTGCAACAATATACCTAAATGAAGGATGCGTCTTTGGCTCAAACTACAAGGTCATCAGCCAAATAGTTTCAAGATGGCGGATGTATGAATCATGCAATTATTATAGCCTAAGCGTAACTTACGATCCAACAAGGCCTGGCTTCACTATATCCGCTTATCGTACAGAAGGTGGTTTAAACTGTCCTCGAGGACAGGATATAAATATTGTTTGTATAATAGAATAATATTCCGTAGTAGTGGCTAATAGTTCACGCTGACGGTGCTGGGCTGTGCAGCCCTGTTGGGTCAATATGGAGGCTATGGTTTGCTCGCTACTCCATATTCAGGACATACTTTTAGGAATGTACTGAACAAAACAATACAAAATTGGTATTAAATGGCTTATAAAAACAGAAAATGCTAATGAAATCGTTCTCTCCTAGACAAAATATGCTATACTGTTATACTAAACCAGTTGCTAACGTTATACTCAAATTGGCCATGTGTAGCAGCGGGTGAGCGTCCTTAACTCTAAACCTGGAGGTTAAAAACGAAACGGGTTCAATTTCTTTTGTTTGCTTTTTTCCTTGTATTTATTGATTTATAACTACTCACACGATATAATGTTAAGCATATATAGTGTGTATTTGCAATTGAAAATACATATATACTTATAACACCACAAATTTCAACACTTGACTACAGCTGTACAGACTGTTGTTGCTGTTGATTCTCTTGGGGTTTGCGGCATCATGGTCACGTAGCTCCTTCTACTTGGGTGTGTGAGTGGTAGTTGTATGGTAACTTGTGACGTGTCACTGTGATGTCTGTACTATTGAGTGTTGTTGTAAATGTGGAAGGATTTGTGTACGAAGCTCTCCTTCATTCGCGGTAGAGTCTGTTGTTGTTGTTGTTGTTGATTCTTAATGGGCTGTGCGGCATCGTGGCCATGTACTCGGTGTACTTGGGTGTATGTAGAAATTGTCTGATAAACTGTGTCACTGTTATGTCTGTACTGGTGTGTGTACTTTTATACAAGGAAGGATTTGGGTAGGAAGCTGTTGATGTTGTTTCATTTGAGAGGCTTGAACGACATGGTCATTAGGCCTATGTACTTGGGTGAGTGTTGAAGTTTGTCTGATAGCATGTGTTATTGTGATGGTCGTATTAGTGTGTGTATTTTTAATTTAGGTGAGGATTCAATCAATCAACGTACAACATAGCACGTTATATGTCAACAAGCTACTAGAACCAACATTCAATTGAACTCCTTGGATAGTACAAAGGGTTATGACTACACCCATGAATTTATGAGAAAGTAGGCAATTTGTTCTTTACTGAACATCTTGTTATTTTTACTTCCGGCCACTGACCACTTCAATCCGTCCGTCTCACCACTTGAGAGAGCGCGGTGGGCCTTTTAACTACGGGTGGATGGCATTTGCAGTAGTTGCTAACGCAAGGAGGTACGCACATGTAGAAGCTTCGCAGAGGTTTTTAAGAGATGGAGTAGCAACATCAAAAACAATGACAAAAATTGTGCCCAAGATGGGATTCGAATTTCTTACCTCATCGCGCCACGAGTTAATCATGTCGGCTGTCACATTGTACTCGCTTGCTGCACGGCCATATTATTACTATTAGTATTCCCTTCTGCAAATAACATTGATAGTTGTCCATTTACATTAAATCGAAAATCAGAAAATCAGAATTGACTACCACAGAAAATAATGTTGAATACAATATAAAACAAATAGTTTCCCAACAATAACAGGCAACCCTTCACAAGTTCATAATCACGAAACACCAAAGAACATTACTGCTGAAGCGAAATAGACGGAAGCCATAGGCAGGAAACAAAGACAACTACCACGACATCAAGGATCTATAACAGGCACAGGAACAGAAGACGTAAACCTACAAGCTTCAGAAAAGATGGCGTGGATATTTATAGGAAGAGTGCAACAGGAAATCACAGCCGAGTCCATAAGGAAATTCCTCATAAAAAGGAAATTATATGAGAAGTAATATGCGAAGAATTATTAACGAAATTTAATACAAGGTATTTCAAAGTGGGAATTCCATTTAAATACCTAGAAAGAATAAATAAAGAAGACTTTTAGCCAGCAAACATCATCGTAAGACGTTTTCGGCGTTTTCGGAGGTATACAAGGACACAACCAGAATATAACAGATGAGTGGTGTATGAGTAACTCAAAAAATGGGGAAAATGTTAGAAAAAATAACTTACAAATAATGTTATGGAACATTAAAGGTTTGAAAAACGCACTTAGCTTAGCACCCAAGGATTGCCTGATTGGATACGACTCAGTATTATTAATAGAAACATTTCTCACAGATCATTGGCAACACGCAGAATATTACTGTATACTTCTTCAAACGCAACAAGGAGAAAGAGGAAGACCTGCAGGTGGAATTACTATCCTATTAAAGCCATGGTTCACACCAATAATCTCGTAAATTAAATTAGAACACTCTCTGATAATTGAAACACAATACATCACAATTATTACCCGTTACATTCAACCGCATGCAACGGCCATGGAGATAATAGATGAAGTAGGGCAACTAATCTCACTGAGTAGGCACGACAACCCTCTAATCGTTGTCGGAGACTTAAATTGTAGGCTGGATGTTCAAAACTATAAAACAACTTTAGTAATGGAAAAAATGCAGGAAGATGGCCTACACAGACTGAATAACCAAAACATACCAACATATATATGCCTTAATGGGAAAAGTGCGATAGACGTTGCGCTTATAAGAGGTCACATAAAAGGAGAAATTGCTCCAGTATGGGCAGCAAATCATACACCTATAAGAAATCAAATTCCTTTGAAAATAGTAATACAGGGAGACTGGTGTACATCAAAGAGCCAAAGTAAACAGCTCTTATCTAGGAAGATAGACTGTGGGAAAGTAGAGGTAGACCCGACCTTATAAAGAAAATGGAAACACTAACAGAAGATTCAAGACAAGATGAAGCAGTACAAGCCCTTGAAGAACTCCTAATACAAGCCACAAACCCTAGGAAAGATCGAAAGGCAAAATAATGGTTCGACCAGGAATGCTAACTATCTAAAACAGGCGTATTGGGAGCCTTACACCAGCTAAGGACGAATTGCGAGAGTCTTATTTTCCTTCAAGAATATAACAAGAAAAGAAGTGACTACAAGACACTGATACGTGATAAGAAAATGACATTCTGGGAAGCGAAAGGAAAAAGAATCGTGGAAGAGGCCAATAATGGCCATACATCACACTACGCCCTAGGAAACAGGCACAGACACACTACATCAATATGCAAGAATGGACGACACACTTTAACGATCTACTCAACAGGGCAGGAATAACAAACATACCAGAAAACACAAAAGGAACCGACCAAACAACGACAATGGAATGGACATCACAAACAACAAAAGAAGTTCATAATATAATTACAAGCATAAAGAAAAGCAAAGCTGCTGGGCCAGACAACACATAAGGTGAATACATAGAAGACACGGCACACCTCCTATTACCAGTATGGAAGAAATTATATAATAAATGTATGGAGACTGCATCGATACCAGAGAGATGGAGACAGTCTACAATAAAAGTTCTATATAAAGGCAAAGGCGACCGATATTATACTAATATATACAGAGGTATTGCGCTGGAGAATATACGGTTCAAGATATTCACTAAATTAAGAAGAAATAGATGTACAACTACCAGAAACACAACTTGGATTCAGGGAAGGTAGATCAACTCTTAACGCACTAGGAATATCATTAAATAACATTTGGCAAGTCATGGATAGAAGAGAAAAATGTTACGCAGTATTTATAGTCTTCACAAAAGCATTTGATCTCATAAACCGTGATTTTGTGAAACTGAAGCTGGAAAAAGCTCTAGATATGTATGGACAAGAATTATACATACGATACTACATTGGAACAACATAAGAATCTCGGATAATGAATCACTCTCTGATCCGATGATTCAGAGGAACGGAGTACTACAGGGTGATACAATCAGCCCTTTGCTCTTCATCCTAGCAGCGGAAGACATAATGAGAATAACTCAAAAGACAGGTGCTGATAACATTGTGATCGGATCAAAGAGCATCTTAAAACTACAGTACATTCTAAAAGACATGTAGGAATGGTGCACTGAATATAATTTTGACATCAACACATCTAAGACACAAATGATGGTGTTTCGACAAGGAGGAAAAGTACCAACCGGATCAGAAATTTTCATACACAAAAAAAGAATAAAAACAAGATGTTCAGTAAAGAACATATATTCTATTTTCACCTAAATGCATGGGTACTGTTATAACTCTTTTTCGTTTCCAAGGAGTATAATTGAATGTTGGTTGTAGTAGCTTGTTGAAATACAACGTGCTATACGGATATTAAAACATAATATGAGGTGCCCTTTGATAGTGCTACCTCTGTAAGAAATGTCATTCAAATCGGTTTCACCGTGTTTGAATTGTTATGAGGAATCACTTTGCACACATACAGTACATGGCCGCTATCTGCAAACTATTGGGCTGTAACATTGTAGTTCAGTCAAAAGATGCTTCCCACAAAAAGGTTTGTTGTTGCGAAATTTGCTAGAGATCAAATGATTAGTTAGGTCGTAATTTGAATGAAGCTTTTAACATTTGGGTGGTCGCCATTCCGTTTTCGTCCAGATAGCGGCGATATAATACATGACACTGCAATTTCCATTGCTACTGCTACCTCTGTACCAAATTTTGCTGAATTCGATTTTACCGTGTTTGGATTGATAGGGGGAATCGATTTGCACACATACATGGCCGCCATGCGCAAACTATAGGGCTGATGATCTTGTAATTTGGTCAAAATATGCTTCCCGCATAAATGTACGTTATTGCAAGATATAGTAGAGATCAGATTATTAGGTTGGTCGTAATTTGATTTAAGCTTTTAACATTTGGGTGGCCCCCATTACGTTTCCATCAAGATGGCGGCGTTATAAAACAAGACAATGAGGTGCTCTTAGCTAGTGCTACCTCTGTACCAAATTTGGTTCAATTCGGTTTCACTGTGTTTACATTGATAGGGGGATTCGATTTGCACTCATACATGGTCACCATCTGCAAACTATTGGGCTGATGACCTTGTAGTTTAGTTAAAAGGCGCTCGCCATATGAATATATGTTGTTGCAAAATTTGGTAGAGATCGGATGATTAGGTTAATCGTAATTTGATTTAAGCTTTGAACATTTGGGTGGCCGCCATTACGTTTCCGTCAAGATGGTGGCGATATAAAACATAACACTGAGGCGCGCCTTGCTAGTGCTACCTCTGTACAAAATGTCATTCAATTCGGTTTCACCGTGTTTGAATTGATAGGGGGAATCGATTTTCACACATACATGGCCGCCAACAGCAAACTATTGGGCTGATGATCTTGTAGTTTGGTCGAAGTATGCTTCTCACATAAAGGTGTGTTTTTGAAAACTTTTGTAGAGATCAGATTATTAGGTACGTCGTAATTTGATTTAAGGTTTTTATATTTGGGAGGCCACCATTACGTTTCCGACCAAATAGCGGCAAATAAAACATAAAACTGAGGTGCCCTTTGCAAGTGATACCTCTGTACCAAATTTTGTTCAATTTGGTTTCACCGTGTTTGAACAGATAGGGAGAGTCAATTTGCTCACATACATAGCCGCCATCCACAAAGTGTTGTGCTGATGACCTTGCAGTTTGGTCAAAAGATTTGTCATACATAAAGGTATAACGTTGCAATATTTGGTACAGATCAGATTATAAGGTTGGTCGTAATTTGATTTAAGCTTTTTACATTTGGGTGGCCGCCATTACGTTTCGGCCAAGATGGTGGCGATATAAAACCTGACACTGAGATGCCCTTTGCCAGTTCTACCTCTGTATTAAATTTCGTTCAATTCGGTTTCACCGTGTTCGAATTGCTAGGGGGGGACAGACATTCAGAGTACACACACACAGACACACAATTTTTGGCCCCGTGTAGATCTCATAAATCTACTTTTTTGCAAAAATCGAAAGTAGGCTAATAGTAACAGAATTCAAATACATAGGCATCAATCTACAAATAAGTGCAAAATGCTTTACAAAACGTGTGACAGAAAAAAACACACAAGCTGTTCGGGCGATGCACGAAATAAGATATATAAGAACATTCGACCTCAAGACAGCAATTAAATTATTTAAAGATAAAATAATGCCAATATTGACATACAAAATAGAAATCATATATGGCCTTTCCTCACTGAAAAGAATCTATCATCACTTGAAAGTATAAAAGCATTATACATTAAAACAAGATGTTCAGTAAAGAACATATAGCCTACTTTCTCCTAAATGCATGGGTATTGTTATAACTCTTTGTCCTTTTCAAAGAGTATGATTGAATGTTGGTTGTAGTAGCTTGTAGAAATACAACGTGCTATAGGGATATTAAACATGAATATGAGGTGCCCTTTGCTAGTGCTACCTCTGTACCAAATTTCGTTCAATTCGGTTTCACCGTGTTTGAATTGATAGGGGGAATCGATTTGCACACATACTTGGCCACCATCTGCAAACTATTGGGCTGATGTTCTTGCAGTTAGGTCAGAATATGTTTCCCACATAAAGATATGGTGTTGCAAAATTTGGTAGAGACTAGATTATTAGGTTGGTCGTAATTACATTTTAGCTTTTAACATTTGGGTGGCCGCTATTACGTTTCCGTCAAGATAGCGGAGATATAAAACATGAAACTGAGGTGCCCTTTGCTAGTGCTACCTCTGTACAAAATTTCGTTCTTTCGGTTCCAACGTGTTCGAATTAATAGGGGGAATCAATTTTGACATAAAGATGGCCGCCTTCCGCAAACTATTTGGCTAATGACCTATTAGATTGGTCAAAGGATGCTCCCTCCATAAAGGTATGTTGTTGCAAAGTTTGGTAGAGATCGGATGGTTATGTTAGTCGTAATTTGATTTAAGCTTTAAACATTCGTGTGGCCGCCATTACGTTTCTGTCAATATGGCGGCGATATTAATCATGACACTGAGATGCCCTTTGCTAGTGCTATCTCTGTACCAAATTTCGTTCCATTCGGTTTCACCGTGTTTGAATTAATAGGGGGAATCGATTCTGACACAAAGATGGCCGCCATCCGCAAACTATTAGGCGAATGACCAATTAGACTGGTCAAAGGATGCTCCCTCCATAAAGGTATGTAGTTGCAAAATTTGGTAGAGATCGGATGATTAGGTTAATCGTAATTTGATTTAAGCTTTGAACATTCGTGTGGCCGCCATTACGTTTCAGTCAAGATGGCGGCGATATAAAACATGACACTGAGGTGCCCTTTGCTAGTGCTACCTCTGAACCAAATTTCGTTCATTCGGTTCCACCGTGTTCGAATTAATAGGGAGAATCAATTTTGACATATAGATGGCCGCCATCCGCAAACTATTAGGCGAATGACCTATTAGATTGGTCAAAGGATGCTCCCTCCATAAAGGTATGTAGTTGCAAAATTTGGTAGAGATCGGATGATTAGGTTAATCGTAATTTGATTTAAGCTTTGAACATTCGTGTGGCCGCCATTACGTTTCAGTCAAGATGGCGGCGATATAAAACATGACACTGAGGTGCCCTTTGCTAGTGCTACCTCTGTACCAAATTTCGTTCCATTCGGTTCCACCGTGTTCGAATTAATAGGGGGAATCAATTTTGACATAAAGATGGCCGCCATCCGCAAACTTTTAAGCTAATAACCTACTAGATTGGTCAAAGGATGCTCCCTCCATAAAGGAATGTTGTTGCAAAGTTTGGTAGAGATCGGATGGTTATGTTAGTCGTAATTTAACTTAAGCTTTGAACATTTGTTTGGCCGCCATTACGTTTCTGTCAATATGGCGGCGATATAAATCATGACACTGAGATGCCCTTTGCTAGCGCTACCTCTGTACCAAATTTCGTTCCATTCGGTTTCACCGTGTTTGAATTAATAGGGGG
This sequence comes from Meconema thalassinum, assembly GCA_946902985.2. Classification (NCBI taxonomy): domain Eukaryota; kingdom Metazoa; phylum Arthropoda; class Insecta; order Orthoptera; family Tettigoniidae; genus Meconema; species Meconema thalassinum. Next base: position 210,139,531 of record OX336398.1, read on the forward strand.
AATTGATTTTCACACAAAGATGGCCGCCATCCGAAACTGTCAGGCTAATGACCTAGTCATTTGGTCAAAGGATGATTCCTCTATAAAGGTATGTTGTTGCAAAATTTGGTAGAGATCGGATGATAAGGTTAATCGTAATTTGATTTAAGCTATGAATATTTGTGTGGCCGCCATTACGTTTCCGTCAAGATGGCGGCGATATAAAACATGACACTGAGGTGCCTTTTGTTAGTACTACCTCTGTACCAAATTTCGTTCCATTCGGTTGCACCGTGTTCGAATTAATAGGGGGAATCGCTTTTCACGCAAAGATGGCCGCCATCCGCAAACTATTACGCTGATGGCCTATTGGTCAAAAGATGCTCCCCCCGTAAAGGTATGTTGTTGCAAAATTTGGTAGAGATCGGATGATTAGGTTAGTCGTAATTTGATTTAAGCTTTGAACATTTGTGTGGCCGCCATTACGTTTCCGTCAAGATGGCGGCGATATAAAACATGACACTGAGGTGTCCTTTGCTAGTGCTACCTTTGTACCAAATTTCGTTCAATTCGCATTCACCGTGTTCGAATTGATAGGGGGGGACAGACATTCAGAGTACACACACTCACACACACACAGACACACACACACACAGACTCACACACACACATACACACACACAGACAGACACACTTTTTTCGCCCTGTGTTGATCTCATAAGTCTACTTTCATTTTTTGCAAAAATCGAAAGTAGGCTAAAAAAAGCGATTGGAGTTTCCATGACGACCAAATCACGGCTAGTCCACATCCTTGCGCGAGAAACATTCCTAATTGAAGACTTAAGAACGCTTCTAATTTTACCTAGCACAAGAGGTTCAGAAAACCTATTAACGACACTCAGAAGGAAAAGAGAAGAAATCCCGCTTGAATTTTTTGGAACGGGGGCCATGGTTGACCGGGCGTGGACATCAGCTAGCTTTGAGATGTCGCGCATGTTCTAACGCCTGGCAGATCATTGTCTTCTCCATTTGATTTCTACAAATAAAGCATACCATTATCCGGATGACAAATGTGTATGTCAACTATGCAGACACACATGTGAAAACTACCATATAGAAAATAGCAGCAAAATAATAAAGTCCATAAAAGACTATGCTACCCACGGTGCAGGTGGGCAAACATAGTGTATATAAATGTATTATCTGGCTGTTCAGCAGCAATAAAATTATTATTATTATTAAGTCGAGTAAATACACACCGCTTTGTTTTAAGCATGTTTCTAAAATTTGCACAATGGAGGCAATTTCGCCAAGTAATAAGTAAACAAAAGCGTCCGAATTAACACTGGGTCCGTTTAGACGTCCTCCAAATTTGGCTCAAATAATGCGATCTTCTTATCGTAACCCCGATTCTAAGCGCTAAGTGATGTTCATTACTGCACTGTGGACCGTCAAACCGGTGCTTGGGTATAATAAAAGGGTCCGAATGTTAGGTATTTGAAGTTTATGGCCGATCGTAGCATTTTGCCGAATCTTTCTACCTATTTTTTAGTTCTACTCGTCTTAATAAATGAATGAGAAAGATTTTTGTGAAACTTAGGCAGCAATTACGGCGATATTTACTGTCCATGTTTCGTAAGAAGTAATAAGCAGGCACAAATTTTGGGAAAATGTATACGTAGGGAGTTCGTCATTCCCAGGGGATTCTGTTTTTGTCTGTAGTTATAAACACTGTGTGTGAAGGGGCCTCGTCACCTCTATGGTACCGAGGCATTGACTTGTAGGTGAACTGAGAGTATACATTGTTATAAACACTATGTGTGCAGGGCCTCGTCAACTCTATGGTACCGTGGTATTGACTTGTAGGTGAACTGAGAGTATACATTGTTATAAACACTGTGTGTGCAGGATCCTCGTCACCTCTAGGGTACCCTGGTATTGACTTGTAGGTGAACTGAGAGTATACATTGTTATAAACACTGTGTGTGCAGGGGCCTCGTCACCTCTATGGTACCGTGGTATTGACTTGTACGTGAACTGAGAGTATACATTGTTATAAACACTGTGTGTGCAGGAACCTCGTCACCTCTATGGTACCCTAGTATTGACTTGTAGGTGAACTGAGAGTATACATTGTTATAAACACTGAATGTACAGGGCCTCGTCACCTCTAGTGTAACCTGGTATTGACTTGTAGGTGAACTGAGAGTATACATTGTTATAAACACTGTGTGTGCAGGGGCCTCGTCACCTCTATGGTACCGTGGTATTGACTTGTACGTGAACTGAGAGTATACATTGTTAAAAACACTGTGTGTGCAGGGAGCTCGTCACCTCAATGGTACCCTAGTATTGACTTGTAGGTGAACTGAGAGTATACATTGTTATAAACACTGTGTGTGCAGGATCCTCGTCACCTCTAGGGTACCCAGGTATTGACTTGTAGGTGAACTGAGAGTATACACTGTTATAAACACTGTGTGTGCAGGGCCTCGTCACCTCTAGGGTACCCTGGTATTGACTTGTAGGTGAACTGCGAGTATACATAGTTATAAACACTGTGTGTGCAGAGCCTCGTCACCTCTAGTGAGCCCTGGTATTGACTTGTTGGTGAACTGAGAGTATACATTGTTATAAACACTGTGTGAGCAGAGGCCTTGTCACTCCCAGGTGCACTGGTTTGGATTAGTAGGCCAATTGAGTTTATACATTGGTGACGGTTAATGATAAATCATCTAAGAGCTTGACATCATGGTAATGGAGTCCCATGTACATGTTTGATAACCAGTATGATTGTGATGGCTGAACTAGTGTATTTGTAATTGGGTAGGAGGCGGCCTTGACCTTAATAGAGGTACCATCCCAGCAATTGCCTAAAGAAGAAGTGGGGAAACAATGGAAAGCCGCTTTTAGGATGGCGGGGGGTAGTTCTGCTACACAAGCGTCGGTATTACTACAGTGATTCAGTACCGTACTGTAACAGCCAGGAATTGTTTTAATGGCATGAATGGTTTTGTATTGTACCAACCGCATTTCAATTCATTGTCTGTATATAGGTGATTAATTATATTTTCTTCTATTTAATATATTTATTTATTTTACGCCTTAGCTTACTTTCACTATACTTTTGCGGAAAATCCATTAATATATCCCAGGTATTATGATCATTATCAATAAATAGATTATGTTTTGCATGGTAGTTCCCAGATTTGTTCATGAAAACGAAAAGATGATGGGAAACCTGCTGTTCGGGACATCCCGCACGATCTGCGTGAAATGAAGGAGTCACATAGTGCATAGGTTTGTTTCCAGAACAAGAACCCTAATCGACTTGGGGTTTCATTTAGATGTAACTTTTGACTTTCGTTTGAACAAATGTTCTCACCTGGATAGTTGTTTGTGGTTTGCTCACTCGTCGGAATGCATTCTGATTTATTTATGTACGCACCAGACGGAAAAACAAAATACACTTGAATAAACAAAATCACTACAGAAACACTTTCTTTCTTTCTTTCTTTCTTTCTTCCTTTCTTTCTTTGATAGGCAGTGCTACGCACGGCGGGAACAATTAGTAGGTCATCTTCTCAATAACACTCATACTGGAATACTTTCAACAGTTAACACTCTGAATGACCACTTATGACAGACAAATACAAAAACTTTCAATGATAAAATAAGAGAAAAACTAATTTTCCCAACAAAACTTCTTCACATGCAACAGTTTTAGTTATCATACATACAATACTTTTCCTTATTATGATCTCCACTTACTCATTTATATGATTTCCACTTGCATCACTCTCTTTATCATGGGCTTCTTCTTTTATATCCTAGCAACAAGAATGAATAATAATTTATTTGCTATCATATTACGCTTCTACAAAATCAATAACAAATAATGTAACATTACAGCACAGCTCAACATAAGGAAAGGATATATCACCTGTAAAACTTACTGAAATTACTTTCTTATTCTCGATCATATCTTACTCCATTATACAATTCTCATCAAGATCTGAAACTTATCAAAGACATCTCTCCTTCATAGGTCAATTAAAACAAAATTATACAGAGTATTAGACGAATTAAGCAGAAACAAATCACCAGGCAGAGATGATATACCACTTGCAATGCCACGCAGCGTAGGTGATGAAGGTCGGATCAGGTTATTTTACTTGGTGTGTAGGATTTACGATACCTTCTGATTTCAAGCAATATATCATCATCCCTATACCGAAGAAAATAGAAGATAACAGATGTGAAGATTACCGTACAATCAGCTTGATCAGTCATGCTTCGAAGATCCTGACGAGAATAATTTACAAGATGTTGGAAAGACAGATAGAAACAGAGTTGTGTCAAGACCAGTTTGGCTCCATGAGATACATCGGAACAAGGGAAGCTTTACTACGTCGGAAAAAGAATAAGTAAAGATAAGAAAACGTTCATGGCATTTGTAGTCTTTGAAAATACATTCGATAACATTGATTGGATTAAGTTGAATGATATACCAGGGTTGGGGCAAAAGCCATGGCGACTATTTTCTATTTCATGAAGATACCAGTCCGGTTGGAAAATGTGACATATACAGACTAAAGGACAAGGTGTTAACTACATGTGCGGACAATAAATAGCACTGACATGTCGTAACACACTAATTTAATTTAATACGGTAGTATACAGGGCAATAAGGCCTTCTTGGTGCAAAAGAATGTCAATACAATACACATACAGTTGACATGACAAACCTGGGCCTAAAGACCATCAAAGTAGTCCCCTGCTACTGTCATCACACGCTGCCAACGATGTGGGAGGCGTTGAATACCATCTGCCTCAGTATTTGCCGCACCATGTGTGAATCGGTTACCTGTTGGCGCACAGCATTAGCAATGTCCTCTGGTGTTGCAAACCGCCTACCTAGTAGTGGTTTCTTAATCTTTCGAATGAGATCAAAGTCACAGGGCGAAATGTCGGGAGAGTACGGTGGGTACACCAATTCGTCCCATTCCCAACATCGCAGTAGTTACCCTACACACCCTGCTTTATGTGGTCGTGCATTGTCGTGCAGGATTATTGCACTGTCTACAAGATCCGGACGTTTCTCTCGAACGCTAATTCGTGACTGTCACACCAGGAAGTCCCTGTGGTACTGTGCGGTCATTGTTCTACCGTATGGAACAAAGTGGCAAACAATGACACCCCTGACATCATACGCGACGATCACCATCAATTTGACTGGGGAAGGATTCTGACGGAACTTCTGCTTCCTTGGTGATCCAGCATGTCGCCACTCCGTGGACTGACGTCTCAGTTCTGGTTCGTATGCCCTGGCCCAAAATTAATCGATGGCGATTATTCGTGGCAAGAATTGATCGCCGTCCTGTAGTCAGCGTGCAAGGTTATCGGAGTATATTGCATAGCGCACCCACCTTTGAACTTCCGTCTGTGCATGCGGTACCCACCGCGATGCGATTTTGCGTAGTTGCAGCTCATTACGAAATATTCTGTGTACGTAGCGTTTCTCGATGCCACTGGCCCTCTTTAACTCCAATAGCGTCCATCGTCTGTATTCATCCAGGAGCTGCTCGATGACGGCATGTGTCACGTCGGTCCGCACACTGACAGGTCGTCCCGTACGTTGCTCATCACTGGTTGACTCACGTCCTTGCTGAAACTTCCCTACCCACCGTGCAACTGCACGGTATGATAGAGCATTATTCCCAGGGGCAGCCACTAATTCACTGTGAGATTCCATCGCATTTCTCCCTCGAGGAACGACTATTTTGATGTTAGCGCGCTGCTCAACACGGGTTACTTCCATCTCGCACGACACTCACCAACTGACTGATTTCACAGCCCAGCTGCGCTACTACCAGCTATCACAGAGCCATGTGTTCTGCATACACAGTATGCCTGCTAAACTTCCACACGACAAATTTACGTTTGTGATCTGTTCATGTATCTACAAGGAAAAAATAGTTGCCGTGACTTTTGCCCCAACCCTCGTCTTCAAAACGATTGTCATAAAGTACAGGGATAGGATGGTGCTATACAAACGGCACAGAAACCAGACAGCATTTATTGACGCTGGGATTCAGAAAGGTGCAATGCAAGGCTGCAACCTTTCACCCATAAGTAGTGGTTTTTGGACAGTTCTAATGCATCATACGGCTTTCCTCCTACAAGATGGCGGCTGCGCGCAGCCATGTACATGCATGGCGCGCTTTTCATAATAAAGCTGGTGAGCATGGCTAAACCTAGCCTATCCTAGTCAAGCTAACCTAGTTGTGTCGACTTAACCAAACCTATTTCACAAAGGGCCTAACTGCACTTTTGTTACTACCTCGCGAACCAATCAGGCTAGGGACTTGTATGAGATATTGTAGGACTTTGGATAACGCCCCCTTTTTGTATGAATTTTTGATATTTCGACAACGGGTCTAACTGCACTTTAATTGTTTTTGTTTTAATTCATGATCGGGTAACTATTTTAGCCAGTAGCCGATAGCCAGCGACAGACCTGGTCTGTGTGTAAAGCAGTGTGTTTAACTGACGTTGCTCGCCAGTCCTCACCATTACAATTTGATAACGATATGAACAGGAAAGTAGCGAAATGCATGTGAACCCGTGTGTGGTGACATAATTGCCAACCCTTGTGAAGCAGCATGTAAGCTAGCAAGTCACATCATGTTTGGTTCGTAAGGGAGAAAATGAAAGTTGATGTGTAATATGACCTGACACAGGTGTTGGTCGACCTTGGATGTTAGCTGTACACCTGCACGATAACAGCTAACAAGTCAAATTCTGTTCGGTTCGTACGTAAGAAAATGTGAGTTCATGTGTAATATGATCTGACACAGGTGTTGATCTTGGACGTTAGCTATACACGTGCACGATAACAGGATGTGCAAGTGTGTGAATCGCGAGTCAATAAAAATATAATGCATGTGTAGGAATGACATAACAGCCAATAGGTAGGCCAGAGCTTTGGATAAGAGTGGTGGGAGGTGAAGGGGAGGAAAGGGGAGGGGGAGGGGCAGTGTAAGGGAGAACACAAGTAGAGAAAGAAAAAATATGTGTTGCTCATAATACATGTGGAGCTGAGGACCGTATACACAGGGCTATAGGTTAAGTACAACATGATTGAATACATAAATACAAGGCACACAGGTTCACACAATATGTAATTTATTAATCCAAGAATTAAAGGCTGAGCTAAATCCCAACCATTTTACGTATAGTTTATTTCCTTTTTGTTTCAACACTTTCTCCAAAAGGTAATGTTTTGGAAACACTGTCTTTTGGAGTTCTTCGAGATAAAGCCTGTCTTTTAAGGGTTGATGGTTGACGTCCTCGAGTAAATAACTGTAACTGTTCAGGTTGACTTGACGAATTCGAAATACCTCAGTCCCCCAAATTGCTGTGTAGCCCTTATAAAAGGCAGACTTAAATATGCTCAAACGAGCATGGTCCCCGATGTTGAGCAGGTGACAGTAGTGGGATGACAGCGGTTCTGCCTCACCTCCTACTTTCATATAAACTTTGCCGATATCTGCCGAACGCATGATCGGATTTTAACGAACGAGGTGTTGTTGGCGTTGGGGTGACGTCCTCTTTGCTAAGAATGTTTGTTGGTATTTTTTTTTTGAAAATTGTTGATTTTGAAATTGGCGCTATTTAGGAAACGGTGAATTTTGGAAAAAAGTTTGTTTGACGTTAATGATAGGTGGCTATGCCCTCTAGGTGGACAGCAAGTTTCAAGTGTGTAGGAGGAGAAAAAATGATAGCCTACTATCTCGCAAACATTGGCAATAATTGGCGAATGGATGGTCGGATGTTAACGAATGAGGTATTGTTGGCGTTGGGATGACATTCTCTTTGCTAAGAATGTGTGTTAGTATTTTTTTTGAAAATTGTTTATTTTGAAATTGTCATTATTTTGGAAACGGCGACTTTTGGGAAAAAGTTTGTTTGACGTTAATGAAAGGTGGCTTTGCCCTATAGGTGGACAGCAAGTTCGAAGTAGGTACGCCAAAAGAAAATGAATTTTGAAAAAAGCTGGCTATTCTGGAAACGGTGAACTTGACAAAAACGTTTGTTTGTGATGAATAGTTGCTATTTACTCCCTCTACCCGCACGATAAATTTGGAGTCACTAGGTGAAAAACCTATGCACGTTTTACAGATCTCTCTCGAGTCGCGTGTGTGCTTGAATACGCATGGCTACGTTGGGAAAAGGTTAGGTGGTGGGGGAGGACTAGGGTCGAGTTAGGGGTCGTTTACATGGTATTTTTCAACTCTATTTGATGGTGAGGTTATTTTTTAAAATGGGTGGAATTTGGAAACGCAATTTGAGGTAAACATGCGTTTTAACATTTTGGCGATATTTAATAAAAGTGATAATGACGTGTATTATGTTATTTTTTTTGTATCGTCGTTTGTAAGTAGGTGGACTTTTTAAATGATTATTTATAGATTAGTTATTAAAATTAATTAAAGTACCCAAAAACTAATAGGTCATCCGCTTTTTAGTATCTCGCTAACCAATAATCGGATTTAAACATATGGGACGTCATAGGACTCGTGGTGAACTCCCCTTTTCTATGGACGGGTTATATCCACCCCCAAATAATAACTACCATTACCCGGGGGTGAAATAGTATTTTTTTTTGTATGCATGCACACTTGGAGTGGGTTTTTGTAAGAGAGCGGGCTTTATAAATGATCATTTATAGATGAGTTATTTTTAATATTTATTAAGAACCAAAAAACTAATAGGTCATCCGCTTTTTAGTATCTCGATAACCAATAATCGGATTTAAACATTGGGGTGTCGTAAGACTCGTAGTGAACTCCCCTTCTCTATGGACGAGCTATATCCACCCCCAAATAAAAACTACCCTTACCCGGGGGTGAAATAGTAATTTTTTGTATGCATGCGCACTTTGAGTGGGTTTTTGTAAGAGAGCGGGCTTTATAAATGATTATTTATAAATGTGTTTTTTAATATTTATTAAGAACCAAAAACTAATAGGTCATCCGCTTTTTAGTATCTCGCTAACCAATAATCGGATTTAAACATATGGGGTGTCGTAGGACTCGTGGTGAACTCCCCTTTACTATGGACGGGCTATATCCACCCCCAAATAAAAACTAACCTTACCCGGGGGTGAAATGGTAATTTTTTGTATGCATGCGGACTTGGAGTGGGCATTTGTAAGAGAGCGGGATTTATAAATGATTATTTATGGATGAGTTTTATAAAATATTTATTAAGAACCAAAAAAAACTAATAGGTTATCCGCTTTTTAGTATCTCGCTAACCAATAATCGGATTTAAACATATGGGGTGCCGTAGGACTCGTGGTGAACTCTCCTTTTCTATGGACGGGGTATATCCACCCCCAAATAAAAACTAGCCTTAACCGGGGGTGAAATAGTAATTTTTTGTATGCATGCGCACTTGGAGTGGGGTTTTGTAAGGGAGCGGGCTCTATAAATGATTATTTATACATGAGTTTTTTTTATATTTATTAAGAACCAAAAAAACTAATAGGTCATCCGCCTTTTAGTATCTCGCTAACCAATAATCGGATTTAAACATATGTAGTGTCATAGGTCTCGTGGTGAACTCCCCTTTTCTATGGACGAGGTATTTCAACCCCAAAATAAAAAACTACCCTCACCCAGGAGTAAATAGTAATTTTTGTAAGTATGCTCACCGACGGCTTTTGTCAAAAGAACCTAACTACACTTTTGTTAATATTTTCTGAACCCCTGATGGGATTTTGCCATAGGCAGCATCCTAGCCCTTGGGGTGAAGCCCCGTTTTTTGAATGTATGATTATTTTTTTCTTGCAAAGAAGCATATGAGACTCAGTTTCGGGGGGTGTAACGGTTCATATTCGTAAGTTGCTGTCAGGGCGCTTCATTAACTTGCAGGGTAACATATAACAAAATAACATGCAGGAAAGAGTGAAGCCAGGGTTAAAACAACTGAATTTAATAACAAATCACCATATTTACACATAAACAATTAACAACAAAAACTCCCAATTGACTCCCGCTTAATAAAAATGCCAAAAACTAGGCGATATCTCTGGAGAGATTAATTACCTGGACCAAGTGTCCCTAAAATAAAAATACAAAAGTGACCATATATATGCGTACGCCGTTCTACATGCATCACGATGTGTACTTTGAATGCGTGATTCGTTATCATCCAGAATAATCCTTCAGACAACGAATCCACATTTCTTAGAGCTAGACCGACACGGGGGAACACAACTACAATACTTAAAATTAAACTGACACTTCCTAAATCTACTATAAACAAACACAAAATTTCCGTGTGAAATTGGAATCAAATTGCCGTAGCAACATTTACTGCCTAAAAAAACTTAGGACTTCTCACACAAATCAACACAAGTACATTAATACGTGACCAATAGAAAAATACACAAATGACCGCTGTCAAAATTTACAAATACTCTTACCACTACACCACACGGGTGTGACACACAAAATTACATGAATCGAGTCAATAAACAAAGCAATAGGCACAAAGCCAACATTTACGTTAATAATACAATATTTACCCATACAACGTACAACAAGCCGTTACACACATGGCGAACTCCCCAATTAATTATGGCTTTAAAAATTAACCATCACAATGAACAGGTTTGCTACATGAAAGCTTACAGGGATCAGTCGGACAAATAGGACTGCCTATCAAAATAAGTCACAGGCAAAACGGGCGGTTTGTGGAACTCTGCATGTCTGTCAACCCTCGTGTCAAATACCTCGACCTCCCAGAACATGGGGTCGAATCTCGAAGAAGTGTGCCCCAAAGCACAATAATACGTGTGTGTGTCAGAAAAATATATGGACAAGAATCAGCAGTCTCCCATGAGCACCCTGTCTTTCCATCAAAATTCAACAGCAGCAAAAATATGAGAGCGGTAGGACAACTACCCCCTCCTCACGTAGAATCAACACACACTAGACACATTAACACACATGGAATCACACGTATGGGTTTTGACAGACCCTGAAATAAAAAGACACAAATAATGTCCACATGCTGGCGCCACCGTTCTATGCCGTGACTAGTCCACCTGAAAAGGACTCAAGAAAAATCTATCAAAATTAGAACGAAGGTGTTCTAAAAATTACTTTTAAGTTGGTGCGCTTGGCAACCCTAATATGAATAATAACCTGTTCAGCAAAAATCTTACAATAATTTCCTCCCATTCCTATTTCAAATATTAACGTTAATAAAGCACCATTTATCGAATGTAACGGGTTCCGCATTTGCAAGGATAAAAATCACGCACGCACGCACGCCGCGCGCATTACATCTGACTCAAGGAGAAACAAAATATCAAACAAACACTTTGGCCACGCGCCAACGGACATTTAAACATATAGTGTCGGTGCAAGAAAAACTCTAAACAACAAGAAAAGAAAAACATGACTATTTACAAAGTTCCCCGGCCAAATCTAACTACATAATTGAAATAATCCAATTTTAGTACATCACCGCTTCTGCTTGTAGAACTGAGGACATCCTCCTCAACCCATCGCCCTATGGAAACATTAGCACTCCATAGTAGTCGTCTGCGTGTATTTGTTGAAGCTCATCCCAACTTCAAACCACGTGCTGATCATCTTGGTATCGACTCCTTGGCAGAAAAGTTCAATGTTAATATTTTACCTATCTATAATCGCTTGCAGGCTACTCAATTCACCCACAATAGTCCTAATGCGATTAATAGCGAAGACTGGCCCTAAATATCTCGCACACACGCCACATAAAAACACAAATAAAATACACTGCAATTTGTACATAAAATATACATCTCGAGTCCGCGCCACTGGCTCGTTAACAAGTTCAAAATCCTGGCTGCACTAGCAGTCGCTATCTCGCTCGGTATTTCCGTCCTGTACTGTGGACTTCGGCTCCGGTGAGCGCTAATTAGGGTGATACAATACTTCCCCCTTAAAGCTGAACTCGTCGTCTTTAACTGAATGTTACGAGTTATCACGCACTGGCGTGAAATATTTAGCTCACACAATAAAGCTGATTTTAGAACAAATGTATTATAGCTTTAAAATTCGATACTGCAATCGCAGCGACTTTAGCTCCTCGGAGCTCACAAAAATAAATTAACTTCACCAAAATTCAGAGCGTCAAAATCACAATATAAACTGGCGTGGAGTAAGCCTCTGAAGGCTCCACAAAGAAAAGGCTTCGAGTGGCGTCAGGCCAAACTATTTATTAGAAACTGACAGGGGCGGAGGAGTGGGGCGGAGTCGGATAAAAACTTCCAGAGTTTTTGTCTCACAAAGATGGGACTAGTGTCATTCTTCTCCAAATAAATCAAACGTCCCAAATCACTCGAGCGGAGATTAATCCGTTCGGCGGTTCTTTAGATACACACTTCCGCGGGCTTTTTACTACTGACGCCGTCCACCTCGTGGTCATGGCTTGGTCTCTTGCGATTGGCTGATTCAATCGTATGTTCGTTGCGAGTACCTCGTGATTCTTCCTTTATGTCTCCAATTTAGGTACAGTAGTTGCACAATTTGGCCTTGAACTCGACTAATTCTGGCCGTCCCCCAAGAATAGCTACCAGCTCAACTCCTGTTGCAATCATTACGAAATGCTAGTCTCCCTAATATCCAAGTCGACTTCCTTAATTGCTGCCTGGGCCGTAGTAATAATAATAATAAATATGAATACTTATTTATCGAAGATCAATAAGGGTTCATTTATCCTCAGCAAGGTTTTGAAATCCGAAACAATTTATTGGTTTGGATTTCAAAAACAAAATCCACTGTAGTAACAACACATATCTTTAAATCTCACTCAGCTGCTCGAGTGTATGCCCCTCTGACTCAATTAGTGTGCTCCCTTCTCGTTGGAATGTCATTCATATTTTCACTAGGTCTCCCCCTTCTCCTCAAGTAGTTGCCACTCCCGTCGTCTCAGCTGCTCGTTGTTTACAAACAAAGTGCGTACTCAGGCGCTCCCCGTAGGTTTGAGTGTTGGCTCTCAAAATAAAATTTTGCAATACAGATTCTGCACATATCATCATTCCTAATCATCAAATGGTTCCCTTCTGTAGTACGGTTTCAAATTGGCACTATTAAAAACAGATTTTGCACCAGTGCTCACTTCTTCCAATCTGTAGGCATTCTTACCCAGATTCTTAATTACCCGGAACGGGCCAATGAACTTCGGACAGAACTTGGCGAAGACTTTGTTCATAGGGTCGGAGATCGGTGGTCTACGAACCAGCACTAATTCTTGTTCTTGTAACTCTCGGTGAAACTTCTTTCCTCGGTGCCGTCTCAGCCTTCGGTCCGCTTGGTTCCTCATGTGCTCTCTCGTTCGCTGGATTCGCAAATCATGCGCTAATAATGGATCCCTTGGGCAAGGAATGATCTTGTCCCAAGTTCTTTCTGGCAATCTGTTGTGGTGTACAATCAGCGGGACTTGGCCCGTCGACTCGTGCTTGGTAGTGTTCATGCACATCTCAATGTCCCCTACTTTGTCTACCCATTTATTGTGTTCGTTAGGAATCATTACTCTGTAGTACTTAGCAACACAGCGAATTGTTCTCTCGCTCGGATTTCCACAAGGATGACGAATACTTGAAAATACGTCTTTTATTCCTAGGCTCTCCAAACCTTGCCTAAAAACATTGCTTGTGAAATAGGTACCGTGATCTGATAGAATGGATTCCGGCTTCCCAAGCATCGAAATGACTTTGTTCTTAATTCGACTGAGGACTTGTCTTGATGTCGTCTTCTGAATAGGACATAGCACGACCATCTTCGAAAACACGTCGACACACACCAAGAGGTGTCGGCATCCACGCTTTCCTTTTACTAAAGGACCAAAGCAATCAATCGCGAGCATCTCGCATGGTTTCTGCGGTAATAGTGGTCTTGGAGGTTGTTTCAGAATAAAGTTGTTCGGCTTTGTGCGTTGACAAGCGTCACACGTTCTAATTACTTCAACAATGGTGAATCTCATCTTGGGCCAAGGAAAGGTCTCCCCTATCGTAGCTTCAGTCTTATCCGTGCCGATATGTGCTAGGCTCTCGTGCACATGCCAAGTTAATCCCCTCTGTAGTGATGCTGGAACTAAAATTCGCAGTTTAGTATGATGCTCATCCACGTACTTATGTAACAAGTTATTTAAGTAGTGAAATCTCGCTTGTTTAGCACTGGCTTCTCGGTACTCCGGTGAATTTGGTTGTAACTCCTTCCTATAGAATTTTATCATCATCATCATCCATGGGTCTGCTTCTTGCTCCTTCCGAATATCCTTCAATCTTGCCAAAAACTCACGAGCCTTAGGTGACAAGGTAATATTGTGAACTTCCGCTGTTACTTCGTTTCCGTCCTCAGGATTTCTACTCAAGGCATCTGGTATGACGTTCATTTTCCCAGAACAATGCTCTATTGTGATGTCAAACTGCTGTATATAGATGGACCAGCGTGTAACTCTCTCACTTGCTATTGTTGTCTTAAATAAAAATGTCAGTGCATGGTGGTCGGTTCTAACAATGATGGAATAACCATAGATCATCTTACGCCACTGTTGAAGAGAATATAGAATTGCTAGTAGCTCAAGTTCCGTAACTGTGTAGTTCCTCTCATGTTTCCGTAATTTACGACTCTTAAATGCCAAATAGGATTTCTTCTTGGGTTCTTCAGCGTCCTCTTGGTACAGCATAGCACCAATCCCAATTAACGAAGCATCTGCTTGAATGATAAATTGCTTCTCAAAATCCGGTTATCCAGGTTTCACACAATTTTCCAATAAATCCTTCGTCGCTTTAAAAGACCTGTCGCACTCCTCGTTCCACGACCATCGATTCGCTTTCTTCAACATCTCCTGCATAGGCGCTACTGTTTCTGTGTAACCAGGGAAATTTTCTTTGAAGAAGCCTGTCACTCCCAAAAATGCTCTAAAATGTTTGACTTTGGTAGGTGTGGGAAATTTCTTAATAGCATCAATCTTGGCTGGATTAGGCCGCACGCCCTCGACATCAATTATATGTCCCAAATATAAAATCTCGCTCTGGCAAAAATGTGACTTTTTTAGGTTGATCTTGAAGTTCATGGTTCTCAAGTTGTCCAGCAGTTTATTTAAATTTATCAAGTGTTCTTCCATTGTCTCAGAAGCGATTAATATGTCGTCAACATATCTCATGGTGAAGTTCTTGACCTCCTCAGTCATATTTCTATCGAGTGCTCTAATGAGTGCACATCCCGCAGTTTTCACGCCAAAGGGCATTCGACACCAGATATTACTTTGATTATCGAATAAAAATCCCGTCAACAGTTGGGATTTTTCATCAAGTTCAAGATGGAGGAAACTATTCGTCAAATCAACACTTGAGTATATCTTCTTCCCACGGAAGCCTTTCAAAACATCTTTGATCCTAGGTGCTTGGTCGTGCTCAACTAGCAGTTTGCTGTTCAAAACTCGCGCGTCTAGGCATAGCCTAATTGATCCGTTTGGCTTGGTCACAGCCAATATTGCGTTCAGGTAAGGGGTTGCCGCTTTCCTTATCATGCCAGAATCTAATAAGTTAGTAATAATGTCCTTCACCTGAGAAAAGTGCTTCTCTGGGATCGGGTACAATTTACTTTTAAATGGGATCCAATCTGTTACCTGCATCGCATATTGAAAATTTAAAACTTTCCCAGGTACGGTGTCAAAAGCTCCTTTGTGTAATCTTAAAATTTCTTCCAGTCTTCTTCTATCAGATTCCCCTACGATGGCTTCCTTAAGTCGCTCCTGAAGTAGAATTTCGAATTTGGTTCCGCCAATTTCTTCTTCCGCCAAATGCACCCAAAGTTCCTGCGAAATATCTCGGCTGTCAATTTCTAGCACTGCTGTCTGGCTGACTTGCTCTCCCATCAAGATCTTATCTCCGGCCTCATTAGTGCATTCCTCAACAACCCAAGTATTGGCCTCTCTCTCCAGCGGATTCTCTTCCATATTTAAACCCACATGATTCAATCCTTCTACTTGTTTGAAGCTTACAGTGTTGTTATGTAAATCAATCACAGCATGAAAATCGCAAATGAAATTGGCTCCTAAAATTATATTGTAGTTCATCTTTGGAATAACAATGAATGTTTGTGAAAAAGTATGGTTCAATATTTCCAGATCTAGAAATGCTTGCTGTTTACAATTCATAGTTTTGTCAGGAATCACACCTCTGACTTTCATTAGCGGTACCGGCATAATAGGAACAGTCTGTTTTCTTGCTATTTCCTTTATCAAAATTTCAGTGACTAAGCTCACCTGGCTACCTGTATCAATCAAACATCTCACCCTCATGCCTCCGACATGCGCGTAAATAATTGGTAGCTGTCTGGTAACATGTTCACGGTTCTTCACCACTTCCTCCAGGCAGTCGTCCGGGAACGCTACCCACTCTTCTATATTGGCCACTATCATCTCTTCTTGCTCCCTGGCGACCTCCATTTTTAGCCTGTCTCCTTTCAGTTCATTTGGTTTTTTTTTCATCCCGGGCCCCATTAGTTGTGTTTCGCCGGTTATCATTCTGTCGCTCCTGTTGCCTCAATAACCTCTCTGCCCCCTCTCCTTGATGGTTGTCTGGGCTCTGTCTGTTCGCCATGGCACGCCCCCACTTCTCCTTCTCCGCTTCTTCACTACTTAATTGATCCAAGTATTTACGGGATTCAATATACCGCTCGTCCCAGTTGTTCCTATAATCTCCTCTATTTTCTTGGCGATAGTCCCTGCCGTTACTCCATCTACCATCTCCATTTCTTTGGTAAGGTCTACCTTGTCTCTGGTTTCCCCTCCAATTTGTGTACTCCCGCTGGTACGTCCACTGATTATTTTGATTTTGGTTATTCTGATGGTATCTCCCGCTGTTATTCTGATAATTCTGATTGTTGTTATGGAACTGGTTTCGGCCGTCAAAATCTTGTCTTCTTGGCGTGAATTGTGTCCCTGTGGACTGTGTCTTAGTTTGGTTCCCCTGGCTGTGGTTATTTTGGAGTCCCTGAACTACCTCTGCCGTGTTGACACATTCCAAATTCCTTCTTCCTGTCTGTGGGCTTACCATACTCGTCTCGTCTAAGTGTCTGAGTAATCCTTCGGCTTGGACTGCGGTCTGAATGTTTCCTGCGACTAATAATTGTTGGATGTGCATTGGGAGTTGTTTCCCGATGGTTAGAACCATATTTGGCTCGCTAGGCGGGTCGTCAAAGTCTCTGAATTTTACCAATTGCTGACTGAGGAATTCTGAAATACGGGTTGGATGTGTACTATGATATTTGCGCGTGTACAGGTCCATTCTCAACCCCTGTTGTAACGAAGGACTCCAAAACTTCTTCAAAAATGCCTCGCGGAATTGAGCCATGTCTGTGAACGTGTACTTGAAACTTAAAAACCAAGTCAGGCTAGGTCCTTCTAAAAATTTCTCCACCAGTCTTAATTGTTTCTCAGGGCCGATGTGCTGGTCATTAAAGTAATCAGTTAATTGCCGTAGAAATGCTTTGGGAGTGGTTCCTGAATGTTCCTTAAACTTATCGGGCTTAAAATCATTACCCCGAATGACTTGGATGACTTGGGCTGGTGCCAAGTTCGGTTGCGGTGTTGAAGTCTCCCCCCTGTACTGCTGGAATGCATTAGTCGTTAGTCTGGGACTTTGACCCCGACTCGTGTCCTCAGCCAACTTTAAACCTGCAGGACTTCCAATACTTGTTTGCTTCTCCGGTATATTTTCAGTTGAAAATAATGTCGCATTCTCTAAAGATCCAATCTCGTTTTTTATGATTAGTTCTGAGTGTTCCTGTAATTTTGACTTTACATTTTCCTCCAGTGCCTGCATTCGCTTTAAAACTGCCAGCCTGTCTTCCTTATTCGCATGAGCCTGCTGGTCCCAATCTCGCCGGATCCTACTTTTCAAGCTTTCCTGATTTTTCTCTAGCTCTTCACGTATCTGTTCTTGCGTTTTTACTAGTTGTTCCCCCACCTCTTCTCTTATAGCCTCTTGTGTTTTTATTAGCTGACCTTCCAAATTATCCTGAGTCTTGACGAGCTGCTCTCCTACTTCTTGTCTTATGACCTCTTGTGTGTTTATTAGCTGGCCTTCCATCTCTTTTCTTATGATCTCTTGTGTATTGCCTAATTGCTCCTCTAATTTCTCCCGCAAGTGTATCCGTTCGGTTTCAGCCTTAACCTCGACTTTATCAATCTCCTTTATTAATTCCAGCACGTTGTTGTCTACCGAATTAATTTGCTGTTGTAGTTTCTCTTGGGTTTTCTTCATTCCCGCGGTGTTACTGACACATGCTGCCTCTATCTGCTTGAGTTTATCTGCCACCATCTCGTCAAATTGTACTAATTTGTTATCAAATTTCGCCTCCAATTTCTTAATTTCGCCTAACTGTTTGATGTTGTTTTCCGCAACCTCGCCTGCCAGTTTCTCTACTTTTTTAACGCTCTGATTAATGTCATTAGTGATTTTTCCTAATTGTTCGGTTTGTGTTATTTGTGTTACCGCCTGTTCCGACAATTTGTGATTGAGTTCATTTAATTGTTTGTCCGTGTCTAATTTCTGGACTTCTAATTGGACCGAAATATTACCGCTCATATCAAGTAATTGTTTTTCATTATGCTCCCGCTGAACTCCTAATTGTTCCTTCAATTGTTTATTTAATTGTTCTTCCGTCTTTACGGACATCTGCACTAATTGTTCTTCCGTTCTCGCGGACATCTGTTCTAATTGTTCTTCCGTTTTCGCGGAAATCTGTTCTAATTGTTTTTCACTTTTCGCGGACATTTGGATCGACATCTGTTCTAACAATGCCTTAATTTCATCAACACTCGCCATATCACACACAAAAAAATATATTCAGAGAAAAACAGGGTTATGGGCCAAGGTTTCAGCCCTACACACACATACATGTCACACATTTAAATATTACTGGCTCTAATTTAATTAAAATTTCAGTAACAAAATTTACTGAATACAATGACACTTATTCCCAAACAACAAAATAACCCCTAGTGATCAGCTTTTAAATTCCTAACCAACAGAATTTACGAAACACCAATTAACCGAAGTCAATTAAATGTCAAATATAAGGCAACATCTTCCTGCTTTGACTGACTTCGTTAATAATGCAAATTTCTAATCTTAATGTGGGCGCCAGAACAAGTTTATAACAAATACAAAATCAAATTCTAATCTTGTTCAATATCTCTAACTTTAGGAACTCAGTGATTTTACTAATACACATGGCGGTACAACATCGCCTCAATTTACTGAATTTACATGTCCGCTTGACCTGGCATCATTTCTCAACGAAATAAATATGAGATCAGCGAAGCAACAACAACAACAACCCCACTTGGGCAGCCATTTTTGTTTTATGAACCCTTGCAAAGAAGCATATGAGACTCAGTTTCGGGGGGTGTAACGGTTCATATTCGTAAGTTGCTGTCAGTGCGCTTCATTAACTTGCAGGGTAACATATATCAAAATAACATGCAGGAAAGAGTGAAGCCAGGGTTAAAACAACTGAATTTAATAACAAATCACCATATTTACACATAAACAATTAACAACAAAAACTCCCAATTGACTCCCGCTTAATAAAAATGCCAAAAACTAGGCGATATCTCTGGAGAGATTAACTACCTGGACCAAGTGTCCCTAAAATAAAAATACAAAAGTGACCATATATATGCGTATGCCGTTCTACATGCATCACGATGTGTACTTTGAATGCGTGATTCGTTATCATCCAGAATAATCCTTCAGACAACGAATCCACATTTCTTAGAGCTAGACCGACACGGGGGAACACAACTACAATACTTAAAAATAAACCGACACTTCCTAAATCTACTATAAACAAACACAAAATTTCCGCGTGAAATTGGAATCAAATTGCCGTAGCAACATTTACTGCCTAAAAAAACTTAGGACTTCTCACACAAATCAACACAAGTATATTAACACGTGACCAATAGAAAAACAAGATGTTCAGCAAAGAACATATAGCCTACTTTCTCCTAAATGTATGGGTATCTTTATGACTCTTTGTCCTCATCCCTAAAACAATCACCCCAACCACAATGTATTGTTTGTTTTCTTTTATATTGATAATAAGCCAGTAAGTGTCAAGATCAATATTATATACTTTATGATGATTGAATAACAAAACTACTAACTTATTGTAATGCATTCACGTCCGTTAATCTCTATATTAAGCCAGCCTGCAAAATTAAGAATCTTCCGCCCCAATCATCTTCCGCCCCAATCACAGTAGGTGGTGCTGCGACCTATCAGTGAATTAATCTTTATCTTGTACGCCTATGCACTGCCATCGTAATGTACTACGATGGCAGTGTTCTATGGGTGTTGAATGAGTAGGCAGTTTAAAGTAGCCAAGAGGGAGGCGATCCAGCTGGCAGTGTTTAAAGGTATTCGGAGCGCGATCGTGGCTAATAGTTGAACTACCAGTATTACAAAATTGCCATACATCAGGAGGCCAGCTCAGGCATTTACACAGCGTTATGTTTGGAACAATATTACCCACATAACCCACAAGAGGACAGCACCGTACAGAGGCATTAAGAAGGCTGTGGTTAATGACAACGTGTATCTAGTTCTTCTATTCTCCTTTTTCTAATGTCTTCTGTTTATGTGCGATGCTGGGACTGTGATTTTATTAATATACGAGTGTATACTTTATCCTCTCCTTTGAGCTAAATGACATTTTATTCAGTATCTGTGGGAAAAGCTCGTGCACATCATTTGTAAAAGAATTCAAGAAAAAAAAAACCTAACTGTAGCAGTATTCGATCCCCAGTCAACTGCGTGTCAGACTAACATGCTAGCCCAGAGCTAACCGTATCCCTGACGTCAGGTGTTCTTAACTGACATATTAGATACAAACTGTTGGCAAATAATGACTTTAAATAAACGATTTCTTCACTGCAGTACATCTTCATTAAAGATCATTTCATACAAAGTTTATATTATTGTATCAGTACGGTATATCACATACAACATACTAAAACTACTGAAATATAAGACAGGCACATGAGGACAGCTGCCATCTTGTCGAGTGACACAAACGGCTCAGCTCTTTTAAGCCACTCATACTGTATAATATTATAATATTAAATTATAATAAATAACGGATCACGACCTTCAGGATAGCTTAAACCCCCCTAGGCTCGATAATCGGAATTGGTGGGTCTTAAGCTATTTATTAAAATGGTTGCATAATTCACACGGCCGCCATCCTGAAATGGCATGGCCGATGACCTTGAATTTTGGGAGAAAGACGCGCCCTATATAAAGGTATGTTGTCACCAAATTTGGTAGAGATTGCATGATTAGTTTAGCCGTAATTTGATTTTACGTTTTGAACATTTGAGTGGCCGCCATTCTGTTTTGGTAAAGATGGCGGCGATATAAAGTATGACACTGAGGTGTCCTTTACTAGTGCTACCTCTGTACCAAATTTCGTTCAATTCGGTTTCACCGTGTTCGAATTGATAGGGGGGAACTGACATTCAGAGTACACACACTCACACACACACAGACACACACACACACAGACTCACACACACACATACACACACACACAGACTCACACACACACATACACACACACAGACAGACACACTTTTTTTCGCCCTGTGTTGATCTCATAAGTCTACATTCATTTTTTGCAAAAATCGAAAGTAGGCTAATACACAAATGACCGCTGTCAAAATTTACAAATACTCTACCACTACACCACACGGGTGTGACACACAAAATTACATGAATCGAGTCAATAAACAAAGCAATAGGCACACAGCCAACATTTACGTTAATAATACAATATTTACCCATACAACGTACAACAAGCCGTTACACACATGGCGAACTCCCCAATTAATTATGGCTTTAAAAATTAACCATCACAATGAACAGGTTTGCTACATGAAAGCTTACAGGGATCAGTCGGACAAATAGGACTGCCTATCAAAATAAGTCACAGGCAAAACGGGCGGTTTGTGGAACTCTGCATGTCTGTCAACCCTCGTGTCAAATACCTCGACCTCCCAGAACATGGGGTCGAATCTCGAAGAAGTGTGCCCCAAAGCACAAAAATACGTGTGTGTGTCAGAAAAATATATGGACAAGAATCAGCAGTCTCCCAATAGCACCCTGTCTTTCCATCAAAATACAACAGCAGCAAAAATATGAGAGCGCTAGGACAACTACCCCCTCCTCACGTAGAATCAACACACACTAGACACATTAACACACATGGAATCACACGTATGGGTTTTGACAGACCCTGAAATAAAAAGACACAAATAATGTCCACATGCTGGCGCCACCGTTCTATGCCGTGACTAGTCCACCTGAAAAGGACTCAAGAAAAATCTATCAAAATTAGAACGAAGGTGTTCTAAAAATTACTTTTAAGTTGGTGCGCTTGGCAACCCTAATATGAATAATAACCTGTTCAGCAAAAATCTTACAATAATTTCCTCCCATTCCTATTTCAAATATTAACGTTAATAAAGCACCATTTATCGAATGTAACGGGTTCCGCATTTGCAAGGATAAAAATCACGCACGCACGCCGCGCGCATTACATCTGACTCAAGGAGAAACAAAATATCAAACAAACACTTTGGCCACGCGCCAACGGACATTTAAACGTATAGTGTCGGTGCAAGAAAAACTCTAAACAACAAGAAAAGAAAAACATGACTATTTACAAAGTTCCCCGGCCAAATCTAACTACATAATTGAAATAATCCAATTTTAGTACATCACCGCTTCTGCTTGTAGAACTGAGGACATCCTCCTCAACCCATCGCCCTATGGACACATTAGCACTCCATAGTAGTCGTCTGCGTTGATTTGTTGAAGCTCATCCCAACTTCAAACCACGTGCTGATCATCTTGGTATCGACTCCTTGGCAGAAAAGTTCAATGTTAATATTTTACCTATCTATAATCGCTTGCAGGCTACTCAATTCACCCACAATAGTCCTAATGCGATTAATAGCGAAGACTGGCCCTAAATATCTCGCACACACGCCACATAAAAACACATATAAAATACACTGCAATTTGTACATAAAATATACATCTCGAGTCCGCGCCACTGGCTCGTTGACAAGTTCAAAATCCTGGCTGCACTAGCAGTCGCTATCTCGCTCGGTATTTCCGTCCTGTACTGTGGACTTCGGCTCCGGTGAGCGCTAATTAGGGTGATACAATACTTCCCCCTTAAAGCTGAACTCGTCGTCTTTAACTGAATGTTACGAGTTATCACGCACTGGCGTGAAATATTTAGCTCACACAATAAAGCTGATTTTAGAACAAATGTATTATAGCTTTAAAATTCGATACTGCAATCGCAGCGACTTTAGCTCCTCGGAGCTCACAAAAATAAATTAACTTCACCAAAATTCAGAGCGTCAAAATCACAATATAAACTGGCGTGGAGTAAGCCTCTGAAGGCTCCACAAAGAAAAGGCTTCGAGTGGCGTCAGGCCAAACTATTTATTAGAAACTGACAGGGGCGGAGGAGTGGGGCGGAGTCGGATAAAAACTTCCAGAGTTTTTGTCTCACAAAGATGGGACTAGTGTCATTCTTCTCCAAATAAATCAAACGTCCCAAATCACTCGAGCGGAGATTAATCCGTTCGGCGGTTCTTTAGATACACACTTCCGCGGGCTTTTTACTACTGACGCCGTCCACCTCGTGGTCATGGCTTGGTCTCTTGCGATTGGCTGATTCAATCGTATGTTCGTTGCGAGTACCTCGTGATTCTTCCTTTATGTCTCCAATTTAGGTACAGTAGTTGCACAATTTGGCCTTGAACTCGACTAATTCTGGCCGTCCCCCAAGAATAGCTACCAGCTCAACTCCTGTTGCAATCATTACGAAATGCTAGCCTCCCTAATATCCAAGTCGACTTCCTTAAGTGCTGCCTGGGCCGTAGTAATAATAATAATAAATATGAATACTTATTTATCGAAGATCAATAAGGGTTCATTTATCCTCAGCAAGGTTTTGAAATCCGAAACAATTTATTGGTTTGGATTTCAAAAACAAAATCCACTGTAGTAACAACACATATCTTTAAATCTCACTCAGCTGCTCGAGTGTATGCCCCTCTGACTCAATTAGTGTGCTCCCTTCTCGCTGGAATGTCATTCATATTTTCACTAGGTCTCCCCCTTCTCCTCAAGTAGTTGCCACTCCCGTCGTCTCAGCTGCTCGTTGTTTACAAACAAAGTGCGTACTCAGGCGCTCCCCGTAGGTTTGAGTGTTGGCTCTCAAAATAAAATTTTGCAATACAGATTCTGCACATATCATCTTTCCTAATCATCAAATGGTTCCCTTCTGTAGTACGGTTTCAAATTGGCACTATTAAAAACAGATTTTGCACCAGTGCTCACTTCTTCCAATCTGTAGGCATTCTTACCCAGATTCTTAATTACCCGGAACGGGCCAATGAACTCCGGACAGAACTTGGCGAAGACTTTGTTCTTAGGGTCGGAGATCGGTGGTCTACGAACCAGCACTAATTCTTGTTCTTGTAACTCTCGGTGAAACTCCTTTCCTCGGTGCCGTCTCAGCCTTCGGTCCGCTTGGTTCCTCATGTGCTCTCTCGTTCGCTGGATTCGCAAATCATGCGCTAATAATGGATCCCTTGGGCAAGGAATGATCTTGTCCCAAGTTCTTTCTGGCAATCTGTTGTGGTGTACAATCAGTGGGACTTGGCCCGTCGACTCGTGCTTGGTAGTGTTCATGCACATCTCAATTTCCCCTACTTTGTCTACCCATTTATTGTGTTCGTTAGGAATCATTACTCTGTAGTACTTAGCAACACAGCGAATTGTTCTCTCGCTCAGATTTCCACAAGGATGACGAATACTTGAAAATACGTGTTTTATTCCTAGGCTCTCCAAACCTTGCCTAAAAACATTGCTTGTGAAATAGGTACCGTGATCTGATAGAATGGATTCCGGCTTCCCAAGCATCGGAATGACTTTGTTCTTAATTCGACTGAGGACCTGTCTTGATGTCGTCTTCTGAATAGGACATAGCACGACCATCTTCGAAAACACGTCGACACACACCAAGAGGTGTCGGCATCCAAGATTTCCTTTTACTAAAGGACCAAAGCAATCAATCGCGAGCATCTCGCATGGTTTCTGCGGTAATAGTGGTCTTGGAGGTTGTTTCAGAATAAAGTTGTTCGGCTTTGTGCGCTGACAAGCATCACACGTTCTAATTACTTCAACAATGGTGAATCTCATCTTGGGCCAAGTAAAGGTCTCCCCTATCGTAGCTTCAGTCTTACCCGTGCCGATATGTGCTAGGCTCTCGTGCACATGCCAAGTTAATCCCCT
Organism: Meconema thalassinum; assembly: GCA_946902985.2. Lineage (NCBI taxonomy): Eukaryota > Metazoa > Arthropoda > Insecta > Orthoptera > Tettigoniidae > Meconema > Meconema thalassinum. The sequence goes on from OX336398.1 coordinate 210,164,969, forward strand.
CTGTAGTGATGCTGGAACTAAAATTCGCAGTTTAGTATGATGCTCATCCACGTACTTATGTAACAAGTTATTTAAGTAGTGAAATCTCGCTTGTTTAGCACTGGCTTCTCGGTACTCCGGTGAATTTGGTTGTAACTCCTTCCTATAGAATTTTATCATCATCATCCATATGTCTGCTTCTTGCTCCTTCCGAATATCCTTCAATCTTGCCAAAAACTCACGAGCCTTAGGTGACAAGGTAATATTGTGAACTTCCGCTGTTACTTCGTTTCCGTCCTCAGGATTTCTACTCAAGGCATCTGGTATGACGTTCATTTTCCCAGGACAATGCTCTATTGTGATGTCAAACTGCTGTATATAGATGGACCAGCGTGTAACTCTCTCACTTGCTATTGTTGTCTTAAATAAAAATGTCAGTGCATGGTGGTCGGTTCTAACAATGATGGAATAACCATAGATCATCTTACGCCACTGTTGAAGAGAATATAGAATTGCTAGTAGCTCAAGTTCCGTAACTGTGTAGTTCCTCTCATGTTTCCGTAATTTACGACTCTTAAATGCCAAATAGGATTTCTTCTTGGGTTCTTCAGCGTCCTCTTGGTACAGCATAGCACCAATCCCAATTAACGAAGCATCTGCTTGAATGATAAATCGCTTCTCAAAATCCGGATATCCAGGTTTCACACAATTTTCCAATAAATCCTTCGTCGCTTTAAAAGACCTGTCGCACTCCTCGTTCCACGACCATCGATTCGCTTTCTTCAACATCTCCTGCATAGGCGCTACTGTTTCTGTGTAACCAGGGAAATTTTCTTTGAAAAAGCCTGTCACTCCCAAAAATGCTCTAACATGTTTGACTTTGGTAGGTGTGGGAAATTTCTTAATAGCATCAATCTTGGCTGGATTAGGCCGCACGCCCTCGACATCAATTATATGTCCCAAATATAAAATCTCGCTCTGGCATAAATGTGACTTTTTTAGGTTGATCTTGAAGTTCATGGTTCTCAAGTTGTCCAGCAGTTTATTTAAATTTATCAAGTGTTCTTCCATTGTCTCAGAAGCGATTAATATGTCGTCAACATATCTCATGGTGAAGTTCTTGACCTCCTCAGTCATATTTCTATCGAGTGCTCTAATGAGTGCACATCCCGCAGTTTTCACGCCAAAGGGCATTCGACACCAGATATTACTTTGATTATCGAATAAAAATCCCGTCAACAGTTGGGATTTTTCATCAAGTTCAAGAGGGAGGAAACTATTCGTCAAATCAACACTTGAGTATATCTTCTTCCCATGGAAGCCTTTCAAAACATCTTTGATCCTAGGTGCTTGGTCGTGCTCAACTAGCAGTTTGCTGTTCAAAACTCGCGCGTCTAGGCATAGCCTAATTGATCCGTTTGGCTTGGTCACAGCCAATATTGCGTTCAGGTAAGGGGTTGCCGCTTTCCTTATCATGCCAGAATCTAATAAGTTAGTAATAATGTCCTTCACCTGAGAAAAGTGCTTCTCTGGGATCGGGTACAATTTACTTTTAAATGGGATCCAATCTGTTACCTGCATCGCATATTGAAAATTTAAAACTTTCCCAGGTACGGTGTCAAAAGCTCCTTTGTGTAATCTTAAAATTTCTTCCAGTCTTCTTCTATCAGATTCCCTTACGATGGCTTCCTTAAATCGCTCCTGAAGTAGAATTTCGAATTTGGTTCCGCCAATTTCTTCTTCCGCCAAATGCACCCAAAGTTCCTGCGAAATATCTCGGCTGTCAATTTCTAGCACTGCTGTCTGGCTGACTTGCTCTCCCATCAAGATCTTATCTCCGGCCTCATTAGTGCATTCCTCAACAACCCAAGTATTGGCCTCTCTCTCCAGCGGATTCTCTTCCATATTTAAACCCACATGATCCAATCCTTCTACTTGTTTGAAGCTTACAGTGTTGTTATGTAAATCAATCACAGCATGAAAATCGCAAATGAAATTGGCTCCTAAAATTATATTGTAGTTCATCTTTGGAATAACAATGAATGTTTGTGAAAAAGTATGGTTCAATATTTCCAGATCTAGAAATGCTTGCTGTTTACAATTCATAGTTTTGTCAGGAATCACACCTCTGACTTTCATTAGCGGTACCGGCATAATAGGAACAGTCTGTTTTCTTGCTATTTCCTTTATCAAAATTTCAGTGACTAAGCTCACCTGGCTACCTGTATCAATCAAACATCTCACCCTCATGCCTCCGACATGCGCGTAAATAATTGGTAGCTGTCTGATAACATGTTCACGGTTCTTCACCACTTCCTCCAGGCAGTCGTCCGGGAACGCTACCCACTCTTCTATATTGGCCACTATCATCTCTTCTTGCTCCCTGGCGACCTCCATTTTTAGCCTGTCTCCTTTCAGTTCATTTTTTTTTATCCCGGGCCCCATTAGTTGTGTTTCGCCGGTTATCATTCTGTCGCTCCTGTTGCCTCAATAAACTCTCTGCCCCCTCTCGTTGATGGTTGTCTGGGCTCTGTCTGTTCGCCATGGCACGCCCCCACTTCTCCTTCTCCGCTTCTTGACTACTTAATTGATCCAAGTATTTACGGGATTCAATATACCGCTCGTCCCAGTTGTTCCTATAATCTCCTCAATTTTCTTGGCAATAGTCCCTGCCGTTACTCCATCTACCATCTCCATTTCTTTGGTAAGGTCTACCTTGTCTCTGGTTTCCCCTCCAATTTGTGTACTCCCGCTGGTACGTCCACTGATTATTTTGATTTTGGTTATTCTGATGGTATCTCCCGCGGTTATTCTGATAATTCTGATTGTTGTTATGGAACTGGTTTCGGCCGTCAAAATCTTGTCTTCTTGGCGTGAATTGTGTCCCTGTGGACTGTGTCTTAGTTTGGTTCTCCTGGCTGTGGTTATTTTGGAGTCCCTGAACTACCTCTGCCGTGTTGACACATTCCAAATTCCTTCTTCCTGTCTGTGGGCTTACCATACTCGTCTCGTCTAAGTGTCTGAGTAATCCTTCGGCTTGGACTGCGGTCTGAATGTTTCCTGCGACTAATAATTGTTGGATGTGCATTGGGAGTTGTTTCCCGATGGTTAGAACCATATTTGGCTCGCTAGGCGGGTCGTCAAAGTCTCTGAATTTTACCAATTGCTGACTGAAGAATTCTGAAATACGGGTTGGATGTGTACTATGATATTTGCGCGTGTACAGGTCCATTCTCAACCCCTATTGTAACGAAGGACTCCAAAACTTCTTCAAAAATGCCTCGCGGAATTGAGCCATGTCTGTGAACGTGTACTTGAAACTTAAAAACCAAGTCAGGCTAGGTCCTTCTAAAAATTTCTCCACCAGTCTTAATTGTTTCTCAGGGCCGATGTGCTGGTCATTAAAGTAATCAGTTAATTGCCGTAGAAATGCTTTGGGAGTGGTTCCTGAATGTTCCTTAAACTTATCGGGCTTAAAATCATTACCCCGAATGACTTGGATGACTTGGGCTGGTGCCAAGTTCGGTTGCGGTGTTGAAGTCTCCCCCCTGTACTGCTGGAATGCATTAGTCGTTAGTCTGGGACTTTGACCCCGACTCGTGTCCTCAGCCAACTTTAAACCTGCAGGACTTCCAATACTTGTTTGCTTCTCCGGTATATTTTCAGTTGAAAATAATGTCGCATTCTCTAAAGATCTAATCTCGTTTTTTATGATTAGTTCTGAGTGTTCCTGTAATTTTGACTTTACATTTTCCTCCAGTGCCTGCATTCGCTTTAAAACTGCCAGCCTGTCTTCCTTATTCGCATGAGCCTGCTGGTCCCAATCTCGCCGGATCCTACTTTTCAAGCTTTCCTGATTTTTCTCTAGCTCTTCACGTATCTGTTCTTGCGTTTTTACTAGTTGTTCCCCCACCTCTTCTCTTATAGCCTCTTGTGTTTTTATTAGCTGACCTTCCAAATTATCCTGAGTCTTGACGAGCTGCTCTCCTACTTCTTGTCTTATGACCTCTTGTGTGTTTATTAGCTGGCCTTCCATCTCTTTTCTTATGATCTCTTGTGTTTTGCCTAATTGCTCCTCTAATTTCTCCCGCAAGTGTATCCGTTCGGTTTCAGCCTTAACCTCGACTTTATCAATCTCCTTTATTAATTCCAGCACGTTGTTGTCTACCGAATTAATTTGCTGTTGTAGTTTCTCTTGGGTTTTCTTCATTCCCGCGGTGTTACTGACACATGCTGCCTCTTTCTGCTTGAGTTTATCTGCCACCATCTCGTCAAATTGTACTAATTTGTTATCAAATTTCGCCTCCAATTTCTTAATTTCGCCTAACTGTTTGATGTTGTTTTCCGCAACCTCGCCTGCCAGTTTCTCTACTTTTTTAACGCTCTGATTAATGTCATTAGTGATTTTTCCTAATTGTTCGGTTTGTGTTATTTGTGTTACCGCCTGTTCCGACAATTTGTGATTGAGTTCATTTAATTGTTTGTCCGTGTCTAATTTCTGGACTTCTAATTGGAACGAAATATTACCGCTCATATCAAGTAATTGTTTTTCATTATGCTCCCGCTGAACTCCTAATTGTTCCTTCAATTGTTTATTTAATTGTTCTTCCGTCTTTACGGACATCTGCACTAATTGTTCTTCCGTTTTCGCGGACATCTGTTCTAATTGTTCTTCCGTATTCGCGGACATCTGTTCTAATTGTTTTTCACTTTTCGCGGACATTTGGATCGACATCTGTTCTAACAATGCCTTAATTTCATCAACACTCGCCATATCACACACAAAAAAATATATTCAGAGAAAAATAGGGTTATGGGCCAAGGTTTCAGCCCTACACACACATACATGTCACACATTTAAATATTACTGGCTCTAATTTAATGAAAATTTCAGTAACAAAATTTACTGAATACAATGACACTTATTCCCAAACAACAAAATAACCCCTAGTGATCTGCTTTTAAATTCCTAACCAACAGAATTTACGAAACACCAATTAACCGAAGTCAATTAAATGTCAAATATAAGGCAACATCTTCCTGCTTTGACTGACTTCGTTAATAATGCAAATTTCTAATCTTAATGTGGGCGCCAGAACAAGTTTATAACAAATACAAAATCAAATTCTAATCTTGTTCAATATCTCTAACTTTAGGAACTCAGTGATTTTACTAATACACATGGCGGTACACCATCGCCTCAATTTACTGAATTTACATGTCCGCTTGACCTGGCATCATTTCTCAACGAAATAAATATGAGATCAGCGAAGCAACAACAACAACAACCCCACTTGGGCAGCCATTTTTGTTTTATGAACCCTTGCAAAGAAGCATATGAGACTCAGTTTCGGGGGGTGTAACGGTTCATATTCGTAAGTTGCTGTCAGTGCGCTTCATTAACTTGCAGGGTAACATATAACAAAATAACATGCAGGAAAGACTGAAGCCAGGGTTAAAACAACTGAATTTAATAACAAATCACCATATTTACACATAAACAATTAACAACAAAAACTCCCAATTGACTCCCGCTTAATAAAAATGCCAAAAACTAGGCGATATCTCTGGAGAGATTAATTACCTGGACCAAGTGTCCCTAAAATAAAAATACAAAAGTGACCATATATATGCGTATGCCGTTCTACATGCATCACGATGTGTACTTTGAATGCGTGATTCGTTATCATCCAGAATAATCCTTCAGACAACGAATCCACATTTCTTAGAGCTAGACCGACACGGGGGAACACAACTACAATACTTAAAATTAAACCGACACTTCCTAAATCTACTATAAACAAACACAAAATTTCCGTGTGAAATTGGAATCAAATTGCCGTAGCAACATTTACTGCCTAAAAAAACTTAGGACTTCTCACACAAATCAACACAAGTACATTAACACGTGACCAATAGAAAAATACACAAATGACCGCTGTCAAAATTTACAAATACTCTACCACTACACCACACGGGTGTGACACACAAAATTACATGAATCGAGTCAATAAACAAAGCAATAGGCACAAAGCTAACATTTACGTTAATAATACAATATTTACCCATACAACGTACAATAAGCCGTTACACACATGGCGAACTCCCCAATTAATTATGGCTTTAAAAATTAACCATCACAATGAACAGGTTTGCTACATGAAAGCTTACAGGGATCAGTCGGACAAATAGGACTGCCTATCAAAATAAGTCACAGGCAAAACGGGCGGTTTGTGGAACTCTGCATGTCTGTCAACCCACGTGTCAAATACCTCGACCTCCCAGAACATGGGGTCGAATCTCGAAGAAGTGTGCCCCAAAGCACAAAAATACGTGTGTGTGTCAGAAAAATATATGGACAAGAATCAGCAGTCTCCCAAGAGCACCCTGTCTTTCCATCAAAATACAACAGCAGCAAAAATATGAGAGCGGTAGGACAACTACCCCCTCCTCACGTAGAATCAACACACACTAGACACATTAACACACATGGAATCACACGTATGGGTTTTGACAGACCCTGAAATAAAAAGACACAAATAATGTCCACATGCTGGCGCCACCGTTCTATGCCGTGACTAGTCCACCTGAAAAGGACTCAAGAAAAATCTATCAAAATTAGAACGAAGGTGTTCTAAAAATTACTTTTAAGTTGGTGCGCTGGCAACCCTAATATGAATAATAACCTGTTCAGCAAAAATCTTACAATAATTTCCTCCCATTCCTAATTCAAATATTAACGTTAATAAAGCACCATTTATCGAATGTAACGGGTTCCGCATTTGCAAGGATAAAAATCACGCACGCACGTGCGCTCAAGGAGAAACAAAATATCAAACAAACACTTTGGCCACGCGCCAACGGACATTTAAACATATAGTGTCGGTGCAAGAAAAACTCTAAACAACAAGAAAAGAAAAACATGACTATTTACAAAGTTCCCCGGCCAAATCTAACTACATAATTGAAATAATCCAATTTTAGTACATCACCGCTTCTGCTTGTAGAACTGAGGACATCCTCCTCAACCCATCGCCCTATGGACACATTAGCACTCCATAGTAGTCGTCTGCGTTGATTTGTTGAAGCTCATCCCAACTTCAAACCTCGTGCTGATCATTTTGGTATCGACTCCTTGGCAGAAAAGTTCAATGTTAATATTTTACCTATCTATAATCGCTTGCAGGCTACTCAATTCACCCACAATAGTCCTAATGCGATTAATAGCGAAGACTGGCCCTAAATATCTCGCACACACTCCACATAAAAACACATATAAAATACACTGCAATTTGTACATAAAATATACATCTCGAGTCCGCGCCACTGGCTCGTTAACAAGTTCAAAATCCTGGCTGCACTAGCAGTCGCTATCTCGCTCGGTATTTCCGTCCTGTACTGTGGACTTCGGCTCCGGTGAGCGCTAATTAGGGTGATACAATACTTCCCCCTTAAAGCTGAACTCGTCGTCTTTAACTGAATGTTACGAATTATCACGCACTGGCGTGAAATATTTAGCTCACACAATAAAGCTGATTTTAGAACAAAATGTATTATAGCTTTAAAATTCGATACTGCAATCGCAGCGACTTTAGCTCCTCGGAGCTCACAAAAATAAATTAACTTCACCAAAATTCAGAGCGTCAAAATCACAATATAAACTGGCGTGGAGTAAGCCTCTGAAGGCTCCACAAAGAAAAGGTTTCGAGTGGCGTCAGGCCAAACTATTTATTAGAAAATGACAGGGGCGGAGGAGTGGGGCGGAGTCGGATAAAAACTTCCAGAGTTTTTGTCTCACAAAGATGGGACTAGTGTCATTCTTCTCCAAATAAATCAAACGTCCCAAGTCACTCGAGCGGAGATTAATCCGTTCGGCGGTTCTTTAGATACACACTTCCGTGGGCTTTTTACTACTGACGCCGTCCACCTCGTGGTCATGGCTTGGTCTCTTGCGATTGGCTGATTCAATCGTATGTTCGTTGCGAGTGCCTCGTGATTCTTCCTTTACGTCTCCAATTTAGGTACAGTAGTTGCACAATTTGGCCTTGAACTCGACAAATTCTGGCCGTCCCCCAAGAATAGCTACCAGCTCAACTCCTGTTGCAATCATTACGAAATGCTAGCCTCCCTAATATCCAAGTCGAGTTCCTTAAGTGCTGCCTGGGCCGTAGTAATAATAATAATAAATATGAATACTTATTTATCGATGATCAATAAGGGTTCACTACACATTTGTTAATATCTCGCAAACCAATCATGCTAGGGTCTTGTATGAGGGGTCCTAGCACTTGGGGCGACGTCCCCCTTTGGGGAGTGAAACTACCCCCAAGATTGAAAAATCAATATCTTGGAAACTAAGAACGCTAAAATTAGGTATGATAGCTTTAAAATAAGGTGATAACATAGGCTTTTACCTCGATTGGTCATTTCACCCCTAAAACAGTAAATAGTTATGTTAATGAAAAAAAAAAACACGTTTGAACACTTAAAAATGATAAATGAACCTAAGACCTTTTGTTTTTTATCAAAAATATTAGGAGGGGGTGAAAACTACCCACAAATTGAAAAATTGATACCTTGGAAACTAAAATCCGTAAAATTAGGTGTGATCGCTTAAAAAATTGGTCATGACATAGGCTTTTACCTGGATAGAGCATTTCACCCCCTAAAACAGAAAATAGTGATTTTACAGGGGGGGGGAAATGTGTTAAACGTGTAAAAATTATAATTGAACCTCAGATTTTTTTTCATGAAAAATTATAGGAGAGTGAAAAATACCCCAAATTGAAAAAATCTATATCTTGCAAACGAAGAACTCTAAAATTAGGTGTGATAGTTTAAAAAATACATGTTGACATATTATTCTTTTACCTTGATAGGTTATTTGACGCCTAAAACAGGATATAGTCATGTTACAAGGGAAGAGGTATTAAACACCTCAAAAGCATATGCGTTTTGTGAAACCATGCTTTAATGGGTGTGTGTATCGAGGATGATGGCTTGCTAATTATAATTATTATTATTATTATTATTAGGTAATTATGGAATAATGTGTGTATAGGTAGCTAACCAGTAGGCTAATTGTAAACATTTGTATGAGTTGTTGAAGAAGTCAGGAAGGCCAACCCTTTGGCAAGGCCCATGAATTGACCCTAATGTCTTACCTGTCTGGACTCAGCGTACCCGGTTCCAGCCCTTAGACCGGAGATAAAATGTCTTGGTAGAGCGCTGAAATCGAACCTGGAGCTCTGTCATGACTGCTGAGTTATAATAATATTATAATAAATAAATGGATTTTATAAAGAGACAGAGACACACACACGCTTTAATGCTTTTGCTAGCTGCAGTCTGTAAACATACACTAGCTTGCTGAACGAGTAAGAGTAACTGATAAGAGCAGTGCAGTGTTGTCAGATTTCTTGTTTGGCTGATTCTGCATTTTGAGTTTAAACGGAGCCGCACATGTCAATGCTTAGCTACATTACTTAGCCTCTTTTAATAACTGGCTCCACGCAGCATATCTAAAATTGAAACAAAGATCATGATGATGATGATGATGATAATAATAATGATGATAATGATGATGATAAGGATTGTTGTTTTAAGGGGGTTTAACATAGAGGTTATCGGCCCCTAATGCTTTGGGTGATGGTTAAGATGAAAATAAAATGTAAACTATAACTAAAACTAACTACACACTAATAGACTAGGAAAAGAAATCGATGAGAAAAGGACAATAAAGCAAATAAAGGAATAAAAAATGCCCTCAAGAATGTGGATTGAGGGAGTTGAAAGGAAAGGGTGCCATAAACGGTAGATATGAAAGTGAAAGAGGAGAGGGTCTGCCACATAGGTAATGGATAAAAGGACGAAAACTGGACCCAGCTCAGGAATATCTTGGGGTCGCCAACTTCCAAACTGATCAGCCGTGAGCCCCTGAGGGTGTAGCCATATCCAGACTACACCACAAGTGGTGGAACTACATATACCCTACCTTCTTCAGGGGGTTTGAGCAAAAGGCAGTAAATAACATAAAAATAAAAAACAAGGCTGACCCCTCGCAGAAACGTTATTAGAAAATAAATGAGACAAGGATCAATTAAGTCGGAAAAGGAAGAGACTCCCTAAGCCTTGGATACCTTAATAATGTCGGAGTCGGTAGAGAACAAGACTTGAGCAAGTGTGGTCGTCAGGAAAGAAGACAGAGAGGAGCCTAGCACAAGTCAGTAGGAGCAATGATGGACTCAGCTGGGACTCCGTGGTCGTCAACATACATGACACTAGATATGACTCCCAGGGGTGGAATTAAAGACCTCATTTGTTTTACATCACTGGCTTTAAGGACAGTAACTCATGGCATACCTTAATAATGCGATACTGGTCCTAGGGTATGAAAAATTGTATTAGATACTCAGCTAATAATAGTGTGCACGACCATTAGTACTTTTCCTAAGTACAGTACATGGGACTGATGACCATGATTTACAAGCCCCTAAGTAAGGCAAAAAACAAATTATTTTCATTTTCCAATGAGTTGGGGTGAGGTGAGGTGAGTTTTCTATACACCAAACTGATGTGGTTTCCCACTTCTACTCCAGGCAAATGTACATTTAATGTTAAGAATAGTGAAATGGTTTGCAGCTGTCCAATGCTAGAACCTGATTAGCGGCTTTTAAAAATACAATGGAATGGTGAACACTTCCCCCAAAACTAACAAAAGGAGTGTTTGATCCCCCACAACAGCCATTCTTAAAGTCAATATAAATGGCTATGGACTTCAGGTCATGACGGTCTTCTGTCCAATCATATCCCTTGGTGGTGAAAGGCACACTCTAATACAACCACCAAAATAGTGACAGGTTATCTGTTAAATACCTAACTGTCTCCAGATTTACCTTGAATTATTTGTAAAATCCACTAAATTTTCCGCAAATTAATCAAATGACACAAAATTCTAGCAAAATCCAACAAATGACTACCAGATTTATTCAAATTCCATTGATTTACCTAAGAATGGTTTAAACTACCTCAAATTGATATAAATTTACCTGAATATATATGAAAATTCACTAAAATTTACCAAACTGACCCAAAGTCGGCTACAAATCATGAAATGTATTCATTTTTTAAAATTCACTAGATGTACTCGAATACTCCATAAAATTGCCTTTACATGTATGCTTTTATGGTTGTTGTTTCGTTTACCACACTCCCTGCAGACAAATACCTGAACAAGACTTTATTTTAGGCTAGGACCTCCACTTTGGACGTGATAGTTGAGTTTCATCTTCCATAAACCCGTCTCTAAGGTGGGTGTCAGAAAAGACATCCAGCTGTAAGAAACACAGACCGACATATACATTAAAACCTCTTACGTTGAGGTTCCTAACACTAACGACATTGAATGATTGAACGGTTTCCTTTTCACAATTCCTGTCTATACTTTCCTCTTCAAGGTTGCTAAAATGCAATTAAATTTAATAAATACCTTAAGATGGTTTGATTTGATTAATGATATGGTATTGATGATTGATATATAAGTTAAGACTAATTTTTTAGGTCTTGACTGGCCTTGCAATAAAAATTGACTAAACAAACATGAGTTACTTATCAGGGAAACATTTTGGCCACTATGTTGGTTATTGACCAGTCAGTACAGTTCTAGTAATAAGACAGAAATTCAACACAAACAATGAGCGCGCGCGGTGGCTGAGATTGATACATACTGTCGGTTATTTAGCTATGTGGAATGCATATGGCATATGGTTTACTTTAAGGTTTGGAGATACCATTAAATATATTCCTACAATAAATGATCGTCAAATGGCAATTGTTTGGTGTGAAAATATGTATTATATGATATTTCATGAAAACAATTATGATTTATTAAATGTTTATACGTTTACTGTATTCTTATTTAATGTAAGCACTCGAGGCACTATCGACCAAAATACAGCACTATCATGAATGTATATTGCATACTTGAAGGTTTGGTGATCCCATTAAAGGTATTCCTAAAATAAATGATTTTTATGTTGTCGGTTTAGGGCGTGAAAATATTTAATATATGATATTTGCTAACAGGATTTACCACTGATATTATTTTACAAGTAGTTATTTTAATGACCAACAGAGTTGACTGTTAGGAAGGTAGAGCCCTATGTGGAATGTAGGATAACATCTAACATGTTATACATGATATGTGACAACTGTAAGCCTTGTCATTTTTAAGATACCTTTATCCCTATATTAATCACCTAGTTTACAAGACTCATAACTGTTATGTTACGGAAAAATCAAAACAAAACTCTGCATAGAAAAAAAAGTGGTTCAGCAAATATACACATAACATGCAAAAAAATACATACAAACTATTGTATGTTAATTAATTTAATTCATATATATATATATATATGTTTACAAAAGGTATACACACACAGATTACAACTCTTTTTGTTTAAGTTTGCTTGTTATAGTTTTTAACTATAACACTTGTTGAAAATTATTTTTAGGGGATGGGGATATTGCTACGTTGACCCATTACACAATAATACCAGCGTTACGAAGTTCATCTTCTATTATTAATAGCTCTTCCTGAGAACCAATATGACCAGCATGTTTACAGGCATGTAAGAGCTGTAGACGTTCGACTAATATATTAGGATCGTTCCATTTGCTATTTTTTATGAATTGTTTCAAAAACTCGGGAAGCAGTTCATCATTATGACCATTATCATCCTCATTATTATAATCATCTTCATCATCATCATCATCATCATTGTGATCATTAGCATCATAATTTCCACCTGTGTCCATAGTCTGTTCAATGGGTTGAGTTGCCTTTGATAGTGTTGAGAGCTTCTTTTTAGATGTGCTAGAGCGCTTTACCATTGTGATGTTATTATTATCACTATTACCATTCTTTTCACCTACCCCCACCAACTTCTTGATTTGGTATGTTGTCTCTGAAAGAGTTGAGGGCTTTTGAGATGTGGGTGTGTGTCTGAACATGGGTTTTACAGGAGGTGTTAAAGGTTTCTCTAACAACTAGCTAACAGCATGAGTGCGTTGTAGTGTATTAAACTTGAGGTTAATATTATCTTGAGCAGCACTATCTTTTTCATGGACTTGATTTTTGGCTTTGGTTTGGGTTTTCCTTACATTTAGACTAGCATGATTAACTTTACAATCATGATTGTTTGAAGAAAGTATGTCCAATTCTTTTGTTTTAAGTATTCCTCGACACTGTTTCGATCGTTGCTTTGAACAGCGCCAAATAACAGTTCCATTTTTATTGCTTCGTTTCACAATATATGCATATCCTTTATAGTATGCATAAGGCTTACCATACCTAGTCACTGATACTTCCATATTAACTGTCAATCATAAACTAATATCTAGTAAAGACAACTTGGTAATAACAACAATAGTTTAATGTGGGAGCACATATAGATGCAAAAAGTGGGAGCAAAGGTGAGGGTAAAAAATGGGAGCAAATGTGGGAGCAAAAACTGTGAGCAAAAAGTGGGAGCAAATATGGGATCAAATGTGGGAGCAAAGAAAATGTAAAAAGTGGGAGCAAATATGCTAACAAATATGTCAACAAATATGCCAGCAAAAGTAAATACACAAGTCAAGATATTTTAAAGTTCAAACAAAATATGGAAAGCAAATATGAGAGCAAAAGTGGTGTTTTTTTTAAACAACTAGACATAACAAACTTAGTCATAACCTAATCTAACCTAACCTAACTTCACCTAACCTAACCTAACTTAACCTAACCTAAACTAACCTAACCTTACCTAACCTCACCTAACCTAACATAACATCACCTAACCTAACCTAACCTACCCTCACCCAACCTAACTTCACCTAACCTAACCCCACCTAACCCAACTTCACCTAACCTAACTTTACCTAACCTAACTTAGCCCAACTTTACCTAACCTAACCTATCATAACTTCACCTAACCTAACTTTACCTAACCTAACTTCACCTAACCTAACCTTTCAACTCTCAGATCAACATTAAATTCTGGACATAGTTGAGTTGGAACCCAAGACCTCAGGGATAACACCCAAGTATACTAGCCACAACACCGCCAGATGGGCAAATTATCATGCAACACAACACGAAAAAAAAGTTTCCTGTAGTGTAACTCATTGGCTGGCAACCCTTGTTGGGAATTCAAACACAAGACCTCAGGACTTTTGTTTTGAACATTATGAGAAATATTATTCCATTTACATTTTGCTGCTGCTTTTAGTTATAAGAGTTGGCATTATTATGTAAGCAAAAAGTGGGAGCAAAAAAGTGGGAGCAAATGTGGGACCCAATATGGGAGACAATATGGGAGCAAAAGTGGTAGAAAATATGGGAGCAAATATGGGAGCAAATGTGGGAACCAATATGGGAGCCAATATGGGAGCAAAAGTGGGAGCAAATATGGGGGCAAATGTGTGAGCAAATCAGCTCACCTCGAATATCACCAGTGAGTGCTCATATCCACCGCTAGGTAGCGGAAGCATACTTTGCGTGTTGTATGTAACTATCTTTCAAAGTTTGGCTACATGCAAAACGTGCATATATGAGCTGTGCATATAATTTTAATATACAATTAACATTATGTGTTCAGAACTAACATGTATAGCCTTGTCTAGGGTATATAGAGAATCCTTATCAAGAAAGACTGACTAACCAAGGTGTGTAAAGCCTTGCCATATGCAGTAAGCACCTGTTGGCAGAAAATGGTTCCTGATAATAACGGACTTAATGAATATGAAACGTGTTTTCAGTCTCTGAAATCCTATTTTATACGTTGTGATACTTGTAAGGATTTAAGACGACACTCAAAAGACGTTCGTGTGGTCTCAAATCCTTACACGTATCACAACGTATAAAATAGGATTTCAGACGAGACTGAAAACACGTTTCATATTCATAAAGTCCATTATTACCAGGAACCATTTTCTGCCAACAGGTGCTTACTGCATATGGCAAGGCTTTACACACCTTGGTTAGTCAGTCTTTCTTGCTAAGGATCCTCTATATACCCTAGACAAGGCTATACATGTTAGTTCTGAACACTTAGTGTTAATTGTATATTAAAATTATATGCACAGCTTATACAAGCACGTTTTGCATTCAGTCAAACTTTGTAAAATAGTTACATACAACACGCAAAGTATGTTTCCGCTACCTAACGGTGGATATGAGCACTCACTGGTGATATTCGAGGTGAGCTGATTTGCTCACTCATTTGCCCCCATATTTGCTCCGACTTTTGCTCCCATACTGGCTCCCATATTGGTTCCCACATTTGCTCCCATATTGGCTCGCATATTCGCTCCCATATTTTCTACCACTTTTGCTCCCATATTGAAACCCATATTGGCTCCCACTTTTTTGCTCCCACTTTTTGCTTACATATTAATGCCAACTCTTATAACTAAAAGCAGAAGCAAAATGTAAATGGAATAATATTTCTCCTAATGTTCAAAACAAAAGTCCTGAGGTCTTGGGTTTGAATTCCCAACTATGGTTGTCAGCCAATGAGTTACACTACAGGAAACTTTTATTTTTTTGTGTTGTGTTGCATGATAATTTGCCCATCTGGCGGTGTATTGGCTAGTATACTTGGGTGTTATCCCTGAGGTCTTGGGTTCCAACTCAACTATGTCCAGAATTTAATTTTGATCTAGAAGTTGAAAGGTTAGGTTAGGTGAAGTTAGGTTAGGTAAAGTTAGGTCAGGTGAAGTTATGATAGGTTAGGTTAGGTAAGGTAAAGTTGGGCTAAGTTAGGTTAGGTGAAGTAACGGTAGGTTAGGTTAGGTGAAGTTGGGTCAGGTTAGGTTAGGTTAGGTGAAGTTAGGTTAGGTGAGGGTAGGTTAGGTTAGGTTAGGTGAACTTAGGTTAGGTTAGTTTAGGTTAGGTTAGGTTAGGCTAGGTTAGGTTAGGTGAAGTTATGTAAGGTTAGGTTAGGTTATGACTAAGTTTGTTATGTCTAGTTGTTTTAGAAAAAACACCACTTTTGCTCTCATATTTGCTTTCCTTATTTTCTTTGAATTTTAAAATATCATGACATGTGTATTTACTTTTGCTGACATATTTGTTGACATATTTGTTAGCATATTTGCTCCCACTTTTTATATTTGCTTTGCTCCCACATTTGATCCCATAATTGCTCCCACTTTTTGCTCCCACATTTGCTCCAACTTTTTACCCCCGCCTTTGCTCCCACATTTTGCATCTATATATGCTCCCACATGAAACTATTGTTGTTATTACCAAGTTATCTTTACTAGAGATTAGTTTATGACTGACAGATGATATGGAAGTATCAGTGACTAAGTATGGTAAGCCTTATGCATACTATAAAGGATATTCATATATTGTGAAACGAAGTAATAAAAATGGAACTATTATTTGACGCTGTTCAAAGCAACGATAGAAACAGTGTCGAGGTATGCTTAATGCAAAAGAATTGGACATACTTTCTTCAAACAATCATGATTGTAAACTTAATCATGCTAGTCTAAATGTAAGGAAATCCCAAACCAAAGCAAAACACCAAGTCCAAGGAAAAGATAGTGCTGCTCAAGATAATATTAACCTCAAGTTTAATACACTACAACGCACTCATGCTGTTAGCGAGTTGTTTAATGAGAAACCTTTGCACCTCCTGTAAAACCCATGACCAGACACACACCCACATCTCAAAATCCCTCAACTCAGAGACAGCATACCCCATCAAGAAGTTGGTGGGGGAAGGTGAAAAGAATGGTAATAGTGATAATAATAACATCACAATGTCAAAGCGCTCTAGCACATCTAAAACGAAGCTCTCAACACTATCAAAGTCAACTCATCCTATTGAACAGACTGTGGACACAGGTGGAAATTATGATGCTAATAATCATAATGATGATGATGATGATGCTGAAGATGATTATAATAATGAGGATGATAATGGTCATAATGATGAACTGCTTCCCAAGTTTTTGAAACCATTCATAAAAAATAGCAAATGGAACGATCCTAATATATTAGTCGAACGTCTACAGCTCTTACATGCCTGTAAACATGCTGGTCATATTGGTTATCAGGAAGAGCAATAAATAATAGAAGATGAACTTCGTAAAAATGGTATTATTGTGTAATGGGTCAACGTAGCAACACCCCCATCCCCTAAAAATAATTTTCAACAAGTGTTATAGTTAAAAACTATAACAAGCAAACATAAACAAAAAGATTTGTATTCTGTGTGTGTATACCTCTTGAAAAAATACATATATGAATTAAATTAATTAACATACAGTCGATTGTATATATATTTCTTGTTTTTTTGCTGTTATGTGTATATTTGCTCAACAACTTTTTTTTCAATGCAGATTTTTGTTTTGTTTTGATTTTTCCTTAACATTACAGGTATGAGTCTTGTAAACAGGGTGATCTTAAAAATCATTAGCCTTACAGTTGTCACATATCATGTATAACATGTTACATGTTATCCTACATTCCACACAGGGCTCTACCTTCTTAACAGTCAACTCTGATGGTCATTAAAATAACTACTTGTAAAACAATTTCAGTGGTTAATCCTGTTAGCAAATATCATATATTAAATATTTCCACGCCATAAAACGACAACTTAAAAATCATTTACTGTAGGAATACCTTTAATGGGATCACCAAACCTTCAAGTATGCAATATACATTCCAGACAGTGCTGTATTTTGGTCGATAGTGCCTCGAGTGCTTACATTAAATAAGAATACAGTAAACGTATAAACATTTAATAAATCATAATTGTTTTCAACTCTTTCGCTGCGGCAATCGACTTTAGTCGATTTACATCGATACTGTGTTCGCTGCAGCAATCGACTTTAGTCGACTTGGCACTTTCCCGCTGCTTCCTACACGACCTTTGTCAACAAAGTGGCTCTTTAATAATGCGTACATGAATATGCATGTCTTGAGCGTGTACTGGGTGTTGTTGAAAGCAAAAACGTGAGTATTACAGTATTTCCTTTGTAGTCTCCCGCCCGGCAACTTTCCTCTCGGCCCTCTGACGTCAGTGGACTACAACACTAGTGAGAAGCCATGAGCGCGCCTTCAAAATCATCGACAAAATGGGGCATAAAATATGGTCATTGTACGATAGCAAAAGTGGTTTCCTGTGCAGATTTCAGACTTAACGTGGGAAAGAACAGTAATGAGACTGATCCAGGGGATACATTAGGGGAGAAAGTTGTTAGGACCTTGTCAAAAGACTTGGAAAATTCCAGCAGAATTATATCTTTCTTTTCAAGCCCTACACGTTCCACTCATCTTGCTGAGAATAGTGTGGGTGCATGCGGAACAGTGAGATGTAACCGTAAAGGTCTTCCTCAAGAGATGAAAGGTCTGAAGATGAATAAAAGACAGAAACGTAAGTTCTGGCATCATCCAACTAAAAAAATGCTGATATGTTCGTGGCAAGATACCGGCTGGGTAAATATGCTCACGACCGTACACTCGTCTGAGGTTGTGAAGGATAGGAAGAGATCAAAGAGGGGTCCAACCAGTTATGTTAACCGTGATAAACCTAAATAAGTTGTGAATTATAATCATGATGAATGGTGTTGACAAGTTCGATCAGCTGAACACGAATTACGCATATGTGCACAAGAAAATCAAGTGGTATCAGGTCTTGTGGTATTTCATCATAGAAACAGCCCTAGTCAAAGGAAGAATAGTGTACAATAAGGTCCATAACAAGAAAACAAATGCTCATGACTTCAAAGATGATGTAATTACAGAACGTCTAGAAGAGTACAAACGCGCTCCACCTACGAAACGCGGCCAAAGATCTTCTGACGGGATACCGCTCGCGCGTCTCACGGAGAGGCACTTCATTGGGGAACAACAGGACAAAAGTCACAAACCCAACTATGTTGTTTGTTCCATATTGCCGGTACGGTGTTCAAAGAAAGGAAAGGGGCTGTGTAAGAGGAAACAGACAATATTTTATTACAAGAATTGCCCAGGACAGCCCCCAATGTGTCCAACTACCTGCTTCGAAAGTTATCACACCACGGTAAACTTCAAGGTCACATGCCAGTGATAGATTCCATTGAACCAAGGACCACGGGATATACACACATCAAAAAAAGTTTTGCATCACCTCGGTTCCAAGAGTTCCGGAACCGTTAAATACAAAGGGAATAGAGATCAACACAAACAACATTTCAGCTCGTTTTATTGCTCATGAGACCCACACATTGCATGTTGTACCATCATACAGCTAGACTTTCAGCATTTGTGGTCCAGATTGCAGTACACACCACTACCTCTAATACCCAGTAGCACGTCCTCTTGCATTGATGCATGCCTGTATTCGCCGTGGCATATTATCCACAAGTTCATCAAGACACTGTTGGTCCAAATTGTCCCACTCCTCAACGACAATTCGGCGTAAATCTCTCAGAGTGGTTGGTGGGTCAAGACGTCCATAAACAGCCCTTTTCAACATATCCCAGGCATGTTCGATAGGGTTCATGTCTGGCGAACATGCTGGCCACTGTAGTCGAGCGATGTCGTTATCTTGAAGGAACGCATTCACAAGATGTGCACGATGAGGTCGAGAATTGTCGTCCATGAAGACAAATGCCTCTCCAATATTCTGCCGATATGGTTGCACTATGGGTCGGAGGATGTCATTCAGGTATCGTAAAGCCGTTTCGGAGCCTTCCATGACCACCAGTGGCGTACGTCGGCCCCACATAATGCCACCCCAAAACATCAGGGAACCACCATCTTGCTGCACTCGCTGGACAGTGTGTCTAAGACGTTCAGCCTGACCAGGGTGCCTCCAAACACGTCTCCGACGATTGTCTGGTTGAAGGCATATGCGACACTCATCGGTGAAGAGAACGTGATGCCAATTCCGTGGGGTCCATTCAGCATGTTGTTGGGCCCATCTGTACCGCGCTGCATGGTGTCGGGGTTGCAAAGCTGGACCTCGCCATGGACGTCGGGAGTGAAGTTGCGCATCATGCAGCCTATTGCGCACAGTTTGAGTTGAAACACGACGTCCTGTGGCTGAACGAAACGCATTATTCAACATGGTGGCATTGCTGTCAGGGTTCCTCCGAGCGGCAATCCGTAAGTAGCGGTCATCCACTACAGTAGTAGCCCTTGGGCGGCCTGAGCGAGGCCTGTCATCGACAGTTCCTGTATCTCTGTACCTCCTCCATGTCCGAACAACATCGCTTTGGTTCAATCTGAGACGCCTGGAAACTTCCCTTGTTGAGAGCCCTTCTTGACACAAAGTAACAATGCGGACGCGATCGAACTGCGGTATTGACCTTCTAGGCATGGTAGAACTACAGACAACATGAGCAGCGTACCTTCGTCCTGGTGGAATGACTGGAACTGGTCGGCTGTCGTACCCCCTCCGTCTAATAGGCCCTGCTCATGCATGGTTGTTTACATCTTTGAGCAGTTTTAGTGACATCTATGAACAGTCAAAGGGACTGTATCTTGGATACAATATACACAGTCAACGTCTATATGCCGGAGATCTGGGAACCGAGGTGATGCAAAATTTTTTTTGATGTGTGTATATCAAGGGTAAAACATCTACTTTGTGAGTTTCATGTGTTATCCTACGATTCAAAATGAATGAAAATGCTCACTAAAGAAAACTACAAGATCACGTGTAAGTTAATGTTTTATCGAACCAAGGACCACAGAATGGATCATAAAGGCGATATATATTTATTTTTTGTTTCATGTGTTATGATATGACTTATAATAAATGAAAATCCGCATTAAAACTTTTTTCAATATTTTCATTAAATTACGCAGTGAGGGGTTTTGTGCTGTCAGAAATGCAGCAGCGAAAGAGTTAAATATCATATAATACATATTTTCACACCAAACAATGACCATTTGAAGATCATTTATTGTAGGAATATATTTGATGGGAACTCCAAACATTAAAGTAAACCATATGCCATATGCATTCCACATAGCTACATAACCGACAGTATGTATCAATCTCAGCCACCACGCGCGCTCATTGTTTGTGTTGAATTTCTGTCTTATTACTAAAACTGTACTGATTGGTCAATAACCAACATAGTGGCCAAAATGTTTCCCTGATAGGTAACTTATGATTGGTTAGTCAATTTTTATTGCAAGGCCAGTCAAGACCTAAAAAATTAGTCTTAACGTATATATCAATCATCAACACCATATCATTAATCAAATCAAACCATCTTAAGATATTTAATAAATTTAATTGCATTTTAGCAACCTTGAAGAGGAAAGTATAGACAGGAATTGTGAAAAGGAAACCGTTCAATCATTCAATGTCGTTAGTGTTAGGAACCTCAACATAAGAGGTTATTTAAGTCTACGTCAGGGTGTGGTTTTTACAGCTGGATGCCTTTTCTGACACCCATCTCAGAGACGGGTTTATGGAAGATGAAACTCAACTATCACGTCCAATGTGGAGGTCCTAGCCTAAGAGAAAGTCATGTTCAGGTATTTGTCTGCAGGGAGTGTGGTAAACGAAACAACAACAATAAATTATACATTTAAAGGCAATATTATGGAATTTTCGAGGACATCTAGTGAATTTCCAAAAAAAATGGATAAATTTCATGGTTTGTAGCCCACTTTGGTTACGTTTGGTAAATTTTAGTGAATTTTCATGTATATTCAGGTAAATTTATATCAATTTGAGGTAGTTTAAACCATTCTTAGGTAAATCAATTGCATTTGAATAAATCTGGTAGTCATTTGTTGGATTTTGCTAGAATTTTGTGTCATTTGGTAAATTGCGGAAAATGTAGTGGATTTTACAAAAAATTCAAGGTAAATCTGGAGATAGGTATTTAACAGATAACCTGTCACTATTATGGTTGTTTTGGGGTGTGCCTTTCACCACCAAGAGATAGGATTGGACAGAAGACCGTCATGACCTGAAGTGCATAGCCATTTATATTGACTTTAAGAATGGCTGTTGTGGGGGATCGAACACTCCTTTTGTTAGGTTTGGGGGAAGTGTAATCCATTCCATTGTATTCTTAAAAGCCGCTAATCTAGTCCTAGCATTGGACAGTTGCAAACCATTTCACTATTCTTAACATTAACTGTACATTTGCCTGGAGTAGAAGTGGGAAACCACATCAGTTTGGTGTATAGAAAACTCACCTCACCTCACCCCAACTCATTGGAAAATGAAAATAATTTGTTTTTTTTGTCTTACTAAGGGGCTTGGAAATCAAGGTCATCAGACCCATGTACTATACTTAGGAAAAATAAAATGGTCATGCACACTATTATTAGCTGAGTATCTAATGCAATTTTGCATACCCTAGGACAAGTATCGCATTATAAAGGTATGCCATGTGTAACCGTCCTTAAAGCTAGTGATATAAAACAAAAGAGGTCTTTAATTCCACCCCTGGGAGTCATATCTAGTGTCATGTAGGTTGACGACCACGGAGTCCCAGCTGAGTCCATCATTGCTTCTACTGACTTGTGCTAGGCTCCTCTCTGTCTTCTTTCCTGACGACCACACTTGCTCAAGTCTTGTTCTCTACCGACTCCGACATTATTAGGGTATCCAAGGCTTAGGGAGTCTCTTCCTTTTCCGACTTAATTGATCCTTGTCTCATTAATTTTTTAATAACCTGTTTCTGCGAGAGGTCAGCCTTGTTTTTTTATTTTGATGTAATTTACTGCCTATTGCTCAACCCCCCCCCCCCTCAAGAAGGTAGGGTGTATGTAGTCCCACCACTTGTAGTGTACCCTGTATATGGCTACACCCTCAGGGGCTTACGGCTGATCAGTTTGGAAGTTGGCGACCTCAAGGTATTCCTGAGCTGGGTCCAGTTTTCCTCCCTTTATCCATTACCTCTGTGGCAGACCCTCTCCTCTTTCACTTTCATATCTACCGTTTATGGCACTCTTTCCTTTCAAGTCCCTCAATCCACATTCTTGAAAGATTTTTTAGCCTATTTTCATTTTATGAAAAAAATAGGCTTATGAGATCACCTTTTGTCCGTGTGTCTGTGTGTGCGTGTGTGATTCGTGTGCGTGTGTGTGTGTGTCACTAATAACAGCTGGAGTGATTTCAATGAAACTCGGTAAGGTCATTGCACCATTCTGCCCGACCTCGACCGTTCCCTTCAAATTTTACTAAGTCTCACCAATCCAAGATGGCGGCTGTGAAAAATATTTCACCAGCATTCAGTATCTCCGAAACTATTACAGATAACACCCTGACATTTTGTATGGTGGTAAAGAGCACTACTAGAAGTTCACCTATGAAACTTTCAAAAATCTGGTAACTACGAAACCAACATGGCGGCCGAGCGAAATTGAGATTTTTAAATAGACCTTTCTCGCAATTTAACTATCCAAAAGTAATAAAAATTGGTACAGCAAATGTTTATACACATTGTAATGCAATGGCGTATAATTTAGTTCATTTGTTTACATAACCTCAAAATGGTGGCTGTGCGAAATACTTCACTGGCATTATATATCTCCAAAACTATTACAGATAATCACCGTGAAATTTTGTATCGGGATAAAGTCACTGCTACAAGTTAATCTATATACTATCAATAACCTGTAAAGTACAAAACGAACATGGCGGCCAAGCGAATGTAAAACTTTGTAATAGACTTTTCTCGCGATTTAACCATCTGAGCGCAGTGAAATGTGGTACAGTATATGATTACACATATTGTAATGATGGCATCTAATTTAGATCAATTGATTACAAAACCTCAAGAAGGAGGCTGTGCGATATTTTAAAATTAAGTTTCTATTTCCTGTGTCGTCATCATGCGATCGAAGTGAATGTTTGAATAATGAAGCTACGCAATATTTTTCCTTTAATGGTACATAACTCTATGACCTATACATATAACAATCCAAAATGGCGAGCATCCGAAATATGTTGACGGTTCTCGATATCTACGAATCTTTTACAGCAATCAAACTGATTTTTAGTGTTCATAGAGGTTTTGAACATACGTTCACCCATAGGACTTACAATAACCTGGTGAGCACAAATCCAACATGGTGGCGACGCGATTAACCAACCGCGTGCAGTGAAACATTGCACGTTAAATGCTTATACAAATGTAAATCCACTGACATCTAATTTATTTCAATAGTTTTCATAACCACATGATGGCAGCTGTGTGAAATTTAAAAATCTCGTCTTTATTTCTTGTGTTCTAATCATGCGATTGAAGTTTGAATACTACACCTACACAATAATCTTCATGAAATAGTGCATAACTCTAAGACCTAGATAAATATAAAAATATAAAAATTTATAAAAATCCGAAATATTTAGACGGCTCTCAATATCTACGAATCCATTACAGCAATCAAACTGAAATTTTGTATGTTGATAGTGTCATGTAATATAAATAGGATATATGAAAATAGGCTGTATAGTTCTGCACGGAACTACTTATTTATTCCTTTATTTGCCGTATTGTCCTTTTCTCATCGATTTCTTTTCCTAGTCTATTAGTGTGTAGTTAGTTTTAGTTATAGTTTACATTTAATTTTCATCTTAACCATCACCCAAACCATTAGGGGCCGATAATCTACATGTTAAACCCCCCTTAAAACAACAATCATTATCATCATCATCATCATCATTATCATCATCATCATCATCATGATCTTTATTTCATTTGCAGTTATGCTGCGTGGGGCCAGGTAATAAAAGAGGCTAAGTAATGTAGCTAAGCATTGACATGTGCGGCTCCGTTTAAACTCATGTTGCAGAATCAGCCAAACAAGAAATCTGACAACACTGCACTGCTCTTATCAGCAACACTTACTCGTTCAGCAAGCTAGTGTATGTTTGCAGACTGGAGCTAGCGAAAGCATTAAAGCGTGTGTGTGTGTGTCTCTCTCTTTATAAAATCCATTATTTATTATAATATTATTATAACTTAGTAGTCATGACAGAAGTCCAGGTTCGATTTCAGCGCTCTACCAAGACATTTTATCTCCGGTCTAAGGGCTGGAACAGGGTACACTGAGTCCAGACAGGTAAAACTTTAGGGTAAATTCACGGGCCATGCCAAAGGGTTGGCCTTCCTGACTTCTTCAACAACTCATACAAATGTTTACTATTAGCATACTGGTTAGCTACCTATACACACATTAATCCATAATTACCGAATAATAATACTAACAATAATTAGCAAGCCATCATCCTCGATACACACGTCCATTAAAGCATGGTTTCACAAAACGCATATGCTTTTGAGGTGTTTAATACCTCTTCGCCTGTAACATGTCTATTTCCTGTTTTAGGCGTCAAATAACCTATCAAGGTAAAAGCATATCGACACCTTTCTTTAAGAACCTCGTAAGTCTGAATTTTCTCAACATTGAATGTTGCCTCTTTCCTAATCAGAATTCAAAGCGGAATCGGAATTTAAAAATTTCTTAAGTCTATATTCGAGAGTCTTTCCCCTGGAGATGAATTTAAAAACCTCTTATGTCTAATGGTCGGAGAGTTCTTATTTAAAAACCACGTATGTGAGACATACAACGTTAATTTTGCTTTTAGGACATACGTGGTTTCTAAAAAAGGTGGCGATATGTCATTATGTATTTTTTAAACGATCACACCTAATTTTAGAGTTCTTCGTTTGCAAGATATAGATTTTTCAATTTGGGGTAGTTTTCACTCTCCTACTATTTTTCATGAAAAAACAAAACGATCTCAGATTTAATTATAATTTTTACACGTTTAATACATTTCCCCCCCCTGTAAAATCACTATTTTCTGTTTTGGGGGGTTAAATGATCTATCCAGGTAAAAGCCTGTCATGACCAATTTTTAAGCCATCACACCTAATATTACGGATCTTAGTTCCCAAGGCATCAATTGTTCAATTTGTGGGTAGTTTTCACAGCCCCCCCTTAATATTTTTCATCAAAAACAAAAGATCTTAGGTTCATTTATCATTTTTAAGTGTTAAAACGTGTTGTTTTTTTCATTAACATAACTATTTACTGCTTTAGGGGTGAAATGACCAATCGAGGTAAAAGCCTATGTTATCACCTTTTTTCTAAAGCTATTATACCTAATTTTAGGGTTCTTAGTTTCCAAGATATTGATTTTTCAATTTTGGGGGTAGTTTCACCCCCCAAAGTGGGAAGTCGCCCCAAGTGCTAGGATCCCTCATACAAGGCCCTATCATGATTGGTTTGCGAGATATTAACAAAGGTGTAGTAAGGCCCTTTTGACAAAAAATGAATCATACATTCAAAAAAACGGGGCGTCACCCCAAGGTGCTGCCTATGCTGCCTATGGCAAAATCCCATCAGGGGTTCAGAAAATATTAACAAAAGTGTAGTTAGGTCCTTTTGACAACAGCCGTCGGTGTGCATACATGCAAATAATTATTATTTACCCCTGGGTAAGGGTAGTTTTTATTTTGGGGTGGACATACCTCGTCCATAGAAAAGAGGAGTTCACCACGAGACCTATGACACCCCATATGTTTAAATCCGATTATTGGTTAGCGAGATACGAAACGCGGATGACCTACTAGTTTTTTTGGTTCTTAATAAATAACTCATCTATAAGTAATCATTTATAAAGCCCGCTCCCTTACAAAAGTCCAATCCATGTGCGCGTGCATACAAAAAATTACTATTTCACCCCCGGTTAAGGCTAGTTTTTATTTGGGGGATGGATATACCCCGTCCATAGAAAAGAGGAGTTCACCACGAGTCCTATGACACCCCATATGTTTAAATCAGATTATTGGTTAGCGAGATACTAAAAAGCGGATGTCCTATTAGGTTTTTGGTTCTTAATAAATATTTAAAAAAACTCATCTATAAAATCATTTATAAAGCTCGCTCTCTAACAAAAGCCCACTCCAAGTGCGCTGGCATACAAAAAATTACTATTTCACCCCCGGGTAAGGGTAGTTTTTATTTGGGGGTGGATATACCCCGTCCATAGAATAGAGGAGATCACCACGAGTCCTACGACACCCCATATGTTTAAATCCAATTATTGGTTAGCGAGATACTAAAAAGCGGATGACCTATTCGTTTTTGGGTTCTTAAATTATTTTTAATAACTAATCTATAATAATAATCATTTAAAAAGCCCACCTACTCACAAACGACGATACAGTAAAATAACATAATACACGTCATTATCACTTTTATTAAATATCGCCAAAATGCTAAAACGCATGTTTACCTCAAATTGCGTTTCCAAATTCCACCCATTTAAAAAATAGCCTCACCATCAAATAGAGTGAAAAAACATATAAACGACCCTTCATTCGACCCTAGTCCTCCCCCAACACCTAACCATTTCCCAACATAGCCATGCGTATTCAAGCACTTGCAAGAGAACTGTAAAACGTTCATAGGTTTTTCACCTAGCGACTTCAAATTTATCGTGCGGGTAGAGGGAGTAAATAGCAACCATTCATCACAAACAAACTTTTTTGTCAAGATCACCGTTTCTAAAATAGTCAGCATTTTTCAAAATTAATTTTCTTTTGGCCGACACACTTCAAACTTGCTGTCAACCTAGAGGGCATAGCCACCTTTAATTAACGTCAAACAAACTTTTCCCCAAAATTCGCCGTTTCCAAAATAACGACAATTTCAAAATCAACTATTTTCAATAAAAAATAAAAAAATACCAACACACATTCTTAGCAAAGAGAATGTCATCCCAACGCCAACAATACCTCATTCGTTAAAATCTGACCATCCATTCGCCAATTATCGCCAATGTTCGCGAGAAAGTAGTCTATCATTTTTTCTCCTCCTACACACTTGAACCTTGCTGTCCACCTAGAGGGCATAGCCACCTTGCATTAACGTCAAACAAACTTTTTTCAAAATTCACCGTTTCCAAAATAGCACCAATTTCAAAATCAACAATTAAAAAAAAAAGATAGAAATACCAACACACATTCTTAGCAAAGAGAACGTCACCCCAACGCCAACAACCCCTCGTTCGTTAAAATCCGATCATGCGTTCGGCAGATATCGGCAAAGTTTATATGAAAGTAGGGGGTGAGGCAGAACCGCTGTCATCCCACTACTGGTGACGTTTAGGGTCTGCTGTTTTTATGAGGTTAAACGGTTTATCCAGTCACAAGCCGTGGCTTGGTCCCAATGGTCCTGTATTTGGTGTCATTTTAACGTGACACTAGCTCAGGTAACAAGTCCAACCAGCGATATGAGCCTAGAGCGGTAAACGCTTTTCCCATATGAGTTTTCAATGTTCGGTTAAACCGCTCGACCACACTGGCTTTGAGATTGCTGTACGTGGTGTAATGGTGAATATGCAAAGATTTGAGAAAGCTGGAGAAATCCTTGTTGAAAAATTATTTTCCCTGCTCGGTTTGTAACAATTGGGGTTGACGTTTGGTCTGTTGAATAATATGTTGAAAGGCCTTGGTAACTAGTGGGCCAGACTTGCAACGCACTGATTGAACAAAGGCCATTTTAGAATACACATCAATGACTGTCAACATAAGGCATACACCATCGTTAACGCTAGCATAGGAAATAATTTCCACCATATCAACTTGCCAAAGGTCATCCACACCCCGTGAAATTACCTTGAGTCGCTGAGAGTGACGCCTAGCTGGGCGACGCAACTCTTGAGCGACGCCCACTTTATTTGGTGAAGGCTTAAACAATAATTTTGGCATTTCGAAGTTCTTCTTCAATTTCTTTAATTTCCCAATCGTGACCAGTGTGACTAGCTTGACGTGAAGCATGCAACAGCTGTAGCCGCAGGACGAGCTTAAGTGGGCATGGGTGTCCAATAAAATGGATTTATATTTACCAAGGTCCTGTTGCGTAAAATCTTGTGGAGAAGGTGTACCAGAGAATAGCAGCTTTAACACTCCTGGCGTTAATTTATAGTTGATGTTTTTAATGACAGCTCTACTACGAGCAAATTTAATTGATGAATCAACAATTTTAAAACTATCATTCTCATAGCGATCACCATGCGTTGTATCTGTGTTTCCAATAAATAGATCGGTGAAATAGGGTTCCAGTGTTGATCCATAATATTTTATTAGAATGTTTTTGAGTTGAGCTTTATGTTGAGGGGTGGCCAAAAGTTGTGAAAACGGAGACAATCTGGAAGGGCAAGGGGTTTCGACCAAGGCCAATGATTTCTTTGTTTTTAAAATCTCTGCAAGGGGTGAGGATTTTTGTTGAGGCGTAAACACTTGATTATCCTCAACCTCAACATCGCTAACACTAGTCAAATCTTCCTGTTCCTCTTTCTCTTCCACCGGGTCCTTATGTAGCGTTTGTGTGGCTTGTAAAATAGTGGGTAGCGTTTCAGATGGGTTGAGAGAGAGTTTAAACATGGCTTTTAGTGGAGGTGCTAAATGTTGTTGAATAAACAAAGCATTATCCGCACGTGATCGTTTCAATTGACGAATCTTTTTACGAATATTATTTTTTGCACCAATAATATGCTCTTTTATTGACTCTCTGTTAACGCCACGGTGTCTTGACAAATGACTCGAGAGGGAATGAGACAGTGCATTAAATAGTAATAAAATGATCAAACCCTAAGCGATATCGTCCTTGGTAGAGTTCACTTTGTTTGTCAATAACTAAAGAGGCATGGCGTTGGGTGTTCCAGCACTTGGGGCACACAATTAAGTACATGTTTGGAATGTCGTATCAGGATTGACATGTTCATTATAAATGTTACGACTATTCCGCTCATCCTTGCGAAATAAAACAATGACATTGGCATTATCACGAATCAACTGTTTGGACATTTTATAATACGTTTGTCCAAGATAGAAGCGATCAATATGTTTATGACGACCCATGCTGAAATAGCTTTGAATGATGACTTGTCGTTCAGTGGATACATCATAGAAAATCATGAGTGAATCAGGCTTTAACTCATCTGGGGCAATAACATTTTCTTGCATGGAAAATGTGAAATAACCCATATTCTCTTTTTGTAATTGAGACATGACTTGATCCAGGTACACATAGAGAGGTTGGTAGAGAGATTTTGCAAAAATATAAATGTTTTGAAAACGCAGACCATTGGGTGCTGTAATGAGCGAGAGCAAAAGATTGGTCTTTCCACATCCTGAAAGCCCCACGATGATGCAACGAATGGAAAACGGAAAGAGTGAACCGTGACGTTGTTCACGTGATGTGGGAGAGAGCTGGGAAACCATGTCCCCCACGGGGAATGACTCTTAATGCTTAATAATCTTCGTATCAACTAAGGGTTAGAGAGTTTAGCAGGCTGTCTACATACATGAAACCATGCCTTTTAATAGAAACAGAACACCCCTACTACAGGTTGACGATGGATGTGTTTGGACGTGCGTTCACGGCTAGAGCTAAGTTTGCTCCCATACATGATCCTAAACAAGAAACAGACCCTGCTAATAAACACTATGTGGATAGGTCTGTGGTGCCACGCACTAAAAAGGCAGATTATGACTTGAAAGGAAAGCGGTTAACCCATGTGAAACATCCTCAAGTGTCTACGGATATCACTAGAAAAGGTATGTGGATATTAAGGTGCACGAGTTTAATAAAAAAAAGTGCCTCAGCTTAAGGGGAATGGCTAAACCACCAATCATCACCGCATTATTCACGTGGAAGCCTCAAAAGACGAGGATGATGTCTGCACGAAACGTTACGTGACCTATGAAATGAAAAGGCTTTTTAAATGTGCCCCATCCATATTGTTAGTGTACCTGACAAATGAAAAACCTGTGAAGGACAAAAACCATTTACCACTAGTCCATGACCAGCACCTGACGGTATGTGCATGCTTCAGGTTTAAGACACTATCGATTACACTATGATGGAACCATTCACATGAAACAATCTGCCTGATGAGAACCATTTACATGTAGAGATAAACGGTCATAGGATGATGGTCCTTAACCATCAAATGGTCACTGCAGGGGATGAATTATCCTTTCATTTCATGCTTTCATGGGATGAAAAACAACCGGGAGAAACCATAAACTATTTCCCACTTTATGTGGAACTGAATATACAGCCATGATATAACAACCTCACGTTAGTTGTCACTTAAACTATCTTGTGAAAGGTTGTTGGTCATCATCATGGTGAAACAAAGATATGTGGTGAAACAGACTAAAAATAAGACCTTGTTATTGGCAAAGCATGGGCTTAAGCCATTAGTGGACAAGCCCTTGCGAATGATTTTTTTAATGTGTTGACCATAAGGAAAGCCCTTCGAGCAGCACAGAGACGTGTTATTCCAAAACGTCAGCGACAGGTTTCAAAACAAGGACGAGTGATTCCTTTCCCCAAACGAGCGGGATTTTTACCCACATTGTTCGCCGGTCTGGCTGCTGTGGGATCACTTTTAGGCTGTGCCAGTGCGGTGGCGAAAACCATTAAAGCTGCACAGCAGGGTAAGCAACAACTAAAAGAAATTCAGCGACACCATGAGACGATGGAAGCCATTGCTATGGGGGCTAGAAACGCCAATTTAAAGCCAGCCTTTTATCAACAAGGATTTGGGATTTCACCTTATCGAAATAAAATTTAAAAAATTTACCCTCAGCCATAGCAAGTCATGCCATGACCCCTAAAGAAGTGAAAAGCTATGCCAAACAACTAAAGCTTTCTCATTTTCGAGGTGTGTTTATGCGGAATCAATTACCTCTACGACCCTGGAAACAGGAATGTGCAATTCTAAATCTAGATGATGACCGAGGACCAGGAACCCATTATGTAGCCTATGTGAAAGAGGGATCCATGATATGGTACTTTGACAGTTTTGGAAATCTGCCCCCGCCCATGGAACTAGTAACCTATTTTGGAAACAGGACCAAGCTATATTATAATGTATAACGCGAGCAAGCATTTTACAGCCAAGAGTGAGGACGTTTGTGTTTAATATTTTTATATAAGACATAGCATAAGCTAAAACGTCAACTGTATTTCGGCGGAAAGTGAAGCGTTTACACTGCATGGACGTGGACCTGAAGTCAGCCTAGAATTTTACCCGCCTTTCGAATTGAGTGAAAGACCGTATGGTTTGCGACTTGTTTCTTTTGAAACATACAATAGAATATACAACATACGTGAAAATGTGAACAACAAGTTTTACTATGATAATTCTGTGCTCACCCTGAACTCTGGTGGATGTACGATAGATGAAATTTATGAACACATTTATGTGGTGCTGATCAATGAATATGGTTTAAAGTCATTTCTCGATGGAACGAACAAGTTTGAACTTATAGGAAATACTAACACTCATAGCTGCAGTATGTTATCTAAGTTTAAGATTGACTTTAAAACACAACCCGATTCCATTGGTCCTTTACTAGGATTTAAACCACGCGTGTTGGTGCCCAACAAAAAACATGAATCAGACGATGAAGTAAAATGATTGAGGACCATCATGTGTCGGTGACATGTAATATTATTAGCCAAGTGTACACCAATCAAGAACCATCGCATTCGCTTTATGACTTTATTGTGACATCGCCCAATGGCTATATTATTCGTGAGAACCCTCCAGTGGTGCTTTTCCATTGTGTGGCTGTTGATGGTATTAGTAATATAACATAAGACTGATCAATAGAGACCAACAACTCATTCAAATAGATTCTACCACACCAGTGATTTACAAGTTGGTTCTAAAGCCACTATGAAGTTGGTGTATAAAGCAACAACACCGTCTAGGAATGGTGATAGTTGTTTACCACGTAAATACAGGTTATCATCTAACAACAAGCAGATTTTACAGCATTTGCGTTACCACGTCAACCCCCATGATGAATTCTATCCTAGAGGTAGTGAACCACATCGAAGAGCAACCAGGAGTGGTAGGAATTTGATCCCCATTCCTATCAAGCTCAAACACCTGGACTCAATAACAATGATGAAATTCAATTTGTTATTAACAACCAAGATATTTACCCTCTACCACATGAAAGTGTCATTCAAGTTTAAGGTCGGCTCACCAAAGCCGATGGCTCTACACCCACGACTTCCAAGTTAGCAAACCATGCTTTTGTCTTTATGTTTTCTGAGGTGCGCTATGTGAAGAACGATATTGTGGTGGATAGCACTCGAAATGTGGGTATTTCCAGTTTCATGAAACTATACTCCTCTTATAGTGAGGAAGAAGGTAAAACACTTTGCATGCAGGTTGGTGCCCTGACTCGACCAACGACTGGATGGTACACACCGATGGTACTTTTACTGGGTATTTACCTCTTAAACTCGTTTTAGGCTTTACCGAAGATCACCAACGTATTGTGGTCAACGCAAGGCAAGTGCTTTATCTGGTTAGAGACAGGAGTGATAATAATGCACTCAAGGGAGCTCAAGATGGACCCATATATTCAAAAATTCAACTACAACGACTGCTATGGAAAGTGCCCCTTATGACCCTTGACGATTGCACAAAACTGGTCATACTTGAGATTGTAAGAAGAGATATGCCTTTACCCATGGAATTTAGAGGCTGGGCACTCCATGGGTACCCGCTATTGCCCACCACCAACACACACAGTTGGTCTGTAAAAACAGCTCGCTATACAGGGAGACCTCATTACATTATCGTAGGTTTTCAAACCAATCGAAAGTATCAACAAACCAATGATACTACGCAATTTGATCACCTGCAATTGAGAAATGCACGTCTTTTCCTCAACGGAGCTGTGTTTCGCTATGAAGGACTGGATTTGGATTTTTCAAAAAATAAGTTTGGCCCCCTGTACGACTTGTATTCTAAATTTAGATGGTCGTATTATCAAAAAGTGAATTGCCCCATGTTGTCACCCCTAGCGTTTAAACAAGGGCGCCATTGATTTTCTTTGACTGTTCCTACTTGGAAGAGTCTGTCAAGCAATCCAATATTGACATTCGACTAGATTTTGACACGCATGACAATGTTCCAGCCAAAACCACTGCCAACTGTTTAATCATTCATCACAAACAAGTCAAATATTATCCACTGTCCAACCAAGTCACGAGTGTATAAATAACAGGCCAACCCACGTCAAGCAGCTCAGTCATGCATTGCTTTAAAGCCTCAAGAGGTGTCACACCCGTTAATTTAAAATCAGAGGAACAACGTTTCATGGCCTTTGCGACATGGCCTGTGCCTTTCATAAACCCTCAAGCCTTGGCAGCTGCTGGTTTCTATTATTTGAAAACAAGAGATGTAGTGAAATGTGTGTTTTGATCCATTACCACAGACCAATGGGAGGAGAGTTATGAACCCATGCAAGAACATCAGCCCTGGTCACCAGCCTGTCCCTACCTGTGTAGAATGGATGTGGGTAATATACCTTGCCGTTCAAGCTACCCCTCACTAGTGCCTCTAAGTCATGAAAAAAGTTATGATACGTGTGGACCTTTTGGCGTCAACAGTGCTTCGGTGAGCAGCTCACAGTCAAAAACACCCAGGTTAGAGGTATTGGGGTATCATCAGTGTTATGGACGTTATAAACGCAAAAGACTTAATTGTTGTATGAGTGGGTACTGTCCCTATCCCAAAATTACAAAAGCATGTAAGACGTGTTACGCCAATAAAATGAAGTAATAAAAAATATGTTGTTGATATTCCTTTTATTTCTCATGTTCCCTGTCATACCCTAACCTGATTTTTAAAACTAGAAAGGGATGTAAGTCAATGTCATGGGTGTACATTAGTCATTGATAGTCAGACCGTGGTCCAGACAAGCGTCAACATGTTGCGCACACAAATTGTGGATGGTCAATGGTTTAAAATTGAAGATAACAAATTTATATTTAAGGAAGTGGCCATAATTGATTGTTCCACCTTTTGGATATCGCAAGCTACTCATTTGGTATTTAAACCACCCTATACTTTTGATTTGTTGTGTGAAAAATACCATAAACAAACTAAATGGATTGAAACTCATATGGAACTAGAGTGGAATCAATGAACCATTTCGTATGAGCACCTGGACTTGGGTCATGAAAGCCCACTTGTCCTATGCACATGTGGTATTTGTAAAAGGTAATGAAAAACGGCAATGGCTACAACCATTTTTGACGCCTTACTGTCAATGTATCGATTTAATGGACTTGGGCTGCCCCTCACTGCAAACACTTATGGACCGCTGCCCCTGCGGCATCATTACCCATACAGCTCTGGCCCATGTGTGGCAATTGTTTCATTGCCTAACCACCAATGTATGCTGGGAGTTGTTAAATAAAATTACAACCCTAGGTTTACCTGTGAATGACACCAGTGAGATTTGTACAAGCGACGTGTAAACATCTACATTATACCATGGAGAGAGGGGATGCAACCGATAAAGCGATGTGTGCAAAAAGAACATAGATAGTTTTACCAAAGAAGAACTATTGGCTCTTCCCAAGTTGTTCATTTATTATGTAGCAGCAAATGCAGTAAAAGAAATCTGGCAAAATGTACCAAAATCATGGACTCAAGATCCTGTGTTAAGTGAATTGCAACCATGTACGGATTATGATCTCCATAAGCAAGTGGCCAGAGCAAAAATACCCTCTATGCGAAAGTGCGCCACTTGCCAGCTGGTCAAACTGTATCACGGTCATAAAAATCTGCGTAAAGACTTTGTTTCCTCAATCCACTGGTGCGATGGCGAGAAAAATGCAACAACAACAATATCGTCTACAGAGGAGGAGGAAAATCAAACCTTTCCTCCACCGATGGAAAAGTATATGTCAGACTTGTACTGGTCATGGCATCATTGACAAAGTTATTCAATACTTGACTTTCAAAATCTACCTACCTGGGTATCGATTTTTGTGGTCCTGGAGCTCGTCTTGAAGAACGTTTGCAGCGTGGTGATGTATCCATTAATCTTTCGGATCAAGCATGAAAAAAACACGCCCTTTCTTTTCGCCATAGTCATCCTGTATTAAGACGTGTAGCGGATAAAATATTGTTTAAAAAATCTAAAGAGCATTTGACATCCTGTGATGCCTCAGTGGGAGAAAGGTTGGCAGCCTTCATTGTGATTAGTGCTATAAAAGGAAAGTTAATGGTGAGTGAACATAAACATGGAAAAGTATTGACGAATTGGCATTTCTTTGTA
This sequence comes from Meconema thalassinum, assembly GCA_946902985.2. Taxonomy (NCBI): domain Eukaryota; kingdom Metazoa; phylum Arthropoda; class Insecta; order Orthoptera; family Tettigoniidae; genus Meconema; species Meconema thalassinum. The sequence goes on from OX336398.1 coordinate 210,201,086, forward strand.
TTCTATTTTGTAAAGCCTTGTTCATGGTGTCCACGGAATTTTCAATGTCAATTTTCCTGACTTTTCCTGACCATTTTTCAACAAAATTCCTGACTCGAGAAGTCATCGTAACATTGGAAAAAAGGTTTATTGAGCAAACAAATAGGCCTATATATTTCTTTTTTTATTAGCAGCCTCCACCTTCCCCGGCCAAAGTCGTCGGATTTTTTAAGAGCGTTAAAAATCCTTCAGTATGCCTTCCTTCGGAGGGGAAGTAAAGCCGGCGGTCCCATGTCTTAGATTTATGGCATGTAAAAGATCCTTTCACAGACTAAACTTGTGTATAGCAAAATTGTTAGGTTAGATTTCGTCAGAACGCTCTATCAAAGTTCCAACGTTCACCACTCGGTATCATTGATATCTGGTGGCGAAAGTTGGAACTACTTGAAATTGAACGGAACTTGTAGCTCACCCTTTAGGGTGTCCGCTGGAAGCAGCTACAGACTCAGGCGAGCCGAACATGTCCTCGGACACTCCCGGCACTAAAAGCCATACGATAAATAAATATGCATTTAAAATACAAAATAAAGTGAATTATAATGCAATAATACATACATCTAAGTACTTAATAACCTAAACTATAGTGAATTCACACAATCTTAATACTATAAAATACGTTTTTTTTTTTCAGTCTTAAAAGACCTTTCTAATCTTAATCTATCACTTTACTTAGGCATCTCACAATTCTTTCCTGTGGTTTTCCATCAGCTGAAATTTTTCTTTTAATGTCCTCTCCATATTGAGACTTTAATCTTAATTTTTTCCTCTCATCTTCTAGTTTTTAAATCTCCGATGTCAGTTTTCTCTTAGCTGCAATTGCCTTTTCATGTTCTTTCATACTCTCTCTCTCTTAACTTGTAAACCATTTTCATAGCGCTTTCTAGCCCCCATCAATGACAAAATCATTTTTTGAGAAAAGGGTACATTATGTACACCTCCATAGGTAAGGATTGCATCATAAACCTTTCTTTGTGATACGAGTGTCAGAGATTAGTTGAACTAGTAACATCAAAATATGGCTGTAAAACACAAAATACTGTATGGTTAATATAAAATTCCTGACTTTCTAACACTTTCGCCATTATTTCCTGACTCACGCCAATTTTTCATACTTTTTCCTGACTTTTCCTGACCAAAAACAAAATTCCTGACTTTTCCTGTCTTTTTCTGCCTGTGGACACCATGTTGTTGTGAAATAAAAACAAGGTTTACCAGATCACAATGTCTTTTAATTTTAAAAATGGTGATAGCCATTTTTTCATTTTTTTTCATTTTTTCACGCATAGATATTTATAAATTTTACAATACATTCTTATAATAGCACATTTTATTTACATTTCCCTTGTTCAGTTTTTACATTTTGTACATTTTTAAAATAATTTTTAACCATAATATAAAAAAGCAAAATTTACAGTAAAATGTATTACTTATCTTATTTTACTAAACTACAGTTGCCTAACATTATACATTATACATATAGTTTTACAAATATATCAGAATACAAATCACACTACAAATAATACAATAAGGTGAACATTAGACTTAAGTAAAGTATTAGTGGTCAATGTGACTGTTTCCCCAGGGGCCGATAACCTAGATGTTAGGCCCCTTAAAACAACAATTATCATCATCATCATGTTTCCCCAAGCAAGAGTATCAAATGTGTTGGGTATAATGAATCGTTTGTTGTCTTGATTACTTAAAGCAACTTTGTTCAGCAAATTGGTATGTAGCTGATGATTTTTACTTCTAAATAAACACATTTTCTTATATAATATAGGTGGGATACAGACTACACAGTTCTTAGAATCACTTATATCTAACTCTTGACTAACAACATTCTTCTTTACTCCTTTAATTTTTTATTACTACATCATCAATTAGTTATTAACAAGAAATGAACATCCGCCTGAATCAATACTATACAGAAAAAATTAATTATATAACTTGTTTCCAGTTTCAGTACATGTTTCAAGGATTAATTACATTTTATCCCCTTCATCAGCTATTGAAAAAACATAAACAATGCATAGCACAGTAATAAGATACGTATTTAAAACCTAATATGGTGCACCATAAAATTTAGTGTATAAGAACAGATTAAAATGAAATGAAATTGATGGTGACAGTGATCAGCTGCTCATGACAAATAGTAGTTCCGTATTGAAGCTTGAAATGGTAGATATGTAACACCAATACTTCACCAATCCGTGTAGCTCTATAACCAATGAAGAGCCTGTATGCTTAAAGATCCAAATATAGCCTTTTCAAAACAAAGTGACAAATCGCTTTCTAAATGTAACGTTGTCCGAACCTCATACACCATATGCTTTAAACTAACCTAAGATCACTTTCCATCACGTCGGGTTTCTTAAAGCCGCTCACTGCTGCATGGAGAGCTGAGGTTACAGCCCACGCAAAACATGCTTCATCACTATTTAATACATTCACAACAGCTCTCTTTCGTTTGATCCATACAGGTAAATCAATGTATGATGATGCTCGAAGGGGATTATATTTATTCATGTTGGTTTCTAAATAAAGTACTTCAACCGACGCCCAGCCTGACTCCATTTCATGTAACTCTTCACTCTTCACTAAGATAGCACTTGAAATATCTTGGTACATATCACTGAAATTAGTTGATTCGCTAACAATTACGTTTCTTGTATGAAAGGATTTGATATCCAAAATTTCACCTTCATTCCCAGTTTTTACATATAACCCAAAGAGTTCGAAATTTATTTGAAATGTTTTTTACTCCACTAAAACATTATCTATCAATCCAAACACACTAGGCTTAACATTCCTTAAAAATGTTTCAATACTTTGAGTCTTTTCCTCACTATGAAGTCTGTAGTTAGCAATTCGACTTTTAAACGCACTACCAATTTGTTGAATATTCGCAGAATTTTTTTCATGACAAGCGTTATTTTTATGATTAATACTGTGCAAATGTCCCTGAATCATTGAAGAATGTATATCAATATCGCGTACATCACAATGCGTTATTGGAGGTTCATCATTCTTCATTCTTTTTGCTGAATACCTATTTTTACAATCTTTAGAACGTTTATCCTTTTGATCATTTATTCCTGATCAGTCACCTCCTACTTAATTACGTTCATTTTATGGTTCCGTGCTAGTTGATGGCTTTACAGTTTTTAATTCCTGTTGTTCACCATGCACATCAACCATGTGGGATTGATATCGCATTACATTAGAAAAACCAAGTTCACAAACTAAACATGAGAAAGGTGCTGATCTGACACGTTTTAAACGGACATGCTGTGTACGATTATCCTGTCTGTTAGATGTCGTAGTGCAATGACTGCACGCAAACATTTTAAGGTTATGATTAGTACTTGCGTGCCGTTGAAGGTTGTCAGGTCTGGAAAACTGTTTACTGCATTTTCAACACTTGAACATTTTGGTCACTTTCCAAATTACCTATAAAAAGAAAGAAATCATCAATGTTAATAAAATATAAATAGTTTAATTATTGAATATAAATGGTTATAGCGGGGTGTTTAATTTAATCGTTTGTGAACTCATACCAAGTCTAATTTCAAGTTGTTCCAACTTCTGACCACCAAAATATATCACTGTCACCTAGCAGTGAACAATGGAACTTGATAAAGCGTTATTCAAATCTAACCTACAAATTTAGCTTCACACCATAGTCAAGTAGTTCCAACTTTGGCTACCAGATACCATTGTCAGTGACACCTAGCAGTAAACTTTTGGACTTAATAGAGCATTATTCAAATCTAACCTATTAATTTAGCTTCACACACCATGGTCAAGTAGTTCCAACTTTGGCTATCAAATATACCATTGTCACTGACACCTAGCGGTGAACATACGGGCTTAATAGAGCGTTAAAACACCATTTCACTTGATCTGTTGTTTAAATAATAGAAACCAGCGACTACCAGTTAGAGGAGCTAAAAGTGACATCATAGCCAGACTTAAAGCAAGTCTAAACTTGTACCACATGTCACGTCACAAGGTTAAGTTAGGTTAAGTTAGGTTATGTTAGGTGAGCTGAGGTTAAGTTTTTAAATATTCCCTCTCTTATGTGTTCAAAGCTGTTAAGATTTAGGTTGGATGGAGTTAGGTTAGGTTAAATTAAGTTAGGTTAAATGGGGTTAGGTTAGCTTATGACATGTTACATTAGGTTAGGTGAGCTAAGTGTGACGTCATAGCCAGTTTTAAAACAGGTCTAAACTTGTAGAACATGTCACGTGACCAGGTTAAGTTAGGTAAAGTTATGTTATGTTAGGTGAGCTGAGGATACGTCTTAAATATTCCCTCTGTCACTGACACCTTGCAGCGAACGTTCGGACTCAGTAGAGCGGTAATCAAATCTAACCTACAAAATTAGGTCTACACCATTGTATAGTAGTTCCAACTTTGGCTATCAAATATACCATTGTCACTGACACCTTTGACTATCAAATATACCATTGTCACTGACATCTAGCGGTGAACATTGAAAAATATCGCTCTAGCTGTTTAAAAGTTATTAGAGGGGGTACTTACCTTTATTAATTTATCAACTGCTGCCACTGACTGAACTAGGTACAGGAATCTGCTATCCTTACTCACGACAGGTACGCAAATTATCTGTAAACAAATAAATAAATCAATCAATAAATACATTCCAATCAATACCTTCAATATCAATTAGTAATAAAAGACTACAATCCATAAATAATATGTACTTACCTTGCAAAATAATTTAACGACTTTCCACCAAAAGGCTTTTGCAAATGTTGAGCAGTAATAGAGCACTGTTCACTCGTAGCGAGTTATAAAGACAGACAGTAGGGAAATGTATCACACCTCTGTTATATAGGCTTACATCGCTCGTGTCAGCAGTTTTTGCAAATCATTCCAATTCCTTCCTCGTACACCTGCGAGTCCAAAGTGCGATAGGAACACCTGTGTAATATTCGATTACTGCTGACTTTGCATTACCCATTGTCAAGATGAACATCTGCGGTTTTAAATTACTGCAGCGTAAGTCATAGCAACAAAACTGTGCTCTCTCTGCCATGTCAGCAACATGACACCGTAAATAACAAGTCAACTTACTGCACGTACAATCTCCTAAGTTTTAACATCTTAAGAACATGCATTATTCCCTTTCAACTACAAATGACACGTTAGAACACATCCATCCACCAAGTTTTGCACTTAAGCCCCTTGGCATGTCCTACATCCACCAAGTTTTACACTTATATGAACCAAACAGGATGTGACTTGTTAGCTGTTATCGTGCATGTGTACAGCTAACGTCCAAGGATAAAACCTGTGCCAGGTCATATTACACATCAACTTGCATTTTCTCACGTAGGAACCAAACAGGATGTGACTTGTTAGCTTACATGTTGTTTCACAAGGGGGTCAGCAATAATGTCATCTCACACGTGTTCACATGTATTTCGTCACTTTCCATTCATATAGTTAACAGATTGTAGTAGTCAGGACTGGCGAGCAACGTCAGTTCAACACACTGCTTAACACACAGACCAGGTCTGCCGCTGGCTATCGGCTACTGGCTAAAATAGTTACCCCATCATGAATTTTAAAAAAATATCAATACAAGTGCAGTTAGGCCCTTTGTCAAAATTTAAAAATACATTCAAAAAGGGGGTTTCATCCCAAGTCCTACATTACGTCATACAAGTCCCTAGCTTTATTGGTTCGCGAGATATGAACAAAAGTGTAGTTAGGCCCTTTGTCAAAATTTCAAAAATAGATTCAAAAAGGGGGCATTAGCCTGTGTCCAACGATACCTCATAGGTCAACATCCCATCATGGGTTCAGGAAATATCAACAGAAGTGTAGTTATGACCTTTGTCAAATAAGTTTGGTTAAATCGACAAGACTAGGTTGCTTGACTAGGATAAGTTAGGTTAAGCCATGCTCACCAGCTTTATTTTGAAAAGCGTGCCATGCATGAACATGATTGCGCGCAGCCGCCATTTTGTAGGAGGAAAGCCGTAGGAGGCATTAAAACTGTCCAAAAACTACTACTCCCACAGTTTTCAATAAAGGAAATTTGTAAACATTCGAAGTACGAGTAAAAATTCAAGGAGAAATAATTTTTACACTGAGATTCACTGATTACATCACCATATAAGCCGACACACCAGAGGAGTTGTAAGAGTTTATAATGGTATGCATTCGGCCTTCAGGGAAGAATTCGTGATGAAAATTAAAAAATAAAAATAAAATATATTTGAACAAAGCCAAAAGAAATCAGAAACCCCTATGGACGTAAAATTGCCCGGTGTAAAGCAATATAACCAGTGATGGACAATTCGAAGGGGGTATATAAAGTAGGTTGGCTCAGGCTAGGAAAGCTTTTTTAGAAAGAAAAATAAAGGAATCTGTTAACATCGAATAAAAATTTAGGTATTAAGACGAGTGGGAGAAGAGAGATATTTCTGGCAACTGCTAATGAAGAGAAGAGATAGGTTGGTGGGCCACTCACTAAAGCACCCAGTAATAGCAAAGTTAGTTATGGATGGTAGGGTCGAGGACAAGAACGGTAGGGATAGAACAAGGTTAGAATTGCCTCGGATGTAGGGTGTTGTAGCTATATAGAGACGAAACCCAAATAACAACAAATTGAAGTGTGATAGAAAATGTGGAGAACAGTACTTTAAAGGAAGTAATAGGCTTAAGGGCTGAAAGAATTATTTTGGAAATATCTAACTGCAAAACTCTAAAAGCCTTTTCCCTAACTGGTCCATCGTTTTCTGTAATTTCAATCAATGCACATAATACATGCACATGTCACTTACACGTGACTTGGTCCTCAATATGTGTACCAGCACAGCTTTTAAGAATGAATGTATAAATCACTCACATATGCCATATAAACAATATTCTTCATGAACATCTAAAGAAAAAACTGAAAAATGTGTGATTAGGGCAGGTACATTTTCAAGAAACTTCTGGTAAGCCAATTACAGCAGTGCCTCTAGAGAGAGTGATTTGATGACTATTTAACATACATTTCGCCCCAACATAATGCTCCTAACTGCAAGCAGTAGGCCTACTGTATTCACATTATATATCAACAACAGTTATTAGATTTACTGCAGTTCAGGTAAAAAAAAAGGATTTATTTTCTAAAAATAATAATAATAACCTTCTCGTTTATCTGGGCTGCCAAGAAAGGTTAAATATCAAGTATAATGCGACAAGCCAACATGCATAATGGGATCATTTGGTACCCTTATATCATGCACATATTGTAACTTCTACATACAGAAATAACAACAGGCAACTAATACAACGTGATTGTGCTAAGGATAAGCTGGCTTAACATAATCTACCCTTCACCTATGAGGATTAAAATATAGCCTCCACTAGAACAGTGAATAGAACAACGCCTTGCATAATGTGAGGTCCATGGTTTGAGTCCAGCACTAGTCGGAAAATATTATGCTTTACCATTAATCTAGACGTCTTGAACTTTCCGTACTTTTTACAACCTAATAGCAGACACGTTCCATTCATCATCAACACGGCCTAAATAAACATTTCTGGAATCCCTCAATAGCATTGGCGAGAGGAAAATGGCGATCAGGTCATGTCTTACATAAGATGCAACAAGTAAAAACCAATTAAGGTACTTACCTCTTTGAAATCTCCACCCCTCGCTAAAGATGGAGTTTCTGTTCTGATGCATGGAACAAACTCGGATATGGAGAAGTCTTCTACCTTAATATCCTCAGCAAGATCAGCATTATCCTGCGGAGAGATTCCTTGTTTCACAAACACATTCCTTTGCATAGGTGGAATAAAATCCTATTCAGATTTCCATTACTTTGAATTCCTTCCAAACATTATTCTACATAGAGTACAAAACCTAGACAAGAAATTTTGCACAGAAAGGTGTTTCCAGTGTTAACATCCCAGACTTGGGTAACTTCAGCAGCTGATCTCAATATTTTTTGTTGTCCCCGTTCACTTAATTATAAACCGAACCAAGATCTGAATTATATGTCAGACCTCGAGACAACACCAAGTCAATCTCCAACATTGTAAGCCGATTACAATTATGAAAACAAGGCACAAAAACAGATACTTGTGAAACCTGTGAAAGGATCCAGCGATCCGTGGAATTCATTGGAAAAACGAGATAAAATTAATAGTATAAGGATTGAAGAAACAGACAATACAATAAATTGAGTCAGACATTTAACGTACATTGTATGGAAATACTTCGAACAAACCAGAAGAATATAGGATTACGCTCATTGGCTACAGAACGGAGAAGCCGGAAATGCTACCACTACGCAAAAAACTGAACATGTCGAACGCTTGAGAGTGTGGATACAGAGATTCGAGCATCGAATCCCAGGGCAATCCACAGTTAATAGAATTGAGTATCAATTGTAAAATAGAGTGCAGATTTTTATTTATTGAGTATTAGCTGTGCCCGGCATGCGTTGCAATGCCAATCAAAGGAAATATTAGCGTTGTAACTTTGATTGAAGTGCTTTTGAATTCCTAATATGTTTTTCTTTTTCCGTTAACCACTTCTAAACTATTGCAAAATTGATTTACTATCTCAAAAGAATCATGGGTGCGTGCTCAACAACTCAACAAAGTTTCATCACAATGAAATGAATGGTACGGTATATGAATGCATACGGGACTTTGTTGAAACGATTCGAGCGCCGTCACCCATTTGTTGATTATACCCGTACCCTACCTATTGTAAAATGGATTTACTAAGTGAATACCTTCCCTGGCGTGTACACAACAACTCATCAAAGTTTCATCGCAATCGGATGAATGGCATATGAACGCATACGGGATTTTGTTTAAATGATTCGCGCGCCGTCACTCATTTGTTGAATCTACTTGTGCGCCAACCATTGAAAAACGGATTTACTAATTCATACACCTTCGCAGGATCGTACTCAACTCACTCAAGTTTTATCACAATCGGATGAATGGTATATGAACACATATGGGATTTGGTTGAAACGATTCACGCGCTGTTGCTCATTAGTTGAATCTACTCGTGCGCTACCAATTGTAAAATGGATTTTCTAAATCAGAAATCTTCGCGGGAGTGGAAACAACATTTCACCAAATTTCATTGCAATGGCATGAATGGTATATGAACGCATACGGATTTTTTTAAATGATACGCGTGCCTTTACTCATTTGTTGTATCTACTCGTGCGCTACCTATTTTAAAAAGGATTTACTAAGTCAGAAACCTTTCCTGGAGTGTGCAAATCAATTCACCAAAGTTTCATAGCAATCGGATGAATGGTATATGAACGCATACGGGACTTTGTTTAAACGATTCGCGCGTCTTCCCTCATTTGTTGAATCTACTTGTGCGCTACCTATTGTAAAATGGATTTACTAAGCCTGAAACTTTCCCTGGAGTGTACGCAACAACTCACCCAAGTTTAGTCGCTATCGGACGAATGGTATATGAACGCATACGCGACTATGTTGAAACACTTTGCGCGTCGTCGCTCATTTGTTTAATCTACTTGTGCGATACCAATTGTAAAGTGGATTTACTAAGCTATAAACCTTCCCTGAAGTGTACACAATATCTCATCCAAGTTTCATCGCCATCAGACGAGTAGTATATGAACGCATACGGGACGTGTTTGAATCGCTTCGCGCTTCGTTGCTCATTTGTTGAATCTACTCGTGAGCTACCCATTATAGCATGGATTTACTAAGCCAGAAACCTTGCCTGTAGTGTACACAACCTCTCACCCAAGTTTCATCGCTATCGGACGAATATTATGTGAACGCATACAGGACTTTGTTGGAACGCTTCGCCCGTCGTCACTCATTTGTTGAATCTACTTGTGCGATACATATTGTAAAATGGATTTACTACGCCAGAAACCTTCCCTGTAGTGTACACAATATCTCACCCAAGTTTAATCGCTATCAGGTGAATAGTATATTAACGCATACGGGACTTTGTTGAAGCGCTTTGCGCGTCGTCGCTCATTTGCTGAATCTACTCGTGCGCTACCTATTATAACATAGATTTACTAAGCTAGAAACCTTGCCTGTAGTGTACACAACCCCTCACCCAAGTTTCATCGCTATCCGACGAATGGTATGTGAACGCATGCAGGACTTTGTTGAAACGCTTCGCCCGTCGTCGCTCATTTGTTGAATCTACTCGAGCGCTACCTATTGTAAAATGGATTTACTAAGTCAGAAACCTTTCCTGGAGTGTGCACAACAATACAACCAAAGTTTCATAGCAATCGGATGAATGGTATATGATCGCATACGGGACTTTGTTTAAGCGATTCGCGTGCCATCACTCATTTGTTGAATCTACTCGTGCGCTACAACTTTCATATTTATTCACCTTTTAAACCTTCTCTGGACTTCCACAAATAATTCAAGACCAAAATTAGCCAAATCGGTCCAGCCGTTCTCGAGTTTTAGCGAGACTAACGAACAGCAAATCATTTATATATATATAGATGGAAAATAATTTGTATTTATTGAACTTTGCGAACTGCGGAGTTTGCGCGATAGTTTGAGCACATTTCATTTCAACTGGAAAGTTCTACACCGATACGAGAGAGCTGAAAGACTGTTCAGAATTATTGGTTGTACCTCATAAACTAATAAAGGAGGCTTTAAAAGCACTATTACACCGATAAAATCAGGTATCAGTAACGGTGATTTAAACGTGAAGTTGAGCACGTATTTGATGTGCACTAGAACAATTATTCAAAGTGCTAAATTACTAGAATATGTGCTAAATCTGAAAGCACTGCATTTACATACTACAATTGAAACAATTGAAGAAGCTGTGTTACAATTACTATATAAGTTCACATTATAGAGAAGATAATTCCTATTAACATTATGAGCAACCAAATTAAACATTAGAGAAAGAGTGAAGGAGATTTCCTGGAAATTCTCGCAAATACTATTCAAGCCTGGAAGGTGAGTTCAACCAAAATTCGAAGGACCGGCTTCTGGAAATGGAAATGCTGAATTGAGATATAACAGATGTTGAGTATAATCCAGGAGGCGGTGCTCCAGTGTCCATGAAAACTTCTTTGAGGTGCAGGTGTTGAGAGTTTATTCATACTGTTTTGAAATGTAACCATGCAAAGGCTAGGGAGAGTCAATAAGTCGGTTAAATGGTTTGAAAGTATTTCTTTCTTAGTATTTAGACTATGTTTATTTACGTTTATTCTAAAAGCGAACATGTATTTAATTGGTAATTAATTACAGCTAAAGGGGCTTTGTTATCCTACTTACAAGTAACATAAAATAATTTAATTTTTCCGCATTCAAGTGTAGGCTAGGGATTTTTGATAAATACATTATTTGAGAACACGATTTTACCGAAATTGTAGGTGATTTGCAGTACATTAGAAATTTCCTTTTCATTCATTACGGTGTATTTTGAGCTAACTCCACCCAATCCTTACCTGATGACCTAAGAGTAACATTCTCAAGCCTGTGGTGGTATGTGTTTGTTTGTGATGGGATTTCATGAGGATTGATTTTGGCCTTCAGCCCTGTGGTATCACGCAGAAATACGGGCACAATTTCAATAATTCACATTTAAGAATAAACCCAGAAGGCAGAATGACAATGGAAATGAGAGGAAGATTTTATGGTCAATGGGAATGTACAAAATCAGAACATTAAGGGAAAAAGAAAAAGACGACCCTTGCCTTGATGCAGCTCAACTGCTCAGACAATGCACCGAAATTAATATATTGAGCAAGATTACGAAGAAACTCTGAACAAGTAGAAATAATTAGCCTATTTTCATGTATCTCACTGATATTTTCCATTGAAAGCTCTCCTGTCCAGAAAAAATATCCTTGCCATGTACTGAATAGCCTTTTGTACGAGACCTGTCTCCACCAATACCATTAATTTGAGAAATAATGTGCTGTATATATTGATTTCAGTATAGGTGATTCAGACTCATAAAATTACATGGAATGTTTCTGTCATGGAATCTCATTTTCAGTATGTCTAATGGACCTGTGATTTACGAAAAGTAAGCCACGTAATTTAGTGTCATTAAATAATGGTTATATAATAGCCCATCAACCTCGTCCATGAGAATACTGTAACTACTTGATACAAAAATATTAACTTCACAACAGGCAACTAACACAACGTGATTGGCTTCATATAATGTACCCTTCACCTATGATAATTAAGATACCCTCCATAACATCAGTGAATAGACCAACGGAATATAAAGAGTGAGGTCATTGGTTTGAGTCAAGCACTAGTCGGATAATATAATGCTTTACCATCCATCTAGACATCTCGTACTTTCCGTACCTTACACAGCCTAACACCAGACAGCTTCCATTCGTCTGAATACACAATTCTGTAATTCCCAAAAAGCATTGGTGAGAGGTAGATGTCGATCAGTACATGTCCTTTATAAGACGCAACAAGTAGAAATCCAATATGTTTCTTACCTCTTGGAAATCTTCACCACTCGCTATAGATGGAGTTTCTGTTTTGATGCATGGAACAAACTCTGGTGTGGAGAAATCTTCTATCACAATATCCTCAGTGAGATCAGCATCATCCTGCATAGAAATTACTTGTTTGACAAACATGATCCATTGCATAGGTGGAGATAAATCTTACACAGGTTTCCATTGATTTGAATGCCTTCCAAACAGAATGCGACATACAAGACCTACAGTATATCAACACTTTTGAACAGAAGGGTAGGTCAGTTTCAGAGTTAACATCCCCGACTTGGGTAACCTCATCTGTTGATCTCCATACATTTATTTACGGCCCCCGTTGACTTGTTCATGAACAGCGCCAAGATCTGAATTTCATGCCAGACCCCGTAACAACACATTCTCCCAGATTGTAAGCAGAGTACAATTATGAAGACACGGCACGGAATAAGATACTTGCGAAAGCTGTAAAAGGATCGAGCGAACCGTGTAATTCACTGGAAACCCATAAAACTGGAAACTGCTACACCGAGAAGATAGAGCTCAAATATTGTTCAAAATTATTTGCTGTAGACAGTAAAATAATTGTAGGACGGTTTGAAAGCATGATCACTCAAATAAAATCAGATATCAGTGACAGAGAATTAAACATGATGTTGGGCACGTGAGAGAAATGAACTAGAAGAAAATTATTTTAAATGCTGCAATGCTAGAATCTGTGATAAATCTGAAAGCAGAGCTTTTATTTCCTACAAGTGTAGAAGATGTGATGCAATTATTATTAAATTCCACACTACAGAGAAGATGGTTCCAACCAACACAATATGCTACTCAATTCAACACGAGAGGAAGGAAGTCATAATGGCAAATCCAATTCAAGCCTGGAAGGTGAGTTCAACCAAACTGCGAAGGACCGGCTTCTGGAAATGGAAATGGAAATGCTGAATTGAGATAAAACAGATGTTGAGTATGATCCAACAGGCGGTGCTCTAGTGACCGTGAAAACTTGTTTGAGAGTTTCTTTTTATAGTGTGAAATGCAACCTTGTAATGCTAGACCTACATATATAGGTGAAATGGTTTGTAAATATTCCTTCCTTATTATGAAGACTATTTAGGTTAGTTTAAGAATATTTTCAAATGAAACATGTAATGTAGTGGCAGTTATTTGCTGCTATAGCTACTTTCAATGCTCATAATTACCTTAAAATAAATACATTTATCCCTAATAAAGTTTTGGCTCGGGATCTTTGGTGGATACATTATTTGAGGAGACATTTTTATCTGAAATGGTTGGTGATTTGCAGCACATTGGACCTTTCTTTTTGATTAATTAACGTGTATTTTTTAGCTAACTCCAACCGAAAACAAATGTTTGGTGCTTTTCAGTCGGTCAACACGAATGTACCCAAATAAGTTGGGTTATAATTTAATCCTGAAAGAAATTACATTAGATTAATAAATACACTTGGATGACCAGTTTCGATCGTCAAGCGATCATCATCAGATCCATTACACTTAGGCTATAAAATATGTCTGAAAATACTGGTGAAAATATTTGCAATATGTACACTTATTTAGTTGCTGTATTCGTAATGCAACTCGCCGGTATTTGTTAGTTGTAGTCTATATGATGTTCTGGTGAGTTGCTGGAAGTGGTGATAGAACTCTGGAATTGGCTTGTTTGGAGTGACTATGTGGTTGTTATGAATGGTCAATTCTGATTGTATTGTATTGTGCAGGCGACTTATCCGGTTAGAGGTCATGTGTGGTCCGGGAGCGAGCAGTTCACTTGGACACTAGTAACACGCGACTGACTGGTCTGCTATCTCGCTGGGCTACTGCCCCCTTCCCGCATTCCTAAGTGCTGTGTGTAACAAGTGCAGATGTACATGTAGTCGTTTGCCAAGTCTAGACATGATGGTGTATGTTACTGTATTCAGGACGGTATTCAATTATTAAAGACCGTGGAATCAATGGAACCGGTGAAACTAGAAGCCATATAATCGCTGCCGGACTATGACAATGTCCCGGCACCTTTAATACTGCCGTGAATACCGGCCCAGGTTTTTTGCAAAAAAGATACATCGTACATCCTGATCCAAATGACATATTCCTATTATTATCCCCCTATTTTCCCCTTTTTGATCTAGCTTGACTGTATCGCTATGTTATGTCTTGTTCCCGACAGGGTGTGTTTCTTGGTAGAGTGAAGAGGGGTGAGCTCTCCATGAAAGTGGGTTCATTTAAATTATTGGGGTTGTTTCATTTGGCTAGGTGTAACTCGATTGCTTCCTTTATGTCAAGAGCTCTGCCTTTCGGTTCGTGATGAATTATTTTTAAGTCGGTTTCAATGTTAGTGAAACTGTGTCCCGTGTCGCACATGTATTCGCATACGGCTGAGCGTGTCCCGTATTTTATCGCATTTCTATGTTCAAGGTAACGTGTAGATGCTTACCGGTTGTGTTATTCGTTGTGAATGCGCGAACCGTTTCAACAATGTCCCGTATGCGTTCAAATACCATTCGTCCGATAGCGATGAAACTTAGGTGAAATGTTGTGTACCCTCCAGGGAAGGCTTCTGGATCACTAAATCCATTTTAAAATAGGTAGCGCACGAGTAGATTTAACAAATGAGCGACGACGCAAGAAGCGTTTCAGCAAAATCCCGTATAAGTTTATATACCATTCATCGATTGCGATGAGACTTTGAAGAATTGTTGTGTACACTTACGTGAAGGTTTCTAACGTAGTAAATCCATTTCACAGTAGGTAGCGCACGAGTAGATCAACAAATGAGTGACAGCGCACGAATCGTTTAAAACAAATCCTGTATGCGTTCATATACCATTCGTCCGATTACGTTGAAACTTGGGTGAGATGTATGTACACCTTAAGGTTTCTGGCTTAATAAATCCATTTTATAATAGGTAGCACACGAGTAAATTCAACAAATGAGCAAAGGGCACGCGAATCATTTCAAAAATGTCCTCTATGCGTTCGTATACCATTTATCCGATAGCGATGAAACTTTGGTGAATTGTTGTGTACACTCCAGGAATGCTTTCTGGCCGAGTAAATCCATTTTTAAAAGGTAGCGTACAAGTAGATTCAACAAATGAGCGATGACGCGCGAATCGTTTCAACAAAGTCCCGTATGCGTTCATATACCATTCATCCGATTGCGATGAAATGTTGGGGAATCGTTGAGTACACTCCAGGGAAGGTTTCAGGCTTAGTAAATATATTTTACAATAGGTAGCGCATGAGTAGATTCTACAAATGGGTGACGGCACGCAAATCGTTTAAACAATATCCCACATGCGTTCATACGCCATTCATACGATCGCGATGAAACTTTGAAGAGTTGGTGTGTACATGCCAGGGATGGTCCACAACTTAGTAAATCCATGTTACAATATTGGTAGCACACGAGTAGATGTAACAAATGAGTGACGACGCGCGAAGCGTTTCAACAAAATCCCGTATGCGTTCATATACTATTCATGGATTGCGATGAAACTTTGTTGAGTTGTTGTGTACACTTGCGTGAAGCTTTCTTACTTAGTAAATCCATTTCACAGTTGGTAGTGCACGAGTAGAATCAACAAATGGGTGACAGCGCTTGAATCATTTAAACAAAATCCCGTATGCGTCATATGCCATTCATCCGATTGCTATGAAACTTTGGTGAGTTTTTGTGAACGTTCCCACGAATGTTTCTAGATTGGTAAATCCATTTCACGACAGTTTAGAGGCAGTTAACAAAAATTGAAAAAAATATTGTGTATCCAAAGGCACTTCAAGAAACAACATTTTCTTTGATTGGCATTGCAAAGCGTGCCGTTTGCTCTTATATATATATATATAGGGCGTCACAAAATTGCATCGACAAACTGAAACCAGAGGTTCCAGGCCTTATCTGAAGCAACCTGAGATAGGACACTTATGGCCGGAAACGATCAGTTAAAACTCAGTGCGACATTAAACATTTAACGATGCAAATAGGCAACACCGAGCCAAGAAAGTTCAACCTTTTCCGTCCCATACCAACCGCGGAGGAATGCAGAAACTACCCGTCGGGTGCACTAGCTCAATGATATCGTGAACGCCACGGCGTGTCCCTTGAAACGAGTCATTTGGTACCGGTTCGTATCAGAGCCAGCGAAAGTTTTCACTTATCATAAATGTTCCATTTCTTGCCGTGCACGATACCACTGAGCTAGGTCGCCAGACGGGAAGTGGTGGCATTCCTCCGCGGCCAGTATGGAACGGAAACATTAGAAAAGTATTATTAACCGGATCCGTACAGGACAAGGCAAATGTGGATTCCTGCTTCACAAATGGGGTTGGGTTACTTCTGCTAACTGCGATTGTGGAGCTACCCTGCAAACCATCGGACATATTGTTGGTGAATGTCCGCAACGAGCGTTCCAAGGATCAGTAGGTGACATTCATCATGCATCTTCTGAGGCACTTCAGTGGATTGATGGCCTGGACATAGAAGTTTAAACCAAGAACTTGTGTTTATGACTTTGTATATAACTGTATATATAACTTGATATGTAGTGTATGAACTTTTATTTTAACTCTGTATCATCATACGATAAATAAATAAATAATTAGAAAAGTCAGACATTCTCGACGCAGTGTTGCAGATTTGCCTCGTTAAAAGTTTAACGTCACGGAGATTTTTAACTGTTCGTTTCCGGCCATAAATGTTTTACCACAAGTTGCTTTAGATATGGACCGGAAACCCTGAATTCAGTTTGTCGACGATATTTTGCGACAACCTGTATATACAGTAACCAACACCGATAATAATTTGCAGTGTAGGCTATATAACTTTCAGTATAGATGATTAAGACTCCTCCAGGGAGTCATGGATATTCATTTTCATAAAAGTCAAAACCACGTATTTAATGATTTACGAAAAGTAAGCCTCGGCATTTACTCTCATTTGATAATGGTTACATAATAACGCATCAATCTCATCCATGGCTTAAATAGGATACGAGAGATACAAGAATATGTATTAAAAATTCGTACAGATGCCATCTTGAATAATCTACACTAAACGCCGAAGAAATGTTCCATATAATAAGTTCCATTGCCATCAAGTAATTAGATCGACAGAAATGTCATTTATAGTTAAAAGTCACGTGGAAGCGAAGTTAATGTTCGTACTTACTTAATAGTCCTATAGCAACATACAAAATTTCAGTTTGATTGCTTTAATAGGTTGAAAGATATTTTGAACTTGTGTGATATATCGCATGAACACCATGTTGGAATGTTTATGTTTAGGCTGTAGAGTTATATGCCAGAATATTTGTTCATTAGACCAATTTATTTCTCTCGTATTTTTAAGACAAAAGTAACATTGTTATTTAAAAAAGTGTGCACAACCATCGATTTTAAGTTGTCATAAAATTTATATTAAATTAGACGTCAGTGTATTAACCCTTGAAGATATTCTGGGCCTTGAATTTCTTGAACGATTATCTATATATTAAAAATATTTATTAAAACTAAAGCCAGTCCGTCCAGCCATTCTATCCGGTCGATTTCCTTCATTATTTTTTTAAATGAAAGGTATTCGTGCACAGATGAGATATCAAGTATTACAAATCACTTAACTTCCGCCTTTCTCAAATTATCTGATTTTTTCAACTTTTTCCAACATTTTATCTCATTGAAGCAATCATATCGTAGGTTCTAATTGAGGTACGCATGCCGTTTTGGTCTAAGAACACACAGTGAATCAAGCGCTTTCATTTGAGCTCTTAACTATTCAAATCGACGGATTCTGAGGAATGTTATAAGTGGACATTCGATATTACTTCCCATTTTTTCAACATTTTGTCTAATTGTAGCAATCATATCTTTGGATCTAATGGCGTTACACAGTTCGTTTTGATATAATAGCACTCAGTGAAGCAAGGTCAATCTTTTGAGGTATTAAATATTTAAATTGGTTGAATTAGACGAATGTTATGAGTGCCGATGGCAATATTGGAAATATTTATGAAACTTAAGCGAGTCGCCCGGCGATTCTATCCGCTCGATTTCCTTCATTCCTTTTTTAAACGAAAGGTATTCATGCACGGATTTGTTATCAAGTATTACAAATCACTAAACTTCCGCCTTCCTCAAATTATTTGATTTCTTGAACTTTTTCCAACTTTTAATCATCTATATATTAAAAATATTTATGAAAACTTAAGCCAGCTGTCCGGCCATTCTATCCGGTCGATTTCCTTCATTCCTTTTTTAAATGAAAGGTATTCATGCACGGATTTGTTATAAAGTATTACAAATCACTAAACTTCCGCCGTCCTCAAATTATTTGATTTCTTGAATATTTACGAAAACTTAAGCCGGACGTCCGGCCATTCTATCCGGTCGATTTCCTTCATTCCTTTTTTAAATGAAAGGTATTCATGCACGGATTTGTTATAAAGTATTACAAATCACTAAACTTCCGCCGTCCTCAAATTATTTGATTTCTTGAATATTTACGAAAACTTAAGCCGGACGTCCGGCCATTCTATCCGGTCGATTTCCTTCATTCCTTTTTAAAATGAAAGGTATTCATGCACATATTTGTTATCAAGGATTACAAATCACTTAACTTCCGCCTTTCTCAAATTATTTGAATTTTCAAAATTTTCCAACTGTTTATCTCATTGAAGCAATCATATTTTTTGTTCTAATTGAGGTATGCAGGCCATTTTGGTATAAGAACACTCAGTGAATCATGCGCTTTCATTTGAGCTCTTAACTATTCAAATCGGCGGATTCTGAGGAAAGTTATGAGTGGACTTTCGATATTACATCTAATTTTTTCAACTTTTTGTCTCATTGTAGCAATGATATCTTAGGTTATAATTGAGTTACACACTTCGTTTTGGTTTAATTGCACTCAGTGGAACATGTTCTATCTTTTGAGTTATCCATATATTTAAAATACTAAGGTGATTTTTGTTACAGCGAGATTGAGAGAACGACATAACCGATTTACTTCGTAGAGCACTCTAACGAAGGCTCTTGGCCTGTAGATTTGCAGAGTGTCTCTAAAATAAACAAAGATGTTACAGTATATTTTTAAATTAATATAGAATATAGCAGACTTCTTGCCCCTCACGCATGCGCACAATCCGCCTTGGATCATGACAAAATGGTGGTGAGAACTCCATTAAAAAGTAAGTTATTTAATAAGCTTCCATGTAATTGAAAACATACATTAACCAAGTCCTGACAATAAAATATAATAACAGTATGAACATAAACGAATGTGCAACATTGATTTCCTTGTTAATGAAATGGATTATTTTCTTCACACAGCGGGCTTTGAAATTAGTGAATGGTTGCGTCTGCTGCTGAACAAGAATGCGCGAGTAGCTATTTGGTTGAGGGGACTGACTGTGGATCCAAAGAGCACAGGTTCGGTCCCACCTCTCGCCAGTTTTTTTCCACTGAAATATTGTTTTATCAAGGAGTATAGTAACGTTTTATGTCAGTTAAAGACACATATTTCTACATTCCCTCTCAATACGTTTCATTTCCATTTTACCATTGCATTACAGCATGTGATCAAAAGAGCTAACTGTTGTCCTCAATACGCCGTTCGAATATGTGCAATCAGATCCAGTAACTGACAACAGATGGCAGTACCTCGTGGTGTATTTTTGGAAATACACGGAAAGACAAAATTAGTTTTTGCTGCTCTCCATTAATTCATATTAACTCATTTATTTACATTTCCTTTCCGCATACACCAACATCGAACCATTACCTTCTGTTTGCCCGGTGCATTTGTTCATTTCTCTTGTAAGTTTGTTTCAGAAGCACATATTCTGCTGAACCAGTCTCGCAGCGTCTCATCACCGCCCTCCGAACTTCCATTGCCTTCGTCTTCATTCCGCAAGGCGCCACATTCTTCGTCAGCCGACTACTCTGCAAAGAAGCTTTACTTTCATCAGATATTTTGTTATGTTTATCATGCTTGTATAACTTCTTTTGTTTCTCTCCTCTATCCCCTCTCCTCCATTCCCCCCGCCCGCCTACCTCTGACGTGTACGTTGTCGCTACTAAATCGGGGTGTCACTACGCTCGCTCACTTGACTCCTCGTCTCCGTGCCAAGAGCAACTGCTCTCACTCTCACTTGTGCTTTAGTCGTCAAGAACTCCAGTAGGAGCCTAACTAGGGCTCGTCTCCTCTCCTCGAGAGACAAACTTTTGAATCAGACGCCATGTCCAGATCTTAACTAACGGTCGCCTGGATCGTCTACTACAGAAATGAGCTAAGTACTATGTTCTTCAACATATTTTAATCGCTTTTAATTCTCTATACGCTTTTAATACCGTTCTTTAGAGAGTGAGAAGTTTCCAAATGTTGTACAATTGCAATCTTCGCGGGATTTTCGATGTCAGACTTTGTCTATCTAAGACAGCTAATCTTGCAAATCGAAGCAGCATTTCTTGTGCATGTTAACTGGGAATGAGCTCTCACACCGTGGGATTCATATTGAACTAAATACTGTCTATAGAAAACTTAGCTCGTTCCACCGCTGGACTTTATTTACCCAATTCAACAGTTATGATTGTCCGGGAATTTTCTACGCCAAACAATTCATCCACAAGCTAAACCTTCTAGTATTTTCCACTCCCATATGGAAATACTTTTTCTAACCAAGGAATTTTCTTTATTAACAGCTTATCAACACCTAATTTATCTTCCTTCGTGGGAATTCGTCCGCTGCATTCAACTACAACCTACAAATTTTTCAACGCAATAGACTCTCTCAAACCAAAATGCAACTAGTTATTTTACACCACCGCAATAACATTCATTTCTATAAACTTTCTGTGCTACAATAGTGAATTTTTCAACCACGTCAATAGACTATAGTGAAACCAGTGCTCGTTCAACTTCTCATCCGCGCCCCGCTCGTCCGAGAAAAATAAATAAGGCCAAGAACTTTCTCCACAAAGTTCCTATTTCCTCTTCCTCAACCACTCTTTACTAACAAATTAGGTTAATCCTTAAATTTATGTCGATTTCAATGAGGCCTCACCAAACCATAGGCGCCCTCCCAACTATTCTCCATTTATAACTTATTCATTCTGCTTAAATATCAGCAGTTAGAAACTGCCTATTAATCTATTTTCTTTTCTTGCTAGTACAGGAATTGTTTATGTTCTAAGTACTCAACTTTTCATTAATCTCGTTGATCCAGGTTTCACGAAAGGGTAACTTGCCCTATTATTCCTCGTGATCCTGTTTAAACATAGAAGTTCTAGAAACTTCTTCTCAATTTTTCTCTTCAGGTTTCACAATAAGTGACCTTCCCTGTTTGTATAAATTAAAATCGTAATTAGTGCATTAATATAAGAAGTTATAGAAACTTCTATTTAATTTCTCTCTCTTTTTTTGTTGTTATAATTTTGAAGCTGTTATTTGTTCATACTTTTAATATGCCCATATAGGAATTCTTGAAGTACACACATTGTACCTGATCTATTGTTTAACTTTGATTACGTTAATTATCTTTAAATTTTCAATTTGTTAATCTTAGCACCATTTTAAAATCTTATGCAGATTTTAGTGCTTATAAAAGGTTCCAGACCAAAAAAAGGTTAATTGCTTAGTGAAAAATCCACAGCCTGCTTCCAGTCTCCGACCGGGTCAGGAATGGAATGAATGAAGCCCCTATCTAGCGGCGAAGATATGGACTGTGCCGGCTGCCGAGGCCTGACGCACTCCTCTGGGGCAATGATTAAATGAATGACAGATGAAATGAAATGATAGTGGAGAGTGTTGCTGGAATGAAATTATTGACAGGGAAAACCGGAGTACCCGGAGAAAAACCTGTCCGCCTCCGTTTTGTCCAGAACAGATCTCACATGGAGTGACCGGGATTTGAACCACGGACCCAGCGGTGAGAGGCCGGCGTGCTGCCGCCTAAGCCACGGAGGCTTCTAATTGCTTAGTGCAAATCTTAAATAATTTAGGAGGTCTGAGACCTCATTGGTTTAGAAAATCAAATTATACATTTGTTAAATTGATCATATTCTACGCATTGTTAAATAAATCAAACTATATCCTTTTGCTTCATCATTTTCTATAAAATAACGATTAGGCAAGATCCTGTCTTCCCCGACTCTTCCTATAGGCTTACATTTAAAAATCTCACGAATCAAATTAATAACGGTTCCACTATTTGTTGCATTTGAGCAAGAACTCTTAGTCACAAACTTATTAAAGCCTCTCTTAGCTTTTATAGCTAATTCTAACTAGCCAGTAAGACAAGTATAGCTCGCTCCGCCAGCTTCCTGCTTGTTGAGACTTTTTCTACAACTTATGGTTGGTTTTCCAAATTTAAGTTTTTCTCATTGTCTAAACTTCTAGTCGGCGCATGCTGGGTAAAAGCTTAGCCATTCTTAAATGCAAATATTGGTGCTCTTACCAAAATTATTTCCAAGGGTAGAATTGCCTCATTGCTACTCTTCCTGGAGACATTCGGTCGCTCCTTAGAAACTCTACAATTTAAAGAACTAAAACATCACGGCTAATTCAATTTTTTGCATTCTTCAAAATATTTGTTTAAAACAAACTCCTTTGAAGGGATACATAGTAAACTCATCATTTCTTTCTTTGCCAGACCACCACCTTTCCACATAGTAGCCGAATCTTGGCTTGGAAGGGAAGGTAGTATCAAATCTCACCGGCAAATAACCCAAGCTCTAGCCGCATTTCCCGTTAGCTACGGCCTGGTCCGTACCTGCTTTAGGTGTTTCACGGGCTATGCGGTGACACTCGTCTCTATACATTGTCTTCGTTTGGTGTTGGACTCTCGTCATATTATCCACACTTGTTCCTTAGTCCGAAACCCCCTTCCCTTAACTTCTCTCTTCATCTTCCCTTGTGGGTAAGGTTAATTCCTAGCAAAAATCTACCCAAACTTTGGTCCCAGAAACCCGGGAGAGTCCATTTATGAAAGTCCATTTCTCAAAGTGTATTTAGGAGAGTCCATTTGTCAATATTTTGCAAATTATTAATATCTACTTTGAATCTTTCAGCTATAACTTCGCAGTGCCGAGCTTGTGAAGGCGATAGAGGTCGTTCCTGTCTTCTTCAGCCTGTCTTACTTGCAACCTGTCTTCTGCTGCCAACCTGATAGTATTTTCGAAATCTTGCTACAGTTTCGTAAGTTACACTTCGATTTACCCATTTCATCATACCAACTGAAAACGATGAAACTCTCATTTCCAGACGTTCTTCCTATAAAGGACAACTCACCAGATTTAGAAATTTTCTAAATAAAATAAATCCCGCCGATTGTGATCTAGATGTCTTAACTCAACGCCTTAAGTTGTACGAACGGTCCTACAATTACTATGACCAAATTCAAACCGATATTGAATCCGCCAGCCCCGAACATCAATCGGATCGGGACGAGATTGAACCCTTGTATTTTGAAGGAACTGCTAAGGCTCACCAACTGATTCGCAGTCTCTCAGAACAGGACACTAGGGTCATCAATCCGGCCCAGTTCGCACCCGCGTCAGTTCATAAGGACAAACCGAAACCGCTACTCCCTATGATAAGTCTACCTCACTTCTCAGGTCAGGAGTGTGAATGGTATTCCTTTTACGAACTTTACTGCTCCCTTATCCATTAAAACACAGGCATTCTCGATATCCACAAGTTCTATTACTTGCGTTCGTCCTTGGAAGGCCAGGCCTTGGCCTTGGTTGAGTCACTGCCTTTAAGCGCAGAGAACTACAACATTGCATTTGACCTTCTTAAAGAGAGATATGTTAATGAACGTTTGTGTGTTGCTCGCCACATTCGCTGCCTGTTCAACTTACCAGTCGTAAAACCTAATGATGTCACCTCTTTAAGAGACCTGGTAGACTCCATGCAATTGCACGTTAGAGCGTTATATCAACTCAAGCAGCCAGTCCAAACTTGGGACACCGTCCTTATTCATCTAGCTACATCCAGATTCGATCTTTCGACGTTAAAGGCTTGGGAAATCGAACTCACTCACAAGGATGAGTATTCTTTCGACCATCTCATCGCGTTTCTCAACAGCCGGTGCCAATTCCTTACAGCACTCTCATTTCAGTGCGAAAGAGTCGAAACTAGTCCTCTGTGTCACATCCTGGATAAAAAAACTTGTCTCTTCAAATGGACATCAGCATCCATCTGTCGAGAAAAAGCAAACCCGTTCTGCTTCTTTCAACCGTCCAAGAGAGCATATTATGCCGCTCAACAAATCTTTAAAATGTACATTCTGTAAGGTTTCTCACGCTTTGTACTTGTGTAAATCCTTTAACGAATTGTCTGTTGACGACAGAAGGAAATTTGTGTCAAAAAATAAATATTGCTATAACTGCCTGTCACCTAAGCATTCTGCTTCTAATTGTACGTCTACCAACCTTGTTTTTCATTGCAATAGACCGCATCATTCTTTATTGCACTTTCATGATCAATCGAGGTCACTAGTACCTGCTTCTTCAAACTCCATGCAGAGCAGTTCCGAACAAACTAATGCTTCTTCCTGCATTTCTAACGCCAGAACTTCTCACATTGCGCAAGTCCTGTTGTCCACTGTACAATTCGAAATTCAGGATAGATTTGGAAATTGGATTCGAACCCGCGGTCTTCTTGACTCCGCTTCAACTCACAACTTTGTTTCGCAATCATAAATCAAAAAACTAGGCCTACCTGTAAACTTTACTTCCATCATTGTATCCGGCATTGACAATTTGAAAACTCAAGCTTTGCAGTCTTCAAAATTAAAAATTCGAGACCTCTGTCAAAGAAACACCAATCTTAACTTAAACTGTCTCATTCTTAACAGTATTGGTAAAGACACCCCAAGTCACTCTGTCGACACTTCCGGTTTAAAGATTCCTTCGCATTTAAGGTTAGCTGATCCTCAGTTTAATATTCAAAACCCCATTGACATACTCGTCAGCGCCAATATTTTTTGGAATTGTCTCCGTAAACAAGTTCGCAAACTACCTTCAAACGTGGTCGCCAGAGACACTGATTTTGGTTGGGTTGTTACTGGTCAAATCCAACATCCCAGTCTTCAAACCAATTCGGAATGTTATTTCGTTACCGCTGATATAAATTCCTTTTCTAAAAAAGAGAACACTTATGTTTCCGATCTCAGTACGTTTCAAAGCAGCTTGTCGAAACAATGTCGTGTTGCTAGCAATTACGCCACTGTCACAAGCCACTCCATGTGTTTTGTTTCATTCTCGCACAAAATGGCAGTCCATGATCGCCTTGCCTTGTGTCGCTTGGTTTATTGTCTTTTGTCATTTTTGTAGCCGGTAATTGGTTAAACCTTTTATCGAAAACCATCTTCTCTTTGCGTAAAACCATGGGTATCAGTCAACAACACTTTGCTGTAAGCTGTGTTTCACTTCACTCACTGTTCAGTAGGATGGCCACGGCCGCCTCCTTCCTACTTTCTCACACGCGGAAGCAGCATTTGAAGCCGCCTGTTAATCTGCGTTCTGAAACTTCAAGAATAACAATTCTTACCCCTAATTTCTCTCTCAACCTCCCAGCGTTTCTCCGCTGTTACTTGAAGTTCTCCTTTAAGTCTCGGCTGATTGCACTTGTTTTGTTTATTTATTCTGAACTGCTTGTTTGTCAATCTTGTTTGCATACAAGCTCGGGTAAGGCCAAGCTGCCATTTACTTCCTCTATATGTGACAAAGGTCATGACGAGTTCGTCTTATCTCAACTCGGGCTCTCTGCCAATTATTGTCATGCGAGTTGCTACCATAATTCAGGAAGCCGTCCTCTTCCCCCCTCATATAAACTGGTTCAGGTCAATGACTTTTCCAGCTATTCACACTCGTTATCTCGCTGTATTATGTGGGTCAAGGATTTGTTTATTTACTTTCTTCACTCGCCAACACTTGCACGATATGGTTGTTTTGATCCTCGTTTCACAACATCGTGACATATTTTTTCTGCGCACATGTATTGCAACTATTTCGCACCTTTGTGGTTTGTTGTTAAACAAACCTGTTTTTTCTTGTCATTACATTCGGTGTACCATCATATATATTCTTGTTACGTCACGTTTTTTGCTTATGTAAGTACTTTTATAGTTAACCTTTTGGTGCGCATTATAACTTACGGTCATTGTTTATGGCTACTAGATTGTTGTTACTTATGGAGTTCTTGCATTCTACTCGCATAGTTTTCTTACTTATTTGGTATATTACTAGTCTTAATCAATGCACTTGCTCCTACATGCTTTGTTTACATTTGTTAATGCTCTCTTCGCATTTTGTCGCGATCTTCACTAGGGCTTTGTTTCTCTCGGCTTCTAGGAACTTTTTGATTGACGGCGTTATTAATTCACGACCATCGCCCCCGCATTCTAATAACCCTGATAACTTGCTTCCAGTTACACCTGGTCAGTTCCTCATAGGTGCCTCCCCTTTTTCCCTTTCTCCCTCTAGCATAGATCTTTGGCGAAATGATCGATTGTTACCCAGGAGGGAATGGAAGAGTTAGGCAGAGGAGGATCTTGATAACAAATGGGTATATAGTAAGACCTCTTTCATATTGTGTTCTTGTTCCTTGTTGGTGTTTTCCGTTCCCCAACTTGGTGTATTTTTGGAAATACACGGAAAGAAAGAATTAGTTTTTGCTGCTCTCCATTACTTCATATTATCTCATTAATTTTCATTTCCTTTCCGCATACACCAACATCGAACCATTACCTTCTGTTTGCCCCGTGCATTTGTTCATTTCTCTTGTAAGTTTGTTTCAGAAGCACATATTCTGCTGAACCAGTCTCGCAGCGTCTCATCACCGCCCTCCGAACTTCCATTGCCTTCGTCTTCATTCCGCAAGGCGCCACATTCTTCGTCAGCTGACTACTCTGCAAAGAAGCTTTACTTTCATCAGATATTTTGTTATGTTTATCATGCTTGTATAACTTCTTTTGTTTCTCTCCTCTATCCCCTCTCCTCCCTTCCCACCGCCCGCCTACCTCTGACGTGTAAGTTGTCGCTACTCAATCGGCGCGTCACTACGCTCGCTCACTTGACTCCTCGTCTCCGTGCCAAGAGCAACTGCTCTCACTCTCACTTGTGCTTCAGTCGTCAAGAACCCCAGTTGGAGCCTAACTAGGGCTCGTCTCCTCTCCTCGAGAGACAAACTTTTGAATCGGACGCCATGTCCAGATCTTAACTAACGGTCGCCTGGATCGTCTACTACAGAAATGAGCTAAGTACTATGTTTATCAACATATTTTAATCGCTTTTAATTAGTTATACGCTATTAATACCGTTCTATAGACAGTGAGAAGTTTCCAAATGTTGTACAATTGCAATCTCCGCGGGATTTTCGATGTCAGGCTTTGTCTATCTAAGACAGCTAATCTTGCAAAACGAAGCAGCATTTCTTGTGCATGTTAACTGAGAATGAGCTCTCACAACGTGGGATTCTTATTAAACTAAATACTGCCTATAGAAAACTTAGTTCGTTCCACCGCTGGACTTGATTTACCCAATTCAACAGTTATGAGCTACTGAGGTATGGGTGGTGCTTTGTAATGGCATTCGGGGCACAGTCAGTGCCTGTGAATGCTGAGAAAGGTTCTACTCATAGGGTTAGGACTAATGTTATGACTCAGTGAGGATAGCAATGGCAAACTACCTCACTCCTCTTCTTGCCTAGAACGCCTCAAAATAGCGCTGCCTTAGGTTTTTGTGGGTATCTACTCACTTAACGTAACGGCGGTGCTTTTTGAGGATCCAACCAGCCTTCGGGCTGACTACCTAACAGATAGGATTGTTCTGGAATTTTCTACGCCAAACAATTCATCCACAAGCTAAACCTTCTGGTATTTTCCACTCCCATATGGAAATACTTTTCCTAACCTAGGAATTTTCTTTATTATCAGCTTATCAACACCTAATTTATCTTCCTTCGTTGGAATTCGTCCGCTGCATTCAACTATAACCTACAAATTTTTCAATTCAATAGACTCTCTCAAACCAAAATGCAACTAGTTATTTTACACCACCGTAATAACTTTCATTTCTATAAACTTTCTGTGCTACAATAGTTAACTTTTCAACCACGCCAATAGACTATAGTGAAACCAGTGCTCGTTCAACTTCTCATCCGCGCCCCGCTCGTCCGGAAAAAATAAATAAGGCCAAGAACTTTCTCCACAAAGTTCCTATTTCCTCTTCCTCAACCATTCTTTACTAACAAATTGGGTTAATCCTTAAATTTATGTCGATTACAATGAGGCCTCGCCAAACCATAGGCGCCCTCCCAACTTTTCTCCATTTATAAATTATTCATTCTGCTTAAATATCAGCAGTTAGAAACTGCCTATTAATCTATTTTCTTTTCTTGCTAGTACAGGAATTGTTTATGTTCTAAGTACTCAACTTTTCATTAATCTCGTTGATCCAGGTTTCACGAAAGGGTAACTTGCCTCGTGATCCTGTTTAAACATAGAAGTTCTAGAAACTTCTTCTCAATTTTTCCCTTCAGGTTTCACAATAAGTTACCTGCCCTGTTTGTAAAAATTAAAATCGTAATTACTGCATTAATATAAGAAGTTATAGAAACTTCTATTTAATTTCTCTCTCTTTTTGTTGATATAATTTCGAAGCTGTTATTTGTTCATACTTTTAAGATGCCCATATAGGAATTCTTAAAGTATACACATTGTACCTGATCTATTGTTTAACTTTGATTACGTTAATTACCTTTAAATTTTCAATTTGTTAATCTTAGCACCATTTTAAAATCTTATGCAGATTTTAGTGCTTATAAAAGGTTCCAGACCAAAAAAAGGTTAATTGCTTAGTGCAAACCTTAAATAATTTAGGAGGTCTGAGACCTCATTGGTTTAGAAAATCAAATTATACATTTGTTAAATTGATCATATTCTACGCATTGTTAAATAAATCAAACTATATCCTTTTGCTTCATCATTTTCTATAAAATAACGATTAGGCAAGATCCTGTCTTCCCCGACTCTTCCTATAGGCTTACATTTAAAAATCTCACAAATCAAATTAATAACGGTTCCACTATTTGTTGCATTTGAGCAAGAACTCTTAGTCACAAACTTATTAAAGCCTCTCTTAGCTTTTATAGCTAATTCTAACTAGCCAGTAAGGCAAGTATAGCTCGCTCCGCCAGCTTCCTGCTTGTTGAGACTTTTTCTACAACTTATGGTTGGTTTTCCAAATTTAAGTTTTTCTCATTGTCTAAACTTCTAGTCGGCGCATGCTGGGTAAAAGCTTAGCCGTTCTTAAATGCAACTATTGGTGCTCTTACCAAAATTATTTCCAAGGATATAATTGCCTCATTGCTACTCTTCCTGGAGACATTTGATCGCTCCTTAGAAATTCTACAATTTAAAGAACTAAAACATCACAGCTAATTCAATTTTTTTGCATTCTTCAAGATATTTGTTTAAAACAAACTCCTTTGAAGGGATACATAGTAAACTCATCATTTCTTTCTTTGCCAGACCACCACCTTTCCACATAGTAGCCGAATCTTGGCTTCGAAGGGAAGGTACTATCAAATCTCGCTGGCAAATAGCCCAAGCTCCAGCCGCATTTCCCGTTAGCTACGACCAGGTCCATACCTACTTTAGGTGTTTCACGGGCTTTACGGTGACACTCGTCTCTAAACATTGTCTTTGTTTGGTGTTGGACTCTCTTCCTATTATCCGCACTTGTTCCTTAGTCTGAAACCCACTTCCCTTAACTTCTCTCTTCATCTTCCCTTGTGGGTAAGGTTAATTCCTAGTAAAAACCTTTCCACCTCCCCCATATAGTTTCAATAACTGACAACAGATGGCAGCACCATTGCATCAATATATTTAAAACACAAGATATGGCGCACTTTCACGTGATAGTTAAATATTGTTTTATCAAGGAGTATTAGTAACGTTTTATGTTAGTTAAAGATACATATATCTACATTCCCTCACAATACGTTTTATTTCTGTTTTACCATTGCATTACAGCATGTAATCAAATGATCTAACTACTGTTGTCCTCAATACGCCGTTCGAATATCTGCAATCAGTTCCAGTAACTGACAAAAGATGGCAGTACCTCTCCCATATAGTTCCAATAACTGACAACAGATGGCAGCACCATTGCATCGATATATTTAAAACACAAGACATGGCGCGTTTTCACGTGATAGTTATTTACGGGAATTATAAACTAGTTGAATATTTAAGAAGGGAAATGCTGAAGAACATTAACTGACAGTTGAAAGTGTAGGCTATGTTGTTTATGGACCTTAATATTGCAATTTCTTCCCAATGCTTCGGTGGTCAAGTTGGTAGCGTCCTAGACCAAAAGTTATAATTATGCATCGTCGATATACTCTTAAATTATTAAAGAAAAAAGTAGTTTTCCAGGCACTCGCGCGTGTCCACAATTGCTTTCGCCACTTGGCTAACATAATTCGTTTGAAGGGCTCCGACATCGTGGTCACTCAGCCCCGTGTACTTTGGTGTGTATGTTTTAAAATTTTCTCTGATAACCTGTGCTATTGTGATGGCTGCATTAATGTATGTATTTGTAATTAAGTTGGGAAATGGCAAGGAGACGGCCAAGGCCTTAAGTTAGGAACCATCCCGGTATTTGCCTTGAGTGGAAGTGGGAAACCAGGGACAACCACATCCAAGATTGTCGAGGTGGGCATCAAACCGTCCTCTTCTTAGTTATACCTCAAGAGACTGAATGTGCCCCGTTTTTTGCCCTCAGACCAGAATTAAATTTCTTGGCAGAGCAGGAAATGTAACCCGGGTCTCCGAGGCGATAGCCAAGAATGGGAGGGCTTCCATGTGTCAATACGATTTTTGGCATGCACGGGACATAGAATTCTAGAACTGCCCCCATTAGGGTGACTGCCGAGGTGAGTATTGAGTATAGGCCTATGCTCATTCCAGTAGTTGGCGAAGTGATTCTATGTTCCCCTACAAAATGTACTGCCATAACCTATAACAGGTGATGGAAATTGCTTATTTAGAGCAGTTTTGTACTGTTTATATCAAAATGAAGAACGTCCTTCTGAGCTGCGTTTTCAAGCCATTGCAAAAAAATTCGCTGGCAGGAACAATTATAAGGAATTAATTTAAAAGTCATTGAACTTATATCCAGTAGTTCAAACACATACATCAGCGTTAATAGATTGGATACTGAAGATGAAATCCAGCTACTTCATTTCCCTATTATAGAATTCTTCAATTCCTTGGAATTAAGTGATTCGCCTCCACATACTTCGAACGTTTGAGCCATAGTTATGCTCCACAGAAATCTGAACGTTTCCCAAGGACTCACATATGGAAATATATTAAGTGTAAGAAATATGTAAGAAATTGCTTGGATTCGGAAATAATAGGTGCAGTAATATTAGGCAGAGAGCTCAAATTCTACGACTTGATTTAACACCTTCCGATAAAATACTTGCAGGTACAGTACATTTTCTTTTAATAGGCAACAATGTCCTATTCGCTCGGCCTACTTTATCAAAATCAATCAAGCTCAAGTAGAAACTCGGGAACCTATTGGGCTATTTACCTCATCACGTTTTCAGTCATGACCAGCATTATGTTGCAATGTTTAGAGTGCTATCTTTTGACGCCCTTAAAGTTGCAATAGTGCTAAAAAGTAATCGTACAAAGAATGTAACTTATATAAGAAGCTTCTTCAGTAAATATTTTTTCCATTGTCCGTCATGTTTTGACGGGTTTCAACTAGATAAATATTTATATTGGTTGTTTCTGAGGAATGTTATGAGTTCCGAAGCGAATATTAGAAATAATTATGAAAACTTAACAGAGTCTGTCCGGCCATTCTATCCGGTCGATTTCCTTCATTCCTTTTTTAATTGAAAGGTATTCATGCACGGATTTGTTATCAAGTATTACAAATCACGTAACTTCCGCCTTCCCCAAATTATTTGATTTCTTTAACTTTTTCCAACTATTTTTTCTCATTGAAGCAATCATCGTATATATTAAAAATATTTATGAAATCTTAGCCAGTCCGTCCGGCCTTTCCATCCGGTCGACTTCCTTCATTCTTTTTTTTAATGAAAGGTATTCATGCACAGATTTGTTTTCAAGCTTTACAAATCACTTACGTTCCGCCTTTCTCAAATTATTTGATTTTTTCAACTGTTTATCCCTTTGAAGCAATCATATCTTTAGTTCTTATTGATGTACGCAAGTCGTTTTAGTCTAAGAACACTCGGTGGATCACGCTCTTCATTCGAGCTCTTAACTATTCAAATCGGCTGATTCCGAGGAAATTATGAGTGGACATTTAATATTACTTCTAATTTTTTTATTTTCTTGCAGCGAAAAATTAACATTGTCATGAAATTAATAGGGTAGTTTGAGATCTATTTCCAGAAACTTATAGATTTTACACGAGTGTGAATACATTGGTAACTGAAGAAGAAAAATGAAGTTTTGCATTTTCCCACTGAATTTTTGATCAGGATTGAGATGAGTAGTCTACCTCCCCATGTGCTGACTTTGAAAGAAGGTGCTATTGTAATGTTCCTTATGAGTTTCAATGCAACTAAGAGATTACTGAACTGAGCGAGGCTGATAGTTAGAAAAAGGTACGACAATATCATAGATTTCTAAGTTCTAACTGGTGTGAATAGAGGGTAGCGAATACTGTGCCACCTCGCGTAGATTTGTCACCATCTGACACTATCATGACTGCCATTTTCTGTTACACTAGCAATTGTATTACAATCAACTAAGCGTAGGGTCAAACGCTTCATCGAGTTGGAATCTACTTGCCTGATCCTGTTCTAGGCCATGGAATGTTGTATGTTGCCTTATCCCGAGGAAAATCATTTAAAGATGTAAAAGCAGAAATTAAACCAAAGGGTCGACGCACAGCAAACATTGTCTGGAAGGAAGTACTGTGAAATAAATGTTATAAACTATTTCATAATGTTGTAATTTTTAAATTCCAATACTGAAAAATAATGCTGCGGAGCAGCACGGGCGCCCTAGTCTATATATTAAAATTATTTATGAAAACTTAATCCAGTCCGCCCGGCCATTCTATCCGGTCGATTTCCTTCATCCTTTTTTAAAATGAAAGGTATTCATGCACAGATTTGTTATCAAGGATTAAAAATCACTTAGCTTCCGCCTTCTTCAAATTATGTCATTTTTCCAACTTTTTCAAAAATGTTATCTCATTGAAGCAATCATATCTTTGGTTCTAATTGGGGTACGCAGGTCGTATTGGTCTAAAAACACTCAGTAAATCAAGCGCTTTTATTTGAGCTCTTAACTATTCAAATCGGAGGATGCTGAGCGAAGTTATGAGTGGACATTCGCTATTACATCTCATTTTTTCAACATTTTGTCTCATTGTAGCAATCATATATTTGGTTCTAATAGTTACACAGTTCGTTTTGGTCTAATATCACTCAGTGGAGCAAGGTCTATCATTGTAGGTATTAAATATTTAAATTGGTTGTATCTGTGGAATGTTATGAGTGCCAATGCGAATATTAGTAATATGTATGAAAAATTAACCGAGTCCGTCCGGCCATTCTATCCGGTCGATTTCCTTCATTCTTTTTTTAAATGAAAGGTATTCACGCAAAGATTTGTTATCAAGTGTCACCAGTCACTTCACTTCCGCCTTTCTCAAATTATTTATTTTTTTTCATTTTTTTCCTACTGTTTCCAACTTTGTTTCTCATTGAAGCAATCATATCTTTGGTTCCAATTGAGGTACGCATGTCGTTCTGGTCTAAGAACACTCAGTGAATCAAACTCTTTCATTTGAGCTCTTAACTATTCAAATCGGCTGATTCTGAAAAAGGTATGAGTGGACATTCAATATTACTTCTCATTTTTTCAACATTTTTTTCCTCATTGTAGCAATCATATCTTTCGTATCTATCCGGTCGATTTCCTTCATTTTTTTATGAAATATATTCAGCAATGAAGTCCACGGCAGCTCCAACATCACCGACTATACGTGATTTAACGTTTTCATTTCTTCCAGAAATCTACATTCAGTGGAAATTTAAATTACTAGCTTCGGAGAGAGTTTGCAAGCTTGCGATATACATATCACCACAGATTCAACCTGCATCAAACTGTCGAGTCGTGTCGAGTTAATACTTCAGAAAATAGTATAGCATATGTTTGTGGAGTTTCGCTGTTCACCTCGGCTATTCAGAATTGCGTCTGGGACCTGACGTACGTGTACAGTACCTTTTAACCCTAGGCTGGGTAAACCGTTAAGGATAAGGTGGGACACACAGAGGTCAGGCAGACATCCACACATTTTATCACATAAAGTCTACTTCATCATTTACCCAAAAGCAACGGTACCGGTACTGTAAATGTCTGTACAGGTCCGTAGCATGAAGACATGCGAACAGCAAATATGTCATATTACACAAAAAAAAGAGTGGTGCAGGACTGTTGAAATGAATGCTGCGGAGCAGCACGGGTCTCCTAGTATATATATAATTTTCGCCGCAATGCTGGTTTTATGCTCACCAGGTTATTGAAAGTGGGGTACACACCACCTTCAAATTACCTCTTATGAATGATGGAATATATCTGAATATTTTACAGTCCAGGCAGTTGTGCTGTGCAATTGAGGCAGGGAGATCAAAAACCCACTAACTCCAATTTTTGGCGAAATTGAGTTACGGGCTGTTCCGCATGGATGGTAGGCAAGAATACCCTAATTCCGTCATTCGTCTGCATACAGGAGGTTGTTTTAAAATCCGTGGAAATCAAAACACTCTTATTCCATGGAATTGGTGTGTTCTGGCTTTCCATGCTTTATTTACCGGTAGATGGCAACTCCATCGCTTAACCAGCTGAGCAGAGACTGATGGTCCAGTTCTTTTACACGTTGATACTAGAGGGGCGCTTTCATTTTATAGGGCAACATTATCCCACGAAAGGTCACAGTTTCCTACCAAATGACCGTGGTTTTGGTCATATTGAGAGTCACAAAAAGAAACAAGAAACTGACGAAACACCAAGCCAGTGGTTTGACATTGAAAGAAGTTCAGTTGGATAGGTTGTACAGGTGAAACAAAGTATGATATATGAGTATCCTGAACATTTCTCCAAAATATTCAAGAGAAACCCTAGTAGTGAAGAAACTAAGCATAGTCCAACCGAGGAATTCCTCATATCAGAAAGTAAAGTGATACGATATTCGGCGTTCCTCAAAAATAATATCCATGTGAGTAAAACTATTAAAGATACAATATGGGGTCCATTTAACATCCAGAGACCCAATACAACTGCATCTTTTCCCACTCAACAAAAGTACAACTCACACTTGCCACTGAAAATGGAAGAGCAAAAGGACTTACACAATTTAATGAAGTTCATTTCTGAGGAAATTAGGATGTAACTTATTACAAAACTCTATTTGCTGGCAGTAATAATCCTGATTCACAGACTGAACAAGAGAGTGAAAGTGAAACAGAATATCTGTACCACGAATCAGAGTGATAAAAGTATTAAGTTCATTTGAGGTTTTATTTCTGCATTTTGGAATGATTTAGATTAGAGTGGATTTCAGACTCACGCTGTACCTTTGAAATTTAAATTTAAAAATGTACAATGCTAATTTTCATACTATTATTTCATATTCTATCGTCTCATATGGAAGTTATGATACATTACTACCTTTTTTGTCATACCGGTATTTATTTATTTCATACACTCCGGAAGTCAAAAAACCCCTACTCCACCACTATTTAATTGAAATTATAGCATTAAATAATATTAACACTTAGGTTATGAAGTATTTAATTGATAATGAATATACTTTTACTTAACATGAGCACATAGACCCATTAGATTTAAGTTCAGTGAGGATGATAAGCAGATTTTTCTTTGTCATGAAAAATTTGGTTTACTGGAGTTAGTGGGTTTTTGATTTCCCTGCCTCAATTACACCATTATATCATGAACAGAAGGAAGAGGTCTGACCCCGTAAAAGAATTAGAGCAAGTTATTAGGCAGTAAAGAAAACAGTCAATAAGGGAGAGAAAATGGATGGTTACTTGCAAGTATTGAAATAAGAATTAAGGGAGAGCTGGCCAGGGGTGGTGACATGAAAAGTTGGACAAGTAACCAGAAGCAATGTCGGGCTTTACTCAGGCCATGCGGGTCTCAAATTCCAATTACTGTTATTGAGGCAAGTTAATAATTAGATTCTGTGTACTGTGTTCACTTAAGCTAGCTAAATAATTGTGTTTATACAAATTATTCTAGAGAGCGTGACACTGTACCATATCATCCTTTACATCAAGAGTTGACAAATGAGCTACCACAGGCAAAGACCATAAGTTGTGTATTGCTTAGCACAACTGCTTGGAATGTAAGGTATTCTGCTTGTTCGGTTGGCAGTTATGTCCTCAAGAAATAGACCAAGAAAGATGCAGTGATGATTATTCATTGGAAATATGATTGCTGACTGCCAAGACACAATCTCCACATTGTTTGCTTTTCTGTGGCAGTCTAGCCTATAAGCGATAGGATACACAAACAGCAGCGCATTCACTTACGGGCAATCATATCTCAAATGCCGTATATGATTGAGTTTTAACATGGCACGTTGTGTAGACTTCACCTGTAATAGTATCCAGGGTGCCGGCAGAGTGGAACTGCAGTACCTTTATGATCTGCTATTGTTACGTGTTCTCATAGAAAACAAGACTAAGTAATCCATTCATCTAAATAATATTTATTGTATAAATCAATCGTATTATTATAAGAGAAGTAATGCAGAACATATAATTACCAGAAGTTCATGTTCCTCCTTAACTGCTATCCTTTCAACGTCAAATGTGTGGCTAGCCTCGTCCTGCAGGTTATCAGAGGGCATCAGCTCATTTGAATCCTGCGAAGTATTACCCAATGTTAAATATATAGACACAATATGAGTACTAAGTTATGTGTATCGTATCTTAAGTAAGAGTTAACAGATCCTGGTTAGAGTACCATTTACTCTTAGGTACTGTATTACTATTAAGCACTGTATTATGTCACTAAACCTTGCACATCACTAAGAAATCACTGTTACACCATATACGAATTAAAATGCAACTTACTATGTGAATCATACATTCTGGCTCAGTCTTGATGAGTAGTTGTTTCTCCATTTTGATTATCAAACTAGAAGAAATAGAGAATTAAAAACTTTAATAATGCCAGTAGCCTACGGTGCGCAAAGTCATTCTCGTATTTAATAAATCAAATGAGGTATTCTCAGACCCCTCGAAGTGCACAGAGATATGTTTGCAAGTTGACCGCCATAGTCAAATAAGTCGTCACTATTTATCCTGTCATTTGAATAGAATAGGCCCAACTAAGCCTAATGGTGCCTGCTTGTAGAGCAGGAAAATAAATAATCCTACATTCGATTTCTCTATTCCTGTATAGGCCTACATACAAATTTGATTTTGGGATGCAGATTAAATATTATATTGTCAGACGATAAAGTACCTATCAACACGTTTAATTAGGCTGCGTACAAGTGAACTTAGCTTGCTGCACTGGTAATGCAAATGGGGCACTAGTTGCTATGCCAAGAATAAAACTCCCTTCTTTCATTACAAAACACCCAGTTGAAACTAGATACATCATTGTGTCGAACATTTCATTTCTTCCAACAAGGACTTGCGTATGATAAAGAATACTTACACTTACATCTTGCCGAAATGCAATTCAGATATACTAATTTTAATGAAGGAAGCCGTATGTGTTAGTCTACCTGTCAACTACCAGTAATATAGGAACGTCTCTCTATGTAGGCCTATAGCGTATAGTTCAGTTCTTACCTCCATGATTATTCTTCTCCCTCTCACAGACTTTTTAGGCAGGAGGATCACCCTTCAGCCAGTCACCTTCTCTTTAGATCACTTTAACTATGCATTAAGGTTGTAATTTAATATACTGTACGTTCACCATGTCGGAAAGTAGTCCAAACTAGGGAGGGTATTTTCTATCAAAATATGGGCGCGGCACGGGGTGGGGGGTTAAGACGTGACCAGGGGGGCCTCCCCATGAACTTCCAACGCCAGTTTATTTCATAAATTGAAGTTACTAATAGTTGACTGACAACTGTTATATTACCTATTTTAGAATTGATTGCCGCTGAGCCTGGCTGCGCCCGTGTTTCTTGTTTATTGTAGCAGCTGCCCCGCGGGGCGAAGCGGTGACAGACTGCATTCCGCACATAAATCAAGCAGCATTGCGCGTCACAGGAGCTCATGTCACCACGGAGAGTTAAACGATGATTGAGGCTACTGGAGCTGAGTCATATCCAACTCGCGCAACTGTACCTGTCAACGAAGCAGGCTGGCGCGTGACACAAGTATAAACAAGGAATAGTTCCCATCTCGACCACCGGCAGTCAATTCGTGAAAGGGTACCGTAATAACAGAAAATGTCTTTAATGTTGCTGACGAAACATGATTTACTGATTTACATTTAAAAACAAACTGGTTCGAAGGATGTCATACCGTACACTAGACCACCAACTCAAACTGTTCCAATATTCAATACGGTTATGCCTAGTGTTAAATACCCCCTGTTTCCCCTACACTAACACGAGTGGCTGCTACTTTTACCACATCTCTTCGGTATTACCACACCGCTATTTGGGTAGTGAATGGCTTTTTGTGCCGGGAATGTCCGAGGACCGAGGTTGTAGCTATTTGTATGCGACACCCATGGGGTGAGCTACAAGTACTGTCACGTGTGGATGAGATGAAATGAATGAGCTAGTTCAATTTCAAGTAGTTTCCACTTTTGCTACCAGATGCCACTGACACCTTCACTGGAACTTGGTAGATCAATTCTGGCAAAACATCACCAAAAATTGGGGCTACACACTACCAATTGTAGTAGTAGGTTCTTTTACATGTCATAAATCTATGACTGAATTCCACATTCAGATAAGTCACCATATCAACACATTATTAGTGTGTGTTACATTGTGTAGGGTGGATATATTTTAAGTATTTTTATTCTCAATTGCATTTTGTGACTATTTTGAATTTATATTACATTTTTTAAGTATTTTCTATCTAAATTGCATTTTGTTAATATTGTCAATTCAAATTACAGTAAGTATGGAGTTAGTTTTAGTTGTAAGTATGTAGTTAGTTTGTTTATTAGATATAGGTCATTGTTCTATTAGACTGTGGTGTGTGAGTGTGTCTGGTAGCAGTTGCATTGTTTATTAGTTATAGTTCATTGTTTCAGTAGACTATGATGTGTGAGGGTGCATGTGAGTGTGCCTGGTGACAGACTGTGGTAGTATTTGTTGTTGGTGGAACTTAAGTTTTTTTTTTCTACGTTAGTAGAATTTTGGTATTTAATTGTTAGTAGAAGGTTAGAATTTTTGTTAGTAGAATTGCTCTTTACTTATTCTGAAAGGGAGTAGCAGCCTTTCAGAATAAATCAATTCTTTACTAGTCTTATAGACGGTTAAGATATTGATAATATAAGCCAAATAATGGCTACACTGCGTCCTGCTGCACGGCGGAAAGCAACAGGAAAATACCGCCGTACTGCTATTCCCGAGGATATGCACCTCTCTATGCATAATTACATGTGATGATGGCCTCCTCCCTTGTAAAATTTCAATCCGGAGGTAAACTAGTCCCCCGTTCGGATCTCCGGGTGGGGACTACTCGAGAGGGGGTTAACATCACAGAAGTGACAAAGAGGAAATCTGACATTCTACGGATCGGAGCGTGGAATGTTAGAAGTCTGCTACGAAGTGGAAGGTTTGAAAACTTAGAACAGGAAATGGATAGGTTAAGGTTGGATTTGGTTGGGATTAGTGAAATGCGCTGGCAGGAGGAACAGGACTTTTGGTCAGGAGGCTATAGGGTCATTAGCACTAAATCAAACAATGGCCAAGCAGGGGTTGGTCTCATATTGAGTAGGAAACTTGGACAGCGGGTGGAATATTATGAGCAATACAGTGAACGGATTATTGTAGCAAAAATCAGTACTAAACCTACGTGCACCACAGTGGTACAAGTCTATATGCCTACCAGTCAAGCTGATGATGAGGATGTTGAAAAGGTCTACGAAGAAATAGACTAAATTCTGAGGGATATCAAGGGTGATGAAAATGTTAGAGTAATGGGTGATTGGAATGCTGTGGTAGGAAAAGGGAGAGAAGGGAAGATAGTAGGAGATTTCGGATTAGGTGAAAGGAATGATCGAGGAAGCAGGCTGATGGAATTCTGCACCTAGCATGAGTTGGTCATAGCTAACAACACCATATTCAATAACCACAATAGAAGAATATACACATGGATGAGACCAGGAGATACAGGACGTTACCAAATCGATTTCATTATGGTCAAGCAGAGGTTTCGAAACCAGATTTTGGATTGTAAAACATATCTTGGTGCTGACATAAACTCTGAGCACAATCTGGTTGCTATGAAATGCAGATTAAAGTTGAAGAAACTGAAGAAAAGTCAAAAGCCAAAAGGTGGGCAATAGACAGACTGAATGTAAAGGATGTAAACGAAAGATTCAAGAAGAGTATAAAGGATGGACTAATGAAAAACCCTAAACAAACTTCAATTGCAGACGAATGGGCACTTATGAAGAATGAAATAACAAAATCCGCAGAAGAAAACATTGGTAGGAAAGAAAGAATAGGTGGAAAACCGTGGATCATGAGGATATTGTTTTAGATCCCTTAGTTGGGGGGTTAGTTAGGGCTAAAACATATATGTTATTGTACTAATTTGGAAGGCGATTCCTAGGAGAGGGTAGCTTCCCGTAGCTGGGAGAACTTACCAGTGTAGCGTGTTGTTTGGTGTACGAATGCTAGGGGGTGTTCCTGCTGAGGTGTAAGAGTCAGCTAGGGGATGAACCTCTGGGTGCAGGTTAACGTACCGGCCTCCCAGCTGGACGGAGTGAGTGATATAACAGACCTGCTTGTGTCAGCGGCTCGCTGCTAGGCGGTCGCGTGCGGGAAACACAATGAAGCCTGAGCAAGCAATTACTTGGCTACTATGGTCACGGTCAATCGTGACGAGAGTCAGGAAGGGTATTAGGATGTGAAGAGGCGTGTAATTACCAAGACAAGTGTAGTTTACTGACCAAGTGTTTATTGGTCAGTGAGTGTGAAATTGTAAGTCCCTTTTAGGGGAATATGAATAATAATACAAGTTGAGTGTACAAGATTGTGGATGGGTTTTACAAAGTAAAGGATATCTGAACACTTGCTGATTCTCACCTGGTGATAGTAGCTGGACCAGAGCCTTCGGCGACACACACTGTATGACAGATAATGCTCCAAAAAGGCCTCTCTTCTTATAGGTCCTGCCGTTGTTTAGTCAGCATTCCATTGACATAGCTGCCCTAGTTAGCTGTTGTGTAGATGTTTATGAGTGTGTTGCAAGTGGTTGGCTAGCCTCCCGAGCTGGGTGGCCCGCCCTTGCTGTGTAAAAGGTACTGTTCTGGACTTATGATGTTTGCCAGGTAGGGGTGGTTTTAATAGATGATGGGGGGTGGCTTTCAGGGGGTGCAGCCCCCCCCCCGGGCCTGTACAAGTCCTCTTCTTCAATTAGTTCGCGTCCCCGCGAACGGGAACGGAACGTAGAGTGGTGGTGTTGATGTGGTGAGTCGTTGTTGAATCCTCCTTGTACCTCTTCTTCTTTTCTTCAGTGTTGATGTAGATGTAGGTGTGTTGAAGTCGCGGTGATGTGAGATCAGCTTGTGTTCAGAGGGGTAGGTTTTGGGATATACATATGATAATTTAAAACAGTTCATTTGAAAAATTGACATTAAAAGTACAACAACAAAAAATACATGATTTTGGCACTATATATGTGTTAGTATTGTGCAGGGTGGAAAAAACCCACGCTGGACGGGTGGTTGTGCCGTCCGGCGCTGTGTTGGGGAAAAAATTGCTCCCTGCAATGTTTTAGGGTGAAAGATGGAAGAAAATAGAAAAAATAGATGTCCCAGGGTATAAGTTAAAGGAGTATGTAAAATATAGTTTATTGTGTTGGGATAAAACGGGACACCTTCACAAATTTTAAGTTAGAAGGGTAGAAATGAAAATCAGGGTGTACATTATGGTGTGTAAAATGGTGTGACAATTTGCGAATTTATGTGTTTAGGTACACAGTTGAGCACCACTATTTTTGTGTATGCTTTGCCTTTACAGTTTCTGCTTATAAAATGATGATATAACATAACATAACCTAGTGTAACATGAAATTACATAAAATGATAACCTTATTGCTATACCTTTTCGCTCATGAGCCTGGTACCTCATCTCATACCCTAGGCCTTCTATAGCGCTCTTGTCGACTCATTCTCCCTTCATTTATTACCCGCTGGCTGTAGGTGCCTCTCACCTATGGCTGTGGGTTTAGTGGTCATGCCGTTACTTTTCCTGTCTTAAATTTTCCCCGTGGGTGGAAAAATTTACCTTGGCGGCGAGGGTAGGTGCTCACAACCTCTGCACCGCCCCTGGCTACCGAATATTGATTTTTATTGAAGCATATCGAACGTATGTTTGCGTCAGCGTCGCTCGGTGCCCCACGTCACCTTACGTCGCTGATCGCGGCGCCGTCACCTTATTGGCGCGACTGAAGAGTGATGAGGAACAGTGTGTTTTTTTGAGAGAGATAAGGGTGTGTGTAATTTGGTGTGGAAAATATATTTACAATAGACATGCTCGTGCTCCTTGTCACCTGTGAAAATAAAAAATGGATTATTGGCCATCTAATTGGAAGACATTTATGTTGGTTTGCTTCCTTGCTTTCCTGTGTGGGAAAAAGTGGATTAGTAAATAATACGGGGCAATACATCACATGTATATATATATGTAACCCTTCGTCGGTGGCGCTTAATTTATAGGACTAAGTGTGGCGCCACTGAGGTGTACCTTACCTCTAGGTTAGCCTAGCTTATTCTATAGTGTTATCTTAATTTTATTTAACCTACCGTATTGTTATCTTAATGTGTTATCGGGCTTACCCTGGCAACGGATTTGAGTCGCCAAGCGCCGAATATTCTACCTTAATCTATTGTTAACTTAATGTGTTATCGGGCTTACCATGATGACGGGTTTGTTGGTCATCAGGTGCCGAAATATTTTGCCTTAATCTTACTTATCTTAATGTATTATCGGGCTTACCCTGGCAATGGTGTTTAGTGGCCAGGTGCCGAAATGTTTAGTTTAAATTATGATAAATGAAAAAAAAATGATATTTATAAGCCGAATGGTTTTGCCTTAGTTTATTGCCGAAATATGCTGTGCTATTATTTAGCAACAGTGCTTATAAAATTTGCTTAATTCTAAGTTGCGTACCAAAATGCAACTGTCTTACATGCTAAAATTTTGACTAGAGCGATCGCCCGGGGCAGTTTTACCTCCCCAGATCACCACCCGCACGTATCCTAGAAACACCGGTTGTCTCCAGAATCGCCGGATTCCGC
The DNA here is from genome assembly GCA_946902985.2 of Meconema thalassinum. Lineage (NCBI taxonomy): Eukaryota > Metazoa > Arthropoda > Insecta > Orthoptera > Tettigoniidae > Meconema > Meconema thalassinum. The sequence goes on from OX336398.1 coordinate 210,245,180, forward strand.
CCCCTTAATACTAGTTGTCGACATTTATGCTAGTGCTTACTAACTAGTAATTAATAAAGTTCCGGACGACTGCGGTGCCAAAGAGCAAACCGCATCGCCCGTTGTACTTGCCTGTTCATTGCCGTTGCATTTGCATGTTGTCATTGATGTATTACTTATTGTTGGGTTTGCCCACTGTAACCCCTGTGAGTGCTCGCTATGCTCCTCATTTAATATCTCAGGCTGCCCGATGCGTCACCATTTAAGCTCTGGCGACCCGTTGTCAGCCATTTATGTGGGCGTTGGACATCGCCCGATAAAATAGTGTCATCCGGGAATTTTAGCGTCCGGGATCCTCTTCGCCCATATTGGCAGTAATAATAACAACCGGGAATTTGAGCGTCCGGGCTCCTCTTCGCCTTTATTGGCAATAATAATGACATCCGGGAATTTTAGCGTCCGGGCTCCTCTTCGCCTTTATTGGCAATAATAATGACATCCGGGAATTTTAGCGTCCGGGCTCCTCTTCGCCTTTATTGGCAATAATAATGACATCCGGGAATTTTAGCGTCCGGGCTCCTCTTCGCCTTTATTGGCAATAATAATGACATCCGGGAATTTTACCGTCCGGGCTCCTCTTCACCTCGCCGCGCGGGGCAAGGCCTTGTCGGGTCTAGGGTTGATCCCGCTGAACCCTGAGACCCTGCTTCACTCCTGCGAATAGGAGACTAGCTTCTCGCCCTAGAAGCTCTACTTACTTACATACTAAACTAGTAGTCTAGTCGTAGTTTGGTCGTCCCTTGGTTCCTCTCCTGAGTCCGGTGCGGAGTTGGCTATTTCTCCCCCCGTTCGTCAAAAGTCTCCCCTGCAGGTCCTGGCTTCGACGACCGTGCACATAGTGGGTGTAACATCTCTTTGTCCCGGGAACAGGCTAGGTCCCCTGGGACTCCGAAGTTTGCCCGTGCCAGGTCATCGGCGCTTCGACCTTACGTAATTCGTCTTTTTGGTCTAGTCATTAAGTTAACTGGGGTAGGGCTCATCATCGCCTTCCCCAGCTCTGCTCCTGTGTGGTGCCTCTGCCCTTCTGCCTACGCTGTCATCACCATTCAGCGTGTCATCAGATTCCTTTTGTGTTATGTTAAAAAAATAGTGTGATCTGTAAATAATTTACTGTGTAATTAATGTAAAATTTTTTGAGTGTTCTGGGGTTGTAGAATCTTCTAAATGCATGGACTACTTCAGGCCTTCTGTAGCTACGTCGGACTTCCAGCGGTAATGCCTTGTTAATTTTCTTGGAAGCGTTAATAGGGTTTATGGCGTTGGGTTCTTTGTTATTGGGATCCGAGGGGTGTTATTTGTTGAATAGGCTTAAAGCATGGTAGGAGGGGGTTGCGCATCTTTGGGCTCCATGTTAATGGTGGCCTGGAGCCGGTGATGCTATCAGGATGCTTTTACAATGAGTGGACGGGGGTAGGTATTTCCCGGGTTTGCAAAAATATAAAAATTACATGCAGGTGTAATACTAATAATAACCCAGGTGTGTGGGTGGGATTATTCCATGCGTGGGGATGGATATGAGGCGTATCCGCTCTCATTTAAGGATAGTTATAGGCCAAGGTATAATAATACTATGTGCCTTGCATGCGGAATTATTTATATATAAAAAAAGAATTGTTATCATAGATTTGGCCTCATCTCTTGCTTAGAGATGCGCATTACGCTTGATTGTCGTTTTTCTGACTCGTCCCTAATACTCCGGCGTAAGCATTGAGAGCCAGGGCGTAGTGAGCCCTCTCTTTAAACGCATGAAATCTATCAACCCCGATGTATATTTTGGCATGTAGTTTAGCTGTTTTTATGTGTTTATGTGTCTGTGTTGGCTAATGTCGTGAGTGATAAGGTTATGGGAGGAGGGAAAGGTGGTATAATGGTAGCCTGTAGGTGGTATATTGGCTATCTGGCCGGCCCTATCCACCTGTGCTCCTGTCATCCTCACTTGGTCAATATCTGCTTTCTATCCGCTCCTTGGGATAGTAAAGTGTGGTGACGCTGTGACGTCACGACCTAATCTGGTCACTCATTTGTAATGTTAATGTAGCAAGTGATCGTAGTGTGACTGGTCATGTCCTGGTCGCCTATGATGGTTTTGGGATTAAAAGTAAAAAGAGAAGTAGTTATTGGGGAGGTCTGTTCCCCCTAGGGAATCTGTCCATATTCGCCCCTGATTAGTGAGCACGTGTGTGGGAAGGACATGGTCGTAATTGTGATTAGGGCAGCTGCGTGTGTGTGGCTATGTTCCGCTACATCACGCGGGCGGGTGGGCTGTTATCGACTAAGACCTATCGTGTGGCGCGTGTGTGGATTCATCGGATATGTCTTATCGTGTCTCATGATGCTAATTGCCAGCCGGCGCGTATAGCCTGTTATCGCACTTGTAAACAAGCTTCTGTGGTCGTATGATAGATCCGGCCTATTATGTCTGTACATTACTAAATGTTATGTCTGATGTAACAGCGTTGAATCCTGTGTCCATGTATACCATTCTTACTGGTTTGTTGATGTGGTCATGTCTGCATTTCATGATCACTTCCGTTGTAACAATAGTGTCTGCCGACCGCAGTGTTGCAATGCTTCTGGAATTCGCAAGTCAGTGTTTTGCTTTGTGTTTTGTCTTCCATGTGCTTGTGTAAAGGAAGTCTCTGACGTTACGTATGTCGGCTACCGGAACGTGACTTTTGCCAATGTCGGAGTGTTGTCATTGTTTGGGATTGCGGGAGTGCCAGTGTGCTAATCTGTCCCGTTTTTGCCTACCGATGTTGTGTGTACACTGTTTTCAGCAAGACCTCTGCCTTGTGTAACTATGTGTAATCCATGTCTGAGAAGTCTATTGTGGTCCCCTTGGAGGCCTTAGGATTTTCGGTGCGCCCCCTTGTTGGGAATTCCTGGGTCGCCAATGTTGAGGTAGGCTGTTGCAGCGAGTACCCTGGGGCGAATCTATGCTCCAGTATGTATGGGAAAAGAACCTTCCTGTCACTATAAACATGTATCTGACCCACTTATGTGCTTGTCTGGGGCCAATTTCAGTCTAATTGGGATTCTGGATTTTTGTTTTCCACGGCGTCCGATTTTTGCTGGGCATTGGGACCCGCGATCCCATGTAATTCTCTGTGTTTCTTGTCTGCGTTGTCTGTTGGGATTTTTGCGTTCCTGGTGCAGTTCCTGATTGTGTTTTTCGCGCCAAAAATACCACTGGTTAGTTTGTTTTTGGCACGCCTGTGTTGTGTGATCGAGAGTTCGGACCCGCCTTGGTTTAAGGTTCTGGTGTTACGATTTTTTTTGTACTGTATGTCCCATGGCACGTGTGTCGTGAGTTTGAGACGCGCGGATGAGAATACGCTTTGGCGTGAAAAATTTTGGTCTTTTGGAATGCTCCTCGTATTGTAATTTTGAGAGTTATAGGGTTTTGAAACTCCCGTAAATGATTGTGTATGTTCCAGCCAGGCCTGGAGTACGCTTAGCTTGTCCGTAGCTAGTGAAGGTCGCGCCTCAGGAGTGTGTTATCACTGACGGCGATAGTATCTAATTTCATTGACGTGTGCACTATCTATTACTTGTCTGGCGATGTTCATATGTCCAACACGTATGTGTGTGGGAGCTTGATTGCTCGCTCTGTTGTTGTGAGCATGGCTTTCCGTAATGGAAAAGAACCTTCCACTAAATACGTTCGTGTCGTCAAGTTTTGTGTTAATGTAAGCGTGGGTCGAATATATCCCTGATAGTGGTACTAAATGTCGTTATGCATATGTGTCACTGGGCCGCTAGCCGCGTGTTTGGTGACTGGGTGTCGGCTGTGATTTTATTGTTTTATGCGTATGAATATCTGTTAATATAACAGTCCTTTATTCTTCTATCCTCCCATTGGATAGTTACCCGACCTTACATTCCTGGTATCCAGAAGGTTGCGGGTTCGAGACCGTCTTTGTCCAGGATAATTATTCCTGTTGCCTTTTAGGCTAGTGTCTCCCGGACAGATTTGCAGTGTTGGGTTCGTATTGCGGTGAGGTCATCGGGGTCCGAAGGCTATTTCTTGGCCTTCTTTCCCGTCTGCCCGTGGAATGATTTCCCTTCCTTTTGACAGCGTTCTTGTCTTTACGTGTGGGTGTGGGAGCTTTGCGGGTGTGATATGCCTTCATACGGCGGGCGTGAATAGTGTCTTTAATGAGCTTGCGTCCATGGCGCACGTTGACAATATAGTTTAGGTCAGATACCTTCCTGCATACTTTGAAGGGACCTGACCAACGTGGCAGGAGGAACTCGGACACATTTTTCTTACGGGCGGAATTGGAAACCATAACCAATTGCCCGGGTGTGTATTCCACGGTCTTTCTATGCCGATCGTACCGTTCTTTTTGTTTTCTCTGCGCCGCGGCTATGTTCTTTCTAGCGTCCATGCGAGCTATCTGCAAGTGCTCTAGCCGGGCGGCATTGTCCGTGTGAGTGTCCTGTGGGATGCATATATTGTCTATGGGACTTCTGGGCGTGTATCCGTGCAATAGGAAGTGTGGAGAGTGTTTTGTAGCCGTAGATATGGAGGTGTTGTAGCTAAGTGTGATGGGCTGCAGGTAATCATCCCAGTCTGTCCCCGTGTCCCCTGTGAATTTAGCTAGGGCCATTCCAATTATTTTGTTCATACGTTCCGTTAGTCCATTGGTTTGCGGGGAAAAACTCGTGGTCGTGTATGCCCTTATTCTGAGTACCTCCAAAAACTGTTGGAGCACTCTCGAGGTGAAAATAGTACCTCTATCGGATAATAAGGTTTGGAATAGGACATATCGTGTGACTATGTCGAATATAAATATGACTATGCTGTTTGTGTCTGCTTTGGGCACAGCCTTTGTGATCATGTACCTGGTGAGATACTCGGTGGCAACCAGTATGTATTTATTGCCTTTTTGAGATGTCGTAATGGGGCCTTTAACATCTATCCCGACTCTGTGAAATAGCTCTCCTACGGGAATTGGGTTGAGTAATCCATGAGGCTTGCCAGGCCTTGTTTTAAATCGCTGGCAAGTGTGACATGTCTTTACGAAGGTGTCTATGTCAGTCTTCATGTTTTCCAATAATACTTGTCCCGGATTCTAAGGTATGTTTTATGCGTACCCAAATGTGCCCCTGCCAGTGGGCTATTGTGGTGTCCGATCATTATATTCTCTTTCAATGACTCCGGAACCGCTATTGGTGCATTATCGTGCATGGCTGTGGGCTTAAATTTCAGTACCCCGTCTTTGTCTAGGAAAAATCGCTGTCATGGAGTCCACCTTATCCAAGTTTTCTAATGCCATTAGAATCTGTTTCAAGTATGGATCACGTTCTTGCTCCTGCTTGATGTTAACCACCGTCAGGGCAAAAGTGGGCATGTTGTCCCATTCGTGGTCCTTACTGTCATCTGTGTGGTCGGCTACTGGCAGCCTAGACAACCCATCTGCATCTAGGTGTGTAGCGCCTTTCTTGTGCTTGACCACGAAGTTATATTCATACAGGCGGAATATAAACCTATTGAGCCACGAATTTGGTTTTTTAAATTTGTCCCAAAAAAGCAGGCTCGCGTGGTCAGTCACTACCGTGAACTGGATACCATGGAGGTATACCCGAAAGTAGTTCACTCCCCATGAAAATGCCAGCATTTCCCGCTCTGTGGCAGAGTATCTAGTCTCAACGGCCGTTAGTTTCCTGCTAGCATAAGCTATGGGCCGTATGCGCCCTTCTGCATCCTCCTGCAATAGGGCCGCCCCCAGCCCGTACTGGCAGGCATCCTCGTGTAAAAAGGTGGGCCTATCACTATGGAAGTGTTGCAGTAATGGTGGTGAGGTCAATAGTTGCTTCAGTGTGTTGAAGGCATCTATGTGTTCCTGTTGAATGCTGAAGGGCGTCTTTTCACGTGTGAGTTCGGTTAGGGGGTGGGCGATGTGCGCAAACCTGTGGATATATTTCCGATAATAAGAGGCCAGCCCAATAAAACTGCGCAATTGTTTCAAATTTGTGGGCATTGGGATGCCCGTTATTGCGTCAGTTTTCGCTGGGTCGGGAATAATGCCCTATCTGTTTATAATATGGCCCAATATGTTAATCTGCTGTCTGGCAAATTGACATTTCGCAGGTTTAAGCCTTAGTTTGGCCTCTCTAATCCTTGCGAAAGCCTCCTCCAAATGTTCGAGATGTTCGTCAAAGGTGTTGGAGAAGACCGTTATGTCGTCGACGTGGACTAATACGGAACGCCATTTTAGACCTGAAAATGTCTCATCCACTAGCTTTTGGAAGGTTTGGCTGGCGTTTCGGAGGCCCATTGGTAACCTTGTGTAGGTATATAGACCGTTCTCTATAACGAACGCCAGCTTGTGCCTATCCGGTTCATAGACGGGGATTGAATAGAATCCACTATAACAATCCATCGAACTGAACCAGCTAGTCCCGCCAAGGGCATCCAAATAGGTGTCTGCCCTTGGTAGTGGATAACTGTCATTTTCGACTAACTTATTGAGCCTACGGTAATCAGTACAAAACCTGTGGGATCCGTCCCGTTTTTTGGTCAGCAAAACTGGGGCGCTGTAGTTCGAAATGACCGGGACGATGACCCCTGCTTCGAGCATCTCTGTGATCTGAGTGTCGATGGCCTGTCTCTCCTTCTGGCTCACCCTGAAGGGAGGCTGGTGTACTGGCCGGTCACTGGTGAGTGTGACGTGGTGTTCGATAAGGTCTGTCACTGCAAGATCCTTCATCGAATGGGCAAAGATATCCCTGTTGGCCTCCAGGAGCTCCGTGAGCCTGTTATTTTGCTCCGGTGTCAGGTCCTGTCTATGATTTTGGTTGGCCGCCTTATCTGTGTGTGTGTCTGTGTGTTGGCTGATAGTGTGCAGCGTAGAGGCCTGGTGCTCGTGGATTTCTCGCTCCGCTCGAATCCCATCTGTATTCCTGGTGCATATCATGGGATGTGTAGTGAGCCTCCGGTCATGCTTTAAATGCATCTTACCGCTAGCAAAATTTATACTAGCCTCATACTTAGCGAGGAAATCCATGCCAATTATGGCTGACGCAGAAAGATGTTCTATAACGAACATGGGGTGTGTTGTGGCAAAATGGTCTAGCCTGAGATGTATGTTTGCCACCCCCGCGTTTTCTAGCGTCTGAGCATTGGCCGCTACGTGCCGGATGTCACCCGTGACACCGTGTATTTGACCTTCGGTAACGTGTCTTCTGTTTACACAACTTACCGCTGCCCCAGTGTCAATTAGGGTCTGCACCCTGTGGCCATTTATGCTGGCGTGTATCGTGAGCGCCGATACCTGGAATCCATTGCCCTGCACAGATGTGTTGTGTGGGGTGTATGTTGTTGTTGTTGTTGCTACCAGCGTAACATCTGTACTGGGAAGGCATGGAGCTGGCCGCTTATCGTACCTGGCACGCTTGGCCTCTAGGCTTACTTCCTGTCCCGAGTACTTTGGCTCGGTCAGCAAAGTGCGCTCACCGAGTACATTGCCTGCTCTCTTAACCGCCCGCACTGTGAAAAGAGAAGTCTTCTGGCGAACGTATAATGTATTGACAGTTCCGAGCTTTTGTGTAGGTGTGTTGTTCTTTTCTCTCTACTGGGGAGGTGTGTCTGCAAATGTGACCCTGCGCTTGCCTTTGTTACCCCGTTTTTTGTTCCAGGCGGTCGCGAGTTCGACTCCGGTTGCTGGCTTTCCAATGCCAGGTGAGCTCGCGTCCTGCGCCTGTGTGGGGTCACTTCCAGCCCTGTGTTGTGGTGTAGGGGGTATGGTTTCCTGTTTGGGGGGTGTGGGTTTTCCTCCGTCCTGTTTGTGCGTAATTGTGAGGGGCGTATAGTGTCCCGCCTTAGGGTTCCCTGTAAACAGTATGTGTAGGTCCCTGTCAAATCCCGCAGTATTAAATAGCGGGGGCGAGTGCACATCAGTGTATACGTGAATGTTTACTTTAAGCACCTTGCCGAGAGCGGTCACCTCTACGGCGCGGGCATAGGTGCCGTCCCTACCCATGTATTTTTGGTAATCCGCCCCGGGCTGAAATGGGTTTTCCCGCTCGTCCGACACAAAATCTCGGTACTCTTTTCAGTTGGCCAGGATGTGTTGGACCGTTTTCTGCCTGTATTCCTTATGATGGTCCTCGGTATTCTGGACTAGGAAGCTAATAGCTCTAAACAGGCAGTTGCCGTCTCCTTGTACGGGGTGTGTCTGGAAATGGCCTGGGGGCGGATCGTCAGCCTGGGCTTTAGCTGGCTGCTTTTCCCCTTACTCTTACGAGTTTGTTTGGGGGAGGGGCCTCTCTGGTGTTGTGTTGTGGGAGGAACCTCAGCCGCTTTAACAGCTGGCCGAACCTCCCCGTCAAAGCGTTTTTTTGAAACGTAGGTGTTCGTCTCCCTGTACTGTATGTGCGACCCCCCTCGGGGTGGCTGCGCCAACTCCCCGCCTGCGGTGTGTAGCTAGGTGTGGGGAGTATTGCCCCCCTGTCTGTCCGGCGGGGTGCCTCGTCCCTGAACTCCCTCGGGTGTTCGTCGGGGAGGGGATAGTGTTCCGGGCCCTTTGTGTATGTATTTGTATTGTCCCGTCCTCTTGTGGGTTTTCTTGCCTGTCGGTTATTGCCCGGTGGTCCGTTTTCCTGTTTCCGCCAGGGTGGGGTGTATGTTTGCTGCTGCGGGGGCGGGTTTTCCCGTCGATTCCCCTTTTCCCTGTACTGGGAGGCTGCATACCCCTGTCTGGTCGGGGGTGGGTTTCCTCGACGGTCCACATTTCCCCTGTACTGTGGGGGTGCATAGCTTTGCGTGGGGGCGGGTTCTCCCGATACTCCCCATTTCCCCTATATTGCGGGGCTGCATAGCCTTGCCTGCTTGGGGGCGAGTTTTCCCGGTACTCCCTGTCTGCCCTGTATTGTGGGGCAGCATATCCCTGTCTGCTTGGTGGCGGGCTGTTTCGCCGGGGGATGGTGTGCTCGTACTCTTCAGGGTAGTAATCCTGTGCGTACGGGGATGGTGGTCGCCGTGAGGGGTATGTCGTCTCTGTGTCCGTGTACGATACCGGTGAGTACCGCGGAGGGTAGTGTGGTCTGTCTTGTGCATGTGGTGTTGTCGGCCGCTGTGGAGGGTAGTAAATTTCCTCCCTCCCGTCGTGTCTCCTTTCCGTGTACCTCCTGTCCCTTTCAGGATAATAGCGCTCTTCTGTGTCTGTTAATTCATCCCTAGGCGGTCTACCGCCTGCTTGGATGGCAGCTATGGTCAATTTCTCCATCCTGTCCACTAATTCATCCATTTTTTGACTAGTGTCATCCTTTTGTGGATGAAAGTGCTGATTCACGGCTTTCTCCGTAGCTTTTTCCGTGATCTTTTTCCCTTCCTCTATGGTCTTTATGTTGTTCAACATGTGTTGGACCGTGGGGTTGTTCATGATACACAACTTGTCCACGATGGATGGTCTAAGGCCCTGCATTAGCAGCTTGACTTTCTGCTTATTTGTCATAGCTGCGTTATATTTATCGCACATTAACAACATTGCGTTGACGTACGACTGGGCGCTTTCTTTAGGCCCCTGTGACCTCTGTCTGATTTGGTCATACAGGTCCTCATCATCTGGTATGAGCTGGAATTCGCTTATCAACGAAAAAAGTGATTTCCTCCCATGTGGCATTTTCTAAGTTGTCCTCATGAAGCTCATACCATATCATGGCCGCCTTTGTGAGGTATGCTGGGAGGAGCCGCTCTCTGATATTATCGCTCCAGCCATTGATCCGAGCCGTTCTATTGAAGGCCTTGAGGTATTCCTCGGGATCCTGGCCTTCCCCCGTGAACTTTGTGGGGTGGATCATGGGGTATTCTGTGTGTCTGTTCATCTCGTGTTCGGCTGTGTCTCGTTGGCTGTGTAGTGATTGTGGTCTGTCTATGCTTTTGGCACCGCTATCGTGTCCCGAGGTGTTAGTGTTATTCAGAGGGGAATTAGCCTCACTCCCCGTGTACGACACTTGTGTTACGTTACCAGGTGGCTGGTCACCTGATATATCGGTACTGATTGATGGTGTGTTGTCGTACTGTGTGGATTTGACTACGTGTACAGTCCTGTCTAAATCCTGTTTCACCGTCTCCAAAATAGTGTGAATGTCAAGGATTGCCTCTGTCGTGTGATTGTCTGCTTTAACAGTGTCTATATCTAGTAACTGTGTGATGCGCGCGAGCAGATTATCAGTCTTCTGCTCTGTGATTTTCAGTTGCTGCAACAATAGGGGGTGGAGTGTTGGCAGGCAATCTACTTCACTAGCGCTGGATATTGTACAGCATCCCAGGGGTATGCACCCCTTGGAGACCATCCCCCCAACATCTGGCTAAATCCCCTAAAATGGCAACCCTTGGAAAGCCGGGGCAACATCCATTAATACTGTAAGGACAGCTTGCTACTCCATAAAGCAGCTCAAGCCTTACGTAATCATTACACTCAGCGACATAGTACTAACTGGGGCAGCATGCCAACACAATGTTGACAGCAGGACGTCAAAAGGTATAAGAAGGCGTCCTAATGAGGTCAAAGGATCTCTTCATTGTCAGTGCTTCATCGAGACAGCCGGAGGCTACGCTGGTGTCAACCGAGGTGAGTCAGTCAATCGTGTTCAGAGTTCCTATTTTTGTAACCCGTCACACACCACTTGTACACATTGTGAACGTAATTTCATTCCCTACAAGGGACTCACACAAAGAATCACAGACCAATAAAACACTTGGCCCACACTCTACACTAGCATTACTGTTATACGCCTCTTTACATCCCAACGCCCTTCCTTATTCCCGTCACGTAAAGACGTGACAGACGGTAAGCCATTAGCGCTAACTCAGGTACCTTTGCGTTTCTCTAGCCGGCTCGGCTGCCAACAAGCGGCGCGTGCCACTCGGCTGATACAAGCAGATTCAATTACATAATAAGCAGTCAGCTGAGCGATTAGCGCAGCGACCCTTTACAGTGGGTCCCATCCCCTCAAACACTACCACATTATTTATAGGGACGCCCCCTAGTTCCTAGCACACCACAACACACTACACTGGTCAGCTTGCCCTGTCAAGGGAAGCTACCCTTTTAGGCAACACCTTATAAATTAGTACAACAACTCTCCCTTTTAGATCCACCCCCAAATAAGGGATCTAAAACACTGGTGGAGGCGCCGTCCTACGCATAGAGAAAAGGGACTCAACCAACGAGCCCTCGTAGGTAAAACGACCCCTTCCGTACCGCAAAAAGCCAAGCAAATAGTGAGAAAATTTTTCCCCCAGACAAAAAGCACCATTTTTTTTTGTGTGCTCCAAACTAGCTACACAGGGGAAATTCTTAATAAACCAACCCCCTAGCCCCATACAGAATCAGAGAAATATAAGAATACACTGTCAAACACGCACAGATTTTTTTTTATTTTACATACACTCCATTCAACATGGTCCCCCTATACCGCCTAGCTGTGCTAAGGAGCATTGGGGAGTACCAGGAATTAATTGCCTGGCACAGAGTTTTTGAAACTAGGCAGGACTACCTCAGAAGGTTTCAGCAGCTCCTGCACGCCCAGTACATGCGGATCATAAGAGCCCTTGTCCGGCCACTCCGCAGTGCTAAGAATCGCAAGGTTCGGGCGAAAATCCCCACCCTCCGCACACAAATCATAAAAGCACACTGGCAACTACACTGTCGACACGAGTTTATGTTCCAACAATGGGAAACACTCATCACGGAACACAGACGGATAGGGACTCAGGACACAAAAGTCGCTGAACAGGCCATATGCCTCAATAGGCAGTACACCCAAATTTGGGATGAATACCGTGAGCTCCAGGCCAACAAGGCCATTTTTGAGTTCATGGTAGGGCCACCAGCCCACCCGAGAGAGGACATAAGCGTGGATACGCTGACTCGACAATTTGCGAGGATGTCCCTCTCGCCACGTACTGTAACAGAATGGAAGGAGTTCGCCGTGGCCACAGTCAAGAAGACGGCCAGGTTAGGCTCCAACTTACTACAAAATAAACCTTACATAAACACATGTCCTTCAGCTCCGGATCGGAAGGCAATTTTGCCAAACCGAGGGGCAGAGCCTAGAACAATCCCCTCGGAACAAAGGGACGAGAGGGAGTTGAAGCCAGGACTCTCAAATGCACATAGCATAACAGAGGGACAACGGGACGTAACCACGTCATGGGCAGACGACATAGAACCCGTCCCAATACACATAAAGCCTACATACACGTACACAGATAGGTTAACACATTGGCAGGAGTCGGCCGTGGCCACAGGCCGAAAAGCGGTCAGGCTACAAGCCACCACATTGCTAGGCCGGACACAAGCCATTAAGCGACCTTTACCGCCAGTTCAAAGGGCAAATTTGCCAGAACAAAGGCGAACACCGGTATTAGTCCCTCAGGATGCACGATATACGCACGAACATTTTGATCGGGCATTACCACACAGTACACGGGGATTAGGAAAGGTGTTCTCACCTACCCCACAAAACCACGCAGTCAAATATATCCACACTCCCGTAAAATCTACTAGGGCAGCGCCAAGCGCAATTAGGCCCTCGAATACAGGTACATTTAAACCTATAGACACGCGCCACGGTGGAAGTAGGCCAAAGCTTACTTTGCTAGAAATTCCGCCGGAAGGTAGCAAAGGAACACCCCAGTGGATTCCAGAGGCCTATCATCTATTAACAGGGCAAAACCCTTCACCTTTCTGAGCACTGAAGCTCGAAAGAGGATAACGACTTCCACCAGGGCCACAGAAATAAACTAACATCGCTAACACCAACATTATAGGCCACATAAATTCTTTCACACGGGGGCGATAAGAAAATGGTCCAACAAGTACATAATCAACATAAAATTGCATATTTTTCGTTCTTATTTTATGTATATACAGTGCAGCATAGCCAAATTAGAAGGAACAATTCTAAATCCTTCCTGTTTTTTTTTCGGAACCATGGCATTTTTCTCTCAGGCCATCAATGGTTATTGGGCGAAGTGATTAACGCCATAACGTAAAGTCTCTAAATATGCTAAGCCAAGTGGAAGCCAAGCAGGCTTCAGGCTGAAAGAGAGATATTTTGAACACAGCTTAAGCATAAAATCACAGCATAAAGCTTAAGTGAGTCTTTCTAAGTAGAAAATGACTAAACGTTCTATGTTAGGGTTCCACAGTTTGATAGATCCTCCTGTTGCGGGCGAAAGCCGTAAGTGTGGCAGGAATTAAGACTCTCAAACTAACTTCAAAAATTTGGTGAGGTGTGCTTTAGCCAACTGAAAAGCCCAATTGCACACCGGGACGAGACACTGTCATTGTGGTGAGTTACAATTACTTTGAAAGGCAGGTTTGACTCCCATAGTGCACTGGCTTTGCTCCTGACGTGGATACAAGTGTGTCAATTACGTCTTGCAATGGCCTTCCTAATGTGTACTAGACAGTGTCGGTAGATTCCCCTGAGACGTAACCAGTTTACGGTAGTACTCACGTTACCAAAATGGTAAATACTACACTCAGGTCCCAAGCACATTTTTTTTTACATTTTTTATAGTGTTCACGACATAATTTTTAGACATAGGTACACGTAAAGGCGGAAATACTGCCAAAAGGAAAGGAAGTAATCCCACGGGCAGGCGTGAAAAGAGGGCCAAGAAATAGCTCGCTGACCGAACCGGGATACGATCCTAACACTCACCAGAACTGTCCCGGAGACACAACCTTCATGGTGCCGGAAACAATTACTCTGGGTAAAAGGCGGTCTCCAAACCCGCAACCTTCTGAATACCAGGAATATAAGGTTGAGTAAATATCCAGTTCTAGGATAGAATGATGGGAAAGCTAAGACAAATTGGGACAGTTCCACTCACAGCGGGTCATAAACGAAAAACAATACAATCGCCTCTGGCATCTGGTCACCAAACACGCGACTAGCGGGCCAGACACACTCGCGTACAACGACATTTTCTCCAGGGATAAAGAACATACTTGAACAATGATACAGTTAACACAAAATCTGGGGACACACATGTAGTCAATGGAAGGTTCTTCTATAGTACGGCCAACGCATATGGGATTTCCGAAGTGAAATGCCATGGCCCATGGTTTGGATTCCAAGTAAAACGGAAATCCCGTGGCTCATGATCTCCAGATACGGTCACGTTAAACCACAAATTCCCCTCTTTTCTGTCACAATGCGAAAAGCACTCATCACAGTCACAGAGAAGTAGGCGATTAAAAACACATGTGCCGGACATGCAGCGTTATCAGGACAAGTAACGAGCGTGCGCGCAGGACATTGCAATCCGATACCGCCATACTCAGCAAGAACGCAGGCCTCAGTAATAATCTGCACGCTTACAGACAACAGCTCTCAGAGCAGAGCGCACGGCATCATTCACGCCCGATTTAGAGACCCTATATCTTCCAAAATTACACTACAAGGGGAAATCAAAAACGTACAAACTCTACACAGGTATGCATGCTTTCATTTGCGCACTGCACATCAACGGGAACGTGCCATTTTAAATGCGGCACGAAAATGATCACACCAAGTCTTTACAGACAACCGGATTCGAACCCATGACCACACACCACACGCGTACCAAAAACTAACTATCCAATGGTATTTTTGGTACACGGAACACAAGCAAAACCCACACTGGGAAAGCCCCAAGCCCTGTCACACAACGCAAACATAAAACACAGAGAATGACATAAGGTCACGGGTCTGAGTTCCAGTAAAAATTTAGACACAAGGAGAACAGCTATTCAGGCGTCCAATCATACTGAAATTGGCCCATACAAGTGCATGAACAGGGAATACTACATTTCCTCCCACCAAAAACCAGACATAAAATTTCGCATTACACCAGGCATAGAGGAATACATTTCACGAACACAGGTAGGAAAATTTCGCAAGACACAGGTCTTAAGGAACAATGGCCACACGACGTCATTACCTAACTAGGGCGAATTGCTACATTAAGCCGCTAGGAATCCAAAACAATGACCACACTTGCATTCGTGCAAAAAGGCATATACCAGCGGATGACAAACAGTAACTTCCCGGCCTGGTATTGCACATACCAATTGCTGACTGCAGACTATTCACACTGCAATACTGCGGTGACGAGACACTATTGCGTATCGCCCGTGACCATGAAATTACACACACATAACAATTATAACGCCATACATTTTTTCCCCACACTGCAAAAACATTTGGCAATGGACAAGACGTGACACAGCGGAACTTATCTTGGGCCTATAGGGCACGTTGGCAAGCCACGGGCGCCTTCTGCCCACACAGGCGATACATATTACGACTTGGCCTGCAACAGACCAACCGTCCGCGTGGTGTAGCGGTACATAGGCACACACACGCACTCGCACTCACCAATTAGGAGCGGACATAGGGACTTTGAGGAAACAGGACCTCCCCTTAATAACTTCTTTTCGCGATTCTATTCCCGAAATAAATCATTCCAGGCGACTAGCACATGACCAGTCGTACTACGACCACTGGCCACATCTACACTGCAAATGGCCGACCAGATTAGGTCATGCAGCTCTACTATCCCAAGGCGCGGATAGAAAGCCAACATGGACCAAGGGAGGACGACAGGAGAACAGGCTACCAGCGTACCACCTTACTCCCTTCCCATAACCTTCTCACGCCCAACATAAACAACGTAAACACATCTACACGACCAAAACAGCTACACTACATTACAAAATACACACAGGGGTTGATGGACTTCATGCGTCTAAAAAGCAGGCATGCTACGCCTTGCGTCCCGATGCTAACACCTGAGTATTAGGGGTGTGTCAGCAAAACATTAAAGAAGCATAATGCGCCTCTCCAAATGAGAGAGGAGGCCATAGATATATACCAACCATTCTTTAGTACTTAAACACTCCCGCATGAAAGGAACATATGGTATTATGCCCCATCCTACACCTATCCGTACATGAAGGCAGAAACTTCATATCCAGACACATGCATGAGTATCCCATCCAATTACCAGGGATTTTAATATCAAACCTGCATGAATTTTCGTATTTTTGCAATCCCGGGAATTACCTCCCCACTCCACTCACTATAGAAGCATCCCAGTGGCATCACCGGTTTTAGGCCACCACTAACGTGGAACCCAAAGGTGCGAAAACCCTTCCTACCATACTTTAAGCCCACTCAACAAATAACTACCCCCAAATCCTAATAACAGGGTACCTGACCTTACAGACCCTACTAACACCTCCATTAAGGTAAAGAAAGCATTATTGCTGGGAAGCTGACATAGCGATGGTAGGCCAGAAGTAGCCTATGTACTTAGAAGATCTACAACCCCGCTACACTGGAAATATTTTACATTTTACACGGAGATTGAACCATTCACACAGGTTACGACACATTTTCTTTTTCTCTCTCTTACAAAGGAATCTGATACGAACTGATGGTTGACAACGGTGTAAGCCGAAGGGCAGGAGGGACCACACTGGAGCAGAGCTGGGGAAGGCGATGTGGACCCTTACCCCAGTTGGCTCACCAAATAACTGACGACTAGACCAAACAGACGAACTACGTAAGGTCAAAGCATTCGGGACCGGACACGGGCAAACATCGAGATCTAGGGGTGCATGTCGCTTATCCCCCTTGTCGGAGAAGGTTACACCCACTATGTGTCACGGTCATCGAAGCCAAGACCTGCAGGGAGACTTTCTGAGAATGGCGGGAGAAATAGCTCACTCAGCGCCGGCCTCGGGAACTATCCCTAGAGACGACCCCATTATGACTAGACTTCTAGTTAAGTTTAAATTTAAGTAGGCACGGCTTCCATAGCGGGAAGCAAAACTCCTGTGCGTTGGAGCAAAACACACTGCGGCCCATAGAGGCAAATTCATATATCAATGCGAAAAAGCATACTACGGCGGCCCATAGAGGCAAATTTATATATCAATGCGAAAATGCATACTACGGCGGCCCATAGAGGCAAATATCACTGCGAAAAGCAGATTGCGACGGCCGATTAAGGCGAAGACAATATTATGCCATTGGACCACACTGTCCAATGCCCACATAAATGGCGACGCAACGGGCAACCTGAGGGCATTAAGAGAGGGGCATTGCGCGCCCCTCACAGGAGCCAAGTGGGCGGCTCAACTACGTTAAATAGGAACAGCACACGGTTATGAACACGGAAGTTACAGCGGGCGAAACGGTTAGCTTAGTGGCACCGTAAGGCGCCTGCGAATAGGTTAGTACTAGTATTAAGACCTAGAATAGATGTCGACAATAGTATTAAAACGGAGGGGACTACGAGGCATTGTTGGGTTCCGGTCCCGACAATGTACTACAAGGGCGCCCCCACGAGAGAAATCAAGCGGCCAGCCTCCATCTAAATTTTAGTACTTAAGTCATAGTGCCATGTTAAGGTCACTTAGATGTAAGCAAATTTACTAACAGCTGTTGCTAATAATAGCACAGCACATTTCGGCTTTAGAATAAGGTCCACTCGGCATGTAAATACAGAATAGTTTTACAGTTAAGTAATTTTATCGACAAGTTAAATAAGTAAGGTAAGATATAAGGTAACATAAACCTACATTTAAGGCATTTTTTTTATATATATAGCTCACCGTAGAATATATCGGCACTCGGGGACTATAAATCCGTTACCGAGGTAAGCCCGACAATACTTAGGATAAACTAGGTTAAAATAGGCATAATCAAAGTGGAATATATCGGCACTCGGTGACTATAAATCCGTTACCGAGGTAAGCCCGACAATACTTAGGATAAACTAGGTTAAGATAGGCATAATCAAAGTGGAATATATCGGCACCCGGTAACCACAATTCCGCTACCGGGGTAAGACCAACTACATATTATTTACGGCATTACGGCACCGTATAGGGTAAGCCCGGCCTTGCAGCTAAGTAACATTAATCATGCTATTTTTTTCAGTGAAAGAAGAGCTTCAACCAGTACTAATATGTTTTTTTCTAAACCTCGCCATTTTTTCACAGGCATCGTCACCAGATACAGGAAACTGGTGACGGGAATTTCACTGCCATATAGCAGTGGCATATTATTTACAGCATGCCATGATGTGTACTATTTTTTTTTATTTTCAACTTGCACTAATCCCGACACACTCGCAAACACTCACCACATTTTTCTTTTTCAGCTACACACTCTAAAATAAATCTGCACAGCAGGACTGGTGCCTGTGGGGTACCAGGCTTACTGGCAGATCAACTAAAATATAAACACATAAAGCGTCAAAATGCGACGCAGATTACGACAATGAGGGCGCAACCGATTTGTGGCAGTGACTCTCATTGTCAAGTGTGAAAGCATTCACCCACAGAGGATGCTTCACAGATTAGGTATTAAGCATACATGCAAGCGGTACGACCACTATACCGTACCAAGAAGTGGCCGTACAGAATCAGCCGTGAGACGGCAAGAGTACGTACAGACGGGTAGCGTGCACGCGAGGTACCTCACATAAACTATAATTATAAGGGATTAGCGCGATTAAGTAGACATAAGACCACTGTAATTTATAATTTTTCAGGATAAACTTTATACAATTTTTCCACTAGACATAAGGTCATTGTAATTTATAATTTGTCAGGATAAACTTTATACAATTATACACTATATATCTTTTTGTTTGTGTGTCAAGATGCCAATGTACATGATGTGTATGATTTGTTTCCTTTCATTTTTTCCTTCTTCTAACTTCCCCATTTGTCAGGGTGTTCCGTTTTTCCCACACAAATAAATACTTTTGAATATTTCCCTTAAATTATACCCTGGAACACCCATTTTTCTATTTTCTTCTACCTTTCTTATTGCAGGGAGCATTTTTTCCCTAAGATGGGGCGGACGACGCAATCATCCGTTCGGCCCTGGGTTTTTCCTCCCTGCACAAATATGTAACACATCACCATCAGAAACCATGTTTTTTTTTTAAACTAGCAATATGCCAGCAAATGCAAGGGCAATTTTTTTTACATGTCGAATTTATTTTAATGTTCAATTTTTCTCAAAATGTCAATTTTTTCCCAATGTTAATCAAATCTTTCGCAAATGTCAATTTTTTTTGTTTGTTTCTTCACAATGTCAATGTATACATATATATGTAAATCCCATAACCCTCCCCTCTGAACACGGGCTCACCTCACACCCACACTTCGATACGACGCCACCAGGAGATACGAGGGGATTTCAAGGACCACTACGTCAACGCCCCAACCTCCAGTTCCGTTCCCGTTCGCGAGGACGCGAACAAATGAAGGAAGACTCTTGTACAGCATCCCAGGGGTATGCACCCCTTGGAGACCATCCCCCCAACATCTGGCTAAATCCCCTAAAATGGCAACCCTTGGAAAGCCGGGGCAACATCCATTAATACTGTAAGGACAGCTTGCTACTCCATAAAGCAGCTCAAGCCTTACGTAATCATTACACTCAGCGACATAGTACTAACTGGGGCAGCATGCCAACACAATGCTGACAGCAGGACGTCAAAAGGTATAAGAAGGCGTCCTAATGAGGTCAAAGGATCTCTTCATTGTCAGTGCTTCATCGAGACAGCCGGAGGCTACGCTGGTGTCAACCGAGGTGAGTCAGTCAATCGTGTTCAGAGTTCCTATTTTTGTAACCCGTCACACACCACTTGTACACATTGTGAACGTAATTTCATTCCCTACAAGGGACTCACACAAAGAATCACAGACCAATAAAACACTTGGTCCACACTCTACACTAGCATTACTGTTATACGCCTCTTTACATCCCAACGCCCTTCCTTATTCCCGTCACGTAAAGACGTGACAGACGGTAAGCCATTAGCGCTAACTCAGGTACCTTTGCGTTTCTCTAGCCGGCTCGGCTGCCAACAAGCGGCGCGTGCCACTCGGCTGATACAAGCAGATTCAATTACATAATAAGCAGTCAGCTGAGCGATTAGCGCAGCGACCCTTTACAGTGGGTCCCATCCCCTCAAACACTACCACATTATTTATAGGGACGCCCCCTAGTTCCTAGCACACCACAACACACTACACTGGTCAGCTTGCCCTGTCAAGGGAAGCTACCCTTTTAGGCAACACCTTATAAATTAGTACAACAACTCTCCCTTTTAGATCCACCCCCAAATAAGGGATCTAAAACACTGGTGGAGGCGCCGTCCTACGCATAGAGAAAAGGGACTCAACCAACGAGCCCTCGTAGGTAAAACGACCCCTTCCGTACCGCAAAAAGCCAAGCAAATAGTGAGAAAATTTTTCCCCCAGACAAAAAGCACCATTTTTTTTTGTGTGCTCCAAACTAGCTACACAGGGGAAATTCTTAATAAACCAACCCCCTAGCCCCATACAGAATCAGAGAAATATAAGAATACACTGTCAAACACGCACAGATTTTTTTATATTTTACATACACTCCATTCAACATGGCCCCCCTATACCGCCTAGCTGTGCTAAGGAGCATTGGGGAGTACCAGGAATTAATTGCCTGGCACAGAGTTTTTGAAACTAGGCAGGACTACCTCAGAAGGTTTCAGCAGCTCCTGCACGCCCAGTACATGCGGATCATAAGAGCCCTTGTCCGGCCACTCCGCAGTGCTAAGAATCGCAAGGTTCGGGCGAAAATCCCCACCCTCCGCACACAAATCATAAAAGCACACTGGCAACTACACTGTCGACACGAGTTTATGTTCCAACAATGGGAAACACTCATCACGGAACACAGACGGATAGGGACTCAGGACACAAAAGTCGCTGAACAGGCCATATGCCTCAATAGGCAGTACACCCAAATTTGGGATGAATACCGTGAGCTCCAGGCCAACAAGGCCATTTTTGAGTTCATGGTAGGGCCACCAGCCCACCCGAGAGAGGACATAAGCGTGGATACGCTGACTCGACAATTTGCGAGGATGTCCCTCTCGCCACGTACTGTAACAGAATGGAAGGAGTTCGCCGTGGCCACAGTCAAGAAGACGGCCAGGTTAGGCTCCAACTTACTACAAAATAAACCTTACATAAACACATGTCCTTCAGCTCCGGATCGGAAGGCAATTTTGCCAAACCGAGGGGCAGAGCCTAGAACAATCCCCTCGGAACAAAGGGACGAGAGGGAGTTGAAGCCAGGACTCTCAAATGCACATAGCATAACAGAGGGACAACGGGACGTAACCACGTCATGGGCAGACGACATAGAACCCGTCCCAATACACATAAAGCCTACATACACGTACACAGATAGGTTAACACATTGGCAGGAGTCGGCCGTGGCCACAGGCCGAAAAGCGGTCAGGCTACAAGCCACCACATTGCTAGGCCGGACACAAGCCATTAAGCGACCTTTACCGCCAGTTCAAAGGGCAAATTTGCCAGAACAAAGGCGAACACCGGTATTAGTCCCTCAGGATGCACGATATACGCACGAACATTTTGATCGGGCATTACCACACAGTACACGGGGATTAGGAAAGGTGTTCTCACCTACCCCACAAAACCACGCAGTCAAATATATCCACACTCCCGTAAAATCTACTAGGGCAGCGCCAAGCGCAATTAGGCCCTCGAATACAGGTACATTTAAACCTATAGACACGCGCCACGGTGGAAGTAGGCCAAAGCTTACTTTGCTAGAAATTCCGCCGGAAGGTAGCAAAGGAACACCCCAGTGGATTCCAGAGGCCTATCATCTATTAACAGGGCAAAACCCTTCACCTTTCTGAGCACTGAAGCTCGAAAGAGGATAACGACTTCCACCAGGGCCACAGAAATAAACTAACATAGCTAACACCAACATTATAGGCCACATAAATTCTTTCACACGGGGGCGATAAGAAAATGGTCCAACAAGTACATAATCAACATAAAATTGCATATTTTTCGTTCTTATTTTATGTATATACAGTGCAGCATAGCCAAATTAGAAGGAACAATTCTAAATCCTTCCTGGTTTTTTTTCGGAACCATGGCATTTTTCTCTCAGGCCATCAATGGTTATTGGGCGAAGTGATTAACGCCATAACGTAAAGTCTCTAAATATGCTAAGCCAAGTGGAAGCCAAGCAGGCTTCAGGCTGAAAGAGAGATATTTTGAACACAGCTTAAGCATAAAATCACAGCATAAAGCTTAAGTGAGTCTTTCTAAGTAGAAAATGACTAAACGTTCTATGTTAGGGTTCCACAGTTTGATAGATCCTCCTGTTGCGGGCGAAAGCCGTAAGTGTGGCAGGAATTAAGACTCTCAAACTAACTTCAAAAATTTGGTGAGGTGTGCTTTAGCCAACTGAAAAGCCCAATTGCACACCGGGACGAGACACTGTCATTGTGGTGAGTTACAATTACTTTGAAAGGCAGGTTTGACTCCCATAGTGCACTGGCTTTGCTCCTGACGTGGATACAAGTGTGTCAATTACGTCTTGCAATGGCCTTCCTAATGTGTACTAGACAGTGTCGGTAGATTCCCCTGAGACGTAACCAGTTTGCGGTAGTACTCACGTTACCAAAATGGTAAATACTACACTCAGGTCCCAAGCACATTTTTTTTAACATTTTTTATAGTGTTCACGACATAATTTTTAGACATAGGTACACGTAAAGGCGGAAATACTGCCAAAAGGAAAGGAAGTAATCCCACGGGCAGGCGTGAAAAGAGGGCCAAGAAATAGCTCGCTGACCGAACCGGGATACGATCCTAACACTCACCAGAACTGTCCCGGAGACACAACCTTCATGGTGCCGGAAACAATTACTCTGGGTAAAAGGCGGTCTCCAAACCCGCAACCTTCTGAATACCAGGAATATAAGGTTGAGTAAATATCCAGTTCTAGGATAGAATGATGGGAAAGCTAAGACAAATTGGGACAGTTCCACTCACAGCGGGTCATAAACGAAAAACAATACAATCGCCTCTGGCATCTGGTCACCAAACACGCGACTAGCGGGCCAGACACACTCGCGTACAACGACATTTTCTCCAGGGATAAAGAACATACTTGAACAATGATACAGTTAACACAAAATCTGGGGACACACATGTAGTCAATGGAAGGTTCTTCTATAGTACGGCCAACGCATATGGGATTTCCGAAGTGAAATGCCATGGCCCATGGTTTGGATTCCAAGTAAAACGGAAATCCCGTGGCTCATGATCTCCAGATACGGTCACGTTAAACCACAAATTCCCCTCTTTTCTGTCACAATGCGAAAAGCACTCATCACAGTCACAGAGAAGTAGGCGATTAAAAACACATGTGCCGGACATGCAGCGTTATCAGGACAAGTAACGAGCGTGCGCGCAGGACATTGCAATCCGATACCGCCATACTCAGCAAGAACGCAGGCCTCAGTAATAATCTGCACGCTTACAGACAACAGCTCTCAGAGCAGAGCGCACGGCATCATTCACGCCCGATTTAGAGACCCTATATCTTCCAAAATTACACTACAAGGGGAAATCTTCTGCTCTGTGATTTTCAGTTGCTGCAACAATAGGGGGTGGAGTGTTGGCAGGCAATCTACTTCACTAGCGCTGGATATTGGTGACTCTTGTCTGTGTTCACTGGCCTGGGATCGTGTAAAAAGTGTGACTTGTGCTGCCGCTGCAGGGTGTTGAGCGCGGATCTCTGATGCCTTGAATTCGAGATCCCTAAGAAGTTGTACTGCAGTCTGGTCGGTTATCAAGTCACCGTTCTTAATTTTTAGCTTCGGCAGGAGTGGAGTCGTACTAGCCGACAAATGGTGCGCAAAGTCTCTTAGTGTGGTTATAAATGTGGTCATTTAATTTCCACTGATTTTGCACTATGGGGCGGATGAGGGTGGGTGTATTAATACAAACTCCTGTGTAATAGAAAAAAAGTGTGGGACGTAATATGGGATTTAAAAAATTCTAGTCTTGCTTGGCTCTATGCGGTACGGGCCGTTTCTACCACGAGAACTAGTTGTATGAGTCCTACCCTTACTGTGCGTGGTACCCGGCCTCCACCAATTTGTTTTAGATCCCTTAGTTGGGGGGTTAGTTAGGGCTAAAACATATATGTTATTGTACTAATTTGGAAGGCGATTCCTAGGAGAGGGTAGCTTCCCGTAGCTGGGAGAACTTACCAGTGTAGCGTGTTGTTTGGTGTACGAATGCTAGGGGGTGTTCCTGCTGAGGTGTAAGAGTCAGCTAGGGGATGAACCTCTGGGTGCAGGTTAACGTACCGGCCTCCCAGCTGGACGGAGTGAGTGATATAACAGACCTGCTTGTGGCAGCGGCTAGCTGCTAGGCGGTCGCGTGCGGGAAACACAATGAAGCCTGAGCAAGCAATTACTTGGCTACTATGGTCACGGTCAATCGTGACGAGAGTCAGGAAGGGTATTAGGATGTGAAGAGGCGTGTAATTACCAAGACAAGTGTAGTTTACTGACCAAGTGTTTATTGGTCAGTGAGTGTGAAATTGTAAGTCCCTTTCAGGGGAATATGAATAATAATACAAGTTAAGTGTACAAGATTGTGGATGGGTTTTACAAAGTAAAGGATATCTGAACACTTGCTGATTCTCACCTGGTGATAGTAGCTGGACCTGAGCCTTCGGCGACACACACTGTATGACAGATAATGCTCCAAAAAGGCCTCTCTTCTTATAGGTCCTGCCGTTGTTTAGTCAGCATTCCATTGACATAGCTGCCCTAGTTAGCTGTTGTGTAGATGTTTATGAGTGTGTTGCAAGTGGTTGGCTAGCCTCCCGAGCTGGGTAGCCGCCCTTGCTGTGTAAAAGGTACTGTTCTGGACTTATGATGTTTGCAAGTTAGGGGTGGTTTTAATAGATGATGGGGGTGGCTTTCAGGGGGTGCAGCCCCCCCCCCCCCCCGGGCCTGTACAATATACTAGAATTGATGGATGAAAGGCGGAAACACAAGAATGTAAGAGATGAAGAGGGGAAAGCAATGTACAGACGTCTGAGAAATGAGGTCAACAAGAAGTGCAAGGAAGCGAAAGAAGAATGGTTGAAAGAGAAATGTGCAGGTATAGAAAATTTTCTGAAATTAGGAAAAGTAGACACAGCTTATCGAAGGATTAAGAATACATTTAGGGAAAAGAAGACTAAATGCTGTAATATTAAGGACACAAATGGAAAGCCTCTAACAGATAGGGAAGAAAAGGTTGAGAGATGGATAGCTTACATAGAGGGTTTGTATAAGGGAAAGGAGATTGAGAATCATGTAATGGAATGGGAGGAGGAAATTGATGAGGATGCAAAAGGAGATTTAATATTGAGATCAGAATTTGATAGAGCTTTGGAAGACTTAAACAGGAACAAAGCACCAGGCATAGATGATATACCGATTGAGTTGCTACGCTGCATAGGAGATGAAGGTCTGATCAGGTTATTTCACTTGGTGTGTAGGATTTATGAGACAGGTGAGGTACCCCCTGATTTCAAGAAGTATGTAATCATCCCTATACCAAAGAAAGTGGGAGCTGACAGATGTGAGGATTACCGTACAATCAGCTTGATTACTCATGCTTCAAAGATCCTGTCTAGAATAATTTACATGAGGATTGAAAGCCGGATAGAAAGGGAGTTGGGTGAAGACCAGTTTGGTTTCAGGAGAAATGTAGGAACAAGGGAAGCTGTACTAAGTCTTAGGCTGATTTTGGAAGGTAGAATAAGGAAAGATAAGTGAACGTTCATGGCATTTGTAGACATAGAAAAGGCTTTTGATAACGTTGATTGGACTAAATTGTTTGACATTTTGAAATCTATTGAAATAAAGTACAGGGATAGGAGGGTGATCTACAATCCATACAGAAACCAGACAGCAGTCATTCGAGCTGAAGGACATGAGAGAGAAGCTGATATTCAGAAAGGTGTTAGGCAAGGCTGCAACTTATCACCCATACTTTTCAATCTTTACATTGAACAAGCAATGAAGGAAATTAGAGAAAAATTTTAAGTGGGAGTGAAGATTCAAGGAGAAATAATTTCAACTCTGAGATTTGCTGATGACATCGTCATCTTGGCCGACAAGCCTGAGGATTTGAATGAGTTTTTGAATGGTATGGACTTCGTCTTACGGAAAGAATACATGATGAAAATTAATAATTGTAAAACAAAAATACTAGAATGCAGCCGAAATATATCAGAAACCTCTATGGACATCAAATTGGCAGGTGAAAAGCTGAAGGAAGTAGGAGACATCTGTAACTTAGGAAGCAAAATAACCAGTGATGGACGAAGCAAAGAGGATATAAAAAGTAGGTTGGCTCAGGCAAGGAAAGCATTTCTACAAAAAAGGAATCTGTTGACATCGAATATAGATTTAGGTATCAGGAAGTCATTTTTGAAAGCCTTAGTCTGGAGCGTGGCGCTCTATGGAAGTGAAACTTGGACTATTGGTGCAGCAGAAAAGAGGAGAATTGAAGCATTTGAAATGTGATGTTACAGGAGATTGATGAAGATCAGATGGGTAGATAGGGTTACAAACGAAGAGGTATTAAGGCGAGTGGGAGAGGAGAGATGTTTCTGGCGACTGCTAATGAAGAGAAGAGATAGGTTGGTAGGAGACATACTAAGACACCCAGGAATAGCAAGCTTAGTTATGGAAGGAAGGGTCGATGACAAGAACTGTAGGGGTAGACCAAGGTTAGAATATGTTAAACAGATTGCCTCGGATGTAGGGTGTGGTAGCTATGTAGAGATGAAACGATTAGCTCAGGACAGGGAGTCATGGAAAGCTGCATCAAACCGGTCAAAAGACTGAAGACTCAAACAACAACAACAACAAATCTATGACATGAGCCCGCCGGCTTTACTTCCTCTCCGAAGGAAAGCATACTGAAGGAAGTTAGCGCTCTTAAAACATACTACGACTTCTGATGGGTTTGAAACGCTAGCAGAACTTAACACCTAAAATACAATTTTGTTTGCCGACTGGACCTCTAAGATCATGTTTACAATATTAAATCATTTATAGTATTTAGGCCCGTATTAACTGGGGGACTTACTGGGCAACCGCTAAATTTCCGGAAAACTATACATAACCGCTTGGGCATTAAACGTCAAGTTATTAAAATTTAAACCCTCCACAAGAGAATATACTTTAGCGATGTTGATTATTTATGGACAAAAATTAAAGGATCGTCTTCGTCCCCATGCAGATCATGCCGTTGATATGACTTGTATGTGAAACTGCACTAGTCAGGAGATCCTAAACTTGTTATTTAAATAATTGGCTTTGTGTGATATGTGTTCAAATTTAATGTAAATTATTTGTATTCAGTTTTTTTTCTATGTGTAATTTAAGTAAACTTATATTTATAGTGTTTACCACTCGTAGTTAAATACACACTCCGGTGAAGAAACAGCCCCATATGGTAAGGAAGCTTTAATAAATCCACATATTCCAAGTCCGGAGCAGCAAAGTCGTTTTGCCCACAGGCGTCAATAACCTGCCTGAATTATTATTCTCTCGCCATATTTTATGACGGCTTGCCTTTCCGCGATCATCTTTCGTGGCGTTAAGTGCTGTACATTTTCAGTCTGTTTTCAGTTATGACAAAAAAATAGGCTTATGAGATCACGTTAAGTCCGTGTGTGTGTGTGTTCGTATGTATGTGTGTGTCCCCTAATAAAATGTAATCGGCTGGAGCGATCTCAATGAAACTCAATAACGACATAGTACTATTTCGTGAGACCCAGAGCGAACCCATCAAACTTTATTACGGCTCAGCAATGCAACATGGTGGCTGTGCGAAGTATTTCAGTGATATTCTAAATCTACCCTAAACCTATATACGGTGATAAAGAGCACTACTATAAGTTCACCTATGTGACTTTTAGATACCTGTTACGTACAAAGCGAACATGGTGACCAAGCGTTTTAACCATCCGTGCGCCGTTAAACATGGCACGGGATGTGGTTATACACATTTTAATGCATTGACATCAAATTTAGTTCTATTGTTCACATAACCACAAGATGGCGGCTGTGCGAAATTTTAAAATTATGTTTCTATTTCTTGTGTCCTAATAATGTGATCGAATGAACCTACGCAATAATCGTCATCTAATGGTGTATAACACTATGCTCTACATATATAAAAATCCAACATGGCGATCATCTGAAATAATTTGACGGTTCTCAATATCTACTAATCAATGGCAGCGATCAAACTGAAATTTTGTATGTCGATAAGGACTATCTAGATAAGTGCACCTTTGGAACTTTCAATAACCTGGTGAGCTCTAATTCAACATGGCGGCGACGATACATCCGAGTCCAG
The DNA here is from genome assembly GCA_946902985.2 of Meconema thalassinum. Taxonomy (NCBI): domain Eukaryota; kingdom Metazoa; phylum Arthropoda; class Insecta; order Orthoptera; family Tettigoniidae; genus Meconema; species Meconema thalassinum. Next base: position 210,273,508 of record OX336398.1, read on the forward strand.
TGAAACTAGGTACAGTAAATGCTTATACAAATTTTAATCCACTGACATCTAAATTATTTCAATTGTTTTTAAAATCTCAAGATGGCGGCTGTGCGAAATTTTAGAATCTCGTCCTATTTCTTGTATCCTGATCATGCGATTGAATAATCCTATGCCATAATCTTCATCTAGTAGTACCGGTGCATAACATAGATGCATAAAAATCCAACATGGCGACCATCCGGAATATTTAGATGGTTCTCAATATCCGAGAATCTATTACAGAAATCAAACTGAAATCTTGTATCATGATAGAGGCAATTAACAAAATTGGGATACATGAACATAGGCTGTTTAGTTCTTCACGGAACAACAGTGCGTTACTTGTTATTTTTAAGGTGTGCAATAGTACGGTGACTTATTTCATGATAACAAAGCGTTTATTGCTACGAATGAACAGCAATCTACCATTGTTGTAGATTCATAACCTGAATTCTTACATTTTCTACAATCCAAGCAATTTAAAATACAAGAGAAATATTGTCCTGCAATGCTTGTGCCGTTGTCAAAGCGACTATGATTCGCACTCTCAATCGAATGTAGACAAAATGGTGAATTCAGTGGTGATATAGTTCGTAATGTTGTATACGATCTCTTGTAAGGCAGGCAATTATGGACGCGTAACATGTACTTATGAGCAGAGTAGCTTCACAGAATAAAGATTAAGCTCGACTTTATGCTTAATTAAACCAACCAACAATTCAAAAATGTACAGTGCTTCAAGTTGTACTGGCTCCTAACATAAATCTGGAAGACCTGAATACCGTTCCGTACCATAGATCTGCTATTTTGCCAAAATATCTCCAAAATCGACATAAATCCATACGTAGCATGCATTGTAATAAAAGACACAATGTAGTAATTTGATCTGCTGTATTGGCCAGTACAAACTAGATATTTGGAAATGGTGCAATTTGAATCGTTGGCCAGATTCAGATGTAGAGATATTACCACAGTTCTATTTAATTTCAATATCAAAGAGGACCCTTCTAATATTCCTCTCACAGACACTACTATACGAAAGGTAACTGCAGTTCAGTACTTGGGAGAATGGATTTCTGCGAATCATAGCGAGAACCTAGCCATAGATGCCAGATGTACCAAGTTTGAAAGGGCTTATCAATCCTGTCGTAGTATCTATTCATCTAAGTGCCTCTCCATGAACCTCTCAGACACTATAACTCCGTCATCAAGTCATCTGTTTTGTATGCTTCTGAGTGCCTTGTAATAACCAGAAAGGGTCCACTCAGAAAATTGGAGTTAAAAGAGAGGAAGATCCTGAGGAGGATATTAGGTCCAATTAGAGGGGAAGGAGGCCCTTACAGAATCTGTCATAATGAGAATTGTATGAACACCAGGAGGACATCATCACGTCTATAAGGAAAAGACGCCTGACCTTTTATGGACACTTGGCACGTCTGGATTCTGAAAGACTCACCAAAAGGATATTCACAGTAACAGGAAGAGGCAAGGCTTCTAAGAACAAATGGATTGCGTCAGTTAAGTCAGATATGGAACAACTAGAGATCCCACTGGAACAAACTCGTGACCGTCTGATGTTCCGTCAGGTCATCCGACAGGGCGTTTTCCCAACGTCCCTTACAAGTAAGAAGACTACAGGAGCTAAGTGGACAGAAGAAAGAAGACTGACTCATAGTCAGAAAATGAGGGACTATTGGAAGAAGAAGAAGAAGAAGAAGAAGAAGAAGAAAGCAACAACTTTACCAAAGAGTAGATACGAGCCCCGAGGTCCTAAGTAGGCCTAAACGATAAAGAAAGAAAGTTCTATTTAATTTAGTAATTTGGGATTATCTGAAAATTTTCCCATCATTTAGAAAATTGGCGAACTGGATTAGCGATACAATGATTTCTTTTTGTCGTAACCAGTAGTTTCTACCTGTTTAAAGAACAACTTTTTAGGACAAAACTCAAATAAAATATTCCTCCCATTCTTGCCACAATGTACCCAACGGTCTCAGAGAAGTTATATCCTGAATTTCATGAAGCAAGTAAGAAATGAAAGGAAAGTTTGGTGAGGTGAGTACGTCTCATCATAACGTAGGGACAGGTAGGTAATGGAACGAATTCCCCACCCTGGAAAAAATCCTGCGGGCGCCCATGAATGTACAGGAAAAGAGAAGTGAAACATAGGTCTTTAGGGAATCTTCTTTCCACGCGCTCTAATTGAAAGAGCAGGCTATTATAATAGATTTCTGCAAAATATGACAACTTCGATTGTCGGGTGTTAACTTTAGGCTATTAGCTCTGTTGCTTTTCAATCCTTTAGGCACATGCAAACTTGAGCAAATTCCATGCCATTTTATCTGCAGGCCTATATAGATATGCGTGCCCTACAAACCCACCTATCTGGGCACAGTGTTTGGGAAGCCAGGCTCTGCCTGTCACAAGTCAGGACTAAGGGCGAGTGATAGAGGAGTAACACCTCTTTAAAAAACCTTGGTCCAGCTGGCCCAGCTGGTAGTACCTCGTAAGGGCCCCAACCAGGGTTACGGTGAAGATGGTCAACGGTTTCTGAAAGCGGATGAGGACATTTATGTCCCGACGGTGGATAAAGCGGAGGAACCATCTTCTGAGCGCAGCGTCTGTTCTTCAGTGAAGCGGCTGCAAAGGCGTCTGTACTCCAGAGGAGCGGCCTATTACCAAGCTCCGGGACTTACAACTTCGGTTCTATTACTGGGAAGGCGTGATCCGACCCTCTTTTTAATTAACAACCAAGCATCATGGAAAGTAAGCCTCCGTGGCTTAGGCGGCAGCACGCCGGCCTCTCACCGCTGGGTCCGAGGTTCAAATCCCGGTCACTCCATGTGAGATCTGTGCTGGACAAAACGGAGGGAGACAGGTTTTTCTCCGGGTACTCCGGTTTTCCCTGTCAAAATTTCATTCCAGCAACACTCTCCACTATCATTTCATTTCATCTGTCATTCATTTAATCATTGCCCCAGAGGAGTGCGTCAGGTCTCGGCAGCCGGCACAGTTCATATCCTCGCCGCTAGATGGGGGCTTCATTCATTCCATTCCTGACCCGGTCGGAGACTGGAAGCAGGCTGTGGATTTCCTTTCCATCATGGAATGTCGTCAGAATGAAGACTTTACCCCAGGTGGTAACTGTCCGCAGGAATCCACCGCTCCCAGGAGCGCAAGCAGGCCTTCGGATTCTGGGGTGCCTGCACCTATATGCTTAGGAAAGGAGCCTAACAATGGACACAGAAAACTTATAACCAAACTGAAATACTACTTTGGGACGCTGAACTTAAACTCATTGCTCAAGGTTGGTAAGCACAAAGAACTGACAAGGATGATGGATGACCACAACATATCGGTCTTGGCTTTGCAAGAAACACGATACCAGGACGAAGATACAATGGATATAGAAGGATATAGGATCTATAAAGTTATGAGTGCAGTGAAGATAGGCAAGGATTTGCCGATGTTTGGAACGGCTTTTGCAGTAAGTAAGAAGGTTACGAACTCAGTAGTGAATTTCTCTAGTTCTACAGAGAGATTGTCTCTTCTCATTCTCCGCTGTGGAAACAAAGGGTACACTCTGATCAATGTCCATGCACCTATCAATGAGGACAATAGACGCAATCCTGAGACAGTAGACCAGTTTTGGGACCTTCATGAAGAACAAATTCAGAAAATACCTAACATGAACATCACGATATTGCTGGGTGATTTTAACGCCCAATTGGGAACGGAAGCACAATTCAGATCAACAGTAAGAAGATATCCTGCTCACAAGATGACTAACAAAAAGGAATAAGAGTAGTGGTTTTGTGGGGGTTCTTATGCCACCGCCACCGCTCCACCACACAAGATCGCGGCGGCGCGATATCTCTCGAACACATGATCGGATTTTGACAAATGAGGTGTCATTGAACTCGGGCTAACACCCCCTTTCCATTGGATAACATATTTCGACCCCAAAATAAAACCTACCCCTACTATGGGGTGAAATTGTAACTTTGTAGAAAATCTCGCTTTCCAAGTGCAACATGAGAGAGTTTAAATGCCAATATGGAATTAAACGTTGTTTTACTTAAAGTGCATGTGTTCGGTGGAAAGCCACTATGAATTAACATGCTTGTTTTCCGTTTTTTACACACATGTCCACTCATGGCTTTTGTAAGACGGCGGGCTTTTTAAAGATGGTGGCTGTAGTGTAACCTAACCTAACCCAACCCACGAGGGGTGTTCAAAACGTTTTCCAAGTGGTGCGATAGGCAAACCGATAAACAAAGAGGGTCTTGTCAGGCCTTGAGGCGAGAGCCCCTGTTATTGTTGACGAGCCCCTGTTGTCGGGTCCCTGTGGATGGGTCATTGTTGACGAGTCCCCGTGGACGGGTCATTGTTGACGAGTCCTTGTGGGCAGGTCCTTGTGGACGAGTCCTTGTGGATGAGCCCCTTTGGACTGGTCCCTACGGACTAGCCCATGAATTTATTATGTCAAAGGGCCTAACTACATTTTGCGTGTAAAGCAATGTGTTGAACTGACGTTGTTCACTAATCCCCGACTACTATAATGGGATAACGATATGAAAGGAAAGTGACCAAATACATGTGAACATACAAGGGATCTAACTTGGTGGATGGATGTGTTCTAACGTGTCATTTGTAGTTGAAAGAGAATAATACATGTTCTTAAGATGTTAAAACTGTGGAGATGGCACGTGCAGTAAGACGTCTTGTTGTATTTCCTGTGTCATATTACAGACATGGCAGTTATTGGATATTATACAGGTGTTCCTTCCGGTGTCATGTTTCTGACATGCCAGAGAGCGCACACTGCGGTTGCTATGACTGACGCTGCAGTAATTTGAAACCTCAGGTGTTGATCAAGACAATGGGTGATGATCATGCAAAGTCAGCAGTCATTGGATACCACACAGGTGTTCCTAGTGTACTTTGGACTCTCAACTGTATTGGGAAAGAAATTTCAATGATCTGCAAAAAAACTGCTGACACGAGCGATGCGAGTTTATAAAAGAGAGGTGTCATATATTTCCCTACTGTCAGTCTTTATTACTCGCTTTGAGTGAACAGTGCTCTATTACTGCTCAAGAGTTGAAAAAAAGCCTTTTTGGTAGAAAATCATTAAATTATTTTCCATGGTAAGTACTTATCATTAATGGATTGTAGTCTTTTATTACTAATTGACGTTGAAGTTATTGATTGGAATGTATTTATTGATTGATTGATTGATTGATTTGTTTACAGATAATTGGGTACCTGTAGGTTACCAGATTCCTACAATCTGTTAATTCAGTGACAGCAGTTGATAAATTATAAAAAGGTAAGTGCCCCTCTAATAACTTTTAAACAGTTAGAGTGATATTTTCCAATCTTCACCACTACATGTTAGTGAAAATTGTATATTTGGCAGTCAAAAGTTGGAACTACTTGACCATGGTGTGTAAAGCTAATTTTTTAGGTTAGATTTTGATTACCGCTCTATTAAGTCTGAATGTTCATTGCTAGGTGTCAGTGACAGAGGGAATATTTAAAGACTTAACCTCAGTTCACCTAACATAACCTAACTTTACCTAACTTAATCTTATCATGTGACATGTTTTACAATTTTAAACTTGTTTTAAGACTGGATATGACGTCACACTTAGCTCACTTAACTGGCGATCGCTGGTTTCTATCACGTGACATGTTCTACAAGTTTAGACTTGTTTTAAGACTGGCTATGACGTCACAATTAGCTCACTTAACTGGCGATCGCTGGTTTCTATCACGTGACATGTTCTACAAGTTTAGACTTGTTTTAAGACTGGCTATGACGCCACACTTAGCTCACTTAACTGGCGACCGCTGGTTTCTACCACTCTATCAAGTTCCAATGTTCACCGCTAGGTGTCAGTGACAGTGGTATATAGTAACCCCAGTTAGAACTGCATGAAGTTAGACTTGCTAGGAGTTCACAGATCGATTTAAATACCCTGCTATAACCATTGACTGGAATATAATTAAACTATTTATATTGTACTTTGTTTTATCTTTTATTAACATTGATGATTTCTTTCTTTTATAGATAACTTAGAAAGTAATCATCATGTTCAAGTGTGGTGACTGTAAGAAACAGTTCTCAAGACCTGACTGCCTTCAACGTCAAGCAAGTACAAAACATAATCAGAAAATATTTGTATGCAGTCATTGTGCTACAACATTTAACAGAAAGGATAGTCTTACACGACATGTAAATTGAAAACATGTCAGTACTGCACCATTTTCGTGTTCAGTTTGTGAACTTGTTTTTTCTGCTGTAAAGCGATATCAATCCCACATGGTTGAAGTGCATGGAGAACAACAGGCATTGAAATCTGTAAAACCATCAACTAGCACGGAACCTTTAAATGAATGTGATGCTCAAAAGCGTAAACGTTCTCAAGATTGTGAAAATAGTCATGCAACAAAAAGAAAGAAGAATGGTGAACCTTCGATAACCCATTGTGATGTATGTAAAATTGATATACTTTTATCAATCATTCATGGACATTTACGCAGTAATAATCATAAAAACAACGCTTGCCATGAAAGAAATTCTGGAAATATTCAACAAATTGGTAGTGCATTTAAAAGTCGAATTGCTAGTTACAGACTTTATAGTGAAGAAGAAACTCAAAGTATTGAAACATTTTTACAGAATGTTCAACCTACTGTGTTTGGCTTGGTAGGTAATGTTTTAGTAGAGCATAAAACAATTAAAATGAATTTTGAACTTTTTGGACTCTATGTAAAAACTGGGAGTGACGGTGAAATTATGGATATCAAATCCTTTAATACAAAAACATAATTGTTAGCGAATCAACTAATATTAGTGATATGTATCGAAATATTTCAAGTGCTAACATTGTGAAGAGTGAAGACTTCCAGGAAAGGGAGTCAGGCTGGGCGTTGGTTGAAGTACTTTATTTAGAAACTAACACGAATAAATACAACCCCCTTCGAGCATCATCATATATTGATTTACCTGTATGGATCAAACGAAAGAGAGCTGTTGTGAATGTTTTGAATAGTGATCAATCATGTTTTGCGTGTTTTTCAGTGTTAGATTTAAAAGAAATAGAATTTCCTATGGCGATAAAAGACATTGAACTTTTTGAAGAGCTGAACAATGTAAGTATTAATGTTTATGAAATTGAAAACAAGAGAATAGTAGGTCCTCAATATTATACTCAGGAAAAAAGGATGCTCATGTAAATTTACTATACATAACCGAAGGTGAAAATGCTCACTATTGTTGGATAAAATATTTAAGTAGACTTGTTGTTAGTCAAGTATCAAAACATAAATCTAAGAAGTGGTTGTGTGATGGCTGTTTGCTATATTTCCAGAAAGAGGATCAACTATCACAACATCAAAAATGGGGATGTAATCATGTTTGTACTGTATTACCGACTCCTAAAAAGAACATTATAAAATTTAAGGATTATGAGAAACAGTTTCGAGTACCATTTGTTATATATGCTGACTTTGAGGCTTTGCTAAAACCATTTAATACATATTCATCGAATCCAGCCCAACCATTTACCAACACTACTCACATTCATGAACCTTTTAGCTTTGCATATTATATTAAATGTAGTTATGATGACTCTTAAAATAAGTTTGAGCTCTATAGAGGACCTGATGCACCTTAAGTTTTTATGGAAAGGCTTGAGAAAGATGCCATCCGTATATCCTCTATTTTAAATACGATCATTCCAATGGAACCACTAACTTTATTAGAGCAAATGTATTTTGAAACTGAAACTAATTGTTTTATATGTGGTGAGTGTTTATATACAGACAGGGTTCGCGATCATGACCATTTAACAGGAAAATATCGTGGTGCTGCTCACCAAGAATGTAATTTAAATTATAGAGTAAGTAAATTCTTTCCGGTCATTCTTCATAACGGTAGCAAATACGATAACCACTTTATCGTTAAAGAATTTGGAGCTTCAGATGTGAAAATTGATGTGATTGCAAATAATAAGGAACAATACATATCGTTCACAAAATACATCAAAACTGACAATAAGAAAACGACAAAATTGCGATTTTTAGATTCATTCCGCTTTATGCCGAGTAGTCTTGATAAGCTTGCTAGTAATTTAAAATCAGATCAGTTTCATGAAATTCAACGTGTCTTTCCTAAAGAAGATGATTTTTATTTGATTTGTCAAAAGGGTATATTCCCTTACGAATATATTAACTGTGTGGAACGTCTTGGGGAGTGTTCTTTACCACCGAAAGATGCATTTTACAGTTCCTTAAACACAAGTCATATCAGTGATCAGGAGTATTTACATGCACAACGTGTATGGGCACAGTTTGACATTCAAACTTTAGGAGAATTTTCAGATATATATTTGAAGACAGATGTGTTGTTATTAGCAGATGTTTTTGAAAATTTTCGGAATGTTTGTATGAAAACTTATGACCTTGATCCTTGTCAGTATTTCACTGCTCCTGGGTTAAGTTTCAGTTCAATGTTGAAAAAAAACGAAAGTAAATTTAGAATTAATGACTGATATAGACATGATCAATTTTATAAAATCATCAATTCGAGGTGGATTAAGCCAATGTAGTGGACGGTACTCTAAAGCGAATAATAAATACATGCCTAGCTACAACCCTTGTGAAGAGTCAAAGTATATTGTCTACCTCGATGCAAATAACCAATATGGTTGGGCTATGAGTCAATATCTACCACTGAAAGATTTTTGCTGGCTGACACAACCTGAAATTGAAGTCTTACATGTTGACACTCTTAATGATAACGATGATAAAGGATATATTTTAGAGGTAAATCTTGAGTACCCCAAAGAGTTACATGATGATCATAATGATTTACCATTTTGCCCTGAGAATATGAAATCTCCATACATCACATCACGAACAAAAATGTCAATTGCTAATGTGAATGATAAATGTAAATATGTAATACATTATCAAATCTTGAAACAGTGTCTACAGCATGGATTGAAATTAACTAAAATTCATCGCGTATTGCAATTTCATCAGTCAGCATGGCTCAAACCGTATATTGATCTGAACAATAATTTAAGAACACTGTCAACAAACGCGTTTGAAAAAGATTTTTATAAACTCATGAATAATAGTGTTTTTGGAAAGACTATGGAGAATGTTGATAAACGAGTTGATGTAAAGCTGATAACAAAGTAGGAGAATGATGGTAAAAGGTATGGTGCGAGCAACTTAATAAACAAGCCTAACTTTCATAGCTGTTCAGTTATTCATGAGGATTTAGTTGTAATACAAATGAATCGTCTTAAAGTAACTTACAACAAACCCATATATGTGGGTTACACCATTCTGGAATTGTCAAAAACACTTATGTATGAATTTCACTATGATTATGTAAAGAAAAACTATCTTGATAATGCTAAATTACTCTACACAGACACAGATTCTTTTATTTATGAGTTTAAAACTGATGATTTTTATGAGGATATCAAAACTGAGCTAAATAGGTTTGATACAAGTGACTATCCCGAGGATAATATTAACCATTTACCTCTAGTAAACAAAAAGGTTCTTGGGAAATTTAAGGATGAATGTGCTGGTGTTATTATAGACACCTTTGTAGGCACAAAATCTAAATCATACAGCTATATGACAATTGATGATGTAGTAGTAAAAAATTAAAAGGAGTGAAAAAGAATGTTGTTAGTAAAGAGTTAGATATAAGTGATTATAAAAACTGTATAGTTAGTAACCCACCTGTATTATCTAAGAAAATGAGTGCATTTAGAAATAAAAATCATCAGCTACATACCAATTTGCTGAACAAAGTTGCTTTAAGTAATGAAGACAACAAACGATTCATTATACCCAACACATTTGATACTTTTGCTTGGGGAAACAGTCGCATTGACGACTATTACTTTACTTAAGTCTAATGATCACTATATTGTAATATTTGTAGTGTGTTTTATATTGTAATATTTTTTTGTAAAAACTTGAAGTAGAATGTATAATGTTAGTCTACTGTAGTTTAGTAAAAATAAGATTTTAGTGTAAAATGTTTGCTTTTGTATACTACGAAAAAGACTTTTAAAAAATGTACAGAATGTGTGAACTAAACAAGGGAAATGTAAAAATGTAAAGTGGAAATTGTAAATTTCCATGTGTAAAAAAGTGAAATAGTTATCACCATTTTAAAATTAAAAGGCATTGCGATCTGGTAAACCTTGTTTTTATTTCACAACAACAAAAATGTACAGAATGTGTAAACGAAACAAGGAGAATGTAAAAAAATGAAAAGTTGAAATTGTAAATATTCATGTGTGAAAAAATGAAAATAAAGAAATGGTTATCACAATTTTAAAATTAAAAGACATTGTGATCTTGTAAACCTTGTTTTTATTTCACAACATATATGGCTTTCCAAATTAGAATACAAAGAAATACCATTTCCTCAATCCTTTTCAATGTTCATGTCCACTCATCATTAACTTCCCTTTTATAGCAGTAATCACAATGAGGGCTGCCAACCTCTCCCCCACTGAGCCATTATAGGATGTCAAACGTTGTTTAGCTTTTCAACGATACTTTATCCACCACACTTATTAAAGCATAATGACTATGATGATAAGAAAGGTCGTGTTCTTTACATGCTTAATCCAAAGAAATAATAGGAATTTACTTAGCACATGGTCTTGAGTCCATGAGTTTGGTACATGTTGCAAGATTTCTTTCACGGCATTGACTGTCACATAATAAATGAAAACTTGGAGAGCACCAATAATTCATCTTTGTTAAGACTATCCAGGGTCTTGAGTCCATGATTATGGTATAAGTTGCCAGATTTCTTTCACGGCATTGACTGTCACATAATAAATGAACAACTTGGAGAGCACCAATAATTCTTCTTTGGTAAAACTATCTGCATATCGATGACAGATAACCTTTTAGTTCCACCCTTAAAACAACAACACTACCTCTTGCATAGTCTGTGATGTTGATGGCTCTTGAGACGTGAAAGATGGATTAAACATAACTTTTACATCAACAGGAGTTTGACTTTGCTCAGTAAACAATGCACTGTCATGAGCCACAGTATTCTTTTCTTGGACTTGCTTTATTCTTTTCTTTATAAGTGTTTGAAACGGTGTATTAGAAGAGAATGATAAACATCCAAAGGGTAAATAGAGTAACAAATAAAGAGAAATGAAAATGATACATCCATATCAATTGTCAAGCATGTAGTAAAGTTCACTCAATAATATAAATAATAGTTTAAAGTGGGAGCAAAAGAGGGTGCAAAAGTGGGTGCAAATGTGGGTGCATAAGTGGGTGCAAAAGTGGGTGCAAAGTTAGGCGCAAAAGTGGGTGCGAAGGTTGTTGCAAAAGTGGGTGCAAACGTAGGTGCATAAGTGGATGCATAAGTTAGTGCAAAAGTGGGTGTAAAGGTAAGTGCAAATGTGGGTGCATATGTGGGTGCAAATGTGGGTGCAAAAGAGGGTGCAAAAGTGGGTGCAAAGGTAGGTGCAAAAGTGGGTGCGAAGGTTGATGCAAAAATGGGTGCAAACGTAGGTGCATAAGTGGATGCATAAGTTGGTGCAAAAGTGGGTGTAAAGGTAGGTGCAAATGTGGGTGCATAAGTGGGGGGGGGAAATGTGGGTGCAAAAGTGGGTGCAAATGTGGGTGAAAAAGAGGGTGAAAAAGTGGGTGCATAAGTGAATGCAATGGTGGGTGCAATGGTAGGTACAAAAGTGGGTGAAAAAATGCCCCCTTTTTGAATCTCGCTAACGCCCCCTTTTTAATCTATTTTTTGAAATTTTGACAAAGGGTCTAAGTGTACTTTTGTTAATATCTCGCGAACCAGTCTCTGTTGACGGGTCCTTGTTGACGGATCCTTGTGGGCGGGTCCTTTGGACTGATCCCTATGGACTGGCCCATGCATTTTATCCAAATTATGCCAAAGGGACCCGCTCACAGGGACCCGTCAACAAGGACCCGTCAACAGAGACTGGTTCGCGAGATATTAACAAAAGTGCACTTAGACCCTTTGTCAAAATTTCAAAAAATAGATTAAAAAGGGGGCGTTAGTGAGATTCAAAAAGTGGGCATTTTTTCACCCACTTTTGTACCTACCATTGCACCCACTATTGCATTAACTTATGCACCCACTTTTGCACCCACTTTTTCACCCACATTTGCACCCACTTTTGCACCCACATTTCCGCCCACTTATGCACCCACATTTGCACCTACCTTTACACCCACTTTTGCACCAACTTATGCATCCACTTATGCACCTACGTTTGCACCCACTATTGCACCAACCTTCGCACCCACTTTTGCACCTACCTTTGCACTCACTTTTGCACCCACTTTTGCACCCACATTTGCACCCACATATGCACCCACATTTGCACTACCTTTACACCCACTTTTGCACTAACTTATGCATCCACTTACGCACCTACGTTTGCACCCACTTTTGCACCAACCTTCGCACCCACTTTTGCACCTAACTTTGCACCCACTTTTGCACCCACTTATGCATCCACATTTGCACCCACTTATGCACCCACATTTGCACCCACATTTGCACCCACTTTTGCACCCACTTTTGCTCCCACTTTAAACTATTATTTATATTATTGAGTGAACTTTACTACATGCTTGACAATTGATATGGAAGTATCATTTTCATTTCGCTTTATTTGTTACTCTATTTACCCTTTGGATGTTTATCATTCTCTTTTAATACACCGTTTCGAACACTTATAAAGAAAAGAAAGAAGCAAGTCCAAGAAAAAAATACTGTGGCTCATGACAGTGCATTGTTTACTGAACAAAGTCTAACTCCTGTTGATGTAAAAGTTATGTTTAATCCATCTTTCACGTCTCATGAGCCATCAACATCACAGACTTTGCAAGAGGTAGTGTTGTCGTTTTAAGGGTGGAACTAAAAGGTTATCTGTCATCGATATGCAGATAGTTTTACCAAAGAAGAATTATTGGTGCTCTCCAAGTTGTTCATTTATTATGTGACAGTCAATGCCGTGAAAGAAATCTGGCAACTTATACCAAAATCATGGACTCAAGACCCTGGATAGTCATACCAAAGATGAATTATTGGTGCTCTCCAAGTTTTCATTTATTATGTGACAGTCAATGCCGTGAAAGAAATCTTGCAACATGTACCAAACTCATGGACTCAAGACCCTGTGTTAAGTAAATACCTATTATTTCTTTGGATTAAGCATGTAAAGAACACGACCTTTCTTATCGTCATAGTCATTATGCTTTAATACGTGTGGTGGATAAAGTATCGTTGAAAAGCTAAACAACGTTTGACATCCTATAATGGCTCAGTGGGGGAGAGGTTGGCAGCCCTCATTGTGATTACTGCTATAAAAGGGAAGTTAATGATGAGTGGACATGAACATTGAAAAGGATTGGGGAAATGGTATTTCTTTGTGTTCTAATTTGTAAAGCCATATTGTACCCGTTCGTCCTGGGGATGCGATGACCCATCTGCTATTACATCTCATTCCTGGATTTCCAGGACAGAGCGGAGTTAAATGAACCTCTAGTCAAATAAGGAATGTGTCGGAAATTCAGTTGAAAAATCTCAAAAGCAGAGGGTAACACAAGATAAAGTATCTCCAGGATCGTTACGGGTTTAAATTTAGTAAAAAAAATACAAATATCAATGGGCGCCATCAACTGAATCCCTAGCAAACCACATCCTTTCCTGGTTAAGCCTTAATTAAGACAAGGAAAGAAGTAGGAAAATCACATCATCATCAGATCACAACCAAGATAAAAACAAATTTATTCAACTTTGATAGTCAGACAGACATATTAAACACTCATCCTACCTAAGAGCATGGTCGAATGCCAACGTTAAATTGTCATTGTCCAGAAAATCGAACCATCTCCATTCTACTCAAAGTGTATTTAATCCACATAAAATAGGAAAAATTTCTAAAGTTCTCTTGGGTTCTCAGAATCACCGTAGCACTATGTCTTTGCGTCACTGACATTCGTGATAACTGAGACCTAATTTCTCTTTAAATTAACATCATGAATGTGGATGTAAAAAATATTATTAATCTGTCTAAACACACATATTATAATCACATATTTTAAATATCACATAATTTATGGCTTGCATGGCATTATTCAAATGCTGAATATGTTAGTAAAATGCTCCTAAACATCGAATAACTAATTTACACTATTTACACTGTCATCAATCATTGCTGGTTTGTGAATCACAGAAAATCCTCTATTCATTGGTTATAATTATCATCTTCATCATCAAAATTAATTGTTTAATTCATCAACACAAGTTGCAATTCTTCAAATCATTTCTCAATTAAATTTATTTAAATTCATTTAAATTTATTAATCATCAGCTTCTTTAGTTAATTATCACCTTCTAATACAGTTATTCATCATCTATTCAATCATCTATTAATTTATTTAAATCAGCTCATTTATTCAATCTTTAATTCATCCATTTATTTAATTCATTGATCTATTCCAAAATTTAATTTATCAACTTATTTAAATTTTATTCATCTGGTTATTTAGATTTTTATTATTTCATCTAGTCATTCTGATTTTTATTTCATTAGGTTAGATCATTAATATGCTTAATTTTCAGATTATTATTTCATTAATTATTATTATCAGAAACTCTCGTATTATCAACATTATTTAATTGTTTAATTTCCTAACAAATTGTTTAATATGGTTTATAGAACGTTGTCTTACAGTTTTATCACTTCCAAGTTATATCTCGTATTTAATTATCATGCCAAAAAATATTATTGCCTTCACAAATTCACGTTGGATCTCACTATCCACAACTACATTATATATTTTCACTTTATCAAATATCACATTTGAATACCACAATTATTCCACAAACTCCATAAATATTCAGCGCACAGCATGAATCTCAAAAATAATGCTAGACTGGGTTCGACAACCTCATGTCTGCTTCAAAATACATTAGCAATATTGCAACTTCCACTTGGCAACTTCCACAAAATGCCTATCACAAACTTCACTTAATCACGTTGCATGATCTACAAAAATACATAACTGGCTTCAAATTATCAACGCACACAATATCCAATAACTGTAATTAATCTGATCACATCTAGACAACTTCTTAAACAATTAGGTAAAATATCACTTTAGTAATCGAAATCAAATTCAAAATCTGCTTTCAAATAGCATAAATTCTCTTAAAATTCTCATAATTCACTTCACAGAAACACACCAATGTGCTATAATCTCTCACATCGAAATATGCAATACTGATCTGCCTTAAAATAAATCAGACCATTAATGATTCATCTTATAAGATTCAATTACTTTAAATCCTTCTCAAAGTTATCAAATTCAATCATAAAAATTATCAAAAGCATCAGCTGTAACAGCTGTTAAATTGAAAGTACTCTCAAAAGAGTATAGCAACAAAATATTGGATTGGCAAACAAGAATTACAAAATGTAACTCTGCTGACATTTATTTTTAATTTATTTAACAAAATTCGACTGATATGTGACTAGTAGTTCCTTGTTTGATCCTCCTACAATCTCAAGTACACTCGGATGATAAAAATGAGTCCCTCAATGGCAAGTAAGATGAGTAACCACCACACGATCGTATAAATACGAAAGGCCTTGCCCCGTCGTATAACATGTTAATGCCCTGAACGATGGGTAAAGATGTGTACCACCACGCAATCGTATAAATACGAAAGGCCCCATCTCGTCGTCTCATGAGTGAATGTACCAGATTGGAATCAACAAGTCTCTAGTTGTCATATAAAAGCGATATTCATTCACTTGAGTGAATTACATCTTAATATCTCCAAACAATCCAATGGAAAAAATCCCTACTGATGAATAATACACACTCGCTAGTATGCAATGAACTGACGAAGTGATTTAAATAATCCAATTGCAGATCAGGAGTTCAAAATACTCGTCACAAAAAAAAACTACCCAGGAAAACTATCCTTACTGGAAAATGTCTAAAAGACCAAACATCTGCTTAATAAAGCCAACCAATGGTGAGAATTTCGTATAATGGTGCCTGCCATATCATATGGTAACGCCATATTCTAGTAATACTCGGACAAATAATGTCTAAGCCATGTCTAAATAATTGTAGAACTCCTACTAGAAAAATATATTCATGTATGCCCAGTGCTCATGAAAATATCATATTATAAAGTCATAACTCTTACAGTACCTTCTCATATCAGCTGTTATTATACTTCAAAGATCGTCGATTATTCTTGTGTGTAATAAATTTCTCGAAAGATCGACGTGAATATCGTTTCACCCACGCAATAACGATCGCCTCCATATCCCAAGTGAATCAGCTGTTAGACCTCCTCCTCTTCCTCAGGAATCGAATCCATCGCTCCGTGGTGCCATCGTGTCTCTGTCTTCGTTTACTCCGACATGATGAACTGCATGTTATCCAGAATGGATACTGTCCAAATCCTTACGTAAAAGTTCATAAAAGCAGCGTACCCCATGTTCCTCTTCTATGTTACGCCACTGCCCCATATAATGTTCGGTTTGCTTGTTAAAAGTTCAATCTCCACAGCGGTTAAATCTCACTTGTAGAAAATAAATTTTATTTATGGGAGTGTATAGGTTTTTGAAACACCCAGGAGCTGTGTTCGTACTCGGTATTTTATGATAATTCATGAAAACGAATTCTATTAATGCACATGCCAATGTTCATAAGTGCATATAATTGTAACATTTCGTTTGCTTAAAAGTGTTAATGTTGTTTGGACCCCATGGTCGCTCTACATATTCCGTTATGAAATGCATAGTCGTAATGTAATTTGAATATCTAAGTTCATAATTGCAGTATATTGTAACTATCTGCCTGCACAATTCTATTACTGAATACAAGTCCCAACTCAATGTTGTAACTGAATGTTGAAATGAAGTTCAGCTTCGTTAATGTTGCTTGCGTATAAAAGTCGGAAACTAGCCCGCTCGGATCTACTGCTTTGTTCCAGAATGAACTATGCTTAAAGCCGGCCTCGCCATGCCGCTTTGCTATACTGTTCTGCGTTATAAAATGCAGCTCGAAATAAAGTTCTCAAACTCGTATTACAATGCTGTTCTGAACCCCGGCCTTTCTCCTCCGTACACGGCCCGTACAGCCTGCCGCTTAACTGGTCTTCTCGCCGTCCGCCCTGCGTAGCTCGCCTTGGCTCAATGACCTACTTCCTGCTCTCTGCTGGGTTAAGTAATACTGTCGCTTTCGCTTTACGTAACCAGTGCTGTTCACCGCTCGACTTCACCGTACGCTCCGCGCATGTGTACCACCCAGCTCGCTGGCTGAACTCGACTGATGTCTCTAAACTGCAATGACCAGCTCCTGCCTGTTGCAGTCACGTGACTCTCTCCCACTTTCTGCTGTCGTGCGTCACAAATATAATCTCGACCACCTTCATCTCGGCTATTAAGTTATACAATAACTTAAGGGATTATCTGTCTTTCTTCAAGTTATTATCATATATAATGCTTGTTATTTCTTCTCTTCTGAGATGATTAAATATACTGTTCAATACAGATCTTAATAAAAAAATTATATTTCCTCCCATAATTCCATCTACTTGACTGGCAGTGCCTTCTTGATCCTTGGCCTTCTACGTCATTCTCTAATATTCTCCTCTACTCGATGTGAGCGCTATCTTTACAATTTTTCCCATAAATCTCAACTACAGCTTAATGACAGCTGGCGTAGCCGATAGCCTCAACTAGGTATCGGGTACAATATATGTTGTGAAATAAAAACAAGGTTTACAGGATCACAATGTCATTTAATTTTAAAATGGTGACAGCCATTTCTTTATTTTCATTTTTTCACACATGAATATTTACAATTTCCACTTTTCATTTTTTTACATTCTCCTTGTTTCGTTTACACATTCTGTACATTTTTGTTGTTGTGAAATAAAAACAAGGTTTACCAGATCACAATGCCTTTTAATTTTAAAATGGTGATAACTATTTCACTTTTTTACACATAGATATTTACAATTTCCACTTTACATTTTTACATTTCCCTTGTTTAGTTCACACATTCTGTACATTTTTTAAAAGTCTTTTTCGTAGTATACAAAAGCAAACATTTTACACTAAAATGTATTACTTATCTTATTTTTACTAAACTACAGTAGACTAACATTATACATTCTACTTCAAGTTTTTTACAAAAAAATATTACAATATAAAACACACTACAAATATTACAATATAGTGATCATTAGACTTAAGTAAAGTAATAGTCGTCAATGCGACTGTTTCCCCAAGCAAAAGTATCAAATGTATTGGGTATAATGAATCGTTTGTTGTCTTCATTACTTAAAGCAACTTTGTTCAGCAAATTGGTATGTAGCTGATGATTTTTACTTCTAAATAAACTCATTTTCTTATATAATACAGGTGGGTTACTAACTATACAGTTTTTATAATCACTTATATCTAACTCTTTACTAACAACATTCTTTTTCACTCCTTTTACTTTCTTTACTACTACATCATCAATTGTCATATAGCTGTATGATTTAGATTTTGTGCCTACAAAGGTGTCTATAATAACACCAGCACATTCATCCTTAAATTTCCCAAGAACCTTTTTGTTTACTAGAGGAAAATGGTAAATATTATCCTCGGGATAGTCACTTGTATCAAACCTATTTAGCTCAGTTTTGATATCCTCATAAAAATCATCAGTTTTAAACTCATAAATAAAAGAATCTGTGTCTGTGTAGAGTAATTTAGCATTATCAAGATAGTTTTTCTTTACATAATCATAGTGAAATTCATACATAAGTGTTTTTGACAATTCCAGAATGGTGTAACCCACATATATGGGTTTGTTGTAAGTTACATTAAGACGATTCATTTGTATTACAACTAAATCCTCATGAATAATTGAACAGCTATGAAAGTTAGGCTTGCTTATTAAGTCGCTCGCACCATACCTTTTACCATAATTCTCCCACTTTGTTATCAGCTTTACATCAACTCGTTTATCAACATTCTCCATAGTCTTTCCAAAAACACTATTATTCATGAGTTTATAAAAATCTTTTTCAAACGCGTTTGTTGACAGTGTTCTTAAATTATTGTTCAGATCAATATACGGTTTGAGCCATGCTGACTGATGAAATTGCAATACGCGATGAATTATAGTTAATTTCAATCCATGCTGTAGACACTGTTTCAAGTTTTGATAATGTATTACATATTTACATTTATCATTCACATTAGCAATTAACATTTTTGTTCGTGATGTGATGTATGGAGATTTCATATTCTCAGGACAAAATGTTAAATCATTATGATCATCATGTAACTCTATAGGGTACTCAAGATTTACCTCTAAAATATATCCTTTATCATCGTTATCATTAAGAGTGTCAACATGTAAGACATCAATTTCAGGTTGTGTCAGCCAGCAAAAATCTTTCAGTGGTAGATATTGACTCATAGCCCAACCATATTGGTTATTTGCATCGAGGTAGACAATATACTTTGACTCTTCACAAGGGTTGTAGCTAGGCATGTATTTATTATTCGCTTTAGAGTACCGTCCACTACATTGGCTTAATCCACCTCGAATTGATGATTTTATAAAATTGATCATGTCTATATCAGTCATTAATTCTAAATTTACTTTCGTTTTTTTTCAACATTGAACTGAAACTTAACCCAGGAGCAGTGAAATACTGACAAGGATCAAGGTCATAAGTTTTCATACAAACATTCCGAAAATTTTCAAAAACATCTGCTAATAACAACACATCTGTCTTCAAATATATATCTGAAAATTCTCCTAAAGTTTGAATGTCAAACTGTGCCCATACACGTTGTGCATGTAAATACTCCTGATCACTGATATGACTTGTGTTTAAGGAACTGTAAAATGCATCTTTCGGTGGTAAAGAACACTCCTCAAGACGTTCCACACAGTTAATATATTCGTAAGGGAATATACCCTTTTGACAAATCAAATAAAAATCATCTTCTTTAGGAAAGACACGTTGAATTTCATGAAACTGATCTGATTTTAAATTACTAGCAAGCTTATCAAGACTACTCGGCATAAAGCGGAATGAATCTAAAAATCGCAATTTTATCGTTTTCTTATTGTCAGTTTTGATGTATTTTGTGAACGATATGTATTGTTCCTTATTATTTGCAATCACATCAATTTTCACATCTGAAGCTCCAAATTCTTTAACGATAAAGTGGTTATCGTATTTGCTACCGTTATGAAGAATGACCGGAATGAATTTACTTACTCTATAATTTAAATTACATTCTTGGTGAGCAGCACCACGTATTTTCCTGTTAAATGGTCATGATCGCGAACCCTGTCTGTATATTAACACTCACCACATATAAAACAATTAGTTTCAGTTTCAAAATACATTTGCTCTAATAAAGTTAGTGGTTCCATTGGAATGATCGTATTTAAAATAGAGGATATACGGATGGCATCTTTCTCAAGCCTTTCCATAAAAACTGAAGGTGCATCAGGTCCTCAATAGAGCTCAAACTTATTTTAAGAGTCATCATAACTACATTTAATATAATATGCAAAGCTAAAAGGTTCATGAATGTGAGTAGTGTTGGTAAATGGTTGGGCTGGATTCGATGAATATGTATTAAATGGTTTTAGCAAAGCCTCAAAGTCAGCATATATAACAAATGGTACTCGAAACTGTTTCTCATAATCCTTAAATTTTAGAATGTTCTTTTTAGGAGTCGGTAATACAGTACAAACATGATTACATCCCCATTTTTGATGTTGTGATAGTTGATCCTCTTTCTGGAAATATAGCAAACAGCCATCACACAACCACTTCTTAGATTTATGTTTTGATACTTGACTAACAACAAGTCTACTTAAATGTTTTATCCAACAATAGTGAGCATTTTCACCTTCGGTTATGTATAGTAAATTTACATGAGCATCCTTTTTTCCTGAGTATAATATTGAGGACCTACTATTCTCTTGTTTTCAATTTCATAAACATTAATACTTACATTGTTCAGCTCTTCAAAAAGTTCAATGTCTTTTATCGCCATAGGAAATTCTATTTCTTTTAAATCTAACACTGAAGAATAGTGAGGATCTTCTCATCGTGTCCCTCACTGCTGGATGGAGAGCTGAGGTTACAGCCCACGCAAAACATGATTGATCACTATTCAAAACATTCACAACAGCTCTCTTTCGTTTGATCCATACAGGTAAATCAATATATGATGATGCTCGAAGGGGGTTGTATTTATTCGTGTTGGTTTCTAAATAAAGTACTTCAACCAACGCCCAGCCCGACTCCCTTTCCTGGAAGTCTTCACTCTTCACAATGATAGCACTTGAAATATTTCGATACATATCACTAATATTAGTTGATTCGCTAACAATTATTTTTTTTGTATTAAAGGATTTGATATCCATAATTTCACCGTCACTCCCAGTTTTTACATAGAGGCCAAAAAGTTCAAAATTCATTTCAATTGTTTTATGATCTACTAAATCTTTTTCTACTAAGCCAAACACAGTAGGTTGAACATTCTGTAAAAATGTTTCAATACTCTGAGTTTTTTCTTCACTATAAAGTCTGTAACTAGCAATTCGACTTTTAAATGCACTACCAATTTGTTGAATATTTCCAGAATTTCTTTCATGGCAAGCGTTGTTTTTATGATTAATACTGCGTAAATGTCCATGAATGATTGATAAAGGTATATCAATATTACATACATCACAATGGGTTATCGAAGGTTCACCATTCTTCTTTCTTTTTGTTGCATGACTATTTTCACAATCTTGAGAACGTTTACGCTTTTGAGCATCACATTCATTTAAAGGTTCCGTGCTAGTTGATGGTATTAGAGATTTCAATGCCTGTTGTTCTCCATGCAATTCAACCATGTGGGATTGATATCGCTTTACAGCAGAAAAACCAAGTTCACAAACTGAACACGAAAATGGTACAGTACTGACATGTTTTCAATTTACATGTCGTGTAAGACTATCCTTTCTGTTAAATGTTGTAGCACAATGACTGCATACAAACATTTTCTGATTATGTCTTGTAATTGCATGACGTTGAAGGCAGTTAGGTCTTGAGAACTGTTTCTTACAGTCACCACACTTGATCATGATGATTACTTTCTAAGTTATCTATAAAAGAAAGAAATCAACAATGTTAATAAAAGATAAAACAAAGTACAATATAAATAGTTTAATTATATTCCAGTCAATGGTTATAGCAGGGTATTTAAATCGATCTGTGAACTCCTAGCAAGTCTAACTTCATGTAGTTCTGACTGGGGGTTACTATATACCACTGTCACTGACACCTAGCGGTGAATATTGGAACTTGATAGAGTGGTAAAAACCAGCGGTCGCCAGTTAAGTGAGCTAAGTGTGGCGTCATAGCCAGTCTTAAAGCAAGTCTAAACTTGTAGAACATGTCTAAACTTGTAGAACATGTCACGTGATAGAAACCAGCGATCGCCAGTTAAGTGAGCTAATTGTGACGTCATAGCCAGTCTTAAAACAAGTCTAAACTTGTAGAACATGTCACGTGATAGAAACCAGCGATCGCCAGTTAAGTGAGCTAAGTGTGACGTTATATCCAGTCTTAAAACAAGTTTAAAATTGTAAAACATGTCACATGACAAGGTTAAGTTAGGTAAAGTTAGGTTATGTTAGGTGAACTGAGGTTAAGTCTTTAAATATTCCCTCTGTCACTGACACCTAGCAATGAACATTCAGACTTAATAGAGCGGTAATCAAAATCTAACCTACAAAATTAGCTTTACACACCATGGTCAAGTAGTTCCAACTTTTGACTGCCAAATATACCATTTTCACTAACATGTAGTGGTGAAGAATGGAAAATATCACTCTAACTGTTTAAAAGTTATTAGAGGGGGCACTTACCTTTTATAATTTATCAACTGCTGTCACTGAATTAACAGATTGTAGGAATCTGGTAACCTACAGGTACCCAATTATCTGTAAACAAATCAATCAATCAATCAATCAATCAATCAATAAATACATTCCAATCAATAACTTCAACGTCAATTAGTAATAAAAGACTACAATCCATTAATGATAAGTACTTACCATGGAAAATAATTTAATGATTTTCTACCAAAAAGGCTTTTCTTCAACTCTTGAGCAGTAATAGAGCACTGTTCACTCAAAGCGAGTAATAAAGACTGACAGTAGGGAAATATATGACACTTCTCTTATATAAACTCTCATCGCTCGTGTCAACAAATTTTTTTGCAGATCATTGCAATTCCTTTCCCAATACAGTTGAGAGGAGTCCAAAGTACACTAGGAACACCTGTGTGGTATCCAATGACTGCTGACTTTGCATGATCATCACCCATTGTCTTGATCAACACCTGAGGTTTCAAATTACTGCAGCGTCAGTCATAGCAACCGCAGTGTGCGCTCTCTGGTATGTCAGAAACATGACACCGGAAGGAACACCTGTATAATATCCAATAACTGCTAACTTTGCATGATCATCACACAATGTCTTCATGAACACTTGCGGTTTCAAATTACTGCAGCGTTAGTCATCGCAACAGATCTGCGCGCTCTCTGCCATGTCTGTAATATGACACAGGTAATATAACAAGACGTCTTACTGCACGTGCCATCTCCACAGTTTTAACATCTTATGAACATGTATTATTCTCTTTCAACTACAAATGACTCGTTAGAACACATCCATCCACCAAGTTAGATCCCCTGTATGTTCACATGTATTTCGTCACTTTCCTTTCATATCGTTATCCCATTAGTCGGGGATTAGTGAACAACGTCAGTTCAACACATTGCTTTACACGAAAAATGTAGTTAGGCCTTTGACATAATTTAAATAAATTCATGGGCTAGTCCGTAGGGACCAGTCCAAAGGGGCTCATCCACAAAGACTCGTCCACAAGGACCTGCCCACAAGGACTCGTCAACAATGACCCGTCCACAGGGACTCGTCAACAATGACCCGTCAACAATGACTCGTCAACAATGACCTGTCAATAATAACCCGTCCACAAGGACCTGCCAACAAGGAATCGTCAACAATGACCCGTCAACAATGACCCGTCCACAGGGACTCATCAACAAGGACCTGTCAACAATGACTCGTCAACATTGACCCGTCAACAATGACCCATCCACAGGGACCCAACAGCAGGGGCTCGTCAACCATATCAGTGGCTCTCGCCTCAAGGCCTGACAAGACCCTCTTTGTTTATCAGTTTGCCTATCGACAAGCACCACTTGGAAAACGTTTTGATCACCCCTCGTGGGTTGGGTTAGGTTAGGTTACACTACAGCCACCATCTTTAAAAAGCCCGCCCTCTTACAAATGCTATGAACTGACATGTGTGTAATAAACGGAAAACAAGCATGTTAATTCATAGTGGCTTTCCACCGAATACATGCACTTTAAGTAGAACAACGTTTAATTCCATTTTGGCATTCAAACTCTCACATGTTGCACTTGGAAAGCGAGATTTTCTACAAAGTTACAATTTCACCCCATAGTAGGGGTAGGTTTTATTTTGGGGTGGAAATATGTTATTCAGTGGAAAGGGGGTGTTAGCCCGAGTTCAATGACACCTCATTTGTCAAAATCCGACCATGCGTTCGAGAGATATCGCGCCGCCGCCATCTTGTGTGGTGGAGCGGTGGCGGTGGCATTAGAACCCCCACAAAACCACTACTAATAAGACTTGTTGAATTGTGTCGGACATTTGATCTTCAGGTAATGTCGACGTTCTATAAACATAAACCAAGCAAACAGAGGACTTGGCGTTCGCAGGGTAACTTCAATGGTGAGAAACAGATTGACCATGTTGCAATCTCTAGAAGAGCAATAAAAGAGATTTTGAACGTAAAAATTCAGAGGGGTGCAAGGTTTGGCTCTGATCACTACCTTTCTTAGGTAAAGATGAATTTCATTCCTCTCAGGAAGACTCCGAATACTGGAAATAGAACTCGGAGATTTGGTGTGTCGAAACTTAAAATCAGTCAGGAAGTTAAGGAGCAGTATCATCAGAACTTGACCTTTGAATCTAAGAATTGGACTGACATCGCTTTTAAGATCCAGCAGGCAGCTACCGCCACAATTCTGGCAGCTCTTAAACGAAAATATCGGTGGTAGAACGAAACCTGTGATAATGCACTGGCTCAGAGAACAGATGCATGGAGAAAATGGAATTCGACCAAGGGTCAGGAAGATTTTGATGCAATCCGTAATGCGAGGAAAGTTGCAGCCCGAGTGTTCCGATGTGCAAAGCGATCGTGTGAGAAACAACAGAAGGAAGAGATCGATCAGAATTTCCGTAAGAACAACGTTAGGGACTTTTACCAATCCTTTAAATCTAATCTGAAAAGTTATCAAGCCCCTGGTCTGTGCTTTAGAGATGATACAGGAAAGCTAGGTATGAACGACAGGGAAAATTGCGACATTTTGGCTCAGTATTTCAACAAGTTGCTCAACTGTGATGAGCCATCGCTAAAACTATCCAACTCCCTTCCCATTCAAGGTCTGCCCAATTCTCAGCCACCTTGTAAGACGGAAATTAAGCTGATCATAGACAGCCTGAAAGATAATAAAGCAGCTGGGGAAGATTCCATAATGGCGGAACTACTGAAGCTGGCGAATGAGGATACTCTGGACATATTAGTCTGCCTCTTCCAGAAGATTTGGAGAACGGGTACTATAGCAGTTGAATGGCAATTAGCACTAATCCATCCTCTGCACAAAAAAGGAGACAAGAAGAACGTTGACAATTACAGAGGTATATCGATAGTTTCTGTTCCCTACAAGCTTCTTTTTAAAGTACTCCTTAACAGAATCGAAGCACATTTTGATCAACAGATTGGCGAATACCAGGCTGGTTTCCGTAAGAGCCTATCCTGCCCAGAACAAATTTTCAATCTGAAGAACATCATCAGATACAAGAACACTGGGGGGTTTGAATATGCGGTCGTATTCGAGGATTTCAAAAAAGCATACGATTCGATTGATCGAGAGTCATTATTGAATGTTCTGGAAGAGTTTGGGGTGGATGATTCATTCAGAAATTTGATTAAACAGACTCTCACCAACAGAATATCTAAGGTAAATTTCAAGAATGAAATCTCAGAGCCCAACGAGATAAGAACTGGGGTCAGACAAGGAGATGGACTTTCTCCACTTCTTTTCAGTTGTATCTTAGAAAAGGTAATTCGAGAATGGAGAAAATCACTGAACAAAGAAGAAGGAAATGATCAGTTTTCATTAGGCCCCAAACACAAAGGAGTGTATGTCGACTGTCTGGCGTTCGCAGACGACGTAGCCATATTTGCAAACAACACCAGTTCAGCAATCAGGAAGATAAACCATCTGAAAGAAACAGCAGATAAAGTAGGACTAAAAATTTCATTTGAGAAAACGAAATATATTACTAACATCCGTGAAGGTCCAGAATGGTTGTTCACAGACCATGAGAAGATTCGAAAAGTCAAGAAGTTTAAATACTTTGGTGAAGTAATCCAAGAGAATGGGCTAGAACAAGAAGAGACCAATATCCACATCCTGAAAGTAGAGCGAGCGTTCCAACTGACTGAAAACATCTACAATAAGAAGATGCTAAGTATATGAGCCAAACTAAGGCATTACAGCACTGTTGTCAAACCAGAAGGTTTATATGCTTCGGAGACCCTGTGTATGAATCGGACAGGACAAGTCAATCAGCTACTTAAAAGAGAACGCACACTACTACGGTAGATCTTGGGCAACAGATGGGTTGAAGGACAGGTTCGACTGATATCAAATAAAGAAGTATACAGAAATATGGAACATATAACAACAGCCATTAGAAAACGAAGATTGCTGTTTTATGGACTCATCTTCCGTATGAATAATGACCGGCTCACAATGAAAATCTTGAATTTTCTTAAACCGAAGATCTCCAAGTTGAAATGGTTCCAAGAGTGTGAGAACGATATGAAACATGTGGGCATTACGGAGGATAAAATCAAAGACAGGAATGGTTTCAGAAGGATGATGAAAAGCTATCAGGGTTTTATGGTGGAGGCGGAACCCAGAAGACGAAGAGGCCCTTTGACAGAGGAGCGGAGGAACAAGCTGATAGATGGGCTCAAGCGATGCTGGCAAGATGTCAAAGCCGGCAAACGAACAAGACGCAGACACTGAAATGAGAGTGGTTGTTAACACGCAGTCCATAGAGGCTCAAGTCGACAGAAAAAGAATGTACCCTACAATGATTTATGTAGCCTACATACAACGTACAGTTATGGTTGTTTAAAGGGGCGGAACAGCGAGGTCATCAGCCCAATGCATACACCAATAAACAAATCATCCATAGGGTCTATTGGGAACTATTCAATTTACCGAACTGAATATCCCGAAGTAGAACATTATATTGTATTTATTTCCAAACAAACCCAGCTACATATATTCAACACAACATTTCACAGCCGCCATATCTTTAACCTTATTTATACAATAGTGCTTTCAAGGATACTAAACGAACATACAGTATAGCCAACCAAAAGAAAATTATTTAAGATAGAGCACTTCGAGCTACTATAACACTAAGTGATAAACAAAAGGAGTAAACACTATGGAGTTCTCCACAGGGTCATTGCATTGAAGGATGGACATCAAGCCTTTCTTTCATATAGAGAGTAAATTCTGCTTATTCAGGTGGTGTTTGGTCAAGATTATTTGGGCAACATTTTAATTTGTACACTTTAACTTCAATTTATCACTAAATTTCATTCTGAAGTGCGACTCTAATGAAGTTTGTTTGATGCAAAAAAAATACTCTTTTAAGGATATTGTTCCGTTTTATTATTATATTGAACACATACAATCTGCAAGGCGCTTAATATGTAGCGTAACTCATATCACAGTTCTAAGTTCCAGTCCATAGAGAATGAGGATGTCAGAGTAAGAAAGCGAAGGGGCTTAATATGTACCGTAACTCATATCACAGTTCAGAGTTCCAGTCCAAAGAGAATGAGGATATCCGAATAAGAAAGCGAGGGTGCTTAATATGTACCGTAACTCATATCACAGTTCAGAGTTCCAGTCCATAGAGAATGAGGATATCAGAATAAGAAAGCGAAGATGCTTAATATGTACCGTAACTCATATCACAGTTCAGAGTTCCAGTCCATATAGAATGTGGATATCAGAATAAGAAAGCGAAGGGGACATGAGAGGCAGGAAAAGGAAGGATGGTCTAGCCCCAGAAACATTACCAAATAGCTTTGCGGTCAGACGAGAACATGAGTTAACCAAGGGAGTTCAGGCATTTAATATGTTAGCCTGAAACATGTGAAAGCAATGTCCTAGGAAATACTGTAGGCGTAAATCCTTCCTGCAACCCACAGATTGAATGTTGTTTATGACTGAGAGAGAAATATAAATTATTTTACAGAAGCTACTGTGCACTGCCAAAATAGTCTGGGCTGCAGTATTATGTTGTTGGTGTTTATTTTAGGGGTCATCTAGCCCCGTGTACTGGGGTGTGCGGAGAATTTGTCTGATATCCTGCGCCACAGTGATGCCTTTATTAGTGTGTGTATTTGCAATTGAGGTAGGATTTGAGTAGGAAACGGCATTGGCCTTAAGTTTCATAACATCCCGGCATTTGCCTGGAGTAGAAGTGGGGAAACCACGGAAAAGCACTTCCAGGATGGCAGAGGTAGGAATCACGAGGTTCAGTGTACTCCGCTCCAGAGGCGGAAATCAAACTCTAGCCTGCGCGGTATCAGCCAAGAATAGAGTGATTTGCAAGTACTGTATATTCACAACAGTTTCCACTATTGTCCATACATATGAGAAACCTGACTTAAGGGGAGTCGTAAAGGTCCAAATCGGTTAATTTTGACATTTTCACTTTTTACACATTATTAATATATGATTCATTGTGATTAATTCGGTATGTGTTTTATTATAATGGACTAATATTTACTATTTTTAATTCATTTTTATATATATTACTGTAATCGTAATTTTTCTTTAAAAAATCTTGCAAGGTTTTATAAACAGCATATCTCAGGAACTATTTGGTCTAGAAGGCTGTGATTTCGCTTAAATTTTAAGGGAAATTCTGATACATCAGTTGGTTATTCTGTTAATTCAATATGGCGTCGGCTTTGAGCAGTTAGCTTGTGTTTGAATGAAAACAAGTGGTAATATCTTTGATTTATTTCAATTTTTGTATATTGTGCTCCTCATTTTGTGTTTTTGTTCACAATGACAAGGCCTAAAGGTGTGTTTAAAAAGAGAAAGATGAAAGACAATCAGCATTATAGAACATATCCATGGATACAGCATGATGTAGATGCTGAACAAGGTTAAAATGTTATGTTGAACAATCCTAGTGAAATTGTTCAATCTCCACCCAGTGCTTCTAAATGGAAACTGCATAACATAGGAGAAAAGTATATTGACATAAATGAAGATGAAACAAATATCAACATATTAATTAGTTTTAATATTTTGAATTCAGTTTTGAGTGACACTGTTAGTTGTAATTTTTGTGGGGGGGAAAGTGGAACTCTGTGAAAATGCTTCAAAACGATATGGACTGGTAACTAACCTTACAATAAACTGCACCAATTGTAAAAGCATGAAGAGTTTTTGTACGTCAGAGAAAACAGAGAAAACCCAGCTGTTTAAAAATAATTTGAGGTTATTTTATGCACTCAGATGTATAGGAAAGGGTTTATCAGCTGGCAAAGTGTTGTGTGGTATGCTAAATCTTCCCAACCCACCAACCTATGTTATTCGTTACACATTAGTAGTAGGGAATAGTGTAAAGAAGATTGCTGAAGACTCAATGAAGGTTGCTATAAGTGAATCTGTAGTAGAAAATGATAACAGTACTGACTTAGCTATATCTTACGATGGGTCTTGGCAAAGGAAGGGTTTTTAGTCGAAAAATTTCTGTGCTTCTGCTATTGGCATTGACAATGGTAAAGTTCTAGATGTAGTGCATATGAACAAATACTGTCAGGGTTGTGTTCAAGCTGGCAAAGACAATACAAAGATAAAGAAACACAAGGAATCATGCACCAAGGACTACGAAGGAACATGTGGGGGCATGAAAGTTGCTTCTGCACTAAAAATATTTCAGCGTTCTGAAGAAGAGCGGGGTGTTCGCTATGTGCAATTACTTGGAGATGGTGACTCCAAAACTTATAAGACAGTGTCAGAGACCATGCCTTATGGTGATTTGACAATTACAAAATTAGAATGTACCAATCACGTTCAAAAGAGGTTGGGCAGACGTTTGAGGAACTTGCGAAAACAGCTTGGCTAAACCATTCTATCCGATGGTTTGATCATCATGCGTCGACTGACAGACAAAACCATTGATGAGCTAACAAGCTATTATGGCATGGCTATCAGCAGCAACTCAGATAATTTGGATGGCATGAAGAAATCAGTTTGGGCTATTTATTTTCATAAAGTCTCCGCAGATTCTGAGCCGATTCACAACTTTTGTTCCAAGAACTGGTGTAAATACTTGAAGGCCAAATAAGCTGGTACATTGGGTACATTTACACACAAAAATGCAATAGCAAAGGCTGTTATGCTTGCCATCAAGCCTGTGTTTAAGGATCTAGCCCACCCAGAGTTACTAAAGAAGTGTTTGAAGGGAAAATCTCAAAACACAAATGAGTCTTTCAATAAAATTGTATGGCCTAGTAGGTCCCCAAAAATGTATTTGTGGGTATGCCAACACTGCAGTTGGGTGTGTATGATGCAGTTCTTACATTTCATGATGGCCATACTGCAAGACTACAAGTATTGGAAGATCTTGGTTTGCCAGCAGGTTTCAATACTATAAACAGTGTCAGGGCGTTGGACAGAGAGCGAATTATGAAGACGGAAATTGCTGCAACAAACATGACCAAACAGGCCAGATCCAAAAGAAGGAGAGAAGCAGCTGGTGATAAAGATGGAGATGATGATGATTACCAACCAGGAGGATTTTGAAGTGAATAGTTTATGATGTCTGCTAGTTTATATGGAACTCTTACTTTAAAATCGATTTTCTCAAAATTAAATTTTTCCAAATAAATGCCCCGTTTTCTCAGGAACTACTGGTGGTATCTCCAGAATTATTTTTCTATATAATGTTTATTGCACACTGTTACTGTGGATCCTCGAAGATTCAAATTGCTCAAGTAGATAGGTTTTAAAAAAATCTCCAAATATTTAATGAAAAATTTAGAGGTTCACTGAAAAAATATTTAAAAAATTATATTAAAGTTTTCCATATGAATGAGGATCAGTGCAATGAGGAAGAACCAATAAACAGTCTGTAAAAAGTATACATTGATATGTCTAATAGATGCTGAGAAAACGGGGCATTTATATTGTCATTTTATCATTGGCAATATAGGGTTTGACGACTCCCCTTAACAATATCATTCATTTTCTTCTCAGATCATCATAAATTAGTTTGTAGTAATTAACGGCAATGTGTAGTCTGGAACTGTTATTAAGGGAACCCGGACTCTAAAAATGATGAAATTTTCGTTTTTCAGATTATTAGAAATTAAAATACTACAGACGTTTCCCTTTAAAATGACATATTAATCTCCCCTGTATCTCAACTCCAAATATTTAAAAAAAAATTCAATAATGTGCTGTAGTGCGCGTCACCACATTGCATTTCCATGGATACGTACTCACTGAATACATATTCAAATCTCTCGGTCTTTCCAAGGAGATAGTATGCCTATGCATGTAGGACATGTTTCTTGTGTTGGCTACATTTTCCGATAGACAATTGTTTTGTTTGTATTTTGTATTCCTTGGATAGCCTACTATTGTTGACATTGAGTGATTTGGTGGTTAGGCCTAGCTCAAGATTTGTACTGCATTTCTTTAGTGAAACTGTAACTTTCAAAACATACCTCGATTTAGTAACAGAGTTTATAAGAAGAAGAAGCCTACAGGAAGGTACAGAAGTAGTGGCACTATGACAATATCACACATTGTTGAAAGCTGTAATTAGGGCATTGTACTTCCACACCCTATCGACTGACGAGAAACCACTACATGGCTTATGCCCTCAAGGTCTCAATTCCTGGTGCAAGAATAACAAATATCAGGGATCTGAAACAAGCATCTTAGTTGTCTACCAGAAGCTGTCATGAAGACAACTAAGCCAATTTTAACAGGATTTATCTCAAACTGAACTTTTGAAAAAATGTCTACATTGTCACACTTTAGATCAAAATGAGAGTGTGAATAATATACCAGAGTCCCAAAAAATGTGTTTGTGGAAATTTATACTCTTCACTTTGGAGTATATGATGCCATTGCCACCTACAACAGTGGAAACATTATAAAGTGTGATGTGCTGCAGAAGATGGGACTGACGGCAGGAAAGTACATGGTCAATGCGATGATGTCAATAGACAAGGAGAGAAAACGGAATGCTGAAAGAAAAGAAAAGGAGTCTGAGAGGAAAGCTAGACAAAGAATGAAAGCTGTAAAGAGAAGGCTAGATGAGGAGATGTCTAGTGACACTGATGACCCCTCTTATGGTGCTGGACTTCATTAGAAAATTAGTTCAACTTTGAACCTCGTTTTTCACAATTCCATTTTTATGCCATATAAGGAACATTTTATCCTAAACTATTAAAGATAGAGACTTAAAATTTTCAAGGATTGTAAACAATATCAATCTACACCTTCCTTCTATCATAGCCTTTTTGTCATACACGATCTATGACAGATTTTATGGCGATGATATTAAACCAAAAAATATTTTGAAAAAATCAAAAATTAATTAATTAATATCTTCCCAGAAAATACCCATATATTAATATCCCTAAGATGCACGGTGTTAAATATGTATAATAAACCACTATCAAAATTTGATTCTTCTAGTATTAATAGTTTAGGAGATAATGTTCCCTACATTTAACATTGCAGGTATAGGCGGGTCCGGTTTCCCTGAAATGAATATATTTACAAGGAATGACCATTTTCGATAAAATATTGCCCGCCTATCACACATTACATAGTGTGCTTCCCGCTCCTCCAGGCGAATTTAGCCAAATACCTGGACACACTACTTCCAGTAGTACCGGTATTATAGAGGTAAATGGTGGCATCGTTGCCAAACGTAAGAATAGATTATCACGGTACCGTATTATCAAATAATATTTATACATTAATCAACAGTTACTAATGACAACAGTGGATATTAGGACGCTTGGCCACTGCGTGATTAGTGTGAACTGTTTCCAGCCTTGTAATTTTCTCTGAAAGTTCCTATATCATTAGTAGTTGATGGGAACCACACAGCGTTTCCGTCACTGCAATTAGTACTTCTGTGGGATGATGGTCTAAGATTTTATTAAAAATATACATAAGTAACAAGCCCAAGTTAGAAGACATGAAATATTCTATACGGACACGACAAAACGCGGGTGAAATGATAAGACGTTTTACAGCGGAAGTAAATGCTCAGTCCAGATTATCAGTGACACTCAACATAAATTGTCGAGAATACACTAGCTACACCCATGTTAGTTTTAGAGGTCTCATTGGTCATTGGAGAGCTGGTAATGTGTCTAGTTCGATACTCAGCAAATTTTCTAGGTTTGTACCGTGCCTTGTTTCACCTAAAACACCAAGATGGCCCAACAGGGGGCTATTGGTGCCCCCACAGGAGTAGCAAACTCCGCGCTACCTCCCTTTTTTTGAGGCGCACCTGCGCCTCTTTACTACGAGAACCGAAATCTCAAGATGCCATATCCTCCCTTTGAAGGCTTCCAAAAATGGTATATTGGTTCTCACGGTCAGTGAATTGAAAGTCAGCAATTTCTCTAGGTATGTGCCGTATCTTGTGTGGGGTTTCACCTAGGACACCAAGCTGGCTCATCGGTGGGCTCTTGGCGTCCCCGCTTGGACCCCGACAGGAGGAGCGAAGGATGAGCTACCTCCCTTTTTATGAAGCGTGCCTGCGCCTTTTTACTGCGAAAACCAAATGCTCAAGGAGTTATAACCCCCTTATGAAGGCTTCCTAAAAGATGGTATATGGGCTTTCACGGCCAGTGCATTAAAACTCAGCAATTATCTAGGCTTGTGCCATGTCTTACGGGGGATTCGCCTAAGACAAAAAGCTGGCTCATCAGCGAGCTCTTGGTGTCTCCGACCGGACCCCCACAGGAGTAGCGATCTTGGTGCTTCCTCCCTTTTTATGAAGCGCACCTGCATTCATACCTCGATACCTCTTACGAGGGTCGTGATATGAAAGCCAGTCAAGAGACCTTATTTCCTGGATCTGTGTTTCTTTAGGAAACTCAGGGCTCAGCTTCAATCATGGAGAGTGACTTCCTTGGCAGTTGGGACATATCAGGGGAGTCGTACGCCTCTCACCCTCATGTGTGCCCTTGCCACACCCTCTACACACGGCCTTGGCAGTTGGGACATATCAGGGGAGTCGTACGCCTCTCACCCTCATGTGTACCCTTGCTACATTCTCTACACACGGCCTTGGTAGTTGGGACATATCAGGGGAGTCGTACGCCTCTCACCCTCATGTGTGCCCTTGCCACACTCTCTACACACGGCCTTGGTAGTTGGGACATATGAGGGGAGGCGTACGCCTCTCACCCTCATGTGTTCCCTTGCCATACTACACACGGCCTTGGTAGTTGGGACATATCAGGGGAGTCGTACGCCTCTCACCCTCATGTGCGCCCTTGCCACACTCTCTACACACGGCCTTGGTAGTTGGGCCATATCAGGGGAGGCGTACGCCTCTCACCCTCATGTGTCCCCTTGCCTCACTCTCTACACACGGCCTTGGTAGTTGGGACATATCAGGGGAGTCGTACGCCTCTCACCCTCATGTGTGCCCTTGCCACACTCTCTACACACGGCCTTGGTAGTTGGGACATATCAGGGGTGTCGTACGCATCTCACACTCATGTGTGTCCTTGCCACACTGTCTACACACGGCCTTGGTAGTTGTGACATATCAGGGGAGTCGTACGCCTCTCACCCTCATGTGTTCCCTTGCCACACTCTCTACACACGGCCTTGGTAGTTGGGACATATCAGAGGAGTCGTACGCCTCTCACCCTCATGTGTTCCCTTGCCTCACTCTTGCACACGGCCTTGGCAGTTGGGACATATCAGGGGAGTCGTACGCCTCTCACCCTCATGTGTCCCCTTCCCTCACTCTCCTGGCTGAGACATGTCCGAATTTCAGACGTTTGTAGCACCGCATAGGTGGAGGGATGTACAGTCGAACATTGCATTATTGCACCTGCTTAGGTACAACATCACCCTCAAAATGAATAAGAGAATGAAAG
This sequence comes from Meconema thalassinum, assembly GCA_946902985.2. Classification (NCBI taxonomy): domain Eukaryota; kingdom Metazoa; phylum Arthropoda; class Insecta; order Orthoptera; family Tettigoniidae; genus Meconema; species Meconema thalassinum. The sequence continues at coordinate 210,309,016 of OX336398.1, forward strand.
CGCCAGTATCGATGCTGTCCTCTCCAATGTATCGGGTGTTGGACCTAATCATTGTGATTCCTCAGTTTCCGCAGGAGTTCTGCATCGCTCATTAGAACAAGTAGGATTCCACGCAGCACGACCTGCTTTGGATGACATGGTGCGGCAAGATAGCGCGAGCAAGAGGGGTTATAATCTCAAACAACAACTTCGTTGGCAGCAAGGTCTCATGCCTTGCTTTCGGGCCTTTGGCCCGATTGTATGGTAACGTAGGAAAATAATAAAATGTTATTCTAGGCAATGCTGACACCATCACGTGGTTATGAAAGCCCGACGTCCTCGGAAATTGAAAATATATTACAGCTGTAAATACATTATTCAACTTATTGAATACGTGAAAACGGGTTATTATAGATAATTTTCCGTAGAATTCAATAAGACGATCAGTTGAATTTTTTCAAATTATTATATACATTTGGGCCCCATGTTTTCAAAAACCAAAAGCATTTAATAATATTAAAACGGTGAGAGATAACAAAATATGATAAGGGGTAAAAAAAGTTGCTAATCACTGAGATCATACTCCAGTACATTTAAGTTGTTTCGATACGACCAACCGTTTCCGGGATATATCGATTCCAAAAAAAAGGATGATAATCAGGGCCCAAAAAAGGTTCGTCCCTGCACCGATTTTAACTCTCGATAATAGGGTTCCTCACAGGCCTTAACTCTTTCCCCGTACCAAATTTCAGCTCGATATCTTGCAAATTACGACCTGTACATTGATAAACGCAAAAACGTCATGCCCATACGTACATCTTCAGGGGCCCCCCAAAAAAACGGTGAGAGATATCTAAAAATCGTTATGGGTAAAGAAATTGCATACCGCGGAGATCTTACACCTGTGTATTTAACTTTTTTCGATACGACAAACCGTTTCCAAGATATATCGATTCAAAAAAATATATATACCGATCCCCAGAAAGAGGTCTGGCCCTGCACCGATTTTAACGCCCAACAATATGGTTCCTCACAGGCCGCATCCCTTTGGCCGTACCAAATTTCAGGTCGATATCTAGAAAATTGCGGCCTGTACTTTGCTAAACGCAAACACGTCACGCACATACGTACATTTTCTGGGTCCCAAGAAAGAAAACGGTGAGAGATATCAAAAAATCGTTACTGGTAAAAAAGTTGCATACCGCGGAGATCTTACAACTGCGTGTTTAACTTTTATCGATACGACCAACCGTTTCCGAGATATATTGATTCCAAACAAAAGGATGAAATTCAGGGCCCAAAAAAAGGTCGGACCCTGCAAAGATTTTAACGCCCAACAATAGGGTTCCTCACAAGCCCAAACTCTCTCACAGTACAAATTTTCAGCTTGATGCCTTGAAAATTGCGACCTGTACTTTGCTAAACGCAAAATCGTCACGCACATTCGTACACATTCAGGGCCCCACAAAAAGAAAACGGTGAGAGATATCCAAAAAATTGTTATGAGTAAAAAGGTGCATATCGCGGAGATCTTACACCTGTATATTTAATGTTTTTCGATACGACCAACCGTATTCGAGATATATCGATTCAAAAAAAAGATGACATTCAGGGCTCCAAAAAAAGGGCCGGCCCTGCACCGATTTTAACGCCCATCAATGGGGTTCCTCACAGGCCCTAGCCCTTTCACCGTAGCAAATTTCAGTTCGATATCTTGAAACTTGCTACCTGTACTTTGCTAAACGGAAAAACCCCTTGCACATACGTACATCTTCAGGGCCCCAAACACCGAAAACGGTGAGAGATATCAAAAATCGTCATGAATAAAAACGATGTATACCGCGGAGATCTTAAACCTGTACATTTAACGTTTTTCTATACGATCAACCGTTTTTGAGATATATCGATTCCAAAAAAAGGATGAAATTCACAGCCCCAAAAAAAGGTCCGGCCATGCACCGATTTTAACGCCTAACAACAGCGTTCCTCACAGGCCCTAACTCTTTCACCGTACCAAATTTCAGCTTGATATCTTGAAAATTGCGACCTGTACTTTGCTAAACGCAAAAATGTCACGCACAATGGACATTTTCAGGGCCCCAAAAAAGGAAACGGTGAGAGATATCAAAAAATCGTTAAGAGTAAAAAAGATGCATACCGCGGAGATCTTACACCTGTACGTTTAACGTTTTTCGATACGACCAACCGTTTCCCAGATATATCGATTCAAAAAAAAGTTTGAAATTCAGGGCCCCCAAAAAAGATCCGGCCCTGCACCGTTTTTAACGCCCGACAACAGGTTTCCTCACAGGGTCTAACTCTTTCACCGCTCCAAATTTCAGTTCCATATCTTAAAAATTGCGACCTGAAATTCGCAAGACAGAAAAATGTCACGCACATTGGACATTTTCAGAGCCCCAAAAAATTAAAACGGTGAGAGATATCAAAGAATCGTTTTGAGTAAGAAAGTTGCATACCGCGGAGATCTTACACCTGTACATTTAACGTTTTTCGATACGACCAACCGTTTCCGAGATATAACGATTCCAAAAAAAAAAAAAAAAAAAACTGGGCCCCCCAAAAAGACCCGGCCCTGTGTCGTTTTTAACGCCAAACAATGAGTTTCCTCACAGGGTCTACCTCTTTCACCGCACCAAATTTCAGCTCGATATCTTGAAAATTGCGACCTGTACTTCGCTAAACCCAAATATGTCACGCACAATGGACATATTCAGGGCCCCGAAAAAGGAAAACGGTTAGAGATATCAAAAAATCGTTTTGAGTAAAAAAGTTGCATACCTCGGAAATCTTAAACCTGTAATTTTAACGTTTTTCGATACGACCAGCCGCTTCCGAGATATATCGATTCAAAAATATTGGATGAAATTCAGGGCCCCAAAAAAGGGTCCGGCCCTGCACCGATTTTAACGCTCAACAACAGGGTTCCTCAATGGCTCTAACTTTTTCACCGTACCAAATTTCAGCTCGATATCTAGAAAATTGCGACCTGTACTTTGCTAATCGCAAAAACGTCACGCACATACATACATGCATGCATACAGAATTTTTTTTTTCCCACATACCACGGCTATATGAAAGCCTATAGGATCTAGATTCGGCTTTCAAAACAAGTAGGAGTCCACGCAGCACGACCTGCTTTGGATGAGAAGGTGCGGCAAGATAGCGGCGAGCAAAAGGTTGGCAGCAAGGTCTCATGCCTCGCATTTCGGGCCTTTGGCCCGATTGTGTGGTAATGTAGGAAAATAATAAAATGTTATTCTAGGCAATGCTGACACCATCACGTGGTTATGAAAGCCGGACGTCCTCGGAAATGGAAAATATATTACAGCTGTAAATACATTATTTAACTTATTGAAAAGGTGAGAACGGGTTATTATAGATAATTTTCCGTAGAATTCAATGAGACGATCAGTTGAATTTTTACAAATTATTATATACATTTGGGCTCCATGTTTTCAAAAACCAAAAGCATTTAATAACATTAAAACGGTGAGAGATATCAAAATATGATAAGGGGTAAAAAAGTTGCTAATCACTGAGGTCTTACTCCTGTGCATTTAAGTTGATTCGATACGACCAACCGTTTCCGGGATATATCTATTCAAAAAAAAAAAGGATGATAATCAGGACCCCAAAAAAGGTCCGGCCCTGCACCGATTTTAACGCCCAACAATATGGTTCCTCACAGGCCGCATCCCTTTCGCCGTACCAAATTACAGGTCGATATCTCGAAAATTGCGACCTGTACTTTGCTGAACGCAAAGACGTCACGTACATACGTACATTTTCAGGGCCCCAAAAAAAAGAAAACGGTGAGAGATAACAAAACATCGTTAATGGTAAAAAAGTTTCATACCGCGGAGATCTTACAACTGTGTATTTAACTTTTTCGATACGACCAACCGTTTCCGAGATATATTGATTCCAAAAAAAGGATGAAATTCAGGGCCCTTTAAAATGGTCCGGCCCTGCACCGATTCTAACGCCCAACAACAGGGTTCCTCACAAGCCCCAACTCTTTCACCGTACCAATATTCAGTTCGATACCTTGAAAATTGTGACCTGTACTTTGCTAAACGCAAAAACGTCACGCACATACGTACACCTTCAGGTCCCCACAAAAAGAAAACGGCGAGAGATATCCAAAAATCGTTAGGAGTAAAAAGGTGCATATCTCGGAGGTCTTACACCTGTACATTTAACGTTTTTGATACGACCAACCATTTTCGAGATATATCGATTCCAAAATAAAGGATGAAATTCAGGGCCCCAAAAAAATGGCCGGCCCTGCACCGATTTTAACGCCCATCAATGGGGTTCCTCACAGGCCCTATCCCTTTCACCGTAGCAATTTTCAGTTCGATATCTTGAAACTTGCTACCTGTACTTTGCTAAACGGAAAAACGTCACGCACATACGTACATCTTCAGGGCCCCAAAAACCGAAAACGGTGAGAGATATACAAAAATCGTCAAGAATAAAAACGATGTATACCGTGGAGATCTTAGATCTGTACATTTAACGAATTTCGATACGACTAACCGTTTCCGAGATATATCGATTCAAAAAAGGGATGAAATTCAGGGCCCCAAAAAAAGGTCCGGCCCTGCACCGATTTTAACGCCCAACATCAGGGTTCGTCACAGGCCCTAACTCTTTCACCGTACCAAATTTCAGCTTGATATCCTGAACATTGCGACCTGTACTTTGCTAAACGCAAAAATGTCACGCACAATGGACATTTTTATGGCCCCCAAAAAAGTAAACGGTGAGAGATATCAAAAAATTGTTTTAAGTAAAAAAGTTGCAGACCGTGGAGATCTTACACCTGTACATATAATGTATTCGATACGACCAACCGTTTCCGAGATATATCGATTCCAAAAAGTTTGAAATTCAGGGCCCCCAAAAAAGATCCGGCCCTGCACCGTTTTTAACGCCTGACAACAGGTTTCCTCACAGGGTCCAACTCTTTCAACGCTCCAAATTTCAGCTCGATATCCTGAAAATTGCGACCTGTACTTCGCTAAACCCAAAAATGTCACGCACAATGGACATTTTCAGGGCCCCAAAAAAAGAAAACGGTGAGAGATATCAAAAAATTGTTTTGAGTAACTAAGTTGCATACCGCGGAGATCTCACACCTATACATTTAACGTTTTTCGATACGACCAACCGTTTCCGAGATATATCGATTCAAAAAAAGTTTGAAATTCAGGGCCCCCAAAAAAGATCCGGCCCTGCACCGTTTTTAACGCCCTACAATAGGTTTTCTCACAGTGTCTCTCTCTTTCACCGCTCCAAATTTCAGTTCGATATCTTGAAAATTGCGACCTGTACTTCGCTAAACCCATATATGTCACGCACGATGGACATTTTCAGGGTCCCAAAAAAAGAAAACGGTGAGATATATCAAAAAATCGTTTTGAGTAAAAAAGTTGCATACCGGGGAGATCTTACGACAGTACATTTAACGTTTTTCGATACGACCAACCGTTTCCGAGATATATCGATTCCAAGAAAAAGTTTGATATTCAGAGCCCCCATAAAAGAACCGGCCCTGCACCGTTTTTAAGGCCCGACAACAAGTTTCCTCACTGGGTCCAACTCTTTCACCGCTCCAAATGTCAGTTCGATATCTTGAAAATTGCGACCTGTACTTTGCTAAACCCAAAAAAGGCACGCACAGTGGACATTTTCTGGGCCCCAAAAGATGAAAACGGTGAGAGATATCAAAAAATCGTTTTGAGTAAGAAAGTTGCATACCGCGGAGATCTTACACCTGTACATTTAACGTTTTTCGATACGACCAACCGTTTCCGAGATATATCGATTCCAAAAAAGAGTTTGAAATTCTGGGCCCCCCAAAAAGATCCGGCCCTGCACCGTTTTTAACGCCCAAAAATCGGTTTCCTCACAGGGTCTAACTATTTCACCGCACCAAATTTCAGTTTGATATCTTGAAAATTGCGACCTGTACTTCGCTAAACCCAAATATGTCATACACAATGGACATCTTCAGGGCCCAAGAAAAAGAAAACGGTGAGGGATATCAAAAAATCGTTATGAGTAAAAAAGTTGCATACCGACTAGATCTTACACCTGTACATTTAACAATTTTCGATACGACCAGCCGTTTCCGAGATATATCGATTCAAAAAAATAGGCTGAAATTCAGGGCCCCAATAAAAGGTCCGGCCCTGCACCAATTTTAACGCCCTACAATAGGGTTCGTCACTGGCCCCAACTCTTTCACCGAACCAAATTTCAGTTCGATATCTTGAAAATTGCGACCTGTACTTTGTTAAACCCAAAAACGTCACGCACAAACACACATACATACATACATACATACATACATACATACATACATACATAATTACATACAGACTTTTTTTGAATTTATTTTTTTCGACTCCGATTCGATTGGTATAGGATTTTACACTGGGCGACGCTTAGTTTCCGAGATCCCGAAAAATCCTACCACGGCTATATGAAAGCCTATAGGATCTAGATCCGGCTTTCATAATTGTTCCTACATTTCTCCTGCAACCAAACTGGTCTTCGCCCAACTCCGTTTCTATCTGGCTTTCCATCCAGTTGTATATTATTCTAGACAGGATCATTGAAGCATGAGAAATCAAGCTGATTGTAAGGTAATCTTCACATCTGTCAGCTCCCACTTTCTTCGGTATAGGGATGATAACATTCTTCTTGAAATCAAGAGGGTACCTCACCTGTCTCATAAATCCTACACACCATATGAAATAACCTGATCAGACCTTCATCTCATATGCAGCGCAGCAACTCAATCGGTATATCATCTATGCCTGGTGCTTTGTTCCTGCTTAAGTCTTCCAATGCTCTGTCAAATTCTGATCTCAATATTAAATCTCCTTTTGCATCCTTATCAATTTCCTCCCCCTTTCTATTACATAATTCCTAATCTCCATTCCCTTATACAAACACTCTATATAAGCTTTCCAACTCTCAACCTTGTCTTACCTATCTGTTAGAGGCTTTCCATTTGTGTCCTTAATACGTATTACAGCATGTAGTCTTCTTTTCCCCAAAAGTATTCTTAATAAAACTGTGTCTACTTATCCTAATTTCAGAAAAAAATTCCATACCTGCACATTTCCTTCTCAACCATTCTTCTTTCGCTTCCTTGCATTTTTTGTTAACCTCATATCTCAGACGTCTGTATTCTGCTTTCCCCTTTTCATCTCTTACATTCTTGTTTTTCCGCCTTTCATCCATTAATTCTTGTATATCCTGAGTGATCCATGGTTTTCTACCTATTCTCTCTTTCCTGCCAATGTTTTCTTCTTAAAATTTTGTTATCTCATTCTCCAAAAGTGCCCATTCGTCTGCAATTTAAGTTTGTTTAGGGTTTTTCATTAGTCCTCCCTTTATACTCTTCTTGAATCTTTCGTTTACATCCTTTACTTTCAGTCTGTCTATTGCCCACCTTTTTGATTTTGGCTTTTCTTCAGTTTCTTCAACTTAAATCTGCATTTCATAAGAACCAGATTGTGAACAGAGTTTATGTCAGCACCGGGATATGTTTTACAATCCAAAATCCAGGTTCGTAACCTCTGCTTGACCATAATGAAATCAATTTGGTAACGCCTTGTATCTCCTGGTCTCACCCATGTGTATATTCTTGTATTGAGGTTAATGAATATGGTATTAGCTATGACCAACTCATGCTCAGTACAGAATTCCATCAGCCTTCTTCCTCGATCATTCCTTTTACTAATCCTAAATCTCCTACTATCTTCCCTTCTCTTCCTTTTCCTTCCACAGCATTCCAATCTCCCATTACTATAACATTTTCATCACCCTAGATATACCTCAGAATTTCATCTATTTCTTCGTAGACCTTTCAAACATCTTCATCATCAGGTTGACAGGTAGACATATAGTCTTGTACCTCTGTGGTGCACGTGGGTTTTGTATTGATTTTTGCTACAATAATCCGTTCAATATATTGCTCATAATATTCCACCAGCTGTCCAAGTTTCCTACTCAATATGAGACCAACCCCTGCTTGGCCATGGTTTGATTTAGTGCTAATGACCCTATAGTCTCCTGACCAAAAGTCCTGTTCTTCCTGCCTGCGCATTTCACTAATCCCAATCAAATCCAACCTCAACTTATCCATTTCCCCTTCTAAGTTTTCTAACCTTCCACTTCCTAGTAGACTTCTAACTTTCCGGTGAATGTCAGATTTCCTTTTTGTCACTTCTGTGATGTTAACCCCCTCTCGAGTAGTCCCCATCTGGCGATCCCAACGGGGGAATAGTTTACCTCCGGATTGGAATTTTACAAGGGAGGAGTCCGTTATCACATGTGATTATGCATAGAGAGGTGCATATCCTCGGGAATAGCATTACGGCTGTAGTTTCCTGTTGCTTTCAGCCGTGCAGCAGAACGCAGTGTAGCCATCAGTTGGCTTATATTATCAATATCTTAACCGTCTATAAGACAAGTAAAGAATTGATTTATTCTGAAAGGCTGCTCCTCCCTTGCAGAATAAGTAACAGAGGAATTCTACCAACAAAATTATTAACCTTCTACTAACCATTAAATACCAAAATTCTACTAACAAAAAATACTTAAGTTCCACCAACAACAAAACACTAACACTAAAACAGTCTGTCACCAGGCACACTCACATGCACCCTCAATCATCACAGTCTAATGAAACAATGAACTATATCTAATAAACTCTGCAACTGCCACTAGACATACTCACACACCACAGTCTAATGGAACAATGGACTATATCTAATAAACAAACTAACTACATACTTACAACTTAATTATTTAGCATCTCATATAGGCCTACAGTACTATATTTCCCTCCTGCAGTCAAATATCAAAATCTTATAAATTATAGGTAGGCCATAATGTTTATCAGAAACTTGTGATTTCATTAAACTTAGCTTGGCTTCCGAAGGGTTAAATAGACATAATGAATAAAATGTAACGTTAGGCCTATGTCACCGTGTTATGTCAGGCTTTAAAGCCTAAAACGAAAACAGGTTCTCCCTGGTAGGTAGTGGAAGGGGGGGGGGGGGGTGCTGCAGATTCCTCCCCTTAAGACAACAATAACTAACTGACTGGTAGGTAGCCAACCGCAGTTTATAAATATCAACCCCCCCCCCCCCAGAGTTTGCGAGGATTTTAACGCCCCTGTACCAAGCGACCGCTGCCCAGCCATTTGGCCTGCAGATATTGGGGAGGCGAGTGGTCAGCGCATCGGGTCCCCTCGATAGTTGATCATGGTTTTCGTGACCGGGGCGCTGCCTCAATTATTATTATCATTAGCCAATTATTAATACCATAATAATAATAATAATAATGTTAATGGCCTATCATCATCATTTTTACTATCATTACCGACAGCGGTAGCTGCGCTCGCTAATGCGCAGCGCTAGGCCATGGAGCCAAGCTCTCTGTGGGCTCAGTTGACGTGGGATCGAGCCCCACCGTCGACTGTCCTCGAAATGATTTTCCGTGGTTTCCTATTTTCAACTCCAGGCAAATGCTGGGATATCATAATCATCAGCCTCGTATACATAAGTGAAATTAAATTTTTGATAACTGTGTTATTTCGGTGTACGCATTTTCAACTGGAGAAGTAAGCGGCCGTCAGTTTGGGGAATGCACTGTCCCGGCATATTTGGAGTAACATTAGGAAACCACCAGGCGCGTGTATTCCTTGGATGTAAGGTAAGCATTGCTTACCCAAGTAAAATAATGACGAGTACAATAATTATTTACTTTGGTTATAGTGATATTCCAGTCTCTGTGTCCTGTATTGTTTTAATGAACCCATTCGCACTTCGTTGTTCTGTGATGCCTACTGCGAGTTCCTTGCGGAGTCGCTTGTAGCAGCACAATAGCTTGACATGCCCTCTTTTGGTATTTCTTGGTACTGCAGGGTGAGTGAAAGCGAAGGCTAGGAAGCAATTCCTTAAGTTACATACCTTAGGCCGGAAACAAGGAGCGGTCATTTTTCAAAGATAGTGTGTTTACTCGCCCATTATAGTTTGAAAAAGCGTGTCAGTGTTTGTGTAAAACAGCTTTTTATATGCTGTGTTAAAACTTGTGATTGTTTTACAGTGGTAGGCCGTCATATTTATAGTTCAGCGATATAATGTTGTCTAATACAATATAAGGGAGTAGGGTATGCAGTAGACGTTTTTGTTTACACTGGTAGGCGTGAGAAATCAGTAAAAATATGGCACCGGGAGTTGGGTCTAGAGATGACAGCGTGTGATGTGCGGTAAATTTGAGAACAAAATATTAATTTTATTAGGAACTCGTCCAACTCCTCAATTGAGTAAGCCTGTTAACACGAAAGTGAAAGCTTGTATTCGCTATTTTAACTAAACTTATAACATTTATCATTGATTTCAATTGAGATAGATTTACTTTGTAAGTTCAAAATATCCCAAACTTCTACAACTGGGTCTTCAATGATTTTGCGAAGAAAACCATTGCTTACCCTAAGTAAAATTCAACCACACGCCACTGGAAACCACACAAAACCACGTCAGGGACGGGCAGTAGTGGGATTCAAACTCACCCATTTCCTGAACTCAGGACTTTTGGCTCTACTAGTCAGCGTTTAAACACGCTTAGCTATTGGGATACGTAGCTCTTAAATACTCAGTTCTAAACATAAATGTTATCATGGTCCACAAACATAATAAGATGAGTAAGGAAACTATACTTGGTTCACTGCCCATCACTAATTGAGGTGCGGGTTTGTGATATAATGATTCTAGCCGAGCATAGTTCCGGCACTGCAGAAGTTACCGGCAAATACCTTCCCAGCTATAAAATGCCTTTTAAAAATGATGCCAATAAGTACCAGGGCCTCTGGACTTGAGTACCGTGTACTTGAGTGTGTCTTGAATTTGTCTGCTTATCAGTGTTTCTATGGTGACCGTAGTAGGCGCCCCTACACTTGAAATAAATTACTATTCCGATATTTGCCTGGGGGGAGTGTGGTAAAACCCGGGGGGATAAGGATAGCCACTGTCAGCTAATCTCAGCACTTGCTACAGCGCCCCCATCGCAGTCGTGGTGAGTGATTTAAAGCGCAAGTGACTTCTCACCTCGTTCTACTTCTGCCCTATGGACTATTTTAAGTATCAATTTATTGTGTATTTATTTAAAGTCATGAAGTATGACCCAAATTATCAGAACGGCCAACTACCGGATCGGCAATTATCCGGATCAATTTTCAGATAATTAGAAGTGATTTATTATGTCACAAAAATTATTTCCCTTACCCAAAAGAGTGGTTGTTGATTCTTTTAGGGGCTCTGCGACATGGTGGTCATGTATTCCCGTGCAAGTGGGTGTGGGTAGAATTTCTCTGACAACCTGTGCCACTGCGATATCTGTACCAGTGTGTGTATTTGTGACTGAGGCCTCAAGCTAGATACCACCCTGGCATTTGCCTGGAGTAGAAGTGGAAAACCATGAGGAAGGAATCGAACCCACCTCGTCTCAGTTTCACCTCACGAGGCCTAGTATTCCCCGCTCCAGCCTCAGAACAGAATTACATTTCTTCTGAGAATCCAACCTGGACCTCCGTGATGCCAGCCATGAATGCTAGCCACTACGCAACGAGACGAACATTACCCAAAATACTGTGGAATATGTTGGAGAATGTATTTACTCCTGTCCAATTGTAGGTGGAATGGAACGACAAAATAAATACAAGCCATCACAGATTCATGTCGTCAATCGCCTGCGAGAAGGTGGCTGTACGCCCCAAAGCAATAAACTTTGTTTTAGAGTACAGTAGAATGAAGTGGGCCTACGCCAAATTCTGTTCTGTGTTGCGATATGAAAAGTTTTATTTTTTATGTTTCATTGCAAATTTAAAAATACTAACCGTATTGAAATATTTGTAACTTCACTTTGTTTAATACATGCACTAGCCTACTGCACTCTCACATAACAATAACTTACTCCGTGACCAATTATCCGGTCATTCCAATCCCCAACTATTCGGGATAACTGGAGTTCGACTGTAATTATAATTCCTTCTTCTGTCTCCGACAAAATGTCCCCTTATTAAAGAGCCTTCCACTAAACAAAGTAGGTTGGCTCAGGCAACGTTAAAACTTCCACAGAAAAGGAATCTGGTTGACATCAAATACAGACCCAGGCATCAGGAAGTCATTTCAAAAAGGCTTCGTCTGGAGCGCCGCACTCTACGGAAGTGAAACCCGCACTACTGGTGCAGCAGAAAAGAAGAGAACTGAAGCGCCTGAAACGCAGTGCCACAGGAGAACGACGAAGATCCGATGGGCAGATAGGGCTACAAGTGAAGAGGCATCAAGACGAGTGGGAGAGAAGAGACGCCTCCGGCGACAGCCAATGAAGAGAAGAGATAGGTTGGTAAGACACACACCAAGACACCGAGGAACAGCAAGCTCAGCTACGGAACGATGGGTCTAGGACAAGAACTGTAGGGGCAGACCAAGGCTAGAACATGTCAAACGGACTCCCTCCGATGTAGGGATGGCAGCGATGCAGAGACCAGGACAGGGAAGCGTAGAGATCCGCATCAAACCATTCAAAGGACTGAAGACTCAAACACAGAAACATTAGTCCAGTAATTTTAGGGTTTGAGGTGGGAATAATCCTCTGCACAGCGGCTCTATCTGATGCGCTCAACAACATATCAAAAGTCCCCAACCCTCCCCGACCTCCAGGCCCTGCATCTCATGGAGTCCTGGAAAAGCCCAAATGGAATATGCATCCAACGCGAACGGCTGTGCCAAAATCGACCGGAGATGTCCCAAACCAAAGTAGAAGGACAGAGCCACATTCGAAAGTAGCCGACAAGAGCATTTCACAACATCCGCCGTCGCGGAAGCGCCAAACGGCGGGAACTTTTTTAAAATTTCACATTTCCGTCTCCATGCTAATGCCATTATTGTCGTGGGTGGCCCAGTAAGGCAGTTATCATAAAAATGCTTCAAACAAATCCTCTAGGGAATTCATGTCTCCCTCTAATAGTGCACCTACTGCCCCCGTACGACCAACAGCAACCGAACCACGAGCGTCCAAGGGGCAGCGTGCGCATAGCCTCTGCATGGCCCGCAAGCCCGCATTTCAATATAGGTTTACGCGCAACGCTTATTATTTGATGCCATTTTCTGTGATGGGATTTTCACTTGATAACCTGTTAAAAAGGCCAACAATAAAAGAACTAATTAAGAAATATACCTGTGATTGCACGTTGTCGGTGCGTTTATATGAAAGTATTACTATTGTACATTGAACACACGTAACTTACCTACCATATAGTCAGGACCAGCTTCATTATCCACAAATACATCGTCAAAACTGTATAGGCAGACATATTGACGAGTAGATAATTGCGTACTGCACCCTTATATCTGAATGATCCACCAAAATCCCAGGCTGGAGATAATAATGGATTGTAGCATCTTGTAGTCCCGGATAAAAACAACATGGTGCTACTTGGCGAAAACAATCAGAATAAGGAACTGGATTATTTTCAAAACGGAATGTGCTATAGTAACTAACTACAGAACAGTAGGGTTCTATATCTACTCAGGAACAATGAGAATCTATATAAATCTCGGGCGTAAGGATGCGGATTAGGTCCCTCGGGAACTTCCACCCTACAGCATATTCCACTACAATTTAACTACAAAGATAATGCCAATTTCCTATAAAATATCAGGGAATCGTAACGACGTGCCTGTCGTATTTATTCTCTAAACAATTACACGTTTCCTAACACTGGCATTGATTATATGCCTTAATAATGTTAAATAAAATCAAATGACCAAATGTCATTGCTTCACTTGCATAAAATACATGTTCGTTTCCTATAGAAACCATAAATCAATTATTCCAAACACTTTTTATAAGCTTAAACAAAATCATGACTTAAATAGTACCAAACAATTGCTGTGCCCTAGGTAGCGGGAGTTTAATAACAAGAAAAATGTTTGCATATTAAGGCTTTCACGGCCCGGATTATTATATAAATAAATCATGCTTTTGGGCTTATGCCGTGTGTATTTTTAATTTGAACCATACGTTTCGGAGAAACCTTGCCTCCTTTTTCAATGGAAATAAACAATGTGGCCATAGAAAGTAAATCAATGAGATTACAAGAAATATAGATAAATTCCTCTGTTCGTCACCAGAGAGCAGCTGCCAAAAATTACTGTATGGACCATGGTGGAACGGCGGACAGATTAGTAAGTAACGAGAAGGTAAAGGAGGCGGTGTGGAAATATAGAAACTCCTCGAAGAATGAGGAGGGGGGGGGAGGTGGGAGGGTTAGATGGATATATAGGGAAACATAAACAAAAGGGAAGTGTATCTGAACGATACCTAACGTCATACAGTCAACGGCGAAAAAACAGATGGAAACTCCCCCAGTGACGAACAAAGGAGATCAAATCGAGGCTCTGAGCCCTAGAGGGAAAATGTACAATTTTAAATATGTGAAGAACAGAGAGGCTGAGAGGAACTATCTCCCTAGATCCTTAATAACTGGTAGCCAAGTGTCACTTAGCTGATATCCAGTGTCTCTGTTAAAATTATTTTATTTTATTTAAATTTTAACAGAGACACTGGATATCAGCTAAGTGACACTTGGCTACCAGTTATTAAGGATCTAGGGAGATAGTTCCTCTCAGTCTCTCTGTTCTTCACATATTTAAAATTGTACATTTTCCCTCTAGGGCTCAGAGCCTGGATTTGATCTCCTTTGTTCGTCACTGGGGGAGTTTCCATCTGTTTTTTTTTGCCGTTGACTGTATGACGTTAGGTATCGTTCAGATACACTTCCCTTTTGTTTATGTTTCCCTATATATCCATCTAACCCTCCCACCTCCCCCCCCCCCTCATTCTTCGAGGAGTTTCTATATTTCCACACCGCCCCCTTTACCTTCTCGTTACTTACTAATCTGTCCGCCGTTCCACCATGGTCCATGGTCCATACAGTAATTTCTGGCAGCTGCTCTCTGGTGACGAACAGAGGAATTTATCTATATTTTTTGTAATCTCATTGATTTACTTTCTATGGCCACATTGTTTATTTCCATTGAAAAAGGAGGCAAGGTTTCTCCGAAACGTATGGTTCAAATTAAAAATGCACACGGCATTAGCCCAAAAGCATGAATTATTTATATAAGAAAAATGTTATTAAGTTAATAAAAAAATATCCCCATAAAAATCAATGAAATTACCACTGACGTAGATCTCCGTCATTACAAAAACTATTCATTACTCTATACAATTATCTCCCGCCTCTTATCTCTTAAATTCTTCTCATGGAAGCGATTAAAATCTCTATTTACATTTTTAAATTTCAAGTTAAAAATAATAATGCGCTTAAATGTAATTATAAACCTTTCTTTAAATCTAATTATACTTTCAGTACAGCACAAATATTAACATTGTAGTTCAGCAACTACACAATATAAAATAAAATATGTACAACTGTCCAACTGCTTTCTCTACTGACAATATAGACTGAAATTGTCTTCCTATTTCTTTACTGCTTCTCTACTGACATTAGAAAATAATCATTCACCATACTATGTCTTATTCGTGATACTGCGGCAATCCGGGATTCTATAATCCATACAATTAAGTAGAGGTATAGTTCAAAGACCTCCTACAACTTGTATGTTAATAATAACAATACTTAATAAAAATACATACTTCCACTGCGTTGAATAATTACCGTAAATTCAATATCTAATTAAAGAACCATTTAAATAGATCTCAGTTTACTCTCAGTTTCAACAAAGATTCATTAAATCCTATAATTACTTTCAGATTTAACTTCATTTAGGATACGCTGTCCTGTGAATTTCAAGGATTTTCAACTCTGTGAGACTATTGCAATAACTTCCAATACTAATAAACATCAATAATACTGCATCTTCATAAAACATCCTTTTTCAACCTCAAAATATGCGCAAGTCTGTCACTACAGACATTCCTTCAATAATTGACCAAGGGCTTCACAATTGCCCATTGTCAAACAACAAATACCTCCGTCTGCTACGGGAATAATAAATCTCACTCTCAGAGATGCTTCGCAGTTCCTTCCAAAAATATATACTTCTTAACTCACTTCTCATTAATAAATTCTTCTCATAGTTGCAACAATCTTAATAAAAATATTTAATAAAATTACTGGTTCTATCAATGAATAAATGTAACAGGTTATACCATAAAATACTAGTCTTCAAATAACAATCTTATTTCTTTGCATCACTCACATTTCTATAAAAGCCTTCAATTAGCTGCAATATTTCTTTAAATATTTCTTCACATTCTTATTACTTCAAAGATACGCTGTAATTCGTATCTGTTAACTTGACATTGTATTCCTTTACAAATACTTCCTTTAAAATATTTCTCTCACAAACTTCAATACTTTATCATTGTTAGTCACACAATATTTATAACCAAATCTGTCTAATAAGTTATCAGATAGTGACTTTGCATAGATCTCTACATTAGATCTTTAAGAATCGCATTCTTGCAAATATATTTCTGTGTAACACTCTTGGAACAAGTTTCCAAATATTACTATCGTTGACAAAAACGATATCTTACAGTTCAAAAATAAACAAAATATGATCTGAACACATTTAAACTTTACCATAAATATATTCTGAACTAAACTGTAAAATCTCCCCATTCAAATTTCGAAAGTCGCAAAATTCTAAAAATTCTAAATAAAAATTCCAAATACTCAAGATCAACAAAAAACGTGAATAAACATCCGCATGATGTAGTTATGAAAATATAACCTCGAAAACTACGTACAATAATATCATTGACATGTAGAAAAATGGCATCAATAAATAGTTGTCGGATATTCTTAACAGTTCTACAATACTCTACAAAGTGGGATATATATCGTTGGTCCGAAGACTACCTTGTGTTGCGTTTAAGATGACTAGAAGTGGGCTTTCTTCGCTATTCTTTAGAAACGGGTTGTTTCCAATAGCGCGAGACTGCATGATGTAGTTCGGTCTGCTCCGGTCTCCTACAGAAGTTCCCATCGTTCAGGTCCGGGATTCAAACTTTATCATCATCGTGTTGCCGTTCCTTCTGCTGGTGAATCTTCTTGTATGAGATGGGAAAGCCCTTTTTCTCTTGATGGCACCGGGTCCTCCCTGGTCGCCGTCGTTCTGGAAATTCTTATATCTTCTTTCGCCAAAGTTCTGATATATGTCGTCATTTTAGTTCTTGAAATGACTTGTTGATGTAGAATTTTCTGCATGGGAGAGATGAGATGTTAATCTCTCCCGCGAGATTGATGTTATGTCATTTCAAATATTCTTGCTGCCGTCATAGTTCTGTGCCCATAACTTCTTAGTTGATCATCATGACTCCTGTAGATTCATTAATAAATTCCTCCCTCAACTTCAGGAATTTCAACATGGTTAATAATGTAGATTGGTTCTAATAACTTTTATATTTCGTTGAATGTCGACTTTATATATCTTCTTGCACAAACTAAGTGCCTTCGTTCGTGAATTTCTATTTGCTTTGTCGAATTGTTGAGTAACTTGCTGAGACGTCTTTCTCCGCTGAAGTCGTAAGTATTAAGAGCCTCGATTTTTCTCTCATTTCCCCCTCATCAAATGTCCATGTCCACGTCCTTTTCAAACCAAGGATCTGATTGGTCGCTCATTGTCAATGGTCATAATAATCCTTAATTAAATAAATAATTATTCGCAATTTTAATAAATAGTTCTTATTTATTACTTAATATCTTCCATGATATTACGATGTGTTAAAATCATCCTGATAATTCAAATGCGAACATGTACTTTTCCAGGACTCCATGAGGCCCAGGGCCCGGAACTGTAGGAAGCCGACACAGGAACCTTAACAGGGTGTCAAGCACATCAAACAGGACCACCGTGCAAAAAATCAGCTTTACATTAATCATTCCCACCTTTGGCCTCTTTTTGATCTAAAATTACTGGGCTACATGGCATACAGCTAACGATTCAATTCAACGCTTAGCCAGCTTCTTCAGTGAACGTCTGATATCAAAACAATGAGGCCCCCAAGATCACCAAACGTAACCTCACTGGACTATTTCTTGTGGGTTATCCTATAGAACGAGTGTATAATACAAGAACAGACCGCGTTTAGGTAAGAGGATATCCTTCACAGAACATCATGCGATATGGTGCGACGTGAACACCTAACATCCCACAAATACTCTGTAAATCAGAACTAATTGTACATTTACTATTATTTGTTCAGAATGTATAACTCGTTAAATTTGTTCTAGTTTAAAATGAATCTCTCTGTAGAGTTAATCACGACAATGCCTTCAGTTACCGCTACTTTCATCTTTATTACTACTCCCTCGATTAATCCTCAACAATGTGGAGTGATCACTTGCTCTAATGAAGCAAGCGGTCGTTAGAAAATAAAGAAACAGCGACTGGATGTTGGTTCGTTATTTAATTTCTGTTTACTTACCCTATTGTTAGCCTACTTTCGATTTTTGCAAAAAATGAAAGTAGACTTATGAGATCACTACAGGGCCAAATATTGTGCGTCTGTCTGTGTGTGTGTGTGAGTGAGTGTGTGTACTCTGAATGTCTGTCCCCCCCTATCAATTCGAACACGGTGAATCCGAATTGAACGACATTTGGTACAGAGTTAGCACTGGTGAAGGGCACCTCAGTGTCATGTTTTATATCGCCGCCATCTTGACGTAAATGTAATGGCGGCCACTCAAATGTGCAAAGCTTAAATCACATTACGACCAACCTATTCATCTGATCTCTACCAAATTTTGTAACTTTATTCCTTTAAGTATGGAGAATCTTTTGACCAAACTACGAGGTCATCTGCTTAATAATTTGCGGATAGTGGTTATATTTGTGTGCAAATCGATTCCCCCTATCTTTTCAAACAGGGTGAAACCAAATTGAACGAAATTTGGTACAGAGGTAGCACTAGCAAAGGGCACCTCAGTGTCATATTTTATATCGCTGCCATCTTGACAGAGACTTAATGGCGGCCACCCAAATGTTAAAAGCTTAAATCAAATTACGACCAACCTTTGTATCTGATCTCTACCAAATTTTGCAACATTATACCTCTATGTATGAGGAATCTTTTGACCAAACTGCGATGTCATCTGCCCAATAATTTTCGGATGGCGGCCATATTTGTGTGCAAATTAATTCCCCCTATCTTTTCAAACACTGTGAATCCGAATTGAACGAATTATGGTACAGAGGTAACACTAGCAAAGGGCATCCCAGTGTCATGTTTTATATCGCCGCCATCTTGACGAAAACGTAATGGCGGTCACCCAAATGTTAATAGCTTAAATAATATTACGACCAACCTAATCATCTGATCTCTACTAAATTTTGCAACGTTATACCTTTATGTATGAAGAATCTCTTGACCAAACTATGAGGTCATCTGCTCAATAATTTGCGAATGGCGGCCATGTATGTGTGCCAATTGATTTCCCCTATCTATTCAAACACGGTGAAACCGAATTGAACGAAATTTGGTACAGAGGTAGCACAAGCAAAGAGCACCTCAGTGGCATGTATTATATCGCCGCAATCTTGACGGAAACGTAATGGCGGCCACCCAAATGTTCAAAGCTTAAATCAAATTACGACAACCATTTTATCTGATCTCTACCAAATTTTGTAACATTATACCTTTATGTATGAAGAATCTTTTGACAAAACTACTAGTTCATCTGCCCAATAATTTGCGGCTGGCGGCCATGTATGTGTGCCAATCGATTCCCCCTATCTATTCAAACACGGTGAAACCGAATTGAACGAAATTTGGTACAGAGGTAGCACTAGCAAAGGGCACCTCATATTCATGTTTAATATCCGTATGACACATATTTCAACAAGCTACTACAATCAACATTGAATTATACTCCTTGGAAAGGACAAAGAGTTATAACAATACCCATGCATTTAGGAGAAAGTAGGCTATATGTTCTTTACTGAACATCTTGTTTTTTTCATCTCGTAATGCAGTATTTTGAGTCTCTTTTCATTTTTGAAACAATATGTTCAGTAAAGAACATATAGCCTACTTTCTCCAAAATGCATCGGTATAGTTATAACTCTTTGTCCATTTCAATGAGTATAGTTGAATGTTGTTTGTAGTAGCTTTTTGAAATACAACGTGCTATACGTATATTAAACGTTGATTGGTTGAATCCTCACCTGAATTATATATGCACGCACTAATACAGCCATCACAATAACGCAGGTTATCAGTCAAAATACAACACTCACCCAAGTACACGGGGATAAACGACCATGATGTCTATGCATGTCAAATGAAACAACAACAACAATAGCTTCCTACCCAAATCCTTCCTCGTATAAAAGCAAACACACTAGTAAGTCTAACAGACATAACAGTGACACAGGCCATCAGACAAACTCCAAACACACCCAAATAATTGGGGCTACACGACCATGATGCCGCAAAACCCCTAAAGAACCAACAGCAATAGTCTCTACCGCGGATCAAGGTCAACGAATATAAATCGCTGTATTCGACTGTTGAAATATGTGGTGTTATACTGTAAGTATACTGTATATATAATATCTTCGATTGCAAATAATCACTACAGTATATATGCTTAACATTATAATACTTGATAAACAACTGGTTTAATATAAATGTAACATATTTTGTGTTGAAATCAACGATCTCAATAGCGTTTTCTGGCGTTTCTATAAACCACCTGATACTAAATATGTATGACTAGCATTACCCGTCGCGGCTTCGCCCGCGAATATTGTAGTTGTAAAGAGTTCAAATGGCTGGCGCAAATTATCCCGAGATGGGCTATTGCTTGTGAGGAAGGCAAGGGGAAACCTCCTCACTTAATTTCCCAAGAGAATGTCATGAGATGTACATGTCAAAGATAACGGTAGCTGGCAACTCCGGAAATCGTCACCAACCGGTAGTCGGGCCCGGCAGGGGAGGAGGCAAGGCTTCCCAGGTCGTCATCAAGCGAAAACCTTGCATAAATATTGCCACGTGGAATGTTCGTACAATGCTTAGAGTAGGTAAATTAGAAAACATCAAATTGGAGGCAAAGGGTCACAGTATCAGTGTATTAGGATTGTGCGAAACAAGACTGCCTGATCAAGGGAAATTTCAAAGTGATGATTATAGAGTGGTGCTCTCTGGAAGTCTCAAAGGCCAAGGAGGTGTCGTATTCCTGTTGGATAAAAAAGCTACTACTGCTTTGAAAGATGTCATGGTAATAAATCACAGGTTGATGGCAATACGAATCAAATCACTTCCTGTAGACACAGTCGTTGTCCAGATCTATGCTCCTACGTCTAGTAGCGAAGATAAGGAAGTCGAGGATATGTATGATGAGCTTGAAGACTTTCTTCAGGAACACACGAGAGCTAGTGACAATGTCATCATCATGGGAGACTGGAACAGTCGGTGAAGGTTCTGAAACCCCATGTGTTGGACAATTTGGGTTAGGAAGAAGGAATGAAAGAGGCCAGAGGCTAATATATTTCTGCAAACAAGAAGGATATGTAATAACGAACACCTTCTTTAAAGCCCCACCAAGAAGCCTATATACGTGGAAGAGCCCAGGAGATCATTTTCGATGCCAAATAGATTTCATACTGGTGAAACATCGTTACAGAAATCAAACAAAAAAGTCTATGACTCTAACTGGAGCTGATGCCAACACAGATCACAATATGTTAAGAATCAAACTGTGGTTAAGGTGGAAACTGTTGAGGAAGACCAATAACAGACCGATGTGGAACACCAGCTCTTTATGTGATGAACATAAGCGTACAGAATCCAGGGAAGCTATAACCAGGAAGCTTGGAGAAGACGATGCTTTGGAAACAGGCACATCGTCACCGAATATCGATACCAAATGGTTGACAATAAAGAACTCCATCACAGAGGCTGCAGAAGATGTACTCGGAAATCCATCAGTCACTCCCAGACTACCGTGGATAACACAGGATATTCTTTTGAAGATACAAGAAAGGAGGAGACTGAAAAAGGTCAATACAAATGAAGGGAGAATAGCATACAGAAGGCTTCAAAATGAAATAGATCGAGAATGTAGAAATGCCAAAAAATAGGCTTCATCAAAAATGCGAAGAAATCGAATAACTGGAAAAACATGGAAAAAGCAGCTTGGCACTAAAAACAGCAAGGAAAATATGCCACTTACCAAAAAGAACTCAAACCTCAGCATTGCGTGACAACCAAGGTTCAATTATCACTGATGAAACACAAATAAGGAACCACTGGGAAATTTACATTAAGACTCTGTACAATGAAGAATTTGAGTAAGTACATACTGTACCCATGTGAATAATTTCCATGGAAAACATGCTTCTGCCTCCAGCTAGCATCAGTCCTCAGGCGTGTACCATTCACCCACTGAGCAGTTGCATATTTTTGATCTGAGACTAAAACGTATCAACTCTACAATGAAAAGGCACAACTCTATCCTAAAGACTTAAACTGAGCTCGAAATCGTGGCTTCACAAAAACAAAAACACAATCTCAACAATAAAACACAAAGCAATGCAAAACTTATTCCTTCAATCCACTAATATTCGCATTTTATCCTCGCAAATCCAAATGGTTATTGATTCATTTACCATGAGATTAACATAAAATTCATTCTCAAGTGCGCTGATGCACTGGTAAAATACACATATAACTGTACTTACAATCTTACGTCACCTATTGTGACCACTTTAATTTCACAATCTAGTTGTTTATTCTCAACACATCCTACTTTACATTATGCGTACAATTATGTTCGGCATTTCTCTTCCCACCAAAATGCTCTACCATGCATTAACCAATTTATGGGTTGCACATCGTATTTACTTGCAACTCCACTGTTACTTGTAATTCTACCCCTTTCTGCAGTTCCACTGTATGCCGTCATGAGTTCAATTTCATAATGATTCCGTTACCGCTGTGTCGGGTGGGATTTTATGCTACCCTTGCGTGGGCGTAGCGTGTGACATCTGGTATCCACCTTCGGAAATAGGTGACAATGTCAGTATAAAAATGCAACTTTTAACATCTCATAAGTTTGCCAAATATTAAGTTATCAGAGTGATCCCTAATTATCAATGTGTTTCAAACCACACAAATTCATTATACAATACTAAAATAATTCTTTTATAACAAACAGGGTTTCAAAGTCTTTCCACTCTAAACGTCAACTTCCAAGCCTGGGTAGTTTAAATTCTCTTCCCCCTGGCCCTTTCTGTATACAAAGGGTCCGCAGCGGGCTGTAACACAACACTTGTTACCCCATTCTTGCCTTTTTTCCCCTTTTCTTTCCAAGCAGTAGCACGTGGCTTCAAATACAATAGTGCCGTCCCAATGACCTACACAACACATACGATCTAACTCACCCGTATGCAAGACGGAATATGGAATTGTTTAAGCATTTATTCCTAACCTTAGGATATTAATAAAAAGCAAGCTTGTAGTTTAACGTGACCGTTAATCTCGAGATCATGAGCCATGGGACCTCCTTTTTACGTGGAATGCGAACCACAGGACATGGCATTTCACTTCGAAAATCTCACATGCAATGACCGGGAATCGAACCCGGACCGTCTTAGTGAGAGGCATGAAGCTAGACCGCTGAGCCACCACGCCCCAGGATATTAATAGTTGGCCTCAACAGGTCCATTTACATTTATAAGAAGGAACGAGATTCATCAAACACATGTCGAATTGGAATAGCCGGCATCTTTTTGTTAAGGAACACGGTCAGATACCACTTCCTGCCGTCCAAATTCACTCCCAGGAGCTGAATTTATTCACACAATAGCTAGTTCTCGGTCGATATCAGGTGCCATGCTGAGGTGTCCTTTGTTATCCTCCCATGCACCACTGGATTCGAACCCGGAACATTTCATAGCAATACTCAGAGCTAGGGTTTCCTTCACTAAATACGCTGTGTCAAATAATAATATCTCTGTATACCCTTGGCTATACGAGATTTCACACGTCGATTAGACTACCTGGCTCCCATGACCATTGTGATATGATCCCGTCCTTTAATTAGTAAGATAATCACTATCAATTACTCTTATAAGCTATTCATCAAGCTGCGATTCAATTCACTATTAAACCCTTCCAGTTCCTATTCTTGCATATTTATTTATCCATTATAATAATATTCCCTGATATTAAATTCCTTTGCTTAGCCCATCACGTAATACTACTGCTTGGATACATAAGTATTCCAACTTAGCACATATATTTTGCTTACAAACATTCTCCCTGATGTGTATTCATTTATTCTCATTATTATTATTATTATTACTGACATAAATTTCCCCTACAGCGACACAACGTAACCGTATATAATCAATATCCGAACATCCGTGTTCGTTACGTTAACTTTCTATTTAACTCAATTGCCATTTTTACATTAGTGGTAACGATTTATCCACTCAATGATGTACAAAGACATCTCAACTTGACTAAAATCAATACAACATTACTATCTGAAGGTTCTACCTCCCAAAATTGACTCTTATTGGCATACTCTACAATTTGACGTCACTCAACATACAGTGGACTACATTCACTACAAAGTCATGGTTTTGGGTACTTACATTGGCTAATCTGGTGGCTCCGACCATACAATTTCTCCCTTAATGCCTGCCATCATTTGCAAATTAGCAAGGTATTATTTCACTTTTCACACACATTTCACATAATTTTTGCATTACAAAACACATTGCACTTTGCTTCTCCATGTCGAAGCTGTCGCTTCCTTTTTCACAAAACACGTTATATCAATTATTACACTGGTAATTTTATATATATTTAAATGAACATCACTTATATCACAGATCACTATGTACATTTCTTAATGGTTTATCCTTCCTTGCAGAATTTCAGAAATGCAGGCGTTGAAGACCTGTCCTTCTCGAATATCCCGCATCTCGTCCGAAAGTCTCAATACTCTGCCTGATGATTCCTAACGGTCCCCAATCTGTCTATCAATTTCTATCCTTAGATGACTTCCCGATATAGCATCGATATGCTTCCACATCGTCCTGAGCATTAATTACAGTGGTATCCCTGCAAAATTTTATCACTCGTATAACAAAGTTTATACCTGCGCCGTTCGTCATCCTATTATTATGTCTAACCAATAGCTTATATATTGCGCTCGTCCATTGTACTTGTACAATTACCACATTCAATTGTCCTTCGGCCGAACTTACAGTCCCCCTGAATGATCTGCTTATAGCAAAACATTGGACAGTTCCACGTACATTATTATGATACCACATAATATCTCCTCGTCCTGAGGTACGATTTCCTAATATGACATTGTCTTAACTTGTATCCCACACGGTACATTTACTGCGTACTCAATAGTAGTCACTTGTACTGCCGACTATAAAAGTATGGCACGAATATCCTTATTAATTGTTCTTAATTAGTGCCTTACTGCATGGTTAATATGTTGATGCACTTAAACTGTTAAAGTACGCGCGCCCCTCTATGAACTCAGGCGGCGTGCGCTCTGCACTAGAGTATGGTTCAACTGACTATATTAATCGTTCTTACTTAGTGCCTTACTGCATGGTTAATATGTTTATGCACTTAAACTGTTAAAGTACGCGCGCCCCTCTCTGGACTCAGGCGGCGTGCGCTCTGCACTAGAGTATGGTTCAACTGACCTCGACTGCTTGCTCCACTGACCTTATATCTGTTTGGATGCAAAAAGTAGGTCTAAAATTTCCTTGGAGCTTCATCTCCTCTCTCCGTGCTTCTCTGGTCTTGAAATAACGTTTTCCTGGTCTATTTTGCCTCGCTGATCACATATCCGCCTGTGTGTCCGAGGATCGATCGGCCAATTAATTAATATTAATTGCCTTTGCCAGCGCGTCCCCAAGCCGCGTCATTGGTTTTTCCCCGAAGACCTGGTCAGATTATGGCGCTGGCCTCATTTCTACAATGTTCTTGCGCGTAACATTAAATCTGCCTCGATTTCAATGTTTAACGGCTTGATAATGAGCCTCATGGCAATACATTCACATAGGTGCAATCCTCATGTCTCTGAGTTACTCCATTCACGAGTAATCATTAAATTATTCTGGCATCTTCTCACCCCACTGGACATCTCCTTATGTGTCGGGGATTCACTTGCCCATATATTACTGTGCTGCCTTGTCTCAGACAGCGTAAATAGGTCATAGTGACTGGCATGGCTCCACAAAACCACGCCTCTATTCCAGGATCATTTGCAATCTGTCAAGAGTTCTAACTCTCTGCACTAAGTCCAGAATTGTATGCCCCCTACAGCCCAATACTGCCGTATTCTGCTAATATTTTCTACATTATATTAACAAATAATGTCAGAATTTGTTCATATCACAACAGTGATTTAATGTGTCCTTTCTCTAGGGGTTTTTATGGCTTAAACTCCCTCAAAAGATCTTGTGTTCGTTTCTTGCTGGTATCTCTAGTCTGTTCTCATTTATCCCAGAGATCCAGGTTCGACACCAGTCAGCCTAATACCGTTGGGTTCATATTCCCCTTGCAAAACTTATAGAAGTCATTAGCACGTGACCTTCTGTAAGTCACTGGCTGACTGTGTCCCGACCGCCGCCGTGTTTACAATAAGCGGTCATTCAACTCGTCTGCCTGCTAGTGGGTCTGTCTACCTCCCCCTTCTACTCTTAGGTTGGCTCTCAGACGTGCATTGTCCTCATTCAAGGCTTCAACCTCCCCTGAAATACCGACCATTTCTTTGTATAGCAGTCGTAGACACTTGCACTCCGTCTGTCTTCTTCCTTCCCTGGGCGAGCTACTTGGGTTTCATTCCGTCTCGCTGCGTGAGCCTCCAACCTCGTCTGCCTGGCTGACTTTGCTGTCCACATACACTTGGGTGTGCGCCGCTACAGCTTCCTCTTGTTCGTCGAATTATTCTGGTGAATGATAAATTTTGAGGTTGGCAGCATTCATAACGACCTCGTTTCCCGTTTCTAAGTGCCTTATTCTATATGCGTTATTCTGAAGGTCTCTTAAAATTTCGAACGGGCCGTGATATCCAAAATTGAATTTCTTGTATTTTCGTGCTTCTGGATCTGAACTGGCTGGTCTCCTAACTAAAACTTTCTCCCCAATGGGAAGCGGTCTGTGATATCGCTTCGCACGGTTTCTTCTCTGGCGTCTTTCAGCCTGTGCTTGGAGATATTCGAAGGTTCGGTGGATCCTCAATTCTCGTCCTGGCTGCGCGTCTACAGGTAATGGAATAACACCAGTCCATGGCCTCTCCGGTCTCTGATCCAAATGTAGAGTCACGGGCACTTGACCTGTCGCTTCGTGCACAGTATCATTGATGCAGTACTCTATTATATCCAAGACGTCGATCCATCTCCAATTCTCTTCTGAACAGTAGATTTTCATGTATTTTTGGATCTCTCTCATAACGCGTTCAACGGGGCTAGCCTCAGGATGGCCAATGGTAGACAGAATCTGCCTAATTCCTAAATTTGCCAATTCCCGACGAAATTCTGCGCTAGTAAAGCAGCTCCCGTGATCTGAGAGTAAGTTATCCGGTTTCCCAAGTATCGGAATAACTCTCTCTTTCAATCTCTTTAACACCTGCTTCGAGCTGGTCTTCTGTATGGGGCATAATACCACCATTTTTGAAAATACATCCATGGCTACAAAAATATGTCTATTGCCTCTACGTGCCCTAGGCAGTGGTCCAAAGTTGTCTACACTCATAAGCTGCCTTGGCTTCTCTGGTAACAACGGAATGTGTCGTTGTCGCATTAAAAAGGGATTTGGCTTTACCCTTTGGCACAAATCGCATGTCCTAAGAGCATTTCTTACAGTTTCTCTTAACTTCGGCCAAATGAATGCTTCTTTCAGTAGAGCAGTTACCTTATCTATGCCAGGGTGTCCAAACGCTCTGTGTGCCAGCCGCATCAATCTCCTCTGTAGAGATACAGGAATAACAATTCTTTGGCGGGTATGCTCTACATCACCCCACTTGTGTAGCATCTGATTGTACCACAAGTAGTCTGTTGATAATGCCTCTGCCTCTCTGTATATTGCAGTCCCCCTTGCTAAGCGTCCCTTGAAGTAATCAATGATCATTTTCAACCACGGATCTTC
Source organism: Meconema thalassinum (assembly GCA_946902985.2). NCBI lineage: Eukaryota > Metazoa > Arthropoda > Insecta > Orthoptera > Tettigoniidae > Meconema > Meconema thalassinum. The sequence continues at coordinate 210,337,270 of OX336398.1, forward strand.
GTGTTGTAGGGTGGTAAGATTCTTCAAGTCATCTAAGGTCTTCTGATCTCGATTTTCTAGCTAGAGTGTCTTCTTCTCTCGGATATCGGCTTAGCATGTCCGGCATTACGTTCTCTTTTCCTGGACAGTATTCTATTTCCACATTGAACTGTTGAATATACAGTGACCATCTTGTCAACCTCTGGCTGGACAAATCCGTCTTTAACAAGAATGTTAAAGCTTTATGGTCTGTTCTGAGGACGATTTGAAAGCCATACACGAGTTTGCGCCAGTACTGTAACGCGTATGGAATTGCGAGCAACTCTACCTCTGTAATCGTGTAATTTTTCTCGTGGGCCTTCAATCTCCTACTTATAAAGGCAATAAAAACCTTCTCCTCAGGCTTATCAACATTTTCTTGGAATAGCATCGCCCCTATTCCAACAAGTGATGCATCCGTCTGTATTATGAACTTCTGGGTATAATCAGGATATCCCAGCTTCACGTATTCCAAAAGCATTTGTTTCGACCTCACAAATGCATCTTGACACTGCTCCGTCCAATTCCACCTGCCGCTTTTCTTCAATAGATCTTGCAGGGGTGCCACAGTTGTAGTATAGTTTGGGCAGTGGTTAGCAAAGAATCCAATAACTCCCAAATACTGTCGGACATGCTTAACTTTCGTGGGTCGAGGAAAATTTAATAAGAACTTCATTGCAGCCAATGGCCAAATTAATAAATTAACATTAAAATACAAAAAAGATTGCCCTAGTCTTCACTACAAAACATTGTAAGTGTGACCCGTCTTTGTTTGCACAACATCACGTGATACCTATCACACTGTTCTCCACATAGCAAACAGATGCACTGCTAGTCCGGCTGATGAAATCTCTTCTTGGTGCATACTTTAAAGTGAAAGCCATGCACCGAAAATCTCGTGACTATATGACACAAATCGTACAATGCATTTGTCCATTCAGTTGAAAGCATCGCGTCAGTGCCGTAAAAGTCGTCCCATATGTCTTCTCTCATCCTTTTCAATTCTGTCAGTAGAGTCTCATATCCAGGTGTAACGGGCAGCAGTAGGTTCAGTCTCAGGTCTTCAACAAAATATGGCTCTCTAGCTAGCAGATAAACCAAACGGGATGGCGTGTACTTTGAAAGGCACAAAGCTCTCTTGAGATAGATGGATTTTACTCTTTCCAGATCTGCCAGGTGTTTTCTCTTGAGGTGTATCCATATATTTTCCAATCCATACGCTGCAATTGGTGCTATTTTTACATGAAACAATTGGATTGCAGTCTTTAGGGACAATTTATGAATTTGTTTTATGTCACTCATCACTTTCACTGCAGCGGTCAGCTTGTCTCTCATATGGATTGTAAAAACGTTTACCAGAGTCTGCAAAGTTATCCCGAGATACTTAAAATGAGTCACCGATGGAAGAAGTCTGTCTTTATAGCTTATCTTTCCCCGCTTTCCTCCTTTCCTGAATGTCATCGTAACTGTCTTGTCCTCGTTTAAGCGTAATTCATTGACTTCAGCCCAATCCACCAACTTGTTGAAAGCTCTTTGGAGATATTCCATACTTGATGATGATAGAACCATGTCGTCTGCGTATATATATAACCTGACTTTGTCCGTCAATGTTGCTTCTACTATGTCCGCAGTGGTGATGTTGAACAACAGGGGACTTAGAGGGTCCCCCTGTAGTACACCATTAGTTTTTTGTATCGGCTTAGACTTGGAGATGTTGTCATTAATCTCCACACAATTCCAGCTAAGAATATTCCGTATTATAGTGGTAAGGTAGTGCTCCTCGCCTATGAATTTCTCCAATTTTTTCAATAGGATAGTTCTGTTTAATGTGTCAAAAGCCTTGCTGTAATCAATGAACACTGCGTAAAGTTTTCCACTTGGTGGTGCTAATGCCTCCTCTATTTCCATCTGAAGACACTGAATAGCTTGTAAGGTGGATCTACCTCTCCAGAAACCGAATTGCATATCTGGCATTTTTATATCCACGTGCTCTGTCAGACGTTCACATATCAGCTTCGTCAAAGTTTTGAAGAGTGTACACTCAAGAGCTATACCTCTGTATGCATTCGGGCTACTGGTATCCCCTTTTCCCTTATAAAGCATCTTAATTGTAGATCTCCTCCAGCTGTCCGGTATATTCCCACGGCGGATGCATTCATTTAAAATAGACAATATTCCCTCTTTAAGGACTGGTGCTACGCTTTTAAGGTGTTCATTATAGATAAAATCTGGACCACATGCCTTGTTATTATTCGTACTGTTTATCACTCTCAACACCTCTTCTTCAGTAAACAATTGTAAATGATCTGTTACATGGGAGTTTCCTGATGGACGTGTTTCCCTGTCTTGGAGAATAAGCTACAAATGTTCTTCCCAGATCTCCATTGGGATACTCCTTGGGAACCTGGGCTGTCTTGGGTTTAAAGCCCTGTAGGGGTTCTGTTCTGCTTCTTCAACACGTTTTCTTTCTTCATTCTCTTGGTATGAAATCCGTGGTGCTTTCAAGATGACCTTATATTGTCTCCTTTTTCGCTGTAAGCTTGAAGATTCTCTGGTGAAGAATATTGTAAGGCCTGATGCAAGGCTGTTAAAGCCACCTTACGGGCAATATAACATTCTTCATTAAACCACAATTTAGATTTCTTCGCCACAACATGTACAGGATATGCTGCATGCAGAATAAGCTGTCCAATTTCATTCGTTGCAGCGTCAAGATCACCCATTGATATTAATTTCAAAATGGCCTGGTTGTCCGTGAGGTTTATCAGTTTCGTATCTATTTTTCTCGAGATCTTCACAGGCACATTTTCATTTTGGAAATTCTCTGGTTTCAAACTGAAAACCGTTACAACAGGAAGGTGTTTCCTCGTTGAATCCCATATTATTCTTTGGCTTACAGGAACGATATGTCTCCTGTTTGTAAGGACTAAATCAATAGCACTAGATCCATTATTTGTAGCATATATAGGTCATCTGCTGCGCGTCATTCACAAGAGTCAATCCTTCCCCTTCCAAGTAGTCTAGCACTGAAGACGTCTTGTGACATGTCTTATCGATGCGACAGTTAAGGTCTCCGGCCAATATTAAAGCATCATTTACAGTTGTCTTGTTCATTGCATAGGCTATCTCTTCAATTATATCAACAGCTGACTTGTCAGGTTGAAAATAAACTCCCATGATTACACATAGTCTTGATTTTATCATTAGTACATTGTCTGTTTTACGTAAAATTCTGAATGGTGCTAGTTTGGCTTTAAACAGACATGTAATTCCCCCTTTTGGTCTACCCAGAGGTCCCTGATTCGCTAGTATATTAAACGTATACGCATAGTTTGCCGTCCATTCTTCTGTCAGCATTGTTTCTGTAAGTATCACAACATCATGCTCCGCAAAAACGTAGTCCGGTACAATCTTTGTGACGCTCCTTAGACCTTCCACATTCCATAGAAATGTTCGTAAAATCTCTGATCTACTTTTCGTGTGTGAAAAATGCTCTATTTCCTTCCAAATCGGCTCCTCTGTTGTACAGTCCCTGTCTTCGAATTCGAAAGGGCCTTACGAGTACAGCCTTTGGCCAAAACTCTGGTTTCTCTGTTTCTTGAAGATACTGATATGGTACTCCTAACTTGAACGCCTCATTCGTTCCCATTGTTTTCAGTTCCTCACATGTGGTATTACCAAGTATACTCTTTTCTGAAAGGAAGCCTTTCAATTTCTCTGTCGTCGCTTGTTGAGAACATCGTCCTACATAGAGCCAGGCAAATCTTTCTCCTGCTTGTAGTGCTAAAACTGAAGATGTGTCTGTTCCAATTATGATCTGCTGACTTCTTCTTTTCCTCCTATTGCTCTCTACCAAAATAAAACCATCCTCTTTCTCAATTCTCCTCTCCTCTGTGTACTGAAATTCATTGCTTTTATGAACGCCCTGTGGCTTGCTTATTGAACCCACCTGGTTGATCAATTGTTCGACTGGAGACCGAGGAATTTCCAAGCTTCCATCATTGACCTCATTTGGTTTCTGCTTAGCTTCTCCATGGGATATGGTGCTGCAAACAGCTGGTGCTTTCGGGAATGATATTACCGTATTGTTTCCTTGATTGGTATGATCTGATATGGTGCTGCATACAGCTGGTGCTTTCGGGGATGATATTACCGTATTGTTTCCTTGATTGGTATGATCTATAGCTGGCAGAGACCCAGGCTTACTGTTTCCCTTCACACGATGATATTCGTTTCCTAAGATTGATGAGATGGAAGATCGACGTTCGTTGTGCAATTTGCTAAGTGCGCTTGTTATTTGATCTATTTTTATGTTGATTTCTGCTCTCATATCTTCAAGTTCATTCTTCATAGTTTTCCCTCCTTTGTATAAAATGAAATCCTCTTGACATCCAGAGCAAAGCCATAACAGCTTAGATTTTCTTTTATTGGATGGTTTAAGGGCATTAAATTTTCCCTGTTGCAATTCCGCACATTGAAGATGATGCCATTTCTGGCATATACCATCACAAGCAACAGCAGTCTCATTTTCTTCCACCCTCCTTTCACATATTGAGCACATATCCTCATTCCGTTTAGCATATGACTCTTGGGAAATACTACAAGGGTCTACGGATGTAACTCGTTTCCTACAGGCATTATCCTTGCCATCTCTATTTCCATCCTGAGATCACTCAATGAAACCGAGCGCTGTGCATCCATCTCTCCGTACACTCGCAGTCTTCCAGCAGCCTAAAACACTCCTTGCAAACTCACTCGTTCCGCAATGTACCGGTACTGGTGATCTGACCTTACGATCTACGTGGCTGTGATGTTTCACCAGATCCCAAAATGGCACTCAGTATGTGTCTATCTCACAGTAAAGACAATAAGACTATTATATTCCTATTATCAAAGTACGTCACTTTGCTACACACGTGATGAATGCTTTTCACTTAGCTACTCAATTTTTTAACAGTTATATTCATTGAACTTACGAATTTCCTGAGTTCTTGGTCATATTAACACGGAACACGATCCAACTGGACTTCGCCTTTCTTTTGTTGATTTAACATTCGAATTACCTCTAATTTCTCTGGGTTTGGCCTCACTCCATTTTCATCGATAACGTGCCCTAGGAATTTAACTTCCCTCTGACAGAAGTGCGATTTCTTGATGTTAACCTTAAAATTAGCTTCTCTAAGGTTATCCAGCAACTTCTTCAGTTCTCATGTGCTCCTCCAGAGATTCCGATGTGAGTAGAATGTCATCTACGTACCTGATGGTACTCTCTTTAACTTCTTCCGATAGATTGCGGTCTAACGCTCTTATCAAAGCTGAATAAGCTGTTTTCAAACCGAAGAGTAGTCTTAAAAATGAGTATTTAGGTTGATCAAACATAAATCCTGTCAATAGACTAGTTTTCTTTTCCAATTCAATATAGTGAAAGCTCGTCGTGATATCTAAATTTGTAAATATGATCTTCCCTTTAAACTTTCTGAGGATTTCCTTAATAGGTGGCACTTTGTCAAACTCCGGCATCACCCTCATATTTAAATGTCTCAAGTCCAGGCACACTCTGACAGTCCCGTCTGTCTTGGGTACAATCACCAATGGGCTTACGTAAGGCGTAGATGTCTTCTCAATAACGCCGGCCTCCAACATCTCCTGAATTGCTTCCTTGACCTTAGCATAGTGCTTTTTGGCTATTGGGTAGGGTTTCTTCCTAAATGGTGTCCAGTCGTTAACTTGGAATGCATAAGTGAAGTTCTTTATACGACCAGGTCTCGAGTCAAAGACTTCCGTCTGTTCCAATAACAATTTCTTTAAATTTTCTTTATCTCTTGGACCAATTTTCGCTTCTTCTAGTTTTTCCAAAATGCATTCTTCCAGTTCGGGTTCCAGATCTTTCTCCATGTCTGCGGCTAGGGTTTGGAGTTCGTCTTCCAAATGCTCGATAACTAACACTTCGTCCTCAGTCATGTCTCTGTATGTATGCCATACTTGTTCATCTGTCCCTGGTTCATTCTGTTTGAGTGAGACCTCTAAGCCTTCAGCTTCCTCGTTCACACGGAACATAACTCTGTCCTGTGATAGGTCTATTACCACTCTGTATTCCCTTATAAACTCTGCCCCAATAATGAGATTAAAAGGCAATTTGCTTACTAGTAGAAACCTCTGTGAAAAGATAGAGCCTCCTATCTGTAAGTCTAGGAATACCTGATATTTGCATATCATCGTCTTGTCAGGAATGACACCCTTTATTTTGACACTCGTGATAGGTATTTTCAAAACGTTTTCTCTTTGCGCTATCTCATTATACAAAGCTTGTGTCATAAGACACACCGTTGAACCCGTGTCCAAAAGGCTTCTTATATTCAACCCTGCCACTCTTACGATAATAATGGGCAATTCGCTTTTGATCATGACCTGTGATCCTCCTGTATCCTCGATTAATTATTCCGGTTTAGCTATCCAATTAATGATGTTGACTGAATTCCATCCATCATTCTCAAAATCTCCTAATTTTGGTGTTTTTTTCTCTACAGCGCCAGTCCCTTTAAAGTTTCTTCTCTCCTGTTCACTGCGCTGTAACTCCAAACTTTTGGCCCCGTCCCCATATCAGTCTCGTGACGTCCTATTTTGAATGATTCTTGCCAGCGGACTTGCTGTTTCTTGGGTTCTTCTCCCCTTTCATCGAGGTATTGCAATGAAGCGTGATAACGTTCCTCTACCTCGCCATCGAAGTTATGCCTTCTTTCCTGGGGTCTCCAATTTCGATTGTTGCCTTCTTGGCCATTGTTACCTCCATTATTCTGGTACGGTCTACCCCTTGTAATCTGTTTTTTCCAAGAATTTCGGCCTCCTCTTCCTCTACCGTCGTTTCCTTTATATTTCGGTAGCCATCTTCTGGGTTCATGTTCCCATTGACGTCCGTTGGAATCTAACGGTTCGGTGCTAGTAGCTTTGTAATCTTTCGGAGCTTTGTATTGGTCAGTCTGCGTGTCGGTCACGTGTACCTGTTCCACGGTTCGATTCTGACGCATAGTATTGGATGTTGTGAGGTCCAGTTGCCTAGGAACTGCCTCCATTTCCATTGCGGTTTTTGCATTTGCCGAAATCAGCAGCCTTTGGATTTCATAAGGAAGTTGTTTGGCAATAGCAATGCATAGCTCTAGATCGCTAGGTGCTTGGTCTAGTTCTTTAAATTTACACAACTGAGATACGAAAAATTCAGCGTATTTCGTTGTATTGTTGGTGCTGTATCTTTTCGAGTACAAATCCAGTCGTAAATTCTGCTGGGTACTCGGATCCCAGTATCGCTTCAGAAAAGCTTCCTGGAACTCTTTGAGAGTATCGAAGGTATAACGGAAACTGCGAAACCATAACGCACATTCTCCCTCCGTTAGTTTCTCTATGGCTCGTAGCCTGCGCTCTTGTGGTATCCGTGCATCATTCAAATATTCGAACACCTCTTTCAACCAATACTTCGGTGTCATATTACAATGGCTACCTGAAAACTTTCTTGGTTTCTCCTCGCTTGCTCTAATTACATTTATAACTTGGTTGTGAATAGCATTTTCATGCGGCGTAGAAGCTGCAATCGGTGCACCTGGCGTCATATATGCACTTTCGCCTGGCCCTGTAGCATTCCTTATTATAGGTTGGGTTTCTAATTCTGCCCGCTTGGTTTTTCTCATATCTTCCACGCTGCCTTCACTTGACTTAGGATCGATCATTAGGGTTTCCTCCTGTGCTATTATCCTAGTTCCATTTGGTTGTGGCGCATCTCTGCTCTTTCCAATCGAGCGAGTACTTCTTTTTCTATTCTGCTTAACCTATCCCGGTTTTCTTCTGCCACTTGAAATATTTTCTTCTTATCTTCCTTCAGGCTTTGCTTGATATGGGAGATTTCATCTTCTACGTCTTCCCCTATTTGAGCAAGGGTCTTGTCGCTTGCCTCTGTCTTTTGGCCTTCTCTCACTTCGAGTTCTTCTCTAAGCCCTTTAATTTCCTCTTGGATATGTCCGCTGACATTTGATATTTCACTTCTGACCTTGGCGATTTCCCCTCTGTTTTCCTCTTGTCTTTTGTTAACTATAACAATGTCGCTTTGAATTTGGTCCAGTTCTTGATGAACTTTGCACACCTGACCCTTTATGTAGCCTACCAGCTCTTTACTTCCGTTAGCGATAGCCTTAATTTCTCCTATTTCCTGACATTGGTCTAATATGTTCTGATCCTGCTTCTTTAAATCAGCGTTAATCGCTCTAGCATAACTTTTCAACTTTTCGTCCCATTTACTGTCATTCTCTTCTAATCTCTGATCTACCGTTCTAGTAAATTCGGAAAACTGTTTCGCTTGGCGTTCGAGATTCGCCTCATTTTGGATTTGAATATCCTTAATATCATTGGACAGCACATCTAACCTGCTGTTCGTTTCATCCTGCGCGTGCTTACATGCCTGAAAATTACTTTCGAGTTTCGCTTCTATCGTCTCAAAACGCTCTTCGGACTTAACCTGCATTTCTGATATAATGCTTACAACGGTTTCAGTTACCTCGGTCTTATTTGTTTCTTGCATTTGACCTAACTTAGCATTTATTTCAGCTTGATTGTTGTTAATTGCCATCTGATTGGCATCTAAACGATTACTCATTCAACCTGATTCTTGTTCATTGCAACCTGATTTGCATTAATTGCCACCTGATTGGCATCTAAACGGTTATTTATTTCATCCTGGAAAGCCTTGGCTTCCAGCTTATTCTTTTCATTGACAGCGTCAAAATGCTGCCTTAGCTCTGCAATACCTTGCAATATTCCCTCCGTGCCAGCCATTCGTACTACAATTCACTTTGAGACATAGACAGGCTTCACGGATACATGTATGGATTCGTTTTGATGAGAAATTCAAGACACTGTACACATATTGTAAGATTATACTTAAAATTTGGGTTTTGGATAAATTGTGAATTGGGTGTGTAGCGCTCGTACCCTTGGGCACGTCTCTTCTCAATAGAGAGATTCTGCGTTACTTCAAAAGCCTACTGAACTCAAAAATCACTCAAACGCAGTTTGAGGCAAAAAATAATTATTATGGTTTCCCCATGAAATCATATAAAATTTATGGGGTTTCCCTAAATCCCATAAGCTCCACAAACTTGGGCGCCATGATAAATAAGATAGAGATAGTGCTTACCATGTTTTGCCCCACTCACGGGCGACATGATAAATAAGATAGGATGGATTGTGCAAGGTTACCCATCGCAAGACATCGCTGAAACCATCCAAGGATTCGGTTTTACTGTCGAATGCACGACCTTGGGCCTCGCCATGATAAATAAGAGAGATCCCTATCGTAGGTCAGGCTGTGCAATGCCAAGATATACATATTGCACTAATCAGGCGATTCCACGATAGAATAATACCGCACCATGTTACCTGGACCATGATAAGTATATGGTGTTTATCATTATTTATGTTTGTTTGTCTCGGAGCTTAGCTAAGGTTAGGTGTGGTCGTTCCCCTAACTCGTTTTATTCGTTACGTTAATAGAGTTGTTTACATCAGATTTTGACCGACTTAAGTTGTACCTTTAGCTCAAATCAATGTACAGGGCACGAAATCCCATGTACCCATGTGAATAATTTCCATGGAAAACATGCTTCTGCCTGCAGCTAGCATCAGTCCTCAGGCGTGTACCGTTCACCCACTGAGCAGTTGCATATTTTTGATCTGAGACTAAAAGGTATCAACTCTACAATGATAAAGCACAACTCTATTCTAAAGACTTTAATTGAGCTCTAAATCATGGCTTCACACAGACAAAAACACAATCCCAACAATAAAACACAAAACAATGCAAAACTTATTCCTTCAATCCACTAATATTCGCATTTTACCCTCGCAAATCCAAATGATTATTGATTCATTTACCTTGAGATTAACATAAAATTCATTGTCAAGTGCGCTGATGCACTGGTAAAATACACATACAACTGTACTTACAATCTTACGTCACCTATTGTGACCACATTAATTTCACAATCTAGTTGTTTATTCTCAACACATCCTACTTTACATTATGCGTACAATTATGTTCGGCATTTCTCTTCCCACCAAAATGCTCTACCATGCATTAACCAATTTATGGGTTGCACATCATATTTACTTGCAACTCCACAGTTACTTGTAATTCTACCCCTTTCTGCATTTCCAATGTATGCCGTAATGAGTTCATTTCATAATGATTCCGTTACCGCTGTGTCAGGTGGGATTTTATGCTACCCTTGCGTGGGCGTAGCGTGTGACATCTGGTATCCACCTTCGGAAATAGGTGACAATGTCAGTATAAAAATGCAACTTTTAACATCTCATAAGTTTACCAAGTATTAAGTTATCAGAATGATCCCTAATTATCAATGTGTTTCAAACCACACAAATTCATTATACAATACTAAAATAATTCTTTTATAACAAACAGGGTTTCAAAGTCTTTCCACTCTAAACGTCAACTTCCAAGCCTGGGTAGTTTAAATTCCCTTCCCCCTGGCCCTTCCTGTATACAATGGGTCCGCAGCGGGCTGTAACACAACACTTGTTACCCCCTCTTGCCTTTTTCCCCCTTTTCTTTCCAAGCAGTAGCACGTGGCTTGAAATACAATAGTGCCGTCCCAATGACCTGCACAACACATACGATCTAACTCACCTGTATGCAAGACGGAATATGGAATTGTTTAAGCATTTATTCCTATCCTTAGGATATTAATAGCTGGCCTCAACAGGTCCATTTACATTTATAAGAAGGAACGAGATTCATCAAACACATGTCGAATTGGAATAGCCGGCAACTTTTTGTTAAAGAACACGGTCAGGTACCACTTCCAGCCGTCCAAATTCACTCCCAGGAGCTGAATTTATTCACACAATAGCTAGTTCTCGGTCGATATCAGGAGTCATGCTGAGGTGTCCATTGTTATCCTCCCATGCACCACTGGATTTGAACCCGGAACATTTCATAGCAATACTCAGAGCTAGGTTTCCTTCACTAAATACGCTGTGTCAAATAATAATATCTCTGTATGCCCTTGGCTATACGAGATTTCACACGTCGATTAGACTACCTGGCTCCCATGACCATTGTGATATGATCCCGTCCTTTAATTAGTAAGATAATAATAATAATATCGTATGGCCTCGGGTGCCTGGTGCAAGCTTTGTTAATTGACACCCAGAGGGTAGCTTGCATGTCGAATTTCGTCGTTCCTTTGAACGCTATGAAAGTCGAGGAGGTTAGATAACTAAACTCCTTGACACTACTACAGCGCTTTCAAGTAGAGAATGGAGGAACTTTTGTGTTGGCGGAAAATCCCGATATTAATTTTGCCATTGAACACGGCCTACTGTATTCAAATGGGTTCTTTAACATGCCAACAACGAGTATCGTGATTTTTGTAGCCTTCGAAAATCACTTACCATGGCCAGGGGCCAACCTGCAATCATGGGGTTGGTAGTCCGACACTATAACCACTCACCCACCGTGGCAAGCTAATAAGATAATCACTATCAATTACTCTGATGAGCTTATTCATCAAGCTGCGATTCAATTCACTATTAAACCCTTCCAGTTCCCATTCTTGCATATTTATTTATCCATTATAATAATATTCCCTGATATTAAATTCCTTTGCTTAGCCCATCACGTAATACTACTGCTTGGATACATAAGTATTCCAACTTAACACATATATTTTGCTTACAAACATTCTCCCTGATGTGTATTCATTTATTCTCATTATTATTATTATTACTGACATAAATTTCCCCTACACCGACACAACGTAACCGTATATAATCAATATCCGAACATCCGTTCAATACAAATGAGTCACATACAAGTTTAGTTGCACCTTTATCTGTGACTAAAAGTGAATTTGAGTTGGCAATCAGCTCCAGGCATCGATAACATCCCTAGTGAACTAATCAAGTCTGCTGGTGATATAATTAATGAAAAACTCTATGACTTAACGCAAACAATCTACGAAAAGGGTATTTTACCATCTGAATTTCGAAACTCCATCATGGTCCCTTTACCAAAGAAAGCAAATGCGACCAACTGCAGTATGTACAGAACGATTAGTTTGGTTCCTCATGCATCCAAAATTATGATCCAAATCATAAAGAAAAGAGTAGAAGGGGCAGTCTATGGCTACATCCAAGAAACACAGTTTGTTTTCCGTCGAGGAGTTGGTACCCGAGATGCCATTGGCATTCTTAGAGTCTTCGGAGAACGTATGATGAGCAAGAGCCGAAATCTGTATATATGCTTCATTGACTATGAACGGCATTTGATAGAGTTTCCTGGCATAAACTATTCCCATTATTAAGGAACATAGGAGTCGAAGAACAACTCATTACACTCATATGGGACCTCTACAATGGTCAAAATGCAATTGTACGTTTAAGAGAAGGTCTTACTAATCCAGTTCCTATCAAAAAAGGAGTAAGACAAGGATGTCCTCTCTCCCCAATTTTGTTTAATGCTTTGGTGAGTTGATGAAGGCAGAAGCTTTAGAAGACACAGGTTTAGGTGTGAAGATCAATGGAATTCCAATATATGTAATTAAGTTCGCAGATGATCAGGCCATTCTAGCTGGTAGCCCATCAACTTTGCAGGCAATGTTGTCAAGAGTTGCATCAACGATGCAGAAATACGGCATGAAAATAAACACCTCAAAGACCAAATGCATGACAGTCTCAAAACTCCCTAAACCTCCTCGAATAAAGATTAATAACTCAGACATACAACAAGTCAAATCCTTCACTTACCTAGGTCAAAAGATTACAGAGGACGGAAGGTGCACCACTGAAGTTAAATGCCGCATTGCTCAGGCAAAACTAGCTTTTATGCAAAAGAGAAGATTACTCGCTAGGTTAGAATGCAAGTGTTCCATCTCCAAAAATGAGTTTTTTTTGTGCTTAAGTGTGGTATACATTAGTTGAGGATGCATGTGTTCTATGTTACGTTTATTTTCTTGATAGCTGCTGCCACCTATGAGGAATTTAATGTACTATTAGTTCTATATCCTTTGGAAACAGGAAAAGTTGGAATGCAAGTGTCCTATCTCCATGGACCAATGATATCAATGCATTAAGTGTACATGGAACAAATGCATCCAAGATATTGATTCAGTGCAGCCTTACTGTGTACCAGTCGGCTTAATCTTTCCCTCCGAATGAGAATGCTACGTGCTTTTGTATGGACAGTAGCGTTGTATGCCTGTGAAACGTGGACACTAAATAAAAATGAAAATAACCACCTTGAAGCCTTTGAGATGTGGTGCTATCGTAAGATGATAAATGTGACGTGGAGAGACAGGATATCGAACAAAAGGGTTCTCGACACCGTGAACCAACGAAGATCAATCCTACGCACAATCCATAAACGTCGCCTCGCATGGTGGGGTCACACAATGCGCCACTCCAATTTAATGAGAACTGTGGCAGAAGGGTTCATTGAGGGGAAAAATCCACGAGGAAAACCTAGAAATACCTTCCTTAAACAAATGCTAAACGACACCCAAGCACAGAATTATAATTCAATGAAGGAAGCGGCAATTGACAGGACGATCTGGACATGTTTTTATGGCAACTGACCAGTCTTAGGACTGCAAACCAACGATGATGATGATGTTGATGAAAGAGTACACTTAGAAACGTCTCAATCATGAATGCTTCAACTGATTTATCGTTTAATTTTGAATAATAATAATGATAATAATTTGGCAAAGACCGTAAACAATCAGATAATAAAGACAATATAACACAAAAATGGCACATAAATATCAGAATATCCCCAACGTCACGTCGCATCGCAAGTATAAAATTCGACTCCAAATCACAATACGGTTTCAGACCTCAAACGTAAATAGGAAATAGATGAGATACAGTACATTAAACACACCGACTAAACACAAAATCCATTTACCTAAATTCCTGTGAAAAAGAAATTCACATCATAAAATTACACAAGTAAAAAACCGCTACGGCCACAATTGCCCCCTTCCACCTCATAATACAGTATACACCTCATCAACAAATCCTTAGGCACGTGTCTGCTTTTTTTTTTTCGTTAGTTAATATGCCGAGTATCACATCCCCAAATGAAACTACTCGTGAGATATTGTTATTCAATGAAATGCTGGTTTAAACCCCTTAACACCCCTTTAGAACCTAAATATCCTAAAATTCTTCCTTAGTGGACGGTTTTGACGTACAATGAATATATCCCAAACATTTCATGTTTCTAACTTCAATAGTTTTGGCTGGGCGATGATGAGTGAGTGAGTCAGTCAGTCAGGATACATTCTTTCTTTTTGTTTTTCAGAATGTCACCACTCCCCATGGATCTCTTAAATTGGATTTATGAAAAACCGGTCGAACCCTTATTCACTTATCTCTTAGGCTGATTTTTCCCATGAGTTTCAATTTTCTCGCCCATCTCGTTTAAGAGATACACGCTCCGTTAAGAATCCTTCAATCCCCACTTTTCACCCCTTTCACCTCATAATGTACAATACATGGAAAAATCCTTAGACGCGTGTCTGCTTATTTTTAATGATTAGTTTAGATGCCGAGTATCACAGCCCCATATGAAACCACTCTTGAGATATTGTCATTCAATGAAATGCAGGTTTAAATCCCCTTAACACCCCTTCAGAACATGAATATCCAAAAATACATCCTTAGCGGACCTTTTCGACATACAACGAACATATCCCCAAAATTTCATGTTTCTAACTGCAATAGGTTTGGCTGGGAGATGATGAGTGAATATCCAAAAATCCTTCCATAGTGGAATATTTTTCCACAGAATGTCACCCCTCCCCATAGGCCCATTAAATTAGATTTATGAAAAGACGGTTAAACATCTATTTACTTATTTTTCAAGCTGATTTTTCTCCCTGAGTTTCATACTTTTTGCCTCTGTCGTTTAAGATATACATGCTCCGTTAGGAATCCTTCAACCCCTACTTTTCACCCCTTTCACCTCATAATATTCACCACATCGAAAAACCCTCTGACATGTGTCTTCTTATTTTTAATGATGAGTTTATATGCAGAGTATCATATCCCCCAATGAAACCAATCAGGAGATATTGTCATTCTTTGAAATGCAGGTTTAACCCCCTTAAGACCCCTTTAGAACCTGAATATCCGAAAATCGTTCCTTAGTGGACGGTTTTGACATACAACGAACATATCCTCAACTTGTCATGTTTCTAACTTCAATAATTTTGGCTGGGCGACGATGAGTGAGTCAGTTAGGACATTTTGTTTAATTTATTTTTCAGAATTTTACCCCTCCCCATGAACCCCTTAAATTTGATTCATGAAAAAAAAAACGGTCGAAAACCTATTTACTTATTTTTAAGCTGTTTTTCCTCCTGAGTTTGATGAGTGAGTGAGTGAGTCAGTCAATCAGTTAGGACACTTTCTTTCCTGTTTTTTACCCCCAGAATTTCACCCCTCCCCATGGGCCCCTTAAATTGGATTTATGAAAAAACGATTGAACACCTATTTACTTATTATTTTAATCTGATATTTTCCGCTGAGTTTCAATCTCCTCGCATTTGTCGTTTAAGAGATACACGCTCCGTTAGGAATCCTTCAACCCCCACTTTTCACCCCTTTCACCTCATAATATACTCCACATCGAAAAACCCTCAGACACGTGTCTTCTTATTTTTAATGGTGAGTTTATATGCCGAGTATCACATTCCCCAATGAAACCAATCGGGAGATATTGTTATTCAGTGAAATGCAGGTCTACCCCCTTAACACCCCTTTAGAACCTGAATATCCAAAAATCCTTCTATAGTGGGCCCTTTTGACATATAACGAACATATCCCCAAAATGTCATGTTTCTAACTTGAGTAGTTTTGGCTGGGCGTTGATGAGTCAGTCAGTCAGTCAGGACACTTCGTTTTATATAATAGACTAGCATTACCCGTCGTGGCTTCGCCCACGAATGTTGTAGTTGTAAAGAGTACACTTAGCAACGTCTCAATTGTCAATGCTACGACTGACTTATCGTTTAATTTTGAATAATAATAATGATAATAATTTGGTAAAAACCATAAACAATCAGGCAATAAAGACAATATAACTCAACAATGACACATAAATATCAGAATCTCCCCAACGTCACGTCGCATCGCAAGTATAAAATTGGACTCAAAATCACAACACGGTTTCCGACCTCAAACGTAAATAGGAAATAAATGAGATACAGTATATTAAACACACTGACTAAACACAAAATCCATTTACCTAAATTCCTGTGAAAAACAAATTCACATCGTAAAATTACACAAGTAAATAACCTCTACGGCCACAATTCCCCCCATTCACCTCATAATACAGTATACTGTACACTACATCGAAAAATCCGAAGACACGTGTCTGCTTTTTCTGGTTCATTAGTTAATATGCCGAGTATCACATCCCCAAATGAAACCACTCGTGAGATATTGTTATTCAATGAAATGCACGTTTACCCCCTTTACACCCCTTTAGAATCTGAATATCCAAAAATCCTTCCATAGTGGACGTTTTCGACACACAACGAATATATCCCCAAAACTTCGTGTTTCTAACATAAATAGTTTTGGCTGGTCGATGATGAGTGAATATCCAAAAACGCTTCCTTAGTGGACGTTCTTCTTCCAGAATTTCACCCCTCCCCATGGGCCCCTTAAATTGGATTTATGAAAAAACGTCGAACACCTATTTACTTAATTTTAATCTATTTTTCCCTGAGTTTGATGCGTGAGTCAGTCAGTTATGACACTTTGTTTCCTTTTTTCCCTCCAGAATTTCACCCCTCCCCTTGGACCCCTTAAATTGGATTTATGAAAAGCTGTCGAACACCTATTTACTTAGTTTTTAAGCTGATATTTTTCCCTTCAGTTTCAAACTTCTCGCCTATGTTCTCTAAGGGATACACGCTACGTTAGGAATCCTTCAACCCCTACTTTTCACCCCTTACACCACATCGGAAAAACATAAGACACGTGTCGGCTTATTTTTTTAAATGATTAGTTTATATGCCAAGTATCACATCCCCAAATGAAACCACTCGTGAAATATTGTTATTCAATGAAATGCACGTTTACCCTCCTTAACACCCCTTTAGAACCTGAATTAAAAACTCCTTCCTTAGTAGACGTTTTCGACATACAACAAACATACTGTATCCCCAAAATTTAATGTTTCTAACTTCAATAGTTTTGGCTGGGCGATGATGAGTGAGTGAGTCAGTCAGGACATTTTCTTTCATTCTTTTTCAGAATTTCATCCCTCCCCATGGACCCCTTAAATTGGATTCATGAAAAAAGGTCGAACACCTATTTACTAATTTTTAAGCTGATGTTTTTCCCTCGAGCTTCAAACTTCTCGCCTATGTCCTTTAAGAGATACACGCCCCGTTAGGAACCCTTCAACCCCCACTTTTCACCCCATAGTTTACACCACATCGAAAAACCCTTAAACATGTGTCTGCTTATTTTTAGCCTGTTTTCATTTATGAAAAAAATAGGCTTATGAGATCACCTTTTGTCCGTGTGTCTGTGTGTGCATGTGTGTGTGTGTGTGAGGTGAGTCTGTGTCCCCCCTAATAACTTCTAACGGATAGAGCGATTAACATGAAACTTGGTAAGATCATAGCACTGTTCTGGCCGACCCCGACCGTGTCCTTCAAATTTTATTGTATATCACTAATCCAACATGGCGGCTGTGCGAAATATTTCACCAGTATTCAGTATCTCCGAAACTATTACCGATATCGCCCTGAAATTGTGTACGGTGATAAAAGGCACTACTAGAAGTTCACCTATGAGACTTTTGAAAACCTGGTAACTATAAAACCAACATGGTAGCAAAGCGAATTTGCGACATTTAAATAGACGTTTCTCTCAATTTAACCAACCAAACGCAATAAAACTTGGTACAGTATATGTTTATACACATTGTAATGCACCGACATCTACCTTCGTCCTGTGTTTGCATAACCTCAAGATGGCGGCTGTGCGAAATATTTCACCGGCATTCTATATCTCTGAAACTATTAACGGTATCATCCAAAATAATTTGTTGAAAATAAGGGGCACTACTGGAAGTTCATCTATAGGACATTCAAAAAACCGGTTAACTACAAAACGAACATGGCGGCCATGCGAATTTGAACATTTTAAATTGACCTATCTCGCGATTTAATGATCCAAGTGCAATGAAACTTGGTACAGGAAATGTTTAAACGCATTGTAATGCACTGGTTTCAAATTTAGTTTATTTCTTTACATAACCTCAGATGGCGGCTGTGCGAATTTTAAAATTAAGTTTTTATTTCTTGTGTCGAAATCATGCGATCGAAGTGAAAGTTTGAATAATGAACCTACGCAATAATTTTCCTTTAATGGTACAAGACTCTATGGCCTATACATATAGCAATCCAACATGGCGACCATCCGAAATATTTGGACGGCTCTGAATATCTTGGAATCTATTGTAGCAATCAAACTTTTTTTAAATGTTCACTGGGGCTATGAACGTCCCTTTTAACTACTGCGGTTTTTGGAGACGCCGGGCTGCCAGAATTTTGCCCCGACAGGATCAATAATGTGCCAGTAATTCTGCTGACACGGCTCCCTCTCATTTGCGCACCCTCTAATGCCAGCTACTGCGCCAGGATGCGATCGTGAAACTTAGTGTGAGTGCAGGAGGGATTCATAGGGAGGTTAAGGCTGCTAAGAGATGTTAGTTCTCGCAGTTAAGTGGTGCAGTTGTACTCTATATAAAGTGAGATAGCGCGGATTTTGCAACTCCAGTGGGGGTATAGGCGGGGACACCTAGAGCCCGCTGATGAGCCAGCTTGGTGTCCTAGGTGAAACCCCACACAAGACACGGCACAAACCTAGAAAAATTGCAGAATTTTAATTCACTGGCCGTGAAAGCCAATATATCTTATTAGAATAAGTTGTTTGACATATTGAAGAAGATTGGAATGTACGGGGATGAGAGGCTGTTCAGCCAAACTGGAGCACAATATTCAACAGCGAAAAAGACAAGCCCTAATGCAGAACACCTCAGAGTTATATAAGAAGTTCTCCAAATTGTTCCACAAAACTTCTGCAGGATAATTTTCCGGCTTCTAATTTTGGCGGCTGTATTTTCAAGATGTTTTTAAAAGATAATGTGCGATCCAGAGTGACACGTAAGTATTTAGGGTGTTTATTATTTCTCAGCACAGAATCTTGAAGCGATACATAGTAGGGGGGTAAGGCGGTTTCTAACTCCCCCCACCACCTCTCCCTCTGACGTCACATACTAACCCGCAATACATTCAGGGGCAAAGCCAATATCTCGTCAACCCATGGTCCGATTTTGACAAATGAGGTGTCGTTGGACTCGGGCTAACGCCCTCTTTACAACGGACTACTCATTTCAACCCCTAAATAAAACCTACCCCTACTAGGGGGTGAAATTGTAATTTTTAGTGAAAGTCTCTTTTCAAATACGACATGTATAAGGTGCGCTGCTAAAATGAACTTAAATGTTGTTGCTCATATCGCGCATGCGTTTTTCTGGCTGCCGCTATGGATGAACATTTTTGTTTTTGTTTTTTACGCATGCGCACTGGGGATTTTTGTAAGAGGGCGAGCTCTTTGAAAAAAAATGATTGATAAGAAGAGGTTTTGGTGGTGAGGAGAGAGCCAGATAGTCGCCTACTTTCCTACGACGTTTGCCGATATCTCTCGAACGCAAGGTCGGATTTGGACGTGTGACGTGTCAAATCGCTTGTTTCAAAGCCCTATATATGTTATTAATAGGTTAAAGTTTTGAGAATGAGGGAAACAGGCGTTTTGGGGTAAAATTATGATTTTAGACTTTTTCTGATATTTCACGAATGCCTGGTCGGATTTGGTCCTATGACGTGTCAAATGGCTTGTCTCGAAACCCTCTTTATTTTGGTAATAGGTTAAAGTTTTTGAGAATGAGGGAAACAGAATTTTTTGTTGTAAAACCGTGATTTTAGACTTTTTGTTATATCTCACAAACCAATAACGCCAGAGACGTATACGAGGGGTCGTAGGACTCGGGGTGACGCCCTTCCCCTCTCTCCCTTTCGAATATAGTATTTATGTTTAAAAAAATGCGAAAGAGCCTAACGACACTTATGTTGAAAACATTTCAGTTTTTAAAACTTTTCTTAAATTTGTCTAAAATGTTCATGACGAGTGGTTGTAGATAGAAAGAGACGATACCACTGGACACGTGTTTCAACGAAGCTATTACTGGCCACGGTGGTGATATACCAATACAGTATTCGCTATTTCGATGAGACGGCGGGTCGAGGGTTCGTTTTCTGATTTTTCCTATGATGGAATTCCTAATTCCTAAACCCCCTGAAGGGGGTCTTTAACGTGTAAACGATTATGAGTGACATGACAAATGATAATTCCTTGATTCGATGAAGTTGGCTTTAGATAGAACAAACAGAACTTGGTTATATGTTGCTTGAAGTGAGTATAGAAAACAAACTTGCTGGGGCAGACTGACAGGATGTGAATGTTATTTGATCTTATTGGAATGCATTGACTTGACAGGGCAATGAAAAAAAGCACAGAGATGCTGAGGACACTTGAAGGTCAAACGATATGGCAACCATGGTGGGAGGGGGAAGCTAGGATGATGTCGCCGATCATGTTCAATGGATGAATTTATATTTTGCGAAGCATTGTTCGGAGAGGGTCATGGGACGACTTGTTTTAAGGGTATTTATTTTTTCGATGTTTCCTATGGTGGACTCATTGATTGAAATAATCCAAAACTGCTAGGGCATGGCCTCGAGATTTTATAAACCGATAATGGGATTTTGACATACAAGATCCACTCAGAACTTGACATGATGTCATTCTTTTTATGGCTTATGAATTTCCCCAAAAAAGACCCAAAACAACAAGATCATGGACTTTTGCTTTTCTTAATATATTGCAAACCCATAATGTAAGATGTTTACTGTGAGTGACGAAATCTAGCTAGGTAACGAAAGAATTATTGTAGGATATATGTATGGTGACTGACACGTCTTTGGCCATTGGAACTTGTTTTCAGATCTGACTGTAGTACATAGGGAGTATAGGTTGTAGGCATGGATTGACAAACGGTGCACACAAAATTCAATTTATCGATTCAAGAATTAAGAGTAGACTATCATTAATTAATTGGTTAAAGAGTGTAGCTAAAAATAAAAAAATGGTGACTACATTAAACTAAACTGAACCAAGTCGAATCAAACCCAACCGAACCAAACCAAGCCTAAAGCAAACCAAACCTAATCAAGAACAAGCCAAGGGCTTAAGTGTAAAACTTGTGGGGGAATGCAGTCATTGGCAATGTCCAAAGGAAGGGATAACGCTCTACCTCTAGAGGGTAAGGTAAAGCTAGCGCATGGTGCTAATGCATATTCCCAAGTACATGAACCACACACACACAACTATCCTATGCTGTTTTTATGAGTTAACTGTTAAAACTTACTCAGTGGTTACTGAGCAAGATGGTCGCTACACACAACAAGCTTTAAATACTTGAGGCTAATAATCTATACACACACACACACGCTTGTTCTAAACTAAACTGTCTTGCTGGCAGTGCTCACACAGTAGGCAAATGACAGAAATGCTTGGCTAACAGAAATACAATCATTTTCGTTTGTCTAATGTTACCAGCTAACCATTACATGCTATAGTGGTGAGCACATGTGCCTCTTGCACTGGAGATCGTAACTCGATTTCTAGCTCTAAGGCCTAGAATGAATCAAACTAAGAAAGAAGGGTATGGTGACGCAGTGGTTAAACTGTTAGCCTTTCACTAAGGTAGACTAGGGTTTGATTTTAGGTTAATATACATGTCATAAACAAACAAACAAACAAACAAAAAAGCAGAGATAATGTTTAAAACTGATTACACTTGTCTCTTTTCAAATTATTACTTAGATTGCAAATACAAAGGTGGACTGGGTTTGATATTCAGTTAATGCTGCCTATCGCATACTAGCCTGTAAGAAAGCCAAACAAGCAAAAGGCGTAGGTAGAGCAGTGGTAAAATCGCTATGTGTAGAGAACTACCTAACGGTTTTATGAACTGGCAATGGTATGTCGCATAAACAGTGCAGGATACAATCCAGCAACCATAATTTGTATCTTGTGGAGCAGAGAAAACATATATATAGAGAAAGATATAGAAAGCTAGTGTATGTATGGGTAGCATTGATAATTTGACCAGAGAAAATACGATGAGGTAGGGTGGGGAGAGGGAGAATTAACACTTATATATGAATGAATGGTAAATAGTATTTTAGTTTTTTTTCCCCAATAGTTTTGTTTTTTAAATGCAGTGGTAGATAGTCGTTATTTTGTAAAACATTCTTACTTGCAGTAGTAATAAGACTCTATGGTTTCGCTAACACATAGATAGACTGTATTATTGCCATGGTCAAGCACTCACATTAAGATCATTTACAAAATCATAAAATGAAAAATAAAAAATCTTGTTTTGGAAATATCGTTTTTCAACATACACAAAATAAATATATAAAAAATTTGTAAACAGCAAAATGGAAAATCCATGGTCAAGCACTCACATTAAGATCATTTACAAAATCATAAAATGAAAAATAAAAATCTTGTTTTGGAAATATCGATTTTTTTCAACATACACAAAATAAATATATAAAAAATTTGTAAACAGCAAAATGGAAAATCCATGTTTCCATATAGACAAAATTTTAAAACCTTAAACGGACATTTAAGAAAATATATGCAAATGAGAAATTGACAAATGTGTAAATATGAAAATGGAAAAATCCATGTTTCCATATCATGAAATTGAAAAACATCAAACTGTCATTTAAAAAAATGCAAATGGAAAATTGACAAATTGCAATGTGTGAAATGTGAAATTGAACAAATGGCTATCATTATTTAAAAAAAAAAAAGAACATGGTGCTCTATGGTTGAGGTGTGAATCAAACCCTTTCTACTTATTTGGACCACCCGAGACTGAGTAGACTAGTTTAAGTTGTCATACCACTTTTAAAAGTTTGTGTTAAATCTAGGAATTGAACCCAAGAGCTTGTAGGGGAGATCAAAGGTTATAATATGTTAAACAGATAGCCTTGAATGAAGGGTGTGGTAGCTATATAGAGATGAGACGTTTCGCTCGGGGCAGGGAGGCATGGAGATCTGCATCAAACCAGTCAAAGGACTAAAGACTCAAACAACAACATGTACGTTCACCAAAATAATGTTGTGTAACGGTAAATGTTAGTCAACGAACAGTAATGCATTACTAAAACCCATGACACGATACCTAAGAGCTTTTCTAAAATGATTTTAAAATGCCTTTAACCCTATATTGAACACCCAGTTCACAAGACTCATAACTGCAATGTTATGGTAAAACAAAACAAAATCTATATTTCAAAACAAACAAGTGGTTTAGTCAATGTATACTGGAAAAAGTTTTGTAAACACTCAAGTCCTCAAGACCAATTAAATTAGTAACTGTCAGGTTGGCCGAGTGGTTAAGGTGTTTGACTTAAGATCAAATTTCTGTATAAGGAAGCAAGGGTTCGAATCCCTTACCTGACATAACTATTGCCTTAACATGGCTTGGCCACACTGTATTATTATGATACTCAGTACACAAACCATAGATATAGTGTATTGTTTAAGGCCACTCTCTTTCTGAACATAGTCAGAGACTGTTGATGGTTAACAATTGTATTAATAGTGGGACATGGGGATAGCAATTAAGAAAAAACAGCCAATACCCATACAATATTTTTATTCATTTTAGTTTTTTTTTTACAATAGTTACACACTGAATACAACTTTTTATCTCTTTACCATTGTTTGATATAGATTTTAAACACAACGCTTGTTGTAGATCCTTTTACAACTTTCTCTAGGTACTCTTGTTCTTAAAAACTGGGGAAGCCGCAATGGTTTTATAGACATTAAACCCTCATTCTCTTTTTTTTCATCATCATAATCATCATTATTATAAATATTATCTTTATAATTATTATAGTCATTGTCACCATCATTATCATCATCATCATCATCCTCAACATCACTAGAACTATCCAATTCCATTTTTTCCTTTTCAAAAGGGATCTCTTGAAGAGTCTGTGTTGCTTTTGATAGTGTTACGGGTTTATTGAACGTTGACAACTGTCCTAACATGACTTTTTGAGGAGATAAATGTTTTTTCATAAGGAAGTCACTATGTTGAGTAACACTATGTTTTTGTCGGACTTGCTTTTTCTTGTTCTTTTGATCATGTTTTGTTAACACTAACGGTGTTTCATTTGGTATACCACATTGATGAGTACCCACACTTAAGACCTCACTATGTTTACTTTTTAGATGACCTAGACATTTTGTTGTTCTTTGTTTTGAGCACTGCCAAAATATGATGCCATTCGCATTTTCTCGCTTATAGTTATAAGAGTACCCATGATACAGGGCACGTGGTTTACCTTTATTGGTTATAGTATATTCCATAGTAGTCACTGACTTGTATAGTCGATCCGCCTACTACAATGGTCTGAACACTTGTGGTGAAAGAATGATGTTGTGTTGACGTTTTATGCAGGATAATGTTGGTGGCATATGTGGGTGGCTTATGTTGATGACATGTGTTGTTGGCTGATTTTGGTGGCTTATGTTGATGGTTTATGGTGGTGGCTTATGTTGATGGCTTATGTTGGTGGCTTATGTTGATGACATATGTTGGTGACTTATGTTGATAGCTTATGTTGGTGGCTAATGTTGATGACATATGTTGTTGGCTTATGGTGGTGGCTTATGTTGATGGTATATGTTGCTGGCCTATGTTGATGGTTTATGTTAATGGCTTAGGTTAATATCTTAGGTTGATGGCATAAGTTGATGGCTTATGTTGGTGGCTTATGGTGGTGGCTTATGCTGGTGGCTTATGCTAGTGGCTTATGGTGGTGGTTTATGGTGGTGGCTTATGTTGATGACATATGTTGGTGGCTTATGTTGGTGGCTTATGTTGGTGGCTTATGGTGGTGGCTTATGGTGGTGGCTTATGGTGGTGGGTTATGGTGGTGGATTATGGTGGCTTATAGTGGTGGCTTATGGTGGTGGTTTATGGTGGTGGCTTATGTTGATGACATATGTTGGTGGCTTATGGTGGCTTATGGTGGTGATTTATAGTGGTGGCCTATGTTGGTGGCTTATTTTTGGTGGTTTACGTTAATACCTTATTTGTAATGGCTTATTTGACAAGTTATTGTTGTCAATGTATTTAGAGGATTTTTCTCTTGGTTTTAGAAAGTATCTCAACTCTTTTTTATGGTAGCATAATGCTTACCGCCATGTTTGTAAGCAACAACAACACACTAAAATTCCAAGAATCCAAAGTACTCTAAGGTTAATGATTGTCTCTCAACTCCATTCAACGTCTAGTCAAAAAACATTATATATTTTTCACATTTTACAAAAAAGGTAAATTGGGAAAGTAAGCTATATGTTTAAACTAAAAATCATATCAAATCATATGCTAACTCCAACACCTACGTCTACCCCAATCTCAGTCAAAAAAATATAATATTCTTCAAATTTTTCCAAAACAGTATTTGGAAAGTAGGCCATATTTTGAAAACTAATCATTCTATAAAGTCATATATATATATACTGAAACCAATGGCTTTTATATCCTTAATCTTAAGAACAAAATATGGAATTTTTGACATTTTTTCCAAAAATGTTCATTTTAAAACGGGGCTATATTTTGGAAACTAGGAATTTTACAAGAAAGTTTGTTTAACGTAAATGGCAGGTATTTACCCCCACTACCCGCAAACCAAGTCCCAGGTCTCTGGGGAAAAATCCAAAAAAAGTTCAATTTGGAAAGTAGGCAATATTTTGAAAACTAATCATCCTAAAAAGTCATATATAGACTCAAACCAATGGCTTTTATGTCCTTAATTGGTAGAACAAAACTTAACATTTTTTCAGTTTTTCCAAAAAAGTCCAATTTTCAAAAATTGTCTATATTTTGGGAACTAAGAATTTTACAAAAAAGTTTGTTTAACGAAAATGAAAGGTCTTTACCCCCCTCTACCCAAAACATAAATTTCAGGTCCCTAGGACAAAAACTGTGCAGTATATATATATATACATTTTTTTGGGGGGAGGGGGTCTATATTCACTTTACCTCCCCACTTCACAAGATGGCGGCCATAGCTTAACTTAACCTAGCCTAACCTAACCTGACCTACGAGGTGTGATCAAAAAGTTCCAAAAATGTGGCTGCAACTTAACCAAACCTAGCCTAGCCTAACCTAACCTCCCTGTTGACTAGCCCCCTTTGGACGGGTCCTTTTGAAGGGAGTCATTTTTTTTACGTGTCCCGGAGGACGGGTCCTTGTTGACGGGTCCCAGTGGCGGGTCCTTTGGACTGATCCCTATGGACTGGCCTTGCATTTTATCCAAATTATGTCAAAGGGGACCCGCCACTGGGACCCGTCAACAAGGACCCGTCCTCCGGGACACGTAAAAAAAATGACTCCCTTCAAAAGGACCCGTCCAAAGGGGGCTAGTCAACAGGGAGGTTAGGTTAGGCTAGGCTAGGTTTGGTTAAGTTGCAGCCACATTTTTGGAACTTTTTGATCACACCTCGTAGGTCAGGTTAGGTTAGGCTAGGTTAAGTTAAGCTATGGCCGCCATCTTGTGAAGTGGGGAGGTAAAGTGAATATAGACCCCCTCCCCCCCCAAAAAAATATATATATATATATACACTGCACAGTTTTTGTCCTAGGGACCTGAAATTTATGTTTTGGGTAGAGGGGGGTAAAGACCTTTCATTTTCGTTAAACAAACTTTTTTGTAAAATTCTTAGTTCCCAAAATATAGACAATTTTTGAAAATTGGACTTTTTTGGAAAAACTGAAAAAATGTTAAGTTTTGTTCTACCAATTAAGGACATAAAAGCCATTGGTTTGAGTCTATATATGACTTTTTAGGATGATTAGTTTTCAAAATATTGCCTACTTTCCAAATTGAACTTTTTTTGGATTTTTCCCCAGAGACCTGGGACTTGGTTTGCGGGTAGTGGGGGTAAATACCTGCCATTTACGTTAAACAAACTTTCTTGTAAAATTCCTAGTTTCCAAAATATAGCCCCGTTTTAAAATGAACATTTTTGGAAAAAATGTCAAAAATTCCATATTTTGTTCTTAAGATTAAGGATATAAAAGCCATTGGTTTCAGTATATATATATATGACTTTATAGAATGATTAGTTTTCAAAATATGGCCTACTTTCCAAATACTGTTTTGGAAAAATTTGAAGAATATTATATTTTTTTGACTGAGATTGGGGTAGACGTAGGTGTTGGAGTTAGCATATGATTTGATATGATTTTTAGTTTAAACATATAGCTTACTTTCCCAATTTACCTTTTTTGTAAAATGTGAAAAATATATAATGTTTTTTGACTAGACGTTGAATGGAGTTGAGAGACAATCATTAACCTTAGAGTACTTTGGATTCTTGGAATTTTAGTGTGTTGTTGTTGCTTACAAACATGGCGGTAAGCATTATGCTACCATAAAAAAGAGTTGAGATACTTTCTAAAACCAAGAGAAAAATCCTCTAAATACATTGACAACAATAACTTGTCAAATAAGCCATTACAAATAAGGTATTAACGTAAACCACCAAAAATAAGCCACCAACATAGGCCACCACTATAAATCACCACCATAAGCCACCATAAGCCACCAACATATGTCATCAACATAAGCCACCACCATAAACCACCACCATAAGCCACCACTATAAGCCACCATAATCCACCACCATAACCCACCACCATAAGCCACCACCATAAGCCACCACCATAAGCCACCAACATAAGCCACCAACATAAGCCACCAACATATGTCATCAACATAAGCCACCACCATAAACCACCACCATAAGCCACTAGCATAAGCCACCAGCATAAGCCACCACCATAAGCCACCAACATAAGCCATCAACTTATGCCATCAACCTAAGATATTAACCTAAGCCATTAACATAAACCATCAACATAGGCCAGCAACATATACCATCAACATAAGCCACCACCATAAGCCAACAACATATGTCATCAACATTAGCCACCAACATAAGCTATCAACATAAGTCACCAACATATGTCATCAACATAAGCCACCAACATAAGCCATCAACATAAGCCACCACCATAAACCATCAACATAAGCCACCAAAATCAGCCAACAACACATGTCATCAACATAAGCCACCCACATATGCCACCAACATTATCCTGCATAAAACGTCAACACAACATCATTCTTTCACCACAAGTGTTCAGACCATTGTAGTAGGCGGATCGACTATACAAGTCAGTGACTACTATGGAATATACTATAACCAATAAAGGTAAACCACGTGCCCTGTATCATGGGTACTCTTATAACTATAAGCGAGAAAATGCGAATGGCATCATATTTTGGCAGTGCTCAAAACAAAGAACAACAAAATGTCTAGGTCATCTAAAAAGTAAACATAGTGAGGTCTTAAGTGTGGGTACTCATCAATGTGGTATACCAAATGAAACACCGTTAGTGTTAACAAAACATGATCAAAAGAACAAGAAAAAGCAAGTCCGACAAAAACATAGTGTTACTCAACATAGTGACTTCCTTATGAAAAAACATTTATCTCCTCAAAAAGTCATGTTAGGACAGTTGTCAACGTTCAATAAACCCGTAACACTATCAAAAGCAACACAGACTCTTCAAGAGATCCCTTTTGAAAAGGAAAAAATGGAATTGGATAGTTCTAGTGATGTTGAGGATGATGATGATGATGATAATGATGGTGACAATGACTATAATAATTATAAAGATAATATTTATAATAATGATGATTATGATGATGAAAAAAAAGAGAATGAGGGTTTAATGTCTATAAAACCATTGCGGCTTCCCCAGTTTTTAAGAACAAGAGTACCTAGAGAAAGTTGTAAAAGGATCTACAACAAGCGTTGTGTTTAAAATCTATATCAAACAATGGTAAAGAGATAAAAAGTTGTATTCAGTGTGTAACTATTGTAAAAAAAAAACTAAAATGAATAAAAATATTGTATGGGTATTGGCTGTTTTTTCTTAATTGCTATCCCCATGTCCCACTATTAATACAATTGTTAACCATCAACAGTCTCTGACTATGTTCAGAAAGAGAGTGGCCTTAAACAATACACTATATCTATGGTTTGTGTACTGAGTATCATAATAATACAGTGTGGCCAAGCCATGTTAAGGCAATAGTTATGTCAGGTAAGGGATTCGAACCCTTGCTTCCTTATACAGAAATTTGATCTTAAGTCAAACACCTTAACCACTCGGCCAACCTGACAGTTACTAATTTAATTGGTCTTGAGGACTTGAGTGTTTACAAAACTTTTTCCAGTATACATTGACTAAACCACTTGTTTGTTTTGAAATATAGATTTTGTTTTGTTTTACCATAACATTGCAGTTATGAGTCTTGTGAACTGGGTGTTCAATATAGGGTTAAAGGCATTTTAAAATCATTTTAGAAAAGCTCTTAGGTATCGTGTCATGGGTTTTAGTAATGCATTACTGTTCGTTGACTAACATTTACCGTTACACAACATTATTTTGGTGAACGTACATGTTGTTGTTTGAGTCTTTAGTCCTTTGACTGGTTTGATGCAGATCTCCATGCCTCCCTGCCCCGAGCGAAACGTCTCATCTCTATATAGCTACCACACCCTTCATTCAAGGCTATCTGTTTAACATATTATAACCTTTGATCTCCCCTACAAGCTCTTGGGTTCAATTCCTAGATTTAACACAAACTTTTAAAAGTGGTATGACAACTTAAACTAGTCTACTCAGTCTCGGGTGGTCCAAATAAGTAGAAAGGGTTTGATTCACACCTCAACCATAGAGCACCATGTTCTTTTTTTTTTTAAATAATGATAGCCATTTGTTCAATTTCACATTTCACAC
Source organism: Meconema thalassinum (assembly GCA_946902985.2). NCBI lineage: Eukaryota > Metazoa > Arthropoda > Insecta > Orthoptera > Tettigoniidae > Meconema > Meconema thalassinum. The sequence continues at coordinate 210,367,414 of OX336398.1, forward strand.
ATTGCAATTTGTCAATTTTCCATTTGCATTTTTTTAAATGACAGTTTGATGTTTTTCAATTTCATGATATGGAAACATGGATTTTTCCATTTTCATATTTACACATTTGTCAATTTCCCATTTGCATATATTTTCTTAAATGTCCGTTTAAGGTTTTAAAATTTTGTCTATATGGAAACATGGATTTTCCATTTTGCTGTTTACAAATTTTTTATATATTTATTTTGTGTATGTTGAAAAAAATCGATATTTCCAAAACAAGATTTTTATTTTTCATTTTATGATTTTGTAAATGATCTTAATGTGAGTGCTTGACCATGGATTTTCCATTTTGCTGTTTACAAATTTTTTATATATTTATTTTGTGTATGTTGAAAAACGATATTTCCAAAACAAGATTTTTTATTTTTCATTTTATGATTTTGTAAATGATCTTAATGTGAGTGCTTGACCATGGCAATAATACAGTCTATCTATGTGTTAGCGAAACCATAGAGTCTTATTACTACTGCAAGTAAGAATGTTTTACAAAATAACGACTATCTACCACTGCATTTAAAAAACAAAACTATTGGGGAAAAAAAACTAAAATACTATTTACCATTCATTCATATATAAGTGTTAATTCTCCCTCTCCCCACCCTACCTCATCGTATTTTCTCTGGTCAAATTATCAATGCTACCCATACATACACTAGCTTTCTATATCTTTCTCTATATATATGTTTTCTCTGCTCCACAAGATACAAATTATGGTTGCTGGATTGTATCCTGCACTGTTTATGCGACATACCATTGCCAGTTCATAAAACCGTTAGGTAGTTCTCTACACATAGCGATTTTACCACTGCTCTACCTACGCCTTTTGCTTGTTTGGCTTTCTTACAGGCTAGTATGCGATAGGCAGCATTAACTGAATATCAAACCCAGTCCACCTTTGTATTTGCAATCTAAGTAATAATTTGAAAAGAGACAAGTGTAATCAGTTTTAAACATTATCTCTGCTTTTTTGTTTGTTTGTTTGTTTGTTTATGACATGTATATTAACCTAAAATCAAACCCTAGTCTACCTTAGTGAAAGGCTAACAGTTTAACCACTGCGTCACCATACCCTTCTTTCTTAGTTTGATTCATTCTAGGCCTTAGAGCTAGAAATCGAGTTACGATCTCCAGTGCAAGAGGCACATGTGCTCACCACTATAGCATGTAATGGTTAGCTGGTAACATTAGACAAACGAAAATGATTGTATTTCTGTTAGCCAAGCATTTCTGTCATTTGCCTACTGTGTGAGCACTGCCAGCAAGACAGTTTAGTTTAGAACAAGCGTGTGTGTGTGTGTATAGATTATTAGCCTCAAGTATTTAAAGCTTGTTGTGTGTAGCGACCATCTTGCTCAGTAACCACTGAGTAAGTTTTAACAGTTAACTCATAAAAACAGCATAGGATAGTTGTGTGTGTGTGGTTCATGTACTTGGGAATATGCATTAGCACCATGCGCTAGCTTTACCTTACCCTCTAGAGGTAGAGCGTTATCCCTTCCTTTGGACATTGCCAATGACTGCATTCCCCCACAAGTTTTACACTTAAGCCCTTGGCTTGTTCTTGATTAGGTTTGGTTTGCTTTAGGCTTGGTTTGGTTCGGTTGGGTTTGATTCGACTTGGTTCAGTTTAGTTTAATGTAGTCACCATTTTTTTATTTTTAGCTACACTCTTTAACCAATTAATTAATGATAGTCTACTCTTAATTCTTGAATCGATAAATTGAATTTTGTGTGCACCGTTTGTCAATCCATGCCTACAACCTATACTCCCTATGTACTACAGTCAGATCTGAAAACAAGTTCCAATGGTCAAAGACGTGTCAGTCACCATACATATATCCTACAATAATTCTTTCGTTACCTAGCTAGATTTCGTCACTCACAGTAAACATCTTACATTATGGGTTTGCAATATATTAAGAAAAGCAAAAGTCCATGATCTTGTTGTTTTGGGTCTTTTTTGGGGAAATTCATAAGCCATAAAAAGAATGACATCATGTCAAGTTCTGAGTGGATCTTGTATGTCAAAATCCCATTATCGGTTTATAAAATCTCAAGGCCATGCCCTAGCAGTTTTGGATTATTTCAATCAATGAGTCCACCATAGGAAACATCGAAAAAATAAATACCCTTAAAACAAGTCGTCCCATGACCCTCTCCGAACAATGCTTCGCAAAATATAAATTCATCCATTGAACATGATCGGCGACATCATCCTAGCTTCCCCCTCCCACCATGGTTGCCATATCGTTTGACCTTCAAGTGTCCTCAGCATCTCTGTGCTTTTTTTCATTGCCCTGTCAAGTCAATGCATTCCAATAAGATCAAATAACATTCACATCCTGTCAGTCTGCCCCAGCAAGTTTGTTTTCTATACTCACTTCAAGCAACATATAACCAAGTTCTGTTTGTTCTATCTAAAGCCAACTTCATCGAATCAAGGAATTATCATTTGTCATGTCACTCATAATCGTTTACACGTTAAAGACCCCCTTCAGGGGGTTTAGGAATTAGGAATTCCATCATAGGAATAATCAGAAAACGAACCCTCGACCCGCCGTCTCATCGAAATAGCGAATACTGTATTGGTATATCACCACCGTGGCCAGTAATAGCTTCGTTGAAACACGTGTCCAGTGGTATCGTCTCTTTCTATCTACAACCACTCGTCATGAACATTTTAGACAAATTTAAGAAAAGTTTTAAAAACTGAAATGTTTTCAACATAAGTGTCGTTAGGCTCTTTCGCATTTTTTTAAACATAAATACTATATTCGAAAGGGAGAGAGGGGAGGGGCGTCACCCCGAGTCCTACGACCCCTCGTATACGTCTCTGGCGTTATTGGTTTGTGAGATATAACAAAAAGTCTAAAATCACGGTTTTACAACAAAAAATTCTGTTTCCCTCATTCTCAAAAACTTTAACCTATTACCAAAATAAAGAGGGTTTCGAGACAAGCCATTTGACACGTCATAGGACCAAATCCGACCAGGCATTCGTGAAATATCAGAAAAAGTCTAAAATCATAATTTTACCCCAAAACGCCTGTTTCCCTCATTCTCAAAACTTTAACCTATTAATAACATATATAGGGCTTTGAAACAAGCGATTTGACACGTCACACGTCCAAATCCGACCTTGCGTTCGAGAGATATCGGCAAACGTCGTAGGAAAGTAGGCGACTATCTGGCTCTCTCCTCACCACCAAAACCTCTTCTTATCAATCATTTTTTTTCAAAGAGCTCGCCCTCTTACAAAAATCCCCAGTGCGCATGCGTAAAAAACAAAAACAAAAATGTTCATCCATAGCGGCAGCCAGAAAAACGCATGCGCGATATGAGCAACAACATTTAAGTTCATTTTAGCAGCGCACCTTATACATGTCGTATTTGAAAAGAGACTTTCACTAAAAATTACAATTTCACCCCCTAGTAGGGGTAGGTTTTATTTAGGGGTTGAAATGAGTAGTCCGTTGTAAAGAGGGCGTTAGCCCGAGTCCAACGACACCTCATTTGTCAAAATCGGACCATGGGTTGACGAGATATTGGCTTTGCCCCTGAATGTATTGCGGGTTAGTATGTGACGTCAGAGGGAGAGGTGGTGGGGGGAGTTAGAAACCGCCTTACCCCCCTACTATACATGAACTGCACTATCAGCCATTCTGTTGTTTAAGTGGAAACATGATACTTCAGTTTTTGTTGCACTGGGTTGGAGCCTCCATTTGTGGAAATATCTTTCAAGCCTCTGAACGTCATCATAGAGCTCATTCTCCATGACACTGATGTCCTCGTGCCTTATAGCCAAAGCTATATCATCAGCATAACAAAACATCCTGGACTGAGAATCTGGTAGATCAGAGAGATACAGATTGAAGAGAAGGGGAGCCAGCACTGAACCTTGTGGGAGCCCGTTGTTCAGCTTTCTTTGTGTGCTCATTCATTTTCCTAGAATGAATTGTAAAAGTCTGTTACTGAGCATATTACCAATAAGTTGCATGGTAGTTTTGCAAGGTATTACTCGAGACAGTTTATAGAGTAACCCCTAACTCCATACTGTATCATAAGCGGCAGACAGATCGAGAAACACAATAGAAGTTTTCAGTTGCAGGTGAAAACCAGACTCGATATGCGATGTAAGAGCAAGGACTAGATCGCAACGACTGCGATTAGGTTTAAAGCCAGCCTGTTCCACAGGAATGTGTTCTAAGATAGTCGGACTGATGCTGTTATAAATCAGTCTTTCAAGACATTTGTAACAACAGCTCAGCAATGCTATAGGCCTGTAGCTTGGGGAGCGTATTTTGGCTTACCAGGTTTCAAAACAGCTATAATTTTAGTTTTCTTGAACTGATTTGGGAGGATCCCTGTGTTTAGAATATCACTGAAAAATCGAGCAAGCTTTTATCGAGCATTTTGGTCAAGATTTAACAGAAAATCTGGATGAATGCCATCAAATCCGGGGGCTTTCCCATACTTGATGTCATTTATAGCCACTTTGACTTCTTCAAGGGTGAATACTTCGGAGTAAGACGAAGTAAATGGAAGTGATGCTTTTATTTTTATGAAGTTCCTTTTCAGCATTCGTGCATGGTATTTATCTTGTGCAACCTTAGAAGTCGATACAATGTGGCTGGCAATCTTATTAGGCATAATCTGCAGTATAAAATTGTGTTGACACCAAATATAGATTTTTGTATAAGAAAGTCACTTTAGAACTTTTTCCTGGGGTGCGGCTCGCTAAGGAAGTAAAACTTGAACTCTTGAAGCAGAACATAAGATCCTTTTCTGGGGTGCGGCTCGCTAAGGAAGTAAAACTTGAACTCGTGAAGCAGAACATAAGATCCTGAAATGCGCTGTTACAGGAGACTAATACGCTGTTACAGGAGACTAATACAATGAAATGGGAAGTAGATCAACACATTGAAAGGTATTAAATGGGTAGGTGAGAGGAGATATTTCTGGCGAGTGGCAATAAAGACATGAGATAAGTTGGCAGGACACATTCTACGACACCCAGGAATAGCTAACATAGATAAAGAAGGAAGTGTTGGGATTAAAAACTATAGGTATAAAAGATTGCCAAGGTTGTAGGATGTAGAAATGAAACGATTGACGGAAGACATAAACGTACGAAGGGCTGTATCAAAACAGTTTAAAAAAATCCTCTCGGCACGCCGAAAGGCGGAGGTAGATTTCACCGGGCAAACTAGGGGATAGGCTATAGTAGGCAAAAAATGCAGGTTTTCGTAGGAGGATCAGACCTCATTTATTGCAAGAAAGTATTTTACAATTGGAGGTTAATTAACGTTTTTTTCGTTTTTGTATGCATATTTTTTATCATTGTATTGCCTTATGGGGATGGTAACCTTCTTGTCATTTGGGGTTCATTTGTATACTTGTGATCACAATGTCCTTATGCAAGGTTTGGAACTGATGTGAAACTATCTAACAGTCTGTTACTTCTTCACGCAAAATTTTATCTCCCGCAGAGATGTTGGTTGGTTTCTCAGTTTAGGGGCTGTGACAACGTGGTCATATAACCCCGTGTACATTGGGTGTGTGTAGAATCTGTCTGATAAACGCAGTTAATTATTGTGATGACTGTATTAGTCTGTAATTCAGGTAAGGTCTGCAGACGGTCAATTTTAAGTAGTAGTTCCTAATTTTGTCCAATATACTAAAGTCAATGACACCTAGCTGTGAACTTGGCTACTAGATGCAACCGCAACCAGGAACATTCAACGAAAGTTGGAACTTCCCCTCCAAAGGAAAGTATGAGAGATTTTTAGCGCTCTTAGAAAATCCGACGACTTTGGCCGGCTTTGAACCAGCGACCTTGGGCATAGACGTTCAGTATGCTACCAGTTAGCCGCTTCCCATAGAGTCAGATGGAAAAATGAATGTGATCTCGTGCAATGGCGTTGTCTTGGCAACCTCTGATAGCTCATCCCTCATCAATTTAGATGCGTTGTCATGGTAGCCTCCGATGGCACTTGGCATTTTCTTCAATTCCGAAATCATTTTTCTCATCCCTTTGCATAATGGTGGGTCAGATCAAAAATTCATTCAGACAAAGTTTTAGGTAATTATTAGGGGAATATTTTCTATTTGTACGGTTTTGATATTGTGCCTATTGAGAGATAGATGATTGTTTCCCGAAAAAAAAACACTTTATTCCATCCCTTTGGTCAAAGGATGGTGCTATCAAAAACTTTTCAAACATACATCTGTGGCACTTATCCGACACATATTGTGAACTTTGAAAGGATTCGGTATTTAACGTATTAAGAGAGTTATAGCGATATTTCACTTTTTCGAAACAAAATGTCCCCCATTTTCACCCCCTTCGACCGATTTTGCCCATTAACGAACTCGACCGAGATTTTAAGGGGATACATAATATGTAAAAAATTCAAAGTGATTGGTGCAAAATTACGGTAGTTATCGTGTCCACAAGAAACTGATGTATATACATACAGTATATATATACACACATATATAATATAAACTTTTGAACTGACGGTGGTTTTGGGGTCTGGGGGATGTGAAACGCGAAGATATGTCGAAATTTTCCGGAAGTCGAAACATGGTACAAATTGCAATAGTTAGCTTTCTAATGAAATCTACCTCAAATAGGCTACATAATTAAAAATACTACCATCAACGACACCTAGCTGTGAACTTGGCTACTAGATTCCACCGTAACCAGCAACTCGCAACGAACGTTGGAACTTCCCCTCCGAAGGAAAGCATACTCAGGGATTTTTTGCACTCTTAGTAAATCCGACGACTTCAGCCGGGTTTGAACCCGCGACCTTGGGCATAGAAGTTCAGCATGCTACCAGTTCCGATGCCGAAGTCGCTTCCCACGGACGGATGGAAAACTGAATGTGATCTCGTGCAGTGGCGTTGTCATAGCAACTGCTGATGGCTCATCCATTATCAATTTAGTAAAGTTGTCATGGCAACCTCCTATGGCACTTGCAATTTTCTTATAATTTAAATCATTTTCCTCACCCCATGGCATAATGGTGGGTCATATCAAAAATTCTTTCAGACAAAAGTTTTAGGTAATTATTGGAGGAATATTGTCCATTTTGTACGGTTTTGATATTGTGCCTATTAAAAGAGATATGATTAATGTTTCCCGAAAAACCCACTTTTTCCCACCCCTTTGGTCAATGGTTGGTGCTATCAAAAACCTTCTCAAACATAAATTTTAGGGCCTTATCCGACACATTGTATGAACTTTGATTGTATTGAACATTTCAGATATTAAGAGAGTTATAGCGATATTTCACGTTTTCGAAAAAAGCCCCCCATTTACAACCCCTTTGACCAATAATGGCCATTTTCGAACTCGACCGAGAATTTAAGGGGATACATATTATGTAAAAAATTCAAAGTGATTGGTGCACAATTACGGCAGTTACCGTGTCCACAAGAAACTGATATATATATATATATATCTTATATCTTATATATATATAAAAGTTCTCTCGGCACGCCGGAAGGCAGAGGTAGATTTCAACGGGCAAACTTGGGGATAGGCAAAAATAGGAAGAATATGCAGGTTTTCGTAGAAGGATCAGACCTCATTTATTGCGAGAAAGTATTTTATAATTGGAGCTTAATTAACTTTGTTTTTCGTCATTTTATGCATAATTTTAACATTTTATTGTCTTATGGGGACGGTAACCTTCTTGTCATTTGGGATCCATTTTTATATTTGTGGTCACGCTGTCCTTATGCAAGGTTTCGACACTGATGTGTAACTGTGTAACGGTGTGTAACTTCTTCACGCAAAATTTTATCTCCCGAAGAGATTTTGGTTGGATCGTCAGTTTAGGGGCTGCGACAACGCGGTCATATAACCCCGTGTACTTTGGGTGAGTGTAGAATCTGTCTGATAAACGGTGTGAATTGTGATGGCTGTATTAGTCTGTAATTCAGGTATGGACTGCAGAAGGTCAATTTTAAGCAGTAGTTCCTAATGTTGCTACCAAATACTACCGTCAACGACACCTAGCTCTGAACTTGACTACTAGATGCCACCGAAACCAGCAACTCGCAACGAACGTTAGAATTTCCCCTCCAAAATGAAAGCATTCTGAGGGATTTTTAGCGCTCTTAGAAAATCCGACAACTTTGGCCTGCTTTGAACCCGCGACCTTGGGCATAGGTCAGCATGCTACCCAGTTACGTCACCGAAGCCGCTTCACACTTAGTCAGATGGAACACTGAATGTGATCTCGTGCAAGTGCGTTGTCATGGCAACGTCTGATGGCTCATCCCTCATCAATTTAGTAGTGTTGTCATGGCAACCTCTGATGGCTCTTGGCAATCTATATATATAAAGCTCAATGTTTGTCTGTCTGTCTCTCTGTCTGTCTGTCTGTTATGTATACAAATCCACACCGTTTCACCGATCTGAACCAAAATTTGTATACTTACCCTTCGGATCCCTGCGGGTAACCCTGTCCACTTGAAATTTCCGACAGACCACCCCATTCCCTGCATTTAGGCCCTTTGTCCCAAATCTACACCGTTTCACCGATCTCAACCAAAATTTGTATACTTACCCTATGTAACCCTGTGAATAACACTGTCCACTTAAAATTTCGGACAGACCACCCCATTTCCTGCATTTAGGCCCTTTGGCAAACTTCTACACCGTTTCACCGATCCGAACCAAAATTTGTATACTTACCCTTTGCAACCCTGCGGGTAACCCTGTCCACTTGAAATTTCGGACAGACCAACCAAATCTCTGCATTTAGGCCCTTTGGTCCAAATCTACACCGTTTTACCGATCAGAACCAAAATGTGTATACTTACCCTTTGCAACCCTGCGGGTAACCCTGTCCACTTGAAATTTTGGACAGTCCAACCCAATCTCTGCATTTAGGCCCTTTGGTCCAAATCTACACCGTTTCACCGATCAGAACCAAAATTTGTATACTTACCCTTTGGTACCCTGCGAGTAACACTGTCTGCTTGAAATTGCGGACAGACCACTCCATTCCCGGAAAGTGGACAGGGTCCGTCCCAAAGGCAATGGAAAAAAGGGGTAAAACCGGACCCGCTCAGGAAACCTTCAGGGTTGCCAGGTCCTGAACTCACCAGCCATGAGCCCTTGAGGATGTAGCACTATCCAGGGTGCACCAGGGCTACACACACCCTGCCTCCTTGAGGGTCTTGAGCAGAAGATATGAAATATTAAGAAAAGAATGAGGCTATCAGGAATGATTAGACAAGGGCCAATTAAGGCGGGAAAGTGAAAGAGTCGCTAGGCCTCGGATAACCTGATACCATCGGGGTCGGAAGAGAACAAGAGTTTGACCAAGGGAGGCTGACAGGAAAGAGAACTGAAAGGTGCCCGGCACCAGTAAGTAGAAGCAATGCCGGACTCAGCTGGGGTCCCGTGGTCGCAAACCCACGTCCCACAAGTTGTGACCCTGGTGGGTGGAGGGGGGAAGAGGGGGCAGGGGTGAGAATAGCTTGCTCATTCATCGCGAGGTGACATGAGAAAAATGTCCAGACCCCGCCGTGTTACCTGTTATTGCTGGCTATGCTGATGTTCATACAGGGTCTTTGCTCAAACCACTGTAGTGTTACGAAAGCATGAGTGATTCAACGGTCAATGTGAATAGGACCGGGAACCCCCCCGAACGTCTGTCATCATATATCATCATCATCTGCGATATTCTCAGCTACGTGCAGCTTGGACCCGAGCAGTACTCGATAAGCTCTTTCACTACACGCATCGAGTAGGCTATAGGCCTAAGCCAGAATATAACGTTCAGACTTTGGAAGACATCGAAGGTAGTAATCTGAATTACCTATATCAGATTTAAAATTACACCATGTTCGTTTAGTAGTCATTTTTCATTACCTTATTATTATCATAAGGGCAAATGACCTAGATGTTACACCCTTTATACCACTAATCACCAAACACAATAAGTCTTCATCGCCTGTGAATTATGAAATATTTCTTTCTATCACGGTAGTTTGTAAGTTTGTCGTGTCAATTCAACAGTAGTTTTCATTACCATCCTCATCAAAAGGGCAAATGGCCTAAATATTATGTCCATTATACTACTAAGTAACACCACAGTCTTCATCGCCTGTGATTTTAAAATGTGTATTTCCATTAGTTTGTAAGTTTGATATACCCGTTCAGTAGTAGTCGTCTTCATTATCATCCTCATCAAAAGGGCAAATGACCTAGATGTTACGTCCATTATACTACTAAGCAACACCAGAGTCTACCTAGCCTGTGATTTAAAAAAAAATGTATTTGCATTAGTTTGTAAGGTTGATATACCCGTTCAGTAGTAGTCGTCTTCATTATCATCCTCATCAAAAGGGCAAATGACCTAGATGTTACGTTCATTATACAGTACTACTAAGCAACATCACAGTCTTCATTGCCTGTGATTTATAAAATGTGTATTTCCATTAATTTGTAAGTTTAATATACCCGTTCAGTAGTAGTAGTCTTCATTGTCATCCTCATCAAAAGGTAAAATGACCTACATGTTACGCCCATTATACTTCTAGGCAACACCACAGTCTTCCTCGCCGGTAATTTAAAAATATGTATTTCTATTAGAGTGTAAGTTTATTATACCCGTTCAATAGTAGTCGTCGTCAGTATCATATTCATCAATGACGTTGAATGTTAAGGAGACTGAAATATTATCATCATTCCACCGGGCGAAGCCGGGTACTACTGCTAGTTTCTTATAATTCCGAAATATTTTTTCTCATTCCTTGGCGTAATGGTGGGTCATATCAAAAATTCATTCATACAAAAGTTTTAGGTAATTATTAGGGGAATATTGTCCATTTTGTACGGTTTTGATATTGTGCCTATCAAGAGAGATATGATTAATGTTTCCCGAAAACCCACTTTTTCCCACCCAATGGTCAGTGGTTGGTGCTATCAAAAAATATTTTCAAACATAATTTTTTGGGCCTTATCCGACACATCGCATGAACTTTTAATGGATTCGATATTTCAAATATTAAGAGTTATAGCGATATTTCATTTTTCGAAAAAAGCCCCCCATTTTCACCCCCGTCGACCGATTGTGCCCATTAACGAAACCGACCGAGATTTTATAGGGATACATATTATGTAAAAATTTCAAAGTGATTGGTGCAAAATTGCGGTAGTTGTCGTGTCCATAAGTGATATATATATATATATATATATATAGATAGATAGATAGATAGATAGATACATATATACATAAATTATATATAAAATTTGAACTGACGGTGGTTCTGGGGTGTAGGGGATGTGAAACGCGAAAATATGTGAAAATTTTCCGGAAGTCGAAACATGGTACCCATTGCAATACTTAGCTTTCTAATGAAATCTACCTAAAAGGAATGTCTGTGTGTTCGTCTTCTATGCGTTCATAAACCATTTACCCGATTGCGATCAAATTTTAGTGAGTTGTTGTAAACACTTCCGGGAGGTTTATAGGCATAGTTAATCCATTTCAAAATAGATAGCGCGCGAGTAGTTTAAACAAATGCGTAATGGCGATGCGTTCATATACAATTCATCCGATAGCGATCACATTTTGGTGAGTTGTTGTGCACGGTCCCAGAAATGTTATAGGCGTAGTGAATCCAATTTACAACAGATGGCGCGCGAGTAGCTTCAACAAAATGGCGTGCGTTTGTTTCAAGAACGTCCCACATGCGTTCATATGCCATTCATCCCATTGCGATGAAACTTGGGTGAGATGTACTGTACACTTCAGGTAAGGTTTCTGGCTTAGTAAATCCACTTAACAATAGGTAGCGCACGAGTAGATTCAACAAATGAGTGACGACGGGCGAAGCGTTTCAACAAAGTCCTGTATGCGATCACATACCATTTATCCGATATCGATGAAAATTGGGAGAGAGGTTGTGTACACTAGATGCAAGGTTTCAGGCTTAGTAAATCCATATTATAATAAGTAACGCACGAGTAGATTCAACAAATGAGCGACGACTAACTAAGCGATTCAACAAAGTCCCGTATGCGTTCATATACTATTCGTCTGATAGCAATGAAACTTGGGTGGGAGGTTGTGTACACTTCAGGGAAGGTTTCTGGCTTAGCAAATCTACTTTACAATAGGTATCGCACAAGTAGATAATCAAATGACCGACGACGTGCGAGGTGCTTCAACATAGTCCCGTATGTGTTCATATACCATTCGTCCGATACAGACTAAACTTAGGAGAATTGTTGTGTACACATCAGGGAAGGTTTCTGGCTTAATAAATCCACTTAACAATAGGTAGGGCACGAGTAGATTCAACAAATGAGCGACGACGCGCGAAGCGTTTCAACATAGCCCCGTATGCGTTCATATACCATTCGTCTGATAGCGATGAAACTTGGGTGAGATGTTGTGTACACTTCAGGGAATGTTTCAGGGTTAGTAAATAAACATTACAATATGTATCGCACAAGTAGATTAAACGAATGAGCGACGTCGCGCGAAGTGTTTCAATATAGTCCCTTATGCGTTCATATACCATTCGTCCGATAGCGACTAAACTTGGGTGAGTTGTTGTGTACACTCTAGGGAAAGTTTCGGGCTTTGTAAGTCCATGTTACAATAGGTTGCGCACAAGTAGATTCAACAAATGAACGAAGACGCCCGAAGCGTTTCAACAAAGTCCCGTATGCGTTCATATACCATTAGTCTGATAGCGATAAAACTAGGGTGAGATGTTGTGTACACTTCAGGGAAGGTTTCTGGCTTAGTACATCCACTTTACAATAGGTATCGCACTAGAAGATTCAACAAATGTTCGACGGCACGTGAATCGCTTAAACAAAGTTCAAATACCATTCATCCGATTGCTAAGAATCTTTGGTTGGATTGTTGTGCACACTCCAGGAAAGGTTTCTGACTTAGTAAATCATTTTATAATAGGTAGCGCACGATTAGATTCAACAAATGAGTAACGGCGGTCGTATCGTTTAAAAAAAATCGTATGTGTTCATATACCATTCATGCGATTGCAATGAAATTTAGAGAAATGTTGTTTCCACTCCCGCATACATTTCAGATTTGGTAAATCCATTTTACAATTGGTAGCGCACGAGTACATTCAACTAATGAGCGACAGCGCGTGAATCGTTTCATCCAAGTTCCGTATTCGTTCATATGCCATTCATCCGATTGTGATAAAACGTTGGTGAGTTGAGTACAGTCCTGCGAAGGTGTATGAAGTAGTAAATCCGTTTTTCAATGGGTGGCGCACAAATGATTCAACAAATGAGTTAAGGCGCGTGAATCGTTTAAACAAAATCCCGAGTGCGATCATATGCCATTCATCGGATTGCGATAAAACGTTCATGAGTTGTTGAGTACAAGCCAGGGAAGGTTTTCGACTTAGTAAATACATTTTACAATAGGTAGCGTACGAGTATATTCAACAAATAGGTGACGGCGCTCGAATCTTTTCAACAAAGTCACGTATGCGTTCATATACCATTTATTTCATTGCGATGAAACTTTGGTGAGTTGTTGAGCACGCTCTCATAATTCTCTTGAGATAGTAAATTAATTTTGCAATAGTTTAGAGTTGGTTAACGGAACATAAATAAATATTGGGAATCCACAAACACTTCAACAAACAAAAATGCGACGCCAACACTTTCTTTGATTGGCATTGCAACGCATGCCGGGTACAGCTAGTATATATATATATATATATATATATATAAATCATATATAAACTTTTGAACTGACGGTGGTTTTGGGTTCTAGGGGATGTGAAACGCGAAGATATGTCGAAATTTTCCGGAAGTCGAAACATGGGACTCATTGCAATAGATAGCTTTCTAATGAAATCTACCAAACTGAAGACTCCAACAACACCAACAACAACAACAACTACAAATCAAAGGTATGAACTTGGCACAATGAATTAAAATGGGATTATTTAAAAGTCCTCTCTTAGCTAATGAAGCTTCATAATTACAACAGAAGCACGGTTTCTAGACTCTATACATTCGATCGTTTGTCCTTAAATGTCTCCTTAGAACTGAATTGCTTTCGCATATACAGTGATATTCTTTGGCTGGAGGGGGGACCAGAGGCGAGCTCCTTTCGCCAGCCAACCAAACTCAGGCCGCAGGCAAAAACCGCAACACGGTACATGAATTAATGATATATTTACCAGCAAATGATAATTAATGAACGTACTATTTCACAGATGATGTTGAAAATGTTCCCCTTTAGCTGACAGACAAGCGTTGTATCATGTAGAATAATTAGTGTTTACACGTTGTAATTCTCCTTCGGTAATGAGGGATATCTGCTGCAGTATATTGTTCTCCAGCTCCTCTAGGTTACAAGGTTTAGGCCGATACACTTTGCCTTTTAAGCGTCCAAACAAATAAAATTCACGCAGTGTTGAATCCCGGTTTCGAGGCCGCCACAAACCAGTACTAATCACCCTGTCACCAAAGACAGCACTTATTGCGTCGAATGAACTATGCGCAGAGTGCTGAAAAAAACGGAATTATCTTTCCCTGTCTGCTAACCGGACAAAGAAATTATTCGAAATAACCTGAACATATCCAGAAGAATTAATAGTTTCACGGGAAATAAATTGGGCCTGTATTCTTTTGGGGTTATTGCGCGATACACACAGATTTTGGGTTATGCAGGGGGATTAGGTGGATAAGTATTGGGCGCACAGGAGACCAGTATCGATTATTTTGAGAGTTCACACGTCCCCGTAAATAAAACCACGCCTTGTCACTGAAAACCACTAAGTGTTGATCTAAAATTCCGTCGTGCACGAACTGGAAGAAACAATTACATTAGTTGGCTCTTGCCACTGGATCTCTGCGACTTAAGGTTTGAACTTGAGTAATATTGTAAGGTCGATACTTAATTAGTTTTCTGATCCTCTGAGCCGTTGAATATGACACGTTGGCTTATTTTTGCAAAGATTTTCTCGCTGACCATAATAGTCGACCTGTAATGTCCTCTAATTTCCCTACTGTCCAAACGCGAATTCTCCGTTTAATTCTTCCATTTGAAACTAGGGCAGTAGACTTGAACTTCCTCACAACCTTCTGAACTGCAGTCTTTGGAGATAACTTAACAAGAGGAAAATCCTGTTGAAATGCAAGGTGAGTAACACCAACAGACTCGTTCTTAATAAAAGTACAGGAAATGAAAATGAATTAATGTGTGGTGCACCTCGCAGCCATAATTGTAAGTGGCTAGATAAAAATTAACCATTCCCAACTGTTCGTAGCTGTTGCAGCAAGCACACCTACTGTTGTGTATTTGTCATCGCCTGTACTTTAAAGCTTGGCTTGCCACTCCAGGCAGTCCATATAATTGGATGGGCACAAACGAAATGCAGATAATAAAACTGAGCTTTGATTCACAGCATACGAATGGCAACAGCCAACATTCCTCAACACTTGAATTCTAAATGTTTGAAAGTTACAGCGTTAAATTATGTAGCTCCTGTCACACCCAGCGCGTTTACTAAAATTAATTGAAGCGTGGACCTAAGCCCCTTTGGTGTTTAATTGTGTGGTATCTTTGAATACGAAGTATACAAATCAATTTCCCGTACCCTAGTGGAGCTGGATAACAATATACGGTAGCAGATATCCCCCACAACAGAAGGGAATTACAACGTGTAAACGCCAATTTATTTAAGCGATACAACGCCTGTCTGTCAGATGAAGAAGAACATTTTCAGCATCTTCTGCGAAGATGCAAGTCACTTAGTCATGATTTGGTGGGTGTAATTACCAATAACTAATGTACTATGTTACGTTTTTTGCCTGCGCGAAATCTGCGATTCGAGTTCGGTTGGCTGGCGGAAGGCCTGCGCGCCTGGTGGCTGGCCGCACGCTGCGCTCCAGCAAATGAATCTCCCTGTACTACATTACTATCACTTCTTGCCTTCATAAGTTATAAAATCATAAAATGTTCACATTTAAGCTAATTTGACCTTGGGTTTACTACATAAGAAAGGCTTTTTGCCACTGTTGTTTAGGAAGTGTGTCTATGGATTAGCATGTGCCTCTTCAAAGATACATACTGGAGAAGCTTCGATTCACATATAGTACATGTATTAGGCATCTTGCCGTTATGGACTAGCATGTTCATGTACGAATTTCCTCACATAGTAAACTTGGTTCACATACGCTACCTGATTATAGCTTCTCGCTGCTATGGATGAGCATGTGTCTGTTCAAACCTCCTCTCTTGATAAACTTGGATCCACACACGCTACACGAGTACGGCTTCTGACCGCTATGCATGAGCATGGGTGTTTTCAAACCTCTACTGTCAGAAAACTTGGATTTACATACTCTACAGGAGTATGACTTCTCGCCACTATGAATGAGCATGTGTTACTTAAAATTTCCACTTTCAGAAAACTTGGTTTCACATACGCTACATGTGTACGGTTTATTGCCGCTATGGATCACCATGTGTTTTTTCAAGCTAACTCCCAGGGTGTATTTGGACTGCCATTTGCTACATTAGTATCGCTTCTCACCGCTATGGATAACCACGTGTGTCTTCAAACTTCCTCTCTGGATTCACTTGGATTCACTTACGGTACATGAATGTGGCACCTCGCCGCTATGGAGAACATAAGCATTTTCTAACTCCGTCTGTTTGAAAACATGGATTCACATACGCTACAAGAGTACGGCTTCTTGCCACTATGGATGAGCTAGAGTCTTTCCAACTGTCCTCCCGTGTTAAACTTAGATTTACTTATGCTACGGGAGTATGGCTTCTTGCCGCTATGGATGAGCACGTGTGTTTTCAAATTTTGTCTTAGCGTAAACTTGGATTCACATACGCTACATGACTAAGGTTTCTTGCCGCTATGGATGACCACGTGTCTTTTCAAATTTCCTCTCGAAATAAATTTTGAATCACATACGCCACATGAGTAAGGTTTCTCGCCGCTATGGATGAGCATGTGTGTCTTCTAATTTCCTCTTACAGAAAATTTGGACTCACATACGCTACATGGATATGCCATTTTACCGATATGATCACCTATGGCTGACTTCCATTTTTGTTTGGTAGTACATTTTTCACTACATGCACTTTTAGGATTTTGTCTTACACTATTGCCAAATCGGTGAATCTTCCTTACAGCGGGATCTGATGTATCTAGATTTATCAGCCTAAAATAATTAGTACTCTCAGTTTAGAGTACGGTACATTATCACGGAAGAAGAATAACAGAATAATAGAGATCTAAGAAGTGTAAATATAATTGGGACAACTTTTATTATTACCATTACCAGATAGCTTGTCTTCAAGAAGTACCAGTAACTGACGTAGTTTCCACTTATCAATAATAAGTTGTACATACAGTCTTAACATTTTACAATTATACAAAGACAAACCTGTAGAATATACAGGTAGCCTTGTCGGAGATTTTGGATTAATAGCTCTGACAGTAAGAGTGTTTCTGGATCGTATCTTTGCCACCAAAATCCTCCGATGAAAATTCGTTAGAATTTTTACATGCCGGATGCCGTAAAGGACAAGGTGCTCATTCCTCCACCCTCTGCAACACTGTTTGGCCTTCGCCAATGTTCATGAAAATAAGTCTTATCTTGCGAATAATTGGTTGAGATTTCACAGAGGCGGCTAAATTGATGAGTGAAAACGATACAATATCGTTGTTGTTTCAGTCATAAGTCTTTAGACGCTCTTAATGCAGTACTTCATGTCTCCTAATCTTGATGTTATCAATTCAGTCCTCCGTATAAAACTATCACACCCTACATTAGAAGCGATGTATTTAAGGTGGCCATATACACTATTTTTCTGAAATTTCACTATCTTTATATCCATTTTGTAGGAAATTTCTTCTAGTTTTAGAAAATGTATTGTTCATAAATATACCATTAATCTTTCATGTCAAAATAAATTATTTACTGTAAGAGGGCGCAACCGTTCTGACTGACAGCTGTCATGTCTGGCGTATCAGCAGATCTATAAAATTCCTTTCGAGCCTAAATTGACTTTCTCTTTCTCTATCCCACTGGTTTCGCTCCTGGCCGTGGTAAGTGATTTTTGATAGGCGACAAAAATCACGGCACGCATGTGATTTGTTGTTAGCATGTTAGTGAATCCATTTGAATTCAGTAGGCCGTGTACATAGTGGCAAAATTGACTTTCTCTATCTCTATCCCACTGGTTACACTCCTGGCCGTGGTAAGTGATTTTTGTTAGGCAACAAAAATCACGGCACGCATGTGATTCGTTGTTGGCATGTTAATGAACCCATTTGAATTCAGTAGGCCGTGTTCATAGTGGAAAAATTGACTTTCTCTTTCTCTATCCGACTGGTTTCACTCCTGGCCGTGGTAAGTGATTTTGAGAGGCGAAAAAAATCACGGCACGCATGTCATTCGTTGTTGTCATGTTAACGAACCCAATGAATTCAGTAGGACATGTTCATAGTGGTAAAATCAATCTCGGGATTTTCCGCCAACACAAAGTTCCTCCTTTCTCTACTAGAAAGCGCTATAGTGTCAAGGAGCTTAGATATCTAACTTAATTGACTTTCATAGCGTTCCAAGGAACGACAAGATTCGATATGCAAGCTGCCCTGTGGGCGTCAAATAACAAGATGAAGGAGGACCATACAGCTTTCAAGGAAGGATCTGTGTATGTCCCAGGAGGTTTCTGATGTGATCAAAAGAGAATGTGAGTGAAGACATACTAAGTAAACTTTAAATGCGATTTACTCATTAATTCGTTTCGTAACATTTGAAGTCATTCAAAGTGCTTTAACTTATGTCACGGAAATGGTATCTGCTTGATTTTTATTTCAAATTAAAGCTAATGTATGTATCTAAGTTCCCTACCACTAAGAAAATGATATTCATAAAAATGTATTTTTAACAACTTTTTAAACAATTTTGTTAAACAAAATTTCAAGAAACTTAAATTGTAATACAATTTTAAAACCCTTACTTGTGACTAATTGAGACAAGAGTGGTAGGGATCATTCCCCATGTAAGTTAGATTGGTTTTGTTTAAGGTTCATGTATTTCGGTTCAAATATGTGAGAGATAGAGGACTTTAAGTACCCCTGTGTAAAAAGCAACAAATATATTTTCATAAACAATTAACATCAAATTTGTGTAAAATGAACTTCAAAATCTCTTAGTTTGATCATGATAAAACAAAAGAAAAATTTAACATTGCTAGAGATTATTCTTTTAAAAAATTATTCCAAGTGTATATGACCACCTTAATTTCGCTACCATGCCGAGACGTCTTCCTACAGAAGATATTACCTCCGGGCTAGAAGCTTCTATCCGTCATCTAACAGCCTTCGAAGCAGAATAACTTAGAACTGATGCTTCTCAGTACATCAAGCATGCCAGGTCAGTAGATCGGATCCAGCTCATAAAGTGATCCCAAGGAACCCCGTAAAGAAAATAGAGAAGTCGAACACGCAGCTAAATAAGGATTCATATATTAGAGAAGAGAACTATAAATCCCTAGAACCTCGCTACTCAAAAACTCCGACGTTCTAAGGCCGACATAAAATACACAAGACCGATGTGCCTCTGAGACCAATATTTAGCGCCATAGTATCCCCAACTCACGCTCTTGCTAAATATTTGAATCAGGTCCTGCATCCATTATTCCCTCCGCCACCCTCTCACGTCAGAAACTCCGAACACTTCGTAGATATCATAGCGAGTATAAATTTGAATTACGGCGATTTACTGGCAAGCCTCGATGTGGAATCATTATTTACCAAGGTTCGTGTACCTGACTCCATAGAGATAATCAGGTAAAAGCTTACAGCCACAGAAGGTTCAACAGACTTAGTTGACTTGGATGAACAGTGCGTAAACTCCACATTCTTCGTCCTCAATGGGCAGATGCTTCAACTTATAGAGGGAGCAGCCATGGAATTCCCCTTCTCTCCGTTATTGTCAAACGTTTTCATGGCAAATAACAGGAAGAAGCTGTAAAGGAGAGCCCATTGAAACTGGAGTGTTTGTTCAGATACGAAAACGAGATATTTTGAAAAGGACGCAACTCAGTTCAGGAATTCCTAGACTTCATGTGCTACAGGCATCTAAGCATCAACTTAATAATAGAAGTAGAAGAAAATAAACCGCTGGCCTTAGTAGACGTTATGGTCTATAAACAGGCAACACACTCAGGCACAGGGTCTATAGGAAAGGCATCCATACGGATCGGTACCTATATGGAAACTCAAGCCATTCTACCGTCACAGAACTAAATGGTAGATAGGACACTGCTCACCAGAGGCAACCACATTTGCGATAAGGATAGCGTATATGAAGAGAAAGAACTGGTTTGGAATACGCTCCGAGCTAATGGATATAGGAAAGGAGAGAGAAATAGGGTCATACGTAATAAAGAACATAGGCGGAGAACTGCTGAAAGAACGAAGATCGGCCCCATCTTAAAGCATTTCTGCCTATATACAAGGGGTGACAAATAGAATCGTCAGGTTGCTAAGGAAACACAACGTGACAATGGTTAAGGTAAGGAAGACCTGACTTTCAGGCCCATGTTACATCATCAAATTGTTGGTGCACTTTATCCAAAATTTGTTTGCGTTAACCAATTGACATTTACAGGGATTTCTGTTGGGATCATTATCTGCAATAATAAAAATTATTGACAAAAACGAGATACATTTTCCAATATGATTTTTTTAAGGTACCGTACTGCGCCCGAATTCCCCAATCAGTACCTATATCCGCTGCACTGTAAAGGATTGCAGACATGTAAATTACCCAGCTCACAAACTTACCAATTGGGAATTTCAGGAACACACAGGATAGATATTATTCGTAAGAAAATAGTACTACCAGCCAAGGTACAAATTTCTACTATCATTTACATTTAGAGCAAATCGAGAAACTCCAATCTCCAGGGGTGATCAGGTCTAATCTATAGTGAGCGCCTGTATCTATACCTCGCAGTACTATTTTCGACGATGACGACAATGAAAACGGTGTCAGTTAAGATAAAAGTTGACTGAGTCGCTAATGAGCGCCAGCCGTTTATTGTGCTAAAACGAGTACAATAAATCTGGCTTCCTGCCTGAATATGGTGTCTCCTTGACACTCTAACAAAAATAAACTCCAAAAATAAATTGCACGTGGCACTGATGTAATAAGAAATGTGAAACGGCGTGATTTTATGCATTTCCCTATTTTATACAAATCCGCTTCATCTCTGAACCGTAGTTCCATATCTAAGAAAATCATTCTACATTAACTATGTTCATATTTACATTCATTTATGTTTCGCACAAATTGCACTCTATTGTGTCGAAAAGATTAAACTGTCTATCTTTCAATGAGTCTTTTATCTACTCAACTTCCTTAACAATCAAACAACAAACACACACCGCAACTATCGTGTTGAAAGTAATAAATACTCGTCTATATCAATTGAACATAAGTGACAAACATTTAAGTTAAGCACTGTTCCTTTTATCTTTTGATTATAAAATACTGAAAAATTTCAGAAATTCTTTACTGTGTTAACAATTCTCTGATAAACGTGAATACTAGAAGTGCATGGCATTTACCTTCTTTCTCACACTCCTCTTCCAAAATTATACAACAATTACTTCATCTCTAAACACCCTGTACAGAATCTTCCTTTAATACACTCAAATAACCTCACAATAGTTGCGATCAATACTAGAAAAACTTGAGACTCCTCAGCCTCCTTTCGTAAAAATACGTAACTCATTTACGTCTATATCTCCTTAATTTGCACGGTATTTCAAATATAAACTTCCACTTCAATACACTTTTTTCCTAACTTTAACACTCTTCTCTATCCTGATACACTTCGCCTCGTGCTTATAATTTCACTTCTGCAATAAATGTCTGTACTTTCAATTTTACTTTCTGATCACCCTGTGATTTAACTTTGTTAACTTTCTTTTTCATGTGTTTAAATTCAGTTTTACATTCAATTACAACCTTAAAGAAATATCAGTAAGAATTCATATTTTTAACAAATGATATAAGTTTGACTTCCTTCCATGAATATATTTGTTTAACAAATTCACCTATGCTTTTTAATGCTCTAAATTAACATTAGACATATGTGTATAAGAGTTCTCGTAATACTTTCGTTACTAGAAAAATGTGGTTTATCAAGTTACAGCATAGATCTACATACCTATCTGTCTGAATACTATGAATCTAATATTCATTAGTTTAATCATCTATCAAACATTTTATTAATTTTTATATCAGACTTTGTGTCGTGTAATAATTCAATTTCGTTCATAATTATTTGAAAATAAATTCCTGACACTCGAATCAACATCATGAGTTGTCGAAATATTTTTTACACTTCGTGACATAACTTTTTTAAATATGCGGTACTTAAATTTGCTTCAATATACTTCCTTTACTTCATTTACAATTATACTCCTTCTTTAGTTCGTTCAGTATTATACTCCTTTTAAATAACTTCTTTCTACATACTTTAAATAGTTCATCCTACATTCCTTAAATAGTTCATTCTACATTCTTTAAATATTTCATTCTACATTCCTTTAAATAGTTCATTCTACATTCTTTTAAACAGTTCACCATATTCCGTCGCTGCGCATAAAACAGATTTAATTAGCTTAAATCTAACGCAAATACGAAAAATTCTACACGGTTTTACTCTGAAATGATTTTAACGTTAATAGCAGTGCTATGCAAAATTTCGTCCAAGTGACTGAAATTTTCAAGAACAAGAAAAATAACTCCTAAGAAAAATACGAAAAATTACTACTTCAAAATCTACATAATTTAATTATACTGACAAAAATATACTGACAAAATTATACGATTGGGCAATTGGATAATCACAGAACATAACTACAATTCTACGAAATATAAAGCAATCTCTTCTCTACCTTGAGTTGACTCTGGTCTGGAGAATACCTTCGTCTCGTCTGCCAAACCAAACGTGTCTCGGAGCTCATCGTATCGCCCACAGCTATGAAAACCGGTTGTGTCAGAACCAGCTGGCCTCTTCCCCCAGTGGAACAAGGTCGGTGACGTTCTCGGGTAAACGACCTCGCCGTGAAACAGCCTGCTCTGTCTGCACTCCGTCTTCCGTTCACTGCAAGTCGTCTGGCTTCGACTCCCCATCTCTTCAGAATTGACATCTCGTCTCAGATTGAAAATCGTCGTCTATACAAGCGTTTGCGAGTATTCTAGATGTATAAGAACTCTTGTAGAAAAGTAGAGGTTCGTTCGGTGATTTTGCGCATCACGTGCATGTTCTGCTGCGCCTTCCATAATAGTGAATTCTGGAATTCAACTGTACATCTTTGTAGTTTCCACTTCCCTATGCTTTAGCTTAGCACATGGTAATTCTCATTTCACTGATGATATATTTTTGACTTCCCCGTTGCTGCTTTATAACTTGCATTTTTAATGTAATGTTCAAGTATGCGTTCAAACATAGGAATAGTGAATATCTTTTTGTAGAAGAGCTTTTAATGCGATGTGAAAATAACTTTGTATTTAACACTGTAATACTCGGCTATAAGCTGTTCTTTACTGCGTAATAAATGTAGCTTGGTCCTCAAGTTACAGTCTCGCTGTACTACACTCTTCTCCACTTCCAACTTTGATAAAGCGTGGCACTGTTATAATAATACTGGCTTCTTCTCGAGGTCTTGACTCGATGAAATCCCAAATTGGAAAGAACTCTCCTGTCCGGTTCTCTGCGCTCGGCAAGTTACAGTCTCTGCCTCCCCTCTCGTGGTGTGACGTAACTTCTACCACCTCTCCTCACTTCAGTCCGTAGTTCGACCTTCGTCTCTTCTTCTCTTTCATGACGTAACTCTCGCTTCAAGTGGCGTGATGTCTCTCGCAATGTAGACGTACCACATTCATATAATAGAATATATATCCATCTTTAAATCATTCCTTCTTTCTTGCCTTCCATAATTACATAAGATGTATAGTATTTCACCCATTTCCATACAGACTTTCCCATATCTCTCGAATTCTAATGAATAAAAGATTTTCATCCACTCTTTTATTTTCCCTGGGTCTTGGTTCATATCCAGATTGGTTCTTTGGTAATGGCCTTAAATAAATACTGGCGCATTTCCCCGTTGCTAATTTAAAGTAAAGTATAGCCTGTACTTTCTTTAATAACTGTAAGTTTCTCTGTTCTTGAGACTGAATTTATTTATTTTACTGTATCTTTGGGTAAAATCTTTTTAATTTGGAATGGTTAAATTTTCCAATGGATCTGTCATCTTCAACTCTTACAATTTTATAGCAATTGTTACCGTAAACTGTATCTACTTTGAACGGTCCTCTAAAAAGGCTACTGAACTTGATATACACCTTCTTCAGTACGTTTGCTTTCACAGGAATCCTGACTAATACAAGGTCACCTTCTCGTAGCGGTCCACTGAATCTCTTCCCTTCTAAACGTTTCAATCTCTTCTCAGCCGCTTTGTTCAACTGGACTCTCGCTGCTTCGATTCTCTGGTCCATCGGTGGTTCGTTATCTTCCGGAATGTTGAAGATTCCGTTCCATGGTCGTACGGGTTTCTCTTCAAAATGCAACATAACTGGAATATCGATGGTGCTCTCATGTCTCGTGTAATTTATGCAAAATTCTACTAGTGGTACAATCTTCACCCAATTCGCTTGATTATCTGCACTATACAAGCGAATGTACTTTGAAAATTCAAGCATTGTTCTTTCAATAGGATTCGTCTCTGGGCTGCGAACTGATGAAAATAGGTGAACAATATCCAACCTATCCATCGCTCCCTGAAATTCTGCAGAGGTAAATTGCGTTCCATGATCTGTTAAAAGTCTTTCTGGTTTTCCCAACTTTAGAATAATGTTCCTCTCCAGGTGATATAAAACTGTTTTCGTTGTTGCTTTCTGCATTGGATTAAGCATTACAACTTTGGAAAATACATCCAATGTGACTAACACATATTGGTTTCCTCTGACTCCTTTAGGTGCAGGTCCAAAGATATCCTGACTAAACAGTTCCAGTGGTTTCGTAGGAATAATTGCTTTAGGTCTTTCCTTCAATAGTTCAGAATTATATTTGTTTTTCTGACACAGTTCACAAGATCTGATTACTATGGTTATGGATTCTCTCATAATAATCCAATAGAACTTTTCTAACATGGTGTAGTATGTTTTGTCAACTCCTCCGTGGCCTATACTT
This sequence comes from Meconema thalassinum, assembly GCA_946902985.2. Classification (NCBI taxonomy): domain Eukaryota; kingdom Metazoa; phylum Arthropoda; class Insecta; order Orthoptera; family Tettigoniidae; genus Meconema; species Meconema thalassinum. The sequence continues at coordinate 210,392,733 of OX336398.1, forward strand.
TTGTGTACTAACCAAATTAGTGGCACAATAAGTTATGGTGGAATAGCAACTCGTACTTTCGTGTGTCTAGCATCGATGTATTTACATACAGTTTCTCCCAAGAGAATATAGTGTCTAGCTTTCCTTCTTGTTTCGAAGTATGAGGCGTGCCTTCTTGTCATTCTCCCTGACAAAAATCTATAAATGTTCCTGAATGGTGCATGCTTCTTTTGAAAAAGAGGAATTCTTCATAATTTATCCAGCGTTTCCTGATCTTCTGCATCTGTCTGGATAACATTAATTCTCACATTCTTCTCATTAATCGGATGTCTGGAAAGAATATCTGCTAGTAGGTTGTCTTTACCAGGAACATGGACTATCGTGGCATCAAATTGCTGCAAAATCATGGTCCATCTGGTCATCCTATCGCTTGACAAGTCTGACTTCAACATGAATTCCAGTGCTTTGTCATCCGTTATGATTATAATCTTGTGTCCCAGCAATAATTTCTTCCAGTTTTGCAGAGCATTTATGACGGATAAAGCTTCAAGCTCCGTCGTAAAATAATTCAGCTCGTGCGTGCGTAACTTCCTACTGCTGAATGAAATATAGTGATGATTGCCATCTTGATCCTTCTGATATAAGACTGCGCTAATACCAATTCGTGAAGCATCCGTTTCTATGATGAATGTTCTTTCAAAATCTGGGTACTCTAACTTGATGTTGTCTCTGAGCATTTCCTTTGCTTGAATAAAGGCATTCTCGGCAGCTGCATCCCATTTCCATCTATTGTTTTTCTTTAGAAGCTCGTGTAGTGGTGCCATGATCTCTGAATAACGTGGACAATGACTACTGAAAAACTGACAAAGACCCGCAAAAGCTCGGATGTCTTTGATTCTCTTGGGTTTGGGAAACTTCAATATTGCTTCGATCTTGTCTTCATTCGGGTGGTAACCGAATCTGTCTATAGTATGACCAAGAAAGTTGATCTTTTCTTGAAAGAAATGGCATTTATTCAATTTCACCTTGATGTTTGCACTTCTGAGGTTTTCAAATAGCTTCGTCAAATGCATGAAATGTTGCTCTGGCGTTTCTGAAGATATGATAATATCATCCACTAGCAAATGGCAAATTGTTTTACTTCATCACTCAACTTGTCATCCAAGGCTCTGATAAGTGCTGGACTTGAATTTACCAATCCATATGGTACTCTCTGATATACATAACAGGTTTGATTGAACATGAACCCTGTATAACATTTGCTGTCTTCGGTAAGCTCTATTTGATGAAATGCTGCAGTTAAATCAATCAGGTTTTATTCTTGAATCTCCTCAGTAGTTCTCTGATTTTTGGTGGCCTGTCGAATTCTTTCAGCAGAAGAGTATTTATGCCCCTGGCATCTAAACATAGTCTAAGACTTCCATCTGCTTTCTTCACAACAGTGAGTGGGTTTAAATAAGGAGTGGCTTGCTTTCTTATAATACCGTCTTTTTCCATGCCTATTATGAGCTCTGTCACTTCAGATTGATACGTCTCCGGTATTGGATACAATTTCTTCTGAAAAGGTGTGTCATCACCGAGCTTGATCTGATATTTATATCCTCTGATAATGCCTGGTTTGTCATCAAATACATCTGCATAAGTCGTGACCAATTCTTCTAATTTCTCCCTCTGATCTTCAAAATTCTCAATTTTTCTGCCATAGTGAGGTATCCCTTCTGCTTCAACTTCCATGACTTTCTTTACAAGATTTTCTTCTGTAGTTTCGTCAATCAGACTACACTCATTCTCCTCCTTCTTCGTGTCCTCTGGTTGATGTTGGCCTTCATTAAATCTTATGACTCCGTTACGTAAATCAATCACAGCTCCAGTCTTCGTTATAAAATCAATGCCTAAAATAGCATCGAAATTTATCTGGCTCAAGACTATGAATATCTGATCATATTTGTATTCATTTATGGAGAATTCCATTAATGCTTGGACTTTACATTTCATGGTCTTATCGTTAAATACACCTCTGACTTTAATAGTTGAAACGGGCATTGCTATAAGTGAATTTCCATCCTTCAATCTGTGAAAACAGTTCTCTGATAAAATTGATGCTGTCGCTCCCGTATCTAGTAGTGTTCTCAGGCATTCTCCTTCTGATACAATTTCTATAATGGGTAACCTCGCTACTCTTCCTGTGTTCGGCTCTTCTCTTTCATACAGGAGATCTTCATTCGTGGCTTCATATAACTCATTTATCTGGATTTCATGTCTGGTTACGGTGCTGTTTTCTTCCTCCTTCACTTTTTGGAATTTGAAGTTTTTTTGTACCCCTCCTGGGTCTTCATTCCTCCGATCTCTGCTTGTTCCAGGCTGAGATTCTTGATTCTGGTTACGCTGTCCCTGATTTTGGTCTCTCGTGTTCCTTTCTCTGAGGTTTCTGAGGTATTCTTGACTCTCTCTTTCCCTATCATCGTAATACCTTCTTACATTGTTGTTATTTATCCAACCTTGATTTTGTTGACTTTGCTGTTGTTGCTGTCTCGAATAATTATTCGTGTTCCTCCAGTTCTGATATCCTCGATATCCATTATTATTCGTAGGGTTATTTCGATTATAATATCCCTCTCTGCGATAATCATTGTTTCTGTTGTGGTAGCTATTTCTCCATCTTTGATTTTCATCCCATCTTTGATTTTGGTATGGTCTTCCTTCTCGAGGTCTCTGATAACCTGGTTGAAATCTATTTTGTCCATACGTTCTTGATCTCGTTGGACCTACTCCATTTTTGTTCTCTTCTGTCTGCTGCGTTTGATCGATGTGGATGGTGTGAATCTCTCTCTGTTCCTGATTTCTACCTCTCTGGTTTTGGTTTCCAGTTGAGTTGTTAGACACATTAGACGTGTGATCCAGTCTCCTCAAAATTTCTGCCATCCCCTGTAAAGTTTTTACATTTGCCGAAATGAGGTGCCTCCTAACTTCCGTTGGTAACTGGCATGAAATAGCATGAACTAAGTCTTCTTCCGCCAAAGGAGGTTGCAAATACTGCAAGCGTGGTAATTGTTTCGTAAAGAAACTTGCGTACTTCGTTGGACTAGAATAAGCATACTTTTTCGAGTAAATTTCGGCTCGTTTGTCTTGTTGAAGTTCCTTGCTCCAAAATCGCTTCTGCAGAGCTATAGCGAATTCTTCAAATGTCTGATAAGTGTATCTGAAAGCTCTGTGCCAAATTAACGCTTCTGAGTCCAAGTATTTCTCAACGACCCTCATATGTCTTTCACGAGGTATTCTATTGTCCTCTAAATACGATCTCATGTCTCTAAAAAACTCTACAGCAGTAATATTTCCTACTCCTCTGAATTTATTCGGCTTCTCATCATTATTCTTAATCACGATAACGTTGGCATTTGACCTACTCTGGTAAGGTTCAAAGCCTCCTCCAAGTTCCCCTATTTCTGTTTGAAATGGCTCTCGACTGAAGTTAAAATTGGACTTCGGAATCTGCTGTTGACTAACCACGCTTTCCTTATCCTCTTCTATCTTGTCTGTCCTAGCCTCTAATTTCCTTATTTCTTCTTTAAATTTTTCATCTCTTGCTTGAAAAAATCTAGTTAAGTCCTTTCTGATGTCTTCCCTGACTTCAGCTCTTAACGTAGACGAAAATGTAGCATCCCCTATCGTAAGTGACCTTAATTGCTGTCCTATTTCGCTGGTTTCCTTATCCTGCTTTGATCGAATTTTCGCCAGTTCTATGTTTATCTCATCGACTGTGCGTTTAACTTTGTCAAATTCATCTGAGTTATTTAAATCTGTTTTATTAACAATTTCTGTCAGCGTGGCTACGTTATTAATTTGCAATGTATCAATCCGCTTAGATAGATCTTCCCGTATCTTACTAACATTAATATTTGAACATAACTCTATGACTTTAATGTCATTTCCTAATTTATGATGAATTTCTGATACAATTTTAGTTGTGACTGTTACGACCTCCCCCTTCATGTCCGTAACTTGCTTTACAATAGAAGCATTTATATCTACATTAATACCCTCTTCAATCAGTTTACTTTGACCTTCCAACTTGACCTGTAATTCACCAACAGTGTGATTTAGACTGTCAAGTTGCTCCTTGAGTTTGTTCTGGGCCCCTGAAATGTGTACATGATGAGTATTGTTCTCTTCCTTAATGGAGCTAATACTAGCCTTTAATTTCTTTTCTAGCTCTATCATGTGATTACTGTTAGCTAATTGGACTTCTAACACCTTTCCTGCCATGTCGGATCTTAAATTTCCTACTTCTGTCTTCGTAAGATTTATGTCCTGTTTGACTTGATCAAATGAATTTTTTAATTCTTCCTGTGCATGTCCTGCCCTCTCTAAAATTCTCTTAGCCTTTTCCTGATTTTTCCTAGCTTCTTCCTGCGCTTTTTCCTGATTTTTCCTAACCTCCTCCTGTGCTGCTCTTATTTCAGCTTGGATTTTTCTATCTTCTAATCTAGCCTGCTCCTGACTTAATCTGTCCTCCTCGCGAGCTTTTTCTTGAGCTAATCTCATCTCTGCTCTTATCCTATTTGCCTCTTCTTCTATTTTCCTGTCTTCCTCTCGTGCTCTTTCTAATGTTAGCCTAATCTCCTCCTGTGCTTTCTCTTGAGCTAACCTGATTTCCTCCCTTTCCTTTTCTCTAGCTAACCTATCTTCCTGTCTGGCCTTTTCTAAAGCTAACTTAGCTTCTTCCTGTGCTAATATTATACTAGCCTTAGTAAGTGTTTGAGCAACCGACAACTCTGCCTTGAATTCCGATTTTACAGTAGCTACTGAATTCTGAATCTCGGCTTTCATCTGTTTAGTGTTGTTGTGTGTCAATTGGTGGAGGGCTTCAAGGTCTTTGGTCAACGTACTTTGACCTTCCTTCATGGATTCGAGCATCGTTCTAATGAACGTCATGTCGTTTGCTGACATAATTCTTCTTTCTTGAGAATAAGGGAAGTATCAACTACAAAAATTACCAGTGAATATCCAGATTGACCAACGTATACATTTTATACCAGTGATGAAATATATTGAACATCTTAATCCTACTTAAATCAATTTGAATCGCGAGTTATGTCGTATATCTTATCGTCCCATTTTACTGAACCGACATCGTTACATTCTATCATCCCACTTAACCTATGTTTAACAACATGAATTTACTTTTAAATTTAATATTACATGACAAATGTCCTTAGCTGGTTTTAAAAATATGCCTCACAAATGTAATGTACTCCACTAATCTGCTGATGTTGTGTTCATCTCAACAATCATTAAATTTGGGATCGACATTTTTCTTTTTTTCAAAACTAATTATGGCCTCACTCTCGAGTGCTTCCAAACTGCTTCTCTCGAGTGCTCTTTCGAGTGCTCTTTCGAGTGCCCCACGGATGGGCCTGCCATTTAAATAATTATCTATCTATATGCGCCCGAATTCACCAATCAGTACCTATATCCGCTGCACTGTAAAGGATTACAGACATGTAAATTACCCAGCTCACAAACTTACCATGCCTACTAAGTAAAATTGGGAATTTCAGGAACACACAGGATAGATATTATTCGTAAGAAAATAGTACTACCAGCCAAGGTACAAATTTCTACTATCATTTACATTTAGAGCAAATCGAGAAACTCCAATCTCCAGGGGTGATAAGGTCTAATCTATAGTGAGCGCCTGTATCTATACCTCGCAGTACTATTTTCGACGATGACGACAATGAAAACGGTGTCAGGTATGATAAAAGTTGACTGAGTCGCTAAAGAGCGCCAGCCGTTTATTGTGCTAAAACGAGTACAATAAATCTGGCTTCCTGCCTGAATATGGTGTCTCCTTGACACTCTAACAAAAATAAACTCCAAAAATTAATTGCACGTGGCACTGATGTAATAAGAAATGTGAAACGGCGTGATATTATGCATTTCCCTATTTTATACAAATCCGCTTCATCTCTGAACCGTAGTTCCATATCTAAGAAAATCATTCTACATTAACTATGTTCATATTTACATTCATTTATGGTTCGCACAAATTACACTCTATTGTGTCGAAAAGATTAAATTGTCTATCTTTCAATGAGTCTTTTATCTACTCAACTTCCTTAACAATCAAACAACAAACACAAACCGCAACTATCGTGTTGAAAGTAATAAATACTCGTCTATATCAATTGAACATAAGTGACAAACATTTAAGTTAAGCACTGTTCCTTTTATCTTTTGATTATAAAATACTGAAAAATTTCAGAAATTCTTTACTGTGTTAATAATTCACTAATAAACGTGAATACTAGAAGTGCATGGCATTTATCTTCATTCTCACACTCCTCTTCCAAAATTATACAACAATTACTTCATCTCTAAACACCCTGTACAGAATCTTCCTTTAATACACTCAAATAACCTCACAATCGTTGCGATCAATACTAGAAAAACTTGAGACTCCTCAGCCTCCTTTCGTAAAAATACGTAACTCATTTACGTCTATATCTCCTTAATTTGCACGGTATTTCAAATATAAACTTCCATTTCAATACACTTTTTTTCCTCGTGCTTATAATTTCACTTCTGCAATAAATTTCTGTACTTTCAATTTTACTTTCTGATCACCCTGTGATTTAACTTTGTTAACTTTCTTTTTCACGTGTTTAAATTCAGTTTTACATTCAATTACAACCTTAAAGAAATATCAGTAAGAATTCATATTTTTAACATATGATATAAGTTTGAATTCCTTCCATGAATATATTTGTTTAACAAATTCATCTATGCTTTTTAATGCTCTAAATTTACATTAGACATATGTGTATAAGAGTTCTCGTAATACTTTCGTTACTAGAAAAATGTGGTTTATCAAGTTACAGCATAGATCTACATATCTATCTGTCTGAATACTATGAATCTAATATTCATTAGTTTAATCATCTATCAAACATTTTATTAATTTTTATATCAGACTTTGTGTCGTGTAATAATTCAATTTCGTTCATAATTATTTGAAAATAAATTCCTGACACTCGAATCAACATCATGAGTTGTCGAAATATTTTTTACACTTCGTGACATATTTGAAATGGAAGAACAGTTATCTCCAAATGAGATGAATAAACGCCTGAAGAGGCAAAGGCACACCAATTTATATTTGTCACAAGGGGAAGTCCTCATCAAGGTGGTGGAATAAAAGAAATCTGTAATTGAAAATTAGAAGTACGATGCCGTTCCGTGGGAACAGAAGTATAAGGGTTGAGAAGTAGCCCAAACACTTGAGCCATTGACATGTTGAAGAAGGCCTGTCAAATATTTACGGGATAAGTATGAAATCATGAAGAAGAAAGAGCTGACAAGAAAAGTAAACAGGTTTTTCTGATGGGTGGAGGAAGTGAAATTCCCGCAAAGAAAACTGCCCATGTGGAAAAACTTATTTCTTTAATGGGAACATCGGCTGAGGGACTGTGCAATCCGTTTGATGGAGATAGAATACAGTAGGTTAAGTTTCAAGTTTCAAGATACGGTTATTAATGTACTCCCGCAATTTAAAATTTTCTTACGGTTAGCTTGTAAACATACTTTTCACATTTTACTTAAGTAATATAAGGCTGTGGTTTTATTTTTTAATATAATGTGGTGCAATGCCCGATAGACATTGAAGCTATAGATTGAAGTGACAGAGCAGCCTGAAACTATACAGGAACTGTTTGAATAGCCTTCATGACACACACAAAATATACTTAAATACTTTATTCGATTGATTTCTTGATCATGTTGAATAGGATGATTCTTTTATTTAATGCCTTAGCATACGCTTCTCTGGCTAATCCAGTAGTCTTACTAAGTAATCGCTAAGCCACATAAGTTGACTTTGTGGTTAGAAATACAGTATAGCGATAGACTTAAGTGGGGTGTTGTTAAAAATATCTAGATTATATTTCCTAAACGCTAGGTAGTGGATTAGTCATTGAGTGAATTTGATGACGTAAGAACAGAACCTTATCTTTCAAACAACATCTTTGGAAGACTACTGCTAAGATGAAATCACGCAACATCAACCAGAAACTATGTGGAACAACACGGGGCTCTAATTCTTCAACTCTTCGTTCTTCTGCAATTAGCCTCGTTCTATCAGTAGCTAAATATTGTTCCCCTGTGTGGTTAAACAGCCTTCACATAGGGAAGATCGACGTTGAAATCAACAAGACCATGCGATTGATATCTGGTACCATTAAATGCACCCCTATTCAATGGCTTCCTGTTCTGACCTACATTTCTCCATCCCATCCCCATAGGTGTAATATCCTGGTCAATGCATACCACAACATATTTCAAAATCAGGATCTCCCTATTCATGCTGCATGTCTAGCCAGACTTCGTACAAGGCAGCCCCCTGTGAAGACAGCTACGAGACTTATCAATGAGAACTTTGACACAGTCCAGCAGTGGTCTCATGATAGGAAGATTTTTAATCCACAGTACCGAGACATGTCGTCTGTACATCTTAAGTAGCTGATTTGATCTTCCTCGTCGGATATGATCGAAATTAAACCGAATCAGGACCAATTGTGGTGTTTGTGCCCACGCTTTGTTCAAGTGGAACAGGTTACAGTGTGACTGTGGAGCCGATAGACAAACGATGAAGCACTGTCCTATACGAGCCTATGGTGGTAACATACCTCAGTGACTCCTGTATCAGTGGACTACATTTTGAAGTTAAATGTTAAATTATGAGACTAACTGTATTTATTTTTCTTTTCATTAATATGTAATATGATGTAAGTGTGTACCACAAAACAATGCTTATGTCATGTTATGTCCAGGATATCCACTCTATGTACAAAATTCGAGAATATCCTCCCAAACATATACGGAATGCCACGCAGTTCAGTAACATGTGTACGACACTGCAATCAGTCAACGAAGTGTGCTGCAATGAATCAGTAAGTCAGTCGAGAGTGACACAGCAGTTGTAGGCTTATTAGCATGCATGATGACTAGAGACAGACAGTCATTATGATAGTTTTGTGAAGAACGATGCCCTAGTTTCAGCGTGTATAAGGAAAGAGGACACGAGAAGTTATCACAGCGGGATTATGTGCCTCTGGTCGTCAATTAGTATGTGATAGAGCGGTAAGCCATGAATTTAGGGGTTTTAAGATACTGCTGAGAGATCCAGTGCATAGTTTGTGCGCTAGGATTAATTTAATTTCACCATGTGAGATAACATATAGGAGAGTTTCTTTTTCTGTGAGACGACTAGTTATAAGGCATGAAATGTGTGTGTCTGAGTGACTGGAACCCAGATTTTGAGGACCATTTTACAACCTCCTGGAGATCCCGCAGCTGCGTTCCCCTACCTCTGATAGCGTAAGTAGCTGCGTTCTACCAGCTCTGCTGGTTTTGTGCGTAGTCTGCGGACAAGAAGTAACCGCTGAATCTACAGTCGGGGGTGGCAGTCTCCTGGAATCCGGACTCATCATTAGACAAACCTGCGCGACGCAGTCGACTCCATTCTGGCACAAATCAGGTTATTGTCCACGACCTTTGTTATGCGGCTTGTGCCTCGCCTTTACATTGTACCCAGGAAACGCAGCCGCAACACAGGTTTCGGTCCAGGACCTGAGCAAGCACCTCCAGTACAACCACAGCCCTCCATTAAACTTGCTGACACACCAACCATTGATCCTGGGTTCATGAACCCGCAGATGCCTCAGCCCAAGTGTTGGACCAATATCTACAATATAATCTTCGACACTGGCCACTTCATTTTCTAGCGCCGATAATTTTATTTCATCAAAGCTCTGCTTTATTTTGGCGCTGCCAAAACCAATCTTGAACTTTCAAACTTGGATCCAGCAATAACAAAAACAATGACAAGAGTTTGTGCCCTAGGTGGGATTCAAACTTCTTACGTAATCGCGCCAGGAGTTAATCCTCACGACTGTCACATTCCACTACGTGATGGTATGCAGCGCCTACATAGGCACTCCATGCTGCCACACGGCCTTATTATTATTATTATTCCCATCTACCATCCATTTCCTGCAAAACAAGTAATAACACACCGTTTCTTTTAAGCAATTTTAAGCAATTTTGTCAAGTGATGAGTGAACAAAAGCGTCCGCATTAACACTGGGTTCGTTAGACGTCCTCCAATTTTCACTCAAAAATGTAAATCTTCATTTCGTAACCCCGATTCTAAGCGCTAGGAGATGATCCCTACTGCACTGTGGAACGTCTAACGCGTGCTTAGGTATAATAATAGTGTCCCATAGTTACGTGTTTCAAGTTTCGGGCACGTCCAGGCATTTTGACAAAATTTTAATGCGTTTTTTTAGTTCTATTTGTCTTGATAAATGAAAGAGAAAGATTTTTTGAAACTTAGACAGCAATTACGGAGATATTTACTGTCAATATTTCGTACGAAGTATTACGCAGGCGCAAATTTTGGGACTTTGAATACGCAGGGAGTTCTTAATTCCAGTTGACCTCGTTTTTATTGTTAGGTAAGTCGAATACGTACATTGTTAGGAACAATGTATATGCAGGAAGTTCATCATTCCCAGTAGACCCTGTTCTTGTTTGTAGGTGAGTTGAGTATGCACGTTGTTATAAACACACTATGTGCAGGGCCTCGACACCTCTCGGGTACCCTGGTATTGACTTGTAGGTGAACTGAGAGTACACATTGTTATAAACTCTGTGTGTGCGGGGCCTCGTAACCTCCAGGATACCCTGGTATTGACTTGTAGGTGAACTGAGAGTATACTTTGTTATAAACTCAGTGAGTGCAGGGCCTCGTCACCTTTAGGATACACTGGTATTGCCTTGTAGGTGAATCGAAAGTATACAGTGTTATAAACACTGTGTGTGCAGGGCCTCCTCACCTCTAGGGTACCCTGTTATTGACTTGTAGGTGAACTGAGAGTATACATTGTTATAAACACTGAGTGTGCGGGGCCTCCTCACCTCTAGTGTACCCTGGTATTGACTTGTAGGTGAACTAAGAGTATACATTGTAACAAACACTGTGTGTGCAGGGACCTCGTCACCTCTAGGGTACCCTGGTATTGACTTGTAGGTGAACTGAGAGTATACATTGTTATAAACACTGTGTGTGCAGGGGTCTTGTCACCTCCAGGGTACCCTGACATTGACTTGTAGGTGAACTGAGAGTATACATTGTTATAAAGACTGAGTGTGCAGGGCCTCGTCACCTCTAGGGTACCCTGGTATTGACTTGTAGGTGAACTGAGAGTATACATTGTTATAAACACTGTGTGGGCTGGGACCTCGTCACCTCTAGGGTACCCTGTTATTGACTTGTAGGTGAACAGAGAGTATACATTGTAATAAACACTGTGTGTGCAGGGGTCTTGTCACCTCTAGAGTACCCTGGTATTGACTTGTAGGTGAACTGAGAGTATACATTGTTATAAACACAGTGTGTGCAGGGACCTCGTCACCTCTAGGGTACCCTGGTATTGACTTGTAGGTGAACTGAGAGTATACATTGTTATAAACACTGTGTGTGCAGGGACCTCGTCACCTCTAGGGTACCCTGGTATTGACTTGTAGGTGAACTGAGAGTATACATTGTTATAAACACTATGTGTGCAGGGGTCTAGTCACCTCCAGGGTACCCTGACATTGACTTGTAGGTGAACTGAGAGTACACATTGTTATAAATACTGAGTGTGCAGGGCCTCGTCACCTCTAGGCTACACTGGTATTGACTTTTAGGTGAACTGTGAGTATACATTGTTATAAACAGTGAGTGTGCATGGCCTCGTCACCTCTAGGGTACCCTGGTATTGACATGTAGGTGAACTGAGAGTATACATTGTAATAAGCACTGTGTGTGCAGGGACCCCGTCACCTCTAGGGTAACCTAGCATTGACTTGTAGGTGAACTGAGAGTATACATTGTTATAAACACTGTGTGTGCAGGGCCTCGTCACCTCTAGGGTACCCTGGGATTGACTTGTAAGTGAACTGAGAGTATAAACTGTTATAAACACTGTGTGTGCAGGGGTCTTGTCACCCCCAGATGCGCTGGTTTGGATTAATAGGCCAATTGAGTGTATACATTGGGGACGGTTAATGATAACTCATCTAAGAGCTTTACATCATGATCATCGAGCCCCGTGTACATGTTTGAGAATCAGTGTGATTGTGATGGCTGATCTAATACATTTGTGATTGGGGAAATGTTTTGGGTAGGAGGCAGCCACGATGTGAATTCACGTACAATTCCAGCAATTGCTTAAAGAAGAAGTGGGGAAACAACGGAAAACAATTTTCAGGGTGGCTGAAGTAGTTCTGCTACACAAGGTTCGGTATTACTACAGTGATTCTGTACCGTAATGAAACAGCGAGTATTTGTCCTAATGCATGAATGGTTTTGTATTGTACAAACCGTGTTTTAATTCATTGTCTGTATATAGCTGATTTATTTTATTTTTTATTAATGTATTTATTTATTTTTCACCTTAGCTTACTTTCACTGTACATTATCGGAAAATCTATTAACATATGCCTGGTATTATGATCAACAATAAATGGATTATGTTTTGCACGGCAATTCCCAGATTTGTTCATTAAAACGAAAAGATGATGGGAAACCTGCAGTTCGGGACATCCCGCACAATTAGTGTGAATTGGAGGAGTCACGTGGTGCATATCTTGGTTTCCAGAACAAGAACCCTAATCGACTTGGGGTTTCATTTAGATGTAACTTTTGACATTCGTTTCAACAAATGTTCTCACATGGATAGCTGTTAGTGGTTTGCTCACGCGTCGGAATGCCTTTTGATTTATTTATGTTCGCACCAGACGGAAAGACAAAATTCACCTGAATAAAAAAATTACTACAGAAACACTTTATTTCTTTGATTGGCATGCAACGCATGGCGGGAACAACAACATTCATACTGAAATACTTCCAACAGCTAAAACTCTGAAGGAGAAGGTTAGTTTTTGAGCTGCCAACTAAAAAGTGAATATCAATATCCACTTAAGACAGACAAATACAAAAACTTTCAACAATAAATATACGAGAACTAGCTGTACCCGGCATGCGTTGCAATGCCAATCAAAGAAAGTGTTGGCATTGTGACTTTGTATGTTGAAGTGCTTTTGGATTCCCAATATTGTTATTATTTTCCGTTAACCACCTCTAAACTTGCATATTAAGGCTTTCACCGCCCGGATTATTGTATAAATTCATGCTTTTGGGCTAATGCCGTGTGTATTTTTAATTTGAACCATACGTTTCGGAAAAACCTTGCCTCCTTTTTCAATGGAAATAAACAACGCATGGCGGGAACAACAACATTCATACTGGAATACTTCCAACAGCTAAAACTCTGAAGGATAAGGTTAGTTTTTGAGCTGCCAACTAAAAAGTGAATATCAATATCCACTTATTTCCATTGAAAAAGGAGGCAAGGTTTCTACGAAACGTATGGTTCAAATTAAAAATACACACGGCATTAGCCCTAAAGCATGAATTATTTATACACCTCTAAACTATTGTAAAATTGATGTACTATCTCAAAAAAATCATGGGAGCGTGCTCAACAACTCACCAAATTTTCATCGCAAGGAAATGAATGGTATATGAACGCATACGGGACTTTGTTAAAACGATTCGAGCGCCGTCACCCATTTGTTGAATAAACTCGTACGCTACCTATTGTAAAATGGATTTACTAAGTGAAAACCTTCCCTGGCGTATACACAACAACTCATGAAAGTTTCATCGTAATCGGATGAATGGCATATGACGCATACGGGTTTTGCTTAACGATTCGCTCGATGACACTCATTTGTTGAATCTATTTGTGCGCCACCCATTGAAAAACGGATTTACTAATTCATACACTTCCGCAGGACTGTGCTCAACTCCCCAAAGTTTTATGATAATCGGATGAATGTTATATGAACGCATACGGGATTTGGTTGAAACGATTCACGCGCTGTCGCCCATTAATTGAATCTAATCGTGCGCTACCAATTGTAAAATGGATTTACTAAATCAGAAATCATTGCGGGAGTGGAAACAACATTTCTCAAAATTTCATTGCAATCGCATGGATGGTATATGAACGCATACGGATTTTTTTTAAACAATACGCACGCCATTACTCATTTGTTGAATCTACTCGAGAAGCTTATTTCCAAAAGATACCAAATCCAAAAAAAATTGAAATTGAGATTATGATGGAAAACGCACGTTGGTAGGAAGCTCCATCATATGAAAGAAAAATAAAATGCCAAAACGACCTAAATCCATAACAAATAGGGCATTAAAATCTCGTTTGATACCAATAAGTACCAAATCCTGTGGCCTGAATGTGCCAATACGTACCGTATCCATGCAGCCAATGAGAGGCCATGTCATTTAGTACTGGATAATATTATCCATTGTCCAATTCACAAGTTATTTACCATATGCATGTTCTTTAGACACAAACTACAATCATAATTCCAAAAGTTCAGCACTGGTAAGCTACTTTGCATAATTTTCATTGTTTTGTTCAATTTTAATTAATATTATTTAAATAATCTATGCCTTCATTGTAAACACCTTAAATCTAATTATTGCATAACTAAATACAATTCATTTTCTCGAAGATTCTGATGACTGCAGTGAAATTTTATGACTTTCCGTTGAAAATATTTCGAGTTTCAGTGCCAAAAAGTACCAAATCCACATTTTCTTTGATTATTTCCTAAACTGCAAAAGCCTAAACAGAAATACTTGGTATAACAATGAATTTATTCTATCTGAACATAATAAATGTGCTCAAATGGATTTTCAGATGAAATTTTACACTCTGAGCGTTTTTCCTCTCTCCTTTAAAATATTACTTTTTGGATTTGGTACCTTTTGGAAATAAGCTTCTCACTTGTGCGATATCTATTGTAAAGTGGATGTACTAAGCCGAAACCTTCCCTGAAGTATACACTACATCTCACCCAAGTTTCATCGCTTTCGGACAAATGGTATATGAACGCATACAGGACTTTGTTGAATCGCTTCGCGCGCCTTCGCTCATATGTTGAATCTACTTGAGCGCTAACTATTGTAAAATGGATTAACTAAGCCTGAAACTTTTCCTGGAGTGTACACAACAACTCATCCAAGTTTAGTCGCTATCAAGGAAGAAGGAAAAGGAAGGAAGATTGTAGTTTAAGGTGACCGTTAATCTCGAGATCATAAGCCACGGGCGTAGTCGCTATCAGACGAATGGTATATGAACATATACGGGACTATCTTGAAACACTTCGCGCGTCGTCAGTGTTTTTTGCCGGTTCCGCACCCACCTCCACCTCACAAGATGGCGGCGGTGTGATATCTCCCGAACGCATGGTCGGATTTTGACGAATGAGGTGTCGTTGAACTCGGGCTGACACCCCCTTTCCATTGGACAACATATTTCCACCCCAAAATAAAACCTAGCCCTACTAGGGAGTGAAATTTTAATTATTAGAAAATGTCGCTTTCCAAGTGCAACATGTGGGAGTTTGAATGCCAATATGAAATTAAACGTTGTTCCACACAGGAGACATGTGTACGGTAGACAGCCACTATGATTTAACATGCTTGTTTTTTGTTTTGACGCATGCCCACTTATAGCTTTTGAAAGAGGGCGTGCTTTTTAAAGAAGACGGCTCTAGTGTAACCTAATCTAACACAACCCACGAGGGGTGATCAAAAAGTATTCCAAGCGGCGCTTGTCGATAGGCAAACCAATAATCAAAGAGGGGCATGTCAGGCCTTGAGGTGGTAGCCCCTTTTGATTGATCCCTGTTGATTGGTCCCTTTTGATTGATCTCAGTTGCTTTGTTTCTTTGGACTGGTCCCTGTTGACTAGCCCCTTTGGACGGATCCTTTTTAAAGGGAGTCATTTTGACGGATCGTTTTTGACAGGTCCTTTTTGATGGGTCGCTGTGGACGGGTCATTGTTGACGAGTCCCTGTGGGCGGGTCATTGTTGACAGGTCATTGTTGACGAGTCCCTGTGCACAGGTCATTGTTGACAAGTCATTGTTGACGAGTCATTGTTGACGGGTCCTTGTTGACAAGTCCCTGTGGACGGGTCCTTGTTGACGGGTCATTGTTGATGAGTCTTTGTTGGCAGGTCTTTGAGGACGAATCCTTGTGGACGAGTCCCTTTGGACCGGCCCCTTTGGACTGATCCCTATGGACTGACCCATGAATTTATCCAAATTGTGCCAAACGGGCTTAACTAACGGACTAATAAGGCTAGGAACTTGTATGAGGTATTGTACGACTTGGGATGAAGCCCCCTTTTAGAATGTATTTTTGACAAAGGGCCTAACCACACTTTTGTTAATATCTCGCGAACCAATCATGCTAGTGACTTGTATGAGGGAGCCTAGCAATTGGGGGTGAAACTACCCCCACTCCCAAACTGAAAATTTGATATCTTGGAAACTAAGAACCCTAAAATTATGTGTGATAGCTTTAAAAATAGGTAATAAGATACGATTTTAAAACGATAGGTCATTTCACCCCTAAAACAGTGAATAGTGATTTTACAGGGGGAAAAGTTGTTAGACGCCTAAAAATGATAAATGAACCTAAGATCTTTTGTTCTTGATAAAAAATAGTAAGGTGGTTAAAACTACCCCTAAATTGAAAAATCGATATCTTGGAAACTAAGAAACCTAAAATTAGGTGTGATAGCTCAAAAAATTGGTCATTATATACTCCTTTACCACGATTGGTCATTTTACCCCTAAAACAATGCATTTAGATTTTACAGTAAAAGAGGGGAACCAATAATCACATTTGGACACATGAGGAGTTATAAGACTCAGGGCGACAATCCCTTTTTGAATTTATTATTTATTTTTTGAAATTTTTACAAAGGGCCTAAACACACATTTTGAAAATTTAGATTTTTTTTAAATTTTTGAACTAATTTTAATTTTTTTTAGTAGAGAGACAGTACCGGTAGTGTTTAAACGAGCATATCGCCGATCACTGTGGCCATGTTCAATGGATGAATCGATATTTTGTAAAGCATTGATTGAAGAGGGTCATGCGACGACTTGTTTTAAGTATATTTTTAATGATTTTTCCTATGATGCATGCATTTATTTAAATATCCCAAAACGGCAAGGTTACTGATTTGAGGTTTTATAAACTAATAATGGGATTTGGACTCATAAGGTGTCCTAGAACATGACGTGACGCTTTCTTTATATGGCTTATGCATTTTACCAAAAAGATTGAAAACAACAACTTTTGTTTCTCTTAATATATTGCAAACCCATAATGTTAGATGTTTATGGTGAGTGATGAAACATAGCTAGGAAGAGAAAGAATTATTGTAGGCTACACGTATGGTGACTGACAAGTCTTTGAACATTGAAACTTGTTTTTAACCTGACCGCAGTATATAGGGACTATAGGTTTCAGGCATGACATGACAAACGGCGTGAACAAAATCCAATTTATCGATTCAAGAATTAAGAGTAGACTTTCTTTAATTGATTAGTTGAAGAGGGTAGCTAAGAAAACAAGATGTTGATTACACTGAACCAAACCGAACCAATACAATCCTTTTCGGATGTGTAATGTTACTTGCTAACCATTTTGTGCTGCAGTGGCAAGCACTATTGGCTCTTGCACTAGAGGTCTTAACTCCATTTTAGCTTTAAGGCTTAGAACGAACCAAACTAAGAAAGATGGTTATAGTGGTGCAGTGGTTAAGCTGTTATCCTTTGACTAAGGTAGACCAGGGTTTGATTTTAGGTTAATACGCATGTCAAAAACATATAAAAATGCAGGGATAATAATTTAAGACTGATTACACCGGTATATTTTTTCAAATTATTACTTGAATTACAAATACAAAGGTGGACTGGGTTCAATATACAGTTAATGCAAGTAAGGTTTTTTTAATTTGTTTTTTATTTTAGACTTAAGATTTTAGAATGCACATTTTAGATTGTACAAAAAGACCAAACCATAATGTCATGACTTTAAATTTTCGGTAAATAATTATTAAAGAAAAACATATAAGGAATTGTATTACTTTAAATTATGTTTTCTAAACTTTAATTTTTTATTTTTTTTTAGATTTTAGAAATTTGATATTGGATTTTAGATTTTAGATAAAGACCAAACTAATATTGACTATTCATTTAACACTGGTATGTAGATAGAAAGATGATTAGAGTATATGTTAAGATGAATTCTTAGGTGTTGACTGGCCTTGCATTAAGAATTGACTAACCAGACATGAGTTAACTACCAACGAAACACTTTGGCGACTATGCTTGTTATTGACCAGTGAGTAGGGTTTTAGAAAAACTGTTTACTATTTTGGGTTATATACAACAATTGCATAGACCTACTGAGCGACTATGTTTGCTAAACAAGACATTATACCAGAGGCGATTAGGATTCTTATGTAGCTCAGACAAGGAATGCAAATCTACAGAATTGTTGACATTGAATACAGATTTAGGGATTAGGATGTCATTTTTGAAGACCTTTGTCTGGAGCGTGACGCTCTATGAAAGTAAAACATGGACTATTGGTGTAGTAGAAAAGTGGAGATTTGAAGTGTTTGAAATGTGGTGTTATAGGAGAATGATAAAGATTAGATGGGTAAATAGGGTTACAAACAAAGAGGTATTAAGACAAGTGGGAGAGGAGAGATGTTTCTGGCGACTGCTAATGAAGTAAATCAATAGGTTGGTAGGACACATACACCCAGGAATAGCAACCTCAGTTATGGAATAAAGGGTTGAGGACAAGAACTGGAGGGGTAGACCAAGGTTAGAATATGTTAAATAGATAGCCTTGGATGTAGAGTGTGGTAGCTATATAGAGATTAAAGGATTAGCTCAGGACAGGGAGACATGGAGGGCTGTATTAAACCAGTCAAAAGGCTCAAGACTCAAACAACATGTAGGGCTTACCAAAATAATGTTGTTTAATGGTAAGTGCTAGTCAACAAACAGTAATGCATTACTAAACCCATGACACGATACCTGAGAGCTTTTCTAAAATTATTTTAAGATGCCTTTAACCTCATATTAAACACCCAGTTCTCAAGTCTCATAACTACAATGTTATGGAAAAAACAAAAAAAAATACATTTAAAAACGAGCAAGTGGTTGAGTCAATGTACACTGGAAAATTTTGTAAACACTCAAGGGCACAAAAAGAATTACATTATTAACTGTCAGGTTGACCGAGTGGTTAAGGCGTTTGACTTATGTTCACATTTTCAATACAAGAAAGCAAGGATTTGAATCCCTTACCAATCATAACTATTGCTTTAACATAGCTTTGCGATACTGTATTATTATGATACTCGATACACAAACCATAGATGGAGTGTACTGCTTAAGTCCACTCTCTCTTTCTAAACATAGCTAGAGACTGTCAATGGTTAACAATTGCATTAATAGTGGGAGGATGTAGTGATAGTAATTAAGAAAAAGCAGACAATAACCATAACATATTTTTAATTAAATTCATTTTATAATAGATACACACAGAATACAACTCTCTCTATTTACCACTGATTGATATAGATTTTTTAAACACAACGCTTGTTGTATATCCTTCTGTAAATTTCTCCAGGTACTCTTGTTCTTAAAAACTGGGGATGTCGCAGCGGATTTAAAGACATAAAACCCTCATCCTTTTCATTTTCATCATCATCATCATTATTACGAATATTATCATAAAAATTATGATAGTCATTGTCACCA
This sequence comes from Meconema thalassinum, assembly GCA_946902985.2. Taxonomy (NCBI): domain Eukaryota; kingdom Metazoa; phylum Arthropoda; class Insecta; order Orthoptera; family Tettigoniidae; genus Meconema; species Meconema thalassinum. The sequence goes on from OX336398.1 coordinate 210,412,487, forward strand.
TCATTATCATCATCATCATCCTCAACTTCACTAGAACTATCCAATTCCTCTTGTTCCTTTTCCACAGGGACCTCTTGTAAAGTCTGCGTTGCTTTTGATAGTGTTAAGGGTTTCTTAGACGTTGACATCTGTCCTAACATGACTTTTTGAGTACATGATAAGTGATTTTGAACAAACACTGCACTATCTTGAGCAGCAATATTTTTTTCTTGGACTTGCATTTTTACCTTGGTTAGAGTATTTTGTCCATTTAAATGTGTATTAATTTGAGATTCACAATGATTCTCGTTTGAAGTAAGTACGTGCGAGTCTTTTTTTTAATCATTCCTCGACACTTTTTAGATCGTTGTTTTGAACATCGCCAAATAACAGTACCATCTTTATTGGTTGTTTTTACAATATATGCATATCCTTTATAGTGGGCACATGGCTTACCATGGCTGGTTGTTGAGACTACAATATTAACTAATACAAATTAATTAAATTTTAGTAAAGTCACTTTAGTAATAATAACAGTATAATAAATGAAGTGGATTGATATTTTTTAAAGGTGGAATTTTCAAAGTACTGTCAAGAATAATAATCACTTGAACAAATTTTAGACTACAAGAGATTTACACACACATTACTCAATGTCAAGATTTATACTGAACATAATTTATAGTGATTATGATTTTTATTGACTGTAATTGATAATAGCCATGGTTAGTAGGACCAAAGTATACTGGGTGCGTTTTATAGCACGCTCAATTTATAGTAGGTATGATTAGTAGACGCGTTTTATACTGGGCGCGTTTTATACTGATTAGGATTTGTACCGAGCGGGATTTTTACTAGAAGCGATTTTTACCAGGTGTAATTGATAGCAGGCGCTATTCATACTCAACGCAACTGATAGTAGGCGTAATTGATAGTAGCCGCAATTGGTAGTTGGCGCAATTGATAGTAGGCACCATTAATAGTAGGCACAATTAATAGTAGGCGCGATTGGTAGTAGAAGCAATTGACTGTAGGCCCGAATGTTAGTGGACGTAATTGATAGTAGGCGCCATGGATAGTAGGCGCAATTGACAGTAGGCGCGATTGGTATTAGGCGCGATTAGTAGTAGGCGCGATTGGTAATAGGCGCAGTTAATAGTAGGCGCGATTGGTAGTAGGCGCTATTAATAATAGGCTCAATTGACAGTAGGCGCAATTGATAGTAGACGCAATTGACAGTAGGCGCGATTGGTAGTGGGCGTAATTTCTGGTAGACGCTATTGATAGTATGTGCAATTGACAGTAGGCGCAATTGGTAGTAGGCGTGATTGGTAGTAGGTTCAATTGATAGTAAGTGCGATTTATAGTAGGCGCAATTGACAGTAGGCGCAATTGGTAGTCGGCGCTATTCTTAGTAGGCGCAATTGGCAGTAGGCGCAATTGATAGTAGGCACAATTAAAGTAGGCCGATATAGTAGGCGTTAATAATAGCAGGCTCAATTGACAGTAGGCGCAATTGGTAGTAGAGGCAATTGAGAGTAGGCGCGATTGGTAGTAGGCGTAATTGATAGTAGGCGCTATTTATAGTAGGCGCAATTGGTAGTAGGCGTGATTGGTAGCTTGTGCAATTGATAGTAAGTGTTATTGATAGTATGCGCAATTGGTAGTAGGCGCAATTGATAGTAGGCGCGATTGGTAGTAGGCGTAATTGATTGTAGGCGCAATTGATAGTAGACGCGATTGGTAGTAGACGTAATTGATAGTAGGCACAATTGATAAAGCGAAGTGGTTTTGTAACAAGTCTATATCTTTCAACGGCTTTCCTCTTTTGTTTTTATACCCTCATTAATTCGATATAGAGAATGAACTCCACGATTTACATTCTCCAACACACTTTCTGAGATATCATTAAACCGTGCAGGAATAAATGTCTGAAAATTTTCACTAACACATAGTACACGTTCACCATACGATGTGTCCAATTTTTGAATGTTGATAATGCGGAAAGGAGTATGCATTGGTAATTCACTCAGCTTTTTCCTTTCTAATCCGCAGGCATGTTCCATAGCATTGACAATATGTATTGTAGTAGCCTACATGCAAACAAAAAAAATCATGTCTATTACACTGTAGCTTATAAGTTACCAGAACCACTATAACATTTTTATGTTTATAAAGAGCTTTCTATAATGATAAGAGAAAGTGATCACCATAATGATGAATTGTGTAAGTAAACGTCTTTTGCTGCTTGATGCCACTACTAAAGTGATAGTCATACAACAGAAGTGAGATCATGTTTCGCTGACGTAATCGTATGTTCCCACGCACTTCCTGTGTTGAGCGGGCGCTCTACTGGCTAGATATGAAACTCCAGATTAGATGTCAAGGTTACTCTCCCGAATATTGCCGGAGACTGCTGATAAACACCTATGTTCCCACGGCACAAACCAAACCTACGAGGTGAGATCAAAAAGTTCCAAAATCGCTGCCGTAGCTTAACTTAACCTTTGATTGATCTCTGTTGATTGATCTCTGTTGATGTATCCCTTTGGACTGATCCCTGTTGACTAGCCCCTTTGGACGGGTCCTTTTTAAAGGAAGTCATTTTGTACGGGTCCCTGAGCACGGGTCCCTGTGGGTGGGTCCTTGTTGACGGGTCCCTGGATCCTTTGACATAATTTGGATAAATGCATGGGCCAGTCCATACGGACCAGTCCAAAGGACCCGCCCACAGGGACCCGTCCTCAGGATCCCGTAAGAAATGACTCCCTTCAAAAAGGACCCGTCCAAAGGAGCTTGTCAACAGGGGCTAGTCAACAGGGACCGGTCCAAAGGGATACATCAACAGTGATCAATCAAAAGGGATCAATCAACAGAGATCAATCAAAGGTTAAATTAAGCTACGGCAGCCATTTAGGAACCATTTGATCACACCTTGTAGGTTTGGTTTGTGCCGTGGGAACATAGGTGTTTATCAGCAATCTCCAGCAATGTTCGGGAGAGTAACCTTGAAATCTCATCTGGAGTTTCATATCTAGCCAGTAGAGCGTGCGCACAACACAGGAAGTGCGTGGGAACATACGATTACGTCAGCGAAACATGAACTCACTTGTCTGTTGTATGACTATCACTTTAGCAGTGGCATCAAGCAGCAAAAGACGTTTACTAACACAATCCATCATTATGGTGAGCTCTTTCTCTTATCATTATAGAAAGCTATGTATAAATATAAACATTTTATAGTGGTTCTGGTAACTTACAAGCTACAGTGTAATAGACATGCTTTTCTTTGTTTGCTTATAGGCTACTACAATAAATATTCTCAATGCTATGGGACATGCCTGCGGATTAGAAAGGAAAAAGCTGAGTGAATTACCAATGCATACTCCTTTCCGCATTATCTACATTCATAAAGTGGACAAAACGTATGGTGAACGTGTACTATGTATTAGTGAAAATTTTCAGACATATCTTCCTGAACGGTTTAATGATATGTCAGAAAGTGTGTTCGAGAATGTAAATCGTGGAGTTCATTCTCTATATTTAATTTATGAGGGTATAAAACAAAAGAGGAAAGCCTTTGAAAGATATAGAACTGTTACAAAACCACTTCGCTTTATCAATTGTGCCTACTATCAATTACGTCTACTACCAATCGCGTCTACTATCAGTTGCGCCTACAATCAATTACGCCTACAACCAATCGCGCCTACTATAAATTGCGCCTACTACCAATTGCGCCTACTATCAATAGCGCTTACTATCAATTGCACCTGGTACCTATCACGCCAACTACCAATTGCGCCTACTGTCAATTGCGCCTACTATCAATTACGCCAAATACCAATCGCGCCTACCATCAATTGTGCCTACTATCAATTGCGCCAACTCTCAATTGAGCCTAATATTAATAGCGCCTACTACCAATCGCGCCTACTATTAATTGTGCCTACTATCAATTGCGTCTGCTACCAATTGCGCCTACTAAGAATAGCGCCAACTACCTATTGCGCCTACTGTCAATTGCGCCTACTATCAATCGCACCTACTATCAATTGCACCTGCTACCAATCACGCATACTTCCAATTGCGCCTAATGTTAATTGCACATACTATCAATAGCGTCTGCCAGCAATTACGAACACTACCAATCGCGTCTACTATCAATTGCGCCTACTATCAATTGCGCCTATTATAAAACACGCCTACTACCAATTGTGCCTTCTACCAATTGCGTCAACTGTCAATTGCGCCTACTATCAATCGCACCTACTCTCAATTTCACCTACTACCAATCACGCCTACTACCAATTGTGCCTACTGTCAATTGCACCTACTATCAATAGCGCCTACTAGCAATTACGGCCACTACCAATCGCGCCTACTGTCAATTGCGTCTACTATCAATTACGCCTACTGTCAATTGAGCCTATTATTTATAGAGCCTACTACCAATCACGCCTACTATTAATTGCGCCTACTACCAATCGTGCCTACTACTATTCGCGCCTACTACCAATCGCGCCTACTGTCAATTGCGCCTACTATCCATGGCGCCTACTATCAATTACGTCCACTACCAATCGCGCCTACAGTCAATTTCTCCTACTACCAATCGCGCCTACTATTAATTGTGCCTACTATCAATTGCGCCAACTACCAATTGCGCCTACTATCAATTATGCCTACTATCAATTGCGTTGAGTATGAATAGCGCCTGCTATCGATTACACCTGGTAAAAATCGCTCCTAGTAAAAATCGCGTTCAGTATAAATCATGAGTATAAAACGCGCCCGGTATCAAACGCGTCTACTAATCTTACCTACTATAAATTGAGCGTGCTATAAAACGCACCCAGTATACATTGTCTCTACTAACCATGGCCACTATCAATTACAGTCAATAAAAATCATAATCACTATAAATTGAGTTCAGTATAAAAATTGACATTTAGCAATGTGTGTGTAAATCTCTTGTAGTCTAAAATTTGTTCAAGTGATTATTATTCTTGACAGTACTTTGAAAATTCCACCTTTAAAAAATGTCAATCCACTTCATTTATTATACTGTTATTATTACTAAAGTGACTTTACTAAAATTTAATTAATGTGTATTAGTTAATATGGAAGTCTCATCAACCCGCCGTGGTAAGCCACGTGCCTACTATAAAGGATATGCATATATTGTAAAAACAACCAATACAGATGGTACTGTTATTTGGCGATGTTCAAAACAACGATCTAAAAAGTGTCGAGGAATGATTAAAACAAAAGACTCCTACGTACTTACTTCAAACGAGCATCATTGTGAATCTCAAATTAATACACATTTAAATGGACAAAATACTCTAACCAAGGTAAAAAAAGCATGTCCAAGAAAAAAAATTGCTGTTCAAGATAGTGCAGTGTTTGTTCAAAATCACTTATCATGTACTCAAGAAGTCATGTTAGGACAGTTGTCAACGTCTAAGAAACCCTTAACACTATCAAAAGCAACGCAGACTTTACAAGAGGTCCCTGTGGAAAAGGAACAAGAGGAATTGGATAGTTCTAGTGAGGATGATGATGATGATGATGATAATGATGGTGACAATAACTATCATAATTTTGATGACAATATTCATAATAATGATGATGATGATTATGATGAAAATGAAAAGAATGAGGGTTTTATGTCTATAAAACCAGTGCGACTTCCCCAGTTTTAATAACAAGAGTACCTGGAGAATGTTATAAAAGGATCTACAACAAGCGTTGTGTTTAAAAAATCTATATCAAAAATTGGAAATATAGAGAGTTGTATTCAGTGTGTATCTATTATAAAATGAATTTAATTAAAAATATGTTATGGTTATTGTCTGCTTTTTCTTAATTACTATCACTACATCATCCCACTATTAATGCAATTGTTAACCATTGACAGTCTCTAGCTATGTTTAGAACGAAAGAGTGGACTTAAACAGTACACTCTATCTATGGTTTGTGTAGCGAGTATCATAATAATACAGTATCACAAAGCTATGATAAAGCAATAGTTATGTTAGGTAAGGGATTCAAATCCTTGCTTTCTTGTATTGAAATTGTGAACATAAGTCAAACGCCTTAACCACTCGGTCAACCTGACAGTTAATAATGTAATTTGTTTTGTGCCCTTGAGTGTTTACACAATTTTCCAGTGTACATTGACTCAACCACTTGCTCGTTTTCAAATGTATTTTTTGTTGTTGTATTGTCTTGAGAACTGGGTGTTTAATATAGGGTTAAAGGCATCTTAAAATAATTTTAGAAAAGCTCTCAGGTATCGTGTCATGGGTTTAGTAATGCATTACTGTTTGTTGACTAGCATTTACCATTAGACAACATCATTTTGTTAAGCTCTACATATTGTTTGAGTATTCAGCCTTCTGACAGGTTTAATACAGCCCTCCATGACTCCCTCTCCTGAGCTAATCCTTTCATCTCTATATAGCTACCACACTCTACATCCAAGGCTATCTGTTTAACATATTCTAACCTTGGTCTACCCCTACAGTTCATGTCCTCAACCCTTTATTCCATAACTAAGCTTGCTATTCCTGGGTGTTTGTGTCCAACCAACCTATTGATTTACTTCATTAGCAGTTGCCAGAAACATCTCTCCTCTCCCACTTGTCTTAATACCTCTTTGTTTGTAACCCTATTTACCCATCTAATCTTCATCATTCTCCTGTAACACCACATTTCAAACACTTCAATTCTCCACTTTTCTGCTACACCAATAGTCCAAGTTTCACTTTCATAGAGCGTCATACTCCAGACAAAGGTCTTCAAAAATGACATCCTAATACCTAAATCTGTATTCAATGTCAACAAATTCTGTAGAAATGCTTTCCCTGCCTGAGCTACATAAGAATCCTAATCGTCTCTGGTATAATGTCTTGTTTAGCAAACATAGTCGCTCAGTAGGTCTATGCATTTGTCGTATATAACCCAAAATAGTAAACAGTTTTTCTAAAGCCCTACTCACTGGTCAATAACAAGCATAGTCGCCAAAGTGTTTCGTTGGTAGTTAACTCATGTCTGGTTAGTCAATTCTTATTTCAAGGCCAGTCAACACCTAAAAATTCATCTTAACATATAGTCTAATCATCTTTCTATCTACATACCAATGTCTAATGAATAGTCAATATTAGTTTGGTCTTTACCTAAAATCTAAAATCCAATATCAAATTTCTAAAATCTAAAACCAAAAAAATTATAGTATAGAAAAGATAATTCCAAGTAATACAAGTCCTTATATGTTTTTCTTTAATAATTAGTTACCGAAAATTTAAAGTCATTACATTATGGTTGGGTCTTTTTATACAATCTAAAATGTAAATTCTAAAATTTAAAGTCTAAAATAAAAAACAAATAAAAAATCTTACTTGCTTCAATCACTCCATTCCTGACCCGGTCGGAAACTGGAAGCAGGCTGTGGATTTTCATTTCACTTGCATTAACTGTATATTGAACCCAGGCCACCTTTGTATTTGTAATCCAAGTAATAATTTGAAAAAATATACAGGTGTAATCAGTCTTAAAATATTATCCCTGCTTTTTTATATGTTTTTGACATGCGTATTAACCTAAAATCAAACCCTGGTCTACCTTAGTCAAAGGATAACAGCTTAACCACTGCACCACTATAACCATCTTTCTTAGTTTGGTTCGTTCTAAGCCTTAAAGCTAAAATGGAGTTAAGACCTCTAGTGCAAGAGCCAAAAGTGCTTGCCACTGCAGCACAAAATGGTTAGCAAGTAACATTACATATCCAAAAAGGATTGTATTGGTTCGGTTTGGTTCAGTGAATTCAACATCTTGTTTTCTTAGCTACCCTCTTCAACTAATCAATTAAAGGAAGTCTACTCTTAATTCTTGAATCGATAAATTGGATTTTGTACACGCCGTTTGTCATGTCATGCCTGAAACCTATAGTCCCTATATACTGCGGTCAGGTTTAAAAACAAGTTTCAATGGTCAAAGACTTGTCAGTTACCATACGTGTAGCCTACAATAATTCTTTCTCTACCTAGCTATGTTTCATCACTCACCATAAACATCTAACATTATGGGTTTGCAATATATTAAGAGAAACAAAAGCCCATGACCTTGTTTTTTTTTTTTTTGTAAAATTCATAAGCCATATAAAAAAAGCGTCATGTCAAGTTCTAGGACACCTTATGAGTCCAAATCGCATTATTAGTTTATAAAATCTCAAATCAGTAACCTTGCCGTTTTGGGATATTTAAATAAATGCATGCATCATAGGAAAAATCATTAAAAATATACTTAAAACAAGTCGTTGCATGACCCTCAATCAATGCTTCACAAAATATCGATTCATCCATTGAACATGGCCACAGTGATCGGCGATATGCTGTTTAAACACAACCGATACTGTCTCTCTCTACTAAAAAAAAATTAAATTAGTTCAAAAATTTTAAAAAATGTGTGGTTAGGCCCTTTGTCAAAATTTCTTATAGCACCTCATGTGTCCAAATGTGATTATTGGTTCCCTTTTTTTACTGTAAAATCTACATGCATTGTTTTAGGGGTAAAATGACCAATCGTGGTAAAAGAGTATTGAATGAACAATTTTTTGAGCTATCACACCTAATTTTAGGTTTCTTAGTTTCCAAGATATCGATTTTTCAATTTGGGAGTGGGGGGTAGTTTCACCCCCAAAGGGGAACATTGCCCCAATTGCAAGGCTCCCTCATACAAGTCAATAGCATGATTGGTTCGCGAGATATTAACAAAAGTGTGGTTAGGCCCTTTGTCAAAATTTCAAAAATACATTCTAAAAGGGGGTTTCATCCCAAGTTCTACAATACCTCATACAAGTTCCTAGCCTTATTAGTCCGTTAGTTAAGCCCTTTGGCACAATTTGGATAAATTCATGGGTCAGTCCATAGGGATCAGTCCAAAGGGGCCGGTCCAAAGGGATTAGTCAAAAGGGACTCGTCCACAAGGACTCGTCCACAAGGACCTGCCAACAAGGACTCGTCAACAATGACACGACAACAAGGACCCGTCCACAGGGACTCGTCAACAAGGACCCGTCAATAATGACTCGTCAACAATGACTTGTCAACAATGACCCGTCCACAGGGACTCGTCATCGATGACCTGTCAACAATGACCTGTCAACAATGACCCGACCACAGGGACTCGTCAACAATGACCCGTCCACAGGGACTCGTCAACAATGACCCGTCCTCAGGAACCCATAAAAAAGGTACTGTCAAAAAGGATCAGTCAAAATTACTCCCTTTAAAAAGGATCCGTCCGAAGAGGCTAGTCAACAGGGACCAGTCCAAAGAAACAAAGCAATAGATATCAATCAAAAGGGACCAATCAACAGGGATCAATCAAAAGTGGCTATCAACTCAAGGCCTGACATGCCCCTCTTTGATTATTGGTTTGCCTATCGACAAGCGCCGCTCGGAATACTTTTTGATCACCCCTAGTGGGTTGGGTAAGGTTAGGTTACACTATAGCCGTCATCGTTAAAAAGCACACCCTCTTACAAAAACTATGAGTGTGCATGCGTAAAAACCGAAAACAAGCATGTTAATTCATATTGGCTTTCCACCGCACACATGTCTATTCTGTGGCACAACGTTTAATTTCTTATTAGCATTGAAACTCCCACATGTCGCCCTTGGAAAGCGAGATTCTCTAAAAAAAAATATTCACCATCCAGTAGAGGTAGGTGTTATTTGGGGGGGAAATATGTTGCCCTTTGGAAAGGGAGTGTCAGCTCGAGTTCAACGACACTTCATTCGACAAAATCCGACCATGCGTTGAAGAGATATCGCGCCGCCGCTATCTTGGCGCTACCTATTATAATATCGATTTATTAAGAGACAAACCTTTTCTGAAGTGTACACTACCTCTCACCCAAGTCTCATCGTTATCAGACGAATAGTATATGAACGCAAACAGGACTTTGTTGAAACGCTTCGCACACCGTCACTCATTTGTTGAATCTACTCGCACGCTACATACCATGGCATGGATTTACTAAGACAGAAACCTTGCCTGTAGTGTACACAACCTCTCTCCCAAGTTTCAACGCTATCGGGCGAATGGTATGTGAACGCATACAGGACTTTGTTGAAACGCTTCGCCCGTCGTCGCTCATTTGTTGAATCTACTCGTGCGCTTCCTATTGTTAAGTGGATTTACTAAGCCAGACACCTTCCCTGAAGTGTACACAACACCTCACCCAAGTTTCATCACTATCAGACGAATAGTATATGAACGCATACGGGACTTTGTTAAAACGCTTCACTCGTCGTCGCTCATTTGTTGAATCTACTCGTGCGCTACCTATTATAATATTAATTTATTAAGAGACAAACCTTGTCCGTAGTGTACACAACCTCTCACCCAAGTTTCATCGCTATCGGACGAATGGTATGGAAACGCATACAGGACCGTGTTGAAACGCTTCGTCCGTCGTCGCTGATTTGTTGAATCTTAACGAGCGCTACCTATTGTTAAGTCAATTTCCTAACCAGAAACCTTCCCTGGGGTGTACAGAACAACTCAGCCCAGTTTCATCACTATCGGACGAATAGTATATAAAGTCATACGGGACTTTGTTGAAACGCTTCGTTCGTCGTCGCTCATTTGTTGAATCTACTCGTGCGCTACCTATTATAACATGGATTTACTAAGCCAGACATCTTGCCTGTAATGTACACAACCTCTCACCCAAGTTTCATCGCTATTGGACAAATGGTATGTGAACGCATGCAGGACTTTGTTGAACCGCTTCGGCCGTCGTCGCTCATTTGCTGAATCAAATCGTGCGCTACCTATTGTTAAGACGATTTACTAAACCAGAAACCTTCCCTGAGGTGTACACAACATCTCACCCAAGTTTCATCACTATCAGATGAATAGTATATGAAGGCATACGGGACTTTGTTGAAACTCTTCGATCGTCGTCGCCTATTTGTTGAATCTACTCGTGCGCTACCTATTATATCATGAAATTTACTAAGCCAGACACCTTGCTTGCAGTGTACACAACTCTCACCCAAGTTTCATCGCTATCGGACGAATGGTATGTGAACGCATACAGGACTTTGTTGAAACGCTTCACCCGTCGTCGCTGATTTGTTGAATCTAATCGTGCACTACCTATTGTTAAGTCGATTTACTAAACCAGAAAGCTTCACTGAGGCGTACACAACATCTCAGCCTAGTTTCATCACTATCAGACGAATAGCATAAGAAGGCATACGGTACTTTGTTGAAACGCTTTGCTTGTCGTCGCTCATTTGTTGAATCTACCCGTGCGCTACCTATTATAACATGGATTTACTAAGCCAGACACCTTGCCTGTAGTGTACACAACCTCTCACCCAAGTTTCATCGCTATCGGACGAATGGTATGTGAACGCATACAGAACTTTGTTGAATCGCTTCGGCCGTCGCCGCTCATTTGTTGAATCTACTCATGCGCTACCTATTGTAAAAAGGATTTACTAAGTCTGAAACCTTTCCTGGAGTGTGCACAACATTACAACCAAAGTTTCATAGCAATCGGATGAATGGTATATGAACACATACGGGACTTTGTTTAAGCGATTCGCATGTCGTCACTCACTTGTTGAATCTATTCGTGCGCCACAACTTTCATATTGATTCACCTTTTAAACCTTCTCTGGACTTCCACAAATAATTCAAGACCAAAATTAGCCAAATCGGTCCAGCCGTTCTCGAGTTTTAGCGAGACTAACGAACAGCTATTCATTTATATATATATAGATAACTGATTCGTCAACAAAACTTCTTCATAACCAACAGTTTTAGTTATCATACATACAATACCTTTCCTTATTATGTTGTCCACTTACTCATTTATATGATGTCCACTTGCATCACACTCTTCTTCATGGGCTTCTTGTTTCATATCCTAGCAACAAGAATGAATCATTAATTTATTTGCTATCATATTACGCTTCTACAAAATCAATAACAAATAATGTAACTTTACAGCACATCTCAACTTAAAGAAAGGATTTATCAGCTGTAAAACTTACTGAAATTACTTTCTAATTCTCAATCATATCTTACTGCATTATACAAGAGTCTCATCTAGATCTGAAACTTATCAAAGATATCCCTCCATTATAGGTCAATTAAATAAGAATTTGACAGAGCATTGGAAGATATAATCAGAAACAAAACACCAGGCAGAGATGATATACCGATTGAATTGCTACGCAGCATAGGTAATTAAGGTCTGATCAGGTTATTTCACTTGGTGTGTAGGACTTAGGATACAAGTGAGTTGCCTTCTGATTTCAAGAAAATGTCATCATCCCTATACCGAAGAGAACTGGACCTGACAGGTGTGACGATTACCGTACATTCAGCTTGATCAGTCATAGTTCAAAGATCCTGTCGAGAATAATTTACAAGATGATGAAAAGACAGATAGAAACAGAGTTGGGTCAAGACCGGTTTGGCTTCAGGACAAACATAGGAACAAGGGAAGCTGTACTAAGTTTTGGGGTGATTTTTGGGAGGAAGAATAAGGAAAGGTAAGGGAACGTTTATGACATTTGTTATTTAGAAAAGGCATTTGATAACGATGATTGATGAAAGTTGTTTGACATTTTGAAAACGATTGGAACAAAGTACAGGTATAGGATGATGATATACACACTATGCAGAAACCAGACTTCAGTTATTCAAGCCGGAGGACTTGAGAGCGAAACTGTTATTAAAAAGGTGGAAGGCTGCACCCATATTTTTCAATGTGTACATTGAACAAGCAATAAAAGAAATTGGTAAAAATTGTAACACCCCACCCCTTAAAGGAAAGTTACCGTCTTTGCACTCTCCCCCCATCCTAATATAATACTACTGCTACCCATTAATACTCAGCTGTATTTATTATATTTACCAGGCTTCACCTACAATACCACAAAGAGTGCTACCAAAGCTCAATTACAATTGCAAAAGAAACATACATAACCCAAATTAATCTCAAAATAAAATCATGAAATATACAATGCCATGAATAATAAAACAACATTTGACAGGAACGAAATAAAGTTGAAAAAAAATTACCCAAGGCAAACAACAACGTCAGGAAACTCACAAGAAAATTAAGGACCAATACCATAAGTAAGTAAAACAATAACCGAACCACGCTCTAAGGCTGCCACTAATGTTACCCCCCGCCCCCCCCCCCCCGTATAAAGGAAAGTTACCTAGTTTGCACTCTCCCCCCATTTCCTAATATAATACTACTGCTACCCATTAGAAAGAGAAGAGGGAAACCGGGTCAAAGCCCGTTGTGTAAAATCGTACCACGCGCTCAAAAGCCGGAAAATAACCCTTAAATAGCCTGGTAAATAAATACTTACAATGCAGAACTATTAATAATAATTTAATTCCACCAAAAGAAAAATAAACCTAAACCACACAATTTACGCAACAAATATACATGCAAGAACACCTTTACATAACAACTGATACACTCCTCTTTCATGCATTACACTAATACATGCTTAAAAAATAGATGTGTTAGTACTCACTGGTTTGCAGTTCATCCTCACTTTATATAACATTTTGGTCTAGTACTTACCCCAAAATCATGGGTAGTGGCATTTATTTATTTATTTAGCAATAGGAATCAATTTGGGAAGAATGGGTATAGTTATTTTTAGCAACCGGTCGGTGCTTCATAGCTCTCCTCGCGGAAGATAGAGAAGTAACCTACAGTCAGGTCACGCAATCAACAGATCAAATTTCACCTTTAATACACCTCGAAAACGCAAGCAAGGTGGAACATACCTTAGGTCAAACGAGCATGATATCTGTGAACCCAACTTGCTAGTATTCACAGACCCAAATATTAGAAACAATATGGAGTAAGATCCGCCAAATAACTCCTCAAGTCAGCGCAATACAATCAGATATTTTTCACATTAAACCCCTGAATTCCTCCGAACGATACCGTATATCAAGATCCTCGTATTAGGGAAACATTCTCGTTAATGAAAACCGTATTCATATAGACCAACATATTCGCTTTCCAGAAAAGCAAATGAGAATATCAGCACATATACATCACGACACCACCCGCCAAGATAACCGACGTTCAACTCATTTTAACATTAACAATCTATATTTCAAAGCAAAAGAAATTCGTCAAGACAACGGATAAAACCCACAACTCCAAAGAAAACATTAAAGGTCATAAGACCTCATAGACAAAAATACACACAAGAAAAAATAAAATAACAGAAACAAAACCAAACCCTTCCTTATAAACAATAACAGAAAATGTTTCCCGTATACGGCTCAGTTCAAATTTACATTCGGTCACAGTTAAGGTAATATTAGAAGGTGGCGATGAAATATAATAGTCGACGCAAATCACGACAAATTTAAGATCTCGGATTTAAAACGGCACTAATAGTTTCACGATTACGCTTTTTCGGGAGCCCGCCAGCTCCCGGTAAGCGGCCAGAGATTCTGTTAATCAACTCTCACATTGTCAGCAACACTCAGACGTTGTCACTTCTTTTGTTTCCTTTATTCATTCCGCCGTGGTACCAACATTGCAAGTCCTCGAACATTGCCGTCTGCCGTCTGCCCACTTGAAGATCCAAATCTCCTTTCTTTTCGCCTGCCGACAGATAGCAAACTTCAAATAATATCGAAATTAGTTTCATGGTGTTGTCCATAACATTCACAGAAGAAATAAGGTTTTAGGAGACGTGCCAATACTGACATGTTCCAAAAGGGTTTTAGAAGCTGTTCAATTCATAGGTTTTGATTATCGGAAAAGCTCATAGATGGAAATGTGTTTTAGGAGACATGTCTATTCTGACATGGTCGAACAGGGTTTTAGAAGAATCTGGGTAGGGAATTAGTAACCAATATGTGACGGGAGGGGTAGGGTATTAGTAACCAATATGTGACAAGTGATAGCAACTGTCACTTCCTCCCCACCCCCAAAGGTAGAATACCGGGTGTTTGATAGCCCGATTGTTCTAGTTTTCATTTCTCTTATCTGTGGCTAGGCTGGAATTCCACCGAACCGCAACCATGTTCATCTTCACGCTTCCTTCTCAGGACGGCATACTCCATCAGAGCATCTCCAATAATTCCGACCAACAGATATATCATATCGTCCAATGAATCTCCATCCACCCGTCAGTACCACGACGAAAATGCAGCTTGGCCAAAACTGCACATCCCCGTAATATGAGTAAGGGGCACGAGGTAGCGAAAGACTGTCCACACATGGATTATAGAGTCTCACTCAAGAGTTCTCACACGCTCAAATCCGAGTTAACAATTAGCTCGATCCTCAGTTAAGAGTTTTCACTTTTCCAGCTCCTTGGAAATCGTCAATACATCACGATTAACAGTTCATATTCACGAACATTCAATTACGTTTTTGCGTCCCATCCTATGATCGTCCACATCTTCACCCTACCAATATCAACCACCAAAACGTTTCACCATCCAAAAGACATAAAATATAACTACAATAATCACTTAAATACACAATCATTGTCCGGAGGATTCCCGATTAATTTGCACTGACTTAGATTAGCCCGGAAGATTCGTTTGGCGGTGCTATCCCTCAACATGACCGTCACAGGCGTAATGAATGAGAGTATCTCAAATGGCCCCCGAAAACGTACTCGAAGTTTACCAGACACTTGACGACCCAAAACCTTGGGACAGAAATTATTTACGTACACTTGATCACCAACATCAACTTAGAGTCTACGCGCTCTGCATTATATCACTTAGCAATGCGATCGTGCGATACCGTTATGGCGTGACGAGCTTCCTTCCAAATGTCATGACCCTTATGTTCCGAAGGTTGGTCAGGCAACAGATCATGAATCGACCATAAATTGGTTAAAGGAGAATTCGGTACGTACGATAACATCAACGAAAACGGAGTTTTACCATGGGATTCGTGCAGCGCCGAATTAAAAGAAAAGATCAACCAAGTCAACGACGTGTCCCATTTCGAGTGTTCCTGATGGTGGTAAGCAATTAGAGCAGCGCGCAGGTTCCTATTTATCCGATCCGCCAAAGACGGATTTGGATAATAGGGCGTGGTAGTAACAAGCTAAATCGCAAAGTCGAAACAAAATTTTGGAAATTTGAAAGAAGTAAAGGATTTCGCGTTATCTGAGACGAGAAATTGACACGATCCAAAAGCACTAAAAATAGAATTCAAACATAAGATCACGGTATTCGTAGTGGAAAGACGTGTCGGAAAGATTTAAAAAATGAGAAAACCCGTCCACACAAACGAGCGCAAATCGGTTTCCGAACACAGACCTAGGAAATGGACCCACGAAATCAATGAACATGCGTTCAATAGGTCGGGCTGCTGACTCAGAAGACAACTTCCCCACCTTGGTGCTCACAACCGGCTTGCTAATGTTACATCGATGACAAGACTTAACGAATTGCCTAACATCACCATCCATACCCTCCCACACGAAATATTCACGGATCTTCTTTCGCGTTTTGAAAATTCCAAGATGTCCCCCATTGGAGAACCATGATTACATTTCAGCATTTCAGAAACTAGATAGCCAGACGATTTTAGGTTTCTTGTCGTGACGAGCCTTGCAACATAATACGCCAGATTTGAGTTCGTAAGGTTTAATCAATTTACATTCGGAAGCCTCCACCATGATCTTGGTCAATTCTTCATCGTCTAGTTGATACTTCGCGATGTCCCAAATAACATAGGACTGTTGGTAATGATAGGCAATGCTGCATTAATACACCCCTCGATGTTACCCTCCTGAATTTCACCAGTTTCGGCACACATGCGACTCAGGGAATCAGCGATGACATTATCGCTGCCCCTAATATGTCGTATAGTAAATTTAAAGGAGGAAATTCTCGTCGCCCACCGTGCAATCCTACCATTACTGCGTGGCATTGCCAATACCCAACTCAATGCTTGATTGTCAGTTTCAATCTCAAATGGCACATGCTCAAGATACGCCTTGAAACGTTCCAAACCAAACATTACCGCCAGCACCTCTAATTCATAAACGGAATACTTAGATTCCACTTCATTAAAAGTTCTAGACGCATAGGCTATAGGACGACGTCCTAAATCGCAGTCTTGCAACAATACAGCGGCAACAGCGCCCAAGGAAGCATCCGTTTGTAGTACAAAAGGCTTAGAGAAATCAGGTACAGCTAAAACAGGGGCATTACATAGTGCACGTTTAAGATCTTCGAAAGCCGCTTGTTGAGATTCACCCCTTACGACGCAAGATGTTCAACGGAAGTGCCCTTGTGGGCAAAGTTCGGGATGAATTTACAAAAAATTAGTCATAACAATGAAACGAGCGATACCCTTCACTCATAGGCGGTTTGAAGTCCCGTATCCCTTGGGTTCTTGTTTGATCTACAGAAACTCCGGTTTGAAGACAATGTGACATAGGAACGATATCTCCGACTTAGCGAACAATACCTTTCCCAATTTTACCGTTAATCCAGCATCCCGTAAGCGTTGCAGAACCACCCGAAAATGGTTAACATGGTCTTCAAAAGATTCACTATAGACCACAACGTCATCCAAATAGTGATATAAGAAATCGAACTTTATACCAGAAAAAACGCGGTCCAAAATACGACTCAATACAGCCCTTCCAGTTGACAAACCAAATGGAACTCTATTAAACTGGAAGAGATTCCAATCAGCGGAGAAAGCAGTTAATGGTTTAGATCGCTCAGACAGAGAAGTTTGATTATACGCTTGATTAAAATCAAGCAGCGTAAAATAACGAGCTTTACAAAACGAAGAGAAACAGCTATGCAAGTCGGGCAACGGTATTGATTCTAGCACCACCTTTTGGTTAAGAATTCGAAAATCAACGACAGGACGGAAACTGCCGTCAGATTTTGGTACTAAAACATTGGCGACGAATATGAGGAGATGGATGAACTAATCACCCCTTGCGCCAACATTTTATCAATGATCTTTTTAAGCTCTAACATCCTCGGAGGATGGAGAATGTCGAGCTGGCACATTATCCGTAAGTTCAATATCATACTCCAATACGTTGGTGACACCCAATTTATCAGTAATTACCTCCGGAAATTCCTTACACAATCCTCGAATTACGTCCGCTTGTACAACTTCCAAATGACCCATATCCAACTCCTCAATTTAGTTGGAAATACTCAAATATTCAGCAATATGGGGTCCGAAGTCAATCAAATTACTATACATGTCCTCATTCAATTTATTAGACATTCTATCGACCCTTCTGTCAACCTGAACAAATTTTCCCTTAATTTCAGGTCGAAATCTAAAATACAATTCATCCCTCCGGATATCCAACAGCGATCCAGTGAACTACAGAAAATCTGCCCCCAAAATTACCGGACTAGACAATTTTTTACGATACAAATCCCAAACTTCCACGAAAAGTTCAATATCTTAATCTTTACCTTCACCGCGCCCAACACATCTATTTTCGAACAATTAGCAGACATCAATCGTGATTCTACCTCTTCCAATTTGGGCAATTTACAAATAGACACCATATTCTTATACCAATCTTCACTCACCAAATACACGACGCTCCCAGAATCCAACAGAGCTTTGACGGCGGCGTTATTAATCGAAATCTCAATTATAGGTAAATGCATATAAGAAGGTGAAGAAATCTTCCTACAAGCTACTGGACACAACATGTTACCTCCTTCTTCATCAACAATTTGATCATAATTATTTCACTCGGAGTTCGTCACTACCCGGGTATGATATCTGCATTTAATCTAGGGGTGGACCATGTTGCACTCTTGGCCTTAGTTGTCAATCCTTACCTTGAGGATTCTTACTGAATCGCGAAACGTGACCCGAACGTCCACAATTATAACATCGAATCACCTTTCGGTTCCCACACGGATTTGGTCCGAAATTCTGATTTATCACAACAGGTGTTATGAGCAATATCGGAGGAGGCAAATGAGAACTGACCCGTTGTGAATCAACCAATCGAACAGTTTCGGTTTTAACAGCAGCAACACTCAAGTCTTGAAAAGTTTTAGGTCGGGAACTCATGCCTAAATATGACCGTATATACGGCGTAACACCATCCACAATTATTGATACAATCTCCTCCTCTGATAGTGTCAATCCAAACACCTTTCCATATTTAGTAATGTCTTGAACGTAAGCATTCAATGGTTCCCCAAAATCTGAGGACGATAAAAATATTGTTAGATAACAGAACCCAACAACCGGCCGGGAACGAACATCGCCAAATTCTCTTTCAGAAATGTCTTAATGGAAACACCATACTGTATAGCATCGATCAGTTTGCTTTTAATAACCCCCGACGTGATCGGAAACATCATTTGGAATATCTGTTCCTCAGGAATTAAAAACACGGTAGCGCATTCTTGAATATCTACCAAGCCTCGAAGAAATTGAATAACTCCCTCCATAGAATCAGTGTTTAAATGTTTTATCTTTTCTACACAAGCAGACAACAGATGACTAATACCACCAAACTTAGTGCCTCAACACATAAATGAACATCCGCGAGAACCTCGAGGAACGACAGGACGATCAAAATACTCCCCCCTCTCGGCAGCATTTCTTGAGTTTAACATACCACCCATGCGTGAATCTCTTCCCCGAATGCATGACAATGTGGGCCTTAGGGAAGTTACATTCCGAATACCACGTTCATGCCCGATATGTCCGCTCGGCCTGACACGATAGTGTAATTCACTATTAATAGAACACGGCAACCCCTTTAAACAGTCACGTTCTCTAGACATTGGAACAGCTGATCTCTCGCATCTACCAGTCACACTAATAGGCATCACACTGCTGAATCCAGCGAGATTATAATGACCCAACGACGTACCTACACCGAAACCGTTTCTCAATTGGGAATCAACCTCGTCTTCTCCAGAAATATATTATTCCATTATATCATCAATCACTTGACCAGAAATACACGAATCAGATCTCAACAAATGGGCATTTCGCTTTCCGACCCGAACAGTTTCATGGATTGAGAACTCCGGAACAACAGTCCTCACAGTCCCATCACCATAACGATTCAGCGATTGCCTCGAAACTCCACTTAGAACCATCGACATCAAGATAATATGAACTAGAAACATTCAAACCTTCGGTCTTAGTAAATTCACGAATAGAAACAGAAGTATATACATTTTTAGGCAATGTATCACGTGACAAATCATCGACATTACCAACAAATATGTTATTATCCTGCTCAGCATTCCGGAAGTTAGAATCTCTACTTGAATCACCTAGATGGCGTACTCCAGAACTAGTAGGCGAAACATTGGTATTTTTATAATTAACAGTTACAACTCTTTCGTGATCTAAATTAATCTCTCTAGCCAAGTTTGACAATAAAGTCTCCGGTTCCTTCAATAGATTTTCGCCTACCGACGCAGTAGTCTCCTGCGCATACGCGATATCTAACCTTTCGCACGGAATTCTTAAAGAACTCCAAAGAAAACATTAAAGGTCATAAGACCTCGTAGATAAAATAAAATAACAGAAACAAAACCAAACCCTTCCTTATAAACAATCACAGAAAATGTTTCCCGTATTCGACTTTGTTGAAATTTACATTCGGTCACAGTTAAGGTAATAAGATAGAAGGTGGCGATAAAATATAATAGTCGACGCAAATCACAACAAATTTAAGTTCTCAGTTTTAAAACTTTTTAACGGCACTAATAGTTTCACGATTACGCTTTTTCGGGAGCCCGCCAGCTCCCGGTAAGCGGCCAGAGATTCTGTTAATCAACTCTCACATTGTCAGCAACACTCAGACGTTGTCACATTTTTGTTTCCTTTATTCATTCCGCCGTGGTACCAACATTGCAAGTCCTCGAACATTGCCGTCTGCCAACTTGAAGATCCAAATCTCCTTTCTTCTCGCCCGCCAACAGATAGCAAACTTCAAATAATATCGAAATAAGTTTCATGGTTTTGCCCATAACATTCACTGAAGAAATAAGGTTTTAGGAGACGTGCCAATACTGACATGTTCCAAACGGGTTTTAGAAGCTGTTCAATTCATAGATTTTGATTATCAGAGAAGTTCATAGATGGAAATGTGTTTTAGGAGACATGTCTATTCTGACAAGGTCCAGCAGGGTTTTAGAAGAATCTGGGTAGGGAATTAGTAACCAATATGTGACATGTGGGGTAGGGTATTAGTAACCAATATGTGACATGTGATAGCAACTGTCACAAAAATTTAAAAATTTAAAATTAAAAATTCAAAGAGAAATAATTTCAACTCTGAGATTTACTGATGACATCGTCAAATTAGTCGACACACCTGCAGATTTGAATGAGTTTTAAATGGTATGCATTCTGTTTTGAGGGAAGAATTCACGATGAAATTAAAAATATATATAAAACAAAAATATTTGAACGCAGCCGAAAGAAATCAGAAATCTGCAAGGAATTCATATTGCTCGGTGAAAGGCTAAGGGAAGTCGGAGACTTCTGATACTTAGAAAGCAAAATAACCATTGTTCGACAAATGGTGGAGTATATAAAAAGCAGGTTGGCTCAGGCAAGGAAGCATTTTTAGAAGAGAGGAATCTGTTGACATCGAATATAGATTTAGGTATAAAGATGAGTGGGAGAAGAAGGACGTTTTTGAAACTGCTAATGAAGAAAAGAGATAGGTTGGAGGGACACATTTAAATACCCAGGAATAGCAAAGTTACTTATGGAAGGTAGGGTCGAGGACAAGAACGGTGAGGATAGACCAAGGTTAGAATATGTTAAACAGATTGCCCCGGATGAAGGGTGTTGTAGCTATGTAGAGATGAAACGCAAACAACAAATTGAAGCATGATAGGAAATGTGGAGAACAGTACTTTATAGGAAATAATAGGCTTAAGGGCTGAATTATTTATTTTTGATTTTTCTAGCAGCAAGACAGTAAAAGCCTTTTTCCTTGCTAGTCCATCCTTTTCTTCCATTTCAGTCACAGCACATAATACATGCACATGTCACTTACACGTGACTTGGTCCTCAATAGTTATACCAGCACAGCTTTTAAGAATGAATGTATAAATCATTCATATATGTCATATAAACAATATTCTACATGAGCATCTAAACAAAGAACTGCAACATTTGTGATCAGGGCAGGTACATTGTCAAGAAACTTCCAGTAAGCCAATTATAGTAAGTGCCTCTAGAGAGACTGATTTGTAGACTATTTGACATACCCTTCGCCACTGCATAATGCTCCTAACTGCAAGCAGTAGGCCTACTGTATTAACATTATATATCAACAGCAGCTATTAGAGTTACTGCAGTACAGGTAAAAAGGATTTATTTGCTAAAAATAATAAACATAACCTTCCCGGTTTTCCAGGCTGCCAAGAAAGGTGAAACATCAAGTATAATGCGACAAGCCAACATGTATAATATTGTAACTTCTCCATACAGAAATATAAAGTTAAGAACAGGCAACTAATACAACGTGTTTGTGCTAAGGATAAGCTGGCTTCACAACAGGCAACTAATGCAATGTGATTGTGCTAAGGATAAGCTGGCTTCACAACAGGTAACTAATACAACGTGATTGTGCTAAGGATAAGCTGACTTCACAACAGGCAACTAATGCAATGTGATTGTGCTAAGGATAAGCTGGCTTCACAACAGGCAACTAATACAAAGTGATTGTGCTAAGGATAGATAAGCTGGCTTCACAACAGCCAACTAATACAACGTGATTGTGCTAAGGAAAAGCTGG
Source organism: Meconema thalassinum (assembly GCA_946902985.2). NCBI lineage: Eukaryota > Metazoa > Arthropoda > Insecta > Orthoptera > Tettigoniidae > Meconema > Meconema thalassinum. The sequence goes on from OX336398.1 coordinate 210,435,301, forward strand.
CTTCACAACAGGCAACTAATACAACATGACTGTGCTAAGGATAAGCTTGCTTCACATCATGTACCCTTCACCTATGAGGATTATAATATAGTCCCCACTAGCTCACTGAATAAAACAACGGTACACATAATGTGAGGTCCAGGGTTTGAGTCCAGCACTAGTAGGAAAATATAATGCTTTACCATCCATCGAGACGTCTTGTACTTTCCTCACTTTTCACAACCTAATAGCAGACAGGTTCCATTTGTCATCAGCACGGTTTAAATACACAATTCTGGAATCCCTAAATAGCATTGATGTGGGCGATCAGGTCATGTCCTATATAAGATGCAACATGTAAAAACCCAATAAGGTACTTACCTCTTTGAAATCTCCACCACTGGTTAAAGATGGAGTTTCTGTTGGATCAATATCTGGTATGGAGGATTCTTCTATCTTAATGTCGTCAGTGAGATTGGTATCATCCTACGGAGAAATTCCTTGTGTCACAAACATGTTCCTTTGCATAGGTGAAATTAAATCTTATACAGTTTTCCAATACTTTGAATTCCTTTGAAAAAAAATTGACATACAGTACAAAACCTAAAAGAGAAATTTTGTACACAATGGTACTTCTGTTTTCAGAGTTAACATCCCAGACTTGGGTAACTCCATCAGCTGATCTCAATATATATTTATTGACCCCATTCACTTCTTTAAAAACCGCACCAAGATCCGAATCCTGTGTCAGATCACGAGATAACACCGAGTCAATCTCCAACATTGTAAGCTGAGTACAATTATGAAGACAGGGCACGAAAACAGATACTTGTAAAGGCTGTGAATGGATGGAGCGAGCAGTGGAAATCATTGGAAAAATGAGATCAAAAATAATATTAAAAATTATAAGTATTTAAGGAACGAACAATGAAAAGAATTAGGCATTTACCGTACATTGTGTGGAAATATTCAAAGACACCGGAAGAATATAGAAAGAGGCTGATGGGCTACAGAACGGAGAAGCCGGGAATGCTCCACGCCGCACAAACCAGAACTTGTTGAACGCCTGAGAGGATGGATACAGAGATTCGAGCATCGAACCCAAGGGTAATCCACAGCGGATAGAATTGAATATAAGTAGTGAAATAGAGTGCAGATTATTTCTTATTGAGTGTAGGGAAAATTTGTGAATTTTTTGAATTTTGCGAACTCTGGAGTTTGCTCGATGGTTTGAGCACATTTCATTCAACCCACAACGCGACGCAACACGTCCTCTTAAAAACTCCATAGCGACACGTGAGCATGACAGACCCACATCCACGAAAATTTTAAATCTCAAATAATTCCCAGACGCTGAAAGATAATTCCATTAAATTTACACGTTTTAAATAATTCGAAATGCCACAGGGAGGGAGAAAATAGGGGTAAGCTTAAATTATCAATATAGAATTCTTAAGCTTTGAAATAAAATTTATGAAAATAAACAAAATACGAAAACCACAGACTTTACATGGAAAGTGGAGTCACCACGCCTGTTAATTTACTAAGGCTACGGAGCCAAGCTCTGGGTTCAGGAGACCAATAAGACATTACTACATTTAATTTTTCCTGCAGGCATTTCAAACACACCTTCCGTGAACTTTTAAGACTAATGATATTGTAACATTTCACACACCTGTAACTAGTTTGCCGATGGTTATTGTAAGAGCACAATGAGCAGTACTTCTTCCTTTTTATCAATTATTTTCATATATAGGAGGAATAATAATAGTAAGAAGAAGAAAAATGTGAATTTGCAGGAACACCACGTTTCAAACGCTTCAATTCTCCTTTTTCTGCTGCAACAATAGTCCACGTTTCACTTCCATCGAGTGCCATGCTCCAGGCTTTCAAAAATGGCTTCCTAATACCTAAATCTATTTTCGATGTCAACAGATTCCTTTTTTGTAGCAACGCTTTCCTTGCCTGAGCCAACCTACTTTTTATATCCTCTTTGCTTCGTCCATCAATGGCTATTTTGCTTCCTAAGTAACAGACTTATCCTCTTCCTTCAGCGTTTCACCTGCCTATTTGATGTCCTTAGAGGTTTCTGATTTTTTTCGGCTGCATTCCAATATTTTTGTTTTACATTTATTAATTTTCATCATGAATTCTTTACCCCAGACGGAGTCCATACCATTCAAAAAAAATTACGAGCCTTACAGTAGTAGCATATGATGTGTAACATCTGACATGCTAACCTACTAAGAAATTGAGATGAAATATACGTGAAGTCAATTCTTTTCAGCTGTACTCCTCCAGTTTTTATTTTTTCTCACGATTCTTTCGTCGATAATTTCGCATAGATTCTGCTCTGGATTTACCCATCACCGCAAATCACAAAATCATGATAAAAAGGGGCGTCACCCCGAGTCCTACGACACCTAATACAGCATTATTGGTTCGCGAAATATTAAAAAGCCGATGACCCTTTAGTTTTGGGTCATTTGTTAAATTAAGAGGAGGATAGAAAAACGGGGGGCGTCACCCCAAATCATAGGACACCTCATACAAGTCCCTAGGATGATTGGTTTGCGAGATATTAAAATGCCGATGACCTATTAGTTTTGAGTCCTTTGGTTAAATTATGGGGGCAATAGGAAAACGGGGGGTGTCACCCCGAGTCCTAGGACACCTCATACAAGTCCCTAGCATTAATGGTTCGCGAGATATTAAAAAGCCATTACCTATTAGTTTTGGGCCAATTGGTTAAATTATGGGGGCAATAGGAAAACGGGGGGTGTCACCCCGAGTCCTAGGACACCTCATACAAGTCCCTAGCATTATTGGTTCGCGAGATATAAAAAGCCGATTACCTATTAGCTTTTTGGTCCTTTTGTATAAATTAGGGGGCTATAGGAAATAAGGGGGCGTCACTCAGAGTCCAAGTACACCTCATAAAAGTCCCTAGCATTATTGGTTCACAAGATATAAAAAAAACGATGACCTATTAGTTTTGGGTCGTTTGGTTAAATTAAGAGGGCTATAGGAAAACGGGGGGAGGGGTCACCACGAGTCCAAGGACACCTCATTCAAAGTCCCCAGCATTATTTGTTCGCGAGATATTAAAAAACCGATGACCCATTAGTTTTTCCGGGAGCGCAAATCCCTTGTTAACAGTGAACTCTGTTGGTCATTGAAATAACTACTTGTAAAACTCGAGTGCCAAATACTCAACGGTGCGCATACGCGAGGTACGTCGTGGTACTAATGATTTATTGTAGGAACATCTTTAATGGGGTCTCCAAACCTTGAAGTAAACCGTATGCGATATACATTCCACATCAAACGTATGAATATGTATTAATACATCATAATTGTTTTCAGCAAATATGATATAATTAATATTTTCCCACCAAAGAACGACAACTTGAAGATGATTTATTGTAGGAATATCTTCAAAGGGGCCTCCAAACCTTGAAGTAAACCGTATGCGATGTTTCCTCTTACACATTTCCGTCCCTTTTCCAAAATCACTCCCACAAAAAATATCCAGCAACCGAGTGGAAGGATGTTACACATCAAAAATGTGAATTAGTAGGAAAAAGAAACAATCACGGTAAAGAAACACACTTCTACACCGGACTGCAGTTTGTCGCCATCCTGTGATGACATGCGAGTACACCAGACTCATATTATTTTATAGCCCGTTGCGACACGTCAGCCTGTAAGGCTCCCTAGGTGTTAGAAATATTTCCCTTACATTCAACGGCTGCTGTCAACCGCACCGTCATATGCCACGCCTGCACGACAACTGGCTGTAGCGAATTTACAAAGGTTTTTCTGACCGCCTAGAGGCACAGGGAGCCAATACTTGACATGAAATAAATTGTATGAGTCTGATAGACTCACGTGTCGCGTTGTGGGTTAAACTGGAAAGTTCTACACCGACACGAGGAGCTATCATATTCTTCAGAATTATTTGTTGTAGAGCGTAAATTAATTGTACGAGGCTTTAAAAGCACGATTACTTCGATAAAATCAGATATAAGTAAGAGTGATTTAAACATAAAGATGAGACGTGTTGGAAATGCACGAGAAGAATTATTCCGAGTGCTAAAATAATAGAATCCGTGGTAAATCTGAAAGCAGTGCAATTCTTCTTTTACTACAATTGAAACAAGAGAAGAAGCTGTGGTACAATTATTAGGAAATCTGGCACTCTAGAGAAGATAAATTCAACCAGCATAATGAGGAACTAAATTCACTTAGAAGGTGAGTTCAACCAAAATTCGAAGCACCAGCTTCAGGAGATGGAAATGTTGAATTGAGATGTAACTGATGTCGAGTATAATCCAGGAGGCGGTGCTCAAGTGACCGTGAAAACTTGTTTGATGTGCAGGTGTTAAGAGCTTTTTGATACTGTTTTGAAATGCAAACTGGCAAAGGCTAAGGAGAGCCGATAAGTCGGTTAATTGGTTTGAAAATATTTCTTCCTTAGTCATCATCATCATCTTTATTTCCCTTTTTCCAGCTGACATTGGGTGGGAGTAGTGTGTTTTGGATGGTTCAAAACCCTCCACCTCCACACCCTCCACACAAGATGGCGGCGGTGCGATATCTCTCGAACTTATGGTTGGATTTTAACAAATGAGGTGTCATTGAACTCGGGCTGACACCCCCTTTCCAATGGACAACATATTTCAACCCCAAAATAAAACCTACCCCTACTAGGGGGTGAAATTGTATTTTTTTTGAGAATCTCTCTTTCCAATTGCAACATGTGAGAGTTTGAATGCTAATATGGAATGAAAAGTTGTTCTACACAAGAGACATGTGTGCGGTGGAAAGCCACTATGAATTAGCATGCCCACTCATGGCTTTTGAAGAGGGTGGGGGAGCGGTTCCTTGTTGACGAGTCCCTGCGGACGGGTCATTGTTGACGAGTCATTGTTGACGGGTCCTTGTTGACGTGTCCTTGTGGACAAGTCCTTGTGGACGAGTCCTTGTCCCTTTGGACTGATCCCTTTGGACGGGTCCCTTCGGCCTGGTTCCTACGGACTAGCCCATGAATTTAGTTAAATTATATTAAAGGGCCTAACTACATTTGTGTGTGTGTGTTGAATTGACGTTGTTCACTAATCCCCCCACTACTATAATGGGATAACGATATGAAAGGAAAGTGACGAAATACATGTGAACATACAAGGGATCTAACTTGGTGGATGGATGTGTTCTAACGAGTCATTTGTAGTTGAAAGAGAATAATACACGTTCTTAAGATGTTAAAACTTAAGAAATGACACGTTCAGTAAGACGTCTTGTTACTTCCTGTGTCATATTACAGACATGGCAGAGAGCGCGCAGATCTGTTGCTATGACTAACACTGCAGTAATTTGAAACCGCAAGTGTTCATTAAGACAATGGATGATGATCATGCAAAGTTAGCAGTTATTGGATATTACACAGGTGTTCCATCCGGTGTCATGTTGCTGACATACCAGAGAGCGCACACTGCTGTTGCTATGACTGACGCTGCAGTAATCTGAAACCCCATATGTTGATTAAGACAATGGGTGATGATCATGCAAAGTCAGCAGTCATTGGATACCACACAGGTGTTCCTAGTGTACTTTGGACTCTCAACTGTATTGGGAAAGGAATTGCAATGATCTGCAAAAAACTGCTGACACGAGCGATGAGAGTTTATATATGAGGGGTGTCATATATCTCCCTACTGTCAGTCTTTATTATTCGCTTTGAGTGAACAGTGCTCTATTAGTGCTCAAGAGTTGTAAAGCCGTTTTGGTAGAAAATCATTAAATTATTTTGCAAAGTAAGTACTTATTATTAATGGATTGTAGTCTCTTATTACTTATTGATGTTGAATTTATTGATTGGAATGTATTTATTGATTGATTGATTGATTTGTTTGCAGATAATTGGGTACTTGTAGGATACCAGATTCCTACAATCTGTTCATTCAGTGGCATCAGTTGATCAATTATAAAAAGGTAAGCGCCCCTCTAATAACTTTTAAACAGTTAGAGTGATATTTTCCAATGTTCACCACTACATGTCAGTGAAAATGGTATATTTGGCAGTCAAACGTTGGAACTACTTGACCATGATGTGTAAAGCTAATTTTGTAGGTTAGATTTTGATTACCACTCTATTAAGTTCGAATGTTCATTGCTAGGTGTCAGTGACAGAGGGAATATTTAAAGTCTTAACCTCAGTTCACTTAACTTTACCTAACTTAACCTTGTCATGTGACATGTTTTACAAGTTTAAACTTGTTTTAAGACTGACTATGACGTCACACTTAGATCACTTAACTGGCGATCGCTGGTTTCCAATATGTGACATGTTCTACAAGCTTAGACTTGTTTTAAGACTGACTATGACGTCACACTTAGCTCACTTAACTAGTGATCGCTGGTTTCTATCACGTGACATGTTCTACAAGTTTAGACTTGTTTTAAGATTGGTTATGACGTCACACTTAGCTCACTTAACTGGTGATCACTGGTTTCTATCACTCTATCATGTTCCAATGTTCACCGCTAGGTGTCAGTGACAGTGGTATATAGTAACCCCCAGTTAGAACTACATGAAGTTAGACTTGCTAGGAGTTCACAGATGATCGATTTAAATATCCTGCTATAACCATTGACTGGAATATAATTAAACTATTTATATTGTAAATTTTGTTTTATCTTTTACTAACATTGATTATTTCTTTCTTTTATAGATAACTTGGAAAGTAATCATCATGTTCAAGTGTGGTGACTGTAAGAAACAGTTCTCAAGACCTGACAACCTTCAACGTCATGCAAGTACAAAACATAATCAGAAAATGTTTGTGTGCAGTCATTGTGCTACCACATTTAACAGGCAAGATAGTCTTACACGACATGTAAATTTAATGCATGTCAGTTCAGCACCATTTTCGTGTTCAGTTTGCGAACTTGGTTTTTCTGATGTAAAGCGATATCAATCCCACAAGGTTGAAGTGCATGGAGAACAACAGGAATTGAAATATGTAAAACCATCAACTAGCACGGAACCTTTAAATGAATGTGATGCTCAAAAGCGTAAACGTTCTCAAGATTGTGAAAATAGTTGTGCAACAAAAAGAATGGTGAACCTTCAATAACACATTGTGATGTATGTAATATTGATATACCTTCTTCAATCATTCATGGACATTTACGCAGTATTCAACATAAAAATAACACTTGCCATGAAAGAAATTCTGGAAATGTTCAACAAATTGGTAGTGCATTTAAAAGTCGAATTGCTAGTTATAGACTTCATAGTGAAGAAAAAACTCAAAGTATTGAATCATTTTTAAAAAATGTTCAACCTACTGTGTTTGGCTTAGGAGAAAATGTTTTATTAGAGCATAAAACAATTAAAATGAATTTTGAACTTTTTGGCCTCTATGTAAAAACTGGGAGCGAAGGTGAAATTACAGATATCAAATCCTTTAATACAAAAAACATAATTGTTAGCGAATCAACTAATATTAGTGATATATACCAAAATATTTCAAGTGCTATCATTGTGAAGAGTGAAGAGTTCCAGGAATGGGAGTCAGGCTGGGCGTTAGTTGAAGTACTTTATTTAGAAACCAACATGAATAAATATAATCCCCTTCGAGCATCATCATACGTTGATTTGCCAGGATGGATCAAACGTAAGCATGCTTGTGTAAACGTTATGAATAATGATGACGCATGCTTTGCATGGGCTGTAACCTCAGCTCTCCATCCAGCAGTGGGACATTTGGAGAGAACGTCATCTTCTCCTCACTATTCTTCAGTGTTAGATTTAAAAGAAATAGAATTTCCTATGGCGATAAAAGACATTCAACGTTTTGAAGAGCTGAACAATGTAAGTATTAATGTTTATGAAATTGAAAATAAGAGTATAGTAGGCCCTCTATATTATACTCAGGAAAAAAAGGATGCTCATGTAAATTTACTATACATAACTGAAGGTGAAAACGCCCACTATTGTTGGATAAAACATTTAAGTAGACTTGTTGGTAGTCAGCTATCAAAAAGAGAAAATAAGAAGTGGTTGTGTGAAGGCTGTTTGCTCTATTTCAGAAAAGAGGATCAACTAACTCAACATCAAAAATGGGGGTGTAATCATGTGTGTACGGTATTACCAACTCCTAAAAATAACATTCTAAAATTCAAGGATTATGAGAAACAGCTTCGAGTACCATTTGTTATATATGCTGACTTCGAGGCTTTGCTAAAACCATTTAATACATGTTCATCAAATCCAGCCCAACCTTTCACCAACACAACTCACATTCATGAACCTTTTAGCTTTGCATATTATATTAAATGTAGTTATGATGACTCTTTAAATAAGTTTGAGCTCTATAGAGGACCTGATGCACCTAAAGTTTTTATGGAAAGGCTTGAGAAAGATGCCATTCGTATATCCTCTATTTTAAATACGATCATTCCAATGGAGTCACTAACTTCCTCAGAGCAAATGAATTTTGAAACTGAAACTAATTGTTTTATATGTGGTGAATGTTTATATTCAGACAGGGTTCGCGATCATGACCATTTAACAGGAAAATATCGTGGTGCTGCTCACCAAGAATGTAATTTAAATTATAGAGTAAGTAAATTCATTCCGGTCATTCTACACAACGGTAGCAAATACGATAACCACTTTATCGTTAAAGAATTTGGAGCTTCAGATGTGAAAATTGATGTGATTGCGAATAATAAGGAACAATACATATCGTTCACAAAATACATCAAAACTAGCAATAAAAAAACCATTAAACTGCGATTTTTAGATTCATTCCGCTTTATGCCGAGTAGTCTTGATAAGCTGGCTAGTAATTTAAAATCAGATCAGTTTCATGAAATTCATCGTGTCTTTCCTAAAGAAGATGATTTTAATTTGATTCGTCAAAAGGGTATATTCCCTTATGAATATATTAACTGTGTGGAACGTCTTGAGGAGTGTTGTTTACCACCGAAAGATGCATTTTACAGTTCCTTAAACACAAGTCATATCAGTGATCAGGAATATTTACATGCACAACGTGTATGGACACAGTTCCACATTCAAACTTTAGGAGAATTTTCAGACATATATTTGAAGACAGATGTGTTATTATTAGCAGATGTTTTTGAAAATTTTCGAAATGTTTGTATGAAAACTTATGACCTTGATCCTTGTCAGTATTTCACTGCTCCTGGGTTAAGTTTCAGTTCAATGTTGAAAAAAACGAAAGTAAATTTAGAATTAATGACTGATATAGACATGATCAATTTTATAATATCATCAATTCGAGGTGGATTAAGCCAATGTAGCGGACGGTACTCTAAAGCGAATAATAAATACATGCCTAGCTACAACCCTTGTGAAGAGTCAAAGTATATTGTCTACCTCGATGCAAATAACCAATATGGTTGGGCTATGAGTCAATATCTACCACTGAAAGATTTTCGCTGGCTGACACAACCTGAAATTGATGTCTTACATGTTGACACTCTTAATGATAACGATGATAAAGGATATATTTTAGAGGTAAATCTTGAGTACCCTAAAGAGTTACATGATGATCATAATGATTTATCATTTTGTCCTGAGAATATGAAATCTCTATACATCACATCACGAACAAAAATGTTAATTGATAATGTAAATGATAAATGTAAATATGTAATACATTATCAAAACTTGAAACAGTGTCTACAGCATGGATTAAAATTAACTAAAATTCATCGCGTATTGCAATTTCAACAGTCAGCATGGCTCAAACCGTATATTGATCTAAACAATAATTTAAGAACACAGTCAACAAACGCGTTTGAAAAGGATTTTTATAAACTCATGAATAATAGTGTTTTTGGAAAGACTATGGAGAATGTTGATAAACGAGTTGATGTAAAGCTGATAACAAAGTGGGAGAATGATGGTAAAAGGTATGGTGCGAGCAACTTAATAAGCAAGCCTAACTTTCATAGCTGTTCAATTATTCATGAGGATTTAGTTGTAATACAAATGAATCGTCTTAAAGTAACTTACAACAAACCCATATATGTGGGATACACCATTCTGGAATTGTCAAAAACACTTATGTATGAATTTCACTATGATTATGTAAAGAAAAACTATCTTGATAATGCTAAATTACTCTACACAGACACAGATTCTTTTATTTATGAGTTTAAAACTGATGATTTTTATGATGATATCAAAACTGAGCTAAATAGGTTTGATACAAGTGACTATCCAGAGGATAATATTTACCATTTACCTCTAGTAAACAAAAAGGTTCTTGGGAAATTTAAGGATGAATGTGCTGGTGTTATTATAGACACCTTTGTAGGCACAAAATCTAAATCATACAGCTATATGACAATTGATGATGTAGTAGTAAAAAAATTAAAAGGAGTGAAAAAGAATGTTGTTAGTAAAGAGTTAGATATAAGTGATTATAAGAACTGTATAGTTAGTAACCCACCTGTATTATATAAGAAAATGTGTGTATTTAGAAGTAAAAATCATCAGCTACATACCAATTTGTTGAACAAAGTTGCTTTAAGTAATGAAGACAACAAACGATTCATTATACCCAACACATTTAATACTCTTGCTTGGGGAAACAGTCGTATTGACGACTATTACTTTACTTAAGTCTAATGATCACTATATTGTAATATTTGTAGTGTGTTTTATATTGTAATTTTTTTTTTTTTGTAAAAACTGTAAGTAGAATGTATAATGATAGGCTACAGTTGTTTAGTAAAAATAAGATAAGTAATACATTTTAGTGTAAAATGTTTTGCTGTTGTATATTACAAAAATGATTTTAAAAAAATTACTGAATGTGTGAACTAAACAAGGGGAATGTAAAAAATGTAAAGTGGAAATTGTAACTATCCATGTGTGAAAAAGTGAAATGGCTATCACCATTTTAAAATTAAAAAGACATTGTAATCTGGTAAACCTTGTTTTTTATTTCACAACAACTAAAATGTATAGAATGTGTAAACCAAACAAGGGAATGTAAAAAATGAAAAGTGGAAATTGTAAATATTCATGTGTGAAAAATGAAATGGCTATCACCATTTTTTAAAAATTAAAAGATATAGTGATTCAGTGAACCTTATTTATATTTCACAAAAAAATGTACAGAATGTGTGAACTAAACAAGGGGAATGTAAAAAAATGTAAAGTGGAAATTGTAAATATTCATGGGTGAAAAAATGAAAATGAAGAAATGACTATCACCATTTTTAGAATTAAAAGACATTGTGATCTGGTAAACCTTGTTTCTTATTTCACAACAACAAAAATGTACAGAATGTTTAAACTAAACAAGGGGAATGTAAAAAAAATGTAAAGTGGAAATTGTAAATATTCATGTGTGAAAAAAAATGAAATGGCTATCACCATTTTTTAAAATAAAAGACATTGTGATCTTGTAAATCTTGTTTTTATTTCACAACAAATAGAGCTTTACAAAAATAGAATACAAAGAAAATACCAATTCCTCAATCCTTTTCAATGTCCATGTCCACTCATTATCAACTTTCCTTTTATAACACTAATCACAATGACGACTGCCAACCTCTCTCCCACTGAGACATCACAGAATGTCAAAAGTTGTTTAGCTTTTCAACGATTCTTTATCCGCTACACGTCTTAATGCAGAATGACTGTGGTGATAAGAAAGGTGCATGCTTGATCCAAAGGATTAATAGGTATATCACTATGCTGCAAAGGTTCTTCAAGACAAGTTCCAGGACTACACAAATAATAACCAGGTAGGTAGATTTCGAAAGTCAAGTATTGAATTACTTTGTTAATGATGCCATTGCCAGTACAGGTCTGGCATATCCTTTTCCATCGATGGTAAAAAGGTTTGATCTTCCTCCTCTTCTGTGGATGATGTTTGTTGTTGTTGCTTTCTTTCTTCATTACTCCCGTGGTATGAGGAAACAAAGTCATTACACTGACTTTTATGACCATGATACAGTTTGACTAGCTGACAAGTAGCACACCGTCGCATAGAGGGTATTTTTGCCATAGCCACTTGCTTATGGTGATCATAATCTGTACATGGTTGCAATTCACTTAACACAGGGTCTTGAGTCCATGATTTTGGTACATGTTGCCAGATTTCTTTCACTGCATTTGCTGCGACATAATAAATGAATGATTTTGGAAGAGCCAATAATTCTTCTTTAGTAAAACTGTCTAGTTTCTTTTTACACACAAAGAACTTTCCAATCGCTTTATCGGTAGCATCCCCTTTCTCCATGGTATCACGTTGATGTTTACACGTCGCTTGTAGAAATCTCACTGGTGTCATTCACAGGTAAACCTTTAGTTTTAATTTTATTTAACAACTCCCAGCAGGCATTGGTGGATAGCCAATGAAACAATTGCCACACCTGTGCCAAGGCTTTATGGGTAATATTGTCACAGGGGCAGCGATCCATGAGTGTTTGCAGCGATGGACAGCCCATGTCCATTTAATCGATACATTGACAGTAAGACGCTAAAAATGGTTGTATCCATTGACGTTTTTCACTACCTTTCACAAATATTACATGGGCAGAAGACAAGTGGGCTTTCATGACCATGTCCAGGTGCTTATATGAAATGGTTCCTCGCTTCCAGTCTAGTTGCATATGAGTTTCAATCCACTGGGTTTGTTTACGGTCTTTATCACACAACAAATCAAACGCATAAGGTGGTTTAAACACCAAATGAGTAGCTTGTGATATCCAAAAAGTGGAACAATCGATGATGGCCACTTCTTTAAATATAAATTTGTTATCTCCAATTTTAAACCCTTGACAGTCGACAATCAGTGTACGCAACATGTTCACTCTTGTCTGGATCAAGTCCAACTGACTACAGACTGACAATTGTTCAGTAAGGTGTACCCATGTCATTTACTTACATTCCATTCTAGTAAAAGAAAAGAAAAACATCGAGTAGTCACTATAGAGGTTAGGATATGACAGGGGGGGGGGGGCATAAGAAATAATAATATAACAACAACAACCAATTTTTTTTATTTCATTATTTTATTAGCATAACAAGTTTTACATTCTTTTTTCATTCTAGGATAGAGGCGGTACCATCTCATACAACAAAAAAGTCTTTTGTGTTTATAGTGTCCATAACACCGATGATATCCCAATGTCTCTAAACTGGATGTTTTTGACTGTGAGCTGCTCACTGAAGCACTGCCGGCACCATAAAGTCCACACGTATCATAACTTTTTTCATCACTCAGAGGCATGAGTGAGGGGTAACTTGAATGACAGGGTATATTACCCACCTCCATTCTGCACAGGTAGGGGCAGGCAGGTGACCAGCGCTGATGTTCCTGCATGGGTTCATCACTCTCTTGCCATTGGTCTAAGATGATGGGACAAAACACACATTTCACTTCATCTCTTCTTTTTAAATAGTAGAATCCAGCGGCTGCTAAGGCTTGAGGGTTTATAAAAGGCACCGGCCACATCGCAAAGGTCTTGAAACGTTGTTCCTCAGATTTTAAATTCATGGATGTAACTTCTCTTGAGGCTTGAAAGCAAGACATGACTGAGTGGTTTGATGTGTGTTGACCTGCTATTTATACACTTGTCACTTGGTTGGACAGTGGATAATAGTTGACTTGTTTGTGATGAATAATCAAACAGTAGGCCGTGGTATTGGCTGGAACATTGTCATGCGTTTCAAAATCTAGTCGAATGTCAATATTGGATGGTTTGACAGACTCTTCCAAGTAGGAACAGTCAAAGACAATCAGTGGCGCCCTTGTCTTAAAAGCTTGGGGTGACAACATTGGACAATTCTCTTTTTGATAATACGACCATCTAAATTTAGAAAACAAGTCGTACAGGGGGGCAAACTTATTTTTTGAAAAATCTAAATCCAGCCCTTCATAGGGAAACACAGCACCGTTGAGGAAAAGACGTGCATTTCTCAATTGCAGGTGATCAAATTGCGTGACATCTTTGGTTTGTTGATACTTGCGATTCGTTTGATAACCCACAATCATGTAGAGAGGTCTCTCTGTATAGCGGGCTGTTTTTATAGACCAACTGTGTGTGTTGGTGGTGGGCAATAACGGGTACTCATGGAGTGCCCAGCTTCTAAATTCCATGGGTAGAGGTATATCTCTCTTTACCATTTTGAGTATGTCCAGTTTTTTGCTATCGTTAAGGGTCACATGAGGCACTTTCCATAGCAGGCGTTGTAGTTGAATTTTTGAATCAATGGGGGCATTGTCGACTCCCTTGAGTGCATTATTATCACTCCTGTCTCTCACTAGATAAAGCACTTGTCTTGCGTTGACCACAATGCGCTGGTGATCTTCAGCAAAACCCAAAATCAGTTTAAGAGGTAAATATCCAGTGAAGGTGCCATCGGTGTGTACCATCCAGTCATTGGTCGAGTCTGGGCACCAACCCGCCATGCAAAGTGTTTTAGCTTCTTCCTCACTATAAGAGGGATATAGTTTCATGACACTGGAAATACCCACATTTCGAGTGCTATCCACCACGATATCGTTAATGACATATCGTACTTCAGAAAACAGGAAGGCAAAAGCATGGTTGGCTAACTTGGATGTAGTGGGTGTAGAACCATCGGCTTTGGTGAGTCGACCTTCAATCTGAATAACACTTTCATGCGGTAGGGTGTAAATATCTTGGTTGTTGATAACAAATTGAATTTCATCATTGTTATTGAGTCCAGGTGTTTGAGCTTGATAAGAATGCAGATCAATTCTTACCACTCCTGATTGCTCCTCGATGTGGTTCGCTACCTCTAGAATAGAATTCATCGCTGGGGTTAATGTGGTAACCCAAATGCTGTAAAATCTGCTTGTTCTGAGATGTTAACGTGTATTCACGTGGTAAACAACTAACACCATTCCTAGACGGTGCTGTTGCTTTATATACAAACTTCATAGTGGTTTTAGCACCAACTTGTAAGTCACTGGTGTGGTAGAATCTAGATCAATGAGTTGTTGCTCTCTATTGATCAGTCTTAATGTTATATTACTAATACCATCGACAGCCACAGAGTGAAAAAGCACCACTGGAGGGTTTTCACGAATAATATAACCATTGGGCGATGTTATAATAAAGTCATAAAGCGAATGTGACGGTTCTTGATTGGTGTACACTTGACTAATAATATTACACGTCACCGACACATGATGGTCCTCAATGAATTTCACTTCATGGTCTGATTCATGTTTTTTGTTGGGCTCTAACACACGTGGTTTAAATCCTAGTAATGGACCAATGGAATCGGGGTGAGTTTTAAAGTCAATTTTGAATGTAGAAAAAATACTGCAGTGATGAGTGTTGGTATTTCCTACAAGTTCAAACTTGCGCGTTCCATCGAGAAATGACTTTAAACCATATTCATTGATCAACACCACATAAATGTGTTCATAAATGTCATCTATCGTATATCCACCAGAGTTCAGGGTGAGCACAGAATCATCATAGTAAAACTTGTTGTTCACATTTTCACGTATGTTGTATATTCGATTGTACGTTTCAAGAGAAACAAGTCCTAAACCATAAGGTTTTTCACTCAATTCGATAGGTGGGTAAAAGTCTAGACTCACTTCAGGTCCACGTCCATGCAGTGTAAACGTCTTACTTTCCGCCGACATACTGTTGACGTTTTTGCTTATGTTGCGTCTTATATAAAAAAATTAAACACAAACGTCCACACTGTTGGCTGTTAAACGTTTGCTCACGTTTCACATTATAATATATTTTGATCCTGTTTCCAAAATAGGCCACTAGTTCCATGGGCGGGGGCAAATTCCCAAAACTGTCAAAGTACCATACAGTAGATCCCTCTTTGACATAAGCTACATAATGTGTTCCAGGTCCTCGGTGATCATCCAAATTGATAACAGCACATTCATGTTTCCCGGGTTGTGAGGGTAATTGGTTTCGCATAAACACACCTCGAAAATGAGAAAGCTTCAGTTGTTTAGCATAGCTTTCCACTTGCTGATGCGTCAGGGCATGTCTTGCTATGGTTGAGGTTAAAGATGTTTTTTTTATTTCGAAAAGGTGAAATTCCAAATCCTTGTTGATAAAAGGCTGGCTTCAAATTGACATTTCTAGCCCTCATAGCAATGGCCTCCATTGTTTCATTGTGTCGCTGACTTTCATTGAGTTGTTGCTTGCCCTGTTGCACGGCTTTAATGGTTTTTGCCACTGCACTGGCGCCGCCTAAAAGTGAACCTAGAGCAGCCAGACCGGCGAATAATGCAGGTAAAAATCCCGCTCTTTTGGGGACGGGGATCACTCGCCCTTGTTTTGAACCCTGTCGCTGACGTTTTGGAATGACATGTCTCTGTGCTACTCGAAGAGCTTTCCTTATGGTCAACACATTATTTTTTCTTTTTTTCTTTCGTAAGGGCTTGTCCACGAATGTCATAGGCCCAGGCTTTGCCAAGGACAGGCTCATATTTTTTGTCTTTCTCACCACATATCTTTGTTTCACCATGATGATGATGATGACCAACAACCTTTCACAAGAAAGTTTAAGTCACAACTAACATTAGATTGTTATTTCATGGCTGTATATTCCAATTCTACATAAAGTGGGAAATCATTTATGGTTTTTCCAGCTTGCTTTTCATTCCATGTCAACAGGAGATGAAAGGATAATTCGTCTCCTGCATTGACCATTTCATGGTTATGGACCAACATCCTATGACCATTTATCTCTATTTGTAAATGGTTCTCATCAGGTATGGCATATTTGATGTGAATGGTTCCATTATAGTGTAGTCGATAGTGGCTTAAACCCGAAGCAAGCACATAGGTCAAGTGCTGGTCATGAACTAGCGGTATATGGTTTCTCTCATTCACAGGTTTTACATTTGTCAAATGCACTAAAAATACAGATGGGATAAATTTATAAAGCCTTTTCATTTCATAGGTCACGTATCGCTTGGTACAGACATCATTATCTTCTTGTGGGTCTTCCACGTGAATAATGCGGTGATGATTAGCGCTATAGCCATCCACCGTAAGCTGAGGCACTTTATCATAAAACTCATACACCTTGTTATCCACATACTTTTTTGTAGTAACGTCTGTAGACACTTGAGGATGTTTTACATGAGTTAACCGCTTTCCTTTAAAGTCATAATCTCCTTGTTTTGTGCGTGGCACTACTGACCTATCCACATAGTGTTTATTAGCAGGATCTGTTTCTTGTTTAGGATCATGTATGGGAACAGACCTAGCTTTGACCATCAACGCACGTCCAAAGACATCCATCGTCAACCTGTAATACGAGTCTACTGTTTCTATGACGAGGCTCGGTGCGATGTATATAGACAGCCTGCTAGCCTCTCTAAGCCTTAGTTGAAATGAAGCTAATTAAGCAGCAAGAGTCATTCCCTGTGAGGGACATGGTTTCCCATCTCTGCCCCACATCACGTGAACAACGCCATGGTTCACTGTTTCCATCTTCCATTCGCTGCATCATTGTGGGACCTTCCGGCTGTGGAAAGACCAATCTTTTGCTGACACTTATTACAGCGCCCAATGGTCTGTGTTTTCAAAATATTTATATTTTCGCAAAATCTCTCTACCAACCCCTCTACGTGTTTCTGGATCAAGTCATGTCTGGATTAAAAAATGAGAATATGGGGTATTTTACATTTTCCACGCAAGAAAATGTTATTTCACCGGATGAGGTAAAGCCTGATTCACTCATGATTTTCGATGATGTATCCACTGAACGACAAGGTATCATTCAAAGCTATTTCAGCATGGGTCGACACAAACATATCGATTGCTTCTATCTTGGACAAACGTATTCTAAAATGTCCAAACAGTTGATTCGTGACAATGCCAATGTCATTGTTTTATTTCGCCAGGACGAGAGGAACAGTCGTTACATTTATAATGAACATGTGAATCCGGATATGACCTTTCAAATGTTTACAGAATTGTGTGACAAGTGCTGGAACACACAACGTCATGCCTGTTTAGTGATTGACAAACAAAGTGAACTCAACCAAGGGCGGTATCGCTTAGGGTTTGATCATTTTATTGCTATTTAAGGCACTGTATCATTCCCTCTCAAGTCATTTGTCGCGACATCATGGCGTTAGCAGAGAGTCAATTGAAAAAGCATATTATTAGAGCAAAAAATACTATTCGCCAAAAGTTTCGTCAATTGAAACGATCGCGTGCGGATCACGCTTTGTTTATTCAACAACATTTAGCACCTCCGCTAAAAGCTATGTTGAAACCCTCTATCAAGCCATCTGAAACGCTACCTACCGTTTCACAAGCCAGTCAGACGCACCACGAGGACTCTGAGGAAGAGAAAGAGGAAGATGAAGAGGAACAGGAAGATTTAACTAGTGTTAGCGAAGTTGAGGATAATGAGGAACAAGTGTTTACGCCTCAAAAAAAGGCATCACCCCTTGCAGAGTTTTTAAGAAAAAGGAAATCCTTGGCCATGGTCGAAACCCCTTGCCCTTCCAGATCGTCTCCATTTTCACAACTCTTGGCCACTCCTCAATATAAAGCTCAACTGAAAAACATTTTAATAAAATATTATGGATCAACACTGGAACCCTATTTCACCAATCTATTTGTTGGAAACACAGATACCACATATGGCATTCGCTATGAGAATGATAGTTTTAAAATAGGTGATTCATCGATTAAATTTAGTCGTACTAAAGCTGTCATTAAAAAGATCAACTATAAATTAACACCAGGACTGTTAAAGCTACTATTCTCTAGGACTCCCTCATCTCAAGATTATACGTCAGAGGACCTTAGTAAATATAAATCCATTTTATTGGATACCCATGCTCACAAAAGACAGTATGATCCCACTCAACAAGTGAATGCTAATATATCCCAAAAATATAAAACCATCATTGCAAAAATGTTCCCCACTAGTCAAAGTGGTCGTCGTAAAGTGTCCGCTTCAGGGGTGACATTTAAACCATTAAAACCCCTTGTGGATGTTACCTACTGGCACAATCCAAATAAACTCGTCCAGCGACTACAGCTGTTGCATGCTTCACGTCAAGCCGGCCATACTGGTCACGATTGGGAAATTCAAGAAATTGAGGAAGAACTTCGAAATGCCAAAATTATTGTTTAAGCCCTCACCCATTAAAATGGGTATTGCTCACGAGTTGCATCGTCCAGCTAGACGTCACTATCAGCGACTCAAGGTGATTTCACAGGGTGTGGATGAACTTTGGCAAGCAGACTTGGTTGAAATGATTCCCTATGCTAGCGTTAACGATGGTGTACGCTATATGTTTACGGTCATTGATGTTTATTCCAAAATGGCGTTTGTTGAACCTGTGCGTCGCAAGTCTAGTCCACTAGTTACCAAAGCCTTTCAACATATTATTCAACAATCCAAACGTCAACCTCAGCTGCTACAAACCGACCAGGGAAAAGAATTTTTCAACAAAGATTTCTCCAGTTTTCTCAAATCTAAGGATATTCACCATTACAGCACGTACAGCAATCTCAAAGCCAGCGTGGTCGAGCGGTTCAACCGAACATTGAAAACCCATATGTGGAAAGCGTTTACCGCTCAGGGCACTTATCGCTGGTTGGACTTGTTACCTGAGTTAGTGTCACGTTACAACGACACCAAACACAGAACCATTGGGACCAAGCCACGACTTGTAACTAAAAATATTCCACAACTGGATAAACTGTTTAACCCCATAAAAACAGCAGACCCTAAACGTTATCGCCTTAACATTGGGGACCATGTTCGTGTGAGCAAATTCAAGTCCGTCTTCGACAAGGGCTACACACCAAATTGGGGGACTGAACTATTTCGAATTCGTCAAGTCAACCTGAACAGTCCAGTCATCTATTTACTCGAGGACCTCAACCATCAACCCATAAAAGGCAGGTTTTATCTTCAAGAACTTCAAAAGACAGCGTTTCCTAAACATTACCTTGTGGAAAAAGTGTTGAAACAAAAAGGAAATAAACTATATGTAAAATGGTTGGGATTTAGCTCAGCCTTTAATTCTTGGATTAATAAATTACATGTTGTGTGAACCTGTGTGTCTTGTATTTATTTATTTACTCTTGTTGTACTTAACCTACAGTCCTATGTACAGTCCTCAGCTATACATGTATTATGAGCAATACATATTTCTTTCTCTCTTCACCTGTGTTCTCTATTACACTAACCCCCCCCCCCTCCTTCACCTCCCACCACTGTCAAAACAGGTTGTGACTTGTTAGCTCTTATCGTGCACGTGTACAGGTGAACACCTGTGTGTTAGATCATATTACACATGAACTTGCATTTTCTCACGTATGAAGCAAAGCAGGATGTGACTTGTTTCACAAGGAGGACGGTAATAAGGTCATTTCACACGTGTTCACATGTATTTCGCCCCTTTCATATCGTTATCCCATTATAGTAGTGGGGGGATTTGTGAACAACGTCAATTCAACACACACACAAATGTAGTTAGGCCCTTTAACATAATTTAAATAAATTCATGGGCTAGTCCGTAGGAACCAGGCCAAAGGGACCCGTCCAAAGGGATCAGTCCAAAGGGACAAGGACTCGTCCACAAGGACTTGTCCACAAGGACTCGTCAACAAGGACCCGTCAACAATGACTCGTCAACAATGACCCGTCCACAGGGACTCGTCAACAAGGAACCGCTCCCCCACCCTCTTCAAAAGCCATGAGTGGGCATGCTAATTCATAGTGGCTTTCCACCGCACACATGTCTCTTGTGTAGAACAACTTTTCATTCCATATTAGCATTCAAACTCTCACATGTTGCAATTGGAAAGAGAGATTCTAAAAAAAAAAAACAATTTAACCCCCTAGTAGGGGTAGGTTTTATTTTGGGGTTGAAATATGTTGTCCATTGGAAAGGGGGTGTCAGCCCGAGTTCAATGACACCTCATTTGTTAAAATCCAACCATAAGTTCGAGAGATATCGCACCGCCGCCATCTTGTGTGGAGGGTGTGGAGGTGGAGGGTTTTGAACCATCCAAAACACACTACTGGTGGGTGCAAATATGGTTCCTCTCCACTTTGTTCTGTCGTTCCACCATTCCTCTTCCGACACGGTGTTCCAATCCAGGTTCCGTTTTCTAATGCTATACTTCACCGAGTCCATCCAACGCATTCTTTGTCTTCCTCGTCTTCGCTTCCCTGTCATCCGTCGTTCCAGTGTTCGTCTTGGTAGCCTTACTTCATTCATCCGTTTGACATATCCAAGCCATCTCAATCTGTTTGCTCCAGTTTGTCATTTCGTTTCTGTACTGTCAGTTCTTTCCTTATATCTTCATTTCTCACTCTGTCTTTCCTCGTTTTCTAGACCATACTTCTGAGATTTGCTGATGACATCGTCATCTTGGCCAACAAGCCTGAGGATTTGAATGAGTTTTTGAATGGTATGGACTCCGTCTTACGGAAAGAATTCATGATGAAAATAAATAAATGTAAAACAAAAATACTGGAATGCAGCCGAAATAAATCAGAAACCTCTATGGAGATCAAATTGGCAGGTGAAAAGCTGAAGGAAGTAGGAGACTTCTGTTAATTAGGAAGCAGAATAACCAGTGATGGACGAAGCAAAGGATATTAAAAGTAGGTTGACTCAGGCAAAGAAAGCATTTCTACAAAAAAGGAATCTGACTTCGAATATAGATTTAGGTATTAGGAAGTCATTTTTGAAAGCCTTTGTCTGGAGCGTGGCGCTCTATGGAAGTGAAACTTGGACTATATGTGCAGCAGAAAAGAGGAGAATTGAAGCATTTGAAATGTGGTGTTACAGGAGAATGATGAAGATCAGATGGGTAGATAGGGTTACAAACAAAGAGGTATTAAGACGAGTGGGAGAGGAGAGATGTTTCTGGCGACTGCTAATGAAGAGAAGACATAGGTTGGTAGGACACATACTAAGACACCCAGGAATAGCAAGCTTAGTTATGGAAGGATGGGTCGAGGACAAAAACTGTAGGGGTAGACCAAGGTTAGAATATGTTAAACAGATTGCCTCGGATGTAGGGTGTCGGAGCTATGTAGAGATGAAACGATTAGCTCAGGACAGGGAGGCATGGAGGGCTGCATCAAACCAGTCAAAAGACTGAAGACTCAAACAACAACTTCTCAGGAATCTCATCTCAGCTACCTGTACTCTGCTCTCATCCCTCTTAGTAATTGTCAAGTTCCTGCTGCATATGTCATTAAAGGAACTTAATAAGCTTTGTACATAACTTATTTAGCCTTAAAAGTTATATCCTTGTTCCATACTAGTCCCCGTACATGTTGGTAGAAAGCACTCTCGAGTTGTATTCTTCTGCTAATTTCGAAATCTAGTCTTCCATCTTCAGTCAGTTCATTCCAAGTATTTGAAGTGTTTCACCACTTCCAATTCCTTATCCCCGACTTTGATTCCTCCTTTTCCTTCTTTCTTATATCTACTCATCACCACTCTTTTACTCTTCTCCACATTTATCTTCAATGCCCATTGCTCAATCCTTTCATTTATTGCGTCTAACTGTTCTTGTACCTCATCTCATCCTCGCCCCAGATCACAACATCGTCTGCAAACGACATTACCTTCATATTTGCCCTTCTATAGTCTTTAATTGCTGCCTTTATGATTTCATCCATCGCCATTAAGAACAATAAGAGTGACAACACACTTCCTTGCTTTAGTCCAGTGTCAATTTTAAACCATTCCGATGTCCCGACTCTAGTCTTCACACTACTGTAGCAATCCATACACATTCCATTAATCATGTCTCCCAGTTCCTTGCATATCCCCCTATTTGTTAAGCTTTCCCAAACTTTTGTTCTAAGGATCCTATCATATGCCTTTTCTAGATCAATAAAAGTCATAACCATATCGTTCATATATTCCCAACTGTTTTCAATGTTCTGTGAAAATGAAAATCCACAGCCTGCTTCCAGTCGACCGGCAGAGTCAGGGAATGGAATGAAATGAGGCCCCCATCTAGCGGCGAGGATATTAACTGTGCCGGCTGCGGAAGCCTGTCGCACTCCCCTGGGGCAATAATTAAATGAATGACAGACGAAATGATAGTGGAGAGTGTTGCTGGAATGAAATTTATGACAGGGAAATCCGGAGTACCCGGAGAAAAACCTGTCTGCCTCCACTTTGTCCAGCACAAATCTCACATGGAGTGACCGGGATTTCAACCACGGACCCAGTGGTGAGAGGCCGGCGTGCTGCCGCCTAAGCCACGGAGGATTCTCAATGTTCTGTCTCAGAATGAAAATGGGTTCCACTGTTGACCTGCCCCCTCTAAATCCAAACTGCTTCACCTCTATTTGGCTTTCTATCTTTACTCTAATTTTTTCTTCTAGAATTATTTCCATTACTTTGGCAACATGCGAGATGATGGTGATTCATCGGTAGTTACCACACAACTTCCTGTCTCCTTTCTTGAATAGTGGCTATATTATTCCCTTTTTCCAGTCTTCAGGAACTTTCTTCTCTCTCCACACACTCCTGAGAAGTCTGCATGTCCACTGCAGTCCCACTGGTCCGGCCGCCTTGATAATTTCCATTGCCACTTCGTCGATTCCCGCAGCTTTCCCCATCTTCATCTTCCTAACTGCCAATTCCACTTCCCCCATAGTAATGTCTGGTTCTTCTTCGATTTTTTCCTCCACCGGTTTGTCTGTTTGTGTAATTTCTCTGCATGCCTGACGTCTCACCTTCTGCCTTAGTACTTAGACTAATTATGTTAATTTACGTCTATTCTTAAAGGAAACATGTATTAAAGGGGCAATTAATGCAGCTAAAAGGGCTTTGCAATCTAACTTGCATTCAAAAGAATATAAATTTCATTTTTCGTCAAAAAACTGTAGGCTAGGGATCTTCCATGAATACAGTATTAGAGGATCGGAAATGGTTGGTGATTTGCAGTAAATTAGAACTTTCCTTTTCATTAATTAACGTGTATTTTGAGATAACTCCACCCAATCCTTGCCTGATGCCCTGAGAGTATCATTCTGATGTTGTGACTAGCTCAAGTCTATAATCTGTGGTGGTATGTGTTTGTGATGGGATTACATGTGGGTTGATTTTGGACTTCGACACTGTGTTGTCTTGAAGATATACGGACATATCAATAATTCTCCTATATGAATCAACTCAGATGGCTGAATGAAAACGAAATAACAGGGGTAATTTTATGGTCAATAGGAATGTACAAAACAGAACATTGAGGGAAGGAGAGAAAGATGACTCATGCCTTGATGCAGCACAACTGCTCAGAGAATGCACCGAAATTAATATATTGAGCAAGATTAAGAAGCAACTCTGAACAAGTAGAAATAATTAGCCTATTCTCATGTATCCCACTGATATTTTCTATTGAAAGCTCTCAGTCAACAAAAAGATATTCCATGTCATGTACTAAATGGCATTTTTTACACAACCTGTCTCCACCAATACCATTAATTTGAGAAATAATGTGCTGTATATTTAACTTTCAGTAAAGATGATTAAGACTCATCCAATGACATGGCATCTTTCTGTCATGGAAATTAGTTATTAGAATGGCTAATGCACGAACCCTATGATTTACAAAAAGTAAGCCACATAATTTAGTGTCAGTGGATAATGGTTATATAGTAGCCCGTCAATCTCGTCCAAGAGAATACTGCAACTTCTTCATACAAAAATACAAACTCCACAACAGGCAACTAATGCAACGTGATTGGCTTCTTGTAATGTAATCTTCACCTATGAGAATTAAGATATCCTCCATTACATCAGTGAATAGACCAAGGTCATTGGATTGAATCCAGCACTAGTCGGACAATATTATCCTTTATCATCAATCTAGACATCTTGTACTTTCCGTACTTTACACAACCTAACAGCAGACACCTTCCATTCGTCATTTCTACAGTCTGAATACACAATTCTGTAATCCCTAAATAGGATTGGTCAGAAGGAGATAGTGATCAGGATAAGTACTTTATAGGATGCAACAAGAAGTAACCCAAACAGCCTCTTACCTATTTGAAATTTCCACCACTGGATAAAGATGGAGTTTCTGTTTTGATGCTTGGAACAAACTCTGGTATGAAGAATTCCTCTATCTTAATATCCTCAGTGGGATTAGTATCATCCTGCTGAGAAATTATTTGTTTCACAAACATGTTCCCTTCCGTAGGTGGAAATAAATCTTACACAGGTTTCAATTGATTTGGGTACCTTCCAAACATAATGCAACATACAAGACCTAGATCAAAAATTTTGAACGGGTAGTTCTGTTTTCAGAGTTAACATCCCGGACTTCGGGAACTTCGTCTGTTGATCTCCATACATTAATTGTCCCCGTTCACTTGTTCATAAACCGCGGCAAGATCTGAATTTCATGTCAGACCACGTGAAAACACTGAGTCACTCTCTGAGATTTTAAGCTCAGTACAATTATGAAGAGAGGGCACAGAAAAAGATACTTGTGAAGGCTGCGAAAGGATCGACCCAGCCGTGTAATTCATTGGAAACAAGATATCAAAATAAGTGGTATGAAGATTGACAATACAATACATTGAGTTACACATTCATGGTACATTGTACGGAAATACTTCGAAAAACCCGGAATAAAATACGAAGGAGCTGATTGGCTGCAGAACAGAGAATCCGGAAATGCTATTCTACGCATAAAACAGAACTTGTGGAACGTCTGAGAGGGTGGATACGGAAATTCGAGCATCAAACCCCATGGTAATCTACGGTGTATATAATTGAGTATTAGTGCAAATATTCGTTATTGAGCGTGGTATATGGTAAAATACAAGTTCAATTATTTGAAAAAAGGATTTGTGTATTTATTGAATTTTGCGATCTGTCGAGTGCAAGGTCGATGTGCAATAGTTTGAGTTCATATCATAAAATCGGAAAGTGCTACATCGACAACATAGAGCTCAAATATTGTTCAGAATTATTTGGTGTAGCCCGTAAATTAATTCTAGTACGCTTTGAAAGCATGATTACTCAAATGAAATCAGATATAGCCGACAGAGAATTAAATATTAAGTTGGGCACGTGAGAGAAGTGAACGAGAGAAATTATTCTAAGTGCTGCAATGCTAGAATCTTTGATAAATCTTAAAGCAGATCATTTATTTACTACAAGTGTAGAAGATGTGATGCAATTATTATGAAATTTCACACCATAGAGAAGATGATTCCAACCAACACAATGAGCCACTCAATCCAACATGAGAGGAAGGAGGTCATTATGGCAAATCCAATTCAAGCCTGGAAGGTGAGTTCAAATAAAATGCAAAGGACCGGCTTCACGAAATGGAAATGCTGAATCGAGATATAACAGATGTTGAGTATAATCCAAGAGGCGATGCTCCAGTGACCATGAAAACTTTCTTGAGCTGGAGGTGTTTAGAGTTTCTTTCTATATTGGTTTGAAATGCAACCTTGTAACGCTAGAATGGTTTGTAAGTATTTCTTCCTTATTACGAAGGCTGTTTTATTTATGTTTCCTTTTAAATAAAACATGTATTGTATAGGCAGTTAATTGCAGCTAAATGTAATTTTAATCCTCATAATTAACTTAAAATACATAAATTTATCCCTAGTATGCTTTTGGCTAGGAATCATACATGAATACATTACTTTAGGATACATTTTTATCTGAAATGATTGGTGATTTTCAGTACATTAGACCTTGCCTTTTCATTAATTAACTTGTATTTTGAGCTAACTCCGCCCAATCGTTACCTGATGCCCTGAGAGTAACATTCTCATATTGTGACTAGCTCAAATCTATGCCCGTGGTAGTACGTGTTTGTTTGTGATGGGATTTCTCGAGGCTTGATTTTGGCCTTGGGCCCTGTGGTATCTCAGAGAAATACTGACACAATATCAATAATTCTCCTATAAGAATAAGCCCTGAAAACTGAATGAAACTGGAAATGAGAGGGGAAATGTTATGGCCAATGGGAATGTACAAACCAGCACATTGAGGGAGAAAGAAAAAGACAACCCTTGCCTTAATGCAGCACAACTGCTGAGACAATGCACTGAAATTAATATATTGTGCAAGATTATGAAGGCAAATCTGAAATACTTTCAGTATAGGTGATTAAGTCTCATCCAGGGACATGCCATCTTTCTGTCATGGAAATTCATTTTTAGAAAAGTCAAAAGCACGTCTTTTATGATTTACGAAAAGTGAGTCACAGATTATAATATCATTACACTATGGTTATCTAATATCCTTCCATCTCATCCATGTCTTAAAAACTTGAACTTGTTTGATATATCGCATGAACGCCATGTTGAAATGTCTTATGTTTAGGCTGTAGAGTTACATGACAGAATATTTGTTCATTAGACCAATTCACATTCCTCTCATATTTTAAAGACGAAAAATTTATTAATAAAAAAATTGTGCTGCACAACGTCAATTTTAAGTTGTCATAAATTTTAAATTCAAATTAGAAGTCAGTTTATTAACCCTTGAAGATATTCCGTGCCTTGCATTTCTTGAACGATTATATAATTATATTTAATTTTCGCAGCAATGCTGGTTTAGTTCCCACCAGGTTATTGAAGGTGTGGTACACACCGCCCTTTAAGTTACCTCTTATGAATGGTGTAATATATGTGAATATATTACATTCCAGGAAGTTGTGCTGAGCAATTACAGCATTATATCATGAGGAGAAGAAAGAGGTCTGACCCCATAAAAGGATTAGAGCAAGTTATCAGGCAGTAAAAAAACAGTCAATGAGGGAGAGACAATGGATGGTTACATGCAAGTATCGGGGTAAGAATTAAGGGAGAGTTGACCAGAGGTGGTGAAATGAAAAGATGGACAAGTAACCGGAAGCAATGTCGGGCTTTACTCAGGCTATGTGGGTCTCAAGCAACTTACAATTACTGTTATTGTGGCAAGTTAATATTTAGATTCTGTGTATTCACTTAAGCTACCTAAAACATGTCTTTATACAAATTGTTCTTGAGAGCTTGCACTGTACCAACTTATCGTTTACATCAAGAGTTCACAAATGAGCTACCACAGGCAAAGACCATTAGTTGTGAAATTGCTTCGCACAACTGCCTGGAATTTAAGGTATTCTGTTTGTTCCGTTGGCGGTCACGTCTTCTAGAAAAAGAAGAAGAAAGATGCAGAGATGATTATTCCTTGGAAATATGATTGCTGAATGCCAAGATACAATCTTCACATTGGTTTATGCTGGTACCGAGCTTGCTTTGCTGTGGCAGCCTAGCCTATAAGCAATAGGATACACAAACAGCTGCGCATTCACTTATGGGAAATCATATCTCAAATGCCGTATATGATGGAGTTTTAACATGGCAAGTTGTGTATACTTCACCTTTAATAGGTTCTAGGGTAGCAGCAGAGTGGAACTGCAGTACCAATAGGATCTGCTATTGGTAGGTGTTCTCATAGAAAACAAGACTAAGTAATCCATTCTTCCAAATAATATTAATTGAATAACTATTTCGTATTATTATAAGAGTAGTAATGCAGAAGATATAATTACCTGAAGTTAATGTTCCTCCTTAACTGCTATCCTTTCATCGTCAAATATATCGCCAGCCTCGTTCTGCAGGTTATCAGAGGGCACAGCTCATTTGGATTCTGCGATGTATTATCCAATGTTAAAAATATAGACATAATATGAGTACTAAGTTATGTGTATCATGAAAAGTATTAGTTAACTGATCCTGGTTAGAGTACCATTTAATATAAAGTACAGTATTATGTCACTAATCCTTGGACATCACTAACATATCAATGTTACATCATAAACGAATTAAAATGCAACTTACGATGTCAGGGAATTCATGAATCAAACATTCTGGCTCATTCTTGATGAATAGTTGTTTCTCCATTGTGATTAGCAAACTAGAAGAGAATTAAAGACCTTACTTATGCCAGTAGCCTACGCCAAATCAGTCTCATACTTAATAACCCAAATGAGATATTCTCAGACCCCTCGAAGTGCACAGTGATATGTTTGCAAGTTGACCGTCATGGTCAAATAAGTCGTCACTATTTATCCTTCCAATGGAATAGATATAGACCTAGATATAACTTAAGGTGCCTGCTTGTAGAGCCGGGAAATAAAGAATCCTACATTCGATTTCTCTATTCTTGTAGACACAAACAATTGATTTGGGGAAGCAGATAAAGTATTATATTCTCAGACGATAAATTAACTATCAACACGTTTAATTAGGCTGTGTGGAAGTGAACTTGGCTTGCTGAACTGGTATTGCAAATCGGCACTAGTTGCCACGCCACGAATAAAACTTCCCTTTTCATTACAAAACACCCAGATAGATAATTGTCCACAAACATTTCAATTCTTCCAACATGGACTTGTTACTTGCGTATAATAAAATATTATTACACTTACATCTTGCCGAAATACACATCAGATATAGGCCTACGAATTCCAGTGACGGAATCTCTATGTGGTAGCCTACCTGTCAACTACAGATAATATAGGAACGTCTCTCTATGTATAGCCCACCGTAGTTTGAGTTATCATTACGTTGCTACCTACATTATTCTTCTTCTCCCCCTTCACAGATTTGTTTTAGGTCTAAGGAAAACTCTTCACCCAGTTAACTGACCTAAATTCTCTTTAGTCACTCGAACTATGCATTTAGGGTATAATTTAATATACTGTACGTTTACCATGTCGGAAAGTAGTCCTAGATAGCCCGGGTATTTTCAATCAATATATGGGCGCGACACGTAAGATGGGACCATGGGGACCTCCCCATGGATTTCCGATTTTCATTGTCCCGGCAGTTCATTTCATAAATTGAAGTTACTGATAGTCGAATGACAACTGAACAGAACATTTCCTTAATTTTGCTGACGTACCGGTAACATGTATACAAACTGGACATGTTCGGCTCTCCAGAGTTTGTAGCTGCTTCTATGCGACACCCATGGGGTGAGCTACAAATACCGTCGCGAGTGGATGAGTTGAAATGAACGAAGATGGATGATCAAGTTCAATTTCAAGTAGTTCCCACATTTGCTACCAGATGCCGCTGCCACCTGCGCTGGAATTGGAAAAGCGTTCCTATCGAAATATTACCCAAAATGTGGGTACACACTACCAATTGTAGTGGTAGGTTCTTTTACATGTCATAAAGCATCCGACGAATTTCGGCTGGGTTTCAACCACTACCGGTAACAGAGCTTATCTCCCAAAATACGGCATTGTTTGCCGACTAGTAAAACACAGGACTTGTAAGATCGTGCTTACAATATTGGATCCTTTACTGTATTCATGCCCGAGTTTACGGGGGGACAAACTGGGCAACTGCTAAATTTCTGGAAAACTATACAAAACCGCTTGGGCATTAATCGTCAGGTTACTAAAGTTTAAACCCTCCACAACAGAATATACTTTTGCGTTGTTGATTATTTAAGGTCATAAATGAAAGTATCGTCTTAGTCACCGTGGTGTTCTTGCATGTGAAATTGCACGAGTGAGGGAATCCTGGATATATTATTTAAATAATTGGTTGTGTGTGGTATCTGTTCCAATTTAATATAAATTAACCTATTTGCATTAAGTTCTCTTTCTATTTGTAATGTTAGTAAACGCATATTTATAGTGTTTACCACTCGTAGTTAAATACACACGCAGGTGAAGAAACAGCCCCATATGTTAAGGAAGATTTAATAAATCTACATATTCCAAGTAGGGGGCAGCAAAGTTGTTTTGCCCAGAGGCGTCAAGAGCCTGACTGTATTATACTCTCGCCATGTTTTATGCCGGTTTGCCTTACAGCGATCGTTATTAGTGCGATGAAATGCTGTACATGTTTAGACTATTTTCCTTTATGAAAAATATAGGCTTTTGAGATCACCTTTTGTCCATGTGTGTGTGTGTGTCCGCTCCCTCCCCCAACCCCGTAATACATTCTAAATGGCTGTAGCGATTTCAATGAAAGTCTGCACTATTGTACTATTTCATCCGACCCCCACCGTGCCCATCAATTTTTGTTACGTCCCACCAATCCAACATGGCGGCTGTGCGAAATATTTAATGTACATTCTATATCTACGAAACTATTACTGATATCACCCTATTTTATTTACGTCGATAAAGAGCACTACTACAAGGTCACCTATATGACTTTAAGAATCTGTTAAGTACAAAGCGAACATGGTGGCCAAGCGAATATGAAACATTTAAAGAGACTTTCCTCGCGATATAACCATCCGAGCGCAGTAAAACATTGTACAGCAAATAATCGAAACACATTGTAATGCAATGACATCTATATTAGTTCAATTGTTTGCATAGCCTCAAGATTACGTTTTCTAATGGGCTAAGATTCCGTCTGAATCAATACTTCTATTGAAATGATCACTTATGTGGTCATTAAAAACGGTACATGTTTCGAGGACTAAAATACACTTTTTGTCCTCTTTATCAGCCAATATTAAGGACTAAATGAGAAAATTATTTGATTAGCATAGCACTAAAATGTCTAGTGGCTATCTGCAAGGTGCTTAATATGTACGGTAACTCATATCACAGTTCCGAGTTACAGTCCATAGAGGATGAGGATATCAGAATAAGGAAGCGAAGGTGCTTAGTATGTACCGTAACTCATATCACAGTTCAGAGTTCCAGTACATAGAGAATGAGGATATCAGAATAAGAAAGCGAAGGGCCTTAATATGTACGGTAACTCATATCACAGTTCAGAGTTCCAGTCCATAGAGAATGAGGATATCAGAATAAGAAAGCGAAGGGGGCATGAGAGACAGAAAAAGGAAGGATAGTCTAGCCCCAGAAACATAAACAAATAGCTTTGCGGTCAGACGAGAACAGGAGTTAACCAAGGGAATTCAGGCATTTAATATGTTAGCCGGAAACATGTGAAAGCAATGTTCTATGAAAATATGGTGGGCCTATATCCTTCCTGCAACCCAGAGAATGCATTATGTTTATGACTGAGAAATAGACATTTTTTTTTTACAGAAGCTACTGTGCATTGTCCAAGAAGTCTGGGATGCAGTTTATGTTGTTGTTGATTCTTTTAGGGGATTTGTGGCATCATGGTCATCTAGCCCCGTGTACTTGGGTGTGTGTTGAATTTGTCTGGTATACAGGTTGCGCCAAGCACTAGTAGGTGCTGTTTAAGGTAGATTAGTAGCGGCAACAGTGATGGTATACAGGTTGCACCAAGCCCTAGTAGATGCTGTTTAAGGTAGATTAGTAGTGGCAACAGTGATGGTATACAGGTTGCGCCAAGCCCTAGTAGATATAAGGTAGACTAGTAGTGTCAATAGTGATTGTATACAGGTTGCGCCAAGCCCTAGGGGATATAAGGTAGATTAGTAGTGGCAACAGTGATGGTATACAGGTTGTGCCAAGCCCTAGTAGATATAATGTAGATTAGTAGTGGCTACAGTGATGGTATACAGGTTGTGCCAAGCCCTAGTGGATATAAGCTAGATAAGTAGTGGCAACAGTGATGGTATACAGGTTGCGCCAAGCCCTTCTGGATATAAGGTAGATTAGTAGTGGCAACAGTTATGGTATACAGGTTGTGCCAAGCCCTAGTAGATATAAGGTAGATTAGTAGTGTCAACAGTGATGGTATACAGGTTGTGCCGAGCCCTAGTGGATAATAAGGTAGATTAGTAGTGTCAACAGTGATGGTATACAGGTTGCGCCGAGCCCTAGTGGATAATAAGGTACATTAGTAGTGTCAACAGTGATGGTATACAGGTTGCGTCAAGCCCTAGTAGATAATAAGGTAGATTAGTAATGTCAACAGTGATGGTATACAGGTTGCGCCAAGCCCTAGTAGATATAACGTAGATTAGTAGTGTCAACAGTGATGGTATACAAGTTGCACCAAGCCCTAGTAGATGCCGTTTAAGGTAGATTAGTAGTGGCAACAGTAATGGTATACAGGTTGCACCAAGCCCTAGTGGATATAAGGTAGATTAGTAGTGCCAACAGTGATGGTATACAGGTTGCGCCAAGCCCTGGTAGATATAAGGTACATTAGTAGTGTCAACAGTGATGGTATACAAGTTGCACCAAGCCCTAGTAGATGCTGTTTAAGGTAGATTAGTAGTGGCAACAGTGATGGTATACAGGTTGCGCCAAGCCCTAGTGGATATAAGGTAGATTAGTAGTGCCAACAGTGATGGTATACAGGTTGCGCCAAGCCCTGGTAGATATAAGGTACATTAGTTGGCAACAGTGAAGGTACACAGGTTGCACCAGATGAAATGTTAAGGGCAATCATAACTCAAATGCTTTATGGCATGGCACGAAGTATAGACTATGACTACAATATATCCCAGGGCGTCAGCAGCATCAATACAATAACACCAGCTATTGTTAGCTGTTCTCAAGAAATCAAAACTGAGTAATCCTCTCTTCCTAATAATATTTAATGAATAAGCCATTAGTATTATTGTAAGAGAATAAAACGGAACCTGTATTTGGTATTCCTCTTGAACAGCTACAGATACATCAGCAGCCTGTTCCTGCAGGTTATGAGCGGTCAACTGCTCACTCGACTCCTGGGGAGTATTGTATAAGTGTGACCCAATGTGCAATATATAGACACTAAGTTATGTGTAACATAACATATCCTAGTTAGTCTACCATTTACTATTAAGTATGCAGTCACTAAGCCTTGCACATCACTAAGATTTCAATGTTCCACAAGTTAAAATACAACTTACAATATTAGGGAATTCATCTGCACTAGCCCACCATTGTGGCTCATTCTTGATGAAGTGTTCCTCCTCCATTATGCTCAGGGAAATAGAACAGAGGAAGAGCACTGCTTATATCACTCCCACATTTTAATACATTAAATGAGGTAATTTCAGACCTCGAAATGTACTGTATGTAATCACTCGCAATCCCAATATAACCCACGAGGCGCACAGACACAGGAAGAGACTGTTTACCATCAAAAGGAACGTTTTACAACCTTAACGCTCAACATTTACTCCAATCATATGTTTGCAAGTCAACCATCATGGTGAAATAAGTTTTTAATATTTATCATTGCGATTTAATAGATGAAGTGAGAAAATAATTGTGCTTGCTTACAGGAATAAAACAACCTATATTCCGTTTCTCTATTTCTATGAACACACAACAATAATTTTGAGGCAGGCGGAGTGAATAGAATATCGCCAGATGATAAAGTACCTTAAAACCTATCAACACGTTTAATTAGGCCACGTGAAAGTGAACTTAGGTAACTGCACGAGTATCGGCACTAGTTCAAACAGCAGGCACTCAGAAGCCACAAAATGGAACAACCACCTTGTGTTACAAGACGCCCAACTCGAACTCGACACTTATAAAACTAACATGGATTAGCTAGTGTATTAAGGCTTGTTACACTGTCACACTTAGATCATGTATTTATGCTCGAAGCTGTCACACCACTGTATTCTCGACAGTTTATACTTAGCGTCACTGATAATCTGCACGGAGCATTTACTTCCGCTGTAAAACGTTTTATCATTTCACCCACGTTTTGTCGTGTCCCTAAGGAATATTTCAAGTCTTCTAACTTATAGTTGTTACTTACGTGGGCTAGCCTACATATTAAATAAAATCTTAGACAATCATCTCACAGAAATTCTAATTGCAGTGAATGAATCGCTGTATGGTTGCCATCAACTACTGATGATAAAGGAACGTTCAGAGAAAATGACAAGGCTGGAAACAGTTCACACTAATCATGCGGTGGCCAAGCGTCCTAATATCCACTGTTGTCATTAGTAACCGTTGAAAAATGTGTAAATAATATTTGATAATACCAGTGGCGTACGCAGGATTTCCTTCTGGGGGGGGGGGGGGGGTTCATTCATAGTAATGTCCTATAATGAAATGAAAATCCACAGCCTGCTTCCAGTCTCCGACCGGGTCAGGAATGGAATGAATGAAGCCCCCATCTAGCGGCGAGGATATGAACTGTGCCGGCTGCCGAGGCCTGACGCACTCCTCTGGGGCAATGATTAAATGAATGACAAATGAAATGATAATGGAGAGTGTTGCTGTAATGAAATTTTGACAGGGAAAACCGGAGTACCCGGAGAAAAACCTGTCGGCCTCCATTTTGTCCAGCACAGATCTCACATGGAGTGATCGGGATTTGAACCACGGACCCAGCGGTGAGAGGCCGGCGTGCTGCCGCCTAAGCCACGGAGGCTTAGTAATGTCCTATAATAAAAATGGCAATTCGAATATAATTCATAAAAAGCAACAACTCAGTTAAATAAACACTACCGGACCCAAGCGAGAAATCTCGCATGTTCATAAACCACCCTTCCCCGATAGGTTTATAACGAGAGAATTAATTGCACCATGTTAGAGCTCCAGTATTTGCAAATCGCACACTTCTAACAAAAATTGATATTTATGAAATTAGAATGGAATTCGTCACTGCTAATGTCATTTGTGTGCTGAGTCCATTGATTTATCTTAGCTGTAACACTCACCAGTTATTCGATATTTTTGAAATTATACGATTTGAGTACTCATTCCTTTGACTTACTGTTTCTGGAATCCATGCAAAATGATAAAGGAAAGACCTCATAATGATAAAATGACACGAAACTGGTGTCACAGCGTCCAAAATGTGAAGTGGACAGCAATTACGGAGCATATTTTCCTACAGCAACAGTATCGACAAATCTCACACTTCGTACATTTTTTTAAGTCAGTTTTTTTAAGAAATTATTGATATTTATGAAATTAGAGTGCAATTCGTCACTGCTAATGTCTATTCTCTTTCATTTGAATGCTCATTTGGCACGATCGGTCGCTTGTGAGCGCCATAGGAGGGGTCTATACTAATGAAAGAATATATATATATTGATTCTCTTTGCATGAAAACTATTTTAACTATATTTTCAGCACTTTAAACAATATTACAAACACGATTGAAAACATAAAAGATTAATAAAAAATACGGAAAAGAGATATTGCACTAGATACAAACGGACAAAAAGAAATGCCTAAATTGTCAATCGGGCTAAACCAAAGAATCTGATTAAGTAGATATTTGCCCTGGAATTTGTTGAAGGACTTAGACAAGTATACTTCAATCGTATATCAAGCCTTCTAGGTTTGACAGACAAGTCATTCAGTGCTTCCTCAATTGAAACAGCAACAGTATCATGAATGAACATCAAAGCTAATCCATTAAGGCGTTCTTCACTAGTTGAATTCCTTAAATAGTTCTTCAAGAATTTTAAGGACGAAAACGATTTTTCACACGAGCAGGTTGTGACAGGTAAGGTAGCCATGATGACAAGCCGGTTATACACAACTGGAAACATGTTCTTATTGCATATTGACAAAGCATCTATAGCACACTTGGGCTTCTTTTCAATAGATTTCAGAGTTTGTTTCCAGAGAAGTGGCTCGCCTCTAATATTAAGGGGAAGTCCATAAAATTCAGCTACATTTTCTACTTCAGCTATGCTTTGGTTGGTTAGTTCATCTTCAGTTGTGGTAACTAGCGTTTGCAATGGCTGAAGAGTTTCTTTATGGGAGACAAATTAATCATCAAGTGATGAAATAGTTTCTTCAAGAAATGGGATGAAAATAACCCGCCTATAATATTCTTCCGGATCGTTAGATGAAACGTTGTTCCTCATCGTTTGTCGAACAACAGTTCGAGGCTGATCTACAGGCACTCCAAATTCTTTGCAGAACTCTAAAACCGAATTATATGCACACAAAAACCTTGCGTCTGCATCTGCCCTCATTTATTCAAGAGACATCTTAACATTCATGGAGGCGTTGATCGCTTGACTGAGATCCAAATTTTCAGTTTGAAGGTATTTGCTGAGAGGAAGTGTGATTTGAAATGCTTCATGAATGACAAATACACTTATCAAGAACTCAAATTTGCTGATAGCGCACAGAAGAAGTTGCGCATCTGTAGCTGCCTTCTTATCAACCCATGCTGCTATTTTTTCTGATGCCAACAATAGCGGTTTCAGAAGTTCAATGAATGAACGAACAGACTCGTGCTTTTCAATCCATCTCGTTGCACATAACTTCTTGAGTTTACTCACTCGGGGTTTCTCTTCCATACTTTCAACTTCGTTTGTCAACAGAGCCTGCCTCTTTGGTGAAGTACTAAAAAAGGCATAAGCTCTTTCAATTGTACCCATACAGTTCCTAATATCTGCAACACTACACCCTTCAGAAATGGCCAAGTTTAAACAGTGAGCACTACAGTGAACATACTGGGCTTTGGGAAACTGTTTTCGTACAATGGCCTGAGCACCTCTGTAGGATCCACTCATGGCATTAGCTCCATCATAACCTTGGCCTACGAGATATTCTGCATCCTGTCCCACACTTTTCAAACCAGACAATATGCTATTCGCAAGGCCTAACCCAGAAGCATCACTGATAGCAATAAATTGCAGAAACTCCT
Organism: Meconema thalassinum; assembly: GCA_946902985.2. Lineage (NCBI taxonomy): Eukaryota > Metazoa > Arthropoda > Insecta > Orthoptera > Tettigoniidae > Meconema > Meconema thalassinum. Next base: position 210,472,817 of record OX336398.1, read on the forward strand.
CATGTACGGAATTATCTTGAACGAAAAGGACACATAGTGACATTTGCTGCACACCGCTGATGTCTGTGGTCTCGTCAGTAAGAACAGAAAAGTATTTAGCTTTTTTCACCTGATCGACTAACCTTTTCAATATAATGTCATTCAAAGATGAAATAATTTCATTCTGAATCCGTGGGCTTACGTATGTTGCATTTAAGGATGCTGTCATCAAATGTTCCTTTAGTATTGTATCACCAGCTTCTGCTCGAAACTTGAGAAGAGACCTGAAATTTCCCTCCCCTTTCTTGAGAGGCTCATCTAAATTTACAGGTCCCGAATCCCTGTGACCACGGAAAGCAATGCCCATTCGAGCAAGGAAAATCACAGTTTTAATTATTGGTATGAGTTTCTCCCTGTTGCATAATATATTGGATTGAACACCCCTATCCAAGCTTACATCAACAGCAGGTTTTGTACCATTGTATATGGCGAGAAAGTTCGCAGCCTTTTCCGTACATGCCATATGATACTTGGTTTCTTGGTGTTTTTTGAAATCCTCCCTCGCATTTTTCCAGTTCACGTAAGGAAATTTTACTAGTTTACCTGGCGATGAAGATTGTTTCCCAACAACGGTGCAAAACAACGAACAATATTTACAAAAGGCTCCGTTCTTTGAAGGAAAATAAACTAGCCATTTCCACTCTGATAACCAGTTCAACTGAAATTTCAGATTCCTTGGACCCGATAAAGGGAAATTAAAATTGCTTCCAGGTGTCCAGGCATTTTCCAACAGTTCATTTTTCAGAAAATCATCAATCTAAAGAAAAAAGTAAATCACAACATTGAAATAATTAACATGTACCGACACATACATAGGCCAAGGCCATACAAATACCGGTATAACATAATAGGTAAAGCATAGAAAAGCAAATCAATTACAGAAATAGCGATTATCATGAATCATATTGTAAACACACCTGTTGGCCAGCATAACCTCCTAAGTCTGTTCGATGTATTTGGTCGGCAGCCGGCTTGGTAGTAGCCGATAATTCTTCAAGTTCATTTTCAATTCTTAAAGATGAACTACATGCAATGGCAGCGTTGCATGTAACATCTACTCTTGGTCTTTTAATAATAAATCGATCCATTACGCATTACTAATAAACTCGGAAAAAAGTGCGACTCACGATCTGGCAGTTCACAGATATGCACGTTTAAAGCAGCACGAAGCTGCGTTACGATAGTTACCAATCGCACACTTTAACAGTAAAACGTCAATTTTGATATTTCGCATAGTGTAGTTAGTTATTATTGCTTAAGGTGAAAGAACAGCGAGGTCATCTGCCCCTCTTGCCCCGTTTAACATGTAGTTTAAGGGTGTTTACCGCAGGTCATAACCAGTAGCTAGCGCCAAAGCTGGAGAAGTCTCGTTGCGAGTTGAGTGGAGGTCATTTACCACGTGAAGAACGTGTTCACATTAAAAATATATTACAAAAGAGTAGCCTAAAGAAGCCTCACTGGCAGCAATTCAAAACATTTTCCAGGTGATAGATGGGACAATATAAGGAGTCATGTAAACTAATGTCTCTGGGGGGGGGGGGGGGGGGGGTTAAAACCATAACCCCCCCGTCGGTATGCCACTGGATAATAGTGACGGTACCGAAATTATCTATTCTTATGTTTGGCAACGATGCCACCGTTTATCTCTATAATACTACTGGATGTAGTGTGTCCAGGTAATCGGCTACATTCGCCTGGAGGAGCGGGAAGCACAGTATGTAATGTGTGATAGGCGGGCAATATTTTATCGAAAATAGTCATTTTTTGTAAACATATTCATTTCATAACAGTTCCAGACCACGCATTGCCGTTAATTAGTAGGCCGGTACAAACTAATTTATGAAAGTCTGAGAAGAAACTAAATATTTGAATTTACAGGGCCTGGTTGTTAAGTCAGGTTTCTCATATGTATAGAAAGTAGTTAAAATGGTCTTGCGAATTAGTAATGCGTAATGGACTTGCAAATAACTGAGTAGGTATAATAGGCCGAAGATGGCGCAGGGGATAATGTGCAAGATGGCTGCCACGCGCAACTCCCCTATGTTATTCTTATGGAGGGAGGGTCATAGCTGGCGCAGGGGCTAATGTGCAAGATGGCTGCCATTCACAACGAGCTTAGGATTATGGATACTCTGAGCCAATAAGATGATATTATTTATCTTATGTACGAGGGTGAAAGAAGGGGGGGGGGGAGGGAGTTGATCAACGTCTAGTGACTTAGCGCATGATGTTTTTTTAAATAGTCATTTTTTTATTTTCATATTTCTCACACGGTTATTTAAAATTTGCAATATCGTCGTTTTTTTAATTTAATTTTTCAAGTTTTGCACCTGATCAATATTCAAAAGTTGATTTTACATTTAACTGTTATCACCTTTTCAGCTCTCACACACATGGTGGGATATGCTTTACACACATACGTTAAGCCAACCAGGACGTTAAAATGGTAGAAACTGCCGTTAACAACACCGCAAAGGTTGTAGCCTTGTCTTACAGAGTTGTAGCCAGTACTCTACACCCCCTCTGTGAGGGGCTTAACATTAACCAGTCAAAGCTTGAGTATGTCGTGAAGCTGATACTCCAGTAAGTTTAAGTTAACTATAAATGCTATACGTAAACTCTTATCACAGGTGTATCAACAAGGTTTGCAATCTTGAATGACGAATACACCTCAAAGGTCTACTCTCCCTTCGTAAAGGGCACCGCACATAATAGTTAAGTTTAAAGAAGTATATGCTTTTGTGCCTTTCCTCTTTCCTCAGGTCTCCCTCTCTCACACTCATAGTGGGATTTGCTTACACACATACGTTTAGCCAACCAGGACGTTAAAATTGTAGAAACCGCCGTTAACAACACCGCAAGGGTTGTAGCCTTGTCTTACAGAGTTGTAGCCAGTACATTACACCCCCTCTGTGAGGGGCTTAACATCAACCAGTCAAAGCTAGAGTATGTCATGAAGCTGATACTCCAGTAAGTTAACTATAAATGCTATACGTAAACTCTTATCACAGGTGTATCAACAAGGTTTGCAATCTTGAATGACGAATACACCTCAAAGGTCTACTCTCCCATCGTAAAGGGCACCGCGCATTATAGTTAAGTTTAAAGAAGTATATGCTTTTGTGCCTCTCCTCTTTTCTCTGGGCTTAAGACCAGCACTAGGGCTTAAGCCTAGAGGCAGAGTTAACACACACACACAGGCGTACGGAGAAATTAATCTAGCACCAGCGGCCCTTAGATTAGATATGATTTTTATTTACCCATTTGATCAATTACATGTATACAATACATTTTTAATATAGAACACGTCAAAAATTACAGGGAAATCAATCTTGTGCCATAAGCCTTTCATTCACTCAGAGGCTTACTGAGAAATCAATCTCACGCTGGATACCTTTTCATTCTCACACAGACTTATGGAATAATTAATCTTATGCCAGAGGTCTTTTCAATTATAAGTACAAGGCCTGAGAGTATGAGAGTATGTGTGGAAGGTGACCACTTCCTTCCCACTCCTCATTTCACCACAACATCTGGTAGGTTCCTTTGAACACAATGAAGTTTGGGAGACACTGTATTACTTTGTTGACTTGATATGTATAACTTAGTTATTTAAGTGTGGTCAACGGTTGTGTAATGACCATAAGCATTTGTAGCTATACCATCAGAGTCAATTACTCGTTTATCATCACGAGGACACAAAGCAATTTTGTTTAGTTTTACAGATGATATGTTATGTTGTTTAGATGCGATAATGTTCATCGGTATTCTTTTTACCTCGTTCTTCATGAGACAATCCTTATAATCTTGAAAACTTAAACAATTTTTGACAACACCTTTGCTAATAACTTTAATCTTTTTTTATTTCTAGTCCATCAATGTTTAAAGCATACATGTTAGCTCTAAGTCCAGCAAATACTTTAATAATACGTCGACAAGCCTCGTCTTTAAATTTTCCCAAAGTTTTCTTGTTTGATGAAGAGTAACATATGTGATTAGTAGGATAATCAGATGTGTCCAGGTGTTCTAAAAATTTCAACTTGTCTTGATAAACATCTTGGGTGTTATCCAAATAAATAAACGAGTCTGTGTCCATATACAGGAGTTTAAGATTTTCTATCCCATAATGGGGTAGCAGGACATCATAGTGGTGGGAATACATAAGAGTTTTTGAAATATCCAGTATACGCATTCCAATATATATAGGCTTATTCAACACAATACTACGTTTAGCCATGTGGAAAGCAGCTAGTTTATGTCCATAAATTGTTCTGTCGATAAATGTTGGTTTAGCAATTAGCTTTTCAGCCTATTTGCTGTCAGTTACAAGACGTATATCTATTCTTTTACGAATATTTTCCATTGTTTTTCCAAAAATTGCATTGTTAAATAATTTGTAAAAATTTTTCTCAAAATCATTTTTGGCTTGTTTTCGAAGGTTGTTATTAAAATTAACGTATGCCTTTAGACAAGGTCTCTGTTGAAACTTTAACACACGATGAATTTGTATCAATTTTAGTCCATGATTTAGAGCTTGTTTAAGTGCCATGTAATGAACAACGTATCGCCTTCGATTTCCAAGATGAGGAATTAGTTTTTTGAGAGACGAGTCCTTAGGTTGTATACACTCTGGTAGGAAAGGTAAATCGTTGTGTAAATCATGAAGGTCAGATGGATAATCAACATCAACATCTAGAATGTGTCCAACAGGGTCATCTTCTTTTAGCGTCTAGATCAATGGTATCTGGAGAAAACCACTGAAATCCAATGTAAGGAATGGAGTGGCACATAGCCTACCCGTATTGGTTGTTGGCATCATCATAGGTAATAAACTGCGATGGTTTCTCGGAATCATATTTTTCCATGTATTTATTGTTAGCTTCAGCATACCGATGAGAAACCTGGCATATTCCTCCACGTATTCCAGACTCTATTAAAAGAATTTGATCATAATCCTGCAGCAATTCCAGTTCAATTCCTGTGTAAAGGAGCATTGCCTCAAAACTTAAACCAGGCGAAGTAAAGAAGTGTGCAGCATCCACTCGGTGTGTTTCTAGTGTTTTGTTTCTAAACGTTTCAAAGCTGTCTGCAAGAAGGAGTACATCTGAAGTTAGGTAAAGGTCACTGTATTCCCCTAGAGTTTTAATATTGAACTGATTCCAGACATTTTCAGCATGTTTATAGTCTTCTTTACTAACATCTTCTTGATTTAATTTGTTAAAGAATGCTTCTTTTGGAGGTAAACACTTTTCACTTAACTTTTCCCAAGAATCAATGTAATCATAAGGAAATACACCTTTACGAGTCATGAGCGTTGCATTTTCTTTCCCAAAGTACTTGTCTGTTTCAGGGTATGATGTTAAGTTTGTAACTAAGTTTTCCAAACTACTAGGCATTAACCGAAACGTATCCACAAATCGAAGCCTAACATTTCCTACATATTTGGTGAAGGAGATGTAATTTTCTTTAGAGTTGGGGATAACGTCCACTCTCTCAGTAGTACACCCCAACTGTTTTACAATGAAATTTCCATCATATCCACTCATATTATGTAGAAATACAGGAACTGGGTTACGTGTTTTACACCTCAAATTACAGTTATTATGAGCCCTTCCACGATATTTGCCTGTGATATGACAATGATCTCTAACTTTCCAGTCCTCGTTGGTAAATAATTTATGGCACAAATAACAGGTTTCAGAAGATTGGAACTCTGCTTCTTGATCATGGAACATTTAAGCTGTAAAGGCGATCAATTTCATTAGCTATCGATATCAAATAGTCCATAAACTTTTCTGCAGCGTCAGGTCCACGATAAATAAAAGGCTGGCTCGGAAGGTTTGTCTTTATATGTTCCACAGCTGGCGAGGGTTTAACATATACACCAAAGCTCATAGGAACATGACTTTGGTATGGGACTGTATAACTTGCCTCAGGATTGGGTAAACATGTTTGATATGGTAAGAGTATACTTTTGAAATCTGCATAGATAACGTAAGGTATTCTAAGCATTTTTTCCACATTTAAGAACTTGAGAATTGTTTTTTATAGGCATTTCAAACCTTGCAATGTCATACAGTACACACAAAGCTCTATGTTCTTTTAATTTATCAATTCCTTGTGGACCATATCCATTATCAAAGTGAGTAAAACACCGTTTACACGTATATATCTTATGTCCATGGTGTGTGACCTGATGTCCTACTAGTTTATCAAAATCTTTGATAAAGACGTAGTGGTTCTGGCCAGATGAAGAACATAGCAGCAGGGAAGTATTTCCCACTAGGCACACTAGGCACGTGCCTAGGGGCGGCACGGCCTGGGGGGGGGGGGGCGGCACAGCCTGACGTCCGACGGGTGCCGCGGCATCGGGTGAATTGCCGTGCCAAGCGCCAGGCGCAGTGACCGAGAACGGCAGTCAATGGGAGCTTACTTTGTATTTTCTCACGTAAATTTGAAATCTAAATACAATTCATAAACTAAAAAAAATCTCTTTTACAGGTCAAGTGTGAAGTCTTGTTTTATTTAATATGGGTACATTTTATGCCGGTAGTCAACAGACTGGCTACACTGCCAGTCAGTGGGGATACAGCAGACTGTCAACGCTAGTGAATTATAAGTCTGAATTACCAATAAAGCTCGCTGACAGCTGGCAAAGCTAGCACGTGGGGAAATGCTGCGTTGCCACTTAGCCTGATCATGACGCATAACATTCCAAGAGGCTTGCAGGAAGACACAAATACTGTGGAAGTTAGCCCCCCTTGCCTGGCGGTCTAATGACCGTGACGAGTGAAGACACACTGAGTCAAACCATGTGCTTATTGCTGTGTCGGCATACATTGCAACATTGCTCACTGTTGGCGCCATGGAGACCGTTACCCCACTCGTCTCCGCTCCTCCCTCACCTCACCCATCAAGCATATGACAGCTTTCACCGAGCATCTTTTGTATATCAGATTATAGTCGTTCGCTTAACGTCTTCACGTTCAGTTGTTATCCTTACCAAGTCGTTCACATTGCCACATTGCTTAGATAAAGTAAGTGTGTTATAATTTTATTTTTGTATAATGTTGAACTCAAAGTACCAATGAGTGAAAAACGTCGGAAGCTTAGAGGTTCAGGTTACCGAAAAATCGCAAGTGAAAAACGTGAAAAAGGAACTAACTTTTTGAAAAATATTAAGACGGTTGACAGTTTTTTTAAACCTTTTGAAAAGTCCAACGAGAGTTGACTGAGTGGAGAAGGCTGCTCATCTTGGGAACAGTACAATTTCAACGAAAGTGGTTCAAACAATGAAAATAATGATCAAGCAACAAGTGCCCCTGAAACTGATAATTTTATATTGAGTGGTGATAACGAACGTTGTTCCGACAGTACACAAATAAGTAAAAGTTCAAATGATTCCGTTTCACAACAAACTGATATAAAATTTACTGTTAGTGACGACCCCATTGAGTGGAAAATAAATGACACCACGATCGAAGTATTATTACACAGAGGAATCAATCAGTATAAAGATTGTGATTTTAAAAACTCTAAAAGGGATTTTGGCAATATAACCAGATATTTAAATAAACAAATCTTTAGTAAGAAATTACAAAATGGAGAACTCATTTCAAGAGATTACTTGGTGTATTCAAAAGGTACAGGTTCGGTATTTTGCGCTTCCTGCAGATTATTTGGCTTTCAGAAGACGTGTTCTAAACTAGCCAGTGAAGGTGTTTGGGATTGGAAAAATATTGGAGCGATTTTGTCTGCACATGAAAGCTCAGAAGAACACATCAATTCTGAACTGGCACTTTTGACCCGCAAGAGACGAATTGGAATGCTAGAGAGTCAATACGTTTCCATCGTCGAAACTGAAAGGAAGTATTGGAAACACGTTTTGGAAAGAGTGTTCGCTATGGTGAAAAAGCTGGCAAGCCTAGGACGTCCATTTCGAGGAGCTGATGAAACATTTGGGTCTCTACACAATGGGGAGTACATGATTTCACTGGAATTAGTAGGGGAATTCGATCCTTTCCTCGCTGAACACATACGTAAATTTGGTAATCCAGGTTCAGGGAAAACGTCCTATCTGTCTTCATTTATTTGCAATGAGGTAATTGTACTGTTAGCCTCTAAAGTTAGAGCTATCATAATCAGTGAAGTGAAACAAGCGAAGTATTACTCCATAATAGTGGATTCAACGCCAGACATAAGTCACACTGATCAGCTTTCATTTGTTTTGAAGTTTGTACAAGAAAACGGCAATCCTGTTGAACGCTTTCTCATGTTTTTGTCGAATACTGGGCACAAATCCGAAGACTTAGCCAATGCTGTTATGGCTATTTTAAGATCAAATGCCATCGATCTGTCCGACTGTAGAGGGCAATCATACGATAATGCTAGCATCATGTCAGGCGTGTATAGTGGCTTACAAGCTAGAATAAAGGATGAAAATCCCAAAGCAATGTTTGTTCCTTGTTCGGCACATTCACTTAACCTTGTAGGTACCGTACGTGTGTTGCAAGCTGTTGTCGAGAAGCATGTGCTTTCTTTAACCTTATACAAAACGTTTACAACTTTTTTGTTGCATCTACTAAAAGATGGGAAATTCTAGTTACCTTTAGTCAACTTGAAAGTAAAACTCTTAAGGGTTTGTCTGAAACAAGGTGGAGTGCTCGTGAAAGTGCATGTAAAGGGCTCTGTGATAACTTAGACGGTGTTATGCTGGCTTTAAAGGACTATGAAGAGAACACTAACGAGAAGCCGTTGGCAAGAAGTGAAGCCACGGGACTTGCGAGATCATTGAATAGGCTGGAAGCGGTATTCATGATGGAACGTTGGAGTGATATATTGGACAGGTTTGAACAAGTTAGCCAAACTCTTCAGAAAATAGAAACGTCCATAGAAAGAGTTGTGAGACTGTATGATTCTTTAGTCCTTTTTATTGATTCTCTCCGAGACATGTTTGCCGTATATGAAGAAAGGGATAAAAAACTATGTGATTTGGACTATGAGACTTGCTACAAACGTCAAAAAAGAGAAAATTCCAGGCAGACGGAAACAAAGAAATTGAAATACTTCTTGAAGGGCGTGACAAATTTAGAGTTGTGACATTTTATGTAGTTCTCGATCAACTAAAAACTGAGTTTCAGAAGCGGAAAAACGCATATGGTGAAATAGCAGACAAGTTTTCAGTTTTTAACGATCTGTCCTCCTCAACTGAAACAACAATAGAGCGTGCAAACAAACTTCAGTCATTGTACGCCAATGATCTAGAAAAGTCATTTTCAAATGAATGTGTACATTTTTCTTGTCTGTTGAAGAGTACTGGAATTAGAAACAACCCACTCGTCATGATGAAATATATTAGAGAAGAACAACTCCAATCAACATTCCCCAACATTGATATAGCTCTTCGTATGTATTTGTGCACAGCTGTTTCCAACTGCTCAGCGGAACGTTCATTTTCTGTCTTAAAAAGAATTAAGTCTTGTCTTAGATCAAGGATGAATGAAGACAAATTAAACTCGTTGGCTATTCTACACATCGAGGCTGAACTCTTGAACAGTGACAAGATGAAAGTTGAAGATCTAATAGAGAAGTTCTCAATTATGAAATCCAGGAGAAAATCTATGCAAATAAAAAACGCCGCTGGTGCAGATGTACTGTATTGATGCATAAGATATGTGTATTGATTTGCTAGTTTTTAACATCTAATTTTGTTCTTAATTATGAACATTGAATTATGTTTTTAAAAATTGTAAAATCCTTAATAGACTGATGTATCATTTATTGTACCTGCTACAAAGACTTAACAATCACTTTAAAACTTTATCAAAGTGTAAAGGAAACTTTTCTATTGAGTAAATTTAGCCTATTGGAAATATGTCAGTTTGTAAGAATATTCTTAATTCATATGTAATTAAATCAATCTTAGATCAATAACTTTTAGGTTTTATTACCATCAACCCCACAATTTGTATTACGTATTTTATAATCAATCAGCTCTATATACAATCAATAATGTCTAAAATTAAAATGACGTGCAAGATTTATCCTATACTCAGCCGTCCAGTGGGGCATACCCTTACTCGGACACAAATAAAGCCAACCGGCCGATGAATTAGATGATTCATTGGCCGGTCGGCTGCATTTGTGTGCGTGCGTGAGTTAAGGATCACTCTCAGGTGCCACCCCCAACCCTGGACGACCAACGTGCGAGAGTGGGGGGGGGGGGGGGTGTCAGAATGTGCCTAGGGGCTTCAGATATGTAAATCCGTCCCTGCATAGCAGAAGAAGGTCGCGGTGGTCTTGTAGCTCTTGACCTACAACCTTTAGAGGAAACAGTTTGTTGTCTTCTTCTAGTCCAAATACATTGATGGATATATTGTTTGTTTTCTCAAATTTCGTAATGTCAGCTAGCGATGTAGGAAACGAAACGACTGACAAAACATACTTGTTTTCCAGGTCCTTGTATTTACTAACGCGTTGAGCATCCTTTTTAACCAGTTTTGCTAAAATGGCATACATAAAACACTTCTATCTTTCAAGTTTTGTGGATTAATGCAAGCTTTTTTTTGCATTTTCAGCTGCTGGTAAAGGAATATATGTGCTACCACGCAAGGGATTATACTTATTTATTTTCAATCGCACTCCTTCAACTGCTAGCAAAGCCCAATTACTGCCTTTTAGCTCGGATTCCTCCATTTCCATGGTTAACTTTTTAAATTGTGTTTCCAAGAAACTACTTAAATTTGTTTCCAAAAATATAGCCTGATTACGAGTTTTAAAAGCACGATCAGTAATTTCATTTGTAGATGTATGAATAAATCTACATTCAGCCACAATATTAACTTTTAGTGACTTGTGGTTCGCTTGTTCTTTTTGTATAACATGGATTATTTTATGCTTGGACTCGTTGAGGTATAAATTTAAATCCTTACACGTATCACACCGTATAAAATTGGATTTAAGACGACAATCAAAAGACGTTTCATATTCATTAAGTCCGTTTTTATCAGGAACCATTGAGAGTAGGTGATGTTTTGTAGCTTCAGATTTTTGTCTTTTGGCTGATGACATAACATTACAACATTCTTCATGACGACGTCCGTTGTAAGCATTGTTGAATTTGATTCCACAGGTTTTACATTGATGGAATTGTCCACTCGATACTTCATGAAGCTTTCTAACATAGTCTCGAACAAAAGTTTATCCACACACTTTGCATCTATAGCTTGGAATAGTTTGCTCCATGATGGATGTTCTTTTCTGCTAACAGTTGATTTTTTAAAGAAATAAATCACACCTGTGAAAAAGAGAGACAGAGCGCTGTACTTTCCCGTAAACCTAGTTGAGAACAGTTGTGTAAACTGTTTTTAGGATACAATATATTTAAGAGGTAAGATAAACATATTTTACATTGTTAGCAATAATAATATTTATAATACCATAAAATAATAATAATAACAAGTAGTTCCGTGAAGAACTATTCAGCCTATTTTCATATATCCTGCTCATATTAATTGCCTCTATCAACATACAAAATTTCAGTTTAATTGCTGTAACAGATTCGTAGATATTGAGAACCGTCTAAATATTTCAGATGGTCGCCTGGTTGGATTTTTATTTTTGAACTATTACATTAAGATTATTGTGCACGTGTGGTATTCGAACTTCAATCGAATGATTAGATCACAAGAAGTAAAAACGAGATTTTAAAATTACGCACAGCAGCCATCTTGTGATTATGCAAACAATTTAAATAAATTAGATGCCAGTGGATCAACATTTGTATAAGAATTTAACGTGCAACGCTTCACGGCACTCGGATAGTTAATTCGCGAGAAACGTCCATTTAAATATTTATACTTCGCGTCGCCGCCATGTTGGATTTGTGCTCCCCAGGTTACTGAAAGTCCTATAGGTGAACATATGTTCATAGTTTCTATGAACATAAAAATATTCAGTTTGGTTGCTGTAAGAGATTCATAGATATTGAGAACCGTCTAAATATTTCGGAAGCTCGCCATTTAGGATTGTTATATGTATAGGCCATAGAGTTATGTACCATTCAAGGACAATTATTGCCTAGGTTCATTATTCAAACTTTCACTTCGATCGCCTGATTACGACACAAGAAATAAAACTTAATTTTAAAATTTCGCACAGCCGCCATCTTGAGGTTATTTATACAATTGAATTAAATTAGATGGCAGTGCATTACAATCTGCGAATTCATTTACTGTACCACATTTCACTGCGCTCAGAGAGTTAAATCACGAGAAAAGTCTATTAAAATATTTCAAATTCGCTTGGTCGCCATGTTCGTTTTGTACTTTACAGGTTTGTGAAATATACATATGTAAACTTGTATCAGTATCCTTTATCACCGTACAAAATTTCAGGGTGATATCTGTAATAGTTTCGGAGATATAGAATGTCAGTGAAATATTTCGCACAGCCACCATTTTGAGGTTATGTAAACAATTGAACTAAATAATACTCCCGTGCATTACAATGTGTATAAACATTTGCTGTGCCAAGTTCCATTACATTTGGATAGTTAAATCGCGATAAAAGTCTATTTAAAGGCCTCAACTTCGCTTGACCGCCATGTTGGTTTTTTAGTCACCAGGTTTTTGAAAGTCTCATAGGTGAACTTTCAGTAGTTCCCTTTATCACCGCACACAATTTCAGGGCGATATCTGTAATAGTTTAGGAGATATTGAATGCTAGTGAAATATTTCATCAGCCGCCATGTTGGATTGGTGAGACGTAACAAAATTCGAAGGGCACGGTCGAGGTCGCCGGGAATAGTGCTATAAACTTACCGAGTTTCATTGAAATCGCTCCAGCCGTTTAGACTTTATTAGGGGGACACACACACACACCTCACACACACACACACACATACGCACACACACACGAACAAAAGGTTATCCCATTAGCCTATTTTTTCAAAATTGAAAATAGGCTAAAAATGTATTCTATGACTTACTGCTTACAATCTAACATTGAATTTACAAACATCCCTGACTGACACCTAAAACAGCGTTTCAATCCCCTGAGCTTTCCTAAACGAATACACATGCTTACAGCTTACATATTCTATGACTGAACATACACTATTTACATGTAAATACCACAGATATGCACGCAGTGGTATTCTTTCATAATAATAACATGGCTTACATTGAGGCCAATGGAGACTAAACAATTATTGCGATTTTTATAAATCTTCAAGTTTCGTTTTGGAAATATACCATCTAAATACGTTAGTCATAATTTTGAACTGACTAGTAGCCTCTAAATTACAGATCGGATGCAACCCTAGATGCTATGTTAAAACTTACTGCGTATGATAAGGCTGTAGACTGGACGGTGAGACGGTCTTTCACGATGTGAAAGACGGTCTTTCACGATGTGAACACTGTGAGAGGTAGTAGTCCACTGGCGATATGCTTGCTAAGGGTCCTCTAATATGCCAAAGTCAAGGCTAACTGCTGCTTACTGCGTAGTACTGGTTGGTGAGACGGTCATCCACGATGTGATCACCGTAAGAGGTAGTAGTCAACTGATTGTATTCTTGCTAAGGTCCCCTATTATACCCTAGTGGAGGCCAACAGCTGCTTACTGCGTAGTACAAGGCGGTAGACTGGTCGGTGAGACGTTCTTTCACGATGTGATCTGTTTGAGAGATCAGAGTCAACTGAAATTATCCTTGATATACATCCCCAAATATACTCTACCCTAATACAACCGGTGGTTAACTTCCTACAGAAATACCACTATAGAGACATGTAGAATCTTATCACAAGGTTATGAGTGAAAAAAGATGAGTACTAACGGTATTATTTTTTCATAAGAATAACATGGTGGTATTTATACCCCTATACGCTAAACTAATATTTGGATAATTTTAATTCTTGAAGTTTTGTTTTGGAAATATACGATCTAAATACAATGGTGATAATTTTGAACGTTCTAGTAGCCTCTAATTGAGAGATAGGGATGCAGGCTTAGATGCGATTTTAAATATAATCAGCTACTTACTGTATATCACAAGGCTGTAGAATGAATTCTTAGAACACTTTTAAGACGATGTGATCTGTTTGAGAGATCGGAGTCAACTGAAATTATCCTTGATATACGTCCCCTAATATACTCTACCCTAATACACTCAGGGCTTAACCTCTTACAGAAATACCACTATAGAGACATGTAGAATCTTGTTACAAGGTTGTGTATGACGTTCGACATTTGCTACTTATCAGTGAAAAAAGATATGTACTCACAGCATTATTCTTTCATAAGAATAGCATGGTGGTATTTATACCCCTAGACGCTAAACTAATATTCGGATAATTTTAATTCTTGAAGTTTTGTTTTGGAAATATAAGATCCAAATACAATGGTCATAATTTTGAGCGTTCTAATAGCCTCTAAATGGTAGATAGGGATGCAGGCATAGATGCTATGTTAAATATAATCAGCTACTTGCTGTATATTACAAGTCTGTAGAATGAATTCTTAGACGACTTTTCACGATGTAACCAGCTCAAGAGCTAACAGTTATCTGAAAATATTCTTGCTGAAGGTCCTTTATATACCAGCTTTTTCTAGAAATAAATTACACCTGTGAAAGAAAAGATATAACGATGAACTTTCACATTAACCTGATAATAATAATAATAATCCCTTACATTTTTTATTTTGTCGTGTGACCTCTTGAGAAGCTGAGTGAAGGCCTTTCTAGTCAACGCCCGTCGGTGATCTGCTTGCAGGGATGAGAGATGGAATGGATGAACATGAATGATCCAGAATAAGGATTTGGGTAGGAAGCAGCCGTGGCCTGTCAGAAAGTACCATTCAGGCATTCTCTTGGAGTAGAAATGTGAAACCACGGAAAACCATTTCAAGGACTGTCAACACTGAGGTTCGAAATGTAATTGAAGTTCAAAATACTGACAAAATGTAATTGAAATTGAAAATACACAATGTAATTTAGATTGAAAAACGCACATTTTAGATTCTAAATACCGGTACTCACAGAGTGTAATTGAAATTCAAATTACTTACAAAATACAGGTGAAATTGAAAATGCTTACAAAATGTATGGTGGTTTCAAATTACTCAGGTTGATAGGAAAAAAAAGGAGAGGAGCCGTTCAAGAAAGCGGAAGCAATGCTGTACTCAGTAAGGGTCCTGTGGTCGCTAACCCACGTCCTACAAGTTGCGAGCTCCTGGGAGAGGAAGTTGTAGCCATTAGCTACCTGTACACATTTTCCTGGAGTAGAAGTGTAAAACCACGGAAAACCATATCAAGAACGGTTGAGAGTGAGGTTCGAAATGCAATTGAGGATTAAGATACTGACAAAAATGCAATTGAATTTGAAAAAACACAATGTCATTTAGATTGAAAAACGCACATTTTAGATTCTAAATGCTCACAAAGTGCCATGAAAATTCAAAATACTTACTAAATGCAATTGAAATTGAAAATGCTTACAAAATGTATGGTGGATTCAAAGTACTCAAGTTCACTGAAAAAAAAAACTCTGACAGAGCGCAGCACAGTACAGGATATTATCTTATTTCAGTAGTTACATAACTCTGATAACAGAGCGGCGTACACAGCGAGTCGGGGGACTGGCAATCAGCTGGCTTGTAAATAAGAAAATAATTATTCTAATGAACGCCTTTCAACTAATTTAATAATAATACCCTAATCCTTTGGTGTAAAGCATGATATGTAATGATTTCCAGTGCCTTTCTTTACTATAAAGTGAATGATATTACTTTTTATATATTTTTAATTGAATATAATCGGTTACCCACCTTTAGGTGGCCAATCACTCAGCGAAGTTTATAATAGGGATACTTTATCATAGTAAGTACTAGTGTGTGTCAGTTAAGTGCCCTTGACAAGTGAAACATCTGGTAGTTATTGTTGATTTAATGGAAAGATATACGAGTTCATCTGCTTCTAATTGAACATCTAGAAAGACCTTCTTACCGTAAGTGCCTCAGCAATGATAATATATATAGACTTATAAGTAGCTAACTCCAATTATAATCAACGTATTTTTGTGGTTGATCTTGATAAAAACTGAGAAAAAGTCTGTCAGATTTCTCACTCATCCTTCCTGGAAGTGGTATTGTTGTTTCCACTTCTACTTCAGGAAAATGCCAAGAGGTACCGTAACTAAATACCATGACCGCTTCCTTACCAATCCTCCCCCAAGATGGATAAACTTGTAGGACGTGGGTTGGCGATCACATGACCCAAGCTGAGTCCAGCATTGCTTCCACTTTCTTGTATAGGGTCCTCTCCGTTTTTTTTTAAATTCCTGTCAACATGAGAACATTGCTTCCACCATACATTTTGTAAGCATTTTCAATTCCAATTGCATTTTGTAAGTATTTTGAATTTGCATTGAAATTTGTGAGCATTTAGAATCTAAAATGTGCGTTTTTCAATCTAAATTACATTGTGTATTTCCAATTTCAATTGCATTTTGTCAGTATTTTGAAACTCAATTGCATTTCGAAACTCACTGTTGACCGTTCATGAATCGGTTTTCCGTGGTTTCACACTTCTACTCCAAGAAAATGTGTAGAGGTTGCTAATGGCTACTACTTCCTCTCCCAGTAGCTCGCAACTTGTGGGACGTGGGTTAGCGACCACAGGACCCCAACTGAGTCCAGCATTGCTTCCACTTTCTTGTATCGGCTCCTCTCCGTTTTTTTTTCAGTGAACTTGAGTACTTTGAATCCACCATACATTTTGTAAGCATTTTCAATTTCAATTGCATTTAGTAAGTATTTTGAATTTTCATGGCACTTTGTGAGCATTTAGAATCTAAAATGAGCGTTTTTCAATCTAAATGACATTGTGTTTTTTCAAATTCAATTGCATTTTTGTCAGTATCTTAATCCTCAATTGCATTTCGAACCTCACTCTCAACCGTTCTTGATATGGTTTTCCGTGGTTTTACACTTCTACTCCAGGAAAATGTGTACAGGTAGCTAATGGCTACAACTTCCTCTCCCAGTAGCTCGCAACTCGTGGGACGTGGGTTAGCGACCACAGGACCTCAACTGAGTCCAGCATTGCTTCCGCTTCCTTATTTCGGCTCCTCTTCTTTTTCCTCCTGTCAACTTGAGTACTTTGTATCCACCATACATTTTGTAAGCATTTTTAATTAAAATTGCATTTTGTAAGTATTAAGAACTTTCATTGCACTTTGTGAGTATTTAGAATCTGAAATTTGCGTCTTTCAATCTAAATTACATTGTGTATTTTCAATTTCAATTACATTTTGCAGTATTTTGAACCTCAATTGATCTTCGAACATCACTGTCGACCGTTCATGAATTGTTTTTCCGTGGTTTCACACTTCTACTCCAGGAAAATGTGTACAGGTAGCTAATGGCTACAACTTCCTCTCCCAAGAGCTCGCAACTTGTAGGACGTGGGTTAGCGACCACAGGACCCCAACTGAGTCCAGCATTGCTTCCACTTTCTTGTATCGGCTCCTCTCCGTTTTTTTTTCAGTGAACTTGAGTACTTTGAATCCACCATACATTTTGTAAGCATTTTCAATTTCAATTGCATTTAGTAAGTATTTTGAATTTTCATGGCACTTTGTGAGCATTTAGAATCTAAAATGAGCGTTTTTCAATCTAAATGACATTGTGTTTTTTCAAATTCAATTGCATTTTTGTCAGTATCTTAATCCTCAATTGCATTTCGAACCTCACTCTCAACCGTTCTTGATATGGTTTTCCGTGGTTTTACACTTCTACTCCAGGAAAATGTGTACAGGTAGCTAATGGCTACAACTTCCTCTCCCAGTAGCTCGCAACTCGTGGGACGTGGGTTAGCGACCACAGGACCTCAACTGAGTCCAGCATTGCTTCCGCTTCCTTATTTCGGCTCCTCTTCTTTTTCCTCCTGTCAACTTGAGTACTTTGTATCCACCATACATTTTGTAAGCATTTTTAATTAAAATTGCATTTTGTAAGTATTAAGAACTTTCATTGCACTTTGTGAGTATTTAGAATCTGAAATTTGCGTCTTTCAATCTAAATTACATTGTGTATTTTCAATTTCAATTACATTTTGCAGTATTTTGAACCTCAATTGATCTTCGAACATCACTGTCGACCGTTCATGAATTGTTTTTCCGTGGTTTCACACTTCTACTCCAGGAAAATGTGTACAGGTAGCTAATGGCTACAACTTCCTCTCCCAGGAGCTCGCAACTTGTAGGACGTGGGTTAGCGACCACAGGACCCTTACTGAGTACAGCATTGCTTCCGCTTTCTTGAACGGCTCCTCTCCTTTTTTTTCCTATCAACCTGAGTAATTTGAAACCACCATACATTTTGTAAGCATTTTCAATTTCACCTGTATTTTGTAAGTAATTTGAATTTCAATTACACTTTGTGAGTACCGGTATTTAGAATCTAAAATGTGCGTTTTTCAATCTAAATTACATTGTGTATTTTCAATTTCAATTACATTTTGTCAGTATTTTGAACTTCAATTACATTTCGAACCTCAGTGTTGACAGTCCTTGAAATGGTTTTCCGTGGTTTCACACTTCTACTCCAAGAGAATGCCTGAATGGTACTTTCTGACAGGCCACGGCTGCTTCCTACACCAATCCTTATTCTGGATTATTCATGTTCATCCATTCCATCTCTCATCCCTGTAAGCAGTTCACCGACGGGCGTTGACTAGAAAGACCTCCACTCAGCTTCTTAAGAGGTCACACGACAAAATAAAAAATGTAAGGGATTATTATTATTATTAGGTTAATGTGAAAGTTCATCGTTCTGTTTTTCTTTCACATGTGTAATTTATTTCTAGAAAAAGCTGGTATATAAGGGACCTTCAGCAAGAATATTTTCAGATAACTGTTAGCTCTTGAGCTGGTTACATCGTGAAAAGTCGTCTAAGAATTCATTCTACAGATTTGTAATATACAGTAAGTAGCTGATTATATTTAACATAGCATCTATGCCTGCATCCCTATCTACCATTTAGTGGCTATTAGAACGCTCAAAATTATGACCATTGTATTTGGATCTTATATTTCCAAAACAAAACTTCAAGAATTAAAATTATCCGAATATTAGTTTAGCGTCTAGGGGTATAAATACCACCATGTTATTCTTATGAAAGAATAATGCTGTGAGTACATATCTTTTTTCACTGATAAGTAGCAAATGTCGAACGTCATACACAACCTTGTAACAAGATTCTACATGTCTCTATAGTGGTATTTCTGTAAGAGGTTAAGCCCTGAGTGTATTAGGGTAGAGTATATTAGGGGACGTATATCAAGGATAATTTCAGTTGATTCCGATCTCTCAAACAGATCACATCGTCTTAAAAGTGTTCTAAGAATTCATTCTACAGCCTTGTGATATACAGTAAGTAGCTGATTATATTTAAAATCGCATCTAAGCCTGCATCCCTATCTCTCAATTAGAGGCTACTAGAACGTTCAAAATTATCACCATTGTATTTAGATCGTATATTTCCAAAACAAAACTTCAAGAATTAAAATTATCCAAATATTAGTTTAGCGTATAGGGGTATAAATACCACCATGTTATTCTTATGAAAAAATAATACCGTTAGTACATATCTTTTTTTCACTCATAACGTTGTGATAAGATTCTACATGTCTCTATAATGGTATTTCTGTAGGATGTTAACCACCGGTTGTGTTAGGGTAGAGTGTATTTGGGGATGTATATCAAGGATAATTTCAGTTGACTCTGATCCCTCAAACAGATCACATCGTGAAAGAACGTCTCACCGACCAGTCTATAGCCTTGTACTGCGCAGTAAGCAGCTGTTGGCCTCAACTAGGGTATATTAGGGGACCCTTAGCAAGAATACAATCAGTTGACTACTAACTAGAACGGTGATCACATCGTGGAAGACCGTCTCACCCACCAGTACTACGCAGTAAGCAGCAGTTAGCCTTGACTTTGGCATATTAGAGGACCCTTAGCAAGCATATCGCCAGTGGACTACTACCTCTCACAGTGTTCACATCGTGAAAGACCGTCTTTCACATCGTGAAAGACCGTCTCACCGTCCAGTCTACAGCCTTATCATACGCAGTAAGTTTTAACATAGCATCTAGGGTTGCATCCGATCTGTAATTTAGAGGCTACTAGTAAGTTCAAAATTATGACTAACGTATTTAGATGGTATATTTCCAAAACGAAACTTGAAGATTTATAAAAATCGCAATAATTGTTTAGTCTCCATGGGCCTCAATGTAAGCCATGTTATTATTATGAAAGAATACCACTGCGTGCATATCTGTGGTATTTACATGTAAATAGTGTATGTTCAGTCATAGAATATATAAGCTGTAAGCATGTGTATTCGTTTAGGAAAGCTCAGGGGATTGAAACGCTGTTTTAGGTGACAGTCAGGGATGTTTGTAAATTCAATGTTAGATTGTAAGCAGTAAGTCATAGAATACATTTTTATTATTATTATTTTATAGTATTATAAATATTATTATTGCTGACAATGTAAAAAATGTTTATCTTACCTCTTAAATATATTGTATCCTATAAACAGTTTACACAACTGTTCTCAACTAGGTTGATGGGAAAGTACAGCGCTCTGTCTCTCTTTTTCACAGGTGTGATTTATTTCTTTAAAAAATCAACTGTTAGCAGTAAAGAATATCCATCATGGAGCAAACTATTCCAAGCTATAGATGCAAAGTTTGTGGAAAAACTTTTGTTCGAGACTATGATAGAAAGCGTCATGAAGTATCGTGTAGACAATTCCATCAACGTAAAACCTGTGGAATCAAATTCAACAATGCTTACAACGGACGTCGTCATGAAGAATGTTTTAATGTTATGTCATCAGCCAAAAGACAAAAATCTGAAGCTACAAAACATCACCTACTCTCAATGGTTCCTGATAAAAACGGACTTAATGAATATGAAACGTCTATTGATTGTCGTCTTAAATCCTATTTTATACGGTGTGATACGTGTAAGGATTTAAATTCATATCTCAACGAGTCCAAGCATAAAATAATCCATGTTATACAAAAAGAACAAGTGAACCACAAGTCATTAAAAGTTAATCTTGTGGCTGAATGTAGATTTATTCATACATCTACCAATGATATTACAGATCGTGCTTTTAAAACTCGTAATCAGGCCATATTTTTGGAAACAGATTTAATTAGTTTCTTGGAAACACAATTTAAAAGTTAACCATGGAAATGGAGGAATCCGAGCTAAAAGGCAGTAACTGGCCTTTGCTAGCAGTTGAAGGAATGCGATTGAAAATAAATAAGTATAATCCCTTGCGTGGTAGCACATATATTCCTTTACCAGCAGCTGTAAATGCAAAAAAGCTTGCATTAATCCACAAAACTTGAAAGATAAAAGGTGTTTTATGTATGCCATTTTAGCAAAACTGGTTAAAAAGGATGCTCAACGCGTTAGTAAATTCAAGGACCTGGAAAACAAGTATGATTTTTCAGTCGTTTCGTTCCCTTCATCGCTAGCTGACATTACGAAATTTGAGAAAGCAAACAATATATGCATAAATGTATTTGGACTAGAAGAAGACAACGAACTGTTTCCTCTAAAGGTTGTAGTTCAAGAGCTACAAGACCACCGCGACCTTCTTCTGCTATGTTCTTCATCTGGCCAGAACCACTACGTCTTTAACAAAGATTTTGTCAAACTAGTAGGACATCAGGTCACACACCATGGACATAAGATATATACGTGTAAACGATGTTTTACTCACTTTGATAATCGAATGGTAAACAAGGAATTGTAAATTAAAAGAACATAGAGCTTGGTGTGTCCTGAATGACATTGCAAGGCTTGAAATGTCTATAAAAACCCAATTCTCAAGTTCTTAACTGAGGAAAAAATGCTTAGAATACCTTACGTTATCTATGCAGATTTCGAAAGTATACTCTTACCATATCAAACATGTTTGCCCAATCCTGAGGCAAGTTATACAGTCCCATACCAATGTCATGTTCCTATGAGCTTTGGTGTATATGTTAAAACCTCGCCAGCTGTGGAACATATAAAGACAAACCTTCCGAGCCAGCCTTTTATTTATCGTGGACCTGACGCTGCAGAAAAGTTTATGGACTGTTTGATATGGATAGCTAATGAAATTGATCGCCTTTACAGCTTAAATGTTCCAAAGGCTTTAACTCATGATCAAGAAGCAGAGTTCCAATCTTCTGAAACCTGTTATTTGTGCCATAAATTATTTACCAACGAAGACTGGAAAGTTAGAGATCATTGTCATATCACAGGCAAATATCGTGGAAGCGCTCATAATAACTGTATTTTGAGGTGTAAAAAACGTAACCCATTGCCTGTATTTCTACATAATATGAGTGGATTTGATGGAAATTTCATTATAAAACAGTTGGGGTGTACTACTGAGAGAGTGGACGTTATCCCCAACTCTAAAGAAAATTACATCTCCTTCACCAAATATGTAGGAAATGTTAAGCTTCGATTTGTGGATACGTTTCGGCTAATGCCTAGTAGTTCGGAAAACTCAGTTACAAACTTAACATCATACCCTGAAACAGACAAGTACTTTGGGAAAGAAAATGCAACGCTCATTACTCGTAAAGGTGTATTTCCTTATGATTACATTGATTCTTGGGAAAAGTTAGGTGAAAAGTGTTTACCTCCAAAAGAAGTATTCTTTAACAAATTAAATCAAGAAGATGTTAGTAAAGAAGACTATGAACATTCTGAAAATGTCTGGAATCAGTTCAAAATTAAAACTATAGGGGAATACAGTGACCTTTACCTAACTTCAGATGTACTCCTTCTTGCAGACAGCTTTGAAACTTTTAGAAACAAAACACTAGAAACACACCGAGTGGATGCTGCACACTTCTTTACTTCGCCTGGTTTAAGTTTTGAGGCAATGCTCCTTTACACAGGAATTGAACTGGAATTGCTGCAGGATTATGATCAAATTCTTTTAATTGAGTCTGGAATACGTGGAGGAATATGCCAGGTTTCTCATCGGTATGCTGAAGCTAACAATAAATACATGGAAACATATGATTCCGAGAAATCATCGCAGTTTATTACCTATGATGATGCCAACAACCAATACGGGTGGGCTATGTGCCACTCCCTTCCTTACAGTGGATTTCAGTGGGTATCTCCAGATACCATTGATCTAGAAACGCTAAAAGAAGATGACCCTGTTGGATACATTCTAGACGTTGATGTTGATTATCCATCTGACCTTCATGATTTACACAACGATTTACCTTTCCTACCAGAGTGTATACAACCTAAGGACTAGTCTCTCAAAAAACTAATTCCTCATCTTGGAAATCGAAGGCGATACGTTGTTCATTACATGGCACTTAAACAGGCTCTAAATCATGGACTAAAATTGATACAAATTCATCGTGTGTTAAAGTTTCAACAGAGACCTTGTCTAAAGGCATACGTTGATTTTAATAACAACCTTCGAAAACAAGCCAAAAATGATTTTGAGAAAAATCTTTACAAATTATTTAACAATGCAATTTTTGGAAAAACAATGGAAAATATTCGTAAAAGAATAGATATACGTCTTGAAACTGACAGCAAAAAGGCTGAAAAGCTAATTGCTAAACCAACATTTATCGACAGAACAATTTATGGACATAAACTAGCTGCTTTCCACATGGCTAAACGTAGTATTATGTTCAATAAGCCTATATATATTGGAATGTGTATACTGGATATTTCAAAAACTCTTATGTATTCCCTCCACTATGATGTCCTGCTACCCCATTATGGGATAGAAAATCTTAAACTTCTGTATATGGACACAGACTCGTTTATTTATTTGGATAACACCCAAGATGTTTATCAAGACAAGTTGAAATTTTTAGAACACCTGGACACATCTGATTATCCTACTAATCACATATGTTACTCTTCATCAAACAAGAAAACTTAGGGAAAATTTAAAGACGAGGCTTGTCGACGTATTATTAAAGTATTTGCTGGACTTAGAGCTAAAATGTATGCTTTAAACATTGATGGACTAGAAATAAAAAAGATTAAAGTTCTTAGCAAAGGTGTTGTCAAAAATTGTTTAAGTTTTCAAGATTATAAGGATTGTCTCATGAAGAACGAGGTAAAAAGAATACCGATGAACATTATCGCATCTAAACAACATAACATATCATCTGTAAAACTAAACAAAATTGCTTTGTGTCCTCGTGATGATAAACGAGTAATTGACTCTGATGGTATAGCTACAAATGCTTATGGTCATTACACAACCGTTGACCACACTTAAATAACTGAGTTATACATATCAAGTCAACAAAGTAATACAGTGTCTCCCAAACTTCATTGTGTTCAATGGAACCTACCAGATGTTGTGGTGGAATGAGGAGTGGAAAGGAAGTGGTCACCTTCCACACATACTCTCATACTCTATACTTGTACTTATAATTGAAAAGACCTCTGGCATAAGATTAATTTTTCCATAAGTCTGTGTGTGAATGAAAAGGTATCTAGCGTGAGATTGATTTCTCAGTAAGCCTCTGAGTGAATGAAAGGCTTATGGCACAAGATTGATTTCTCTGTAATTTCTGACGTGTTCTATATATAAAATGTATTGTATACATGTAATTGATCAAATGGATAAATAAAAATCATATCTAATCTAAGGGCCTCTGGTGCTAGATTAATTTCTCCGTACGCCTGTGTGTGTGTGTGTGTGTGTGTTAACTCTGCCTCTAGGCTTAAGCCCTAGTGCTGGTCTCAAGCCCAGAGAAAAGAGGAGAGGCACAAAAGCATATAATTCTTTAAACTTAACTATAATGCGCGGTGCCCTTTACGAAGGGAGAGTAGACCTTTGAGGTGTATTCGTCATTCAAGATTGCAAACCTTGTTGATACACCTGTTTACGTATAGCATTTATAGTTAACTTACTGGAGTATCAGCTTCATGACATACTCAAGCTTTGACTGGTTGATGTTAATCCCCTCACAGAGGGGGTGTAATGTACTGGCTACAACTCTGTAAGACAAGGCTACAACCCTTGCGGTGTTGTTAACGGCGGTTTCTACCATTTTAACGTCCTGGCTGGCTTAACGTATGTGTGTAAGCAAATCCCACTATGAGTGTGAGAGAGGGAGACCTGGGGAAAGAGGAAAGGCACAAAAGCATATACTTCTTTAAACTTAACTATTATGCGCGGTGCCCTTTACGAAGGGAGAGTAGACCTTTGAGGTGTATTCGTCATTCAAGTTTGCAAACCTTGTTGATACACCTGTGATAAGAGTTTACGTATAGCATTTATAATTAACTTACTGGAGTATCAGCTTCATGACATACTCTAGCTTTGACTGGTTGATGTTAAGCCCCTCACAGAGGGGGTGTAATGTACTGGCTACAACTCTGTAAGACAAGGCTACAACCCTTGCGGTGTTGTTAACGGCGGTTTCTACCAATTTAACGTCCTGGTTGGCTAAACGTATGTGTGTAAGCAAATCCCACTATGAGTGTGAGAGAGGGAGACCTGGGGAAAGAGGAAAGGCACAAAAGCATATACGTCTTTAAACTTAACTATTATGCGCGGTGCCCTTTACGAAGGGAGAGTAGACCTTTGAGGTGTATTCGTCATTCAAGATTGCAAACCTTGTTGATACACCTGTGATAAGAGTTTACGTATAGCATTTATAGTTAACTTAAACTTACTGGAGTATCAGCTTCACGACATACTCAAGCTTTGACTGGTTAATGTTAAGCCCATCACAGAGGGGGTGTAGAGTTCTGGCTACAACTCTGTAAGACAAGGCTACAACCCTTGCGATGTTGTTAACGGCAGTTTCTACCATTTTAAAAGGTGATAACAGTTAAATGTAAAATCAACTTTTGAAGATTGATCAGGTGGCAGCCATCTTGCACATTAGCCCCTGCGCTAGCTTCGGCCTATTATACCTATTTAACGGCATTCTTGGCTGTCACCGCGGAGGTCCAGTTTCGATTCCCGCCTTTGCCAAGACAACTTTAATTCAGGTCTGAGGGCTGGAGCGGGCTACACTCAACCTCGCGAGGTCGTAAACATAATCCATTACTCCAAAGCAAAGGAGCATTTTCTGAGTTGAGGAAGTATATATGCCTACCGTATTTTAATAGAGCAACTGGGACGCCCTCCATCTTGGAATACCAGAGTCCTTCTTCCACGCACGTGGTATTTCAATTGCAAATATCTACCCTTACGAGGTTCTTGTGTGCACCTTTAAGACGTCATTTCATGCTACATGCGACCAGGTTCCTATTTCCATCATAATCTCAAAACAAACCAAGGTGGCGCGGAGTCCCTTATTCGTTGCGAGGGTCCAAATATGTTAGCCTGAAACATGTGACACTGCCAAAGTAGAGTGGCCAGCAGTTTTATGTCGTTGTTGAATATTTTAGGCTCTTTGTGAGATCGTGGTCATGTAGCCCCGTGTACTTACGTGTGTGTGAGTTTGTCTGATAACCTGCGTCACTGTGATGTCTGTATTGTAGTGTCTAAAAAGGAAGGAAGATTTTAGTTTTACGTGACCGTTAAGCCACGGGACATCGTTTTTACGTGGAATCCAAACTACAGGACATGGCATTTCACTTAAAAAATCTCACATGTGTTGACTGGGAATCGAACCCGGTCCACCGTGGTGAGATGCCAACAGCTTGACCGCTGTGCCACCACGCCCCATTACTGGTGTGTGTTTTTGCAATTGAGGTAGGATTAGGGAAGGAAACAGCCGTGGCCTTAAGTTAGGTATGATCCCACTATTTACCTGGAAATCAATTCCAGGATGGCTGAGGTAGGAATCGAAACCGCCTCTATTCATTTTTGCCTCACGAGGTTGAGTGTAGCCCGCTCTAGCCCTCAGACCAGAATTAAAGTTGTCTTGGCAAAGGCGGAAATCGAACCTGGACCTCCACGGTGATAGCCAAGAATGCAGTTATTCGCAAGTCCTCGTATATTTAGGACCATTTTCACTACTCTCTATTCATATGAGAAACCTGACTTAACAACCAGGCCCTTACAATTCATATAATTAGTTTCTTCTCAGATTTTCATAAATTAGTTTGTACCGGTACTAATTAACGGCAATGTGTAGTCTGGAACGGTTATGATTTTTATTTTTTATTTATTTAGTCAATTTACCCTCTAGGTTGGTGGTTGCCCCCGGACTCAGCGAGGGAACTCACCACTACCGCCTCTATGGGCAGTGTCCTGTAGCTTGGAACATCTGGTCTTGATGGATACAACTGGGGAGGTGTGATCAGCACTTCGCCCAGGCGGCCTCACCTGCAAAGCGAACAGGGACCTCATGAGGGATGGGAAGGGAGGGGCAGATTGGGATGGATAGGCTAGGAAGAGGGAAGGAGGCGGCCGAGGCCTTACAGTAGGTACCATCTCGACATTTGCCCGAAGACGAAGTGGGAAACCACGGAAAACCACTTCGAGCATGGCTGAACTGTTATGAAATGAATATATTTACAAGGAATGACCATTTTCGAAAAATATTGCCCGCCTATCACACATTACATACTGTGCTTCCCGCTCCTCCAGCCGAATGTAGCCGATTACCTGGACACACTACATTACATCCAGTAGTATTATAGAGATAAATGGTAGCATCGTTGCCAAATATAAGAATAGATTATTACGGTACCGTATTATCAAATATTATTTACAAATTTTTCAACGGTTACCGGTACTAATGGCAAGAGTGGAAATTAGGACGCTTGGCCACCGCATGATTAGTGTGAACTGTTTCCAGTCTTGTCATTTTCTCTGAATGTTCCTATATCATCAGCAGTTGATGGCAACCATACAGCGATTAATTCACTGCAATTAGTATTTCTGTGTGATGATTGTCTAAGATTTTATTTAATATGTAGGCTAGCCCACGTAAGTAACAACTTCAAGTTAGAAGACTTGAAATATTCCTTAGGGACACGACAAAACGTGGGTGAAATGATTACACGTTTTACAGCGGAAGTAAATGCTCAGTGCAGATTATCAGTGACGCTCAGTATAAACTGTCGAGAACACAGTGGTGTGATTGTGTAACAAGCCTTAACACACTAGCTACACCCATGTTAGTTTTATAAGTGTCTAGTTCGAGTTGGGCGTCTTGTAACACAAGGTTGTTGTTCCATTTTGTGGCTTCTGAGTGCCTGCTGTATGAACTAGTGCCGATACTCGTGCAGTTACCTAAGTTCACTTTCATGTGGCCTAATTAAACGTGTTGAAAAGTTGTAAGGTACTTCATCATCTGGCAATATTCTATTCACTCCGCCTGCCTCCAAATTATTGTTGTGTGTTCATAGAAATAGAGAAACGGAATATAGGTTGTTTTATTCCTGTAAGCAAGCACAATTATTTTCTCACTTCATCTATTCAATCGCAATGATAAATATTAAAAACTTATTTCACCATGATGGTTGACTTGCAAACATATGATTGGAGTAAATGTTGAGCGTTAAGGTTGTAAAAACGATCCTTTTGTTGGTAAACAGTCTCTTCTTGTGTCTGTGTGCCTCGTGGGTTATATTGGGATTGCGAGTGATTACCTACAGTACATTTCGATGTCTGAAATTACCTCATTTAATGTATTAAAATGTGAAAGTGATATAAGCAGTGCTCTTCCTATGTTCTAGTTTCCTGAGCATAATGGAGGAGGAACCCTTCATCAAGAGTGAGCCACAATGGTGGGCTCGTGCAGATGAATTCCCTAATATTGTAAGTTGTATTTTAACTCGTGTAACATTGATATCTTAGTGATGTGCAAGGCTTAGTGACTGCATACTTAATAGTAAACGGTAGGCTACCTAGGATATGTTATGTTACACATAACTTAGTGTCTATATATTGCACTCTGGGTCACACTTATACAATACTCCCCAGGAGTCGAGTGAGCAGTTGACCGCTCATAACCTGCAGGACGAGGCTGCTGATGTATCTGTAGCTGTTAAAGAGGAATACCAAATACAGGTACCGTTTACCTCTCTTATAATAATACTAATGGCTTATTCATTAAATATTATTAGGAAGAGAGGATTACTTAGTTTTGTTTTCCGTGAGAACAGGTAACAATAGCTGGTGTTATTGTATTGATGCTGCTGACGCCCTGGGGTATATTTTAGTCATAGTCTACACCTCGTGCCATGCCATAAAGCATTTGAGTTATGATTGCCCTTAACATTTCATCTGGTGCAACCTGTGTACCATCACTGTTGCCAACTAATGTACCTTATATCTACCAGGGCTTGGCGCAACCTGTATACCATCACTGTTGGCACTACTAATCTACCTTATATCCACTAGGGTTTGGCGCCACCTGTATACCATCACTGTTGCCACTACCAATCTACCTTATATCCACCAGGGATGGTGCAACCTGTATACCATCACTGTTGCCACTACCAATCTACCTTATATCCACTAGGGATGGCGCAACCTGTATACCATCACTGTTGCCACTACCAATCTACCTTATATCCACTAGGGCTTGGCACAACCTGTATAACATCACTGTTGCCACTACTAATCTACCTTATATCTACTAGGGCTTGGCACAACCTGTATACCATCACTGTTGCCACTACTAATCTATCTTATATCCACTAGGGCTTGGCACAACCTGTATACCATCACTGTTGCCACTACTAATCTTCCTTATCTCTACTAGGGCTTGGCGCAACCTGTATACCATCACTGTTGCCACTACTAATCTATCTTATATCCACTAGGGCTTGGCGCAACCTGTATACCATCACTGTTGACACTACTAATCTACCTTATATCTACTAGGGTTTGGCGCAACCTGTATACCATCACTGTTGCCACTACTAATCTACCTTAAAGAGCATCTACTAGTGCTCGGCACAACCTGTATACCAACACTGTTGACTCTACTAATCTACCTTATAACTACTAGGGCTTGGCACAGCCTGTATACCATCACTGTTGCCATTACTAATCTACCTTATATCTACTAGGGCTTGGCGCAACCTGTATACCGTCACTGTTTACACTACTATACTACCTTATATCTACCAGGGCTTGGCGCAACCTGTATACCATCACTGTTGCCAATACTAATCTACCTTATATCTACTAGGGCTTGGCGCAACCTGTATACCATCACTGTTGCCACTACTAATCTTCCTTATATCCACTAGGGCTTGGCATCTATTTAACAAATTGCTTTTGTACTTGGATTAATGGAAAATATCCAATGTAAATTATAAAATACTCAACTTTTATGAAAATCGGGAAATCAATCATCCACCGTTAATACCAAAACATATGCCTACGAGGGAAAAAGTATCCCCACATAATCTCACAGATTATGCGCGCTCTATGGAAGGTCAAGTGTTAGTGTATCATATTGCTTATAGGCTAGTGGGGAAATAAGAAGACTGCCTCGGCTCAGTAACAGCTTAAAACGATATTCTAACTCGGTAGTCAACATATTTCAATTGCAGATGTTTTGTCTTCTTTTCATATTCGATACTGCCAACAGAACTCGAAATATAATACTCTACATTCCAGGCAGTTGTGCTAAGCAATTACACCACAAATGGTCTTTGTCAGGGGTCATATGTAAAGGATAAGTTTGTGGAGTGACAAGCTCCTAGGAATAATTTGAATCTTTCCGTATTTTAGATGGCTTAAGTGAATACATAGTTCTGAATATTGCTTTTGGAAAGTTATTTTCTCATCTCCATTGACCGCTTTATTTACTACGTGACAACTTCTCTTCCTGATATTCTCTACCTTTCTTAACTGGCAACTAAAAGGGCAGTGTGTAGCCCACTTTCAGTGGTGTTAACTGGGTAATGCCAAGAAGAAAGCATCAAAAATGTAAATTCCCCTATTCTGCTAAAGCGTTGTACAAATAGTGATAAGAACGGAACTTGCACAGCTGTGCTGTTAGTTAATTTCGAAGTACACTTTGGGTGATCCCTACAGAGGGCAATATATACTCCCAAAGGAATAGGTTGGATAGGATATGATAACGTGATAAGCCTTTTCACACGTTCCCTTGCCCTTCATGGGCTTGCGGCTATTGGGTTTTTGGAGCGTCCTTTCCTCTTTTCTTTTATGATCTCCATTTCATGACTTACTTCCTTCCATCTAAGTTTCTTATTCTTCAAGGATTGAGGGCATGTATTCAACCTTTCTATAGTAGGGTTGTTGTTTGAGTCTTCAGTCTTTTGACTGGTTTGATGCAGCTCTCCATGCCTCCCTGTCCTGTGCTAATCGTTTCATCTCTACATAGCTACCACACCCTACATCCGAGGCAATCTGTTTAACATATTCTAACCTTGGTCTACCCCTACAGTTCTTGTCCTCAACCCTTCCTTCCATCACTAAGCTTGCTATTCCTGGGTGTCTTAGTATGTGCCCTACTAACCTATTTCTTCTCTTCATTAGCAGTCACCAGAAACATCTCTCCTCTCCCACTCGTCTTAATACCTCTTCGTTTGTAACCCTATCTACCCATCTGCTCTTCATCATTCTCCTGTAACACCACATTTCAAATGCTTCAGTTCTCCTCTTTTCTGCTGCTCCTATAGTCCAAGTTTCACTTCCATACAGTGCCACGCTCCAGACAAAGGCTTTCATAAATGACTTCCTAATACTTAAATCTATATTCGATGTCAACAGATTCCTTTTTTGTAGAAATGCTTTCCTTGCCTGAGCCAACCTACTTTTTATATCCTTTTTGCTTCGTCCATCACTGGTTATTTTGCTTCCTAAGTAACAGAAGTCTTCTACTTCCTTCAGCTTTTCACCTGCTAATTTGATGTCCATCGAGGTTTCTGATTTATTTCGGCTGCATTCCAGTATTTATGTTTTACATTTATTAATTTTCATCATGTATTCTTTCCGCAAGACGGAGTCCATACCATTCAAAAACTCATTCAAATTCTCAGGCGTGTCGGCCAAGATGACGATGTCATCAGCAAATCTCAGAGTTGAAATTATTTCTCCTTGAACCTTCACTCCAACTTTAAAATTTTCTACAATTTCCTGCATTGCTTGTTCAATGTAAAGATTGAAAAGTATGGGTGATAAGTTGCAGCCTTGCCTTACACCTTTCTGAATACCAGCTTCTCTCTCATGTCCTTCAGCTCGAATGACAGCTGTCTGGTTTCTGTATAGATTGTATATCACCCTCCTATCCCTGTATTTTATTCCAATAGATTTCAAAATGTCAAACAATTTAGTCCAATCAACGTTATCGAAAGAAATACGGACAGCGTTGAAGCAGATGAAATGCGGGAAGGCACCAGGTCTGGATAATATCCCAGCGGAAGTACTGAAAGCAGACCTGGATATTACGATCGATCTGCTGCACCTGCTGTTGGAGAAGATCTGGAAGGAGGAGAAAATACCAACCGACTGGAAGAAGGGGTTGATAGTCAAGTTGCCGAAGAAAGGGGACACCACAAACTGTAACAACTGGAGGGGTATCACCTTGCTGTCCATTCCAAGCAAAGTGCTGGTGAGAGTCATCCTGAATCGTATAAATGACTGCGTAGAAAAAAGGCTTCGGAAGGAACAGGCTGGATTTCGACAACATCGCAGCTGTGTGGATCTCCCTCCGAATCATCCTGGAGCAGAGTGTGGAGTGGCGGAATACCCTTTACCTCACATTTGTTGACTTCGAGAAAGCCTTCGACTCCGTAAATCAAAGAATCATGTGGAAGACCCTCGAGGAATATAAAATTCCAACAAAGATCATCAGAATCATGGAAGAGATGTACGAAGGGTATGAGTGCCAGGTTCTTCACGAAGGCAAATTAACAGAAAAGATAAAGGTCAGTTCCGGAGTGAGACAGGGGTGTACCCTTTCCCCCACTCTGTTCCTGTTGGTCCTGGATAGTGTGATGAAGAAGGTAATGGGAGTACGGAAGAGGGGTATAAATGACAGGCTTGAAGATCTGGATTTCGCAGACGACATTTGTCTTATGGCACAACGGTACCGAGACATAGAAGTTAAGCTGGGGAGGTTGCAGAGAGAAGCAGAACGTGCAGGACTGATGATCAACACCAACAAGACCAAAGAGATGAGGATAAATTCTGACATCACGACTAGTTTGACAGTCAACGGAAAGGATATTGAGCGAGTTGAGTCCTTCCTCTACCTTGGAAGTATAGTCACAAATGATGGGGGAGCAGACGTAGATGTTCGAAGCCGTATTAGAAAGGCAAATGGTGCCTTTGTCCAGCTCTACCCCATCTGGAGAAATAGAAACATTACCAGGAAGACCAAGCTCCGCCTTTTCAATAGCAACGTAAAGTCGATTCTTCTCTACGGCTGTGAAACATGAAAAGTCACAAAAGCGATCAGCAACCAGCTACAGGTGTTCATTAACAGATGTCTGCGTCGCATCATGAATGTGAGGTGGCCGGACATAATCTCAAATGAAGATCTTTGGAACATCACTAATCAACAACCGATTAGCATCCAGATCAAGGAGAGGAAATGGCGCTGGATTGGTCACACACTAAGGAAGCCGGACGGAGATATTGAGAGGGCGGCGCTAGACTGGAATCCTCAAGGCGCCAGGAAGCGAGGTCGACCTAAGAAGACCTGGAAGAGGACGATCGAAAATGAAATTGCAGAGATGGACAAGAACTGGAGTCAAGTGAAGAGAATGGCCAGGAACCATACTGCGTGGAGAAATTTCGCCAAGGCCCTATGCTCTGGAAGGAGCGGCAGGAATTAAGTAAGTAAGTAACGTTATCGAAAGCCTTTTCTAAGTCTACAAATGCCATGAACGATCTCTTATCTTTCCTTATTCGAGCTTCCAAAATCAGCTTAAGACTTAGTACTGCATCCCTTGTTCCTACATTTCTCCTGAAACCAAACTGGTCTTCACCCAACTCCGTTTCTGTCTGGCTTTCCATCCTCTTGTAAATTATTCTAGACAGGATCTTTGAAGCATGAGTAATCAAGCTGATTGTACTGTAATCTTCACATCTGTCAGCTCCCACTTTCTTTGGTTTAGGGATAATAACATTCTTCTTGAAATCAGGGGGTACTTCACCTGTCTCATAAATCCTACACACCAAGTGAAATAACCTGAACAGACCTTCATCTCCTATGCAGCGTAGTAACTCAATCGGTATATCATCTCTGCCTGGTGCTTTGTTCCTGCTCAAATCCTCCAATGCTCTGTCAAATTCTGATCTCAATATTAAATCTCCATTTGCATCCTCATCAATTTCCTCCTCCCTTTCCATTACATGATTCTCAATCTCCTTTCCCTTATACAAACACTCTATGTAAGCTTTCCATCTCTCAACCTTCTCTTCCCTATCTGTTAGGGGCTTTCCATTTGTGTCCTTAATATTACAGCATATACTCTTCTTTTCCCCGAAAGTATCCTTAATCCTTCGATAAGCTGTGTCTACTTTTCCTAATTTCAGACAATTTTCTATACCTGCACATTTCTCCTTCAACCATTCTTCTTTCGCTTCCTTGCACTTCTTGTTAACCTCATTTCTCAGACGTCTGTATTCTGCTTTCCCCTTTTCTTTCCTACCAATGTTTTCTTGTGCGGATTTTGTTATTTCCTTTTTCAAAAGTGCCCATTCGTCAGCAATTGAAGATTGTTTAGGGTTTTTCATTAGTCCTTCCTTTATACTCTTCTTGAATCTTTCGTTTACATCCTTCACTTTCAGTCTGTCTATCGCCCACCTTTTTGGCTTTTGGCTTTTCTTCAGTTTCTTCAACTTTAATCTGCATTTTATCACAACCAGATTGTGGTCAGAGTTTATGTCAGTACCAGGATATGTTTTACAATCCAAAATCTGGTTTCGAAACCTCTGCTTGACCATAATGAAGTCAATTTGGTAACGCCCTGTATCTCCTGGTCTCATCCATGTGGATTTTCTTCTATTGTGATTACTGAATAAGGTGTTAGCTATGACCAATTCATGCTCGGTGCAGAATTCCATCAGCCTACTTCCTCGATCATTCCTTTCACCTAATCCGAAATCTCCTACTATCCTCCCTTCTCTTCCTTTTCCTACCACAGCATTACAATCTCCCATTACTATAACATTTTCATCACCCTTGATATACCTCAGAATTTCATCTATTTCTTCGTAGACCTTTTCAACATCTTCATCATCAGCTTGACTGGTAGGCATATAGACTTGTACCACTGTGGTGCAGGTAGGTTTAGTATTGATTTTTGTTACAATAATCCGTTCACTATATTGCTCATAATATTCCACCCGCTGTCCAAGTTTCCTACTCAATATGAGACCAACCCCTGCTTGGCCATTGTTTGATTTAGTGCTAATGACCCTATAGTCACCTTACCAAAAGTCCTGTTCTTCCTGCCAGCGCATTTCACTAATCCCAACCAAATCCAACCTCAACCTATCCATTTCCCTTTCTACGTTTTCTAACCTTCCACTTCCTAGCAGACTTCTAACATTCCACGCTCCGATCCGTAGAATATCAGATTTCCTCTTTGTCACTTCTAATAGATGTATGGAGATCAGCTGATGTACTTACCATTGTAAAACACTTAAATATGGGATGTGACCTCTGAAAATAGAACTTCCATCCCTTAACCAGTTTCTGATCTAGGTCTTGTATGTCGCATTGTGTTTGGAAGGCATTCAGGATAATGAAAGTCTGATGAAAGGTCACTTTATTCCTTGATTTACAATTTGTGTTAGATATTATGTCACCTACACAAAGGAACATGTTTGTGTAATAAGTAATTTCTCCGCAGGATGAAACTCATCGTTTTGGGGATATTAAAATTGAAGAAATGTCCATACCAGAGATTGTTTCCTTTGTCAAAATAGAAACACCATCCTCAGTGAGTGGTGCAGATTTGGGAGAGGTAAGTTATTATTTGTATCTTATGGAGGACTTGACCTGATTGTCATTTTCTTCTGTCTAATGGTATTCAGGGATTCCATTGTATATTCAGACCGTACAGACGACAATTGGGTGCTGTCAGCTCTAAGTTTGTATATTGTACAAGCCGTGTAGATAGAATGTGAAGCATTATAATGTGTGACCAATGCTAGACTCAAACGCATGACCTCCCTCTACGTATGCCATTGTTCTAAGGAGGATATGTCTTAATTCTCATTGGCCAAACATTAGCACAATCACTTGGTATTAGTTGATTGAGGTGAAATTTGTTTTTGTATGATGAAGTTAGGGTATTTCAATGGTCTATGTATACCAAGTGATAGAGGAGTGATGATATTGACTACATCCACAATCGTCATAAGTGTACTTGCTTCCTTTGCTTGTTACATGTACTCAGGGCAATTGCAGGAATGGTTCTAAGTTAAGACAGTGGCCTTCTCTCCTGACATTCCTAAGATCATGCACTTGGTGCTAAGCATAAAGGTAGAGTACCCGCATGAAGAGCTTGCCGAAACTCAACGATGCGCAAAGACCAATATCAATCGGCGTAGATTAATGCTCATTGCGGGGCTTCTGTGTGTGCCCCGAATGCTGATTACCAGGTTCACTGCTCACTCCATTCTTCAACCATGTGGTCTCGCTGCGAGACGCGGTCTACAGCTGTAATTCAAGCGTAGTGTGCAAGGAAGCAGCAAACAATATGGGCTATTGAGGGTGTAGGTTACTGTGTCCTGGCTCAGGTAATAACTACTGTGTAAGGCATTACATACACGCGCTGAGATCTCACAGTTTAGCATGCCAAGCCTCCGGCTGGGCAGACGGTCCGTTCAGAACCGCTGCCAGCGAGCTACTGAAGCGAAATGGGAGGGGCGTGTTCTGCTACTACCGAGCCCGCACGAACTTTGCCGAAGATATGCGCAGGATTTTGTAGCAAGCTCTTCTTGCTCGTATTCTAACAACATACTTGCAGATATAAACTAAAAGTAAGAGAACATTGAGGATTCAAATGGAGAAGCCGATTGTGAGTACATAAACCCATATGGACCTCGTAAGCCACAATGCTGTGCCTTTCTGTATACCTACTTGCAATAGCCTCGATGTCCATGGATATAAGTTCTCGCCAAATGTTGCATTAGAAGTTGAGTTGACTATGGTCAAGCAGAGGACTTTTAACTTTATATATCAAGATCGTCGGGAGTGTATATTCTCATTAAGCTGGGAGAGAATGGATAGGAGCACATTGATGATCACCATCCTTCTGTATCAGTTGCACTTTATTTGTATGTAAACACTGGAAAATATTTATCACTGTATTTCTCATCATTCATCATGTGTGATGTTCATTTATATTTTAATATTAAACCCACTTCGTTACTCTTTTATGCGAGGGAAATATGGTAATTAGTTGGGATGTCCACAGCCTATGAGGACGTACCGTCCCAGCATTCACCTGGAATTTATAATGAGAAACACTGGTAAATTATTTAAACGATTGCCGACAGTGGGGTTCAAACACATTTATTTTCAGAGGGTTGTAGCAGCCTGACGACGTGGCCTTGAACTATGTTTTATAGTATTTAAAATGAGTTTGGCTCCAAGGCATGAAGACTAAGTCTCGGATCTAATTTTAAAGCTTCAAGGTTTGATATCTGAATTACTGAAGGAGGGTTAATGCACGATTTCAAAAAATATCCCTCTCGGCACGCCAGAAGACGGAGGTAGATTTCACCAGGCAAACTAGGGGATATGCGAAAATAGGCAAAATATGGATGTTTTCGTAGGAGTACCAGACCTCATTTTATACCTCTCATTATGAGAAAGTATTTTACAATTGTGACTTAATAAACTTAGTTTTTTTTTGTCATTTTATGCATATTTTTAATATTCTATTGTCTTATCTTTTCGTAATTTGGAATCTAATTTTATACTGGAGATCACACTGTACTTATGCAAGGTTTTGACACTGATGTGTAACTATCTAACGGTCTGTAACTTCTTCACGCAAAATTTTATCTCCCGGAGAGATGTTGGTTGGTTCCTGCGACAACGCGGTCATGTAGCCCCGTGTACATTGGGTGTGTGTAGAATATGTCTGATAACCGGTGTTAATTGTGTTGGCTGTATTAGTCTGTAATTCAGCTAAGGACTGCAGACTGTCAATTTCAAGTAGTATTACCTACTTCTGCTACCCAATGCTACCGTCAACGACACCTAGATGTGATTTGGCTACTAGATGCCACCGCAACCAGAACCTTGCATGCTTCACACAGTTGTAGTTAGTGAAAGGTTCTTTGACATGCCTTAATTCTATGACATGAGCCCGCCACTTTACTTCCCCTCCCAAAGAAGGCATACTGAGGGATTTGTAACGCTCTTAAAAAATCCGATGACTTCGTCCGTGTTTGAACCCGCGACCTTCGGCATAGAAGTTCAGCGTACTACCAGTTACGCCACCGAAGCCGCTTCCCACAGAGACGGTTTAAGGGGCGTTGTCATGGCAACCTCTGATGGCTCATCCCTCATCAATATAGTGGCGTCGTCATGGAAACCTCTGATGGCTCTTGGCATTTTCTTCTAATTCAGAATTCGTTTTGCTCATCCCTTGGCGTAATGGAGGGTCATATCAAAAATTCTTTCAGACGAAAGTTTTAGGTAATTATTAGGGGTCAATTTCAAACGGTTTTGATATTGTGCCTATTAAGAGAGATATGATTTTTGTTTCTCTAAAAACCCCACTTTTTCCCACCGCTTTGGTCAATTGTTGGTGCAATCAAAAAACTTTTCAAACGAATATTTTTGGCCTTTATCCGACGCATAGTATGAACTTTGAATTGATTCGATATTTCACATATTAAGAGAGTTATAGCAATTTTTCGATAAAGGCCCCCATTGTTCCGATTTTGCTCATTAACGAACTCGACCGAGATTTTCAAGGGATATACACAATGCAAAAGATTCAAAGTGGTTGGTGCAAAATTCCGGTAGTTATCGGGTCCACAAGGAAGTAAAATACATACTTATGATCCATACATACATAAACTGTATATTGAGATCAGATGATGACGTTACCCAAGTCTGGGATGTTAGCTCTGAAAACAGAACAACCATTCTGTACAACATTTCTTATCTAGGTTTTGTACTGTATGTCGAATTATGTTTGGAAGGAAATCAATGTAGTGGAATCCTGTATAAGATTTAATTCCACCTATGCAAAGGAATATGCGTGTGTAACAAGTAATTGCTCTGCAGGATCATACTGATCTCTTTGAGGATATTCAGATTACTCTGATCAGCATTATCAAAGGTCTTTTCTCAGACTACAAATGCCATGAACGTTCTCTTATCCTTCCCCCCAAAATCACCCTAAGACTTAGTACAGTTTCCCTTGTTTCTATGTTTCACCTGAAGCCAAACCGGTCTTATCCAACTCTGTTTCGATCTGCCTTTCCATCATCTTGTAAATTATTATCGTCAGGACCTTCGAAGTATGATTGATCAAGCTGATTGTTCGGTAATCTTCATATCTGTCA
This sequence comes from Meconema thalassinum, assembly GCA_946902985.2. NCBI lineage: Eukaryota > Metazoa > Arthropoda > Insecta > Orthoptera > Tettigoniidae > Meconema > Meconema thalassinum. The sequence continues at coordinate 210,512,373 of OX336398.1, forward strand.
GCTCCTGCTTTCTTCGGTATATGATTGATGATGACATTTTTTTGCAATCGTAAGGTAACTTGTATCATGAACCCTACACTCCAAGTAAAATAACCTGATCAGACCTTCATCACCTATGCTGCGTGGCAATTCAATCGGTGTATCATCTCTGCCTGGTGATTTGTTTCTGCTTATGTCTTCTAATGCTCTGTCAAATTCTGATTTACTTGAGCTATAAAGGAGGGACGTCTTTGATAAGTTTCAGAGAGATATGACCGAGAATAAGAAAGTAATTTCAGTATGCTTTACAGCTGATAAATCGTTTTTATAAGTCGAGCTGTGCTGTAAAGTTACATTATTTGTTATTGATTGTGTAGAAGTGTAATATGGTAGCAAATAAATTAATTATTCATTCTTGTTGCTAGGATATAAAAGAAGAAACCCTTGATGAAGAGTGTGATGCTAGTCGAAATCATATAAATGAGTAAGTGGACAACATAATAAGGAAAAGTGTTGTATGTATGGAAACTAAAACTGTTGGATGTGAATAAGTTTTGTTGGCAAGATGAGTTATTCTCTTATTTTTATCGTTGAACGTTTTTGTATTAGTCTGTCTAAAGTGGATATTGATATTCACTTTGTAGTTGGCAGCTCAAAAACTAACCGTTCTCATTCAGATTTTTAACTGTTGGAAGTATTCCAGTATGAATGTTATTGAGAAGATGACCTACTAGTTGTTCCCGCCGTTTATTCAAGTGTATTTTGTTTTTCCGTCTGGTGCGTACATAACTAAATCAGAAGGCATTCTGACGCGTGAGCAAACCACAAACAACTATCCATGTAAGAACATTTGTTGAAACGAAAGTCAAGAGTTACATAAATGAAACCCCAAGTCGATTAGGGTTCTTGTTCTGGAAAGAAAGCTATGCACCACGTGACTCCTTCATTTCACGTTGATTGTGCCAAATATCCCGAACAGCAGGTTCCCATCATCTTTTCGTTTTAATGAACAAATCTGGGAATTACCGTGCAAAAAATAATCCATAATTTATTTATTGATATTCATCATAATACATGGGGTATATTAATGGATTTCCCGCAAATAATCAGTGAAAGTAAGCTAAGGTGTAAAATAAATATAATAAATCAGCTATATACGGACAATGAATTGAAACACGGGTGGTACAATACAAAACCATTCATGGCATTAAAACATATACTCGCTGTTTCAATATGGCTCAGAATCACTGTAGTATTACAGTATACCGAACCTTGTGTAGCAGAACTGACAAGAAATGGCTTCGTTTCCAACCCCAGCCATCCTGAAAGTGGTTTTCCGTTGCTTCCCCACTTCTTTTTTAAGGAATTACTGGGATGGTACCTTAATTAAAGCGACGGCCGCATCCAACCAAACCATTTCCGCAATCTCAAATAGGCTACACTATTTCAGCCGTCACAATCACACTGGTTATCATACATGTACACGGGACTCCATGAGCATGATGTAAACGATATTATCATTAACATTCACCATGGGATATACTCAATTGGCCTACTAATCCAAAGCAGCACTAGAAAATGAAGTTGCCAGTGTCGAAAATTATATTGTAGATAATGGTTCGAGATTTGGGCTGAGGCAACTGCGGGTTCATGAACCCAGGATCAATGGGTGGTGTGTCCAGCAAGTTTACTGGAGGACTGTGTTTGTGCTTGAGGGATTGGCTCAGGTCCTGGACCAAAACCTGTGTTGCGGCTGCGCGAACAGGCAGCTGCGTTTCCTTGGTACAATATAAAGGCGAGGCACAAACCGCACAACAAAGGTCGTGGACAATAACCTGTGTTGCGGCTGCGCGAAGAGGCGGCTTCGTTTCCTGCGTGCAGTATAAAGGCGAGGCACAAACTGCTCAATCGAAGTGGTGAACAATAACCTGTGTTGCGGCTACGCGAAGAGGGAGCTGCGTTTCCTGGGTATAATGTAAAGGCGAGGCACAAACCACACAACACAGGTCGAGGACAGTAACCTGGTTTGTGTCAGGATGGAGTCGACTGCGAGCTTGTGGCGCGCAGGTTTGCCTGGTGATGGGTCCAGTAGTCCGTAAGCCTGCCGCCCCAGACTCTAGACTGAGCAGTTGCTTGTCGCCCGCAGACTTCGCTCAAATCTAGCAGAGCTGGTAGAACTCAGCTACATACGCCATTGGAAATAGGAGAACACAGCTGCGGGTTTTCTTTCGACTGCATTCCAATATTTTTTTTTTACATTTATTAATTTTCATCATGAATTCTTTCATCAAGACAGAATCCATACCATTAAAAGCTCATTCAACTCATCTGGTGTGTCGGCAAATCTCAGATTTGAAATTATTTCTTCTTGAATCTTTACTCCTACTTTGAATTCATCTCCAATTTCTTTAATTGCTTGTTCAATGTATAGATTGAAAAGTATTGGTGATAAGTTGCAGCCTTGCCTCACACCTTTCTGAATACCAGATTCTCTCGTATGTCATTTGGCTCGAATAACTGCTGTCTGGTTGCTTTATAGATTGTAGAGCACCCTCATATCCTTGTACTTTATTCCAATCGTCTTCAAAATGTCAAACAACTTACTCCAATCAACGTTATCAAAAGCCTACAAATGCCATGAATGTTCTCTTATCCTTCCTTATTCTAGCTTCCAAAATCGGCTTCCCTTCTTCCTACGTTTCTCCTGAAGCCAAACTGGTCTTCACCCACCTCTCTTTCTATCTGTCTTTCCATCCTCTTGTAAATTATTCTAGTCAGGATCTTAAAAGCATGAGTGATCGAGCTGTTGTTACGGTAATCTTCACATCTGTCAGCTCCTGGTTTCTTCGGAATAGTGATGATGACATTCTTCTTGAAATCAGGGGGTACCTCACATGCCTCATAAATCCTACACACCAAGTGAACGTGGCTTCCTTCCTTGCTTCCTTACATTTACAACATTGGTAAAATAATAGATTATTCGTAATTTGATTTAAGCTTTGAGTGGCCGCCATTCCATTCACATCGACAGACTGACAACTTTTGGCCGGTGTAGAATGTATAAGTCTACTTTAATTATTTGCAAAAATGGATCGTAGGCTAATAATAATTATATTGTATGGCCTCTGGTGCCGGGTGCATGCTTTGTTATTTGACAGCCAGAGAGTAGCTCGCATGTCGAATTTCGTTGTTCCTTGAAGCACTATGAATGTCAAGCAGGTTAGATATCTAAGCTCCTTAAACAATATAGCGCTTTCTAGTAGAGAAATTAGGAATTTTGTTTCGGTGGAAACCTCCGAGATTAATGTTGCCATTATGAACATGAAAGTAGGCTAAAAATGGAAAATTCACCACCATATGGCAGTATCTTAAAACCTTTTTTCAGAAGATTTGCAGATGCTTAATTAAGTTTTATGTGGTATATTTTTTATTTGACTAGTAATGTAAGATTGTTCGTAATAAATGTTTACTAACGTTGATAGTGAGGTATCTGTGCCAATAGTGGAACTTTGATATGATACGTAATTGGTTAGATTTTAATAGTTGTTTCTGAAGGGGACTAACAGTATACAATTTGCCATGCTGCACTTGTCCCTTGGATGGTAGAGCATTTACAAAAATAGTAAAATATTATATAATCTGCGCACTGCTACATGGCTGAAATCAACCTCTCTATCGACCTGTTTAAAAAATCTCCAGTTAAATTCGTACTTACACTTTTACGGCATGTTTACTGGAACCTGATTCTTACAATGCCCGGTTAGTGGCAAACTGATATTAAAATTAGTCCTAACAGTAAGTGAACTTTACAGCGTAAACTGCGTTACTGACAGATTTTCTATTATGATCTTAACGCCAGATGATTACAAACATCGTCAATATGCCTGTAATTAACCGTAATTTCCTCTGTTTCGAAAATGCTGATGCTGCTCAAAGAAGGAGGTGATAAGTGATTATTATGAGGAGAACAAGGTTTTTAGACGGTTCCTTTAGACCAAGCTTTCAGTTCGACTAGTTCTTGGTTGTATAAAAGCAGATATTCGTCATAGAACCGAAAGGTAGGTTCAGAGTTACTGTAGGCCATATTTAGTTATATAATATAATTTCTAGAATGCGATACGCTTGTGTTTATATCTAATACTAGCAGGTACCCGCGGCTTCGCTCGCGATCAAGACAATGAGGCCGATGCATTATTGCTGATAAATTGGTCTATTCTAGTACAGCAATCACGGCTAAAGGTGGATCCATTCTAATTCTAAAAATTCTGATACATACAGTATGTTGATAAGAGCAGCAAAGTGGGGATTTTATAGAGGTGTGAAAGTCTGCAGGTTACGATGTTACATTATGTGAACACACATATTGATGATTTGAACGTCAACATGTCGCTATTGATAGACCTATAGTAAAATATCTCCTAGCTTGGCTGCTGATGTACATTATGCAGTCTCTTCCAGTGTTACATCCCAGGGATTGAAATTCTCCAACAACCCTTTTGCCTCGCATGCCTCTCTAAGTAATTAAAATTCCTGATTGATGTTGTCTGAGTCTTCAGTTATTTGACTGGTTTGATGCAGCCTCCATGCCTCCCTCTCCTGAGCTAATCGTTTCATCTCTACATAGCTAGCACACCCTACATCCGAGGCGATCTGTTTAACCCTGGTCTACCCCTACAGTTCTTGTCCTCGACCCTCCCATCCATAACTAAGCTTGCTATTCCTGGGTGTCTTGATATGTGTCTCTTCTCTTCATTAGCAGCCGCCAGAAACATCTCTCCTCTCCCACTCGTCTTAATACCTCTTCATTTGTTACCCCATCTACCTATCTGATCTTCATCATTCTCCTGTAACATCACATTTCAAACGCTTCAATTATCCTCTTTTCTGCTGCACCATTAGCGCAAGTTTCACTTACTTACAGTGTCACGCTCCAGACAAATGCTTTCAAAAATTACTTCCTAATACCTAAATGTATATTCGATGTCAACAGATTCCTTTTCTATAGAAATGCTCTCCTTGCCTGAGACAACCTGCCAACCTCTTTGCTTCGTCCATCACTGGTTATTTTGCTTCCTAAGTAACAGAAGTCTCCTACTTCCCGTAGCGTCTCACCTGCCAATTTGATGTCCATAGAGTTTTCAGATTTATTTCGGCTGCATTCCAATAATTTTGTTTTTCATTTATTGATTTTCATCAGGAATTTTTTCCTCAAGACGGAGTTCCTACCATTCAAAAACTCGTTCAATTCCTCTGGCCTATCGGCCAAGATGACGATGTCATCAGCCAATCTCAAAGATAAAATTATTTCTCCTTGAATCTTCGCTCCCACTTGAAATGTTTCTCCAATTTCCTGATTATTGTGGTTTTAGAGATCTTTGAAATGCGTTGCCCTCGCACTTGGTGTAGATGCACTGTCAAAGGAAAACATTCCATGTTACGAACATGGGCCGCATAACCTGTACCGAAAGCCTATTCTGAACAGCAGTTCCTTAAACTCAGAATTGCCAACATTTTATTGTATCTTTCCATGTGGTATATCTCTGTACCTCAACATACAGAAGAGTGCTTTAAAATCATGTCTTGTATACATTTTGGAAAAGGTAGTGAGTGTCGTTTTTGGCGGAGTGGATACTCGCTCGTAGGAATTCTTTTCAGTAAAATAGACTGGTTCACATTGAGGTATGTGACGGTGTGATGCCTTAAGTGTTACGGAAACGGCAATATCCCCCACAGAGCTTCGTTGCTACTGAAATACCGACCAGACTGATATTTGTGCTTAACTATACGGGATTTGTGAGCCCAGTGTTTATGAAATTGAACGTAGCTATAACACCTAATTTTTTTACTCCTGGCACTACAGCCTATGAAGGGCCTAGACCTATTATGCGACCGCTTCCCAGCCATTTGGCCTGCATATATTGTGGTGACGCGTGGTCAGTGCATCGTGTCCCCTCGGTCGTTAATCTTGTTCTTCGTGACCGGGGCGCTGCCTCACTATCAGGCAGCTACTCAATTGTCCTCACGAAGCTGAGTGCACCCCGTTGCAGCCCTCACGTCAGTGTCTAAAATCTGTGACAGAGCCGGGAATTGAACCCGGGGCCTCAGGATAAAAGGCAGGCACGCTACCCTGTTCTTATTGTGTTTATATATCTTGAAAGAGATAATAAATGGATTGGCATTGCCTCCTACAGGGATATATAGAAAATTGGATGTCATACCTTGAGGTAGGCCTACTGTTGCCTTGGAAACGGACTTGCCATTAGTTCATCAGTTTATCATAACGAAGATAGTTTTCTGCGAATATCTTTGAAACTGTTGGTTTTAGGGCCTTAAAATGTGGTTTTCGGTGTCCTGGTGGAGTATTTTTGGTGACTTTCCAGTTATGTTGCCCGTTCCACGGGAACAATGATTTATTTTCGGATGAAAGGCAGCTTATATATTATCCCAGGGTATAAGCTGTCTCCATATCAAATTACATCCAAAACCGTCCAGTCGTTTTATTGTCAAGAGGTAACAAACTAACACACAGACACACAGACAGATTTTCACAATTATAATATACTAGCTGTACCCGGCATGTGATGCAATGCCAATCAAAGAAAGTGTTGGCTTTGTAACTTTGCTTGTTGAAGTGATTTTGGATTCCCAATATTTTTTTCTTTTTCCGTTAACCACTTCTAAACTATTGCAAAATTGATTTACTATCTCAAAAAATCATGGGAGCGTGCCCAACAACTCAGCAAAGTTTCATCGCAATGAAATGAATGGTATATGAACGCATACGGGACTTTTTTTGAAACGATTCGAGCGCCGTCACCCATTTGTTGAATATACTCGTACGCTACCTATTGTAAAATGGATTTACTAATTCGAAAACCTTCCCTGGCGTGTACACAACAATTCATTGCAATCGGATGAACGGTATATGAACGCATACGTGGCTTTGTTGAACGATTCGAGCGCCGTCACCCATTTGTTGAATATACTCGTTCGCTACCTATTGTAAAATGGATTTACTAATTCGAAAACCTTCCCTGGCGTGTACACAACAACTCATCAAAGTTTCATCGCAATCGGATGAATGGCATAAGAACGCATACGGGATTTTGTTTAAACGATTCGCGCGCCGTTGATCATTTGTTGAATCTACTTGTGCGCCACCCATTGAAAAACGGATTCACTAATTCATACACCTTCGCAGGATTGTACTCAACTCACTAAAGTTTTATCACAATCGAATGTATGCTATATGAAAGCATACGGGATTTGGTTGAAGCGATTCACGCGCTGTCGCTCATTAGTTGAATCTACTCGTGCGCTACCAATTGTAAAATGGATTTTCTAAATCAGATATCTTCGCGGAAGTGGAAACAACATTTCACCAAATTTCATTGCAAACGCATGAATGGTATATGAACGCATATGGAGTTTTTTTTAACGATACGCACGCCGTTACCCATTTGTTGAATCTACTCTTGCGCTACCTATTGAAAATTGGATTTACTAAGTCAGAAACCTTTCCAGGAGTGTGCACCACAATTCACCAAAGTTTCATAGCAATCGGACGAATGGTATATGAACGCATGCGGGACATTGTTGAAACGCTTCGGCCGTCGTTGCTCATTTGTTTAATCTACTCGTTTGCTACCCATTATAGCATGGATTTACTAAGCCAGAAACCTTGCCTGTAGTGTACACAACGTCTCACCCAAGTTTCATAGCTATCGGACAAATAGTATGTGAACGCATACAGGACTTTGTTGGAACGCTTCGCCCGTCGTCGCCCATTTGTTGAATCTACTTGTGCGATACCTATTGTAAAGTGGATTTACTAATCCAGAAACCTTCCCTGTAGTGTACACAATATCTCACCCAAGTTTCATCGCTATAAGACGAATAGCATATGAACGCATACGGGACTTTATTGAAACGCTTCGCGCGTCATCGCTCATTTGTTGAATCTACTCGTGCGCTACCTATTATAACATGGATTTACTAAGCTAGAGACCTTGCCTGTAGTGTACACAACCTCTCACCCAAGTTTTATCGCTATCGGACGAATGGTATGTGAGCGCATACAGGACTTTCTTGAAGCGCTTCGCACGTCGTCGCTCATTTGTTGAATAAAGTCGTGCGCTACCTATTGTTATGTGGATTCACTATGCCAGAAACCTTACCTGAAGTGTACAGAACATCTCACCCAAGTTTCATCGCAATGGGATGAATGGTATATGTACTCATATGGGACTTTCTTGAAACAAACGCACGCCGTTTTGTTGAAGCTACTCGTGCGCCAGCTATTGTAAATTGGATTTACTACGCCTATAACTTTTCCCGGACTGTGCGCAACAACTCACCAAAATTTGATCCTAATCGGACGAATTGTATATGAACGCATCGCCATTACGCATTTGTTTAAACTACTCGCGCGCTATCTATTGTGAAATGGATTTACTATGCCTATGACCATCCCGGAAGTGTTTACAACAACTCACCAAAATTTGATCGCAATCGGATGAATGGTTTATGAACGCATAAAAGACGAACAAACGAACATTCATTTATATATATATATACTAGCAGAAGTACCCGCTCTTCGAACGGTCTTCGGTATTAATAACAAGACGTTATCAATTGAGCTACTGTTGCAATGGCTAGGGGCTTGTCATTCCTTCATAAGTTTATCAGAACGAAGTTAGTTTTCTGGGTATATCGCAGACACTGTTATTTTAAGGGCTATAAAATGTGGTTTTCGGAGACACTTTATAGACTTCCAAGTTTTGTGTCACACATTGAGAAGGCAACATATGCTTTGGTCGTCCTTCTAGAATAATTTTTATTTTTCACCTATTTTAGCATGTATTTTGAAAAGTTGTTCATTATACCCACCCTCCTATGAGTAGTACGTTGAAGAGTTATCTAAATAATTGGTGTATTGACTCATGGTTACAATATCTAATTTTACGATGCTCCAAACACCCAAACATGAATTATAGGCATACATAAACATTAAGATATATCAACCACGCAGTATCAAACATAATCATCTTTACGATGAACCCGTTTGTCGACAAAAATATGATAAGTTAAAATGTGCTCTCAAACTAAATTCACCTAACGTGTACTTCCTGGCGTGAAAATAATATTGAAAACCTTGTAGACAAAACCCAATATTTGTCAAATTAAAACTGACCCTCACAGTTGTGGAAAGTCCCCATCCCCAGGAAGTCCCCGTTAATATATTATAAAGGCTAGTGGTGCATGAAAATTTGGGATTTTTAGCCTCCAATGGCCCAAATTCCCAAAAGCTGTTAAAAACACTATTCCAGTCCAGGATTTTTTGAAAATAATATTGCTGTTGGGAGATATAATAGACCTTCTGTTCAACATATCGCATATCGCACGTGTAAGTCAAGTGTAAAAATTCTAGGGTACCCCTTGACCCCCTTAAGCGCATTGTTGAATTTTACAGTCTATGTTTGATTCCACGATAACCATACAGCCATTTGCAAACTTTTACAGAAATTTAATAAATTGAGTGGCATTGCTTCTTACAGAAATAGATGGAAAGTTGGATGTCACCTCTTGTGATACTGTAGTCATGGTTACCGGCTTGCATTACTTCATTAGTTTCTTCATGTTCTTTTTCCTTCGGATGGGCCAGCTAAGGGCCACGACGTTGAACTTTTCAGCTTGGCGAGGGACTTGATATTTTCCCAATATTCGCGCATTCCCTGGCTATGATTCTCCATTCTCTCTTTTGTCTAGATGATGCCGGTTTTCTTACAGGGTGGTCTGTCCTGAAAACTCTTCTGTTTAAGTATCTTTCTGAGATGTGATCGGCTTCTAATATCACTTTTCATTATCTTCAGTTCTTGGATATCCTTGTGAACTACTGTTAGCGACGGTGTCACGCTCTTTCTATTCCCCCAGTAGGTGAGAAGCCGGTTGGTTAATCTTGTTGGGTTCATCCATGATACATGTCCATAGAAAGCCAGACGTCTCTTCCTGGCCTCATCTGTGATTTTCTCAGTATATCTTTATAGCTCCTGATTTGGTATTCTTCTGTACTCGTCATCTATTTATTAGTTTATTTAATGAAATTAGTTTTCTGAGAATATGTCAGAAACGTGGTTTTAGAGCCTTAAGACGTAGTAGTCTCCGAGCCACCGAAGGTCTGAAAATTAGCTATGTCTTGTCTTTGTACGCCTTAATATAATAATAATCATAATAATAATAATTTAATAATATAGGAATAGGGATGTAATCGACTTCCAGTACCACACCCGCACGTGTAAATCGCGTGAAGAAATTAAAGAGTACCCCATGACCCCCTTAAGCGCATTAAATGCGTATTGCTGAATTATACAGCTTAAGTTGATTCCGTGATATCCTTATAGCCGTTTGCGAACGTTCACAGTATTATAATAAATGGAATGGCATTGCGTCTTACAGAAATAGATGGACTTCTGAGATTGTGTTGCCATGGTTACCGGCGTGCATTCTTTCAATAGCTTAATAAATGAAATTAGTTTTCTGGGAATTTCTCAAAAACTGTTGATTTTAGGACCTTAATATGTGGTTTTCGGGGCCCGTAGGGCTCCCGAGTTTTGTTTCTCACATTGAGACGCTGAAAATGAGCTTTGTCTCGTCTTTCTACGCCCATTTCAGCATGCATTTTAAGGGGGTAGGCCTTCTTTTATGAGAGGTATGGAGAAGATTTACATCAATGATTACTTTCGTGCCTCTGATGGACATCTGTACCAAATCTTACGTTGATCCACTCAGCCGTTCTCGACCGATGCGCGTGCAAAGTTGTACACAGACAAACAAACAGACAGACAAAAAATTTGTTTTTGTGCGCAACCGTCATAAACCAGTCTGAAACGCGTTAAAAATTCAAATTTCCGTGGAAATTCAGAAAAAACAGACTAACTTTCATTTTTATATATAGAGAGATAATATAAGATATAGGGTTTAAACAATTTACCAGTCGCACACTCGTACCTTATACTTCCTCCTCCAGAAATAATGGGATGATACCATTGGACCCCAACTGTTACTTATACTCTTCGATTTTATGCATCAGGAAGTATGATGATTGCACTTGGGGATTTTATCGGAGTTAGTGCAGCAGCAGCTTCTGAGATAGTGAAGAGAGTGAGTGTGGCAATCGCAAGGCTTGCGGAGGAGTACACCCGACTTCCGGAGACAGAAGGCAAATTACATGCAAGATTACTTGTTCTTTAACAGGTAGTGTGGCTCCCTAAAGTTCTGTGAGCTGTGGAGTGCACGCATGTACGAATTCAGTCACGCAGTGGAACTGATGCTAAAATTTATGGAAATAGAAAATTATACTTTTGCATGAATATGCAGGTTATGGCAGACATGAATCTCTGCATTAATGACATTACTGAGCTGGCTCATCGCATGATAAACAGCAGGTCAAGAACTCGATTGGAAAGAGGGGATTTTAAAGACTACGCAGTTCTTGGAGACTGCGCATATGCCCTCAGAAGCTACTTATTGACACCACTTGAAACTCCTCAAACAGGAATGAAAATCTGTACAATGAATCACACATCCGTACACGAATTGTTGCAGAGTGTTGTTTTGCAGTTTGGAAAAGGAGATTTCCTGTCTTATCGCTGGGACTCAGATCAAAAGTCGACACGACAATGGGCGTTATTGTTGCTTGTGCGGTACTTCATAAAGTTGCTCAACAGCAAGGTGATCATGAACCTCCCCTGGAGAGAACAATTGTTGATGAATGCTATATAGAATTACCATCCCTTCAAGATCAGCATTTGCACACTCTAGTATGAGACACTTTCATTCAGGATTAATAGTAGTGGTTTTGTAGTGGTTCACGGCCCTCCACCTCCACACCCTCCACACAAGATGGCGGCGGCGCGATATCTCTCGAACGCATGGTCGGATTTTGACGAATGAGGTGTCATTGAACTCGGGCTGACACCCCCTTTCCAATGGACAACATATTTCCACTCCAAAAGAAACCCTACCCCTACTAGGGGGTGAAAATGTAATTTTTTAGAGAATCTCTCTTTCCAAGTGCAACATGTGAGAGTTTGAATGCCAATATGGAATTAAACGTTGTTCCGCAAACCAATAATCAAAGAGGGGCATGTTAGGCCTTGAGGCGAGAGCCCCTGTTATTGTTGACGAGCCCCTGCTGTCGGGCCCCTGTTGATGGGTCATTGTTGGAGGGTCATTGTTGACGAGTCCCTGTGGACGAGTCCTTGTTGACAGGTTATTGTTGACAGGTCATTGTTGACAAGTCATTGTTGACGGGTCCTTGTTGACGGGTCCCTGTGGACGGGTCCTTGTTGACGAGTCCTTGTGGACGAGTGCTTGTTGATGAGCCCCTTTGGACTGATCCCTTTGGACCGATCCCTTTGGACTGGTTCCCACGGACTAGCCCATGCATTTATTTAAATTATGTCAAAGGGCTTAACTACATTTTGCGTGTAAAGCAGTGTGTTGAACTGACGTTGTTCACCAACCCCCGTTACTATAATGTGATAACGATATGAGAGGAAAGTGACGAAATACATGTGAACATACAAGGGATCTAACTTGGTGGATGGATGTGTTCTAACGAGTCATTTGTAGTTGAAAGAGAATAATACATGTTCATAAGATGTTAATACTGTGGAGATGGTACGTGCAGTAAGACGTCTTGTGATTTCCTGTGTCATATTACAGACATGGCAGATCTCCCTTCTCGCGCGCAGATCTGTTGCTAGGACTAACGCTGCAGTAATTTGAAACCGCAAGTCTTCATGAAAACAATGGGTGATGATCATGCAAAGTTAGCAGTTATTGGATATTACACAGGTGTTCCTTCCGCTGTCATGTTGCTGACATGGGAGAGAGCGCACACTGCTGTTGCTATGACTGACGCTGCAGTAATTTGAAACCTCAGGTGTTGATGAAGACAATGGGTGATGACCATGCAAAGTCAGCAGTCATTCGATACCACACAGGTGTTCCTAGTGTACTTTGGACTCTCAGCTGTATTGGGAAAGGAATTGCAATGATTTGCAAAAAACTGCTGACACGAGCGATGAGAGTTTATATGAGAGAGGTGTCATATATTTCCCTACTGTCAGTCTTCATTACTCGCTTTGAGTGAACAGTGCTCTATTACTGCTCAAGAGTTGTAAAAAAGCCTTTTTGGTAGAAAATCATTACATTATTTTGCAAGGTAAGTACTTATTATTAATGGATTGTAGTCTTTTATTACTAATTGATGTTGAAGTTATTGATTGGAATGTATTTATTGATTAATTGATTGATTGATTTGTTTACAGATAATTGGGTACCTGTAGGTTACCAGATTCCTACAATCTATTCATTCAGTGGCAGCAGTTGATAAATTATAAAAAAGGTAAGTCCCCCTCTAATAACTTTTAAACAGTTAGAGTGATATTTTCCAATGTTCACCACTACATGTCAGTGAAAATGGTATATTTGGCAGTCAAAAGTTGGAACTACTTGACCATGGTGTGTAAAGCTAATTTTGTAGGTTAGATTTTGATTACCGCTCTATTAAGTCTGAATGTTCATTGCTAGGTGTCAGTGACAGAGGGAATATTTAAAGACTTAACCTCAGTTCACCTAACATAACCTAACTTTACCTAACTTAACCTTGTCACGTGACATGTTTTACATGTTTAAACTTGCTTTATGACTGGCTATGACGTCACACTTAGCTCACTTAACTGACGATCGCTGTTTTCTATCACGTGACATGTTCAACAAGTTTAGACTTGTTTTAAGACTGGCTATGACGTCACACTTAGCTCACTTAACTGGTGATCGCTGGTTTCTATCACGTGTCATGTTCGACAAGTTAAGACTGGTTTTAAGACTGGCTATGACGTCACACTTAGCTCACTTAACAGCCGACCGCTGGTTTCTACCACTCTATCAAGTTCCAATGTTCACCGCTAGGTGTCAGTGACAGTGGTATATAGTAATCTCCAGTTAGAACTACATGAAGTTACACTTGCTAGGAGTTCACAGATGATCGATTTAAATACTCTGCTATAACCATCGACTGGAATGTAATTAAACTATTTATATTGTACTTTGTTTTATCATTTATTAACATTTATGATTTCTTTCTTTTATAGGTAATTTCGAAAGTGATCATAATATTCCAGTGTGGTGACTGTAAGAAACAGTTCTCAAGACCTGACAACCTTCAACGACATTCAAGTGCTAAACATGACATTAAAATGTTTGTGTGCAGTCATTTTGCTACCACATTTAACAGACAAGATAGTCTTGGACGGCATGTAAATTTAATGCATGTCAGTTCAGCACCTTTTTCATGTTCAGTTTGCGATCTTGGTTTTTCTGCTGTAAAGCGATATCAATCCCACATGGTTGAAGTGCATGGGGAACAACAGGAATTGAAATCTGTAAAACCATCAACTAGCACGGAACCTTTAAAAAAAATGTGATGCTCAAAAGCGTAAACATTCTCAAGATTGTGAAAATAGTTGTGCAACAAAAAGAAAGAAGAATGGTGAACCTTCAATAACACATTGTGATGTATGTAATATTGATATACCTTCTTCAATCATTCATGGACATTTACGTAGTATTCATCATAAAAATAACGCTTGCCATGAAAGAAATTCTGGAAATATTCAACAAATTGGTAGTGCGTTTAAAAGTCGAATTGCTAGTTACAGACTTCATAGTGAAGAAAATACTCAAAGTATTGAATCATTTTTAAGAAATGTTCAACCTAGTGTGTTTGGCTTGGTAGAAAATGTTTTAGTGGAGCATAAAACATTTAAAATGAATTTTGAACTTTTTGGACTCTATGTAAAAACTGGGAGCGAAGGTGAAATTACGGATATCAAATCTTTTAATACAAAAAATGTAATTGTTAGTGAATCAGCTAATATTTGTGATATAAACCAAAATATTTCATGTGCTATCATTGTGAAGAGTGAAGAGTTTCAGGAAAGGGAGTCAGGCTGGGCGTTGGTTGAAGTACTTTATTTAGAAACCAACATGAATAAATATAATCCCCTTCGAGCATCATCATAAATTGATTTACCAGCATGGATCAAACGGAAGAAAGCTGTTGTGAACGTTATGAATAGTGACCATGCATGTTTTGCATGGGCTGTAACCTCAGCTCTCTATCCAGCAGTGGAGCATCGGTATAGAACATCATCTTATCCTCACTATTCCTCAGTGTTAGATTTAAAAGAAATGGAATTTCCTACGGCGATAAAAGACATTCAACGTTTTGAAGAGCTGAACAATGTAAGTATTAATGTTTATGGAATTGAAAATAAGAGAATAGTAGGTCCTCTATATTATACTCTGAAAAAAAAAAGAATGCTCATGTAAATTTACTGTACATAACTAAAGGTGAAAATGCCCACTATTGTTGGATAAAACATGTTAGTACACTTGTTGGTTGTCAGCTATCAAAATATGAAGGTAAGAAGTGGTTGTGCGATGGTTGTTTGTTATATTTTGGAAAGGAGGATCAACTAGCTCAACATCAAAAATGGGGGTGTAATCATGTGTGTACAGTATTACCGACTCCTAAAAATAACATTCTAAAATTTAAGGATTATGAGAAACAGCTTCGAGAACCATTTGTTATATATGCTGACTTCGAGACTTTGCTAAAACCATTTAATACATGTTCATCAATTCCAGCCCAGCCTTTCACCAACACTACTCACATCCATGAACCTTTTAGCTTTGCATATTATATTAAATGTAGTTACGATGACTCGTTAAATAAGTTTGAGCTCTATAGAGGACCTGATGCACCTAAAGTTTTTATGGAAAGGGTTGAGAAAGATGCCATCCGTATATCCTCTATTTTAAATACGATCATTCCAATGGAGCCACTAAATTCATCAGAGCAAATGAATTTTGAAACTGAAACTAATTGTTTTATATGTGGTGAATGTTTATATAGAGACAGGGTTCGCGATCATGACAGGAAAATATCGTGGTGTTGCTCACCAAGAATGTAATTTAAATTATAGAGTAAGTAAATTCATTCCGGTCATTCTACTTAACGGTAGCAAATACGACAACCACTTTATCGTTAAAGAAATTTGAGCTTCCGAAGTGAAAATTGATGTGATTGCAAATAATAAGGAACAATACATATCGTTCACCAAATTCATCAAAACTAGCAATAAAAAACTTTAAACTGCGATTTTTAGATTCATTCCGCTTTATGCCGAGTAGTCTTGATAAGCTGGCTAGTAATTTAAAATCAGATCAGTTTCATGAAATTCACGTGTCTTTCCTAAAGAAGTTGATTTTAATTTGATTCGTCCAAAGGGTATATTCCCTTAAGAATATATTAACTGTGTGGAACGTCTTGAGGAGTGTTCTTTACCGCCGAAAGATGCATTTTACAGTTCCTTAAACACAAGTCATATCAGTGATCAGGAATAGTTACATGCACAACGTGTATGGATACAGTTCCACATTCGAACTTTAGGAGAATTATCAGACATATATTTGAAGACAGATGTGTTATTATTAGGAGATTGTTTTAAAATTTGCGGAATGTTTCTATGAAAACTTATGACCTTGATCCTTGTCAGTATTTCACTGCTCCTGGGTTAAGTTTCAGTTCAATGTTGAAAAAAACGAAAGTAAATTTAGAATTAATGACTGATATAGACATGATCAATTTTATAAAATCATCAATTCGAGGTGGATTAAGCCAATGTAGTGGACGGTACTCTAAAGCGAATAATAAATACATGCCTAGCTACAACCCTTGTGAAGAGTCAAAGTATATTGTCTACCTCGATGCAAATAACCAATATGGTTGGGCTATGAGTCAATTTCTACCACTGAAAGATTTTCGCTGGCTGACACAACCTGAAATTGATGTCTTACATGTTGGCACTCTTCATGATAACGATGATAAAGGATATATATTAGAGGTAAATCTTGAGTACCCTAAAAAGTTACATGATGATCATAATGATTTATCATTTTGTCCTGAGAATATGAAATCTCTATACATCACATCACGAACAAAAATGTTAATTGCTAATGTAAATGGTAAATGTAAATATGTAATACATTATCAAAACTTGAAACAGTGTCTTCAGCATGGATTGAAATTAACTAAAATTCATCGCGTATTGCAATTTCATCAGTCAGCATGGCTCAAACCGTATATTGATCTAAACAATAATTTAAGAACACAGTCAACAGACGGGTTTGAAAAAGATTTTTATAAACTCATGAATAATAGTGTTTTTGGAAAGACTATGGAGAATGTTGATAAACGAGTTGATGTAAAGCTGATAACAAAGTGGGAGAATGATGGTAAAAGGTATGGTGCGAGCAACTTAATAAGCAAGCCTAACTTTCATAGCTGTTCAGTTATTCATGAGGATTTCGTTGTAATACAAATGAATCGTCTTAAAGTAACTTACAACAAACCCATATATGTGGGTTACACCATTCTGGAATTGTCAAAAACACTTAAGTATGAATTTCACTATGATTATGTAAAGAAAAACTATCTTGATAATGCTAAATTACACTACACATACACAGATTCTTTTATTTATGAGTTTAAAACTGATGATTTTTATGAGGATATCAAATCTGAGCTAAATAGGTTTGATACAAGTGACTACCCCGAGGATAATATTTACCATTTACCTCTAGTAAACAAAAAGGTTCTTGGGAAATTTAAGGATGAATGTGCTGGTGTTATTATAGACACCTTTGTAGGCACAAAATCTAAATCATACAGCTATATGACGATGATGTAGTAGTAAAAAAAAATTAAAAGGAGAGAAAAAGAATGTTGTTAGTAATGAGTTTGATATAAGTGATTATAAAAACTGTATAGTTAGTAACCCACCTGTATTATATAAGAAAATGTGTGTATTTAGAAGTAAAAATCATCAGCTACATACCAATTTGCTGAACAACGTTGCTTTAAGTAATGAAGACAACAAACGATTCATTATACCCAACACCTTTGATACTCTTGCTTGGGGAAACAGTCGCATTGACGACTATTACTTTACTTAAGTCTAATTATCACTATATTGTAATATTTGTAGCGTGTTTTTTATATTGTAATATATTTTTGTAAAAACTATAAGTAGAATGTATAATGTTAGGCTACTGTAGTTTAGTAAAAATAAGATAAGTAATACATTTTAGTGTAAAATGTTTGTTTTTGTATATTACGAAGAAGATTTTAAAAATGTACAGAATGTGTGAACTAAACAAGGGGAATGTAAAAAATGTAAAGTGGAAATTGTAAATATCCATGTGTGAAAAAGTGAAATGGCTATCACCATTTTAAAATTAAAAAGACATTGTTATCTGGTAAACCTTGTTTTTATTTCACAGCAACAAAAATGTACAGAATGTGAAAACTAAACAAGGGGAATGTAAAAAATGGAAAGTGGAAATTGTAAATATTCATGTGTGAAAAAAAATGAAATTGCTATCCCCATTTTTAAAAATTAAAAAGATATAGTGATCTTGTGAACCTTATTTTTATTTCACAACAAAAAAAAATGTACAGAATGTGTGAACTAAACAAGGGGAATGTAAAAAATGTAAAGTGGAAATTGTAAATATTCATGTGTGAAAAAATGAAAATGAAGAAATGGCTATCACCAATTTTTAGAATTAAAAGATGTAGTGATCTAGTGAGCCTTATTTTTATTTCACAAAAAAAATGTACAGAATGTGTGAACTAAACAAGGGGATTGAAAAAAGGGGAAGTGGAAATTGTAAATATTCATGTATGAAAAAATTAAAATGAAGAAATGGCTATCACCATTTTTAAAATTAAAAGACATTGTGATCTTGTAAACATTGTTTTATTTCGCAACAAATTGAGCTTTACAAAAATAGAATACAAAATAAATACCAATTCCTCAATCCTTTTCAATGTTCATGTCTACTCATCATTAACTTTCCTTTCATAACGCTAATCACAATGAGAGCTACCAACCTCTCCCCACTGAGACATCACAGGATGTCAAACGTTGTTTAGCTTTTCAACGATACTTTATCCACTACACGTATTAATGCAGGATGACAGTGGTGATAAGAAAGGTGCATGCTTGATCCAAAGGATTAATAGGTATATCACCACGCTGCAAAGGTTCTTCAAGACAAGTTCCAGGACTACACAAATAATAACCAGGTAGGTAGATTTTGAAAGTTAAGTATTGAATTACTTTATCAATGACGCCATTGCCAGTACAGGTTTGGCATATCCTTTTCCATCGATGGTAAAAAGGTTTGATCTTCCTCCTCCTCTGTGGATGATGTTTGTTGTTGCTGCTTTTTTTCTTCATCACACCCGTGGTATGAGGAAACAAAGTCTTTAGACTGACTTTTATGACCGTGATACAGTTTGACCAGCTGGCAAGTAGCACACTGTCGCATAGAGGGTAGTTTTGCCATAGCCACTTGCTGTTGGTGATCATAATCCGTACATGGTTGCAATTCACTTAACACAGGGTCTTGAGTCCATGATTTTGGTACATGTTGCCAGATTTCTTTCACTGCATTTGCTGTGACATAATAAATGAATGATTTTGGAAGAGCCAATAATTCTTCTTTGGTAAAACTGTCTAGTTTCTTTTCACACACAAAGAACTTTCCAATCGCTTTATCGGTAGCATCCCCTTTCTCCATGGTATCACGTTGATGTTTACACGTCGCTTGTAGAAATCTCACTGGTGTCATCCACAGGTAAACCTTTAGTTTTAATTTTATTTAACAACTCCCAGCAGGCATTGGTGGTTAGCCAATGAAATAATTGCCACACCTGTGCCAGGACTTTATGGGTAATGTTGTCACAGGGGCAGCGGTCCATGAGTGTTTTCAGCGAGGGACAGCCCATGTCCATTAAATCGATACATTGACAGTAAGACGCCAAAAATGGTTGTAGCCAATGACGTTTTTCACTACCTTTCACAAATACCACATGGGCAGAAGACAAGTGGGATTTCATGACCATGCCCAGGTGCTTATATGAAATGGTGCCTTGCTTCCAGTCTAGTTACATATGAGTTTCAATCCACTGGGTTTGTTTACGGTCTTAATCACACAATAAATCAAACGCATAAAGTGGTTTAAACACCAAATGGGTAGCTTGTGATATCCAAAAAGTGGAACAATCGATGATGACCACTTCTTTAAATATAAATTTGTTATCTCCAATTTTAAACCCTTGACAGTCGACAATCAGTGTACGCAACATGTTCACTCTTGTCTGGATCAAGTCCAACTGACCGCAGACTGACAATTGTTCAGTAAAGTGTACCCATGTCATTTACTTACATTCCATTCTAGTAAAATAAAATAAAAACATAGAGTAGTCACTATAGAGGTTAGGATATGACAGGGGGGGGCCATAAGAAATAATAATATAACAACAACCAATTTTTATTACATTATTTTATTAGCATAACAAGTTTTACATTCTTTTTCATTCTAGGATAGAGGCGGTACCATCTCATACAACAAAAAAGTATTTTGTGTTTATAGTGTCCATAACACCGATGATATTCTAATGTCTCTAAACTGGGTGTTTTTGACTGTGAGCTGATCACTGAAGCACCGTTGACACCATAAAGTCCACACGTATCATAACTTTTTTCATCCCTCAGAGGCATGAGTGAGGGGTAACTTGAATGACAGGGTATATTATCCACCTCCATTCTGCACAGGTAGGGGCAGGCAGGTGACCAGCGCTGATGTTTCTGCATGGGTTCATCACTTTCTTGCCATTGGTCTAAGATAATGGGACGAAACACACATTTCACTTCATCTCTTGTTTTTAAATAGTAGAATCCAGCGGCCACTAAGGCTTGAGGGTTTATAAAAGGCACCGGCCACGTCGCAAAGGTCTTGAAACGTTGTTCCTCAGATTTTAAATTCATGGATGTAACTTCTCTTGAGGTTCAAAGCAAGACATGACTGAGCGGTTTGATGTGGGTTGACCTGCTATTTATACACTCGTCACTTGGTTGGACAGTGGATAATAGTTGACTTGTTTGTGATGAATAATCAAACAGTAGGCCGTCGTATTGGCTGGAACATTGTCATGCGTTTCAAAATCTAGTCGAATGTCAATATTGGATGGTTTGACAGACTCTTCCAAGTAGGAACAGTCAAAGACAATCAGTGGCGCCCTTGTCTTAAAAGCTTGGGGTGACAACATAGGACAATTCTCTTTTTGATAATACGACCATCTAAATTTAGAAAACAAGTCGTACAGGGGGCCAAACTTATTTTTTGAAAAATCTAAATCCAGTCCTTCATAGGGAAACACAGCACCGTTGAGGAAAAGGCGTGCATTTCTCAATTGCAGGTGTTCAAATTGCGTGGCATCTTTGGTTTGTTGATACTTGCGATTTGTTTGAAAACCCACAATCATGTAGAGAGGTCTCTCTGTATAGCGGGCTGTTTTTATAGACCAACTGTGTGTGTTGGTGGTGGGCAATAGAGGGTACTCATGGAGTGGCCAGCTTCTAAATTCCATGGGTAGAGGTATATCTCTCTTTACCATTTTGAGTATGTCCAGTTTTTTGCTATCGTTAAGGGTCACATGAGGCACTTTCCATAGCAAGCGTTGTAGTTGAATCTTTGAATCAATGGGGGCATTGTCGGCTCCCTTGAGTGCATTATTATCACTCCTGTCTCTCACCAGATAAAGCACTTGCCTTGCGTTGACCACAATGCGCTGGTGATCTTCAGCAAAGCCTAAAATCAGTTTAAGAGGTAAATATCCAGTAAAGGTACCATCGGTGTGTACCATCCAGTCATTGATCGAGTCAGGGCACCAACCCGCCATGCAAAGTGTTTTAGCTTCTTCCTCACTATAAGAGGGATATAGTTTCATGACACTGGAAATAACCACATTTCGAGTGCTATCCACTACGATATCGTTAATCACATAACGCACTTCAGAAAACAGAAAGGCGAAAGCATGGTTGGCTAACTTGGATGTGGAGGGTGTAGAGCCATCAGCTTTGGTGAGCCGACCTTCAATCTGAATAACACTTCATACGGTAGAGTGTAAATATCTTGGTTGTAGATAACAAATTGAATTTCATCGTTGTTATTGAGTCCAGGTGTTTGAGCTTGATAAGAATGGAGATCAATTCATACCACTCCTGGTTGCTCCTCGATGAGGTTCGCTACCTCTAGGATAGAATTCATCGCGGGGATTGACGTGGTAACCAAAATGCTGTAAAATTTGCTTGTTCTGAGATGTTAACGTGTATTCACGTGGTAAACAACTAACACCATCCCTAGACGGTGCTGTTGCTTTATATACAAACTTCATAATGGTTTTAGCTCCAACTTGTAAGCCACTGGTGTGGTAGAATCTAGATCAATGAGTTGTTGCTCTCTATTAATCAGTCTTAATGTTATATTACTAATACCATCGACAGCCACAGAATGGAAAAGCACCACTGGAGGGTTTTCACGAATAATATAGCCATTGGGCGATGTTACAATAAAGTCATAAAGCGAATGCGATGGTTGTTGATTAGTGTACACTTGGCTAATAATATTACACGTCACCGACACATGATGGTCTTCAATGAATTTCACTTCATGGTCTGATTCATGTTTTTTGTTGGGCTCCAACGTGCGTGGTTTAAATCCTAGTAATGGACCAATGGAATCGGGGGGTGTTTTAAAGTCAATTTTGAATGTAGAAAAAATACTGCAGCGATGAGTGTTGGTATTTCCTACAAGTTCAAACTTGCGCGTTCCATCGAGAAATGACTTTAAACCATATTCATTGATCAACACCACATAAATGTGTTCATAAATGTCATCTATCGTGTATCTACCAGAGTTCAGGGTGAGCACACAATCATCATAGTCAAACTTGTTGTTCACATTTTCACGTATGTTGTATATTCGATTGTACGTTTCAAGAGAAACAAGTCCTGAACCATAGGGTTTTTCACTCAATTCGATAGGTGGGTAAAAGTCTAGGCTCACTTCAGGTCCACGTCCATGCAGTGTAAACGTCTTACTTTCCACCGACCTACTGTTGACGTTTTTGCTTATGCTGCTTCTTATATAAAAAAATAAACACAAACATCCACACTGTTGGCTGTTAAACGTTTGCTCACGTTTCACATTATAATATATCTTGATCCTGTTTCCAAAATAAACCACTAGTTCCATGGGCGGGGTCAAATTCCCAAAACTGTCCAAGTACCATACAGTGGATCTCTCTTTGACATAAGCTACATAATGTGTTCCAGGTCCACGGTGATCATCCAAATTGACAACAGCACATTCATGTTTCCAGGGTTGTGAGGATAATTGGTTTCACATAAACACACCTCGAAAATGAGAAAGCTTCAGTTGTTTAGCATAGCTTTCCACTTGTTGATGCGTCAGGGCATGTCTTGCTATGGCTGAGGTTAGTGATGTTTTATTTTATTTCGAAAAGGTGAAATTCCAAATCCTTGTTGATAAAAGGCTGGCTTCAAATTGTCATTTCTAGCCCCCATAGCAATGGCTTTCATTGTTTCATTGTGTCGCTGACTTTCTTTGAGTTGTTGCTTGCCCTTCTGCTCGGCTTTAATAGTTTTTGCCACTGCACTGGCGCTGCCTAAAAGTGAGCCTAGAGCAGCCAGACCAGCAAATAATGCAGGTAAAAATCCCGCTCGTTTGGGGACGGGAATCACTCGCCCTTGTTTTGAACCCTGTCACTGACGTTTTGGAATAACATGTCTATGTGCTGCTCGAAGAGCTTTCCTTATGGTCAACACATTATTTTTTCTTTATTTCTTTCGCAAGAGCTTGTCCACGAATGTCGTAAGCCCAGGCTTTGCCAAGGATAGGGTCATATTTTTAGTCTTTCTCACCACATATCTTTGTTTCACCATGATGATGATGATCAACAACCTTTCACAAGAAAGTTTAAGTCACAACTAACGTCAGATTGTTATTTCATGGCTGTATATTCCAAT
This sequence comes from Meconema thalassinum, assembly GCA_946902985.2. NCBI lineage: Eukaryota > Metazoa > Arthropoda > Insecta > Orthoptera > Tettigoniidae > Meconema > Meconema thalassinum. Next base: position 210,536,384 of record OX336398.1, read on the forward strand.
TCTACATAAAGTGGGAAATCGTTTATGGTTTTTCCAGCTTGCTTTTCATCCCATGTCAACATGAGATGAAAGGTTAATTCGTCTCTTGCATTGACCATTTCATGGTTATGGACCAACATCCTATGACCATTTATTTGTAAATGGTTCTCATTATGTATGATATATTTGATGTGAATGGTTCCATTATAGTGTAATCGATAGTGGCTTAAACCCGAAGCAAGCACATAGGTCAAGTGCTGGTCATGAACTAGCGGTATATGGTTTCTCTCATTCACAGGTTTTACATTTGTCAGATACACTAAAAATACAGATGGGATAAATTTATAAAGCCTTTTCATTTCATAGGTCACGTATTGCTTGGTAAAGACATCATCATCTTCTTGTGGGTCTTCCACGTGATTATGCGGTGATGATTAGCGCTATAGCCATCCACCGTAAGCTGAGGCACTTTATCATAAAACTCATACACCTTGTTATCCACATACTTTTTTGCAGTAACGTCTGTAGACACTTGAGGATGTTTTACATGGGTTAACCGCTTTCCTTTAAAGTCATAATCTCCTTGTTTTGTGCGTGGCACTACCGACCTATCCACATAGTGTTTATTAGCAGGATCTGATTCTTGTTTAGGATCATGTATGGGAATAGACCTAGCTTTGACCATCAATGCACGTCCAAAGACATCCATCGTCAACCTGTAGTACGAGTCTGCTGTTTCAATAACAAGGCTCGGTGCGATGTATATAGACAGCCTGATAGCCTCTCTAAGCCTTAGTTGAAATGAAAATAATTAAGCAGCAAGAGTCATTCCCCGTGGGGGACATGGTTTCCCATCTCTGCCCCACATCACGTGAACAACGCCATGGTTCACTGTTTCCATCTTCCATTATCTGCATCATTGTGGGACCTTCCGGCTGTGGAAAGACCAATCTTTTGCTGACACTTATTACAGCGCCCAATGGTCTGTGTTTTCAAAATATTTATATTTTCGCAAAATCTCTCTACCTACCCCTCTACGTGTTTCTGGATCAAGTCATGTCTGGATTACAAAATGAGAATATGGGGTATTTTACATTTTCCACGCAAGAAAATGTTATTTCACCGGATGAGGTAAAGCCTGATTCACTCATGATTTTCGATGATGTATCCTCTGAACGTCAAGGCATCATTCAAAGCTATTTCAGCATGGGTCGACACAAACATATCGATTGCTTCTATCTTGGACAAACGTATTCTAAAATGTCCAAACAGTTGATTCGTGACAATGCCAATGTCATTGTTTTATTTCGCCAGGACGAGAGGAACAGTCGTCACATTTATAATGAACATGTGAATCCGGATATGACCTTTCAAATGTTTACAGAATTGTGTGGCAAGTGCTGGAACACACAACGTCATGCCTGTTTAGTGATTGACAAACAAAGTGTACTCAACCAAGGGCGGTATCGCTTAGGGTTTGATCATTTTATTGCTATTTAAGGCACTGTATCATTCCCTCTCAAGTCATTTGTCACGACATCATGGCGTTAGCAGAGAGTCAATTGAAAGAGCATATTATTAGAGCAAAAAATACTATTCGCCAAAAGTTTCGTCAATTGAAACGATCGCGTTCGGATCATGCTTTGTTTATTCAACAACATTTAGCACCTCCGCTAAAAGCCATGTTGAAACCCTCTTTCAAGCCTTCTGAAACGCTACCTACCGTTTCACAAGCCACTCAGACGCACCACGAGGACCCTGAGGAAGAGGAGGAGGAAGAGGAACAGGAAGATTTAACTAGTGTTAGCGAAGTTGAGGATAATGAGGAACAAGTGTTTACGCCTCAAAGAAAGGCATCAACCCTTGCAGAGTTTTTAAGAAAAAGGAAATCCTTGGCCATGATTGGAACACCTTGCCCTTCCAGAGCGTCTCCGTTTTCACAACTCTTGGCCACCCCTCAACATAAAGCTCAACTGAAAAAAATGTTAATAAAATATTATGGTTCAACACTGGAACCCTATTTCACCAATCTATTTATTGGAAACACAGATACCACATATGGCATTCGCTATGAGGATGATAGTTTTAAAATTGGTGATTCATCGATTAAATTCAGTCGTACTAAAGCTGTCATTAAAAAGATCAACTATAAATTAACACCAGGACTGTTAAAGCTACTATTCTCTCGGACTCCCACATCTCAACATTATACGCCAGAGGACCTTGTTAAATATAAACCCATTTTATTGGACACCCATGCCCACAAAAGACAGTATGATCCCACTCAACAGGTGAATGCCAATATATCTCAAAAATATAAAACCATCATTGCAAAAATGTTCCCCACTAGTCAAAGTGGTCGTCGTAAAGTGTCCGCTTCAGGAGTGACATTTAAACCATTAAAACCCCTTGTGGATGTTACCTATTGGCACAATCCAAATAAGCTCGTCCAGCGACTACAGCTGTTGCATGCTTCACGTCAAGCCGGCCATACTGGTCACGATCGGGAAATTCAAGAAATTGAGGAAGAACTTCGAAATGCCAAAATTATTGTTTAAGCCCTCACCCATTAAAATGGGTATCGCTCACGAGTTGCATCGTCCAGCTAGACGTCACTATCAGTGACACAAGGTGATTTCACAGGGTGTGGATGAACTTTGGCAAGCAGACTTGGTTGAAATGATTCCCTATGCTACCGTTAATGATGGTGTACGCTATATGTTGACGGTCATTGATGTTTATTCCAAAATGGCGTTTGTTGAACCTGTGCGTCGCAAGTCTGGTCCACTAGTCACTAAAGCCTTTCAACATATTATTCATCAATCTAAACGTCAACCTCAGCTGCTACAAACCGATCAGGGAAAATAATTTTTCAACAAGGATTTCTCCAGTTTTCTCAAATCTAAGGATATTCACCATTACACCACGTACAGCAATCTCAAAGCCTGCGTGGTCGAGCGGTTCAACCGAAAATTGAAAACCCATATGTGGAATGCGTTTACCGCTCAGGGCACTTATCGCTGGTTGGACTTGTTACCTGAGCAAGTGTCACGTTACAATGACACCTAACACAGAACCATTGGGACCAAGCCACGACTTGTAACGAAAAATATTCCACAACTGGATAAACTGTTTAACCCCATAAAAACAGCAGACCCTAAACGTCATCGCCTTAACATTGGGGACCATGTTCGTGTGAGCAAATTCAAGTCCGTCTTCAACAAGGGCTACACACCAAATTGGGGGACAGAACTATTTCGAATTCGTCAAGTCAACCTGAACAGTCCAGTCACCTATTTACTCGAGGACCTCAACCATCAACCCATAAAAGGCAGGTTTTATCTTCAATAACTCCAAAAGACAGCGTTTCCTAAACATTACCTTGTGGAAAAAGTGTTGAAACAAAAAGGAAATAAACTATATGTAAAATGGTTGGGATTTAGCTCAGCCTTTAATTCTTGGATTAATAAATTATATGTTGTGTGAACCTGTGTGCCTTGTATTTATTTATTCACTCATGTTGTACTTAACCTACAGTCTTATGTACAGTCCTCAGCTCTACATGTATTATGAGCAATACATATTTCTTTCTCTCTTCACCTGTGTTCTCTCTTACACCAACTCCCCCCCCCCCCCCACTCCCCCCCTTCACCTCCCACCACTGTCAAAACAGGTTGTGACTTGTTAGCTCTTATCGTGCGCGTGTACAGGTGAACACCTGTGTGTTAGATCATATTACACATGAACTCGCATTTTCTCACGTATGAACCAAAACAGGATGTAACTTGTTTCACAAGGAGGACGGTAATAAGGTCATCTCACACGTGTTTACATGTATTTCGTCACTTTCCTTTCATATCGTTATCACATTATAGTAATGGGGGTTGGTGAACAACGTCAGTTCAACACACTGCTTTACACGCAAAATGTATTTAAGCCCTTTGACATAATTTAAATAAATGCATGGGCTAGTCTGTGGGAACCAGTCCAAAGGGATCGGTCCAAAGGGATCAGTCCAAAGGGGCTCATCAACAAGGACTCGTCCGCAAGGACTCGTCAACAAGGACCCGTCCACAGGGACCCGTCAACAAGGACCCGTCAACAATGACTTGTCAACAATGGCCTGTCAACAAGGACTCGTCCACAGGGACTCGTCAACAATGATCCTCCAACAATGACTCGTCAACAATGACCCATCAACAGGGGCCCGACAGCAGGGGCTCGTCAACAATAACAGGGGCTCTCGCCTCAAGGCCTAACATGCCCCTCTTTGATTATTGGTTTGCGGAACAACGTTTAATTCCATATTGGCATTCAAACTCTCACATGTTGCACTTGGAAAGAGAGATTCTCTAAAAAAATTACATTTTCACCCCCTAGTAGGGGTAGGGTTTCTTTTGGAGTGGAAATATGTTGTCCATTGCAAAGGGGGTGTCAGCCCGAGTTCAATGACACCTCATTCGTCAAAATCCGACCATGCGTTCGAGAGATATCGCGCAGCCGCCATCTTGTGTGGAGGGTGTGGAGGTGGAGGGCCGTGAACCGCTACAAAACCACTACTATTAATTCTCACATTTTTAGCTTCCCAGTCTTAAAACTCTTATTCAGGACATGAAAGGAACTCTGCGATTGTAGTTTTAATTACATTATTTATTTAAATTATTATAGATAGTTGTAACATAAATTACGTGTAGTATCTAATTACTGTGGTATATATGGATGAGGTATTTTCTAATTTAATTTGATGCAAGTTCATTCTCAAAGTGTGCTCTTCCCGTTCCCAGTTGGGCTTCTCCAGTTCCCACTCGTGTCTCTCCTGTGCTCTCTTCTGTTCTTCTGCGAAGTACACTCTCTGTTCCTCTAGAAAATATCCTCGGCTTTCTTGCCCTGATCCTGTCTTTTTCCTTCTTATCTTTTATTGCCTATCGTTTTGTGAACACAAGAGTTTGCTCGTAGCAGCACTGGCGACCAGCTGGACCATGAGGTTTGAGCTTCCCCTCAAGAGTCCACCTATGAACAACAAAATGTATATAATAAGAAACATAATATACTGTAATAATCATAATATCACTGTTCTTACATCTCCAAATACACGTAAGGCCTAATCCACTACCTAGCGTTTGAGAAATATAATCTATATATTTTTCCAACATCCCACTTACGTCTATCGCTATACTGTATTTCTAATAAAGTCACCTTATGTGACCTAGCGATTACTTACTGAGACTGCTGGATTAGCCAGAGGAGCGTATGCTAAGGCATTAAATATAGAATCATCCTATTCAACGTATTCAAGAATTCAATTCAATGAAGTATTAAGATGTATTTTGTGTGTGTCATAACAACAATTATCATCATCATATGTGTCATGAAGGCTATCCGAACAGTACCTGTATAGTTTCAGGCTGCTCTTTCACCTTAATGATATTGGCATCAATATCTTGAATGTCTATCTGAAAAATAAAACCACAGCTTTATATTTGTTAAGTAAAATGTGAAAAGTACTTTCACATGCTAACCTTTAAACAATTTAAAATTGCCAGAGTACATTAATAACCGTATGTTTAAACTTACCAATTCTATCTCCATCAAACGGATTGCACAGTCCCTCAGCCGATGTTCCCATTAAAGAAATACGTTTTTCCGCATGGCCAGTTCTTCCTCCACCCGTCAGGAGAAACCTGTTTTTCTCTTCAGTCAGCTCCACCTTTGCTTTCGTCTTCATGATATCATGCTTTTCCCGTAAATATTTGGCAGGCCTTCTTCTACCTGTCAATGTCTCAAATGTTTGGGCTACTTCCCATGCCTTATACTTCTGTTCCCATGGAACGGCACAGGACTTCTTATTTTCTATTACAGATTTCTTTTCTTCCACCAGTATGATGAGGACATTCTCATTCTGACGAAGATAAATTGTTTAGACCTTGTGCTTTTGTGGCCGGTGTCTAGTTTATTATCTAGGCTACTGGATGGAGCCGCGTCGTGTATTGGTGATTGTTTCCCGATGTCATTGCAGCAGCCTTTATCATGGATACGAGTTCGTTTCTGTACTCTAACTAACCGTTGGTTGGTACATTGGCTTTCACGGTACATGAATTAAAACTCAGCATTTTTTCTAGGTTTATGCCGTGACTTGTTTGTGGTTTCGCCCAGGAACACCAAGCTGACCCATCAGCGGGATCTTGATGTTTCGTGGCCGGACCCCCACTGGAGTAGCGAACTGTGTATCGTATCTTGAGGTACATCATTCCCGCACACCGCCAAGTGGTAGCAGTAACAAATAAACACTTGAACAAAAATACCGGGAAGAGAACAAAACACAAAAATGGATATAGGAATGGACAATACAAGTGCGGAAGTCAAGCACAGAGAAAAGAGAACACTGTCAACAAAGTTTGTATAATGTTCAGTTCGTAAACGATGGGTTGAAGTATAAGGGGTAATCGATGCACTGGGGAGTACTTGTATTCGTAGACACTGTGATCTTGGGGATACGGAGCACTGTGAGTGGAAGTTCTGGGCGAGCAGTAGTTAGGGTGATGTGCAATGTAGAGAATGGAACAGGCTATGCGCCTAAAACTAGGGTCAGACACCCCCGGGAGCACCATGCGTAGCAAACAATTAGAAGGAAGGAGGGTGTAAGTTGAGGCAGGGTGGGGGCAAGATTGGGGGGCGGGAAGAGATGTGAGCGGGTGAGTGTGCTACGGTCGTGAAGGATAGCCCGGGTGAGAGGGGAAAGAGGAGGAGCTTCTGTGAAGAATGGAAGGGAAATACGTTGGTTGCGAGTGAGGTATTTCAAACGAAGGGAATCAGTGTGGCTGATAATAGTAGGGATAGTGTAGTAGGGTGTGAAACGGGCTAAATGGGTGTCAAGTTTAAGACGATAGGCGATGCGAGTGGCATGTCGGTCGAGGATGGACAGATTGAAATAGATGTGAGGTTTGGCGGCAATCCAGGCAAGAGAGGAATAGAGAAGGATGAGACGGATAAAAGTTTTGTAGAGGTTGATGATATGGAGGGCTTAAGGCAACAGGTGTTGACGGTGAGGGTACGGAGAACAGTTAGACGATGATAGGCACGGCGGTATTGGGCGTTGAGGTGGTGTTGCCAGCGAAGGTTATTCTGAAAGGTAATGCTAAGATAGACGGCGGTGGTGAATACAGGACATCTTGAAGGGTAAGTGGAACTTTGTTACGATGACGACAGATATGGAAATTAGAGCGGAAGACGACAAGTTGGGTCTTGCGGGCATCAACTGTAATGTGGGAGGAGAAGAGCCAAGATTCCAGGGTAAAAATATAGGTTTGGATGCGACGAGTAAGGGTAGGAGCAGAATTAGTACAGACGGAGAGGCGCTGGGGGATAGGGAATATCGTAGGTAAAGAGGAAATATAGGAAAGGGGAAGAGGTGACCCCTGAGGGAAAAGGTGTAAGAGGAGGCGTTGCGAATGTGGACAGAAGCAGTACGATGTTGGAGCAATTGGTAAATAGTACGAATTAGGTAAGGGGGTAGAGGGAGATGACGGAGTTTATACATGAGGACGGGATGGTAAACGATGTCAATGACTTTCTCTGCATCTAAGCAAAGAAGGGCAGTATGGCGAGGTTTTTCATTACATGAAGAGAAGAGGTGATCATGAGTTGAGCGAAGGGCGTGAAAACCAGCTTGGAATTCGGTGAGGAGGGGGACAGATTCTAAGTAGGAGATGATACGTTTGGCGAGAATGAGTTCAAGTATTTTGGATAGGACCGGAAGGAGGCTGATTGGGCGATAGGAGTGAAGGTTGGAGGGGCGTTTCTTACGATTGAGGAGTAGTAAGATACAGGCGTGGCACCAATGGGAAGGGTAGAGAATGGTAGTATAAATAGAACTAAGGGCATGGAGAAGGACTGGCGAGGCTCCCTGGATGTGGCGATAGGTTATGGTGTCAGCGCCCGGGGTGGTGGATTTGCGACAACGGAGGGCTGAAGAGATTTCTCCAGGCGCGATACGGCGATTGAGAGGATGTTTGCAATCGATATGAGCAAAGTGATCAAAAGAAGGGAGGAGGGAAGGGCTATGAGTGGGGTCATTAAGGCGGTGGAGAAGAGGGGAGACGGGGTGAATGAATTTATCGTAGGGGACATGGGAGAACACGGGATAAAAATGAGCGGCAAAGAGGTCGGATTTGCAAGATCAGTGGTTGGGACGACAGTGGGAGTACGGATGAGGTAGATGGGACGGGGGGGCTTAAGTTTTGGTGAGACGACGAAAGGCGGGCCAAAATTGGGAAGGATCAGGAGTTGCAAGAGTTCGTTCAGGCATTGTTACAATAGGACCGTTTAACGGCTTTGATGAAAGATTTTGCATGGTGGAGTTGTAGATGATGTTGGCGAAGATAATCGGGATCACAGATGCGAACATAGGTGCTATAGTAATCATGAGCGAGGCGGAGGAGACGAAGGGCTTTTGGTGCGATAGGAGGTTTGGTAGGATGGAACAAGCGACGAGGGATTTGGAGACGATCAACGGTGAGAATAGCAGTTTCAGTAACAAGGGCATGATGGTTAGGAAGGGAAATAGGAGGGGTAGGATGAGTGAGAAGTGAGGTTATGGTAGCGTGGTAAGCGGGCCAAGCGGTTTGGGTAAAGCAGCGGGAAGGGGGAGGTCGGGGAGGGGCAGTGGAATGGGGGAAGATATTGGGGATGGTGATAAGGGCCGGTACATGATCACTGCCAATGAAAGGGATGATGGGTGTAACACAAAGAGTGGGAGACATCAGAAGAAGATCGGGAGTAGAGTTGGAGATGGGGCGAGTTGGGGAGGGGAGGGGATGCTGTGAAGAAGGGTGTGAAGAGCTTGATTATCAGTAACAGAATAAGAATTAATATTAATATCGGTGACGAGAAGGTGTGATCAATATAAGTGAGAAAGCCATTATGAGGAGGGGTCCGAGGCGGGAGATAGAGAGTAACTATCTTAAAGGTTTTGGACGGATCTAAGACTTCTAAAAACGAATAGTTGGAGAAGTGGTGAGGGAAATTATAGTGATGCTGAGTGTCAGTGGATGATCAGCACGGTAGACAGTGTACGGAGGTAGGTGTAGCTGTTGGGAAGGAAGAAGAAAGGTCTCATTGAGGACGACAGCATCCGGAGAGTGTTGGAGAAGGAAACGGTCCCTGTGTGGGTCCGGGCGTGGAGCATCAAGAGCCCGCTGATGAGCCAGCTTGGTGTACCTGGGCAAAACACCACACGAGACACGGCATAAACCTAGTAAAATTGCTGAGTTTAAATTCACTGGCCGTGAAAGTCAATATACCCTATTTTTGGAGGCCTTTATAGGGTTTTGATTGGCTGCTTGAGCTTCATAAAAAGAGAGGTAGTGCACAGTTCGCTACTGGCGTGGGGGTCAGGGCGCGTAACACAAAGTGCCCGCTGATGAGCCAGCTTGGCGTTCCTGGGCGAGACCACTGCATAAACCTAGAAAAAGTGCTGAGTTTTAACCGTTGCTTGTCAGTCAGGCACTGTTTGATAGATGTACGGTGCTGCGCCCTGGACCAAAAGTGGTTCACCCTGTGTCCACGGATGGTAGCGCCCGCAACAGAGTCGGGAGTCTTTGGGCATTCTTGTGTGTGATGTTATTTTCTTTGGGATCACGGGGTTCATTGGCGTATTTCATCAGATGTTTTCCTTGTTTTAGAATTAAGATAATAAATCACCATAAGTTATTATACGAGGAGTTTTTTTTAAACTGCTACCAGAGAGATGTTAAACCAACAACATTTTTGATCCTCCTGATTGCCGGATTAAAGGGAACACAAGTGAACTGCGAAAACATCTAAGAAAATAGCTATCAAGGTTTGAGTTTTAGAGAGCACAGAACAGCACCAGTAAGTACGATCTGGTCAGGACATGTTTCATTCTTTATTTCTCGGGTCAATATGGATGCTAATCAAAATCGTGTGTTAATAAAGAAAAGAGCAGTCATCAAATCTCGCGTGACTCGCTTAAGTACATTCGTGAATGCATTTGCAGTAGTTGGGAATCTCATCGACATTAAGGTTAGGAAGCAATCGTTGGCGAGTTTCATTCATGAATTGGAAATCGATGATTCTGAAAACGAATTACATGATGTAGATAGAGCCGCCTTTGATTATTTAAGTTTGGACATTAAGTCATAAATGGAAACGCTATTGTGCCCTGACCATACTGTACACACCGACCTCCGCCTGTAAATAGTGATAATATGAACAATACTTGCGCACTACCCAAGAAAAATGGCGCTCTACAAGATTCCATGCATTTCTATGACACATTTGTAGCGCTGATCAATCTACAATGAAACATAACAGACATTCAAAGATATTATTATCTCCTATCATGCTTGTCTGGTGAACCTCACCGCCTCATTGAGAATTTACCCATTTCACAGGATAACTTCAAGGTCGCCTGAGACTTGATTTGCTGTCGGTATCACAATGCCAGACTTATATCAGACCTTCACATCAAGGAATTATTGTCACTCCCGAACGCAAAGCATGATTCTTCTAAAGAGCTGCGTTTGCTAATAAATCAACATTGCAGCAACGTATATGTCATAGAAGCTTTAAAAATTGAAACGCCCTTACATTACCTCATGCTTTCACACGTAGTTTTGGAAAGAATCAGTCTCAATCTCAGTAAGCAATGGGAGAACGGTACGTCAAATGAAATGCACGCAAACTTGAAGGACTTAATTCAATTCTTGGAAAATAATTGCCAAACTTTAGAAATAGTCACGTCCAACAAGACAGCTGCTGCAACCCAAGATGAGGTCAAGCATGGTACAAGTTCAAGGGAACCACACCGAGCCGTCGTCACCATTTCACCGTATTGTGTGCTATGTAAGACATCTCACAGTCTACATAAATGCCCAAAATTCAAGTACATGGACGTAAATAGCCTTATAGGTGTTGTGTGGGAACATAATCTCTTTTTAAATTGCTTGAGAAGTGACCATGTAGCCAACAATTGCAACTCAGAGGAAGCAATAAATGTCACCACACATTGTTACATATAGACCAGAATATGAACCGTACTGCTACCTCGTCATACAGTGCATCCCAACATCAAGCATATTGTTCTGTCAGAGGTGCTTGCCGCTATGAAGTATTGTTATCAACTGCTCGAGAAGTGACCATGTAGCCAAGAATTGCAACTCAGGTAACTGCAGAAGATGCAATAAAAGTCACCACACATTGTTACATATAGACCAGAATATGAACCGTACTGCCACCTCGTCACTTAGTGCATCCCAACACCACGCATATTGTTCTGTCAGAGGCGCTTTCCTTAATGAAGTATTGTTAGCAATTGCTAGAGAAGTGACCATGTAGCCAACAATTGCAACTCAGGTAACTGCAGAGGATGCAATAAAAGTCACCACACATTGTTACATATAGACCAGAATATGAACCGTACTGCTACCTCGTCACACACTGCATCCCAACACCAAGCATATTGTTCTGTCAGAGGCGCTTTCCTTAATGAAGTATTGTTATCAATTGCTTGAGAAGTGACCATGTAGGCAACAATTGCAACTCAGGTAACTGCAGAGGATGCAATAAAAGTCACCACACATTGTTACATATAGACCAGAATATGAACCGTACTGCTACCTCGTCACACACTGCATCCAAACACCAAGCATATTGTTCTGTCAGAGGCGCTTTCCTTAATGAAGTATTGTTATCAATTGCTTGAGAAGTGACCATGTAGCCAACAATTGCAACTCAGGTAACTGCAGAAGATGCACACATTGTTACATATAGACCAGAATATGAACTGTACTGCTACCTCGTCACACACTGCATCCAAACACCAAGCATATTGTTCTGTCAGAGGCGCTTTCCTTAATGAAGTATTGTTATCAACTGCTCGAGAAGTGACCATGTAGCCAACAATTGCAACTCAGGTAACTGCAGAAGATGCAATAAAAGTCACCGCACATTGTTACATATAGACCTGAATATGAACCGTACTGCTACCTCGTCACACGGTGCATCCCAACACCAAGCATATTGTTCTGTCAGAGGCGCTTGCCGCAATGAAGTATTGTTATCAACTGCTCGAGAAGTGACCATGTAGCCAACAATTGCAACTCAGGTAACTGCAGAAGATGCAATAAAAGTCACCACACTTTGTTACATATAGACCTGAATATGAACCGTACTGCCACCTCGTCACACTGTGCATCCCAACACCACGCATATTGTTCTGTCAGAGGCGCTTTCCTTAATGAAGTATTGTTAGCAATTGCTTGAGAAGTGACCATGTAGCCAACAATTGCAATTCAGGTAACTGCAGAGGATGCAATAAAAGTCACCACACATTGTTACATGTAGACCAGAATATGAACCGTACTGCCACCTCGTCACACTGTGCATCCCAACACCAAGCATATTGTTCTGTCAGAGGCGCTTGCCGCAATGAAGTATTGTTATCAACTGCTTGAGAAGTGACCATGTAGCCAACAATTGCAACTCAGGTAACTGCAGAGGATGCAATAAAAGTCACCACACATTGTTACATATAGACCAGAATATGAACCGTACTGCCACCTCGTCACACTGTGCATCCCAACACCAAGCATATTGTTCTGTCAGAGGCGCTTTCCTTAATGAAGTATTGTTATCAACTGCTTGAGAAGTGACCATGTAGCCAACAATTGCAATTCAGGTAACTGCAGAGGATGCAATAAAAGTCACCACACATTGTTACATGTAGACCAGAATATGAACCGTACTGCCACCTCGTCACACAGTGCATCCCAACACCAAGCATATTGTTCTGTCACAGGCGCTTGCCGCAATAAGGTGTTGTTATCAACTGCCATTGTTAACATTTGGGATAGCAAAGGTCGAATGAATCAATGCCTAGCACTATTAGACAGTGCATCACAGATGAACTTCGTGTCTCGAGACTTAGTGGACCGTTTGGGTATCAAGCTGAATCGTCATTCGATACCCATCAATGGTATTAGCAACACGCGAGCGACTGAATCCTCTTACTTCTGTCAACTTCAGATAGAGTTCTGAGTTGGTACTTATTGTCGGCATATAGTAGGTTCTGTCCTGCGTCAGATTACTGGCCCACTGCCTTTATCAAGAATTGAGTACGAGGGCTGTCAACTGCCCACCAACATTCCACTAGCCGACCCTAAATTCAACCAGCCTAAAGAGATAGATCTGCTGTTAGGTGCTACTGTATTTTTTGAAGTATTAAGACACGAACAACAATCAAGGGATGGTTACCCTACTCTTCAAAATACACGACGTGGTTGGGTGCTATCTGGATGTTTACCCCCTCGCTCAGTTCAACATCGAAATATGGAACAACTTCATTGTTGTCCACGGCTGAATCCTTGCAAACACAGGTGGAACGCTTTTGGGAACAGGAGGAGTTTACGACTCGTAGCCATTCCAAGGAAGAAAGTCAATGCGAGGAGCATTTTCGGAAATCTTTCACGTGCGATGAGTCGGGCAGGTTCATAGTGAGACTATCACTGCGGCAAGCAGTAGGAGAACTTGGTGACTCGTTTGTCAATGCCAGGAGGAGCTTTGGCTTTATAGAGGAAATTGCATCGACAACCTGACCTGAAGAATAAGTATATCAAATTCATGGATGCATATTTACAACTAGGACACATGGAATTTGTCGATCCTCGTGACCAGCAGAAACGTAGTTATTACATGCCTAATCACGCGGTAATCAAAGGCACGAGCAGCACTACCAAGGTCAGAGTTGTCTACAATGCGTCAGCTAAAACTACTTCGTCGATCTCCCTGAATGACGTGAAGTTGGTTGGGCCAACTGTTCAGCAGGATCTGTTCTCGATTGTTCTTCGCTTCCGCACACACAAGTATGCGTTAACAGCAGATATCGAAGAGATGTACCGACAGATCCAGATTCATGAAACAGACCGAGACTTCCAGAGAATCTTGTGGCGCAGTTCTCCGAATCAACAACTGGGCATGTACCGATTGAGTACGGTAACCTACGGTATTGCAGTGGCTCCTTATCTAGCTACCCGTTGCTTACTGCAGGTGACACTCGATGGTCAAGACATATACCCTACATCAGCCGAAGTTACCAAGAGAGACGTCTACGTCGATGATCTTTTGACAGGGACATACACCGTTGAAGAAGCCATCCATTTGCACCAAGACCTCACATCCCTCCTGAAAACCGTAGGATTCCCCATCCGTAAATGGAGGTCCAACAATCCTGATGTTTTGGATGCCATCACACCAACACTTCGCGAGAACAGGTGTCTTGCAGTCTTCCTCTTGATGGCGCCGTGAAAACTCGTGGTCTGTTATGGCATTCGAGTAGTGACTCATTTCTATTCACCATGGGAGCCCTCAACCACAAGAATGTGACTTGGACAAAGAGATCGGTGTTGGCCAATATAGCGTCCATTTATGTTCCATTGGGATTCCTACGGCCTGTAATTGTTCAGTGCAAGTTGTTTATACAAGTCCATTGGCAACAACATCTGGATTGGGATGGTAAAATGCCCTCAGAACTTGAGACACAATGGAAGGAGATATATCAGCAGCTCCCTAAACTAGATGAGATTCGTATAACACGGAAGGTGACTACAGACGGCATGAATGCCAATGTTGAACTTCACGGATTTGCTGATGCGTCAGAAAGAGCCTATGGTGCCGGAGCTTACCTGGGTTGCACCAACTCCAATGGAATAATCTCCGTTCATTTACTTTGCTCAAAATCTAGAGCAGCCCCTTTGAAGCAGGTGTCGCTCCCAAGACTGGAGTTCAATGGCTCACTACTTCTGAGCAGGCCAGTGGAAATGGCGATTGAGGCCCTTAATCTACATTCATGTCGACGATATTACTGGACAGACTCCACTGTTGCTCTAGCCTGGATTGCAGCTGGTTCCTTGGCCTGGAAAACATATGTGACCAACAGGGTGTCGGAAATTCACCAACTGACTTATCAGCAAGATTGGAACCATGTCTCATCACAGGACCATTCAGCGGACCCCTTCTCCAGGGGAATGGAGCCACATCGACTTCAATCTATAATGATGGGCGGGGCCCGCCTGTCTATCTACGGATCCTTCAACCAGGCCTGAACTTACCACTGTTGAACCAACCGAAATTCCTGAGCAGCGAGGAGTAAGGTTTTGTTTCGTGGCGAGTAATCACGACGCAGATAACCTCTTCATCCGGTTTTCCAGCTGGCCTAAACTACAATGAGTATTTGCATACATTCTCAGATTTATCCACAATCTAAATTAGGATGCAGCAGCAAGACGGCATGGACCATTGACTACTGCCGAACTTCGCGATAGTCTGACAGCAATCATCCGCATCATTCAGCGCTGTTTGTACAGTCAGGAGAGGCATAACTTACATCAAAGAAACGCAGTGCCGCTTCAGAGCAAACTTCTTACTCTGCACCCCATCCTGGGTAGTGACAACCTGGAGAATGCTGAAGCCACCTAAGGATCCTGTCACAAAATTGCTTATTTGGAATGAGCACATATGACTTTTGCACGCTGAAAACCAACTCCCCTTAGCCTCGTTGCGGCAACGGTGGATAACCAATTGACGATCGGTTACCAGGCAAGTGATCCGCAGCTGTGTAACATGCTTCCGAGCGAAGACCAATGACACCAGTCAAATCGTGGGACAGTTGCCTAAGTCTAGAGTGACACCTAGCAAATCGTTCTCTTATTGTGGTGTGGACTATGGAGAGCCGCTGCATTTGAAATATGGACACCCACGAAGTAAAATTCTGACGAAATGCTACCTGTATATAGCATTGTTTGTGTACATTGTCTGTTCTGATGTATTGCTAGAGACTTGTGTTGGAGCAGTAATTTTCACGTACTTCTACCAAACTTTATAATTTGTGTGACAAATTAGATGGGTGGCATGTACGGTGCTGCGCCCTGGAGTAAAGGTGCCCCAGTGCCCACAGAAGGCAGTGCCCGCAGCAGAGTCAGTCGTGAGTCTTTTGGCATTCTTGTGTGTGATGTTATATTCTTTGGGATCACGCAGTTCATTGACGTATTTAATCAGATGTTTTCCTTGTTTTAGAATTAAGATAATAAATCACCATATGTTATTATATGAGGAGTTTTTTAAACTGCTACCAGAAAGATGGTTAACCAACAACAATAGGCAATCACCCCATGCTGCTCCCTGATTGGACAGAACCCTAGCCAGTCATGTGCTAAGAGAACACTCTATATTTTGCTATGCCTGAATCTGTAGTCGCGATTGAAATTATTGGGATGCTTCAAGGTCTCTAATGTCTCTTTTATTATCCTGTTTTGATATCTAGGAATTTAAAACCAGTTTCGGATAGTTTCTATGTCGTGTCTCGTGACGTCAGTACGCTTAACTATTGCAGATCTGTAGTTTATTTGTTTTTGTCTCGAATGTGCTCTGATATCCTAATGGAAACGCGACTCTTTGTATACCCTATGTATATCTCTCCACAGGAACAAGGCGCTTTGTAAACTTCTGCGTCCTGGTTTTGGCTCCTTTATCTATGTTTACTTACGGACCCCTTACGTCAGCTTGTTTAGTGGTTGCTTAACCGTTGTCACGTTGTGTTTCCTTAGCAAGTTGACGATTCTATTTGTCACCCCCTGTATATTATGCAGAAAGGATTTATGGTGGGGTCGATGTTCGTTCTTTCAGCAGTTCTTCGGCTTTGTTCATTATTCTGTATGACCCTACTGATCTGTCATTTATTGTATCCATTAGCTAGGAGCGTATTCCAAACTTGTTCTTTCTCTTCACTATGCTATCCTTATCGCAAATGCGGTTGGTTCTGGTGAGAAGTGTCCTAGCTACCATTTCCTTCTGCAACGGTGGATGGCTTGAGTTTGCATGTCCCCCCAGGGGCTCACATCTAGTGGGACGTTGGATGGCGACCATGGGACCCCAGCTGAGTCCGGCATTGCTTCCACTTACTTGTGCCGGCCTCCTCTCTGTCTTCTTTCCTTTTGACCACACTTGGTCAACTCTTGTTCTCTTCCGACCCCGACGGTATTAGATTATCCGAGGCCTAGGGAGTCTTTCACTTTACCGCCTTAATTGGCCCTTGTCTCATCTTTCCTGATACCCTCCTTCTATGAGGGGTCAGCCTTCTTTTTCTTTTCCTTTTACCCCCTGCCTTGTGCTCAAGGCCCTTAAGGAGGCAGGGTGTATGTAGCCCCACCAATTCTGGTGCACCGTAGATAATGCTACACCCTCAGGGGCTCGTGGCTGGTGAGTTCGGGAGTTGGCGACCCCGAGGGATTCCTGAGCTGGATCCGTTTTCCCCTTTTGTCCCTTACCTTTGGGGCGGACCTTCTCCTCTCTCCCCTCTCTCTCCTCTCCTCTCCTCTCCTCTCCTCTCCTCTTTTCTTTATATTTTTCTCTTTAAGATTCCCGCACTGTTTTTTGTTACTTGGTTCACTGTGTATCTAAATTCCGTTCTGGCGATATTTTTTAAAGGCATTTTTAATCCACGTTGCTTTTTGTATGTTTTTTCGATCTAAATTACATCTCGCGATTGTTTTCAACCGCAATTGCATTTTGTAAAGATTGACAATCTAAATTGCTTTTTAGTAAGTCTTTCAATGCATGTTCCCGGGACTTTCAGTGAGTATTTTGAATTTCAATTGCATTTTGTAAGAATTTTCAACCAACGCCGCATTTCGCACGAATTTTGAATCTAAATTGCATTTTGTTTGGTGGGCATTTTGCACATATTTTGATTCTCAATTGCATTTTGTGGGTATTTTGAATCTAAATTACATTTTGTAAAGTATTTTCAATCTAAATTGCATTTTGTAAGTATTGTCAATCCACATGAGTCGTTAGAATCACCGTACATTTTGTAAGCATTTTCAATTTCATTTGCATTTTGTTAGTATTTTGAATGTCGATTGCACTTTGTGAATAATTTGGATTGGAACTGGTATAGGGCCTATTTCAATCTGAATTGCTTTGTGTATTTTCAATTTCAATTGCATTTTGTAAGTATTTTGAACCTCAATTGCATTTTGTACGTATTTTCGATCTCATTTGCATTTTGTAAGTATTTCGAATTTCAGTTGCATTTTGTAAGTATTTCGACGTTACATTGCATTGTGTACGTATTTTGAATCTAGCCTACGTTTTGTGGGTATTTTTCCATGTATTCTTTTTGTGACTCTTTTCGTACTAAATTCCCTTTTGTAAGACCATATTGTGAGTTCCTTTTTGTACGTATTTTCCGTCTCAGATAATTTTGTTCTGGTTTCCATTTCATTATCATTTTCGCTATCACCCAGATCATTAGAGGCCGATAACCTCGATGTTAGGCCCCTTAAAACAACAATTATCATCATCATCGAGTTTGCATGTAGGTACCGATCTGTATTAGTGCTTTTCCTAGAGACATTGTGTCCGAGCGTGTTGTCTGTTCGTTTATAGACCAGAACGACTACTAAGGACAGTGGACTATTTTCATCTACTTCCATTGTTAAATTGATGCCCAGATGTCTGGAGCACATGAAGTCTAGGAAGTCCAGAAGTGAGTTGCGTCAATTTTCCCATATCAAAAAATCTCGTTTCTGTACCTGAACGAACACTCTGGTTTCAATGGGCTCTCCTTTACAGCTTCTTCCTCTAATTTGGCATGAAAACGGTGGCCAATAATGGAGAGAAGGGTGATCCCATGGCTGCTCCCTCCATATGTTGAAACATCTGCCTATTGAAGACGAAGAATTTGGAGTTAACGCAATGTTCAGCAAGTCAATTAAGTCCGTTGAACCTTCTGCCGCTGTAAGCTTTTACCTAATTATCGTGTGGCGTCAGGTTCGGGAATCGTGGAAAATAAGGACTCCACATTGAGGCTTGCCAGTAGATCGCCGTAACTGAAGTTTATACTCCATATGATATCTAAGAAGCGTTGGGAATTACTGACGTGAGTGGAAGGAATAATGGATGCAGGACCAGATTCAAATATTTAGTAAAAGCGTAAGTTGGGAACGCTATGGCGCTAAATATTCGTCTCAGGGGCTCATCGGTCTTGTGTAGTTTAGGTAGGCCGTAGAACGTTGGAGGTTTTGAACAGCGAAGTTCTAGGGATTTCTAGTTCTCTTCTGTAATATTGATGACTTGTTCATTACCGCATCTTCGTCTTCTCTATTTTGGTTATGGCGTACCTTGGGATCGCTTTATAAGCTGGATCTGAATTACGGTCCTGGCAGGTTTGATGTCCTGATAAGCCTCATTTCTAATTTATTCTGTTTCAAGGCTGGTAGATGACGGATAGAAGCTTCTTCAGTAGGAAGATGGAGTGATGGCGTATTTAAGTACATTGCTTCGGATGTAGGGTGTGGTAGTTATGTACAGAGGAATGAATTGATAGCATCACGATTAGGACACATGAAGTGCTGCATTGAAAGCGTCTAAGGACTGATAACTCAAACAAACACAACAACGATAATCTATCCTTGACACTCATCAATTTGGCCGCTTCTGTGAAATCTCACACAATTAATCTTAAGAATAGACTCATTTTATGAAAATTGGATCGTATCTTAGCCGCCAAAATATTCCGAGCTAAAGTCATTAGATTTTCTACATACAGGGGGTCGCAACCATTTGCAACACTGCTTGGCCTTCGCCAATTTTCATAAAAATCAAAGTCTCCGACAAGACACACCCGTATAATCTGCAGGTGTGTCTTGTATAATTGTAAAATGTTTACACTTCATGTTCAACATATTATTGAAGAGTTGAAACAACGTCAGTTACCGGTACTTCTCGAGGACAAGTTTTCTGGTAATGGTATTAATGAAAGTTGTCCCAATTATGGTTTTACATCCTAGATCTCTAAAATTATATTATTATTCTTCCGTGACAATGTAGCGGACTTTAAACTGTTAGTACTAATTATTTCAGGCTGATATGTCCAGATACACCGGATCATGCTGTTAGGAAGATTTACAGATTCGGTAATAGTGTAAGAAAACGTGCTAACAGTGCATCTAATGGAATATGTACTACCAAACAAACATTAATGTCAACCATTCCTACTCACACCGGTAAAATGGCATATCCATGTAACGTATGTGAATCCAAGTTTACCCAGAAAGGAAATTTGAAGGCACACATGCTCGTCCATAGCGGCGAGAAGCACTTTTCATGTAGCGTATGTGAATCCAAGTTTAATCAGAGAGCAAATTTGAAAACACACATGCTCCTCCATAGCGACGAGAATCCATTTTCTTGTAGCGTATGTGAATCCAAGTTTACAACGAGAGCAAATTTGGCGAAACACATGATTGCCCATAGTGGCAAGAAGCCTTTTTCATGCAGCGTATGTGAATCCAAGTTTTCCCGCAGATATAATTTGAAAAAACACATGCTCGTCCATAGCAGCGTGAAGCCATTTTCTTGCAGCGTTTGTGAATCCAAGTTTATTCACAAAGGACATTTGAAGAGACACATGTTTGTCCATAGCGGCGAAAAGCTATTTTCATGTAGCGTATGTGAATCCATGTTTAAAAACAAACATAATTTGAAGCCGCATATGCTCGTCCATAGCTGCGAGAAGCCCTATTCATGCAGCGTTTGTGAATCCAAGTTTGCCAAGAGAACATATTTGAAGACTCACATGCTCGTCCATAGCGGCGAAAAGCTATTTTTATGTAACGTATGCAAATCCAAGTTTAATCACAAAGGAAATTTGAAGACACACATGCTCGTCCATAGTGGTGAGAAGCCCTATTCATGCAGCATTTGTGAATCCAAGTTTGCCAAGAGGACAAATTTGAAGAGACACATGCTCGTCCATAGTGGCGAGAAGCCCTTGTCCTGCGTCGTATGGTAATCCAATTTTAGCACGAGAGTAAGTTTGAAAAAACACATGCCAGTCCATAGCGGCGAGAAAGCATAGCGTGTGCTAAGTCAAATTTACCCTCAGAAAATCTTTAGTTTAACACATGCGAATCCATAGCGGTGAAAGTAGCGTATTTGAAACGAAGTATTTTCGGAGAGGACATTTTAAAACACACTTGTTAATCCATAGTGCGAATAACCTTATACATGCAGGGTATGTGAATCGAAGTTTACTATGAGGAGAATTTTGAATACACACATGCTTGTCCATAGCGGCGAGAAGCTATTTTATGTGGCGTATGTGAGTTCAAGTTTACCTGGAGAGGATATTTGAATACATAAATGGTCATCCATAGCGGTGAGAAGCACTTTTCATGCAGCGTATGAGAATCCAAGTTCAACACGAGAGGAAGTTTGAAGAGAGACATGCCAGTCCATAGCGGCGAGAAGGAATGCGTACGCAATGCCAAATTTACCGTAAACAAATCATTATTGGATTACATGCGTATCCATAGCGATGAAAGGCTATACTCATGTAGCTTATTTGAATCTAAGTTTATCAGGAGAGGACATTTAAAGACACACTTGTTAATGCATAGTAGCGAATAGCCATATTTATGCAGTGTATGTGAATCCAAGTTTACTATGAGAGGACATTTGAATAAGTACATGCTAGTCCATAGTGGGGAGAAGCTATATTGGTGTAGCTTAAGTGAATCTGAGCTCTCCCAGAGTTTATCTTTGGAGAGGCACATGCTAATTTAGAGACACACTTCCTAAACAGAGGGGAGAAACCATTCTTATGTAGTAAACCCAAGGTCGTATTACCATAAATGAGAACATTTTATGACATAACTAATGGTGTCAAGAAGCGATATTAATGAAGTATAGGGAGATTCTTTTGCTGGAGTGTGGCATTCGGCCAGCTACCAGGGGCGCAAGCCTTCCGCCAGTCAACCGAACTCGGGTCGCAAATTGCGTGGAGTCATAAACCATAACATAGTACATAATGGTAATTTCATCCCGCAAATCATTATTAACACTCCAGTGGTAGCGCGGAACACAATAGTGATCCAGCCGTTTAGTTTTTGTCGCGCCAGTCTATTGGTATGACTGCTGACCTTGAGCATGTGCGTTCCTTCCTGGTGCCCCTTCCCCTGTCTGACATGCAGTAGCCAGCTAACCTTGGCTGATGGCTGTCGCGTTGTGAAGCAATTTATTCATGTGGATCACAACTGTGAACCGTGCGACCACTCGCGTGTCTTTTTTTTGAATTCGTTTTGTTATTGCCGTGTCTTATCTCAGTTCATGTGCATATATCTGCTCCGTTTTATGAGTTTATAGTAATTATTGGTTAATAAGTGCAAAATGGATGACTATCAGAATATAAATCGATGGCTGAATGGACCAGACAGTGAGGAAGGTGAAGTGCTTGGTGTTGAGGATGAGGACGAGGTTGAAGAAGACCATGTAGAAGTGCATCCAGATGTGGACAGTGATGCTGATGGTAGTGATGACTGTTTCTATTGGTGACGATGATCCCGTTGAAGATTGTGTAACTTCTAAATATTATACTGGAAATGACGGAACAAAGTGGAGAAAGTCAGTTGTTGCGCCTACATCACGCACACATTCTCAGAACAGTCTTTTTCATTTGCCGGGTCGTAAGATCAGATTCAAAAATGCTAAAACACATTTGCTGTGTTTTGAACTATTATTGAACGACATCATGATACATAAAGTAGTTGAATATACAAATATATACATGGGAAAAATCAGGTCTAATTTTCAGCGTGAAAGGGACGCAAGAACTACATATGTGTGTTAAATTAGATCACTTATAGGTATTTTGTATCTTGCCGGTGTATTGAAGTCGTCAATTTGAAATTGTTAGATATGTGGGATAATAGTTGAGGAACAGGAGTGGAGCCTTTTTTTTGTAACTATGTGTTGGATAAGATCTGTGGACAATTTGTTGTTTCGAGGAACTCTCGGAGATGGCCTCTCATCTTCTTTGACTGCCTGAATATTGGCGGCATCAATGCACTAATAATATTTTCTGCAAAAAGACATTATGCAGTAGTGTCTCGCCAAAATTTCCTGCGTACTCTTGCTTTGGATTTGATGAAACCTGAAATCCGAAGGACAATCAACCTGGAAATGATTCCAACAGAAATTAAGCGTCGTGGAAAGTTGCTTTTGAAAATTGAAGAAGATCCTGCCCACTTCCTGTTAAAACAAGCAAGATGGGCCGTGGACGACAACGAAACAAGACAACCAGGAAACCTGCTATGTATGCACAAACTGGGTGTGTCCTAACCACCAGCGACCTGTATGTGACACTAGGCGTGATACAAATAATGTATACTAAGAACTTCTCTGAACACCGACTGCGAGTGAATTATAACATTTCCTCTGAATGTCTTGTACCTATATATTTGTATATTAAATGCAATACACTGATCACACCTTTTGTTGCATATTCTTCTTATTAATGATCACTTCGGAATTTGTCAATATATACATACCAAAACTGTACCTCCGAAAAGCATTATGGAGGGAATGTGTTAGACAAATATCAGACAAATCACTCTGTCCTGTAATTTTTCAGGTATTTCTTTTATAAATGCATGTATATTTTATTATATTGTACAGAAATATAGTTCTTCTCACATATCATAATCATTTTCATTGAATAAATAGAATAGAATAGCCTCAAATCAAGAAGAAAGTATGGATCACAATATGGATCCGCGCGACCACTAGCCTAACTTTTTTCGCGAGACCACTGGAGTGTTAAAGAACTTATCTTTTCGCAGGAGATACTGAAAATGTACTTCTTCAGCTGACAGACAGGCGATGTATCGTGTAAATAAATAAGCGTTTACACGTTGCAATTCCCTTTTGATGTGAGGGATCTGCTGCCGCATATTGTTCTCCTGCTTCACTAGAGTACGGGAAATTGATTTCTACACTTTGTATTTTAAAATAGCCCACAATTAAACATGAAACAGCCTAAGGTTCGTGCTTTGAATATTTACAGTATACACGTTGGGTGTTATAGGAGTAGCTACAAAATGTAACGCTGTATCTTTCAAAAGATTTTAAATTCAATTGTTGAAGAATGTTATCCATTGTCATTCGTCAGCTGGCAAACTAGGCCGTATCTATATTTTGTAAATTTCGTCTGAGCCCACCCAATTATTCTGAGTGCCTGGAGTGGCTAGCCAATCTTTTAAGTACAGGCGACGACAGATAAAGGCCAGTAGGTGTGCTCGCTGCAACAGCTACGAACAGTTGGGAAAGGTTAGTTTCTATGTAGCCGCACACAAGTATGGCTGCGAGGTACACCACACAAAAAATTATTTTCATTTGCTGTACTTTTATTACGAACGAGTCTACTAGTGTTACTCGCATAACATTTCAACAGGAATTTCTGGTGGTAAGGTGCGAAGATTGCACTTAGGAAGGATGTGATGAAGTGCAAGTCTATGGAGAAGTCACGTTTGGACAGAAGGGAAATTAGAGAACATTACTGCTCGATTATTATGGTCAGCAAGAGAATCTTAGCGAAAACAAGCCAACGTGTCATATTCATCGTACAAAATTACTCAGATTCAAACCTTAAGTCGAAGAGACCCAGTGGTAAGAGACAACTACTGTAATTGGTTTTTCGTGTCCGTTCACGAAGGAATTTTAGATCCATAGTTAGTGTTTTCCAGTGACGATGCGTGGTTTTATTTACATGAACGTGTGAACTCACAAAACAATCGATACTGGTTACCCTCGAACCCTCCACAAAATCCCCCTGCATGACCCTAAAATCGGTGTGTGATGCACAGTAAAGACAAAAACATTATAGGCCCAAGTTCGTTTCCGTGAAAATATTAATTCTGCTCGATACGTTCAGGTTATTTTGAGTAATATCTTTGTCCGGTTATCAGACAGGGAAAGATGTTATGTTTTTGTTCAGCATACCGCATACTGCGCATAACTCATTGGACGCGATAAGTGCTGTCTTTGGTGACAGGGTGATTAGTGCTGGATGGTGGCCGGCTCGAAGCCCGGAATTAACACTGTGACTTTTATTTGTGGGGACGCTTAAAAGACTAAGTGTATTGGTCTATTCCTCGTACGCTAGAGGAGCTGGAGAACAATATGTGACAGCAGATATCTCTCATTAAGGAAGGAGAATTATGATGAGTAAACCCTAATTTATTTACACGATACTACGCCAGTCTGCCAGCTGAAGGAGAACATTCTCAACATCTTATCTTAAAAGGTAAGTTCTTTAATCATCAGTTGCTGGTAAATTTACCATTAATTAATGTACCATGTTATGGTTTTTACATGCTTGCAATCTGCGGCCCGAGTTCATTTGGCTGGCGAAAGGCATTCGTACGCCCGGTAGCTGGTCGCTGGCCCCGCACCAGTCAATGAATTTCACTGTATATGCGAAAACAACTCAGCTCTAAAGATATATGTGACGACATACGATCGAATCTATAGAGTCTAGAAACCATGATTCTGTAGCAATTTTAAGCTTCATTAGCTAAGAGAGGACATTTAAATAATCACATTTTATTTCATTGTGGAAAGTTCATACTTTTGATTTGTAGTTGTTGTTGTTTTTTAAGTGGTTTGATACAGCCCTCCCTACCTTTATGTTTTCCGTCAATCGTTTAATTTCTACATCCTACAACCGCGACAATCTTTTAAACATATTCTAACCTTCGTCTATCCCATTAGCTTTTAACCCCAACACTTTCTTCCTTACCTAAGTTAGCCCGTCCTGGGTATCTTAGAATGTGTCCTGCCAACTTATCTCATGTCTTCATTGGTAGTCACCATAAATATCTCCTCTCGCCTATACAATTTAAATACCTTTCAATGTGTTGTTCACTTCCCATTTCTTCTTCAATATTCCCCTGTAACAACGCATTTCCGGATTTTATATTCTCCGATTTTATCCTGCTTCAAGGGTCCGAGTTTTGCTTCCTTGGCGTGCCGCGCCCCAAGAAAAAATTCAAAAGTGATTTCTTATACTTATATCTATATTTGGTGTCAACACAATTATAAATTACAGAAATGCCGTCCTTGCCTCAGCCAACATAATTTTAATATCCTCTCGCTTCGTTCATCACAGGTTATTTGGTTCCTAAGTAGTAAAAGTCTCCTACTCAATTTAGCTTTTCACTTGGCAATTGAACGTCAATATGGGTTTCTTATTCCTTTCGGTTGTATTCCATGATTTTGATTACTTTTATTGTCATCATGAATTACGTTCTTAATACGAAGTCCCTACCATTTACTCATTCAAAACCTCTGCTGAATCGGATAAGATGACAACTTCGGTAGCAAATCTTGGAGTTGAGATTATTTCTCCTTGAATATTAACTCCTACTTAAAGTTTTACTCTGATTATCCTTATTGCTTGTTCAATGAAAAAATTGAAAACTGGGGATGATAAGTTTCAGCCTTGCCTTATGCCTTCTTTATTATAGATTGCTGATCAGCCTGCTATCCCCGTACTTTATCCTATCTTTTTAAAGGTATGTCAAACAACTTACTCTAATCAACGTTATCAAAAGCTTATTCGAAGTTTACTATTATTTTCCGTATTCTGCCTTCCAGGATTAGCTTGTTACTTGAGTACAGCATCCCTTGTTCTCATATTTCTCCTGAAATAATTTTTTTTCTCCACCCAACTCCGTTTCTATCCGTCTTTCCATGCTCTTGTAAGTCATTCTAATGAGGATCCTTGAGTCATCAAGCTGATTGTGCGACAATCCTCCCATATGTGAGCTCCTGTATTCTTTGGTATAGGGATTACGACATTCATCTAAAATTCAGAGAGTACTTCACCTATCCCATAAACCCTAGTGCTCTGTCCAATTCAGATATCAATAATAAATATCCTTTCTCATCGTCATCAATTTACTCGTCCCTTTCCATCACATGAATCTCTATTTAATACCTTTATACAAACGCTATATTTAGGTTTTATATCTCTCTGCCTTTCTTCTCTTTTGTTACAGAATTTCCATCTGAAACATTAATATTACAGCACTTGGACTTCATTTCCATACAAGTACTCCACTCAGCAAGCTGTACATACTCTTCCGATTTTTAGAAAATTTTCTATAATGTCACATTTATTAGCCTACATTCGATTTTTGCAAAAAATTTAAGTAGACTTATGAGATCAACACAGGGTGAAGAAAAAGTGTGTCTGTGTGTGTGTGTGTGTGTATGTGTGTGAGTCTGTGTGTGTGTGTGTGAGTGTGTGTACTCGGAATGTGTGTCCCCCCCTATCAATTCGAACACGGTGAACGCGAATTGAATGAATTTTTTTACAGAGGTAGCACTAGCAAAGGCACCTCATATTCATGTTTAATATCCCTATAGCACGTTATATTTCAACAAGCTACTACGACCAACATTCAATTATACTCCTTGAAAAGGACAAAGAGTTATAACAATACCCATGCATTTAGGAGAAAGTAGGCTATATGTTCTTTACTGAACATCTTGTTTTTGTAATTGTCTTATTTCGCCTCCTGCACTTTTTACCTGATTTTTCAGACATCTGTATTTTACCTTACCTTTTTCATCTCCTGCAAGTGACCAAAGTTGCAGGATAGCATCTTGGCGCAGTCAGTTGGCATTAGAGGGAGCGCAAAAGCGAGGGAGCCGTGTCAGTAAATTCACTGGCACGTTAATTATCCCTTTCGGGACAAATATTCCAGCAACCCGGCGTCTCTTCAGAGCGCAGTAGTTAAAACGGACGTAAAATCAATAGTCTCAAGTTGCTTTTATCTTCTGCATTCTTGTTCTTCCTCCTACCGTCCAATAATTCTTGTGTCTTCTGAGTGTTCCACAGCTATTGTATCTTCTTTACCAATGTTTTCGCCTGAGGATTTTCTTATTTTGTTTTTCAAAAGTACCCGTCTTTCTGCATTTGGAGTTTGTTCAGGATTCTTCAATAGTCCTTCTCTTATACTCCGCTTAAACTTTCAAGATCCAGTCTCATGCGTACGTGTGCTTTTCTCCGTCTCCACCTCGCCCTGAATCCTAGCAGAAATATCTCTCAATGAAGAGGATAAATGATAAGTACAGAATAGTTTACTACTGGCGAACCTGCGACGGTGACTTAATATACATATTAAAATTAGAAATGCAACAAAACTCACCCAATTAGTTCATTGCAAACGTCTCATTTAATGTTAATTCTTAAGAGTCATGGTATCCAACAGACTTTTGAAAAAGTACACATCACAGTTTGCATAGAATGGAATAAATTCCGTAAGTTATGCACTTGTCCACATTACAATACAAAATATCTTTTTATTTATACATTTTGATACATGTGTCGGCCCTGTGAGCCTTCTTCAGTCAAAATCAATAAAATACTCCTAGATCATTCTAAAGGTTGGTCTCTCATTAAAATTTTTGTAAATCAATTTTACATCGTCAGGATGCTTAAAATACATGAAAATAAAATGCTTAAAGAAATTAAAAGATTTAAAAATGCACAAAATTTTGAAACATGGGCTCCATTCTTGTTAATCTATTTTCAAAACGAGGGACCTGGAACAATAAAAAATTACCTAACAATCTATGGTTCCTACTTGGAAACATGAATAAATGTTGACTTTAGTTATGTAGAAAACTTACCCCATTGTACAAGCATCTTGAAAAAGGAAAGTAGAAATAGGAATCGAACGTTGTTTATTTAGAGCTTTGCCAAAAAAAAAATCTTCAACCTGTAAGCGAGAAACTAAATGAAAATGAAAAATTGAAATTATAACAAAAGCCGCCTTTTACAGCTTAATTAATAGAGCGCTAAATATTCCACTCGGTGAAGAAAGTTTAAACAAGGAACTAAAAATCATAGCCAACATCGCAAAGAAAAATGGATTTTCACAAAATTACGTAAACAGAATCAAAAATAAGATTATTAACAAATTTGAAACAACTTTAGAAAAAGATCGCAAAAAGAACCAAAAGTTCGCTACTTTCACGTATGTAAACCCAAAAGCACATACAATAACAAACTCAATTAGAAAATTTGATATTAATATTGCATACAAAACACAAAATAATAACAGCAACATCTTCTTTAATCATAATAGTGTAAATAACACCAATAAATTCAGCAAATCGGGAGTGTACAAACTAAAATGTAAGGATTGCGATTCCACCTATTTTGGACAAACGGGTAGAGCGTTCAACGTAAGATACGGGGAATATACCAGTGCGCTGAAATATAACAAGTTCTCGGCCATGGCGAACCACATGGACGAGAAAAAACATAATTTCAGTTCGATAGATAAGGATTTGGAAATTGTACATATTGTTAATAAAAGTAAAAAACTTAATGTATTAGAGAACATAGAAATTTATATCGCCCAAAAAACAGACCCTGTAAACAATTTGAACGAATTAACTCTCAACGACAACATATTATTTAACACGATCTCGAAATTAAGGCGAAGAGACCGACATAAACAAGAAGCGGCCCTCCCTCCTCCATAACGTAAGGTTCTGACGTATGCTACACCTCCCCTTCTGCGACCGTTGGCCTCACACTTGCAGTATTCTAGTCAACATGTGATCAAAGGTGAACAACAAGACGGACACATTTGTAGTAGCTCTTTCAAGTTGTGAGGTGACAGTTTATGGTTTCCAAACTGCGGTATGTAAACATTGGTCATTTATGCGTGGGTTTTTGTTATCATTTCAATTTTTCATTTTCATTTAGTTTTTCGCTTTACAGATTGTTGAAAAACATTTTGGCAAAGCTCTAAATAAACAACGTTCGATTCCTATTTCTACTTTCCTTTTTCAAGATGCTTGTACAATGGGGTAAGTTTTCTACATAACTAAAGTCAACATTTCTTCATGTTTCCAAGTAGGAACCATAGATTGTTAGGTAATTTTTTATTGTTCCAGGTCCCTCGTTTTGAAAATAGATTAACAAGAATGGAGCCCACGTTTCAAAATTTCGTGCATTTTTAAATCTTTTAATTTCTTTAAGCATTTTATTTTCATGTATTTTAAGCATCCTGACGATGTAAAATTGATTTACAAATTTTTTTATGAGAGACCAACCTTTAGAATGATCTAGGAGAATTTTATTGATTTTGACTGAAGAAGGCTCACAGGGCCGAAACATGTATCAAAATGTATAAATAAAAAGATATTTTGTATTGTAAAGTGGACAAGTGCATAACTTATCAAAATCAACACGGAAAAACTTGAGAAAATGACTAATGTCATAGATATTCATAATGAAGCCAACCAGGCATATATTGAAGCATATAAATTCTCCAGCACAAAGGTTAAAATTAGCAGTATATGTAAGGATAAAAAATTCTTAAAGAATTGTTTAAGGAATAAATGGATCCCGAAACAATTGAATAAATTTGAAAAAAAAAGGAAAATCACACCATGAAAGAAAAACACAGGAGATCATTAATGAAACTGTGTTAAGAAGGGAAATAAATTTTCTTTACAAAAAGAAAGATTTTTTAAATAAAACAAGATGTTCAGTAAAGAACATATAGCCTACTTTCTCCTAAATGTATGAGTATAGTTATAACTCGTTGTTATTATCAAAGAGTATAATAGAACTATTCTTTGTTGAAGACCTTAGAAACGATTTACCTCTACCAAACGCCACAACCTAGATAAAAACTGCTACCATCATTGAAGAAAGATAAGAAGTATTTCAAGAATGTTATGGATCTGGAGACATAATCGACCGGACTGGCGGCGTGGCTCAGCGGTAACGTGCTCGCTTGCTGGGCCCTAGGTTGCAGGTTCGTATCCTGGCGCAGTCAGCTGGCATTTGAGGGTGCACAAATGCGAGGGAGCCGTGTCAGTACATTTACTGGCACGTTAAAGATCCCCTTCGGGCCAAAATTCCGGCACCCCGGTGTCTCTAAAATCAGCAGTAGTTAAAAGGGATGTAAAACCAATAACATTATTATTATTATTATTACGACCTGCCGTGGGCAACATCCAACTTTGAGTTGAGGCACGTCTGGTTGTGCATGGCTTTCACAACCCTAATTGAATTAACAAATCTTTCCATGACCCTACAGAGACGTGTGTATACAAACTATGTGGATATTTTCGATAATATAATCCTAACAGAGCGAGTGCATTCTAGCGGCCAGAAGAAGAAACTTTTCAATAAAATCTGGAAGTTACCTTTTTGGCAGCTAGATGTCTCGAGTAAATCTGCTGGCGAATTATGTTTTAATTAAATATATATTTTACACCATAATGTGCACAATATAACGCTTAATAACATTTTCAAGTAACGCAAAATAGGCTGTTACAAACCCTTTAAAATAAAAAGTTAAAATGTATCGTAGTATCATCTTGTCATTCTTCAAATTCGATGCGCATAGAATGATAATGGTATAGTAATCAATGGATCCCCACGTAGACTAGTCGTGACATCTATTGGTGAAATATCGAACAATATAATCCTAACAGAGCGAGTGCATTCTAGCGGCCAGAAGAAGAAACTTTTCAATAAAATCTGGAAGTTACCTTTTTGGCAGCTAGATGTCCCGAGTAAATCTGCTGGCGAATTATGTTTTAATTAAATACATATTTTACACCATAATGTGCACAATATATAACGCTTAATTTTAAAACATCTGAGTCATTACAAAACAATAAACATATAACATTTCAAGCAAAAAAACCAACTCTGATCGGGTTTGAACCATAGGCATTTGAGCGATAGGCTAACGCTCTACCACTGAGCTAATTGTGTCAACGAATATCGTTCTATTTAAAATGACTTACATAGAACTTGTTAGCAAATAATGATTTATACTAAACGATTTCATCACTGGAGTATATTATTTATATATAAAGCATTTCATACAAAGTTTATTTATTTTTTATCAGTACGCTATATTGCATGCAATACTCAAATTAGTGAAATATAAGTCCGGCACAAGATATCCGCTGCCATCTTGTCTTATTACTGAATCAGTTCAGCTTTTTAAAATCACGTCTGCACTATAGTATTACAAAATAAACTTTTAATTTCGAACGTGCCTCTTCCTTTAGAACAGTTAAAACGATTCTCGGCTCGATAATCGGAACTGGTGGGTCCCATGATATGGATTATAAAGTTTGCATAATTCGCACGGCCGCCATCCTGAAATGGTATGGCGGACGACCTTGTAATTTGGTCACAAGACGCATCCTATACGAAGGTATGTTGTTACCAAATTTGGTAGAGATAGGATGATTTGGTTAGTCGTTATTTGATTTTACGTTTTGAACGTTTGAGTGGCCGCCATTCAGTTTTAGTAAAGATGGCGGCGATATAAAACATGACACTGAGGTGTCCTTTGCTAGTGCTACCTTTGTACCAAATTTCGTTCAATTTGCATTCACCGTGTTCGAATTGATAGGGGGGGACAGACATTCAGAGTACACACACTCACACACACACAGACACACACACACACACAGAGACTCACACACACACATACACACACACACACAGACTCACACACACACATACACACACACAGACAGACACACTTTTTTCGCCCTGTGTTGATCTCATAAGTCTACTTTCATTTTTTGCAAAAATCGAAAGTAGGCTAAAAGTGTACAATCATCACTTAGTAGCAGCAAATAAATTAACTCAAATAGGGTGGGATGATTTTCAACGGTGCAGTATAGAAAAAATTGAATTCGTTTTAGATAAGAAACAAAAAGTCCTAGACAAAAAATCTAATGCCTTAAGTATTAAAAAAACAAGCACATCCGTAGATGAAAATATTGACAGCCCGTGTTTTCAACAACCTGTCATTAACTTAACCGATATAAAACTTTCAACTGATGAGGAATTAATTTTAAATAAAGGTCCCAAGTATAATTGGAACCAAACATATTATGAACGCACAATCACTAATATTATTGATGAAATAGAAGTAGCCATACAGGATCTAAGCCAGGAAAATAAAAATGTAATAAGGCACGAGACTAGCAGAAAAATAGAAAAGATTCTTAAGAACACAGAACCCATAACGCAATCTGATAAGCAAAGCATCAAACAACTAAAACGAAAAATTAACAGTAACAATATAACAGTCACAAAATCAGACAAAAGTAATACAATAGTCCTTAAAAAAAAAAGAACAATACATAGAAAAAACGGATTTTTTTTCGAAAGCTCAAAGTTTAAAGTGGTTAACAGAGATCCAACTACGAATATCCAAAAAAAGCTAAAACAAGTAATTAAAAATGTAGAAGTCCTGTTTGACGGTAAACAACCCCCAAACTTAGTGAACATGAACCCCGGACTCCCCACAGTCAGGGCACTACCCAAAACCCGTAAAAAAGAAATACCTATTAGACCCATAGTTAACTATAAGAACAGCCCAACGTATAAATTAGCAAAGTACATACAGCAGTTTCTAAAAAAAACATATAAAATTTGAAGCTAATACAGGCTTCATTAATTCCATCGATTTCAGCAAAAAAACAAAAGACCTAATCATAGAAGATGAACACACTATGCATTCGTTTGACGTACAAGACATGTACTCCAATATTCCAATAAAGAAAGCACAGAAAATAATCCTAAATAACTTACGAAAATATGGAAAAGTAAGTGCAATAGAAATTAATGAGTTTATGTCACTAATTAATTTTTGTTTAGAAAACACTTTTTTCACCTTTAATAATAAAATATATCAACAAACCAATGGTTTGGCAATGGTATCTCCGGCATCCGGTATTATAGCAGACGTTTATTTGGATTTCTTGTACAAAATAAAATCATTAACCATCTACCAGGTATTGTGTTCTGGGGAAGATATGTGGACGATGTGTTCACTATAATGGACGAAAAAATGGTAAAAGCAGACGAATCATACTAATATATAAAAATGAGATGGTGTGTGTCTGTCTGTTACTCAATCACGCAAGAACCACTGGTCCGATTTAAATGAAATTTTGCATGGATTTAGCTGATTTACCAGGCTTACATATAGGCTACTTTTGATTTCCATATATTTCACTATTTAAAATGGCGACTATTTTCATATTTCCATTTCTAATAAAAAGAAAACGCTAAGAAATAGCAAACTTTTGAAGGCACTACGAGCTTTAAAATTTAATTTTCTATCCGAAAGGTCCCTTATCACTTTTCGTGTATCTCCAACGGTTAGCGAGTAAAACCTAAATATGTATTTTAAAACACGGTCAACGCCGAGCGATGTTAGTATATGTTAGTCTCTACATGAACTGTTTTATTCATAGAGGTGGTTCGTGGGGTCCAAAACTAGATGTGATATTGAGTCTAATTTTATACTCTTTGTGCCGGTTATTGTATGTGAGTATTTGGATCTTTACGCTGTTTCACAATGTTATAGTGCTTTCTACTTTGCACGGTATGCTTTCATCCTTTTTATCGATTTGTTTCTCCTTAAATGAATATTTCAGTTGGCCAATATTTATCTGCTTTTTGTCGTTTTTTACCATAATCAGAAACACGAATTCACAGACGAATGTGTCGAAGACGAACGACTGTCACATTAGTTTATTAATCTTACTGCAGAACTGGGCTAATTTATTTCAATAAAGTAGGTATTTTGACTATCACAGCCAATAAAACACGCACAAAACACGGCGTAAACCTAGAAAAGTTGCTGAGTTTTAATTGCATGGCCCTGAAATTCAATATACATTCATTTTGGAAGCCTTTATAGGGAAGTGAAAGACTGTTTTACCCTTTAGCACTCGCAGTAAAATAGCTGAGGTGTTCTAAATAAGAATTGAAGTATTGCACAGTTTGCTACTTCTTTGGTAGTCTGCAAATAAACCACAAGAGCCCACTGATGAACCATCCCGGAGTTACTAGGCGTAATCTCGCACAAGTCACGGCATCAACTTAGAAGATTTTTCTGTGATTAATTTGTTTTTGTTATTATTACTTGGGATGATTGACGTTTTTTTCCGTTACTGTTACTCTTTATCATGACGGCACGTACTTTCCCCAATATTACTCATTGCGGATATGATAATTGCTATCAAGTGTGATGTATATTTGGCATAATGTTTATATGTTTAAATATAGTATGAAGACGTTAAACGATAGGTGTTCAATATTTAAGACAGGATATTTAACTTTTAATACATAGA
The DNA here is from genome assembly GCA_946902985.2 of Meconema thalassinum. Classification (NCBI taxonomy): domain Eukaryota; kingdom Metazoa; phylum Arthropoda; class Insecta; order Orthoptera; family Tettigoniidae; genus Meconema; species Meconema thalassinum. Next base: position 210,571,430 of record OX336398.1, read on the forward strand.
AGCTGATATTTATTTCAAATATATAAACGCACTTTCTCACCTACAAAGCGTAGGCAGACAGGCTTTTCTCCGGGTACTCCGGTTTTCCCTGTCACAATTTCATTCCAGCACCAATCTCCACTATCATTTCATTTCGTCTGTCATTCATTTAATCATCACCCCAGGGGAGTGCGACAGGCTTCGGCAGCCGGCACAGTTCATATCCGTGCTGTTAGTTGGGGATTTAATTCATCCCATTCCCTGACCCGGTCGGTCGACTAAAAGCAGGCTAAGGATTTTCACTTTCCTACCTCTGATTAATAATTTGGTGAGTGAAAATGCATGTAGTATACACATGTAGTTGATAACATGGAAATAACATAAATACATTAGGAATATGTGATTATATATGCTACCCCCCCTCAACAGCATTGGACGGCACTGGCCAGCAGCACGTCGGCTTCACGATAACCAACGCTTTGCTTACCAGAATGGGACGAGAACGGGAAACGTGGATGGGCCAACTTACCTGTATTCAGGGGTCCGGGTCACTTCCGCAGCAACATCACCTCCAGATGACATGTCCCGACAGAAGAGCTCCAAAGGAGTGGAAGGAAGATGGATAAGGGGACAACACACACAGGCTATCGTACAAACACCCTCCAAAAACCGACAGAACTGCCGTCGGCTAAATAATGCCACAACAGTAGTTAAAAGGAATAAAATAAAGTTTAATAGTTAAAACTTCCACCAGGAAAGAGAACATGCATCAGCCAACACAAATTTCCAAGAAGGCCAGATAGCGCCTAACATGCTTGCTTGCAAAAGCCAAGAAAAGGAAAAAGTTAATTTAAATTAAAAAAAAAATAAACAGCCCAAAGGTCAAAATAAATATTACATGCAGAACATACTCAGAACGGGCTTGATGAATTGCAAGGTAATGCAATCACGATCCGACATGCAGATGTTGAGGCCACGCCAAAACAAAAGGAATTGAAAATTAAATTACACTTTAAAAAAAATTAAATGGGTTAGAAAATAAAAAAATAAATGATATGCTCGCCGGCGAAACACACAAGGATATTTTACATCCGAAAACACAAAACTAACAACAACACGATTACAATTTTAAAAAAAAATGGAGCTAACAGAAAACACGTATGCTTTGGAGACCCGCGCCAAATGGACTGACAACGAGACCACAATGCAACACGGTAAACAAAAGGTATGACCACACCAAAACCATGCCAGGTCGAAATTACGGCAAACAATTAAATAAAACTAAATTTAAACATTAGCGTAAAGAAAATGACAGCGGAAAATAATTAGGTCTAAATGCTATTATAATCGAGAAATGCACCGGATCATTAATAAATTACAATGTCAATTCCAAGATTGACAAAGGAATATAAATAATAATTTAAACGTGAAATAATTTAATAAATGTGTCTCCAGAAGGTAAACAAAAAAATAAATAAGAAACATAATATATATAAGGAAACGTTATTAAAACGACAAAGAAAATTTTGGCCTACAAGCGAGAACACACAGAAGATCAACATTCGTACACGGCCAAACTTGGAGCTCCCAAAATAAAATAATTAAATAAATTAAATTTAAAAAAACGTACCTTACATCCTTCTCCGTGGAGACACAATAACAATAAAATAATTAACACATTTTAAATAGTGTAAGAAAAAAAAATATATGAACTGCCTCAAAATGGCCACGAGAGCACACGCGCCGTTTTCGATCACCCATGAAGCTTCTCTTCTTTTAGCCAGTTAAACTAAACATACCACAGTTCATCTTCACGGCGAAAAGACGAAAATAAATCCATAGGAGCACAGGCGTTTCCTTTTCTTGAATATATGCATATTTGGTAGAGGATGGGGAGGCAACCGCCCCCCCATCAGCAGAGACACCTTTTTACGACCAGATAGATTGATGTTTATTTCACGACCTCTAATGGACTCCACAAAAATGGCGGAGAATCGCTCGTCATTTCTCGAACTGTCTTCATGTAAAATAATATTGTCCAATCAGAGAAAGACACATCAAAACAACAATGTCATTAATAAGTTCATAATTTTGGCGGTATCATGAATGCACACCGTTCTTTGTTTTATGACGTAGAATCATGATTGTCTTTCAATTATGTCATGCGTATATAGAGTTTATAAGGCGAAGCCCACACCACCTATTGGGGAGAAACAGGAACTACTTGCAATCTCTCCAAGACCGACAGGCGCTACCATCTCGTGTTCAGAATGGGAAGCAAGTCACCAGGCGGTCGTTTCAAACTTCAAGAACAGCGTCCCTGATCAAATACATGTTTGAAATGGTAGAGACGTGCCCTTGCACGTATCAGTCTCCCTCCCTTAAGCGTGAACACCGTTCACGAATATGCCAAGGCATAGACAGTCCTCCTTAACTTGTCGATTCACCAGAGATGCTTCCCGAAGATAATGTTCACCAGTTAACTCCAATTGATGGATGAAACCGCATCGTTTTGGTTAGGAAGAATGCAGGGTCAGATTATCAGTGATGGGATAATTGATCACCTCGCAAACCACTTAGTCAACAGCATCACTGTGTCCAAAAATCCTCAGTAACGCAGTACACCAGCACCAGCAGTGCTTTCAGAGTCCGAGACACGTTAGATACATTTTCAACAAGTCCAATGTAGGTCGTTTTAGACGAAGTAGGTGGAAGCAATGTGCAAGATATGATTCGACGCGTGGGCAGCCATTTACAAAAATAGAAGTTAATCTAATTTCAAAAAAAGTTTACAGAATTTACAATTTCTTACTACATTTTACAAAGATAAACAAGGTTGAATTTAAATGAAGACAATTTTTGACCATGCCCTAGATCCGTGCTTACAAAATTTCATTAACAAGTTTACCTTTTTACAGATTCGAAGTACATTACAAGATTACATGAGTTAGACGACTATACATTTCGAAGGGACTACGGTAGAGGAATGACCACTACAATTCCCAAAGGGAACAGGTATACAAGGTTACCATGAGTTAGGTCTCCCACCGAGCCCAACTTACATGTTAGCATCTCCTATGAAACATCAAAATTAGGTACACTTTTACAATTTGCCATTACAATGGGAACTTCCCAACAATACAGTTTGTATCCCACCAGAGTTTGCAAACCCAAATAAATTCAAAGTTCCACATGGAACAGAAGCTTGAAGGCTTCAATGAAGGTTAGGGATACTCTACATTATACAAATTCAGTTTTACAAAATTTACGGTAGCATTTCCTCATTAGAAACGTCTCCACCTCGTTTAATGTGTGATAGATGCACTCTAGAAATTTGTTGGCTGGCCTTAAGGTTTTGAAAAAGAAAATTAATTAATCTGACATGTGTGCCTCTACATAGTTGGTTCGTGACCGCACGCATTACTTGGCATGGGAACACTGAGGAATTCAAACGCAGTTACAGTAACGACAAAAACGAAGAAGATAAAGGCAGCGCAGAAAATCAAACACCAATACACTCACACAAGGAACGAAATTGAGGTTCGACACCCGATGAGAATACAGCCGACATCCGCCTGGGTGAGAAAAATCCAACATAAAAAGAACTAAGTTCAACAGTACACGAGGTACAATGAGGTTTCCTCGATCAGGTTAAAGACACGAACACGTACAACCAAAGGATGCCTAACATGGCCCGAAAATACGGTTAGATGAGAAACAAGCCGCTCTTGTTGAAAGACGAGGCTAACAGGGAACATTTACGCACCATTCCAAACGATAAAGCCGAAAAATTTAGGATTATTAATCAAAAGCAGAAAATTTTACTCAAACTACAGTGGCTGATGACCGAGATTGCCATAGCATGAACTAAAACAGAAGGCCTATGTCATTTACAGTTAGCATGAGGCAACTGATGACCCTAATTTCCAGCAACAACAGATTACAGGTTTTAAAAGAAAAACAAGCTGACTTACAGAACCTGATGACCATAATGTCCAACAGAAATTTAACCCCAGAAACTTTAGAAGACCCTATATATATTAATGAAGCAGGAAAGCACATTACACTATGGCTGTTCACGAACTGAGATCTCATATTCACAACAACATATTCATCGCACAACATACTCCAATAATAGCGATAGATAATTTTTTACCACCCACAAAAATAATTCCCATTAATACTCAAATATGCAAGTTATGTAGTCGTAGAGATATCATAACACAAACAAATACAATTAAAACACAATACCCTTACAATTACATTAAGTTACATGACACATACTTGCATATCATCGAACAGGCCAGTCCCATACCTGACACTCTTCGGATCGTGCAAGTCCTATTTACAACCTGCCCAGGGATCAAACAAAGAAAGAATCCCATACTTCTAATCCTAGCTAACCCCAGACAGTAGATATCTCCACGTAAAACACACCTACATATTATGTTCAGTTCAAAATTACAATGAAAGCAAATAATAAAAATACGATCCTAACCTTACTTTTGCAAACAAAACAAACCCTAAATTACCCCACCCTACAAATCTAAATCAAATCTACGTTAACACATACATACAGACATGATTTGCACAACATACACACTTATCCCAGAACGATTGCAGTATAATGTAAGTTTAAGAACAAAAAATTACAAATTGCACACTGCGATAAAAACACCACAAAACAAACATTTACCTTGAATGAATTTGGGAAGAACTCCTAGCCAAAAATAGTGACATGCATGTTAAATGTGCCTTTGGCACCACACTAGGGTCATAGGGAGGGCAGATTTCCATAGGTTAGCCCTTTTAATCGGACTACACTTTGCCATAACACCAATAGGCGTGACAGTTCCATAATAAATAAATTACGAGGACAGCATATCACCACAGAATATCATGCACAAGAAACATACAGGAACACAACAGTCTTCTTAAACACCAACACTGCCTCAACACCTGAAATTTCGACAAAAACATCATGCACAACGTAGCCCAGGACTGCAGACGTCACCGCTTGCTTGGCTCGAGAACAGGAAGCTAAATTAATAAAAACTGCCACAGACCACATGGCGAACAGCATCCGATAGAGCTCCAGGATGTCTTCACTCGCAGATGTAGGCTATCAGAACATTAAGAAATCCCATTTCCCATGCCAAGAACACATGTCAGACACTCACCGAGCTGCATCTTCATTGGGGATGTTGCACACAAACAGGGTAAAATACAGGGGTAAACGCCTCGTTTAAAAACAGGACACCTTACATCCAGCATACCACATGGATATCCAGAGGCAACATGAAACACAATAACGATAAGGATTAGCAAAACATAACATTAAGTGCACTTTCCTGACAAAATCCCACCAACCACTGACCCATCGGTATTAGAGGGGTCCATAAAACAGCCTGTGGGTACTGGGGAGGGGATAGTTACGGAAGTGAACATGAGCGGGATCTGCTACCAAAATGCTACGTGAAGAGACACCATCGCTTGGCCAGCAGCACGTCAGTAATTCGATAACCACGGTCTGCTACCAAAATGCTACCCCCCCTCAACAGCATTGGACGGCACTGGCCAGCAGCACGTCGGCTTCACGATAACCAACGCTTTGCTTACCAGAATGGGACGAGAACGGGAAACGTGGATGGGCCAACTTACCTGTATTCAGGGGTCCGGGTCACTTCCGCAGCAACATCACCTCCAGATGACATGTCCCGACAGAAGAGCTCCAAAGGAGTGGAAGGAAGATGGATAAGGGGACAACACACACAGGCTATCGTACAAACACCCTCCAAAAACCGACAGAACTGCCGTCGGCTAAATAATGCCACAACAGTAGTTAAAAGGAATAAAATAAAGTTTAATAGTTAAAACTTCCACCAGGAAAGAGAACATGCATCAGCCAACACAAATTTCCAAGAAGGCCAGATAGCGCCTAACATGCTTGCTTGCAAAAGCCAAGAAAAGGAAAAAGTTAATTTAAATTTAAAAAAAAATAAACAGCCCAAAGGTCAAAATAAATATTACATGCAGAACATACTCAGAACGGGCTTGATGAATTGCAAGGTAATGCAATCACGATCCGACATGCAGATGTTGAGGCCACGCCAAAACAAAAGGAATTGAAAATTAAATTACACTTTAAAAAAAATTAAATGGGATAGAAAATAAAAAAATAAATGATATGCTCGCCGGCGAAACACACAAGGATATTTTACATCCGAAAACACAAAACTAACAACAACAAGATTACAATTTAAAAAAAAATGGAGCTAACAGAAAACACGTATGCTTTGGAGACCCGCGCCAAATGGACTGACAACGAGACCACAATGCAACACGGTAAACAAAAGGTATGACCACACCAAAACCATGCCAGGTCGAAATTACGGCAAACAATTAAATAAAACTAAATTTAAACATTAGCGTAAAGAAAATGACAGCGGAAAATAATTAGGTCTAAATGCTATTATAATCGAGAAATGCACCGGATCATGAATAAATTACAATGTCAATTCCAAGATTGACAAAGGAATATAAATAATAATTTAAACGTGAAATAATTTAATAAATGTGTCTCCAGAAGGTAAACAAAAAAATAAATAAGAAACATAATATATATAAGGGTAGCCTCCGTGGCTTAGGCGGCAGCACGCTGGCTTCTCACCGCTGGGTCCGTGGTTCAAATCCCGGTCACTCCATGTGAGATCTGTGCTGGACAGAACGGAGGCAGACAGGTTTTTCTCCGGGTACTCCGGTTTTCCCTGTCAAAATTTCATTCCAGCAACACTCTCCACTATCATTTCATTTCATCTGTCATTCATTTAATCATTGCCCCAGAGGAGTGCGTCAGGCCTCGGCAGCCGGCACAGTTCATATCCTCGCGGCTAGATGGGGGCTGCATTCATTCCATTCCTGACCCGGTCGGAGACTGGAAGCAGGCTGTGGATTTTCATTCAATATATATAAGGAAACGTTATTAAAACGACAAAGAAAATTTTGGCCTACAAGCGAGAACACACAGAAGATCAACATTCGTACACGGCCAAACTTGGAGCTCCCAAAATAAAATAATTAAATAAATTAAATTAAAAAAAAAAACGTACCTTACATCCTTCTCCGTGGAGACACAATAACAATAAAATAATTAACACATTTTAAATAGTGTAAGAAAAAAAAATATATGAACTGCCTCAAAATGGCCACGAGAGCACACGCGCCGTTTTCGATCACCCATGAAGCTTCTCTTCTTTTAGCCAGTTAAACTAAACATACCACAGTTCATCTTCACGGCGAAAAGACGAAAATAAATCCATAGGAGCACAGGCGTTTCCTTTTCTTGAATATATGCATATTTGGTAGAGGATGGGGGAGGCAACCGCCCCCCCCCATCAGCAGAGACACCTTTTTACGACCAGATAGATTGATGTTTATTTCACGACCTCTAATGGACTCCACAAAAATGGCGGAGAATCGCTCGTCATTTCTCGAACTGTCTTCATGTAAAATAATATTGTCCAATCAGAGAAAGACACATCAAAACAACAATGTCATTAATAAGTTCATAATTTTGGCGGTATCATGAATGCACACCGTTCTTTGTTTTATGACGTAGAATCATGATTGTCTTTCAATTATGTCATGCGTATATAGAGTTTATAAGGCGAAGCCCACACCACCTATTGGGGAGAAACAGGAACTACTTGCAATCTCTCCAAGACCGACAGGCGCTACCATCTCGTGTTCAGAATGGGAAGCAAGTCACCAGGCGGTCGTTTCAAACTTCAAGAACAGCGTCCCTGATCAAATACATGTTTGAAATGGTAGAGACGTGCCCTTGCACGTATCAATATACATTAATGATTTAGGCCAGCAAGTACTAAAAGCCGTTCGAAGAACGGGTACTTCAGCTAGTTATTGAATATGTTAAACAAGTTAGATAATATAAAATTCACGCTAGAATCCCAAAAAGAAAATTGCTTAAATTACTTAGATCTAAAAATAAAGAAAACACAGAATAAGTTGCATTTTGATATATATCGCAAGCCAACCCAAACAGACATAACAATCAAGAAAGATTCTAATCACCCAGAGAGCCATAAGAAAGCCGCCTTTTACAGCCTAATTAATAGAGCGCTAAATATTCCACTCGGTGAAGAAAGTTTAAACAAGGAACTAAAAATCATAGCCAACATCGCAAAGAAAAATGGATTTTCACAAAATTACGTAAACAGAATCAAAAATAAGATTATTAACAAATTTGAAACAACTTTAGAAAAAGATCGCAAAAAGAACTAAAAGTTCGCTACTTTCACGTATGTAAACCCAAAAGCACATACAATAACAAACTCAATTAGAAAATTTGATATTAATATTGCATACAAAACACAAAATAATAACAGCAACATCTTCTTTAATCAAAATAGTGTAAATAAGACCAATAAATTCAGCAAATCGGGAGTGTACAAACTAAAATGTAAGGATTGCGATTCCACCTATTTTGGACAAACGGGTAGAGCGTTCAACGTAAGATACGGGGAACATACAAGTGCGCTGAAATATAACAAGTTCTCGGCCATGGTGAACCACATGGACGAGAAAAAACATAATTTCAGTTCGATAGATAAGGATTTGGAAATTGTACATATCTTATATATAAAAGTGAAAGTCTGTATGTATGTGGGTATGTGGGTATGTGGATCTGTTCCGTATACAAATCTACACCGTTCCACCAATCTCAACCAAATTTTGCATACACATAGTTTAGGACCCAGAAGGAACCGCTGGCTACATGAATTTTCGATAGTCTTTCTCATTCTTCTGATTTCGACCCTTTTGCACTCCAGCACATGCTAATCAAGTCATAAAATATACTCATGAAGGAATGGCAAGGCGGATAGTTTCCATGGCAACATAGCTCAAGTCGAGACACGGCCGACTGGATGCCATTTGCGCTCTGCACTACCGGTATAGAAAATGAGGATCTTTACTTGAAATCACGTTAGTTACTCAACTTCTCACACAGCACTGTCAACCGAGTTTAGCATAACAAAGACTTGACACTATCTTCTACTATATATTTGTCAAATACCACTCACTCACTCATTCATTCATCACGAAATCTCAGAAACCATCAAACGGATTGGAATGAAATTTGGTATGCAGCTTCCCCAAGGGCCGCAAATGCCCACTAAGAGAGGATTTTTGGATAGTCTGGTTCTAAAGGGGTGTTAAGGGGGTAGACCTGCATTTCATTGAACAGCAATATCTCCCGATTGGTTTAATTGGGGGATGTGATACTCGGCACATAAACTCATCATTGAAAAAAGAAGACACGAGTCGGAGGGTTTTTCGATGTGGTGTATATTATGAGGTGAAAGGGGTGAAAAGTGGGGATTGAAAGATTCCTAACGGAGCGTGTATCTCTTAAACGACATAGGCGAGGAGTTTGAAACTCAGCGGGAAAAAATCAGCATAAAAATAAGTAAATATTTGTTTGACCGTTTTATCATAAATCCAATTTAAGGGGCCCATGGGGAGGGGTGAAATTCTGGAGGGGGGGGGGAGAAACAGGAAAGAAAGTGTCCTAACTGATTGACTGACTGACTCACTCATCAAACTCAGGGGGAAAACTGCTTTAAAGTAAGTAAATAGCTGTTCGACAGGTTTTTTTTCATAAATCAAATTTAAGGGGTTCTTGGGGAGGGGTGAAATTCTGAAAAAAGAAAATTGAAAGAAAATGTCCTGACTCACTCACTCATCATCGCCCAGCCAAAATTATTGAAGTTAGAAACATGACAGTTTGGGGATATGTTCATTGTATTTCAAAACAGTCTACTAAGGGAGGATTTTCGGATATTCAGGTTCTAAAGGGGTCTTAATGGGGTTAAACCTGCATATCATTGAATAACAATATCTCCCGATTGGTTTCATTGGGGGATGTGATACACGGCATATAAACTCATCATTAAAAAGTAAGACACATGTCTGAGGGTTTTTCGATGTGGTGTATATTATGAGGTGAAAGGGGTGAAAAGTAGGGATTGAAAGTTTCCTAACGGAGCGTGTATGTCTTAAACGACATAGGCGAGGAGTTTGAAACTCCGGGGGAAAAAATCAGCATAAAAATAAGTAAATATGTGTTTGACCGTTTTTTCATAAATCCAATTTAAGAGGCCCATGGGGAGGGGTGAAATTCTGTGGGGGGGGGGACAGGAAAGAAAATGTCCTAACTGATTGACTGACTGACTCACTCATCAAACTCAGGGGGAAAAACTGCTTTAAAGTAAGTAAATAGCTGTTCGACAGTTTTTTATCAATCAAATTGAAAGGGGATCATCGGGAGGGGTGAAATTCTGAAGGAAAAAAATGAAAGAAAATGTCCTGACTCATTCAATCACTCCTCATCTCCCAGCCAAAAATATTGAAGTTGGAAACATGGCATTTTTGGGATATGTTCGTTGTATGTCAAAACCGTACACTAAGGGAGGATTTATGGATATTCAGGCTCTAAAGGGGTTTTAAGGGGGTTAAACCTGAATTTCATTGAATAACAATATCTCACGAGTGGTTTCATTTGTGGATGTGATACTCGGCATATAAACTAATCATTAAAAATAAGCAGACATGTTTCTAAGGGTTTTTCGATGTGATGTATTATTATGAGGTGAAAGGGGTGAAAAGTAGGGATTGAAGGATTCCTAACGGAGCGTGTAGGCCTATCTCTTAAACGACATAGGCGAGAAATTTGAAACGCAGCGAAATAACATCAGCTAAAAAGATAAGTAAATCGGTGTTCGACCGTTTTTTCATAAATTACTTTAAGGGGCCAATGGAGTGGGGTGAAATTCTGGGGGGAAAAGGAGAGAAAGTGTCCTAACTGACTAACTCGCTCACTCACCAAACTCAGGGGAAAAAGACAGCTTTCAAAATAAGTTAATAGGTGTACAAGCGTTTTCTCATCAATCCAATTTAAGGGGCCTATGGGGAGGGGTGAAATTCTGGTAAAAATAATTGAAAGAAAATGTCCTGTCTGACTCACTCACTCATCACGCCCGGCGAAAACTATTAAAGTTGGAAAAATGAAATTTTGGGAATATGTTCGCTGTATGTCGAAAACGTCAACTAAGGAATGATTTTTGTTTATTCGGTTTTTAAAGAGATGTTAAGGGGGCAAACGTGCATTTCAATGAATAACGATATGTCATGAGTTGTTTCTTAGGGGATGTGATATTCGGTACATAAACTAATCATTAAAAATAATCAGACATATGTCTAAGGGTTTATCGATGTTGTGTATATTATGAGGTGATAGGGGTGAAAATTGGGGGTTGAGGGATTCTTGACGGAGCGTGTATCTCTTAAAGGACATAGGCGAGAAGTTTGAAATTCGGCGGAAAAAGAACAGCTTAAAATACAAGTAAATAGGTGTTCGACTGTTTTTTTTCATAAATCCAATTTAAGGGGCCCTTGGAGAGAGGTGAAATTCTGGGGGAAAAATAACAGGAAAGAAAGTGTCCAACTGATTGACTCACTTACTCACTCATCAAACTCAGGGGGAAAACAGCTTTAAATAAATAAATAGGTGTTCGACCGTTTGTTTCATAAATCCAATTTAAGGGGTTCATGGGGAGGGGTGAAATTATCAAAAATAAATGAAATAAAATGTCCTGACTGATTCACTCACTCATCATAGCCCAGCCAAAATTATTAAAGTTAGAAACATGAAATTTTGGGGATATGTTCGTTGTATCTCGAAAACGACCACTAAGGAAAGAGTTTTGAATATTCAGGTTCTAAATAGGTGTTAAGGGGGTAAACGTGCATTTCATTGAATAACAATATCTCACGAGTGGTTTCATTTGGGGATGTGATACTTGGCATATATACTAATCATTAAAAATAAGCTGACACATGTCTAATGGTTTTTCGATGTAGTGTATATTATGAGGTGAAAGGGATGAAAAGTGGGGGTTAAAAGATTCCTAACGGACCCTGTATCTCTTAAACGACATAGGCGAGGAGTTTGAAACTCGGAGGAAATCAATCAGCTTAAAAATAAATAAATAAATAATTAAATAAATAAATAAATAAATAAATTAATAAAATAAATATGTGTTCGACCGTTTTTTAATAAATCCAATTTAAGGGGCCTATGGGGAGGGGTGAAATTCTGGAAGATAAACGTCCCCTAAGGAAGGATTTTTGGATGTTCACTCTCATCGGTCAACCCAAACGATTAAAGTTAGAAGAATGATATTTTGGGGATATGTTTGTTGTGTGTCGAAAACGCCTACCAAGGAGGGATTTTTGGATATTCAGGTTCTAAAGGGGTGTTAATGGGGTTAAACCTGCATTTCATTGAATAACAATATGACACGACTATGACGCGAGCGAAGCGAGGCTAAAAATGAGATGATGTGCATCTATGTATTACTCAATCACGCAAGTACCACTGGTCCGATTTACATGAATTTTACATGGAAGTAGGTGATTTACCTGGTTAACATATAGGTTACTTTTGATTTCAATACTTTGTACTATTTAAAGATGGCGACCATTTTAGTGACTTCACTATACCCTTTGGTTTAAAACTTTCATATTTCCATTTCAAATACAAAGAGAACGCTAAGTAATAGCAAACTTTTGATGGTATGTACGAGGTTAAAAATTACATTTTCTATCCGAAAGGTATCTCCAACCGTTAGCGAGTAAGACCTAAATTTGTGCTATAAAACACGGTCAACGCCGAGCGGTGTAGTTGGACAAAATGTTCCATCCTTAATCTCCCTCTGCGCAGCACCTCGCCTATCCCCTGTTTTAACTGTCACCTTCATATTTTAATTTATTTATGACGCGTAGCGAAGCACGGGTACTTCAGCTAGTTGTTAATAAAAGTAAAAAACTTAATGTATTAGAGAACATAGAAATTTATATCGCCCAAAAAACAGACCCTGTATACAATTTGAACGAAATAACTCTCAACGACAACATATTATTTAACACGATCTCGAAATTAAGGCGAAGAGACCGACATAAACAAGAAGCGGCCCTCCCTCCTCCATAACGTAAGGTTCTGACGTATGCTACACCTCCCCTTCTGCGACCGTTGGCCTCACACTTGCAGTATTCTAGTCAACATGTGATCAAAGGTGAACAACAAGACGGACACATTTGTAGTAGCTCTTTCAAGTTGTGAGGTGACAGTTTATGGTTTCCAAACTGCGGTATGTAAACATTGGTCATTTATGCGTGGGTTTTTGTTATAATTTCAATTTTTCATTTTCATTTAGTTTTTCGCTTTACAGATTGTTGAAAAACATTTTGGCAAAGCTCTAAATAAACAACGTTCGATTCCTATTTCTACTTTCCTTTTTCAAGATGCTTGTACAATGGGGTAAGTTTTCTACATAACTAAAGTCAACATTTCTTCATGTTTCCAAGTAGGAACCATAGATTGTTAGGTAATTTTTATTGTTCCAGGTCCCTCGTTTTGAAAATAGATTAACAAGAATGGAGCCCACGTTTCAAAATTTCGTGCATTTTTAAATCTTTTAATTTCTTTAAGCGTTTTATTTTCATGTATTTTAAGCATCCTGACGATGTAAAATTGATTTACAAAAATTTTTATGAGAGACCAACCTTTAGAATGATCTAGGAGAATTTTATTGATTTTGACTGAAGAAGGCTCACAGGGCCGAAACATGTATCAAAATGTATAAATAAAAAGATATTTTGTATTGTAAAGTGGACAAGTGCATAACTTATCAAAATCAATACGGAAAAACTTGAAAAAATGACTAAAGTCATAGATATTCATAAATTCCGTATGTAAGCTTGTCAACATCCCTGGAATCTTCTGTATGCCGATGATGTATTTTTGGCAAGCGCGACACGTCAGGACCTAGAGCCGCAATCACAGATTTGGAATGGCCACCTTGATTCATATGGACTGAAATTAAACATGTCCAAAATTGAATACATGGAATGTGGAGAGCATATCAATGGCTCTACATTTATTGTTGGAAAACATTTCAACAAGATCACTGGATTCCTATAGTTGGGCTCTTACATAATATCAGATGGAGACAGACACATTGAGAGAAGTACAAATGCGGTCAAATACAGCTTGGCCAAAATGGCGAGAGGCGACAGGAGTTTTATGTGATCGTAAGTGAGGCGTGCAGGTTATGAGGACGCGGACCTGAGACCTAAGTCGAGACCTTTAACACATGGTGAACTAGATGGAGCACCGACCATCCAATGACTACACTTTTCGAGTAGAGGTTGTAAAATAAAATTTAATATCAAAAGACAAGAGATTGCAAAAGGGGACGTGAGGGGTGCATGAAATGGTAAGAGGGATGATGGGCCTGAAATAAAATATGTACATGGTATTATAAAACAGTAAGACAATAAAACGTAAAACACACAATAAAGATCTATAAAAGGAGAATGTCGACGACGAGGAGAATGCCTAAGTCGCTGGAGATCGTTCAGTAGAGGGGAAGAAATTAACGATAGTGTTAATAGTGCGTTTCGTTCCACCACAGGCTGACTACTAGAAGGTAGTCAGAAGCATCATTTTTAGAAGTACATGAAATCGTGTCTCCCACGAACTGTCTATCCGACCACCCTTACATTAAACTGTATGTCACGCCAAGCTACCCAAAGAAACAACCAACAACAGCAACGACCCTTAAATGACACGTCAATAAACACAGAATAATTACACAACTTCACATGACGTGCCGTGACATACAAACACAGCAAATAAACATAGATCAGTTCAGTAAAATTAAAACAAGCAAATCCCAAATGAAGATAAAACCAAACGATTTCATGAACTGGTAGAATAAAACTTCTTTCGAACGAAAGCACAAGGTTCAGTTACCTTGCGGGATGCCAAATAAGTGTCAATTGCAGTCCCGGGCACGTACAACGAACACACATTCCATCATCTCGGAAGAGTAACCAATACACCTGATTTAATAACGTAATGGGATCACGCATTGCTTGCTGACTGAAGGTCACAACAAAACAGAACAACACTAAACATGATCCTAGACCTTCAGTCAAATTCCCACTTAAACAAACGACATAAACCCAACCCTTAATATCAAGACTAGAACCGTGATTGTAAATGAAACATATTTCTGAAACATACAAAGATAATGCTTGCCCAGTCTCCAAGGATAAAAATAAAACCTAATCGGCCATCCTTGGAGTGCACGAATGACAAGCATGAAAAGAACAAACCCTTTAAACATAAAATAAACTGGTGTGTGTTCCAAAAAAAAGATATTACATCCAAAGCAATGAACAACACACCCTCCTACGTCTAGGCACAATTAAAATTGCGAACTAACCTAAAGAATACCAGTCCCTAAAGGTCCCTGAAAGATCCCATACTCTTGCAAGGGGTTAGGAACTGGTAAGAAACATCTCTCATAAATACAATCGCGTTTCACAACATAAAACAAACGCAAGTAACACGCACTAAAATAAAACTCGACTAGAACGGAAAAGAAACAACAACAACAAGCACCCATTTAAATTAATACACCCCAAAACAAGCAATTTGATTCTCCACTACGTGCATATATAAACAAACTGGGGACAAAATAAACACCAAATGACATCATAGAAAAACACGAACGGTCTCCAGTTTAACCCTACTTTAGCAGGTTGAATTAAGGAACTTTTAACACTGAAACTTGGGGAAAATGCATTGAATAATGATCTTCTTCAAAACACGATTGTACAGAGCTACAAAGGCAACATTTCACTTAGCTGAGACTCCGAGACGTTCTGGAAGATCTCTGATGATATTTCATTTAATAATTATCTAATATGACAAGAAATCTCCACTGCTAGGCAGAGGCCTGAATCCCGCCATGTTTCCTCAGCGTTTATAACCTCGAAGATCAATAGGAATTAATAAACACGTAACATTTTCAATAGAATAGTCGGCAGTAGGCATTATGTCGTCTCAACATCTTATCCGTCTTTTCGTCATAACAATTTCGTCGCGATAACAATCGCCGAAGGCGTGTTTCTTAGACAAGAATTAGTTCTCCAACGCGGGCGCATTCCTTTTTCAGACGTGCGGAAATTACGATCTCTTAGATGTATTACTAGAGACCGCTAGATGGAAATAACGTCGAACAGATCTTAAAATTGTACCGGCTCATCTCTCCACGCCCCAATCTTGGACGCAGTTTACAAGTCCAACGTAGAATGTAAAAAGGCAATCACTACATGGATACATGTTGACATTAATCAGCTGGTAACGTGACTGTCATTTGTCTGCATCGCGTGATAGTTGGGCCCTGACGTAACACGGAGCAGAGAGGATTGTGGGTTTTTCAATGTCAAGACGTCAGAACCAGTCACAGCTGATTTGCAATAACTTCCCAAAGAGATAGTAAGTAATGGTTGGGCAGAGTCCATAGAAGTAGATTCTCAGGAAGGCGGAATAGCGCTTTAGTAGTAGTCATACGTATTGTCGAGGCAGATAATGTTCGTGTCAAACAGTTCTTACGCAGTTTAGTAGTTAAGTCTCCCACTACACTTGCCGGTAATGCACGTTTCTATTAACCAAGGTATAGTAATACGATCCGCTCAAGTTAAGAAACAGGAAAATACGGGGTGACTTAGGACATCTCCGAAAAGTAAACTAACAAAATTAAATTTATGACAAAACAGTCAACACAGCCAATACAAGAAAAATGCAGTCATCACATAATCAATCTCCCAATGTTCAAAATGTGAAAGTGCCAAGAGCAGGCTCTGCTACCAATTGAGGCGTGCAGGTTATGAGGACGCGGACCTGAGACCTAAGTCGAGACCTTTAACACATGGTGAACTAGATGGAGCACCGACCATCCAATGACTACACTTTTCGAGTAGAGGTTGTAAAATAAAATTTAATATCAAAAGACAAAACATTGCAAAAGGGGACGTGAGGGGTGCATGAAATGGTAAGATGAGGGATGATGGGCCTGAAATAAAATATGTACATGGTATTATAAAATAGTAAAACAATAAAACGTAAAACACACAATAAAGATCTATAAAAGGAGAATGTCGACGACGAGGAGAATGCCTAAGTCGCTGGAGATCGTTCAGTAGAGGGGCAGAAATTAACAATAGTGTTAATAGTGCGTTTCGTTCCACCACAGGCTGACTACTAGAAGGTAGTCAGAAGCATCATTCTTAGAAGTACATGAAATCGTGTCTCCCACGAACTGTCTATCCGACCACCCTTACATTAAACTGTATGTCACGCCAAGCTACCCAAAGAAACAACCAACAACAGCAACGACCCTTAAATGACACGTCAATAAACACAGAATAATTACACAACTTCACATGACGTGCCGTGACATACAAACACAGCAAATAAACATAGATCAGTTCAGTAAAATTAAAACAAGCAAATCCCAAATGAAGATAAAACCAAACGATTTCATGAACTGGTAGAATAAAACTTCTTTCGAACGAAAGCACAAGGTTCAGTTACCTTGCGGGATGCCAAATAAGTGTCAATTGCAGTCCCGGGCACGTACAACGAACACACATTCCATCATCTCGGAAGAGTAACCAATACACCTGATTTAATAACGTAATGGGATCACGCATTGCTTGCTGACTGAAGGTCACAACAAAACAGAACAACACTAAACATGATCCTAGACCTTCAGTCAAATTCCCACTTAAACAAACGACATAAACCCAACCCTTAATATCAAGACTAGAACCGTGATTGTAAATGAAACATATTTCTGAAACATACAAAGATAATGCTTGCCCAGTCTCCAAGGATAAAAATAAAACCTAATCGGCCATCCTTGGAGTGCACGAATGACAAGCATGAAAAGAACAAACCCTTTAAACATAAAATAAACTGGTGTGTGTTCCAACAAAAAGATATTACATCCAAAGCAATGAACAACACACCCTCCTACGTCTAGGTACAATTAAAATTGCGAACTAACCTAAAGAATACCAGTCCCTAAAGGTCCCTGAAAGATCCCATACTCTTGCAAGGGGTTAGGAACTGGTAAGAAACATCTCTCATAAATACAATCGCGTTTCACAACATAAAACAAACGCAAGTAACACGCACTAAAATAAAACTCGACTAGAACGGAAAAGAAACAACAACAACAAGCACCCATTTAAATTAATACACCCCAAAACAAGCAATTTGATTCTCCACTACGTGCATATATAAACAAACTGGGGACAAAATAAACACCAAATGACTTCATAGAAAAACACGAACGGTCTCCAGTTTAACCCTACTTTAGCAGGTTGAATTAAGGAACTTTTAACACTGAAACTTGGGGAAAATGCATTGAATAATGATCTTCTTCAAAACACGATTGTACAGAGCTACAAAGGCAACATTTCTCTTAGCTGAGACTCCGAGACGTTCTGGAAGATCTCTGATGATATTTCATTTAATAATTATCTCATACGACAAGAAATCTCCACTGCTAGGCAGAGGCCTGAATCCCGCCATGTTTCCTCAGCGTTTATAACCTCGAAGATCAATAGGAATTAATAAACACGTAACATTTTCAATAGAATAGTCGGCAGTAGGCATTATGTCGTCTCAACATCTTATCCGTCTTTTCGTCATAACAATTTCGTCGCGATAACAATCGCCGAAGGCGTGTTTCTTAGACAAGAATTAGTTCTCCAACGCGGGCGCATTCCTTTTTCAGACGTGCGGAAATTACGATCTCTTAGATGTATTACTAGTGACCGCTAGATGGAAATAACGTCGAACAGATCTTAAAATTTTACCGGCTCAGTAAGATTCCTGTACGACCAACTATAAGTCTGCCTGAATCGTTGCTTGAGGCGTATCATCAATCGAAGATGGCCGGATGTCATATCAAATGAAGATCTAGGGGAGGAAACCAACCTGCAGAACATGATATAAAAATAAAGAATTTTATTTATTTTTATTTATCGTATGATGTTAACACAACACAATCACCTACATAAATACAGATTCATATAACACAGCAATAATACTAACAAATTATATAAATTATAGAGCAGATAAAAAAGAATAATTATAAATCAACGTCCAACTCCTTGATCCATTTGACAGCCTCAGTTGTAGCAGAATGCAGGTCCTCCAGACTTCCTGGAAAAACTCGGAGAGGACATTCCAGTACTAAGTGCCCCATTGTCTGTGGAATGTCAGCGCAATCGCAATTCGGTGAGTCTTTCCAACCCCATTTGTGGAGAACAGAAGCACATCTTCCCAAGCCACATCTAATACGATTGAGTCTAGTCCAGGTATGTCTGGGCAGATTGAAGCCAGCAAGTTTTATGTGAGGATCCTCAACGTTCACGATGCCTGGTGGTGTAGATGTTGTCCACTCAACCCGCCAATTTTCATTAGGTTTAAAATTTCTGCTTGTTAAATCCAAGGCAGTTTTCCATGCAGGTTTACGGGATTTCAATCTAGATGGGCCAAGATGTTTCATGTCTTCATGTATTGGGAGGGCCTTGTTATTTTGCACTCTCGACCAAAGATGAACCAGATTTTTCTGCCTTCTGATATGAGGAGGTGCGATATTACTCAGCACTGGTAACCACTGGACTGGAGTAGGAAGTAGTGTTCCAGATACAATACGCATGCTCTGTCGGAGCTGAACATCCACCCGTTGAGTGTGGCAGCTATTAAGCCATACCACAGAGCAAAACTCGGCTGAAGAATAGATTAGCGCAAGAGCAGTTGTTCTCAGAGAATAGGAAGTGGCGATGGATAGGTCACACCCTAAGGAAGCCTGCTGGAGCCATTCAGAAGACTGCACTTGATTGGAACCCACAAGGGTCCCGAAAACGTGGTCGTCTGAGAAGATCTGGAAGAGGACGAAAGCATGGAAATGGGAAAGACATGGAGTGAGGTGAAGATATTGGGCAACAACAGGACCCGATTAAAGCGTTTCTCGGAAGCCCTATGCTCTGAGAGAACAGGAATTAAGTCAAGTAAATCAAGATTCCTGTACAGTTAAAACCAAAAGTAGACGGCACTGTGATCTGACCTGCAGCATTGTATGGAACTGAGTGTTGGCCAGTAACCAACAGATGCGAGCAAGTGCTGCTCTCCTTGGAGATGAGGAAGCTGCGCTGGTCTATTGGCCTGACAAGACTAGATCATGTCACCAATTTCTATGTACAAGGCCGGACGTTTGTTATAGACGATTGCCCTTGACCTTGTAGCTTGTAGGTGAGCCTGGACACAGTCACTCTGTCGCCCTCTCGCTTCACAGTCGTCACCACCGGTCTGTAATGTAATTCTAGACATGAGTACGTGACGACACCACCGTGAAGAACAGTACAGTCCGCGTTGAAGTATTGTGATCCGGAGGTTCACCCTACATAGTTACGAACTGAACGCCATTATATTTGACAATGACTGTACTTCAGCAGTAGCGTGAGATAGTATTGTCCGTCATATGACCACATGGGGCAGGTGACAACAACACAGGTACTGTAGTAACTCGCCTCCAGACTTCCATTATGATTTTTCACTCGTCTAAAACCCTAGGTGTCTGACCGATCCCTGACAAGATGCTGGAAGCTCGCCTGCGTTGGTACGGACATGTACTATGGAGTTGCAAGGACACAGTGGAAAAAATAGCACTGCAATTAGATGTAGTAGACAAGCGACCACAAGGACGGCCCAAGAAGCGGTGGCTTGACCAAATCAAGGAGGATATGAGAGCAGCCAATGTTGAGAAGAAGGACGCTGTAGACCGTGCAAGATGGAGGCAAGTGTGCAGAAGAGTCGACCCTGCTCTGTGGGACAAAGGCTAGAAGTAGAATAGGATGAGAGTTTGTGAACACGGTCACGCCAGAGAATCATGCATTCCAGTGGCTGGCACATCGCTTTCGGTCTAATCTCGACACATATGGAAACCTTTGATATATCAAAAAGTACTCATCGGATTTGCGAAATAAGCACATGACTGATCTTTTCACTCAATTCATTGTTGCTCCAGTGGGTGAAATGTGTATAGTTGCATTAAAAAAAGACTTAGTTGCTACCGGTTTTTCGGTAGATACGTTTGTGCTGGGGCGAAATGGATTGTGTTGTATGAGACCCGCAATACGACTTAAGAACTTGAAAACAGAATGACGATATCTATAACGGTACCGTAGATATTTGAGGTGGTCTTCTTAGCTGAATAATGATTGGCATTATTAACCATCTAGAATACGAAAGCAAGAAAAATTGTAAATCTCACTATCATGAGACACGGGACCTCCTTTTTACGTGGAATCCGAACCACATGACATGGCATGACATTTCACTCCGAAAATCTCACATGCATTGACGATGAATCGAACGCGGTCTTCCTTGCTGAGAGGCTAACGACTTCACCACTACGTCACCACGCCCCTTAACGATCTAGAATTAATGACTCTTACTGTCTCTCAGCCATGGATGGCCACTGCACGGCTCGGCACCGAACTTAACTATGATTTCTCTCTGCTTACTTTTAACTACCGTACATTCCTTGCACACGGCGTTAGGAATGAGAAATTGCAACATTCAAGAAGAAGAAAAAACTCTTTTAAGAAACAGTTTATAACTTCGAGATATTATCTGTGTTTTTGATTTTTTTTATAGAAAAGTAGACATCATCAGAGAGGAAATCTTCTTTGAATTAATTAGACATGGCAACACCGGACACGAGCAATGAAGAAAGATGGGAACTGTCAAATTC
The DNA here is from genome assembly GCA_946902985.2 of Meconema thalassinum. Taxonomy (NCBI): domain Eukaryota; kingdom Metazoa; phylum Arthropoda; class Insecta; order Orthoptera; family Tettigoniidae; genus Meconema; species Meconema thalassinum. Next base: position 210,593,173 of record OX336398.1, read on the forward strand.
TTGCCAAGCAACTAACATTATTTGTTTGTTTTAGCTCTGTTCGCTGTTGCCTATTTGTTAATACAGTGTTTGTACACTAATTTACTTATTTATTTGATTGTACTGGGCGTTGATAAAAATATCAAACTACAGTATTTAACTCATGGGTTAATAATACAGGATCATTATAATTGTGCGCCCCGATAAACACGGCAAGCTAAGCCGGCTTTGTTTGGTGCAGATCGCGGGTACGCGTACACTGTCCAGCCGGTGGTGGCGCGCTCCGCTGACTCATATCGTTAGTTCACACGTGTTTTGTCATTTATTTGGACGTGTATCTGCAAATCTCAGACGTTAGTGTTGCACATTTAGTGAGTATTGTGATTACTGTGATTGTTGGTCATGCCTAGACACCAATGCACATTGCGCGAACGTTTGTATATCCATAATTTGTGTATGAAAAGTTGAAAATCTTGTTCTGAAACAACACGTAAATTTCGAATCAAGTTTCCAGGAAGACCTGTGTCTAATGCCAGTACAATTAGGAGGCTCGCTAAACGATTCAAGGAAACCGGCTCCGTAAATAATAAATGACTTGAGAGACAACGTTGTGTTCTTACAAAACAAATATTGGACGATATTGGCGAAAGATTGCAACATCCTCCACAAAAATCGTTAAAACGTTTAGCACAAGAAACGGGCGTATCTTTCATCAGAAGATGTCAGGTGTGTGTTACAAGAGTGGAAGGACAATTTCAGCATCGGCTATGAGCACTGTAAGTACACATTATTGAACATTTTTGGTAAAAGTGTAAAAGTGCGCACCACCACCCACTGAACCATTTACGCGCGCCCGCGATCTGCGCCAGTCACAGCCGGCTTAGCTTGCTGTGTTTATCGGGGTGCACATAGATAATGACCCTGTATGTATTCTGCAACTTATCACCAATACTTTTCAATCTTTACATTGAAGAAGCAATGAAGGAAATTTGAGAAAAATTTAAAGTGGGAGTGAAGATTCAAGGAGATTTGAGATTTGCCGATGACATTGTCATCTTGGCCGACACGCCTGAGGATTTGATTGGTATGGACTCCGTCTTGAGGAAATAATTCATGATAAAAATTAATAAATGAAAAACAAACATACTGGAATGCAACCGAAATAAATCAGAAACCTCTATGGACATCATATTGGAAGGGGAAAAACTAAAGGAGAAAGCATTTCTAGAGAAAAGGAACCTGTTGACATCGAATATAGATTTAGCTATTAGGAAGTCATTCTTTAAGGCTTTTGTCTGGAGCGTGCCACTCTATGGAAGTGAAACTTGGACTATTGGTGCAGCAGAAAGGAGGAGAATTGAAGCGTTTGAAATGTGGTGTTACAGGAGAATGATGAAGATCAGATGGGTAGATATGGTTACAAACGAAGAGGTATTAAGACTAGTGGGAGAGGAGAGATGTTTCTGGTGATTCCTAATGAAGAGAAGAGATAGGATGGTAGGACACATACTAAGACACTCAGGAATAATAGCTTAGTTATGGAAGGAAAGGTCGAGGACAAGAACTCTAGGGGTAGACCAAGGTTAGAATACGTTAAACAGATTGCCTCGGATGTAGGGTGTGGTAGCTATGTAGAGATGAATCGATTAGCTCAGGACAGGGAGGCATAGAGAACTGCATCAAACCAGTCAAAAGACTGAAGACTCAAACAACAACATGTATTCTGCAACACAGCGCTGGTTGTTACTGAAATTATCTGATTATAAACTCGGCAATGCCGCTCAGTGGTTCCGGCTACCGCCATATTCTTAACGTTCTTCCCGGTTGGAATTGATAAATGTGCCAAGAGAGATTCGAGGTTCACCTTCTTTTTTTTTAGAGATATAAATATTAATTTTGAATCATTATTCTGTAAATTCCCGGAATCTGCTTATTTATATTTATGGGTTTAACAATTTATATGAAATATCTTAACTAAATCGTATACCAGCGATATTCTTACCATCGTTCCTATCAATCTTCAGTATTTCGTGGTTTAATATTTTGAAGGGTGCGATTTAGCAACTCCACTGCTGCGACCGATAGCATACACGTGGCTTGAATTGTTTGATAAGTGTGATTTAGCAAATCCACCGCTGCGAAAGATAGCTTACACGTGGTTTGAATTCTTTGATTTTTGCCATTTAGTGACTCCACCCCTGCAAATCAAAGCATACACGGTCAGTTTTTAACAAGATTTAGAAGATCCGGACGTCAGAAAATGTCAATTTGTGATATTTAAACGAACACAACTATTTGGTTTGTCATTCGCCTATCAATATCTTTGATAACTATGATAATTAATAAATATTTTGAAACTCGAAGGATTCTTCTTCCACTAATACATTTAATTGAAAAAGGCCAGAAAATGGTCATAATTATTGTAAAATGACCAGGAATGCCTCCTAGGTTGCGCATTATTCTAGAGAATGAGGTTCAATATTTGTGATATTTTCGTAAATGTGCATTCTGCAATGTTTGTAAACAGTGTTTATGCCTACATTGCCAAATTAAATGTAATCATTTCTGTTTCTTTCAGATATGGCAGATCACCTCACGGTGTAGCGGTTACCATTCTTAGCTATCACCTCGGACGTCCAAGTTCGATTCCCTGATCCATTATCCTGGAAGTGATTTTCCATTGCTAACCTACTCCTGCTCCAGGGAAACGCAGGGATGGTTCTTAGGTTAGGGCCACGACCGCCCCCTTATCATTCCTATCCCCAGTTTACAAATACACTTACATATAGAGCCATCCCAATTACGCAGGTTTTTACACAAATTCCACATTCACACCAAAAACTACACGGGGCAGTACAGCCCCTAAAATGCATCAAAGATGTTGCATATTGAGAATTCCATTTATAATAAACTATTTAACCTTTAGTCAATACATTGAACATTAAAACCGTAAGGTACTCCGGGGTTTCTGGGCCCATGGGGTAACTGGGCCAAGGGTTATTCATATCAATATTTGTGGGAATTACAATGTTATTTGGTTGGCACACCTTCATCTTCCTTGTTTCTCTATAGAACAACAGGCATTACTTAATTTGATCAATTTCGTAGTTGTGAGAGGTTCAATAATGTGTAATAAGAAATATTTTCAAACAACATCGTGTTTTCACATGTTTAACGGGCTTCCGTCGTTGTTTGGTAAGTACCTGTTTCCTTATTACTAGTCAGGCATTAACATAATGAATGATTTTTATATAAATATGCTAATTACCACTCCTAGGCTTATTGTTATTTGCCTGGTAGGGGTGGGCCAGTTACCTCGAAAAAGTTTCAAAGAAGGGGTATCTGGGCCATCCTATTGGGGTAACTGGATCCAGGGATTTACGAAAAGGGAATGAAGGCTACATGGTTCTTTTTTACAAAAGGTATTTTCAGACTATGAAATTCAAAGCAACCGATGAAGAATCCTACATTAGAGCGTTTGACATTATACGGAAACATCCACAATCGGTAACAATATTTAATAATATGATTGGTATTTCAGCAGACCTGAGTGATCTAATTAACATGTACTAAGTTTTCCTTAATGTATAAGGAGTCATATACTAGGTGTTTGAACTCAAAAATTTAATTTGATTTTCTTTTCCTTTTTTTGTGTCATATTTTGGAATTATGGTAATTTCTTTGAATTTAATGTAATTTCTTTGCCTTTTTTATTAGGGTCCCGATACAATGTCCAGAATGTGTACTTATATCAAACAATTAATCATACTAATATTTTTTCTAAATCAATTGTATAACAATGGATCCACCTACCCCAGGTATGTGCTGCAGTGGTTTTATAGAATATAGCCTTGGGTGGTCCAGTTACCCCAACTTCACGGGGCAACTGGGCCACTAGGATAACAAAAATTATATATAGAGAGAGAAAAAATATAAAATGTTAAAAATATGACTTAATTGGTACGTAATATGTTGGTTTGTTTATTACTAAATAATCATAAAATATTTTGCAGTAAACAGTTTTATGAAAGTAAGTGGAGGTCATGTTGTGAACTCATGGCCCAGTTACCCCGGAGCACGTTATTAAAATTACGGCAATACATGAAACACTCAGAACAAAATCATTCAGTGCTTGGTGACTTAGAACATTGTGACCTTCCTCAGCTTAGTATAGGATAAGTAGGCTAAATGTGCAATAACATACACTTAATAACATTTTGGCATAACAGAGGTTTCTAAAAATATTTTTGTTCCAAAAGTTCACAAAGTAACATTTCAAAAACCAGATCTGTTACAAAATTAAAACCATGAAAAAGTCTTGATAAAGCAGTGTTGAACTGAAGAGATATAAAAGGAAGAAATTAAACTGAGAAACAAAAAAAAACGAAAAAGGAAATAAAACATATAACACTTACGTGGATGTGAATATAGAAATGCTGAATAAGGTAGGTTATAAATGATGGTTGATATGTATTTGCCAGGTAGAGAAATCTGTGTAAAGAGAAAAAACAAACAATATAAATAGTCTTGTATATTGAAATTAGTATGTTAGAATATTGAATCATGAGAGCAAAAATTTATTTTACTTACAGTGTGGAGAGAACGTAAGAAATAGGTGTGATGAAGTTACTATGAATTGCTAAGGAAAGTATTGGTTATATAGTTGCCAAGAAACTAAATAACGTGATCGAAATGTATTGCCTAGATGGAAAGGATGATAAGGATATGAATAGTGGATACTAGTATCTAGAAACCTCCTACAGAGAGCATGTAAAGAATGAATCTTGTCGGAAGTCCCGTTACCATGCTGGCGTTGCATGCTAAATGAAAAGAATTTGGAGAAGGCTGTTTGTGCTGAAGTAATATGAGTATCAGCCATCCAATGTAGAATTCCTTACTCTAACTTGTTGTCAGAATTCCAAATGACTAAACATTCAACACGCAGGATTATTGATCAGCAGATATATTTGTATAAAATTATCAATGGTATCTCAGACACGAGTGAAACGTTAAGGCAAATAAATTTCAAAGTAAGAAAGAAATGTCTCAGAAAACGAGAACTAATAGTTCAACAAGATGTACAGTAAAGAACATATAGCCTACTTTCTCCTAAATGCATGGGTATTGTTATAACTCTTTGTCCTTTTCAAGGAGTATAATTGAATGTTGGTTGTAGTAGCTTGTTGAAATACATCGTGCTATAGGAATATTAAACATGAATATGAGGTGCCATTTGCTTGTGCTACCTCTGTAAAAAAATTCATTCAATTCGGTTTCACCGTGTTTGAATTGATCTGGGGAATGCATTTGCACACATACATGGCCGCTATTTGCAAACTATTGGGCTGATGAGCTTGTAGTCAGTCATAGGATGCTTTCCACAAAAAGGCATGTTGTTGCAAAATCCGGTAGAGATCAAATTATTAGGATGGTCGAAATTTGATTTAAGCTTTTAACATTTGGGTGGCCATCAATCCGTTTCCGTCAAGATGGCGGTGATATAAAACATGACACTGAGGTGGCCTTTTCTAGTGCTACCTCTGTACCAAATTTCGTTCCATTCGGCTTCACCGTGTTCGAATTAATAGGGGGAATCGATTTTCACACAAAGATGGCCGCCATCCGCAAAATATTAGGCTAATGGCCTATTAGTTTGGTCAAAGGATGCTCCCTCCATAATGGTATGTTGATGCAAAATTTGGTGGAGATCGGATGATTAGGTTAATCGTAATTTGATTTAAGCTTTGAATATTTGTGTGGCCGCCATTACGTGTCCGTCGAGATGGCGGTGATATAAAACATGACACTGAGGTGCCCTTTGCTAGTGCTACCTCTGTACCAAATTTCATTCCATTCGGTTTCACCGTGTTCGAATTAATAGGGGTAATCGATTTTGACACAAAGATGGCCGCCATCTGCAAACTATTAGGCTAATGACTTATTAGATTTGTCAGTGGATGCTCCCTTCATAAAGGTATGTTGATGCAAAATTTGGTAGAGATCGGATGATTAGGTTAGTCGTTATTTGATTTAAGCTTTGATTATTTGTGTGGCCGCCATTACTTTTTTGTCAAGATGGCGGCGATATAAAACATGACACTGGGGTGCTCTTTGCTAGTACTACCTCTGTACCAAATTTCGTTCCATTCGGTTTCACCGTGTTTGAATTAATAGGGGCTATCGATTTTCACACAAAGATGGCCGCCATCCGCAAACTATTAGGCTGATGACCTTTTAGTTTGGTCAAAGGATGCTGCCCCCACAAAGGTGTGTTGATGCAAAATTTGGTAGAGATCGGATGATTAGGTTAGTCGTAATTTGATTTAAGCTTTGAACATTTGTGTGGCCGCCATTACGTTTCCGTCAAGATGGCGGCTATATAAAACATGACACTGGGGTGCCCTTTGCTAGTACTACCTCTGCACCAAATTTCGTTCCATTCGGTTTCACCATGTTCGAATTAATTGGGGCAATCGATTTTCACACAAAGATGGCCGCGATCCGCAAACTATTAGGCTGATGACCTATTAGTTTGGTCAAAGAATGCTGCCCCCATGAAGGTATGTTGTTGCAAAATTTGGTAGAGATCGGATGATTAGGTTAGTCGTAATTTGATTTAAGCTTTGAACATTTGTGTGGCCGCCATTACGTTTCCGTTAAGATGGCGGCGATTTAAAACATGACACTTAGGTGTCCTTTGCTAGTGCTACCTTTGTACCAAATTTCGTTCAATTTGCGCTCACCGTGTTCGAATTGATAGGGGGGGACAGACATTCAGAGTACACACACTCACACACACACACACACACACACACACACACAGAGACTCACACACATACACACACACAGACAGACACACTTTTTTTCGCCCTGTAGTGATCTCATAAGTCTACTGTCATTTTTTGCAAAAATCGAAAGTAGGCTAAAAATGTAATACAAATGTCCATGAAAATTCACCTATATTGAATATGTGCTGTACTTACAACATGCTCTCAGCTGACAACAATTTGGATTTCGGAATGTCCTTGCTAAATTATACAAGAAAATTACACTTAGGTTTAGCTGTCAAATGATTGAATATTACAAATATATTAAATTTGGCTGCTCTTAGTTTTAGGTTTTATGTTATTACTAATTACCAATAATGCCAACCTTACATCATTGTATTAATACCTAAAATTATGAATCTAGTTTTACATTATGACCAACTGTTAAAATCATGTTCATTTACTGTTATTACGATTAGAACTTGTGTATATTACTTGTTAAAATGTTTTTATTTTATTTAAATTAAAAATCTTAATTTCAATTTTCAATTGTATTCTAATGTATTTTTATTTTGTATTGTAATGCATTTCCATGTATTATCTGGGTGTAAACAATTGCTTGCTACTGTAATTGGGGCACTGCACTGTTGTGGCAATAAATAAATAAATAAGTAGGATATATGAAAATAGGCTGTATAGTTATTCACGGAACTACTTGTTTTATCATATGTTGAGTGCATTTAAAATGTATACGACAATGGGTGTGATTGGCTAGAGCCCAGGATGGGGTAAGTCAAATTGTGGACCTAAGGCTGCCATGTAGGGGTTTATAGCTAAATACTCAGCCCCATACCGAGGGGTAGGTGTAATGGGTTTGGCACTTAGGTAACTGTAAATTTAAATCAGTAAATTATTTTTCCCACTTTTCTGTTGGTGACCATTTTGTTCAAGTCATAAAATGTGCCTTATCTTGTGTCGTGGCTCGCGTGTTTTGTAACAAAATGTGTTATTTTCTATGTGTGTGCATGTTGAATGGCCCAGCATTCTCCCCTTTGTTGAATCTGTGTTATGTGCCTGTGTGCATCTTTGGTTCTTGGAGTCGCCATCCACATTAGAATGCATGATTTTGGTTTTGTGAGGCAGGTTTTTGAGGATGGCCGAGAGTAAAGTAATATCGAGAAGTTAGTTTTTGTGTGTGTGAAGTGGCTGGTTAGGTGAGTTAAAATAGGGAGTTGTGAATTAGGTTGAGGGAAGCGTGTAATATTATTTTATTTTACAAGTAAACGGTCGGCGGATAATTGCATCCGGTAAAGATAATTTCATTCAGGGTAATTTAGCCCCTGATTTTTGAATAGGGTTGATTTTTGAGCATTGGCTGTGGTCCGATGTGAGTTTGAGTGCCATGTTATTGTTTTCCCTGTAAAATTTATTCCGTCAGCGGAGTATTTTGTGCTAAAGTTGGGGTCTCGTGAAGAATAATTGTGTATCGCCCAAGGTAAGATATTGTTTGATTCAGTATTGTGGGCATGACAAGATGTCATGATTGCCAACTATGTTTTTCAGAGTTTTCGGGTGAGGGGCTGGGTTCGAGTCTCAGCCGATGTTGGACCCGTCATTGTTTTTTTATTTATTTTTTATTTTATTTTTGCTGTGGTATTTGATTTCAGGCGTACACAAAGATGCAGACAGTTTGAAGGAGAAGAAGAAAGAGACCCCGCTTGCCTTACTAAGCAGACCTATTGCGTGGTATCTGTGGCTAGGGAGGCATTATCTTTACTTTTAAATGTTTTGTAGGGCTAGTTACTGTTTTCAAGCGATGTCCCTTATGATTCAAAGCTGGGTAGTTGACAACCACGCGCCTGTAAGGTTGCATTGTGCAGCGGGAAGGTTTATGATCCTCTGGCCTTGGCCGCCATCAACTCCCCCCATCTCGGCTCTGGCGAAGTAATGAGCGGCCATGCTCCCAATGAGTAAATACAATGTAATATTCTTGCCCGCTGGTTCATTGTTTATAATTTTTTGTATGCTTTTGGTTGTGTTTTGTCATTTTTGGATTCATGTCGAGAGCACCAGTGCGGTTGGAATGAGTGTTCGCAAGCTTTTTGGATCTGGACCCCATCTTCCGTTGCCGAGCGATTCAAATATTTTTGTTTTTAAATGCCACGAGATTCTTTACCGGGTTTATCTAGCTGAAAAGCGTATGGTATATCCACCAGGGGCAGTGTTTAGCGATGTAACCAACCCCTAATCTTGTCTAATAATGCGAACAGATCAGATGACAACCAGATAAGACCAGATTTTTAAGATGTTACGTATGGATCATTTCACTATATTTATATTGTACCCGATACCCAGTTTAGGCTATCGGCTACGCCAGCAGACATTAAGCCGTAGTTGAGGTTTTGGGAAGAGTTAGGAAAAGATAGCGCACAGATCGAGTCAAGAGGAATGTCAGGATGACGTAGTAGGTCTAGGATCAAGAAGGCACTGACGTCTGTAAGAAGATGGAATTTAAACATCTTAGAAGAGGAGATATAACATGCATTATATGTGGAAATAACTTTAAGGAAGTCAGATAACCCTTAAGTTATTTTATACCTTAATAGCCGAGATGATGAGGGTTCGAGACTATAATTGTGACGCGAGAGCATAGTGGTGGGGTGAACGCCACGTGTCTGCGCCAGGCAGATAAGAGTAAAGACAGTGCGGACACATTCAGTGGAGCTCTGTCAGCCGAGCAAGCAGGGTCGAGCTCAGTAGCGCAAGCCAAACGCATGGTGAAGGTCGCGTAGCGAACCGAAACTGTCACGGCAAAGTGTAGGCGACAGTTTCAACATCGCCGAGCAGCGAACGACAAGCAGGTCAATAAACCGGGCGGACTTGCCGAGCAAGCAAGCATAGACGGCCGGGATATGTTAGGACAGCATTGCAAGTAGTTGGAGACTTTATTATAAGCTGCATTTCAACGCAGAACAGAACAGTAGAGCGACATAGCGAAGTCAGCTTTAGGCGGAGATGATTATATACGCAAGCATTATAACAGAAGCTGAACTTCATTGCTACATTGAGTTAGGAAGTTTATTCAGCAGTTGAATTATAAAAGCAGATTGTTACGGGATACTGCAACTTTGTACTTCGAAGGAACATAGTTTTCCTGAATAACATTATGACTATGCATTTCATAACGCATTCCAAGTAACATTAACAATTTCAAGCAAACGGAATGTTGTAACCATATGCACTGATGAACATTAGCTCGTGCATTAATGCATTTATTTCTTATGCAGTTCGATAAATTACCGAATATGAACACAACTACAGGGTGTTTCATAAACTTAGACACTCTCATGTAAAATTTTATTTTACGAAAGTGAGACTTATCAGTTATGGGAGATTGAACTTTCGACACTCAAACTGAACATTTAATGGAACAGTGGCGTAACGTAGAAGAGGAATAGGGGGTCCGCTGTTTCTATGAACTTTTTCGAGAGGATTTGGACAATATCCGCTATGGATAATCAGAAGTTCATCATGTCGGAGTAAACGCAGACAGAGACGCGATGGCACCGCAGAGCGATGGATTCGATTCCTGACGAGAGGAGGTCCACCAGCTGATTCACTTGGGAATTCGAAGGCAATCGTCATTTCATGGATGGAATGATATTCACGCCGATCTTTCGAGAAATTCATTATATAGGGAAAATCGACGATCTTGGAAATTTAATAACAGCTGATTATGAAAAGGTACTGTAAGAGTTATAACTACCTGATACGATTATTTTCATGAATACTGGGCACACATGTATATTTTTCTAATAGGAGTGATACGATTATTTAGACATGGTTTGACTTTATATGCTTCGAAAATTTTGCTAGAATATGGCGTGACCATATGATATGGCAGGCATCATTATACGAAATTCTCACCATTGGTTGGCTTTATTAAGCAGATGTTTGGTCTTTTTGACATTTTTCCAGCAAGGATATTTTTCATGAATAGTTTTTTTGTGTAACGAGTATTTCGAACTTGTGATCTGCAATTGATTATCTAAAACTACTTCGTCAGTTCATTGCATACTAGCGAGTGTGTAATATTCATCAGTAGGGATTTTTCCATTGGATTGTTTGGAGATATTAAGAAGTTATTCACTTTAGTGAATGAATATCGCTTTTATATGACAACTAGAAACTTGTTGATTCCTATCTGGTACATTCACTCATATAGTCTACGAGATGGGGTCTTTCGTATTTATACGATTGTATGGTGGTTACGCATCTTACCCATCGTTTAGGGCACTATCATCTTAGTCGACGGGGCGAGGTCTTTCGTATTTATTCGACTGTACGGTGGTTACTCATCTTACTTGCCATAGAGGGACTCATTTTTATCATCCGAGTGTACATGAGATTGTAAGTGAATCAAACAAGGAACTACTAGTCACATATCAGTCGAAATTTTGTTAAATAAAGTAACGATAAATGTCAGCAGGATTGCGTTTAGTAATTCTTGTTTGCCAATCCAATATTTTGTTGCTATACTCTTTTGAGAGTAATTTCAGTTTAACAGCTGGTACAGCTGATGCTTTTGATGATTTTTATAATCGTGTTTGATACCTTTGAGAAGGAGTTAAAGTAATTGAATCTTGTAAGATGAATCATTAATGGTCAGATTTATTTTAAGGCAGATCAGTATTGCAGATTTTGATATGAGAGATTATAGCACATTGGTGTTTTTTCTGTGATGTGAATTATGAGAATTGTAAGAGAATTTATGCTATTTAAAAGCAGATCTTGAATTACTAAGGTAAAATATTTTTTTCCAATTGTTTAAGAAGTTGTCTAGATGTGATCAGATTAATTACAGTTATTGGAGATTGTGTGCGTTGATAATTTGAAGCCAGTTATATATTTTTTGTAGATCATGCAACATGGTTAAGTGGAGTTTGTGATCGGCATTTTGTAGAAGTTGCCATGTGATAGTTGCAATATTGCTAATGTATTTTGAAGCAGACATGAGGTCGTCGTACCCAGTCTAGCGTAATTGTTGAGATTCATGCTGTATGTGCTGAATATTTATGGAGTTTTGTGGAATAATTGTTGTATTCAAATGTGATATTTGAAGAATTGAGGAAATATAATGTCGTTGTGGATAGTTAGATCCAACGTGATGTCGTGAAGGCAATAATATTTTTGGCATGATAATTTAAATACGAGATATAACTTGGAGGTGATAAAACTGTAAGACAACGTTCTATAAACCATATTAAACAATTGTTAGGAAATTAAACAAATAAATAAAGTTGATAATGCAAGATTTTCTGAGAATAATAATTACTGAAATAATAATCTGAAAGTTAAGCATATTAATGATCTGACCTAATGAAATAAAAATCAGAATGAATAGATGAAATAATGGAAATCTAAATAACCAGAAGAATGATATTTAAATAATTTGATAAATAAAATTTTGGAATAAATCAATGAATTAAATAAGTGGATGAATTAAAGATTAATTAAATAAACTGATTTAAATAAATTAATAGATGATTGGATAGATGATGAATAAATGAATTAGAAGGTGATAATTATTTAAAGAAGCTGATGATTAATGAATTTATAAGGAATTAAATAAATTTAATTGAGAGATGAATTAAAGAAATTGCAACTTGAGTTGAGGATTTAAATGATGTAATGGTGATGAATTAATGATTCTGACAGGAATATGTAGAATTTTGAGATGAGAATTAATGTGAGGAATGTTTAATTTTGATGATGATGATAACGATGACCAAAGAGCAATGAATTTTCTGTAATTCACGAACAAGAGAGTATTAATGACAATGTAAATAGTGTAAATTAATTATTCAATGTTTAGGAGCATTTGACTAACATGTTCAACATTTAAATTATGCCATGCAAGCCATAAATTACGTGATGTTTAATATATGTGATTATAATATGTGTATGTTTAGACAGATTAATAACTTTTTTCAAATCCACATTTATGATGTTAAATTAAAGAGAAATTAGGTCTCAGGTTTCACAAATGTCAGTGACGAAAGACATAGTGCTACAGTGATCCTGAGAACCCAAGAGAACTTTAGAGATTTTTCTGTTCTATGTGGATGAAATAGTTTTGATTAGAAAAGAGATGGTTCGATTTTTGGACAATGACAATTTAACGTTGGCATTCAACCATACTCTCAGGTAGGAGGTTTATTTAAAATGTCTGTCTGACTATCAAAGTGAAATAAATTTGTTTTTATCTCAGTTGTGATCTGATGATGGTGTGATTTTCCTTTTTCTTTCCTTGTCTTGAGTAAGGCTTAACCGGAAAGGAAGTGGTTTGCTAGGAATTCAGTTGATGGCGCCCATTTATATTTGCATTATTCTTATTAAACTTAAGCCCGTAACGACCCTAGAGATACTTTGATCGTGTTACCCACTGCTTTTTCGATAACTCAGCTGAATTTCCGACACATTCCTTATTTGACTAGAGGTTCATTTAACTCCGCTCTGTCCTGGAACTCCAGGAATGCGATGTTATAGCAGATGGGTCATCGCATCCCCAGGACGAACGGGTACAATATGCAAGGGTTTTTTGTTTTTATTTTTCTTCGTAATGACTCGTTTTTGTCTATTTTATTTTTATCTGGTTGCCCTTATCAGATTAGTATGATTTCTTGAGAGGTATCCATTGTCCAGGGCCTGTGTTTAGAGGTTACCTTGTTTAGCTGAAACAAGTCAAGTGAGAGTGTTTTAGTGTCATAATTGTTATTATTATCAATCATATAAATAATATTAATAAAATAATAATAATAACCGCTGCCACTACAGCCCGTGAAGGGCCTAGGCCTACCAAGCGACCGCTGCCCAGCCATTTGGCCTGCAGATAATGGGATAACGCGTGATCAGCGCATCGGATCCCCTCGGCCGTTAATTGTCGTGATCGGCGCACTGCCTCACTGTCAGACAGTTACTCAATTGTCCTCACGAGGCTGAGTGCACCCCGTTCTGGCCCGCACGTCAGTTTCTAAAATCCCTGACGGAGCCGGGAGTCGAACCTGGGGCCTGTGCGTGAGAGGCAGGCACTCTACCCCAACATCATGTAAGAGGGTTAATTAAATAATTGAAATTTAATATTCCCGAGCTCGTGTGAAATGGAAGATGGTTTATGGTTATTCCTGTGAGGAATGGATTTTTTTAAAATCTTGTTTTCTTTAAGCATCCGGCAGATGTTAGTTGCTGTTGCCTTATCTTGTGAGATCTGTGGACCTTACAGACTCTCTTACGGACTTTTAGTTTTAGAACAGCTGTTTGCCCTGTTAAGTTTACGTTTGTTAATCTCCTGGAAGTTTAAATAGGCTTGCTTTTTATTTTGTTGTTAATGTGTTTTTATTATTATTATTATTTATTTTTATTTATTTTGATACAGCCATCTATGGACTACAAATACACAGGTCTTCATCTTCACAATCGTTCTTCCACTGAATGAGCGAGTCTTTTTCGGGGGGATCCTTCACACTTGCAACTTTAGATCTGTATCCTGTCCTGTCCCACACTTCGACTAATCCTATGTTTTTATTATTATACCTATTATTGATATTTTTATTCGATATTTTCTGTTTATTATCATTATCATTATTATCGTGATTATTAGTAGTTTCTTGGGTTTAATGTTCTTGTGATTGTATTAGCTATATGTGTAATTAAGATGGTTTTTATTTGAGTAAATGTTAATGTGAATTAAAAGGCTGTGTGTGCTACTCATAGAATAGTAACTCCTGTATTTTCACCTAGGCATACAGATTAACATTTTAAGAACCGTACATGACCCTGACAACAGACTCTCGGAACCAGGGAATTAGGTGTGAAAAGGGCACATAAGGCATCACCACATAACCCTTTTAGATTGGAAATACAGGAGGCACGCAGAGTAGCTATTGGGTTTTGTTTCGCCCAGGGCTATAGCTTATTTCCTAGCGGGATGGGGTTCGTCCCCAAACTCCAGTAAAGCAAGGTAGGATTCCTTTGCAGTCCACATGAATATAGCTCAATGAAGCCCCTCTCCCTTTTGTTTTATTTATATGGTTGTCCAGACGTGGGAATAAGACAGGAACATACACATGTATACTCGAAATAAATAAAAATGCCGCCAACTTGTGTTGCTTTCAATTAATTAATCCACTGGGTGATCTAATTAATTTAATTACCCAATTACCGCGCTAATTACACAAGCAATGTCCAGTGATACTGTAAGAGAGGTTTGATGCCAGGGGACCAGATTGAAAGCAGCTAGAAACGTTAAGCAGAACGTCAGGTTTATCTTCAGTGTGTACGGGTAGGCGCTTTCCGCCTGTCTCTCCCTTATTTTATTTTTCTTCGTCTTCCACTTTTGCAATTTTCTATCTTGACAGCGTGTCTCATACACTGTGCTGGAAATGGATACCTAATATAGTTTCTGGTGCAATGTTCATCCATTGATGTAGGCTACTTATTTACATTACATTTAAATATTGCACCATAAGTTGCATCTATCTGTCCGTGTCAGAAGTGCTTGCATGTTTACATGTGCATGGTAGGCTGGGAAAGCATTGGCGAAACCCATACTGTTTTATATTTTTAGCCTACATTTCACATTTGAAAAAATGAGGAAAAAGTAGACTCATGAGATCGATCCGGGAAAATGTGTATCTGTCTGTCCTTCTGTCTGTCTGTCTGTCCTTCTGTCTGTCTGTCCTTCTGTCTGTCTGTCTGTGTGTGTGTGTGTGTCCCACTATCAACTCCTAAACGGCTGCAGCAATCGGAACCAAATTTGGTATGAGTAAAGATCTATACCGGAACATCTCAATACCATACTTGAAAATGATGTCAGTGCTACCAACTGCTGAAAATTCGCAATTGAGATTTGAGCTCCATGTTGGATATCATGGAAGGTATGCATGGAAACTATCCCAAAATTGGCACAAATATAAATAATAATAATTCAGTTTAATTTCCAGGAGGCCATGCATGGCAGTGTTGCCAACATGATTCTAAGCCTGCTGATAAGTCCAACATTTAAATGCATGTAACTTCTACACTAACAAATGAATTTCAACCAAAACTCTTATGTACTATGTGTACATTGACAGATATGGCTGAGCTTATTCTTAAGAGCCACCAGGGCTGCCAACTGTTAATGAATGCTCTCTCAATTATTATTTTTTATCCAAATACCAATATATCAGTATTTTCAGGGGCGTCTAGTGATTCAAAGAGTTATTTAAAGACCAGAAGTTTCTTCATTAGCTTAATGCTTGTTGCAACAATTTCCAGTTGTTTCTTTTTTCATTTCATATCAGTGTCACAGCCGGTGAAAGCATGCAGTGGTAAAAAAAACGCCGTTCATATCTCCTATTGGGGATTGAATGCCACGAATATGGTGAATCTTGTGTGGGGTTTTACCTTTTCGAGGCAAAATCATTTTAAGACTGTGTTCACACTTTGCAACGGCAACCAAGAAGACCAGTAGATCAGTGTGATCCCAGGTATCACTTCATCAACGAGTTGTTCATTGCCATTAGCGTGGGAAACGGTGAGCCTGTTTTGTTGAATGATTTGGCTGCTGTTTTCATGATTCTTCGTTCTCGCTTGCTGAGCTCAAGGTTGCAGGTTCGAATCCTGGTGCAGTCAGCTGGCATTTGAAAGTATGCAATAGTGAGGGAGCTGTGTTAGTAAACTTACTGGCACGTTAAAGAACCCCTTCGGGGGGAAATTCCGGCAACCCAGCGTCTCTAAAAGCTTCTGTAGTTAAAAGGGACGTAAGACAATTATTATTATTATTATTATTATTATTATTCAAAATTCTTACCTCTTCTTCCTCTCCATCAAAGCAACGGCTTCTGTACCATTCGTCATTCAAGATGTGTGAAGCTGTTTCTTAAAAACAAATTACTGAATCTTTCCCGGGAATATCTGATACAAAACCAGAATATCCAAAATGATTTGCAATTTTTATTTTCAGAAAAATATGAGTATAGGGCTCAACTGATGGATGCCAAATTGCAAACATATCTTGTATTTGATTGAGTACCGGAACTCATCATTACGCCTACTGTCCACAGTGTGGCAGAAATTTCCTAATGCAACATCTCTTTAATCATCAGCCCTGCTCCCTCCTATCTTGCCCCTTTCTCCAGGTTGTTAGATCCTTTTCTTAGGAAAGTACTTAAGCATTATCGGTAGTATTTTCCCCCGTAGCTAGATCAATTATAGGCTCCCACTCAGTCTGTGAAGTACGGTACTTCGTTTCCGCACTCACAGTTTCGCTCAAGTGCAGATCAACATACGTTGCTATATTGGCTTTCAATGCCTGTGAATTAAAACTCAGCAATTCCTGTATGTTTGTGCCGTGTCTAGTGTGTAGTGTGGGGGTCTCACCTAGGGCACCAAGCTGGCTCATCAGTGGGCTCTTGGTGTCACCGCCCAGACCCCCTCAGGAGTAGCTAACTGCGCGCTACGCCCTTTTCATAACGCGCACCTGCGCCTTTTTACTGCGAGAATTAATAGCTCAAGCAGCCATAACCTCCTTATGAAGGCGTCAAAAAGAGTGTATATTGGCTTTCATGGCCGGTGAATTAAAACTCAGCAATTTTTCTAAGTTTTGTGCCATTTCTTCTGTGGAGTTTCACCTAGGACACCAAGCTGACTCATCAGCTGGCTCCTGGTGTCCCCGGCCGGACCCCCAGAGGAGAAGTGAACTGCGCGCTCCTCCTTTTTATGAAGCGAACCTGCGCCTCTTGACTGCGAGAGCCAAGCTCAGGCAGCAATAACCTCCCTACGAAGGCTTCCAGAAAGGTGATACTGGCTTTCACGGCCAGTGAATTAAAACTCAGCAAATTTTCAAGGGTTGTGCCGTGTCTTGTGTGGGGTTTAACCTAGGACACCAAGCTGGCTCATCGGTGGGATCTTGGTGTCCCCGGCCGGACCCCCAGAGGAGAAGCGAACTGCGCGCTACCTGCCTTTTTATGAAGCGCACCTGCATTCATATCTTGGTACCTATTACGCACGTCGTGATATGAAAGCCTATCAAGAGTCCTTATTTCCTGAATTTTTGTTTCTTTGGTGAACTCAGGGCACTGCTTCGATAGTGGAGAGTGACTTCCTTGGCAGATGGGACATATCAGGGGAGTCGTACTGTACCCGATAATCCGGAAAGGATCCCGTTGGAATATCCATTGCCCCCGCTGGATTGCCTATTTCTCATTGCTCCGGCAAACACAACATTAAAAATCGCTTCCAACATGGTCTTTAGGGATTTACAGACAGCAGTTACCAGAATATTGTGGATCAACAACCAACTACACGGAGCACTCGCCTTTACTTACCTCGGGGACTGGGACTTCAGCTTCGCCTACACTACATCCACAATATTCTGCTCCTTATATTTAAAATGCATCACACACCAACAACAATGGAAAACAACCTGAACAAATTTATTAACAAAAAGGTAAACTAATCTACTATAAACAAAATAACAACAAATGAATTTAACAATTAACATTAAAATTAAAAACACACAAACATTCACACCTCCTTTCAATTCTACATCTTACTAAAATGCTGTATTAAAGTTATGAGTATAAAATCTTGGCTTGTTCTAGGCCTACACAGCGTAAAATAAAAACGTTTAGTGAAGCCTCCTAATGTCATTCCAGACACCTGATTTCATTCACAAACCTGCGTTGTAGAACGCACGTGCAGAATCTTTGTTTCATCAATGAAACACTGGCATCACGCCGTACTCAAAACTGGTTTATACAATAAATAGAAAGCAGTTGGTCTACACCTGCTTAAATATTATGTCATCGCTCTCCAATGCTAACGGTGAATCATTCTCGCTAGCCCACAGAGGCTGCTCGTGTGCATTTATAAAACACGTAAAAATTAACATTCATATCTTACAAAAGTTGACATAACTACTTTGTTTCTTAAACAATCATACTAAAATTTTTATACACACTTTCATTCGCACTCCGTTATTGTTCTAGACCAATACGGTCCCACATTTGCTCTTAACAATGAATAACCATTCACACCAAAAACATCCGCTCATAAACACACGCTATTTCAAAACAATTGATTAATAAATCCTACTAAATTATTTAACTAATTAAATCATTTCCACAAAAATTATTTACATGTAATATGTGTATAATAATATCCATTATCTAGTGTTGCTAACGCGACACTTTCGAGATTCTAACTTCTCGGTTACAGTAAAAATCTTAACTAAATATATACACTGGTTATTCACATAACCATCCTTTAACGTTCTGTAGTTTTAATATACTGCATACACCTCGTCTTATATAGGTTTAATTACACTATCGGTATAATACAGTCGGCTAATTAAAGTAAACTGTACGTAATTACATAAATTCGGGTTTAATAAAATTTAATAATTGTATTATAGACGTGAGTAGACAATCTTTCTCAAGTTGTATTTCCGCTGAAACCCTCCTGTTAACACAGCTAAATCGTTAATTCACAAGAACTGGACTACTTGTATACAACGGCTCTTATCAAAGAACAACAATACTTTGACTTCCTTAAAATGCGGAATTCCCTCGCCTGAGCACTCCATAGCTCTACAAAACCTCATATAACAGTATAAATGGCATAAACAATTATCATCTACTATGTTAAACAATAATCAAAAGGGATTAATTGTTATTAACATCTCTTATGTAGGAACTTCTCTCAAATAATAGCATGACCCTCAGTATCATTGCAAATGACTACTGGACTACAATTATACATACGTAAGTTCTTCAAACGAAACTTCCAATTGTAATGAACGATATTAGACAGTCGTGATTAACCTCCTAAAGTTTACTCCACAACAAGATAATTAACTGTTAACTCGTCTGTCGCAAATACATGTAATAAAAATAATACTCCTGTTTCATCTCACTTGTCTAGCTATAAATTGTTTATCGTTGTAATATCATGTCCACAAAATGACTTGATGTTACACAAATAGAATAAAATAACACACATGTTATTTATAGTGTCAGATAGAATTCAATATTGACCGGGATAAACTAGCTTTGAATTCCTAGCCACAGATTTGAATAATCTTCTATCAAAAGGTATTTCCTCTAACATATTAAATGAAAAAAGCTCTTAGCTTTACAGATAATAAGAAAGGTTTGTTTTGTCAATGTCTTAATGTTTTTCCACTCTACACAAAGAATGTTCATAGGAATTAAGACTTCGGTCTTATCAAACGACTAGTATTTCTTAGATCGTCGATAGTTTATGTACAATAATGATATAACAATATCATTCGATGTTTCTTTCTTCCTTGAAGTTATATGTTGTTACATTAAAGTGCTCAAATTAAATTTAATAAGAATTTACTTTGAAGCTGTGACACAATGTCTGAATACTTGGTTAAATGAAATTATTAAAATTCGAGAGTCGAAACGACTAGTCTCCTATGAGGCAATATGATTCCTCAAACAAAATGTTAATGTCAGTTCCACAACTGATCCGTAGAATAAAATTGAAAAATAGATGAAATGCAATCATCTTCTAAATAATCTTGAAGTATAAAAATATCAACACACATCTGAAGTGTAAAATACATAAAAGCACTAAAATACATGAAATGTGAAAATATAGAAATATGTAATAAAATCGCCGAACATAAGGAATAAGATCGCTGAAAATATGGAATAAGATCGCCTGCTCAGAATGTCACTAATCAAGCTCTATATAACAATTGAGATACACTAATGCCTTATTTAGACGAAATCTTGAAGATCAATGTAAGTATTGCCACAATACTTTAGATGTTTCCTCAATACAAGACACTGATATGGATCTGCATTCGAACCTCCGATCTGCGACCTCAGAGATAAGAAACGTCTCTCTCTGGAATTCACCAACATTTGCCTGGGCTCGAACGTGATCCTTCTGGAAAACTCTTCTGGGTTGCTGGGTTACCTTCCCTAGCATCTTGACAAATCTCTTCTGTAAAGTCTCCATTCTCCGTCATAAATATGTATCGGCTTCATCATTGGAATATAATTATGGAAATATTCATATAAATAGTGAATGAAATGTTTCCATTGCTAATTGATGTTATATTAGTGTTCGTAGTCTGACGAAAAGGTACAAGATTGACCGTACACTACGTCTGTATTCAAGAATACGTTGTCAAAAGAAGCTCCATCGTTGTATCTTAACTCCTGTTATTGAATATGTCTCTGGCGCATGACTGTTTAGTTCATCATATCAACAATATAAATTAAGTTGAATGATGATGTTTGAAGAATAATTATAGTCATACTGTTAATGTTTATGTTTTGCGCCATTATTACAAGTTCTCCGCCACTGTTCACTTGAACTGCGTTCGTCAACTTCACTTTGCAATTTATAATGATCTTCAGCTCTGTTTCCAACACATTTGGAAATCTAACTTGACAGGCTTATATTGTCGAAACGATGAATATTTAAGCGCTCGACTTTTCGCAATATATAGTAGGCGACCTGTTCTTGATAAATGTTCACTTATTTAACTTCAAATCTCAATATTGTATGAGATATAATCAATACTATGTTCCTCGCAACTTCACACAGAATGGAAGTGCGGTGATCTCTACCGTACCACCTAGCAATACTCCCGTCTCCACAAGTCGACAATCGTCGCACTCGGAATAAGCTTTGGGATCTCCGTTAACCCAGTAAAATCACTTCCTCACTCTTCAAAGTCTGCTGGAATAAGAACCTCAATCCTTGGATCTCCCCCTCCAAGTCGTATTTTTGGTGGCCATATCAATCTCCCACCATAATTTTTGCGCGTAGATTAGTAATGCTTATTACTGCGTAGATTAACCGATCTGTGGTTTTTAAAGTAACAGACATAATTTCTCTTAATATTCTCTTCATTACCAAATAAGAAAATTTTCTTCCAAGGGCCTAAATGCATAATTTCCTCATGTTGTGTAATTAAAGTTGATCCCGCCTTCAATAAGACCTCTCCTCATTGGCTCTGGGCTGGGATCCAATAGCAAATTTATAACAATATTTATAATATTTCCAAACTCGCTGTTGCTATGCTAAGAATAGCCTTCTAGAAGCGTCCATTGTGCAATCTATCACGTGATCGGGCTCTCCCACAGTCTCGAGCATGTAACACGACACTATTGTGTCACACTTCCAGAAATTATATTTGCTAGTTAAATTTTATCATGGTGACGGAAAATACTAACATTTTGTCCCTGATTAATTCAATTTACGGGGGCAGTACGCCTCCCATCCTCATGTGTTGCCTTGCCACACTCTCTACACACGGCCTTGGCAGTTGGGACATATCAGGGGAGTCGTACGTCTCTCACCCTCATGTGTTCCCTTGACACTCCCTCTACACACGGCCTTGGTAGTTGGGACATATCAGGGGAGTCGTACGCCACTCACCCTCAAGTGTTCCCTTGCCAAACTCTCTACACACGGCCTTCGCAGTTGGGACATATCAGGGGAGTCTTACGCCTCTCACCCTCATGTGTCCCCTTGCCACACTGTCTACACACGGCCTTGGCAGTTGGGACATATCAGGGAAGTCGTACACCTGCACCGCCCTATTAAAATAAACATATTCTTGGCGTGCCTCCTAGCTGCATCCCTGGAACCAACTAGAAAAGAAAGGAGTACGCAGTGGAAATGGATGTTAATTTCTGACCTGTGCTGGGCCCGTACTTGCAGGCCAGATGTGCCGAGCGACTCCAGACTCCGTGAAGGTGGTCCCACGACGAGTGGTAGGAATACCCTCCTGGTGCTAGAAAGCTAGAATAAGTTAGGCCTAGGGTTGAAGAGAGAGAGAGAGCAGCCCGATCGTCAAACACTACTAAATAAAACACATGGATAAAGAAATGGAAATTTAATTATAGTGAAATCGAACACACAAAAAAAAACCGGCCAGAATAACACACTCAAAGAAAAGAGTACCCTAGGGGTCAAATACAGTCACTTTCAAACGGGGAAGATAAATATAAATAACAATAAATAACTTACGATAGTAAATAACGTTAACAAATTAAATTCATACCTGTGCTCACTTCGGTGAAAACGATGTAAAAAGGGAGGAAGTAAAAGATCAAGAGGCAATCGAGCCGGTCGCTGGTCAACAACAATCACTTCTCAGCCTAGAGATGGATGGTTGTCATGACGACCACAAATAACAAGCATAGCGAAGATAAAACAAGAGGCTGTGTGCGTGTCGCAGAGGCTGTGGCGAGCAATGGGGATGCGATCGAGCTGGCAGTCCCCAGAGAAAAAAAATGCAAAACCCAAAGATACTACAAGGAGAAACAAATGACGTCAAGTGTCCGTGAAATATATCATGATACATACACGCAATCAAACACACAAAATGCCAGCCGACGATTCAGTAATAAAACACAAAGCAACTCGTGCTTGTAGGTAGTCTAGCAAAACATGCTAAACCTATATGGTCCCCAACTTACGTTCCGAGTTCGAGCTGAATACGGTAAGGCCTACTTAAAGTTACCGCCGTGATCCAGTTGCCCGAAGCATGGAATGAAGGAAAAACATAAGGGCAAAAATATATGGTGTCATGCCTCGTGTTGGGAGAATGGTCGAAACGCCAACGTCCACAAACCACGGGAGACCCATTCGAAGATATGCCCAATCAAAACAGCATCAATGCACCTGGCAGCAAGAAAAACATACACTCACAAAATCACTCGCAGATATATTTCACGGCACAAATAAAAGGTTAAACGAAGACTCAAACAAAATAAAACAGGAGACCGCCATTTCGATTGGTTCCACAGCAAATCCAAGCACACGACGAAGATCAAAAAGAAAGGTTAAATTTAGGAAATGAGCATAGTGGACACAAGGTTAGATGTATTACTTACATGAGTAAATGGAAGGCTTCGGCATAATAACAATGTTAAATAAAAAGGAAAACATTACATTTTAAATAATAAGGCGGAGAGCCTCAAGGCACGTCCGGACAGAACGTATCTCACATGGCGTCTGAGTCTACCGGGACGGCCGCCAAAGAAAATAAAGAAATGAGAGATGTTAAACATGGCTCAGGATCCACACCACCCCCCAAAAGAAAACTTATTTATAATAATAAAAGATTTTTCTTTTTACATCACTAAGCACCACCGCATTGAAATAAATCATGTCCCAAGTGTTCCAAAATACACAACATCCTTATCACACAGGTGGTTTGTCAACAACTATAACAGTACACAAAATATGAGGGGGGAGAGTGATCGATATAACAATCACTTAAGCAATTGAGCCATATCAGAAAGAATACAGTTATAAAATGAAGTAATATATAAAAATAATCAGATCGCTTCGGCGATCGCAATATCAGGACATAACTCCTTCGGGGTCCCCAAAGGCGCGCGTTCCTTTGACGATCCCTGGGCTTGTCATAATGGTATTACGGTTCGCCTGAGCGTTACAATGACAAGAAAAGTAGATAGAGACACGGACGAAAATCATAAACAAAAGACTTTCGCCCTTTGACGCCGAAGTCTGCCATTCTCCTTATACCCATCATGAAAGTGACGTATTAAAATAACAAAGAAGCGATATAATGTGTCCATTATTTATAGAATATAAATTCTCTACTGGCCGAATTCGCAAAAATACATATTTTTACAATAAATATTAAGTTACATAGAGTACGTAGGCCTATTTCTTCTTGTATTATTTTCTTTCTTGAGCTCGTAAATTTGTACTTGACTCTGCCTCGGTCAAAATTGGGTCAATAATAGGCAGGTCAAGGAGACGCCATATGAATACTAGCTTCCTTGGATAACATAAGCAAATTATGATTGGCTAACCTACGCAGAAAAAGGACAACATTAATCACAGCAAATAAGAAGGTTAGACAATAAATGGTTTCAATTGAGATATGTGAGCTCTGGATACGTCGGTGGGATTCTCCTTGGAGATCAATTCAACAGTGACAGGTGTTAAAAATCTAGTGATAGTTTTGGGCGTGCTCCAGCGAAGCATTAGCTTAGCTGACTCCTTATTCTTGGCCGAACTCTGTGGGTGCAGGCGCACTAGAACGTCGTCATTCACCTGAAAACAAACAGGTTGCCTACCCTTGTTATAGCGAGACTCCACGCGATCTCGTGCCCTTTTCAGATGCCGTACAGCAACTTCCCATTTTTCTTTGACTGAGGTACGGCGGGATGGCGCAGTCAGATAATCTATTTTCCACTGAAGCTGAAGTGGATCAACAATACGCCTTCCTAAAAACAATTCCGAAGGGGTAGAATTCGTCGATTCATGAAGAGCAGTGTTAAATCCTAAGGAGAAAAACTGAAGATTTGCGTCCCAACGTGACTGATCTGCGTTGTGGAACGCACTCAAGCAAGCCTTCAAGTTACGATGAAACCTTTCAACGTGATTTGGCTGAGGGTGGTAGGGTGCCAAAAAGACATGATCAATTCCCCAAGAAAAACACATTGATCTAAAAGACTTGGACCGGAAAGCGCTCGCGTTATCGGACACTAAAAACTTTGGAGGACCAAAAACACCAAAAATATGATTGGTCAAAAGCCTAACAGTGGTACGTGTCGTGATTTCCCTGACAGGAAATAACCATACAAATTTTGAAAATCCATCAACGACAGTAAGTATAGCTTGATGACCAGAAGATGACCTAACTAGGGGACCAAAATAATCTATAAACAGGCGCTCATTAGGATATGACATCGTGTCAGCGTGGTGATGTCCAATGCGAGAATTCTTTACTGGCTTAGAACGTTGACACGTAACACATTTTCGGACGAAAGCAAAAGCATCCGCTTTCAAATGAGGCCAGAAGAATTCCTGAGAAATTTTATGGAAAGTCTTCGTCATACCTAAATGTAATCCAAAACAGGATTCATGGAAATACGCCAAGAGCATACTTCGTATATTCTCTGGCACAAAAATCCTACATTTCGAAGATCGAGGAGCGGTATGCACTATAACATCATTGCGCAATGAAAACTCAGATACACCAGGATCTTTCCCGAGAATTTTTTCACGCAATGTGACACAAAATGGGTCATCTGCTTGGTACGTACGGATGTCAGTAAAAGACCATGGAATGTGTTGGAGAAGATTCACTGGCTCGGGGATCTCAACAATGGGAGGAGGTTCCTCAAACATGCGTGACAAACAATCCGCTACAACATTTTCACTGCCTCTGACGTGAATGATGTCAAAGCTGAAAGAGGATAGACGAAGAATCCAACGATTTATACGTTCCAATTTTTTGACATGCGAGCGCATCCAGGACAGAGCTTCATTGTCGGTATACACTATGAAATGCCGATGTTCTAGAAAAGATCTGAAACGTTCACAGCCGAATACGACAGCCAGACTTTCTTTCTCGAAAGTGGAATACCGGCGTTCGCAATCATTAAGCATCCGACTGGCAAAAGCGAAGGGTGCCAAATTACCATTCACCTGCTGACTAAGCACACAAGAAACTGCGACATCACTCGCATCACAATGTAACATAAAATCTTTCCCAAAATCCGGAGTTCGAAGGACGGGAGCAGAAGAAAGACATTCTTTCAATTTCTCAAAGGCGAGACACTGGTCGGGGCCCCACACGAATCGTACATTCTTCTTCTTCAAATAATTCAGGGGCGCTGAAATGTCCGAAAAGCCCTTAATGAACCTACTGTAAAAGCCTGCCATTCCCAAAAAACGTCGGACTGCTTTCACATTCGTGGGAGTAGGGAACTCTTGGATACATTGCACACGCTCAGGGTTCACTTCTATGCCCACATCCGAAAGAATGTGACCTAAAAATTTGATTTGCTTCGAAGCCAAAGAGATTTTGTCCGGGTTAACAGTGAGTCCGGCTCTGCGAAGACGACATAGGACTTCACGTAAATGGATCAGGTGATCCTCAAAAGACTGACTGTAAATCACGAGGTCATCTAGATAGTTAAACACAGATGAATACTTTAAATCTCCAAATAACTCGTCCAAAACCCTACTCAATACTTGTCCGCCGATAGAAATGCCCATGGGTAACTTATTGAACTCAAAAAGGCCGAACGGAGTGGAGAACGCAGTTACCTTACGGCTCTCGGGATCGAGAGGAATTTGATAATATGCACAATTCAAATCTAGGACGGAATAGTACTTCGCCCCGTGAAAATGCTGAAAAGCGCTCTCCAGAGTTGGAAGGGGAAAGTTGTCGAACACCACCTTAGAATTGAGTCGACGATAATCAACTACTAAACGAAAAGTACCCTCTTTCTTAGGCACCAGGAATGCTGGACTACCATAAGAAGACTTAGAAGGACTCACAACACCGCGTGCCTTAAGATCATCAATATATTCTCTCATGGCAATGAGTTTGGGTGGAGAGCACGAAAATGGCGCCGACCTAACTGGAACCTCATCAGTTAAATCAATATGACACTCGTAGCCGATAGCGGAACCCAGTTCCGACGTGAGAACATCTGGAAATTCATTCACCAAATCAGATAAAGCGTCACGTTGACTCGTGAATAAAGTAGGAGGGATTAGAACAGCAGAGATACCAGAAAAATTACAAGGAACACTCGCTTCACAAGTATTAAAATGAAACCGCTCCTTGGATTTAAACAAAAAACTGAAGGAATGATCCGAAAAATCAATCCTCAACCCTGCTTTGTGCATAAAATCAGAACCTAAGATCATAGGCGTAGATAAGTCATCCACCACATGGAAGTTCCAATCCCAAGAATAACCACATATCTTAATATGACATGTTACAACGCTAGAAACAGAAATAGATGACTTCACCGCAGAATAAAATTTTAAACCCCCATCTTGTGGACAAATCTGAGTAACAGGAAGCTGTTCCGCGATGGAGCGCTGAATAAATGAACGTGAAGCACCAGAATCCAGTAAAGCGGGTATCGACAATTTCTTAACACTTACAGGGACCCAAGGACAGAAGTTTCCAGTCGTGGAAATGTTCATTTCCCGGCGAACTTCATTGCATGGCCACTCCGGCGGGTCTAAACCGGGGACCCATGCTCGTTTCCCTGACGCGAAGCACATCTAGGACAGGCTATGTGCGTCACGTCACGAAGACCACATGTGTGACAAAACACACGAGAGGGCGCACGGCAGGAATTAAAATGATGCCCCAAACGATCACAATTCCAACATTTTATACGGTTATACATGTTCGGGTTTCGAGGTAACTGTTGATCCTGAGGAGCGGGATTCGCAGAAGAAGTAGCATTGGGAATACTCCCGACAATATGCGAGTGGGGACGGTTAACTGCCCGGTCCTCCTGACGAGATATTGAAGATGGGTGCGCAGTCCTCTGAATCTGGGATTCCGCGCATGCAGTCTCTGGAAACAAACTGTCAGAGGGGAGGGGTGGGGGTACATATGACTTGCGCAGGCGCCGATTGAACTCGCATTCACGTCCTTGATCAACAATGTCAGCCACACTATACACACTGGACCGGCGTATGAAAGACTTGTACTCAGGTGCTAGATTTCTATACACAATATCAACAGTTTCAATAAGGGGAAGGGGCTGCGACAACCTACTTATTAAAGTCATTAGCCCAGTAACAAAATCGTCTACAGGCTCTTCCAAACCCTGGGTACGGCGATGAATTTCAGCCTTCAAGTCATGTTCAAAATCATAAGTCGTAAACCGCTCCTTTATTGACTTACAGAAATCAACCCACAAGATGAAAGATCTGTTGGTAAGTCGATACCATTTTAAAGCTAAACCACTCAACAATAACGGTAGGCAGACAACAATGTCGTCTGGTTCGAGGTCATAACAATGGCAGAGTTCACTGACCCTGTCTAAGAACACAAATACAGACGAAACTCCCAGTTCACCAGAAAATGAAATTCCCCACTTGGACACTATATTGGCTACGCCTCCCTTGCGATGGCCTTTCACCTCAGTCAATGGATTAGTGTCTTTCCCACAGACACTTTCAAACGATAGCAGATCATCGTCAGACTGGATGAGCTCCTTCTTCACGTTACAACCTGGGAGAGAATACATGGCTAAACTACAGAAGTACTGCTAGCTACAATTCAAAACAATAACTACAAATGTCTTGCCTCCGTCCTGCGCCTGAAATGAGTACGAAACAAGAAGTAGGGTTGGTTAGAACATTACCAATGCTGGGGTTCGTTGATAGGGTCCAACTCATTGCACTCTCCTTACAGTTTGTTATTTTTATGGTCCATACTCCTTGGAAGTTCACATTGACTCTCAATATTTGTTTGCATAGTATGCAATAGGGAACATGAAACAGAATAAAAACAACATTGAAAAATATGCAGCGAAATATTAAAATCCAATGGATATGGCTAAGCGACCAGGAGACTTAACCACGCTCTGCTACCATCTGCACCGCCCTATTAAAATAAACATATTCTTGGCGTGCCTCCTAGCTGCATCACTGGAACCAACTAGAAAAGAAAGGAGTACGCAGTGGAAATGGATGTTAATTTCTGACCTGTGCTGGGCCCGTACTTGCAGGCCAGATGTGCCGAGCGACTCCAGACTCCGTGAACGTGGTCCCACGACGAGTGGTAGGAATACCCTCCTGGTGCTAGAAAGCTAGAATAAGTTAGGCCTAGGGTTGAAGAGAGAGAGAGAGCAGCCCGATCGTCAAACACTACTAAATAAGACACATGGACAAAGAAATGGAAATTTAATTATAGTGAAATCGAACACACAAAAAAAAACCGGCCAGAATAACACACTCAAAGAAAAGAGTACCCTAGGGGTCAAATACAGTCACTTTCAAACGGGGAAGATAAATATAAATAACAATAAATAAGTTACGATAGTAAATAACGTTAACAAATTAAATTCATACCTGTGCTCACTTCGGTGAAAACGATGTAAAAAGGGAGGAAGTAAAAGATCAAGAGGCAATCGAGCCGGTCGCTGGTCAACAACAATCACTTCTCAGCCTAGAGATGGATGGTTGTCATGACGACCACAAATAACAAGCATAGCGAAGATAAAACAAGAGGCTGTGTGCGTGTCGCAGAGGCTGTGGCGAGCAATGGGGATGCGATCGAGCTGGCAGTCCCCAGAGAAAAAAAATGCAAAACCCAAAGATACTACAAGGAGAAACAAATGACGTCAAGTGTCCGTGAAATATATCATGATACATACACGCAATCAAACACACAAAATGCCAGCCGACGATTCAGTAATAAAACACAAAGCAACTCGTGCTTGTAGGTAGTCTAGCAAAACATGCTAAATCTATATGGTCCCCAACTTACGTTCCGAGTTCGAGCTGAATACGGTAAGGCCTACTTAAAGTTACCGCCGTGATCCAGTTGCCCGAAGCATGGAATGAAGGGAAAACATAAGGGCAAAAATATATGGTGTCATGCCTCGTGTTGGGAGAATGGTCGAAACGCCAACGTCCACAAACCACGGGAGACCCATTCGAAGATATGCCCAATCAAAACAGCATCAATGCACCTGGCAGCAAGAAAAACATACACTCACAAAATCACTCGCAGATATATTTCACGGCACAAATAAAAGGTTAAACGAAGACTCAAACAAAATAAAACAGGAGACCGCCATTTCGATTGGTTCCACAGCAAATCCAAGCACACGACGAAGATCAAAAAGAAAGGTTAAATTTAGGAAATGAGCATAGTGGACACAAGGTTAGATGTATTACTTACATGAGTAAATGGAAGGCTTCGGCATAATAACAATGTTAAATAAAAAGGAAAACATTACATTTTAAATAATAAGGCGGAGAGCCTCAAGGCACGTCCGGACAGAACGTATCTCACATGGCGTCTGAGTCTACCGGGACGGCCGCCAAAGAAAATAAAGAAATGAGAGATGTTAAACATGGCTCACACCTCTCACCCTCGTGTGTCCCCTTGCCACACTCTCTACAAACGGCCTTGGTAGTTGGGACATATCAGGGGAGTCGTACGCATCTCACCCTCATGTGTACCCTTGCCTCACCCTCTGCACACGGCCTTGGCAGTTGGGACATATCAATGGAGTCGTACGCCTCTCACCCTCATGTGTTCACTTGCCATACTCTCTACACACGGCCTTGGCAGTTGGGACATATCAGGGGAGTCGTACGCCTCTCAGCCTTATGTGTTCCCTTGCCATACTCTCTGCACACGGCCTTGGCAGTTGGGACATATCAGGGGAGTCGTACGCCTCTCACCCTCATGTGTTCCCTTGCCATACTCTCTACACACGGCCTTGGCAGTTGGGACATATCAGGGGAGTCGTACGCCTCTCACCCTCATGTGTTACCTTGCCACTCACGCTACACACGTCCTCGGCAGTTGGGACATATCAGGGGAGTCGTACGCCTCTCACCCTCGTGTGTCCCCCTGCCACAATCTCTACACACGGCCTTGGCAGTTGGGACGTATCAGGGGAGTCGTACGCCTCTCACCCTCATGTGTCCCCTTGCCTCACTCTCTACACACGGGCTTGGCAGTTAGGACATATCAGGGGAGTCGTGCGCCTCTCACCCTCATGTGTTCCCTTGGCACAGACTCTACACACGGCCTCGGCAGTTGGGACATATCAGGGGAGGTGCACGCCTCTCATCCTCCTGTGTTCCCTTGCCACACTACACACGGCCTTGGAAGTTGGGACATATCAGGGGAGTCATACGCCTCTCACCCTCGAGTGTTCCCTTGCCACACTCTCTACACACGGCCTTCGCATTTGGGACATATCAGGGGAGTCGTACGCCCCTCACTCTGATGTGTGCCCTTGCCACACGCTCTACACACGGCCTTGGCAGTTGGGATATATCAGGGGAGTCGTACGCCCCCTCCCTCATGTGTGCCCTTGCCTCACTCTCTACACACGGGCTTGGTAGTTCGGACATATCAGGGGAGTCGTACGCTTCTCACCCTCATGTGTACCCTTGCCTCACCCTCTACACACGGCCTTGGCAGTTGGGACATATCAGGGGAGTCGTACGCCTCTTACCCTCATATGTTTCCTTGTCTTAGTCTCTACACATGGCATTGGTAGTTGGGACATATCAGGGGAGTCGTACGCCTCTCACCCACATATGTTCCCTTGCCACAGTCTCTACACACGGCCTTGGCAGTTGGGACATACCAAGGTAGTCGTACACTTCTCACCCTCATGTGTTCCCTTGCCATACTCTCAACACACGGCCTTGGCAGTTGGGACAGATCAGGGGAGTCGTACGCCTCTCTCCCTCATGTGTGCCCTTGTCTCACTCTCTACACACGGCCTTGGTAGTTGGGACATATCAGGGGAGTCGTACGCTTCTCACCCTCATGTGTTCCCTTGCCATACTCTCTACACACGGCCTTGGTAGTTAGGACATATCAGGGGAGTCGTACGCCTCTCACCCTCATGTGTTCCCTTGCCACTCACTCTACACACGGCCTCGGCAGTTGGGAGATATCAGGGTAGTCTTACGGCTCTCACCCTCGTGTGTCCCCTTGCCACAATCTCTACACACGGCCTTGGCAATTGGGACGTATCAGGGGAGTCGTACGCCTCTCACCCTCATGTGTTCCCTTGCCTCACTCTCTACACACGGCCTTGGCAGTTAGGACATATCAGTGGAGTCGTACGCCTCTCACCCTCATGTGTCCCCTTGCCTCACTCTCTACACACGGCCTTGGTATTTGGGACATATCAGGGGAGTTGTACGCCTCTCACCCTCATGTGTCCCCTTGCCTCACTCTCTACACACGGCCCTTGCAGTTGGGACGTATCAGGGGAGTCGTACGCCTCTCACCCTCATGTGTTCCCTTGCCAGAGTGTCTACACACGGCCTTGGTAGTTGGGACATATCACGGGAGTCGTACGCCTCTCACCCTCATATGTTCCCTTGCATCAATCTCTACACACGGCCTTGGTAGTTAGGACATATCAGGGGAGTCGTACGCCTCTTACCCTCATGTGTCCCCTTGCCTCAATTTCTACACACGGCCTTGGTAGTTGGGACATATCAGTGGAGTCGTACGCCTCTCACCCTCATGTGTCCCCTTGCCTCAATCTCTACACACGGCCTTGGTAGTTAGGACATAACAGGGGAGTCGTACGCCTCTCACCCTCATGTGTTCCCTTGCCTCAATCTCTACACACGGCCTTGGTAGTTGGGACATATCAGGGGAGTCGTACGCCTCTCACCCTCATGTGTCCCCTTGCCACACTGTCTACACTCGGCCTTGGTAGTAGGGGCATATCAGGGGAGTTGTACCCCTCTCACCCTCATGTGTTCCCTTGCCATACTGTCTACACACGGCCTTGGCAGTTGGGACATATCAGGGGAGTCGTAAGCCTCTCACCCTCATTTGTCCCTTGCCACACTCTCAACACACGGCCTAGGCAGTTGTGACATATCAGGGGAATCGTACGCCTCTCACCCTCATGTGTCCCCTTGCCACACTCTCAACACACGGTGTAGGCAGTTGGGACATATCAGGGGAGGTGAACGCCTCTCACCCTCATATGTTCCCTTGCCACACTCTCTACACACGGCCTTGGCACTGAACCTGGCAGAAACATGTCCGAATTTCAGGCATTTGTAGCAGCGCATAGGTGGAGGGATGTACAGTCGAACATTGCAGTGGTACGAAGTGACCTTCACTTGCTTATGTACAACGTCATCCTCAAAATTATTTATAAATAAATAAATAAATCCTCAAAATGAAAATGAGAATGAAAGCGCCAGTATCGATGCTGTCCTCTCCAATGCATCAGGTGTTGGGCCTTATCTTAGTGATTCCTCAGATCCTGCAGGATTTCTGCATCGCTAATTAGAACAAGGTCGCGGTGGAACTTTTGGAATATTACTCCACGTACCTCATTGAGCCGTTCAACCTTTCACTGATTTGCGAGCATTCCAACACGCTTCGATTAGCTTCCGGTAACGGTATGCATCAGAAGCTGCCTGTTCCAGAGCTCGTAAATCCCATTAAGATCTCCAAATTTCCCCTCGATTTCTTCAGCATAACTGTTCGATTTTGACTGTTTAAAATCTCCCTTGTCTGTCCTTGTTTCGTCCATCACTGATTATTTTGCTTCCTAAGTAACAGAAGTCTCCTATTTCCTTCAGCTTTTCACCTGCCAATTTGATGTCCATAGAGGTTTCTGATCTTTTTTGGCTGCATTCCAATATTTTTGTTTTGCATTTATAAATTTTCATCATGAATTCTTTCCTCAAGACGGAGTCCATACCATTCAAAAATTCATTCATATCCTCAGTCGTGTCGGCCAAGATGACGATGTCATCAGCAAATCCTTGAATCTTCACTCTGACTTTAAACTTTTCTCCAATTTCCTTCAATGCTTGTTCAATATAAAGATTGAAAAGTATGGGTGATAAGTTGCAGCCTTGCCTTACACCTTTCAGAATACCAGCTTCTCTCTCATGTCCCTCAGCTCGGATGACTGCTGTCTGGTTTCTGTATAGATTGTGGATCACCCTCCTATCCCTGTACTTTATTCCAATCATTTTCAAAATGTCAAACAATTTAGTCCAAACAACGTTATCAAAAGCCTTTTCTAAGTATACAAATGCCATGAACGTTCTCTTATCTTTCCTTATTATACCTTCCAAAATCAGCCTAAGACTTAGTACAGCTTCCCTTGTTCCTACATTTCTCCTGAAACCAAACTGGTCTTCACCCAACTACGTTTCTCTCTGGCTTTCAATCTTCTTGTAAATTATTCTAGACAGTATCTTTGAAGCATGAGTAATCAAGCTGATTGTACGGTAATCTTCACATTTGTCACCTCCCACTTTCTCCGGTTTAGGGATAATAACATTCTTCTTGAAATCAGAGGGTACCTCACCTGTCTCATAAATCCTACACACCGTATGAAATAACCTGATCAGACCTTCATCTCCTATGCAGCGCAGCAACTCAATCGGTATATCATCTATGCCTGGTGCTTTGTTCCTGCATAAGTCTTCCAATGCTCTGTCAAATTCTGATCTCAATATTAAATCTCCTTTTGTATCCTTATCAATTTCCTCTCCCATTTCCATTACATGATTCTCAAACTCCTTTCCCTTATACAAACACTCTATGTAAACTTTCCATCTCTAAACCTTTTCTTCCCTATCTGTTAGAGGCTTTCCTTTTGTGTCCTTAATATTACAGCATGTAGTCTTCTTTTCCACAAAAGTATTCTTAGTTTTTCGATAAGTTGTGTCTACTTTTCCTAATTTCAGATAATTTTCTATACCTGCACATGTCTCTTTCAACCTTTCTTCTTTCGCTTCCCTGGATTTTTTGTTAATCTCATTTCTCAGACGTCTGTATTCTGTTGTCCCCTTTTCATCTGTTACATTCTTGTGTTTCCGCCTTTCATCCATTAATTCCAGTATATCCTGAGTGATCCACGGTTTTCTACCTATTCTCTCTTTCCTGCCAATATTTTCTTCTTCGGATTTTGTTATGTCATTCTCCAAAAGTGCACATCCATCTGCAATTGAAGTTTGTTTAGGGTTTTTCATTAGTCATTCCTTTATACTCTTCTTGAATCTTTCGTTTACATCCTTTTCTTTCAGTCTGTCTATTGCCCAGCTTTTTGGCTTTTGACTTTTCTTTAGTTTCTTCAACTTTAACCTGCATTTCATAACAACCAGATTGCGGTCAGAGTTTATGTCAGCACCAGGATATGTTTTACAATCCAAAATCCAGTTTTGCAACCTCTGCTTGACCATAATGAAGTCGACTTGGTAACGCCCTGTATCTCCTGGTCTCATCCATGTGTATATTCTTCTATTGTGGTTATTGATTAAGGTGTTAGCAATGACCAACTCATGCTCGGTGCATAATTCCATCAGACTGCTTCCTCGATCATTCCTTTCACCTAATCCTAAATCTCCTACTAGCTTCCTTTCTCTTCCTTTTCCTTCCACAGCATTCCAATCTCCCATTACTATAACATTTTCATCACCCTAGGTATATCTCGCAATTTCATATATTTCTTCGTAGATCTTTTCAACATCTTCATCATCAGCTTGACTGGTAGGCATATAAACTTGTACCACTGTGGTGCACGTAGGTTTTGTATTGATTTTTGCTACAATAATCCGTTCAATATATTGCTCTTAATATTCCACCCGCTGTCCAAGTTTCCTACTCAATATGATACCAACCCCTGCTTGGCCATGGTTTGATTTAGTGCTAATGACCCTATAGTCTCCTGACTAGAAGTCCTGTTCTTCCTGCCAGCGCATTTCACTAATGCCAACCAAATCCATCCTCAACCTATCCATTTCCCCTTCTAAGTTTTCTAACCTTCCACTTCCTAGCAGACTTCTAACATTCCGTAGAATATCAAATTTCCTCTTTGTCACTTCTGTGATGTTAACCCCCTCTCGAGTATTCCCCACCCGGAGATCCCAACGGGGGACTAGTTTACCTCCAGATTGGAATTTTACAAGGGAGGAGTCTATCATCACATGCGATTATGCATATAGAGGTGCATATCCTCGGGAATAGCATTACGGCTGTAGTTTCCTGTTGCTTTCAGCCGTGCAGCAGAACGCAGTGTAGCCATTAGTTGGCTTATATTATCAATATCGTAACCGTCTATAAGACAAGTATAGAATTGATTTATTCTGAAAGGCTGCTACTCCCTTTCAGAATAAGTAACAGAGCAATTCTACCAACAAAACTATTAACCTTCTACTAACCATTAAATACCAAAATTCTACTAACAAAAAATACTTAAGTTCCACCAACAACAAAATACTACCACTAAAACAGTCTGTCACCAGGCACACTCACATGCACCCTCACACATCACAGTCTAATGCAACAATTAACTATATCTAATAAACACTGCAACTGCCACCAGACCCACTCACACACCACAGTCTAATGGAACAATGGACTATATCTAATAAACAAACTAACTACATACTTACAACTTAATTATTTAGCATCTCATATAGGTCTACATTTCTATATTTCCCTCCTACAGTCAAATATAAAAATCTTATAAATTATAGGTATGCCATATTGTTTATCAGAAACTTGTGATTTCATTAAACTTAGCTTGGCTTCCGAAGGGTTAAATAGTCATAATGAATAAAATATAGCTTTAGGCCTATATTACCGTGTTATGTCAGGTTTTAAAGCCTAAAACGAAAAAAGGTTCTCCCTGGTAGGTAGTGGGGGGGGGGCTGCAACCTCGTAGCTCCGCCCCTTTAAATAACAATAACACACTGACTGGTAGGTAGTCAACCGCAGTTTATAAATTTGACCCCCCCCCCCCCCAGAGTTTGCGAGGATTTTTACGCCTCTGTACTAAGCGACCGCTGCCCAGCCATTTGACCTGCAGTTATTGGGGAGGCGTGTGGTCAGCGCATCGGGTCCCCTCGGTAGTTAATCATGGTTTTCGTGACCGAGGAGCTGCCTCAATTATTATTATAATTAGCCAATTATTAATAGCCTATCATTATTATTATTATTATTATTATTACCAACAGCGGTAGCTGCGCTCGCTAACGCGCAGCACTAGGCCATGGAGCCAAGCTCTTTGCGGACTCAGTTGTCGTGGGTTCGAGCCCAACCGTCGGCCGTCCTTGAAATGGTTTTCGGTGGTTTCCCATTTTCAACTATAGGCAAATGCTGGGACATCATCATCATCACCCTCGTATACATAAGTGAAACGACATTTCTGATAACTGTGTTATTTCGGTGAATGTATTTTCAACTGGAGCTTGGATGGAGAACTCAGGACTTTTGGCACTACTGGGCAGCGTTTAAACACGCTTAGCGTGTAGCTCTTAAAAACTCAGTTCTAAACATAAATGTTACCATGATCCACAAAAATAATAAGATGATTAAGGAAACTATACTTGGCTCACTGCCCATCACTAATTGAGGTGCAGGTTTGTGATATAATGATTCTAGCCGAGCATAGTTCCGGCACTGCAGAAGTTAACGGCAAATACCTTCCCAGCTATAAAATGGCTTTTAAAAATGATGTTAATAATTATCAGGGGCTCTGGACATGAGTACCGTGTACTTAAGTGTGTCTTGAATTTGTCTGGTTGTCTGTGTTCCTATGATGACCGTAGCAGGCGCCGCTAGACTTGAAGTAATTACTATTCCGACATTTGCCTGGGGGGAGTGTGGTAAAACCCGGGGGGATAGGGTTAGCCACTGTCAGCTAATCTCAGCACTTGCTACTGCGCCCCCATCGCGGACGTGGTGAGTGATTTAAAGCGCAAGTGACTTCTCACCTCGTCCTACTTCTGCCCTATGGACTATTTTTAAGGATCAATTTATTGTTTATTTATTTAAAGTCATTAAGTAGGACCCAAGCTATCAGAACGGCCAACTACCGAATCGGCAGTTATCCGGATCAATTTTCAGATAATTTAGAAATTATTTATTATGTGACAAAATATAATTTCCTTCACCCAAAAGAGTGGTTGTTGATTCTTTTAGGGACTCTGTGACATGGTGGTCATGTATTACCGTGTATTTGGGTGTGTGTAGAATTTGTTTGACAACCTGTGCTACTGCGATATCTGTACCAGTGTGTGTATTTGTGACTGAGGCCTCAAGTTAGATACCACCCCGGCATTTGCCTGGAGTAGAAACGGGAAACCATGAGGTAGGAATCGAACCCATCTCTTCACAGTTTGATCTCACGAGGCCTAGTATACCCCGCTCCAGCCTCAGAACAGAATTACATTTCTTCTAAGAATCGAACCCGAGCCTCCGTGGTGCCAGCCATGTATGCTAGCCACTACGCAACGAGACGAACATTACCCAGAAAACTGTGGAATATGTTGGAGAATGTATTTACTCCTGTCCGATTGTAGCTGGAATGGAACGACAAAATAAATACAAGCCTGCACAGATTCATGTCGTCAAGCGCCTGTACGCCCCAAGGCAATACACTTTGTTTTAGAGCACAGTAGAATGAAGTGGGCCTAGGTCAAGTTCTGTTCTGTGTTGCGATATGAAATGTTTTTAATGTTCCATTGCAGATTTAAAAATACTAACCGTACTGAAATATTTGTAACCTCACTTTGTTTAATACATGCACTAGCCTACTGCACCCTCACATAACAATAACATACTCCTGGACCAATTATCCGGTCATTCCAATCCCCAACTATTCGGGATAACTGATGTTCGACTGTAATTATAATTCCCTCTTCTGTGTCCGACAAAATGTTCCCTTAGTAAAGAGCCTTCCACTAAACAAAGTAGGTTGGCTCAGGCAATGAAAGCACTTCCACAGAAAAGGAATCTGGTTGACATCAAATACAGACTCATGCCTCAGGAAGTCATTTCAAAAAGGCTCCGTCTGGAGCGCTGCACTCTACGGAAGTGAAACCCGCACTACTGGTGCAGCAGAAAAGAGGAGAATTGAAGCGCCTGAAACGCGGTGCCACGGGAGAACGATGAAGATCGGAGGGCAGGTAGGGCTACAAGTGAAGAGGCATCAAGACGAGTGGGAGAGAAGAGATGCCT
Organism: Meconema thalassinum; assembly: GCA_946902985.2. Lineage (NCBI taxonomy): Eukaryota > Metazoa > Arthropoda > Insecta > Orthoptera > Tettigoniidae > Meconema > Meconema thalassinum. The sequence goes on from OX336398.1 coordinate 210,632,470, forward strand.
CCGGTGACAGCCAATGAAGAGAAGAGATAGGCTGGTAGGACACACACCAAGACACCCAGGAACAGCAAGCTCAGCTACAGAAGGATGGGTCAAGGACAAGAACTGTAGGGGCAGACCAAGGCTAGAACATGCCAAACAGACTGCCTCCGATGTAGGGTGTGGCAGCGATGCAGAGACCAGGAGAGGAAAGCGTGGAGATCCGCATCAAACCAGTCAAAAGACTGAAGACTCAAATGCAGAAACATTAGTCCAGTAATGTAAGGGTTTGAGGTGGGAATGATCCTCTGCACAGCGGCTCTATCTGATGCGCTCAACAACATATCAAAAGTCCCCAACCCTCCCATGTCGACCTCCAGGCCCTGCAACTCATGGAGTCCTGGAAAAGTCCAACATCCAACACGAACGGCTGTACCTAAATCGACCGGAGATGTCCCAAACCAAAGGAAAAAGACAGAGCCACATTCGAAAGTAGCCAGCAAGCACATTTCAGAACATCTGCCGTCGCGGAAGCGCCAAACGGCGGGAACTTTTTAAAAATTTCGCTTTTTCGTCTCCATGCTCATGCGAGTATTGTGGCGGGTGGCCCAGTAAGGCAGACATCATAAAAATGCTTCAAACAAACCCTCTAGGGAATACATGTCTCCCTCCAATGGCGCACCTACTGCCTCCGTACGACCGACAGCAACCGAAACACGAGCGCCCAAGGGGCAGCGTGCGCATAGCCTCTGCATGGCCCGCAAGCCCGCATTTCAATATCGGTCCACGCGCAACGCTTATCATGTGATGCCATTATTCTGTGAAGGGATTTTCACTTAATAACCTGTTAAAATTACAAAAATAAAAGAACTAATTAAGAAATATACCTGTGATTGCACGTTGTCGGTGCGTTTATATGAAAGTATTACTAATGTACATTGAGCACACGTAACTTGCCTACCGTATAGTCAGGATCAGCTTCATCATCCACAAATACATAGCCAAAACTGTATAGGCAGACATATTGACGAATAGATAATTGCGTACCATCCGTATGTACTGATTCCAAAGTGCAGAAATACGAATTTTTTAGAATAATCGTCGAAAAGTTCCTCCATAGAAAGAACCGCCATTGCTACTCTCAAAGATGCAGATAGTGTTGGTGCTATCCGTGAATGACTAGAACGTGGGTTTCAATTCACTCCTACATTATCTACTCTTCTGGACACTTTCAAAAGAAGAGTGATGAGTGCACGTTGAATCAGGAAGTGAGTTCTCAATGACCTTGCATATGAATGACCAGAAATCATGTGTAGCACAGAGATTTCGCGTCTGCTAATAACCACAGTTCCTCCTGGCCACTTTCAGACATGACGTAGCCAATAGGATTTAGAAAGGACTCTCAAACCAAGAGTTCGAGGGTTTTTAACCAGCTTATAGGATCTGATCCTTTTTCAGGCATTTCATTAGCAGATGGCGGAATTTAGACACTGCCTATTATTTTGTTTTCACTTGGTGCGGGCTTAGCACTGATAAATCTCATACCACCTAGGCTCTGGAAAGTGTCATGGCCTGTCAGTGTCCGAATATTGAAATCAACGTTGCCGTATGCATATTGCGTCAGACGTGCAGAATGATCAAGATTCTCGGCGGTTTCTTCGGTTACTTTTATGGCAGAGAATTTGTATCTGCTTGATAAAAAGAAGAAAGAAACAACCATTTTCCAACCGAACATAAGTATTTTGTAAATAAAATGACAAAAGAAGTACAGTAGTAAAGAAGAAGAAGTGAGATATGTCAATATCGTATATTTATAACTAAGATCTTACCGTTGAATGAACCACTCTATAACTGACTGAAAACGACATGCTGCTGAGCATGTCTACCAGTTCTCGGGTACCCGTGAGATGTGTAAAGATCCTTACACTAAGTAGAATTGGCGAGATGTAGGATCTCGGGCGACAGGCAGACACTAAACGGTAGCTTTACCAAGAGCAGTTCGTTTACTGGCTGTCGTTACTTTGTTCACACACTTACTGCTTACAATTCCTTTTACGAAACTCGACGAATGTTTCGGGGCACAGTTGAATCCATTAAAATGGCTTGTGCATCCGTGGTAGAATAAATTTCAGTATCTTACACAGTCCCGAAATATCTTCAAAAATTATATCAGCAGCAGCTTGGCCGACACGCATTGTCTCTCCTTCGACACAACCTTTCCGGTCGCGGTACCAATTGTCAGACAGATGGCACCGGCCATACCTGTAAAATTTACAAGGGTGATATGACCTGGGATTTCGGATAAAAATATCGATGTTCCATACCATTCAATTAATTTTTCTTTCAATCGTTTGCGCGTGTAGGGTTCGACTTCGGAATTTTCAGGTAAACACGAGCTCATCTTCCCCATAAGTTCATTTAGAGAAAACTGATAGTCTTTGCAATCCTCAATGAATTTGTAAAGTCTGTCAAAAGCTTCCGTTTTAATAGCGTCCAGGGGCCTTCCTGGCTCCGGCTGCTCTCTATGTTGCTTCCTAAACTAAAATATTTAACGCACGGTAAGCAATGCAGTATATATATACGCGGATATTTCAAAGTTCTGTTTCTAAATAAATAATATGTAGTGATCAAGTCACTGGTAACATTTTTTGTGGAATTACTCTATACGGTATACATTCTTATTACAACCTTGAGTGAAAAAATAGCTGACAATGGTGATGGTATTTGGCCTCCGCTGCTACCAAGTCCAATGCACTTTCAACTCTTGCTTTCACTTTTTATCCCCAAGAATCCTTCCTTCTTATTGCTTGATCATTAATTTTTTGTTTTGTCTCTTTGGTTTAAACTTCATGAATAATTTTGCGGTATCTGACTTCTATTTTGTTTGTTTGTTTTCTGATTAAACTTTCTCACCTCAGTAGAAACCGTCAGTTAAAACATATTTGGCTTCAAAGGGGACCGAAGACGAGGGGTTTCATCCTCCCATGTCTTCTTCGTTGAAGTTAGTTCCTTTTCTTTTCAAATCCTTCGAAATAGAGCTCTTCCAGTGTAGGTTTACAAGTATAAGTAAGTAAATTAGTAATTAATGAAACCAACCATTACCATAAAAGTAAAACAAGAACGCTCGAATCAATGTCTTAACGTAGGCTGGAATGTCTTTAAAATATATGAAGCAGTATAAAATAACTCCCATATTAATTAAGGAAATAAAATTAATCTCTTTATGAATTATGTTTTAACTTAGGCAGGAAGGTATTTAAAATATATGAAACAATATATAATAACGCCCATATTAATTAAGTAAATAAAATTAATGTCTTTCAGAATGAAATATACGGTAGGAGAAAGTATTTGTGATGGTGTAATAAGGGTTGCCTAGTTATGACTCTTGGATATTCATATTAAATGTGTATTAAAATACAAGCAATAAAATAAAACGACAAAGCAACCTGCTGGAAACAAAAGAAATACCCCGCGCGATATTGAAATGTGGGCCCGCGGGCCTCGCAGAAACAACACGCACGCCACCTCCCAAACTCTCGTGGTTCAGTTCCCATTGGTCGCACGAAAACAACAAACACACCATTGGAAAGATAAATGCCTCCCCCAAAAGGTCCATCCAAAGCATCCCCGTGACATCCGCCAATCTAAGCCACCCACCACAACACCAACATAAACCCAGAGACGTAAATACGAGCGTGTTTTAACACCTCTCTCGCTTGGCGCCGGAAGTAACAGGATATGTAGCTCTACTCCTCCTCTCCAATTTGGGACATCTCCGGTACAGCCGCTCACACCAAATGCGAACATGTACTTTTCCAGGACTCCATGAGGCCCAGGGCCGGGAACTCAAGGAAGCCGACACAGGAACCCTAACGTGCTGTCAAGCACATCAAACAGGACCACCGTGCAAAAAATCAGCTTTACATTAATTATTCCCACCTTTGCCCACTTTTTGATCTAAAATTACTGGGCTACATGGCATACAGCTAACGATTCAATTAAATTTTTAACCAGCTTCTTCAGTGATCGTCTGATGTTAAAACAATGACGCATCCAGGATCACCGAACGTAACCTGACTGGACTATTTCTTGTGGGTTATCCTAAAGAACGACTGTATAACACAAGAACAGACCGCGATTAGGTGAGAGGATATCCCTCACAGAAGATCATGGGATATGGTGCGACAAGAACATCTAACATCCCACAATTACTCCGTAAATCAGAACTAATTGTGCATTTACTATAATTTGTTCACAAGTTATAACTCGTTAAATTTGTTCTAGTTTAAATGACTCTCCCTGTAGATTTAAACACGATATTGCCTTCAGTTACCGCTACATTCATCTTTATTACTACTCCCTCGATAAATCCTCAACAATGTGCAAAGATCATTTGCTCTAATGAAGCAAGCGGTCGTTAGAAAATAAAGAAACAGCGACTGGATGTTGGTTCGTTATTAAATTTCTGTTTACTTACCCTTTTTTCATCTCGTAATGCAGTATTTTGAGCCTCTTTTCATTTTTGAAACAATATGTTCAGTAGAGAACATATAGCGTACTTTCTCCTAAATGCATCGGTATAGTTATAACTCTTTGTCCATTTCAAGAAGTATAATTGAATGTTGGTTGTTGTAGCTTGTTGAAATACAACGTGCTATACATATATTAAACGTTGACTGATTGAATCCTCACCTGAATTATATATGCACACACTAGTACAGCCATCACAATAACACAGGTTATCAGGTAAAATACAACACGCACCCAAGTACATGGAGCTAAATGACCACGATGTCCATGCATCTCAAATAGAACAACAACAACAACAGCTTCCTACCCAAATCCTTCCTCGTATAAAAGTACACCCACTAGTAAGCCTACATACATCACAGTGACACAGTGACACAGGCTGTTCGCTTTTGCGAATAGCTATGTTTGTCTTTATGTGTATTTCCCTTCGGGTGTGACTGCCCAATTATCCTGTTGTTTGTTTTCTTCCATGCAGTGGGAGCACGGTTACATATATGAAACATGTCATGTCTATTTAATTACTTATTTTGTTCAATGTACTTTCCATCTGCTCGGAGTGTTTTAGAGCACTTCCGCACTTTCCAAAGTATGAATCCGGAATGGTTCATCTCCACTGTGGATCAATTGGGCGTTCTCCGTGTCTGACCGGTGATTGGCTGGTTGATTCTCCCTCCCTGTCTTGGTGACGTATCATCTTGTGACGTCATTTTGGATATATATTTCGAGTGATCCTTCCCGGAAGCTCATTCCTGAAGTCGCACTCCTGAATTGGCATTCCTGAGTCGTCATTCTGAATCCGATGGAATCTGATTCTACAGGGATCCCGCCTGGGACTCTGGTGGGCCACGGTCCTAAACTCGACATGAGTTTTTTAGACGTCACTTCAAGATTCTACCAGTCTCCTCAACTCGAGGAGGAAGTTCTTCCTTAAACTTCATCTAGAATCCCTACCTGGGATGCTTGGCCTGCTTTGTGGTCGAGGCAAAATTACCACTGCGGATGGCCATTGCCGCCTCACTGAATGACTACTGAGTTCTTGTGAGAACTCTGATCTGCCTACACTGGAGAATCATCGATATATTGGATGGCCTAACAGGGGCTTTTTGTGTAAGCCACGGCCTTTCACCTTGCCACTTTCATGGACCGATGAAAAAGAACAACCGCCAATCAGGATAAGTTGTCAAACATCTACGAACTCTTAAATTTCAATTTTATGAACTATTTAAATTATCTAAGGCTTCTGCTAGTCAGAACCTCACAACTGCTGGAAATCTTAATTGTTTATTGTGAATCATTTTTACCTCTGCCAGTCATTAAGAGGTTTTGTTTCTTGAAGTCGAACTTCATCATTCTTATTGGTTTACTCCTTATTAGCTCTTTTTAATATTGTTGCAATTTTTATAATAATTTGCCCAAAAGAGAATAAACCAAGAGTGTGGTCTATCACATATGTTTCCCTTATCCTCATGTCACTCATATACTTTTTATATCTGTCGAAATCCCTAAAATTGCGGAGGGTCGGTCAAGACGCACCCTACCTATCCCTTTTCCACAGACCATCAAACAACCTCCACACACATCCAAGTAAACGGGGCTACAAGACCATGATGCCGAAAACCCCGTTAAGAACCAACAACAACAATAGTCTCTACCGCAGATCATGGTCAACGAATATAAATCGCTGTATTCGAGTGTTGAAATATGTGGTGTTATAAGTATACCATAAATATATATATACTAGCTCTTAAGCCCGGCGTTGCTCGGGATCACAATTGGATGTTAGGATATCGTAGCTTTGCTCGCTGTGACGTATTGTGTGCAACCCGGAGGAAGGTTATAATGAGCAATATTTTGCCACTCAAAGTCGTTGTGCGTGTTCTCTTTTCGGATAAACAATTTGTTGAAATTGTTAAGTGGGAGGGTACGACGGCTCTCTACTGCTTGTTGCTAATAATAGATTAATCCTGAAATTTCGTTAATGTAACTCAATACTTAAGGAGCCTATCTTAATCTAAGTGGGCATTATTAACCTAGGCCTAACAATTACATTTAAGGGCCAATGAAGTTCTTTTACTTCATTGTATTTACCTCGCGTGTATTGCCGAACAGCAACATTTCAAGAGTATAATGGCAGCCCGCAGATAAACTCTTAGAATCCCAGCTTCATAATAATATATGCATTTGATTAGGGGAATAAGGAATACCTAATAAATTCCTTAAAAAAATATCATCTAAGAATGTATATGTCCACGCACACTTAAATAAGAACCACACATAGCAGTGCAGACACACCTTGTGGCCAAGAGACAAACTAACCGTATCAAATATTGTAGCAATTGTCATATCCGCGCTAAGTAATATTGTGCAAACTACGTATCATGTCATGATTTAGAATAAAAGTAACAAAACAAACTATAATCATTTCAAGTAATAATAACAAAACCATTTTAAACATATCAACATTTCTAAGTTTATGCCGTGTCTTGTGATGGGTTTAATCAGTAAGATCTATAAGGCAAACTTAATAAACTAATGGGAGGGTCGGTAGGATACGCCACAGTAGTCTGTGAATTTAGTTTGCACATAACGGCAGGAAACGACCAAACAGTAGTTAAATATTTGCAAATAGAAGCATTCAAGTAACAAAAAAGAAATCTATAAAGAGTAAGAAAGCATCCCGTGCAAAATGGAAACAATAATACCCTGGTAAACCGTCGTAAGGATACAAATACTCACGCACAATGAGCGACGCAGAGACTATAAAATTAGACTCAAAATCACGCTAGAGTCCGACCCCAAAATCCACCTTTATATATAATACAGTTCATGTACGGATATAAAATATGTACTTTCCTCAATCATACTGTAAAATAACGAATCCTCACCAATGCTGTAAGTCCCCATCAACGTGACGACGCCCTTAAATAAAATTATAAAGCTAGTGGGGCATGGAAATTCAGTATTTGTGCCAAAGGGCCTAAGTGAAGGGAATGGAGAGGGCTGTCCGAAATTTCAAGTAGATAGTGTTACCCGTCTTGTTCCAAATGGTAAGTACCTAAAATTCGGTTCAGATCATTGAAATGGTGTGGATTTGAGCAAATAAAAACGGTGTAGATTTGTGCCAAAGGGCCTAAATGAAAGGAATGGAAAGAGCTATCAAAAATTATTGTTGCTAAAAACCTTCCTTGAGGTGTGCTCTAAAACCCTACAAAATTTCAATGCAATCGGTTAAACGGTGTCGGAGTCCATTAGCCTCGGACAGATGTACATTTCCATTTATATAATATACTAGCTGAAGTACCCGTGCTTCGCTACGCGTCATAAATAAATTAAAATATGAAGGTGACAGTTAAAACAGGGGATAGGCGAGGTGCTGCGCAGAGCGAGATTAAGGATGGTACATTTTGTCCAACTACACCGCTCGGCGTTGACCGTGTTTTATAGCACAAATTTAGGTTTTACTCGCTAACGGTTGGAGATACCTTTCGGATAGAAAATGTAATTTTTAACCTCGTATATACCATCAAATGTTTGCTATTTCTTAGCGTTCTCTTTGTATTTGAAATGGAAATATGAAAGTTTTAAACCAAAGGGTGTAGTGAAGTCACTAAAATGGTCGCCATCTTTAAATAGTACAAAGTATTGAAATCAAAAGTAACCTATATGTTAACCAGGTAAATCACCTACTTCCATGTAAAATTCATGTAAATCGGACCAGTGGTACTTGCGTGATTGAGTAATACATAGACGCACATCATCTCATTTTTAGCCTCGCTTCGCTCGCGTCATAGTCGTGTCATATTGTTAATCAATGAAATGCAGGTTTAACCCCATTAACACCCCTTTAGAACCTGAATATCCAAAAATCCCTCCTTGGTAGACGTTTTCGACACACAACAAACATATCCCCAAAATATCATTCTTCTAACTTTAATCGTTTGGGTTGGTCGATGAGAGAGAACATTCAAAAATCCCTCCTTAGGGTACGTTTTCTTCCAGAATTTCACCCCTCCCCATAGGCCCCTTAAATTGGATTTATAAAAACGGTCGAACATATATTTATTTTATTTATTTATTTATTTATTTATTTATTCATTTATGTATTTATTTATTTATTTATTTATTTTTAAGCTGATTGATTTCCTCCGAGTTTCAAACTCCTCGCCAATGTCGTTTAAGAGATACACGGTCCGTTAGGAATCTTTCAACCCCCACTTTTCATCCCTTTCACCTCATAATATACACTACATCGAAAAACCATTAGACATGTGTCAGCTTATTTTTAATTATTAGTATATATGCCAAGTATCACATCCCCAAATGAAACCACTCGTGAGATATGGTTATTCAATGAAATGCACGTTTACCCCCCTTAACACCTATTTAGAACCTGAATATTCAAAACTCTTTCCTTAGTGGACGTTTTCGACATACAACGAACATATCCCCAAAATGTCATGTTTCTAACTTTAATAATTTTGGCTGGGCTATGATGAGTGAGTGAGTCAGTCAGGACATTTCCTTTCATTTATTTTTGATAATTTCACCCCTCCCCATGAACCCCTTAAATTGGATTTATGAAACAAACGGTCGAACACCTATTTACTTATTTAAAGCTGTTTTCCCCTGTGTTTGATTCGTGAGTAAGTGAGTCAATCAGTTAGGACACTTTCTTTCCTGTTTTTTTCCCTCCCAGAATTTCACCTCTCACCAAGGGCCCCTTAAAATGGATTATGAAAAAAAAACCAGTCGAACACCTATTTACTTGTATTTTAAGCTGTTCTTTTCCCACCGAATTTCAAACTTCTCGCCTATGTCCTTTAAGAGATACACGCTCCGTCAAGAATCCCTCAACCCCCAATTTTCACCCCTATCACCTCATAATATACACCACATCGATAAACCCTTAGACATATGTCTGATTATTTTTAATGATTAGTTTATATACCGAATATCACATCCCCTAAGAAACAACTCATGATATATCGTTATTCAATGAAATGCACGTTTACCCCCTTAACATCTCTTTAAAACCCGAATAAACAAAAATCATCCCTTAGTTGACGTTTTCGACATACAGCGAACATATTCCCAAAATTTCATTTTTCCAACTTTAATAGTTTTCCTCGGGCATGATGATTGAGTGAGTCAGACAGGACATTTTCTTTCAATTATTTTTACCAGAATTTCACCCCACCCCATGGGCCCCTTAAATTGGATTGATGAAAAAAAAAGCTTGAACACCTATTAACTTATTTTTAAAGCTGAGTTTTTCCCCTGAGTTTGGTGAGTGAGTGAGTTAGTCAGTTAGGACACATTCTCTCCTTTTTCCCCCAGAATTTCACCCAACTCCATTGGCCCCTTAAATTACTTTATGAAAAAACGGTCGAACACCGATTTACTTATCTTTATAGCTGATGTTTTTTCGCTGCGTTTCAAATTTCTCGCCTATGTCGTTTAAGAGATAGGCCTACACGCTCCGTTAGGAATCCTTCAACCCCCACTTTTCACCACTTTCACCTCATAATAATACACCACATCGAAAAACCCATAGACACATGTCTGCTTATTTTTAATGATTAGTTTATATGCCGAGTATCACGTCCACAAATGAAACCACTCGTGAGATACTGTTATTCAATGAAATTCAGGTTTACCCCCTTAAGATCCCTTTAGAGCCTGAATATCCAAAAATCCTCCCTTAGTGTACAGTTTTTACATACAACGAACATATCCCCAAAATGCCATGTTTCCAACTTCAATATTTTTGGCTGGGCTAAGATGAGTGAGTGAATGAGTCAGGACATTTTCTTTCATTTTTAGCCTACTTTCGATTTTTGCAAAAAATGAAAGTAGACTTATGAGATCAACACAGGGCGAAAAAAGTGTGTCTGTCTGTGTGTGTGTATGTGTGTGTGTGAGTCTGTGTGTATGTGTGTGTGTGTGTGAGTGTGTGTACTCTGAATGTCTGTCCCCCCCTATCAATTCGAACACGGTGAATGCGAATTGAACGAAATTTGGTACAAAGGTAGCACTAGCAAAGGACACCTCAGTGTCATGTTTTATATCGCCGCCATCTTGACGGAAACGTAATGGCGGCCACACAAATGTTCAAAGCTTAAATCACATTACGACTAACCTAATCATCCGATCTCTACCAAATTTTGCAACAACATACCTTTATGGGGGGAGCATTCTTTGACCAAACTAATTAGTCATCAGCGTAATAGTTTGCGGATGGCGGCCATCTTTGTGTGAAAATCGATTCCCCCTATTAATACGAACACGGTGCAACCGAATGGAACGAAATTTGGTACAGAGGTAGTACTAACAAAAGGCACCTCAGTGTCATGTTTTATATCGCCGCCATCTTGACGGAAACGTAATGGCGGCCACACAAATGTTCAAAGCTTAAATCAAATTACGATTAACCTAATCATCCGATCTCTACCAAATTTTGCAACTACATAACTTTATGGAGGGAGCATCCTTAGACCAATCTAATAGGTTATTAGCCTAATAGTTTGCGGGTGGCGGCCATCTTTATGTCAAAATAGATTCCCCCTATTAATTCGAACACGGTGGAACCGAATTGAACGAAATTTGGTACAGAGGTAGCACTAGCAAAGGGCACCTAAGTGTCATGATTTATATCGCCACCATCTTGACTGAAACGTAATGGCGGCCACACGAATGTTCAAAGCTTAAATCAAATTACGATTAACCTAATCATCCAATCTCTACCAAATTTTGCAACTACATACCTTTATGGAGGGAGCATCCTTTGACCAATCTAATAGGTCATTCGCCTAATAGTTTGCGGATGGCGGCCATCTTTGTGTCAAAATCGATTCTCCCTATTAATTCAAACACGGTGAAACCGAATGGAACGAAATTTGGTACAGAGGTAGCACTAGCAAAGGGCACCTCATATTCATGTTTAATATCCCTATAGCACGTTGTATTTCAACAAGCTACTACAACCAACATTCAATCATACTCCTTGAAAAGGACAAAGAGTTATAACAATACCCATGCATTTAGGAGAAAGTAGGCTATATGTTCTTTACTGAACATCTTGTTTTCTCTTCAGAATTTCACCCCTCCCGATGAACCCCTTCAATTTGATTGATAAAAAACTGTCGAACAGCTATTTACTTACTTTAAAGCAGTTTTTCCCCCTGAGTTTGATGATTGAGTCAGTCAGTCAATCAGTTAGGACATTTTCTTTCCTGTCCCCTGCCCCTCCCCACATAATTTCACCCCCCCCATGGGCCTCTTAAATTGGATTTATGAAAAAAAAACGGTCAAACACATATTTACTTATTTTTATGCTGATTTTTTCCCGCTGAGTTTCAAACTCCTCGCCTATGTCGTTTAAGACATACACGCTCCGTTAGGAATCTTTCAATCCCTACTTTTCATCCTTTTCACCTCATAATATACACCACATCGAAAAACCCCCAGACACGTGTCTTACTTATTAATGTTGAGTTTATATGCCGTGTATCACATCCCCCAATGAAACCAATCGGGAGATATTGTTATTCAATGAAATGCAGGTTTAACCCCATTAAGACTCCTTTAGAACCTGAATATCTGAAAATCCTTCCTTAGTAGACTGTTTTGAAATACAATGAACATATCCCCAAACTGTCATGTTTCTAACTTCAATCATTTTGGCTGGGCGATGATGAGTGAGTGAGTGAGTGAGTGAGTGAGTCAGGATATTTTCTTTCAATTTTCTTTTTTCAGAATTTCACCCCTCCCCATGAACCCCTTAAATTTGATTTATGAAAAAAAACTGTCGAACAGCTATTTACTTACTTTAAAGCAGTTTTCCCCCTGAGTTTGATGAGTGAGTGAGTCAGTCAATCAGTTAGGACACTTTCTTTCCTGTTCCCCCCCCCCTCCAGAATTTCACCCCTCCCCATGGGCCCCTTAAATTGGATTTATGATAAAACGGTCAAACACATATTTACTTATTTTTATGCTGATTTTTCCCGCTGAGTTTCAAACTCCTCGCCTATGTCGTTTAAGAGATACGCGCTCCGTTAGGAATCTTTCAATCCCCACTTTTCACCCCTTTCACCTCATAATATACACCACATCGAAAAACCCTCCGACTCGTGTCTTCTTATTTTTAATGATGAGTTTATGTGCCGAGTATCACATCCCCCAATGAAACCAATCGGGAGATATTGCTGTTCAATGAAATGCAGGTCTACCCCCTTAACACCCCTTTAGAACCAGAATATCCCAAAATCCTCTCTTAGTGGGCATTTGCGGCCTTTGGGGAAGCTGCATACCAAATTTCATTCCAATCCGTTTGATGGTTTCTGAGATTTCGTGATGAATGAATGAGTGAGAGAGTGGTATTTGACAAATATATAGCAGAAGATAGTGTCAAGTCTTTGTTATGCTAAACTCGGTTGGCAGTGCTGTGTGAGAAGTTGAGTAACTAACTTGATTTCAAGTAAATTTCTATACCGGTAGTGCAGAGCGCAAATGGCTTCCAGTCGGCCGTGTCTCGACTTGAGCTATGTTGCCATGGAAACTATCCGCCTTGCCATTCCTTCATGAGTATATTTTATGATTTGATTAGCATGTGCTGGAGTGCAAAAGGGTCGAAATCAGAAGAATGAGAAAGACTATCGAATATTCATGTAGCCAGCGGTTCCTTCTGGGTCCTAAACTATGTGTATACAAAATTCGGTTGAGATCGGTGTAACGGTGTAGATTTGTATACGGAACAGACCCACCCACATACATACCCACATACATACATACATACAGACTTTCACTTTTATATATAAGACTTGCTGAAGTACCCGTGCTTCGCTACGCGTCATAAATAAATTAAAATATGAAGGTGACAGTTAAAACAGGGGATAGGCGAGGTGCTGCGCAGAGGGAGATTAAGGATGGAACATTTTGTCCAACTACACCGCTCGGCGTTGACCGTGTTTTATAGCACAAATTTAGGTTTTACTCGCTAACGGTTGGAGATACCTTTCGGATAGAAAATGTAATTTTTAACCTCGTATATACCATCAAATGTTTGCTATTTCTTAGCGTTCTCTTTGTATTTGAAATGGAAATATGAAAGTTTTAAACCAAAGGGTGTAGTGAAGTCACTAAAATGGTCGCCATCTTTAAATAGTACAAAGTATTGAAATCAAAAGTAACCTATATGTTAACCAGGAAAATCAGCTACTTCCATGTAAAATTCATGTAAATCGGACCAGTGGTACTTGCGTGATTGAGTAATACATAGACGCACATCATCTCATTTTTAGCCTCGCTTCGCTCGCGTCATAGTCGTGTCATATTGTTATTCAATGAAATGCAGGTTTAACCCCATTAACACCTCTTTAGAACCTGAATATCCAAAATCCCTCCTTGGTAGACGTTTTCGAGACACAACAAATATATCCCCAAAATATCATTCTTCTAACTTTAATCGTTTGGGTTGGTCGATGAGAGTGAACATCCAAAAATCCTTCCTTAGGATACGTTTTTCTTCCAGAATTTCACCCCTCCCCATAGGCCCCTTACATTGGATTTATGAAAAACGGTCGAACACATATTTATTTTATTTATTTATTTATTTATTCATTTATTTATTTATTTATTTATTTATTCATTTATTTATTTATTTATTTATTTTTAAGGTGATTGATTTCCTCCGAGTTTCAAACTCCTCGCCTATGTCGTTTAAGAGATACACGGTCCTTTAGGAATCTTTCAACCCCCACTTTTCATCCCTTTCACCTCATAATATACGCTACATCGAAAAACCATTAGACATGTGTCAGCTTATTTTTAATTATTAGTATATATGCCAAGTATCACATCCCCAAATGAAACCACTCGCGAGATATGGTTATTCAATGAAATGCACGTTTACCCCCCTTAACACCTATTTAGAACCTGAATATTCAAAACTCTTTCCTTAGTGGACGTTTTCGACATACAACGAACATATCCCCAAAATGTCATGTTTCTAACTTTAATAATTTTGGCTGGGCTATGATGAGTGAGTGAGTCAGTCAGGACATTTCCTTTCATTTATTTTTGATAATTACACCCCTCCCCATGAACCCCTTAAATTGGATTTATGAAACAAACGGTCGAACACCTATTTACTTATTTAAAGCTATTTTCCCCCTGAGTTTGATGAGTGAGTAAGTGAGTCAATCAGTTAAGACACTTTCTTTCCTGTTTTTTCCCCCCAGAATTTCACCTCTCACCAAGGGCCTCTTAAATTGGATTTATGAAAAAAAAACCAGTCGAACACCTATTTACTTGTATATTATGCTGTTCTTTTCCCGCCGAATTGCAAACTTCTCGCCTATGTCCTTTAAGATATACACGCTCCGTCAAGAATCCCTCAACCCCCAATTTTCACCCCTATCACCTCATAATATACACCACATCGATAAACCCTTAGACATATGTCTGATTATTTTTAATGATTAGTTTATATACCAAATATCACATCCCCTAAGAAACAACTCATGATATATCGTTATTCAATGAAATGCACGTTTAGCCCCTTAACATCTCTTTAAAACCCGAATAAACAAAAAACATTCCTTAGTTGATGTTTTCGACATACAGCGGAAATATTCCCAAAATTTCATTTTTCCAACTTTAATAGTTTTTGCTGGGCGTGATGATTGAGTGAGTCAGACAGGACATTTTCTTTCAATTATTTTTACCAGAATTTCACCCCTCCCCATGGGCCCCTTAAATTGGATTGATGAAAAAAAACGCTTGAACACCTATTAACTTATTTTTAAAGCTGTCTTTTTCCCCTGAGTTTGGTGAGTGAGTGAGTTAGTCAGTTAGGACACTTTCTCTCCTTTTTTCCCCAAGAATTTCACCCCACTCCATTGGCCCCTTAAATTAATTTATGAAAAAACGGTCGAACACCGATTTACTTATCTTTTTAGCTGATGTTATTTCGCTGCGTTTCAAATTTCTCGCCTATGTCGTTTAAGAGATAGGCCTACACGATCCGTTAGGAATCCTTCAACCCCCACTTTTCGCCCCTTTCACCTCATAATAATACACCACATCGAAAAACCCTTAGACACATGTCTGCTTATTCTTAATGATTAGTTTATATGCCGAGTATCACATCCACAAATGAAACCACTCGTGAGATATTGTTATTCAATGAAATTCAGGTTTAACCCCCTTAGGACCCCTTTAGAGCCTGAATATCCAAAAATCCTCCCTTAGTGTATGGTTTTGACATACAACGAACATATCCCCAAAATGCCATGTTTCCAACTTCAATATTTTTGGCTGGGCGATGATGAGTGAGTGAATGAGTCAGGACATTTTCTTTCATTTTTTTCCCTTCAGAATTTCACCCCTCCCGATGTATCCCTTCAATTTGATTGATAAAAAAACTGTCGAACAGCTATTTACTTACATTAAAGCAGTTTTTCCCCCTGAGTTTGATGAGTGAGTCAGTCAGTCAATCAGTTAGGACATTTTCTTTCCAGTCCCCCCCCCCCCCACAGAATTTCACCCCTCCCCATGGGCCTCTTAAATTGGATTTATGAAAAAAGAAACGGTCAAACACATATCTACTTATTTTATGCTGATTTTTTTCCGCTGAGTTTCAAACTCCTCGCCTATGTCGTTTAAGTCATACACGCTCCGTTAGGAATCTTTCAATCCCTACTTTTCACCCCTTTCACCTCATAATATACACCACATCGAAAAACCCTCAGACACGTGTCTTACTTTTAAATGTTGAGTTTATATGCCGTGTATCACATCCCCCAATGAAACCAATCGGGAGATATTGTTATTCAATGAAATGCAGGTTTAACCCCATTATTATATATTATACAGTATTCTGCCTAGTGGCAGGTCCATGTCTTCGCACAGAGAATTTCTGATGCCAACGTTCCCGGTCTTCAGCTTCTTTCTTCAGTCTTCTGTAACTTTTCTGATGCCAACGTTCCCGGTCTTCAGCTTCTTTCTTCAGTCTTCTGTAACTCTTTCTATCTTTCATATAATCCAAATGTTGGATTCTTCTTCTTCCCCGTCCTGTCGTTCCTTTGATCTTACCTTCAATGACGTCGTGTATGAGCCCCTCATGTCTAAGTATGTATCCGATCCAGTTGGCCTTCCTCTGAAGAATTGTATTCAGAAAAGTTTTATTCTCACCTACTCTTCTCAGTACTGCATCGTTTGTCACCCGATCTGTCCACTTGATCTTCTCTATTCTCCTCCAGCACCACATTTCAAAACTTTCTAAGTATTTTCTTTCCCTTTTTCTCATTGTCCACGTCTCTGCCCCGTACAGTGCAGTGCTTCAGATGTAACACTTCACCAATTTCTTCCTTAGTTCTAAACTCAACTTTCCGGCGAGCAGAGTCCTCTTCTTGTTGAATGCGGCTTTGGCAATGGCAATTCTGGCGCGAATTTCATTTGTGCATTGAGCATCTTTTGTCAGCAAGCTTCCCAAGTACTTGAACTGCTTCACATTCTCCAATTCTTGATTGTCGATATTTACCCTCAAAGGTTTCTCCCGTTTTGAAATCCGCATCACCTTTGATTTCTCGATGTTGATTTCCATGCCACATATCCTTCCAGTTTCCACCAACCGGTTCATCATGTGCTGCAGTTGTCTTTGATTTTTGGCGAGCACTACTAGGTCATCTGCATACTTGATGGTGTTTATGAGGCGTCCTCCTATCCTGAAATTTCCGCATCCTTTCAAAGCTTCTTTCACCAGCCATTCACCATACAGGTTGAAGAGACTTGGCGATAGACAACAGCCTTGTCTGACTCCTCTTCCTATTTTCACGCTGTTCGTTTCTCCGTATTTCAGTCGCACCTTTACTCTTTGTCCCAGGTACAAATTAAAAATTAGTCTCCGGTCTCTCCAGTTGATTCCTATCTCCTTAAGGATGTTCAACAATTTTGTCCAGTTGACTCTGTCGAAGGCCTTCTGCCAGTCTATAAAACAAACGCAAACTTCTTCGTTAACAGTCAAAACTCTCTCCGACAATATCCTCACTATACCGATAGCATCTCTGGTTCCTTTTCCTTTCCTAAATCCAAATTGATCCTCTCCCATTACTTCTTCAATTTTGTGTTCCAGCCGTCTATTGAGTATTCTTGCAATGATCTTCGCCACATGTGAGATCAGACTAATTGTTCGGTAATCACTACATTTCGTAGCTTGTTTTTTCTTCTCAAGAAGAACCATTGTGACTTCCAAAAAGTCTTTAGGCCATTCTCCATTTTCATAAATGTTGTTGATAAGTTGTAACCCCACTAAGACCCCTTTAGAACCTGAATATCTGAAAATCCTTCCTTAGTAGACTGTTTTGAAATACAATGAACATATCCACAAACTGTCATGTTTCTAACTTCAATCATTTTGGCTGGGCGATGATGAGTGAGTGAGTGAGTGAGTGAGTGAGTCAGGACATTTTCTTTCAATTTTCTTTTTTCAGAATTTCACCCCTCCCCATGAACCCCTTAAATTTGATTTATGAAAAAAAAACTGTCGAACAGCTATTTACTTACTTTAAAGCAGTTTTTCCCCTTGAGTTTGATGAGTGAGTGAGTCAGTCAATCAGTTAGGACACTTTCTTTCCTGTTTCTCCCCCCCCCCCCTCTCCAGAATTTCACCCCTCCCCATGGGCCCCTTAAATTGGATTTCTGAGATTTCGTGATGAATGAATGAGTGAGTGAGTGGTATTTGACAAATATATAGTAGAAGATAGTGTCAAGTCTTTGTTATGCTAAACTCGGTTGACAGTGCTGTGTGAGAAGTTGAGTGTGATTTCAAGTAAAGATCCTCATTTTCTATACCGGTAGTTCAGAGCGCAAATGGCATCCAGTCGGCCGTGTCTCGACTTGAGCTATCTTGCCATGGAAACTATCCGCCTTTCCATTCCTTCATGAGTATATTTTATGATTTGATTAGCATGTGCTGGAGTGCAAAAGGGTCGAAATCAGAAGAATGAGAAAGACTATCGAAAATTCATGTAGCCAGCGGTTCCTTCTGGGTCCTAAACTATGTGTATGCAAAATTCGGTTGAGATCGGTGTAACGGTGTAGATTTGTATACGGAACAGACCCACCCACATACATACCCACATACATACATACAGACTTTCACTTTTATATATAAGATATAAAGAAGAAGAGGATAGAGATTTATGAACGACACCAGGGCAACACCATATCTCGAGGTCCTATTCTGCTTGCAATCTGTCTCTGTAAGGGATATTTGCATGAAGGAATAACAGACTCTTAAATAGAGAGAGACGTCAGTGTCGCCAACTTTCGTACGAACAGTGTCACCACCTGTATAAAAAAGACCCTAAAAGATGGTTTGCATTCTGTTGGCAAAATAGAAAAAATGAAATAAAGTATGCATAGAAGCAAGGAAAATAATATTTTCTCCGCTCATACTGTAAAACAACGAATCCTCGCCAATGATTCAAGTCCCCATCATCGTGACGACGCCCTTAAATAAATTTATAAAGCTTGTGGGGCATGGAAATTCAGTATTTGTGCCAAAGGGCCTAAGTGAAGGGAATGGAGAGGGCTGTCCGAATTTTCAAGTAGATAGTGTTACCCGTCTTGTTCCAAATGGTAAGTACCTAAAATTCGGTTCAGATCGGTGAAACGGTGTGGATTTGAGCCAAGAAAAACGGTGTAGATTTGTGCCAAAGGGCCTAAATGAAAGGAATGGAGAGGGCTATCTAAAATTAATGTTGCCAAAAACCTTCCTAGGGGAGTGCTCTAAAACCCTCCAAATTTCAATGCAATCGGTTAAACGGTGTCGGAGTCCATTAGCCTATTAGTCCATTTTTAGCCTATTTTCAATTTTGAAAAAAAATAGGCTTATGAGATCACCTTTTGTCCGTGTGTGTGTGCGTGTGTGTGTGTGTGTGTGAGAGAGAGAGAGAGAGAGAGAGAGAGAGAGAGAGAGAGAGAGAAGTGTGTGAGTGTGTGTCCGTAATAACGTCTAACCGGCTGGAGCGATTTCAATGAAACTCGGTAAGTTCATAGCACAATTCAGGACGACCCCGACCGTGCCCATCAAATTTTGTTACGTCCCACCAATCCAACATGGCGGCTGTGCGAAATATTTCACCTGAATTCGATATTTCCGAAATTATTACCGATATCACCCTGAAATTTTTACAGTGACAAAGGGAACTACTAGAAGTTCACCTACGTGACTATTGAAAAACTGCTAACTACAAAACCAACATGGCGGCCACGCGAATTTGCGACTTTTAAATAGACGTTTCTCGCGATTGAACCAACCAAACGCAATAAAACTTAGTACAGTATGTGTTTATACACATTGTCATGCGCCGATATCTAACTTCTTTCAATAGTTTACATAACCACAAGATGGCGGATGTGCGAAATATTTCGGCGGCATTCTTCATCTATGAAACTATTAGCGGTATCACCCTGAAATTTTTTACGGAGATAAAAGGCACTACTGGAAGTTTTTCGATAAGACTTTTAAAACCCGGTTAACTACAAAACGAACATGGCAGCCAAGCGAATTTAAAAATTTTAAATAAACCTTCCTCGCGATTCAATGTTCCAAACGCAATGAAATCTGGTACAGGAAATATTTATACACATTGTAATGCACTGGTATCAAATTTAGTTCAATTGTTTACATAACCTCAAGATGGCGGCTGTTCGAATTTTAAAATTAAGTTTTTATTTCTTGTGTCGTAGTCATGCGATCGAAGTGAAAGTTTAAATAATGAACCTACGCAATAATTTCCCTTTAATGGTACATAACTCTATGGCCAATACATTTAGCAATTCAACATGGCAACCATCCGAAATATTTAGACGGCTCTGAATATCTACGAATCTATTATAGCAATCAAACTGAATGTTTTTATGTTCATAGGGGCTATGATCTTAAGTTCACCTATAGGACTTTAAATTACCTGATGGTCACATATCCAATATGGCTGCGACGCGAAGTATAAATATTCACATGGACGTTTCTCGCAATTTAACCATCCGAGTGCAGTGAATCTTGGTACAGTAAATCCTTATACGAATGTTAATCCACTGGGATCTAATTTATTTCAATTTTTCCATAACCACAATTTGGCAGCTGAGCGTTAATGTCTCGTTTTTACTTCTTGTGTCGTAATCATGCGATTGAAGTTTGAATGCTACACGTACACAATAATATTCATGTAACAGTACATAACTCTAGGAGCTACATATATACAATCCAACATGATGACCATCCGAAATACTTAGTCGGTTCTCAATATCTACGAATCTATTACAGCAATCAAACTGAAATTTTGTATGTAGGTAGAGGCAATTAACATAAGTAGGATATATGAAAATAGGCTGTATAGTTCTTCACGGAACTACTTGTTATATATAATATTTTCGATTGCAAATACACACTACAGTATGTATGCTTAACATTATAACGTGTGAGTAGTTATAAATCAATAAATACCAAAAAAGAACGAAATAAAGACATTTGATTCTGCAAGGATTTGATCCACGAACCCCCAGACTATGCCCCAGTCACAACCTTTACGCCACGGATTCTCTACGATAATACGTAAACAACTGGTTTAATATAACTGTATCATATTTTGTGTTCTGTGTTTAATAGCTTATATACCATTTTGTTCAGTACATTCCTAAAAGGATATAAACTTAGAAAGTTACGGAAATATACGTATCTAAGAGCAAAAATGGAGGAAATTTTGTCAATGGGACGGCACGGGCCCATAACGATATGGAACGGTAAGCCTGACCTGTTAGTCAACTCTACGGTTACATATGCTATTATAATATGCTAATATCCAACCGGTCACCTGTTTGAGGAGAGATTAAACCTCCGTATGTACGATAAGCTGAATTGTTGTGGCCAGGCCTTGTTTAATCGTAAGTTACGTTTGGGCTGTAAAACTTGCATGATTCATATATCCACCACCTGGAACCAATTTGGCTGATGACCTTGTAGTTTGAGAAAAAGACGCTTCCCTCAATAAGGTATATTGTTGCAAAATTTGGTAGAGATCGGATGATTAGGTTAGTCGTACCTTGATTTATGCTCAGAACATTTGGGTGGGCGCCATTTCTATTTTGTAAAGATGGCGGCGATATACAACATGAGACAGAGTTGTCCCTTGCTAGTGCCACATCTGTAGCAAAGGTGGTTTGATCTGGGTTCAGTTGGGTTTGAATTGATAGGGGGAATCGATTTGCAGACATTCATGACCGCCATCTGCAAACTATTTGGCTGTTGACCTTGTAGTTTGGTCAAAAGACGCTTCCCATTAAAATGTATGTTGTTGCAAAATTTAGTAGAGATCAGATGGTTACGTTAGTCGTAATTCATTTTAAGCGTTGAACATTTGGGTGACCGCCATTACATTTCTGTCAAGATGGCGGCGATATAAAGCATGACACTGGGGTGCCCTTTGCTAGTGTTACCTCTGTACAAATTTTCTTCAATTCAGTTTCAACGTGTTTGAATTGATAGGGGGGGGGGGTTGATATACATGCAGAGTGCACACACAAACACACACACTCACAGACACACAAGTCTTGGCCCTGTGTTGATCTCATAAGTCGACTTTCACTTCTTGCAAAATTCGAAAGTAGGCCAAAAATGGGCTTATGAGATCACCTTTTGTCCGTGTATGTGTCCCCACCCCACTAATAAAATCTAAACGGCCCGAGCGATTTCAATGAAACTTGGTAAGTTCATATACTATTTTGTCTGACCACGGCCGTGCCCTTAAAATTTTATTATGTCTCACCAATCCAACATGGCGGATGTGCGAAATATTTCACCGGCATTCTATATCTCCGAAACTATTACTTATATCAGCCTGAAATTTTGTAAGGTGATAAATGGCACTACTAGAAATTCACATGTGTTACTTAAAAGAACCTATTAAATACAAAATGAACATGGCGGCCAAGCGAAGTTGAAACATTTAAATAGACTTTTCTCGCGATTTAACCATCCGAGCACGGCATGGTACAGCAAATATTTATGCACATTGCAATGCACTGACATGTAATTTAGTTCAATTGTTTACATAACCTCAAGAAGGCAGCTGTCCAAAACTTTAAAATTAAGTTCTTATTTCTTGTGTCCTAATCATGCGATCGAAGTCAACGTTTGAATTATGAACCTACGCAATAATCGTCTTCTGTTAGTACATAACTCTATAGCCTTCATCAGTGGTGGCCAACTTTGTATGGGCAGAGGGCCACATTACTGAAGGAAACATGTCGCTGGGCCAAAACTCCCAATTTATTCAAATGTGACAAGATGATTTTAGAAGTAATACAAAGTATATAATTTACGTATTTTGAAAGCTTGCAGGCCATATCTATTGAATAAAAACACAAACACTTTATTTTAATGCAAATATTGTGTTTATTTTAATAAATTTTGTAACAAAGATTTGAAGTCTACTTCCATGTGTGATGTAGCAATCTTAGTGCATGGCACAATACAGAGTCAGTCATAGGGATTCTCATCTTGGACTTACACAACTTCCTCTTTTCAGGATAATCACAGCATGGAAAATGAAACAACTCATTCTTAGTTAATGCAGATTTGAAGAGGTGTAACTTCCTCTTAATACCATCAAAATATCCCATCATTTCAGAAATAGTCTGATTTTTCCCTTGAAGCTACAAATTCAAAATGTTCAAATGTTGGGTGATGTCTGTTAGGAATGCTAAGTTTTGTATAATGTCAATGTATTTGAGCTTATGTTGGAGATCATCTGAGTTAGGAACATGCTGTTGTAGGAAGGCAAGTAGGCTATTTCATGCCTCAGTTCCCAAAATCTTTCTAAACATTTCCCTGCACTGTGCCACGTCATGTCAGAATGAAGCAGCAAGTCCCCGTAAGCACTGCCATGTGCTTCCAATAAAGAAATGAATTTCCTATGAGTTTATTATGTTTGTTATTTTTCTCACAGTCGCCATAGTGTCACATGATTTAACAGATTTTCCAGACAGGGCCTCTTGATGAACAATGGAATGGAAATCTGGCACGTTACTTTGTTTTTTTTAAGACCGATAAAACCAGTACTAGATCCAACCATTGCCTTAGCACCATTTTTTTTAAACTACAGCAGTCATTTTATGTAATCCGCCATACTCTTCTACAGCTGACCGCACTACGGAAAATATATCATGTCCTTTACTTGTCCCGTGCAAAAAGCACACTTTCAGCAATTCTTCTATGACAGTAAAGCCATTCTCAATTAACTTTCTAAAAATCAGGAGCTGATTTGTGTATGTTGTGTCTATACCCTCATCTAAAGCTAGTGAAAAATACGGACAGTTCTCAATAATTCATTTCAGGTCAGCAGACAAATGAGTACTGATGTCTTCTATCCTTCTACTCACAGTTTGTTTCGAACGTTGTAGAGACTGGAATTCTCTTAAAATTTTGTCTTCCTAGAAGGCCTCAGCCATTCTTAGAGAACGTTGTTTAACGATCTCGCCATCCGTGAATGTCTTCTTAGCTTTGGCGAGCTCATAACCGACCATATTGGAAGCTAAAACAGCCGATTCCTGTATTTTAGTCACATCACTAAATAACTTTTTTGTTGAGTTAACTTCTTTCTCAGGTGCTCGACCACTATTTTACAAGATTCACGGGAGTGGTTTTCATATTTATCCCGGTGAGTTGTCATATAAAGTCTTTTGAGGTTATATTCTTTCAACAACGCCATCACTTGTAGACACACCAAACATTGGGGTTTGTTGTCTTTTGAAAATGTAAAGAGTTAATCCAACTCCCGTTCTGGTTTGAACGTACCGTTTTCAGTGTCCAATTTTCTAAGTTTTTGCTTGGTTTCCTCGATCCCAAACTATAACCCACCTTGATACCTAGCGGAAAAATATATAACTATTCGCAGTATACGTATCTACTGAAAGAACGTGAAACTATTTCAATAAAATATTAGTAGTTAGTATGGAAGCATAATATCGGGCAGGTAGGTGTCGTTGACGGTAGCATTTGTTAGCAAAAGTAGGAACTACTTGAAATTGATCGTTTTCAGACCTTACCTTACCTGAATTACAGTCAAAACACACTAATACAGCCATCTCAATGAACACAGATTCTACACACACCCAAAGTACACGGGGCAACATGACCACTGTGTCGCAGCCTCTAAACTGAGTAACCAACCAACCATAGTATCGGGTGGACAGGCGGGCACTTTGAAAAAAAAAATGAAAATATATTATAAACAGGGAATATTATGGGGGCCGCTCAAAATGGCTTGGCGGGCCTGATGTGGCCCGCGGGCTGCCAGTTGGGCACCCCTGGCCTACATAATTATATACTGTCCAACATGGCTACCATCCAAAGTTAGACGGTTCTCAATATCTACTTATCTATGACAGCAATCAAACTGAAATTTTGAATGATGATAAAAGCTCTGAACATAAGTTCACCTATGGGACTTTCAATAACCTGGTGAGCAAAAATCCAACATGGTGGCGACGCGAATTTTAAATATTTAAATGGACGTTTCCCGCGATTTAACCATCGATCTCAGTGAAAAATAGAACGGTAAATGCTTATACAAATTTTAATCCACTGAATCTAATTTATTTCAATTGTGTACTGTGCCCATTTACGATGGTTTAGTCGGGCGTGAATTAGAAGAGAGCGCGCCGTGACGTCAGCGAGCCCTTGACCAACTGTCGACCCACCATACATTGAACCCGCCGCGTGTCCCACGTGTAGTCATCAAATATGGACAGATGTATAGTTGTATGGCTATTGTTATTGAAGAAGATTATATCAGCACTTCAGAATTACATTATGAGTAATTCACCAGTTTATTCCTGATGTTTTAATGGAAATTGCTAACCTTCTGGATGCTCCTATGGATATGGCCAATGGAATGTAAGATCTAGCATTACGTAATACGAGTTGAACGATCGATATGTGTCCTTGGGACAGCATAAAAGTCAGCCCTTTGAGAAGTCAGGTACACAGTCATCGAACAGTCCAACAGTCGTCATACTAGTCCAGGTGTGTGTGTGTCGCTAAGACAGTATAATACGCCGTCATTATGAGCGAGGGCTCCTTGGAGATAGGCAATTTCTACCACTTCACTATGTCCGAGTGGTAAAATCACAGTGTTTCTAAGAGCTTCAAAACTTATAGTTATTCATCTGATTGAATACTTCAGGAATCCAAAGGTATGTGAGAGTGACTTGTTATACACAAGTATTTGACTGTTGTCTTGTGTGTTATTCCCTCCACTTACACCAGACATAAGAACTGGGACCACATTCAAGTTTAGCCATTGAACTTTTGCAAGTGCTAATAGGCTACCCTAACAGCTTACATTTATACGGGGAATATCAGGTCAGATTCCGCCCATGTTTGATAAAGACACTCTCTCCAGAAATTGTAACCATTTGCTTGTACCGTCAGACCACTGGGTTTAATAAGTGGACTTCCTAATTGACAATGGCCCATACTAGCAGCATGCCTTGTGTGCATGAGAACCAGCCCCATGATAGGATAAATTCCCTGCCCCAATTATCGAAAATGGTTAGCAGCTAAGGCGGCGGTATGTGAGGAAATCATGCCAGGATGACCCATTAGGAGCGAGGAAATGGCCACTTGCGGCTTATTTCTGTGGACGACAGGAGAGTTGAACGCTATAACATGTCCCATGCCCAGCGTTTAGACTTCACAGATCCTTGGTGCCAGGATTCGATCTGCACCGAGGGAGTTAACACTAAGACATGTCCCATGCCCAGCGTATAGACTTCACAGATCCGTGGTGCCAGGATTCGATCTGCACCGAGGGAGGTCCAATCGCCACAGAAATTATGATATCGTAAACATCCGAAAATCCTAAATATTTTCTAGAGCCATGGATTTTTCGCCGTTCCGATAAACGAATTCACTTTCTCTATTATTAAGAAACGCCTTTATAGTTAGAATGGTTGCATTTTTAGGAGTAATTTTTCCTTGTAGTCAAATTAGACTTGCAGCTGAGGTGCAATCCTCAATGTTTCATTTTTATATTGCAGTAAATAATATGGGAAGTCCTACCCCGTTCGTAACGCAGCAGATTTATGACACAGAATATGCATTAATAATTTTTCCTCTGCATGACAGAACATATTTTTAATAATAATAATAATAGATACTTCTATGAATTAATACTGATGAATGCTGAATTTTATGAATAGCTATGGAAGTTTATAAATCTGAGAGCTTACGATCTGTTATCTTATAGGGTATTGATAAATGAAGCTTAATTGATGTTATTTTGTGCCAATGCACTTTGTGAAGGTAGTTAAATGAGGCGTTGATCCTCGTGTTGAGTGTATGTTGCGGGAGTCGTATCCTGATCCACAGAAATAAAATAAAATAAAATAAAATAAAATAAAATAAAATAGGAGTTGCGGGAGTTAGATCCTCTCCCATAATGCTTCAATGTGTTCCAAATCCTAAGGAATTCCCCTGAGATATTATCAGCTCAAATTGTTGATTTATTACAAGCAATGTAATGAGTGCTGTTCCTATTATCCAAGCAATGTTGTCATGCCAACTTTTATTGTGGCCATCTGAATTCATGTTCAGTGCAGTAGATCCTAAAATTCATGAAAGAATATTCAATGCTAACTTCAACAAAACCAATAGTGGTTATTATTATTGTTATCAATATTCTGCTGTGAAAATTTAACTGCTGTGCCCAATAATAGTCACTATGATGTATTTAAATAAACTGCGTTATGGATTGTGTCATTTCATAAGAGAATCAAGAATCGAATGTGAAACTAATCCATGCTAGTGTCATGATTAATTGTAAATAAGTGAATAGTATTACTTAACAGTGCAACTTAATAGGATGAATTTAAATATAAATGTATGTCTTCTCGAATTGTATAGATCAACAAATTAAAGTGTGACTTATAAACATAGTCTAGACCAACGGACAATCTTAAATAAGATCCGCTAGGGAATGCGTGTGCTATTGTTTTGCTTCTGCCAGCAGGCAGTTATTTATTGAATAAATTTTATTTGGTGAATTGGTTTGTTATGAAATATGTCTTTAATTTTCTGTTATATGTCGTGACGTCTTTCCTTTTCCTTTACGGGGAGCACGAGTACAGTGTATAGTAATTACAGCCCAAGTCCAGAACGCCCCGAGAGAGATCTGATGCTAACACAGTATTTACTGCTACCTCGCATGTGGTTGTCTGTTCACTCCAGGTGTACAGACGGGCACATGAGGAAGAGAAAGATATGTCGGTCAACCTGTGGGGCTCGATAGTACTCAATAGGACTCGTTAGGAGTTTCGATAAAGGTAATATAGCTCACTTGTTTGAGTATTGTTGTTTTTGGATTTTGATCCAGTTCTTGCTTTAGATTTTTGTTTTGGTGACATATAGCGGATTTTGAGGACATTTTTTTTTGTTATCGTTGTCGTTTAAGCCTATTGATTTCAAGTTTTTCGGAAGGTAATTCATGGCTCTGAAAGACTACACAGTCTACTATTAACTCTAAGTCCCTTGAGTGTCTGGTGATGGTTCTTCTCACTAATTGTCATTTATTATATTGTGTTGATTATGTCTAGTGTAGAACTGAAAACTTTACTGATGTCTCTGAATGGCAAAATGGAAGAGAACTCTCTAATTTTAGATGCCATGCAAACAAAAATGAAGGAACCTTCTGATGCTCTTTCAGCAGCAGGTGACAATGTTAAAACAAATACAAATACATTAGAAGATAGGAATAAGGCTACATTAGAAACTATCCAAGTCACTTCCAAAGAACTTTAAAATAGAATGGTCCAAAATTCCAAAGAACTTGAAAATAAAATAGTCGAAAAGTCTGAATCCCTTGAAACTAAATTTTCTGAATCCCTTCAAAATAGTTCCAAAGAACTTGAGGGTAAAATTCAAAGTAGTTCCAAAGAACTAGAAACTAAAATTGACAGTATGTCTAGTTTGTTGGAAAAGGAAATTTTGGAAAATTCTGAATCTTTTGAAAAACAAATTAAGTTAGTGGAAGCCAATTTAGAATGTCAGATCGTTGATAACTCTGCTGCACTCACATTGGTAGAAAATAGGGTCAAAAGTAACTAGTTAGCTCATGAAAAGCAAATTCATTCAATTGAAAGGAAATTTCAGGAAAATTCTAGTACATTAGAAGCCCATATCGGATCAGTGGAGGGCCGGGTTCTTGAGAAATGTTAAAAGCTAGAGAAAAATGAGGCGAAGACTCGCGAGGAGATAGATCAACTAGAAGGGGCGGTACTTAAGAAGGCCTAAAGATACGTTGCGAAACTAGAAGATGAGGCTAGCTGTATGGAAGAGAGATTAGAAGGCAAGATTAATGATGTCACGGATAGTGTTGTGACACAGATACAGTCTAAAATCTCTGTAGACGTCAAAAATGCTATTTTTGAAAATATGCAGAAACAGATACTGACATGCGTAGCTAAGGAATTCGAAGAAGATCTGAAAGACGGTCGTAAAGCCATTAGAACATGCGATTACCACCTTAGAAAAGACGTGGGCGTGATTCAGAAAGATGTAGCCATAATCGGAGAAATCGTCACAAAGGATTTGACCAAAAGAGTGTCAGATTCCGACAAATTCTTGAGTCGCATAGAAACCTACAACTAGGATTTCCATGACGATTTTAACAAAATAGAAAATAAAATCGAGACCGAAACAGTTACTACCACGGAGTTACAGACTGCTCAGGAGCAAATGAAATCTGAACTCGTAGAACAGCTGAAGGCCGAAGTTGTAGAAACACACCCTGAACAGTTGATCACTGAAATCTCCCAAATCAGGGCGGAAATTTCCAATTTTCAGCCAGAACAGTTGAACAGTGAAATCTCCCAAATCGGAGCGAAAATTTCCAAATTTCAACCTGAACAGTTAATGACCGAAATGTTAGAGCAAATCAAAGTATAGGTCCCCAAAATTCAGCAGGAACAATAAAAAAAACGGAAATTCAGCCGGATGGCTTAAATTCCGAAATTTTGGAACAATTAAGGATAAATATTTCCAAATGAGATTCAAGCAGCTGTTTCTGTGTTAGAAAATAAAATTAGGTCTATGGAAACAGAATACCAATCAGGAATAGGATCCAAAGATTCGAACATGGCGAATGCACTTCAGTCCCACACCTGGTCGAGATTCAGTGATGACAGTCATCAAATGTAAAGATGAAAAAACAGCCAAGTTTAGTGGTGTAGGTATCATTACCCTGGTAGAATTTCTTAGGGAAGCCCAGGATTATCTATTGGAAATGAGAGTTTCCCCAGCAAGGTTGGTGAAAGTGATAGGCAAACTGCTTGTGGGTCCCGAACTTTATGGTATCGAGCTTTTAGATGCACCATGACAAGATTTTGAAGATTTCTTAAGAAATCTCTTGAAGAAATTTTGGTCCCCAGAAATCCAGCAGGACATTCGTTCCGAGGGATAATCCAAGAAGTTTTCCAACACTCAACCTGCGCAATATTCAAGCTAATTCGCAAGCCAGTTATCGAAACTCAAATTTTTGCAACCGCCAATGCCAGTGTACGAATTGATTACGGCATTGACACGTCAGTTCCTGTTAGAGGTCCAGAGAACTCTAATAGCTGCTGGAGCCAAAAGTTTGGAAGACCTGGATGAAGTTCTCCAACGGATAGTTCACGTCAGCAACTAACACTTTCAGGAGAGGAACGTCAGGTCAGATCCCCGGACCATTAATTTGGTAACGACAGACCGACATTGCCAAACACAGAGTAATGATACTGAGAGGAATTAACATGCACTGACCCTCATAAGGGTAGACCGCGACAAGAATAGTATGGCGGGAGATACCAAGGACAATGTCCCCAGTATGAGAGAAGAGGGAGATATCACCGTGGGAGGCAGTACGACTGTAGAAGGAATAACCCGGAATGGAAGTACTCGGACGATAGGAATAATCAAAGATCCCAGAATCAAGGAAATCGAAATCCCAGGGATGGCAACAATCGCCAATATTTAGAAGAGAGGCACAAAGAAAGTCAGAAGTACCTAGAGGAGCTTAACCAGTCGAACGAGAAGGAAGAGCCCAAACCTGGAACTTCTAGGGAAGGCGAAGGAAAAGACCCCAATTTTGAAGAAAAAAACCCGCCGAATTACGACCGACTGACATAGAGCAAGGAGGATGTTTCACACCGATTATCTTATGGCAGACCACTGATGAGGATTTGATTGAGGATTATCCTTCACATCCAGAAATAAATAGGAGTAGGACAGAACTTCCCATGATTATATGTCAAGTTTACGGTGAGGACGTAAGGACGCTCCTTGATACCGGCGCAATGATGGGTATCATCGCAGAAACACTCTATCATAAATTGAAACAATTGCATGATGTAACGGAGTTACCAGTATCCACTATCAAAGTAAAAGGTATCCTACCTGATAAATCTATAAGATGCAAAACGCAGATCTATCTGACCACGAACATTGGAGGGAAGGAATTCACCCATGTATTCCTAGTCATGGCTAACATTAGTTATAACATGATCTTGGGTGCAGATTTCATTAATGCACACCAAGCAATAATTGATTTTAAGGAAAATATTATATGATTTAAAGATGCTGAAGGTATTCCAATGTATGAACAAGACAGCCCACTTGAGGAAGAACTTAAAAGGAAACAGATCATCGACGAAGTAGAAGATGACGGGGCGAAGGACGCCATATTTGACCCAAAAGAGGGACCGCATGACTTGGAGAAATTGTTGGAACAATATCAAGATATTTTCAATACCTGTCCCGGGGAAATCAAGAATTTCGAATACGTCATTAGAGTTCAAGATGAGGGACCTGATCAGAAGAGATCTATCCCATTCCTGAGAAATATAAAGACCGAGTTAAGTTAATAATTTTGGACATGGAAGAAAAGGGGATCATTTCCAAATTACCCAGAACTTATGTCAACCCTTTGGCTGTTGTCCCGAAAGGGGATGGTAATTTGAGGATATGCCTGGACGTAAGAGCTTTTAATGAAAGGTAATTGCCCGAATATGACAGTCCACCGAATATAAAAGAATTGTTGCAGGAATTTCGAGGTAAACAATATTTCTCGAAATTCGACCTCACGTCGTCCTACCATCATGTAAAACTTAGCAAGGGTTCTAGAAAATATACAGGATTTATTTTTGGTCATCAGACTTACGTTTTCAATAGGCTGCCCTTTGGTATGAAAAATTCAGGAGCTGTTCTGATCAGGGCATTAGACCAACATTTGTGGCCCGAATTCAAGGAATTTACCATTTGTTATGTTGATGACATTCTCGTAGCTCGGAAGACGAAGGAAGAACACTTACACCACCTCGAGTTGTTATTTCAAAATCTACGCGAGGCTAATTTTAAGGCAAATTTGGGAAAATGCCATTTTTTTTTCGAAAGGAGGTTACCTACCTGGGTCATATCATTGATGGAGAAGGGTATCGACCAAATGAATCCAAGATCAAATCCATCATGGATTTTTCTCGTCCTTTGAAGGTGAAGCATGTTAGACAATTTGTAGGTACTTGCCAATATTTTGCAGGCCATTGTCCCAAGTACACCAGTAAGGTTGCTCCTTTCCAAGAGCTATTGAAACATAACAATCGATGGAAATGGGACCGAGAATGTGAACAGGCTTTTCGGGAAGCAAAAGACCTGATGTGCCACAATATTAAATAGGAATATCCAGAATTTGGCAGGAATTTAATTATCGAGTGTGATGCGTCCGCCATTGGTATTGGAGCTGTTTTACTCCAAGAGGACGAGAATAAGAGGAAGCACTACCTCGCATTTATTAGTCGCAAATTACGACCTCATGAGAAATCGTATTACACTACAGAATTAGAAGCCCTAGCAATAGTATTCGCCCTCGAGTCACGGAAGAAACTATTAATTGAACATCGAGTTATAGTAAGAACGGATCATCGAGCGCTTGAATTCATGATCAAGACCAACATGGCTAGCGAAAAAGTAAAACGATGGGCGTTATTTGCTCAACAATTTGACCTGCATGTTCAGCATCGTCCTGGTAAAGAGAACATAATTGCAGATAAATTGAGTAGAACTCCAGATCTTAGTGTTCACACTCCACCAACTGCGCTGGTCAATGAAGATAGAGAAGCCCTTAAATATTTGCATTTCATACCCCAGCCTCAGAAATAAAATCGCCATCTCAGGAAAGTGTATCGATTTCTTCATGGTGATATGAACAGGAATGACGCTGATTATCCTCGCATAGAACGATTAGCTCGAGATTATGTGCTCTGGCAAGGGATTGTTTACAAATATGCAGATCCTGATCATACCCAAATGCGGACTGTTATACCTACTCGCCTGAGAACTCACATTATTTGGCTAGCTCACAGATTTACTGGTCATTCAGGGGTCGATAAAACTGTCTACACCATAAAAGAAAAATCCATATGGGAGGATTTAAGAACTGATGTTCGGATTATTATTCGCACCTGCGACTTATGCCAACGGAGCAAATATCCATCTTTTCTTTTAAAAGAGGATCCTCGACCAATTATCCCCACAAAACCCCAGGAGCTGTGTGCTACGGATTTTTTGGGGCCTATTCCAAAATCCAAGAGAGGGAACAGATATATTTTGGTCACCATGGATGCCTTTAGCAAATACACCATGCTACCTCCAATATAATAACCAAACTCCAAGCATATCATAAGGTGCCTAAAGAACAATGTAAATCCTGAGGCAGGGTAATCTGACTTTTTGCTCTCAGACCATGGATCTCAATTCACTTCCCGGGAATTTCAGATAGCCATGGAGGAATTGGACATCAGGTTGATTTTATGTTCCATTAGGCACCCTGAAAGCAACCCTGCAGAAAGGATTATGGCAGAGATAGCTAAATTCTGCAGTTTATATTGCCCCCAGAATCATTGGCAATGGATGGATGTTATACCCATAGCTTCAGAGTCAATGAACGAGACCGTTCATAAAAGTACCTGGCAGATACCATCATTGCTTCACAAAGGTCTCAAACCTATCAGACCTTGGGATAATGAAGTATATATTCCCCCAGCAATTGAATTAGGACCTTTAGGAAGAATCCAGACTGCACAACAAAAGCTCGTAAAACAAGCCGATAAGAGATCCCGAAGAACACGATTAAAGAGATTTAGAAACCCACTAAAGGAAGTTTGGTCTTGGTCAGGAAACCAATTCCATCTGATATGAAAGAAAGGGTGTACACCAAATTTCCACCGCTTTAATATAGCCCCTACCTGATAGCTCAATCGCTACAGAATGGAAGTTACCGACTGGCCCGAATCGATAATGGAGAAATCCAGGGCACATTTAGTGCAGCCATCTTGATATTGTATCACGCCGAATAACAAGTGGAAACATCGAGGGAGAATTGAAAAATAACAACTCGAAGATTTTTATTTTTGAAGAGGTAGGTGGCGTATGTGCCCATTTACGATAGTATGGTCGGGCGTGAATTTGAAGAGAGCGCGCCGTGACGTCAGCGAGCCCTTGACCAACTGTCGAGCCACCATACTTTCAACCCGCCGCGTGTCCCACGTGTGGTCATCGAATATGGAAATCTGTATACATGTAAGGCTTTTGTTATGGAAGAAAATTATATCAGCACTTCAGAATTACATTAGGAGTAATTCACCAGTTAATTCCTGATGTTTTAATGGAAATTGCTAATCATCTGGATGCTTCTATGGATATGGCCAATGGGATGTAAATCTTGCATTACGTAATGCGAGTTGAACGATCGATATGAGTCCTTGGGACAGTATAAAAGCCAGCCCTGTGAGAGGTCGGTTACACAGTCAACGAACATTTCATCAGTCGTCATACTAGTCCACGTGTGTGTGTCGCTACGACAGTATAATACGCCGTCATTATGAGCGAGAGCTCCTTGGAAAGAAGCAATTGCTACCACGTTACTATGTCCGAGTGGACTTAGCCTTGTGCTACGTTAGTGGTA
The DNA here is from genome assembly GCA_946902985.2 of Meconema thalassinum. NCBI lineage: Eukaryota > Metazoa > Arthropoda > Insecta > Orthoptera > Tettigoniidae > Meconema > Meconema thalassinum. The sequence goes on from OX336398.1 coordinate 210,667,035, forward strand.
ACATCACAGTGTTTCCAAGTGCTTCAAAACTTATAATTATTCATCTGGTTGAATACTTCAAGAAATCCAAAGGTATGTGAGTGTGACTTGTTATACACAAGTATCTGACTGCTGTCTTGTGTGTTATTCCCACCACTTACACCAAACATAAGAACTGGGACCACATTCAAATTTAGCCATTGAATATTTGAAATGCTAATAGGCTACCCTAACAGCATACATTTGTACGGGGAATATGAGGCCAGATTCCGCCCATGTTTGGTAAAGACACTCTCATCAGGAATTGTTATCATTTGCCTGTACCGTCAGACCACTGGGTTATATAAGTGGACTTCCTAATTGACAATGGGCCATACTAGCAGCGTGCCTTGTGTGCATGAGAACCAACCCCATGATAGGATAAATTCCCTGCCCCAATTATCGAAAATGGTTAGCAGCTAAGGCGGCGGTATGTGAGGAAATCATGCCAGGATGACCCATTAGGAGCGAGGAAATGGCCACCTGCGGCTTATTTCTGTGGACGACAGGAGAGTTGAACGCTATAAAATGTCCCATGCCCAGCGTTTAGACTTCACAGATCCGTGGTGCCAGGATTCGATCTGCACCGAGGGAGTTGAACACTAAGACATGTCCCATGCCCAGCGTATAGACTTCACATATCCGTGGTGCCAGGATTCGATCTGCACCGAGGGAGGTCCAATCGCCATAGAAATTACGATATCGTAGACTTCCGAAAAGCCTAAATATTTTCTAGAGCCATGAATTTTCCGCCGTTCCGATAAACGAATTCACTTTCTCTATTATTAAGAAACGCCATTAGAGTTAGAATGGTTGCATTTTTAGGAGTATTTTTTCCTTGTAATCAAATTAGACTTGCAGCTGAAGTGCAATCCTCAAAGTTTCATTCTAATATTGCAGTAAATAATATGGGAAGTCCTACCCCGTTCATAACGCAGCAGATTTACGACACAGAATATGTATTAATAATTTATCCTCTGCATGACAGAACATATTTTTTAATAATAATAATAAAATTAATAATAATAATTGATACTTCTATGAATTAACACTGATGAATGCTGAATTTTATGAATAGCTATGTAAGTTTATAAATCTGAGAGCTTACGATCTGTTATCTTATCGGGTATTGATAAATGAAGCTTAATTGATGTTATTTTGTGCCAATGCACTTTGTGAAGGTAGTTGAATGAGGTGTTGATCCTCGTGTTGAGTGTATGTTGCGGGAGTCGTATCCTGATCCACAGAAAGCTGCATGCTTTATATTATGAAATAAAATAGGAGTTGCGGGAGTTAGATCCTTTCCCATAATGCTTCAATGTGTTCCAAATCCTAAAGACTTCCCCTGAGATATTATCAGCTCAAATTGTTGATTTATTACAAGCAATGTAATGCGTGCTGTTCCTATTATCCAAGCAATGTTGTCATGCCAACTTTTATTGTGGCCATCTGAATTCATGTTCAGTGCAGTAGATCCTGAAATTTATGAAAGAATATTCAAAGCTAACTTCAACAAAACCAATACTGGTTATTATTATTGTAATCAATGTTCTGCTGTAAAAATTTAACTGCTGTTCTCAATAATAGTCTTTATGATGTATTTAAACAAACTGCGTTAAGAAATGTGTCATTTCATAAGAGAATCAAGAATCGAATGTGCAACCCATCCATGCTAGTGTCATGATTAATTGTAAATAAGTGAATAGAATTATTTAATAGTGCCACTTAATAGGGTAAATTTAAATATAATTTTATGTATTCTCGAATTGAATAGATTAACAAATTAATGTGTGATTTATAAACATAGTCTAGACCAACGGACAATCTTAAATATGACTATAAAAGCATAAAATCCGCTAGGGAATGCGTGCGCTATTGTTTTGCTTCTGCCAGCAGGCAGTTATTTATTGAATATATTTTATTTGGTGAATTGGTTTGTTATGAAATGTGTCTTTAATTTTCTGTTATATGTCGTGACGTCTTTCCTTTTCCTTTACAGGGAGCACGAGTACAGTGTATAGTACTTACAGCCAAAGCCCAGAACGCCGCGAGAGAGATCTCATGATAACACTGTATTTACTGCTACCTGGCATGTGGTTGTCTGTTCACTCCAGGTGTACAGACGGGCACAGTACATAACCACAAGATGGCAGCTGTGCAAAATTTTAAAATCTCGTTTTTATTTGTTGTGTCTTTATCATGTGATTTAATTTTCAATAATACACTTACGCAATAATCTTCATGTAATAGTGCATAGCTCTATCGCCTACATAAATAAATATCCAACATGGCGACCATCCAAATTATTTAGACGGTTCTGAATATCTACGGATCTATTACAGCAATTAAACTGAAATTGTGTATGTTGAGAGAGGCAACGTAAGTAGTATATATGAAAATAGGCTATTTAGTTCTTCACGGAACTACTTGTTGATAATACAACCAACATCCTAACTGATGAGTCGTGATGTCTAATGGGCTATATCAATAAGGTGTTCTATTATCTTAGCTTAATCATCACTTTTACACTCTCTGGATCTTTTATGCGATTTGCCCAGTTTCTGGAGACTAAACACCACATTTGATGTCTTCTACCATAGCATATCCCCTTTCTCCTTACAAAAAGTATTTTCAATTAACTGAGATGTAAAAATCTAATGAAAGAAAAAACTCACATTTTAAAGGAACATTTCATGCTTTAAGGAGGTACCTCGTACCTTACTTGCATCAGGAGAGCGTGGGTTAGAATTTCACCTCGGCCGTCCTGAAAATTGTATTCGTGGTCTCCCATTTTCACCCCCGGGTTCCTTTCAACGGGTTCATGGCTGACTTCCTGCCAAGTTAGCGATCACCTGGGTGATCGGCCTGTCACCATCCCCTGTTGTATCTGCTGACCAAGTGTGTTCAGCTCCTAAACCAAGCGATAAAAAGGGTGATATGCTATGTTTATTCCCTAAATTTTGAGGTACAAAATTAGACAAAGCTAAAAACGGAGATCTTCAAAACAAGTAGACAAGGCAACAATGACTGCGGAATGACAGTAGCAAATATCACTCTAGTAACAGACCCGCGTAACAACGAGCGTAGGCCTGCTCTCTGCTGCGAAACGAACATTTGCTTTATTTTATTTCATTTTCATTGAACTGCTCTGGAGGTAGATTGAACGTCTCAGGGTGAATACAATGGAGTTTATACGGGATATATTACTTTTACATTATAGACAGGCCTATCATTTGTGTCCACCACGATCGGAGATGTTACGAGCACCACCGTGGGGACAGGCTCTCCAGACACTGAGGATGAGTGGGTTCGAACTCCACCTTCGTCCATCCTTGAAATGCCCTTCCGAGGTTTCCCATTTTCAACCACAAGCCGATGTCGGGATAGACACTATTTGTCCGGTTTCATTTATCTCCATTCATCTATATATTTAAAACACTAAGGCGATTTTTGTTACATCGAGAATGAGATAACGTCTCAACCGATTGACTTCGTAATGCATTCTAACGAGAGCTCTTGGCATGTAGATTTGCAGAGTGTCTTTAAAATAAACAAATATATTACAGAATATTTTTAAATTAATAAACAAAAATTCCGAAATCTTGCCTATCACGCATGCGCACAATCGCCTTGCCTTATGAAAGTCATGGCGGTTACAAGTCCATCGCGTTTTAATTTCATGTTTATGTATAAGAATTATAAAGGAGGGGAACATTGCTTATTACGTTTTCATGACATACACTGGAATTACCAGACAGAAAATGCTGAAAAACGTAAACTGACATCAAATTTTGAGTGTGCTTGATGCTTAAGTCCCTTAATATTACGCGTTGTTACCAATGCTTCGGTAGCTCAGGTGGTTAAGCCGTACTCTCTTAATTTATGCATCACCCAATGTAAGGGGGTTCGAATCCCCCCTCCGGCATATTTTTTATTTCCGTATTTTCCTTTCTTGCAATTGCTATTATATTGCCAAAACATATTTAACTCTTGGCATTCCCATATGTTACAGAATATTTTTAAATTATTAAACAAAAATTCAGAAATCTTTCCTATCACGCATGCGCACAATCGCCTTGCCTTATGACAGTCATGGCGGTTATAAGTCCAAAGCGTTTTAATTTCATGTTTATGTATAAGAATTATAATGGAAGGGAACATTGCTTATTACGTTTTCATGACATACACTGGAATTACCAGACAGAAAATGCTGAAAAACGTAAACTGACATCAAATTTTGAGTGTGCTTAATGTTTAACTGCCTTAATATTACGCGTTGTCACCAGTGGTTCGGTAGCTCAGGTGGTTAAGCCGTACTCTCTTAATTTATGCATCATCCAATGTAAGGGGTTCGAATCCCCCCTCCGGCATGTTTTTTTTATTTCCGTATTTTCCTTTCTTGCAATTGCTATTTTATTGCCAAAACATATTTAACTCTTGACATTCCGTTAACTAAGGAATTCTACGTTCCCATCTCAATTTAACTTAAAACGCTATGGTAATTTCATTGAAAAGCTTTATAAGTTCCAACATTCGACAGATTACATTTGCAATAACGGTAGGCTATTTATCTTTATTGCTACAGAAGTTTTGGCATATTTTTGCACATGGGATAACTGTGAATCAAGGATTGTACGAATTCCAACACATTACGAAGAATATATGCAGTGAATCCACCCGAGTGTCTTCAAATCGAGCCATGTGCTACGTAACTCATTTGTTTTCCTCAGTTCTTTCTTTGCCTTATAAACATACAAGGCATGTCCAAAATGTTGTTACATGAAATTCCACTAATGAATTGTACCTTTACCAGTTATACGGCAATAATACAATAGGCCTACGTTGAAATTCTGATACCGGTATTACAAAATGTAGGCCTACTTTTGATTAGATTGTTATCCAAATTAACTTCTATATTTCAGTAGCAGATGCCGCTGCAGTCGAATGTTGGAACCGCCATTTGTATTGTGTTTCCGATCTTTCTGTTATATAGTCTTTGGTGGTCTGTTATAGTCTTTGGTGGTGAGTCGTTTTCTGTCGAGAATACATATCGCAGCTTCTACGAATTGTTAAACCTTTCATTGTATATACCATAACAACGGCATACTAGAAAGTGACTACGCAGAATTACTGGGCCGGTTTGTCTCGATAATTCATTGCCAGCTTTAAGAGTGGGCTTCCCTGTGTAAATACGACTCTTGACACGTACAGGAAATATAATTGTAAAACTGGCTCCATTATTAAGGTGACTGGCGAAGTGGTTCTATGCTCCTCTTCATAATTTACTGTCATGGATATCCGAAGAATTGTACCAATAACAGGTGACGGAAATTGCTTATTTAGAGCAGTTTCGTACTGTTTGTATCGAAACGAAGAACGTCATAGCGAGTTGCGTTTGCAAACTGTTACAAAAATTGTTGCTGACTGGAATATTTATAAGGATTTTATTATTGGCGATGAGTCTTATCGCCTTCCCCTCAACAACCAACTTGAGTATGAAAATCTTATGTCTCGGAACGGTGAATATGCTGGTCATGTTGAACTCCATGGTATAAGCCAATTGTTTAATGATTATTTGTTTAGAGTGCATAACGATGAGAGTAACCACGTTGTAGATTATGGCAATGGAAGTGTTATTTGTCATTTATTGTTTAGCGGCTCCGTTGATGCAGGACACTATAGTGTGATCGAATACGACATACGACATTAATTTGGGGATAAATCCTACTGTAAATAGACGCATTCGACGAAAAAGAACATTAACCGGTCGTGTGGAAACTACAAATAGACGCAAAACAATGAGAAATCGGAGAAAAGGCGAAACCACTTTTAATATAAAATATAAATCTGCCATTTCAGAAACAATGCCAGATATTATGCCGTACAGGGTCGGGTCCTTGACGAACGAATGTAAACATTGTTCTGCATTGTTCTTCTCTTGCGAAAAAACTACGCTTGGTTACTTCGGCCTTTACTGTTGCAATGGTAAAATTAATCTGCCGGAATATAAAATACTTGACAGGCTTAAGCCATTTTTCACTGGAAATGATGATACCTCAAGGAACTTCAGAGAGAATATTCGGCAGTACAACAATTCTATGTCCTTCGTTTCCTTTGGTGCCAATGTTACCGTACCACCTGAACACGGTCCATATTGTTTTAAAATTTCAGGAATTGTACATCATCGCATTTCTTCCATATATTCCAAAAATATAAGCGACAGTTGTTACGGCCAATTGTATGTATTAGACTGCACAGAAGCTAATCAAATCAGATTAGCAAATCGAGCGAATTCTTGCATCAGGGAGGGTACACTTCATATTCTAAATAATATTTTGCAAGAACATAACCCTTACATTCAACTGTATAAGACAATGCATTCAAAAATATGCGAAGAAAATGAACTGGCTTTAAGAGAAAAACGTCAACCGTTAGATTTGGTCATGCGCTTTTACCATGAACCTCAAGAAGATCCTAGACGTTACAATAACCAAATAGCTTATAAAGATATAAGCTATTTGCAATAACCCAGCTTCCTCAGAGATTGCAGCTATTTTTGAAACAACTGACGGCGCTCCGGCTTCACACCGCCACATAGCCGTATTTTCTAATCAGGGAGTTTTAAAGGAAATTGATGTTGACAGCATGCATTGTGATCCATTAACTTACGTTTTAATCTGGCCTTGCGGAGAAACAGGGTGGCATATTTCACTGCCAACAGGAGGGAACCGTAAGACGAACGTTAGGCAAAATATGACAATGCGTGAATATATTTTGTATAGGCTGTCGATTCGAGGTTGTCCTCCCGCAGGAGGTTTCAACCCTTTACTTAATGCAGGTAAACTTACCCAACAATTAATAGTTGACTATTATTGTCGAATAGAAGGAGATAGACTAAAATATATTCGCAATCAACAAACGAAATTGCGTGTCGATACCTACGTTGGTCTTGCTGATGCTTTACACTTTAGAGCTGAAAATGAAAGTTTAAGAGCTGGTCGCATAGTTATTTTGCCTTCTACTTTTATTGGTAGTCCCCGAAATATGTTGCAAAATTATCAGGATGCAATGGCAATTGTGAGAAAATTTGGCAAGCCAGACCTCTTCATAACTTTCACTTGCAACCCATCATGGCCTGAAATTACTACTAGCCTCCAACCTTATGAAAATGCAAACAATAGACCTGATGTCGTTGTTCGCGTTTTTCATGCGAAAGTGAAGGAACTCTTGCGTTTAATAAATCAAAAGCAAATTTTTGGCGAGGTACAAACTTTCTTATATACGGTTGAGTTCCAGAAACGAGGTTTACCTCATATACACTTACTGGTTTGTCTTCGAGATAGTTGTAAATTACGAGAAATCTATGATATTGATATGACAGTTTCTGCAGAAATACCAGATCCTTCCAATACAACATTGTACAACTTAGTAAAGACACACATGGTACATGGACCTTGCGGCCTTCTGAATCCCAATTCAATTTGCATGAAGGATGGAAGATGTAAGAAGGGTTTTCCAAAAGACTTTGTGCCAGAAACTAAAGAGAATGTGAACGGCTATCCACTTTACCGTAGGCGACAGAATGGAAGATCATATAGGCCTATTAAACGAGTACAAGGCACCAATGTTGAAATCGACAATCGCTTCATTGTTCCATACAATCGATATCTATTGATGTACTTTCAGGCCCATATTAACGTCGAAATCTGTGCAAGTGTACACAGCATCACATACATAAATATGTTTATAAGGGGCATGATTGCGCTAACTTGAAAATCACGGCAAACGATGGAATGCTACATCATGACGAAGTTTCTATGTATTTGAATGCTAGATATGTTGGGTCAAGTGAGGCTGCATACAGGATTTTTGGTTACAACATGCACGAACAGTCCCACATTGTTGCCCGGTTACCTGTCCATTTACCAGACCAACACGATGTATTTTTTCATGCCGATGATTCTCCCAAAGCATTAATACGGGCTCAGTTAAAAAGTACACAACTCACTGCATGGTTTCAGCTGAACCAAAATCCAACAACTAGGAGTGCATATATTTATCCTGAAACACCCGTTCATTATGTATGGGATAAATGCAAATGCATTTGGAAAAAACGACTTAGATTCGAAAAGGTAATAGGTCGGATGTACAATGTTTCTCCATCTGAATCAGAAAGATACCATCTGAGCTTACTTTTACTTCACATAGTAGATGCCACAAGCTTTGAGGATCTTCGAACATACCAAGGTGTTACCTGCCCAACATATAAGGATATGGCAATTAAACTTGGTTTGCTTATCGATAATTCAGAATGGCAACGCTGTTTGATGGAAGCATCGGTTTTCCAAATGCCCTTTCAACTGAGACAGTTATTCGCCTACATATGCATATTTCATCAACCTTGCAATGCCAGTCACTTATGGGACATGCACAAAAACTCTCTCTGTGAAGATTATTTAAAGTCTGAAGATGAAAATACAGCTTATCAACTATCTCTCAGAGATATTAATAAAACTCTGCAATTGCATGGTTTCTCTCTGCCAACATTTAACTTGCCTGTTGGTACTGACACACACTCAAACGATCAAACTACTAATGAGCCAGTGTTCCCTTTTGATTTGGCTGACCTGGTGTCCTTAGCAAACCAGGAACAACTTTCAATTATTAATGAAATCACTAGCGTTCTTCAAAATAACAACACAACTGTCACGAACGCATTCTTTATTGACGGTGCTGGGGGCACAGGAAAAACATTTATTTACCGATGCTTAATACAAAAGTTCTGGAGTTTAGGGCTCATGTTATATCAGTAGCATGGACCGGAATAGCCGCTGTTTTGCTACCCAACGGTCGAACAGTACACAGTATATTCAAAATTCCTCTAAATTTAAATGAGAGTTCAGTGTCTGGATTAAAATTAAATTCCAAAGCAGCTGACGATATTCGATTAGCACGGCTCATAATATGGGATGAAGCCCCAATGGCAAATATTCATTCATTAATGTGTGTGAATCGTCTTCTAAAAGATATTATGGGTAATGACATTCCATTTGGTGGGAAAATTACTGTTCTTGGAGGAGACTTTAGGCAGGTTTTGCCTGTTGTTCCGCACGCTTCTCGCCAAACAATTATTCAAAACAGTATTAAATACTCTCCTCTCTGGCCCTTCTTCAAAATACGCTGCTTATATAAAAACATGCGGTTGAAACCAGAAGAAATTGAATTTTCTGATTTTTTGTTACAAATTGGTAACGGTGACTACCCCTCTGTAGATGGTGAGGAATCAAATGTTATTGAACTACCACCCAGAATTTTAGCGCATGATGACATCGTGACTGAGATTTACGGCGAAACATTCATTTCAACGAAAGATATAATCAATTTCTCGAAAGTATGCATTCTAACACCAAAAAATGAACACTGTAATGAAATTAATTTGAAAGTCATCGAACTTATACCCGGTAGTTCAAAAACATACACCAGCGTTAACAGATTAATTACTGAAGATGAAAGCCAGCTACTTCAATTTCCTACAGAATTCTTGAATTCCTTGGAATTAAGTGGTTTGCCTCCACATATTCTTACTCTAAAAGTTGGAGCCATAGTTATGCTCCTCAGAAATCTGAACGTTTCCCAAGGGCTCCTGAACGGAACCAGATTATTTGTAAAGAATATGTATGAAAATTGCTTGGATTTGGAAATAATCAGCGGAGATAAAATTGGGCAGAGAGCTCTAATCCCTCGAGTTGATTTAACACCATCCGACAAAACCCTTCCATTTTCTTTTCAGAGACGTCAATTTCCAATTCGCTTGGCATTCTGTATCACAATTAATAAAGCTCAAGGGGAAACTCTCGAACGTGTAGGTCTCTATTTACCTCAGCAAGTTTTCAGTCATGGCCAGTTATATGTTGCAATGTCAAGAGTGCGATCCTTCGACGCCCTTAAAGTTTCAATAGTGCCAAAAAGTAGTCGTACAAAGAATGTCGTATATAAGGAAATCCTTCGGTAATTATTTTACCATTGACCATCATGTTTCGACTTCGTAAAGCACTCTGACAAAAGCTCTTGGCCTGTAGATTTGCAGAGTGTCTTTAAGAGAGAAAAAATATGTTACCGACCTGTGTTATTGTGATGGTTGTATTAATGCGTGTATCTGTAATTAACGTGAGAATTAGGAAGGAGAACGCCGAGGCCTTACTTAAGGAACCATCCCGGTATTTGCCTGGAGTGGAAGTGGGAAACCGAAGAGAAACACATCCAAGATAGTTAAGGTTGGAATCGATCCTACCTCTCCTCAGTTTTACCTCACGAGGCTGAGTGCGTCCCGTTCCAGCCCTCAGGCCAGAATTACATTTCTTGGCAGAGAAGGGAAATGAATCCGGATCTCTGGGGCGATGGCCAAGAATATACTTAATAGTGGGCTTCCCTATGTTAATGCGTTTTTCGACATGCACTGGACATATAATTCTAAAACTGCCTCCTTTACGGTGGCTGGCAAAGAGTCAGTGCTCATCCTGTAATTGGTGAAGTGATTCTATGCTCCCCTGCATAGTTTGCTGTTAAAGAAACCCAAAGGATTGAACCTATAACAGGCGATAGAAATTGCTTATTTCGAGAAGTTTCGTGCTGTTTATATCAAAATGAAGAACATCGCCCTGAGCTTCATTTGCAAACTATTGCAAACATTGTTGCTTACAAGGATAATTTTAAGGATTTTATTATTGGCGATCAGCCTCATCGCGTTCTCCTCAGCAACCAACTTAGTATAAAAGTCTCTGAACGGTGAATACACTGATCATGTTGAACTTCATTGTATAAGCCAATTGTTCATTGATTTTATTTGTTTAGAGTACATAACAATGAGTCTAACCACACTGTTGTTTTTGCAAGGGGAGTATTATTTGGCATTTAATATTTAGCGGCTCCATTGATGCAGGGCACTATAGTGTTATCGAATAAGACGTTAATTTTGGGAGAAATACTACTATAAAACCCCGTTCGACGAAAAGGAACATTGTCCGGTCGTATGTTAACTGCAAATTGACGCAATAAAGTGAGAAATCGGACAAAATACGAAGCCACTTTAAAAATCCAATATAAATATAAATATGCCATAAAAATACTCCCATTTTCTTTTAAGAGCCACCAATTTCCAATCGCTTGGCATAATTTATCACAATCAATAAAGCTCAAGAGGAAGCTATGGAACGTGTAGGTCACTATTTGCCTCATCAAGTTTTCAGTCATGGGCAGTTATATGTTGCAAAGTCGTCTTTCTCTGTAATCATACAAATAATGCATATAAGAAAATCCTTCCGTAAATATTTTCCCAATGACCGTCATGTTTTGACGGGTTTCAACTAGTTTCATTTTAAATTACATGTCGTGAGGTGGATGTCAGGAAGAGCATCCGGTAGTAAAATTCATTTGCCACTGACAAACTCACCTCATCCCCCGACACAGGAGGAATAAGAATATTGAGGGGTAAACATACAGCACATTTTTGAGTCCACAAAAGTTAGGTCATACGCGTAATATTTGCCTTCCTATTCCATGGTTCTCCACATATAAATGTCACGTTTGTTTGTTTAATTTCTATATAATAAAGCATTTATTGCTTTATATAATAGAGCATTTATTGCTTTATTATACAGGGTTTGTTCTGAAAGTAGTGAGACTGAGTCAGTTTAAAAAATGTATTAACAGAAATGATACATACGCTCAATATTCATCAAAGTAGGACCCTTCTGCATGCACACTCCGCTGTCAGCGAGACTTTCAACCCTCGTACGCTTTCTGGAAGGCGGCGATCAGAATGCTGTCGAGCTCCCTCTTCACAGTCTGTTGCAATGCTTTCACGGAGCCGTGACGGTGTCTTTTAGGGTGGCTTTGAGGCGGGGAAGAGGATTAAGTCTGCTGGGGCAATGTTGGGACTGTAGGGTGGATGAGGCAGGGTTGCGATATTGCATTGGGCCAGGTACGCCCGCACGTGGAAGGCTGTGTGGCGCAGCGTATTGCCATAATGGATCCGCCAGGAGTTGGCGGTCGCTGGGCGGACACGGACGATGCGTTTTCTCAGCCATTTAAGGACCTCCACGTAAAACCTTTCTCTGCGGTCATTGTCAAAATAATTCTTCACTCTTTATACAATTTCGTCCGTTTTGGTGCTCGAAGGTCGTCCTGAACGTGCGTCGTCTTCAACTTCCTCTCTCCCCTCCCAAAAGAAGCTTGGTTCAGTCAAAAGCGCTCAATTTGCCCATGGCGTTATCACCGTAAGCCGAGATCATTTCGTGAGTCTCTTTCCCGGTTTTGTCGAGCCTAATACAAACTTTGATGGTGTAGCGCGCTGTTTCAACAGACAAACCATGACACAGCGTGACGAGTGCACTTGCAGAGATTATGGAGACAAGTGATTTACACTCCACTACAGCTGGGAGCCAACTGTGTGGCTGGCTCTCAGCCTTCCTTACACCCCCCTCAGGAGGAGAAACCGTGGACAGTCTGTCCGTCAGTGCGTGAAATATGCGGTCCGACTACTTTCAGGACAGACTATGTATATAAGTTGTATGTATTCCTCTTCTCTCGTAGTATTTGAATTCAACGTTTAACATACTGAACCCAAATTCGGCTTATTTTACGTCATATTTGTGGTCATTTCTGTCCCCAATGGTATTGGTTTTGTATGGACTGATACTGGATTCATGCTAAGAATTGAGTTTTTGGCAAAGTTGAGTAGTTTCAAGTGCATCATGGGACTACAAGAGAAGGTCATTTTCCAATGGAAATGAGCTGGACTGCGCCTATATTGGGATTATTGTGGTATCCACGAGTATTTTGAGGGTGACCCTATAACCAATCAGGAAGATTTTATTTTATTCGGAGGACTCTGAAACGTCACCACGTTATATGTATTTCCAGTAATTGGCATTATTAGGAAGATTATATCGCATGAGAAGACGTCTAAATTAAAAAGGAAGCTTCAGATAAAATTGTAAGGACGTAGACAATCGCTGTACTTTGTTTAATTGTTATATACATGTACGCGAAATCTACCCCCTCCCATAGCAAAATGGTGGCAGTGGAAATTTTAGGCAGGAGCGGAGTGAGCGAGGAGGATCATTCTGACTTTGAAATCGCAAGAGACGTGAGGTGCGGGACGTGTCGTTCCCAGAAGCACCCAAGGCTAAATTGAAGTAGCGGGGGACTGCCTACCCTATCGAGTCGACCCCAACTCGGGTCAAGCAGAGGGAAGAAAGACCGAACTTGCCGTGCTGTATATTGAAACTAGGCGAAGTCGAATCGAAGCTTATAACAGTGAAAGTAAAGACAATGAAGCAATTCCACGAATATGGGCGTGTGTATAATGAAGTTACAGACACTCAGTAATGAATTTCAGCGAGATTAGTAAGAAGATATTGTTATAAAACACAGAAAAAGTGCGTGTTGGAAAAACGTCACGCTAGCAACAGCTTATGCGCAGTGCAAGCGAGTGAGACTGTGTGAATTAGGGACTTGCAGTATAGATCCAAAAACGTGCCTTGCTACAGAACTGCGTGAAGGAACATTGAGTTGGCATATTAAACCGATAGCCGCATTGAGCAATTATTCACGATGTGTTATACAATAAAACGATTTCGAGTGATATCTGACTTCGACATGAAGGTGGTGATGATGGCTTAAGCTAATTACGTGCGCCTGGAATACAGATATCAGAAAGTAGATCCTTCACGAGTGAACCTGATTTAGACATTGAACATTTTCAACGTAGTACCGAGCCAAGTTGAACGTTCATTGAATTGTTATGGCTTCACACTATTCGAAGTTCATTTCAGTCTATCACCATGAATGTTTATCAACGATATTACTCATTTACGATGATCAACTTGAAAACTCGACGGAGATTCGACATGATACTGCTAGAATTGTCAAGATCGGAAGGGATTATCCCACCGAACTCAGAAGGGACTACTAGAGCCGAGGAGAAAGCAGTTCGCTTTCAAGAACGAGCGAGGTTCGAGCCCCAGAGACAGCAGTTCATCCGATGCAGCGGACAGCAGTTCGAGTCCCCACTCGTGCTGTAATACGAGTCCATCAGGGTATATATTGAGCCCGCTCAGGCTCATGCATGATATATATCTTTGAGAGCATATTGACTTGACATGCTCAGTTCTACACACCCTGAAGCTTCCTCATGAACAATTCGTTATTTTGACTACGGAGAGGACAGCTTATTTTCCTCCTAGAGATATATACTCACTATTTTTAAGCCACATATCTCAGGAGCTTGAAATATTTAATTCTGCTTAATTTGCCATTTTCTATGCCTTTTGGGAATGGCAAATATATTTCTGGTAAAGGTATTTTTCACCGCAGACATGCGGAGGCTTATGAAAGTAGTCACTGCTTTGACTAGACAACTTCCTTGGAATCAGGAAACCGTGCCATGCACGCACCACACCGTTGTGATAGTCCGCTGAAGCTGGACGCTTGTGTCGATTGTCCGTCTGATAGACGAAGGCCATTATAGGCGTACGAAGACCCCACATTTGGGAAGACATTAATCTACAGCCATCGAGCTGAATTGAACAGTTTAAACGACGCACAGTATTACTTTAGGCTCAGTAAAGCCAGTGCAACGTTGATGTGAATATAAAATCTTGATCGTGTGAAAACTTCGACTTTTCACCAACCACGAGGACCGTCTGTAGGCAGACGAGAGTAACATTAGTTTTTCTTAAAAGTGAAATATTAAGTTGACGACAACGTCGTGTTGCCTAGTGTGTGCTACTGTACAATTGCAGTATGAAAAACCAATTTATCGCGTGCACACAACAGTGATTACCCAGATTCTTTGTGATTTAAACCTTGTAAAATCAGTGTTTGATTTACCACGTGCTGGTAAAATAGAATATGTGACAGGTAAAGCAGAGTATTTGAACAACCTGCAAATATTAGAGCCAGTGAGCATTTTCTCACATCTTACACTAGAATTAGTGAATATTTTTTCAACCACGATGATTAACGTTATGCGCCACGTGCTGATATTTCTACAACCGTACTGTGAGAAGATGATGGAGGAGTAATTTACCATGTGAGGGTAACTCCAACGGAATACGCCAACACCATGGGATTGTCCAGCCGACGCTACTACGTACAAACCATGTACGGTTTACTAACTGATGACCACGACGACATGCTTAAATCAATAGCCTTACCCATCATAAAAATGTTTGGAACCTTGAAGGCATTTAACCCCTTCCAATGGGAGTTTTGGAAGGTGATCTACCACATCATGTAACCGTGAGTCATGTAAACATTGTAAGAAGTTTGTCCAGGTTGAAATAGTAGTGATTGCATTGTATTTTGAGCCGAAACGCCACGATATTTGACCACATAGGTAGGAAATGTGTGTACTTTATTTATTTAGCACTGGGACAATATTTCAGTGAGACACCCCAAGTCCGTGTATTTTACGGCAGGTGCAATCTTCATGTATTTCAGAGAATTTTATGTCAGAGTAAAGGACATCTTCAACTACAAGAGATGTAGACTTTTGTGAAAGTAGGGGTCAGGCCATAGTTAGGTCCCTTCTTTAATTTGAGAGCTCATTCTCGTATCACTTTTCGGCCGACCGTTGCCGTAACATTTTTGTACCATTTATTTGTCATTTTCGTGAGTACATTTTAACACGTGTAGTTCGAGAGGAACCAACTCATATACTGTTAGGTGGATGAACTAACCAATCTCGTATCATTTAAAACATCACATCAGAGGTGAGATGTTTGATTTTTGTTGTGGAGATGGCCAAACCACACTTATCAAATTCTACATGTACATAGAACGAGTGACATATCTTCAGATATCAGTGCAGTCGGAATGCACGAGTGTTATGTCTTAAAGTTTATACTCTTTGAACATTATGAAACGTTATATCTTTTTAAAGGGCATGTAATCCCAGGAAACCCTATTAGGGAGTGATGAGACATTGTCAGATGATCTGTAGAACACTATAGGACTTTATTTCGTGCTCCTACAAGATTATAAAATGATCATTTCAGAAGCGTTATTCTTTGCTATGCTAAATGAGCTGCACGCGAAGCAGACAGGCTTGCTTGCGCCCAGCTGATAACCGGTTTTCCCGAGAAACAAAAGTGAGACAACTTGGATGACTACATTTTTGTGTGCTACATTATGTCACGAGCCTAGGAAATTTGAAGGTCACAGGTATTAATAACCATGCTATGAGAGCAGCTTAGGGAGCTGTCAACACCTGTTATTGTTATGAAGTAACGGAACGCACGTCGATGCGAATTCCTTAAATGTTTTAGCCGACGACTTTGATCGCCTGGTGCGTTGTAGTAAGGTTTAAAATATCATGTTAATTGACCCAGCTCTGTATAAATTAGGCTAGCCAGTGTAATTGTTGTGTCTGTGAACACATTTATTTGGTATTTGGCAGGACGGAATGAATGTTCGCCTTACCCTTGGTTTATTCCGGCGTTTTTGAGCTATGCTAAGACGACCGATGCACCGCGCGCAGTTGGTGTAAGACGCACTAACCTGTGTTATTGTCTGACTTGTTGAAGTCAAGGTATTTGAGTGAATCTCCAGTGAGATCACCTATTGCAGCCTACGACTGGTGTCATTAATACAACCAACTAAGCCACATTTAAACCTACAACCTAAATTAAAGCATAATTGTCCTAAACCAACGGATTAAATAATTATTATAAATAATTTACAGCTATAATTTTGCAACCGATTGTTTGTTGTTAGCGACACCGTGACTTCAATCCATTTACATACCGGAGATGACTTTTAAATGAGCTGACACTACTTGTACCGACGACATTCGATCTACGGGACCGATAGTCAGTAACTTGCGGCCCGCGTGATCTGAAGCTTGTAAGACGCAATTGTAATTGCGCTTTGCCAACGTAACTTACATGCCTGAGATGACGATTGACTACAAACAGTATGTCAATTCGCGAAGGTAGGCTTGCATAAGAGTGTTTACTTTATTCCCTAGTGCATTTATTCCCATTGATTCCTTATTAGACATAAGAGTGTTTATGCAATGTTTTTTTGATAGTCAGTGGTCAAACTATCATTAGCTTTGGTAATAAGCATTTGTTTACGACGCATCTCGTCGTAATACTTTCGTCCACATAGGCATTAGATAAAATTATAAATGTAATTTAAATGTGGACGTGGTACCATCCTAACTTAGGGATAGTACTTTCTTGATGTTAAATGTAAATTCTGCTGAGTCATTTGTTTGTAAATTTGCTACGCGTAAATTATTCATGTGCCACGCGCCTAATTTGCTTTGCTATTCTTCTCATGTAACTAGGATTTCGCGGGGGTCATTAACGTCAAAATAGGGATGACTCATAAATGTATTTAGATTTGCGGATTAGCCGATTTCGACCCTCGGAAATGATTAGGGGTCTTACTTGAATAAATCATTCACGAAACTAACTTAAGACTGGATCTCTTTTTATTGCTAGCTATGTTTTTTGGATGTATTTCTTTGGGTCGTCTTTGTTTCCGTGCCCAATGACCAATGACCCAGATCGCCTGGATCAAGCCTCTCGTGCTGAGCTAGCCCACAAAGAAATGCACCCGATCCTCAGGAGTTTGGGTTCGAAGGACGGGGTCTTTCGAAGTGCCATCTTTTCGGCGGATGGTACCCGGAATACCTCCTCGAACGGGCTCAATATTCAGTACTTCTGATCCCGCCAGATTCAACACCAGGTAGAAACACCGAGTTATATTATTTGTAGTTTGAGAATTAGACAATTCTATTGATCAACAAATCTTTCATTATATTGTGTGCCATTGATTCTTCGAAATTTTTACAGCTCGATGCTTAGTTGGATGTTAAGGTTTTCATACCAGCTTGAACGTCGATCGTTATGTTGTGGAACATCAAGATTATCCTTTTAACATTTTATTTCTCTTTGGAGATCATTTAGATATTTTTATAATTCAACTCAGTTGAATTTCTTTTGAATTTAAGATCATTTGATTTTTTTTCTCGATGATTGTAATGAACAGTTCTTAAATTTGCCATATGCTTGGAATAATGCGATCTTGGGTGTTTTTCTTGTAATAAGATTGAATTATTCTAGGGGAAGAACACGTCGATCTTATCAACATTTTAATAAAGAATTCGACATGGGAAAAATTTACGATAATGTGAAAGGAATTTTATTTCTTGTGAAACCACGTTGATTTTGAAAGAGTTGACATTGAACATTATATGATATTCGTCGTGTCAGTTGACAATTTTATTCTTGACAGATAGCATTGTTCTATATTTAACAAATAATAGGATTAAATTAAATCATTCGAGGATTTGTTTTTCAGAGACTTTTGAATATTAGGAACGTCTTAATCCAGTTGATACTTAGAAGAGTCGTTTTCCTAAATATTTATATTTATGTCGTTATATCTTTTACGTTGCAACGTTAACGATTGTTGTTATCATAACTTTGCAATGGTATTAGAATCAGAAGTATAAACCGGTACGTCGGTACAATTTGTATTATTATTATATATTTGGAACGTTTGTTCATACTGCTAAATCTTTACGAAGTAAACTTGCTATCAAAGTTAGTCAGTACAAGTAGTAAAAGGTTGTTGACCTGTATAACACTGTAATCAACAAATACCGTTGTGATAACGAGGGTAGAATGGAAATACTATTGTTTACAACACAGAAAGAAAACTACGAGGATATATTAAGGTGAATTACTATGGTAATGTCCGTATTATGCGTGAATCTATTGAAGGAATGAAGGAAGTTGCTAATGAGAGAATAATGAAGTATAAAATACGATGGGTAATTTCGTGTTGAGAGGTAATGCATTGTAATTGTTGTAAAAGGGAAGCATGCTCTTTGGAGCATTGCATTTAATGAATTCGAGTTAGTGGGAACTCACATGTGTTGTTGAAGCTTGACAAAGTACTGATAGTTATGTGAAGCCTGCGGAAAAGTGAGATGAAGTTTTGTTGACCAAGTTGTCATAATCCTTATTAAACTATTAACTCGATTAAATGATATAATAATGAGCTTTACTTAATTGTACGACCATATTAGACTGATATAAACATTTAAACCTATCTAAACTTGCAGCATAAAGATAATTGTTGAGTGATTTAATAAATAACGAGAAGTGGAATAAACATAATTCCTATAAACTATTTTATGAACAGGTTAGACAGAATAATTAACCTACTCTCATAAACATTGTTGAATGTTTATTTAAAATAATATAATGAATAATAATATTATTAAGAAATATAAATGCAATTAGATAGTTTATCTAAACTTGTGGAATATAATTAACATAAATATTTTAATTTAAACATTATTTAAATGTAATTTGCGACTTTTCAACGTTATGGTAAATTTGAATTAGCATAGGCATTTAAAGAAGGAGTTTTAAGAATTATTATTGATGAATAATGCAGTACGAGAAACGCTGGAGTGGTTTTAATACTCCAAGGTAAGTGAAAGAATATCTAGGACAGACATTAAGTGTAAATCTAACTAAATAAGCAGACTGTGGAGAAGTATATTGTGATCACTTTCGTGATGTTTTTAATGTGTGTTTATTTCTTATGCCGCATTTGTCGGTCAAATGCTTTGGGACCACCGAACTATTAATGTATTTAATCGCATTTATGTTTATAATATATAATGTAATTTTCGAGTGATTACTCGTAACAAACAAAATTTCTAAGACACATACCTCAGCCTGTTCATAGATGTTGACTCTCCGAGCCACAAGTTCACTACTGCCAGGTGTGCTTCTCGCCTAGCCGCTACGTGAAGGACTGTCGTCACATCTCCGCTTTAGCCAATCAGTCGCCGCCAGCCAGTGCTGATTTCTCGATTGTTCTACGCCCTATTTAAGAAGCGGTTCTCCTCTTCAAGAGTCAGATCCAGCACGTCAGATCCAGCACGACAGTACCGCATCACTTCATGGAGTCTTCCAAAGCTTCGTTCCATGGGGCAAATACCTAACGGCATGCTTCAACATAAGACGGTGTACTCAGCACGTCACACCGCTACGCTGGAGATTACTACGCATCAAAGCCACAACTAGATGAGCTGTCGCCAGGCTCAGATCACAGTTCTCACCGCTACGCAAGATGAAAGCTTGCTTGTTACTTTCGCTCTTCAGTGAACTTTGGTTCTAAAGAAGAACCTTTCTTCAAGCCGATACTTTATTTCGAGATGCTGGACATCGAAATCACAAAGTATAGTGTTCGTAAACTATAAACTACAACAGCAAACCAGCAAGCTCTGGCCACGGCCGACCTGCAGCAATGAACCTCTCTAGTCAACATGAATAGCATCGGAAGATAAGTTACGTTCTTTTATTCTCTATTTTTATCAATAATCTTATGTTTTAATGGTTTTAATATTGCTTGCAAGTGCAATTGTTTTCAAAATAGTGTGTCTTTAAACTGAACTCTTGTAAATAGCACCAAGTTGTGCCAACCTACTAATTTTTAAACCCAAAGGGTTTCCAGTAATGTATAGAATTTATCACTTGTGTCAAACAACAAATAAAGTTTATATTATATTAAGGCTTAAATGTTCAGTGTTAAATTTAAACTTAAAGTTGAGTATAAGGAACCAGGCCGCACTCCCCTAGCCCAAAATATTCAGTCTAATAGCTTCTTTCACAGTAGTTATTTTGTCCAGGCATTGCCTGATGCTTTCTCCCGTTTATGAGAACGAACTTGGGCTGTTCTTCACATAACCATATGGTGCCGAAACCCGGGAGTGCGTTTTGTAAACATTTGTTGAAGCAAGTCTGTAGATTGAACCTTTCTCAGAAATTAATATTTAAACTAATTAACAAAATTTTTCTCTCATACTGAACATTAAGTGTATAAATTGTTCAAAAATTGTGATTTCTAATTCGTTTGGAAAGTTTCAGCTCGGAGTTCATGTTTGGCACTGGAAGAGGAAACACAAAAACAAGTTCCACATTTAACCGTTGGAAAGGCTGCTTTCTCTCTCTTCTGGCAGGCTGTTGTACGAGTTCACAGGGAAGTCGTGAGTACTTTCACAACAAACTTTCACAATGCCAATGGACGAAAAACTCATTAATGCGAGGGCTTCGGTCAAGGGCAAACTCACGCGTTTTCGCACTTTTCTATATGAGCTCACGGAAAAAGAACGTAATAGTGACATAATTTCTCAAAGACTGAAAGGTTATGAACAGGCCTTTGAAAAGTATGACGAGATCCAAAGTAATATTGAGACACAATATCCCGACCAGCAAAGTGACCGCTCTGAGGTTGAAAATTTATATTATAAGGGGTTTGCAGACGCAAAGCAGCTTTTAAGAAGTTTAACATTGCGGGAAAAGCAGGAGAAAACTCCTTCAGAATCTTCTTCTTTTCCTTCCCGTGTTATATTACCGAAAATAGAATTACCTAAATTTACCGGAGATGAAGCTACATGGGAACCATTTTTTGAATTATTCAATTCATTGATTCACGAAAACGATTCTCTTCCTTCAATACAGAAGTTTCATTATTTGCGGTTGTCCTTGCAAGGCAACGCACTCAAACTCATCCAAGAGCTTACGTTGACAAATGAAAATTATGAAGTAGCTTTGGCACTTCTCAGAGATCGGTTTGGCAACACTCGTTTAAAAACTCAACGTCACATACAGGGTTTATTCAATTTACCTATGGTTCAAGCTGATAATCTTGCCTCGCTTCGTAATTTGATCGATGCTGCAGAACTTCATATTCGTGCGCTTGCAAATTTGGACCAACCAGTTGACCATTGGGATCTATTTTTGATTCATCTTATTTCTGTTAAATTAGACACTAAAACTTTAAAAGATTGGGAAGCAGATCTGTCGCAACATTCATTGTGTACCTATGAAGCTATTATTAAATTCTTAAAGGCGAAATGCCAAATTCTCTCTGCTGTAGCCAGCCAAAAGAGTAGCTCTACCTTCAAACCTCCCTCTAATAGTAAGGACATCAGCCCCACTCATAGAGTGCTAAGGTCACATGCCTTTTCTACAAATATTCGGTCTTCCAATCAAGCACAAGCTTGTGTTTTGTGTCAACAACCGCATAACTTGTACCAGTGCGCTCAATTTAAATCTGTGGATGAAAGACGCAAATTAATTACCACCCACAAGCACTGCTTCAATTGCCTATCAGGGACACATATGATAAGCAATTGTCATTCTGAACGGTTATGTTTTCACTGTAAAGCAAAGCATCATACTCTCCTGCATAGACATGAAAGATCGCGGTCATCAGCAACCAATAGTTCATCCGCTAAATCTAATTCTGAGACTTCGCCGAATAACGCTCAGTCTTTTACTCAAAGCTCTATTTCGTTCAGTAAAACTCAAGTTTTATTGTCCACTGTCCAAATTCTAGTGAAGAATGTTCACGGAAAATGGGTTTCTGTAAGGGGATTGTTAGATAATGCTGCAACTAACAATTTTATCAGTGAATCGCTAGTTCGCAAGTTAGGTCTACAAATATGCCCTACTTCTATAGAAGTTACAGGAATTAATGGTTCCAAATCGCAATCTCTGAGTTATGCTAAAGTGGATGTAAAAGATTCCAATAATCTCGGCATTCATTTAAATTTAGATTTTTTAATTATCAATTCCATAGGTAATGACACCCCCATTACTTCTTTTCAAGTCCAGGGTTGGAATATTCCGCATCATTTGCAACTTGCAGATCCGAATTTCAACAGAGCTTCATCTGTAGAAATTCTTTTAAGTGCCAGCATTTTTTGGCAATGTTTACATCCAGAAAAGGTTAAAGTTGCCCGTGATGTTTTCTTTCGTAGAACTGATTTTGGTTGGATTGCCACTGGGCAAATATACCGCAACCCAGTTCAACAAAAATCTCATTGTTATTTTGTTGGTGCTGATTTAAATCAAGAATTAATTAAGTTCTGGGACATTGAGGATATTCAAGTTACCTCACCTCATTCTCGCAATAATGAGATCTGTGAAACACACTACGTAGAAACCACTGTTCGCACTACTGAAGGCAGATTCGTGGTTACTCTTCCTCGCATTTGTAACCCCCCTGTTATTACAGAATCACATTCCAGAGCTCTTAAAGCTTTATTCGCAATTGAAAATCGCTTTAAAAAGGATGCTCTCTTAAAAACTCAGTATACTTCCTTCATGGAATAATACGAATCAGCGAATCACATGGAAGTAGTTCCAAAATCTGAAGAAATTAGTAATCCTCCTAAAGAAATAGTATATCTTAATCATCATCCGGTTTGGAAAAATTCTTCCACCCGAGAACAGATAAGAGTAGTTTTTAATGGGTCATCTCCAGATGCTAATGGTGTTTCTCTCAATGACACTCTGCATTCTGGACCCGCTATTCAGACAGATCTTACTTCAGTTTTACTTAACTTTCGTCTTTTCCCCATTGCTGTTCTTGCTGACATCAAGCAAATGTATAGGCAAATTCTAGTAAATTCAGAACAACGTGATTTGCAAAGAATTTTGTGGCGAGATGACAATGCAAAACCTATAAAAATATTTCGTTTAAGAACAGTGACATACGGTCTTAAGCCGTCTGCGTTTCTCGCAATACGATCTCTTCACATGTTGGCCGAACAAGATGGTCATCTTTTTCATCCTCTAGCTTCTGAAGTTTTGAAAACTGCATTTTATGTAGATGATTTTCTGTATTCCTTTTCTAGTATTTCTGAAGCACTTCGTGTTTGTGAAGATTTAAACTCTCTTCTTTCCGGTGGTGGGTTTACCCTTCATAAGTGGAACTCGAACTCAACCGAATTTTTATCTAACTTTTCACAAGTAACTCCTGTTGACCAATGTGTTGCGCTTCCTACTGAGGAATCAGCTATTAAAACCTTGGGTGTTTTTTGGTCTCCTTCTTCAGATACCTTTTCCTATCAGGTACACTTATCTGAGTTTCACCCTCGAACGAAAAGGCAATTATTATCAGAAATAGCAAAAGTTTTTGATCCATTGCAGTACATTGCTCCGGTGGTTATTACTGCAAAAATTTTCTTGCAAAAACTTTGGTTATTGAAAATTGGTTGGGATGAACAGGTACCCTCCCCCCTTTTGGATGAGTGGTTGAAATACCGCAAGAGTTTGTTAGATCTTTCTCAAATTTCTATTCCTCGCACTTTAATTTCGGACCTTTCATGTCAGTATTTCGATTTGCACATATTTGCAGATAGTTCTGAAAAGGCATATGGTTGCTGCGCCTGCTTAGTAGGCCGCCCTTCCAATACTTTACCCGGATTTTCCAATTTAATTTGTGCAAAATCAAAGGTAGCCCCACTCAAATCCATATCTTTGCCTAGATTGGAATTATGTTCTGCTGTAATGGCTGTGGAATTAGCCAGTAAATTAAAAATCAGTTTAAATTTGAAATTTTCGAGCACATGGTTTTGGAGTGATTCTTCCATCGTGTTAGCTTGGCTTTCAAAACCTTCTTCACATTGGACCACTTTTGTGGCTAATCGCGTTTCTAAAATACAAGAGTTGTCTCATTTTGACCAATGGAATCATGTTCCGGGGAAGGAAAACCCCGCTGATATAATTTCACGTGGCTGCTTGCCCAAGAAATTAATTTCTTATAAATTATACTGGAATGGTCCGGCGTGGCTCAGTCAGGATTTCTCTTGTTGGCCTCGTTCATCTAATCCGCTCGCAGAAGATGTTCCTGATGCTCGCATTGCTACCGCTTCCCTTTTTCTAACTTCTATTGCTACTAGTCTTTTTCAGCGTTACTCTTCATTTAATAAATTAATTCGTGTGGTAGCATATTTATTTCGATGGAAATTCCTTGTTCTTGATGAGCCTGTGAAGCCGCAACCCTTTCTCACTAAAATGGAATTGGAATTTGCTACTCGTAGAATCTTGTTTCTTATGCAACAAGAAGTATTCTTTCTTGAGTATCAGACACTTTTAAGCAAAAAAGCTTTACCGAAGTCTAGTAGGCTGTTACCTCTCACCCCTTTTGTGGACCAAGATGGATTAATAAGAGTGGGGGGCAGGCTAGAATATTCTAGTTACTCAGATGAGAAAAAACATCCCATTATTCTCCCTTCTAGACATCCTATTACTACTCTCATCGTAAAGAAATTTCATTATCAGAATTTGCACGCTGGCACCCGCACTTTGCTTTGTTTAATTCGCGAGCAATATTGGCTCATTAACGGTGTTCATGAAGTTTCTTCTGTTATTCGGAAATGTATACCTTGTTTCAAATCTAAGCCCCCGCCAATCACGCAAATTATGGGAAACTTGCCATATTTTCGTTCCGAACCTAGTAAGCCTTTCGCCCTTACGGGTATCGATTATGCTGGGCCTTATGTCTATCAAGTTAATTCCCCTTTATCTAAGCGAAAGTTGTTAGGTAAACTTTATATTTCTTTATTTGTGTGCATGGTGACAGGAGCCATTCACCTTGAGTTGGTTACAAGTGCTTCTACTCCTTATTTTATAGCAGCCTTTTCTAGATTTGCCGCTAGAAGGGGTGTTCCCTCCGAGGTTTTTTCAGATAACGCAAAAATTTTTGTTAGTACTTTTGATCTTTGGAAAACTGCGCTTACCTCCCCTTCTGCTAAGGAACAGTTTTCTAATTTTTCTCATGCTAAGGGATTCAAATGGCATTTCACTCCCCCTTACGCCCCCCATCATGGTGGTCGTTGGGAATCTTGCATAAAGCTCACGAAGAGACAGCTGAAGAAAACCCTTGGTTCAGCCATCCTTTCCTATGAGGAATTCAATTCTTTAATTATTCAGGTTGAGGGTATCGTAAATTCTAGGCCGCTCACGCCTTTGTCTAACGATCCTAAGGATCTTCTTCCCTTAACACCTGGTCATTTTTTAATAGGCTGTTCTTTAGCTTCTACGCCTCCTTTGCTGAGTCGACGTTGTGATCTCGGGTTGCCTATTTTCTGGAGAAAGTTAGAATCTTTGCGAAACTCCTTTTGGCGCCGTTGGAAGCTGGAGTATCTCGGCTCACTTAACAGGAGAGAGGGGTGGCGGCTTTCCCGGCCTGATGTGCGAGTGGGAGATATGGTTCTTTTGCGAGATCCAAGTCCCCCCCTCGTATGGAATATTGGTAGGGTAACTCACTGCCATTTGGGTCGTGATAATCATGTGAGAGTTGTAGATGTTCTCACTAGTAAGGGAGTCTATACTAGACCAATTTCTATGGTTGCTATTTTACCTGTTGAGGCTTAGTGTCATCCTCTTTCATTGTTGTTCATGTTTTTTCCAGATGATTCTTTGATTGTTTTCTTTCGGGGGTCTCGGAGCATGATCACTTTCGTGATGTTTTTAATGTGTGTTTATTTCTTATGCTGCATTTGTCGGTCAAATGCTTTGGGACCACCGAACTATTAATGTATTTAATCGCATTTATGTTTATAATATATAATGTAATTTTCGAGTGATTACTCGTAACAAACAAAATTTCTAAGACACATACCTCAGCCTGTTCATAGATGTTGACTCTCCGAGCCACAAGTTCACTACTGCCAGGTGTGCTTCTCGCCTAGCCGCTACGTGAAGGACTGTCGTCACATCTCCGCTTTAGCCAATCAGTCGCCGCCAGCCAGTGCTGATTTCTCGATTGTTCTACGCCCTATTTAAGAAGCGGTTCTCCTCTTCAAGAGTCAGATCCAGCACGTCAGATCCAGCACGACAGTACCGCATCACTTCATGGAGTCTTCCAAAGCTTCGTTCCATGGGGCAAATACCTAACGGCATGCTTCAACATAAGACGGTGTACTCAGCACGTCACACCGCTACGCTGGAGATTACTACGCATCAAAGCCACAACTAGATGAGCTGTCGCCAGGCTCAGATCACAGTTCTCACCGCTACACAAGATGAAAGCTTGCTTGTTACTTTCGCTCTTCAGTGAACTTTGGTTCTAAAGAAGAACCTTTCTTCAAGCCGATACTTTATTTCGAGATGCTGGACATCGAAATCACAAAGTATAGTGTTCGTAAACTATAAACTACAACAGCAAACCAGCAAGCTCTGGCCACGGCCGACCTGCAGCAATGAACCTCTCTAGTCAACATGAATAGCATCGGAAGATAAGTTACGTTCTTTTATTCTCTATTTTTATCAATAATCTTATGTTTTAATGGTTTTAATATTGCTTGCAAGTGCAATTGTTTTCAAAATAGTGTGTCTTTAAAATGAACTCTTGTAAATAGCACCAAGTTGTGCCAACCTACTAATTTTTAAACCCAAAGGGTTTCCAGTAATGTATAGAATTTATCACTTGTGTCAAACAACAAATAAAGTTTATATTATATTATTGCTTAAATGTTCAGTGTTAAATTTAAACTTAAAGTTGAGTATAAGGAACCAGGCCGCACTCCCCTAGCCCAAAATATTCAGTCTAATAGCTTCTTTCACAGTAGTTATTTTGTCCAGGCATTGCCTGATGCTTTCTCCCGTTTATGAGAACGAACTTGGGCTGTTCTTCACATAACCATATTGTTCTCCTCTTTTGTTTCAGAACCTGTGAAGGGTTGTATTTATGTAAATGTTTGAGTATTTGTGGACTGATAGAATGTGTGACTGGGTTCAATCACAAGAACGAAAGGAGCCCTTATATGAGAACCAGCTGATCGCTAATATGTAGACTTGTATTTATAAACAGCTGATCGTTTGCGGACTGAAGTCCAGCCAAGATTCAATTTTTCTTTATTATGCGGAAGTTCTACATTGTATAGATTTCTCTGTAGTAATGTTAAGAATTATTTAATTTATTCTGGATCGTCTTTTGACAGAAAAATTAACAGTAATTTTTATTTTATGTTAACAACTTCTCAGATAGAATACAGCTGATGAGTGGGGATCATTTGCGATCTGAGCACTGTGACCATGGAGGCATTCGAGTCTCTTGTTATTTGTTTTCTTTAATTTATTTTATTATTGTTTTAGACAATAAACTTTATTTCATTTTTTATACGTCGGCCCACCGTGGTTTATTTAAATTATAGCTAGCGTTGTGTTATGGAATTGGGCTTTTCTTTGGTTCTGGCGCTTTCCTTTACGCTTTCCGTCCCGAAATTATGATAAGGATCTCTAGCTTTTAGTGTTGTTTGCCCCTAACACAACATTCCATAGTGTATATATCATTGAGGTGCCTGTCGGAAGAACTTCTAGGTTTTTAGCCAGGGCCTTCGAGATTCTTCGATCCATTCTCCATCCTGGGATTCGACAAGCCAGCTTCATGATAAATACGGGCACAATATGTTTTCAAGTTCATCAGAATATAGCCATTAAATACGTTTTTGATGTGTTGATACCTCATTAATATACTTTCCCTGAGATAAAAGTGAAGATTAGGGCACTGCATGCGCTAATTCATAATAATAAACAGTAGCTGTGCGAAAGCTGGTGTAAATCACTGGCATAAACTATGGAGCACATGCAGTTAGAATTGTTAATTTTCATTCCATAATTTAATAAATTAATACACCACATACAACATTGAACATATCATTATTGTAAATGTATTTTAGAAATGTGCTACGTATTCAACAGTGAACAATCAGGTATATTATCACATCCGTAATTCAAATAGCACTTAACACACTGAGAACTTTCCGTAACAATGGATGTGTTTACAACGCTCGAAAGCACAGTCCCCGTCCCTTGCTAGATTCACTGCCCCCCCCCCCCCCTGCGACGAGGAAACCTGAAAGGAAAAATCCCTCAGTATGCCTTCCTTCGGAGGGGAAGTAAAGCTGGCGGTCCCATGTCATAGATTTGTGGCATGTTAAAGAACCTTCCAATAATTTCACCTGAGTGAAGCTAAATTTGATAGGTTAAGAATGTAAACAACGCTCTTAGGTTTCTACGTTCGCTGCCAAGAGCCAACTGCGGTGGCGTCTAGTAGCTAGGTTCTGAACTTGGCCTAGTAGTCGTTGACGGTGGCGCTTGGCGGCAAAAGTAGGAACTATTTATAAAATTCTTAGTTGCAGTCTGTACTTAAACTAAAAAATAGATAACACACACTAATACAGTCATCACAATTAACACCAATTATCAGACAGATTCCACACACACCCAAAGTACACGGGGCTACATGACCGCCTTGTCGCAGCCCCTTAACTTAAGAACCAACCAACCATCCAAACCTTAAAGGATTTAAAACACAATTGGTGCCATACAATTCAACATTCGCAAAACACTCCATAATGTGGGGTGAAACCACTGAAAGTAAAGAACATTATTACTCTTGAGTAGACAAAACGTATGATTAGTTCCGCTTTACGTAAATCTGATGTGAAAACCAACTGAAATGCTTTAAAATAAAATTCCCCTGCAAGCAATTTCATATTTCACGTGTGATCCACTTTATGCGCCGGACAATGTACACTTTTGAGCCATCACTTATAAAATTCTCCAGGAGCGTAAACCATTCCACAAAAATAATAAAATGAATTTCCCATCTTATTGGACAAAAGCCGAGACTATGAAAAACAGGCGCAACGTTACTTAAATGAGCCCTCTCATTAATTTGATTCTGAGAACATTCAACTGAGGAAAGCAGCTTGTCTACCCTTGATGGTACGGAAGTAATTGGTGGTGTTGCCCCCATTTACGGGCTACGCATATCAGGTTATTCAGCCCCAGAAGCCACCCTGGACTTAGCCGACTTTCTTGACTACCATTGTCAGTTCTACCATCGTGGAGTTATATCTAGCACATTTACACTACATACCATCTAGCAACCGATGTTAGCATTATTACACGTTGAAAAATATTGCGTTTAAAACAATATATTTTCACAATATGATTTATTAGCCAATTATTGTAACAACTTTTGTTAGTGTGTGCATGTCCCTAATGAATCTTGATTGGCTGGAGCGATTTCAACTGAACTTCGTAAGGGCTTACTACTATCCCGTTCAATTCCGACCATGCTTATCTGATTTCATGTGTCACCACCTCAACATGTCGGCCGCACGAAATATTTCACAGGTATATACTGTTATATCACCGAAACCATTTCAGCAATCAACCTGAAATAAAATAAATTCACATATGTGGCTTTCAAAAACCCGATGAGAACAAAAGCAACATGGCGGCCAAGCAAATTTAAATGGACTTTCCTGGCGACCACATATCTAGAGCTCAGTGCGACTTGGCACAGTAAATCATTGTACAGAGCCTAATACACTAGTCTAATATAATTCAATTATGATGAAAAATCCAACAAGGCAGCTCTCCGACATTTAAAAAACATGTTATATCGACCAAATATTTTATTTGTCATTGATTCAGTAGTTCGTGATACTGTGGAAGAGTAGTTTCAACAGCAACCAGCGGCCTTCTTCCCGGTGGATGTAGGGAAATTTATTCAGTGTTGGTATAGGTAGCTGAACATCTGTAGTCTCCCTCGACTGTCATCTTGATGCTGTCGATCTACAGTGTACATCATTGCCCAGTGCATAATGTGCACGGTTCTAAACATTTCATTTGAATAAGCGATTAGACCGGCCCTATAGGAAACTAATCGGATCGATAACATTCAATGCAGAGGTCCGAATTACAGGTCCAGATAAGTCATTGAGAACGAATGTTTCTGATCCTCATACAGCCACAAGAAGCCTACTAGCAGTCAAGGATAGCGGAATAAAAATAAGTAAGTTACGCGACGAAACGTGTAAGACATGGTAGGAATAAACACAAGATATTCGGCAAAGAGCAGAGTTTATAGTATACCTTCTTTTCCATATCATGAAGTACATTTTGGTAGAACTAAGACTCCATATCATGAAGTACATTTTGCTAGAATTAAGACTGCATATCATGAATTACATTTAGGTAGAATTAAGACTGGTCAACTGTTTACGCCATGTACAGACAGCGCACACAGTATATCCCAGAGAACACACACACAGAGGCACAGTGAATATATGAATTCACTTCTTTTGAGGCTTATAGAGTGATAGCGAGCTATATTCTAAAAGTCTAACAGCTCACTACCGTCACTAGAAATTTGTACGTTACCGCGCCTGCACAAAGGATCAGTTCGATATTCTACTGACTAACACTAAAATTGTATCTTTTATGAGATTCTTCGTTTACTACGTTTCATTGTAATGCCTGTATTACATTCTGAGTAATTCGTTTCAACGTTCAAATAGTACACTAACCCACCATCATGAATATATGAAGTTTTTGATCATCAGTCTCTTGCAGGAAAGCCTCTTATGTTAGT
Organism: Meconema thalassinum; assembly: GCA_946902985.2. Classification (NCBI taxonomy): domain Eukaryota; kingdom Metazoa; phylum Arthropoda; class Insecta; order Orthoptera; family Tettigoniidae; genus Meconema; species Meconema thalassinum. The sequence goes on from OX336398.1 coordinate 210,698,331, forward strand.
CTACCTCTCTGCTATGCTTTGTTGTGTAGATCTAATAGATGGTGGGGAATAACTCTACTAACTGATTTTCACACACACGATACGTTCCATTAGATCCTGGCATGATTTTTGTATCACCAAACATTCACACAATCTACTAAATACTTGTAATAGGAACCAGTTCTACGATGCGTATTACACTTCGGAAGTTTCTGAATGGATCAAGATCAATGAGGATATGTTAATTTAATTTAAAAAGGAGGAGGTCAGGATTATCTGAAATACTCGCTCTATGCTGGAGTCCTTCAATCATCAGTTTCAGGTACCATCATATAATAGTTATCACAAATGTTTGCTAGTAAATAAAACCCTCTTCAAACGAGATCACACGAGTATTCCTAGTTATTAAATCCAGCTACAGAGTTTATCTAAAAACTTAGCATACGCTACACGAATACGGCTTGTCACCGCAATGGATAAGCTTACGTGTTTTTAATCATTCTCTCGGGATGAACTTCGATTGACATACGATACATGAATATGGCCGTTCACCGCTATGCGTTAACATGTATCACATCCGCTACAGGAATAAGGCTTCTCGCTGCTATGGATTAATATGTGTGTCTTCAAATATCAAATCCAGGGAAACTTGGATTCACATACGCTTAAGAAATACGGTTTCTCTGTGCTATGGATTAATATTTGTGTCTCAAAAGATCCTCTTTCCGTAAATTTAGCATCGCATACGTAACATTAATTTGGCTTCCCGGCACTATGGGATAGCATATGCGTTTTCAAATATCCTTTCTTGGATAATTTGGCTTCACATACGCTGCAGGAAGAAGGCTTATTGCTGGTATGGATTAACATGTGTCTTTTCAGATCTCTTCCCTGCGTAAACTTGGATTCACATACGTTACTAGAGTGTGGCTTCTCGCCACTATGGATTACCATGTGTCTTTTCAGATCTCCTCTCTGAGTAAACTTGGATTCACATTCGCTACAGGAATATGGCTTCTCGCCACAGTGGAATCGCATATGCGTCTTCAAATGTCCTTTCTGAGTAAACTGGGATTCACATTCGCTACAGGAATATGGCTTCTCGCTGCTATGAATAAACATGTGTCTTTTCAGATACCTTCCTTGGGTAAACTTGGAATCACATACACTACAGGAATAAGGCCTTTCGCCGCTATGGGAAAGCATGTGCGTCTTGAAATTACCTTTCCGATTAAACTTGGATTTAGATACGCTACAGGAATATGGTTTTGTGCCGGTATGGAATAGCATGTGCGTCTTCAAATTTCCCTTCAAGTTAAACTTGTTATCACATTCGCTACAGGAATATGGCTTCACACTGGTATGGATTAACATGTGTCTTTTCAAATCTCCACCCTGGGTAAACTTTGATTCACATACGTTACAGGAATATGACTTCTCACCGCTATGGAATAGCATGTGTCTTTTCAGATCCCCTCCCTGGCTAAACTTAGACTCACACACGCTACAGGAATGTGGCTTGATGCCGCTATGAAATAGCATGTGCGACTTCAGATAAGCCTTCCTGGTAAACTTGGATTCGCATTCGCTACAGGAATATGGCTTCTCGCTGCTATGGATTAACATGTGTCTTTTCAGACTTCCTCTCTGGGTAAAATTGGATTCACATACGTTACAGGAATACTGCTTCGGGCTGGTATGGATTAACATGTGTCCCTCCAACGATCCTCTCGCCTTAAATTTGACTTTGAATACTCGACTTGAATGTGATTTCTTACCGCTATATCTATCAATGTTTGACTTTAATCCTTCTTTGATAGTAAATTTTCCGCTGGATGCAGTATTACTACCAATACCAACTGCGTAAGTCCTCCTTACGGCAGGATCCGACGTATCTGGACATATCAGCCTGAAATAATCAGTACTATCAGTTTAAAGTGCGGTATATTATCACGGAAGTAGAATGTTACCATAGAGGCCTAGAACTCTAAGTAGCATAAATATAATTTAATTAATACCACTACCAGAAAACTTGTCTTCAAGAAGTACGGGTAACAGGTGTCGTTTCAAATAATTAATAACATCTTGTACATGGTGCCTGAATATTTTACAATTATATGTATATTTACACACAATATAGTGTAACTTGTCGGATATTTTGGATTGATAGATTTGAGTGCATGGCTGTACTGGGTAAGTATCTTTGCCACCGCAATCTTCTGATCCAAAGACCTGAAATATCTTACAAGCCGTAATGGACAAAATGCTCATGACTCCACCCTTGGCAACACAGCTCGACTTTCGCGAATGGATCATCGATGCGCATGTTCAAGTAAATGCGTCAATTGGGTGAGATTTAACTGAAGCGGCTAAAATGATGAATGACAAAGATACATGATCGTTTTTGCTGTTGTTAAGTCATCATTCATTATACTTTTTCAATTCAGCAATTTAATGTTTATATTTAATAATTTGTACAAAGCTACCACACTCTATATCCAAGGCAATGTACATAATTTCACCATCACTCCTAGCCGTCTTCCTAGGGAATACACAAGCCCGATGTGCTTCTGACTGCCATATCATCCCCTACTCATATGTACAAATATTTGAATCAGGTCCTGCAGCCATTATTCCTTCCACCGGCCGCTCACGTCTGAAACTCGCAAAATTTCGTAGATATCACAGCGAGTATAAACTTGAATGATGGCGGTCTACTGGGAAGCCTCGATGAGGAGTCCTTAGTTACCAGGGTTCCTGTGCCTGACGCCACACAGACAATCAGGTAAAAGCTTACAGCCACAGGATGTTCAACGGACTCAGTTGACTTAGCTGAACACTGCGTTTACCACAGTCTTCGTCTTTAATGGTCAAATGTTTCAACATATGGACTGAGCAGCCACGGGATCCCCCTCTCTCCATTATTGCCCAACGTTTTCATGGCAAATTAGTGGAAGAAGCTGTAAAGGAGAGCCAATTGAAACCCGAGTGTTCGTTCAGATACGTAAGCGACGTTTTATGATATAAGAACATGGACGCAGCACACTTCAAGACTTCCTAGCTTCATGTACTCCTGACATCTAATTATCAACTTCACAATGGAAGTAGAGGAAAATAATCCGCTGGCCTTAGTAGACGTTCTTCACTATAAACAAACAGACAACACGCTCGTACACAGAGTCTATAGGAAAGGCGCTCATACGGATCGGTACCTACTTGCAAATTCAAGTCAGCCACCGTCACAGACGGATGGTAGCTAGGACACTCCTCGTCAAGATAATTTCACAGTAAATCTCTGCATAACCTAGTTAAGGGAATTGTCCTTCCTCCACAACTCAGTACGTGATAACGATCACATTGCTTGCCGCATATAGCACACACACATTTCTCATTCCACGAGTGGTAGTCTTCGTGGAGCATAGCTTAAAATGAAATCCGTGCACAGCTAGTCTGTTCGTTATGTGTCTTAATTCGTAGTTGGCTTCTTACCACTTGCCGGTGGCTATCGCGTCTTTAATGTGAAAGTCCTGCTTAATTTCTGTCTTCTTTCTATGATATTTGAGAAAAAGTCTTTGTTATGCCGTAGTTGATGGGAGAGAGAATTTTTCCCGCAATTCCACCAACAACATAGTTTCCCTAGTTAGCTCATATACTTGTCTCGAAAAGGTACATTTTGAAAAACCTAGAGCCCTCCTTAGAAATGTCGCCTTAAACTTTTCCACATCCTTTAGGTTGCTTACTGATAGGTGCTGCCAGATACTAGAGATGACGTTAGTTATGACGGGAGTTATTTTGACTCTGAATAACTTCAACGCTGTTGGGAGAGATATCTTTTGCAAGTAACTTGTAACTTGTCTTTGATATGTGCTGTGCAATTAGTTCCTTGTATTTCCAGTGTTATTCCGAGGTATTTATGCTTATTAACACTGCTAAGTGGCTGTCCATACAAATATATCGCATCACAGGTTACATGTGTGCCTCATTTCCTAAAGGCCATCGTCATAGTTTTACTTCTATTCACATTAAGGTCATTTGGGCCCATTCTATGAGCCGATCAAATGCCAATTACAGATTGGGTATTGATTTTGACACTAAAGCCATGTCATCTACATACATATAAATGTGAGTGTCTCCTGTCTTCGTTACCAGTCCGGTAGTTGGCAGTCAATGTGAAAGGTCGTGTTTTTCCCGTGCTCGCAGATGTGTTGAAATGGGTTGTTCTCTGGAGGTTATCGCGCGAGGATTTGACTGTGGTATGCGAAGGGTAGTCGGGATCTCCGGTGTTTGTGTGCGCATACGGGACCTAGTAACTTGTGGTTTATAGCCCTGGTGATAGCTGCGTTGTTAGTTATTGGAGCAGTGTATGTGAATCCTGGCCGTGTTACTCATGTGAATCAGGCTAATGATCCAGTTTCAGCTTTAAAGTGTTCTATGTGCAGCAAAACTTTGAAGAACGGCATTGAGTGTCGACTATGTGAGAAATGGTTTCACTTCGGCTGTATTAAGATCAAGAAAGAGGAATGTGATGTCGGGAATTGGTTTTGTAAAGTATGTGATACGCCAGACTGTTTGAGGGTGCAAATCAAAGCAAGGGATCAATAATAGAGGAACTTAGAACAAAGCTTCGTGAATCAGAAGAAACGGTGAAGGATGTGACTGAATGGCTTTCTAATGGGATCAGTGTGGAAGAGGGCGAGCAGGAGCAAACTGTTAACAACGACGTACTCATAATGGGCGATTCGATGATTAAGTGGAGAAGGGATATACCGAGGAAAACGGACAAGAAAGTAATGTGGTATCGGGGAATAAAAATTGACCAGCTCGCCCATCAAGTTGAGGAAGTTCCAATAGAAGATTGTACACAGTTAAAGTATTGCTTATCCATGTTGGGACTAATGACTTAAAGAAGAGGGCCAGCTTCTATGAACGCGAAAATTGTGTTGAGGGGCATTGTTCGGCCGGGGGGGGGGGATGTCCCACTATGTTGGCGAGCTAAGGCTGTTAATACTCGCATGGCCTGGGTGTGAGCACAACTGGGACTAGTTTATGTGAACGCTGACTGCTGGATCGGGGACAGTGACTTCGCTCGAGATGGGCTACACTTTGAATCGACGAGGCGCCTACAACCTGGGAAATCTGCATGAGGGAGTCATAGAATCCTACCGTCATTCGTGAGGAGGAGTTGCACCGGAGGAAGGCTGCCGTCACGAGCGGGAGAAGCGTTTGCAGAAACTTCGAAATGGAGGTAAGACTCTTAGATTGCTGCAGGTTAATTTTCAGCATATAGGGAATAAAATAATAGAATTTTGAAATCTAGTAGAAACATACTCACCGGACGTTGTCGTAGCTACTGAATCATGGTTATATGAGGATGTAAATAGTAATGGAATAATTCAGGGTACCTACGTAATGTACAGAAGAGACGGAGGTAAGAGAGGTGGTGGTTTATTTATTTGTGTTCGTAGGGACATCGTAAGTTGCTTAAAATGGACCAATATGGATCATGAGCTGATATGTGTAGAAATCTTGGATGAAGCAAAGTTAAACTCTCTTCATGTGAGAGATGCGTATCGAGCACCGAAGGACAACTTCTCGCTACTGGGTACTCTTTATGACATCACCTGTACGGGTAAATCTATGGACAAGAATGTTATAATTGCCGGGGATTTAAATCTTCCAAGTATGAACTGCCCGGTGATTCAACTGGCGATAGTCAACCTCAACTTGCAGCAAACAAGCTAGTTATGGTGGGGGGTTTCTCCCAGGTGGTTGATTTCCCCTTCAAGAGAATATAATGCTTTAGATGTTTATTTAGTACGACCTGTGGCGCTGTATATTAGTTGTGTGATAGTTCCTGGAATTAGTGACAACTCCGGTGTTGAACTAAATATTAGACGCAGTGACACTCCAATGCTTGACTCCGTCGAAGTAGTTAAAATATTTCAGTACTGAACCGTTTTTATCAGGTTCATTATTTTTTGGTCATATTATTATTATTATCATCATTTCCTTCATGTCGCATTATTGTGACATACGTTTCTCTGTCTCGCCTACTGCGTTCAAACTTAGTAATTCTGCGTAAACGTTTCACCAGATGGTGAAACTTTTCACCCCTACTGACGCAGTTTTACCATTGGTTGAAGCATATCTTGTTGCTAAGCTTTGCTTCTCCCATTGGCCCTCTTCATGTTCTGGAGAGGGGGTGTTCTGCGTCTTATTTTTCTCGGGCGCGTTACTGCGTCCTTAAGAGAAGGTCTCCCTTCCAATTGGAGCCGTCATGTAAGACACGTGTGTGCACGTGTCGGGCTTTTGCCCGCACCCAGAAAGCAACTAAATGTAAGTACGATTCAGTCATTGAATTTATCAAACTTGAGGTCATTTTGAATTTCGGTTTACCCATTTTTTATTTTATTTTTGTGTCTCCTTTGATTCACTTACAATTTCCCTTCCTTATGATGATGTGAATTCGATCCGTGAACCCAAGTCCCTTCGCCATTGTTTACGTTAGTTTAGCGAAGTCTCTGTGCTTACTTGTCATCCCTCCCTTTCATGTAATCGGTTTTATATTTTTACGTAAATCTCTCAGGTCTGAAATATCTGCTATTTTTCAACGAGGCTTATTTAAGCTCTGTATTGCGTCACCACCTGGTTCGGCGATCTTTTATGACGACCTCCGGTGGATTGTCGCATCAGAGCCTTGTTTTTGTGGATGGAATCGGCGAAGTTACGGAGCTGAGTCTCACGTCTTCAGCCAGATCCTCCCTCTGTTTTATTGAAATGTATGTGAGCGATGGTCACCGTGCTAATCACTGTCCATGCGCCATATTACTTTCTTTGTTTCATCGTATGTCGTTGTGATTCGGCATTTCAACCTCTGTGTAAGTTTACGTCTTCCTACGAAGCATATTTCTTAGCTGATTGATTTTTTTTCTTTTATTTCCTGTCCCGGTAATGTCAAGTAATTTAATGTAATTTTCATTTCGTTTATTTTTATGTGTTAATTTTGTGTTACTTCCTCCGACTTCGTTATATTACGTAACTCTGTGTCATCCCCCCCCCCGTCTCCCTACATACGCACTCCTCCACCCCCCACCCTTTCACCTCCTACCCTATGATTTCACAACATCATGAGCGTTTAGGTTCTGTTTTTGGCGCTGGACATTCTAGTCCAGATCATGTCGTCTCTGTAAGTAGTCGCTCTTGTAATCTATCCTACAAATTTCTTTAATTTCATTAATTTTGCTTCATATTTTTTAAGTTTTATTATTGAATCGCGTTTCCAATTAGTTGCTATTATGATTTGAATTTATTTCTAGATTCCTTTTATTTTATATTTAAGTTGCTCGTGTTTTATTTTCATTTCTAATTTGTAATCAGTACACATGTGTTTATTTTATTATTAATATATTTTTATTCAGTAAGTACTATATTTGCTTCTGTCTTATGATTTCTCGTATTTGAGTTCCTCGTTTGTCTTTCGATTCGACTTAGTCTTGGCTTCGCACTGTAGCAAAGTTACGACTAACACGGTCTCTGGGACCCTTGCTCTATTACTTAAGTTTAATTTTTCCTTTTGATTTTATCTTAAACATTTATTCTGGCTTACTTTCTGTGGAAGTCATCTTTCTTTCGATTCGGAATCTTGGACCCAGCACGCATCGAAAGAAGTATTCCTTCCTCGTTCCCTACGTAATCCTGTTTAGTTTTTGTTGTTTTTGCTTCCACTGTATTCCTCATATCTCTGCTATTTTGTTTAACGTAAAAGCACAAGGCGGTGAAAATGGTATATCAGAGGGAGGTTACGCGCGAAATCGTTCCCTTTAGGTTACCAAACTTATATTATTTTTGCAATTATTACAATGTTGTATTTCTGAGTTTAAGATACCTGTACTGAATTGTTCCCCCATCCCCGAAGAAAGTGTGGAGCGTGAAAGCATTTCTCGAGTGAACAAGACATCCAAAGAATCTAGTTTCGAGGTGAAGAGTGCAACAAGTTAGTGAGTACTTCGCAACGCTGGATTAGCACACATTACGGTATTGTGACCTTTATTTTACTAAGTTAAAGTGTTTTACTTTTCTCCTTGTCTATTGTCATGTCTAAGTCAGAATTCCCACCCGTCAAAAAGGAGTTAAATTTTATGGGCCTTGAATCCTTAACAATGCCCACGCCACTATTGCAAGATACGACACAGGACCTGCTAATGATAGATCCTCCCCTTTTAGATTGCTCCATCGCCCCTGTTGGTACTGTTAATAGTGCTCGCCACAACGAAACTGTTGCATCAGTAGTAAGTAGGTGGGGTTTGACGTTTTCCGGAGAAAACAATACCATATCAGTTTTTTGTTATATCCAACGTGTGGAGGACTTGTGTTATTGTCACGATATTAATCCCGACAGTATTGTACTTTGCTTACCTATTCTTTTGTCTGGAAAAGCGCTGATGTGGCATCGCACTTTTATAAGTCATGGGACGAATTTGTTGGGTGCATTAAGGACCGTTTCACGCCACAAGATTTCGATTTCGCTCTCAAACAAGAAATATACTCCCGTACACAGGCTCCTGGGGAGATGATCGACGATTATGTAACCTCAGTCCGTCTGTTAGCAGCGAACCTCCCCCAACCCTTTCATCCCAGGGATCTGTTGGAAATTGTATACAGGAATTTAAATCCCACTTATAAATACTTCATTCGACGTACATCTGTTTTTTCCATCGAAGACATCATATTGCAAGGCCGTGAGTATGAATCAAATGCACGAGCCTGTTCGAACTATACTCCACCTCCAAGAGCCGATAATACGATTTTCCCCCAGTTAGCCTACTCCCCCCAGACAACACTGTCTACCCCAGCTGTCGACCGAACAAAAGACAACACCTTACGGTTTAAGCCGTCCGCTCGCCGTGCTGAGTCCCTTTCTAGGAATTCTAATCCAAGCCCTTCTGTGGCTCGTAATTCATCTGCTGTCTCCCGTGAAGGGACTACAAACAACCCAACAACAATCACACGCAATGTTTCTTCTGGTCGCATAACTTGTTGGAACTGTAATGAACTTGGACATCATTTTAAAATGTGTTCTTTAAAACACCGAAAATTCTGTTTTGGCTGTGGGATGAATGAGGTCCTGTCCGAATTGTAATTCCAACCAGGAAAACTCATAGGGAGGTGTTCTGAGTTCGACTCCCAGAGCAGTCCTCTATCCAAACTTGACAATGCATCTAATTTTAATGTTGTGTTACAACCAGGAGTCTCAGTAAATTTCGATAATGTCTCGGCACCTGCTATTTTGGATACAGGCGCCACCAGAAGTTTCATTCACCGTTCAGTGGCAGATGGCATTCGCAATTCACAAAAACACCTCATACAGGATAAATGTCAGTTCCTGTCTGCGGGATCGTCAGTTATCGACGTTGTCGAAACTATTTTATGTCGCATTAAAATTCACGGATTTTCATGGAAACATGTTTTCCATGTGGTTAACAATCTCTCCACTCAATGTATTCTAGGAATTGACTTTATGCATAAAACTGGTATGCAGTTAGATTTTATTAACGATTCATTTTGTTTCAAATTTCGCTCAGATAAAATGTTCCCCTTTGAAGAATGTACTTCTAACTACGTTGATGTGTCTCCTGTATTTTCAGTACATCTTCCATTAACTTTGATGTCCGAGCAACGTGATACTCTGAATGATTTAGTTGAGGAATTTTTTGATGTCCTCACAGAAGATTTAGGTTCCGCTGTAAATCACGAATGCCACATTGACTTGAGCGACAATGTACCTGTTCGAAGTCCTCCATTTCCTTGTAATCCGCCCAAGCTCTTGGCCATGAAAAAGTATATCAATGATTTGCGAGATCGGGGAGTAGTGGTTCCTTCCAAATCAGCTTATGGGTCTCCTGCTTTCTTAATTCCCAAGAAAGAAGAGGGTGAGTACCGGCTAGTCGTAGACTACCGAAAATTGAACAAGAAGGTAGTCTTTGATAATTTCCCACTGCCTACTATTGAGAGTGCTTTTCAGCATTTCCACGGGGCCAATGTGTATTCGATGATTGATTAAAATAGTGCATATTATCAGATTCCTTTGGATGCTGAGAGTCGCGACTTCAATGCTTTTAACACCCCTTTCGGGTTATATAATTTCAAGCGTCTCCCGATGGGTAAAGCTGTTGGTGCGCAAGTCCTCAGTCGCGTGCTAGACGACATCTTGGGAGACCTGAAGTTCAATTTTGTATTTAATTATCTTGACGATTTAGTCGTATACAGCAGATCTTTTGAGGAACATGTCGTTCATCTTAGGGAAGTTTTCTCCCGCCTCAGGAAGGCCGGTCTCACTATCAACCCTAAAAAGACCTCTTTGGGCTGCACTCAAATTAAATTTCTGGGCCACATTCTGTCAGCCGATGGAATCCGTGTCATACCCGAGCGTGCAGATTGCATTCAGCAGTTACCTGTACCCACCACAGTTAGGGCCTTGAGAAGAGTAATGGGTATGTTCACGTTCTATTCTCGTTTTATCAAAAACTTCTCTGACATTTCGGCACCTCTAAATGCTCTCAAAAAGAAGAATGTGAAATTTGTGTGGGGGCCAGAACAGGACAAAGCTTTCAATGTTGTGAAAGAAGCCCTTATGTCAGCACCAGTACTGCACACGCCTGATTTCGAATCAGCTTTCTTTTTACATTGTGACGCCAGTGATTTGGCCATTTCTAGTGTTTTGAGCCAGCGTGTGGATGGAAAATTTGCACCAGTGGCCTTCGCGAGTCGTATGTTAAATCAACATGAACGACGTTACTCAATTTTCGAGAAGAAAAGTCTTGCTGTGGTTTTTGGATGTGAATAATTCAGGACTTTTTTGGAACACCGTCACTTTACTGTTTTTACCGACAATGAGGCTTTGAAATGGAGTCTTTCTCACGTGAAAAAGCTTGGACGCATCAACAGGTGGATTTAGAGGTTATCATATTTTAAGTTTGATATTATCCACGTAAAAGGGAGCGAGAACCCGGTAGCTGACTGCCTGTCACGCATCTTTGAAGAGACCCCTACGACTCCAATCGAGAGCGTTTCTATCAGTACACCACTTCAAGAAAATCTTTTCCTATTGCAACATTGTCCTTGGTCTTTTGTGGATATCCGGAAATTCCAGTCTGAGGACCCATTTAGCACTGACCTCCGTGCAAAAATTGCAAACAATGATCCGGCAGTAAGCAACTTTTGTGTTCGAAATGATGTTATTTGCTATGTTCTTCTTAACTCTTCTAAATTTAGAATTTTTGCTCCATTAGCAGTACGTGATATGCTTTTGACATATTATCATGATTCTGCACTGGGAACTCATGCAGGGATGCAGCGCACTTTCCGTAAGATATCCGGTGAATTTTATTGGCCCTCAATTAAGGTAGATGCTTTTGCTCATGTCAGAAGATGTTTAACCTGCCAGCGTTCTAAACCTGCCCAGAACACTCGTGTAGGCTTCCACCAAGCTGGTATCGTCACTCGTCCCGGCGAACGCCTTTTCATTGATTACTTTGGTCCAGTCGTGAGATCAAAATCTGGCAATCAAGCCATTTTAACTGTCATTGATGGTTTTTTGAAGTTTGTTTGGTTATTCCCAGTAAAGAATATCACTTCTCAGACTACTATCCATTTCTTGTCGATATATATTTGGAGTTTTTGGTTTTCCCAAGTACCTTGTGTCAGATAACGCCTCTGTGTTCCGTTCCAAAGCTTTTGAAACTATGGTATTTAACTGGGGCATCCAACATATTTTCTTGTCACCGTATCGACCGCAGGGAAATCACGTAGAGCGTTTTCACAAAAACTTGAAGGCTTGTATGTCCGCTTTTCACAATGCCGATCAAACCTCCTGGGATACGAACCTACAGTATTTCAGTCTCGGGTTCAATACCTCTTTCCATTCGTCCGTTCAAACTACTCCAGCTGAATTATTCCTAGGCCGAACGCTTGTCGACCCCTTGCTGCTCAAATGGAATATTGAATATCTTTCCGAACCCTCTCGCACTACCTCTGCTGCTCAAAAATCTTTTATTTCCTGTCCCGGTAATGTCAAGTAATTTAATGTAATTTTCATTTCGTTTATTTTTATGTGTTAATTTTGTGTTACTTCCTCCGACTTCGTTATATTACGTAACTCTGTGTCATCCCCCACCCCCCGTCTCCCTACATACGCACTCCTCTACCCCCAACCCTTTCACCTCCTACCCTATGATTTCACAACATCATGAGCGTTTTATTTCTGTTTTTGGCGCTGGACATTCTAGTCCAGATCATATCGTCTCTGTAAGTAGTCGCTCTTGTAATCTATCCTACGAACTTCTTTAATTTCTTTAAATTTGCTTCATCTTTTTTAAGTTTTATTATTGAATCGCGTTTCCAATTAGTTGCTATTATGATTTGAATTTATTTCTAGATTCCTTTTATTTTATGTTTAAGTTGCTCGTGTTTTATTTTCATTTCTAATTTGTAATCAGTACACATGTGTATATTTTATTATTAATATATTTTTATTCAGTAAGTACAATATTTGCTTCTGTCTTATGATTTCTCGTATTTGAGTTCCTCGTTTGTCTTTCGATTCGACTTAGTCTTGGCTTCGCACTGTAGCGAAGTTACGACTAACACGGTCTCTGGGACCCTTGCCCTATTACTTAAGTTTATTTTTTCCTTTTGATTTTATCTTAAACATTTATTCTGCCTTACTTTCTGTGGAAGTCATCTTTCTTTCGATTCGGAATCTTGGGCCCAGCACGCATCGAAAGAAGTATTCCTTCCTCGTTCCCTACGTAATCCTGTTTAGTTTTTGTTGTTTTTGCATCCACTGTATTCCTCATATCTCTGCTATTTTGTTTAACGTAAAAGCACAAGGCGGTGCAGTACAGCAGAGCAGATCAGAGCAAATTACAGGATTACATGAATGAGTCATTTGTAAGATGGGCGTCGGAGGGGTGCCATATAAAAACACTGCTCACAAAAAAAAACGCATCACAAATTTGGTATGAACTAGCGTAAACACATGCTGTTTCACATCCATGGTACTCTGCAGGGTTGTTTGTTTATCACTTGGTGACATTAATGTGGAGGAATATTGAAGTCAAGGAGATAACCCTCCAGTCGTAGCAGTTATCGTTGTGACCGCGCCCCAAACAGCAGTGGTTTGTTACGTACAGCATGGTCGGTCTGTGCTGTGTGAGCAGTCGTATTGGTAAGCAGTATATACAGGTTAGAGCACAAGATATAGGAAGGCATTTACCATTAGAACAAGTCATGCATGCAGAAACCCTCTTGCAGGAAGGACGCACTCAGCGTTACGTGGCAGAGTGGCTCAAAATGTATCAACCAGTCATCTGCAGATGGTGGCAGCGATATCAAAAGCTACACACTGTCAAACGCCGACATGGTTCAGGCAGAAAACGGAAAACAACGCCAGCTAAGGACCGATTTCTTCGTTTTTAGGCCCTCCAAAATGGCCGCAGTACAGCCAGGAACCTACGAGGTGAGCTAATTAATGCAAATGGGACTATCGTCAGTAAGACAGTCGGCAACAGACTAAGGGAAGGTCAGCTCAATTCCCAGAGACCACTTAATGTGCCCGGGTTGACCCCTCATCACCAAAGATGCCGTCAGCAGTTTGCACCACAGCATGTCAACTGGCAGCTCTGACACTGGACGCCAGCATTCTTTGCCGATGAATCCAGATTTCAGCTTTCTGGGTCAGATGGTCGTATTCGAGACTGGCAACGTCAAGGAGAACGCAATTTGCCTTGTAACGTTCAGGAGACAGTCTCTTACGGTAGCGGATCAGTGATGGTTAGGGGAGAACTTTCTTTGAACCTTAAATGTGTACTCGTAGTCGTTCAGGGGCGATTAACAGCTGTGCGCTACATTGAGGAGGTTCTGGAGAACCGTGTACTGCCCATCGCAGACAACATTGGGCAAAATTTCACATTACTGCATGATGGAGCCACTGCACATTCTGCTAGGTTCACCAGTGACTTCTTTACAGCGGCTGAACTTCAAGTAATGGACTGGCCCGCAAGTAGCCCCGACCTCAATTGTATCAAGCATCTGTGGGATCAACTTGGTAGGCGTATCCAGAATCACCCACTGCAACCCCGCACACTCCAGGAGCTGACAGCGACTTTCTTGGAAAAGTGGGGAACCATCCCCCAGGATGCCATCCGGAGGCTTATCAGAAGTATGCCACGATGGGGTGCTGCTGTGATACGAGCCAAAGGTGGGAACACAGTGTTAAGTGTACGTCTCACTTTGTTTTCAGTTGCATTCATGAGACGTGACTTTCGGTTTTGCACCACTGTGTCTCTTTGGGACAATTAAGCGTAACCGCGTGGTTATTTTTTTGTTAATTTTTGGTTTCTGTACAAATAAAGGTACATGTTTAGCAATATGTCTGCAATATGGAGACACACAAATTATTACAGACGACCAAAAGTTTGATGCGGTTTCTTTTGTGAGCAGAGTATATTGTGGGAAAATATTCTAAATATCTTTGATATTGCCATTCAGAAATTCGTGCCGTTTAAATTACTGAAGCAAAACCCGAATCCGGAATATTAGACAAGGGAGATCAGGGGACTCAAAAGAAAATTAAGAAAACTACACGATAGTTACGAGCAAATGCTAAAGTTTAAATTATTATCGAAAGAGCTACTCCTCAAAAAGAAGGCTGCTCACAATAATTACATGCAACACTTAATTGGCGGGAGGGGCGATGGGTGGAAAACATTCATAGTTACGTTAGATGGCGGAAGGGAAATTCCAATGATTTGTCTATGATAATGCCCGGATATGGTGAATTAATTACTGAGAAACAGGCAATTGCTAATTAAATAAATACATGGTAAGGTAGTGAGTTTATTGAATATAATAGCTGTGTGTTGGACCTTAACTACGATTCTGATAGCCCACCTTTCCGAAAAAAAACAATCGCCGATTCTAGCAAGAACTAAAAAGCTACGTAGATATATATGAAAAAGCCCAGACAATATTTGTGGAGATGTGCTAAAACTGAGAGGTACAGCCCTTTGGCGATACTTGGGGGTGCTGTTTAATGTATCAATTAATGACACACAAATACCCGAAGACTGGCTTAATAGGAGGCAAAACGGATTTAGACAAGGGTACTCATATGAGAGCCAAATTTTATCACTCTTTCAGGATATTAATGACTCGCAAGTTGACGCTGTAATTATAGATTTTGCGAAGGCAATTGATGTCATCTCATATGACACACTACTCAGTAAATTAGCGGCAACGAAGATTGATAAAAGAGTAATTTCATGGATTCAAGAGTTATTGACTGGTCGCTCGCAAACGGTTAAAATAGGTAATGTATTCGCGGAGGACATTTTGATAACGTCAGGTGTCCCTCGGGGTAGTGTGATTGGGCCCCTGTTATTTCTAGCACTTATTGACGACCTACTGAATGGGATTCAAAGTGACTGCCGATTGTTTGCGGATGATTGTGTAATATTGCAAAACAATCAAACATCACAAAAACATCGCCCAATTATAATCTGACCTCAACCGGGTTCATAAATGGGCGGTTGACAACAAAATGAAGATAAATGAAGTAAATGTAGTGTCATAATAATAGGGAGGGGGCGAAGGCATGATTTTCAATATAATATCGGCTCGGAAATACTAGTAGAAGACTCGGGCAAATACTTGGGCATCCATATATCAAATGGCGTACTCATGTGGGTTGTGTCGTCTCCAAAGCGTACAAATGACTTCATTTTGTATTGAAAGGCAGTAGCTCTATCGCAAAATATTAGGATATTTGACCCTGGTGAGGGCAATCTTGGAATACGTCTCAGCGGTTTGGGACCCATATCATCAATGAGCTGCAGATGGAACAAAGGAAGGCTGCTAGGTTTTTGTTTAACGATTTCAATCCTATAAGTAGTGTAACTCGAATGATAGAAAATCTAGGGTGGGAATCACTGGATCATAGAAGGACGAAATTCAGACTATACGCTATGTTTAACACCTACACTAATCGGCAGGCGAGGGGAGAACTAAGCATACGTCTGGGAAATTCCACCTACCTGAGCAGGGTAGATTATCCACATAAAGTCAGGGTCCGACCACAGCGTACAAATTATGGGAAATATTCTTTCATTTACGTGGTATTGATAATTGGAACTCATTGCCTGCCTCAGTCTTAGAGCCTTTACCAAAACATATTGATGTGTTTAAGAGAAGTTTGAAATTTTGAGTAAATACCACGATATAATTACTATAGTTCCTAAATTGCCAATTGTGTATATTGTGTTTGATGCGATTGTTGGTGATTTTCTGTATTTGCACAATTTTCCACCGGGGAATTACCCCTATTTGCAAATATTATATATAAAAATAATATCATCATGTGTCCCGACGTTAACTGGAAGGGGACTTAAAGCAGCTGTTCCAGCCGAGCAGCTCGCCCGTGAGCAGCTGAGTACTCGCCGCCTTGTGTGAGTAAACCTGCAATATGCAATACACCTCTGCTGTAGGGGCGGCCGTTACTAAGCGGTGGATACATCACGATTGGCAGGAAGCGCATGGACTTGTACTATGACCTTCTCCCAGTGACGTTTTGCCTATCACCCCCAGTCACTCTCAACCGTGCTCCGAGCATTACTGCTGAGCACTCGCGTATAAGCATACTCAAACTCGTGGATTTGGAACAGCCTGACTTAAAGGATCACCCTGGAGTACAACCGTTGTCTGGTCTATTGTATCCGACAATTTGCTCCTCACTCTTCGTCAATATGTTTGTTACCAGTTGTGTTATGGGATTATTTTTCCCTATCAGGTCCTCAATCCTTGAAATCACCTGCGTTCGACTAAGAGTACCAAAGGCCTTCGAATAATCGAAAAATACAACATGTAACTTCCCTTTCGTGAATCTAAGGGCCTCTTGAATGTCCTTCGGAAGGCATTCAATAGCCTGACTTGTGGAGCGATGGTTCCTGAATCCAAATTGTTCTTCTGGAAGATAATGGTCTAAGTGGGAAGTCAGTCTTTGCGTAAATAGATTGGTCAGAATCTTTAACAATGTGCATTGCAGTTCCACTCCTCTATATGAATTGGGATCATTTGAATCTCCTTTTCCATTACCAAGGGTCTTTATCGTTGAAGTCCGCCATTTATCGGGTATTCGGCCCTGTTTAACACAGTCATTAAATAGGCTGGTAAGTGATTCTCTGAGGTTCAGAGCCAAACTCTTCAAATGTTCATTTTAAAACCATGTCCGGGCCCCAAGCTTTGTTACTTCTCAGATTTAAGAGCACCTCCTTGACCTCTCGTGCGTTAAACATCTCTATTTGGTCTTCATATTTGGTACTTTCCTTAACAATGCGTGGTCTCGTCTCATATGTCAAAGCCTGAGAGAAGTGAGTTGTCCACGTGCTTATGGAAAAATTCCGAGGAAATATTGGTCCTTGCGGCATGAGAACCTTAAAAGGGGTGTTTTCTGCCTCATCTAATTGCCTTAGTTCTGTCTCTTCGTTGTAGTTCGCTTTAGTCTCCTTTATCAGTATTTTATATTCTCTTATTTTCAGGGGCATAGTCCTGTACTACCCTTTGACGAATTGATTGTCGGCGGTTGAGATGGGAACTATTCTTTGTTTACTTGTGTCACACGTCAGGCTGCTTCGTTGACAGGTACAGTTGCGCAAATAGGGTATGACTCAGCTCCAGTAGTCTCAGTCATCGTTTAACTGTCCGTGGTGACATGAGATCCTGTGTCGCGCAATGCTGCTTGACTTATGTTCAGAATGCACTCTGTCATCGCTGTGTTCCCCGCTTCACCCCGCGGGGCAGCAGCTACAATAAACAACAAACTCTGTCGCAACCACGCTCAGCGGCAATCAAATCTTTAACGGGTCATAGCACCTCTTCTTCTATCGGGTCTGCAGCGATATGCAAAACGTAAATAAAGATAAAAACTAAGTTTGGATTATACTCCTAGCCAATGGATACAGAAAAGGACAGTTCAATTGGGCCATACGGAATAAAGAACTAAGCCGTAGAACTGCTGAAAAGGACGAAAATCGGCCCCACTATAAAGCCTTTCTGTCGTATGTACAGGGGGCGACAGATAGAATCGCCAGATTGCTAAGGAAACACAACGTGACAACGGTTTTACAACCAATAAACAAACTGACCTAAGCGGTGCGTAAATCAGCCGAGATTATGTAGCCAAAACAAAATGCAAACATTTGCGAAGTGCCTTATTCCAATAAACAGGTATAAAAAGTGCGAACAATAAGACGTGTTTCCGTAAGGATATCACAGGTCATTCAAGACACAAAACAATTAAACAACAGATCTTCCAAAGATGAGCATGCTGACGTTACCATACGAGCCATAGAATTTGATATGCACCAACTCGTACCCACGGTTAAGGCTTCTGCAATGACGCCGAAACGTCGGGAAACAATTACAGATACAAGACGTAGCTCCATTCTGTAAGCCTAGATAATAATCTAGACACCGCTCGCGAAAGCCAACCGTCTAAATACTTCAATAATCCCAAACAAATCCTACCTCATCCTATCCATTTCCCTTTCAATGTTTATAAACCTGTCTCTGCTAATCACAATTCTAACACCCACGTTCTGCCCAGTAGGATGTCAGATGTTACCTTTGTAAGCTTTGTGACGTTAACACCCTCTCGAGTGGTCCTCGACCGGAGATCCGAAAGCGAGACCAACATAGAATTTGGATTTTACAGGAGAGGACGGTATTACCACATGTAATAATGCAAAGAGAGGTGCATATCTTTGAGAAGAACTTTAAGGGCTGTAGTTTCCCGTTGCTTTCAGCCTTGCATCAGTCCGCAGATAAGTATAATTTAACTATTGTTATAAATGTCTCCGCCATCTAAGGGAAAGGTAAAGCATGGGTAATCCTGTACTGTTACTCCCCTTCAGAATGAACGAAGTATTAGAAACTAAACAATTATGAATCACATCAAAGATCTATTAGCACACATACTTCACCGTCAACATGAGTAAACATTCCCTACGAACAGACTTACATCACTAGTCAAATAAAAAAGATTCACACAGAACTGTATTAAGCATCTGTAAACTTTGTGAACAAAAGTTTTAAGGTACTGTAATATGGTAAGGAATCCACAATTTATTTCTTACTTCCGGCCACTGAACACTTCGATCCGTCTGCTTCACCACCTGACAGAGCGCGGTGGGCCTTTTAGATACGGATGGACGGCATTTGCAGGTGGTTGATAGTTCTGCTACACAAGTTTTGGTGTACTGTATTCTTACAGTGATTGTGTGCCGTACTGAAACAGCGATTAATTGTCTTAATGGCATGAATGGTTTTGTATTGCACCAACCACACTTTAATACGTTGTTAGCTTATAGCTCATTTTTATATTTTTTCTATTCAATGTATTTATTTATTTATTTATTTTACGCCTTAGCTTACATTCACTGTACATTCGCAGAATATCCATTAACATTTCCCAGGAATTATGCTTATTATCATTAAATGGAGTATGCTTTTCAGAGTAATACCCTGATGCTCATTTGATCATTAAAACGAAAAGATGATGGTAACTCTGCCAGTCGGGACATCCCTCACAATCGTCGTGAAATGAAGGAGTCACGGGGTGCGACCATTACACTGTGCCACGTGCATAGCTTTTTTTTACAGAACTAGAACTGGAATTCTAATCGTCTTGGGATATCATTAAATGAAACCTTTGACTTTCATTTCAAGAAATGATTTTTGCACGAACGAGAAAGTTTCTGAATTAGTAAATTCATTTCAGAAAAGTTGGTGCGCGAGTCGTTACAATAAATGAGTTTTGTTACACTACAGTCAATTGGGGCAACCCTTCCCGTTACAATTTTTGAAAGTATTTCTTTTTTAAATGTCAGCTGCTTTGAAAAGTATGTCAAATCCTTTGAACTGGTATATGAACTGTCAAATTATATTACTTTCCAAGCACTAGTATGATATTACAATGTTTAAAATATGAAAATTAAAGAGGGTCAAAGTTATACCCATGACTTGTCTAACATTGACCCATTCTATAAGTTTTCCATAAAAATACATACATTATAACCACTTATGGAATCAGTCTTAATTTGGCCCATCTTGTATGGCATTTTAACTACGCTGCATACAGAAATCAAATCTTAAACCAAAGAAATGAGGCCTTTATACCTTTAAAATAAGTGCGCACGATTCCTGCACCTCATACTCAGCTCGGAAAATTATACATAAATAACATAAATACGGCTGAATAATCAACATTTCTATATTCAAAAAAAAATATACATAGTTCACTGAATAAGAAAACACAAAAAATTTACACTTCATGCCAGCATTTCATACTCGCAGTCCCAAAGTTAATGCTCACAAAAACCACTTTTCTTTTAAGAAAGAATCTTCTATTTTAAAATCTCCCCTTGTGTTTACTGGAATGACCTGAGAAGGATAGATTTTTTTTATAACATCTGCCTTATCATAAGGAATTTCATCCTTAGTCTCGGGCCATTTCCAATGCTTCCCATTCGGAATCATTGCACTGACGCACAGTTTCATTTCAGGTTCTGCAGTAATGCTACTTACAGTGCCTGGATAAAAAGATCCTTCATAATGTACTACTACATAATCTCCTACAGTATAGTTTCCCTCCTCAATTTTTGTTTCCTGTTCAAGCACCCCAACGACAACCACAAAATTTCCAATTGGAACATCAACACTCACCTCTGATCCCACTGATTCACTCGATATGTCACTCACTTCTGGTTCACTAACTTCAACTACCCTCTTGCTCTTCTTGCGGGTAATACCTCAGGTGTTTCAGTCATTTGTAGTCTCTTTCTTGAGGATTCTTTTGCAGTATCGAGTCTTTATTCTCCTGTCGTTCTCTTCCGTGAATTTCTTCCTTTTGCATTCTGTCGTGCTTTAACAAACTCTTGGACCTCATCATAGGAAACGCTTTTCCCTGGTTCAACAGGAAGATAAAACCTTCTCCCCCTCTGGATTGGTGATAGATCATCATCTATTAATTTCTCCAGGTACATTTTGAACTCATTCCCGATACTAGACGACGCAGTTGCGTGGTCAATTTCAGGTTTGGTATATGCTGCCAGTTTTTCAAGGACATGATGCCTTGAAGTAGGATATATTCCAGTTGCTCGGAATCCTGCAACAATGTTAGACACCAAATTGTCTTCCCCGAGTTTAGGTGTTCGTTTAACGAGAGTTACAAACACACTATTGGGCAATGATACTAGTTTCTTTCCTTGGGGAGATTCTCGCCATTTATTTAAGACAGCTCGCCATTGTGTTTTTAGAGGAGAAAAAAAGGATACGTCCAATGGTTGCAAAAGATGTGTGGAGTTTGGTAACAAGGAAGTAAAAGAAATATCGTTTTCCTTGCACAGCTTCAATACTTTTAAACTCATATGGGCTGACAAGTTGTCACCAATAATGACTTTCTTCCCTGATTTATCACGGATATTCGATAGGAAGTGTTCTTGAAACCAATCTTCGAAAACATCCATATCAACCCAGCCAGAGGAAGACACATTCATACGAGAACCCTTAGGGGCATTCAGGAGCCAGTCTGACATTTTATTCGCTCCTTTAAACACAAAATAAGGAGGTAGCATCTCTCCAGAAGCACTGGCACAAAACATAACAGTGTGACAAGACTTAGTGGAGTTGCGGATTATTTCAGGATGCCTAGACTGACGACGAAATAAATGTTTTGCTTTTTTGGGGACGTCATGGAAGCCTGTTTCGTCAAAATTAAACACATTTTCGGGTGATACATCTTTAAGTTCAATTTCTAAATGGTCAAAATACTTCCCAACTTCATTACTGCCTACTTGTGCTCGTTTCCTTGAAATATTCTGGCCAAATACAGCTTTCATATCAGGGTGCCTTTTAAGAAAACCATTTCCCCAGTACCAACCAGGCATATTGTCTTTAAAATGAGGAATGATCCTGTTTTGCGATTTTAAATAGTTCCTACAGATGCACCTCAAGTCATGCATAGTAATGGGCAATCCAATATCACTGAGAACCATCGCATGCTCCTTGAGCATGATTTCTTCATCCTGCGTTAATATTGTGGGAGGTCCTACAGTTTTACTGTGCACATTTTTTAACTTATTCCGTATGGTGTTACGTGGAATTCCATAATCCCTTGTAGCCTGTCTGATTGCTATTTCTCCACTTTTTATTATAGCTAAAGCTTCTTCCAGCTTCTCAGGAGTATATCTAGTCTTCGTTCCATACTGACGTGTGCCAGGAGCCATTTTTCTGTTTCTTGCCATTTTCCTACAAAATAAAAATGGAGCAGATTTAATTTTGAGGTATTTTTATATTTACTAGTCATTTTTAAACATCAACAAACATTTCATTCAGGTAATCAAACTGAACAGGATAACTTTGACCCGGGTCAAAGTTAACCTAAAATCTTGTTAATTCTGCACACTACTCTTGTAATTCTCTCATCATAAGGATAACCTTATATACATGCATTAATGATTAATATACATTTAAAAGAATTATCACACTATGCAGATATACGGCTTCTATTAACATTTTGGGCAAGATATATACAGTAAAATGAAAAGAAAAACTCACCTTGAAAACCATGTGGTCCCATGCATCCAGCTTCAACACCAGTAACAGGAAACACTGCTATACAATCACTTCCTGTTAGTGTGATGACATCACAGCAGAGTCATATATACCAACTTAAACTAAGGTGACACTAAATATCCTCATAGAGAAATAAATTTCCTTAGAGATAATGCATCTTGCACTGGTGGGTCAAAGTTACACTGAGAACCAATGTTGCCCCGATTGACTGTAATCGTTTCAACAAATTAACTTTGGTGAGGATTTGTGCACACGCCTGCGATGGTGTCTGAATCAGAATACCCATTTAACAATAATTGACGCGCGAGTCACTTCCATAAATTGACTTTGGAAAGCAGTTATGCAATCTCGCGAAAGTTCCTGAATTAGAAACTCAATTTTACGATAGATGACTCTTAAGTCGTAACACAAAATTAAAGTATTTCATACAGTTTTGCGGCAGTTAGTGTGTTTCCAAACGTTTGCAGTTTCCGGTGCGACACACTTTTGCGATGACCATCAACAAAGCACATGGCAAATCCCAACAAGTGTGTGGACTAAATTTGGAACATCCAAGCTACTCTCATGCACAGCCGATTGTGGTTGGAGAGCCATCTGATTTATTTATGTACGCAACAGACGAAATCACAAAAACTTTCTTTCTTTGATAGGCAATCCAACGCTTGGCGTGTACTACTAGTAGGTGATAAGTGCAATCACATTCATACTGGATACCAAATATATACTCAAATACCTCGAAAAGTTACAACTCTGAATGAGAATGGTTAGTTTTTGGGCTGCCAAATAAAAAGTGACATCAATATCTACTTAAGACAGACTAAAATAAATACACTCAACAGCAAATATAAGAGGATAAAAAACTTATTCGCATCCAACATTACTAGTTATCATACATTAATAAGAGAGAATACTTTTCCTGTTGTCCACTTACTCATTTATATGATTTCCACTTGTATCCCTCTCTTCATCATAGGTTTCTTCTTTTATATCCTAGCGACAAGAATGGACCATTAATTCATTTGCTAACATATTACGCTTTTACACAATCAATAAAAATAATGTAACTTTACAGCACAGATCAACTTCGAGTAAGGTTTTATCAGCTGTGCAACTGACTGAAATTACTTTCTTATTCTCGATCATATCTTACTGCGATATACAAGTCTTATCTAAATTTGGACTAATCAAAGACATCCCTCCTTTGTAGGTCAAATAAATTGAAGTGTGATTTAAAATGTGGACACAGTACTTTAAAGGAAGTAACGGTCTTCAATGCTGAAATAATTCATTTTGAAATTTCAAGTAGTAAGCGTATAACAGCCTTTTCTGTTCCTAGTCCATCCTTTTGTCCATTTCAGTCACAGCACATAATACATGCACATGACACTTATAAGTGACTTGGTCCTCAATAGTTCTACCAGCACAGCTGTTAGGATTGAGTATATAAATCACTCAAATTCTACTGTTAGTAAAGTATTCGACCTTATTATTCCGAAAGAGGCTTTCTCGGAAAGCTTCCAACAATGGCGACACCGCTGGGAGAAGTGTATGGAGTCCCAAGGAGACTACTTTGAGGGCGATTTGGTTTCCAACGCTCCAGATAAGCCAGTTTGTTTTCCCCGGCCAAAGGTCCGATACTTTACTAACAGGCCTCGTCTGCCTCATAAACAATATTCTACAAGAACATTTTATCAGAACAGTGCACAATTTTTTATTAAGGCAAGTACAATTTGAAAACTTCCATTAAACCAACTGCGGTATGTAACGATAGAGAGTGATTTGTAGACTATCTAACATAAATGTTGCCACTACATAATACTTCTAACTGCAAGCAGTGGACCTACGGTATTAACATTATAATATATTATATTAATTCAAAGCAAGAGTAAATATTCAACGAGAAATAATTTCAAATCTGGCATTTGCTGATCACATCTTTGCCAATAAACCAGAGGATATGAATGAGTTTTCAAATGGTACGGATTCTGCCTTGAGGAAATAATTCATTAAGAAAATTAACAGATGTAAAACAAAACTATTGGCATGTAGTCGAAAGATATCAGAAACCCCTAAGCACATCAAAATGGCAGGTAATATGATACATATGTAACTTATAACCAAAATAACCAGAGATAGACGAAGCAAAGAGGATATAAAAATATGTTGGCACAGGCAAGGAAAAATTTTCTACAGAATAGGAATCTGTTGACATCGAATATAGATTTAGGTGTTAGGAAGTCATTATTGAAAGCCTTTGTCTTGAGTGTGGCGCTCAATGGAAGTGCAACTTGCGCTGGTGGAGCAGTAGAAAAGAAGAGAATTGAATCGATTGAAATGTGGTATTACAGGAGAATGATGAACATCAGATGTACAGATAGGGTTCCAAATGATGAGGTATTAAGGGGAGTGGGAGAGGAGATATGTTTCTGGCGACTGCTAATGAAGAGGGGAGAGAGGTGTGTAGGACACATAATAAGACAACCAGGAATAGCAAAGTAAGTTATGGAAGGAAGGGTCGAGCACAAGAACTATAGACCAAGGTTAAAATATGTTATAGAGATTGCCTCGGATGTAGGGTGTGGTAACTATGTAGAGATGAAATGATAAGCTGAGGACTCAAACAACAACAAAGGTGAAATATAATGCGACAAGCCAACATGCATTATCATGTGTTCCCTTCTTTAGGCTGGCCAGGATGGATCTCGTACCACTCCTTTGTTTAGAATACAGTAAATAAGTTGACCCCGGATCTTTCGGTGTACTTATACCATGACAATACTGTAAATTCTTTGTACTAAAATACAAAGCTCACAACAGGCAACTAATAAGCGTGATAGTGCAAAGGATATGCTGGCTTCATACAATGTAGCCTTCACCTAAGAGAATTGAGATATATCCTCCATTACCTCAGTGAATAGAGCAACACACAGAGAGAGGTCATGGGTTTGAGTCCAGCACTAATCAGACAGAATAAAGCTTTACCATCCAGCTAGTAGCCTTATACTATCCGTACTTCACACAACATGAAAACAGACAGGTTCCATATGTCATCAGTACGGTCTGAATACACAATTCTGTAATCCCTAAACAGCATTCGTGAGAAGCAGACGGTGATCAGGTCATGTCCTTTATGAGATGCAACAAGTAGTAACTCAATAAGGTACTCACCTTTTTCAAATCTCCACCACTCGCTAAAGATGGTGCTTCTGTTTTGACGCATGGAACAAACTCTGGTATGGAGGTTTCTGCTATCTTAATATCTTCAGTGAGATGAGTATCATCCTGCCGAGAAATTACTTGTTTCACAAACACGTTCCTTTGCATAGGTGAAATTAAATCTTACACACGTTTCCAATGCTGTGAATACCTTGCAAACATAATGTGACATACAAGACCTAGATCAGAAATTTTTTAGAGATTGGCAGTTCTGTTCCCAGAATAAACATCCCAGACTTGGTTAAATTCATCAGCTGATCTCCATATATATTTGTCCCCGTTCACTTGTTCGTAAACCGCGATGGTAAGTCAGACCACGTGACAACATCGAGTCATTCACCGATATTGTTAACTGAGTACAATATTACGAAGTCAGGTTTTGAAAAAAAAAAAGGCACTTGGGAATGCTGTGAAAGGATCGAGCGAGGCGTGAAATCCATTGGAAACATAAGATCAAAATAAGGATTGAAGAAACGGACAATACAATACATTGAGTTAGACATTCACCGTACATTGCATGGAAAATACTTCGAACAACGCGGAGGAAAATAGGAAGAGGAAGTAGCTGATTGCCTACAGAACGGAGAAGCCAGAAATGCTACACTACGCACAAAAATGAACTTTGCGAACCCCTGAGAGGTGGATACGGAGATGCGACCATCGAACCCACAGTGTATAGAATTGAGTATAGGAAGAGAAATAGAGTGAAAATATTTCTCATTGAGTGTGAAATACGCGTAAGTTGCTCGTTCGACGATTTAATACAAAGGTTTGAGTATTTACTGAATTTTGCGAACTATCGAGTTTAAGGTCAATTTGCGATAGTTTGAGTACATGTGATAAAACTGGAAAGTGCAACACACAGTTAAAATATTGATCAGAATTATTTGTTGTGTTAGGTAAATTATATGCAGGAGGCTTTGAAAGCATGATTACTCCAATAACAAGAGAAATTAATATACAGTTGGGCAAGGGATAGAAGTGAACGAGAAAAATTAATCTAAGTGCTGCAATACTGTGATAAATCTCCAAGCAGAGCATTTATTTACTGCAAGTGTAGAAGATGTGATACAATTATTATGAAATTTCACACCATAGAGCAGATGATTCCACCCAACACCATGATCCACTCAATTCAACATCAGATGAACAAGGTCATTATAACAAATCAAATTCAAGCCTGGAAGGTGAGTTCAGCCAAAATGCGAAGGACCGACTTCTGGAGATGAAAATACTGAATTGAGATATAACAGATGTTTAGTATAATCCAGGAGGCGGTGCTCCAGTGAGTGTACCTTGTATGAGAGGATATGAGAACAAGAAAAGCCCTTCTCTCTTTCTCATGTGAACGTGGGGGCAGATGATCTCGTAGTTCCGCCCCTGAAAACAACATTAACGATCTCATGTGCGCATTTAAGCATGACACATATCGCTCTCTAAAGAGACCTAATCGCATTTCGAAATAAATAACATCACGGATGTAATACTTCAGTTCTAATCTATATTATTTTGTACAACAAAATGTACACCTTATATTTGATGCTAAAGACAAAGGTACGTTTAGATCTGCTGCTTGGAGGCGAGAGTCTAACCCAGACCTCCGTGTTGTCACATGCGGCTCTGTAGGCCACCCGCTACCCATGATGAGAAAAGTTTTTTGGGATTTCCCAAATAGTCAACACAGACCAATCTTCCTTGAGATGGTTATCTCTGCTCCCTTAATTACATCTTTTCCACGCCCACGATAGAACAATAAAAAGGCAACCTGGACGAAATTCTCTGAAGAGCTTGACAAATGCATCAGATGGATTCCTGCAATCAGCGGTAATTATCAGAGATTTTTAGGGCTTGTGAAATCTGTAGCCAAAAGAAAGAAACGAGCCTTACAGTAGTCGCATATGATTTGTAACATCTGACATGTTAACCTACTATGAAATTGAGATGAAATGTATGGGAATTCATCTGACATGTTATCATACTCGTACACTACACAGATTGGACATTCTTAAAATGTTAATTTACGCTCCGTTTTCATACTGGTACTATGATGAATGTATAGATTGAATTTGAGATATGCTACTGTCACACTTGTTTGAACAAACGTCACATATATTGTAAATTAAGAGGAGGAATGAAACCATAGTCTCTAGCCTATCTATAGACTACTAGAAATAATGTTGAATACAATCAAATTTCCCAACTCCTGCTTGGTGCAAACTATTGTAATTAAAATTAGATAAATCGTAATTTCATGTAGATTCTGTTAAAATGACGCATAATGTTAGGATAGATATCGTTTAATTCGATAATCTGGTAGCAAAAATAATTGCCGGAAGTGGGGTTCGAACCTGAGACCTCATGATTCACAGCCCAAGACGTTATCCACGCAGCCATTACAAACACAGAAATTTAGAGTACAAGACAGTTACTTATTTTCACGTGCCGGTAATAATATGGAGGGAATTTTGTATGCTCCTTTAATATTTTGCTGTTTATCGATAATGTTCCTGCATGGAATTGAGTTTAAAATTAATTATGAATATGCCCACTTGACGGTAAATGGAATTCCTATAGTGGTCCATGAAAGGCTAGCCCAGTTCCCGTATAAAACATTGATATATATTATATTGATCACTGCTTTGCCGCAATGTGAGTTAATATCTGAATAATCATTGTGTAGAAACATAATACCGGCTTTGCCGACTAGTTATAATGTTTCATATTAAAGCATATCATCATTCAAATACTGATACGAAGACATGTGGTTTGTGTTTCAATCAGTTGACACCAGAGTGCGCATGAGCGTTTACAGTTCAGTAAGAAAGTGTTGAGCAAAGTTACTCAGGGAGTGGATGCCCTTCACTTTTCTCCAGAGATTGAAAAAGAGTCTGTTAATAAATCATAATTGTTTTCATCAAATATGTTAAAATGAATATTTCTACACCAAAGAACGAACTCTTGAAGATGATTTATTATAGGAATATCTGTAATGGCGCCTCCAAACCTTGAAGTAATCCGTATGTGATACACATTCGACATGGCTGACAGTGCGTCATGGTACCAATCTCCGATACCGCGCACTCATTGTTTCCTCTTACCACTGTCAGCTGGATCGCATCCCTCCTCACTGCCAGCTGGATCGCATCCCTCCTGGCAGTGCGTCTTACACACTTCCGTCCGATCCACTTCCACCCCATTTTTCAAAATCAGCCCCACAAAAATATCCAGCAACCGAGTGGAAAGATGTTACATATCAAAAGCACATCCGAAGAGGCTACAGGAAAGAATATGTTCCTGGATGGAGTGAACAAAGCGATGCCCCATACAAAGTATTTCTTGAAACGGGTGCCCATACGACTGGTGAGGAACTACTACGGAGTTTAGATGAAAATCGTAGATATAAATGGACAGAAACAGTTAGTAACTTGGATTTCTCTCATTCCAGTAGAGAAGCCTGAGTCTACAGAGAAATCTTGGAGGAAGCTCGACAGGAGTTAGAGAATAGTCAACTATCTCACCAAACAAAATAGCCTCCCATATTGTTTGAACTTCAAGGGTTACTGAAGATAAAACTCTAACAAAGGCAGTGAAAAAGAACCTAAGGATGCTTAAACGAACCTCTCCAACTTCTTCCGAGTTCTCTGAAGCCTTGAAGATTGACGAGGTCAATACAGCATTAAAGGATATGAAAGTAAACAAGGCACCAGGTTTCGATGGAATACATCCAGAATGTCTTGTAAATATGGGACGGAATGCGTGCTTCTTTACCCACATACTTCAGACAGGTATCATTCCTAAGGAGTTTAAGAAGACTAAAATCCTTACCATATTGAAACCTGGCAAACCAAAACATATCTCACAAGGCTACAGACCAAGCGCTCTCCTCAGCTGCTGCTCCAAACTCCTTGAAAGACTATTATACAACAGAATCAGCATTCTAATTAATCAACATATTCCTATTGACCAAGCGGGTTTTGGGCAGAATCGTAGCTGCTGTGATCAAGTCCTTGCACTCACAACATGCAATGAAGCAGGCTTCCAGAAACAGTAGAAAACCTCTGCTGTCTTTTTGGATATTTCCGCAGCTCATGACACAGTTTGGAGAGAGGGGTTGCTGTATAAACTTCTTCAGGTATTACCATGCAAAACCACGGTACAATTAATTGGAAACATGCTTTTAATAATAGACTCATTCAGGTTGTTCTAGGGAATGAACCTAGCAAACTGAGAAGATTGAATAATGGTCTCCTTCAAGGATCAGTCTTGGCTCCGCTCCTGTTCAATCTGTATATATCAGAGTTGCCACCAACGAAATCTAGAAAATGTTGCTACGCTGATGATATAGCTTTAGTTACAAGTCATAGCAAACTGAAAGAAACGGAGAATATTTAACTGATAACCTTTCCATTCTTAGTGACTATATTCGGAAATGTCGACTCCAACCAATCACCAGCAAAACTGAGGTGTCTGGCTTTCATCTAAACAACAAAATGGTAAGCTGTGCTCTCCAAGTGTGTTTTAACAGTAAGGTCCTCAGTCACAATACCCGAATTAGTTATGTATAACATTAGATCCGACACTCTCCTTCAGGCAATATCTAGTAAATACAGCAGCAAAGGTTAGGAGTCGTCTCTTCAAGTGTGTTTTAACAGTGAGGTCCTCAGTCACAATACCCTAATTACTTATGTATAACATTAGATCCGACACTCTCCTTCAGGCAATATCTAGTAAATACAGCAGCAAAGGTTAGGAGTCGTCTCTCCAAGTGTGTTTTAACAGTGAGGTCCTCAGTCACAATACCCTAATTACTTATGTATAACATTAGATCCGACACTCTCCTTCAGGCAATATCTAGTAATTACAGCAGCAAAGGTTAGGAGTCGTCTCTCCAAGTGTGTTTTAACAGTAAGGTCCTCAGTCACAATACCCTAATTACTAATGTATAACATTAGATCCGACACTCTCCTTCAGGCAATATCTAGTAATTACAGCAGCAAAGGTTAGGAGTCGTCTCTCCAAGTGTGTTTTAACAGTAAGGTCCTCAGTCACAATACCCTAATTACTTATGTATAACATTAGATCCGACACTCTCCTTCAGGCAATATCTAGTAAATACAGCAGCAAAGGTTAGGAGTCGTCTCTCCAAGTGTGTTTTAACAGTGAGGTCCTCAGTCACAATACCCTAATTACTAATGTATAACATTAGATCCGACACTCTCCTTCAGGCAATATCTAGTAATTACAGCAGCAAAGGTTAGGAGTCGTCTCTCCAAGTGTGTTTTAACAGTAAGGTCCTCAGTCACAATACCCTAATTACTAATGTATAACATTAGATCCGACACTCTCCTTCAGGCAATATCTAGTAATTACAGCAGCAAAGGTTAGGAGTCGTCTCTCCAAGTGTGTTTTAACAGTAAGGTCCTCAGTCACAATACCCTAATTACTAATGTATAACATTAGATCCGACACTCTCCTTCAGGCAATATCTAGTAAATACAGCAGCAAAGGTTAGGAGTCGTCTCTCCAAGTGTGTTTTAACAGTAAGGTCCTCAGTCACAATACCCTAATTACTAATGTATAACATTAGATCCGACACTCTCCTTCAGGCAATATCTAGTAAATACAGCAGCAAAGGTTAGGAGTCGTCTCTCCAAGTGTGTTTTAACAGTAAGGTCCTCAGTCACAATACCCGAATTACTTATGTATAACATTAGATCCGACACTCTCCTTCAGGCAATATCTAGTAAATACAGCAGCAAAGGTTAGGAGTCGTCTCTCCAAGTGTGTTTTAACAGTAAGGTCCTCAGTCACAATACCCGAATTACTTATGTATAACATTAGATCCGACACTCTCCTTCAGGCAATATCTAGTAAATACAGCAGCAAAGGTTAGGAGTCGTCTCTCCAAGTGTGTTTTAACAGTAAGGTCCTCAGTCACAATATCCTAATTACTAATGTATAACATTAGATCCGACACTCTCCTTCAGGCAATATCTAGTAAATACAGCAGCAAAGGTTAGGAGTCGTCTCTCCAAGTGTGTTTTAACAGTGAGGTCCTCAGTCACAATACCCTAATTACTAATGTATAACATTAGATCCGACACTCTCCTTCAGGCAATATCTAGTAATTACAGCAGCAAAGGTTAGGAGTCGTCTCTCCAAGTGTGTTTTAACAGTGAGGTCCTCAGTCACAATACCCGAATTACTAATGTATAACATTAGATCCGACACTCTCCTTCAGGCAATATCTAGTAAATACAGCAGCAAAGGTTAGGAGTCGTCTCTCCAAGTGTGTTTTAACAGTGAGGTCCTCAGTCACAATACCCGAATTACTTATGTATAACATTAGATCCGACACTCTCCTTCAGGCAATATCTAGTAAATACAGCAGCAAAGGTTAGGAGTCGTCTCTCCAAGTGTGTTTTAACAGTAAGGTCCTCAGTCACAATACCCTAATTACTAATGTATAACATTAGATCCGACACTCTCCTTCAGGCAATATCTAGTAAATACAGCAGCAAAGGTTAGGAGTCGTCTCTCCAAGTGTGTTTTAACAGTGAGGTCCTCAGTCACAATACCCTAATTACTAATGTATAACATTAGATCCGACACTCTCCTTCAGGCAATATCTAGTAATTACAGCAGCAAAGGTTAGGTGTCGTCTCTCCAAGTGTGTTTTAACAGTGAGGTCCTCAGTCACAATACCCCAATTACTAATGTATAACATTAGATCCGACACTCTCCTTCAGGCAATATCTAGTAATTACAGCAGCAAAGGTTAGGAGTCGTCTCTCCAAGTGTGTTTTAACAGTAAGGTCCTCAGTCACAATACCCTAATTACTAATGTATAACATTAGATCCGACACTCTCCTTCAGGCAATATCTAGTAATTACAGCAGCAAAGGTTAGGAGTCGTCTCTCCAAGTGTGTTTTAACAGTAAGGTCCTCAGTCACAATACCCTAATTACTAATGTATAACATTAGATCCGACACTCTCCTTCAGGCAATATCTAGTAATTACAGCAGCAAAGGTTAGGAGTCGTCTCTCCAAGTGTGTTTTAACAGTAAGGTCCTCAGTCACAATACCCTAATTACTAATGTATAACATTAGATCCGACACTCTCCTTCAGGCAATATCTAGTAATTACAGCAGCAAAGGTTAGGAGTCGTCTCTCCAAGTGTGTTTTAACAGTAAGGTCCTCAGTCACAATACCCTAATTACTAATGTATAACATTAGATCCGACACTCTCCTTCAGGCAATATCTAGTAAATACAGCAGCAAAGGTTAGGAGTCGTCTCTCCAAGTGTGTTTTAACAGTAAGGTCCTCAGTCACAATACCCTAATTACTTATGTATAACATTAGATCCGACACTCTCCTTCAGGCAATATCTAGTAATTACAGCAGCAAAGGTTAGGAGTCGTCTCTCCAAGTGTGTTTTAACAGTAAGGTCCTCAGTCACAATACCCGAATTACTTATGTATAACATTAGATCCGACACTCTCCTTCAGGCAATATCTAGTAAATACAGCAGCAAAGGTTAGGAGTCGTCTCTCCAAGTGTGTTTTAACCGTAAGGTCCTCAGTCACAATACCCCAATTACTTATGTATAACATTAGATCCGACACTCTCCTTCAGGCAATATCTAGTAAATACAGCCGCAAAGGTTAGGAGTCGTCTCTCCAAGTGTGTTTTAACCGTAAGGTCCTCAGTCACAATACCCTAATTACTTATGTATAACATTAGATCCGACACTCTCCTTCAGGCAATATCTAGTAAATACAGCAGCAAAGGTTAGGAGTCGTCTCTCCAAGTGTGTTTTAACAGTAAGGTCCTCAGTCACAATACCCGAATTACTTATGTATAACATTAGATCTGACACTCTCCTTCCGGCAATATCTAGTAAATACAGCAGCAAAGGTTAGGAGTCGTCTCTCCAAGTGTGTTTTAACAGTAAGGTCCTCAGTCACAATACCCGAATTACATATGTATAACATTAGATCCGACACTCTCCTTCCGGCAATATCTAGTAAATACAGCAGCAAAGGTTAGGAGTCGTCTCTCCAAGTGTGTTTTAACAGTAAGGTCCTCAGTCACAATACCCGAATTACTTATGTATAACATTAGATCCGACACTCTCCTTCCGGCAATATCTAGTAAATACAGCCGCAAAGGTTAGGAGTCGTCTCTCCAAGTGTGTTTTAACAGTAAGGTCCTCAGTCACAATACCCGAATTACTTATGTATAACATTAGATCCGACACTCTCCTTCCGGCAATATCTAGTAAATACAGCCGCAAAGGTTAGGAGTCGTCTCTCCAAGTGTGTTTTAACAGTAAGGTCCTCAGTCACAATACCCGAATTACTTATGTATAACATTAGATCCGACACTCTCCTTCAGGCAATATCTAGTAAATACAGCAGCAAAGGTTAGGAGTCGTCTCTCCAAGTGTGTTTTAACAGTAAGGTCCTCAGTCACAATACCCGAATTACTTATGTATAACATTAGATCCGACACTCTCCTTCAGGCAATATCTAGTAAATACAGCAGCAAAGGTTAGGAGTCGTCTCTCCAAGTGTGTTTTAACAGTAAGGTCCTCAGTCACAATACCCTAATTACTAATGTATAACATTAGATCCGACACTCTCCTTCAGGCAATATCTAGTAAATACAGCAGCAAAGGTTAGGAGTCGTCTCTCCAAGTGTGTTTTAACAGTGAGGTCCTCAGTCACAATACCCTAATTACTAATGTATAACATTAGATCCGACACTCTCCTTCAGGCAATATCTAGTAATTACAGCAGCAAAGGTTAGGTGTCGTCTCTCCAAGTGTGTTTTAACAGTGAGGTCCTCAGTCACAATACCCCAATTACTAATGTATAACATTAGATCCGACACTCTCCTTCAGGCAATATCTAGTAATTACAGCAGCAAAGGTTAGGAGTCGTCTCTCCAAGTGTGTTTTAACAGTAAGGTCCTCAGTCACAATACCCTAATTACTAATGTATAACATTAGATCCGACACTCTCCTTCAGGCAATATCTAGTAATTACAGCAGCAAAGGTTAGGAGTCGTCTCTCCAAGTGTGTTTTAACAGTAAGGTCCTCAGTCACAATACCCTAATTACTAATGTATAACATTAGATCCGACACTCTCCTTCAGGCAATATCTAGTAATTACAGCAGCAAAGGTTAGGAGTCGTCTCTCCAAGTGTGTTTTAACAGTAAGGTCCTCAGTCACAATACCCTAATTACTAATGTATAACATTAGATCCGACACTCTCCTTCAGGCAATATCTAGTAATTACAGCAGCAAAGGTTAGGAGTCGTCTCTCCAAGTGTGTTTTAACAGTAAGGTCCTCAGTCACAATACCCTAATTACTAATGTATAACATTAGATCCGACACTCTCCTTCAGGCAATATCTAGTAAATACAGCAGCAAAGGTTAGGAGTCGTCTCTCCAAGTGTGTTTTAACAGTAAGGTCCTCAGTCACAATACCCTAATTACTTATGTATAACATTAGATCCGACACTCTCCTTCAGGCAATATCTAGTAATTACAGCAGCAAAGGTTAGGAGTCGTCTCTCCAAGTGTGTTTTAACAGTAAGGTCCTCAGTCACAATACCCGAATTACTTATGTATAACATTAGATCCGACACTCTCCTTCAGGCAATATCTAGTAAATACAGCAGCAAAGGTTAGGAGTCGTCTCTCCAAGTGTGTTTTAACCGTAAGGTCCTCAGTCACAATACCCCAATTACTTATGTATAACATTAGATCCGACACTCTCCTTCAGGCAATATCTAGTAAATACAGCAGCAAAGGTTAGGAGTCGTCTCTCCAAGTGTGTTTTAACCGTAAGGTCCTCAGTCACAATACCCTAATTACTTATGTATAACATTAGATCCGACACTCTCCTTCAGGCAATATCTAGTAAATACAGCAGCAAAGGTTAGGAGTCGTCTCTCCAAGTGTGTTTTAACAGTAAGGTCCTCAGTCACAATACCCGAATTACTTATGTATAACATTAGATCTGACACTCTCCTTCCGGCAATATCTAGTAAATACAGCAGCAAAGGTTAGGAGTCGTCTCTCCAAGTGTGTTTTAACAGTAAGGTCCTCAGTCACAATACCCGAATTACATATGTATAACATTAGATCCGACACTCTCCTTCCGGCAATATCTAGTAAATACAGCAGCAAAGGTTAGGAGTCGTCTCTCCAAGTGTGTTTTAACAGTAAGGTCCTCAGTCACAATACCCTAATTACTTATGTATAACATTAGATCCGACACTCTCCTTCAGGCAATATCTAGTAATTACAGCAGCAAAGGTTAGGAGTCGTCTCTCCAAGTGTGTTTTAACAGTAAGGTCCTCAGTCACAATACCCTAATTACTTATGTATAACATTAGATCCGACACTCTCCTTTAGGCAATATCTAGTAATTACAGCAGCAAAGGTTAGGAGTCGTCTCTCCAAGTGTGTTTTAACAGTAAGGTCCTCAGTCACAATACCCGAATTACTTATGTATAACATTAGATCCGACACTCTCCTTCAGGCAATATCTAGTAAATACAGCAGCAAAGGTTAGGAGTCGTCTCTCCAAGTGTGTTTTAACCGTAAGGTCCTCAGTCACAATACCCCAATTACTTATGTATAACATTAGATCCGACACTCTCCTTCAGGCAATATCTAGTAAATACAGCAGCAAAGGTTAGGAGTCGTCTCTCCAAGTGTGTTTTAACCGTAAGGTCCTCAGTCACAATACCCTAATTACTTATGTATAACATTAGATCCGACACTCTCCTTCAGGCAATATCTAGTAAATACAGCAGCAAAGGTTAGGAGTCGTCTCTCCAAGTGTGTTTTAACAGTAAGGTCCTCAGTCACAATACCCGAATTACTTATGTATAACATTAGATCTGACACTCTCCTTCCGGCAATATCTAGTAAATACAGCAGCAAAGGTTAGGAGTCGTCTCTCCAAGTGTGTTTTAACAGTAAGGTCCTCAGTCACAATACCCGAATTACATATGTATAACATTAGATCCGACACTCTCCTTCCGGCAATATCTAGTAAATACAGCAGCAAAGGTTAGGAGTCGTCTCTCCAAGTGTGTTTTAACAGTAAGGTCCTCAGTCACAATACCCGAATTACTTATGTATAACATTAGATCCGACACTCTCCTTCCGGCAATATCTAGTAAATACAGCCGCAAAGGTTAGGAGTCGTCTCTCCAAGTGTGTTTTAACAGTAAGGTCCTCAGTCACAATACCCGAATTACTTATGTATAACATTAGATCCGACACTCTCCTTCAGGCAATATCTAGTAAATACAGCAGCAAAGGTTAGGAGTCGTCTCTCCAAGTATGTTTTAACAGTAAGGTCCTCAGTCACAATACCCGAATTACTTATGTATAACATTAGATCCGACACTCTCCTTCAGGCAATATCTAGTAATTACAGCAGTAAAGGTTAGGAGTCGTCTCTCCAAGTGTGTTTTAACAGTGAGGTCCTCAGTCACAATACCCGAATTACTTATGTATAGCATTAGATCCGACACTCTCCTTCAGGCAATATCTAGTAAATACAGCAGCAAAGGTTAGGAGTCGTCTCTCCAAGTGTGTTTTAACAGTAAGGTCCTCAGTCACAATACCCGAATTACTTATGTATAACATTAGATCCGACACTCTCCTTCAGGCAATATCTAGTATTTACAGCAGCAAAGGTTAGGAGTCGTAACAATATTCTTCAGAAAATGTGTGGTACTACCTGGGGTGCTTCTGCAACTACCTTGAGATGTTCTGCCTTTGGTTTAGTTTTCTCTGCGGCAGAGTATTTTTCTCACGTGTGGATCAACAGCTGACATGCGAAACTTGTGGACACTCAGCTCAACAACTCAATGAGGGTTATTTCAGGTGAAATAAAAACGACCCTTATCTACTGGCTTCCTGTCCTCAGCAACATCATGCCCCCTACATTCCGTAGAGCACAAGCACTGCTAAGAGAACACTCCAAGATGCATGAGAACCATGACTCACCCATCCACTCCAATATTCCTGACCTTCAGAGAAACCAGTTGAAATCTAGACATTCGCCAGTTTAGTTCGCTCAGAAGGTCACAGAAGATAATTTCGACCCCTATGCCCAATGGAAGCAAGAATGGATCTTAAAAACAGATGAACATCTCTGGTCTTCGTTCACATCTAATTCAAGGTTTGATCTCCCAAGAAGGACTTGGACCTTCCTCTACACGATTCGTGATGGTCATGGAGTCTGTGCTGCATCTCTCTACAAATGGGGAAAGATACAATCCCCCAAGTGGTGCCCTCTTCAAACCATCGAGCAATTTGTAAGGGAGTGTAGTAGAAGAGCCTACCCTGACATTGGTTTGATTTTCTAGAGGCCACTACAGAGGCTCTAGAGCGCTAGTATCAACATCAAAACAATACTGCCAACCTCGCCCGTACGGTACTATATAAAACTAAAAAGCGCCCAGTTCATTCTCTAGTGCGCATCATTCGTGTGCAGAACTCAGTTCATTTGATAGTTGGGGGAATGGTGGCGCAGCGGTCAAGCTGTTGGCCTCTCACCTAGGTGGACTGGGTTCGATTGCCAGTCAATGCATGTGAGATTTTCGAAGTGAATTGCCACGTCCCGTGGTTCGGATTCCACGTAAAAAGGAGGTCCCGTGGCTAATAATCTCAGGATTCACGGTTACGTAAAGCACCAATCTAGCTCCCTTTCATTTGATAGTGAATAGTGATTTGAATTGAATTATTTATTCACTAAGGATTGTCGATGTTGTCTGATAACAATCAGTAACTTCAATCGGCGGTTCTATGATCAACCTGAGAACCTGAGAAGTTGCTGAAGCTATTGCAAAAACACATTTTAGTACCAAAAACACTACCGTGAGTGAAATGCCATCGTGAAGTGGAAGTTAGGTGGATAAAACATAACCTATTCATAACCTTTAACAAGAGGACACCAAGACGTCAAGGCCGCACCCACACCCGACCATTCTAACCTTTGTTTTGTCCAATCCAATGGTTTTTGACAATAGCTACAGCCTAACATGTCATGATCAATGGTTTTGTGTCAACCGTGCCCCGCTAGCTACGTACGGCCAACCTTCGTTTTGTCCAATCCAATGGTTTTTGACAATGGTTATAGACTAATGCACCCAAATCAATAGTTTTGTGCCAACCATGCCCCGCTAGCTGCGCGCGGCAAAAGCCGCAACAACAACCGACTAATCTACCTTTCGTTTTGTCCAATCCAATGGTTTTTGACAAAGGTTATAGCCTAACGCGTCCAGATCAATGGTTTTAGATAGCGATAAAGTGAAGGTGGCACCATTGCCTCATAAAAGCATTATTTACAAATACAAATAATAAAGCCCAATTATTTTTTTCACATAATTACAACGTGTTGTCTGGTGTATTTTTGTATCGGACATGTTGCCAACTACTGACGTCAATGTGCGCCTCGTTGTGAGCGCTCGCTACGGCAGTTTCAAATAGGCCTACTAAAAAAAATCTGACGAGCATAGCTCCGGTTGTTAAATAAAACACATATTTACGTGATTTAGCATATTTATCGGGTGCAGTCGGTGATCAAGGTTGGAAGTTAAAATTGATAATGCCCCCCCCCCCACCCCCCCCAAGATAAAATATGGTATCAAAATGATATATTGTCGAAATGGAGCATAAAGAAAAAAAGTGATACGTCGTGCATAATTAATGACATCGTCTATAATAGGATCCAGGGTTGAACTGCAGTAGCAACACAATTACATCTGCTATTGTTAGTAGTTCTTATAGAAAACAAGACAATCCAATCTTCCAAAAATTATTCTCACTAAAAATCATTCGTAGTCTATTAGTATAACACAAGTAATGCATAACCTATGATTACCTGAAGTTCATGTTCCTCTTTAACTGTTATCCTTTCAACGTCAAATATATCGCCAGCCTCGTTCTGCAGGTTAACAGGGAGCAACTGCTCATTTGGATCCTGCGAAGGATTACTGAATGTTAAACATATAGACACGAAATGAGTTATTTGTGTCAAAAAAAGTATAAGTTAACAGATCCTGATTAGAGTACCATGTACTACTAAGTACTGTATTATGTCACTAAACCTTGCTTGTCATGCACATCACTAAGATAGCAATGTTACACCATGAACGAATTCAAATGCAACTTACAATGTCTGGGAATTCATGAGTCAACCATTCTGGCTCACTCTTGATAAATAGTCTTTTCTCCATTATGATCAGGAAACTAGAACAGAGGAAGAATTAATAAAATAACTTACTTATTTCAGTACGCCAAATCCGTCTCAATTTTATAAATCAAATGAGGTATTATCAGACTCCTCGAAGTGCACAGTGATAACGAGCGGTTATACTGTATATTTGTCAACAATAGTATAACATATACAAACATGACGCTCAACAATTACTCTAAGTCATATGTTTGCAAGTTGACCGTCATGGTCAAATAGTCGTCACTATTTATCATTGTGATTGGGATATAACTAAAGGTGCTTGCTTGTAGAGCAGGGAAATCCTTCATTCGATTTCTATATTGCTAAATACACAAAAATATGATTTGGGGCAAGCTGATTAAATAATATTATCAGACGATAAAGTACTGTACCTTAAAGACTTATCAACACGTTTAATTAGGCTACGTGAAAGTGAACTTAGTTTGCTGCACTGGTATTGCAAATCGGCACTAGGATTGATGCAACGAAATAAAACCACCCCCTTTCGTTACAAAACACCCAGTTCAAACTAGATTCATCATCAGTTCTAACCATTAATCCCTATGCTAGTCTACCGGACCAAGGATCATGTAACTATGAGAGATTCGTCACTTTTGGTTGTAGAATTTCCGAGAGAGAGCAACGCCTGAGGCTATGTACTGCTCCGGCAAGTTTGGCAACATAAAAAGTAAAAAGCCATATGAATGTAGCCTTTATTACACGTAATTGAACAATATGTTCTGCGATGAGTTATTGATTATTGATGAAAATTACACAAACATAACTGCGCCTTTCGCTAGGCGCTGAAATATACATCCAGATATATATCAATGTTGGCAATAGATTTATCACGAAGGACCCAGTTATGCCGTTCTAGAGCTTAATTCATCTTAAGGCTAATTTAACATTGCTCTCCTACTATACAGAATTGTAGGGATATTCGATGAATATAAAGAAAACTGTCCAAATGCACACATTATATTGCCATAATCACACTTTTTGCCTAGCATGCCGGCTGCCACCCACCCCACCCCGTAATCCTAAACCGCAAATTTTATTGCAATGCAAAGGAGAATGGGTAAGAAAACAAACAAGAGATGAAATGCACACATTTTTGAGAGTAGTACATATTGCCCACTAGTTTTACACATGGTCAACACCAGGAAGTTGAAAATTGCCGTATTGTTCTTTCTATCATTATAATTCTTACATCCCAGTGCTTGGCAATTTTTCCTCCCTTGCAGGGGCATGATTGACTCTCAATTCAATTCAAATTAATAATCAAAATACCGAACAAATCAAAACAACCAACAACACCACGAGGAAAGTCAAAACAGACTATTCCCGCTTCCGCCAGTCGGTTTGATGTGAGCGTTTATGAGTGCCAACTACGGAACTTTAGTGCTAAAATTAATTCTTCAAAGGTTGGCAGAACATCCAGAGCAGAGCTTTACCGCGACCCACGCGCTCCCTATGATCTGTCACCCCCCTGTACCGGACGAGATGGCCAAGTGTGCCAACGCGCTATCTCATACCTCGCTGGCATCGGGAGAGCGTAGGTTCGAATCCTGCCTCTGCCGTCCTGAAAATGGTTTCAGTGGCTTCCCATTTTCACCACCAGGCGAAGGCCGGGATGGTTCCTTCCAATAGGTCCACGGCCGATTTCCTTCCAATATCTCGTCCCTGACCCGTCCTGAAAAGAAAAGTACATGGCCATTGGCTGAATTAATAAAATTATTATGATGGATGTCTCGCTCCCACATTTGCCTGGCGGAATGGGCAAACACCACTCAAGCTCGTTAAAAGGATGCTTACATAGGCTTATTAACACCATAATTCTGATAGGAAATGTTATCACGAGCTGTTATAAATGAAAGAGAACACATTTGGTGTAAGCTGTCATTCTACAACATTTCTTTGTTTCAAAATACACGGCAATGACTACAATCTAGAGGAGAAGAAAAGTAGTACCGTACATAGGCTTACGGGGAATCTTAATTTCCACGCGCTTTAACAGAAAAAAAAAGTAGGCTATTAACTTCTAAGATCTTTTGCTTTTCAATCATTTAGGCATAGATATGCAAACTTGAGCCACTTCCATGCTTTTATTTCTGCAGGCCTATATAAATACATGTACCCTACAATCATGTAGGCTATGTAGCTTACATACATCATTTAGTTGTGGTTGTTTTAAGGGGCAGAACAGGAAGGTCATCTGCCGCTATGGATACAACAATAAACAAATCATCCATAGGATCATTCCATTAAAGGATGGAGATCAAGCCTTTCTTTTATATAGCGAGTAAATTCAGCTTATTCAGATGATGTTTGGTCTGGATTATTTGGGCAACATTTTAATTTTTCCACTTTAACTTCAATTTATCACTAAATTTCATTCTGAAGTTTGACTCAAATAAAGTGTGTTTGTTGCAACAAAAATTACTCTCCTTAGGAAATTGTTCCTTTTTCCTGTTATATAAAAACACATACAATCTGCAATGTATTTAATATGTAACTCATATCACAGTTCAGAGTTCCAGTCCCTAGAGAATTAGGATATAACAACGAGAAGGGGGCATGAGAGGCAGAAGAAGGAAGGGTACTCTAGCCTCAGAAACATCACCCAAATAGCTTTGAGGTCAGACGAAAACATGAGTTAACCAAGGGAGTTCTGG
The DNA here is from genome assembly GCA_946902985.2 of Meconema thalassinum. NCBI lineage: Eukaryota > Metazoa > Arthropoda > Insecta > Orthoptera > Tettigoniidae > Meconema > Meconema thalassinum. The sequence goes on from OX336398.1 coordinate 210,741,163, forward strand.
CATTAACTATGTTAGCCTGAAACATGTGAATGCAATGTTCTACTAAAATAAGGTATATGCTTCCTGCAACCCAGAAAATGCTGGTATCGATTCCAGTAATGCATTATGATTAGCCTATGACAGAGAGAGAAAGATACATTTTTTTATAGAAGCTACTGTGCACTGTCCAAATTAGTCTGGGCTGCAGTTTTATATTGTTGTTGAATGTTTTAGCGTCTTTGCGACATCGTGGTCAAGTAGACCCGTGTACTTTGGTACGGTGTGTGTGAATTTGTCTGATAACCTGTGTCACTGTGATGTCTGTATTGATGTGAGTAAAAAGGAAGGACGATTTTATTTTTACGTGAACGTTAATCTCGAAATCATAAGCCACGGGACCTTCTTTTGCGTGGAATCCGACGCGCAGGACATGGCATTTCACTTTGAAAATTTCACATGCATTGACTGGGAATCGAAACCAGTCCGCCGTGTGGAGAGGCCTACAGATTGACCGCTGTGCCACCACGCCCCATTACTGGTGTGTGTATTCGCAATTGCGGTAGGATTTGGTTAGGAAACAGCCGTGTCCTTAAGTTAGGTACCATCCCGGCATTTGCCTGGAAACCACCGAAAACCACTTCCAGGATGGCTAAGGTAGAAATCGAACCCCACGTCTATTCATTTTTGTCTCACGAGTTTGAGTGTACGCCGCTCCAGCCCGCAGACCAGAATTTAAGGTTCCTTGGCAGAGGCAGGAATCGAACCCGTGCCTCCACGGTGACAGCCAAGAATGCAGTTATTCGCAAATCCTCATATATTTACAACCCTTTTCAGTGCTCTCTATTCCTATGAGGAACCTGACTTTACAACCAGGCCCTTAAAATAAATATATATTAGTTTCTTCTCAGATCTTCTTAAATTAGTTTGTACTAATTAACAGCAATGTGAGGTCTGGAACTGTTATGAAATGAATAGAAATTACCATTTTTGATAAAATATTGCCCACCTTTCACAAATTACAAACTGTCAAACAGCTGACGGAGAACAGAACTTCCCCTACCTCCAGGCGAATGTAACCGATAACCTGGACTCACATTTTCGTGCGGCCAATGCGAGGAGTGCGGCATCCAGTAGTATTATAGAGATCAATGTCTCTGACAAACAGGTGTGAAACTTGTATATTGCCGTCAGAGGCAGCTCCAGCAAGATTTTCAGGCGGTGCTAGATGCCATTGTGGCGCCCCCCTCCGCTGTAGAGACTAAACATAACATACTACTTTACATTATTAATAACTCAGAACACCGGAGGATCAGTATAGTAGAAGTGCGGTTGAGAAAAAATTACAGTAAAAAGGAAACTATCTTATTTTGAAAAGGTTTATTTCAACTGCTATGTCGCTGACAACGCTCACATCATGCATACACGTAAAATGTATATACGGTACTAGATAAATTTAAAATCGAAACAAATTTAGAAATATGGAACCCCTATTTGGCAATTCGTTGTAGTAAAACAACGTGTATGACCCGACACTCTGTGCCGGGCTGTTCACGTATGACGCCCGCATCTCTTTGTCGTAAATCATCGCGTATGTCTATACCAGAGGCGGCCAAAGAGCTCGCCGGGCGCGCTTGCTCCCTGGCTTCACGCCACCCTGTTTCTGGCGCGTACGGTCTTGCAGAGAAAGTAAAGAAAGACTGTATGTCTGTCTCGCTCGCTTTCCTGTCTCACTCCCTCTCGTACTGCCTTCAGCCCCACTCTGTCGAACATCAAAGGGTCGCGCACCGGTGTCCCTTATCTTGCTAGCTGTAGTGTCCCTTGACATTATATGATCGCGACGATATGTAGCGTAACGTGTAACTATGGCTGTTTGTTTTCTTTTCTAGCAAATTTCAAGAATATACAAAACTTTGATTTGCCCTTTAGCCTATTTTCATTTACGAAAAATGAAAATTGGCTTATGAGGCCACATTTTTTCCGTGTGTATGTGTCTCCCCCTCCCCAACCCAATAAAATCTAAACGGCAGGAGCGATTTCAATCAGACTCGCTAAGGTCATAATACTATTTCGTCTGACTCGGACCGTGCCCTTAAAATTTATTTACAGTGCACCAATCCAACATGGCGGCTGAGCGAATTATTTCTCCGGCATTCTATATCTCCGAAACTATTACCGATAACACCCTGAAATTGTGTACGGTGATAAACGGCACTACTAAATATACACCAACATTACTTTGTAAATCTTGTTAAGTACAAATCGAACATGGCAGCCAAACGAAGTTGAAACATTCAAATAGGCTTTTCTGACGATTTAACCTCTTGAGCGCAGTGAAACATGCTACAGCAAAGGTTTATACACATTGTAATACACTGACATTTAATTGTGTTTAATTGTTGAAATAACCTCAAGATGGCGGCTATGCGAGAATTTAATTTTCTTCTTGTGTCCTAATCATGCGATCGAAGTCAACGTTTGAATAATCAACCTACGCAATAATCTTCATCTAATAGTACGTAAATGTATGGCCTACATAAAAGTAATCCAACATGGCGACTATTCGAAATATTTAGACGGTTCTCAATGTCTACGAATCTATTACAGCAATAGCACTAAAATATTGTAAGTTGATGGAGGCAATTAACATACGAATATAGGCTGTATATTTCTTCAACGAACTACTTGTTTAATAATGCAACTTGTTTTATGTCCCTGTTAAAATAATCTGCGGCTTTTAGAGACGACGGGGTGATGGATTTCTTCCCGGAGTGGATCTTTAGAATGCCAGTAAATCTACTGACATGGCTCCCTCGCATTTACGCACCCTCATATGCCAACTGACTGCCCCTGGATTTGATCCTGCAACCTTGGGCACAGCAATCAAGAACATTACCGCTGAGCCACGCAGCCAACCGATGTCCTTTTTATTTGTACGTCAAGCCATTGCAATGTTGCACTCTACTTAAGGATGTTTTTAACTCTGTGAAAAATCTGCCTGATTTCTATTCAAAATGTCCGCTTCGTTGCGTAGTAACTAGCACTCTTGGCTGTCACCGCGGAGGCCAGGGGTCGATTCCCGGCTCGGGCAAGAAATTTAATTCTGGTCTGAGGGCTGAAACAGGGTATACTCAGCCTCGTGAGACAAAAGTCGGAAGAGGCGGATTGGTTTCCCACTTCTAACATGCAGGGATGGTTTCTAACTTAAGGCCATGGCCGCCTCCTTACCAATCTTCATTTGAATTACAAATACACACACTAATACAGCCATCATAATAACACAGGTAATCATACAAATTTCACACACCCAAGTACACGGGACTACAAGACCACGATGTCGGAAAGCCCCTAAATAAATCATCAACAACAACATTTATTAAAAATTACCGCAGCAAGAATATTCGAATTTGCACAGGCCAAACATTGAGCGTATTTTAAATATGAAAACAAATTGAAACAAATTGAAAACATGAAAATTAAAAAGGTGACCGAAATTGCGATGTCTTAAATAACTCCCATGTTGCCTTATCGATATTTCTGACTTTTTAAATGCTAAGCACGCAATCTTCAAGTACCGGTACGCGGAGAAACACAATATACTGTACATGTGTCGGACAACCAGCGCATTGGACGAACAGTTTGCTTGTTTACAATGCGTCTGGTGCGAAGGTGATCCCAACTTGTCTCGGCCCGACGCGCCGGCAGTCAGAGTAGGCAGCCCAGCCAAGTGAGGCAGAAGCCAGCCTGCCAGCATGCGGTGCAGCATAGGTGGCACGCCGAGCAAACAAAGACTGGCCACCCCTGGTCTATACTTTTGAAATGTGCACACCCCAGGTCCCTGATATAATAGAGTTAGTTTTGGTGGGTTGGGTTAAGTAATAATAAAGGTGAGTGGATTTTATATTTTACGCAGACCATCTGTCGTTGATTTTCAACGCCCCCCATAAGACAGCGCTCGGTGCGGGCACCGTTCACACCGCCCTAAGGCCACCCCTGATCAACATTCCCCAAGAACTTGAGTAGACATATACAATTACATACTCTACTTAGCTGCAGAAGCTCAACTTTTCTCTTCACTATAGACGTTGTCCGTCCACAAATGTTCGCTTTTGCGGATAGTTTTTTTTGTTTATTTCCCTACGGGTGTGAAACACTCTTTAATTTAACTGCACCATTTTAATAATCTCATTATTTACTTTGCAGTGGGATCAAGGTTAAATATAAAACTTGTTAATATATTAGTTTATGTGTATTTAAATCACTTACTTTTCAAATGTACTAACTAAATTATCCGAGTGTTGTAGACCACCTCCACACATTTCAAAGTTTGAATACGAAATGGTTCCTCTTACCGTTTGTCACCTTGGAGAGCTGTGTGTAGGACCGGGGATTGGCGGTCCAGCTCTCTCTCTCTCTGTTCCGGGTGACGTTCCCTTCTGTAACGTCATCTTGGATATATATTCCAAGATTCCAGCTCTGGTTTTTGGCATTCTGATTTGGATTCTGACTTGGCATTCTACAGGGATTCTGCCTGGGACCCTGGCCGGCTAAGGTCCGGCACTCTACTTGAGTCTAGACTTCACTTCCAAGATCCAAGTTCCAGTCTCCTCAACTAGGAGGAGGTGGCTCACTCAGCTACATGTGTTAAGCTACAATGTCAGGGAGGAGGGTCCCTCTTCCAAACAGCACTAGAATCCCTACCTGGGTGTCTTGGCCTTCCTTAAGTTCTAGACTATCTACCAGCGATATCTGAGTCTGTGATGGTGTCGGCCCCATTGGTGCAACTACTGAGTTCCTTCGGGGAATCCAATCTGACAACGTCTGGAGGAACGTTAAGATTCTGTTACGCCTGAACGAGGCTTCTGTTTGTGTGGCCACGGCCACCTCATTACCACCCTTGCCGACCAGTGAGATAAGAAACGCCAATCAGGATAAGTTCTCAAACATATGTTGAATATGGACTTTTAAATTTCTATTATTTGAACTGTTTCAATTTCTAGAGCTTCTGCTGGACAAACCCTCTCTCCTTGAAATCGTTTGTTGAAGTATTAATTGTTCTTAATTATGTAATTTGCATTTTTAACCTCTTCGGCAATCTAATGCCCGTCAATTAAGAGGTCTTTGTTCTTAAAAATGAACTTCACTATTACGCTTATTGGGTTACTCCTTTTAACTACCTTTTTAGCATTGTTTTAATGTTCAATTATATCCTGTCTAAAAGGAGAATAAACCAAAGAAACCCTTCAAACTGTGGTCTATCACATATGTTTCCCTTATCCTTATATGTAAACCCTTTAATTTTTAATGTGTCGAAATACCCTTTGCGGTGGATTGGTTACGACGCATTCCAACCTCCCAAAAACAGCAGTTGAAAATCCTTAAATTACATGGACCTGCAATTTTACAAATTAAATAATTGACAGTATTTAATCTAATAACTTTTAATAATCACATCAAAATTATATTACGTTGGCACCCCTGAAACATCTCAAACCACCAATTGCCAAGCAGCGTGAGATTTCCTCCTGGGCTCCTATGGGTACGCTTGCTTTCTGTGCCAAACCATGTCAGTAATGTAAGTTTCGAAGTGCTCAGTTAAAAGCTAAATCATAAGCTGATTGACGAGGGCTGAGACAAAGACAGGCATTTGTTGATTCTTGTTCATCTTCCGAAATCGTTTCTGCTTATGCAGGTCGTTCACAGAGCCTCTCTTCTCTGCCACATTCTGTTATTCAACACTTTCTGCCATTTTAGTCCTCTCCGGTTCACATCATCTTTCACTTGATCTGCCCATCTTGTCCGTGGTCTTCGTCCAGACACTGACCATTCCAAGGCTCTTTTTGGTAGTTTCTCTTCACTTATTTAGTTTACATGTCCGAAACATTTCAACCTATATCTCTCCGTTGTTTCCTTTTAGAGCAATTTTCTATCGTCGTCGAAAGTACTTCTTTGATGTTACCTTCCCTGGTTAGTATACCAACTAGGTGTTTGTTCGATTCTGTTTTTTTTTAATCCATCTCAACTAATATCCTTCACCTATTCATTTTCTCTGCTGTGTTTCATTACTTCAGTTTTTGAGAAGCTGATCTCCATGCCTGCTTCAGCAAATACCCACTGCCATGTATTGCGTTCTCCTTCCAATTTTTGCTCATTGTCTTCCCATAGCATCACACTGTCTGCATAAGAAATTATTTTCATATCATCTGCTGTTGACCCTTGAAGAAATTTCCGTATGAAGATGTCCATAACAATATTGAAGAGAACTGAGGAGCACTTCCTTTTTGATAGACAGCCCATTTAAGTGTGTCTTGGGGGAACAGGAAACAGGTAATTAGCCGTACGCATTGATGTACAAGTTGGAGAAAAAGAGAAGGAAGACCTATTTGCACAATCCTTGATAGCTACAGAATCAACTGTTACAGAAGACTTTTCACAGGGTGCCTGAAATATTTCTAAACTCTGCATTCCGGGACTTGGACTTTTTCCGTTAAAATGCTAATTTTGATTTCCGTTGTCAGCACTAATGAGTTTCCGTTTATTGATGGAAATTTAAGACGTTTTAGACGTTGCACGTTAAGACGTTCACGGGATATTTCCGCTTAATTGGGGGAACGTTGAGGGCAAGTTATACACTCACCTTTGTAATGAAGTGTTCATAACTGTCTTCGTCATCGGTCCCGTATGAAGACTGTGTGTAATTATTAGGATTGAAGATTGGGTCCAGTTAAATCACTCTCAGATGACTGATGTAGGTCTTGGATCGTTGAGCATACATTGGAGGCAATATAAGATTGATACTGTATTTTGTACTAAGAGATGCATTAGAGCTGACCAATTTAATGTTATTGTTTTACATAATGTTGTGTTTCAGTTTCAAAACACCTCTTGCACGTTTTATCTTCGTCAACATCTTTGTAGTTGTATTCATCATCGTTGTAGTTTTTATATGGGACTGGTTTCAAGAAAATAAACAATGATAGGATGGTGATGAGGCCCAAGACATAGTTCATGCTACTTCCTACAAGGGTCATACTGATAGTCGTAGGCAACATTCTCTTTGAGAAATAAGTTTTTTAATTTGGATACAATAAGTACATAATTTCAAACTATAAACTATGGCTTATGTTTCGACATAGTCTCCGACTCAAACAACAACAACACTATTCCTTTGGACACATAATTCCCACCGTTGTGGAGGTTTGAAAATTCCTTGGTGTGGAAGTCCGTTCCAGCACACAAAAGGCACTGAAGCACTGTTTTCTTCACATCCTTGTTCGTCTCATAGTGCTGGCCTCTCATCTGCTCCTTAAAACCAAACGATGGGGTGCCAAGTCCGAACTGCAAGGAGGATGCAACATAACTTCCCATCCAAATTTTAATGTTATTGCTGGTGAAACGAGCACTGTCGGGGCTTGTGTTATCGTGTTGCAGGATAATGTTCTTGCTGGTGAAACGAGCACTGTCGGAGCTTGTGTTATCGTGTTGCAGGATAATGTTCTTGCTGGTGAAACGAGCACTGTCGGGGCTTGTGTTATCGTGTTGCAGGATAATGTTCTTGCTGGAGAAACGAGCACTGGCGGGGCACGTGTTATCGTGTTGCAGGATAATGTTCTTGCTGGTGAAACGAGCACTGTCGGGAGTTGTGTTATCGTGTTGCAGGATAATGTTCTTGCTGGTGAAACGAGCAGTGTCGGGGCTTGTGTTATCGTGTTACAGGATAATGTTCTTGCTGGTGAAACGAGCACTGTCGGGGCTTGTGTTATCGTGTTGCAGGATAATGTTCTTGCTGGTGAAACGAGCACTGTCGGGGCTTGTGTTATCGTGTTGCAGGATAATGTTCTTGCTGGTGAAACGAGCACTGTCGGGGCATGTGTTATCGTGTTGCAGGATAATGTTCTTGCTGGTGAAACGAGCACTGTCGGGGCATGTGTTATCGTGTTGCAGGACAATGTTCTTGCTGGTGAAACGAGCACTGTCGGGGAATGTGTTATCGTGTTGCAGGACAATGTTTTTGCTGGTGAAACAAGCACTGTCGGGGCATGTGTTATCGTGTTGCAGGATAATGTTCTTAATGGTGAAACGAGCACTGTCGGGGAATGTGTTATCGTGTTGCAGGACAATGTTCTTGCGGGTGAAACAAGCACTGTCGGGGCTTGTGTTATCGTGTTGCAGGATAATGTTCTTGCTGGTGAAACGAGCACTGTCGGGGCATGTGTTATCGTGTTGCAGGATAATGTTCTTGCTGGTGAAACAAGCACTGTCGGGGCATGTGTTATGGTGTTGTAGGATAATGTTCTTGCTGGTGAAACAAGCACTGTCGGGGCATGTGTTATCGTGTTGTAGGATAATGTTCTTGCTGGTGAAACGAGCCCTGTCGGGACTTGTGTGATCGTGTTGCAGGAAAATGTTCTTTCTGGTGAAACAAGCACTGTCGGGGCATGTGTTATCATGTTACAGGATAATGTTCTTGCAGGTGAAACGAGCACTGTCGAGGCTTGTGTGATCTTGTTGCAGGATAATGTTCTTGCTGGTGAAACAAGCACTGTCGGGGCATGTGTTATCGTGTTGCAGGATAATGTTCTTGCTGGTGAAACGAGCACTGTCGAGGCATGTGTTATCGTGTTGCAGGATAATGTTCATGCTGGTGAAACGAGCACTGTCGGGGCTTGTGTTATCGTGTTGCAGGATAATGTTCTTGCTGGTGAAACAAGCACTGTCGGGGCTTGTGTTATCGTGTTGCAGGATAATATTCTTGCTGGTGAAACAAGCACTGTCGGGGCATGTGTTATCGTGTTGCAGGATAATGTTCTTGTTGGTGAAAGGAACACTGTCGGGGCTTGTGTTATCGTGTTGCAGGATAATATTCTTGCTGGTGAAACAAGCACTGTCGGGGCACGTGTTATCGTGTTGCAGGATAATGTTCATGCTGGTGAAAAAAGCACTGTCGGAACATGTGTTATCGTGTTGCAGGATAATGTTCTTGCTGGTGAAACAAGCACTGTCGGGGCATGTGTTATCGTGTTGCAGGATAATGTTCTTGCTGGTGAAACGAGCACTGTCGAGGCATGTGTTATCGTGTTGTAGGATAATGTTCATGCTGGTGAAACGAGCACTGTCGGGGCTTGTGTTATCGTGTTGCAGGATAATGTTCTTGCTGGTGAAACAAGCACTGTCGGGGCTTGTGTTATCGTGTTGCAGGATAATATTCTTGCTGGTGAAACAAGCACTGTCGGGGCATGTGTTATCGTGCTGCAGGATAATGTTCATGCTGGTGAAACGAGCACTGTCTGGGCTTGTGTTATCGTGTTGCAGGATAATGTTCTTGCTGGTGAAACGAGCACTGTCGGGGCTTGTGTTATCGTGTTGCAGGATAATATTCTAGCTGGTGAAACAAGCACTGTCGGGGCATGTGTTATCGTGTTGCAGGATAATGTTCATGCTGGTGAAACAAGCACTGTCGGAACATGTGTTATCGTGTTGCAGGATAATGTTCTTGCTGGTGAAACAAGCATTGACGGGGCATGTGTTATCGTGTTGCAGGATAATGTTCTTGCTGGTGAAACAAGCATTGTCGGGGCATGTGTTATCGTGTTGCAGGATAATGTTCTTGCAGGTGAAACGAGCACTATCGGAGCATGTGTTATCGTGTTGCAGGATAATGTTCTTGCTGGTGAAAGGAGCACTGTCGGGACATGTGTTACCGTGTTTCAGGATTATGTTCATGCTGGTGAAACGAGCTCTGTCGGGGCATGTGTTATCGTGTTTCAGGACAATGTTCTTGCTGGTGAAACAAGCACTGTCGTGGCTTTTATTATCGCGTTGCGGGATAATGTTCTTGCTGGTGAAACAAGCATTGTCGGGACATGTGTTATCGTGTTTCAGGATAATGTTCTTGCTGGTGAAACAAGCAATGTCGTGGCTTTTGTTATCGCGTTGCAGGATAATGTTCTTGCTGGTGAAACAAGCACTGTCGGGACATGTGTTATCGTGTTTCTTGATAATGTTCATGCTGGTGAAACGAGCACTGTCGGGGCATGTTTTATCGTGTTACAGGATAATGTTCTTGCTGGTGAAACAAGCACTGTCGGGGCATGTTTTATCGTGTAGCAGGATAATGTTCTTGCTGGTGAAACAAGCACTGTCGGGGCATGTGTTATCGTGTAGCAGGATAATGTTCTTGCTGGTGAAACAAGCACTGTCAGGGCATGTGTTATCGTGTATCAGGATAATGTTCTTGCTGGTGAAACAAGCATTGTCGGGGCATGTGTTATCGTGTAGCAGGATAATGTTCTTGTTGGTGAAACAAGCACTGTCGGGGCATGTGTTATCGTGTTGCAGGATAATTTTCTTGCTGGTGAAACAAGCACTGTCAGGGCATGTGTTATCGTGTAGCAGGATAATGATCTTGCTGGTGAAACAAGCACTGTCGGGGCATGTGTTATCGTGTTGCAGGATAATGTTCTTGCTGGTGAAACAAGCACTGTCGGGGCATGTGTTATCGTGTTGCAGGATAATGTTCATGCTGGTGAAACAAGCACTGTCAGGGCATGTGTTATCGTGTTGCAGGATAATGTTCTTGCTGGTGAAACAAGCACTGTCAGGGCATGTGTTATCGTGTTGCAGGATAATGTTCTTGCTGGTGAAACAAGCACTGTCGGGGCATGGGTTATCATGTTGCAGGATAATGTTCTTGCTGGTGAAACAAGCATTGACGGGGCATGTGTTATCGTGTTGCAGGATAATGTTCTTGCTGGTGAAACAAGCACTGTCGGGGCATGTGTTATCGTGTTGCAGGATAATGTTCTTGCTGGTGAAACGAGCCCTGTCGGGGCTTGTGTTATCTTGTTGCAGGATAATGTTCTTGCTGGTGAAACAAGCACTGTCGGGGCATGTGTTATCGTGTTGCAGGATAATGTTCTTGCTGGTGAAACTAGCATTGACGGGCATGTGTTATCGTGTTGCAGGATAATGTTCTTGCTGGTGAAACAAGCATTGTCGGGGCATGTGTTATCGCGTTGCAGGATAATGTTCTTGCTGGTGAAACAAGCACTGTCGGGGCATGGGTTATCATGTTGCAAGATAATGTTCTTGCTGGTGAAACAAGCATTGACGGGGCATGTGTTATCGTGTTGCAGGATAATGTTCTTGCTGGTGAAACTAGCATTGACGGGGCATGTGTTATCGTGTTGCAGGATAATGTTCTTGCTGGTGAAACAAGCATTGTCGGGGCATGTGTTATCGCGTTGCAGGATAATGTTCTTGCAGGTGACAGTGCTAGTTTCACCAGCAAGAACATTATCCTGCAACACGATAACACATGCCCCGACAGTGCTTGTTTCACCAGCAAGAACATTATCCTGCTACACGATAACACATGCCCTGACAGTGCTTGTTTCACCAGCAAGAACATTATCCTGCTACACGATAAAACATGCCCCGACAATGCTTGTTTCACCAGCAAGATCATTATCCTGCAACGCGATAACAAAAGCCACGACAGTGCTCGTTTCACCAGCAAGAACATTATCCTGCCTCGCGATAACAAAAGCCACGACAGTGCTTGTTTCACCAGCAACAACATTATCCTACAACACGATAACACATGCCCCGACAGTGCTCGTTTCACCAGCAAGAATATTATCCTGCAACACGATAACACATGCCCCGACAATACTTGTTTCACCAGCAAGAACATTATCCTGCAACACGATAACACATGCCTCGACAATGCTTGTTTCACCAGCAAGAACATCAACCTGCAACACGATAACACATGCCCCGACAGTAGGGAATATAAGCCGATTCTGGCACAGGGGCTAATGGGCAAGATGGCCGCCGCGCGCAATTAGTCCTATGTTATTCTTATGGAGGGGTTAGTCAGAGCTGGCACAGGGGCTAATGGCCAAGATGGCCGCCATACTCGGAGACCGTGAGTAATGTCACAGGGGGAGGTCGGCCGTGTAGTCGTTAAATGGAATATTTATTGTTGTATTGTTATTATTATTATTATTATTATTATTATGTAATTATTGATTAATCATGTACAATCAAGCCAGCCAATATATCATCCACTTGATGATTAAGTGGTAGAATTCTTGGATGTCACTGTGGAGTCCCTGGTCTGAGTCCTAGCTTTGCCAAGAAATTTAATTTCTGGTCTGATAGTTGGAATGGGGTACACTCAGCCTTGTGAGGCAAAAACTAACAAGAGTGGGGTTAATTCATACCTCAGCCATTTTGCCTAACCCAACTTCACCTAACCTCACCTAACCTAACCTAATCTAACCTTACCTAACCTAACATAACCTTAGTTCACCGAACCAAGCATTTCCTCACTTAACCTCACTTAACTTAACCTAACCTAACTTTACCTAAACTTACCTTTAAAGCTAAGCCAAAGGCTAAGCAACACACTCAAAGTATATAAGGGCACATGCAACTATCTTTTTTTTGCTAGTCTTATAGAGAGTAAGGTAAAGCTAACAATTGCACTGTGGCTACTGTGCAAAATGTTCGCTACACACAACCAGCTTAGGATTACAAAGTCAGTTAAGTTTTAAAAAGTAAAAGCTTTTATTCCTTTTTTGTTTCTTTTCATTTTCATGTTTCACACATTGTAATTTGTCAAATTCCAATTTACAGTTTTTAAAATTTTAGTTTTAAGTTTTTGAATTTTGTCAGTATGGAAACATGGATTTTTCAATTTTGTTGTTTACATGTTTTTGATTTAGTCCATGTCTAAAGTTCATATTTGCCAAACACGATTTTTTCATTACAAATAACAAGGCTGTATACCTTATTCCAAAGTATATATATAGGTAATACATGGGATATACTATACTTTTGAGTACCTAGTTTAGCTTACTAAAGCAATTTCTCAAAATTACTAGAGGTTAACAGTTTGGATTAGGAGTAGTAGGTGGGTAGTAATTAAAAATTTCCAAGCAGTGTTCATACAATATTTTTTTATTCATTTCAAATATATTTACACTATTTTCACATAATACATTTGTTATAATTACAGTTGTTTTTATTTTGTTTTCTATTTTTATTTATGTTTGCGTATGATAACCATTTTTTTTTCTTTTTGTGTTTTCTATGTTTAGTGCTATTGTTTTATTTCCTAAATTGTTTTATGTATTTGGTATATGCAGGCAGAGGATTTTGATATTCTTAACTTAATTCTTTAAGCATGGTCAATGATTGAGTAATGACCATAGGCATGAGTACCTATACCATTAGCATCGATTACTCTTTTATCATCACCAGGACACAAAGCAATTTTGTTTAGTCTTATAGATGATATGTCATGTTGTTTAGAAGTGAGAATGTTCATTGGTATTCTTTTTACATTGTTTTTCATGAAACAATCCTTATAATCTTGAAAGCTTATACAATTTTTGACAACACCTCTACTAATACCTTTAATCTTTTTGATTTCTTTACCATTTATGTCTAAAGCATACATTTTAGCACTAAGTCCAACAAATGCTTTAATAATTTGTCCACAAGCCTCGTCTTTAAATTTCCCCAACGTTTTCTTGTTTGATATAGAGTAACATATATGATTAGTAGGATAATCAGATGTGTCCAGGTGTTCTAGAAAATCCAACTTGTCTTGATATACATCTTGGGTGTTAACCAAATATATGAACGAATCAGTATCCATATACATGAGTTTAAGATTGTCCATGCCATAATAGGGTAGCAGGACATCATAGTGGTGGGAATACATGAGAGTTTTTGAAATATCCAGTATACACATTCCAATATATATAGGCTTATTGAATACAATGTTTCGTTTAGCCATGTGGAAAGCAGCTAGGTTAGGACCATAAATTGTTCTGTCAATAAATGTCGGCTTTGCTATTAGATTTTCAGCCTTTTTGCTGTCAGTCACAAGACGTATGTCTATTCTTTTACGAATATTTTTCCATTGTTTTTCCAAAAATGGCATTGTTGAATAATTTGTATAGAATTTTCTCAAAATCATTTTTGGCTTTTTTTCGAAGGTTGTTATTAAAATCAACGTAAGCCTGTAGCCAAGGTCTTTGTTTAAACTTTAACACACTATGAATTTTTACCAATTTTAGTCCATGATCTAAAGCCTGTTTAAGTGCCATGTAATGAACAACGTACCGCCTTCGATTTCCAAGATGAGGAATTAGTTTTTTGAGAGACGAATCCTTAGGTTGTGTACACTCTGGTAGGAAAGGTAAATCGTTGTGCAGATCATGAAGGTCGCATGGGTAATCAACATCAACGTCTAGAATGTACCCCACAGGATCGTCTTCCTTTAGTGTTTCTAGATCAACTGTATCTGGAGAAACCCACTGAAATCCACCATAAGGAAGAGAGTGACACATAGCCCATCCATATTGGTTGTTGGCATCATCATAGGTAATAAACTGCGATGGTTTCACAGAATCATAGGTTTCCATGTATTTATTGTTAGCTTCAGCATACCGATGAGACACCTGACATATGCCTCCACGTATTCCAGACTCTATTAAATGAATCTGATCGTAATCCTGTAGCAATTCCAGTTCAATTCCAGTGTAAAGGAGCATTGCCTCGAAACTTAAACCAGGCGAAGTAAAAAAGTGTGCTGCATCCACTCGGTGTGTTTCTAATGTTTTGTTTCTGAACGTTTCAAAGCTGTCTGCAAGTAGGAGTACATCTGAAGTTAGGTAGAGGTCACTATACCCCCCTAGAGTTTTAATGTTGAACTGATTCCATACATTTTTGGCATGTTCATAGTCTTCTTTACTAACATCTTCTTGACTTAATTTGTTAAAGAATGCCTCTTTTGGAGGTAAACACGTTTCACTTAACTTTTCCCATGAATCGATGTAATCATAACAAAATACACCTTTACGAGTCATGAGCATTGCATTTTCTTTTCCAAAGTACTTGTCTGTTTCAGGGTATGATGTTAAGTTGGAAACTAAGTTTTCCAAACTACTTGGCAATAACCGAAAGGTGTCCACAAATCGAAGCTTAACATTTCCTACATATTTGGTGAAGGAAATGTACTTTTCTTTGGAGTTAGCGATAACATCTACTCTCTCAGTAGTAGTACATCCCAATTGTTTTACAATGAAATTTGCATCGTAGCCACTCATATTATGTAGAAATTCAGGAACGGGGTTACGTGTTTTACACCTCAAATTACAGTTATTGTGAGCACTTCCACGGTATTCCCCTGTAATATGGCAATGGTCTCGAACTTTCCAGTCCTCTTTGGTAAATGGTTTATGACACAAATAACATGTTTCAGAACATTGGAACTCTGCTTCTTGATCCTGAGTTAAGGCCTTTGGAACATTTAAGCTGTAAAGGCGATCTATTTCATTAGCTATTGAGATCAAACAGTCCATAGACTTTTCTGCAGCGTCAGGTCCACGATAAATAACAGGTTGGCTTGGAAGGTTTGTATTTATGTGTTCCACAGCAGGTGAGGGTTTAACATATATACCAAAGCTCATAGGAACATGACTCTGGTATGGCACTGTATAACTTGCCTCAGGATTGGGTAGACATGTTTGATATGGTAGAAGTATACTTTCAAAATCTGCATAGATAACGTAAGGTATTCTCAACATTTTTTCCACATTTAAGAATTTCACAATTGGGTTTTTAATAGGCATTTCAACCCTAGCAATGTCATGTTGGACACACAAAGCTCTATGTTCTTTTAATTTTTCCATTCCTTGTTGTCCATATTGATTATCAAAGTGAGTAAAACACCGTTTACACGTATATATTTTGTGTCCATGGTGAGTAATCTGATGTGTTACTAGTTTATCAAAATCTTTGATCAAGACGTAGTGGTTCTGACCAGATGAAGAACTTAGCAGGAGGAGGTCACGATGGTCTTGTAGCTCTTGATCCACAACCTTTAGAGGAAACACCTTGTTGTCTTTTTCCAGTCCAAATACATTTATGGATATGCTGTTGGCTTTCTCAAATTTGGGAATGTCAGCTATCGATGTAGGAAACGATATTACTGAAAAATCATACTTGTTTTCCAGGTCTTTGTATTTACTAATGCGTCGAGCATTCTTTTTAACCAGTTTTGCTAAAATGGCATACATAAAACACTTTTCATTTTTCAAGTTTTCAGGATTAATGCAGGCTTTTCTTGCTTGTATAGCTGCTGGTAATGGAATATATGTGCTGCCACGCAAGGGATTGTACTTATTTATTTTCAATCGTACTCCTTCCACTGCTAACAAAGCCCAATTACTGCCTTTTAGCTCAGATTCTTCCATTTCCGTCGTTAACTTTGTGAATTGTGTTTCCAAGAAACTACTTAAGTCTGATTCCAAAAATAAGGCCTGATTTCGTGTTTTAAAAGCACGATCTGTAATTTCATTGGTAGATGTATGAATGAATCTACATTCAGCCACAAGATTAACTTTGATCGACTTGTGCATTGCTAGTTCTTTCTGCATAGCTTGTATTATTTGCTGTTTGGACTCTTTAAGGTATGAATTTAAATCCTTACACGTGTCACAACGTATGAAAAAGGATTTAAGACGACCTTGAAAAGACGTTTCATATTCAGTAAGTCCATTTTTGTCAGGAACCATTGAAAGCAGGTAATGTTTTGTTGGCTCAGTTTTTTGTCTTTTAGCTGCTGATATAACATTACAACATTCTTCATGACGACGTCCGTTGTAGACATTGTTGAATTTACTACCACAAGTTTTGCACTCATGAAACTCACCACAC
This sequence comes from Meconema thalassinum, assembly GCA_946902985.2. Taxonomy (NCBI): domain Eukaryota; kingdom Metazoa; phylum Arthropoda; class Insecta; order Orthoptera; family Tettigoniidae; genus Meconema; species Meconema thalassinum. The sequence goes on from OX336398.1 coordinate 210,757,876, forward strand.
GATACTTCATGACGCTTTCTATGATAGTCTCGAAGAAAAGTCTTTCCACACTCTTTACACATATAGCTAGGCATGGTTTCTTCCATCATGGATGTTGATTTCTGCAAACAGCTGCTTACTGCGTATCACAAGGCTGTAGGCTGGTCAGTGAGACGGACTTTCACGATGTGAACACTGCAAAAGGTAGTAATCAACTGATTGTATTCCTGCTAAGAGACCTCTTATATACCCTAATCAGGACCAACAGCTACTTACCACGTAGTACACGGCTAGAGCCTAGTGGGTGAGACGATCTTTCACAATGTGATCTCTGTTAAATGTAGTAGTCAGCTGAAAATATTCTTACACCCTACTAAAGGTTATCAGGTACTTACTGCATATCAAAAGGCTGTACACTCATATGTTAGACACTCTCTCTTGCTAAGGACCCCTATATTCCCTATAAATGGCTATACATGTTAGTTCTAAACACTTAATGGATATTTGTATATTAAATTTATATACACAGCTTATACGAGCACGTTTTCACGCAATAAACTTTGTCAAATAGCCACATGCGACACGCAAAGTATGTTTCCGCTATCTAGCGGTGACTAATGAGAACTACCTGAACGACTGCATGGCACCTAGCGCTCTGTATTATTACTGAACGATCAGCATGCTATCTAGCGGTCGATATCAAAAATTAGTCAACTACCAGCATGCTACCTACCGGTCGATATGACAACCCACTCAACTACTAGTATACATTCCAATAATGAACACATTTGCTCATATCCACTAACAATACACACAGCGGGTTTGCTTTATCGTTTAATACAAATATATCTTGTTTAAATAATGTAACAAAAAGTTACATGGCACAATTGTATGGGAATGTTGCATTACCTAAAATGTAATAGTATGTAAGTGTTTAACATTTACAATAGGCTTATAATGAAGGATTATGGTGGTGGCTTATCGTGGTGGCTTGAGATGGTGGCTTATGGTGGTGGCTTATGGTGGATTATGGTGGTGGCTTATCGTGGTGGCTTGAGATGGTGGCTTATGGTGGTGGCTTATGGTGGCTTATGGTGGATTATGGTGGTGGCTTATAGTGGTGGTATATGTTGGTGGCTTATTTTTGGTGGTTTACGTTAATACCTTATTTGTAATGGCTTATTTGAAAAGTTATTTTTGTCAATGTATTTAGAGGATTTTTCTCTTGGTCTTTGAAAGTATTTCAACTCTTTTTTATGGTAGCATAATGCTTACCGCCATGTTTGTAAGCAACAACAACACACTAAAATTCCAAGAATCCAAAGTACTCTAAGGTTAATGATTGTCTCCCAACTCCATTCAACGCCTAGTCAAAAACATTATATATTTTAAAATTTTTCAAAAAAAGGTAAATTGGGAAAGTAGGCTATATGTTTAAACTAAAAATCATATCAAATCATATGCTAACTCCAACACCTACGACTATCCCACTCTCAGTCAAAAAATATAATATTCTTCAAATATTTTTTCCAAAACAATATTTGGAAAGTAGGTCATATTTTGAAAACTATTCATCCTATAAAGTCATATATAGACTCAAACCAATGGCTTTTATATCCTTAATCGTAAGAACAAAATATGGAATCGTTGACATTTTTTCCAAAAAATTATCTTTTTAAAACGGGGGCTATATTTTGGAAACTAGGAATTTTACAAAAAAGTTTGTTTAACGTAACTGACAGGTATTTACCCCCCACTACCCACAAACCAAGTCCCAGGTCTCTGGGACAAAATCCAAAAAAGTTCAATTTGGAAAGTAGGCGATATTTTGAAAACTATTCATCCTAAAAAGTCATATATAGACTCAAACCAAATGGCTTTTATGTCCTTAATTGGTAGAATAAAACTTAACATTTTTTCAGTTTTTCCAAAAAAGTCCAATTTTCAAAATCGTTTATATTTTGGGAACTAAGAATTTTACAAAAAAGTTTGTTTAACGTAAATGAAAGGTCTTTACCCCCTCTACCCCAAAAAATACATATCAGGTCCCTAGGACAAAAACTGTGCAGTAGTGTGTTTTGGCCGGTTCCGCAGCCTCCACCTCCACACCCTCCACACAAGATGGCGGCTGTAGCTTAACTTAACCTAGCCTTACCTAACAAGATGGCGGCCGTAGCTTAACTTAACCTAGCCTAACCTAACAAGATGGCGGCTGTAGCTTAACTTAACCTAGCCTAACCTAACCTAACCTACGAGGTGTGATCAAAAAGTTCCAAAAATTTGGCTGCAACTTAACCAAACCTAGCCTAGCCTAACCTAACCTACAAGGTGTGATCAAAAATTTCCAAAAATGGCTGCCGTAGCTTAACTTAACCTTTGTAAAAAAGTTCCAAAATGGCGGCCGTAGCTTAACTTAACCTAACCTAACTTAACCTAAACCTACGAGGTGTGATCAAAAAGTTCCAAAATAGTGGCTGTAGGTTAACTTAACCTAACCTAACCTAACCTAACTTAAACCTACGAGGTGTGATCAAAAAAGTTCCATAATGGCGGCCGTAGCTTAACTCAACCTAACCTAACCCTACGAGGAGTGATCAAAAAGTTCCAAAATCTGTGGAGGAATGTGGAGGAGGAAGGTGTTTGTAGAACTCTTAAAAACTACTGGGGTAGGGTGGGGGGTATTAAGAAATAAAAACAGTATTAATTATTATTCAGCATGAGAGGTTTTTTAATTCGTTAAAACGTACAATACATCTATTGTTTTTTATACCCTCATAAATTAGATATAGAGAATGTTCACCATGATTTAGATCCTCAAGCACACTTTCTGACATATCATTAAAACGTGTAGGAAGGAATGTCTGAAAATTTTCACTAACACATAGTACACGTTCACCATACATTGTGTCCACTTTTTGAATGTTGATGATACGGAATGGAGTATGCATTGGTAATTCAGTGAGCTTTTTTCTCTCCAATCCGCAGTTCTGTCCCATAGCATTGAGAATGTTTATTGTAGTAGCCTATAAAGAAACAGAAAAAAAATGTCTATTACAGTTTAGCTATAAGTGACCAGAATCACTATATATATATCATTTTATTCTAAGAGCTTTCCATGATGATAAGAAAAAAAAGAGCTTACCATAATGATGGATTGAGTGTAAGAAAACGTCTTTTGCTGCTTGATGTCACTACTAAAGTGATACTCTTACAACAGACAAGTGAGTTCTTGTTTCGCTGACGTAATCGTATGTTTCCACACACTTCCTGTGTTGAGCGCGTCATAGTGGCTAAATTTAAAACTCTAGATGAGATGTTTTGCTGACGTAATCGTATGTTCCCCGCACGCACACTTTGGACAGGTCCTTTTCGAAGGGAGTCATTTTTTTACGGGTCCCGGGGGACGGGTCCTTGTTGACGGGTCCCTGTGGGCGGGTCCTTTGGACTGATCCCTATGGACTGGCCCTTGCATTTTATCCAAATTATGCCATTGGTTTGAGTCTATATATGACTTTATAGGATGAATAGTTTTCAAAATATGACCTACTTTCCAAATATTGTTTTGGAAAAAATATTTGAAGAATATTATATTTTTTGACTGAGAGTGGGATAGTCGTAGGTGTTGGAGTTAGCATATGATTTGATATGATTTTTAGTTTAAACATATAGCCTACTTTCCCAATTTACCTTTTTTTGAAAAATTTTAAAATATATAATGTTTTTGACTAGGCGTTGAATGGAGTTGGGAGACAAACATTAACCTTAGAGTACTTTGGATTCTTGGAATTTTAGTGTGTTGTTGTTGCTTACAAACATGGCGGTAAGCATTATGCTACCATAAAAAAAGAGTTCAAATACATTCCAAGACCAAGAGAAAAATCCTCTAAATACATTGACAAAAATAACTTGTCAAATAAGCCATTACAAATAAGGTATTAACGTAAACCACCAAAAATAAGCCACCAACATATACCACCACTATAAGCCACCACCATAAGCCACCACCATAATCCACCATAAGCCACCATAAGCCACCATCTCAAGCCACCACGATAAGCCACCACCATAATCCACCATAAGCCACCATCTCAAGCCACCACGATAAGCCACCACCATAATCCTTCATTATAAGCCTATTGTAAATGTTAAACACTTACATACTATTACATTTTAGGTAATGCAACATTCCCATACAATTGTGCCATGTAACTTTTTGTTACATTATTTAAACAAGATATAGTTGTATTAAACGATAAAGCAAACCCGCTGTGTGTATTGTTAGTGGATATGAGCAAATGTGTTCATTATTGGAATGTATACTAGTAGTTGAGTGGGTTGTCATATCGACCGGTAGGTAGCATGCTGGTAGTTGACTAATTTTTGATATCGACCGCTAGATAGCATGCTGATCGTTCAGTAATAATACAGAGCGCTAGGTGCCATGCAGTCGTTCAGGTAGTTCTCATAGTCACCGCTAGATAACGGAAACATACTTTGCGTGTCGCATGTGGCTATTTGACAAAGTTTTATTGCGTGAAAACGTGCTCGTATAAGCTGTGTATATAAATTTAATATACAAATATCCATTAAGTGTTTAGAACTAACATGTATAGCCATTTATAGGGAATATAGGGGTCCTTAGCAAGAGAGAGTGTCTAACATATGAGTGTACAGCCTTTTGATATGCAGTAAGTACCTGATAACCTTTAGTAGGGTGTAAGAATATTTTCAGTTGACTACTACATTTAACAGTGATCACATTGTGAAAGATCGTCTCACCCACTAGGCTCTAGCCGTGTACTACGTGGTAAGTAGCTGTTGGTCTTGATTAGGGTATATAAGAGGTCTCTTAGCAGGAATACAATCAGTTGATTACTACCTTTTGCAGTGTTCACATCGTGAAAGTCCGTCTCACTGACCAGCCTACAGCCTTGTGATACGCAGTAAGCAGCTGTTTGCAGAAATCAACATCCATGATGGAAGAAACCATGCCTAGCTATATGTGTAAAGAGTGTGGAAAGACTTTTCTTCGAGACTATCATAGAAAGCGTCATGAAGTATCGTGTGGTGAGTTTCATGAGTGCAAAACTTGTGGTAGTAAATTCAACAATGTCTACAACGGACGTCGTCATGAAGAATGTTGTAATGTTATATCAGCAGCTAAAAGACAAAAAACTGAGCCAACAAAACATTACCTGCTTTCAATGGTTCCTGACAAAAATGGACTTACTGAATATGAAACGTCTTTTCAAGGTCGTCTTAAATCCTTTTTCATACGTTGTGACACGTGTAAGGATTTAAATTCATACCTTAAAGAGTCCAAACAGCAAATAATACAAGCTATGCAGAAAGAACTAGCAATGCACAAGTCGATCAAAGTTAATCTTGTGGCTGAATGTAGATTCATTCATACATCTACCAATGAAATTACAGATCGTGCTTTTAAAACACGAAATCAGGCCTTATTTTTGGAATCAGACTTAAGTAGTTTCTTGGAAACACAATTCACAAAGTTAACGACGGAAATGGAAGAATCTGAGCTAAAAGGCAGTAATTGGGCTTTGTTAGCAGTGGAAGGAGTACGATTGAAAATAAATAAGTACAATCCCTTGCGTGGCAGCACATATATTCCATTACCAGCAGCTATACAAGCAAGAAAAGCCTGCATTAATCCTGAAAACTTGAAAAATGAAAAGTGTTTTATGTATGCCATTTTAGCAAAACTGGTTAAAAAGAATGCTCGACGCATTAGTAAATACAAAGACCTGGAAAACAAGTATGATTTTTCAGTAATATCGTTTCCTACATCGATAGCTGACATTCCCAAATTTGAGAAAGCCAACAGCATATCCATAAATGTATTTGGACTGGAAAAAGACAACAAGGTGTTTCCTCTAAAGGTTGTGGATCAAGAGCTACAAGACCATCGTGACCTCCTCCTGCTAAGTTCTTCATCTGGTCAGAACCACTACGTCTTTATCAAAGATTTTGATAAACTAGTAACACATCAGATTACTCACCATGGACACAAAATATATACGTGTAAACGGTGTTTTACTCACTTTGATAATCAATATGGACAACAAGGAATGGAAAAATTAAAAGAACATAGAGCTTTGTGTGTCCAACATGACATTGCTAGGGTTGAAATGCCTATTAAAAACCCAATTGTGAAATTCTTAAATGTGGAAAAAATGTTGAGAATACCTTACGTTATCTATGCAGATTTTGAAAGTATACTTCTACCATATCAAACATGTCTACCCAATCCTGAGGCAAGTTATACAGTGCCATACCAGAGTCATGTTCCTATGAGCTTTGGTATATATGTTAAACCCTCACCTGCTGTGGAACACATAAATACAAACCTTCCAAGCCAACCTGTTATTTATCGTGGACCTAACGCTGCAGAAAAGTTTATGGACTGTTTGATCTCAATAGCTAATGAAATTGATCGCCTTTACAGCTTAAATGTTCCAAAGGCCTTAACTCAGGATCAAGAAGCAGAGTTCCAATGTTCTGAAACCTGTTATTTGTGTCATAAACCATTTACCAAAGAGGACTGGAAAGTTCGAGACCATTGCCATATTACAGGGGAATACCGTGGAAGTGCTCACAATAACTGTAATTTGAGGTGTAAAACACGTAACCCCGTTCCTGTATTTCTACATAATATGAGTGGCTACGATGCAAATTTCATTGTAAAACAATTGGGATGTACTACTGAGAGAGTAGATGTTATCGCTAACTCCAAAGAAAAGTACATTTCCTTCACCAAATATGTAGGAAATGTTAAGCTTCGATTTGTGGACACGTTTCGGTTATTGCCAAGTAGTTTGGAAAACTTAGTTTCCAACTTAACATCATACCCTGAAACAGACAAGTACTTTGGAAAAGAAAATGCAATGCTCATGACTCGTAAAGGTGTATTTTGTTATGATTACATCGATTCATGGGAAAAGTTAAGTGAAACGTGTTTACCTCCAAAAGAGGCATTCTTTAACAAATTAAGTCAAGAAGATGTTAGTAAAGAAGACTATGAACATGCCAAAAATGTATGGAATCAGTTCAACATTAAAACTCTAGGGGGGTATAGTGACCTCTACCTAACTTCAGATGTACTCCTACTTGCAGACAGCTTTAAAACGTTCAGAAACAAAACATTAGAAACACACCGAGTGGATGCAGCACACTTTTTTACTTCGCCTGGTTTAAGTTTCGAGGCAATGCTCCTTTACACTGGAATTGAACTGGAATTGCTACAGGATTACGATCAGATTCTTTTAATAGAGTCTGGAATACGTGGAGGCATATGTCAGGTGTCTCATCGGTATGCTGAAGCTAACAATAAATACATGGAAACCTATGATTCTGAGAAACCATCGCAGTTTATTACCTATGATGATGCCAACAACCAATATGGATGGGCTATGTGTCACTCTCTTCCTTATGGTGGATTTCAGTGGGTTTCTCCAGATACAGTTGATCTAGAAACACTAAAGGAAGACGATCCTGTGGGGTACATTCTAGACGTTGATGTTGATTACCCATGCGACCTTCATGATCTGCACAACGATTTACCTTTCCTACCAGAGTGTACACAACCTAAGGATTCGTCTCTCAAAAAACTAATTCCTCATCTTGGAAATCGAAGGCGGTACGTTGTTCATTACATGGCACTTAAACAGGCTTTAGATCATGGACTAAAATTGGTAAAAATTCATAGTGTGTTAAAGTTTAAACAAAGACCTTGGCTAAAGGCTTACGTTGATTTTAATAACAACCTTCGAAAAAAAGCCAAAAATGATTTTGAGAAAAATCTATACAAATTATTCAACAATGTCATTTTTGGAAAAACAATGGAAAATATTCGTAAAAGAATAGACATACGTCTTGTGACTGACAGCAAAAAGGCTGAAAATCTAATAGCAAAGCCGACATTTATTGACAGAACAATTTATGGTCCTAACCTAGCTGCTTTCCACATGGCTAAACGTAACATTGTATTCAATAAGCCTATATATATTGGAATGTGTATACTGGATATTTCAAAAACTCTCATGTATTCCCACCACTATGATGTCCTGCTACCCTATTATGGCATGGACAATCTTAAACTCATGTATATGGATACTGATTCGTTCATATATTTGGTTAACACCCAAGATGTATATCAAGACAAGTTGGATTTTCTAGAACACCTGGACACATCTGATTATCCTACTAATCATATATGTTACTCTATATCAAACAAGAAAACGTTGGGGAAATTTAAAGACGAGGCTTGTGGACAAATTATTAAAGCATTTGTTGGACTTAGAGCTAAAATGTATGCTTTAGACATAAATGGTAAAGAAATCAAAAAGATTAAAGGTATTAGTAGAGGTGTTGTCAAAAATTGTATAAGCTTTCAAGATTATAAGTATTGTGTCATGAAAAACAATGTAAAAAGAATACCAATGAACATTATCACTTCTAAACAACATGACATATCATCTATAAGACTAAACAAAATTGCTTTGTGTCCTGGTGATGATAAAAGAGTAATCGATGCTAATGGTATAGGTACTCATGCCTATGGTCATTACTCAATCATTGACCATGCTTAAAGAATTAAGTTAAGAATATCAAAATCCTCTGCCTGCATATACCAAATACATAAAACAATTTAGGAAATAAAACAATAGCACTAAACATAGAAAACACAAAAAGAAAAAAAATGGTTATCATACGCAAACATAAATAAAAATAGAAAACAAAATAAAAACAACTGTAATTATAACAAATGTATTATGTGAAAATAGTGTAAATATATTTGAAATGAATAAAAAAATATTGTATGAACACTGCTTGGAAATTTTTAATTACTACCCACCTACTACTCCTAATCCAAACTGTTAACCTCTAGTAATTTTGAGAAATTGCTTTAGTAAGCTAAACTAGGTACTCAAAAGTATAGTATATCCCATGTATTACCTATATATATACTTTGGAATAAGGTATACAGCCTTGTTATTTGTAATGAAAAAATCGTGTTTGGCAAATATGAACTTTAGACATGGACTAAATCAAAAACATGTAAACAACAAAATTGAAAAATCCATGTTTCCATACTGACAAAATTCAAAAACTTAAAACTAAAATTTTAAAAACTGTAAATTGGAATTTGACAAATTACAATGTGTGAAACATGAAAATGAAAAGAAACAAAAAAGGAATAAAAGCTTTTACTTTTTAAAACTTAACTGACTTTGTAATCCTAAGCTGGTTGTGTGTAGCGAACATTTTGCACAGTAGCCACAGTGCAATTGTTAGCTTTACCTTACTCTCTATAAGACTAGCAAAAAAAAGATAGTTGCATGTGCCCTTATATACACACATCAAAAAAAGTTTTGCATCACCTCGGTTCCAAGAGTTCCGGAACCGTTAAATACAAAGGGAATAGAGATCAACACAAACAACATTTCAGCTCGTTTTATTGCTCATGAGACCCACACATTGCATGTTGTACCATCATACAGCTAGACTTTCAGCATTTGTGGTCCAGATTGCAGTACACACCACTACCTCTAATACCCAGTAGCACGTCCTCTTGCATTGATGCATGCCTGTATTCGTCGTGGCATACTATCCACAAGTTCATCAAGACACTGTTGGTCCAAATTGTCCCACTCCTCAACGACAATTCGGCGTAAATCTCTCAGAGTGGTTGGTGGGTCAAGACGTCCATAAACAGCCCTTTTCAACATATCACAGGCATGTTCGATAGGGTTCATGTCTGGCGAACATGCTGGCCACTGTAGTCGAGCGATGTCGTTATCTTGAAGGAACGCATTCACAAGATGTGCACGATGAGGTCGAGAATTGTCGTCCATGAAGACAAATGCCTCTCCAATATTCTGCCGATATGGTTGCACTATGGGTCGGAGGATGTCATTCAGGTATCGTAAAGCCGTTTCGGAGCCTTCCATGACCACCAGTGGCGTACGTCGGCCCCACATAATGCCACCCCAAAACATCAGGGAACCACCACCTTGCTGCACTCGCTGGACAGTGTGTCTAAGACGTTCAGCCTGACCAGGGTGCCTCCAAACACGTCTCCGACGATTGTCTGGTTGAAGGCATATGCGACACTCATCGGTGAAGAGAACGTGATGCCAATTCCGTGGGGTCCATTCAGCATGTTGTTGGGCCCATCTGTACCGCGCTGCATGGTGTCGGGGTTGCAAAGCTGGACCTCGCCATGGACGTCGGGAGTGAAGTTGCGCATCATGCAGCCTATTGCGCACAGTTTGAGTTGAAACACGACGTCCTGTGGCTGAACGAAACGCATTATTTAACATGGTGGCATTGCTGTCAGGGTTCCTCCGAGCGGCAATCCGTAAGTAGCGGTCATCCACTACAGTAGTAGCCCTTGGGCGGCCTGAGCGAGGCCTGTCATCGACAATTCCTGTATCTCTGTACCTCCTCCATGTCCGAACAACATCGCTTTGGTTCACTCTGAGACGCCTGGAAACTTCCCTTGTTGAGAGCCCTTCTTGACACAAAGTAACAATGCGGACGCGATCGAACTGCGGTATTGACCTTCTAGGCATGGTAGAACTACAGGCAACATGAGCAGCGTACCTTCGTCCTGGTGGAATGACTGGAACTGATCGGCTGTCGTACACCCTCCGTCTAATAGGCCCTGCTCATGCATGGTTGTTTACATCTTTGAGCAGTTTTAGTGACATCTATGAACAGTCAAAGGGACTGTATCTTGGATACAATATACACAGTCAACGTCTATATGCCGGAGATCTGGGAACCGAGGTGATGCAAAACTTTTTTTGATGTGTGTAGTTTGAGTGTGTTGCTTAGCCTTTGGCTTAGCTTTAAAGGTAAGTTTAGGTAAAGTTAGGTTAGGTTAAGTTAAGTGAGGTTAAGTGAGGAAATGCTTGGTTCGGTGAACTAAGGTTATGTTAGGTTAGGTAAGGTTAGATTAGGTTAGGTTAGGTGAGGTTAGGTGAAGTTGGGTTAGGCAAAATGGCTGAGGTATGAATTAACCCCACTCTTGTTAGTTTTTGCCTCACAAGGCTGAGTGTACCCCATTCCAACTATCAGACCAGAAATTAAATTTCTTGGCAAAGCTAGGACTCAGACCAGGGACTCCACAGTGACATCCAAGAATTCTACCACTTAATCATCAAGTGGATGATATATTGGCTGGTCTTGATTGTACATGATTAATCAATAATTACATAATAATAATAACAATACAACAATAAATATTCCATTTAACGACTACACGGTCGACCTCCCCCTGTGACATTACTCACGGTCTCCGAGTATGGCCGCCATCTTGCCCATTAGCCCCTGTGACGGCTCTGACTAACACCTCCATAAGAATAACATAGGACTAATTGCGCGCGGCGGCCATCTTGCCCATTAGCCCCTGTGCCAGAATCGGCTTATATTCCCTACTGTCGGGGCATGTGTTATCGTGTTGCAGGTTGATGTTCTTGCTGGTGAAACAAGCATTGTCGAGGCATGTGTTATCGTGTTGCAGGATAATGTTCTTGCTGGTGAAACAAGCATTGTCGGGGATGTGTTATGGTGTTGCAGGTTGATGTTCTTGCTGGTGAAACAAGCATTGTCGAGGCGTGTGTTATCGTGTTGCAGGATAATGTTCATGCTGGTGAAACAAGCACTGTCGGAACATGCGTTATCGTGTTGCAGGATAATGTTCTTGCTGGTGAAACAAGCATTGACGGGGCATGTGTTATCGTGTTGCAGGATAATGTTCTTGCTGGTGAAACAAGCATTGTCGGGGCATGTGTTATCGTGTTGCAGGATAATGTTCTTGCTGGTGAAACAAGCATTGTCGGGGCATGTGTTATCGTGTTGCGGGATAATGTTCTTGCAGGTGAAACGAGCACTATCGGAGCATGTGTTATCGTGTTGCAGGATAATGTTCTTGCTGGTGAAACGAGCACTGTCGGGACATGTGTTATCGTGTTTCAGGATAATGTTCATGCTGGTGAAACGAGCACTGTCGGGGCATGTGTTATCTTGTTTCAGGACAAAGTTCTTGCTGGTGAAACAAGCACTGTCGTGGCTTTTGTTATCGCGTTGCAGGATAATGTTCTCACTGGTGAAACAAGCATTGTCGGGACATGTGTTATCGTGTTTCAGGATAATGTTCTTGCTGGTGAAACAAGCACTGTCGTGGCTTTTGTTATCGCGTTGCAGGATAATGTTCTTGCTGGTGAAACAAGCACTGTCGGGATATGTGTTATCGTGTTTCAGGATAATGTTCATGCTGGTGAAACGAGCACTGTCGGGGCATGTGTTATCGTGTTGCAGGATAATGTTTTTGCTGGTGAAACGAGCACTATCGGAGCATGTGTTATCGTGTTGCAGGATAATGTTCTTGCTGGTGAAACGAGCATTGTCGGGGCATGTGTTATCGTGTTGCAGGATAATGTTCTTGCTGGTGAAACGAGCACTGTCGGGGCATGTGTTATCGTGTTTCAGGATAATGTTCATGCTGGTGAAACGAGCACTGTCGTGGCATGTGTTATCGTGTTTCAGGACAATGTTCTTGCTGGTGAAACAAGAACTGTCGTGGCTTTTGTTATCGCGTTGCAGGATAATGTTCTTGCTGGTGAAACAAGCATTGTCGGGACATGTGTTATCGTGTTTCTGGATAATGTTCTTGCAGGTGAAACGAGCACTGTCGTGGCTTTTGTTATCGCGTTGTAGGATAATGTTCTTGCTGGTGAAACCAGCATTGTCGGGGCATGTGTTATCGTGTTGCAGGTTGATGTTCTTGCTGGTGAGACAAGCATTGTCGAGGCATGTGTTATCGTGTTGCAGGATAATGTTCTTGCTGGTGAAACGAGCACTGTCGGGGTTTGTGTTATCGTGTTGCAGGATAATATTCTTGCTGGTGAAACAAGCACTGTCGGGGCATGTGTTATCGTGTTGCAGGATAATGTTCACGCTGGTGAAACAAGCACTGTTGGAACATGTGTTATCGTGTTGCAGGATAATGTTCTTGCTGGTGAAACAAGCATTGAAGGGGCATGTGTTATCGTGTTGCAGGATAATGTTCTTGCTGGTGAAACAAGCATTGTCGGGGCATGTGTTATCGTGTTGCAGGATAATGTTCTTGCAGGTGAAACGAGCACTATCGGAGCATGTGTTATCGTGTTGCAGGATAATGTTCTTGCTGGTGAAACGAGCACTGTCGGGACATGTGTTATCGTGTTTCAGGATAATGTTCATGCTGGTGAAACGAGCACTGTCGGGGCATGTGTTATCGTGTTTCAGGACAATTTTCTTGCTGGTGAAACAAGCACTGTAGTGGCTTTTGTTATCGCGTTGCAGGATAATGTTCTTGCTGGTGAAACAAGCATTGTCGGGACATGTGTTATCGTGTTTCAGGATAATGTTCTTGCTGGTGAAACAAGCACTGTCGTGGCTTTTGTTATCGCGTTGCAGGATAATGTTCTTGCTGGTGAAACAAACACTGTCGGGACATGTGTTATCGTGTTTCAGGATAATGTTCATGCTGGTGAAACGAGCACTGTCGGGGCATGTGTTATCGTGTTGCAGGATAATGTTCTTGCTGGTGAAACAAGCACTTTCGGGGCATGTTTTATCGTGTAGCAGGATAATGTTCTTTCTGGTGAAACAAGCACTGTCAGGGCATGTGTTATCGTGTAGCAGGATAATGTTCTTGCTGGTGAAACAAGCACTGTCGGGGCATGTGTTACCGTGTTGCAGGATAATGTTCTTGCTGGTGAAACAAGCACTGTCGGGGCATGTGTTATCGTGTTGCAGGATAATGTTCTTGCTGGTGAAACAAGCACTGTCAGGGCATGTGTTATCGAGTAGCTAGATAACGTTCTTGCTGGTGAAACAAGCACTGTCGGGGCATGTGTTATCGTGTAGCAGGATAATGTTCTTGCTGGTGAAAAAAGCACTGTCAGGGCATGTGTTATCGTGTAGCAGGATAATGTTCTTGCTGGTGAAACAAGCACTGTCGGGGCATGTGTTATCGTGTAGCAGGATAATGTTCTTGCTGGTGAAACAAGCACTGTCGGGGCATGTGTTATCGTGTTGCAGGATAATGTTCTTGCTGGTGAAACAAGCACTGTCAGGGCATGTGTTATCGTGTAGCAGGATAATGTTCTTGCTGGTGAAACAAGCACTGTCGGGGCATGTGTTATCGTGTTGCAGGATAATGTACTTGCTGGTGAAACAAGCACTTTCAGGGCATGTGCTATCGTGTTGCAGGATAATGTTCATGCTGGTGAAACAAGCACTGTCAGGGCATGTGTTATCGTGTTGCAGGATATTGTTCTTGCTGGTGAAAAAAGCATTGACGGGGCATGTGTTATCGTGCTGCAGGATAATGTTCTTGCTGGTGAAACAAGCACTGTCGGGGCATGTGTTATCGTGTTGCAGGATAATGTTCTTGCTGGTGAAACGAGCCCTGTCGGGGCTTGTGTTATCGTGTTGCAGGTTAATGTTCTTGCTGGTGAAACAAGCAGTGTCGGGGCATGTGTTATCGTGTTGCAGGATAATGTTCTTGCTTGTGAAACTAGCATTGACGGGGCATGTGTTATCGTGTTGCAGGATAATGTTCTTGCTGGTGAAACAAGCATTGTCGGGGCATGTGTTATCGTGTTGCAGGATAATGTTCTTGCAGGTGAATCGAGCACAGTCGGAGCATCTGTTATCGTGTTGCAGGATAATGTTCTTGCTGGTGAAACGAGCACTGTCGGGACATGTGTTATCGTGTTTCAGGACAATGTTCTTGCTGGTGAAACAAGCACTGTCGTGGCTTTTGTTATCGCGTTGCAGGATAATGTTCTTGCTGGTGAAACGAGCACTGTCGTGGCTTTTGTTATCGCGTTGCAGGATAATGTTCTTGCTGGTGAAACAAGCATTGTCGGGGCATGTGTTATCGTGTTGCAGGTTGATGTTCTTGCTGGTGAAACAAGCATTGTCGAGGCATGTGTTATCGTGTTGCAGGATAATGTTCTTGCTGGTGAAACAAGCATTGTCGGGGCATGTGTTATCGTGTTGCAGGATAATGTTCTTGCTGGTGAAACAAGCACTGTCGTGGCTTTTGTTATCGCGTTGCAGGATAATGTTCTTGCTGGTGAAACAAACACTGTCGGGACATGTGTTATCGTGTTTCAGGATAATGTTCATGCTGGCGAAACGAGAACTGTCGGGGCATGTGTTATCGTGTTGCAGGATAATGTTCTTGCTGGTGAAACAAGCACTGTCGGGGCATGTTTTATCGTGTAGCAGGATAATGTTCTTACTGGTGAAACAAGCACTGTCAGGGCATGTGTTATCGTGTAGCAGAATAATGTTCTTGCTGGTGAAACAAGCACTGTCGGGGCATGTGTTACCGTGTTGCAGGATAATGTTCTTGCTGGTGAAACAAGCACTGTTGGGGCATGTGTTATCGTGTTGCAGGATAATGTTCTTGCTGGTGAAACAAGCACTGTCAGGGCATGTGTTATCGAGTAGCAGGATAATGTTCTTGCTGGTGAAACAAGCACTGTCGGGGCATGTGTTATCGTGTAGCAGGATAATGTTCTTGCTGGTGAAACAAGCACTGTCAGGGCATGTGTTATCGTGTAGCAGGATAATGTTCTTGCTGGTGAAACAAGCACTGTCGGGGCATGTGTTATCGTGTAGCAGGATAATGTTCTTGCTGGTGAAACAAGCACTGTCGGGGCATGTGTTATCGTGTTGCAGGATAATGCTCTTGCTGGTGGAACAAGCACTGTCAGGGCATGTGTTATCGTGTAGCAGGATAATGTTCTTGCTGGTGAAACAAGCACTGTAGGGGCATGTGTTATCGTGTTGCAGGATAATGTTCTTGCTGGTGAAACAGGCACTGTCGGGGCATTTGCTATCGTGTTGCAGGATAATGTTCATGCTGGTGAAACAAGCACTGTCAGGGCATGTGTTATCGTGTTGCAGGATAATGTTCTTGCTGGTGAAACAAGCATTGACGGGGCATGTGTTATCTCGTTGCAGGATAATGTTCTTGCTGGTGAAACAAGCACTGTCGGGGCATGTGTTATCGTGTTGCAGGATAATGTTCTTGTTGGTGAAACGAGCCCTGTCGGGGCTTGTGTTATCGTGTTGCAGGATAATGTTCTTGCCGGTGAAACTAGCATTGACGGGGCATGTGTTATCGTGTTGCAGGATAATGTTCTTGCTGGTGAAACAATCATTGACGGGGCATGTGTTATCGTGTTGCAGGATAATGTTCTTGCAGGTGAATCGAGCACAGTCGGAGCATCTGTTATCGTGTTGCTGGATAATGTTCTTGCTGGTGAAACGAGCACTGTCGGGACATGTGTTATCGTGTTTCAGGACAATGTTCTTGCTGGTGAAACAAGCACTGTCGTGGCTTTTGTTATCGCGTTGCAGGATAATGTTCTTGCTGGTGAAACGAGCACTGTCGTGGCTTTTGTTATCGCGTTGCAGGATAATGTTCTTGCTGGTGAAACAAGCATTGTCGGGGCATGTGTTATCGTGTTGCAGGTTGATGATCTTGCTGGTGAAACAAGCATTGTCGAGGCATGTGTTATCGTGTTGCAGGATAATGTTCTTGCTGGTGAAACAAGCATTGTCGGGGCATGTGTTATCGTCTTGCAGGAAAATGTTCATGCTGGTGAAACGAGCACTGTCGGGGCATGTGTTATCGTGTTGAAGGATAATGTTCTTGCTGGTGAAACAAGCACTGTCGTGGCTTTTGTTATCGCGTGGCAGGATAATGTTCTTGCTCCTGAAACAAGCACTGTCGGGGCATGTGTTATCGTGTTGCAGGATAATGTTCTTGCTGGTGAAACGAGCACTGTCGTGGCTTTTGTTATCGCTTTGCAGGATAATGTTCTTGCTGGTGAAACGAGCACTGTCGTGGCTTTTGTTATCGCGTTGCAGGATAATGTTCTTGCTGGTGATACAAGCATTGTCGGGGCATGTGTTATCGTGTTGCAGGTTGATGTTCTTGCTGGTGAAACAAGCATTGTCGAGGCATGTGTTATCGTGTTGCATGATAATGTTCTTGCTGGTGAAACGAGCACTGTCGTGGCTTTTGTTATCGCGTTGCAGGATAATGTTCTTGCTGGTGAAACGAGCACTGTCGTGGCCTTTGTTATCGCGTTTCAGGATAATGTTCATCCTGGTGAAACGAGCACTGTCGTGGCTTTTGTTATCGCGTTGCAGGATAATGTTCTTGCTGGTAAAACAAGCACTGTCGGGGCATGTGTTATCGTGTTGCAGGATAATGTTCTTGCTGGTGAAACTAGCATTGACGGGGCATGTGTTATCGTGTTGCAGGATAATGTTCTTGCTGGTGAAACAAGCATTGACGGGGCATGTGTTATCGTGTTGCAGGATAATGTTCTTGCTGGTGGAACAAG
Source organism: Meconema thalassinum (assembly GCA_946902985.2). Taxonomy (NCBI): domain Eukaryota; kingdom Metazoa; phylum Arthropoda; class Insecta; order Orthoptera; family Tettigoniidae; genus Meconema; species Meconema thalassinum. Next base: position 210,775,299 of record OX336398.1, read on the forward strand.
CACTGTCAGGGCATGTGTTATCGTGTTGCAGGATAATGTTCTTGCTGGTGAAACAAGCATTGACGGGGCATGTGTTATCGTGTTGCAGGATAATGTTCTTGCTGGTGAAACAAGCACTGTCGGGGCATGTGTTATCGTGTTGCAGGATAATGTTCTTGCTGGTGAAACGAGCCCTGTCGGGGCTTGTGTTATCGTGTTGCAGGATAATGTTCTTGCTGGTGAAACAAGCACTGTCGGGGCATGTGTTATCGTGTTGCAGGATAATGTTCTTGCTGGTGAAACTAGCATTGACGGGGCATGTGTTATCGTTTTGCAGGATAATGTTCTTGCTGGTGAAACAAGCATTGACTGGGCATGTGTTATCGTGTTGCAGGATAATGTTCTTGCAGGTGATTCGAGCACAGTCGGAGCATCTGTTATCGTGTTGCTGGATAATGTTCTTGCTGGTGAAACGAGCACTGTCGGGACATGTGTTATCGTGTTTCAGGACAATATTCTTGCTAGTGAAACAAGCACTGTCGTGGCTTTTGTTATCGCGTTGCAGGATAATGTTCTTGCTGGTGAAACGAGCACTGTCGTGGCTTTTGTTATCGCGTTGCAGGATAATGTTCTTGCTGGTGAAACAAGCACTGTCAGGGCATGTGTTATCGTGTAGCAGGATAATGTTCTTGCTGGTGAAACAAGCACTGTCGGGGCATGTGTTATCGTGTTGCAGGATAATGTTCTTGCTGGTGAAACAAGCACTGTCGGGGCATGTGTTATCGTGTTGCAGGATAATGTTCTTGCTGGTGAAACAAGCACTGTCAGGGCATGTGTTATCGTGTAGCAGGATAATGTTCTTGCTGGTGAAACAAGCAATGTCGGGGCATGTGTTATCGTGTAGTAGGATAATGTTCTTGCTGGTGAAACAAGCACTGTCAGGGCATGTGTTATCGTGTAGCCGGATAATGTTCTTGCTGGTGAAAAAAGCACTGTCGGGGCATGTGTTATCGTGTAGCAGGATAATGTTCTTGCTGGTGAAACAAGCACTGTCGGGGCATGTGTTATCGTGTTGCAGGATAATGTTCTTGCTGGTGAAACAAGCACTTTCAGGGCATGTGTTATCGTGTAGCAGTATAATGTTCTTGCTGGTGAAACGAGCACTGTCGGGGCATGTGTTATCGTGTTGCTGGATAATGTTCTTGCTGGTGAAACAAGCACTGTCGGGGCATGTGTTATCGTGTTGCAGGATAATGTTCTTGCTGGTGAAACAAGCACTGTCAGGGCATGTGTTATCGTGTTGCATTATATTGTTCTTGCTGGTGAAACAAGCACTGTCAGGGCATGTGTTATCGTGTTGCAGGATAATGTTCTTGCTGGTGAAACAAGCACTGTCGGGGCATGTGTTATCGTGTTGCAGGATAATGTTCTTGCTGGTGAAACAAGCATTGACGGGGCATGTGTTATCGTGTTGCAGGATAATGTTCTTGCTGGTGAAACAAGCACTGTCGGGGCATGTGTTATCATGTTGCAGGATAATGTTCTTGCTGGTGAAACGAGCCCTGTCGGGGCTTGTGTTATCGTGTTGCAGGATAATGTTCTTGCTGGTGAAACAAGCACTGTCGAGGCATGTGTTATCGTGTTGCAGGATAATGTTCTTGCTGGTGAAACAAGCATTGACGGGGCATGTGTTATCGTGTGGCAGGATAATGTTCTTGCTGGTGAAAGAAGCATTGTCGGGGCATGTGTTATCGTGTTGCAGGATAATGTTCTTGCAGGTGAAACGAGCACTGTCGGAGCATCTGTTATCATGTTGCAGGAAAATATTCTTGCTGGTGAAACGAGCACTGTCGGGACATGTGTTATCGTGTTTCAGGACAATGTTCTTGCTGGTGAAACAAGCACTGTCGTGGCTTTTGTTATCGCGTTGCAGGATAATGTTCTTGCTGGTGAAACGAGCACTGTCGTGGCTTTTGTTATCGCGTTGCAGGATAATGTTCTTGCTGGTGAAACAAGCATTGTCGGGGCATGTGTTATCGTGTTGCAGGTTGATGTTCTTGCTGGTGAAACAAGCATTGTCGAAGCATGTGATATCGTGTTGCAGGATAATGTTCTTGCTGGTGAAACAAGCATTGTCGGGGCATGTGTTATCGTGTTGCAGGTTGATGTTCTTGCTGGTGAAACAAGCATTGTCGAGGCATGTGTTATCGTGTTGCAGGATAATGTTCTTGCTGGTGAAACAAGCATTGTCGGGGCATGTGTTATCGTGTTGCAGGATAATGTTCTTGCAGGTGAAACGAGCACTGTCGGAGCATCTGTAATCGTGTTGCAGGATAATGTTCATGCTGGTGAAACGAGCACTGTCGGGGCATGTGTTATCGTGTTGTAGGATAATGTTCTTGCTGGTGAAACAAGCACTGTCGTGGCTTTTGTTATCGCGTTGCAGGATAATGTTCTTGCTGGTGAAATGAGCACTGTCGTGGCTTTTGTTATCGCGTTGCAGGATAATGTTCTTGCTGGTGAAACGAGCACTGTCGTGGCCTTTGTTATCGCGTTTCAGGATAATGTGCTTGCTGGTGAATCGAGCCCTGTCGGGGCTTGTGTTATCGTGTTGCAGGTTAATGTTCTTGCTGGTGAAACAAGCAGTGTCGGGGCATGTGTTATCGTGTTTCAGGATAATGTTCATGCTGGTGAAACGAGCACTGTCGGGGCATGTGTTATCGTGTTTCAGGACAATGTTCTAGCTGGTGAAACGAGCACTGTCGTGGCTTTTGTTATCGCGTTGCAGGATAATGTTCTTGCTGGTGAAACAAGCATTGTCGGGACATGTGTTATCGTGTTTCAGGATAATGTTCTTGCTGGTGAAACAAGCACTGTCGTGGCTTTTGTTATCGCGTTGCAGGATAATGTTCTTGCTGGTGAAACAAACACTGTCGGGACATGTGTTATCGTGTTTCAGGATAATGTTCATGCTGGTGAAACGAGCACTGTCGGGGCATGTGTTATCGTGTTGCAGGATAATGTTCTTGCTGGTGAAACAAGCACTTTCGGGGCATGTTTTATCGTGTAGCAGGATAATGTTCTTTCTGGTGAAACAAGCACTGTCAGGGCATGTGTTATCGTGTAGCAGGATAATGTTCTTGCTGGTGAAACAAGCACTGTCGGGGCATGTGTTACCGTGTTGCAGGATAATGTTCTTGCTGGTGTAACAAGCACTGTCGGGGCATGTGTTATCGTGTTGCAGGATAATGTTCTTGCTGGTGAAACAAGCACTGTCAGGGCATGTGTTATCGAGTAGCAAGATAACGTTCTTGCTGGTGAAACAAGCACTGTCGGGGCATGTGTTATCGTGTAGCAGGATAATGTTCTTGCTGGTGAAAAAAGCACTGTCAGGGCATGTGTTATCGTGTAGCAGGATAATGTTCTTGCTGGTGAAACAAACACTGTCGGGGCATGTGTTATCGTGTAGCAGGATAATGTTCTTGCTGGTGAAACAAGCACTGTCGGGGCATGTGTTATCGTGTTGCAGGATAATGTTCTTGCTGGTGAAACAAGCACTGTCAGGGCATGTGTTATCGTGTAGCAGGATAATGTTCTTGCTGGTGAAACAAGCACTGTCGGGGCATGTGTTATCGAGTTGCAGGATAATGTTCTTGATGGTGAAACAAGCACTTTCAGGGCATGTGCTATCGTGTTGCAGGATAATGTTCATGCTGGTGAAACAAGCACTGTCAGGGCATGTGTTATCGTGTTGCAGGATAATGTTCTTGCTGGTGAAACAAACATTGACGGGGCATGTGTTATCGTGTTGCAGGATAATGTTCTTGCTGGTGAAACAAGCACTGTCGGGGCATGTGTTATCGTGTTGCAGGATAATGTTCTTGCTGGTGAATCGAGCCCTGTCGGGGCTTGTGTTATCGTGTTGCAGGTTAATGTTCTTGCTGTTGAAACAAGCAGTGTCGGGGCATGTGTTATCGTGTTGCAGGATAATGTTCTTGCTTGTGAAACTAGCATTGACGGGGCATGTGTTATCGTGTTGCAGGATAATGTTCTTGCTGGTGAAACAAGCATTGTCGGGGCATGTGTTATCGTGTTGCAGGATAATGTTCTTGCAGGTGAATCGAGCACAGTCGGAGCATCTGTTATCGTGTTGCAGGATAATGTTCTTGCTGGTGAAACGAGCACTGTCGGGACATGTGTTATCGTGTTGCAGGTTGATGTTCTTGCTGGTGAAACGAGCACTGTCGTGGCTTTTGTTATCGCGTTGCAGGATAATGTTCTTGCTGGTGAAACAAGCATTGTCGGGGCATGTGTTATCGTGTTGCAGGTTGATGTTCTTGCTGGTGAAACAAGCATTGTCGAGGCATGTGTTATCGTGTTGCAGGATAATGTTCTTGCTGGTGAAACAAGCATTGTCGGGGCATGTGTTATCGTGTTGCAGGATAATGTTCTTGCTGGTGAAACAAGCACTGTCGTGGCTTTTGTTATCGCGTTGCAGGATAATGTTCTTGCTGGTGAAACAAGCATTGTCGGGACATGTGTTATCGTGTTTCAGGATAATGTTCTTGCTGGTGAAACAAGCACTGTCGTGGCTTTTGTTATCGCGTTGCAGGATAATGTTCTTGCTGGTGAAACAAACACTGTCGGGACATGTGTTATCGTGTTTCAGGATAATGTTCATGCTGGTGAAACGAGAACTGTCGGGGCATGTGTTATCGTGTTGCAGGATAATGTTCTTGCTGGTGAAACAAGCACTGTCGGGGCATGTTTTATCGTGTAGCAGGATAATGTTCTTACTGGTGAAACAAGCACTGTCAGGGCATGTGTTATCGTGTAGCAGAATAATGTTCTTGCTGGTGAAACAAGCACTGTCGGGGCATGTGTTACCGTGTTGCAGGATAATGTTCTTGCTGGTGAAACAAGCACTGTCGGGGCATGTGTTATCGTGTAGCAGGATAATGTTCTTGCTGGTGAAACAAGCACTGTCAGGGCATGTGTTATCGTGTAGCAGGATAATGTTCTTGCTGGTGAAACAAGCACTGTCGGGGCATGTGTTATCGTGTAGCAGGATAATGTTCTTGCTGGTGAAACAAGCACTGTCGGGGCATGTGTTATCGTGTTGCAGGATAATGCTCTTGCTGGTGGAACAAGCACTGTCAGGGCATGTGTTATCGTGTAGCAGGATAATGTTCTTGCTGGTGAAACAAGCACTGTCGGGGCATGTGTTATCGTGTTGCAGGATAATGTTCTTGCTGGTGAAACAGGCACTGTCAGGGCATGTGTTATCGTGTTGCAGGATAATGTTCTTGCTGGTGAAACAAGCATTGACGGGGCATGTGTTATCGTGTTGCAGGATAATGTTCTTGCTGGTGAAACAAGCACTGTCGGGGCATGTGTTATCGTGTTGCAGGATAATGTTCTTGTTGGTGAAACGAGCCCTGTCGGGGCTTGTGTTATCGTGTTGCAGGATAATGTTCTTGCTGGTGAAACTAGCATTGACGGGGCATGTGTTATCGTGTTGCAGGATAATGTTCTTGCCGGTGAAACAATCATTGACGGGGCATGTGTTATCGTGTTGCAGGATAATGTTCTTGCAGGTGAATCGAGCACAGTCGGAGCATCTGTTATCGTGTTGCTGGATAATGTTCTTGCTGGTGAAACGAGCACTGTCGGGACATGTGTTATCGTGTTTCAGGACAATGTTCTTGCTGGTGAAACAAGCACTGTCGTGGCTTTTGTTATCGCGTTGCAGGATAATGTTCTTGCTGGTGAAACGAGCACTGTCGTGGCTTTTGTTATCGCGTTGCAGGATAATGTTCTTGCTGGTGAAACAAGCATTGTCGGGGCATGTGTTATAGTGTTGCAGGTTGATGTTCTTGCTGGTGAAACAAGCATTGTCGAGGCATGTGTTATCGTGTTGCAGGATAATGTTCTTGCTGGTGAAACAAGCATTGTCGGGGCATGTGTTATCGTCTTGCAGGATAATGTTCATGCTGGTGAAACGAGCACTGTCGGGGCATGTGTTATCGTGTTGAAGGATAATGTTCTTGCTGGTGAAACAAGCACTGTCGTGGCTTTTGTTATCGCGTGGCAGGATAATGTTCTTGCTCTTGAAACAAGCACTGTCGGGGCATGTGTTATCGTGTTGCAGGATAATGTTCTTGCTGGTGAAACGAGCACTGTCGTGGCTTTTATTATCGCTTTGCAGGATAATGTTCTTGCTGGTGAAACGAGCACTGTCGTGGCTTTTGTTATCGCGTTGCAGGATAATGTTCTTGCTGGTGATACAAGCATTGTCGGGGCATGTGTTATCGTGTTGCAGGTTGATGTTCTTGCTGGTGAAACAAGCATTGTCGAGGCATGTGTTATCGTGTTGCATGATAATGTTCTTGCTGGTGAAACGAGCACTGTCGTGGCTTTTGTTATCGCGTTGCAGGATAATGTTCTTGCTGGTGAAACGAGCACTGTCGTGGCCTTTGTTATCGCGTTTCAGGATAATGTTCATCCTGGTGAAACGAGCACTGTCGTGGCTTTTGTTATCGCGTTGCAGGATAATGTTCTTGCTGGTAAAACAAGCACTGTCGGGGCATGTGTTATCGTGTTGCAGGATAATTTTCTTGCTGGTGAAACTAGCATTGACGGGGCATGTGTTATCGTGTTGCAGGATAATGTTCTTGCTGGTGAAACAAGCATTGACGGGGCATGTGTTATCGTGTTGCAGGATAATGTTCTTGCTGGTGGAACAAGCACTGTCAGGGCATGTGTTATCGTGTTGCAGGATAATGTTCTTGCTGGTGAAACAAGCATTGACGGGGCATGTGTTATCGTGTTGCAGGATAATGTTCTTGCTGGTGAAACAAGCACTGTCGGGGCATGTGTTATCGTGTTGCAGGATAATGTTCTTGCTGGTGAAACGAGCCCTGTCGGGGCTTGTGTTATCGTGTTGCAGGATAATGTTCTTGCTGGTGAAACAAGCACTGTCGGGGCATGTGTTATCGTGTTGCAGGATAATGTTCTTGCTGGTGAAACTAGCATTGACGGGGCATGTGTTATCGTTTTGCAGGATAATGTTCTTGCTGGTGAAACAAGCATTGACTGGGCATGTGTTATCGTGTTGCAGGATAATGTTCCTGCAGGTGATTCGAGCACAGTCGGAGCATCTGTTATCGTGTTGCTGGATAATGTTCTTGCTGGTGAAACGAGCACTGTCGGGACATGTGTTATCGTGTTTCAGGACAATGTTCTTGCTAGTGAAACAAGCACTGTCGTGGCTTTTGTTATCGCGTTGCAGGATAATGTTCTTGCTGGTGAAACGAGCACTGTCGTGGCTTTTGTTATCGCGTTGCAGGATAATGTTCTTGCTGGTGAAACAAGCACTGTCAGGGCATGTGTTATCGTGTAGCAGGATAATGTTCTTGCTGGTGAAACAAGCACTGTCGGGGCATGTGTTATCGTGTTGCAGGATAATGTTCTTGCTGGTGAAACAAGCACTGTCGGGGCATGTGTTATCGTGTTGCAGGATAATGTTCTTGCTGGTGAAACAAGCACTGTCAGGGCATGTGTTATCGTGTGGCAGGATAATGTTCTTGCTGGTGAAACAAGCAATGTCGGGGCATGTGTTATCGTGTAGTAGGATAATGTTCTTGCTGGTGAAACAAGCACTGTCAGGACATGTGTTATCGTGTAGCCGGATACTGTTCTTGCTGGTGAAACAAGCACTGTCGGGGCATGTGTTATCGTGTAGCAGGGTAATGTTCTTGCTGGTGAAACAAGCACTGTCGGGGCATGTGTTATCGTGTTGCAGGATAATGTTCTTGCTGGTGAAACAAGCACTTTCAGGGCATGTGTTATCGTGTAGCAGTATAACGTTCTTGCTGGTGAAACGAGCACTGTCGGGGCATGTGTTATCGTGTTGCTGGATAATGTTCTTGCTGGTGAAACAAGCACTGTCGGGGCATGTGTTATCGTGTTGCAGGATAATGTTCTTGCTGGTGAAACAAGCACTGTCAGGGCATGTGTTATCGTGTTGCATTATAATGTTCTCGCTGGTGAAACAAGCACTGTCAGGGCATGTGTTATCGTGTTGCAGGATAATGTTCTTGCTGGTGAAACAAGCACTGTCGGGGCATGTGTTATCGTGTTGCAGGATAATGTTCTTGCTGGTGAAACAAGCATTGACGGGGCATGTGTTATCGTGTTGCAGGATAATGTTCTTGCTGGTGAAACAAGCACTGTCGGGGCATGTGTTATCATGTTGCAGGATAATGTTCTTGCTGGTGAAACGAGCCCTGTCGGGGCTTGTGTTATCGTGTTGCAGGATAATGTTCTTGCTGGTGAAACAAGCACTGTCGAGGCATGTGTTATCGTGTTGCAGGATAATGTTCTTGCTGGTGAAACAAGCATTGACGGGGCATGTGTTATCGTGTGGCAGGATAATGTTCTTGCTGGTGAAAGAAGCATTGTCGGGGCATGTGTTATCGTGTTGCAGGATAATGTTCTTGCAGGTGAAACGAGCACTGTCGGAGCATCTGTTATCATGTTGCAGGAAAATATTCTTGCTGGTGAAACGAGCACTGTCGGGACATGTGTTATCGTGTTTCAGGACAATGTTCTTGCTGGTGAAACAAGCACTGTCGTGGCTTTTGTTATCGCGTTGCAGGATAATGTTCTTGCTGGTGAAACGAGCACTGTCGTGGCTTTTGTTATCGCGTTGCAGGATAATGTTCTTGCTGGTGAAACAAGCATTGTCGGGGCATGTGTTATCGTGTTGCAGGTTGATGTTCTTGCTGGTGAAACAAGCATTGTCGAAGCATGTGTTATCGTGTTGCAGGATAATGTTCTTGCTGGTGAAACAAGCATTGTCGGGGCATGTTTATCGTGTTGCAGGTTGATGTTCTTGCTGGTGAAACAAGCATTGTCGAGGCATGTGTTATCGTGTTGCAGGATAATGTTCTTGCTGGTGAAACAAGCATTGTCGGGGCATGTGTTATCGTGTTGCAGGATAATGTTCTTGCAGGTGAAACGAGCACTGTCGGAGCATCTGTAATCGTGTTGCAGGATAATGTTCATGCTGGTGAAACGAGCACTGTCGGGGCATGTGTTATCGTGTTGTAGGATAATGTTCTTGCTGGTGAAACAAGCACTGTCGTGGCTTTTGTTATCGCGTTGCAGGATAATGTTCTTGCTGGTGAAACGAGCACTGTCGTGGCTTTTGTTATCGCGTTGCAGGATAATGTTCTTGCTGGTGAAACAAGCATTGTCGGGGCATGTGTTATCGTGTTGCAGGTTGATGTTCTTGCTGGTGAAACAAGCATTGTCGAGGTATGTGTTATCGTGTTGCAGGATAATGTTCTTCCTGGTGAAACGAGCACTGTCGGGGCTTTTGTTATCGCGTTGCAGGATAATGTTCTTGCTGGTGAAACGAGCACTGTCGTGGCTTTTGTTATCGCGTTGCAGGATAATGTTCTTGCTGGTGAAACGAGCACTGTCGTGGCCTTTGTTATCGCGTTTCAGGATAATGTTCATGCTGATGAAACGAGCACTGTCGTGGCTTTTGTTATCGCGTTGCAGGATAATGTTCTTGCTGGTGACACGAGCACTGTCGGGGCATGTATTATCGTGTTGTAGGATAATGTTCTTGCTGGTGAAACGAGCACTGTCGGGGCTTCTGTTGTCGCGTTGCAAGATAATGTTCTTTCTGGTGAAACGAGCACTATCGGGACAAGTGTTATCGTGTTGCAGGATAATGTTCATGCTGGTGAAACGAGCACTGTCGGGGCTTTTGATATCGTGTTGCAGGATAATGTTCTTTCCAAGACGTTTATCACGCAATGTATGACGAAACTTTTACATTTATATTATAGCTTTCAGTCGGTGAACACTACTTAATAGGCAGCATTTATGTTTGGCCCAGATCCAAGAAATTCTGCCAGAATGACATCCGCATCCCAGAACACGGTGTCCATAACTTTCTCAGCCGACTGCTATGACTTTGCTTTTTTGTTTTTATTTGTCAGCAAATCCATATGGTGCCATTCCATGCTTTGCTGAGTCATTCCTGGTTCGTATTGCTGGAACCAGCTCTTATCCTCCAAAACAATTCTCAACAAACAATCCTTGATTTTGATGTATCAGCAGGTTTTGAGCGATGGTTTGTCTTTGAACTTTGCGCTCTTTGGTGATTAACCATGGAACCCAGTGGGAAAACACTTTTCGATAGCCTAACTCACGAATCATTTCCTGCAGTGCGCTATGTCTTGCCGCAATTGCGCTGACAATGACACGTCTATCTTCTATAATTATGTCGCCAACGCTTGTCATGTACTCCGAAGGAGGTAGTTAAACGCCGCCCACTACCTAACTGATCTTGAATGCTTATGTTTCCATCTTCAAAATGTTTGCCCATCTCCATAAGCGCACTGAAGTCTCTGGCGAATTTTCTTTAACAAGGAATTCTATCACAGCACGTTCACAGAGCGTAATCCCTTGCTGTGGTCACGCGGTAAAAGTTAATTACGTCTGAGTACTAGCACGTGTTCCTGAAAGTCCGAAGATTGCGCTGATGGGCATGATTATTCTATACCAAAGGATTGTGGTTAAAGAAAATATGTTGCTCACAATTTTCAGTGTGGGCTCCATAGTAAAGAAAAAGGGAAATAAAAGAGAAGAGAGGAAGAAACCCCTCACTCCTCAAAGAACTTGCAAATAAATAGAGCAATAAAAGAGAGCAATTAAAAACAGACCCAGCTCAGGAATTCCTTTGGGCTGGTGTAAAGGGTAAAAGCCAAAATGTTGTTAGCGTTAGAAGAGAATAGAATATGTAATCTCCTTGGGGAATTAAGTATAAAGAAAGTTAATATAGAGTCCATTATATAAGGTTTCTCTTTATGCATTGCTAGAGTGTATGGTAAATACCCTCCCTTGTGCACATGATTTGAAACTCGTGCAAGGCAGCCTTGCTCATTTGAACATCTCTACATTCCTAGATAATGTACACACACAGTGGTACAACTAATCAAGTCGTTTTTATAATTTCCAGAATTATGATAAAATGCAGCATCAAAAGACATCTTGATGAAGATGTTTAGCCTAGGTTCCAAAGGAAGGGAACTGTGATAGCTGTACTTACAAAGAGGCTGGATCTCTCGAAGGTCGCTGGTGAATTCGTCGCATCACAAGTTTTCCGTACACTTAATTTTATAGATTAGATTAGATAAGATTTTTATTTATCCAGTTGATCATTTACATGTAAGTTATACAATATATTTTTGTTAAAGGACACGTCAGAAATTACATCTATAAAACAAAAAAAATTACAGGTAGGCTATATATTACTAATACAAAAACTATTTATAACTTATTATAATAGATCTTAAGAGATACAATCTTATTGGACAACTATTAACACCTTACTCTATTATCACAATATAAAAACCTAATTCTATACATACAACAACTTACAGCTAGGTATTACAATAGAAAGAGGAAAGTAAAATATAAATATAGTTTTCATCGCTCCTATACGCTAAGATATTCTACTACAGAAGTAGGATATGTTAGGCAGTTCTGGGGCAGAGGCTAATGGGCAAGATGGCGCACGCGCGCAACAGCACTCTTAAATCGCGGGCTTTTCAAATCATTATTTATTTGTTAATAACTATATATTATTAATTAATTATTTATTTATGATTTATTTTTATTTAATGTATTATGTAAATAATATATATATATATATAATTTTTAATATTTTTTATTTTTATTTCTTTATTTTAATATTTAATATATTATTTAGTATTTTTATTGTGTAAAAGCACTAATCTGCAAGGTTATTAACCCAACTATTATCTAAACCACATAAACCTCATTTAAATATTTAAATTAATGCATGTAACATTATTTTTATTTTTACATTTTAGATTTTTAATTTTTAATTTTTGATTTTTATATTTATATATTTAAGGTTTTTTATTTTAGATATTTACATTTTTGAATTTTACATTTTTTCATTTTAGATTTTTCATTTTAGATTTTTAGATATTTTTCATTTTAATTTTTGATTTTACGTTTTTTTTTCATTATAGATTTTTCATATTACATGTTAAGATTTTACGTTTTATATTTTAGTTCTTTTGATTTTAGATTTTACATTTTAAATTTTCCAAAAAGTAAACTACAAGGTCACATACCTAACTTGACCTAACCTAAACTAACCTAACCTTACGTAACCTAACTTAACCTAACCGAACTTTACCTAACCTCAGTTCACCTAACCTAACTTAACATAACCTAACCTAACCTAACCTAACTTAACCTAACCTAACTTTACTTAACCTCAGTTCACCTAACCTAACTTTACCTAACCTAACCTAACTCACACAAACCTCATTTAAAAATTTAAATTAATACATGTACGATTTTCTATGTTTACATTTAATAATTAACATTTAAAAAAATTACATTTTAACATTTTACATTTTAACATTTTTGATTTTTTTCATTTTAGATTTTTTAGATTATACATTTTAGATTTTCCAAAAAGAGTAAACTACAAGGTCACATACCTAACCTGAGTTCACCTAACCTCACATAACCTAACCTAACATAAACATAGTTCACCTAACCGAGCATGTCCTCACCTAACTTTACCTAACCTAACTTAAGCTAATCCAAAGGCTAATGCACATACACAGAGTTTTGTAGTTCACACATTTCCCAATTCCTCATTTTCCAATAAGCATTTTTTTAAATTTCAGTTTAAAGATTTTGAATTTCATAAAATGGAAACTTGGATTTTCCAATTGGTTGTTTACACATTTGTTAATTTCACAATTTCCCATTTACAGTTTATAAAATGTCAGTTTAATGTTTTTGAATTTCATAATATGGAAATATGGATTTTCCAATTTGTTATTTACACATTTTTCAATTACACAATTTCACATTTACAGTTTTCAAAAATTCAGTTTAAGTTTTCTCAATTGTTGTCAATATGTAAACATGGATTTACCAATTTTGTGTTTTACATGTTTTTCATTTACTCCATGTACAAAGTTCATATTTGCATTAGGAGTGGGACGAGGTGGGTAGTAATTAAAAATGTACAAGCAGTGTCCATACATTTTTTATATTAAATACATGTACAATATTTACACTTAATACATTTTTTCTTTATATTTTTTGTTATAAGTTGCACAGTTGGTTTTATTTGTTTTCTATTTTTTATTCTTAAGTATGAATACCATTTTTTGATACTTGATTGGTGTTTCTCTTTCTATTTTTGAAGTGCTATTGTTTTTATTTTTTAAATTGTTTGGATCATGTATTTGCTACATGCAGGTAAAGCATTTTCATATTCATAACTTAACTCTTTAAGCACGGGCAATGATTGAGTAATGACTATAGGCATGTGTAGCTATACCATTCGAATCAATTACTCTTTTATCATCACCAGGACACAAAGCAATTTTGTTTAGTCTTATAGATGATATGCCATGTTGCTTAGAAGCGATAATGTTCATTGGTATTCTTTTTATCTCGTTTTTCACAATACAATCCTTATAATCTTGACAACTTATACAATTTTTGACAACGCCTCTACTAATACCTTTAATCTTTTTGATTTATTTACCATTTATGTCTAAAGCGTACATTTTAGCTCTAAATCGAACAAATGCTTTAATAATTTGTCCAAAGCCTCTTCTTTAAATTTCCCCAACGTTTTCTTGTTTGATGTAGAGTAACATATGTGATTAGTAGGATAATCTGATGTGTCCAGATGTTCTAGGAAATCCAACTTGTCTTGATATACATCTTGGGTGTTAACCAAATAAATGAATGAGTCCGTATCCATATACATTAGTTTAAGATTGTCCATTCGATAATAGGGTAGCAGGACATCATAGTGGTGGTAATACATGAGAGTTTTTGAAATATCCAGTATTCACATTCCAATATATATAGGATTATTGAATACAATGTTACGTTTAGCCATATGGAAAGCAGCTAGGTTAGGACCATAAATTGTTCTGTCTATAAATGTCGGCTTTGCTATTAGTTTTTCAGCCTTCTTGCAGTCAGTCACAAGACGAATGTCTATTCTTTTCCGAATATTCTCCATTGTTTTTCCAAAAATGGCATTGCTAAATAATGTATACATATTTTTCTCAAAATCATTTTTGGCTTGTTTTCGAAGTTTGTTATTAAATCAACGTATGCCTTTAGCTAAGGTCTTTGTTTAAACTTTAACATACGATGATTTTTACCAACTTTAGCCCATGATCTAGAGCCTGTTTAAGTGCCATGTAATGAACAACGTACCGCCTTCGATTTCCAAGATGAGGAATTAGTTTTTTCAGAGGCGAATCCTTAGGTTATATACACTCTGGTTGTTTGGATCATGAAGGTTAGATGGATAATTAACAATAACGTCTAGAATATATCCCACAGGGTCGTCTTTCTTTAGCATTTCTAGATCAACAGTTTCTGGAGAAACCCACTGAAATCCGCCGTAAGGAAGGGAGTGGCTCATTGCCCACCCATATTGGTTGTTGGCATCATCATAGGTAATAAACTGTGACGGTTTCTCGGAATCATAGGTTTCCATGTATTTATTGTTAGCTTCAGCATACCGATGAGACACCTGGCATATGCCTCCGCGTATTCCAGACTCGATTAAAAAATCTGATCGTAATCCTGTGGCAATTCCAGTGTAGAGGAGCATTGCCTCAAAACTTAAACAAGGCGAAGTAAAATAGTGTGCAGCATCCACTCGGTGTGTTCCTAATGTTTTGTTTCTAAACGTTTCAAAGCTGCCAGCAAGAAGAAGTACATCTGAAGTTAGGTAAAGGTCACTATAGTGCCCGAGAGTTTTAAAGTTGAACTGGTTCCAGACATTTTTAGCATGTTCATAGTCTTCTTAACTAACATCTTCTTGACTTAATTTGTTAAAGAATGCCTCTTTTGGAGGTAAACACGTTTCACTTAACTTTTCCCATGAATCAATGTAATCATAACAGAATACCCCTTTACGAGTCATAAGCGTTGCACTTTCTTTTCCAAAGTACTTGTCTGATTTTAGGGTATGATGTTAAGTTGGAAACTAAGTTTTCCAAACTACTCGGCATTAACCGAAACGTATACAGATATCGAAGCTTAACATTTCCAACATATTTGGTGAAGGAGATGTACTTTTCTTTGGAGTAAGGGATAAAATCCACTCTCTCAGTAGTACATCCCAATTGCTTTACAATGAAATTTGCGTCGTAACCACTCATATTATATAGAAATACGGGAACGGGGTTACGGGTTTTACACCTCAAATTACAGTTATTATGAGCACTTCCGCGGTATTCCCCTGTAATATGACAATGGTCTCGAACTTTCCAGTCCTCTTTGGTAAATGGTTTTTGACACAAATAACAGGTTTCAGAAGATTGGAACACTGCTTCTTGATTCTGAGTTAAGGCCTTTGGAACATTTAAGCTGTAAAGGCGAACAATTTCATTAGCTATTGAGATCAAACAGTCTATAAAATTTTCTGCAGCGTCAGATCCACGATAAATAACAGGTTGGCTCGGAAGGTTTGTCTTTATGTGTTCCACAGCAGGTGAGGGTTTAACACATACACCAAAGCTCATAGGAACATGACTCTGGTATGGCACTGTATAACTTGCCTCAGGATTGGGTAGACATGGTTGATATGGTAGAAGTATACTTTCAAAATCTGCATAGATAACGTAAGGTATTCTCAACATTTTTTCCACATTTACGAATTTCACAATTGGTTTTAATAGGCATTTCAACCCTAGAAATGTCAGGCAGGACACGCAAAGCTCTATGTTCTTCCAATTTTTCCATTCCTCGTTGACCACATTGATTATCGAAGTGAGTAAAACACCGTTTACACGTATATATCTTATATACCTTACTAGTTTATCAAAATCTTTGATAAAGACGTAGTGGTTCTGGCCGGATGAAGGAGCTCAAGATCGTCTTGCAGCTCTTGATCCTCAAACTTTAAAGGAAACAGTATGTTGTCTCTTTCCAGTCCGAATACATTAATGGATATGTCGTTGGCTTTCTCAAATTTGGGAATGCCAACTGGCAATGTAGGAAACGATATTACTGAGAAATCATACCGGTACATGTTTTCCAGGTCCTTGTATTTACCAATGCGTTTAGCATCCGTTTTAACCAGTTTTGCTAAAATGGCATACATAAAACACTTTACATCCTTCAAGTTTTGAGGATTAATGCAGGCTTTTCTTGATTTTATAGCTGCTGGTAATGGATTATATGTGCTTCCACACAAGAAATTACCGTATACTCATGTATTTTCAATCGCACTCCTTCCACTGCAAACAAAGCCCAATTACTAACTTTTAGCTCAGATTCTTCCATTTCTCTAGTTAACTTTGTAAATTGTGTTTTCAAGGAACTACTTAGGTCTGTTTCCAAAAATAGGGCCTGTTTTAGTGTTTTAAAAGCACAATCTGTAATTTCATTGGTAGATGTATGAATGAATCTACATTCAGCAAGAAGATTAACTTTTATCGACTTATGCATTGCTAGTTCTTTCTGCATTGCTTGTATTATTTGCTGTTTGGACTCTTTAAGGTATTAATTTAAATCCTTACACGTATCACAACGTATAAAATAGGATTTAAGTGGACCTTCAGAACACGTTTCATATTCACTAAGTCGATTGTTGTCTGGAACCATTGAAAGTAGGTAAAGTTTTGTCGGCTCAGATTTTTGTCTTTTAGATGATGACACAACATTACAACATTCTTCATGACGGCGTCCGTTGTACACATATTTGAATTTACTACCACAGGTCTTGCACTCATGGAATTCACCACACGATACTTCATGTCGCTTCCTATGATAGTCTCGATGAAAAGTGTTTCCACACTCTTTGTACATATGCAGTAGTTAGGAATGTTTTCTTCCACCATGGATGTTGATTTCTACAAACAGCTGCTTACTGCGTATCACAAGGCTAGTGGCTGGTCGGTGAGACGACCGTTCACTAAGTGAACACTGTAAAAGGTAGCTGTCAACTGATTGTATTCCAGCTAGGAGATCTCTTATATACCCTATTCAAGACCAACAGCTACTTACCACGTAGTACAAGGCTAGAGCCTGGTGGGTGAGACGATCATTCACAATGAGATCATTGTCAAAGGTAGTAGTCAACTGAAAATATTCTTACACCCTACTCAAGGTTATCAGGTACTTACTGCGTATCGAAAGGCTGTACACTCGTGGCTTAGACATTCCTACTTGCTAAGGAACCTCCGTATAACCTACACAAGGCTATACATGTTTGTTCTAAACACTTAGTGGTTAATTGTATATTAAATTTATATACACAGCTTATATAAGGTGTCCGGGAATGTTCTCCGTACTGCCTATGCACTGCTACGTTAGGTGAGAGCCGGAGTTAAGTTGGCACAGCACTGCACAGCTCACACGTGTGTTCTTATATCCTGTCGACCTTGGAGAAGACAGCCAGGGCGAGTGAGCGAAAGGTCTGACACCGCGCTGCCAACTTAACTCCGGCTCTCACCTAACATATCAGTGCCTAGGTTCTGCGGAGAACATTCCCTGACGCACTGTATAAGCACGTTTTTCATGCGGTAAAGCTATGCCAAATAGCCACATGCGGCACGCAAAGTATGTGTCCGCTATCAAGCGGTGACTATGAGAACTACCTGAACGACCAGCATGGTACCTAGTGCTCCATATCAATACTCACTGAACGACCAGCATGCTATTTAGCGGTCGATATTAACACTCAGTCATCCACCAGCATGCTAGCTATCATTCAATATGAAAACTCACTCAACTAACAGCATGCTTTCCACTAATCAGCACATTTGTTCTTAGCACTAGCAATACACATAGCGGGTTAGCTTTATCGTTCAATACAAATATATCTGGTCTAAATATTGTAACTAAAAGTTAAATGACGCAATTGTATTGGGTTTGTTTCATTTTGTAGGCTTTTGTAGGCTTTTTGTTGGCTTTTTGTTGGCTTTTGTATTGACTTCCTCATATTTGCTCTTATTTGTTGACTTATTTGGTCTTGGAAAGTATCTCCGCCCTTTTTACAACAGCATAATGTTTACCGCCATGTTTGTAAGCAACAACAACAACAACACACTACAATTCCAAAAATCAAAAGTACTCTAAGGTTAATAATGAACTCTCTACTCTTACTCTTACCTCTATACCACATTCAATCCAAAAATAACGTCTTTTTCAAAAGTTCAATTGAGAAGAAGGCTATATGTTTAAACTAAAAATCCTAAAAAGTCATATGTTAAATCATACACCTACCTCTAACCCACTTTCAGTCCAAAAATAGTGTATTTTTCAAATGTTTTCTATAATTATTGGGAAAGTAAGCTATATATTTAAACTAAAAATCTTAAAAGGTCATATCTTAACTCATACACCTATCTCAATCCCGATATCAGTCTAAAACAGTGTATTTTAAATTTTTTTTCAAAGAAAATATTGGGAAAGTAGGCTATATGTTTCAACTGAAAATCCTAAAAAGTCATATGTTATCTCCTACACATACCTCTATTCCACTCTCAGTTCAAAAAGAGTGTATTTTTCAAATTTTGCCTAAAAATATTGGGAAAGTAGGCTATATGTTTTAACTAAAAATCCTTAAAAGTCATATCTTTACTCATACACCTACCTCTATACCACTCTCAATCCAAAAATAGTGTATTTTTAAAATTTTTCAAAAAAATATTTTTAAAATGGGTTATATTTCAAAATGAGCATTTTGCAAAAAGTTTGTTTGACATAAATCAATGGTATTTAAACACCATTTAAACACTAACCAGTAAAACTCTAGGTTAGGTTAGGTGAACTGAGGTTAGGTAAAGTTAGGTTAAGTTAAGTTATGTTAGGTTAGGTTAGGTTAGGTGAAGTTTGGCCAGGTTAGATAAAGTTAGGTATGTGACCTTGTAGTTAACTCTTTTGGAAAATTTAAAATGTAAAAGCTAAAATCTAAAATGTAAAATGAAAAATCTAAATTAAAAAAGCGTAAAAATCCTAAATTAAAATTAAAAATATCTAAAAATCTAAAATGTAAAATCTAAAATAAAAAATATAAAATTAAAAAATGTAAAATCTAAAACCTAAAATGAAAAATGATAAATAAATAAAACTTTAAATCAAAAATTTAAAACGAAAAATCTGAAATGTAAAAATAAAAATAATGTTACATGCATTCATTTAAATATTTAAATGAGGTTTCTGTGGGTTAGATAATAGTTGGGTTAATGACCTTGGGGTTTAGTGCTGTGACACAATAAAAAATAAAAAATTAAATATAAAAATAAAGAAATAAAAATAAAAAATATTAAGAATTATATACATAATACATTAAATAAAAATAAATCATAAATTAATAATTAATAAATAATGTATAGTTAATAACAGATAAATAATGATTTGAAAAGGCCGCCATTTAAGAGTGCTGTTGCGCGCGGCCGCCATCTTGCCCATTAGCCCCTGCCCCAGAACCGCGTAACATATCATTCTTTAAGAGAAAGATCAATGACACTGCGGATAAGCTTTTCACATTCTTTCTAAGGTTTTTATTTTTTTGGCAAATTTTATATTATTATAGTATTCTATGTGTATCTTCTCCTTGCACCTAGGGCTGGGAAAATTGTTCTTAATCGATAACATCGTAAATGAAAGTTTATTTCGTGAAACGATGCAAAATATCTATTTTTGTGCAAAAGAAGCAGAGTTTTCTTGAAGTTAGTGTCGGGACATGAGTAGTGCACTACGTCTCGATATCCCCGAGCCCTATTTACTGTAAAACCTTTAAAAAGTATTTTTTCTGTTGGCACAAGTTAGTATCAAATTTGTTTTCAATATTTGTAGACATGATTTATTTTATTTTGTTTTAGTATTTGGTGGTCAATCCTGTATCATTTCAGCATGTTTATCTTGTGATATAAAATATCTGTGCATAGAGAGCGTATTTAATTAATAAACTATTTTTAAAAGTATGCAATGCTTTCATCATTGATGTATACAAAACGGGAATTTAGCTGACAAATACAGTGGTGCTAGTGAAGAGTGTTTATTCTCTGATGAACGTGTAAGCCTGGTCTTGCGCAAGGACCTAATTTCCATATTTATTTGCATGTAAGTTTAATGCTAAGATAATGTGGAGGGTCTTCTTCTTCTTGGAATTGCTCACTTAGGACCATGCGGAATTTACATATTTTGAGCTTTCCTTCTTACCCAAGAGTTCTTCATTTGCATGGACTGTTGTAATTTCTGTTCCTCCGACCATCCCCTTGTGTGGACAATATGCCTGATTACATTTCTATCCGGTGAGGTCCTTCATTATTTCTTTGTACCACTTTGGAGCTGTAAGTTTGTTTTGCAAAGATTTGTTTGCCGCATAAGTAAGTCTGGCATATTTGATTCCAAATGGCGTAAAAATGGAATTTGACGCATTTTCATCAGCAAGTTGTCTACTATCCCCAAGATTGCACGTTCGCTCCTGGCCATGGTAAGTGATTTTTGAAAGGCGGCCAAAATACGATATGCATGTCATACGATGTTGACATGCCAAGGAACCCATTTGAATTCAGTAGGCCGAGTTCATAATTGCAAAATTAATCTCGGGAGTTTCCGCCAACACAAAGTTCCCCATTTCTCTATTTGAGAGCGCTATAATGTTCAAGGATCATAGATATCTAACATCTAACCTCCTTGACTTTCATAGTCAAGGAAAAACGAAATTCGACATGCAAGCTACCCTCTGGGTGTCAAATAACAAAGCTTGCACCCGGCAACCGAGGCCTTACGATATTATTATTATTATTATTATTATTATTATCAGCAAGTTTAGAAAATTAACAAGACGTTCCGTGAAGAACTAAAGTACCTACTTTTCTTAAAATTTATGATTCATGCCAATGATTAATCTATATGGATCTATCTAGAATAAGGACGAAATTAAGTTGGTAATATCGAAATTTCTAATTACTTCGAAATACTGTATACCTGGCATAATGTAGCCTAATAAAGCATTACAGTTGGCAGCCCTGGTGACTGAATATATTCTTAGTTCCGTCTCTTAAGGTACTGAATACAACATTTGGTTGATGTCCAATGGATAGCATGGACGTTACATGCAGTTAAACATTGGATTTAACATCGCGCGTAATATCATGTTGGCAACAATGTCATAACATTTCATGTATTGGTCAGAAATAATCTGAAATAATATGATATATTGTTGTGCCAATTTTGAATGAAATCCATTAGTTAGTATAGAAGTTACGTGCATTTTAAAATTGGACCTATCAGCAGGCTTAGAATCATGTTAGCAGCACTGACTTATATAAGTTACTCCAAATTAATCTAGAATGCCAGGTACTATACGTGTGCAAATTTCAGAGCTATTGGCTTGCATACTTTCTGATATCGTGATATTAGGGTAACAAAAATAGAGACAGCTTTTATTAACAGGTGGCAGCCCTGGTTGCTCATAAGAATACGCATAGTCATATCTGTTATGGTACACATAGCACATAAGAAATTTGGTTGAAATCCAAATGACAGTATAGAAGTCACATGTATTTAAAGTAGGACCTCTCAGCAGGCTTAGAATCATGTTGGCAGCACTGACATATATACGTTACTCCAAATTAATCGAGAATGTCAGTTACCATACGTGTGCATAGTTTAAAGCTGTCGGCTTGCATATTTTCTGATATATTGGGATTTGGATAAAATAAATTGAGAGCATTTATTAACAGTTGGCAGCCTTGGTGGCTCTTAAGTATATGCTCAGTCATATCTGCTTATGTACACATGGCACATATTAAATTTGGTGAATTCCAATTGATAGTGTAGAAGTTATATGCATTTAAAAATTGGACCTATCAGAAGGCTTATAATCATTTTGACAACACTGCCATGTATGTCCTCCTGGAAATTAAACTGAAATATTATTATCTATAAGTTTGCCAATTTTGAAACAGCTCCCATTCATACCTTCCAAGATATCCAACATGGATCTCAAATTTCAATTGCGATTTTCAGCAGTTGGTAGCACTGACATCATTTGCAAATACGACATTGAGATATTCAGGCACAAATTTTTACTCATACCAAATTTTGTTTCGATTGTTTCAGCCGTTTAGGAGTTGGTACGGGGTGGGGGTAGGGGGTGGGGCACATACAGCCAGTAAGACAGAAGGACGGGCAGACAGACAGACATACACACATTTGCCCGGATCGATCTCATAAGTCAATTTTTTCTCATTTTTGCAAAATGTGAAAAGTAGGCTAAGCATATATTTCGTAGGTGGGTGCAAGGTAGTGTACTTGTTTTTTAATTTTTATTCAATTTTCCGTTCATTAGTCTCTGATTGTTCCACTTATGTATTTTGTTGTAAATTAAGTATTTCTGATTACGAAGAGCTTCAGATGTAATCACCGTTAAGTAATAGTGAATGTTATTGTTCAATGACAAGCGTTGTTTGATATAAATAATATGTGTGTGTTCAAATGCAATTTCCATTTTCTGAATGCTTGATGTTACAGATATATTTTTATTGTAATTTTCAGTGATCCAATTCAGCTATTTAAACTCCTTTACTCTGGCAATTATATTAGTGTTAATGTTATGTTCACATGGTGCATTTTATAATAATAATCATACATTTTGTTTGTTCATAAGTGCAATTTTTGCTGTTTGCTCGTCCAGTATAGTAATCTGTTTCTCTGCATCAGAGATGTCTTAGGCAATTAGTGCCATACCATCAACAAACACTTGACAGTCTATTAATTTTAGGGCCTAGTCGGTGAATCTGCTTTTCTGCATTCTCTGACAACTTTTTCAAGAGCGCAATGGAAAACTAACAAATTGGCGGACACCGGTGTATGATTCAAACTCGTGACTAAATGCAACCATAAAACTTTTGTTCTGTCTCTTTGATAATATTTCCTGTTTTTATGGTTAAGTCCAAATTCTGTTAAAACATTAAGAAGTAACATGCGATCTATACTGTCATATGCGTTCTTGAAATTAATACTTTTTGTTAGTTGTATTACGAAAATATTGTGTGATGATGGCCAGAGTCTTATAGGCATAGGGTATCAAATATTGTGTGATGGAGCCTGGGGTCTTATATGCATAGGGTAACAAAATATTGTGTGATCAGAGTCTTATATACATAGGGTATCAAAATATTGTGTGATGGAGCCCAGGGTCTTATATGCATAGGGTATCAAAATATTGTGTAATGGAGCCTGGGGTCTTATATGCATAGGGTAACAAAGTATTGTGTGATGGAGTCCAGAGTCTTATATACATAAGGTATCAAAATATTTTGTGATGGAGCCCAGGGTCTTATATGCGTAGGGTATCAAAACGACCTCAAAATTAATGCTTAGCAAACATAAAATTTATTATGGGAGTTAAAAATAAAATGTTATTTCTTTAAACGTATGGCGAGTATCTGTGTACACTAGGGTAAACCTTATTTCATGTCTGATGTATCTGAACTTTACAAAAAATATTGTTCTACTGTTAAAATTAATAGTTAATTCATTATTATTTCTTAGGTGAGACACAGTCATACGGCATCATCTTCCAATGCTTGTGGTGAGATCGATCCCCAGGCCCAAAAATCCACTTGCTCATTTGTCAGCTACCATAAAACCATCTCGTCTTTCTTGTTCATGGAGACAACAAGTGGCTGAAGGATGGAAGTTATTTGTTTATTACGGCACCAATGAAGTGTCCGCCACCATCCCCCTCTTCTCTTGATCCCTCTAAGGACGGCCTACCATCTGCCATAATTACGAGCATTACTATGCGAAGTAATATTCCATTGGTCATCATCATCACATTCTGATCCCTTTATGGTAATTACAAATGTAACTGCTCGATGTGTATTAGCATTTATCTCCATGCCATTTCCTACTGTCCAGTTCTGGGTCATCCCTTTGCAATATGTCCATTACTGCAGTCTAGATCTAGTAAGATTCTTGGGTAGTCAACCTGTCCCCTGTCC
Organism: Meconema thalassinum; assembly: GCA_946902985.2. Taxonomy (NCBI): domain Eukaryota; kingdom Metazoa; phylum Arthropoda; class Insecta; order Orthoptera; family Tettigoniidae; genus Meconema; species Meconema thalassinum. The sequence goes on from OX336398.1 coordinate 210,799,355, forward strand.
AAAGCCTCAGAAATAGTATGCTAAGAATCTCTGAGATAAATCCCCCCAGAAATCATGCTGCTTACTTGTTAACCACCCTGTGTCTCATAAACAATCCCGCAAATCATGCCACTTACTAGGTAACCACCCTGTGTCCGATAAATAATCCCTTATATAAGTATCCAAAATTCCTTCCACATTCGTGCATATGATGACAGATTGGTGAACCACCTCGGGTGAAGAAACATCCTTAAATACCTAGATACAGAGGTACCTCTTGAAACAAGTGTTGGGCAGTGGAAAGAGTAGGATAGTCTTGTAGTACGAGGCTACACATTCCAAAACTCAAGAAGATGAGCTTGGCACTCCAGACGTACTTCCGAAACAACAATAAGTTCAGCAGAGACCCCTTAATAGTATAACGTTAATCATGACTATATCTACTAACGAAGACAGAGCAATGAGGTAGAAATGTTGAAACAATGTCTAATGAGGTAATCAATAACGGAGGTACGCGAGGAACCTTTACAAACTTAACTAGGTATTGAAAATAAAGACGTGACACATCTAGATAAATCCATCAAGACAAGGGAATTTGGTAATTAAAATAGTTGATATTTTGAAAAGACAGACTAAAATGAGCTGTAAGCCGTATGTACCCCTAGCAAAGTATGCGTGAGTGTCCGAAAATGGGCTCCAATTATACAGAACAAAAAGAGTAAAAAAGGGATATCGAGGTAAGAAGGGAGTATATTTAATAGGCAAGGACAAAATGCTCTACAAAACGCATAGCTGTTACAACATATTAAAATTCTGTAGACTTACGAAAACACAGCACAACGATAGGATGGCAGAAACAGTGCAAGTGTAATAAAGGGAAGGTGAAAGGTCAAGAGAGAAAGACTTGCATCTTCCTGGAAGAATATCAAGGTAAGGCTTGAGGACAGTAGAATGGTGGCACAAAACATGGCGTTGCTTGGACGGAAGAAAGGTGTGATCCATCAGTTCGAGTCTGCCCGATAATCCGGGTGCCAAACGCTATTGTAGTAACACGAAAGGCCCAATTGATTATTTTCATGGACACAGGCAAGGCCAAGTGAAACTCACATCAGTTATGGTAGCGCCCAGAAAAGGATGACTTGTAGGGGTGCTTAAACATGCACTGCAGTCAATTATGGGACATATGTGCCCAACGACAAGCAACATTATCGCATCCAACCAAACACTGAACTCGGGTAAAAGGGAGGGGAGATAAAAATGAACACACTTGAACACAAAGCCATAGGTATGAAATATGAGAACTGTGAAACAATTGCATGCGACATTTCACACACCCTCACAAAAATAAAATTATACATGGTTGATACTCACCTGGATGCTAGTGTGGTTCGGCAAGATATAATCATGTTCAAAGAAACTAGTGGAGAGAAATACAATGTAGAATGTGATATGTACTTCACATTATAGAGATGTATAAACAAATTCAAGGAGTGAGAAACAGAATGCTTCACTCAACATGAGACCTCTTATAAAACGTGTTAAGAATCCACTACGGTCAAGAAAAGAATAGGATGAGAGAACGAAGTGGCGATAAAATATAATAATCATGTCGTGAAACACAATTAAACAAAGAATATTTAAAAATAATTGTCTCTGCAGAATCCAGAATATGGCTCATCGGTAACAACCACTATCCCCTCCTTGTAAACAGGAATTACGAGAGCCGCCTCCCAATCCTCGGGCACTATTGAACACAATACTCCACCCCAATCTTAGCCTCCTTCAGAGTTTGCTCCCCTATCTGACCTACTCTCTCATCATCGCCAACCTGAATTGTACCATCAGGAACATAGCCTTGGAATCTTCCTATCCTTGAAATTCTGCACCCCTGCCACAAATCTTCACATTCTTAACCCTGTATAACTCATTTTTAAATCGTTCCTTACATCCTTTTTGCAATAAACTGGAATCATAGTTCAAATCACGTTTTTTCACAATCTGATAGTATTGGATTTAGACTGGTCCACTTAAGGGGCAGATGACCTCGTAGTTCCAACCCTTAAACCAACAATAATTTGTCCAATGCTTGAGATAATACAAGTTGTGTTCCCTTTAGCAACTGTTTGCTGACTGCTACCGGTACAACACTCCGCAATCTCTACTTGTCTCCCCTGTATACCCTAACTCAAATTAGTATATCTAGATAGTGGCACCATACTCTTTGAGTTGTGTATAGCAATGACTTTAGTGAGTTGTTAACACTTGAATGTAGGAATAATCCACTACAGTAATGGTACACGTTCCTCAGCCTGTATTATAAAAAAATCTTTACGAATAATTATTTGGGACCGGATTCATAGGTTTTTACCTGTATTCTCCTTACTTCTAAATACAGAAATATTTCAATACTTTTCCAAATCACACTCAAAAGAACCTTATTCATGAATTCTGTATTACGGTACCTAAATAACTTTAATGATATGCGAGTAACTAAAATACCTAATTGCAGTTTTGTTTCATTTATTGTAGAACATTTCAATTTATAGTCCCTATTTTTTTAAAGTAAACCACAAGACAGTGTTTATTCCTAGCTGTAGTTGATTGTGAGAAATTCTGCCTGCCAGAAAATTTTAATACTTGCAGCACTATTCGGATTATATCTTACTGTTTGATTATTTACTGTCAGGAAAGTGGGGATAAATCTCTTAGTGTTTCAAAGTTCCCTATATACTAAATAAACAAAATTAATTTAACGTGCTAGAATGTGAAAATCACCTCTGACATCCTTGGTTTTAATGGATTTAAATAATTAATATATTTAAGGAGAGAAAGTATTGAAGTTCTTGGTGATAATTTGAGGACGTGTCATTATGTAAAATATTCACACTCTCGTTACAATCAGATTTTCTATTAACGATTAGGCATTAATTTTAAGCTTTGCGCAGTCTTTCTCAACTTATGCTGCACTTTAAACATGAACACCTAAAAACCTATTTCGTTTTTCAAAACCGAAAATGACAATTTTTAAAACCTAACAAGAAGTTTCGTGACGAACTAAAGAGCCTACTTTTCTTAAAATTTAAGATTCATGCCAATGATTAATCTATATGGATCTATCTAGAATAAGGACGAAATGAAGTTGGTAATATCGAAATTTCTAATTACTTCGAAATACTGTATACCTGGCATAATGTAGCCTAATAAAGCATTACAGTTGAAAGCCCTGGTGAGTGAATATATTCTTAGTTCCATCTCTTAAGGTACAGAATACAACATTTGGTTGAAGTCCAATGGATAGCATGGACGTTACATTCAGTTAAACATTGGATTTAACAGCGCGCGTAATATCATGTTGGCAACAATGTCATAAAATGTCATGTATTGGTCAGAAATAATCTGAAATAATATGATCTATTGTTGTGCCAATTTTGAATGAAATCCATTAGTTAGTATAGAAGTTACATGCACTTTAAAATTGAACCTATCAACAGGCTTAGATTCATGTTAGCAGCACTGACTTATATAAGTTACTCCAAATTAATCTAGAATGCCAGGTACTATACGTGTGCAAAATTCAGAGCTATTGGCTTGCATACTTTCTGATGTCGTGATATTAGGGTAACAAAAATAGAGACAGCTTTTATTAACAGGTGGCAGCCCTGGTTGCTCATAAGAATACGCATAGTCATATCTGTTATGGTACATATAGCACATACGAAATTTGGTTGAGATCCAAATGATAGTATAGAAGTCACTTGTATTTAAATTTGGACCTCTCAGCAGGCTTAGAATCATGTTGGTAGCACTGACGTATATAAGTTACTCCAAATTAATATAGAAACTCAGGTACTATACGTGTGCATAGTTTAAACCTGTCGGCTTGCATACTTTCTCATATATGGTTTTTTGGATTAAAAATTGAGAGCATTTTTTAACAGTTGGCAGCCTTGTTGGCTCTTGAGAATACGCTCAGTCATATCTGTTTATGTACAAATAGCACATACGAAATTTGGTTGAAATCCAATTGATAATGTAGAAGTTATATGCAATTAAAATTTGGACCTATCAGCAGGCTTAGAATCATTTTGGCAACACTGTCATGTATGGCCTCCTGGAAATTAAACTGCAATATTATTATCTATACGTGTGCCAATTTTGAAATAGCTCCCATACATACATACATTCCAAGATATCCAACATGGAGCTCAAATTTCAATTGTGATTTTTCAGCAATTGGTAGCACTGACATCATTTTCAAATATGGCCGTGAGATATTCAGGTATAGATCTCTACTCCCACCAAATTTTGTTTCGATTTCTGCAGCCGTTTAGGAGTTGATAGGGGGGGGGGACTCACACACAGCCGGACAGACAGACAGACAGACAGACAGAAGGACAGACAGACGCACATTTGTCCGATCTCATAAGTCTACTTTTTCCACATTTTTGCAAAATGTGAAAAGTAGGCTAAAAATCCGGTCCCTAATAATTAGTGACCAAAAATTACTATATATACTGTGCCCGTCAGACAAAATTTTCAGGGGACCACAGGTCTTAAACAGACCTTCCGAGACTCTCTTCCAACCAACACACAAATCGGGGGAGGAGGATAATGCACTCTAGGACTAGCTATGCACGAGAAAATGCACTCGGGTTGTCGGGAATAGGAGAGGCCTATTTTTAAACCAGCCCAGAGGAGTGCATCCACAAACAAAATCAAAACCAGGAAAGAAGGAGGCCAGGCTTATGTTAAATCGCACTAAATTTATTCATAAAAGGAGCACATCCCTAGCCCAATTCAGTGAGGTAAAAATCGGCTCGTCCGAGATAATCTTCCCTGTAAACGAATTAAATAATCTCATTACTATCTTAAACCTCTTGAAGTCCTATCCACACAGAATCAAAAATGCAAATGCTAACGTAACAGATTCCTACAAAACTACATCAGAGTTAACAAGATCCATGAATCTACAGCAAATAATGATGTTTACTTGTTTACAATGCAAGAGTATAATTACTGCTTTGGTCTAAGCTCTGTGTCAACTTGTGGGATGAAGGGCAGAGGCATGGAAGGAGCAGGCGAGAATTGAGATGCCTGTCGACAGCCCGCCGTGTTACCTGACATTTTCGTCTATTCCAATACTGCTAACATGGGGTCTTTCCTGAAACCAGTGTGGTGTTATGAATTAGTGATTGTTACACCTACCAATGTATTTGGTTCTGTACTATGCACGGACCGAGAAACCTCATCACTCGTCAACACTACTTCACATAGTCCGCGATGCACATTCCTCTCAGGTTCACGTAAATTAGACCGAAGCAGTACGTATTCATTGGCACAGTACTGATAGCCAAGTTATATTGGTGTCCTCGACAACATTTATTCTTACGTTAAATCTAAGCTATTCTTATCTGGCGTTAAATCTAAAATAAAAGGGAAGCGTTTCTCCAAAGAAAAAGAAAAATCATCTTTACTCATAAAAGGAATACTAAATAACTGTACAACACAAATGAATGGCAATCAAAAATAACCTCCTAGAGTTGTGCAAATGACGCCCCTGCCTGCACACATTACACAGTGTTTGTGAAAAATAGTCATGAGAGTAGGGTGGAAAAATTAGGATGACAACTGCAGTGACGGACCATCACGACCTACGTTGCATTATCAATGAACGACCGTGATTTCCAATTATCACGTCGTTAAATGGTCATCGTCTCAAAATCGGGCATGTCAAAAATGTATTTAAGGAAATTGAAGGTCGCAAGCTCTAAGATGTCGGTCGAGAAAAGCAATTTAATCTTAGCATTTGCTTTATAATGAGATTTCATAAGTTATTTAATTAATATTAAAATTTCTAAAATCTTGTGATGTTATTTTCAATTTCAGATTTAATTTAATTTGTATTCCTAAAAGTGTGTTTGTAATTTTTAGTGACCAGTATATGCGTCTAGTGTAGCTGAGTGGAAGTAATCATCTAACAACAGCTACAATATCTGTGGAACATTATTCATTAAACTCATGTACACACTTAAGTGTATGACAACAACACACGGCTCGTCAGACTCTATCATCAGTCGACAAGACAAATGCGTTCAGTATCGGTGGAAAAAATATCAAATCAGCTCGAAAACACGAGCGATACAACCACCTCTACTGGTGTCCATAGCTAGACAACACAATATCATGGTCAACTGTATTATTCAAGTGTCCAATTCATGGACTAAAAATTGTAATAGCTGCTAAACAGCTGTTCACCCCTGATCATGAATTCCGATGCAATTACTCCGTAGTAAATACTTTAATTAATTATGCACGGTGCCTAGTACACAATGCAAATGCCTCACTTTTATTACAAGCTTAAATAAGCTTCCAGTCTAAACCTCATTCGAACCAGCGATGCTTCCCTAACCACAACATTCATTTACATTATATCATTCTAGTCGTCTTCAATGTCAAAAATGATTAACAAAATAAATTCTACACTCACGCTACACCTGTGTGCCTGCAAGCGTGTTCTCGGCTGGATGTGCCGATCAAACAGTTCCACTTGGATATCATAATACGGCTTCCTGAAGCTTTAAATTGTACGACGAAACACAGCCAGACTCATGGCTTGTATGAAAGAATGATACACTAAATGATTTACAAAAACAAGGCTTTCCTCCAAGCTTCTTAAATATGGTACGAAGATTTATGACCAATTTATGATGATAATAAATTTCCTGCCTACCTAAGAGAATATATGCAAGTAAGACCATCTAATCTAGTCTACACAGGTGTCCAACCCTTACAGCAGACTTACGAAAGCATGTAGTTTCACTTCCATTCGACAGGTGTAATCGTTCGAGCCTCACCTGGTTCAGTGTGGCGAGCTATGGCTTTCACCCTAGCGATTTCCTCTAGGAACTGCAGACATCTAAAATCCTCCAATCTCCGAAGACATAGTGAATTACTCCATATTAGCTACTTGTGTGAATGGAATATATCGAACCAGGTAGGCTAGGCTTCGGTTTACTGGATTCGACATCTTGTCGAAGCGGCGAGTCACTCATTCTAAGTAATTTTGACGGGTACAATTTATACAGGTGAGCACTGGCTTTACACTGGTGCGGTTATAATAGCAAAAGTGACTTTTCACACCGCCACAGGCTTTATAGATAACATTCAGTGATAATGACACACTAAACACTTGTAATAATTCCTGAGGTTGGCGTACGAGGTGATCTTTTGCTATCACGGTAATCTCTTCTTGTAATAAATTCACATTTACACAGTTCAAGTATTTCACCTTGTAAATAGTAATGATAATGAACATTTCGATGAAGGTGCTTATTTATTCAACAATTTCTATGATTGGCTTGCGGCCACGCGGTCGCAGAAAGTCCTGAGTTCTATCACCATGCGTGATGATATTAATATGGCAAATAATGACTCACACTTTGCTTTAAAACGGAAAATAACGATCGCCTGCAACACTACTGGCAGGGATGCACACTTTAAAAAAAATAAGCTTTGATGTTGTTCTGATTTTACATTGACCACGTTTTCAGTTCACACAACAGAAAACACGTCTCCACTCCACGAGGATTGAAAAAAAGAGTGATGTCGGGGTAGATGGCAGAAACTCATGCTGTTACAACTTGAGTCAGGTGTCAAATTCGCAAATCTGAGATGTTATACATTTGCTTATGAATGTTGAAAAATCCTAAAAAATGCATAATAAAGGTCCCAAACAGTTCCAAATGTCTTCATAAATATCAAAAATGGAAAAATCCTTGAAATTAAATCACCAGCCATACCAAATCGAATTAGAGTACACCAAAGAGATAATATCACATACAGACGAGCTCATCGCTGTTCCGGTGCGGCTTACAATCAGTCGATCTCAATTAGCAATCGATCTACACATCGAAAATGCGCAATACTATTCAATGCAATTTTTATAAAAAGAAATTAATGATCAATTTCATGATTAAAAAGTTAGAAATAATATTCTGAAATAGTCGATAAAATGTAATAAAATCTGGAACTTCCAACCATCATCGAGAATTCTATTGGATGAATGTGTGTTGTTCAATATCATGAATACTATTTTAATACTACTCCTCCCCAGTAAGCCACTCGGTTTAGAAGCCCAGCGGATGTAGTAAAGTATCGAAACCACAATTCACTTCACGTCTTGTAAGAACACCACTAACTCCCATCCCTATGGAGTCTCGTGAAATGCAGTAAATTCTTCAATCTTTCATGGTACACGAAACCACTAACATAACAATCCATACTTTTTATTAGGTAAAGTGTGATCTGTTGGACATATTGGTCAGGGTACAGTGTGAACATTTGCCTCCAGTTTGGAAATAATGGCTCTGACTTACACTATTATATTTCTAAAATTCATCCAGTCATTGAGTGCTGTCTTCTATTGGGGAACAACTGAACCTGTACTTACTTTGGCACCAAAAAACTCTCATGGCATATTATGATATATTTGAACTGCACCACTATATTTTTCAACTTCTTTAATATACATTGTCCATTTATTATGAAAGTTTCTGAAATAACTAGAACAGAAGTTGTGTTAGATAAAGAAGGCATGTAAGCAAATGAGTGCTAAAGGAGCCAGGGATGAGGCAGACACCTCAGTTATGTTTACACTGTATATGCTTTGTTCCTTTGAGCCTGCAAGACATTATGTAGTGTTTTTGGAGTGCCTTATTCTTCCACAAAATGATGTATTGGGAATTACTTTGGCTTTCAGCATTAACTCTGAAGGCTGATAAGATTAGCAGCATCTCCGACTACTTATATTTAAAACGTCCATTTCAAGTTATAATACTGTATACGTACCTGAGTGATTAAATCCTTGCCGGTGCTAGCAATCTGTATTCCTAGTGATTGCGGCACAGTGTGGCTCAGGTTTGTAATATACTGTACGCTTAATTATACAGTAGAATGGAAAGACAGAAGAAGTTCATGTTTACATTGTTGGTATTATTGTTAACAGTCTGGTAGCATCAGTAACATTTGATGCAGTGGCCCTGACACATGTTAACAGATGATATCACACTTGCCAAACAGTGAGGGGGGTTCGCAAACTGTGGTATGCCGAGTATAGTTTTACATTTATTCCACCGCTCAAAGCTAGGCTGCGTATTGCTATTAGCAAACGAAGCTGTCCCCACAGAAATGTGCATGCAGCTCGGCAGACTATCATTGTACGCTGCTTGTTTTAAAACTGTCACTTGTATGTTCATAGTCTCCTTTGAGTCTTGAGAAACAGTTGTATATTCCCTCAAGTAATAGTTACTACCCCTAAATTGGTTAATTCCCGTGGCTTGAAGACTGAGTGTTGGTAATGCAACAGGCCACATTAAATGATAGCATTAAAGCAGCCAGAGTTGGGAACTCCTGATAGAAACTTGGATGGTCCAATGTACTTCCTTGCACCTACTGGACTGAGAAAGATGTTGGCGAACTTGCCTGTTGCCACAATCTGGGACAAGTTGTTGCACAAAAATGCCCCAGCGTTAACTTTTCTCGTCAAGTATCGAATTAAGAATATATCTGTAACCATTTGCCAATTAAAGCCTCCTTCCAATAGTCTGTCTATGCACTTTTCTCGGCAGAAATGTATGATGATATCGTAATAAAGAACACTGAAATGTTATTGTTACCTGTGTATTGTGACCCCAATTCATAAACCAAGGATAATTCCTGGTGTGACCCCCTAGGGGGATGTGTATTCTGTGCTAGCTAATGGTATAGAAATCAGTTGTGGAACGTTTTTTATTATTTTTAAGTAGGCCAACTTTTGTCACAGGAGAAATGGACTAATACCCATGTTTGCATCCTCAAATTCACAAAAGAAGAAAAAACGCAATACTTATCGCTGAAGGGCCATCCCATACCAGAAAATGCCAAAATCATGTAGGTCTATTTACATCCCACTTTTGCTCGAACAAAGAACGATGTCCCATACCACGCCATTGACTCGCTCAGGTGGTAGGTATCACGGTGTAATCCAAACTTGCTGCACACACTTGGTCTCGCTTCAAACAAATAATCGCTTCATACTTAATAAACATAGTACCAAACTTGCACGTCAGCTCAAAACATAACCTCACTTGACTCCACCCTCAAAATTATGCACAGCTAACCTTACATATTCACAACCAATTTCTCTTTTATCTTTGTAAACTTAGTTTTATGATTATTTTAATTCAATCTACGCTGACGAGGGTGTCATTGAACACCGAAACATGTACGAGTAAGCAGTAATTAAACTACATTCTTTAGTGTTTGACAAGGCGGTTTTGAGTCACCTAGTCAACACGGATATTAATTATTGCCATTGTCATAATGGTTAATGTTTACGCATTTTATGAAGGAGCTAGCCAAAATTACATATCTTTAAACAAGTTAAGCATTTTAAGAGTAAACATTTCTAATTTAATATGGGGCATTGAATTCATTAAACAGTGCCAAGCTTTTCAACTCGTTCCCAAACATCTTCAATCAGTTCAATGAAAAGGACAGAACTCAAATCAAAGTGAACAGAATTTGGTTAAGAGAAGAATTGAGATCTCTTTACATTAAAAAACATAATTTATCCAATCAATGCTTTACCCTACACTTATCACTGATCAATACCCTCTCAAAATTAGAATGAACCCTTTTCCAAGAGAAAGTGGATCATAAACAATCCAAGGCTATTGAAATGAAAGAACTTGCTATCAATAACAAATTAATCTCTCTTAAAGAACAAAAAGAACGTAAATAGAAACAACAAACGAATCATATTAATCCATCACCTCCACATAAGTATAATTCCCCGGTACAAAACCTTTCATCCAACAATTTCACCAATTATGAAATTAATTTATTAAATAAAGGCCTCAAACATAATTGGCTGAAGATTACCAACTTACAGGACCTAAAACAAACAGTACAGTAGCAGAGATAAAAACAGCAATTAGCAAATTCTCCGATGAACAAGATTCATTACTTCTATTATTTAAATTACGCATGATGGTTCCGTATTGATGTACCTAAATAATCTTTAATAAGATTCATTATGACATAAAGCTAAAAGACAACTTACTCAGTTAATACGTCATGAAGAATCCGACTAAAATTACATACCAATCATTCGCAGCATCAAGAATAAAACTCGTAATAACAAGTTATTCATCACTAAGGCATATAAAGGAAACGTAACAGTTATTCTTGATGAGAACACATACATCACAAAAACGGAGTATTTTTACAGGAAACTAATTTCAAACAATTGGATGAAGATCCTAACAAATCTTTACAAAGAAATATGAAAAGTTTATTTCAAAATATTTAGTTTCTTTTTCACCACAACGACAACAGCATTTTATGTCAAATGAACCCCAAATTACCAACATTCAGAGCCCTTCCTAAAATTCACAAACCGAATATACCTATTTGGCCAATGGTCAATAATATGCATAGTCCGATTTACAAGTTAGCTAAATATATACAGAAATTTCTGAAATTCCATGCTATTTCAATAATTCATGTCAATTCATCATCAAAACAAAGAAAAATCCAAACATGTTATAGCCTTATTCATAGGGCATTAAATACGCCTATGAAACCTGCAGATTACATTCATGTACACAAACATCCCAATAAATAAACTATCAACATAATCAAAGATAATTTAACAGAAGACAGTGGTCTAAGTAAAGTAGAAATTACTGAATTTATAACCCTTTTAACATTCACTCTTGAAAACAATTTTTTAACAATAAAATCATCTGGCATAATAGCCAACATTTTTATCGACCATTTAGAAAATAAACATTAAGTTAACAAAACACCTGGTTTAGAATTTTGGGGAAGATATGTGGCTGACATATTCGTTGTCATAGACAATGATGTAGACAACATTGATAACTTGTTAACAAAAGTAAACAGTTTAGGTTCCGAAATTCAGTTCACTAGTGATTCAGAAATAAAGGGTACACTAAACTATCTTGATAGAATATTACAATAACAAGAAACAGGGATTTTTTCACATACAAGGTTTACAGAAAACCCACGACTACATCCAACGTAATTCGTATTGATTCTTTACATCCAGGATCGCATAAAGCATCAACATGTTATAGCCTTATTCATAGGGCATTAAATACGCCTATGAAATCTGCAGATTATATTCATGAAATTAAAATAATTTATACTATCGCTGATCTCAGTAGATACAGTTAGATAGATAGATAGATTTTATTAATTACATTTGATCAAATACATGTTTACAATACATTTTTGATATAGGACACGTCAGAATTTACATCTATAAAATAAAAGTAGTAATAGGTATATAATACTAATACTATAACTATTTATAACTTATTATAATAACAGATCTTAAGAGATACAATCTTATTGGACAACTATTTACACCTAACTATATTATCATAATATGAAAACTTAATTCTATAAATACAACAACTTACAGCTAGGTATTACAATTAAAATAGAAAATTAAAATATAATTATAGATTTCATCACTCCTATACACTAAGATTATTCAACTACAGAGTAAAAACAATGGCACTGCAGATAAGCTTTCAACATTCTATCAAAGGTTTTTATTTTCGGGGCAAGTTTTATATACTGGGGTAGTTTATTGTATAATTTAACTCCTGTGTGAAAAGTTCCTTTTTGATATATGCTTGTGAGTGTGAAATATGAATGTTTTGATTTTGTCTTGTGTTATGCCTATGAACATCATTGTTTGTTTTAAGAAAAACATCCTTATTCATTAAATTCTTTTTAAAAAACATAATTCTTTCAAAGAAATATATGTAGGGCAGTGGAAGAATGTTTAAATTTTTAAACAGAGGTCTACATGATTCTCTAGTGTTTACATTTGCCATAATTCTAATCGCCCTCTTTTGTATCCTAAATGTGCTTAGTACATCTGGCGACATACCCCAAAATATGACCCCATATCTTAAGTATGAATGGAAATAAGCAAAATAAGTATTTCTTAATTTGTGCATGCTAGTGCAGGTTTTCAAAATACGCAACGCAAAGCACATCGAGTTCAGTTTAGTATTCAGATATTGTATATGTTTATTCCATTTCAAGTCATGTTGTAACCAGAGTCCTAAAATCTTTGTTTCTGATTTATTTTCTATTTGATGACCATTTAATGTTATATTGGGCTTCGCAGGATTCCTATTCTGTATAGTGAGGAGATTTAGACGTACTGTTTTTTTATAGTTTATTATGAGGCGATTATCTTGTGACCATTTGGTTAACTCTTCTGTAAAGGAGTCAGCAGACTGCTGTATGACCTGCTTAGTTTCACCTTTTATTACGAGTGTTGTATCGTCCGCAAACAAAATATCCTTATGTAAATGAACGTTCTGTGTTATATCATTGATATATAGAAGAAAGAGTAGTGGGCCCAAAACCGATCCCTGGGGTACTCGAAATGTAATAATTCCCTCATTGGACAATGTTTTATTAAGTAATTTGGTTCCATCATCCTTGTGTCTCATTCTTACTATTTGTTTACGCCTTGTTAAGTAAGATTCTATCCATTTATTAGCTAGACCTCTAATACCATATTGATTTAGTTTTGTGAGGATTTTATGGTCAACAACATAAAATGCTTTCGATAAATCGAAGAATAGGCCGGTTACATGATCCTTATTGTCAATTAATTTCAGAATACTATTAATACATTCATAAATTGCTGACTGTGTAGATTTTTCCGTTCTGAATCCATGTTGTGAGTTTGATAATATTTTTTTTTTTATAAAACTTATCAGTCTCTTATACATGAATTTTTCCACAATTTTTGCAATACCAGTTGGGAAAGTTATAGGACGATAGTTACCTAATTCATCTTTTGAACCGTTTTTGTGCACTGGAATTACTTTTGATAAGTTCCTGAGAGAATTGAACTGTTTATTAAGTAAGTGGATTTATTATATTTTCTGCACATTTCTTTAAAATTGCATCACGGATGCCATCAATGCCAGCACAGAATTTATTTTTAGCTCTTTTATAACTAGTCTTTCCTCTTCACTTGTGACATGATTTATAAATAAAGAATCACTACATATATTTATTTTATTATTAGAATTTAGTGTATTTACCAGTGATTTATTTAATATTTTTGTGGAATTTCCAGAAAATATTCATTAAAAGTGTTTGCTATTTCCTCTGGACTATTAATCACTTTATTATTTCTAGTCAGTGTAATGTTCCTTTGTATTTTAGCAGTTTTTCCAGTTTCTTTCTTTATCACGGAACACATAGCCCTGTTTTTATTAGATGATTGGGAAATAAAATTATCATTAAGCATTTTCTTCGCTAGTCTTATTACCTTATTTAATATGCTAGTGTATTTTTGTAGTATAAATTGAATTCCGGTGTTGTGTGGTATTGTTTATATAATTTGTGTAGAAATTTCTTTCTTTCACATGAATTTATAATCCCTGTTGTTATCCAATTGCTAGTTTTGTTATTTTGAACAGTTCTTTGTCTAAAGGGGAATGCTGTTTCAAAATAGTGTTTCAGTGTACTGTTAAATGCATTAAATTTATCATTTACATTTTCTAGTTTATACATTTCTGACCATGTTTCCTTATTTAATAATATTTAATATGTAACATTTGTTTCAGTGAATGAACTGCACTTTGTTTTTACTCCATTATCATTATTATTGATTGTTTCGGATACTTCAAAACTCAGTATTTGTCCATGGTGGTCACTAAAACCCGGACAATAGACTTCTATTGAATGGTGATATTTATCTGTATTTTAAAAAAATTGATCAGGAGTGGTTTTACTAAATTTTGTTATTCTTGTTGGGGTATTTACTGTAGGTTTCAGTCCATAGAAAATTAGTAACTGTGTTAATAATTCACAATTTCTATCAAATTTTAAGAAATCCACATTTACATCCCCACAAATTATTACACCGTAATTTACATTGCTCATGTTATTGAGTAACAATTCTAATTTATCTATAAACTAGCTGTACCCGGCATGCGTTGCAATGCCAATCAAAGAAAGTGTTGACGTTGTAACTTTGTTTGTTGAAGTGCTTTTGGATTCCCAATATTTTTTTCTTTTTTCCGTTAACCACTTCTAAACTATTGTAAAATTGATTTACTATCTCAAAAACCATCCTGGGAGCATGCTCAACAACTCACCAAAGTTTCATCGCAATGAAATGAATGGCATATGAACGCATACGGAACTTTGTAGAAACGATTCGAGCGCCGTCACCCATTTGTAGAATATGCTCGTACGCTACCTATTGTAAAATGGATTTACTAATTCGAAAACCTTCCCTGGCGTGTACACAACAATTCATCAATGTTTCATCACAATCGAATGAATGGCATATGAACGCATACGGGATTTTGTACAAACGATTCGCGCGCCGTTACTCATTTGTTGAGTCTACTTTTGCACCACCCATTGAAAAACGGATTTACTAATTCATACACCTTCGTAGGACTGTACTCACTCAACTCACCAAAGTTTTATCACAATCGGATGAATGGTATATGAACGCATACGGGACTTGGTTGAAACGATTCACGCGCTGTCGCTCATTAGTTGAATCTACTCGTGCGCTACAATATTGTAAAATGAATTTGCAAAATCAGAAATTTTCGCGAGAGTGGAAACAACATTTCACCAAATTTCATTGCAATCGCATGAATGGTATATCAACGCATACGTAACTTTTTTAAACGATACGCGCACCGTTACTCATTTGTGAAACTGCTCGTGCACTACCTATTGTAGAAAGAATTTACTAAGTCAGAAACCTTTCCTGGAGGGTGCTCAACAATTCACCAAAGTTTCATAGCAATCGGATGAATGGTATATGAACGCATACGGGACTTTGTGTAAACGATTCACGTGCCGTCGCTCATTTGTTGAATCCACTTGTGCGACACCTATTGTAAAGTGGATTTACTAAGCCAGAAATCTTCCCTGAAGTGTACACAACGACTCACCTAAGTTTAGTCGCTATCGGACGAATGATATATGAACGCATACGGGACTATGTTGAAACACTTCGCGTGTCGTCGCTCATTTGTTTACTCTACTTGTGCGATACCTACTGTAAAGTGGATTTAGTAAGCCAGAAACCTTCCCTATCGCTATCAGACTAATAGTATATGAACGCATACGGGACATTGTTGAAACGCTTCGCGCGTCGTCGCTCATTTCTTGAATCTACTCGTGCGCTACCTATCATAACATGGATTTACTGAGCCAGAAACCTTGCCTGTAGTGTACACAACCTGTTTCCCAAGTTTCATCGCTATCGGATGAATTGTATGTGAACGCATACAGGACTTTGTTGAAACGCTTCGCCCGTCGTCGCTCATTTGTTGAATCTACTCGTGCGCTACCTATTGTTAAGTGGATTTACTAAGCCAGAAACATTCCCTGAAGTGTACACAACATCTCACCCAAGTTTCATCGCTATCAGACGAATAGTATATGAACGTATATGGGACTTTGTTGAAACGCTTCGCGCGTCGTCGCTCATTTGTTGAATCTACTCGTGCGCTACCTATTATAACATGAATTTACTAAGCCAGAAACCTTGCCTGAGTATACACAACCTCTCACCCGAGTTTCATCGCTATCGGACGAATGGTATGTGAACGCATACAGGACATTGTTGAAACGCTTCGCTCGTCGTCGCTCATTTGTTGAATCTATTCGTGCGCTACCAATTGTTAAGTTGATTTACTCAGCCAGAAACCTTACCTGAAGTGTACAGAACATCTCACCCAAGTTTCATCACAATGGGATTAATAGTATATGAACGCATGTGGGACTTGCTTGAAACAAACGCAGGCCATTTTGTTGAAGCTACTCGCGCCATCTATTGTAAATTGGATTTACTACCCCTATACAAATTACGTTGAGTAACTAACGGGATTTAATGTTAAGAGCCTCATTTTCTATACCGGTAGTGGAGAGTGCTACTCGCATCCAGTCGGCCTTGTCTCGTCAAGAGCTACTGTTGCCTGGAAACGACTTGCCTTAGCTGTCATTTTCCTTACGTTTTATAGTGACTTGTATTCTCTTTGACGTTTTATGTCACGTCACGGGATAAAAAAAAAGTGTCCTATGTCCGTCTCCTGGTTCTAAGCTACCTCCACACCAATTTTCAGCCAAATCGGTTTAGCCGTTCTTGAGCTATAAATAGTGTAACTAACACGACTTTCTTTTACATATATAGATAAAGGAAACTTTCCTGACGGAGAACGGTATACGCATACAATTATTAACTTAAACTGCTGTAGTTTTACGGCAGAGAATTCGAAATCCTGTTCTATAATTAGATAATCATAAGCTGTTAACTGTTCATGATCTAAATTATTTCTTAAGAAGATACAGGTACCACCATGGCTAATATTAGATCTCGAGTATTTACTAGCTTGTATAAACCCTGGGAATTGAATTAATTCGAGTTGTTCCTCTTTCAGCCAATGTTCTGAAATACATAGTGCTGAGATGTCTTGAAGTTCATTTTTAAGCATTAGATTTATGTAATCAATTTTATTATAGAGAGACTGAACATTCTGGTGGTAAATTTTAAATTAAAAAAAAATCATAATTGTTATTATTATACTGTAGTTGCTAGACAAATCCGAAATACCATTGTTGCACTCTGTTAAATTTGACATCGAAAGATCTGAATGCCAAACCTCACGTTTGGCTTCATTTACAAGTTTCCCTGCTTCCACTCTAATGATATAACTGTTGAACTATTCTTACCATTTGAATTTACAATTTTGCAGATTTCATCACTAAGATACTCTTTTCCTAACCTATTTAAATGTAGGCCATGTCGAGTGTGGAACTTCCTGTCTAATTTACTTACATCTATAATTTGGACATTTGGAAAACTCTTACAAATTTTGTGAATTTTTCCATTTGTAGCCTCTATTTCTATTACACATGATTTGGCAATTAAATCATATCTCTGCGGAATGTTTACAATAATGACATTTGTGTTATGCATGGATGGCAATGTACCCTTTAAATCATTGATTACCTTTTTACTCTCATTTTTATAGACGTCGTTTGCTCCAGCGATGATTACTGCATAGTCCTCTGAAGTGAGGGCCGCACACTCTCCTACAATCCCTTTCGTGACCGCTGCAATTTGTGCTCCTGGCTTTACTGCCGAAGTGACCTCCATTTCTCCGCTTCTCTCCAATACGTTTGCTGCTACATCTCGCCCGTGGCTATCCGCAAATATCCGCATCTTCCTGGATTTTCTCTTTATCACTTTCATCATTTTCTTCGACGAGCGCTCCAAATGTATTTGAGACGGGAATTTCAGTTACATGTACTCCATTGATAGGCCTAGGCTTATTCAATCCCACCTTACCAGCAACCACTGTCGACCAAGTTTCCTTGCTTTCCTCTCTGTTTCCTTTTAATTTATTCAACTCTTCAATTAACTTAGCAATATCTTCCTTGAGCAGCTTTATACTTTAGTGTTCTATAATCATTTGGTTGAAATAAAAACATAACATCCTTTCTCCTTAAGTCTCTCATTATGAACCTATTGGGGAAAGTGTGGTTTATGAACATGCGAGATTTCTCACACGGGTCCGCTAGTTACTACCTAAATGAGTTAATCTAATTACCTACCAATAAAGAAGAATGCAAAATACGTATGATATATCTTCCAATCGGGTGAAATCTCGTAAAAGCACCACTGCTCTACTTGGTTCAAACAGCGATTGAAGAAGTCACCGAATCTTTGGATACACGTTCCCACAACTTAGTTTAGGTTTATTAAATTATCAATAAGAATTTCTAAATACTATCAATACATCATATTCCACTTGACCTAAGGAAAGTAAGTTTATAGATTTATACCTCTGTTATAATATTTTACCACTTTTATCAAATATTTAAACTAGCTGCTATTTCACTACACTTTCACTGTGATGCCATCTTGCCGCCCAGTAGAAGTTTCGTAAATAACATTTTAAGTACAGCTAATAATAAACCATTTTCGACACTTCAACGCGAAACAAAAGATAGATAAATACTAAGTTTTATTTATATATGAAATAAGATAATTGGAATAACAAATATATTTAAAAAGGGAAATTGCAGAATAGCCTTCGAAACACTACAGCTAAATTATTATGTAATTTTAATACTTTGAATAAAGAGAATTGGTTTAATAAATCAGGAGTTTATAAAATAACATGCAACAATTGTCAATCTACATACCTATGGCAAACTGTTCGTACATTTCAACAACGATATCGTGAATATATAAACTTAATTAAATATAGGAAATATTTTAGTATATTAGCGAATCACTCCATTTTTAACTTCAATAGACACAGATTTAAAGATACTTCATTTAAAAGATAAAGGTAGAACATTAGACATGCTTGAAAAAAATAGAAATATATATCAACGAGAAGCTAGATGCTTGTTGAAATTTGAATGAAACTATTAATGACAACAACGCCCTTTTATCAATATTTAATTTTGCCCATCACAGACCGACAAGACACCATCTCCCGTAAAGTACCATTTAACTGCCTTATTCTGCCTTAGTCATTTTTTTTCTATTTACCTACCCCTATTTAAACATAATGTAAAACGACTATGATATTCCCGTGAAAGGTTTCACCAATTAATATTATAACACCTTTTAAGGTTTTAAATTCCGTTTTCTTGCTGCTTAATTTTACGTGTATTACAAATGTTAATTAAATTTTTAACCCCAATACACCCACCGTACCTCAAATACTTATTATAAATCCATTTTATTAAACCCAAGGTTGTAACCTAACTTCAACATGCTATATATTAGAATGCACGATTTGTTACAAAGCGTGTCGTTTTCTTATACATGTGGCGACTCACGACTTGTAACGACGCTACAACGACTACAAAGAACACTAAAACATACGGTTTTATCTTTATTACTTTTGCACCTACCCGGCATCTTAAATCGTTCTTTCAATTACTTTGCAAACTCGTTATTGTCACAATTTATTACATTTGCATATTCCAATTTGTTGCCCACTGTTTCATGAATGTTGGTTGTTTCATTCTCAAAGTATCCATATATTATATTTTGGCTTACACATATAAAATACATGGTCACTTTGGATTAAGATTATGTACTGAATTACCAAATTGGGCAGCTAATTTCAACAGAACGATCCAAATAGTAGGAATTTTCTGGTTTATTTCAAGATTAGATAATTTTATACGATCAAAATTTTACATCTTTCACTTCATCGTACTGCACCCTAATATCTGGATGATCCACCAAAATACCAGGCTGGAAATAATAATGGATTGTAGCATCTTGAAGTCCCGGCTAAAAACAACAAGGTGCTACTTGGCGAAAAACACTCAGAATAAGGAACAGGATTTTCTCAAATGGAATATGCTATACTAACTAACTACAGAACAGTAGGGTTCTCTATCTACTCAGGAAAAATGAGAATCTATGAAAATCTCGGGCGTAACTTTCACCCTACAGCACATTCCACTACCATTTAACTACAAAGATAATGCCAATTTCATATAAAAGATCAGGAAATCGTAACAACGTTTCTGGCATATTTAATCACTAAACAATTACACGTTTCCTAACACTAGCATTGATTATATGCCTTAAGAACTTTAAATAAGATCAAATGACAAATTTCATTGCTTCACTTGCATAAAATACATGTTCGTTTCTTTTAGAAACCATAAAAGAGAATTACACACATCAAAAAAAGTTTTGCATCACCTCGGTTCCAAGAGTTCCGGAACCTTTAAATACAAAGGGAATAGAGATCAACACAAACAACATTTCAGCTCGTTTTATTGCTCATGAGACCCACACATTGCATGTTGTACCATCATACAGCTAGACTTTCAGCATTTGTGGTCCAGATTGCAGTACACACCACTACCTCTAATACCCAGTAGCACGTCCTCTTGCATTGATGCATGCCTGTATTCGTCGTGGCATACTATCCACAAGTTCATCAAGACACTGTTGGTCCAAATTGTCCCACTCCTCAACGACAATTCGGCGTAAATCTCTCAGAGTGGTTGGTGGGTCAAGACGTCCATAAACAGCCCTTTTCAACATATCCCAGGCATGTTCGATAGGGTTCATGTCTGGCGAACATGCTGGCCACTGTAGTCGAGCGATGTCGTTATCTTGAAGGAACGCATTCACAAGATGTGCACGATGAGGTCGAGAATTGTCGTCCATGAAGACAAATGCCTCTCCAATATTCTGCCGATATGGTTGCACTATGGGTCGGAGGATGTCATTCAGGTATCGTAAAGCCGTTTCGGAGCCTTCCATGACCACCAGTGGCGTACGTCGGCCCCACATAATGCCACCCCAAAACATCAGGGAACCACCACCTTGCTGCACTCGCTGGACAGTGTGTCTAAGACGTTCAGCCTGACCAGGGTGCCTCCAAACACGTCTCCGACGATTGTCTGGTTGAAGGCATATGCGACACTCATCGGTGAAGAGAACGGGATGCCAATTCCGTGGGGTCCATTCAGCATGTTGTTGGGTCCATCTGTACCGCGCTGCATGGTGTCGGGGTTGCAAAGCTGGACCTCGCCATGGACGTCGGGAGTGAAGTTGCGCATCATGCAGCCTATTGCGCACAGTTTGAGTTGAAACACGACGTCCTGTGGCTGAACGAAACGCATTATTCAACATGGTGGCATTGCTGTCAGGGTTCCTCCGAGCGGCAATCCGTAAGTAGCGGTCATCCACTACAGTAGTAGCCCTTGGGCGGCCTGAGCGAGGCCTGTCATCGACAGTTCCTGTATCTCTGTACCTCCTCCATGTCCGAACAACATCGCTTTGGTTCACTCTGAGACGCCTGGAAACTTCCCTTGTTGAGAGCCCTTCTTGACACAAAGTAACAATGTGGACGCGATCGAACTGCGGTATTGACCTTCTAGGCATGGTAGAACTACAGACAACATGAGCAGCGTACCTTCGTCCTGGTGGAATGACTGGAACTGATCGGCTGTCGTACCCCCTCCGTCTAATAGACCCTGCTCATGCATGGTTGTTTACATCTTTGAGCAGTTTTAGTGACATCTATGAACAGTCAAAGGGACTGTATCTTGGATACAATATACACAGTCAACGTCTATATGCCGGAGATCTGGGAACCGAGGTGATGCAAAACTTTTTTTGATGTGTGTATTTCAAATGCTTTTATAAGCTTAAATAAAATCATGTATTAAATAGTAGCAAACAACTGCTGTGCCCTAGTTAACGGGAGTTTTATAACAAGAAAAATGTTATTAAGTTTAAAAAAATATTATCCCCAAAAATAAATGAAGTTACCACTGACGTAGATCTCCGTCATTACAAAAACTATCCGTTACTCTATACAATTTATCTCCCGCCTCCTATCACTTAAATTCTTCTCATGAAAGCGATAAAAATATCTATATACATTTAAATTACAAGTTAAAACTTATAATGCGCGTAAATGTAACATTGGACCTTTCTTTAAATGCTTAATATAATTTATGTACAACACAAATATTAACGTTGTAGTTCAGCAACTACTCAACATGAAATAAATTATGTACAACAGTTCAACTGCTTTCTCTACTGACAATCCAGACTGAAATTGTCTTCCTATTTATTTACTGCTTCTCTACTGACTTTAGAAAATAATCATTCACCATACTATGTCTTATTCGTGAAAGAGTGACAATTCGGGATTCTATTATCCATACAATTAAGTAGAGACATAGTTCAAAGACCTCATACAACTTGTCTGTTATCATAATAAAAGTACTTAATAAAAATATAAACTTCCACTGCGTTGAATAATTACCGTAAATTCAATATCTAATTAAGAACCATTTAAATAGATCTCAGTTTACTCTCAGTTTCAACAAAACTCCATTAAATCCTATAATTACTTTCAGATTCAACTTCATTTAGGATCCACTGTCCTGTGAATTTCAAGGAGTTTCAACTCTGTGAGACTGTTACAATAACTTCCAATACTAATAAACATTAATAATACTGCATCTTCATAAAACAACCTATTTCAATCTCAAAATATGCGCAAGTCTGTCACTACAGACATTACATCAATAATTGACCAATGGCTTCACAATTGCTCATTGTCATACAATAAATACCTCCGTCTGCTACGGGAATAATAAATCTCACTCTCAGAGATGCTTCGCAGTTCAAAAACATATACTTCTTAACTCACTTCTCGTTAACAAATTCTTTTCATAGTTCCAACAATCTTAATAAAAATATTTAATAAAAGTACTGGTTCTATCAATGAATTAATTTAACAGGTAATACGATAAAATACTAGTCTTCAAATAACAATCTTATTTCTTTGTATCACTCACATTTCTATAAAAGCTATCAATTAGCTGTAATATTTCTTTAAATCTTTCTTCACATTCTTATTACTTCAACAAGTAGTTCCGTGAAGAACTATACAGCCTATTTTCATATATCCTACTTATATTAACTGCCACTATCAACATACAAAATTTCAGTTTGATTGCTGTAATAGATTCGTAGATATTGAGTACCGACTAAATATTTCGGATGGTTGCCATGTTGGATTTTATATATGTAGGTCCTAGAGTTATGTAATGTTACATGAAGATTATTGTGTACGTGTAGCATTCAAATTTCAATCGCATGATTAGGACACAAGAAGAAACAAGGAGATTTTAACATTTCCCACAGCTGCCATTTTGTGGTTATGGAAACAATTGATATAAATTAGATGCCTGTGGATTAACATTCGTAAAGGGATTTACTGTACCAACGTTCACTGCACTCGGATGGTTAAATTGCGAGAAACGTCCATGCGAATATTTATACTTCGCGTCGCCGCCATGTTGGATTTGTGATCACCAGGTTCATAGGCCCTATGAACATAAAACATTCAGTTTGATTGCTATAATAGATTAGTAGATATTCAGAGTCGTCTGAATATTTCGGATGGTCGCCATGTTGGATTGTTAAATGTATAGGCCATAGAGCCATGTACCATTAAAGGAAAATTATTGCGTAGGTTCATTATTCAAACTTTCACTTCGATTGCTTGATTACGACACAAGAAATAAAAACGTAATTTTTAAATTCGCACAGCCGCCATCTTGAGGTTATGTAAACAATTGAACTAAATTAGATACCAGTGCATTTCAATGTGTATAAACATTTCCTGTACCAGATTTCATTGCGTTTGGAACATTAAATCGCGAGAAAGGTCTATTTAAAATTTTCAAATTCGCTTGGCCGCCATGTTCGTTTTGTAGTCAACCACTTTTTGAAAGTCTTATAGATGAACTTCCCGTAGTGCCCTTTATCTACGTACAAAATTTCAGGGTGATACAGATAATAGTTTCAGAGATATAGAATGCCGGTGAAATATTTCGCATATCCGCCATCTTGTGGTTATGTAAACAATTGAACCAAGATAGATGTCGGTGCATTACAATGTGTATAAACATATACTGTACCTAGTTTTATTGCGTTTGGTTGGTTAAATCGCGAGAAACGTCTATTTAAAAGTCGCAAATTCGCGTGGCTGCCATGTTGGTTTTGTAGTTACCAGTTTTTTCAAAAGTCACATAGGTGAACTTCTAGTAGTTCCCTTTATCAACGTAATAAATTCCAGGGTGATATCGGGAATAGTTTCGGAGATATTGAATGCAGGTGAAATATTTCGCACAGCCGCCATGTTGGATTGGTGAGACGTAACAAAATTTGAAGGGTACGGTCGAGGTCGCCCGGAATAGTGCTATGAACTTACCGAGTTTCATTGAAATCGCTCAAGCCGTTTAGAATTTATTAGGGGACACACACACACACCTCACACACACACACACACACACGCACACACACACGGACAAAAGGTGATCTCATAAGCCTATTTTTTCAAAATTGAAAATAGGCTAAAAATGGGCTGTAATTCGTATTTGTTAATTTAACAGTGTATTCCTTTACATATTCTTCCTTTAATATATTTCTCACAAACTTGAATACTTTATAATTGTTAGTCACCAAATATTTCTAACCAAATCTGTCTAATAAGTTATCAGATCGTGACTTTACATAGATCTGTACAAAAGATCTTTAAGAATCGCATTCTCTAAAATATATATCTTGGAACAAATTTCCATTATTATTATCGTTGACAAAAAACGATATTATACAATTCGAAAATTGACAAAATGTGATCTGAACACATTTAAACTTTACCATAAATTATTCTGAACTAAACTGTAAAATCTCCCCATTCAAATTTCGAAAGTCGCAAAATTCCATAAATTCCACATAAAATTCTAAATACTAAAAATCGACGAAAAACGTGAATAAACATCCGCCAGATGTAGTTATGAAAATATGACGTCGAAAATTACAATATTATTCTTAAAAACGTAGAAAAATGGCATCAATAAATAGTTGTCGGATATTCTTCAATGTTCTACAATACTCTACAAAGTGGGATATATATCGTTGGTCCGAAGACTGACTTGTGATGCGTTAAAGATGACTAGAAGTGGGCTTTCTTCGCTATCCTTTAGAAACGGATTGTTTCCAATAGCGCGAGACTGCATGATGTAGTTCGGTCTGCTACGGTCTCCTACACAAGTTCCCATGCGGTCAGGTCCGGGATTCGAACTCTATCATCATCGTGTTGCCGTTCCTTCTGCTGGTGAATCTTCTTGTATGAGATGGGAAACCCTTTTTCTCTTGATGGCGCCGGGTCCACCCTGGCCGCCCTCGTTCTGGAAATTGTCTACCTTCTTTCGCCAAAGTTCTGATATATATCGTCATTTTAGTTGATGAAATGACTTGTAGATGTAGAATTTTCTGCATGGGAGAGATGAGATGTTAATCTCTCTCGCAAGATTGATGTTATGTCATTTCGAATATTCTTGCTGCCGTCACAGTTCCGACCCAATAACTTCTTAGTTGATCATCATAACTCCTGTAGATTCATTCGTAAATTCCTCCCTTAACTTCAGGAATTTCGACATGGTTAATAATATAGATTGGTTTTAATGACTTTTATATTTCGTTGAATGTCGACTTTATATATCTGCTTGCACAAACTAAGTGCCTTCGTTCGTGAATTTCTATTTGCCTTGTTGTATTGTTGAGTAACTCTTTGAGACGTCCTTCTCTGCTGAAGTCGCAAGTATTACGAGCCCTGATTCTTCTCTCATTTCCCACACATCAAATTTCCAAGTCCACGTCCTTTTCAGACCAAGGATCTGATTGGTCGCTCACTATCGATGATCATAATAATCCATAATTACATAAATAATTAGTCGCAATTTTAATAAAGAGTTCTTATTTATTATTTAATATCTTCCATGATATTACGATGTGTTTAAATCACCCTGGTAATTAGCTATGTTCATTACATTGCTTGCTCTTGTTTAAGTAAGGCTGCTTCTCATTGGCTGCGTGCCACGCGCCGTGCCCGAGACTTCCCCTTCCACACTCTAGACACATTTGTAGCGCGTGCAGCGATTGGCTCTCCTCGGGAATACTCGATTCTCCTCGTGCACGTTCGTCTGGCCTTTGTTCAAGCTACGCTGTCTAGCTCCAAGTTCCCACTCGTGACTGCTAATTATCTCATTGGTTGGCTCGGTTAACTCGGTTAACTCGGTTAACTGTGCGATGTATAAACCAGTTTTATGTCGACTTCCCGAGTCGCTATATTTTATCATGGGACAATTTAGAATACTTTTGAAGAGATGAATAATTTCCTAACTCATATCCATATACAGCACAGTACCAACATCATTACTGAAAAGACGTTTCATCTGATAACTTTAATATTAGACCATATCAATGTTGCACAGACTGCCGTATCCATTAAGGTTGATTTATAGTCATATTAAGTTCGATAATATTAAACCACACTGAAGGATTATGGTATAACTGGAAGATACATCATATAGCAGCGACGTCTGATTCACTATAATCGAACCATATTTATTAACAAGCAGTCCTTTAAGGTACATTTATATTCATTCTATTCTTATATATTCATATGTTTTCTAATACGTTTTGTGACCTTCCTTCGTATTTACATTTCTAATAGTGTTTTGTAGGGATATCCATTTTCTCTTTTATCTATGTAAACTTCGTTTTAAGATTATTTTAATTCAATCTACGCAGACGAGGGTGTCAATGAACACCGAAACATGTACATTCAAGCAGTAATTAAACAACATTCTTTAGTGTATGAAAAGAAGGCTTTGAATCACATAGTAACGTTGATTGGAGTAAATTGCTTTGCGTATTGAAAACGTTTGGAATAAAGTACGGCGATAGAAGGGTGATCAGCATTCTATACCAAAACCAGATGGCAGTTATACGAGCTGAAGGACATGAGAGAGGAGCCGGTAATCAGGAAGGTAAAAGGCAGGCTTGCTACTTATCACCCATAGATTTCAATCTATTCATTGAACATGCAATAAAGAAATTTAGAGTAAAATTTCAAGTAGGAACAAATATTCAAGGATATATAATATCAAATCTGAGATTTGCTATCGACATTGACATCATGGCCGCTACCCCAGAAGTTTTGAATGAGTTTTCAAATGGTATGGACCCGTAATTCATAATGAAAATCAATAACTGTAGACTGAAATCATTGAATGCAGCCAAATGAAATCATAAATCCATATCGACGTCAAATTGGCAAGTGAAAAGCTAAATCAAGTAGGAGACATTTGCTACTTATGAAGCAAAATAATCAGTGATAGACGAGGCAAAGAGCATATTAAAAATCGGTTGCCTCAGACCAGGACGGCATTTCTGATAAATACAATTGTGTTGACATCAAATATACATTTAAGTATTAGAAGGTCACTTGTAATTTTCCTCTGAGGCGTGGCACGCTACTGTAGTGAAACTTTGACTGTTGAAGCAGCATAAAAGGGAAGAAAATAAGCGCTTGAAAAGCAGTGTTACAGCACATTATTGAAGATGAGAGTAACAAATTGAGAAGTAATTAAATCTATTGGCGAGGAGAGATGTTTCTGGCGACTACCAATGAAGAGAAGAGATAGTTTCGCAGGGCACCCAGAAATACCAACCTTAGTTAAACTTTTAATTGATGAGATTTTTAATTTGCATTTTTTTATTATAATTTTTAACTTATCAGGGAGGGGGGTTAAAATGTCTATAGGTTTTTGGTATTGATTTATCTAAATGTAAATTCAAAATCCTACGTTTAGATATTATTGCGCCAATCATTATACCAGATGAAGGGTCCAAAATAAAACTATTTCCTAAAATCAGTAAGCAATTAATACTTGTAGCTCCTTACTAGCACAATAATTTATATTCTTTGATCCGAAATCACAACGAGGCGTGAAGAATGTGCTTCTTTTTCCACCATGCCTGTTTACATCTCAGATGAACTCCAGCTGTAGAGGACAGTTGCCTACAAAATGCTCGGTCAATTAGTTACTTACTTTCGGAAGCAAAAATCCAAACTCAAGTAGTACTTCATAATGCCCAATAGATGGCAGAACATGCCAAAGATCGACTCGGCACTCGGAAGCGAATGGGGAATATGGTAAAATAACAGTCACTGAATTTTGCAACGTTTATAGACTGGCAAAGCACTCAACGGATTAAGGAAGGAGGTGTCGATAAGGACTATAGGGATGGACCAAGGTTAGAATATATTTAAAAAAATTGCTGTGGATGTAGAGATGAAAGGATTGACTCAGAGCATAAACGTACGGAGGGCCTTATCATACCAGTTAAAAGACTGAAGACTCAATGAACAACTAAAAATCAAAAGTACGAACTTGCCACAGTGAATTAAAATGTGATTATTTAATGTCCTTTCTTCGCAATTGCTACAGGAATACGGTATCTAGCGTCTATAGAACGAGTTTCCCCTTAGAACTCAGATGTTTCCGTATATACAACCTAGTCTTACCATAAATAATGTCACAACTTTAGAGTGTGGCTGTACTTTTTCCCTTGTAAAGGCCTCCGCATTCCTGTGTTGTAGAACCAGCTATGAGTCATTCCGAGTGCAGCTGCAGTAGTGGAAAATTCTATGTGTTCGTTTTTAAGATGGAATGTTGCGATCACGTAAATCGTGTGGCTGTGATCGCGTTGCACAAGGTAGGGAAATCCCCAGGTGAGATTATCAAAATTCTCCAGAAACACAGAATAAGCAAAAGTTTTCTGTATCACACTATCGAGCGCTTGCTTGAGTCAGTAACTGGGAAAGACCGAGACAGAGCAGGTAGACCACGCAATATGCGGACACCAGAATTGGTTAAAGCAGTGGCGGCTTGTTTGCGAAGATACCAGGTGCGGAGACAGAATGTGATGGCATATGAGCTGAAAATTTCCTAAATCTCTTTGTCTCGCATATTGAGCAGTGACCTGGGACTTCATGCTTACAGACGACGAATAGATCACATCTTTGCAAATGCGCAGAAGGAACAGAGACTCTGAAAATCAAACCACTTACTGTCGTCTTACGCAACAAATGGTCACAGAAAAAGTTACAGCGTTGAGGTCACACTTAATGCCCAAAATGACATGCCCTCCACTAGCTGCTGAAAGGCTTCTTAGGATCCAGAGGGGCCATCATCGTATATTTCTTATGGTGTGGCGAGGTGTGACCAACGATGGTACCACGGACATCCATTTCTGTGAGAAAGAGGTCAAAATGTCGACCAAAGTGTATCAGGAGAAAGTGTTGGAGCCACTGGTCAAGAAACTCAAAAACAACCTCTTCCATGGAGAATGCTGGAGCTTCCAGCAGGATTCGGTCCAAGGATATAAGGCTCACACATATCAGGAGTGGCTTGGGGCTTCCAGACTTAATTTTGACCTCGGATTGGCCATTCGCAAATGCAGAAATAAACCCCTGGACTACAAATTGTGATCCAAGCTTCAGGAGATGGCTTGCTAGAAAAGATATCGAAATATTGAAAGTTTAAATTGTTCATTTTTGAAGGCAGCAGCAGATTTTCCGATGGAAGGGGTGCGAAATCCAATTGATGAATGGCCACAAAGACATAAAGACGGGTAAATTAATGGGAAAGCATGACATTATTTACGTTAAGAGTAGGTAAATAAATATCGCTTCTTGCAATCATGATTTAGAATGTGATCAACTGTTCTAATTTAAGGTAATTTGACTTTGTACTTACAAAATAACAACGGTTTTTCGCCTTAATTTTTAGGAAGTGAGTCATCAAATTTGATTTCTCATATGGTACTTTGAACTGGCTTCTCACTGCTATGGATTAGCAAGTGTGCCTTCAAATATCTTCTCTGGGAAAACTTGGATTTACATACGCTACAGAAATATGGCTTTTCGCAGCTATGGATTAGTATATGTCTTTTCAAAGATCCTTTCTCCGAAAATTTTACATTGCACACGCTACAGGAATACGGCCTCTCACCGCTATGGGTTAGCATGTGCCGCTTCAAATTTCCTTCCTGTGTAAATTTGGATTCGCATTGGCTGCAGGAATACGGCTTCACACCCCTATGGTATAGCATGTGCGTCTTCAAATATCTTTTCAGGGTAAATTTGGATTCACAAAGGCTACAGGAATATGGCTTCTCAGCGCTATGGGATTGCATGTGCTGGATCAAAGTCCTTCTCTGGGTAAACCGAGATTCACATACGCTGCACAAATATGGTTTCTCACCGCTATGCGATAGCATGTGCTCCTTCAAATGTACTCTCTGAGTAAAGTTAGATTCACATACGCTACAGGAATATGGCTTCTCACCGCTATGGATTAGGATGTGTCTCTTCAAGGATCCTTTCACCGTAAAATTTGCATTGCACACGCTACAGGAATGTGGCTTCACACCGATATGTGATAGCATGTGGCGCTTCAAATATCTCCTTTGAGAAAACTGAGATTCACATACGCTACAGAAATATGGCATCGCGCCGCTATGGCATATCATGTGTGTTTTCAGATCTCCTCCTTGGGTAAACTTGGATTCACATACGCTGCAGGAATATGGCTTCTCACTACTATGGCATAGCATGTGCGTCTTCAAATATCTGCTCTTGGTGAACTTGGATTCGCATTGGCCACAGGAAAATGGCTTCTCGCCACTATGGACAAACATGTGTCTCTTCAATGATTTTGTCCCCACACATTTGGCTTTGGATACTGTACATGAAACTGGTTTCTCACTGCTATGGTTTACAGCATTTGACTTTAATTGTTTTGTGTTAGTAAATTTTTCGCTGGATGCGGTATTACCTCCATTACCAAATGTGCAAATCTTCCTTACAGCAGGAACAGACGTACATATCAGCCTGAAATAATTAGTACCATCAATTTAAAGTGCGATACATTATCACGGAAGTAGAATAATACCATAGAGACGAAGAAATCCAAGTTGAGTAATTATAATTTTACTAGCAGTTGTGCCCGGCTTCGCCCGGTGGATTAATTTGTTTTACGGATGATATTGAATACTACTACAAAACTGGCACATGATACTTAAATTAAGAGAAAAAATATTTTACAAATATAACTTTTTGTGGTTGTGGTGGTGGTGGTTGTAGTGGAGGGTGATAAGTAGTACAGTATAATGAACGTAACATTCAGGTCATTTTCCTGTAATGATAATAATGATAATAATGATTAGGGAAACGGCTGTTTACTATCTACAGCATTGACAGATGTAATTTAAAAACAAATTTTAAAAAAGATTAGAAAGAGGAGTAAGTGAAATAAAAGACACCGCCTAGTGCCATTATCTCATTGGCTGTTAGGAATGTAGAGACCAATAGTGTCGCCTTTAGTCGCATAGCGCCGTAGGAAAATAATCAGAACACTTTGGAAAACTTCGGCTGTCCCGAGATACTGAGGTGGCAATAGTATAATTTATCGCCACATAGCGCTCAACGGTAAGGTTCGGAATAAATGAAGGTAATTTTGAAGGCACAAACGCTTATTGCTGCTGGTAACCTCAATGTACTGCACCAACACCATTGCACTTATACAGAGGCATAATATTGTCATGATAACTGTTTTAAGGGGCCTAAGACATTTTTCGCACTAATTACTCCCCGTGATTCCAATTAATAAACAGCTCAGGATGCAACTATTTTCGCAATTCTGCACCAGAACACTGGTAGGGGTGACGTGATGCAGCCCGAACTGCCCGTCAACAATATACACATTAAAATACTCTTACAGTTACACTACTACGGACATGAATGTTTCTAGGGCCTTAATACGTGGTTTTCAAGTTTATATTGTCTGTTATTCTAAATGTAGGGAATTGAGAGCGTTGTCAAAAATATCAAGTGGATAGTGTCACCAGCAGGGTTTCAAAATGTATGTGAAATTTGGTGCAATTGGGAGGAATGGTGTGGATTTGTGATAAAGGGCCTGAATGCAGGGAATGGAGTGGTCTGTACAAAATTTAGAGTAGACAGTTTCACCCGCAGGGTTCCAAAGGGTAAATACACAAAATGTGGTTCAGATCGGTGAAACGGTGTAGATTTGTGTCAAAGGATTTAAATGCAGGGAATGGAGTGGTCCGTTCGAAATTTCAAGCAGGCAGACTCGTCGGGTTCCAAAGAGTAAGTATGTAAAATTTGGTTCAGATCGGTGAAACGGTGTATATTTGTGCCAAAGGGCCTAAATACAGGGAATGAAGTTGTCTGTCCAAAATTTCATGCAGTGTTACTCGCAGGGTTCCGAAAGGTAAGTATACAAATTTTGGTTCAGATCGGTGAAACGGTGTAGTTTTCTGCCTAAGGGCCTAAATTCAAGGAATGGAGTAGTCTGTCCGAAATTTCAAGCAGACGGTGTTACTCTCAGGGTTCCAAAAGTAAGTATACAAATTTTGGTTCAGATTTGTGCCAAAGGGCCTAAATACAGGAAACGGACTGGTCTGTCGCAAATTTCATGTAGGCAGTGTTACTTGCAGGGTTCCAAAGGGCAAGTATACATATTTTGGTTCAGGTCGGTGAAACGGTGTTGATTTATGTCAAAGGGCCTAAATGCAGGGAATGAAGTAGACTGTCCGAAATTTCATGTTAACAGTGTTAGTTAGAGGGTTCCAAAGTGTAAGTATATAAATTTTGGTTCAGATCGGTGAAAAGGTGTAGATTTGTGCCACAGGACCTAAATGCAGGGAAAGGACTGGTCTGTCATAAATTTCACGTAGACAGTGTTACTCGCAGGGTTCCAAAGGGTAAGTATACAAATTTCGGTTCAGATCGGTGAAACGGTGTTCGTATCACTAACCATAACGCCAGCGCAAGCAGATAGAGCAGTTCGGGAGTGCTTGTTCTACCGACTTACTGAACAAAATTCAATCTATAAGTTTACATGAGAGGTGTAGCCTCATACTACATAACCTAAACTGTTCCTCATGAATCTAGCTATGATATAAAAATAATTTATCGAATCGGACTGGTATTTCCAGAGATTAGCGCGTTTAAACACACAAGCACACAAACGCTGCAGCTTTATTATAATAGTATAAATTAATACCACTACCAGAAAACTTGCCTTCAAGAAGTACAAGTACCTGATCTCGTTTCCACTCATCAATAACATGTCGTACATGTCTGAACATTTTACAATTATACACTACTAGCTGAAGTACCCGTGCTTCGCTACGCGTCATAAATAAATTAAAATGTGAAGGTGACAGTTAAAACAGGGGTTAGGCGAGATGCTGCGCAGAGGGATATTAAGGATGGAATATTTTGTCCAACTACACCGCTCGGCGTTGACCGTGTTTTATAGCACAAATTTAGGTTTTTCTCGCTAACCGTTGGAGATACCTTTCGGATAGAAAATGTAATTTTAAACCTCGTATATGCCATCAAAAGTTTGCTATTTCTTAGCGTTCTCTTTTTATTTGAAATGGAAATATGAAAGTTTGAAACCAAAGGGTGTAGTGACGTTACTAAAATGGTCGCCATCTTTAAATAGTGCAAATTATTGAAATCAAAAGTAACCTATATGTTAACCAGGTAAATCAGCTACTTCCATGTAAAAATCATGTAAATCGGACCAGTGGTACTTGCGTGATTGAGTAATACACACACACCATCTCATTTTTAGCCTCGCTTCGCTCGCGTCATAGTCGTGTCATATTGTTATTGAATGAAATGCAGGTTTAACCCCGTTAACACCCCTTTAGAACCGGAATATCCAAAAATCCCTCCTTAGTAGACATTTTCGACACACAACAAACATATCCCCAAAATATCATTCTTCTAACTTTAATAGTTTTGGTTGGTCGATGAGAGTGAACATCCAAAAATCCTTCCTTAGTGGACGTTTTTCTTCCAGAATTTCACCCCTCCGCATAGGCCCCTTAAATTGTATTTATGAAAAAACGGTCGAACACCTACTTATTTTATATATTTATTTATTTATTTATTTATTTATATATTCATTTATTTATTTATTTATTTATTTTTAAGCTGATTGATTTCCTCCGAGTTTCAAACACCTCGCGTATGTCGTTTAAGAGATACACGCTCCGTTAGGAATCTTTCAAACCCCACTTTTCAACCCTTTCACCTTATAATATACACTACATCGAAAAACCATCAGACATGTGTCAGCTTATTTTAATGATTAGAATATATGCCAAGTATCACATCCCCAAATGAAACCACTCGTGAGATATTGTTATTCAATGAAATGCACATTTACCCCTTAACATCTCTGTAGAACCTGAATATCCAAAACTCTTTCCTTAGTGGACGTTTTCGACATACAACGAACATATCACCAAAATTTCATGTTTCTAACATCAATAATTTTGGCTGGGCGATGATGAGTGAGTGAGTCAGTCAGGACATTTTCTTTCAATTATTTTTACCAGAATTTCACCCCTCCCCACGGGCCTCTTAAATTGGATTGATGAAAAAACGTTTGAACACCTATTAACTTGTTTTTTTAAGCTGTATTTTTTCCCTGAGTTTGATGAGTGAGTGAGTTATTCAGTCAGTTAGGACACTTTCTCTCCTTTTCCCCCCCCCAGAATTTCACACCACCCCATTGGCCCCTTAAATTAATTTATGAAAAAACGGTCGAACACCGATTTACTTACTTTTTAAGCTGACTTTTTCGCTGAGTTTCAAATTTCTCGCCTATGCCGTTTAAGAGATAGGCCTACACGCTCCGTTAGGAATCCTTCAACCCCCACTTTTCACCCCTTTCACCTCATAATAATACACCACATCGAAAAACCCTTAGACACATGTCTGCTTATTTTTAATGATTAGTTTATATGCCGAGTATCACATCCACAAATGAAACCACTCGTGAGATATTGTTATTCAATGAAATGCAGGCTTAACCCCCTTAAGACCCCTTTAGAACCTGAATATCCAAAAATCCTCCCTTAGTGTACGGTTTTGACATACAACGAACATATCCCCAAACTGCCATGTTTCCAACTTCAATATTTTTGGCTGGGCGATGATGAGTGAGAGAATGAGTCAGGACATTTTCTTCATTTTTTTTTCTTCAGAATTTCACCCCTCCCGATGAACCTCTTATATTTGGTTGTTCAAAAAACTGTCGAAAAGCTATTTACTTACTTTAAAGCAGTTTTCCCCCTAAGTTTGATGAGTGAGTGAGTCAGTCAATCAGTTAGGACACTTTCTTTTCTGCCCCCCCCCTCTCCCAGAATTTCACCCCTCCCCATGGGACCCTTAAATTGGATTTATGAAAAAACTGTCAAACACATATTTACTTATTTTTATCCTGATTTTTTTTCCGCTGAGTTTCAAACTCCTCACCTATGTCGTTTAAGAGATACACGCTCCGTTAGGAATCTTTCAATCCCCACTTTTCACCCCCTTTCACCTCATATATACACCACATCGAAAAACCCTCAGACAGGTGTCTTCTTACTTTTTAATGATGAGTTTATATGCCGAGTATCACATCCCCCAATGAAACCAATCGGGAGATATTGCTATTCAATGAAATGCAGGTCTACCCCCTTAACACCCCTTTAGAACCTGAATATGCAAAAATCCTCTCTTAGTGAGCATTTGCGTCCCTTGAGGAAGCTGCATACCAAATTTCATTCCAATCCGTTCGGTGGTTTCTGAGATTTCGTTATGAATGAATGAGTGAGTGAGTGAGTGAGTGAGTGGTATTTGACAAATATATAGTAGAAGATGGTGTCAAGTCTTTGTTAAGCTAAACTCGGTTGACAGTGCTGTGTGAGTAGTTGAGTAACTAACGGGATTTCAAGTAAAGATCCTCATTTTCTATACCAGTAGTGCAGAGCGCGAATGGCATCCAGTCGGCCGTGTCTCGAATTGAGCTATGTTGCCATGGAAACTATCTGCCTTGCCATTCCTTCATGAGTATAATTTATGATTTGATTTGCCTGTGCTTGAGTGCAAAAGGGCCGAAATCAGAAGAATGAGAAAGACTATCGAAAATTCATGTAGCCAGCGGTTCGTTCTGGGTCCTAAACAATGTGTATGCAAAATTTGGTTGAGATTGGTGGAACGGTGTAGATTTGTATACGGAACAGACCCTCCCACATAACCACATACATACAGACTTTCACTTTTATATATAAGATGTATATTATACACAAATTATTGTGTGTCTTGTAGGAGATTTTGGATTGATAGCTTTCAGAGCATGAGTGACTTTGGTTTTTATCTTAGTCACCACAATCGTCCGATCCAAAGTCGTTAATTTTTTTCCACGCTGTGTGTCTTAATGGACAAGATACTTATGCCTCCACCGTTTTCAACACCGCTTGACCTTCGCGAATGGATCATAGATGCGCAGGTTCAAGTAAATGCGTCAATTTGGTGACATTATACAGAGGCGGCTAAAAGGATAAGTGACAGGCATACAGTACCATGTTTAGACTACTTATAACATTTTGCAAAAATGGGGAAAAGGTACACTTATGAGATCGATCCAGGCAAATGTGTGTATGTCTGTCTGTCTGTCCTTCTGCCCGTCTGGCTGTGTGTGTCCCCCCCCCCTATCAACTTATAAACGGCTGAAGCAATCGAAACAAAATTTGGTAGGAGTAAAGATCTATACCTGAATATCGCAATGCCGTATTTGAAAATGATGCCAGTGCAACCAACTGCTGAAAAATCGCAATTGACATTTGAGCTCCATTTGGATATCTTGGAAGGTATGAATGGGAGCTATTTCAAAATTGGCACACGTATAGATAATAATATTTCAGTTTAATTTCCAGGAGGCCGTACATGGCAGTGTTGCCAAAATAATTATAAACCTGCTGATAGGTCCAATTTTTGAATGCATATAACTTCTACACTATCAATTGGAATTCAACCAAATTTCGTATTTGCTATGTGTACATAAAGAGATATGACTTAGAGTATTCTTAGGAGCCACCAGGGCTGCCAACGTTTTATAAATGCTCTCAATTTCTTGTATCCAAAAACCAATATATCAGAAAGTATGCAAGCCGACAGCTTTAAACTATGCACACGTATAGTACCTGACATTCTATATTAATCTGGAGTAACTTATATACGTCAGTGCTACCAACGTGATTATAAGCCTGTTGAGAGGTCCAACTTTAAATACATGTAACTTCTATACTGTCATTTTGATTTCAACCAAATTTCGTATGTGCTATGTGTATCATAAAAGACATGGCTATGCGTATTCTTAAGATCAACTAGAGCTGCCAACTGTTAAAAAATGCTGTCTCTACTTTTGTTACCCTAATATCAATATATCAGAAAGTATGCAAGCCAATAGCTCTGAACTTTGCGCACGTATAGTACCTGACATTCTAGATTAATTTGGAGTAAATAATATACGTCAGTGCTGCCAACATGATTCTAAGCCTGCTGATAGGTCCAATTTTAAAATGCATGTAACTTCTATACTTACAAATTGATTTAATTCAAAATTGGCACACAATAGAACAAATTATTTCACATTATTTCTGACCAATACATGAATGGCATTGTTGCCAACATGATTTTACGCGCGCTGTTAGATCCACTGTTTAACCGCATTTAACATCCATGCTAACCATTGGACTGCAACCAAATTTTGTATTCTGTACCTCAAGAGATGGAACTAAGAATATATTCAGGCACCATGGCTGCCAACCGTTGTGCTTTATTAGGCTACATTATACCAGGTATACAGTTTTTAGAACTAATTAGAAATTTCGATATCAACATCTTAATTTTGTCATTATTCTAGATAGATCCATATAGATTAATCATTGGCATGAATCTTAAATTTTAAGGAAAGTAGGCTATTTAATTCGTCATGGAACATCTTGTTGTTGTTGTTTAAGTCATCAGTCTTTAGACTTTTCAATGCAGCATTCCGTGACTCCCAATCTTAATGTTATCAATTTATACATTTTTACAAAGCTACCACAACCTACATCCGAAGCAATGTACAGTACATAATTTCACTATCACTCCGAGCCGTCTTCCTATGGAAGATATTATCAGCGGGTAGAAGCTTCTATCCGTCATCTACCAGCATTCGAAGTAGAAGAAGATAGAAAAGAGGCCTCTCAGATCATGAAACACTTTCTACGGCGTACCTAAAATGCACAAGCCCGGGGTGCTTCTGAGTGGCATAGTGCCCCTACTCAATTATTAAAATATTTGAATCAGGTCCTGCAGACATTATTCCCTCCACCAGCCTCTCAAGTCAGAAACTCGCAACACTTCGGAGAAATCGGAGCCAGTATTAACATGAATGACGGCGGTCTACTGGCAAGCCTCGATGTAGAGACCTAATTTACCAGGGTTACTGTACCTGACGCCACACAATCAGGTAAAATTTTACAGCCACAGGAGGTTCAATGGATTTAGTTGACTTAGCTGAACACTAAATTTACCATAGTCTTCGTCTTCAATGGTCAAAAGTTTCAACAAATGGAGGGAGCAGCCATGG
The DNA here is from genome assembly GCA_946902985.2 of Meconema thalassinum. NCBI lineage: Eukaryota > Metazoa > Arthropoda > Insecta > Orthoptera > Tettigoniidae > Meconema > Meconema thalassinum. The sequence goes on from OX336398.1 coordinate 210,838,346, forward strand.
GATCCCCCTCCTCCATTATTGACCAACGTTTTCATGGCAAATTACAGAAGAGGCGTTAAAGGAGAGCCCTTTGAACCCGTATGGTGGTTCAGATACGTAAACCACTTTGTTCGACATAGGAACATGGACGGAACACACTTCAGGACTTCCTAGACTTAATGTGCTCCTGACAACTAAGCATCAACTTCACAATGGAAGTAGGAAATAATCCGCTGGCCTCAGTAGACGTTCTGCTCGCACACAGGGTCTACATGAAAGCCATTCACACAGATCTATATCAACATGTAAATTCAAGTCAGCCCCCGTCGCAGACGGAAATGATAGCTATGACATTCGCGTTAAATTAGTTTATTTTAAATCCACAATATGCAAGATCATTTCACAGTCATTCTGTGCAGAACCTAGTAAAAGGAATTGTCCTCCATGCACAACTCAGTACGTGAAAACGATCACATTGCTTCCCACATAAAGTTCACACGCATTCCTCATTCGGCGAGTGGTACGTCTTCTTGGGGCAAAGTCGCTATGTGTCTTAATTCGTAGTTGGCTTCTTTCCACTTGTCGATAGTCATCGCGTACTGTAAAAGGCGGCTAAAAGGATAAGTGACAGGGATACAGTACCATGTTTAGACTACTTATAACATTTTGCAAAAATGAGGAAAAGGTAGACTTATGAGATCGATCCAGGCAAATGTGTGTATGTCTGTCTGTCTGTCCTTCTGCCCGTCTGGCTGTGTGTGTCCCCCCCCCCCTATCAACTTATAAACGGCTGAAGCAATCGAAACAAAATTTGGTAGGAGTAAAGATCTATACCTGAATATCGCAATGCCGTATTTGAAAATGATGCCAGTGCAACCAACTGCTGAAAAATCGCATTTGACATTTGAGCTCCATTTGGATATCTTGGAAGGTATGAATGGGAGCTATTTCAAAATTGGCACACGTATAGATAATAATATTTCAGTTTAATTTCCAGGAGGCCGTACATGGCAGTGTTGCCAAAATAATTATAAGCCTGCTGATAGGTCCAATTTTTGAATGCATATAACTTCTAAACTATCAATTGGAATTCAACCAAATTTCGTATTTGCTATGTGTACATAAAGAGATATGACTTAGGGTATTCTTAGGAGCCACCAGGGCTGCCAACTGTTAAAAAATGCTCTCAATTTCTTTTATCCAAAAACCAATATATCAGAAAGTATGCAAGCCGACAGCTTTAAACTATGCACACGTATAGTACCTGACATTCTATATTAATTTGGAGTAAATTATATACGTCAGTGCTACCAACATGATTATAAGCCTGTTGAGAGGTCCAACTTTAAATACATGTAACTTCTATACTGTCATTTTGATTTCAACCAAATTTCGTATGTGCTATGTGTATCATAAAAGACATGGCTATGCGTATTCTTAAGATCAACTAGAGCTGCCAACTGTTAATAAATGCTGTCTCTATTTTTGTTACCCTAATATCAATATATCAGAAAGTATGCAAGCCAATAGCTCTGAACTTTGCACAAGTATAGTACCTGACATTCTAGATTAATTTGGAGTAAATAATATACGTCAGTGCTGCCAACATGATTCTAAGCCTGCTGATAGGTCCAATTTTAAAATGCATGTAACTTCTATACTTACAAATTGATTTCATTCAAAATTGGCACAACAATAGACCATATTATTTCACATTATTTCTGACCAATACATGCATGGCATTGTTGCCAACATGATTTTACGCGCGCTGTTAGATCCAATGTTTAACTGCATGTAACATCCATGCTAACCATTGGACTGCAACCAAATTTTGTATTCTGTACCTCAAGAGATGGAACTAAGAATATTTTCAGGCACCATGGCTGCCAACCGTTGTGCTCTATTAGGCTACATTATACCAGGTATACAGTTTTTCGAACTATTTAGAAATTTCGATATCAACATTTTAATTTTGTCATTATTCTAGATAGATCCATATAGATTAATCATTGGCATGAATCTTAAATTTTAAGGAAAGTAGGCTATTTAATTCGTCATGGAACATCTTGTTGTTGTTGTTGTTGTTGTTGTTTAAGTCATCAGTCTTTAGACCTTTACAATGCAGCATTCCGTGACTCCCAATCTTAATGTTATCAATTTATACATTTTTACAAAGCTACCACAACCTACATCCGAAGCAATGTACAGTACATAATTTCACTATCACTCCGAGCCGTCTTCCCATGGAAGATATTATCAGCGGGGAGAAGCTTCTATCCGTCATATACCAGCATTCGAAGTAGAAGAAGTAAGAAAAGAGGCCTCTCAGATCATGAAACACTTTCTACGGCGTACCTAAAATGCACAAGCCCGGGGTGCTTCTGAGTGGCATAGTGCCCCTACTCAATTATTAAAATATTTGAATCAGGTCCTGCAGCCATTATTCCCTCCACCAGCCTCTCAAGTCAGAAACTCGCAACACTTCGGAGAAATCGGAGCCAGTATTAACATAAATGACGGCGGTCTACTGGCAAGCCTCGATGTAGAGACCTAATTTACCAGGGTTACTGTGCCTGACGCCACACAATCAGGTAAAATTTTACAGCCACAGGAGGTTCAATGGATTTAGTTGACTGAGCTGAACACTAAATTTACCATAGTCTTCGTCTTCAATGGTCAAAAGTTTCAACAAATGGAGGGAGCAGCCATGGGATCCCCCTCTCTCCATTATTGACCAACGTTTTCATGGCAAATTAGAGAAGAAGCTTTAAAGGAGAGCCCTTTGAACCCGTATGGTGGTTCAGATACGTAAACCACTTTGTTCGACATAGGAACATGGACGGAACACACTTCAGGACTTCCTAGACTTAATGTGCTCCTGACATCTAAGCATCAACTTCACAATGGAAGTAGGAAATAATCCGCTGGCCTCAGTAGACGTTCTGCTCGCACACAGGGTCTACATGAAAGCCACTCACACAGATCGATATCAACATGTAAATTCAAGTCAGCCCCCGTCGCAGACGGAAATGATGGCTATGACATTAGCGTTAAATTAGTTTATTTTAAATCCACAATATGCAAGATCATTTCACAGTCATTCTGTGCAGAACCTAGTAAAAAGGAATTGTCCTTCGCCCACAACTCAGTACGTGATAACGATCACATTGCTTCCCACATAAAGTACACACGCATTCCTCATTCGGCGAGTGGTACGTCTTCTTGGGGCATAGTCGCTATGTGTCTTAATTCGTAGTTGGCTTCTTTCTACTTGTCGATAGTCATCGGATACTGTAAAAGTCCTGCCAAATTTATGTTTTCCTTCTATGGTGTTCGAGAATAAGTCTTTGGTATGCAGTAGTTGATGGGAGAGATAATTTTCCCCGTATTTCCTCCAACAATATAGCTTCCCAAGTTGGTTCATATACTAGCCTCGAAGATGTATATTTGGAAAAACATAGAACCCTCTTTAGAAATGTAGCCTTAACCTATTCCACATCCCTTACGTAGCTTACTTATAGGAGCTGCCAGATACTGGAGATACCGTTAGTTATGACGGGAGTTATTTGGACTTGGAATAACTTCAACGCTGTTGGGAGAGATATCTTTTCCAAGTATTTGATATCATTTATAGCTATCATTGCTGCTGTTAAGCTGTCTTTAATATGAGCTGTGAAATTAGTTCATTGTGTTTGCATTTTCATTCCTAGGTATTTAAACTTATTAACGCTGCTAACTTCATCGTCATAGTTTTACTTCAGTTCAAATTAAGGTCATATGTTTGCGACCATTCTATGAGCCGAGCAAATGCCTACTGCAGATTGGGTACTGAATTTGACACTGAAGCCGTGTCATCTGCCTTCTGTCTTCGTTACCTGTACATCATCATGTGTCCCGACGTTATCCCTAGAGTACACCCTAAATCTGGCCTATTGTATCCGACAGAGTGATCGAATTGTCTATTTGCACCTCATTCTTTGCCAATATGTTTGTTACCAGTTGTAATATAGGATTACTTTTCCCTATCAGAACCTCAATCGTTGATAAAACCTGCGTTCGATTAAATGTAACAAAGGCCTTCGAATAATCGACAAATACAACATGTAACTTCCCTTTTGTGAATCTAATGGCCTCATTAATGCCGTTTGGAAGGCATTCTACAGCCTGAAATGTGGAACGATGCTTCGTGAAACCAAATTGTTCTTCTGGAAGATAATTGTCTAAGTGGGAAGTCAGTTAAATAGGCTGGTAAGTGATCCTATGAGGACCGGAGCCTAACTCTTGAAATGCTTAGTGCTGTTCTTCTAACGTGTCTGCAGCGATATGGACAGCGTAAGAGAAAAAATTACGAGCCTTACAGTAGTCGCATATGATGTGTAACATCTGACATAGAAGAAACCTCTCGTGAAATTGTTGATACACCGGTATTTTATACTATTATTGGCACAAATATTAATCTATTGTAAAAGGGAGTGTTTTACAGATATTGTAGTTTATAATAAGGAACTCATTTTATTAGATGATTTGTAGCTTCCACCAGCACTAGCCTATATAAAGAATACGATATGGATCAACTAGATTAATAGACGCGACACCGCTCATAACCTTAAATTCCTTATACATAGGCCAACTTGCGGGTAAATGCAATGTGCACAGCAGAAGATCATGAAAGGCTTGCCCAGTTCTCGGACCTCTTGATTCACAGACCAACACGTAATTTCATATGGATTCTGTTAAAATGAGTCATATTGATATGATCAATATTGTTAAAATTATAATCTGGTAGCAAAAATATCTATCCCGTCCGGGATTCAAACCCGAGATCTCTAGAATCACAGACAGAGGTGCTAACACCATGGCTATTTTGACCACGCAAATATTATGCACAAGATGGTGACTTATTTCCACGTTCCAATAATACTGCATTACGGAATTATGTTTCATTAGCATTTTGCTTGTTTCGATAATGTTCCTGCGTGAAATTGGGTTTAAAATGCTTTACTCTTGTGAGTAAAGAGACTGTGTTCAGCAATAGTTCATGAAGGCTTGCCTAGATCCCGTATAGAATGTGCTTCAATCAGTTGACACTAGAGTTCATATGAGCGTTTACCGTCAGAATGTCGGTGAGCAAAGTTACTCGGGAAGTGGATGCCGATCCCTTTTATCCAGAGATTGAAAAACCGACTCTTAATAAATCATAATTATTTTCAGCAAATATGATATAATGCATATTTTAAACCAAAGAACGACAATTTGTTGTTGATTTATTGTTAGAATATTTGTAATTGCGCCACAACACCTTGAAGTAATCCGTTTGTCCACATGGCCGAGAGTACGTCATCGTATCAATTTCCGACACCACGGGCTCATTGATTTCTCATAGCACTGCCAGATGGTTCGATCGATCCAGCTGGCAGTGTGTCTTACACACTTCCGTTCGATCCACCACTGCCACCTGGATGGTCCGATCCACTTGCATCCCATTTTTCAAAATCACTTCCACAACAATATCCAGCAACCGAGTGGAAAGATGTTTCACATCAAAAAGTTTGTAATACACTCCTACAGAATGGATACAGCAAAGGACAGATATATAGGGCCTCGCCGAATAAAGAACAAAGCCGGAGAAACTGCTGAAAAGGACGGAAAGAGGCCCCGTTATAAAGCCCTTCTACAATATGTACAGTGGGTGACAGATAGAATCGCCAGGTTGCTAAGGAAATACAACGTGACAACCGTTATACAACCAATAAAAATGACCTAAGTGGTGTGTAAATCACACAAGATAAAGAAGCCAAAACAAAACGCAAAAGTTTGCGAAGTGCCTTATTCCTGTGGACTGGTATTAAAAGTGCAAACAGAAGGACGTGTTTCCATTAGGATATCACAGGTCGTACGAGACACAAAACAATTAAGCAACAGAACTGCAAACAAGTAGTTCCGTGAATAACTATACAGCCTATTTTCATATATCCTACTCATATTAATTGCTTCTATCAACATACAAAATTTCAGTTTGATTGCTAAGTTAGATTCGTAGATACTGAGAACCGACTAAATATTGCAGATAGTAGCCAGGTTGGATTTTTATTTATGTACTAGTACATGAAGATCGCATGATTAGGACACAAGAAGTAAAAATGAGATTTTAAAATTTCGCACAGCTTCCATCTTGTGGTTATAAAAACAATTGAAATAAGTTAGATACAAGTGGATTAACATTTGAATAAGCATTAACGTGCAAAGTTTCACTGCACTCAGATGGTGAAATCGCGAGAAACGTCCATTTAAATATGTATACTTCGCGTCGCCGCCATGTTGGATTTGTGCTCACCAGGTTACAGAAAAGTCATATAGGTGAACTTATGTTAATAGCCTCTATGAACATAAAAAAAATCAGTTTGATTGCTGGAAAAGATTTTTAGATATTGAGAACGGTCAAAATATTTGGGATACTCGCCATTTTGGATTGTTATATGTATAGGCCATAGAGTTTTATACCATTAAAAGAAAATTATTGCGAAGCTTCATTATTCAAACTTTCACTTCGATCGCATGATTACGACACAAGAATAAAAACTTAATATTAAAATTTCGCACAGCCGCCATCTTCAGTTTATGTAAATAATTGAACTATATTAGATGCCAGTGAATGACAATATGTATAATCATTTACTGTACCCCATTTCAATGCGCTCATATGATTAAATCACGAGAAAAATGTATTAGAATGTGTCAACTTCGCTTGGCCGCCATATTCGTTTCGCAGTTTACAGGTTTTTGAAAGTTACATAGATAAACTTGTAGCAGTGCACTTTATCACCGTACAAAATTTCAGGTTAATATCATAAATAGTTTCGGAGATATTGAATGCCTGTGAAATATTTCGCACAGCCGCCATTTTGAGGTTATGTAAACAATTGAACGAAGTTAGATGTCGGTGCATTACAATGTGTATAAACATATACTGTGCCAAGTTTCATTGCGATTGGTTGGTTAAATCGCGATAAACGTCCATTTAAAAGTCGCAAATTCGCTTGGCCGCCATGTTGGTTTCGTAGTTACCAGGTTTTCAAAGGTCACATAAGTAAATTTCTAGTAGTTCCGTTTATCACCTGACAAAATTCCAGGGTGATATCGGTAATAGTTTCGGATATATTGAATGGTGGTGAAATATTTCGCACAGCCGCCATGTTGGACTGGTGAGACGTAATAAAATTTGAAGGGCACGGTCGGGATCGCCCAGAATAGAGGTATGGACTTACCGAGTTTCATTGAAATCTCTCCAGCCGTTTAGATTTTATTAGGGGGACACACACACACGAATCACACACACACACACACGCACATACACACGGACAAAAGGTGATCTCATAAGCCTATTTTTTCAAAATTGAAAATAGGCTAAATATGAACATGCTGACGTCACGATACACGCCATAGAATTTGATACGGCCGAAACTGAAGCGTAAGTTCCTAGATATCAAAACAGGATATTTAGAGAGGTAATAGAGATCGTGAAGCATCCCAATAATTTCAATCGCAAAAACAGCAACTCGTGGAAAGTTCTCTTAGTGCGTGACTGGCTGGGGCTCAGACCAATTAAGGAGTAGCGTGACGTCAATGCCGATCCTGTAGTGCCTGACTGACAACCAACGTTTAGTTTGAGTAGAGGCACGAACGCGTACCCACGATTAAGGCTGCTGCAATGACAGTCGAAAGGTCGGGAAACAATCACCGATACCGGACGTAGCTCCATCCTGTAAGCCTAGATAACAGACAAGACACCGCCCGCCAAAGCCTACCATCTAAATACTTCAATAATCCCAACCAAATACAATCTCAGCCTATCCATTTCCCTTTCACTGATTTTAAACCCGCCTCTGATAATTACAATTCTAACCCCCACGTTCCGCCCAGTAAGATGTCAGATGTTGGCTTTGTAAACTTTGTGATGTTAATACCCCCTCGAGTAGTCCTCGGCCAGAGAACCGAAAGCGGCACCAACATAGAATTTGAATTTTGCAGGAGAGACTGTATTACCACAAGTAATAATGCATAGAGAGGTGCATATCTCTGAGAAGAACGTTAAGGACAGTAGTTTCCCGTTGCTTTCAACCGCGCATAAGTGCGCAGATAAGTATAATTTAACTACTGTTATAAATGCAACAGAGATAGCCTAGACAACTACAGACCAGTGAGTCTTATGTCCAATCTATACAAGCTATTCTCAAAAATAATACTTCGCCGAATTACGAGAACTCTGGATGAAAATCAACCCACAGAGCAAGCTGGATTCAGAGCAGGACACTCGACAGCAGATCACCTGCAAACCATGACGCAAATAATAGAGAAGACCGAAGAGTATAATCTGAAGATGTACATAGCATTCGTAGATTATGCGAAAGCCTTCGACTCGGTGGACCAATCAAGCGTCGTGAAAGCACTACACAACCAAGGGATCCCCTCGAAGTACTTGCGGGTGCTTTCTAAACTGTATTTAAACAGCTGGGCAAAAGTCCGAATGGAAAAAGAAGGCGATACATTCTATCTATAGCGAGGCGTAAGACAAGGCGATCCATTGTCACCTAAACAGTTCACGAGCGTCTTAGAGTACATATTTCGGAAGTTAAAAAGGGGGAACAAATACGGAATCACAATCAATGGAAATAGACTGACAAACTTACGATTCACCGATGATGTGATCCTGTTTGCAAAATCGAGTTCGAAGCTGGAAGAAATGTTAAACGATCTGCATGAGGAGAGCAACAAAGTAGGCTTGAGCCTCAATCCCAGCAAGACAAAAGTTATGACAAATCATGAAGCAAAGAAACTCATGGTGAAAGGAAAAGAAGTAGAATATGTGTCAAACTTTGACTATCTGGGCCAGTCACCATCTTTTGAGCAAAATATGGATAATGAAATCAACAGGCGGATATCGTCAGCATGGCAAAAATTCTGGAGCCTGTCTTTCATATTGAACAGCAGAGAGCATTGCCTCAAGACAAAAAGTCGAGTGATAGACTCGTGTGTACTTCCCGTTCTCCTCTATGGAACACAAACGTGGTCAATAACTAAGAAGCAAGCTTCGAAGTTGGAAGTGTGCCAGAGGAAAATGGAGAGAAAACTTCTAAACATTACATTAAGGAACAGAATTAGAAACGAGGAAATCAGGAAGAGGACAGGACTAGAGGATGTCATCACGAGGGCCAAGAAACTGAAATGGACATGGGCAGGCCATGTACTGAGAATGGATCACGCAAGGTGGGCCTACTCAACTACAGTGTGGGAGCCCAGAGATGGAAGAAGAAACCCCGGCCGTCCGAAGACCAGATGGGCAGACGAGTTCCAGTCGACAATGGGGAAGCAGTGGATGAGAGCGGCAGGTGAACGGAATTCGTGGAGGACTGTCGTCGAAACAGTTTGTTTGAAACATTCCTAGACTCATCGTCAGCTTAGATAAATCTTCAGGATAATATGAACTAGATCCAAGTTTCACGAGTGAAAATGTTTAACATAATACGATCATTTGTGAGGAAGATGAATAAGAGTGTAAATAGTCAAGACAATTAATTTTAAGTTATTATTAAGGTAAATGTTCATCAGCATAGCTCATCTGATGAAATATTTCAGACTACCCTGCTAGCAGGAGGCCTTTGCCCTTTATGGGATTTACCAATGGCTAATAATAATAATAATAATAATAATAATAATAATAATAATAATAATAATAATAAATGTCTCCACCATCTAAGGGACAGGTAAAGCATGGCTAATTCTGAACAGTTACTCCCCTTCAGAATGAACGAAGTATTAAAAATTAAACTAATATGAATCGCATCAAAGTTCTAATAGCACATATACTTCACCGTTAACGTAAGTAAACATTTCTTACGAACAGACTTACATCACATTTCAAATGAAAAATGCTTCGCAAAAAACTTTATTAATCATCTGTAAACCTTCTGAAGAAAAATTTTAAGATACTGTAATATGCTGGCGAATCCACAATTTTCTCTTACTTTCGGCCACTGAACACTTCAATCCGTGTGCCTCACCACCTGACAGAGCGCGGTGGGCTTTTTTAGATACGGATGGACGGCATTTGCAGGTGGTGCTGACGGAAAGAGGTACGCTAGTGGAGAAGCTCCGCAGAGATTATTAAGAGAAGGCTGGTGCTCTCGAGAGAGTCCCACAAGATAATGCTTAAGTCTAGTATCATAAAGGCTAGAATTTTGAGTCCATCTAAATATTATAATAGTTTTTACGTCCCTTTTAACTACTGTGGCTTTTAGAAACGCCGGGGTGCCGGCATTTTGCTCCGAAGGGGATCTCTATCGTGTCAGTAACTCTACTTACACGGATTCTTCACATTTGTGCACACTCTAATGTCAGCTGAATGCGCTAGGTTTAGATCTTGCAAGCCTGGGAACAGCAAGCGAGTTAAGTCCATCTAAACGAACGAGACTATCCTTCCAATTGTATAAGGAACGCCACGCAGTTCAGTGCAGTAAGTCAATGAAGTGGACTGCAATGAATCAATGAGTAAGTCGAGTGTGACAGCAGTTCAGCATGCATATTTGTAGTATGCGAGATGCCTAGTGACAGACGGTCATTGTGATACTTCTGTAAAGATTTTTATACGATAGAGCGGTAAGCAGTGAATTATGGAGTTATGGTAGGTACACATTGCTTGGGACAATGTGTGTGCAGGTGTCTTGTCACCCCAATGTGCACTGGATTTGATTTGTAGGCGAGTTGAGTATGTGCATTGTTGTTGTTGTTTAACAATGAATTCATTTAGGTGCTTTACAACATCATGGTCATCGATCACCGTGTGTCATTGTGATGGCTGAACTTTTGTATTTGTAATAGGGTCAATGGTTTGGGTAGGAGGCGGCCGTGACCTGAATTTAGGGACAATTCCAGTAATTGCTTATAGTATAAGTGAGGAAAGAACGGAAAATCACTTTTGGGATGAATGGGATAGGAAACGAGCCATTACTTGATAGTTCTGCTACACAAGGTTCGGTATACTATATTACTACAGTGATTGTGTGCCGTAATGCATCAGTGATTATTGTTTTAATGGCAAGAATGGTTTTGTGTTGTACCAACCACACTTCAATTCCTTGTCTGTTTATAACTCTTTTTTTCCTATTTAATGTATTTATTTATTTTACGCCTTAACTTACATTCAGTGTACATTTGCGGAATATCCATTAACATATCCCAGGAATTATGCTCCTTGACATTAAATGGATTATACTTTTCAGGATAATTCCCAGATGATAATTTCTTCATTAAAACGAAAAGATCTGCCAGTTGGGACACCCCGCACAATCGGCGTGAAATGAAGGAGTCGCGTGGTGCGACCATTACACTGTGTCACATGCATAGCTTTGTTTACAGAACTAGAACTATATCGTCTTGGGATATCATTGAATGAAATCTTTGACTTTCATTTCAACAAATGCTTTTTGCACGAACGAGAAAGTTTCTGAATTAGTAAATTCATTTCAGAAAAGGAAGTGCGCGAGTCGTTTCAATTAATGAGTTTTGGTACGCTAATCGTTTCAACAAATCAACTTTGGTGAGGAGTTGTGCACACGCCTGCGATGGTGTCAGATTGGAATAATCATTTAACAATAAATGACGCACAAGTCTCTTCAACAAATTGCCTTTTGTCAGCTGTTGTGCAAGCTCGCGAAGGTTTCTGAATTAGTAAATCAATTTTACGATAGGTAGCTCATAAGTGGTAACACAAAATTAGTGTATATCATACACTTTAGAGGCAGTATGTGTGTTTCCAAACCATAGCAGTTTCCGGTGCGACCCACATTTGCGATGACCATCAACACAGCACACGGAAAATCCCTACAAGTGTGTGGACTAAATTTGGAAAACCCTTGCTTCTCACATGGACAGCTGATAGTGGTTTACTCACGAGTCGGAAAGCCTTCTGATTTATTTATGTACTCACCAGACGAAAAAACAAAATAATTGCATACACAAATATACTTTAATGAACAAAACTACAACACAAAAACTTTCCTTCATTGATTGGCAATGCAACGCTTGGCGGGTACAACTAGTAGATTATAAGTGCAATAACATTCATACTGGATACCATACTTGAATACTTCCAACAGTTAAAACTCTGAAATGAGAATGGTTAGTTTTTGGGCTGCCAAATAAAAAGTAAACATCAATATCTACATCAAACAGACAAAAACATACATTCAACAACATATATAAGAGGATAACTGATTTTGCTAACAAAAATTATTGGCATCCTAGATTACTAGTTATCATACATAAAAAAGAAAGAATACTTTCCCTGTTGTCAACTTACTCGTTTATATGATTTCCACTTGCATCACTCTCAACATCATGGGTTTCTTCTTTTATATCCTAGCGACAAGAATGGACCATTAATTAATTTGCTATCATATTACGCTTGTACACAAGCAATAAGAAATAATGTAACTATACAGCACAGAACAACTTCGAGTAACTTAAGGATTTATCAGCTATGCAACTGACTGAAATAACTTGCTTATCCTCAATCATATCTTACTGTGTTATACAGATCTGGACTAATCAAATACATCACTTCTTTGTAGGTCTTATAAATTGAAGTGTGATAGAAAATATGGAAACAGTACTTTAAAGGAAGTAACGGTCTTCAGTGCTGAAATAATTAATTCTGAACTTTCAAGTAGTAAAACTATAAAAGCCTTTTCTCTTACTAGTCCTTCCTTTTGTCCATTTCAGTCAAAGCACATAATACATGTCACTTACAAGTGACTTGGTCCTCAATAGTTCTACGAGCACAGCTGTTAGGAATCTCTCTCTATATATATCACTCATATACTACTGTTGGTAAAGTATTCGACCTTATTATTCCGAAAGAGGCTTTCTCGGGATGCTTCCAACAATGGCGGCACCACAGGGAGAGGTGTGTGGAGTCCCAAGGAGATTACTTTGAGGGTGATTAGGTTTCCAACGCTCGAGGTATTCCAGTTTGTATTCCCCGGCCAACGGTTCGATACGTATCTAACAGGCCTCGTCTGCTATATAAACAATATTCTACAAGAACATTTTACCAGAACAGTGCACAATTTTAGAATAACGAAGGTTCAATTTCAAAAAACTTCCAATCAGCCAACTACAGTAAGTACCGATAGAGAGAGTGATGTGTAGACTATTTAACATAACTTTTGCCACTACATATTGCTTCTAACCTACGGTATTAACATTATAATCTTATCTTATATAATACTAGCTCTTAAGCCCGGCGTTGCTCGGGATCACAATTGGATATTAGGATATCGTAGCTTTGCTCGCTGTGACGTATTGTGTGCAACCCGGAGGAAGGTTATAATGAGCAATATTTTGCCATTCAAAGTCGTTGTATGTGGTTTTTTCCTGATAAACATTGTGTCGAAATTGTTAAGTAGGAGGGTACGACGGCTCTATACTGCTTGTTGCTTATAATAGATTAATCCTGAAATTTCGCTAATATAACTGAATATTTAAGGAGCTTATGTTAATCTTAGTCTGCATTATTAACGTAGGCCTAACTATTACATTTTAAGGGCCAACGAATTTATATTTCTTCATTGTATTTACCTCGCGTTTATTATCGAACAGCAACATTTTAAGAGGATAATGGCAGTCCGCAGATAAACTCTTAGAATACCAGCTTCATAATAATATATGCATTTGATTAGGGGAATAACGAATACTAAAATAAAATACATAATAAATATCATCTAAGAATCTATATGTCCACGCACACTTAAATAAGAACCACTCACGGGAGTGCAAAGACACCTTGTGACCATGAGACAAACCAAGCCTATCAACCTTGGTAGCAATCAATGTCATAACCGCAGTAAGTAAGGTTGTCTAAACTACGTATCATGTCATGATTTAGAGTAAAAGTAACAGAAAAAAACTGTAATAATTTCAAGTAATAATAACAAAACCATTTTAAAAATATCAACATTTCTATGCCGTCTTGTGACGGGGTTGACCAGTAAGATTTATAAGGCAAACTTAATTAACTAATGGGAGAGTCGGTAGAATACGCCACAGTAGTCTGTGAATTTAGGTTGCACACAATGGCAGAAAACGACCAAAATGCAGTTAAGTATTCGCAAATAGAAGCATTCAAGTGACAAAAATAAATCTATAAACAGTAACAAAGTATACGTGCAAAATGGAAACAATCATACCCTAGGAACCGTCGTAAATATCTAAATAGTCACATACAATAAGCTACGCAGAGACAATAAAATTAGACTCAAAATCACGCTTGTTTCAGACCCCACAGTCCACCTTTATAAATAATACAGTTCATGTAGGGATACAAAATTTGTACATTCCTCACTCAAATTGTAAAATAACGAATCCTCGCCTATGCTATAAGTCCCCATCCTCGTGACGACGCCCATAAATAAAGTCATAAAGCATGTGGGGCATGGAAATTAAGTATTTGTGCCAAAGGGCCTAAATGAAGGGAATGGAGAGGGCTGTCCGAATTTTCAAGTAGATAGTGTAACTCGTCTTGTTCCAAATGGTAAGTACGTAAAATTCAGTTCAGCTCGGTGAAACGGTGTAGATTTGAGCCCAATAAAACGGTGTGGATTTGTTCCAAAAGGGCCTAAATGAAAGGAACGGAGAGGGCTATCTAAAATTAGTGTTGCCAAGAACCGTCCTTGGGGTGTGCACTACAACCCTACAAAATTTCAATGCAATCGGTTAAACGGTGTCGGAGTCCATTAGCTTCGGACAGATACAGTATACATTTCCTTTTTTATATATAGGATAAGAGGATAGGGATTGATGAACGATACAATGGCAACACCATACCTCGAGGTCCTATTCCGCTTGCATTCTGTCTCTGTAAAATATAATATTTGCATGAAGGAATAACAGACTGTTAAATAGATAGAACTTCCGTACGAACAGTGTCACCACCTGTATAAAAAAGACCTTAAAAGATAGTTTACATTCAGTCGGCAAAACAGAAGAAATCAAATAACGTATATATAGAACCAAGAAAATTAACATTTTCTCCGCTCAGACTGTAAAATAACGAATCCTCGCTAATTCTGTAAGTCCCCATCCTCGTGACGACGCCCTTAAATAAAATTATAAAGCTTGAGGGGCATGGAAATACAGTATTTATGCCGAAGGGTCTAAATGAAGGGAATGGAGAAAAAAAAACCTAACCCCGTGGCACTACAGCCCTTGAAGGGCCTAGGCCTACCAAGCGACCGCTGCCCAGCCATTTGGCCTGCAGATTTTGGGGTGACGCGTGGTCAGCGCGTCGGGTCCCCTCGGCCGTTAATCTTGGTTTTCGTGACCGGGGCACTGTCTCACTGTCAGACAGCTACTCAATTGTCCTCACGAGGCTGAGTGCACCCCGTTCCAACCCTCACGTCAGTTTTACAATCCCTGACGGAGCCGGGGATCGAACCCGGGGCCTCCGGGCGAGAGGCAGGCGCGCTACCCCTACACCACGGGGCCGGCAAGGGAATGGAGAGGGTTGTTCGAATTTTCAAGTAGATAGTGTTACTCGTCTTGTTCCAAATGGTAATTACGTAAAATTCAGTTCAGCTCGGTGAAACGGTGTAGATTTGAGCCCAGTAAAACGGTGTAGATTTGTGCCAAAGGGCCTAAATGGCATGAATGGAGAGGGCTATCTAAAATTATTGTTGCCAAGAACCGTCTTTGGGGTGTGCACTACAACCCTACAAAATTTCAATGCAATCGGTTAAACGGTGTCGGAGTCCATTAGCTTCGGACAGATACAGTATACATTTCCATTTTTATATATAGGATATAAGAGGATAGGGATTGATGAACGATACCATGGCAACACCATACCTCGAGGTCCTATTCCGCTTGCATTCTGTCTCTGTAAAAGATAATGTTTGCATGAAGGAATAACAGAGTGTTAAAAAGATAGACGTCAGTGTCACGAACTTCCGTACGAACAGTGTCACCACCTGTATAAAAAAAAAGACCTTAAAAGATAGTTTGCATTCAGTCGGAAAAACAGAAAAAAATCAAATAAAGTATGCATAGAAGCAAGGAAAATAACATTTTCTCCGCTCATACTGTAAAATAACGAATCCTCGCTAATGCTGTAATTCCCCATCCTCGTGACGACGCCCTGGAAATTCAGTATTTGTGCCAAAGGGCCTAAATGAAGGGAATGGAGAGGGCTGTCCGAATTTTCAAGTAGATAGTGTTACTCGTCTTGTTCCAAATGGTAAGTAAGTAAAATTCAGTTCAGCTCGGTAAAACGGTGTAGAGTTCAGCTCAGTAAAACGGTGTAGATTTGTGGCAAAGGGTCTAAATGAAAGGAATGGAGAGGACTATCTAAAATTATTGGTGCCAAAAACCTTCCTTGGGGTGTGCACTACAACCCTACAAAATGTCAATGCAATCGGTTAAACGGTGTCGGAGTCCATTAGCTTCGGACAGATACAGTATACATTTCCAGTTTTATATATAGGATAAGAGGATAGGGATTGATGAACGATACCATAGCAACACCTTATCTCGAGGTCATATTCCGCTTGCATTCTGTCTCTGTAAGAGGTAATATTGGCATGAAGGAATAACAGACTGTTAGATAGATAGACGTCAGTGTAGTGAACTACCATACGAACAATGTCACCACCTGTATAAAAAAAAGACCCTAAAAGATGGTTTGCATTCTGTCGGCAAAACTGAACAATCAAACAAAGTATGCATAGAAGCAAGGAAAATAACTTTTTCTCCGCTCATACTGAAAAATAACGAATCCTCGCCAATGCTATAAGTTCCCATCCTCGTGACGACGCCCTGGAAATTCAGTATTTGTGCCAAAGGGCCTAAATGAAGGGAATGGAGAGGGCTGTCAGAATTTTCAAGTAGATAGTGTTACTCGTCTTGTTCCAAATGGTAAGTAAGTAAAATTCAATTCAGCTCGCTGAAACGGTATAGATTTGAGCCCATTAAAACGGTGTAGATTTGTGTCAACGGGCCTAAATGAAAGGAATGGAGAGGGCTACCTAAAATTATTGTTGCCAAAAACCTTCCTTGGGGCGTTCACTACATCCCTACAAAATTTCAATGCAATCTTAAACGGTGTCAGAGTCCATTAGCTTCGGACTGATATATATTTCTATTTGATATCTTACTATCTGTACCTGGCAATGCCAATCATAGAAAGCGTTGGCGATGTGACTTTGTTTGTTGAACTGCCTTTGAATTCCCAATATGTTTTTCTTCTTACGTTAACCACCTCTAAATTATTATAAAATTGATTTACTATCTCAGAAACATTCATGGGAGCGTGCTCAACAACTCACCAGAGTTTCATCGCAATGAAACAAATGGTATATGAAGGCATACGTGTCTTTGTTGAATCGATTCGAGCGCCGTCACCCACTTATTGAATAAACTCGTACCCTACCTATTGTAAAATGGATTTACTAAGTCAAAAACATTCCCAGGCCTAATCTACTGTACTTGTGCGATACCTATTGAAAAGTGGATTCACTACGCCAGAAACCTTACCTGAAGTGTACACAACAACTCACCCTAGTTTCACCGCTATCGGACGAATAGTATATGAACGCATACGCGACTTGGTTGAAATGCTTCGTGCGTAGTCGCTCATTTGTTGAATCTACTCGTGCGCTATCCATTGTAACATGGATTTACTAAGCCAGAACCCTTGCCCGGTGTTTACACAACCTCTCACCAAAGTTTCATCGCTATCGGACGAATGGTATATGAACGCATATGGGACTTCGCGTGTCGTCTTTTATTTGTTTAATCTACTCATGCGTTACCTATTTATGTGGATTTACTACGCCAAAAACTTTTCCGGAAGTGTGCACAACATTTCATCCAAGTTTCATCGCAATGGGATGAATGGTATATGGACGCATGTGGGTCTTCCTTGAAACGAATCGCACGCCATTTTATTGAAGCTACTCGCGCGCTACCTACTGTAAATTGGATTTACTATGCATATAAGTTTTCTGGGAGTGTGCACAACAACCCAACAAACTTTGGTCGCAATCGGAAGAATTGTATATGAACGCATCGCTAACACTCGTTTGTTTAAACTACTGGCGCGCTATCTATTGTAAATTGGATTAACTATACCTATAACCATCCCAGAAGTGTGTTAAACTACCCACCACAATTTGCTCGCAATCACATGAATTGTAGGCTATATGAACGCAACGCCAAAACTCATTTGTTTAAACTACTCGCGCGCTCTCTGTTTTAAATTGGATTAACTATGTATATAACCATCCCTGAAGTGTACACAACATCTCACCCAAGTTTCATCGCAATGGGATGAATGGTATATGAACGCATGGGGGTCTTTGTTGAAACGAATAGCACGCCTTTTTATTGAAGCTACTCGCGCGCTATCTACTGTAAATTGGATTTACTATGCCTATAAATTTCCCGGGAGTGTGCACAATAGCCCACCAAAATTTGGACTCAATCGGAAGAATTGTAGGCTATATGAGCGCATCGCCAACACTCATTTGTTTAAACTACTGACGCGCTATCTATTGTAAATTGGATTGACTATGCCTAAAACCATACCGGAAGTGTTCACAACAACTCACCAAAATTTGATAGCAATCGGACGAATGGTTTATGAACGCATAAAAGACAAACAAACGAACATTCATTTTTATATATATACTAGCTGAACCCGACATGCGTTGCAACGCCAATCAAAGAAAGTGTTGGCGTTGTATTTTGTTTCTTGAAGTGCTTTTGGATACGCAATTCTTTTTTTCAATTTCCGCTAACTGCCTCCAAACTATCGTTAAATGGATTAACTAACTTAGAAACATTCGTGGGAACGTCCACAAAAATTCACCAAAGTTTCATTGCAATCAGATGAATGACATATGAATACATACGGAATTTCATTTATACGATTTGTGTGCTGTCATTCATTTGTTGAATCAACTCGTTCGCTACCTACTGTGAAATGGATTTACTAAGTTAAAAACCGGCATGTAAGTGCACACAACAACTCATCAACGTCTCATCAAATCGATGAATGATTTATGAACGCATACAGGATTTTGTTGAAACGCTTCAAGCGTCGTCACTCATTTGTTTCATCTACACGTGAGCTAAATATTGTAAATGGGATTTACTAAATCGGAACCCTTCCCTGGCGCGTACACAATAACTCATGAAACTATCATCGCAATCGGATGAATGGCATATGACAGCATACGGGAGATTGTTGAAACGATTCGCGCACCATCGCTCATTTGTTGAATCTACTCGTGCGCTCCCTATTGTAAAATGGATTTACTGAGCCAGAAAACTTTCCTGTAGTGCACATAGCAATTCACCCAAGTTTCATCGGTATCGGACGAATGGTATATGAACGCATACGGTACTTTGCTGAAACGCCTAGCACGTCTTCGCTCATTTGTTGAGTCTACTCATTCGCCACATATTGTGAAATGGATTTACTAAGTCAGAAACCGTCCCTGAAGTGTACACAACATCTCGCCCAAATTTCATCGCTATCGGACGAATGGTATATGAAGGAATACAGGACTTTGTTGGTACGTTTCAAGCGTCGTCGTTCATTTGTTGAATCTGCTCGTACACTACCTATTGTAAAATGGATTTACTAGGTCGAAAACGTTCCCAGGCGTGTACACAACAACTCATCAAAGTTTCATCGCAATCAGATGAATGGCATATGAACGCATACGGGATTTTGTTTGAAGGATACGCGGGCTGTCACACATTTCTTGAATCTACTCGTACGCTACCTATTGTAAAATAGATTTACTAAGCCTGAAACTTTTCCTGGAGTGTAATCAACGATTCGCCAAAGTCTCATCGCAATCGGATGAATGCTATATAAACGCATATGGGACTCTTTTGAAACGAATCGCGTGCCGTCGCTCATTTCTTGCATCTACTCGTGCGCTACCTATCGTGAAATGCATGTAATAAGCCAGACACCTTCCCTGGAGGGTACACACCAATTCACCAAAGTTTCACCGCAAAGGAATGAATAGTACACACATCAAAAAAGTTTTGCATCACCTCGGTTCCCAGATCTCCGGCATATAGACGTTGACTGTGTATATTGTATCCAAGATACAGTCCCTTTGACTATTCATAGATGTCACTAAAACTGCTCAAAGATGTAAACAACCATGCATGAGCAGGGCCTATTAGACGGAGGGGGTACGACAGCCGATCAGTTCCAGTCATTCCACCAGGACGAAGGTACGCTGCTCATGTTGTCTGTAGTTCTACCATGCCTAGAAGGTCAATACCGCAGTTCGTTCGCGTCCGCATTGTTACTTTGTGTCAAGAAGGGCTCTCAACAAGGGAAGTTTCCAGGCGTCTCAGAGTGAACCAAAGCGATGTTGTTCGGACATGGAGGAGGTACAGAGATACAGGAACTGTCGATGACAGGCCTCGCTCAGGCCGCCCAAGGGCTACTACTGTAGTGGATGACCGCTACTTACGGATTGCCGCTCGGAGGAACCCTGACAGCAATGCCACCATGTTGAATAATGCGTTTCGTTCAGCCACAAGACGTCGTGTTTCAACTCAAACTGTGCGCAATAGGCTGCATGATGCGCAACTTCACTCCCGACGTCCATGGCGAGGTCCAGCTTTGCAACCCCGACACCATGCAGCGCGGTACAGATGGGCCCAACAACATGCTGAATGGACCCCACGGAATTGGCATCACGTTCTCTTCACCGATGAGTGTCGCATATGCCTTCAACCAGACAATCGTCGGAGACGTGTTTGGAGGCACCCTGGTCAGGCTGAACGTCTTAGACACACTGTCCAGCGAGTGCAGCAAGGTGGTGGTTCCCTGATGTTTTGGGGTGGCATTATGTGGGGCCGACGTACGCCACTGGTGGTCATGGAAGGCTCCGAAACGGCTTTACGATACCTGAATGACATCCTCCGACCCATAGTGCAACCATATCGGCAGAATATTGGAGAGGCATTTGTCTTCATGGACGACAATTCTCGACCTCATCGTGCACATCTTGTGAATGCGTTCCTTCAAGATAACGACATCGCTCGACTACAGTGGCCAGCATGTTCGCCAGACATGAACCCTATCGAACATGCCTGGGATATGTTGAAAAGGGCTGTTTATGGACGTCTTGACCCACCAACCACTCTGAGAGATTTACGCCGAATTGTCGTTGAGGAGTGGGACAATTTGGACCAACAGTGTCTTGATGAACTTGTGGATAGTATGCCACGGCGAATACAGGCATGCATCAATGCAAGAGGACGTGCTACTGGGTATTAGAGGTAGTGGTGTGTACTGCAATCTGGACCACAAATGCTAAAAGTCTAGCTGTATGATGGTACAACATGCAATGTGTGGGTCTCATGAGCAATAAAACGAGCTGAAATGTTGTTTGTGTTGATCTCTATTCCCTTTGTATTTAACGGTTCCGGAACTCTTGGAACCGAGGTGATGCAAAACTTTTTTTGATGTGTGTATATTAACGCATACGGGACATTGTTGAAACGATTCGCGTACCATCGCTCATTTGTTGAATCTACTCGTGCGCTACCTACTGTAAAATGATTTACTAAGCCAGAAATCTTTCCTGTAGTGCACATAACAATTCACACAAGTTTTATCGCTATCGGACGAATGGTATATGAACGCATATGGTAATTTGTTGAAACGCTTCGCCCGTCATCGCTCATTTGTTGAATCTACTCGTTCGCCAACTATTGTAAAATGGATTTATTAAGTCAGAAACCTTCCCTGAAGTGTACACAACATCTCAGCCAACTTTTATCGCTATCGGACGAATGGTATATGAACGCATACGGGACATTTTTTGAAACGTTTCACGCGTCGTCGCTCATTTGTTGAATCTACTCGTGTGCTTCCTATTGTAAAATTGATTTACTAAGCCCGAAAACCTTCCCTGGAGTATACACAACATCTCACTCAAGTTCTATCGCAATGGGAAGAATGGTATATGAAAGCATGTGGTCTTTGTTGAAACGAATCGCACGTCATTTTGTTGAAACTACTCGTGCGCCATCTAGTGTAAATTGGATTTACTATGCCTATAACTTTTCCGGAAGGGTGCACAACAACTCACCAAAATTTGATCGCAATCGGATGAATTGTATATGAACGCATAGCCAAAAGTCATTTGTTTAAACTACTCGCGGGCTATATATGGTAAATTGGATTAACTATGCTCAAAACTTTCCCGGGAGTGTGCACAACAACCCATCAAAATTTGGTCGCCATCGGTTGAATTGTAGGCTAAATGAACACATCGCCAACACACATTTGTTTAAACTACTCACGCGCTATCTATTGTAAATTGGCTTAACTATGCCTATAACCATCCCGGAAGTGTTCTCGACAACTTACCAAAATTTGATCGTAATCGGATGAATGGTTTATGAACGCATAAATGACGAACAAACGAACATATTTATATGTATATAAGACTAGCTGTACCCGGCATGCGTTGCAATGCCAATCAAAGAAAGTGTTGCCGTTGTAATTTTGTTTCAGGAAGTGCTTTTGGAAACAATATTTTTTCTATTTCGGTTAACAGCCTCTAAACTATCGTAAAATGGATTAAATAATTTAGAAATATTCGTGGGACCGTGCTCAACAATTCACCAAAGTTTCATCGCAATCGGATGAATGGGATATGAACGCATACGAAATTTTGTTTATACGATTCGTGTGCTGTCACTCATTTTTACATTTACTCTTGCGCTACCAACTGTGAAATGGATTTACTAAGTCAGAAACCTTCACGTAAGTGTACACAACAACTCAACAAAGTTTCATCGCAATCGATGAATGGTATACGAACGCATACGGGATTTTGTCGAAACGTTTCACTCGTCGTCACCCATTTGTTGCATCTACTCGTATATTACCTATTGTAAATTGGATTTACTAAGTCGAAAGCCTTCCCAGGCGTGTACACAACAACTCATCAAAGTTTCATCGCAATCACATGAATGGCATATGAACACATACGGAATTTTGTTTGAACGATACGCACGCCATCACTCATTTGTTGAATCTACTCGTACGCTACTTATTGTAAAATAAATTTACTAAGCCTTAAACTTTTCCTCGAGTGTACTCAACGAATCACCAAAGTCTCATTGCAATCGCATGAATGGTATATGAAAGCATATGGGACTCTTTTGAAACGATTCGCGTGCCGTCGCCCATTTATTGAATCTACTCCTGCGCTACCTGTCGCGAAATGCATGTACTAAGCCAGACACCTTCCCTTGAGTGTACAAAACAATTCTCCAAAGTTTCATCGCAATCGAATGAATAGTATATGAATGCATACGGGACTTTGTTGAAACGATTCACGCACCACCATTCATTTGTTGAATCTACTCATGCGCTACCTATTGTAAAATGGATTTACTAAGCCAGAAAACATTCCTGGAGTGCACATAACAATTCACCAAATTTCATCGCAATCGG
The DNA here is from genome assembly GCA_946902985.2 of Meconema thalassinum. Classification (NCBI taxonomy): domain Eukaryota; kingdom Metazoa; phylum Arthropoda; class Insecta; order Orthoptera; family Tettigoniidae; genus Meconema; species Meconema thalassinum. Next base: position 210,861,882 of record OX336398.1, read on the forward strand.
ATGAATGGTATATGAACGCATACGGTACTTGGTTGAAACGATCCACATGCCGTCGCTCATTGGTTGAATAAACTCGTGCGCTACCTATTGTAAAATGCATGTACTAAGTCAGAAACCTTTCCTTGAGTGTACACAGACTCTAACCTAAGTTCCATTGCTTTCGCAAGATTGGTATATGGACGCATATGGGACTTTGTTGAAACGATTCGCGCGTTGTCGCTCATTTGTTGAATCCACTCGTGCGCTACCTACTGAAAATGGATGATCTAAGCAAGAAACATTCCCTGATGTATACACAACATCTCACCCAAGTTTCATCGCTATCGGACGAATGGTATATCAACGCATACGGTAATTTCTTGAATCTCTTCGCACGTCGTCGCTCATTTGTAGAATCTACTCGTGCCTTACCTACCGCAAAGTGGATTTGCTAAGTTAGAACCCTTGCCTAAGGTGTACACAACCTCTCACCCAAGTTTCATCGCTATCGGACGAATGGTATGTGAACGCATACAGGACTTTGTAGAAACGCTTCGCCCGTCGTCGCTCATTTGTTGAATCTACTCGTGCGCTACCTATTGTTAAGTGGATTTACTAAGCCAGAAACCTTCCCTGAAGTGAACACAACAACTCGCCCAAGTTTTGTCGCTATCGGACGAATGGTATATGAACGCATACGGGTCTATGATGAAACACTTCGCGAGTCGTCGCTCATTTGTTTAATCTACTTGTGCGATACCTATTGTAAAGTGGATTTACTAACCCAGAAAGCTTCCCTGAAGTGTACACAACATCTCACCCGAGTTTCATTGCTATCAGACGAATAGTATATGAACGCATACGGGACTTTGTTAAAACGCTTCGCGCGTCGTCGCTCATTTGTTGAATCTACTCGTGTCCTACCTATCGTAAAGTGGATTTACTAAGCCACAAACCTTGCCTGAAGTGTACACCACCTCTCACCCAAGTTTCATCGCTATCGGACGAATGGTATGTGAACGCATACAGTACTTTGTTGAAACGCTTCGCCCGTCGTCGCTCATTTGTTGAATCAACTTGTGCGCTACCTATTATAACATGGATTTACTAAGCCAGAAACCTTGCATATAGTGTACACAACTTCTCACCCAAGTTTATTCGCAATGGGATGAATGATATATGAGCGCATGTGGGACTTTCTTGAAACAAACTCACGCGATATTGTTGAAGTTACTCGTGCGCCATCTATTGTAAATTGGATTTACTACACCTATAACTTTTCCGGGACTGAGCACAACAACTCACCAAAATTTGATCGCAATCGGATGAATTGTTTATGAACGCATCGCCATTACGCATTTGTTTTAACAACTCGCGCGCTATCTATTTTGAAATGGATTAACTATGCCTATAAACCTCCCGGAAGTGTGTACAACAACTCACCAAAATTTGATCGCAATCGGATAAATGGTTTATGAACGCATAAAAGACGAACATATTCCTTCATATATATAAGATAAGATAATATATATTGATGTGATTTCACGCGATCTAATATTTACGAGATTGGCATCGGCCTATCTAGAGGTATTTCCCCCAGTCTAAAACACCTTCAATTATGTACCTACGTGTAATAAGAACTTCTGATAATTCATACTTGGTTTAAATTGGTAGAAATGTACCTTGGCAACTCACCTTAGGGTAGGCCAACGGAAGAAAATACTCGAAAGGTTTGTAAAATATATATATAATCGGATACTGGATTCTTCTTATAGTTGTTCATTGATATATTGATACGAAGATGTGATTGTTTCGGTGGTGTAACTTCTTAATATTTTATGATATATTGCAGTTTATTGCTGTGAAGTGCTAACCTCAAAATGGTATCTGTAGGCTGCTTGGTAATGTATGTTCAACTATTTTATATTATTTTCCAGCAACCTAATTGGTGTTTTCGAGTTTATTACTCCTAGGGATTTTATTTTAACGTTTGTATCTGGCCTACCTTGTCTGTATGGTCCAGAACGTCATATTTTTTCCGAGCAAAGATATTTTATTTTTTAACCTAATTATTGTAATTTCTCTCCATATCTTTGGCTCTTAGTGTAGTTCCTTATGAACTCCGTGTCAAGTATCACTTATTATGATACGTATTTTATTTTATGTTAAGTCTTGTTTCGATAGGTTACGGCTCTATATTGTTGTTGTTGGTTTTTTTCTGGTTAACAATTAACGTGAGAATTTGTTATCAAAAAGGGTAGACATGTTTGGATTGGGATTAAGCTTGACGTAACAGTCTTCTGCTCTGACTAATATTGGAAGATTAAATACTCGAATGGATAATTAATATTTTATTGAACTTATGTCGTTCAGCCGGGTCCTTAGGGACATATAAGGTAATTTTATTGGAATTTCATTTAAGTGGTCTGTTATTTTCCTTCATTTAGGTAAACCTTGTAATATCACTAGACATTACGTGTATGTCATCTTGTCCACCTTTCCACGCTCATATTTACATGTATTTTTAGCCTACTTTCGATTTTTGCAAAAAATGAAAGTAGACTTATGAGATCAACACAGGGCGAAAAAAGTGTGTCTGTCTGTGTGTGTGTATGTGTGTGTGTGAGTCTGTGTGTGTGTGTGTGTGTATGTGTGTGTGTGAGTCTGTCTGTGTGTGTGTCTGTGTGTGTGTGAGTGTGTGTACTCTGAATGTCTGTCCCCCCCTATCAATTCGAACACGGTGAATGCGAATTGAATGAAATTTGGTACAAAGGTAGCACTAGCAAAGGACACCTCAGTGTCATGTTTTATATCGCCGCCATCTTGACGGAAACGTAATGGCGGCCACACAAATGTTCAAAGCTTAAATCAAATTACGACTAATCTAATCATCCGATCTCTACCAAATTTTGCAACAACATACCTTTATGGGGGGAGCATCCTTTGACCGAACCAATAGGTCATCAGCGTAATAGTTTGCGGATGGCGGCCATCTTAGTGTGAAAATCGATTCCCCCTATTAATTCGAACACGGTGCAACCGAATGGAACGAAATTCGGTACAGAAGTAGTACTAACAAAAGGCACCTCAGTGTCATGTTTTATATCGCCGCCATCTTGACGGAAACGTAATGGCGGCCACACAAATGTTCAAAGCTTAAATCAAATTACGACTAACCTAATCATCCGATCTCTACCAAATTTTGCAACAACATACCTTTATTGGGGGGAGCATCCTTTGACCAAACAAATAGGTCATCAGCGTAATAGTTTGCGGATGGCGGCCATCTTTGTGTGAAAATCGATTCCCCCTATTATTTCGAACACGGTGCAACCGAATGGAACGACATTTGGTACAGAGGTAGTACTAACAAAAGGCACCTCAGTGTCATGTTTTATATCGCCGCCATCTTGACGGAAACGTAATGGCGGCCACACAAATGTTCAAAGCTTAAATCTAATTACGATTAACCTAATCATCCGATCTCTACCAAATTTTGCAACAACATACCCTTATAGAGCAAGCATCCTTTGACCAAACGAATAGGTCATTAGCCTAATAGTTTGCGGATGGCGGCCATCTTTGTGTGAAAATCAATTCCCCCTATTAATTCGAACACGGTGAAACCGAATGGAACGAAATTTGGTACAGAGGTAGCACTAGCAAAGGGCATCTCAGTGTCATGTTATATATCGCCGCCATATTGACAGAAACGTAATGGCGGCCACACAAATGTTCAAAGCTTAAGTTAAATTACGACTAATATAACCATCCGATCTCTACCAAACTTTGCAACAATATACCTTTATGGAGGGAGCATTCATTGACCAATCTAATAGGTTATTTGCCTAAGAGTTTGCGGATGGCGGCCATCTTTATATCAAAATTGATTTCCCCTATTAATTCGAACACGGTGAAACCGAATGGAACGAAATTTGGTACAGAGGTATCACTAGCAAAGGACACCTCAGTGTCATGTTTTATATCGCCGCCATTTTGACTGAAACGTAATGGCGCCCACACGAATGTTCAAAGCTTATATCAAATTACGATTAACCTAATCATCCGATCTCTACCAAATTTTGCAACTACATACCTTTATGGAGGGAGCATCCTTTGGCCAATCTAATAGGTCATCAGCGTAATAGTTTGCGGATGGCGGCCATCTTTGTGTGAAAATTGATTCCCCCTATTAATTCGAACACGGTGCAACCAAATGGAACGAAATTTGGTACAGAGGTAGTACTAACAAAAGGCACCTCAGTGCCATGTTTTATATCGCCGCCATCTTGACGGAAACGTAATGGCGGCCACACAAATGTTCAAAGCTTAAATCAAATTACGACTAACCTAATCATCCGATCTCTACCAACTTTTGCAACAACATACCCTAATAGAGGAAGCATCGTTTGACCGAATGAATAGGTCATTAGCCTAATAGTTTGCGGATGGCGGCCATCTTTGTGTGAAAATCAACTCCCCCTATTAATTCAAACACGGTGATACCGAATGGAACGAAATTTGGAACAGAGTTAGCACTGGCAATGTGCACCTCAGTGTCATGTTTTATATCGCCGCCATCTGGACGGAAACGTAATGGCGGCCACACGAATGTTCAAAGCTTAAATCAAATTACGATTAACCTAATCATCCGATCTCTACCAAATTTTGCAACTCCATACCTTTATGGAGGGAGCATCGTTTGACCAATCTAATAGGTCATTCGCCTAATAGTTTGCGGATGGCGGCCATATTTGTGTCAGAATCGATTCCCCCTATTAATTCAAACACGGTGAAACCGAATGGAATGAAATTTGGGACAGAGGTAGCACTAGCAAAGGGCACCTTAGTGTCATGTTTTATGTCACCGCCATCTGGACTGAAGCGTAATGGCGGCTACACGAATGTTCAAAGCTTAAATCAAATTACGATTAACCTAATCATCCGATCTCTACCAAATTTTGCAACTCCATACCTTAATGGAGGGAGAATCCTTTAACCAATCTAATAGGTCATTAGCCTAATAGTTTGCGGATGGCGGCCATCTTTATGTCAAAATTGATTCCCCCTATTAATTCGAACACGGTGGAACCGAATGAACGAAATTTGGTACAGAGGTAGCACTAGCAAAGGGCACCTCAGTGTCATGTTTTATATCACCGCTATCTTGACGGAAACGTAATCTCGGCCACCCAAATGTTAAAAGTTAAAATGTAATTACGACCAACCTAATAATCTAGTCTCTACCAAATTTTGCAACACCATATCTTTATGTGGGAATCATATTCTGACCAAACTGCAAGAACATCAGCCCAATAGTTTGCAGATGGTGGCCAAGTATGTGTGCAAATCGATTCCCCCTATCAATTCAAACACGGTGAAACTGAATTGAACGAAATTTGGTACAGAGGTAGCACTAGCAAAGGGCACCTCATATTCAAGTTTAATATCCCCATAGCACGTTGTATTTCAACAAGCTACTACAACCAACATTCATTCATACTCCTTGAAAAGGACAAAGAGTTATAACAATACCCATGCATTTAGAAGAAAGTAGGCTATATGTTCTTTACTGAACATCTTGTTTTATTATGTAATCTATTAATTATATAAATTATTTAATGTTGTCATAATCTATCTGTAATATTTCATTCTTAATATATTGTCATGAATTTTTTTCTTGTTTTTTTTCTTGACACTAGATTTAACATGTGTAGTCTCTTGAAACTAATTAACCTAGGTTATGATAGCAATTGGTCTAGCGCGTTCCATCAAGTCAGGTAGCATAGTTGTAGGCAGAACGTGGTTCCGGTATACCACATTTAATTTGTTTGAGAGACTGTCATGTTGAGTTTGGAGTTGGGGAAAGCATAAGAAATTTTTCAGGCTTATGTGTTTAATCTAATTCTGTACTTATAATTGTGATATTTTCTATTTCATGTCAACCTGCAGCAAATGGAACCAAGAACCTTGAGATCAGCTTCCAGTCTAAATAAGGAGGAAATTGGATATGAGCTGATTGATAGAGGCCGTACTCCACCTGGGCATAGGGAAATTGATCTGCTTTTGTTGAAATCATTGCAGGATGTTCCTATACATATCCCTTCCTGGGACGATTTAGACTGGGCGTTGGGTAAGTCTATAATTATACCATCTCTGGAAGGCTTGTTGCATGTGTATGATTGCCTTTATAATAATAGTGCTTCCTCTTCTTCTCAATTGAATAGATTCAAGGTGCGTGCGTTACACTGGTATTATCGTCTCCATGATTTGATTAAAATTTGGCAATTAAAAGATCCTGATTTGCACATTGAATTAATTTCCCTATGTGCAAAGCTTGTCGAGTGCATTTTTAAGTTGTTTCCTAATAATGGTGATCGTGATAGAGTAAGTCCGATTGTGTATTCTATTGATGGGGTACCTTCTGTAAGTGAACGTTGTGAAATAATTGATACCATCAGTGTTGAAAGCAATTTAATAAATAATTCAGAGCAATCGTCATTGCCTGTCGAGCCCACCACCATGTATAACGATGATGATCAAAATAACCTAATGTCAGGCAGAAACATGGAAGCCAGGTCTGCCAACTACCATATGCGAACAGAATCAGTTCCGCCGAACACTGCCAATGAAAATTTTGATGATTTGCATGCTTCCTTTAGTAACATTTCTATTTCTGGTTCTGCAAATAATAATGTGGGTGGTAATTTATCTGATGTTAGGCCTAATGGTGGAAATCTAGCGTGCCAATCTAATGGGAACCGTATCAGTCCTATTAATTTTAATGTTAACTCTAATATATCGCACAACCGTGGTATACTTTCTGGTGTAAATGTAAAAATGGGAATCAAGTTTGGTAGTGTACCCCATCCCTTAACTTCATGTATTCAGTGTCTACAGATGTGTAATGGTAACGATATTGACCAATTGGTGAAATTTTTAAAACAATTAATTGATTTATGTGATAACGCTGAAGTTTTTGGGTGTTCAGATAGTCAAATATTTAATTTGGTTTTCCCCTACACTACTGGACCGTTGCGAGAAAGATTATTTATTTCTATGAGACGTCGTTATTCTGTTAATCACTTTCAACAAGATATTTTATCGTAATTTTTTCCCAGTCGTGCGTTGAGCGTACTGATGCATAAGTACTTCTATCGAGTACAGAGATTCGATAAAACATTAAATGAATATTTCTTGGATATTAAAGGTTATGCGAGAGTATTTTTAGTGCAACTAACTAACCTCGAGATTGTATCATCTATTTTAAAGGGCATTAGTCCAGAGTATAGATCGTACCTGACGATGTGTGGTAGGCCCAGGAATTATGTTGAACTAAACAAGGTTATTTTGGCTACTGAAGAGGTAAAACATTCAGATTCTTTAAGAGTTGCTGATATTCCTCTGCCTACTCCTAATTATTTAAGATCCCAAGGTGGTAATACTCCGAATTACCGAATTGAAAGTAGGCCTAATTCCTTTCAAGGCAATTATGCTCGAGGTAGAAATTCTTTGGTTTCTGATCGTCGTAGAACTAACTCTGATAGAAGATGTGACATATGTGGTTCGTATAATCACATTGCTAGGTGGTGTACGAGGAGACCTGGAGCAAATCAATGACTATCTAATAAAGAGACCTCATCGGCTTGTCATTCATCTGATACTATTGTGACGAAATTCAGGGAGGGAAATAATTATTTTGATGATGACAAAGGTCTCAAACTAAGAGAGAGGTAATGTACTAGGATAACCGAGGTATCAAAACATTGTTCTCCGTTCATCGATATATTAGTCAACAACGAACCTGTGACCACTCTGGTCGACTCTGGTAGTGTAAAGTCGTTCTTAAGCAAAAGTTGGTTTGAAAATATGAGTTCGGTGTGCAAATTTGGGAAAATTATTAAACAATCAAATAATTTTGTGTCGGCAAACTGCTCTAACCTTGAAGTTCTAGGGTTCGTTAAGTTAAAAATAAGAATTTTAGATTTCACGTGGAGGTATGAATTTTGGGTTGCTAATAATTTGTCTTGCCATGTTGTTATGGGTGCTGATTTCATGTCACATGTGGGATTGTTGTTAGACCTTAGAACAAGGTCATGTTGGTTCCGATTCAACCCTAATTTAAAGATTAATTTCAAACCTTGTGTTAGTTTTTCTGGGGTGAATTGTTCCGGAGATAAATCTAGTTCGTACACTATCGAAGACCTTAAATTTGAAAATTTGAATCCTGAACATGCTGCTCAGCTTCGTGAAGTGTGTGCCTCCTTCCCAGAAGTTTTGACTGATAAGTTAGGAATGACCAATCTCTTAGAATACAAAATTGATGTTTCGGATAACATCCCTGTACGTTCTTCTCCTTACAGGTTAGCTCCTCCCAAAATGAACATTTTGAAGGACATGATTGATGAGCTGTTAGAAGTGGGGATAATAAGTAAATCTACTTCTTCATATTCGTCACCTATATTTTTAGTGCCAAAATCTGATGGCAAGTTTCGGCCAGTAGTTGATTACCGTGCTCTCAATAAAAAGGTCATCTAACAGTCCATACCTCTTCCGGGCCTAAGATCCTGTTTTACTTGGTTCAGGGGTGCCAACTATTACACAATTTTAGATTTGAATCGTGCGTACAATCAAATTCCGTTAGCGGAAGAATCTAAACATTTAACAGCCTTCTCCACTGACTGGAACCTATTCCATTTTAACCGTTTGTCCTTTGGTATCTCTACGGGTGCCGCCATACTAAACCGTTTACTGGATATGGTATTTAATGGTATAAAATTTAAGTTCGTCTATCATTACTTAGATGATGTTGTAATCTACAGTGAAAACTTCGATGATCATCTGAAACATGTAACTGAAGTAATGTCTCGTTTTTAGAAAGCTGGACTTACGGTAAAACTCTCCAAGGTTTCGTTCGCTAAACCTCAGATTTCATTCTTAGGTCATATTGTATCCTCATCAGGAGTTTCTATAGATCATTCCAGAACGCAAGCTATTCGGGATTTCAAAGCACCCAAGAATGTAAAAGAAGTAGCCAGGGTTATCGGGATGCTGGGCTATTTTCGTAAATTCATTGGTAATTTTTCTCATCGTGCGGCTCCAATAAATATTTTAAGAAAGAAAGGAGTCGATTTTGTTTGGGGACCTTCGCAAGATGCAGTCTTTGAAGATTTGAAATTAGCACTAATTAATGCTCCGATTCTATCTATACTTGATTTCTCCAAAACCTTCATAGTCCAAACAGATGCTTCCAATCGAGCTGTTGGGGCGGTGTTGCTCCAAGATCATGGACGAGGTAGGTTGCCGATAGCGCACTCTTCTCGTACCTTATGTGATGCTGAAAAGAATTATTCAATCTATGAACTTGAAGCTTTAGCTGTAATGGATGCCTTAGAAAAATTTAAACTTTATATTGAACATGTTCCTTTCGAGTTGGAGACAGATAATAAAGCCTTAAGTTGGGTTCTCGGTAGACCGAGGAAGATGGGTAGAATAGCTCGCTGGGCTACTCGCATTCCCTCGTTCAAGTTTTCAGTACGCCATATTCGTGGAGGTGAAAATGTGATAGCTGATTGTCTCAGTAGAATGTATTCTGAGGATTCCGAAATTGAAGAAAACGTAGGAAGGTGCAATAACGCAATTTTGGATTGTAACGTAAACACTGTAATTCTGTCTAACTGTCCAATGTTGTTCGGAGATGTGAAAGATTATCAAACGGAAGACCCATTTATCGGAGAAGTTCTTAGGGAAATCGAACAGGGAGAGGTTATTAAACCTTACTCTGTAAGAAATGGTGTACTATGTTGCTTAGCTCGACATGATTGTGTTACCTGCTGTATTAGTTCCTGAATTGTTCAAATATTTTCATGAATCTCCGGTTGGAGGTTATTTAAGTGATTTTAAAACTAGGATGAAAATAAGACAACATTTTATTTGGAAAGGGATGGACAAAGATATTCGTAAGATGGTAAACAATTGCATGGCTTGTAATCTAGCCAAACCTTCGGTAAACACTAAGGTAGGGTTGTTATCTTCCGAAATTTCTCAAAGACCTATGGAAAGATTATTCGTGGATTTTATCGGCCCGATGCCGTTATCTAAAATGGGAAACCAGTTTGCATTAGTCTGCACTGATGGCTTTAGTAGGTTCAACTGGATTTTTCCAACTAGATCAGCGACAACGCAAGTAGTAATAAAATGTTTCAATGACATTTCCGCTTCATTTGGTCCTAGTCAATTTGTGATTACTGATAACGCAAAATGTTTTAAATCCCACGTTTTTCGTAATTATCTTTTCGAGCTGTCTATATGCCACGTTACTTCTACGGCATATTATACTAAAGGTTCATATGCTGAAAGGGTAAACAGGAACCTTCGTGCGGCGTTGATAGCGTATCACCATAAAGATCACCAGATGTGGGATAATTGTATACCTTGGTTGACGCATTCCTTCAACACTTCTGTTCATGAATCGCATCGCACCACGCCCTTCAGTCTAATGTTCTCCTATGTACACAATTCCCCTATTAACAATCTTTGGTCTATTAATCAACTTCTACCCGATCAGAGTATTCCTGAAAATGTTCGCAGTGTTTGGAATAAGGCTAAGAGAAACATGAAGGTAGCCCACGAAAAGTTACAGAGAAGGTATAATGATGGACGAAAACCATCGTCAATTCAGGTTGACGACATTGTGTGTATTATGAACTTCGCTCTTAAGGAGCCTGGATCAAGGGAGAGTGGTAAGCTGATCACTAGTTTCCGTGGTCCATGCAGGGTTGTAAGTTTTCTAACTCCAGTCACATTATTAGTCAGCGACCCTCAGAAAAAGAGGATATTTAGGGTTCATTTATCGCATGTTAAGAAGGGTGGTGATCCTTCGAAAGAGAATTTGTCATAAAATTATATTGGAAATTTGTAAAAGCGAGGAATCTCTTAAATGTTATTATCCCTGATATTCTTGTTTAAACCTAAGAGTATGTTCCGTTCGCCATTTTATGTTATTTTGAAAATAGTTGCCAATTTGTGTCCAAGTATGATTTTTATTGTTAGTCATTAAGTAGAATTCTAGTACTGTTGCTGTCGCAAGTGAATTTGGGTTACAGTTCAAGAATGTTGGTGATTCGAGCATATACATTGGAGAATGAAGACTATCGTGTATGTCCGGGGCCCAGGACGTCGAGATGGAAATCTTCTTCGTTTGGAATTGAACTTGACACCCTCTACCTAATGGAGATATTACATATGTATTCTCAAATTATGTAAAAACAAGTCCTGATTGTGAATTTACCCAAAGTAAGATGTTGAACTTATAAGCATGTTGGGAATTTCAGGTTTCTGGGAATTTGATGGACCCTTATCTCTGCGAAAGACCAGTGTGGTGTACTATTGATCATATTGTATGAATGAACTGTTATATAGTATTCATTTCAGCAAAGAATTTGACGATCTATACTTCCTATCCCTCAACAAACTTGTGAAAATTAGTGAACTATTGTCCACTATCGTAGGGAGGGTTGATAGGTTTCTACCTTGCTCGAACTCTGGATTACTCTTCGGAAATATAAATATCTCCGACTTGCAGTTGAAAAAAACTCTCTAACGACATCTGTTGACTATATGTTGTACCAGTGTAAAAACAAACTAATACGTCGCGCCATCTTGGTAGTGGTGGACGTACTGACTGGTGTGGTGAGTGAGACAAGAGATAGCGCGCGTGTATCCTTGTGCTAGCAGGCCTGTTATCGACGACAATCGACACATCGAAATGCTGTAGCCAATAGCGACGTCCGTTGTGTATTATTATTATCTGCTTGGAACTAGCAAAGACAGGATGTGATTTCACGCGATCTAATATTTACGGGGCCCTAGATTGGCTTCAGCCTATCTAGAGGTATTTCCCCTGTCTTAAACACCTTCAATTTTGTACCTACGTGTAATAAGAACTTCTGATAATTCATACTTGGTTTAAATTGGTAGAAATGTACCTTGGCAACTCACCTTAGGGTAGGCCAACGGAAGAAAATACTCGAAAGGTTTGTAAAATATATATATAATCGGATACTGGATTCTTCTTATAGTTGTTCATTGATATATTGATACGAAGATGTGATTGTTTCGGTGGTGTAACTTCTTAATATTTTATGATATATTGCAGTTTATTGCTGTGAAGTGCTAACCTCAAAATGGTATCTGTAGGCTGCTTGGTAATGTATGTTCAACTATTTTATATTATTTTCCAGTAACCTAATTGGTGTTTTCGAGTTTATTACTCCTAGGGATTTTATTTTAACGTTTGTATCTGGCCTACCTTGTCTGTATGGTACAGAACGTCATATTTTTTTCCGAGCAAAGATATTTTATTTTTTAACCTAATTATTGTAATTTCTCTCCATATCTTTGGCTCTTAGTGTAGTTCCTTATGAACTCCGTGTCAAGTATCACTTATTATGATACGTATTTTATTTTATGTTAAGTCTTGTTTCGATAGGTTACGGCTCTATATTGTTGTTGTTGGTTTTTTTCTGGTTAACAATTAACGTGAGAATTCGTTATCAAAAAGGGTAGACATGTTTGGATTGGGATTAAGCTTGACGTAACAGTCTTCTGCTCTGACTAATATTGGAAGATTAAATACTCGAATGGATAATTAATATTTTATTGAACTTATGTCGTTCAGCCGGGTCCTTAGGGACATATAAGGTAATTTTATTGGAATTTCATTTAAGTGGTCTGTTATTTTCCTTCATTTAGGTAAACCTTGTAATATCACTAGACATTACGTGTATGTCATCTTGTCCACCTTTCCACGCTCATATTTACATGTATTTTATTATGTAATCTATTAATTATATAAATTATTTAATGTTGTCATAATCTATCTGTAATATTTCATTCTTAATATATTGTCATGAATTTTTTTCTTGTGTGTTTTCTTGACACTAGATTTAACATGTGTAGTCTCTTGAAACTAATTAACCTAGGTTATGATAGCAATTGGTCTAGCGCGTTCCATCAAGTCAGGTAGCATAGTTGTAGGCAGAACGTGGTTCCGGTATACCACATTTAATTTGTTTGAGAGACTGTCATGTTGAGTTTGGAGTTGGGGAAAGCATAATAAATTTTTCAGGCTTATGTGTTTAATCTAATTCTGTACTTATAATTGTGATATTTTCTATTTCATGTCAACCTGCAGCAAATGGAACCAAGAACCTTGAGATCAGCTTCCAGTCTAAATAAGGTGGAAATTGGATATGAGGTGATTGTGAGAGGCCGTACTCCATCTGGGCATAGGGAAATTGATCTGCTTTTGTTGAAATCATTGCAGGATGTTCCTATACATATCCCTTCCTGGGACGATTTAGACTGGGCGTTGGGTAAGTCTATAATTATACCATCTCTGGAAGGCTTGTTGCATGTGTATGATTGCCTTTATAATAATAGTGCTTCCTCTTCTTCTCAATTGAATAGATTCAAGGTGCGTGCGTTACACTGGTATTATCGTCTCCATGATTTGATTAAAATTTGGCAGGGAAAAGATCCTGATTTTCACATTGAATTAATTTCCCTATGTGCAAAGCTTGTCGAGTGCATTTTTAAGTAGTTTCCTAATAATGGTGATCGTGATAGAGTAAGTCCGATTGTGTATTCTATTGATGGGGTTCCTTCTGTAAGTGAACGTTGTGAAATAATTAATACCATCAGTGTTGAAAGCAATTTAATAAATAATTCAGAGCAATCGTCATTGCCTGTCGAGCCCACCACCATGTATAACGATGATGATCAAAATAACCTAATGTCAGGCAGAAACATGGAAGCCAGGTCTGCCAACTACCATATGCGAACAGAATCAGTTCCGCCGAACACTGCCAATGAAAATTTTGATGATTTGCATGCTTCCTTTAGTAACATTTCTATTTCTGGTTCTGCAAATAATAATGTGGGTGGTAATTTATATGATGTTAGGCCTAATGGTGGAAATCTAGCGTGCCAATCTAATGGGAACCGTATCAGTCCTATTAATTTTAATGTTAACTCTAATATATCGCACAACCGTGGTATACTTTCTGGTGTAAATGTAAAAATGGGAATCAAGTTTGGTAGTGTACCCCATCCCTTAACTTCATGTATTCAGTGTCTACAGATGTGTAATGGTAACGATATTGACCAATTGGTGAAATTTTTAAAACAATTAATTGATTTATGTGATAACGCTGAAGTTTTTGGGTGTTCAGATAGTCAAATATTTAATTTGGTTTTCCCCTACACTACTGGACCGTTGCGAGAAAGATTATTTATTGCTATGAGACGTCGTTATTCTGTTAATCACTTTCAACAAGATATTTTATCTTCCTTTTTTCCCAGTCGTGCGTTGAGCGTACTGATGCATAAGTACTTCTATCGAGTACAGAGATTCGATAAAACATTAAATGAATATTTCTTGGATATTAAAGGTTATGCGAGAGTATTTTAGTGCAACTAACTGAACTCGAGATTGTATCATCTATTTTAAAGGGCATTAGTCCAGAGTATAGATCGTACCTGACGATGTGTGGTAGGCCCAGGAATTATGTTGAACTAAACAAGGTTATTTTGGCTGCTGAAGAGGTAAAACATTCAGATTCTTTAAGAGTTGCTGATATTCCTCTGTCTACTCCTAATTAATTAAGATCCCAAGGTGGTAATACTCCGAATTACCGAATTGAAAGTAGGCCTAATTCCTTTCAAGGCAATTATGCTCGAGGTAGAAATTCTTTGGTTTCTGATCGTCGTAGAACTAACTCTGATAGAAGATGTGACATATGTGGTTCGTATAATCACATTGCTAGGTGGTGTACGAGGAGACCTGGAGCAAATCAATGACTATCTAATAAAGAGACCTCATCGGCTTGTCATTCATCTGATACTATTGTGACGAAATTCAGGGAGGGAAATAATTATTTTGATGATGACAAAGGTCTCAAACTAAGAGAGAGGTAATGTACTAGGATAACCGAGGTATCAAAACATTGTTCTCCGTTCATCGATATATTAGTCAACAACGAACCTGTGACCACTCTGGTCGACTCTGGTAGTGTAAAGTCGTTCTTAAGCAAAAGTTGGTTTGAAAATATGAGTTCGGTGTGCAAATTTGGGAAAATTATTAAACAATCAAATAATTTTGTGTCGGCAAACTGCTCTAACCTTGAAGTTCTAGGGTTGGTTAAGTTAAAAATAAGAATTTTAGATTTCACGTGGAGGTATGAATTTTGGGTTGCTAATAATTTGTCTTGCCATGTTGTTATGGGTGCTGATTTCATGTCACATGTGGGATTGTTGTTAGACCTTAGAACTAGGTCATGTTGATTCCGATTCAACCCTAATTTAAAGATTAATTTCAAACCTTGTGTTAGTTTTTCTGGGGTGAATTGTTCCGGAGATAAATCTAGTTCGTACACTATCGAAGACCTTAAATTTGAAAATTTGAATCCTGAACATGCTGCTCAGCTTCGTGAAGTGTGTGCCTCCTTCCCAGAAGTTTTGACTGATAAGTTAGGAATGACCAATCTCTTAGAATACAAAATTGATGTTTCGGATAACATCCCTGTGCGTTCTTCTCCTTACAGGTTAGCTCCTCCCAAAATGAACATTTTGAAGGACATGATTGATGAGCCGTTAGAAGTGGGGATAATAAGTAAATCTACTTCTTCATATTCGTCACCTATATTTTTAGTGCCAAAATCTGATGGCAAGTTTCGGCCAGTAGTTGATTACCGTGCTCTCAATAAAAAGGTCATCTAACAGTCCATACCTCTTCCGGGCCTAAGATCCTGTTTTACTTGGTTCAGGGGTGCCAACTATTACACAATTTTAGATTTGAATCGTGCGTACAATCAAATTCCGTTAGCGGAAGAATCTAAATATTTAACAGCCTTCTCCACTGACTGGAACCTATTCCATTTTAACCGTTTGTCCTTTGGTATCTCTACGGGTGCCGCCATACTAAACCGTTTACTGGATATGGTATTTGATGGTATAAAATTTAAGTTCATCTATCATTACTTAGATGATGTTGTAATCTACAGTGAAAACTTCGATGATCATCTGAAACATGTAACTGAAGTAATGTCTCGTTTTAAGAAAGCTGGACTTACGGTAAAACTCTCCAAGGTTTCGTTCGCTAAACCTCAGATTTCATTCTTAGGTCATATTGTATCCTCATCAGGAGTTTCTATAGATCATTCCAGAACGCAAGCTATTCGGGATTTCAAAGCACCCAAGAATGTAAAAGAAGTAGCCAGGGTTATCGGGATGCTGGGCTATTTTCGTAAATTCATTGGTAATTTTGCTCATCGTGCGGCTCCAATAAATATGTTAAGAAAGAAAGGAGTCGATTTTGTTTGGGGACCTTCGCAAGAAGCAGCCTTTGAAGATTTGAAATTAGCACTAATTAATGCTCCGATTCTATCTATACTTGATTTCTCCAAAACCTTCATAGTCCAAACAGATGCTTCCAATCGAGCTGTTGGGGCGGTGTTGCTCCAAGATCATGGACGAGGTAGGTTGCCGATAGCGCACTCTTCTCGTACCTTATGTGATGCTGAAAAGAATTATTCAACCTATGAACTTGAAGCTTTAGCTGTAATGGATGCCTTAGAAAAATTTAAACTTTATATTGAACATGTTCCTTTCGAGTTGGAGACAGATAATAAAGCCTTAAGTTGGGTTCTCGGTAGACCGAGGAAGATGGGTAGAATAGCTCGCTGGGCTACTCGCATTCCCTCGTTCAAGTTTTCAGTACGCCACATTCGTGGAGGTGAAAATGTGATAGCTGATTGTCTCAGTAGAATGTATTCTGAGGATTCCGAAATTGAAGAAAACGTAGGAAGGTGCAATAACGCAATTTTGGATTGTAACGTAAACACTGTAATTCTGTCTAACTGTCCAATGTTGTTCGGAGATGTGAAAGATTATCAAACGGAAGACCCATTTATCGGAGAAGTTCTTAGGGAAATCGAACAGGGAGAGGTTATTAAACCTTACTCTGTAAGAAATGGTGTACTATGTTGCTTAGCTCGACATGATTGTGTTACCTGCTGTATTAGTTCCTGAATTGTTCAAATATTTTCATGAATCTCCGGTTGGAGGTCATTTAAGTGATTTTAAAACTAGGTTGAAAATAAGACAACATTTTATTTGGAAAGGGATGGACAAAGATATTCGTAAGATGGTAAACAATTGCATGGCTTTTAATCTAGCCAAACCTTCGGTAAACACTAAGGTAGGGTTGTTATCTTCCGAAATTTCTCAAAGACCTATGGAAAGATTATTCGTGGATTTTATCGGCCCGATGCCGTTATCTAAAATGGGAAACCAGTTTGCATTAGTCTGCACTGATGGCTTTAGTAGGTTCAACTGGATTTTTCCAACTAGATCAGCGACAACGCAAGTAGTAATAAAATGTTTCAATGACATTTCCGCTTCATTTGGTCCTAGTCAATTTGTGATTACTGATAACGCAAAATGTTTTAAATCCCACGTTTTTCGTAATTATCTTTTCGAGCTGTCTATATGCCACGTTACTTCTACGGCATATTATACTAAAGGTTCATATGCTGAAAGGGTAAACAGGAACCTTCGTGCGGCGTTGATAGCGTATCACCATAAAGATCACCAGATGTGGGATAATTGTATACCTTGGTTGACGCATTCCTTCAACACTTCTGTTCATGAATCGCATCGCACCACGCCCTTCAGTCTAATGTTCTCCTATGTACACAATTCCCCTATTAACAATCTTTGGTCTATTAATCAATTTCTACCCGATCAGAGTATTCCTGAAAATGTTCGCAGTGTTTGGAATAAGGCTAAGAGAAACATGAAGGTAGCCCACGAAAAGTTACAGAGAAGGTATAATGATGGACGTAAACCATCGTCAATTCAGGTTGACGACATTGTGTGTATTAAGAACTTCGCTCTTAAGGAGCCTGGATCAAGGGAGAGTGGTAAGCTGATCACTAGGTTCCGTGGTCCATGCAGGGTTGTAAGTCTTCTAACTCCAGTCATATTATTAGTCAGCGACCCTCAGAAAAAGAGGATATTTAGGGTTCATTTATCGCATGTTAAGAAGGGTGATGATCCTTCGAAAGAGAATTTGTCATAAAATTATATTGGAAATTTGTAAAAGCGAGGAATCTCTTAAATGTTATTATCCCTGATATTCTTGTTTAAACCTAAGAGTATGTTCCGTTCGCCATTTTATGTTATTTTGAAAATAGTTGCCAATTTGTGTCCAAGTATGATTTTTATTGTTAGTCATTAAGTAGAATTCTAGTACTGTTGCTGTCGCAAGTGAATTTGGGTTACAGTTCAAGAATGTTGGTGATTCGAGCATATACATTGGAGAATGAAGACTATCGTGTATGTCCGGGGCCCAGGACGTCGAGATGTAAATCTTCTTCGTTTGGAATTGAACTTGGCACCCTCTACCTGATGGAGATATTATATATGTATTCTCAAATTATGTAAAAACAAGTCCTGATTGTGAATTTACCCAAAGTAAGATGTTGAACTTATAAGCATGTTGGGAATTCAGGTTTCTGGGAATTTGATGGACCCTTATCTCTGCGAAAGACCAGTGTGGTGTACTATTGATCATATTGTATGAATGAACTGTTATATAGTATTCATTTCAGCAAAGAATTTGACGATCTATACTTCCTATCCCTCAACAAACTTGTGAAAATTAGTGAACTATTGTCCACTATCGTAGGGAGGGTTGATACGTTTCTACCTTGCTCGAACTCTGGATTACTCTTCGGAAATATAAATATCTCCGACTTGCAGTTGAAAAAAACTCTCTAACGACATCTGTTGACTATATGTTGTACCAGTGTAAAAACAAACTAATACGTCGCGCCATCTTGGTAGTGGTGGACGTACTGACTGGTGTGGTGAGTGAGACAAGAGATAGCGCTCGTGTATCCTTGTGCTCGCAGGCCTGTTATCGACGACAATCGACACATCGAAATGCTGTAACCAATAGCGACGTCTGTTGTGTATTATTATTATCTGCTTGGAACTAGCAAAGACAGGATGTGATTTCACGCGATCTAATATTTACGGGGCCCTAGATTGGCTTCAGCCTATCTAGAGGTATTTCCCCCTGTCTAAAACACCTTCAATTTTGTACCTACGTGTAATAAGAACTTCTGATAATTCATACTTGGTTTAAATTGGTAGAAATGTACCTTGGCAACTCACCTTAGGGTAGGCCAACGGAAGAAAATACTCGAAAGGTTTGTAAAATATATATATAATCGGATACTGGATTCTTCTTATAGTTGTTCATTGATATATTGATACGAAGATGTGATTGTTTCGGTGGTGTAACTTCTTAATATTTTATGATATATTGCAGTTTATTGCTGTGTAGTGCTAACCTCAAAATGGTATCTGTAGGCTGCTTGGTAATGTATGTTCAACTATTTTGTATTATTTTCCAGTAACCTAATTGGTGTTTTCGAGTTTATTACTCCTAGAGATTTTATTTTAATGTTTGTATCTGGCCTGCCTTGTCTATATGGTCCAGAACGTCATATTTTTTCCGAGCAAAGATATTTTATTTTTTAACCTAATTATTGTAATTTCTCTCGCTCTTAGTATAGTTCCTTATGAACTCCGTGTCAAGTATCACTTATTATGATACGTATTTTATTTTATGTAAAGTCTTGTTTCGATAGGTTACGGCTCTATATTGTTGTTGTTCGTTTTTTTCTGGTTAACAATTAACGTGAGAATTTGTTATCAAAAATGGTAGACATGTTTGGATTGGGATTAAGGTTGACGTAACAGTCTTCTGCTCTGTCTAATATTGGATGACTAAATACTCGAATGGATAATTATGGACATATAAGGTAATTTTATTGGAATTTCATTTAAGTGGTCTGTTATTTTCCTTCATTTAGGTAAACCTTGTAATATCACTAGACATTACGTGAATTTCATCTTGTCCACGGTTCCACGCTCATATTTACATACTTATATTTTATTGTGTTATCTATTATTTATTTAAATTATTTAATGCTGTCATAATCTATCTGTATTATTTCATTCTTAATAAATTGTCATGAATTTTTTTCTTGTGTGTTTTCTTGACACTAGATTTAACATGTGTAGTCTCTTGAAACTAATTAACCTAGGTTATGATAGCAATTGGTCTAGCGCTTTCCATCAAGTCAGGTAGCATATATATATATCATACTAATATATAAAAATGAGATGGTGTGTGTCTGTCTGTCTGTTACTCAATAACGCAAGAACTACTGGTCCAATTTAAATAAAATTTTGCATGGATGTAGCTGATTTACCAGTTTTACATATAGGATACTTTGGTTTCGAAATTTTGTACTATTAAAAATGGCGACCATTTTGGTTCCAAAATTTCATATTTCCATGTCAAATAAAAAGAGAACGGTAGGATATTGCAAACTTTTGATGACACATGCGAGCTTTGAAATTTAATTTTCTATCCAAAAAGCCCTTACCACTTTTCGTGTATCTCCAACGGTTAGCGAGTAAAACCAACATTTGTGACGTCACTTACCCTTTGGTTTCATAATTTCATAATTCCGTTTCAAATAAAAAGGGAACGCTAAGAAATAGCTAACTTTTGATGGCATACATGAGCTTTAACATTTAATTTTCTATCCGAAAGTTCCTTATCACTTTTCGTATATCTCCAACGGTTAGCGAGTGAAACCTAAATTTGTGCAATAAAACACGGTCAACACCGACCAGTGCAGTATATCTCTCTCTCTATATATATAAAAATTAAAGTTTGTCTGTTTTTCTCTGAATTTCTACGGAAAATTGAGTTGTTTACGCGTTTCAGACTGTTTATGATGGATTCGCGCGAAATCTTTTTTTTTTTTCGTCTGTCTGTTTGTTTGTTCGTCTGTGGACAACTTTGTTCCCTTATAACTCGAGAACGGCTGGGTGTATCAACGTAAAATTTGGTACAGATATCCATCAGAGGCACGACACTTATCATTGA
The DNA here is from genome assembly GCA_946902985.2 of Meconema thalassinum. NCBI lineage: Eukaryota > Metazoa > Arthropoda > Insecta > Orthoptera > Tettigoniidae > Meconema > Meconema thalassinum. Next base: position 210,882,895 of record OX336398.1, read on the forward strand.
TATAACTCTTATCCGTACTCCTCATAAAAGGGGGCCTACCCCCTTAAAATACATGCTGATATAGGCGTAGAAGGACAAGACAAAGCTCATTTTCAGCCCCTCAATGTGAGAGACAAAACTCGGGTACCTGAAAACAACATTTTAAGGCCCTAAGACCAACCGTTTTTGAGATATTCCCAGAAAACTAATTTCATTTAACAAACTAATGAACAAATGCAAGCCAGTAACCATGGCAACAGATTCTCAGAGGTCCATCTATTGCTGTAAGACGCAATGCAATTCCATTAATTACATTAGTGTGAAAGTTTGCAAACTGCTAGAAGGTTATCACGGAACCAAATTAAGCCGTAAAATTCATCAATACGTTTAACGCGCTTAAGGGGATCAAGGGGTACTCTAGAATTTTTTTCACTCGATTTACACCTGCGGGTGAGGTACGGCAGGTCTATTATATTCCTATCCCCATATTATTCATTCATTCATTTCATATAGGCCATCTATGGACCGCGTCAGTCCCACTGTCTCCTACTGGCTTTGATGTTTGCCCAGTACATCCGCATTCGTTCTCGGTGGACTTCCTTCCGTTCCTGGGTCCAAATATTTCCCGTTTTCAGCTTCGGTTTTTCTTGGAAACCTTTGCAAGCTTGAAGTTTCCTTTTGAGTGGGGCGCGCTCCTGAATGTCTATTGGTGTAATCCACACTTCTTTCAGATGTTTATCCAGTTCTATGAACCAGGCCCATTTTGTTTTCCTGTCCTGAAAGTAAGTGATGTTGTGGTTGGTCAGTCTCGCTGGGCTCATTCGTTTCACATGCCCAAAAATTGGCATCCTTCTCTTCCAGATGACGTTACTTATTTTCTCCACATGAGTATATTGTTCATGGTTATGCCGTCTTCTGTATTCCCCATTGTCTTTGATGGAACCCAATATCTTTCTCAAAATTTTTCTTTCTTTGGCCTCCAGCTTCTCGACCAAGCCTTTTTTGTTCATCGTGAGGCATTCAGAAGCATGCAAGACCTCCGGACGGATGACACTGCAGTAATGTTTTAGTTTTGCGTTGAAGGATATTGACCTTTTCATATAGATGTCCTTAGTTAAATGGTAGGCCATTTCCATTTTGCTCATGCGTGATTGAATGCTTCTTTCTCTGATAATATCCCTTCCCTGACCCGTCCTGAAAAGAAAAGTACATGGCCATTGGCTGCATTAATAATTAAAAAAAAAATAGGTGTTATAATTTCTCCCTATATTATATTATTATTAGTATTAAATTATGGCGTATAACGACGAGACAAATCCCCTCGGTGCCAGAAACAAAACTCGGGGGCCCTAACTGGTCCTCGAAAACTACATTATAAGGCTCTAAATCCAACAGTTTCTGAAATATTCCCCAAAAACTAATTTAATTTAATTTAACAAACTAATGAAGGAATGCAAATCGGTAACCATGAGAACATTATATCAAGGGGTGGCTAACAACTTTCCTTCTATTTCTGTATTAGCAATGTCACTCCATTTATTAAATTTCTGTGAAAGTTTGCAAATGGCTATAAGGTTATCACGGAACTAAAGAAGACTGTACAATTCATCAATGCAATTAAGGGGGTCAAGGGGTAACCTAGACTTTTTTCATGCAATTTTCACGTTCGACATAGTACAGAAGGTCTATTATATCTCCAAAAGCAACATTATTTTCAAAAATTCTTGAATTGAACCAGCATTTTTTTTGCGGCTTTTAGGAATTTGGGCAATTTGAGGCTAAAGAACCTGAATTTCCATACACCACAAGCCTTTATAATTTATGAAAGGGGTCTTCCTGTGTATGGGCACCTAGCACAACGTAGAGGGTCAGTTTTTATGTGACGTGTATTGCGTTTCGTCTACAAGGCTTTCAATTCTATTTCACGTCAGGAAGTACACGTTGGGTGAATTTAGTCTGAGAGCACATTTTAACTAATTTTTGTTGTTGTCGACAAACGGGTTCATCGTAAGGATGATTTTGTTTGATACTGTCTGGTAGATATACCCATATTTGGATATCTCGGTAATATGTTGTAGACAATAGAATTGTCTATCTGTCTTTCTTTGTATCTTTATGTAGCCTACGCCTATAACTCGTGTTCGGATGCTTGGAGCATCGTAAAATTAGGTATGGCAACCATGAGAGTCAATACACCAATCATTTATAAAACTCTTCACCGCACTTTTCATACAGTAGAAGGGTGGATATAGAGAAAAACTTCTCAATACATGCTAAAATAGGCGAAATATAAAAATTATCCTAGAAGGACGACCGAAGCATATGTTGCGCTTCTCAATGTGAGACCCAAAATTCGGGAATCTATAAAGGGTCTCCTAAAACTACATTTCAAGGGCCTTAAATTAACCATGTGTGCGATATTCCCAGAAAACTAACTTCTTTCTGATAAACTTGAAGGAATGACAAACCGGTAACCATTGCAACAGTAGCTCAAGTGATAATGTCTGGTGTTAACAACGAACACCGTTCGAAGAACGGGTACTTCTGCTAGTATCTTTATATATATAATTCTTCGACACGTGTGTATGTCACTGAACTCCTTCTAAACGACTGAACCGATTGTGACGAAATTTGGTATGTACATTAGGGTGGATCCATGTATGGTTTAGATTCACAATCTGACCTGATAGGTGGAATGAACACAATTTTAGAACCACAATTTAGACACAATTTTAGAACCACAATATACAGTCAAAAACAGTCGTCATGGAAACCACTAGCCTTGGCCTTGGTGAAAGCTGATGTCTTTGGACGGTTTGTCTCTGCACGTTAGAGCCACCTGGTCGTATCCTGTGCAACTACAGCCATAACATACACTCCGCCCGTGGCGAAAAGTTGTGTTTGATACCAAAGGTGGCAGTGATGTCGAATTCTACTGTTTGTTTCTGCACGTTAGAGCGCTTCAAAGTCCCGTATGCGTTCATATACCATTCATCCCATTGCGATGAAACTTGGGTGAGATGTTGAGTGTACTCCAGGGAGGTGTTTGGCTTAGTAAATTATTTTACAATAGATAGCGCACGACTAGTTTCAACAAATGAGCGACGACGCACGAAGCGTTTCAAGAAGGTCCCGTATGCGTTCAAATACCATTCGTCCGATAGCGATGAAACTTGGGTGAGATGTTGTGTACACTCCGGGAAAGGCTTCTGGCTTAGTAAATTCATTTTATAATAGGTAGCGCACGAGTAGATTCAACAAATGAGCGATGATGCGCGAAGCGTTTCAACAAAATCCCGTATAAGTTTATTTACCATTCATCAATTGAGATGAAACTTTGATGAGTTGTTGTGTACACTTACCTGAAGGTTTCTAACTTAGTAAATCCATTTCATAGGAGGTTGCGCACGAGTAGATTCAACAAATGAGCGACGACGAGCGAACGTTTAAACTAAGTCACGTATGCGTTCATATACAATTCATCCGATTGCAATGACACTATGGTGAGATATTGTGTACACTTACGTGAGGGTTTCTAAATTAGTAAATCCATTTCACAGGAGGTTGCGCACGAGTACATTCAACAAATGAGCGACGAAGCGCGAAGCGTTTCAATAAGATCCCGTATGCGTTCAAATACCATTCGTCCGATCGCGATGAAACTTGGGTGAGATGTTGTGTACACTCCAGGGGGAGGCTTCTGGATTAGTAAATCCATTTTACCATAGGTAGCGCACGGGTAGATTCAACAAATGAGTGACGGCACGCGAATCATTTCAACAAAGTACCGTATGCGTCCATATACCATTTATCCGATTGCGATGAAATTGTGGTGAATTGTTGTGTACACTTCAGTAAAGGTTTCTGGCTTAGAAAATTCATTTTACAATAGGTACTGCACGAGTAGATTCAACAAATGTGCGATGGCGCGAGAATCGTTTCAATAAAGACCTGTAGGTGTTCATATACCATTTATCCGATTGCGATGAACCTTTGGTGAATTGTTGAGTACACTCCAGGAAAGGTTTCTGGCTCAGTAAATCCAGTTTTTAATAAGTAGCGCATTAGTAGATTCAACAAATGTGTGATGGCATGCGAATCGTTTAATGAAAATCCCGTATGCGTTCATATGTCATTCATCCGATTCCGATGAAACATTGATGAGTTGTTGTGTACACGCCAGCGAAGGTGTTCAACTTGGTAAATCCATTTTACAATATTGGTAGCGCACGAGTAGATGAAACAAATGAGTGACGACGCGCGAAGTGTTCCAACAAAAACCCGTATGCGTTCATATACTATTCATCGATTGCGACGAAACTTTGATGAGTTGTTGTGTACACTTACGTGAAGCATTCTAACTTAGTAAATCCATTTCACAGTTGGTAGGGCACGAGTAGATTCAACAAATGAGTGACAGCGCACGAATCATTTAAACCTAATCCCGTATGCGTTAAATGCCATTTATCCGTTTGCGATGAAACTTGGGAGAGTTGTTGTGCACGCTCCAACGAATGTTTCTAAATCAGTAAATTCAATTCACGATAGTTAAGAGGCAGAGAAATTGAAAAAAAATATTGTATATCCAAAAGCACTTCAAGAAACAACACTTTCTTTGATTGGCAGGACAACGTCTGCCGGGTCAGCTTGTTTATATATATAATTCTTCGACACGTGTGTATGTCACTGAACTCCTCCTAAATGGCTGGACCGATTTCGATGAAATTGTGTATGTATGTTAGGGTGGGTCCATGTATGGTTTAGATTCACAATTTGACCAGATAGGTGGAATTTTAGAACCACAATTTACACACAATTTTAGAACCACAATACACAGTCATAAACATTCGTCATGGAAACCGCTAGCCTTAGTGAAAAGTGGTCTTTTGGACTGATTGACTCTGCACGTTAGAGCCGCCTGGTCGCATCCTGTGCAACGACCGCCATCACATACACTCCGCCCGTGGCGGAAAGTTGTGTTTTATACCAAAAGTGGCAGTGATGTCGAATTCTACTGTTTGTCTCTGCACGTTAGAGCGTTTCACAGTCCCGTATACGTTCATATACCATACATCCGATTGCGATGTAACTTGGGTGAGATGTTGAGTGCACTCCAGGGAAGGTGTTTGGCTTAGTAAATCCATTTTACAATAGATAGCGCACGACTAGATTCAATAAATGAGCGACGATGCGCGAAGCGTTTCAAAAAGGTCTCGTATGCGTTCAAATACCATTCGTCCGATAGCGATGAAACTTGGGTGAGATGTTGTGTACACTCCAGGGAAGGCTTGGGTTAGTAAATTATTTTAAATAGGTAGCGCACGAGTAGATTCAACAAATGAGCGACAACTCACGAAGTGTTTCAACTAAATCCCGTATAAGTTTACATACCATTCATCGATTGCGATGAAACGTTGATGAGATGTTGTGTAGACTTACGAGAAGGTTTCTAACTTAGTAAATCCATTTCACAGGAGGTTAAGCACGAGTAGATTCAACAAATGAGCGACGACGCGCGGAGCGTCTCAACAAGGTCCCGCATGCGTTCAAATACCATTCGTCTGATAGCGATGAAACTTGGGTGAGATTTTGTGTACACTCCAGGGAAGGCTTCTGGGTTAGTAAATTATTTTAAATAGGTAGCGCACGAGTAGATTCAACAAATGAGCGACAATGCGCGAAGAATTTCAACATAATCCCGTATAACTTTATATACCATTCATCGATTGCGATGAAATTTTGTTGAGATGTTGTGTACACTTACAAGAAGGTTTCTAACTTAGTAAATCCATTTCGCAGGAGGTAGCGCACGAGTAGATTCAACAAATGAGCGACGACGTGCGAAGCGTTGCAACAAGGTCCCGTATGCGTTCAAATACCATTCGTCCGATAGCGATGAAACTTGGGTGAGATGTTGTGTACACTCCAGGGGAGGCTTTTGGATTAGTAGTTCAATTTTACAACAGGTATCGCACGAGTAGATTCCACAAAAGAACTACGACGCGCGAACGTTTAAACAAAGTCCCGCATGCGTTCGTATACCATTCATCCGATTGCAATGAAACTTGGGTGAGATGTTGTGTACACTTACGTGAGGGTTTCTAACTTAGTAAATTCATTTCACAGGAGGTTGCGCACGAGTAGATTCAAAAATGGGCGACGACGCGCTAAGCGTTTCAATAAGGCCCGTATGCGTTCAAATACCTTTCGTCCGATTACGATGAAACTAGGGTGAGATATTGTGTACACCCTACGGAAGGTTTCTGGCTCAATAAATCCATTTTACAAAAGGGAGCGCACGAGTAGATTCAACAAATGAGTGACGGCACGCGAATCATTTCAGCAAAGTACCGTATGCGTCCATATACCATTCATCCGATTGGTATGAAACTTTGGTGATTTGTTGTGTACACTTCAGTAAAGGTTTCTGGCTTAGTAAATTCATTTTACAATAGGTAGCGCACGAGTAGATTCAACAAATGAGTGACGACGCACGAAGCGTTCCAACAAAATCCCGTATGCGTCCATATACTATTCATCGATTGCGATGAAACTTTGATGAGTTGTTGTGTTCACTTACGTGTAGCTTTCTAACTTAGTAAATCCATTTCACAGTTGGTAGATCACGAGTAGATTCAACAAATGGGTGACAGTGCACGAATCATTTAAACAAAATCCCGTATGCGCCATATATGACATTAATTCGATTGCGATGAAACTTTGGAGAGCTGTTGTGCACGCTCCCACGAATGTTTCTAGATTAGTCAATTCATTTCACGATAGTTTAGAGGCAGTTAACAGAAATTGAAAAAAATATTATGTATCCAAAAGCACACCAAGAAACAAAGTTACAACACTTTCCTTGATGGGCAGGACAACGTCTGCCGGGTCAGCTAGTATATATATATAAATGAATTGCTGTTCGTTAGTCTCGCTAAAACTCGAGAACGGCTAGACCGATTTGGCTAATTTTGGTCTTGAATTATTTGTGGAAGTCCAGAGAAGGTTTAAAAGGTGAATAAATATGAAAGTTGCAGCGCACGAGTAGATTCAACAAATGAGTGACGGCACGCGAATCGCTTAAACTATGTCCCGTATGCGTTTATATACCATTTACCGATTGCTATGAAACTTTGTTTGTATTGATGAGCACACTCCAGGAAATGTTTCTGACTTAGTAAATCCTTTTTGCAATAGGTAGCGCACGAGTAGATTCAACAAATGAGCGACGACGGGCGAAACGTTTCAACAAAGTCCTGTATGCGCTCACAAACCATTCGTTCGATAGCGATGAAACTTGGGTGAGAGGTTGTGTACACTACAGGCAAGGTTTCTGGCTTAGTAAATCCATGTTATAATAGGTAGCGCACGAGACGATTCAACGAATGAGCGACGACGTGCGAAGCGTTTCAACAAAGTCCCGTATGCGTCTGATTGCGATGAAACTTGGGTGAGATGTTGTGCACACTTCAGCGAAGGTTTCAGGCTTAGTAAATCCACTTTAAAATACGTATCGCACAAGTAGATTAAACAAATGAGCGACGACGCGCGAAGTGTTTCAACATAGTCCCGTATGCGTTCATATACCATTCGTCCGATAGCGACTAAACTCGGGTGAGTTGTTGTGAACACTCCAAGGAAAGTTTCAGGCTTAGTAAATCCATTTTACAATAGGTAGCGCACGAGTAGATTCAACAAATGATCGAAGACGAGCGAAGCGTTTCAAAAAAGTCCTGTATGCGTTCATATACCATTCGTCCGATAGCAATTAAACTTGAGTGAGATGTTGTGTACACTTCAGTGAAGGTTTCTGGCTTAGTAAACCCACTTTACAATATGTATCGCACAAGTAGATTTAACAAATAAGCGACGGCACGCGAATCGTTTAAGAAAGGTCCCGTATGAGTTCATGTACCATTCATCCGATTGCTATGAAACTTTGGTGAACTATTGTGCACACTCCAGGAATGGTTTTTGACTTAGTAAATCCTTTTTCAAATTGGTAGCGCACGAATAGATTCAACAAATGAGCGACGACGGGCGAAACGTTTCAACAAAGTCCTGTATTCGTTGACATACCATTCATCCGATAGCGACGAAACTTGGGTGAGAGGTTGTGTACACTACAGGCAAGTTTTATGGCTTAGTAAATCCATGTTATAATAGGTAGCACACGAGTAGATTCTACAAATGAGCGACGATGTGCGAAGCGTTTCAACAAAGTCCCGTATGCGTTCATATACTATTCGTCTTATAGCGATGAAACTTGGGTGAGATGTTGTGTACACTTCAGGGAAGTTTTCTGGCAGAGTAAATCCACTTTACAATAGGTATCGCACAAGAAGATTAAACAAATGAGCGATGACGCGCGAAGTGTTTCAACATAGTCCAGTATGCGTTCATATACCATTCGTCCGATAGCGACTAAACTTGGGTGAGTTGTTGTTTACACTCCAGGGAAAGTTTCAGGCTTAGTAAATCCATTTTACAATAGGTAGCGCACGAGTAGATTCAACAAATGTTCGAAAACGCGCGAATCGGTTTAAAAAAGGCCCATATGCTTTCATATACCATTCATCCGATTGCTATGAAATTTTGGTGAATTATTGTGCACACTCCAGGAAAGGTTTCTGACTTAGTAAATCCTTTTTGCAATAGGTAGCGCACGAGTAGATCCAACAAATGAGTAACGGCGAGCGTATCGTTTTAAAAAAATATCCGTATGCGTTCATATACCATTCATGCGATGGCAATGAAATTTGGTGAAATGAGGTGTCAATTCCCGCAAAGATTTCTGATTTAGTAAATCCATTTTACAATTGGTAGCGCACGAGTAGATTCAACTAATGAGCGACAGCGCGTGAATAGTTTGAACCAAGTCCCGTATGCGTTCATATACCATTCATCCGATTTTGATAAAACTTTGGTGAGTTGAGTACAGTCCTGCGAAGGTGTACGAATTAGTAAATCCGTTTTTCAATGTGTGGCGCACAAGTTGATTCAACAAATGGGCAACGACACGCGAATCGTTTAAACAAAGTCCAGTATGCGTTCATATACCCTTCATCCGATTGCTATGAAACTTTGGTGAATTATTGTGCACACTCCAGGATAGGTTTCTGACTTAGTAAATCATTTTTACAATAGGTAGCGCACGAGTAGATTCAAGAAATGAGTAACGGCACGCGTATCGTTTAAAAAATATCGTATGCGTTCATATACCATTCATGCGATTGCAATGAAATTTGTTGAAATGTTGTTTCCACTTCCACGAAGATTTCTGATTTAGTAAATCCATTTAACAATTGGTAGCGTACGAGTAGATTCAATTAATGAGCGACAGCGCGTGCATCGTTTCAACTAAGTCCCGTATAAGTTCATATACCATTCATCTGATTGTGATTAAACTTTGGTGAGTTGAGTACAGTCCTGCGAAGGTGTATGAATTAGTAAATCCGTTTTTCAATGGGTGGCGCACAAGTAAATTCAACAAATGAGTGACGGCGCACGTATCGTTTAAACAAAATCCCGTATGCGTTCATATGCCGTTCATACGATTGCGCTGAAACTTTTATGTGTTGTTGTGTACACGCCTGGGAAGGTTTTCGAATTAGTAAATCAATTTTACAATAGGTAGCGTACGGGTATATTCAACAAATGGGTGACGGCGCTCGAATCGTTTCAACAAAGTCCCGTATGCGTTCATAAACCATTCATTTCATTGCGATGAAAATTTTTTGAGTTGTTGAGCACGCTCCCATGATTTTTTTGAGATAATAAATCAATTTTACAATAGTTTAGAGGTGGTTAACGGAAAAAGAAAAAATATTGGGAATCCAAAAGCATTTCAACAAAGTTTACAACGCCAACACTTTCTTTGATTGGCATTGCAACGCATGCCAGGTACAGCTAGTATATATATATATATAAACAACTAGTTCCTTGAAGAACTATACAGAATATTTTCATATATCCTACTCATATTAATTGCCTCTATCAACATAATACATCCATTTTACAACAGGTAGCGCTCTCACTTTTTGCTTTCACTTTTTCTCCTACTTTTGCTCTCATATTAATGCCAACTCTCATAACTATGAGCAGCAGCAAAATGTAAATGGAATAATATTTCTGATAATGTTGAAAACAAAGTCCTGAGATCTTGGGGTTGATTTCCCACTGTTCATGTAATTATTATTGTTGACGGTACTTTGGAAATTCCACCTTAAAAAAAATGAAACCACTTGAATATTTTTTAACTGTTATTAGTATTATTATTACCCAAGTCTCTTTACTAAAATTTAATTCATGTGTATTAGTAGATTTGAAAGTCTCAACAACCAGCTATGGTTGCTCTTACTTTTTGCTCTCATATTTGCTCCCACGTTTTGCTTTCACATTTGCTCTCACTTCAGCTCACACTTTTTTTTCTCACTTTTTACTCCCATATTAATGCCAACTCTTATAACTATAAGCAGCAGCAAAATATAAATTGAATAATATTTCTGATAATGTTCAAAACAAAAGTCCTGAGGTCTTGGGTTTGAATTCTCAACTATGGTTGTCAGCCAATGAGTTACACTACAGAAAACTTTTATTTTTGTGTTGTGTTGCATGATAATTTGGCCACCTCGCGGTGTAGTGGATAGTATACTTGGATGTTATCCGAGAGGTTTTGGGTTCCAACTCGACTATGCCCAGAATTTAATTCTTGATCTGAGAGTTGGAAGGTGAAGTTAGGTCAAGTTAGGTTAGGTGAAGTTAGGTCAAGTTAGGTTAGGTGAAGTTGGGTTAGGTTAGGTGAAGTTAGGTTAGGTTAGGTTGGATAAAGTTAGGTTAGGTTAGGTTAGGTGAGATTGTTTTAGTAAAACACCACATTTGCCCCCTCTTTTAACTCACTCATTTTGCTCGCTCTTTTTGCTCTCACTTTTTGCTCTCACGTTTGCTTTCACATTTGCTCCCACTTTCTGCTCTCATATTTGCTCACACTTGTTTGCTCCCACTTTTGTTTAAATTTTTTGCTCCCACTTTTTTGCTCCCACTTTTTGCTCCCACTTTTTGCTCCCATATTTCATCCCACTTTTTTTTTGCTCTCATATTTGCTCCCACTTTTGCTTACACTTTTTGCTCCCACTTATTTCTCTCACTTTTTGCTCCCTCTTTTGCTTTCACATTTGCTCCCACTTTTTGCTCCCATACTTGCTCCTACTTTTTTTTGCTCTCATATTTGCTCCCACTTTGGCTTTCACATTTGCTCCCACAGTATGCTCCCTTAATTGCTCCTACTTTTTTTGCTCTCATATTTGCTCCCACTTTTGCTTACACTTTTTGCTTCTACTTTTTTGCTCCCACATTTGCATCCATTGTTTTTATTACCAAGTTGTCTTTACTATAGCTTAGTCTATGCTTGACAGTTGATATGGAAGTATCAGTGACTAGGTATGGTAAGCCTCATGCATACTATAAAGGATATTCATATATTGTGAAACGAACCAATAAAAGTGGAACTGTTATTTGGCGTTGTTCAAAACAACGTTCAAAACAATGTCGCAGTGAGCTAAAGAGTAAAAATAGTGAGGTTTTAAGTGTCAGTGATCATCAATGTAGTGTACTACATGAAACATTGTTGCTGTCAACAGAAAATCATAAAAATGCTAAAAAGCAAGTGCTGCAAAACAATACTACTACTGAAAATACTTCAATGTTCAAAAAACCCTTAACATTATCAAAAGCCACGCAGACTCTACATGAGGACACTGTAGAGGGAGAAAGAGCAACAGGAACAGGTAGAGGAACAGGAATATTTAACTGGTTTTAGTGATGTTGAGGATAATAATTATGCTGCTTATGATTATAATAGTGATAATGACGTTTTTATACCTATTGTTCGCCATGGAAAAAAGATCTACAAAAAGCTTTGATTTAAAACTATAACACACTATCGTAAAGGCAAAGACTTGTATTAAGTATGCATTTATTGTCATAATCGTGTATACTTTGCAATGTTAAATATTGTAACTTTGTACAAAATAAAACAGCATTGTAACATCATTTGCATTTATTTACAAACTTTATATACAGTACATTTTTTGGTTTCATCATAATATTTTTAAAGACAATACTAAAAAGTAAAACATCATTATTCTATACACATTTTTTTTCTTTCAGTCTATTGTCATCACTTATATTTTTCCATTATTATTTCACATTTTTTTAAATTTAATTAAAACGGACCATACACCTATTATTTTTAAAACCTTCATAAATTAAGTGTACAGGTTGCACAGCATTATTCACTTCATCAAAAACACTCTCCGTCATATCATTAAGCCGTGTAGGGCAGAAATGTCTCAAAATTTTCGCATACACAAAGTACACGATCACCATATGTGTTTTCAATTTCCGAATCTTGATAATCCGAAATGGAATATGCGTTGGCAATTCGCTGAGCTTCTTTGTCTCTAAGCCACATGCTTGTCCAACAGCATTCAAAACATTCATTGTAGTAGTCTATAAACAAAAGAAAAGCATATCTATTACACAGCTTGTAATAATATTGTGCATATAGCTATTTTGCACTATGCATTGCTATTAAATTATACTTTTTATGCAAGAAATGCCCTAACTGTAGCAGAAACTACTTTTCTGCATATAGCACAAGTGTTAAGTTCTAATGCACACCTGACACATGCTAGCATGTGTCCTCAGGGAAAAATACAAAACCTAGTTCTTCTTGATAACTGATTTTACATAATTGTTGGTCACACTTTTGTATCTGTTCGTGAGACAAGTCTTTTTTTCAGCCTCATGTATTTACTCCGCGTGTTCTAACTCTAAAGGCACTTTTTTCTCTTGTGCTGCAATCACGTTTTCTTTACGAATAGTGTTCACAAATTCCTGACCTTTAAGCAACACCATGTATCATCAGTTAGGTAACCAACGAGCGTGTTGCACAAAAGGGTCGTCAGTTATTTGCCAATCCTTTAAAGCAAATCCACAATAAAAACATATTGTTTTATCCCCTTCACCAGGATAAAAAAAACAGCTTCACTTAGCTGTTTTGTAAGGTGTTTTAATATTAATGGCCAAACATTTTTATAAGATTCTAAACGTTTTTCAACAGAGCTGTACTCTGGGTGTGCTAGCGCTTTAGTTTTGCAAACTCCCAATTTTTCAAAAGAACATGCCAATTCAACACTGTCTATGGCATATGGACCACATATAACGACACTACCCTTGTTGGCTGGTAATACATCATTGTTATTATTTATTTGTGATTCAGCAACGTAAGTAGCGGCCAATGGCCTTGAAGTTCGGTAAAATGGATACACTGGTAGGTTACCCACTTGTTTTCCAAGCATGTAAGGACAACAAGGAGACCATCGCAAATGGTCTCTAAAGGGATCATCCCCTTCTACCCAGTGTGAAAGTTCAATACGACAAAACACACAGCGCACCACATCTTCTCGGTTCAAGTAAAAAAAACGGCTTTTGCAAGTTTATGTGTTGACAAAAAGCCTACAGGCCAGGATTCAAATGTTAACCAACGATCATGTTCTGATTTTAAATTTAACCCACGTGGTAAACCAACTTGCTCACTTGTTGTATTTGGTACTAACGCCATGTGTTATAATAATTTTTTTTTCAATTTGTAAGTGATTAACATTGCACAGAGTACTTTAAAGCACAATGTATGCTTTTTTCACTGTCTGTTCACTGTGTTAAAGGAGAATGACCACACCTAAAAAAAACATCACTCGATCAATCAATCAATCAATACTTGTAAATAAAACGTTAACGTTAATTGGCATTAATATTTCAAAACACAAAAAAAATAATAATAAACTGTATGCCGGCACTAACAATGACCCATGTACTTATTTTCTTTTTATAAAGCTACAGTCATTACATCCCCCTTTATCCAATATATAAACAAAAATGAATGAATGTCATATCGTTTTATTCAGATTATCATGTTCAAACCTGTGGATATTCGTTGAGTCCATAGGGAACCGCCCATAAATTTAATTTAAATTTTTGTCTTTAGAAAATCCAATATGGCCTTGTACATTTCCCCGTCAACAACCAATATGGTCTTGTACCTTTTGCCAATACATAGCCTTTAATCAATAAGGCAATTATCGTCCCAGTCATGTACAGGTAATGAATTTTTTTGTATTGTTGTTTTCAGTAGTGGTAAAATGGAATAGCATTTTAAGTTTAGGCTTACCTCAGTTTTAAATAGTTCACTCTTTGGCAATGGTTTTGCTCTAGTGCGTCTCGGGTTTTCAGCAACTGCTGTGGCGGTAAGGCTTTTCTTTCCAAGTTTCTTAAAATAAATCAAATAAACCGCTATATATACCTAAATTCTGGTTAATACATGCATTTCATAAAACAAAATAAAATGAAATAATATCAAACAAAAAATGAAACAAGTTAGTTTCAAAAAATAATCTCACCTTCACTTGCACTGGCTTGTTGCTGTTTCCTTCTAGTGAGCTCAAAAGTGCAATGGTTTCTTGTATCACAGACATGTAAGGTATATCGGTTATCTGCAAACAAATAAATAAATAAAAATCATTAATTACCTAATCAATAACTACAAATTTAAGGTTCATTAGCATGACATTATTAAAATAATCATTCATAGGTACTTACCAAAAACAAAGAGGCTTTTTCTTCCAATGTTCAGTTCAGAGCTCTACTGTATACGTCTATTTGCTGGTCCTGTCAGTGTATTACTAAACACAAACCTTATCAGTCTGCTTAGCAACATAAAAAGTTGCATTTTCTCAGCGTTTTGACCTTGAAATGTTGTCTCTCTCACACGTGTTCCCACGCCTCCCCGCATTCCTCAAACGCGATAAGATTCGCGTACCTTATTCTAGTTTCATGTTTTTAATAAGGAACCAAACTGGCTGCCTCTTATACATTGGTATTACTACTGCATAAGAACCAACATGGCGGATGGTTAAACGCCAGACCAGCTAGCCTCTACCAGGCAAGTAAGCTGATATCGCACTTCCTGCTGACGTAGACATTCCTGCCTCGTCAGCAGCAGCAACAGCTCTCACGAGGCTTCTGGCTAGGTACAATATTCAGTCTCCAGTGAGCAGAACTGTGTGTGTGTTAGTAATGAAAACGTGTGTGTCTTAGAACATTTTACTGTAATAATAATCATTAGCAAGCGGCCATCCTCAATACATGACCATGTTAACCACATACTTAAACCACGTCCAAGAATTACTTGGTCATATCCTACAACTGTCTGCTGTGTCAGAGAGCGGTCTCGCTTATTACCGTTTAATAGGATGTTAATGATCCCCTTGAGGGTAAAAAAATCCTAGCACACATTTTCAAATATTCGCCTTCATCCGTCATAGCAAATATCACAAAACCAACCGTAATAAGCTGCCCCGCCATCCCGCCAAAATAGCAATTCATTTCTTCCGGGCACGGTCACCGAAATCGCCATGAGGGATTTTCAAAATATTTGCCTTCATTCATCTGTCATAGGAAAAATATCGGGAAGCGACCCCACGTTCTATATTTTTGTCGCCCCCTCGAAATAGGCATTTACTGTATTCACCATGGCCTGTCATAGCCTCGTTGTAACATACGTCAAGCGCTACCGGCTCTCTGTCTACAAACACTCTTTATTTAAAAAAAATAAAAATTTAAAATGCATAGTTTTTGTTCTAGAGACTTGACATTTATTTTCATTGTAGGGGGGATAGGGACCTTTCATTTATGTCAACCAAACTTATTTGTAAACTTGTTAGTTTCCAAAATATTAGGATTTCAAATAACACTTTTTTCCAAAAAACATAAAAAATAAAAAAGTTTTATTATAAACAATAAAGGTCATAAAGACCATTCGTTTACACTATGGCACAACGTTCTATCATGTTTGGTTTGCAACCTATCACCCACTTTCAAAAACTTTTTTTTAATTTCAAAAATATCAACACACATTCAGCGCAAAGAGGGCCTCAGCTCGAGTCCTACGAAACTTCATTCGTTAAAATCCGACCATCCGTTCGCCAATTATCGCCAATGTTTACCAGAAAGTAGGCTATAATTTTCTTTTCCTCCTAAACCCTTGAAACATGCTGTCCACCTAGAGGGCGTAGCGACCATTCATTAACGTCAAGCAAACTTTTTTTCCAAAATTCACCGTTTCCAAAAATAGCGCCAATTTCAAAATCAAGCATTTTCAAAAAAAAACATACATTCTTAGCAAAGAGGAAGTCAGCCCAACGCCAACAGTACCTCGTTCTTTAAAAACTGATCATGCGTTCGGGAGATATAGCCGAAGTTTATATGAAAGTAGGGGGTGTCACAGAACATACACGACCCCACTACTCTTTCTGCATTATTACCCTAGACACTTGAAATTTATTTTGAGGGTAGAGGGGATAGGGACCTTTCATTTATGTCAAACAAACTTTTTTGTGAACTTCCTAGTTTCCAAAATATAAAAAAATCAAAATTTAAGTTTTTTAACAAATCTCAAAAAATACAAAAGTTTTATTATAAAAAATAAAGGTCATAAAGACCATTCGTTTGAACCTTGGCACAACATTCTATAATGTTTGGTTTTCAAACTATCGCCTACTTTCAAAACCAAAAATTTCCAAAACATTTTTGAAACAAGATGTTCAGTAAAGAACATATAGCCTACTTTCTCCTAAATGCATGGGTATTGTTATAACTCTTTGTCCTTTTCAAGGAGTATGATTGAATGTTGGTTGCAGTAGCTTGTTGAAATACAACGTGCTATAGGGATATTAAACATGAATATGAGGTGCCCTTTGCTAGTGCTACCTCTGTACCATATTTCGTTCAATTCGGTATCACCGTGTTTGAATTGACAGGGAGAATCGATTTGCACACATACTTGGCCACCATCTGCAAACTATTGGGATGATATTCTTGCAGTTTGGTCTGAATATGATTCCCACATAAAGATATGGTGTTGCAAAATTTGGTAGAGACTAGATTATTAGATTGGTCGTAATTACATTTTTGCTTTTAACATTTGGGTGGCCGCGATTACATTTCCGTCAAGATAGCGGTGATATAAAACATGACAATGAGGTGCCCTTTGCTAGTGCTACCTCTGTACCAAATTTCGTTCCATTCAGTTTCACCGTGTTCGAATTGATAAGGGGAATCGATTTTCACATAAAGATGGCCGCCATCCGCAAAATATTAGACTGATGACCTATTAGTTTGGTCAAAGGATGCTCCCTCCATAAAGGTATGTTGTTGCTAAATTTGCTAGAGATCGGATGATTAGGCTAATCGTAATTTGATTTAAGCTTTGAACATTTGTGTGGCCGCCATTGCGTTTCTGTCAATATGGCGGCGATATAAATCATGACACTGACATGCCCTTTGCTAGTGCTATCTCTGTACCAAATTTCGTTCCGTTCGGTTTCCCCGTGTTTGAATTAATAGCGGGAATCGACTTTGACACAAAGATGACCGCCATCCGCAAACTATTAGGCGAATGACCTATTAGATTGGTCAACGGATGCTCCCTCCATAAAGGTATGTTGTAGCTAAATTTGCTAGAGATCGGATGATTAGGCTAATAGTAATTTGATTTAAGCTTTGAACATTTGTGTGGCCGCCATTACGTTTCTGTCAATATGGCGGCGATATAAAACATGACACTGAGATGCCCTTTGCTAGTGCTATCTCTGTACCAAATTTCGTTCCATTCGGTTTCACCGTGTTTGAATTAATAGGGGGAATTGATTTTCACACAAAGATGGCCGCCATCCGCAAACCGTTACGCTGATGACCTATTAGTTTGGTCAAAGGATGCTCCCCCTATATAGGTATGTTGTTGCAAAATTTGGTAGAGATCGGATGATTAGGTTAGTCGTAATTTGATTTAAGCTTTGAACATTTGTGTGGCCGCCATTACGTTTCCGTCAAGATGGCGGCGATATAAAACATGACACTGAGGTGCCTCTTGTTAGTACTACCTCTGTACCAAATTTCGATCCATTCGGTTGCACCGTGTTAGAATTAATAGGGGGAATCGATTTTCACACAAAGATGGCCGCCATCCTCAAACTATTACGCTGATGGCCTATTGGTTTGGTCAAAGGATGCTCCCTCCATAAAGGTATGTTGTTGCAAAATTTGGTAGAGATCGGATGAATAGGTTAGTCGTAATTTGATTTAAGCTTTGAAAATTTGTGTGGCGGCCATTACGTTTCCGTCAAGATGGCGGCGATATAAAACATGACACTGAGGTGTCCTTTGCTAGTGCTACCTTTGTACCAAATTTCGTTCAATTCGCATTCACCGTGTTCGAATTGATAGGGGGGACAGACATTCAGAGTACACACACTCACACACACACAGACACACACACACAGACACACACACAGACTCACACACACACATACACACACACAGACAGACACACGTTTTTCGCCCTGTGTTGATCTCATAAGTCTACTTTCATTTTTTGCAAAAATCGAAAGTAGGCTAAAAATATAATGAGTGGTCCATAGGAAAGGGGGACTCAGACCGAGTCCTACGACACCTCATTCGTTAAAATCCAACCAAGCGTTCGAGAGATATCGGCTTGGACTCACACGGCGGCCATAACACTCGTTTAAACCCCCCTCACTCCCCTACATCGATACAACAAATGAGCGACGACGCGCGAAGCGTTTCAACAAAGTCCCATATGCGTTCATATAACATTCGTCCGATACCGATGAAACTTGGATGACATATTATGTACACTCCAAGGAAGGTTTCAGGCTTAGTAAATTCATTTTACAACAGGTAGCGCACGAGTAGTTTCAACAAATGAGCAAAGAGGCGCGAAGCGTTTCAAAAAAGACCCGTATGCGTTCATATACCATTCGTCCGATACCGATGAAACTTGGATAAGATGTTGTGTACACTTATTAAGTCCACTTACGATAGGTAGGGCACGAGAATAGATACAACAAATGAGCAACGACGCGCGAAGCGTTTCAAAAAAGTCCCATATGCATTCATATACCATTCGTCGGATAGCGATGAAACATAGATGAGAAATTAAGTACACTCCAGGGGAGGTTTCGGGCATAGTAAATCATTATACAATGGGCAGCAGACGAGCAGATTCAACAAATGAGTGACGACGCGCGAAGCGTTTCAACAACGTCCCGTATGCGTTCATGTACCATTCGTCAGATAGCGATGAAACTTGGGTGAGATGTTGTGTACACTCCAGGGAAGGATTCTGGCTTAGTACATGCATTTTAAAGTAGGTAGCGCACGAGTAGATTCATCTTATGAGCGATGGCACGCGAAACGATTCAACAAAGTCCCGTATGCGTTCATATGCCATTCATCAGATTGCGACGACACTTTGATGAGTTATTTTGTACACGCCAGGGAAGATTTTCGACTTAGAAACTCTATTTTTTAATATTTTGGGCACAAGTAGATGCAAAAAAAATGTCTGACGACGCGTGAAGCGTTTCAACGAAATCCTGTATGCGTTCATATGCCATTCATCGATTGCGACGAAACTTTGATGAGTTGTTGTGCACACTCCCTGGATATTTGTAGGCGTAGTTAATCCAATTTACAATAGATAGCACAAGAGTAGCTTAAACAAATGGGTGATGGCATCGCGTTCATACACAATTCGCGCGATTGCGATCAAATTTTGGTGAATTGTTGTGCACACTCCCGGGAACGAAAGAGGCATAGTAAATCCAATTTACAATAGATAGCGCGCGAGAAGCTTCAACAAAATTACGGGAGATTCGTTTCAAAAAATTCCCACATGTGTTCATATACCGTTCATCCGATTGCGATGAAACTTTGGCGAATCGTTGAGTACAGTCCAGGGAAGGTTTCTGGATTAGTAAATCCACTTGACGGTAAGTAGGGCACGAGTAGATACAACAAATGAGCGACCACACGCGAAGCGATTCAACAGAGTCCCATATGCGTTCATATACCATTCGTCCGATAGCGATGAAACTTGGGTGAGATGTTGTGTATACTTCATGGAAGGTTTCTGGCTTATTAAATCCACTTTACGATAGGTAGGGCACGATTAGATACAACAAATGAGCGATGACGCGTTTAACAAAGTCCCATATGCGTTCATATACCATTCGTCCGATAGCGATGAAACTTAGATGAGATATTAAGTACACTCCAAGGAAGGTTTCAGGCTTAGTAAATCCATTTTACAATAGGTAGCGCACGGGTAGATTCAACAAATGAGTGACGACGCGCGAAGCGTTTCAACAACGTCCCGTATGCGTTCATATACCATTCGTCCAATAGCGATGAAAATTGGGTGAGATGTTGTGTTCACTCCAGGGAAGGATTCTGGCTTAGTACATGCATTTTAAAGTAGGTAGCGCATGAGTAGGTTCATCTTATGAGCGACGGCACGCGAATCATTACAACAAATTCCCGTATGCGTTCATATGCCATTCATCAGATTGCCATGACACTTTGATGAGTTATTTTCTACGCGCCAGGGAAGATTTTCGACTTAGGAACTCCAATTTTTAATGTTATGCGCACAAGTAGATGCGACAAATGTGTGACAACGCGTGAAGCGTTTCAACAAAATCCTGTATGCGTTCATATGCCATTCATCGATTGCGATGAAACTTTGATGGGTTGTTGTGCACACTCCCGGGATATTTCTAGGCGTAGTTAAGCCAATTTATAATAGATAGCGTGCGAGTAGCTTAAACAAATGAGTGATGGCATCGCGTTCATACACAATTGCGATGAAACTTTGGTGAATCGTTTAGTACACTCCGGGAAAGGTTTCAGGCTTAGTAAATCTGTATTAAAATAGGTAGCGATCGAGTTGATTCAACATATGTGTGACAGCACACGAATCGTATAAATGAAATTCCGTATGTATTCATATGCCATTCATCCGATTGCAATGAAACTTTGGTGAGTTGTTATGGACGTTCCCACAAATGTTTCTGAATTAGTTAATCCATTTTACGATAGTTTGAAGGCAGTTAGCGGAAATTGAAAAAAAAAAGAATTGTGTATCCAAAAGCACGTCAAGAAACAAAATTACAACGCCAACACTTTCTTTGATTGGCATTGCAACGCATGACGGGTTTAGCTAGTATATTACACACATCAAAAAAAGTTTTGCATCACCTCGGTTCCCAGATCTCCGGCATATAGACGTTGACTGTGTATATTGTATCCAAGATACAGTCCCTTTGACTGTTCATAGATGTCACTAAAACTGCTCAAAGATGTAAACAACCATGCATGAGCAGGGAGTATTAGACGGAGGGGGTACGACAGCCGATCAGTTCCAGTCATTCCACCAGGACGAAGGTACGCTGCTCATGTTGTCTGTAGTTCTACCATGCCTAGAAGGTCAATACCGCAGTTCGATCGCGTCCGCATTGTTACTTTGTGTCAAGAAGGGCTCTCAACAAGGGAAGTTTCCAGGCGTCTCAGAGTGAACCAAAGCGATGTTGTTCGGACATGGAGGAGGTACAGAGATACAGGAACTGTCGATGACAGGCCTCGCTCAGGCCGCCCAAGGGCTACTACTGTAGTGGATGACCGCTACTTACGGATTGCCGCTCGGAGGAACCCTGACAGCAATGCCACCATGTTGAATAATGCGTTTCGTTCAGCCACAGGACGTCGTGTTTCAACTCAAACTGTGCGCAATAGGCTGCATGATGCGCAACTTCACTCCCGACGTCCATGGCGAGGTCCAGCTTTGCAACCCCGACACCATGCAGCGCGGTACAGATGGGCCCAACAACATGCTGAATGGACCCCACGGAATTGGCATCACGTTCTCTTCACCGATGAGTGTCGCATATGCCTTCAACCAGACAATCGTCGGAGACGTGTTTGGAGGCACCCTGGTCAGGCTGAACGTCTTAGACACACTGTCCAGCGAGTGCAGCAAGGTGGTGGTTCCCTGATGTTTTGGGGTGGCATTATGTGGGGCCGACGTACGCCACTGGTGGTCATGGAAGGCTCCGAAACGGCTTTACGATACCTGAATGACATCCTCCGACCCATAGTGCAACCATATCGGCAGAATATTGGAGAGGCATTTGTCTTCATGGACGACAATTCTCGACCTCATCGTGCACATCTTGTGAATGCGTTCCTTCAAGATAACGACATCGCTCGACTACAGTGGCCAGCATGTTCGCCAGACATGAACCCTATCGAACATGCCTGGGATATGTTGAAAAGGGCTGTTTATGGACGTCTTGACCCACCAACCACTCTCAGAGATTTACGCCGAATTGTCGTTGAGGAGTGGGACAATTTGGACCAACAGTGTCTTGATGAACTTGTGGATAGTATGCCACGGCGAATACAGGCATGCATCAATGCAAGAGGACGTGCTACTGGGTATTAGAGGTAGTGGTGTGTACTGCAATCTGGACCACAAATGCTGAAAGTCTAGCTGTATGATGGTACAACATGCAATGTGTGGGTCTCATGAGCAATAAAACGAGCTGAAATGTTGTTTGTGTTGATCTCTATTCCCTTTGTATTTAACGGTTCCGGAACTCTTGGAACCGAGGTGATGCAAAACTTTTTTTGATGTGTGTATATTAATTCAAAGTAGGAGTAAAGATTCAGCGAGAAATAATTTCAACTCGAACATTTGCTGATCACATCTTTGCCGACACACAAGAGGATATGAATGAGTTTGTAAATGGTATGGATGCTGCCTTGAGGAAATAATTCATGATGAAAATTAATAAATGTAAAACAAAACTATTAGAATGTAGCCGAAAGATATCAGATACCCTATATACGTCAAATTGCCATGGGAATATGAGACTTTTTGTAACTTAGGAAGCAAAATAACCAGAGATCGATGAAGCAAAAATATATAAAAGTATGTTGGCACAGGCAAGGAAGGCATTTCTACAGAAAAGGAATCTGTTGACATCGAATATAGATTTAGGTGTTATGAAGTCAATATTGAAAGCCTTTGTCTGGACTTTGGCACTCCATTGAAGTGCAACTTAGACTGTTGGAGCAGTAGAAAAGAGGAGAATTGAATGGATTGAAATGTGGTATTGCAGGAGAATGACGTAGATCAGATGGGCAGATAGTGTTACAAAAGAAGAGGTATTAAGGAGAGAGGGAGATGATAGATGATTCTGGTGACTGCTAAAGAAGAGCAGAGATAGGTTTGTAGGACACAACTAAGACAACCAGGAATAGCGAAGTTAGTTATGGAAGGAAGGTTCGAGGAGAAGAACGGTAGACCAAGGTTAAAATATGTTTAACAGATTGCCTCGGATGTAGGGTGCAGTGACTATATAGAGATGATATTATTACCTCAGGAAAGGGAGGCATGGGGGGCTGCATCAAACCAGTCAAAAGACTGAAGACTCAAACAACAACAACAACAACAACAAAGGTGAAATATAATGCGACAAGCCAACATGGATTATCATGTGTTCTCATCGTAAGGTTGGCCAGGATAGTTCTCGTATCACTCCTTTGTTTAGAATGCATTCGGTGTACTTATACCATGAAAATAATGTAACATCTTCGTACAAAAATACAAAGTTCACAACAGGCAACTATTACAACATGATAGTGCCAAAGATATGCTGGCTTCATTTAATGTGCCCTTCACCTATGACAATCAAGTGTCAAGGATATAATGTACCCTTCACCTATGAGAATTAAGTGCCATGGATATGCTTCATATAATGTACCCTTCACCTATGAGAATTAAGATATATCCTCCATTACCTCAGTGAATAGAGCAACACACACACACACAGAGGGAGGTCGTGGGTTTGAGTCCAGCACTAATCAGACAATATAAAGCTTTACCAACCAGCTAGACGTCTTGTGGATTCCGTACTTCACACAACCTAATAGCACACAGGTTCCATATGGCATCAGTGCGGTCTGAATACACAATTCTGTAATCCCTAAATAGCATTGGTGAGAAGCAGGTCATGTCCTTTATGAGATGCAACAAGTAGTAACTCAATAAGGTACTCACCTCCTTCAAATTTTCACCACTCGCTAATGATGGTATTTCTGTTTTGACGCATGTAACAAACTCCGTTATGGAGGCATCTTCTATCTTAATATCCTCAGTGAGATGAGTATCATCCTGCAGAGAAATTACAAGTTTCACAAACACGTTCCTTTGCATAGATGGAATTAAATTTTACACAAGTTTCCATCACTCTGAATACCTTCCAAACATAATGCGACATACAAGACCTAGAACAAAAATGTTGTACAGAATGGCAGTTCTGTTCTCAGAGTTAACATCCCAGACTTGGGAAACTCCATCGGCTAATCTCCATATATATTTGTCCCCGTTCACTTGTTCGTAAACCGCGATGGTAAGTAAGACGACGTGAAAACGCCGATGTTGTAAGCTGAGGACAATATTACGAACTCAGGGTTTGGAAAAAGGCAAACGTGAAGGCTGTGAAAGGATCGAGCCAGCTGTGAAATCCATTGGAAACATGAGATCAAAATAAGGATTGAAGAAACGGACAATACAATACATTGAGTTAGACATTCACCGTACATTGCATGGAAATACTTCGAACAACGCGGAGGAAAATAGGAATAAGAAGTAGCTGATTGCCAACAGAACGGAGAAACCAGAAATGCTACACTACGCACAAAAAAGTACTCGGCGAACGCCTGAGAGGCGGATACGGAGATTTAAACCCACAGTATATAGAATTGAGTATAAGTAGAGTACAAAATATTTCTCATTGAGTGTTGAATACGCGTAGGTTGCCTTCACTTAGGTCCTTTTAAATATGGGTTCAGTACTCACCTCTTTCAAATCTCCACCGCTCGCTAATGATGGTGTTTCTGTTTTGACGCATGGAACAAACTCTGTTATGGTGGATTCTTCTCTCTTAATATCCTCAGTGAGATGAGTATAATCCTGCAGAGAAAATACTTGTTTCACAAACACGTTCCTTTGCATAGATGGAATTAAATCGTACACAAGTTTCCATCACTTTGAATACCTTCCGAACACAATGCGATATAGAAGACCTAGATCAGAATTTATTTTAGAGAATGGCAGTTCTGTTCTCAGAGTAAACATTCCAGACTTGAGTAACTTCATAAGCTGATCTCCATATACGAAGTACGTCCAGAAAGTAAGTTCCGTTTGGTAATATTATTAAATTGTGTACAGATACAGAACAATTATTTATTGCACAAAATTCTACAACCCTCAAACTACTTTTCCACAAAACTGCCGAAATGTTGTCGTAGCGTGGCACGAGTTTTTGTATACCTTCTTCATAGACGTGTGCCGCCTGTGTCTTCAACTAGTTGTACGTTCCGCTGCAGCGCAGTTCCGCATATGCGCGATAGACGCTCTGTATCAAGGAGAAGAAACGTGCGCCATTTGGAGAGCGCTGTCAGCCACGTACGTGCATGTTTACTCGTACAATGTCGGTGTTGATTGAAAATCCCCCTTGTGAAATCAGATCTGTGATTCGTTTTCTGAATGCTAGGAAAGTGAAACCAATTGAAATTTATCGGCAAATTTGCGAAGTGTATGGACAAAATGCGATGAGTGATTCAATGGTGAGAAGATGGGTCCGACAGTTCAATGAAGGACGTAGTGAAGTGCACGATGAAGAACGAAGTGGGCGTCCATCTTAGATTACAGAAGAACTGGTTCACGCGATTGATGACAAGATCCAGGAAAACCTCAGGTTTACAATTAGTGCTTTCGCTATGGAATTTCCCCAAATCTCACGATCACTAATTCATGAAATTGTTACCGAAAAACTGAACTTTCGTAAACTTTGCCGACGTTGGGTACCAAAGATCTTACGGAGCAACACAAAACAAAACGGATGGGTAGTGCACTTCAGTTTTTGACCCGTTACAATGAATGCGGCGAAGAATTTCTGACACAGATAGTCACAGGAGATGAAACTTGGGTTCCTTACGACACCCCTGAATGTAAGCAGCAATCAATGGAATGGAGGCACACTTCATCCCCAGCAAAATTAAGCCGAAACAAATCTTGACACCTCGGAAAATGATGTGCACAGTGTTCTGGGACTGGAAAGGCATCTTATTCATTGATTTCTTACCGCGTGGTCAAACAATCAACGCAGATGCTTACTGCGAGACACTTAGGAAATTGCGCCGCGCAATACAGAATAAGCGCCGAGGGTTGCTGTCAAAATGTGTTTTTCTTCACGACAAGGCACGACCACACACTGCATATGTGACGAAAAACCTCCTACAGGGATTTGGCTGGGACATGTTTGACCACCCTCCGTACAGCCCTTACCTCGCTCCTAGCGACTTTCATCTGTTCACACATCTCAAGTCTTTCCGTGGCGGTCAACACTTCAACAATGACGACGAGCTGAAAGAAGATGTTTCCAACTGGTTGAAGACACAGGCGGCAAACTTCTATGAAGAAGATATCCAAAATCTTTGCCAGGCTATGACAAATGCCTGCAAAAGTTCAGCAGTCATGTGGAAAAGTAGTTTAAGAGGTGAAGAATGTTTGTCAATAAATATTTTTTCTGTATCTGTACACAATTTAATTTTATTACCAAACGGAACTTACTTTCTGGACGTGCCTCGTATATTTGTCCCCGTTCACTTGTTCGTAAACCATAATGGTATGTAAGACCACGTTAAAACACCGATATTGTAAGCTGAGGACAATATCATGAAGTCAGGGTTTGTATAAACGCACTTGTGAAGGCTGTGAAAAGATCGAGCAAGCCATGAAATCCATTGGAAACACGAGATCAAAATAAGGTTTGAAGAAACGGACAATACAATACATTGAGTTAGACATTCACCGTACATTGCATCGAAATACTTCGAACAACGCAGAGGAAAACAGGAAGAGGAAGTAGCTGAATGCCTACATAACGGAGAAGCCAGAAATGCTACACTACGCACAAAAAAAAAGAACTCGGCGAACGCCTGAGAGGTGCATACGGAGATTCGAGCTTCGAACCCACAGTGTATAGAATTGAGTATAACTAGAGAAATAGAGTGCAAAATATTTCTTAGTGAGTGTGGAAAACGCGTAAGTCGCGCGTTCGACGATTTAATACAAAGGTATGTGAATTTATTGAATTTTGCGAACTATCGAGTGCAAGGTCGATTTGCGATAGTTTAAGTACAAGTGCTACACAGAGTTCAAATATGGATCAGAACTATTTGTTGTACTGCGGGTAAACTAATTGTAGGAGGCTTTGATTACCCCAATATTATTATTATTATGGTGTTTGAAGCCAGTGTTGCCTTAGTGAACAAGAGTTTGGTGCTTTTCAGTCGGTCAACACGGTTGTACCCAAATGAGATGGGTTATTTCCTAATCCTGAAAAGAATTCCATGAGATTAATAAATACACTTGGATGACCAGTTTCGATCGTCAAGCGACCATCATCAGAACCAATGCACTTAGGCTATAAAATCTATGTCTGAAAGTATGGGTGAAAATATTTACAATATGCACAATTATTTAGTTGCAGTATTAGTTGAGATAATGCAACTCGTCAGTATTTGTTAGTTGTTGTCTTCGTGAAGTTTTGTTGAGATACTGGAACTGGTGATTGACCTCCGGCAGTTGCCTGCTTGGAGTGAATATGTGGTTGTTGTAGATGGTCAATTCAGATTGTATTGTACAGGCTACTTATCTGGTTGAATCTTGCGCGGTCCTGTTGAGAGCAGTTCATATGGTCACTGGTTGAACTCGAATGAATGGAAATTCCTGTGTGTGAGGGTCCGTTACCTTGCTGGGCTGTTCCCCCTCCCGTATTCCTAAGTCGTCAAATTTATTAAGAGCGTTAAAATCCCTCAGTGTACCTTCCTTCGGATGGGAAGTAAAGCCGACCAGCCCATGTCATAGATTTATTGTATGTAAAAGAACCTTCCACGAACTATAATTGCGTGAAGCTAAATTTGTAGGTTATATTTGATAAACGCTCTATTAGATCCAATGTTCACCGCTAGGTGCCAGCCTAGGTCACATCTAGTAGCCGAGTTCGCGGATAGGTGTCGTTGACGGTAGCATTTGGCAGCAAAAGTACGAACTACTTAAAAGTGATCGTCGGCATTCCTTATCTGAATCACAGATAACACATACTAATACAGCCATCAAAATTAACACCAGTTATCAGACAGATTCTACACACACCTAAAGTACACGGGGTTACATGTCCTAGTTGTCGCAGCCCCTTAACCTTGGACCTACGAAGCAGGACATCATTTTGTCACAATAGCCTTTAACAAGACATTGGTCGCTTTGAACATTGCTCGTTACTGCATCCACTATCATGTTCTTAATTTGTGCCATGGACGAAACAGAGTGGTCGTTTACGTCTGTAAGAAGATCATGTAAACACAACACATAATGTATTGCTATGTGGAGGTGTACATTGGATAGAGTTTGATACATTAACTAAATAAACGTTTTGGCGCAAACGCGACTCGATCACTGCGACGCATAACCTGCAATCTCGGCACTTTCTCATCCCACTTAGCTAATGAGACAGCTCCGATTTAGCACCGAGTTCATGTGACTTGTTCTTGGCAACGCTGCACGTAGTTAAGGCGTTGCCAGAGCCTCGTAACTAAACTCGCATTGCTATTAAATCTATTGGCGGGACTAGGTTTTGCTAGATAAACATTTGTCGTGAATGTCGACAAGGAACCGCATGCTTCACCCTGTATAACGTTCAGTATAGGTGACTAAAACTCAACCAATGAGATGGCTTCTTTCTGTCATCGAAATTTATCTTCACAAAAGTCAAATGCACGTCATCTAAGATTTACGAAATGTTGGTCATATAAAAGCTCATCAATCTCGTCCATGGCTTAAATAGGATTCGAGTGATGAAATATGTTTAAAAATTTCGAACTGAAGCCATCTTGAATTATTTAACACAATTGAACATGAGATGTATCTACACTAAACTCCTAAGAAAGATTTGATGTGATAAGATTCATTTCTTTCGAGTGATTAGATCACCAGAAATGTAATTTGGAAGAGTAAATAATCACACGGAAGCAAAGCTATTGTTTGTACTTAGTAGTCTTCTAGCACCATGCAAAATTTCAGTTTAATTGTTTGAATAGTTTGAGAGATATTGTGAACCAGTGGAATCTGGAATATATCGCATGAACGCCATGTTGGATTGTTATATATACAGGCTGTAGAATTATGTACCAGAATATGAATATTTTGTTCATCATTTCTCACACTTTTTAAGGACACGAGAAATAAAAATGAGATTTAAAAAGTTTTGCAGAACCGCCAGTCTCCAAGTTGTCATAATATTTGAATTAAATCCCAAGTTAGTATATTAAGCCTTGTGTGAAGATACGCCGTGCCTTGTTTCATACTTCTCGAATGTTCATATATATTTCATTTTCACCGCAATGCTGGTTTTGTGCTCAACAGGTTATTTAAAGTCCTATAGATCAACTCATTTCACTAGACTCTATGTATGTTTGTCTACCGCTTATTATTCCAGTTTCCAACGGGGATGAGATGCGAAGAAATACTATGGTATTTACGGCCGGATGCCCTTCCTGACGCCAACCTCATGATATGATTTAATGAGAGATGCAATGAATGAAGGTGAATGAAATTCGGCAATGATGTGGAAGAAAGCGGCCGTGCCCTGTCAGAAGGTACCGTCCCAGCATTTGCCTGGAGTTGAAAATGGCGAAACCAAGGAAAACCATTTCAAAGATGGCCCACGGTGGAGATCGAACCCACGTCTACCGAGCTTGCAGCGACCTTGGTCCCATGACCTGGAGCTGCGCTTTAGCGAGCGTAGCTACCGCTGTTGGTAAAATCTTTCGTGGGGTCGCCGGAGCCAACTTTGCTCATTTCAGTTTAGGCCGGGGATTTAAGACCGGATGCCCTTCCTGACGCCACGTGATTGTTTGGGTCAAAATTCCATTTTCAGTTCGATCACATGAACGCGACATAAAGCATTCGCACAGTCGCTATATTGAGTATATGGAAATAATTGAATTAAATTAGATGCCAGTGAATTAAAGATGGTACAAATATTGACCGTGCCTAGTTTCACTACTTCGGAAGATTAAATCGCGAATAAATTCAATTTACATTCTCCGATTATTATCTCTTAATAATATTTGACCTCTCCTGAATAGTTTGATGCATTATTTGTCCAAACATTCCAATTGGACGTGTGCTTTTTATTATTTGAAAGTTATTAGTGCAAATGTAAATACATTAAGTTGTTATGCAGTAACATTCTTAAATATCTGTGTCACCGGAAATTTTTCAATCTAGAAGACGTTTCCATGGAAATGATCATGTGCCTGGATCTGAATACAACGCTGATGCCGAAACTAACTTAAAAAGTTCGATTTTTTCCTTACAGGTAGACGATACGGACAAGCCCACTGGTGCTTCGATGAGTAGGCCTAAACAAGGAGACTCACTTATTCATAAATAAGAACATGTGACTTGTTTGGGTTATGTTTTATTATATTTGAGTCCCGTGGCGTAGCCGTGCTCGTTAAATCGTGCACCACGACCACGTGAGCACCTGCAGCACATCCGGAAATCATGGGTTCGAATCCCGGTGCTGACAGAGGTTATCTTGAGTAAGGTGTTTCCCCGTGGGTTTCCACACTTCCTCCAGGCAAATGCCGAGATAGTACCTTATTTCAAGTCCCGGGGCACCCTGTCCCTAATAAGACTACACACATAACTACAGTCATCCTAAAACTACAGGTCAGACAAATTCAACACTCACCCAACCACATGGGGCTGATGACCAAGATGTCCCAAGCCCCTTAATTAAGTTAACAACAATTAGATTTGAGTGTCTTAGGACAAGATTTACAAGTTGTTGTGTCAAGTAATGTTTGTGGTGGGCAAATTAGCTTCTCTGAAGACATATCTGCAAGGACTGGAGTTCTAACAATGGGTAATACAGTGGAGATTTCAAACTTTCCAAGTCATTTTGGACTTTTCGAAAATGCAAGAATGATTGTTTGATAGCAATATTAGATTATTTTACGGAATAAGGTGCATAAGGAAAGGATTGACTGTTCCTCGGAGCTGGCATGCCTCCATATGTGAGTTGACACCATGTCAAACTTTGACCTTCATTTTCCAAAAATGACATTTTCTTTTACATTTGACCCATTATCTCCGAAACTATTACAGATATGTTTACCATATTTTACATATTGTTACCTCCTAGTATTCCACAGCTACTGAATCACCAAAACATTTCTGCCCCTAACAGTTTTTTTATTTACAGAAGAAAAAGTGGACTTTTAAAAGAAAAATTTGAACATAATTCAAAAAAATTCATAACTGACTAATTATTTGTCTGTATATTCAGATTCTGGTTCAGTAATCAGAAAGGGAGTGACACTAGACCTCCATAAATGTTCAGATCTCTGTCTGTCAAAGGTTCTGAGATAATGGGTGATCAATATTGCAAATTTAACACTGTAGGTATAGGGCGTACGTACTCCTCTTAAATTCATTTATATTGCTTGACCGCCATGTTAGTTTTGTATGTGACAGGTATTTAACATTCACTTACGGGATTTTATCACAATATTTTCTATCACCGTACAAATTATCAGGGTAGTATATGCCACAGGTTTGGAGATATAAAATACCGGTGAAATATTTCGCATGGTTGGTTGGTGAAACCTATTACAATTAAAAACGCACGTTCGAAGTCGGACGAGGTAGTAGTATATTACTGCCGAGTTTAACATGATGAAAATTGGATAAAAATGCCTTCTAACTTCTTACATGATAAACATAATTGAGAAAAGTTCAAAGAATACCCTTAATAGTAGAAGAATAAGGACCTTAGAAGGGAGGAGTTGAGCCAGAAATGGAGCAGCCCATGTGCCTTCTCATATCCTCCCCAACCTACTGCACTTCTTCAACCATTCCCACAGTAGTCTATCTACATGTCTAAAGGGCTACAAGACATACTGGGGAATGTGCCTGCAGAGTGTACTTGGTACAAGAGGATAAGAGAACAAGAAAACCCCTTCTCTGTCTCTCAAGTGCGCGTGGGGGCAGATGATCTCGTAGTTCCGCCCCTGAAGACAACAATAACGAACTCATGTGCATATTTAAGCATGACACATATCACCCTCTACAGAGGCCTAATCGGATTTCGAAATTAATATCAACACAGATGTAATACTTCAGTTCTAATATATATTTGTAAAATACTTCAGTGGGATATGGAAATAGCGTTTCAATGTTCTCTTGTTGGTGTTACACGGTATGTACCATTGAAGGTGTGGTACACACCATCCATTTTAGTTACCTTTTAAGAAAGTTGGAATATACCTGAATATTTTACATTCCAGGCATTTGTGCTGTGCAATTACACCAGTATATCACGAAGAGAAGGAAGAGTTCTGACCCAGTAGAGGAATTAGAATAAGTTATCAGGTAGTGAAGTAAACAGTCAATTAGGGACAGAAAATGGATGATTACCTACAACTATCGGATAAGAATTAAGGGAGAGTTGACCAGGGGTC
Organism: Meconema thalassinum; assembly: GCA_946902985.2. NCBI lineage: Eukaryota > Metazoa > Arthropoda > Insecta > Orthoptera > Tettigoniidae > Meconema > Meconema thalassinum. The sequence goes on from OX336398.1 coordinate 210,915,451, forward strand.
GCGAAATGAAAAGATGGTCAGGTAACCAAAAGCAATGTTAGGCTTTCCTCAGGCCATGTGAGTCTCAAGCAACTTCCAATTACTGTAATTGTGACAAGTTAATATTTAGATTCTGTGTATTCACTTAAGCTATCTTAAACATGTATTCATACAAATAATTCTAGAGAGTGTGGCACTGTACAACATATCCTTTACATCAAGAGTTGACTTATTTATTTATTTATCGTATGGCTTTTAATGCCGGGAGTGTCCGAGGACATGTTCGGCTCGCCTGAGTCTGTAGCTGCTTCCAGCGGACACCCTAAAGGGTGAGCTACCAGTTCCGTTCAATTTCAAGTAGTTCCAACTTTCGCCACCAGATATCAATGATACCTAGTGGCGAACGTTGGAACTTTGATAGAGCGTTCTGACGAAATCTAACCTAACAAATTTTGCTTTACACATGTTTAGTCTGTGAAAGGATCTTTTACGTGCCATAAATCTATGACATGGGACCGCCGGCTTTACTTCCCCTCCGAAGGAAGGCATACTGAAGGATTTTTAACGCTCTTAAAAAATCCGACGACTTCGGCCGGGTTTGAACCCGCTATCTTGGGCACAGCAGTTCAGCATGCTACCGACTACGCCACTAATGAGCTACCACAGACAAAGACCATTAGTTGGGCAATTGCTCAGCTCAATAGCTTGGATTAAAGGTATTCTGTTTGTTAAGTAGGCGGTCACATTTTCAACAAATAGAAGAAGAAAGAAGTGGTGATGATTATTCATTAGAAATATGATTGCTGACGGCCAAGTTACATTCATAACATTTTATTATGCCGATAACGAGCTCGCTATAAGCTACAGGATACACAACCAATAATGCATTCACTCACGGGCAATCATATCTCAAATGCCGTATGTGATTGAGTTTGAACATGGCACATTGTGTAGACTTCACCCATAATAGGATCCAGGGTGGAACTGCAGTAGCAATACAATTACATCAGCTTTGTTAGTTGTTCTTATATAAAACAATCCTCCAAAAATTATTCTCACTAAAAATAATTCGTATTATTATAACAGAAGTAATGCATAACCTATAATTACCTGAAGTTCATGTTCCTCTTTAACTGTTATCCTTTCAACGTCAAATATATCGCCACCATCGTTCTGCAGGTTATCAGAGGGCAACTGCTCATTTGGATCCTGCGATGTATTACAAGCATTATCCAAGTTTATCCAATGTTAAACATATAGACACAATATGAGTACTAAGTTAACAGATCCTGGTTAGAGCATCATTTACTACTAAGCACTGTATTATGTCACTAAACTTTACTTGTCATGCACATCACTAAGATAGCAGTGTTACACCATGTACGAATTAAAATGCAACTTACGATGATACCGGTAGGGAATTCATGAGTCAAACATTCTGGCTCACTCTTCATGGATAGTCTTCTCTCCATTATGATCAGGAAACTTGAACAGAGGAAGAATTAATAAAAGATCTAACTTATTCCAGTACCGGTACGCCAAATCAGTCTCATATTTTATAAATCAAATGAGGTATTATCAGACTCCTCGAAGTGCACAGTGATAACGAACGGTTATATTTTGTAAACAACAGTTAAACACATACAACCATGACGCTCAACAATTACTCTAAGTCATATGTTTGCAAGTTGACCGTCATGGTCAAATAAGTCGTTACTATTTATCATTGTGATTGTGATATAACTAATGGTGCTAGAGAATCCTACATTCGATTTCTATATTCCCAAATACACAAAAATATATTTTGGGGCAAGTTGATTAAATATTGTATTGTCAGACGATGAAGCACCGTACCTTAAAAACCTATTAGCATGTTTAATTAGGTACGTGGAAGCGAACTTAATTAGCTGTGGTAGGCTATTGCAAATCGGCACTTGAGCTTACAGTTAGCCTATTGACGCCACGAAATAGAACTTCTTCTATTCGTTACAAAACACCCAGTTCAAGAAAGATCCGTCATCGTCTCTAAACATTGATCTCTATGCTGGATGCAGGCCTAAGAAACTCCAATGCACGGTTCCGTCCGTTAAATTATTATTCTAGTGTTTGGGCCCAATAACTTTTGTTACCAGCCTTGTTTGTCACTAGATTTTAGGGGCATTTCGATTATTTTGTTGGTCCTTGGGAAAATAATACATGGAGGAAAAAAAGGAAGGAGATGCCTTCGCTGCGCTGTCCAGCGCAAGCTGTTGAAGCCAAACGGCACGCTCACTTTGGTTGCAAGAAAATGGCTGTCCCTAAGCTTAAAGCCGTAAACCACTCCAAATATTCATGGATTTTAGTGACATAAAACTGCAATGACAAGTCAAGATTTGTTCTTGGATAGGCAGAATACACTCCTTACATCACGGTACTTGGCACAAATAAGCTGCGTTATCGTTTTAAACGCCAATTTAAATAAAATATATGAGAGCACCTTTCAAGGCTAGTCTTGTAAGAAAGACGCGGCAAAACGTAATAATACGCCGGAACACTGATTAAATTGAATACAGGTGCAGGAAGGTGCGAGTTATACCAAAGAAGGAACAACTTGGGAATTAATGATGCCGAACTAATTACGGTATTTACACCAAATTGAGTTTTAAGTTCTTATTGGTGTTGAGGCATTAATCAGTTTTAGGCCTAATTTCGAGCACAGCCACTTTCACTCACTGGTCAGGGACGGATTTACATATCTGCCGCCCCTAGGCACATTCTGACCCCCCGCCACCCCCCCCCCCCCCCCACCCCCCCCACCCTCCCACGTTGGTCGTCCAGGGGTGGGGGTGGCACCTGACAGTGATCCATAACTCATGCACGCAACAAATGCAGCCGACCGGCTAATGAATCATCTAATTCATCGGCCGGTTGGCTTTATTTGTGTCCGAGTAAGGGTAAGCCCCGCTGACGGCTGAGTATAGGATAAATCTTGCACGTCATTTTAATTTTAGGCATTATTGATTGTATATAAAACAGATTGATTATAAAAAACGTAATCTAAATTGTGGGGTTGATGTTAATAAAGACTAAAAATTATTGATCTAAGATTGATTTAATTACATAAGAATTAAGAATATTCTTACAAACTGGCATATTTCCAATAGGCTAAATTTACTCAATAGAAAAGTTTCCTTTACACGTTGATAAAGTTTTAAAATGATTGTTAAGTCTTTGTATCAGCTACAATAAATGATACATCAAGTCTATTAAGGATTTTACAATTTTTAAAAACATAATTCAATGTTCATAATTAAGAACAAAATTAGATGTTAAAAACTAGCAAATCAATACACAAATCTTATGCATCAATACAGTACATCTGCACCAGCGGCGTTTTTTATTTACATAGATTTTCTCCTGGATTTCATAATTGAGAACTCCTCTATTAGATCTTCAACTTTCATCTTGTCACTGTTCAAAAGTTCATTCTCGATGTGTAGAATAGCCAACAAGTTTAATTTGTCTTCATTCATCCTTGATCTAAGACAAGACTCTATTCTTTTTAAGACCGAAAATGAACGTTCCGCTGACCAGTTGGAAACAGCTGTGCACAAATACATACGAAGAGCTATATCAATGTTGGGGAATGTTGATTGGAGTTGTTCTTCTCTAATATATTTCATCATGACGAGTGGTTTGTTTCTAATTCCACTACTCTTCAACAGAAAAATGTACACATTCATTTGAAAATAACTTTTCTAGATCATTGGCATACAATGACTGAAGTTTGTTTGCACGCTCTATTATTGTTTCAGTTGAGGAGGACAGATCGTTAAAAACTGAAAATGTGTCTGCTATTTCACCATATGCGTTTTTCCGCTTCTGCAACTCAGTTTTTAGTTGGTCGAAAACTTCATAAAATGTCTCAACTCTAAATTTGTCACATCCTTCAAGAAGTATTTCAGTTTCTTTGTTTTCGCCAGCCTGGAATTTTCTCTTTTTTTTGACGTTTGTAGCAAGTCTCATAGTCCAAATCACATAGTTTTTTAGCCCTTTCTTCATATACGGCAAACATGTCTCGGAGAGAATCAATAAAAAGGACTAAAGAATCATACAGTCTCACAACTCTTTCTATGGACGTTTCTATTTTCTGAAGAGTTTGGCTAACTTGTTCAAACCTGTCCAATATATCACTCCAAAGTTCCATCATGAATACCATTTCCAGCCTATTCAATGATCTCAAAAGTCCCGTGGCTTCACTTCTTACCAATGGCTTCTCATTAGTGTTCTCTTCATAGACCTTTAAAGCCAGCATAACACCGTCCAAGTTTTCACAGAGCCCTTTACAGGCACTTTCACGAGCACTCCACCTTGTTTCAGACAAACCCTTAAGAGTTTTACTTTCAGGTTGACTAAAGGTAACTAGAATTTCCCATCTCTTAGTAGATGCAACAAAAAAGTTGTAAACGTTTTGTATAAGGTTAAAGAAAGCACACGCTTCTCGACAACAGCTTGCAACACACGTACGGTACCTACAAGGTTAAGTGAATGTGCCGAACAAGGAACAAACATTGCTTTGGGATTTTCATCCTTTATTCTAGCTTGTAAACCACTATACACGCCTGACATGATGCTAGCATTATCGTATGATTGCCCTCTACAGTCGGACAGATCGATGGCATTTGATCTTAAAATAGCCATAACAGCATTGGCTAAGTCTTCGGATTTGTGCCCAGTATTCGACAAAAACATGAGAAAGCGTTCAACAGGATTGCCGTTTTCTTGTACAAACTTCAAAACAAATGAAAGCTGATCAGTGTGACTTATGTCTGGCGTTGAATCCACTATTATGGAGTAATACTTCGCATGTTTCACTTCACTGATTATGATATCTCTAACTTTAGAGGTTAACAGTACAATTACCTCATTGCAAATAAATGAAGACAGATAGGACGTTTTCCCTGAACCTGGATTACCAAATTTACGTATGTGTTCAGCGAGGAAAGGATCGAATTCCCCTACTAATTCCAGTGACATCATGTACTCCCCATTGTGTAGAGACCCAAATGTTTCATCTGCTCTTCGAAACGGACGTCCTCGGCTTGCCAGCTTTTTCACCACAGCGAAACACTCTTTCCAAAACGTGTTTCCAATACTTCCTTTCAGTTTCGACGATGGAATCGTATTGACTGTCTAGCGTTCCAATTCTTCTCTTGCGGGTCAAAAGTGCCAGTTCAGAATTGATGTGTTCTTGTGAGCTTTCATGTGCAGACAAAATCGCTCCAATATTTTTCCAATCCGAAACACCTTCACTGGCTAGTTTAGAACACGTCTTCTGAAAGCCAAATAATCTGCAGGAAGCGCAAAATACCGAACCTGTACCTTTTGAATACACCAAGTAATCTCTTGAAATGAGTTCTCCATTTTGTAATTTCCTACTAAAGATTTGTTTATTTAAATATCTGGTTTTATTGCCAAAATCCCTTTTAGAGTTTTTAAAATCACAATCTTTATACTGATTGATTCCTCTGTGTAATAATACTTCGATCGTGGTGTCATTTATTTTTCACTCAATGGGGTCGTCACTAACAGTAAAATTTATATCAGTTTAATATTGTCATTTAGACTTTCACGGCCCGTGTTATTATTCATAATGTTGAATTTTGGGCTTATACCGTGTTTTATTATATTGCAATTCGACGCGTTTCGAAAGAAACCCTGTCTTTCATCGTCAGGAATAATCTGGAATACGACAATGTTGCTAAGAGAAAGCAACGAAGAACATATAGAAGGTGCCCAAAGATGGACGCCATTATAGCCCCATGTTAGGGACAACGGAAAGCAGCAGTGAATTACTTTCTCAGGGTTCTGATAATAGGTTGCCAGGATTCACTGAGATTGTAGCCGGTGTCGCGGTTGAAATTATCTGGGTGTTTACGTATTTCAACCACCTCCCTGGTGATTCTGGGACGATATTGCTTTATACGGGCACGAACATCCACCCCTTGGAACATGACATCATGGCCAGGTGTTAAAGCATGATCGGCAACAGCTGATTTATCAGGTTGAATGAGCCTGATACATCTATTATGTTCCTTAATGCGAGTGCATATTATTCTCGAAGTCTGCCCGATGTAAACCTTGCCACAAGTACAGGGAACTCTGTAGATACCCGGTTGTTGCAATTTAGGCAAACTGTCCTTAGTTGGTCGCAGGAGTTGCCTAATCTTAACAGAAGTTCCAAATACAGTCCGTATGTTGTATCGACGTAGGATTTTAGCAATACGATCCGTTGTGTTATGTATGTACGGAAGGCAAGCAGTTCCTCTTACATCTCTTTTCTCAACTGACGTCCTATTATTATTCGTTGGTTTCAGAACCGTAGAAATCAAAGCCTTGCTATAACCGTTGCTCTCAAAGGTGGTTCGCAGGGTGTTAATTTCTTCTTGTAAAGAAGACACTTCACAAATCCTCCTAGCCCTGGTAGTTAGAGTTGTAAGGATACCATGTTTCTGGGCAGGGTGATGGTGAGAACTTGCGTGGAGATATCTATTGGTGTGTGTTGGCTTACGATAAACGCTGTGTCCTAAAGATCCATCCTCTTTCTTGGTGACGAGAACATCTAAAAAAGGTATTTTGCCGTCAGATTCCTTTTCCATGGTGAAACAAATAGAAGGGTGCTGGAGATTAAGGTGAGTACCTATTGATGGGGTTATGTCTCTCATTAATGGCTTTTTTTCCTGAAGACATCACAAGACTTTTTTTTTATCACTGCATGACCTCCTCCTACTTTCTATGGAATGGGAATTTTTATGAGCAGACTGATGGTGTGGCCATGGGTAGTCCTCTCTCTCCTGTTGAGGCTAATTTCTTCATGGAGAACTTTGAAGAGAAAGCTTTGTCGTTGGCTCCTTTCAAACCGAAGATCTGGTGGCGGTATGTGGATGACACGTTCGTTGTTTGGACGGAAGGTGAGGAAAATCTTAGCCATTTCCTGGATCACCTTAATCTCCAGCACCCTTCTATTTCTTTCACCATGGAAAAGGAATCTGACGGCAAAATACCTTTTTTAGATGTTCTCGTCACCAAGAAAGAGGATGGATCTTTAGGACACAGCGTTTATCGTAAGCCAACACACACCAATAGATATCTCCACGCAAGTTCTCACCATCACCCTGCCCAGAAACATGGTATCCTTACAACTCTAACTACCAGGGCTAGGAGGATTTGTGAAGTGTCTTCTTTACAAGAAGAAATTAACACCCTGCGAACCACCTTTGAGAGCAACGGTTATAGCAAGGCTTTGATTTCTACGGTTCTGAAACCAACGAATAATAATAGGACGTCAGTTGAGAAAAGAGATGTAAGAGGAACTGCTTACCTTCCGTACATACATAACACAACGGACCGTATTGCTAAAATCCTACGTCGATACAACATACGGACTGTATTTGGAACTTCTGTTAAGATTAGACAACTCCTGCGACCAACTAAGGACAGTTTGCCTAAATTGCAACAACCGGGTATCTACAGAGTTCCCTGTACTTGTGGCAAGGTTTACATCGGGCAGACTTCGAGAACAATATGCACTCGCATTAAGGAACATAATAGATGTATCAGGCTCATTCAACCTGATAAATCAGCTGTTGCCGATCATGATTTAACACCTGGCCATGATGTCATGTTCCAAGGGGTGGATGTTCGTGCCCGTATAAAGCAATATCGTCCCAGAATCACCAGGGAGGTGGTTGAAATACGTAAACACCCAGATAATTTCAACCGCGACACCGGCTACAATCTCAGTGAATCCTGGCAACCTATTATCAGAACCCTGAGAAAGTAATTCACTGCTGCTTTCCGTTGTCCCTAACATGGGGCTATAATGGCGTCCATCTTTGGGCACCTTCTATATGTTCTTCGTTGCTTTCTCTTAGCAACATTGTCGTATTCCAGATTATTCCTGACGATAAAAGACATGGTTTCTTTCGAAACGCGTCGAATTGCAATATAATAAAACACGGCATAAGCCCAAAATTCAACATTATTTATATCAGTTTGTTGTGAATCGGAATCATTTGAACTTTTACTTATTTGTGTACTGTCGGAACTGCGTTCGTTATCACCACTCAATATACAATTATCCGTTTCAGGGGCACTTGTTGCTTGATCATTATTTTCATTGTTTGAACCACTTTCGTTGAAATTGTACTGTTCCCAAGATGAGCAGCCTTCTCCACTCAGTCCATTCTCGTTGGATTTTTCAAGAGGTTTAAAAAAATTGTCAACCGTCTTAATATTTTTCAAAAAGTTAGTTTCTGTTTCACGTTTTTCACTTGCGATTTTGCGGTAACCTGAACCACTAAGCTTCCGACGTTTTTAACTCATTGGTACTTTCTAGTTCAACATTATAAAAAAATAAAATTATAACACACTTACTTTATCTAAGCAATGTGGCAATGTGAACGACTTGGTAAGGATAACAACTGAACGTGAAGACGTTAAGCGAACGACTATAATCTGATTTACAAAAGATGCTCGGTGAAAGCTGTCATACGCTTGATGGGTGAGGTGAGGGAGGAGTGGAGACGAGAGGGGTAACGGTCTCCATGGCGCCAACAGTGAGCAATGTTGCAATGTATGCCGACACAGCAATAAGCACATGGTTTGACTCAGTGTGTCTTCACTCGTCACGGTCATTAGACCGCCAGGCAAGGGGAGCTAACTTCCACAGTATTTGTGTCTTCATGCAAGCCTCTTGGAATGTTATGCGTCATGATCTGCTTCAGTGGCAACGCAGCATTTCCCCACGTGCTAGCTTTGACAGCTGTCAGCGAGCTTTATTGGTAATTCAGACTTATATTACACTAGCTTTGACAGTCTGCTGTATCCCCACTGACTGGCAGTGTTGCCAGTCTGTGGACTACCGGCATAAAATATACCCATATTAAATAAAACAAAACTTCACACTTGACTTGTGAAAGAGAATTTTTTCTAGTTTAAGAATTGTATTTAGATTTCAAATTTACGTGAGAAAATGCAAAGTAAGCTCCCTTTGACTGCCGTTCTCGGTCACTGCGCCTGGCGCTTGGCACGGCAATTCGCCCGATGCCGCGGCACCCGTCGGACGTCAGGCTGTGCCGCCCCCCAGGCCGTGCCGCCCCCCAGGCCGTGCCGCCCCTAGGCACGTGCCTAGTGTGCCTAGTGGGAAATACGTCCATGTCACTGGTCGTACACATTTTGATATTCAAGAATACGAACCTTAAAATTAATAAACAGAACACTTGGACGCATATTTGCACAAAAATACGGTACTGTATAGCCTATACATTTCGGTACCATTCGGTATTTTGTTTGTGGGGGGTAGAAACTTTACGATTAGCCTCAAATTGATTAATTACGTAGGCCTACGTAATTATTGACCGCCAGCTGTTTGATAATTTGGGATTTGCAGAGGAATGTTTTTTTGGTATGTAGGGTAGTCCATACATTTAAACACAAATAGTGCTAAATGTTCCTGCATAACTCAACAAGATGACAGTGCTTCGCCCCGGTGCGCTATTGGGCTCTTCAGTTGGTTAAAGCACACCTCACCAAGACACTGTCTAGTGCACACTGGGAAGGCCATTGCAAGACGTATTTGATACATGTGTATCCGCGTCACGAGCAAGCCAGTGCACTATGGCAGTCGAAACTCCATCCCAAAGCAATTATAACCTTACCTTGGCATTGAATATACAATTTTCATAAGAAAATATGCATTGTCCGTTGAGCCATAATATATTTAAACACAAATAGTGCTAAATGTTCTGGCATAACTCAAAAAGATGACAGTGCTTCGCCCCGGTGCGCTATTAGGCTCTTCAGTTGGTTAAAGCACACCTCACCAAGACACGGTCTAGTGCACACCGGGAAGGCCATTGCAAGACGCATTTGATACATGTGTATCCGCGTCACGAGCAAGCCAGTGCACTATGGGAGTCGAAACTCCATTCCAAAGCAATTATAACCTTACCTTGGCATTGAATATACAATTTTCATAAGAAAATGTGCATTGTCCGTTGAGCCATAATATATTTAAACACAAATAGTGCTAAATGTTCCGGCATAACTCAACAAGATGACAGTGCTTCGCCCCGGTGCGCTATTGGGCTCTTAAGTTGGTTAAAGCACACCTCACCAAGACACTGTCTAGTGCACGCTGGGAAGGCCATTGCAAGACGTATTTGATACATGTGTATCCGCGTCACGAGCAAGCCAGTGCACTATGGGAGTCGAAACTCCATTCCAAAGCAATTATAACCTTACCTTGGCAGTGAATATACAATTTTCATAAGAAAATATGCATTGTCCGTTGAGCCATAATATATTTAAACACAAATAGTGCTAAATGTTCCGGCATAACTCAACAAGATGACAGTGCTTCGCCCCGGTGCGCTATTTGGCTCTTCAGTTGGTTAAAGCACACCTCACCAAGACACGATCTAGTGCACACTGGGAAGGCCATTGCAAGACGTATTTGATACATGTGTATCCGCGTCACGAGCAAGCCAGTGCACTATGGGAGTCGAAATTCCATTCCTAAGCAATTATAACCTTACCTTGGCATTGAATAAACAATTTACATAAGAAAATATGCATTGTCCGTTGAGCCATAATATATTTAAACACAAATAGTGCTAAATGTTCCGGCATAACTCAACAAATGACAGTGCTTCGCCCCGGTGCGCTATTGGGCTCTTCAGTTGGTTAAAGCACACCTCACCAAAACACTGTCTAGTGCACACTGGGAAGGCCATTGCAAGACGTATTTGATACATGTGTATCCGCGTCACGAGCAAGCCAGTGCACTATGGGAGTCAAAACTCCATTCCAAAGCAATTATAACCTTACCTTGGCATTGAATATACAATTTTCATAAGAAAATATGCATTGTCCGTTGAGCCATAATATATTTAACCAAAAATAGTGCTAAATGTACCGGCATAACTCAACAAGATGACAGTGCTTCGCCCCGGTGCGCTATTGGGCTCTTCAGTTGGTTAAAGCACACATCACCAAGACACTGTCTAGTGCACAGTGGGAAGGCCATTGTTAGACGTATTTGATACATGTGTATCCGCGTCACGAGCAAGCCAGTGCACTATGGGAGTCGAAACTCCATTCCAAAGCAATTATAACCTTACCTTGGCATTGAATATACAATGTTCATAAGAAAATATGCATTGTCCGTTGAGCCATAATATATTTAAACACAAATAGTGCTAAATGTTCCGGCATAACTCAACAAGATGACAGTGCTTCGCCCCGGTGCGCTATTAGGCTCTTCAGTTGTTTAAAGCACGCCTCACCAAGACACGGTCTAGTGCACACTGGGAAGGCCATTGCAAGACGTATTTGATACATGTGTATCCGCGTCACGATAAGCCAGTGCACTATGGGAGTCGAAACTCCATTCCAAAGCAATTATAACCTTACCTTGGCATTGAATATACAATTTTCATAAGAAAATATGCATTGTCCGTTGAGCCATAATATATTTAAACACAATTAGTGCTAAATGTTCCGGCATAACTCAACAAGATGACAGTGCTTCGCCCCGGTGCGCTATTGGGCTCTTCAGTTGGTTAAAGCACACCTCACCAAGACACTGTCTAGTGCACACTGGGAAGGCCATTGCAAGACGTATTTGATACATGTGTATCCGCGTCACGAGCAAGCCAGTGCACTATGGGAGTCAAAACTCCATTCCAAAGCAATTATAACCTTACCTTGGCATTGAATATACAATTTTCATAAGAAAATATGCATTGTCCGTAGAGCCATAATATATTTAACCACAAATAGTGCTAAATGTTCCGGCATAAATCAACAAGATGACAGTGCTTCGCTCCGGTGCGCTATTGGGCCCTTCAGTTGGTTAAAGCACACCTCACCAAGACACTGTCTAGTGCCCACTGGGAAGGCCATTGCAAGACGTATTTGATACATGTGTATCCGCGACACGAGCAAGCCAGTGCACTATGGGAGTCGAAACTCCATTCCAAAGCAATTATAACCTACCCCTTGGCATTGAATATACAATTTTCATAAGAAAATATGCATTGTCCGTTGAGCCATAATATATTTAAACACAAATAGTGCTAAATGTTCCGGCTTAACTCAACAAGATGACAGTGCTTCGCCCCGGTGCGCTATTGGGCTCTTCAGTTGGTTAAAGCCCACCTCACCAAGACACTGTCTAGTGCACACTGGGAAGGCCATTGCAAGACGTATTTGATACATGTGTATCCGCGTCACGAACAAGCCAGTGCACTATGGGAGTCGAAACTCCATTCCAAAGCAATTTTAACCTTACCTTGGCATTGAATATACAATTTTCATAAGAAAATATGCATTGTCGGTTGAGCCATAATATATTTAAACACAAATAGTGCTAAATGTTCCGGCATAACTCAACAATATGACAGTGCTTCGCCCCGGTGCGCTATTGGGATCTTCAGTTGGTTAAAGCACACCTCAACAAGACACTGTCTAGTGCACACTGGGAAGGCCATTGCAAGACGTATTTGATACATGTGTATCCGCGTCACGAGCAAGCCAGTGCACTATGGGAGTCGAAACTCCATTCCAAAGCAATTATAACCTTACCTTGGCATTGAATATACAATTTGCATAAGAAAATATGCATTGTCCGTTGAGCCATAATATATTTAAACACAAATAGTGCTAAATGTTCCGGCATAACTCAACAAGATGACAGTGCTTCTCCCCGGTGCGCTATTGGGCTCTTCAGTTGGTTAAAGCTCACCTCACCAAGACACTGTCTAGTGCACACTGGGAAGGCCATTGCAAGACGTATTTGATACATGTGTATCCGCGTCACGAGCAAGCCAGTGCACTATGGGAGTCGAAACTCCATTCCAAAGCAATTATAACCTTACCTTGGCATTGAATATACAATTTTCATAAGAAAATATGCATTGTCCGTTGAGCCATAATATATTTAAACACAAATAGTGCTGAATGTTCCGGCATAACTCCACAAGATGACAGTGCTTCGCCCCGGTGCGCTATTGGGCTCTTCAGTTGGTTAAAGCACACCTCACCAAGACACTGTCTAGTGCACACTGGGAAGGCCATTGCAAGACGTATTTGATACATGTGTATCCGCGTCACGAGCAAGCCAGTGCACTATGGGAGTCGAAACTCCATTCCAAAGCAATTATAACCTTACCTTGGCATTGAATATACAATTTTCATAAGAAAATATGCATTGTCCGTTGAGCCATAATATATTTAAACACAAATAGTGCTAAATGTTCCGGCATAACTCAACAAGATGACAGTGCTTCTCCCCGGTGCGCTATTGGGCTCTTCAGTTGGTTAAAGCTCACCTCACCAAGACACTGTCTAGTGCACACTGGGAAGGCCATTGCAAGACGTATTTGATACATGTGTATCCGCGTCACGAGCAAGCCAGTGCACTATGGGAGTCGAAACTCCATTCCAAAGCAATTATAACCATACCTTGGCATTGAATATACAATTTTCATAAGAAAATATGCATTGTCCGTTGAGCCATAATATATTTAAACAAAAATAGTGCTAAATGTTCCGGCATAACTCAACAAGATGACAGTGCTTCGCCGCGGTGCGCAATTGGGCTCTTCAGTTGGTTAAAGCACACCTTACCAAGACACTGTCTAGTGCACACTGGGAAGGCCATTGCAAGACGTATTTGATACATGTGTATCCGCGTCACGAGCAAGCCAGTGCACCATGGGAGTCGAGACTCCATTCCAAAGCAAGTTTCGACTCCCATAGTGCACTTGCTTGCTCGTGACGCGGATACACATGAATCAAATACGTCTTGCAATGGCCTTCCCAGTGTGCACTAGACAGTGTCTTGGTGAGGTGTGCTTTAACCAACTGAAGAGCCCAATAGCACACCGGGGCGAAGCACTGTCATCTTGTTGGTTGAGTTATGCCGGAACATTTAGCACTATTTGTGTTTAAATATATTATGGCTCAACGGACAATGCATATTTTCTTATGAAAATTGTATATTCAATGCCAAGGTAAGGTTATAATTGCTTTGGAATGGAGTTTCGACTCCCATAGTGCACTGGCTTGCTCGTGACGCGGATACACATGTATCAAATACGTCTTGCAATGGCCTTCCCAGTGTGCACTAGACAGTGTCTTGTCGAGGTGTGCTTTAACCAACTGAAGAGCCCAATAGCGCACCGGGGCGAAGCACTGTCATCTTGTTGAGTTATGCCGGAACATTTAGCACTATTTGTGTTTAAATACATTATGGCTCAACGGACCATGCATATTTTCTTATGAAAATAGTATATTCAATGCCAAGGTAAGGTTATAATTGCTTTGGAATGGAGTTTCGACTCCCATAGTGCACTGGCTTGCTCGTGACGCGGATACACATGTATCAAATACGTCTTGCAATGGCCTTCCCACTGTGCACTAGACAGTGTCTTGGTGAGGTGTGCTTTAACCAACTGAAGAGCCCAATAGCGCACCGGGGCGAAGCACTGTCATCTTGTTGAGTTATGCCGGAACATTTGGCACTATTTGTGTTTAAATATATTATGGCTCAACGGACAATGCATATTTTCTTATGAAAATTGTATATTCAATGCCAAGGTAAGGTTATAATTGCTTTGGAATGGAGTTTCGACTCCCATAGTGCACTGGCTTGCTCGTGACGCGGATACACATGTATCAAATACGTCTTGCAATGGCCTTCCCAGTGTGCACTAGACCGTGTCTTGGTGAGGTGTGCTTTAACCAACTGAGGAGCCCAATAGCGCACCGGGGCGAAGCACTGTCATCTTGTTGAGTTATGCTGGAACATTTAGCACTATTTGTGTTTAAATATATTATGGCTCAACGGACAATGCATATTTTCTTATGAAAATTGTATATTCAATGCCAAGGTAAGGTTATAATTGCTTTGGAATGGAGTTTCGACTCCCATAGTGCACTGGCTTGCTCGTGACGCGGATACACATGTATCAAATACGTCTTGCAATGGCCTTCCCAGTGTTCACTAGACAGTGTCTTGGTGAGGTGTGCTTTAACCAACTGAAGAGCCCAATAGCGCACCGGGGCGAAGCACTGTCATCTTGTTGAGTTATGCCGGAACATTTAGCACTATTTGTGTTTAAATATATTATGGCTCAACGGACAATGCATATTTTCTTAGGAAAATTGTATATTCAATGCCAAGGTAAGGTTATAATTGCTTTGGAATGGAGTTTCGACTCCCATAGCGCACTGGCATGCTCGTGACGCGGATACACATGTATCAAATACGTCTTGCAATGGCCTTCCCAGTGTGCACTAGACAGTGTCTTGGTGAGGTGTGCTTTAACTAACTGAAGAGCCTAATAGCGCACCGGGGCGAAGCACTGTCATCTTGTTGAGTTATGCCGGAACATTTAGCACTATTTGTGTTTAAATATATTATGGCTCAACGGACAATGCATATTTTCTTATGAAAATTGTATATTCAATGCCAAGGTAAGGTTATAATTGCTTTGGAATGGAGTTTCGACTCCCATAGTGCACTGGCTTGCTCGTGACGCGGATACACATGTATCAAATACGTCTTGCAATGGCCTTCCCAGTGTGCACTAGACAGTGTCTTGGTGAGGTGTGCTTTAACCAACTGAAGAGCCCAATAGCGCACCGGGGCGAAGCACTGTCATCTTGTTGAGTTATGCCGGAACATTTAGCACTATTTGTGTTTAAATATATTATGGCTCAACGGACCATGCATATTTTCTTATGAAAATTGTATATTCAATGCCAAGGTAAGGTTATAATTGCTTTGGAATGGAGTTTTGACTCCCATAGTGCACTGGCTTGCTCGTGACGCGGATACACATGCATCAAATACGTCTTGCAATGGCCTTCCCAGTGTGCACTAGACAGTGTCTTGGTGAGGTGTGCTTTAACCAACTGAAGAGCCCAATAGCGCACCGGGGCGAAGCACTGTCATCTTGTTGAGTTATGCCGGAACATTTGGCACTATTTGTGCTTAAATATATTATGGCTCTACGGACAATGCATATTTTCTTATGAAAATTGTATATTCAATGCCAAGGTAAGGTTATAATTGCTTTGGAATGGAGTTTCGACTCCCATAGTGCACTGGCTTGCTCGTGACGCGGATACACATGTATCAAATACGTCTTGCAATGGCCTTCCCAGTGTGCACTAGACCGTGTCTTGGTGGGGTGTGCTTTAACCAACTGAGGAGCCCAATAGCGCACCGGGGCGAAGCACTGTCATCTTGTTGAGTTATGCTGGAACATTTAGCACTATTTGTGTTTAAATATATTATGGCTCAACGGACAATGCATATTTTCTTATGAAAATTGTATATTCAATGCCAAGGTAAGGTTATAATTGCTTTGGAATGGAGTTTCGACTCCCTTAGTGCACTGGCTTGCTCGTGACGCGGATACACATGTATCAAATACGTCTTGCAATGGCCTTCCCAGTGTGCACTAGACAGTGTCTTGGTGAGGTGTGCTTTAACCAACTGAAGAGCCCAATAGCGCACCGGGGCGAAGCACTGTCATCTTGTTGAGTTATGCCGGAACATTTAGCACTATTTGTGTTTAAATATATTATGGCTCAACGGACAATGCATATTTTCTTATGAAAATTGTATCGTCCATACATGCTGAGATTAGAATTGAAGTGTTTTTTTAATAACTTATCACTACTGCCCCAGCGTGAGTTAAGATGTGAAAAGGCTGGAAAGATATCCTGCAAGGATGGCCACATTCGTTGCCATTGAACATGTGACCTCTGGAATAAATTCAACTTTCCTATCAAGCATGTATTTTTATCAGAACGATTAAAAATGGGTTAAAATTCCAAATTTACACATAAAACACTTAATTTTAGCAAGAAACACATTTTATTTCATAATACTCTAAATTTAATCCAGTCTGAGAAATGACACCCTAATCATAAAAGAAATAAATCCCATGTCATTCTTGGCAATATCTTTCTTTAAATGCAATGCACATCACTAGACATGGTCCTCAAAAGTGTTAGGTAAAACCTGACACAAGAAATAAATATATGATATTTAATTTGAAGATATAGGCCTACATATTGTTATACAATTTGAAGACCACCTCTATGCTAGAGCTGGAATGTTTCTGCATACTTTCTGAAATACAGCTTTATATTAAAAAGTTATTTCAACAGGGATGGAGCCAGGAGGGTATTATGGGGTGCTCGCACCCCCATCCATTCCCTCCAGACCCTTTAGAGCACACCCAGTGATATAGTGAAAACCAGGTTGGAATATTCAATAAAAATAGAAGAAAAGGTCATTCAATTGTTCTGAGGTAAGTTTTGCGTACGGTATATTTCATGTTTTAAATTAAGGATAAAATATGGCAATAGGGTTATAATTTTTATTGCAATTTACATTATATCACATGTGGAAATTTGAAGCCATTCTTAAATTGTCTTTGCTGCTTTTCAGTCACGATTGTGCCCAATGCCCATTTAAGTGTGATAACTAATACATGTGTGTGTTTACACATTTATAATTTTGTACCCCGCCCAGTTCATTGGGCACAATCGTGTTGACCGACTGAAAAGAAGCAATGACAATTTACATCACATGAGTATGATGCTTAGGGATCAGAGAAGGAACTATAACATTTCTTGATGTTTTAAAGAAGTCACACAACCCACCCATCTCGTTAATTGGGAAAACCACTTCAAGGACGGCCGACCCACGTCTACAGGGTCCACAGAGACCTTGGTCCCATGACCTAGCGCTGTGCGTTAAAGAGAATATCAATAATAATATTAATAATAATAAAAACTGAGGTAGACCTCCGAGAAATAAACGTCACCATCGACATCATAGAAAATTGTGGAGCCTTTTGTACAATAGTAGGCAAGCATGAATTCGTGGAGAAACCTAAAATGAAAACTGTGTTAAGCAGTCCACAGAACGTAAGATGCAACACTGGGCGTTCATGAAGAGATTTTGGGAGTATAAGATGGCAAAAACCATCAGGCCTGTCAACTAACAAGATCAAACGTGCTCTTTAAATGGGCGTAACGAATAATAACAAGAAGTTCCGTGACGAATTAAAGAGCCTACTTTTCTTAAAATTTAAGATGCATGTCATTGATCAATCTATATGGATCTATCTAGAATAATGACGAAATTAAGTTGGTAATATAGAAATTTCAAATTAGTTCGAAATACTGTATACCTGGCAAAATGTAGCCTAATAGAGAACTACAGTTGGCATCCCTCGTGACTGAATATATTCTTAGTTCCATCTCTTAAGGTACAGAATACAAAATTTGGTTGAAGTACAATGGATAGCATAGACGTTACATTCAGTTAAACATTGGATCTAACAGCGCGCGTAAAATCATGTTGGCAACAATGTCATGCATGTATTGATCAGAAATAATCTGAAATAAAACGTTCTATTGTTGTGCCAAATTTGAATGAAATCCATAAGTTAGTATAGTAGTTACATGCATTTTAAAATTGGACCTATCAGCACGCATAGAGTCATGTTGGCAGCACTGACGTATATTAGTTACTCCAAATTAATCTAGAATGCCAGGTAGCCTACTATACGTGTGCAAAGTTTGGAGCTATTGGCTTGCATACTTTCGGATATATTGATATTAAGGTAAAAAAAATAGAGACAGCATATACGCAGTCATATCTGTAATGGTACACATAGCACATACGAAATTTGGTTGAAATCCAAATGATAGTATAGTAGTTACATGTATTTAAAGTTGGACTTCTCAGCAGGCTTAGAATCATGTTGGTAGCACTGACGTATATAAGTTACTCCAAATTATTATAGAATGTCAGGTACTGTACGCGTGCATAGTTTAAAGCTGTCGGCTTGCATAGTTTCTGATATATTGGTATTTGGATAAAATAAATTGGGAGCATTTATTAACAGTTGGCAGCCCTGGTGGATCTTAAGAATACGCTCAGTTATACCTGTTTATGTACACATAGCACATACAAAATTTGGTTGGATTCCAATTGATAATGTAGAAGTTATATGTATTTAAAAATTGGACCTATCAGCAGGCTTATAATAATTTTGGCAACACTGCCATGTATGGCCTCTAGGAAATTAAACTGAAATATTATCATCTATACTTGTGCCAATTTTGAAATAGCTCCCATTCATACTTTCCAAGATATCCAACATGGAGCTCAAATTTCAATTACAATTTTTCAACAGTTGGTAGTACTGACATCATTTTCAAATACGGCATTGATATATTAAGGTATAGATCTTTACTCCTACCAAATTTTGTTCCGATTGCTGCATCCGTTTAGGAGTTGATAGGGGGGACACACACAAAGCCAGACAGACCGACAGAAACACATTTGCCCGGATCGATCTCATAAGTCTACTTTTTCCTCATTTTTGCAAAATGTGAAAAGTAGGCTAATAGAAATCTGACAGTGGAAAATCTACGTTAGAAATGAGCCTAGTTAGCTCATATAATACATCACCGAGCCCTACTGACACCAAGCGCGGATTCAAGGGGGGGGGGTCACGGGGGTCATGACCCCCCCCCCCCCAAACGGAGACCAATTTTTTTTGCAAACTCAAAAAACGAAAACACAATGACCAGAGAAATAAAACTTAACGAATTTTAACTGAAAAACAGGTTTTTTTTTCATTTTATTCAATACTGAAATATCTTGATTGTAATTATTATGTTCTGTTACAACTGTATATATTTTCAACTTCATACCTGTTATATAAAAACGATTATTGAAGTTATATAAGAAAATCAACTCGTCTATTTTGTTTAGCAAACCTTCTGATTACCTAATCGATATCTATAGTGATGTTACGATGAATGTGCAGCAATGCACGGCTAGGAATTTGGGGCTATTTTCGCAACAAAAAATTTTGCCGACGTCCAAACTGCATTTGGTGCGCTAAACGCATCAAATTTCTATCCATGTAGCTTGCAAAAAAAATTGGTCTGGTTGTGTAGGCTACGTTTGGTTATTTTGTGATTGCGTTGTTAGTGATACCATTTTTCTTAACAATTTCGATTCTGTGACCCCCCCCCCAAAGCCAAGCTCTAGATCCGCGCCTGACTGACACATCATATACTGGCTTTCTTCCTTTGTGTGTCCTGATTACATGACGAAGAGGGCTGCATCGGGGGATCTGGTGAGGTGAGAGAACTAGGCTGAGCCCTACTGACACATATACTGGCTTTCTTCCTTTGTGTGCCCTGATTACAAGACGAAGAGGGCTGCATCGGGGGATCTGATGAGGTGAGAGAACTAGGCTTAGCCCTACTGACACATATACTGGCTTTCTTCCTTTGTGTGCCCTGATTACAAGACGGAGAGGGCTTCATCGGGGGATCTGGTGAGGTGAGAGAACTAGGCTGAGCCCTACTGACACATATACTGGCTTTCTTCCTTTGTGTGCCCTGATTACAAGACGGAGAGGGCTTCATCGGGGGATCTGGTGAGGTGAGAGAACTAGGCTGAGCCCTACTGACACATATACTGGCTTTCTTCCTTTGTGTGCCCTGATTACAAGACGAAGAGGGCTGCATCGGGGGATCTGGTGAGGTGAGAGAACTAGGCTTAGCCCTACTGACACATATACTGGCTTTCTTCCTTTGTGTGCCCTGATTACAAGACGGAGAGGGCTTCATCGGGGGATCTGGTGAGGTGAGAGAACTAGGCTGAGCCCTACTGACACATATACTGGCTTTCTTTGTGTGCCCTGATTACAAGACGGAGAGGGCTTCATCGGGGGATCTGGTGAGGTGAGAGAACTAGGTTGAACCCTACTGACACATCTACTGGCTTTCTTCCTTTGTGTGCCCTGATTACAAGACGAAGAGGGCTTCATCGGGGGATCTGGTGAGGTGAGAGAACTAGCTAGGCCAGTCCAGGCTCAGCCCTCACCTGGCCAAATCGAGCCCAACACCCACCTTGTCATCTGACTTAAGCAGCAAACAATGATGGCAAAATGCTATTTGAAACGATATTGCCGCCTGCCTAGTTCTGACCTGAGAAGAAAATATCAGTAAAAGTCACTTTGAAGTGCATACGATACAGAATTTACAGTTACTTAAAACAAAGAATGGGCACATTTTGGGCATGTGCCAATGGCAGGTTCGCACAGGAACCTTGACTAAGCTGTCAGGGAATATCAGTACATCTACTATATATTTGTCAAATACCACTCACACAGTCAATCACTCATTCATTCATCACGAAATCTCAGAAACCACGGAACGGATTGGAATGAAATTTGGTATGCCGCTTCCTCAAGGGCCGCAAACGCCCACCAAGAAAGGATTTTTGGTAATTTAGGTTCTAAAGAGGTGTTAAGGGGCTAGACCTGCATTTCATTGAATAGCAATATCTCCCGATTGGTTTCATTGGGAGATGTGTTACTCGGCATATAAACTCATCATTAAAAATAAGAAGACATGTGTCTGAGGGTTTTTCGATGTGGTGTATATTATAAGGTGAAAGGGGTGAAAAATGGGGGTTGAAGGATTCCTAACGGAGCGTGTATCTCTTAAACGACATAGGCGAGGAGTTTGAAACTCAGCGGAATCAATCAGCACACAAAATAAGAAAATAGGTGTTTGACCGTCTTTTCATAAATCCAATTTAAGGGGCCCAAGGGGGGGGGGGGGAGGTGAAATTCTGAGGGGGAAAAACAGGAAGGAAAGTGTCCTGACTGATTGAATGACTGACGCACTCATCAAACTCAGTGAAAAAAAACTGCTTAAAAATAAGTAAATAGCTGTTCGACAGTTTTTTTTCATAAATCAAATTTAAGGGGTTCATGGGGATGGGTGAATTTCTGAAAAAAGGAAATTGAAAGAAAATGCCCTGACTCACTCACTCACTCACTCATCAACGCTCAGCCAAAATTGAATGAAATTTGGTATTTAGCTTCCTCAAGAGCCGTAAACGCCCACTAAGGAAGGATTTTTGGATATTCAGGTTCTAAAGGGGTGATAAGGGGGATAGACCTGCACTTCATTGAATAGCAATATCTCCCGATTGGTTTCATTGGGGGATGTGATACTAGGCATATAAACTCATCATTAAAATTAAGAAGAGGGTTTTTCGATGTGGTGTATATTATGAGGTGGAAGGGGTGAAAAGTGGGGGTTGAAGGATTCCTAACGGAGCTTGTATCTCTTAAACGACACAGGCGAGGAGTTTGAAATTCAGCGGAAATAAATCAGCGTAAAAATAAGTAAATAGGTATTTGACCATTTTTTCATAAGTCCAATTTAAGTGGCCCATGGGAAGGGGTGAAATTCTGGGGGGAAAAACAGGAAAGAAAGTGTCCTAACTGATTGACTGACTCACTCACTCATCCAACTCAGGGGGAAAAACTTCTTAAAAATAAGTAAATAGCTGTTCGACTGCTTTTCTTTTTCATAAATCAAATTAAGGGGCCCATTGGCGGGGTTAATTTATGAAAGAAAAAAATTAAAGAAAATGTCCTGACTCACTCACTCTCTCACTCATCATCGCCCAGCCAAAACTATTGAAGTTAGAAACATGACAGTTTGGGGATATGTTCGCTGTATGTCGAAGACGTCAACTAAGGAAGGATTTTTGTTTATTCGGGTTTTAAAGAGGTGTTAACGGGGTAAACGTGCATTTACTTGAATAACGATATCGCATGAGTTGTTTCTTTTGGGATGTGATATTCGGTATATAAACTAATCATTAAAATTAATCAGACATACAGTATGTCCAAGGGTTTACCGATGTGGTGTATATTATGAGGAGAAAGGGGAGAAAATTGGAGGGTGAGAGATTCGTAACGGAGCGTGCATCTCTTAAACGACATAGGCGAGAAGTTTGAAATTCAGTGGAATAAAACAGCTTAAAATATAAGTAAATAGCAGTTCAAATGTTTTTTTTTTTCATAAATCCAATTTAAGGGGCCCTTGGAGAGGGAGAAATTCTGGGGGAAAAAAGGAAAGAAAGTGTCCTAACTCACTCACTCATCAAACTCAGGGGGGAAGAACAGCTCAAAAATAAGTAAATATGTGTTCGACCGTTTTTTTCATAAATCCAATTTAAGGGGATCATAAGATGGGTGAAATTCTGAAAAGAATTCTGAAAGAACTTACTCACTCATCATCGCCGAGCCAAAATTATTGAAGTTAGAAACATGAAATTTTGGTGTTATGTTCGCTGTATGTCGAAAACGTCCACTAAGGAAGGATTTTTGGATGTTCAGGTTCGAAGGGGGTGTTAAGGGAGTAGACTTGCATTTAATTGAATAACAATATCTCCCGATCGGTTTCCTTGGGGATGGGATACTCGGCATATAAACTCATTATTAAGAATAAGAAGGCACATGTCTGAGGGTTTTTCGATGTGGTGTATATTATGAGGTGTATGTGTGAAAAGTGGGGGTTGAAGGATTCCTAACGGAGCAAGTATCTCTTAAAAGACAGAGGCAAAATGTATGAATCTCAAGGAGAAAAATCAGCTTGAAAAAGTAGTAATGAGGTGTTCGATCGTTCTTTCATAAATCCAATTTAAGGGACCCATGGGGAAGCGTGAAATTCTGAAAAAAGAAAATTGAAAGAAAATGTCCTAACTCACTCACTTACTCACTCATCATCACCCAGCCAAAATTATTGAAGTTAGAATCATGACAGTTTGGGGATATGTTCATTGTATGTCAAAACCGTCTACTAAGGGGGATTTTCGGATATTCAGGTTTAAAGGGATCTTAAGGGGGTTAAACCTGCATTTCATAGCATAACAATATATCCCGATTGGTTTCATTGGGGGATGTGATACTCGGCATATAAACTCATCATTAAAATTAAGAAAACTCGTGTCTGAGGGTTTTTCGATGTGGTGTATATTATGAGCTGAAATCAGTGAAATGTGGGGGTTGAAGGATTCCTAACGGAGCGTGTATCTCTTTAGCGACATATGCGAGGAGTTTGAAACTTAGCGGGAAAAAATCAGCATAAAAGTAAGTAAATAGGTGTTTGACCGTTTTTTTTACATAAATCCAATTTAAGGGGCCGATGGGGAGGGGTGAAATTCAGGAGGAAAAAAAAACAGGAAAGAAAATGACCTAACCGATTGACTCACTCACTCTTCAAACTCAGGGGGAAAACAGCTTAAGAATAAGTAAATATGTGTTCGACATTATTTTTTTCATAAATCAAATTTAAAGGGTTCATCGAGAGGGGTGAAATTCTGAAAAGAAAAAAATAATAATTGAAGGAATATTTCCTGACTCACTCAGTCACTCATCATCGCCCAGCGAAAATTATTGAAGTTGGAAACATGGCATTTTGGGGATATGTTCGTTGTATGTCAAAACCATACACGAAGGGAGGATTTTTGGATATTCAGGTCCTAAAGGGGACTTAAGGGGGTTAAACCGGCATTTCATTGCATAACAATATCTCACGAGTGGTTTCATTTGTGGATGTGATACTGCGCATATAAACTAATCATTAAAAATAAGCAGACATGTGTCTTAGGGTTTTTCGATGTGGTGTATTATTATGAGGTGAAAGTGGAAAAAAGTGGGGGTTGAAGGATTCCTAAGGGAGCGTGTAGGCCTATCTCTTAAACGACAGAGGCGAGAAATTTGAAACTCAGCGAAAAAAATCAGCTTAAAAATAAATAAATCGGTGTTCGACCGTTTTTTCATAAATTCAATTCAAGGGGCCGATGGGGTGGGGTGAAATTATGGGGAAAAAGGAGAGAAAGTGTCCTAACTGACTGAATAACTCACTCACTCATCAAACTCAGCGGAAAATGACAGCTTAAAAATAAGTTAATAGGTGTTCAAGCGTATTTTCATAAATCCAATTTAAGGGGCCCAAGGGGAGGGGTGAAATTCTGGTAAAAATAATTGAAAGAAAATGTCCTGACTGACTCACTCACTCATAACGCCCAGCGAAAACTATTAAAGTTAGAAACATGAAATTTTGGGAATATGTTCGCTGTATGTCGAAAACGTCAACTAAGGAAGGATTTTTGTTTATTCGGGCTTTAAAGAGGTGTTAAGGGGTTAACGTGCATTTCATTGAATAACTATATCTCATGAGTTGTTTATTTGGGGATGTGATATTTGGTATATAAACTAATCATTAAAAATAATCAGACATATATCTAAGGGTTTATCGATGAGGTGTATATTATGAGGTGAAAGGGGTTAAAATGGAGGGTTGAGGGATTCTTAACGGAGCGTGTATCTCTTAAACGACATAGGCGAGAAGTTTGAAATTCAGCGGGGGAAAAAAAACTTAAAATATAAGTAAATAGGTGTTCGACCGTTTTTTCATTAATCCAATTTAAGGGGCCCTTGGAGAGGGGAGAAATTCTGGGGGAAAACAGGAAAGAAAGTGTCCTAAATCTCTCACTCATCAAACCCAGGGGGGAAGAACAGCTCAAAAATAAGTAAATAGGGGTTCGACCGTTTTTTTCATAAATCCAATTTAAGGGGTTCATGAGAGGGGTGTAATTCTGAAAAATAAATGAAAGAAAATGTCCTGACTTACTCACTCACTCATCATCGTCCAGCCAAAATTATTGAAGTTAGAAACATGAAATTTTGGGGTTATGTTCGTTGTATGTCAAAAACGTCCACTAAGGAAGGATTTTTGGATATTCAGGTTCTAAAGGGGTGTTAAGGGGGTAGACTTGCATTTAATTGAATAACAATATCTCCCGATTGTTTTCCTTGGGGATGGGATACGCGGCATATAAACTCATCATTAAGAATAAGAAGACACTTGTGTGAGGGTTTTTCGATGTGGTGTTTATTATGAGGTGTATGTGTGAAAAGTGGGGGTCGAAGGATTCATAACGGAGCAAGTATCTCTTAAATGACAGAGGCAAAAAGTATGAATCTCAGGGAGAAAAATCAGCTTGAAAAAGTAGTAATGAGGTGTTCGATCGTTTTTACATAAATCCAATTTAAGGGTCCCATGGGGAGCGGTGAAATTCTGGGGAAAGAAGTCCACTAAGGAAGGAATTTTGGATATTCACTCATTATCCCCCAGCAAAACTACTGCAGTTAGTAACTTGAAATTTTGGGGATATGTTCGTTGTATGTCGAAAAAGTACACTAAGGATGGATTTTTGGATATTCATGTTCTGAAGGGGTGTTAAAGGGGTTAAACTTGCATTTCATTGAATAACAATATCTCACGAGTTGTTCCATTAGGGGATGTAATAATCGGCATATAAACTAATCATTTAAAATAAGCAGACATATGTCTAAGGGTTTATCGATATGGTGTATATTATGAGGTGAAAGGGGTGAAAATTGGGGGTTGAAGGATTGTTAACGGAGCATGTATCTTTTATTTGACATACGCGATAAGTTTGAAATTCTGCGGAAAAAGCAGCTTAAAAAATAAGTAAATAGGTGATCGGCCGTTTCTTCATAAATCCAATTTAAGGGGGTGAAATTCTGGGGGGGAAAAACAGGAAATAAAGAGTCCTAACTGACTTACTCATCAAACTCAGGGGGAAAGACAGCTTGAAATAAGTAAATAGGTGTTCGACCGTTTTTGTTTCATAAATGCAATTTAAGGGGTTCATGGGGAAGGGTGAAATTCTCAAAATTAAAAGAAAAAAATGTCCTGACTGACTCACTCACTCATCATCGCCCAGCCAAAATTATTGAAGTTAGAAACATGAAAGTTTGGGGATAGGTTCATTGTATGTCGAAAACGTCCACTGAGGGAAGAGTTGTGGATATTCAGGTTCTAAAGAGGTCTTAAGGGGGTAAACGTGCCTTTCATTGAATAACAATATCTCACGAGTGGTTTCATTTGGGGATGTGATAATTGGCATATATACTAATCATTAAAAATAAGCTGACACATGTCTAATGGCTTTCCGATGTGGTGTATATTCTGAGGTGAAAGGGATGAAAAGTGGGGGTTGAAAGATTCCTAATGAAGCGTGTATCTCCTAAACGACATAGGCGAGGAGTTTGAGACTCTGAGGAAATCAATCAGTTTAAAAATAAATAAATAAATAAATAAATAAAATAAAATAGGTGTTCGACCGTTTTTTTTTTCATAAATCCAATTTAAGGGGCCTATGGGGAGGGGTGAAATTCTGGAAGAAAAACTTCCACTAAGGAAGGGTTTTTGGATGTTAACTCTCATCGACCAACCAAAACTATTAAAGTTAGAAGAATGATATTTTGGGGATATGTTTGCTGTGTGTCGAAAACGTCTACTAAGGAGGGATTTTTGGATATTCGGATTCTAAAGGGGTGTTAACGGAGTTAAACCTGCATTTCATTGAATAACAATATGGCACGATTATGACGCGAGCGAAGCCGCAGGTACCTGCTAGTATATGAATATATTATAAAATACCATGGGGTAACGCCACTCATTCCTTTTCCTTTTGGGCTCTGAGCTCGAGAACTAAAGAAAAACTGTGTTACCAAGAAAGCGCTCATTCTTTGATGGAGCACAACTAAGTGTTATTACCTTGAAAGAAATGATACCGCAAAAGAAAATGGGCCACATAATTTCGATAGAAAAACATAAACCATAGTAGTTAAGTTCAGTTAAAGAATGGCCAGCTGAATTTATATTTATTAATTCTGATTTGTACCGGAGTGGATTTTAGAAAT
Organism: Meconema thalassinum; assembly: GCA_946902985.2. Taxonomy (NCBI): domain Eukaryota; kingdom Metazoa; phylum Arthropoda; class Insecta; order Orthoptera; family Tettigoniidae; genus Meconema; species Meconema thalassinum. The sequence goes on from OX336398.1 coordinate 210,943,128, forward strand.
TGATGCGAGGGTTGGAACGATGTGCAGTGAGTGTCATGAGGACAATTGAGTACCTGTCCGAGAGTGAGGCAGCGCCCCATTATGAAAACTGAGATTAACGGCTGATGGGATCCAACGCCTACTGCACGTTACACCACAATCTGCAGACCAAATGGTTGGGTAGCGGTTGCTTTGTAGGCCATGGCCCTTCATGGGTTCTTGTGCCATAGAAATATTTTGTACCATAGTATAATATGCTATAATAATAATAATAATAATAATAATAATAATAATAATATCGTATGGCCTCGGGTGCCGGGTGCAAGCTTAAACTGACAAATGCCTACTGGAGGGAGCCTATGATGATAATTTTGCTTTTGTCCATGCAGGCATAAAACCAGTCTAAAATGTTGCTTGAACAGGGATTTAAGTTTCTCTTAAAGTGTGACTAGCCCTGGTTACAATGCCTTAGAAATGAGTGTTACAAGAACCTACTGACCATTGGCCCAATTGTGTTGGGGTAGCACGCCTGCCTCTCACCCGAAGACCCCGGGTTTGATTCCCGGTTCCATCAGGGATTTTAGAATGATGTGAGGGCTGGAAAAGGGCAGCCTCGTGAGGGCAATTGAGTAGCTATCTGACAGTGAGGCGGCGCTCCGGCCGCGAAAACCAAGATTAACGGCCGTTGGGACCCAATGCGCTGACCACGCGTCCCCCCAATATCTGCATGCTAAACAGCTGGACAGCAGTCACTTGGTATTCACGTGCTGTAGTGCCAGGGGTTATGTTATTATTATATAACATATAATGGAAGAATGCATTTTTATACAAGTGAAGGAGCTAAGAAAGTAGCCTATCATTAATTACCACAAATATGGAATATTATGTTTCCATTAATGTTTTGGCTGATGAAGGCTAGGTTTTGAGGATGAAACTATTCCAATTTTAAAGGGTTTTCTACTTAAAATTTGTGCATTATAATCGTTTCTTTTAAGAATGAACATTGTAATTAACTGGCAAAGGCAAACGTTTTGACGGAACTGCGCACAGAAAGCCTTGTAGCTTTAAAGATGTGTTGCCTTATTAACAGTTGAAAGTTACCATTCAATTGAACTTCATACTGTAAAAAGTAAACAGTTGCTTGGTGTGTCCACCTTCACAGTGGGTTTTTAATTCTTCAGCTTGCCGGTACAAAGTTGACATCACAATTCGGTTAGAGCCATACGCTTTTAAAATTAAACCACTGTACAGAAAAAAATAGTACTGTAAAATGAAAGTGGACCAGAAAACTGAAATACCACAAACATGGTGGGCAGCTGAAAAGAAGAAGCACTGCATAGGCTATACCATATTTCGGGCAATATGAGACAAATTAAATTTAAAAAAAAAGTCCTCTCGGCACGCCGGAAGGCGGAGGTAGATTTCATCGGGCAAACTTGGCAAAATAAGGAGGTTTTCGTCATTTTATGCATATTTTAAACATTATGGGGACGGTAACCTTCTTGTCATTAGGGGTTCATTTTTATACTTGTGGTCACACTGTCCTTATGCAAGGTTTCGACACTGATGTGTAACTATCTAACGGTCTGTTACTTCTTCCCGCAAAATTGTATCTCCCGCAGAGATTTTGGTTGGTTCCTCAGTTTATGGGCTGCGACAACGCGGTCTTGTAACCCCGTGTACTTAAGGTGAGTGTAGAATCTGTCTGTTAAACGGTGTGAATTGCGATGGCTTTATTAGTCTGTAATTCAGTTAAGGACTGCAGACGGTCAATTTCAAGCAAGAGTTCCTAATGTTGCTAGCAAATACTACCGTCAACGATACCTAGCTGTGAACATGGCTACTAGATGCCACCGCAACCAGCAACTCGCAACGAACTTCCCATTCAAAGGAGATTTTTAGCGCTCTTAGAAAATCCGACGACTTTGGCCGGCTTTGAATCCACGACCTTGGGCATAGAAGTTCAGCATGCTATCAGTTACGTCACCGAAGCCGCTTCACACTTAGTCAGATGGAAAACTGAATGTAATCTCGTGCAAGTGCGTTGTCAAGGCAACGACTGATGGCTCATCCCTCATTAATTTAGTAGTGTTGTCATGGCAACTTCTGATGGCGCTTGGCATATTCTTATAATTCCGAAATCATTTTTCTCATCCCTTGGCGTATCGGTGGGTCATATCAAAAATTCTTTCAGACAAAAGTTTTAGGTAATTATTAGGGGAATATTGTCCATTTTGTACGGTTTTGATATTGTGCCTATTAAGAGAGATATGATTAATGTTTCCCGAAAAACCCGCTTTTTCCCACCCCTTTGGTCAATGGTTGGTGCTGTCAAAAAACTTTTCAAACATAATTTGTTGGGCCTTATTCGACACACAGTATGAACTTGGAATGGATTCGATATTTCAAATATTAAGAGAAATATAGCGATATTTCACTTTTTCGAAAAAAAAAACCATTTTCACCCCCGTCGACTGATTGTGTCCATTAACGAACTCCACCAAGATTTTATAGGGATACAATTTATGTAAAAATTTCAAAGTGATTGGTGCAAAATTGCGGTAGTTATCGTGTCCACAATAAAGTGATATATATATATATATATATATATATATATATATACATAAATTATATATAATTTTTTGAACTGACGGTGGTTTTGGGGTGTAGGGGATGTGAAACGCGAAGATATGTCAAAATATTCCGGAAGTCGAAACATGGTACCCATTGCAATAGTTAGCTTTCTAATGAAATCTACCTAATATCACAGAAAATCACATTATGCAAAAATAATATCGTATGTTAATGAGAATTTTTACAATTTACAAAAAGAAAAAACTGGGACATAATCATTTAATGGCCTTTTAGAAGTGCATCTTTCAACAAATGACCTTCCATGGTGCTTTACTCTAGTCTGAAAATAGGTCTCAGCAACGGCATCAATCAGGTGCGAGCAAAGATTGTCTAAACTCTCAAATTCCAATTCATGGTCTTTCAGAATTTTGAAAAGCTGTACACCAAGGAGTTCTTGCACTACATGGACTTTCAATGAAGAAATTGCAGAACCTGTCATTGCTCTGCCTTCAGCAACAAACTTTCAGAAATGCGTTTCACAAACCTTGCATATTTTAAAGACATCATCAGACGGATACACTAGAAATCCTCTGCCTTTGTAGCATATAAGCGACTTTAGATTTCTCTCCGGTTCAATTAGATATAAAGCATCGACACACCTTGCACACTTCAGTTTCAGCATAAGCTTCCTGGCAACAAAACCTGACACATAAAATACAACATTCTCAGCACAAACTGATAATGCATGCAGCAAAAACAAGTAATCATGTTCTCCAAATGCAGGAGGGCTGCAGAGTTCTTGGTCGGTCAAACGATGCGTCTCCAATGTAGTCATGTTGATCACATCTACACCACTGGTTTGGAGGAGGACAGGGGCAATATGGAGATGGCTGAAAGTGGCAAGCAGTTCCTTGTTGTTCCTACCTGAGTGTTTATGAGCAACCTCTTGTAGGCAGCCGAGAATTGTTGAGCACTGGCGTTATTATTCCAACCTCCTTTTAGGCGGATATTGCCAAAGAAGAGCTCCACATGATCCTGACCCAATTTGTACATAGGTAAGTTCAGCAGTGGAGCGTTATCTGCTAAGATAAGCTACTGTGTAAGAACAATTACACTCTTGATGCAGATTTGTATTCCAATGAAGCCCACTTTCTCATTGGATACAACAATAAGGTCCCCATTCACACTGCACCGTAGGTTCCCAATGTAACTGAATGCCTCCTCTAAAAAGGACAAAGTACTCTCTCAATCTTCAGCACAAATGCCTCTCCTTAGTCCACGATGTCTTATGCTTCTTGAATTGAGGAGATCATACACATCGTTACGCAAATAAATGAATTTGACAGTGGCTTCATTATCACAAAAATTGTTCAATTTCAACTCCTTGTCACAAAAATTTATGGCATCTTCACACGATTTGCTCAGAACTTGAGCAGCCAAAGTCACTTTCATTTTATTTGAGCTGAAATTGATATGGGATGATCTTACTTTGTTGCCTAAATGGAGCCCTTCATGTTGCTGAAGGTCGTGCAGTTCTTTCACAAATTTCCACTGAACCATCGAACCATCTCTGTCAACAATGCTGCCCTTGTCACCCAATGTATTTCTCACAAGCTTCAGCATGTGAGAGGGATCTAGCAGAACAGCAACATCTTCATTTGTAGTGGGATGATTAAATGTGGTTTTAAAATTCCCACTTGCAAATGAGCAACCCAGTTGCTTTGCCATTCCCAAATTAGAGGCCAGATCATCAAGAGTTAGGGATACAACCCTCACATTCACTTCATGCAGAAGTGTGAGGCATTGTATCACTAAATGAACTTTCTGCATGGCATCAATACTATCAATAAAAAAATAACCAACAGGAGTTTTCCACTTTTCATTGATGCATGTTAACATAAACATTAAAGCCTCCTTGGCTAATGGAAGCTCATCATCATTTATATTTATACCAATATTGACATGCCCATGAACATTTGTCCCATCAAAGTTAACTCCCCATCGTATTGCCATTTCATCCATTGTAAGGGCAAACAGGAGTTTAGCTGCAGTGTCTTCATTACCTCAGGTACACAATCAACATGCTGATACCACTTGGAGATTGTCCTCGGATGTGGGAGGCACAAGTTGAACTTGTCCCTGACAAAGCTGTATGCTCTTGGTGAATACAAATGCGGAGTTAGTGCAAATGCTCGCAGCTCTTCAGAGTACTTATTCGGTAAGGTTTCATTTTTGGCCTTCGCCAACTGCCTGTTGAGAAATTCCGTATTAGGTGCAGCAGCTTTATAAAGAATGTCCAATTCGGAATAATTAATTAATTTCTTCTCTCTTATCTTCTCAATAACGGAGCTTAACTCCACAATTTTCTTCTTTTATCTACGAAGAGACTGCTGCAAAGTTAAATTTTCTTCATTCTTTGAGTTTCTCTTTCTTCAGCTTCCTCTAATTTCCTCTTATATTCACTCTTTGTAGGTGATGGATGGAGAGATGACCCGTCTCCAACAGCAGCTGCATCTCTTTCTAGGCGAGCGGGCCTGGGATCTTTCTTCTACAAAGAAGGAAACAAAACTTTTTTAGAAAAAAAAAACTCACGTGACTGATGAATTGCTTATTACATTGAGGTATAAGTAAACAAAACATCGGCACAGATTTCAAACTGCAACGTGAAAATCAATCAACTTAGTAGATAGGCCACAGTGTTGCCTACATTTCAGTCGGGCAACACAATATAAGGTTACAATGTAAATTAGTAATGTTATTTGTCTTACATCCCTTTTAGAGAAGTTGGGGGAAATTCCACCCCACTGCTGCCATTATTCATACCCATGCCATCCATGTGAAAGACGTTAATTTATTTTTAGGGGCTTGGGACATCTGAGTCATCAGCCCCGTGTCTGTTGGTTGAGCTTGTCTGATTAACCTGTACTTATATGATGACTGTGTAACTTAATTGTATTAAAGTCAGGGATGGGGAAGGTGCCCCGGGATTAGAAGAAATGCACGGTACTATCCCAGCACTTGCCTGGAGAGAGTGTGGAAAACCACACTCAGGAGAGCCACTGCCAGCGCTGGGATTCGAACCTACGATCTCCACCCTTGCTACAGGTGCCATCACGGCAGTAAAGCACAGCTGTACCGCAATAAGTGTGTGAAAGACGAGCAACTAAGCCATTACACTACCATTCTTCCCCTAATTTATAACATGACATGAAGTAAACCACATTTCTTTCTATTGAATCAACACTGACAGTGATAGTTAAAATTCTAGAGCATCGTAAAGGTTTCGAACGTAAATTACACCCTTATTCAGCAATCCCATTAAAGCCTGTGTTGTTCAGACATCTCACTCAAGCACAACTCATCAAAAACACTATTCGTCATCTATATTAAAATCATGTTATAAACTTACATTGGTCCACCACTACGCACCGAGTTTTAAAAAAAGATTGACTTTTCTTAATTAGTCCATTTAGTGAGTTTATAAGTTACTGCGTTGACATTAAAAAGAGCTTGACAGGACCGACAACTGTTTTCTACTTTTCAATAATAATGTTATCGGTTTTACATCCCTTTTAACAACTGTGGATTTTAGAAATGCCTGGATGCTGGAATTTTTCCATTAAATCTACTGACATGGCTCCCTCGCATGCGAACCCTCAAATGACAACTGGCTGCGCCAGGATTTGATCCTGCAGCCTTGGGCGGAGCAGGAGAGAATGTTAACGCTGAGCCACGCAGCCAGTCATTCTGCTTTTTAAATAAATGTCAGGTTGGTTTTACAAAAATACTTTTGTTCATATGGACCATAGTGACTAGAAATGGTCGTCAAGAATTTCATAAAATCAGAATGTGATATGCTTATGTCAGTTATATTTGCTTGAAAAATACTATTCATCACACTGCAATGACATACTCACATCAGTTTACAAGTTAAGTTTCCAAAATACTCCAAATGAGCATAGCTTGTTATGTACATTTCTTCATACTGTATCTGTCTGTTACAAGGAAAGATGGGGAGCCTGTCGGTGTCGCTTCGGGAGTGATCAATGTCAAAAACTACTCAAATTCGTTGAAATACCTTGTGTAAATGTGAATAAATATTGTGGAAATGATGTCGTAATGGATGTTTTCTCCTCTGCTGCCTATAACCCACCCACTTTCTCCTTTTTATAACATGACTTATATAATAGTGACATTTGAGTTGTGTCGGCCTTTGTAGGCATGATCTACGGGAAAAATTAAATATTGCCAACCCCACGCATATGGTAAGCGTGGCCGTGTGGTGTTTGTTTTATGCTGCACTCGAGGCTTTACATACAAAGAAAAAACTAACCTGGGGCTAATGCCCCAAACCCCCTTGCTTGTAGTACAAGCCGTCATTTTCAGTCAGGCGTAAACCAATAGTTTCTCGCTCAGCTCGCTAGGCATGACCTGTGTCTTGTATTTTGTGTACCATACATTGGCAACAGTATAATAATAATATCGTATGGCCTCGAGTGCCGGGTGCAATCTTTGTTATTCGACACCCAGAGGGCAACTTGCATGTCGAATTTTGTTGTTCCTTGAAGCACTATTAAAGTCAAGGAGGATAGACATTTAAGCTCCTTGATACTATAGCGCTTTCTAGTAGAGAAATGAGGAACTTTATTTTGGAGGAAAATCCTGAGATTAATTTTGCCATTATGAACACGGCCTACTGAATTCAAATTGGTTCTTTAACATGCGTGTCGTGATTTTCGCCGCCTTTTAAAAATACTTACCACGGCCAGGAGCGAATCTGCAAGCTTGGGGTTAGTAATCCGACACGATAACCACTCACTCACCGTGGCAAGCTATTGGCAACAGTGAAATGACACCAATGTATAGCCCTGTGTGCGTCTCGATAACAGTTGAAGACACCTAATGCGCCTCTTGCAACAGCAGTTGAGCACGGCGAGGAATTACAATTGCCGTCGTTGAATGAACAATAAATAACAAATTAAGTCACATATTTGCATAATTTAGTACGTATTTCCAGTGAGGTAGTGATAATGGACAGTAATCTCAATAGGTAATGACTCCCAAAATATCAAATGAATATCATGGAAATGAAATATTATCCAAGTGCAAGTTATAACAGCTCTGTCCCGCCTTACCCTTTAAATTAACCAATATAAAATGATAATAAGAATGAAATTAGCATATCAGAAATAAAATAATTTAGAACACACAGGAACAGCGCTAATATAAGTGACTCGGTAGGCCAGCTGAGTTCACAGCGTAAACCTAGGAGCGGATGTTCCTGTTTTCGTGATATTCAAGAACACCCTGATTTAATTTAGAATAAGAGATCAGGCGGGACGAAGCTAATTCAAGACAAGCTTGTTGATTGAAAGCTGCGGACGTACACAGTAGGACGATAATTTTGACCCTGCCAAAGAAGGTGAAGGAAATAAAGTATGATCTTCCTACCGACTGCACGCATTTAAATGAGATAATCAAGTCCCAATAAACAATATATTATATAAAGATAATGATGTTACATTACTATAGATCCCCTCATCATCTTACAGTACTAACAAATCTGAACAATATAGTGATTAAACCTATATACTTCTTAGTCTAACATATAAATATGAACACCATGATTCCCCGAATTTAGTAGCCTACAAGGGCTAAATAATCCGTCATTTGTCCACATGGCAATCTACGCAATTGTATTTGAGGTTAAAACATGAATTTCAAAATGGAACCCGGAAGAAAAAAAAAGAAAACAACATGAGAAAGGCACAATGCCTTCTCAAAAAACAATGCTGCATCAAACAACAGAAACGCCCCTTAATGGAACGGAAAGGTCCGACAACCTCCACAGTCCAGCACTGACTGTCTTGTAAAGCCTGTCTGACCCAAAATTAAGTCCACGAGGTTCCCACCCCAGTTAACAGGAAATACGACAAATGAATAACCCACCCTGCAGTAAACTACACATAACCGCATGACCAAAATATACAAGCCCTTCCAAAATATTACATACTAATATACTAAATTTTCTATTTATATCTAAATAAAAATATAGTCCACAGACACGTGGCCTTAAGATTATGCAAAAATACAAAAATAGTCCGAGAAATTCAGTTGAATGGTTGCCCTTATATAACATATAAGTTCGATACCACCTTGAGTCCAAGGTTCATCCCTCCGAGGAAACTGCCCTGGTCATCTGCAGCGCTATGCGAGGGAAGGGAATGGGTTCTTGGCACGAGTGGTGGCTGGAGATGAGTCATGGTGTCATTAATTCGAACCAGAATCCAAACGATAAGGCCTCCAGTGTAATCATCCAGGGTCACCACCACCCAAAAAAGGCAAGGCCATTCACACGAGTGCAGGAAAGGTAATGCTGACGTTCTTCTTTGACCAAGATGGCCCTTTTCTGATACACTTCATGCCGCACGGGAGAACAGTGAATGCCCAGCGTTTCTCGCAAACCTTCACCACCCTTCGACAAACGATCAAAACAAAACGACCAGGCAATCTCACCCGTTGGGTCATTCTGCTCCACGACAATGCACGACCTCATACTGCCAACACAGTCGCGGCACTCCTGCAGAAATTCAAATGGGAGGTTCTCGGCTACCCACCATACAGTCCAGCTCCAGACCTCTCTCCCTGTAATGACGCCATGTTTGGTCCCCTGAAAAGGGCTCTGCGGGGCCAACGATTCACCTCGGACGTTGACGTCCAGCTGTACGTGTGGAACTGGTTCACATCGCAGCCCAGGGAATTTTATGAGACAGCCATTCACCGCCTCGTGTCACAGTGGGACAAATGCCTCAACAGCCAGGGCCAATACTTGTAACATTTACGTGCTGGTTTCTGTAATTATGCCTCCTGCTCGTTACTTTTTGAACGCACCTTATATGTAACATGCGAAGAAAATTTTTAACAAAGAGGATCATTGGAGAGTCACACGTTAATCCATAGCGGTGAGATCTGGAGTAAGGTACTGTTTGCGAAGCAAAATTTACTCTGAAGCAACATTTAAAGACACAATTCCTAAACAATTGGGCCGAGAGACTATTGTTATGTTGTAAACCCAAACTCAAATAATCTTACACTATACGAGAAAGTTAATCACATTCTAATTCTTGTTGGCAAGAAGCGATATTCCCGAAGTATTTGCGAAACAGCTCAGCTAGTTGTTGCTGTTAGCGTCTTCAGTCATTTCACTGGGTTATTCCATCCCTCTGTGCCTTTATGTCCTGAGTAAATCGTTTCATCTCTACAGTCAAAATTCGAGGCAATCTTTTTAACATATTCCAACCTAGGTCTATCCCTATAGTTCTTATCCTTTTCACCTCCTACCTTAATAAAGACCTATATGTGTCCTGGCAACTTATCTCGTATCTTCGTTGGTTATCGCCAGAAATATTTCCACTGGGCTACACATTTTAATACCTCTCAATTTATTGCCCTGATAGCCTCCTGATACTCTTGTCACACTAGATTTCGAGGGCTCTTAATCTCCGCTTTTATGCTGCTTCATTTGTCCAGCTTTTACTTCCTTGGCGTGCCACACTCCAGAAACATGTCAAACAGACCTCTTAATACGTATACTTATATTTGACGTAAAAACGTAGTTATTCTTCATAAATGCCGTCCCTGCCTGAGTCAACCTATTGCAATATTCTCTTTGCTTTGTCCACGACTTTATTTTGCTTCTTAATTAGCAAAAGTCTCCTACTTCATTTTGCTTTTCACTTACTAATTTGGTGTCAATGTAGGTTTTTGATTTCCTGTGGCTCCATTCCATGATTTTGGTTTACATACATTGATTTTCATCATGAATTACGTTCTAAATACTATGCCTGTCTGTCTGTCCACCTGGGATGGACAGGCGATCACATGCGAGGCAACATGAGCACAGTGTGAGCACGAGTCTCAGGGCATCCTGGGTTATGTCGGCAAAAATTCTGTATACTCTACGCTCATGTTCCCCTTAAAGTATTCAAGGAAAATGTACATAACAACACAATACTGTGTGATAAAACATTATTTAAAAAATACTTCACATATTTTCCACAAAAAGCAATGTTTATCAGCAACAAACGGAATATTATGCACTTCATTGTGATGAAAATTAATTTGCGACGGCAAAACAAATAGTGATTTGTGCATCTCGAAATGAAAATACATAATTTTTTTCTTCTTAAGAGTCCATTTGTTATGACTATAGTTCAAGAATACAATTTAATAATTTTAATCTATACAGGAGAGAATGCACAATCATCTATCTAAATAAAAATTGTAATATTAAGGAATTAAATTATGCCACATTTTGCGGCCTTGTACTCTACCAATTAAATTTGGGAGCTTCGAAATTGTTTCACACGTCATTATCAAATATGTAAAGTTATTTATAGATCACCTTCATTTCAAAATTGGATCGAACAAAAGTTGGATGGTTGTTGACAACAATTATTAACTAAGCAAGGCTTTCTCAAGAAGTTATAGTTCTTAACTGTAAAACATATTCTGACACTTGAAAATTATGATTTACTAGAAGATCTTTCGAAAAAAAATATGTAATTATATACAATTTAAAGGAGCCTCCGTGGCTTAGGCGGCAGCACGCCGGCCTCTCACCGCTGGGTCCGTGGTTCAAATCCCGGTCACTCCATGTGAGATCTGTGCTGGACAAAACGGAGGCAGACAGGTTTTTCTCCGGGTACTCCGGTTTTCCCTGTCAAATATTTCATTCCAGCAACACTCTCCACTATCATTTCATTTGTCATTCATTTAATCATTGCCCCAGGGGAGTGCGTCAGGCCTCGGCAGCCGGCACAGTTCATATCCTCGCCGCTAGACAGGGGCTTCATTCATTCCATTCCTGACCCGGTCGGAGACTGGAAACAGGCTGTGGATTTTCATACAATTTAATTGAATGTGTCCCCACCAGAACGTTGCAAGTGACATAAACCAAATTTTACTGGAACTGAAAAAAACCACGTTTATTTCGCAAATTTATTGAATAATGATACTTTTTAAGGTAATATAACCTCAATTGGGGATTTTATCTACTACTCTTCCATTTCAGAATGAAAAGCTCTTTATCTATCAAGTTATGAACAAAATATTTTTCTTTCTGAGTTAGAACGTAGCGTGTGCTGTACATGCAACGTTCTAATATTGTACTCCACTGCCCCTGTTATAGTACATGCAACGTTTTGCCAAAATGGATTTATTTTCTCATTATGTAAAGAAATGATTTTATTTCCTATTTTGTTCAAACATATATAACGTATACAAATAAAATAGACTAATTATTTTCTTTTCAGACAAAATAAGAAATAAGATTTTCAGTAAAGTAACATATAGCTTACCTTCTCCTAAATACATGGGTATAGTCTTTGCCTTTTCAAGGAGTATAATTGAATGTTGGTTGTAGTAGCCTGTTGAAATACAACGTGCTATACGGATATAAGACTTTGATTGCTTGAATCCTTACCTGAATTATGTATACACACAACAACAGCTTCCTACGTAAATCCTTCCCTGTATAAGAGTACGCACACTAGTAAGCTTACAGACATCATAGTCACACAGGTGATCAGACAACTTCAACACACCCAAGTACACGGGGCTACAAGACCATGATGCCGCAGAGATCCTAGAAATCAAAAACAAAACTAACAACAACAACAATAGACTGTACCTCGGATTAAAGACAACGAATTTTAATCGCCATAGTTGAGTGTTGAAGTATGAGGTGTTATAAGTATATTATAACATTTTTGATTGCAAATGCACACTATATATGCTTACATTATAACGTGTGAGTAGTTAAAATCAATAAATACGAAAAATAAACGAAGTAAAATATTCGAACCCGCTGGGATTTGATCCACACATGCCAAACACTAACACATATTAAACAACTCCACAATATTTTGTCTTGCAATAAACGATTTCATTAGAGTTTAATGCTGTTTCCAAATATGTTATATCTTCTTCAGTACATTTCCTAAAGGATATGAAGTTACGGAAATATATGGATTTAAGAGCATACAATAGCGGCCATTTAACCCAATGGGGCGCCACGGACAAGCACGATATGGCATGGTCAGTCTGAACTGTTAGTCACTACTGCAGTTACATATTCTATTTTAAGATGCTAATATCCTACCGGTCACCTCCTTGAGGACTGTTTAAACCTTCCTATGTACGATGATCGCATTTTATAAAGCCAGGCCCTGTTGAATCGTAAGTTACGGCTTGGCTATAATACTTGCATGATTCAAACATCCGCCATCTTGAAACACTCTGGCTGATGACCTTGTAATTGTGCAAGACATTTCTCACATCAAGGTATATTGTTGCAAAATTTGGTAGAGATCGGATGATTGGGTTAGTTGTAATTTGATTTAAGCTCAGAACATTTGGGTGGGCGCCATTTCATTTTTATTTCGATGGTGGCGATATAAAACATGACACTGAGTTGTCCCTTACTAGTGCTACCTGTGTATTAAAGTTGGTTCGATTGGGTTTCGTTGTGTGTGAATTGATAGGGGGATCGGATTGCCATCATACACGGCTACCATCTGCAAACAGTTGAGCTGATTACCTCGTAGTTTGTTCAAAAGACGCTTCTCACACAAGGGTATGTAATTGCAAAACTTGGTAGCGGTCAGATGATTAGGTTAGTCATAATTGGATTTAAGCTTTGACCATTTCGGTGGCCGCCATTACGTTTTCATCAAGATGGCGGCGATCTAAAACATGACACTGAGGTGCCCTCTGCTAGGGCTACCTGTGTACCAAATTTCGTTCAATTCGGCTTCACCGTGGTTGAATTGATTAGGGTGGGAGACAGACATACCAAATAACACACACACAATGTTTGGTCCGGTGTAGATCTCATGTCTACTTTCATTTTGTAAAAATCGAAAGTAGGCTAAGAAATAAAAATCCATACGGAATTATTCATTTTGACATCGCATTCAGCACCTCCGGGCGTAGCATAGTTACTCGAATGCTGGTTAGACTGAAGACCTGGAGTTGTGCACATTATCATCGATCTATTACCAGATCCGTACGCGTGACAGACATAGGTCATTCACGGAAACTGTGTGATACAAGAGCAAAAGACTCGCTTGTCGGAAGATGTGACAACATCTGGGTTGTCAAATAATGTTAATGTTGGAGGCGAAAGTGACGATGAAATTTCACGAGGTCACCAACTCCATGGTGTTGTTATCAGTGACAGTTTTGCTGACTCGAAGAGTGACGGAAATGAAGACGAACGTGTAGGCAACAATGACTTCATTGTAAATAATAACGCAGTGTTAGTGAAATATTCGTAGGAATTTGAACTAGGTTCGAGCCCCACCCGCTGTATCTCGACAGTCGAGGTCCTAAGCATGCCCATACTCTAATGAGCTATACCTTTTATTTACAAACTGCTGCTCATAGACAAGTGAGAGTGAGCCATAATGTAACTCAAATCATGAGAAATCGTAAATGTGGTATTTCAGATTTCATTAATGTTTTTTTCTTCTTTTGAGTTTGTGATTAATTTTTCATTTCATTAATCTTGATTGGAAATGTTGTTGTTGATTCATTTAGGGGCTTTGCGACATTGTGGTCTAGTAGCCCCGTGTACTTATACTTATATATCTTGCATATATCAATTCCACAACTTATGATCTTAAGGGATTCTTACCCTAATCACATTCAACTAATATTCACAATTACAATTCACACTTTTCGAATTTATCCTGCTTAACATCGAATCAAATCCGTTTTCCAACATAACAACTTCTTTCACATATTAATTCCTTTTCCCATGAAATGTGACATATCGCTTTTATAGATGCACGACCACCAAAATACATAAACACTAATATAAAGTGAGAACTTGCATATCGGGTGGATACCACCAATGGTGATGGATCAGTTCGTCCACCATGGTAATATTCTAACCCTCCATACTCATCATGGTGACACTTTTCATACACGTTTTCATCCCACCATTCACAAACTTTACACACATTTCGATTACACTTAATTTCCCTTTCTGAGTGTACTTCAACATAAGAAACTTCAATTTTATACTTATAACACTCAAAATATATGTAATACACTTGAAAAATATTTGTAGAACACTTGATAAATATTTATATACACAAATGTTCACTTCTGGCATTAATAATGCCTTTCGCACACAATGTGATTCTATTCCTTAATCCACTTTCTTCAATCGTCCTATCCAACAACTGTAGGCGTCAGCGTACTTATACTGCTGGTCCTAACATCTGTTTGAATAAGTGATAGTCTCTGGCTCTTGCCCGTTGGTTCCCTGTTCACCTCGGTAAGTCCTATTTCCAATGTCAATCTCCGGTTATCCTATCGACACTGACTTTCTTGTACGGGCGCGATACTTTCTCTTGTGGCTACACTGATGTACTTTTGCCGTGTTTCTCGTTTAATTAACGTTCCATTAGAGTCGCAGTCTAGTTTCGAACTGGCACTCCACTTTATGTGGTTCTCCACTCTATTTCCACGTTTACAATTTTTCTCGCTTGAACTCCTTACTCGGATTCTTTCACCTTAAATGTTTTGAAACTAAACTAGCTTCAAACAGTTACTGCTACTGTCGACGTGAAACTATTTTCGAACTAATATCCCTCGGACTGTCACTTTTATCACAAACTTCCCATGCATGGGCAAGTTTAGATTGTCGAAGATTGCGTGATAACCCTACTTGGTCGTTAAAAGCACTGGTTAAAACAATATAACACACTTGGTGTTCACGAATCCTGAATACATGATACCGTCGAACAGTATAACACCGTCTCGGCGTTTACGAAGACTGAACTCTTAATACTGGCGAAGCAGCACTACCTCCACACAGGTTCCCTGAAGACTTTATACTTGTCGAAACTGTATAATCCCTCGGGGTTTCGCAATATACTGAATATTGGTGAAACAGTGTGATACCCCTTCCTTAGGGCTCTCCTAGACTGAATATCCTTGCACCAGATGTATCCGCGAAAGCTAAATGACGTAGTGCTTTCATGACACTTCTTCCCTACTTAATTGGACAATTTTATAAATTAAAAATTCTCGTTCTAGTTATCAGTTACTGTGGCGTACTTCAATGTTAATAATTTTGCGTATTTCTGGAGATAATGGTTATTTCACAAAGTTGCCCACCCTGCTTGCTGCTAAATATCGTTGTAATACTGCTTGAATCAGCATCCAGGGGGAATTCCCCTGCCTATGTGCTAGTTCTAAGTCACTGTAGAAATCCCTTGGCTCGTTGTGTTATCTAATTTATGGTGAGTGAATCACCTCGCGCACGTGTGAGTTTCGTCAACTTATTGCTCATAGCCTCAAGCTGTGTGTCAATATGCAGACATCTCATCCAGCTTCTAACTAAAGCCTTTAAAGAATATTATGTTCCTTTCTTAATTATGACGGGATACGATTCCTTTTTACTGTGGACCTCATGTCTCACCTACCATCAAGTGGTCCTGAGATCATTCAACACTTTTAATTTCCTGAAGAATATCCTGTGGTCCTTAGAGCCTTGTTCATAAGAGCACAATAGTACATATGTATGGCTTCTCGCCGTTATGGACTAGCATGATGTTTGTACAAATTTCCTCACATTGAAAACTTGCCTTCACATACGCTCCAGGAAAAGGGTTCTCGCCACTATGGATGAGCATGTGTGATATCAAATGTCTCATGAGGGTAAACTTTGATTCTCATACGCCACTATGGATGAGCATGTGTTTTTTCAATTTTCCTTTGTCGTTAAACTTGAATTCACATGCGCTACATGAGTACGGCTTCACGCCGCTATGGACAAATAGGTGTGTCTGCAGGTATTCTTTACGGGTAAACTTGGCTTCACATACGCTACATGAGTACGGCTTCACATGGCTATGTTTGATCATGTGTCTATTCAAATCTCCTATTCGATTAAACTTGAAATCACATACGCTACAAGAATTGGACTTCTCGCCATTATGGAAGAGCATGTGTGTTTTCAAATATCCTTTGTCGGAAAACTTGGATCCACATACGATACATGAGAACGGCTTCTCACTACTATGTATGAGCACATGTCTGATCGAACTTCTTTTGTATAAAAACTTGGATTCACATACGCTACATGAGTAGGCCTTCTCGCCGCTATGGATGACCATATGTCTCTTCTAACTTCCTGTATCTGTAAAGTTGGATCGACAAACGCTACATGAGTACGGCTTTACGCCAGCATGGATGAGCGAGTGTCGATTCAAACTTCCTTTTTCAGAAAAATTGGATTTACATATGCTACATGCGTACGGCTTCTTGCCGCTATGGATGAGCATGTGCCTCTTCAAACTTCCTTTGTAAATAAACTGGGAGCCACATACGCTACAAGAGTACGGCTTCTCGCTGCTATATACAAGCATGTGTGTCTTCATATTTCCCCTCGTGGTGAACTTGGATTCACATACGCTACACGAAAATGGTCTTTCGCCGCTATGGAGGAGCATGTGCGTCTTCAAACTTCCTCTCTGAGTAAACTTGGCTTTACATACGCTACATGGATATGCTCTTATACCTGTATGACTAGCAGTGGTTGACTTCAATTTTCGTTTGGTAGTACATTTTCCTCTGGATGCACTGTTAGCATATTGTCTTACACTCTTACCCGATCGGTGAATCTTCCTTACAGCAGGATCCAATGTATCTGGATATATCAACCTGAAATAATTAGTACTAACAATTTAAACTGCGGTGCATTATAACGGAAAAAGAATAACAAAATCTTATAGATTGGGTCAACTTTCATTAATACCATTTCAGAAACCTTGTCTTCAAGAAGTACCAGTAACTGACGAAATTTTCACACATAATTGATATGTTGAACATACTGAGCCCGTGTCCGCTCATGCCTTCAATTTTACTCCACATGCTCAGTTTGATAGAACGCACCCTGAAGCTTCCTCATAATTATTACGCTATTTTGACTTCGGAGAGGACAGCTTATTTTCTTCCAGGATATATTTTACATACAATTTTGATACCACATATCTCACGAATATGCCAAATATAATTCTGCTTAATTTAACAGTCATTCATACCTTTGGAATTGGTAAATCATATTTTCGGTTAAGGTATTTACGCCGCAGACCTGCGGGGATTGATGTAATTAGTCGCTCAATGACTAAAACTTTCTTGGAACCGGGAAGCAGTCACTGGCTTCAACACACCAGTGCGATAGTCCGCTGTAACTACACGTGTCGTACCTATTTTCCATCATATTGACGAAGGCCACGTTTTGGCGAAAGTAAACACTCATAAGAGTGTGGAATTTATCTATAGTCATCGAGCTGAGTGCATCGCAATAGTGAAGCGAAAAGTATATATTTTGGCCGTGGAAGGCCGGTGAATTAATATTTTACAGAGTGAATTTCATTTCTGGTGAAAGTAACATTTTTCACGTCACCACGAGGACGGTGACCACGCTGTCTGAAGACAGGCAAAATATTCAAGCAACTGTGAATTAACAGCCATTCGAACGCCACTGATAAAACGAGTAATGGCAATGTTGCACATCGTATGTATTTATTCTTGATTGCCAAGGCTTTCAGTGATATCAAAACGTGTAAATTCTGTGAGATACACCATCTGCTGTATCGTAAATTCTGTGGCAGGATAAACCAGAGCCATTTTAGTAACCACCTGCATCTGTGTAAAGCCTGTGAGATTATATTCGTACTACGTAAAATTGTATATTCTGAGAAATTAATAGCCTCCATGCAGTGTGAAATGTGCCACTTGATTAGAGTAATCCACCAACTACGCGTGAACGTCGATATGAAATAACTTCCTTTAAGGTGAGGGGAGATCCGAGGAAATAATCCAATCATGAGGGGAATGATTGACCATAACCCTGGAGGACGAGCCGAGTACTAGATGGAGAATGAAGAGGACAGGCTAGGACCCATGGCCTTGCCAATAATTATGTCTGGACGAACGCGGATATATTACCCCTGCCATCGTGAAGTTTGGAAGGTGAACAACATGGAATAGTCACTATGAGTCCCGTATCTTCATCCATTGTACAAGGTTTGTCCACACAGACATAACTTGTCTAGCCGAAACACGATAGTAGACCTCTTAGGGAGACCTAGATTATATCTTTTCTTCTTTGGACCTGGGACAATCTTTCGTTAGACACCGATACCGTGATCTTTACGGCAGGTGCATATTTATTTGTATATATCATGTAAGGGACACATTAAGCCAGAAGATGTAGACTTCTGTAACACTTTGGAAACACCCTATACTGTAGGCCCCTTCTTTTGATTTTCAAACATATTATTAGCGTATCGTTTTTCAGTCGACAGATTCTGAAATATTTTGGAACTATTTGTTTGACATTTTTGTGAGTACTATTAACTACGATTAGTTCCTGGGAGGAACGAACTCATGCCCAGTAAGATTGATGGGACATGAAGTTAAAACTACAAGCGTATTATTTCAAACGGCATCGTAGAGGTTCGATGTTGTTAATTTTGTTTTGTGAATGTGCTAAGCAATGCACAGCGCCTACGAGTTCAATGGATAGAATGAGTGACATATCCTTCATGTCAGAGCAGTAAAGCTGCAGAAGTGTGTAGTTTTCAATTTGATAATCTTTGATAATTTTACAACGTTATATTGTTATAAAGGGTAAAACATAGTAATGGACACTATTATGGAAGTTATAATCAATTTCAACGCGATCTGAAGAGTACACTAGGATTGTATTATGTGTTTCTGTCAGATAAAATGTGCAGTTTGGTGATACAATTCGAATGAAACCACTCCACACTCAATGTTGTGTAGAGTGTATTTTGAAACGCGAGATGCTAGCGGTAGGAACCTCTCTTTACCCAGAATTCAGTGGGAAACGACTTTATTGACTGCTTTATACTGTTAAATTACGTCACAACCACATGGTATGTGAAAGTCATTGTCTCCAATTAGATAACCAAGCTTTGGCAAGCAGCTAAGCGAGCTGTGAATTTGTTTACCACTATGAGAGTGAGGGAATATTCGCTAATGCGAATTCCTTATATTTTTAGCTGATGAGATGAATCATCTAGCGAGCTGTAATAAATGTATTACGCACATGTAAATTGACCCAGTATTTGTATAATGTCAGGCTAGCAAAAGATGTTATTGTGTCTGCGAACACATAGTTATAATAAGGAAGGGCGGATTAAAGTCCCCTTACGATTGTAGGTTTATTCCGGTGTCAATTGAGATGCGGAGAGACGACCGATGATATTTGCGTGCAAATGGTGTAAGATGCGCTAACCTGTGTTATTGTTGCCTGAGCAGTTTCTTAGCTCAGAGCAGTGTGTTTTTGAATCTTGGAAGTCATGTTCTTCGTGTGAATCTCTGGTGAGATCACGTGCAGCCTACGACTGGTGGCTTAAACTGAACCATCTAATACTTTTTCTAAATCTTGATAATAAATCACATGCATAATTATCCTAAGCCGACGAATTAATTAATTAACCAATTTACAGCCCAGTAAATTTGTAATCATTTGCTTGTTGTTGATTTTTGACACCATGATTCTACATCATTTTCTTGTGGGAGATGACAATTTAAATGAGCTGACACTTTCTTTTTCGATGACATGAATCTCCGGGACCAGTATTACGTACCTTTGGACCTCGTGATTCAAAGCTTGTAAGTCGCAGTGATGATTGCGCATTGCCAACCTAACTTACACGCATGAGATGACGACTGAGTACAAACAGTACTTCAGTTCGGGAAGGCAGGTTTGTGTTGTGTGTTTATTGATTACTTCCCAGAGCATTTACCCATATTGTACCCTGTTACATATAAGAGTGTATTTTATGCAATGTTGTTTTTATAGTCTGTGGTCAACTATCATTAGCTTTTGCAATAATTCATTGATTACGACGCGTCTCGTCGTAATATTTTCATTCACGCCAGGATTTAGACAGATATTAAATGTAACTGTAAAAGTGGAAGTGGTACCATCCTAACCTAGGGATCGGTTTTGCTTTGATGTTAAATGTAACTTATACCGAGTTATTTGCTTGTAACTTTGCTTCGCGTTAGTTTTCTCTCGTACCATGCGCCTAGCTTAGTTGTTGCTTTTGTTTCCTTGTAATTAGGACTTCACGAGGGTTACTTTACTTCATCTTAGGGATTGACTCATCATTGTAATTAGATCAGCGGATTAGCCAATTTCAAACCTCGGAAGTAGTTAAGGGGCCTTTTTATGAATAAATCATGCACGAAATTTTACTTTAGACTGGATCTCTTTATTGTTAGCTTTGAGTTTGCGGATGTATTTATTCTGGAGTCTATGACAAGTCTTCCGTGCAAAATGACCCAGATCCCCTGGATCAAGCCTCTCGTGCTATGATAGCCCATAAAGAAATGCACCCGATCCTCTCAGGCTCGGGGTTCGAAGGTCGGAGTCGTTCGAAGTACCATTTCTTTCGGCGAATGGTACCAGGATAACCTCCTCTAACGGGCTCATACCCTCTTCTCTCTTCTTAGCGCCCATCCGGCGTAGCCGATGTTTGTACGGAAGTCATCAGCTTCACGTTTTTGAGAGGATCAGATAATTAATGTCCATAGGCAGTTGAATGGACTGGCACGAACTCAGAAGTCGTATAGCTGTTTCGATAGCCACTTGGCATTCTTTGATGTTAGACCAGGGGGGTAGAACACTTTATATTTAAAATTCATGAGGTATTTGTTTCGCTAATGCTCTATCCTTAGTAAATGTAACTTGTGTTTTGCTTGTTGGTATTTTTGCCTTGTACAGTAACTTGTTTTTTCTACATTGAGTCCAGCAGTAATTCGTAATGTTTGTTCATAATTAAAGGCCTTCTGCCTGGACAAACTTTCCCTGTAATGGTGATTACTGGTTGTTTCTGAGGTAATTCCCTCTTACCTCTCTTATATATATTTTTGCAATGGTAGATGAGGAGACGTTGAGACGTGTCCTGGATGGAATGATGGCCAACATTAAAGCCTCATTCAACCAAATTATAAGTGATCTAGGCAACAATACTGCTGCCCTAGATCAAGTAAGAGAGGATCTAGGCACTGTAAGAGGTGATCTAGGCAACAATACTGCTGCCCTAGATCAAGTCAGAGATGATCTGGGCACTCTCAGAGGTGACATCAATGTGGTTAGGAATGACATTGAAGCTTCTAACCTTACATTAAATAGTCAGGGGCGATTTAGGCAATAACGCTGAGGCCCTAAACCAAACAAGCACTGCCCTATTAGCCAACACAGTTACCCTCAATGAAGTTAGAGGTGACATCGACCGTATCAGGGAGAATGTCAGTGCCAACACAGTGACCCTTGTAGGAGTTAGGCGTGACGTGGAAGGAAACACTAACACACTAGCTCGACTTAGGGAAGATCTCACACAAGTTCATAATGATATTGAAACACAGAGTGCTGAATCCAATGCCAATTTATTAGCAGGTTTAGCTTCAGTTAGAGTGGACATGCTTAAACACCACAAAGAGGCCAATGACAGTTTAAATATATTATCCGAGGACCTTGCGACAAACCATACACAGGTACAGGACCGGTTGACGCAGATTAACGATAACATTCAAACCATCTCCGATGACATGGTGAACTTACGCCGTGAATTGACGACAAACAGAGAAGCCATCCAAATTCATAAAGAGGAGATAGCGATAGACATCGCGGTACTCAGGAATGAAGCAGCGAACCAGGACACTAGCTTCACTAATATCGTTCAAGACATTAAGGACAACGTTTGATTTTCTGGGACACCGATTGGAGCAGGTAGCGATTCCAGAGCGCCTCAAATTGAGTAATAAGGTCAGACTTTTGGTCAGGGAGATTGATACGAAATTAAGAGGGGAAATTAATCGACTGCAGAAGCAGATTAACGATTTAACGCTACGGGCATTAGACGTACCCGCCAGAGAGCAGATAGAGCAGAGACTCTTAGCTACGGTTTGGGGCACAACCGCAAAGTACTCCTAACGTAAATACTCCTAAAGTAAGTAACAGCACACAGACTGCCTCTACAGAGATACAACCCAGTACTGTAGGTAGCAATCACATGCAGACTGAACCATCTGCACCCTTTAATTATAACGCACCTATAGAACCATCTGCACCCCTCAATTATAATGCACGTATGTTTACTCCGATGAGAAGTTTTAGTCAAGGAAGAAATGTTATAATCATTAGGCAGAAAGAGGAGCAACCAGCTCAGTTCCGAGTTCCTGCAGAACGTGGAATCATACCTCCGTGATACCATTGTTACTCCCGAAAGAGAACTCAGAGTTATCGAACACCGTAACTGGACAGGCGAGTACTTGGTTCCGAGCGTTCAAGTATGCATTCACCGGATACCAGGACTTTAAAGAGGCACTATTAAGAACGCATTGGAGCGGAGACATACAGCAGGGAATTCGCGCCGAAATGTATACCAAGCGGTATAGCACGAATCAACCCTCCCGATATGCAAATTATTTTGCAACTCAGTTATCTAAACTGAGATGGCTCCAACCGCCACTGTCAGAGCCAGAGCTCATACAGACCATCACACGGCAATACCCAGCCGATGTGCAACGTACCCTCATTGCTACGAATGCATCTACGTTTGTAGAGTGCGATCAAATCCTGAGGAGGATTGGCAGCACGAACGATCAGTGCGCCACGCATAAACCTACGGGAGAAACCCGGCACGTCAACTTAACGACCGTGGATAAAGTGAGCCAAACACCCAAACCAGCACCGGTCATTTCAGAACCGTACCGCAGAGACGAAATAGGACTCGATCAAAGAACGTGGAATCGCCGACCGTATGATCGATCACGACCACAGGGAGATCGAGGATATTGGAGACGAAGTTTCGAGAACAGGATCAGCGATGAAAACCAGCGAGATAATGTACGAGGCCGTAATAACGCCTCTCGTAATCAGCAATCCGCAACATACGCCGAGATTATCGGTACAGTGAAAGCCGCGATCCTAGAGTCCAAGCGGACAGAGATTGGAGAGGTCGCGCCTGAGAAAGCAGGGAGTACATTCGTCATCTGAGAGATGACAAGGACGAAGAACAGGACCGTACTTCGAGGGAACGGAAAGGTAAACCTAAAGCCCAGGATCAGCAGAGGAACACTACCACCGCTGACATCCACTACATTGAACTAGTGACGAGCACAGAAAGAGTTCAATAGAATCCAGCAGAGGATGGACCGAGCACGTCGTGAGAAGGACCGACGAATGCAAGACCTCGATGGAGAAGGTTTGGAGATCTCTTCGAGGAGAATTAATGCCCATCGAGAGTGCTAAATTTATTTTTCGACGAACTACTGACGACGAACGACGAACCACCCACAGATGCTGATGAGAGAGATTGGGAACCTTCAACGCCGCCAATTTAAAGAAATATTATCAGAATTAGGACAAGTTATAATGGCAAATAAAAATGCAAGTCACACATTTTTATTTGAAACGACGGGGAGGTATATGAGCCCGTGTCCGCTCATGCCTTCAATATTCCTTTGAGAGCATACTTACTCCACATGCTCAGTTTGATAGAACGCACTCTGAAGTTTCCTCATAATTATTACGCTATTTACTTCGGCGAGGACAGCTTATTTCCTTCCTGGAGATATTTTACATACAATTTTGATACCACATATCTAAGGAATATGCCACATATAATTCTGCTTAATTTACCATTCATTCATGCCTTTGGAATTGGTAAATAATATTTTTGGTTAAGGTTTTTACGCCGCAGACATGCGGGGATTGATGTAATTAGTCGCTCAATGACTTACAAATTCCTTGGAACCGGGAAGCAGTTTCTGGCTTCAACACACCAGTGCGATAGTCCGCTGTGACTAGACGTGTCGTATCCATTGTCCGTCGTATTGACGAAGACCACGTTTTGGCGAAAGTAAACACTCATAAGAGAGTGGAAATTATCTACAGCCATCGAGCTGAGTGCATCGCAATAGTGAAGCGAAAAGTATATATTTTGGCCGTGCAAGGCCGGTGAATTAATATTTTACGGAGTGAATTTCATTTTTGGTGAAAGTAACATTTTTCACGTCACCACGAGGACCGTGACCACGCTGTCTGAAGACAGGCGAAATATTCAAGCAACTGTGAATTAACAGCCATTCGAACGCCACTGATAAAACGAGTAATGGCAATGTTGCACATCGTATGTATTTATTCTTGATTGCCAAGGCTTTCAGTGATATCAAAACGTGTAAATTCTGTGAGATACACCATCTGCTATATCGTAAATTCTCTGGCAGGATAAACCAGAGCCATTTTAGTAACCACCTGCATCTGTGTAAAGCCTGTGAGATTATTTTCGTACTACGTAAAATTGTAGATTCTGTAAAATTAATAGCCACCATGCAGTGTGAAATGTGCCACGTGACTAGAGTATTCCATCAACTATGCGTGAACGTCGATATGAGATAACTTCCTTTAAAGTGAGGGGAGATCCGAGGAAATAATCGAATCATGAGGGGAATGTTTGACCAAAACCCTGGAGGACGAGCCGAGTACGAGATGGATAATGAAGAGGACAGGCTAGGACCCTTGGTCTTACCAATTAATATGTCTGGAGGAACGCGGACATATTACCCCATCCATCGTGAAGTTTGGAAGGTGAACAACATGGAATAGTCACTGTGAGTCCTGTATCTTCATCCATTGTACAAGGTTTGTCCAGGCAGACATAACTTGTAATATTATTTTTAGCCGAAGCACTTAGGTAGACCTTCTTTGGATCTGGGACAATCTTTCTTTAGACACCGATACTGTGATCTTTACGGCAGGTGCACATTTATTTGTATGTATTTCAGTGTGTAATAGACCAGCCAGGCGAAGGCTGAATTTATGTCATGTAAAGGACATCTTAAGCCAGAAGATGTAGACTTCTGAAACACTTTGGAAACACCCTATACTGTAGGCCCCTTCTTTTGATTTTCAAACATATTATTAGCGTATCGTTTTTCAGTCGACAGATACTGCACCTTTTTTGTACTATTTGGTTGACATTTTTCTGAGTACTATTTACCACAATAAGTTCCTGGGTGTAACGAACTCATGCCCAGTAAGATGGATGGGACATGAAGTTAAAACTACAAGCGTACTATGTCAAACGGCATCGTAGAGATTACATGTTGTTAATTTTGTTTTGTGAATTTGTCAAGCAATGCACAGCACCTACGAGTTCAATGAATAGAATGAGTGACTCTATCTTTCATGCCAGAACAGTTACGCTGCAGAAGTGTATAGTCTTCAATTTGATAATCATTGATATTTTTACAATGTTATATTGTTATAAAGCGTAAAACATAGTAATGAAGACTATTATGGAAGTGATAATCAATTTCAACGCGATCTGCAGAGCACACTAGGACTGTATTATGTGTTTCTGTCAGATAAAATGTAGAGTTTGGTGATAGAATTCGAATGAAGCCACGCCACACTCAATGTTGTGTAGAGTGTATTTTGACACGCGAGATGCCAGCGGTAGGAACCGTCTTTGCCCAGAATTCAGTGGGAGACGACTTTATTGACTACTTTACACTGCTAAATTACGTCACAATCACATGGTATGTGAAGGTCATTGTCTCCAATTATACAACCAAGCTTTGGCAAGCAGCTATGCGAGCTATGAGTTTGTTTACCATTATGAGAGTGAGGGAATATTCGCTAATACGAATTCCTTATATTTTTTGCTGATGAGATGAATCATCTAGCGAGCTGTAATAAAGGTATGACGCACATGTAAATTGACCCAGTTATTGTATAATCTCAGACTAGCTAATGTTGTTATTGTGTCTGCAAACACATAGTTATAGTAAGGAAGGGCGGATTAAAGTCCCCTTACGATTGTTGGATTATTCCGGCTTCAATTGAGCTGCAGCCAGACGACCGATGATATTTGCGTGCAAATGGTGTAGGACGCGCTAACCTGTGTTATTTTTGCTTGAGCAGTTTCTTAGCTCAGAGCAGTGTGTTTTTGAATCTTGGAAGTCATGTTCTTCGAGTGAATCTCTGGTGAGATCACATGCAGCCTACGACTGCTGTCTTAAACTGAACCATCTAATACTTTTTCTAAATCTTGATTATAAATCACATGCATAATTATCCTAAGCCGACGAATTAATTAATTAACCAATTTACAGCCCAGTAAATTTGTATCATTTGCTTGTTGTTGATTTTTGACACCATGATTCTACATCATTTTCCTGTGGGAGATGACAATTTAAATGAGCTGACACTTTCTTTTTCGACAACATAAATCTCCGGAGCCAGTAGTTTGTACATTATGGCCCTCGTGATTCAAAGCTTGTAAGTCGCAGTGATGATTGCGCATTGCCAACCTAACTTACACGCATGAGAAGACGACTGAGTACAAACAGTACTTCAGTTCGGGAAGGCAGGTTTGTGTTGTGTGTTTATTGATTACTTCCTAGTGCATTTACCCGTATTGTACCCTGTTACTTATAAGAGTGTATTTTATGCAATGTTTTTTTGTTGTTATAGTCTGTGGTCAACTATCATTAGCTTTTGCAATAATTCTTTGATTACGACGCGTCTCGTCGTAATATTTTCATTCACGTCAGGATTTAGACAGATATTAAATGTAACTGTAAATGTGAACGTGGTACCATCCTAACCTAGGGATTGGATTTGCTTTGATGTTAAATGTAACTTATAACGAGTCATTTGCTTGTAACTTTGCTTCGCGTTAGTTTTCTCTCGTACCACGCGCCTAGCTTAGTTGTTGCTTATGTTTTCTTGTAATTAGGACTTCACGAGGGTTACTTAACTTCATCTTAGGGATTGATTCATCATTGTAATTTGATCAGCGGATTAGCCGATTTCAACCCTCAGAAGTAGTTTAGGGGCCTTTTTTTTATCAATTTAACTTAAGACTGGATCTCTTTATTGTTAGCTTTGTGTTTGCGGATGTATTTCTTTGGGCGTCTATGACAAGTCTTCCGTGCAACATGACCCAGATCCCCTGGATCAAGCCTCTCGTGCTATGCTATCCCTTAAAGAAATGCACCCGATCCTCTTAAGTTGTGGGACGGAGTCGTTCGAAGTACCATTTCTTTCGGAGGATGGTACCCGGATAACCTCCTCTAACGGGCTCAATACAGTATGCACATTTTACAATAATACAAGATACACACAGGTGTGTCATGTCGGAGATTTTACATTAATAGCTCTGACAGCATGAGTGTATTTGGATCGTATCTTAGCCACCAAGAACCTCCGATTTAACGTCATTAGAATTTTTACAGGCCGGTTGCCGTAAAGGACAATGTGCTTATTCCTCCACCCTTTGCAACACCTTCGCCAATGTTCATGATAATAAGTCTAATCTTGCGATTTATTGATGAGTGACAAGGATACAATATCGTTGTTCTTTTCGTTTGAGTCATAAGTCTTTAGACGCTTTCAATGCAGCACTTCATGTCTCCTAATCTTGATGTTATCAATTCAGTCCTCTGGACAAAATTACCACACCCTACATAAGAAGCAATGTACTCAATTTCGGCATCATGCCGAGACGTCTTCCTACGGAAGATATTACCTCCGGGCTATAAGCTCCTATCCGTCATCTACGAGCCTTCGAAGCAGAATAAATTAGAACTGAGGCTTCCGAGGACATCAAACATGCCCGGCCCATACATCAGATCCAGCTTATAAAGCGATCACAAGGAACCCCATAAAACAGAGAAGACAAAGACGCGGCTAATTAAAGATTCATACATTACAGAAGAGATCTAGAAATCCCTCGAACCACGCTACTCAAAACCTCCGACGTACTATGGCCTACCTAAAATACACGAGACCTGTGTGCCTCTGATACCAATATTCAGCGCCATAGCGTCCCCAAATAACGCTCTTGCTAAATATTTGAATCAGGTCCTGCATCCATTATTCCCTCCGCCACTCTCTCACGTCAGAAATTCCCATCACTTCGTAGATACCAGAGCGAGTATAAACTTGACTTACGGCGATCCAATGGCAACCCTCGATGTGGAGTCCTTATTTACCAAGGTCCCTGTACATGACTCCTCACAGATAATCAGGTCAAAGCTTACAGCTACAGAAGGTTCAAAGGACTTAGTTGAACACTCCGTTAACTCCACATTATCGTCTTCAATGAGCAGATGATTCAACATATCGAGGGACCAGCCATGGGAATCCCCCTTCTCTCCATTATTGGCCAACATTTTCATGGCAAATTCGAAGAAGAAGCTGTAAAGGAGAGAGTATTTAAACCTAAGTGATCGTTTAGATACCTAGACAAGTTCCTTGATATAGGAACATGGACGCAACACACATTAGGATGTCCTAGACTTCATGTGGTCCAGACATCTGAGCATCAATTTAACAATGGAAGTAGAATAAGTTAATCCACTAGCCTTAGAAGAAGCTCTGGTTTATAAACGAACACACAACACGCTCATACACAGGGTCTCTATGAAAGGCACTCATACAGATCGGTACCTACATGCAAACTCAAGCTATTCACCGTCGCAGAAGGAAATGGTAGCTAGGACACTCCTCACCAGAGCCAACCGCCTTTGCGATAAGGATAGCGTAAACGAAGAGAAAGAACGAAATTGGAATACGCTCCTAGCTAATCGATACAGCAAAGGACAGATAAAAAGAATCATACGGAATAAAGAACAAAGATCAGCCTAATATACAGGGGGTGACTAGAATCATTGCTACGGAAAAACAAGGCGACAACAGTTAAGCAACCACTAAATAAGCTGACGCAAGAGGTGCGTAAATCTGCCAAGATAAAGCAGCCAAGACGCAGAAGTTCACATACCGCCTTGTTCCTGAGGAGAGATATACATAGGGTATACAAAAAGTCGCATTTCCATTAGGATATCAGGGCACATTCGAGACAAAAACCAATTAACTACAGATCTGCAATAGTTGAACATGATGACGACACGAGACACGCCATAGAATTTGATAAGGCCGAAACTGTTCTAAAATTCCTAGATATCAAAACAGGAGGATAAAAGAGGCATTAGAGATTTTGAAGCATCTAAATAATTGCAATCGCGATGACAGATTCCTGCTTAGCAATACATAGAGAAGTCTCATACCGCGTGACTGGCTAAGGCTCTGACAAATGAGGGAGCAGCATGAGGTCAATGCCGATCAAGCAGTGCCTGACTGACAACCAACGGTTATTTTGAGTACACACACGAATTCGTACCCATGATAAAGGCTGCTGCAATGACAGCCGAAACGTCGCAAACAATCACAGATACACGACGCGGCTCATCCAGTAAGGCTAGATAATAAACTACAATAGAAACCGGCCACAAAAGTCAACGATCTAAACACGTCAATAATCCCAACCTAATCCAACGTCAATCAAATCGTTATCCTTTCAATGTCTTTAAACCTGCCTCAGTCAATCACAATTATAACAGCTCGATCTACCCAGTAGAATGTCAGATGTTACCATTGTAAACTTTGTGATGTTGACACCCTCGCGAGTAGTCATCGGCCGGAGATCCGAAAGCGGGACCAACATACAGTAGAATTTGAATTTTGCAGGAGAGGACGGTATTACCACAAGTAATAATCAAAGTTCCGTTCTTGCAATTTTCAGTGACGTGACAGTATATTCAAACAGACAGTTGATTTTACGGTCGGAGTAAAGTCCCGGTAACATTAAATCGTTCTTACAATGTTCCGGTTAATATTTACCTTAGGTTAGCAGATATGTGCATCATTTTCAATAGTTGGTATATATTTCTGATTCGATTTGCAGATTACGTGATACCTCTCAAGAGTTCGTTTGAGCGAATCTACGTCAGGGAGTAAATAATATATATATATTTTATATTCCTTGATATGTATTCTTGGCGCAATCTGTTTGTTTTCATTATTCACGTTACGATATTAAATATTGATATTTCAAATGGAAGACCAGTTATCTCCAAATGAGATGAATAAACGCCTGAAGAGGAAAAGACACACCAACTTCTCTTCGTCAGAATAGGAAGTCCTCATCAAGGTGGTGGAAGAAAATAAATCTGTAATTGAAAATAAGAAGTCCAATGCCGTTCCATGGGAACAGAAGTATAGGGAATGAAAAGTAACCCAAACAATTGAGGCATTGACAGGTTGAAGAAGACTTGTCAAATATTTACGGGATAAGTATGAAATCAAGAAGAAGAAAGCAAGGAAAGAGCTGACAGATGAGGAACAAAAACAAGTTTTCCTGACGGGTGGAGGACGTGAAATTCCCGCAAAGAAAACCGCCCATGTGGAAAAAATGATTTCTTTCATGGGAACATCGGATGAGGGACTGTGCAAGCCGTTTGGTGGAGATAGAATAGGTTAGTTTCAAGATACAGTTATTAATGTACTCTCACAGATTAAAATTATTTTAAGGTTAGCTTGTAAACGTACTTTTCACATTTTACTTAACTTAAACTGGAAAAGGTTATCTGGTATTCTCTGTGACAGGAGACTGAATATCCGAGTAAAGGGAAAAGCCTATAAATGTGCCGAGAGACCTGCAATGCTATACGGAGCAGAAACATGGCCAAGAGTGCAGTCACAATGCAAGCGACGGAAAGTAACTCAAATGAAGATGCTAAGATGCATGGTGTTACAAGAAACGATCACTTTAAAAACACCTTCATTCGAGGCAGCGTAAAAGTGACTGAAATATCAAAAAAGGTGCATGAAAGACGCTTGCTCTGGTATGGCCACATTCAGCGCAGGGATGAGAGTTATGTAGGAAGGTGAGTGCTTGATCTGGAGGTGGAAGGCAAAAGGGAAAGAGGCAGGCCTAGAAGAAGATGAATGGACTGCGTACAGGATGATCTCCGGGAGAAGCAGTTAACAGAAAACACCATTTGGGACCGAGGAAAATGGAAACGACTTGCCAGAAACGTCGACCCCGCATGAATGGGAAAATGCGAAGAAGTAGAAGAGGAAGAAGAAGAATTAACTTATACAAGGCTGTGGGTATGATGTGGCGCAATGATGAAATATCATTAAGGTTACAGAGCAGCCTGAAACTATACAGGTACAGGTACATATGGCGTTGATAATTGTTGTTTATAGGAGCGGAACAGCGAGGTCATCTCTCCTATTTATGACACACACAAAACATACTTAGATACTTTACTCAATTGAATTCTTGATAATGTTGAATAGCATACGCTCCGAATCCAGCAGCCTCAGTAAATAATACAGTTTAGCGATAGACGTAAGTGGGATGTTGGTAAGAATATATCGATTATATTTCTTAAATGCTAGGTAGTGGATAAGGACTTGAGTGAATTTGATGACGTAAGAACAGAACCTTATCCTTCAAACAATATCATTTGAAGACTACTGCTAAGTTGAAATCACGCAACAACATCATACAGAAACAATGTGGAACAACAAGGGGCTCTCATGCTTCAACTCTTCGCTCTTCTGCAATTAACCTCGTTCTATCTGTAGCTGAATATTGTGCCCCAGTGTGGTAAAACGGCCCTCATATAGGAAAGATCGATGTTGAACTCAACTAGATCATGCGATGGATATCTGGTACCATTAATTACACCCCTATTCAATGGCTTCCTGTTCTGAGGTACATTCCTCCACCCCATCCCGGCAGGTGTAATATCCTGGTCAAAGCATACAACAAAATACTTCAAAATCAGGATCTCCCTACTTAAGCTGACTTACCTGCTGCTTGTCTACCTAGACTTCGCTCAAGGCAGCCCACTGTGAAGACAGCTACGAGACTTATCAATGAGAACTTTGACATAGTCCAGCAGTGGTCACATGATTGGAAGATTTTTGCTCCTCAGGAGTGTCGAGACATGTCATCTGTCACATTTGAAGTACCTGGATTTGATCTTTCTCGTCAGATATGGTCGAAATTAAACCGGATCAGAACCAATTCTGGTGTTAGTGCGGACTCTTTGTTCAAGTGGGACAGGTTACAGTGTGACGGTGGAGCCGACAGACAAATGATGAAGCACTGTCCTATACGTGCCTAAGGTGGTAACATACCTCAGTGACTCCTGCATCAGTGGACTATATTTTGAATGTAGATGTAAAACTTGAGACTATCTGTTTTTCTTTCTCTTTTCATTAAGATGTAATATGATGTAAGTGTGTACCACGAGACAATGCTTAAGTCATGTAACGTCCAGAATACTCCTCCATCTGAAAAAATCGAGATTAAACTTGCAAACGTATACGGAATGCCACGCAGTTCAGTGACATGTGTACGACAGTGCAGTCAGCCAACGAAGTGTTCTGCAATGAATCAGTAAGTTAGTCGAGAGTGACACAGCAGTTGTAGGCTTATTAGCATGCATGATGACTAGGGACAGACGGTCATTGTGATAGTTTTGTGCAGAACGATGCCCTAGTTTCAGCGTGGGTAAGGAAAGAGGACACGAGAAGTTATCACAGCGGGATTGGGTGTCTCTGGTAGTCAATTAGTATGTGATATAGCGGTAGGCCGTGAATTTAGGAATTTTGATATATTGCTGAGAGATCCAGTGCACATTTTGTATGCTAGGATTAATTTAATTTCATCGTGTCCGATAACATAATATGTATAGGAGTGTATCATTTCCTGTGACTCGACTTGTTTTGAGGCAGAAATGTGTGTCCCTGAGTAATTGGAACCCAGATGTTGAGGACTATTTAGCAACCTACAGGAGAACCCGCAGCTGCGTTCCTCAAGCTCTGATAGCGTATGTAGTTTCGTTCTACGAGCTCTGCCGGTTTAGTGCGAAGTCTGCGGACAACGAGCAACTGCTCAATCTACAGTCTCCTGGACTCCGGACTCATTCGACTCCATGCTGGCACAAACCAGGTTGTTGTCGACGACCTTTGTTGTGCTGTTTGTGTTTTGACAAGAAACGCAGCCGCCTCTCCGTGCAGCTGCAACACAGGTTTTGGTCCAGGACCTGAGCCAGCACCACCACAGTCCTCCATCGAACTTGCCAGACACGTCACCCATATTGGTCCAGGACCTGAGCCAGCACCACCACAGTCCTCCATAAAACATGCCAGACACGTCACTCACATTGGTCCAGGACATGAGCCAGCACCACCACAGTCCTCCATCAAACTTGCCAGACACGTCGCCCACATTGGTCCAGGATCATGAACCCACAGACGCCTCAGCCCAATTCTCACGGCTCTCACATTGCACTACTTGACGATATGAAGCACGGACTACATAGGCAACACGCCTCACACTAAATCACCGCTCCATGCTGCGAGCAGGCAGAGATACTAAGTGACCTGGTTTTGATCTGTAAGTAAATTAAATACGTACATTGTTTGGGACAATGGATAAGAAGGAGGGTTCGTTATTCTAGGTGACCTGGTTATGATTTGTAGGAGAGTTCAATACGTACAATGTTTGGGACAATGGATAAGAAGGAGGGTTCATCAATCTAGGTGACCTAGTTATGATTTGTAGGCGAGTTCAATACGTACATTGTTTGGGACAATGCACATGCAGGGGGGGGGTCGTAATTCCCAGGACACTTGGCTTTTGTTTGTAGGCGAACACAGAGTAAACATTGTTATAAACACTGAATCTGTGTGCGGGTGTCTTGACAGCCACAAGTGCGCTGGCTTGGATCAGTAGGCCAATGGAGTATATACCGTGAAGATGGTTAATGATAATAAGGTTTACATCATGGTCATCGAGCCCCGTCTACATGTTTGATAACCAGCGTCATAGTACTGGCTTAAATAATTAATTTTTAATTGGGGAAAATGTTTGGGTAGGAGGCGGCCATGATTTGAATTTAGGTGCAATCCCAGCATTTGCTTGGAGTAGATATGGGGTAGCAACGGAAAAGAACCATTAGGATGGCAGGGGTAGCAAACGAATCCACTTCTTCTTAGTTCTGCTATACAAGGGTCGGTATACGGTATTACTACAGTGATTCTGTACCGTAATGAAGCAGCACGTAATTGTTATAATGGCGTGAATGGTATTGCATTTTACCAACTTTATTTCGATTCATTGTCTGTATATAGTTGATTTATAACATTCTTTTATTCAATGTAATTATTTATTTTACGCCTTATCTTAGTTTCACTGTACATTTGCGGAAAAGGCATTAACATGCGCCAGGTATTATATCATTATCAATGAATGGATTAAGATTTGCAGGGTAATTCTCTGTATATACATTTGTTTATTAAAATGAAAATATGATGGAACTCTGCTGTTCGGGACATCCCACTCAATCTGCTTGAAATGAAAGAGTCACGTGGTGCGACCATTACAATGTGTCATATGCAGAGCTTTGTTTCCAGAACATGAACTTTAATCGACTTGTGGTTTCATGTATATGAAACTTTTGATTTTCGTTTCAACAAACACAAAAGGTGTAGTGCTAGTCATTTCAACAAAGGAGTTTTGGCGCGCTAATCATTTCAAAAAAAAGAAATTAAAACAAAAGCACTCTTTTTCTTCGATTGGCAACGCTACGCATGGCGGTACACCTAGTAGGTCATAAGTGCAATAGCATTCGAACTGGATACCATATATATATTTGAATGCTTCCAACAGATAAAACTTTGAATGAGAATAGTTAGTTTTTAAGCTGCCACCTAAATACAGACAAATAAAAAAAGTTCAACGATGAAAATAAGAGAATAACTCATTTAGCCAACAAAACTTCTTCACAATCAACATTTTCAGTTGGCATACATTAAAAAACAATACTTTTCCTTATTATGTTGTCCACTTACTCATTTATATGATTTCCACTGGCAACACTCTCTTTCTCGTGGATTCCTTCTGATGTATCCTAGGGACAAGAATGAATCATAAATTTATTTGCTCTCATATTACGCTTCTACACAATCAATAACAATGTAACTTTACCGCACAGATCAACTTAGATTAAGGATTTATCAGCTGTACAACTGACTGAAATTACTTTCTTATTCTCGATGATATCTTACTGCATTATACAAGTCTCATCTAGATCTGAAACTTATCAAAGATATCCCTCCTTTATAGGTCAAGTAAATCAGAATTTGACAGATCATTGGAAGATTTGAGCAGAAACAAATCACCAGATATAGATGATACACCGATTGAATTGGCACGCAGCAGAGGTGATGAAGGTCTTATCAGGTTAATTTCACTTGGTGTGTAGGATTTATGATACAGGTGAGTTCCATTCTCATTTCAAGAAGATTGTAATCATCCCTATACCGAAGATAACAGGAACTGACAGATGTGATACAATCAGCTTGATCACTCATGCATCAGAGATCCTGACCAGAATAACTTACAAGTGGATGGAAACACAGATAGAAACAGATTTGGGTCAAGACCAGTTTGGCTTCAGGAAAAAGTAGAAACACGGGAAGCTATACTAAGTCTTCCGCTGTTTCAGGAGGAAGAGTAAAGAAAGATAAGAGAATGTTCACGGAATTTGTAGAATTAGAAAAGGCATTTGAAAACGTTGGTTGGAACAAATTGTTTCATATACCGGAAAAGAATGTAATAAAGTTCAGGGGTAGGATGGTGCTATACAATATATTGTGCCCATATTGACGAGGGCCACGGATTGTTTTTCTTTGATGAACCAACAGTTTGAAGAGCGCGCGGAGCTAAGGTGTTTCGTTTCATCTAGCTGACACCAGATGGAGAGAGCATCGACATGAGGGATGTCATATGGAAGATTAACGAGTATTAATGCGAAGAGGTAGAACCACCAAAACATCGTGGGAAGATACTGCGCACGAAATTTGGATGATTTATGATGAAAATGATGTTATTTTTCCAAGCCCATGATACAGTTTAACATTGCAATATAAATCTTGGAAGTTGGCTCAAGAGAGCTTTGTTAGCGAACGTAGGCAGTGGGAGAAACCCATCACGTGATCAGAGACGCCCCAGAATATTCTCGATCATTGAAAGGTGCCTAGCAACAAGGGAATAGCGCGAAATATTACCAGTTAATTGTTATAAAATATATCATTGGATATATGCTTACAGCCAATGAGAGGAGGGTTTATGGAAGCAGATATGGATTTTTACGTAGTTAATGTGATTAACGATGCCATTTAAGCCCTATATAACAATTGTATACCATTGAAAACATCAAGAAAATTAAAAGAAGATATAACTACTACTTTAAATGACGCTGAAGGGAAGAATTTATCTGTAATAAGGTTTATTACAAGTGCGCGTCCATAATTACGCGCGACCAACAATGGCGCCGAATTTCAGACGAGTTGAAGGGGGGGACAGCTTCTAGAAGAGATCTTCTCTCGACTGACTTCGAAGCTACAACACGTGTTACCCGGGGTAGTTCAGTCCCGTAGACACGATATTGAGTGCGGTCCTACGCGACACGAGAGACGGCAGCGATACCGGCCAATAGTTTTGAGAGTCTCGCTGAATCTAAGTGCAGTTGAGCGGAGGATATTTAGTTAAATAGCGAACAAGCGTTCGACTTTGTGGAAACTAAACAGTATGCATTGTACTTATTCAGTGATAAGGCTTCACCACATGAAGATTTAAGGAAATTCATCGAGGAATTTGAAAGTTGTTGGACACTTTGTGTTGTCAGAGAAAGTTACTTATCTCAGCGCAGATAGAAGCATTTTAGTGCAGTGAGACTTCAACACAGGCAAGTTCACGCTGCAGAAATAAGTAAGTAGAGTGAGATTGTATGAACATTGTGACTTTATTGTATATGGACACTATGATGGCTACAGACAATTATAAAGTGGAATTGGGTTATGACATTTTAGGTATGTGTGAGATGATGAATTAAAACTATTACGCGATTGGGATATGTCGAGACAGGGTTGTGAATAGCAACATGGAACAACGTTAAGGAACAACGAGAATAGCTATAACATCTACAATGATATAATGCCGAGACAACATGATACATGATGTACACTTCCATCCAGTACATTTAATGTATTTTCATGTACATTCATTCTCGACTATGAGCAGATATAATCTTTCATTGACCAACCAAATGAACATTAACATCTTCGATAGTGAATCGACGTTCAATTTACAAATTTATTTGTAACGATGGTGCTATTAAGAAATCATTCATTCATTTCCGTGTCCGGTCAACATTTCCAAAAAATTGCAGCTGCGATGGCCTTGTTACTTCCTCTAAAAACATCTTCCATTGTGCATGGGTTCTCCAGGAGGGGGCAGGTAAGTAGGTGAGTTGGGTCTTGTTCAGCTCCACATTCACAAGAGGTGTCTGCATCTGCTGGAAGGATCCCCCATTTTTGCAGGTTGGTCTTCATCGAGGGACACCCACTCTTAAGCGGTTGAGTGACCTCCACACAGGATAAGGTAAGTCGGCGCCAGGAGCCAGTTCTTCCTTTTGTGTCATGTCTGTGGGCAGTGAGCTCCTCCATATGTTAAGACGAGTTGTCTCTGGTGTTCTCTCCAGCGGCGTAGTCCTAGCAAGGAAACTCTTGCGGGATCTGAGGCGAGACCTTGCTGCCTGGTGACCATATAGTGGAAGTCGATGGTCATTCTCCTGCTTTGTTCTCTCAGCGTCCGCAGCAGTGGCCCTCCGGATGTTGGGTGGGGCTATTCCAACAATAGGGTATAGTTTGTGCACTGGTGTTGGTTTCAGGCATCCCGAGATTATCCTTGCAGTGTCGTTGACAGCAGTATCAACCTGCTTAGCATGTGCTGAAGCGTTCCACACAGAAGCGGCATACTCGGCGGCTGACACACACAGTGCAAGTCCGGAAGTCCTCAGGATGTGCGGGCTGGCTCCTCAGGTGCTGCCGATCAGCTTCTTGAGCACTGACCTTCTGTTTCGTGTTCAGACATTG
Organism: Meconema thalassinum; assembly: GCA_946902985.2. Classification (NCBI taxonomy): domain Eukaryota; kingdom Metazoa; phylum Arthropoda; class Insecta; order Orthoptera; family Tettigoniidae; genus Meconema; species Meconema thalassinum. Next base: position 210,981,613 of record OX336398.1, read on the forward strand.
CTGTCTGTAGGTTAGAGCACGGTCTAGTGTGACACCTAGGTAAACTGGTGGTGGGCAATGTTTCAGTCGCTCACCTCGCCATGTGATGTCCAGCTGTCGCCGTGCTTCCCTGTTTCGTAGATGGAACGCACACACTTGTGTCTTACTAGGGTTCGGCTTCAGATAGTTGGCATCATAGTATTTGGAGAGTTCGTCCATCGCTAAAGTCAGCTTTCCTTCCACTTCTTCAAAGGATGAGCCCTGAGCAGCTACTGCTGTGTCGTCGGCATAGATGAAGAGCCTAGTACTTGTTGGAATTGACTGATCATTTGTGTAGATATTGTACAGCGCTGGAGCCAGCACGCTACCCTGAGGGAGACCGTTCTTCTGGGTCTACTCCTTTTCCCCTGTAGCGAGACTTGGAATCTTCTGTTCTGAAGGAAGATGCTGATTAGGGATGTTAGTTGGTGGTCCTTGGTAAGGTCACACACTTTCTTTGACAGCTTCCTATGATTCACAGTGTTGTATGCAGCTGTTAAGTCAACGAAGGCGACTCCCGTTATCTCACCGCGATGAAAACCATCCTCGATGTGTTGGGTGAGATTCAAGATCTGGCTACAACATGATTTGCCAGCACGAAAACCTGCTTGTTGTGGAATGAACTTCTCTTCGAGGATAATACTGATTCTGTTACCGGGTGAGTTAGCCGAGGTCGTTGCGGCATGACTGTTGGCAGTCGCTCACATCCGGGAGGCGAGGAGGTTCGAATCCCCCCGCCGGCAACCTTGAAGATGGTCTTCTGTGGTTTCCCATCTTCCTTCCTGGCAAATGCCGGGTTTGGTCCCTAACTATAGGTCACAGCCGCTACCTTCCAACTCCTCGACCCTCCCATCCGACATTCCTCCCCAACGGTACTTGTAGCTCACCCATTGGGTGTCCGTCTCGAAGCAGCTACAAAACTGGCGAGCCGAACATGTCCTCGGACACTCCCGGCACTAAAAGCCATACGCTAAAAATAAAAATAAAAAAATAAAAAAACTGATTCTGTTAAGTACCAGGAGTTCCAGTATCTTGAAGGTATGGCATAACAGGGATACAGGTCGAAAATTTTTCGGGTCGTTTGGTTCTCTCCCAGGCTTGAGTAGTGCAATGTCGCGAGATTTCCTCCACATTTTAGGGATATGTAGCTTGGCAACACATGTGTTCATTAGGCTTAGTAACCAATCCAATGTTTTACGGCCAAAGTTCTTTATCTGAATAGCCCATTTGCAAAACCAGCTATGTGCATAAATTTACGAAAATGAGATAATGGTATCCCATGATGCTTTATGATACTGGCTTCTAATTTAGCTATGTTTCAGGTTCCTAAACCAGCTATAACAGTTTTTAATTTGACATTAAAAACGGCAAACGGTTGCAAAACCTGCTACATGCATGGCAGGTACGGATGCAAAGCCTGCTAAATTCACAGGCCAATATTTACGTTTACAAAACCTGCTATATGTCTATTAACTAACATGGCCGTCCTTCGGGTAGAGTTGCAAAACTTGCTATTTTCCTTTCCATAAGAACAGCATTGCACTCCTCTTTATCAAAGAAAATAAAGCTAAAACGCTTATCTCTATTGTAGATAGTTAGGTTGGCTGTACTGCATACTGTGGAGATTCAGCTGTGAAATTCTGCTTGCAATTGTTTCACTCGCGCGCCAATTTCTCTGAGTACATTGATGTGCATGCAGCCTATAAGCTGCCGTCACATTCCTACAGACGTTTTTAGTTATTTTTTTAATGAATGAAGATAATAATATGTCAAGAGAAAATACCGGTAGTGGTAGTGATACAGAAGTTATTGCAGAGACTGAACCACGAAGATCAAGGAAGAGGAAGAGATGTTCTGAGACATGGAAAAGGAACGTGGCTAAAGTTTCAAGGTATGTTTGTCAATATTTTATTGGAATTAATTTACATTGCGGTGCTATTTTGCAGCCTAACCTAAAATAGTATATGCGCCTAAAATAATTCTTGTCTATGCTTAACTTTACTGGATATCAGCTGTCATAGAGGCATGTCTGTTATTAATGTTATTGTATGGTATAGTATTATTACGAAACTGCAGGTTTAATTTCCTCTACGTGCAATATACACAGCAGAGTTAAATGTCGTTTTTTGGCATCATTCTCTTATTGTTTAATGGTTCTTATTATTTCAGATATCGACCCAAACAGTTCCCAAGTATGCCAGCTTGTGGACATCAGACGGGTACATTTCAGTGCAAGGAATTGTCTTTGCAAGATGTAAGGATTCACCATACATTCTATCAGCATCCAGACAAAGAATTGCAGAATAATTTCATCCTTCAACATCTTTCTGTTTCATCTCCAAAGAGACGTTGTACACCTCCAGGTAACTCAAGTCGACGTCAAGTGAGCACAAGTTTTTGTTTGCCCAAGAAAAGAGAAAATGTGGTAAAGAATGTAAGAGTCTGCAGGGCAGCATTTCTTGACATCCTAAAAATAGGTAGAGATCGGGTGAACAGATTATGCCAAAGGTTTCTTGTCCAAGGTACAACGCCACGTGAGACTCGAGGTGGTGATAGAAGATCACTGAAATACGAACAGAAGCGAGAGGCTGTGAAAAATCACATACAGTCATTCAAACCTCTGCAAAAAACATTATTGTTGTGGCAAAGATACACATCGGCAGTACTTACGTAGTGACCTCAGTATTCAAAAAATGTGGACCATGCACAATGAACAATATCCTGGTGAAGATCTTCATGTGGAATATGACTATTACAGATCTATATTCAATGAACATTTCAATATTGGGTTCGGTGCCCCTTGTGTTGGCAAAAGTTCGACGTGTTGTCTTCTTGAAAATGGGATATCAGCTGAGAAGAGTAAGCCTGAGCGAAAACAATGGAAATTCCAGCTTAAAGTTCACAAGAAACGAGCTGATGTTTTCTATGAAAAATTGCGTCAAGAGAACGACAATGAACTGACTCTAAGTTATGACTGTCAGAAGAACCTTGTGTTACCGAAAATACCTGACCAGGCTGCATATTATGCAAGACAACTCTATCTTTACAACTTTACAATATGCAAAGGTCCCTCCAAACCTTCTCAAAGCAAAGCCAATACGTTTTCTTACATATGGTATGAAAATGAATTCCGAAAAGGCTCTAATCAGATAGCATCTGCTGTTCACCACCACTTGGTGAATAAGGACCTGAAAACTGTCACCACAGTCAGATTATTCTCTGATGGCTCTGGTGGCCAAAATAAGAATAAAACAGTGATAGGGATGTTATTACACTGGCTTCTTATTGAAACGCCTCGTAATATTGAAACAATTGAAATAATGTTCCCTATAGTAGGACATTCATTCATCCCGCCGGATCGGATATTTGGGCTTCTAGAGAGAGAATTCAACACTCGAAGTGTCATTGCAAACCCAAAAGAGTATTTGCACGTTATCAAGAGGTACGGAATCGTAACACGTCTAGGAGAAGATGCCCCTGTTAAGGATTGGAGAGCATATTCAGATGACATTCTTAAAAACCCTGGACAATGTCATTTCCAATTTCAGAAATCAAAGAGATTAATAATCACAAGCAAAAGCAATAAATCCCTCCTAGTTCGAGGAGAACCCTTCTACAATTTTGACATTGGTGAAGCGAAGAGTTTGTGCAGGAAGGGGAATAATTTTAAGATCGCTCACATCCCTGATATCCCAAGGGGTGTTGTTGTAAAATCGGCCAAGATCAAGGATGTTAAAAGACTTCTTGCTCTTCACTTTGGGGAAGCATGGGACAGTAATCCAGATTTGGAATTCTATGTCAATGTATTTTCAGAACAGGACCCTGATACTCTAAGTTTGAATGATGATGCAGATGATGATCATGATGATGACACTTTGGACTTTGAACTAATGGAAACTGATGAAACAGACATAGCCTAAACTCATTTTGGTTGTACTTTGATAGTATATCAACACACACAGAACTATTCTAAACTGTGTATGTCTTTTACGTTGTAATATATTCCACTTTACGCAATATGTTCTTCCATTAGGTGTGTATGCATTGTAAATTGTAACGTACTTAATACATAATTCCATCCATCATGAGTGTGTGATTAAACTCCGCCACAATTGTAGCTGGTTTTGCAAACTAAGGCGCAATCAATATGGCTGCCACTAGAGTTGCAAAACCTGCTATGTGAACAACACAGTTGCAAAACCTGATATATGCAAATAAAAATATTAATAACTTGTTTTCTACACATCAGATATTTCTGAACTTTGGTACACATATTACAATTATGTTTACCAATAGTTTGTATAAGAATCAGCCCTCTGCCATATTTCTGTTTCGTTTTATTAGTTTTTCCTGATTTCTCACTAATTACTTATCATGCACATAGCTGGTTTTGCAACTGGGCTACTCATCTGTTCTACTCGTAGGTCATCGACACCAGCAGCCTTGTACATCTTCAAGCTGGAGATGGCAGCTTCAAGTTCAACCATCGAGAAGGGATCTCGAAGAAAGTGATTCTCTGCTTCCAAATCACGTTGAAGAGCTCCTGTGGTAACCCTCCCTTTTGTTTTATCATTCAGCAGGAGCTGGGTCGCCACTTGATCAGGTGTCACTCCAGTGAAGTTCTTCTGTGGTTTTACAGGATCGCCGCTAAGGTTTTTAAGCAATTTCCAGGCCTGTCTACTATTCAGCTTCATGTCGAGGTTCTCTACCAGGTTGCTCCACTTGGCCATGCGAGTTGCTTTGATGGTTTGCAATAGTGTTTCTCCAGCTTGGATAGTTTCTTCAGCAAATGGATCCTCTTCATAGAGGGCCTGATACTTTTCTAGCAGCTGTTTGTCATCACCGGACATGCCTGGAACGTATTGAGTTCTACATCCCCTCGGAATAGTTTTCCTTGAAACTTGCTGGACGCATTAAACAAAGGTGTCGTACATTTGAGGTTGTGGAGGAATGTTTATTATCTCCGAGTCAAGCTCTTCGCTGAACTTCGTCCAGTCAGCCTTCTTGAAGTTAAGCCTCCTCTTGAATGGTACCCCTTGAGGCATCGCCACGGAATTCACGGTGCAGATGACAGGCCTATGTTGAGTACGAGGAATAGGGTCACCCATAGTCTTCACAAATTGCCGAGATATTTTTGAGGACACAAAGATATTGTCTGGATTGTACCCTCTTTTCCACCTGCCACTGTTGAAGGAAGAAGGGAGCTTTGGGTCGTGGATAAGATGCAAGTCATGAGCCTCAGTCCATATTTCTAGACTTATTCCATTTGCATCAGAATCTGGGTATCCCCAAGCTGTGCTTCTACAGTTGAAATCGCCAATGACAAAGTTTACGTCCAGGTGGTTGAAGTTGGCTGGTGTTCCAAAGCTGAAAGTGGTCTCAGGTGGTTTGTAGACTGATGTGATACAGGAGAATGGAGTACGCACTGTGAGAAGCTCGATGTCATTGTATACAGTCAATGAGGCTGACATGATGTTCATGTTAGGTCTGGCAAAGATGGTACTGCCATATTTGTCGTGAGGCCTTTCCAGAATTGGTATATTAAGAAATTATTGCTCGATAATTATGGCGGACTTTCGAGTGATGTCGGTATTCAAGAATCTAGCAAGTAACATTCGTTATGATTACGACGTGAAGTAAAATTAATATGAACTTCCTTTGTGAAGAATGAAGATAAATTCAGTTAATGACAAACCAATATTGAGTTGAAGGAAGACTTTGCTCTTCATTAAATGTAAATTATATGAGACATATCTATTGAATGATAATTCGTCCGACCTTAGAAAAGTTAGATAAAATCTTATCTGGTCGTGATCGATACTTATTGAGCGACGAAATAACACGTGGTGTTACTAATGCACAAATGTAACACTACGTTAATTGTCGATGTAGTATTGCAACTGTGCATAAGTTTAGAAATGACCTGTGTGAAGAGACTTGTGTATTTTTTATTAAATGTCTAGAGACATGGTGTTTTATGTTTCAGTAACTTCGCTTAGTAAACCTTTAAAGTTCTATCAATATAATCGTTTGAGAACGACCAATGTTATTGTAGAACAGATACTACTGTTCATTAATAAGCAGTGGATTGTAAAAACAATAAGATAAATGCTAGAGGGAAGATACGCCAATACTGTGGAACAATTGTTGAAAACTATTGAGCTGAAGTAACGTGAGTTTTGTAGTAGATATATACTGAGGTTTTTGTCATATAGGGTTGTCTGGAACACGATGGTGATACCGTATTCATTGTTATGAGGTACTGAGGTTTGATTAATAGAAGCATTATTGTATTATAAGAGAGTCAGGGAAGTCTCCTAAATGTGATCAGATCTGCGACAGGAAAGTCGTTTATTGGCGGAACTTCGAAGGGAAAAGATATAATGTTCTTGTTCTCTAAACCATTATTAAATTATATTAAACTGGAATTGTAACAACAATGAACTTATCTTAAATGATCGGTCATTTGTATACCGATAATGTCTATTAACCTGATATGAGAGAAAGTGGTCTAGCATTTGTAAATAGGAAGTTATAGTAAATGAAAACTAAACGGAAGGAGCGTTGATAATTATATTAACAAGGTCGTATCGCTCAAGAGTGAGTCTTTGAAGCGATAGACACTTGTAAATATTGTATAAAGATTTCCATTTGTTTATATTGAGGGTTTTTGAATTAGATTATAGTTTGAAAGAGCAAATGTTTTCGATGTGAATGTTTGAGTTTAATTGTTAATATTGTGTGTATGAAGGCTTTGTCGGTCATGAACGACAGTAGCCAGTGTTAGGAAGATTGTTTTCGGAATGGATGAGTTTAAATCAATATTACTTTAAATAGGGCCGTTTTTGTAAATGTTATGGTTTGAAAGACGAGATGCTTTCGCGTGTTTCATTTCTCGCATTGTGTGCGCTCAGGGCAGAGAGCACACCAGGTGGCAGGCAAGCAAGTCCCGTTCATAGCAAGGTCGAGCAGTAAACAAATGAGTCCAGTCCTCACAGCTGTGCATGTGGAGGGATAACGATCTGGCCATTATATAACCAGTCCAATTATGTAGACAGCACGCGACAGAGAATGTCAAATATTCTAAATGGAATGCTCATCTCAAAGGAGAACCAGTAGAATGTCCAGATTTGCTTTTAAAATTTGGGGACGGCAGAATACTTTTATTTTTTCAACCGATTATGTTAGTTTGAATGTGAGAAGTTTTATAAGCTTCAGTGGCGAATATGGATAATTATTACAGGGTGTTATGTAATTGGTGATTGTTATCTAGTTATATTTATAAATTTACATTTTTATACGTTTTGTTCGGTGTTCCTTTATTATTCTATAAATGGAGACGTGTTATGGAACAGCCTAAAATAGATAGCATGTCTTTCTATCCAACAAAGCCCCGAGAAAAGACGGTAAGTTTGTACTCTATCGTATAAGAGCTAGTGTGTTTTATCCATAACATGTTTCATGTATACTGTGTATAATATTGGAGAGCTCGCTAGTGAGACTGTGATAAGATCATTCAGCCAGGAATTTCACTATTCTAAAATCCAGCTTTGCTTTGGATGTCCAACGAGTACCTCCTTCTTTTTACGGGTACAGTAGATAAAATGGTCGCCCGACTTAAGGGGCTACGAATGAGGCTTGTAGAGACTCGTAAAAGCATATTTCAGTGATGAGGTGATAATTGAGTGCGATAACATAGATGGTTTTAAGTTGTTTTTAGAAATATTGCACTCGAATACAGATCCAATCTATAAGAAAACCTATGAGAGGTATAAATATGTTAGTATTCTATGAAATTCATTTCATTTCTAACCTTCTCATGGACTTTGATAGCCATCTTCAGTGTAAAGCTAACTTGTTTTAATGTTGGTAAATTTAAATGTTAGTATGGTAGTATAGATAATTTGGGACACGATCAAGCGGAATGAAGCTATAAATTTATTAATTTAAGAGTCTATTTACTGTGTTAATCTTAAGACTTTAGATAGATATTAAGAATGCCCAATTACATGGTAGAAAGTGTTGTTCCAAATGTTGTTATCATACTCTGTTTTGACATGTCCCTACAGCGATTTGCGTATTTGAATCTTTGCAATGGCAACGATGGGTAAAAAGGAACTGCAGAGGATGCTGAGCACGATGCAGCAGAGTTTGCAGGAGAACTTGCAGACTATTATGAAAGAGAATTTGAAATCTGTACAATGTAATTTACAGGAGAACCTGAAGTAGAATTTGCAGGAGAAATTAGAAACTGTACAATGTAATTTACAGGAAAACTTGAAGCAGGAGATGACTGAGAAATTAAAGGTAAATTTTCAGAGTTTGAACCGCAAATTTCAGGAAACAAAGGACGATCTGGAGCAGGTTAAAAAAGATATGAAGGATGATATTGATATGGTTGTTGTGAAATTTGTGGAAAATATTGTAGAAAATATAACAGGTCGTGGTACAGAGAGTGTGAAAAAAAGTGTCAAAGAGGAAATGCAGGGTGTACAATCATCCTTAGAAGGATTGCAGACAAGTCCTACTGCAACAAATGATAACATGTCGTGATTACAGGTCAGTTCCAAGGAGATCCAGACAAATGTAAGTGATGTTAGGACTAAAGTAGGCACTGTTCAAACAAAAGTTGGTACTGCACAGCAAGGGTTGATAATATTCAAACGGATGTTAACAATGTCCAAACCGATGTAAATGGCGTGCAAGCTGATGTTAATAAAATGCAGATGGAGGTCGATAACATGTTTATAGATATCAATAAGGTAAATACCAATGTTAATGACATCCAGTCCAATCTTAACCTTATTGAGTCTAGTAATGTAACATTTCAAAATGAAATCAGGAAGGAACTAGAGGTGTCTAAAACGCAATGCAAGGAAAACATAGGTACAGTTCAGTCACAATTAGTAATAGATCACAATAAGATATTGAAGGAAGACATTGGACTAGATATAAGCGAAATGTTAAAAGCCCATGTCGTAGTATGGAAGGAAGAGTGGAACAAATCTAGTAAGGAATATATTTAAGAGATTCAGGAGAATATAGAAAATAAATTTGCTAGTACTCAACTAGAATTAAGCAAAGAGGTAACAAGCGTGCGGACTTTGTAAGTAAAGGTTTGGATAAGCTTCAGCAAACGCAGGTCGACAATAAGGATCAATTAACGCAGGAAAGTAAGGCATTGAAAGATCAAATTAGCAAGGTTGTCACTGACATTAATGCGATTAGCAAGATTCAAGCGGGAAAGTCTACCGAACTGGAGGAGTACATTACCAGGAAACTTCAGAGTTTAAACACAGGAGATACCGCTGTTTTGGAAACGTATAAAGAAGATCTCAAGAAAGAAGAAGGAAAGCAGGTGAAAGATATCATTAACGACTTAGAAGAGAAAGAAAACGAGGAGATAGTTGAATGTGAAAGTCATAATAGAAGAAATAGCATAGACCACGAAGAATGAGATGCCACACCAGAAGCAGGGGTACTTAGATCGATAGAAAGGCCCGAATTCAGAATTCAAGAGTCTGAAAGAGATACGAGGGATCCCAGGATAAATAGTCAGAACACTCAACTTAGGAATATCACGGTTATACGCAACTTTGAAGATAAACCTCGTTAGTTCAATAACCAAGACGGATTCACCCCTATTGAATTCATTCGAAATCTGAGAGGTTACTTTGTCGAAGCTCAGGTTCCGAGGGATAGGGAGATGAAAATCGTGGAACGCTACTTAGCTTTAGCCCCGTTAGAGTGGTTTAGAACCTTCAGATACACGTTCGTTGATTTCGAAGAATTTTCAGAGGCCTTAATTAAGAGATTTTGGTCTTTTAAAGCACACAACTGCTTAAGGGACGAAGTATACTTGAGGAAGTAATCGAGTACTCTGCCAACGCACTATGCAGACTTCTTCACGAGGCAATTAGCACAACTCAGATTTCTCCATCCCCCATTATCAACGGGAGAACTGATCGAAGCTATACCGAGACAGCTTCCAGTTGAAGTCAGGAGACTAATTATCTCGTCTCAGATCAAGGATTTGGCTAGCTTGGACGAGCTTCTGCAAAAAATAGATTACACTAGTCCAATGCCTACTGTAATGTCCAGGAATAGTAGACAAGTCAATCGGGACATATATACCATCTACATCGATCAAACGAAACAGACAGAGAGTCCTAAAGAGCGAGACAAAAATAGTATACGTCCGGAGAAGAATGACTATTTTAGAGACAGGATACCCGAACCAAGGTACCGTAGATTCCGTGGAGGAAGACCTTACCAACAACAATAGGAGAGAAACAACGATAATACTAGCAGAAACCGTTATTATCACAATAATTATAACTACCGGTATAATAATACGAAGTGCGTCCAGAAAGTGCCATTTGGTAATAACAATAAATTGTATACCGATACAGAAAAATTATTTATTGCACAGAATTCTACAACCCTTAAACTACTTTTCCACATAACTGCCGAAATGTTGCAGGCATTTGTCGTAGGGTGGCACGAGTTTTTGTATACCTTCTTCATAGACGTGTGCCGCCTGTGTCTTCAACTAGGTGTACGTTCCGCTGCAGCGCAGTTCCGCATATGCGCGGTAGACGCTCTGTATCAAGGAGAAGAAACGTGCGCCATTTGGAGAGCGCTGTCAGCCACGTACGCGTTGTTGTGCATGTTTACTCATACAATGTCGGTGTTGATTGTATAAACCGCCGCATGTGAAATCAGATCTGTGATTCGTTTTCTGAATGCTAGGAAAGTGAAGCCAATTGAAATTTATCGGCAAATTTGCGAAGTGTATGGACAAAATGCGATGAGTGATTCAATGGTGAGAAGATGGATCAGCCAGTTCAATGAAGGACGTAGTGAAGTGCACGATGAAGAACAAAGTGGGCGTCCATCTTTGGTTACTGAAGAACTGGTTCACGCGATTGATGACAAGATCCGGGAAAACCGCAGGTTTACAATTAGTGCTCTCGCTATGGAATTTCCCCAAATCTCACGATCACTAATTCATGAAATTGTTACCGAAAAACTGAACTTTCGTAAACTTTGCCGACGTTGGGTACCAAAGATTCTTACGGAGCAACACAAAACAAAACGGATGGGTAGTGCACTTCAGTTTTTGACCCGTTACAATGAAGACGGCGAAGTATCTCTGACACAGTTAGTCACAGCAGATGAAACTTGGGTTTCTTACGACACCCCTGATAGTAAGCGGCAATCAATGGAATGGAGGCACACTTCATCCCCAGCAAAGGTTAAGCAGAAACAAATCTCGACACTTCGGAAAATGATGTGCACAGTGTTCTGGGACTGGAAGGGCATCTTACTCATTGATTTCTTACCGCGTGGTCAAACAATCAACGTGTATGCTTACTGCGAGACACTTAGGAAATTGCGCCGCGCAATACAGAATAAGCGCCGAGGGTTGCTGTCAAAAGGTGTTGTTTTTCTTCACGGCAACGCACGACCACACACTGCAAATGAGACGAAATACCTCCTACTGGGATTTGGCTGGGACGTGTGTGATCACCCTCCATACAGCCCTGACCTCGCTCCTAGCGACTTTCATCTGTTCACACATCTCAAGTCTTTCCTTGGAGGTCAACACTTTAACAATGACGACGAGCTGAAAGAAGATGTTTCCAACTGGTTGAAGACACAGGCGGCAAACTTCTATGAAGAAGGTATCCAAAGACTTGTGCCACGCTATGACAAATGTCTGCAAAAGTTCGGCAGTTATGTGGAAATGTAGTTTAAGAGGTGTCGAATGTTGTGCAATAAATAATTTTTCTGTATCTGTACACAATTTAATTTCATTACCAAACGGAACTTACTTTCTGGACGTGCCTCGTATTAACAACAACAGTTATAACCGGAATAACAGATATAACTAGGGGTATAACCAGAACAGGAACTATGGAGAGAATTCGTTCGCTACGGAACAGTATGACGAAAGACACAGAGAAGAGAAATAATACTTAAAGAACTTAAGACAGGATGAACAGAACGGTAAAGGAGGGAACAAAATCCCGAGTGTCGAACCCCAGCCAGGTACAACCCAGCAGGGAAATAACACTCAGGGACAAAAAAAAAGATTCTAAAACAGAAGTAGGAGTTTTAGAAAATGCCATACCACGACACCAGAAGGAGAGGAAAGAAAGGTTGACTGGCCTATGATAAGAGCCAAGAAAGACTATGAAGGACGATAAGAAAGACCCCTATCGCATAGAGAATGCCTTTGGAAACAATTGTTACGAACAGTTCGATGAAGAAACCTATATGATTTTGGGAAAGTAAAACGCCAAAAATCCGAGGAAATATCTCAAGAAAGTAGGCTAAATTAGAATCCAAAATTTCAGCTCAGTGACATTTCTAACGTCCTGAATTTATGTGATTAAAAACAATTTGTGAACGGTTTTTAACCTTAGCTGAGAGGAGACTACGCCCCAAATTTGGATGATTAATGATGAAAATTATGTTATTTTTCCGAGCCCATGATACAGATTAACATTGCAATATAAATCTTGGAAGTTGGCTCAAGAGAGCTTTGTTAGCGAACGCAGGCAGTGGGAGAAACCCATCACGTGATCAGAGACGCCCCAGAATATTCTCGATCATTGAAAAGTGCCTAGCAACAAGGAAATTGGGCGAAATATTACCAGTTAATTGTTATAAAATATATCATTGGATATATGCTTACAGCCAATGAGAGGAGGGTTTATGGAAGCAGATATGGATTTTTACCTAGTTAATGTGATTAACTATGCCATTTAAGCCCTATGTAACAATTTTATACCATTGAAAATATCAAGCAAATTAAAAGAAGATATTACTACTACTTTGAATGACGATAAAGGGAAGATTTTATCTGTAGTAAGGTTTATTACAAGTGCGCGCCCATAATTACGCGCGACCAACAATGGCGCCGAATTTCAGACGAGTTGAAGGGGGAACAGCTTCTAGAAGAGATCTTATCTCGACTGACTTCGAAGCTACAAGACGTGTTACCTGGGGTAGTTCAGTCCCGTAGACATGATATTGAGTGCGGTCCTACGCGACACGAGAGACGGCGGCGATACCGGCCAATAGTTTCGAGAGCCCCGCTGAATCTAAGTGAAGTTGAGCGGAGGATATTAAGTTAAATAGCGAACAAGCGTTCGACTTTGTGGAAACTAAACAGTATGCATTGTACTTATTCAGTGATAAGGCTTCACCACATGAAGATTTAAGGAAATTCATCGAGGAATTTAAAAGTTATAGGACACTTTGTGTTGTCAGAGAAAGTTACTTATCTCAGCGCAGATAGAAGCATTTTAGTACAGTGAGACTTAAACACAGGCAAGTTCACGCTGCAGCAATAAGTAAGTAGAGTGAGATTGTATGAACATTGTGACTTTATTGTATAGGAACACTATGATGGCTACAGACAATTATAAAGTGGAATTGGTTTATTACATTTTAAGTTTGTGTGAGATGATGAATTAAAACTATTACGCGATTGGGATATGTCGAGACAGGGTTGTGAATAGCAACATGGAACAACGTTAAGGAACAACGAGAATAGCTATAACATCTACAATGATATAATGCCGGGACAACATGATACATGATGCACACTTCCATCCAGTACATTTAATGCATTTTCATGTAAATTCTTTCTCGACTATGAGCAGATATAATCTTTCATTGACCAACCAAATGAACATTTACATCTACGATAGTGAATCGACGTTCAATTTACAAATTTATTTGTAACGATGAGGCTATTAAGACATTATTGCTCGATAATGATGGAGGACTTTCGAGTGATGTCGGCTATTGAAGAATCATCAACGGGAAGACAGAAGGTAGAAGATACTAGGCCCGATGATTGTTCGAGATGGAATCCACGTTCGAGGAACGATGTTCGATGCCCGGAGGAGATGTATATGCCGAGAAGGAAATCATTCCATTCTCGAGATCGCAGTTCTTATCCGATGGAGTGGAATGGGTTTATTTCAACAAATCATACCTGGATGATGATCCAGCCGGGTATTTTCTAATACCTGACAAAAAACTTCAATTTTCCACGAGACTAAGGTAGAAATATTTTTTATTATTCTATAGTTTGAGTTTGTTTGACGGCAATTGTGAACAATAATTCTCCATATTTATTTCATGTATTCTCACTTCGATGTTTATTCAGTTTTATTCTTCAAGATAGTATAGGATGATAGTCAATCATGATCTATACTTGGAAACATGTCTTCATGATTCAGTTTCCGAACTGAAGTCAGCTGTTTGAGAAATGTATTATCCATTGGGAAAATATTTGGTGGTTGGTTCTTAAGTTTATGGGTTGCGACAACGCGGTCATGTAGCCCCGTGTACGTTGGGTGTGTTTAGAATCTGTCTGATAACCGGTGTTAATTGTGATGACTGTATCAGTGTGTGTTATGTGTTTTTTAATTTAAATATAGACTGCAACTTAGAATTTTTCAAATAGTTCCTACTTTTGCCGCCAAGCGCCACCGTCAATGACTACTAGGACAAGTTCAGAATTAGATGCCACTGCAGTCGGCTCTTGGCAACGAACGTAGAAACCTAAGAGCGTTTTTACATTCTTAACCTTTCCAATTTAATTTCACACAGGTGTAATTAGTGGATGGTTCTTTAACATGCCATAGATCTATGACATAGGACCGCCGGCTTTACTTCTCCTCCGAAGGAAGGCATACGGAGGGATTTTATTGCTCTTTAAAAATCCGGCGGCTTCGGCCGGGTTTGAACCCGCTATCTTGGGCATAGAAGCTCAGCATGCAACCGACTACGCCACCGAAGCCGCTGAGGAGGTGGGAATCTTTAAAGAAGTTTGTATTCGACGATTTCGATTTTTATTCAAGACTTCAGGCATTTTGTCTTAGATATTTTCAGTAAAACATTTTGTTTAAAATGAACTTGGGCACTCTTTCTGTAAGAAGAATTCATAGTTAGAGGAAGAAATCTACCCGTTGTAAATGTGAAACATCACCTAATATTATAAACAATTCTTCGATCTAGCAAGTAACATTCGTTATGAATACGACGTGAAGTTAAATTATTATGAACATCCTTTGTGAAGAATGAACATAAATTCAGTTAATGACAAACCAATATTGAGTTGAAGGAAGACGTTGCTCTACATTAAATGTAAATTATATGAGACATATCTATTGAAAGATAATTCGTCCGACCTTAGAAAAGTTAGATAAAATCTTATCTGGTCGTGATCGATACTTATTGAGCGACGAAATAACACGTGGTGTTACTAATGCACAAATGTAACACTACGTTAATTGTCGATGTAGTATTGCAACTGTGCATAAGCTTAGGAATGACCTGTGTGAAGAAACTTGTGTATTTTTACTAAATGTCTAGAAACATGGTGTTTTATGTTTCAGTAACTTCGCTTAGTAAACCTTTAAAGTTCTATCAATATAATCGTTTGAGATCGACCAATGTAATTGTAGAACAGATACTACTGTTCATTAATAAGCAGTGGATTGTAACAACAATAAGATCACAGCTAGAGGGAAGATACACCAGTACTGTGGAGCAATTGTTGAAAACAATTGAGTTGAAATAACGTGAGTTTTGTAGTAGAGATATACTGAGGTTTTTGTCGTATAAGGTTGTCTGGAATACGATGGTGATACCGTATTCATTGTTATGAGGTACTGAGGTTTGATTAATAGAAGCACTGTTGTATTATAAGAGAGTCAGGGAAGACCCCTAAATGTGATCAGATCTGCGACACGAAAGTCGTTTAATGCGGGAACTTCGAAGGGAAAAGATATAATGTTCCTGTTCTCTAAACCATTATTAAATTATATTAAACTGGAATTGTAACAACAATGAACTTAGCTTAAATGATCGGTCATTTTTATACCGATAATGTCTATTAACCTGATATGACAGAAAGTGGTCTATCATTTGCAAATAGGAAGTTATAGTAAATGAAAACTAAAAGGAAGGAGAGATAATAATTATATTAACACGGTCGTATCGCTCAAGAGTGAGTCTTTGAAGCGATAGACACTTGTAAATATTGTATAAAGATTTCCATTTGTTTATATTGAGGGTTTTTGAATTAGATTATAGTTTGTAAGTGCAAATATTTTCGATGTGAGTGTTTGAGTTTAATTGTTAATATTGTGTGTATGAAGGCTTTGTCGGTCATGAACGACAGTAGCCAGTGTTAGGAAGTGTGTTTTCGGTATGGATGAGTTTAAATCAATATTACTTTAAATAGAGCCGTTTTTGTAAATGTTATGGTTTGAAAGACGAGATGCTTTAGCGTGTTTCATTTCTCGCATTGTGTGCGCTCAGAGCAGAGAGCACACCAGGTGGCGGGAAAGCAAGGCCCGTTCATAGCAAGGTCGAGCAGTAAACAAATGAGTCCAGTCCTCACAGCTGTGTATGTGGAGGGCTGACGATCAGGCCATTATATAACCAGTTCAATTATGTAGACAGCACGTGACAGAGAATGTCAAATATTTTAAATGGAATGCTCGTATCAAAGGAGAACCAGTAGAAAGTCCAGATTTGCTTTTAAAATTTGGGGACGGCAGAATACTTTTATTTTTTCAACCGATTATGTTAGTTTGAATGTGAGAAGTTTTATAAGCTTCAGTGGCGTATATGGATAATTATTACAGGGTGTTATGTAGTTTGTGATTGTTATCTAGTTATATTTAAAAATGTATATTTTTATACGTTTTGTTTGGTGTTCCTTTATTATTCTATAAATGGAGACGTGTTATGGAACAGCCTAAAATAGATAGGATGCCTATGCAACAAAGCCCCGAGAAAATACTGTAAGTTTGTACTCTATCGTATAAGAGCTAGTGTGTTTTATCCATAACATGTTTCAAGTATACTGTGTATAATATTGGAGAGCTCGCTGGCGAGACTGAGATAAGATCATTCAGCCAGGAATTTCACTATTCTAAAATCCAGCTTTGCTTTGGATGTCCAGCGAGTACCTCCTTCTTTTTTACGGGTACAGTAGATAAAATGGTCGCCCGACTACAAATGAGGCTTGTAGAGGTTCGTAAGAGCATATTTCAGTTACGAAATAGAGCCAGCCCGATTGAGGTGATAATTGAGTGCGATAACATAGGTGGTTTTAAGTTGTTTTTAGAAATATTGCACTCGAATACAGATCCGATCTTTTAGAAAACCTAAGAGAGGTATAAATAGGTTAGTATTCTATGAAATACATTTCATTTCATACCGGCTCATGGACTTTGATAGCCATGTTCAGTGTAAAGTTAACTTGTTTTAATGTTGGTAAATTTAAATGTTAGTTTGGTAGTATAGGTAGTTTAGGACACGATCAAGGGGAATGAAGCTATAAGTTTATTAATTTAATAGTCTATTTACTGTGTTAATCTTAAGATTTTAGATAGATATTAAGAATGCCCAATTACATGGTAGAAAGTGTTGTTCCAAATATTGTTATCATACTCTGCTTTGACATGTCCCTACAGCGATTTGTGTATTTGAATCTTTGCAATGGCAACGATGGGTGAAGAGGAAGTGCAGAGTATGCTGAACACGACGCAGCAGAGTTTTCAGGAGAACTTGCAGACTAGTATGAAAGAGAATTTGAATTCTGTACAACGTAATTTACAGGAGAACCTGAAGCAGAATTTGCAGGAGAAATTAGAAACTGTACAATGTAATTTACAGGAAAACTTGAAGCAGGAGATGACTGAGAAATTAAAGGTAAATTTTCAGAGTTTGAACCGCAAATTTCAGGAAACAAAGCAAGATCTGGAGCAGGTTAAGAAAGATATGAAGGATGATATTGATATGGTTGTTGAGAAATTTGTGGAAAATATTGTAGAAAATATAACAGGTCGTGTTACTGAGAGTGTGAAAGAAAGTGTCAAAGAGGAAATACAGGGTGTACAAACACCCTTAGAATGATTGCAGACATGTGCTCCTGCAACACATGATAACATGTCGCGATTACTGGTCAGTTCCAAGGAGATCCAGACAAATGTAAGAGATGTTAGGACTAAAGTAAAATGCAGAAGGAGGTCAATAACATGTTTAAAGATATCGATAAGGTAAATACCAATGTTAATGACATCCAGTCCAATCTTAACCTTATTGAGTCTAGTAATGTAACATTTCAAAATGAAATCAGGAAGGAACTAGAGGTGTCTAAAACACAATGTAAGGAAAACATAGGTACAGTTCAGTCACAATTAGTAATAGATCACAATAAGATATTGAAGGATGACATTGAACTAGATATAAGCGAAATGTTAAAAGCCCATGTCGTAGTGTGGAAGGAAGAGTGGAACAAATCTAGTAAGGAATATATTAGATTCAAGAGAATATAGAAAATAAATTTGCTAGTACTCAACTAGAATTAAGCAAAGAGGTAACAAGCGAGTGGACTATCTAAGTAAACGTATGGATCAGCTTCAGCAAATGCAGGTCGAGAATAAGGATCAATTAACGCAGGAAAGTAAGGCATTGAAAGATCAAATTAGCAAGGTTGTCACTGACATTAATGCGATTAGCAAGATTCAAGCGGGAAAGTCTACCGAACTGGAGGAGTACATTACCAGGAAACTTCAGAGTTTAAACATAAGAGACACCGCTGTTTGGAAACGTATAAAGAGGATCTCAAGAAAGAAGGAGGAAAGCAGTTGAAAGATATCATTAACGACTTTGAAGAGAAAGAAAAAGAGGAGATAGGTGAATGAGAAAGTCATAATTGAAGAAATAGCATAGACCACGAAGAATGAGATGCCACACCAGAAGCAGGGGTACTTAGATCGATAGAAAGGCCCGAATTCAGAATTCAAGAGTCTGAAAGAGATACGAGGGATCCCAGGATAAATAGTCAGAACACTCAACTTAGGTATATCACGGTTATACGCAACATTGAAGATAAACCTCGTCAGTTCAATAACCAAGACGGATTCACTCCTATTGAATTCATTCGAAATCTGAGAGAATACTTTGTCGAAGCTCAGGTTCCGAGGGATAGGGAGATGAAAATCGTGGAACGCTACTTAGCTTTAGCCCCGTTAGAGTGGTTTAGAACCTTCAGATACACATTCGTTGATTTCGAAGAATTTGCAGAGGCCTTAATTAAGAGATTTTGGTCTATTGAAGCACACAACAGCTTAAGGGCCGAAGTATACTTGAGGAAGTAATCGAGTACTCTGCCAACGCACTATGCAGACTTCTTCACGAGGCAATTAGCACAACTCTGATTTCTCCAGCCCCCATTATCAACGGGAGAACTGATCGAAGCTATATCGAGACAGCTTCCAGTTGAAGTAAGGAGACTGATTATCTCGTCTCAGATCAAGGATTTGGCTAGCTTAGACGAGTTTGTGCAAAAATTAGAATACACTAGTCCAATGCCTACTGTAATGTCCAGGAATAGTTGACAAGACCATCGGGACATAAATACCATCTACAACCATCAAACGCAACAGACAGAGAGTCCTAAAGAGCGAGACAAAAATAGTATAGGTCCGGAGAAGAATAACTATTTTAGAGACAGAAGACCCGAACCAAGGTACCGTAGATTCCGTGGAGGAAGACCTTACCAACAACAACAGGGGAGAAACAACGAAATTAGGATAAATAAGCCGGAGATGGGGCAGGGGCTAATGGGCAAGATGGCCACCGCGCGCAACCTCTCTATGTTATTCATATGGGGAGGACAGTCATAGCTGGCGCAAGGGCTAATGGGCAAGATGGCCGCCATGTCCTGAGACCGTGGATGATGTCACAGGGGGAGGTCGGGCGTGTAGTTGCTAATTGGCCTCCGTGGCTTAGGCGGCAGCACGCCAGCCTCTCACCGCTGGGTCCGTGGTTCAAATCCCGGTCACTCCATGTGAGATCTGTGCTGGACAGAACGGAGGCAGACAGGTTTTTCTCCGGGTACTCCGGTTTTCCCTGTCATAATTTCATTCCAGCAACACTCTCCACTATCATTTCATTTCAACTGTCATTCATTTAATCATTGCCCCAGAGGAGTGCGTCAGGCCTCGGCAGCCGGCACAGTTCATATCCTCGCCGCTAGATGGGGGCTTCATTCATTCCATTCCTGACCCGGTCGGAGACTGGAAGCAGGCTGTGGATTTTCATTTTTCATTATTATTTTTATTAATTTTATTAGGTAATTATTGATCGATCATGTACAATCAAGACAGGCCTTATATTGTACACCTCGTGGTGTAGCGGCTAGTAATCTTGAATGACAATGCGGAGACCCGTGTTCGATTCCTGGCTCTGTCAAGAAATTTAATTCTGGGCTGAGTGCTGAAACTAGGTACACTCATTCTTGTGAGGCAAAAAACTGAGAGGAGCTGGGTTTGATTCCTACCTCACTCATTCTGGACGTAGTTTTTTGTGGTTTCCCACTTTAACTCCAGGCAAATGGCAAGAGGTACCGTAACTGAAATCCATGACAGCTTCCTTTCCAATCCTCATTTAAATTACAAGTGCACTCACTAATACAGCCATACAATAGCACAGGTTATCAGACAACACACAACCCCAAGTACAGTATACAGGGCTACATGACCATGATATCACAAAACCCCTAAAGAATCAACAACAACAACAACAACAAACAACAACTGATATTCATGAAACACCTCTTGGTGTGGTGGCTAGCATTCTTGACTGTCACTGCGTAGGCATGGGTTCGATTCCTGGCTCTGCTAAGAAATTTAATTTTGGTCTGAGGACTGGAATGGGGTACACTCAGCCTCGTGAGGCAAAACTGGGAAGAGGTGGGCTTGATTCCTACCTCAGCCATTCTAAGAGTGTTTTCTGTGGTTTCCCACTCAACACTCTAGGCAAATGCTAGGATGTATCTTAAGTTAAGGCCACGACCACCTACTTTCCAATTCTTATCTGAATTACTAATACAGCCATTACAATAACACAGGTTATCAGACAACACACACCCCAAGTACAGTATACAGGGCTACATGACCATGATATCACAAAACCCCTAAAGAATCAACAACAACAACAACAACTGATATTCATGAAACACCTCTTGGTGTAGTGGCTAGCATTCTTGACTGTCACTGCTTAGGCATGGGTTCGATTCCTGGCTCTGCTATGAAATTTAATTTTGGTCTGAGGACTGGAATGGGGTACACTCAGCCTCGTGAGGCAAAACTGGGAAGAGGTGGGCTTGATTCCTACCTCAGCCATTCTAAGAATGTTTTCTGTGGTTTCCCACTCATACACTCTAGGCAAATGCTGGGATATATCTTAAGTTAAGGCCACGACCTCCTCCTTTCCAATTCTTATCTGAATTACTAATACGGCCATTACAATAATACAGGTTATCAGACAACACACACCCCAAGTACAGTATACAGGGCTACATGACCATAATATCACAAAACCATAAAGAATCAACAACAACAACAACACAACAACAACAACAACAACAACAACAACAACAACAACAACAACAACAACAACTGATATTCATGAAACATCTCTTGGTGTAGTGGCTAGCATTCTTGACTGTCACTGCTTAGGCATGGTTTCGATTCCAGGCTCTGCTAAGAAATTTAATTTTGGTCTGAGGACTGGTATAGGGTACACTCAGCCTCGTGAGGCAAAACTGGGAAGAAGTAGGCTTGATTCATACCTCAGCCATTCTAAGAGTGTTTTCTGTGGTTTCCCACTCTTACACTCTTAAGCAAATGCCGGGATGGTACCTAACATAAGGCTACAGCTGCTTGCTACCCAATATCTACTTCTATTACAAATACATACAGTAGTACAGACATTACAATGACACAGGTTATCAGACAGCTTCTACATACACCCAAGTTCACAGGGATACATGACTACGAAATCACAAACCTCCTAAAAGAACGGGGTACACTCAGCCTTGTGAGACAAAACTGAGAAGAGACGGGTTCAATTCCTACCTCACTCATTCTGAGAGCGTTTTTCTGTGGTTTTCCACTCTTACACTCTTAAGCAAATGCCGGGATGGTACCTAACTTAAGTCAACAGCTGCTTCCTACCCAATACCTACCTCAATTACAAATACATACAGTAGTACAGACATTACAGTGACACAGGTTATCAGACAGCTTTTTCATACACTCAAGTTCATAGGGTTACAAACGAAGAGGTATTAAGGTTAGTGGGAGAGAAGAAATGTTTCTGGCGACTGTTAATGAAGAGAAGGGATAGTTTGGTAGGACACATACTAAGACACCCAGGATTAGCAAGCTTAGTTATGAAATAAAGGGTTAAAGACAAGAACTGTAGGGGTAGACCATGGTAAGAATATTTTAAATAGATTGCCTTGAATGTACTGTAGGTTGTTGTGGTAGCTATGTAGAAATGGAACGATTAGCTGAGGACAGTGATGGATAAACAATTGTTTCAAACCAGACAAAAAAGAAAAAATCTAAAAACACAACAAAAAATAGCAAAGTCAGTAAAAAATACATCATTTGCTTACCTCTTATTACTTACTGATCAAACCGCTTGGGAATATCACTGTTTTACACACACAGTCATTGTAACTTAGCCAAAATATAATTATTATATGAAAATCATCTTAAGACGTATACAATTTACATCTCACACACTCAAGCACACGGGGCTGATGACTGAAAATGCACTAAAAATACACACTGTTTAATAATATTGTAATGTTCGCTAGCAACTCAGTACCTCCAGTGACCAGCCAGTCTGGGAGGGCTAACAGAGATTGCTGTGACTGTTGAAATGTTATCCTGTATGATAACGCGAAGCACGTACACATCTGAAAGACTCTTTTTATAGAGATCTAGCAACAGAGTATGAATATTTAAATTACTTAAAATGTTGTAACCTTTTCATTTTATTATCGTTTGATGTATTTTTGCAAAAGTGTGGGCTTGATTCCCAACTCTAGGGACTGAATCGGAGCACTGTATAGAAATATAGAGCTTGATGGCGTAGTGGTTAAGCAGTTTAACTTTCACTGCGAAGACCAGGGTTCGATCCCCAACTCTGCCAAGAAATATAATTCTGGTTTGAGAGCTGGAACGGGGTACACTTAGCCATTTGAGGCAAAACTGAAAAGAAGTGGGTTCGATTCCTACCTCAGACATCCTGGAAGTGGTTTTCTATGGTTTTCCACTTGTACTTTAGGTGAATACCGGGATGATTCCTAATTTAAGTGTGCGCCTGCATCCTTCCCAATCTTCATCTAATTACATATACACACACTAGTGCAGCCATCACAATAACACAGGTTATCAGACAAATTCAACACGCACCTAAATACGCAGGACTGAATGATTACGATGTCTAAGCCCTTCAAAGCAACAACGACAACAACGTAACATGAGACTGTACAAGGTAGACTGTCATAAGAGCCCACTTCGTTGTGTAGTGGCTAGCATTCTAGGTCGTCACCTTGGAGGCCTATGTTTGATTTCCGGCTCTGCCAAGAAATTTAATTTTGGTCTATACTAGGCTTTGTAAGGAAAAACTGAGAAGAGGTGGGGGTTCAACTCCCAGCTCACCTATCCTGGAGGGGTTTTCCGTGGTTTCCACTTGTACTTCAGTTGAATACCGGGATGATGCCTAATTTAAGTGTTACGCCTGCATCATTCCCAATCCTCATCTAATTACAAATACACACACTACTTCAGTCATTACAATAACACAGGCTATCACAAAATCCTATACACCACGATGTCTAAACCCTCAAATGAAATGCATATGTACTTCGAATTGGCAGGTGAAAAGCTAAAGGAAGTATGAGACTTTTTGCTACTCAGAAAGCAAAATAATTAGTGATGGACGAAGCAAAGAGGCTATACTATGAATTGCAGCCAATGGCCATAGCTGTGCATTTTTGATTTAACGCCCGAGGTCTCCCAAGAAGTTCAATTTCATGTACGTCTAACTTTGGTTACCAAATGCTACTGTCACTAACTCAAAGTGGCGAACGTTGGAACTTATTAGAGCGTTACTAATTAACCAAATATAGCCTACACTACCAATTGCAGTGGTAGGTTCTTTTACGTGGAACAAATGTATGACATGGGACCGCAGGATTTACTCCCCCTCCGAAGGAATGCATACTGAAGGAATTAGCGCTTTCAAAATTCCGACGACTTTGGCCGGGTTTGAACCCGTTATCGTGAGCACAGCTATTAACTACACCACCGAAGCCGCTACATTGATATAGGTAATCACGCATATTCCAGGAACATTACGAACATGGGTTTTAAATAGTCACAATATCGGATAAGCCCTAAAGTGTGTTCCTGAGGCTAATTGGTTAGCATGGTAGACTTTGACCTTATAGGATTTAGCTTTCACTCCTAGGATTTTAATTTGTTATGGAAATAGGAAACATAATTATGGAAAGAAAGGTTGAGGCTAAGAACTGCAGTGTAGTTCAAGGTTCGAATATGCTAAACAGATTGTCTTGGATGTAGCTTAAATTAGCATGAGCAGGGAGTAACTACCAACCTTGTAAAGAAAACTGAGACGTGATAAACTCATTTCTACCTCAGTCATATTGTTTCATGGTTTTACCACTTTTATTTATGGCAAATGCATGGAATATTCTTAACTTAAGGTTACGACTGCCTCCTTCCCAATCCTCACTTAAGTTTAAAAATCTGTACACCAATAACTATGCAGGAATCATTTATCTATTGGTTCTTCATTATTGAAGTCGTTGCTCACAATTTGACGCACACGACTAGTTCA
Organism: Meconema thalassinum; assembly: GCA_946902985.2. Classification (NCBI taxonomy): domain Eukaryota; kingdom Metazoa; phylum Arthropoda; class Insecta; order Orthoptera; family Tettigoniidae; genus Meconema; species Meconema thalassinum. The sequence goes on from OX336398.1 coordinate 211,006,396, forward strand.
TGTTATAACTACATAGGGTTACAAACGAAGAGGTATTAAGACTAGTGGAAGCGGAGAGATGTTTCTGGCGACTGCTAATCAAGAGAAGAGATAGGTTGGTAGGACACAAACTAAGACACCCAGGAATAGCAAGCTTAGTTATGGAAGGTAGGGTAGAGGGCAAGAACTGTAGGGGTAGACCAAGGTTAGAATATGTTAAACAGATTGCCTCAGATGTAGGGTGTGGTAGCTATGTAGAGATGAAACGATTAGCTCAGGACAGGGAAGCATGGAGATCTGCATTAAACCAGTCAAAAGACTGAAGACTCAAACAACAACATGTTTTTGATTTTGTCAATGTCGAAATTTCATAATTGCGAAACACGATTTTTTCATTACATATAACAAGGCCCCAAAGCATATGTATTTACATTCAAATGTATACAACCTCATAAACTACACTAATTTACACTTAACCTAATCAGGAAATAGTTTTTATTTTATTTTCATTTTTATATTTCACACACATTGCAATTATACAATTTTCCATTTACAGTTTTTAAAAATGTAAGTTTTACGTTTTTGAATTCTGTCAATATGGAAACATGGATTTTCCAATTTGTTGTTTACACATTTGTCAATTATACAATTCTCCATTTAGTTTTTTTAAAAGTCAGTTTAAATTTTTTGAATTTCATAATATGGAAACATGAATTTTCCAATTTGTTGTTAACACATTTGTCGATTACACAATTTTCCACTTACATTCTTTTTAAATTCAGTTTAAAGTTTTTCAATTTTTGTCAATATGGAAACATGGATTTTCCAATTTTGTGTTTTACATGTTTTTCATTTTTGGTCCTTGTACAAAAGTCATATTTGCATTAGGAGTGGGAGGTGGGTAGTAAGTAAAAATGTGTAAGCAGTGTCCATACAATATTTTTTATTAATTCAAATACATTTACAATATGTACACATATTACATTTTGTTATTTTTGTTTTTTTTCTATTTTTTTTTTATTTTTAAGTATGAATACCATTCCCCCCCCCAATTGCATGTTATAGTTTAGAAAAACAAAAGCTTGTTGTAGATCTTTTTTCCATGGTGAACAATAGGCATGAAAACGTCATTATCAACATCATCATTATCAGCATTATCATAAGCAGCATTTTTATCATAATCTTTATCACTATCATTATAATCACCATGATCATTCTCAACATCACTAGATCTGTCCAATTCCTCTTGTTCCTCTTTCACAGGGTCCTCGTGTAGAGTCTGTGTTGCTTTTGATAGTAATAAGGGGTTTTTGAACGTTGAAATATCTTGAGCAGCAATATTGTTGTCTCGAACTTGCTTTTTAGTATTTTCATGATGGTTTGTAAACAGTAACCGTGGTTTGTTTGGAGCACTACATTGGTGATCACTGACACTTAAAACTTTTCCATTTTTACTTTTTAGGTCACCGCGACACCCTTTTGACCTCTCTTTTGAGCATCGCTAGAATATTATTCCATGCACATTCTGACGATTATAGTTATAAGAGTAGCCTTGATAGAGTACACGTTGCCTACTTGTGTTGGTTGTGGTAAGTTCCATAGTAGTAACGGGCCTGTCAGTATGATGTTCAAACTACAAAGGTCACAACTGTTCTGGTAATGGAGTAACGATATTATTGCTAAGGGCCTCTAATACATCCTAGTCAAGACCTACAGCTACTTACTGCGTATGACAAAGCTGTACAATGATAGGTGTGAGACGGTCTTTCATGATGTGATCACTGTAAGAGGTAGTAGTCAACTGACAATATTTTTGCTAAGAGACCTCTTATATAGCCTAGATAAGGCTTTTTAAAAGCAAAAAAACTAACAAAAGCCTACAAAAGCCAACAAAAAGCCAACAAAAAGCAACAAAAGAGCCAACAAAAGCCAACAAAAGCCAACAAAATACCAACAAAAAAAACAAAAATTAAGCATTTGTTAGCAAAAATATTGTCAGTTGACTACTACCTCTTACAGTGATCACATTACCAGAATTACATTTCTTGGCAGAGTTGAGCATCGAACAATGGTCTTCGCAGTGAAAGTTAAACTGCTTAACCACTACGCCATCAAGCTCTATATTTCTATACAGTGCTCCGATTCAGTCCCTAGAGTTGGGAATCAAGCCCACAGGTTTGCAAAAATACATCAAAAGATAATAAAATGAAAAGGTTACAACATTTAAAGTAATTTAAATATTCATACTCTGTTGCTAGAGCTCTATAAAAAGAGTATTTCAGATGTGTACGTGCTTCGCGTTATCATACAGGATAACATTTCAACAGTCACAGCAATCTCAATTAGCTCTCCCAGACTGGCTGGTCACTGGAGGTACTGAGTTGCTAGCGAACATTACAATATTATTAAACAGTATGTATTTTTATTGCATTTTCAGTCATCAGCCCCGTGTGCTTGAGTGGGTGAGTTGTAAATTGTATACGTCTTAAGAGGATTTTCATATAATAATTATATTTTGGCTAAGTTGCAATGAATGTGTGTGTAAAAGAGTGATATTCCCAAGCGGATTGACAGGTAAGTAATAAGAGGTAAGCTAATGATGTATTTTTACTGACTTTTCCATTTTTTGTTGTGTTTTTAGTTTTTTTCTTTTTTTGTCTGTTATGAAACAATTCTTTATCCATCACTGTCCAGAGCTAATCGTTCCATTTCTACATAGCTACCACAACAACCTACAGTACATTCCAGGCAATCTATTTAAAATATTCTTACCTTGGTCTACCCCTACAGTTCTTGTCTTTAACCCTTTATTTCATAACTAAGCTTGCTAATCCTGGGTGTCTTAGTATGTGTCTTACCAAACTATCTCTTCTCTTCATTTACAGTCACCAAAAACATTTCTTCTCTCCCACTAACCTTAATACCTCTTCGTTTGTAACCCTATGAACTTGAATGTACGTAAAAGCTGTCTGATAACCTGTCTCACTGTAATGTCTGTACTACTATATGTATTTGTAATAGAGGTAGGTATTGGGTAGGAAGCAGCTGTTGACTTAAGTTAGGTACCATCCCGGCATTTGCTTAAGAGTGAAAGAGTGGAAAACCACAGAAAAAAGCTCTCAGAATGAGTGAGGTAGGAATTGAACCCGTCTCTTCTCAGTTTTGTCTCACAAGGCTGAGTGTACCCCGTTCTTTTAGGAGGTTTGTGATTTCGTAGTCATGTATCCCTGTGAACTTGGGTGTGTGTAGAAACTGTCTGATAACCTGTGTCACTGCAATGTCTGTACTACTGTATGTATTAGTAATAGAGGTAGGTATTGTGTAGCAAGCAGCTGTAGCCTTAAGTTAGGTACCATCCCTGCATTTGCTTAAGAGTGTAAGAGTGGGAAACCACAGAAAACACTTTTAGAATGGCTGAGGTATGAATCAAGCCTGCCTCTTCCCAGTTTTGCCTCACGAGGCTGAGTGTACCCCATTCCAGACCTCAGACCAAAATTAAATTTCTTAGCAGAGCCTGGAATAGAACCCATGCCTAAGCAGTGACAGTCAAGAATGCTAGCCACTACACGAAGAGATGTTTCATGAATATCAGTTGTAGTTGTTGTTGTTGTTGTTGTTGTTTGTTGATTGTTTGTTGTTGTTTTTGCTGATTCTTTAGGTTTTTTGATATCATGGTCATGTAGCCCTGTATACTGTACTTGGGGTGAGTGTTGTATGATAACCTGTGTTATTGTAACGGCTGTATTAGTAATTCAGATAAGGATTGGAAATTAGGAGGTCGTGGCCTTAACTTAAGATATATCCTAGCATTTGCCTGGAGTGTGTGAGTTGGAAACCACAGAAAACACTCTTAGAATGGATGAGGTAGTAATCAAGCCCACCTCTTCCCAGTTTTGCCTCACGAGGCTGAGTGTACCCCATTCCAGTCCTCAGACCAAAATTAAATTTCTTAGCAGAGCCAGGAATCAAACCCATGCCTAAGCAGTGACAGTCAAGAATGCTAGCCACCACACCAAGAGATGTTTCATGAATATAATTTGTTGTTGATTCTTTAGGGGTTTTGTTATATCATGGTCATGTAGCCCTGTATACTGTACTTGGGGTTGTGTGTTGTCTGATAACCTGTGCTATTGTATGGCTGTATTAGTGTGTGCACTTGTAATTTAAATGAGGATTGGAAAGGAGGCTGTCATGGCTTTCAGTACCGGTACCTCTTTCCATTTGCCTGGAGTTAAAGTGGGAAACCACAAAAAAATACGTCCAGAATGAGTGAGGTAGGAATCAAACCCAGCTCTTCTCAGTTTTTTGCCTCACAAGAATGAGTGTACCCCCTTCCAGTCCTCAGCCCAGAATTAAATTTCTTGACAGAGCCAGGAATCGAACACGGGTCTCCGCATTGTCATTTAAGGTTTCTAGCCGCTACACCACGAGTTGTACAATATAAGGCTGGTCTTGATTGTACATGATCAATCAATAATTACCTAATAAAATTAATAATAATAATAATACAAATGCCAATTAGCAACTACACGGCCGACCTCCCCGTGTGACATCATCCACGGTCTCAGGACAAGGCGGCCATCTTGCCCATTAGCTCTTGCGCCAGCTATGACTGTCCTCCCCATATGAATAACATATAGAGGTTGCGCGCGGCTGCCGTCTTGCCCATTAGCCCCTGTCCCAGCTCCGGCTTATTTATCCTACTAACGATAATACTCGCAGAAACGGTAATTATCACAATAATTATAACTACCGGTATAATAATACGAAGTACGTCCAGAAAGTAAGAACCGCTTGGTAATAACAATAAATTGTGTTCCGATAGAGAAAAAATATTTATTGCACAAAATTCTACAACCCTTAAACTACTTTTCCACATAACTGAGGAAATGTTGCAGGCATTTGCGGTAGCGTGGCACGAGTTTTTGTATACCTTCTTCATAGACGTGTGCCGCCTGTGTCTTCAACTAGTTGTACGTTCCGCTGCAGCGCAGTTCCGCATATGCACGGTAGACGCTCTTTATCAAGGAGAAGAAACGTGCGCCATTTGGAGAGCGCTGTCAGCCACGAACGCGATGTTGTGCATGTTTACTCGTACAGTGTCGGTGTTGATTGAAAATCCAGCCGCTTGTGAAATCAGATCTGTGATTCGTTTTCTGAATGCTAGGAATGTGAAGTCAATTGAAATTTATCGGCAAATTTGCGAAGTGTATGGACAAAATGCGATGAGTGATTCAATGGTGAGAAGATGGGTCCGACAGTTCAATGAAGGACGTAGTGAAGTGCACGATGAAGAACAAAGTGGGCGTCCAACTTTGGTTACAGAAGAACTGGTTCACGCGATTGATGACAAGATCCGGGAAAACCGCAGGTTTACAATTAGTGCTCTCGCTATGGAATTTCCCCAAATCTCACGATCACTAATTCATGAAATTGTTACCGAAAAACTGAACTTTCGTAAACTTTGCCGACGTTGGGTACCAAAGATTCTTACGGAGCAACACAAAACAAAACGGTCAGTTTTTGACCCGTTACAATGAAGACGGCGAAGAATCTCTGACACAGTTAGTCACAGCAGATGAAACTTGGGTTTCATACGACACCCCTGAAAGTAAGCGGCAATCAATAGAATGGAGGCACACTTCATCCCCAGCAAAGGTTAAGCCGAAACAAATCTCGACACTTCGGAAAATGATGTGCACAGCGTTCTGGGACTGGAAAGGCATCTTACTCATTGATTTCTTACCTCGTGGTCAAACAATCAACGCGGATGCTTACTGCGAGACACTTAGGAAATTGCGCCGCGCATTACAGATTAAGCGCCGAGGGTTGTTGCCAAAAGGTGTTGTTTTTCTTCACGACAACGCACGACCACTCACCGCAAATGTGACGAAAAACCTCCTACAGGGATTTGGCTGGGACGTGTTTGATCGCCCTCCATACAGCCCTGACCTCGCTCCTAGCGACTTTCATCTGTTCACACATGTCAAGTCTTTCCTTCGCGGTCAACACTTCAACAATGACGACGAGCTGAAAGAACATGTTTCCAACTGGTTGAAGACATAGGCGGCAAACTTCTATGAAGAAGGTATCCAAAAACTTGTGCCACGCTATGACAAATGTCTGTAAAAGTTCGGCAGTTATGTGGAAAAGTAGTTTAAGAGGTGTAGAATGTTGGGCAATAAATAATTTTTCTGTATCTGTACACAATTTAATTTCATTACCAAACGGAACTTATTTTCTGGACGTGCCTCGTAATAACAACAACAGTTATAACCGGAATAACAGATATAACTAGCGGTATAACCAGAACAGGAACTATAGAGAGAATTCGTTCACTACGGAACAGTATGACGAAAGACACAGAGAAGAGAAAGAATACTTAAAGAACTTAAGACAGGATGAACAGACCGGAAAAGGAGGGAAGAAAAACCCGAGTGTCGAACCCCAGCCAGGTACAAGCCAGCAGGGAAATAACACTCGGGGACAAAAAAAAGATTCTAAAACAGAAGTAGGAGTTTTAGAAAATGCTATACCACGACACCAGCAGGAGAGGAAAGAAAGGTTGAGTGGCCTATGATAGGAGCCAAGAAAGACTATGAAGGACGATAAGAAAGACCCCTATCGCATAGAGAATGCCTTTGGAAACAATTGTTACGAACTGTTCGATGAAGAAAACAATGTGATTTTGGGAAAGTACAACGCCAAAAATCCGAGGAAATATCTCAAGAAAGTAGGCTAAATTAGAATCCAAAATTTCAGCTCAGTGACATTTCTAACGTCCTGAATTTATGTGATTAAAAACAATTTGTGAACGGTTTTTAACCTTAGCTAAGAGGAGAATACGCCCCAAATTTGGATGATTAATGATGAAAATTATGTTATTTTTCCGAGCCCATGATACAGATTAACATTGCAATATAAATCTTGGAAGTTCGCTCAAGAGAGCTTTGTTAGCGAACGCAGGCAGTGGGAGAAACCCATCACGTGATCAGAGACGCCCCAGAATATTCTCGATCATTGAAAAGGGCCTAGCAACAAGGAAATTGCGCGAAATATTACCAGTTAATTGTTATAAAATATATCATTGGATATATGCTTACAGCCAATGAGAGGAGGGTTTATGGAAGCAGATATGGATTTTTACCTAGTTAATGTGATTAACTATGCCATTTAAGCCCTATGTAACAATTTTATACCATTGAAAACATCAAGAAAATTAAAAGAAGATATTACTACTACTTTGAATGACGCTAAAGGGAAGAATTTATCTGTAATAAGGTTTATTACAAGTGCGCGCCCATAATTACGCGCGACCAACAATGGCGCCGAATTTCAGACGAGTTGAAGTGGGGACAGCTTCTAGAAGAGATCTTATCTCGACTGACTTCGAAGCTACAAGACGTGTTACCTGGGGTAGTTCAGTCCCGTAGACACGATATTGAGGGCGGTCCTACGCGACACGAGAGACGGCGGCGATACCGGCCAATAGTTTTGAGAGCCCCGCTGAATCTAAGTGAAGTTGAGCGGAGGATATTAAGTTAAATAGCGAACAAGCGTTCGACTTTGTGGAAACTAAACAGTATGCATTGTACTTATTCAGTGATAAGGCTTCACCACATGAAGATTTAAGGAAATTCATCGAGGAATTTGAAAGTTATAGGACACTTTGTGTTGCCAGAGAAAGTTACTAATCTCAGCGCAGATAGAAGCAATTTAGTACAGTGAGACTTCAACACAGGCAAGTTCACGCTGCAGCAATAAGTAAGTAGAGTGAGATTGTACGAACATTATGACTTTATTGTATATGAACACTATGATGGCTACAGACAATTATAAAGTGGAATTGGTTTATTACATTTTAAGTTTGTGTGAGATGATGAATTAAAACTATTACGCGATTGGGATATGTCGAGACAGGGTTGTGAATAGCAACATGGAACAACGTTAAGGAACAACGAGAATAGCTATAACATCTACAATGATATAATGCCGAGACAACATGATACATGATGCACACTTCCATCCAGTACTTTTAATTCATTTTCATGTAAATTCATTCTCGACTATGAGCAGATATAATCTTTCATTGACCAACCAAATGAACATTAATATCTACGATAGTGAATCGACGTTCAATTTACAAATTTATTTGTAACGATGAGGCTATTAAGAAATTATTGCTCGATAATGATGGAGCACTTTCGAGTGATGTCGGCTATTGAAGAATCATCAACGGAAAGACAGAAGGTAGAAGATACTAGTCCCGATGATTGTTCGAGATGGAATCCACGTTCGAGGAACGTTGTTCGATGCCCGGAGGAGATGAATATGCCAAGAAGGAAATAATTCTATTCTCGAAGTCTCAGTTCTTATCCGACGGAGTGGAATGTGTTTGATTTCAACAAATCAAACCTGGATGATGATCCAGCTGGGTATTTTCTAATACCTGAAAAAAGCTTCAATTTTCCACGAGACTAAGGTAGAAATATTCTTCATTATTCTATAGTTTGAGTTTGTTTGACGGCAATTGTGAACAACAATTCTCCATATTTATTTCATGCATTCTCACTTCGATGTTTATTCAGTTTTATTCTTCAAGATAGTATAGGATGATAGTCATTCACGATCTATACTTGGAAACATGTTTCCATGATTCACTTTCTGAACTGAAGTCAGCTGTTTGAGAAATGTATTATCTATTGGGAAAAACTTTGGTGGTTGGTTGGTTCTTAAGATTATGGGTTGCGACAACGCGGTCATGTAGCCCCGTGTACGTCGGGTGTGTTTAGAATCTGTCTGATAACCGGTGTTAATTGTGATGACTGTATCAGTGAGTTTTACCTGTTTTTAATATAAGTATAGACTGCAACTTAGAATTTTTCAAATAGTTCCTACTTTTGCCACCTAGCGCCTCCGTCAATGACTACTAGGCCAAGTTCAAAACTAGATGTCACCGCAGTCGGCTCTTGGCAACGAACGTAGAAACCTAAGAGCGTTGTTTACATTCTTAACCTATCCAATTTAGCTTCACACAGGGGTAATTAGTGGATGGTTCTTTAACATGCCATAAATCTATGACATGGGACCGCCGGCTTTACATCCCCTCCGAAGGAAGGTATACTGAGGGATTTTAACGCTCTTAAAAATCCGACGGCTTCGGCCGGATTTGAACCCGCTATCTTGGGCATAGAAGCTCAGCATGCTACCTACTACGCCACCGAAGCCGCTGAGGGGGGGGGGGAATCTTTAAAGAAGTTTGTATTCGACGTTTTCGATTTTTATTCAAGACTTCAGGCATTTTGTCTGTGATGAAAATGAAAATCCACAGCCTGCTTCCAGTCTCCGACCGGGTCAGGAATGGAATGAATGAAGCCCCCATCTAGCTGCGAGGATATGAACTGTGCCGACTGCCGAGGCCTGACGCACTCCTCTGGGGTAATGATTAAATGAATGACCGATGAAAGGAAATGATAGTGGAGAGTTTTGCTGGAATGAAATTTTGACAGGGAAAACCGGAGTACCCGGAGAAAAACCTGGCTGCCTCCGTTTTGTCCAGCACAGATCTCACATGGAGTGACCGGGATTTGAACCACGGACCCAGCGGTGAGAGGCCGGCGTGCTGCCGCCTAAGCCACGGAGGCTTACTTTGTCTGTGATATTTTCAGTAAATAATTTTGTTTAAAATGAACTTGGGCACTCTTTCTGTAAGACGAATTCATAGTTAGAAGAAGAAATCTACCCGTGTTAAATGTAAAACATCACCTAATATTATAAACAATTCGTCGATCTAGCAAGTTACATTCGTTATGATTACAACGTGAAGTTAAATTTTTATGAACATCCTTTGTGAAGAATGAAGATACATTCAGTTAATGACAAACCGGTATTGAGTTGAAGGAAGACATTGCTCTTCATTAAATGTAAATTATACGAGACATATCTATTGAAAGATAATTCGTCCGACCTTAGAAAAGTTAGATAAAATCTTATCTGGTCGTGATCGATACTTATTGAGCGACGAAATAACACGTGGTGTTATTAATTCACAAATGTAACACTACGTTAATTGTCGATGTACTAGTGCAACTGTGCTTAGTTTAGGAATGACCTGTGTGAAGAAACTTGTGTATTTTTTTATTAAATGTCTAGAGACATGGTGTTTTATGTTTCAGTAACTTCGTTTAGTAACACTTTAAAGATCTATCAATATAATCGTTTGAGAACGACCAATGTGATTGTAGAACAGATATTACTGTTCATTAATAAGCAGTGGATTGTAACAACAATAAGATAAATGCTAGAGGGAAGATACGCCAGTACTGTGGAACAATTGTTGAAAACAGTTGAGTTGAAGCAACGTGAGTTTTGTAGTAGAGATATACGGAGGTTTTTGTCGTATAGGGTAGTCTGGAATACGATGGTGATACCGAATTCATTGTTATGAGGTACTGAGGTTTGATTAATAGAAGCATTGTTGTATTATAAGAGAGTCAGGGAAGACTCCTAAATGTGATCAGATCTGCGACACGAAAGTCGTTTATTGGCGGAACTTCGAAGGGAAAAGATATAATGTTCTTGTTCTCCAAACCATTATTAAATTATATTAAACCGGAATAGTAACAACAATGAACTTAACTTAAATGATCGGTCATTTGTATACCGATAATGTCCATTATCCTGATATGACAGAAAGTGGTCTAGCATTTGTAAATAGGAAGTTATAGTAAATGAAAACTAAAAGGAAGGAGCGTTAATACTTTTATTATCACGGTCATATCGCTCAAGAGTGAGTCTTTGAAGCGATAGACACTTGTAAATATTGTATAAGGAGTTCTATTTATTTATATTGAGGGTTTTTGAATTTTTCCTATTATTAATATTTTTAAATGTTTTTGAATTAGATTATAGTTCGTAAGAGCGAATTTTTCGATATGAGTGTTTGAGTTTAATTGTTAATACTGTGTGTATGAAGACTACGTCGGTCATGAACGACAGTAGCCAGTGTTAGGAAGATTGTTTTCAGTATGGATGAGTTTAAATCAGTATTACTTTAAATAGAGCCGTTTTTGTAAAATGTTACTGTTTGAAAGACGAGATGCTTTAGCGTGTTTCTTTTCTCGCATTGTGTGCGCTCAGAGCATAGACCACACCAGGTGGCGGGCAAGCAAGTCCGGTTCATAGCAAGGTCGAGCAGTAAACAAATGAGTCCAGTCCTCACAGCTATGTATGTGGAGGGCTGAAGATCAGGCCATTATATAACCAGTCCAACTATTTAGACAACACGCGACAGAGAATGTCAAATATTTTGAAAGGAATGCTCATCTCAAAGGAGCACCAGTAGAATGCCTAGATTTGTTTTTAAAATTTGTACATTGCAGAATTCTTTTATTTTTCAACTGATTATGTTAGTATGAATGTGAGAAGTTTTATAGGCTTCACTGGTGTATATGGATAATTATTATAGGGTGTTATGTAGTTTGTGATTGTTATCCAGTTATATTATTAAATTGAAATATTGATGTTTTATTCGGTGTTCCTTAGTTATTCTATAAATGGAGACGTGTTATAGAACAGCCTAAAATACTGTATATAGGATGTACTTCTATCCAACAAAGCCCCGAGAAAAGACGGTAACTTCGTAATCTATCGTATATAAGCTAGTGTGTTTTATCCATAACATGTTTCAAGTATACTGTGTATAATCTTGGAGAGCTCGCTGGCGGGACTGTGATAAGATCATTCAGCCGGGACAATCACTATTCTAAAATCCAGCTTTGCTTTGAATGTCCAACGCGTACCTCTTTGATGTTTACGGGTACAGTACTGAATTTATACCGAAGAATAATAACGAAAAGATCAAGAGAGTCCGTCGATTGGATTAGAAGATATTGGAAAACGAAGAATCCTTTTGGCGCAAGAATTATTTTCTTCGCGTGGCTGACGCAAGGTTGGCCACCAGCAACAGGTGCGAGAAGAAGTGTGACTATTCTGATTTGAGGCCTGACGCGCGCAAGCTCAAGTCTGCTTGGCAAATTGAGTTTGAGGATACCCATTTTAAAAGAGTTGGAAATTAGTCGACGAGTACGATATGGGCCCAAAAACCATTTATCATAATAGGCAACGTAGGCAAGCCTATTATCTGTGAGTGCAGAGCTATGAGGAATAATATTCCTTCCTTGCAGATAGGACAGGCTAGCCGACGCATCAGCCTAGTATCTGTGAGTTCAGAGATATGGGGAATAATATTACTTGCACATTTAGGGAATATAGCCTTGAAACTAGAAATGGCACTAGTGTACTCAGAAAACTAATCCCAAGATAATAAGTGTATCGCTCTAATCGTCACAAAGCCAAAAGCAAGTACGCGAGATTCGAACCAATGGTTGTCGAATGCTTATGAACCCGGTTTGAATACTCTAGAACGGGAAAATGAATAGGTTGAGATAGGAAGACTTTTTGTGGCACAAGCTGCAAGCGTTAAGATTGGGGACTCGAAAAGGTTGACATTATGCTGCTGGACATGCATCGTACTTGTTTTCACATGGTAGATCGATCCGTCCCCGTCGTCATAAGGTGCTAAGAGAACTGGAGGTGAGATGTCAGGGGATAAATGGGAACATTATCGTGAATAATGGAGTGTAGGCGAGGTGTGACCCGGAACACTTGTTCACCGGGAGAAATGTTTGCCAGCCGGCATGCACGGACTCTATGTCAGGAGGATTCTGATACAAGAACTTCATTATATGAGCCAACTCGATTATTTTGTAGCTAGTGCTACTGCATTCTCAATTTCGACTATACTGTCTGCTAAGTAGGATTCTGCGGTTGGAAATTATTTCAAGAAGTTACAGTACGTTTGAGGATTTATCAGCTAATTTATTCTAACGGATCCTTTTGTTGGAAATCTGGTGTGTTGGAAATACAGCCGGATAAGCACCGATATAGCAGTTGGCTATGATGTGAGAGGTTATTTTGAACCATTCTACGCCTAAACTTTATGCTAGGGAGCTTTGAAATATAATTGGAGTTTGTTTAAATGTATTTGTTTATAATTAAATTAATTGTTAATAATTTTTTCTCGAATATCTATTAGGAGATTTTCTCATTTGAGTATTTTGACGGATGAGGAATGTGGATAGCCACGTTACGTTTACATATTATTCCGTGGAAATAATAGCTAACAGGAACGAAATTTTCTGTGAAGTTATAAATTTTGATAATTGAATTTAAAACATATGTTGTAAAATATGTTTTGTAAATGGATGTGAGATGTGATACCTGAAGGCATTATGACAGATAGTGAAGTCATATTAATGATAATAAGAAGTAAATGATCATATGTTTGGAACATTGTTCAATAAGAATAATAATAATAATATTAATAATAATTCCTGGTAATAATAGCGGATAATAATTGGATAAATAATGGATCTTAGTTGAGAACATTAGAGTTTCTCTTAAGAACAGGTAGTTTTAACAACAAATTGTATATCCAGCTTAGTCAATACATAAACGAAAATAAATTATAAGTACACTAGCTCCTGGTACATGCTTCGGGGATTAATTGCTTTTGTCCCCTTCATCAGCCAAGACAAATATCCGAAGAAATATATAAGATAGCGTAGCACTCAAAAAATAAATGGCTATTCAGAGGAAAATACGATACGATAAATACGATAAATAAATAATAACAGGAAAATGTTGAGCAAAACTAAAAACATTTATGTAACAGCGATGATATTCAGCCATCAAAACACAGAGAATAAGTGGACAGTTAATTCCTGAATCCGCTCTAAAACACTGGTCGAAGCTTCAATGAAGAGATTGTCTTATGCTTGAAAAACATAATTGATACTTTGACTTAACCTGAAGTTATGCATTGAGCTAACCTCATTGCTATTTAAAGTTGTTCCTTCCACGCTCGTCTAGTTCGTATGCAGGCATTTGATTTGATTTATGGACCTGTTGAGCTTAAGGCTTCTACATTGGTTGTGTTCATATGGTGAAGTATTGTGATTTTTGACAATTCAAGCTTAGACCAGTGTTTTGGAGCGGATTCACGAATTAACTGTCCACTGATTCTCTGTGTTTTGATGGCTGAATATCATCGCTGTTACATGTATGTTTTTAGTTTTGCTCAACATTTTCCTGTGACCTACTTATATGGTGCTCCACATTAAGTTAAATAGCCATTTATTTTTTGAGTGCTACGCTATCTTATATCTTTCTTCGGATGTTTGTCTTGGCTGATGAAGGGTATAAAAGCAATTAATCCCCGAAACATGTACCAGGAGCAAGTATAATTATAATTTATTTTCGTTTATGTATTGACTAAGGAGGATATACAATTTGTTGTCAAAACTATTTAGTACGCCAATACGGAACCATCATGGATACTAGTTTAAATAATAGACTTAAGAACAAGGACAAGCCGAAAACATGATTGTTTGATGCTTGGAACGGAAGGTTATTCATATACGGATTTTGTATAAAATGAGGGGAACTATGTATTGGAAATTATGCGACAGATAAATGGCGGTGTGTTGGAGAAGACATTAACAATTTATTACAACTTCGTGAGAGGCCCAGCAGAGATATTTACGGTGATTGTAAGGGAGTGCATGCTTGAGACATGATCCCATATGCTGGTTATTAGAAGCCATTGTACCCAGCCTGTGAAGCTGAGGGGTCATTATAAAAATAAGAATATAAAGGTCAAATGTTAAGGAAAAAAGTATGAATTAATGAAGGAGGTTGGTTAAGCCGAGTGTTGTGGCTTAAATCATTGCTACCTACTCGGCTATTATATTTATGACGATAATGAAATCGCTCATATGGGAAGCCAGTGGCCTATCGTCAGTGAAATTCTACATTCCTAAACTGTTGTATTATCGCCCACATGGAGTAGTCGTTTAAATATGAATGGGGTTGTGATTTATCCTAGATTTGCTGAAGGCCTTACCGTGTCCTATTCAACATAATTACAGTATGAGAGGCATTTTGTCAAAATGTTGGATGATAAATTAATAAATCAAGCTGATAGCTGATTGCATTTCTGGATCCATTAATAATCATAAAAATACCAGTTGGGATTATTCATTATTTTTTTTACCAAAAGCTGAAGGAATCAAATTAAAGGAATTTGGTTAAATGTGTCAGGTTGAATAAATGTATTTATCATGACAATGTGGAAGAATGTCTGGAGTTCATTCCATTTCTGAATTTGAATAATGGTTGGTCAATGAGTTATTGATTTTCGATTTCACATCGTTTTGGGAATATAACTTTCCAGAGTTATGTTAAGCCATGTGAAATTCACCGCAGATGTTGAAACCTTTGAATCAATGCGGAAATATGCTTCAAGTGATACTCTTTGTATGTAATAAAATCACGATGTCATGATGGACTGATAAATTCCTGCACATCCATGATAAATGTACAGGTTAGCATAATTAATTTAAAGAGATGCTGAGATGGACTAAAGATTTTCTCGTGCATCAAATGAAACTTTTGCAAATAGTGAAATTATTTTTGGTAAATAGCTGTTAATAATTGATTCTGTGCGTTTTGGCAATTATATGTAGATGAGGGGCCCAGGGGGAGTGCAGGATGTTTTTATTTTGCAGGACTGGAATTTTTAGATTCCTCCCTGGGGCATTGAATCTCGGGGTCCATCTGAGTAAACAAAGCAATTAAATCAAAACAAAATCTGTGTATGAATAACCTTCCGTTCCTAGCATCAAACAATCATGTTTTCGGCATGTCCTTGTTCTTAAGAGAAACTCCAATGTTCTCAACTAAGATCCATTATTTATCCAATTATTATCCACTGAGGAGTTCTTTTTAGAAATTGGTGTTATTCACAAATTATTTCCACTACCTTCCAACCTTTATGGAGTGTGAATTTCGATATCCGTCCAGCTAGTTTTGATTTAAATGCTTTGTTTACTCAGATGGACCCCGAGATGTTTTGAGTCTTATGCTTGGCGGATGATGAAATTCATGCTCGTGTTGACGTGGGCCTTCGGTCAAACGGTCACATGGAGGAAATAAATATGGCGCCCAACGAGGGGTTTTCGAGTTTTGTAGGTTGTTCGATTTCGAGTTTCAGTCTTGGTTTGGATTTTGAATTTGGATCAGGATCCGAAATTGGAGTTGATGATAGGATGCACTAATTGGTGAATACACAATTTCATAGTTTAATCTTTGAAGTTTTGTTGAATTTGTTGTTGTTTCTTTTGAGTAAATTTAACTGTAAATTTAAAGGTAAATATCTTGATTAGGGTAAATCTCAGTTTAAGGTTGAAATTTCAGAATCAGTACACTAGTGATTTAGATATAAGTTCCTGGACGTCAAAAGGCAACTTACCCCATTTGAATTATTTGTTTTTGTGATGGAGAAAGTCAAGAAGATGATTGATGAACTGGGAAGCAAATTGGCAGAGAATTCTGTTTCTCTTTGAAACAAAATGAAAGAGAATTCTGTTTCTCTTAATACAGAAATTTCTAATCAAATTCGAGAGAATTCTGTTTCTCTTAAAACTAAAATTTCTAATCAAATTCAAGAGAATTCTGATTCCCTTGAAAACAAAATTAAAGAGAATTCTTTTTCTCTTAAAACTGAAATTTCTAATCAATTTTAAGAGAATTCTGATTCCCTTGAAAACAAAGTGTCAAATAAAATCACAGAAAATTCAAGTGTGCTTAAGTTTGATATGTCTAAGAAAATAGTGTCGTTAGGGGTATAGAATGGTGCAAAATATCGAAGCATTAGAGTCTAGAATGTCACTTTCGATAGATGCTAAGATAGAAGATAGAGTCGTTGGTCTTGAAACGAAGATTAAGGATAATGCTAGGAAAACGCAAGAACATTTTCTGAGTTTAGAAGCACGGATAGTTGAAAACGGAATGAATATGAAAGATAATCTGTTTAAGAACTATGGGTATTTGAGACAAAGTCTTCAGGATAGTCGGATGTTAATGAAGGATGATTTAGATACACATAAAAACGACATGCAGAAGGTTGTGCGATCACATGAGGATAAGTTAGAGAATAATGCTAGGAAGACCGCAGATGACCTTGCAACACTTGAAATAAACGTGTTGAAGGAATGCAATACAAATGCTGCGCAAGTCATTGAAAGAGTTAAGAAGGATTTTCATGACATCCTCGTGGGTGGTTAAGGATTTACAGGATAGCATGAAGGAACTTGCAGTAAAATAAATTAAGGAACAGTTAATACAGGATACTCATAAGGAAGTTCAGGATGTGTGCCTTTTCACCGGAAATCAAAGTATTTACTGGGGATATTAATTCCGTACAAGAAAATATCGATAAATTACAGAGTGAATTAATTACTTCCAATAAAAATCATGAAACGCTGATGGAAGAATTACGGGAAAATGGTAAAGAAGAGAGTGAAGGTACTAGTAAGAGTGAGGTAGAGAACGTGAAGAAGATTGTTGAAGATTTAGGACAAGAATTAAAGAAATATAAGTCACTAGCAGAGAAGAGGTCGGCTCAGGTGATAGACGATACCATGAGAATTCAGGAAAAGTCGCCGGAGATAGGATGAACGGGGGAAGTTCCTACTGTTTATACTTCTACATCTATCACTGCTATAAAGAGTACTGAAGATAAGCCGAATTAATTTACAGGAAGGGGATTGATTCAGATGTAGAATTTCTACGAGAAGTCAAGGAATATTTGAAAGGTGCTAGGATATAAAAGGAAGGTGAGATTAGGGTAATTAGCAAGTTTTTAGACGGTCTTGCCCTTGGCTGGTTCAGAACTTTTCGGTGTAGTATGAGAACGTAAGAGGAGTTTGCACAGGCTCTGTTAAAGAAATTTTGGTCGCCGGAAACACAACAACACATTAGGTCGGAGTTGTATGTAAAGAGGTATTCCACTTCACTACCGACAAAATATTTCAATTATTTTACGGGACAACTGAAAAAACTGCAATGTTTAGATCCGCCCATGCCAGATTACGATCTGATCACTGCATTGATTCGTCAGTTTCCGATTGAGGTACAGAGGACACTTATAGCTGCAGGAGTAGGA
Organism: Meconema thalassinum; assembly: GCA_946902985.2. NCBI lineage: Eukaryota > Metazoa > Arthropoda > Insecta > Orthoptera > Tettigoniidae > Meconema > Meconema thalassinum. The sequence continues at coordinate 211,024,442 of OX336398.1, forward strand.
AATATGGAGGAGTTCGACGAGGTACTCCAACCTCTCGATCACTCAAACGCGCAGATTTTACACCAAAGAAATACGAAGCAGGATAGTCAAGCCGTGTACGCTGTGGTAACAGATAGGCAATGTCAGACAACACCAGAACAAAGCAGGGAAGAACAGTCATCGGGGGATAGAAGAAATTGGAACCAACAACCATACGGTGGAAGAGGAACACTTAACAACAGATGGAATACTTGGGGAAGAAAAAGAAACTGGAACAGACCATTCCAAGGTAGGAGAGAGGAAAGGCAAGGAAACGAAGAATTTGCGAGGCAGCAAAGGCAAAATATAGAGCAAAGGCACGAAGAGAGTGAGAAGTATTTGCAGGAGCAGAAAGATACCAAAATCAACCTGGTAATTCAGGGATAAGCGTGTCAGTAAATCCTTAAGGAGAGAAGAAAACTCCGTTTGAGCAACAAGAAAGAGTTAATACCTTTCGCTTGTCCGATTATACGCTGACATACGATGAATAACGCCAAGGGAAATAAAGAAAAGAGAATTCCGATTGTATATAATTCAATCAGAAGGATTGAGTATCACTGACATTGGAACTGGAAACACTGTGGGAACATTTAATGCTGCTAGCATCGAGAGATACCATTCGAGAGCTACAGTATGAAGTCAGAAAAACAACGATTGGAAGAAAAATAAAAAAGTGTTCATTTTTATTGTTTGATGCTAGGAACGGAAGGTTATTCATATACGGATTTTGTATAAAATGATGGAACTATGTATTGGCAATAATGCGACAGTTAAATGGCGGTGTGTTGGAGAAGACATTAAAATTTTATTACACCTACGTGAGGGGCCTGGCAGAGATATTTACGGTGATTGTAAGGGAGTGCATGCTTGAGACATGATCCCATATGCTGCTTATTAGAAGCCATTGAACCCAGCCTCTATAGCTGAGGGGTCATTTTAAAATAAGAATATAATGGTCTAATGTTAAGGGAAAAAAAGATGGTACCTACTCTGGTATTATATTTACGAGGATAATGTAATCGCTCATATAGGAAGCCAGTGGCCTATCGCCAGTGAAATTCTACATTCCTAAACTGTTGTATAATCGCCCACATGATGTAGTCGTTTAAATATGAATGAGGTTATGATTTATCCTAGATTGGCTGAAGGCCTTACCGTGTCCTATTCAACATAATTACAGTATGAGAGGCATTTTGTTAAAATGTTGGATGATAAATTAATAAATCAAGCTGATAGCTGATTGAATTTGTGGATCCATTAATATTCATAAAAATACCAGTTTGGATTATTCATTTTCTTTACCAAAAGCAGAAGGAATCAAATTAAAGGAATTTGTTTAAATATGAAAGGTTGAATAAATTTATGTATGATGACAATGTGGAAGAATGTCTGGAGTTCATTCCATTTTTGAATTTGAATAATGGTTGGTCAATGAGTTATTGATTTTTGATTTCACATCGTTATGGGAATATAACTTTCCAGACTTAAGTTAGGACATGTGAAATTCACCGCAGATGTTGAAAGCTTTGAAACAATGCGGAAATATGCTTCAAGTGATACCCTTTGTAAATAATAAAATCACGATGTCAGGATGGACTGATAATTTCCTGCACATCGGTGATAAATATACAGTTTTGCATAATTTATTTAAAGAAATGCTGAGATGGACTAAAGATTTTCTCAGACATCAAATGAAACTTTTGCAAATAGTGAAATTATTTTTGGTAAATGGCTGTTTATAATTTATTTTGTGCGTTTTGGCAATTATATGTAGATGAGGGGCCCAGGGGGAGTGCAGGAAGATTTCAATTTGCAGGACTGGAATTTTTAGATTTCTCCCTGGGGGATCATTGCATTCCCGTAGGACCAGCAGACAGTTAAATTAAACTGAGTTTTTTTTAAGAAATTGGTGTTATTCACAAATTATTTGCACTATTTTCCGTCCTTTATGGAGTGTGAATTTCGATATCAATCCGACTAGTTTTGATTTAATTGCTTTGTTTACTCAGATGGACCTCGAGATGGTTTGAGTCTTATGCTCGGCGAATGTTGAAATTAATGCTCGTGTGGACGGACTTCAGTCAAACGGTCACAATATACAGAAACCAGACAGCAGTTTTTCAAGCCGAAGAATATGAGAGAGAAGCTGGTATTCAGAAAGATGTAAGGCAAGGGCGCAACATATTACCTAAACTTTTGAATGTGTACATTTAACAAGCAATGACGGAAATTGGTAAAAATTCGGAGTTGGTCTAGGGATTTAAAGGCAAATAATTGCAACTCTGAGATTTGCTCATGATATCGTCATCTTAGCCGTTATACTACAGGATTTGAATGAGCTTTTAAATGGTACGCATTCTGTCTTGAGGAAATAATTCATGAAGAAAATGAATAAATATACAAGAAATATATTGGAATACATTCAAAAGAAATCAGAAACCCTTATGGACGTCGAGTAGGTAGGTGAAAAGCTAAAGGAAGTAGGAGACTTCTGTTACTTAGGCAAAATAACCAGTGTTGGACAAAACAAAGAGGGTGTTAAAAAATAAGTTGGCTCAGGCAAGGAATGCATTTTTAGAAAGGAGGAATCTGTTGACATCGAATATAGATTTAGGTAATAAGACGAGTAGGAGAAGAGAGATGTTTCTCGCAACTGCTAATGAAGGGAAGAGATAGGTTGGTTGGACACATACTAAGACACCCATGAATAGCAAAGATAGTTATGGAAGGTAGGGTCGAGGACAAGAACGGTAGGGTTAGACCAAAGTTTGACTATGTTTAAATAGATTACCTAGGATGTAGGGTGTGGTAGCTATGTAGAGATGAAACCAAATCAACAACAAATTGAAGTGTGATAGAAAATGTGTAGAAGAGTACTTTAATGGAAGTAATAGGCTTAAGGGCTGAAATAATTATTTTTAAATTTTCTAGCAGCAAGACTATAGTAGCCTTTTCTCTTGCCAGTCCATCCTTTGGTCCATTTCAGTCACAGCACAAAATATATGGAGATGTCACTACCGTGACTTAGTCCTCAATAGTCTTACCAGCTCAGCTTTTAGGAATGATTGCATTAATCACTCATTAAGCCATATATACAATATTCCACAGTAACATTTTACCCAAAAATGTTGACTTCATTCTAACCACCCGGGCTGTCATAAAAGAGCCACGGTGGGCGAGTGGTCAACGTGTCAGTCTACTAACCCCAAGCTTGCAGGTTCGCTCCTGGCCGTGATAAGTGACTTTTGAAAGGCGCAAGAATTACAACACCGTGTCATACGATGATGGCATTTCAAAGAACCCATTTGAATTCAGTAGGCCTTGTTCATAATGGTAAAATTAATCTCGGGATTTTCCGCCAACACAAAGTTCCTCATTTCTTTACTAGAAAGCGCTATAGTGTTCAAGGAGATTAGATATCTAACCTCCTTGACTTTCATAGTGCTTCAAGGAAAGGCGAAATTCGACTACCCTATGGGTGTACAAAAACAAAGTTTGCACCCAGCCACCGAGGCCATACGATATTATTATTATCAGCCTTATAAACAGAGCTATGAAATTACTCTTATACAAACATGATTTTAATAATGAGCTTAAAGTAAATCATCTGATCGCCAGAATTAATGGCTACAAACGTCCATACATTGAAAATATAATTAATAAATTAAAAAATAAACACGTCACGCACCTCCAACCGGAGCAAAAGGAAGAGTCAACATATGCAGTTTTCACATATTTCAATAAATATACATATCGTTTCACCAACAAAATTTAAAAAACAGAATATGAAAATAGCGTACAGAACCAATAATACAAATCATAACCTATTTTTTAATTCTAATATAATCAACAAGAAAGATATATTCAGCAAATCTGGTGTATATATAATGATTTGCAATGAATGCAATATTAACTACATAAGCCAAACCGGTAGAAATTTTGCAAAAAGTAATAATGAACACATAAACGCAATAAAATACAGAAAATATTCAGCTTCAGCTACCCATATGGAAGAGTCAGGTCATAAATTTACAAATATAGAAAAGGATTTGAAAATTTTAAATTATACAGACAAGGGAAGCCTGATGAATGTACTAGAATCCATTGAAAACAAAACAAAACATACAATTTCAGACTCCAAAAATCTCAATGAGATAAATTTGGACTCATACGTTTTGTTTTATAAACTCACAGACAACATAACGATAAAATCAATTTAAAAAACTTAAACATTTTAGCTATATTAAGCATGAATCCATAACTATTTAAATTTCTTTTTCTCTAAATCATGCAAAAAATCCTAATTTTATACGGGTTACCTAATTTTCAATCTTATTCCTACATAATTTGTGAATTTTCTTATTAATAACTGAACACTCCACTCAGTTTAATACCAAAATTGACATTCCAATGATTTAATAAAACTATATATCTGAACAATGAGTTTCAGCTGTACCCGTAAAATATGACAATAACGTGTAACAAAAGACAAACAAGAGCCGACACAAACTTATAGTTTAATCAAAAATAAGTTGAAAATGTAATTTATTATATTCAAAATATTGCTAAACCACATAATATCTTATCACAGATAATAAAACTTATAAGTATCTTTCACATACTCCATTCTTCCTCAACTAATCAACTAATGTTCCTCATTTTTTCATTATATCCAGACTAGAGGCCTATTCCATCATTTAATAAGTTTGAAGCGATAAACTTCATAATTACGTATTCCAGAGTATTCTTTGAAAGATGTTATTTCGGCACTGCGGCTTCATCGTTTTTATAGCTCTACATCTCAGGCAGGGTGGCAAAATAACAGTTTTTTAAAATAAAACATAAAAATAGGTTTTTGTTTGTTTTAAACAGTTTTTTAAAATTCTGAACATGTTTTAAACAGTGTAATAAAATGCTGTATTTTAATACTTAAATATAAATACTTTAGAGATCATCTTCACCAGAATTGTATGGTAAGTGATAGACCAATGTTTACAACTAAACTCAGCCAGCAGGGAAATTTAGTTACCAGCTGGGATTTTTTTTCTCTACAACTTATGGTTGGCTGTTGTGTTGTGTTTGTGTTAGGTTATGTTTGAATGGTGGTGTATCTACTTTTTGTGTTCTGTTGATTGCTGTGTAGAAAGTATTTACTTGGCAGTATAATCAGCTTATTGCAGTTATGAGTTCAACTGGCAGAAGAAAAGATCCTGTATGGCAACATTTTATCGAATGCAAAAGTTCTAAGGGTAAAACAATTAGGGCAAAATGTAAGTTGTGCAAGGAAGACATGGTTGGGTTAGTTGCTAGAATGAAACAACATATAGAGACAAAATGCCCTTATAGAAACAAATCCGTGCCTGCACAATTTGAGGATAATACTGACTGTGGAGTCATGGAAATGGAATATGAAAATGAAACCCAAATCAATAGATCACTAATATGCACTCATCAGCAGCTTGCATCACAATCACTTCAATCTCATTCCAATTCTACAGGTAAGATATATTTATACATAATTAAATTAAATTAATAAAAAAACAAGTGAGGCAAATTTTATAGGTTATGTTCAATAATTAATTAGTTTTTAAAAAGAAATAGAATTCATAGTACACTTTTGTTCAAATTGTTTGTTTGAAAGAAATATATTATTTAAATTACAATTCTATTATGCTCTTGAAAATATTACATACCGGTACTGTGTAAGTTATAGGTTTTATTCAAAAAACACATGTAGCCTAATGGCAAAGTTATGATTAATACTGGTCTTACCCAATCAATCATATATTGTTTATACCAATACAGATAATTTGGGCTAAACGGATAACATTGGATTTGTTTTATTACAGATGATGAACCAGCTTCCAGTTCACGTTCTGTGGTTTCAGCACCATCAAGATCAAGAGGAAAATATACATTGTCCAGTTCTCCATCTTCATCTTTTATTCAAGGCCCTGGCCCAAGAATATTGCAAGGAGGATTGGATAGGTTTACAGTACACACATCAGCCAAGGAGAAAAAGCAATTTGATTTGCAAATAGCTCGCTATATTTGTGGCACAAACTCTGCTTTTCGGCATGTTGAACATCCCGAGTTTGTAAAAATGATTCAGCTTCTTCGGCTTGGCTATAAACCAACCAACCGAAAGCAAATTTCAGGTGAACTTCTTGACGAAATTTTTGCTGAAGAGTTGGCCAAAATAAAGAAAACTTTGGTAGGAAAATCTGTGTATGGCTTTAGATGGTTGGTGCAATGTGCATAACGACTCACTTCTTTGTGTGTCGCTTAGTGATGTAATGGACCACTCTACTTACTTAACCGAAACCATTGACACCGAAGATAACAGTCATACATCTGATTACCTCTTAGTGGTAGCAGAAAAAACAATTAAAAACTGTGAAACGTCTTATGGCTGCCATGTTTGAAGTTTTGTCACTGACAATGCTGCCAATATGGGGAAAATGAGGGATGAATTGGCAAAAAAAAGATATCAAAGAATTGATAACTTATGGTTGTTCAGCTCACCTGCTTAATCTGTTAGCACATGACTTGGAAGTGGTTGGCATTTCAGAACATGTTAAACAAATTATTAAATACTTCAAGAACACTCACTTTGCAGCAGCCAAGTACAAACAGGCTGGCGGAACAGCTCTTGCTCTTCCTACGGATGTACGCTGGAATTCTTTAGCTGACTCTATAGAGTCCTATTTGGGTAACTGGCATATTATTGTCAAAGTCTGCACTGAAAATCGAAGTGCCATTGAACCAATTATAAGTAAAAAGGTAAATGATATCAATATGAAACAAAATGTTCAAGACTATCTCATAAAACTTAAGACTGCATCAGTCTCATTAGATAAGATGCGGCGTGATGGCTGTACCATTGGGGAAGCAGTAGAGGTTTGGCTTGACCTGTTCAATTTTTTCAAAAATGAAAACAATCCCAATGACATAAAGAAATTCATGAAACGATTTAACACCGCTGTAACTGATACCCATCTCCTTGCCAATCTCATGGATCCACGCTATCAAGGATAGAGACTGAGTGAAGAACAACATCATTCTGCTATGGAGTATGTTGAAGCTTACCACCCAGATGCAATGCCTGACCTAATTAAGTACAAAGCAAAATGTTCACCCTTCAAGGAATACCTGTTTGGTCCTACAATACTAAAAGAAATTAAACCCCTGACATGGTGGGTGGCACTGCAGAATAACATTCATCACACAACTTCAGGCCTAGCACATCAGCTGCATAGTGCAGTTGCTTCATCAGCTGGGATAGAACGTCTTTTCTCCACACTTGGGTTTGTGCATAGTAAAGCCAGGAATAGGTTAGGGACTGAGAAGGCTGCCAAACTAGTTTGTGTTTTTCGTGAACTCAACAAGAAACCTGTTGAATAAAGACAAAGTCGCAGTTATATTTGGATTTATAATATATTAAATACATCCCTATATTTTCTGATGGATGTTCGCTTGCAAACATTTTTAACAAGGACATCAAAACCACTACAAAATCACTCTAAAAACTTTCTATTATGACTTAAAACCTTCAGTAGAAGGCAGAGAAGACCACTGTACTCTACTGTATTGCAAAATAATTAATTAAAAATATGAAAAAAACATCTTCTAAAGAAACACATTTTAGACGGTTGTCTCATGAGTTTAAAACTAATTTTAAACAATGTGCATTGTTTTAAACAGTTTTAAACATGTTGTTTTAAACATGCCAACCCTGATCTCAGGTGAAGTATTATAATCTTTACAATAAATTTCCATTGTCACTGATGGATTCTATTTGACATGTTATTATCTCGAGTGCTGCCACGGAGCAAATTATATCTCGGTTAACATCTGCAGACCACAGTGAGGCAGAACTGCTACTGAGCTCTACCATTACCATTTCGTTGGCGTCTGCGAACCACAATAGGGCAAATAACAAATTTGTTATATTCGCCGCATGTTTTCTGAAGAATGAGACCACATGACAGTTTCCTAAATGAAGAGTGCAAAATACAGTGATCTGCAGGAAAGGGTGCCATTTTAGAGTTTGTTCAAATTGAGTTTTGGTTTTGAAATGTTAACTATTTCTTTTTATTCTTTCTTTCTTTTTCTTTCGTTCCTTCTGCCTTTCTGTCTTTCTTTCTATTCAGTCACTTATTTTTAAATGTATCTTTGGGGTAAGCATCTTCCACCTTTCCTTATGGTGCACCATAATAGGGTTATTGATGGGAATGTTCTTAGTGTTAATGTATCTTTGGGGTAAGGATCTTCCACCTTTCCTTATGATCCACCGAAATAGGGTCATTGATGGGAATGTTCTTAGTGTTAAGCTTTCCAACCACCTGTTTTCCTGGACATTTAAATCTATATCGGCTGATGAAGGAGCCAAAACAATTGGGCCACGAAACATGTACCCAGTGGCCACAAAGTGATCATTTATCAAAATAAAGCCATTGATTAGGCGGAACTTTTGCCACAATTATTACTAGGGCAGATATATTCCAAAATCTCCCAGTAATCCAATTACAGTAAGCGCTTCCAGAGAGAGTGATTTCTAGATTGTCAAATATATTATTTCAGTAGTATAGATCCCTCCTGCGGCACTCACGAGCGACCGATCGTGACGAATGAGCATTCAAATGAAAGAGAATAGCCATTAGCAGTCACGAATTGCACTCTAATTACATAAATATCATTCATTTCAAACACAAATAGAAAGTTCACAACAGGCAATGAATACAATGTGATTGTGCGAAGGATATGCTGGCTTCATATAATGTACCCTCCACTTATGAGGATTAGGATAAATCATCCTTTACCTAAGTTAATAGAGCAACGGCATACACAGAGGGAGGTCATGGGTTTGAGTCAAGCACAAGTCGGGAAATATAATGCTTTATCGTCAATCTAGACGTCTTCTATTTTCCGCACTTTCCACAACCTAATAGCAAACAGGTTCCATTTGTCATCAGTACGATCTGAATACACAATCATGGGGATCCCTAAGTAGCATTGGTGAGAAGAAGATGGCGATCAGTTCATGTCCTTTATAAGATGCAACAAGTAGTAACCCAATAACGTACCTACATTTTTGAAATCTCCTCCACTCGCGCAGGGTGGACTTTCTGTTTTGATGCATGGAACAAACTCTGGTATGGAGAATTCTTCCGTCTTAATATCCTCAATGAGATCACTGACATCCTGCAGAGAAATTACTTTTCTCATAAACACATTCATTTGCATAGGTTGCATTAAATCTTAAACAGGTTTCTACTACTTTGATCCTTCCAAAAATTACGGCATACAGTACAAAACCTAGATAAGAGATATTGTAAAGAAAGTTAGTTCTCAGAATTTACACCCCAGACTTGGATAACGTCATCATCTGATCTCAATATAAATGTTTTGTCCCCGTTCACTTCTTTTTAAACCACACGGAGATCTGAATTCAGTCAGACCACGAAACAACACCGAGTCAATCTCTGATATTGTAAGCCGAGTAAAACTATAAAGACATGGCACGAAAACGTTACTTGTGAAGGTTATGAAAGAATCGAGAGAACCGTGGCATTCAATGGAATACGTGTTCAAAATTAATAGTATAAGCATTGAAGAAACAGACAATAAAATAAATTGAGTTATTAAACATTTACCAGAAATTGTATGGAAATACTTCGAAAAAACCGGAAGAATATAGGATTACGCTGATTGGCGAAAAAACTGAGAAGCCGGAAATGCTACACTACGCTCAAAACTGATTTGTTGAACTCCAGGGTAATCTTCAGTGTATAGAACTGAGTATAAGTTGTGAAATAGAATGCAGATTATTTTTTATTGAGTGTGGAAAAAATTGTGTATTTATTGAATTTTGCGAACTGTGGAGTTTGCGCGATAGCTTGATCAATTTCATTTTAACTGGAAAGTTCTACACCGACACGAGAGCTCAAACATTGCTCAGAATTATTTGTTGCACTACGTTAATTAATTATTGTAAGAGGCTTTAAAAGCAATATTATTCCGATAAAATCAGGTATAAGTAACGGTGATTTAAACGCAGAGTTGAGAACGTGCTTGAAGTGCACGAGGGAATTACTAACTGTACTAAACTACTAGAATCTGTGCTAAATCAAAAAGCAGTGCATTTATGTAGGCTACTACAATTGAAACTAGTGATGAAGCTATGTTACAATCATTATGAAATTTCACACTATAGAGGAGAGTATTCCAACCAACAATATGAGCAACTAAATTCAACATTAGAGGAAGAGAGGAGATTTCCTGAAAATTCTCGCAAATACTATTCAAGCCTGGAAGGTGAGTTCTACCAAAATTCGAAGAAGTTGCTTCAGGAGATGGAAACACTGAAATGATATTGTGCCCAAATCCAGTTGTCCAGATTTGAGAGCACAGGCACATGTGCTAAGTCCCAAGCGGAGGATTTGAATAGCGCGCCCGAATGTTCTAGGAAGGGAATCGAAGGTTTGTGCAGCTTACAGAACGGCTAGTGACGTAGCAGGTTGTCACAAGTGAGGCAATATTTTTGATAAAATATTTCCCGATTGATTGGAAACATGGGACTAATACCATATTACTGGCACGGATAAGGGAAGAAGAATGTGCTATATTTGAAGAAAATCGAACCAGCGGAAGCCGAGATATGAGAAGTTTAATGATTGATGACATATCTCGCTCGTGTCGACCAGGGACTTAGGTCAAACTGTCACACAGAGGAAGAAAATATGGCGCCCAACATGGGGTTTTCAAGTTTTGTAGGTTGGAGATTGTTCGATTTCGAGTTTCAGTCTTGGTTTGGATTTTGAATTTGGATCAGGATCGGAAATTGGAGTTGATGATAGGATGCACTAATTGGTGAATACACAACCTCATAGTTTTGTATTTGAAGTTTTGTTGAATTTGTTGTTGTTTCTTTAGAGTAAATGTAACTTTAAATTTAAAGTTTAATATCTTGATTAGGGTAAATCTCAGTTTAAGGTTGAAATTGCAGAATCAGTACACTAGTGATTTAGATATAAGTTCCTGGACGTCGAATGGCAACTTACCCCATTTGAATTATTTGTGTTTGTGATGGAGAAAGTCAAGAAGATGACTGATGAACTGGGAAGGAAAATGGCTGAGAATTCTGTTTCTGTTTCAAACAAAATGAAAGAGAATTCTGTTTCTCTTAAAACTGAAATTTCTAATCAAATTCAAGGGAATTCTGTTTCTCTTAAAACTATAATTTCTAATCAAATTAAAGAGAATTCTGATTCCCTTGAAAACAAAATAAAAGAGAATTCTTTTTCTCTTAAGAGGACTGATGAGTGAGATTTCATGAAATTCGACCAAAATACCGAATTTTGGACTTTGCCCAAATTTGGGGCCAAAACAGTTTGTGAGATAAGGAATGTTGAAATGTTCTTAAGGGTCCATTTTTAAAGCCCTGGCGGTGATTCAAAGATTGTTGCGCACCTTTATTAAATACCTCAGCGCTACACACCCACATGTCAAATGGACTGGAACACTTCGGATCTTTTTTTCATGTCATTGCTAACAAGTTACCACAAAATCCACTTGCGGAAATGGTCAGGCAAGTGTCTCATGACATCTAGGAACAGAAAATTATCATAGTTTACTACGGTAGTCAAGTTACAACTTTATACACGGGAGTGAAATAAGTTCTGTCCAAATATATTGAAATAATTTCCTACTAATTTCGAGTTTTAATTTTCTTCAAGCCGTGCAATTCATCTTTGTTATCAGTAATGAAGCAAATAGAAGAAATAAGAAAATAAATAACTTTCTCATTTGATTACCATAGTTACTTCCTACCGCTGCACTATGATCTATGTTGACATTAGCTCCATCAGGCTCAGTTTATTATTGTACATAACAGTGTTTGGAAAGAGCTGATTCAATATTTGTTGTGTGGAGAATGTAAATCAAACTCTGTAGTAATAGAAATAAGGGAAAAGAAGAGGTCTGAGGGTTGTACATATGGTGCAGGGTATTTCTGAAGTAAGTAACTAACCACCCTACTTTATTTGCTGTTTTCTCATGAAGTGATTTTTCTTACATGTATTATGATACAAAATGCTCCTTGTATTGCAGTTTTCAAAATATTTGGTTCAAAGTTGGTTTGCATATTTAAATATGTGTGCAAATTATAATTTGCTCTCGAATTTTATGTCAGTAAAAAATAACTGCATTATTTGGGCTTTCAAATACATATAATTTGTATTTTTTGGGCTTAACTGAAATTTTATCACTTTGATTATCTCTCCTGACTCTCATATGAAAGGCACATCAAATTCCAGAGCAATTTCTAATTTTGCATGTATTTATCAACTGTTTACCAAGTATGGAGGAAAATAAGTGAAAACTCCGTCGCAAGGAACATTTTTATGACCCTATGTTTTTGAAAATATTATTATTTCAAAAACCATTTGAGCCATCAAGTCAAAATTTAGAATGTGCCCTAACTATAGGGCTATCTATCTGTGGGTAAGATTTCAAAATAATCCGTACAGTAGTTTCAGATTTTCAAAACTTACTCATCAGTCCGCTTAAAACTGAAATTTCTAATCAATTTCAAGAGAATTCTAATTCCCTTGAAAACAAAGTGTCAAATAAAATCACAGAAAATTCAAGTGTGCTTATGTTTGATAAGTCTAAGAAAATAGTGTCGTTAGAGGATAGATTGGTGCAAAATATCGAAGCATTAGAGTCTAGAATGTCACTATCGATAGATGCTAAGATAGAAGATAGAGTCGTTGGTCTTGAAACGAATATTATGGAAAATGCTAGGAAAACGCAAGAAAATTTTCTGAGTTTACAAGCACGGATAGTTAAAAACGGAAAGAATATGAAGGATAATCTGTTTACGAACTATGGGTATATGAGAGAAAATCTTCAGGATTGTCGGAAGTTAATGAAGGATGATTTAGATACACATAAAAACGACATGCAGAAGGTTGTGCGATCACTTGAGGATAAGTTAGAGAATAATGCTAGGAAGACCGCAGATGACCTTGCAACACTTGAAATAAACGTGTTGAAGGAATGCAATACAAATGCTGCGCAAGTCATTGAAAGAGTTAAGAAGGATTTTCACGACATCCTCGTGGGTGAATTAAAAGAAGGGGTGGTTAAGGATTTACAGGATAGCGTGAAGGAAACTGTAGTAAAATAAATTAACGAACAGTAAATACAGGATACTCATAAGGAACTTCAGGATATGAGGACTGCCTTTTCATCGGAAATCAAAGTAATTACTGGCGATATTTGTTGGGAACTACACTCAGAGTTTGGCAATGGTCTGGTGCATTGTGCTGTCCCCAGACGGCGCTAGTGCTGAGTTCTCCGTGACTGTTTGGAGGAACAGCGCTGTGGTTGTTAGCTCCATGAACGTTGTTGTTATACTAGGCAAGGAAGAACGGAAGGAGAGATCGGACGTTTGCCTCGCGGTGATAATACGGCGGAAGCACGCCACATAACTAAAACAATTCCTACATAAGTTACAGAGCCTGTGAAGTAAGTAGGTAAGCAAGTGTACCTAAGATATGTTAAATATACTATATAAATATACTGCGTTTCAATGCTCATAATATAAGCCACAGAGATCCAGCGATAGCATACCAGCATACAGTCCACTTCCATCATTACCTCACGTATTTCCCACTCCCGAACATGATCCAACCGGGCCGGATCTCTGTGTATTATGTAATATGTACGTGGGTTAGTGCTCGGATGTGAAAGAGTGATTACGGTAAACTATGTCGCAAGCCCAACATCTGTAGTCATTGCTTCTCCAGTTGTAGCAACCGTATGTGACCCTGCCACCAGCCTCGAAGTAGAATCCTATTCCCACACCATGGATACTAAACAAAGGTCACTCCTTGTGAAATCTAGAGGTTTAGCAAAGACCAGTCTTACTCGAATGGAGAATTTCCTCTCTAATTTGAAAGACGGCACCAGTATTAATGCAATTAAAACTAGGTTATGTGACATGCCCAATATTCGGCAGAAATTTGATGATGCTCAAGGACCTTTGGAATTGAATGATGATGTAGATGACCACACTGAGGAAAAAAACCATTTCGAAACGATGTACTATGACGTAATGGACAAGATGACAACATTCATTGAGAAAGATTTAGAAAGACGATCAGCCAGCGCTGCTACCTCAAATGCTAGTAATTCGACTTCTAGTAAAAGAGAATTAAGACTTCCGACTATCAACCTGCCAAAGTTTGGGGGAAATATTATAGAATACCGTCACTTTGGGTGATACCGTTACAAGTTTGGTTATTGACAACGAGTCACTGGACGACATACAGCGCTATCACTATCTTCTATCCTCGCTTACAGGCGAAGCTCAGATGCTTATCCAGAAATTTCCAGTTTCGAGCGCAAATTTCAAAATTGCTTGGCACGCTGTCAATAACAGGTACAACAACAAGAAATTAATTGTCACTGCCCATGTAAAGTACCTGCTTAATCTCCCAACAGTTAACAAAGAATCACATTCAGACCTGCGAGCTATAGTAGACCACGTCAGTAGCAATCTAAATGCCATACTTGCCCTTAATATCGAAATTCCACTTCATGAAGTTCTCATTTCTCAACTAATTCTCGAGAAATTGGATGAAGGCACTAGGAAACAGTGGGAACTAGATTCTTCAAACTATACGTTTGTGAAATTGGATGATTTATGCAGTTACTTGGAAAATCGTTGTCAAGCATTGGAACTAATTAAATCATGCCAATCTTCTAAACCAAACGATAACCACATGCAACGTAATTCTGCCTCAAAACCCCTAAAACCCGTTAGACAGTCATATGTGTCCACTCAGAATGAATGTGTATTTTGTAGTGGAAAGCATCCGTTGTTCAAATGCACTAACTTTGCTAGCAGTACTGTCTAACAACGCACTGAATTCGTAAGCCGAATGAAACTTTGTTCAAACTGTTTAAGGTCAGGGCACAATGTCAGCCAGTGTACGTCTCGAACCAGCTACACATGTGGACTAAAGCACCACACGCTTCTTCACCACGGTGAAAACTCCAGTGAGACTCGTACCTTGCAAACATCAAATATTGCTGGCACCATACTAGAGAGTGCTGCCACGTACTGCTCTCTTAGAGCAAAACCCGAAATGCAAGTGTTACTGTCTACAGCACTCGTACGAGTACGAGATGGGAATGGCAATCTACAGATTTGTCGAGCATTGTTGGACACGTGCAGTCAGACGAACTTCATTACGACAGCATGTGTCGAGCGACTTACTCTAAAGAGAGAACGAAATAGGATTCCAATTCACGGCATTAGTCATCTTGGGGCTGAATCAAAACATAGTACGAATGTTGAGCTGCACTCCATGTGCAGTGATTACAAGGTCAAACTCGATTGTTCTGTACTACCCCGAATTGCAGCTGACCTGCCTGGAGAATTAATAACACATCAGCACTGGGAAATTCCTGAGACTCTTTTCCTAGCGGACAGCACATTCAACCAACCTGGTAGGATTGACATACTGTTAGGCGCGCAGATCTTCTTCTGCCTTCTCCGACCAGAAAGGATGACAAGATATGGAAACTATCCTGTGTTCCAGAGTACTGAACTTGGTTGGATCCTAGCTGGACGATTTGAAACGACCTCGCTCGTCACACCACCGACACCAACACCTCAGGCTTCATTTTTCGTAATGAGTAACAATAGCACGACCAGCATCAATTCGGGCATGGTAAAGCGACCGCTGATGGCCCCGAGACGGCAACGTCCCTTCAGCATCGCGGTGACGAGCGTCAGCCAGGAGCAGGCAGAACAGGCGCATGTGGCTTGCACTTCCCATAGACACAGTATAGCAGGCGAGGTCCGCGCCTCTGAGCCTCAGGACCAAGAAGGAGCCAAGCCTCCACTGCCCAAAGTCCACTTGGCCAAGAAGCAGCCGGGCAGCAAACCAGACGCGCCAGCCAAGAAGCCCACGTACATGGTCCTCAAGTCTGCAAAGGCGTCTCCTCGAGTCACTCCATAGGCCACACCTCTCCAGTCACAGGGCTCGGAGGTCCCTCCTCGGCTTCCACTCGAGGTGGTGGAAGTGAAACCTCCCACTATGGACACACGGCCCGTCCCAGAGCCTGCGCCGGAGATCAAAACTGACCCAGTTTCCACAGTAGAAGCCATGGAGGAAGTCGATAAACAAGCCGAGCGAGAAGAGGAACTGGAGCGCTCGAGACAGGAGAAGGAACTGCGGCTGTAAGAGGAACGGTTACGTCGGGAAGAAGAGGAGCAGGGTCACTTGGAGCAGGAACAGTTACGACTGGTGGAGGAGGCTCGTCGTGCTGAAGAGGAGCGCCCACTGACCATTCAGGAGAACGAGAAGCGAGAGGAAGAGGAGAAGAAGAGACGGGAAGAGGGGCCTCGGCTCAAGGCGGAGAAAGAGGAGATTGAAAAGGAGGCCCGGGAGGAGGCAGAGAAGCAACGGCGAGATTTGGAGATTCGGCTCAAGAAGGAAGAGGAGGAGAGGGTCGCCCGTTGCAAGCGAGTCAAGGCCATCATGCTGCGCACACGTGGCAAGGGGACCACACCTACCGGCACCCCCACCAAGAGTCAAGGCGAGGAAGGAGACGGAGCCGATGGAGATGGTGGCGACCTGGACATGGGGAAGGACGACTGGCCATCGGAAGACCATAAGCCCGTGCCTGGCGAAAGTGGAGACTTGGAGCTGACGGACAGCCAGCGGGAAGAGATGATGACGCAAGAGAACAGCCAACAACCGGAGAAAGAGTCTCCACCTAGGTTGAATAATAGTGAATTATTGTTAGTAGACAACAGCAATGTTATAATACCGATGGGAATTTTTAGAAGACCAATCACTAAGTTATGCCCACTTCCAACTTCCGAAAACAGGGCCCTTAGTCGTGAAGTGTAAATTGTACTAGGTGTGCCGGTTGTGTTTGTTTTAAAGAAAAAAA
Organism: Meconema thalassinum; assembly: GCA_946902985.2. Classification (NCBI taxonomy): domain Eukaryota; kingdom Metazoa; phylum Arthropoda; class Insecta; order Orthoptera; family Tettigoniidae; genus Meconema; species Meconema thalassinum. The sequence goes on from OX336398.1 coordinate 211,041,437, forward strand.
GGTATTTCATTCCTTTTTGGGGGGCGGCATGTTGGGAACTACACTCAGAGTTTGGCAATGGTCTAGTGCATTGTGCTATTCCCAGACGGCGCTAGTGCTGTGTTCTCCGAGACTGTTTGCAGGAACAGCGCTGTGGTTGTTAGCTCCATGATCGTTGTTGTTATACTCAGCAAGGAAGAACGGAAGGAGAGATCGGACGTTTGCCTCGCGGTGATAATACGGTGGACGCACGCCACATAACTAAAACAATTCCTACATACGTTACAGAGCCTGTGAAGTAAGTAAGTAAGCAAGTGTACCTAAGATATGTTAAATATACTATATAAATATACCGCGTTTCAATGTTCATAATATAAGCCACAGAGATCCAGCTATAGCATACCAGCATACAGTCAACTTCCATCATTACCTCACGTATTTCCCACTCACGAACAATATTAAATCCGTACAAGATAGTATCAATAAATTACAGAGTCAATTAACAACATCCAATAAAAATCATGAAACGCTGATGGAAGAATTAAGGGAAAATGGTAAAGAAGAGAGTGAAGGTGCTAGTAAGAGTGAGGTAGAGAACGTGAAGAAGATTGTTGAAGATTTAGGACAGGAATTAGAGAAATATAAGTCACTAGCAGAGAAGAGGTGGTTGAGTGGATAGACGATACCATGAGAATTCAGGAAAAGTCGCCGGAGACAGGAAGAGCGGGGGAAGTTTCTACTGTTTATACTTCTACACCTATCACTGTTATCAAGAGTACTGAAGATAAGCCGAATAAATATACAGGAACAGGAGTTGTTTCACATGTAGAATTTCTACGGGAGGTCAAGGACTATTTGAAAGATGCTAAGATAACAAAGGAAGGTGAGATTAGGGTAATTAGCAAGTTTTTAGACGGTCCTGTCCATGGCTGGTTCAGAGCTTTTCGGTGTAGTATGAGAACGTAAGAGGAGTTTTCACAGGCTCTGTTAAAGCTATTTTGGTCGCCGGAAACACACCAACACATTAGGTCGGAGTTGTATGTAAAGAGATATTCCACATCACTGCCGACAACATATTCTAATTATTTAAAGGGACAACTGGTAAAACTGCAATGTTTAGGTCCGCCCATGCCAGATTACGAACTGATCACTGCATTGATTCGTCAGTTTCCGATTGAGGTACACAGGACACTCATAGCTGCAAGAGTAGGGAATATGGAGGAGCTCGACGAGGTACTCCAACGTCTCGATCACTCAAACGCGCAGTTTTTCCACCAGAGAAATACGAAGCAGGATAGTCAAGCCTTGTATGCGTTGATAACAGATAGGCAATGTCAGACAACACCGGAACAAAGCAGAGAAGAACAGTCATCGGGGGTTAGAAGAAATTGGAACAAAAAACCATACGGTGGAAGAGGAAGATATAACAACAGATGGAATACTTGGGGAAGAAAAAGAAACTGGAACAGACCATTCCAAAATAGGAGAGAGGAAAGGCAAGGAAACGAAGAATTTTCGAGGCAGCAAAGACAAAATATAGAGCAAAGGAACGAAGAGAGTGAGAGGTATTTGCAGGAGCAGAGAGATACCAAAAATCAACCCGGTGCTTCAGTGATAAGCATGTTGGTAAATCCTTAAGGAAAGAAGAAAACTCCATTTGAGCAACACGAAAGAATTAATACCTGTCGCTTGTCCGATTATACGCTGAGATACGATGAATAACGCCGAGGGAAATAAAGAAAAGAGAATTCCGATTGTAGATAATACAATCAGAAGGATCGAGTATCACTGACATTGGAACTGGAAACGCTGTGGGATCATTTAATGCTGCTAGCATCGAGAGACACCTTTCGAGAGCTACAATATGAAGTCCGAAAAACATCGATTGGAAGAAAAATAAAAAAGTGTTCATTTTTATTTTTTATCTGCGTGAGGGGTGGATGTGCCCATATTGACGAGGGCACGGATTGTTTTTCTTTGATGAACCAATAGTTTGAAGAGCGCACGGAGCCAAGGTGTTTCGTTTCATCTAGCTGACACCAGATGGAGAGAGCATCGACATGAGGGATGTCATATGGAAGATAAACGAGTATTAATGTGAAGAGGTCGAACTACCAAAACATCGTGGGAAGGTACTGAATTCATCTCTAAGAATAATACCGAAGAGATCAAGAGAATTCGTCGATTGGATCAGAAGATATTGGAAAACGAAGAATCCTTTTGGCGCAAGAATTATTTTCTTCATCCGCGTGGCTGACGGAAGGTATGCCACCAGCAACAGGTGCGAGGAGAAGTGTGACTATTCTGACTTGAGGCCTGACGCGCGCAAGCTCAAGTCTGCTTGGCAAATTGAGTTTGAGGATACCCATCTTAAAAGAGTTGGAAATTAGTCGACGAGTCTGATATGGGCCTAAAAATCAATTTATCATAATAGGCAACGTAGACAAGCCTAGTATCTGTGAGTGCAGAGCTATGGGGAATAATACTCCTTACTTGCAGTTAGGACAGCCTAGCCAACGTATGAGCCTAGTATATGTGAGTGCAGAGCTATGGGGAATAATATTCCTTACTTGCAGTTAGGACAGCCTAGCAGACGTGTGAGCCTAGTATCTGTGAGTGCAGAACTATGGGGAAAAATATTCCTTACTCATTTAGGGAATGTAGCCTAGAAACTAGAAATGGAACTAGAGTACTCAGGGGACCACTCTCAGGATAATAATTGTATCGCTCCAAACGTCAAAAAGCCAAGAGCAAGTACGCGAGATTCGAACCAACGGTCGTGGTTGTCGAATGCTCTTGAACCCTGTTTGAATAGTGTAGAACGGGAAACTGAATAAGTCGAGATATGAAGACTTTTTGTGGCACAAGCTGCAAGCGTTAAGATTGGTGACTCGAAAATGTTGACATTATGTTGCTGCACATGTATCGAACTTGTTATCACATGGTAGATCGAACCGTCATCATGAGGTGCTAAGAGAACTGGAGGTGATATGTCAGGGGATATTTGGGAACATTATCGTGAATAATGGAGTGTAGGCGAGGGGTGACGCGGAACATTTGTTCACCGGGAGAAATGTTTGCCAGCCGGCATGCACGGACTCTACGTCAGGAGGATTCTGCCAACAAGAACTTCATTATGAGAGTCTACTCTATTATTTAGTAGCTAGTGTTACTGCATTCTCAATTTCGACAATAGTGTCTGATTAGTAGGATTCTGCTCTTGGATATTATTTCAAGAAGTAACAGTAAGTTTGAGGATTTATCAGCCAATTTATTCTACTGGATCCTTTGATGGAAATCTAGTGTGTGAAGAATTCTGCAGGATAAGCACCGATATAGCAGTAGGCTACGATGTGAGAGGTTATTTTGAACCATTCTACGTCTAAACTTTATGCTAGGGAGCTTAGAAATATAATTGAAGTTTTTTTTTATAATCAAATTAATTGTTGATAATTTTTTCTCGAATATCTATTAGGAGTTTTTGTCATTTGAGTATTTTGACGGATGAGGAATGTGGATAGCAACGTTACGTTTTAATATTATACCTTAGGAATAATAGTTAACAGGAACGAAATTTTCTGTGAATTTATAAATTTTGATAATTGAATTTAAAACATATGTTGCAAAATATTTTTTTGGTAAATGGATGTGAGATGTGATACCTGAAGTCATGACTAACAGTCAAGTCATATAAATGATAATAATAAGTAAATGATTATATGTTGGGAGTTTTTTCCAATAATAATAATAATAATAATAATAATAGTTCCTGGTTATAATAGCGGATAATAATTGGATAAATAATGGATCTTAGTTGAGAACATTGGAGTTTCTCTTGAGTACAAGGACATGCCGAAAACATGATTGTTTGATGCTAGGAACGGCAGGCTATTCATATAAGGATTTTGTATAAAATTAGGGGAACTATGTATTGGAAATAATGCGACAGTTAAATGGGGGTGTGTTGGAGAAGACATTAAAATTTTATTACACCTACGTGAGAGGCATGGCAGAGATATTTACGGTGATTGTAAGGGAGTGCATGCTTGAGACATGATCCCATATGCTGCTCATTAGAAGCCATTGAACCCAGCCTGTGTAGCTGAGGGGTCATTATAAAAATAAGAATAAAATGGTCAAATGTTAAGGGAAAAATGGAATTAATGAAGGAGGTTGGTGAAACCGAGTGTTGTGGGTCAAATCATTGCTACCTACTCGGGTATTATATTTATGAGGATAATGTAATCGCCCTTAAGGGAAGCAAGTGGCCTATCGTCAGTGAAATTCTACATTCCTAAACTGTTGTATAATAGCCCACATGGTGTAGTCGTTTAAATAAGAATGAGGTTATGATTTATCCTAGATTTGCTGAAGGTTTTACCGTGTCCTAGTCAACATAATTACAGTATGAGAGGCATTTTGTCAAAATGTTGGATGATAAATTAATAAATCAAGGCGATAGCTGATTGAATTTGTGGATCCATTAATATTCATAAAAATGCCAGTTTGTATTATTCATATTTTTTAACCAAAAGTTGAAGGAATTAAATCAAAGAAATTTGGTTAAATGTGTAAGGTTGAATACATTTATGTATGAAGACAATGTTGAAGAATGACTGGAGTTCATTCCATTTTTGAATTTGAATAAAGGGCGGTCAATGAGTTCTTGATTTTAGATTTCACATCGTTTTGGGAATATAACTTTCCAGATTTAAGTTAGGACATGTGAAATTCACCGCAGATGTTGAAACCTTTGAAACAATGCGGAAATATGCTTCAAGTGATACTCTTTGTAAATAATAAAATCACGATGTCAGGATGGACTGATAATTTCCTGCACATCGGTGATAAATATACAGTTTGGCATACTTAATTTAAAGAGATGCTGAGATGGACTAAAGATTTTCTCAGGCATCAAATGAACTTTTGCAAATGGTGAAAATATTTTTGGTAAATGGCTGTTTATAATTTATTTTGTGCGTTTAGGCAATTATATGTAGATGAGGGACCCAGGGGGAGTTCAGGAAGATTTCATTTTGCAGGACTGGAATTTTTAGATTTCTCCCTGGAGGATTATTGCATTCTCGTAGGACCAGCAGACAGTTAAATTTAACTGAGGTGTTTTTAAGAAATTGGTGTTATTCACAAATTATTTGCACTACTTTCCATCTTTTATGGAGTGTGAATTTCGATATCCATCCGGCTAGTTTTGATTTAATTGCTTTGTTTACTCAGATGGATCTTGAGATGTTTTGAGTCTTATGGTCGGCGAATGTTGAAATTCATGCTCGTGCGGACGGACTTCAGTCAAACGGTCACAATATACAGAAGCCAGACAGCAGTTATTTAAACCGAAGGATATGAGACAGAAGCTGGTATTCAGAAAGATGTAAGGCAAGGCCGCAACATATTACCTAAATTTTTGAATGTATACATTCAACATGCAACGAAGAAAATTGGTAAAAATTCGGCGAAGGTCTAGAGATTTCAAGGCAAATAATTGCAACTCTGAGATTTGCTCATGACATCGTCATCTTAGCAGATACACTACAGGATTTGAATGAGCTTTTAAATGGCATGCATTGTCTTGAGGAAATAATTCATGATGGAAATGAATAAATTTACAACAAATATATTCGAATGCATTCAAAAGAAATCAGAAACCCGTACGGACGTCGAAGAGGCAGGTGAAAAGCTAAAGGAAGTAAGAGACTTCAGTTACTTAGGCAAAATAACCAGTGTTGGACGAAACAAAGAGGATATTAAAACTAAGCTGGCACAGGCAAGGAATACATTTTTAGAAAAGAGGAATCTGTTGACATCGAATATAGATTTTGGTAATAAGACGAGTAGGAGAAGAGAGATGTTTCTCGCAACTGCTAATGAAGGGAAGATAAATAATAATGTTATTGGTTTTACGTCCCTTTTAACTACTGTGGCTTTGAGATAAGTTGGTTGGACACATACTAAGACACCCATGAATAGCAAAGTTAGTTATAGAAGGTAGGGTCGAGGACAAAAACAGTAGGGTTAGACCAAGGTTAGAATATGTTTAAATAAATTGCCTAGGATTTAGGGTGTGGTAGCTATGTAGAGATGAAACCAAAACAACAACAAATTGAAGTGTGATAGAAAATGTGTAGAAGAGTACTTTAAAGGAAGTAATAGGCATAAGGGCTGAAATAATTATTTTTAAATTTTCTAGCAACAAGACTATACTAGCCTTTTCTCTTGCTAGTCCATCCTTTGGTCCATTTCAGTCACACCACATAATATATGCAGATGACACTTCCGTGACTTAGTTCTCAATAGTCTTACCAACTCAGCTTTTGGAAAAGAATGCATTAATCACTAATTATGCCATATAAATAATATTCCACAAAAACATTTTACCCAAAAATTTTGACACGATTCTAACCACCCTGGCTGTCATAAAAGAGCCACGGTGGGCGAGTGGTCAACGTGTCGGTCTACTAACCCCAAGCTTGCAGGTTCGCTCCTTGCCGTGGTAAGTGATTTTTGAAAGGCGCTAGAATTACGACACCGTGTCATACGATGTTGGCATTTCAAAGAACTCATTTGAATTCAGTAGGCCGTGTTCATAATGGCTAAATTAATTTCGGGAGTTTCTGCCAACACAAAGTTCCTCATTTCTCTACTAGAAAGCGCTATAGTGTTCAAGGAGCTTAGATATCAGATAACAGATAACAGATAACAAAGCTTGCACCCGGCACAGAGGCCATACGATAGTATTATTATCAGCCTTAAAAACAGAGCTATGACATAACTCTTATCCAAACATGATTTTAATAATGAGATTAAAGTAAATCATCAGATCACCAGAATTAATGGCTACAAACGTCCATACATTGAAAAAATAATTCATAAATTAATAAATTAACCCATCACGCACCTCCAACCGGAGTAAAAGGGTCAACATATGCCGTTTTCACATATGGTACATATAGTTTCACCAACAAATTAAAAAACAGAATATGAAAATAGCGTACAGAACCAATAATACAATCATAACCTATTTTTTAATTCTAATATAATCAACAAGAAAGATAAATTCAGCAAATCTGGTATATATAATTGATTTGCAATGAATGCAATCCTAACTTCATAAGCCAAACCGGAAGAAATTTTGCAAAAAGATATAATGAACACATAAACGCAATAAAATACAGAAAATATTCATATGGAAGAGTCAGGTCAAAAATTTACAAATATAGAAAAAGATTTGAAAATTTAACATTATACAATAAAGGGAAGCCTGTTGAATATACTAGAATCCATTCAAATCAACACAGCACATAAAATTTCAGACCCCTAAAATATCAATGAGATAATTTTGGGCTCATACATTTTGTTTTATAACCTCATAGACAACATAAAGATCAAAATCAATAAAAGAACATAAAACATTTTAGCTACGGTATTTTAAGCATGAATCCTTAACTAGTTAAATTTATTTCTCTCTAAATCATGCACATATTTCAGCAAAAAATTCTAATTTTACACGGGTCACCTAATTTTCAATCTTATTCCTACATTATTTCATAATTTGCGAATGTATTACTATTACAGAATTTTCTTATTAATAACATAACACTCCACTCAGTTCAATACCATAATTGACATTCCAATGATTTAATAAAACTATATATCTGAGCAATGAGTTTCAGCTGTACCCGTAATATATGACAATAACGTGTAACGAAAGACAAACCAGAGCCGACACAAACTTATAGTTTAACCTCAATTAAGTTGAAAATGTACTTTATTATATTCCAAATATTGCTAAACCAGATAATATCTTATCACAGATAAGAAAACTTATAAGTGACTTTCACATACTCCATTCTGCTTCAACTAATCAACTAATTTTCCTCTTTTTTCTTTATATCCAAACTAGAGGCCTATTCCATTATTTAATAAGTTTGAAGTGATACACTTCATAATTACCTATTCCAGAGCATTCTTTGTAAGATGTTATTTCGCCACTGCGGCTTCATCGTTTTATAGCTCTACATCTCAGGTGAAGAATTATACCATTTACAATATATTTTCATTGTCACAGGTGGATTCTATTTGACATGTTAGTATCTCGAGTGCTGCAACGGAGCAAATTATATCTCGGTTAACGTCTGCAGACCGCAGTGAGGCAGGACTGCTAGAGAGTTGAACCATTACCATTTCTTTGGCGTCTGCAAACCACAATACAGGGTGTGTTTTTCTTCATTTTTTTTATTTTCGCCGCATGTTTTCTGAAGAATGAGACCACATGACAGTTTCCCAAATAAAGAGTGCAAAATACAGAGATCTGCAGGAAAGAGTGACATTTTAGAGTTTGTTCAAATTGTGTTTTGGTTTTGAAAAGTTAACTATTTCTCTTTTTCTTTCTTTATTTCTTTCTTTCTTTCTTCCTTTCCTTATTTATATTCTGTCACTTATTTTTTAAATGTATCTTTGGGGAAAGCATCTTCCACCTTTCCTTAGGTGCACCAAAATAGGGTTATTGATGGGAATGTTCTTAGTGTTAAGCTTTCCAACCACCTGTTTTCCTGGATATTTTAATCTATATCGGCTGATGAAGGAGCCAAAACAATAAGGCCTCGAAACATATACCCAGTGACCAAAAAGTGATGATTTATCAAAATAAAGGCATTGATTAGGCGGAAATTTTGCCACAATTATTACTAGGGCAGATATATTCCAAAATCTCCCAGTAATCCAGTTACAGTAAGCGCCTCCAGAGAGAGTGATTTGTAGACTGTCTAATATATTATTTCAGTAGTATAGATCCCTCCTGCCGCAATCACAAGCGAACGATCGTGACGAATGAGCATTCAAATGAAAGAGAATAGACATTAGCAGTCACGGATTGCATTCTAATTACATAAATATCAATAATTTCATACAAAAATAGAAAGTTCACAACAGGCAACTAATACAACGTGATTATGCTAAGGATATGCTGGCTTCATATAACGTAACCTCCACCAATGAGGATTAACTTAAGTTAATAGAGCAACGGCATACACAGAGGGAGGTCATGGGTTTGAGTCAAACACAAGTCGGGAAATATAATGCTTTATCGTCAATCTAGACGTCTTCTATTTTCCGTATTTCCACAACATAATAGCAAACAGGTTCCATTTGTCATCAGTACGTTCTGAATACACAATCATGGAATCCCTAAATAGCATTGGTGAGAAGAAGATGGCGATCAGGTCATGTCCTTTATAACATGCAACAAGTAGTAACCCAATAACGTACTTACATCTTTGATATCTCCTCCACTCGCGCAGGGTGGACTTTCTGTTTTGATGCATGGAACAAACTCTGGTATGGAGAATTCTTCCGTCTTAATATCCTCAATGAGATCACTGACATCCTGCAGAGAAATTACTTTTCTCATAAACACATTCATTTGCATAGGTTGAATTAAATCTTAAACAGGTTTCTACTACTTTAATCCTTCCAAAAATTACGACATACAGTACAAAACCTAGATAAGATATATTGTAAAGAATGTTAGTTCTCAGAATGTACATCCCAGACTTTGGTAACGTCATCATCTGATCTCAATATATATGTATTGTCCCCGTTCACTTCTTTTTAATCCACATGGAGATCTGAATTCTATGTCAGAGCACAAAACAACACCAAGTCAATCTCCGACATTGTAGGCCGTGTAAACCTATGAAGACAGGGCACGAAAACGTTACCTGTGAAGGATATGAAAGAATCGAGAGAACCGTGGATTTCATTGGAATACGTGTTCAAAATTAATAGTATAAGCATTGAAGAAACAGAAAATAAAATAAATTGAGTTAAACATTTACCATACATTGTATGGAAATACTTCGAAAAAAACGGAAGAATATAGGATTACGCTGATTGGCGAAAGAACGGAGAAGGCGGAAATGCTACACTACGCTCATAACTGATTTGTCGAACTCAAGGGTAATCTTCAGTGTTTAGAACAGAGTATAAGTTGTGAAATAAAGTGCAGGTTAATTTTTATTGAGTGTGGAAAAAAGTGTATTAATTGAATTTTACGAACTGTGGAGTTGGCGCGATAGCTTGAGCACTTCTCATTTTAACTGGAAAGTTTTACACCGACACGAGAGCTCAAATATTGCTCAGAATTATTTGTTGCACTACGTTAATTAATTATTGTAAGAGGCTTTAAAAGCACTACTACTCCGATAAAATCAGGTATAAGTAACGGTGATTTAAACGTACAGTTGGGAACGTGCTTGTTGTGCACGAGGGAATTACTCACTGTACTAAACTACAAGAATCTGTGCTAAATGAAAAAGCAGTGCATTTATATACTACAATTGAAACTAGTGATGAAGCTATGTTACAATTATTATGAAATTTCACACTATAGAGGAGATTATTCCAACCAACATTATGAGCAACTAAATTCAACATAAGAGATTTCCTGAAAATTCTCGCAAATCCTATTCAAGCCTGGAAGGTGAGTTCTGCCAAAATTCAAAGAACTGGCTTCAGGATATGAAAATACTGAATTGATATATAAAAGATGTCAAGTATAACCCAGAAAGAGGTGCTCCAGTGAACGTGAAAACTTGATTGAGGTGCAGGCGTTCAGAGTTTAGTATTTAAACTATGTTAATTTACGTTTATTCTAAAAGAAAACATGTATTTATGTGGCAATTAATTGAAGCTAAAGAAAGAGGCTTTGATATACTACCTGCAATTTACTTAAAATAATTTAATTTTTACCCAATCAAGTGTAGGCTAGGGATATTTAATAAATATAATATTTGAGGACACGCATCTATCTGAAATGGTTGGTGATTTGCAGTACATTAGATTTTTCCTTTTCATTAATTAACATGTATTATGAGCTAACTCCACCCAATCCTTACCTGATGCCCTGAGAGTAACATTCTCATGTTGTGGACTACCTCAAGTCTATATCTGTGGTGGAATGTGTTTTTTTGCGATGGGATTTCACGAGGGTTGATTTTGGCCTTCGACACTGTGGTGTCTCGAAGATATACGGGCACAATATCAATAATTCCCCTTTAAGAACAAACCCACATGGCTGAATGGAAATGAGAGGCTTATTTTTATGGTCAATGAGAATGTACAAAATCAGCATATTGAGGGGAAAACAAGACGACCCGTGCCCTGATCCAGCTCAACTGCTCAGAGAATGCAGCGAAATGCATATATTGAGCAGGATTACGAACAAACTCTGAACAAGTCGAAATAATAGATCTATTTTCATACTGGATATCTCACTGATATTTTCCATTCATAGCTCTCCTGTCCACAAATTAAAAATTCCATGCCATGTACTAAATAGCCTTTTGTACACGACCTGACTCCACCAAAACATTAATTTGAGAAATAATGTGTTGTATATATTACTTTCAGTATAGGTGATTCTGACGCATCCAATGACATGGAATGTTTCTGTCATAGAATCTAATTTCCTGTATGTCTAATGGATCTATGATTTACGAAACGTATGCCACATAATTTAGTGTCATTAAATAACGGTTATATAATAGCCCATCAATCTCGTCCATGAGAATACTGTAACTTCCACATACCAATATATTAACTTCACAACAGGCAACTAACACAACGTGATTGGCTTCATATAATGTACCCTCCATCTATGAGAATTAAAGTATCCTCCATAACATCAGTGAATTGACTAACGGCGTATAAATAGGGAGGTCACTGGTTTGAGTCCAGCACTAGTCGGATAATATAATGCCATCCATCTAGGCATCTTGTACTTTCCGTACCTTACACAACCTACCACCAGACAGCTTCCATTCGTCTGAATGCACAATTCTGTAATTCCTAAATAGCATTGGTGAGAGGAAGATGGCGGATCAGTACATGTCCTTTATAAGCTGCAACAACTAGAAATCCAATAAGTTTCTTACCTCTAGGAAATCTCCACCACTCGCTATAGATGGAGTTTCTGTTTTGATGCATGGAACAAACTCTGGTATGGAGAAATCTTCTATCGTAATATCCTCAGTGAGATGAGCATCATCCTGCACAGAAATTACGTGTTTCACAAGCATGATCATTTGCATAGGTGGAATTAAATCTTACACAGGTTTCCATTGATTTGAATGCCTTCCAAACATAATACGACATACAAGACCTACAGTAGATCAACAATTTTGAACAGAAGGGTAGTTCTGTTTCAGAGTTAACATCCCAGACATGGGTAACTTCATCTATGGATCCGCATTCATGTATTTACTGTCCCCGTTGACTTGTTCATGAACCGCGCCAAGATCTGAATGTCATGCCAGACCTCGTGACAACACTGAGGCATTCTCCGAGATTGTAAGCTGAGCACATTCATGAACACACGACCCGAAATAAGATACTTGTGAAAGCTGTAAAAGGATCGAGTGAATCGGTAATTCATTGGTAACCCGATATCAAAATTAATATTATAAAGAGTGAATAAACGGACAATACGATAAATTGAGTTAGACATTCACCGTACATTGTACGGAAATACCTCAAACAACCCGTGAAAAAATTGGAAGAGGAAGAAGCTGAGTGGTTACAGAACGGAAAAGCCCAAAATGCTACTCGACACACAAAACAGAACTTGTCGAACGCCAGAGTGGGTGGATACGAGCCTTGAACCCTATGGTAATCTACGGTGTATAGAATTGAGTATTAGTGACATATAGTGCAACTATTTCTCATTGAGTGTGGAATACGTTTAAAGTACGCGATCGCTGATTGATTTAATACAAAGATTTGTGTATTTATGGAATTTTGTGAGGTTCTAGGCCTTATCTGAAGCAACCTGAGACAGGACACTTATGGCCGGAAACGATCACTTAAAACTGTTAACGATGCAAATAGGCAACACCGTTCCATGGCAGGCGTGTCCCTTGAAACGAGTCATTTGGTAGCGGTTCGAATTAGAGCCAGCGCAATGTTTTCACTTATCATAAATTTTCCATTCTTTGCCGTGCACAATACCACTCAGCTAGTTCGCCAGACGGGAAGTGGAAACATTAAAAAAGTAGGACTTTCTCGACGCAGTGTCGCGGATTTGCTTCGTTAAAAGATTAACGTCGCGGAGATTTTTAACGGTATGTTTCCGGCCATAAGTGTTTTACCTCAAGTTGCATCAGATAAGGGTCGGAACCTCTGGTTTCAGTTTACGACGATATTTTGCGACAACCTGTATATACAGTAACCAACACTGATAATAATGTGCTATGTGTATAACTTTCAGTATAGATGATTAAGACTCCTCCAGGGAGTCATGGATATTCATTATTAGAAGAATCAAAAGCACATCTTTTATGATTTACGAAAAGTAAATCACAGAATTTACTATCATTAGATAATGGTTACATAATAGCGCATCAGTCTCATCCATGGCTAAAATAGGATACGAGTGATACAAAAATATGTTTTAAATATTCGTACTGATGCCATCTTGGATAATCTACACTAAACGCCGAAGAAATAGTCCATGTAATAAGTTCCATTGCCATCGAGTAATTAGACCGACAGAAATGTCATTTATAGTTAAAAATCACATGGAAGCAAAGTTATTGTTCGTAGTACTTAATAGTTCTATAGCAACATACAACATTTCAGTTTGATTGCTTAAGTAGGTTGAGAGATATTTTGAACTTGTGTAATTTAACGCATGAACGCCATGTTGGAATATTTTATGTTTAGGCTGTAGAGTTGTTTGCCATAATATTTGTTCATTAGACAAATTTACATTTTTCTATTATATTTAAGACCAAAAAAATATTACTAAAAAAATTGTGCACAACCATCGATATTAAGTTGTCATAATAATTTAATTAAATTGGACATCAGTGCATTAACCCTTGAAGATATTCCGTGCTTTGCATTTCTTGAACGATCATATGTATTTAAGTTTCGCCGAAATGCTGGTTTTGTGCTCACCAGGTTATGGAAGGTGTGGTACACCCTTAAATTACCTCTTATGAATGATGGAACATATCTGAATATTTTACATTGCAGGCAGTTGTGCAGTGCAATTACACCATTATATCATCAACAGAAGGAAGAGGTCTGACCCCGTAAATGAATTAGAGCAAGTTATCAGGCAGTAAAGAAAACAGCCAATAAGGGAGAGAAAATGGATGGTTATCTGCAAGTATCGGAATAAGAATTAAGGGAGAGTTGACCAGGGGTGGTGAAATGAAAAGATGGACAAGTAACCAGAAGCAATGTCGGGCTTTACTCAGGCCATGCGGGTCTCAAATTCCAATTACTGTTATTGTGGCAATTTAATGTTTAGATTCTCTGTACTGTATCCACTTAAGCTAGCTAAAAATGTGTTGATACTAATTATACGAGAGAGCGTGACACTGTACCAACTTGTGCATCAAAAGTTGAGAAATGAGCTACCACAGGCAAAGACCATTAGTTGTGTATTGCTTAGCACAACTGCCTGGAATGTAACGTATTCTGTTTGTTCCGTTGGCGGTTATGTCTTCAAGAAATAGACCAAGAAAGATTTAGTGACGATTATTCATTGGAAATGTGATTGCTGACTGCCAAGATACAATCTTCACATTGTTTTATGCCAGTACCAAGCTGGCTTTGCTCTGTCAGTCTAGCCTATAAGCAATATGATACAGATACAGCAGCGCATTCACTTACGGGCAATCATATCTCAAATGCCGTATATGATTGAGTTTTTTCCATGGCTCGTTGTGTAGTCTTCACCTGTAATAGGATCCAGGGTGCCAGCAGAGTGGAACTGCAGTATCAATAGGATCTGCTATTGTTTGGTATTCCCATAGAAAACAAGACTAAGTAATCCATTCTTCTAAATAATATTTATTGTATAAATCAATGGTATTATTATAAGAGATGTAATGCAGAACATATAATTACCAGAAGTTCATGTTCCTCCTTAACTGCTATCCTTTCAACGTCCAATATATCGCCAGCCTCGTCCTGCAGGTTATCAGAGGGCAACTGCCCATTTGAATCCTGTGAAGCATTACCTAATATTAAATATATAGACACAATATGAGTACTAAGTCATGTTTACCGTATCTTAAAAAGTTAGAGTCAACAGATCCTGGTTAGAGCACCATTTACTATAAAGTACAGTATTATTTCACCAATCCTTGGACATCACTAAGATATCAATGTTACACCATATACGAATTAAAATGCAACTTACAATGTCAGGGAATTCATGAGTCAAACATTCTGCCTCACTCTTGATGAGTAGTTGTTTCTCCATTTTGCTTATCAAACTAGAAGAAAGAGAGAATTAAAGACATCAATACTGCCAGTAGCCTACGCAAAATCAGTCTCGTATTTAATAAATCAAATGAGGTATTCTCAGACCCCTCGAAGTGTACAGAGATATGTTTGCAAGTTGACCGTCATGGTCAAATAATTCGTCACTATTTATCCTTCCAATTGATTAGAAATAGGCCTAACTAATGGTGCCTGCTTGTAGAGCAGGGACATAAAGAATCCTACCGTACATTCGATTCCTCTACCGTATTCCTGTATACAAAAAAAAAATGATTTGGGGGAACTAATTAAATATTATATTGTCAGACGATAAAGTACCTAACAATACGTTTAATTAGGCTGCGTGAAAGTGAACTTAGGTTGTTGCACAGGTATTACGAATCGACACTTGCTGCCCAGCTACGAATTAAACTTCATTTCATTTCAAAACACCCAGTTCAAACTAGATACATCATTTGCTCTAACATTCCATTTCTTCTAACATGGACTTGTTACTTGCGTATAATAAAGAATTCTTACACTTAAATCTCGCCGAAATGCATATCAGATAAACTATCCCTATGTTGTAGGCTACCTGTCAACTACCGATAATATAGGAACATCTCTCTGTGTATAGGCCTACCGTAGTTTGAGCTATCATTACGTTGTTATTTACCTACATTATTATTTTTCTCCCTCACCACATACTTTTTTAGGCCTGAGGAAAACACTTCAGCCAGTCACCCGACCTAAATTCTCTTTATATCACTCTAACTACGCACATAGGCTACAATCCAATGTAGGCTACTGAACGTTCATAATGTCGGAAAGTACGGTAGTCCAAATTAGCCAGGGTATTTCCAATCAAAATATGGGCGTGGCACGAAGGGAGGGGTAAGATGGGACCAGGGGGTGGGGGCTCCCCGTGAACTTCCAAAAATGTTGATATTTGATTGTTCATTGTCACGCCAGTTTATTTCATAAATTGAAGGTACTGATAGTTGACTTACAACCTCTAAGTTACAACAGAAAAATTCTTGTTGCCGACGTAACATGTATTTACTCTTATGTAAAAATAAACTGGTTCTAAGGATGTCATACACTAGACCAACAATGGAGAGAGCTGCAATTTTCAATACGGTTAAGCCTAGTGACTGTTTCCCCTACACTCACACGAGTGGCTGCTACTTTTATCACTTCACTTCGGCAGTGGCGATATGAAAGCACATTCTAGAGATATTCTTAGACATTACAACACCGCTATTTATTTAGTGTATGGCTTTTTGTGCCGGGAATGTCCGAGGACATGTTCGGCTCGCCAGAGTTTATAGCTGCTTCTATGCGACACCCATGGGGTGAGCTACAAGTACTTTCGCGTGTGGATGAGATGAAATGAATGAGCAAGTTCAATATCAAATAGTTTCAACTTTTCCCACCAGATGCCGTTGACACATTCGCAGGAAATTGGTAGATCATTTCTAGCAAAATATCACTTAAAAATTTGGCTACACACTGCCAATTGTAGTGGTAGGTTCTTTTACATGACATAAATGTATGACGTGGGCTCGCCGGCTTTACTTCCTCTCCGAAGGAAAGCACTCTGAAGGATTATAGCGCTCTTAAAACATCCGACGACTTCGGCTGGGTTTGAACCCCTAGCGGAAATTAACACCTAAAATACAGTTATGTTTGCCGACTAGTAAAACACTGGACCTGTAAGGTCATGCTTACAATATTGGATCATTTACTGCATTCAGGCCCGCTAACTGCTATTTTTCTGGAAAACTATACAAAACCGCATGGGCGTTAAACGTCAATTTACTAAAGTTTAAACCCTCCACAAGCGTACCGTATAAACTTCAGCGATGTTGATTATTTAAGGGCATACGTTAAAGGATCGTCTTAGTCACCTTGCAGATCATGCCGTTAATATGACTTGAATGTGAAATTGCACTAGTGAGGAAATAATTGGCTTTGTGTGATATGTGTTCAAATTTAATATAAATTATTTGCATTAAGTTGTTTTTTTCTATGTGTAATTTTAGTAAACGCATATTTATAGTGTTTACCACTCGTAGTTAAATACACACTCAGGTGAAGAAACAGCCTAAATGTTAAGGGAAATTTAATAAATCTACTTATTCCAAGTCGGGGGCAGCAAAGTTGTTTTGCTCAGAGTCGTCAAGAGCCTGACTGTATTATACTTTCGCCATGTTTTATGCCGGTTTGCCTTTCCGCGATCGTTATTCGTGCCGTGAAATGCTTTACATTTTTAGCCTATTTTCCATGATTAAAAATATAGGCTTATGAGATCACCTTTTGTCCGTGTGTGTGTCCCCCCCTTAATTAAATATAAATGGGTGTAGCGATGTCAATGAAAGTCAGTAAATACATTGTAATATTTCGTCCAACTCCCACCGTTGCCATCAATTTTTGCTACGACTCACCATACCAACATGGCGGCTGTGCGAAATATTTCATCGGCATTCTATATCTACGAAACTATTACTGATATCACCCTAATTTTTTACGGCAATTAAGAGCACTACTACAAGGTCACCTATATGACTTTCAAAAATCCGTTAAGTACAAAGCCAACATGGTGGCCAAGCGAATTTGAAACATTTAAATAGACATTTCTCGCGATTTAACCATCCGAGCACAGTAAAACATGGTACAACAATTGTCGAAACACTATGTAATGCAATGACATCTAAATTACTTCAATTGGTTACATAGCCTCAAGATTACGTTTTCTAATGGGCTAAGGTACCGCCTAAGTCAATACTTCTATTGAAAATGATCACTTATGTGGACATTAGAAATGGTACATGTTTCGAGGACTAAAATACTTTTTTTTTGGCCTCTTCATCAGCCAATAATAAGCACTGAATGAGAAAATTATTTGTTTAGCGTAGCACTAAAATGTCTAGTGGCTATCTGCAAGGTGCTTAATATGTACCGTATCTCATATCACAGTTCAGAGTTCCAATCCACAAAGAGTGAGGATATCAGAATAAGAAAGCGAAGGGGTTTAATATGTACCATAACTAATATCACAGTTCTGAGTTCCAGTCCATAGAGAATGAGGATATCAGAATAAGAAAGCGAAGGGGTTTAATATGTACCATAACTCATATCACAGTTCAGAGTTCCGGTCCTTAGAGAATGAGGATATCAGAATAAGAAAGCGAAGGGGTTTAATATGTACCGTAACTCATATCACAGTTCAGAGTTCCGGTCCTTAGTGAATGAGGATATCAGAATAAGAAAGCGAAGGGGTTTAATATGTACCATAACTCATATCACAGTTCAGAGTTCCGGTCTTTAGAGAATGAGGATATCAGAATAAGAAAGCGAAGGGGTTTAATATGTACCATAACTAATATCACAGTTCAGAGTTCCAGTCCATAGAGAATGAGGATATCAGAATGAGAAAGCGAAGGGGTTTAATATGTACCATAACTAATATCACAGTTCAGAGTTCCAGTCCATAGAGAATGAGGATATCAGAATAAGGAAGCGAAGGTGCTTAATATGTACCGTAACTCATATCACAGTTCAGAGTTCCAGTCCATGGAGAATGAGGATATCAGAATAAGGAAGCGAAGGTGCTTAATATGTACCGTTACTCATATCACAGTTCAGAGTTCCAGTCCATAGAGGATGAGGATATCAGAATAAGAAAGCGAAGGGGCTTAATATGTACCGTAACTCATATCACAGTTCAGTGTTCCAGTCCATAGAGGATGAGGATATCAGAATAAGAAAGCGAAGGGGCTTAATATGTAAGGTAACTCATATCACAGTTCAGAGTTCCAGTCCATAGAGGATGAGGATATCAGAATAAGAAAGCGAAGGGGACATGGGAGACAGGAAAAGGAAGGATACTCTAGCCCCAGAAACATAACCAAATAGCTGTGCGGTCAGACGAGAACATGAGTTAACCAAGGGAGTTCAGGTGTTTAATATGTTAGCTTGAAACATGTGAAAGCAATGTTCTATGAAAATATGGTGGGCCTATATCCTTCCTGCAACCCAGAGAACACATTATGTTTACGACTGAGAAATATACATTTTTTTACAGAACCTACTGTGCATAGTCCAAGTAGTCTGGGCTGCAGTTTTATGTTGTTGTTGATTGTTTTAGGGGATTTGCGACATCGTGGTCATCTAGCCCCGTGTACTTGAGTGTGTGTAGAATTTGTGTGATAACCTGTGCCACTGGGTTGTCTGTACTAGTGTGTGTATTTGCAATTGAGGTAATATTTGAGTAGGAAATGGCGATGTTAGATACCATTACGGCATTTGCCTGGAGTAGAAGTGGGGAATCCACTGAAAAGCACTTCCAGATTGACTGAGGTAGGAATCGAACCCACCTCCATCCATTTTTTCCTCACGAGGCTGAGTGTAACCCACTCCAGCCCTCAGACCAGAATTAACATTTTCTTGGCAGTCCTCCGCGATGACAGCCTAGAATAGAGTGTTTCGCAAATATATTCAGGACACTTTCCACTATTGTCTATACATATGAGAAACCCATTGATCTCCATAGAATGAGGCCTCTTGCTTTGCGATTACATTTGCCTGGCGGAAGGGGCAATCATCGCTCAAGCTGCATGGCGCGCTCGTGGAAAGGATGCTTACTTAGGCTTATTAACACCATAATTCTGATGGGAAATTGTCATCACGAGCTGTTATAAGTGAAAAAGGAGACATATGGTATAAGCAGTCATTCTACATTTGTTTCAAAATACATGGCAATGAGTACAATCTACAGGAGAAGAGAAGTGATACATAGGCCCATAGGCAATCTTAATTTCCACCACGCGCTTTAATTGACAATAGTAGGCTATTATAGTAGATTTCAGCATAATGTGAAAAATTCACTTGTTGGGTGCCTTATAAGCTTTTAGGCATAGGTACGCAAACATCAGCAAACTCCATGCTTTCTTCTCTGCAGGCCTATATACATATATGTACCCTACAATCATTTATGTAGCCTACATACATCAGTTAGTTATGGTTTGTTTTAAGAGGCAGAACAGCAAGGTCATCTGCCCTTATGCGAACAACAATACACTTATGATCCATAAGGTCATTCCATTAAAGAAAGGAGATCAAGCCTTTCTTTCATATACAGAGTACATTTTACTTATTCAGATGGTGTTTGGCCTGCGTTATTTGGCCAATATTTTAATCTTTCAACTTTAAAGTTAATTTATCACTAAATTTCATTCTGAAGTTTGACCTTAATAAAGTGTGTTTTTTGCAAAATAAAATTACCCTTCTAAGATATTGTTCCATTTTATTATTATATTGAACACATACAATCTGCAATGTATTTAATATGTAACTCATATCACAGTTCCGAGTCCCAGTCCCTAGAGAATGAGGATATAACAATGAGAAGGGGTCTTGAGAAGCAGGAAAAGGAAGGATACCCTAGCCCCAGAGACATTACCCAAATAACTAGTTTTGGGGTCAGACGAAACCATGAGTTAATCAAGGGAGTTCTGGTATTTTTGAACCCGCGCAACGAATAAGGGACTCTGCGCCATTTTTGTAGTTTTGTGTAAAGTACGTTTTTGTTGTTTGAAAGTGCGCTATCGCGTGAATTTCGTCCAAATTTTATATGAGTGGTCCCTACTACCATATAAACATTGTAGTACTTGTGTGGTGCTTCAGTGGTCACTGAACATAGATATAGACATATCTTCGTCTATAAAATAGGAAGAAGGACCCCCGTAATTGGTTTTGTTGTTTCGGAGGCCCACTCCTTAACATCATGTACCGTATTTCTTGTGACTGGGGTCCTTATTCCACTGAACGGACGCTAATAGCTATATTAATACACACTCTGATCTTTGGTTTTGTTGTTGTAGTTGTTGTTGATTCATTTAGATGCTTTGGATATTGCGGTCATGTAGCCCCATGTATTGGGAATGTGTAAAGTTTGTCTGATAGCCTGTGTCACTGTGATGTCTGTACTAGTGTGTGTATCTGTAACTGAGATACGATGTGGGTAGGAAGCGACCGTGGCCTTACGTTAGGTACCATCCTAGCATTTCCTGGAGTAGAAGAGGGAAGTCACGGAAAACCACGTCCAGGATGACTGGGATGAGAATTGAACCCGTCTCTTCTCAATTCTGCCTCAAGAGGTTTAGTGTACTCCGTTTCAGCCCTCAGACCAAAATTAAATTTCTTGACAAGAGCTGGGAATCGAACTCAGACCTCCACGGTGACAGCCAAGAATGCTAGCCACTACGGAACGAGCCGAATAAAACACTGCTTGGATGGTTCTTCAGTTTAGGGGCTGCGACAACGCGGTCATGTTGCCCCGTGTACTTTGTGTGTGTGTAGAATCTGTCTGATAACCGGTGTTAATTGTGATGGCTGTATTAGTGTGTGTTATCTGTTTTAATTCAAGTAAGGACTGCAGACGATCAATTTCAAGTACTTCCTACTTTTGCTACCAAATTCTACTGTCAACGACACCTAGCCGCGAACTTGGCAATTAGATGCCACTGCAACCAGCACCTGGCTACGAACGTTGGAACTACAGAGCGTTAATCAAAACTAACCTACACAATTGTCTTTACACAATTGTAGTTTGTGGAAGGTTCTTTTACATGCCAAAAATCTGTGACATGAAACCGCCGGCTTAACTTCCCCTATGAGGAAATTTTAACGCTCTTAAAAATCCAACGACTTCGGCCGGCTTAGAACCAGCGATCTTGGCATAAAAGCTCAGCGTGCTATCAAGGGCTGCGGAGAGGACGCTCAAGTTACTCTTGGGGAACAACTAAAGTGTAGTTCTCTTTCTTTCCCAGACCTATTGTACGAATCTTATAGTGGATTTTCTCTTTTGGGTGGGAAGAGACATATTCATATTAACTGGCATAATAAAGGAAGAGTGAAGATTGACAAAGATATTTTGGAAACAGTGAGTCATTCGTACATCAGATAGTGAGCTAGCCAGGATTTCAACGGGTTATCACATTCAAATGACGTCTTCCTTATAAGCGTGTCGACAATGAAACCGATGACAACACCGATTGATGTGAAAAGATACGTCTTGCAGAGGGTCTCATTCACACGTCTACACACAGAACGTTACTGGGCTGCAAACACAGACTTGGATCTCTAAAGGAACATGTGTTTCGAATATTTTAAAACATTCTCTTGATTATTCCCCCACAACATTGAGAGTGCGTTGAAAAGTGAGTAGGTGATGGATGCGTGCGCACTAGCACCTTTTACAAATTTGACTTCACACAAATATAGTTAGTGGAAGTTTCTTTTACATGCCATAAATCTATTACAAATTTTACTTCACACAAATATAGTTAGTGGAAGTTTCTTTTACATGCTACCTGCGTCCATGCGCTCCAACTCTCATACCAGCATTAAAGATCCTCCATCGTAGAGCTGGGGATCGAACCTGGAACCTACGGTGCTGGTCACACAGAACTGAGGATAGTACACTAAATTTATATAAATTAGGACTTCAGGGGACAAGGTTGTACTATGGTGTCTTCCCCCTGAAAAGGTTAATTTCATCCTTATGGCAAAGAGGACATCTATCATGCTAAGACATTACGAGCCACTTATTCTCTACAGTAGCTGCGAGTGGCTTAGGGACAAGTGTAATAACTGCCCTTTGAAAGGACGCTAGGGTTAGATCCCTGGGTTTGCTATGGAGAATTTAAATCCTGGTATGTGTGTTGGGAAAAGGTGCACTTCAAATTGTAAGGATAACCGAGGAGTAGATTCCAGGTACCTCCCTTGTCTATCCTAAATATGGTCTTCCGTAGTTTCCCATTTCTACTCCAAACAAATATCGTGATGATAGCCTACCTAACATGCCAAATTCACATTCCTACAAATTCTAGCCCCGCAAACACGTACACACCCTAGCAATCACCACAATAACGCAGGTTATAAGACAGCTCACACACTCAAGTACATGGGGCTGATGACAACGATGCCCCCAAGTCACTAAATAAAACGACTTACTCTCTATATTATCAACTGGGATATATTCAAATGTCTCATTCCCAAATTGAGACCTATTAATTACACATTTTGGCATGCATACACCCAGGTGAAAACACGATGGTCCTTTTCTACTCACCTCTTTTGGTTGTATTTTTCTGAAATTTTACGTCCAGCATCATTCAACATCTTTCTATTGAAATACTTTCACTTTTGCATGCTCCGTTTACGTGTACGGCCCATTTTGTCATGTTTGCTAGCTGACGGAGAGATCTTCAACTTCCTGACGCCCTCCGTCTTGGAATACCAGAGTCCTTCTTCCACGCACGTGGCATTTCAATTGCAAATATCTACCCATAGGAGGCTGTAGTGTGCACGTTTAACACGTCATTTCATGCTACATGCGACCAGGTTCCTATTTCCATCATAATCTCAAAACAAACCAAGGTGGCGTGGAGTCCTTTTTCGTGGCGCGGGTCCAAATATGTTAGCCTGAAACATGTGACAGCAATGTTCTATTAAGATACGGTAGCCTATATCCTTCCTGCAACCCAGAAATGGATTATGTTTATGACTGAGGGAGAAAGGTCGCCTCCGTAGCGTAGCGGTCAGCATGGTTAGCTGCCGCCCCGGAGGTCCTGGGTTCGATTCCCGGCTCTGCCACGAAATTTGAACAGTTTATTAATCCAAAAACTGCTGCAATGTGGACTACTCCTCCACTGAACAAAAATAATCCTCCTCCACTGAAGCGTAATAACATCTTAATGACATTAGCATCGAATCTTGTTGAAAATGCTATTAAAATTATAGCATCATAACCGCATATGTAAAACAATCTTAATATTTTTTTTAAACATGGTTATATACACTTGTTACATACTTAAATAACCCTCGTAGGTTTATGGCAATATTTACATTTTTACATTTTAGTTCACGTTGAAATTATTCGTATTTTATGTATTCAACTCCATCAATAAGCATTCTAGTGTACTTGTTAAGAACAAATCATAGCATGTTCGACGAACGGTTAAGTTAATCGAACGCATTGTCATTGCATAAAAGTGTTAACAACATTTTAAATCTCACAGTTAATCATATTATTATCTCTTAAGCTTTCAGTCATTATTATTGCATGATTATACGAATATTATCACTCGTCTTTCCAATTAGACTTTTCATTAAAAACAAATGTCATCAATTTGAACAATCCATTCTAGATCAATTATTACAATGCTAGTTTCACTTAAATGTTGGATTCATTAACTTTATACTAGCCTTCTAGTATCTATAATCGTGACTATACTGCACGTTCAAAATATACACATAAGTGCACTCAGTAATAGCTCAATAGCTAAGTTATACTGGAGAGAAAAATGATATAGACCATCCATCGATGTCTAATATCCCCTTATTACAATCAAATTCCGCAAACAATCATTGCTTTATTCATAGATAAGCTCTCAATAGCTTGTAAATATTTTTCCTAACATTATTAAGATCAAATAGGCTTTTACATAAAAGTCGTAAAATAGCATGCATCAAATTAACATAAGTTAAAGTATCATGGACAATTTTTATCAGAACTGAGACAAATATAATATAATCAGCTGTTCAAATAACAGTGCTTGAGAATTTTCGACATCATCATTTTGCTTTGTAACAAAAATATTTTCTACAATCTTTCTATAATATTTATTTATTTCTCATTATAATCTCATGTTCATAAATAATTCTTTCAAGAAATTGTAGATAGATCACTGTAAAAAGAACGATTCAGCCCTCTACTAGACAAAACTCGACTGGAGATCCTCACCCAAAGAAACACGAAGGATCCTACACCATGGTAATGAGCCTGACTTAAGAAGGTACACGGAGACCATTAGAATCTAACGCTTAACTAGGATGGAGTTCAACAAACGAATCATGAACAAAAATAGAAAAACTGAACGAACTAAAAATGTCTAAAACAACTTCAAAAAGAAAAATCTCAAAAGCTCTGGATTGCCCAAAAATGTATCCATAAATCGCAAATATCTACTCTAGAAATCATTATGTTTCCATATTTATACTGCACTCGATGAAAAAATAGACCCACACGTCTATTAAAGAAACTTGCATGAAATATGTAAGTGTTCAAATTCAAAGTTCAAAATTTGTAGAAGTGCCTATTCAAATAATCTTCAAGTATACGTGGCGTATTGGACATCTGCTTGCTAACAACTATTCGTATATAAAGTTATCGCAGTCTTCTTCCTACTCTTCATGTGTGTCTTCTCAACAAACTATATTGTTCTATTAAATGCCCATAAAGTAGTAAGAAAAAAAGTAAATTAATGCATAGAAAATAGCATTATAAAATATTAAGGTTTACTACAAAATAAAATACACTACAAGACAGAAGCGATGAAGTATCGGGTCTAGCCCTGGAATGCATTTTCTAACTACTTAAGAACAATTGGTGAAAAAGGAACACACTTGAGTATGTCTAATCCATACTGTCTACTTGTGAAAATGGTTGTCAGCTACCTTGTACGATGCCATCTCGTTGAAATTGGAATATGCTTAAAACACACTGTTCTCGTTCTGGAACTGAACCCTCGTTCATCAGGTCGTGTAGTTCTCGAAACGACTGGATCTTGAAGAGAACCGAACCCCGATAACGAACGGTTGAAAAATAAAAACAGCTGTTCGTGCAACAAGTTCATTGTTCTCACACGTTCCCAAGATGTTCTGTAGCCTATTCGTGGAATGCTATTATAGTTCATGTAGTCACAGTATGAATGTACAGTCAACTTTTCCAAAGCGCCTTCCATCTCTCCTTAAAAAGCTTTCTGCTGTTGTAGTATTTCATAATTGATGTTAGTGATCATCCTAGGTGGTCAACTCCACTATTGTATTGCATTCCTTCTTTCCATTCTAGCCCATTCGTGACATTAACATGTCTTGAGGAAGTACTCGTTCATTCAACCTCTGTTCTGAAGTCATGATTATAATATATAGACTGTTCTGAAGTATTGTAGAATATAGTCTTGTATTGGCATTGAAATATCACAAGTCATAGTGAAGACTGAGTTCACTGCTCCTTAATAATGAAGACTAACACAATCTCAAGCTATAACAAGCCAAGACAAAAATGCTGCGTTACGAACTGTCTAACTTTTAAGTACGTAAACGACAGCGTTGCTTGCGCGAGATAGGAGTGTTGTACTCCACGCTTCAGTGGAGGCAGATTATTTTTGTTCAGTGGAGAGGCATTCCACGTTGCAGCAGTATTTGGATTAATACACATTTGGTTGTTAGCAAGCAGATGTCCAATACGCCACGTATATTTGAAGATTATTTGAATAGACACTTCTACAAATTTTGAACTTTGAATTTGAATACATATGCATTGCATGCAAGTTTCTCTATTAGACGTGTGGGTCTATTTTTCGTCGAGTGCAGTATAAATTTGGAAACATAATGATTTCTAGAGTGGATATTTGCGATTTTTGGATTAATTTTTGGCAATCCACAGCTTTTGAGATTTTCTTTTTGAAATTGTTTTAGACACGTTTTAGTTCGTTCAGTTTTTCTATTTTTTCATGATTCGTTTGTTGAACTCCATCCTAGTTAAACGTTAGATTCTAATGGTCTGTACCTTCTTAACACAGGCTTTTTTTTACCATATTGTAGGATCTTTCGTGTTTCTTTGGGTGGGGATTTCCAGTCGAATTTTGTTTAGTAGAGGGCTGAATCGTTCTCTTTACAGTGATCTATCTACAATTTCTTGAAATAAATATTTATGAACATGAGAATATATTGAGAAATAAATGAATATTATAGAAAGATTGAATAAAATATTTTCGATACAAAGCGAAGTGATGATGTTAAAAATTCTCAAGCACTGTTATTTGAACAGCTGATTACATTTTATTTCACTCAGTTCTGATAAAAATTGTCCATGATACTTTAACTTATGTTAATTTGAAGCATGATATTTTACGACTATTATGTAAAAGCTTACTTGATATTAATAATATTTGGAAAAATATCTACAAGCTATTGAGAGCTTATGTATGAATAAAGCAATGGTTGTTTCCGGAATTTGATTGTAATAAGGGGATATTAGACATCGATGCATGGTCTATATCATATTTTTCCAGTATAAATTAGCTATTGAGCTATTACTGAGTGCACTTATGTGTATATTTTGAACGTGCAGTATTGTCACGATTATAGATACTAGAAGGCTAGTACAAAGTTAATGAATCCAACATTTAAGTAAAACTAGCATTGTAATAATTGATCTAGAATGGATTGTTCGAATTGAGGACATTTGTTTTTGAAGAAAGGTCTAATTGGAAAGACGAGTAATAATATTTGTATAATCATGTAATAATAATGACTGAAAGCTTAAGAGATAATAATATGATTAATTGTGAGATTTAAAATGTTTTTAACATGTTTATGCAATGACAATGCGTTCGATTAACTTAACCGTTCATCGAACATGCCATGATTTGAACTTAACAAGTACACTAGAATGCTTTTGATGGAATTGAATACATACAACACGAATAATTTGAACGTGAACTAAAATGTACAAATGTAAATATTGCCATAAACTTACAAGGGTTATTTAATATGTGTAACAAGGGTATATAAACATGTTTAAAATGTATTAAGATTGTCTTTACTTGCGATTATGATGCTATAATTTTAATAGCATTTTAAACAAGATTCGATGCTAATGTCATTAAGATGTGATTACGCTTCAGTGGAGGCAGATTATTTTTATTCAGTGGAGAAGTAGTCCACGTTGCAGCAGTTTTTGGATTAATAAACTGTTGGTTGATTTTAAATGCTTCGGATGTCTTGGTCATTTATACTAGAAACAGGATGTGCTACGAGGACCAGTGGGTCAGATTTTAGAATGCCTAGCGCCACGCACGAGATTAATTTAATTATTTTAAGACTCTTGTTAGTTCACGTTGAGCTATTTTTCGTTTTTATTTCATCGACCACTGGCATCTTCTTATCGCATTCTTTATAAGAGAGGTATCCTTATCCCTGGTTGATCCTAGTTGGTAGAGTTTTGGGGGGTATTTCAGCCGGGTGCTTCCAGATTCTACGATCCAGCTGTTCCATCGGATTTCAACAGGTAAGACCTCGTGGATACGGGTGCAGTACCTTCTTCAAGGCCACGGCCGCCTCCTTCCCTCTTCCTTGCCTATCCATCCTGACCTTCCATTACCTTCCCTCATGAGGCCCCTGTTCGCTTTGCAGGTGAGGCCGCCTGGGCGAGGTTCCAATCACACCTCACCAGTTGTATCCCCTCCGATTAGATGTTCCCAGCTCTAGGACACTGCCCGTAGAGGCGGTAGTGGTGAGTTCCCTCGCTAAGTCCATGGGTTCCACCAACCTGGAGGGCAAACGACTAAGAGAAGAGAGAGAGAGGGAGATTTTTTTAAAACAAAAGCTACTGTACATTGCCAAAGTAGACCGGCCTGCAGTTTTATGTTGTTGAATATTTTAGGGTCTTTGTGAAATCGTGGTCATGTAGCCCCGTGTACTTAGGTGTGTGTGAATTTGTCTGATAACCTGCGTCACTGTGATGTAAAGAGGAAGGAAGATTTTAGTTTTACGTGACAGTTAAGCCACGGGTCATCGTTTTTACGTGGAATCCAAACTACTGGACATGGCATTTCACTTTAAAAATCTCACATGCATTGACCGGGAATCGAACCCGGTCCGCCGTGGTGAGAGGCCAACAGCTTGACCGCTGTGCCACCACGCCCCATTACTGGTGTGTGTATTTGCAATTGAGGTAGGATTAGGGAAGGAAACAGCCGTGGCCTTAAGTTAGGTATGATCCCAGCATTTGCCTGGAAATCACTTCCAGGATGGC
Source organism: Meconema thalassinum (assembly GCA_946902985.2). NCBI lineage: Eukaryota > Metazoa > Arthropoda > Insecta > Orthoptera > Tettigoniidae > Meconema > Meconema thalassinum. Next base: position 211,070,592 of record OX336398.1, read on the forward strand.
TGAGGTAGGGATCGAACCCACTTCTATTCACGTTTGCCTCACGAGGTTGAGTGTACTCCGCTCCAGCCCTCAGACCTGAATAAAGTTGTCTTGGCAGAGGCGGGAATCGAACCTGGACCTCCGCGGTGACAGCCATGAATGCAGTTATTCGCAAGTCCACGTATATTTAGAACCATTTTAACTACGGTACTTTCTATTCATATGAGAAATCTGACTTAACAACCAGGCCCTTAAAATGAATATATTTAGTTTCTTCTCAGATTTTCATAAATTAGTTTGTACTAATTAACGCAGTCGCCTCCGTAGCGTAGCGGTCAGCATGGTTAGCTGCCGCCCCGCAGGTCCTGGGTTCGATTCCCGGCTCTGCCACGAAATTTGAAAAGTGGTACGAGGACTGGAACGGGGTATACTCAGCCTCGGGTGGCCCAAAAAGTGATTTAAAATGTCTAGGCATTTATAAGTCGGGGCAAATGTCCAGAATAAATGCCCAGGCAAATGCCCAAAAACCATAAATGCCCAGGCGTTTTGCGCATTTACCTCATTTAAGGACATATTTATAATGCAACGCTTATATAAATATTGTTTTAGCCATATATGTATTTACATATATGTACTCTATATATTTATCCATAAAAACAGGAGTTGAGGCCAAAATAGGCTGCGGAAGTTGTAGGAATTCAATGAAAGAACTTGATTTTGGTTCTGAGACTGAGCTTGTGCTTGGTACTGCAGATTTGTTTTTGAAAACATCCACTTCAATTTGTTAAGATTCATAAGGGGGTTTTCTTTCGAAAAGCTTTTTCAACCACTGTAATTGTACCTAACTAGTAGAGGAGTAGTGCCGATTGAAACGCACAGCCTACTTTCCTGGTGACGTCACATACTAACCCGCAATACATTCAGGGGCAAAGTCGATATTACTCGAACCCATTGTCCGATTTTGACATGCGACATATCGTTGGACTTGGACAACTCATTTCAGCCCCTAAATAAAACCTACCCCTACTAGGGGGTGAAATTGTATCTTTTTAGTGAAAGTCGCCTTTCAAATGCGACATGTGTAAGGTGCGCTGCTAATATGAAAATAAACGTAGTTGCTCATAAAGCACATGCGTTTTCCTGGATGCCGCTATGAATCAACCTTTTTGTTCTAGATTTTTACGCATGCACACTTGTGAATTTTGTCAATAGTTATTTATGGAAGAGTTTTTTTCTTTTAATTTAACCAAAACATTGAAAACTAATAGGTCATGTGCTTTATAATATCTTCCAAACTAAGAAGGCTATGGACTTGTATGAGGGGTCGTTAAATTTGGGATGACGCCCCGTTTTTTAATGTAGTTTTGATTTTTGTCAAAAGGGCCTAAGTGCACTTTTGTTAATATTTTGAGAACGAATAAGGCTACGGACTTGTATGAGGGGTCGTTAAATTTGGGATGACACCCCGTTTTTGAATGTAGTTTTGATTTTTGTCAAACGGGCCTAAGTGCACTTTTTGTTAATATTTTGAGTACGAAGAAGGCTACGGACTTGTATGAGGGGCAGTTGGATTTAGGATGACGCCTTGTTTATGAATGTAGTTTTGATTTTTGTTAAAAGGGCCTAAGTGCACTTTTTGTTAATATTTTGAGAACGAGGAAGGCTACGGACTTGTATGAGGGATTTTTGCGCTTGGGGTGATGCCCTGTTTTTTAATTGATTTTTTGATTTTTGTCAAAAGGGCCTAAGGCCCTATTTTTTATCTGTTTAAATTTTAATTAAGAGTGGTCGTTGAGAGAGCCGGTACTGTTGTTATGTGTCTCAACGAGCCTGTTGTCGAGCAGTGACCATGCCCGTAAGAATTGAATTGCTAATTTGGTTGGATGGCGGGGCAGGTTATTACGGTTGGTTTTGTGATATTTCCTATGACGGAAGGAGGCAAATATTTGAAAATGTGTGCTAGTTTTTTTTACCCTGAAGGGGATCTTTAACATGCTAGTAAACGGTAATAAGAGAGACCGCTGTCTGGCGCAGCAAATGGTTGTAGGATATGAACAAGTGGTTCTTGTACGTGGTGAAATTATGTGGTTAACATGGTCATGTAATGAGGATGGCCGCTTGCTAATGATTATTATTATTACAGAAAAATGTTTAATAATAATAATAATAATAATAATAATAAGACACACATGTTTTCAATGCTAACACACAGTCCTGCTCACTGGAGACTGAATATTGTACCTAGCCAGAGGACTTGTGAGAGAGACTGCTTATAAAACAAAAATGTCTACGTCAGCAGGAAGTGTGATATCAGCTTACTTGCCTCGTGGTGGCTAGCAGGTGTGCTGTTTAAGCAGAGACCGCCAAGTTGGTTCTGAGACAGTAGGACTACCGATGTATAAGAGGCAGCCATTTTGGTTCCTTATTAAAAACATGAAACTAGTATAAGGTACACGAATCTTTTTCCGATTGAGGAATGTGAAGAGGCGAGGGAACACGTGTGAAAGAGATAACATTTCAAGGCCAAAACGCGGAGAAAATGCAACTCTCTCTGTTGCTAGGCTAACTGATACCGATTGCGTTAGTCATGCACTTGCCATTTTAGCACACGGACGTATAAGGTAGAGCTCTGAACTGAACTTTGGAAGAAAAATCCTTTTATTTTTTGGGTAAGTACCTATGAATGATTATTTTAATAATGTCATGCTAATGAACCTTAAACTTGTAGTTATTGATTAGGTAATTAATGATTTTTATTTATTTATTTATTTGTTTGCAGCTAACCGGTATACCTTACATGTCAGAGATACAAGAAAACATTGCGCGTTTGGGCCCACTAGAAAGAAACAGTAACAAGCCACTGCAAGTGAAGGTGATATTATTTTTTTAAACTAACTTGTTTCATTTTTTTGTTTGATATTACTTTATTTTATTTTTTGAAATGCATGTATTAACTTGAATTTAGGTATTTATAGCGGTTTATTTTATTTATTTTTAGTAACTTGGAAAGAAAAGCCTTACCACCGTAGCAGTTGCTGATAACCCAAAACGCAGTAGAGTGCAGCCATTGTTTCCAGGCAGTGAACTATTGAAAACTCAGGTAAGTCTAACTTAAAAATGCTATGCCATTTTACCACTAATGAAAACCCATAGACAAAAAAATATTCATTACCTGTACATGACTGGTACAATGATTGCTTTCTTGAATAATGGCCATGTATTGACAAACGGTACAACACTATATTGGTTGTTGACTGGGGAAAGTACAAGGCCATATTGGATTTTCTAAAAACAAAACAAAATTAATTTAATTTATGGGTGGTTCCCTATGGACTCAACAAATATCCACAGGTTTGAACAAGATAATCTGAACAAACTGACATGACATTCATTTTTTAATATATTGGTTAAAGGGGGATGTAAATGACTAAAACTTTATAAAAAGAATATAAGTGCATGAGTTACTGTTAGTGCCAACATACAGTATATTTTTAATGGTGTTTTCATATATTTATGTCGATTAACGTTAAAGTTTAATTACAAGTATTGATTGATTGATTGAGTGATGGGTTATTTTGTTTGTTTTTAGGTGTGGTCATGCGCCATTAACGTAGTGAACAGACAGTGAACAAGCATACATTATGCTTTAAAGTACTCTGTGCTCTTGTGCAACGTTAATAACTTGCAATAAAAAAGTTTTATTATAACACATGGCGTTAGTACCGAATATAACAAGTGAGCAAGTAGGTTTACCACATGGGTTAAATTTAAAATCAGAACATGATCGTTGGTTAACATTTGAATCCTGGCCTGTAGGCTTTTTGTCGACACATGAACTTGCAAAAGCCGTTTTTTTTACTTGAACCGAGAAGATGTGGAGCGCTGTGTGTTTTGTCGTATTGAACTTTCACACTGGGAAGAAGGGGATGATCCCTTTAGAGACCATTTGCGATGGTCTCCTTGTTGTCCTTACATGCTTGGAAAACAAGTGGGTAACATACCCGTGTATCCATTTTACCGAACCACAAGACCATTGGCCGCTACTTACGTTGCTGAATCACAAATAATTAATAATAATAATGATGTATTACCAGCCAACAACGGTAGTGTCGATATATGTGGTCCATATGCCATAGAGAGTGTTGAATTGGCATGTGCTTTTGAAGAATTGGGAGTTTGCAAGACTAAAGCACTAGCACACCCAGAGTACAGATCTGTTGAAAAACGTTTAGAATCTTATAAAAAAGTTTGGCCATTAATATTAAAACACCTTACCAAACAGCTAAGTGAAGCTGGATTTTTTATACTGGTGAAGGGGATTAATCAATATGTTTTTATTGTGGATTTGCTTTAAAGGATTGGCAAATGACTGATGACCCTTTTGTGCAACACGCTCGTTGGTTACCTAACTGTAAATACACGGTTTTGCTTAAAGGTCAGGAATTTGTGAACACTATTCGTAAAGAAAACGTGATTGCAGCACAAGACATAAAAGTGCCTTTAGAGTTAGAACACGCGGAGCAAATACATGAGGCTGAAAAAAAAAGACTTGTCTCACGAACAGATACAAAAGTGTGACCAACAATTATGTAAAATTTGTTATCAAGATGAACTAGGTGTTTTATTTTTGCCTTGTGGACACACGATAGCCTGTGTCAAGTGTGCATTAGAACTCAACACAAGTGCTATATGCAGAAAAGCAGTATCTGCTACAGTTAGGGCATTTCTTGCATAAATAGTATAATTTATTAGCCATGCATAGTGCAAAATCCCTAATTGCACAATATTATTAAAGCTGTTTTAGAGTGTAATAGATATGCTTTGGTTTTGTTTATAGACTACTACAATGAATGTTTTGAATGCTGTGGGAAAATCGTGTGGCTTAGAGACAAAGAAGCTCAGCGAATTGCCAACGCATATTCCATTCCGCATTATCAAGATTCGGAAATTGAAAATAGCATATGGTAATCGTGTACTTTGTGTATGTGAAAACTTTGAGACATTTCTGCCTACACGGTTTAATGATATGTCGGAGAGTGTTTTTGATGAAGTCAATAATGCTGTGCAACCTGTACACCATATGCTGTTTTCAATTTCCGAATCTTGATAATGCGGAATGGAATATGCGTTAGCAATTCGCTGAGCTTCTTTGTCTCTAAGCCACACGATTTTCCCACAGCATTCAAAACATTCATTGTAGTAGTCTATAAACAAAACAAAAGCATATCTATTACACTCTAAAACAGCTTTAATAATATTGTGCAATTAGGGATTTTGCACTATGCATGGCTAATAAATTATAATATTTATGCAAGAAATGCCCTAACTATAGCAGATACTGCTTTTCTGCATATAGCGCAAGTGTTGAGTTCTAATGCACACTTGACACAGGCTATCATGTGTCCACAAGGCAAAAATACAACACCTAGTTCATCTTGATAACAAATTTTACATAATTGTTGGTCACACTTTTGTATCTGTTCGTGAGTCAAGTCTTTTTTTTTTCAGCCTCATGTATTTGCTCCGCGTGTTCTAACTCTAAAGGCACTTTTATGTCTTGTGCTGCAATCACGTTTCCTTTACGAATAGTGTTCACAAATTCCTGACCTTTAAGCAACACCATGTATTTACAGTCAGGTAACCAACGAGCGTGTTGCACAAAAGGGTCATCAGTCATTTGCCAATCCTTAAAACAAATCCACAATAAAATATATTGTTTTATCCCCTAAACCAATATAAAAAAATCCAGCTTCACTTAGCTGTTTGGTAAGGTGTTTTAATATTAATGGCCAAACATTTTTATAAGATTCTAAACGTTTTTCAACAGAGCTGTACTCTGGGTGTGCTAGTGCTTTAGTCTTGCACACTCCCAATTTTTCAAAAGCACATGCCAATTCAAAACTGTCTATGGCATATGGACCACATATATCGACACTACCGTTGTTGGCTGATAATACATCATTATTATTATTATTTATTTGTGATTCAACAACGTAAGTAGCGGCCAATGGTCTTGTGGTTCGGTAAAATGGATACACGGGTATGTTACCAACTTGTTTTCCAAGCATGTAAGGACAACAAGGAGACCATCGCAAATGGTCTCTGAAGGGATCATCCCCTTCTTCCCAGTGTGAAAGTTCAATACGACAAAACACACAGCGCACCACATCTTCTCGGTTCAAGTAAAAAAAGCGGCTTTTGCAAGTTCATGTGTCGTCAAAAAGCCAACAGGCCAGGATTCAAATGTTAACCAACGATCATGTTCTGATTTTAAATTTAAGTCACGTGGTAAACCAACTTGCTCACTTGTTGTATTTGGTACTAACGCCATGTGTTATAATAAAACTTTTTTTATTGCAAGTTATTAACGTTGCACAAGAGCACAGAGTACTTTAAAGCATAATGTATGCTTGTTCACTGTCTGTTCACTACGTTAATGGCGCATGACCACACCTAAAAACAAACAAAATAACCCATCACTCAATCATTCAATACTTGTAATTAAACTTTAACGTTAATTGACATTAATATATCAAAACACCATTAAAATAAACTGTATGTTGGCACTAACAGTAACCCATGCACTTATTTTCTTTTTATAAAGCTTTAGTCATTTACATCCCCCTTTAACCAATTTATAAAAAATGAATGTCATGCCAGTTTGTTCAGATTATCTTGTTCAAACCTGTGGATATTTGTTGAGTCCATAGGGAACCACCCATAAATTAAATTAATTTTGTTTTGTTTTTAGAAAATCCAATATGGCCTTGTACTTTCCCCAGTCAACAATCAATATAGTGTTGTACCGTTTGTCAATACATGGCCATTATTCACGAAAGCAATCATTGTACCAGTCATGTACAGGTAATGAATATTTTTTGTCTATGATTTTTTATTAGTGGTAAAATGGCATAGAATTTTTAAGTTAGACTTACCTGAGTTTTCAATAGTTCACTGCCTGGAAACAATGGTTGCACTCTACTGCGTCTTGGGTTATCAGCAACTGCTACGGTGCTAAGGCTTTTCTTTCCAAGTTTCTAAAAATAAATAAAATAAACCGCTATAAATACCTAAATTCAGGTTAATACATGCATTTCATAAAATAAAATAAAGTAATATCAAACAAAAAATGAAACAAGTTAGTATAAAAAAATAATCTCACCTTCACTTGCAGTGGCTTGTTACTGTTTCCTTCTAGTGGGCCCAAAAGCGCAATGGTTTCTTGTATCTCTGACATGTAAGGTATACCGGTTATCTGCAAACAAATACATAAATAAAAATCATTAATTACCTAATCAATAACTACAAATTTAATGTACATTAGCATGACATTATTAAAATAATCATTCATAGGTACTTACCAAAAAAAATAAAAGGATTTTTCTTCCAAAGTTCAGTTCAGAGATCTACTGTATACGTTCGTGTGCTAAAATGGCAAGTGCATGACTAACACAATCGTTATCAGTTAGCCTAGCAACAGAGAGAATTGCATTTTCTCAGCGTTTTGGCCTTGAAATGTTATCTCTTTCACACGTGTTCCCACGCCTCTTCACATTCCTCAATCGGAATAAGATTCGTGTACCTTATACTAGTTTCATGTATTTAATAAGGAACCAAAATGGCTGCCTCTTATACATAGGTAGTCCTACTGTCTCAGAACCAACATGGCGGTCTCTGCTTAAACAGCACACCTGCTAGCCACCACGAGGCAAGTAAGCTGATATCACACTTACTGCTGACGTAGGCATTTTTGTTTTATATGCAGTCTCTCTCACAAGTCCTCTGGCTAGGTACAATATTCAGTCTCCAGTGAACAGGACTGTGTGTGTGTTAGCATTGAAAACATGTGTGTCTTATTATTATTATTATTCTTAAACATTTTACTGTAATAATAATAATCATTAGCAAGCGGCCGTCCTCATTACATGACCATGTTAACCACATACTTTCACCACGTCCAAGAACCACTTGTTCATATCCTACAACCATTTGCTGCGCCAGACAGCGGTCTCTCTTATTACCGTTTACTAGCATGTTAAAGATCCCCTTCAGGGTTAAAAAACTGGCACACATTTTCAAATATTTGCCTCCTTCCATCATAGGAAATATCACAAAACCAACCGTAATAACCTGCCCCGCCATCCAACCAAATTAGCAATTCAATTCTTACGGGCATGGTCACTGCTCGACAACAGGCTCGTTGAGACACATAACAACAGTACCGGCTCTCTCAACGACCACTCTTAATTAAAATTTAAACAGATAAAAAATAGGGCCTTAGGCCCTTTTGACAAAAATGAAAAATCAATTCAAAAACAGGGCATCACCCCAAGTGCAAAAACCCCTCATAAAAGTCCGTAGCCTTCTTCGTTCTCAAAATATTAACAAAAAGTGCACTTAGGCTCTTTTTACAAAAAATCAAAACTACATTAAAAAAAACGGAGCGTCATCCCAAATTTAACGACCCCTCATACAAGTCCGTAGCCTTATTCGTTCTCAAAATATTAACAAGGGTGCACTTAGGCCCTTTTGACAAAAATCAAAACTACATTAAAAAACGGGGCGTCATCCCAAATTTAACGACCCCTCATACAAGTCCGTAGCCTTATTCGTTCTCAAAATATTAACAAAAGTGCACTTAGGCCCTTCTGACAAAAATCAAAACTACATTAAAAACTGGGCGTCTTGCCAAATCCCACGACTCCTCATGCAAGTCCATAGCCTTCTTAGTTTGCAAGATATCAAAACAGCACACGACCTCTTAGTTTTCAATCATTTGGTTAAATTTAAAAAAAACTCTTCCATATATAACTATTTACAAAATTCACAAGTGTGCATGTGTAAAAAACAAGAACAAAAAGGTTGATTCATAGCGGCATCCAGCAAAACGCATGCGCTTTATGAGCAACAACGTTTATTTTCATATTAGCAGCGCACCTTATACATGTCGCATTTAAAAGGCGACTTTCACTAAAAAAATTAAAATTTCACCTCCTAGTACGGCTAGGTTTTATTTAGGGGTTGAAATGAGTTGTCCATTGGAAAGAGGGCGTCAGCCCGAGTCCAACGATAGTCGCATGTCAAAATCGGACTATGGGTTCGAGTAATATCGACTTTGCCCCTGAATGTATTGAAGGTTAGTATGTGACGTCACCAGGAAAGTAGGCTGTGCGTTTGAATCGGCACTACTCCCCTACTCTAACTGAAGCACTTTTTTTTAAGATCCTGAGGGCACTTAAAACACTTCTTTATGTGATTTTCCATTTTGTTACAATGTGACTGTTAATAGTTATTACGGAGCCTCCGTGGCTTAGGCGGCAGCACGCCTGCCTCTCACCGCTGGGTCCGTAGTTCAAATCCCGGTCACTCCATGTGAGATCTGTGCTGGACAAAACGGAGACAGACAGATTTTTCTCCGGGTACTCCGGTTTTCCCTGTCAAAATTTCATTCCAGCAACACTCTCCACTATCATTTCATTTCATCTGTCATTCATTTAATCATTGCCCCAGAGGAGTGCGACAGGCTTCAGCAGCCGGCACAGTTCATATCCTCGCAGCTAGATGGGGGCTTCATTGATTCCATTCCTGACCCGGTCGGAGACTGGAAGCAGGCTGTGGATTTTCATTTTCATTTCAATAGTTCTTATTACAATATTTAAGAATTTGAGACGAAGAAATTGCAAAAGTAATCTCCGAAAAAAGAAATTCATATAAAAAGTTTCTGTCAACTGGTAAATTAGAAGATAAAATTGAATACCATCATAAGATAGCAATAGCAAAAATAGAAGTTCGAAAGAAACGCAGGGAAAGTTGGGGAAACTTTGTCTCGTACCTGGAGGCTGGCATAACAACACCACAAGCACAAATCTATAAATTAAAAAAAAACTAAATAGGGAAGTAAAAGAAGATGTAAAAATTAATGCAATATCTCACAAAGAATGGCTTGAGTATTTTCAGAGCCTTTGGTTGAGTCCAAATATTGAACAACTTGTTTTACTAAGATCTAATAACAAGGCTTCGGAAAATATTACACTCGAAGAATTAGAGCAGGTCTTGAGGAAACTTCGAAATGGGAAAACACCTGGAGAAGATTCAATAAATGCAGAAATGTTGAAATATTCAGGCGATGCCTTCAAGAAAAGATTTCTCCGATTATTGAATTTAATCTGGATGGGTAACAGGCCTCCAGAAGATTGGCAAAAGACAATAGTAGTTCCTCTTCATAAGAAGAGAAATAAGAAAGATTTGGAAAATTATAGAGGAATAAGTATACTTAACTCTGGATACAAATTTTTTGCAAACATTGTTAAAGAAAAATTGCTGAAACATTACTCTGCTGGACCGTAAGCTCTGCTTAATGGATATCCCAGCACATATAGGATACATTAAAAGAACTTCGGCAATAATGACGGAACATTATCCCAATCAAAACGGTTCTTTTCAGCGCCAAACAAAGGATATAGGGCCCACTTTGAAGATCCTACAACTGAATGTTGAGGGTATAAGTCGATCCAAAATTGACTAACCTCTTAAAAGTGCTTAACGACAACCACGTAGATGTCGTGCTGCTTCAAGAAACACATTGTGAGAATGAAATCCAACTTCACTCCAGATGTAAACTACCAGGATTCAATCTTGCTGCAGCTACCTTCCATAAAAACTACGGCATCTCTACGCACATTCGAAATAATATTGAGCAAGTAGAAATTCTAGACAACAGCTCTGATAACGTTTTCACCACTAGCATTAAAGTTGCAGACTTGGAAATAGTAAATATTTACAAACCACCATCTCAACCTTGGTGTAATGAAGCCATCAAGAATGTAAATCATCCAGTAGTCATCATGGGAGATTTCAACAGTAGGAGTACTTCCTGGGGGTATTGAGATACTAATACAGATGGTCGTGGTGTGTTAGAATGGTCTGAAACAGAAGACGTCTTCCTTGTGTACGATGCAAAAGAGAGAGGCTCCTTTCACTCAGGAGGATGGAAGAAAGACACCAACCCAGATCTCTGTTTTGTTTCAAGGGACGAGCATGGAAGACTTTTACAGTGCAGCAGGAAAGTACTGAATAATTTTCCTCGAAGTCAGCATAGACCAATTCTTCTAAAAATTGGCATTGAAGTTCCAATAATAAGATCAACACCTGTACCTCGCTGGAATTTTGAAAAAGCAAACTGGGAAGCGTTTGCTAATGAGATGGATCACAATATCCAGTGGATTCCATCCAAACTGGACAACTATAAAGGATTTGTTGGATTAATATGCTCCATAGCAAAGAAACACATTCCCATATGATTTAGAAAAGAATATATCCCGGGATGGAATAGAAGATGTGATTAACTTTACGAAGAACACCAACTCAGCAACAGAACAGAAGTCGCTGATGAACTATTGCACTGCCTAGATTCTGCCAGAAAAGATAAATGGAACTCAATGACAGCAAACATGAATTTTCAACACTCAAGCAGAAAAGCATGGACTCTTCTTAGAAAACTTGGAATTTGTACTCCCAAATATATTAATAAGAGCTCAGAGGTATCTCCAATAGATGTAGCCAAAAGAATCGTCAAGCTATCCAAGATACCAGATAATGTCAATAAAAATGAATCCAAAAAACTCAAGAAAGAGCTAAAAAGCAGGCTATCCTCGACTGAATCAATCTCCAAGTTCTCAGGAGTATTCCCAACTGCAGAAATCTCAACAGCTCTAAAAGAAGTAAAACCAGGCAAAGCAGCAGGAGTGGATGGAATATATCCAGAGTTTCTGAAACATTGTGGACCTAGAACTCTACACAGGTTAGTTATGTTCTTTAATGACATCCAAAGAAGTGGTAAGCTTCCATTCCTGCTTAAGAGAACTAAAATAGTTGCCATCCTAAAGCCCGGAAAAAGTGGAGATAGTCCTGAAGATTATCGACCAATAGCACTCTTAATTATTTGCAACAAGTTAATGGAAAAAATGATTTACAACAGAATCTCAACCACAGCCTTCCAACACATACCAGCTGAACAAGCAGGATTCCGACCTAATTGAAGCTGCTGCGACCAGGTTTTGGCACTCACCAGCCACATTGAGATCGGATTTCAAGACAAGAAGAAGACCATCACTGTTTTTGTGGACTTGACATCAGCTTATGACACAGTGTGGCGACAAGGAATGATTTTGAAACTCTTGAAGATTCCTGCTACACTGCTCAACAACATGCTATGCAATAGTGTGTTCGAAGTGCATTTAAATGGAAGTAAGAGTAAGCCTTATGCACTAAACGATGGTTTACCTCAAGGATCAGTTCTTGCTCCGCTACTGTTCAGCATATATACTGCAGATCTTCCAGAAACTACTTGCATAAAATTCATATATGCAGATGGCATAGCTCTGACTGCCCAATCTAGTGACTTCAAAACAGCAGAAACTACACTCACAAAGGATCTCCATAACCTGAACAAATATTTCAGTACATGCGACTTAAACCTAACCTGAACAAAACTGAAGTAAGCTGCTTCCATCTAGACAACCAAAAAGCCAGCTATGTACCTCAAGTCGAATTCAAAGGCCAACAACTTAAGTATAACCCCAATCCAAAGTATCTGGGTGTCACAATGGACCGGACACTTGCATACAAGCAACATCTCTCTAACACTGCAGCCAATATAAAAACAAGGAACAACATATTACACAAGCTCAGTGGAACAGGCTGGGGAGCAAACGCGGCAGTACTACGGACATCAGCTCTTGCCTTGGTCTACCCAGTTGCAGAATACTGCTGCCCTGTGCGGCTTAACAGTGCACACACTTCAAAAGTTGATACCCAACTGAATGATACCATGAGGACAATATCAGGCGCCATCAAATCGACACCTCTAAAATGGGCACCCGTCTTATCCAACATCCATCCCCCTCACATACGAAGAGAACTAGCTCTTGTAAGAGAATGGCAGAAATGCCGAAGTAATCCTCAACTGCCCTTACATCTGGACTGCAACCCTCAGAAACCGAAGAGATTAAAGTCCAGAAACCCATCATGGAAGCTAGGTAAGAAGCTCCTGGAAACACATTTTGATGCTGATGAGATCTGGCTTGAGGAATGGTCCTCTTCAAATCCTGACCACCTGGGTTTAATCCATGATCCTTGTAGAGCTCCGGCTGGTTTCAACTTACCGAGAAGGGAATGGACATCTCTAAACAGAATCAGGACAAATCATGGAAGGTGTAAATTCTGGCTTCATAAGTGGGGAAAATCTGAAGACCCATTCTGCGACTGTGGTAATGTGCCTCAGACCATCTAGCACATTGTTATGGACTGCCCAAAGAGAAAATTCAATGGATCTGCCCAAGAATTACATAGTGCCTCTATGGAAACAGTGGACTGGCTGAAAAGTCTGGACATTAAGTTTTGAATGTGTATCATTGATCTGTAAATAATGTATATAAAATTGGGAGATATATGTATCTATAATGTATCCTTGTTTTGCCATACGAAATAAATAAATAAATAAAATAAAATTCTTGAGGTGTCCAAGGCGGATCGGAGCAAGGTCCGATCGACGAAATTATTCCGACGAGACACGGAGACGGCCCACGAGGCGCGAAGAGGCCCAACGGGGCGTGGAGTGGGACGACAGCTGAGTTTTTAAATTGAGACAATTTCAATTGAGTCAGTTTTATTAGTTTCTTTTTCCCTGTTCCGTGTTCAATGGTGCAGGTGCTATATTTATTTATTTAATTATATATATATATTTTTTTAGAAATGTTGCAATTTTTTCTAATAACGATTTGCCCTCAATACATTCCTATTTTCGGAATAAAATACGATAGATGTTGACATGCATGAAATAACTTAATTACCTACATCACTCCGCCTAAGAACTTAATTTATTAAATTAAATGTTTATTGAATACAGTGTGGGTATTCAAACCTGCCTATCCAACCCATTGCATCAGCAAACAACTTCCACGTCTGGTCTTTGTACATGTTATTTTTGTACATAGGGTCGCCTAAATTGTTCAACCATTTTCACTGCCTCACAAGAGCTATGAAAATGTCGCCTTGAACGTGATGTTTTTGTGAGTAATCAGACATACGGATTCTAAAGTCAAAGTTTGATATTTGAAGCAACGAAATAAGAACACAAGCAAAAGCTGTTTCTAGAACGGCGGGTTTTCGACACAACAACAGCGTGACGTCAGTTTCTGGCCTGCTCTGATTGGCTATTACATTGCTGCAGTCGGATAGTCGGCAGTCGAAGATAAAATTCCCGACAGCCGACTGCCAACTGCCAACTATCGACTGCAACTGCATGTTGTGAATGGTGCCTATAGTATAAACGGGGACGACCGCGACTGCGGAATGCCAGCTACCAACTACCAACAACCGACTGCTGACTGCGCATTGAGGATAGGCCTTTAGTCAAAAGTAACGGCAACTGGGTCCAGCAGACCCAGATAAGGGTTATGAGACCGGAGTGGACGTGTGTCTAAGAGCCTGGTACTATTGACTCTTAAGTACATTTCGTTGTAGACTAGTGCGATAACGCTTGAGAATATGGATACGCTACTGGCATCAAACATGTAGACGATTTTGTTCCGTCGGTAGTCTCTCAACTGGTTGCCGTTATAAGATATTCACGTTTATATTTCGGATTATCTGTAAATACTTGCAAATATAATATAATCTTGCTAAGTCTGGCATTTCTCTTATAATTAAAAAAAAACGGCGCCTAGTCTACTGATGCAATTTAGGGTATTTCTCATGTGGAGAAAATCAACACAGCTCCAACTCATTAACCTACTGGTGAGTAAGACTTGAAAATGTCACCATAATCGGGATCGAACCCGTGTCTTTCGTGGCACGCCCAGGCACGCTAGGCCCTTGAACAATTGTTGTTATGATTACATTCGTCTAAAATAAAGCAGGTAATAATATCATGATAAAGAATAATTTAACTAACAATATTATAATAAAACAAGATGTTCAGTAAAGAACATATAGCCTACTTTTTCCTAAATGCATGGGTTTAGTTATAACTCTTTGTCCTCTTCAAGGAGTATAATTGAATGTTGATTGTAGTAGCTTGTTGAAATACAACGTACTATACGGATATTATACGTTGATTGATTGAATCCTCACCTGAATGATATATACACACACTAATACAGCCATCACAATAACACGGATTATGAGACAAAATTCAACACTCACCCAAGTACACGGGACTAAATGACCATGATGTCCGTGAATTTCAAATGAAACAGCAGCAACAACAGGTTCTTACCCAAATCCTGCCTCGTATAAGAGTACACACACTAGTAAGCCTACAGACCTCACAGAGACACAGATTATCAGACAACTTCTACACACACCCAAGTACGCCGGGCTACAAGACCATGATGCCGCAAAATCCCTAAAGAATCAACAACAAAAATAACAACGATAGACTCAAACCGCGGATCAAGGATAAGGAATTTAAATAGCTCTAGTCGAGTGTTGAAATGTGTGGTTTTATGAGTACAGCATATTATATAATCTTTTCGATTGTAAATACACGCTTTATATGCTTAACATTATAACGTGTGAGTAGTTATGAACCAATTAATAAAAAAAACGAAGTAAAAATAAACGAAACCACGGATCCCTTCACTATGAAGCTAGATCGCTACCACTAAGCCACGAATGCAGCACAAGATGGAAATGTAAATAACTTCTTTAGTACGAATGTATCACATTTTGTGTTGTAATCAACGATTTCATTAGCGTCTTTTGGCGCTTCTATAAACCATTTGATACTAAATATGTATTATTTTGTTCAGTATATTCCTTTTCTTTTTCTTTTCTTAGTCGTTTACCCTCCAGGTTGGTGGAACCCACGGACTCAGCGATGGAACTCACTACTACCGCCTCTACGGGCAGTGTCCTAGAGCTGGGAACATCTCATCAGAGTGGATACAACTGGTGAGGTGTGATTGGCACCTCGCCCAGGCGGCCTCACCTGCAGAGCGAACAGGGGCCTCACGAGGGAAGGTAATGGATGATCAGGATGGATAGGCAAGGAAGAGGGAAGGAGGCGGCCGTGGCTTTGAAGAAGGTACCGTCCCCGATAATCCGGATAGTAGGCTGTCAGATATCCGCCCCCTCAATCGGATTGCCAATAATCAATCGCACCGGCACAGCTACATCAATGAAAATGGCACTGACAGATACTACCGAGATTAGAGCACAGTTGTTAACAAGAAATTATTGTGGAACACACCAAAATAGACGGGGGTTCATACTTACCTTTTACTTACCTATTCAAATTAATCTCGGGTCTGGGTTGCCAACTGGATCACTTAAAAGTATGCCCTCACAATAACCTCCACCACGATATTTAAAATGAACCAAGACGGAAACAAGAAACTTTAAACTGCACAATAATTTATTTCACATAAAGAGAATAATTTAACAAAAATATAACAACAAAAATTACGTGGCAATCAGAAGCCATTGTCAATGTAACCATGTCCTCCTGTAGGACTTGTAGACTTTACATACAAAATTTCAGCTTTCTCTAGCTCAAAAGAACGTAATAATAATAATGCACTTGGAATGGATAAGGGAGTTGGGACGAGACATATAGCAATTGTTTTCCTTTTTCATAAACATCACATTTTATTTATAACCGCAAGGCTGCTATGTAGGTGACCTTGGCCTCTATCATACAGTTGTCTGGCCAGCTGCGATACACCCTACACCAAGTCGCATGCTTGCGTCGTCAAATGGACCCACCTGTCCAGCCAACGTTAGCATATGCTAGTTACATCAGAGCCTAGCTACTTTTCAAAACACTTTAAATGTTCACGTCTCAACTCAAATATTATCACGCAAATCTTTTAAATGCTCCATTCAAATATCAATGGATTACTCTAATAATCCCAAATCTTATTTAATTATATAATCCAATTGTTTAACTAGCGTTGTTTAGAGTATAATAACAAAAACGCTTAATGTTTATAACAAAATGTTCATTAATTATTTATAACATTTTAAATTGTTTATAACATTGTCAAACGACAATTGAAAAATTTATACACGCCTCTATTAATCCCGTTCGTTTCAAATTATTATTAAAGATATTTACATAATTATTTACAATATTTATATTAGAAATACATTAAACCACACTTTTATCCGGTTGATAATTACTTAAATCGTGTTGATATAATCGACCAATGAAGGTTAGTTATATTAAATTTCAGATTCAGGTTTAATAAGGTTTAATAATTATTATTATTATTTGTGACGGTAACCTCCATTCAAAACCGTTATCTCAAATTATTTAAACACTCTTGTTAATTTTAACAGTAACTTCACATGATTAATTTTCAAAGGACCTGGACAATACACTCAGCGGAAAAATACCTCGCTCAAAACGCACAAAATTGCACAAAATTGCCCATAATTCATCATATATCTCATTATATATGGCATCAAAATCTTCCACAATACATACAAAAAACCTCCACTTATAAATTCATTAACTTCATTAATATTACTGTGGGAACTTCCTTCACTTATTCAAGGGCAATATTCATCAGCGACCTTTACACGTCCACTGAACTAACGATTATACATCCATAGTTCCACTTAAAAATTCTTATATTCATTAATTGTATCGAAAACTGTTATTATATTTAACCTTCGTGGGTTTCATTCATGAATCGATATGAAGTAAAAATTTGCCAATCACAAATAAATTTAATAGCAAATACGATTAGACACGCCTCCCTGGTCTATCAAAATTGAGATCAATATCTTCAAAGTATCGTAGTATAAAAATACTATCTTCAATAAAAGTTCATCTAAAAAGCATAAATAATCGAATAGAATACAATTAGACTTTGGAATGCAAACATTATTGTTCCAATCTAGAATTGAGGAAAATTCCTATCAAATGTTCATTACTATAGTGTACTCAATAAATCGTAATCAAAGTTCATATTTCATAAAATTGTCTATAATGCAATGGTATTTCAGAACTGACGATAAATGTCTATGTTGCAATCATGTTCATAAAACGACTAGTATTTCCAAGATCGTCGATACAGTAATAGATTTTAACGCTCTAAAATCTTTTAATCATTCTTCTTTCTTGAGGATGACAGAAAATTGGTCAAAGTAATTTACTGAATAGAATTACTTTAATAAAGGGACACGCTGTCTGAATTCAAATTTGCCATAGAAAATCGTTAACTTTACAGTCAAATCGTGACTACAAAAATATGCAAATTACTGGAAGAATATATTTTATCAGTCTCAACTGATCCAAAATTATTTAAATATGCCAATGACATAATAATGTCTCAATGAATCGTAGAAAAAGGCATAAATCATCAAAGTGTACTGAGTACAGAAATATCAAGCAAGAATATGGGGGAAAATATATGGGACAAAAATATGGGAAAAATGGTTGCTCAGATATCGCTAAATGGCTCAAATAAAAAACAAGAAACGTTCACGACTACCTTATCTGTTGATTGAAGTTCTAGAGGAAAATTTCCAAAGAAGACTGCTGATGGTTCCATTTCACCAACGTAAAGATGTGCTCCGACCTCGAACCTGGAACCAGCGCCCTCCGAGAATAGAACTGCTTGCTCCTCCGGAAATTGCAGTGCTCCGTGTAGACGATAGACATCCTTCTGGCAAAACTCTTCTTTGAGAGCCGAGTCTACCCTGGCCTCTCTTGATAATTCCCTGAAGTTCTGGTAGAAATTCGCCATGAAGTTTATTGCAATTATTTCCGCAGAAATGTTCATAATTGTGGAGTATGAAGATATTTCCACTGCCATTTGATATAATTCAGCGTTGGACTACGATGCATGAGTGTAGTTGGATGTTCACTACATGCTCGCTTTTGTAGAATGACGATTAACGAAGTTCCATGCTGCTATTTCACTCCATTGATATATGTCCCAATTGCATTAAAGTTTTTAGTCTTCCATCTCCACTTCCGTTATAATAATAGTCGAAAGTACTGCCAGATTATATTGTTGCATTGTAGAATGTAGCGTTGTATCACCAAACGTAATCTTCAGTATCACGGTTGCAATACACGTGTCAGCCGTAGTGTAGAATGTGGTATTATAAAAGTGCTTCTCAGGTGGCGAGAAAATCACTTTTGTCTGCAGTCTTAAAATGCGAATATCTTCCAAATTATAACCGTGAAAATGTTCCAACTTCCCTACACACCTCAATACTGTAATACACAATTGAATTAGCATAAAGGCAGTAGCTAACTCTTGATAGATAATCTTGTAGACTCGTTTATGTGTGCACTCCAACTTCGCCTAGTTTCACTAACCGTAAAATTGTACTGCTGCACGCTCCGTGCTTGTTCGATGCGGTGGGCTCTGCCACACGTGCTAATGGCGACTTGCTTCACTAAATAACTCGAATTCTGACAGTGTGATAATCAGAAAAAACACTATGAGACATCAGAAAAGAGAAATGAGATATGAGCCATGAGAAAATGAGAAATGAGATACATGAGAGCTCCTCTCTCCTGTGCGAGGCCTTTTATCAACTTCTTAAGGGGCTTATCCATCCCTTCCATAGCTTGTTCCTCCGTCATTGCTAGAAGTTCTAACTTTGGCTATACTTGACGGATTTTCAAATTTCAAAAACTCAAAATTAATTTCTTCAAAATTCCAAATCAATGCCATAACTGAAAATGGATTTCCACAATTCTGCATTCCAAAAGTAATTAAATATGGTAATTTCAGTAATCTCCGTCTCCCTCCAAACTATCATTCATTGGTTCGAGCCTCTCCTCCAATAGCGTAACTTCTTCCTTAGCACAATTCCTCTTTTCCCTGCGACTGCGTCGTAAATCTCAGATCTTTCTCGAACAAAATCATGACGTCACCAATAATCTCAGCTCAACCAGCCTACTTGCATAAAGTCTGCGTCATCCGTGCTTACGTCATGAATATACACGTCACAACTATGACAGCCATAACTTTCTTCACTTATGCCAATACAACCACCGTGGTCTCAATATAATTCAATTTACGGGGGCATTCTCCCTTCACCACGTTTTAAAAACAGTTGCAAATTGTTTTTAAACTCTGTGTTATAAATATCTGAATTCACTTGAACACGAAATTGAATTATTATTGGCTTACTCTTGGATAATATTTCTTCAAGTTTCCAGCATTGAACTTGCCATATACGACATTATTCTCATCATCGTAGAGTTCATAACAGTTGTTTCCATAAGCATTCGTAATTCTGAACGGACCCATAAACACTATTCCAAACTTGGGATAGATTTTCTTACTCACATCAGCCTTGACAGGTCTGCGTAGTAATACCAGATTTCCAATTTCTAAGGGAGCACCAAAACGTTTTCCAGCTACTCTTTTCAGTCGTTTTTGTGCTGCTTTCTGGAGTTGTTCTTTCGCTCTGTCAATTCTCTGCTGCCTTCCTAGGTCGGGATCTCTAGGAACGTGGTTGAAAAGATTGTCCCACGGCCTTTCTGGGTTTCTTCCTAGATGAAGTCTCATTGGCACCTCTCCTGTGCTCTCCTGCACTGAAGAATTTAGACATTCCTCAATAAGGGGTACAAATCTCACCCAACCAGAATGATCATTCGGACAGAAAATTCGAAAAAATTTCGAAAATTCAGCCATATATCTTTCTGAAGAATTCTATTCCGGATAGCGCACGCTTGAAAATATGTCCTTAATACCAAGCCTTTCCATATCTGCAGTAAATTCTAAGGATGTAAACTGAGCTCCATGATCCGATAGTAGATATTCTGGTTTACCAGCTTTTGGAAATAGAGCATGTTCCAGTCTGCTTACAACGTTCCTCGTGTTAGCTTTTTGCATGGGACTCATTGTTACAAATTTCGAGAAGACATCCACGGTAACCAACAGGAACTGATTACCCTGGTATCCCTTCGGACAGGGACCAAATATGTCCGTCGCCATGAGTTCATTTGGTTTAGAAGGAATCATAGCCTTAGGTTTTCCTTTTAATAGAGCGGAAGCATACTTTGCTCTTTGACATTTATCACATGAACGAATGACATTAGCAATGCTGGAACGCATGTTAGTCCAAATAAACCTCTCTTTAAGAGTATCAAGAGTTTTATCCAGACCGGCATGTCCAGTTGCGTGATGAGCTACCCACACTAAATTGACAACAAGTTTAGGTGGCACGACTATTCGGAGCTTTGTATGCGCAGAGTCAGCATACTTACATACGACGTCTCCACTCAAGACAAAGTGTCGTGAATCTCTCTGTGTAGC
Organism: Meconema thalassinum; assembly: GCA_946902985.2. Lineage (NCBI taxonomy): Eukaryota > Metazoa > Arthropoda > Insecta > Orthoptera > Tettigoniidae > Meconema > Meconema thalassinum. The sequence continues at coordinate 211,091,864 of OX336398.1, forward strand.
TGCATAGTCAACATCAGTATTGTCCATGTAACCCTTAAGGAACCTGTACATTTTCCTGATTGGAGCGTGTCTCTTCTGTGACACACCGATTCGGGCTAACCTCCTAACGGTCTCTTGATCTTGCTGCTCCAATTGTACATGGTGTATCTGCACATTTTTGATAGGGTTACGTGATAAAGCATCAGCCAGTAAGTTGTCTTTCCCAGGCTGATGGACGATAGTGGCGTTAAACTGTTGGGTGAACAAAGCCCAACGTGTCAATCTATCACTAGACATGTCAGTTTGCAGCATAAACTGAAGTGTTTTGTGATCTGTAATAATGATAACCTTGTGTCCCAGCAACATTTTTTTCCACGCTTGCAAATCTGTTACAAAAGCTATCGCTTCTAGTTCTGTCGCAAAGTAGTTTTCCTCGTGTTTCTTTAATTTCCGACTAGTGAACGCAATGTAGTGCTTGTTGCCTGCTTCGTCTTTTTGGTATAAGACTGCACTAATGCCTATTCTTGATGCATCAGACTCAATATAGAACACCTTCTCAAAGTCTGGGTACTCCAGTTTAACGTTGTTTCTGAGCATCTCCTTTGCTTTCTCAAAAGCCTCGTCTGCTGCGGAACTCCATTTCCATCTATTATTCTTCTTGAGTAAGTCATACAGAGGAGCCATAATTTCAGAGTATCTCGGACAGAGGCTGCTGATGAATTGGCATGCGCCTACAAATTCTCTGACTTGTTTCAACTTAGTTGGCTTTGGGAACCTTGTGATCGCATCTACTTTCTGCATGTTTGGATGATATCCATCCTTATCAATAGTATGCCCCAAGTAGTTGATCTCCTTCTTCAAGAATTGACATTTTCCAAAATTGACCTTAATATTGGCCTCCCTTAAATTTTCAAACAACTTTCTCAAATGCACTAAATGTTCTGCGGCGTTGGGTGAAGATACAATAAAATCGTCAATGTAGCAGATTACATTTTCCTTTACTTCGTCAGTGAGCTTGCTATCAAGTCCTCGAATAAGTGCTGGTCCACTGTTGACCATTCCAAAAGGCATTCTCACGAAGACCCATGACGTCTGGTCAAATAAGAATCCAGTGTACTGCATACTTTCTTCTTCCAGTTGAACTTGGTAAAACGAAGATGTCAAGTCAAGAACACTGAAACATGCTCTCCCTTTGAACTTTCTAAGCAGATCTCTAATCTTAGGTGGTCGGTCATTTTCTGGAAGAATCTTCAAGTTGATGGTCCGAGCATCGAGACAGAGACGTATCTGACCATTACTTTTCTTGACTACAGTGATGGGGTTTATGTAAGACGACGCCTGTTTTTTTTATAATTCCGTCTACCTCCATTTTTCCGATCAACCCTCGTACTTCTTGGTAGTATTTCTCAGGTATGGGGTATATTCTCTTTTGGTAAGGGGTTTCATCGGTCAGCCTTATCTTATACTTATAGTCTTTAATCAATCCAGGCTTTTCATCAAAAATATCTTGGAATTCCTTTATCAAATCCTCAAATTCCCCCTGAATTTCTTCAAATCCTTCAGTTTTTCTACTGGGTATTTCTGTTAGATTCTCCACTTCATTGATAATGGTATTTAAAATCTCTTCCCTAAGGTCTATCTCCGGACTGTTTTTCCCGTCCTGTTCTTCGATCTCTTCTGTGATCATGTACCCATCATTAAAGCTAATACTCCTATTCTTCATATCAATAATGGCTCCAACTTTCGATATAAAATCGATTCCTAGCACAATATCGAAATGGATCTTGTTCACCACAATAAAGATCTGTTCATAATTCCTTCCATTAATTTCAAAGTTCAACAACACTTGGATCTTGCATTTCACTGCCTTGTCTTGGAAAATTCCTCTCACTTTGACGGTAGAAACAGGTAAAACTGTCATGTTTTCTCCTTTTAATAGACTCTGATAGCATTCATCAGAAATGATAGAAATAATTGCGCCGGTATCCATAAGAGCTTTGTACTGTTGGCCATCTATCAGTACAGAAATAATAGGTAAGGCACATGGTCTTTCCTCTTTGACGATTCCCCTCTCTTCTAATAAATCCTCATCAGTTACTTCGTAAATTTCATTAATGGTAATTAGGTGTGGTGTGGCAATGTATTCATAGTTTCTCACTATCGTTGAGAAATCGGCGTTTTTTGTGTGTTACCAATCTCAAAGTTCCCCTGCTGGCTTGTAGAAGGACCAGGATTGATCACTACATCCTGTCCTTTCTTCTGGTTTTCAGCTTCCTTCTCTCGTAATTCCTTCAAATACTGCTGACTTTCTTTCTCTCTCTCTTGATACTTGTCCGGTGTCATAACCTGACCTTGAGAATTCTGATTCCGATTCTGGTACTGGTTAGTTCTGTTGTAATTCCTATTGTACCCATTGTTATTATAGTATCTACCTCTTCCGTTATTATAATTCCCTCTATTATTATTCCAGCCTCGTCTTTGCTGATATGGACGGTAACTTGTGATCTGTTGTTGCGAAAATAATTGTTCCTGTGAGGACCTACATTTTCAAATTTCTCATCAGCAGGCTTATCAGTTTGCTGAACTTGATCCATGTAGACTGTATTAATGTCTTTGAATTCGTGCCTCTGACCTTTTTGAACCAAATTTGGCATTGGACTCGTGTAATCAAGCCTTCTCAATAGTTCGTCCATACTGGTCAAATCCCTGATATTTGACGATATGATAAGTCTTCTTACTTCCACAGGCAGCATACGAGAAATAGCATCTATCAACTGCTCTGTCGACAATGGGGGTTGCAAGAATTTCAAGCGCGATAACTGGCTCGTGAAGAAATCAGCGTACCGTGTTGGAAGAGTACCTGAATACTTCCTCGAGTATACCTCAGCTCTTAATGAATTTTGTGCTTCTATTGACCAGAATCGTTTTATCAGTGCCTCTGCAAATTCATCGAAATTACTAAAAGTGTACCGAAATGCTCTGAACCATTCAAGGGGTCCTCCAGCTAGAAATCTTTCCACGATTCTCATCTCTCTTTCTCTAGGAATATGAGCTTCAATAAAATAGTCTTTAAGGTTCCTGATATACTCTATCGGTATTAGACTATCAGTATTACTAAATTTTTGAGGTTTGTCCTCAATGTTTCGGATGACTGTCACATTTCTTGGATATGAATCCATGTAATTCTTCCCACTATCACGATATTTCCATTCAGGTTCAATATTCCTATCCTCTTCTTCTTCCCGAAATCTGAATATACGTTCCTCAGGACTAACATCTCTCTCTTCTGTAGCGAGGTTACATCTTCTGACGTAATTCCTATCATCTTCACAAGCCAATCCTTCTGGATCCTTATCTGTGATTTCCGTGATGACTTTCCTAATCAACTCTTCTTTATACGTTTCCATCATGCTAGCTTCTCCTAGTTTCAAATTCTGAAGTTTGCTCGTAGTTTCATTGACATCAGAGACAACCTTATGAATTTGTTCCTCTAACGCGGTTTTTAATGCTTGCACGTCCTGACCTATTTGAGTTCTATCCTCTACCTGCTTTTCGGATAGCGAATCCATCCTTATACTCAAATCCTTTCTAATTTGAACTACCTCAGTATTTATATCTACTTGTGTACTGGCAAGTTTTCATTCAATTCGTTCCTGAATCTGATTGACATGTTCCCCACTTGACCTGTTCCATTCATCTTTCCAAACCGTTACATTTGCAGTTAACATTTCCGCAATATCTACTTCAATGTCTTCCTTAAGTAAACGATTTTGATCTAAGACTTGGGTTCTCATGACCTCTACATCATATTTTAATCCAGCTAAAGAAGCTGTTGTCCTAACAGACTCGTCAACCAACCTAGTTGTTAAAGCACTAATGTTACGAGTACAAAGCGTTTTTGAAGTTTCAATTTCTTCTCTAACTTTATTAACATCAGTTTGAACTTTGGCAATGTCTACAAAAACTGTATTAACTTCTACTTGTATCTTATTGATATCGCTTTGCATCTCATTTACATCAGAGTGAATATTATTTATGTCTACTTGAACGTTTCACACATCGGTTCGAACATTTTTAATCTCTCTTTGAACTTCTTCTACCTTATTTTGTACAGTAGCAACATCATTCCTAACAACGATTACTTCTGCTCTAGCACATAAAATATCACCCCGGACATTAGCAACATCAAGATTCAACATAGTAAGGTCTTTCTGTACCTTAGAAACATCAGTCTTAACATCTGAAACATCCTTGTGAATGTCAGTCACGGCATTCTAGATTCCCTGGGTACTGTTCTGTAAACGCGACACATTATTTTCTAAGTTTACAGAACTGGTCTGAAGAACTTTCAAACTTTCATCCAGCCTACTAGCATTCTCCTCCATTCGACTAGTATTCCTAGCTTCCATCTCCTTCATGCTTTCATGCTAGCTTTCAAATTAGCAGACAAACTGTTGGACATCTCCTCCAACATCTTTCTCATACTCTCATCTGCCATTTCAATAATATTTCAATAATAGACTGCTTTAGGGACATACATCAAACAGAGTAAGATAACAACATCTGAGCAACATCTTTCACCATATATAAGTTTGAGCAATTTTCTGTCTTAAATCTAACTTATAATTACCTTATAATTAACTTTCGTAGACACTTCATGTTGAAATAAACTCAAGCACATGTTCAAATTTATTTGGTTCATTATAAAATATCCTAACACAAATAATTTACATTTACAATCCAAATAGTTTAATTTTATCTTTAATATGACTAAACATGTCATAAGCCGGTCAAATAAAATAAGACTCCAGATCATAGGCGATTTTTCTAAGTTTCCAGCCTATTTAACCTCTCTCAAGTTGTATAAGATCTGATCTTTTCTGAGTGTAATTTTCCTAATACAACAGTACATTTAATCCCTATATAATCACACTCTCAAATTCTACAATTGGCCAAGACATCTAACAAAGAATCAACCTCTTTATTTGAGTCTTCACAATCCCATTGACATCGATAACTTGGTAATCCAATGTTATTCGAACACTCCACACGAAATTGCGGTGCCAATTCTACTGCAATAACTTGGTAATCCAATGTTGCAGATCGTGCCCCACGAAATTGCGGCGCCAATCCTACTGTCCCCGATAATCCGGATAGTAGGCTGTCAGATATCCGCCCCCTCAATCGGATTGCCAATAATCAATCGCACCGGCACAGCTACATCAATGAAAATGGCACTGACAGATACTACCGAGATTAGAGCACAGTAGTTAACAAGAAATTATTGTGGAACACACCAAAATAGACGGGGGTTCATACTTACCTTTTACTTACCTATTCAAATTAATCTCGGGTCTGGGTTGCCAACTGGATCACTTAAAAGTATGCCCTCACAATAACCTCCAGCACGATATTTAAAATGAACCAAGACGGAAACAAGAAACTTTAAACTGCACAATAATTTATTTCACATAAAGAGAATAATTTAACAAAAATATAACAACACAAATTACGTGGCAATCAGAAGCCATTGTCAATGTAACCATGTCCTCCTGTAGGACTTGTAGACTTAACATACAAAATTTCAGCTTTTTCTAGCTCAAAAGAACGTAATAATAATAATGCACTTGGAATGGATAAGGGAGTTGGGACGAGACATATAGCAATTGTTTTCCTTTTTCATAAACATCACATTTTATTTATAACCGCAAGGCTGCTATGTAGGTGACCTTGGCCTCTATCATACAGTTGTCTGGCCAGCTGCGATACACCCTACACCAAGTCGCATGCTTGCATCGTCAAATGGACCCACCTGTCCAGCCAACGTTAGCATATGCTAGTTACATCAGAGCCTAGCTCCTTTTCAAAACACTTTAAATGTTCACGTCTCAACTCAAATATTATCACGCAAATCTTTTAAATGCTCCATTCAAATATCAATGGATTACTCTAATAATTCCAAATCTTATTTAATTATATAATCCAATTGTTTAACTAGCGTTGTTTAGAGTATAATAACAAAAACGCTTAATGTTTATAACAAAATGTTCATAATTATTTATAACATTTTAAATTGTTTATAACATTGTCAAACGACAATTGAAAAATTTATACACGCCTCTATTAATCCCGTTCTTTTCAAATTATTATTAAAGATATTTACATAATTATTTACAATATTTATATTATTTATATTAGAAATACATTAAACCACACGTTTATCCGGTTGATAATTACTTAAATCGTGTTGATATAATCGACCAATGAAGGTTAGTTATATTAAATTTTAGATTCAGGTTTAATAAGGTTTAATAATTATTATTATTATTTGTGACGGTAACCTCCATTCAAAATCGTTATCTCAAATTATTTAAACACTCTTGTTAACTTTAACAGTAACTTCACATGATTAATTTTCAAAGGACCTGGACAATACACTCAGCGGAAAAATACCTCGCTCAAAACGCACAAAATTGCACAAAATTGCCCATAATTCATCATATATCTCATTATATATGGCATCAAAATCTTCCACAATACATACAAAAAACCTCCACTTATAAATTCATTAACTTCATTAATATTACTGTGGGAACTTCCTTCACTTATTCAAGGGCAATATTCATCAGCGACCTTTACACGTCCACTGAACTAACGATTATACATCCATAGTTCCACTTAAAAATTCTTATATTCATTAATTGTATCGAAAACTGTTATTATATTTAACCTTCGTGGGTTTCATTCATGAATCGATATGAAGTAAAAATTTGCCAATCACAAATAAATTTAATAGCAAATACGATTAGACACGCCTCCCTGGTCTATCAAAATTGAGATCAATATCTTCAAAGTATCGTAGTATAAAAATACTATCTTCAATCAAAGTTCATCTAAAAAGCATAAATAATCGAATAGAATACAATTAGACTTTGGAATGCAAACATTATTGTTCCAATCTAGAATTGAGAAAAATTCCTATCAAATGTTCATTACTATAGTGTACTCAATAAATCGTAATCAAAGTTCATATTTCATAAAATTGTCTATAATGCAATGGTATTTCAGAACTGACGATAAATGTCTATGTTGCAATCATGTTCATAAAACGACTAGTATTTCCAACATCGTCGATACAGTAATAGATTTTAACGCTCTAAAATCTTTTAATCATTCTTCTATCTTGAGGATGACAGAAAATTGGTCAAAGTAATTTACTGAATAGAATTACTTTAATAAAGTGACACGCTGTCTGAATTCAAATTTGCCATAGAAAATCGTTAACTTTACAGTCAAATCGTGACTACAAAAATATGCAAATTACTGGAAGAATATATTTTATCAGTCTCAACTGATCCAAAATTATTTAAATATGCCAATGACATAATAATGTCTCAAAGAATCGTAGAAAAAGGCATAAATCATCAAAGTGTACTGAGTACAGAAATATCAAGCAAGAATATGGGGAAAAATATATGGGACAAAAATATGGGAAAAATGGTTGCTCAGATATCGCTAAATGGCTCAAATAAAACAAGAAACGTTCACGACTACCTTATCTGTTGATTGAAGTTCTAGAGGAAAATTTCCAAAGAAGACTGCTGATGGTTCCATTTCACCAACGTAAAGATGTGCTCCGACCTCGAACCTGGAACCAGCGCCCTCGGAGAATAGAACTGCTTCCTCCTCCGGAAATTGCACTGCTCCGTGTAGACGATAGACATCCTTCTGGCAAAACTCTTCTTTGTGAGCCGGGTCTACCCTGGCCTCTCTTGATAATTCCCTGAAGTTCTGGTAGAAATTCGCCATGAAGTTTATTGCAATTATTTCCGCAGAAATGTTCATAACTGTGGAGTATGAAGATATTTCCACTGCCATTTGATATAATTCAGCGTTGGACTACGATGCATGAGTGTAGTTGGATGTTCACTACATGCTCGCTTTTGTAGAATGACGATTAACGAAGTTCCATGCTGCTATTTCACTCCATTGATATATGTCCCAATTGCATTAAAGTTTTTAGTCTTCCATCTCCACTTCCGTTATAATAATAGTCGAAAGTACTGCCAGATTATATTGTTGCATTGTAGAATGTAGCGTTGTATCACCAAACGTAATCTTCAGTATCACGGTTGCAATACACGTGTCAGCCGTAGTGTAGAATGTGGTATTATAAAAGTGCTTCTCAGGTGGCGAGAAAATCACTTTTGTCTGCAGTCTTAAAATGCGAATATCTTCCAAATTATAATCGTGAAAATGTTCAACTTTCCTACACACCTCAATACTGTAATGCACAATTGAATTAGCATAAAGGCAGTAGCTAACTCTTGATAGATAATCTTGTAGACTCGTTTATGTGTGCACTCCAACTTCGCCTAGTTTCACTAACCGTAAAATTGTACTGCTGCACGCTCCGTGCTTGTTCGATGCGGTGGGCTCTGCCACACGTGCTAATGACGACTTGCTTCACTAAATAACTCGAATTCTGACAGTGTGATAATCAGAAAAACCACTATGAGACATCAGAAAAGAGAAATGAGATATGAGCCATGAGAAAATGAGAAATGAGATACATGAGAGCTCCTTTCTCCTGTGCGAGGCCTTTTATCAACTTCTTAAGGGGCGTATCCATCCCTTCCATAGCTTGTTCCTCCGTCATTGCTAGAAGTTCTAACTTTGGCTATACTTGACGGATTTTCAAATTTCAAAAACTCAAAATTAATTTCTTCAAAATTCCAAATCAATGCCATAACTGAAAATGGATTTCCACAATTCTGCATTCCAAAAGTAATTAAATATGGTAATTTCAGTAATCTCCGTCTCCCTCCAAACTATCATTCATTGGTTCGAGCCTCTCCTCCAATAGCGTAACTTCTTCCTTAGCACAATTCCTCTTTTCCCTGCGACTGCGTCGTAAATCTCAGATCTTTCTCGAACAAAATCATGACGTCACCAAGAATCTCAGCTCAACCAGCCTACTTGCATAAAGTCTGCGTCATCCGTGCTTACGTCATGAATATACACGTCACAACTATGACAGCCATAACTTTCATCACTTATGCCAATACAACCACCGTGGTCTCAATATAATTCAATTTACGGGGGCAGTACCATCCCGGCATTTGCCCGAAGACGAAGTGGGAAACCACGGAAAACCACTTCGAGGATGGCTGAGGTGGGAATCGAACCCCCTCTACTCATTTGGAACACCCGAGGCTGAGTAGACCCCGTTCCAGTCCTCATACCACTTTTCAAATTTCGTGGCAGAGCCGGGAATCGAACCCAGGACCTCCGGGGCGGCAGCTAACCATGCTGACCGCTACGCTACGGAGCCGACTCTACGGTTACATATTCAATTATAATAGGCTAATATCCTACCGGTCACCTCCTTTAGGACAGTTTAAACCTCCATATGTATGATAAGCTGAATTGTTGCGATCTGGCCTTGTTGAATCGAAAGTTATGGTCGGGCTATAATACTTCCATGATTCATACAACCACCATCCTGAAACTATTAGGCGGATGACCTTGTAGTTTGGACAAAAGACGTTACCCACATTAAGGTATATTGTTGTAAAATTTAGTAGAGATCGGATGATTAGGTATGTCGTAATTTGAATTAAGCTTTGAACATTTGGGTGGCCACCATTACTTTTCCTTCAATATGGCGGCGATATAAATCATGACACTGAGGTGCCCTTTACTAGCGCTACCTCTGTACCAAATTTCGTTCAATTCGGTTTCACCGTTTTTGAATTGATAGAGGGAATCGATTTGCACACATACATGGCCGCCATCCACAAATTATTGGGCTGATGACCTTGAAGTTTGGTGAAAAGATCCTTCATACATAAAGGTATAATGTTGAAAAATTTGGTAGAGATCGGATGACTAGCTTAGTCGTAATTTGATTTAAGATTTGAACATTTGGGTGGCCGCCATTACGTTTCCGTGAAGATGGCGGCGATAAAAAACATGACACTGAGGTGCCCTTTGCTAGTGCTACCTCTGTACCAAATTTCGTTCAATTCGGTTTCACCGTGTTCGAATTGATAGGGGGGGGCAGACATTCAGCGCACACTCACTCACACACACACACACACAGACTCACACAGAGACAGACACAAAAATTTTGGCCCTGTGTAGATCTCATAAGTCTACTTTCATTTTTTGAAAAATTGAAAGTTGGCTAAAAAGAACATTAGGAAGCTATAAATATGCACAAAATGCTGGACAGGTAAATGATTGTTAAGCTACCCTGTTCAATGAAACTCTGAGTCAGTATCTCCATCCATGTCTCTTGCAAGTGTCTGGGATCTGCAGGTGTTAGTTTGGCCTCAGGGATAGGCTTCCCAGTTGGCCTCAAAGTTTTCAATACCTGATGAAAGGAACTCTTCCCACCTCGTGGTGTAGCGTCTAGGTCCGGGTTCGATTCATGGTCTGAAAAGAAATATAATTGTGATTTGAGAAATGGAACGAGTGCATTCCGCCTCGTGACGTATATCTGAGCAGGATTCGATTCCCACCTCAGATATCTCGGAAATGGTTTCCCAGTTTTACTCCTGGCGGATGCCAGGATGGTTCCTAGCTTAAGGCCACGGCTGCCCCCTTCCACATCCTCCCCTGAATTACATTACCCACACTTATATAGCAGTTACAAAACACAGGTTATCAGACGTACCCTCAAGTACACGGGGCTAAGTGACACGAAGTCAAAGCCCCTTTAATGAAACTATAGGTCTTTATTAGATTTCGCCTTTAAATTAGGTTTGCCATGCCGTCCGTACATGGTACAACGCCGTGACGTTTGCAGCTGAATTTCCTTTAGGTTTAGCCAGATCATTTTGCAACAATTGACATTATTTTTACCATTCTTGATAACCTTCTCTAGTGCTACTCAACTGAAGCCCCATTTGTTGTAATGTCCAAGTTTGCAACATAGCGTGCTTTGTAGTTTGTATTTGTTGTCTCCAACATTTGGTAGGCATGGCATGACAAAACTCGTGTTACGGTGACTTGTTTTACATCGGAGGTTTTACAGTGCAGATTTTCAGTGAGAGACATTTCACAATATTTAATTGGCGAACATAATGACAATATACAAGTTGCCGTCATGTTAGTTGGAGTCGTTATTGATTCTCGTTCGAACTGCGTGGTTTGTAACACATGGAGTTCTTGGCAATTTGTGGATTCCGAATGATTGTATGTTTATAGTGGTGATTTACAATACCTCTACAGTAATCAAAGTTCAGTTTCACGAGCCTATTTAAGCGAATTGATAGATTTTTACCGTCGGTACTTCATTGTCTGTCAAAATAATACTTAATCTACTCACAGCATATCTACTTAGTGTGTCCCTAGGAACAAGAAGACCGAATGTAGCATTTTTATTACTCTGGTCTATAAGCAGCCACAATCACTTATTCATTTCATCAATTCTATAGCAATGATTACAACTTATTCGACCAGCGTAACTGTCGTATTTGTTTTACTGTTGTTGACAAACATATAACCGCCCCTTATCACCGTGAACTTCCTCCTCTGATTTATTGTACCATGAGAATGATTTCGCGTAGCCTATTGGTACCGTATAAGTAAGGCTTTTAATTAACTCCTCAGGGCTTTTCTTGTGTTCTCGTTTCCTGAACACAATGGAGGAACAACTATTTATTAAAAGTGAGCCAGACTGGTTGACTCATCCGTTTGAATTCCATAACATTGTGAGTTGCATTTTGATTCGTATATGGTGTAACATTGCATTCTTAGTGATGTGCATGACAAGTGAGGTTTAGTGACTTAATACACTACTTAATGGTAAATGGCACGCTAACGTTTAGTAACGTAACTTAGTATTCATATTGATTGGGTCTTACTTACTTTGCAGGAGACAGATGTCCTGTTGCCCACGGATAACGTGAAAAACGAGGCTTCTGATATATTTGACGATGAAAGGCTAGATGTTAAGGAGGAACATGAACTACAGGTAATTATCGGAACTGCGTTATTTCTCTTGTAATAATATAATTGATTTTTAGAATGAATATTGTTTGGAATATTAGAATACTTAGTCTTGTTTTCTATAAGAATACCGTCAGTAGCTGATGTTATTGTATTGATACTGCAGTTCCGCTCTGCTGGAACCCTGGATCCTATTATAGGTAAAGTCTACACAATGTGCCATGATATAACTCATCATATAAGGCATTTTAGATATGATTGCCCTTAAGTGAATGCGCTGCTGGTTGTTATAGGCTAGTGGGGAAGAGGGAAGACTGCCACAGCAAAGCAAGCTCGTTACCGGCATAAAACAATGTTAAGATTCTAACTTGGGCGTCAGCAATCGTAGCATATTTCTAATGAATAAATCATCACCACATCTTTATTTATTAATTGTTGAGAGTAGGTACTCCTCCCTTTTCATAACTTCGCAAGGCAGATTATTGTGAATAAGTGGGATGGCTGGGTGAGTCTCAGGCAGCGGAGGAGTGAACATCTATAAACTACATCTCCAGATATTTTCCCGACTATTAACTCAAGTAATTTGCTTAATTTCAGTAATTTGAGAATTTTATAGAAAGGAGTAGCCTACGCACGCACTATTAAAGCAACCAGAAGTCACATTAAGAAAGGTACCGGTCGTACGATTCAAAAGCAAACCTGATCCATGTATAACCTCTGGCACTACTGCCCATGAAGGGCCTAGGACTATGAAGCGACCACTGCCCGGCCATTTGGCCATCGGATATTGGGGTGACTCGTGATCAGCGCATCGGGTCCCCTCGGCCGTTAATCTTGGTTTTCGTGATAGGGGTGCTGCCTCACTGTCAGACAGCTACTCAATTGTCCTCATGAGGCTGAGTGTACCTCGTTCCAGCCCTTACGTCAGTTTCTAAATCCCCGATGGAGCCGGGAGTCGGACCCGGGACCTCCGGGTGTGAGGGAAGCGCGCTACCCCAACACCACGGGGCCGCCTATAAACCTGATCCATGGCTTGCTCCAATTCTGAAGGAGTCCTCTCACTGCGACTAGAGTGCAGGACATTTACCAAGTGATGATCGTGATCACTTTTAAAATATATATTAGCGGTAGTGTAAAGCAAGTGATAAGATGGGACGATATAGAGTTTCAAGTAAAGAAATGTCTCGGTGGAGTTTATACCCTAGTCCCCCCCCGTCCTTCGGGGCTCTACTGCTTACCACGACTATATTAACAGGAAGTTGCTTGAGACCCTCATGACCTGAGTAGAGACCGTTATTGCTTCTATTTAGTTGTATCGTACTCCTCTTTTCCATTTCCTCTGTTGACCACCAGTAGGTAATATAAGCCGAAGCTGGCACAGGGGCTAATGGGCAAGATGGCCGCCGCGCGCAACCAGCCCTATGTTATTCTTATGGAGAGGTCATTCAGAGCTGGCACAGGGGCTAATGGGCAATATGGCTGCCACGCTGTCACAGGGGGGAGGTCGGCCGTGTATTTGCTAAATGGAATATTTATTATTATTATTATTATTAAGTAATTACTGATTGATTGTATACAATCAAGACCAGCCTTATATTGTCCACTTCTTGGTGTAGTGGCTAGCATTTTTAGCTGTTACTGTGGAGGCTCGGGCTCGAGTCCTGGCTCTGTCAAGAAATTTAATTCTAGGCTGAGGGTTGGAATGGGGTACACTCAACCTTGTGAGGCAAAACTGACAGGAGCTGGCTTTTGATTCATACCGCAGCCATTCTGCCTAACCCAACTTCACCTAACATAACCTAACCTAACCTAACCTTACCTAACCTAACCAAATCCCACCTTACCTAACCTAACCTAACTTCAAAGTCAGAGCAAATATGAGAGCAAATGTGAGAGCACACATAATAAACTAAGTTATAACCTAACCTAACCTATCCCACAGGAACCTCATTTAAAGATTTCAGATTTTACATTTTAAAATTTTACATTTTAACATTTCAGATTTTTGATTTTTCATTTTACATTTTTTAGATTTTACATTTTTGATTGTTTTGTATTTTAGATTTTTTAGATTTTACATTTTAAATTTAAGATTTTTGATTTTAGATTTACATTTTACATTTTCCGAAAAGAGTAAACTACAAGGTCACATACCTAACCTCACCAAACCTAACTTAAGCTAATCCAAAGGCTAATGCACATATACAAAGTATATAAGGGCACATGCAACTATCCTTATGCTAGTCTTATAGGCTACTGTACAACATGATCACTACCCAAACCGTTTTTTTTTTCATTTTGTTGTTTTCTCATTTGTCAATTTTCCAATTTCCCATTTTCAGTTGTTTTGTAATGTCAGTTTAAAGTTTTTCAATTTCATAATATGGAGACATGGATTTTGCATTTCGTTGTTTACACATTTGCCAATTTTCCAATTTCCCATTTTTTTTTAAATGTCAGTTTTAATTTTTTCAATTTCATAATATGGAAACATGGATTTTGCATTTTGTTGTTTACACATTTATTAATTTCACAATTTCCCATGTACAGTTTTTAAAATGTCAGTTTAAAGTTTTTCAATATCATGATATAGAAACATGGATTTTCCAATTTGTTGTTATACATTATTTGTCAATTTACCAAATTCCCATTTACAGTTTTTAAAATTTCAGTTTAATTTTTTTTTTCTATTTTGTCAATAAGGAAACATGGATTTTCCAATTTGTGTTTTACATGTTCATTTTGCATTAGGAGTGGAGAAAGGTGGGTAGTAATTAAAAATGTACAAGCAGTGTCCATACAATATTTTTAATTTTAAATACATGTACATTATTTACACATAATACATTTTTATATATATTCTTTTTTTGTTATAAATTGTACAGTTGTTTTTTATTTTGTTTTCTATTTTTTCTATTATGAATACCATTTTTTAATTTTTGTAGTGTTATTGTTTTATTTCCTAAATTGTTTTATGTATTTGCTAGTTGCAGGCAGAAGATTTTGAAATTCATAACTTAACTCTTTAAGCATGGTCAATGATTGAGTAATGACCATAGGCATGTGTACCTATACCATCAGCATCAATCACTCTTTTATCATCACCAGGACACAAAGCAATTTTGTTTAGTCTTATGGATGATATGTCATGTTGTTTAGAAGCGATAATGTTCATGGGTATTCTTTTTACATTGTTTTTCATGACACAATCCTTATAATCTTGAAAGCTTATACAATTTTTGACAACACCTCTGATAATACCTTTAATCTTTTTGATTTCTTTACCATTTATGTCTAAAGCATACATTTTAGCTCTAAGTCCAACAAATGCTTTTATAATTTGTCCACAAGCCTCGTCTTTAAATTTCCCCAACGTTTTCTTGTTTAATGTACAGTAACATATATGATTAGTAGGATAATCTGATGTGTCCAGGTGTTCTAGGAAATCCAACTTGTCTTGATATACACTTTGGGTGATAACCAAATAAATGAACGAGTCGGTATCCATATACATGAGTTTAAGATTGTTCATTCCATAATAGGGTAGCAGGACATCATAGTGGTGGGAATACATGAGAGTTTTTGAAATATCCAGTATACACATTACAGTATATATAGGCTTATTGAATACAATGTTACGTTTAGCCATGTGGGAAGCAGCTAGGTTAGGACCATAAATTGTTCTGTCGATAAATGTCGGCTTTGCTATTAGCTTTTCTGCCTTTTTGCTGTCAGTCACAAGACGTATGTCTCTTCTTTTTCGGATATTTTCCAATTTTTTTTCCAAAAATGGCATTGTTGAATAATTTGTACAGATTTTTCTCAAAATCATTTTTGGCTTGTTTTCGAAGGTTGTTATTAAAATCAACGTATGCCTTTAACCAAGGTCTTTGCTTAAACTTTAACACACGATTATTTTTTATCAATTTTATTCCATGATCTAAAGCCTGTTTTAATGCCATGTAGTGAACAACATATCGCCTTCGATTTCCAAGATGAGGAATTAGATTTTTCAGAGACGAATCCGTAGGTTTTGTACACTCTGGTAGGAAAGGTAAATCGTTATGTAGATCATGAAGGTCAGATGGGTAATCAACATCAACGTCTAGAATGTATCCCACAGGATCGTCTTTCTTTAGTTTTTCTAGATCAACAGTATCTGGGGAAACCCACTGAAATCCACCATAAGGAAGGGAGTGGCACATAGCCCACCCGTATTGGTTGTTGGCATCATCATAGGTAATAAACTGCGATGGTTTCTCAGAATCATAGGTTTCCATGTATTTATTGTTAGCTTCAGCATACCGATGAGACACCTGGCATATGCCTCTACGTATTCCAGACTCGATTAGAAGAATCTGATCGTAATCCTGTATCAATTCCAGTTCAATTCCTGTGTAAAGGAGCATTGCCTCGAAACTTAAACCAGGCGAAGTAAAAAAGTGTGCAGCATCCACTCGGTGTGTTTCTAGTGTTTTGTTTCTAAACGTTTCAAAGCTGTCTGCAAGAAGGAGTACATCTGATGTTAGGTAGAGGTCACAATATTCCCCTAGAGTTTTAATGTTGAACTGTTGCCAGACATTTATGGCATGTTCGTAGTCTTCTTGACTAACATCTTCCTGACTTAATTTGTTAAAGAATGCCTCTTTTGGAGGTAAACACGTTTCACTTAACGTTTCCCATGAGTCAATGTAGTCATAACAAAATACCCCTTTACGAGTCATGAGCATTGCATTTTCTTTTCCAAAGTACTTGTCTGTTTCAGGGTATGATGTTAAGTTGGAAACTAAGTTTTCCAAACTACTTGGCATTAACCGAAACGTGTCCACAAATCTAAGCTTAACATTTCCTACATATTTGGTAAAGGAAATGTACTTTTCTTTGGAGTTAGCGATAACATCCACTCTCTCAGTAGTACATCCTAATTGCTTTACAATGAAATTTGCGTCGTAGCCACTCATATTATGTAGAAACACAGGAATGGGGTTACGTGTTTTACACCTCAAATTCCAGTTATTGTGAGCACTTCCACGGTACTCCCCTGTAATGTGGCAGTGGTCTCGAACTTTCCAGTCCTCTTTGGTAAATGGTTTTTGACGCAAATAACAGGTTTCAAAACATTGGAACTCTGATTCTTGATCCTGAGTTAAGGCCTTTGGAACATTTAAGCTGTAAAGTCGATCAATTTCATTAGCTATTGAGACCAAACAGTCCATAAACTTTTCTGCAGCGTCAGGTCCACGATAAATAACAGGTTGGCTTGGAAGGTTTGTCTTTATGTGTTCCACAGCAGGTGAGGGTTTAACGTATATACCAAAGCTCATAGGAAAATAATTCTGGTATGGTACGGTATAACTTGCTTCAGGATTGGGTGAACATGTTTGATATGGTGAGAGTATACTTTCAAAATCTGCATAGATAACGTAAGGTATTCTCAGCAATTTTTCAACATTTATAGAATTTGACAATGGGGTTTTTAATAGACATTTCAACCCTAGCAATGTCATGCTGGACACACAAAGCTCTATGTTCTTTTAATTTTTCCATTCCTTGTTGCCCATATTGATTATCGAAGTGAGTAAAACACCGTTTACACGTATATATCTTATGTCCATGGTGAGTAATCTGATGTCCTACTAGTTTATCAAAATCTTTGATAAAGACGTAGTGGTTCTGGCCGGATGATGAACTTAGCAGAAGGAGGTCGCGATGGTCTTGCAGCTCTTGATCCACAACCTTCAGAGGGAACAATTTGTTGTCTTGTTCCAATCCAAATACATTAATGGATATATCGTTGGCTTTTTCAAATTTGGGAATGTCAGCTAGTAATGTAGGAAATGATATTACAGAAAAATCATACTTGTTTTCCATGTTCTTCTATTTACTAATGCATTGAGCATTTTTTTAACCAGTTTTGCTAAAATGGCATACATAAAACACTTTTCATCATTCAAATTTTCAGGATTAATGCAGGCTTTTCCTGCTTTTATAGCTGCTGGTAATGGAATATATGTGCTGCCACGCAAGGGATTGTACTTATTTATTTTCAATCGTACTCCTTCCACTGCTAACAAAGCCCAATTACTGCCTTTTAGCTCAGATTCTTCCATTTCCGCAGTTAACTTTGTAAATTGAGTTTCCAAGAAACTACTCAAGTCTGTTTCCAAAAATAGGGCCTGATTTCGTGTTTTAAAAGCACGATCTGTAATTTCATTGGTAGATGTATGAATGAATCTACATTCAGCCACAAGATTAACTTTGATTGACTTGTGCATTGCTAGTTCTTTCTGCATAGCTTGTATTATTTGCTGTTTGGACTCGTTAAGGTATGAATTTAAATCCTTACACGTGTCACAACGTATGAAAAAGGATTTAAGACGACCTTGAAAAGACGTTTCATATTCAGTAAGTCCATTTTTGTCAGCAACCATTGAAAGCAGGTAATGTTTTGTAGGCTCAGTTTTTTGTCTTTTAGCTGCTGACACAACATTACAACATTCTTCATGACGACGTCCGTTGTAGACATTGTTGAATTTACTACCACAAGTTTTGCACTCTTGAAACTCACTACACGATACTTCATGACGCTTTCTATGATAGTCTCGAAGAAAAGTCTTTCCACACTCTTTACACATATAACTAGTCATGGTTTCTTCCATCATGGATGTTGATTTCTGCAAACAGCTGCTTACTGCGTATCACAAGGCTGTAGGCTGGTCAGTGAGACGGACTTTCACGATGTGAACACTGCAAAAGGTAGTAATCAACTGATTGTATTCCTGCTAAGAGAGACCTCTTATATAACCTAATCAAGACCAACAGCTACTTACCACGTAGTACACGGCTAGAGCCTAGTGTGTGAGACGATCTTTCACAATGTGATCACTGTTAATTGTAGTAGTCAACTGAAAATATTCTTACACCCTACTAAAGGTTATCAGGTACTTACTGCATATCAGAAGGCTGTACACTCATATGTTAGACACTCTCTCTTGCTAAGGACCCCTATATTCCCTATACAAGGCTATACATGTTAGTTCTAAACACTTAATGGTTATTTGTATATTAAATTTATGTACACAGTTTATACGAGCACGTTTTTCACGCAATAAAAAATTGTCAAATAGCCACATGCGACACGCAAAGTATGTTTCCGCTATCTAGCGGTGACTATGAGAACTACCTGAACGACAGCATGGCACTTAGCGCTCCATATCATTACTGAACGATCAGCATGCTATCTAGCGGTCGATATCAAAAATTACCCAATTACCAGCATGCTACCAACCGGTCGATATTACAACCCACTCAACTACTAGTATGCATTCCAATAATGAACACATTTGCTCATATCCACTAACAATACACAGCGGGTTTGCTTTATCGTTTAATACAAATATATCTTGTTTAAATAATGTAACAAAAAGTTATGACACAATTGTATGGGAATGTTGCATTACCTATAATGTAATAGTATGCAAGTGTTTTAACATTTTTACAATCGGCTTATAATGAAGGATTATGTTGGTGGTTTATGTTGGTGGTTTATGGTGGTGGCTTATGATGCTTATAGTGGTGGCATATGTTGGTGGATTATTTTTGGTGGTTTATGTTAATACCTTATTTGTAATGGCTTATTTGACAAGTTATTTTTGTCAATGTATTTAGAGGATTTGTCTCTTGGTCTTGGAAAGTATCTCAACCTTTTTTATGGTAGCATAATGCTTACCGCCGTGTTTGTAAGCAACTACAACACACTAAAATTCCAAGAATCCAAAGTACTCTAAGGTTAATGATTGTCTCTCAACTCCATTCAACGCCTAGTCAAAAACATTATATATTTTTAAAATTAAAAAAAAAAGGTAAATTGGGGGAAGTAGGCTATATGTTTAAACTAAAAATCATATCAAATCATATGCTAACTCTAACACCTACGTCTATCCCACTCTCAGTCAAAAAATATAATATTCTTCAAATTTTTCCAAAACAATATTTGGAAAGTAGGCCATATTTTGAAAACTAATCATCCTATAAGGCCATATATAGACTCAAACCAATGGCTTTTATATCCTTAATCGTAAGAACAAAATATGGAATTTTTGACATTTTTTCCAAAAATGATCATTTTAAAACGGGGGCTATATTTTGGGCGGGTCTGATCCCTATGGACTGGCCCATGCATTTTATCCAAATTATGTCACAGGGACCCGTCAACAAGGACCCGTCCTCCGGGACCTGAAAAAAAATGACTCCCTTCAAAAAGGACCCGTCCAAAGTGTGCGTGCGGGGAACATACGATTACGTCAGCTAAATATCTCATCTAGAGTTTTAAATTTAGCCACTATGACGCGCTCAACACAGGAAGTGCGTGGAAACATACGATTACGTCAGCGAAACATGAACTCACTTGTCTGTTGTAAGAGTATCACTTTAGTAGTGACATCAAGCAGCAAAAGACGTTTTCTTACACTCAATCCATCATTATGGTAAGCTCTTTTTTTCTTATCATCATGGAAAGCTCTTAGAATAAAATGATAGCGGTTCTGGTCACTTATAGCTAAACTGTAATAGACATTTTTTTTGTTTCTTTATAGGCTACTACAGTAAACATTCTCAATGCTATGGGGTAGAACGGCGGATTAGAGAGAAAAAAGCTCACTGAATTACCAATGCATACTCCATTCCGTATCATCAACATTCGAAAAGTGGACACAATGTATGGAGAACGTGTACTGTGTGTTAGTGAAAATTTTCAGACATTCCTTCCTACACGTTTTAATGATATGTCAGAAAGTGTGCTTGAGGATCTAAATCATGGTGGACATTCTCTATATCTAATTTATGAGAGTATAAAAAACAATAGATGTATTGTACGTTTTAACGAATTAAAAAACTCTTATGCTGAATAATAATTAATACTGTTTTTATTTCTTACTACCCCCACCCCACCCCAGTAGTTTTTAAGAGTTCTACAAACACCCTCTTCCTCCACATTCCCCCACAACTTTTGGACTTTTTGATCACTCCTCGTAGGTTTAGGTTAGGTTGAGTTAAGCTACGGCCGCCATTTTGGAACTTTATGATAACACATCGTAGGTTTAGGTTAGGTTAGGTTAAGTTAACCTACAGCTGCTATTTTAGAACTTTTTGATCACACCTCGTAGGTTTAGGTTAAGTTAGGTTAGGTTAGGTTAAGTAAAGCTACGGCCGCCAGTTTGGAACTTTTTGAACACACCTTGTAGGTTAGGTTAGGCTGGGCTTGGTTTGGTTAAGTTGCAACTACATTTTTGGAACATTTTGATCACACCTCGTAAGTCAGGTTAGGTTAGGTAAGGCTAGGTTAAGTTAAGCTACGGCCGCCATCTTGTTAGGTTAGGCTAGGTTAAGTTAAGCTACGGCCGCCATCTTGTTAGGTTAGGTTAAGTTAAGCTACGGCTGCCATCTTGGCGGTGGAGCTGTGGCGGTTGTCACAGAACCGCTACAAACACACTACTACGCAGTTTTTGTCCTAGGGACCTGAAATTTAGTTTTTGGGTAGAGGGGGTAAAGACCTTTCATTTACGTTAAACAAACTTTTTTGTAAAATTCTTAGTTCCCAAAATATAGACAATTTTGAAAATTGGACTTTTTTGGAAAAACTGAAAAAATGTTAAGTTTTGTTCTACCAATTAGCGACATAAAAGCCATTGGTTTGAGTCTATATATGACTTTTTTAGGATGATTAGTTTTCAAAATATCGCCTACTTTCCAAATTGAACTTTTTTGGATTTTGTCCCGGAGACCTGAAACTTGGTTTGTGGGTAGTGGGGGTAAATACCTGTCACTTACGTTAAACAAACTTTTTTTGTAAAATTCCTAGTTTCCAAAATATAACCCCGTTTTAAAATGATCATTTTTGGAAAAAATTTCAAAAATTCCATATTTTGTTCTTACGATTAAGGATATAAAAGCGATTGGTTTGAGTCTATATATGGCCTTATAGGATGATTAGTTTTCAAAATATGGCCTACTTTCCAAATATTGTTTTGGAAAAATTTGAAGAATATTATATTTTTTGACTGAGAGTGGGATAGACGTAGGTGTTAGAGTTAGCATATGATTTGATATGATTTTTAGTTTAAACATATAGCCTACTTCCCCCAATTTACCTTTTTTTTGAAAATTTGAAGAATATATAATGTTTTTGAGTAGGCGTTGAATGGAGTTGAGAGACAATCATTAACCTTAGAGTACTTTGGATTCTTGGAATTTTAGTGTGTTGTTGTTGCTTACAAACACGGTGCTAAGCATTATGCTACCATAAAAAAAGGTTGAGATACTTTCCAAGACCAAGAGAAAAATCCTCTAAATACATTGACAAAAATAACTTGTCAAATAAGCCATTACAAGTAAGGTATTAACATAAAGCACCAAAAATAATCCACCAACATATGCCACCACTATAAGCCTCCACCATAAGCCATCATAAGCCACCACCATAAACCACCAACATAAACCACCAACATAATCCTTCATTATAAGCCGATTGTAAAAATGTTAAACACTTGCATACTATTACATTATAGGTAATGCAACATTCCCATACAATTGTGTCATAACTTTTTGTTACATTATTTAAACAAGATATATTTGTATTAAACGATAAAGCAAACCCGCTGTGTATTGTTAGTGGATATGAGCAAATTTGTTCATTATTGGAATGCATACTAGTAGTTGAGTGGGTTGTAATATCGACCGGTAGGTAGCATGCTGGTAGTTGAGTAATTTTTGATATCGACCGCTAGATAGCATGCTGATCGTTCAGTAACGATATGGAGCGCTAAGTGCCATGCTGTCGTTCAGGTAGTTCTCATAGTCACCGCTAGATAGCGGAAACATACTTTGCGTATCGCATGTGGCTATTTGACAATTTTTTATTGCGTGAAAAACGTGCTCGTATAACCTGTGTACATAAATTTAATATACAAATAACCATTAAGTGTTTAGAACTAACATGCATAGCCTTGTATAGGGAATATAGGGGTCCTTAGCAAGAGAGAGTGTCTAACATATGAGTGTACAGCCTTCTGATATGCAGTAAGTACCTGATAACCTTTAGTAGGGTGTAAGAATATTTTCAGTTGACTACTACAATTAACAGTGATCACATTGTGAAAGATCGTCTCACCCACTAGGCTCTAGCCGTGTACTACGTGGTAAGTAGCTGTTGGTCTTGATTAGGTTATATAACAGATCTCTCTTAGCAGGAATACAATCAGTTGATTACTACCTTTTGCAGTGTTCACATCGTGAAAGTCCGTCTCACTGACCAGCCTACAGCCTTGTGATACGCAGTAAGCAGCTGTTTGCAGAAATCAACATCCATGATGGAAGAAACCATGACTAGCTATATGTGTAAAGAGTGTGGAAAGACTTGTCATCGAGACTATCATAGAAAGCGTCACGAAGTATCGTGTGGTGAATTTCATGAGTGGCAAAACTTGTGGTAGTAAAT
Source organism: Meconema thalassinum (assembly GCA_946902985.2). Classification (NCBI taxonomy): domain Eukaryota; kingdom Metazoa; phylum Arthropoda; class Insecta; order Orthoptera; family Tettigoniidae; genus Meconema; species Meconema thalassinum. The sequence continues at coordinate 211,115,295 of OX336398.1, forward strand.
TCAACCATGTCTACAACGGACGTCGTCACGAAGAATGTTGTAATGTTGTGTCAGCAGCTAAAAGACAAAAAACTGTGCCTACAAAACCTTACCTGCTTTCAATGGTTGCTGACAAAAATGGACTTACTGAATATGAAACGTCTTTTCAAGGTCGTCTTAAATCCTTTTTCATACGTTGTGACACGTGTAAGGATTTAAATTCATACCTTAAAGAGTCCAAACAGCAAATAATACAAGCTATGCAGATAGAACTAGCAATGCACAAGTCAATCAAAGTTAATCTTGTGGCTGAATGTAGATTCATTCATACATCTACCAATGAAATTACAGATCGTGCTTTTAAAACACGAAATCAGGCCCTATTTTTGGAAACAGACTTGAGTAGTTTCTTGGAAACACAATTTACAAAGTTAACTACGGAAATGGAAGAATCTGAGCTAAAAGGCAGTAATTGGGCTTTGATAGCAGTGGAAGGAGTACGATTGAAAATAAATAAGTACAATCCCTTGCGTGGCAGCACATATATTCCATAACCAGCAGCTATAAAAGCAAGAAAAGCCTGCATTAATCCTGAAGATTTGAATGATGAAAAGTGTTTTATGTATGCCATTTTAGCAAACCTGGTTAAAAAGAATGCTCAACGCATTATTAAATACAAGAACCTGGAAAACAAGTATGATTTTTCTGTAATATCATTTCCTACATTACTAGCTGACATTCCCAAATTTGAAAAAGCCAACGATGTATCCATTAATGTATTTGGATTGGAACAAGACAACAAATTGATCCCTCTGAAGGTTGTGGATCAAGAGCTGCAAGACCATCGCGACCTCCTTCTGCTAAGTTCATCATCCGGCCAGAACCACTACGTCTTTATCAAAGATTTTGATAAACTAGTAGGACATCAGATTACTCACCATGGACATAAGATATATACGAGTAAACGGTGTTTTACTCACTTCGATAATCAATGTGGGCAACAAGGAATGGAAAAATTAAAAGAACATAGAGCTTTATGTGTCCAGCATGACATTGCTAGGGTTAAAATGCCTATTAAAAACCCCATTGTCAAATTCTTAAATGTTGAAAAAATGCTGAGAATACCTTACATTATCTATGCAGATTTTGAAAGTATACTCTTACCATATCAAACAAGTTTACCCAATCCTGAAGCAAGTTATACAGTGCCAAGCCAGAGTCATGTTCCTATAAGCTTTGGTATGTACGTTAAACTCTCACCTGCTGTGGAACACATAATGACAAACCTTCCAAGCCAACCTGTTATTTATCGTGGACCTGACGCTGCAGAAAAGTTTATGGACTGTTTGATCTCAATAGCTAATGAAATTAATCGACTTTACAGCTTAAATGTTCCAAAGGCCTTAACTCAGGATCAAGAATCAGAGTTCCAATGTTCTGAAACCTGTTATTTGTGTCAAAAACCATTTACCAAAGAGGACTGGAAAGTTCGAGACCACTGCCACATTACGAGGGAGTACCGTGGAAGTGCTCACAATAACTGTAATTTGAGGTGTAAAACACGTAACCCCGTTCCTGTGTTTCTACATAATATGAGTGGCTACGACGCAAATTTCATTGTAAAGCAATTAGGATGTACTACTGAGAGAGTGGATGTTATCGCTAACTCCAAAGAAAAGTACATTTCCTTTACCAAATATGTAGGAAATGTTAAGCTTAGATTTGTGGACACGTTTCGGTTAATGCCAAGTAGTTTGGAAAACTTAGTTTCCAACTTAACATCATACCCTGAAACAGACAAGTACTTTGGAAAAGAAAATGCAATGCTCATGACTCGTAAAGGGGTATTTTGTTATGACTACATTGACTCATGGGAAAAGTTAAGTGAAACGTGTTTACCTCCAAAAGAGGCATTCTTTAACAAATTAAGTCAAGAAGATGTTAGTCAAGAAGACTATGAACATGCCAAAAATGTCTGGAAACGGTTCAACATTAAAACTCTAGGGGGATATAGTGACCTCTACCTAACATCAGATGTATTCCTTCTTGCAGACAGTTTTGAAACGTTTAGAAACAAAACACTAGAAACACACCGAGTGGATGCTGCACACTTTTTTACTTCGCCTGGTTTAAGTTTCGAGGCAATGCTCCTTTACACAGGAATTGAACTGGAATTGATACAGGATTACGATCAGATTCTTCTAATCGAGTCTGGAATACGTAGAGGCATATGCCAGGTGTCACATCGGTATGCTGAAGCTAACAATAAATACATGGAAACCTATGATTCTGAGAAACCATCGCAGTTTATTACCTATGATGATGCCAACAACCAATACGGGTGGGCTATGTGCCACTCCCTTCCTTATGGTGGATTTCAGTGGGTTTCTCCAGATACTGTTGATCTAGAAAAACTAAAGAAAGACGATCCTGTGGGATACATTCTAGACGTTGATGTTGATTACCCATCTGACCTTCATGATCTACACAACGATTTACCTTTCCTACCAGAGTGTACATAACCTAAGGATTCGTCTCTGAAAAAACTAATTCCTCATCTTGGAAGTCGAAGGCGATATGTTGTTCACTACATGGCATTAAAACAGGCTTTAGATCATGGAATAAAATTGACAAAAATTCATCGTGTGTTAAAGTTTAAGCAATGACCTTGGTTAAAGGCATACGTTGATTTTAATAACAACCTTCGAAAACAAGCCAAAAATGATTTTGAGAAAAATCTGTACAAATTATTCAACAATGCCATTTCTGGAAAAACAATGGAAAATATCCGTAAAAGAATAGACATACGTCTTGTGACTGATAGCAAAAAGGCAGAAAAGCTAATAGCAAAGCCGACATTTATCGACAGAACAATTTATGGTCCTAACCTAGCTGCTTTCCACATGGCTAAACGTAACATTGTATTCAATAAGCCTATATATATTGGAATGTGTATACTGGATATTTCAAAAACTCTCATGTATTCCCACCACTATGATGTCCTGCTACCCTATTATGGAATGAACAATCTTAAACTCATGTATATGTATACCGACTCGTTCATTTATTTGGTTAACACCCAAAGTGTATATCAAGACAAGTTGGATTTCCTAGTACACCTGGACACATCAGATTATCCTACTAATCACATATGTTACTCTACATTAAACAAGAAAACGTTGGGGAAATTTAAAGACGAGGCTTGTGGACAAATTATAAAAGCATTTGTTGGACTTAGAGCTAAAATGTATGCTTTAGACATAAATGGTAAAGGAATCAAAAAGATTAAAGGTATTATCAGAGGTGTTGTCAAAAATTGTATAAGCTTTCAAGATTATAAGGATTGTGTCATGAAAAACAATGTAAAAAGAATACCCATGAACATTATCGCTTCTAAACAACATGACATATCATCTATAAGACTAAACAAAATTGCTTTGTGTCCTGGTGATGATAAAAGAGTGATTAATGCTGATGGTATAGGTACACATGCCTATGGTCATTACTCAATCATTGACCATGCTTAAAGAGTTAAGTTATGAATTTCAAAATCTTCTGCCTGCAACTAGCAACTACATAAAACAATTTAGGAAATAAAACAATAACACTACAAAAATTAAAAAATGGTATTCATAATAAAAAAATAGAAAACAAAATAAAAAACAACTGTACAATTTATAACAAAAAAAATATATATAAAAATGTATTATGCGTAAATAATGTACATGTATTTAAAATTAAAAATATTGTATGGACACTGCTTGTACATTTTTAATTACTACCCACCTTTCTCCACTCCTAATGCAAAATGAACATGAAAACACAAATTGGAAAATCCATGTTTCCTTATTGACAAAATAGAAAAAAAAAAAAACTGAAATTTTAAAAACTGTAAATGGGAATTTGGTAAATTGACAAATAATGTATAACAACAAATTGGAAAATCCATGTTTCTATATCATGATATTGAAAAACTTTAAACTGACATTTTAAAAACTATACATGTGAAATTGTGAAATTAATAAATGTGTAAACAACAAAATGCAAAATCCATGTTTCCATATTATGAAATTGAAAACTTAAAACTGACATTTAAAAAAAAAAACGAAATTGGGAAATTGGAAAATTGGCAAATGTGTAAACAACGAAATGCAAAATCCATGTCTCCATATTATGAAATTGAAGAACTTAAAACTGACATTAAAAATAACTGAAAATGGGAAATTGGAAAATTGACAAATGAGAAAACAACAAAATGAAAAAAAATACCCAGGTTTGGGTAGTGATCATGTTGTACAGTAGCCTATAAGACTAGCATAAGGATAGTTGCATGTGCCCTTATATACTTTGTATATGTGCATTAGCCTTTGGATTAGCTTAAGTTAGGTTTGGTGAGGTTAGGTATGTGACCTTGTGGTTTACTCTTTTCGGAATATGTAAAATGTAAATCTAAAATCAAAAATCTTAAATTTAAAATGTAAAATCTAAAAAAACTAAAATCTAAAATACAAAACAATCAAAAATGTAAAATGTAAAATCTAAAAAATGTAAAATGAAAAATCAAAAATCTGAAATGTTAAAATGTAAAATTTTAAAATGTAAAATCTGAAATCTTTAAATGAGGTTCCTGTGGGATAGGTTAGGTTAGGTTATAACTTAGTTTATTATGTGTGCTCTCACATTTGCTCTCATATTTGCTCTGACTTTGAAGTTAGGTTAGGTTAGGTTAAGTTAGGTTAGGTTAGGTTAGGTAAGGTGGGATTTGGTTAGATTAGGTAAGGTAAGGTTAGGTTAGGTTAGGTTATGTTAGGTGAAGTTGGGTTAGGCAGAATGGCTGCGGTATGAATCAAAAGCCAGCTCCTGTCAGTTTTGCCTCACAAGGTTGAGTGTACCCCATTCCAACCCTCAGCCTAGAATTAAATTTCTTGACAGAGTCAGGACTCGAACCCGAGCCTCCACAGTAACAGCTAAAAATGCTAGCCACTACACCAAGAAGTGGACAATATAAGGCTGGTCTTGATTGTATACAATCAATCAGTAATTACCTAATAATAATAATAATAATAATAATAATAATAATATATTCCATTTAGCAAATACACGGCCGACCTCCCCCCTGTGACAGCGTGGCAGCCATATTGCCCATTAGCCCCTGTGCCAGCTCTGAATGACCTCTCCATAAGAATAACATAGGGCTGGTTGCGCGCGGCGGCCATCTTGCCCATTAGCCCCTGTGCCAGCTTCGGCTTATATTACCTACTACCACCCCTAGTCAGCTCGCCCTCAATTCTGATCCCTAAAGTTATAGGTACCGTAATCATCCTTTCATCTCACCCTAATTAACAGTTCTCTTTAGTAGCTAATAAATTACCGTAATTTCTTAAGGGATCAGATCTCTACCTATCGTTCATGGTATAATGGTGTAATTGCTTAGCACAACTGCCTGGAATATAAGGTATTCTGATATATTTCACTTGCCATAACAAAGTAACTAAAAGGGCGGTGATCATGAAGACATGTTTTCACCGAACGTGAATGGTTTTAGTTGGCTGCGACGTGATTTAGAACCAGTGATATCATGGCATTTTCTCCATGATGCACGGCTTCCACACTTCATTTAATGAGTGAAATAATTCCACTGCTTTTAATCTGATGCTGATTTTTTCCCTATTGCACTTGTAAATATTTTTACACAACATAGCCGCCTCCTCCGCGCCAATTATTAGATGATTTAATTACTGCAATCTGGCCACCATGGCCCTCTATAACGAAGTTACACTGCACACAGTTTTATAGAATATTATTTCTCTTCTTTAGCTCTGATATTGAACTTTGCAATTTGCAGCACGATTTCCAACAGCACGACGACTGCCCATGCGGTGTACAGTTCGCAAGTGTTTCATTAATTCACCTAACAGTTTGTGAAATATTCGACGCGTTACTAGCGTATTCCGCACTGGCAAATAAATGTTTTCCACCGTATTTAAATGATTTCAATAACTGTTTACAGCTTTCAGTACCATGCGGTCCAATGCACAAATATCCGCACTCAGCTGTTAAATTTCGACAAGTACTGTACAGTAATAAGTAAGCGTTCGGATTATTCCCTGGGCGATCAGTCAGATTGCTCCTTCTACATCATCATTCCAAATATTACAAAAATCACGACATGGATATCATACGTTGTTGGCATGTTAAATAACCCATTTGAATTCAGTAGGCCGTGTTCAATGGCAAAATTAATCTCGGGATTTTCCGCTAACACAAAGTTCCTCCATTCTCTACTAGAAAGCGCTATAGTGTCAAGGAACTTAAATATCTAACCTCCTTGACTTTCATAGCGTTCGAAGGAACGACGAAATTTGACATCCAAGCTGCCCTCGGGGTGTCAATTAACAAAGCTTGCACCTGGCACCGAGGCCATACGATATTATTATTATTATTCCAAATATTTGTTACTGGCGCCGATAACCTAGATGTTAGGCCCCTTCAAGTAACAATTTTCATCAGCATGTATATTATTGCCCAATAGAATAATGTCTAATATGCAGTAAATGTCCAACTCTGTTTATTTCGTTGTTTGTGTAATGTTATTTAGGTATTTGAGTCTGATCAAGTTCACAGCTCACTCGATCCTTCCACAGCCCTCTCATGCATCTTTCTCCATGTAATAGCTCAGCTCGCAATCTCTGCGTATAGTCTGATCAAGTTCACAGCTCACTCGATCCTTCCACAGCCCTCTCATGCATCTTTCTCCATGTAATAGCTCAGCTCGCAATCTCTGCGTATAGTCTGATCAAGTTCACAGCTCACTCGATCCTTCCACAGCCCTCTCATGCATCTTTCTCCATGTAAGAGCTCAACTCGCAATCTCTGCGTATAATTTGATGTTACGTGGTCTGACGTAGAATTCCGATATAGGCGCTTTATGATCAAGTCAACGGGGACAATATGTTGTGCCCGTATTGATCCGAGATAACTCTGTGCCGAAAGCCAAATCAACCCTCGTTAGATCCCTTCACCAGCAAACACACATGGATTTGAGCTGGTCCGAACACGAAACCGTTACTCTGAGGTTTTGGGTGTGGTTATGAATCTAATCCAAGCACATGCTAATTAATAAAGAGAAGGTTCAAAATCTACTACAAATGACCGCACATTTTAAGATAAAAACTCGTGTCCTTGAGGGATTTTTTCACCAAAGATCCCTATCTTACTCTGTATTGGGGATCTGGTGGTTAGTCCACAAGCTAACTAGAAAATAAACACACCTGCAAATAAAGTCCGTCTTACATTACTGTCAGAATATCACATCCAAAAGTCCCATATTCCGATTCGACATAAAATAGAATCTAAGAAATGGTACATAAATAGTTCCGACGCAAATAACAAACGTGAATTATTCATCAGATCTATTTATATTGCTCCTATCTTCGGCAGTAGATGCCTATGGCCCTGTCGTTCTACAGCGTCCAGTAACATCCGACAAACAATCCAGAATGAAACTAATAAGTTACGATAGAATCACATCCACCATTTAAATTAATTATTTTAAATCAAGCTAGCTAAATCCTCTAAAAAGTATCTTACAAAACGTCGCATCTGAAACTCATTCTTTAGCTGTAAAAGAAACAAATGACATACAAGAAAAGAAATGTACAAGAATAATCATGATCTCGATTGGGTTGTCGTATTGTTGACAGCTCATCAGCGAAGTCTCATATTTCTTACCTCGGTCCTGTACTGTATGTCACATTGTGTATGGATGCTATTCAAAATTTTGGAACACTGTGTATGATTTATTTCCCCCTATGTACAGGAACGTGTTTGTAAAACAAGTAATTTGCAGGATGATACTGATCTGACTGAGGATATCAAGATAGAAGAATTTTCTATTCCAGAGATTTCTCCAAGCGTCAAAATAGAAAGTCCTTCTTTAGCGAGTGATGCAGATTTGAAAGAGGTAAGTGCCTTATTGGGTTACTACTTGTTACACCTTATAAGAGACCTCCCCTGATCGCCATCTTCCTCTCACCTTTGCAGTTAAGGGAATACAAAATTGTGTATTCAGACCGTACTGATGACAAATGGAAGCTTTCTGTTATTAGGTTGAATTTGGTACGGCAAGTCCATGACAAATGGAAATTTGCCTTCTGCTCGCTTAATAATAAAGACAGTGACAATAATTATTATGACACATGACATTTACTTCTGCCAAATTGTACTTGAAATGATATGTGATGAATATTCCTTCAGATCCTCTCCTCACTACTACAATACATGAAAAATGATCGGTGACAACTGCTATTTATTTTAAAGTTGGAGAATGGGGAATTCATCATATCATTTATTGTGAATTAATCTCAAATATCAAATTATGACGATTAACCACCTTACGCACTTGGTATTAGAACAAATACTGCGAGATGAGTACCGGAACAAACAAAATCTCATGACTGAATATCAGATCAATCAAAATCCTATGAAACGACCGTATCACTTCTATTACCTATTATATCAAACCCTCATCAAAATCAAACGTCGTCAAACCTGTAGGGAAAGGCATGGCACAAAATCAAACTAATGCAAAATCTTACTCGAAATACTTGGGTGTTCTGATTTGTTACATGAGCCTTGACTCGAACTTGTGACCCTTCACTCTACAATGGTGGAATCAGCATGTGTGGATAGACCGATGAACCAGGATCTCATAATCTATAAATGGGTTTTAAAATAACTTTCCCGTCAAATATAGGGCATAAAACAGAAAAAACTACCTTGAAATAAATACAAAATTCACCAATTCTAAATTCGCCTTCAAATAATGTACCCCTCCAGTGAACTATACTGATCAATCAAAATTGACACTACAAATCCACTGATCTAATGTGAACTGGAAACACATAGGGGAAGAAACTTCCCTTGCTATCAATCAGCTGATCCAATGTTAATAACCACTCAAATGTTGGGCTTACTAACGCCTCAGTAAGCCTCAAGTATCAAACTCAATCTCTATCACTAACACATCTGTTTACTTCAGGAAGATAAGTGTGATACATTTCTCGCTGATGCTCCAAGATCACATGTATCTCCGTTGAACAATCAAAATGGCATTGTATGTGGTGAACCGTTTTTATCAGGTTCATTATTTTGTCTTCTTCTTCTTCTTACTATTATTATTATTATCATCATTTCCTTCATGTCGCATTATTGTGACATACGTTTCTCTGTCTCACCTACTGCGTTCAAACTTTGTAATTCTGCGTAAACGTTTCACCAGATGGTGAAACTTTTCACCCCTACTGACACAGTTTTACCTTTGGTTGAAGCATAACTTGTTGCTAAGCTTTGCTTCTCCCATTGGCCCCCTTTATGTTCTGGAGAGGGGGTGTTCTACGACTAATTTTTCTCGAGCGCGTTACTGCGTTCCTTTAGAGAAGGTTGCTTCCTTCCATTTCCGACCGTCATGTGAAACGGTCACAGTCGTGTGTGTCGGGCTTTCGCCCGTGCCCAACGCAACTAAACGTAAGTACGATTCGATCACTTGATTTATCTGGCATGCTATCATTTTTGAATTTCAGTTTATCCATTTTTTATTTTATTTTTGTGTCTCCTTTGATTCACTTACAATTTCCCTTTCTTATGATGATGTGAATTCGATCCATGAACCCAAGTCCCTTCGTCTTTGTTTACGTTAGTTTAGCGAAGCCTCTGTGTTTATTTGTCATCCCTACCTTTCATGTAATCGGTTTTATTTTTACTCAAATCTCTCAGGTCTGAAATATATGCTATTTTTCTGCGAGGCTTTCTAGCGCTCTGTATTACGTCAAAAATTGATGTGCACTCTTTCGAGGCATCTTTCATTTGATTGTCGTATCAGAGTTTTTTTTTGGTCAAGGTATCATTGGAGTAACGGAGCCATGTCTCATTTCGCCTCCAAGTTGATCCTTCCCTCTGTTTTAGGAAAAGTGTGTGAGCGATGGTCTTTGTGTTAGTCAACGTCCATTCGCCATACCTTAATTACTTTGTTTCTTCGTATGTCGTTATATTTAGACATTACTACCTCTATGTAAGCCTATATTTTCCTACAAAGCATATTTCTTAGCTGATTGATTTTTCCTTTCATTTCCTGTCGCGGTAATGTCAATTAATTTAATGTAATGCTCATTTCCTTTATTTTTATGTGTTAATTTTGTGTTGCTTCCTCTGGCTTCGTTATATTACGTAACTCCGTGTCATCCCCCCACCCCCGTTTCCTACATACGCACTCCTCCAATCCCCACCACTTTCACCCCCTACCCCATGATTTCACAACATCATTAGCGTCTTAGTTCTGTTTTTGGCGCGGGGCATTCTAGTCCAGGTCATCCTCGTAAGTAGAGGTGTTCTCTTATTCGGCTCGTCCATACTCTCTATCTTTTTTTTGTTGTATTTTAAATTTTGGTTATCGAGTCGCGCTTACGGTTTAGTTGCACATTGATTGTAAGTACATTTTAATTAATCTTGTTACATCTTTGTTTGTGCTTAAGTTCATTTATACACTTTTCTCTTGATATTGTGTTTGTGTACCCCTTTCTTGGGTACCATCTTTAGTCATTAATTTTATTTTGTTTGTTATTAAGTGATTTTAATACCTCTTCAAGTTTACCTTTCATTTTGTGTTTAGATTAATCCTTACTCTTATGCGCACCTGTTTTAGTTTACTTTAAATACATTAGTAAGTAGTTCACTTTGGTTTCGTCCTCTTTCATTTGTAATTTTAAGTTCCCTCATCTCTCGTTCGATTTCGTCGGTCTTGGCTTCGTACTGTAACGCAGTCACGACCTACACGCTTCTGGGTTCTTCGATCAATAAGATAAATTTAATTCCGCTTTTGATTTGTTTTAAACAATTCATTCGTTTCCTTTTTTGGAAAGTATCTTTCTTTCGATCCGGAATCTTGGGCCCAGCACGCATCGAAAGAGACATCCTTTCCCTGCTCCTTAGCGATCCTGTTTAAGTTGTTGTTTTCGCTTCCACTGTATTCCTCATGCCTCTGCTATTTTGCTTAACGTAAAAGCGCAAGGCGGTGCAGTGGTTATGCGTATCATTTGCATATTTAAGTGAAAACCCATTTCACTCGAACATCAACATAAACAATTTGGCTCCCATGGCCTCGCAGATAGTCTCTCACTGGCTCTTTGTCGAATATTCACATATTATAGTCTTACCTGCCTAGAAGAACATCATTATGGGTTCACCTGCCTTGATGATTATCACAAACTAAGGGCGATAAGTGACTACACCTGTCACCACTCGTCGTATACTCTTACCACATGGCTTAACTTAAAATAGCACATTTTTCATAACACACACATGTTGCATGCGAATTAATGACACATTATAAACCCTACCTTTTGAATCATTAATATTCCACCTCATACATGGGATCTATCTCGCTAATCAATCACCTGCAAGTAAATTCAATGTCTTCCACGGGCTGAATGACCCGGGAGTCTCAACATTACTAATAATAATCTATCACTGGTCATGAAATCATATATTCTCACTCCATCCTGGCGTCTATCCGTGATTTCACACTCATTATGGTTATGTTTCAACATACACTTCATCGAATGAACAGGTGACCCGAAATAAATAACATCCTATAATCTGAAGGGTAACATTCCTTACTTCTAACTATTCGTGATACGCTGTTTCTACTGAATAAGACACCTCGAAATCCCTAGCCTATCACAAATATCAACAAGTAGTTCCGAGAAGAACTATACAGCCTATTTTCATATATCCTACTCATGTTAATTGCCTCTATCAACATACAAAATTTCGGTTTGAAGGCTGTGATAGATTCGTTGATATTGAGAACCGTCTAAATATTTCAGACGGTCGCCAGATTGGTTTTTTATTTATGTACTATTACATTAAGATTATTGTGTACGTGTGGTATTCAAATTTCAATCGCATGATTAGAACACAAGAAGTAAAAGCGAGATTTTAAAATTTCGCACAGCTGCCATATTGTGGTTATGCAAACAATTGAAATAAATTAGATTCCAGTGGATTAATATTTGTATAAGCATTTAACGTGCAACGTTTCACTGCACTCGGATAGTTATATCGCGAGAAACGTCCATTTAAATATTTATAATTCGCATCGCCACGATGTTGGATTTGTGCTCACCAGGTTACTCAAAGTCCTATAGGTGAACATATGTTCATAGCCTCTATGAACATTAAAAAAATCAGTTTGATTGCTGTAAAAGATTCGTCGATATTGAGAAACGTCTAAATATTTCGGATGCTTGCCATTTTGGATTGTTACATGTATAGGCCATAGAGTTATGTACCATTCAAGGAAAATTATTGCCTAGGTTCATTATTCAAACTTTCACTTCACTCGCATGATTACGACACAAGAAATAAAAACTTATTTTTTAAATTGCGCACAGCCGCCATCTTGAGGTGATGTAAACAATTGAACTAAATTAGATGCCAGTGCATTACAATATATATAATCATTTACTGTACGAAATTTCACTGCGCTCAGAGAGTTAAATCACGAGAAAAGACTATTAAAATGTTTCAACTTCGCTTGGCCGCCATGTTCGTTTTGTGCTTTGCAGGTTTATGAAAGTTACATAGGTAAACTCGTATCAGTACCCTTTATCACCGTACAAAATTTCAGGGTGATATCTGTAATAGTTTCGGAGATATAGAATGTCAGTAAAATATTTCGCACAGCCGCCATTTTGAGGTTATATTAACAATTGAACTAAATTAGACTCCAGTGCAATACAATGTGTATAAAAATTTTCTGTACCACGTTTCATTACGTTTGGATGGTTAAATCGCGAGAACGTTTCGTAGGTGAACTTCTAGCAGTGCCCTTTATCACCGTACACAATATCAGGGCCATATAGGTAATAGTTTCGGAGATACTGAATGCTGGTGAACTATTTCGCACAGCCGCCATATTGGATTGGTGAGAGACAATAAAATTTGAACGGTATGGTCGGGGTCGGCCAGAATGGTGCTATGATCTTACCGAGTTTCATTGTAATCGCTCCAGCCTTTGAGAAGTTATTAGGGACACTCACACACACCAACACACACGCACACACAGGCACACGGACAAAAGGTGATCTCATAAGCCTATTTTACATAAAATGAAAATAGGCCTAAAATTAAGGACAAAAAGTATCCTAAACGGACTATGTTATATTTACAATCATAAACCTTTTCTATAAACGGGAATTGACAAATGAATATAGCCAAAAAGTTTAACTTATCATGTTTACTTCTCCCTCCGTAGTCTATGGTGACGGGCCTAATTCATAAATGTGTTGTACACATTACAATTTGTTTCACAGTAATATTTTCTTTATTATCTGGCCCAATAAATATGATACGCAATCTATGGGGCTCCACCATTTATAGCTTACACTCCCTAGCCACTGCGGTCACGTGACTGGATTCTCCAGTGTCGTTTGTTCTCCGCGCGCATTGCTATTGCGTCTATTTTCTACATAAAATGTTATGTTTACATGGTGTTTTACACGAACAAATTATGATGATGATGATAATTGTTGTTTTAAGGGGCCTAACATCTAGGTTATCGGCCCTACGAACAAATGACTTCATAATTCTAGCCTGTATTTTTATAGTTTCCTTCAAGTACCATATTTTCCAGAGAATCATTTCTCTAATTCGCGATCTGAATGAATGTGTCTTCGCTGTTCTATGACGCTCCCCACGGATTTCTGTAAGCTGGGGGTTCACCGATTTGACCCCTGCGAAGGTATGGTCTGTACACAACTCTGCCGTCCTGGCCATCATCCTATGTATTGGTGATCAATTTTGCCAGGCTCCCTTGTCAACGTATTTTGTGTATTTCTACCTCTCTTCTTGCAGTGAAAACCGTTGCTTGTTATTAAAACTTCTTCATGGAATTTTTTGTCGAGTATAATGCTGATTAAAATGTTGCCAACTATCAACTTGAAAATGTTATCAAGTATGTGGCCTAGGTCTAAAATCATAGACTAAAGGGCACAATACGTTCCTGCCGATTACTGAGATAACTATGGTTACGCATAGGAAATTGATTTACAGTATACATTAGAAGTTCAAAGGGAATGCATATTCACTTCAAGCTGGGACGTAAGCACCAAATACACTGAAGAGAACGGATAGGTGCAGCATGGTGGCGTACAAGGCCTTTGATGTTCGCCGTTGATATACACTGCTCACAACAACAAAAAACGCATCAATCTTTAGGTCGTCTGTAATACTTTGTGTACCTTTATTTTGCAGACGTAAACTACACAGAACCTAAACGTGTTTCTTTATTTGTACAGAAACCAAAAATGAACAAAAATACTCACTCGGTTACGCTTGATTGTCCCAAACAGAAGCAGTGGTCCAAAACTGAAAGTCACGGCCCTTGAATGCAACTGGAATCAAACTGAAATTTACACTTATCACCTTTCAGTACTCTGTGATCCCACCTCTGGCTCGTATCACAGCAGCGTACCGGCGTGGCATGCTTCTGATAACTCTCCGGATGGCATCCCAGGGGATGGCTCCCCACTCTTCCAATAATGCTGCTGTCAGCTCCTGATGTGTGCGGGGTTGCTGTGGGCGAATCTGGATACGCCTACCAAGTTGATCCCACAGTTGCTCGATACAATTGAGGCCGGGGCTATATGCGGGCCAATCCATTACTTGAATTCCAGCAGCTGCAAGGAAATCCCTGTAGGTCCTACCAGAATGTGCAGTGGCTCCATCATGCAGTAGTTTGAAATGTTGCCCAATGTTGTCTGCGATGGGCAGTACATGGTTCTCCAGACCCTCCTCAAGTAGCGCATATCTGTCAGTAGCCCCTGAATGACTACGAGATCACATTTATGGTTCAAAGAAATTCCTCCGCAAACCATCACTGATCCGCCACTGTAAGAGACTGTTTCCTGCACGCTGCAAGGCAAATTTCGTTCTCCTTGACGTCGACAGACTCGAATACGACCATCTGACCCAGAAGGCTGAAATCTGGATTCATCGGCAAAGAATACCGGCGTCCAGTGTCGGAGCAGTCAGTTGGCATACTATTGAGCAAACTGCAGACGGCATCCTTGGAGATGAGGGGTCAACCTGGGCACTTTACGTGGTCTCCGCGAATTGAGCTGACCTTCCCTTAGTCTATTGTGGACTGTTTGTGTAGTGACGCCAGTCCCATTTACATTAATTAGCTCACCTCGTAGGTTCCTGGCAGCACTGCGGCCATTTTGGAGGGCCTAAAAACGAAGAAATCGGTCCTCAGCTGGTGTTGTTTTCCGTTTTCTGCCTGAACCATGTCGGCGTTTGACAGTGTGTAGCTTTTGATATCGCTGCCACCATCTGCAGATGACTGGTTGATACATTTTGAGCCACTCTGCCACGTAACGCTGAGTGCGCCCTTCCTGCAAGAGGGTTGCTGCACGCATGTCTTGTTCTGATGGTAAATGCCATCCCATGTCTTGTGCTCTAACCTGCTTGTGCTGATTTCCAATACGATAGCTCACACAGCATTGACAGACCATGCCGTGCGTCACAAACCTCTGTTCTTTGGGGTGTGGTCACAACGATAACTGCTACGGCTGGAGGGTTATGTCCTTGACTTCAATATTCCACCACATTAATGTCACGAAGTGATAAACAAACAACGCTGCAGAGCACCATGGATGGGAAACAGCATGTGTGTTCGCTAGTTCATACCTAAGTTTTGATGCGTTTTTTTAGCAGTGTATATCTGCTTTACATTTATTTAAATGTTAACACTGAAAAATCTTTATTAATATATTTGACATATGTTATAACTGATTAAGATGTGTGTAAGTATTTCTACCCTTATTATTTCCGTTTCCACAGTGTTGGGAAGGAGATTGAGGGAGTTCCTATGGGGCAACGGTTCTTTCTTACAGCCGGAGTTTATGAGAACAATCTTTTTGCGTAGATGTGACGCTCCCAGCAAACGTTAACATGTTTCTGTTTGTTGGTGTCTACTCTTTAATGTTTTTGTTCTTTGCCGTCAGTGATCCCTCATGTGTGATATTTCTCAATATGTAAGTTTATGTTTTAGATTAAACCCATTTTGTTACCTCTATGTACTGTTTAATCAGAATGAAATATGGTGAGGAGTTTGTAAGAAGTGTCCATGGACTATTAAGACGTACAATCCCGCATTTGCCTGGAATTGCAAATGAAAAAGAAATACTAAACCGTTTCATAGAAAGCCGACAATGGGTTTCAAACCCAGCTGTCTTCAGAGCGGGGAATAACTTTGACCACATGGCCTGGATCTCGAAGTTTTGTGACATTTTAAATAAGCTCAGTTCCTTTCCTCATGCCATGTTTATGATACCGGCTACATTTATGAGAACTTTTGTAATAGGCAATGAGTTGGAGCGAGTTATTGAAATGTTTGTCAACGTCACTGCAGTCAGAACTGCTCCAGGCATTCCTTTGTCTGGTGATTCCTCAGGGAGATAGAAACACTGGCTCAGGTCCTTGAATCTTTTCGAATTTTGCAACGATGAAATCCCGGCCCCTTAAAATCATGCCCTGCATTGTTGTCTGAAGAAGGGTTATAACGGCCAAAAATAAGTCGGTGTCATATCATATATTGCAGTTCAAGGTGGCTGGAAATGTTTGCCTACATGATCAAGTAAGGTTTCCTAATAAATGCAACCAGGAGGTTTAAAAACCACCTCGGCCAGCCATAAGAAGGAAACACATGACGGCTTATCGCATTACATTTCGACTTTGTTGGCAGCCCGGTCAAACGGGAAGTGTATTTCTAGAAAATTATTGGTGTTTTGCAGTACCGCAGTAACTCTAACAACTGATGTTGATATATAATGTAAATACAATAGGCCTACTGCTTGCAGTTAGAAGCGTTATGCAGTGCTAAAATGTATGTTAAATAGTCTACAAAACACTCGATCCAGTTGCACTTACTGCGATTGGCTTGCTCGAAGTTTTTACAAATTTAACAGCCATAATCATATATTCTGCTGTGTTTTGTGAGAATATTCAAGTAGAATATATTTACATGACATAGAGTGAGTGATTTATTCTTAAAAGCTGTCAGGTAGAACTGTTGAGGGCCAAGATACCTGTGAGACTGAAATGGGACAAATGGTTGGATTAACCCCTTATAGTCTAACTACTAGAAATTGCTTGTTACATATTATAACATCAGCCCTTAATCATATTACTTCCTTTGTTGCACTTTTCACCAGATTTTCTATCACACTTAGATTTACTAGACCTATCACGGAAGGATGGCTTTTTTAAGATAAGACTTTTATAAAGCAGTAAGATACGCTTGAGAATAAGTAAGTAGGGGCAGATGACGTCGGTGTTCCGCCCCTTAAAGCCTCAATTTCTTAATAACTAAAGAAAGAAACTAATTTCAATCAGTGAAATAGCTAATATATCCTCACTTCAAGTTGAGCTGTGCTGTAAAGTTACATTATTTGTCATTAATTTTATAGAAAGGTTTGATAATTCATCAGAAAATAATGATTCTCTTTTGTCGCTAGGTTATAAAAGATGAAACCCACGACGACGAGAGGGATTCAAATAGAAATCATCCAAATGAGTAAGTAGACAACATAATAAGGAGAAATATAGTTATTTTGTGAATGCAAACTAAAATTGTTGGCATATAATAAGTTATCCTCTTTTTATATTTGTCATTGAACATATTTATTTGTGTTATTGTCTGACATAAGTGGATACTGATGTTTTATTTAGCAGCCCAAATCTAACAATTCTTATTCAGAGATTTCACTGTTGAATGAATTTCAGTGTATATATAGTATGAATGTTTTTGAGGAGATGAATTCTGCAATTATAAGTTAATCGTGATGGGAACAGTTTCTAATGGGTGGAAAACCCTATCATTTGGGCTGAGGCATCTGCTGGTTCATGAACCCAGGATCAATGGGCGGTGTGTCCAGCAAGTTAAATAGAATACTGTGGTTGTGCTGAGGTGCTGGCTCAGGCCCTGGACCAAAACCTTTGTTGGGGCTGTGCAAAAAGGTGGCTGCGTTTCGTGGGTACAATATGAAGGCAAGGCACTAACTGCACAACAGAGGTCGTGGACAATAACCTGGTTTGTGCCAGCGTGGAGTCAACTGCGAGATTGTGGCGCGCAGGTTTGCTTAGTGATGGGTCAGGTAGTCCGTAAGCCTGCCGTCCCCGAATCTAGACTGAGCAGTTGCTTGTCGCCCGCAGACCTGGTAGAACGCAACTACATACGCTATCAGAGCTGAGGGAACGCAGATGTTGGTTTTCCGGGAGGGTGAAAAATGGCTCTCAAAGCCTGGTTTCTAATCACTCAGGGATACATATTTCCTGCCTAAAAATAAATCGTATAATAGAAAACGAAACATTCCTACTAATAATCTGCCGTACGTTTATTTTACATTAACTAGGTACATCTGTCATCCTAGCACACAAAATGAGCAGTGGATCTCTTAACAATCCACCAAAACTCCTAACTGCATGGCTTACCGCTTTGTCACGTAATATACTACCAGGGACACGCAATCCCGCTCTGGTAGCTGCTTGTGTCTTCTTGCCTTAACCACGCAGAACCTAGGTCATCGTTCAGCACTTACCGGAATATTCCTGCACAAAACTATTACACTGAGCGTCTGTAACCAGTCGTCATGCATACAAATTAGCCTACAGCTGCTAAGACACTCTCTACTGACATACTGATTCATTGCAGCCCACTTCGTTGACTGACTGCAGCGTCGAACACATGTCATTGAACTACGTGTCATTTCTTATACGTTTGGAAACTTAGTCTCGATCTTTTGAGACGGAGTGGAAATTCCAGACGTTAAGAGAATTAAGCATTATCTTGTGGGAATTTATCGAGATCGCTACGCCATCTCTTAAACTGCGAAGTTCCTCCTCGTGCGTACTGTACCTGATAATCCGGAAGGGATCCTGTTGGGATATCCATTGCCCCCGCTGGATTGCCTATTTCTAACTGCACCGGCATATACTACATTAGAAATCGCTTCCAACATGGCCTTTAGGGATTTACAGACAACAGTTAACAGAATATTGTGGATCAACAACCAACTACACGGGGCACTCACCTTTACTTACCTCTCGGGGACTGGGAATTCAACTTCGCCTACACTACATCCACAATATTCTTCACCTTATATTTAAAATGAATCACACTCCAACAACAATGGAAAACAATCTGAATAAAATGTATTAACAATAGGGTAAACTAATCTAGTATAAACAAAATAAAAATAAACAAATTTAACAATAGACATTAAAATTAAAAACACGCAATCATTCACACCTCCTTTCAACTCTACATCTTACTACAATGCTGTATTAAGAATTATGAGTATAAAATCTTGGCTTGGTTCTAGGCCTACACTGCGTAAAATTAAAAACTTTAATGAAGTCTCTTAATGGCATTCCAGACACATGGTTTCATTCACAAGCCTGCGTTTGCAGAACGCACGTGCAGTAACTTTGTTTCATCAATGAAATACCGGCACCACGCCGTACTCGAAACTGGTTTATAGACTAAATACAAGGTGGTGAGTTTAAACCTGTTCATATTATATCATCGCTCCCCAATATAACGATGAATCATTCTCGCTAGCCCACAGAGAATGCTTGTGTGTGCATTTATAAAAACACGTAAAAATTAACATTTAGATCTTACAAAAGTTCACATAACTTCTCTGTTTCTTAAACAATCATTCAAAAATATTTTATACACTCTTTCATTCGCACCCCGCAATTGTTCTAGACCAATTCGGTTCCATATTTTCTCTTAACAAAGAACAATCATTCATTCCCAAAACATCCGCTCATAAACACACACTGTTCCAACACAATTGATTAATAAATCCTCCTAAATTATTTAGTAATTAAATCATTTCCACAAAAATTATTTACATGTAATATGTTTATAATAATATCCATTATCTAGTGTTGCTAACGTGACACTTTCGAGATTCTAACTTCTCGGTTTCAATATAATTCTTAACTAAATATATACACTGGTTTTTCACATAACCATCCTTCTCTAACGTTCTGTAGTTGTATATACTGCTTACACATCGTCTTATATAGGTTTCATTACATTGTCGGTATAATACAGTCGACTAATTAAGGTAAACTTTACGTAATTACATAACTTCGGGTTTAATAAAATTTAATAATCGTATTATAGACATGAGTAGACAATCTTTCTCAAGTTGTATTTCCGCTGAAACCCTCCTGTTAACACAGCTAAATCGTTAATTCACAATAACTGGACTACTTGTATACAACGGCTCATATCAAGATACATGCCTTTTTATCAAAGAATAACAATACTTTGACTTCCTTAAAATGCGGAATTCCCTCGCATGAGCACTCCATAGCTCTACAAATCCTCATATAACAATATATATGGCATAAACAATTATCATCTACTATGTTAAACAATAACCAAAAGGAATTAATTGTTATTAACATATCATATGTAGGAACTTCTCTCAAATACTGGCATGACCCTCAGTATCATTGCACATGACTACTGGACTTCAATTATACATGCGTAAGTTCTTCAAACGAAACTTCCAATTGTAATGAACGATATTAGACAGTCGTGACTAACCTCCTAAAATTTACTCCACAACAAGATAATTAACTGTTAACTCGCCTGTCGCAAATACATGTAATAAGAATAATACTCCTGTCTCATCTCACTTGTCAAGCTTTAATTTGTTTATCGTTGTAATATCATGTAGACAAAATGACGTGATGTTACACAAATAGCATAAAATAACACACATGTTATTTATAGCGTCAGATAGAATTCAATCTTCACCGGGATAAACTAGCTTTGAATTCCTAGCCAAAGATTTGAATAATCTTCTATCAAAAGGTATTTCCTCTAGCATGTTAAATGAACAAAGCTCTTAGCTTTACAAATAATAGGAAAGGTTTGTCAATGTCGTAATATTTTTCCACTCTACACAAAGAATGTTCATAGGGATTAAGACTTCGATCTTATCAAACGACTAGTATTTCTTAGATCGTCGATAGTTTATGTACAATAATGATATAACAATATCATTCGATGTTTCTTCTTTTCTTGAAGTGATATGTCATTACATTAAAGTGCTCAAATTAAATGTAATAAGAATTTAATTTGAATCTATGACACAATGTCAGAATGAAAATCCACAGCCTGCTTCCAGTCTCCGACCGGGTCAGGAATGGAATGAATGAAGCCCCCCATCTAGCGGCGAGGATATGAAATGTGCCGGCTGCCGAGGCCTGACGCACACAATGTCAGAATACTTGGTTTAAATGAAATTATTAAAAATTCGGGAGTCAAAACGACTAGTCCCCAATGAGGCAATGTAATTCCTCAAACAAAAATTTTAATGTCAGTTCCACAACTGATCCGTAGAATAAAATTGAAAAATAGATGAAATGCAATCATCTTCTAAATAATCTTGAAGTATAAAAATCTCAACACACGTCTGAAGTGTAAAATACATAAAAGCACTGAAATACATGAAATATGAAAATATATAAATATGGAATAAGATCGCTGGAAATATGGAATAAGATCGCCGGAAATATGGAATAAGTTCGCCGGCTCAGAATGTTACTAATCAAGCTCTATATAACAATTCAGATACACTAATACATTATTTGGACGAAAACTTGAAGATCTATGTAAGTATTCCCACAATACTTTAGATGTTTCCTCAGTACAAGACACCGAGATGGATATCCATTCGAACCTCGGATCTGCGACCTCAGAGATAAGACACGTCCCTCTCTGGATTTCACCAACATTCGCCTGGGCTCGAACGACATCCTTCTGGCAAATTCTTCTGTGTTGCTGGGCTACCTTTCCCTAGCATCTTGACAAATCTCTTCTGTAATGTCTTCATTCTCCGTCGTAAATATATAGCTGCTTCTTCATTGGAATATAATTGTGGAAATATTCATATAAATGGTGAATGAAATATTTCCATTGCTAATTGATGTTATATTAGTGTTCGTAGACTGACGAAAATGCACAAGATGGACCGTACACTACGTCTGTATTCAGGAATACGGTGTCTAACGAAGCTCCATCGTTGTTATCGAATATGTCTCTGGCGCATGACTATTTAGTTCATCATATCAACAATGTTAATTAAGTTGAATGATAACGTTTGAAGAATAATAGTAGTCATTCTGTTAATGTTTATGTGTTGCGCCAATATTAAAAGTTCTCCGCTACTGATCACTTGAACGGCGTTTGTCAACTTCACGTTGCAATTTATAATGATATTCAGCTTTATTTCCAACACATTTGGAAATCTAACTTGACAGGCTTATATTGTCGAAACGGTAAGTTTTAAAGCGCTCGACTTTTCACAATATATAGTATGCGACCTGTTCTTAATATATATTCGCTTATTTAACTTCAGATCTCAATTATATAAGAGATATAATCAATTCAATGTTCCTCGCAACTTCACGTAGAATGGAAGTGCGGTGACCTCCTACGTTCCACCTAGCTATCCTCGCGTCTCCACAAGTTGACAGTCGTCGCACTCGGACTAAGCCTTGGGATCTCTGTTAACCCAGTAAAAACACATCCTCACTCTTCAAAGTCTGCTGGAATAAGAACCTCGATCCTTGGATCTCCCCCTCCAAGTCGAATTTTTGGCGGCCATATCAATCTCCCACCATAATTTTAGCGCGTAGATTACTAATGCTTATTACTGCGTAGATTAACCGATCTGCGGTTTTTAAAGTATCAGACATAATTTCTCTTAATATTCTCTTCATTACCAAATAAGAAAATCTTCTTCTAAGGGCCTAAATGCATAATTTCATCATATTGTGTAATTAAAGTTGATCCCGTCTTCAATAAGACCCCTTCTCATTGGCTCTGGGCTGGGATCCAATAGCATAATGTATAACAATATTTATAATATTAATCTCCAAACTCGCTGTTGCTATGCGAAATATATCCTTCTAGAAGCGTCCATTGTGCAACATATCACGTGATCGGGCTCTCCCACATTCTCGAGCTTGCAACACTACACTCCTGTGTCACACTTCCAGAAATTATATTTGCTGGTTAAATTTTATCATGGGGACGGAAAATACTCTCATTTTGTCCCTAAATAATTCAATGTACGGGGGCATTCCTCCGTCATCTCAAGTTAAAAACAGTTGCAAATTGTTTTTAATCATTCTAATTCAAGACTTTTGATATGTCACTTGAACTCGTATATTGAATTATTTTAGCCTATTTTCTTATGATACTTTTTCACATTTTTAGCATTGAATTTTCCTAGAATAACGTTGTTTTCATCGTCAAACAACTCATAACAGTTATTCCCATAAGCATTAGTTATGCGGAACGGGCCAATAAATATAACTTCGAACTTGGGGTATATTTTTTGCTCACGTCCGCTTTCACTGGTCTGCGCAATTAGACCGTATTTCCAATTTCCAACGGCGTACCGAAACGTTTTCCTGCAACTCGTTTCAAGCGCTTCTCTGCTGCTTTCTGAAGTCTTTCTTTCGCCATATCGATCCTCGCTTGTCTTCCTTGATTAGGATCTCTGGGAATGACATTAAATACATTGTCCCATGGCCTTTCTGAAATCCTTCCTAAGTGAAGAATCATAGGAACTTCTGCCGTGCTTTCTTGAACTGTGGAGTTCAAACAATCTTTAATCATTGGCACGTATGTTACCCAACTGGGGTGATCATCTGGGCAGGAAATTCTGCAGAATTTGCTAAATTCTGCCATATAGCGTTCGCTTGAATTTGACTCTGGATAACGCACGCTTGAAATGATGTGCTTAATTCCCAACCTTTCCATGTCTGCTGCGAATTCGGCTGAAGTGAACTGCGCTCCATGGTCTAATAAGAGATATTCTGGTTTCCCAGCCTTCGGAAACACAGCACTCTATAATCTGCTCACAACATTTCTGGTATTGGCTTTTTGCATAGGATTCATGGTAACGAATTTAGTGAAGACATCAACAGTCACTAACAGGAACTGATTACCCTGATATTCTTTCGGACAGGGACCAAAAATGTCCGTGGCCATCAGCTCACGTGGTTTAGAAGGTATCATAGCTCTTGGTCTTCCTTTCATCAATTCTGATGCAAATTTTCCTCTCTGGCATTTATCACTAGATCTTATAATCTTCGCTATAGTGGATCTCATGTTGGTCCATACAAACCTCTCTTTAAGGGTACTGAGGGTTTTATCTAAACCTCCATGTCCGATAGAGTGGTGTGCCAACCACACTAACTTTGTGACAAGATTAGGGGGCACGACTATGCGAATCTTAGTGTGCTCGGAGTCTGCGTATTTACACACGAGATCTCCGCTGAATACATAGTGTCGTGATTGCCTTTGAGTAGCAGCATAATCTGAGTCTGTTGTGTCCATGTAACCCTTAAGGAACCTGTACATTTTCCTAATTGGGGCGTGTCTCTTCTGTGACACACCGATTCGGGCTAATCTCCTAACGGTTTCCTGATCTTCTTCCTCCAATTGTACATGGTTAATCTACAAATTTCTAACTGGGTTACGCGATAATGCGTCACCCAACAAATTGTCCTTACCTGGCTGGTGGACTATTGTAGCATTAAACTGTTGAGTGAAAAGGGCCCATCGAGTTAATCTATCACTCGACATATCGGTTTGAAGCATAAATTGGAGTGCCTTATGATCGGTGATAATTATAATCTGGTGTCAGATTAATATCTCCTTCCACACTTGAAGAGCTGTCACGAAAGTTAACGCCTCTAGTTCTGTCGTGAAGTAGTTCTCTTCGTGTTTCATAAGCTTTCTTCCGGTGAACGCAATGTAGTGCTTATTTCTTCTTCGTCCTTTTGGTATAAGACTGCACTAATGCCTACACGTGAAGCATCGGATTCTATGTAGAATATTCGTTCGAAATCCGGATATTCTAATTTCACGTTGTTTTTCAACATCTCCTTAGCTTTCTCAAACGCGTCGTCAGCGGTACTACTCCATTTCCAACGGTTATTATTCTTTAGCAAGTCATAGAGATGTGCCATAATCCCTGAATACTTTGGACAATGACTGCTAATGAATTGGCACGCACCTACAAATTCTCGCACTTGTTTGACCTTAGTGGGCTTTGGGAACCTCATAATAGCTTCCACTTTCTGCAAGTTCGGGTGATATCCATCCTGGTCAATGGTGGGTCTGAGAAAATTAATTTCTTCTCTCATGAAAAGGCACTTATCGAAGTTTACCTTTATATTTGCGTCTCTCAGGTTTTCAAAAAGCTTACGCAAGTGTATAAGATGTTCCTGGACATTTGGTGAAGATATGATTAAATCATCTATATAACAAAGCACGTTACTTTTAACTTCATCGGTGAGTTTGTTATCAAGGGCTCTAATCAGGGCTGGACCACTATTGACCCTGCCAAAGGGAATTCTCTGAAATACCCAGGACGTCTGGTCAAACAGAAACCCTGTGTACTGTTTGCTTTCTTCTTCAAGCTCAATCTGGTAAAACGAAGAAGTTAAATCTAGGACGATAAAACATGCTTTTCCTTTAAACCTTCTGTGCAAATCTCGTATTTTAGGCGGTCGATCTGCCTCGGGCAAAATCTTTAAGTTAATGGTCCTGGCGTCGAGACATAGGCGTAATTGACCATTATTTTTCTTGACTACAGTTATAGGGTTGATGTAAGACGACGCCTGCTTCTTTATAATTCCGTCAGCTTCCATTTTCTTGATTATCCCTCGCACTTCTTCATAGTACTTTTCTGGTATCGGGTAAATCCTCTTCTGATAAGGAGTTTCATCCGTAAGCCTAATCTTATACTTGTAGTCCTTTATCAATCCAGGCTTATCATCGAAAATGTATTTAAACTCCATGATTAATTCCTCAAATTCATCCTGAATTTCGTTCTGCTTGGAGAGTAGGCATTTCCCTTCCATTTTCTACCTCTTCAATAATGTTGTTAATAATTTCTTCCCTAGGATCTTTATCTAGACTGTCATTCGAATCCTGTTCTTCTAACTCTTCTGTGTTTATTAACCCTTCACTAAATTTTATGACTCGGTTTTTCATATCAATTACTGCTCCAACTTTAGTAATGAAGTCAATGCCTAGCACGATATCAAAATTGATTTTGCTCACCACAATGAAAATGTGTTCATATGTGCTTCCATTTATCTCAAAGTTTAACAAAACTTGGATTTTTCATTTTACCGCTTTGTCTTGAAAAATACCACGCAATTTAACATTAGATGCGGGTAAAACTGTCATCTTTTTGCCCTTAGATAATCTCTGATAAAAATCATCCGATATGATAGACATAATGGCACCAGAATACATTAATGACTTATATATTTGTCCATCAACATTAACACATATAATCGGTAACTCGAATGGTCTTTCTTCTCTAACAATCTCCTTCTCGAAGAGTATGTCTTCGTCTGTCACCTCATAGATTTCGTTTATCATAATCTGGTTTTGTGTAGCAGTATATCCTGTCTCCTCTAATTCCGTTTCAAAATTGTTTTTTTTTGTCCTTGAGACTCATTCTCATGGTTCCTCTTCTGACTAGTAGATGGACCGGGATCTATAATCAAACTTTTATTTTCCCTTCCATTACCATTCTCATTGTTTCTCAACTCCTTGAGATACTCTTGTCCTTCCTTATGACGTTCACCATACTTCTCTTTCGTCATAATTTCATCTTGGGAGTTTCTGTTACGATTATAGTTCTGGCCATTCCTATTGTTATTCCTGTTATAATAACCATTATTATTGTATCGGTAGTTATTATTATTGTGATAATAACCACTTCTACGGTTTCCATTTCTATTATCGTTATTACGTCCTTGCTGTTGCTGGTATGGACGATCTCCACGGAATCTCCTGTATCTAGGTTCTGGTCTACGATCACGGAAATAACTATTCCTTTCAGGACCAATAGTTCCCTTTTCTGGTTGTTTTGGATTGTCTGTCTTTTGTGTTTGGTCTAGATATACTGTGTTAATGTCTTTGTACTCTTGCCTTTGGTTCTTTGCACCAACGTTTGGCATAGGGCTCGTGTAATCGAGTTTTCTGAGTAATTCGTCCATACTTGCTAGATCGTTGATCCCTGACGAGATAATTAGACGTCTGACTTCAACAGGGAGCATCCTGGCTGTCGCGTCTATCAACTGAGCTGTAGATAACGGAGGTTGAAGGAATCTGAGTCTGGCTAACTGACTCGTGAAGAAGTCTGCGTAGCGTGTGGGAAGAGTTCCTGAATATTTTCCTGAGTATACTTCTGCGCGTAGGGAGTTTTGTGCTTTAATAGACCAGAAACGCTTTATTAGTGCTTCTGCGAATTCATCGAAGTTCATGAAGGTATATCTAAAGGCTCTAAACCATTCAAGGGGCCCATCTGACAGATAGCGTTCTACGATCTTCATTTCCCTCTCTCTTGGAATATGCGCTTCGATAAAGTAATCTTTGAGATTTCTGACGTACTCTATCGATGTGAAACTATCTAAGTTGCTGAACTTGCGCGGTTTGTCTTCACAGTTCCTTATGACCGTCACGTTTCTCGGATATGAATCCTGAAGGTATGGTCGAAAATCTCTATTGTAACTTTCAAGCTCTTTACTCCTCTCCTCTAAACCTTCCGTAAACCTGAATAATCTTTCTTCCGGCCTGATTTCCCTTTCTTCCACTTCTAGGCTCTTTCATCTAGTCTGATTCCTTGAATCTTCGAAATCTATCTTCTCCCTTTCCTTTTCCTCTATTTCAGCGATAATCTTCTTCAGCTGTTGGCCTACTTCGGTCTTTAAATCTTCCTTATACGTCTCAAGCTTGGCAACATCTCCTAGATTAAGATTTTGTAACTTCTTGGATACGTATTCTTCTAGTTCATTAGTTTTCTCATCACTCATGGCATTAACGTTATTGACAACCTTGTTTAATCGTTCCACTATCGTTTTAGTCTTACTCTCTAACGATTCTTTCAAAGCTTGCACATCCTGACTATATTGAGTTCTATCTTCTACTTGCTTTTCAGTGAGCGTATCAATCCTTTTACCTAAATCCGTTCTTACTTCAATAACCTCTCTATTAATTTCTACTTGGGTACTGGCTAATTTCTTTTCTATGTTATCTTGGATTTTCTTAACATGTTCCCCACTAGATTTATTCCACTCGTCTTTCCAGACAACTACATTAGCTTTCAACATTGCAGCTATGTCCTCCTCAATATCTGCCTTAAGAATTTTATTATGGTCAATAACCTGCGTTCGTAAAGTTTCTACGTTACCTTTTAACTCGACCAGAGAAGCTGTAGTTTTTAACGCATCGTTAACAAAACGTGTCGTCAAACCAGTTATATTCTGTGTACACAATTCTTTAGACGCCTCTACCTCTTGTCTAATCTTATTAATGTCCACCTGGACTTTTGTTACATCTACAAATACCGTATTGACTTCTGTCTGTAATTTACCTATGTCAACCTGAACATTAGTGACATCGGCTTGGATTGGATCTACTTTAGATTGGACATTGGATACCTCTAACCTTACATTACCAATATCGACTGTACATTAGACACATCCACTTGCACCTAGTCTACCTTGGATTGGACTGTATCGACTTTACTTTGAACTGTGGATACATCTACTTGGACTGTATCGACTTTACTTTGAACATGGGATACATCTGACCTAACATTACTAACATCGGACTGTACTATGTCTACTTTGGATTGGACTGTACCGACCTCTGTTCGTACACCACTTACATCATCTTGAATCTGCTTAGAACTAGCCTGTAAACGCATGACATATGCAACCATTTTAGAGGCACTAGTATGTAAACCCTCTAAAGAAGTCTGAACTTCCTGAATTTCAGTTTTGAAACTCTCTTTGACACTTTCTGCAACTTACCTGTAAGAGAATCAACAACTTTAACAATCACTGTGTTAAGGTCCTCCTTACGTTCCCGCTTCAGTTGTTCTAGGTCCTGCTTCGCTTCCTGAAATTTACCTTCAACAACATTGAAATTCTGCTGCATACTTTCTTGCAGCTTCACATGCATCTCCAACTTTCTCTTTACATCCTCACTTGCCATTGCAATAACGCTTTATATAATGCTGTAGAGACATAAACAACGACAGAGCAAAATAACAACATCTGAGCAACGTCCTATACCATATATATTTTTGAGCACCTTAATGTATAAAAGTAACTTAAAATTACCTTAACATTAACTAAAAGTACACCCTATGTTGAATAAACCTACTCAAAATGTTCGTTCTCCTGTGATTCACTTTAAATATACTACCACAAAGAAAAATTCTACCATTACAATCATCAAAACAAGTTAGCTTTAGTTTTAATATGACCTTGGCAATCGTCATGTACCTGTAAAATAAAATAGATATTCAGATCGTAGGTCGTTTTTCGAAACTGTCTACCTACTACACCTCTCTCAGGTTTCTAGGATCTGATCTTTATCTGAGTGTAACCTTCCTAATATTAATTTAAATTAAGCCTATATAATTATCCTCACATCCATCCGAAATTGGATAAGACATCCCACAAGTCTGGTAATTAATTATTTCTTTCACTAAAAATGTTGAAACCAACTTCCTTTAGAGTCACTACGAAGCTAATTTCGTAGCCCCAAAGTTCATAGGGCGCCATTCCTACTGTTCCCGATAATCCGGAAAGGATCCTTTTGGAATATCCATTGCTCCCGCTCGATTGCCTATTTCTGATTGCACCGGCATATACTACATTATAAATCGCTTCCAACATGGCCTTTAGGGATTTACAGACAGCAGTTACCAGAATATTGTGGATCAGCAACCAACTACACGGGGCACTCACCTTTACTTACCTCTCGGGGACTGGGAATTCAACTTCGCCTACGCTGCATTCACAATATTCTTCACCTTATATTTAAAATGAATCACACTCCAACAACAATAGAAAACAATCTGAATAAAATTTATTAACAATAGGGTAAACTAATCTAGTATAAACAAAATAACAATAAACGAATTTAACAATATACATTAAAATTAAAAACACGCAATCATTCACACCTCCTATCAACTCTACATCTTACTACAATGCTGTATTAAAAATTATGAGTATAAAATCTTGGCTTGGTTCTAGGCCTACACTGCGTAAAAATAAAAACGTTTAATGAAGTCTCTTAATGGCATTCCAGACACATTGTTTCATTCACAAGCCTGCGTTTGCAGAACGCACGTGCAGTAACTTTGTTTCATCAATAAAGTACCGGCACCACGCCGTACTCGAAACTGGTTTATAGACTAAATACAAGGTGGTGAGTTTAAACCTGTTCATATTATATCATCGCTCTCCAATATAACGGTGAATCATTCTCGCTAGCCCACAGAGACTGCTTGTGTGTGCATTTATAAAAACACGTAAAAATTAACATTTAGATCTTACAAAAGTTCACATAACTTCTCTGTTTCTTAACAATCATTCAAAAATTTTTTATACACTCTTTCATTCGCACCCCGCAATTGTTCTAGACCAATTCGGTTCCATATTTTCTCTTAACAATGAACAATCATTAATTCCCAAAACATCCGCTCATAAACACACACTGTTCCAACACAATTGATTAATAAATCCTCCTAAATTATTTAGTAATTAAATCATTTCCACAAAAATTATTTACATGTAATATGTTTATAATAATATCCATTATCTAGTGTTGCTAACGTGACACTTTCGAGATTCTAACTTCTCGGTTTCAATATAATTCTTAACTAAATATATACACTGGTTTTTCACATAACCATCCTTCTCTAACGTTCTGTAGTTGTATATACTGTTTACACATCGTCTTATATAGGTTTCATTACATTGTCGGTATAATACAGTCGACTAATTAAGGTAAAATTTACGTAATTACATAACTTCGGGTTTAATAAAATTTAATAATCGTATTATAGACATGAGTAGACAATCTTTCTCAAGTTGTATTTCCGCTGAAACTCTCCTGTTAACACAGCTAAATCGTTAATTCACAATAACTGGACTACTTGTATACAACGGCTCTTATCATGATACATGCCTTTTTATCAAAGAACAACAATACTTTGACTTCCTTAAAATGCGGAATTCCCTTGCATGAGCACTCCATAGCTCAACAAATTCTCATATAACAATATATATGGCATAAACAATTATCATCTACTATGTTAAACAATAACCAAAAGGGATTAATTGTTATTAACATATCATATGTAGGAACTTCTCTCAAATACTGGCATGACCCTCAGTATCATTGCACATGACTACTGGATTTCAATTATACATGCGTAAGTTCTTCAAACGAAACTTCCAATTGTAATGAACGATATTAGACAGTCGTGACTAACCTCCTAAAATTTACTCCACAACAAGATAATTAACTGTTAACTCGCCTGTCGCAAATATATGTAATAAGAATAATACTCCTGTCTCATCTTAGTTGTCAAACTTTAATTTGTTTATCGTTGTAATATCATGTGGACAAAATGACGTGATGTTACACAAATAGCATAAAATAACACACATGTTATTAGTAGCAAATAAAGAGCGTTTCTGGGGCAGGGGCTAATGGACAAGATGGCCGCCATGTCCTGAGACCGTGGATGATGTCACAGGGGGAGTACGGCCGTGTGGTTGCTAAATGGAATATTTATTATTATTATTATTATTATTATTATTAGGTAATCATGCATTGATCATGTACAATCAAGACCAGCCTTATATTTTCCACATTTTGGTGTAGTGGCTAGCATTCTTAGCTGTTACTGTAGAGGCCCGGGTTCGAGTCCTGGCTCTGTCAAGAAATTTAATTCTGGGCTGAGGGTTGAGACGAGGTACACTCAGCCTTGTGAGGCAAAACACTCAGGGCAGCTGGGTTTAATTCATAACTCAGCCATTCTACCTAACCTAACCTAACCTAACTTGAAAAAAAGCAAAAAAAGTGAGAGGTAAAAGTGTGATCAAAAATCGACAGCAAATGTAAAAGCATGAAAAATAATAAACTTAGTTATAACCTAACCTAACTTTACGTAATCTAATCTAACCTAACCTTACCTAACTTTACCTAACCTAACCTAACCTAACCTAACTTCAAAGTGCAAAAAAAAGTGAGAGCAAGAAGTGTAATAAACAAGAAGTTCCGTTAAGAACTATACAGCCTACTTTTCATGCCAATGATTATTCTACAGAATATGAACCTATCTAGAATAATGACGAAATTAAGTTGCTAATATCGAAATTTCCAATTAGTTCGAAATACTGTATACCTGGCATAATGTATCCTAATAGAGCACTACAGTTGGCAGCCCTGATGACTGAATATATTCTTAGTTCCATCTCTTAAGGTACAAAATACAAAATTTGGTTGAAGTCCAATGAATCGCATGGACGTTACATGCAGTTAAACATTGGATCTAACAGCGCGCGTAAAATCATGTTGGCAACAATGTCATGCATGTATTGGTCAGAAATAATCTGAAATAATATGATCTATTGTTGTGCCAATTTTGAATGAAATCCATTAGTTAGTATAGAAGTTACATGCATTTTAAAATTTGACCTATCAGCCGGCTTAGAATCATGTTGGCAGCACTGACGTATATTATTTACTCCAAATTCGTCTAGAATGCCAGGTACTATACGTGTGCAAATTTTAGAGCTATTGGCTTGCATACTTTCTGATATATTGATATTAGGGTAACAGAAATAGGGACAGCACATATTAACAGTTGGCAGCCCTGGTTGCTCCTTAGAATACGCATAGTCTTATCTGTTATGGTACACATAACACATACGAAATTTGGTTGAAATCCAAATGATAGTATGGAAGTTGCATGTATTTAAAGTTGGACCTGTCAGCAGGCTTAGAATCATGTTGGTAGCACTGACGTATATAAGTTACTCCAAATTAATATAGAATGTCAGGTACTATACGTGTGCATAGTTTAAAGCTGTCGGCTTGCATACTTTCAGATATATTGGTATTTGGATAAAATAAATTAGGAGCATTTATTAACAGTTGGCAGCCCTGGTAGGTCCTAAGAATACGCTCAGTCATATCTGGTTATGTACACATACAACATACGAAATTTGGTTGAATTCTAATTGATAGTGTAGAAGTTATATGCATTTAAAAATTGGACCTATCAGGAGGCTTATAATCATTTTGGCAACCCTGCCATGTTTGGCCTCCTGGAAATTAAACTGAAATATTATGGTCGGTACGTGTGCCAATTTTGAAATAGCTCCCATTAATACTTTCCAAGATATCCAACATGGAGCTCAAATTTCAATTCCGATTTTTTAGCAGTTGGTAGCACTGACATCATTTTCAAATATGGCCGTGAGATATTCAGGTGTAGATCTTTACTCCTACCAAATTTTGTTTCGATTGCTGCAGCCGTTTAGGAGTTGATAGGGGGGGGGACACACACAGCCAGACAGACAGACAGAAGGACAGACAGACAGACAGACAGACAGACACACATTTGCCCGATCTCATAAGTCTACTTTTTTCTCATTTTTGCAAAATGTGAAAAGTAGGCTAAAAAGTCAGAGCAAATGTAAGAGCACAAATAATAAACTTAGTTACAACCTACCCTAACCTAACCTAACCTAACCAAGCATTTCTTCACCTAATTTCACCTAACCTAACTTTAAAGTGAGTGCAAATATAAGAGCAAAAAGGTAGTGAGCAAAATAGTGTCAGCAAAAAAGTGAGAGCAAATGAGAGAGCACAAATAATAAACTTAGTTATAACCTAACCTAACCTAACCCACAGAAACCTCATTTAAAGATTTTGATTTTATTTTAACATTTTACATTTTAACATTTTAGATTTTAGATTTTTTCATTTTACTATTTTTAGATTTTACATTTTTGATTTTTTGTATTTTAGAATTTAGTTTTTTTTTAGATTTTACATTTTAAATTTAATATTTTTTGAATTTAGATTTTACAATTTACATTTTCCGAAAAGGGTTAACTACAAGGTCACATACCTAACCACACCTAACCTAACTTTACCAAACCTAACCTAAGCTAATCCAAAGGCTAATGCACATACACAAAGTATATAAGGGCAATGCAATTATCCTTATGCTAGTCTTATAGGCTACTGTACAACATGATCACTACCCCAACCGAGTAATTTTTTCATTTTGTTGTTTACACATTTGTCAATTTTCCAATTCCCAATTTTCAGTTTTTTAAAGTCAGTTTTAAGTTTTTCAATTTCATAATATGGAAACATGGATTTTGCATTTTGTTGTTGACACATTTGTCAAATTTCCAATTTCCCATTTTCAGTTGTTTTTTAATGTCAGTTTTAAGTTTTTTAATTTCATAATATGGAAACATGGATTTTGCATTTTGTTGTTTACACATTTGTCAATTTAACATATTCCCATTTACAATTTTTAAAATTTCAGTTTAATGTCTTTTCTATTTTGTCAATATGGAAACATAGATTTTCCAATTTGTGTTTTACATGTTCATTTTGCATTAGGAGTGGAGAGAGGTAGGTAGTAATTAAAAATGTACAAGCAGTGTCCACACAATATTTTTTATTTTAAATACATGTGCACTATTTACACATAATACATTTTATATGTAGACTATTCTTTTTTTGGTTATAAATTGTACAGTTGTTTTTATTTTGTTTCTATTTTATTTATTTTTGATTATGAATACCATTTTTTATTATTGTAGTGCCATGGTGTTATTTACTAAATAGTTTTGTTTTATCTATTTGCTAGTGGCAGGCAGGAGATTTTGATATTCATAACTTAACTCTTTAAGCATGGTTAATGATTGAGTAATGACCATAGGCATGTGTACCTACACCATTAGCATCAATCACTCTTTTATCATCACCAGGACACAAAGCAATTTTGTTTAGTCTTATAGATGATATGTCATGTTGTTTAGAAGCGATAATGTTCATGGGTATTCTTTTTACATTGTTTTTCATGACACAATCCTTATAATCTTGAAAGCTTATACCATTTTTGACAACACCTCTGCTAATACCTTTAATCTTTTTGATTTCTTTACCATTTATGTCTAAAACATACATTTTAGCTCTAAGTCCAACAAATGCTTTTAAAATTTGTCCACAAGCCTCGTCTTTAAATTTCCCCAAAATTTTCTTGTTTGATGTAGAGTAACATATGTGATTAGTAGGATAATCTGATGTGTCCAGGTGTTCTAGGAAATCCAACTTGTCTTGATATACATCTGGGGTGTTAACCAAATAAATGAACGAGTCAGTATCCATATACATGAGTTTAAGATTGTCCATGCCATAATAGGGTAGCAGGACATCATAGTGGTGGGAATACATGAGAGTTTTTGAAATATCCAGTGTACACATTCCAATATATATATAGGCTTATTGAATACAATGTTACGTTTAGCCATGTGGAAAGCAGCTAGGTTAGGACCATAAATTGTACTGTCAATAAATGTCGGCTTTGCTATTAGCTTTTCTGTCTTTTTGCTGTCAGTCACAAGACGTATGTCTATTCTTTTACGGATATTATCCATTGTTTTTGGAAAAATGGCATTGTTGAATAATTTGTGCAGATTTTTCTCAAAATCATTTTTGGCTTGTTTTCGAAGGTTGTTATTAAAATCAACGTATTCCTTTAACCAAGTTCTTTGCTTAAACTTTAACACACGATGCATTTTTATCAATTTTATCCGTGATCTAAAGCCTGTTTTAATGCCATGTAGTGAACAACATATCGCCTTCGATTTCCAAGATCAGGAATAGTTTTTTCAGAGACGAATCCTTAGGTTGTGTACACTCTGGTAGGAAAGGAAATCGTTGTGTAGATCATGAAGGTCAGATGGGTAATCATCATCAACGTCTAGAATGTATCCACAGGATCGTCTTCCTTTAGTTTTTCTAGATCAACAGTTCTGGAGAAACAAACTGAAATCCACCATAAGGAATGGAGTGGCACATCGCCCACCCGTATTGGTTGTTGGCATCATCATAGATAATAAACTGCGATGGTTTCTCAGAATCATAGGTTTCCATGTATTTATTGTTAGGTTCAGCATACCGATGAGACACCTGGTATATGCCTCCACGTATTCCAGACTCGATTAGAAGAGTCTGATCGTAATCATCTAGCAATTCCAGTTCAGTTCCTGTGTAAAGAAGCATTGCCTCAAAACTTAAACCAGGCGAAGTAAAAAAGTGTGCAGCATCCACTCGGTGCGTTTCTAGTGTTTTGTTTCTAAACGTTTCAAAGCTGTCTGCAAGAAGGAGTACATCTGATGTTAGGTAGAGTTTTAATGTTGAACTGATTCCAGACATTCTTGGCATGTTCATAGTATTCTTGACTAACATCTTCTTGACTTAATTTGTTAAAGAATGCCTCTTTTGGAGGTAAACCCGTTTCACTTAAGTAGTGTTTTTGTGGGGATTCTATATCCTCCAGCTCCACATTCCTCCACACAAGATGGCGGCGGTGCGATATCTCTTGAATCCATGGTTGGATTTTAAAAAATGAGGTGTTGTTGAACTCGGGCTAACACCCCCTTTCCAATGGACAACATATTTCCACCCCAAAAATAAAACCTACCCTACTAGGGGTAAAAATTGTAATTTTTTAGAGAATCTCTCTTTCCAATTGCAACATGTGAGAGTTTGAATACCGATATGGATTTAAACTTTGTTCCACATAAAGTGCATGTGTTCGGTGGTTAGCCATTATGAATTAACATGCTTGTTTTTTGTTTTTACGCATGCCCACTCAGGGCTTTTGTAAGAGGGTGGGGGAGTGGATCCCTGTGGATGGGTTATTGTTGACAGGTCATTGTTGACAAGTCATTGTTGACAGGTCATTGTGGACAGGTCCCTGTGGACGAGTCCTTGTCCCTTCGGACTGATCCCTTTGGACGGGTCCCTTTGGCCTGGTTCCTACGGAATAGCCCATGAATTTATTTAAATTATATCAAAGGGCCTAACTACATTTGTGTATGTTGAACTGACGTTGTTCACCACTACTATAATGGGATAACGATATGAAAGGAAAGTGACGAATTACATGTGAACATACAAGGGATCTAACTTGGTGGATGGATCTGTTCTAACGAGTCATTTGTAGTTGAAAGAGAATAATACATGTTCTTAAGATGTTAAAACTGAGGAGAGGGTACGTGCAGTAAACCGACTTGTTACTTCCTGTGTCACATTACAGACATGACAGAGAGCGCGCAGATCTGTTGCTATGACTAACGAAGCAGTAATTTGAAACCGCAAGTGTTCATGAAGACAATGGATGATGATCATGCAAAGTTAGCAGTTATTGGATATTACACAGGTGTTCCTTCCGGTGTCATGTTGCTGACATGGCAGGGAGCGCAAACTGCTGTTGCTATGACTGACACTGCAGTAATTTGAAACCTCAGGTGTTGATTAAGACAATGGGTGATGATCATGCAAAGTCAGTAGTAATTGGATACCACGCAGGTGTTCCTAGTGTACTTTGGACTCTCAGTTGTATTGGGAAAGGAATTGCAATGATCTGCAAAAAACTGCTGACACGAGCGATGAGAGTTTATATAAGAGAGGTGTCCTATATTT
The DNA here is from genome assembly GCA_946902985.2 of Meconema thalassinum. Taxonomy (NCBI): domain Eukaryota; kingdom Metazoa; phylum Arthropoda; class Insecta; order Orthoptera; family Tettigoniidae; genus Meconema; species Meconema thalassinum. Next base: position 211,153,003 of record OX336398.1, read on the forward strand.
CCCAACTGTCAGTCTTTATTACTCGCTTTGAGTGAACAGTGCTCTATTACTGCTCAAGAGTTGTAAAAAAAGCAATTTTTTTTGTAGAAAATAATTATATTATTTTGCAAGGTAAGTACATATTATTAATGGATTGTAGTCTTTTATTACTAATTGATGTTGAAGTTATTGATTGGAATGTATTTATTGATGGATTGATTGATTGATTGATTTGTTTACAGATAATTGGGTACCTGTAGGTTATCAGATTCCTACAATCTGTTCATTCAGTGACAGCAGTTGATAAATTATAAAACGGTAAGTGCCCCTCTAAGAACTTTTAAACAGAGTGATATTTTCCAATGTTCACTACTAGATGTCAGTAAAAAATGGTATATTTGGTAGCGAAAGTTGGAACTACTTGACCATGGTGTGTTAAGCTAATTTTGTAGGTTAGATTTTGATTACCGCTCTATTAAGTCCGAATGTTCGTTGCTAGGTGTCAGTGACATAGGGAATATTTAAAGTCTTAACCTCAGTTCACCTAACATAACCTAACTTTACCTAACTTAACCTTATCACTTGACATATTTTACAAGTTTAGACTTGATTTATAACTGACTATGACGTCACACTTTGCTCACTTAACTGGTGGCTGCTGGTTTCTATTACGTGATATGTTCTACAAGTTTAGACTTGCTTTATGACTGACTATGACGTCACACTTAGCTCACTTAACGGGCGATTGCTGGTTTCTATCACGTGATATGTTCTATAAGTTAAGACTTGTTTTAAGACTGGCTATGACGTCACACTTAGCTCACTTAACTGGTGGCTGCTGGTTTCTATCACGTGATATGTTCTACAAGTTTAGACTTGCTTTATGACTGACTATGACGTCACACTTAGCTCACTTAACGGGCGATCGCTGGTTTCTATCACGTGATATGTTCTATAAGTTTAGACTTGTTTTAAGACTGGCTATGACGTTACACTTAGCTCACTTAACTGGCGATCGCTGGTTTCTATCACGTGACATGTTCTACAAGTTTAGACTTGTTTTAAGACTGGCTATGACGTCACACTTAGCTCACTTAACTGGCGATCGCTGGTTTCTTTCACGTGACATGTTCTACAAGTTTAGACTTGCTTTAAGACTGGCTATGACGTCACACCTAGCTCACTTAACTGGCGACCGCTGGTTTCTACCACTCTATCAAGTTCCATTGTTCACCGCTAAGTGTCAGTCACAGTGGTATATAGTAACCCTCAGTTAGAACTACATGAAGTTAGACTTGTTAAGAGTTCACAGATGATCGATTTAAATACCCTGCTATAACCATTGACTGGAATGTAATTAAACTATTTATATTGTACTTTGTTTTATCATTTATTAACATTGATGATTTCTTTGTTTTATAGGTAATTTCGAAAGTGATCATCATGTTCAAGTGTGGTGACTGTAAGAAACAGTTTTCAAGGCCTGACAACCTTCAACGACACGCAAATGCTAAACATGACATTAAAATGTTTGTGTGCAGTCATTGTGCTATGACATTTAACCGACAGGATAGTCTTAGACGGCATGTAAATTTAAAGCATGTCAGTTCAGCACCTTTTTCAAATCAGTTTTTTTTGTTGTAAAGCGATATCAACCCCACATGAATGAAGTGCATGGTGAACAACAGGAATTAAAAACTGTAAAACCATCAACTAGCACGGAACCTTTAAACGAAAGTGATGCTCAAAAGCGTAAACGTTCTCAAGATTGTGAAAATAGTTGTGCAACAAAAAGAAAGAAGAATGGTGAACCTTCAATAACACATTGTGATGTATGTAATATTGATATACCTTCTTCAATCATTCATGGACATTTACGCAGTATTCAACATAAAAATAACACTTGCCATGAAAGAAATTCTGGAAATATTCAACAAATTGGTAGTGCATTTAAAAGTCGAATTGCTAGTTATAGACTTTATAGTGAAGAAAAAACTCAAAGTATTGAATCATTTTTAGAAAATGTTCAACCTACTGTGTTTGGCTTGGTAGGTAATGTTTTATTAGAGCATAAAACAATAAAAATGAATTTTGAACTTTTTGGACTCTATGTAAAAACTGGGAGCGAAGGTGAAATTACGGATATCAAATCCTTTAACACAAAAAACGTAATTGTTAGCGAATCTACTAATATTAGTGATATATACCAAAATATTTCAAGTGCCATCATTGTGAAGAGTGAAGAGTTCCAGGAAAGGGAGTCAGGCTGGGCGTTGGTCGAAGTACTTTATTTAGAAACCAACCTGAATAAATACAACCCCCTTCGAGCATCATCATACATTGATTTGCCAGGATGGATTAAACGGAAGAAAGCTGTTATGAACGTTTTGAATAATGATGACGCATGTTTTGCGTGGGCTGTAACTTCAGCTCTCCATCCATCAGTGGAGCATATGGATAGATCATCATCTTATCCTCACTATTCTTCAGTGTTGGATTTAAAAGAAATAGAATTTCCTATGGCGATAAAAGACATTCAACGTTTTGAAGAGCTGAACAATGTAAGTATTAATGTTTATGGAATTGAAAATAAGAGTATAGTTGGTCCTCTATATTATACTCAGGAAAAAAAGGATGCTCATGTAAATTTACTATACATAACCGAAGGTGAAAATGCTCACTATTTTTGGATAAAACATTTATGTAGACTTGTTGGTAGTCAAGTATCAAAACATAAATCAAAGAAGTGGTTGTGTGATGGTTGTTTGCTACATTTCTAGAAAGAGGATCAACTAACTCAACATCAAAAATGGGGTGTAATCATGTTTGTACTTAATTACCTACTCCTAAAAATAACATTCTAAAATTTAACGATTATGAGAAACAGCTTCGAGTACCATTTGTTATATATGCTGACTTCGAGGCTTTGCTAAAACCTTTGAATACATGTTCATCGAATCTAGCCCAACCTTTCACCAACACTACTCACATTCATGAACCTTTTAGCTTTGCATATTATATTAAATGTAGTTACGATGACTCTTTAAATAAGTTTGAGCTCTATAGAGGACCTGATGCACCTACAGTTTTTATGGAAAGACTTGAAAAAGATGCCATCCGTATATCCTCTATTTTAAATACGATCATTCCAATGGAGCCACTAACTTCATCAGAGCAAATGAATTTTGAAACTGAAACTAATTGTTTTATATGTGGTGAATGTTTATATACAGAGTTCGCGATCATGACCATTTAACAGGAAAATATCGTGGTGCTGCTCACCAAGAATGTAATTTAAATTATAGAGTAAGTAAATTCAATCCGGTCATTCTACATAACGGTAGCAAATACGATAACCACTTTATCGTTAAATAATTTGGAGCTTCAGATGTGAAAATTGATGTGATTGTAAATAATAAGGAACAATACATATCGTTCACAAAATACATCAAAACTACCAATAAAAAAACATGAAACTGCGATTTTTAGATTCATTCCGCTTTATGCCGAGTAGTCTTGATAAGCTGGCTAGTAATTTAAAATCAGATCAGTTTCATGAAATTCAACGTGTCTTTCCTAAAGAAGATGATTTTAATTTGATTCGTCAAAAGGGTATATTCCCTTATGAATATATTAACTGTGTGGAACGTCTTGAGGAGTGTTCTTTACCGTCGAAAGACGCATTTTACAGTTCCTTAAACACAAGTCATATCAGTGATCAGGAATATTTACATGCACAACGTGTATGGACACAGTTTGACATTCAAACTTTAGGAGAATTTTCAGACATATATTTGAAGACAGATGTGTTATTATTAGCAGATGTTTCTGAAAATTTTCGGAATGTTTGTATGAAAACTTATGACCTTGATCCTTGTCAGTATTTCACTGCTCCTGGGTTAAGTTTCAGTTCAATGTTGAAAAAAACAATTTAGAATTAATGACTGATATAGACATGATCAATTTTATAAAATCATCAATTCGAGGTGGATGAAGCCAATGTAGTGGACGGTACTCTAAAGCAAATAATAAATACATGCCTAGCTACAACCCTTGTGAAGAGTCAAAGTATATTGTCTACCTCGATGCAAATAACCAATATGGTTGGGCTATGAGTCAATATCTACCACTGAAAGATTTTCGCTGGCTGACACAACCTGAAATTGATGTCTTACATGTTGACACTCTTAATGATAACGATGATAAAGGATATATTTTAGAGGTAAATCTTGAGTACCCTAAAGAGTTACATGATGATCATAATGATTTACCATTTTGTCCTGAGAATATGAAATCTCCATACATCACATCACGAACAAAAATGTTAATTGCTAATCTAAATGATAAATGTAAATATGTAATACATTATCAACACTTGAAACAGTGTCTACAGCATGGATTGAAATTAACTAAAATTCATCGCGTATTGCAATTTCATCAGTCAGCATGGCTCAAACCGTATATAGATCTAAACAATAATTTAAGAACACAGTCAACAAACGCGTTTGGAAAAGATTATTATAAACTCATGAATAATAGTGTTTTTGGAAAGATTATGGAGAATGTTGATAAACGATTTGATGTAAAGCTGATAACAAAGTGGGAGAATGATGGTAAAAGGTAAGGTGCGAGCAACTTAATAAGCAAGCCTAACTTTCATAGCTGTTCCATTATTCATGAGGATTTAGTTGTAATACAAATGAATCGTCTTAAAGTAACTTACAACAAACCCATATATGTGGGTTACACCATTCTGGAATTGTCAAAACACTTATGTATGAATTTCACTATGATTATGTAATGAAAAACTATCTTGATAATGCTAAATTACACTACACAGGCACAGATTCTTTTATTTATGAGTTTAAAACTGATGATTTTTATGAGGATATCAAAACTGAGCTAAATAGGTTTGATACAAGTGACTATCCCGAGGATAATATTTACCATTTGCCTCTAGTAAACAAAAAAGTTTCTTGGGAAATGTAAGGATGAATGTGCTGGTGTTATTATAGACACCTTTGTAGGTACAAAATCTAAATCATACAGCTACACACATCAAAAAAAGTTTTGCATCACCTCGGTTCCAAGAGTTCCGGAACCTTTAAATACAAAGGGAATAGAGATCAACACAAACAACATTTCAGCTCGTTTTATTGCTCATGAGACCCACACATTGCATGTTGTACCATCATACAGCTAGACTTTCAGCATTTGTGGTCCAGATTGCAGTACACACCACTACCTCTAATACCCAGTAGCACGTCCTCGTGCATTGATGCATGCCTGTATTCGTCGTGGCATACTATCCACAAGTTCATCAAGACACTGTTGGTCCAAATTGTCCCACTCCTCAACGACAATTCGGCGTAAATCTCTCAGAGTGGTTGGTGGGTCAAGACGTCCATAAACAGCCCTTTTCAACATATCCCAGGCATGTTCGATAGGGTTCATGTCTGGCGAACATGCTGGCCACTGTAGTCGAGCGATGTCGTTATCTTGAAGGAACGCATTCACAAGATGTGCACGATGAGGTCGAGAATTGTCGTCCATGAAGACAAATGCCTCTCCAATATTCTGCCGATATGGTTGCACTATGGGTCGGAGGATGTCATTCAGGTATCGTAAAGCCGTTTCGGAGCCTTCCATGACCACCAGTGGCGTACGTCGGCCCCACATAATGCCACCCCAAAACATCAGGGAACCACCACCTTGCTGCACTCGCTGGACCGTGTGTCTAAGACGTTCAGCCTGACCAGGGTGCCTCCAAACACGTCTCCGACGATTGTCTGGTTGAAGGCATATGCGACACTCATCGGTGAAGAGAACGTGATGCCAATTCCGTGGGGTCCATTCAGAATGTTGTTGGGCCCATCTGTACCGCGCTGCATGGTGTCGGGGTTGCAAAGCTGGACCTCGCCATGGACGTCGGGAGTGAAGTTGCGCATCATGCAGCCTATTGCGCACAGTTTGAGTTGAAACACGACGTCCTGTGGCTGAACGAAACGCATTATTCAACATGGTGGCATTGCTGTCAGTGTTCCTCCGAGCGGCAATCCGTAAGTAGCGGTCATCCACTACAGTAGTAGCCCTTGGGCGGCCTGAGCGAGGCCTGTCATCGACAGTTCCTGTATCTCTGTACCTCCTCCATGTCCGAACAACATCGCTTTGGTTCACTCTGAGACGCCTGGAAACTTCCCTTGTTGAGAGCCCTTCTTGACACAAAGTAACAATGCGGACGCGATCGAACTGCGGTATTGACCTTCTAGGCATGGTAGAACTACAGACAACATGAGCAGCGTACCTTCGTCCTGGTGGAATGACTGGAACTGATCGGCTGTCGTACCCCCTCCGTCTAATAGGCCCTGCTCATGCATGGTTGTTTACATTTTTGAGCAGTTTTAGTGACATCTATGAACAGTCAAAGGGACTGTATCTTGGATACAATATACACAGTCAACGTCTATATGCCGGAGATCTGGGAACCGAGGTGATGCAAAACTTTTTTTGATGTGTGTATATGACAATTGATGGTGTAGTCGTAAAGAAATTAAAAGGAGTGAAAAAGAATGTTGTTAGTAAAGAGTTAGATATAAGTGATTATAAAAACTGTATAGTTAGTAACCCACCTGTATTATATAAGAAAATGTGTGTATTTAGAAGTAAAAATCATCAACTACATACCAATTTGCTGAACAAAGTTGCTTTAAGTAATGAAGACAACAAACGATTCATTATACCCAACACGTTTGATACGCTTGCTTGGGGAAACAGTCGCATTGACGACTATTACTTTACTTGAGTTTAATGATCACTATATTGTAATATTTTTAGTGTGTTTTATATTGTAATATTTTTTTGTAAAAACTGTAAGTAGAATGTATAATGTTAGGCTACAGTAGTTTAGTAAAAATAAGATAAGTAATACATTTTAGTGTAAAATGTTTGCTTTTGTATATTACGAAAAAGATTTTAAAAAATGTACAGAATGTGTGAACTAAACAAGGGAATGTAAAAAATGTAAAGTGGAAATTGTAAATATCCATGTGTGAGAAAAGTGAAATGGCTATCACCATTTTAAAATTAAAAAGACATTGTGATCTGGTAAACCTTGTTTTTATTTCACAACAACAAAAATGTACAGAATGTGTAAACTAAACAAGGAGAATGTAAAAAAATGAAAAGTGGAAATTGTAAATATTCATGCGTGAAAAAATGAAATGGCTATCACCATTTAAAAAAATTAAAAGACATTGTGATCTTGTAAACCTTGTTTTATTTCACAACAAATAGAGCTTTACAAAAATAGAATACAAAAGAAATACCAATTCCTCAATCCTTTTCAATTTTCATGTCCACTCATCATTAACTTTCTTTTATAACTCTAATCACAATGAGGGCTGCCAACCTCTCTCCCACTGAGACATCACAGGATGTCAAACGTTGTTTAGCTTTTTCAACGATACTTTATCCACTACACGTCTTAATGCAGGATGACTGTGGTGATAAGAAAGGTGCATGCTTGATCCAAAGGATTAATAGGTATATCACTACGCTGCAAAGGTTCTTCAAGACAAGTTCCAGGACTACACAAATAATAACCAGGTTGGTTGATTTCGAAAGTCAAGTATTGAATTACTTTGTTAATGACGCCATTGCCAGTACAGGTCTGGCATATCCTTTTCCATCGATGGTAAAAAGGTTTGATCTTCCTCCTTCTCTGTGGATGATGTTTGTTGTTGCTGCTTTTTTTCTTCATTGCTCCCATAGAATGAGGAAACAAAGTCTTTACACTGACTTTTATGACCATGATACAGTTTGACTAGCTGGCAAGTAGCACACTGTCGCATAGAGGGTATTTTTGCCATAGCCACTTGCTTATGGTGATCATAATCCGTACATGGTTGCAATTCACTTAACACAGGGTCTTGAGTCCATGATTTTGGTACATGTTGCCAGATTTCTTTCACTGCATTTGCTGCGACATAATAAATGAATGATTTTAGAAGAGCCAATAATTCTTCTTTAGTAAAACTGTCTAGTTTCTTTTTACACACAAAGAACTTTCCAATCGCTTTATCGGTAGCATCCCCTTTCTCCATGGTATCACGTTGATGTTTACACGTCGCTTGTAGAAATCTCTCTGGTGTCATCCACAGGTAAACCTTTAGTTTTAATTTTATTTAACAACTCCCAGCAGGCATTGGTGGTTAGCCAATGAAACAATTGCCACACCTGTGCCAGGGCTTTATGGGGAATATTGTCACAGGGGCAGCGGTCCATGAGTGTTTGCAGCGAGGGACAGCCCATGTCCATTAAATCGATACATTGACAGTAGGACGCCAAAAATGGTTGTAGCCATTGACGTTTTTCACTACCTTTCACAAATACTACATGGGCAGAAGACAAGTGGGCTTTCATGACTATGTCCAGGTGCTTATATGAAATGGTTCCTTGCTTCCAGTCTAGTTGCATATGAGTTTCAATCCACTGGGTTTGTTTACGGTCTTTATCACACAACAAATCAAACGCATAAGGTGGTTTAAACACCAAATGGGTAGCTTGTGATATCCAAAAAGTGGAACAATCGATGTTGGCCACTTCTTTAAATATAAATTTGTTATCTCCAATTTTAAACCCTTGACAGTCGACAATCAGTGTACGCAACATGTTCACTCTTGTCTGGATCAAGTCCAACTGACCACAGACTGACAATTGTTCAGTGAGGTGTACCCATGTCATTTACTTACATTCCATTCTAGTAAAATAAAATAAAAACATCGGGTAGTCACTATAGAGGTTAGGATATGACAGGGGGGCATAAGAAATAATAATATAACAATAACAGCCAATTTTAATTACATTATTTTATTAGCATAACAAGTTTTACATTCTTTTTTCATTCTAGGATAGAGGCGGTACCATCTCATACAACAAAAAAGTCTTTTGTGTTTATAGTGTCTATAACACCGATGATATTCTAATGTCTCTAAACTGGGTGTTTTTGACTGTGAGCTGCTCACTGAAGCACTGTTGACACCATAAAGTCCACACGTATCATAACTTTTTTCATCACTCAGAGGCATGAGTGAGGGGTAACTTGAATGACAGGGTATATTACCCACCTCCATTCTGCACAGGTAGGGGCAGGCAGGTGACCAGCGCTGATGTTCCTGCATGGGTTCATCGTTCTCTTGCCATAGGTCTACGGTGATGGGACAAAACACACATTTCACTTCATCTCTTGTTTTTAAATAGTAGAATCCAGCGGCCGCTAAGGCTTGAGGGTTTATAAAAGGCACCGGCCACGTCGCAAAGGTCTTGAAACGTTGTTCCTCAGATTTTAAATTCATGGATGTAACTTCTCTTGAGGCTTGAAAGCAAGACATGACTGAGCGGTTTGATGTGGGTTGACCTGCTATTTATACACTTGTCACTTGGTTGGACAGTGGATAATAGTTGACTTGTTTGTGATGAATAATTAAACAGTATGCCGTGGTATTGGCTGGAACATTGTCATGCGTTTCAAAATCTAGTCGAATGTCAATATTGGATGGTTTGACAGACTCTTCCAAGTAGGAACAGTCAAAGACAATCAGTGGCGCCCTGGTCTTAAAAGCTAGGGGTGACAACATTGGACAATTCTCTTTTTGATAATACGACCATCTAAATTTAGAAAACAAGTCGTATAGGGGACCAAACTTATTTTTTGAAAAATCTAAATTCAACCCTTCATAGGGAAACACAGCACCGTTGAGGAAAAGACGTGCATTTCTCAATTGCAGGAGATCAAATTGCGTGACATCTTTGGTTTGTTGATACTTGCGATTCGTTTGAAAACCCACAATCATGTAGAGAGGTCTCTCTGTATAGCGGGCTGTTTTTATAGACCAACTGTGTGTGTTGGTGGTGGGCAATAACGGATACTCATGGAGTGCCCAGCTTCTAAATTCCATGGGAAGAGGTATATCTCTCTTTACCATTTTGAGTATGTCCAGTTTTTTGCTATCGTTAAGGGTCACATGAGGCACTTTCCATAGCAAGCGTTGTAGTTGAATTTTTGAATCAATGGGGGCATTGTCGGCTCCCTTGAGTGCATTATTAGCACTCCTGTCTCTCACCAGATAAAGCACTTGCCTTGCCTTGACCACAATGCGCTGGTGATCTTCAGCAAAGCCTAAAATCAGTTTAAGAGGTAAATATCCAGTAAAGGTGCCATCGGTGTGTACCATCCTGTCATTGGTCGAGTCAGGGCACCAACCCGTCCATGCAAAGTGTTTTAGCTTCTTCCTCACTATAAGAGGGATATAGTTTCATGACACTGGAAATACCCACATTTCGAGTGCTATCCACCACGATATCGTTAATGACATAACGTACTTCAGAAAACAGGAAGGCGAAAGCATTGTTGGCTAACTTGGATGTAGTGGGTGTAGGGCCATCGGCTTTGGTGAGCCGACCTTCAATCTGAATAACACTTTCATGCGGTAGAGTGTAAATATCTTGGTTGTTGATAACAAATTGAATTTCATAATTGTTATTGAGTCCAGGTGTTTGAGCTTGATAAGAATGCAGATCAATTCTTACCACTCCTGGTTGCTCCTCGTTGTGGTTCGCTACCTCTAGGATAGAATTCATCGCGGGGGTTAATGTGGTAACCCAAATGCTGTAAAATCTGCTTGTTCTGAGGTGTTAACGTGTATTCACGTGGTAAACAACTAACACTATTCCTAGACGGTGCGGTTGCTTTATATACAAACTTCATAGTGGTTTTAGAACCAACTTGTAAGTCACTGGTGTGGTAGAATCTAGATCAATGAGTTGTTGCTCTCTATTGATCAGTCTTAATGTTATATTACTAATACCATCGACAGCCACAGAATGAAAAAGCACCTCTGGAGGGTTTTCACGAATAATATAGCCATTGGGCGATGTTACAATAAAGTCATAAAGCGAATGCGACGGTTCTTGATTGGTGTACACTTGACTAATAATATTACAGGTCACCGACACATGATGGTCCTCAATAAATTTCACTTCATGGTCTGATTCATGTTTTTTGTTGGGCTCCAACACACCTGGTTTAAATCCTAGTAATGGACCAATGGAATCGGGGTGAGTTTTAAAGTCAATTTTGAATGTAGAAAAAATACTGCAGCGATGAGTGTTGGTATTTCCTTCAAGTTCAAACTTGCGTGTTCCATTGAGAAATGACTTTAAACCATATTCATTGATCAACACCACATAAATGTGTTCATAAATGTCATCTATCGTGTATCCACCAGAGTTCAGGGTGAGCACAGAATCATCATAGTAAAACTTGTTGTTCACATTTTCACGTATGTTGTATATTCGATTGTACGTTTCAAGAGAAACAAGTCCTAAACCATAAGGTTTTTCACTCAATTCGATAGGTGGGTAAAAGTCTAGGCTCACTTCAGGTCCACGTCCATGCAGTGTAAACGTCTTACTTTCCACCGACATACTGTTGACGTTTTTGCTTATGTTGCGTCTTATATAAAAAATAAACACAAACGTCCACACTGTTGGCTGTTAAACGTTTGCTCACGTTTCACATTATAATATATCTTGATCCTGTTTCCAAAATAGGCCACTAGTTCCATGGGCGGGGGCAAATTCCCAAAACTGTCAAAGTACCATACAGTAGATCCCTCTTTGACATAAGCTACATAATGTGTTCCAGGTCCTCGGTGATCATCCAAATTGACAACAGCACATTCATGTTTCCTGGGTTGTGAGGGTAATTGGTTTCGCATAAACACACCTCGAAAATGAGAAAGCTTCAGTTGTTTAGCATAGCTTTCCACTTGCTGATGCGTCAGGGCATGTCTTGCTATGGCTGAGGTTAAAGATGTTTTTTTATTTCGAAAAGGTGAAATTCCAAATCCTTGTTGATAAAAGGCTGGCTTCAAATTGACATTTCTAGCCCCCGTAGCAATGGCCTCCATTATTTCATTGTGTCGCTGACTTTCTTTGAGTTGTTGCTTGTCCTGTTGCACGGCTTTAATGGTTTTTGCCACTGCACTGGCGCCGCCTAAAAGTGAGCCTAGAGCAGCCAGACCAGCGAATAATGCAGGTAAAAATCCCGCTCGTTTGGGGACGGGGATCACTCGCCCTTGTTTTGAACCCTGTCGCTGACGTTTTGGAATAACATGTCTCTGTGCTACTCGAAGAGCTTTCCTTATGGTCAATACATTATTTTTTATTTTTTTATTTCGCAAGGGCTTGTCCACGAATGTCATAAGCCCAGGCTTTGCCAAGGACAGGCTCATATTTTTAGTCTTTCTCACCACATATCTTTGTTTCACTATGATGATGATGACCAACATTCTTTCACAAGAAAGTTTAAGTCACAACTAACGTCAGATTGTTATTTCATGGCTGTATATTCCAATTCTACATAAAGTGGGAAATCATTTATGTTTTTTCCAGCTTGCTTGTCATTCCATGTCAACATGAGATGAAAGGATAATTCGTCTCCTGCATTGACCATTTCATGGTTATGGACCAACATCCTATGACCATTTATCTCTATTTGTAAATGGTTCTCATCCGGTATGGCATATTTGATGTGAATGGTTCCATTATAGTGTAGTCGATAGTGGCTTAAACCCGAAGCAAGCACATAGGTCAAGTGCTGGTCATGAACTAGCGGTATATGGTTTCTCTCATTCACAGGTTTTACATTTGTCAGATGCACTAAAATACAGATGGGATAAATTTATTAAGACTTTTCATTTCATAGGTCACGTATCGCTTGGTACAGACATCATCATCTTCTTGTGGGTCTTCCACGTGAATAATGCGGTGATGATTAGCGCTATAGCCATCCACCGTATGCTGAGGCACTTTATCATAAAACTCATACACCTTGTTATCCACATACTTTTTTGTAGTAACGTCTGTAGACACTTGAGGATGTTTTACATGAGTTAACCGCTTTCCTTCAAAGTCATAATCTCCTTGTTTTGTGCGTGGCACTACTGACCTATCCACATAGTGTTTATTAGCAGGATCTGTTTCTTGTTTAGGATCATGTATGGGAACAGACCTAGCTTTGGCCATCAACGCACGTCCTAAGACATCCATCGTCAACCTGTAGTACGAGTCTACTGTTTCTATGACAAGGCTCGGTGCGATGTATATAGACAGCCTGCTAGCCTCTCTAAGCCTTAGTTGAAATGAAGCTAATTAAGCAGCAAGAGTCATTCCCCGTGAGGGACATGGTTACCCATCTCTGCCCCACATAACGTGAACAACGCCATGATTCACTGTTTCCATCTTCCATTCGCTGCATCATTGTGGGACCTTCCGGCTGTGGAAAGACCAATCTTTTGCTGACACTTATTACAGCGCCCAATGGTCTGTGTTTTCAAAATATTTATATTTTCGCAAAATCTCTCTACCAACCCCTCTTCGTGTTTCTGGATCAAATCATGTCTGGATTAAAATATGAGAATATGGGGTATTTTACATTTTCCACGCAAGAAAATGTTATTTCACCGGATGAGGTAAAGCCTGATTCACTCATGATTTTCGGTGATGTATCCACTGAATGACAAGGTATCATTCAAAGCTATTTAAGCATGGGTCGACACAAACATATCGATTGCTTCTATCTTGGACAAACGTATTCTAAAATGTCCAAACAGTTGATTCGTGACAATGCCAATGTCATTGTTTTATTTCGCCAGGACGAGAGGAACAGTCGTTACATTTATAATGAACATGTGAATCCGGATATGACCTTTCAAATGTATACAGAATTGTGTGACAAGTGCTGGAACACACAACGTCATGCCTGTTTAGTGATTTACAAACAAAGTGAACTCAACCAAGGGCGGTATCGCTTAGGGTTTGATCATTTTATTGCTATTTAAGGCACTGTATCATTCCCTCTCAAGTCATTTGTCACGACATCATGGCGTTAGCAGAGAGTCAATTGAAAAGGCATATTATTAGAGCAAAAAATACTATTCGCCAAAAGTTTCGTCAATTGAAACGATCGCGTGCGGATCATGCTTTGTTTATTCAACAACATTTAGCACCTCCGCTAAAAGCAATGTTGAAACCCTCTTTCAAGCCATCTGAAACGCTACCTACCGTTTCACAAGCCACTCAGACGCACCACGAGGATCCTGAGGAAGAGGAACAGGAAGATTTAACTAGTGTTAGCGAAGTTGAGGATAATGAGGAACAAGTGTTTACGCCTCAAAAAATACATCACCCCTTGCAGAGTTTTTAAGAAAAAGGAAATCCTTGGCCATGGTCGAAACCCCTTGCCCTTCCAGATCGTCTCCATTTCCACAACTCTTGGCCACCTCTCAACATAAAGCTCAAATGAAAAACATTGTAATAAAATATTATGGATCAACACTGGAACCCTATTTCACCAATCTATTTGTTGGAAACACAGATACCACATATGGCGTTCGCTATGAGGATGATAGTTTTAAAATTGGTGATTCATCGATTAAATTTAGTCGTACTAAAGCTGTCATTAAAAAGATCAACTATAAATTAACACCAGGACTGTTAAAGCTACTATTCTCTCGGACTCCCTCATCTCAAGATTATACGCCAGAGGACCTTAGTAAATATAAATCCATTTTATTGGATACCCATGCTCACAAAAGACAGTATGATCCCACTCAACACGTGAATGCCAATATATCTCAAAAATATAAAACCATCATTGCAAAAATATTCCCCACTAGTCAAAGTGGTCGTCGTAAAGTGTCCGCTTCAGGCGTAACATTTAAACCATTAAAACCCCTTGTGGATGTTACCTACTGGCACAATCCAAATAAACTCGTCCAGCGACTACAGGTGTTGCATGCTTCACGTCAAGCCGGCCATACTGGTCACGATTGGGAAATTCAAGAAATTGAGGAAGAACTTCGAAATGCCAAAATTATAGTTTAAGCCCTCACCCATTAAAATGGGTATTGCTCACGAGTTGCATCGTCCAGCTAGACGTCACTATCAGCGACTCAAGGTGATTTCACAGGGTGTGGATGAACTTTGGCAAGCAGACTTGGTTGAAATGATTCTCTATGCTAGCGTTAACAATGGTGTACGCTATATGTTGACGGTCATTGATGTTTATTCCAAAATGGCGTTTGTTGAACCTGTGCGTCGCAAGTCTAGTCCACTAGTCACCAAAGCCTTTCAACATATTATTCAACAATCTAAACGTCAACCTCAGCTGCTACAAACCGACCAGGGAAAAGAATTTTTCAACAAGGATTTCTCCAGTTTTCTCAAATCTAAGGATATTCACCATTACATCACGTACAGCAATCTCAAAGCCTGCGTGGTCGAGCGGTTCAACCGAACATTGAAAACCCATATGTGGAAAGCGTTTACCGCTCAGGGCACTTATCGCTGGTTGGACTTGTTACTTGAGTTAGTGTCACGTTAAAACGACACCAAACACGGAACCATTGGGACCAAGCCACGACTTGTAACTAAAAATATTCCACAACTGGATAAACTGTTTAACCCCATAAAACAGCAGACCCTAAACGTCATCGCCTTAACATTGGGGACCATGTTCGTGTGAGCAAATTCAAGTCCGTCTTCGACAATGGCTACACACCAAATTGGGGGACTGAACTATTTCGATTTCGTCAAGTCAACCTGAACAGTCCAGTCACCTATTTACTCGAGGACCTCAACCATCAACCCATAAAAGGCAGGTTTTATCTTCAAGAACTCCAAAAGACAGCGTTTCCTAAACATTACCTTGTGGAAAAAGTGTTGAAACAAAAAGGAAATAAACTAAATGTAAAATGGTTGGTATTTAGCTCAGCCTTTAATTCTTGGATTAATAAATTACATGTTGTGTGAACCTGTGTGTCTTGTATTTATTTATTCACTCATGTTGTAGTTAACCTACAGTCCTATGTACAGTCCTCAGCTATACATGTAGTATGAGCAATACATATTTCTTTCTCTCTTCACCTGTGTTCTCTCTTACACTCTCACATCCCACCACTGTCAAAACAGGTTGTGACTTGTTAGCTCTTATCGTGCGCGTGTACAGGTGAACACATGTGTGTTAGATCATATTACACATGAACTCGCATTTTCTCACGTATGAACCAAAACACGATGTGACTTGTTTCACAAGGAGGACGGTAATAAGGTCATCTCACACGTGTTCACATGTATTTCGTCACTTTCCTTTCATATCGTTATCCCATTATAGAAGTGGTGAACAACGTCAGTTCAACACACACAAATGTAGTTAGGCCCTTTGATATAATTTAAATAAATTCATGGGCTAGTCCGTAGGAACCAGGCCAAAGGGACCCGTCCAAATGGATCAGTTCGAAGGGACAAGAACTCGTCCACAGGGACCTGTCCACAAGGACTCGTCCACAATGACCTGTCAACAATGACTTGTCAACAATGGCCCGTCAATAATAACCCATCCACAGGGATCCACTCCCCCACCCGGTTCCAAAAGCCATGAGTGGGCATGCGTAAAAACAAAAAAACAAGCATGTTAATTCATAGTGGCTAACCACCGAACTCATGCACTTTATGTGGAACAACGTTCAACTCCATATCGGTATTCAAACTCTCACATGTTGCAATTAGAAAGAGAGATTCTCTAAAAAATTACAATTTTCACCCCTAGTAGGGTAGGTTTTATTTTGGGGGGGGGGGAAATATGTTGTCCATTGGAAAGGGGGTGTTAGCCCGAGTTCAACAACAATTCATTTTTTAAAATCCAACCATGGGTTCGAGAAATATTGCACTGCCGCCATCTTGTGTGGCGGAATGTGGAGGTGGAGGATATAGAACACCCACAAAAACACTACTCACTTAACTTTTCCCATGAGTCAATGTAGTCATATCAAAATACCCCTTTACGAGTCATGAGCATTGAATTTTCTTTTCCAAAGTACTTGTCTGTTTCAGGGTATAATGTTAACTTGGAAACTAAGTTTTCCAAACTACTTGGCATTAACCGAAACGTGTCCACAAATCTAAGCTTAACATTTCCTACATATTTGGTAAAGGAAATGTACTTTTCTTTGGAGATAGCGATAACATCCACTCTCTCAGTAGTACATCCCAATTGCTTTACAATGAAATTTGCGTCGTAGCCACTCATATTATGTAGAAACACAGGAATGGGGTTACGTGTTTTACACCTCAAATTGCAGTTATTGTGAGCACTTCCACGGTATTCCCCTGTAATATGGCAGTGGTCTCGAACTTTCCAGTCCTGTTGGGTAAATGGTTTTTGACACAAATAACAGGTTTCAGAACATTGGAACTCTGCTTCTTGATCCTCAGTTAAGGCCTTTGGAACATTTAAGCTGTAATGGCGATCAATTTCATTAGCTATTGAAATCAAACAGTCCATAAACTTTTCTGCAGCGTCAGGTCCTCGATAAATAAGAGGCTGGCTTGGAAGGTATGTCTTCATGTGTTCCACAGCAGGTGAGGGTTTAACATATATACCAAAGCTCATAGGAACATGACTCTGGTATGGCACTGTATAACTTGCTTCAGTATTGGGTAGACATGTTTGATAGGGTAACAGTATACTTTCAAAATCAGCATAGATAACGTAAGGTATTCTCATAATTTTTTCCACGTTTAAAAATTTAACAATTGAGTTTTTAATAGGCATTTCAACCCTAGCAATGTCATGCTGGACACACGAAGCTCAATTTTCTTTCAATTTTTCCATTCCTTGTTGTCCATATCTATTATCAAAGTGTGTAAAACACCGTTTACACGTATATATCTTATGTTCGTAGCGGGTAATCTGATTTCTTAATAGTTTATCAAAATCTTTGATAAAGACGTAGTGGTTCTGGCCGGATGATGAACTTAGCAGAAGGAGGTCGCAATGGTCTTGCAGCTCTTGATCCACAACCTTTAGAGGGAACAATTTGTTGTCTTGTTCCAATCCAAATACATTAATGGATATATCGTTGGCTTTTTCAAATTTGGGAATGTCAGCTAGCGATGTAGGAAATGATATTACTGAAAATTCATACTTGTTTTCCAGATTCTTGTATTTACTAACGCGTTTAGCATCAGTTTTAACCAGTTTTGCTAAAATGGCATACATAAAACACCTCTAATCCTTAAAGTTTTGAGGATTAATGCAGGATTTTCTTGCTTGTATAGCTGCTGGTAATGGAATATATGTGCTGCCACGCAAGGGATTGTACTTATTTATTTTCAATCGTACTCCTTCCACTGCTACAAAGCCCAATTACTGCCTTTTAGCTCAGATTCTTCCATTTCTGTAGTTAACTTTGTAAATTGTGTTTCCAGGAAACTACTTAAGTCTGATTCCAAACATAGGGCCTGATTTCGTGTTTTAAAAGCACGATCTGTAATTTCATTGGTAAATGTATGAATGAATCTGCATTCAGCCACAAGATTAACTTTGATCGACTTGTGCATGCTAGTTCTTTCTGCATAGCTTGTATTATTTGCTGTTTGAACTCTTTAAGGTATGAATTTAAATCCTTACACGTGTCACAACGTATGAAAAAGGATTTAAGACGACCTTGAAAAGACGTTTCATATTCAGTAAGTCCATTTTTGTCAGGAACCATTGAAAGCAGGTAATGTTTTGTAGGCTTAGTTTTTTGTCTTTTAGCTGCTGACACAACATTACAACATTCTTCATGACGACGTACGTTGTAGACATTGTTGAATTTACTACCACAAGTTTTGCACTCATGAAACTCACCACACGATACTTCATGACGCTTTCTATGATAGTCTCGAAGAAAAGTCTTTCCACACTCTTTACACATATAGCTAGGCATGGTTTCTTCCATCATGGATGTTGATTTCTGCAAACAGCTGCTTACTGCGTATCACAAGGCTGTAGGCTGGTCAGTGAGACGGTCTTTCACTATGTGAACACTGCAAAAGGTAGTAATCAACTGATTGTATTCCTGCTAAGAGACCTCTTATATAACCTAATCAAGATCAAAAGCTACTTACCACGTAGTACACGGCTAGAGCCTAGTGGGTGAGACGATCTTTCTCAATGTGATCACTGTTAAATGTTGTAGTCAACTGAAAATATTCTTACACCCTACTGAAGGTTATCAGGTACTTACTGCATATCAAAAAGGCTGTACTCTCATGTGTTAGACACTCTCTCTTGCTAAGGACCCCTATATTCTCTATACAAGGATATACATGTTAGTTCTAAACACTTAATGGTTATTTGTATATTAAATTTATATACACAGCTTATACGAGCACGTTTTTCACGCAATAAAACTTTGTCAAATAGCCACATGCGACACGCAAAGTACGTTTCCGCTATCTAGTGGTGACTATGAGAAGTACATGAACGACAACATGGCACCTAGCGCTCCATATCATTACTTAACGATCAGCATGCTATCTAGCGGTCGATATCTAAAATTACTCAACTACCAGCATTCTACCTACCGGTCGATATGACAACCCACTCAACTACTAGTATGCATTCCAATAATGAACACATTTGCTCATATGCATTAACAATACACACAGCGGGTCTGCTTTATCGTTTAATACAAATATATCTTTTTAAATAATGTAACAAAAAGTTACATGGTACAATTGTATGGGAATGTTGCATTACCTAAAATGTAATAATATGCAAGTGTTTAACATTTTACAATCGGCTTATGATGAAGGATTATGTTTGTGGCGTATGGTGGTGGCTTATGATGGTGGCTTATGGTTGTGGATTATGATGGTGGCTTATGTTGGCTCATGGTGGTGGCTAATGATGGTGGATTATGGTGGTGGATTATGGTGGTGGCTTATGGTGGCATATGTTGGTGGCTTATTTTTGGTGGTTTACGTTATTACCTTATTTGTAATGGCTTATTTGACAAGTTATTTTTGTCAATGTATTTAGAGGATTTATCTCTTGGTCTTGGAAGTATCTCAAACCTTTTTTTATGGTAGCATAATGCTTACCGCCATGTTTGTAAGCAACAACAACACACAAAAATTCCACGAATCCAAAGTACTCTAAGAGTAATGATTGTCTCTCAACTCCATTCAACGCCTAGTCAAAAACATTATATATTTTTCAAATTTTTCAAAAAAGGCAAATTGGGGAAGTAGGCTATATGTTTAAACTAAAAATCATATCAAATCATATGCTAACTCCAACACCTACGTCTATCCCACTCTCAGTCAAAAAATAATATTCTTCAAATTTTTCCAAAACAATATTTTGAAAGTAGGTCATATTTTGAAAACTAATCATCCTATAAAGACATATATAGACTCAAACCTATGGCTTTTATATCCTTAATCGTAAGAACAAAATATGGAATTTTTGACATTTTTTCCAAAAATTTAATTTAAAACGGGGCTATATTTTGGAAACTAGGAATTTTACAAAAAAGGTTGTTTAACGTAAATGACAGGTATTTACCCCCACTACCCAAAACTAAGTCCCAGGTCTCTGGGACAAAATCCAAAAAAGTTCAATTTGGAAAGTAGGCGATATTTTGAAAACTAATCATCCTAAAAAGTCATGTAAAGACTCAAACCAATGGCTTTTATGTGCTTAATTGGTAGAACAAAACGTAACATTTTTTTCAGTTTTTCCAAAAAAGTCCAATTTTCAAAATTGTCTATATTTTGGGAAATAAGAATTTTACAAAAATGTTTGTTGAACGTAAATGAAAGGTCTTTACCTCCTCTACCCAAAAAATAAATGTCAAGTCCCTTGGACAAAAACTGTGCAGTGGTGGTTTTTGGAGGGTTCAAAACTCACCTCCACATCCCCACCTCACAAGATGGCGGCCGTAGCTTAACTTAACCTAGCCTGACCTAACAAGATGGCGGCCGTAGCTTAACTTAACCTAGCCTAACCTAACAATATTGCGGTCGTAGCTTTACTTAACCCAACCTAACTTAACCTAAACCTACGAGGTGCGACCAAAAAAATTCAAGATGGTGGTCATATTTTAACTGAACCTAGCCTACCTAACCTAACCTAACCTAACCTAAACCTACGAGCTGTGATCATAAAGTTCCAAGATCGTGGTCGTAGCTTAACTGAACCTAACCTAACCCTACGAGGTGTGATCAAAAAGTTCCAAAATGGCTGCCGTAGCTTAACTTAACCTTTGATTGATCCCTGTTGATTGACCCATTTTGATTGACCTCTGCTGATGTATCCCTTTGGACTGGTCCCTGTTGACTATCCCCTTTGGACGGGTCCTTTTTGAAGGGAGTAATTTTTTTACGGGTCCCCGGAGGACGGGTCCTTGTTGACGGGTCCCTGTGGGCGGGTCCCTTTGACATAATTTGGATAAAATGCATGGGCCAGTCCATAGGGATCAGTCCAAAGGGACCCGCCCATTGGGACCCGTCAACAAGGACCCGTCCTCCGGGACCCGTAAAAAAATGACTCCCTTCAAAAAGGAGCCGTCCAAAGGGGCTAGTCGACAGGGACCAGTCCAAAGGGATACATCAACCGAGATCAATCAAAAGGGGTCAATAAACAGTGATCAATCAAAGGTTAAGTTAAGCTACTGCTGCCATTTTGGAACTTTATGATCACACCTCGTAGGGTTAGGTTAGGTTGAGTTAAGCTATGACCACCATCTTGGAACTTTATGATCACACCTCGTAGGTTTAGGTTAGGTAAGATTAGGCTAGGTTCAGTTAAGCTATGACCACCATCTTGAAAATGTTTGATCGCACCTCGTGGGTTTAGGTTAAGTTAGGTTAGGTTAGGTTAAGTAAAGCTACGGCCGCCATATTGTTAGGTTGGGCTAGGTTGTTAAGCTACGGCCGCCATCTTGTTAGGTAAGGCTAGGTTAAGTTAAGCTACGGCCACCCAACTTGTGAGGTGGGGAGGTGGAGGTGGGTTTTGAAACCCCCAAAAACCACTACTGCACAGTTTTTGTCCTAGGGACCTGAAATTTATTTTTTTGGGTAGAGGGGGTAATGATCTTTCATTTACGTTAAACAAACTTTTTTGTAAAATTCTTAGTTCCCAAAATATAGACAATTTTGAAAATTTGATTTTTTTTGGAAACACTGAAAAAATGTTAAATTTTGTTCTACCAATTAAGCACATAAAAGCCATTGGTTTGAGTCTATATATGACTTTTTAGGATGATTAGTTTTCAAAATATCGCCTACTATCCAAATTGAACTTTTTTGGATTTTGTCCCAGAGACCTGGGACTTGGTTTGTGGGTAGTGGGGGGTAAATATCTGTCATTTACGTTAAACAAACTTTTTTGTAAAATTCCTAGTTTCCAAAATATAGCCCCGTTTTAAAATAAACATTTTTGGAAAAAATGTCAAAAATTCCATATTTTGTTCTTACGATTAAGGATATAAAAGCCATTAGTTTGAGTATATATATGACTTTATAGGGTGATTAGTTTTCAAAATATGACCTACTTTCCAAATATTGTTTTGGAAAAATTTGAAGAACATTATATTTTTTGACTGAGAGTAGGATAGACGTAGGTGTTGGAGTTAGCATATGATTTGATATGATTTTTAGTTTAAACATATAGCCTACTTCCCCAATTTACCTTTTTGAAAAATATGAAAAATATATAATGTTTTTGACTAGGCGTTGAGTGTAGTTGAGAGACAATCATTAACCTTAGAGTACTTTGGATTCTTTTAATTTTAGTGTGTTATTGTTGTTTACAAACATGGCGGTAAGCATTATGCTACCATAAAAAAGGGTTGAGATACTTTCCAAGACCAAGAGAAAAATCCTCTAAACACATTGACAAAAATAACTTGTCAAATAAGCCATTACAAATAAGGTAATAACGTAAACCACCAAAAATAAGCAACCAACATATGCCACCATAAGCCACCACCATAAGCCACCATCATAAGCCACCACCATAAACCACCAACATAAGCCAACAACATAATCCTTCATCATAAGCCGATTGTAAAATGTTAAACACTTGCATACTATTACATTTTAGGTAATGCAACATTCCCATACAATTGTGCCATGTAACTTTTTGTTACATTATTTAAACAAGATATATTTGTATTAAACGATAAAGCAAACCCGCTGTGTGTATTGTTAGTGGATATGAGCAAATGTGTTCATTATTGGAATGCATACTAGTAGTTGAGTGGGTTGTCATTTCGACCGGTAGGTAGAATGCTGGTAGTTGAGTAAATTTTTATATCGACCGCTAGATAGGATGCTGATCGTTCAGTAATGAAATGGAGCGCTAGGTACCATGATGTCGTTCAGGTAGTTCTCATAGTCATCGCTAGATAGCGGAAACACACTTTGCGTGTCGCATGTGGCTATTTGACAAAGTTTTATTGCGTGAAAAACGTGCTCGTATAAGCTGTGTATATAAATTTAATATACAAATAACCATTAAGTGTTTAAAACTAACATGTATATCCTTGTATAGGGAATATAGGGGTCCTTAGTAAGAGAGAGTGTCTAACACATGAGTGTACAGCCTTTTTGATATGCAGTAAGTACCTGATAACCTTCAGTAGGGTGTAAGAATATTTTCAGTTGACTACTACATTTAACAGTGATCACATTGTGAAAGATCGTCTCACCCACTAGGCTCTAGCCGTGTACTACGTGGTAAGTAGCTATTGGTCTCGATTAGATTATATAAGAGGTCTCTGAGCAAGAATACAATCAGTTGATTACTACCTTTTGCAGTGTTCACATCGTGAAAGACCGTCTCACTGACCAGCCTACAGCCATGTGATACGCAGTAAGCAGCTGTTTGCAGAAATCAACATCCATGATGGAAGAAACCATGCCTAGCTATATGTGTAAAGAGTGTTGAAAGACTTTTCTTCGAGACTATCATAGAAAGCGTCATGAAGTATCGTGTGGTGAGTTTCATGAGTGCAAAACTTGTGGTAGTAAATTCAACAATGTCTACAACGGACGTCGTCATGAAGAATGTTGCAATGTTGTGTCAGCAGCTAAAAGACAAAAAACTGAACCTACAAAACATTACCTGCTTTCAATGGTTCATGACAAAAATGGACTTACTGAATATGAAACGTCTTTTCAAGGACGTCTTAAATCCTTTTTCATACGTTGCGACACGTGTAAGGATTTAAATTCATACCTTAAAGAGTCCAAACAGCAAACAATACAAGCTATGCAGAAAGAACTTGCAATGCACAAGTCGATTAAAGTTATTCTTGTGGCTGAATGTAGATTCATTCATACATCTACCAATGAAATAACAGATCGTGCTTTTAAAACACGAAATCAGGCCCTATTTTTGGAATCAGACTTAAGTAGTTTCCTGGAAACACAATTTACAAAGTTTACTACAGAAATGGAAGAATCTGAGCTAAAAGGCAGTAATTGGGCTTTGTTAGCAATGGAAGGAGTACGATTGAAAATAAATAAGTACAATCCCTTGCGTGGCAGCACATATATTCCATTACCAGCAGCTATACAAGCAAGAAAAGCCTGCATTAATCCTCAAATCTTTAAGGACGAGAGGTGTTTTATGTATGCCATTTTAGCACAACTGGTTAAAACTGATGCTAAACGCGTTAGTAAATACAAGGATCTGGAAAACAAGTATGATTTTTCAGTAATATCATTTCCTACATCGCTAGCTAACATTCCCAAATTTGAAAAAGCCAACGATATATCCATTAATGTATTTGGATTGGAACAAGGCAACAAATTGTTCCTCTGAAGGTTGTGGATCAAGAGCTGCATGACCATCGCGACCTCCTTCTGCTAAGTTCATCATCCGGCCAGAACCACTACGTCTTTATCAAAGATTTTGATAAACTAGTAAGACATCAGTTTACCCGCTATGAACATAAGATGTATACTTGTAAACGGTGTTTTACACACTTTGATAATCGATATGGACAACAAGGAATGGAAAAATTGAAAGAACATAGTGCTTCGTGTGTCCAGCATGACATTGCTAGGGTTGAAATGCCTATTAAAAACTCAATTGTTAAATTTTTAAACGTGGAAAAAATTATGAGAATACCTTACGTTATCTATGCTGATTTTGAAAGTATACTGTTACCCTATCGAACATGTCTACCCAATCCTGAGGAGAAGTTATACAGTGCCATACCAGAGTCATGTTCCTATGAGCTTTGGTATATATGTTAATCCCTCACCTGCTGTGGAACACATAAAGACAAACCTTCCAAGCCAACCTCTTATTTATCGTGGACCTGACGCTGCAGAAAAGTTTATGGACTGTTTGATTTCAATAGCTAAAGAAATTGATTGCCTTTACAGATTAAGTGTTCCAAAGGCTTTAACTGAGGACCAAGAAGCTGAGTTCCAATGTTCTGAAACCTGTTATTTGTGTCAAAAACCATTTACCCAACAGGACTGGAAAGTTCGAGACCACTGCCATATTACAGGGGAATACCGTGGAAGTGCTCACAATAACTGTAATTTGAGGTGTAAAACACGTAACCCCGTTCCTGTGTTTCTACATAATATGAGTGGCTACGACGCAAATTTCATTGTAAAGCAATTGGGATGTACTGCTGCGAGAGTGGATGTTATAGCAAACTCCTAAGAAAAGTACATTTCCTTTACCAAATATGTAGGAAATGTTAAGCTTAGATTTGTGGACACGTTTCGGTTAATGCCAAATAGTTTGGAAAACTTAGTTTCCAAGTTAACATTATACCCTGAAACAGACAAGTACTTTGGAAAAGAAAATGCAATGCTCATGACTCGTAAAGTGGTATTTTGTTATGACTACATTGACTCATGGGAAAAGTTAAGTGAAACGTGTTTACCTCCAAAAGAGGCATTCTTTAACAAATTAAGTCAAGAAGATGTTAGTCAAGAATACTATGAACATGCCAAAAATATCTGGAATCAGTTCAACATTAAAACTCTAGGGCAATATAGTGACCTCTACCTAACATCAGATGTACTCCTTCTTGCAGACAGCTTTGAAACGTTTAGAAACAGAACACTAGAAACACACAGAGTGGATGCTGCACACTTTTTTACTTCGCCTGGTTTAAGTTTTGAGGCAATGCTCCTTTACACAGGAATTGCTACAGGATTACGATCAGATTCTTCTAATCGAGTCTGGACTACGTGGAGGCATATGCCAGGTGTCTCATCGGTATGCTGAAGCAAACAATAAATACGTGGAAACCTATGATTCAGAGAAACCATCGCAGTTTATTACCTATGATGATGCCAACAACCAATACGGGTGGGCGATGTGCCACTTCCTTCCTTATGGTGGATTTCGGTGGGTTTCTCCAGATACTGTTGATCTAGAAAAGCTAAAGGAAGACGAACCTGTGGGATACATTCTAGACGTTGATGATGATTACCCATCTGACCTTCATGATCTACACAACGATTTACCTTTCTTACCAGAGTGTACACAACCTAAAGATTCGTGTCTGGAAAAACTAATTCCTCATCTTGGAAATCGAAGGCGATATGTTGTTCACTAATGGCATTAAAACAGGCTTTAGATCATGGAATAAAACGGATAAAAATTCATCGTGTGTTAAAGTCCAAGCAAAGAACTTGGTTAAAGGCATACGTTGATTTTAATAACAACCTTCGAAAACAAGCCAAAAATGATTTTGAGAAAAATCTGTACAAATTATTCAACAATGCTATTTTGGAAAAACAATGGATAATATCCGTAAAAGAATAGACATACGTCTTTTGACTGACAGCAAAAAAGGTAAAAAAAGCTAATAGCAAAGCCGACATTTATCGACAGAACAATTTATGGTCCTAACCTAGCTGCTTTCCACATGGCTAAACGTAACATTGTATTCAATAAGCCTATATATATTGGAATTTGTATACAGGATATTTCAAAAACTCTCATGTATTCCCACCACTATGATGTCCTGCTACCCTATTATGGCATCGACAATCTTAAACTCATGTATATGGATACTGACTCGTTCATATATTTGGTTAACACTCCAGATGTATATCAACACAAGTTGGATTTCCTAGAACACCTGGACACATCAGATTATCCTACTAATCACATACGTTACTCTACATCAAACAAGAAGACGTTGGGTAAATTTAAAGACGAGGCTTGTGGACAAACTATAAAAGCATTTGTTGGACTAAGAGCTAAAATGTATGCTTAGACATAAATGGTAAAGAAATCAAAACGATTTAAGGTATTAGCAGAGGTGTGTTCAAAAATGGTATAAGCTTTCAAGATTATAAGGATTGTGTCATGAAAAACAATGTAAAAAGAATACCCATGAACATTATCGCTTCTAAACAACATGACATATCATCTATAAGACTAAACAAAATTGCTTTGTGTCCTGGTGATGATAAAAGAGTGATTGATGCTAATGGTATAGGTACACATGCCTATGGTCATTACTCAATCATTAACCATGCTTAAAGAGTTAAATTAGGAATATCAAAATCTTCTGCCTGCAACTAGCAAATACATAAAGCAAAACTATTTAGTAAATAAAACCATGGCACTACAAAAATAAAAATAAATGGTATTGATAATCAAAAATAAATAAAATGGAAAACAAAATAAAAACAACTGTACAATTTATTAAAAAAAAGAATAGACTATATATAAAATGTATTATGTGCAAATAGTGTACATGTATTTAAAATAAAAAATATTCTATGGACACTGCTTGTACATTTTTAATTACTACCCACCTCTCTCCACTCCTAATGCAAAATGAACATGTAAAATACAAATTGGAAAATCTATGTTTCCATATTGACAAAATAGTAAAAACATTAAACTGAAATTTTAAAAACTGTAAATGGGAATTTGGTAAATTGACAAATGTGTAAACAACAAAATGCAAAATCCATGTTTCCATACTATGAAATTGAAAAACTTAAAACTGTCATTAAAAAAACAACTGAAAATGGGAAATTGGAAATTGACAAATGTGTCAACAACAAAATGCAAAATCCATGTTTCCATGTTATGAAATTGAAAAACTTAAAACTGACAAAAAACTGAAAATGGGAAGTTGGAAAATTGAGAAATGTGTAAACAACAAAATGAAAAATTTACCCGTAGCCTACAGTAGCCTATAAGACTAGCATAAGGATAATTGCATGCGCCCTTATATACTTTGTGTATGTGCATTAGCCTTTGGATTAGCTTAAGTTAGGTTTGGTAAAGTTAGGTTAGGTGTGGTTAGCTTAGGTGAAGTTAGGTTAGGTTAGGTTAGGTAAAGTTAGGTTAGGTTATAACTATGTTCATTATTTGTTCTTATACATTTGCTGTCACTTTTTGATCACACGTTTTGCTCTCACTTTTTTTTTTGCTTTTTATTTTCAAGTTAGGTTAGGTCAGGTTAGGTTAGGTTAGGTAGAATGGCTGAGGTATGAATTAAACCCAGCTGCTCTGAAATGTTTGCCTCACAAGGCTGAGTGTACCTCGTCTCAACCCTCAGCCCAGAATTAAATTTCTTGACAGAGCCAGGGCTCGAACCCGGGCCTCTAAAGTAACAGCTATGAATGCTAGCCACTACACCAAAAAGTGGACAATATAAGGCTGGTTTTGATTGTACATGATCAATGCATGATTACCTAATAATAATAATAGTTATTATTATAATAATAAATATTCCATTTAGCAACCACACGGCCGAACTCCCCCTGTGACATCATCCACGGTCTCAGGACATGGCGGCCATCTTGCCCATTAGCCCCTGCCCCAGCTCTGACTGACCCCTCCATAAGAATAACATAGAGTGATTGCGCGCGGCGGCCATCTTGCCCATTAGCCCCTGCCCCAGAACCGCTCTTTATTTCCTACTGATATTTATAGTGTCAGATAGAATTCAATCTTGACCGGAATAAACTAGCTTTGAATTCCTACCCAAATATTTGAATAATCTTCTATCAAAAGGTATATCCTCTAACATATTAAATGAACAAAGCTCTTAGCTTTACAAATAATAAGAAAGGTTTGTCAATGTCGTAATGTTATTCCACTCTACACAAAGAATGTTCATAGGGATTAAGACTTCGGTCTTATCAAACGACTAGTATTTCTTAGATCGTCGATAGTTTATGTACAATAATGATATAACAATATCATTCGATGTTTCTTCTTTTCGTGATGGTATATGTCGTTACATTAAAGTGCTCAAATTAAATTTAATAAGAATGTAATTTGAAGCTATGACAAAATGTCAGAATACTTGGTTTAAATGAAATTATTAAAAATTCGTGAGTAGAAACGACTAGTCTCCTATGAGGCAATATAATTCCTCAAACAAAACTTTTAATGTCAGTTCCATAACTGATCCGTAGAATTAAATTGAAAAATAGATGAAATGCAATCATCTTCTAAATACTCTTGAAGTATAAAAATCTCAACACACATCTGAAGTGTAAAATACATAAAAGCACTGATATACATGAAATGTGAAAATATAGAAATATGGAATAAGATCGCTGGAAATACGGAATATGATCGCCGGAAATATGGAATTAGATCGCCGGCTCAGAATGTTACTAATCAAGCTCTATATAACAATTGAGATACACTAATACCTTATTTGGACGAAAACTTGAAGATCTATGTAAGTATTCCCGCAATACTTTAGATGTTTCCTCAGTACAAGACACTGAGATGGATCTGCATTCGAACCTCGGATCTGTGACCTCAGAGATAAGAAACGTCCCTCTCTGGAATTCACCAACATTCGCCTGGGCTTGAACGACATCCTTCTGGCAAATTCTTCTGTGTTGCTGGGCTACCTTTCCCTAGCATCTTGACAAATCTCTTCTGTAAAGTCTTCATTGTCCGTCGTAAATATGTATCAGATTCATCATTGGATTATAATTATGGAAATATTCATATAAATGGTGAATGAAATATTTCCATTGCTAATTGATGTTATATTAGTGTTCGTAGACTGACGAAAATGCACAAGATGGACCGTACACTACGTCTGTATTCAAGAATACGTTGTGTTACGAAGCTCCATCGTTGTATCTTAACTCCTGTTATCGAATATATCTCTGGCGCATGACTATTTAGTTCATCATATCAACAATGTTAATTAAGTTGAATGATAACGTTTGAAGAATAATAGTAGTCATTCTGTTAATGTTTATGTGTTGCGCCAATATTAAAAGTTCTCCGCTACTGTTCACTTGAACTGCGTTCGTCAACTTCACGTTGCAATCTTTAATGATATTCAGCTTTATTTCCAACACATTTGGAAATCTAACTTGACAGGCTTATATTGTCGAAACAGTAAGTTTTAAAGCGCTCGACTTTTCACAATATATATACCATGCGACCTGTTCTTAATATATATTCCCTTATTTAACTTCAGATCTCAATTATATAAGAGATATAATCAATTCAATGTTCCTCGCAACTTCACGTAGAATGGAAGTGCGGTGACCTCCTACGTTCCACCTAGCTATCCTCGCGTCTCCACAAGTCGACAGTCGTCGCACTCGAACTAAGCCTTGGATCTCCGTTAACCCAGTAAAAACACTTCCTCACTCTTCAAAGTCTGCTGGAATAAGAACCTCGATCCTTGGATCTCCCCCTCCAAGTCGAATTTTTGGCGGCCATATCAATCTCCCACCATCATTTTAGCGCGTAGATTACTAATGCTTATTACTGCGTAGATTAACCGATCTGCGGTTTTTAAAGTATCAGATATAATTTCTCTTAATATTCTCTTCATTACCAAATAAGAAAATCTTCTTCTAAGGGCCTAAATGCATAATTTCATCATATTGTGTAATTAAAGTTGATCCCGTCTTCAATAAGACCCCTTCTCATTGGCTCTGGGCTGGGATCCAATAGCATAATTTATAACAATATTTATAATATTAATCTCCAAACTCGCTGTTGCTATGCTAAATATAGCCTTCTAGAAGCGTCCATTGTGCCACGTATCACGTGATCGGGCTCTCCCACAGTCTCGAGCTTGTAACACTACACTCCTGTGTCACACTTCCAGAAATTATATTTGCTGGTTAAATTTTATCACGGGGACGGAAAATACTCTCATTTTGTCCCTAAATAATTCAATTTACGGGGGCAGTACCTCCTTCCGTTAGCACCTCCTGCAAATGTCGTCCACTCGCTGGTAAAAGGCCCACAGTGCTATCCCAAGTGGTGAGACAGACGGATGGAAGTGGTCAGTGGCCGGAAGTATGTTCAGTAAAGAACATATAGCCTACTTTCTCGTAAATGCTTGGGTATAATTATAACTCCTTGTCCTTTTCAAGGAGTACAATAGAATGTTAGTTGTAGTAGCTTGTTGAAATATAACGTGCTATATTATACGTTGATTGATTGAATCCTCACCCAAAATATAAATACAGACACTAATACATCCATCACAATAATACAGGCTACCAGGCGAACTTCAACACTCACCCAAGTACACGGGCGTAATGACAATGATGTCCAAGCCTCTCAAATGAAACAACACCAACAGCTTCCTACCCAAATCATTCCTCATTTACATGTACACACACTAGTACAGACATCACAGTGACACAAGTTATCAGACAACTTTCACTCATACACCCACCTACATGGGGATACGTGACCATGATGCCGCAAAGCCCCTAATGAATCAACAATAACAGTCTGGACCGCGGACCAAGGACAACGAATTTTAACCGCTGTAGTCGAGTGTTGAAATAAGTGGTGTTATATGCAAACATTATATTTTCCATTGCAAATATAAACTATATATGCTTAACATTATAACGTGTGAGTAGTTATAAATCAACAAATACCAAAAAGAATGATCTAAAAAATATGAACCCCTTTGGTTTTGATCCACGAACCTCCAGCTTAAGAGCTAAAGACACTAACCCGCTGCTACACATGGCCGTTGCTATTATTAATTCAACAACTGGTTTAGTAGAACTGTATGACATATTTTGTTTTAGAAACCATTTGATACTTAATTTGTATTAATTTGTTCAGTCTATTCCTATAAGGATATCAATATTGATAAGGCGTAACGGTTTGCACACATATACGACTGCCATCTTAAACTTTCTGGATGATGACCTTGTAGTTTAGACAAAACACTCTTTGTATATGAAGGTATGTTAATGAAAACTTTGGTAGAGATCAGATAATTAGTTTAGTCGTAATTCGATTTAAGCTTTGAACATTTGAGTGGCCGCCATTCCGTTTCCGTCAAGATGGCGGTGATTTAAATAATGACACTGAGGTGTCCTTTGCTAGCGCTATTTATGTACCAAATTTGGTTTAATTCGGTTTCGTCATATTTGAATTGATAGGGGGGAACAGACACACATTCACACACATTTACACACACAGACAGACTGACAACTTTTGGAGCTTGTAGATGTCATATGTCTACTTTAATATTTTGAAAACATCGAAAGTAGGCTAAAAATTGAGGATTCACCACCATATGTCAGTATCTTAAAAAAAACTATTTTTCAGAAGATTTACAGATGGTTAATTAAGTTTTATGTGGAGCATATTTCATTTGACTAGTGATATAAGTTTGTACGTAATAAATGTGTACTAACGTTGGTGGTGATTTATTTTTGCAAATGGTAGAACTTTGAAATGATACGTAATTGGTTAGATTTTAACCGTTCTTTTTGAAGGGGAGTGACAGTGCAGAAATAGCCATGCTTCACTTGTCCCTTCGATGGTAGAGACATTTACAACAATAGTAAAATAATATCTAATCTGCTCACTGCTACTCGGCTGAAATCAACGGGAAACGACAGCCCTTAACGTTCTTCTCAAAGATATGCACCTCTCTATATGCCCTTTCTTACAATCTCCGGTTAAATTCTTGCTGACACTTTTACGGCAAGTTTACTGGCACCTGATTCTTACAATGCCTGGTTAGCGACAAACTGACAGTAAAATAAGTCAACAGGCAGTGAACTTTGCCGGAGCGTAAACTGCATTATTGCCAGATTTCCTATTATGATCTTAACGCCAGCTGATTGCAAACATCGTCAATATGCCAATAATTATCAGTAATTTCAAGGGTTTCGTAAATGCTGAGGCTGCTCAAAGAAGGAGGCGTTACGTGATTATTTTGAGAACGAGATTTTTAGACAATTCCGTTTGACCAAGCTTTCAGTTCGACTAGTTCTTGGTTGTATAAATGCAGAGATTCGTCATAGGTCCGAAAGGTAAGTTCAAAGTTACTGTAGGCCATATCTCTCTATATATAAAAATGAAAGTTTGTCTGTTTCTTCTGAATTTCCACGGAAATTTGAGTTTTTAACGCGTTTCAGACTGGTTTACGACGGTTGCGCGCAAAAAGAATTTTTGTCTGTCTGTCTGTCTGTTTGTTTGTTTGTCTGTGTACAACTTTGCACGCGCAGCACTCGAGAACGGCTGAGTGGATCAACGTAAGATTTGGTACAGATGTCCATCAGAGGCACGAAAGTAATCATTGATATAAATCTTCTCCATACCTCTCATAAAAGAGGGCCTACCCCCTTAAAATGCATGCTGAAATGAGCGTAGAAAGACGAGACAAAGCTCATTTTCAGCGTGTCAATGTGAAAAACAAAACTCGGGAGCCCTACGGGCCCCGAAAACCACATTTTAAGGTTCTAAAAACAACAGTTTTTGAGATATTCCCAGAATACTAGTTTCATTTATTAAGCTATTGAAAGAATGCAAGTCGGTAACCATGGCAACACAATCTCAGAAGTCCATCTATTTCTATAAGACGCAATGCCATTCCATTTATTACAATACTGTGAACGTTCGCAAACGGATGTAAGGTTATCACGGAACCAACTTAAGCTGTAAAATTCAGCAATACGTATATAATGCGCCTAAGAGGGTCAAGGGGTACTCTTGAATTTCTTCACGTGATTTACACGTGCGGGTGTGGTACTGGAAGTATATTATATCCCTATCCCTATATTATTAAATTATTATTATTATTATTATTATTATTATATTATGGCGTATAAGGACAAGACAAAGCTAATTTTCAGCCCCTTGGTGGCTCGGAGACTACTAAGTCTTAAGGCTCTAAAACCACGTACCTGACTTATTCTCAGAAAACTAATTTCATTTAATAAACTAATAAATAGGTGACGAGTACAGAAGGAGACCAAATCAGGAGCTATATAGATATACTGAGAAAATCACAGATGAGGCCAGGAAGAGACGTCTGGCTTTCTATGGACATGTCTCATGGATGAACCCAACAAGACTAACCAACCGGCTTCTCAACTACTGGGGGAATAGATAGAGCGTGACACCGTCGTTAACAGTAGTTCACAAGGATATCCAAGAACTGAAGATAATGAAAAGTGATATTAGATCACATCTCAGAAATATACTTAAACAGAAGAGTTTTCAGGACAGACCACCCTGTAATAAAACCGGCATCGTCTGGACAAAAGAGAGAAAGGAGGATCATAGCCAGGGAATGCGCGAATATTGGGCAAACATCAAGTCCCTCGCCAAGCTGAAAAGTTCAACGTCGTGGTCCTTAGCCGGCCCATCCGAAAGAAGAAGAACATGAAGAAACTAATGAAGTAATGCAAGCCGGTAACCATGACAACAGTATTACAAGAGGTGACATCCAACTTTCCATCTATTCTGTAAGAAGCAATGCCAATCAATTTATTAAATTTCTGTAAAGTTTTGCAAATGGTTGTAAGGTTATCGTGGAATCAAACATAGACTGTAAAATTCAACAATGCGCTTAAGGGGGTCAAGGGGTACCCTAGAATTTTTATACGTGCGATATGCGATATGTTGTACAGAAGGTCTATTATATCTCCCAACAGCAGTATTATTTTCAAACAATCCCAGATTGGAATAGTGTTTTTTACAGCTTTTGGGAATTTGGGCCATTGGAGGCTAATAATCCCGAATTTTCATTCGCCACAAGCCTTTATAAATTATTAACGGGGACTTCCTGGGGATGGGAACTTTCCACAACGGTGAGGGTCAGTTTTAATTTGACTTATATTGCATTTTGTCTACGAGGTTTTCAATATTATTTTCACGTCAGGAAGTACACGTTAGGTGAATTTAATTGAGAGCACATTTTAACTAATCATATTTTTGTCGACAAACGGGTTCATCGTAAAGATGATTTTGTTTGATACTGTGTGGTTGATATATCTTTATGTTTATGTACGCCTATAATTCATATTTGGATGCTTGGAGCATCGTAAAATTAGATATTTTAACAATGAGTCAATACACCATATAAATCATTTATAAAACTCTTCAACGTACTTCTCATAGAAGGGTGGGTATAAGGAACAACTTTTCAAAATACATGCTAAAATAGGCGAAAAATAAAAGTTATCATAGAGGGACGACCAAAGCATATGTTGCCTCCTCAATGTGTGACACAAAACTAGGGAGTCTATAAAGTGTCTCCGAAACCCACATTTTATAGCCCTTAAAATAACAGTGCCTGCGATATACCCAGAAAACTAACTTCGTTTTGATATACTTATGAAGGAATGACAAGCCTCTAACCATTGCAACAGTAGCTCAATTGATAACGTCTGGTTATTAATACCGAAGACCGTTCGAAGAGCGGGTACTTCTGCTAGTTTATTTATATAATATAGTTTCTAGAATGCGATAGGCTTGTGTTTATATCTAATACTAGCTATTTTACCCAGCGTTACCCGGGAGGTGTATTTACTTGTTTTAGAAAGATACATGCCAATATATTTCGCAATGTATATTCACTTTGCCCCTAAGTGAGTTTAAAACATTCTCTGAAGTTAATCAAGTGCAATATTAACTCACTGTAAATCAAGGCGAAAGGTACTGTGGAGTACAATAACGGAGTAGAGAATGCATCAGTAACAAAAAAAGGGCTGTATATGCAAATTTCTCAAGGACCTAGTCTCACAATTACAGTAATTTCCTGATAGTCTCTATTTTTGTTATTATGGGTGTAATTTAGACGTTTTGTTTACATAGTTCTCTTTAATTTTTAAATTGTTGCATCTACCTTCTTGAAAGGAAACAATATTTAAGTTATTCAATGTTTGGAATATAAAGTCATCATTCAGGAGTCAAGTATACTTACGATTATTAACCCCGCACAAATGGTGTGATTAATAAGAAATGGCTTATTCATGTACATAGGTCAGTGTGAAGGTTACTATTGCTGCATATTAGGGAATAGCATTGCTGTATTTCCGAGCCTATTATCTCATATTGGGCGGCTTTGGTGGCGTATTTGGTAGCATGCTGAGCTTCTATGCCCACGGTCGCGGGTTCAAACCCGGCCGAAGTCATCGGATTTTTGAAGAGCGTTAACAATCCTTCAGCATACCTTCCTTCGGAGGGGAAGTAAAGCCGGTGGGACCATGTCCTAGATGTATGTGCTGTAAAAGAACCTGCCATCAACTGTACTCGTGTGAGGGTAAAATTTGTTGGTTAAATTTGGTTAACTCTATTAAGTTCCAACGTTCACCGTCACGTTCTGGTTGCGGTGGTATCTATTAGCCATGTTTGCAGCTAGGTGTCGTTGACGGTAGCATTTGTTAGCAAGAGTAGGAACAACTTAAAACTGACTGTCTGTAGTCCTTACCTGAATTACACATAACATACAATAATACAGCCATCACAATTAAGACAGGTTGTCACCAATCAGGCAGATTCTACTCACATCCAAAGTACACGGAGCTGCATGACCGCGTTGTCGCAGACCCTAAACAGAGAAACAAACTAACCTATCTCACCCAGTTAAAGTAATTGCAGCAGCGTATAATCCTAGTATAATGGCAAACAAGATGCATTGATTGAGAACACATTGGGCTTCTCTGACCCCTACAGTATTTCGTAAGATAAGAAATGTATTCTCTAAACCCATACCGTAATTATATCTAAAATGCTATAGCGGAGTTCAGGGAATTCGTGATAACTACACCATTATACAATATCATTCGTCAGTAAGCACTAAAATGGCTAATACATAGGAAATCAGCAAAATGTGGGATGAACACACTTTTTATCTGAAGAAATAGGAGATCAGATACATACACAAAGAACAGCATTCGTTTGTCAATAACCAAACTGTAGTCATGGCTACCGATAGTCTTAGTGAACACTTTATATATATATATATCCTCTTTGGTCAACACTAATATCTTTGGATTGTCTCTGTACATTGCGGTACCTCGTGTCATTCTTTGTTACTACCGCCACATCGGTCATGGTGGCAAATTGAGTTACTACCGCCGTAGCTACTGTTTGGTCCTTTCCAAAATCTAATCACAAAGAAAATAACGCTACTTTAAGAACAATCTGCAACAGTATGTCGAATGCAGGGTTTGCCAATGTATTTCTTTTTTAATTTCATTTCCCTGTTACGACCCCTGTTAATAAAATAGATACGGTTTCAGATTTGTATTGCGTTCAGATTTCTAAGGTTTTTGATCGTACTTTAGATAATAAATGGTGTGGCCACTGCCTGCTGGATCGCATCCTTCCTGGCTGCATTAAACTGCCTGCCCATTAAACAATTACAGTATTGTTTTATGTGTACAATCTCGTTTACAAATCCCCCCAGGGGCTCACATCAAGTGGGACGTGGGTTGGCGACCACGGAGCCCCAGCTGAGTCCGGCATTGCTTCCACTTACTTGTGCCGGTCTCCTCTCCGTCTTCTTTCCTGTCGACCTCTCTTGGTCAACTCTTGTTCTCTTCCGACCGCGACGGTATTAGTGTATCCGAGGCCTAGGGAGTCTCTTCCTTAATTGGCCCTTGACTCATCTTTTCTGATACCCTCCTTCTGCGAGGGGTCAGCCTTCTCTTTCTTTTCATGTGATCTCCTGCCTTCGGCTCAAGGCCCTCAAAGAGGCAGGGTGAATGTAGCCCTAGCACTTCTGGTGCACCCTGGATATTGCTACGCCGTCAGGGGCTCACGGCTTGTGAGTTCGGAAGTTGGCGACCCCGAGGGATTCCTGAGCTGAGTCCGGGGTTCCCCCTTTATCCATTACCTCTGGGGCGGACCCTCTCCTCTTTCACTTTCCTATATGCCTTTCATGGCTCTCCTTCCTTCCAAGTCCCTCAATCCGCATTCTTCGAGATTTGAGGGCATTTCTTTACCTTCTGTCCTTTATTTGCCTTATTCTCCTTGTGTTTTCCATTTCTTCTTCTAGTATATAATTTAGTCGTTAGTTTTATTTATAGTTTACATTTCATTATCATCTTCACGATCGCCCCAACCATTATGGGCCGATAACCTAGATGTTAGGACCCTTAAAACAACAATTATCATCATCATTACGGTTTCCAAATATAGACGGTAAGAGCAGCACCAACCCACTGTGATCGCCGCTTTTTCAAGTCACTCACTGTTACAGACATTTGTTTAGTATTGATGTTAAAGGTGAAGTTGTGTTTGAATTTTATGATGGCGTACTGCTGTGTGCGCTTTTGTAAATCAGAACAGTGCAAGTTTGAATCCAGAGGAATCTCATTTCAGAGTTACCATCGGACAATTCACCCGACTTATAAATACACACACTAATACAGCCATCACAATAAGACGGGTTATGAGACAAATTCAACACACCGCCAAGTACACGGGGCTACATGAGCACGATGTTCCAAAGCCCCTAAATTATCAACATCCCATTCTTCGGCGGCTGGAGGAATTTATTTTCCCTGTATTTTATTGGCCTTATCATTTTCTTTTCATCTGGTCTAGTATGTAAGTTAGATTTAAATTCGTTGGAAGTTACTATTGTATTTTTATTATAATCCGTACCGTATAATTACGGGGAAATGAGCTAGACATTTCGCCCCTTGAAAACAATCACTCCACCATCATGTATATTTCGATTTCCTTTAAATTGAAAATTTGCCCGTAGGTATGTGTCTGAATTAATATCATATTCTTTATGCTGATTGAATAACAAAAGAACTAACTTAGTGCCATGTTTTTCACGTTTTTTCAATCTCGATTGTGGGACTCAAAACTTAACAACCCTTCGTTTTGTATTTTTCGCTCTCCGTTATTCTGCAAATTTGCTCGTAAGTATGTGTCTGAATTAATATAATATACTTTATGCTGATTGAATAACAAAAGAACTAACTTAGTGCCATGTTATCGCGTTATTTTAAATCTCGGTATTAAACCACCAATGTTAAAAACCATTCGTTTCAGGTATCGTCCCCTTAAAAAGGCGCGGTTGGTTGACGCTGCAACCTAACGGCGAATTAATATACAGTATATCCTGTACGCTAGAGTGGGTCGAAAAAAATAAATGTTTCTTTTTCTTAAACGCTCTAGGTCGGAAAAGTTGCCTAATGCTTTAAGAAGGAAAATGATGTAAACATTTTTGAAATCAATTAAC
Source organism: Meconema thalassinum (assembly GCA_946902985.2). Taxonomy (NCBI): domain Eukaryota; kingdom Metazoa; phylum Arthropoda; class Insecta; order Orthoptera; family Tettigoniidae; genus Meconema; species Meconema thalassinum. The sequence continues at coordinate 211,192,344 of OX336398.1, forward strand.
AACTTCCGCTCGCACATCGCACTTAAAGTTTGAGAAAAAATGTAAAAATCACAAATGTTCGTGATTTTTTCAGCCGTTTAATTCTATTAAAACTATGACACTCTAGTGTTATATGTCTAGTTTATAGCAAGAACAACTTACAAAAAAATATTTAAGATCATTTACTGAATGATTTTGCTTGCGCAACATCATTGAAATTGTTAAAAAATGACAAAATTACATGATTTTACATTTCTGCTCCATGCTTATTTGTCTGGTACGAAGGAATCGTGCGCTCACTAAATTCAGTTATAAACGGTAAGAGCTAGGCTGAAAAATCGATACAAGTGACCTTGGTCGCTTGCTTAATGCAATGATCCCTCCCCCCCTCCATCGCCCCAAATATTTGTCAATGTGAATTTGTTACAGTACTGAATGTTGTTGTTAAAAGGAAAAGGAAGATTCATGTTCTTGAATTGCGGTTTATGTACCTTCAAAGGAATTACCGTATGGGGAAAATCGGATCCATTGACACAATAGTTACAAAAATGTTTACGTTAAAAGCTCAGAGAAAAGATCGTGAATTAAATCAAGTACTGAGTGTAAGCATTAAAGACAAATCTCAAGTAGCAAATTCTTCGAAAATCGATAGTGACAGTTTTACTGAAGACGAGTGTGAAGATGATGAATTTAAGCCATGTTCATCAAATACAACAAATAAATGGCAAATGAGAGTTCAACTTGGTGCAACGGCGCTCAGCAGTGATCGCTTGGGAGTGTCAGATCGGGCAACGGCTCTCATAGCATCAAGTGTTCTGCAAGACTTTGGGATAATAATCGAAACTGACCCTTCATCTGTCATTGACAAAAGTAAAATAAGAAGAGTCAAGAGTCTTGTTAGGAAAGCAATGATCAGTGAATTTAAACCTCCTGAGGAAATTTGGGGCCTTTACTTCGATGGTAGAAAAGTCGATACTTTCTTTTATACAAAAATTGAACAATAAGCAATTTCGCGGAACTATCAAAGAGGAGCACTATTCTCTTGTCCAGGAATCTGGGTCACTCTATATCGGGCATGTTTTTTCCTCCTCCAGTTCAGCAGCAGTCATAGCCCACAGTATTATCACTTATTTGGATGAAAATTATGTTTCTTTGGAAACACTGGAAGTGGTAGGGTGTGAAGGCACTGTGACTAACACCGGATGGAAGAGTGGTGTTTTTCAAAGACTCCAACATCATATTGGCCGTCCCCAACAGTGGAGTGTATGTCTCCTTCATTTTAATAAGCTGCCTTTACGACACTTATTCCAACATACCGATGAGCCAGAGTGCAGGGCCCAAATCCTTTTCTGGCCAATTGGGCAACAGCTAAATGGCTGCGAAAAATTGCCTCCAGTTGCTTTTGAACCCATTGAGGTTTTCATCCCTGACATAGAAATGAAACTACTGAGCAAAGACCAACAATATTTGTTAGATATTTCTGAGGCAATAGCTTCAGGGACTTGCTCAGAAGACTTGGCCATTTGAGGATATGTCATGGTTGCGTTGGTGGGGCGATGGAGGGGGTAGGGATCAATTCACTAAGCAAGCGACCAAGGTCACTTGTATCGATTTTTCAGTCTAGCTCTTACCGTTTATAACTGAATTTAGTGAGCGCACGATTCCTTCGTACCAGACAAATAAGCATGGAGCAGAAATGTAGAATCATGTAATTTGTCATTTTTTTACAATTTCAATGATGTTGCGCAAGCAAAAAACATTCAGCAAATGATCTTAAGTAATTTTTTATAAGTTGTTCTTGCTATAAACTAGACATATAACACTAAAGTACCATAGTTTTAATAGAATTAAAGGGCTGAAAAAATCACGAAAATTTGTGATTTTAACATTTTTTCTCAAAATTAAAGTGCGATGCGCGAGCGGAAGATGTTAACTGATTTCAAAAAAAATTTACATCAATTTTCTTCTTAAAGCATTAGGCAACTTTTCCGATCTAGAGCGTTTAAGAAAAAAACTTTTTTTTCGACCCACTCTACTGTACGCGTCTGAGTGTTGAAAGGGCAGACAGTTTAAAGCAGCCAGGAGAGATACGATCCAGCTGGCAGTGAAAATGCCGCAGCGATCACAGTCGGTTGGTGCTGCAACCTATCTTGTGTTTAATGGGCAGGCAGTTTAAAGCAGCTTGGAGGGATGTGATCTAGCTGGCAGTGGGTGTAGCATGGCCTCTTACCGAGATAGATGGAAACTTGGTGGTGCCGTCTTCAGCTATTTTTGGCATGGAGATGCCGGCCTAGCCATAACTTTTTCAGTTTATTTTCTGACTTAATTAGCCTTTGCTCGAGTGCAAAAAGGCCGAAATCAGAAGAATGAGAAAGACCCGCTCTTTCTGGGTCCTAAACTATGTGTATGCAAAATTTGGTTGTGATTTGTGGAACGGTGTGAATTTGTATACGGAACAAATATACATACATACCCACATACATACAGACTTTTACTTTTATATATAAGATTAAACCATTTACCCGTCTCACACTCGTACCTTAAACTTCCTCCTCCAGATATAGTGCGATGATACCAATGGACCAACTGTTACTTACACCCTTCGATTTTATGCTTCCGGAAGTATGGTGATTGCACTTGGGGATTTTATTGGACTTAGTACAGGAGGCAATCGCAGGGCTTGCGGAGGAATACATCCGAATTCCGGAGACAGAAGGCAAATTACAAGCAAGAAAACTTGTTCTTTAACGGGTAGTGAGGTTCCGTAAAGTTCTGTGAGCTATGGAATGCACGCATGTACGAATTCAGTCACCCGGTGGATATGATGGTGAAATTTATAGAAATAAGAAAGGATACTTTGGCATGAATATGCAGGTTATGGCAGACACGAATCTCTGCATTAATGACATAGCTGGGCTGGCTCATTGCATTATAAACAGCAGGTCAAGGACTCGGTTGGAAATAGGGGATTTTAAAGACTCCGCAGTTCTTGGAGACTGCGCTTATGCCCTCAGAAGCTACTTATTGACACCACTTGATAACCCCTCAAACAGGACTGAAAATCTGTACAATGAATCACACATGCCTACACGAATTGTTGTAGAGCGTTGTTTTGGAGTTTGGAAAAGGAGATTTCCTGCCTTACCGCTGGGCCTCAGATCTAAAGACGACACGACAATACTCGTTATTGTTGCTTGTGTGGTACTTCATAACGTTGCTCAACAGCAAGGTGATGATGAACCTCCCCTGGAGTAACCAATTGTTGATGAATTCTATACAGAATTACCATCCCTTCAAGATCAACATTCACACACTCTAGTATGAGACACTTTCATTCAGCAATAATTCTCACATCTTTAGCTCCCCAGTCTGAAAAAATACCTTATTGAGGACAATGAAAGGATCTCTACAATCGCAGTTTGTTTTATTTAAATTATTATTGATAGTTGTGACATAAATTACGTGTAGTATCCGATTACAGTGGTACTATGGATGAGATATTTTCTAATTTAATTTGAAGCAAGTTCATTCTCAGAGTGTGCTCTTCCCGTTCCCATTGGGGCTTCTCCCGTTCCCACTCGTGTTTCTCCTGTGCTCTCGTCTGTTTCTCTAGAAAATATCCTCTACTTTCTTGCCCTGATCCTGTCTTTTTCCTTTTAATCTTCGATTGCCCATTGTGTTGTGGACATGAGAGTTTGGTCGTAGAAGCGCAGGCAACCAGCTAGACCTTTGAGTTTTATCTTCCCCTAAAGAGTCTACCTATGAGCAACAACATGTATATAAGAAGAAACATAATGTACTGTAATAACCGAGGGAAATGTTTATATAATATTACTATTCTTACATCATCAAATACACTCTATGTCTAATCCAATACCTCGCATTTAAGAAATATAATCTATATATTTTTACCAACACCCCACTTAAGTATATCGCTACACTGTATTTCTACCCATAAAGTCACCTTATGTGGCCTAGCGATTACTTACTGAGACTGCTGGATTAGCCAGAGGAACGTATGCTAAGGCATTAAATAAAAGAATCATCCCATTCAGCATATTCAAGAATTCAATTCAATTCAATTATTGAAATATATTTTGTATGTGTGTCATAAATAGGAGAGATGACCTCGCTGTTCCGCCCCTTATAACAGAAAATTATCATCATATGTGTCATGATGGCTATCCAAACAGTACCTGTATAGTTTCAGGCTGCTCTTTCACCTTAATGATATCTGCATCAATTATCTTGAATGTCTATCTGAAAAATAAAACCACAGCTTTATATTTGTTAAGTAAAATGTTGATAGTACTTTAACATGCTGACCTTAAAACAATTTTAAATTGTCAGAGTACACTTGAAACTTACCTATTCTATCTCCAACAAACGGGATGCGCAGTCCTTCAGCCGATGGTCCCATTAAAGAAATACGTTTTTCCACATGGGCAATTCTTCCTCCACCCGTCAGAAAAACCTGTTTTCTTCAGTCAGCTCCACCTTCGCTTCCTTCTTCATGATTTCATACTCATCCCGTAAATATTTGACAGGCCTTCGTCAACCTGTCAATGCCTCAAATGTTTGGGCTACTTCCCTTGCCTTATACTTCTGTTCCCATGATACGGCATCGGACTTCTTATTTTCAATTACAGATTTCTTCCACCAACTTGATGAGAAAAATTATTTAGACCGTGGGCTTTTGTGGTCGTGTATTGGTGATTGTTTCCCGACGTCATTGCAGCAGCCTTTATGATGGATACGAGTTAGTGTCTGTACTCGAACTAACCGTTGGTTGGTATATTGGCTTTCACGGTCCATGAATTAAAACTCGGCAATTTTTCTAGGTTTATGCCGTGACTTGTGTGTGGTTTCGCCCAGGAACACCAAGCTGATTCATCAGCGGGATCTTGATGTTTCGTGGCCGGACCCCCACAGGAGTAGCGACTGTATATCGTATCGTAGCTTGAGTTATTTCATTCCCGCACACCGCCAAGCGGTAGCAATAACAAATAAACACTTGAGCAAAAAACATAAGAAAGAACGAAACACAAAAATGGATAAAGGAATGGACAATACAAGTGCGAAAGTCAAGCACAGAGAAAAGAGAACTGTCAACAAAGTTTGTATAATGTTCAGTTGGTGAACGATGGGTTGAGGTATAAGGGGCACTGTGACGATGCACTGGGGAGCACTTGTATTCGTAGACTCTGTGATCTTGGGGATACGAAGCAGTAGTTAGGCTGATGTGCAATGTAGAGATTGGAGCAGGCTATGCGCCTAAAACTAGGAGCAGACACCCCCGGGAGCACCATGCGAAGCAAACAAATAGAAGGAAGGAGTAAGTTGGAGGCGGGAGTGGGGGCAAGATTGGGCGGGGGGAAGAGATGTGAGTGGGTGGGTGTGCGACGATCGTGAAGGATATCCTGGGAAAGAGGAGGAGGTTCTATGAAGAATGGATGGGAAATACGTTGGGCGCGAGTGAGGTATTTCAAACGAAGGGAATGAATGTAGCTGAGAATAGTAGGGATGGTGTAGTAGGGTGTGAAACGGGCTAAAGGGGTGTCAAGTTTAAGGTGATAGGCCATGCGAGTTGCATGGCGGTCGAGGATGGGCGGCTTGAAATAGATGTGATGTTTGGCGGTAATCCAAGCAAGAGAGGCATAGAAAGGATGGGACGGATAAAAGTTTTGTAGATTTTGATGATTTGGGGGGCTTAAGGCCCCTGGTGTGGCCGGTGAGGGTACGGAGAAAGACGATGATAGGCACGAGGTATTGGGCGTTGAGGTGGTGTTGCCTGCGAAGGTTATTATGAAAGGTGGTGCATTCAGGATTAGGAACATCTTGAAGGGTAAGAGGAACTATGTTACGAGGACGACAGATACGGGATTTAGAGCGGAAGACGATACCTTGGGTCTTGTGGGCATCAACTCTAATGTGGGAGGAGAGGAGCCTAGATTCCAGGGTAAAAATATAGATTTGGATGTGACGGGTTAGGGAAGGAGCGGAGCGGGCTTGGGCGAGAATTGCGAGATCGTCCGCGAATTGGTACAGACGGAGATGCGGTGGGGGATAGGGAATATCGTAGGTAAGAGGAGATATAGGAAGGGGAAAGAGGTGTCCCCTGAGGGAAAAGGTGTAAGAGGAGGCGTTGCGAATGCGGACAGAAGCAGTACGATGGTGGAGGAATTGGTAAATAGGACGAATAAGGTAAGGGGGTAGAGGGAGATGACGGAGTTTACACATGAGGACGGGATGTTAAACGGTAACGGTTTCAAAGGCTTTCTCTACATTTAAGCAAAGAAGGGCGGTGGTATGGTGAGGTTTCACAAATGCATGAAGAGAAGATGTGATCATGAGTTGAGCGATGGGCGTGAAAACCAGCTTGGGATTCGGGGAGGAGGGGGAGAGATTCTAAGTAGGAGATAATACGTTTGGCGAGAATGAGTTCAAGTATTTTGGATAGGACCGGAAGGAGGCTGATTGGGCGATAGGAGCGAAGGTTGGAGGGGGGTTTCTTTGGATTGAGGAATAGTAAGATAGAGGCGTGGCTCCAATGGGAAGGGTAGAGAATGGTAGTATAAATAGAACTGAGGGCATGGACACGGACTGGCGGGGCTCCCTGGATGTGGTGACTTCAGCGCCCGGGTGGTGGATTTGCGACGGCGGAGGACTGAAGAGATTCCTCCAGGCGTGCTACGGCGATTGTGAGGATGGTTGAAATCGATACGAGCAAAGTGATCAAAAGAAGGAAGGAGAGACGGGCTATGGGTGGGGTCATTAAGGCGGTGGGGAAAAGGGGAGTCGGGGTGAATGAATTTGGGGACGGGAGTACACGGTATAAAAATAAGCTCCAAAGAGGTCGTATTTGCAAGATCAGTGGTAGGGACGACAGTGGGAGTACGGATGGGGTAGATGGGACGGGGGGTTGGGTTTGGGTGAGACGACGAAAGGTGGGCCAAAATTGGGAATGATGATGAGTTTGGAAGCGTTTCGTTCAGGCATTGTTCTAATACGCTCCCGAAGTGACGCGCCTAGCAACCGCATGGGCGCAGCCATACTGGACCCAAACAACTGGTTGCTAGTTTTTTTTATACATAGGAAGCTGCATTAACGCTGCGCAGTGTCTTGAATGTTGTGGATAAAAAGGTGTAATATGCGTGAAATAAAGGAAACGTCTCCCGTGAGGATCATCTACAATGTTGGAGCTACAAAATAGAAGTGAAATTTTATGGCTAAAGTACGAGAATTTTGCGAGATAGTACGAATGAAGTTGACCTCACTCCTGAGGCAAGAATTGCATGGCGGGTACTACAAATTACAAATATTTATTTATAACATCATTTAGTGGATACAGTATATCTAATATAGAGAGATAATTAGGACATATATGTCATATAAAGGAGTTTTTGGTTGAAGTGGGGAGTGTAGTTGTAATTAAATATGGTTTATACTATTAATATTATAAACAACAACTTACATAACCTTACAGCTGATTCACTTACAGCAATAAATTTTCTCCTACAACTTTTCTGAGTGGTGATTTTTCACTTAATTTTTTTAAACAGTGAATTGGGTTTCCAAATAACAATTAGGCCTATCCCAGATTGAAAATTTCTGCCTAAATATTTTATTTTTTGCACTTTCAGAAAACAATTATTATCGTATGTACCAGTAGTCTACACCTATACCTTTCAACGAAGAAACAGTATGCTCTGTACCGTACAGTGACATTATTCATGCCAATAAATACTGCTTATTTCTGAAGTGATGGAGTGGCAAGTCTTGTTGTGATTGTCATGGAAGTTTCGTTGAAAAAGTCAGTCGTGTCAAGAAATGAGGTGATGAGGATAGTGGCGAACCAGGCTACCATGGCATTATGTCAAGATTGTTAGGAAATGTTTTAATCGCTTCAGCATGAAGTATTAGTGAAAAAGTCAGTGGTGCTATAAAGTTATCAATAAACGTGGAAATATAATAAGCTATGTGTGTACTCGTGCATTACTTAGCTGGACAATTTTTCAAACATTGGACAGTAAAATTAGGCTAGTTCAATGAGGTTATGGAATGCTACAGTATTATGAGTTATAATAAAACTATATTGCTATTCAAAATATCGAGGCTTAATACTTAACTGCAATGTTAATACCAAACATCTTTCATGTATATCAGGAAGTACCGTACTGGTATATTATTGGGAAGTAGGCTATTCCCCTGCAATTCAACTTACAAGCTCCTGCAGAAGTGTGGATGTGTTTTTCGCACCTCACAATATGCCTTTTTGTTATTGAGCAACTGGAGTTGTAACAGGTCATTTTATCACAGGTTGTGGTGAATTACGTAATATGGTACCAAATGGCAGGTAGGTGGTGGTGGTGGTAATTGAGGCCATTAGCCTCTAACAGGAATGTAGGCTGATTTTATTTAGTTCAGTTGCTCAAGTAATGAATTTTAATCATGAAGGTGTTGGTAGCATAAATATTTTCTAGATAATATTTTGTTAGTATAGGCCTACCTCATTAAATTCATTGCTTAACTCAAACCTAAGGTATAATATGGCTACCTCTGCTTAAGTAAGGCTGTCAGAGAGATAATACTGTACGGATACCTTCACAGTGAGTTAGCTACGGTACCTAGTTAAATTGGAGGTTTGTGGTAAGTAATGAACATATTTTACACCAAGAATGGTGTAAATTTCTATATCATTGCCAAATATTTATTTTATTTCCTTACGCCATGGGTTAATAACCTAATTATCTTTTACCCACTCTTCAGTACCATAAGAACCATCACCCTCATTCCCATTGTTTGGATTGGAACTCAGATTTGGCTTTGTTGATTTGATTCGTTTTCAAACAAACGCGACATTGTGGTAAACACACAAATTGTATTGAAATGCACTCTTTGTTTCTTCTAAAGCCCTTGGTGAGATTTGACCTAGACTCTCATGCAAACTATTTTAAACTGTTACCTTATGCATTGATATACCCTAAGTTCATTGTATTCGTCACTTACTGGTAGGGCTTACGATACTTTATTTTCCGTAGTATTGATCATTCATACGGGACGTGATTCACAATATTCAGACATGTTATATTTTCATGTTTTCACTTAATTTAAGTTAAATATCGTAGGCTACATCTCTACGACTTATGCTCTAAGTGGTAATGTGCATCTCGTACGCAATATTTTACAACTTTATTTGACCATGTTAAGTTTCTGTGGAAAATATACTTTTCTATGCATTCTTGCCTCTGGACATCTATGCATGTACAGTTTTATACGATGCAAATAGGAAATAATGACAGCTCAAAGACGTAGCAAGCTACAAGGGAGCCATGTTGTATTGTTCCAGTTGCTTAGCAACGGAGCGGAAGTGACGTCGACTTCGGCAGCGTATAGGACCGTTTAACGACTTTGATGAAAGATTTTGCATGGTGGAGGCGGAGATGATGTTGGCGAAGATAATCGGGATCACAGATGCGAACATACGAGCGGTAGTAATCATGAGCGAGGTGGAGGAGACGAAGGGCTTTTGGTGGGATAGGAGGTTTGGTAGAATGGAACGAGCGACGAGGGATATAGAGACGATCAGCGGTGAGAATAGCAGTTTCAGTAACAAGGGCATGATTGTTAGGAAGGGTAATACGAGGGTAGGATGAGTGAGCGGGCCAATCGGTTCGGGTAAAGCAGCGGGAAGGGGGAGGTCGGGGTGGGGCAGTGGAATGGTGATGGTGATAAGAGCCGGTACATGATCACTGCCAATGAAAGGGACGATGGGAGTAACACAAAGCGTGGGAGACTTCAGAAGAAGATCGGGAGTAGAGTTGGAGATGGGGCGAGTTGGGGAGCGGAAGGGGACACTCACTCCGCGGATGCTGCGAAGTAGGCTCTGAAAAGCTTGATTATCAGTAACAGAATAAGAATAAATATTAATATCGGTGACGAGAAGGTGTGATCAATATAAATGAGAAAGCCATTAAGAAGAGGGGTGCGAGGCGGGAGATAGAGAGTAACTATGTTAAATGATTTGGACGGAGCGAAGACTTCTAAAATCAAATACTCGGAGAAGTGGTGAGGGAAATTATAGTGATTCTGAGTGATAGTAAGATTCCGAAGGAGTCCAACAGCCACACCTCCTCGAGCTGCGACATGTGGATGATCAGCACGGTAGGCAGTGTACGGACATAGGTGTAGCTGTTGGGAAGGAAGAAGAAAGGTCTCATTAAGGATGACAGCATCCGTGGAGTGTTGGAGAAGGAAAAGGTCCCTGTGGGGGTCCGGGCGTGGAACATCAAGAGCCCGCTGATGAGCCAGCTTGGTGGTTCTGAGCGAAACCCCACACATGACACGGCTTAAACCTAGAAAATTTGCTGAGTTTAAATTCACGGACCGTGAAAGTAACTATACCCTCTTTTTGGAGGCCTTCATAGGGAGGTGAAAGGCTGCTTGAGCTCTTAACTCTCGCAGTTAGAGGTGCACGTGCGCTTCATAAGAAGGGAGGTAGTGCACAGTTCGCTACTCCTGTGGGGGTCTGGATGTGGAACATCAAGAGCCCGCTGATGAGCCAGCTTGGCGCTCCTGGGCGAGACCACATACAAGACACGGCATAAACCAATAAAAGGGATGAGTTTTAACCGTTGGTTGTCAGTCAGGCACTGTTTGATAAGTGTACGGTGCTGCGCCCTGGACCAAAGGTGGTTCACCCAGTGCCCACGGACGGCAACGCCCGCAGCAGAGTCGGGAGTCTTTGGGCATTATTGTGTGTGATGTTATATTATTTGGGATCACGGAGTTCATTGGCGTATTTCATCAGATATTTTCCTTGTTTTACACACATCAAAAAAAGTTTTGCATCACCTCGGTTCCAAGAGTTCCGGAACCGTTAAATACAAAGGGAATAGAGATCAACACAAACAACATTTCAGCTCGTTTTATTGCTCATGAGACCCACACATTGCATGTTGTACCATCATACAGCTAGACTTTCAGCATTTGTGGTCCAGATTGCAGTACACACCACTACCTCTAATACCCAGTAGCACGTCCTCTTGCATTGATGCATGCCTGTATTCGCCGTGGCATACTATCCACAAGTTCATCAAGACACTGTTGGTCCAAATTGTCCCACTCCTCAACGACAATTCGGCGCAAATCTCTCAGAGTGGTTGGTGGGTCAAGACGTCCATAAACAGCCCTTTTCAACATATCCCAGGCATGTTCGATAGGGTTCATGTCTGGCGAACATGCTGGCCACTGTAGTCGAGCGATGTCGTTATCTTGAAGGAACGCATTCACAAGATGTGCACGATGAGGTCGAGAATTGTCGTCCATGAAGACAAATGCCTCTCCAATATTCTGCCGATATGGTTGCACTATGGGTCGGAGGATGTCATTCAGGTATCGTAAAGCCGTTTCGGAGCCTTCCATGACCACCAGTGGCGTACGTCGGCCCCACATAATGCCACCCCAAAACATCTGGGAACCACCACCTTGCTGCACTCGCTGGACAGTGTGTCTAAGACGTTCAGCCTGACCAGGGTGCCTCCAAACACGTCTCCGACGATTGTCTGGTTGAAGGCATATGCGACACTCATCGGTGAAGAGAACGTGATGCCAATTCCGCGGGGTCCATTCAGCATGTTGTTGGGCCCATCTGTACCGCGCTGCATGGTGTCGGGGTTGCAAAGCTGGACCTCGCCATGGACGTCGGGAGTGAAGTTGCGCATCATGCAGCCTATTGCGCACAGTTTGAGTTGAAACACGACGTCCTGTGGCTGAACGAAACGCATTATTCAACATGGTGGCATTGCTGTCAGGGTTCCTCCGAGCGGCAATCCGTAAGTAGCGGTCATCCACTACAGTAGTAGCCCTTGGGCGGCCTGAGCGAGGCCTGTCATCGACAGTTCCTGTATCTCTGTACCTCCTCCATGTCCGAACAACATCGCTTTGGTTCACTCTGAGACGCCTGGAAACTTCCCTTGTTGAGAGCCCTTCTTGACACAAAGTAACAATGCGGACGCGATCGAACTGCGGTATTGACCTTCTAGGCATGGTAGAACTACAGACAACATGAGCAGCGTACCTTCGTCCTGGTGGAATGACTGGAACTGATCGGCTGTCGTACCCCCTCCGTCTAATAGGCCCTGCTCATGCATGGTTGTTTACATCTTTGAGCAGTTTTAGTGACATCTATGAACAGTCAAAGGGACTGTATCTTGGATACAATATACACAGTCAACGTCTATATGCCGGAGATCTGGGAACCGAGGTGATGCAAAACTTTTTTTGATGTGTGTAGAATTAAGATAATAAATCACCATTAGTTATTATACGAGGAGTTTTTTTAAAACTGCTACCAGAGTGAACTACGAAAACATATAAGAAAATAGCTATCTTAGTTTGAGTTTTAAAAAGCACAGAACAGCACCAGTAAGTACGATCTGGTTCAGCACATGTTTCATTCTTTATTTCTCGGTTCATTATGGATGCCAATCAAAAACGTGTGTTAAGAAAGAATAGAGCAGTCATCAAATCTCGCGTGACACTCTTAAGTACATTCGTGAATGCATTTGCAGTAGTTGGGAATCTTAACGACATTAAGGTTAGGAAGCAATCGTTGGAGAGCTTAATTTATGAATTGGAAATCGATGATCCTGAAAACGAATCACATGATGCAGATAGAGCAGCCTTTGATGATTTAAGTTTGGACATTAAGTCAAAAATGGAAACGCTATTATGCCCTGATCATAATATGATCAATAGTTGCGCACTAAAACTTCCAACTATTTCACTACCCAAGTACAGTGGCGCTTTACAAGATTTCATGCAATTCTATGACACCTTTGTAGCGCTGATCATCAACAATGAAACACCACATACATTCAAAGATATTATTATCTTCTATCATGCTTGTCTGGTGAACCTCACCACTTCATTGAGAATTAACCCATTTCACAGGATAACTTCAAGCTCGCCTGGGACTTGATTTGCAGTCGGTAGCACAATCCCAGACATTATATCAGACATTCATATCAAAGAATTATTGTCACTCCCGAACGCATAGCATGATTCTCCTAAAGAGCTGCGTTTGCTAATAAATCAGTTTTGCAGAAACTTAAGTGCCATAGATGCTTTAAGAATTGAATACGCCCTTACATGACCTCATGCTTCCACACTTAGTTTTGGAAAGAATCAGTCTCAATCTCAATATGCAACGGGAGAACGGTACGTCAAATGAAATGCACGCAAACTTGAAGGATTTAATTCAATTCTTGGAAAATAATTTCTAAACTTTTGAAATAGACGTTGCACCGGTTGTGCTTTCTTGACGAAAGATAGCTGAGTTGTAGATAATAGTGGAAGCAAAAAAAAAACCTAACAGGATTGCAAAGGAACAGGGGAAGGAAAATGACTTCCTCAAAAGGTAAACAAAACAAATTGATTAAGACAAAACCGAAAAGAAAAATGAAATTAAAATAATTGATTAAAGGTCCCAGAGGTCGTGTGAGTCGTAACTTCGCTAAAGTGCGAAGCCAAGTCTGACGTTGAACGAAAGCTACACTAGGAACTCAAATATAAGAAATCATAAGACTGAAGCAAATAATGTACTTACTGAATAACAAGTTGTTCCGTGAAGAACCATACAGCCTATTTTCATATATCCTACTCATGTTAATTGCCTCTATCAACATACAAAATTTCAGTTTGAAGATTTTGATAGATTCGTAGATATTGAGAACCGTCTTAATATTTCAGATGATCGCCAGGTTGGATTTTTATTTTTGTACTATTACATTATGATTATTGTGTACGTGTGGTATTCAAACTTCAATCGCATGATTAGAACACAAGAAGTAAACACGAGATTTAAAAATTTCGCACAGCTGCCATCTTGTGATTATGCAAACAATTGAAATGAATTAGATGCCAGTGGATTAACATTTGTATAAGCATTTAACGTGCAACGTTTCACTGCACTCGGATAGTTAATTCGCGAGAAAAGTCCATTTAAATATTTATACTTCGCGTCGCCGCCATGTTGTATTTGTGCTCACCAGGTTACTGAAACTCCTATAGGTGAACATATGTCCATAGCCTCTATGAACATTTAAAAAAATCAGTTTGATTGCTGTAAAAGATTCATAGATATTGAGAACCGTCTAAATATTTCGGAAGCTTGCCATTTTGGATTGTTATATGTATAGGCCATATAGTTATGTACCATTCAAGGACAATTATTGCCTAGGTTCATTCACTTCGATCGCATGATGACACAAGAAATAAAAACTTAATTTTAAAATTTCGCACAGCCGCCATCTTGAGGTTATGTAAACAATTGAACTAAATTAGATGCCAGTGCATTACAATATGTAAAATCATTTACTGTAGCAAATTTCACTGCGCTCAGAGAGTTAAATCACGAGAAAAGTCTATTAAAATGTTTCAAATTCGCTTGGCCGCCATGTTCGTTTTGTACTTTACAGGTTTATGAAAGTTACATAGATAAACTTGTACTAGTAACCGTTATCACCGAACAAAATTTCAGGGTGATATCTGTAATAGTTTCGATGATATAGAATGTCGCCTAAATATTTCGCACAGCCACCATTTTGCGGCTATGTAAACATTTGAACGAATTGACTCCAGTGCATTACAATGTGTATAAACATTTGCTGTACCAGGTTTCATTACGTTTGGGTAGTTAAATCGCGAGAAAAGTCTATTTAAAAGTCTCAACTTCGCTTGGCTGCCATGTTAGTTTTGTAGTCCCCAGGTTTTTGAAAGTCTCATAGGTGAACTTCTAGTAGTGCCCTTTATCACCATACACAATTTTAGGGTGATATCGGTAATAGTTTCGGATATACTGAATGCTGGTGAAATATTTCGCACAGCCGCCATGTTAGATTGGTGAGTCACAATAAAATTTGAAGGGCACAGTCGGAGTCGGCCGGAATAGTGCTGTTATCTTACCGAGTTTCATTGTAATCACTCCAGCCGCTTAGAAGTTAATAGGGGGACACACATATCTCACACACACACACACGGACAAAAGGTGATCTCATAAGCCTATTTTTTCATAAAATGAAAATAGGCGAAATATGTATTAATAATAATATGAACACATCTGTACAGATTATAAATTAAAAATGGAAGTAAAACACAAGTAACTTAAATGTAAAAATAAAGGAATCTAGTATTAAATTTAACTCATAATAGCAACCAATTGAAAGCACGTTTCTATAATAAAATTTAAAAAAGATGAAGCAAAATGAAAGAAATCATAGAAATTCGTGGGATTGAATTCAAGAACGACTACTTACTAAGATGATATGACCTGGACTGCCAGCATAAAAGCGGAACTAAGGCGTTTGTGATGTTGTGAAATCATTGGGTAAAAAGGGGGCGGGTAAAAGGGTGGGGGAATGGAGGAGTGCATATGTAAGAAACGCGGGGGGCGGGGGGATGACACTGAGTTACGTAATATAGCGAAGTCAGAGGAAGCAACGAAAAATTAACACATAAAAATAAAGGAAATGAAAATTACATTAATTTACTTGACATTACCGGGACACGAAATGAAAGGAAAAATCAATCAGCTAAGAAATTATGCTTTGTAGGAAAATATAGGCTTACGTAGAGGTAGAAATGTCGATACACAGCGACATTCGATGATATAATGAAAGTGAATGTGGCGAATGGATGGTGATTAACACATAGATCATCGCTCACACACTTTTCATAAAACAGAGGGAAGGATCAAGTCGAAGACGTATGAGACTCGGCTCCGTTACTTGACTGATACCTTAACCCATAGAACAAAAAAAGTCTGATGCGACAATCCAAAATGGAGGTCGTCTCGAAAGGACACCAAACCGGGTGGTGACGTAAATCAGGGCGTAATTAAGCCATGATAAAAATTGCATATATTTCAGACCTGAGAGATTTATGTAAAAAAATAAAACCGATTACATGAAAAGGAGGGAAGACAAATAAACACAGAGACTTTGCCAAATTGATATAACGAAAGGTGAAAGAACTTGGATTTATGGAACGAATTCACATCAACATAACCGCAGAAGATGCAATAAAAGTCACCACACATTGTTACATATAGACCAGAATATGAACAGTACTGCTACCTCGTCACACAGTGCATCCCAACACCAAGCATATTGTTCTGTCAGAGGCGCTTGCCGCAATGAAGTATTGTTATCAACTGCCATTGTTAACATTTGGGATAGCGAAGGTCGAATGCATCAATGCCGAGCACTATTAGACAGTGCATCACAGATGAACTTCGTGTCTCGAGACTTAGTGGACCGTTTGGGTATCAAGTTGAATCGTCATTCGATACACATTAATGATATTAGCTACCCGCGAACGACTGAATCCTCTTACTTCTGTCAACTTCAGATAGAGTTGAGAGTTGGTACTTATAGTCGGCATATAGTAGGTTCTGTTCTGCGTCAGATTACTGGCCCGCTGCCTTCATCAAGAATAGAGTACGAGGGTTGGCAACTGCCCGCCAACTTTCCAGTAGCCGACCCTAATTTCAACCAAGCCTAAGGAGATAGATCTTCTGTTAGGTGCTACTGTGTTCTTTGAAGTCTTAATACCCGAACAACAATCAAGGGATGGTTACCCTACTCTTGAAAATACACTACTTCGTTGGGTGCTATCTGGATGTTTACCCCCTCACTCAGTTCAGCATTGAAAGAATGGAACAACTTCATTGTTGTCCACGACTGAAGCCTTGCACACACAGGTGGAACGCTTTTGGGAACAGGAGGAGCTTACGACTCGTAGCCGTTCCAAGGAAGAAAGTCAATGCGAGGAGCATTTTCGGAAATCTTTCTCGCGCGATGAGTCGGGCAGGTTCATAGTGAGACTACCACTACGGCAAGCAATAGGAGAACTTGGTGACTCGTTTGTCAATGCCAGGAGAAGCTTTGGCTTTATGAAGAGGAAATTACATCGACAACCTGAAGAATGAGTATATCAAATTCATGGATGCATATTTACAACTAGGACATATGGAATTTGTCGATCCTAATGATCAGCAGAATCCTGGTTATGACATGCCTAATCACGCGGTAATCAAAGGCACGAGCAACACTACCAAGGTCAGAGTTGTCTACAACGCGTCGGCTAAAACTACTTCGTCGATCTCCCTGAATTACGTGATGTCGGTTGGGCCAAATGTTCAGCAGGATCTGTTCTCGATCGTTCTTCGCTTCCGCACACAAAAGTATGCGCTAACAGCAGATATCGAGAAGATGTACCGACAGATCCAGATTCATCAAGCAGACCGAGACATCCAGACAATCTTGTGGCCCAGTTCTCCGAATCAACAACTGGACATGTACCGATTGACCACGCTAACCTACGGTACTGCAGTTGCTCCTTATCTAGATACCCGTTGCTTACTGTAGGTGGCACTCGATGGTCAAGACATATACCCTACATCAGCCGAAGTCACCAAGAGAGCCTTCTACGTCGATGATCTTTTGACAGGGACATACTGCGTTGAAGAAGCCATCCATTTGCACCAAGACCTCACATCCCTCCTGAAAAACGGAGGATTCCCCATCCGTAAATGGTGGTCCAAAAATCCTAATGTTTTGGAGGCCATCACACCAACACTTCGCGAGAACCAGGAGTCTTGCAGTCTTCCTCTTGATGGTGGCGTGAAAACTCTTGGTCTGTTATGGCATTCGAGTTGTGACTCATTTCAATTCAGCCCTCAACCTCAAGAATGTTATTTCCACAAAGGGATGAGTGATGGCCAATATAGCGTCCTATGGCCTGTAATTGTTCAATGCAAGTTGTTTACACAAGTCCTTTGGCAACAACATCTGGATTGGGATGGTTAAATGCCCTCAGAACTTGAGACACAATGGAAGGAGATACATCAGCAGCTCCCTAAACTAAATGAGATTCGTATAACACGGATGGGGACGGCAGACGGCTTGAATGCCAATGTTGAACTTCACGGATTTGCTGATGCGTCAGAGAGAGCCTATGGTGCCGGAGCTTACCTGGGTTGCATCAACTCCAATGGAATAATCTCCGTTCATTTATTTTGCTCAAAATCTAGAGTAGCCACTTTGAAGCAGGTGTCGCTCCCAAGACTGGAGTTGAATGGCGCACTACTTCTGAGCAGGCTAATGGAAAGGGTGATTGAGGCCCTTAATCTATATTCATGTCTACGATATTACTGGACAGACTCCACTGTTGTTCTAGCCTGGATTGCAGGTAACTCCTCGGCCTGGAAAACATGTGGCCAACAGGGTGTCGGAAATTCACCAACTGAATTCTCAGCAATATTGGAACCATGTCTCATCACAGGACAATCCAGCGGACCTTATCTCCAGGGGAACGGAGCCACATCGACTTCAAAGAAATCGATAATGATGGGTGGGGCCCGCCTGATTATCTACGGATCCTTCAACCTGGCCTGAACTTACCACTCTCGAAACAACCGAAATTCCTGAGCAGCGAGGAGTAAGGTTGTGTTTCGTGGCGAGTAATCACGGCGCAGATAACCTCTTCATCCGGTTTTTCAGCTGGACTAAACTACAATGAGTATTTGCATACATTCTTAGATTTCTTCACAATCTAAAGTAGGATTCAGCAGCAAGACGGCATGGACCTTTGACTACTGCCGAACTTCGCGATAGTCTGACAGCAATTATCCGCATCATTCAGCGCTGCTTGTACAGTCAGGAGACTCATAACTTACATCAAAGAAACGCAGTGCCGCTTCAGAGCAAACTTCTCACTCTGCACCCCTTCCTGTGTAGTGACAACCTGGAGAAAGCTGAAGCCACCTAAGCATCGTGTCACAAAATTGCTTATTTGGAATGAGCACATGCGACTTTTGCACGCAGGAAGCCAACTTCTCATAGCCTCGTTGTGGCAACGGAGGATAACCAATGGCCGATCTGATAAAAGGCAAGTATCCACAGCTGTGTAACATGCTTCTGAGCAAACACCAATGACACCAGTCAACTCGTGGGATAGTTGCTGAAGTTTTAGAGTCACCCCTAGCAAGCCATTCTCTCATTGTGGTGCGGACTAAGGAGAGCCGCTGCATGTGAAATATGGACGCCCACGAAGTAAAATTCAGAAGAAATGCTATATAGCATTGTTTGTGTACATTGTCTGTTCTGAAGTTTTGCTAGAGTCTTGTGTTAGAGCATTACTTATCACGTACTTCTACCAAACTGTATAATTTGTGTGACAAATTAGATGGGCGGCATGTACGGTGCTGCGCCCTGGATTAAAGGTGCCCCAATGCTCACAGACGGCAGCGCCCGCAGCAGAGTCGGGAGTCTTTGGGCATTCTTGTGTGTGGTGTTATATTCTTTGGGATCACGTTGTTCAATGGCGTATCTCATCAGATGTATTCCTTGTTTTAGAATTAAGATAATAAATCACCTTAAGTTATAATACGAGGAGTTTTTTTAAACTGCTACCAGAGAGATGGTTAACCAACAACAATAGGCATTGACCCCATGCTGCTCCCTGATTGGACAGAGCCTGTCACGTGCTAAGAGAACTCTCTATGTTTTGCTATGCCTGAATCTGTCGTCGCGATTGAAATTATTGGGATGCTTCAAGGTCTCTAATGCCTCTTTTATTATCCTGTTTTGATATCTAGGAATTTTAGAAACAGTTTCGGACAGTTTCTATGTCGGGTCTCGTGACGTCAGTATGTTCAACTATTGCAGTTCTGTAGATTAAATGTTTTTGTCTCGAGTGTGCTCTGATAACCTAATGGAAATGCGACTTTTTGTATACCGTATTTATATCTCTCCTCAGGAACAAGGCGCTTTGTAAACATCTGTGTCCTAGTTTTGGCTCCTTTATCTATGCTCACTTACGGACCTCTTGCGTCAGCTTGGTTAGTGGTTGCTTAACCGTTGTCACGTTGTGTTTCCTTAGCTACTTGACGAATTCTATTTGCCACCCCCTGTATATTAGGAAGAAAGGATTTATGGTGGGGTCGATCTTCGTTATTTCAGCAGTTCTTCGGTTTTGATCTTTATTCCGTATGACCCAATTTATCTGTTCTTTGCTGTATCTATTAGCTAGGAGCGTATTCCAAACTTGTTCTTCCTCTTCATTATGCTATCCTTATCGCAAATGCAGTAGGCTCTGGTGAGAAGTGTTCTAGCTACCATTCCCTTCTGCATGTGGGTACCGATCTGTATTAGTGCCTTTCCTAGAGACCTTGTGTCCGAGCGTGTTGTCTGTTCGTTTATAGACCAGAACGTCTACTAAGGCCAGTGGATAATTTTCATCTACTTCCATTGTTAAATTGCTCAGATGTATGGAGCACATGAAGTCTAGGAAGTCCTGAAGTGAGTCGCGTCCAATTTTCCCATATAAAAAAATCTCGTTTCCGTATCTGAACGAACACTTAAGTTTCAATGGGCTCTCCTTTACAGCTCCTTACTCTAATTTCCCATGAAAACGTTGGCCAATAATGGAGAGAAGGGTGATCCCATGGCTGCTCCCTTCATATGTTGAAACATCTGCCTTTTGATGACGAAGAAGTTGGAGTTAACACAGTGTTCAACAAGTCAATTAAGTCCGTTGAACCTTCTGCCGCTGTAAGCTTTTACCTGAATATCTGTGTGGCGTCAGGTTCAGGAACCTTGGAAAATAAGGACTCCACATTGTGGCTTGCCAGTAGATCGCCATAACTAAAGGTTATACTCCATATGATATCTACGAAGCGTTGGGAATTTCTGACGTGAGCGGATGGAATAAAGAATGCAGGACCTGATTCAAATATTTAGCAAGAGCGTGAGTTGGGTACATTATAGCGCTAAATATTGGTCTCAGAGGCACATCGGTCTTGTGTACTTTGGGTAGGCTGTAGAAAGTTGGAGTTTTTGAGCAAGAGGTTCTAGGGATTTCTAGTTCTCGTCTGTAATATTGATGACTTGTTCATTACCCGCATCTTCATGTTCTCTATTTTTTTCATTGGGTATCATGGGATCGCTTTATAAGCTGGATGTGATATACGGTCTTGGCAGGTTTGATGTCTTGATAGGCCTCATTTCTAATTTATTCTGTTTGAAGGCTGGTAGATGACGGATGGAAGCTTCTTCCGTAGGAAGATAGCGTGATGGCGAAATTAAGTACATTGCTTCGGAGATAGGGCGTGGTAGTTATGTACAGAGGAATTAAATGATAGCTTCAAGATTAGGAGTCATGAAGTGCTGCATTGAAAGCGTCTAAAGACTGATAACTCAAACAAAAACAACAACGATATAGTACCCTTGTCACTCATCAATTTGGCCGCCTCTATGAAATCTCACACAATTAATCCTAAGCATAGACTCATTTTCATGAAAATTGGTGAAGGCCAAGCAGTGTTGCAAAGGGTTGCGGCACCCTTCATGTGGAAAATCTAACGACTTTTGATCAGAATATTTTGGTGGCTAAGGTACGATCCAATACACTAATGCTGCCCGAGCTATGAATCCAAAATCTCGGACAAGAGACACCTGTATAATCTATCCTTGTATAATTGTACAATGTTCCGACTGTATGTTCAACATATTATTGGTGAGAGGAAACGACATCAGTTACCGGTACTTCTTGAAGACAAGTTTTCTGGTAATGGTATTAATGAACGTTGTCCTAATTATATTTTTACTTCTAAGATCTTGAAAATTATATTATTTTTCTTCCGTGATAATGTAGCGGACTTTAAACTGTTAGTACTAATTATTTCAGGCTGATATGTCCAGATACATCGGATAATGCGGTTCGGAAGATTTACCGATTTGGTAATCGCGTAAGAAATAATGCTAACAGTGCATCTAGTGAAATGTGTGCTACCAAACAAACATTGTCAACCATTTCTAGTCACATCGGCAAAAAGGCTTATCCATGCAACATACGTGAATCCAAGTTTACCAGGAAAGGAAAATTCAAGATACACATGCCCGAACATAGCGGCGAGAAGCCCTTTTCTTGTAGCTTATGTGAATCCAAGTTTAACCTGAGAGCAACTTTGAAAACACACATGCTCGTCCATAGCGATGAGAATCCATTTTCTTGTGGCGTATGTGAATCAAAGTTTACTTCGAGAGGACATTTGAATCGACACATGCTCGTCCATAGCGGCGAGAAGCCCTTTTCATGCAGCGTATGTGAATCTAAGTTTACCCAGAGAGCAAATTTGAAAACACACATGCTCGTCCATAGCGGCGAGAAGCCCTTTTCATGTAGCGTATGTGAATCCAAGTTTAACAACAAAGGATATTTGAAGACACACATGCTCGTACATAGCGGCGTGAAGCCCTTTTCATGTAGCGTATGCCAATCCCAGTTTAACAACAAAGCATATTTGAAGAGACACATGATCGCACATAGCGGCGAGAAGCCCTTTTCCTGCAGCGTATGTGAATTCAAGTTTACCCAGAGAGCCCATTTGAAATCACACATGCTTGTCCATAGCAGCGAAAAGCCCTTTTCATGTAGGGTATGTGAATCCAAGTTTAACAAGAGAGCATATTTGAAGAGACACATGCTCGTACATAGCGGCGAGAAGCCCATTTTATGCAGCATATGTGAATCCAAATTTACCCAGAGAGCCCATTTGAAATCACACATGCTCGTCCATAGGGGGCGAGAAACCCTTTTCCTGCAGCATATGTGATTCCAATTTTACCACTAGAGGAAATTTGAAGAAACATATGTCGGTCCATATCAGCCAGAAGACAAAGCGTATGCCAAGTCAAATTTACCGAAAGCAAGTCCTTAGTTTTACACATGCGAATCCATAGCCGTGAAAGGCCTTATTTATGTACAGTACTTGAATCCAAGTTTAACCGGAGGGGACATTTAATGCCAGTTGTTAATCCATATTGCGAGTAACCATATTCATGCATGGTATGTGAATCAATTTTACTATGAGAGGAAATTTGAATAAACACATGCTTGTCCATAGCGGCGAGAAGCTATTTTCATGTAGCGTATGTGAATTCAAGTTTACCCACGAGAGGATGAGACACACATGCTTGTCCATAGCGGCGAGAAGCCCTTTTCATGCAGCGTATGTAAATCCAAGTTTGCCACGAGAGGAAGTTTGAAGAGACACATTCCAAGCCATAGCGGCGAGAAGGCATAGCGTATGCAATGCCAAATTTACCGTAAACAAATCTTGAGTGGATTACATGCGAATTCATAGCGGTGAAAGGCTATACCCATGTAGTGTATTTGATTCCAAGTCTATCCGGAGAGGACATTTATAGACACAAATGGTAATCCATAGTGGCGGGTAGCCTTATACATGCAGTGTATGCGAATCCAAGTGTGCTTTGAGAAGAAATTTGAATAATCACATGCCAGTCCATAGTGGCGAGAAGCTCTATTCTTGTTCTCCAAGAGCGTATCTCTGAAAAGGCACATGCTAATTCTGAGACACGTTTCCTAAACAGAGGCGGGAAGCCATTCTAATGTAATAAACCCAGGGTCGTATTACCATAAATGTGAACATTTTATGACATAACTTATGGTGGCAAGAAGCGATATAAATGTAGTACAGGGCGATTCTATTGCTGGAGTGTGGCATTTGGACAGCTACCAGGGACGCACGCCTTCCTTCAGCCAACTGACCTCGGGTCGCAAATTGCGCGCCGGTAAAAATCGTAACATAGTAAATAATGGTAATTTCATCCCGCAAATCATAAGTAACACTTCAGTGGTAGCGCGGATCACAATAGTGATCCATCCGTTTAGTGTTTGTCGTGCCAGTCTATTGGTATGACTGTTGACCTTGAGCATCTGTGTTCCTTCCTGGTGCCCCATCCCCTGTCTGACATGCAGTAGCAAGCAGACCGTTGTCGCGTTGTAAAGCAATTTATTCTTGTGGATCCGTGCGACCACTGGCGTGAATTTTTTGACTTCCTTTGTTATTGCACTGTCTTATCTCAGTTCATGTGCATAAGGGGAAAATGGAAGACTATGCGAATACAAATCGATGGCTGAATGAACCAGACAGTGAAGAAAGTGATGTGCTTGGTGTTGAGGATGAGGACGAGGTTGAAGAAGTTCATGTAGAAATGCATCCAGATGTGGACAATGATGCTGATTGTGGTGATGACAGTGTTTCTAGTTGTGATGAGAATCCCGTGTATGATTGTGTGCCTTCTAATTATAATACTGGATAAGAAGGAACAATGCTGAGAGTGTCAGTTGTTGCGCCAACATCGCGGACACGTTCTCAGAACATTATTGTTCATTTGTCGGGTCCTAAGAAGAGAGCCAAAAATGCTAGCACACATTTGCTGTGTTTTGAACTATTTGTGGACGACATCATGATGCAAAAATAGTTCAATATACAAATATACTGTACATGGAAAAAATCAGGTCTAATTTTCAGCGTGATAGGGACGCAATAACTACAGATGTGTGTTAAATGAGATACTTATAGGTACTTTGAATCTTTCCGGTGTATTGAAGTCTGGAAGATGACATTTGTTAGATATGTGGGATAATAGTTGTGGAACAGGATTGGAGGCTTTTTTTTGTAACTATAAGTGCACAAAAATTCAAATTTCTCATTCGTTGCCTCCGGTTTGATGACATTCGTACTAGACTTGAACGCAGGGAGAAGGACAAGCTTGCAGCCTTAGAGAATTATTTCTAAACTGAGTACTGAACAGTAGGTGGAATTATTCTGCAAGTGAATACCTCACCGTTGATGGACAATTAGTATCTTTTCGTGGGTGCTGCACTTTTCGCCAGTACATGCCTAGCAAACCGGCAAAGTACGGGATTAATTTATATGCACTCGTTGACTGTAAAAACTTATACACTCACAACCATGAAGTATATGTAGGTGTTCAACCTGATGGACCTTTCAAGCAGAGCAATGTGCCAAATGAAGTAGTGAAACGTATTTTGGAACCAGTTGTGGGTTCGAATAGGAATATCACGGCCGATAACTGGTTTACATCAATTCCTTTGGTGCTTTAGCTACTAGAAGACAAGAAACTAACATACGTGGGAACACTAAGAATTAATAAATGGGAAATCCCAAAGAAATTCTTGCCCAACAAAATCCGAGAGGTAAAGAGTTCATTTTTTGGCTTTCATAAGCAATGTACTCTAGTATCTTACGCCCCCAAAAAGAATTAAGCAGTCGTAGCAGTGTCTTCCATGCATCATGGTAATCGTATAGACGAATCTACAGGCGTTGACAGAGAACCAGAGACTTTGCCGGCGTACAATGGAACAAAATATGGTGTTGATATGTTGGATAAGATCTGTGGACAATCTGATGTTTCGAGGAATTCTCGGATATGGCCTCTCACTATCTTCTTTGAGTGCCTGAATATTGGCGGCATCAACGCTCGAATAATATTTTCTGCAATTAAACATTATGCAGTAGTGTCTCTCCAAAATTTCCTGCAAACTCTTGCTTTGGATTTGATGAAACCTGAAATCCGAAGGACAATCTTCCTTGAAACGATTCCAGCAGAAATTAAGCGTCGTGGAAAGTTGCTTTTCCAAATTGAAGAAGATCCTGTCCCACCTCCTGCTAAAACAAGCAAGATGGGCCGCGGACGACAACGAAACAAGACAACCGGGAAAACCTGCCATGTATCCACCAACTGGGTGTGTCCTGACCACCAGCGACCTGTATGTGACACTTGCCGTGGTACAAATAATGTATTGTAAGAACTTCCCTGAACACCGACTGCCAGTGAAGTGTAACATTTCCTCTGAATTTCTTTTA
Organism: Meconema thalassinum; assembly: GCA_946902985.2. Lineage (NCBI taxonomy): Eukaryota > Metazoa > Arthropoda > Insecta > Orthoptera > Tettigoniidae > Meconema > Meconema thalassinum. The sequence goes on from OX336398.1 coordinate 211,218,085, forward strand.
CCGTTATATTTGTTATTAAATGCAATACAGTGATCACACCTTTTGTTGAATATACCCCTTATAATTGATCACTTCGGAATATATCAATATAGACATACAAAAAACTGTACCTCCAAAGAGCATTATGGAGAGAATGTATTGGACAAATATCAGACAAATCACACTGTCCTGTAATTGTTCAGGTATTTCCTTTTTAAATGAATGTATATTATATTATATTGTAAATAAATATAGTTCTTTTCACAGATCGTAATCATATTCATTGAATAAATAGCATAGAATAGACTTAAATCGCAAAGAAAGTATGGGTCATAATAGTGATCCGCGCGACCTCTGGCGTAACTTATTTTCGAGTGACCATTTCGCAAGAGATGCTGAAAATGGTCTTCTTCAGGTGACAGACAGGCGTTGTATCGTGTGATTTAGCGTTTACTCGTTGTAATTCCCTTGTTATGTTAGGGATATCTGCTGCCGTATATTGTTCACCAGTTCCACTAGAGTATGGGAAATTGATTTCTACGCTTTGTATTTTAAAATACCGCACTTTTAAACATGAAACAACATAAGGTCCGCGCTTTGAAAAATTACAGTAATCACGTTGTATGGTACGGGAGTAGATACATAATGTAACGCTGTAACTTTCAAAAGATTTTAAATTCAAGTATTGAGGAATGTTGGCTATTGTCATTCGTCAGCTGCGAATCTAGGCCTTGTCTATATTTTGTGCATTTCGTCTGAGCCCACCCTATTAATCCGGCTGCCTGGAGTGGCAAGCCAATCTTTTAAGTACAGGTGACGACAAATACAGACCAATAGGTATGCTTGCTGCAACAGCTACGAACAGTAGGGAATGGTTAGTTTTTATCTAGCCGCACACAAGTATGGCTGCAAGGTTCTCCACACAAAAAAGAGTGTTCATTTGCTGCACTCTTATTAAGAACGATTCTGCCAGTGTTACTCGCAGAGCATTACAACTGGAATTTCTGGTGGTAAGGTGCCTCCGAAGACTGCAGTTTGGTAGGTTGTGACGAAGTTCAAGTCTACGGCGTCAGTTTTAAATAAAAATATTTAACGAAAACTTCAAGTTTGGACAGAAGGGAAATTAGAGAAAATACTGCTTGATTATTATGGCCAGCAAGAAAATCTTTGCGAGAACAAGCCAACGTGTCATATTCAACGGCTCAGTGGGCCGATAAACTAATTATCGACCGTACAAAATTACTCAGGTTCAAACTTAAGTCCAAGAGACTCAGTGGCAAGAGACAACTATTGTAATTGTTTTTTCCAGTCCGTGCACGAAGGAATTTTAGATCCACAGTTAGTGTTTTTAGTGACGAGGCGTTGTTTTATTTACATGGACGTGTGAACTCGCAAAACAATCGATACTGGTCACCAGCGACCCCAAGACTGATCCACCAAACCCCCAGCATGAACCCAAAAATCGATTTGTGGTGCGCAGTAACCACAAAAAGCATTATAGGCCCCATTTATATTCCGTGAAACTATTAATTTTTAGCCTACTTTTCACATTTTGCAAAAATGAGGAAAAAGTAGACTTATGAGATCGGGCAAATGTGTGTCTGTCTGTCTGTCTGTCTGTCTGTCTGTCCGTATGTCTGTCTGTCTGTCTGTCCTTCTGTCTGTCTGTCTGGCTGTGTGTGTGTCCCCCCCCTATCAACTCCTAAACGGCTGCAGCAATCGAAACAAAATTTGGTAGGAGTAAAGATCTTTACCTGAATATCTCACGGCCATATTTGAAAATGATGTCAGTGCTACCAACTGCTAAAAAATCGCAATTGAAATTTGAGCTCCATGTTGGATATCTTGGAAAGTATGAATGGGAGCTATTTCAAAATTGGCACACGTACAGATCATAATATTTCAGTTTAATTTCCAGGAGGCCAAACATGGCAGTGTTGCCAAAATGATTATAAGCCTCCTGATAGGTCCAATTTTTAAAAGCATTTCTACACTATCAAGTGGAATTCAACCAAATTTCGTATGTTGTATGTGTACATAACCAGATATGACTGAGCGTATTCTTAAGACCTACCAGGACTGCCAACTGTTAATAAATGCTCCTAATTTATTTTATCCAAATACCGATATATCAGAAAGTATGCAAGCCGACAGCTTTAAACTATGCACACGTATAGTACCTGACATTCTATATTAATTTGGAGTAACTTATATACGTCAGTGCTACCAACATGATTCTAAGCCTGCTGACAGGTACAACTTTAAATACATGTAACTTCCATACTATCATTTGGATTCAACCAAATTTCGTATGTGCTATGTGTACCATAACAGATATGACTATGCGTATTCTAAGGAGCAACCAGGGCTGCCAACTGTTAATATGTGCTGTCCCTATTTTTGTTACCCTAATATCAATATATCAGAAAGTATGCAAGCCAATAGATCTAAACTTTGCACACGTATAGTACCTGGCATTCTAGACGAATTTGGAGTAACTAATATACGTCAGTGCTGCCAACATGATTCTAAGCCTGCTGATAGGTCCAATTTTAAAATGCATGTAACTTCTATACTAACTAATGGATTTCATTCAAAATTGGCACAACAATAGATCATATTATTTCAGATTATTTCTGACCAATACATGCATGACATTGTTGCCAACATGATTTTACGCGCGCTGTTAGATCCAATGTTTAACTGCATGTAACGTCCATGCTATCCAGTGGACTTCAACCAAATTTTGTATTTAGTACCGTAAGAAACGGAACTAAGAATATATTCAGTCATCAGGGCTGCCAACTGTAGTGCTCTATTAGGATTCATTATGCCAGGTATACAGTATTTCGAACTAATTGGAAATTTCGATATTAGCAACTTAATTTCGTCATTATTCTAGATAGGTCCATATTCTGTAGAATAATCATTGGCATGAAAAGTAGGCTGTATAGTTCTTCACGGAACTTCTTGTTCTCGATACGTTCAGGTTATATTGATTAATATATTTGTCCGGTTAACAGACAGGGAACGTTTTTCGGTTTATTCCAGCATACCGCATACTGCGCATAGTTCATTGGACGTAATACGTGCTGTCTTTTGTGACAGCGTGATTAGTGCTGGATTGTGGCCGCCTCGAAGCCGGGATTTAACCCTGGGTGATTTTTATATGTGGGGACGCTTAAAAGACAAGGTGTATAGGTCAAATCATTGTACCCTAGAGGAGATGGAGAACAATCTACGGCAGCAGATATCCCTCATCCTGGAAGGAGAATTATAACGTGTAATCGCCAATTTATTTACACTATACAACGCCTGTCTGTCGGCTGGAGGAGAACATTTTACACATCTTCTGTGAAGAGGTAAGTCTTTAATCATCAGTTGCCGGTAAATTTACCATTACTGAATGTACCATGTTAAGGTGCCTTCCTGCGCGCAATCTGCGGGCCGAGTTCAGTTGGCTGGCGAAAGGCATTCGTGCGCCTGGTAACTGATCGCTGGCCCCACTTCAGTCATATAATCTCGCTATATATGTGAAAACAACTCAGATCTAAGGATATATTTGAGGACATACGATCAAATCTATAGAGTCTAGAAACCATGTTTCTGTAGCAATTGGGAAGCATCATTTGCTAAGAGAGTACATTTAAATAATCACAGTCTAATTCATTGTGGCAAGTTCATAATTTTGATTTGTATTTGTTGTTTTTGTTGTTGGAGTCTTCAATTTTTTGACTGGTTTGATACAGCCCTCCGTACCTTTATGTCTTGCGTCAGTCGTTTCATTTCTACATCCTACAACCGTGGCAATCGTTTAAACATATTCTAGCCTTCGTCTATCCCTATAGTTTTTCATCTCGACACTTCCTTCCTCAACTGAGTTGGCTATTCCTGGGTGTCTTCGAAAGTGCCCTGCCAACTCATCTCATGTCATCATTGGTAGTTACTAGAAATATCTCCACTCGCCTAGACATTTAAAAACCTTTCAATGTGTTGTTCTACTACCCATTTCATCCTTAATAGTCTCCTGGAAAAACGCATTTCAGGATCTTATATTCTCCGTTTTTATCCTGCTTCAAGAGTCTAAGTTTTACTTCCTTTGTGTGCAGCGCCGTAGGAAAAAATTCCAAAGTGATTTCCTTTACTTAAATCTTGGTTTCTACATAATTTTATACTACAGAAATGCCTTCTTTGCCTCAGCCAACCTATTTTTGATATCCCCTTTGCTTCGTTCATCACTGGTTATCTTGCTTCCTAAGTAGCAAAAGTCTCCTACTTAATTTAGCTTTTCACTTGCCAATTTGACGTCAATATGGGTTTCTGATTTCTTTCGGTTGCATTCCATGATTTTGGTTACATTTATTGATTTTAATCATGATTTACGTTCTTAATACGAATTGCCTACCATTCTAAAACTCATTCAAAACTCCATGTGAATCGGCTATGACGACAACGTCGATAGCAAATCTCAGAGTTGAGACTATTTCCCCTTGAATATTTACTCCTACTTGAAATTGTACTCTAATTATCTTCATTGCTTTCTCAATGAACAGATTAAAAACTAGGGGTGATAAGTTGTAGCCTTGCCTTTAGTATAGATAGCTGATCAGCCTCCTATCCCGGTACCTGATTCCAATCTGTTTCAATATGTCAAACAACTTACTCTAATCAACGTTATCAAAACCTTATTCGATGCTTACAAATACTACGAGCGTTCTTTTATTTTTTAGTATTCTTCTTTTCCGGATCAGCCTGTTACTTAAGTACAGCATCCCTTGTTCTCTCGTTTCTCCTGAAACCAAATTGGTCTTCACCCAGCTACGTTTCTATCAGTCATTCGATGCTCATGTAAGTCATTCTAGTGAGGATCTTTGAAGCTTGAGTCATCAAGCTGATTGTGCGACAATCTTCCCATATGTCAACTCCTGTATTCATTGGTATAGGGATTACTACATTCATTTAAAATCAGAGGGTATTTCACCTGTCCCATAAACCCTAGTGCTCTATCAAATTCAGATATCAATATTAAATATCCTTTCTCATCGTCATCAATTTCCTCCTTCCTTTGCATCACATGATTCTCTATATAATACCTTTATACAAACGCTCTATGTAGGATTTCTGCCTCTCTGGCTTTCTTCCCTCTTTTAGGTAGATTTCTTTAGAAAGCTAATTATTGCAATGGGTCCCATGTTTAGACCTCCGGAAAATTTCGACATATCTTCGCGTTTCACATCCCCCAGACCCCAAAACCACTGTCAGTTCAAAAGTTTATATGTAATTTATGTATGTATATATATATATATATATGTATATATGTATATCAGTTTCTTGTGGACACGATAACTGCCATAATTTTGCACCAATCACTTTGAATTTTTTACATAATATGTATCCCTATAAAATCTCGGTCGAGTTCGTTAATGGGCAAAATCGGTCGAAGGGGGTGAAAATGGGGGGCTTTTTTCGAAAAATTGAAATTTCGCTATAACTCTCTTAATACGCGAAATATCGAATCCATTCAAAGTTCATAATATGTGTCGGATAAGTGCCAACAATTTATGTCAAATAAGGTTTTTGATAGCACCAACCATTGACCAAAGGGGAGGAAAAAAGTGGGTTTTTCGGGAAACATTAATCATATCTCTCTTAATAGGCACAATATCAAAACCGAACAAAATGGACAATATTCCCCTAATAATTACCTAAAACTTTTGTCTGAAAGAATTTTTGATATGACCCAAGTAGGGGGGTGGTGATGGTTCCAAATAGTGTCATGGCCGCCGCGTTAGTCCAAGCCAATATCTCGCGAACCCATGGTCGGATGTTGACATATGAGGTGTCGTTGAACTCGAGCTGACGTCCTCTTTCCTATGGACCATGTATTATATTTTTCAAAAATTCTTTGTTTTTTTTTTGTTTTCGAAAATAGGCGATAGTTTGAAAACCAAACAGGATAGAACGTTGTGCCATGGCTCAAACGAATGGTCTTTATTACCTTTATTTTCTATAATAAAACTTTTTTATTTTTTATGTTTTTTTGAAAAAACGCGAATTTTAAAAATTCTATATTTTGGAAACTAGGAACTCTACAAAAAAAATTGTTTGATGTAAATCAATGGTCCCTACCCCCTCTACCCCCAAAATAAATTTCAAGTCGCTAGAGCAAACATTTGTGTTTTGGTAGTAGTGGGGTAAGGACAGCGCTGCTTCCAAAAGCAAGTGGTGAGCCCCTGCGACCTTGGAATGGAAGGAGTCATGCTAGGAGGGCGTGCTTGGATTCGTTTTTTTTGTCTCGTTGCGCTCTTTACGGGAATGTCGGTGTCGAAAATGTGAAAATCTGGAAACACAGTCTTTTTGGGGTAAAAACGTGATTTTAGACTTTTTGCTATATCTCACGAACCAATAACGCTAGAGGCATGTACGACGGGTCCAAGGACTCGGGGTAACGTCCTCTCTGCTATGGACCACTCGTTATAATTTTTAATAAAATTGGAAACTCGGTTTTGGGGTAAACACGTGTTTTTTGTGATTTTGCCGATATCTCACGAACCAATAACGCTAGAGGCATGTACGACGGGTCCAAGGACTTGGGGTGACGTCCTCTTTGCTATGGACCACACGTTATATTTTTTAAAAAATTTGGAAACGCGATTTTGGGGTAAACACGTGTTTTTTGTGATTTTTACTGATATCTCACGAACCAATAACGCTAGAGACGTGTACGAGGTGTCCTAGGACTCGGGCTAACGCCCCCTTTCAAATGTGGTAGATGTTTTGTTTTTCCACAAAATAATTCACAAAGGGTCTAACGCCATACATGTTGAAAAAACGTTTTCTTTTTCTTTGCCTGTTTATAATGTTTATGAAGCGTGGTGGTTGAGAGAGACGATACGGCTGGATGTGTGTGTGTTTCAACAAACCTGTCGCTGACCACGGTGGCCGTGTTCAATAAAACAATCGCTATTTCGGCGGGTCGGTTTATGACAGAGCGAGGGTGCGTTTGTCTAATATTTTACCTTTAACGTGTAAACGGTGATGAGAACTTGGTTCTATGTTGGTCGAAGCGATACAGAAAACAAACTTGCAGATGAGCAGGAGGTGAAGGTCATTTGAGATTATTGGAAGGCTCCGGTCTGACTTGACAACAGGTGACGCTTGAAAGTGAAATAATCTGACCATCGTGGTGGCAGGGGAGTGTGAAAGGCATGCACACACATGTGTGAAACCACAGGCACGCTAAACCAGTCACATCCTGTTTTGCTTCGTACGTGACAAAATGCAAGTTCATGTGAAATTTGATCCGGCACAGGTGTTCGCCTGGGACGTTATCTGTCCACATGCGCGATAACTGTTAACAAGTTACATCCTGTCTTGCTTCGTACGTGACAAAATGCAAGTTGACGTGAAATTTGATCCGGCACAGGTGTTCGCCTGGGACGTTAGCTGTCCACGTGCCTGATAAGAGAATGTTCAAAGCGTGGAAAAAAAAAAAGATTATACATGCAACGTAGCATATATAAAGACATGTCGTTATCATTTCCACGCTCACTTAGGTGACTACCTTTGAACACATTGCGTTGCAAGAAACCTCTGGTCTTGTTTAACAGTTTTGGTGTTGGTGGAAAATACTTGACCTTGTTGTGGGGTAGGTATTTATTTATTTATTTATATATTTATTGATTTTTATATAAATACATGCAATTATTTATTGATTAGGTAATTAATGATTTTATTTATTTATTTGTTTGCAGATAACGTGTATAGCCTGCCTGTCGTGTGTCTGCGGGAAATATATTAAAGAAAGAGAGAAAAACGGACAACTAGAAAAGAAAACCATTTCCATACTAGCCCACGAGACAGGAATATAGAAAAGCATTACACGTCAAGGTGAGATTTGTTTTTTTATATAATATAACCTGTTTGATTTTGTTTTTGTTTATGAAATGCATAAACTATATGGAATGGATATACTTATGGTGGTTTATTTTATTTCTTTTTAGATATTTGGAAAAAAAGGGTTCACTGCTATAATAAATACAGTTGAAAACCAAGAGGCTTTAGAGTGGAACCCTTGTCAAGCAGTCTACAGGTGAAAACTCAGGTGAGAGTGTTCTTTCAAAATAATGTCTTTTACTGCTGAGAATACGTTAACTTGGGAACCCATAAACAGTTGTTTCAAATCGCGTGTGTGCTCTGGCCGCGTGGTCAATGTTAGAAAAAGTTTGATTCCCAAAGAATTTTTAGAATCTTGTTTTGAAATTTTTAAAATTGAAATTTGTACAGCGCAAAGGTTGCATACGGCTTTAAAGGTGAATACAGGACTGGTGTGCGATTTCATATATAAAAAGAAGGACGTAGAGCATAAAGAGACATTTTATATTTGCAGTAAAATGCAAGAGCTATTCATAGCCCATAATTTGGAACAGTGGTATGAAACCCACGTGGTGAATGCCTTGCTATCAAAATTTGATAAACTGCAACAAGGACCGAGTGGTCTAGCCTGAGACAAAATTCATTATTTGCAAATCAACATTTGTCAATTCAACCCGTTGAATGCTGGGTCTAGCTATATTAAAACACCACCAGCTATAGCTTCGAAAAATGCTGTGGTCAATATAAAGAATCGTGACAATGATTGCTTTCTGTGGTCTGTGGCTGCCTTTTTGCAGCCGGTGCAACATAATGGTTGTTGGCCGGGAAAGTACAAGGCCAAGTTTAATGAATTAAAACAAACTTTAAATTTAACTCGAGTATCGTTCCCTATGGACTTAACCGAGATCCACAGGTTTGAACAAGATAACCAGGACTTTTCGTTCATGGTCTATGGCCTTAATGGTAATGTGATTGTGGGTCCTCTTTATGCCACAAAAGAACCGAAACGACATCACATTCATCTTTTATATTTATCTGTAGGAGAGGTGAATCACTATTGTCTGATTAAAAGCTTAAGTAGATTGCTAAGCAGACAAATGTCCAAACATGTGCGTGCAAAACATATTTGTGATCGTTGTCTGCAATATTTTACAACCCCCATGCTCTTAGAACGTCATAGGGTAGATTGTGTTTCTCAGGAAGCGGTGAGACTGATATTGCCACAAGGGGACAAGGCTGTGTTAAAGTTTAAGGACATTCACAAGCGTGACACTGTCCCCTATGTGGTATATGCAGATTTTGAAGCTCTCACTACACCCATGGTGGGATGTGAACCAGATCCCTCCATGAGCTCAACCACAGCCATTCAAAAACATGAACCCTTTGCCATAGGATTTAATGTGGTGTGTGCCTATGACCCCACGCAATCCGTTTACAAATACCGTGAGGGGCCAGATTGTGCCAGATGGTTCTTGGATGAAGTTGTCAAGTTGGTCGATCATGTACAGGAATTACTAAACCACCCAGTACCCATGAGCCTATCTCCAGAACAGCAGCAGCAGTATGAGCATGCCACGACATGCCATATTTGCGAAAAGCCTATTTTAAGTGGAGAGAAAAAAGTCAGAGACCACTCGCACTTTACGGGGGAGTTTCGTGGAGCTGCACATAGTAAATGTAACTTGAACTTTCCAGCTCCTCGCTTCATCAGTGTCTTTTTCCACAATCTGGCAAATTATGACATTCAGTTTTTGATTCGTGAATTGAGTCATGTCAACAAGGGCTCGTTTACCATTATTCCCCAAAACCATGAGCGTTTTACAGCCCTGACATGGAGGTTGAGCGACTTTAGCATTCGATTTTTGGATTCCTTTAAGTTTATGGCATCCTCGCTAGACAGCCTTGTGAATGGCTTGAATGAGGAGGAATTAAAAAATACTAGAATGCATTTTAATGATCCTGAGCAATTTCAATTGTGCATTCGGAAAGGTATATTCCCGTATGATTTCTGCAATAGCTGGGACGTGTTAAAGCAAAGAAAACTCCCTCCACAAGAGAAATTTTACTCGAAACTAACACGCAGTACCGTTTCCGATGAAGACTATGCACATGCATGTCAAGTTTGGCGAGTGTTTGGCATGAACACGCTAAGTGAATATGCTTTGCATTACCTAAAACTGGATGTATTGCTGCTCACTGATGTGTTTGAAAAATTCCGTAACTTGTGTCAACACATTTACGGTCTTGACCCGGCTCACTATTATACGAGTCCTGGGCTCTCGTTCGATGCCGCTTTGAAATACACTCAAGTGGAATTGGATTTACTCACTGATGTAGACATGGTTCTATTTTTTGAAAAGGGCATTCGTGGCGGCTTTGTGTCACTTAACCAGCGCCATGCCGAAGCGAACAATGTCTACATGCCTGATTATTCACCGGAAAAACAAGAATCGTACTTAATGTACTATGACGTGAATAATTTGTACGGTTACGCCATGAGTCAGCCTTTGCCCTATGGGAAGTTTGCTTGGCTGACAGACAAACAAGTGTCAGAATTTGATGTGATCAAGGCTAGCCAAGAAACAGGCCGTGGATATGTGCTAGAAGTGGATATTGAATATCCCTCATCCTTGTATGATGAACATGCCGATTTCCCATTCTGTCTTGAGCAAATGGTTCCCCCTGACAGTAAAGTGAAAATTGAAAAACTCATGGGCACACTTTACAACAAAAATCGGTATGTGCTACATATCCAAATGTTGGTGCAATGCCTTGCCCAAGGCTTGGTGTTAAAGAAAATCCACAGGGGTATTTCTTTTGCTCAAAAAGCATGGCTTGAGCCATACATGCGACTCAACACAGAGCACCGACAAATGGCAACACAGCAGTTTGAAATTATTTTTTTTAAATTAATGAACAACTGCATCTATGGCAAGTCTATGGAGAATGTCCGCAAATACCGTGACATTAAATTGGTCAATGTCTGGGAGGGGCAGTGGGGTGCCCGGCGGTACATTGCCAAGCCAAATTTCAAATCGATCAAAATTATCGATGAGGATTTGGCTACTATTGAAATGAGTAAGACCAGCGTGACCATGGATAAGCCCATTTACTTGGGTCAAGTCATTTTAGACTTTTCTAAATCGGTCATGTATCGATTCCACTATGAGTTTGCCAAACGCCATTTTGAGGACGTTTCTCTTTTGTATATGGACACGGACTCATTCATTTACCACATTCGCCACTGCAACCCCTATGACGTCATGAGGCAACATAGTGACTGGTTCGACACCTCTTGCTATAGCGCTGACAACGTGTTTCAGCTGCCCATAAAAAACAAAAAGGAAATGGGCGTTTTAAAAGATGAATGTGGTGATTCCATTATGACGGAATTCGTAGGTTTGGCTTCGAAAATGTATGCTTATCGCACACTCGATTGTAAGGAAGCCAAAAGAGCAAAAGGTGTAGGTAGGGCAGTGGTAAAATCGCTACGTGTAGACGATTACCTAGCGGTTTTACGCACTGGCAAAGCTATGTCTCATACACAGTGCAGGATACAATCCAGCAACCATCATTTATATCTTGTGGAACAGAGAAAACGCACCCTCGCCTCCATGGATAACAAGCGTGTGTGGGGTGATGACCTGCTCACTAGCCTGCCCTGGGGTTATGATCGCAACGAGGAGGAGGTGTGATTTCACTGTTTAATCGTTTATGGGACATAGCTTTATGTAACTCGTAGATTTAGTATTTTGTAAATATTGGTTTCAGCCATTGTAAATAGTAGATTTTGTAAATAGTGGCAATCCACTTGGATCTTTTGCTCTTAAAACGTTCTATGCAACCTTATTTTTTTAAATTTTTTTGATTGGTAAATAGTGTGATTCTTTTAACGCTGTACAAAGTTGAGTTTTTTTTGTAAATATGAAATAAGTAAGATTTTTAGTAACTTTAATAACTAGTATTTAATTATTTTTCGTAATGTAAATGATAAACTAAAAAGTTCTTTTGGAATGAGTGTGCATGTCGAGAATGTGCTTTTGGGAATAAATAAAGTGGTTGTGTTTGTTCCCAAAGACAGGTGTGAATGTATGAGTGGAGAGAGAAAACTGGTGTGTATGATTGACCAGAGCAAACACGATGAGGTAGAGTGGGTGGGTGGGGAGGGGGGTAAATGGTCACTTATATATTAATTTTGTTTTAAATAGTTTCGTTTTTTCATTGAAATGTGGCAGTCAATAGACATTATTTTTGTAAAAACAGTCTTACCTGCAGTAGTCGTAGACCTCGACGTTTCTCCAAACACCCATAAACTCACTGCAGCATTGTCATGGTCATGCACTTGCATCAACATCATTGTCAAATCTCAACTTTCGACATACACCAAATGGAAAAAATATGAAAACAGCAAAATGGAAATTCCATGTTTCCATATCACCAAAACAGCAAAACTTAAAACGGACATTTTTAAAAACTGGAAATGGCCATGTGTGAAATTTGAAAATTCAAAAACTTCAAACGGACATTGTTTAAAATGTGTCATCAGCAAAATGGAAAAATCCATATCATCAAAAACGTTAAACTTGAAACGAACGTTTTCAAAAACTGTAAATTGCAAAATGATAAATGACAGTGTGTGGAATTCATCATGTGTGAAATGTGTAAAATGAAAAAATCAGCCATCAACATCACGATTTCTTAAAATTAAAAATAACAAAACATCGTGCTCTGGAAAACTTTTGTTTTTATTTCATAGTCATAGTGAATTGACAAAAGAAAAATAGAATACAAACAAATCCCAATTCCTCACTCCTCAATGTTTATGTCCATGCATCATCAACTTTCCTTTCATAGCACTCATGACAATCAGGGCTGCCATTCTTTCACCCACTGAGGCATCATTGGATGTGAAACGTTGTTTAGCTTTCTTCAATAACAATTTATCTGCCACATGTCTTAAACCAGGATGACTATGGCGATAAGAAAGGTCATGTTCCTTGCATGCTTGATCCAAAAGATTAATGGGTACATCACCACGTTGTAAACGTTTTTCGAGACGAGTTCCAGGGCCACAAAAACGATAACCTGGAAGATGGATTTCGAAAGGTAAGTATTGAATCACTTTGTCAATGACGCCATTGCCAGTACAGGTCTGGCATATCCTTTTCCATCGATGGTAAAAAGGTTTGGTCTTCCTCCTCCTCTGTGGACGATGTTTGTGTTTGTTGTTGTTGTTGTTGTTGCTTTTTCTCGCCATGACACCCGTGGAATGATTCAACAAAGTCTTTACATGGACTTTTATGACCGTGATACAGTTTCACTAGCTGGCAAGTCGCACACTAACGCATAGACGGTATTTTTGCCATGGCCACTTGCTTATGGTGATCGTAATCCGTACAGGGTTGCAATTCACTCAACACAGGATCTTGAGTCCATGATTTTGGTACATGTTGCCAGATTTCTTTGACCGCGTTGGCGGCCACATAATAAATGAACGACTTGGGCAGCGCCAAGAGTTCCTCTTTGGTAAAACTGTCTAGTTTCTTTTTGCACACAAAGAACTTGCCGATGGCTTTGTCCGTAGCATTGCCTTTCTCCATGGTATCACGTACTGTAGATGTTTACACGTCGCTTGTAGAAATCTCACTGACGTCATTCACAGGTAAATCTTGAGTTATAATTTTGTTCAACAACTCCCAGCAGGCATGGGTGGTTAACCAATGAAAGAGATGCCACGCATGTGATAGGGCTGTATGGGTAATGTTGCCACAGGAACAAGTATCCATGAGCGTTTGCAGGGAGGGGCAGCCCAACTCCATGAGGTCGATACATTGGCAGTAAGACGCCAAAAATGGTTGCAACCATTGACGTTTTTCATTACCTTTCACAAATACCACATTGGCCGAGGATAAGTGTGCTTTCATGACCACGTCCAAATATTTATAGGAAATGGTTCCCTGATTCCAGTCTAGTTGCCTATGATTTTCAATCCACTGGGTTTGTTTACGGTCTTTTTCACACAACAAATCAAAAGCATGGGGTGGTTTAAATAGCAAATGCGTAGCTTGTGATATCCAAAACGTGGTACAATCGATCATGGCCACTTGTTTAAATATAAATTTTGTTGTCACCAAATTTAAACCCTTGGCAATCCACAATGAGTGTGCGCAACATGTTGACGCTTGCCTGGACCAAGTTCAACTGACGACTGACGGATGATCAGGTGTGATCATGGCATGGACTTACCTGCCATGCTAGTTTCAAAAAACAAGGTTAGGGTAGGACAGGGGGACATGCAAAAATTAGAATTTAAGAATTACATCATTTTATTATCATAACACGTCTTACAGGCTTTTCTCATTTTAGGATAAGGACGATAGCAACTGATACAACAATATAGTCTCTTGTGTTTGTAACGTCCATAACACCGATGATGTCCCAATGTCTCTAAACTAGGTGTTTTTGATGGTGAGCTGCTCACCGAAGCACCATGGATACCATACGGCCCACATGTATCGTAACTTGTATTTTTTTCATCACCCAGAGACACAAGTGAGGGATAGCTTGAATGACAGGGTATATTTCCCACTTTCATTCTGCACAGGTAGGGGCAGGTGGGCGACCAGCGCTGATGTTCCTGCATGGGTTCATCGCCCTCCTGCCATTGGTCTATGATGATGGGACAAAAGGCACATTTCACTTCATCTCTTGTTTTTAAATAGTAGAATCCAGCGGCCGCCAAGGCTTGAGGGTTTATGAAAGGCACTGGCCACGTGGCAAACGTCTTGAAACGTTGTTCCTCAGAGTTTACATTCATGGATGTGACGTCTCTTGAGGCTTTAAAGCAAGACATGACTGAGCGGCTTGACGTGGGATGACCTGTTATTTATACACTCGTCACTTGGTTGGATAGTGGATAATAGTTGACTTGTTTGTGATGAATAATCAAACAGTATGCCGTCGTATTGGCTGGTACATTGTCATGCGTTTCAAAATCTAGTCGAATGTCGATATTGGATGGCTTGACAGACTCTTCCAGGTAAGAACAGTCAAAGACAATCAGTGGTGCTCTTGCCTTAAACGCTTGGGGTAGTAGCATGGGGCCGTTCTCTTTTTGATAATACGACCATCGAAATTTAGAAAACAAGTCGTACAGGGGGCCAAACTTATTTTTTGAAAAATCCAAATCCAGTCCTTCATAGGGAAACACAGCTCCGTTGAGGAAAAGACGTGCATTTCTCAATTGCAGATGATCAAATTGCGTGGCATCTTTGGTTTGTTGATACTTGCGATTCGTTTGAAAACCCACAATCAGGTAGAGAGGTCTCTCTGTATAGCGAGCTGTTTTTACAGACCAACTGTGTGTGTTGGTGGTGGGCAATAGCGGATACTCATGGAGTGCCCAGCTTCTAAATTCCATGGGTAGAGGCATATCTCTCTTTACCATTTTGAGTATGTCCAGTTTTTTGCTATCTTCAAGGGTCACATGAGGCACTTTCCATAGCAAGCGCTGTAGTTGAATTTTTGAATCGATGGGGGCATTGTCGGCTCCCTTGAGTGCATTATTATGACTCCTGTCTCTCACTAGGTAAAGCACTTGCCTTGCGTTGACCACAATGCGTTGGTGATCTTCGGCAAAGCCTAGAATCAGTTTAAGAGGTAAATATCCAGTAAAGGTCCCATCGGTGTGTACCATCCAGTCATTGGTCAAGTCAGGACACCAACCTGCCATGCAAAGTGTTTTACCTTCTTCCTCACTATAAGAGGGGTATAGTTTCATGACACTGGAAATGCCCACATTTCGAGTGCTATCCACCACGATATCGTTAATGACATACCGCACTTCAGAAAACAGAAAGGCCAAACCATGGTTGGCCAACTTGGATGTGGTGGGTGTAGAGCCATCGGCTTTGGTGAGCCGACCTTCAATCTGAATGACACTTTCATGCGGTAGGGTGTAAATATCTTGGTTGTTGATAACAAATTGAATTTCATCATTGTTATTGAGTCCAGGTGTTTGAGCTTGATAGGAATGGAGATCAATTCTTACCACTCCTGGTTGCTCCTCGATGTGATTCGCTATCTCTAGGATAGAATTCATCATGAGGGTTGACGTGGTAACCCAAATGCTGTAAAATCTGCTTGCCTTGAGATGTTAACGTGTATTCACGTGGCAAACAACTAACACCATTCCTAGACGGTGTTGTTGCTTTATACACAAATTTCATAGTGGCTTTAGCACCAACTTGTAAGTCACCGGTGTGGTAGAATCTAGATCAATGAGTTGTTGATCTCTATTGATCAGTCTTAATGTTATATTACTAATACTATCGACAGCCACAGAATGAAAAAGCACCACTGGAGGGTTTTCACGAATAATATACCCATTGGGCGATGTCACAATAAAGTCATAAAGCGAATGCGATGGTTCTTGATTGGTGTACACTTGGCTAATAATATTACACGTCACCGACACATGATGGTCCTCAATGAATTTCACTTCATGGTCCGATTCATGTTTTTTGTTGGGCTCCAACACACGTGGTTTAAATCCTAGTAATGGGCCAATGGAATCGGGGTGTGTTTTAAAGTCAATGTTAAAGGTAGAGAAAATACTGCAGCGATGAGTATTAGTATTTCCTACAAGTTCAAACTTGTGCGTTCCGTCGAGAAATGACTTTAAACCATATTGATTGATCAACACCACATAAATGTGTTCATAAATATCATCGATCGTGTATCCACCAGAGTTCAAGGTGAGCACAGAATCATCATAGTAAAACTTGTTGTTCACATTTTCACGTATGTTGTATATTCGATTGTACGTTTCAAGAGAAACAAGTCCTAAACCATAGGGTTTTTCACTCAATTCGATAGGCGGGTAAAAGTCTAGGCTGACTTCAGGTCCACGTCCATGCACTGTAAACGTTTTACTTTCTGCCGACATACTGGTGGCGTTTTTGCTTATGCTGCGTCTTATATAAAAAAATTAAACACAAACGTCCCCACTTTTGGCTGTTAAACGTTTGCTCTCGTTTCACATTATAATATATCTTGATCCTGTTTCCAAAATAGGTCACTAGTTCCATGGGCGGGGGCAAATTCCCAAAACTGTCAAAGTACCATACCGTGGATCCCTCTTTGACATAAGCTACATAATGCGTTCCTGGTCCTCGGTGATCATCCAAATTGACAACAGCACATTCCTGTTTCCAGGGTCGTGGGGGTAATTGGTTTCGCATAAACACACCTCGAAAATGAGAAAGCTTTAGTTGTTTAGCATAGCTTTCCACTTGTTGATGCGTCAGGGCATGTCTCGCTATGGCTGAGGTTAAATTTTTTTTTTTTAATATTTCGAAATAGTGAAATCCCAAATCCTTGTTGATAAAAGGCTGGCTTTAAATTGGCATTTCTAGCCCCCATGGCAATCGCTTCCATCGTTTCATTGTGTCGCTGACTTTCTTTGAGTTGTTGCTTGCCCTGCTGCGCGGCTTTAATGGTTTTCGCCACTGCACTGGCACCGCCCAAAAGTGAGCCCAGAGCAGCCAAACCAGCAAATAATGCAGGTAAAAATCCCGCTCGTTTGGGGACTGGAATCACTCGCCCTTGGTTTGAAACCTGTCGCCGACGTTTTGGAATAACCTGTCTCTGTGCTGCTCGAAGGGCTTTCCTTATGGTCAATACATTATTTTTTCTTTTTTTCTTTCGCAAGGGCTTGTCCTCGAATGTTGAAAACCCTGGCTTTGCCAAGGACAAAGTCCTTTTTTTAGTCTTTCTCACCACATACCTTTGTTTCACCATGATGATAATGACCAACCACCTTTCACAAGAAAGTTTAAATCACAACTAACGTCAGATGGTTATTTCATGGCTGTATATTCCAATTCCACATAAAGTGGGAAGTCGTTTATGGTTTTTCCCGCTTGCTTTTCATCCCATGTCAACATGAGGTGAAAGGATAATTCGTCCCCTGCATTGACCATTTCATGGTCATGGACCAACATCCTATGACCATTTATCTTTATTTGTAAATGGTTCTCATCAGGTATGGCATATTTGATGTGAATGGTTCCATCATAGTGTAATCGATAGTGGCTTAAACCCGAAGCAAGCACATAGGTCAAGTGCTGATCATTGACTAGCGGTAAATGGTTTCTGTCATTCACAGGTTTTTCATTTGTCAGATACACTAAAAACACAGATGGGATAAATTTATAAAGCCTTTTCATTTCATGGGTCACGTAACGCTTGGTACAAACATCGTCTTCGTCTTGTGGGTCTTCCACGTGAATAATCCGATGGTGATTAGCGCTATAGCCATTCACCATAAGCTGGGGCACTTTGTCATAAAACTCATACACTTTGTTATCCACATACTTTTTCGTAGTAACGTCTGTAGACACTTGAGGATGTTTTACATGGGTTAACCGCTTTCCCTTAAAGTCATAATCTCCCTGTTTTGTGCGTGGCACTACTGACCTATCCACATAGTGTTTATTAGCAGGATCTGTTTCCTGTTTAGGATCATGTATGAGGACAGGCCTATCTTTGGCCATCAACGCACGTCCAAAGACATCCATCGTCAACCTGTAGTAGCAGTCTACTGTTTTTATGACAAGGCTCGGTGTCCTGTATATAGACAGCCGGCTAGCCTGTCTAAGCCTTAGTTGACATGAAGATTATTAAGCAGCAAGAGTCATTCCCCGTGGGGGACATGGTTTCCTATCTCTGTCCCACATCACGTGAACAACGCCATGGTTCACTGTTTCCATCTTCCATTCGCTGCATCATTGTGGGGCCTTCCGGCTGTGGAAAGACTAATCTTTTGCTAACGCTCATTACAGCGCCCTATGGTCTGCGTTTTCAAAATATTTATATTTTTGCAAAATCTCTCTACCAACCCCTCTACGTGTTTCTGGATCAAGTCATGTCTGGATTACAAAAAGAGAATATGGGTTATTTTACATTTTCCATGCAAGAAAATGTGATTTCACCGGATGAGGTAAAGCCTGATTCACTCATGATTTTCGATGATGTATTTACTGAACGTCAAGGCATCATTCAAAGCTATTTCAGCATGGGTCGACACAAACATATCGATTGCTTCTATCTTGGGCAAACGTATTCTAAAATGTCCAAACAGTTGATTCGTGACAATGCCAATGTCATTGTTTTATTTCGTCAGGACGAGAGGAACAGTCGTCACATTTATAATGAACATGTGAATCCGGATATGACCTTTCAAATGTTTACAGAATTGTGTGCCAAGTGCTGGAACACTCAACGTCATGCCTGTTTAGTGATTGACAAACAAAGTGAACTCAACCAAGGACGGTATCGCTTAGGGTTTGATCATTTTATTGCTATTTAAGGCCTTGTCTCATTCCCCGGCAAGTCATTTGCCAAGACACCATGGCGTTAGCAGAGAGTCAATTAAAAAAGCATATTATTAGAGCAAAAAATACTATTCGCCAAAAGTTTCGTCAATTGAAACAATCACGTGCCAATCATGCTTTGTTTATTCAACAACATTTAGCACCTCCGCTAAAAGCCATGTTGAAACCCTCTTTCAAGCCATCTGAAACTCTACCCACTGTTTCACAAGCCACGCAGACGCTGCACGAGGACCCTGAGAAAGAGGAAGAGGAACAGGAAGATTTGACTAGTGTTAGTGAAGTTGAGGATGAGGAGGAACAAGTGTTTACGCCTCAAAAAAAGGCCGCACCCCTTGCAGAGTTTTTGAGAAAAAAGAAATCCTTGGCCATGGTCGAAACACCTTGCCCTTCCAGGGCGTCTCCGTTTTCACAACTCTTGGCCACCCCTCAACATAAAGCTCAACTGAAAACCATTTTAATAAAATATTATGGATCAACATTGGAACCCTATTTCACCGATCTATTTATTGGAAACACAGATACCACGTATGGTGTTCGCTATGAGGATGATAGTTTTAAAATTGGCGATTCATCCATTAAATTTGCTCGTACTAAAGCTGTCATTAAAAACATCAACTATAAATTAACGCCAGGACTGTTAAAGCTGCTCTTTTCTCGGACCCCCTCTTCCCATGATTATACGTCAGAGGATCTTGACAAATATAAATCCATTTTATTGAATACCCATGCCCACAAAAGACAGTATGATCCCGCTCAACAAGTGAATGCCAATATATCTCAAAAATATAAAACCATCATTGCAAAAATGTTTCCCACCAGTCAAAGTACTCGTCGTAAAGCATCCGCTTCGGGAGTGACATTTAAACCATTAAAACCCCTTGTGGATGTTACCTACTGGCACAATCCCAATAAGCTCGTCCAGCGGCTACAGTTGTTGCATGCCTCACGTCAAGCTGGCCACACCGGTCACGATTGGGAAATTCAAGAAATTGAACAAGAACTTCGAAATGCCAAAATTATTGTTTAAGCCCTCACCCATTAAAATGGGTATTGCTCACGAGTTGCATCGCCCAGCTAGGCGTCATTATCCACGACTCAAGGTGATTTCACGAGGTGTGGATGAACTTTGGCAGGCTGACTTGGTTGAAATGATACCCTATGCTGGCGTTAACGACGGTGTACGCTATATGTTGACCGTCATTGATGTCTATTCCAAAATGGCCTTTGTTGAACCTGTGCGTCGCAAGTCTGGTCCACAAGTTACCAAGGCCTTTCAACATATTATTCAACACTCCCAACGTCAACCTCAGCTGCTACAAACCGACCAGGGGAAAGAATTTTTCAACAAGGATTTCTCCAGTTTTCTCAAATCTAAGGATATTCACCATTACACCACGTACAGCAATCTCAAAGCCAGTGTGGTCGAGCGGTTCAACCGAACATTGAAAACCCATATGTGGAAAGCGTTTACCGCTCAGGGCAGTTATCGCTGGTTGGACATGTTACCTGAGCTAGTGTCACGTTACAATGACCAACCATAGAACGATTGGGACCAAGCCACGTCTCGTAACTAAAAATATTCAGCGATTGGATAAACTGTTTAACCCCATAAAAACAGCCGATCCTAAACGTCACCGACTGAACATTGGGGATTTTGTTCGTGTGAGCAAATTTAAGTCTGCCTTCAGTAAGGGCTACACGCCTCAGTGGGGGACTGAACTATTTCGAATTCGTCGAGTCTACTTGGACAGTCCAGTCACCTATTTACTCGAGGACCTCAACCATCAACCCATAAAAGGTGGATTTTATCTCCATGAACTTCAGAAAACAGCATTTCCTCAGCATTATCTTGTGGAAAAAGTGTTGAAACAAAAAGGAAATAAACTCTACGTCAAATGGTTAGGGTTTAACTCTACGTTTAATTCTTGGATCAATAAACTACATGTTGTGTGAACTTGTGTACTTTTTATTTATTCACACATGTTGTACACCACCTATAGCTCTATGTGTACAGTCTTCAGCTCCACATATTTCTTTCTCTTTCCACTTGTGTTCTCTCTTACATTACCCCTCCCCCTCTCACCCCCCCCTCCACCTCCCACCACTGGTGTTTGCAACTCTTGCCTATCTATTGGTTGTGACATCATTCCGACAAGTTGCATCATACTTTTTACTGATTCAGCGATTCCCACGCTTTGAACATTCTCTTATCAGGCACGTGGACAGCTAACGTCCCAGGCGAACACCTGTGCCGGATCAAATTTCACGTCAACTTGCATTTTGTCACGTACGAAGCAAGACAGGATGTAACTTGTTAACAGTTATCGCGCATGTGGACAGATAACGTCCCAGGCGAACACCTGTGCCGGATCAAATTTCACATGAACTTGCATTTTGTCACGTACGAAGCAAAACAGGATGTGACTGGTTTAGCGTGCCTGTGGTTTCACACATGTGTGTGCATGCCTTTCACACTCCCCTGCCACCACGATGGTCAGATTATTTCACTTTCAAGCGTCACCTGTTGTCAAGTCAGACCGGAGCCTTCCAATAATCTCAAATGACCTTCACCTCCTGCTCATCTGCAAGTTTGTTTTCTGTATCGCTTCGACCAACATAGAACCAAGTTCTCATAACCGTTTACACGTTAAAGGTAAAATATTAGACAAACGCACCCTCGCTCTGTCATAAACCGACCCGCCGAAATAGCGATTGATTTATTGAACACGGCCACCGTGGTCAGCGACAGGTTTGTTGAAACACACACACATCCAGCCGTATCGTCTCTCTCAACCACCACGCTTCATAAACATTATAAACAGGCAAAGAAAAAGAAAACGTTTTTTCAACATGTATGGCGTTAGACCCTTTGTGAATTATTTTGTGGAAAAACAAAACATCTACCACATTTGAAAGGGGGCGTTAGCCCGAGTCCTAGGACACCTCGTACACGTCTCTAGCGTTATTGGTTCGTGAGATATCAGTAAAAATCACAAAAAACACGTGTTTACCCCAAAATCGCGTTTCCAAATTTTTTAAAAAAATATAACGTGTGGTCCATAGCAAAGAGGACGTCACCCCAAGTCCTTGGACCCGTCGTACATGCCTCTAGCGTTATTGGTTCGTGAGATATCGGCAAAATCACAAAAAACACGTGTTTACCCCAAAACCGAGTTTCCAATTTTATTAAAAATTATAACGAGTGGTCCATAGCAGAGAGGACGTTACCCCGAGTCCTTGGACCCGTCGTACATGCCTCTAGCGTTATTGGTTCGTGAGATATAGCAAAAAGTCTAAAATCACGTTTTTACCCCAAAAAGACTGTGTTTCCAGATTTTCACATTTTCGACACCGACATTCCCGTAAAGAGCGCAACGAGACAAAAAAAACGAATCCAAGCACGCCCTCCTAGCATGACTCCTTCCATTCCAAGGTCGCAGGGGCTCACCACTTGCTTTTGGAAGCAGCGCTGTCCTTACCCCACTACTACCAAAACACAAATGTTTGCTCTAGCGACTTGAAATTTATTTTGGGGGTAGAGGGGGTAGGGACCATTGATTTACATCAAACAATTTTTTTTGTAGAGTTCCTAGTTTCCAAAATATAGAATTTTCAAAATTCGCGTTTTTTCAAAAAAACATAAAAAATAAAAAAGTTTTATTATAGAAAATAAAGGTAATAAAGACCATTCGTTTGAGCCATGGCACAACGTTCTATCCTGTTTGGTTTTCAAACTATCGCCTATTTTCGAAAACAAAAAAAAAACAAAGAATTTTTGAAAAATATAATACATGGTCCATAGGAAAGAGGACGTCAGCTCGAGTTCAACGAGACCTCATATGTCAACATCCGACCATGGGTTCGCGAGATATTGGCTTGGACTAACGCGGCGGCCATGACACTATTTGGAACCATCACCACCCCCCTACTGACCCACCATTACGCCAAGGGATGAGAGAAATGATTTCGGAATTATAAGAAAATGCCAAGAGCTATCAGAGGTTGCCATGGCAACACTACTAAATTGATGAGGGATGAGCCGTTGCCATGACAGCGCACTTGCACGAGATCAGATTCAGTATTTCCATCTGACTAAGCCGGCCCCGTGGTGTTGGGGTAGCGCGCCTGCCTCTCACCCGGAGTCCGCGGGTTCGATCCCCGGCTCCGTCAGGGATTTTAAAACTGACGTGAGGGTTGGAACGGGGTGCACTCAGCCTCGTGAGGACAATTGAGTAGCTGTCTGACAGTGAGACAGCACCCCGATCACGAATACCAATATTAACGGCCGAGGGGACCCGACGCGCTGATCACGCGTCACCCCAATATCTGCAGGCCAAATGGCTGGGCAGCGGTCGCTTGGTCGGCCTTAGCCCGTCATGGGCTGGTTGGTGCCAGGGGTTGACTTTGACATCTGACTAAGTGGGAAGCGGGTTCGGTGACGTAACTGGTAGCATGCAGAATGTCTATGCCCAAGGTCCGGGTTTCAAAGCCGGCCGAAGTCGTCGGATTTTCTAAGAGCGCTAAAAATCCCTCAGTATGCTTTCCTTTGGAGGGGAAGTTCCAACGTTCGTTACGAGTTGCTGGTTAGGGTGGCATCTAGTAGCCAAGTTCACAGCTAGGTGTCATTGACGGTAGTACCTGGTAGCAACATTAGGAACTACTGCTTGAAATTGACCGTCTGCAGTCCTTACCTGAATTACAGACTAATACATCCATTACAATTCACACCGTTTATCAGACAGTTTCTACACTCACCCAAAGTACACGGGGTTAGATGACCTCGTTGTCGCAGCCCCTAAACTGAGGAACCAACCAGAGGTAGATTTCATTAGAAAGCTAACTATTGCAATGGGTAGGCTACCATGTTTCGACTTCCGGAAAATTTCGACATATCTTCGCGTTTCACATCCCCCAGACCCCAAAACCACCGTCAGTTCAAAAGTATATATATATCAGTTTCTTGTGGACACGATAACTGCCGTAATTTTTCACCAATCACTTTTTACCGAATATGTATACCTATAAAATCTCGGTCGAGTTCGTTACTGGGCTAAACCGGTAGAAGGGGGTGAAAATGGGGGGGGGGGGTTCGAAAAAGTGAAATATTGCTATAACTCTCTTAATATATGAAATATCGAATCCGTTCAACGTTCATACTATGTGTCGGATAAAGCCCAAACATTTATGTTTGAAGAGTTTTTTTATATCACCAACCATTGACCAAAGGGGTGGGAAAAGTGGGATTTTCGGGAAAAATTAATCATATCTCTCTTAATAGGCACAATATCAAAACCGTACGAAATGGACAATATTCCCCTAATAATTACCTAAAACTTTTGTCTGAAAGAATTTTTGATATGACCCACCATTATGCCAAGGGATGAGAAAAATGATTTCGGAATTATAAGAAAATGCCAAGAGCTATCAGAGGTTGCCATGGCAACACTACTAAATTGATGAGGGATGAGCCATCAGACGTTGCCATGACAACGCACTTGCACGAGATCAGATTCAGTATTTTCATCTAAGTGGGAAGCGGCTTCGGTGACGTAACTAGTAGCATGCAGAATGTCTATGCCCAAGGTCGCGGTTTCAAAGCCGGCCGAAGTCGTCGGATTTTCTAAGAGAGCTAAAATCCCTCAGTATGCTTTCCTTTGGAGGGGAAGTTCCAACGTTCTTTGCGAGTTGCTGGTTAGGGTGGCATCTAGTAGCCAAGTTCACAGCTAGGTGTCGTTGACGGTAGTACCTGGTAGCAACATTAGGAACTACTGCTTGAAATTGACCGTCTGCAGTCCTTACCTGAATTAAGACTACTACAGCCATTACAATTCACACCGTTTATCAGACAGATTCTACACTCACCCAAAGTACACGGTGTTAGATGACCGCGTTGTCGCAGCCCCTAAACTGAGGAACCAACCAGAGGTAGATTTCATTAGAAAGCTAACTATTGCAATGGGTACCATGTTTCGACTTCCGGAAAATTTCGACATATCTTCGCGTTTCACATCCCCCAGACCCCAAAACCACCGTCAGTTCAAAAGTTTATATATAATTTATGTATGTATATGTGTATATATATATCAGTTTCTTGTGGACACGATAACTGCCGTAATTTTGCACCAATCACTTTGAATATTTTACCGAATATGTATACCTATAAACTCTCGGTCGAGTTCGTTAATGGGCTAAATCGGTCGAAGGGGGTGAAAATGGGGGGCTTTTTTTCGAAAAAGTGAAATATTGCTATAACTCTCTTAATATGTGAAATATCGAATCCGTTCAACGTTCATACTATGTGTCGGATAAAGCCCAAAAATTTATGTTTGAAGAGCTTTTTTTATAGCACCAACCATTGACCAAAGGGGTGGGAAAAAGTGGGTTTTTCGGGAAACATTAATCATATCTCTCTTAATAGGCACAATCTCAAAACCGTACAAAATGGACAATATTCCCCTAATAATTACCTAAAATTTTGTCTTAAAGAATTTTTGATATGACCCACCATTATGCCAAGGGATGAGAAAAATTATTTCGGAATTATAAGAAAATGCCAAGAGCTATCAGTGCTGGCCATGGCAACTCTACTAAATTGATGAGGGATGAGCCATCAGACGTTGCCAAGATAACGCACTTGCACGAGATCATATTCAGAATTCCATCTGACTAAGTGTGAAGCGGCTTCGGTGACGTAACTGGTAGCAAGCATGCTGAATGTCTATGCCCAAGGTCGCGAGTTCAAAGCCGGCCGAAGTCGTCGGATTTTCTAAGAGCGCTAAAAATCCCTCAGTATGCTTTCCTTTGGAGGGGAAATTCCAACGTTCGTTGCGAGTTGCTGGCTGCGGTGGCATCTAGTAGCCAAGTTCACAGGTAGGTGTCGTTGACGGTAGTACCTGGTAGCAACATTAGGAACTACTGCTTGAAATTGACCGTCTGCAGTCCTTACCTGAATTACAGACTAATACAGCCATCCCTAAGTACACGGGGTCACATGACCGCGTTGTCGCAGCCCCTAAACTGAGGAACCAACCAAAATCTCTGCGGGAGATATAATTTTGCGTGAAGAAGTAACAGACCGTTACATAGTTACACATCAGTGTCGAAACCTAGCATAAGGACAGTGTGTCCACAAGTATAAAAATGGACCCCAAATGACAAGAAGGTTACCGTTCCCATAAGACAATAAAATGTTTAAAATAAGCATAAAATGACGAAAAACAAAGTTAATTAAGCTCCAATTATAAAATACCTTCTCGCAATAAATGAGGTCTGATCCTTCTACGAAAACCTGCATATTCTGCCTATTTTCGCCTATCCCCAAGTTTGTCCGGTGAAATCTACCTCCGCCTTCCGGCGTGCCGAGAGGACTTTTTGCTAAAGGTTTTCCATCTGAAATCTTAATATTACAGGACTTAGTCTTCCATTCAATAAGTTGTAAATACTCCTTCAATTTGTTGTCAATTTTCTGTATTGATACATTTCTTTTACTAATTTTCCTACTTTGCTACCTGCAATTTTTAACTTGATTTTTTCAGACATCTGTATTCTTCCTTACCTTTTTCATCTCCTGTTATCACCCAAATATGCAGGATCGCATCCTGGCGCATTCAACTGGCATGATAGGGTGCCCAAATGCGAGGGAGCCGTGCCAGTAGAATTACCGGTACGTCAATGAACCCTTTCGGTGCAAATTTCTGGCAGTCTTGTGTCTCTAAAAACTGCAGCAGTAAAAGGGGCGTAAAAATAATAACGTTGTTTTTTTCTTCTGCATTCTTATGATTCCTCGTTTCTTCCAATATTTCTAGTGTATCCTGAGTGATTCACAACTCTCTACCTATTGTTTCCTCTCTACCAATTTTTCACCTGAGGATTTTCTTATTTCGTTTTTCAAAAGGACCCGTTCCTCTGCATTTGAACTTTGTTCAGGATTCTCTAACAGTCCATTATCTTATACTCCTCTTGAACTTTCAAAATCCAGTCTCTTACGTACGTGTGCTTTTCTCCCTCTCCACCTAACCCTGAATCCTAGCACAAATATCTAAAAACACCTCAATGAAGGGAATAAATTATAAGTACGGAATTGTTTAGTACCGGCGGACCTGCGACAGTGACCTAATATATATATATATATATATATTAAAATTAGGAATGCAATAAAAGTCGCCCAATTAGTTCATTGCGAACGTCTCATCTAATGTTACTTCTTAAGAGCCAGGGTGTCCATCAGATATTTTGAAAAAGTACAGAATGGAGTAAAATTGGTATGTGAGTTTGTCTTCATCCCTGGAATCTTCTGTACGCCGATGATGTCTTGCTGGCAAGCGTGACACGCCAAGGACTAGAGCAGCAAACATAATTTGGAATGACCACCTTGATGCATATGGACTGAAATTAAACATTTCCAAAACTGAATACATGTGTGTGGAGAGCAAACCGATGGCTCTACCTCTATTGTTGGATAACAACGCCAGAGTCACTGGATTCCAATATTTGGGCTCATACATAACATCAGATGGAGACACTTTGAGAGAAGTACGAATGCGATCAAATACAACTTGGCCTAAATGGCGACAGCTAACGGGAGATTTATGTGATCGAAAGATTCCTGTACGACCAACTGCAAATCTTCCTGAATCGTTGCTTGAGACGTATCATCAATCGAAGATGGTCGGATGATATATCAAATGAAACTCTATCGGAGGAAACCAACCAGCAGAAAATTGATAGACAAATAAACGAGAGAAATTAGCGATGGATAGGTCACAACCTAAGGAAGTCTGCCGGAGAAATTCAGAAGACTGCCTTCGATTGGAACCCACAAGGGTCCCGAAAACGAAGTCGTCCGAAGAAGTCCTGGAAGAGGATGATCGAGAAAGAATGCCTGGAAATGGGAAGGGCATGGAGTGAGATGAAGAAGTTGGCCAACAACAGGATCCGATGGAAGCGTTTCACGGAAGACCTATGCTCTGAGAGGAGCAACAGAAATAATTCAAGTAATTCATGTTTCCTGTACAGCTGAAATCAAAAGTATACCGCGCTGTGATCAGACCTGTAGCATTGTATGGAACTGAGTGTTGGGCAGTAACCAACAGATGTGAGCAAGTGCTGCACTCCATTGGAGATGAGGATGCTGGACTGGTCCATTGGCCTAACAAGACTAGATCATGTCATCAATTACCATGTACGAGCCGGACGTTTGTTTTAAACGATTGCCCTTGACTTCGAAGATTGCTGGTGAACTTGTACACAGTCACTCTGTCACCCTCTCGCTTCACAGCTGTCATCACCGGTCTGATGTAATGGAATTCCTGACTTGAGAACGTGATGACTTCTCCGCGAAGAACAGTATAGTCCACGTTGAAGTATTGTGATGCAGAAGTACACGTTACATAGTTACGAACAAAATGCCATTATATTTGCCAATGAATGTACTTCAGCAGTAGCGTGATATAGTTTTGTCCGTCATCTGATCACATGGGGCAGGTGACAACAACACAGGTACTGTATTAACTCGCCTCCAAGGCTTATATTATGATTTTTCACTCGTCTAAAAGCCTTGGTGTCGCACCGCTCTCTGACAAGATGCTGGAAGCTCGCCTGCGTTGGTATGGACATGTACTATGGAGTTGCAAGGACACAGTGGCAAAACTAGCACTACACCTAGATGTAGTAGAAAAGACACCAAGGACGGCCCAAGAAGCGGTGGCTTGACCAAATCAAGGAGGACTTGAGAGCAGCCAATTTTGGGAAGAAGGACGCTGCAGACAGTGCAAGATGGAAACAATTATGCAGAAGAGCTGACCGTGTTCTGCGGGACAGAAGGCTATATGAAGAAGGAGATGTGAGTTTGTCAACGAGGAGAGGGTCACGCAAGAGAATCAGGCACTTCACAATCCGGTGGCTGGCACTTCGCTTTCAGTCTAATGTAGAAACATACGGAAACCTTTAATTTATCAAAAAGTACTCATCGGATTTGCAAAATAAGCACACCACTGATCTTGTCACTCGATTCTTAAGTGTTCCAGTGGGTGAAATTAGTATAGGCACACAAAATGAAAATTTGCTACCGGTCTTTTGGTAAATACGTATGTGCTGGGGGCGAAATGGATTGTGTTGCATGAGCCCCTCAATACGACTTAAGAACTTGAAAACAGAATGACGATATCTTAAACGGTTCAGTAAATATTTGAGGTGGTCTTCTTAGATAAATAATGAGTGGCATTATTAACCATCATGAAATCGACAGGAAGAAAACTTGTAAACCTCACGATCATGAGCCACGGTCCCTCCTTTTCACATGGAATCTGAACCACATGACATGGCTTGTCATTTCACTTCGAGAATCTCACATGCATTGACCGGGAATCAAACCCGGTCTACCTTGGTGAGAGGCTAACAGCTTCACCGCTGCGTCACCGCGCCCCTTAACAATCAAGAATTAATTACTCTTACTGTCTCTCAGCCATGGATGGCCACTGCACAGCTAGGCACCGAACTTAACTATGATTTTTCTCTCTACTTACTTTTAACTACCGTACATTCCTTGCACACGGCGTCAGGAATGAGATATTGTAACATTCAAGAAGAAAAAATAACATTTTATGAAGCAGTTTGTAACGTAGATATATTATCTGTGTTTTATTGATTTGGAATAGAAAAGTAGGCATCATCAGAGAGTAAATCTTCTATGAAATAATTAGACATGGCAACACCGGACACGAGCATTGAAGAAAGATGGGAACTGACAAATCCTTGCCAAGCAACTAACATTATTTAACTGAATTATTCAGTGTTTGTACACTATTTTACTTATTTATTTGATTGTACTGGGCGTTGATAAAAAGATCAAACTATATAACTCATGGGTTAATAATATGTATTCTGCAACATAGCGCTGGGTGTTACTCGAATTAGCTGATTATAAACTCGGCAACGCAGCTCAGTGGTTCCTAGCTCCCGTCATATCCTTAACGTTCTATCTTTAGAAAGACAGAAGACTGCTGTTTATCGTGATCCCGGCTGGAATTGATATATGAGCCAACAGAATCGAGGTTCGAATCTTTATTTTGAAAGATATAAATATTAATTTCGAATCATTATTCTGTAAATTCAAGGAATCTGCTTATTTGTATTTATGGATTTAGTGACTTACGTGAAATATCTTAAATAATCATATACCAGCGATATTATTACCATCGTTCCTATCAATCTTTAGTATTTCGTGGTTTGAATTGCTTGATGGGAGTGATTTAGCATCTCCACCCCTCCAAAACATAGAATACACGTGGTTTGAATTGTTTAATGTGTGCAATTTAGCAACTCCATCGCAGCGAATGATAGCATACACGTGGTTTTAATTGTTTGATGGGTGTGTTTTAACAACTCCACCCCTGCAAATCATAGCATACACGTAGCTTGAATTGTTTGATGGGGGTGATTTAGCAACTCCACCGCTGCGAAAGATATCATACACGTGGTTTGAATTGTTTGATGGGTGCGATATTGCAACTCCATCGCAGCGAATGATAGCATACACTTGGTTTGAATTGTTTGATGGGTGTGATTTAGCAACTCCACCGCTGCGAAACGTAGCATACACGTGGTTTGAATGGTTTGAAGGGTGCGATTTAGCAATTCCACCCCCAGCAAATTATAGCATACACGCTCCGTTTTTAACATAATTTAGAAGATCCGGACGTCAGAAAATGTCAATTTGTGATATATAAACGCACACAACTATTTGGTTTGTCATCCGCCTATTAATATCTTTAAATACTATGATAATTGATAAATACTTTGAAACTCTAAGGATTCTTCATCCTATAATAATTTTAAGAGAAAATGGCCATAAAATGGTCATAATTATTGTAAAATGACCTGGAATGTTTCCTAGGTTGCGCATTATTCTAGAGAATTAGGTTGAATATTTGTGATATTGCCTTAAATGTGCATTCTGCAATGTTTGTAAACAGTGTTTATGCCTACATGTTCATAGTGAAACCTTGTAAAGAAGCGTAATGAGACTCTGATTCGGGGAAGTGTTTCGGTCCGTACCGTCGTTGTTATAAAATTTGCTTCTGATCATAACAAGGTAACATAGGTCAAAATATCACTAAAAAGAAAAGTGAAGCGAAGATTTAACTATACAAATTTAATTTCAGATCAATAAACAAATAAAACAAGAATAAAACGACTCCCAAATTACACCCTCACATTAATTCAATGACACTTATCCAAACAAATATCTCTCTGATGAGATTGCACTAAAATCAGGCCGTCAATGGTCCTGTCAATTCCTTCAATCCATGTGTGTGGTGATGTGACGAGCAAACAGAAAATGGAAGAAAGTACTCTATTATACGTGATCCGCGACCAAAAGCAACAGCGGACAAGCTGCGGATCCGTATATGAGAAGATAGACATGTCATGGAAACACACACTTCAACTACACGACATTTGCAAATACCCGACACTCGCTAGACTTAAAAAAAACTACAGCTGAGATTTCCGGTCGAAATATTTATCAAGTGTCAGAGACTCGAACAAATGCCTAAACAGGACGTCACAGAATCAAAACAAGTATGAAAGCACGTGACTACTCTGACTGACAACACCTGACGACCGCCGTAAAACTTATACAAACACAAACAAGGTGTCAGAATACAAATCAAACATTAAATGGAAATATCAACACACTACCCAGCGGCAGTTATATACAACAAAACAAAATTTATTTTTAACGAGACATGAGACTCCCGTTCGTGCGTGAGGATCTAACCCTTTAACTAATATCATAGTTTCAACCAAACAGGCATTCAAAACTTTAACTAGGTCAGGACTTGCCAACTCTCATTACTCATTAGTGCGCCTTATCTATAGATCTGTGCTCGGAGTGTATCTTGCCTGTCAAATGTCAACAACCTAATGCGTAAACAAATATCCCAGTGCTGCAACTACCGCATGGCACCAAGAAGGTAGACTTTCTACTGTACCCTAGTAAAATGATGTGTGTATCAGAAAATGTCTTAGGCCAACCTATCGCATGGCTCGAAGAACCGAAGAATACCAAATGTGTCACCAAATAATAATTAGTTCCGATAATTCACACAGAATTAATGAACCTCCTCGGGGTCGGTACAGAGTCTCCATAGAGCAACATCTGAGGCCCATCCTGCTGCAGTCAACAAATTTCATAGCCGTTTCCTCCGCGCAAATATACACCAATTGACACAACACACATATTGACACACAACGCATACATCAGGGTTTGACATACCTGAAATAAAAAACATAATAAATTCCACCCACACGCAGCGCACCAGATCAAAGACTCGACCAAAGCTTCAACACAAGAATTAATTTACCAAACACAAGAACAGACGGTTCTCTTAAAAATGCTTGCAATAGGCAAACTCAAATATAAAATAGCCAGTTTAATTCAAACGGCAACCAAGATAGCTAATTTCCTCCCATAGCTATTCTTAAATTATCCCAACAACGCCTCACTTGTCACACGATCCACAACTCATGTTCCAGAAAAATAAAATTATCACACCTAAGTACACGAGGTACTTGGATAAACATTACACTGAAATATTTACAAAGAAACAACAAATAGTCACGCGTCATTCTACATATGAGTGTCGGAGCAACCCCTAACATAAAAATCGAAAGAAAAACACAAGCAAAATCTAAATTAAATTATATACAGTTCCCAGACCAAAATCTATCTACATTATTGAAATAATTCAATTGTTAGTACTCATCCATTTCTGCGTCCCAAATCAGCGTACGTCACAAGACATGGCCCCAGCAGGATCTCCCTACTCTGCTATCACCATCTCCAATGTAGATTGTTCGGACATCATCCCGGTTTCTGACCATGTAGTCGACATCTTGCAGAATTCTTAAAGATGAGAATTGTTCAAATATACAAATATTCACTAATTAACCATCTAAAATTGCCGCATGAGCTACTAGTTTCACTCACAGTCCTGTGCAATTTATACCGTAGACTTTTCCCTAATTACATTAATGCCTAGCTTCACACGCACTTGCACTCGCAAAATTCATAGTTACAATGTTAATGTTATCGCAATGTTAAAGCAGTCCAGCCCCAAAGTCTG
Source organism: Meconema thalassinum (assembly GCA_946902985.2). Taxonomy (NCBI): domain Eukaryota; kingdom Metazoa; phylum Arthropoda; class Insecta; order Orthoptera; family Tettigoniidae; genus Meconema; species Meconema thalassinum. Next base: position 211,251,461 of record OX336398.1, read on the forward strand.
ACTTGAAATGTGTAAGTTCACTCGGTAAATTTAACTGCCTCCACTGAGACTTAAACAAACAGCACTTCGTCTCCACAAAGACTTGAAAACCAGCGTACTATCGGACAGCAACCTGTCTCCTCAGAGACTTCGAAAAATAGTATTTTCGGGCAGCAACCTGTCTCCTCAGAGACCTCAAAATAAGATGACACACCAATCGTGGTCTCATTTATATAATAATAATAATAATAATAATAATCATAATATCGTGTGGCCCGGGTGCCGGGTGCATGCTTTATTAATTGACACCCAGAGGGCAGCTTGCGTGTCGAATTTTAAGGCTCCTTGGAGCGCTATGAACGTCAAGGACGTTAGATAGCCTACCTAAGCTCCTTGGCGCTATATCGCTTTCTAGTAGAGAAATGAGGAACTTTGTGTTGGCGGAAAATACCCAGATTAATTTTGCCATTAGGAACTCGGCCTACTTAATTCAAATGGGTCCTTTAACATGCCAACAACGTATGACATGAGTATCGTGATTTTTGTCGCCTTTCAAAAATCACTTACCATGGCCAGGAGCGAACCTGAGAGCTTCGGGTTGGTAGTCCGACACTATAACCACACACCCACCGTGGCACAAACATCAGGAGTGGGGACTAATAAAATATAATAAATCGAAGGAGATGATCATCATTCTTCGCGCAGGTCACATTCATGGTCCGAGGACCACATTCCGTTCGCTCAATCAATCAGAACGTAAATCCCTCCAATTTTGATATGATGCATCTTTCGCGCCACTGGAACGCGTCATCTCGGTGATACGTTGATTCAAGCTTCGCACGTTGACTTATACACCTTCACCACGCCTACCTGGCGTCATAAACATCTCCCATCTCTACTCATCCAAGCTCTTCCTTCTCTGTCTTGACCTCTGCTCACATAGGACCCAAGCCACGCGCTAGGTTTCATTCGCCTGTCTTCCAAGAACTGGCTATTAATATCTCGCTTGCTCCAACTGCCTTCCTTTCTCTGACAACTTGCAACATCAGACGGCCCACTGGCTTACCTCAACTATACCATACTTGTACCTCAATACAATGAATATATTAAATCATGAATCATTATTATGCGACCAGGATAATAAGGGTTCAACAGCTATTGTCAAATTGTAATCATTTCTGTTTCTTTAAGATATCGCAGACCACCTGGCAGTGTAGTGGCTACCATTCATAGCTATCACCTCGGACGTCCGGGCTCGATTCCCAGATCAGTTATCCTGGAAGTGATTTTCCATTGTTTACCCACACCTACTCCAGGGAAATGCTGGGATGGTTCTTAACTTAGGGCCACGGCCGCCTCCTTACCATTCCTATCCCCAATTTACAAATACACTCACATGTACAGCCATCAAAATTATACCGGTTATTACACAAATTCCACATCCACACCCAAAACTACACGGGGCAGTACAGCCCCTACAGAACATCAAACACAACTAAGATGTCACATATAAAGAATTCCAATGCTCAGATATAAACCGTGGCAAGCAACATATAAGCCTAGAAGGTGTAATCATGGACAATAACAGTGTAGATGAGATTAGTGCATCGAGTCAGCTCAGTAAGGAGACCCAATCAAGGAAGAGCACAAAGAGGGCCAGTAGAAATATCAATGCAACCCTGGTTCACGCTAAGTCACCAAGCAGTGAATGATTTTTCTGATTGTTTTATGTATTGCCGTAATTTTAATACTTTGCAAACTTATTCCGTGTCCGGTAAGCATTTCCAAATACTGCAGCTGCAATGGCCTTGTTGCTTCCTCTTAAGACACATTCTATTGTGCATGGGTTGTCCAGGAGGGGGCAGATAATTCGTTGGCTTGGGTTTTATTCAGCTCGACATTCACAAGAGGTGTCTGCGTCTGCTGGAAGGATGCCCCATTTTTGCAGGTCGGTCTTACATCGAGGGACACCCACTCTTAAGCAGTTGAGGGACCTCCACACAAGATAAGGTAGGTCGGCGCCAGGAGCCAGTTCTTCCTTTGGTGACATTTCTGTGGGCAGTGAGCTCCTCTATCTGTTAAGACGAGTTGTCTCCGATGTTCTCTCCAGCGGCAGAGTCCTAGCAAGGAATCTTGTGGGATCTGAGGTGAGACCTTGCTGCCTGGTGACCAAATAGTGGATGTCGATGGTCATTTTCCTGCTTTGATCTCTCGGCGTCCGCAGCGGTGGATATCCGGATGTTGGGTATAGAGTATAGTTTTTGGACTGGTGTTGGTTTCAGGCATCCCGAGATTGTTCTTGCAGTGTCATTGCCCGCAGTATCAAACTGCTTAGCATGTGTTGAACCGTTCCACACAGGAGCGGCATTCTCAGCGGCTTACACGCACAGTGCAAGTCCGGAAGTCCTCAGGATGTGCGGGCTGGCTCCCCAGGTGCTGCCGATCAGCTTCATGAGTATGCCATTGCAAGCACTGACATTCTGTTTCGGGTTCAGACATTGCTGTATGAACATTGGAGCGCGGTGTAATGTGACAGCTAGGTAAACTGGTGTTGGGCAATATTTCAGTCGTACTCCTCGCCATGTGGTATCCAGCTGTTGCCGTGCTTCCCTGTTTCGTAGATGGAACGCTCACACTTGTGTCTTATTGGGGTTCAGCTTCAGTGGGTTGGCATCATAGTACTTGGAGAGTTCGTTCATCACTGAAGTCAGCTTTCCTTCTACTTCTTCAAACGATGAGCCCTGAGCAGCTACTGCTGTGTCGTCGGGATAGATGACGAGCCTGGTACTTTCTGGAATTGACTGATCATTTGTGTAGATGTTGTACAGTGCTGGAGCAAGCACGCTACCCTAAGGGAGATCATTCTTCTGGGTTCGCCATCTACTCGTTTTACCCTGTAGCGAGACTTGGAATCCTCTATTCTGAAGGAAGATGCCGATTAGGTATATTAGTTGGTGGTCCTTGGTAAGGCCATACGCTTTCTTTGACAGCTGCATATGGTTCACAGTGTCGTATGCAGCTGTTAAGTCAACGAAGGCGACAACCGTTATCTCACCACGCTCAAAACCATCCTCGATGTGTTGGGTATTATTCAAGCTGTGGCTACAACATGATTTGCCAGCACGAAAGCCTGATTTTTGTGGAATGAACTTCTCTTCGAGGATGCTACTGATTCGGTATGGGATAACAGGGAAATAGGTCGAGAATTTTCGGGTCGTTTGAGTCTTTCCCAGCCTTGAGTAGTGCAATTACTCGAGATTTCCTCTACATTTTAGGGATATGTAGCTTGGCAACACATGTGTTCATTAGGCTTAGTAACCACTCCAATGTTTTACGGCCAAAGTTCTTTATCTGATCTGCTCGTAGGTCTTCGACACCAGCAGCCTTGTACATCTTCAAGCTGGAGATGGCAGCTTCAAGTTCAACCTTCGAGAAGGGATCTCGTAGGAAGTGATTCTCTGCTTCCAAATAACGCTGAGGAAATACCGTGGTCACCCAACCCCTTTGTTTTACCATTCAACAGGAGTTGGGTCGCCACTTGATCAAGTATCACTCCAGTGAAGTACTTCTGTGGTTTTACAGGGTCGCCGCTAAGGTTTTTAAGCAGTTCCCAGGCCTGTCTAGTATTCAGCTTCATGTCGAGGTTCTCTACCAGGTTGCTCCACTTCGCCATGCGAGGTGCTGTGACGGTTTCCAACAGTGTTTCTCCAGCTTGGATAGTTTCTTCAGCTAAAGGATCCTCTTCATAGAGGGTCATATACCTTTCTAACAGCTGTTTGTCATCACCGGACATGCCTGGAACGTATTGAGTTCTACACCCTTTCGGAATAGTTTTACTTGAAACTTACTAGATGCATTCAACGAAGGAGTCGTACATTTTGGGTTGTGGAGGAATGTTTATTATCTCCGAGTCAAGCTCTTCATTGAACTTAGTCCAGTCAGCCTTCTTAAAGTTAAACCTCCTCTTCAGGCATCACCACGGAATTCACGGTGCTGATGACAGGCCCATGTTCAGTGCGAGGGATACGGTCACCCATAGTCTTCACACATTGCCCAGATACCTTTTAGGACACGAAGATATTGTCTGGATTGTACCCCCTTTTCCATCTGCCACTGTTGAAGGAAGATGGGAGCTTTGGGTCGTGGATCAGATGTGTTGAGATGGCAGCAAGCCCAAGAGTTGGTAGTGCAGTATCTTTCACGTATTCTTTGATCAGTGAAGTTCAGTGTCAAAAACAATATGGAGTGTATCGTTTGAATTGTGAACCGTTCAACAACAAATAATGAAATATGCAATCTAGAGGAGTCAATGTGATTTATTGAGAAGTGAACCTAACATTATAAGGCGACCAGTGACACGATTCATTCATAGTAAAAGGCTCCAGTGAAGAAAGAAGATGGAATGACACGCTAAAGAAAGAACCGTAAAGCGGCGGTTATTTACGCGCTCACACAATCAACTAATGACGTCGTTAGAAGGTGATCAAACTGAAACGGAAAAAGTGCAAGTGCAACTTGAAATCCTTCAAGAAAAGTGTGATGATATCTCTAATTTAGATGGATTAATATTTCAACAGATGATAGACGACGAGTGTGAGGATGACGAAATAGAAACGGAATGTGAATCAGCTGATGATTACAAACACAAATTCCTTAGCTGTAGAACAAAAGCAACACGTTTTATGAATCCCGTTGTTTCCATTACCCCTCCACAAAGTGTAGTGAATGACAATGTTTGTGATAAAAAGAAATATAGACTTCCAAGAATAGAATTTAAGAAATTTTCTGGTGAAATAATTGATTGGTTATATTTTTGGAGCCAGTTCCGTAAAATTCACGAGGATGAGGAAATTGGGAAGGAAGATAAATTCCATTATTTAATTCAGGCTATGACAGAAGGTTCCTGAGCATATGAATTATTTACTAGTTTTCCACCCACTGCCGAGAATTATGACATAGCTATAGAGAGTCTTGAAGCTCGATTTGGTAGAGAGGACTTGTAGGTGGAAGTTTATGTTCGTGAATTGCTCAAACTAGTACTGACGAATGCAGTCAATTCCAAAGAAAGGCCAACACTGAGTAGCTTGTATGATAAATTAGAGTCACATCTCAGATCGCTGGAAAGTTTAGGCGTTACTACAGAAAAATGTACTGCAATGCTGTATCCCCTAATTGAATCATCTTTGCCAGAAGACCTATTAAGAGCATGGCAGAGGAATAATTCCTTCAGGTGTGATTCCGTATCCAAAGATCGTTTGCAGCAGCTCATGGCTTTTCTTCAAAATTAAGTAGTAAGTGAAGAAAGAATTTCATTGGCTATGAAAGGGTTTAGTATTAGCCCATCCCAAGGATCTAAGATTAAGGGAGACGAACCATCGGGGACCTTTGTGTGGAACAGAGTGCAAGAAATTCGAAGACTGTCCAGAATAGAACAGTGGCGGCATGTTCCAGGAACCATGAATCCGGCTGACCTGCCATCAAGGGGATGTAGCACAAAACAGTTACTTCAACAGAGATGGTGGGAAGGGCCAAAATGGCTAAAACAATCCACTACACAATGGCCTAGCCCCGAAACTTCAACAAACGTTGATGAAGTCTTCCAAGAAAGAAAAGAGAAAGACAACACTATGACGGTGTTAGAAGACAAGTCCAATACCCAAGAAGGGCACCATGACTATTTAACAAGTTTCTGTAGAACAGTTCGTATGATAGGATGGATCTTGAGGTTTCTGTATAATTGTCGACAGAAATATAATAGGAGAAGAACTACCGAACTATTCATTGAAGAAACCACAGAAGCAGAAAATGTCGTGATGAAGTTCATACAAAAGGAGTGTTTTGTTGGTGAAAAGGATGAAAGATTCAACACACTGTGTGTTTTCATGGATGATGAGGGAGTGATGAGACTGAAAAGAAAAATTATATCGCGCAAAGATGATTATGCTATCCGTTGTCCTGCTATCCCTCCTGCGAATCATACAACAGTTCACGCTCTCATTAGGGAGAAGAATAAAGACTTTTTTCATGCTGGAACCCAGATTCTGCTCAGTGGGCTCAGACAGAAATATTGGATCCTTGGAGGAAGGAGAACGGTGAATGGTGCAATTAAAACATGTGTTGTCTGCAGAAGGTACCATGGAAAACATCTTGAAGCAGAACAAACTCATCTCCCCATAGACAGAGTGAGAGAAGCCTCGATTTTTGAAATAACAGGGGTCGACTTTGCCGGGCCTCTGATTTTGAAAGGTGGAGAGAAAGCCTGGGTCTGTCTGTTCACGTGTGCGGTTTTTCGTGCAGTGCACCTGGAGATAGTAACATCTTTGGCTACTGCAACATTCCTCGAAGCTTTTCGGCGCTTCGTGTCCAGACGTGGAAGGCCAATGATGGAGAAGACTTGAAGGCTATCACCCCTGCAATGTTCCTACAGGGAGTCATGGGGATTGGAATGCCCGACATCGACATGATAGAGGACATAAAACTTGACAGAAGATTCAGGTACAGACAGAAAGTAAAGGAAACATTAAGGGTAAGATTTAGGAATGAATATCTTGGACAGCTAATCTAGAAGAACCACATTAGGAAAAGTCATCACAAACCCTGCGTAGGTGAAGTAGTACTGGTAGCCAGTGACAAAACGAAGAGACTAGACTGGCCGCTGGCAAGAGTGACAGAGGTCATCCCTGGCAAAGGTGGTGTCGTGAGAGTTGTTCACTTGGCGACTACAAAAGGAGAGCTACTGAGGCCAGTACAGAGGGTGTATCCACTTGAAGTGACATCTGGAGAAGATCATGCTTTAATACTGCAAGTTGAGCGGAATTAAAATGAAAAGAAGGAGAAAAATCCAGTTAAACCATCTACTTCTGATCTCATCAGAACCAGTAGTGGGAGAGTGGTGGTTAAACCAAAGAGATATTTTGAGTTACTTATTTATTTTTGAGAAAAAATATATGTATTATGTTATTTTATTGTTTTGTTTGAGTTGTTTCCACAATTCAAGGTGGGAGAATGTTGAGTTGGCAGCAAGCACAAGAGTTGGTAGTGCAGTATCTTTCACGTATTCTTTGATCAGTAAGTTCAGTTTCAAAAACAATATGGTGTGTATCGTGTGAATTGTGAACCTTTCCACAACAAATAATAAAATATGCATTCTAGAGGAGTCAATGTGATTTATTGAGAAGTGAACCTAACATTATACAAGTCATGATCCTCAGTCCACATTTCTTGACTAGATCCATTTGCATCAGAATATGGTTATCCCCAAGCTGTGCTTCTACAGTTGAAATTGCCAATGAAAATGTTTACGTACTGGTGGTTGAAGTTGGCTGGTGTTCCAAAACTGAAAGTGCTCTCGGTTGGTTTGTAGACTGATGTGATACAGAAGAATGGAGTACGCACTGTGAGCAGCTTGATGTCATTGTCTTCAGTCAATGAGGCTGAGATGATGTTCATGTTAGGTCTGGCAAAGATGGCACTGCTGTATTTGTCGTGAGGACTTTCGAGGATTGGTTCCATACCAGCAATTCTTGGACGATATCTAGTACTCCCCCTGTGTGTTTCCTGGACTAGCAGGATGTCACATTCATGGCTTTGGCACATATTATCTAATATGACTTCTTTTTCTCGAGAAATTCCCTCGATGTTTAAACAGATGAACACAAGTGGTCTGAAAAATACCTTTCGGAATTGTGCAATCCATTTGGATGGAGACCAGTTGTGAAAAGGTCTGCCGTTGCATCGTTTGACGTTGCCCAGGGTACGCCCGACTGCTATTCATTTCTTTACATCTCTAATTGCAATCTTCGTGCAGGTTCCTTTCATGTACCCCGTTTCATAAATTGAAAACCATTTATTGGTTCAAGTGTTAGAATAGAACGGGGACTCACTGAGGCCGTGTGGTGGATGGGGCACTGTGTATTGCAGCGTGTCAAGCAAGGCTTTGGCACTAGCAGCAGCGTAGTGCCCAACTAGTTAACACATTTACACTTTTTAACGTATTTAATAATCATAGTTACTTCCATGAATTTCAGAGTAGATGCAGGAAATGATGTCCTTCAATTTCTAAACACTCGTTGCACCGACGTAGGAAGTTTTGGTACACTCGCTGTAATTCATCCTCACTGATATTTCGTTCTCGAGAGCCTCCAGAGTGCGTGGATTGTTTCTGTGTACCTTTTGTTTGAGGTTTCCCCACAAGTAAAAATCGTTTGGTGCTGAAACATACCCATTCTTCTTGAGAAGATAAGTTTCCACTAGGAAAATCCGATGTTTTGTTCTATACCTAACCACGTTCACGGGATACGAGGTACGCTACAGTACTTCACAGAAATTATCACAACTAAGGTATCTTGCCTGCTCCGTATGTTATGACAGCATCCAGGGCTTCCCACCCCGCTGTTGTAATCGGTACATGCTTCAATCAAGTGGTGAGTCATTGCCACCTGTCCGCGGCACGGCCTCCACGAGGCTCCGTTCTATAGGGAGGGTCCTCACTGTATCACGTTCCTGTAATATTATTCGAATCCGACATCTATTATTCTAGGAACACTCCAGGGATATTCTATTATTATTTTTAGCCTATTTTCAATTTTGAAAAAATAGGCTTTTGAGATCACCTTTTGTCCGTGTGTGTGTGTGTGTGTGTGTGTCCCTAATAAAATCTAAACGGCTAGAGCGATTTCAATGAAAGTCGGTAAGTTAATAGCACTATTCCGGGCGACCCCGACCGTGCCCTTCAAATTTTGTTACGTCTCACCAATCCAACATGGCGGCTGTGCGAAATATTTCACCAGCATTCAATATCTCCGAAACTATTCCCGATATCACCCTGGAATATTTTACGGTGGTAAAGGGAACAACTATAAGTTCACCTATGTGACGTTTGAAAAACTGGTAACTACAAAACCAACATGGCGGCCACGCGAATTTGCGACTTTTAAATAGACGTTTCTCGCGATTTAACCAACCAAACGCAATAATACTTGGTACAGTATAGGTTTATAAACATTGTAATGCACCGACATCTAACTTGGTTCAATTGTTTACATAACCACAAGATGGCGGATGTGCGAAATATTTCACCGGCATTCTATATCTCTGAAACTATTAGCGGTATCACCCTGAAAATTTGTACGGAGATAAAGGGCACTACTGGCAGTTCATCTACACGACTTTCAAATATCGGTTAACTACAAAACGAACATGGCGTTCAAGCGAATTTGAAAATTTTAAATAGACATTTCTCGCGATTTATTGTTCCAACCTCAATGAAATCTGGTACAGGAAATTTTCATGCATATTGTAATACACTGGTATCTAATTTAGTTCAATTATTCACATAACCTCAAGATGGCGGCTTTGCGAATTTTAAAATTATTTTTTTATTACTTGCGTCGTAATCATGCGATCGATGTGAAAGTTTGAATAAAGAATCTACGCAATAATTTTCCTTTAATGGTACATGACTCTATGGTCTATACATTTAACAATCCAACATGGCTACCATCCGAAATATTTAGACGGCTCTGAATATCTACGAATCTATTATAGCAATCAAACTGATTTTTTATGTTCATAGGGTCTATGAACTTAAGTTCACCTATAGGACTTTAAATAACCTGGTGATCACAAATCCAACATGGCGGCGACGCGAAGTATAAATATTCACATGGACGTATCTCACAATGTAACCATCCGAGTGCAGTGAAACTTGGTACAGTAAATCCTTATACGAATGTTAATCCACTGGCATCTAATTTATTTCAATTGTTTCCATAACCATAAGATGGCGGCTTTGCGAATTTTAAAATTAAGTTTTTATTTCTTGTGTCGTAATCATGCGATCGAAGTGAAAGTTTGAATAATCAACTTAAGCAATAATTTTCCTTTAATGGTACATGACTCTATGGCCTATACATTTAACAATCCAACATGGCGATCGTCAGAAATATTTAGACGGCTCTGAATATCTACGAATCTATTATAGAAATCAAACTGAATTTTTTATGTTCATAGGGTCTATGAACTTAAGTTCACCTATAGGACTTTAAATAACCTGGTGGTCACAAATCCAACATGGCGGCGACGCGAAGTATAAATATTCACATGGACGTATCTCACAATTTAACCATCCGAGTGCAGTGAAACTTGGTACAGTAAATCCTTATACGAATGTTAATCCACTGGCATCTAATTTATTTCAATTGTTTCCATAACCACAAGATGGCGGTTTTGTGAATTTTAAAATTAAGTTTTTATTTCTTGTGTCGTAATCATGCGATCGATGTGAAAGTTTGAATAATGAACCTACGCAATAATTTTCTTTTAATGGTACATGACTCTATGGCCTATACATTTAACAATCCATCATGGCGACCGTCCGAAATATTTAGACGGCTCTGAATATCTACGAATCTATTATAGCAATCAAACTGATTTTTTATGTTCGTATGGGAAAAGAACTAAAGTTCACCTGTAGGACTTTGAATAACCTGGTTATCACAAATTCATCATGGCCGCGGCGTGAATCATAAATATTCACATGGGCGTTTCTCGCAATTTAACCATCCGAGTGCAGTGAAACTTGGTACAGTAAATCCTTATACGAATGTTAATCCACTGGCATCTAATTTATTTCAATTGTTTCCAGAACCACAAGATGGCAGCTGTGCGAAATTTTAAAATCTCCTTGTTACTTCTTGTATCCTAATCATGCGATTGAAGTTTGAATGCTACACGTACACAATAATCTTCATGTAACAGTACATAACTCTAGGACCTACTTATATAAAATCCAACATGGCGACCAACCGAAATAGTTAGTCGGTTCTCAATATCTACGAATCTATTGCAGCCATCAAACTGAAATTTTGTATGTTGATAGTGGCAGTTAACATAAGTAGGATATATGAAAATAGGCTGTATATTTCTTCACGGAACTACTTGTTGAATATTACCAAAACGCTCCTAGAATGCGCTTATAGGGATGTACTCAAAGTCGCGCTTACTTCACATAACAACATTTAGTATACCGGTACTCACAGAATACCTGCTTTAACAGTAGTAACGTTCTAACAATTCGTTTCAATTTCACTCGTAGCTTGCCACACAGACACAAACCACAAGCTCGCGAAAGACTGCTCAGACAACGGGCGGTGGTCGGGTAAAGAGACAGATGTATATATATTGGTTTCAACTTGTTTATATATTTTCTAGAACGTTAAGTGAGAATTTCACGCTACATGTCTCTACCTTTGAAACTCCCACACCCCAGCTCACTGATATACAGAATTGATTTTTGCTGATGGGGTTAAATACAGTAGTAATAAGGTGATTGGGTTTTATTTTTGCGCAGACAATCTATCGATGCCTTATCTGCGCCCCATAATATGACAGTGCCTGTTCGCACTGCCCAAAGGCCGCCCCTACAACATAGACTTCAGTAACTGCATGGTTGGCGAACTTTTCTTAAACTCTGTCCTGCTTGATTTCACTGCATTCAATTATTTTCTGTACCCCATTTTCAGTTAATACAACTACTTTACAACCCCTGTCTTTGTATGACTGCAGAGCACATTCCATATCGAGTAAATTACCTAAACACTACAAAAACATCACCACTCAAACATATATGATGCTTAGACACCTTGCAAACCATTAGGTTGGCCTATGTGTAAGTACTAATTATTGATCCTATCAGTTTGAAATACCAAAAAATTAAAAAGGAATACAAACAAAACCACGACCGCACCAGCCGGAGGTAGAAACAGACTGGTTGACTGCGAGTGGGAGGGCTAAAGGAGGAGGGCGGAAGTGGGGGGTGTTGTTAGGCGACCATCTAGGGTCAATTGTCGTTATCCCTGGAAATTGCTTCAAAATCAGATGACAATCGTGGACGTTATGCGTTCAGCAAGCAATAGCTTTTAATCCCCGCACTCCCTCCGTCCACCTCATACCCGTAGGACTGACACGTGTTATATTCTAGGACGTGTTATGTGGGGTAGGAACTGCTCATTGAGCACATGCGCGCTTTGATCTTTTGAATGTTGGGGTTCAATGCTTGTTTTCCTGTACTCTAGGTCGTGCCTGGTAGCAACGTAATGATAAGTCAAACTACGCTATACATAGAGAGACGTTCCTATATTATCGGTAGTCGACAGGTACCACAAAGGGATTCAGTCACTGGAATTAGTTTATCTGATATGCATTTCGGTGAGATGTTAGTGCATGGACTTTTTACTACACGCCAGTAACAAGTCCATGTTGGAGGAATTTAAATATTTATAGCGACATGGCATAGCTTTCGTTATGGTGACGTGTTTTACAGCCGAAATGCCATAGAATTCATACATTGATGTGAAAACAATAAAGATCTATAATTTACTGTAATCACTTAGCGTCAAAGTTCCTTTCTGGCAGTTCATGAAGTGGTACCGTTCACATTTTTTCTTCACAGAGGTTACACACACTGGTCATCCGGCTCGTGAAAATTTATCTTCTTACACATTTTATGATGGAACCCATGCACTGCTAATCGATAGATTGCGTCCCTCATTAAACAGTTTGGTCCCGTTCAATTTCTATTACACATCGCGCCTGTTGCGTAGAAATCTCCCACTATTTGTTCCGCCTCCCCTTTCCGTATACTGAGGAGATCCTGTTCTGATTTTGTGGCTGGCAACAGAAGTCGCTCTCTCAATTCTGCTATCAGGAATGGTTCACGTGATAGTTCATTACCCAATCTAGAATATGAAGTTTTGCTATGCCTAGTATCCTTTTAATGTATCTGGATGTGACCCCTTCTATTGCTATCGAGTCTGTTACTGTTAACTGTTCCGATATCAGGTGTAGACCATACGATACTATTGGCACGACCTTGGCGTTAAACAGAGACATGTCTTTATTGAGAGTCTGGTTGGTTCGTGGATGTTGTAGATGGCTTTTATTGCTGTACTAGATTTTTCTATGATGTGGTGCCTATAAGATTTAATTGTCGTCTGTAGCGTTAGTCCTAGGTATTTAAATGAATTGACTATCCTAATTTCATCTTCCTCTAGGTTCAAGACTTCTTTTGCTGACAACTTTCCACCGGAATACCATCTGAACCGCTTATGTCCAATTTATGTTTTGCTGGTTCTTCCTTGCCCAATGAGATATTTTGTTAACTGCCTCCTGTATTTTTTCTTTGTCTGTAGATCCATTTGCAATATCATCACCGCACATATACATATTCGTGCCTTTATCATTAATGACTTCAATTATATCTGCTGGGTATATATTGAAGATAATGGGGCTGAGTGGGTCTCCCTGCAATACTCCTCTCGTTTGTTTCACTGATGTGGATTCATCTATGGAGTCTGTTATAATTAAATCATTTTCCTTCAGGATGTCCTTGATGATTGCCTTCGGGTGCTTAGTCTCACTTTTCAAGCGTTCTGTCTTTTGTATCAGAATTTGTCTATTTACAGAATCGAAAACCCTTTGACAGTCAATAAACACAGTGTAGTACTTCCTTCCTGCTCCCATAAGTGCTGTTTGGATGTCGTCTAATAGTTCTCCTACCGCATCTAACGTGGATACTCCTTTCTTGAACCCACACTGTTGTTCAGGGATGTGAAACTCTGCCAATTTTTACATTTTACTTGTCACAATCTTCGTTGGTACTTTCATAGCCATGTCTTCAATTGCTATTCCTCAATAGTTGTTCGGGCCTCCATGATCTCCAGTCCCTTTATACACTGCTCAAAACAATTAGAGGGACAGGAATTTGATCGCGTGTACCATGTACGTAGTCCGTCATTACGATATATACTGTTGCCCGTATTCTTCCGACATGTTTTAAGAATGCGAGGAGCACTCCACATGTCATTGGAAAACCATGGTTTTGTGGCAGTAGACACATGTAACGTGCTATGCCACAGAGTGAAATGGGCGAGCAAGTTCGCACTCTGTCCCCGAGTGCGTTTAAGTGAAGAATACGTTACTATCCACTTGGTGTACGTTGCATCAGTCGAAATGAGGCAACTGAATGAGACAGAATGTGTTCGGGCAGTGACAATACTGCAGTAAGGTTGAACTATTCGTGGAGTGTCCACTGAGTTTAAAGTGGCTTCATCTGTTGTTGGGAGGGGTTGGAAACGATTTCGTGAAACTGCTTCATACACACGAAAGCCAGGGCAAGGGAGAAAACCAAAAACATCAGCCAGACATGACCGATATGTGGTGAATTGTTCTCTCCGCTGGCGTTCGACGACCGCCCGTTACCTGCAAAATGATCTAAGAGCAGCAACTGGTAGCAGTGTCAGTGACCAAAAAATGCTCAACAGACTCCGAGGCAGGTTTAAGACGAAGACGACCTCATCAGGTCCCTGGATTAACTGCTCGCCACAATAGAGAGCGACTTCGATTTGCTGAGGACCATAGGGACTAGCAGCTGCGTCACTGGCGCAATATATTGTTTACGGACCAGTCCCGCTTTTGTCTAACACGGTGGGACGGGCGTATACCTGTCTATCCTCGTCGTGGTGAACGTTATTATGGCCGCGGTTCTGTCATGGTCTGGGGTGGCATCACAATTGACGGCCCATCGAAACTTCAGATAACCAGAGGCCGACTTAATACTCAGAGGTACATCAACGAGATTGTACTAGGTCATGGTATGCCCATTGCAGTTGTAATTGGTCCCCAGTTTATCCTGCAACTCGACAATGCGAGAGCTCATTCAGCAGCAGCCACCATGGAAACTCTACAGGACATCGCGATTCAAACATTCGACTGGCTTGCGTTGAGTTCTGACCTCAATCCAATTGAGTATTTATGGGATATGCTGAACAGACAACTTCGGGCCCGTCCTGTAGAGCCTCAGACTCTGGAAAAACTTGCAGAGGCCCTTATGGAGGAGTGGAACAATATTCCACAATAAACTGTTCGCAGACTTGTCCGGAACTTGTAACGAAGATGAGAGGAAGTTATACGGCCATATGGAGGGTCTAGCAGATATTGAACTGTATCTTTTTGTGCACTCTGTGCATTCATGGAAGGACTCTCCACTTTGGTTGAGGACATTGTGTTCCGTTTCTGGTCATAACACCAACATGTGTGCTACGACATGCACAGGATATGTACATTTCCGTTAAATAAAGGTTTCATTTCCCAGATAACATCGCTGTTTCACTCCACCCATTCCTTATAAATAATGTACGTGTTTCAAATGTTGCCCCTCTAATTTTTTTGAGCAGTGTATAAAACCTTGAGTAAGGCTGTCCGCCAGTTTTGTGGTACGCGCCCCTCTTGCGTGCATTTATTAATCGGAATGAGCGCGATGTATATGATCTTTCATATAGGGGAGAGAGTAAGACCAGTAGGTCAGAAAGGTTTATGGAACTCTAGTACAAGACCAACAAGAAAGCACGTTCCAATATTAACAACCTTTAACGTCCTGCCCGCATGCAGAACAAATAAACATAAAACAATCAACAACACAGGAAACACGAGGAAGCTAAACATAGACACCATTTTGCAAACAGTAATAGGGGAGATGATGAAAATACGAGAGTCCTCTGGCAACATTAATGACAGAATCCATTATAAAAAGCCGACCACGGAAAGCCAAGCCATGGTTCGACCAAGAGTGTTATGAGCACTTCTCGCTCTTCATGCAACGCCGAATACAAAAGCACAGAAGTTCTAAAACGGTACCAACAAACGAGGTTGAATTATAAACAGCTAATAAAAGAGAATTATCTAGAGCAACAGGCCCAGCTTGTAGCGGAAGAAGCAGAAAGATACAAATGCATAGCACTTTGAGTGTAGCTGGCCACATACCAATGGATACGTGGGAAATGCACTTTCAAATCACTCCACTGGCGAAGGCAACTGAAACCGAGCAGCTAATGAACGAAATGATCAACGAAGACATGGATGATGGCAACGCAAAGGATAGCTACAGTTGACGCTGTATGGGAACCAATCACGGAACAGGAAATGCAACACAACACACAAATACAATGTTATACTTAATGCATTTTCTATTATGGCCTATGGAGTTTGAATGGCAAATATCTAAATATCTGTCAATTTACTAAGCAGAAAGGTAAACATTTTTTTTTACAAGTTATTAATTCTTTTCTCAAATGGACCATACTGTGGAAAACACAGTTTTGCCTCACAAGCCTGAGTGTACCCCGTTCCAGCCCTCAGACCAGAATTAAAATTTCATGGCAGAGCAAGGAATCGAATTCGGACCTCCGGGGTGGCAGCCAAGAATGCTAGCCACAACATCACGACTTAGTCTAATTTCAATCTTAATATTGTTTATTACTTAGCCAACAAGTCAAGTTTAGTGTAGCCCACTACCAAATTCACAATTATTTTATGCTCTTAACTATATATAAAAAGGTAAGCTAAATATATGCTAATGGGTTCATCCCCGTAAATAGGACTGCCTCCTTTTTAATTTTAAAAAATCCTGTAATATATAAAATACACCACAATTGTCAAAACCATTGATCAGGACGCGTTAGGCTGTAATCATTGTCAAAACCATTTATCTGGACGCGTTAGGTTGTAACCATTGTCAAAAACCATTGAATTGGACTATATTTAAGACATCACTATATACTCTAACCTATACCTTCTAAACTTCAAGCCTGCTCGCTGTGCGCGTGACGTCATGAGTGTGGTCCGGAAGGTTTGAGCAGGGAGTGCGCTCAATTTTATGTTCGACTGGACTCAGCATACCAACGTAAAATATTATATTCTTTCACTTGACCGAGAACCTGACGAAACAATATGTCTTTCATGCTGTGTGTGTGATGGTTTGACTGAAAACAGCAGTACAGTGGCTACAAAACATCCGTAAAAAGAAAGTCACTGCACAAAATATCTACTGATGATTTCACTAGGAAACATCATTGGATGCCATTTTATATATATACCTGTGAATTCAGTTAATTTACAACTAACGCACGGCAGTCGGTGAAAATCTACTCCGCGCTGTTTACTTGCACTATATTTAAGACATCACTAGGAAGGAAAGCTAGTTAAAAGAAAGCAATTTATGTACGATTTTACTATTATAATATTATTTATTATTACTACAACTATGATCATCATACTAATATATAAAAATAAGATGGTGTGTGTCTGTCCTTCTGTCTGTCTGTGTGTTACTCAATAACGCAAGAACCACTGGTCCGATTTAAATAACATTTTGCATGGATGTAGCTGATATACCAGGTTTGTAAATAGGATACTTTTGATTTCGATATTTTGCACTATTAAAAATGGCGACCATTTTAGTGACGTCACCACACCCTTTGGTTTCAAAATTTCATATTTCCATATCAAATAAAAAGAGAACGCTAAGAAATAGCAAACTTTTGATGGCACTACGAGCTTTAGAATTTAATTTTCTATCCGAAAGGTCCTTATCAATTTTCGTGTATCTCTTAACGAGTAAAACCCACATTTGTGACGTCACTACACCCTTTGGTTTAAAAATTTCATATTTCCATCATCATCTTATATATATTCTAGCAGAAGTACCCGTTCTTCGAACGGTGTTCGGTGTTAACACCAGACATTATCAATTGAGCTACTGTGGCAATTGTTAGCGGTTTGTCATTCCTTCATAAGTTTATCAGAATGATGTTAGTTTTCTGGGAATATCACACACACTGTTAATTTAAGGGCCTTAAAATGTGGTTTTCGGAGACCCTTTATAGCCTCGCAAATTTTGTGTCTCACATTGAGAAGTGCAACATATGCTTTGGTCGTCCTTCTAGGATAACTGTTACATTTCGCCTATTTTAGCATGTATTTTAAGAAGTTTTTCCCTATATCCACCCTTCTACTGTATGAAAAGTAAGATTAAGAGTTTTATAAATGATTGGTGTATTGACTCTCATGGTTACCATACCTAATTTTACGATGCACCAAGCTTCCGAACATGAATTATAGGCGTACATAAAGATACAGACAGACAAAAAAAGAAAAGAAAAAAGATTAGTTGAAATGTGCTCTCAAACTAAATTCACCTAACGTGTACTTCCTGACATGAAATAGAATTGAAAGCCTTGTAGATGAAACGCAATACATGTCACATAAAAACTGACCCTCTACATTGTGTTAGGTCCCCATACACACGAAGACCTCTATCATAAATTATAAAAGCTTGTGGTGTATGAAAATTCAGGTTCTTTAGTCTCAAATGGCCCAAATTCCTAAAAGCCGCCAAAAATGCTGATTCAATTCAGGAATTTTTGAAAATAATGTTGCTGTTTGGAGATATAATAGACCTTCTGTACTATATGTCGCACGTGAAAATTACATGAAAATATTCTAGGTTACCCCTTGACCCCCTTATTTGCATTGATGAATTATACAGTCTACGTTGGTTCCGTGATAACCTTATAAGAGCAAACTTTCACAGAAATGTATTAAATGTAATAAATGTAATAATTTCAAAATAGATAGCGCAAGTAGTTTAAACAAACGCGTAATGGCGGTGCGTTCATATACATTTCATCCGAGTATATTCAACAAATGGGTGACGGCGCTCGAATCGTTTCAACAAAGTCCCGTATGCGTTCATATTTCATTGCGATGAAACTTTGGTGAGTTGTTGAGCACGCTCCCATGATTATTTTTGAGATAGTAAATCAATTTTACAATAGTTTAGAGGTGGTTAACGGAAAATAAATAAATATTGGGGATCCAAAAGGACTTCAACAAACAAAGTTACAACGCCAAACCAACACTTTCTTTGATTGGCATTGCAACGCATGCCGGGTACAGCTAGTTAGTCATAAAACTCTGTGAATTGATCATCCTTACTATGATTGTCTTCTGGTTGAATGAAGGATACAGAGGAAAGAAAACAAGGAAAATAAATATAATATTATAGTGTTGAAAATTTTACGAGAGTAAGGTCAAGAGTCATTTAAAAAGTACAGATATAGACAGCACATTACATCACAATTTGATTGGTATCACCTTGATATTTTCATTCATGTTCTGCTTAAAATTGATGGCATTCTCCAAATTCTTAGCAATATTACACATTCAGACTTAAAATAGGTTTATAAGTTATTGATATTCTTATCTACAAACCGGGAGAATCAGGCATCTAACAATCTCCAACACAGAGGAACCTCCCCAAACTCTGTATAGATTTTATTGAGGGAAGATGATTGTTGAATATAATAGGTATCAATCAGTGAAATATCTTACCTTCCTCAAACGTTGACTTGCAGACTAAAGTTAAAGGAAATAATATTCCAATTTAAGTTACCTTACATTTATATGAACTATGAACCTTGTTTACGACGTTAAAAAATGTTCTCTTTCTTCTGAATCCACAGGATTCAATTACATTTCAAAAACTATTTTGTGTAATGTCTGGTTTGATTAAAAATAAAATTATATTAATAGAGGCTAATTATACCATGCCTGCCAAGATGTTCAGCTGGGGCCTTTATTAATCTGCTCTCCTATTTACTCATGAATACACTTATTAAGAAACCAATGCAATTAATGAAATATTAATACACTAAATGATAGTGATATAAATAGAAAGAGTATGTTTCATATTAAATATGCTTGGATATTTATGTACCACAGAAGAAAGTGAATTATATGCTTTCTGAAATACTTTAAATGCCTAGCAGCAAAATTCTCAAAAACATCAGGATACTATCATTTCCCAGAGTTAAAGAAGAAAAAGAAGCAGGATGTTGCTATGTAAAAAGGCAACACTGAAGGAATGGCTTGTCCACTCATTGACCTAATGTTCTCAATACAATTGGAAATGTGGATATAAATTGATGTCACATAAATGACCAACACATTTTGTCCTCTTATCATACACATCATACTGTATGTGGATTGCTACCAGTGCTAATACTGTACTTCATATTTGGAAGTTACACCACATCTGAAAAGTAATCATTCCGTTTGTGAAAGAAAGGATACAAAGTAGTGCAAATACACTACACTTGACCATCAACATGGAAATGTCCATGGTCATTCTTGCTGTTGGTACAACATTCTATTCCAGAAACTGTAAATAAGCAAAACATAAATAAATAAATTCAGAAGCAGTATACATTTGAAATTTTTAGCTGTATTCAGAAGATATATTCAGGGTAATTTAATTGGCAAACCTTAGTTTTGTGTTTGTGTTGACTGACTGAAAAGCTTTCTTTCATAAAACTTTGTTCAACTTTAGATCTGTGATGTTTCCATAAACTCTTGTTTTTGCTGTTAAGTAAATGGTACATTCCACAACCATATTTTAGAAACTTGAAACAATTCCAGAGCCTTGCTTTAAAAACTGGGCTATTTTATAAAATACATTATTTACAAGAAATTAAAGATGAACAAGAGAAATGGATAATTTTAATTATTGCAAATGAGAGTAGCTGTTTTGAGAGCTACATCTGCATAACAAAATGAAATTTCAGTATAATAGGGAGTCTATCCACCATGACATACTAGCACTGTTATTTCTTAAATACTTTCCTGTAAAAACTCAGTAGAGGTAGAAAGAATAATTTGTCCAATAATATTTGTGGGAAGAGATATTTTTCCATGAGATGACCAACACGCATTCCACTTCTTTTATTTTTGGCATAAGATGTTGCACAAATGACGAACATGTTTTGTCATAAAAAATAAAATAAAAAAGACATTTGCTTTTCATGAGTATTACCATTGCAGTGTCAACAAGCAAATCAAGTGAATGTCACTGAAATCTAAGACAACACTACTGCTAACGTTAACTTCATCCTATAAAAGTCACAATTTGCAGTCCTCGGGCACCAGGGTGATATTTAAACTGCTGTAAATGTCAAACGTGTAGCATGAAGAGTTATGTTCAGGGCTGAACAGTAGAAGAAAAACCATGATAAAATCTATATTTCTCAGAAATCCTGTGCAAAAAAAAACTATGCAGAAATAGGCTTAAAAGCATATTTTTCCATCAGTATTAAGTCATAAGTTAGGATATGCCACTAACTGTGATAAGACAGTTACAATTCTCTTATTTTACAGATACAGAATCTGTTGCTCCAATTGTGGACTTCTGTCAGATTCGGAACATAAACAAAATTTCCTCTACCGTGTGTCGAATAAATTTGTAAGCATGTGGTGAAATACATTTTGTAATAAAGAAGCAAAAGGCATATCAGAGCTGTATCTCAATCTTTTCTTACAGTAAAGTGTAAACGTTCCAGCTAAGATAAGATGAATTGAATCATACTGCACAAATGAGAAATACTGCATGGCGTGGACTGCTCTAAACTATGATGTCTAAAACTGCATGAATAGGCTCCCTGTCACATTATTCAATACCAGAGGCAGTTGAAAAGAACTCCCTAATTTTACTATTTCTGTGTCTTTGTAATCAATTCTAAGTTCCAGTTGCTCGTGTACAAGAACTGAGTAACCAAGCTCCAAATCCCTGCTGTAATTTTAATTTAAATAAAAAATTGAATGTTCTCGTTCAGCGACTGAAGCAAAATATGATTGACAGCCAGGAAAGATTGTTTCCCACAATATATCAGTTTCTTTAAAATCTAAATGGCACAAGCAAATACAGTATGTGATAACCTTTAGGCCTGCACATGCACTTGTAGGCTTAATTTCTGCTTAAACTAGCTTGCGTCTATTGCATATTCAAAATATTTACATGTAGACCTAGTCTATACTTTAGTTAATATTAATGGTAGGCCTATTTTTTAATTTACATACTGTGCAAAATAATACATATTTACAATTACCTGAGGAGTAAGACAAAATGTAGCCTAACCTAAAAGTATAGCTTATTGTGACATATAAGCCTACCATCCAAAATAAGATTGTATTGTATTATAAAAGTAGGCTACGCCTAAGGAATTTTAGTAATATCTCCAAATGCTTTATTATACCGGCAGAAAATATAGTTTTATTCATTTATTTACTGGTAGGCTATCTATTTTTATACTAGGCTATTTATTTATTTTACAACGATGCAATTGTAAATAAAGTAAAATAAATTAAAATTACGGTACCGGTACATTAAAATCCCAATTATTGCTATCGAAATCCTAGAATGCCAATACACATAAAATGTATTAATTACTCTCGTGAACTGAGTTGGCGGGAAGTCCTTTCTTGGAATAGAATTGAGCTATTAATTTCACTTTAAATTCTTCGTCCATGGGGAATCAGAAGACATGGACCCTTGGTCCAATATCACAATTGCCACGACAACCTGTTACACAGCAGCGATGAGGCATCTTTCACCATTTAAACACTAAAACATCACTGAACTACAACGAAAACACTCCAGCAAGACAAATTCAACATGTTCGCTAGGACCACACTTTTCTTAGCGTGGACCGGTGACGTCAGAGCGCGCTGGCCTGGATATAGTTGGTGTTGCTCTAACTACCTTGGGGTGTAGGTGCTGCCCTTCGCCGCGGGAATCTAGCGGGGCACGATTGACAAAAGATCATTGATTTGGATGCATTAGGCTGTACGTTCTTTTGTTTTAGAAAACCACTTAAATTAGTACCGTATGCGTGGGGTTGGCACCACTGTTCCAACGTCGAAATTGTTTGACACAGCTGGAATTTTTACTGTATAAGTCGTGTTATAATTTGGGAAGGCAGGGGGGTTAAGACAGCCGAGGAGTGAACAACATCCTTCCCAGATCAATTTTGATTATTAAAAAATATATTTATTGCAAATTTCAAAAGTTATTTTATTTTCCCTTGGGTTCATGTCTCCTGCTCTGTTACCACTTTAACGTGTTTTACAGCGGAAGTTTAATACGGAACAGTACAGACTATCAATGACACTCCAATTACAATATTTAATTGTCTAAGGTACAGAGGTGTGGCTGTGTAACTAGGAACAGCTTTATGACGACGCTATTCAAGTTTCACACCTGTTATCTCGAGACGTTGATGTATCTAGTTTTAACTGTGTGGTTTGTATGTATAGGAGGAAGTTTTATTTCGTGGCGTCAATACCCGTAAGCAATTAGTGTTGATTTGCAGGATACTTGGATCAGATTCACGTAGATTAAGTTAATTAAACGTGTTGATAGGTTTATAAGGTATGGTTCTTTATCGTCTGACAATATGATACGGTATTAAATATGCTTCCCTCAAATCAAATGTTTGTGTATGGTTGTAGGCCTATAGCCTATGTTTTACTGTCGACAAATATATAACCGCTCGTTATCACTGTGCACTTCGAAGGGTCTAAAAATACATCATTTGATTTGTTGAATATGAGACTGATTTTGCGCACTGGTAAAGATAAGATCTTTAATTAATTGTTCCTCTGTTCTAGTTTCCTGTTCATAATGGAGAAACAACTATTCACCAAGAGTGAGCCTGAATGGTTGACTCATGAATTCCGTAACATTGTAAGTTGCATTTTAATTTATATATGGTGTAACATTGATATCTTAGTGCTGTGCAAGGTTTAGTGACATAATACAGCACTTAATAGTAAATGGTGCTCTAACCAGGATCTGTTAACTTTTACTTGCTTTAACACACATAACTCATATTGTGTCTATGTATTTAACATTGGGTAATACTTCGCAGGATTCAAAAGATCTGTTGCCCTCTGATAACCTGCAGAACGATGCTGGCGATATATTTGACTTACAAAGGATAACAGTTAAAGAGGAACATGAACTTCAGATAATTATAGGTTCTGCATTACTTCCCTTATAATTATACGATTGATTTTTAAAATGAATATTATTTGGAAGATTGGATTACTCAGTCTTGTTTTCTATGAGAACACCTAACAATAGCAGATGTAATTGTATTGATACTGCAGTTCCACTCTGCTGGCACCCTGGATCCTGTTACAGCTAAAGTCTACTCAACGTGCCATGTTTAAAGTTAATCATTGAGCCATTTGAGATATGATTGCCCTTAAGTGAATGCGCTGCTGTGTGTATCCTATTGCTTATAGGGTAGACTGGCACAGCAATGCAAACTTGATACCGGCATAAAACAATGTTAAGATTTTACTTGCCCTTCAGCAATCATATTTGTAATGAATAATCTTCACAATATCTTTCTCCTTCTATTTGTTGAAAACGTGGCCACCAATGGAACAAACAGAGTACCTGCTAACTCTTCCTTTGACCAGAATCGAAGTAAAAATTCTTATATCAGTGAAATATGCCAAAATAATTTTCGTTATGGGAAGGCAGCAATGTGCAGATGATATAATAATAGATGTTTACTCCTCCGCTGTCTGCAACCCACCCAACCGCCCCAACTACGATCACGACTTATATAGATGAAATTCTAGCTGACTCAGCCATTTTTAGCAACATGTACAGTATTGCCAACCCAACGCATTCGGTACTATTTCACATCCGGTATCATAAAACAAAAGAGCGCCGTCAAGTTAAAGTGAAAGTACGCCAAGCTGCGGCCACGTTAGTCAATATTAACACCCCTGTTTTTTTGTCACGCACAGTGGGGGCAGTCACAAATCAATACTCTTTATCCAGGCCAATGATTTGCCAATTATTTCTTTTTGCACATAATTGCAATGTAACTTGTGTCGTTTGGTGTATTTTGTATCGGACATGATGGCAACAGTGATGAAACGTGATGTGCCATGATATGACGTCAATGTGTCGCCCACAAACATGGCGGGCGTCGTTGAACAAGTAAGAAATGAAAACCTTTATTTATGCAATATCATAGTAATATATAAAAAAGAGATGGTGTGTGTCTGTTTGTCTGTGTATTACTCAATCAAGCAAGAACCACTGGTCCGATTTACATGAAATTTTGCATTGATGTAGCTGATTTACCTGGTTAACATATAGGCCTAGGCTACTATTGATTTCGATATTTTGCACTATTTAAAGACTGCCACATTTAAGTAACGTCATTACGCCCATTAGTTTCAAAATTTCATTCTATCTTATATATATATATATATATATATATATATATATATATATATAAATAAAAAGGAATGTCTGTCTGTTTGTCTTTTATGCGTTCATAAACCATACATCCGATTGCGATCAAATTTTGGTGAGTTGTTGTAAACACTTTCGGGAGGTTTATAGGCATAGTTAATCCATTTCAAAATAGATAGGGCTTGAGTAGTTTAAACAAACGCGTAATGGCGATGCGTTCATATACAATTGTTCCGATTGCGATCAAATTTTGGTGAGTTGTTGTGCACAGTCCTGGAAAAGTTATAGGCGTAGTAAATCCAATTTACAATAGATGGCGCGCGAGTACCTTCAAGAAAATGGCGTGCGTTTGTTTCCAGAAAGTCCCACATGTGTTCATATACCATTCATCCCATTGCGATGAAACTTGGGTGAGATGTTCTGTACACTTCAGGTAAGGTTTCTTGCTTAGTAAATCCACTTAACAATAGGTAGCGCACGAGTAGATTCTACATATGAGCGACGACGGGCCAAGCGTTTCAACCAAGTCCTGTATGCGTTCACATACCATTCGTCCGATAGCGATGAAACTTGGGTGAGGGGTTGTGTACACTTCAGGCAAGGTTTCTGGCTTAGTAAATCCACTTTACGTTAGGTAGGGCACGAGTAGATTCAACAAATGAGCGACGACGCGCGAAGCGTTTCAACAAAATCCCGTATGCGTCCATATACTATTCGTCTGATAGCGATGAAACTTGCGTGAGATGTTGTGTACACTTCCGGGAAGCTTTCTGGGTTAGTAAATCCACTTAACAATAGGTATCGCACAAGTAGATTAATCAAATGAGCGACGACGCGCGAAGGGTTTCAACATAGTCACGTATGCGTTCATATACCATTCGTCGGATAGCGACTAAACTTGGGTGAGTTGTTGTGTTCACTCCAGGGAAGGTTTCAGGCTTAGTAATTCCATTTTACTATAGGTAGCGCACAAGTAGATTCAACAAAAGATTGACGGCACGCGAATCTTTTAAACAAAGTCCCGTAGCGTTCAAGTACCATTCATCCGATTGCTATGAATCTTTTTTTGGATTGTTGTGCACACTACAGGAAAGGTTTCTGACTTAAGAAATCCTTTTTACAATGGGTAGCGCACGAGTAGATTCAACAAAAGGGTAACGGCGCGCGTATCGTTTAAAAAAATTCGTTTGCGTTTATATACCATTCATTTCATTGCGATGAAACTTCGGTGAGTTGTTGAGCACGCTCCCATGATTTTATTGAGATAGTAAATCAATTTTACAATAGTTTAGAGGTGGTTAATGGAAAATAAATAAATATTGGGAATCCAAAAGCACTTCAACAAACAAAGTTACAACGCCAACACTTTCTTTGATTGGCATTGCAACGCATGATTAAAATAAAAAGAGAACGCTAAGAAATAGCGAACTTTTGAAGGCTTATGCAAGGTTTAAAATTTAATTTTCTATCCGGAAGGTCCTTATCACCTTTCGTGTATATCGAACGGTTGGCGAGTAAAACCCACTTTTGTGCTATAATACACGGTCAACGTCGAGCGATGTTAGTCTAAGCAATTACACAGCTAATTGTCTTTGCCTGTGGTAGCTCATTTGTCAACTCTTGATGTAAAGTGCCACGCTCTCTAGAATTATTTGTATAAACACATGTTTTAGGTAGCTTAAGTGAATACACTGAATCTAAATATTAACTTGCCACAATAACAGTAATTGGAAGTTGCTTGAGACGCACATGGCCTGAGTAAAGCCTGACATTGCTTAGTCTGGTTACTTGACCATGATTTCATTTTACTACCCTTAATTCTTATTCTGGTAATTGCAGGTTATCATCCATTATCTCACTTTAATTGAATCGATTGTTTTCCTTAATACCTGACAACTTGCTTTAATTCTTTTACGGGTTCAGACCTCTTCCTTCTTCTCATGATATAATGGTGTAATTGCACAGCACAACTGCTTAGAATGTAAAATATTGAGATGTATTCCCCCTTTCATGAAAGGTAACAAAAATGGGCGGTGTGAACAAGTATAGATTGGAACCGAAGTAATACATCTGTGATGCTGTTTATTTCGAAATGCACTTAGGCCTGTGTGGAGGGCGATATGTGTCAGTGAGAGAGAGAGGGAAGGGTTCCCTTGTTCTCATATCCTCTTGTACCAAGTACACTCTGCAGGCACATTCCCCAGTATGTTTTGTAGCCCTTTAGGCATGTAGATAGACTGCTGAGGGAATGGTTGAAGAAGTGCAGTAGGTTGGGGAGGATATGTGACGTCACATGGGCTGCTCCATGTCTGGCTCAACTCCTCCCTCAACAATTGCTGAGTTTTAATTCACTGGCCGTGAAAGCCAATATACCATCATTTTGGAGGCCTTCATAGGGAGGTTAGGGCTGCTTTGGCTTTTAGTTCTCGCAGTGGAGTGGTGCAGTGGCGCTCTATATAAGGAGAGGTGGTGCGCAGTTCGGTACTCCTGTAGGGGTCCGGGCGGGGACACCAAGAGCACGCTGATGAGCCAGCTTGGTCTCCTAGGCGAAGCCCCACACAAGACACGGCACAAACCTAAAAATTGCTGAGTATTAGTTGAAAAACTATTTTAAGGGGGCTCGTGTGCACATGTCTAAGGGGCGTGGCTCCACAGCATCTTACTTGCATCTAAATATCTTGAAATATCAAAAAAGGTATGAATATCATTAAAATGTCATATATCAGCTTAGAGCAAGTGTGGGGTCCAGGTTCATCGCTCCCGAAGAAGTACCGTCTTCTATATATCTAAATTACTTTATTGGTGATTCAAAAATGTGTGACTTCATTTACGTTATTCTCAGAATTCACATCTTTCACGGCATTCAAATTAACAAAATCATCATCAAAATTGACGTAGGAATATTATTGATACAATAAACTAAAGCTAATGTATGTCGGAATTCTGTGAACTAGGGATTTTTGGATACTTTGAAAACTTTAGCCTTCTTGCTTTTTTTAAGCAATAGTAAAATTACATTCCATTTTTTGAAAACTGAAGAATAAAACTACTACTAGCGATCATCATCACAATAACTAACCTTGAATCTATACAGAAAGACTCATTATTCTTTTAGCGGCTTCGGTGGCGTAGTTGGTAGAAGACTGAGCTTATATGCCCAAGGTCACGGGTTCAAACCCGGCTGAAGTCTTCGGATTTTTAAGAACGTTAAAAATCCCTCAGTGTACCTTCCTTCGGAGGGGAAGTAAAGCCGGCGGTCCCATGTTTTAGATTCATGGCATGATAAAGAACTTTCCACTAATTTCACTTTTGTGAAGCTAAATTATAGGTTATCTTTGACTAACGCTCTTAGGTTCCAACGTTCGTCGCCTGCAGCCGACTGTGGTGGCATCTAGTAACAAAGTGCAAGAATAGTTAGTCGTTGACGGAGGCGTATGGTAGCAAAAGTTGGAACAACTTCCAAATAGAATGTATGCATTCCTTACTTGAATTAAAAACAGATAACACATACTGATACAGACATCACAATTAACACCGGTTATCAGACAGATTCTGCACACACCCAAAGTACACGGAGCTACATGACCGCGTTGTCGCAGCCCCTAAACTGAGGAACCTACCAACCAACCTCCTTATTCTTAATCAATCCCTACTCTTAATATAAATGAAATGATCGGTCTATAGCTATTTCTATACATATATTACACGTCTTAGTTCTCTCTTACTTTTCGTCGAAATGTCCACAACATCCCCACTAACATGGGTCAAATTCAGTAGTATACTTCATATATCAGAATCCATAATCCGTACATCTAAGCAGAGATTATTTCTTCACACCTCTCAGATCTCTCTCATAATAATGCATAATATTAATAATAATAATAATAATAATAATAATAATAATATCGTATGGCCTCGGGTGTCTGGTGCAAGCTTTGTAATTTGACACCCAGAGGGCAGCTTGCATGTCGAATTTCGTTGTTCCTTGAATCACTACGAAAGTCAAGGAGGTTAGATATCTAAGCTCCTTGAACACTATAGCGCTTTCTAGTAGAGAAATGAGGAACTTTGAGGTGGCGGAAACTCCCGAGATTAATTTTGCCATTATGAACACGGCCTACTGAATTCAAATGGGTTCATTGACATGCCAACATCGTATGACATGCGTGTCGTATTTTTTCCGCCTTTCAAAAAAAAATCACTTACCACGGCCAGGAGCGAACCTGCAATCTTTGGGTTGGTAGACCGACACCCTATCCACTCACCCACCGTAGCAAGCTAATGCATAATATTAAAACTACACTTCTCCTAGCTTTAAATAATTACTGGTATTCAAGAATCTTCATTAATATTGAACCATATGATCCAACAGTAACTATCACTCTCGCTCCGATCAGCTGTTCACTACTTCTGCATCGTGTCTCACATATTTGCTATAAAATACTACTCATAACTCTCGAACTGACTTCATATAATCCATAACATATTTATACAACCTGTATTCCATCATAATATGCATTCCTATTCTCACAGACGATCTGTCCTCGCAGATATCAAAATATTTCAACCTTCAGTGAAACAATGTCAGACAACACATTGTCAATATCACATAACTAAGAATACCTTTCCTCCTATATATGAAAATAATTTCTCAACCTGATTATATAACACATATATACGTAGCCGTCGTATAAAACCTTGATTGTCCTTGTATGTGTTCCTTACTTTAATCATTGAACTATATTTGACACTAGAATCTCTAAATGCCTGCAAATATTTCAACAACTCCTACTTTAGTTATAGGTTCAAACTCTCCACAAAAACATCTGGCCATGCAATACTTGTTTAGTATATAAATAACTCTACTCCTTCATCAATCGTTCTCACAAATTGTTGGCTGGCAACGTTGCAACATGTCCATATGACATCATTCCATCAAATAATTTTCATTACATTGCTTTATAAATCCTGAGTGTTTGTAGAAATCTTTCCAAACTGTTGATAAGATTTTCCACAACACTTTAATGTTAATCAATATTCTCTCATAATATTATTCAAATATATCCCATTTCTACGGGAAATGTCCTTCATAATCCTGACATCCATAAAAGTAACGATCGTCAGACTAAAATTCTAATTAAAGAAATCTCCTTAATGCTAATTAAAAATCTGTAAACGTCGAAAATTAGGTCTGAGACCTCAAATCTAAAATTATCCTACCTAACAATCGAAAGTATAAAAATACTGATAATTCCAAATGCCCTAACTCCAAATTTTGAAGATACAAATTGCCTAAAATTCGGTCAGCAAATATATCAATGGTCAATCAGATAATACCATAAATCTATAACTACCGGTACCAAAACTGCGCTACTGAAGGGAATTCTTGTCTACCTTTTGACGCGTATAGTTTTCTTGTTGAGGTCCTTTTAGAACTGGATTCCATCACCATAATCGTCCGTCTCGTACTTCCATTGGATGGTAGTTGAAGATCAGCATTTGCCTCTCTTGTCTAGGATGGTTCGCGTTCCTCGATCCCATCGATACCCCTTGCAACTCCAAGATGTTCCTCCTGGTAGAACAGCATCACCTCGCTTTTTGTCTGCGTCCTCGTTCGACTCCGGCCTCTGTTCTTCCGTTCTTGTGCTTCTTCTCCCGACCTCATGTTCTGTTCTTGATAGTTCCTCTGCGTAGAATTCCATTTCGATAGCAATATACGTTAATTAATGGAAAGGACAGTTGTAATGTCCTGCAAATCACCAAACATTTCAGATAAAAGTGTGTCCTCAGTTAATGTATTCATGAAAAATCAATAGCCTACACTTTATTGGGACAAATGAATGTATTTTAAGTTAATCATGGGGATTAAAATATATTTATCTGCAAATAACTGCACTACAATACATGTTTCATTAAAAAAGAGACTTAAAAAATAACCTAGATAGCCTTCATTCTAAGGAAGAAATATTTACAAACCATTTCACCAATTCATCCTCTAAGTTGGATTTCAAACCAGTATAAATAACTCTTAACACCTGCACCTCAAACGAGTTTTCACGGTCACCGGAGCACCGCCTCCTGGATTATACTCAACGTCTGTTATATCTCAATTCAGCATTTCCACTTCCAGAAGCCCGTCCTTCACATTTTGGTTGAACTCACCTTCCTGGATTGAATTGAATTTGCCATAATGACCTCCTTCCTCTCATGTTGAATTTAGTGGCTCATGGTGTTGGTTCGAATCGTCTTCTGTATGGTGTGAAATGTCCTAATAATTGTGTCAGATCTTCTACACTTGTAGTAAATAAATGCTCTTCTTTCAGATTTATCACAGATTCTAGCATTGCCGCACTTACAATAACTTCTCTCGTTCACTTCTCTTACCTGCCCAACTTCATGCTTAATTATCTGTCACTTATATCTAATTTTATTTGAGTAATCGTGCTTTCAAAGCGTCCTACAATTATTTTACGGAGTACAGCAAATAACTCTGAACAATATGTGAGCTCCATCTTGTCGGTGTAGCACTTTCCAGTTTTATGACATGTACTCAAACTATCGCACATTGACCTTGCACTTTACGTTTCGCAAAATTGAATAAATGCACTTCTTTTTATTAAATCATCGATGGCGTATTTTTAGCGTATTCCACACTCAATACGAAATATTTGCACTCTTTGTCACTAATACTCAATTCTATACACCGTAGATTACCATGGGGTTCGATGCTCGTATCCACCCACACTGGCGATCGACAAGTTTTGTTTTGTGCGTAGAGTAGCATTTCCAGATTATCCGCTCTGTAACCAATCAGCTTCTTCCTCTTCCTATTTTCTTCCAGGTTGTTCGAAGTATTTCCATACAATGTACGGTAAATGTCTAACTCAATTGTATTGTCCGTTTCTTCAATCTTTATACTACTCAATTTTTTTATCATGTTTCCAATGAATTACAAGGCTCGCCCGATCCTTTCACAGCCTTAACAAGTTTATTTTTCCGTGTCCTGTCTTCATAATTGTACTCAGCTTACAATCTCGGAGAATGCCTCAGTGTTGTCACGTGGTCTGGCATGAAATTCAGATCTTAGCGCGTTTCATGAACACATGAACGCGGATAGTAAATAAATGTATGGAGATCAACAGGGGAAGTTACCCATGTCTGGGATGTTAACACGCCAGTGGTCGCGCGAGATAAAGTCACGCCAGTGGTCGCGCGGATCACAATATTGTGATCCATACTTTTTGTGTGGTTTGAGGCTATTCTATGAATAGGATTATACATTGTGAAAAGAACTTTATTTCTGTACAATATATTATAATTATACATGTATTTACAAGAAATACCTGAATAATTACCGGACATTGTGATTTGCGTAATATTTGACTAATACAGACACTCTATAATGTTCTTTGGAGGTACAGTCTATTATGAGACTATGCAGCAAAAAAAGTGATCTCTGTATTGCATCAAATATAAAATTATAATTGTGCAATATATTCAGAGTAAATGTTACGCTTCACTCGCAGTCTGTGTTCAGGGAAGTTCTTACAATCCATTATCTTTATTACGGCGAGTGTCACATACATCACCACTAGAAACATTGTCATCACCAATATCAGCCTCACTGTACACTTCTGGATACTGTTCTGCAATCTCTTCCTCTCACCCTCAAAAACTTCATCTTCCTTGCTGTGTGATCCATTCAGTCATATATTTATATTCTCGTCGTCATCCATTTTGCACTTATATACCAAACTTATCTTATCTCATATCTATATATATAACAAGAAGTTCCGTGACGAACTAAAGAGCCTACTTTTCTCGAAATGTAAAATTCATGGCAATGATTAGCCTAATCTATATGGACCTAATTAGAATAATTACGAATTTGAGTTGGTAATATCGAAATTTCTAATGAGTTCGAAATATAACTGGCATAATGTAGCCTAATAGAGCACAGCAGTTGGCAGCCCTGGTGACTGAATATATTCTTAGTTCCATCTCTTAAGGTACAGAATACAAAATTTGCTTGAAGTCTAATGGATAGCATGGACGTTGCATGTAGTTAGACATTGGACCTATCAGTGCGCGTAAAATCATGTTGGCAACAACGTCATGCATATGTTGGTCAGAAATAATCTGAACTATTATGAACTATTGTTGTGCCATTTTTGGATGAAATCCATTTATTTGAATATAAGTTACATGCATTTTAAAATTGGACCAATCAGCAGGCTTAGAATCATGTTGTAAGCACTGCCGTAAATTAGTTACTCCATATTAATCTAGAAAGTAAGGTACTATACGTGTGCAAAGTCTAGAGCTGTTGGCTTGAATACTTTCTGATATATTGATATTAGGGTAAACAAATAGAGACAGCATTTATTAAAAGTTGGCAGCCCTGGTTGCTCTTAAGAATACGCATAATCATATCTGTTATAGTGCACGTAGCACATACGAAATTTGGTTGAAATCCAATTGATAGTATAGCAGTTACATGTATTTACAATTGGGCCTATATGTAGGCTTAGAATCATGTTGGTAGTATTGACGTCCATTAGTTACTCCAAATTAATCTAGAATGTCAGGTACTATACGTGTGCATAGTTTATAGCTGTCGGCATGCATACTTTCTCATATATTGGTATTTGGATAAAAACCATAGAGAGTGCATTTATTAACAGTTAGCAGCCCTGGTGGCTCTTAAGAATACGCTCAGTCATATCTATTTATGTACGCATATTACATACAAAATTTGGTTGAAATCCAATTGATAGTGTAGAAGTTATAGGCATTTAAAAATTGGACCTATCAGAAGGCTTACAATTATTTTGGCAACACTCTCATGTATGGCCTGCTGGAAATTAAACTGAAATAGTGTTATCTACATGTGTGCCAAATTTGGAATAGCTCCCATCCATACCTTCCAAGATATTCAGCATGGAGCTCAAATTTCTAGTGCGTTTTTCAGCAGTTGGTAGCACTGACATTTTGAAATATGGGCTTGAGATATTCCGGTATGCATCTTTACTCATACTAAATTTGGTCTCGATTTCTGCAGCCGTTTAGGAGTTGATAGGGGGGACACACACTCAGCCAGACGGACAGAAGGACAGACAGACAGAAGGACAGACAGTCAGACAGACACACATTTTCCCGGATCGATCTCATAAGTCTACTTTTTCCTCATTTTTGCAAAATGTGAAAAATAGGCTAAAAATCAATGTTACGTGATAGTTTGTCTGTGGGTATGTGGGTATGTCTCCTATGCGTTCATATACCACTCATCCGATTGCGATGAAACTTGGGTGAGATGTTGAGTACACTCCAAGCAAGGTTTCTGGCTGAGTAAATCCATTTTCCCATAGGTAGCGCACGAGTAGATTCAGCAAATGAGCAACGATGCGCGAATTGCTTCAACAAAGTCCCGTGTGCGTTCGTATACCATTCATCCGATTGCGATGAAACTAGGGTGATATGTTGAGTACACTCCATGGAAAGTTTCTGGCTGAGTACATCCATTATAAAATAGGCAGCGCACGAGTAGATTCAACAAATGAACGACGATGCGCGAATCGCTTCTCCAAAGTCCCGTATGCGTTCATACTCCATTCATCCGATAGCGATGAAACTAGGGTGAGATGTTGAGTACACTCCAGGGAAGGTTTTTGGCTTAGTAAATCTATTTGGCAATAGGTAGCACACGTGTAGAATCAACAAATGAGCAACGACGTGCGAAGCGTTTCAACCAAGTTCCGTATGCGTTCATATACCATCCTCCGATAGCAACGAAACTTGGCTGAGATGTTGTGTACACTCCGGGGAAGGATTCTGGCTTAATAAATTCATTTTACAATTTACAATAGAGTAGATTCAACAAATGAGCGAAGACGCGCGAAGCGTTTCAAAAGAGTCCCGTATGCGTTCATATACCATAAAACCGGTAGCGATGAAACTCGGGTGAGATGTTATGTACATTCTAGGGAAGGTTTCTGGCTTAGAAAATCCATTTTACAACAGGTAGCGCCACGTGTAGATTCAACAAATGAGCAACGGCACGCGAATCGTTTCAACCAAGTTCCGTATGCGTTCATATACCATTCATCCGATTGCGATGAAACATTGGCGAGTCATTGAATTCCCTCATTAGAAGGTTTCAGGCTTAGTAAATCAAAGTTACAATATGTAGCGCACGAGTAGATACAACAAATGTGTGACTGCGCGCGAATCGCTAAAACAACATTCCGTATGCGTCCATATGCCATTCATCCAATTGCGATGAATCTTTCACGAGTTGTTGTGTACACGCCAGGGAAGGCCTTTAACTTAGTAAATCCATTTCACAATAGGTAGTGCTCGAGTAGAAGTAACAAATGAGTGACGACGCGTGAAGAGTTTCAACAAAATCCCGTATGCATCCATATACGATTCATCGATTGCGATCAAACATTGACGAGTTGTTGTGTACACTTATGTGAAGGTTTCTTAACTTAGTAAATCCATTTCACAGTAGGTAGCGCACGAGTGTATTCAATAAATGGGTGACACAGCACGAATCGTTTAAAAAAATCCCGTATGCGTTCGTATGCGATTCATCCGATTGCGATCAAATTTCGGTGAGTTGTTATGCACCCTGTCTGGATGGTAATAGGCATAGTTAGTCCAATTTACAATAGATAGCGTGCGAGTAGTTCAAACAAATGGATGTTGGCGATGCGTTCATATACCATTCATACCATTACGATCAAATTTTAGTGAGTTGTTATGCACACTCCCGGAAAAGTTATAGACATACTAAATCCAATTTACAATAGATAGCGCGCCAGTAGCTTCAACAAAATGGCGTTCGATTCGTTTCAAAAAGTCCCACATGCGTTGATATATCATTCATCCCATTGCGATGAAACTTGAGTGAGATGTTGCGTACACTTCAGGGAAGGTTCCTAGCTTAGAAAATCCACTTTACAATAGGTAGCGCACGAGTAGATTCAACAAATGAGCGATCGCGCGCGAATCGTTTCAACAAATTTCCGTATGCGTTCATATACCATTCATCCGATTGCGATAAAACTAGGGTGAGATATTATGTACACGCCAGGGAAGGTGTCTGGCTTAATAAATCCATTTTACAATATGTAGCGCATGAGTAGATTTAACAAATGAGCGATGACGTGCGAAGTGTTTCAACAAAGTCCCGTATGCGTTCATATACCATTCGTCCTATAGCATTTAAACTTGGGTGAGATGTTGTATACATTTCAGGAAAGGTTTCTGGCTTAGTAAATCCACTTTACGATACGCAGCGCACGAATAGATCCAACAAATGGGCGACGTCGCGCGAAGCGTTTCAACTAAGATCTATATGCGTTCACATACCATTCCTCCGATAGCGAGGCAACTTGGACGAGATGTTATGTATACTCCAGGGAAATTTTTGACTTAGTAAATCCATTTTACAATAGGTAGCGCACGAGTATATTCAACAAATGGGTGACGACGCATGAAGCGTTTCAATAAAGTCACATATGCGTTCATATACCATTCGTCCGATACCGATGAAACTAGAGTGAGATGTTGTGTACACTCTGTAACGTGTTTTTCGAGGGTATTTTCCGCCACTGACGTAAGTCAGTAGGAAGCCATTCAATGTTTATTTACGCGGCAAATTGTTCTGCCAAGACAAGTTTCATGTAACTTATTATTATTATTAAAATATTTTTGGACCGTTTTTTTAATAAGATTATAAGTATACAGATAGGTTTTCGATGTTATAGAAAACACTATCCAGGGAATTATTACGAACAACATTATCGCGGAAAATTATATGATTACGGAATTTTACGGATTTTAGTCAGTTAGAGTTTATTGTGAGAGAGATGAGTCATTGGGAATTCAGCTACAGGTATATTCTTGTCGAGTAGCGTGACGCAAGCCGTGGGGCACTTCCAGCTGGCTGCATCAAGAAAATGCGAATTGGCCTGGACTGGTAATCGACATCGTCGCGCCGAGTATATTGACCCTGAAATCGGGAGTATCGCGTGGTGTCTCAGCCAATCAGTGGAGACCGGGCGAGTGGAAGACGGGTCCGGAGAGGGGGTTCGGCGAGTGCATATAATGTTTGCGCGCCGAGGAGGAAGGACGATTATCATTGTAAAACTTGACCGTTGTGGTTGCTCGTGTGGTTGGTTCCGGTGTGTTCGGACCATAAAATAACATTTCTACAACAATCTTCACAACTGAGGAAGAAGATGGCGACGTCCAGACGGCTGTGGGAAGCTCTCTTCAGCATCAAGTACGAGGGAAATGCCACGGCAATTTCCAATGGTAAGCGCGAATGACTCAGAACTACATAATCTCTCGTTTCTTTGTTTCATATTCAGTATTTCAGTAACTTCTTAGCTTGGGAATAATAGTAAAATCAGTAATTCATCCGACTCCGTTTTCACATAATTCTCTAGTGGTAAATTTAAATCGTTACGCTCCAATTTAAATTTATTAGTATTATTATTATTATTATTATTATTAAAATTGCCACTACTTGTTTTTTATATAATAAATTCATTTCTTATACTATGCAATCTTTGCTTTCAGTAGGTAGCATTAGATATAGACCAAATTCCTTCTCCTGATACAATTGTTAGTTGGGTTAATGATCAAATCATACCACGATCTGAGTGTGAAGATTCTTAAAGGTGTTCTGCCAGTGCTAGGTGCTGTTAAATATAAATTTAGATTTCAACATAGCGTTGAGGTCTTGGCGCCCTTTAATACAACGTATCTTAGTCAGGGTAAACATTACACTTGTCATCCCAACGTGGAGAGACAGTTACACTTGTACGCTCAACGTGGAGCAAAAGAAACCGTTACACATTGCCGCCAAACTGTGGAGCTTCTTATATAAGTATTTTAAAGTGCAAGGCAGGGCTAACGAAACAGTTACACTTGTCGCTACCAACGTGAGGCCGAAAACCTAATAACTTTTGTGGAAGGAGAAGGGTATATATTTCTGTGCCTGTATTTTTTTTTCATTTATCGGTGTGTATCAGCAAGGGTAGTGTTGAGGAAGAGATGAAGTTGCGTAGTGGTCACCAGTTGGATAGTGAAGATACGAGCAGTATGGCTAGTCTTGAAAAGGAAAGCAGTACAGGGATGTCGGAGGTAAATCCCGATACTGAGGGGGGTAATCAAAACAGTCAAGCAGGGTTAGAGAGTTTGCTTCTTCAGTTTATGCACCAAAATAAAATTAGCACAGATGCTTTAAACGCTAGACTCGAACAAAATAGTAGGGAAAATAAAGAGAGTACTGAAACTTTAAATGCTAAACTCGAACAAAATAATGCTAAACTTGAACAGAATAATGCTAAATTGGATCAAAACAGTAGGGAGATTAGTGATAAATTCGAGCTGATTAGAGGTGAGATCAGAGGGGTAATGGAAGAGAAGGCTAAAGAGAATATTGCAGATGTAGACAGAAAATTAGGAAAAGTACAGGAGGAGTTAGAAATTAGAATCAGTACACAGGCTGAAAATTTAAAAGAACTAGTGCAACTTGAAACACAGCAGGTCAAAAAGCAATTGGGGGGAGAAATTGACAAAATTCAGGTAGCAACTAAAGAGGTAAAAGAACAGCTGGGGGGAAGGATTGATAAAGATCATGCAGAAATAATCACTGAAGTTAATGATTTAAGGGAGAGGAATAAGGAAAGCATTAATGAGATTAATGAGAAACAAGCTAAGTTAAGTGGTAAAGTTGAAGCATCGGAAGGGAGCATTAGGTTAACTGTAACTAATATTGAAAGAAAAGCTGAGGAGAAAATTGCTGAGTTAGAACAGAAGCTGAAAGCTAGAATTAGGCAGGAAAATAGTCAGAGTAGGCCAGTTTATGTGAATAGCACACACAGGGAAATAGAACTAGGCAAATTCAGTAATCGGCAGGGTTTTCCAATGGAGTTCATGAATTCAATAGAAAATAAATTCAGGGAGAGGTTGGAAGATGGTAGTATTGAGTGGTGCCAGGTAGTTGAGATTTTAGAGCAAGCGTTTATAGGGGAGACAAGAAACTGGTTTGCTGTCTACAGAGACAATTTCGAGAACATTTCAGATTTTGAAGTTAAATTTTGTGAGAAATTTTGGAATGAGGCAATTCAGTCTCAGCATCGTGAGGGAATTGTTTGTGGGAAATATAACCCGAGAGGAAATTACACTATGACCGAGTACTTTTTAGGACAGGTATTGACGTGTAAATATCTGGATGGTTTGAGGGAGGAAAGTGATGTAGTCAGGCTATTACCAAGACATTTTCCATATAGAATCAAAGAAGCTGCCTGTATCCAAAATGTTAAATCTATTTCACAAGTGGAAAATTTATTAAGTACATTCGATGCTCTGGGAAGAGGTGGTTACGAGGAGAATTTCGGTAGGAACCAGGGTAACCATAATAACAGGCCTAATGAGAATAGGAATCAGGAAGTTCAAGGGAACAGTGGCGAAGGGGCCTACGTGCAAAATAGGGGGAACCAGAATAATAATAATAATAATAATAATCAGCAAAATCAGTACAGAGGAAACGGGTATGGTACGCAGTACCAAGGTAGAAATAATGATTTCAGGGGAAATCAAGGCCGAAATAATGATTTTAGGAGTAACCAAGGTAGGTATAATAACAATAATAATTATAACCAGAACAGGGGTCAAGGAGGGAATCGGCCCAATGGTAATAACGGACAGAGAAATACCGTTAACACTGGCCCGAACAACCAGACCAGTGCAGTAGTGAGTAGTACTACACCAAGCGGTAGCGGTACTTTAAACACGAACCAGGCTGCGATGTAAGGTCAGAATCTCAGTCTGTAACATGCCCTGTCCATACACTTATACAGGAACCCTTTGACCTAAATGTAAGATATGAATTATTACGTGAACTAAATGATGAAGGTATTATTCAGGAGGTGGCTGGTAAGAACCACATAGGTAAATTTAACGTGTCCGAGGCGTACACAGATGTTTTAATTGATAGTGGTTGTATGAAGAGTTGCATAAGTAGTGCATTTTGTGATAAAATGAAAGGAACTGGAGTTAATTTTGAGCAGATGCCAATTGAAAGCACTTTTGTTATCACAGCTGTTGGGAAGAGGTCTAAAGTAATTTCTAAGCAAGTTTTAGTAGACATTAAAATTAATCCCCTAAACTGAGGAACCTACCAACCAACCTCCTTATTCTTAATCAATCCCTACTCTTAATATAAATGAAATGATCGGTCTATAGCTATTTCTATACATATATTACACGTCTTAGTTCTCTCTTACTTTTCGTCGAAATGTCCACAACATCGTTACAGACACTTGAGAAATATGCTAGTGGAGCAACGTGATGACATTAAGTATGTGTCATAAAGTAAGTGTGTTTAGCTGGCGAGCCAGCCTACCAAATGAGTAAGTGTGGTATTTGGTGCGGGGGAGATATGGTCTTCCAGGCAGGCGTATCAGAAGTCACAAAGGGGGGTAGTATGTAAGTAATTGAGAGTTTTTAAGGTACAGGGAAATATGCTCTTGAGCACTAAAATGTCTCGATACACCAAGGCCAGAATTTGGTAGCGATGGTGAATTCCCATTTTTCTCCTAGAGATGGGTGAGCGCTTGTACAGGGTATTTTTGCTTAAGGCGTCCACGAGACAAAAGATGGGCCACCAGAAGGCGAGACAGTCCTTCATGAAACTCATACATAACAGCACACGCGATTTCTGTTTACAGCCTCGCCATGTAAGAGCTGTAGGTGTGTAATTTAAGGTAATTAGTACAAAGGTATTATTTGAGTGAGGAGAACTGGTCTGGGTTGCGAACTAGTATTAAGTAGAATTTGGTCTACGGGAACTTAAGAAGACAGGGCGATTACGGCACAGAAATATTTGGTGTTATATGTAATGCGCACTTACTGTTTTTTTTTTCAGAAATCAATATTAATTGTATCTAATACACAGAGAGATTAAGTATTATGGTCACGATGCGCAGCCACAATAGTGTGATCGTGTGCTCAGTGAGATCAGTGAGATTAAGTTTCACCAGAAGGAAGCGACCTCCAGTGATATTAGGAAGTTCTGTGGTGATATATATATCAGAACACCTTTGAAGCTTGTGATGTGACATCATATATACACAGTGCTCACACATTATTTATGTATATATCTTTCCCAACATAGAGATATTTGAGAGGCGGAAATATCCGTGGAACATTAATCAAAATGAAAAACATTGGACTGATTGCACAGGGCAATCCAATATAACAACAGACTTTGACGCAAAGTGCGTAAAGAGAATTATGTGTGTATATATATGTAATTTAGGGTGATTTAATTGGTGTAATATGTATTTTGGATGGGGATTTTATTAACGTGTCTGGGATATTCGCCTGATGTACCGTCGTCACGGTAAATCATCCGATGATCCGAGGCGAATATGTAACGTGTTTTTCGAGGGTATACGCCACTGACATATGTCAGTAGGAAGCCATTCAATGTTTATTTACGCGGCAAATTGTTCTGCCAAGACAAGTTTCATGTAACTTATTATTATTATTAAGGTATTTTTGGAGCGTTTTTTATAAGATTATAAGTATACAGATAGGTTTTCGATGTTATAGAAAACACTATCCGGGGAATTATTACGAACAACATTATCGCGGAAAATTATATGATTACGGAATTTTACGGATTTTAGTCAGTTAGAGTTTATTGTGAGAGAGATGAGTCATTGGGAATTCAGCTACAGGTATATTCTTGTCGAGTAGCGTGACGCAAGCCGTGGGGCACTTCCAGCTGGCTGCATCAAGGAAAGGCGAAATGGCCTGGACCGGTAATCGACATCGTCGCGCCGAGTATATTGACCCTGCGATCGGGAGTATCGCGTGGTGTCTCAGCGAATCAGTGGAGACCGGGCGAGTGGAAGACGGTCCGGAGAGGGGGTTTGGCGAGTGCATATAATGTTTGCTCGCCGAGGAGGAAGGACGATTATCATTGTAAAACTTGACCGTTGTGGTTGCTCGTGTGGTTGGTCCCGGTGTGTTCGGACCATAACTTAACATTTCTACAACAATCTCCACAACTGACGAAGAAGATGGCGACGTCCAGACGGCTGTGGGAAGCTCTCTTCAGCATCAAGTACGAGGGAAATGCCACGGCAATTTCCAATGGTAAGCGCGAATGACTCAGAACTACATAATCTCTCGTTTCTTTGTTTCATATTCAGTATTTCAGTAACTTCTTAGCTTGGGAATAATAGTAAAATCAGTAATTCATCCGACTCCATTTTCACATAATTCTCTAGTGGTAAATTCAAATCGTTACGCTCCAATTTAAATTTATTAGTATTATTATTATTATTATTATTAAAATTGACACTACTTGTTTTTATATAATAAATTCATTTCTTATACTATGCAATCTTTGCTTTCAGTAGGTAGCATTAGATATAGACCAAATTCCTTCTCCTGATACAATTGTTAGTTGGGTTAATGACCAAATCATACCACGATCTGAGTGTGAAGATTCTTAAAGGTGTTCTGCCAGAGCTAGGTGTTGTTAAATATAAATTTAGATTTCAACATAGCGTTGAGGTCTTGGCGCCCATTAATACAACGTATCTTAGTCAGAGTAAACATTACACTTGTCATCCCAACGTGGAGAGACAGTTACACTTGTACGCTCAACGTGGAGCAAAAGAAACCGTTACACATTGCCGCCAAACTGTGGAGCTTCTTATATAAGTATTTTAAAGTGCAAGGCAGGGCTAACGAAACAGTTACAACTCCAGGGAAGATTTCTGGCTTAGAACAAGCATTTTACAATAGGTAGCGCACGAGTAGGTTTAAAAATGACTGACGGCACGCCAATAAATTAAATAAAATCCCGTATGCGTTCATATGCCATTCAAACGATTGCGATGAAACTTTGGTAAGTTGCTGCGCATGCTCCCACGGATGTTTCTAATTTAGTTAATCCATCTTATGATAATTTAGAGGCAGTTAACGGGAATTGAAAGAAAAATTGTGTATCCAAAAGCACTTCAAGAAACAACATTACAACGCCAACAGTTTCTTTGATTGGCATTGCAACGCATGCCGGGTGCAGCTTGTATATATATAAAAATGAATGTTCGTTGGTTCGTCTTTTATGCGTTCATACACCATTTATCCGATTGCGATCAAATTTTGGTGAGTTTTTGTAGATACTTCCGGGTTGGTCATAGGCATAGTTAATCCAATTTACAATAGATAGCGCGCGAGTAGTTTAAACAAATGAGTGTTGGCGATGTGTTTATTTAGCCTACAATTCTTCCGATTGCGACCAAATTTTGGTGGGTTGTTTAGCACACTTCCGGGATGGTTATAGGCATCGTTAATCCAACTTACAATAGATAGCGCGCCAGTAGTTTAAACAAATGTGTGTTGGCGATGCGTTCATATACCATTCATCCGATAGCGACCACATTTTGGTGGATTGTTGTGCACACTCCCGGGAACGTTATAGGCATAGTAAATCCAATTTACAGTAGATAGCTCGCGAGTAGCTTCAATAAAATGACATGCTATTCGTTTCATCAAAGACCCACAAGCGTTCGTATACCATTCATCCCATTGCGATGAAACTTGGGTGAGATGTTGTGTACACTTCAGGGATGGTTATAGACATAGTTAATCCAATTTACAGTAGAGAGCGCGCGAGTAGTTTAAACAAATGTGTGTTGGAGATGCGGTCATATAGCCTAAAATTCATCCGATTAAGACCAAATTTTGGTGGGTTGTTTAACACACTTCCGGGATGGTTATAGGCATAGTTAATCCAATTTACAATAGATAGCGCGCCAGTAATTTAAACAAACGAGTGTTGGCGATGCGTTCATATAAAATTCTTCCGATTGCAACCAAATTTTGGTGGGTTGTCGTGCACACTCCCAGAAAAGTTATAGGCATAGTAAATCCAATTTACAATAGATAGCGCGCGTATAGCTTCAATAAAATGGCGTGCGATTCGTTTCAACGAAGACCCACATGCGTTCATATACCATTCATCCCATTGCGATGAAACTTGGGTGAGATGTTG
This sequence comes from Meconema thalassinum, assembly GCA_946902985.2. NCBI lineage: Eukaryota > Metazoa > Arthropoda > Insecta > Orthoptera > Tettigoniidae > Meconema > Meconema thalassinum. The sequence continues at coordinate 211,295,482 of OX336398.1, forward strand.
TGTACACTTCAGGGAAAGTTTTTGGCGTAGTTAATCCACTTAAATAGGTAGCGCACGAGTAGATTCAACGGATGAAAGATGACGCGCGAAGTGTTTCAACAAAGTCCCATATGCGTTTATATACCATTCGTCCGATAGCGATGGAACGTTGGTGAGAGGTTGTGTACACACCAGGCAATGATTCTGGCGTAGTAAATCCATGTTACAATAGGTATCGTACGAGCAGATTCAACAAATGAGCGAGCAGGCACGAAGCGATTCACCCAAGTCCGGTATGCGTTCATATACTATTTGTCCGATAGCGATGAAACTTGGGTGAGATGTTGTGTACACTTCAGGAAAGATTTCTGGCGTAGTAAATCTACTTTTCAATAGCTATCGCACAAGTACAGTAGATTAGGCCTGGGAAGGTTTTCGCCTTAGTAAATCCATTTTATAAAAGGTAGGGTACGAGTATATTCAACAAAAGGGTGACGGCGCTCGAATCGCTTCAACAAAGACCCGTATGCCTTCATATACCATTCATTTCATTGCGATGAAACTTTGGTGAGTTGTTGAGCACGCTCCCATGAATGTTTCTGAGATAGTAAATCAATTCTATAACAGTTTAGAGGTGGTTAACGTAAGAAGAAAAAATATTGGGACTCCAAAAGCAGTTCAACAAACAAAGTCACATCGCCAACAGTTTCTTTGATTGGCATTGCAACGCATGCCGGGTGCAGCTTGTATATATATAAAAATGAATGTTCGTTGGTTCGTCTTTTATGCGTTCATAAACCATTCATCCGATTGCGATCAAATTTTGGTGAGTTGTTATGAACACTTCCGAATTCATTATATGCATAGTCAGTCCAATTTACAATGGACAGCGCGCGAGTATTTGTAACAAATGAGTGTTGGCTATGCGTTCACATAGCCTGAAATTCTTCCGATTGCGACCAAATTTTGGTGGGTTGTTTGGCACACTTTCGGGGTGGTTATAGGCATTGTTATTCCAATTTACAATAGATAGCGCGCCAGTAGTTTAAACAAATGTGTGTTGGCGATGCGTTCATATACAATTCGTCCGATTGCGATCAAATTTTGGTGAGTTGTTGTGCATACGCCAGGAAAAGTAATAGGAATAGTAGATCCAATTTACGATATATGGCGCGCGAGTAATTTCAACAAAATGGCGTGCGTCTGTTTCAAAGAATCCCTCATGCGTTCAAATACTATTCACCCCAATGCGATGAAACTTGGGTGAGATGTTGTTTGCACTCAGGGAAGGTTTCTGGCTTAGTAAATCCACTTAACAATAGGTAGCGCACGAGTAGATTCAACAAATGAGCGATGACACGCAAAGCTTTTCAACAAAGTCCCGTATGCGTTCATATAGCATTCGTCCGATGGCAATGAAACTTGGGCAAGAGGATATGTACATGCAAGGTTTCAATGTTACAATAGGTAGCGCACGAATGGATATAACAAATGAGCGACGACGTGCCATGCGTTTCAACAAAGTCCCGTATGCGTTCGTATACTATTCATCCGATAGCGATGAAACTTTTTCAATATTTATCGCACAAATAGATTAAACAACTGAGCGACGACGCGCGAAGTGTTTCGATAAGGACCCGTATGCGTTCATATAAATTGTCCGATAGCCTTGAAATTTGGGTGAGTTATTGTGTACGCTCCAGGGAAGGTTTCAGGCTTAGTAATTCTATTTTATAATAGGCAGCGCACTAGTAGTCTCGACAAATGAGCGAAGACGCTCGAGGCGTTTCAACAAAGTCCCGTATACGTTCATATGCCATTGATCCGATTGCGATGAAACTTTAGTGAATTGTTGTGTACATCCGAAGAAAGGTTTCTGACTTAGTAAGTCCATTTTAGAATAGGTAGCGCACGAGTATATTCAACAAATGGGTAACGGCACGCGTATCGTTTAAACGAAATCCGTATGCGTTCACCTACCATTCATGCGATTGCAATTAAATTTGGTGAAATGTTGTTTCCGCTCCCGCGAAGGTTTCTGATTTAGGAAATCCGTTTTACATTTGTTAGCGCACGAGTAGATTTAACTAATTAGCGACAGCGCGTGAATTGTTTCACCAAAGTCCCGTATGCGTTAATATAACCTTCATCCGAGTGTGATAAAACTCTGGATAGCTGAGTACAGTATTGCGAAGGTTTATGAATTAGTAAATCTGTTTATCAGTGGGTGGCGCACAAGATGATTCAACAAATAAGCGACGGCGCGAATCATTTTACCATAATCCAGTATGCGTTCATATGCCATTCATCCGATTGCGATGAAACTTAAATGTGTTGTTGTGTACACACGAGGAAAGGTTTTCGACTTAGCAAATCCATTTTACAATAGGTTGCTTACGAGTATATTCAACAAATGTGTGACGGTGCTCGAATCGTTTCAACAGTCCCGTATGCGTTCATATAGCATTCATTTCATTGCGATGTAACTTTGGTGAGTTTCTGAGCATGCTCCCTTGAATGTTTCTGAGATAGTAAATCAATTGTATAATAGTTTAGCGGTGGTTAACGGAAAAAGAACAAAATATTGGGAATCCAAAAGCACATCAACAAACAAAGTTACAACGCCAACACTTTCTTTGATTGGCATTGCCACGCATGCAGTATACATATATAAAAAGGTTGTTCGTTTGTTCGCTTTTTATGTGTTCGTAAACCATTCAACCGATTGCGATCAGATTTTGGTGAGTTGTTTTGCACACTTCCGAAATCATTATAGGCATAGTTAATCCAATTTACAGTGGACAGCGCTCGAGTAGTTTAAACAAATGCGTATTGGCGATGCGTTCATATACAATTCATCCGATTGCCATCAAATTTTGGTGAGTTGTTGTGCACCGTCCCGGAAAAGTTATAGGCCTAGTAAATCCAATTTACAATAGATGGCGCAAGACTAGCTTCAACAAAATGGCGTGCGTTTGTTTCAAGAAAGTTCCACATGCGTACATATACCATTCATCCCATTGCGATGAAACTTGGGTGAGATGTTCTGCACACTTCAAGTAAGGTTTCTGGCTTAGTAAATCCACTTAACAATAGGTAGGGCACGAGTAGATTCAACAAATGGGTGACGACGGGCCAAGCGTTTCAGCAAAGTCCTGTATGCGTTCTTATACCATTTGTCCGATAGCGATGAAACTTGGGTGAGAGGTTGTGTACACTACAGGCAAGGTTTCTGGCTTAGTAAATCCATGTTATAATACGTGGCGCACGAGTAGATTCAACAAATGAGCGACGACGTGCGATGCGTTTCAAAAAAGCGTCGTATGCGTTCATATTCTATTCGTCTAATAGCGATGAAACTTGAGTGAGAAGTTGTGTACACTTCATGGAAGGTTTCTGGCTTAGTAAATCCACTTGACAATAGGTGTTTCTCAAGTAGATTCAACAATTGAGCAATGACACGAGAATCGTTTAATTAAAGTCCCGTATGCGCTCATATACCATTCATCCGATTGCTATGAATTTTTGGTGAATTGTTATGCACACTCCAGGAAAGGTTAATGACTTAGTAAATCCGTTTTACAATAGGTAGCGCACGAGTAGAATTAACAAATGGGTAACGGTGCGCGTATCGTTTAAAAAAATCCGTATGCGTTCATATACCATTCATGCGATTGCAATGAAATTTGGTGAAATTTTGTTTCCACTCCCGAGAAGATTCCTGATTCGGTAAATCCATTTTACAATTGGTAGCGCACGAGTAGATTCAACTAATGAGCGACAGCGCGTGAATCGTTTCAATCAAGTCCCGTATGCGTTCATATACCATTCATCCGATTGTGATAAAACTTTGTTGAGTTGAGTACAGTCCTGCGAAGGAGTATGAATTAGTATATCCGTTTTCCAATGGGTGTTGCACAAGTAGATTCAACAAATGAGCGATGGCACGTGAATCGTTTAAACAAAATCCCGTATGCGTTCATATGCCTTTCATCCGATTGTGATGAATCTTTGATGAGTTTTTGTGTTCACGCCAGAGATAGTTTTCGACTTAGTAAATCCATTTTTCAATAGGTAGCGTACGAGTATATTCAGCAAATTGGGTGATGGCGCTCGAATCGTTTCAAAAAAGTCCCGTATGCGTTCATATACCATTCATTTCATTGCGATGAAACTTTGTTGAGTTGTTAAGCACGCACCCTTGATTTTTTGAGATAGTAAATCAATTTTACATTAATTTTGAGGTGGTTAACGGAAAAAGGAAAAAAAATATTGGGAATCCAAAAGCACTTCAACAAACAAAGTTACAACGCCAATACTTTCTTTAATTGGCAGTGCCAAACATGCCGGGTACAGCTAGTTATTAATATACATTCATAAGATGGAAAAGATATGCACTGGAAATGAGATTAGACACTGTAATAATAATACGAACGAAATCAAGAAAGAGTCACGCCAGTGGTCGCATGGATAACAGTTGTGATCCACAGGAATAGATTACTTCATAACGTGACAGCCTTCAGTAAAATACACCTAGCTACTGCATGTCAAAGAGGGGATGGAACGCGAGGAAGGTACACAGATGCTCAAAGTCAACAGTCATACCAATCGACTGGAGCGACAATAACTAAACGGCTGGACCAGTATTGTGATCCGCGCGATCACTGGAGTGTTAACTACCAATCTGTTCATAATTTTTGATCTACTGTATGTCTTGTATGTCGCATTATGTATTGAAGGTATCCAAATTAATGGAAACCTGTGTAAGATTTAATTCCACCTATGCAAAGGAACATGTCTGTGAAACAAGGAATTTCTCTGCAGGACGACGCTGATCTCACTGAGGATAATAAGATAGAAGAATTCGCCATTCCAGAGTTTGTTCCATGCATGAAAACAGAAACTCCATCTTTAGCGAGTGGTGGCGATTTCAAAGAGGTAAGAACATTATTGGGTTACTACTTGTTGCATCTTATAAAGGGAATGTCCCGAACGCCATTTTCTTATCACCAATCCTATTTAGAGATTACAGAATTGTGTATTTAGACTGTAGTGATGACAAAAGGAAGCTCTCTGGTGTTAAGGTACAGGAAGCACAAGATGTCTAGATTGATGGTAAAGCATTGTATTATTCGACTAGTGCTGGACTCAAACCAATAACCTCCCAATGTGTATACCATTGATCTGTTCAGTGATGTAATGGAGGATATCTTAATTCTCATAGGTGAAGGGTACATTATATGAAGCCAATCACGTTGTATTAGTTGCCTGTTGTGTATTTTGTATTTTTGTATGAGGAAGTTACAGTATTCTCATGGAGGAGATTGATGAGCTATTGTATAACCATTATCTAATGACACTAAATTATGTTGATTACTTTTCATAAATCATAGGGCACGTCCATTAGGCTTTCTGAAAATGAGTTTGCAATACAGAAAGATGCCATGTCATTGGATGAGTCTTAATCACTTATACTGAAAGTAATATATACAGGCAGGTTGTGTACCAAATGCTATTTAGTACATGGCATGTAATGTATTTTTTGTGGACAGGAGAGCTTTCAATGGAAAATATCAGTGGGGTATATGATAATAGCCTAATTATTTCTACTTGTGCAGAGTCCCTTCGTAATCATGCTCAATATATTAATTTCGGTGCATTCTCGGAGCAGTTGTGCTGCATCAAGGCAAGGATTTTCTTTTTCTTTTTCCCGCAATGTGCTGATTTTGTACATTCCCATTGACCATAATAATCTCCCTCTCTTTGATTTTCATTCAGCCTTCAGAGCTTTTCTTATAGGAGAATTATTGATATTGTGCACGTATTTCTCCGAAATATCACAGGGCTAAAATTGACCCTCGTGAAATCCCATCGCAAACAAACACATACCACCACAGACATAGACTTGAGCTAGTCACAGCATGAGAATGTTACTATTAGGACATCAGGTAAGGATTGGGTGGAGTTAGCTCAAAATACACGTTAATTAATGAAAAGAAAAGTTGTAATGTGCTGAAAAACACCAACCATATCAGATAAAATCGTGTCCTCACTCATGTATTTATCAAAGATCCCTAACCTACACTTTATTGGGGAGGAATGAAATTAGTTTAAGTTAATTGCAAGTAGGATTACAGATCCCCTTTATCTGCAATTAATTGCCACTTAAATGCATGTTTCCTTTTGGAATAAACGTATATTAACGTAGTCAAAATACTAAGGAAGAATTATTTACAACCCATTTACCCGACTTATTGGCGCTCCCTAGCCTTTACTTGGTTGCATTCTAAACAGTAAAAAAAAAAACTCTTAACACCTCAAGCAAGTTTTCACGGTCACTGGAGCACCGTCTCAATTCAGCATTTCCATCTCCTGAAGCCAGTTATTCGAACTTTGGTTGAACTCACCTTCCAGGCTTGAATAATTTTTCTCGTGCTCTTCAAACACGTCCTCAACTTCACGTTTAAATCACTATTACGTATACCTTATTTTATTGAAGTAATAGTTCTTTAATAGCCTCCTACAATTAATTTACGTAGTACAAATAATTTTGAACAATATGTCGGTGTAGAACTTTTAAGTTATAATGAAAGTTCAGTAAATCCACTTTTTTTCTACACCCAATAAACAATAATAACCTGCGCTCTATTTCACAACTTATACTCAATTCTATACACTGTGGTTTACGCTGGGTTTCGATGCTTGAATCTCTGTATCCGCCATCTCAGGCGTTCGACAAGATCAGTTTTGAGCGTAGTGTGGCATTTCTGGCTTCTTCGTTCTGTAGCCAATCAGCGTCTTCCTATATTCTTCTGGTTTGTTTGAAGTATTTCCATACAAAGTACGGTAAATGTCTAACTCAATTTATTTTATTGTCTGTTTCCTCAATCCTTATACTATTAATTTTGATCTCGTATTTCCAATAAATTCGACGGCTCGTTTCTTTCACAGCTTTCACAAGTAACTTTTTCATGCCCTGTCTTCATAGTTGTTCTCGGCTTACAATGCCGGAGATTGACTCGGTGTTATCTCGTGGTCTGACATAGAATTCAGATCTTCGTTCGGTTAATAAATATGTATTTAGATCAGCTGATGGCGTAACCCAAGTCTGGGATGTACAACATTTCTTATCTAGTTTTTGTACTGTATGTCGTAATTTTTGGAAGGAATTCAAAGTAATGTAAACGTGAGGAAAATGTATGCAAAGGAACGTGTTTGTGAAACAAGTTATTTCTCTGCAGGATGATACTGCTCTGATTGAGGAAGAATTCTCCATACAAGAGTTTGTTCCATGCATCAATACAGAAACTCAATCTTTAGCGAGTGTTGGAGATTTCAAAGAGGTAAGTACTTTATTGGGTTACTTCTTCTTGCAGCCTATAAAGGACGTGACCTGATCACCATCTTCTTCTCACAAATGCTATTTAGGGATTGCAGAATTGTGTATTCAGACTGTACTGATGACAACTAGAACCTGTTTGCTATTAGGTTGGGGAAAGTACGGAAAATAGATGACGTCAAGATTGAAGGTAAAGCATTATATTCTCTGACTTGTACTTGACTCAAACCCATGACCTCCCTCTGTGTATGCCGTTGCTGTATTCACTTAGGTTAAGTAGGCTATATCTTAATGCTCATAGGTGGAGGGTACATTATGTGAAACCAGCATATCCTAAGGACAATCACGTTGTATTAGTTGCCTGTTGTGAACTTTTGTTTTTCAGTATGAAGAAGTTACTCCAAACGATCCGATTATGCATGTTGATTTGTCGCATTATATTTCATCTTTCTTGGCAGCCCAGCCAAACGGGAATGTATATTTTTAGAAATAAATCCTTTCCCCTGTTCTGTAGTAACTCTAATAACTCCTGTTGATATAAAATGAGAATACATGAGGCCTACTGCTAGCAGTTAGAAGCATTATGTAGTGGCTACATATATATTAAATGGTCTAAAAATCACTCCCTCTAGAGGCGCCTACTGGATTACTGGGAGATTTTTGAATATGTATCTGCCCTAGTCAAATATTTTGCAGTGTTTTGGTAAAATGTTATTGTGGAATATTATTAATATGGCATATATGAGTGATGTATACATTTATTCTTAAAAGCTGAGCTGGTAAAACTATTGAGGATCAAGTCACGGAAGTGACATCTGCATGTATTACGTGCTGAGACTGAAATGGACCAAAGGATGGACTAGCATGAAAATGGGCTTTATAGTCTTGCTGCTTGAAATTTCAAAAATAATTCTACATTTTCTATCACACTTCAATTTATTGTAGTTTTGGTTTCATCTGTACATAGCTACCACACCCTCCATCCGAGGCAATCTGTTTCACATATTCTAATCTTGGTCTTTCTCTACCGTTCTTATGATCGACCCTATCTTCCATATCTAACTTTGCTATTCCTGGGTGTCTTAGTAAGTGTCCTACCAACCTATATCTTCTCTTCATTAGTAGTTGTCAGAAACATCTTTCCTCTCCTACTCGTCTTATTACTTAAATCTGTATTCGATGTCAACAGACTCCTCTCCTCTAACAATGCGTTCCTTGCCCGAGCCAACCTATTTTTATACCCTGTTTGTTTTGTCCATCACTGGTTATTTTGCTGAAGTAACACAAGTCTCCTACTGTCTTTAGCTTTTCACCTGCATATTTGACGACCTTAGGGGTTTCTTATTTCTTTCGGGTGCCTTCCAATATTTTTGTTTTTAATTATTTATTTTCATCGTGAATTCTTTCCTCAAGAGATACTGCATACCATTTAAAAGCTCATTCAAATCCTCTGGTGGAATGGCTAATATGATGATGTCATGGGCAAGTCTCAGAGTTGCAATTATTTTCTTTGAATCTCTAGTCCTACTTAGAACTCTTCACCAATTTCATTCATTTCTTGTTCCATTTATACATTTAAAAGTATGGATGATAAGTGGCGGCCTTGCCCTACAACCTTTCTGAATACCAGCTTCTCTCTAATGTCCTCCGGCTTGAGTAACTACTGTCTGGTTTCTGTAGAGATTGTGTAGCACCCTTTCTTTCAATGTACTTTATTCCAATCTATTTAAATATATTAAACAACTTACTCCAATCAACGTTATAAAATGCCTCTTGTAAGTCTACAAAGGCCATGATCTTTCTCTTATCGTTCTTCATTTTTCTCTCAAAATCAGCGTAAGACGTAGAACAGCTTCCCTTGTTCTTACGTTTCTCCTGAAGCCAAACTGGTTTTGACCCAACACTGTTTCTATCTGTGTTTCCAACCTCGTGTAAGTTATTCTAGTCAGGATCTCTGAATCATGAGTGATCAAGCTGAGTGTATGGTGATCTTCACATCTGTCAGTTCCTGTTTTGTTCGGTATAGGGATGATTACATTCTTCTTGAAATCAGAAGGCAACTCACCTGTATCCTAAATCCTACACGCCGTGTGAAATAAACCTGTTCAGACCTTCATCACGTATGCTGCGTGGTAATTTAATCGGTATATCATCTCTGCCTGGTGATTTGTTTCTGCTCAAATCTTCCAGTGATCTGTCAAATTCTGATTTACATGACCTACAAATTAGGGATATCTTTGATAAGTTTCAGAACTAGATGAGACTTCTATAATGCAGTAAGATATGGTCGAGAATAAGAAAGTAATTTCAGTCAGTTATACAGCTGATAAATCCTTACTCTTAGTTGATCTGTGCAGTAAAGTTACATTGCTATTGATTGTTTAAAAGCGTAATATAATAGTGAATACATTAATGATTCGTTCTTCTCCATAGGATATAACCGAAGAAACCAATGACGAAGAGAGTGATGCAAGTGGAAATCATATAAATGAGTAAGTGGACAACATAATAAGGAAAAGGTATTGCTTTATAATATGTGAAAACTAAATATGTTGTATGTGAAGAAGTTTTGTTGACAAAATGGGTCTATTCCCTTATTTCTGTATTTGTCTGTCTCAAGTGCACATTGATATTCACTTTTTAGTTGGCAGCTCAAAATCTAACTATTCTCATTCAGGGTTTTAACTGTTGGATGTATTAATGTATGTATATGCTATCCAGTATGAATGTTATTGCACTTATTACCTGCTAGTTGTACCTGCCATGCATTGCTTTGCCAATCAAGGAAAGAAAGTGCTTCTGTTTTAACTTTGTTTATTGAAGTGCGCACAACTCCTTAACAAAGTTCATTAGTTGAAATGATAAGTGCGCCAAAACGCATTTGTTGAAACGCCCAGCACACCACCTTTTGGGACATGGATTTGCTAATAAAGAAACTATCTCGTGCTTGCAAAAATTATTTGTTGAAACGGAAGTCAAAATTTCATAAACATAAAACCACAAGTGGATTGTGGTTCTTGTTCTGGAAACATAGCTGTGCATTGACACAATGTAATGGTCGCACCACGCTATTCCTTCATTTCCTTCTTTGTACGATGTCCCGAACAGCAGTGTTCCATTATTTATCGTTTTAATGAACAAATGTACAATCAGGGAAATACCATGCAAAATTTAGGGACATATAACCTCGTAGTTCCGCCCCTTAAAACAACGATAACTAACCAACCATGCAAACCTAATACATTTATTGATTATGATCATAATACCTGGGATATGTTAATGCCTTTTCCGCAAATGTACAGTGAAAGTAAGTTAAGGCGTAATATGAATACTTTAAATAGGAGAAATATAATAGATCAGCTATATACAGAAGTAGTGTGTTTTAAGGGCTCTAAATCCTCCTACGGCTTTCCTCTTTCAAGATGGTGGCGGCGTGATATCTCTCGAACTTATGGTCGGATTTTGACGAATGAGGTGACAATGAACTCGGGATGACACCCCCTTTCCAATGGATAACATATTTCCACTTCAAAAATAAAACCTACCCCTACTGGGGGGTGAAATTTAAATTTTTCAGAAAATCTCGCTTTTCAAGTGCAACATGTGAGAGTTTGCCAATATGGAATTAAACGTTGTTCTACACAAGAGACATGTATACGGTAAAAAGCCAATATGAATTAACATGCTTGGTTTTTTTTACGCATGCCCTCTCATAGCTTTTGTAAGAGGGCGGGCTTTTTAAAGACGGTGGCTGTAGCGTAACATAACCTAGCCCAACCCACGAGGGGTGATCAAAAATATTTCAAGCGGCGCTTGTCGGTAGACAAACCAATAATCAAAGAGGGGCATTTTAGGCCTTGAGGCGATAGCCCCTTTTGATTGATCCCTGTTGATTGGTCCCTTTTAATTGATTTCTGTTGATTCGTCCCTTTGGATTGGTCCCTGTTGACTAGCCCCTTTGGACGGGTCCTTTTTGAAGGGAGTTATTTTTGATGGATTCTTTTTGACAGGTCCTTTGTGACAGGTCCCTGTTGACGGGTCATTGTTGACGAGCCTCTGCGGACGGGTCCTTGTTGACGAGTCCCTGTGGACAGGTCCCTGTTGATGGGTCATTGTTGACGGGTCCCTATGGACGAGTCCTTTCTGACGGGTCCCTGTTGACAGGTCATTGTTGACGGGTCCTTGTTGACAAGTCCCTGTTGATGGGTCCCTCTTGACAGGTCCTTTTTGACTGTTCCCTTTGGACCGGTCCCTTTGGCCTGGTCCCTATGGACTGGCCCATGATTGATCCAAATTATATCAAATGGCCTAACTACATTTATGTGTAAAGCAGTGTGTTGAACTTACGTTGTTCGCCAGTCCCCACTACTACAATTTGATAACGATATGGAAGGAATTGATTAACCAGACATGAGTTAACTACCAACGAAACACTTTGGCGACTCTGCTTGTTATTGACCAGTGAGTAGGGTTTTAGAAAAACTGTTTGCTATTTCGGGTTATATACAAAAATTGCTTGGACCTACTGAGCGACTATGTTTGCTAAACAATACATTTTACCGGAGACGATTAGGATTCTTATGTAGCTCAGACAAGGAAAGCATGTCTACGGAATCTGTTGACATTGAATATAGATTTAGGTATTAGGAAGTCATTTTGAAGGCCTTTGTCTGGAGCGTGGCACTCTATGAAAGTAAAACTTAGACAATTGGTGTGACAGAAAAGTGGAGAATTGAAGTGTTTGAAATGTGGTGTTACAGGAGAATGATGAAGATTAGATGGGTAAATAGGGTTACAAACAAAGAGATATTAAGACGAGTGGGGGAGAAGAGATGTTTCTGGCGACTGCTAATGAAGTAAAGACATAGGTTAGTAGGACACATACTATGACACCCAAGAATAGCAAACTTAGTTATGGAAGACAGGTTCGAGGACAAGAACTGTAGGGGTTGACCAAGTTTAGAATATGTTAAACAGATAGCCTTGAATGTAGGTTGTGGTAGCTATATAGAGATGAAACGATTAGCTCGGGATAGATAGGCGTTGAGATCTGCATCAAACCAGTCAGAAGACTAAAGACTCAAACAACAACATGTAAGTTCACCAAAATAATGTTGTGTAACGGTAAATGTTAGTCAACGAACAGTAATGCATTATTAAAACCTATGACACGATACCTAAGAGCTTTTCTAAAATTATTTTAAAATGCCTTTAACCCTATATTAAACACCCAGTTCACAAGACTCATAACTGCAATGTTATGGTAAAACAAAACAAAATCTACAGCGTGTCCCTAAAGTCCGGTAACACTTTTCTTAATTTATTATACACAAACCACAAATGATACAGCTGTCCTATATATGTCATATTAAAGAGGAACTCAAATGGTTTTGTTAGACACTACCGCCAATGCTCGTCGTTCCCACAGTCGCCGCAGTTAGCGCTATTGGCCACATTTGTAAATATGTCGACTTCTGGCGGAGATCGGGCTCTGTGTGTTGGAATTCCACACGAATAAGAGTGCTACAGATGTGTAACGGAGGTTTAGGACTAAGTAGCGTAAAGAAGCGCCAAGCAGGAAGTCTATTTACGCCTGGTATGACAGGTTTGTGCGTTCTGGTTGCTTGTGTGTTACGAAACGAAGTGGCCGACCAACAGTGAGTACAGAGACCGTTAACCGTATGAATGAGGCATTTGTAAGAAGTCCGAAAAAATCTGCTCGTAGAGCATCCCGCGAGCTGCAAATACCACGTACGACAGTATGGAAGACACTACATAGGAGACTGTGTATGAAGCCGTACAAATTACAGCTCTTGCAACAGTTGAAATGAAATGACAAACAACAGTATTATGAGTTTTGTATCAGAGTGCAACAATGGATGGCAGACGATAACAACTCCCAGAATCGCATAATTTTCAGTGGCGAGGCGACTTTCCATACAAATGGTAAAGTCAACAGGCATAACTGTCGTGTGCGGAGGACCGCAAATCCTCATTAATTCCTCGAATATCAGCGTGTTTCACCTAAAGTAAATGTTTTCTGTGCAGTGTCATCACGGAAATTTTCCGGAACATTCTTCCTCGCCGAAAACACTGTAAATGGGCACTCACACCTGGATATGATACAGTCGTGGTTGTTCCCACAATTGCAGGAAGATTCCGACAATTTCCTGTTCCAGCAAGACGGGGCCCGCCCCATTACCATTCTTATGTCCGTGATTTTATGAACAACAGGTTACCTCAGCGCTGGATTGGACGAGCAGGGAATAATAACTGTTTTGACACGTGGCCTCCCAGATCTGCAGATCTCACTCCCTGTGATTTCTTCTTATAGGGTATATCAAAGACTGTGTGTATGTGCCACCTTTACCACAAAATCTCGAGGAACTCAAGCGTAGGATACAAGACGCTGCCACCACTGTATGGGATGATATGCTCCCAAAAGTGTGGCAAGAGTTCGATTACCGTGTAGATATTTGCCGAGTTGCACGTGGTACCCATATCGAGTCGATGTGAAATCAAACAATGAAGAGAAAACCATTTGAGTTCCTCTTTTAATATCACGAATACTGTTTATGAATTCTGTATAATTTGTAGTTTTTATGTAATAGGTTAATACATGTGTTAAGAAAAGGGTCAGTGTGAAATCAAACTATGTGCAAAACCATTTGAGTTCCCCTTTAATATGACATTTACAGGAAAGCTGTATCATTTGCAGTTTTTGTGCAATAAATTAAGAAAAGTGCTACCGGACTTTAGGGACACCCTGTATATTTCAAAACAAGCAAATGGTTTAATCGATGTTTACTGGAAAAAGTTTTGTAAACACTCAAATCCACAAGACTAATTAAATTTGTAACTGTCAGGTTAGCTGAGTGGTTAAAGTGTTTGACTTAAGAACAAATTTCCTGTACAAGGAAGCAAGGGTTCGAATCCCTTACCTGACATAACTATTGCCTTAACATGGCTTGGCCACACTGTATTATTATGATACTCGGTACACAAACCATAGATATAGTGTATTGTTTAAGGCCACTCTTTTTCTGAACATAGTCAGAGACTGTTGATGGTTAACAATTGCATTAATAGTGGGACATGGAGATAGTAATTAAGAAAAACAGACAATACCCATACAATATTTTTATTAATTTCGTTTTATAATAGTTACACACTGAATTCAACACTATCTCTTTACCATTGTTCGATATAGATTTTTAAACACAACGCTTGTTGTAGATCCTTTTATAACTTTCTCCATGTACTCTTGTTCTTAAAAACTGGGGAAGCCGCAATGTTTTTATATACATAAAACCCTCATCCTCTTCTTTTTCATAATTATCATCATCATCATCATCATCATTCTCAACATCACTAGAACTATCCAATCCCTCTTGTTTGTTTTCCACAGGGACCGCTTGTAGGGTCTGCGTTGCTTTTGATAGTGTTAAGGGTCTTTTGAACGTTGACATCTGTCTTAACATGACTTTTTGAGGTGATGATAAATGCTTTTTAACAAACAATGCACTATCTTGAGCAGCTATATATTTTTCTTGGACTTGCTTTATTACCTTGGTTAGAGTATTTTGGGTATTTAAATGTGTATTAATTTGAGATTCACAATGATGTTCGTTTGAAGTAAGTACATTGGAGTCTTTTGTTTTAATCATTCCTCGACACTTTTTGGATCGTTGTTTTGAACAACGCCAAATAACAGTTCCATCTTTATTGGTTGTTTTTACAATACATGTTTATCCTTTATAAAAGACACATGGCTTGCCATGACTGGTTGTTGAGACTTCCATATCAACTAATACATATGAATTAAATTTTAGTAAATTCACATGAGCAATCTTTAGATTACAAGCGATTTACACACACACACACATACACACTTTCCTAAATGTCAGGATTTATGGATGTTGTTTTCCGCCAACAGCTGCTTACTGCATATGACAAGGCTGGAGACTGGTAGGTGAGACTGTTTTTCACGATGTGAACACTGTAACAGGTAGTAGTCAACTGACAATATTCTTATACCCTAGTCAAGGTTAACAGGTACTTACTGCGTATGACAAGGCCGTACACTCGTAGGTTATACAGTTTTGTTTTTGTTTGGTGCTAAGGATCTCATATATACCCTAGACATGTTAGTTCTGAAAACTTAGTGGTTAATTGTATATATTGAATTTAAATTCACAGCTTATACAAGCACGTTTTGCAAATGGGAGGGGTGAGAGGCTGGCAAAAAAGGAAATGTTTTAGTTTAATGAAACGTCATGTACTAGTTGACGTTATTTATAGTAGGCGCAATTGATAGTAGGCGTAATTGATAGTAGACGTGATTAAAAGTAGACGCAATTATACTAGGCGTGATTGATAGTAGGCGCAATTGATAGTAGGCGTGATTTATAGTAAGCGCAATTCATAGTAGACGCAATTGATAGTAGATGCAATTGATAGTAGGCGCGATTGATAGTAGGCGCAATTTGACATGGGCGCGACTGAGAACATCTTTGATATCACAAAGTTACAGTGTCAATGTTTATGCCAAGTACAAGGCAGAGAGGGGATATTTTAAGACTTAACCTCAGCTCACCTAACATAACCTAATTTTGTCACGTGACATGTTCTACAAGTTTAGACTTGCTTTAAGACTGATTATGACGTCATAGATAAATGAGAGGGGTAGGAGGCTGACAAAAAAGGAAATGTTTTGGTTTAATGAAATGTCATGTCCTTGTAGGCGCGATTGGTAGTAGACGCAATTGATAGTAGGTGTGATTAATAGTAGACGCAATTGATAGTAGGCGCAATTCGACATGGGCGCGATTTATAGTAGACGCAAATGATAGTAGGCGCGATTGATAGTAGGCGTAATTAGACATGGGCGCGATTTATGGTAGGCGCAATTGATAGTAGGCGCACAATTGATAGTAGCGTGATTTGTAGTAGGCGCATTTGATAGTAGGCGTATTTGATAGTAGACGCGATTCATAGTAGGCGCAATTTATAGTAGATGCAATTGGTAGTAGGCGCAATTGATAGTAGGTGCAATTGATAGTAGGCGTGATTGATAGTAGACGAGATTGATATGGGCGCGACTCAGATCACTTTTGATATCACAAAGTTACAGTGTCAATGTTAACACAAAGTACAAAGCAGAGAGGGGATATTTTAAGACTTAACCTCAGCTCACCTAACATAACCTAACTTTACCTAACCTAACTTTGTCACGTGATATGTTCTACAAGTTAAGACTTGCTTTAAGACTGACTATGACGTCATAGATTGATGGGAGGGGTGAGAGGCTGACAAAAAAGGAAATATTTTGGTTTAATGAAAAGTCATGTCCTAGTAGGCGCGATTGGTAGTAGGCGCGATTAATGGTAGGCGTGATTGATAGTAGACGTGATTGATAGTAAGCGCAATTTGACATGGGCGCAATTTATAATAGACGCAATTGATAGTAGGCGCGATTGATAGTAGGCTCAATTTGACATGGGCGCGATTTATAGTAGGCGCAAATGACAGTAGGCGTGATTGATAGTAGACGTAATTGATAGTAGGTGCGATTGAAAGTAGGCGCGATTGATAGTAAGCGTGATTTATAGTAGGCGCAATTCATAGTAGACGTGACTATCCCTAAAAGACAAAAGCATGTAAAACATGTTATACCAATAAAATAATCGAATAAAATAAATTGTTGTTGTTATTTCCCATGTCTATTTTCATACCCTAAACTATACATGGAGTACATTTTTATTTTTATTTTTACTAGAATGGGATGTAAGTCAATGTCATAGGTGTACTTTAGTCACTGATAGTCATTGTGTAGTCAGTTGGACTTGGTCAGACAAGTGTGAACATGTTGCGCACACTGATTGTGGAGTGCCAAGGGTTTAATATTTATATTTAAGGAAGTGGCCATAATCGATTGTTCCACTTTTTGGATATCACAAGCTACCCGTTTGGCAAAGTGGGTGCAAAAGTGAGTGTAAGGGTGGGTGCAAAGTGGGTGCAAAAGTCAGTGTAAAAGGGAGTGTAAAAAGTGGGTGTAATAGTGGGTGCAAAAGTGAGTGCAAATGTGGATGTAAATGCGGGTGCAAAAGTGGGTGCCGTTTATGGTTGGCATGAATTTTACTAGAATGTGATTTGAGTAAATGTAATTTCTAAACCCAAGTAGTGTTTAGTCAGTTGGTTTTGATCTATGCAAGCGCAAACATGTCGAATACACTGGTGATGGATACTCAAGGCTTTAAGGTCAACGAAAACAAGTATATATTTAAAGAGGTGGCTATTATTGATTGCACAGCACGCGGGTTACCATATCTTTTTTTCGGACTAGTGTTTTGACATTTGAAAAGTTTTTTTTAAAAGCAACGAAGTTGTATCTATTACACTGCATTGATGATCACTCACACTTAAGGCCTCACTATTTTTACTTTTTAGCTCACTTTGACACTGTTTTGAACGATGTTTTGAACAACGCCAAATAACAGTTCCATTTTTATTGGTTCGTTTTACAATATACGTCTAACCTTTATAGTATGCATATGGCTTACCATAACTATTCGCTGATACTTCCATATCAATTGTCAAGCATGAAATACTCTACAATAAATTTCGCTCGATAATAGAAATAATAGTTTAAAGTGAGTGCAAAACTGGGTGTAAAAGTGGGTGCAAAAGTGAGTGTAAAAGTGGTTGCAAAAGTGGGTGCAAAGTGTATGTAAAAGTGGGTCAAAAGCGGGTGCAGTTTATAGTAGGCAGGATTTTTACTAGATGTGATTTGAGTAATTGTAATTTCTAAACCCAAGTAGTGAGTAGTCAGTTGATTTTGATCTATGCATGCGTAAACATGTCACATACACTGATGATGGATACTCGAGGCTTTATGGTCAACAAAAACATGTATATAGTTAGAGTGGTGGCTATTATTGATTGCACAACAGTGAATCTATTTTTGAAATTTTGACAACGGGCCTAAGTGCACTTTTGTTAATATCTTGCGAACCAAATGACTAGGGCATTGTATGAGGTATTGTTGGACTTTTTGCCGAAGACTGCTGGTAAACACCTATGTTACCACGGCCTTTTTAAAGATGGCGGCTGTAGTGTAACCTAACCTAATCCAACCCACGAGGGTGATTAAAAAGTATTCCAAGCGGCGCTTGTCGATAGGCAAACCAATAATCAAAGAGGGGTATGACAGACCTTGAGGCGATTTGCCCCTTTGGACTGGTCCCTGTTGACTAGCCCCTTTGGACGAGTCCTTTTTGAAGGGAGTCATTTTTGACGTGCCCCTGCTGACGGATCACTGTGGACGGATCCCTGTGGACGGGTCCCTGTTGACAGGTCCTTTTGACTAATCCCTTTGAACCGGTCCCTATGGGTTGGCCCATGCATTTATCCAAATTATGTCAAAGGGACCGGTCCAAAGGGATTAGTCAAAAGGACCTGTCAACATATTGGCATTCAAACTCTCACATGTTGCACTTGAAAAGCGAGATTTTCTAAAAAATTACAATTTCACCCCCTAGTAGGGGTAGGTTTTATTTTTGAAGCGGAAATATGTTATCCCTTGGAAAGGGGGTGTCACCCCGAGTTCAATGACACCTCATTCGTCAAAATCCGACCATAAGTTCGAGAGATATCGCGGCGCCGCCATCTTGTAGGAGGAAAGTCGTAGGAGGATTTAGAACTCTTAAAAACACACTACTTACAGACAATGAATCGAAATAAAGTTGGTACAATACAATATCATGCATTTACTCGCTGTTTTAGTACGGTAGAGAATCATTGTCGTAATACAGTATACCGAACCTTGTGTAGCAGAACTAAGAAGAAATGGCTTCGTTTCCAACCCCAGCCATTCTAAAAGTTGTTTTCCATTGCTTCCCCACTTCTACCCTAAGCTGGGATTGTACCTAAATTCAGATCATGGCTGCCTCCTACCCAAACCTTTTCCCCAATTAAAAAATGCATTAGTTAAGCCAGCACAATAACACAGGTTATCAAACATGTACACAGCATCGATGACCATGATGTAAACCATATTGTCATTAACCATCACCAATGTATATACTCCATTGGTTACTGGTCCTAACCAGCGCACGTGGGGGGTGATAAGAGCCCTGCACTCACATTCAGTGTTTATATCAATGTACACTCACAGTTCACCAAGAAACAAAACCCACGTATCCTGGGAATGATGAACCCCCGCATATACATTGTCCCAAACAATGTACGTATTAATCTTGCCTACAATTCTACACCAGGTGACTTAGTATCGCTGCCTGCTCGCAGCATGGAGCGGTGATATAGTGTGAGGCGTGTTGCCTATACATTATATAGGCCGTGCTTCATATCGTCAAGTAGTGCAATGTGAGAGCCATGTGAATTATCTTGGTGAGGTAAGTAGTTCGAATCCCACCTTGGTCACAAACTTTTGTCATTGTTTTTGTTGGATCCAAGTTTTAATAAAAAAATAAGATTGGTTTTGGCATTGCCAGAAAAAAAAGAAGCAGCGATTTAATGAAATAAAATTGTCAGCACTAGAAAATGAAGTTGCCAGTGTCCAAAATTATAATGTAGATTGTTGTCCAAAACTTGGGCTGAGGCATCTGCGGGTTCATGAATCCAGGACCAATGGGTGGAGTGTCCAGCAAGTTTAATGGAGGACTGTGGTTGTGCTGGAGGTGCTGGCTCAGGTCTGGACCGAAACCTGTATTGCGGCTGCGTGAAGATGCGGCTGCTTTTCCTGGGTACAATATGAAGGCGAGGCACAAACCGCAACAACAAAGGTCGTGGACAATAACCTGGTTTGTGTCAGAATCGAGTCGACTGCGTCGCGCAGGTTTGTCTAGTGATGACTCCGTGTGTCCTGGAGACTGCCACTCGCCTGTAGATTGAGCAGTTGCTTGTCGGCCCCCAGAGTTCGCACATAAACAGCAGAGCGGGTATAACACAACTGCGTTATCAGAGCTAAGGGAACGGAGCTGCGGGTTCTCCGGGAGGTTGCAAAATGGTCTTCAAAATCTGGGTTCCAATTACTCAGGGACACACATTTCCTGCCTCAAAACTAGTCGTGTCACAGAAAAAGATACACTCCTATATATTTTATGTTATCTGACACGATGAAATTTAATTAATCCTAGCGCACAAACTGTGCACTGGATCTAGCAGCAATATATCAAGTCCCCTAAATTCTTGGATTACCACTCTATTACATACTAATTGGCTACCAGAGACACGCAATCCCGCTGTGATAACTTCTCGTGTCATCTTTCGTGTCCTCTTTCCTTACCCACGCTGAAACTAGGGTATCGTTCTGAACAAACTATCACAATGACCGTCTGTCTCTAGTCATCATGCATGCTAATAAGCCTACAACTGCTGTGTCACTCTCGATTGACTTACTGATTCATTGCAGCCCACTTCGTTGACTGACTGCACTGTCGTACACATGTCACTGAACTGCGTGGCATTCCGTATACGTTTGGAAGGTTAGTCTGGAATTTTCCAGATGGAGTGGATCTTATGGACGTTACATGACTTAAGCATTGTCTTATGGTACACACTTACATCATATTGCATCTTAATGAAAAGAAAAAGGAAAACAGATAGTCTCATAAGTTAACATTAAATTCAAAATATAGTCCATTGAAGCAGGAGTCACTGAGGTATGTTACCACCTTAGGCTCGTAGAGGACAGTGCTTCATCGTTTGTCTGTCGGCTCCACAGTCACACTCTCATCTGTTTCACTTGAAAAAAGAGTCTACACAAACACCAGAATTGGTCCTCATCCGGTTTAATTTCGACCAAATCTAACGAGGAAGATCAAATCCAGGTACTTCAGATGTGATAGATGACATGTCTCGGCATTCCTGTGGAGAAAAGATCTTCCAATCATGAGACCACTGCTGGACTATGTCCAAGTTCTCATTAATAAGTCTCGTAGCTGTCTTCACAGGGGGCTGCCTTGAGCGAAGTCTAGGTAGACAAGCAGCAGGTATGTCAACATGAATAGGGGGGTCCTGATTTTGAAGTATGTTGTGGTTTGCTTTGACCAGGATATTACACCTGTGGGGATGGGGTGGATGATTGTAGCTCAGAACAGGAAGCCATTGAATAGGGCTTCATTTAATGGTACCAGATATCAATCGCATGGTCTTGTTGATTTCAACATCGATCTTCCCTATGCGAGGGCTGTTAAACCACACAGGGGCACAATATTCAGCTATAGATAGAGCGAGGCTAATTGCAGAAGAACGAAGAGTTGAAGCATTAGAGCCCAGTGTTGTTCATATAGTTTCTGGTTGGTGTTGCGTGATTTCAACTTCGCAGTAGTCTTCAAATGATGTTGTTTGAAGGATAAGGTTCTGTTCTTACGTCATCAAATTCACTCAAGTCCTATTCCACTACCTAGCATTTAAGAAATATAATCTATATATTTTCACCAACATCCCACTTAATTATTATTATTAAAAGAAAAGCGCACAATGTGCAAATACATATTTGTTAATATGATTAATTATGCTAATGCCAGTCTTATTATTGAAGTTTTCCTCATTTTACAGTTTTGTGCGTGGTACCTTTCACAATGATCGTTGCACAAGTCACATACACAGTATTCATTCGGTTGGTGGAAATTCTTGGTTTTTGCAGAATCTATAGTGAAATCCATGGGTGGCGTAACGTATTATTACGTTTCGTAGTTCGTAATTAGTTTATTTCCACTCTTCCGTCATGAACGCATCAGTGGAGTAAAAGTCGGACCAACCGGCATTTCGTTTTTCCTTTAAGGTTCGGCGTACATTCTCATAGGCTTTGGTGTTTGGTAGGTAAAACTGTATTTTGATGTCGTCGATGAAGTAGTCCTCCTTAGTTAATACATATGTCAATCTTGAAGGGGCAGACTTTTCTATGCCTAAAATCCTCTTAAGATATCGAGCCTTGACTTTTTCTATTATCATCAGGTCGCTGAGTGTGAGTTTTTCCCAGGTAATGCTAATCCCATAGGTTGCTATTGGTGATACGGCTGTTCTGAACAGTAGCATTGCTGTACCCAATGATATTTGTTGAGGTTGTTCGATGTGGTAGATGGCTTTTTTTGCTGCGGCCGCTCTTTCTTTAACGTTGTTATTGTAGGATGTTAGAATAGTTTGGAGGGTGACTCCGAGGTACTTGAATTTCGGCACTACTTCTAGTGGTTTGTTGTGCAGAGTCATTGTGTTTTTAAGTGCATGCCTTCCTCCTTTCCTGAAGGTCATCTCTTTGGTTTTGCTGTGGTTAATTTGTAGGCCATTTCATTCAGTCCGTGTGTGAGCCTGTTGAGGACTTCTTGGAGCTCTTCTATGTTTTCTGAACTTATTGCCATGTCGTCCGCATAAAGTAAAAGTGATGCTGATGTATCTATGATAATTTCTGTGATGTCGGCTGTCATGATGTTGAATAATATTGGGCTGATTGGATCTCCTTGTAGGATTCCGTTTATTTGGGTTATGTTTTAGGATAGGGCTATGCTATCTGATATTTGGACATAGTTATATCTGATGATATTCGAGATTATGATTACTGACGGATGTGTAGCCCCTAGTAGGTGATTGAGTTTCCGGACGAGCGTCGCTCAGTCAATGAGGTCAAAAGCCTTACGGTAGTCTATGAAGACAAACAAAGTATTTCTTTCCTGGGTGCCTCATTGTATCCTGGGCTTGTTCAATTAGATATTTCACGGCATGTAATGTGCTTCTTCCCTTTCAGAAGCCGAATTGACTCTCCGGTATCTAGAAATCTATTTCTTCTGTAAGCCTGTTTGTTAAGATTTTCATGAATACTTTGAAGGATGTATTTTCGAGAGCTATACCTCGGTATGTATCAGGGTCATCAGTTTCTCCTTTCTTGAACATCACTTTGTTTGTTGACGACCTTCTTTGCTCTGGGATTTCCCCAGCGAGTATGCATGTGTTGAATATTTCTACCCAGTAGTCTAGCATGACAGACAGAGAGTATTTTAGGTGTTCATTGCAGATACTGTCAGGACCGGGGGCTTTTCCATTTTTTGCTGTTGTTATTGTATCAATAATTTCCTGTCTTTTTATGGGGGTGTAATTTACTGTCATTGTTACTGGAGTTAATTCAAACGCTGTTGACTGGTATTGATGATTGAGAATGCTTCTGAAATGGTTTTCCCAGGTTTCCAAAGAGATATTGCTCGTTACTGGTGATTTTGGTTTCCTAAGCATTAGGAATGGGTCATTTTGAGCGTTTGCAGTGCATCTCCTGGCATCTTCTTCAATATAATCCGTTCTCGTCTTTTTGATTAGGGATTTATATTTCCTTCTTTGTTTGGCGTATTGTTCCAGGTGATTCGGTTCCGATGTGTTCTTCGCTCGATGTAGTGCTAGCAGGGTCTTTTTCTTTTCATTATAACAGTCTTTATTGAACCATGGTTGTGATATCCTTACTTTCGTTTGAGTTTGACATGATTGAAGTGTTCTTGTACATATTTCCACTGCTTCAGTTAATTCATGCCGTTGAATTAATTGTTTTACTTTATCTATTTCTTCGCTGATATGCCCTAGTTTCTCTATATCTAGTTTCCTGGATATTTTATTCTTTGGCGGTATGGGTAGTTGGTCTTGGCAGAAGATTTCAAATGCAACAAATAGTGGAACCGTTATTAATTTGATTTGTGAGTTTTTTAAATGTAAGCCTGTAGGAAGAGTTAGGGAAGACAGGGTCCTACCTAGTCGTGAATCTAGGGAAAAGAATAACGAAAAAACGAATAAAGATTTATTAACAATGAATTAAACTTTGAAGAATTAACAACATTTAGATCACGATTGTGATTTATAAAAGTTTACAACATGTGAAAATCTGAAACTTAACGATAACAGGTTTATAATTAATAAACAACGTTAAATTGGGTACAAGTTTAAGATTTGTGGTAAGCACTAAAAATCTGAATAAGATTTTAAAAGTTGTGCTTAAATTAGACAGTTTTAACGTTTGTAACAACAATTATAAAGTAATTCTAGCTTTGCCGAATTAGTGAGATACAATGTGAATGCTTTAAGAATTTCCGTGTGGGAATCTTAAAAGTATGAACAAATATCTAAGATGAAATTAAAACAAAACAAAAAGAGAGAAATTAAGTAGAAGTTTCTATAACTTCTTATATTGACGCAGAAATTACTATTATAATTTATACAAATAGGGCAGGTCACTTATTGTGAAACCTGAAGAGAAAAATTAAGAAGAAGTTTCTAGAACTTCTATGTTTAAACAGGATCACGAGGAAAAATAGGGCAAGTTACCCTTTCGTGAAACCTGGATCAACAAGATTAATGAAAAGTTGAGTATGTAGAACATAAGCAATTCCTGTACTAGCAGAAAAAGAACATAGATTAATATGCAGTTTCTAACTGCTGATATTTAAACAGAGTGAATAAGCTATAAATGGAGAAAAGTTCGGAGGGCGCCTATGGTTTGGCGAGGCCTCATTGAAAAATGCATAAATTTAAAGATTAACCTAATTTGTTAGCAAAGAGTGGTGAGGAAGAGGAAATAGGAACTTTGTGGAGAAAGTTCTTGGCCTTATTTATTTTTCTCGGACGAGCGCGGCGCGGATGAGAAGTTGAACGAGCACTGTTTTCTCTTTAGTCTATTGACGTGGTTGAAATGTTCACTATTGTAGCACAGAAAGTTTATAGAAAGGAAAGTTATTGCGGTGGTGTAAAATAACTAGTTGCATTTTGGTTAGAGAGAGTCTATTGCGTTGAAAAATGTGTAGGTTATAGCTGAATGCAGTGGACGAATTCCCACGAAGGAAGATAAATTAGGTGTTGATTAGCTGTTCATAAAGAATATTCCGTGGTTAGAAAAGTATTTCCATATGTGAGTGGAAAATACTAGAAGGTTGAGCTTGTGGATGAATTGGCCTAGAAAATTCCTGAACAATCATAACTGTTGAATTGAGCAAAAAAGTCCAGCGGTGGAATGAGCTAAGTTTTCTACAGACAGTGGGTAATTTAACGATGTCCCACGTTGTGAGAAAATATCTCAGTTAATATGCATAAGAAATACTGCTTCATTTTATGATTAGCTTAGATAGACAAAGCCCAACATCGAAAATCCCGCGAAGATGGTTATTGCCCCACATTTCGCAATTTCACACTGTCTGTAAAATGATGGTTAAAAGGCGTGTAGCTATTTAAAAGCAATTAAAATGAGTTGAAGAACGTTGAAGTAGTACTTAGCTCATTTCTGATGAACGGCGATTCTCTTGGTGACCGTTAGTTAAGATCTGGACATGGCGTCCGATTTAAAAGTTTGTCTCTCGAGGAGAGGAGACGAGCTCTAGGTAAGCTCCAACTGGAAGTCTTGACGACTGAAGCACAAGTGAGGCCAGCTCAACGATGCGCGGAGGGACCAGGGAAGGAAAAAGAGTGGGGGTAGGAGACAAAGGAATATACATAAGAATGAAAAACTTTACAAAAATTAAGTATCTTGATGAAATGGTCTTCAAAGAGTTGATAGCAGGCGTCACTAGCGAAGCCTGGTGGATGGGAATGTAGACGAAGTCCTCTTGATCGCAGAGATGATAGTTGGCGATAGCGACGAGATCTGGTGGCCAGATTGGTAAGGAAGTCCTCTTGTACATAGAAAAATTGAGGAACTTCAGAGATTCGCTGCTAGATCACGCTAGGTGGGTCATGTAAGATATATATCTAGAACAGACTCACAGATAATATAAGCAAAGCGCATAAACAAAGAAAAACCAGGAAATCACTGTTGGTGTTTGCGTAAAAGGAAGTAATGAAATAAAGCAAAGAGCAGCAAAAGCTTACTCTGTCTACCGTGTATTCCAAGGAATACACCAAGGTGCACACACCCCCGGGAGCACTGTGCAGTAGTTAGGCTGATGTGCAATGTAGAGATTGGGGCAGCCTAAAACTAGGGGCAGACACCCCCGGGAGCACTATGCAGTAGTTAGGCTGATGTGCATTGTAGAGATTGGGGCAGCCTAAAACTAGGGGCACACACCCCCAGGAGCACTATGTAGTAGTTAGGCTGATGTGCAATGTAGAGATTGGGGCAGCCTAAAACTAGAGGCAGACACCCCCGGGAGCACTGTGCAGCAGTTAGGCTGATGTGCAATGTAGAGATTGGGGCAGCCTTAAACTAGGGGCTGACACCCCCTGGAGCACCATGCGTAGCAAACAATTAGCAGGAAATAGGGAGTAATTTGGCTGCGGGCGTGGTGGCAAGATTGGGCGTGGGGAAGAAATGTGAGTGGGTGGGTGTGCGACGATCGTGAAGGATATCCTGGGAAATAGGAGGAGCTTCTGTGAAGAATGGAAGGGAAGTACGTTTGGTGCGAGTGAGGTATTTAAAACGAAGGGAATGAATGTGCCTGAGAATAGTAGGGGTGAAGTAGTAGGGTGTGAAACGGGCCAAAGGGGTGTCAGGTTTAAGGTGATAGGCGATGCGAGTGGCATGGCGGTCGAAGATGGACAGCTTGAAATAGATGTGAGGTTTGGCGGTAATACAGGCAAGAGACTCATAGAGAAGAATGGGATGGATAAAAGTTTTGTAGAGGTTGAAGATTGGGGGAGGGGGGGGGGGGCGGCTTAAGGCCCCAGGTGTGGCCGGTGAGGGTACGGAGAACAGTTAGACGATGTTAGGCACGGCGGTATTGGGCGTTGAGGTGGTGGTGCCAGCGAAGGTCATTCTGAAAGGTAATGCCAAGATAGACGGCGTTGTTGAATTCAGGAATAGGATCATGGTGAGGGGTAAGAGGAACATTGTTACGAGGACGAGAGATACGTGATTTAGAGCGGAAGACGACTAGTTGGGTCTTGCGGGCATTAACAATAATGTGGGAGGAGAGGAGCCAAGATTCCAGGGTAAAAATATAGGTTTGGATGTGACGGGTAAGGGAAGGAGCAGAACGGGCTAGGGCGAGAGTTGCGAGATCATCCGCGAATTGGTTCAGACGGAGGGGCGGTGGAGGATATCGTAAGTAAAGAGGAGATATAGGAGGGGGGGGGGAGAGGTTACCCCTCAGGGACACAAGCGCGGAGGGGAAAGGTGTAAGAGGAGGCGTTGCGAATGCGGACAGAAGCAGAACGATGGTGGAGGAATTGGTAAATAAAACGAGTAAGGGAAGGGGGTGGAGGGAGATGACGAACTTTATGCATGAGGACGGGATGGTAAACGGTGTCAAAGGCTTTCTCTACATCTAGGCAAAGAAGGGTGGCGGTATGGCGAGGTTTCACAAATGCATGAAGAGAAGAGGTGATCATGAGTTGAGCGATGGGCGTGAAAACCAGTTTGGGATTCGGGAAGGAGGGGGAGAGATTCTAAGTATGACCTGATACGTTTGGTGAGAATGACTTCCAAGTATTTAGGATAGGACCGGGAGGAGGCTGATTGGGCGATAGGAGTGAAGGTGGGAGGGGGGTTTCTTAAGGGAACAGTAAAATAGAGGCGTGGCACCTATGGGAAGGGTAGACAATGGTAGTATTAATAGAACTGAGGTCATGAAGAAGGACTGGTGGTGCTTCCTGGACGTGGCGATAGGTTATGGTGTCAGCGCCCAGTGCGGTGAATTTGCGACGACGGAGGACTAAAGACATTTCTTCCGGTGTGATACGGCGATTGAGATGGTGGTTGAAATCGATATGAGCAATGTGATCAAAAGAAGGCAGGAGAGAAGGGCTAAGGGTGGGGTCATTGTGGCGGTGGAGAAGAGAGGAGTCGGGGTGAATGATTTTTGGTTTGGGGATGGGGGAGAACACTGTATAAAAATGAGCGGCAAAGACACCGGCTTTGGCAAGATCAGTGGTAGGGACGACAGTGAGAGTACGGATGAGGTAGATGGGACGGGGGACAAGGGTTGGGTTTTGGTGAGACGTTGAAAGGTGGGCCAAAATTGGGAAGGATCAGGAGTTTGGGAGAGTTTGGTACAGGCATTGTTCCAATAGGTCCGTTTAATGGCTTTGATGAATGATTTTGCATGGTGGAGGTAGATACAATGTTGGCGAAGATAATCGGGATCACGGGTGCAAACATAGGAGTGAAAGTAATCACGAGCGAGGTGGAGGAGACGAAGGGAATTTGGTGGGATAGGAGCTTAGGTGGGATGAAACGATCGACGAGGGATATGGAGACGATCAGCGGTGAGAATATCAGTTTCAGTAACAAGGGCATGATGGCTAGGAAGGGAAATAGGAGGGGTAGGATGAGTGAGAAGTGAGGTGATGGTAGCGCGGTGAGTGGTTTGGGTAAAGCAGCGGGAAGGGGGAGGTCGGGGTGGGGCAGTGGAATGGGGATGGTGATAAGGGCCGGTACATGATCACTGCCAATGAAAGGGACGATGGAAGTACACAAAGCGTGGGAGACATCAGAAGAAGATCGGGAGTAGAGTTGGAGATGGGGCGAGTTGGGGAGGGGAAGGGGACACTCACTCTGCGGATGCGGCGAAGAAGGGTGTGAAAAGCTTGATTATCAGCAGCAGAATAAGAATTAATATTATTATTGGTGACGAGAAGGTGTGATCAATATAAGTGAGAAAGTCATTAAGAGGAGGGGTACGAGGCGAGAGATAGAGAGTAACTATGGTAACTGTTTTGGACGGGGCAAAGACTTCTAAAATCAAATACTCGGGAAATGGTGAGGGAAATTATAGTGATGCTGAGTGACAGTAAGATTCCGATGGAGTCCAACAGCCATACCTCCTCGAGCTGCGAAATATGGATGATCAGCACGGTAGGCATTATACGGAGGTAGGTGTTGGGAAGGAAGAAAAAAGGTCTCATTAAGGACAACACCATCCGGGGAGTGTTGGAGAAGAGAGAGGTCCCTGTGGGGGTCCGGGCGCGGAACAACAAAAGTCCGCTGATGAGGCTGCTTGGTGTTCTTGGGCGAAACCACACACAAGGCACGGCATAAACCTAGAAAAATTGCTGAGTTTTTAACCGTTGGTTGTCAGTCAGGCCCTGTTTGATAGGCATTGACCTCATGATGCTCCCTGATTGGCCAGAGCCCTAGCCAGTCACGTGCTTAGAGAACTCTCTATGTATTGCTAAACCTGAATCTGTCATCGTCAATGAAATTATTGGGATGCTTCAAGGTCTCTTATGTCTCTTTTATTATCCTGTTTTGATATCTGGGAATTTAAGAAACAGTTTCGCACTATCAAATTCTATGGCGTATCTCGTGACGTCAGTTAGTTCAACTATTTCAGATCTGCAGTTTATTTGTTTTTTGTCTCGAATGTGCTCTGATATCCTAACAGAAATGCAACTTTTTGTGTACCCTCTGTATATCTCCCCACAGGAACAAGGCGCTTTGTAAACTTCTGCGTCCTGGTTCTGGCTCCTTTATCTCTTGTGTCCGCTTGTCCAGTGGTTGCTTAACCGTTATCACGTTGTGTTCCCTTGGCAACTTGACGATTCTATTTGTCACCCTCTGTATATTAGGCACAACAGATTTACGGTGGGGTCGATCTTCGTTCTTTCTGCAGTTCTTCGGCTTTGTTCTTTATTCCGTATGACCCGATTTATCTGTCCTTTGCTTTATCCATTAGCTAGGAGCGTATTCCAAACTCGTTCTTTCTCAACATTTACGCTATCCTTATCGCGGTTGGACCTGGTGAGGGGTGGCCTAGCTACCATGTCCCTCTGCGACGGTGGATGGCTTGACTTTGCATGTAAGTGCCGATCTGTATGAGTGCCTTTCCTAGAGACCCTGGGTTCAAGCGTGTTGTCTGTTCGTTTATAGACCAGAACGTCTACTAAGGCCAGTGTATTATTTTCATCTACTTCCATTGTAAAGTTGATGCTCAGATGTCTGGAGCATACGAAGTCTAGGAAGTCCTGAATTGAGTTGGGTCCATGTTCCCAAATCAAAAAATCTCGTTTTCGTTTCTGAACAAACACTCAAGTTTCAATGGACACTCCTTTACAGCTTCTACCTCGAATTTGCCATGAAAGCGTTGGCCAATAACGGAGAGAAGGGGGATCCCATGGCTGCTCCCTCCATGTGTTTAAACATCTGCCTATTGAAGATTACCTGATTATCTGTGTGGCGTCAGATACAGGAACCTTGGTAAATAAGGACTACACATCGAGCATTGCCAGTAGATCACCGTAACTGAAGTTTATACTCGCTATGATATCTACGAATCGTCGGGAATTTCTGACGTGAGAGGGTGGCGGAGGGAATAATGGATGCAGGACCTGATTCAAATATTTAGCAAGAGTGGGAGTTGGGAACGCTATGGCGCTAAATATTTGTCTCAGAGGCACACCGGTCTTGTGCATTTTAGGTAGGCCGTAGAACGTTAGAGTTTTTGGGTAGCGAGTTTCTAGGGATTTCTAATTCTCTTCTGTAATCGATGACTCGTTATTTAGACGCATCTTTGTCTTCTCTATTTTATTTTTTTGGGGATTCCTTGGGATCGCTTTATAAGCTGGATCTGATCTACGGCCCTGGCAAGTTTGATGTCCTGATAGGCCTCAGTTCTAATTTATCTGCTTCGAAGGTTGGTAGATGACGGGTAGAAACTTCTAGCCCGCAGGTAATATCTTCCCTAGGAGGATGTCTCGGTGTGATGGCCAAATTAAGTACATTGCTTCGGATGTAGGGTGTGGTAGTTTTCTACAGAAGAATGAATTGATAGCATCAAGATTAGGAAACATGAAGTGCAGTATTGAAAGCGTTTAATGGCTGATAACTCACAGAAAAACAATTACGATATTGTATCCTTGTCACACATCAATTTAGCCGCTTTTGTGAAATCTTACCCAATTATTCTTAAGAATAGACTCATTTTCATGAACATTGTTGAAGGCCAATCAGTGTTACAAAGGGTGGAGGAATGAGCACCTTGACCTTTGCGGCACCCGGCAACGACTTTTCATTGGCAGATTTTGGTGGCTAAGTTGCGATCAAAGTACACTCATGCTGTCAGAGCTATGAATCCAAAATCCCCGACAACTCACCTGTATAATCTACAGGTGTGTCTTGTAATAATGTAAAATGTTCCGACTGTATGTTCAATATATTATTGAAGAGTGGAAACGAAGTCAGTTCCCGGTATTTTTTGAAGACAAGTTTTCTGGTAATGGTATTAACGAAAGTTTTCCCAATTATATTTTTAGCCTATTTTATTTTATGAAAAAACAAGATGTTCAGTAAAGAACATATAGCCTACTTTCTCCTAAATGCATGGGTATTGTTATAACTCTTTGTTCTTTTCAAGGAGTATGATTGAATGTTGGTTGTAGTAGCTTGTTGAAATACAACGTGCTATAGGGATATTAAACATGAATATGAGGTGCCCTTTGCTAGTGCTACCTCTGTACCAAATTTCGTTCAATTCGGTTTCACCGTGTTTGAATTGATAGGGGGAATCGATTTGCACACATACTTGGCCACCATCTGCAAACTATTGGGCTGATGTTCTTGCAGTTTGGTCTGAATATGTTTCCCACATAAAGATATGGTGTTGCAAAATTTGGTAGAGACTAGATTATTAGGTTGGTCGTAATTACATTTTAGCTTTTAACATTTGGGTGGCCGCGATTACGTTTCCGTCAACATAGCGGTGATATAAAACATGACACTGAGGTGCCCTTTGCTATTGCTACCTCTGTACCAAATTTCGTTCCATTCGGTTTCACCGTGTTCGAATTGATAAGGGGAATCGATTTTCACACAAAGATGGCCGCCATCCGCAAAATATAAGGCTGATGACCTATTAGTTTGGTCAAAGGATGCTCCCTCCATAAAGGTATATTTTTGCTAAATTTGCTAGAGATCGGATGATTAGGCTAATCGTAATTTGATTTAAGCTTTGAACATTTGTGTGGCCGCCATTACGTTTCTGTCAATATGGCGGCGATATAAATCATGACACTGAGATGACCATTGCTAGTGCTATCTCTGTACCAAATTTCGTTCCATTCGGTTTCACCGTGTTTGAATTAATAGGGAGAATCGATTTTGACACAAAGATGGCCGCCATCCGCAAACTATTAGGCGAATGACCTATTAGATTGGTCAAAGGATGCTCCCTCCATAAAGGTATGTAGTTGCAAAATTTGGTAGAGATCGGATGATTAGGTTAATCGTAATTTGATTTAAGCTTTGAACATTCGTGTGGCCGCCATTACGTTTCAGTCAAGATGGTGGCGATATAAAACATGACACTGAGGTGCCCTTTGCTAGTGCTACCTCTGTACCAAATTTCGTTCCATTCGGTTCCACCGTGTTCGAATTAATAGGGGGAATCAATTTTGACATAAAGATGGCCTCCACCCGCAAACTATTAGGCTAATAACCTATTAGATTGGTCAAAGGATGCTCCCTCCATAAAGGTATATAGTTGCAAAATTTGGTAGAGATCGGATGATTAGGTTAATCGTAATTTGATTTAAGCTTTGAACATTCGTGTGGCCGCCATTACGTTTCTGTCAAGATGGCGGCGATATAAAACATGACACTGAGGTGCCCTTTGCAAGTGCTACCTCTGTACCAAATTTCGTTCCATTTGGTTTCACCGTGTTTGAATTAATTGGGGGAATTGATTTTCACACAAAGATGGCCGCCATCCGCAAACTATTAGGCTAATGACCTAGTTATTTGGCCAAAGGATGCTTCCTCTATAAAGGTATGTTGTTGCAAAATTTGGTAGAGATCGGATGATTAGGTTAATCGTAATTTGATTTAAGCTTTGAACATTTGTGTGGCCACCATTACGTTTCCGTCAAGATGGCGGCGATATAAAACATGACACTGAGGTGCCTTTTGTTAGTACTACCTCTGTACCAAATTTCGTTCCATTCGTTTGCACCGTGTTCGAATTAATAGGGGGAATCGATTGTCACACAAAGATGGCCGCCATCCGCAAACTATTACGCTGATGACATATTAGTTTGGTCAAAGGATGCTCCCCCCATAAAGGTATGTTGTTGCAAAATTTGGTAGAGATCGGATGATTAGGTTAGTCGTAATTTGATTTAAGCTTTGAACATTTGTGTGGCCGCCATTACGTTTCCGTCAAGATGGCGGCGATATAAAATATGACACTGAGGTGTCCTTTGCTAGTGCTACCCTTGTACCAAATTTCGTTCAATTCGCATTCACCGTGTTCGAATTGATAGGGGGGGACAGACATTCAGAGTACACACACTCACACACACACAGACACACACACAGACTCACACACACACATACACACACACAGACAGACACACTTTTTTCGCCCTGTGTTGATCTCATAAGTCTACTTTCATTTTTTGCAAAAATCGAAAGTAGGCTAAAAATAGGCCTATGAGATCACCTTTTGTCCGTGTGTGCGTATGTGTGACTGTGTATCCCTATTAACTTCTAAACGGCTGGAGCGATTTTAATGAAACTGGGTGAAGTCATAGAACTATTTTGGCCGACCTCGAGCGTGCCCTTCAAATGTTATTACATCTCACGAATCCAGCATGGCGGCTGTCCGAAATATTTCACCAGCATTCTATATTTTAAACTATCACCGATATCACCCTGAAATGTTGTAAGGTGATAAACGGCACTACTAGAATTACACCTGTGAGACTTTCAAAAATCTGGTAACTACAAAACCAACATGGCGGCCAAGCGAATTTGAGACTCTTAAATAGACTTTTCTCGCGATTTTACCATCCAAACGTAATGAAACTTGGTACAGAAAATGTTTATATGCATTGTAATGCACTGGCGTCTAATTTAGTTCAATTGTTTACATAACCTCTATATGGCGTCTGTGCGAAATATTTTACTGGCTTTCTATATCTCCGAAAGTATTACTGATATCAACCTGAAATTTTGTACTGCAATAAAGGGCACTGCTACAGGTTTATCTATGTAACTTTAAAACCTGTAAAGTACAAAACTAACATGGTGGCCAAGCGAATTATAAACATTTTAATAGACTTTTCTCACTATTTAGCCATCTGAGCGCAGTGAAATCTGGTTGAGTAAATGATTATACATATTATAATGCACTACTATCTAATTTAGTTCAATTGTTTACGTAACCTCAAGAAGGCGGTTGTGCGAAATTTTAAAATTACATTTTTGTTTCCTGTGTCGTAATCATACGATCGAATTGAAAGTTTGAATAATGAACCTACGCAATAATTTGCCTTTATCTGTACATATCTCTATAACCTATATATATAACAATCCAAAATGGCGACCATCCGAAATATTTAGACGGTTCTCAATATCTACGAATATTTTAGAACAATCGAAATGAATTTTTTATGTTCATGGGGGCTATAGGACTTGCAGTAACCTGGTGAGCACAAATCCAACATGGCGGCAACGCGAATTATACATATTTAAATGTGAGTTTCTCGCGATTTAACCATCTGAGTGCAGTGAAACTTTGTACGTTAAATGCTTATACAAATGTTCATCCATTGCCGTCTAATTTATTTCATTTGTTTTCATAACCTCAAGATGGCACCTGTCCGAAATTTTAAAATCTCGTATTTATTACTTCTTGAGTCCTAATCATGCGATTGAGATTTGAATATCACACGTACACAACTCTCTTCACTTAATAGTACATAAATAAAACTCCAACATAGCGACCATCTGTAATTTTTAGACAGTTCTCAATATCTACGAATCAATCACAACAATCAAACTGAAATTTTGTATGTTGGTAGAGGCAATTAACATGAGTAGTATATATGATAACAGGCTTAAGAGATCACCTATTGTCCGTGTGTGTGTGCCTATGTGTGTCTTATGTGTCTTTGTGTCTGTGGTGTGTGTGTGTGTGTGTGTGTCCCCTTATAACTTCTAAACCGCTGGAGCGATTTTAATGAAACACGGTGAAGTCATAGAACTTTTTGGCCGACCCTGACCGTGCCCTTCATTTTTTTACATCTCTCGAATCCAACATGGCGGCTGTGCGAAGTATTTCACCTGCATTCTATATCTTCGAATCTATCACCGATATCACCCTGAAATTTATTACGATGATTATGGTCTCTACTAAAAGTTCACCTATGAGACTTTCAAAAATCTGGTAACTACAAAACCAACATGGCGGCCAATCGAATTTGAGACTTTTAAATAGTCCTTTCTCGCGATTTAACTATCCAAACGTAACGAAGCTTGGTACAGAATATGTATATATGCATTGGAATGCACTGTCGTCTAATTTTGTTCAATTGTTTGAATAACCTCAAAATGGCGGCTGTGCGGAATATTTCACTGGCATTCTATATCTCCGAAACTATTACTGATATCAACCTGAAATTTTGTACGGCAATAAAGGGCACTGCTACAGATTTATCTATGTAACATTTAAAAACCTCTAATGTACTAAACGAACATGGTGGCCAAGCGAATTTGAAACATTTTAATAGGCTTTTCTCGCGATTTAACCATCTGAGCGCAGTGAAATCTGGTACAGTAAATGATTATACATATTAAAATGCATTGGCATCTAATTTAGTTCAATTGTTTACATAACCTCAAGATGGCGCCTGTGCGAAATTTTAAAATTAAGTTTCTATTTCCTTTGTCGTAATCATGCGATTGAAGTGAAAGTTTCAATAATGAAGCTGCGCAATAATATGTCTTTATCGGTACATACCTCTATGGCCTATATATATATATATATATATATATATATATATATATATATATATATATATATATAACAATCCAAAATGGCGACCATCCGAAATATTTAGACGGTTCTCAATATCTACGAATATTTTAGAGCTCTCAAACTGAATTTTGAATGCTCATAGAGGCTATTAACATAAATTCACCCATAGGACTTTCAGTAACCTGGTGAGCACAATTCCAACATGGCGGCGACGCGAAGTATAAATATTAAAATGGACTTTTCTCGCAATTTGTCCATCCGAGTGCAGTGAAACTTTTTACGTTAAATGCTTATACAAATGTTAATCCTCTAGCATCTCATTTATTTCAATTGTTTTTATAACCACAAGATGGCAGCTGTGGGAAATTTTTAAATCTGGATTTTATTACTTCTTGTGTCCTAATCATGCGATTGAAATTTGAATATCACAGGTATACAATAATCTTCATGTAATAGTACATAAATACAAATCCAAGATGGCGACCATCTGAAATATTTAGACGGTTCTGAATATTTACGAATCTATTTCAACAATCAATCCGAAATTTTATATGTTGATCCAGGCAATTAGCATGAGTAGGATATATGAAAATAGGCTGTATAGTTCTTCACGGAAGTACTTGTTACTTCTCAGATCTCTAAAATACTAGTATTCTTCTTCCGTGATAATGTAGTGGACTTTAAACTGTAAGTACTAATTATTTCAGGCTGATATGTCCAGATACGTCGGATCATGCTGTTAGGACGATTTACCGATTTGGTAATAGTGTAAGAAAATATGCTAACAGTGCACGTAGTGGAACATGTAATATCGAACAAAAATTTAAGTCAACCATTGCTAGTCGTATCGGTAGAAAGGCATATCCATGTAGCGTATGTGAATCGAAGTTTACCTCGAGAGGACATTTTAAAACACATATGCTCATCCATAGCGGCGTGAAGCCCTTTTCATGCAGCGCACGTGAATCCAAGTTTACCCAAAAAGTAAGTTTGAAAAGACACATGTTCGTCCATAGCGGCGAGAAGCCATTTTCTTGTAGCGTATTTGAATCCAAGTTTACCCAGAGAGCACATTTGAATAAACACATGCTCATCCATAGCGGCGAGAGACCATTTCCTTGTAGCGTATGTGAATCCAAGTATACCACGAGAGGAAATTTGAAGACACACATGCTAGTCCATAGCGGTGATAAGCCCTTTTCATGCAGCGTATGTGAATCCAAGTTTACCAGGAAGGTACATTTGAAGACACACACGCTCATCCATAACGGTGAAAAGCCCTTTTCATGCAGCGTATGTGATTCCAACTTTAAAGAGATAGGAAGTTTGAAAAGGCACTTGCTCGTCCATAGCGGCTTGAAGCCGTTTTCATGCAGCGTATGTGAATCCAGGTTTACCCAGAGAGCAAGTTTGAAGATACATATGCTCGTCCATAGCGGCGAGAAGGCATAGCGTATGCAAACCCAAATTTACCGTTCGAAAATCTTCAGTGGAACAAATGCGAGTCCATAGCGGTAGCGTATTTGAATCCAAGTTTATCCGGAGAGGACACATAAAGACACACTATCAAAATCCATAGCGGCGAGAAGCTAAACTCACGTAGCATAAGTGAATCCGATTTCTCCCAAAGTGTATCTTTGAAGAGGCACATGCTAATTCTGAGAGATACTTCCTAAACAACAGAGGCGAGAAACCATTCTTATGTAGTAAACCCAAGGTCATATTATCTTAAAAGTGAACATTTTATGCCATAACTTATGGTGGCAAGAAGCGATATTAATATAGTACAGGGAGATTATTTTGCTGAAGTGGGGCATTCGGCCAGCTACCAGGGGCGCACGCCTTTCGCCAGGCAACCGAAAACGGGCTGCAAATTGCGCGAAGGTGAAATCCGTTACATAGTACATAATGGTGAGTTCACCCAGCAAATCATGATTAAAGAACATACCTTTTCGCAGTAGATCCTGAAAATGTACTTTTTCAACTGAAAATCAGGCGTTGCATCGTATAATTTAGGTTTACACGTCGTAATTCCCTTTTGATGTGAGGGATATCTGCTGCCGTATATCGTTCTCCAAATCCACTAGAGTTCGGGAAATTGATTTGTACACTTCGTATTTTAAAATACCCCACAATTAAACATGAAACAGCCTAAGGTCTGTTCTTTGAATAATAACAGTAAACACGTTGGGTGGTACTGGAGTAGCAACATAATGTAACGCTGTAACTTTCAAGAGATTTTAAATTCAAGTGTTGAAGAATGTTGGCTCTTGTCATTCGTCAGCCGGGAATCTAGGTCTTATCTATTTTTTGTGCATCTCGTCGGAGCCCACCCAATTATTCCGGCTGCCTGGAGAGGCTAGCCAATCTATTAAGTACAGGAGACGACAAATACCGACTTGTAGGTGTGCTTGTTGCAACACCTACGAACAGTTAGTTTTTATCTAGCTCCACACAAGTATGGCTGCAAGGTTCACCACACAAAAAATAATTTTTATTTGCTGTACTTTTATTAAGAGCGAGTCCGCTACTGTTACTCGCAGAGCATTTC
Source organism: Meconema thalassinum (assembly GCA_946902985.2). Taxonomy (NCBI): domain Eukaryota; kingdom Metazoa; phylum Arthropoda; class Insecta; order Orthoptera; family Tettigoniidae; genus Meconema; species Meconema thalassinum. Next base: position 211,334,024 of record OX336398.1, read on the forward strand.
AACAGGATTTTCTGGTGGTAAGGTGCCTTCGAAGACTGTGGTTCGGATGGTTGTAATGAAGTTCAGATCTACGGCGTCAGTTTTAAATAAAAAATATTAAACGGAGACGTCGCGTTTGGACAGAAAGGAATTTAGAGAACATTTCAGTTCGATCATTAAGGCCAGGAGCAAAATCTTTGCGAAAACAAGCCAACGTGTCATATTCAACTGCTCTGAGGGCCGCAAAACTAATAATTGACCGTGCAAAATCACTCAGGTTCAAACCTTAAGTCCAAGAAACCCAGTGGCAATAGACAACTACAGTAATTGTTTTTCCAGTCCGACCACGAAGGAAGTTTAGACCCATAGTTAGTATTTTTCAGTGACGAGGCTTGGTTTCTTTTGCATAGACGTGCGAACTCACAAACCAATCGATACTGGTCACCTGCAATTCAAGACTGATCCACCAAATTACACTGCATGAACCAAAAATCAGTTTGAGGTGCGCAGTATCCACAAGAAGCATTATAGGCCCAATTTCATTACCGTTAAACTATTAATTCTGCTCGATACGTTCAGGTTATTTTGAATAATATCTTTGTCTGGTTAACAGACAGGGGAAGATTTTACTGGTTTTTCGAGCATAAATCATAGCATAGATCATAGGACACAATAAGTGCTGTATTTGGTGACAGGGTGATTAGTGCTGGATTGTGGCCACCTCGAAGCCAGGATTTAACACGGTGTGTTTTTTATTTGTGGGTAGGCCTAAAAGACAAAGTGTATCGGTCTAATCCTCGTACCCTAGGGGAGCTGGAGAACAATATACGGCAGCAGATATCCCTCATTACGGAAGGAAAATTACAACGTTTAAACGCTAATTTATTTGCACGATACAACACCTGTCTGCCAGCTGAAGGAGAATATTTTCGACATCTTGTGTGAAAAGATAAGTTCTTTAGTCATCGGTTGCTGGTAAATTTACCATTAATTAATGTACCATGTCACGGATTTTACCTGTGCGCAATCTGCGGAGCGAGTTCGGTTGGCTGGTGAAAGCCGTTTGCGTGCCTGGTAGCTGGCCGCTGGCGCCACTCCATTCAAATAATCTCATAGAATATGCGACAACAACACAGATCTAAGGAGAAATTTGAGAACGTACGTTCAAATCTTTACAGTCTAGAAACAATGTTTACGTAGCAATTGTGAAGCTTCATTTGCTAAGAAAGGTCATTAAATTATCACATTCTAATTCATTGTGGCAATTTCATACTTTGTTTTGTTGTAGTTGTTGGAGTCTTCAATTTTTTAACAGGTTTGATACAGCCCTCCGTACCTTTATGTCTTGTGTCAACCGTTTCATTTCTACATCCTACTACCGTGGCAATAGTTTAACTATATTCTAACCTTCGTCTCTCCCTAAAGTTTTTAATCTCGACACTTCCTTCCTATTCCTGGGTGTCTTAGAATGTATCCTGCCAACTCATCTCATGTCTTCATTGGTAGTCGTCAGAAATATCTCATCCCGCCTACACATTTCAATACCTTTCAATTTGTGGTTCTCCTACCCATTTCATCATCAATAGCTTCCTGGAACAGCGCATATATCTTATATTCTCCGCTCTTATCCTGCTTCAAGAGTCTACGTTTTACTTCCTTAGCGTGAAGCGCCCCAGGAAATATTCCAAAGTGACTATAATTTACTTAAAATCTCTATTTGGTGTCAACATAATTTTATATGACAGAAATGCCTTTCTTGCCTCAACCAACCTAATTTTCATATCCTCTTTGTTTCGTTCATCACTGGTTATCTTGCTTCCTAAGTAGCAAAAGTCTCCTACTTAATTTAGCTTTTCAGTTGCCAATTTGACGTCAATATGGGTTCCTGATTTCTTTCGGCTGCATTCAATGATTTTGGTTACATTTATGGATTTTAAACATGTTTTACGTGCTTAATGCGAAGTCCCTATCATTCAAAAACTCATTCATAACTCCAGGTGAATCGGCTATGATGACAACGTCAATAGCAAATCTCAGAGTTGAGATTATATTTCCTGGAATATTTACTCCTTCTCGAATTTTCACTCTAATTATCTTCATTGCTTTTTCAATGAATAGATTAAAAATTAGGGGTGATAAGTTGTAGCCTTGCCTTTAGTATAGATTGCTGATCAGCCTCTCATCCTCGTGCATGATTCCAATCTGTTTCAATATGTCAAACAACTTGCTCTAATCAACGTTATCAAAAGCTTATTCGAAGTTTACAAATACTACAAGTGTTCTTTTATTGTTCGATATTCTGCCTTCCAGGATCAGCCTGTTACTGAAGTACAGCATCACTTGTTCTCACGATTCTTCGGAAACCGAATTGGTCTACACCCAACTCCGTTTCTATCTGTCCTTCGGTGCTCATGAAGTTATTCTAGTCAAAATCTTTGTGGCTTGAGTGATCAAGCTGATTGTGAGACAATCTTTCCATATGTAAGCCCTGTATTCTTTGGTATAGGGATTACAACATTCATCTAAATTTCCAAGTGTACTTCCACCTGTCCCATAAAACCTAGTGCTCCATCAAATTCAGATAACAATATTAAATATCCTTTATCGTCGTCATCAATTTCCTCCTCGCTTTCCATCACATGATTCTCTATTTAATACACTTATACAAATGCTCTATGTAGGTATTCTGTCTCTCTCTGGATTTCTTCTCTTCATGGTACAGGTTTTCCATCTGAAACTTTAATATTACAGCACTTAGTCTTCCTTTCCCCACAAGTACTGCATTCAGTAAGCTGCAATTACTCCTCCAATCTTTAGACAATTTTATATAATGATACATTTCTTTTCCCAATTTTCTTCTTTTGTTTCCTGCACTTATTTACCTGATTTTTCAGACATCAGTATTCTGCCTTATCTCTTGCATCTCATGCAATTACTCAGATTTTCAGGATCACATCTTGGCGCAGTCAGCTGGCATTAGAGGGTGGGCAAATGCGAGGGTGCCGTGTCAGTAGAATGATCCCCTTTGGGGCAAACGTTTGGCAGCCCGGCGTCTCTAAAGACCGCAGTAGTTTAAAGGGACGTAAAACAAATAACGTTGTTTTTATCTTCTGCATTCTAGTGCTTCCTCGTTTCGTCCAATAATTCTAGTTTATCCTGAGTGATCCTCATCTCTCTACCAATGCTTCACTGAGGATTTTCTTATTTCGTTTTTCTAAAGTACCCGTTCCTCTGCATTTGAAGTTTGTTCAGGATTCTTAAATAGTCCTTCTCTTATACTCCGCTTGAACTTTCAAGATCCAGTCTCTTGCATAAGTGTGGTTTTATCCCTCTCCACCTCGCCCTGTATCCTAGCAGAAATATCTGAAAACACCTCAATGAATAGGATAAATAATAAGTACGGAATTTTTTAGTACCAGCGACAGTGACTTAATGTACATATTAACATTAGAAATGCAACAAAGCTCGCCCTATTAGTTCATTGCGAACGTCTCATGTAATGTTAATTCTTAACAGTCAGGGTATCCATGAGATGTTTTGAAAAAGTACACATCACAGTGTGCATAGAATGGAATAAACTTGGCATGTTCTGTTCGCCGATGATGTCTTGTTGGCAACTGCGACACGCCAAGGCCTAGAGCAGCAAACACATATTTGGATTTAACCACCTTGATGTAAATGGACTGATATTAATCATTTCCAAAACTGAATACATGGAGTGTGGAGAGCAAACCGATGGCTCTACATATATTGTTGGAAAACAACTCAACACGATCACTGGATTCCGATATTTGGGCTCATACATAACATCAGATGGAGACACATTGAGAGAAGTACGAATGCGATAAAATACACCTTGGCCTAAATGTCGACATGTGTCAGTAGTTTTAAGTGATCTTAAGATTCTTGTACGACCAACTGTAAATCTTCCTGAATCGTAGCTTGACAGGCATCATCAACCATTGGAAATGGGCGGATGTCATATCAAATGAAGCTCTATGGGAGGAAACCAACCAGCAGAAAATGGATATACAAATAGAGGAGAGAAAGTGGCGATGGATAGGTCACACCCTAAGGATTCAGAAGACTGCCTTCGATTTGAACCCACAAGGGTCCCGAAAACGAGGTCGTCCGAAGAAGACATGGAAGAGGACGATCGAGGAAGAATGCCTGGAAATGGGTCAGACATGGAGTGAGGTGAAGAAGTTGGCGAACAATAGAACCCGATTGAAGCGTTTCACGGAAGCCCTATGCTCCGAGAGGAGCAACAGGAATTAAGTCAAGTAATTCAAGATTCCTGTACAGCTGAAGTCAAAAGTATACCGCACTGTGATCAGAACTGTAGCATTGTATGGAACTGAGTGTTGGCTAGTAACCAATAGATGTGAGCAAGTGCTACTCTCAATGGAGATGAGGATGCTGCGCTGGTCCATTGGCCTAACAAGACTAGGTCATGTCACCAATTACCATGTACAAGCCGGGCGTTTGGATTAGACGATTATACGATTTCCCTTGACCTTGAAGCATGTGGGTGAGCCTGTACACAGTCACTCTGACGCTCTCTTGCTTCACAGTTGTCAACACCGGTGTGATGTTATGGAATTTCAGACTTGAGCACGTGACGACACCACCGTGAAGAACAGTACAGTCCACGTTGAAGTATTGTGATGCGGAAGTACACGTAACTTAGTTACGAACAGAACGCCATTATATTTGCCGATGACTGTACTTCAGCAGTAGTGTGAGTTAAATTTGTCCGCTATCAGACCACATGGAGCAGGTGACAACAACACAGGTACTGTAGAATCTCGCCTCCAGGCTTCCATTATGATCTTTCACTCGTCTAAAACCCTTGGTGTCGCACCGATCCCTGACAAGATGCTGGGAGCTCGCCTGCGTTGGTACGGACCTGTACTATGGAGTTGCGAGGACACAGTCGCAAAAATAACACTACAACTAGATGTAGTAGGCAAGCGACCACGAGGACGGCCAAGGAAGCGGTGGCTAGTCCAAATCAAGGAGTTCAAGGGAGCTGTCAATGTTGAGAAGAAGGACGCTGCAGATCGTACAGAATGGAGGCAATTGTGCAGAAAAGCCGATCCTGATCCGCTGGACAACGGCAAGAAGAAGAAGAAGTTGAGAGTTTGTCAACAAGGAGTGGGTCACGCAAGAGAATCATGTACTCCACATTCCAATGGCTGGCACATCGCTTTCAGTGTAATGTCGACACATATGCAAATCTTTAATATATCAAAAGTAAGAATATCACTGAATTCTTAGATGTTCCAGTGAGTGAAATGTGTATATTCGCATTTAAAAAAGTCAAAGTTGCTACCAGATTTTCGGTAAATATGTATGTGCTGGGGCGAAATGGATTATGTTGTATGAGCCCCTAAATACGACTTAAGAACTTGAAAACAAAATGACAATATCTTAAACGGTTACGTAGATATTTGAGGTGGTCTTCTTAGCTGAATAATGATTGGCAATATTAACCATCTAGAAGACGGAAGGAAGAAATCTTGTAAATCTCACGATCTTAGCCACGGGACCTCCTTTTTACGTGGAAACGGAATGACATGACAAGACATTTCACTTCGAAAAATTCACATGCATTGACCGGGAATCGAACCAGTTCTACCTTTGTGAGAAGCTAACTGCTTCACCGCGCCCCTTAACAATCTAGAATTAACTATGATTTTTCACTCTGCTTAATTTTATATACTGTACATTCCTTGCACACGGCTTTAGGAATGAGCAATTACAACATTCAAGAAGAAAGAAAAAGCTATTTAAGAAACAGTTTATAACGTAGAGATATTATCTGTGTTTTTGATTTTTGTAAATTAGAAAAGTAGACATCATCAGAGAGGATATCTTCTATGAAATAATTAGACATGGCAACACCGGACACGAACATTGAAGAAAGATGGGAACTGTCAAATCCTTGCCAAGCGACTAACATTATTTATTTGATTGTTTGATTTAGCTCTGTTTGTTGTTGCCTATTTGTTAATACAGTGTTTGTATACCAATTTATTTATTTATTTGATTGTACTGGGCGTCGATAAAAAGATCAAACTGTATAACTCATGTGTTCATAATATGTATTCTGCAACACAGCGCTGGGTGTTAATCGAATTAGCTGATTATAAACTCGGCAACGCAGCAGAGTGGATCCGAGCTCCCATCATATCCTTAACGTTCCGTCTTTAGAAAGACAGAAGCCTGCTTTTTATCGTGATCCCAGCTGGAATTGATATATGAGCCAACAGAGAATCGAGGGTCGTTTTTTTCTTTTTTGAGAGATATACATATTAATTCGAATCATTATTCTATAAATTCCTGGAATCTGCTTATTTATATGTATGGATTTAGAGATATATGTGAAATATTGTTCCCTAAATAATTTATCAGCGATATTCTTACAATCGTTCCTATCAATCTTCAGTATTTCGTGGTTTGATAGTTTTAATGGTTGTGATTTAGCGACTCCACCCCTGCAAATCAAAGCTTACACGCTCAGTTTTTAACATTGTTCAGAAGATCCGGACGTCAGAAAATGTCAATTTGTGATATTTAAATGCACACAACTATTTTATTTGTCATCCCCCTATCTAGTTCTTTAATTACTATGATAATTAATAAATGTTTTGAAACTCGAAGGTTTCTTCGTCCACTATTAAATGCAATTGAAAAGGCCAGAAAATGGTCATAATTCTTGTAAAATGACCTGGAATGCTTTCTAGGTTGCGCATTATTCTAGAGAATTAAGTTCAATAATTGTGATATTGCCGTAAATGTGCATTGGGCAATGTTTGTAAACAGTGTTTATGTAATAAAATCATATCTGTTTCTTTAAGATATCGCAGATCACCTCGTGGTGTAGCGGCTAACATTCTTAGCTGTCACCTCGGATGTCCGGGTTCGAATCACGCCTTACCCAAGAAATGTTTATTCTGGTGTGAGGACACGCTCAGCATCGCGAGAAGACGAGGGTTCGATTCACAGATCAGTTATCCTGGAAGTGATTTTCCATTGTTTACCCACTCCTACTCCAGGAAAATGCTGGGATGGTTCTTAACTTAGGGCCAGGGATGTCTCCTTACTCTACCTATCCTCAATTTACAAATTCACACGTACAGCCATCACAATTACACACGTTATTACACAAGTTCCACAAACACACCCAAAACTACAAGGAGCTGTACGGTCCCTAAAGTGCAACAAACACAACGAAGATGTCGCATATAAAGAATCCCATTTATAATAAACTATTTATTACCTTATGTCAATACATGGTACATTAAAACCGTACATTGTGACCTTCCTCACCGTAGTATAGGATAAGTAAATATGCAATAACATACACTTAAGAACATTATGGCATAACAGAGGATTCTAAAAATATTTTTGTTCCAAGAGCTCACAAAGTAAAATTTCAAAAACTGATCTGTAAAAAAATGAAATAAATCAAAATGTCTAGATAAAGCAGCGTTGTATTGAAGAGATCCAAGAAGAAGAAATTAAAATGAGAAACAAAAACTCAAAAACAGAACGGATAAAGATATAAAAACTATAACACTTACGTGGATGTGAAAATTGAAATGTTGAATAAGTAAAGTTATAATTGATGGTTGATATGTCTTTGCCAGGTAGAGAAATCTGTTTGGCGAGAAAAAACAAACAATATAAATAGTCTTCTATATTGAAATTGATGTGTTAGAATATTGAATCATGAGAGCAAAAACTTCTTTTACTTACATTGTGGAGAGAACGTTGGAAATAGGTGTGACGAAGTTGATATGAATTGGTAAGAAATGTAATGGTTATATAGTTGCCAGGAAACTAAATAACGTGACCGAAATGGATTGCCTTGATGGAAAGCATGATATAGACAGATATGAATAATGGATACTAGTATCTAGAAACCCCCTATAGAGAGCATATAAAGAATGAAGTTTGTCGGAAGTTCCGTTACCATAGTGGTGTTCCATGCTAAATGAAAAGAATTTGGAGAAGGCTGTTTGTTCTGAAGTAATATGAGTATATTACAAGAAGTACACTGTATCAGCCATGCGATGTAGAATTCCTTACTCTAACTTGTTGTCAGAATTCGAAATGACTCAACATTCAACACGCAGGAATATTGCTCAGCAGATATATTTGTATTAAGTTATCAATGGTATCTCAGCCACGAGTGAAACTTTAGGGCCACTAAATTTCAACGTAAGAAAAAAAATCTCAGAAAACGAGATCTCCTAATAGTTAAAAAATGTAATCAAAATTTCCATAAAAAAATCACCTATATTGAATATGTGCTGTGCTCTCAGCTGACAACAGTTTGGATTTCGGAATGTCCTTGCTAAATTATAGAAGGAAATTGCATTTAGTTTTGGCTGTCAAATGATTCACTTTTACAAAGATATTAAATTTGGCGGCTGTTAGTTTTAGGTTTCACTTTATTACTAATTACCAATAATGCCAACCTTACAGCATTGTATTAGTACCTAAAAATATGAATCTAGTTTTACATTATGTGACCAAACGACTAGAACTTGTGTATATTTCTTGTTAACAATCTTTTTTTTTAAATTTTAATTTATAAATTTTAATTTCAATTTTTAGCCTATTTTCATTTTATGAAGAAAATAGGCTTATGAGATCACCTTTTGTCCGTGTGTGTGTGTGAGGCGTGTGTGTGTCCCCTACTAACTTCTAAACGGCTGGAGCGATTACAATGAAACTCGGTAAGATCATATCACTATTCCGACCGACACCGACCGTGCCCTTCAAATTTTATTGTGTATCACCAATCCAACATGGCGGCTGTGCAATTTATTTCACCAGCATTCAATATCTCCGAAACTGTTACCGATATCACCCTGGAATAATACGGTGATAAAGGACACAACTAGAAGTTCACCAATGAGACTTTCAAATACCTGGTAACTATAAAACCAACATGGCGGTCAAGCGAATTTGAGACGTTTAAGTGGACTTTTCTCGCGATTTAACCTTCCAAACGTAATGAAACTTGGTACAGCAAATGTTTATACACAATGTAATGCACTGGAGTCAATTCGTTCAATTGTTTACATAACCGCAAAATGGTGGCTGTGCGAAATATTTCAGCGACATTCTATATCATCGAAACTATTACAGATATCACCCTGAAATTTTGTACGGTGATAAAGGTTACTAGTACAAGTTTATCTATGTAACTTTCATAAACCTGTAAAGTACAAAACGAACATGGCGGCCAAGCGAATTTGAAACATTTTAATAGACTTTTCTCGTGATTTAACTCTCTGAGCGCAGTGAAATGTGGTACAGTAAATGATTTTACATATTGTAATGCACTGGCATCTAATTTAGTTCAATTGTTTACATAACCTCAAGATGGCGGCTGTGCGAAATTTTAAAATTAAGTTTTTATTTCTTGTCTCATTATCATGCGATCGAAGTGAATGAAACTAGGCAATAATTGTCCTTGACTGGTACATGACTATATGGCCTATACATATAACAATCCAAAATGGTGAGCTTCCGAAATATTTAGACGGTTCTCAATAGCTATGAATCTTTTACAGCAATAAAACTGAAATTATTTATGTTCATAGAGGCTATGAACATATTTTCACCTATAGAACTTTCAGTAACCTGGTGAGCACAAATCTAACATGGAATAATAATAATGTTATTGATTTTACGTCCCTTTTAACTACTCTGGCTTTTAGAGACGCCGGGGTGCCGGAATTTTGCCCCGAAGGGCATCTTTAACGTGCCAGTAAATCTACTGACACGGCTCCCTCGCATTTGCGCACCCTCAAATGCCAGCTGACTGCGCCAGGATACGAACCTGCAACCTTGGGCCCAGCAAGCGAGAACTTTACCGCTGAGCCACAAATATAACATGGTGGCGTGGCGAAGTATAAATATTTAAATGGACGTTTCTCGCGAATTAACTATCCGAGTGCAGTGAAACGTTGCACGTTAATTGCTTATACAAATGTTAATCCACTGGCATCTAATTTATTTCAATTGTTTGCAAAATCACAAGATGGCAGCTGTGCGAAATTTAAAAACCCCTATTTTACTTCTTGTGATCTAATCTTGCGATTGAAGATTGAATACCACACGTACACAATAAATTTATGCAATAGTACAAAAATAAAAATCCAACCTGGTGACCATCTGAAATATTTAGACGGTTCTCAATATCTATGAATCTATCACAACCATCAAACTGAAATTTTGTATGTTGATAGAGGCAATTAACACGAGTAGTATATATGAAAATAGGCTGTATAGTTCTTCACGGAACTACTTGTTTATTTTCAATTTTTATATTGTATTGTAAAGTATTTTTATTTTGTTTTTAAATGTACTTCCATGTATAACTGGGTGTAAACAATTGTTTGCTACTGTAATTGGGGCACTGCACAGTTGTGGCATTAAATAAATAAATACATAAGTAAGATATATGAAACTAGGCGGTATAGTTATTCACGGAAATACTTGTTTTATCGTATGTTGAGTACATTTTAAATGGATACGACAATGGGTGTGATTGGCTAGTGCCCAGGATGGGGTAAGTCAAATTGTGGACCTAAGGCCGCCATGTAGGAGTTTTTAGCTAAATACTCAGCCCCTTACTGAGGGGGTAGGCGGAATGGGTTTGACACCTCGGTAACTGTAAATTAAAATCAGTAAATTATTTATCCCACTTTTCTGTTGGTGACCAGTTCATGTCATAAAATGTGCCTTATCTTGTGTCGTGGCTCGTGCGTAAGAAAAACGAGTAGTTCCGTGAAGAACTATACAGCCTATTTTCATATATCCTACTTATGTTAATTGCCTCTATCAACATACAAAATTTCAGTTTGATTGCTGTAATAGATTCGTAGATATTGAGAACCGACTAAATATAGCGGATGGTCGCCATGTTGGATTTTTACATATGTAGGTCTTAGAGTTATGTACTGTTACATGAAGATTATTCAAACTTCAATCGCATGATTAGGACACAAGAAGTAAAAACGAGATTTTAAAATTTCGCACAGCTGCCATCTTGTGGTTATGGAAACAATTGAAAAAATTAGATGCCAGTGGATTTACATTTGTATGAGGATTAACTGTACCAAGTGTCACTGCACTTTGATGGTTAAATTGCGAGAAACGACCATGTGAATATTTATACTTCGAGTCGCCGCCATGTTGGATTTGTGATCACCAGGTTATTGAAAGCCCCATAGGTGAACTTATGTTCATAGCCCCAATGAACATCAAAAAAATGAGTTTGATTGCTGTAATGGAGTCGTAGATATTGAGATCCTTCCAAATATTTCGGATGGTCGCTATGTTGGATTGTTTTATGAATAGGCCATAGAGTCATGTACCATTAAAAGAAAATTATTGCGTAGGTTCATTATTCAAACCTTCACTTCGATCGCATGATTACTACACAAGAAATAAAAAATTGATTTTAAAATTCATCATGCCTCCATCTTGATGTTATGTAAATAATTGAACTAAATTCGATACCAGTGAATTACAATGTTTATAAGCATATCCTGTACCATGTTTCATTGGGTTTGGATCATTAAATTGTGAGGAAGGTCTATTTAAAATTTTCAACTTCGCTTGGTCGCCATATTCCTTTCGTAGTTAACCGGTTTTTGCAAGTCCTATAGATGAACTTTCAGTAGTGTCCTTTATCTCCGTGCAAAATTTCAGGGTGATACCTTTAATAGTTTCAGAGATATAGAATGCCGGTGAAATATTTTGCACAGCCGCCATCTTGAGGTTATGTAAACAATTGAACGAAATCAGATGTCGGTGTATTACAATATGTATAAACATATACTGTACGAATTTTTATTGCGTTTGGTTGGTTAAATCAAGAGAGACGTCTAATTAAAAGTCGCAACTTCGCTTCGCCGCCATGTTGGTTTTCTTTTTACCAGGTTTTCAAAAGTCACATAGGTGAACTTCCAGTAGTTCCCTTTATCACCGTAAAATATTCCAGGGTGATATCGGTAATAATTTCGGAGATATTGAATGCTGGTGAAATATTTCGCACAGTCGCCATGTTGGATTGGTGAGACGAAACATAATTTGAAGGGTCCGGTTGGGGTTGTTCGGAGTAGTGCTATAAACTTACCGAGTTTCATTGACATCGCTCCAGCCGTTTAGAAGTTATTAGGGGGGACACACAACCTTAACACACACTTTCACACAGACAGACACACGGACTAAAGGTGATCCCATAAGCCTATTTTTTCATAAATGAAAATAGGCTAAAATGTGTTATTTTCTGTGTGTGTGCATGTTGAATGAACCAGCATTTTCCTCCTTTGTTTAATTGTGTTAAGTGTCAGTGAGCATCTTTGGTTTTTGGAGTCGCCATCCACATTAGAATGCATGGTTTTGGCTTTGTGAGGCAGGTCTTTGAGGATGGCCGAGAGTAAAGTAATATCGAGCAGTTAGTTTTCTAGTTGTGTAAAGTGGATGGTTAAGTGAGTTATATTAGGGGGTTGTGAATCTGGTTAAGGGAAACGAGTAATATTATTTTATTCTACCAGTAAACGGTCGGCGGATAATTGCATCTTGTAAAGATAATTTCATTCAGGGTAATTTAGCCTCTGATTTTGAACAGGATTGATTTTTGAGCATTGGCTGAGGCCAGATGCGAGTTTGAGTGCATGTTTTTGTTCACCTATCAAATTTCTTCCGTCAGCGCAATAATCTGTGCTGAATTTGGGGTCTCGTGAAGAATAATAATTGTGTATCGCCCAAGGTAAAATGTGGTTTGTGTCAGTATTGTACACAAGGCTGCAACGAGGAGAAGAACGAAACCCCGCTCAACTTATTAAGCTGACCATTTGCTTGATATCTGTGGCTAGGGGGGGGGGGGGGGGGTCATTATCTTTACCTTTAAATGTTTTGTAAGGCTAGTTAATCTTTCCAAGCGATGTATTTTATGTTTCAAAGCCGGGTGGTGGACATCCGCGAGCCTGTAGGGTTGCATTGTGCAGCGGGAAGGTTTATGATCCTCTAGCCTTGGCCACCATTAACTGGCACTTTCAAGTTCCTCCTCGGGGAATGATTCCGGCACCCCGGCGTCTCTAAAAGCCTATGTAGTTAAAAGGACGTAAAACCAGTAAAATTATTATTATTATTATTATTATTATTATTATTATTATTCAAGATTCTTACCTCTTCTTCCTCTCCATCAATGCAACGCCTTCTGTACCATTCGTCATTCAAGACGTGTGAAGCTCTTTCTTTAACACAAATTACTGAACCTTTCCCTGGAATATCTGATACAAAACCAGAATCTCAAAAATGATTTACAATTTCTCTTTTCAGATAAATATGAGTATAGAGCGCAACTATTGGATGTAAAATGGCAAACATATCTTGAATTTGTATGATTGAGTACCGGCACTCATCATTAGGCCTAGTTTCCACAGCGTGGCAGACATTTTCAAATGCAGCATCTCTTTCTTCTTAATTTCTGCTCCCTCCTCTCTTGTCCCCTTCTCCAGGTTTTTGGATCCTTTTCTTTGGAAAGTACTTAAGCATTATTGGTGATATTTTCCCTCCGCAGCTACAAGATCAACTACCCCTCAGTCTATGAAGTACGGAACTTCATTTCCGCACTTACAGTTTCGCTCAAGTGCAGTTTTACATACGCTGTTCATGAAATGTGTAGTTGTGACGCTCTTCCATTCTTCCTTTGTAGCTTTGCTGCATTTGGTGTAGTCAATGCACTCACGAGTGCTATAAAAACTATGAGTTTCGAGAGAGAGAGTAGATCAGTAAGGCCGATTCTAACCCACAAGGTGCTCAAAAAGTTAGTACCCTCATGGACATTGTCGTTATCTCTCGAACTCATGGTCTTATTTTAACCAATAAGGTGTCGTAGCACTTGGGGTGACGTCGTCTTTTCTATGGACGACTCGTTATATTTTTCATTTTTTTTGAAAAACATTGTTTTTGTAAGTAGGTGATAACTTGAAACCCAAACTCGATAGAACGTTGTACAATGGCTTAAACGAACTGTCTCTATGACCTTTATTTTTATAATAAAACGTTTTTAATTTTTATGTTTTTTTGAAATCAGTCCAATTTTGAAATTCTTATAATTTGGAAACTGGGAATTCTACAAAAAAGTGTGGTTGGCGTAAATCAAAGGTCCCTACCCCCTCTACCCCCAAAATATATTTCAAGTCTCTAGGACACAAAATAACAGTAGGTTAGCAGGGGGTGTGTCTTAATTCATAGCGTCATCCGTTTTTAAATTGCGCGCGCCTGAGCCATGTAACATTGTCGATATCCCATGAACCCATGGTCGGATTTTAACAAATGAAGTGTCGTAGGACTCGGGGTGACGGGGGCGTTGCTATTTACCACTTATTTCAAACTAAGGAGCTAAAACTAATAGGTCATGGACATTTTTAATATCTCGGAAACGAATAAAGCTAGGAAGGCGTGCGAGGATTCATTTGTTTTCGTCACGTTGCCCTCTTACCGAGGATGCCTGTGGCGAGTAGGAGGGAAACCCCATTTTGGGGCAAAACCGTGATTTTAGACTGTTTGTTATATCTAGCGAACCAATTGTGTTACAGACGTGTACGAGGAGTCCTAGGACTCTGGGTGACGTTCTCTTTGAAATGTGATCGTTAGTTTGGAAAAAAAATTGACAAAGGGTGTAACGCTATTCATGTTGAAAAATATTTTTCATATCTGTTTTAAATGGTGGTAGACAGATAGAAGGTACCGCTGGACGTGTGTGTTAGAACAAGGCTATCACCGGCCACGGTGGTGGCATTGCAATAGAGCAAATGGCTATTTCGGCGGGGCGGTCTACGACAGAGCGAGGGATCTCTTTTCTGATATTTCCTATGACGTTTGGACAGAGGCCAATATTTCAAAATCCCTCAAAGGAGTTCTTTAAACATGTTAGTAAACACTGATCAGTAACCTGACAAATAATAATAATTCTAATCATGTGAATGAAAGCAGTCTTTATAGTCGACAACAAGAACTTGCTTTGTATGTCTTGCTGGAAGCCAGACCAGCAAATAAAGAAACAAATCTACTCGAGGCTGACTGGCTGACAGGGTATGAAATGTTATCGCGATTCAGGAATGTGAGCGGACGTGACAACAGTCCAACGGAAAAATACAGTGGCATAGAAGACACTTGAAGGTCAAACAATCTGGCAACTACGTCAGAGAGATACCGGAGTAAGCGACTACAACTCCTCCCCCTACCATTGCCACAGCCAATTGCCGGGCAAGATCGGTAAACGCATGTGGTGAGACAGATAGAGGGGAGGGGCAATTAGGGGAGGAGTGGAGAAACCATGACAGCCAATAGCTGGACGAGAAGTGTGTGAACAGGGAGTGGCGGGGAAGAAGGGAGGGGCCGTGGGTGAAGGAGTGAGACACAGGCGAGGAGAGAGAAAGAGAAAGACGTGTTGCTGATAACATGTTTGGACTTGCACGAAGCGCTGAGCACTGTACACAAGGTTATAGTACCACATGAATGAATAAATAAAAGGCACACAGGTTCACACAACATGTCATTTATTGATCCAAGAATTAAAGGTAGAGTTAAATTCCAACCATTTTACATATAGTTTATTTCCGTTTTGTTTCAACACATTTTCCACAAGATAATGTTTTGGAGACGCTGTCCTTTGAAGTTCATGGAGATAGAACCTGCCTTTTATGGGTTGATGGTTGAGGTCCTCGAGTAAATAGGTGACTGGGCTGTCCAGGTTTACTTGACGAATTCGAAATAGTTCAGTCCCCCACTGAGGCGTATAGCACTTATCGAAGGCAGACTTAAATTTGCTCATACGAACAAAATCCCCAATTTTCAGTCGGTGACGTTTAGGGTCTGCTGTTTTTACGGGGATAAACAATTAACCGGTCGCTGAATATTATTGGTCACGAGGCATGGCTTGGTCCCATCGTTCTATGTTTGGTGTCATTGTAACGTGACACTAGCTCAGGTAACATAACCAACCAGCGATAAGTGCCCTGAGCGGTAAACGCTTTCCACATATGCATTTACAATGTTCGGTTTAACCGCTCAACAACGCTGGCTTTGAGATTGCCGTACGCGGTGTAATGGTGAATATCCAAAGATTATTTCCCCTGGTCGGTTTGTAGCAACTGAGGTTGACGTTTGGATTGTTGAATACTATGTTGAAAGGCCTTGGCGACTAGTGGACCAGACTTGCGACGCACAGGTTCAACAAACGCCATTTTGGAATACACATCAATGACAGGTAACATATAGTTTACCTCGTCATTAATGCTAGCATAGGGGAACATTTCAACCAAGTCAGCCTGCCAAAGTTCATCCACACCTCGTGAAATCACTTTGAGTTACAGATAGTGACGCCTAGCTGGAGGATGCAACTCGTGAGCAATGCCCATTTTAATGGGTGAGGGCTTAAACAATAATTTTGGCATTTCGAAGTTCTTGTTCAATTTCTTGAATTTCCCAATCGTGACCGGTGTGAGTAGCTTGACTTGAAGCATGCAACAGCTGTAGCCGCACGACGAGCTTATTGGGATTGTGCCAGTAGGTAACATCCACAAGGGTGTTTTAATGGTTTAAATGTCACTCCCGAAGCGGACGCTTTACGACGAGCACTTTGACTGGTTGGAAACAATTTTGCAACGCTGGTTTTATATTTTTGAGATATATTGGCATTCACTTCCTGAGTGGGATCATACTGTATTTTGAAGGCATGGGTATCTAATAAAATGGATTTATATTTGCCAAGGTCCTGTAGCGTATAATCATGGTGAGAGGGTGTACGAGAAAATGGCAGCTTTAACAGTCCTCTCGTTAATTCATAGTTGATGTTTTAATGACAGATTTAGTACGAGCAAATACAATGGATGAATCCCCAATTTTAAAACTATCATTCTCATAGCGAACAACATATGTGGTATCTGTCTTGCCAATAAATAGATCGGTGAAATAGGGTTCCAGTATTGATCCATAATATTTTATTAAAATGTTTTTCAGTTGAGCTTTATGTTGAGGGGATGCCAAGAGTTGTGAAAACGGAGACTATCTCGAAGGGCAAGGTGTTTAAACCATGGCAAATGATTTATTTTTCCTCAAAAACTCTGCAAGGGGTGAGGATTTTTTTGTGGCGTAAACACTTGTTCCTCCTCATCCTCAACCTCGCTAGCACTAGTCAAATTTTCCTGTTCCTCTTCCTCCTCCTCTTCCACAGGGACCTCGTGGTGCGCCTGCGTGGCTTGTGAAACGGTGGGTAGCGTTTCAAATGGCTTGAAAGAGGGTTTAAGCATGGCTTTTAGCGTAGGTGCTAAATGTTGTTGAATAAACAAAGCATGATCCGCACGTGATCGTTTCAATTGACAAAACTTTTGGCGAATAGTATTTTTGCTGTAATAATGTGCTTTTTCAATTGACTCTCTGCTAACGCCTTGGTGTCTTGACAAATGACCTGAGAGGGAATGGGTCAGTGCCTGAAATAGCAATAAAATGATCAAACCCTAAGCGACAACGTCGTTGGTTGTGTTCACTTTGTTTGTCAATGACCAAACAGGAGTGATGTTGAGTGTTCAAACACTTGGCACAAAATTCAGTAAACATTTGAAAGGTCATATCCGGAATCACATGTTCATTATAAATGTGACGACTATTCCTTTCGTCCCGGCGAAGTAAAGCAATGACATTGGCTTTGTCACGAATCAACTGTTTGGACGTTTTAGAATACGTTTGTCCAAGATAGAAGCAATCGATATGTTTGTGACGACCCATGCTGAAATAGCTTTGAATGATGCCTTGACGTTCAGTGGATACATCATCGAAAATCATGAGTGAATCTGGCTTTACCTCATCCGCGGGAATAATATTTTCTTGCATGGAAAATGTGAAATAACCCATATTTTCAGTTTGTAATCCAGACATGACTTGGTCCAGAAACACGTAGAGGTGTTGGTAGAGAGCATTTGCAAAAATATAAATATTTTTAAAACGCACACCATTGGGTGCTGTGATGAGCGTCAGCAAAAGATTGGTCTTTCGACATCTCGAAGGCCCCACAATGATGAAGCGAATGGAAGACGGGAACAGTGAACCATGCCGTTGTTCACGTATTGTGGGACAGGGATGGGAAACCATGTCCCCCACAGGGAATGACTCCTGCTGCTTAATAATCTTCATATCAACTAAGGCTTAGAGTGGCTAGCAGGCTGTCTATATACATGGAACCGAGCCTTGTCATAATAACAGTAGACTCCTACTACAGGTAGACGATGGATGTCTTTGGACGTGCGTTGATGGCCAAAGCTAAGTCTGTCCCCACACATGATCCTAAACAAGAAACAGATCCTGCTAATAAACACTATGTGGATAGGTCTGTAGTACCACGCACTAAACAGGGAGATCATGAATTTAAGGGAAAGCGATTAACCCATGTGAAACATCCTCAAGTGTCTACAGACGTCACTACCAAAAAGTATGTGGATAACAAGGCACACGTGTTTTATGACAAAGTGCCTCAGTTTACGGTGAATGGCTATACCGCTAATCATTACCGCATTATTCACGTGGAAGACCCACAAGACGAAGACGATGTCTGTACCAAACGTTACGTGACCTATGAAATGAAAAGGCTTTATAAATGTATCCCATCCGTATTTTTAGTGTATCTGACAAATGAAAAACCTGTGAATTACAGAAACCATTTACCACTAGTCCATGACCAGCACCTAACGTATGTGCTTGCTTCGGGTTTAAGCCACTATCGATTACAATATGATGGAACCATTCACATGAAATATGTGATGCCTGATGAGAACCATTTACAAATAGAGATACATGGTCAAAGGATGTTGGTCCTTAACCATGAAATGGTCAATGCAGGTGACGAATTATCCTTTCATCTCATGCTGACATGGGATGAAAAATAATCGGGAAAAACCATAAACGATTTCCCACTTTATATGGAATTGGAATATACAGCCATGCAATAACAACCTGACGTTAGTTGTGACTTAAACTTTCTTGTGAAAGGTTGTTGGTCATCATCATGGTGAAACAAAGATATGTGTTGAAAAAGACTAAAAGGACTAAAAATAAGACTCTGTCCTTGGCAAGGCCTGGGCTCAAAGCGTTAGTGGACAGGCCCTTGTGAAATAAAAAATAAAAAATAACGTGTTGACCTTAAGAAAAGCCCTGCAATCAGCACAGAGACGTGTTATTCCAAAACGTCGGCGACAGGCTTCAAAACAAGGGCGAGTGATTCCCGTCCCCAAACGAGCGGGATTTTTACCTGCTTTATTTGCCGGTCTGGCTGCTCTGGGTTCACTTTTGGGTGGTGCCAGTGCAGTGGCAAAACCATTAAAGCTGTACAGCGAGGCAACCAACAACTAAAAGAAAGTCAGCGACACAATGAAACAATAGAAGCGATTGCTATGGGGGCTAGTAATTCCAATTTAAAACTAGCCTTTTATCAACAAGGATTTGGGATTTCACCATTTCGAAAAAAAAAACAGCCATAGCAAGACATGTCCCGACTCATCACCAAGTGGAAAGCTATGCTAAACAACTAAAGCTTTCTCATTTTCGAGGTGAGTTTATGCGGAACCAATTACCCCCCGCAACCCTGTAAACAGGAATGTGAGGTTGTAAATTTGGATGATCACCGAAGACCAGGAACGCATTTAGGTAGCTTATTTCAAAGAGGGATCCAACGTATGGTACTTTGACAGTTTTGGGAATTTGCCTCCAACCATGGAACTAGTGACCTATTTCGGAATCAGGATCAAGATATATTATAATGTGAAACGTTAGCAAACCTTTAACAGCCAATAGTGTGGACGTTTGTGTTTAATTTTATTATATAAGACGCAGCATAAGCAAAAACCTCAACAGTATATCAGCAGAAAGTTAGACGTTTACACTGCATGGACGTGGACCTGAAGTCAGCCTAGACTTTTTCCCACCTATCGAATTGAGTGAAATACCGTATGGTTAAGACTTGTTTCACTTGAAACGTACAATAGAATATACAACATACGTGAAAATGTGAACAACAAGTTTTACTATGATGATTCTGTGCTCACCCTGAACGATAGATGATATTTATGAACACATTCATGTGGTGTTGATCTAGGAATATGGTTTAAAGTCATTTCTCGATGGAACGGGCAAGTTTGAACTCATAGGAAATACCAACACTCATCGCTGCAGTATTTTTTCTACATTCAATATTGACTTTAAAACACACCCCGATTCCATTGGTACATTACTAGGATTTAAACCACGCGTGTTGGAGCCCCCCAAAAAATGAATCAGGCAATGAAGGACAATTGATTGAGGACCATCGTATGTCGGTGACGTTTAATATTATTAGCCAAGTGTACACCAATCAAGAACCATCGCATTCGCTTTATGACTTTATTGTGACATCACAAAATGGCTATATTATTCGTGAAAACCCTCCAGTAGTGCTTTTTCATTCTGTGGCTGTCGATGGTGTTAGTAATATTATGCATTAAGACTGATCAATAGAGATCAACAATTCATTCATCTAGATTCTACCACACCAGTGACTTACAAGTTGGTGCTAAAGCCACTATGAATTTGGTGTATAAAGCTACAACACCGTCTAGGAATGGTGATAGTTGTTTGCCACGTGAATACACGTTAACATCTCAGGACAAGCAGATTTTACAGGATTTGGGTGACCACGACAACCCCCAGGATCAATTCTATCCTAGAAGTAGCGAACCACGTGGAGGAGCATCCAGGGGTTGTAAGAATTGATCCCCATACCTATCAAGCTCAAAAACCTGGACTCAATAACAATGATGAAATTCAATTTGTTATCAACAACCAATATATTTACACCCTACCGCATGAAAGTGTCATTGAGATTGAAGGCCGGCTTACCAAAGCCGATGGCTCAACTCCCACCACATCCAAGTTGGCCAACCATGCTTTTGCCTTTCTGTTTTATGAGGTGCGGTATGTCATTAACGATAATGTGGTGGATTGCACTCGAAATGTGGGTATTTTCAGTGTCATGAAACTATACCCCTATTTTAGTGGGGAAGAAGGTAAAACACTTTGCATGGCAGGTTGGTGTCCTGACTCGACCAATGACTGGATGGTACAAACCGATGGCACATTTACTGGATATATTCCTCTTAGACTGATTTTTGGCTTTGTCGAAGATCACCAGCGCATTGTGGTCAACGCAAGGCTTTATCTGGTGAGAGACTGGAGTGATAATTATGCACTCAAGGGAGCCGACAATGCACCCAAAGATTCAAAAATTCAACTACAATGCATGCTAAGGAAAGTGCCCCATGTGACCCTTGACGATAGCAAAAAACTAGACATACTCAAGATTGTAAAAATAGATATGCCTCTACCCATGGAATTTTAGAAGCTGGGTACTCCATGAGTACCCATTATTGCCCACCACCAACACGCACAGTTGGTCTGTAGAAACAGCCCGCTATACAGAGAGACCTCTCTTCATGATCGTGGGTTTTCAAACGAATCGCAAGTATCAACAAACCGAAGATGCCACACAATTTGATCACTTGCAATTGAGAAATGCACGTCTCTTCCTCAACCGTGCTGTGTTTCCCTATTAAGGACTGGATTTGGATCTTTCAAAAAATAAGTTTGGTCCCCTGTACGATTTGTTTTGTAAATTTCGATGGTCGTATTATCAAAAAGAGAACAGCCCCGTGCTGCTACCCCAAGCGTTTAATGCAAGAGCACCACTGATTGTCTTTGACTGTTCTAACCTGGAAGAGTCTGTCAAGCCATCAAATATTGACATTTGAATAGATTTTGAAATGCATGACTATGTACTGCCCCCCGAAAATTGAATTATTCTGGGACAAAATGAGAGTATTTTCCGTCCCCATGATAAAATTTAACCAGCAAATATAAATTCTGGAAGTGTGACACAGGAGGGTAGTGTTACAAGCTCGAGGCCGTGGGAGAGCCCGATTACGTGACATATTGCACAGTAGACGCTTCTAGAAGGCTGACATGGGCATAGCAACAGTGAGTTTGGGAATTAATATTATAAAAATTGTTATAAATTATGCTATTGGATCCCAGCCCAGACCAATGAGAAGAGGTATTATTGAAGACGGGATCAGTTTCAACTACATAATTTGGTGAAATTATGCATTTAGGCCCTTAGAGGAAGATTTTCTTAATTGGTAATGAAGGGAATATTAAAAGAAATTATGTCTGATACTTTAAAACCCGCAGATCGGTTAATCTACGCAGTAATACGCATTAGTAATTTATGCGCTAAAATTATGGTGGGGGATTGATATGGCCGCCAAAATTTTGACTTGGAGGGGGAGATCCAAGGATCGAGGTTCTTATTCCAGCAGTCTTTGAAGAGTGAGGAAGTGTTTTTATTCGGTTAACGGAGGTCCCAATGCTTTGTCCGAGTGCGACGCCTGACGACTCGTGGAGACGCTAGGTTAGCAGTGTAGAACGTTGTAGATTACTGCACTTCCATTTTAAGCGAAGTTGTGAGGAACATTGAAGTTTGAATATCTCTTATATAATTGAGATTAGAGTTCAACTAAGTGAATATATAGAGAAAGAACGGGTCGAATACTACATTCTGTTGAAAGTCGAGTGTTATAAGATTTACCATTTCGACATTACACTCCAAAGATACCGGTCAGTGGACTGACAACGCACATTTTGCCTATAAATAGAGGTACGAACACGCGCCGCGGTCTCTAACCTGACGGCTCTCTTACTTGGACGCGGATACAGTCTTACACTCTGTCGGGGTTTTGCTACGCCGGACCGGTATGGGGGATCCCCCATATCGAGTCCCAACGCCACCAACATCATAGAAGACCGGTATCAACGGTGGGGTGAGTGATAACGTGTCTGCTAGACTCCTTTTTCCCCTAGTTTATTATTTCCATCCTCCCCTCTTGTCATTGCCACTATTACGCAATAAACTCCCTTTTTGAACATTCTAATGATTACCTCTTTATTTCGCTTAGATTAAGAAGCCCGTCCCTTTAGATTAGAACCTAGTTTAAGATCTCCACCGAACGCTGCCCAGCAGGAGGCGGTACACAGCAAGCGTGCGGCCTACTTAGCCACATTAAGGTAAGCTAGGTGAGTATTCCTCCCATCAGTTCCCCTGTACGTCAATTGCTCTCTAGACGTGTCCGCAGTACTTAATAAAACAGCAAACACTTTAAACACGAGTTCCACACAAAAGTAGAACAAATGTAAGAGGCTCGGAGGGGGTAGTTCCACACAAAAGTAGAACTAAGGGTAGGAGCGGAATGAGCTCAACATAAAAGTAGAACAAATGGGGGACAGGTGCCGGGTTAAACTCAGTAGACACCTGGTGCATTCTTGGAATACACGGTACCTGATATTATAATTTTCAATGCTTTTGCATGTTCTTTCCTTCCTCTTTGTCAAACACCAACAGTGATCTTCTGTTTTCTCTTAGGGGTTCCGGTTGCTTATATTTTGTATGAGTCTGTTCCAGATATATATTCTATGACCCACCTAGCGTCATATAACAGCGAATCTCTGAAGCTCTTCAACTCTTCCTCGCGCAAGAGGAATTCCTTCTCCATCTGGCTACCAGATTTTACTGCCATCGCCAGCTATTATCTCCATGAGCAAGAGAACTACGTCTACCTCTTTACTCACCATGCTGCGCTAGTATCATCTGTTGTCAACTCTTTGAAGACTGGCTCAGCAAGAGATCAATTTTTTGTTTTAAAGTTGGCAATGTTTATATGTTCTCCTTTTGTCTCCTACCCCCCACTCTTTTCCCCTTCCTCGGTCCCTCCGTGCTCCGTTGAGCAGGTCTCACTTCTCAGTCGGCAGTTGACTCGATCAGTTAAAGCTCCTCTCGAGCTAGCCTCAAACCAAGAGGCACACACTCTTCTACGCCATGTTGGCTAGGTAGTCGTCAAAGGGAACTTCATCTTCTACATGAAATCAAGATAAGTACCATTTTAAAAGTTTTAACCTCATCTTCATGGTTTTAACTTCCACGTGCCTTTAATGATATTTTATAGACAGTGTGAAATTATTTACTTTGGGGCAAAAATCATTCTTCGTGGGATTTGCCATGTTGAGCTTTTGCTTGTATAAGCCAACCTTACTAAAAAAGAGCTTTTCTTAAGCTATTCAAATGAGAAATCCTCTCACTACGTGGGATATTATCTAATACCCGCTGTCTATAAATTATAAAGTTAGTTCCTCCGCTGGATTAACTTTGACTCCATTCTTCTATAGATCGTTCTGGAACTTTCCAGATCTGGTACTCTATCTGCGAGGCTTGCCGTTTTGAAATCTTCACTCACTTGTGAGAATGCTATTTAAAATTGAAGAATTTCTTTTCTGAATTAAAAGCTTAATAGCTAACTTTCTCCCACCGCTGGAACCGCTGGAATGTTCTATGGCGCATTTAACTGTAATCCACCATTTTCTCAAGCAATAGACTTTCGTTCATTTAGTGCAACCAGTCATTTTGTTCAAATTGAAATAACTTTCTCTGCCAAAAACTTTCGTGTTTCTATAGTGAACTTTTCATAAGTTTCAACGAACTATAGTGAAAATCAGTGCTTGTTCAACTTTCTACCGCGTCGCGATCGTCCGTTTATATTAAATACGGCCATGAACATTGATCCTATATCCCAATGATCTTTCCTCAACCTTCTACTAACCACCCATATTAATAAAATTGTAACTTTCTATAAGGTGTCACTCACGAGGTGCCCTTCCAACTTTGCTAGTTTAACATTAATTAAATTCTGCATAATTGTTTGTGTGATACAAGTTTCAAATCACATTGTTCCTTTCCTATAATCAGGGAAAACATTTCTTTAAACTCTTGAGCGAGTCATGTTCAGGTTTCACGAAATGGAAACTGTCCCATTTGGCTAGTGATTCCTGCTCAAACTTGGGAAGTCTAGAACCTTCCTTTTCACTTTCTCCAGGTTTCACAGTAAGTGACCTGCCCTCTTTTGTATAATTCTCATATAGTAATTCTGTATAAATATAAGAAGTTGTAGGAACTTCTATCTTATTTTTCATGTTTTTATTATTGTTATTTTCGAAGTTGTCACTTTCTCTAGAACATTCTCTCAAGAATGTCTTAAGGTACACTCTTTGTACTCCAATTAACGTTCCAACTTTAATTGCTTCATTGTTTATTTGTTTAAATCTTATAAAGGTTTTAGAAACATGTAAGGTTTGAAACCTTGTAAATTGTCAATTGCCTGGAGCAAACGTTTAATGTTGAGAGGTCTGCGACCCCATTTGTTAAAAAGTTCAAATGAACTATGTTTGTCAAAATTATATTACACGCTTGTTAATTTCCTCAAACTTCTTTGAATTGTTAAATAAATTAAATATTTGTTTTTGGATTCATCATTTCTCTGATACTACAGTTAGGCAAGATCCTGGCTTTCCTAGCTCTTCCTAGGTTTATGCCCTCGTTCATACTCAATAAAGCTTTTACTATTTGTCTGGCCAGACCCTCACCCTTCCCTATAGTACTTTTATGCATGCTTGGGAGGAAATACACTAAAGCCTTTCTCTGGCAAACTGCCCAAGTCTTAGCTGCGGTTCCCGGTAGCTTCGACCAAGCTCGTACCTACTTTAGGTATCAGAAAGTTAATTTTCAGTGGCAACCACCTTTAAGTGTGTTTCAAGTTAAACTTATTAATTTTGTGGGACTCTCCTCCTATTTTTCTATCCTTTTTCTCCAATCCAAAATCTACTTCCTTCTCTTAATCATCTTCCCTTGGTGGGTGGGTTATTCCTCAGCTTATAAACTACCCAACACCGGTAACGCCATCCAGCCCTTTCACAACAACAGCTCTACACAAATGTAGAACAAAGGGTAAATGGCGCAGGGTACATAAAAGCAGAACAAAATGGTGAGACGCGCAGGGTACCGTGGTGCTGACAACGCACTTCTACGGTAAAGGTCCCTAAAACCCTCTTATTTAGCCAAGCAAAAGTTCCCCAAAATTAAGAAAATTTTTTGAAGTACGGATCAAATATTATTTTTGGTACCCACCCAAACCCGCCCCCATATTATTAAACAACAAGTCTAGCAACAAACGACCCTGTACTCATTACATTAGCTAAGCGAGTGAGACAATTTAAATCCCCCCCGAGCAGGAAAGTTTTTTTAAGTAGATTAATTTAGAGGATTTTTTTACACAACAATTATAATCCCCCCACCCCCACCCTGTTAAGATTTAGCGACAGACACCTCTTACGCCAAGCAATTTAAATATTACCAACCCCTATCTAATAAGTCACTAGGAATATAAACGGAAGCCTAGTAGGAAGAGGTATTGATAACTACCGTACTCTATTCAGAAAATTGCTCCTTATTTCAGATTAAACCCCCCCCCCCACAATGAAGCTCTATTAGGAATAAGATTGTGATATCCCATAGGATAAGTTGGCATGAGTAAATAACTCTGTATTTTTTACAGCAGTGCAACTATACATTGTATATGATGGTAGGCTATAATATTTTCTTCTGAATCCATTTTAGTATAACTTAGCGGAAGGTAGTATTGGCTACATGCTTACATAGAGTTAGGAGACCTTGCAATCACATTTCTGCAAGGTGCCGCATTAATTAGTTTGTAAACGCATTCAGTCAAGACGTACTACAGTTTCTCTTTTGTTATGAAATCCGACCCAAGAGGAAATGCTTATTTGTCCATTGTAACACAATCCACTATGCCATATGGCTGACACGTGCTGAGCACACCGTCCGCCGCAAGAATATTAAACCCGACACTGTCTAGCTAGCTCAGCGTGCAGACGCACTCGAGCGGAAGCCAGACTCCTTGAGTTCAATTCCTGGCACTATTCACTCACGCCAGATGACTTTGCATAAATTTGCCTTTATTCTTTTTGTTTTCCATACATTTATTCACGTATTGCGAAGAGTGCGATAGTAGAAAAACGAACTAATGATTTTAAAGATGTAAGCACAGAGTACACTCTTAAGGTAGAATTCTTTTTCCAGTAGTACATTTCAAACAGGATATTCAGTGAGCAAAGAAAACACCGTTCCCTCACGAAGTAACATAGGTGAGAGAGTAATCCAGTAGGAATTTATGAAAAACGCCCACAAATGGACGGCGATATCAATATAGCATACACGCGTAAGCACGAACTTGGGCACAGCAGGGCAACATCGCGACGAACGACCATTGTTATCAAGAGTATCATCGTTAGTATATTAGTAATGAGTATTAAGTGTTTTTAAGTGAAGTTGAAGAAATATATTATAAATATCTTGAGCTGGCACAAGGGTTCACACAGCCTCGAGAACACGACGTTATTGATATCTTGCAGCAGGTCCAAGGGTGCACCTCGCTTTGAGATAAGGGAAGCATGGAAGAGATAAAGGAGATATTAACACACCTACGTTGATAACAAATGCCATTAATAAATAAGATTATTGTCCACACCGTGGCCCCAAAGCCCGCAATTTACGCAAGCCAAACGCTTAAAAGTAGAAACGTCACACCCAGAGGGAAGCAATTAGTTACAGATATATTGGTCAGTATAATAATGACAACCGGTGACCGAGGACTATCATTTCAGATTCAGGGACCTAGCCAACCCACTGAACACGTAAGAAGTAGTCCAGATATTAGAACGCTACTGAACTTTGAAAGGAACTAGCCACCCCTTTCACGTAGATGACGTTCGTTCTAATACTTTCGGGGAATTAGTCCCACCACGTCTACACCTTGTGGCGGTCGATTCAAACTTAATACATAGTGGATTTAACGGCCGTTGGGATGCGTTCTGTATCGAAGTACAGAACAGCCTGCCAACGGACTATATCTTTACAGTATTCTGATAAGATGTTAGGAGATATTTATATTAAAATAAACTTAATACATAGTAGATTTAACGGCCGTTGGGATGCGTTCTGTATCGAAGTACAAACAGCCTGCCAACAGACGATATATTTACAGTATTCTGATAAGATGTTAGGACATATTTATATTAAAATAAAAAAATACATCGTGGATTTAACGTCCGATGGGTTGCTTCCGGTATCGAAGTACGGACAGTCTGCCAACAGACTATATCTCTTTGGTATTACGTTTAACATGAGGAGATAGTGACACGTTTTATGATATTATAGCATAGTAGGTAATTTGAAACCTATACCGCTGGATACATTTGATGATTTTCTATATAGAGAGTGACCAATATTGAAAAGGAAACTATACATACGCTGAAACTAATAAGTAAAATTGAATTAATAATTTCTTCAATGTATTATGCTTATTTGTGATAAATTCATAATTTTTCAATGTATTACGATTATTTGCGACGAAAAAAGGATGCAATTTACACAGGTATCATATACCGAGGATGGCAATGCGCGCGGGAGTTCACTCGATACGGAGGTAACTCCTAGCGCAGGCTATGTAAGAGTAAACCAAACCACTATAAGTATGGGTCAACTGGTTAAGCCGTTTTGAACAGAACCCGTAGTTTTCCCAAACCACAATCTGCATTCGTAGTCACTCGGATTACCGATACCACTTTGCAAATTGGACGGTCACTAGGATTACTATACGTACTTAATGCCCCATACCATGTTACGTATTTCGCCGGTCCACTGGTAAAGGAAGTCCTTCTAGGCTCTCTTAGTTCCGGTACCACCATGCGTATTGGACACCACTTGGTTAAAATACATCGTCACACGCATCCGTATTTTCTACGACACGAAGGCAACAGAATATATTAAAGGAATAAAACTATGCAACTCAGGCATACTATTAGTAATTCAATATAGAGCAGCCCTATTACTTTTCTTACGGAGCAAAGGTAGGCATTTCATTGAAGATACAACCCCGTTAATTATATAAAGGAGCAAAGGTAGCCACCTCATTGAAGGTACACTTTAGAAAATTATCATGGCTGCGGTTACACTCTATAGAGAGCTTAAATATTTAAAAAAATACCTCTAATATATATATATATATATATATATATATATGTATATATATCCCCCCCCCCCCCCTTCAAGAGATTTTTTCACCCCTGTCCAGACACGTTGTTCCACCTTACCCCATGTATATAGTATATTTAGCTTAGGAAAGGCAGTAATATTATGTTTAGCATTAAGAATTAAATTAGATAGTAAATCACCGTGGCAAGTTTTACAAAAGGGTCTTTAATACCATGTCATTAACAGTGTTATTTTTTTACAGGCAATTATCACATGTCAATAACAAATGTCCTTTTTTTCAGATAATATTATCGTGTTAATTTATATTTCCTGAAGTTCTATACAGTGCACAGAATTCCCAAGCTAGCCCGTAGAGGCAATACATAATTTCCAATTTCAATAACTTCCCGACGAAACAGTCGCCATTTTAACGATAATCCATTTAAGCTTAACGATCGAGTGTACACGTAGTGCGAGTATCCTTACATAATGTCTGCATATCTATAGATTAAGAAGCGAATACGTTGCTTAACTCACGCTGAGAAAGTGCAAAAGTAATACTTAAGGATTACTTCTCAGCTATAGCAAAGGTCTACGTCGATGTATAAGAAAGTTTTTTTACAAATCTAAAAGATTCAAGTTCTACGAAATATAAGAGTATCTACGCAGCTAAATGCTTAAGGAAGCAGGTTGCAGTTTTACAACGACGCATATAGGACATGGTATAGTGAATGACCACAATGGCCAATATGTCAACGAATACATATTGCACGTTAGTATATAAGGATATAAGTATATATGTCATAATGCAGACATTAAGTAACGAGACTAACTCGTACGACGTAACGAACTTCAGTGAAAAATTAACGGTACCAGGGTGAACCAATCCCTCTGAACAAAACGTTAAGTGTGATTTCTTATTTCAGACTAATTATACGCTGTACAATCCTGTAATCCCCCAGTAGGCCATTCATGCAGAATGCCCCCCGGACGAACGTGACGCAAGACCGAAGTTCCAACACGCATGGCAGCAACAACAGTCAAAACCTACAAACCATAATAGACTGTCAGCCGATTTAGGCAGGAGCCTTCAGCTATTTCTTTCCAACACTTCAATGTTAATTTTTTTCTCTTAATACCATAACTACATGTTTTTTACGCACATAATCCAATAACTTTGTCGGAATTTCACGTTTTCTAGGATATTTCTACAATTTTCATTTCTTTTATCATCCCCACGTTGTAAGGAGGTTAATCATAGTAGCGCACCCTCACAGCTACACTTGGCCTAGAGTAGCCCATACGATACACTATATTTTTTTCTCTCCCTTTTTTACACACGTTACAGAGGTCGCGTACTAGCTCACAAGGGCTCGCTAATACTTAAGCTCCTTACAGCATCATTTTCCATCGTAGGAAAATTACAGTTATGCATGCACCCTCGCGGCAGGGCTCGGCTTGACGGCGTCGTACGCAAGTCACGCACTGATCCGAGTGCGGTGCTAATAATGTAAATTTCCTATGCGATTCCATGCAACATATATCTTTCGCCTTCATTTCTTTCAATTTATATCTCCGCTGAAATTCTATTTTTTTTTTTCAATTTTAACAAAACAATGTCAATATTTCTATGCAAATTTCAACTCTGCCAAATAGGCAATGCAGATTATGTCAATAATACAATATGGGATGTAGACAGATACAGAGAACTATCTGCTATGAATGACTGTAAAACAAACAACCCCACCACCCTTGCCATGCCTTCCAACCCTTAGTAAGGCACAATTTCGCTCACCCTCCCATCTACGAAGAAGACCAGAAGCAACGAAGGACGATACGACGAATCGAAAGCAATTTCAAATCGACGAAAGGAAAGAAAAAGAAGAAGGAGAAGAAGAAAGAAAAAAATGAAAGTTTCCACCCTCACATCTAGTCCAATAATCGAGGACGATTATTAAAACAGGGAGGCGACTTGTTCCAGCCCCAGCCCTTTATGAAAGGACTGTGCCTATACCTACATAAAAGATAATTAAAAGTAAGTACGTAAAAGACGGGAATAACGACATGGCAACACGACTGCGAAGTAAGCCGTAGGTCATAGACCTAAGGTCCAACAGCAAGCAGTTAGACAGGACACAGCGGACATTACACTCCAAAGATACCGCTCAGTGGATTGACAATGCACGTTTTGCCTATAAATAGAGGTACGAACACGCGCCGCGGTCTCTAATCTGACGGCTCTCTTACTTGGACGCGGATACAGTCTTACACTCTATCGGAGTTGTGCTACGCCGGACCGGTATGGGGGATGCCCCATATCGAGTCCCAACGCCACCAACATCATAGAAGACCGGTATCAACGGTGGGGTGAGTGATAACGTGTCAGCTAGACTCCTTTTTCCCCCTAGTTTATTATTTACATCCTCCCCTCTTGTCATTGCCACTATTACGCAATAAACCCCCTTTTTGAACAGTCTAATGATTACCTCTTTATTTCGCTTAGATTAAGAAGCCCGTCCCTTTAGATTAGAACCTAGTTCAAGATCTCCACCGAACGCTGCCCAGCAGGAGGCGGTACACAGCAAGCGTGCGGCCTACTTAGCCACATTAAGGTAAGCTAGGTGAGTATTCCTCCCATCAGTTCCCCTGTACGTCAATTGCTCTCTAGACGTGTCCGCAGTACTTAATAAAACAGCAAACACTTTAAACACGAGTTCCACACAAAAGTAGAACAAATGCAAGAGGCTCGGAGGGGGTAGTTCCACACAAAAGTAGAACTAAGGATAGGAGCGGAATGAGCTCAACATAAAAGTAGAACAAATGAGGGACAGGTGCCGGGTTAAACTCAGTAGACACCGGTAACGCCATCCAGCTCTTTCACAACAACAGCTCTACACAAAAGTAGAACAAAGGGTAAATGGCGCAGGGTACATAAAAGCAGAACAATATGAATATTTCTATAAATTATTTTCCAATGATGAGGCTGATATATATTTGCGACGGAGAATGAAGATTATACAGAAGAGATTTGTCAAGATGCCAGGGTAGCCTAGCAACAACAGAAGAATTTGCCAGAAGGATGTCGTTCGAGCCCAGGCGAATGTTGGTAAATTCCGGAGAGAGAACGTTTTCCTATCTCTGAGGTCGCAGATCCGAGGTTCGAATGCAGGTCCATCTCAGTATCTTGAACTGACGAAACATCTAAAGTATTGTGTGAATACTTACATAGATCTTCAAGTTTTCGTCCAAATAAGGTCGCAGTGTCTCTTATTTTTAGCATAGAGTTTGATTAGTGACATTCTGAGCCGACGTTCTTACTCCATATTTTTCACATTTCATGTATTTCAGTGTTTTCTTGTATTTTACACTTCAGATGTGTGTTAAGATTTTTATGCTTCAAGATTATTTAGGAGATGATTGTCTTTCATCTATTTTTCAATTTTATTCTACAGATCAGTTGTTGAACGGACATTAAAAAATTTGTTTGAGGAATCAGATTGCCTTATAGAAGACGAGTCGTGTCAACTATCGAATTTTAATAATTTGATTTACACCAAGTATTCAGACATTGTGTCATAGTTTCAAATTAAATTCTATTAAATTTAATTTGAGCACTTTAATGTAACAACATCAAACTTCAAGAACAGAAGAAACATCGAATGATATTGTCATATCATTATTGTACATAAACTTTCGACGATCTAGGAAATACTAGTCGTTTGATCCATGACATTCTTTGTGTAGAGTGGAAAAACATTTCGACGTCGACAAACCTTTTTATTACTTGTAAAGCTGAGAGATTTGTTTATTTAATATGTTAAAGGAAATATCTATTGATAGTAGATTATTCAAAACTTTGGCTAGGAATTCAAAGCTAGTTTATCCCGGTCAAGATTGAATTCTATTTTACACTGTAAATAACATGTGTTCTATTTTACACTATTTGTGTAACATCACGTCATTATGTAGACCTGATATTACAACTGCATACAATTTAAAGCTTGATAATGAGGTGAGACATGAGTATTATTTTATTACATGTATTTGCGACAGACGAGTTAACAGTTAATTATCTTTTTGTGTAGTAAACTTTAGGAGGTCAATCACGACAGTCTAAGATCGTTCATTACGATTGGAAGTTTCGTTTGAAGAACTTAAGAATGTATAATTATAGATCAGTAGTCATGTGAAACGATACTGCGGGTCATGCCATTATTTGAGAAACGTTCCTACAGAAGAAATGTTAATAACAATTAATCCGTTTTGGTTATTGTTTAACATAGTGGTTGTTATTTGTTTATGCCATATACTGTTATATGAGTATTTGTAGAGCTATGGAGCGCTCGTGCGAAGGAAGTTGCGCTTTTTAAGGGAAGTCAATTATATTATTGTTCTTTGATAAGAAAGGCATGGATCATGATAAGAGTCGTTGTATACAAGTAGTCATGTGAAGTAACGTTTTAGCAGTGTTGACAGAAGGGTTTTAGCGGAATGCAATTAGAGAACGATTGTCTACTCATGTCAATGATACCATTATTAAATTTTATTAAACCCGAAGTTATGTAATTACGTGCAGTTAACCTTTGGCAGTCGACTGTATTAGACCGACAATGTAATGAAACCTATATAAGACGATGTGTGAGCAGTATATGAAAACTACAGAGTGTTAGAAAATGTTTATGTGGAAAAACAGTGTAAATGATTAATTGAGAGTTGTATTGTAACTGAGAATCCAAAAATCGAAAGAAACGTGTTAGCAACTTTAAATGTTGTCTATTGTTATGAACAAATTACTTGTAAATATTTTTGGAAATGATTTAATTATTTAAATAATTTTTAGTAGGATTTATTAATCGAATTTTTTGGAATAGCGAGTGTTTTGCGAGCGGATGTTTTGTATGGATAATTGCCCACTGTTAGGAGTGAATGCTGAACCGCATTGGTCTAGAACAATTCCGGGGTGCGAATGAAAGATTGTATGAAGATTTCAGAATGATTGTTAAAGGAATATAGAAGTTATGATCATTTGTGTAAGATCTGAATAATAATTTTATACGTGTATTTTAAACGCACACAAGGCAGTTTCAATGAAAGCCAGACAGAATGATATACAGTTTGGATTGGAGAGCTTGGTGTGACATAATATGAACAGGTGGCGACTCACAGCCTTCTATAAAATGTAAATAGTTCTGAGCGCAACGCTCTGCTAGCGCTCATTGGTGAAGCAAGCCAATACACGTTCGTTTCCAGACGCGTGCCAATGAAGGTAACCAGTTGTCAGGAGGAATGGCATGAATTTAAGAGCCTTTATTAAGCGTTTTTCTTTACGTAGTGTGGGCCTATATATGCCAAGGCTTTTATGCTTATATTTTTACACAGCAATGTAGTAATATGTGTTATGGAAGAGAAGTGTGTATGATTGTATGGTTTTATTTTTGTTGTTAGATTAGTTTATTGTTATTTTGTTTATATTAGATTGTTTTACTTTTGTTAAATAATTTATTCAGTCCATTATCTGTCGTCGTTGGCGTGTGATTCATTTTAAATATAAGGATTAGAGTATTGTGGAAGTACTGTAGGCGAAGCTGAGTTCCCCGTCCCCGAGACACGTAAGTAAAGGTAATTGCGCCCCGTGTAGTTTGTTGTTTATCCACAATATTCTTGTAACTGCTGAATGTAAATCCCTAAAGACCATTTTGGAGCGATTTCTAATGTAGTAATTTGCCAGTGCTGTTAGAAATAGGCGATCCTGCTGGGGCCATGGATATTCCAATAGGCTACTTTCCGGATTTACGGGTACAGTACGGATGGCGCCCTAAACTTAGGGGCTACGAAATTAGCTTCGTAGTGCCTCTAAAGGAAGTTGGTTTGAACATTTCTAGTGAAAGAAATAATTACCAGACTTGTGGAATGTCTTGTCCAATTTCGGATGAATGCTGTCGAAGGTAAGATAAAAGAGAATTTATCTGTGAATATGGCAGATATGCAAGGTAAATATAGGATTATTTTAAATTGATATTAGGAAGGTTACACTCAGATAAAGATCAGATCTTAGAAACCTGAGAGAGGTGTAGTAGGTAGACAGTTTTGAAAAACGACCTATGATTTGGATGTTTATTTTATTTCACCGGTACATGGCGATTGCTAAGGCCATGTTAAAAATAAAGCTAACTTGTTTTAATGATTGTAATGGTAGAATTTTCTTTGTGGTAGTATATTGAAAGTGAGTCACAGGAGATCGAACATTTTGAGTAAGCTTGTTTAACATAGGGTGAACTATAAGTTAAGGTAAATTTAAGTTACTTTTAGACATTTAGGTGCTCAAAAATTATATGGAAGAAGACGTTACTCAGATGTTGTTACCTTGTTCTGTTGTTGAATATGTCTCTATAGCACAGTATAAAGGGTTATTGCAATGGCAACCGAGGATGTAAAGAGAATGTAGGAGGAGATGCATGAGAAGCTGCAGCAGAATTTGAAAGAGCAACTGCAGGGCAGTTTAAAGGGTGTCCAAAGTGAAATGAAGGCGAATTTGAATGCTATCGAAGGTAAGATAAAGGAGAATTTATCTGTGAATATGGGAGATATGCAAGGTAAATTCCAGGGGGTGAAGCAGGACCTAGAATAACTGAAGCGTGAACGAAAGGAGGACCTTGACACAGTGATTGTTAAAGTTGTTGATTCTATTACAGATAAAGTTGCAGAAAGTGTCAAAGAGAGTTTCAAAAATGAAATTCAAGAAGTTCGGATTTCTTTAGAGGGTTTACAAACTAGTGCCTCTAAAATGGTTGTAAATGTAACGCGTTTACAGGCCAGTCCAAAGCAGAAACAGGATGATGTAAGTGGTGTACGGACAGATGTCGGAGATGTCCGAACTGATGTTAGTAATGTTAGGTCAGATGTATCCACTGTCCAAAGTAAAGCAGATAAAGTCCAAGTAGATGTATCCACTGTCCAAATCAAAGTCGATACAGTCCAAGTAAATGTATCCACAGTCCAATCCTTAGTAGACATAGTCCAGTCCGACATTGGAAATGTGAGGTTAGAGGTGTCCACAATCCAATCTAAGGTAGATTCATTCCAAGCCGATGTCACTTATGTTCTGGTTGACATAAACACTATGCATTCAGATGTCACTGATGTACAGGCTGACATAGGAAAAATACAAACAGAAGTCAATACAGAAATTGTGGATGTAGCAAAAGTCCAAGTGGACATTAACAAAATTAGGCAAGAGGTGGAAGCTTCTAAAATACTGTGTACTCAGAATATAACTGCTTTAACGACACGTTTGGTAAACGATGCGTTAAAAACTACAGCTTCTCTGGCCGAATTAAAAGGTAATGTAGAAACTTTACGAACGCAGGTTATTCATCACAATGGAATTCTTAAAACGGATATTGAGGAAGACATAGCTGAAATGTTAAAACCTAATGTAGTTGTCTTGAAAGACGAGTGGAACAAATCCAGTGGGGAACTTGTTAAGCAAATCCAAGATAACACAGAAAAGAAAATAGCCAGTACTCAAATAGAAATTAATCGAGAGGTTATTGAAGTAAGAAAGGATTTAGGTAAAAGGATTGATACGCTCACTGAAAAGCAAGTAGAAGATAGAACTCAATCTAGTCAGGATGTGCAAGCATTGAAAAAATCGTTAGAGAGTAAGACTAAAACGACAGATGAACGGTTAAACAAGGTTGTCACTAACGTAAATGCCATGAGTGAGGAGAAAACTAATGAACTAGAAGAATACGTAACCAAGAAATTACAAAGTCTTAATCTAGGAGATGTTGCCATTCTTGAGACTTATAAAGGAAGATTTAAGGACCGAAGTAGGCCAACAGCTGAAGAAGATTATCATTGAGATAGAAGAAAAGGAAAGGGAGAAGATAGATTTCGAAGATTCAAGGAATCATATTAGAAGAAGTAGCCTAGAAGTGGAAGAAAGGGAAATCACGCCGGAAGAAAGATTATTCAGGTTTACGGAAGGTTTGGAGGAGAGGATTAAAGAGCCCGAAAGTTACAATGGAGATTTCGACCAAACTTTCAGGATTCATATCCGAGAAACGTGACGGTCATAAGAAACTTTGAGGACAAACCGCGTAAGTTCAGCAACCTAGATAGTTTCACAACGATAGAGTACATCAGAAATCTCAAAGATTACTTATCCAAGCGCATATTCCAAGAGAGCGGGAAATGAAGATTGTAGAGCGCTATCTTTCCGATGGGCCCCTTGAATGGTTTTCTCCTTTAGATATACCTTCATGAACTTCAATGAATTCGAAGAAGCACTGATAAAGCGTTTCTGGAGCATTGAAGCTCAAAATTCCCTACGCGCAGAAGTATACTCACGAAAGTATTCAGGTACACTTCCCACACGATACGCAGACGTCTTCTCAAGTCAGCTCGCCCGACATAGATTTTTTCAACCCCCGTTATCTTCAGCTCAGTTGATAGACGCGATAGCAAGGATGCTCCCTGTTGAAGTCAGACGTCCAATTATCTCGTCAGGGATCAACGATCTAGCGAGTATGGACGAACTGCTCCGAAAACTCGATTACACGAGCCCGATGCCGAACGTTGTTGCGAAGAACCAAAGGCAATAGAACAAAGACATTATTACTATATATCTTAACCAAACACAACAGACAGACAATCCGAAAGAACCAGAAAAGGGAAATATAGGTCCTGAAAGGAATACCTATTTCCGTGATCGCAGACCAGAACCCAGTTACAGGAGATTCCGTTGAGGTCGTCCATATCAGCAACAGAAAGGACGTAGTAACGATAATTGTAATGGCAACCGTAGAAGTGGTTATAATCAAAATAATAATAACTACAGATGAAATAATAATGGTTGTTATAATAGGAATAACAACAGGAATAACCAAAATTATTATCGTAACAGAAACTCCCAAGATGAAATAATGACGAAGGAGACGTATGATGAACGTCATAAGGAAGGAAAAGAGTATCTCAAGGAGTTGAGAGGCAATGAGAATGGTAATGGAAGGAAAAATGAAAGCTTGAGTATAGATCCCGGTCCATCTACTAGTCAGAAGGGAAACCATGAGTATGAGTCTCAAGGACAAAAAAAAACTCAATTTTGAAACGGAATTAGGGGAGACAGGATATACTGCTACACAAAACCAGATTATGATAAACGAAATCTATGAGGTAACAGACGAAGACCTACTCTTCGAGAAGGAGATTGTTAGAGATGAAAGACCATTCGAGTTACCGATTATATGTGTTAATATTGATGGACAAATATGCAAGTCATTAATGGATACTGGTGCCATTATGTCTAAAATGTCGGATGATTCTTATCAGAGATTATCTAAGGGCAATAAGATGACAGTTTTTCCCGCATCTGCTGTTAAAGTGCGTGGTATTTTTTCAAGACAAAGCGGTAAAATGCAAAATCCAAGTTTAATTAAACTTTGAGATAAATGGAATCATATATGAACACATTCTCATTGTGGTGAGCAAAATTAATTTTGATATCGTGCTAGGCATTGACTTCATTACTAAAGTTGGAGCAGTAATTGATATGAAAAACCGAGTCATAACATTTAGTGAAGGGTTAATAAACACAGAAGGGTTAGAAGAACATGATTCGAATGACAGTCTAGATATAGATCTTAGAGAAGATATTATTAACAACATATTGAAAATATGTTCAAGCAGAAGGGTTTGACGAAATTCAGAATGAATTTGAGGAATTGATCATGGAGTTTAAAGATATTTTTGATGATAAGCCTGGATTGATAAAGGACTACAAGTATAAGATTAGGTTTACAGATGAAACTCCTTATCAGAAGAGGATTTACCTGATACCAAAAAAGTACTATGAAGAAGTACGAAGGATAATCAATAAAATGGAAGCTGACGGAATTATAAAGAACCAAGCGTCGTCTTACATCAACCCTATAACAGTAATCAAGAAAAAAATATGGTCAATTACGCCTATGTCTCGACGACAGGACCATTAACTTAAAGATTTTGCCCGAGGCAGACCGACCGCCTGAAATACGAGATTTGCTCAGAAAGTTCAAAGGAAAAGCCTGTTTTACCGTCCTAGACATGACTTCTTCATTTTATCAAATTGAGTTTGAAGAAGAAAGCAAACAATACACAGGGTTTCTGTTTGACCAGACGTCCTGGGTTATCCAGAGAATTCCTTTTGGCATGGTCAACAGTGGTCCAGCCCTGATTAGTGCCCTTGATAACAAACTCACCGGTGAAGTTAAAAAGAGAGTGCTTTGTTATATAGATGATTTAATCATATCTTCACCAAATGACCAGGAATATTTTTTACACTTGCGTAAGATTTTTGAAAACCTAAGAGACGCAAATATATAGGTAAACTTCGATAAGTGCCGTTTCATAAAAGAGAAAAATATTTTTCTCGGACACACCATCGACCAGCATGGATATCACCCGAACTTGCAGAAAGTGGAAGGTATTATGAGGGTCCCAAAGCCCACCAAGGTCAAACAATTGCGAGAATTTGTAGGTGCGTGCCAATTCATTAGCAGTCATTGTCCAAAATATTCAGAGAATATGGCAGCTCTCTATGATTTATTGAAGAAAAATAACCGTTGGAAGTGGAGCAGTACCGCTGACGACGCGTTTGAAAAAGCTAATGAAATGTTGAAAAACAACGTGAAATAAGAATATCCGGATTTTGAACAAATATTCAACATAGAATCCGATGCTTCACGTGTAGGCATTAGTGCAGTGTTATACCAAAAGGACGAAGAAGCAAATAAGCACTACATTGTGTTCACCGGAAGAAAGCTTAGGAAACACGAAGAGAACTACTTCACGACATAACTAGAGGCGTTAGCTTTCGTGACAGCTCTTCAAGGTTGGAAGCAGATATTAATCGGACACCAGATTATAATTATCACCGATCATAAAGCACTCCAATTTATGCTCCAAACCGATATGTCGACTGATAGATTAACTCGATGGGCCCTATTTACTCAACAGTTACCGGGTGAGTTAGCCGTGGTGGTTACGGCATGACTAATGGCAGTCGCTCACATCTGGGAGGCGAGGAGGTTCGAATCCCCCCGCCGGCAACCTTGGAGATGGTCTTCTGTGGTTTCCCATCTTCCTTCCAGGCAAATGCCGGGGTTGGTCCCTCACTACAGGCCACAGCCGCTACCTTCCAACTCCTCGCCCTTCCCTTCTAACTTTCCTCCCCAACGGTATTTGTAGCTCGAAGCAGCTACAAAACTGGCGAGCCGAACATGTCCTCGGACACTCCCGGCACTAAAAGCCATACGCTAAAAAAAACTCAACAGTTTAATGCTACAATAGTCCATCAGTCAGGTAAGGACAATTTGTTGGCTGACGCATTATCACGTAACCCAGTTAGAAATTTGCAGATTAACCATGTACAATTGGAGGAAGAAGGTCAAGAAACCGTTGGGAGATTAGCCCGAATCGGTGTGTAACAGAAAAGACACGCTCCATTTAGGAAAATGTAGAGGTTCCTTAAGGATTACATTTACATAGCAGACCTAGATTATGCTGCTAATCAAAGGCGATCACGACACTTTGTATTGAGCGGAGATCTCGTGTGTAAATACTGTTGCATCCGAGGGATGCATTCCCATCCCTTCCCTATAGCTATAAATTATATCAACTACAAACCTACAAATATAAATTATACATCTAACTTCACACGGATGCCTGCGGCTTATGTCGCATAAGCTCATACCAAGGCCAGGCCTAGTGCATAGAAACGACCTCCGATGACCCAGGTCAAGCACCTCACTTCTTATAGAATCCGCAACTAATGCTAACTCGGCAAACGGGTTCTATAAAACACCAGAGGAGAGGTGAGCCGGGGTCAGTCTTCCACAAGTGCTATCAGGTGCTGAGACGCTGCTTGTAGCTGCCACATCCAGATAGGTGAGTGTCTAGTGAGCCTACACACACTATAACACCAACACGTACAACATCCCCCTATTATTGTAAAGATCACAAGTATTTACTCTGCATAATTTCATTGTACTCCACTTCAGGAGTACGGATTAAACATTAGAATCCATTAGTTAACTGGTCTTTTAGTTCATTTATTTAATTAGTTGATAAGATCCTACCCCTTAACTCACTTCCCGGTAGGATCCTAAATTAGTAGTTAGTTAATTGTTTATTTGTTGCTGTAGTCAGCCACAGGCGTCACCTTACATTGTCTGCGTGCGCGATACCCATTAGGAGCTCGGCCAGTCAGCCAACATCAGCAGGAATCCCAGCAGTCGCGTAGCTGCTCCTGCAAGCACATAGTATATTACCCCTTGTAGCCATCCCTTAGAACTACCCAAGCAACCTGCACAATTGGGTGTTCTCCCGTCGAGCTGCATTCACGCCCGAACCCATCCAACCTACATCTTTTTACACCAGAGCCCCGGGCAGCCTTCAGCTACTCTCCTTTCATCCCCCTTTCAATACACTTTGTAAAGGCTACCCTCACAGGTACCCTACAAATGGTGGAGCCGCTGAGTACCGTGACGTTGTCATAAGAAAACGCTCTAGGGGGTACAGACAACGTACCTCAGCGGAAAAGATCCCTAAATTTAACCTCTTACTAGCCAAGCGAACGCCACCCAAAATTGGGAATTTTTATGAAGTACGGGTCCAGTAATATTTGTGTACCCACCGCAAACCCACCCTAATCATTAATACATTTATAAACACCACCCTCAACTAGCAATAAGCCATTTACGACCCCCAAATTAAAAAAATCGAGCGACAAACGACCCTATACTAATTACATTAGCCAAGCGAGTGAGGCAATTAAAATCCCCCCCGAGCAGGATTTTTTGGTGTAGATTAATTTGGAGGATTTTTTTACACAATAATCATAATCCCCCATATACGACTCCCAAATTAGCTACGCACACCCCACACAGTACATAGGGGCCACATTATTTAGTTGCCCACCCAGTTCGGTCCCCGGTACCTTAAATAGCTTTACAACAGTAA
Source organism: Meconema thalassinum (assembly GCA_946902985.2). Lineage (NCBI taxonomy): Eukaryota > Metazoa > Arthropoda > Insecta > Orthoptera > Tettigoniidae > Meconema > Meconema thalassinum. Next base: position 211,376,061 of record OX336398.1, read on the forward strand.
TATTTCACTAACAACCCCCATAGACTAGAACGGCAATTAGAGGCATCTATATATTTTAACACTAGACAAAGTCGTGTCATATTAACATTTTTACGATCCCCTAGAGAGTTTCCACCCTGTTCACAGACAGGCATATACCATGGCACCTCATGCCGACGTACCCTAGACACAAAATGGAAGGCACCTCATCCATACGGATAGGAATTCCGAATTATTCTTTTTCCTACTCCGGAGCCGCCAGCGCCGCATGTTAAAGGTGCAATTGCATATACAGACTTTGCAGGCGAGGGTGAGCGCGGCGCAAGGCATATATATCCGCACCCCCAACGGTCAGCGAAAGGCACTCTTCGTGCGATCGCACCAAAATTTACACGCCATACACCAAGCCTTATGGGCCAAGCATATAAAGACACACAGAATTCTTCACAGAATGGTAATTGTATAAGGCCACCTCCCTCCCAACGCGACCCTACAACGCGTTAGGGCACAACGGGAGATCTTGACTCAGCACTATACATAGCTCATTGCTGATTATAGCCGGCTGAGCGCCCAATTAATAAAGTGGGATTCGACCACGGCAACACTATTCCTACATAGTGCATACAACATGTCACCCGCGCATAGAGACGCGACGGGCTTCAACACGCAATCAAGTACATTTTCAGTACAATACCAATACAACACAGGCGGTAGACAGAATTTTACAAAGTATTTGCACCATTTGAACACGAGGTGATGACAGCATAGGCCTTCTGCTATTTCCCCCGAGAGGGAAATGCTTTAATTTTTCATTATAATTACGCGTATTCATTCCCTCACACCCAAGTGATGTCATCAGCAGGCTATATCGCATGACACATTCACGTACGCATCCCATCAAGCGGGTACTCAGACCACTTGTGCATTTTAACATTTCATTCACCGCATGTCAACAGACCCGCCATGTTTTACACATACTCACAGCGCTCTTCTCCAATAGGCTTAGCGCGCGAGTCGCCGAACCCCCAGAGTGCGCGGTCAACAATTGGCGCAGCGTATTCAGTTGTTACACGCCCACCGATAAACGTTATCTCACACTCCGCAATTACGTCTTATCTCAGCCGTCACTCCTTCTCGGTGATACTCGACCCGACCTGCCATTATATTTCCATAGACCGCCCAGTCACATCCACGCGCGAGATTCAAATGCCATTCCGCCCAAGACACATGTTTAATTCCCCCGCACTGCCTAGTACGGTGCACCCGGTCCTTGCAATGGAACTCATCTCCTCTCACACCCCTTACCTAACACAGTGAATGTCTTTGTCACGACAAAATGCCATTGTTTTCCATTCCACACACTGAGCGCCTACGTCCGCTATTCCCCTTATATTTTTGGCCCTTTCGCATACAATAGTTGATCTTTCCTACACCATTGTACAGGACACGCCTTCCGCTATAGGAAAACACGCGCGTTCCCCCATCCACGTCTCTAGATGAACATCTGCGCCAGTTATTATTTTTCTTTCAAACCATACCTAATTTTACAATACCGATTTAGTACGATCAGGATCGAGCAGAATCGGTTGATACAATGGTCCAGCCCCACCGATCATTGGCTTACACACTTACATTTTTGGGGATGTTTTCTTTCCCATTGCAACAGGGATCGCATTTATATTCACCCCCCCCCCCACATTAAGGTGGTCAAACATGATTTTATTCCCTCCACACATCCACATAGCGACGAATAATAGTTTTAAACAGTATTTTACCCCCCCCCCCCTCCTCAATGATGAATATAACCCACGGAGAGCGGTACTCAATCGAGCCCGCAGAGATGACCTTTTAGGTGCCATATACATAAATGTTACGATTTGTTACGAGCGACCCGGCACCCAGAAGTGTAGCATACAATCCCCCATAACTGTCATTCAACACACAATGACAGACTGCCGTGCCGATCAACATAGGATATCCTCGAGCACGAATGTTCACACTAAACGCACTATATTTTTGTCTCGGGATTGTTTACATATAGGTCCAGCCCACCTTTATATTACTCATTGTTATAATTTGAAAGGACGCTGACAGCAACATGCCGCTAGCAGATTATATCGATCAATTCTTAATTCCCTGTACCATTCCCCGTTAGTTATAATAAGTGTTTATAGCATAGGAAATTACGTATTTATTAATAATAAACTGACCAGTTTTAGTGTATAAGTTTTAGTATATAAGTACAGGTGGTTTCTTATACACCACCGACAGCCGAGTATAGACGTGATCAAACGTTGACACCAGGTCAACGTCCAAAACCCCCTTTTTTTAACACAGAGTACACACTGATACATATTGCACGTTTTCTCCATTACCCTGTTCATGGAAGGCACTTGGTATTAAAGCCATACCAAAGGTGTGCACCATGCTAAATCGCTCTTAACTAAGTGTTAAGATGGAACACTGCGGAAATAAAAGCCAACAGTGGGTTATAGAATACATTCCCCTTTTAACAATGGTGATATCAATATCTTTATTTACATTTTTACCAGCATGTGATATTTTTCCCTGCATGGCGATAACTAACACCCCTCCAGTAAGATGTTCCTCACCATTTAACTACTTCCTGCATCCTACTAGCACCACATGCACCCTCCGATTCTAGCCATCCTTTTACCCCGAAGTAACTATTTATAACATACCAACATACCTCATAACATGGGATATACCTTCCTCATCCCTATTACACCTACTAACTGTGAACAAATATAAATAAAATGCACTGCATTGGCTGGGAGTCCGCATGCTAGGCGCAACGTTTGCGCACCGTGACACATCCCCCCCCAGACCCTTGTAATAAAAGCACACATTGGTCCCCACACAAACATAGCTCGCTATACACTATACCCGTTTGGTATAAGCACCTGGTCATGGTTGTGAGAGTGAACACATTTTTTTGTATTGCACATTCGTAGATGGTCAATGTTGCCATCGACAAAGGGACAGCATAGCCCTTGACATTACAGGACATGGACGACGAACTACGGAAGGTCGAACCAGCGATGTTAGACCTGCGGATGGAGTCTTGATAGTTCGGTGAGGGGATTTACCAACTACTCATCGGACAGGATAGATCCTCCATCCAGGGACGACCCACTTTACTTGACATTAGTTAGTATGTAAGAACACGTAATAGCTTCATTGCGGAAGCAAGTCCTGTACACGAACACAGGTGAATAACGCATAAAGAAGAAATAAATTTATCAAGAAAGAAGAAAGAAGTTTATCAAGAGAGACACACGAAAGTTATCAAGAAACAAGACAGAAGTTTATCCAAGAAGAAGAAAGAAGACATAATGAGGATATAATTTCCCGGGCCGAGGTATGGGCACCGATGTTCTCCTCTACCCATGCCCCCGTGGAAGATCCCCTGCGATTTGCGATTTACGACGAGCCTACGGTTCTCTCCCTGGCCGAGATTACGGTCACCGTTGGTTACTCTGATCATACCCCAGGGAGGGGAACACTTTGAGATTGCCTGAAAAGCGATAACGGATGATAACATGAACATTATCCGTTGGATATGTATATCAGAGTGTACAACAGGGATATACATACGTATGCACAGTTCACATAATAATAGATGCTTCTTTTGCAGCTACGAGATCCTACACGGGACACCCGATCCCAATACAGGGTGCCCGAGAGGTCTGGTAATTTATTTTATGTCTGCATAAAGGGTAGCGCCACTATGGGTGCTCTACATGTTTTTGATATGCAGATATGATCCGTATTTTCATGTGCTTAAATAATGAATGTTATTTTCTTAACCCTCCAGGTCTAGGTCCAGCACCAACAACCGTCTAGAGGATGACAAGGGATAAAAACAATGTATTCTTTTCTTTACCCACAGGTGGCGTCATTGTATATAGCCCTTTGTAAATATTTTGCCCACGCCCAAACACCTCTGCCTCCCCTAATCGAATACACAATTTCCCCTATAAACACGATTGACTACATTTTATTTACAGCTGCTCAATCCGCACCACGGGGGAGATATGCCTGTGGGATATACCCCTCCACAGGTCGGATCTACATGATGGATTTTCACACCTATCAATGAGAGGTGCAATCCGGCGGCGAGGGTTGTACTCAACCAATGTAAGAGTCAACCTTCCCCGTTAAGATGGACCGTCTGCCCACAGGAGGCGATCCATATATATATGATTTATAACTTTGGCCATGAGTTGGGTTTTAGCGATAAAAGTGTAGATAAATCTAGATTTAAGAATCAAATGTACGAATGAGTGGAGTCCATTGTAAGGTATAAGGTTGATGATACGGCATAGTTGCAAAGCAGAGAGAGAGAGAGAGAGAGAGTATGAGAGAAAAAGAGAGCAAGAGAGAGAGTTTATTTGTTTATTTATGTTTTTTGGGTGTATTTATAAAGCCACTGTTTACCTTTTTCCTTTTTTTCCTTTCGGTCCTTCTAAAATTACCAGTTGTACGTGTGCCTCCTTTTCCCACCGCACAATAAAACCATTTTCTCTTACCCCCTTAACGAAAACACGAGGCACTCATTTTTCTTTTCCCCTATTCCTTCTGTTCTTTTCATTTATTTGTTTCTATATGTTTTATCGCCACTCAAGAGCACTTTTTCAGCATATATAGGTAAATCGATGAAGGGTAAGCTAGGCCCTGCAGCTGTTTTTTTCCTTGAGCTGGTCCGTAATAATACTTGTGTTCCTGATGTATAATGTATGATGATATTGATGATAACGATGTTCTCCAGGCTTAATATTGTACAATGGATTATACCGATATATGTATTTTTTGTTTGTTTATTGTTTCAAAAATTGTTCACTAATTTCTTGGTGGTAAAATGACTATGTAAAAATATTGTTCCCCCCCCCCCCCCCTCACACATCCACATCCACACCTACACTTGCTCGCTAGGCACGGACCTGACGCTGACGTCTCTACAAGACACTATGCACTAGGCACTGCACGCTGGCATCCACATAATCCTATATCAGATAACACACGCTACTCCACTTCCAACATCTTCGTTTCTATCACCCACCCCACACGGGGATCTTCACATACCCCCAACGACGCCCCACATTCTGGGCAACAGCATATCATACATCAAGAGAAGAGCAGAAGAGAAGCAAAGAAGAACCAAGATTTCAAGAATGAAGAAGATGTCCATATACCCCTATACCGCACTACATCTACAGATGCAGCACTTGTAATTGCTGGAATAGAACCACTATTTTTAACAGGAATAGGGAAAGCTGAGCTGACATTACTGAAGAAGAATAGAACATCTCCTATGCCGATTTTCGACATTATTGTGGAGCAAAAGTGCCATTTCTTGGAATCTTCTCATCCTAGTCAATTCTATAAACTTCTGCATAAAAATTGTTTCAGCACCCATGACTGTTTCATCTATACTGATGGCTCCCGTACACCAAGCCTTGATGGAAATGACAGTGTTGGCTGCGCCTTTGTCGTTTATGAGAATGATACTGAAATATTTTCAGCTCAGTATAAGCTCTCTCCCAGTTGCTCAATTTTCCAGGCAGAACTTTGGGCCTTAAAGTGTGCAATAGAATGGGTTAAGGCTAACAATAAAAGAGTGAGGATTTTCAGTGATTCACAATCCGCATTGCATTCTATAAATGACAAATATAATTCTAACCCAATAGCTGTCTACATCAGGGCAACAGCTCAGGAGTGCTCACATATATGCACATCGTGGATAAGGGGACACACTGGATTGGCTGGTAATGAAAGAGCAGACCAATTAGCAAAATCAGCGGCTACGACACGTCTTGAAATAACATATAGTAAGTCTCCTATACGTTACGTTAAAAGCCAGATAAGGAAATACATATTAAACGAATGGAATATCGCATGGACATGTAGCCTGAAAGGGTCTGTAACAAGAGAAATATTCTTCCCGGAAGTACAAAATCGACTGTTATCAAAATTATTAGTGCCGAACTTAGTCCTCACACAATTTTTAACTGGTCATGGAAAATTCAAGTCATATTTTGAACGTTTTAAAATAGCAACAGACGACTATTCATGTTTATGTGGATTGCCTCAATCGGTGTGTCACCTTGTATTTGAGTGTCCTGTTTTTGAAAAGGAAAGATACAATTTACAATGCCACCTTTATAACTGTAACCTGGAACTTTCAAAACCGCTGTACCATATTTTCTAGAGGCAGTGCTGCTTAGGACAATTTATCACATTCATCAACAAAATTTTTTGTAAACTATGTTAGTAATATTTGTATTTGCTTTGTTTTTAATCTATAACCCTAATGCACCTCTGGTAAAATAGGGTTCCTGTATTGTTTTCTGGATATTCAATAATAATATACCCCTATATGCTACATAAACTACCCCCACGGTCTAGTCTCGTCCCGTCATCGAGGTCGATGACTAGCTCCGTCGAAGGAGTTGTTGCATCTGAGGGATGCATTCCCATCCCTTCCCTATAACTATAAATTATATTAACTACAAACCTACAACTATAAATTATACATCTAACTTCACACGGATGCCTGCGGCATACGTCGCATAAGCTCATACCAAGGCCAGGCCTAGTGCATAGAAACGACCTCCGATGACCCAGGCCAAGCACCTCACTTCCTATAGAATCCGCAACTAATGCTAACTCGGCAAGCGGGTTCTATAAAACACCAGAGGAGAGGTGAGCCGGGGTCAGTCTTCCACAAGTGCTATCAGGTGCTGAGACGCTGCTTGTAGCTGCCTCATCCAGATAGGTGAGTGTCTAGTGAGCCTACACACACTATAACACCAACACGTACAACATCTCCCTATTATTGTAAGGATCACAAGTATTTACTCTGCATAATTTCATTGTACTCCACTTCAGGAGTACGGATTAAACATTAGAATCCATGAGTTAACTGGTCTTTTAGTTCATTTATTTAATTAGTTGATAAGATCCTATTCCTTAACTCACTTCCCGGTAGGATCCTAAATTAGTAGTTAGTTAATTGTTTATTTGTTGCTGTAGTCAGCCACAGGCGTCACCTTACATTGTCTGCGTGCGCGATACCCATTAGGAGCTCGGCCAGTCAGCCAACATCAGCAGGAATCCCAGCAGTCGCGTAGCTGCTCCTGCAAGCACATAGTATATTACCCCTTGTAGCCATCCCTTAGAACTACCCAAGCAACCTGCACAATTGGGTGTTCTCCCGTCGAGCTGCATTCACGCCCGAACCCATCCAACCTACATTTTTTACACCTGAGCCCCGGGCAGACTTCAGCTACTCTCCTTTCATCCCCCTTCCAATACACTTTGTAGAGGCTACCCTCACAGGTACCCTACAATACGCAGACTCCGATCACACTAAGATTCGCATAGTCGTGCCCCCTAATCTTGTCACACAGTTAGTATGGTTGGCACACCACTCTATTGGACATGGAGGTTTAGACAAAACCCTCAGTACTCTTAAAGAGAGGTTTATTTGGACCAACATGAGATCCACTATAGCGAAGATTATAAGATGTTGTGATAAATACCAGAGAGGAAAATTCGCATCAGAATTGTTGAAAGGAAGACCCAGAGTTATGATACCTTCTAAACTACGTGAGCCGATGGCCACGGACATTTTTGGTCCTTGTCCGAAGGGATATCAGGGTAATCAGTCCCTGTTAGTGACTGTTGATGTTTTCACTAAATTCGTTACCATGAACCCAATGCAAAAAGGCAATACCAGAAATGTTGTTAGCAGATTAGAGAATGCTGTGATTCTGAAGGATGGGAAACCAGAATATCTCTTATCGGACCATGGAGCGCAGTTCACTTCAGCCGAATTCGCAGCAGACATGGAAAGGTTGGGAATTAAGTACACCTTTTCCAGCGTGCGTTATCCAGAGTCAAATTCAAGCGAACGCTATATGGCGGAATATAGCAAATTCTGCAGAATTGTCTGCCCAGATGATCACCCCCGTTGGGTAAAATACGTGCCAATGATTGAGGATTGTTTGAACTTCACAGTTCAAGAAAGCACAGCAGAAGTTCCTATGATACTTCACTTAGGAAGGAAACCAGAAAGGCCATGGAACAATGTATTTGATTTCATTCCCAGAGATCCTGATCTAGGAAGACAAGTGAGGATCGATAAGGCAAAAGAAAGACTTCAGATAGCAGCGGAGACGCGCTTGAAACGAGTTGCAGGAAAACGTTTCGGTACGCCGTTAAAAATTGGAAATATGGTTATATTGCGCAGACCAGTGAAAGCGGACGTGAGCAAAAAGATATACCCCAAGTTCGGAGTTATTTTTATTGGCCCGTTCCGTATAACTAATGCTTCTGGGAATAACTGTTATGAGTTGTTTGACGAAGAAAATAACGTTATTCTAGGAAAATTCAAAGCTAAGAATTTAAAAAAGTATCATAAGAAAATAGGCTAAAATAATTAAATATTCGAGTTCAAGTGACATATCAAAAGTCTTGAATAAGAATGACGAACCATAATTTGCAACTGTTTTTACCTTGAGATGAAGGAGGAATGCCCCCGAAAATTGAATAATTCTGGGACAAAATGAGAGTATTTTCCGTTCCCATGACAAAATTTAACCAGCAAATATAAATTCTGGAAGTGTGACACAGGAGGGTAGTGTTACAAGCTCGAGTCCCTGCGAGAGCCTGATCACGTGACTTATTGCATAATAGACGCTTCTAGAAGGCTGAAATTGGCATAGCAACAGTGAGTTTGGAAATTAATATTATAAAAATTGTTATAAATTATGCTATTGGATACCAGCCCAGAGCCAATGAGAAGAGGTCTTATTGAAACGGGATCAACTTCAACTACATAATTTGGTGAAATTATGCATTTAGGCCCTTATAGGAAGATTTTCTTAATTGGTAATGAAGGGAATATTAAAAGAAATTATGTCTGATACTTTAAAGCCCGCAGATCGGTTAATCTACGCAGTAATACGCATTAGTAATTTATGCGCTAAAATTATGGTGTGAGATTGATATGGCCGCCAAAATTTTGATTTGGAGGGGGAGATCCAAGGATCGAGGTTCTTATTCCAGCAGTCTTTGAAGAGTGAGGAAGTGTTTTTATTCGGTTAACGGAGGTCCCAATGCTTTGTCCGAGTGCGACGCCTGACGACTCGTGGAGACGCTAGGTTAGCAGTGTAGAACGTTGTAGATTACCGCACTTCCATTTTAAGCGAAGTTGTGAGGAACATTGAAGTTAGAATATCTCTTATATAATTGAGATTAGAGTTCAACTAAGTGAATATATAGAGAAAGAACGGGTCAAATACTACATTCTGTTGAAAGTCGAGTGTTATAAGATTTACCATTTCGACTATATAAGCCGGTTAAGACTGTTATTCAGAAGTGTTGGATATAAAGCTGAATATCATTTTAGTTGCAACGTGAAGTTGGCAAACGCAGTTCATGTGAACAGTAGCGAAGAACTTTTAACATTGGCGCAGCAAATAAACATTATCATAATGACTATCATTATTCTTCAAGTGGTTTCATTCAACAAAATTAACATTGTTGATATGATGAACTAAATAGTTTTGCGCCAGAGACATATTCGATAACAGAAGTTAAGATACAACGATGGAACTTCGTTAGACAACGTATTATTGAATACAGACGTAGTGTACGGTCCATCTTGCACATTTCCGTCAGTCTACGAACACTAATGTAACATCAATTAGCAATACAAATATATCATTCACCATTTATATGAATATTTCTATAAATTATTTTCCAATGATTAGGCTGATATATATTTGCGACGGAGAATGAAGATTCTACAGAAGAGATTTGTCAAGATGCTAGGGCAGCCCAGCAACAACAGAAGAATTTGCCAGAAGGATGTCGTTCGAGCCCAGGCAAATGTTGGTGAATTACGGAGAGGGAACGTTTTCCTATCTCTGAGGTCGCAGATCCGCTGTTCGAATGCAGACCCATCTCTGTATCTTCGACTGAGGAATCATGTAAAGTTTTGTGTGAATACTTACATAGATCTTCAAGTTTTCGTCCAAATAAGGTAGCAGTGTCTCTTATTTTTAGTATAGAGCTTGATTAGTGACATTCTGAGCCGACGTTCCTATTCCATATTTTTCACATTTCATGTATTTCAGTGTTTTCTTGTATTTTACACTTCAGATGTGTGCTAAGATTTGTATGCTTCAAGATTATTTAGGAGATGATTGTCTTTCATCTGTTTTTCAATTTTATTCTACGGATCAGTTGTTGAACTGACATTAAAAATTTTGTTTGAGGAATCAGATTGCCATATAGAAGACGAGTCGTTTCGACTCGTTTCGAGTCGTTTGATTTAAACCAAGTAATCAGACATTGTGTCATAGTTTCAAATTAAATTATTTTAAATTTAATTTGAGCACTTAAATGTAACAACATCAAACTTCAAGAACAGAAGAAACATCGAATGTTATTGTCATATCATTATTGTACATAAACTTTCGACGATCTAGGAAATACTAGTCGTTTGATAAGACCGAAGTCTTAATCCCTATAGACATTCTTTGTGTAGAGTGGAAAAACATTACGAGGTTGACAAACCTTTTTATTATTTGTAAAGCTGAGAGCTTTGTTCATTTAATATGTTAGAGGAAATATCTTTTGATAGCCGATTATTCAAATCTTTGGCTAGGAATTCAAAGCTAGTTTATCGCGGTCAAGATTGAATTCTATTTGTCACTATAAATAACATATGTGTTATTTTACACTATTTGTGTAATATCACGTCATTATGTATACCTGATATTACAACGATATACAATTTAAAGCTTCATAAGTGAGGTGAGTCAAGAGTATTATTTTTATTACATATACTTGCGACAGACGAGTTAGCAGTTAATTACCTTTTTGTGTAGTAAACTTTAGGAGGTCAATCACGACAGTCTAAGATCGTTCATTACGATTGGAAGTTTCGTTTGAAGAACTTAAGAATGTATAATTATAGATCAGTAGTCATGTGAAACGATACTGAGGGTCATGCCGTTATTTGAGAAAAGTTCCTACAGAAGAAATTTTAATTGCAATTAATCCGTTTTTGGTTATTGTTTAACATAATGGGTGATAATTGTTTTTGCCATATATTCTGTTATACGAGGATTTGTAGAGCTATGGAGCGCTCGTGCGAAGGAAGTTGCTCATTTTAAGGGAAGTCAATGAAATTATTGTTCTGTGATAAAGAAAGGCATGGATCATGACAAGAGTCGTTGTATGCAAGTAGTCCAGTTCATGTGAAGTAACGTTTTAGCTGTGTTGACAGAAGGGTTTTAGCGGAATGCTATTAGAGAACGATTGTCTACTCGTGTTAGTGATACCATTATTAAATTTTATTAAACCCGAAGTTATGTAATTACGTACAGTTAACCTTTGTCAGTCAACTTTATTGGACCGACAATGTAATGAAACCTATATTAGACGATGTGTGAGCAGTATATGAAAACTACAGAATGTTAGAAAATGTTTATGTGGAAAAACAGTGTAAATAAAAATTGAGAATTGTATTGTAACTGAGCATCCAGAATCTCGAAAGAAACGTGTTAGCAACGTTAAATATTGTCTATTATTATGAACAAATTACTTGTAAATATTTGTCGGAAATGATTTAATTTATAAATAATTTTTAGTAGGATTTATTAATCGAATGTTGTGGAATAGAGTGTGTTTTGTGAGCGGATGTTTTTGTATGGATGATTGCCCACTGTTATGTGTGAATGTTGAACCGAATGTGTCTAGAACAATTCCGCGGTGCGAATGAAAGTTTGTATGAAAATTTTAGAATGATTGTTAAAGGAATATAGAAGTTATGAGCATTTGTATAAGATATGATTGTTAATTTTATACGTGTATTTTAAACGCACACAAGGCAGTCCCAATGCAAGCCAGACAGAACGATTTACCGTTAGGAGTGGAGAGCATGGTGTGACATAATGTGAACAGTTGGCGACTCACAGCCTTGTATAAAATGTAAATAAATCTGAGCACAACGCTGTGCTAGCGCTCATTGATGAAGCAAGCCAATGCACGTGCGTTTCCAGACGTGTGCCAATGAAGGTAACCAGTTGTCAGGAATGTCATGAATGTAAGAGCCTCTATTAAACCTATTAAGCCTAGGCTTTTATGCTTATATTTGTACACAGCAATGTACTAAGATGTGTTGTGGAAGAGAAGTGTGTATGATTGTATGGTTTCATTTTTGTTGTTTGATTAGTTTATTGTTATTTTGTTTATATTAGATTATTTTACTTTTGTTAATAAATTTATTCAGTTCGTTATCGGTCGTCGTTGACGTGTGATTCATTTTAAATATAAAGAATAGGGTATTGTGGATGTATTGTAGGCGAAGCTCAGTTCCCAGTCCACGAGACACGTAAGTAAAGGTAAGTGTGCTCCGTGTGGTTTGTTGTTTATCCAAAATATTCTTGTAACTGCTGTATGAAAATCCCTAAAGACCATGTTGGAGCGATTTCTAATGTAGTAATTTGCCGGTGCTGTTAGAAATAGGCGATCCAGCTGTTTCACTGGATATTCCAACAGGCTACTTTCCGGATTTACGGGTACAGTACCAGCCAATACGACGGCCTACTGTTTGATTATTCATCACAAACAAGTCAACTGTCCATCCAAGTGACGAGTGTATAAATAACAGGTCAACCCACGTCTAGCAGCTCTGTCATGCCTTGCTTTAAAACCTCAAGAGGTGTCACACCCATGAATTTAAACTCTGAGGAACTAGGTTTCAAGACCTTTGCGACGTGGCCTGTGCTTTTCATAAACCCTCAAGCCGTGGAGGCCGCTGGCTTTTATTAATTACAACAAGAGATGAAGTGAAATGTGCCTTTTGCGCCATCACCATAGACCAATGGGAAGAGAGTGATGAACCCATGCTGGAACATCAGCGCTAGTCACCCGCCTGCCCCTACCGGTGCGGAATGGGGGTGGGAAGTATACCTTGTCATTCAACCAACCCCTCACTCTTGCCTCTGAGTGATGACAAAACAAGTTACGATACGTGTGGAATGTATGGTGTCCATGGTGCTTTGGTGAGCAGCTCACCGTCAAAAACGGCTAGTTTAGAGACATTGGGACATCTTCGGAGTCATGGACGTTACAAACACAAAAGACTGTACTGTTATACGAGTTCGTATCGTCTCTATCCCAAAATGACAAAAGCCTGTAAAACGTGTTGTGACAATAAAATGATGTAATAAAAAATAGTTTGCAGTTCTTGTTATTATTATGTTTCATGTCCCCTGTCATACCCTAACCTCAATTTTCTTTTACACTAGCATGGCATGTAAGTCCATGCCATGGGGACCCTTTAGTGGGCAATGGTCAGTCAGTCGTCAGTTGAACTTGGTCCAGGCAAGCGTCAACATGTTGCGCACACTCATTGTGGATTTTCAGGGGTTTAAAATTGGTGACAACAATTTTATATTTAAAGAAGTGTCCATTATCGATTGTACCACTTTTTGGATATTGCAAGCTACGCATTTGGTATTTAAACGGCCCCGTGCTTTTGATTTGTTGTGTGAAAGAGACCGTAAACAAACCCAGTGGAATGAAAATCATAGGCGACTAGACTGGAATCAAGGAACCATTTCCTATTTCCTATAAATATTTGGACACAGTGATGAATGCGCACTTGTCCTCGGTCAATGTGTTATTTGTGAAAGGTAACGAAAAATGTGAATGGTTGCAACCGTATTTGGCTCCTTACTGCCAATGTATTGACCTCATGGACTAGGGTTGCCCCTCATTGCAAACCCTTATGGACTGCTGTCCCTGTGGCAATATTACCCTTAAAGCCGTAGCCCAGGTGTGGCATCTCTTTCATTGGCTCACCACCAATGCCTGCTGGAATTTGTTGAACAAAATTAAAACTCAAGATTTACCTGCGAATGACGCCAGTGATATTTTTTGGTTGGTTGGTTGGTTCTTAAGTTTAGGGGCTGCGACAACGCGGTCATGTAGCCCCGTGTACTTTGGGTGTGTGTAGAATCTGTCTGATAACCGGTGTTAATTGTGATGACTGTATTAGTGTGTGTATCTGTTTTTTAATTTTAAGTACTGCAACTTATAATTTTTCAAATAGTTCCTACTTTTGCCGCCAAGCGCCACCGTCAACGACTACTAGGTCTAATTCAGAACTTAGCTACTAGACGCCACCGCAGTCAGCGCTTGGCAACGAACGTAGAAACCTAAGAGCGTTGTTTACATTCTTAACCTATCCAATTTAGCTTCACACAGGTGCAATTAGTGGAAGGATCTTTAACATGCCATAAATCTATGACATGGGACCGCCGGCTTTACTTCCCCTCCGAAGGAAGGCATACTGAGGGATTTTTAACGCTCTTAAAAAATCCGACGGCTTCGGCCGGGTTTGAACCCGCTATCTTGGGCATAGAAGCTCAGCATGCTACCAACTACGCCACCGAAGCCGCTAGTGATATTTTTACAAGGGACGTGTTAACACCTACTGAACGTGATACCATGGAGAAAGGGGATGCTACGGACAACGCGATCGGCATCTTCTTTTATGTGCAAAAAGAAACTACAGTTTTACCAAAGAGGAACTATTGGCACTGCCCAAGTTTTAGGTAGATTTCATTAGAAAGCTAACTATTGCAATGGGTACCATGTTTCGACTTCCGGAAAATTTCGACATATCTTCGCGTTTCACATCCCCCAGACCCCAAAACCACCGTCAGTTCAAAAGTTTATATATAATTTATGTATATATGTATCTATCTATCTATATATATATATATATATATATATATATATATATATATATATCAGTTTCTTGTGGACACGATAACTGCCGTAATTTTGCACCAATCACTTTGAATTTTTTACATAACATGTATCCCTATAAAATCACGGTCGAGTTCGTTAATGGGCAAAATCGGTCGAAGGGGGTGAAAATGGGGGGCTTTTTTCGAAAAAGTGAAATTTCGCTATAACTCTCTTAATACGTGAAATATCGAATCTATTCAAAGTTCATAATATGTGACGGATAAGTGCCAAAAATGTATGTCAAATAAGTTTTTTGATAGCACCAGCCATTGACCAAAGGGGTGGAAAAAAGTGGGTTTTTCGGGAAACATTAATCATATCTCTCTTAATAGGCACAATATCAAAACCGTACAAAATGGACAATATTCCTCCAATAATTACCTAAAACTTTTGTCTGAAAGAATTTTCGATATGACCCACCATTACGCCACGGAGTGAGCAAAATGATTTAAATTATAAGAAAATTCCAAGTGCCAAGAGTGGTTGCCATGACAACTTTACTTTTAATTGATACGGGTTGAGCCATCAGCAGTTGCTATGACAACGCCACTGCACGAGATCACATTCAGTTTTCATATGTCTGAGGGAAGCGACTTCGGTATCGGAACTGGTAGCATGCTGAACTTCTATGCCCAAGGTCGCGGGTTCAAACCCGGCTGAAGTCGTCGGATTTACTAAGAGCGCTAAAAAACCCTGAGTATGCTTTCCTTCGGAGGGGAAGTTCCAACGTTCGTTGCGAGTTGATGGTTCCGGTGGCATCTAGTGGCCAAGTTCACAGCTAGGTGTCGTTGATGGTAGTATTTTAAATTATGTAGCCTATTTTAGGTAGATTTCATCAGAAAGCTAACTATTGCAATGGGTGCCATGTTTCGACTTCCGGAAAATTTCGACATATCTTCGCGTTTCACATCCCCCAGACCCCAAACCACCGTCAGTTCAAAAGTTTATATACACATCAAAAAAAGTTTTGCATCACCTCGGTTCCAAGAGTTCCGGAACCTTTAAATACAAAGGGAATAGAGATCAACACAAACAACATTTCAGCTCGTTTTATTGCTCATGAGACCCACACATTGCATGTTGTACCATCATACAGCTAGACTTTCAGCATTTGTGGTCCAGATTGCAGTACACACCACTACCTCTAATACCCAGTAGCACGTCCTCGTGCATTGATGCATGCCTGTATTCGTCGTGGCATACTATCCACAAGTTCATCAAGACACTGTTGGTCCAAATTGCCCCACTCCTCAACGACAATTCGGCGTAAATCTCTCAGAGTGGTTGGTGGGTCAAGACGTCCATAAACAGCCCTTTTCAACATATCCCAGGCATGTTCGATAGGGTTCATGTCTGGCGAACATGCTGGCCACTGTAGTCGAGCGATGTCGTTATCTTGAAGGAACGCATTCACAAGATGTGCACGATGAGGTCGAGAATTGTCGTCCATGAAGACAAATGCCTCTCCAATATTCTGCCGATATGGTTGCACTATGGGTCGGAGGATGTCATTCAGGTATCGTAAAGCCGTTTCGGAGCCTTCCATGACCACCAGTGGCGTACGTCGGCCCCACATAATGCCACCCCAGAACATCAGGGAACCACCACCTTGCTGCACTCGCTGGACAGTGTGTCTAAGACGTTCAGCCTGACCAGGGTGCCTCCAAACACGTCTCCGACGATTGTCTGGTTGAAGGCATATGCGACACTCATCGGTGAAGAGAACGTGATGCCAATTCTGTGGGGTCCATTCAGCATGTTGTTGGGCCCATCTGTACCGCGCTGCATGGTGTCGGGGTTGGAAAGCTGGACCTCGCCATGGACGTCGGGAGTGAAGTTGCGCATCATGCAGCCTATTGCCCACAGTTTGAGTTGAAACACGACGTCCTGTGGCTGAACGAAACGCATTATTCAACATGGTGGCATTGCTGTCAGGGTTCCTCCGAGCGGCAATCCGTAAGTAGCGGTCATCCACTACAGTAGTAGCCCTTGGGCGGCCTGAGCGAGGCCTGTCATCGACAGTTCCTGTATCTCTGTACCTCCTCCATGTCCGAACAACATCGCTTTGGTTCACTCTGAGACGCCTGGAAACTTCCCTTGTTGAGAGCCCTTCTTGACACAAAGTAACAATGCGGACGCGATCGAACTGCGGTATTGACCTTCTAGGCATGGTAGAACTACAGACAACATGAGCAGCGTACCTTCGTCCTGGTGGAATGACTGGAACTGATCGGCTGTCGTACCCCCTCCGTCTAATAGGCCCTGCTCATGCATGGTTGTTTACATCTTTGAGCAGTTTTAGTGACATCTATGAACAGTCAAAGGGACTGTATCTTTGATACAATATACACAGTCAACGTCTATATGCCGGAGATCTGGGAACCGAGGTGATGCAAAACTTTTTTTGATGTGTGTATATGTGTGTGTATATATATGCATATATATCAGTTTCTTGTGGACACGATAACTGCCGTAATTTTGCACCAATCACTTTAATGTTTTACATAATATGTAACCCCTTAAAAAATCGGTCGAGTTCGTTAATGGGCAAAATCGGTTAAAGGGGGGGGGGGAATGGGGGGGAGGCTTTTTTTTCTAAAAAGTGAAATGTCGCTATAACTCTCTTAATACGTGAAATATCGAATCAATTCAAAGTTCATAATATTTGTCGGATAAGTGCCAAAAATGTATGTCAAATAGGTTTTTTGATAGCACCAACCATTGACCAAAGGGGTGGAAAAAAGGTGTTTTTTTCGGGAAACATTAATCATATCTCTCTTAATAGGCACAATATCAAACCCGTACATAATGGAAAATATTCCCCTAATAACTACCTAAAACTTTGTCTGAAAGAATTTTTGATCTGACCTACCATTACGCCAAGGGAAGAGAAAAGTGATTTCGGAATTAAAGAACATGCCAAGTGCCATCAGAGGTTACCGTGACAACGCTTCTAAATTGATGAGGGATGAGCTATCAGAGGTTGCCAAGACAACGCCATTGCACGAGATCACATTCATTTTTCCATCTGACTGTGGGGAGCGGCTAACTGGTAGCATGCTGAACTTATATGCCCAAGGTCGCTGGTTCAAAGCCGGCCAAAGTCGTCGGATTTTCTAAGAGCGCTAAAAAACCCTCAGCATGCTTTCCTTTGGAGGAGAAGTTCCAAGTTCGTTGCAAGTTGCTGGTTGCGGTGGCATCTAGTAGCCAAGTTCACAGCTAGGTGTCGTTCACGTTAGGATATGGTACAAAATTAGGAACTACTACTTAAAATTGACCGTCTGCAGACCTTACCGGAATTACAGACTAAAACAGTCATCACAATTAACACCGTTTATCAGATTCTACACACCCGGGGTTACATGACCACGTTGTCGCAGCCCCTAAACTGAGGAACCAACAAAAATCTCTGCGGGAGATAAAATTTTGCGAGAAGAAGTAACAGACTGTCTGATAGTTACACATCAGTTCCAAACCTTGCATAAGGACAGTGTGATCAGAAGTATAAAAATGAACCCCGAATGACAAGAAGGTTACCATCCCCATAAGACAATAAAATGATAAAAATATGCATACAAAAACGAAAAAAGTTGATTTTTAACCTCCAAATGTTAAATACTTTCTTGCAATCAATGAGGTCTGATCCTCCTACGAAAACCTGCATATTTTGCCTATTATAGCCAATCCCCTAGTTTGCCCGGTGAAATCTACCTCCGCCTTCCGGCGTGCCGAGAGGATTTTTTCATTTATTATTTGGCCACCAACGAGGTAAAAGTCATCTGGCAACATGTACCAAAATCATGGAGTCAAGACCCTGTGTTGAGTGAATTGCAACCCTGTACGGATAACGATCACCATATGCTAGTGGCAATGGCGAAACTACCTTCTATGCGACAGTGCGTGACTAGCCAGCTGGTGAAACTGTATCACGGATATAAAAGTCCATGTAAAGATTTTGTTGAATCATTCCACGGGTGTCATGGCGAGAAAAAGCAACAACAACAAAAAACACAAACATCGTCCACAGAGGAGGAGGAAGTTCAAACCTTTTCACCATCGATGGAAATGGCAATGGCGTTATTGAGAAAGTTATTCAATAGTTCGATAACAGAAGTTAAGATACAACGATGGAACTTCGTTAGACGACGTATTCTTGAATACAGACGTAGTGAGCGAGCAGTGTAGAGAAAAATAGATAGGAGCAGGCTATGCTCCTAAAACTTGCTGCATTAGGGGCAGAACCCCGGGGAGCACCATGCGTAGCAAAGAATTAGAAGGAAGGAGGGAGTAAGTTGGAGGCGGGGGTGGGAGCAAATTGGGGGGGTTGAGGTACTTCAAACGAAGGGAATGAATGTGGCTGAGAATAGTAGGGATGGTGTAGTAGGGTGTGAAACGGGATAAATGGGTGTCAAGTTTAAGATGATAGGCGATGCGAGTGGCATGGCGGTTGAGGATGGAGAGCTTGAAATAGATGTGAGGTTTGGCGGTAATCCAGAAAGGAGAGGCAAAGAGAAGGATGGGACGGATACAAATGTTGTAGAGGTTGGTGATTTGGGGTTAGCTTAAAGCCCAGGTGTGGCCGGTGAGGGTACGAGAACAGTTAGACGATGGATAGGCTCGGCGGTATTGGGCGGTTAGGTGGTGTTGCCAGTGAAGGTAATTCTGAAAGGTAATGCCAAGATAGACGGCGGAGGTGAATTCAGGAATAGGAACATCGTGAAGGGTAAGAGATACTTCGTTACGAGGACGACAGATAAGTGATTTTGAGCGGAAAACGACGAGTTCGGCCTTGCGGGCGTTAACAGTAATGTGGGAGGAGAGGAGCCAAGATTCCAGGGTAAAAATATAGGTTTGGATGTGACGGGTAAGGGAAGGAGCAAAACGGGCTAGGGCGAGAATCGCGAGATTATCCGCGAATTGGTACAGACGGAGAGGCGGTGGGGGATGGGGAATATCGTAGGTAAAGAGGAGATATAGGAGGGGGGAAAGAGGGACACCGGCGCAGAGGGAAAAGGTGTGAGAGGAGGCGTTGCGAATGCGGACAGAAGCAGTACGATGGTGGAGGAATTGGTAATTAAGACGAATAGGGGAAGGGGGTAGAGGGTGACGACGGAGTTTATACATGAGGACGGGTTGGTAAACGGTGTCAAAGGCTTTCTCTACATCTAAGCAAAGAAGGGCGGCGGTTAGGCGAGGTTTCACAAATGCATGAAGAGAAGAAGTGATCATGAGTTGAGCGATGGGCGTGTAAACCAGCTTGGGATTCGGGGAGGAGGGGTAGATATTCTAAGTAGGAGCTGATACGTTTGGCGAGAATAAGTTCAAGTATTTTGGATAGGACCGGAAGGAGGCTGATTGACCGATAGGAGTGAAGGTTGTAGGGAGGTTTCTTAGGATTGAGGAAAAGTAAGATAGAGACGTGGCACCAATGGGAAGGGTAATGGCTGGAGTAGAGAATGGTAGTATAAATAGAACTGAGGGCGTGGAGAAGGACTGGCGGGGCTTCCTGGACGTGGCGAAAGGATCAGGAGTTTGGAATAGATTGGTACAGGACCGTTTAATGGCTTTGATGAAAGATTTTGCATGGTGGAGATGGAGGCGATATTGGCGAAGATAATCGGAATCACGTGCATGAACATAGGAGCGATAGTTATCATGAGCGAGGTGGAGGAGACGATGGCCTTTTGGTGGGATAGGAGGTTTGGTAGGATGGAACGAGCGACGAGGGATATGCAGTTTTAATTTCAGTAACAGAGGCATGATGGTTAGGAAGAGAAATAGGAGGGGTAGGACGAGTGAGAAGTGAGGTGAAGGTAGCGCGGTAAGCGGGCCGATCGGTTTGGGTAAAGCAGCGGTTAGGGGGGGGGGGGGTAGGGGGGTCGGGAGGGGGGGCTCGGGGTGGGGGTGAGATATTGGGGATGATGATAAAGGCCGGTATATAATCACTGCCAATGAAAGGGACGATGGGAGTAACACAAAGCGTGGGAGACATCAGAGGAAGATCGGGAGTAGAGTTGGAGATGGGGAGAGTTGGAGAGAGGTAGGGGACACTCAATCCGCGGATGCTGCGAAGAAGGGTGTGAAAATATTGATTATCAGTAACACAATAAGAATTAATATTAATATCGGTGACGAGAACGCAATTGCGGAAGGTCTGATCAATATAAGTGAGAAAGTCATTAAGAGGAGGGGTACGAGGCGGGAGATAGAGAGTAACTATGCAAAGGTTTTGGACGGGGCAAAGACTTCTAAAATCAAATACTCGGAGAAGTGGTGCGGGAAATTATAGTGATGCAGACTGACAGTAAGTTGGAGTCCAACTGCGAAATGTAGATGATCAGCACGGTAGGCAGTGTATGGAGGTAGGTGTAGCTGTTGGGAAGGAAGAAGAAAGGTCTCATTAAGGACAACTGCATCCGGGGAGTGTTGGAGAAGGGAGAGGTCCCTGTGGGGGTCCGGGCGCGGAACATCAAGAGCCCGCTGATGAGCCAGCTTGGTGTTCCTGGGCGAAACCCCACGCAAGACACGGCATAAACCTAAATAAATTGCTGAGTTTTAATTCACGGGCCGTGAAACCAATATGCCACCTTTTTGGAAGCCTTTATAGGGTTGTGATAGGTCACTTGAGATCTTAGCTCTCGCAGTTAGAGGCGCACGTGCGCTTCATAAGAAGAGAGGTAGTGCACAGTGTCCTACTCCTGTGGGGGTCTGGGCGCAGAACAGAAAGAGCCCGCTGAAGAGCCAGCTTGGCGTTTCTGGACGACACCACACACCCTAGAAAAATTACTGAGATTTAACCGTTGTGTGTCAGTTAGGCTCTGTTTGATAGGCATTGACCTCATGTTGCTCCCTGATTAGTAAGAGCCCTAGCCAGTCACGCACTTAGAGAACTCTCTGTGTATTGCTAAGCCTGAATCTGTCATCGCGATTGAAATTATCGGGATGATTCAAGGTCTCGAATGTCTCTTTTATTATCCTGTTTTGATATCAAGAAATTTTAGACACAGTTTCGGACATCATATTCTATGGCGTGTCTCGTGACGTCAGTATGTTCAACTATTGCAGATCTGTAGTTTATTTGTTTTTTGTTTCGAATGTGCTCTGATATCCTAACGGACATGCGACTTTTTGTATACACTATGTATATCTCTCCACAGGAACAAGGCGCTTTGTAAACTTCTGCGTCCCGGTTTTGGCTCCTTTATCTCGGCTGACTTACGCACCTCTTGTGTCAGCGTGTTCAGTGGTTGCTTAACCGTTGTCACGTTGTGTTCCCTTAGCAACCTGATGATTCTATTTGTCATCCCCTATATATTAGCCAGAAAGTATATATGGTGGGGTCGATCTTCTTTCTTTCTGCAGTTCTTCGGCTTTGTTTTTTGTACCGTATGCCCCTATTTAACTGTGCTTAGCTGTATCCATTAGCTAGGAGCCTATTCAAAACTCGTTCTTTCTCTTAATTTACGCTATCCTTATCGCAAATGCAGTTCGCTCTGGTGAGGAGTGTCGTAGCTATCATGTCGCTCTGTGACGGTGGATTACTTGAGTTTGAATGTAGGTACCGATCAGTGTTAGTGCCTTTCATATAGATCCTGTTTCGAGCGTGTTGTCTGTTCGTTTACAGACCAGAACGTCTACTAAGGCCAGTGGATTATTTTCATCTACTTCCATTGTTAAGTTGATGCTCAGATGTCTGGAGCACATGATGTCTAGGAAGTCCTGAAGTGAGTTGCGTCCAGGTTCCTATATCAAAAACTCTCGTTTTCGTATCTGAACGATCACTCAAGTTTCAATGGGCTCTCCTTTAGAGCTTTTTCCTCCAATTAGCAATGAAAACGTTGGCCAATAATGGAGAAATTGGGACCCCATGGCTGCTCCCTCCATATGTTGAAACATCTGCCTATTGAAGACGAAGAATGTGGAGTTAACGCAGTGTTCAACCAAGTCCGTTGAACCATCTGCCGCTATGAGCTTTTACCTGATTATCTGTGAGGCGTCAGGTACAGGAACCTTGGTAAATAAGGACTCCACATTGAGGCTTGCCAGCAGATTGCCGTAACTCAAGTTTATTCTCGCTATATTATCTACGAAGCGTTGGGAATTTCGGACGTGAGATTGTGGTGGAGGGAATAATAGAAGCAGGACCTGAATCAAATATTGAGCAAGAGAGTGAGTTAGGGACTCTATCGC
The DNA here is from genome assembly GCA_946902985.2 of Meconema thalassinum. NCBI lineage: Eukaryota > Metazoa > Arthropoda > Insecta > Orthoptera > Tettigoniidae > Meconema > Meconema thalassinum. The sequence continues at coordinate 211,399,089 of OX336398.1, forward strand.
ACTAAATATTGGTCTCAGAGGCACATCGATGTTGTATATTTTAGGTAGGCCTTAGAACTTCAAAGTTTCTGAGTAACGAGGTTCTATGGATTTCTAGTTCTCTGTAATTAATGACTCGTTAATTAGCCGCATCTTCGTCTTCTCTAATTTGTTTATGGGGTCCCTTGGGATCGCCTTATAAGCTGGATCTGATCTACGGGCCCGGCAGTTTTGATGTCCTGAGAGGCCACTTTTCTAATGTATTCTGTTCCGAATGCTGGTAGATGACGGTTAGAAACTTCTAGCCCACAGGCAATATCTTCCGTAGAAGGACGTCTCGGCGTGACGGCGAAGTTAAGTACATTGCTTCGGATGTAGGGTGCGGTCGTTTTCTACAGAGGAATGAATTGAGAGCATCAAGATTTGGAGACATGAAATGCTGCATTGAAAGCGTCTAGAGACTGATAACTCAAACAAAAACAACAACGATATTGTATCCTTGTCGCTCTTTAATTTAGCTGCCTCTGTAAATCTCAACAAATTAATCGCAAGGATAGACTCATTTTCATGAACATAGGCGAAGGCCAAGCAGTCTTGCAAAGGGTGGAGGAATGAGCACCTTGTTCTTCGCGGCACTCGGCATGTAGAAAATCTAACGACTTTTGATCGGAAGATTTTGGTGGCTGAGATACGATCCAAGTACACGCATGCTGCCAGAGCTGTGAATCCAAAATCTTCGACGAGACACACCTGTGTGATATACAGGTGTTTCTTGTGTAATTGTAAAATGTTCAGACTGTATGCTCAACATAGTATTGATGAGTGGAAACGAAGTCAGTTACCGGAACATATTGAAAAAAAATTCTGGTAAGGGTATTAAAGAAAGTTTTCCAATTTAATTTTTACTTCTTAGATCTCTTAAATTCTACTTTCTTCTTGCTTGATAATGTAGGGGACTTTAAACTGTTAGTACTAATTATTTCAGGCTGATATGTCCAGATACATCGGATAATGCTGCTGGGAAGATTAACCGATTTGGTAATAGTGTGAGAAAATATGCTTACAGTGCATCTTGTGAAATATGTAATACCAAACGAACATTCAAGTCAACCATTGCTAGTAATTCCTGTAAAAAGGCTTATCCATGTAACGTATGTGAATCCAAATTTACCCGGAAAGGAAATTTGAAGACACACATGCTCGTCCATAGTGGCGAGAAGCCAATTCCATGCAGCGTATGTGAATCCAGGCTTTTTTCTAGAGGAAGTTTGAAGACACACATGCTCCTCCATAGCGCCGAGATGCCCTTTTTATGCAGCGTATGTGATTCACAGTTTATCAAGAAAGCATATTTGAAGACACACATGCTTTTCCATAGTGGCGAGAAGCCCTTTCCATGCAGTGTATGTGAATCCAAATTTACCAGAAAAGGGAATTTGATGACACACATGCTCGTCCATAGCGGAGAGAAACCATATTCATGTAGCTATGTGAATCCAAATATACATGATGATGATGATGATAATTGTTGTTTTAAGGGGCCTAACATCTAGGTTATCGGCCCCTGCCCAAATTTACACCCGGAGGACATTTGAAAACACACGTGCTCGTCCATAGCGGCGAGAAGCCCTTCCTCTGCAGCGTATGTGGAACCAAGTTTAGTCGGAGAGAAAGTTTGAAATCACACATGCTCGTCCATAGCGGTGAGAGGCCCTTTTCATGCAGTGTATGTGAGTCGAAGTTTACCACGAGAGGAACTCTGAGTACACACATCCTCATCCATAGCGGCGTAAAACCCTTTTCATGCAGTGTATGTGAATCCAGATTTACCACGAAAGGACCTCTGAACTCACACATGCTAATCCATAGCGGAAAAAACGCCATATTCATGTAGCGTATGCGACACAATGTTTGCCCGGAGAGGAAGTTTGAAGATGCACATGCTCGTCCATAGCGGCGAGGAGCCCTTTTCATGCTCTGCATGTGAATCCAAGTTTACCTCGAGAGGAAGTTTGAAGACACACATGCTCGTCCATAGCGGCGAGAAGGCATAGCGTATGCAAAGCCAAATTTGCCGTAAGGAAATCTTAGTTGAACACATTCGAATCCATGTAGCGTATTTGAAACCAAGTTAATCTGGAGAGTACATGTAAGGACATAGTGGCGAGTAGCCATATTCCTGTAGGGTATATGAATTAAAGTTTATTAAGACAGGAAATTTGAATAAATATACGCTAGTCCATAGCGGCGAGAAGATTATTCATGTAGCATAAGTGAATCCGTGTTCTCCTAGAGTGTATCTTTGAAGACACACATGCTAATTCAGAGACATATTTCCTAAACCCAAGGTCATATTAACCTTAAATGTGAACATTTTATGACATAACTTATGTTGGCAAGAAGCAATATTAATGGAGTACAGGGAGATTCTTTTGCCGGTGTGCGGCATTCAGGCAGCTACCCGGAGTGCACGTCTTCCTCCAGTCAACCGAACTCGGGTCGCACATTGCGTGCAGGTATAAACTGTAATATGGTACAAAGTGGTAATTTCACCACGCAAATCATGATTAACACTCCAGTGGTAGTACAGATCAAAATAGTGATCCAGCCGTTTAGTTTTTGTCGCGCCAGTCTAATGCTATGACTTTTGACCTTGAGCATCTGTGTACCTTCCTGATGCCCCATCCCCTGTCTGACACACTGTAGCCAGCAAATATTGGCTGATGGTTGTCGCGTTGTAAGGCAATTTATTCATGTGATCCGTGCGACCACTGGCGTGACTTTTTTTTACTTCGTTTTGATATTGCAGTGCCTTATCTCAGTTCATGTGCATATATCTACTCCGTTTTATGAGTTTATTTTAATTAATAGTTTATAAGTGCAAAATGGATGACTATGAGAATATAAATCGATGGCTGAATGAACCAGACAGTGAGCAAGATGAAGTGCTTGGTGTTGAGGATGAGGACGAGGTGAAGAAGAACATCCAGATGTGGACAATGATGCTGATATTTGTGATGACAATGTTTCTAGTGATGACGAAGATCCCGCTGATGATTGTGTGCCATCTAATTATTATACTGGAAAAGACGGAACAAAGTGGAGAAAGTCATTTAATACGCTAACTTCGCACACGCGTTCTCAGAGCATTATTGTTCATTTGCCGGGTCCTAAGAACAAACCCATAAATGCTAGCACACGTTTGCAGTGTTTTGAACTATTTTTAGACGACATCATGATACAAAAAGTAGTTGAATATACAAATATATACATGGAGAAAATCAGGTCTAATTTTTAGCGTAAAAGGGACGCAAGAACTACAGATATGTGTTAAATTAGTTCACTTATAGATATTTTGTATCTTGCCGGTGTATTGAAGTCTGGAAAATGACATGTTAGATAAGTGGGATAATAGTTGTGGAACAGGAGTGCAGGCTACTTATGTAACCATGAATGCAAAAAGATTTAAATTTCTCATGCGTTGCCTCCGGTTTGATAACAATCGTATTGGACTAGAACGCAGAGAGGTGGACAAGCTTGCAGCCTTCAGAGAATTATTTCAGAACTACGTACTGAACTGTAGGCGGTATTATTCTGCAATACCTCACCGTTGATGATCAATTTGTATCTTTTCGTGGGCGCTGCGCATTTCGCCAGTACTTGCCTAGCAAACCGGCAACGTACGGGATTAAATTATTTGCACTCGTTGACTGTAAAAACATATGCACTCATAACCTTCAAGTATATGTAGGTGTTCTACCTGTTGGACCTTTCAAGCAGAGTATGCGCCATTAGAAGTACTGAAACGTATTGTGGAACCAGTTGTGGGTTCTAATAGGAATATCACGGCCGATAAAGATAATTAAGCAGTCCTAGCAGTGTCTTCCATGAATCATGATAATCGCATAGACGAATCTACAGGCGTTGACAGAAACCCAGAGACTTGCACGATATACAATGAAACAAAATATGGTGTTGATGAGTTGGATAAGATGTGTGGATAATTTGATGTTTCCAGGAATTCTCGGAGAGGGCCTCTAACTATCTTCTTCGACTGCCTGAATATTGGCGGCATCATTGCTCGAATAATATTTTCTGCAAATAAAAATTATGCAATATTGTCTCGCCAAAATTTTCTGCGAACTCTTGCTTTGTATTTCATGAAACCTGAAATCCAAAGGACAAACAACCTGGAAATGATTCCAACAGAAATTAAGCGTCGTGGAAAGTTGGTTTTGAAAATTGAAGAAGATCCTGTCCCACCTCAAATCACAAAGAAAATAAACGACTTATATTTTCTCAGGAGATGCTGAAAATGTTCTTCCTCAGTTGACAGACTGGCGTTGTATCGTGTAATTTAGCGTGTACATGTCGTAAATCCCATTTGATGTGAGGAATGTCTGCTGCCGTATATTGTTCTCCAGCTCCACTACAGTAGGCCTATGGGAAATTGATTTGTACACTTTCTATTTTAAAAAATCCTCTCGGCACGCCGGAAGGCGGAGGTAGATTTCACCGGGCAAACTAGGGGATTGGCTATAATAGGCAAAATATGCAGGTTTTCGTAGGAGGATCAGACCTCATTGATTGCAAGAAAGTATTTTACATTTGGAGGTTAAAAATCAACTTTTTTTCGTTTTTGTATGCATATTTTTATCATTTTATTGTCTTATGGGGATGGTAACCTTCTTGTCATTCGGGGTTCATTTTTATACTTCTGATCACACTGTCCTTATGCAAGGTTTGGAACTGATGTGTAACTATCAGACAGTCTGTTACTTCTTCTCGCAAAATTTTATCTCCCGCAGAGATTTTTGTTGGTTCCTCAGTTTAGGGGCTGCGACAACGTGGTCATGTAACCCCGGGTGTGTAGAATCTGATAAACGGTGTTAATTGTGATGACTGTTTTAGTCTGTAATTCCGGTAAGGTCTGCAGACGGTCAATTTTAAGTAGTAGTTCCTAATTTTGTACCATATCCTAACGTGAACGACACCTAGCTGTGAACTTGGCTACTAGATGCCACCGCAACCAGCAACTTGCAACGAACGTTGGAACTTCTCCTCCAAAGGAAAGCATGCTGAGGGTTTTCTAGCGCTCTTAGAAAATCCGACGACTTTGGCCGGCTTTGAACCAGCGACCTTGGGCATATAAGTTCAGCATGCTACCAGTTAGCCGCTCCCCACAGTCAGATGGAAAAATGAATGTGATCTCGTGCAATGGCGTTGTCTTGGCAACCTCTGATAGCTCATCCCTCATCAATTTAGAAGCGTTGTCACGGTAACCTCTGATGGCACTTGGCATGTTCTTTAATTCCGAAATCACTTTTCTCTTCCCTTGGCGTAATGGTAGGTCAGATCAAAAATTCTTTCAGACAAAGTTTTAGGTAATTATTAGGGGAATATTTTCCATTATGTACGGGTTTGATATTGTGCCTATTAAGAGAGATATGATTAATGTTTCCCGAAAAAAACACCTTTTTTCCACCCCTTTGGTCAATGGTTGGTGCTATCAAAAAACCTATTTGACATACATTTTTGGCACTTATCCGACAAATATTATGAACTTTGAATTGATTCGATATTTCACGTATCAAGAGAGTTATAGCGACATTTCACTTTTTAGAAAAAAAAAGCCCCCCCCCCATCCCCCCCCCCCCCCTAACCGATTTTGCCCATTAACAAACTCGACCGATTTTTTAAGGGGTTACATATTATGTAAAACATTAAAGTGATTGGTGCAAAATTACGGCAGTTATCGTGTCCACAAGAAACTGATATATATGCATATATATACACACACATATACACACATCAAAAAAAGTTTTGCATCACCTCGGTTCCCAGATCTCCGGCATATAGACGTTGACTGTGTATATTGTATCAAAGATACAGTCCCTTTGACTGTTCATAGATGTCACTAAAACTGCTCAAAGATGTAAACAACCATGCATGAGCAGGGCCTATTAGACGGAGGGGGTACGACAGCCGATCAGTTCCAGTCATTCCACCAGGACGAAGGTACGCTGCTCATGTTGTCTGTAGTTCTACCATGCCTAGAAGGTCAATACCGCAGTTCGATCGCGTCCGCATTGTTACTTTGTGTCAAGAAGGGCTCTCAACAAGGGAAGTTTCCAGGCGTCTCAGAGTGAACCAAAGCGATGTTGTTCGGACATGGAGGAGGTACAGAGATACAGGAACTGTCGATGACAGGCCTCGCTCAGGCCGCCCAAGGGCTACTACTGTAGTGGATGACCGCTACTTACGGATTGCCGCTCGGAGGAACCCTGACAGCAATGCCACCATGTTGAATAATGCGTTTCGTTCAGCCACAGGACGTCGTGTTTCAACTCAAACTGTGCGCAATAGGCTGCATGATGCGCAACTTCACTCCCGACGTCCATGGCGAGGTCCAGCTTTGCAACCCCGACACCATGCAGCGCGGTACAGATGGGCCCAACAACATGCTGAATGGACCCCACAGAATTGGCATCACGTTCTCTTCACCGATGAGTGTCGCATATGCCTTCAACCAGACAATCGTCGGAGACGTGTTTGGAGGCACCCTGGTCAGGCTGAACGTCTTAGACACACTGTCCAGCGAGTGCAGCAAGGTGGTGGTTCCCTGATGTTTTGGGGTGGCATTATGTGGGGCCGACGTACGCCACTGGTGGTCATGGAAGGCTCCGAAACGGCTTTACGATACCTGAATGACATCCTCCGACCCATAGTGCACCCATATCGGCAGAATATTGGAGAGGCATTTGTCTTCATGGACGACAATTCTCGACCTCATCGTGCACATCTTGTGAATGCGTTCCTTCAAGATAACGACATCGCTCGACTACAGTGGCCAGCATGTTCGCCAGACATGAACCCTATCGAACATGCCTGGGATATGTTGAAAAGGGCTGTTTATGGACGTCTTGACCCACCAACCACTCTGAGAGATTTACGCCGAATTGTCGTTGAGGAGTGGGACAATTTGGACCAACAGTGTCTTGATGAACTTGTGGATAGTATGCCACGACGAATACAGGCATGCATCAATGCAAGAGGACGTGCTACTGGGTATTAGAGGTAGTGGTGTGTACTGCAATCTGGACCACAAATGCTGAAAGTCTAGCTGTATGATGGTACAACATGCAATGTGTGGGTCTCATGAGCAATAAAACGAGCTGAAATGTTGTTTGTGTTGATCTCTATTCCCTTTGTATTTAAAGGTTCCGGAACTCTTGGAACCGAGATGATGCAAAACTTTTTTTGATGTGTAAATAAACTTTTGAATTGACGGTGGTTTGGGGTCTGGGGGATGTGAAACGCGAAGATATGTCGAAATTTTCCGGAAGTCGAAACATGGCACCCATTGCAATAGTTAGCTTTCTGATGAAATCTACCTAAAATAGGCTACATAATTTAAAATACTACCATCAACGACACCTAGCTGTGAACTTGGCCACTAGATGCCACCGGAACCATCAACTCGCAACGAACGTTGGAACTTCCCCTCCGAAGGAAAGCATACTCAGGGTTTTTTAGCGCTCTTAGTAAATCCGACGACTTCAGCCGGGTTTGAACCCGCGACCTTGGGCATAGAAGTTCAGCATGCTACCAGTTCCGATACCGAAGTCGCTTCCCACAGACATATGAAAACTGAATGTGATCTCGTGCAGTGGCGTTGTCATAGCAACTGCTGATGGCTCAACCCGTATCAATTAAAAGTAAAGTTGTCATGGCAACCACTCTTGGCACTTGGAATTTTCTTATAATTTAAATCATTTTGCTCACTCCGTGGCGTAATGGTGGGTCATATCGAAAATTCTTTCAGACAAAAGTTTTAGGTAATTATTGGAGGAATATTGTCCATTTTGTACGGTTTTGATATTGTGCCTATTAAGAGAGATATGATTAATGTTTCCCGAAAAACCCACTTTTTTCCACCCCTTTGGTCAATGGCTGGTGCTATCAAAAAACTTATTTGACATACATTTTTGGCACTTATCCGACACATATTATGAACTTTGAATAGATTCGATATTTCACGTATTAAGAGAGTTATAGCGAAATTTCACTTTTTGGAAAAAAGCCCCCCATTTTCACCCCCTTCGACCGATTTTGCCCATTAACGAACTCGACCGTGATTTTATAGGGATACATGTTATGTAAAAAATTCAAAGTGATTGGTGCAAAATTACGGCAGTTATCGTGTCCACAAGAAACTGATATATATATATATATAGATACATATATACATAAATTATATATAAACTTTTGAACTGACGGTGGTTTTGGGGTCTGGGGGATGTGAAACGCGAAGATATGTCGAAATTTTCCGGAAGTCGAAACATGGTACCCATTGCAATAGTTAGCTTTCTAATGAAATCTACCTAAAATAGCCCACATTTAAACATGAAGCAGTTAAGGTCCGTGCTTTGAATAATTACAGTAAACACGTTGGGTGGTACAGTAGTAGCTAAATAATGTAACGCTGTGACTGTTAAAAGATTTTAAATTCAAGTGTTGAGGAATGTTGGCTATTGTCATTCGTCAGCTTGGAATCTAGGCCTTATCTATATTTTGTGTATTTCGCCTGAGCCCACCCAATATTCTGCCAGCCTGGAGTGGCTAGCAAATCGTTTAAGTACAGGCGACAACAGATGCAGACCAGTAGGTGTGCTTGCTGCAACAGCTACGAACAGTGTGGAACGGTTGGTTTTTATCTAGCCGCACGATGGCTGCAAGGTTCACCACACTAAAAAGAATTTTCATTTGCTGTACTTTTATTAAGAACGTGTCTTCTAGTGTTACTCGCAGAGCATTTCAACAGGAATTTCTGGAGGTAAGGGGCCTTCGAAGACTGCAGTGCAGAAGGTTTTGACGAAGTTCAAGTCTACGGCGTCAGTTTTAAATAAAAATATTAAACGGAGACGTTACGTTTGGACAGAAGGAATATTAGAGAACATTACTGCTCGATTATTATGGTCAGCATTAAAATCTTTGCTAAAACAAGCCAACGTGTCATATTCAACGGCTCAGAGGGCCGCCAAACTAATTATCGACCGTACAAAATTACTCAGGTTCAAACCTTAAGTCTAAGAGATCCAGTGGCAAGAGACAACTACTGTAATTGGATTTTCCAGTCCGTGCACGGAGGAATTTTAGATCCACAGTTAGTGATTTCCAGTGACGAGGCGTGGTTTTATTTACATGGACGTGTGAGCTCAAAAAACAATCTATACTGGTCACCTTTGAACCCAAGACCGATCCTCCAAATCCCCCTGTATGTCCCAAACATCGATGTGTGGTGCGCAGCAACCACAAAAAGAATTATACGCCGAATTTATTTTCCGTGAAATTATCAATTCAGTTCGATTCGTTCAGGTTATTTTGAATAATATCTTTGTCCGGTTAACAGAAAAGGAAAGGGTTTACGTTTTTTTTTCAGCTTACCGCATACTGCGCATAGTTCATTGGACGCAATAAGTGCTGTCTTTGGCGACAGGGTGATTAGTGCTGGATTTTGGCAGCGTCCTGGAAAGTTGGTTTTGAAAATTGAAGATCATCCTGTCCCACCTCCTGCTAAAACAAGGAAGATGGACCGCTGCCACATTTGCGGACGACAACGACACAAGACAACCAGGAAAACCTGCCATGTATGCACCAACTGGGTGTGTCCTGACCACCAGCGACCTGTATGTGACACTTGCCGTGATACAAATAATGTATTGTAAGAACTTCCCTGAACACCGATTGCAAGTGAAGTGTAACATTTCCTCTGAATTTCTTGTACCATTATATTTGTATATTAAATGCAATCCAGAGATCACACCATTTGTTGCATATTCTCCTTATAAATGATCACTTCGGAATATATCAATATATACATACAATAACCTGTACCTCCTCAAAACATTATGGAAGGAATATTTTACACAAATATCAGATAAATCACACTGTCCTGTCATTTTTCAAGTTTTTCTTTTATAAATGCTTGTATATTATATTGTTCAGAAATATAGTTCTTTTCACAGATCATAATCATATTCACTGAATAAATAGCATAGAATAGCCTCAAATAAAGTATGGATCCACTGGCGTAACTTTTTTCGCGACCACTGGAGTGTTAGAGAACTTACCTTTTCGCCGGAGATGCCGTATATTGTTCTCCAGCTGCATCTGTCTTTGGTGACAGGGTGATTAGAGCTGGGTTATGGCCGCTTCGAAGCCGGGATTTAACACCATGTGATTTTTATTTGTTGGGACACACAAAAGACAAAGTGAATCGGTCTAATCCATGTACCCTAGAAGAGCTGGAGAACAATATACGGCAGCAGATATCCCTCATTACGGAAGGAGAATTGTAACGTGTAAACACTAATTTATTTACACGATACAACGCTTGTCCGTCAGCTGAAGGAGAACATTTTCAACATCTTCTGTGAAAAGGTAATTTGTTTAATCATCATTTGCTGGTAAATTTACCATTAATTACTGTACCATGTTACGGTTTTTACCTACGCACAATCGGCGGCCCGATTTCGTTTGGCTGGCGAAAGGCATTCGTGCGCTCGGTAGTTGGCCGCTGGCCCCGCTTCATTCAAATAATCTCACTGTATATGCGAAAACAACTCATCTCTAAGCAGACATTTCAGGATATACCATCGAATGTATAGAGTCCAGAAACCATGTTTCTGTAGCAATTGTGAAGCTTCATTTGCTAAGAGAGGACATTAAATAATCACATTTTTATTCACTGTGGCAAGTTCAAACTTTTGATATGTAGTAGTTGTCGTTGTTGTTGTTGTTGTAGGAGTCTTCAATTTTTTAACTGGTTTGATACAGCCTTCCGTAATGTCCCCGTTTACCTGGATAGTAGGCTGTCAGATATCCGCCCCCTCAATCGGATTGCCAATTATCAATCGCACCGGCACAGTTACATCAATGAAAATGGCACTGACAGATACTATCGAGATAAGAGCACAGAAGTTCACAGGAAATCATTGTGGAACACACCAAAATAGACGGGGGTTCATACTTACCGTTACTTACCTCTTAATTATCTCGGGGTTTGAGTTGACAACAGGATCACTAAAAGTCTGTTCACACAATAACCTCCACCATGACATTTAAAAATGAGCCAGAACGAAGACGAGAACTTTGAACTGTACAAAAGCTTTATTTCTAATAAAGGGTATGATTTTACTAACACAACAAAATAAACGTGGCTATCAGTAGCCCAAGTCAATCTGACTACGTCCTCAGTAGGACTTGCAAAAAAATTATCATACAACATGATATAAAACATTTTAGCTCCCAAGAGCTCCAAATAACGTAATATTCATAACACTATTGGATTGGAAAAGGACGTAAGGGTGTGACATATATAGAGCATTTGGTTTCCTTTTAATAAACATGAGAATGGTATTTATAGTCGCAAGGCCGGAGTGTGGACGACCTCACTCTGATAACCAGATGTTGGCCCAGCTGCGAGCTACCTTCCAACCTGTTGCATCCTGGTCAAATGCACTCCCTTCTCACATGCTATGTTACGTAAGAATAGCTTGCTCTCTGAAGCTTTTAAATGTCTTGTAGACAACTCACATTATATTTACGCAAATCTTTCAAGTACTTTGCTCACATCCTATTGGATCATTATGTTAATTCCCTAAATTTGTTAAGTTCAATCCAAATGTTTAATTAGCTCTTAAATGTTTATAACAAAATCACATAAATTATTTATAACAATTAGAAATTGTTTATAATGTTTGTCAAAGACAATAAAAATATTATAAGCACGCCTTTAACATCACTCTCGTTTCACATTAATTTTAAAAATATTTACAGCAATTATTTACAATATTAACATTTAAATTGTTTAAATTATTAATTTAATAAATACATTAACCACATGTTCATTCGGTTGGTAATTTTCATAATCGTGTTTAATATAATCGACCAATGAAGGTTAGTTATACATGTTAATGTCACAATCTGGTTTAATAAAGGTTTTAATAATGATTTGTGACGGCAACCTTCATTCAAAATCTTATCTCAAATTCTTTCAAAACTCGTGTTAATTATAACAGTAATTCACTTGATTTATTTTCAACGAACTATGACAATCTTACTCCAGCGGAAAATCCTTCGCTAACAAGTTAATGCACAAACTGCATTAAAATATGCCCAAAATCATCATATATTAATCTATATGGTATTAAACTTTCACATAACTTACAAAACTTCCACAAATAATTCTTTAACATTTATTCCTGTGGGAACTTCCTTCATATTCAAGGGCATTATACCTCAGCGACTTTCAACACGCGCTGCACTAGCGATTATACATTCATAGTTCCACTTAAAAAAATTTATAATCATTAATTGTTTCAAAACTGTTTTTCTATTTAACCTTCGTGAATTTCATTCATGAACCGAAATGAAGTCAAAACTTGCCAATCACAAACAAATTTAATAGTGAATACGCTTATATACGCCTGTCTGGTCTATCAAAATTTAAGATTAACATCCTAAAAGAAATGTGTAGTATAAAAATACTATCTTCAAATAAAGTGCGACTAAAATGCAAAGTAGTCGAATAGAATCCATTAGACTGGGGAATGCAAACATCGTTCTATAAATCTCTAATTGAGAAAAACTCCTAACAAAAGTACTTGACTTTAATGCATTCAATAATTCATTATTAAAGTTACTCTTTCACAAAAGTGTCTATAATGCAATGTTCATTCATAACTGACGATAAATGTCTGTGTTGCAATCAATACAAATAACGACTAGTATTTCCAAGATCGTCGACAACGTAAGAGATTTTAACGCTCTAAAATCATTTAAATGTTCTTCCTTCTTGATGATGACAGAAAATTGGTCAAAGTAATTAAACAGGGGTAGAATTACTTTAATAAAATGACACGCTGTCTGAATTTAAATCTGCCATAAAAAACATTAACTTACAGTCAAATCGTGACTACAAAAATATTAATTACTGAAAATTCTAAATATCAGTCTCAACTGATTCAAAATCATTAACAATGCCCATGACATAACAATGTCTTAATAAATCGTCGAAAAATGCAAAGCTCATCAAGGTGTACTGAGAATAAGAATCTCAACAAGAAAATAGGGCAAAAATACATGAGGATAAAAATATGGGAAAAATGGTTGCTCAAACATCATTAATATACTCAAATACAATAAACGTTCACGACTACCTTATCTGCCGATTGACGTTCCAGAGGAAAATTCCCCAAAGAAGACTGCTGATGGATCCATTTCACCACGTTAAAGTTGAGCTCCATCCTCGAAATAGGAAATAGCACCCTCAGAGAATCGAACTGCTTCCTTCTCCGGACATCGCTCTGCTCCTCGAAGACGAATAGACATCCTTCCGGCAATAATCTTCTTTGTGAGTCGGGTCCACCCTGACCTCTCTTGAAAAATTCCCTGAAGTTCCAGTAGACAATCGTCATGAAGTTTTGTAAAAATTTCCGAAGAAATTATTCATATTCAGAGTATGAAATTGTTTCTATGGCTGTTCGATGGTATTCAGCCTTTAATTACGAAACATGGGTGTAGATGGTATTCACCGCATGTTCGCTTGTGTGGAATAGCAATTAGCGAAGTTCCATGTCGCTATCTTACTCCGTTGAAGTATGTCCCAATTGCAATAAGCTCCTTAGCCTTCCATCTGCTCTTCGGTTGTAGTGTTAGAAGAACAAACTGCCGTATTCAATTGCTCCATTATACTGTATCGTTCTGTAACAAAGCACTCTGAAGTCTTTCTATTCCACTCGCAGCGTCAGCCGTTGCGTTGATTCTGGCTATACAAAAGTGCTTCTCTTGTGGCGAGATAATCACTTTTCTCAGTCGTATAAAACTGCTAATATCTTTCGAACTAATCGGTCGAAATTGTTCAGCTTTTCTCTATAACTGCATGTAGCACTGCATAATACAATTAGCTTATCGGAGACCGCTAACTGTTCGAAGCTAAACTTGTAGAAGCTTTCTAAGGTCCGTTTCAACTTCACCTAGTTTGACTTGGATCTCGTTAATATAGTGGCCTCGCCACGCGTTATAAAGACGATTCTTTTCACTGCTGTTCACTTCGACGTCTCACTATAATGAATGTATAAGAAAAGAACTTTCACAAATATACTTCGATGATCTGAGAATGAGATCTCAGAATGATCAGAGAACGAAAGAGCTCCTCTCTTCTGCGCAAGCCCTTTTATTAACTTCACGAGGGGCGTTACCATCCCTTCCAAAGCGTGGTACTGCGTCATCGCTAGAAGTTCCAACTTCGTTAATACATGACGGATTTTCAAAATTCAAAAACAGAAAATAAATTTCACCAAAATTCCAAATCAATGCTTTTACTGCAAATGGATTTCCACAATTCTGCATTCCAAAAGTAATAAAAATACCATAGTTTCAGCAATCTCCGTCTTCCTTTAAACTATCGTTCATTGGTTCATGCCTCTCCTCCAATAGCATAGTTTCTTCCTCAGCAGAATTCCTCGTTTCCTGCGACTGCGTCGTAAATCTTGGAACATTCTCGACTAAATGCTGACGTCACTGAGAATCTCAGCTCAAGTAACCTGCTGGTATAACATTTACGTCATCCGTTCTTACGTCATGACTACCCACGTCATAACTATGACAACCATAACTTTCATTATAATTTCAAATATAGCCACCGTGGTCTCTACATAATTCAATTACGGGGGCATTCTCCTCCCACCACGTTTTAAAAACAGTTGCAAATTGTTTTTAAACTCAATGTTACAAGTATCTCAACTCTCTTGAACACGAAATTGAATTATTACTGGCTTACTCTAGGATAGTATCTTTTCAAATTTCCAGCATTGAACTTGCCGTAAACGACATTATTCTCATCATCGTAGAGTTCATAACAGTTGTTTCCATAGGCGTTCGTAATCCTAAACGGCCCCAGGAACACTAATCCAAATTTGGGGTAGATTTTCTTGGACATATCAGCCTTGACAGGTCTGCGTAATAATACAAGATTTCCAACTTGAAAGGGTGTACCAAAACGTTTTCCAGCTACTCTTTTCAATCGTTTCTCTGCTGCTTTCTGGAGTTGTTCCTTTGCCTTGTCAATCCTCTGCTGTCTTCCTATGTCGGGATCTCTCGGTATGTGGTTGAAAAGATTATCCCACGGCCTTTCTGGGTTTCTTCCTAGATGAAGTCGCATTGGCACTTCTCCTGTGCTCTCCTGCACTGTAGAGTTTAGACATTCCTCTATAAGGGGTACAAATCTCACCCAACCAGAATGATCATTTGGACAGAAAATTCGACAGAATTTCGAAAATTCAGCCATATATCTTTCTGAGGAATTCGATTCAGGGTAACGCACGCTTGAAAATAAGTGCTTAATGCCAAGCCTTTCCATATCCGCTGCAAATTCCACGGACGTAAACTGCGTTCCATGATCTGACAGTAGATATTCCGGTATACCAGCTTTAGGAAATACAGCATTTTCCAGTCTGCTTACTACGTTCCTCGTGTTAGCTTTCTGCATGGGACCCATTGTAACAAATTTTGAGAAAACATCCACAGTCACCAACAAGTATTGGTTACCCTGGTATCCCTTCGGACAGGGGCCAAATATATCCGTCGCCATAAGTTCGTTTGGCTTAGAAGGAATCATCGCCTTCGGTTTTCCCTTTAGTAAAGCAGAAGCATACTTTGCTCTTTGACATTTGTCACAGGATCTAATGACCTTGGCAATGCTGGAACGCATGTTAGTCCAGATAAATCTCTCTTTAAGTGTTTTAAGAGTTTTATCTAAACCGGCATGTCCAGTTGCATGATGAGCTACCCACACTAAATTGACAATAAGTTTAGGTGGCACGACTATTCGGAGTTTTGTATGCGCAGAGTCAGCATACTTGCATACGATGTCTCCACTCAAGACAAAGTGTCGTGAATTTCTCCGTGTAGCCTCATAGTCAACATCCGTATTGTCCATGTAACCCTTGAGGAACCTGTACATTTTCCTTATTGGAGCGTGTCTCTTCTGTGACACACCGATTCGGGCTAACCTCCTAACGGTTTCTTCATCTTCTTGCTCCAATTGTACATGGTGTATCTGCACATTTTTAATAGGGTTACGTGATAGAGCATCAGCCAGTAAGTTATCTTTCCCAGGCTGGTGGACGATAGTAGCGTTAAACTGTTGGGTGAACAAAGCCCAACGTGTCAATCTATCACTTGACATGTCAGTTTGCAACATAAACTGTAGTGCTTTATGGTCAGTAATAATGATGACCTTATGTCCCAGCAGGATTTTCTTCCAGGCTTGTAAAGCTGTCACAAAAGCTAACGCTTCAAGCTCTGTCGTGAAGTAGTTTTCCTCGTGCTTTTTCAACTTCCGACTAGTGAACGCAATGTAGTGCTTGTTGCCTGCCTCGTCTTTCTGGTATAAGACTGCACTAATGCCTATTCTTGATGCATCAGACTCAATATAGAACACCTTCTCAAAGTCTGGGTACTCCAGTTTCACATTATTTCTGAGCATCTCTTTTGCTTTCTCAAAAGCCTCGTCTGCAGCGGTACTCCATTTCCATCTGTTGTTCTTCTTGAGTAAGTCATACAGAGGAGCCATAATTTCCGAGTATCTTGGACAGTGGCTGCTAATAAATTGGCATGCACCTACAAATTCTCTGACTTGTTTTACCTTAGTTGGCTTTGGAAATCTCGTGATCGCATCTACTTTTTTCATGTTTGGATGATATCCATCTTTATCAATAGTATGCCCCAAATAATTTATCTCCTTCTTCAAAAATTGACATTTTCCAAAGTTCACCTTGATGTTGGCCTCCCTTAAATTCTCGAACAACTTTCTCAAGTGCACTAAATGTTCTGCGGCGCTGGGTGAAGATACGATTAAATCGTCAATGTAGCAGATTACATTTTCTTTCACTTCGTCAGTGAGCTTACTACTGGTCCACTGTTAACCATTCCAAAAGGCATTCTGGCAAAGACCCATGACGTCTGGTCAAATAGGAATCCAGTGTACTGCATACTATCCTCTTCTAGTTGAACTTGATAAAATGAAGACGTCAAGTCGAGAACGCTGAAACATGCTCTCCCTTTGAATTTCCGAAGCAGATCTCTAATCTTGGGTGGTCTGTCATTTTCTGGAAGAATCTTCAAGTTGATGGTCCTGGCATCGAGACAAAGACGTATTTGACCATTACTTTTCTTCACTACTGTGATGGGGTTTATATAAGACGACGCCTGTTTTCTAATAATTCCGTCTACCTCCATTTTTCTGATTAACCCTCGTACTTCTTGATAGTATTTCTCAGGAATGGGGTATATTCTCTTCTGGTAAGGGATTTTATCTGTCAGCCTTATCTTGTACTTATAATCCTTAATCAATCCAGGCTTTTCATCGAAAATATCTTGGAATTCCTTTATCAGATCCTCAAATTCCCCCTGAATTTCATCAAATCCTTCAGTTTTTCTACTGGGTATTTCTTCTAAATTTTCCACTTCATTAATGATTGTATTCAAAATTTCTTCCCTAAGGTCTATTTCCAGACTGTTTTTCACGTCCTGTTCTTCTATCTCTTCTGTGATTATGTACCCATCATTAAAGCTAATACTTCTGTTCTTCATGTCAATAATAGCTCCGACCTTCGATATAAAATCGATTCCAAGCACCATATCAAAATTGATCTTGCTCACCACAATGAAGATCTGTTCATAATTCCTTCCATTGATCTCAAAGTTCAATAACACTTGAATCTTGCATTTCACTGCCTTATCTTGGAATATCCCTCTCACTTTGACGGTAGAAACAGGTAGAACTGTCATGTTCTCTCCTCTTAGCAGACTTTGATAACATTCCTCTGAAATGATGGAAATAATAGCACCAGTGTCCATCAGGGCTTTGTACTGCTGTCCATCAATCCGTACAGCAATAATAGGTAAGGCACATGGTCTTTCCTCTTTAACAATACCCCTCTCTTCTAGTAAATCTTCATCGGTAACTTCGTATATCTCATTAATCGTAATCAGGTGTGGTGTGGCAATGTATTTACAGTTTCTCACTGACGTTGAGAAATCGGCGTTTTTTTTTGTGTTACCGACCTCAAAATTCTGCTGGCTCGTTGAAGGTCCAGGATCGATTACTACATCCTGCCTTTTCTTTTGATTGTCAGCTTCTTTATCCCTTAATTCTTTTAAGTATTGCTGGCTTTCCTTCTCTCTTTGTTGATATTGATCGGGTGTCATAACCTGACTTTGAGTATTCTGGTTTCTATTTTGGTTTTGGTTATTCCTATTATAGTTACGGTTATACCCATTATTGTTGTAATATCTGCCTCTTCCATTGTAGTTTCCTCGGTTGTAGTTCCAACCTCTTCTCTGTTGATACGGTCGGTAACCTTGTGATCTGTAATTCCTAAACTGATTATTCCTGTGAGGACCTACATTGTCAGTTTTCTCCTGCTCTGGCTTGTCAGTTTGTTGGACTTGGTCCATATATACCGTATTGATTTCCTTAAACTCCTGCCTTTGACCTTTCTGGACTACATTAGGCATTGGACTTGTGTAGTCTAACCTTCTCAGTAATTCATCCATGCTGGATAAATCCCTGATGTTGGACGAAATTATAAGTCTCCTCACCTCAACTGGCAGCATACGAGAAATCGCATCTATTAGTTGCTCCGTGGACAATGGGGGTTGCAAAAATCTCAAGCGGGACAACTGACTCGTAAAGAAATCAGCGTACCTCGTTGGAAGAGTACCTGAGTATTTTCTTGAATACACTTCCGCTCTTAACGAATTCTGCGCTTCTATAGACCAAAATCGCTTGATTAATGCCTCTGCAAACTCGTCAAAGTTACTGAATGTGTATCTAAATGCGCGAAACCATTCAAGGGGTCCTCCAATCAGTTATCTCTCTACTATCTTCATCTCTCTCTCTCTGGGAATGTGAGCTTCGATGAAATAATCTTTGAGATTCCTTACATACTCTATAGGTGTAAAACTATCAGTGTTACTGATTTTTTGTGGTTTGTCTTCGAAATTCCTAATGACCGTCACGTTCCTCGGATATGAATCCGGATAGTTTTTCCCACTATCTCTATAATTCCACTCAGGTTCCATATTCCTCTCGTCATCCTCCTCTCTGAATCTGGATACACGTTCTTCAGGAGTCACGTCTCTCTCTTCTGGCTCTAGGTTATGTCTTCTAGCATAATTCCTATTCAATTCGCAAGCTAAGCCTTCTGTATCCTTGTCGGTGATTTCTGTTAAGACTTTCTTGATAATCTCTTCTTTGTAGTTCTCCATTAAACTAGCCTCTCCTAATTTCAAATTTTTCAGTTTACTCGTCGTTTCATTTACATCCGAGACAACTTTATGCATCTGATCCTCTAATGTAGATTTTAAAGTTTGCATATCCTGATCTAGTTGTGTTCTATCGTCAACTTGTTTTTCGGATAACGAATTTATCCTGACGCTTAAATCTTTCCTAATCTGTACTACTTCATTGTTAATTTCTATCTGCGTACTGGCAAGTTTTCTTTCAATCCTTTCCTGAATTTGGGTTACATGTTCCCCACTTGACTTATTCCACTCGTCTTTCCATACCGCTACGTTTGCTGTTAACATTTCGGCTATGTCTACTTCGATATCCTCTTTTAATACTCTATTGTGGTCTAATACCTGGGTTCTCATGACCTCTACATCATACTTCAACTCTGCTAAAGACGTTGTTGTTCTAACTGATTCATCGACTAACCTAGTCGCTAATGCAGTTATATTACGCGTACAAAGAGTTTTTGAGTTTTCGATTTCTTCCCTGACTTTATTTACATCAGTTTGGACTTTAGTGATATCTACGAAAACTGTGTTGACCTCTACCTGAATCTTAGTTATGTCACTTTGCACCTCAGTTATATCCGCATGAATGTTATTAATGTCTACCTGAACATTGGATACATCAGTTCTAGCTTTTTGAATTTCTTTTTGACTTCCTCGACCTTGTCTTGGACAGTCGCTACGTCATTTTTGACAACAACTACTTCGGCTCTAGCACAAGAAATATCCCGTCGGACATTACCTACATCTAGATTTAACATTGTAAGGTCTTTCTGTACCTTAGACACATCAAATTTAACATCATCAACATTTTTATGAACATTAGATACATCTGTGCGGATGTCACTTACAGTACTCTCAATTCCTTGGGTATTAATCTGTAAACGCGACATATTATCCTCCAAATTAGCAGCACTAGTATGAAGAAACTTCATATTCTCCTCCAATCGACTATTATTCCTAGCTTCCATCTCCTTCATACTACTATTCAAATTACTAGCATTCTCCTCCATCCTTGCATTCAAATTAGCAGACAAATTACTAACATTCTCCTTCATACTTTCATTCAGCATCTGCTTCATACTGCGATTCATGTTAGCAGACATCTCCTCTAACATCTTCTTCAAACTTTCATCTGCCATTACAATATTATTCAAAAATGGATTGCTGTAGGGACATACATCAATAGAGCAAAATAACACCATTTGAGCAACACTTTTCACCATATATAATTTTGATCAATTTTCTGTCTTAAATCTAACTTATAACTACCTTATAATTAACCTTCGAAGATACTTCATATTGCAACAAACTCAAGCACATGTTCAAATTTCTCTGGCCCATTTTAAAATATCCTAGCACAAATAATTTACATTTACAATCCAAATAATTTAATTTTATCTTTAATATGACTAGAATGTCATAAGCCGGTCAAATAAAATAAGATTCCAGATTATAGGCGATTTTTCTAAGTTTCCAGCCTATTTAACCTTTCTCAAGTTGTATAAGATCTGATCTTTTCTGAGTGTAATTTTCCTAATACAATACAACATTTAATTCCTATATAATCACACTCTTAAATACTACAATTGGCCTAGACATCTAACAAAGAATCAACCTCTTTATTTGAGTCTAATCGAACCCTACGTTTTAGGTTTGCCACTCTTTCTGGCGTTCAACCTGGTAATCCAGTTTTGTTGAATCGAGCCCCAACGTTTTAGGTGCGCCAATCTTTCTGTCCCCGTTTACCTGGATAGTAGGCTGTCAGATATCCGCCCCCTAAATCGGATTGCCAATTATCAATCGCACCGGCACAGTTACATCAATGAAAATGGCACTGACAGATACTATCGAGATAAGAGCACAGAAGTTCACAGGAAATCATTGTGGAACACACCAAAATAGACGGGGGTTCATACTTACCGTTACTTACCTCTTAATTATCTCGGGGTTTGAGTTGACAACAGGATCACTAAAAGTCTGTTCACACAATAACCTCCACCATGATATTTAAAAATGAGCCAGAACGAAGACGAGAACTTTGAACTGTACAAAAGCTTTATTTCTAATAAAGGGTATGATTTTACTAACACAACAAAATAAACGTGGCTATCAGTAGCCCAAGTCAATCTGACTACGTCCTCAGTAGGACTTGCAAAAAAATTATCATACAACATGATATAAAACATTTTAGCTCCCAAGAGCTCCAAATAACGTAATATTCATAACACTATTGGATTGGAAAAGGACGTAAGGGTGTGACATATATAGAGCATTTGGTTTCCTTTTAATAAACATGAGAATGGTATTTATAGTCGCAAGGCCGGAGTGTGGACGACCTCACTCTGATAACCAGATGTTGGCCCAGCTGCGAGCTACCTTCCAACCTGTTGCATCCTGGTCAAATGCACTCCCTTCTCACATGCTATGTTACGTAAGAATAGCTTGCTCTCTGAAGCTTTTAAATGTCTTGTAGACAACTCACATTATATTTACGCAAATCTTTCAAGTACTTTGCTCACATCCTATTGGATCATTATGTTAATTCCCTAAATTTGTTAAGTTCAATCCAAATGTTTAATTAGCTCTTAAATGTTTATAACAAAATCACATAAATTATTTATAACAATTAGAAATTGTTTATAATGTTTGTCAAAGACAATAAAAATATTATAAGCACGCCTTTAACATCACTCTCGTTTCACATTAATTTTAAAAATATTTACAGCAATTATTTACAATATTAACATTTAAATTGTTTAAATTATTAATTTAATAAATACATTAACCACATGTTCATTCGGTTGGTAATTTTCATAATCGTGTTTAATATAATCGACCAATGAAGGTTAGTTATACATGTTAATGTCACAATCTGGTTTAATAAAGGTTTTAATAATGATTTGTGACGGCAACCTTCATTCAAAATCTTATCTCAAATTCTTTCAAAACTCGTGTTAATTATAACAGTAATTCACTTGATTTATTTTCAACGAACTATGACAATCTTACTCCAGCGGAAAATCCTTCGCTAACAAGTTAATGCACAAACTGCATAAAAAATATGCCCAAAATCATCATATATTAATCTATATGGTATTAAACTTTCACATAACTTACAAAACTTCCACAAATAATTCTTTAACATTTATTCCTGTGGGAACTTCCTTCATATTCAAGGGCATTATGCCTCAGCGACTTTCAACACGCGCTGCACTAGCGATTATACATTCATAGTTCCACTTAAAAATTTTTATAATCATTAATTGTTTCAAAACTGTTTTTCTATTTAACCTTCGTGAATTTCATTCATGAACCGAAATGAAGTCAAAACTTGCCAATCACAAACAAATTTAATAGTGAATACGCTTATATACGCCTGTCTGGTCTATCAAAATTTAAGATTAACATCCTAAAAGAAATGTGTAGTATAAAAATACTATCTTCAAATAAAGTGCGACTAAAATGCAAAGTAGTCGAATAGAATCCATTAGACTGGGGAATGCGAACATCGTTCTATAAATCTCTAATTGAGAAAAACTCCTAACAAAAGTACTTGACTTTAATGCATTCAATAATTCATTATTAAAGTTACTCTTTCACAAAAGTGTCTATAATGCAATGTTCATTCATAACTGACGATAAATGTCTGTGTTGCAATCAATACAAATAACGACTAGTATTTCCAAGATCGTCGACAACGTAAGAGATTTTAACGCTCTACAATCATTTAAATGTTCTTCCTTCTTGATGATGACAGAAAATTGGTCAAAGTAATTAAACAGGGGTAGAATTACTTTAATAAAATGACACGCTGTCTGAATTTAAATCTGCCATAAAAAACATTAACTTACAGTCAAATCGTGACTACAAAAATATTAATTACTGAAAATTCTAAATATCAGTCTCAACTGATTCAAAATCATTAACAATGCCCATGACATAACAATGTCTTAATAAATCGTCGAAAAATGCAAAGCTCATCAAGGTGTACTGAGAATAAGAATCTCAACAAGAAAATAGGGCAAAAATACATGAGGATAAAAATATGGGAAAAATGGTTGCTCAAACATCATTAATATACTCAAATACAATAAACGTTCACGACTACCTTATCTGCCGATTGACGTTCCAGAGGAAAATTCCCCAAAGAAGACTGCTGATGGATCCATTTCACCACGTTAAAGTTGAGCTCCATCCTCGAAATAGGAAATAGCACCCTCAGAGAATCGAACTGCTTCCTTCTCCGGACATCGCTCTGCTCCTCGAAGACGAATAGACATCCTTCCGGCAATAATCTTCTTTGTGAGTCGGGTCCTCCCTGACCTCTCTTGAAAAATTCCCTGAAGTTCCAGTAGACAATCGTCATGAAGTTTTGTAAAAATTTCCGAAGAAATTATTCATATTCAGAGTATGAAATTGTTTCTATGGCTGTTCGATGGTATTCAGCCTTTAATTACGAAACATGGGTGTAGATGGTATTCACCGCATGTTCGCTTGTGTGGAATAGCAATTAGCGAAGTTCCATGTCAGTAGTGGAGTACTAGGAGTTCTGCCCCACTTCAAAACCCCCCTTGCTCTACTACTAAGCCTCAGCCATGTTAAATATCTCTTGAACGCATGGTCCGATTTTGACAAATGAGGTATTGTTGGACTCGGGCTGACGTCCTCTTTGCTATGGACCACTCATTATATTTTTCAAAATTTTTTTGAAAATTTTTGTTTTCGAAAATAAGCGATAGTTTGAAAACCAAACAGGATAGAACGTTGTGCCATGGCTCAAACGAACAGTCTTTATGACCTTTATTTTTTGTAATAAAAAATTTTTATTTTTTATATTTTTTTGAAAACACTCGAATTTTGAAAATCCTATATTTTGGAAACTAGGAACTCTACAAAAAAAATTGTTTAACGTAAATCAATGGTCCCTACCCCCTCTACCCCCAAAATAAATTTAAAGTCTCTAGAATGAAAACCTGCAGTAGTGTGGTAAGGACAGAGCTGCTTATAAAAGCAAGTGGTGAGCCCCTGCGACCTTGGAATGGAAGGAGCCATGCTAGGAGGGCGTGCTTGGATTCGTTTTTTTCGTCTCGTTGTGCTCTTTACGGGAATGTCGGTGTCGAAAAGGTGAAAATCTGGAAACACAGTCTTTTTGGGGTAAAAACGTGATTTTAGACTTTTTGCTATATCTCGCGAACCAATCATGCTAGAGGCATGTTCGACAGGTCCAAGGACTCGGGGTGACGTCCTCTCTGCTATGGACCACTCGTTATAATTTTTAATAAAATTGGAAACTCGATTTTGGGGTAAACACGTGTTTTTGTGATTTTGCCGATATCTCGTGAACCAATCATGCTAGAGGTGTGTTCGACGGGTCCAAGTACTCAGGGTGATGTCCTCTTTGCTATGGACTACTCATTGTAATTTTAAAAAAATTGGGAAACGCGATTTTGGGGGTAAACACGTGTTTTTTGTGATTTTTGCCGATATCTCACGAACCAATAACGCTAGAGACATGTACGAGGTGTCCTAGGACTCGGGCTAACACTCCATTTCAAATGTGGTAGATATTTTTTTTCAAAAAATAATTCACATGGGTCTAACGCCATACATGTTGAAAAAACGTTTTCTTTTTCTTTACCTGTTTATAATGTTCATGAAGCGTGGTGGTTGAGAGAGACGATACGGCTGGGTGTGTGTGTTTCAACGAACCTGTCGCTGACCAAGGTGGCTGTGTTCAATAGATCAATCGCTATTTCGGCGGGTCGGTGTATGACAGAGCGAGGGTGCGTTTTTCCTGATATTTTACCTTTAACGTGTAAACGGGGATGAGAACTAGGTTCTATGTTGGTCGAAGCGAGTAGAGAAAACAAACTTACAGGAGGTGAATGCCATTTGAGCTTATTGGAAGGCTCCGATCTGACTTGACAACAGGTGACGCTTGAAGGTGAAATAATCTGACCATCGTGGTTGCAGGGGAGTGTGAAAGGCATGCACACACATTTGTGAAACCACATGTAGGCTAAACCAGTGACATCCTGTCTTGCTTCGTACGTGACAAAATGCAAGTTCAGGTGACATTTGATCTACCTCAGGTGTTCACCTGGGACGTTATCTGTCCACGTGCCTGATAACAGAATGGTCAAAGCGTGGAAAAAAAAAAAAGATTATACATGCAATGTAGCATATATAAAGACATGTCGTTATCATTTCCACGCTCACTTAGGTGACTACCTTTGAACACACTGCGTTTATCAGTTTTGGTGTTGGTGGAAAATACTTAACCTTGTTGTGGGGTAGGTATATATTTATTCATTTATATATTTATTGATTTTATATAAATACATGCAATTATTTATTGATTAGATAATTAATGATTTTATTTATTTATTTGTTTGCAGATAACGTGTATAGCCTACCTGTCGTGTGTCTGTGGGAAATATATTAAAGAAAGAGAAAGACAGACAACTAGAAAAGAAAACCATTTCCATACTAGCCCACGAGACGGGAATATAGAAAAGCATTACACGTCAAGGTGAGATTTGTTTTTTTAAATATATAACCTGTTTGATTTTGTTTTGTTTATGAAATGCATAAACTATATGGAATGGATATACTTATGGTGGTTTATTTTATTTCTTTTTAGAGTGTTGGAAAACGCTTGACCTCTGTGAATAACCAGGAACGTGTGTGTTTTTTGGATTATTGTCAGACAGTCTACATTTCTAAACTCAGGTGAGTGTGTTCTTTCAAAATAATGTCTTTTACTGCTGCGGATACGTTAACTTGGGAAACCCTAAACAGTTGTTTCAAATCGCGTGTGTGCTCTGGCCGCATAGTGAATGTTAGAAAAAGTTCGATTCCCAAAGAATTTTTAGAATCTTGTTTTGAAATTTTTAAAATTGAAATTTGTACAGCGCAAAGGTTGCATATGGCTTTAAAGGTGAATACAGAACTAGTGTGCGATTTCGTATATAAAAAGAAGGATGTAGAGCATAAAGAGACATTCTATATTTGCAGTAAAATGCAAGAGCTATTCATAGCCCATAATTTGGAACAGTGGTATGAAACCCACGTGGTGAATGCCTTGCTGTCAAAATTTGATAAACTGCAACAAGGACCGAGTGGTCTAGCCTTAGACAAAATTCATCATTTACAAATCAACATTTGTCATTTCAACCCGTTGAATGCTGGGTCTAGCTATATTAAAACACCTCCAGCAATAGCTTCGAAAAAGGCTGTGGTGAATATTGAGAACCATGACAATGATTGCTTTCTGTGGGCTGTGGCTGCGTACTTGCAGCCAGCTCAAGATCGTCATGTTAACAGACCAGGAATGTACAAGGCCAAGTTTGTTGAATTGAAACATACTTTAAATTTAACTCGAGTGACGTTCCCTATGGACTTAACCGAGATCCATAGGTTTGAACGAGACAACCAGGACTTTTCGTTCATGGTGTATGGCCTTGACGGTGATGAGATTGTGGGTCCTCTTTATGCCACAAAAGAACCGAAACGACATCACATTCATCTTTTATATTTATCTGTAGGAGAAGTGAATCACTATTGCCTCATTAAAAGCCTGAGTAGATTGCTAAGCAGTCAAATGTCCAAAGCACATGGTATAAAGCATATTTGTGACCGTTGTCTCCAATACTTTTGGACGCCTACTTCTTTGGAACGTCATAGGGTAGATTGTGTTACTCAGGAAGCGGTGAGATTGATATTGCCACAAGGGGACAAGGCTGTGTTAAAGTTTAAGGACATTCATAAGCGTGACACTGTTCCCTATGTGGTATATGCAGATTTCGAAGCTCTCACCACACCCATGGCGGGATGTGAACCAGATCCCTCCATGAGCTCAACCACACCCATTCAAAAACATGAACCCTTTGCCATAGGATTTAATGTGGTGTGTGCCCATGACCCCACACAATCCGTTTACAAATACCGTGAGGGGCCAGATTGTGCCAAATGGTTCTTGGATGAACTTGTCAAGTTGGCCGACCATGTACAGGAATTACTGGACCACCCAGTACCCATGAGCCTATCTCCAGAACAACAGCAGCAGTATGAGCATGCCATGACATGCCATATTTGCGAAAAGCCACTGATCAATGCTGAAGACACCGTTCGTGATCACTCGCACTTTACGGGGGAGTTTCGTGGAGCTGCGCATAGTAAATGCAACTTGAACTTTCCAGCTCCTCGTTTCATCGGTGTCTTTTTCCACAATCTGGCGAATTATGACATTCAGTTTTTGATTCGTGAATTGGGCCATGTTAACAAGGGCTCGTTTACCATTATTCCCCAAAACCATGAGCGTTTTACAGCCCTGACATGGTGGTTGAGCAACTTTAGCATTCGATTTTTGGATTCCTTTAAGTTTATGGCATCCTCGCTAGACAGCCTTGTGAATGGCTTGAATGAGGAGGAATTAAAAAATACTAGAATGCATTTTAATGATCCTGAGCAATTTCAATTGTGCATTCGGAAAGGTATATTCCCGTATGATTTCTGCAACAGCTGGGACGTGTTAAAGCAAAGAAAACTCCCTCCACAAGAGAAATTTTACTCGAAACTAACACGCAGTACCGTTTCCGATGAAGACTATGCACATGCATGTCAAGTTTGGCGAGTGTTTGGCATGAAGACGCTAAGTGAATATGCTTTGCATTACCTAAAACTGGATGTATTGCTGCTCACTGATGTGTTTGAAAAATTCCGTAACTTGTGTCAACACATTTACGGTCTTGATCCGGCTCACTATTACACGAGTCCTGGACTCTCGTTCGATGCCGCTTTGAAATACACTCAAGTGGAATTGGATTTACTCACTGACGTAGACATGGTTCTATTTTTTGAAAAGGGCATTCGTGGCGGCTTTGTGTCACTTAACCAACGCCATGCTGAAGCGAACAATGTCTACATGTCTGATTATTCACCAGACAAACCAGAATCGTACTTAATGTACTATGACGTGAATAATTTGTACGGTTACGCCATGAGTCAGCCTTTGCCCTATGGGAAGTTTGCTTGGCTGACAGAGAAACAAGTGTCAGAATTTCATGTGAACATGGCTAGCCAAGAAACAGGCCGTGGATATGTGCTAGAAGTGGATATTGAATATCCATCATCCTTGTATGATGAACATGCCGATTTCCCATTCTGTCTTGAGCAAATGGTTCCCCCTGACAGTAAAGTGAAAACTGAAAAACTCATGGGCACACTTTACAACAAAAATCGGTATGTGCTACATATCCAAATGTTGGTGCAATGCCTCGCCCAAGGCTTGGTGTTGAAGAAAGTCCACAGGGGTATTTCTTTTGCTCAAAAAGCATGGCTTGAGCCATACATGCGACTCAACACAGAGCACCGACAAATGGCAACACAGCAGTTTGAAATTAATTTTTTTAAATTAATGAACAACTGCATCTATGGCAAGTCTATGGAGAATGTCCGCAAATACCGTGACATTAAATTGATGAATGTCTGGGAGGGGCGGTGGGGTGCCCGGCGGTACATTGCCAAGCCAAATTTCAAATCGATCAAAATTATCGATGAGGATTTGGCTACTATTGAAATGAGTAAGACCAGCGTGACCATGGATAAGCCCATTTACTTGGGTCAAGTCATTTTAGACTTTTCTAAATCGGTCATGTATCGATTCCACTATGAGTTTGCGAAACGCCATTTTGAGGACGTCTCTCTTTTGTATATGGACACGGACTCATTCATTTACCACATTCGCCACTGCAACCCCTATGACGTCATGAGGCAACATAGTGACTGGTTCGACACCTCTTGCTATAGTGCTGACAACGTGTTTCAGCTGCCCATAAAGAACAAGAAGGAAATGGGCGTTTTAAAAGATGAATGCGGTGATTCCATTATGACGGAATTCGTAGGTTTGGCTTCAAAAATGTATGCTTACCGCACACTCGACTGTAAGGAAGCCAAGAGAGCAAAAGGTGTAGGTAGGGCAGTGGTAAAATCGCTACGTGTAGACGATTACTTAGCGGTTTTACGCACTGGCAAAGCTATGTCTCATACACAGTGCAGGATACAATCCAGCAACCATCATTTGTATCTTGTGGAACAGAGAAAACGCACCCTCGCCTCCATGGATAACAAGCGTGTGTGGGCTGATGACCTGCTCACTAGCCTGCCCTGGGGTTATGATCGCAACGAGGAGGAGGTGTGATTTCACTGTTTAATCGTTTATGGGGCATGGCTTTTTGTAACTTGTAGATTTAGAATTTTGTAAATATTGGTTTCTGTCATTGTAAATAGTAGATTTTGTAAATAGTGACAATTCACTTGGACCTTTTGCTCTTTAAAAAGTTGTGTGCAACCTTATTTTTTAAAATTTTTTTGATTGGTAAATAGTGTGATTCTTTTAACGCTGTACAAAGTTGAGTTTTTTTTGTAAATATGAAATAAGTAAGATTTTTAGTAACTTTAATAACTAGTATTTAATTATTTTTCGTAATGTAAATGATAAACTAAAAAGTTCTTTTGGAATGAGTGTGCATGTCGAGAATGTGCTTTTGGGAATAAATAAAGTGGTTGTGTTTGTTCCCAAAGACAGGTGTGAATGTATGAGTGGAGAGAGAAAACTGGTGTGTATGATTGACCAGAGCAAACACGATGAGGTAGAGTGGGTGGGTGGGGTGGGGGTAAATGGTCACTTATATATTCATTTTGTTTTAAATAGTTTCGTTTTTTCATTGAAATGTGACAGTCAAAAGACATTATTTTTGTAAAAACAGTCTTACCTGCAGTAGTCGTAGACCTCGACGTTTCTCCAAACACACATGAACACATTGCAGTATTATCAAGGTCAAGCACTCGCATCAACATCATTGTCAAATCTCAACTTTCGACATACACCAAATGGAAAAAATATGAAAACAGCAAAATGGAAATTCCATGTTTCCATATCACCAAAACAGCAAAACTTAAAACGGACATTTTTAAAAACTGGAAATGGCCATGTGTGAAATTTGAAAATTCAAAAACTTCAAACGGACATTGTTTAAAATGTGTCATCAGCAAAATGGAAAAATCCATATCATCAAAAACGTTAAACTTGAAACGAACGTTTTCAAAAACTGTAAATTGCAAAATGATAAATGACAGTGTGTGGAATTCATCATGTGTGAAATGTGTAAAATGAAAAAATCAGCCATCAACATCACGATTTCTTAAAATTAAAAATAACAAAACATCGTGCTCTGGAAAACTTTTGTTTTTATTTCATAGTCATAGTGAATTGACAAAAGAAAAATAGAATACAAACAAATCCCAATTCCTCACTCCTCAATGTTTATGTCCATGCATCATCAACTTTCCTTTCATAGCACTCATGACAATTAGGGCTGCCATCCTTTCACCTACTGAGGCATCACTGGATGTGAAACGTTGTTTAGCTTTCTTCAATAACAATTTATCTGCCACATGTCTTAAACCAGAATGACTATGGCGATAAGAAAGGTCATGTTCCTTGCATGCTTGATCCAAAAGATTAATGGGTACATCACCACGTTGTAAACGTTTTTCGAGACGAGTTCCAGGGCCGCAAAAACGATAACCTGGAAGATGGATTTCGTAAGGTAAGTATTGAATCACTTTGTCAATGACGCCATTGCCAGTACAGGTCTGGCATATCCTTTTCCATCGATGGTAAAAAGGTTTGGTCTTCCTCCTCCTCTGTGGACGATGTTTGTGTTTGTTGTTGTTGTTGTTGCTTTTTCTCGCCATGACACTCGTGGAATGATTCAACAAAGTCTTTACACTGACTTTTATGACCGTGATACAGTTTCACTAGCTGGCAAGTCGCACACTGACGCATAGACGGTATTTTTGCCATGGCCACTTGCTTATGGTGATCGTAATCCGTACAGGGTTGCAATTCACTCAACACAGGGTCTTGAGTCCATGATTTTGGTACATGTTGCCAGATTTCTTTGACCGCGTTGGCGGCCACATAATAAATGAACGACTTGGGCAGTGCCAAGAGTTCCTCTTTGGTAAAACTGTCTAGTTTCTTTTTGCACACAAAGAACTTGCCGATGGCTTTGTCCGTAGCATTGCCTTTCTCCATGGTATCATGTGCTGTAGATGTTTACACGTCGCTAGTAGAAATCTCACTGACGTCATTCACAGGTAAATCTTGAGTTATAATTTTGTTCAACAACTCCCAGCAGGCATGAGTGGTTAACCAATGAAAGAGATGCCACGCATGCGATAGGGCTGTATGGGTAATGTTGCCACAGGAACAAGTATCCATGAGCGTTTGCAGGGAGGGGCAGCCCAACTCCATGAGGTCGATACATTGACAGTAAGACGCCAAAAATGGTTGCAACCATTGACGTTTTTCATTACCTTTCACAAATACCACATTGGCCGAGGACAAGTGTGCTTTCATGACCACGTCCAAATATTTATAGGAAATGGTTCCCTGATTCCAGTCTAGTTGCCTATGATTTTCAATCCACTGGGTTTGTTTACGGTCTTTTTCACACAACAAATCAAAAGCATGGGGTGGTTTAAATAGCAAATGCGTAGCTTGCGATATCCAAAACGTGGTACAATCGATTATGGCCACTTGTTTAAATATAAATTTGTTGTCACCAATTTTAAACCCTTGGCAATCCACAATGAGTGTGCGCAACATGTTGACGCTTGCCTGGACCAAGTTCAACTGACGACTGACTGACGATCACGTGTGATCATGGCATGGACTTACCTGCCATGCTAGTTTCAAAAAAGAAGGTTAGGGTAGGACAGGGGGACATGCAAAAATAAGAATTTAAGAATTACATCATTTTATTATCATAACACGTCTTACAGGCTTTTCTCATTTTAGGATAAGGACGATAGCAACTGATACAACAAAATAGTCTCTTGTGTTTGTAACGTCCATAACACCGATGATGTCCCAATGTCTCTAAACTAGGCGTTTTTGATGGTGAGCTGCTCACCGAAGCACCATGGATACCATACGGCCCACATGTATCATAACTTGTATTTTTTTCATCACCCAGAGACACAAGTGAGGGATAGCTTGAATGACAGGGTATATTTCCCACTTTCATTCTGCACAGGTAGGGGCAGGTGTGTGACCAGCGCTGATGTTCCTGCATGGGTTCATCGCCCTCCTGCCATTGGTCTATGATGATGGGACAAAAGGCACATTTCACTTCATCTCTTGTTTTTAAATAGTAGAATCCAGCAGCCGCCAAGGCTTGAGGGTTTATGAAAGGCACTGGCCATGTGGCAAAAGTCTTGAAACGTTGTTCCTCAGAGTTTAAATTCATGGATGTAACGTCTCTTGAGGCTTTAAAGCAAGACATGACTGAGCGACTTAACGTGGGTTGAGCTGTTATTTATACACTCGTCACTTGGTTGGACAGTGGATAATAGTTGACTTGTTTGTGATGAATAATCAGACAGTAGGCTGTCGTATTGGCTGGTACATTGTCATGCGTTTCAAAATCTAGTCGAATGTCGATATTGGATGGCTTGACAGACTCTTCCAGGTAAGAACAGTCAAAAACAATCAGTGGTGCTCTTGCCTTAAACGCTTGGGGTAGTAGCATGGGACCGTTCTCTTTTTGATAATACGACCATCGAAATTTAGAAAACAAGTCGTACAGGGGGCCAAACTTATTTTTTGAAAAATCCAAATCCAGTCCTTCATAGGGAAACACAGCTCCGTTGAGGAAAAGACGTGCATTTCTCAATTGCAGGTGATCAAATTGCGTGGCATCTTTGGTTTGTTGATACTTGCGATTCGTTTGAAAACCCACGATCAGGTAGAGAGGTCTCTCTGTATAGCGAGCTGTTTTTACAGACCAACTGTGTGTGTTGGTGGTGGGCAATAGCGGATACTCATGGAGTGCCCAGCTTCTAAATTCCATGGGTAGAGGCATATCTCTCTTTACCATTTTGAGTATGTCCAGTTTTTTGCTATCGTTAAGGGTCACATGAGGCACTTTCCATAGCAAGCGTTGTAGTTGAATTTTTGAATCGATGGGGGCATTGTCGGCCCCCTTGAGTGCATTGTTATCACTCCTGTCTCTCACTAGATAAAGCACTTGCCTTGCGTTAACCACAATGCGTTGGTGATCTTCGGCAAAGCCTAGAACCAGTTTAAGAGGTAAATATCCAGTAAAGGTCCCATCGGTGTGTACCATCCAGTCATTGGTCGAGTCAGGGCACCAAGCTGCCATGCAAAGTGTTTTACCTTCTTCCTCACTATAAGAGGGGTATAGTTTCATGACACTGGAAATACCCACATTTCGAGTGCTATCCACCACGATATCGTTAATGACATAACGTACTTCAGAAAACAGAAAGGCTAAACCATGGTTGGCCAACTTGGATGTAGTGGGTGTAGAGCCATCGGCTTTGGTGAGCCGACCTTCAATCTGAATAACACTTTCATGCGGTAGGGTGTAAATATCTTGGTTGTTGATAACAAATTGAATTTCATCATTGTTATTGAGTCCAGGTGTTTGAGCTTGATAGGAATGGAGATCAATTCTTACCACTCCTGGTTGCTCCTCGATGTGGTTCGCTATCTCTAGGATAGAATTCATTATAAGGGTTGACGTGGTAACCCAAATGCTGTAAAATCTGCTTGCCTTGAGATGTTAACGTGTATTCACGCGGCAAACAACTAACACCATTCCTAGACGGTGTTGTTGCTTTATACACAAATTTCATAGTGGCTTTAGCACCAACTTGTAAGTCACTGGTGTAGTGGAATCTAGATCAATGAGTTGTTGATCTCTATTGATCAGTCTTAATGTTATATTACTAATACTATCAACAGCCACAGCATGAAAAAGCACCACTGGAGGGTTTTCACGAATAATATACCCATTGGGCGATGTCACAATAAAGTCATAAAGCGAATGCGATGGTTCTTGATTGGTGTACACTTGGCTAATAATATTACACGTCACCGACACATGATGGTCCTCAATGAATTTCACTTCATGGTCCGATTCATGTTTTTTGTTGGGCTCCAACACACGTGGTTTAAATCCGAGTAATGGGCCAATGGAATCGGGGTGTGTTTTAAAGTCAATGTTGAAGGTAGAGAAAATACTGCAGCGATGAGTGTTAGTATTGCCTACAAGTTCAAACTTGTGCGTTCCGTCGAGAAATGACTTTAAACCATACTGATTGATCAACACCACATAAATGTGTTCATAAATATCATCGATCGTGTATCCACCAGAGTTCAGGGTGAGCACAGAATCATCATAGTAAAACTTGTTGTTCACATTTTCACGTATGTTGTATATTCGATTGTACGTTTCAAGAGAAACAAGTCCTAAACCATAGGGTTTTTCACTCAATTCGATAGGCGGGTAAAAGTCTAGGCTGACTTCAGGTCCACGTCCATGCACTGTAAACGTTTTACTTTCTACCGACATACTGGTGGCGTTTTTGCTTATGCTGCGTCTTATATAAAAAAATTAAACACAAACGTCCACACTGTTGGCTGTTAAACGTTTGCTCACGTTTCACATTATAATATATCTTGATCCTGTTTCCAAAATAGGTCACTAGTTCCATGGGCGGGGGCAAATTCCCAAAACTGTCAAAGTACCATACCGTGGATCCCTCTTTGACATAAGCTACATAATGCGTTCCTGGTCCTCGGTGATCATCCAAATTGACAACAGCACATTCCTGTTTCCAGGGTCGTGGGGGTAATTGGTTTCGCATAAACACACCTCGAAAATGAGAAAGCTTTAGTTGTTTAGCATAGCTTTCCACTTGTTGATGCGTCAGGGCATGTCTCGCTATGGCTGAGGTTAAATTTTTTTTTTTTTAATATTTCGAAATGGTGAAATCCCAAATCCTTGTTGATAAAAGGCTGGCTTTAAATTGGCATTTCTAGCCCCCATGGCAATCGCTTCCATCGTTTCATTGTGTCGCTGACTTTCTTTGAGTTGTTGCTTGCCCTGCTGCGCGGCTTTAATGGTTTTCGCCACTGCACTGGCACCGCCCAAAAGTGAGCCCAGAGCAGCCAAACCAGCAAATAATGCAGGTAAAAATCCCGCTCGTTTGGGAACGGGAATCACTCGCCCTTGGTTTGAAACCTGTCGCCGACGTTTTGGAATAACCTGTCTCTGTGCTGCTCGAAGGGCTTTCCTTATGGTCAATACATTATTTTTTCTTTTTTTCTTTCGCAAGGGCTTGTCCTCGAATGTTGTAAGCCCTGGCTTTGCCAAGGACAAAGTCCTTTTTTTAGTCTTTCTCACTGCATACCTTTGTTTCACCATGATGATAATGACCCACAACCTTTCACAAGAAAGTTTAAATCACAACTAACGTCAGATGGTTATTTCATGGCTGTATATTCCAATTCCACATAAAGTGGGAAGTCGTTTATGGTTTTTCCCGCTTGCTTTTCATCCCATGTCAACATGAGATAAAAGGATAATTCGTCACCTGCATTGACCATTTCATGGTTATGAAGCAACATCCTATGACCATTTATCTTTATTTGTAAATGGTTCTCATCAGGTATGGCATATTTGATGTGAATGGTTCCATCATAGTGTAATCGATAGTGGCTTAAACCCGAAGCAAGCGCATAGGTCAAGTGCTGATCATGGACTAGCGGTAAATGGTTTCTGTCATTCACAGGTTTTTCATTTGTCAGATACACTAAAAACACAGATGGGATAAATTTATAAAGCCTTTTCATTTCATGGGTCACGTAACGCTTGGTACAAACATCGTCTTCGTCTTGTGGGTCTTCCACGTGAATAATCCGATGGTGATTAGCGCTATAGCCATTCACCATAAGCTGGGGCACTTTGTCATAAAACTCATACACTTTGTTATCCACATACTTTTTCGTAGTAACGTCTGTAGACACTTGAGGATGTTTTACATGGGTTAACCGCTTTCCCTTAAAGTCATAATCTCCCTGTTTTGTGCGTGGCACTACTGACCTATCCACATAGTGTTTATTAGCAGGATCTGTTTCCTGTTTAGGATCATGTATGGGGACAGGCCTAGCTTTGGCCATCAACGCACGTCCAAAGACATCCATCGTCAACCTGTAGTACCAGTCTACTGTTTCTATGACAAGGCTCGGTGTCCTGTATATAGACAGCCTGCTAGCCTTTCTAAGCCTTAGTTGAAATGAAGATTATTAAGCAGCAAGAGTCATTCCCCGTGGGGGACATGGTTTCCCATCTCTGTCCCACATCACGTGAACAACGCCATGGTTCACTGTTTCCATCTTCCATTCGCTGCATCATTGTGGGGCCTTCCGGCTGTGGAAAGACTAATCTTTTGCTAACGCTCATTACAGCGCCCAATGGTCTGCGTTTTCAAAATATTTATATTTTTGCAAAATCTCTCTACCAACCCCTCTACGTGTTTCTGGATCAAGTCATGTCTGGATTACAAAAAGAGAATATGGGTTATTTTACATTTTCCATGCAAGAAAATGTGATTTCACCGGATGAGGTAAAGCCTGATTCACTCATGATTTTCGATGATGTATCCACTGAACGTCAAGGCATCATTCAAAGCTATTTCAGCATGGGTCGACACAAACATATCGATTGCTTCTATCTTGGGCAAACGTATTCTAAAATGTCCAAACAGTTGATTCGTGACAATGCCAATGTCATTGTTTTATTTCGTCAGGACGAGAGGAACAGTCGTCACATTTATAATGAACATGTGAATCCGGATATGACCTTTCAAATGTTTACAGAATTGTGTGCCAAGTGCTGGAACACTCAACGTCATGCCTGTTTAGTGATTGACAAACAAAGTGAACTCAACCAAGGACGGTATCGCTTAGGGTTTGATCATTTTATTGCTATTTAAGGCCCTGTCTCATTCGCCATCAAGTCATTTGTCAAGACACCATGGCGTTAGCAGAGAGTCAATTGAAAAAGCATATTATTAGAGCAAAAAATACTATTCGCCAAAAGTTTCGTCAATTGAAACAATCACGTGCCAATCATGCTTTGTTTATTCAGCAACATTTAGCACCTCCACTAAAAGCCATGTTGAAACCCTCTTTCAAGCCATCTGAAACGCTACCCACCGTTTCACAAGCCACGCAGACGCTGCACGAGGACCCTGAGGAAGAGAAAGTGGAAGATTTGACTAGTGATAGTGAAGTTGAGGATGAGGAGGAACAAGTGTTTACGCCTCAAAAAAAGGCCGCACCCCTTGCAGAGTTTTTGAGAAAAAAGAAATCCTTGGCCATGGTCGAAACACCTTGCCCTTCCAGAGCGTCTCCGTTTTCACAACTCTTGGCCACCCCTCAACATAAAGCTCAACTGAAAACCATTTTAATAAAATATTATGGATCAACATTGGAACCCTATTTCACCGATCTATTTATTGGAAACACAGATACCACGTATGGTGTTCGCTATGAGGATGATAGTTTTAAAATTGGCGATTCATCCATTAAATTTGCTCGTACTAAAGCTGTCATTAAAAACATCAACTATAAATTAACGCCAGGACTGTTAAAGCTGCTCTTTTCTCGGACCCCCTCTTCCCATGATTATACGTCAGAGGACCTTGACAAATATAAATCCATTTTATTGGATACCCATGCTCACAAAAGACAGTATGATCCCACGCAACAAGTGAATGCCAATATATCTCAAAAATATAAAACCATCATTGCAAAAATGTTTCCCACCAGTCAAAGTACTCGTCGTAAAGTGTCCGCTTCGGGAGTGACTTTTAAACCATTAAAACCCCTTGTGGATGTTACCTACTGGCACAATCCCAATAAGCTCGTCCAGCGGCTACAGTTGTTGCATGCCTCACGTCAAGCTGGCCATACCGGTCACGATTGGGAAATTCAAGAAATTGAACAAGAACTTCGAAATGCCAAAATTATTGTTTAAGCCCTCACCCATTAAAATGGGTATTGCTCACGAGTTGCATCGCCCAGCTAGGCGTCACTATCCGCGACTCAAGGTGATTTCACGAGGTGTGGATGAACTTTGGCAGGCTGACTTGGTTGAAATGATACCCTATGCTGGCGTTAACGACGGTGTACGCTATATGTTGACCGTCATTGATGTCTATTCCAAAATGGCCTTTGTTGAACCTGTGCGTCGCAAGTCTGGCCCACTAGTTACCAAGGCCTTTCAACATATTATTCAACACTCCAAACGTCAACCTCAGCTGCTACAAACCGACCAGGGGAAAGAATTTTTCAACAAGGATTTCTCCAGTTTTCTCAAATCTAAGGATATTCACCATTACACCACGTACAGCAATCTGAAAGCCAGTGTGGTCGAGCGGTTCAACCGAACATTGAAAACCCATATGTGGAAAGCGTTTACCGCTCAGGGCACGTATCGCTGGTTGGACATGTTACCTGAGCTAGTATCACGTTACAATGACACCAAACATAGAACGATTGGGACCAAGCCACGTCTCGTAACTAAAAATATTCAGCGATTGGATAAACTGTTTAACCCCATAAAAACAGCTGATCCTAAACGTCACCGACTGAACATTGGGGATTTTGTTCGTGTGAGCAAATTTAAGTCTGTCTTCAATAAGGGCTACACGCCTCAGTGGGGGACTGAACTATTTCGAATTCGTCGAGTCAACTTGGACACTCCAGTCACCTATTTACTCGAGGACCTCAACCATCAACCCATAAAAGGTAGATTTTATCTCCATGAACTTCAGAAAACAGCATTTCCTCAGCATTATCTTGTGGAAAAAGTGTTGAAACAAAAAGGAAATAAACTCTACGTCAAATGGTTAGGGTTTAACTCTACGTTTAATTCCTGGATCAATAAATTACATGTTGTGTGAACCTGTGTACTTTTTATTTATTCACACATGTTGTACACCACCTATAGCTCTATGTGTACAGCGCTCCGCGCTTCATGCATGTTCATACATGTTTGTCTTTCCCTTTCCTCCTGTGTTCTCTCATACATCACCCCCTCCCCTCTCCCTCCCTTCACCTCCCACCACTGCTGTTTGCAGCTCTTGCCTATCTATTGGTTGTGACATTATTCCGACAAGTTGCATTATACTTTTTACTGATTCAGCGATTCCCACGCTTTGAACATTCTCTTATCGTGCACGTGGACAGATAACACCCACGCGAACACCTGTGCCGGATCAAATTTCACCTGAACTTGCATTTTGTCACGTACGAAGCAAGACAGGATGTAACTTGTTAACAGTTATCGCGCATGTAGATAGATAACGTCCCAAGCGAACACCTGCGGTAGATCAAATTTCACGTCAACTTGCATTTTGTCACGTACGAAGCAAAACAGGATGTCACTGGTTTAGCCTACATGTGGTTTCACAAATGTGTGTGTGCATGCCTTTCACACTCCCCTGCAACCACGATGGTCAGATTATTTCACCTTCAAGCGTCACCTGTTGTCAAGTCAGATCGGAGCCTTCCAATAAGCTCAAATGGCATTCACCTCCTGTAAGTTTGTTTTCTCTACTCGCTTCGACCAACATAGAACCTAGTTCTCATCCCCGTTTACACGTTAAAGGTAAAATATCAGGAAAAACGCACCCTCGCTCTGTCATACACCGACCCGCCGAAATAGCGATTGATCTATTGAACACAGCCACCTTGGTCAGCGACAGGTTCGTTGAAACACACACACCCAGCCGTATCGTCTCTCTCAACCACCACGCTTCATGAACATTATAAACAGGTAAAGAAAAAGAAAACGTTTTTTCAACATGTATGGCGTTAGACCCATGTGAATTATTTTTTGAAAAAAAATATCTACCACATTTGAAATGGAGTGTTAGCCCGAGTCCTAGGACACCTCGTACATGTCTCTAGCGTTATTGGTTCGTGAGATATCGGCAAAAATCACAAAAAACACGTGTTTACCCCCAAAATCGCGTTTCCCAATTTTTTTAAAATTACAATGAGTAGTCCATAGCAAAGAGGACTTCACCCTGAGTACTTGGACCCGTCGAACACACCTCTAGCATGATTGGTTCACGAGATATCGGCAAAATCACAAAAACACGTGTTTACCCCAAAATCGAGTTTCCAATTTTATTAAAAATTATAACGAGTGGTCCATAGCAGAGAGGACGTCACCCCGAGTCCTTGGACCTGTCGAACATGCCTCTAGCATGATTGGTTCGCGAGATATAGCAAAAAGTCTAAAATCACGTTTTTACCCCAAAAAGACTGTGTTTCCAGATTTTCACCTTTTCGACACCGACATTCCCGTAAAGAGCACAACGAGACGAAAAAAACGAATCCAAGCACGCCCTCCTAGCATGGCTCCTTCCATTCCAAGGTCGCAGGGGCTCACCACTTGCTTTTATAAGCAGCTCTGTCCTTACCACACTACTGCAGGTTTTCATTCTAGAGACTTTAAATTTATTTTGGGGGTAGAGGGGGTAGGGACCATTGATTTACGTTAAACAATTTTTTTTGTAGAGTTCCTAGTTTCCAAAATATAGGATTTTCAAAATTCGAGTGTTTTCAAAAAAATATAAAAAATAAAAATTTTTTATTACAAAAAATAAAGGTCATAAAGACTGTTCGTTTGAGCCATGGCACAACGTTCTATCCTGTTTGGTTTTCAAACTATCGCTTATTTTCGAAAACAAAAATTTTCAAAAAAATTTTGAAAAATATAATGAGTGGTCCATAGCAAAGAGGACGTCAGCCCGAGTCCAACAATACCTCATTTGTCAAAATCGGACCATGCGTTCAAGAGATATTTAACATGGCTGAGGCTTAGTAGTAGAGCAAGGGGGGTTTTGAAGTGGGGCAGAACTCCTAGTACTCCACTACTCATGTCGCTATCTTACTCCGTTGAAGTATGTCCCAATTGCAATAAGCTCCTTAGCCTTCCATCTGCTCTTCGGTTGTAGTGTTAGAAGAACAAACTGCCGTATTCAATTGCTCCATTATACTGTATCGTTCTGTAACAAAGCACTCTGAAGTCTTTCTATTCCACTCGCAGCGTCAGCCGTTGCGTTGATTCTGGCTATACAAAAGTGCTTCTCTTGTGGCGAGATAATCACTTTTCTCAGTCGTATAAAACTGCTAATATCTTTCGAACTAATCGGTCGAAATTGTTCAGCTTTTCTCTATAACTGCATGTAGCACTGCATAATACAATTAGCTTATCGGAGACCGCTAACTGTTCGAAGCTAAACTTGTAGAAGCTTTCTAAGGTCCGTTTCAACTTCACCTAGTTTGACTTGGATCTCGTTAATATAGTGGCCTCGCCTCGCGTTATAAAGACGATTCTTTTCACTGCTGTTCACTTCGACGTCTCACTATAATGAATGTATAAGAAAAGAACTTTCACAAATATACTTCGATGATCTGAGAATGAGATCTCAGAATGATCAGAGAACGAAAGAGCTCCTCTCTTCTGCGCAAGCCCTTTTATTAACTTCACGAGGGGCGTTACCATCCCTTCCAAAGCGTGGTACTGCGTCATCGCTAGAAGTTCCAACTTCGTTAATACATGACGGATTTTCAAAATTCAAAAACAGAAAATAAATTTCACCAAAATTCCAAATCAATGCTTTTACTGCAAATGGATTTCCACAATTCTGCATTCCAAAAGTAATAAAAATACCATAGTTTCAGCAATCTCCGTCTTCCTTTAAACTATCGTTCATTGGTTCATGCCTCTCCTCCAATAGCATAGTTTCTTCCTCAGCAGAATTCCTCGTTTCCTGCGACTGCGTCGTAAATCTTGGAACATTCTCGACTAAATGCTGACGTCACTGAGAATCTCAGCTCAAGTAACCTGCTGGTATAACATTTACGTCATCCGTTCTTACGTCATGACTACCCACGTCATAACTATGACAACCATAACTTTCATTATAATTTCAAATATAGCCACCGTGGTCTCTACATAATTCAATTACGGGGGCAGTACCTTAATGTCTTGCGTCAATCGTTTCATTTCTGCATCCTACAATCGTGGCAATAGTTTAACTATATTCTATCCTTCGCCTGTCCCAATAGTTTTTAATCTCGACACGTCCTTCCTTAACTGAGTTGGCTATTCCTGAGTGTCTTAGAATGTGTCTTCATTGGTAGTCACCAGAAATATCTCCACGCGCCTACACATTTAAATACCTTCCCAAATGTTGTTCTACTACCCATTTCATCTCCAATAGACTCCTGGAACAGCGCATTTCAGGATTTTATATTCTCCGCTTTTATCTTGCTTCAAGTGTCTAAGTCTTATTTCCTTAGCGTGCAGCGCATCAGGAAGAAACTCCAAAGTGACTTTCCTTTACTTAAATCTATATTTGGTGTCAACATAATTTTATACTACAAGAATGCCTTCATTGCTTCAGACAATCTAATTTTCACACCCTCTTTGCTTCGTTCATCATTGGTTATTTAGCTTCCGAAGTCTCCTACTTAATTTAGCTTTTCACTTACCAATTTGCCGTCAATATGGGTTTCTGATTTCTTTCCGCTGCATTCCATGGTTTTGGGTTTTGTTGGTTTTAATCATGATTTACGTTCTTAATGCGAAGTCCCTACCATTCAAAAACTCCCTGTAAATCGGCTATGATGACAACGTCGATAGCGATTCTCAGAGTTGAGATTATTTCTCCTTGAATATTTACTCCTACTTGAAATTTTACTCCAATTATCTGCATTGCTTTTCCAATGAATAGATTATAAACTAGGGGTGATAAGTTGTAGCCTTGCCTTTAGTATAGATTGGTTACAAGAACCAGTGGCTGCTCCGAACAACTGTTTCGCTACTGTGGGAGAGTGTGTGTTCCCAGGATTGGGCTATATAATCATCTAAGAACACACCTTTAGAAAACAATCTTACTCGAGAACGAGTGATAGCCTATTATTTATATATCAAGATGATTGTGTGACAATCTTCCCATATGTCAACTCCTGTATTCTTTGGTGTACTGATTACAACATTTTTCTAAAAATCAGAGGGTACTTCACATGTCCCACTAACCCTAGTGCTCTATCAAATTCAGATATCAATATTAAATATCTTTTCTTATCGTCATCAATTTCCTCCTCGCTTTCCATCATATTAATCTCTATTTAATACCTTTATACAAATGCTCTATGCAGGTTTTCTGTCTCTCTGGATCTCTTCTCTTCTTGTTAGAGGTTTTACATCTGAAACCTTAACCCTTCCCGAGCGGATGCTTTTATGGTTCTGAGCAGATATTAAAAAAATCTAAATATGTAGATTATACTTTTCATCACTACATTTAAATAGAACTCACATATATTTCGCTTTCCTGTCGATACTTGAAGTTGAGTAGCATCTGAAGGTTGTAAAGTTAATTAATTAATAATTAAGTGTGGAACACTTCAAATCCAACGCGGACACTAGATCTTCATTCCATTGCGTTCTCTGTGCAATTATGCTTACAGAACCAATTAAACACTACAAAAATGCACTCACTTCACCAACTAGGCAATGACACGTGCTTTCATTTGAAGCAACAACTGCCTGAGGGTATTAGTGAAGTCAAAGAGGTCTCAAGGAATGACATAATTAACTATCAAAACATGTGTCTGCATAGTGGTGCCATCTCGTGGGTTTAACATTAACTATTTTGACGGAAAATAGCACCATATTTAAATTTTCGAATTTTCCCGATATACCAGTTTCCCGCTCTTGGCTGAAAAGTACGCGCCGGATATATCCGTATTTCTCTCGGGAAGGGTTAATATTACAGCACTTACTCTTCCTTTCCCGACATGTACTCAATTCAGTAAGCTGTAAATACTCTTCAAATCCTTAGATAATTTTATATAATGATAGATTTTTCCACTTTCCTTCTTATATTGCTTCCTGCATTTGTTTACCTGATTTTTCAGACATCTGTATTCTGCCGTACCGTTTTCATCTCCTGCAATTACCTGCAGGATCGCATCCTGGCGCAGTCAGGTGGCATTAGAGGGTGCGCAAATGTGACGTAGACCTGTCAGTAGAATTACTGGCACGTTAATGATCCCATTCGGGGCTAAATTCTGGCAGCCCGGCGTCTCTTAAAAACGCAGTAGTTAAAAGGGACGTAAAACCAATTACGTTGTTCTTCTTCTGCATTCTTGTGCTTCCTTGTTTCGTCCAATATTTCTAGTGTATCCTGAGTGATCCACATCTCCCTACCTATTGTTTCCTCTCTACCAATGTTTCACCTGAGGATTTTCTTATTTCGTTTTTCAAAAGTACCCGTTCCTCTGCATTTTAAGTTTGTTCAGGATTCATTAATAGTCCATTCTCTTATACTCTTCTCCAACTTTCAAAATCCAGTCTCTAGTGTACGTGAGGCTTTCCCCCTTTCCACCTCGCCATGAATCCTAGCAGAAATATCTGAAAACACCTCAATGAAGAGGACAAATAATAAGTACGGAAT
Source organism: Meconema thalassinum (assembly GCA_946902985.2). Taxonomy (NCBI): domain Eukaryota; kingdom Metazoa; phylum Arthropoda; class Insecta; order Orthoptera; family Tettigoniidae; genus Meconema; species Meconema thalassinum. Next base: position 211,443,861 of record OX336398.1, read on the forward strand.
TGTTTAGTACCAGCGGACCTGCGACAGTGACTTAGTATACATATTAAAATTAGAAATGCAACAAAACTCGCCCAATTAGCTCAGTGCGAACGTCTCATCTAATGTTAATTCTTAAGAGTCAGGGTATCCATCAGGCATTTTGACAAAGTGCAGAATGGAATAAATTCGGTATGTGAGTTTGTTAACATCCCTGGAATCTTCTGTACGCCGATGATGTCTTGTTGGCAAGCACCACAAGCCAAGTCTTAGAGTAGCAAACACAGATTTGGAATGACAACCTTGATGCATATGGACTGAAATTAAATATTTCCAAAACTGAATACATGGAGTGTACATGGCTCTACATCTGTTGTTGGAGAACAACTCAATTCAAGATCACTGGATTCCGATATTTGGGCTCATACATAACATCAGAGGGAGACACATTGAGAGAATTACGAATGCGATCAACTACAGCTTGGTTCAAATGGCGAAAGGTGACAGGAGTTTCATGTGATCGTAAGATTCCTGGTCGACCAACTGCAAATCTCCCTGAATCGTTGCTTGAGACGTACCATGAATCGAAGAATGCCGGATGTTATATCAAATGAAGCTCTATCTTTAGAAAGACAGAAGGCTGCTGTTTATCGTGATCCCAGCTGGAATTGATATATCAGCCAACATAGAATCGAGGGTAGATTTTTTGAAAGATGTAAATATTAATTTCGAACAATTATTCTGGAAATTCACGGTATCTGCTTATTTATATTTATGGATTTAGCAATTTATGTGAAATATCTTTCCTATAACATTTACCAGCGATATTCTTACCATTGTTCCTAACAATCATCAGTATTTCGTGGTTTGATTTTTTGATGGGTGCGATTTAGCGACTCCACCGCAGCGAATCATAGCATACACGCTCAGTTTTTAGCATGGTTTATAAGATCCGGACGTCCAAAAATGTCAATTTATGGTATTTAAATATACACATCTATTTTGTTTTGTCATCCGTCTAATAATACCTTTAATTACTATGATAATTAATACATACTGTAAAACTCTAAGGAATCGTCATCCCAGTGGCGTCACTAGGGGGGTTCAGACCGCAAAATTTGGACGGTTCGTAAAAATTTCAATTCATTTTAAAACAAATTTAGCACAGCAGAACATTATTTGTTTACCAGTACCAAGTGTCTGTCTTGTCTGCCTTCACTTCATTGGTTATAAAAATGATGAATTTATCATTTAGTTCATGTATGTATGTGGCTTACATTTATTATTGGACTAGTTGTACCCGTCATGCGTTGCAATGCCAATCAAAGAAAGTGTTGGCGTTGTAACTTCGTTTGCTGAAGTGCTTTTGGATTCCCAATATTTATTTATTTTCCGTTAACCACCTCTAAACTATTGAAAAATTGATTAACTATCTCAAAAATAATCATGGGAGTGTGCTCAACAACTCACCAAAGTTTCATCGCAATGAAATGAATTGTATATGAACGCATACGGGACTTTGTTGAAATGATTCGAGCGCCGTCAACCATTTGATGAATATACTCGTACGCTACATATTGTGAAATTGATTTACTAAGTCGAAAACCTTCCCTGGCGTGTACACAACAACTCATGAACGTTTCATCGCAATCGGAAGAATGGCATATGAACGCATACGGGATTTTGTTTGAACGATTCACGCGCCTTCACTCATTTGTTGAATCATCTTGTGCGCCACCCATTGAAAAACAGATTTACTAATGCATAAACCTTCGCAGGACTGTACTCAACTCACTAGCGTTTCATCGCAATCGGATGAATGGTATATGAACGCATACGGGACTTGGTTGAAACGATTCACGCGCTGTCTCTCATTAGTTGAATCTACTCGTGCGCTACCAATTGTAAAATGGATTTACTAAATCAGAAATCTTTGCGGGAGTGGAAACAACATTTCTCTAAATTTCATTGCAATCGCATGAATTGTATATGAACGCATACGAATTTTGTTTAAACGATACGCGCGCCGTTAGTCATTTGTTGAATCTACACTTGCGCTACCTGTTGTAAAGTGCACTTACTAAGTCAGAAACCTTCCCTGAAGTGTACACAACATCTCACCCAAGATTCATCGCTATCAGACGAATAGTATATGAACGCATACGGGACTTTGTTGAAACGCTTCGCACCTCGTCCCTCATTTGTTGAATCTACTCGTGTCCTACCTATCGAATAGTGGATTTACTGAGCCAGAAACCTTGCCTGAAGAGTACACAATCTCTCACCCAAGTTTCATCGCTATAGGACGAATGGTATGTGAACGCATACAGGACTTTGTTGAAACACTTCGCCCGTCGTCGCCCATTTGTTGAATCTACTCGTGCGCTACGTATTGTAAAAAGTATTTACTAAGTCAGAAACCTTTCCTGGAGTGTGCACAACAATACAACTAAAGTTTCATAGCAAACGGATGAATGGTATATGAACGCATACGGGACTTTGTTTAAGCGATTCGCGTGCCGTCACTCATTTGTTGAATCTACTCGTGATCTACCTATCGAATAGTGGATTTACTGAGCCAGAAACCTTGCATGAAGTGTACACAACCTCTCACCCAAGTTTCATCGCTATCGGACGAATGGTATGTGAAGGCATACAGGACTTTGTTGAAACACTTCGCCCGTCGTCGCTCATTTGTTGAATCTACTCGTGCGCTACGTATTTTAAAAAGGATTTACTAAGTCAGAAACTTTCCTGGAGTGTGCACAACAATACAACCAAAGTTTCATAGCAATCGGATGAATGGTATATGAACGCACACGGGACTTTGTTTAAGCGATTCGCGTGCTGTCACTCATTTGTTGAATCTACTCGTGCGCTAAAACTTTCATATTTATTCACCTCCTAAACCTTCTTTGGACTTCCACAAATAATTCAAGACCAAAATTAGCCAAATCGGTCCAGCCGTTCTCGAGTTTTAGTGAGACTAACGAACAGCAATTCATTTATATATATATAGATTTCATCAAGTATATAAATGTGTGTATTTTTGCATTTTATTACATTTTATATGTATGTTTAGTTTCATATAATATATCACTGTCTATGATTCAATGTCACTCCATGAAATTATTGTTATTAAAGGACGTTGTTCAATAAATAAAATATTTTCAAATATAACTTATTTTATCAATGAAACCAAATCACGGGGCTACATGACCGCGTTGTCGCAGCCCGTAAACTTAAAAACCAACCAAACCAAATCATAATATATATTATTTCACAGTTCACAATAGGAAAGCTGATGTAAGAGAAGTGTTTCTGGTATTTTTCCTTTTAAAGGGGAAAAAAGCTGTTGACCTCAGTTCTGATATTCTCAGAAATCTGGAAGGTGATGGACTCGACATTATGATGTGCCGCGCTCAAGGTTACGATATTGGCAGGAATCTTTGGGGGTGTACAAGCCATTTTGAAAACAAAGAACAGGAAAGCTATTTTAATCGATGTTTCGACCATTCGTTGAACTTGTGCTGCCAACACTCTTTTGATGAAAATGCTTCATGCGTGACTTTTTTTGGAACTCTTGAGACAATGTTTTCCTTCTTTGTTGCTTCCACTCACCGATGGGATGTTTTAATGAACCACACTCGAGTCTCAGTAAAAAATTATTAACAACTCGCTGGAGTTCTCATCATGCTGCAGTAAAGGCAGTGAAATAAAAATTCGATGAATGTGTGGCGGCAATTGAAGCTCTATGTGATCCTGATGAAAATTTAGACATAAGAGGTACAGCCCGAGGTCTATTACCTACTGTCTGCAATTTCACGTTTCTGTGCTACCTATTCTTTTGGTGTGATGTACTTTTAGAAGTTAATCTTACACAGCTGTACCTTCAGACTAATGGCTTTACTCTTGACAACGTGGTGACAAAGTTAGAGACGCTAAGACTTTTCATGTACGAGCAGCGCAATCATCTTGTGGAGCAGGCAATTGAACAGGCGCTTTTAAAATCAGACCAATATGGAATTTCAGTAGAGAGCAGACCCAGGTTCAAGAAGAGGATGACAGGTGAGAAGACGAGGGATGCTGGAATAACTCTGCAAGAAGAACACAAGAGAGCGATACTTGAGTGTATTGATGGTTTCCATTCAGAACTCCAAATCAGATCAAGAGCCATCAAGGAAGTAGCTGCCGTGTTTGAGGCTGTTCAAGCCAAGAGTTTGATATCTGCCACTGAAGAAGAGTTACTGGTGTCCATTCCAAAATTAACCACTTTCTATGATGAGTTATCAGAGGAAGAGCTTTTATTAGGAATACCAAGGCTGAGAAGGCACCAGAAGGCAGCAGAGATTGATCTCGGAAAGTCAAAGATTGGTCAGTATTTGACTTTTGAAATTCGTAGCTGAATGGGACTTCCTAGAATCTCTCCCATATCTCTCAGTGAGCCTACGATTATTTCACACGATCTGTGTGTCTGTGGATTCATGTGAGAGGAGTGTTTCAAAGCTAATGTTAATAAATAACCATTTGCGATCTCCCATGGGACCGTCAAGGCTCTCTGATCTTGCATTATTATCAATTGAAAGTGATTTGGCGAAAGGAGTTGATTTCGATGAAGTAATTAACGAGTTTGCAGCTCTAAAGGCCAGGAAAGGAAAGTTTTGATTTAGTCGATATTTAATATGACATACAATTTAATCTTAAAATAACAATTAAAAACGTAAGATATTTTCTATGTAGTTCTTAGTTCTTAACTTCTTACAATCTTTTACCAACTGACCTTGAATTAATTTTTCTTCTATTGCCTTCGTAAACATAGGACCTATGTTTATAAACGTTATTAAGGATTCTGTATGTTTCCGTTATTTGGCACTGGTGGACTCGGAGGAGGTCTATGGGGTGTGGTGACACCACGAGTTACCGCACTGCGTGACACCAACCCTAGTGACGCCACTGCTACTTTACTAATCTTCGGGAGATGTGAGTTACAAATAATGTAAAAATGTATGTTATCTTCAGTCTCTATGCACATTTTAGTCTCCACAGGGGAGGGGGCGCCTCACCACCTGAAACCCTTGCTAGGGCCGTCTCTGCATCTGTCGCCCCGAACCTCCCTCATCACAGGAATGTGCTGTAGTTCAACCAAGGAAACGAGCAGAATTCTCGTTCGAAACTCATTGTTTGTATTGCATCCGTGAGTGCATTGACTACACCAAATGCAGCAATGCTACAAAGGAAGAATGGAAGAGCGTCGCAACTATACAATTCATCAACAACGTATGTAAAACAGCTCTTGAGCGAAACTGTGAGTGGGGAAATGATGTACCGTACTTCATCGACTGAGCGGTAGGCTATAATTGATCTTGTAGCTGCGGGGGAAAATACCACCGATAATGCTTAAGTAATTTCCAAAGAAACGGATCTAAAAACCTGGAGAAGGAGGCAAGAGAGGAGGGAGCAGGGCTGATGATGGAAGAGATGCTGCGTTTGAAAATGTCTGCCACACTGTGGAAAGTAGGCCTAATGCTGAGTGCCGGTACTCAATCAAACAAATACAAGATATGTTTGCCGTTTTGCATCCAACAGTTGAGCCCTATACTCATATTTGTCTGAAAAGAGATTTGTAAATCATTTTGGAGATTCTGTTTTTTTAATCAGATATTCCAGGGAAAGATTCACTAATTTGTTTTAACGAAACAGCTACACACATTTTGATAGACGAATTTTACAGAAGCCATTGCATTGATATATAGGAAGAAGAGGTAAGAATCGTGAATAATAATAATAATAATGTAATTGGTTTTACCTCCCTTTAAACCACAGAGGCTTTTAAAGACGCCGGGGTTCTGGAATTTTGCCACGAAGGTGACCTTTAACGTGTCAGTAAATGTACTGACACAGCTCCCTCACATTTGCGCACCCTCAAATTCCAGCTGACTGCGCCAGGATTCGAACCTGCAACCTTGTGCTTAGCAAGCGAGAACAGCAGCCAAATCATTGAACAAAACATCGAGGCTCAATCATATGAATGCTCACTGTTTCCCACGCTAATGGCAATGAAGTGATACCTGGGATCACACTGGTTGCCGTTGCACAGGGTGAACACAATCGGAAAATGATTATGCCTCGAAAAGGTAAAACTCCACACAAGATTCGCGATATACTGTACCCGATTGTCACCATGTGGACCATGTGTTCGTATCCCAACTAGCTCACGGTCTTTCGAGGTATGGGACGTTCCTGCCCACAATACGACCACATGCTCAGGATTTGAGTCTACCAGGTAACTACTTCTACAGGAAATACACAACATTCCTACAAATAAAACATTTACTGGTCTAAAATCATGGCTATACAATAAATACAAATCAAAGGACAAATTACATTTAATTCCCACAAATAAAATAGGGTTATTCTGTGAGCTTTCTTCTTAAAAATAGTGCTACACTGCACTCAAACCTAATTCTAACATCCTGTCAATAATAGTTCAGATTACAAGGTTTCCATAGTGTTCATCATGTGACACAATTTTAGTTAATGGGAGTATCTTAATACAAAAATCACATGTCACATAAAAATGATATTACTAAGACATTATTCCGTCTCTTATGGCATTTACTTTAACTAGCAAAAAGTCATTATATTCTGAATTTACTAACAAATATTTGTTGTGTCGTGCGAATCATCTTCCTTCTTTCCATCCCTATGAACGATCTAGGACAGTGGTACATGCTCCTTAAAAAAAATAAACATGGGTAGAATATTTTATAGTTTCACCATATAACGATTTTTCTGGGTCTTGTCGGGCTTACCATAGTTACAACTGTGTCATGTTCTGGGAAAAACACATACCCGTATGCATAAATTAGCATGAACTGGCAAATGCATTTTAAAGAAGATGCCTACATTATTTTGGTTCAGCTTTCCTCCTCAGAGGATAACTTCGCCAAATATTATCTGATTTCTATGATCCAACAACGTATGTGACTTGCCACACACCATTCAATTCAATTGGCATCATTATAATACTCATATCTTAATTGCATATTTAAATACCGAGATTCCTCAGTGTCCTACTGTGACTGTAAATGACAAGGGATCGGTCGACGGACCTTTCTCCCCCTCAGCAGGTCATAAAATTCGTTCCAGCTAGCTAACCAAGATGGCCGCCACGGAAATGGTCCACACTACCTTTCTCTCTCTATCGTCAAGGTCAAACTTGTTTACAATTATATAACAGTACAGATACGCTAGGCGTGATTCCTAAGTAATTGAGTCATTTAATTAATTAACACCTATCTTTATAGTGTATTTGGGCTCAAACTGGCTCCTTAATAAACATTCATGGCTGGGGTGGAATTCTAGTGATAGCCTTGCTGTTCTATGGTGATTATGTGGCTTTAAGACGCGCATCATAGTGAAACCCCACGGTTTTCACCAGCAGCTGTCAGTAATAATATCAGGAAACCTGCGTTCCTAGACGACGAATATGATCCTACCTATCAGGGTAAACCATTGGTACAAATGCTCACTGCGTCTCGACGGACGTCAATAGTGGCCATAATTCATGCAAGCGTTGGAAATAGACAGGATCTATCCAAATCGCTGCGTATAATACAGTATGCACAAAGGCGATACTCCTCGAAGATTCAGCCAACTCTTCACCTAACGCGCAAGCTATACTAGTCAAACCCCGCGATTATCTTACGTAAATCACTCGATTCTACGTTAATCTGCACGCTATACATGCGGTTCAAACAATCTTTCACATAGATGACTCCATTATTAAGGCACCTGCATTCTCTCTGTTATACTACTTAAGCCAAAGCTTTACATAGCTCCTAACACAAATGTATAAATTTACTGGCTTACTTTAATTTAATGGTCCTCAAACACAATCCTAAGGATTTGACCACATCAAACATTCATTCAAAATTTCACTGACACTGAAAAAACTCTCGTATTTCACTATATTCCACGTTACATTTTTACTGTTTACCAAATTACAGTATCTTTAAATTAGACATGACACTATTTGAACATTATTTAGGCCAACTTTTGCCCATTAATTTATTGTTGCCGACCCCAGTTTATTATTATTATTATTATTATTCATTTACCGTTATCGTTAGATTCATCACTATTTTTGACCTAAAGGGTCCTAAACAAATCACCTTCCAAGCCATACTTTATTCAAGACGAGTGGTGAAAACTCGTTCAGTAAGTGACTATTACATCTTTTAATCTCAAAGTGATAAATCGTTACATGGTGAACTATTCAGTTATAAGGATATAATTGCATGTGTACTCACTTTTTTCCTTCTTGCTGGAAAATGCCAGCTCTTCCGCTTAAGCGCTACCATGATGATTGACTTAAGCCATCATGATATCCTTAACACAACACTGAGATTCACACACTTGCCACATGATACACATATTTTATAAGTGGCCTTTACCACTGCTATACACTGAATATTAACCATTTGACACATGAACACTTTAAATCATTATTTCACAATTTATTTACACTTCATCCATGACTTCACATGTTGATCCTTAATCCGGACTTCTCCTACGCTTGATCTCAGAGATGCGATGCAATTATGACAACCGCTGGTCTACGTGAAATCTAGTAGCGTTTTACGGATGTTCGATCCTCGTTCCCTGCAATCTCGTTCAGCTCACTATCCTGGTTAGGTGGCAATGACTTCCACGCTCCCATCACTGTAGTGATCCTGATGATAATGTCATACAATTCTGACAATACCTCCCGGTATAAGAACTGTTCGAAAACATTATAAGTTCCTTTCGCTGTAGCGAATTTATATCTGCGTCAGGTAATAGATAAATATCTGCATTACTTTACTTTCGACGCCCTTCATGATTATTTCTGAAGCTTATACTTGCTTCCATTGTCTTCAACGGCGGAGCGTTGATATTTTAATACTTGGCGTGCTTACTGCAGAGCGAATGTAGACAAAAGACTAACTTCCAACTGCTGTAGGTCAACTAACAACTTTCATCTCGAGCGACTGTAGATCAACTGCTTTCGACTGCTTTCAACTGATGCTTCCAACTGCTTGCTTTCAACTGCTTTCAACTCCTTTCAACTCGAGCGACTGTAGATCAACTGACTTGGCGTGGGCTGCTCCCCCTTATAAAGGTTTCTTGCACAAAATAGTTCACGGGACATGTGAGAGCGACTCCCTTCTTGAAATAATCCCTCTTCAGTCGAAATGACATCTGCATCTTGTTTATTTAGGTGTGGAGGTTTCAAAAACATTCGCGTGCCGGCGATCGCTTCGGCCAATTAATTACAATTAATTGCCTTACTTCAGCGCGTTATGACGCCACGGTGGGGGTTCCCCGCTGGCTGGTTACAATATCCCTGCTCTTGAGCGTGAGTTAGGTTGTAATGCGGTCATTTGGAGATATCGGCATTAATTTAGGTGAAAAACCACTCCTAAATTACTTCTCCGTGAATATATTCATCTGTGTGTATATTTCAATGCATTACAATGTTCCATTTAGCTGGAATTAATTAATTTCCTTGTGCATGCAGCTTGCCCCGTTGTCGAATGGTGGATACCCGGGTCATTAATTTTGAGCTGTCTCTCCGCCCCAGACGTAAGTAGTGCGGTTGGCGCCTAGGCTACTCCGCCCACTCGCTAAGGGTCATTTGTAAACTGCCAAACTCGCCTTCTCTCGTTTTCGTATGCTCTGAAAACGTATATTTCCTATGCATTTGGCTACAATTCCTCCTTTTAATTGCTATGATTTTCACGTATAATTCGTGAAATCACGCTAGACTAATATATGTCAGTATACCTCTCATTGCTCTGTGGGTTCCCTATAATTGCTCCCCCTTAGAGACCAATGGTTCGACCATAGGCATAACCATGTGCCTGGTCTTCTCTGATGAGACCTGAGTTCGATGCCAGACTGCCGTGACTAATTGGGCACAATACGTGGCATTCAATCCCAAAGAGGAGATATGAACGGCGTTTTTTTACCACTGCATGCCTTGACCGGCTGTGACACTGATATGAAATGGGAAACAAGATGTTCAGTAAAGAACATATAGCCTACTTTCTCCTAAATGCATGGGTATTGTTATAACTATTTGTCCTTTTCAAGGAGTATAATTGAATGTTGGTTGTAGTAGCTTGTTGAAATACACCGTGTTATACGGATATTAAACATGAATATGAGGAGCCCTTTGCTAGTTCTACCTCTGTACAAAATGGCATTCAATTCATTGTTTGAATTGATATGGTGAATCGATTTAGACCCAAACATGGCCGCCATCCGCAAATTATTCGGCTGATGACCTTGTAGTTCGGTCAAAAGATGCTTACCACATAAAGGTATGTTGATGCAAAATTTGGTACAGATCAGATGATTAGGTTGGTCGTAATTTGATTTAAGGTTTTAATATTTGGGTGGCCGTCATTACGTTTCCGTCAAGATGGCTGCGATATAAAATATGTAGAACTAGTCTAGTGATTCACAGAGTTAGTTGAAGACCAAAAGTTTTTTCTTTAGTTTAATGCATGTGGCAATATTTTCCAGGTGTATTTTTTAGCCTACTCCGAAAATGCTGGTGAAGCTTTATTTCTATCAACATACAATGCAAGTGGCTCAGGCGACTTGAACACTCCTCGCCACCAGCTGTACCAAATAACCAATCCACGCACGCTCAATTCAGGTTGGATGTATTGCCGCCAACGACTGCAGTGGCAAAACAACACTCGTTACGAGTTTCCCACCAGGTTCAGCAGTGGCTCAACGTTAAAAAGGACCCACTCCAGTTTGGCTGGAAGAGAGAAGAAAGAAGTCTCCGTCCAAGCACATCAACTGATGATTATAAATATCTATTCCAACTTCTACTCAATTCTTTTTTCCGTCTTAGGACCATCGTAAACAAAGCAGAATCGCTCTTAATTGTTAAGAAGCACATCATGCCAAAGACCATATACATCACAGATATTGCATTAATTCTCTACATTTCCTCCATCCTTTGAAAGTTCTACAAAGTTACAAAAAGACGTCATTACTGTATTCTTCAAAGCAACTTGTATTCCGCGTTGATTTCATCACTATCGAGTCCTCGGCGAATTCTTTCAGAGACAGGTTACTTCAAATTGCTTATGCATCACTGCATCCACAGTGTTCTTATTGAAATACACAAGTCTTTCTGTAAGATACTCTCCTTCTGATAGGCAGATTGTTTCCAGATAGACATATATATGTTTTGACTTGTCTCTCTGCCTCTTCCGGAGGATATTCTGTTCTTGTCTGTTGTCATTCTACGTCCTTTCTCAGAAGCCAGCTGGGACCCTCTTGACCAGTTGCTAGGGGTTAGACCCTCTAGAGAGGAGATCTGCAGGATTAAGCTCCCCTGGTATATGCCGCCAGCTGTCTGGTTCAGATACTTGGCATGTTTCCTTTCTTCTGTTTTCAACAAATACTCCCCAGTTATTGCTCATCTGAAGCCATGCTAGTACTACCATTGAATCAGTACCGAAGTAGGTCTTGATATCCCTCATCATGTCACTTCCTTCCACCTCTTGTCGAAAAGGCCTAGATGAGATCTGTGCCGCCAACAGTTCCCGCGTAGGTAGAGTAGTAGCTGACTTTGGAGCCACCCTGGATTTGGCAATTACCAGACGTAACGTCAATTTCTCGTCATTTTCAACCCTCATGAATATGCATCCCGCATTGGCACCCGTACTGACATATGCAAACACATGCATTGACATGTCGATGGGCGATTTGAACCGATGGAGCTTACGATCAATGCGGCAATCCCTCAAGCATTCCACATCACTGACCCGTTTGCTGAAGGATTTCTTCAGATTTTCCGGTAACTCTTCATCCCATCCCCTTCCCACCAGCCATGCTTCTTGCATCATTAACCTGGGTTGGAGGAGCGCGGGGCCTAGGATTCCTTTTGGCTTGAAAATCTTATGTGCCATTGCGAGCAGTCTTCGTTTTGTCAACGGCATCACGTTCAGTCGTTCTATTTCTATATCACACTTGATTGTGTCGTCTGAAGGATCCCATACTAGTCCAAGCACCGCTATTTCTGCTTTGTCATGCAGACTGTCTACCCATCCTCTTAAATCGAATCTCCCATTCTTCAGTACACCCGTCGACTGTTCCCTGAATCCCTTTAACTCTTCCTCATCGTGGACACGCGTGATGCAATTGTCCACGTAAAAGGAATTTGTTAACCTCTCTGCAAACTCATTGAGCCACATCTCATATTCTCCCATGAGCTTCTTCAGCGTTACTCCAAGAAGAAACGAACTACATTTCTTACCAAAGACAAGTCTACCATGATGAAAAGTGACTAATTCACAGTTTGTTTCATCGGATCAGAAAAAATTCAAGTTTTGATGGTCCACCAGATTAATATCAATCTGAGGGAATGCCTTAACAATGTCTGCCACTACACCAATCTCATTCCACCTGAAAGCCATAATCAAGGAAAGTATGTTATCAATCAGGTTTGGCCCCTTTTCCACACAGTCATTGAGTGAGACACCATACGATCCCACTGCAGAGGCTCCATATACTAGTCTCTGTTTGTTGTACTCTTCTCCTTAATGACAGCACAATGGGGCAAATAGTAACCTTCCCCTGGCCTGTCTCCTACCGATACAATCTCTTTTATGCTCTGTTCTAGCCACTCTTGAAGTACATTGTTATACTCATCGTATTTTCCGATTCTTTCCAGATGACGAACGATTCCTTCAAGACGTCATTTTGCACACTGCAATTTGTTGCCTATTTCTTTTGTGTCGTCCTTCCATGGGATCCTGACTTCTTCTTCATTCTCCCGTCTTCGTGTCGTTTCGTGAAACTGATTAATCACATCTTGTTCTTCTTCTCTTTTGCTCTTCACCTGGGCTGGATCCATAATGCCTAAAGTCTCAATCTTCCATAAATCATTTATGTCGAACTTCTGTCCCATGAACGGAGATATCGCAGAAGTTACTCTTCCCTTTCTAGAATTCACCCTGAGCTCCATGAGCGTCCATCCAAGCTTAGTATGTACTGCAAGCATGTTAGGTTTTACTGGCCTAGTTATCCCTCAAAGTATCAATGGCAACACACCTGCGCCAAATAATACGTCAATCTCTCTGTCACCATGTCCTACGTCAGTCAGTTCTATTGCGCTTGCTATACGTTCTGTGTAAACGTGAGACCTTCCCACAAATGTTTCAGCAACTCTAAAACAACCTTCAAGGTGCCACTAAGTGATCCTATTTCCACCCCATAATTATTGTGCACAGTACCTTCACTCCCCTTTCCACCAACAAGCATGTGGATAAGGGATTCCTCACCACTCGTGTCTAGCCCAAGCTTACTGACTAAACCTTGTCGCAGATATGATCGTTGGGATCCACTATCTAATAATACCCTCGCTGTGACGAACTTGTTACCTTTTACAAACTTAATAACCAATGTCCTACAGTTGCGCCACTAATGGTTTCTCTCTGAGCATCCACATACTGGATAGATTGCTTGTTTAATGCCGGGCACATCACAGTAAAATGTTCTGATGCATATATTGAGCACGCCTAGGCTCATGTATCAAATATTTCTATGAGAGCATACCTACTTCACATGCTCAGTTCGACAGAACACACCCTGAAACTTCCTCATGAACAATCCGCTATTTTGACTTCGGGGAGAACAGCTTATTTTCTTCCTAGAGATATATTACTTACTATTTTAATGCCACATATCTCAGGATCATATAATAATTAATTCTGTATAATTTACTATCTTCTATGCCTTTTGGAAATGGTAAATCACTTTATAGTAAAGGTATTTTTCACTGCAGACACGCGGAGGACAATGTAAATGGTCGCTAATCGACTTCCTACTTCCTTCAAACCATGAAGCCGTGCTACGCACACACACACCGTTTTGATAGTCCGCTGAGGCAGGACGTATTGTGTCGATTGTCCGTCATTAAGACAAAGGCCATTTTTGGCGAGTGCATACACCATAATTGGGAGGACTACAATCTACAGCCATCGAGCTGCGTATTACGAGTTAAGCGCACGAAAAGTATTATTTCGGCCATGCAAGGCCAGTGCTACGTGATTGTGAGAGTTGAAATTTTATTGTGTGAATTCGACTGATTTCTTCACCAACCACGAGGACCGTCTGAAAGGCAAACGTGAAATATTCAGACAGACGTGTAATATTTAGGCTATGGCTACGTGTGCTACAACGAAAATCAACTATGATAAAGCTACGCATCGCACGCATGCGACAGTGATTGTTCAGATTTACAGTGATTTGACATAGTGTAAAATCTATGAACAATACCACGTGTTTGGTATTACTAGAGTCTGTGGCAGGAAAAGCAGAGTATTTGATCACCTGCAATTATTAAAGCCAGTGTGCATTTATGTAATCATATTTCACAGAGAAGCAGTGTATTTTAATAACCACGATGCCTACGTTAATGCACCACGTGTGGGTGATTTTTCGACTTTATTTTGAGAGCGTCGTGATGGTGTAGTTCCTAATGTGAGGGAAACACGTATGAAATAAACCGCCACTATGGAATTGTCCAACCAACACCACCAGGTACAAGCCATGCACGAGACGAGAACCAAGGACCACAAGAACAGGCCGAAACCCATAGCCTTAACCAGGAATAAGCTTGGAGCCCTGGAAGCATATTACCCCTTCTAATGGGAATTATGGAAGGTGATCTACCCTATGAAGTAATCGTGAGTCCTGTATTGTCTATGTACGAGGTATTTCCAGGTTGATGTAGACTTTGAATGTATTTTTAGCCGAAACGACTCGATATTTTGACCACTTAGGTAGGAATGCACATATTTTCTTCTTGGCACTGGGACAATCTTTCAGTCAGTCAGCACAATCCGTGTCTTATACGGCAGGTGCATATTCACATGTATTTTTCAGTGTATTTATAAGCCAGCAAGGAGCTGTGAATTTATGTCATGTAAGCGACATCTTAAAAACAGAAGGTGTAGGCTTCTGAATATTTAGGAGACACCCTATAGTTAGGTCCCTTATTTTAAGATGAAAGAGCTTTATTTTCGTATCATCTCTCAGATGAAAGTCGCTGAAACATTTTTGTGCTCTTTATTTGACATTTTTCGTGAGTGCTACGTGATGTTTCAGAGGAACGAACCCATACACAGTAATATTGGTGGGTAAACCTACATCGTATCATTTCAAATATCGCAGCAGAGGTTAGATGTTTTATTTTTGTGGTAGAAAGTGCCAAGCCACGCATATCAAAGCCCACGTGTACAAAGAATGAGTGACATATCTTCGAATGCCAGTGCAGTTAGTTGCACGAATGTGACATCTTTACATTTGTATTCATTGAAATTGTTACTACGTTATATATTATTGAAGACTAAAATATCCCATGAAACACTGTTTGGGAAGTGATGTTGCACCTTTATACAATCTGTAGAGCATTTGCGGACTGTATTTCGTGCTACTGCAAGATAAAATGATCAGTTTGAAACACAATCTTTGCTATGCTAAAGCTGTACGCGATGCAGTGTGAAAGTTGTTTCAGCGCGCCAGCTGATAACCGGTTGCTACCCGAGATGCAACGGGAGACGACAATATGGACTTGTATGTATGCTAATTTACGTCACAAATCCTAGGAATTTTGAAGGTCACTGTTATTAATATAACCTTGCTTTGGAGGACAGCTATGTAAGCTGTCAACATTTGTTATTTCGTCTCCACTTTAAAAAGTGAGGGGATGCTCGCAGTACGCGAATTACTTTAATGTTTAGAGCCGGTGACATTGATTCATCTGGCGTGTTATAGAATGGTTTAAGCAATAATGTTAATTGACCCAGCTTCTGTATAAATTAGGCTAGGAAGTGTAATTGTTGTGACCGTGAACACATTATTTGGTAATTAGTCAGGACGGATGAATTTCCGCTTAATTGTTGGTTTATTCCGGCGTTCTTTGAGCTGCGGCCAAGACGACCGATGCTACTTGCGCGCAATGGGAGTAAGACGCGCCAACCTGTGTTATTGTTGACTTGTAGAACTTATGTTCTTCGAGTGAATCTCAGGTGAGATCACATGCTGCTGCCTACGACTTGTGTCATAAACTGAACTAACGAAACAGTATTTAAACCTTCTGATAAATCACAAGCATAATTATCCTAAACCAACGGATTCATTAATTGATTATACACAATTACAGCCATAACTTTGCAACCATTTGCTTGTTGCTTGTTGATTAATCGACAGCGTGACCTCAATTCATTTCCATGTGGGAGATGATCTTTAAATGAGCTGACACTACTTTTATTGACGACAAGGATCTTCGGGACCATAAATCAGTAACTTGTGGGCCGCGTGATTCAAAGCATGTAAGTCGCAGTGATGATTGCGCTTTGCCAACCTAATTCACATGCATGAGATGACGACTGGGTACAAACAGTACGTCAGTTCGTGGAGGCAGGCTAGTATTAGAGTGTTTATATATTCATTCCCGAGTGTATTTACCCTATTGTTCCTCTTAGACATAAGAGTGTTATGTAATTGTTTTTTTTCTGATAGTCAGTGGTGAAACTATCATTAGATTTGGTAATAAGCATTTGTTTACGACGCGTCTCGTCGTAATACTTTTGTTCACATAGGCATTAGACAGAATTTAAATGTAATATTAAATGTGGACGTGGTACCATCCTAACCTAGGGATTGGTTTGCTAGCTGTTAAATGTAAATTATACCGAGTCATTTATTTGTAGATTTGCTACGCGTTAATTCTTCTTGTACCACACGCCTAGTTAGTTTTGCTGTTGTTTCATGTAACTAGAACATCGCGAGAATACTTAACATCAAACTAGGGAAAGACTCATTATTGTAATTAGAGTAGCGGATTAGCCGATTTCGACCCTCGGAAGTAGTTTAGGGGTCTTACTTGAATAAATCATGCACGAATCTAACTTAAGACTGGATCTCTTTTTATTGCTAGCTTTATATTTTTCGGATGTATTTCTTTGGGCGTCTATGACTGTTTACGTGCTAAATGACCCAGATCCCCTGGATCAAGCCCCTCGTGCTGAGCAAGCCTACAAAGAAATGCACCCGATACTCTCAGGTGTTGGGTTCGAAGGACGGGGTCTTTCGAAGTACCCTTTCATTCGACGGACGGTACCCGGATAACCTCCTCTAACGGGTCCATACACTCTTTTAAATGGCCCACCAACCTGGTATGGCCGATGTTTATACGGAAATCATCAGTTTCTTGTTTTTGTGAGGATCAGAAATGTAATGTTCATAGGTAGTTGAACTAGACTGGTACGAACTGCCACCTGGCATTCTCAGATATCAGACCAGGGGGGTAGAACAAATTGTATTTAAAATTCATCAGGTATTTGGTTTGTTAATGCCCTATCCTTAGTAAATGTAACTTATGTTTGTCTTGTTGGTATTTTTACCGTGTAATGTAACTGCGTTGAGTCCAGCAGTAGTTCGTGATGTTACTTCACATGAAGGCTTCCGGCTTGGACAAACTTTCCTGTATTGGTGTAGTGGTTTTATTCCCTCTTCTTTCTCTGAGTGTTAAAATGATTGATGAGGAGTTGTTGAAACGAGTCCTGGATGGGATGATGGCAAACATCAACGCCTCATTTGCCCAAATAAGAGGTGACCTGGGTAATAACACTGCGTCCCTGAATCAAGTTAGGGAAGATTTAGGCACAGTTAGAGAGGGCCTAGGCACCAACACAGCTGCCTTAGAACAGGTCAAAGTTGAGGATAATATTATAACAAATGTCTATAAACCTCCAGTAGTGAACTGGCCAACTCAGGTTCTTTCTGTTTCTTCACATACATGTATATACATCGGTGATTTCAACAGCCACCACACTCTTCGGAAATATTGCAATAATGTTGAAAATGGTGAGAACCTTGTAATCTGGGCTGAACATAACAACCTTAGTCTCATTTTTGATTCAAAAGATAAGGCTACATTTAAGTCTGCAGCTTGGAA
Organism: Meconema thalassinum; assembly: GCA_946902985.2. Taxonomy (NCBI): domain Eukaryota; kingdom Metazoa; phylum Arthropoda; class Insecta; order Orthoptera; family Tettigoniidae; genus Meconema; species Meconema thalassinum. Next base: position 211,461,871 of record OX336398.1, read on the forward strand.
TAAAGAATACAACCCTGATCTACGTTTCGTAACCCAGGATTCCCTGAGCCATCCCCTAAATGCAATGAGAACGGTCCTTGGAGGAATCCCGAACAGCCAACATCGGCCAGTTATTCTTGATATAGGCATTTAAATTCCTATAATTCGATCCATCCCTAGACCAAGATGGAACTTTAGGAAAGCTGATTGGTCTAATTTCTCAAAATAATTTGATAAGGTGATTAGATAGATTCCCCCACTCAGTGAAAACTACGACAGATTTGTTGGAGCAGTTTTATCAAAAGAAAAAAAGTACATGCCCAGGGGATTTAGGAAAGAGTATATTCCAGGCTGGAATAATGATTGTGAACAGCTATACCAGTCCTATTTAACCACTAATGACAGTGAAACTGCAAAGGGTTTGTTAAAACATCTTGATGAAGCCTGAAAAGTATGCTGGGAACAAAAAACAGAGGGTTTGGATTTCAAGAGGTCAAGCAGAGAGGCTTAAGGAAACTTGGAGGGAGTCGACCACCTATCCGCAAAGATCCTGAAGTAACTCCGAATCAGATTGCAAACAGAATATCTTTCCTTTGTAGAGCTCCCTCAGATAAGCCACATACAAGAATGATTAGGAAATCACTTAGGAACCTTAAGCAGACGGTACCCTGCAGATCAGTTTTTCCTGTTGACTTCACCTTAGCTGAGATCAATGCAGCGCTAAAAGAAATGAAAGCAGGCAAGGCCCCAGGATTTGATGGAATACACCCTGAGTTCCTCATCAATTGTGGAAACAGAACACGTAAATGGCTTGCAGGTTTCTTCACTAACATTATGTCATCGGGTGATTTACGAAAATCTTTTAAAAGGACAAAAATCATTGCAATATTAAAGCGTGGTAAACCTGGAAATAAAGCTGATAGCTATCTCCCAATTTCCCTTCTGAGCTGCTGTTATAAGCTGTTAGGAAGGTTAATCTTTAATAGGATTGGTGCAAAGATCCATAAAGTTACAGAAATTGAGCAAGCAAGTTTCAGGCCTAACAGAAGCTGTACAGATCAAGTACTTAGCTTAGCTACATATATAGAAGCTGGGTTCCAACAACGACTTAAAACATCTGCGGCTTTCGTTGACCTTACAGCTGCCTACGATACGGTATTGAAAGAAGGGCTATTGTACAAATTTGCAAGTATTATTCCTTGTCAAACCATTTTAAGGCTTCTAAACAAAATGTTATTTAAGAGATATGTTCAAGTGGTTCTTGGCAATCAATTAAGCAGACAGAAAAAAACATAACAATGGTCTTCCTCAGGGTTCAGTTTTGGCCCCAGTTCTATTCAACTTACATACATCTGCCCTACCTGCAACAGAGTAAAGGAAATTCATATATGCAGACGATCTGGCTTTATAACACAACATAGAAGCCTTGAAGCTGATGAAGAGATACTTACTGCAGATCTAAATAGTATGCATGATTACTTCAAGAAATGGAGATTGACACCAAATCCAACGAAGACCGAAGTTAGCTGTTTTGATCTTAGCAATAGACTGGCTAATGCAAATCTCAACGTAACCTTCAACGGTCAAGTCCTTCACTATAAAGTCTACACAAAATACTTAGGTGTTACTCTTGATAGAACTTTGTCCTACAAGAAACACATAGAAAACATCGCTGCAAAGTTGAGCTCACATAATAACATCATACAGAAGTTGAGTGGAAGTTCAAGGGGTGCAACAGCTACAACTTTAAGATGCTCTTCCTTAGGTCTTGTCTACTCTGCTGCTGATTATTGCGCCCCGGTATGGCTTAATAGCCCTCATGTGAGGAAAATTGATGTTCAACTACATACAGCAATAAGGACAATAACAATGTCTACCACCTTTAAGTCATATTGCTCCACCAGATTTGCAAAGACATTTGCCCTTCTCAAGGAATATGAAAAATTGTTTAAAAATCCACAGCTCCCAATTCACTCTGACGTTCCTATGCTTAAAAGGAGTAGATTAAAATCCAGGCGCCATCCATAATATTGGCAGAATCGTTACAAGAAATGGGCTTTGACATCAACAAGAAGTGGTCGGAAATGTGGAGTAGAACTAATAACGTCGAACATCAGACTCTAACAAGAACCAACACAAAGCCACCAGGCATGGAACTCCCGCGACATCCATGGAAGACAATTAACAGGATTCGAACAGGCCATGGCATCTGCGCAGAGAGTCTTCACCGCTGGGGAAAAGTCCCATCTCCCCAATGTGATTGTGGCAGTGAACATCAGACCATCCAACACATTACATTAAGTTGCAGCCGTCGAGCGTACCCTGGAAATCTTAACGATTTCTATGAAGTGACAGAGCCAGCCCTTCAATGGATAGAGAATTTAGATATTAAATTATATATTTAATAACAAAGTTAAATTAATTTTGTATATTTATTATGTTGTAATTCAGTTTTGTTATTGCCATTCGCTAAATAAATAAATAAAAAAATAAGTAAATATGGTTAGCTCGAGCTCGCAGGCACCACAATCCCTCAACGTTTTCCTTCATTCTTCCAGCGTCAATTCCCTGGCTAAACAACAACCGAGCGTAAGATGTTTCTCATACCAGAATGAGCACCGCTTCACTTCTAATTTCTCGTTGTATGCGATAAGACCTGCTGCCATAAATTGAAGCTTGGGAACTTTGCTGCCTCTAGTAGCATCTTCACATGTTTGCTTGGACTCCTGGAAAGTGGTGCGTGCTAATATCAAGCGCTCCTGACTTTCTACTTCAGTCCGCAGAAAGGCTAACAACTTGCTTAGATCCAGACGGTGTCTGCTAGTTACTGATGCTCCTCCTAAAGCTGCTGTTTCCTGGTCTGCCATTTTAGTTGCGGTTCTATGCCTTTCACATGCTATGATTCTTCTAGTATCGCGGATTCCACTAATGGAAATAACATCGAAGCATATTTTTCGGAAGTGACTCCTAGTGTCCCAAGTGCCCTGAATTGGGTTTACAAACGGTCGTATAATGTGCGTACGTAGACATCTATTGTCACTCCTTGTGGAAGTTATTTGCAGTACCATGCCGAGTAGTTCCATAACATTAAGTTCTATTAGAAGATTGTCTGTTCCAAATCTTGCTTTAAGCTGCTGTAGTGCACTAGAATAGTTACTTCCCATTGATGGATAACTCTGTATAAGATCATGGGCAGCTGATCCCGGTACTATTGACTACGCAAAATAATATAACTTCTGATCATTATCAAGATTTGGGTCCTGATCACTTCTCTGAAATCTGCCCCAAAATTTCACCCATTCCTTGGCACTGCCATTAAATTTAGAGAGTTCCATCTTAGGATGTTTAACACGATGTTTTCCTTGTACACTTGACACACTGTCTACGGACGTTGTACTCTTCTTGGTCTACTTTCAAGAGCTTTGTTCTCATCACTATCCACCGATCGCGATATTTTTCTGACTCTTCGAAGACCTTGGCATTTTCATCAGCAGTTGTCTCGTTAAAAACCATTAATACACTGACCTGGTGTACTGCATCTAGAAGTCTAGTAGCTTTATCTTCCACGATCTTGAGTAAACTAACCTCATCTTCAGGGGAAGCACCGTTTTCTTCAGCCGCGTCGTATTTGCTGCATGCATTCGTGAAAGACTAAGGTAATTGCGCTCTTTGAAACTTAATTTTGTCCATCCAGTTACCGGTCGCCAGATGTTGAATATAATTATCTATTCCAACTTCTACTCAATTCTTTATTCCTTCATAGGACAATCATAAACAAAGTACAATCGTTCTTAATTGCTAAGAAGCACACCATGCCAAAGACCATCTACATCACAGATGTTGCATCAATTCTCTACATCAACCTTGCCGCCATCACCACTAGATTTACACTATGTAATTTCCTGTACTGGTTAAGACAAGTGCAATCAGAACTGTGTGCCAGAATAGTTCGACTGAAATGTTCACATTTCCAGCAATTTGAAGTGGAATGTACACGTTGAGGAATCTAGGTGTAAAGCATTTAGAATTCTGGGGTTTGCAAGACGTAATCTTCTGGGAATCAGAAGCCGTGTACTCCGAGCCGTATATTTCTCAACGATATGGCCCATTCTTCTATATGGAATGGAATTCCACTACCGAGGAAAATATGAAGGAGTTAAGTGCTATCTAACGGCGAGCAGAGCGACTCATTTACAAACAGGGTATCAACGTTTCGACAAAACCATTAACATCCATCAATGATATATGTAACCAAATAGATCTTACCTTTCTCCGAAAATCTCTAGCTGGCACTATTAAACTGTCCCCATTTCACCGCCTTCAGCTATCATATCACTCAGTCCATAGAGTACAGGATGTCACTCTCGTTCCTCCATTCGCTAGGACAACAGATTTTCAATCTGGATTCTACAATCGCTCTGCTCGACTTTGGAATGACCTGCCTCATGCAATAACAGATCTTCCTCCACGCCAGAAAGAAGGCTCTAAAGGGACTCAACCCCCATGTCAATTGAATTCATAATGTAATTTTGTGTGTTAGTGGGAGATTGTGCGTGCTTGTATGTAAGTACGTGTGTGTGTGTGCGTGCGTGTATCTTCACTTTTATTTAAGAAGTGTATGTTACAGACGCCATGTACAGCAGATTATATTCTTATAGCAATATATAGTTGTGAATTTTATATATGTAACATATCAGATTTGTATACATTTAATGAACGGAGAACCAAAAACTGCCATTCTCCATCTGCCGTCCATAAATTGTAGGCACAATTTTTGATAAACAAATAATAATAATTATAATAAAATGAAATGCTGGGTGCTGTCAATGAACCTCCCCAGGGTCCTTGGTCCATGCCTTGATGCCTCCAAATTTGTAAAGCTTTTTATTTATTATTTACCACTGGGAGTAATTCAAATTATATTTATCAGTTGCAGTGCGCCATCTGACCAATGTACGTAAGGGTACAATATTTACTCAACATCTAAGACAAACACTATATATTTATCTGAAAAGTGAATACGCGTTCAAATTAAAGTAATACTTTAAGACGACTTTGCGCAATATTATCAATAATTATAATTATTATAATTTAATATAATAATCACGTTATTTGCACAGGCGGAGTAATACGGTAATGCGTCCATTACCAACACACACCCATGCCACGAGCACGTGGTTCTTCCGTTTGATAAGGCAACTTTTCAGTCTGGCCGACAGAATATGTTCCCTATATATTCTTAATTCCTGGGACTAGCGAAAAAATAACCTGAAAACACTTACGTGTGATTAAAACATGTATATGTATTTGTTATGGACAACGGGTTATAAATTCAGTCTTTCCTTATGAAAATTGGCAACCCTAGCTGTGAAAAAGTGCCAAGTTACAGTAAACGAACTCTACTAAGATTCTTCTTGTCCTCCTGCTTCACAGATTTGATTGGGCCTGAGGAAAACTCTTCACACAGTCCCCCGACCTAAATCCTTTTAGATCACTCAAAGTATTCATTTAGGCAAAGAGCATAAAACTCCTCGCAAAATTGGAAAGGGGGGGGGGGGTCGATTTTTAAACTGTGGTTGCCTAACTACCAGAGAGAACTTTTTTCGATTAGGCTTTAAAGCTTTTAAAGCTTGAAATAAAACGGTAATATAGGCCTAACGCTACATTTGAAAAGAAAACCATAATTTCATTATTTTTTGCAATTAACCCTTCGAATGCCAAGCTAAGTAATATCAATTGTAATATCAAATGGTATGATAATCCTGTAAATGACATATCCTGGATCCTGGTTCGTCACTCCAGAATAATTACCAATTGTTTTATAATTTGAAATGTATATCTTTCAAATTTGTCTCCATCAGTCGTAAACTTACCTTCACACGCTTCACTCAGCGTTAAAACCTCATTTGTTTCCCCATCGTTCAAAGAGCTAGACATATTTATCACCACGTATCTCAATTAGCTCCGAGTAAGAATGAAAGATCACACGTGCGGATGGCTGACTACAGCATGCTCAATGGATACTTATTATGAACCAGTTATTCATGGAACACAAATATATCAATATCCAGAGAGAGAATAATTCCTACTGATATCACGTCAGGAGATGGCAGTTGGGTTTGAACTGCAGAGGGCTTCCCGCTCACTGCGTATCGCGCATTCCAAAAACATTCAGTTTGTCACTACATGCTTCACTCACTCAGCACATTCCTTCTTTCACTGGCTGCGTGCCGTCTGCTGCAATAATAACCATTGGCATGCGGGTAGCCGATATATTTAAGTTTGGAATAGGTGGACCGCGCATGCGTACTGCAAGACTCCCCGCACCCCGTCGCAGCGTGTTCAACTGCCATCTCCTGCCGCGATGATAGTACCTTATCTTGATTACAACACTGCTTGGCTAGAAGTAGTAATAATAACACATATACGAAACAGGGCCGAGTCCGTGGCATTCTTTAGCAGAAGCGATATTGTCGGTTCAAAAAACTAGGTACGGGTAACTGAAAATTTACACATTTAAGATAATGAAGGTTTTATGTTTCTACATTTATAGCATGTAGTCTCTACATGTGGCTCTGCTAAATAGAGCATTTTTACAATAAGTGCAGTTAAGTAGGTCGCAATGTTTCCCCCAGAACAGTTTTTATTAAAAAGTCTGTTTTCAATTACCTATAATTAATTAATATCTAAGTTACCTAGTTTTAGCAATAACTCAAACTGACCTTAATAAAATGATCTATGACCGAAGGACTGTCAGAGAGTTCATATTTTAGGATGTTATTTATCCACATTTAGTACAAACTCCACAAATGATAAATACACAATTGAGTACTATATACTGTAGCCGATATCTAATCGAGGCTATCGGTTACGCTAGCTGTAGTTGGATTTAGTTACTAAGAAGAAAAGGTTGTGCTGAGATCGCATCAGTGACGTCGAGGGAAATGACGTAGGCGACTAGGGAAGAAGAAGTCACTACCCCTCAAACGCACGGAATCACGGGAGAAGTACTGGATATTTATGAAAATTTATCGGAAATGAAGTCTTATTTAACCTCAGAAGAGAAAGGAATTATATGGAATATTAATAATAACAACATTGGAAAAGGTGGATAACTCCTTAATTGAGTATTACGGCTTAATAACAGAAGATAGGCCGAGGTTAAATGTCTGACCTCACTTCAGCGGAGGGGTGGCGAGTCACGTGTTTGGCGAGGTGAGTGATCGCAGCACGCCGTGACAAGAAATCAGCCTTCTATTACATTCTGCTCAAGTAGCAAGTCAAAAGTGTGACAGTATCCAATACAGTGCAGTGCAGTAATTATTACCTGCCTGGCAGGATCGCTTCGTAAGTTAGCATTGTAACTTCAAAAGCACGGCGCAGCTGAATAGGCTGACCGGAGATTGTGTCGCGATGGCTGTGAACGGGACGAAGGAGGCCGGTGATAGAAAGCAGTCTAGTTTGAACAGTGGAGTTGCGTTAACATATGTTTCAGATAGCAACGCTTTTACCAGCAAATAACTTACAGCAGAAATAAGCAGTAGTTCACTGGGAATAACGAACATTATTACAGCAGTATTCACAACGAATAGTCGCATAGAACAGCAATACAATGAGGCTAGTGATTAACCTTGTGTTATACTCAGATATTGATGCAGAACTTGTCAAGCATTGGGCGACATTTTGTGACACGTTAGTGGTCATCTAATGGAACATTGCATTCTGACATTTTCACGTTTACGATATTTGGACTTAGACTTTCAGCAGTCCAGATACTCATTGTTTTGCAATTTATACACATTCAATGGAGAATCAGACGAAATTAAAGTTAGTTTACCGATATTACGGCATGCAAATTGATGTATTCCAACGGAGCATATTTAAAGCGACCATGGGGCAACTTACACATTGCTGCATTATGCAAAATGGGACTTTGGATTTCATGCTCTTTATGTAACAGCGATATGTGCATCAAATGCCTTTAGTTCATGCACACTGATGGAAATAATTAACACATCCAACACAGATACACGGTGTCTAGTGAACATGTACACATTCTGAAATTATATATTTTTTCATCGATGCAATTCATTGGCAGTGAACAAGAACGTTATCAGCGAATGTCAATTAACGATTTTATATTGAACAGTGGCGTAACACATCCGAGAATAGAATGGGGTACCCATTCGAATTGAACTTTTGCGGGGATTATTGGACAATATCCGTGATGGATATCCTTCGTTCTACCATGTGGGGCTAGGCGTATGAAGAGACGTGATGGCATAGCAGAGTGACGGATTCGGTTCCTATTAAGGAGAACGACTACATCATGACGTGCATTTGGATGGGGCCAAATGCATTTCCAGTGGCAAATACGACGATTTCGCCGATCTTTTGAGAAATCTGTTGCGTAGACTTGAATTATCGCCGATCCTGGAGTGAATTATTTAACATCTGGAATATGAAGGTATTGTAAGAGCTATGACATTACTGATATGATTTTCTAACATGACACTGGGCACACTAGTATATATTTAGGAGTGTTATTTACAACATGGCTTGAATATTTTCTTCCTTCTTTTTGAGGAGTTTGCAAAAATATGGTGTTACCATATGAGATGGCAGACATATTTATCCGACTTTTTCGCTGTTTATTGACTTTATTAAGCAGAAGTTTGATCTTTATTTTTTCTTAAGTGATAGGATTTTTGATCATGTTGATTTTTATCGAGTATTTCGAAACTCGAGATCTGCAGTCGGGTAGTTTAGATTTTTATCAGCTTATTGCATATTAGCGAGTATGAGGAATTTATCAGTAGGGATTTTTCCTTTATTGGATTGTTTTTGAGATGTGGAATTTAATTCACTCTAGCGAATCAGTATCGCTTTTATGAGATGAGTAGAATATTGTTGATTCCAATCATGTGCACTCACTCATTAGTCTACGAAGACCTGTTCCCTAGAGTAGCTGTGTGGTGTTTGATCGCCTTACCCGTCGCTATAGGAATTTATCATCTTAGTCAGCGTAGACGGGGCCTGCTACCTTGAGTAGCTGTGTGGTGTTTGATTGCCTTTCCCGTCGCTATAGGAATACCATTTTATCATCCGAGTGCAAGTGTGATCGTAAGGGAATTAGACAATATTTTACCAGTCAAATATTAGTTGATCTTTGTTCAGTAATTCAGAAATAAATGTCAGCAGGGTTACATTTTGTAATTCTTGGTCATATCCTACAACCGTCTGTTGTCAGAGAGCGATCTCGCTCATCACTGTTAACTAAAACGTTAAAGATCCCCTTCAGTGCTAAAAATTATCATGCTTGTCATATTTCAAAATATTCACCTTCATTCATTCGTCATAGGAAAAAATATCGAAAAGCAACCCCTCGTTTTGCCATACATCGCCCCCGTCGAAATAGCCATTTCCAGTATTCACCATGCTCAGTCATAGCCTCGTTGTAACATACGTCAAGCGCTACCGGCTCTCTGTCTACAAACACTCTTTTATTTAAAAAAATAATAATAGAATGCCTAGTTTTTTGTCCTAGAGACTTGACATTTATTTTCATGGCAGAGGGGGGGGGGGGTAGGGACCTTTCATTTATGTCAAACAAACTTATTTGTCAACATGTTAGTTTCCCAAATAGTAAAAATTCAAAATTTAAGGGTTTTCAAAAATCTCAAAAATAAAAAAAGGATTAATATAAAAAATAAAGGTCAAAGAGCCACCATTCGTTTCAACTATGGCACAACATTCTATCATGTTTGGTTTTCAAACTATCACCTACTTTCGAAAACATTTTTTTTAAATAGCGAGTGGTCTATAGGAAAGAGGACGTCAGCTCGAGTCCAACGACACCTCATTTGTTAAAATCCGACCATCCATTCGCCAATGTTCACCAATGTTCGCGAGAAAGTAGGCTATCATTTTGTTTTTCCTCCTATACCCTTGAGACAAGCTGCCCGCCTAGAGGGCATACCCACCGTTCATTAACGTCAAACAAACTTTTTTTTCCAAAATTCACCGTTTCCAAAATAGCACCAATCCAAAATACAAGAATTTTTAAATTAAAAAATAAATATACCAAAATAAATTCATACCCAAGAGGACGTCCTCCCAACGCCAACAATACCTCGTTCGTTAAAATCCGACTATGCGTTCGCGAGATATCGGCAATGTTCGTAGGAAAGTAGGCTAGTAAGCAGAACGCCCCTTACCCCCACTACTACCAGTTTTAGTCCTAGAGACTTGAAATTTATTTTGGGAGTAGAGGGGGTCAGGGCCATTCATTTATGTCAAACAAAATTTTTTGTTAACTCTTTAGTTTCCAAAATATAAAAATTTCAAAATTACACTTGTTTCAAAAAAAAAACATAATGACTATTCGTTTCAAGCATGGCACAACCTTCTATCATGTTTGGTTTTTAATCTATTGCTTATTTTCAAAAACAAACTTTTTCAAAAACTTTTTGAAACATTTAACGTGTGGTCCATAGGAAAGAGGACGTCAACCCGAGTTCAACGACACCTCATTTGCCAAATCGGACTATGGGATCACCAAATATTAATTATTTAACAAGGATACCGCCCGAGCAACGCCGAGTGCGTTAGAACTGTCACTACTCCCCTACTCAAGCAGTGGTGGAATAATCGGGCAATGTCCTCAGGAAACAAATCCTTGATGGGGGGCATGACCGAGTCCACCGGTACTCTGGTGAACAGAGAAATATAGCCAGAACGGATAACTTATCATGTTTTCTTCCCCCTCCGTAGTTTATGGTGACGGGCCACGAATGGCCCCTTCGATAACGACTAACTCATAGTTATAAAGTAGGCACTTACATCAGTGATGTATACGAATACCATTTTATCATCCGAGTGCAAGTGTGATCGTAAGAGAATTAGACAATATTTTACCAGTCAAATATTAGTTGATCTTTGTTCAGTAATTCAGAAATAAATGTCAGCAGGGTTACATTTTGTAATTCTTGTATTGCCAATCAAATAGTTTGTTGCATTACTCTTTTGAGAGTACAGACATTTAATATTTAATGTTTGATACTCTTTTGTGAGTGAGTTTATACCTTTGATAAGGATTTCAAGTAATTGAGTCTATTACGACGAGTTATTTCTTATTAGAAATTTATTACAGGCAGTTGATGAACAGATATTATGAATATGAGTTAATATAACACGTGGGTGTTCTTTTTGAAGTAAATTTTGAGGATCTTAACAGAGATTTTGTACTCTGAATTAAACCAAATCTTGGATTGGATTACGATTACTTTGGTAATTTTTCTTATTGTTTGAGAAGTTGTCTGGACTTGATAATACTGACTACAGTTCTTGTAGGTTAGATTTGTCAACCGTCTGAAGCCAGTTATAATTTTTGTGGACCATTCTATATAATGAGTTAAGGTATTTTTTGGCCAAAGTTTGGGAGGTTGCCAGAAGAGGTTAATAATATTGCCAATGCGAGTTTTTGATGCAGACATGAGGTCGTCGAACCCAGTCTAGTATATTTCTGAAGTTCATGCTGTGCGCTGAATAATTGTGGTGTTATGTGAAATAATAATGATGTTCAAATGTGAAATTTGATGAAGTGAATTTAAAAGGTAAAGTTTTGGATGGTGAGGTCCAACGTGATTTAGTGAAGGCAACGTATTTTTGGCATGGCAATTGAGTATATTAAGGGTATAGCCAGGAACTGGTGGATTTTTAAGGCAACGTTCGGTAACCGATCTTAAACATTTTCTGGAAGTTTTATAATCCAAGATTCTCTAATATTCATAATAATTTATGGAATTATTATCTGAAGTTCAAACATATTACTAATCTGGCCTGATAAATAAAATAATAATAATTGATTAAATAAACTGATGAACAGACGAATAAAACGATAATTAATTAAAAGAGCTGATAATTAAAATATAAAATTTAAATAAGTTGCAGTAACTTAAATAAGCTGATGGAAGTTAAATGAATTTAAATAAGCTGATGACACAATAAAATTAAATAAGTTGATGAATTATAATTTAAATTGATGAATTAAATTTAAATGCGATGATGAAATAAAATTAGATGAGATGATCTGCAGATGATTTAATGAAATGATGAATATAATAATTATTTGAATGATCTGATGATAACAAATTAATAATTTTGATTTGAATAGAACAGATAACTGAATGATAGCTGATGTGATGAACAATTAATAATTTTCGATGGATGATGACAGATTATTAGAACAGAATTTTGATTCACAACCGAGTAGTTGATAGAAGTGGTGTAAATAACGTGTACAAATTTATTGTTAATCTTAAGAGTGATTATATCTATTCCAACATTTGGAAGAGTGACATTCAAGCCATTTATGAATGATTATTTACATGTTAGCGTTGATAAAACATTTGTTGTGTGATAGAAAGTTTAATATCTACTTGAATTCACGTGCCTGATGTTAGATTAATCAAAGATAGGTCTCAGGTATCACAAAATGTCAGTGACGAAAGACATAGTGCCACGGAGACCCTGAGAGCGCAAGTGAACTATATCTTTTTATTTTTTGCACGTGAATAATAATATTTCTTTGATGCAGTGCGGAGATGGTACGATTTGAGAGGACATTAACATCATAACTATTATGATCTACCATACTCCTAGGCAGGAATTTATTTTATTTCTGTCTGACCACTCAAGTTTAAATAAATTTTATTTTATTTTAAGTTGTGATCTCATGATTATGTGTTTTCCCAAACCTTTCCTTTGTCATACTTAAGGATTAACCAGAAAGGATGTGGTTTGTTAGGGATTCAGTTGATGGCGCCCACTTTTAACTTGAACCTATGATTAAATTTAAGCCCAAAACGACCCAGAGATATTTTATCTCGTGTTACCCTCTGCTTATGTGATATTTCAACTGAATTTCCGACGCATTCCTTGTTTATTTTGTATATTTTTAACTTTACTCCTGGCCTGGGATGCCATGTATGCAATGTAATAGCAGATAGGTCAACGTGTACCTTGGACGAACGGGTACAATACCATGGCTTTTATTTGCATTTACTAATCATTTCGACTGCTCGACGAGTAAGGTAGACTAGCATAAAATCTGTAATAATCTTTGTTGATGGCCGCTGGTTCTCTGTGGAAAAGGGACATCAAGTCATTACTTGATTTTACTGATGCACTTAACTTCCTTGTATAAAGGCTGCAACGACAGGTGTGACAACGAACCTGTGGCTGTACTACAGTCAACTAATCTAAAATCTTGGTCGTCAAAGTTTCCCTTAAATTTGAAACTGTCAAGAAAGCTTGCCTCAAATTTAATTCAAGACATGTTTTGCCAATGAACTGGCTGCCCCTTCGTATCTTTTTCACATTAAAGTTGGTTTGCAGAAAATATTTCCAATATCCAAAGGCAATGATGTCGACAACTGTATATTGCTTGTGCCCCTTTCTGCGAGCAATTACTTTCCAGTCACTTAGATAGTAACTTTTTCCTACTCGCTTGAGTTCAATTTCCTATAGCTGAATGAATAGATTCTCATTCCATTTCGGTATACCAGATGTGAGAAATTTGAGATCGATTCACTTTACGTTCAGTGTCTTCACAGCATGCATGAACATGCTAGCCGCAAATTGATTTAAATTCTGCCCATCACAACGGTCACTGAAACACTGGATTTCTTCGGCATATTCTGAGTGGGACTGAAAGTACAGGAACAGACATGATGCAATCACTGCCTCACCTTCATGCCACATGTAGCACACTCCTTTTTTTGGAAACTACATTGTAAGCTGTAGAATTATACGTTGTGGATGTCCGTTTATAAAAAAAACAGCATTGCTTGTTTGGGTCACTTGGCACCATGAGCACCTGCTGCAGATCTAAATTTAAGGACACTATTTTGCTTTCAGGCAATGCCGCCTCATCCTCGTCTTTCCTCTTTTCTTCTCTGGCCATATCCTTGTTCTTTAAGGGTCTTCATAGTCAGGTATGGATTCCTTGTCTTTTAAAAATGCTGGTCGTTTTTTGGGTTGGTGGAAGTCTAAATTATAGTCATTAATGAAAATCTTCCTGTGCATGCCCTGCCTAGTCTCCCAGACGTTGGCGATAGCGTTCGTCTATACATTACATTAATGTTCAAATCCGGATGCAAATACTTGTGATCTGTAATTGAACGGCAGTAATGCGACGGCACAACCAGGAAAGATTCTATGTGGGCTTTGATACCTTGTTTTATTTCGGGACCAAGCACTTTTTTGTGTGCGCCCCCTTCCATCACCAGGAGAAGTGTGTGTTTGATCTTTTCCTTAAAGCAATGCCTACTACGCCTTTCTTTATGCCTAACGTATTGAGAAACATTCACACGTATTCTATCAACAAGTAAAGAGAATTAGGAGCTAGCATTCCTCCTACAAGTACTGTAGATGCGGTAGTCTTAGTTTCCGTGTTACTATGTATGAATATGTTCTTGCATAATTTCCCATTGCCCAATAAGCGTGAAAAAGTTCTGTCTTGATGTGACTCTTTCGCTTGCACTGGGATGTACAAGGAGGGCCCATTTGCACTTTCTGTTTAGTTATCCCCCGTACACCAAAATATCCTTGCCCATGAGCTTCATAAGATTTCATTATATTCCGTACCCACTTGTCTGGTTGCTTCTTACTCTTTCTCACCACTTAGCAAAGCCAGTTCAACCATCGCCTTCCTCTGAACATTCTTTCAACGTGTATGCCACAAACGTGAGTTCCACAAAGCACATAGAGGCAGCATTACAACAACAGGAACATGTCAGCAGTCTGGATCACTTGCTAGCTAACAACACAACCACTGATTAATTTAGCACTCCAGATAATAGCCCGATGTGCGAAGAGATTCCTGAGTGAAGTGAAACTAAGTGTCCACTGTTCTATGGAGAAGGAGAAGAAGAAGAGCACGAGAGGACAATCTTTCAGAGTTGCCAATATTCGTGCAGAAGATGCTAAGAAAGAAGAGGAAGTAGATACATACGTTTCTGGTGACTTTTAGCTAAAGGATCAGGAAGAAAACGTCACTTCAACTTTGCTTTAATTTTCCCGCCAATTTTAATTTTACTTTTAAATCCCATTTCTCTCCCATAGTATTCTACCAAATGTAACATAATTCGTATGGTATGCGTATCACAGCTATATTAGGAAACCTGCGTATGGAAGTTTTGATTGCCGAATTTTTCAAGTAGTTGGGATTAAACGAAAGATTGATGCTTTTCAGTCGGTCAACACGATTGCACCCAAATGAGATAGGCTATTCCCTAATGCTGGAAAATGGCATGATATTAATAAATACACTTGGATGACCTGTTTCGATCGTCAAGCGATCATCATCAGATCCATTACACGTAGGCTCAAAATGTTTATGTCTGGGAGTATGGGTGAAGATATTTACAATATGATTACTTCTTTAGTTGCCGTATTAGTTGAGATAGTTCAACTCGTCAATATTTGTTAGTTATAGTCTATGTGATGTTTTGTTAAAATACTGAAAGTGGCGATTGACCTCCAAACTTGCTTGTTTAGAGTGAATATGTGAGTGTAGTTAAATGGTCAATTCAGGTTGTATTGTACAGGCTACAGTCTTGCGTGTCCTGGTGAGAGCTGTTGTCTTCGTCACTATCTACACTCAACTGGGGGAAGTTCCTGTGCGCCTGGTTCTCTTATATGTCTGGGTATATCCCCTCTCGTATACCTAAGTTTCTGTGTTCATCGTACAAATGTGACTGTATATGGCAAAGTCTTGTCTCCCTAATGTGGAGTATGTTACTGTATTAAGGATAATCTTCAGATATTAAAGACCTGGTTTCAATTCTCGCCACGCATAAGCTAATAGCCATATAAGTGCTACCCGCTCTAATGAGAATGTTCCGGCACCTTTAATACTGCGAAATTAAAAGTCTTTTTCGAATTTTACCTCGTTTCGCCTTTTAGTTCAGTCTGGTGTTCTTTCTGTTTCCAGTCTGTTAACAATCGAGTTGAGCATAGTGTACCTTCAGTAACCCCTCAGATAAACATGTGGTTAGCGAGGTGTTCATTCAGTATTCTTTCTGATGGCTTTGCAGTTTATCTAGTATTCTTGAATTATCAAGGTGATCACATGAATTTAACCAAGTGTTCCTTCAGTTTCCTGTCCGATTACCTTTTTATTACTCTATTCGCAATACTTTGGGAAATAAATGTAACTTAGTTTGCAAAGTGTTCAAATTACGGTTGTACATAAAACAATCAGAACAAAATCATTCACTGCTTGGTGACTTAGCATGAACCAGGGTTGCATTGATCTTTCTTTTGGCCCTCTTTGTCCTCTTCCTTGATCGAGTCTCCTTACTGAGCTGACTTGATGCAGTAAACACATCTACACTGTTATTGTCCATGATTACACCTTCTAGGCTTATATGTTGCTTTATAGTTTGGCATTGGAATTCTTAGTTGTGTTTGTTGCTCTGTAGAGGCTGTACTGCTCCGTGTAGTTTTGGGTGTGTTTGTGGAATTTGTGTAATAACCTGTATAATTGTGAAGGCTGAACATGTGTGTGTATTCGTACATTGGGGATAGGAATGGTAAGGAGTCGGCCGTGGCCCCAAGTTAAAAAGCATCCCAGCATTTCCCTGGAGCATAAGTGGATAAACAATGGAAAAACACTTCCAGGATAACTGAACTGGGAAAAGAACCCTCCTCTTCTCACGAGGCTGAGTGTGTCCTCACACCTGAATAAACATTCCTTGGCTAAGGCGAGAATCGAACCTGGATGTCCGAGGTGACAGCTAAGAATGGTAGCCGCTACACCGCGAGGAGATCTGCGATATCTTAAATAAACAGAAATGATTACATTTAATTTGGCAACAGCTAAGAACATAAACACTGTTTACAAACATTTCAGAATGCACATTTACGGCAATATCACAAATATTGAACATAATCCTCTAGAATAATGCGCAACCTAGGAAGCAATCCAGGTCATTTTACAATATGAACATATTCTGGTCTTTTCAAATAAATGTATTAGAGGACGAAGAATCCTTCGAGTTTCAAAATATTTATTATCATAGTATCAAAAGATATTGATAGGCGGATGACAAACCATATAGTCGTGTATATTTAAATATCATAAAATGACATTTACGGACGTCCTGATCTTCTAACCCATGTTAAACACTGACCGTGTAGGCTTTGATTTTCAGGGTTGGAGTCGCTAAATGGCACCCATCAAACAATTCAAACCACGTGTGTGCAATCTTTCGCAGCGGTGGAGTTGCTAAATCACTCCGATCAAACAATTCAAACCACGTGTATGCTATCATTGGCAGCGGTGGAGTAGCTAAATGACATCCATCAAACAATTCAAACCACGTGTATGCGATCTATCGCGGCGGTGGAGTTGCTAAATCACACCCATCAGACAATTCAAACCACGTGTATGCTATGATTTGCAGGGGTGGAGTCGCTAAATCACACCCATCAAACAATTCAAACCACGTGTATGTGATCTTTCGCGGTGGTGGAGTTGCTAAATCACACCCATCAAACCATTCAAACCACGTGTATGCGATCTTTCGCTGCGGTGGAGTCGCTAAATCACACCCATCAAACAATTGAAACCACGTGTATGTGATCTTTCGCAGCGGTGGAGTTGCTAAATTACACCCACCAAAACAATTCAAACAACGTGTATGCTATGATTTGCAGCGGTGGGGTCGCTAAATCACACACATCAAACAGCTGACTGCACCAGGATGCGATCCTGAAAATTTGGGTAACTGCAGGAGCTGAAAAAGGTAAGGCAGAAGACAGATATCTGAAAAATCAGGTAAACAAGTGCAGGAAGCATGAGAAGAAAATTGTGAAACGAAATGTATCATTATAGAAAATTGTCTAAAGATTGGAAGAGTATTTACAGCTTACTGAATGGAGTACTTGTGGGAAGAGGAAGACTAAGAGCTGTAATATGAAGGTTTCCGATGGAAAACCTGTAACAAGAAGAGAAGAAATCTAGAGAGACAGAAAACCTACGTAGAGCATTTATAAAAAGGTATACAATAGAGAACCATGTGATCGAAAGGGAGGAGGAAATTCATGACGATGAGAAAGGATGTTTAATATTGATATCTGAATTTGATAGAGCACTAGAGTTTCTGGGTCAGGTGAAGTACACTGTGATTTTTAGATGAATGTTGTAATACCTATAATAAAGAATACAGGAGTTGACATATGGGAAGATTGTCGCACAATCAGCTTGATTACTCAAGCATCAAAGATACATACTAGAATGACTTACAAGAACATCGAAAGACAGCTAGAAACAGAGTTGGGTGGATACCAATATTTGGTTTCAGGAGAATCGTAATAGCAAGGGATGCTGTACTTAAGTAACAGGCTGATCCTGGAATGCAGAATACGGAAAAATAAAAGAACGCCCGTAGTATTTGTAAACATAGAATAAGGTTTTCATAACGTTGATTGGAGTAAGTTGTTTGACATATAGAAACTTATTGAAAACAAGTACGGGGATGAGAGGATGATCACCAATCTATACTAAAGGCAAGGCTTATCAACCCTAGTTTATAATCTATTAATTGAAAAAGCAATGAAGATAATTAGAGTAAAATTTCAAGTAGGAGTAAATATACAAGGAGAAATAATCTCAACTCCGAGATTTGCTATCGACGTTGTCATCATAGCCGATTCACCAGGAGTTTTGAATGAGTTTTAGAATGGTAGGGACTTCGCTTTAAGAACGTAAATCATGAATAAAATCAACAAATGTAACCAAAATAGGCCTAATGGAATGCAGCCGAAAGAAATCAGAAACCCATATTGACGTCATATTGGCAAGTGAAAAGCTAAATGAAGTAGGAGACTTTTGCTACTTAGGAAACAAAATAACCAGTGATGAACGAAGCAAAGAGGGTATGTAAATTAGGTTGGCTGAGGTGAGGAAGGCATTTCTGTCGTATAAAATTATGTTGACACCAAATATAAATTTAAGTTAAGGAAATTTACTTTGGAATTCTTTCCTGGGGCGCTGCACGCTAAGGAAGTAAAACTTAGACTCTTGAGGCAGGATAAAAGCCGAGAATATAAGATCTTGAAATGCGCTGTTACAGGAGACTTTTGAAGATGAAATGGGTTGTAGAACAACACATTGAAGGGTATTTACATATGTAGGCGGGAGGAGATATTTCTGGCGACTACCAATGAAGACATGAGATGAGTTGGTAGGACATATTCTTAGACACCCAGGAATAGCCACTTCAGTTATGGAAGGGAGTGTCGAAATTAAAAACTATAGGTATAGACCCACGTTAGAATATGTTTAAAAGATAGCAACGCTTGTAGAATGTAGAAATGAAACCATTGACGCAGGACATAAAGCTACGGAGGGCTTTATCAAACCAGTTAATCATCTGAAGTCTCCTACAACAACAACAAAAACTCCAAATCAAAAGTATGAACTTACCACAATGATTTAGAATGTGATTATTTAATGTCCTCTCTTAGCAAATGAAGCTTCACAATTGCTACAGAAACATTGTTTCTTGCCTCTATAGATTCCATCGAATGTCCTCAAATATTTCCTTAGATATGAGTTTTTTTTCCCGCAAATACAGTGATATTATTTGAATTAAGCACGGCCAGAGGCCGGCCAACAGGAGCACGAATGCCTTACGCAGGCCAACCGACCTCTGCCCACAGATAGTGCCCAGGTAAAAACCGTGACATGGTACATTAATTAATGATAAATTTACCAGCATCTGTTGACTTAAGAACTTACCTTATTACAGAAGATGTTGAAAATGTTCTCCTTTAGCTAACAGACAGGCGTTGTATCGTGTAAATAAATTAGCGTTCACACGTTAATATTCTCCTTCCGTAATGAGGGATATCTGCTGCCGTATATTGTTCTCCATCTCCACTAGGGTACGAGGATTAGACCGATACACTTTGTCTTCTAAGCGTCTCCTCAATTAAAAATCACACAGTGTTAAATCTCGGCTTTGAGGCGGCCACAATCCAGCACTAATTACTCTGTCACGAAATACAGCACTTATTGCGTACAATGAACTATGCGCAGTAGGCGGTATGCTAAAAAAACATAAAATCTTTCCCTGTCTGTTAAAAGAACAAAGATACTATTCAAAACAACCTGAACGTATCGAGCAGAAATAATAGTTTTACAGAAAAGAAATTGGGCCTATAATTCTTTTTGTGATTACTGCGCACCACACACCGATTTTTCGGTCATGCCGGGGGATTTGGTGGATCAGTCTTGGATTCGCCGGTGACCAGTATCGATTGATTTGTGAGTTCACACGTCCATATAAATAAAATCACGCCTCGTCACAGAAGAACACTAACCATGGATCGAGAATTCCTTCGTGCACAGACTGGTATAACAAATTACAGAAATCGTCTCTTGCCACTGGGTTTCTTGGACTTAAGGTCTCAACCTGAGTAATTTTGTAGGTCGATAATTAGTTTTGTGGCCCCCTCGAGTCGTCGAATATGACACTTTGGCTCGTTTTGGCAAAGATTTTCTTGCTGACCTTAATAATCGAGCAGAAATGTTCTCTAATTTTCCTTCCGTCCAAACTTGACGTCCCCGTTTAATGTTTTTATTTAAAACTGACGCCGTAGACTTGAACTTCGTCACATTCTTCCGTACTGCAGTCTTCGAATGCACCTTACCACCAGAAATTCCTGTTGAAATGCTCTGTGAGTAACACTAGCAGACTCCTTTTAATAAAAGCACAGAAAATGTAAATTCTTTTTGTGTGGTGAACCATGCAGCCACTCGTGTGTGCGGCTAGATAAAAACAAACCATTCCCAACTGTTCGTAGCTGTTGCAGCAAGCACACCTACTGGTCTGTATCTTCCGTCGCCTGTACGTAAAAGATCGGCTTGCCACTCCAGGCATCCAGAATAATTGGGTAGGCTCAACGAAATGCAGAAAATTTAGATAAGGCGTAGATTCCCTGCTGACAAATGAATTCCTCAACACTTGCATTTCAATTCTTTTGAAAGTTACAGCGTTACATTATGTAGCTACTCCTGTACCACCCAACGTGTTTACTGTAATTATTCAAAGCACGAACCTTAGGTTATTTCATATTCGATTGTGTGGTATTTTAAAATACAAATTGTAGAAATCAATTTCCCATACTCATGTGGAGCTGGGGAAAAAATATACGGGAGCAGATATCCCACATATCAAAAGGGAATTACAACGTGTAAAGGCTAAATAACATGACACAACGTCTGTCTGTCAGCTGAAGAAGAATTTCAGCAACTTCTGTGAAAAGTTATGTTTGGGTGAAATTACCAGTAATTTATGTACTATGGTAAGGATTTTACCTACGCGCAATTTGCGACCAGAGTTCGGTTGGCTTGCGGAAGGCGTGTGTCCCTTTTAGCTGGCCGAATGCCGGGCTCCAGCAAATGAATCTCCCTGTTCTATAATAAGTTATGTCGCAAAATGTTCACATTAAGGTAATATGACATACTCACTATTCTAGGCAGCGTGTCTCTTAACCTTTTCACTGCTAATATTGTGAGAGGACTATCAAACCCCTCCATGCTGAATACATTTTTATAAGTATGTTATTCAGATGAAGTTGCCGACGAGATTTCTCGGGCGCAGCAAGGACGTGCCTCCTCAACGATACACTCTGGGAGAACTCGGATTCACTTATGCTATATGAATATAGCTTCTTGCCGCAAAGGACTAGCATGTGTTTATTCAACTTTCCTCTCATAGTATACATGGATTCACATACCCCATATGAATATCGCTACTCGCCACTAAGTATTAAAAAAGTATGGCTAGAAATGTCCTCTCCGGATAAACTTTGCCTTCATAAGCTACATGATTATAGTCCCTCGCCGCTATGGATTGGCGTGGGTTCGTTAAAAATTATCTTACGGTAAATTTGGCTTTGCATACGCTATGCCTTCTCGCCGCTATGGACTGGCATGTGTTTCTTCGATTTTCCTCTTGAGGTAAACTTGGATTCACATAAGCTAGAAGAAAATGGCATCTCGCCGCTATGGATGAGCATGTGAGTTTTCAAATTTGCTCCCTGAGTAAACTTGACCTCACATACGCTGCATGAAAAAGGCTTTGCGCAGCTATGGGTGAGCATGTGTTTTTTCAAATTTCCTCTCCTGGTAAACTTTGATTCACATACGCTATATGAAAAGTGCTTCTCGCAACTATGGACAAGCATGTGTCGATTCAAAGATCCTCTGTGGGCAAACTTGGATTCATACACGCTACATGAAAATGGCTTATCTTGGCTATGGACAAGCATTTGTCTCTAAAGAATTCCTCTCGTGGTAAACTTGGATTCACATACGCTACAAGAAAATGGCTTCTCGTCGCTATGGACGAACGTGTGTGTCATCAAATATGCTCTACGGGTAAACTTGGATTCTCATACGCTACATGAAAAGGGCTTTTTACCGCTATGGACAAGCATGTGTGTCTTCAAATTTTGTTTCCCGATAAACTTGGATTCACATTCACAACATGTAAATGGCTTATCGCCGCTATGGACACGCATGTGTGTCTTCAAATTTCCCCTCGTGGTTAACTGGCATTTACATAGGTTACATGGATATGCCTTTTTACCGGTATGACTAGCACTGGTTGACTTAAATGTTTGTTCGCTAGTATATATTCCACTAGATGCACTGTTAGCACGTTTTCTTACACTATTACCAAATCGGTAAGTCTTCCTAACAGCATGATCCGATGTATCTGGACATATGAGCCTGAAATATTAAGTGCTAACAGTTTATCACTGAAGAAGAATAATAGAATTTTAGAGGTCTAACAACAAGAGTTTGGTGCTTTTCAGTCGGTCAACACGAATGTACCCAAATAGAGCTGGGTTATGCCCTAATCCTGAAATAAATTACATGAGATTAATAAATACACTAGGATGACCAGTTTCGATCGACAAGCGATCATAATCAGATCCATCTAAGAAGTAAGAAGATCTAAGAAATAAAAATATAATTGGGACAACTTTCTTTCATACCATTACCAGAAAACTACCGGGTGCGTTAGCTGTGGTCATTACGGCATGACAACTGGCAGTCGCTCACATCCGGGAGGCGAGGAGGTTCGAATCCCCCCGCCGGCAACCTTGAAGATGGTCTTCTGTGGTTTCCCATCTTCCTTCCAGGCAAATGCCGGGGTTGGTCCCTAACTATAGGCCACAGCCGCTACCTTCCAACTCCTCGGCCTTCCATTCTACCTTTCCTCCCCAACGGTACTTGTAGCTCACCCATTGGGTGTCCGTCTCGAAGCAGCTACAAAACTGGCGAGCCGAACATGTCCTCGGACACTCTCGGCACTAAAAGCCATACGCTAAAAAAAACAGAAAACTTGTCTTCAAGAAGTACCCGTAACTGACGTCTTATCCACTCATCAATTATTTATTGAACATACAGTCTGAACACTTTACAATTACCTGGAGATTATACAGGTGTGTCTTGTTGGAGATTTTGGATTCATAGCTCTGACAGCATGAGTGTATTTGGATCGTATCTTAGCCACCAAAATCTTCCGATCAAAAGTCGTTGATATTCTACATGCCAGATGCCACAAAGTACAAAGTGCTCATTCCTCCTCCTTATAAAACACTCCTTGGCCTTCGCCAATGTTCATGAAAATGAGTCAATTCTTAAAATTAATTGGGTGAGATTTCACAGAGGCGGCTCAATTGATGAGTGACCAGGATACAATATCGTTGTTTTTATTTGAGTTATCAGTATTTAAACGCTTTCAATGCAGCACTTCATGTCTCCTAATCTTGATGCTATCAATTCATACCTCTGTATAAATTTACCACACCCTACATCCCAAGCAATGTACTTAAATTCGCCATGACGCCGAGACGTCTTCCTACGGAAGATATTACCTGGGGACTAGAAACTTCTATCCGTCATCCACCAGCCTTCGAAGCAGCATAAATTAGAAAAGAGTCCTCACAGATCATTACACTTGAAAGGCCCATACGTCAAACCCAGCTTATAAAGCGATCCCAAGTTACCCCACAAACAAAATACAGATGACGAAGATGCAGCTAATCAAAAAGGCTTCAATTACAGAAGAGAACTAGAAATCCCTAGAAACTCGCTACTCATAAACTCCAACGTTCTACGGCCTACCTAAAATACACAAGACCGGTATGCCTATGAGACCAATATTTAGAACCATAGCGTCCCCAACTAACACTCTTTATAAATATTGGAATCAGGTCCTTCATCCACTATTCTTTCCACCACCCTCTCAATCAGAAATTCCCAACGCTTCGTAGATATCATAGCGAGTATAAACTTCAGTTACGGCGATCTACTGGCAAGCCTCGATGTGGAGTCCTTATTTAACAAGGTTCCTGTACCTGACGCCACACAGATGATCAGGCAATCTTCAATAGGCAGATGTTTCAACATATGGAGGGAGCATGCATTGGATCCCCCTTCTCTCCATAATTGGCCAATATTTTCATGGCAAATTCTAGGAAGAAGCTGTAAAAGACAGCCCATTGAAACTTGAGTGTTCGTTCTGATACCAAAACGAGATTTTATGATATGGGAACAAGGGCGCAACTCACTTCAGGACTTCCTAGACTTCGTGTGCTCCAGACAACTGAGCATCAACTTAACAATGGAAGAAGATGAGAATAATCCACTGGGATTAGTAGACGTTCTGGTCTATAAACGAACAGACAACACGCTCGGACAGACGGTCTCTAGGACAGGAACGCATACAGATCGGCACTTACATGCAAACTCAAGCTATCCTCCGTAGCAAAGGGATATGGTAGCTAGAACTCCTCACCGGAGCCAACCGCATTTGCGACAAAAATATCGTAAATTAAGAGGAAAATGTGTTTGGAACACGCTCCTAGGTAATGGATACAGCAAAGGACACATAAATAGGGTCATACGGAAAAAATAATTAAGTCGAAGAACTGTTGAAAGAACGAAGATCGACCCCACCATAAATCCTTTCTGCCCAATATAGAGTGGTCTAGCTGCTAAGGGAACACAACTGACAACGGTTAAGCAACCACTGAACAAGCTGACACAAGAGGTGTTTAATTCAGCCGAGATAAAGGAGCCAAAAACCAAGACGCAGAAGTTAACAAAACGCCTTGTTCATGTGGTGAGATATACACAGGGTATATAAAAAGTCGCATGTCCATTAAGATATCAGAGCACATTCGAGACAAAAAACAAATAAACTACAGATCTGCAGTAGTTGAACATACTGACGTCACGAGACACGCCATAGAATATGATAAGTCCGAAACTGTTTCAAAAATTCCTAGATATCACACAGGATAATAAAAGAGATATTAGAGACCGTAAAGCAACCCAATACTCGCACTCGCAATGACAGATTCAGGCTTAGCAATACACAGAGTTCTCTAAGCGCGTGACTGGCTAGGGCTCTGGCCAATCAGAGAGCAGCATGAAGGCAATGCCTATCAAGCAGTGCCTGACTGACAATCTACGGTTAAAACTCATCAATTTTTCTAGGTTTATGCCGTGCCTTGAGTGCGGTTTCGCCCAGGAACACCAACTTGGCTCATGAGCGGGCTCTTGTTGTTCCACGCCCGGACCCCCACAGGAGTAGCTAACTGTGCACTACCTCCCTTCTTATGAAGCGCACGTGCACCTCTAACTGCGAGACCTAAGAGCTCAAGGAGCTTTTCTCCTCCCGATAAAGGCCTCAAAAAGTGGGTATATTTACTTTTACGGCCCGTGAATTATAACTCAGCAATATTTCTAGATTTATGCCGTGTCTTGTGTGGGGTTTCGCCCAGGAACACCAAGCTGATTCATCAGTGGGCTCTTGGTGCTCCACGACCGGACCCCCAATGGGACCTCTCCCTTCTCCAACACTCCCCGGATGTTGTCGTCCTTAATGAGACCTTTCTTCTTACTCCCAATAGCTACACCCCATCTCCGTACACTGCCTACCGTGCTGATCATCCACATTTCGCAGCTCGAGGAGGTGTGACTGTTGGACTCCGTCGGTATCTTACTGTCACTCAACCATCACTATAATTTCCCTCATCATTTCTCCGAATATTTGATTTTAGAAGTCTTTGCCACGTCCAAAACCATTATCATAATTACTCACTATCACCCGCCTCGTACCCTTCCTCTTAATGACTCTCTCACTTGTATTGAACACACCTTCTCGTCACCGATATAAATATTAAATTTTATTCTGCTACTGATAATCATGCTTTTCACACCCTTCTTCGCAGCATTCGCGGAGTGTTTGTCCCCTTCCCCTCCCCAACTCGCCCCATCTCCAACTCTACTCCCGATCTTCTTGTGATGTCTCCCACGCTTTGTGTTACTCCCATCGTCCTTTCAATGGCAGTGATGATGTAACGGGCCTGATCACCATCCCCAATATCTTCCCCCAATCTACTGCCCCAACCCGACCTCCCCTTTCCCGCTGCTTTACCCAAACCGATTGGCCCGCTTACCGCGCTACCATCACCTCACTTCTCACTCATCCTACCCCTCTTATTTCCCTTCCTAACCAACATGCCTTTGTCACTGAAACTGAAACTGCAATTCTCACCGCTGATCGTCACCATAACCCTCGTTGCTCTTTCCGTCGTACTAAACCTCCTACCCCACTAAAAGCCCTTCGTATGCTCCACCTCGATCATGATTGCTATCGCTCCAATGTTCTCACCCGTGATCCCGATTATCTTCGCCAACGTCGTCTCCACCTCCACCATGCAAAATCTTTCAACAAAGCCATTCAACGGTCCTAGGAACAATGTCTGTACCTAACTCTCCCAAACTCCTGATCCTTCCCAATTTTGGCCCACCTTTCGTCGTCTCACCAAAACCAAACCCCCCATCCCACCTGTTACATCTGTACTCCCACTGTCCTCCCTACCACTGATCTTGCAAAAGCCGACCTCTTTGCCGCTCATTTTTATACCGTGTTCTCCCCCGTCCCCAACCCTATATTCATTCACCCCGACTCCCCTCTTCACCACAGCCTTGATGACCCTACCCATACCCCTTCCCTCCTTCCTTCTTTTGATCACTTTGCTCATATCGATTTCAACCACCCTCTCAATCGCCCTATCACGCCCGAAGAAATCTCTTCAGTCCGACGTCGTCGCAAATCCACCGCCACGGGAGCTGACACCATAACCTATCGCCACATCCAGGAATCCTCGCCAGTCCTTCCTCATGCCCTCAGTTCTATTTATACAACCGTTCTCTACACCAGACATTGGTGCCACGCCTCTACCTTACTTTTCCTCAATCCTAAGAAACCCCCCTCCAACCGTCACTCCTATCGACCAATCAGCCTCCTTCCGGTCATATTCAAAATACTTGAACTCATTCTCGCCAAACGTATCAGCTCCTACTTAGAATCTCTCCCCCTTCTCCCCGAATCCCAAGCAGGATTTCACGCCCATCGCTCAACACATGATCACCTCAGTAGGTTAGTGAAGAGTGTTTAAACCCACCCCACCACCTCTCCCTCTGACGTCACATACTAACCCGCAGTACATTCAGGGGCAAAGCCGATATCTCCCAAACCCATGGTTGGAGTTTCACGAATGGCATGTCGTTGGACTCGAGCTGACGGGGGCTTTGCTATGGAACACTCATTACATTTTTTAAAAATTTAGAAAATTCTGGTTTTTGAAAGTAGGCGATAGTTTGAAAACCAAACATGGTAGAACGTTGTGCAATAGTTCTAACGAAAGGTCTGCGTTTGAAGGGTATTTTTCCGCTCTATTTGATGGTGAGGTTATTTTTTTAGATGGATGGAGTTTCGAAACGGAACTTAGGGTAAAACAAGTTTTTAACATGTTTTTTATAACATTTTTTGGTAACATCACAGGAACGCCTAAGACTAGAACAAAAGTTGACATGTCATTAAATTTGCTGCGCTACCCTTATGCTGAGTATGCCTGTGTCGAGTAGGAGGAAACTCCATGTTTGGGGTAAAACCGTGATTTTAAACATTTTGTTATATCTCGCGAACCAATGATGCCAGAAGCGTGTACGAGGTGTCCAAGGACTCGGGGTAACGCCCTCTTTGAAATGTGATCGTTATTGTTTGAACAAAAATAATTATTCTAATATTATTATTTTAAATACCGTAATAATAATTAAAATAAAAAAAATAAAAAGTGTTGGTAGACAGAGAGAGACGATACCGCTGTGGTGTGTTTGGACGAGCCAGTCGACGGCCAGGGTGAATACAGCAAATGTCTATTTTGACGGGCGACAAGGCGAGGGGTAGCTTTCAGATATTCCCCTTATGACGAACGAATGATGGGAATATCCAAAAATGTGCAAAGCGTGCTAAGATTTGTTTACCCTCAAGGGGATCTTTAACGTTTTAGTCAACGGTAATGAGCGAGACCGCTCTCTGACACAGCAGACGGTTTTAGGATATGACCAAGTGATCCTTGGACGTGGCGAAAGTATGTGGTTAACATGGTCATGTATTGAGGATGGACGCTTGCTAATAATTATTATTATTACCGTAAAATATTTAAGACACACACGTTTTCATTGCTAGCACACAGTCCTGCTCGCTGGAGACTGAATACTGTACCTAGCCAGAGACCTTTTCAGAGCTAGAACTACTGTTGCAGATAAGAGAGGAATGTGCATGCGGGCAGGAAGTGCAGTATTAGGTTACTTGGCTGGTGGCGGCCAGCAGGTGTGACGTTTAAGCAGAGACCGCCATTTTGGTTCTGAGACAGTGGGACTACCGATGTATAAGGGGAAGCCACTTTGGTTCCTTATTAAAAACATGAAACTAGTATAAGGTACGCGATCTAATCGTGCTTGAGGAATGTGAGTAGGCGTGGGAACATGTGAGAGACAGAGATGAGTTGAAGGTCAAAATGCTGAGAAAATGCAACTCTCTCTGTTGCTAAGCAGACTGATAAGGACTGTGTTAGTAATACACTGACAGGACCAGCAAACAGACGTATACAGTGGAGCTCTGAACAGAACTTTGGAAGAAAAAATCATTTTGTTTTCGGTAAGTAATTATTAATGATTATGTTAATAATAAATTTATTAAAGCACAAAATATGCAGTATGAAATTACAACTAGTTTGAACAGAACTGAGACAGAGATAACCTCCTCTGCCCACACCACATCACGTGGTATCGATCACATCTTCTACCACATAGGGCACATACACAATTTAAGTCTGGCTGATGAAATCTTCTGTTATTACACACTTTGAAGTGGAAACCATGTACCGAGAATCTCGTTACCAGGTGCCTCAGCTCGTAGGAGCTCTCTGTCCAGTCCCGTGATGTCATCGCATCAGTCGCGTAAAATTCTTGCCAAATGCTATCTTTCTTAGACTTCATTTCCTGAACTAGTGTCTCAAAACCATGTGTTGTTGGCAAAAGCATCTGCAGTCTCAATTCTTCAACAAAGGGGAGCTCACTTGAGAGTTCATAAACCAAACGAGAAAGAGTAAATCGGGAGAGGCATAAGACTTTCTTTAGGTAGACAGCCTTGACCTTCTCTATCTCCACTAGATGCTTGTACTTTAGGTGGGACCAAATGTTTTCCAGACCATATGTAATTATCGGGGCGATAATAATAATGTAATGCTAATGAACCTTGTAGTTATTGATAAGGTAATGAATGATTTGTTAATTTATTTTTTTGCAGATAACCGGTATAGCTGTCATGTCTGAGAGAGAGAGAGAGAGAGAGAGAGAGAGAGAGAGAGAGAGAGACCATTGCACTTTTGAGCCCACTGGAAGAAAACAGCAACAAGCCAGTACAAGTCAGGTGAGATTTTTATAACTAACTTGTTTTATTTTTGTTTGATACTATTATCTTTTATGAAATGCATGTATTAACCTGAATTTAGGTATTTATGGCGGGTTTTTATTTATTTTTAGAAACTTGGAAAGAAAAGCTTTACCACCGTAGAAGTCACTGAAAACCCGAGACGCACTAGAGTGCAACCATTGTTTCCAGGCAGTTAACTATTGAAAACTCAGGTAAGCCTAACTTAAAATGCTATTCCTTTTTACCGCTATTGAAACCCCAAGACAAAAAATTCATTACCTGTACATGACTGGGACGAAGATTGCTTTCTTGATTAATGACGATGTATTGGCAACCGGTACAAGACCATATTGGTGGTTGACCGGGATAAGTATAAGATCATATTGTTTTTTTAAGAAAAAATTAAATTTAATTTATGGGTTGTTCCCTATGGACTCAACGAATATCCTCCGGATTGAACAAGATAATTTGGACAAAATGACATGACATATATTGGTTAAAGTGGCATGTAAATGACTGCAGCCTTATAAAAAATAAGTAGATGGGTTACTGTTAGTAGGGACATACAGTTTATTTTTAAATATTTTTTGATGGTGTTTTCATTTAATGCCAATTAACGTTAAAGTTTTATTTACAAGTATTGATTGATTGATTGATTGATTGTGTGCTTCCATATTTTGTTTGTTTTTTAGGTGTGGTCATGCGCCATTAACGTAGTGAACAGACAGTGAACAAGCATACATTATGTTTTAAAGTACTGTGTGCTCTTATGCAACGTTAATAACTTGCAATACAAAAGTTTTATTATAACACATGGCTTTAGTACCAAATACAACAAGTGAGCAAGTCGGTTTACCACGTGGGTTAAATTTAAAATCAGAAAACGATCGTTGGTTAACATTTGAATCTTGGCCTGTAGGCTTCTTCTCGCATATAAACTTGCTGGAGCTGGTTTTCGTTACTTGAACCGAGAAGATGTTGTGCGTTGTGTGTTTTGTCGTGTGGAACTTTCACACTGGGAAGAAGGGGATGATCCCTTTCGAGACCTTTCGTTGCCCTTACATGCTTGGAAAAGAAGTGGTGACATACCAGTGTAACAATTTTAACGAATCACAAGGCCATTGGCCATTACTTACTTTGCTCGATGGCAAATAAATAATAACGGTAGTGTCGATATATGTGGTACATATGCCATAGACAGTGTTGAATTGGCATGTGCTTTTGAAAAATTGGGAGTTGGCAAGACTATAGCACTAGCACACCCAGAGTACTGGTCTGTTGAAAAACGTTTAGAATCTTATAAAAAGGTTTGGTCATTAATATTAAAACACCTTACAAAAGAGCTAAGGGAAACTGGCTCTTTCATACTGGCGAAGGGGACAAAACAATATGTTATTATTGTGGATTTGCTTTAAAGGATTGGCAGATGACTGATGATCCTTTCGTTGAACACGCTTGTTGCTTACCTAACTGTAGATACTGAACCCTTATTGATCTACGATAAATAAGTATTCATATTTATTATTATTATTACTACGGCCCAGGCAGTACTTGAGGAAGTCGACATGGATAAAGGGGGGCCAGCATTTCGTAATGATTGCAACAGGAGCTGAGCTGGTAGCTATTCTTGGGGGACGGCTAGAATTAGTCGGGTTCAAGGCCAAATTGAACAACTACTGTACCAAAATTGGAAACATAAAGGGAGAATCACGAGTCACTTTCAACGAACATCAGATTGAATCAGCCAATCACAAGAGACCAAGCCATGACCACGCGGTGGACAGCGTCAGTAGTAAAAAGCCCGCGGAATTGAGTATCTAAAGAACCGCCGAACGGATTAATCTCCGCACGAGTGAATTGAGACGTTTGATTTATTTGAAGAAGAATGACAATAGTCCCATCTTTGTGAGACAAAAACTCTGGAAATTTTTATCCGATTCCACCCCACTCCTCCGCCCCCTGTCAGTTTCTAATAAATAGTTTGGCATGACGCTACTCTAAGTCAATTGTTTTGGAGCCTTGAGAGGCTAACTTCACGCCAGTTTGTATCGTGATTTTTACGCTCTGAATTTGGTTAAGTTATTTTATTTGTGAGCTCTGAGGAGCTAAAGTTACATCAGTGGTATTATCGAATTTTTAAGCTCTAGTACATTTTTATTCTGAAATCAACTTTATTTTGTGAGCTAAATATTTCACGCCAGTGCGTGGTAACTTGTAACATTTTACTTAAAGACGACCATTTCAGCTCTGAGGGGCAAGTCTTGTAACACCCTAATTAGGGCTCACCGGAGCGAAGGTCAACAGAACAGTACGGAAATACCGAGCGAGATAGCGACTGCCAGTGCAGCCAAGATCTTAAACTTGTTATCGAGCCAGTGACGTGGTCTCGAGGTGTATATTTTATGTACAAATTGCAGTGTATTTTATATGTGTTTTATTGTGCGTGTGTGCGAGATATCTAGGGCCAGTCTTCGCAATTAATCGCATTAGGACAATTGTGGGCGAACTGAGTAACCTGCAAGCGATTATAGATAGGTAAATGATTAACATTGAACTTTTCTGCCAAGGAGTCGATACCAAGATGATCAGCACGTGGTTTGGAGTTGGGATGATCTTCCACGAATCAACGCAGACGACCACGATGGAGTGCTAATTGTCCATAGGGGCAATGGGCTGAGGAAGATGTCCTTAGTTCTACAAGCAGACCGGTGATGTACAAAAATTGGATTATTTCAATTATGTAGTTAGATTTGGCCGGGGAACCTTTGTAAATAGTCATGTGTTTTTCTTTTCTTGTTGTTTAGAGTTTTTCTTGCACCGACACTAAATGTTTTAAATGTCCGTTGGCGCGTGGCCAAAGTGTTTGTTAGATATTTGTTTTTCCTTGGGTCATATGTAATGTGCGCGGCGTGCGTGCGTGATTTTTATCCTTGCAAATGCGGAACCCGTTACATTCGATAAATGGTGCTTTATTAACGTTAAGATTTGAAATAGGAATGGGAGGTAATTACTGTAAGATATTTGCTGAACAGGTTATTATTCATATTAGGGTTGCCAAGCGCACCAATTTAAAAGTAATTTGTAGAACACCTTCGTTCTAGTTTTGATAGATTTTTTTGAGTCCTTTTCAGGTTGACTAGTCACGGCATAGAACGGTGGCGCCAGCCTGTGGAAATTTATTTGTGTCTTTTTATTTCAGGGTCTGTCAAAACCCATACGTGTGATTTGTGTGTGTGACTGTGTCAAGTGTGTGTTGATTCTACGTGAGGAGGGGGTAGAGGTCCTACCGCTCTCATATTTTTGCTGCTGTTGTATTTTTTTGTTGGAAAGACAGGGTGCTCTTGGGAGACCGCTGTTTCTTGTCCATATTTATTCTGACACACACACACGTATTATTGTGCTTTGGGGCACACTTCTTCGAGATTCGACCCCATGTCCGGGGAGGTCGAGGTTATTGACACGAGGGTTGACAGACATGCAGAGTTCCACAAACCGCCCGTTTTGCCTGGTGACTTATTTTGATAGGCAGTCCTGATTTGTCCGACTGACCCCTGTAAGCTTTCATGTAGCAAACCTGTTCATTGTGATGGTTATTTTTTAAGCCATAATTAATTGGGGAGTTCGCCATGTGTGTAACGGCTTGTTGTACGTTGCATGGGTAAAATATTGTATTTAATGTAAATGTTGGCTGTGTGCCTATTGCTTTGTTTATGACTCGATTCATGTAATTTTTGTGTGTCACACCTGTGCGGTGTAGTTGTAGAGTTCTTGTAATTTTTTACAGCGGTCATTTGTGTATTTTTTATTGGTCACGTGTTAATGTACTTGTGTTGATTTGTGTGAGAAGTCCTAAGTTTTTAGGCAGTAAATGTTGCTACGGCAATTTGATTCCAATTTCACACGGAAATTATGTGTTTGTTTATATTAGATTTAGGAAGTGTCGGTTTAATCTTAAGTATTGTAGTTGTGTTCCCCCGTGTCGGTCTAGCTCTAAGAAATGTGGATTCGTTGTCTGAAAGATTATTCTGGATGTTGACCAATCATGCATTCATTGTACACATCGTGATGCATGTAGAACGGCATACGCACATATATGGTCACTTTTGTATTATTTTTTATCTTAGGGACACTTGGTCCAGGTAATTAATCTCTCCAGAGATTTTGGCCGAGTTTTGGCATTTTTATTAAGTGGGAGTCAGATGGGAGTTTTTGTTGTTTTTTGTTAAGTGTAAATATGATGATTTGTTATCAAATTCATTTGTTTTAACCCTGGCTTCACTCTTTCCTGCATGTTATTTTGTTATATGTTACCCTGCAAGTTAATGAAGCGCCCTGACAACAACTTACGATATGAACCGTTACACCCCCCGAAACTGAGTCTCATATGCTTCTTTGCAAGGGTTCAATACATTGTGTTGCTTAAAGGTCAGGAATTTGTGAACACTAATCGTAAAGAAAACGTAATTGCAGCACAAGACATAAAAGTGCCTTTAGAGCTAGAACACGCGGTGCAAATACATAAGGGTGAAAAAAAGATCTGTCTCACCAACAGATACAAACGTGTGACCAACAATTATGTAAAATTTGTTATCAAGAAGAACTAGGTGTTGTATTTTTTGCCTTGTGGACACTTGATAGCATGTGTTTAGTGTGCATTAGCATTTAACACTTGTGCTATATGCAGAAAAGTAGTATCTGCCAGTTAGGGCATTTCTTGCATAAATAGTATAATTTATTTGCCATGCATAGTGCAAAATACCTATATGCACGATATTATTACAAGCTGTTGTAGTGTGTAATAGATATTCTTTTGTATTGTTTATAGACCACTACAATGGATGTTTTGAATGCTGTGGGACAAGCATGTGGCCTGGAGTCAAGGAAGCTCGGCGAATTGCCAGCGCATATTCCATTCCGCATTATCAAGATTCAGAAATTGAAAACAGCATATGGTGATCGCGTACTTTGTGTATGCGAGAATTTTGAGACATTTCTGCCTACACAGTTTAATGATATATCGGAGAGTGCTTTTGATGAAGTGAATAATGCTATAAATCCTGTACACTTAATTTATGAAGGTTTTAAAAACAGTAGGTGTATGGTCCGTTTTAATTAAATGGAAAAAAAACAAATGTGAAAGAATAATGGAAAATATAAGTGATGACAATAGACTCAAAGAAAAAATAAAATAAAATATGTGTATAGAATAATAATGTTTTAGTTGTTAGTATTGCATTTACAAATATTATGATGAAACCAAAAAAAGTATATAATGTTTGTAAATAAATGTTAATCATGTTACAATGGTGTTTTATTATATACAAAGTTAGAATATTTAACATTGCAGAGTATACATGATTATGACAATAGATGCACACTAAATACAACTCTTTCTCTCCCTACAATAGTCTGTAATAGTTTAAAAAACAAGGCTTGTTATAGATCTTTTTATAGCAATGTCCATTCACTGTTGTTTTCAAAAACTGGGGAAGCCGCAATGGGTTTATAGGCATAAAAACCTTATTTTTATTACTATTTAGTCATTTTGATCCTCTTGCAATACTACCTTTTGCATTCCAAGAGCAGATAACCTAGCTGTTCCACTCCTTAAAACAACAACAACAACAACAACAAGAACAACACTACCTCTTGCATAGTTTGTGATATTGATGGCTCTTGAGACATGGACGATGGATTAAACATAACTTTTAGAACAGGGGTTAAACGTTGCTCAATAAACAATCCACTATTTTGAGTAGCAATATGGTTTTCTTGACTTTTTGTCGACAGCAACTGTGTTTTACACAGTACATCACATTGATGATCACTGACACTTAAAACCTCACTATTTTTACTTTTTAGGTAACCACGACATTGTTTGGTACATTGTTCTGAACAACGCCAAATAACAGTTCCATTTTTATTGGTTGGTTTCACAATATATGAATATCCTTTACAGTATGCATAAGGCTTGCCATACCTATTCACTTATACTAACATCTCAACTGTCAAGCATAGACTAAGCACTAGTAAATTCAACTTGGTAGTAAGAATAATAGTTTAATGTGTGTTCAAATATGGTAAGCGGTTCCGTAGACCCATTACACAATAATTTCAGCACGACGAAGCTCTTGTTCAATTTCTTTGAATTCCCAATCGTGACCGGTATGCCCAGCTTGTTGTAAAGCATGCAAGTGCCGAAGCCGTTGAATTAGCTTACTGGGTTTGTTCCAGTATTCAAATTTAACAAATGGTTTTTAGGTGTAAACAAAGCATTATCATTATCATCATCATCATCATGATCATCATCATTATCATCATGACCATCATCACTATTACTATATAGTCCTTTTTGATCCTCTTGCAATACCACTTCACTTATAGTCTGTGTTGACTTTGATAGTGTTGAAGGTTTCTTGGACGTTGACAACTGTCCTAACATGACATTTTCAGGACATGATATGTGATTTTGAACAAACACTGCACTATTTTGAGCAACATTATATATTTTCCTGCACTTGCTTTTTAATCTTGGTTAGAGTATTTTGCCCATTTAAATGTGTATTAATTAGGGATTCACAATGATGCTCGTTTGAAATAAGTACGTTGGAGTATTTTCTCTTAATCATTCCTGGACAGTTTTTAGATCGTTGTTTTGAACATCGCCTAATAACAGTGCCATTTTTAATGGTTGTTTTTAAAATATATGTATATCCTTTATAGTAGACACATGGCTTACCATGGCTGGTTGTTGAGACTTCCATATTAACTAATAAACATGAATTATATTTTAGTAAGGTCACTTAAGTAATAATAACAGTAAAAATTAATAAAGTGGATTGATATTTTTGAAAGATGGATTTTTTAAGTACTGTTACTGTGAAGAATAATATTTTAGACTACAAGCGATCTAGACACACTCCTCAATGTCAAGATTTATACTGAACACAAATTTATAGTGATTATCATTTTTATTGACTGTGATTCATAGTAGCCATGGCGTTTTATACTGGGTGCGTTTTATAGCATGCTTTAATTTATAGTATGTACGATTAGTAGACGCGTTTAATACTGGGGTGTGTTTTATACTGATTATGATTTATGCTCAGCGTATTTTAATGAAATCGAATTCACAGAGCGTAATTGATAAAATAACGCAATTTATACTCAATGCGATTGGTAGTAGGCGCTATTGGTAGTAGGCGCGATTGGTAGCAGGCGCGATTGGTGGTAGGCGCGATTGGTAGTAGGCGCGATTTATACTGTGAGGGATTTGATGACATATATAGATATATTATGTTGGCTTACAACACTCTAAAATTCTAAAAATTCCAAAGTACTTTATGGTTCATGATTGACTAAGAGTGTGATAATGGTAGCTAACCTCACCTAACCTAACCACACCTAACCTAACCACACCTAACCTCACCTAACTTGACCTAACCTAACCTCAGCTCACCTCAGATATCACAAAGTTACAGTGTCAATGTTTGCACCAGGTACAAAACATATTTGAGACACTGTAACTTTGTGATATCCAAGGTGTGCTGAGGTTAGGTTAGGTCAAGTTAGGTGAAGTTAGGTTAGGTGAGGTTAGGTAAAGTTAGGTTAGCCATAAAAGTAAGCCACCAAAAATTAAAATGTATATGGAATAATATTTCTCATGTATGTATGTATTCTTTATTGTCAGACAGAAAGACTCCACTAGTGACAATATAATAATTAACAATAAAATTTACAATTATAAACAAAACAAAAAGAGCAAACACGTACAAAAATAGAAATACACTTATCTATTATAAATCAGCAACCACAACCATACAGACACGCACTCAAACATCCTATCTCAAGCATTCATTCCTGCAATCCCTTTGTACAAGAAATATTACAATAATTATTACAGAAAAAACTATCAACAGTAAACGAATAAAGGCAAAAATATAAAATAAAAGATAAGAAGAAAAAGTTCAGAAACTGGGGAAAGTAAACAAGAGAGACATTCAAGGATCTAGATAACAGCAAACCAAAAATACATTACTTCAGTCGCTCGTACATTCAATCAAAAAATCAATCAACCATTCATTCACCCACATGTTCAATCAATCAACGCAAATAGAAATTAACACAATATGCATACACTATTTTACAGGCCACTTGAGATATTTCCCATAACACTTGATAGAGAGTCGAAGTGAATATCAGTAGCACTTTTACTATCCATCAAGCTGTATGTTGACTGCAACCGGATCAGACATGAATTTTTGTGCACATTAATTCTCGACCTGACCCCATTGAACGTGTAATTCCGTCTGGTTGTTCTCTGAGGGACGTGAAAACCCAAGTCAGCTAGCAACTGATTAGAGTCAATTCTGCCATTTACCAGCTTCCAAAGAAATCTCACGTCACCCACTGTGCACCGACTGCTAAGTGGAGGAAGACCGTACACGTTGCAATAACTCTCATACTCAGCTCTATGGTACGGTCGTTCACCCCTGTAACAGAGACATTTAATAAATCTCTCTTGCACACGTTCGATAGCGTCAATTTTATTTCTGTGAAAGGGATTCCAGATCACACTACAGTATTCTAATTTAGGCCGAATGAGTTACTTAAATAATTTGGATAGAGTTATGTCCGAAAAATAATTTAAACAATTTCTTTTTAAAAATCCCAGGATCCGGAAACTTTCACGACATATTTTTGAAATATGTTCATAGAACGAGAAATTATTAGTGATTGTCACCCCTAGATCTTTAATGGTTGACACTCTACCTAGCGTTTCATTTTTAATACAATAATTAAATCTGGGTAGGAGGTTACGTTTCAATGACACTGACAAAACTTTACACTTTTCAGTATTCAGTTTCAGTTTCCATGTTTCACACCATTCACTGAGTTGGTGTAGGTCTTGTTGCAACAATTCACAGTCATTTATAGTACTGATGGGCTGTTGTTGTTTGAGTCTTCAGTCTTTTGACTGGTTTGATGCAGCTCTCCATGCCTCCCTGTCCTGAGCTAATCGTTTCATCTCTACATAACTACCACACCCTACATCTGAGGCAATCTGTTTAACATATTCTAACCTTGGTCTACCCCTACAGTTCTTGTCCTCGACCCTTCCTTCCATAACTAAGCTTGCTATTCCTGGGTGTCTTAGTATGTGTCCTACCAACCTATCTCTTCTCTTCATTAGCAGTCGCCAGAAACATCTCTCCTCTCCCACTCGTCTTAATACCTCTATGTTTGTAACCCTATCTACCCATCTGATCTTCATCATTCTCCTGTAAAACCACATTTCAAATGCCTCTATTCTCCTCTTTTCTGCTGCACCAATAGTCCAAGTTTCACTTCCATAGAGCGCCACGCTCCAGACAAAGGCTTTCAAAAATGACTTCCTAATACCTAAATCTATATTCGATGTCAGCAGATTCCTTTTTTGTAGAAAAGCTTTCTTTGCCTGAGCCAACCTACATTTTATATCCTCTTTGCTTCGTCCATCACTGGTTATTCTACTTCCTAAGTAACAGAAGTCTTCTACTTCCTTCAGCTTTTCACCTGTCAATTTGATCTCCATAGAGGTTTCTGATTTATTTCGGCTGCATTCCAGTATTTTTGTTTTATATTTATTAATTTTCATCATGAATTCTTTCTGTAAGACGGAGTCCATACCATTCAAAAACTCATTCAAATCCTCAGGCTTGTCGGCCAAGATGACGATGTCATCAGCAAATCTCAGAGTTGAAATTATTTCTCCTTGAATCTTCACTCCCACTTTAAATTTTTCTCTAATTTCCTTCATTGCTTGTTCAATGTAAAGATTGAAAAGTATGGGTGATAAGTTGCAGCCTTGCCTTACACCTTTCTGAATACCAGCTTCTCTCTCATGTCCTTCAACTCGAATGACTGCTGTCTGGTTTCTGTATAGATTGTATATCACCCTCCTATCCCTGTACTTTATTCCAATCGATTTCAAAATGTCAAACAATTTAGTCCAATCAACGTTATCAAAAGCCTTTTCTAAGTCTACAAAAGCCATGAACGTTCTCTTATCTTTCCTTATTCTACCTTCCAAAATCAGCCTAAGACTTAGTACAGCTTCTCTTGTTCCTACATTTCTCCTGAGACCAAACTGGTCTTCACCCAACTCCGTTTCTATCTGGCTTTCAATCCTCTTGTAAATTATCCTAGACAGGATCTTTGAAGCATGAGTAATCAAGCTGATTGTACGGTAATCTTCACATCTGTCAGCTCCCACTTTCTTTGGTA
The DNA here is from genome assembly GCA_946902985.2 of Meconema thalassinum. Taxonomy (NCBI): domain Eukaryota; kingdom Metazoa; phylum Arthropoda; class Insecta; order Orthoptera; family Tettigoniidae; genus Meconema; species Meconema thalassinum. The sequence goes on from OX336398.1 coordinate 211,501,998, forward strand.
TAGGGATGATTACATTCTTCTTGAAATCAGGGGGTACCTCACCTGTCTCATAAATCCTACACACCAAGTGAAATAACCTGATCAGACCTTCATCTCCTATGCAGCGTAGCAACTCAATCGGTATATCATCTATGCCTGGTGCTTTGTTCCGGCTTAAGTCTTCCAAAGCTCTATCAAATTCTGATCTCAATATTAAATCTCCCTTTGCATCCTCATCAATTTCCTCCTCCCTTTCCATTACATGATTCTCAATCTCCTTTCCCTTATACAAACTCTCTATGTAAGCTTTCCATCTCTCAACCTTTTCTTCCCTGTCTGTTAGAGGCTTTCCATTTGTGTCCTTAATATTACAGCACTTAGTCTTCTTTTCCCCAAAAGTATTCTCAATCCTTCGATAAGCTGTGTCTATACCTAATTTCAGACAATTTTCTATACCTGCACATTTCTCTTTCAACCATTCTTCTTTCGCTTCCTTGCACTTCTTGTTAACCTCATTTCTCAGACGTCTGTATTCTGCTTTCCCCTTCTCATCTCTTACATTCTTGTGTTTCCGCCTTTCATCCATCAATTCTAGTATATCCTGAGTGATCCACGGTTTTCTACCTATACAGTTTAAGATCGTCAGCGTACAACAGGCACCTAGAATTATGAATTATACGAGGGATATCATTTACAAAAAGTATAAAGAGCAGAGGGCCCAATACAGATCCTTGAGGGACACCGGAAGTAACGTTAACAGATTTAGACTTATTATTATTAATTACAACTGATTGGGTTCTATTTGAGAGGTAGCTTTTGAAGAAACGTAAAAGATTACCAGTTATACCAAAGTTTGAAAGTTTATGAAGCAGTAGGTTGTGATGTACGCTGTCGAAAGCCCTAGAGAAATCAGTATAGATAACATCAGCACTACCACGGTTATTCATAAAGGTGGATACATCATGAGTGAAGACTGCTAGGTTGGTAGCAGTGGATCGCCTAGGAAGGAAGCCGTGCTGAAGTTCAGTGATGAATGGTGACACGTGAACGTACACTTCGACCCGAACAATTGATTCAAAGACTCACGCGAAAATAGACATTAGTGATACTGGCCGGTAATTTACTACCTTCTACCTGGAGCCTTTCTTTAACACTGGGGTGATATGAACTGATTTTCAGTAATCCGGAAACACTCCTTCACCGATGGCTTGGTTGAATAGAATGTAAAGTGGACGAGATAGCTGGTGGCATAAAGATTTAATTATTTCTATAGGAATGGCATCAGGACCGGGAGACTTGCCAGAGGATAGATTATGTAATTTATTGTTGATGCACTCTTCGGAAATATGGAAGTAAGAAATGCTGTCGTTACTGGAGGGTGGCAGATCAGGTAATGGTGGCGGTATAGAATTTACAGGAAGGAATAAGGTTTCGAAATAATCAGAAAACGGCTCACAGGCAGAGTTTGCATCAGTACTGGTACGTCCGTCGTACTCGAGCGAGACTGGTAATCTGGTGTTCCTAGATCTCTGCTTAATGAAGGACCATAGTCTGTTGGGAGTAGTTTAAACACTGGAGTCTTTGTCTTCCAGGTAGGCGTCATACTTTCGGCGTTGAATTTCTTTGAATTCGAGTCTCCTGACCACAAATTCAATTCTATGGCATTCCAAAGAAGAGCGTTTCCATTGACGATGAGCCCTATGTTTCGAGTGTAGCGCGCTGATTACATGTGCATCAAACCTAGGTGGATAACGGTAGGGATTAACCTTCACACGAGGAACTGCTTCTCGAACTGCGGACATCATGAGATCATAAAATATCTCACAATTCTCATTAATGTCGTTCCTGATATCAAGGAGGGACCATGGGCAATAATCCAGCAGAAGTTTCAGGTGGTTCATGTCTGCTTTCTTCCAGTTAAAAATTTCCCTACGAGGTGGTTTTTGAAATAAACTAGTGTCGTGAAAATCAATGTTCCATATTAGAGCACTATGGTCGGATAGAATCCACCCCGGTTTTTCTAACTCTACAGACTGAGAGATTTTAAGAATATTAGTAAACAGTAGATCGAGGTAGTTTTGTCCACGCGTGAGATGTGGATTCAATTGATGCAGAGAGAATTCCTCAATTATCTCGCGGAAGATAGAGTTCACTGCACTTTCAGTTAGTTTTAAAGGTATGAGAGAAGGCCCTTCCTGCTGTCCCCATGAGATGTCCGGCATGTTGAAATCCCCACACAATATAACTGTATCCTTGTCCTTCAACTGGGCGTGCACCCGGCTGAGTGAGGTATGTAGCTCCTCCAGGCGGTTTAACGAGGCAGGCGGGGGTAGGTACACACAGCCCACGAACACACTAGACCTTCCTTGGATTTCCAACCAAATAATCTCGCATTCACTTTCTAAGTCCGCTCTTCTCCTAGCACAAAACTGAGACTGCGTAGCAATGACAACACCACCCCCACGCCCAGGCCTGTCTCTTCTAAATATGTCATGAGTCCTAGAAAAGGCGAGTTCTGAGTCAAGAAAACTGTCAAAAAGCCAAGACACATTTAAGGCTATTATTGACATATTATTAAAATCACTGCTGCTCAAATCTACTTTGTCCAGCTTGTTGGCCCCGCTCTGTGTGTTCTGAAAGTATATGGACATAGATCTGTTCGAACCCGGACCAGGATTAATTTGTACATCACCTGACAGTAGAAGAAGCATGAAGACTGTGGTCACCGTTGACGTTGATGTGACCGTACCTCTCCTAGTTAAAGGGCTGGCTCCTTTTAGCAGCATGGCAGGCGACAATCCATCAGCAGAGAAACAACAAAAATTAAAACTCCGATTGGAGCACTTCCAGTTTACTGAAGCTTCATAATTATTTTCACAAATCATGGACACCCTCACATCACTACCACTCACAAGAAAATAACTAGTTTATTTTCTTTCATCTTAGTCGTTTACCCTCCAGGTTGGTAGAACCCAAGGATTCAGCGAGAGAACTCACCACTACCGCCTCTACGGGCAGTGTCCTAGAGCTGGGAACATCTAATCGGAGTGGATACAACTGGTGAGGTGTCTTTGGCACCTCGCCCAGACGGCCTCACCTGCAAAGCGAACAGGGGCCTCACGGGGGAAGGTATTGGATGGTCAGGATGGATAGGCAAGGAAGAGAGAAGGAGGCGGCCGTGGCCTTGAAGAAGGTACTGCCCCCGTAAATTGAATTATATTGAGACCACGATGGCTATATTGGCAAATGTGAGTAAAGTTATGGATGTCATAGTTGTGACGTGGATATTCATGACGTAGGCACGGATGACGTAGACTTCATGCAAGTAGGCTGGTGGAGCTGAGATTCTTGGTGACGTCATGATTTTGTTCGAGAAAGATCTGAGATTTACGACGCAGTCGCAGGAAACAAGGTATTGTGCTAAGTAAGAAGTTACGCTATTGGAGGAAAGGCTCGAACTAATGAACGATAGTTTGGAAGGAAGACGGAGATTGCTGAAACTACGATATTTAATTACTTTTGGCATGCAGATTTGTGGAAATCTATTTTCAGTTATGGCATTGATTTGGAATTTTGAAGAAATTAATTTTGAGTTTTTGAAATTTGAAAATCCGTCAAGTATAGCCAAAGTTAAAACTTCTAGCAATGACGGAGCAACAGGCTATGGAAGGGATGGATACGCCCCTTAAGAAGTTGATAAAAGGTCGTGCACAGAAGAGAGGAGCTCTCATACCTCATATCGTCATATCTGATATTCTGATACCGCATATATATTTCTGAGGTCAGATAGTCATTTTCGAGTGAATAAGTGAGGCAAGTCGTCTGCAGCGTGTGGTTAAAGCCCGGCGCATCGAACGAACACGGAGCAATTCCATTTTACGCTGTTTGAAACTAGGTGAAATTAAAACGCACACATTAACGTTTCTTCCAGATAAGATATCAAGAGTTAACTTCAGCCTTTATTATAATTCAATTGGGCAGTACAACATTGAGGTGTGTAAAGGATTTGAACAATTTCACAGTTATACTTTGAAAGATATTGGCACTTTAAGGCTGCCAACAAAAGTGATTTTCTCGCCACATGAGAAACACTTTTAAAATTCCACATTATACACTACGGCTGACACGTGGATTGCAACAGTGATATTGAAGAATACGTTTGGTAATACAACGATACATTCTACCATGGAACATTATAATCTGGTAGTGCTTTCAATGATTATAACAGAAGTTGAGATGGAAGGCTAAGGCTTTAATGCAATTGGGACATATATCGATGGAGTGAAATAACAGCATGGAACTTCGTTAATCGTCTTTCTACAAAAGCGAGCATGTAGTGAACATCCAACTACACTCATGCATCGTGAATCCATCGCTGAATTATATCAAATGACAGTGGAAATATTTTCATACTCCACGATTATGAATATTTCTGCGGAAATAACTACAATTAACTTCATGGCGAATTGCGACCAGAACTTCAGGGAACTTTCAAGAGAGGCCAGGGTGGACCCGGCTCACAAAGAAGAGTTTTGCCAGAAGGATGTCTTTCGTATACATGGAGCAGTGCAATTTCCGGAGGAGGAAGCAGTTCGATTCTCCGAGGGCGCTGATTCCAGGTTCGAGGACGGAGCACATCTTCACGCTGGTGAACTGGAACCAACAGCAGTTTTCTTTGAAAACTTTCCTCTAGAACTTCAATCAACAGATAAGGTAGTCGTGAACGTTTCTTGTATTATTTGAGTCATGTAGCGATATCTGAGCAACCATTTTCCCCATATTTTCTGTCCCATTTATTTGTGCCCCCATTTTCTTGCTTGACATTTCTGTACTCAGTACACTTCGATGATTTATGCCTTTTTCTACGATTTTTTAAGACATTGTTATATCATTAGCATACTTAATTAATTTTGGATCAGTTGAGACTGATAATTAATATTTTTCAGTAATTTGCATATTTTTGTAGTCACGATTTGACTGTAAAGTTAATGATTTGCTATGGCAGATTTGAATTCAGACAGCGTGTCATTTTATTAAAGAAATTCTATTCAGTTAATTACTTTGACCAATTTTCTGTCATCCTCAAGAAAGAAGAATGATTAAATGATTTTAGAGCGTTAAATCTATTACGTTATCGACGATCTTTGAAATACTAGCCGTCTTATGAACATGATTGCAACATAGACATTTATCATTGCATTATAGACAATTTTATGAAATATGAACTTTGATTACGATTTATTGAATACACTATAGTAATGAACATTTGATAGGAGTTTTTTCTCAATTCTAGATTGGAACAATAATGTTTGCATTCCACAATCTAATTGGATTCTATTCGACTATTTATGCAGTTTAGATGAACTTTGATTGAAGATAGTATTTTTATACTACGTTACTTTGATGATATTAATCTCAATTTTGATCGACCAGGGAGGAGTGTCTAATCGTATTTGCTATTAAATTTATTTGTGATTGGCAAATTTTTACTTCATATCGATTCATGAATGAAACCCACGAAGGTTAAATAATAACAGTCATTAATACAATTGATGAATATAAGAATTTTTAAAGAGGAACAATGGATGTATAATCGTTAGTTCAGTGGACGTGTAAAAGTCGCTGATGAATAATGCCCTTGAATAGTGAAGGAGGTTCCCACACTAAGATGAATGAAGTTGTTGAATTTATAAGTGGAGGTTTTTGTATGTAATTTGGAAGATTTTGATGCCATATATATGAAGATATATGATGAATTCTGGGCCAATTTTTATGCAATTTTGTGCGTTTTGGGCGAAGTATTTTTCCGCTGAATGTATTGTCCTGGTTCTTTGAATGTTATTCATGTGAAGATACTGTTAAAATTAACAAGAGTGTTAAATAATTTGAGATGAAGATTTTGAATGGAGGTTACCGTCACAAATAATTGTAATAATTATTAAACCTTATTAAACCTGAATTTGACAGTTAAATATAACTAACCTTCATTGGTCGATTATATCACCACGATTTGAGTAATTATCAACCGGATAAACGTGTGGTTTAATGTATTTCTTGTATAAATAATATAAACAATATTAATATTGGAAATAATTTTGTAAATATCTTTGATAATAATTTGAAATGAAAGGGATTAGTAGAGGCGTGTATGTAATTTTCAATTGTCATTTGACATTGTTATAAACAATTTATTATTGTTATAAATAATTAATGAACTTTTGTTATTAACATTAAGAGTTTTGTTATTATACTCTAAACAACGCTAATTAAACAAGTGGTTTGAACAATTAATCATGATGTGGGATTATTAGAGTATTCCACTGGTGTTTGAATGGAGCATTTAAAAGATTTGCGTGACAATATTTGAGTTGAGAAGTGGACATTTAACGTGTTTTGAAAGGAGAGCTAAGCTCTGATGTAACTCGCATATGCTAGGGTTGAACGGACGGGTGAGTCCACTTTGACGGTGCAGGTGCATTGCAGCTGGCCGGACAACTGTATGATAGAGGCCAAGGACGTCTCCATAATAGCCTTGTGGCTATAAATAAAATGTGAAGTATATAAACACGCAAAACAATTGCTATATGTGTCTCGTCTCAAATCCCGTTTCCATTCCAAGTGCATTATAATTTTTACGTTACTTTGAGCTTGAGAAAGCTGAAACATTGTATGTATAGTATACAAGTCCTACAGGAGGACATGATTATGTGGACGATGGCTTCTGATTGCCACGTGGATTTTGTTGTTTTATTTTTTTGTTAATTCATTCTTTATGTGAAATAAATTATTGTGCAGTTTAAAGTTTCTCGTCTTCGTTCTGGTTCATTTTAAATATCATGGTGGAGGTTATTGTGAGGGCATACTTTAAGTGATCCAGTTGACAACCCAGTCCCCGAGATAAATTTAAGAGGTAAGTAAAGGTAAGTATGAACCCCCGTATATTTTGGTGTGTTCCACTATAATTTCTTGTTAACTATTGTGCTCTAATCTCGATAGTATCTGTCAGTGTCATTTTCATTGATGTAGCTGTGCCGGTGCGTTTGATTATTGGCAATCCGATTGAGGGGGCGGATATCTGAAAGCCTACTATCCGGATAACGGGGACAGTAGGATTGGCGACCCTAAAACGTGGGGCACGATCAGCAAAACATTGGATTACCAAGTTATTGCAGTAGAATTGACACCGCAATTTTTGTGGAGTGTTCGAATAACATTGGATTACCAAGTTATCGATGTCAAAGGGATTGTGAAGACTCAAATAAAGAGGTTGATTCTTTGTTAGATGTCTTGGCCAATTGTAGAATTTGAGAGTGCGATTATATAGGAATAAAATGTTGTATTGTATTAGGAAAATTACACTCAGAAAAGATCAGATCTTATACAACTTGAGAGAGGTTAAATAGGCTGGAAACTTAGAAAAATTGCCTATGATCTGGAATCTTATTTTATTTGACCGGCTTATGACATGTTTAGTCATATTAAAGATAAAATTAAACTATTTGGATTGTAAATGTAAATTATTTGTGTTAGGATATTTTAAAATGAACCAAAGGAACTTGAACATGTGCTTGAGTTTATTTCAACATGAAGTGTCTACGAAGGTTAATTGTAAGTTAGATTTAAGACAGAAAATTGCTCAAATTTATATATGGTGAAAGATGTTGCTCAGATGTTGTTATTTTGCTCTGTTTGATGTATGTCCCTAAAGCAGTTTATTATTGAAATATTATTGAAATGGCAGATGAGAGTCTGAGAATGATGTTGGAAGAAATGAAAGCTAGCATTAATGAAAGTATGAAGGAGATGGAAGCTAGGCTTACTAGTCGAATGGAGGAGAATGCTAGTAATATGTCTGCTAATTTGAAAGCTAGCATGAATGAAAGTGTAAAGCAGATGCTGGATGAAAATCTGAAAGTTCTTCAGACCAGTTCTGCAAACTTAGAAAATAATGTGTCGCGTTTACAGACCAGTACCCAGGGAATCGAGAATGCCGTGAGTGACATTCACAAAAATGTTTCTGATGTTAAAATAGATGTTTCTAAGGTACAGAAAGATCTTACTATGTTGAATCTTGATGTTGCCAATGTCCGGGGTGATATTTCATGTGCTAGAGCTGAAGTAATTGTTGTTAGGAATGATGTTGCTACTGTACAAGACAAAGTAGAGGAAGTTCAAAAAGAGGTTAGAAATGCTCGAACTGATGTGTCAATTGTTCAAGTAGACATCAATAATATTCATTCAGATGTTAACGATATGCAAAGCGATATCAATAAAATACAAGTAGAAGTGAATACTGTTTTTGTAGACATTGCTAAAGTTCAGACTGATGTTAACAAAGTTAGGGAGGAAATTGAAACTTCAAAAACACTTTGTACTCGTAACATTAGTGCATTAACAACTCGGTTAGTTGACGAGTCTGTTAGGACAACAGCGTCTTTAGCTGGTTTAAAATACGATGTAGAGGTCATGAGAACCCAAGTATTAGATCACAATCGTTTACTTAAGGAGGACATAGAAGTAGATATCGCGGAAATGTTAACTGCAAATGTAACGGTTTGGAAAGAGGAATGGAACAGGTCAAGTGGGGAACATGTTGATCAGATTCAGGAGCGAATTGAAAGAAAACTTGCCAGTACACAAGTAGACATTAATAATGAAGTAGTTCAGATTAGGAAAGACTTGAATGTATGGATGGATTCGCTATCCGAAAAGCAGGTAGAGGATAGAACTCAACTAGGTCAGGACGTGCAAGCATTAAAAACTGCGTTAGAGGAACAGATTCATAAGGTTGTCTCTGATGTTAATGAAACTACGAGCAAACTGCAGAATTTGAAACTAGGAGAAGCTAGCATTATGGAAACCTATAAGGAAGAGTTGATTAGGAAAGTCATCACGGAAATCACAGACAAGGATACTGAAGGATTGACTGGTGAAGAGGATAGAAATTACGTGAGAAGATGAAACCTCGCTACAGAAGAGAGAGATATTAGTCCTGAGGAACGTATATCCAGATTCAGGGAAGAAGAAGAGGATAGGAATATTGAACCTGAATGGAAATATCGTGACAGTGGGAAACATTATATGGATTCATATCCGAGAAATGTGACAGTCATCCGGAACTTTGAAGACAAACCTCAAAAATTTAGCAACACTGATAGTCTCACACCGATTGAATATATCAGGAATCTTAAAGACTATGTCATAGAAGCTCACATTCCTAGAGAGAGAGAGATGAGAATCGTAGAAAGATTTCTAGCTGGAGGACCCCTCGAATGGTTTAGAGCATTTCGGTACACTTTCAGCAATTTTGACGAATTTGCAGAGGCACTGATAAAACGATTCTGGTCAATAGAAGCTCAGAATTCATTAAGAGCTGAGGTATACTCGAGGAAGTATTCAGGTACTCTTCCAACACGGTACGCTGATTTCTTCACGAGCCAGTTATCACGCTTGAGATTTTTGCAACCCCCATTGTCAACAGAGCAGTTGATAGATGCGATTTCACGTATGCTGCCTGTGGAAGTAAGAAGACTAATCATATCGTCAAATATCAGAGATTTGACAAGTATGGACGAATTGGTAAGAAGGCTTGACTACACGAGTCCAATGCCAAATTTGGTACAAAAATGTCAGAGGCACGAATTCAAAGACGTTAATACAGTCTACATGGATCAAGTGCAGCAAACTGATAAGCCTGAGGAAGAAAAAACTGAAAATGTAGGTCCTCACAGGAATCATTATTTCCGCAATAACAGATCCCAAGGTTACCGTCCATATCAGCAAAGACGAGGCTGGAATAATAATAGAGGGAATTATAACAACGGAAGAGGTAGATACTATAACAATGGTTATAATAGAAACTACAATAGAAATAACCAGTACCAGAATCAAAATCAGAATTCTCAAGGTCAGGTTATGACACCCGACAAGTATCAGGAGAGAGAGAAAGAAAGTCAGCAGTATCTGAAGGAATTACGAGAAAAGGAAGCTGAAAATCAAAAGAAAAGACAGGATCTAGTGATCGATCCTGGTCCTTCTACAAGCCAGCAGGGGAACTTTGAGATTGGTAACACAAAAAAAAACGCCAATTTCTCAACGACAGTGAGAAACTATGAATACATTACCACACCACACATGATTACCATTAATGAAATTTACGAAGTAACTGATGAGGATTTATTAGAAGAGAGGGGAATCGTCAAAGAGGAAAGACCATGTGCCTTACCTATTATTTCTGTACTGATAGATGGCCAACAGTATAAAGCTCTTATGGATACTCGTGCAATTATTTCAATCATTTCTGATGAATGCTATCAAAGTCTGTTAAAAGGAGAAAACATGACAGTTTTACCAGTTTCTACCGTCAAAGTGAGAGGAATTTTCCAAGACAAGGCAGTGAAATGCAAGATCCAAGTGCTGTTGAACTTTGAAATTAATGGAAGGAATTACGAACAGATCTTTATTGTGGTGAACAAGATCCATTTCGATATTGTGCTAGGAATCGATTTTACACACATCAAAAAAAGTTTTGCATCACCTCGGTTCCCAGATCTCCGGCATATAGACGTTGACTGTGTATATTGTATCCAAGATACAGTCCCTTTGACTGTTCATAGATGTCACTAAAACTGCTCAAAGATGTAAACAACCATGCATGAGCAGGGCCTATTAGACGGAGGGGGTACGACAGCCGATCAGTTCCAGTCATTCCACCAGGACGAAGGTACGCTGCTCATGTTGTCTGTAGTTCTACCATGCCTAGAAGGTCAATACCGCAGTTCGATCGCGTCCGCATTGTTACTTTGTGTCAAGAAGGGCTCTCAACAAGGGAAGTTTCCAGGCGTCTCAGAGTGAACCAAAGCGATGTTGTTCGGACATGGAGGAGGTACAGAGATACAGGAACTGTCGATGAGAGGCCTCGCTCAGGCCGCCCAAGGGCTACTACTGTAGTGGATGACCGCTACTTACGGATTGCCGCTCGGAGGAACCCTGACAGCAATGCCACCATGTTGAATAATGCGTTTCGTTCAGCCACAGGACGTCGTGTTTCAACTCAAACTGTGCGCAATAGGCTGCATGATGCGCAACTTCACTCCAGACGTCCATGGCGAGGTCCAGCTTTGCAACCCCGACACCATGCAGCGCGGTACAGATGGGCCCAACAACATGCTGAATGGACCCCACGGAATTGGCATCACGTTCTCTTCACCGATGAGTGTCGCATATGCCTTCAACCAGACAATCGTCGGAGACGTGTTTGGAGGCACCCTGGTCAGGCTGAACGTCTTAGACACACTGTCCAGCGAGTGCAGCAAGGTGGTGGTTCCCTGATGTTTTGGGGTGGCATTATGTGGGGCCGACGTACGCCACTGGTGGTCATGGAAGGCTCCGAAACGGCTTTACGATACCTGAATGACATCCTCCGACCCATAGTGCAACCATATCGGCAGAATATTGGAGAGGCATTTGTCTTCATGGACGACAATTCTCGACCTCATCGTGCACATCTTGTGAATGCGTTCCTTCAAGATAACGACATCGCTCGACTACAGTGGCCAGCATGTTCGCCAGACATGAACCCTATCGAACATGCCTGGGATATGTTGAAAAGGGCTGTTTATGGACGTCTTGACCCACCAACCACTCTGAGAGATTTACGCCGAATTGTCGTTGAGGAGTGGGACAATTTGGACCAACAGTGTCTTGATGAACTTGTGGATAGTATGCCACGACGAATACAGGCATGCATCAATGCAAGAGGACGTGCTACTGGGTATTAGGGTTAGTGGTGTGTACTGCAATCTGGACCACAAATGCTGAAAGTCTAGCTGTATGATGGTACAACATGCAATGTGTGGGTCTCATGAGCAATAAAACGAGCTGAAATGTTGTTTGTGTTGATCTCTATTCCCTTTGTATTTAAAGGTTCCGGAACTCTTGGAACCGAGGTGATGCAAAACTTTTTTTGATGTGTGTATATCGAAAGTTGGAGCCATTATTGATATGAAGAATAGGAGTATTAGCTTTAATGATGGGTACATGATCACAGAAGAGATCGAAGAACAGGACGTGAAAAACAGTCTGGAGATAGACCTTAGGGAAGAAATTTTAAATACCATTATCAATGAAGTGGAGAATATAACAGAAATACCCAGTAGAAAAACTGAAGGATTTGAAGAAATTCAGGGGGAATTTGAGGATTTGATAAAGGAATTCCAAGATATTTTTGATGAAAAGCCTGGATTGATTAAAGACTATAAGTATAAGATAAGGCTGACCGAGGAAACCCCTTACCAAAAGAGAATATACCCCATAGCTGAGAAATACTATCAAGAAGTACGAGGGTTGTTCAGAAAAATGGAGGTAGACGGGATTATTAAAAAACAGGCGTCGTCTTAAATAAACCCCATCACTGTAGTGAAGAAAAGTAATAGTCAGATACGTCTTTGTCTCGATGCTCGGACCATCAACTTGAAGATTCTTCCAGAAAATGACCGACCACCTAAGATCAGAGATCTGCTTAGAAAGTTCAAAGGGAGAGCATGTTTCAGTGTTCTTGACTTGACATCTTCGTTTTACCAAGTTCAACTGGAGGAAGAAAGTATGCAGTACACTGGATTCTTATTTGACCAGACGTCATGGGTCTTTGTGAGAATGCCTTTTTGAATGGTCAACAGTGGACCAGCACTTATTCGAGCACTTGATAGCAAGCTCACTGACGAAGTAAAGGAAAATGTAATCTGCTACATTGACGATTTAATTGTATCTTCACCCAACGCCGCAGAACATTTAGTGCATTTGAGAAAGTTGTTTGAAAATTTAAGGGAGGCCAATATCAAGGTCAATTTTGGAAAATGTCAATTCTTGAAGAAGGAGATCAATTACTTGGGGCATACCATTGATAAGGATGGATATCATCCAAACATGCAGAAAGTAGATGCGATTACAAGATTCCCAAAGCCAACTAAGGTGAAACAAGTCAGAGAATTTGTAGGCGCATGCCAATTCATTAGCAGCCACTGTCCGAGATACTCTGAAATTATGGCTCCTCTGTATGATTTACTCAAGAAAAATAATAGATGGAAATGGAGTACCGCAGCAGACGAGGCTTTTGAGAAAGCAAAGGAGATGCTCAGAAACAACGTTAAACTGGAGTACCCAGACTTTGAGAAGGTGTTCTATATAGAGTCTGATGCATCAAGAATAGGCATTAGTGCAGTCTTATACCTAAAAGACGAGGCAGGCAACAAGCACTGCATTGCGTTCACTAGTCGGAAGTTAAAGAAACACGAGGAAAACTACTTTACGACAGAACTAGAAGCGTTAGCTTTTGTAACAGCTTTGCAAGCTTGGAAAAAAATGTTGCTGGGACACAAGGTTATCATTATTACAGATCACAAAGCACTTCAGTTTATGCTGCAAACTGACATGTCTAGTGATAGATTGACACGTTGGGCTTTGTTCACCCAACAGTTTAACGCCACTATCGTCCATCAGCCTGGGAAAGATAACTTACTGGCTGATGCTTTATCACGTAACCCTATCAAAAATGTGCAGATACACCATGTACAATTGGAGCAGCAAGATCAAGAGACCGTTAGGAGGTTAGCCCGAATCGGTGTGTCACAGAAGAGACACGCTCCAATCAGGAAAATGTACAGGTTCCTTAAGGGTTACATGGACAATACTGATGTTGACTATGCAGCTACACAAAGAGATTCACGACACTTTGTCTTGAGTGGAGACATCGTATGTAAGTATGCTGACTCTGCGCATACAAAGCTTCGAATAGTCGTGCCACCTAAACTTGTTGTCAATTTAGTGTGGGTAGCTCATCACGCAACTGGACATGCGGGTTTAGATAAAACTCTTGATACTCTTAAAGAGAGGTTTATCTGGACTAACATGCGTTCCAGTATTGCTAATGTCATTCGTTCATGTGATAAATGTCAAAGAGCAAAGTATGCTTCCGCTCTATTAAAAGGAAAACCTAAGGCTATGATTCCCTCTAAACCAAATGAACTCATGGCGACAGACATATTTGGTCCTTGTCCGAAGGGATATCAGGGTAATCAGTATCTGTTGGTTACCGTGGATGTCTTCTCAAAATTTGTAACAATGAGTCCCATGCAAAAAGCTAACACGAGGAACGTTGTAAGCAGACTGGAACATGCTGTATTTCCAAAAGCTGGTAAACCAGAATATCTTCTTTCGGATCATGGAGCTCAGTTTACATCCTTAGAATTTGCTGCAGATATGGAAAGGCTTGGTATTAAGCACATATTTTCAAGCGTGCGATATCCGGAATCGAATTCTTCGGAAAGATATATGGCTGAATTTTCGAAATTCTGTCGAATTTTCTGTCCGAATGATCACTCTGGTTGGGTGAGATTTGTACCCCTTATTGAGGAATGTCTAAATTCTACAGTGCAGGAGAGCACAGGAGAGGTGCCAATGAGACTTCATCTAGGAAGAAACCCAGAAAGGCCGTGGGATAATCTTTTCAACCACGTTCCTAGAGATCCCGACTTAGGAAGGCAGCAGAGAATAGGCAGAGCGAAAGAACAACTCCAGAAAGCAGCACAAAAACGACTGAAAAGAGTAGCTGGAAAACGTTTTGGTGCTCCCTTAGAAATTGGAAATCTGGTATTATTACGCAGACATGTCAAGGCTGACGTGGGTAAGAAAATCTATCCCAAGTTTGGAATAGTATTTATGGGTCCGTTCAGAATTACGAATGCTTATGGAAACAACTGTTATGTACTCTACGATGATAAGAATAATGTCGTTTATGGCAAGTTCAATGCTGGGAACTTGAAGAAATATTATCCAAGAGTAAGCCAATAATAATTCAATTTCGTGTTCAAGTGAATTGAGATATTTATAACACAGAGTTTAAAAACAATTTGCAACTGTTTTAAAACGTGGTGAAGGGAGAATGCCCCCGTAAATTGAATTATATTGAGACCACGATGGCTATATTGGCAAATGTGAGTAAAGTTATGGATGTCATAGTTGTGACGTGGATATTCATGACGTAGGCACGGATGACGTAGACTTCATGCAAGTAGGCTGGTGGAGCTGAGATTCTTGTTGACGTCATGATTTTGTTCGAGAAAGATCTGAGATTTACGACGCAGTCGCAGAAAACAAGGTATTGTGCTAAGGAAGAAGTTACGCTATTGGAGGAAAGGCTCGAACCAATGAACGATAGTTTGGAAGGAAGACGGAGATTGCTGAAACTACGATATTTAATTACTTTTGGCATGCAGATTTGTGGAAATCTATTTTCAGTTATGGCATTGATTTGGAATTTTGAAGAAATTAATTTTGAGTTTTTGAAATTTGAAAATCCGTCAAGTATAGCCAAAGTTAAAACTTCTAGCAATGACGGAGCAACAGGCTATGGAAGGGATGGATACGCCCCTTAAGAAGTTGATAAAAGGTCGTGCACAGAAGAGAGGAGCTCTCATACCTCATATCGTCATATCTGATATTCTGATACCGCATATATATTTCTGACGTCAGATAGTCATTTTCGAGTGAATAAGTGAGGCAAGTCGTCTGCAGTGTGTGGTTAAAGCCCGGCGCATCGAACGAACACGGAGCAGTTCCATTTTACGCTGTTTGAAACTAGGTGAAGTTAAATCGCTCACATTAACGTTTCTTCCAGATAAGATATCAAGAGTTAACTTCAGCCTTTATTATAATTCGATTGGGCAGTACAACATTGAGGTGTGTAAAGGATTTGAACAATTTCACAGTTATACTTTGAAAGATATTGGCACTTTAAGGCTGCCAACAAAAGTGATTTTCTCGCCACATGAGAAACACTTTTAAAATTCCACATTATACACTACGGCTGACACGTGGATTGCAACAGTGATATTGAAGAATACGTTTGGTAATACAACGATACATTCTACCATGGAACATTATAATCTGGTAGTGCTTTCAATGATTATAACAGAAGTTGAGATGGAAGGCTAAGGCTTTAATGCAATTGGGACATATATCGATGGAGTGAAATAACAGCATGGAACTTCGTTAATCGTCTTTCTACAAAAGCGAGCATGTAGTGAACATCCAACTACACTCATGCATCGTGAATCCATCGCTGAATTATATCAAATGACAGTGGAAATATTTTCATACTCCACGATTATGAATATTTCTGCGGAAATAACTACAAATAACTTCATGGCGAATTGCGACCAGAACTTCAGGGAACTTTCAAGAGAGGCCAGGGTGGACCCGGCTCACAAAGAAGAGTTTTGCCAGAAGGATGTCTTTCGTATACATGGAGCAGTGCAATTTCCGGAGGAGGAAGCAGTTCGATTCTCCGAGGGCGCTGATTCCAGGTTCGAGGACGGAGCACATCTTCACGCTGGTGAACTGGAACCAACAGCAGTTTTCTTTGAAAACATTCCTCTAGAACTTCAATCAACAGATAAGGTAGTCGTGAACGTTTCTTGTATTATTTGAGTCATGTAGCGATATCTGAGCAACCATTTTTCCCATATTTTCTGTCCCATTTATTTGTGCCCCCATTTTCTTGCTTGACATTTCTGTACTCAGTACACTTCGATGATTTATGCCTTTTTCTACGATTTGTTAAGACATTGTTATATCATTAGCATACTTAATTAATTTTGGATCAGTTGAGACTGATAATTAATATTTTTCAGTAATATGCATATTTTTGTAGTCACGATTTGACTGTAAAGTTAATGATTTGCTATGGCAGATTTGAATTCAGACAGCGTGTCATTTTTTTAAAGAAATTCTATTCAGTTAATTACTTTGACCAATTTTCTGTCATCCTCAAGAAAGAAGAATGATTAAATGATTTTAGAGCGTTAAAATCTATTACGTTATCGACGATCTTTGAAATACTAGTCGTCTTATGAACATGATTGCAACATAGACATTTATCATTGCATTATAGACAATTTTATGAAATATGAACTTTGATTACGATTTATTGAATACACTATAGTAATGAACATTTGATAGGAGTTTTTTCTCAATTCTAGATTGGAACAATAATGTTTGCATTCCACAATCTAATTGGATTCTATTCGACTATTTATGCAGTTTAGATGAACTTTGATTGAAGATAGTATTTTTATACTACGTTACTTTGATGATATTAATCTCAATTTTGATCGACCAGGGAGGAGTGTCTAATCGTATTTGCTATTAAATTTATTTGTGATTGGCAAATTTTTACTTCGTATCGATTCATGAATGAAACCGACGAAGGTTAAATAATAACAGTCATTAATACAATTGATGAATATAAGAATTTTTAAAGAGGAACAATGGATGTATAATCGTTAGTTCAGTGGACGTGTAAAAGTCGCTGATGAATAATGCCCTTGAATAGTGAAGGAGGTTCCCACACTAAGATGAATGAAGTTGTTGAATTTATAAGTGGAGGTTTTTGTATGTAATTTGGAAGATTTTGATGCCATATATATGAAGATATATGATGAATTCTGGGCCAATTTTTATGCAATTTTGTGCGTTTTGGGCGAAGTATTTTTCCGCTGAATGTATTGTCCTGGTTCTTTGAAAGTTATTCATGTGAAGATACTGTTAAAATTAACAAGAGTGTTAAATAATTTGAGATGAAGATTTTGAATGGAGGTTACCGTCACAAATAATTGTAATAATTATTAAACCTTATTAAACCTGAATTTGACAGTTAAATATAACTAACCTTCATTGGTCGATTATATCACCACGATTTGAGTAATTATCAACCGGATAAACGCGTGGTTTAATGTATTTCTTGTATAAATAATATAAACAATATTAATATTGGAAATAATTTTGTAAATATCTTTGATAATAATTTGAAATGAAAGGGATTAGTAGAGGCGTGTATGTAATTTTCAATTGTCATTTGACATTGTTATAAACAATTTATTATTGTTATAAATAATTAATGAACTTTTGTTATTAACATTAAGAGTTTTGTTATTATACTCTAAACAACGCTAATTAAACAAGTGGTTTGAACAATTAATCATGATATGGGATTATTAGAGTATTCCACTGGTGTTTGAATGGAGCATTTAAAAGATTTGCGTGACAATATTTGAGTTGAGAAGTGGACATTTAACGTGTTTTGAAAGGAGAGCTAAGCTCTGATGTAACTCGCATATGCTAGGGTTGAACGGACGGGTGAGTCCACTTTGACGGTGCAGGTGCATTGCAGCTGGCCGGACAACTGTATGATAGAGGCCAAGGACGTCTCCATAATAGCCTTGTGGCTATAAATAAAATGTGAAGTATATAAACACGCAAAACAATTGCTATATGTGTCTCGTCTCAAATCCCGTTTCCATTCCAAATGCATTATAATTTTTACGTTACTTTGAGCTTGAGAAAGCTGAAACATTGTATGTATAGTATACAAGTCCTACAGGAGGACATGATTATGTGGACGATGGCTTCTGATTGCCACGTGGATTTTGTTGTTTTATTTTTTGTTAATTCATTCTTTATGTGAAATAAATTATTGTGCAGTTTAAAGTTTCTCGTCTTCGTTCTGGTTCATTTTAAATATCATGGTGGAGGTTATTGTGAGGGCATACTTTAAGTGATCCAGTTGACAACCCAGTCCCCGAGATAAATTTAAGAGGTAAGTAAAGGTAAGTATGAACCCCCGTATATTTTGGTGTGTTCCACTATAATTTCTTGTTAACTATTGTGCTCTAATCTCGATAGTATCTGTCAGTGCCATTTTCATTGATGTAGCTGTGCCGGTGCGTTTGATTATTGGCAATCCGATTGAGGGGGCGGATATCTGACAGCCTACTATCCGGATAACGGGGACAGTACCATCCCGGCATTTGCCCGAAGACGAAGTGGGAAACCACGGAAAACCACTTCGAGGATGGCTGAGGTGGGAATCGAACCCCCTCTACTCATTTGGACCACCCGAGGCTGAGTAGACCCCGTTCCAGTCCTTGTACCACTTTTCAAATTTCGTGGCAGAGCCGGGAATCAAACCCAGGACCTCCGGGGCGGCAGCTAACCATGCTGACCGCTACGCTACGGAGGCGACAAAGAACAAGTTACGTGAAAGAATAACATGAGAAAAACAGTATAAATCGCGTCTACTACCAATCGCCCTTACTAGCAATCGCGCCTACTACCTATCGCGCCTACTACCAATCGCGCCTACTATCAATCACGCCTACAACCAATCTCGCCTGCTGCCAATTTCCCCTACTTTTAACCATGCCTACTACCAATTGCACCTACTACCAATCGCGCTTTCTAGCAATAGCGCCTACTACCAATCGCAATTACGCTTTGAGTAAAAATAGGGCTGAGTTTAAATCATAATCAGTATAAAACACACCCCAGTATCAAACGCGTCTAGTAATCGTACCTACTATAATTTGAGCATGCTTTAAAACACACCCAGTATATATCGCTCCTACTAGCCGTGGCTACTACGAATCACAGTCAATAAAACTGATAATCACTATAAATTTGTGTTCAGTATAAAACTTGACATTGAGGAGTGTGTGTAAATCGCTTGTAGTCAAAAAAATTATTCTTCACAGTACCGGTAATTTAAAAAAACATCTTTCAAAAATATAAATCACTTTATTAATTCTTACTGTTATTATTACTAAAGTGACTTAACTAAAATTTAATTCATGTGTATTAGCTAATATGTAAGTCTCAACACGCAGCCGTGGTATGCCATGTGTCTACTATAAAGGATATACATATGTTGTAAAAACAACCAATAAAAATGGAATTGTTATTTGGCGATGTTCAAAACAACGATCTAAAAAGTGTCCAGGAATGATTAAGACAAAAGACTCCAACGTACTTACTTCAAACGAGCATCATTGTGAATCTCAAATTAATACACATTTAAATGAACAATATACACTAATAAAGGTAAAAAAGCAAGTGCAAGAAAATATATTGTTGCTCAACATAGTGCAGTGTTTCTTCAAAATCACTTATCATGTCCTGAAAAAGTCATGTTTAGACAGTTGTCAACGTCCAAGAAACCTTCAACACTATCAAAGTTAACACAGACTATAAATGAAGAGGTATTGCAAGAGGATCAAAAAGGACTAAATAGTAATAGTGATGATGGTGGTGATGATGATGATGATGATGCTTTGATTACACCTAAAAATCATTTGTTAAATTTGTATACTGGAACAAATCCAGTAAGCTAATTCAACGGCTTCGGCACTTGCATGCTTTACAACAAGCTGGGCATATCGGTCACGATTGGGAAATCAAAGAAATTGAACAAGAGCTTCGTCGTGCTGAAATTATTGTGTAATTGGTCTACGTGACCGCTTACCATATTTGAACACACATTAAACTATTATTCTTACTACCAAGTTGACTTTACTAGAGCTTAGTCTATGCTTGACAATTGACATGGAAGTATTAGTGACTAAGTATGGCAAGCCTTATGCATACTGCAAAGGATATTGATATATTGTGAAACGAACCAATAAAAATGGAACTGTCATTTGACGTTGTTCAAAACAACGTTCCAAACATTGTCGCGGTGACCTAAAAAGTTAAAATAGTGAGATTTTAAGTGTCAGTGATCATCAATGTGATGTATTGTGTGGAACACAGTTGCAGTCGACAAAAATCAAGAAAACCATATTGCCACTCAAAATAGTGGATTGTTTATTGAGCAAAGTTTAATCCCAGTTCTAAAAGTTATGTTTAACCCATCTTCCACGTCTCAAGAGCCATCAGCATCACAAACTATACAAGAGGTAGTGTTGTTCTTGTTGTTGTTGTTTTTGTTTTAAGGAGTGGAACAGCTAGGTCATCTCCTCTTGGTACGCCAAAGGTAGTATTACAAGAGGATCAAAATGACTAAATAGTAATAACAATAAAACCCATTGCGGCTTCCCCAGTTTTTAAAAACAACAGTGAATGGACATTGCTATAAAAAGATCTACAACAAGCCGTGTGTTTAAATACTATAACAGACTATTGTAAAGAGAGAAAGAGTAGTATTCAGTGTGCATCTATTGTCTTAATCATGTATACTCTGCAATGTTAAATATTCTAACTTTGCATAAAATAAAACAACATTGTAACATGATTTACATTTATTTACAAACTTTATATACATTTTTTGGTTTCATCACAATATGTTATATGCAATACTAAAAAGTACCACATTATTATTCTATACACCTATTATTTTTTTCTTTCAGTCTATTGTCTATTGTCCATTATTCTCTAACATTTTGTTCTTTTATAAATGAATTAAAACGGACCATACACCTATTATTTTTAAAACCATCATAAATTAAGTGTACAGGATTATTCACTTCATCAAAAACACTCTCCGACATATCATTAAACCGTGTAGGCAGAAATGTCTCAAAATTCTCGCATACACGAAGTGCACGATCGCCATATGCTGTTTTCAATTTCCGAATCTTGATAATAAGGAATGGAATATGCGTTGGCAATTCACTGAGCGTCTTTCTCTCCAAGCCACATGCTTGTCCCACAGCATTCAAAACTTCCATTGTAGTAGACTATAAACAAAACAAAAGAATATATAATACACACTACAACAGATTGTAATAATATTGTGCATATAGGTATTTTGCAGTATGCTTTGCTAATAAATTAATATATTTATGCAAGAAATGCCCTAACTGGCAGATACTATTTTTCTGCATATGGCATAAGTGTTAAATGTTAATGCACACTTGACACATGCTATCAAGTGTCCACAAGGCAAAAATACAACACCTAGTTCTTGATAACAAATTTTACATAATTGTTGGTCACACTTTTGTATCTGTTAGTGAGACACATATTTTTTCATCCTCATGTTTTTGCACCGCGTGTTCTAGCTCTAAAGGCACTTTTATGTCTTGTGCTGCAATTACGTTTTCTTTACGAATAGTGTTCACAAATTCTTGACCATTAAGGAACACCATGTATCTAAAGTTAGGTATCCAACGGGCGTGTTCAACAAAAGGGTCATCAGTCATCTGCCAATCCACAATAAAAACATAGTGTTTTGTCCCCTTCACCAGTATAAAAAAAACTGCTTCCCTTAGCTCTTTTTAAGGTGTTTTAATATTAATGGCCAAACCGTTTTATAAGATTCTAAACGTTTTTCAACAGACCAGTACTCTGGGTGAGCTAGTGCTTTAGTCTTACCCACTCCCAATTTTTCAAAAGCACATGCCAATTCAACACTGTCTATGGCATATGGACCACATATATCGACACTACCGTTATTATTTATTTGCAATTGAGCAAAGTATGTAGTGGCCAATGGCCTTGTGATTAGGTAAATTGGATACACTGGTATGTTACCCACCTCTTTTCCAAGTATGTAAGGACAACTAGGAGACCATCGCAAAAGGTCTCGAAAGGGATCATCCCCTTACTCCCATTGTGAGAGTTGCACACGACAAAACACACAACGCACTACATCTCTCGGTTCAAGTAATAAAAACTTGCTCCAGCAAGTATATGTGCCGAGAAAAAGCCTACAGGTCAAGATTCAAATATTAACCAACGATCGTTTTCTGATTTTAAATTTAACCCACGTGGTAAACCGACTTGCTCATTTGTTGTATTTGGTACTAAAGCCATGTGTTATAATAAAACTGTTTTATTGCAAGTCATTTACGTTGCACAAGAGCACAGAGCACTTCAACCCTTTGACCGCTGACGTCCGATTGATCGGACGTTCGGAGATCAGCTGAAAAATGCCGACGTCCGATTAATCGGACGTTCTGAATAAATGTATTTTCCAAGTCACTTATTCGCTTTAATAGTTCATAGTACATGTTTTGGTCTCGCAGTGGATTTAATACGACTATATACATACAACAAGTTTTAAGGTTTGTCACACTGAGGAACTTGCTGCTGAGTAACCAAGCGCCAATTCAGCTATAGCAGGTGGGCAACGAACCCATTCACCTTTTACTGGAAAAAGAAAATGGACGCAATTGTTCCGTATACAGCAAGATTAGTATAATTCAAGGTGGTAGAAGGAAAAAGACCAGATACATTTGTAAAGAATGTAATAAGTGTACATCCTTTGTGCCTCTCTAATCACAATTGCTAGGGCGCATAATAAACTTGTGTAAATATTAGGTAATTAGTTTCTTTTCATCCAAAAAGTGAATTCTGGAATGTTCAGCTTGTGTGAAGTAGTGAAATAGACATCAGTAAACATTTTTACTTAAAACTAGCCTGGAAATACAGCCATTTGCATATAATGTAAGAGTTTAGAAAATTTCTTGTTATAGTAATAAAAATAATTATAATTATTGTAGCTGTAATATTTTATAGAAAACTGAAATTTTTCTATCCGAGTTTGGAAACTTCACCTCTCTAAAATAAAGCAGTTTTCGATACTAAGAATATTTTTTATTCTTAATGATTTTTGATCATGAATTTTCTTTTTAAATTTTTAAAGCAAATATTTATTTCAATTATCACTCCATTTAATAAAAATTATAGAATAAGAGTACATTAAGTTACATTAATAAAACACCTTCAAAACAAAGAAAATATCATCCAATATACACACATCAAAAAAAGTTTTGCATCACCTCGGTTCCCAGATCTCCGGCATATAGACGTTGACTGTGTATATTGTATCCAAGATACAGTCCCTTTGACTGTTCATAGATGTCACTAAAACTGCTCAAAGATGTAAACAACCATGCATGAGCAGGGCCTATTAGACGGAGGGGGTACGACAGCCGATCAGTTCCAGTCATTCCACCAGGACGAAGGTACGCTGCTCATGTTGTCTGTAGTTCTACCATGCCTAGAAGGTCAATACCGCAGTTCGATCGCGTCCGCATTGTTACTTTGTGTCAAGAAGGGCTCTCAACAAGGGAAGTTTCCTGGCGTCTCAGAGTGAACCAAAGCGATGTTGTTCGGACATGGAGGAGGTACAGAGATACAGGAACTGTCGATGACAGGCCTCGCTCAGGCCGCCCAAGGGCTACTACTGTAGTGGATGACCGCTACTTACGGATTGCCGCTCGGAGGAACCCTGACAGCAATGCCACCATGTTGAATAATGCGTTTCGTTCAGCCACAGGACGTCGTGTTTCAACTCAAACTGTGCGCAATAGGCTGCATGATGCGCAACTTCACTCCCGACGTCCATGGCGAGGTCCAGCTTTGCAACCCCGACACCATGCAGCGCGGTACAGATGGGCCCAACAACATGCTGAATGGACCCCACGGAATTGGCATCACGTTCTCTTCACCGATGAGTGTCGCATATGCCTTCAACCAGACAATCGTCGGAGACGTGTTTGGAGGCACCCTGGTCAGGCTGAACGTCTTAGACACACTGTCCAGCGAGTGCAGCAAGGTGGTGGTTCCCTGATGTTTTGGGGTGGCATTATGTGGGGCCGACGTACGCCACTGGTGGTCATGGAAGGCTCCGAAACGGCTTTACGATACCTGAATGACATCCTCCGACCCATAGTGCAACCATATCGGCAGAATATTGGAGAGGCATTTGTCTTCATGGACGACAATTCGCGACCTCATCGTGCACATCTTGTGAATGCGTTCCTTCAAGATAACGACATCGCTCGACTACAGTGGCCAGCATGTTCGCCAGACATGAACCCTATCGAACATGCCTGGGATATGTTGAAAAGGGCTGTTTATGGACGTCTTGACCCACCAACCACTCTGAGAGATTTACGCCGAATTGTCGTTGAGGAGTGGGACAATTTGGACCAACAGTGTCTTGATGAACTTGTGGATAGTATGCCACGACGAATACAGGCATGCATCAATGCAAGAGGACGTGCAACTGGGTATTAGAGGTAGTGGTGTGTACTGAAATCTGGACCACAAATGCTGAAAGTCTAGCTGTATGATGGTACAACATGCAATGTGTGGGTCTCATGAGCAATAAAACGAGCTGAAATGTTGTTTGTGTTGATCTCTATTCCCTTTGTATTTAAAGGTTCCGGAACTCTTGGAACCGAGGTGATGCAAAACTTTTTTTGATGTGTGTACATAAATAGTTCAGAAGTTATTACGTAAATTTACCGCAGGGTAAGAAGTGCAGATTAGGCCTTGGCATTATAGGGTAACGACACCGCGTATATGGCCGGCGGTCAATGGGTTAAAACATAATGTATGCTTATTAATGACGCATGACCACATCTAAAAAACAAACAAAATAACGAATCCCACAATCAATCAATCAATCAATCAATACTTGTAAATAAAACTTTAACGTTAATTGGCATTAAATGGAAACGCCATCAAAAAAATATTTGAAAATAATCTGTATGTCGCCAGTAACGGTATACCCATCTACTTATTTTTTATAAAGCTGCAGTCTTTTTCATGCCCCTTTAACCAATACCATGTCATGTCATTTTGTCCAAATTATCTTGTTCAAACCTGAGGATATTCGTTGAGGCCATAGGGATAAACCCATAAATTTAATTTAATTTTGTGTTTAAAAAAATCAAATATGGTCTTATACTTTTCCCGGTCAGCAACCAATATGGTCTTGTACCGGTTGCCAATACATCGTCATTAATCAAGAAAGCAATCATCGTCCAAGTCATGTACAGGTAATGCATTTTTTGTCTAGGGGTTTCAATTGAGGTAAAATGGAATAGCATTTTAAGTTAGACACCTGAGTTTTCAATAGTTCACTGCCTGGAAACAATGGTTGCACTCTAGTGCTTCTCAGGTTTTCAGTGACTGCTATGGCGGTAAAGCTTTTCTCTCCAAGTTTCTAAAATTAAATAAAATAAACCACCATAAATTCCTAAATTCAAGTTGATCCATGCATTTCATAAAAATAATAATATCAAACAAAAATAAAACAAGTTAGTTATAAAAATCTCACCTTCACTTGTACTGGCTTCTTGCTCTTTTCTTCTAGTGGGCTCAAAAGTGCAATGGTCTCTCTCTTAGACATGACAGCTATACCGGTAATCTGCAAACAAAAAAATTAAAACATCATTTGACCTTATCAATAAGTACAAATTTAAGGTTCATTAGCATTACATTATTAAAATAATCATTAATAGGTACTTACCGAAAACAAAAGGATTTTTTCTTCCAAAGTTCTGTTCAGAGCTCCACTGTATACGTCTGTTTGCAGGTCCTGTCAGTGTTTCACTAACACAATCCTTATCAGTCTGCTTAGCAACAGAGAGAGTTGCATTTTCTCAGCATTTTGACCTTCAACTCATCTCTGTCTCTCACATGTTCCCACGCCTCCCCACATTCCTCAAGCGCGGTAAGATTCGCGTACCGTATACTAGTTTCATGTTTTTAATAAGGAACCTAAGTGGCTGCCTCTTATACATCGGTAGTCCTACTGTCTCAGAAACAAAATGGCGGTCCCTACTTAAACGTCACACCTGCTAGCTGCCACCAGCCAAGTAACCTAATACTGCACTTCCTGCCCGCATGCACATTGCTCTCTTATCAGCAACAGTAGCTCTAGCTCTGACAAGGCCTCTGGCTAGGTACCTTATTCAGTCTCCAGCGAGCAGGACTATGTGCTAGCAATGAAAACGGGTGTGTCTTAAACATTTTACGGTAATAATAATAATTATTAGCAAGCGTCCATCCTCAATACATGATCATGTTAACCACATACCTTCACAACGTCCAAGGTTCACTTGGTGATATCCCAAAACCGTCTGCTGTGTCAGAGAGCGGTCTCGCTCATTACCGTTGATTAAAACGTTAAAGATCCCCTTGAGGGTAAAACAAATCTTAGCACGCTCTAAATATTTTTGGATATTCGCATCATTCGTTCGTCATAAGGGAAATATCTGAAAGCTACCCCTCGTCTTGTCGCCCCGTCAAAATAGCCATTTGCTGTATTCACGCTGATCGGCGACAGGCTCGTCCAAACACACCACAGCGGTATCGTCTCTCTCTGTCTACCAACACTTTTTATTTTATTAAATTTTAAATTATTATTACGGTATTTAAAATAATATTATAATATTTGTTTTTCAAACAATAACGATCACATTTCAAAGAGGGCGTCACCCCGAGTCCTTGGGACACCTCGTACACGCCTCTGGCATCATTGGTTCGCGAGATATAACAAAAAGTTTAAAATCACGGTTTTACCAAAAAAATGGGTTTTCCTCCTACTCGACACAGGCATCCTCAGCATAAAGGCAGCGCAGCGAATTTAATGACATGTCATCTTTTGTTCTAGTCTTAGGCGTTCCCGAGATATTACCAAAAAACCAAGTTAAAAAACTTGTTCTACCCCAAATTACGTTTCCAAATTCCATCCATTTTAAAAAATAACCTCACCATCAAATTGAGCATAAAAATACCATTCAAACGATACCACGCAGGCCCCTGTACGACCATTTCTTTACCCTCTTGCAGCATAGCCATACGTATTCAAGCACACATGCGATTGTCCGTAGAACTCTCCAATTGACACTACTACACAGTTTTTGTCCTAGAGACTTGAAATTTTTTTCGGGGGTAGAGGGCATAGGGACCTTTCATTAATGTCAAACAAACGTTTTACTTAAATTCACCGCTTCCAAAATAAAGACACATTAAAAAACAAACATTTTCAAAAAAATTATTTTAAAAATTCCAACGCGCATTCATAGCATAGAGGACGTCACCCCAACGCCAGCAATACCTCATTCGTTAAAGTCCGATCCTGCGTTCGAGAATTATCGCCAGTGTTCTCGAGAAAGTAGGCTGTCATTCTTTTGTCCTACACACTTGAAACTTGCTGTGAGTCTAGACATTCACGTCAAACAAACTTTTATCAAAAATTCACCGTTTCCAAAATAGTGCCAATTTCAAAAACAATAATTTTCAAAAAAAAAAATACCAACACACATTCTAAGCAAAGAAAACGTCATCCCAACCTCGACAACCCCTCGTTCGTTAAAATCTGATCATGCGCTCGGGAGATATAGGCAAAGTTCGTAGGAAAGTAGGCTGTGGGGCAGAACCGCTAACCTAGCTCTACTACCAGTTTTTGTCCTAGAGACTTGGAATGTATTTTGGGGGTAAGAGCGTCAGGACCTTTCATTTATGTCAAACAAACTTTTTTGTAAACTTCTTAGTTTACAAAATAGAGGAATTTCAAAATTCGAGTGTTAAAAAAACACAAAAAATATAAAACTTTGTTCTAACGATCAAGGACATAGAGACCTTTCGTTTGAACTATTGCACAACATTCTATCATGTTTGGTTTTCAAAGAATCGCCTACTTTCAAAAACAAACATTTTCAAATGTTTTTTAATATAATGAGTGGTGGTGTATTCTTTGGAATACACCGTCAGTCAGAGTTAGCTTTTGCTGCTCTTTGATTTGTCTATTTTATTCAATTCCTTCTTCGCAGACATCAACAGTGATCTTTTTTGTATTCCTTATTTTTCTCTTTGTGCACAGTCCTATTTTCTTGAGTCTGTTCTAGATATGTAACTTCCATGGAGAACCTAGAGGCATCTAGCAGCTAAATGCCGAAGTTCTTCAATATCTCCAACCTCAAGAGAACTTCCTCACCAATCCAAGAGGCGTCGTCGTTGTCGCCAGTTAACATCTCTGTGAAGACTGCTTCATGAAGAAAATTTATATTCACTAAGAATTTCATTTTGTCATGTTGTACATTATGATATATACTCTCTTGTCTCCTACCCCCCTCTCCCTTGCTTCCCCTTCCCCTCGTTAACTACCTCTGTCGCGTGAGGTATCTCTCGTTCTCACTTCTCATAGTTCGGCCGTCGAGTACAGTGCAAAGCCCTCCCACGGGCCAGTCTCCTGTCCTCTTGAGACATTTTAAACTAGACGCCATGTCATTTTTAAACCAACCGTCACCAGGAACCATCGCCTGCTCTACTTGAAAAGAAAGCTAAGTACAAAACTTACATGTTTTTAAACATATTTTAATGGTTTTTAAAGAGCGAAATGCTTTTTAATTTACATTTATAGACAGTGTGTGGAATTGCTAACTATTGTGCAATAACCGTCTTTGAGGGATTTTTCTGGGCATGCTTTAGCTATCAAAGCTGGCTTTAAAACGTGTAATTCAGTACTTCTTGTAAAAATTAAAGGGATCATGTTAAACTAACCACTGTCTATAAAACTTAGCTTTCCACCGCGGGACCTCTCTTGCCCCATTCAACCGTCATCATAACTCCAGAACTTTCTACGTCAACCAATCTTTCTCCTATTCAAGCAATCTTGTATTTTCCACGCCAAAATATGGGAATACTTTTCCTCACCGAGGAATTCATGTTACATTAACTGCTGGTCAACAAATAATTTGCTTTCCATCGTGGGAACTTAACCTCATCATTCAACTGCAACCCATAAACTTTCCAACGCAATAAACTGATTCAAGCTCAAATTACACTAAGGGTTCTCCATAACTGCAACAATTTTATCTTGTTCTACGAACCTACATACACTACGTTAGTGAAGTTTTTCAACTTGTTAAAAATTATCAATGTTTCGAATTTACGTGTGTTAAACATCTTCCGCACCGCGTTCGGTTGAGAGAAAATAATTCTGGCCAGGACTTTATCCCAAAGTTCCTACCTCCACTTCCCAATTACCTTTAACTAACAATATATAGTTTAAGATCTTCACCTAGTTAATATTCAAAGAGCCCTCGCTTGCGAGCAAGCGCCCTCCACAATTTGTTCCATTTCGCATTTTGTAAAACTGCTTCAACTTGTGGCTAGTCCACATTTTAATAGTTTCTCCCTTCTAAAACTAGGGAGTTCTACTTTCCCTAATTATAAAATGATTAGCTGATTTGTATAATCCAGGCTTCGTTAATACGACCTGCACATCCTTGTATTTATCAAATTGTTATCTTCAGCTTAAAATAGTGGTAATTTCCACTTGTAATTATTTTCCTCTCTTTCTTTCTTTCTTTCTTTCTTTCTTTCTTTTCCTGTTACAATCAGGAATCCAATATTTGTTTAGCCTCTTCGATTGCCATAAAGGCATTCTAAAAGTACTTGTATCATACCCAACTAAATTATCGAAGTTGTAATTACTTTCCCATTGCCATTACAATCCTCAACTTTCTTAATTGGAAGCACATTTTTAAAATCCTAGTGAGATTTTGGTGCTCGTAATAGGTTTTAAACCTCAAAACTGTTAATTGTTAAGTGAAAACTTAATTTTTTATAGGTCTGAGATTTCAAAAGGTTAGGATTAAATTGTACATTTTATATTTATTAAATTCTCATAATTCTACAAATTGTTAAATAAAAATGTCCAACTTTTCGTTTTATCTCTACCGCTAGAATCACGATTAGGCAGGACCTACTCTTCCCTGATTCTTCCTCTAAGCTTAAGCCATCTTTACGAAAACGTAGAATTCCTCAAACAATAAAGTCTTTACTACTTGTTGCATTTAAACTAAAACTTCAAGTGAAAACATTTTTAAAGATTCTCTCGGTTTTCATAGGCAATTCTAACAAGTCATCGAGGCAAGTATAGCTAGCTCCGCAAGCTTCCTACTTGGAGAGATTTTCTCTCTGAATTATGGTTTGTTTTCAAAATGTAAGTTTTGTTTGAGTTGGGTTTGAGGTCTTCCTCTGTTCTAAACTTTTAATCGGCATTTTGCTGGGTAAAAGCTTAGTTTTCCTTAAGTGCAACTATTGGTATTCGTGTAAGATTTTCGCAAAAAACGATAACAACATCGCTAAAATCCTTAAAACCGCTTTGTCTCTTCACAGTCGGGGAGCATTCGATTGGTTTGCCAGAGATCCAACAGTGCCATTAAATAAAATTATCACTTCTAATTCAAATCTTTCCAGCATTTTTAAATGCATAATTAAATCTAACCTTTCTGAAGGGAAAGTTATTACATCCTTCTTTTCGGCTTACTTTGTCTTACCAGACTTCCACCCGTCCTCATAGTACCCGACTATCGGCTCGAGAGGGAAAGTGCACTTCCCAAGCGCTTGCAGGCAACCTCTATT
Organism: Meconema thalassinum; assembly: GCA_946902985.2. Classification (NCBI taxonomy): domain Eukaryota; kingdom Metazoa; phylum Arthropoda; class Insecta; order Orthoptera; family Tettigoniidae; genus Meconema; species Meconema thalassinum. Next base: position 211,532,979 of record OX336398.1, read on the forward strand.
AATGCTGCGCTCTCCGCTTGCCTTGTGCGAGTCCCCACTAAAGTTAGACATTTCACACGGTTTGCACGGCTAAATTCCTTTTTATATATAAATTTACATAAAGTTTTGTGTTGGATTCTCATCCTATCTACCAATACGTGTCTCTATGCCGAAACCTATCTCCTTTTCTCTCTTATCATCTTCCCTTAGGTAGTGTTATTCCTCAGAAAAACCAACCAAACGTTGGTCCCAGAAACCCGGGAGAATCCATTCGTCAATATCTTGCAAAATACTAATATCTATTTTGAATTTTTCAGCTCTAACTTTACTGTGCAAAGCTGGAGAAAGGGACTGAAGTTGCTCCTGTCTCCTTCGGTGTCTCTCTCTTTCAACTTGTTATCTGCTGCCAGTCTGACAGCATTTCCAAAACTCCACAGTTTCGTAAGTTATACTTTGATTTACCCATTTCATCATGCCTTCCACGGACAAAGACAAAGAAAGTAAGGATGACAAGCTAACTTCCAAACGAGCGTCTTATAAAGGGAAAATTACCCGATTTAAAAAATACATCAAAGACCTTGATCCTTCAGAAGCTCAATTAGATTTATTTAAACATCGTGTAAAAGATTATAAACGATCTTTCGAAAACTATTGCACTATCCAAACAGAAATCGAAACTTGTATGCTCAATCAAACAGACGATCGAGTAGAAGTAGAAAACCAATACTATGAAGGCATAGGCTCTGCTTTTCAAATAATTCGCTAACTTGAGGAGGCCCAGAAAAAGGATGTTTCTGTCCTTAGCCCCCCCACCCCACGAACAGCAAACCTCGTCTCGTGAGGGCACTCACAAACCGAAACCAATGCTTCCCAAAATAAATTTGCCGCACTTCTCAGGAGACGAATCTACGTGGATTCTTTTTACGAACTTTTTTGCTCCCTTATCCATGACAATGAAGATATTCAAGTCATCCACAAATACCATTATTTGAGATCAATTCTCCATGATCAAGCCCTGCAGTTAGTTGAAGCACTCCCATTAAGTGCTGGAAACTACCCCATTGCCTTTATCTTATTAAAGGAAAGATGCGGAAATTTACGTTTACGTATTCAACGCCATATGAAGGCTCTATTTAACTTGCCTTCGTCACAGCATAATGACGTCACTAGCCTTCGTACCCTCATCGATACGACACAACTTCATGTAAAAGCATTATCCCAATTAGATCAATCCACTGACCATTGGGATACTTTCCTAATACATTTAGTGTTTTCTAAAGTTGATTTTGCTACTGTCAATGCTTGAGAAATTGATCTTTCTAATAACGATGATTATTCTTACGAACATTTAGTCACCTTCATAAATGCTAGATATCAACTTTTAACCGCCTTAGCTAACCAAAGTGAACCTTCCCTTCCTATATTCTAAATTTGAATCTATGTCTCTTAAATCTAAGAGCGAATATGCAGTGTCTAGTACCCAAAAACCTGGGTCTAGCTCTTCTAAATCCAAGTCACACGCCTCTGGTTACCAAACTAGGTCTAGTGAACGCCGCATTGCAAGTTCCCTTGCTTTAAATACTAAAAGTGAACCCCGTAAAAGTCTTAACGAACCATTAAGGTGCATACTTTGCAAAGATTCTCACGCATTATACTTATGAAAATCCTTTAAAGACCTGTCAATTGACGACAGAAGGAAATTAGTTTCTCACAATAAATATTGTTTCAACTGCCTGTCACCTAAGCATTCTGTTTCTAATTGCAAGTCCTCCAGACGCTGTTTCCATTGCGAAAAAGCGCATCACTCCTTATTGCATCGTCATGATCAATCGAGGTCATCAGCAGCATCCACTTCTCAAAATAGTGATAATACTAGCAGTCCCAATGCTTCAAAATTTATTCAAAACGCTAAGTCCTTGCGCAGTGCTCAAGTATTAATATCCACTGTTAAAGTAGAAGTTCAGGATAAATTTGGCAACTAAGTTCGTGCACGAGGTCTCCTAGATTCAGTGGCAACCCATGACTTTGTTTCCAACTCTTTAGTCCAAAAACTGTGTCTTCCAGTAACTCCCACTTCTATCAGTGTATCAGGCATTAACAGCTTAAAATCACAAGCTTTGCAATTCTCAAAACTAACCACAAAGGATATTTTTCATAGAAATAATTTTCTCATACTGAATTGCCTCATTCTTAACAGCATTGGAGAAGATACTCCAAGCCACTCTGTTGATACTTCATGTTTAAATATTCCTTCTCACTTAAGGCTAGCCGATCCTCTGTTCAATAAACAAGGTCCCATTGACATACTTTTTAGTGCAAATATTTTTTGGAATTGCCGTCGCAAACAAATTCGTAAATTATCTTCAAATGTGGTTGCCAGGGACACTACTTTTGGATGGATTTATACTGGTCAACTTCCTCATTATTCTCCCAAACCCGAGCCCCAATGTTATTTCGCAAGTACCGATTTGGAACAATTCTGGAAACTTGAAAACATCGATTCCCCTAGCTTAACCTCCTCAGAAAATGAATTCTGTGAGCAACTTTTTGTTTCTACCACTACTCCCACACCCAAAGGCCGATTCATAGTTCAAATGCCGAGATTACTCAATCCTCCCAAACTCACTAATTCTCAACCCAAGTCTTGAAACGTTCTCTTTGCTATCGAGAGTAAATTTAAGAAAGAACCCCTCGTTAAACAACAGTATACAGAGTTTATGGACGAATACGAAAGTTTGGATCAAATGGAAGTTGTCAGCAAAGCTGATAACGAATTAAACCCCCCAATAGAAACTGTATTCTTAAACCATCATCCCGTATGGAAAACCCCTCTTGTTAAGGATAAAATCCGAGTCATGTTTAATGGGTCATCACCTGACGTTAATGGCAACAGTCTCAACGATACCCTCTACTCTGGTCCTGCTATTCAATCCGATCTGTCCACTATCCTCCTAAATTTTCTCTTATTTCCCATAGCTGTCATAGCAGACTTTAAACAAATGAACCGTCATGTTTAAATTCAATCCGAACAGCAAGATCCCCAAAGAATCTTATGGCGTGACGAAACTAGTAAACCCATTAAAATATTTCACTTTAAAACAGTCACGTATGGTCTTAAACCTTCCGCTTACCTAGCCATACGATCCCTACATATGCATTTATACAACCATCACCATCGGCTTTAACTCGAAACCGAGTATAAATCATCTTCCTTCAGTCCAGTTGGTGGATGTGTTTACAGTGAGTAAAGAGTCCAACCCTGGCATGGAACAAGCGTCCACACAAGCCACATAGTATTGCTGGAGGAGGATGTGGTTGGGCTGCTGGAAGTTTCCTAGCTTGACGCTTGGCCTCTTCATGTGTGCGTCGATCCCTTTCAAACGTTTTTTACAGTATCCGAGATGGTACGGCGCCAAGTTGAGCGGTCTTCAGCCAGCGTGTCCCAGGTTTGTGAATCAAGACCTGTCAATTTCAGGTTCTGCTTAAATTGGTCCTTGTAGCACGTCTTAGGACCACCATGAGGTCTGGTGCCATAGAATAGCTCACCATATAGCATTTGACGTGGTAATCTCACATCATCCATCCGATGGCCATGACCTATACATCTAAATTGGTGACCTATTATGGATGATTCTATGCTGTTGAATTGAGCCTTTTAAAGAACAGTAATATTGGTAATGTGGTCTTCCCATTTTATCCTCAGGATCGATCGAAGTTTTTGTAGGTGGAAGAGCTCAAGCTTCCTATAATCACGTCGGAAAAGGTTCCACGTTTCACAGCCATACAACAATGTAGAAATGACTACTGCTTTGTACACCATAAGCTTTGTACTCTTGGACAGATCATTATTCATGAAGACCCAGTGCGCTAATCGTCCATATGCTGCATGGGCTGCGCCAATTCTCTTATCCACATCCTGCTCACAGGTACAGCTCACAGAAATGGTACAGCCCAGGTACGAGAAGTGGTCCACCTGCTCTAATGGCAAATTTGAGATGGAGATATTGAACTGAGGAAGAGGTGTGCCTGGTGAAGGTTGTGCCAAGACTTGAGTCTTATTGACATTTGTGATAAGACCAAAGCGATCACATGCACTTTTGTAACAATTAACTGACTCTTGTAGCTCTTCTGGTGTGAGAGTTGGCGACGCAGCATCATCTGCATACAACATGTTAGTAATATTAGTAACCTGAGTTTTCCTCAAGGAGCGGAGACGAGTTAGGTTGAAAAGCCCTCTATCAAAACGATGCATGACCTCAACATCTGGGATGTTTGTGGGTGAATCATAAAGCATTGCAGCCAAGTACAGCACGAAAAGCGTTGGAGCCAGTACACATCCTTGTTTCAGTCCATGGGCAACAGGAAATTCATGGGACATCTTATTTTGATGGCAAACCTGACCTGTCATGCCATCATGGAGAGCCTTGATTAAATCTACAAAACGCTGAGGGCAACCAAACCGCTTCAGCACCGCCCACATGGCTGGTCTTGGAACCGAATGAAATGCCTTTTCCAAGTGATAAAAGACTAAGAAGAGTGGATTCTGTTGTTCTCTAAATTTTTCTTGTAGCTGTCTCACACATAAAATCAAGTCAATTGGGCTTCTGGAAGCTCTAAATCCGCATTGTGACTCTGGGAGGATCTTATCAGAGATAACCTTGAGCCGGTTAAGTAGAATTCTAGCAAGAATCTTCCCCTCAAATGATAGCTGTGATATACCACGGTAGTTGCCACAAACACTGCGATCACCCTTCTTAAAGATTGTGATGATAGTGGCATTATTTAGGTCTCCAGGTACCTTTTTTGATTCCCATATCCTGAGGATAAGGGTGAAAATCCTTGTTTTGAGGGAATGACCTCCGGCTTGAATTAGTTCCATAGGGATGTTATCAGGGCCAGGTGCCTTTCTGGGTTTCAATTGGATGAGAGCTGCAGTGCATTCATGATAAGTAGGAGGGACTGCCAACCACAGTTGTTCAGGGTGTTGCGGCACATCACAAAGGAAGCCTTCAGCAGCTGATGATGGACGATTTAGGAGATTGGAGAAGTGCTCCTTCCAGCGTTTCAAGATCTCTTGACTGTCACTAAAGGTAGTAGCATTATCAACGCTTTTTAGTGTACCTGATGATGAGCGAGATGGTCCGTATATTTCCTTGAGTACTGCATAGAAATTCCTCAAGTCTCGAGTATCCGATAGTCTCTGCAGTTCCTGAGCCTTCTGTTGCCACCAATTATTTTTAATCTGCCTTATCTTCGTCTGACATTTACCCTTGAGTTCCAGTAGTTTACCTCTCTTTGTATTGAAAGTTGGGTCTTGAAGATGGGCAAGACAGGCATTCCTTTTGGCATTGATGAGAGACAGTATTTCTTCATTGTTGTCATCAAACCAGTCTTGTGTTTTCCGCACTATAAAACCAATGGTTTCCTCAGCTGACTGTGTGATAATCTTCTGTAGTGTGGCCCATTCTTGCTGAATGTCATTCGTTTCTGGGTTTTCTGATAACTGGGTGACGATCCTGTTTCCAAAATGTTTATAGATGGATTTATCCTGAATTTTGGATATATTAATCATTTTCCAGGTGGTTTAGGTCTGATGAATATCCTGAGCTTACATATAGGAAGTTTATGATCTGTCCAACAATCGTCTATATTCCTTGCCGTTCTGGTAATAAGAGTATCCTTCTTATCACATTGCCGGGTAATGATATAATTGGAACGAGGATGCATCCACGTGTTTTTGAAGCGGTTAGGTAGCCGGAACTGCGTGTTGGTAATGAAAAGTTCGTGTTCTGCAGGAAGACCAAGAAGCAACAGTCCATCGGGATTACATTTTCCAAGTGCCTGTTTGCCCACCACATTATTCCATAGCCTGTGATATTTCCCAACTCTGGCATTGAAATCACCGAGGAGCAAGAGATTATCTGCTGATGGTACCTTGCAGATGATTTCATTTAGCTGATCATAGAATTGAGACTTTACTTCATCTTCAGAATCTAAGGTAGGAGCATGGGCAGAGATGAGTGTCATAAAGGAACATCGTAAGAGTGGTATGCGGAGAGTCATGAGCCTTTCGCTGAATGCATGGGCCTAAGTTGGTGATAATTTACCAGTTTGGTCTTCACAGCGAAGCCCACACCATGAATACGACGTTCACCCTCCTCCTTTCTTTTCCAGAAGATGGTATATCCTGTTCCAGATTCAGTAATCTTGCCTTCAGAAGACAGCCTAGTTTCACTGAGAGCAGCAATGTCAACGTTGAGTCTTGATAACTCATGGGTTATAAGAGCTGACCTTCTCCCAGGTCTAACGTTGTTGTCCATATCAAGCAAAATTCTGATGTTCCATGATCCAATAATCAATTTGTGATCCTTTACTGTTTTTGAGTTTCGACCGCATGAGGGGTGACCTGCTGAGTGCCGTTGCCTAGCCGGACCAAGATTGTGACTTCCGATGCTTAGCCCACCTTTCTAGGGCCTTCCCTATGTGGGGTGGGCAGCGGTGATCCTAAATAGGCCTGACCAAACACAGATGCAGGACCGAATTCCCGAGTAGTCACAGAGTCTCCGGAAGTCGACCATCACACATCTGCTGCCAACGTGCAGGTCCGAACTAGGGGCTTCGAGTTACACCCATAACCTGCCCCTACCATCCGTATCCCATCGCCGTTGGACTTCGAAAGTAAGTTATGTTCGTAAGAAGTGCCACTGGCGTGAATTTGTTTAGGGTGGATCTCAGCTGGCCAGGACGAGACCCACACACTATGATCTCTAAGCCTTATCCTGCAGCTCACAAAGAATAAGACATGCAGGATCGAACACAGAGACTGCAACGAACTGTCGCATACTCAAGTACTACTGACTTGCGCCTTTACAGCCTGGCCTGACCTCTTCCGCCTCTATGACCGTTGGGAGCCAGGAGAGTGATTGGCACCTCCTCCGCTCATTTTGCCGTAGGGCCAATATCTGACCATCATAACAATGGACAATAGTTTGCCCTATTAAACCTGAGCAATAGACTGCCCCATCCGCCAACCACACTGTGGCAGAGTTCATCTCTTCCACTGCAGGTACCGTAGAGGACTACACCGTAACCCTGGCAAGGGACACTAACAAGATATTGCCAGGCGGGCCAGCTGGACCAAGGTTTTTTAAAGAGGTGTTACTCCTCTATCACCCTCTACTTTATGCTACTGAGACTATCATTGTATATCACCACACTGCCTTATGTAGGTTATTCAGGCACACTTGCTAGTGTCTATACCATATAAGATATCACTACTGCTCTATGAACTGTAGTAGTATCATGTAGTAACACGGTACTATACACACTGTAGGTTATACAGGCACACTTGCACAACCAACGACTAGTCGAACTGAAAGCTTAGTCAAACGAAATCGTCTGAAACTCTTGTTCTCCTAATAATAATCACTTTTCGCCTCCTTCTTTGAGCAGCATCAGCATTTACGAAACCCATGAAATTACGGATAATAATTATTGTAGGCATATTGACGATGTTTATAATCTGCTGGCGTTAAGATCATAACAGGATATCTGTCAGTAATGCAGTTTACGCTCCGGTAAAGTTCACTGGCGGTTAGGGCCGGTTGACGGTAACCGGGCATTGTATGAATCAGGTTCCAGTAAATTTGCCGTAAAAGTGTCAGTAAGAATTTAACCGGAGATTGTAAAACGGGCCTATAGAGAAGTATATATCTTTCAGAAGAACGTTAAGAGCTTTAGTTTCCCGTTGATTTCAGCCGTGTAGCAGAGCACAGATTATATATTATTTTACTACTAGCAGTAGTGCCCGGCTTCGCCCGGTGGATTTATTTGTTTTATGGATGATAATGAATACTACTACAGAACTGGCACATAATACTTAAACCAACAGAACAAAAAATAATTTAAAAATTTATAACTTTTTTTGATGGTGGTGGTGTTGGTGTTGGTAGTGGGGGTGATAAGTAGCACAGTATGATGGACGCAATATTCAGGTCATTTTCCCGTAATGATAATGAAAACAATGAATAGGGAAACGGCTATTCACTAACTACAGTACTGACACATGTGATTTACAATCGAATTGAAAAATATGATTAGAAAGGGGAGTATGTGACATAAAAGACACTGCCTAGGGCCTATATCTCATTGGCTGTTAGAAAAGTAGAGATCAATAGTGTGGTCTTTTGTCGCATAGTGTCGTAAATAATCAGAGCACTTTGGAAAACTTCGACTGTCCCGAGCTCCTGAGGTAGCAATGTGCCATTTATCATCACATACCGCTCACCTCTATGAACTGCACCAAAACCATCGCACTTATACAGAGGCATAATCTGTTCATGATGATAACAGTTTTAAGCGGCCTAAAAATCTTCTTGCAATAATTACTGCCCGTGACTCCAATTTATAAGCAGCGCAAGATGTAACTATTTTCGCAGTTCTTGTAAGGGGCGACTTGATGCAACCCGCATTGCCAGCCAATAATAGAATTATTAAATTATTCTTACAGTTCCATTACTACGGACATGAATGGTTCTGGGACCATAAAACGTGGTTTTTCAAGTTCATTTTGTATGTTGTTCTAAATGTAGGGAATGGAGAGAGTTGTCGAAAATATCAAGTGGACAGTGTTACCGCAAGGTTCCTAAGGGTAAGTTCTTTAAGTTTGGTTAAGATCGGTGAAACGATGTAGACTTTTGCCAAAGGGCCTAAATGCAGGGAATGAAGTGGTCTGTCCGAAATTTCATATAGACAGCGTTACTCGCAGGATTCCAAAGGGTAAGTATACACATTTCGGTTCAGATTGGTGGAACGGTGTGGATTTGTGCCAAACAGCCTAAATGGAGGGATTAGAGTGGTCTGTCCGAAATTTCATGTAGACACAGTTCCTCGCAGGGTTCCAAAGTGTAAGTGTACACATTTTGGTTCAGATCGGTGAAAAAGTGTAGATTTTTGCAAAGGGCCTAAATGCAGGGAATGGAGTTGTCTGTCCGCTATTTCATGTAGACAGTGTTACTCGTCGGGTTCCAAAGGGTAAGTATACAAATTTTGGTTCAGAACGCTGAAACGGTGTAGATTTGTGCCAAAGGGCCTAAGTCCAGGGAATGGAGTGGTCGGTCCGAAATTTCATGTACTGGTGTTACTCGCAGGGTTCCAAAGGGTAAGTATACACATTTTGGTTCAGATCGGTGAAACGGTGTAGATTTGTGCCAAAGGGCTTAAATGCAGGGAATGGAGAGGACTGTCTGAAATTTAAAGTAGACCGTGTTACTCGCAGGGTTCCAAAGGGTAAGTATACACATTTTGGTTCAGATCGGTGAAACAGTGTAGATTTGTGTCAAAGGGCCTAAATGCAGGGAATGGAGTGGACTGTCTGAAATTTCATGTAGACAGTGTTACTCGCAGGTTTCCAAAGGGTAAGTATACAAATTTTTGTTCAGATCAGTGGAACAGTGTAGATTTGTGCCAAAGGGCCTAAATGCAGGGAATGGAGTGGACTGTCCGAAACTTCATGTAGACAGTGTTACTCGCAGGGTTACAAAGGGTAAGTATACAAATTTTGGCTCAGGTCGATGAAACAGTGTAGATTTGTGCCGAAGGGCCTAAATGCAGGGAATGGAGTGGACTGTCCGAAATTTCATTTAGACAGTGTTACTCGCAGGCTTCCAAAGGGTAAGCATACAAATTTTGGTTCAGATCGGTGAAACGGTATAGAATTGTATAAATAATAATTATAATAATACTTTCATTTCAGCCAAATGGCCAGACAATACAAATTATTCAAGTAATTTCAATGTCGCAGCCCCTAAACTGAGGAACCAACCAAGTAATTTCAAGTTTACGTTCTGGTGCCTTGGTTTGCATAATCTGTAATTGATGTTTTTTTTTTTCTCGCACAATTCTATGTGGTAGCGTTTACATGTTTGTCCACATCAGTTGCACTCACACGTCTCAGCTGGCTCATGGTATGATGTGTTCACACAGATGAGATGATGGAATCCGTGTATCGCCATTCTAGTAAACACGTGCCTCATCTCAAAGCTGGATGTGGCCCATGTCCGATCTATCATGGCCCCCGTCCCATAAATCTCTGGGGGTACTTCTTCTCCTTTTGCTATTAATGTTCATAAAAGATTTTCCGGAGCTCGAGTGCTGTGAAAATACAAAAGAGTCCTTAGGTACTCGATAAGGAATGTTTCCCTTGCGAGGAGGTGGACGAGTCTTTGACACTCATAGTGCTCTTTGCTGTTTCTGAGTTGAGGGATTTGATGTGGCCGATCTCATGCATCGCCCTTGCTGCTTGCATCGCTTTCTCAGTTATATACTTCGTGAAAGATTTAACGCTTGTTAGCAGCGTGATGCCTAGATATTTAAAATCTTTCACGAAGTTTATTGTCGACTTTTTGATGCTGATTTCAGCCTGTCCTCCAGGTCTAAAGACCATCATTTCTGTCTTAGATATGTTGATCTCGAACTCATGCTTGGTGCACCATTTCTCTATATCATTTGTAGTGTCCTGAAGTTCAATGATGTCTCTTGATCCAACCAATATATCGTCGGCGTACGAGTATGCTCCTATGTCCTCTCTTTGGGTTATTCGCATTAGATCTTTTGCTGCTAGAATGAATAGTAGAGGGCTTGGTTGATCTCCCTCCAGTACTCCGTTTGTTTGGAGTATCGGCTCTGAGACTGAAAGATTGTCCGAGACTCTTACTTTGTTCCATTGGAGTATGGAGCTTAACTTCTCATCCATATATTGTTCTTGCCTAGAGTCTCTTCTAGTTTCTTTATCTCCAAATTCCTGTTTAACACATCAAAAGCCTTAGTGGAATATATGAAAAAGGCGTAAAACTTTTCCTTTATGTTAATGGTTTCCCAGATGTCATTTAACAGCAGTTCTATTGCAGTTAGAGTCAGGCCACCTTTTCTAAACCCGAATTGGTTTTCTGGAAGATGTTCATTGATTGTTTCTTTTATAATCTCAGTTATTATTTTTGTAAATATTTTAAAGGGGATATTCTCCAACGCAATGCCTCTGTATTTATTGGGGACTTAGGGATCTCCTTTTCCTTTATACAGCATTTTGATTATTGATTCTCTCCACCTCTCTGGTATTGATGCTATCTCTACGCATTTATTAGATAGTTTCGTCCAAATAGGTACCAGTAGATGGAAAGTGTCCTTTATATATTCACTATATAGCCCGTCTGGACCTGCAACTTTTCTGTTCTTTGTTCCTGCGATGATGAATTGGATCTCACTATCAATCAGTAGGGTCCATTCAGTTGGTAATTGCAGGCCGTTCTCCTGTGTGGGTTTTCGTGTATCATTTATTCCTTCTATGTTAAGAATGCTACTGAATTGAGATTTCCATTCTTCCATGTATATATAGTGCGTCTGCACTTGCTTCCTTGGACGTAGTGCAATATATGGATCTCCTGTAGCTTCTTCTACTATTCGTTTGCCTTCTTCTTCCCAATACATCATCTTCTTCCCTCTTAGTAGCTGCTTGTAACAACTTCTCTTCTTGTTGTACTCTCGGGTGAGTGTATGATTCGCAATGTTCAATCTTAGCTGGTGTAGGCTGTCCATTACCTCTTTCCTTGACAGATAGCATTCCAGGTCGAACCATTGTTTTGCTTTTCTCTTCATCCTAGGGTTTGCGGCTTGTGCTAGAAGTTCTTCTATAGCTTGCACTGCTTCCTCCAATCTTGAGTCTTCTATTAATGATTCCATTTGTTCTATCTGTTCTGATCGTTCTTCTACTATCCGGACGTCTATTTTCCTAGAGAGTTGTTGTTTCATTTCGATTTGTATCTCTTTCCATTCTCCGTGAAGCTTAATTTCTGTTGGTATATGTTTTCGTAATGGTGTGTTATGTGCTGTCCGTAGAGGGGTTATTTCCCCTTTAATATGGACTCTTATCAATGCGATATATATTATGCTTTTGCCGTTGTGGAAAATATATGTTGGTACAGTGCTATTGTTTAATAGGCGAAGGCCTTCTTCATGCAACTGTTCCAAGACTAGTTTAGTTTTGTAGTTTTCTATATCAAGCCTGCAATTTAGGTCTCCTGCGATGATTAGAGGTTCCTCCTGCTTACTTTCAATGATAAGTTGGCCTAACTCATCTATTATATCCATAGCAGTTGTATTCGGTTGAAAGTAAGCCGAAATAATTGTAATATATTTCGTCTCAATTAGCATGGTGTGATCTTGCTTGAAGGTCAAGATTATTGGGGTGAGGCACGGCTTGAGGAGAACGGTTATTCCTCCTTTTGGTCTACTTCTTCCTCCTTGCTTCGCATGCAGATGTATACTATAGTATTTCGCATGCTGTCATTGATCTATGAGGAAAGTTTCCAAAAGTATTATTATGTCGAATCCTTCTAGGCAGTCTGTTGGTGCCAAACTCGTTGCATTTTTTAAACCTTCTATATTCCATAACATTATCTTGATACTTTATCGTCTTTCTTTCTCTCTGTACTTCGTGTTCTTGTTCTCTGACTGACTCGTACCTGTCTTATTCGAGCGATACCCCGGAGTCGCTCCGAATGAACCGAAATCAGCTGATGATTATTCCTGCTGGCCAGAAATTTGAATCATTTACTATTCCTAGATACTTTAAGAGGTATTCCTACCTTGAAGAATGTCGTGTTATATCTCGATACCTTTTACTCGCAAATACGTTTCCTTCGATTTCCTCCTTGGCAAGGAATATCTTTATTGCCTCTATTGTGGTTTCGTGTCTTATTCTTCCCATGAAGAGCCAAGCCATTTTGTCTACAGCTTGTAATCTTCGTCTCCTGATCCAGTGCCGGTCACAGTAGCTTGTTTCCTTCTCTGGGATACCAGCCTCCATTGCTCTTCAGTTGTTGTATCCGTTGACCTTGCCTGTTCTTGATTTTGGATCGATCCGCTTGTTTGCAATGGAGAGTGAACTTCCTTTGTGGTGTAGTTCTCAATTTTTTCACCCTCCCCATGATGGCGTTGGGTCGCTTACAAAAATTGGCGTAAGACGGACGCTTCTCAGTGAGGTTGGCAGTATGCAGTTTCGTATTTCCTTGTTGTAGATTTGAGTTCTGTTGCTTTGTGATTGCAATTTCGTCTTCCTGATATTTTTTGTGAAGTTTTCCATCATTACTTTCATTTGTTGGGTTACGTTTTCCTTTATTTTGTCTTTCAGTACCTCGCATGCCTCAGCGTTCTGGTCGTTAGGCAGTATCCCAACAGATGTCGGTATATGGTGGCAGCCGCTTGATGCTATAAATAACAGACAGACGAACAAACCATCATTGAGCTTTATATATAGGTATAGGCTATACAGTTGACTGCACCGCTCGGCGTTGACCGTGTTTTATAGCACACATTTGGGATTTACTCGCTAACTGTTGGAGATACACGAAATGTGATAAGGACCTTTCGGATAGGAAATTAAATTTAAGACCTCGTATATGCCATCAAAAGTTTGCTAATTTTTAGCGTTCTCATTTTACTTGAAATGGAATTCTGAAATTTTGAAACCAATGGGTGTAGTGACGTCACTAAAATGGTCGCTATTTTTAAATAGTACAAAATATCGAAATCAACAGCAGCCTATATGTTAACCTGGTAAATCAGCTACATCAATGCAAAATTTCATGTAAATCGGACCAATGGTTCTTGCGTGATTGAGTAATACACAGACACACACAGAGACACACACCATCTCATTTTTATATATTAGAATGATTGTTGTAAATGTCTCTACCATCTAAGAGACAAGTGAAGCATGGCTAATTCTGTACTGTTACTCCCCTTCAGAAAGAACTATTAACTCTAAGCAATTACGTATGATATCAAAAGTCTACTATTAGCACACATCAACGTTAGTTAACATTCATTACGAACAAACTTACATCACTAGTCAAATAAATAAAAAATGCACATAAAATTTTATGAAGCATCTGTAAATCTTCTGAAAAATGTTTTAAGATACTGACATATGGTGGTGAATCGTCCATTTTTAGCCTACTTCGATTTTTGTATAAATGAAACTCGACTCATGACATCTACACGGGCCAAAATTTGTCAGTCTGTGTGGGTGTGTATGTCAGTTCCCCCTATCAATTCAAACATGAGGAAACCGAATTGAACCAAATGTGTTACGTAGGTAGCACTAGCAACGCACATCTAAGTGTCATGTTTTATATCACCGCCATCTTTTCGGAAACGGAATGGCAGCCACTCAAAACTTCAAAGCTTAAATTAAATGACGACTAACGTAATCATCTGATCTCTGCCAAAGTTTGCAACAATATACCTTCATGTAGAAAGAGTCTTTTGCCTACACTACAAGGTCATCATCATAAAAGTTTGAAGATGGCTGTCGTATATATGTGCAAACCGTTACGCCCTATCAATATTGATATCCTTTTAGGAATGTACTGAACAAAATAACACAAATTAAGAATCAAATGGTTTGTAAAAGCGGTAGAAAATGCTAATGAAATCGTTCTTTCTAGGACAAAATATGCTATACAGTTACACTAAACCAGTTGTTAACGTAATACTAGCATCGGCCATGTGTAGAAGCGAGATACCGTCTTTAACTCTAAACCTGGTGGTCCGCAGATCAAAACCAAACGGTTTCATCTTTTTACTTCATTCGTTTTGGTATTTGTTGATTTATAACTACTCCCACGTTATAATGTTAAACATATATAGTTTGTATTTGCAATAGAAAATATATACTTATAACACCACATATTTGAACACTCGACTACAGTGATTAAAATTCGTTGTCCTTGATCAGCGGTACAGACTGTTATTGTTGATTCATTAAGGGCTTTGCGGCATCATTGTCACGTAGCCCTGTGTACTAGGGTGTGTGAGTGGAAGTTGTCTGATAACTGTGTCACTGTGATGTCTGTACTAGTGTGTGTGCTTGTAAATGAGGAATGATTAGGGTAGGAAGCTGTTGTTGTTGCTTCATTTGAGAGGCTTGGACATCATGGTCATTACGCCCGTCACTTGGGTGAGTGTTGAATTTTGTCTGATAACCTGAGTTATTATAATGGATGTATTAGTGTGTTATTTATAATTTAGGTGAGAATTCAATCAACGTGTAATAAAGCACGTTATGTTTCAACAAGTTACTACAACCAACATACAATTGTACTTATTGAAACCAATTAAGTGTTATAACTATACCCATGCATTTAGCAGAAAGTAGGCTATATGTTCTTTACTGAACATCTTGTTGTTTTTGCTCCCGGACACTGACCTGTTCAATCCGTCTGTCCCACTACTTGAGAGACCGCGGTGGGCGGGTGGACGCCATTTGCAGGAGGTGCTAACGGAAGGAGGTACGCACGAGGAGAAGCTTCGCAGAGGTTTTTAAGAGATGGTGTAGCGCTCTCGAGAAAGTCCCACAAGATAATGCTTAAGTCTTGTAACGTCTGGAATTGCCACTCCATCTCATGAGATCAACACTGTGTTTCCAAACTTATAAGGAATGCCACGCAGTTCAGTGACATGTGTTCGATACTGCAGTCAGTCAACGAAGTGGGCTGCAATGAATCAGTAAGTCAGTCGAGAGTGACTTAGCAGTTGTAGGTTTATTTGTATGCAAGATAAATGGTCACAGACAGTCAGTGTATAGGAGTATTACGTTAGGTGCTGAACGATGCCTTAGTTTCAGCGGGGTTACGGCAAGAAGACACGAGAGGCAATCAGAATGGGATTGCGTGTCCCAGGTAGTAAATTATGTGACAGATTGGTAAGCCGTGCAGTTAGGAGTTTTGATGGATTGTTAGGAGATCCAGTGCACAGTTCGTGTGCTAGGATGACGAGTGTACATAGTTGCTGAAAAATAAACTTAGATTATTAGTAGGAGTGTTTCCTTTTCTGTGACAAGATTTATTTTTAGGCAAGAAATATGTCCCCCTGACCGATTGAAAACCAGGTTTTGAGAGCCATTTTACAACCTCCCGGAAAACCCGCATCTGCGTTCCTCCAGCTCTGATAGCGTATGTAGTTGCGTTCTATCACGTCTGCGGGCGACAAGCAACTGCTCAGTCTAGAGTCGGGGGCGGCAGGCATACGGACTACTGGACCCATCACTAGGCAAACCTGCGCGCCTCAAGCTCTGATAGCGTATGTAGTTGCGATCTATCAGGTCTGCGGGCGACAAGCAACTGCTCAATCTAGAGTCGGGGGCGGCAGGCTTACGGACTACTGGACCCATCACTAGGCAAACCTGCGCGCCACAAGCTCTGATAGCGTATGTAGTTGCGTTCTATTAGGTCTGCGGGCGACAAGCAACTGCTCAGTCTAGAGTCAGGGGCCAGACTTACGGACTACTGGACCCATCACTAGACAAACATGCGCACCACAAGCTCTGATAGCGTATGTAGTTGCGTTCTATCAGGTCAGCGGGCGACAAGCAACTGCTCAGTCTAGAGTCGGGGGCGGCAGGCTTACGGACTACTGGACCCATCACTAGACAAACCTGCGCGCCACAAGCTCTGATAGCGTATGTAGTTGCGTTCTATCAAGTCTGCGGGCGACAAGCAACTGCTCAGTCTAGAGTCGGGGGCGGCAGTCTTACGGACTACTGGACCCATCACTAGGCAAATCTGCGCGCCACAAGCTCTGATAGTTTATGTAGTTGCGTTCTATCAGGTCTGCGGGCGACAAGCTACTGCTCAGTCTAGAGTCGGGGGCGGCAGGCTTCCGGACTACTGGACCCATCACTAGGCAGACCTGCGCGCCACAAGCTCTGATAGCGTATGTAGTTGCGTTCTATCACGGCGACAAGCAACTGCTCAGTCTAGAGTCAGGGGCGGCAGGCTTACGGACTACTGGACCCATCACTAGACAAACCTGCGCGCCACAAGCTCTGATAGCGTATGTAGTTGCGTTCTATCAGGTCTGCGGGCGACAAGCAACTGCTCAGTCTAGAGTCAGGGGCGGCAGGCTTACGGACTACTGGACCCATCACTAGGCAAACCTGCGCGCCACATGCTCTGATAGCGTATGTAGTTGCGTTCTAATAGGTCTGCGGGCGACAAGCAACTGCTCAGTTTAAAGTCGGGGCGACAGGCTTACGGACTACTGGACCCATCACTAGACAAACCTGCGCGCCACAAGCTCAGATAGCGTATGTAGTTGCGTTCCATCAGGGCGACAAGCAACTGCTCAGTCTAGAGTCGGGGACGGCAGGCTTACGGACTACTGGACCCATCACTAGGCAAACCTGCGCGCCACAAGCTCTGATAGCGTATGTAGTTGCGTTCTATCAGGTCTGCGGGCGACAAGCAACTGCTCAGTCTAGAGTCAGGGGCGGCAGTCTTATGGACTACTGGACCCAACACTAGGCAAACCTGCGCGCCACAAGCTCTGATAGCGTATGTAGTTGCGTTTATCAGGGCGACAAGCAACTGCTCAGTCTAGAGTCGGGGACGGCAGGCTTACGGACTACTGGACCCATCACTAGGCAAACCTGCGCGCCACAAGCTCTGATAGCGTATGTAGTTGCGTTCTATCAAGTCTGCGGGCGACAAGCAACTGCTCAGTCTAGAGTCGGGGGCGGCAGGCTTACGGACTACTGGACCCATCACTAGGCAAATCTGCGCGCCACAAGCTCTGATAGTTTATGTAGTTGCGTTCTATCAGGTCTGCGGGCGACAAGCTACTGCTCAGTCTAGAGTCGGGGGCGGCAGGCTTACGGACTACTGGACCCATCACTAGGCAGACCTGCGCGCCACAAGCTCTGATAGCGTATGTAGTTGCGTTCTATCAGGTCTGCGGGCGACAAGCAACTGCTCAGTCTAGAGTCGGGGACGGCAGGCTTACGGACTACTGGACCCATCACTAGGCAAACCTGCGCGCCACAAGCTCTGATAGCGTATGTAGTTGCGTTCTATCAGGTCTGCGGGCGACGAGCAACTGCTCAGTCTAGAGTCAGGGGCGGCAGTCTTACGGGCTACTGGACCCATCACTAGGCAAACCTGCGCGCCACAAGTTCTGATAGCGTATGTAGTTGCGTTCTATCAGGGCGACAAGCAACTGCTCAGTCTAGAGTCAGGGGCGGCAGGCTTACGGACTACTGGACCCATCACTAGACAAACCTGCGCGCCACAAGCTCTGATAGCGTATGTAGTTGCGTTCTATCAGGTCTGCGGGCGACAAGCAACTGCTCAGTCTAGAGTCAGGGGCGGCAGGCTTACGGACTACTGGACCCATCACTAGGCAAACCTGCGCGCCACATGCTCTGATAGCGTATGTAGTTGCGTTCTATCAGGTCTGCGGGCGACAAGCAACTGCTCAGTTTAAAGTCGGGGCGACAGGCTTACGGACTACTGGACCCATCACTAGACAAACCTGCGCGCCACAAGCTCAGATAGCGTATGTAGTTGCGTTCTATCAGGGCGACAAGCAACTGCTCAGTCTAGAGTCGGGGACGGCAGGCTTACGGACTACTGGACCCATCACTAGGCAAACCTGCGCGCCACAAGCTCTGATAGCGTATGCAGTTGCGTTCTATCAGGGGTGCGGGCGACAAGCAACTGCTCAGTCTAGAGTCAGGGGCGGCAGTCTTACGGACTACTGGACCCATCACTAGGCAAACCTGCGCGCCACAAGCTCTGATAGCGTATGTAGTTGCGTTCTATCAGGTCTGCGGGCGACAAGCAACTGCTCAGTCTAGAGTCAGGGGCGGCAGGCTTACGGACTACTGGACCCATCACTAGGCAAACCTGCGCGCCACATGCTCTGATAGCGTATGTAGTTGCGTTCTATCAGGTCTGCGGGCGACAAGCAACTGCTCAGTTTAAAGTCGGGGCGACAGGCTTACGGACTACTGGACCCATCACTAGGCAAACCTGCGCGCCACAAGCTCAGATAGCGTATGTAGTTGCGTTCTATCAGGGCGACAAGCAACTGCTCAGTCTAGAGTCGGGGACGGCAGGCTTACGGACTACTGGACCCATCACTAGGCAAACCTGCGCGCCACAAGCTCTGATAGCGTATGTAGTTGCGTTCTATCAAGTCTGCGGGCGACAAGCAACTGCTCAGTCTAGAGTCGGGGGCGGCAGGCTTACGGACTACTGGACCCATCACTAGGCAAACCAGCGCGCCACAAGCTCGTAGTCGACTCCACGCGAGCACAAACCAGGCTATTGTCCACGACGTCTGTTGTGCGGTTTGTGCCTCGCCTTTATATTGTACCCACGAAACGCAGCCGCGTCTTCACGCAGCCGCAACACAGGTTAATGTTCACGACCTCTGTCGTGCGGTTTTTGCCTCACTTTTATATTGTACCCACGAAACGCAGCCACCTCGTCAGCAGCCGCAACACAGGTTTTGGTCCAGGACCTGAGCCAGCACCCCACCACAAACACAGTCTTCCATTTTACTTGCTAGGCACACCACCCACTGATACTGGGTACATGAACCCGCAGAGGTCTCAGCCCAAGTGATTGGGTTTTCCACCCTTTAGAAACTGTTCCCATCACAAATAACTTATAAGTGCAGAAATCATCTCCACAAAAACATTCATACCAGATACCATATATATACTGAAATTCATTCAAAAGTGAAAACTCTTAATGAGAATAATTAATTTTTAGGCTGCTAAATAAAAAAAATATTATCACTATCCACTTATGTCAGTCAGACAATAACACAAATAAATATGTTCAATTACAAATATAAAAAGAGGATACGGTAACTTATTATATGCCAACAACTTAAGTTTGCATTCACAAAATAACAATATTTCTCCTTATTTTGTTGTCGACTTACTCATTTGGATGATTTCTATTTGCATCCCTCTCGTCGTCATGGGTTTCTTCTTTTATAACCTAGCGACAAAAGTGAATCATTATTTTCTGAGGAATCATCTAACCTTTCTACAAAATTAATAACAAATAATGTAACTATACAGCACAGCTCATCTTGAAGTGAGGATATATTAGCTATTTCACGGATTGAAATTACTTTCATGCTTTAGTTAGTAAGTTATTGAGGCTTCAAGGGGAGGATCACCGACGTCATCTGCCCCTACTTTCTTATTCTCAAGCGTATCTTACTGCATTATAAAAGTCTTATCTTAAAAAAGCCACCCTTCCGTGATAGGTCTAGTAAATCTAAGTGTGATAGAAAATCTGGTGAAACGTGCAATAAAGGAAGTAATAGGTTTAAGGGCTGAATAATGGATATGTAATAAGCAATTTCTAGCAGTAAGACTATAAGGGGCTAATCCAACCTCTGGTCCCATTTCAGTCTCACAGGTTACTTACAAGTGTCTTGACTCTCAACAATTCTACTTGACAGCTATTAAGAATAAATCACACACTTTATGTCACATAAATATATTCTACTTGAATATTCTCACAAAGCACAGCAGAATTTATGATTATGGCAGTTAAATTTGTAAAAATTTCGAGCAAGCCAATTGCAGTAAGTGCAATTGGATAGTGTTTTGTGTAGACTATTTAACATACATTTTGCCTCTTCATAACGCTTCTAACTGCAAGCAGTAGACCTATTGTATATATATATTTAGAATTTGGCCAATTATAGACCACTTTGAACCTAAGACTACGGTACATAGTTTCGTTTTTTTCTTTTCTTCCCAAAACTTCTTCATACGTTGGCTGATGGCCTGCCTCTGTTCCGCTGATAACACTCTCCGTGGTTGATGTGGAACTTGCAGAATCGAAAAATCTGCGGTAGTGATCAGTCGCCGGAATTCCACCCTATTAGAAATGATGTTGTTTGTGATCTTCAGTTTTTGCAGATCACACCGTATCTCTTCCAGCCATCTAGTGGTGTTTTTTAATTTGGAGATGTAATCAAAAATGTTCTTAGTTAGCCTGCTGCTGTCCATTCTATGAAGGTGACCATAAAATTGTAGTCTCCGTCTTTTAATTGAGTCTGTAATTTTTTCTACATTTCGGTAAAGGTCTTCATTTTTTCCCTTCATCCAAATATCTTTATTCTTTTGGGGACCCAAAATTTTCCTAAGTATTTTCCTTTCTTCCTTTACAGTTCCTCTTGTTCACCTCTTTTGTTCAACGTTAAACATTCTGATCCGTATAATAAATCTGGTTTAATTACAGTTGTGTAGTGCCTGATTTTTGCCTGGAATGAAATTGATCGTTTGTTGTATCTATGTTGGGTGAGTTTATAGGCATTTTCCATCTTTCTGAATCTCTCCTTGCAGGATGTGTTATCAAGTCCATTTGACTGGATCCATTCTCCCAAATATTTAAATTTATCAACTCTTTGAATCTGTCCATGTTGAGTTGTTAGATATTTTTCTCCATTGTGTCTGTGTTCAATATATTTGGTTTTTTCATACGAAATCTGAAGACCAGTTTTTATTGCTATTTCATGTAGGGTTTCAACCATTATTTGTGCTTGAAATCTGTTTTCTGAAATGATTGCTATGTCATCAGCAAAGGCAAGACATTTCACCTCAAATCTTCCTTTTCCTTGCCCCAAATGGACCCCTTCAATGTTTCTTTCGCATAATTGAAGTTCCCATTCCTTCATGATTTTGTTTTATATCAAATTAAATAGAAGTGGTGAAAGCCCATCACCTTGTCTAACTCCGGTTTTGATTTGGAAGGGTTCGGAAATGTCGTTTAGAAATTTAACTCTTGAGGTTGTATTTGTTAGTGTTTGTTCAACCACTTGTCTGGTATTTTTATCTATCTCTAATTCTGCTAGAGTTAGGAAAACAGACTGTCTGTCTATTGAATCATAAGCCTTTCTGAAATCAATGAAAGATACAACTGCGTTTAGGTTACGTATTGTTCTGATTTTAAGGATTGTTTTGAGATTGAAAATTTGCTCTGGACAAGATCTCCCTTTTCTAAATCCGGCTTGGTATTCGCCGATAGTATGTTCTGCTTGTTTTTCCAGATTGTGCAGCAATGCTTTAGAAAGAACTTTGTATGCGATTAGCTGTAAGGAAATACCTCTATAATTGTTGGGGTTTGTCTTATCTCCTTTCTTGTGCAAGGGATGGATTATTGCCTGTGTAAAGCTTCAGCTGCAAATTTACCACTGAGTTTGAACATTTCAGTTAGTATCCCATCCTCACCAGGTGCCTTATTATTTTTAAGATTGTCAATATATTGTTCTATTTGTTGGACAGTTGGTTGTTCTGACGGAGGGTTCTCTTTTTGTGGTGATGTAAACTGTAGTTTTTCTAAAGGTTCTTCGCAATTAAGAAGTTCCTCAAAGTATTTAGCTAGTAACTCGCAGTTATCTTTATTATTAGTGACTAGTCTACCAGTTGAATCCTTGAAATGGAGGTTCATTGGTTTGTATCCTTGGATCTCCTCTCGAAATACTTTGTAGAATTGTCTGGCGTTGTTCTTTTTAAAATCTATATCTATCTTTTCCAATCGCTTCTTATCATAATTACGTTTCTCTATCCTGATGATTTTGGATGTTAGCTTTCTGATCTCTACAAAATTAATCCAGTCATCTTCTCGTTTCCTGGAATTCCATAACTGCCAAGCCGCTAATCTACGTTCGATCGCTGCATCACATGTTGTATTCCACCATCGGTGTTTCCTTTTCCTTGGAGGCTGTCCCAATTCTTTGGCTGATTCTATCATTACATCTCTGATCTCTTCCCAGTTACTCTTATCTTTAGTATGCAGTTTATTGATAAATTCAGTCTTATTTTCTGATAAAACTTTTGTGTCTATTTTAGGAATTTTTGGAATTTTTGGCTTGGATTTATTTGGTTGGAATTTAGTTTTGATCTCAGACAAAAAATGGTCAGAGCCCATATTTAATTCTCTCCTTACTCTAACATTCATGATTTCTCTAAAGTTCTGTTTTGTAATTGCTACATGATCCAATTGATATGAACCTAAATGTGGATTTGGAGAGCACCAAGTTTTCTTTCTCCTCGGTAATTTCCTAAAAAAGGTTGACATTAATTTAAGATCAAATAGTATGCAGAAACTTATGAGTCTCTCTCCATTTCTGTTAGTGCGGTTGTGAGCTGGGAAGTCACCCACTATGTTTCTAAATTTTCTCTCTCTTCCAATCTGTGCATTAAAGTCACCAACTAAGATTTTAACGTGATGATAAGGTAACTTTGATGATTCATGTTCCAACATTTCCCAAAACTCTTCAACATTTTCTGGATTTTTCTTATTGTCCTCATTGGTAGGAGCATGAGCATTGATTATAGTATAGCCTTTGTTTCCTGATCGAAATGAGAGAAGTGAAATTCGTTCTGATGAAGATGTAAAATTTGTTATTGATTCTGTTAAGTTTTGTTTAATCATAAAAGCTGTTCCAAGTATAGTACTGTTTTGTTTGGTTTTGATACCAGCTTTCCCTTTGTAAATTCTATATCCCTCACACCCAAAAGCATCTTCGTCTGTGTATCGAGTTTCTTGTAAAGCAAGGATGAGGATATTACGTCTATTCAGCACATCTGCCAGTTGTTTCAGTTTACCAGTTTTCATGAGAGTATTGATGTTCAGTGTGCCTAGTAGATGCTTTTGCTTAGGTCTTATGCGTGAAGTTCTAGGAAGCTCCGACTCTTCCTCACATGATGTTTTGGGCTCTCCAGACTCCGCAGGCCCAGTTGCATCACAGTTTCTTGTGATGGAGGATTGTTTACCTCCTGGAGTATATTTTCCGTTGTGGTTTACCATCATGTCTTAAGTTGAGATTATTTTGGAAGGAGGTTTATTCCCCTTACCTATTGTATTTACATTACATATCAACTTCAGTTATTAGAGTTACTGCGGTACTGCAAAACTCCAATAATTTTCTAAAAATAAACTCCGTTTGACCGGGCTGCCAACAATGTCGAAATGTAATGCGATAAGCCATCATGAGTTTTCTTCTTATGGCTGGACGAGGTGGTTTTTAAACCTCCTGGTTGCATTTATTAGGAAACCTTTCCTGATCATGCAGGCAAACATTTCCAGCCACCTTGAACTGCAATATATGATATGACACCGACTTGTTCTTGGAAAAGATTCAAGGACATGAGCGAGTGTTTCTATCTCCCTGAGGAATCACCAGTAGAGTTCACCAGACAAAAAAATGTCTGGAGCAGTTCTGACTGCAGTGACGTTGACTTACATTTCAATAGCTTCGCTCCAACTCATTGCCTATTTCAAAAGCTTTCATAAATGTAGTCTGTATCATAAAAAATGGCTTGAGGAAAGGAGCTGAGCTTATTTAAAATATCACAAAACTTCGAGATCCAGGCCACGTGGTCAGGGTACTTCCCCGCACTGAAGACAACTGGGTATGAAACCCACCGTCGGATTTCTATGAAATGGTTTTGTAGTTGTTATCACTTGTAATTCCAGGCAAATGCGGGAATGTACATCTTAATACGCCGTGGACATTTCTTACCAATTCCTCGCCATATATCAGTCTGATTAAACAGTACATAGAGGTAACAAAGTGGGTTGTATTTGAAATCATCAACGTACATATTGAGAAATATCACACATGATGGATCACTGACGGCAAAGAACAAAAACATTAAAGAGTAGACACCAACAAACACAAACATGTAAACGTTTGCTGGGAGCGTCATTTCTACACAAGAATTTTGTACTCATAAACTCCGGCTGTAAGAAAGAACCGTTGCCCCATAGGAACTCTCTCAATCTTCTTCCCAACACTGTGAAAACGGGAATAATAAAGGTAGAAATACTTACACACATCTAAATCAGGTATAACAAATGTCAAATATAGTAATAAAGATTTTTCAGTGTTAACATAGAAATAAAAGTGAACCTGATAATTATCGACGGTGAACACGAAGGGCCTTGTACGCCATCTTTTTGAACCTATCCGTTGTCTTCGGTGTATTTGGGGCATAGCTCCCAGCTTGAAGTGGTTACACATTGCATTTGAACTTCATATTTAAAAATCAATGTGCTCTGCATAACCATAGTTATCTCACCAATCGGCAGGAACGTATTGTGTCCCTTAGTCTAAGTCTTAAGACCTAGGCCACATACTTGATAAAATTCTTAAGTTTATAGTTGGCAAAATTTAATCAAGATTATGCTCGACAACAAATTACATGAAGAAGTTTTAATTACAAGAAATCCGTGGGGCCTGTCATAGAACAGCGAAAACACGCCAATTCAGATCGCGAATGAGAGAAATATAATGATTCTATGGAAATATGGTACTTGAAGGAAACTATTAAAATAAAGGCAAGAATTACGAAGTCATTTGTTCGTCTAAAACACATGTACACATAATATTGTGTGTAGAAAATAGACACAATATCAATGCGCGACGAGAACAAACGACATTGGAGAATCCAGTCACGTGACCGGAATTGCTAGGGACTGTATAAATGTTGGAGCCCACAATTTATGTACAAATTAATTGGGACACATAATAAAAAAAATATTACAGTGAAATAAATTGTAATGTTTAAAAAACATTTATGTGAGCAAGATGAAGGACATCATTGATATAAGTGCCTACTTTATAACTATGAGTTAGTCGTTATGGAAGGGGCCATTCGTGGCCCGTCGCCATAAACTACAGAGGGGGTAGAAAACATGATAAGTTATCCGTTCTGGCTATATTTCTCTGTCATTTCCTTTTTATGGAAATGGATTTGTGAATGTAAATATAACATAGTCCAGTTAGGATACCTTTTGTTCTTACTTTTTGATCGCTAAAGTAGCGATTTGGAGGTGAATAGCGTATCACGAATAAGGCAAGTTACGCTTTAGATTATAGGATGTTATTTACTTCTGGTCACCTGTTCATTAAAGGAAGTGTGTGATGGAACATAACCATGTTTATTGAGTGTGAAATCACGAATAGACGTCAGGATGGAGTGAGAATATATGATTTCATGACCAGTGATAGAATATTATAAGTAATGTTAAGACTCCCGGATCATTCATCCGGACAAAGCCTTTGAATTTACATGCAGGCGATTGATCAGCGAGATTAATCACGTGTTATTATTTCAGGTTGAATATTAGTGATTTGAAAGGTAAGGTTTATAATGTGTGAGTAATTCGCATGCAATATGTTTGTGTTATGAATAATGTGCCATTTTAACTTAAGCCATGTGAAAATGTATGTCGACGAGTGGTGACAGGTGTAGCCACTTATCGCCCATAGTTTGTGATAATCAGCGAGGCATACTGATGTTCTTCGAGGCAGGTAAGCCTATAATATGTGAATATTCGACACAGGTCAGTGAGAGACTCTATTTGCGAGGCCGTGGGAACCAAATTGTTTTTGTTGTGGTTCGAGTGAGTTGGGTTTTCACTTAGATATACAAATGATATGCATAAAGACATACAATGGCATTTCGATTGTTCAACGGAGACGCGTGTGATCTTGGAGCCTCAGCGAGAAATGAATCACACTTATCATCCAGAAGAGAATAGATGTGTTGGTGATAGATATTGAGATTGATATTTGAGGCTTACTGAGGTGTTAGTAAGCCCAACATTTGAGTGGTCATTAACATCGGATCAGCAGACTGTTAGAAAGGGAAGTTCTTTCCGCTATGTGTTTCCAGTTCAGATTAGATTTGTTGGTTTGAAGTTTCGAATTTGATTGTTCAGTATTGTTCACTGAAAGGGTACGTTATTTGAAAACGAATTTAGAATTGGTGAATTTATTTATTTCGAGTTAGATTTTTCTGTTTTATATCTTATATTCGACGGGAACGTTATTGTAAAACCCATTTATAGATTATCAGATCCTGTTTCATCGGTCTATCCACAAATGCTGATTCCACCACTGCAGAGTGAAGGGTCACAGATTCGAGCCGAGGCTCTTATAAATAATAATAATAACACTCAGGTATTTCAAGTAAGATTCTTCATTAGTTTGATTTTGTGCCATGCCTTTCACTAGAGGTTTGTCGACGCTAGATTTTGATGAGCGTTTGATATAATCGGTGATAGAATTGATACGTTCGTTTGAAGGATTTTGATTGATACTCACTCATCAGATATTTTTGTTCTGGTAGACTCATCTCGCAGTATTTGTATTAATACTAAGTGTATAAGGTGGTTAATCGTCACAATTTGATATTTCAGATTAATTCATGGTAAATGATATGATGTGTTTGTCATTCTCCCACTCATAAATAAATGGCAGTTGTCACCGATCATTTCCCATGTATTGTAGTAGTGAGGAGAGTATCTGAAGGAATATTCATCTCATTTCCACTCCATATCATTTTAAGTACAATTTATTCTTCTTTTTCTTTAGCGTTTGTCCCACCTTGTGGCAGGGTCCGCTATATGGGATCGTAGTCTCCATCCCTCGGTCATGGGCCATGTCTGGATGAAGATTGACAGCTTTTAGATCATTGTGCAGTGTATCGGCCCACCGTTGCCTTGGTCGCCCTCTGGGCCTCTTTCCAGCCACATCCAGTGTGTAAGCTGCTTTTGTCATTGTGTCGCCCTCTGCGTGCAGCACTTGTCCAAACCATCTCAGACGGTTTTCCTGCATTTTTTTTCCCGATTGGAGCAACACCAAACCAATTTCTGATGGCATCATTTGAAATATGATCCAGCCTAGTGAAACCTGCTGACCATCTAAGCATCTTCGTCTCCATGACACATAGGCGACGTTCTGCTTCCTTAGTAGATGGCCAGCACTCCGTGCCGTAGAGAGCGACAGGAGGAATGACAGTCCGGTAGATCTTAGATTTCAGATGGTCATTCATCCTACGGTCACAGGTGACGCCAGTTGTCATTCGCCACTTCGTCCAGGCTGCGTGTATCCTTGTGTTGACCTCATCAGTAAGTCGCCCATCATCAGAGATAGTGGAACCAAGATACTTAATTTTCGCTACACGTGGTAAATCTTCTCCGTCAACCGTAATGGTGCCCATTTCTTGTATATCGGATGTCATGTATTCTGTCTTCTTCTTGCGCAGACCATATTGCGCAAGTCGATTGTACCACTCTTGTGTTTGACGTTGGAGATCAAGCTTCGTCTCAGCAGCCAACATGACGTCATCTGCATAGAGAAGTGTCCATGGTAGCGGCTGGTGCAGGTCTGACGTTACAGTGTCCATCACAAGAATGAACAGCAGTGGTGATAAGGCGGAGCCCTGGTAGACACCTACGGTGATGCGGAAGTCATTAGACGCTCCCGCGGCAGCTAGGACATAGCTCCTTGGTTCTGCGTAAAGCAGCTGCACCCATTTAAGGAGGTGTTCTGGGATGCCGTGTTAACGGAGCGCCAACCAAATTAGGTCATGTGGCACCCGATCAAAAGCCTTCTCAAGGTCGAGGAAAGCAAGATGCAAAGGTTTATTTCTTTTGGAGTATTTCTCAACCAGTTGCCGTACAGCGAAGATTGCATCTGTTGTGCCGCAGTTTTTCACAAAGCCTGCTTGGTTCCTTGTGATTTTGGCAATCGCACGAATTCTTTTGTCAAGGATACGCTCGAAAATTTTCATTGCGTGGCACAGAAGTCTGATCGGGCGGTAATTTGAAAATTTTAAGTACAATTTGGTGGAAGCAAATTTCATGTGTCATAATTATTATTGTCACTGTCTTTGTTATTAAGCCAAGAGAAGGCAAACTTCTACACGTCTTGTACGTTCCGTATCAAAACCAACCGAATAGAAAAATGCTTCCATTTGTCATCAGTTCGATCTATATACACAATTATGTGTTCATTTAATTGCGATGGTGATCAGGTGATGTCTCTTATAAGGTGCAACAAGTAACCCAAAAGGTACTTACCTCTTTCAAATCTCCGTCACTCGCTAAAGGACATTCTATTTCTTCCTTTCTTGGAACAAGCTCTGGTATCGAAAATTCTTCTATCTTGAAATCCTCAGTCAGATAAGTATCATCCTGCGGAGAAATTACTTGTTTTACGAACACGTTCTTTTACATTGGTGGAGATAAATCATACACAGTGTTCCATCATTTTGAATACCTTCCAAACACAATGTGACATACAAGACCTAGATAAGAAATATGAGACTTCACTGATTGTGAGACGACTTTCTGAATGAACAGATGAGCTGTCAACAATACGACAACCCAGTCGAGATCATGTTTATTCTATTACATATTTTCTTGTATGTCATTTGCTTCTTGTACAGCTTAGGAATGAGTTTCAGTTGCGAGGTTTTGTAGGATACTTGGTACAGGATTTGGCTAGCTTGATTTAATTTAATTAATTTAAATGGTGGATGTGGTTCCATCGTAACTTATTATTCTTATTCTGGTTTCTTTGTCAGATGTTACTGATCGTGGTAGAACGACAGGGGATTAGGCAGCTAAAGAGAGGTGCAATGTAATTAGGTCTGATGAATAATTGACATCTGTAAGTTATTTGCGTTGGAACTATTTTTGTACCATTTCTTAACTTGTATTTTAATGACGTTTCGGAATATAGGACTTCTGGAGGTGATATTCGGACAGTAATGTAAGATGAAATTTATTTGCAGGTGTGATTATTTTCTAGTTAGCTTGTGGACTAACCACCAGATCCCCAATAAAGAGAAAGCTAGGGATTTTTGGTGAATAAATCACTCACGGACACGAGTTTTTATCCTAAAATGTGTGGTTATTTGTAGTAGATTTTGAACCTTCTGTGTATTACAGTAATTAGCATGTGCTTGGACTAGCTTCATAACCACACCTAAACCTGAGAGTAACGGTCTCGTGATGGGACCAGCACAAATCCATGTGTGTTTGCTGGTGAAGGGATGTCACGATGCTTCATTTGGCCTTCGGCTCAGAGGCATCTCCGATCAATACGGAAACAACATATTTCCCCCGTTCACTTGATCATTAAGCGCGCCTATATCTGAATTCTACGTCAGACCACGATGCGCAGAGATTGCGAGCTGAGCTATTACATGGCGAAAGATGCATGTGAGGGCTGTGGAAGGATCGAGGGAGCTGTTAAATTCAACAGACTCAAGAGATAGAAACAAATATTTAAATAACAGTAGACACAAACAACACAATAAACTTAGTTGGATATTTACTGCATGATATTAGACATTATTCTATGTGGGATTAATACACATGGTGATGATAATTGTTGCTTTAAGGGGCCTAACATCTAGGTTATCGGCGCCAGTAACAAATATTTGGAATGATGTAGAAGGACATGGTGAAGGAGCAACCTGACTGATCGCAGAGGGAAGAAGCCGAACGCTTACTTATTACTGTACAGTACTTGTCGAACGCTAAAGAGCGTGAGTGCGGAGATTTGTGCATTGGACCGCATGGTACTGAAAGTTGTAAACATTTATTGAAATCATGTATAATACGGTGGAGAACATTTATTTGCCAGTGCGGAATACGCAAGTAACGCGTCGAATATTTCACACATATTTTGGTGAACTAATGAAACACTTGCGAATGGTCAGTCGTCGTGCTGTGTGATATCGAGCTAAAATTGCAAAGTTTAATATCAGATCCAAAGATGAGAAATGCTATTCTATAAAACTGTGTGCAGTGTAACTTTGTTATTGAAGGCCACGGTGGCCAGATTGCGGTAATAAAATCATCTAATAGTTGGCGAGGACGAAGCGGCTACGTTGTGTAAGAATATTAACAAGTGCAATAGGGAAGAAATCAGTATCAGATTCAAAACATTGCAAATATTCAACACATTAAAAGAAGTGTAGAAGCAGTGCATCATGGAGAAATTGTTCGTGATATCCCTGGTTTTAAATCCCGTCGTAGCCAACTAAAACCATTCACGTTGGGGGAAAACCTGTCTTAATGATCACCGCCCTATACGTTAATATTTATGACAAGTGGAATATGTCGGAATAACTTATATTCCAGGCAGTTGTGCTAACCATAACACCATTATACCAAGAAGGTTAGGAAGAGGTCTGATACCTAAAGAAATTATGGATATTTATCAGGTACTAAAGGGAACTGTGAATTAAGGTGAGAAAAATGATGATTACGGTACCTATACATTTCGGGATCAGAATTGAGGGAGAGCTAAACTAGTGGTGATCAAAGGAAGAAAAATGGAAAAGTGTATCCCGACACAAGTAAACAGAAACAATAACGGTCTCTACTCAGGTCATGTGGGTGTCAAGCAGCTTCCTATTAATGTAGTCGTGGTAAGTTGATAGGCCTACTCAGATTATTGTATGCACTTTAGCTGTTAGTAAGTTAGTTACTTATGGAGGTTTTAAGGGGCATCATCTTCCCCACATTAACTGTTTAAAACAAGAATTTATACAAATTATTCTAGAGAAGATGGCACATATATAAAAATCCAACATGGCGACCATCCGCAATATTTAGTCGGTTCTCAACAACTACGAATCCATTACAGCAATCAAACTGAATTTTCGTATGTTGCTAGAGGCAATTAACATAAGTAGGATATATGAAAATAGGCTGTACAGTTCATCACGGAACTACTTGTTCCTTCCTCAATAAACTTTTTCTGGTCAGCCAATTTACACTGTAAATCAGTCACAGTGCCGCTTAAATTATTAAGCTGATCGGTGAGTCTCTCCTTGGATCCACTGTGATAAGTCTTACTCTACATTGTGTCTGGGGGGGGGGGGACCTATGCCCTGATTCTTCCTCCTGGCATTCTGCCCTTAAATTAAATGGCTACTGTTAATGATTACTAAGTGTCTGCTTTCCCAATGCGCTGTGTTCCTACTGGGCCAATTGTCGGTATCATGTGCCTATGTGTATAACTTTTGCTTCGATGTTACTGTGTCCATTAGCTGTTTGGTCGTAGCGTATGCAAAAGAAAATCCGTGGGACATTTTAGCGTATCTAACACCCTAAGAGGGGGATATTTCTAGCTGCGAGTGGAAATATTTCCTGCCGTTGTGTGCAGGTATTGGGTTATTGGCATAATAGACGGAATCTGTTATAAAAAATATGCTTTCCCTCTGCTGGTCGGCTGTGGCCAACTCATTTTTGCTGCTATTTCCGGCCGTGCCGCGCGTGTACTTCCTGCTTCGGATTGCCGGTTATGTATTCCCTAGGTTCTATTGTTTTGCCGTGTATGCTCTTTCGCTGTGGTTACCTGAGACAGTGTTGCCCAATGTTTGTATATGTAGCTTCTGCTTTCCTTTCTCGGCACGCGCCACTACGACAAGAATGTGTTTGCGTGATATGTCTTGGTGTTTGTTAATGTTTTCATTGCCACATTGTGACTTGGATGTCTCAAGCATTGTTTTGAAATGAAAGCAAAATGTATTTCCGCGGGTCTGGATACCTTTTGAAGTGTGGCTTCCCGAACTATGGTTATCGGTTTCAGAAAATTACCCTTGTTTCACTATTCACTGTGACCGCGGGTATAATTTTTAGGTCCTATTACTTCTACACTCTCGTTTCTCCCTAACCTGTGCTATTGTATTTTTTGTGATTTACTGAGTGTCTGTAAACCCATGTTACTCAGCTGTCCGTTTCTGATTGTCTGTAAACCTGTGTAATTGCGTGTCTGTATTTCTATTCCCTAGCTGCTTCCTGACAATGTTTTTTCCATACTGTGTATCCCCTGGCTAGTCCCTGGAAATGTTTTGCTCATTGAGTGTATTTTCCTGATCTCCAGTGTGTCCTTCAGCTCGAGGTTTCGTAGCTTGTACTCCACTGTGTGATAATGTCATTTAGCTGGCAAGGGTGTTCTCAAAATTACAAAGAATATTAATATTTATGCGTAAACATAACAATTATTCACGCACTTAATTATATAATATAGATTACCGTTCTAAAACTTCATCTGGATACAAATATTGTTGTACCTTCCCGCTATGCCCTTTTAAAGCGTCACTTGTGTGTTTCCCTTGTGGCTTGTTGCCTTCGTGCGTATGTAGGCTGTACGCGACATATAGAAGTACTGTTATTGTATAGATCTATTGTGTTACCTATCGTGTGCGTGTGATTCGTGCGGTAAGATTTCCTTGAACCTAAAAGGCTCCTGGTCCAATTCCTAGGTATATTTCTATTTCTTCCTATTTATACCTATCCGCAAGGATGTGTCTACTGTACCTGCCTTCCGTGATTCCGTGTCGGTGTGCCGTCTTGTCTAAAATGGGTGCTTAGGGCTTTGCAAGTAAATATGAACATGCCGTAATGGGAAATACATACCGTGAGGTCGCCGTGAAGCTACATCGCTGTTTGCTCGATGCCCTATATATTATTTTACATTGTGTGTGTGTAGAAATTGTTGTTTTCTATTACTTTGCTGTTGTAGGTAGTTTAATGGCGTTTCGGTCGAATGACCTGTGTATTAGTGCTAATGCTTTTCATTCGGTCGCATATTTTGACCGTTTACCAACTGCTCTGTATAAACTATCTGTGTGTGTTATTTAAACACCCATGTGTAACCCTAGTGTGTCGCCCTCCCATGTCTACGTCTTTGTGATTCGAATGTGTATTTCCGTGGCTTGCATGTCTACTCCAGGAAAAATAACCTCGGCCCGTGTCCTGTTCACTGCGTACGGTGAGAAGCTTGCGAGGCAGCGGATTGGTGTCTGTGGGCAGGCGTGTCATATCGCTGCGTCATGGTTATAGGTCATATCTCCCTGTTGGCTCGTGGCATTGTAATAATTCCAGGTCACTGCCGCACTTGTTCGTTACAGTGTATGCATGTCCGTACTTCGTTACGTATGAATGTACACGTGTTAGATAGCCTGCCTAATTGACCTGGCATATTGTGCCCAAATCCAGTTGTCCAGATTTTAGAGCACAGGCCCATATACTAAGCTCCGAGCGGACGATTTGAATAGCGCGCCCGAATGTACTAAGAAGGAATGCGAAGATTTATGCAGCCAACAGAACAGCAAGTGACGTAGCAGGTTATCACAAGCGAGGCTATATTTTGGATAAAATATTTTCCGATTGATTGGAAACATGGGACCAATACCATATTACTGCTACGGAAAAGGGAAGAAGAATGTGCTATGTTTGAAGAAAATCGAACCAGTGGAAGCCGAGATATGAGAAGTTTAAGGATTGAGGACATATCTCGCAGTGAAGTCAAGAGTCCGCCTGGAGAGTATAAAATGGGCACATTATGTTAATTCATCACAGCGCCCAGTCGCTGATACATCGTGTGTTACTTCGCCACAGCGCTCAGTCGCTAGTTCATCGCATGTTACTTCGTGAAGCACATGGTTGCTATATTCGACGTTAGAAATAGTACATGGTTGCTAGGAATTAGTGCGTTTCAACGAGACAGTACATGGTTACTGGAACTTCAAAAAGTGTTGGAATTTTTTTCAGTGAACTTAGGATTTTTCGTCAGTTATCACTCAGGTGATAGACATTTTGTGGAAGAAACATTGGTAAATATAAAACTGCTCACGGACATATGATAGACTTAGTCTATACATTTTCCCCAGTCCACAAATATCATTATTGGATTATTTTTTATATCCTATTGCCAGAAGCAATCTTTTGTCTTGGTAACTAAATGACCAACCAAGATTATATGTCAGTACTTCTTCAAATACCTTTCTTGCACGGTTCAGTTCAGGGACTTGAACATCAGAACTGTTACCGATGCTGAATAAGATTGTCAGTGTATTAAACTGTACTGATTGCATCACTGTTGGGTCTTGTTACATCTGGTATTTTTCATCATGGATCAATTACATTTTACCCTTGTCAAGAATATAACTACAGCTGTTAACGCAGCCATTTCGAACATTTTTCATCAAGATTATCAGGCAACGAATATGATTACCGCTATGTCTTGGTAGAAAAATTGCGAGTATACAATGGAGGCCGATACAAGAATTTAAGTACGTGTCCAAATGGGGACTAAAGACTGGGATACTCTGGTTTTAACCAGATTATCTTCGGCATCAAGATCTACAAGAGTGTAAGCTACAATTTGCAATATTTTTTTGCGTAGTTAGCTGGAATTCTCATTTTTCTACAGTCTTATCAACACAATATTTTTCTTTGATAATTTGCAGTTGCAAATATTTATGCGAGGCATGGGAAGCCTTGTTCTGAATATTTTCTACATTCAGACATGAAAATTCAATGATTTGAATCAATAGACGAGCATCACGAGCATTTTATATGATTTTTGATTTTTTCTAATCGCGGTCATCAACCGTCGTAACTGTAAGTTTAAAAATAAATTTAAGTTGAGGAATGGATATTTTTCCACGTTTAAGAAATCGAGTTTGATTTTTCTCGAATAGTTTATTGAACGTTAAATCCAGTTGTAGAATTAATAATAATAATAATAATGATTTAATAATAATAATTATTATTATTTCCAATTTTTCTGAGATAATAATAATTATGATTTATATTTTCTAATAATCATATCATGTAGTGTGAATTTATAAATTGGATATTTAAACAGTTTGCTATATCGGATACTTGTTTTTCCGAAGGTTAGTGGTTAAACGCACGCCCACATTCTACTAACAGAGTTATTCATTGGCAGCATTTTACACTTGCATTATGCAGTCAAATCATGTAGAAGACACGGAAAGTATAGATACGGGAAACAAATAGAATGTATAAAACAGGGTTTTACTAGATTTTATATAAATATAAATCATTTGGGTAACGTCTTTTGAGAGAACGTTTGACCAGAAATAGACACGATGTGAAATTATTAATGGCTAATATGATGGTAAAATTACAGTAAACTCATTTTAAGGAGCTTACTAGCTTCTAAATCTTCCAGTTTAGATAACAAGCAATGGCTTGATTATTATGTATAATTTGGGAAGAAATTATTGTGTGTGGAAATAGTTAAATGTGCCATTCTGATTGTGCAATTAAGTCACAGGAATGATGTTGTTGTTAAAAGGAAGCATCAACCATTGTGAAGATTGGATGACTTTGATAAATATTTTGGGAATTGAAAATATTGTTACAAGCCTCACTGTCGACGAATTTATAACCAAGGGTTATTTTATGGAGCCATCCCAGTTAATTCACAGTTGATTCTCCTGTTCTATAAATTTTCCCTAGTAATTGTTGACCCGGATTTTGTTATTAACATTAAACTTTCATTGTGAGGAGACTTTACCATTGTCGAATGCTAATTATAATCATGCGATTTTTGACACATTTAAATAGAATGGGCCGATGCTATACACAAATTAATACTGTCATTTCATGAACAGCCACTACCATTTAAAGGATATTTGTGATCCTATTAAAAATATAAATATTATGTAAAATAATGAATTGATTAACATTTTTATATTCTGTCAAATAATTGCAACTTTTTTAAGGGGATTTGTTACTATTTTTGTAACAATTTTCTAAAAAAATATTTTCAACTAATTTATTTGAATGATTGAATGGTTAAATTAATATTTAAAGAAATGATGTTTTGTTAATAATAATTTTTGACCATAAATTGTTTGTCGAGTCTTGCACTCAGAATAATTTTTTTGGATCGAGAACATTTGGTATAATAAATTTTATGTTTAATATCGAAGTCCTTCGAATCCATGCTCAGATGTCCATATAAGTTGATGTTGTGTTATACCCATTGTGATGAATTTAAAAATGAACCATTTTTTGGAATATTAATTACTGTAAGTGATTGTTATTTTCTGCAACATTCGAAACCAAAAAACACAGTGATTTTTCTACATCGAGTGAAACCATTTAATTTCAACAAGTGAATACTTATGATTTAGGAATCAGGCTGGACAATTTAATTCGCCCTGAATAACCTACGACTGTAAATAATTTAATTTGAACAAAGTCAACAGGACTGACATTCTGGCTTTCGTTCAAATATTAAGTGTTCATGTGTTGATAACCCAGTATATTTTGTGTACATGAATGTATGATTCGTCATGCATTCCTTAATGCTGTTCTGGCATTTATTTCAAGTCAATTTTAACATTTTAATAAAATGAGATTATTTTACGAATTGTGCTATTTTCAGAGTCTCCTTCTATCCTTATTGTTGCATCGAGCCGAAAATCATTAAAGCATTTTTTATTGTGTTATTGTTGTCACTTTAACCCATATGGCCCCTTGGGATGTTTAGATTCTTGTGCTGACTGATTTTCGGTGAAATGCATATGTGGTCGTGGGACTTCGGTCTAAACGGGCACATAAAATAAGATAGAAAAGAGAAATGGCTTCGAACGTGGGGCGCGATTCGGTCTATCGTATGCCGATTTAAATTGTGACTTTTAAATAGATATTTTGGGATTGGAAAGATGTCTGGTATGGATAAATAAATTAATAGGAAACCCTCGATAGTCTGAAAATACACAATTTCTTTGAATCCAGGTGGAGGATAATTTGAACTTGTATTTATTTTGGATATTGTTGTTTAAATTTAATTAATAGTAGAACATTTTTTCCATCACGTCGATATCAGGGCATATCTCATTTTATTTCGAGAATTCCATGTAGCTACGTATAATTCATGTTCTAGTCCTAAGTCATTGTGTCTGTCAACATTTATACCCCTAACTCAAATAAATTGTGTGAAAATTATGGAGGAGATAATGAAAATCTTAACTCGTTTGGAGGAGAACTCCTAAAGTTCGGAACTGCAGATGGCAGAAATTATAGAGTAATCCATTAGGATGGAAACTAAACTGAGGGAAATTTCCGAAACTTTAAGGGAAAAATTACTTGAAAACTCGGATTCCCAAGAACATAGATTGGCCACTTATTTAAAAATAAATCTTGAAAATTCATTGGAAAACAAGTTAAAAGAAAATTCAGATTCTTTGGAGATTAGATTAACTGATTCTTTAGAGGCTAAATTAAATGAAAATACGATTAATTTAAAAGCTAACATAACAGGAAATTTAGATTCTTTAGGAGCTTCTCTAGAGAACAAATTAAGAGAAAATTATATTTCATTAGAGAATAAAATAAAATAAAACTCTGATTCATAAAACAAATTCTTTAGAAGGAAAAATGTCTAAACTTTTCGAGAAAACTCAGGAACTTGAAACATCCTTAGCTGTTAACACGAGTACTATGGATACTAAATTTCATGATGCTGACCAAAGAGCTCAATCATTAGCTGATAGAATCGAACGAGGTCTTAGAAAAGAAGGAGAAGATATGATTAATTTGTAAATTCGTGTCCATTAGGAGAATAGTGATATGGCAACTCACGTCATTTAACGTCTGACCGAACAATTCCAAGAACTTGTAGTAGGAGAAATAAAAGAAGGTGTAGTCAAGGAGTTGACAATCGATATGAAGACAGTAGTAATCATAGTATATGACTTAAGCTGGAGACTCAAGATGGGATCAAAGAGATTAGAGAACTTTTGACGTCACATGTCCAAGTGATAACCAAAGATACTCAGACAACTCAGAAATACATTGAGGATATGACAAGTTCATTGAAGAATCATGAAGAGATCATGAACAAAATATCTACCGATGTGAAAAATAATTTCAAAGGAACGGAAGAAATTAGAAAAGACACTGAAGAAATCAGAAAGAAATTCGAGGAAAACCAGCGAGAAATCGAAGACATAAGAAATCAGGTCAAAGATAAGAAACAGGTTGATTGTTCACATCGTAAGAGTAGTACTGAGGAATTAAAGAAATTAGAAGGAGAGGAAAATGGTGAATTAAAAGAAACGATCAGGAAACTCAGTAATAAATTTCTGGATTATCAGCAGAAGGTGAAAAACGTTGCCGAACCTTAAAACAAATCTACAATTACTAATATGGATATGGATGTAGGGGAAGCGAGAAAAGTAGATAATTCCCATAAACAAGAGGAGGTTAAGACATTTATTCAATCTACTGCTATAACTTTTAACAAGAAAGTTGATGACAAACCTTCAATGTTCTCAGGTACAGGGTTTGTTACACAAGTTGAATTCCTGAGGGAAGTGAGAGATTACCTGAAGGATTCTAAAATTTCTAAAGAAAGAGAGATAAGGGTAATTGGGAAATTTTTAGATGGTCCCGCACTTACGTGGTTCAGTGCATTTAGATCCACTTTAAACAATTATGAAGAGTTCTCTAGGGGGCTGTTGAAAAAGTTTTAGTCACCAGAAACTCAACAACAGGTGAGAGCAGAGCTCTGTTCCAAAAGATACACCACATCTCAACCCTCTCGTTATTCAACATATTTCGCAGGACAATTATCTAAACTGCAATATTTAGATCCACCTATGCCAGATAATGAGCTGATAACTGCCTTGATCAGACAATTTCCTGCTGATGTTCATAGAAAATTAATAGCTGCTGACATCTACAATAGGGAACAGTTTGACAAAGTTCTTCAGAAACTCGACCATACGAATGCACAGTTCTTCCAAAGGATGGTAAGGATGAAAACCCTGTTTATGCGGTTATGGCTGACAGATATTCTCAAACACCTCGAGATCATCGGGAAGAGAAAACGTCGTGGGAGGATCAAGAGAAAAAAGTGGGAATCAAAATAATTACAGGTCCTATGCCAATAAACCATACACGAGGCTTGATGGTACGAATAATTTCAGAAGTCGATGGAGATGACCCAGAGAAAACCAAGGAAGATATCAGAAAAGAAGGTATTAGGAAGAAACAATGGTTACTACCAAAGAAATGATAATGCACGACAATCAAACGAGGAATTTAAATGGGAAACAAGGAAAATCTTGGAGGAGAGACTCCAAGAAAATAAGCAATTCATGGAGCAACTGAAACAAAGTGAACCTGGTACATCAGGATTGCAGCAATCCAAGAATAATGGAAAAAACACTGTTTATCCAAGAGTAAATAGGTTAATTGAAACTTTCACTTCTAGAATCATTAAATGGCAAGCAGAGGACAATGACCTAATTCAGAATAATTATCAACGAAAATAAATGGGAACGAGGATTAAATTGCCAATTATATCATGCGAAGTATTCGGCAAGCCTGTCGATACTTTGATTGATACAGGTGCAATGCTATGTCTTGTGAGTGAGAAATTGTATGTGCTTTGGAAACTCACGGAGAATCTAGAAGAAAATCCTGTGTCCGGAATTAAAATTCAAGGGATAATTCCCAATAAGACATCAGTATGCAAAACTCAGTTATATTTATGTGTTACGATTTGAGAACATGATTTTCGACATATGTTTGTTATTATGAAGGATATTGCATTTGATATGATCCTGGGAGCAGATTTCATACAGGAATATCAAGCCGTCATTGACATGAGCACCGATAAGATTCGATTTAAGCACACCGTAGGAATAAACTTCGAGGGAATTGAAGAGGAAGACGCCGAGGGAGATGCTCAATGGTCTCTGATTTTTCATGAATCTACTGAAGAGGAAATCAACAAACCTAAGAGTTCACCAGAGTTAGATAAACCTGGAGAAATTAAAGATTTCGAATACCAAATTCGAGTAACGGATGACGCACCTTTCCATGCAAAATTATATCCTGTAGCCGAGAAACATAGAGAGAAGGTGAAGATACTTATCCAGGATATGGAGAAGAATAATGTCATTGAGAGATATACGACCTCTTATGTAAATCCTTTGGCAGTTGTATCTAAACCAGATGGCAGTCTAAGGTTATGTCTAGACGCGCGGAATTTGAATGCAAGATTGTTACCCGAGTATGACAGACCGAACATTATTAGGTAATTACTTAGAAAATTCCAAGGCAAGATTTGGTTTTCAAATATTGATCTCACTTCGTCCTACCATTAGGCTTAGTGAAGACTCAAAGAAATTTACAGATTTTATGTTTGACCAACACACCTATGTATTTCGACGTCTACCTTCTGCAGTTAAAACATCCGGATCTGTATTGATAAGAGCGCTGGAACAGAATTTGAGTCCTGAAGTTAAGGAGGTAGCGATCCGCTACATAGACGATATTCTCATTGCATCCGAGACTAGAGAAGAATATCTGTTACATCTCCGAATGTTGTTCGAAGGTCTAAGGAAGGCAAATTTCAAAGTCAACCTTCGAAAATGTCAATTCTTTCGAAAGGAAATTAAATTCATGGGACACATTTTGGTTGGCGAGGGCTACCGTCCAAATGAAACAAAAATTCAGGCTATAGCGAATTTTCCCAGACCTACTAGGGTGAAACATGTCCGAAGGTTTCTCGGCGCATGCCAATTCTTTGCAGGGCATTGTCCTAGTTTTACCGAGACAGTTGCGCCTCTGCAAGAATTACTAAAGAAAAGTAATAAATGGAAAAGGAACGATGCTTGCGAACAGTCATTCCAAGATGCAAAGAGATTGTTGGTTAACAGCATCAAACTGGAATACCCCGACTTCACCAAGAACTTCATAATCGAATCTGATGCATCCACCGTAGGGATTGGAGCTATTCTTCTTCAAGAAGATGAATATCACAGGAGACACTACCTGGCTTTCATAAGCAGGAAACTTCGCCGTTCGCAGAGGAATTATTACACTACCAAGCTAGAAGCACTTGCTATTATATTTGCTTTAGAGACATGGAAAAAGCTTTCGATAGGTCATGCTGTGATAGTAAGGACAGATCACCATGCACTAGAATTTATTCTTCGGACTAACTTTGCCATTGAAAGAATAACTAGATGGTACTTTTCATCCAACAGTTCAACTTATCTATTGAAAATTCTCCAGGGAAGTTGAATATTGGAGCAGATTTGATGAGTCGAGCAGTGGAATCTACATCTAAGGTTTTCCAAGTCAACTTGACGTTTGAAGATGAAGAAACCTTAAGAAAATTAAGACTTCTACCCTTGTCTCAGAGAAGAAACAGACGACTGAGAAACATCTATCGTTTCCTTCAAGGTGAAATGGATCCGGCAGATGAGGAATTTCCTGAGACAGAGAGAATTTCGAGGGATTTTTTTAACGCTGGATGGATTGATTTACAAGTTTATCGATCCAGATCACACCAAGCTAAGGATAGTTTTACCTCCACGGATGCAAGACCCCATCATTTGGATGGCTCATCGTATATCAGGTCATGCAGGAGTGGACAAGACAGTCAAGGTGATTCAAGAAATTTTTTTGTGGGAGCTGATGAGACACACAGTTAGAAACACTATTCGAGAATACGACCTATGCCAGAGGAGCAAGCATAATTCTCAGATATTGAAGGAAGTTCCAAGGTCTATCATTCCATCTAAGCCATGTGAGACCTTTGCCACGGATATTTATGGTCCTCTCACCAAATCAAGAGAGGAAACCGATACATTATAGTAACAATAGATGTTTTCAGCAAATACACTATGTTGCATCCTATCCAAACAGCAAATGCAAAATATTGTGCAAATTGGATTAAGAATGGTGTAATTCCGGAAGCAGGCAAACCGGAATTCATTCTATCAGGCCATGGAATCAAACCGACGAGACTATGGGATCGGATAATTTCTATTCCACCAGAGATCGAACCCAGTGGTGTATTCTTTGAATACACGGTACCTGAGATATAATGTCTACTGCTCCTTGCATGTTCATTTCTTCCTTCCTCTTTGCCAAACACCAACAGTGATCTTCTGTTTTCTCCTTGTTGGGCAAATCTCTTACGTCTTCATAAGTATGTTTCAGATATATAACTTCTGTGACCCACCTAGCGTCATCTAGTAGCGAACCTCTGAAGCTACTCAATTCCTCTTGAGCAAGAGGACTACGTCTACTGTTTCACTCACCATGCTGCGCTAATATCGCCTACTATCAATTCTTAGAAGACCATCCATCAAGAAGAAAATTTATTTTTGATAAGTTGGTTATGCTGATATGTATACCTTTTGTTTCCTACCCCCACTCTCTCCCCTTCCTAGGACCTTCCGTGCTTCGTTGAGCAAGTCTCACTTCTTAGTCGGCAGTTGAAGCAATCAGTTAAGGCTCAACCAGAGCTAGCCTCCTGACCTAACGAGGCATTTTTTAAATTCCACGCCATGTTGGAACTCTAAGCATCAGTGAGGAACTTCACTTCGACATGCAACAAAGATAAGTACCTTCTTCAAGTTTTAACCTCATCTTCATGGTTTTAACTTCCACGTGTTTTTAATGATACTTTTATAGACAGTGTGAAAGTATTTATTTTGGGGCAAAAATCATTCTTCGTGGGATTTGCCATGTTGAGCTTTCGCTTGTATAAGCCGACTTTACCATAAAGAGCTTTTATTAAGCTATTCTAATGAGAAATCCTCTCTCTACGTGGGATATTATCTAATTACCCGCTGTCTATAATTCAACAAGCTAGTTCCTCCGCTGGATTTACATTAGCCCCATTTTACTGCTAAGATTGTTCTGGAACCTTCTAGATTCCGTACTCAATCTACAAGTCCTGCCGTCATGTATTTCTCACGTACTTGTGAGAATTCTGTTTAAAATTGAATTATCTTACTTCTAAATTACTACATAGTGAAGTTTCGTCCACCGCGGGAATTTTCTATAGCGCATTTAATTGTAATTTACAACTTTCTCAAGAAATAGACTCTCACTTATCTAGTGAAACCAGTTATTTTCATCATTGCAATAACTTTCTTTTCCATAAACTTTGTGTCTCCACAGTGAACTTTTCATATGTTTCAATGAACTATAGTGAAAACCAGTGCTTGCTCAACTTTTCTACCGCGTCGCGATCATCCGCTTATATTCAAATAAGGCCATGAACATTTTCCTTAATTCTCATTTCTCTTTCCTAAACCTCTCACTAACAATCTGCAATAAACTTTTAATCTGTTCCAATAAGGTGTCATTCCAAGAAGTGCCCTTCCATTTTTGTTGGTTTATCATTAAGTATCTCTGTATAATTACGTGTCTAGCACACGTTTCAAACTTACATTGTTCCTCCCTTCAAAAGCAGGGAAAACAATTCTCTCAACTCTTGAGTGAGTTATTTTTTTTGGTCTCGCTAAATGAAACCTGCCTCATTTAACTTGCGAGTCTTATTTAAAGTATAGGAGGTCTAGAACTTTCCTTCTGATTAACTTTTCAGGTTCACAGTAAGTGACCTGCTCTCTTTGTATAATTCTCATAAAGTAATTCTGTTTAAATATAAGAAGTTGTAGGAACTTCCTTTTTTTAAGTTTTCTATTTTGTTATCTTCGAAGTTGTTATTCTCGTTAGAATGTTCTTTCAGAGGTTTCTTTTAGTACACTGCTTGTACTCCTGTAAATGTTAAAACTTTAATTATTCCATTTGCCTATTTTATTAAATCTTTCCAAGATTTTAATACAAGGTTTAAAAACCTTAAAAAATTGTCATTTGCCTGGAGCAATTTCTGAACGTTGTTGGAGGTCTGCGACCCCAAATTGTTAACTACATAGAACATATTTATTTGTTAAAGTTACGTTTCTTTGAATTGTTAAATAAATTAAATATTTGTTTTTGGATTCATCATTTCTCTGATACTACAGTTAGGCAGGATCCTGGCTTTCCTAGCTCTTCCTAGGTTTATGCCCTCGTTCACCCTCAATAAAGCTTTTACTATTTGTCTGGCCAGACCATCACCCTTCCCTATAGTACTTTTATTCGTGCTTGGAAGGAAACACACTAAAGCCTCTCTCTGGCAAATCGCCCAAGTCCCAGCTGCGGTTCCCGTTGGCCTCGACCAAGCTCGTACCTATTTTAGATATCAGGAGGTTAAGTTTCTGTGGCAATCGCCTTTAAGTGTGTTTAAAGTGAAGCTTATTAATTTTGTGGGGCT
The DNA here is from genome assembly GCA_946902985.2 of Meconema thalassinum. Classification (NCBI taxonomy): domain Eukaryota; kingdom Metazoa; phylum Arthropoda; class Insecta; order Orthoptera; family Tettigoniidae; genus Meconema; species Meconema thalassinum. The sequence continues at coordinate 211,577,535 of OX336398.1, forward strand.
CTCCTCCTATTTTTCTATCCTTTTTCTTCAGTCCGAAACCCATTTCCTTTTCTTAATCATCTTCCCTTGGTGGGTGGGTTATTTCCTAGCCTATAATCTACCAAAAGATTGGTACCAGAAACCCGGGAGAGTCCATTTGCTATGTCCATTGGTTGTCAAGTGTCATTTGACAATACTTGGCAAATTATTAATATCTGCTTTGGATTTTTCAGCTATATCTACATCATGCAAAGCCTGTGAACGGGAAAGAGGCCGCTCCTGTTTCCTTTGGTGTGTCCTGTTCTTTCGACCCATTCTCCGCTGCAAACTTGACAGCATCTCCAAGGTTCTACAGTTTCGTGAGTTGTATTTCAATTTATTCTCTTTATCATGGCTCCTACTGAAAAAGATGAAACTCTTATTGCTAGACGTTCTTCTTATAAAGGGCAACTCACTAGATTCCGAAATTTTATCAACAAGTTAAATCCCGCCGAGTGTGATTTAGATATCTTAACACAACGCCTTAAGTTGTACGAACGGTCTTATGATTATTATGACCAAATTCAAACCGAGATTGAATCCGCTTGTCCAGACCTTCAATCGGATCGGGACGAGGTCGAACCCTTGTACTTTGAAGGAATTGCAAAGGCCCACCAATTGATCCGCAATATCTCAGAACCGGACACTAGGGTCATCAATCCGGCCCAGTTCGCACCCGCTTCAGTTCACGAGAACAAACCGAAAACGTTACTTCCCAAGATAAGCCTACCGCACTTCTCAGGCAAGGAAGGTGAATGGTATTCTTTTTACGAACTTTACTGCTCCCTAATTCATGAAAATATCGAGATCCCAGACATACATAAATTTTACTTCCTCCGTACGTCTTTGGAATCTGAGGCCTTGGCCTTGGTGGAGTCACTGCCTTTAAGCGCAGACAACTACCACATCGCCTTTAATCTCCTTAAAGAGAGATATGGCAATTTACGTTTGAGTGTAGCTCGTCATATCCGCTGTCTCTTCAACTTACCAGCCGTCAAACCTAATGACGTCACATCTTTAAGAGACCTCTTAGATTCTATGCAGTTAAATGTCAGAGCGTTATACCAACTAAAACAGCCTGTCCAAACATGGGACACCATACTTATTCACCTAGCTACATCAAGATTCGATTTTTCGACACTGAAGGCCTGGGAAATCGAACTCGCCTGCAACAAGGAACATTCGTTTGAACACCTTATCTCGCTTCTCAACAGTCGATGTCAATTCCTTACAGCACTCGCATTTCAGTGCGAAAAAGTCGAAACGAATCCTCAGTGTCAAATTTTTGAAAAAAACTTGTTTCTTCAAAGGGACATCAGCCCCCATTTGTCGAAAACAAACAAACCCGTTCTTCTTTCAATAATCCAAGAGAACATATCAGGCCGCTTAACAAATCGTTAAAATGCACGCTATGTAAAAAGCTTCACACATTGTATTTGTGCAAATCCTTTAAAGAATTGTCTGTCGAAGATCGAAGGAAGTTTGTCTTGAATAGCAAACATTGTTTCAATTGCTTGTCACCTAAGCATTCTTCTTCGAACTGTACGTCATCAAATCTCTGTTTCCATTGTAAAAAACCGCATCATTCTTTATTGCACGTTCACGATAAATCGAGGTCATCAGCACCCGCCTCTTCAAGCTCCATGCAGAGCAGCTCCGAACAAACTAATGCTTCTTCCTGCATTTCCAACGCCGAAACTTTTCATACTGCGCAAACCCTGTTGACCACTGTACAATTTGAAATCCAAGATAAATTTGGAAATTGGTTTCGAACCCGTGGTCTTCTCGATTCCGCTTCATCTCATAACTTTGTTTCGCAATCTTTGATTAAAAAACTAGGTCTTTCGTCATCGCCTACTTCTATCAATGTGACCGGCATTGACAATTTGAAAACTCAAGTCTTGCAGTCTTCAAAATTTAAAATCAGAGACGTTTGCCAAAGAAACACCAATCTTAATTTAAACTGTCTCATTCTTACCAGTATTGGCAAGGACACTCCAAGTCACTCTATTAATACCTCCGGATTAAAGATTCCTTCGCACTTAAGGTTAGCCGATCCTCAGTTTAATGCTCAAGGTCCCATTGATGTACTTTTCAGTGCCAATGTTTTTTGGAAGTGCCTTCGCAAACAAACACGCAAGTTATCCTCAACCGTGGTCGCCAGAGACACCGATTTTGGTTGGGTTATTACTGGTGAAATTCAGCATCCCAGTGTTCAAACCAAAGCGCAATGTCATTTCGTTACAGCTGACATAAATCCCATTTCTGAAAAAGAGAACGCTCATGTTTCAGATCTCAATATTTTTGAAAAACACTTGTCGAAACGATGTCTTATCGTGAAGAACTGCGCTACCTCTGTAAGTTGTTTAAATGGTTTTTCCTTCTTCCCGCACAAGATGGCCATTCAAGTTCGCCTTGCTTTGTGTTATTTCGTCTATCTTCTTATGTCATTTTTATAGCAGTTAATTGCTTAAACTTTTTCTCGAAAACTATCTTCCCCTTGTGTAAAACCATGGCTATCAGTCACCATCACTTTGCTGTACGCTATGTTTCACTTCTTTCGCTATGTAGAAGGATGGCCACGGCCGGCTCCTCCCTCCTTCCTCACAATTGGAAGTCGCTTTTGAAACCGCTTGAAACTCTGAATTCTATAGCATCTAGAATAACTATTCTTATGCATAACCTTCTTCTCAATGTCCCAGCTTGTCTTCTTTGCTCGGAAGAATTAAGCTTCTTTTTGTTGAAAATTGTCCGATTTCGTGATCCTCTCAATTATGCGAAATTGATTTCCTACTTTATTTCATATAGCTTTAAATTGCTTTTTCACGTCCAAGTTACGATTGACTGCATTCCGTTCAACCTGAATATCTGCTTTAAGTTACAGCTGACTCAACTAGTGTGTGTGTACTTTGAACTGCTTGTTTTTCAGACTTGTTTGTATACAAGTCTGAGGAAGGCCAAGTTGTTGTTTAATTCCTGTACGCTTGACACAGTTCAAAGCAAGTTTCTCTTATCTCAACTCTGGCTGATTGCCAACCATTGTCTGGCGAGCCGCTACTACAAGTACAGAAGCCGTTCACCTACTTCCCAAAATAAACTTGTTCCGTTTAAGGACTCTTTCAGATATTTATATTCGTTATCTCGCTGTACTCTGTGGGTCAAGGCCGCGCTTGCCTGTGTCTTCCGCTTACTCATGCTTGTATTCTATAACTGCTTCGATCCCTGTTTCAAAACTTCGTTGCGTATTTCTCACGCGCTCATGTATTTCGCTTTGCTTGCATATTTTGCGATCTTAATGTTCATTGATGAACAAACTTGTTTTTTCTCGTCGTCACATTCGATGTGTTTTTGTATTCATACTTGTCATGTCACGTTTCTCGCTGACTTAAGTATTTTTCTGAGTAAACCCTTTGATACTCATTATAACTTAAGGTCATTGTTTATGGCTACTAGTTTGTTACCTATGGCGTTCTTGCTTTCTACTCGCATAGTTTCTTTGTTTATTTGGTATATTCTTGTCCTGAATAGATGTACTTGTTTCTATACGCTTTGTTTAAACTTGTTAATTCTTCTTTCTCATCGTATCGCAATCTTTACTAGTGCTTTATTTCCCTCAGCTTCTAGTTATTTCGTGATTGAAAGTGTTGTTAATTCTCGCCTTTTAACTCCGCTTTCCAATGACCCTGATGACCTCCTTTCACTTACACCTGGTCGCTTCTTTACACGCACTTCTCTCTCTGCCCCTTCTCCCCTTCCTAATCCTTTCAGGGATTTTAATCTACCTATTGTTTGGCGTAAACTTGAAGCCCTCCGTAATTCTTTTTGGAAAAGGTGGAACTTGGAATATTTAACTTCCTTGCAAGGGAGACAGAAGTGGTTTCTTTCCAGTCCCGACATTAAAGTGGGAGACTTGGTCTTAGTTAGGGATGGTTCACCCCCCCTAGTCTGGCCTTTTGGAAAAGTGACCGAGTGTTACCCTGGAAGAGATAGGAGAGTCAGGGTATTCAGAGTCTTGACCAATAATGGTCAGATCACAAGACTACTTCTCGGCAATTGTTTATTACTGTACTTGTTTTTCTTGCTCGCTGTTGGTGTTTACCCCCCAGTATGGTGTATTCTTTGAATACACGGTACCTGAGATATAATGTCTACTGCTCCTTGCATGTTCATTTCTTCCTTCCTCTTTGCCAAACACCAACAGTGATCTTCTGTTTTCTCCTTGTTGGGCAAATCTCTTACGTCTTCATAAGTATGTTTCAGATATATAACTTCTGTGACCCACCTAGCGTCATCTAGTAGTGAACCTCTGAAGCTACTCAATTCCTCTTGAGCAAGAGGACTACGTCTACTGTTTCACTCACCATGCTGCGCTAATATCGCCTACTATCAATTCTTAGAAGACCATCCATCAAGAAGAAAATTTATTTTTGATAAGTTGGTTATGCTGATATGTATACCTTTTGTTTCCTACCCCCACTCTCTCCCCTTCCTAGGACCTTCCGTGCTTCGTTGAGCAAGTCTCACTTCTTAGACGGCAGTTGAAGCAATCAATTAAGGCTCAACCAGAGCTAGCCTCCTGACCTAACGAGGCATTTTTTAAATTCCACGCCATGTTGGAACTCTAAGCATCAGTGAGGAACTTCACTTCGACATGCAACAAAGATAAGTACCTTCTTCAAGTTTTAACCTCATCTTCATGGTTTTAACTTCCACGTGTTTTAATGATACTTTTATAGACAGTGTGAAAGTATTTATTTTGGGGCAAAAATCATTCTTCGTGGGATTTGCCATGTTGAGCTTTCGCTTGTATAAGCCGACTTTACCATAAAGAGCTTTTATTAAGCTATTCTAATGAGAAATCCTCTCTCTACGTGGGATATTATCTAATTACCCGCTGTCTATAATTCAACAAGCTAGTTCCTCCGCTGGATTTACATTAGCCCCATTTTACTGCTAAGATTGTTCTGGAACCTTCTAGATTCTGTACTCAATCTACAAGTCCTGCCGTCATGTATTTCTCACGTACTTGTGAGAATTCTGTTTAAAATTGAATTATCTTACTTCTAAATTACTACATAGTGAAGTTTCGTCCACCGCGGGAATTTTCTATAGCGCATTTAATTGTAATTTACAACTTTCTCAAGAAATAGACTCTCACTTATCTAGTGAAACCAGTTATTTTCATCATTGCAATAACTTTCTTTTCCATAAACTTTGTGTCTCCACAGTGAACTTTTCATATGTTTCAATGAACTATAGTGAAAACCAGTGCTTGCTCAACTTTTCTACCGCGTCGCGATCGTCCGCTTATATTCAAATAAGGCCATGAACATTTTTCTTAATTCCCATTTCTCTTTCTTAAACCTCTCACTAACAATCTGCAATAAACTTTTAATCTAGGTCTGTTCCAATAAGGTGTCATTCCAAGAAGTGCCCTTCCATTTTTGTTGGTTTATCATTAAGTATATCTGTATAATTACGTGTCTAGCACACGTTTCAAACTTACTTTGTTCCTCCCTTCAAAAGCAGGGAAAACAATTCTCTCAACTCTTGAGTGAGTTATTTTTTTTGTTCTCGCTAAATGAAACCTGCCTCATTTAACTTGCGAGTCTTATTTAAAGTATAGGAGGTCTAGAACTTTCCTTCTGATTAACTTTTCAGGTTCACAGTAAGTGACCTGCTCTCTTTGTATAATTCTCATAAAGTAATTCTGTTTAAATATAAGAAGTTGTAGGAACTTCCTTTTTTTAAGTTTTCTATTTTGTTATCTTCGAAGTTGTTATTCTCGTTAGAATGTTCTTTCAGAGGTTTCTTATAGTACACTGCTTGTACTCCTGTAAATGTTAAAACTTTAATTATTCCATTTGCCTATTTTATTAAATCTTTCCAAGATTTTAATACAAGGTTTAAAAACCTTAAAAAATTGTCATTTGCCTGGAGCAATTTCTGAACGTTGTTGGAGGTCTGCGACCCCAAATTGTTAACTACATAGAACATATTTATTTGTTAAAGTTACGTTTCTTTGAATTGTTAAATAAATTAAATATTTGTTTTTGGATTCATCATTTCTCTGATACTACAGTTAGGCAGGATCCTGGCTTTCCTAGCTCTTCCTAGGTTTATGCCCTCGTTCACCCTCAATAAAGCTTTTACTATTTGTCTGGCCAGACCATCAACCTTCCCTATAGTACTTTTATTCGTGCTTGGAAGGAAACACACTAAAGCCTCTCTCTGGCAAATCGCCCAAGTCCCAGCTGCGGTTCCCGTTGGCCTCGACCAAGCTCGTACCTATTTTAGATATCAGGAGGTTAAGTTTCTGTGGCAATCGCCTTTAAGTGTGTTTAAAGTGAAGCTTATTAATTTTGTGGGTCTCTCCTCCTATTTTTCTCTCCTTTTTCTTCAGTCCGAAACCCATTTCCTTTTCTTAATCATCTTCCCTTGGTGGGTGGGTTATTTCCTAGCCTATAATCTACCCACCCAGTCGTCAAAGGAGAGAGATGCTAGCATTGGACAGATTGAGAAGCCGAGCATTGAAGAGAGAGCGCAGAATCAGAGGGAGACGCTTTCGCAGACCCTTGCGCGTGGGAACACTCGTGTTGGTGAGGAGACCAAAACCATCCGATGTTCAAATTAGCGTCTATTCAGAATTTGCTAGCTAATATTCTGGACCTTACCGTATTGAGGAAAGCAATAATAATGGTAGCTATAGGATAACGGACACACGAACTGGTAACATCGTGGGAACCTACAATTCATCGAATTTGAAAGTGTATTATTCAAGAACCAGATAATTTGAAGTGTAATATAGGAAAATTTAAAAAAATCAATTTTTATTTTTGGCTATGTGTTGGGTGGATATGCCCAAATCCAGTTGTCCAGATTTGAGAGCACAGGCCTATATGCTAAGTTCCGAGCGGAGGATTTGAATAGCGCGCTCAGAATGTTCTAAGAAGGAATTCGAATCTTTATGCAGCCTACAGAACGGCAAGTGACGTAGCAGGTTGTCACAAGCGAGGCTATATTTTGGATAAAATATTTTCCGATTGAGTGGAAACATGGGACTAATACCATATTACTGGCACGTAAAAGGGAAGAAAAATGTGCTATTTTTGAAGAAAATCGAACCAGCGGAAGCCGAGGTATGAGAAGTTTAAGGATTGAGGACATATCTCGCAGTGACGTCAGGAGTCCGCCTGGAGAGTATAAAACGGGCACATTATGTTAATTCATCACAGCGCCCAGTCGCTGATACATCGTGTGTTACTTCGCCACAGCGCTCAGTCGCTAGTTCATCGCATGTTACTTCGTGAAGCACATGGTTGCTATATTCGACGTTATACTTAGAAATAGTACATGGTTGCTAGGACTTAGTGCGTTTCAACGAGACAGTACATGGTTACTGGAACTTCAAAAAGTGTTGGAATTTATAATAGTGAACTTAGGATTTTTCGTCAGTTATCACTCAGGTGATTGACATTTTGTGGCAGAAACATTGGTAAATATAAAACTGCTCACGGACATAAGATAGACTTAGTCTATAAATTTTCCACAGTCCACAAATATTGTTTTTTTATATATCCAATTGCCAGAAGCATGTTTTTGTCTTGGTAACAAAATGACCAACCAAGATTGTATGTCAGTACTTTTCAAATACCTTTCTTGCACGGTTCAGTTAAGGGACTTGAACATCAGAACTATTACCGATGCTGAATAAGATTGTCAGTGTATTAAACTGTACTGAATGCATCACTGTTGGGTCTTTTTACATCTGGTATTTTTCATCATGGATCAATTAGATCCAAACCCTGTCATGAATATAACTACAGCTGTTAACGCAGCCAATACGAACATTTTTCATCAAGATTATCTGGCAATGAATATGATTACCGCTATGTCTTCGTAGACAAATTGCGGGTATACAATGGAGGCCGATACAAGAATTTAAGTACATGTCCAAATGGGGACTAAAGACTGGAATGGTCTGGTTTAAACCAGATTATCTTCGACATCAAGATCTACAAGAATGTAAGCTACAATTTGCATTACTTTTTATGCGTAGTTAGCTGGAATTCTCATTTTTCTACAGCCTTATCAACACAATATTTTTCTTTGATAACTTGCAGTTGCAAATATTTATGCGAGGCATTGGAAGCCTTGTTCTGAATATTTTCTACATTCAGACATGGAGATTCAATTATTTGAATCAATGGACGAGCATCACCAGCATTTCATTTAATTTTTGTGATATTTTCTAATCGCGGTCATCAGCCGTCGTAACTGTAAGTTTAAAAATAAATTTCAGTTGAGGAATGGATATTTTTTCACGTTTAAGAAATCGAGTTTGATCTTTTTCCAATAGTTTATTGAACATTAAATCCAGTTGTGGAATTACTAATAATAATAATGATGATTTAATAATTATTATTATTATTATTATTTTCAATTTTCTGAGATAATAATAATTATGATTTATATTTTCTAATAATCATATCATGTAGTGTGAATTTATAAATTGGATATTAAAACAGTTTGCTATATCGGATACTTGTGTTTCCGAAGGTTAGTGGTTAAATGCACGCCCACATTCTACTCACAGTGTAATTCATTGGCAACATTTTACAATTGCATTACGCGGTCAAATCATGTAGAAGACACGGGAAAAATAGAATATATAAAACAGGATTTTACTAGAGTTTATATAAATATAAATCATTTGGGTAACGTCTTTTGAGAGAAAGTTTGACTAGAAATAGACACGATGTGAAATTATTAAGGGTTGATATGATGGTAAAATTACAATAAACTCAATTGAAGGAGATTACTAGCTTCTAAATCTTCCAGTTTGGATAACATGCAAAGGCTTGATTATTATGTATAATTTGGGAAGAAATTATTGTGTGTGGAAATAGTTAAATGTGCCATTTTGATTGTGCAATTAAGTCGCAGGAATGATGTTTTTGTTAAAAGGAAGCATCAACAATTGTGAAGGTTGGATGACTTTGATAAATATGTTGTGAATTGAAAATATTGTTACAAGGATTATTTTATGGAGCCATCATACTTAATTCACCGTTGATCCTCGTGTTCTATAAATATTTCCTAGTACTTGTTGACCCGGATGTTGCTAATAACATTAAACTTCCATTGTGAGTAGACTTTACCGTTGTCGAATGCTAATTATGGGCCGATGCTATAAACAAATTAATACTGTCATTTCATGAACAGCCACTACCATTTAAAGGATATTTGTGATCCTATTAAAAATATAAATATTATGTAAAATAGTGAATTGATTAACATTTTTATATTCTGTCAAAGAATTGCAACATTTGATAATAGGATTTGTTACATTTTGTAACAATTTTCTAAATAATATTTTCAAATATTTTATTTGAATGATTGAATGGTTATATTAATATTTTAAGAATTGAGGTTTTGTTAATAACAATTTTTGACCATAAAATGATAGTCGAGTCATGCACTCAGAATAATTATTTTGGATTGAGAACAGACGGTATAATACATTTTCTGTTTAATATCGAAGTTCTTCGAATCCATGCTGACATATCCATATAAGTTGATGTTGTGTTATACCCATTGTTATGACTTTAAGAATGAACCAATTTTTGGAATATTTATTACTGGAAGTGATAGTTATTTTCTGCAACATTCGAAAACACAGTGATTTTTCTACTTCGAGTGAAATCATTTCATTTCAACATGTGAATACTTAGGAATTAGGAATCAGGCTGGACAATTTAATTCGCCCTGAAGAACCTACGACTGTAAATAATTTAATTTGAACAAAGTCAACAGGATTGACATTCTGGCTTTAGTTCAAATATTAAGTGTTCATGTGTTGATAACCCTGTATATTTTGTGTACATAAATGTACGATTCGTCATGCATTCCTTAATGCTGTTCTGGCATTTATTTCAATTCAATTTTAACATTTTAATAAAATGAGATTATTTTACGAATTGTGCTATTTTCAGAGTCTCCTTCTATCCTTATTGTTGCATCGAGCCGAAAAACCAGTAAAGCATTTTTATTGTGTTATTGTTGTCACTTTAACCCATATGGCGCCCTGGGATGTTTAGATTCTCGTGCTGACTGATTTTTGGTGAAATGCATAATTATGTGGTCGTTGGACTTCGGTCTAAACGGGCACAATATATACTACAAATATAATCCAATATAAATATCAGGTGTAATAGGGGTAGGAGGGGTCGGGATATGTGTCCTTGTCCCGGGCGTCCGTGGGTTTGAGTGTTAGAGCGCTTGTAGTTAAGCCCGTGTTATTGTGGTGTCTGTGTTTGTAACTGCGTTTTTCAATGGTGTGTACCCCTGTTCTATCTCTTCCGTTTCTTTGATTCCTGGTTTGTGTTCGCGGGAACGGTTGGTCGTTGTGGTATGGCTTCATGCGACGCACGTGAATGGTGTCTTTAATTATTTTGTGCTTGTGTCTAATATTGACAATGCAATTAAGGCTTGACACCTTTCTGTGTACTTAAAGGGGGGAGGTCCAGCTTAAGAGAGGGAAAAATGTCAATATTCATTCGATTGTTGAACATGCTACAAATATTGTTGACATATGATAATGTGTATCACAGTAATGGCAAGCTTGTGGCAACCAAAAGCAACTATTAAAGGGTCAAAATTCTTATCATAAGAATTTTGTAGAGAATTTTCAAAATTTGACAAATTTTTTACCATGCATCATCGTTTCCCTTATATATCCCAAGTTTATGAGAAATGTTCTACTTTTCTTTTTTAAGGTGCGTATTACATCTGCACCTTCAAAATGTACCTCAATCTCTAGCATAAACTGTATATTAAGTACTTTTATTTGATTTTTATTCAGAGCAGCTGAAAAGAGATGTTTTTAAAGAAAAATACAGTATAAAAACAATTATAAATCCTAATGATCTGAATGAGGTACATATTGTAGTACAGACTTATGCGAGGAAATCCTGAACACATCATCATAATCCATGGAATAATAACAGAATTACGGTGAAAACGGTATTAAAAATTATAGTTCTCATGACAACAGCTTTAAAATTGTTGGCATAAAAATAATACAACTTTCGGACCCCGCACCATTCAAAACTGTCCTGGTCCATAAGTCACTCCTTCAATATCATGTTTCTTTCCTTCTTCCTGCAATTGGAGCCTCTTTCTGCATCTCCCGGCTTCTTTTGTGGATTCAAGTGCCCTCTTCTCAGCTGACTGAATTCTTCTCACATCCTTCTGATTCAGTACTTGAATGCAGTAAGCTCCTGGGTCCAGTCCCAAATCTTTTACAACCTTCAGTCTTCCGTTCATCCCAACATTGAATGTGATGGCTGCATCTTTGCTGCTATCAACACAGTTTTTTGGCCACAGAATCCTGTTTCAGGGCATATTTTCCATATTTTGGCATTCAGAGATTCGTTACTATTCTGTGTGTGACTACCCACACACCACTTCAAAAGATCACTGGAAGACAAATCATTAAAAATGGGTCTAATTTCTTTCATTATTGCCGTAGGTATGTTATTCTTGTGATGATATTCTTTCTCCTTGCCATCAGAGACAGCTCTTTGGTAACTACACCAAGAATCAACTCCTTTGGAACAGAAATCATGCATAGGTGTTTCATCAGTTGAGGCTTTGTGATGCCAGATAGCCCTAATGGCTGTTTTCATTTCTGAAGCTGAAGTGCTATTACTTCTAATGGCATTGCCGTAGTACACTGTCAAGGTGTTAATAACAGCATCAGTGAGCCCCATTTGTACCTGACAGCGGTTTGCCATCTTCTAATCTTTTCTCTTTAAAATTAGCCTTTAGATTTCTAAGCCGAGTCCCCGTGCGTTTTTACCATGGCCTACACACTCTATTTTATTGACCTCGATGTGAGGCCCATAAGGTTGAATTTCATTGACTGCACTGTAGCTTTTTGTGTCACCATCCCCAATGTAGTTGACATATTTCAGCCCCCGCCTCTCTTCTGAGCGACTGAATATTCGTTTCATTCCCTCCACCTCCATGCTGCCAGCTGTACCTGAGTGGTTTTTTCCACATACTTCTGAGTGTATTTCCATGAATTCAGCATATTCTATAGTATTTCCCTTCCCATTCCAGTGTTCACATCCCTTACATATTGATGAAAGTACTTCTAAGTCTACAACTTTACCAGTTTTAGCTCCAATAGCAACAGCTACACCATGGTGTGAAGTGTGGCCCCTAGTCAGCCAAGTTGCGTCACAAGACACTGATACCTCAGAAGAATTGCTAAGTTCAGATTCTTCTTTTGCAGCCAGCATCATACATTCTTCTGAAACTTTAGATATGGCATCAAGAACATGATCAACAATACGGATATAGGTACTTCTCTGCACAGGTGATGGCATGTTCATTATAGCACAAAACACACTTAGGCTTTGTAGTCCTTGCCCAATACACCTCATGGCATAAACTGCTCACCTATTTACAGATAGCACATTCTTTGTTTTCCCCGATACTGCACTGTTGTAAAAAGTACCTACTTCAGAACATGATTCACAGTTAACTGTCACCTTACAGCCCAAACCTCCTAAATTGGTTGGGTTGAGTACCACAGGTTCACCACACACACACCTAAGACATTTCTGTAACCCTCGAAACATAATATTTACATCAAAAATGTAGCAACCCATATCACCATCACCATCAAATTCAACTCCAACATTTGGAGTAAGCTTCCTGCTTGCTCCACTGAGGTTAGGTGTCGAATTATCATCAGCATCACTCACTGCATGTTTTCCAGACTTCTTATGCTGATTTCCTTTGAAACACGGTCTTTTCCTTTTATAATGTACCTTTTGAGCACCCATACTGCATTATACGTCACGTTTCACACCGAATCACACAACTGATAGACCACACCTATGTTGTTTGCAAAACAATATTTGCACATGGAACCATGGAAGAATAACACAGAATTAGTCCATGATGGAACTTGTTTCCATTGATATTCTATAACACATGTGTATAGGACTCCTAGGACACAAAACAAAAACGTGTCTCGTAAATGTACGTATCGATATTATCAACGGCGCGCGGTTTAGAGGGTGATACATTTGCATAAGGAAAGCAGAACGAAAGTGTATGAGGAAGAAGGCGTGGCAGCACATGTCATCCGGTCACAATATTTCGCATATCTCTGGAACCAGGCAAGATATTCCAAAAATTATTTTTGCAAAGTAAACCTGAAACTCGGCTTAAAAAATCTATATAATAAAAAAATGCTAATTTTTGACCCTTAAATGGTCCAGTCCATCTATGAACGAGGAACCCGGACACGTTTTTCATGCGTGTTGGTGTCCAAATCATGACTAATTGGTCCGCCCTATACTCTTTATGTTTATGTTTCGAGTCGTAAATGCGCTTTTGTTTCTTCTGGTTGATCACGATGTTTTGTCGCGCTGTAACCCTCGCCGTCTGTAAATATTTTAGTCGCTCAGTGTTATTGGAGAGGGTGTCTGTTGTTTGAGTCTTCAGTCTTTTGACTGGTTTGATGCAGCCCTCCATGCCTCCCTGTCCTGAGCTAATCGTTTCATCTCTACATAACTACCACACCCTACATCGGAGGCAATCTGTTTAACATATTCTAACCTTGGTCTACCCCTACATTTTTTGTCCTCGACCCTTCCTTCCATAACTAAGCTTCCTATTCCTGGGTGTCTTAGTATATGTCCTACCAACCTATCTCTTCTCTTCATTAGCAGTCGCCAGAAACATCTCTCCTCTCCCACTCGTCTTAATACCTCTTTGTTTGTAACCCTATCTACCCATCTGATCTTCATCATTCTCCTGTAACACCACATTTCAAATGCCTCAATTCTCCTCTTTTCTGCTGCACCAATAGTCCAAGTTTCACTTCCATAGAGCGCCACGCTCCAGACAAAGGCTTTCAAAAATGACTTCCTAATACCTAAATCTATATTCGATGTCAGCAGATTCCTTTTTTGTAGAAATGCTTTCTTTGCCTGAGCCAACTTACTTTTAATATCCTCTTTGCTTCGTCCATCACTGGTTATTCTGCTTCCTAAGTAACAGAAGTCTCCTACTTCCTTCAGCTTTTCACCTGCCAATTTGATCTCCATAGAGGTTTCTGATTTATTTCGGCTGCATTCCAGTATTTTTGTTTTACATTTATTTATTTTCATCATGAATTCTTTCCGTAAGACGGAGTCCATACCATTCAAAAACTCATTCAAATCCTCAGGCTTGTCGGCCAAGATGACGATGTCATCAGCAAATCTCAGAGTTGAAATTATTTCTCCTTGAATCTTCACTCCCACTTTAAATTTTTCTCTAATTTCCTTCATTGCTTGTTCAATGTAAAGATTGAAAAGTATGGGTGATAAATTGCAGCCTTGCCTTACACCTTTCTGAATACCAGCTTGTCCCTCATGTCCTTCAACTCGAATGACTGCTGTCTGGTTTCTGTACAGATTGTATATCACCCTCCTATCCCTGTACTTTATTCCAATCGATTTCAAAATGTCAAACAATTTAGTCCAATCAACGTTATCAAAAGCCTTTTCTAAGTCTACAAAAGCCATGAACGTTCTCTTATCTTTCCTTATTCTACCTTCTAAAATCAGCCTAAGACTTAGTACAGCTTCCCTTGTTCCTACATTTCTCCTGAAACCAAACTGGTCTTCACCCAACTCCGTTTCTATCTGGCTTTCAATCCTCTTGTAAATTATTCTAGACAGGATCTTTGAAGCATGAGTAATCAAGCTGATTGTACGGTAATCTTCACATCTGTCAGCTCCCACTTTCTTTGGTATAGGGATGATTACATTCTTCTTGAAATCAGGGGGTACCTCACCTGTCTCATAAATCCTACACACCAAGTGAAATAACCTGATCAGACCTTCATCTCCTATGCAGCGTAGCAACTCAATCGGTATATCATCTATGCCTGGTGCTTTGTTCCTGCTTAAGTCTTCCAAAGCTCTATCAAATTCTGATCTCAATATTAAATCTCCTTTCGCATCCTCCTCAATTTCCTCCTCCCTTTCCATTACCTGATTCTCAATCTCCTTTCCCTTATACAAACTCTCTATGTAAGCTTTCCATCTCTCAACCTTTTCTTCCCTATCTGTTAAAGGCTTTCCATTTGTGTCCATAATATTACAGCACTTAGTCTTCTTTTCCCCAAAAGTATTCTTAATCCTTCGATAAGCTGTGTCTACTTTTCCTAATTTCAGACAATTTTCTATACCTGCACATTTCTCATTCAACCATTCTTGTTTCGCTTCCTTGCACTTCTTGTTAACCTCATTTCTCAGACGTCTGTATTCTGCTTTCCCCTTTTCATCTCTTAGATTCTTGTGTTTCCGCCTTTCATCCATCAATTCTAGTATATCCTGAGTGATCCACGGTTTTCTACCTATTCTTTCTTTCCTACCAATGTTTTCTTCTGCGGATTTTGTTATTTCATTCTTCAAAAGTGCCCATTCGTCTGCAATTGAAGTTTGTTTAGGGTTTTTCATTAGTCCTTCCTTTATACTCTTCTTGAATCTTTCGTTTACATCCTTCTCTTTCAGTCTGTCTATTGCCCACCTTTTTGGCTTTTGACTTTTCTTCAGTTTCTTCAACTTTAATCTGCATTTCATTACAACCAGATTGTGATCAGAGTTTATGTCAGCACCAGGATATGTTTTACAATCCAAAATCTGGTTTCGAAACCTCTGCTTGACCATAATGAAGTCGATTTGGTAACGCCCTGTATCTCCTGGTCTCATCCATGTGTATATTCTTCTATTGTGGTTATTGAATAAGGTGTTAGCTATGACCAATTCATGCTCGGTGCAGAATTCTACCAGCCTGCTTCCTCGATCATTCCTTTCACCTAATCCGAAATCTCCTACTATCTTCCCTTCTCTCCCTTTTCCTACCACAGCCTTCCAATCTCCCATTACTATAACATTTTCATCACCCTTGATATACCTCAGAATTTCGTCTATTTCTTCGTAGACCTTTTCAACATCCTCATCATCAGCTTGACTGGTAGGCATATAGACTTGTACCACTGTGGTGCAGGTAGGTTTTGTATTGATTTTTGCTACAATAATCCGTTCACTATATTGCTCATAATATTCCACCCGCTGTCCAAGTTTCCTACTCAATATGAGGCCAACCCCTGCTTGGCCATTGTTTGATTTAGTGTTAATGACCCTATAGTCTCCTGACCAAAATTCATGTTCTTCCTGCCAGCGCATTTCACTAATCCCAACCAAATCCAACCTCAACCTATCCATTTCCCTTTCTAAGTTTTCTAACCTTCCACTTCTTAGCAGACTTCTAACATTCCACGCTCCGATCCGTAGAATGTCAGATTTCCTCTTTGTCACTTCTGTGATGTTAACCCTCTCTCGAGTAGTCCCCACCCGGAGATCCGAACGGGGGACTAGTTTACCTCCGGATTGAAATTTTACAAGGGAGGAGGCCATCATCACATGTAATTATGCATAGAGAGGTGCATATCCTCGGGAATAGCATACGGCTGTAGTTTCCCGTTGCTTTCAGCCGTGCAGCAGGACGCAGTGTAGCCATTATTGGCTTATATTATCAATATCTTAACCGTCTATAAGACTAGTAAAGAATTGATTTGTTCTGAAAGGCTGCTACTCCCTTTCAGAATAAGTAAAGAGCAATTCTACTAACAAAAATACTAACCTTCTACCGTTGTGGAATGTATATATCGTCGACGGGACTTCGCGGGTGGTACCCATGCAGCAAAAAATATGGAGTGTATTTAGTGGCCATTGATATTGATGTATTGTAACTGAAGTTTACCGCTTGTAGGTAATTGTCCCAATCGGTACCGACGTCATTAGTAAATTTAGCTAAGGCTTTACCGATGACCGTGTTCATAGCCTCTGTAAGCCCGTTCGTTTGGGGAGCAAAGCTCGTCGTTGTTTATGCCTTTATTCTGAGCAGTGTGAGTAATTGTTTTATGATTTTCGAAGTGAAGACTGTCCCCCTGTCCGACAATATGGTATTGAATGTTCCGTATCGTGTAATTATCTCTAAGAGAAATTCTGTGATCCTGTTCTGTGTTCGCTTGTGGCACGGTCTTCGTGATCATGTATCGCGTGAGGTATTCTGTTGCTACGAGTATGTACCTGTTACTCCAGTCGGATTGAGTGATTTGACCCTTGATGTCGATACCCACCCTGTGAAATAGCTCTCCTGACGGTATGGGGTGGAGCTGTCCGTGTTTTCGTCCTGGCCTAATTTTATAACGTTGGCAAGTGTGGCATGTTTTTACGAACTCATGTATGTCTTTCTTCATGTTTTCCCAGTAATATTTCGCCCTGACCCTGTGGTATGTTTTATGTGTACACAAGTGTGCGCCACTAAGAGGTGGACTATTGTGCTCTGTCATAATATGTGTTGTGAGTGTTTTCGGAACCGCTACCGTTGCAGTGTCATGTGTAGCTGTCGGTTTATACCTTAGCACCCCCGTGTTGTCTATTAAGAATCACCTGGATAATCGAGCGATTTTACTATCCACCTTGTCTAAATTCTGTAATGCTATCCTTAGTTGCCCTAAATGTGGGTCGTCTAGTTGCTCCTGTCTCATATCTTCCTGTGTAATAGAAAATGTAGGCATTGTCTCCCAATCATGGTTAATATTTTCGTCGGGCGGTTCGAGTACTGGTAACCTGGATAGCCCGTCCGCGTCGAGATGGGTAATACCTTTGTTATGTTTATCATTGAAAGTATAGTCGTATAGCCTGAAAATAAATCAGTTAAGCCGCAAATTGGGATTTTTGAACTTGTCCCAATACATCAGGCTCACGTGATCCGTTATCACAGTGAAATGTGTTCCATATACATACGTTCAAAAGTAATTTACAGCCCATGCGAATGCCAACATTTCTCTCTCCGTGGCGGAGTACCTACACTCGGTGGGTGTTAATTTCCTACTCGTGATGCCGGTTTTTATTATCACCCTCCTGTAATAGTGCGGTGCCTATCCCAAATTGACTCGCGTCGACGTGAATGGTGGAGCAGCGGTTGTGTGGTCAGTAGGTGTTTGAGGGTCTCAGAGGCTTCTCTGTGTTTGCCTGTAGTAATGAACGGTGTTTTCTCGTGTGTAAGGTCTGTAATTGGGCTGGCAATGTGCGCATACCGGAAGATGTACTTGCGATAATAGCTTGCCAATCCCAGGAAACTCTTTAACTGCTTGATATTTCGTGGCATTTCAGTATCGGTTATAGCGGAAGTTTTAGCCGGGTCAGGGATAATGCCCTCCTGGCTTACAATGTGTCCTAGGATTTGTATTTTCTGCTGTGCGAATTGACATTTGGACGGTTTTAATTTGAACTTCGCGTGTCGAATTCTGTTGAAAGCCTCCTCTAATTGTGTTATATGTTCCTGAAACGTTTGTGAGTATATTGTGATATCGTCTATGCATGTGAGCACTGATTTATACTTCAGCCCTGCGAATGCTTTATCTACCGGTTTTTGAAACATCTGGCGAGCGTTTTTCAAACCCATGGGCAATACGTATTATTTGTACAGGCTGTTTTCGGTAACGAATGCCAGCTTGTGTCTGTCGGGCTCATATATGGGTATTGCATAAAATCCGCTGTGACAGTCTACGGTACTAAAATATTTAGCGCCACTAAGTGTTACTACAGCTCTGGAACTTTCCATTCGAAATAAACTGTAAACTGTAAAACCATACTCAACACCTCAAGATTACCGTCAACTTTAAGTGAAATAGAACTAGTAATTGCAACCTAAACCTTAATAATGCCGAAAACATGTTCAAATTCAAATCTTTAACTGCAATAACTTTTCCCTTGTTCAACAAACTTTATTGCTACAAAAATGGTGTCCGTTCAACGAGCTTCCACGTCGTGATCCGTTGAGAGAAATAAAATTGGCCAGGACTCGAATCCCATACCTCCTACACTCCTAATTCCCTTTACTAACAATGTGGGGTATATTTAAGCTAGTTACTTTTTTCTATGAGGCCTCGCATAAAAATAGGCGCCCTCCCACCCTTCTTCCACTTATCATTTATTCATTCTGCGTAAATATATGTGGTTATGGCCCACATTTTAAAATTCATTTTTCCTGCTTCGTCGAGGAAGTAAGCGTTTTCTAATTATTAAACAACTAGCAGAAGTACCCGTTCTTCGAACGGTGTTCGGTGTTAACACCAGACATTATAATAATATTAATAATGTTATTGGTGTTACGTCCCTTTTAAGTACTGTTGCTTTTAGAGACGCACCAGACATTATCAATTGAGCTATTGTTGCAATGGTTAGCGGCTTGTAATTCCTTCATAAATTTTTCAAAACGAAGTTAGTTTTCTGGGAATATCACACACACTGTTAATTTAAGGGCCTTATATTGTGGTTTTCGGAGTCCCTTTATAGACTCGCAAATTTTGTGTCTCACATTGAGAAGTGCAACATATGCTTTGGTCGTTCTTCTAGGATAATTTTTATATTTCGCCTATTTTAGCATGTATTTTGAGAAGTTTTTCCCGATATCCACCCTTCTACTGTATGAAATGTACGGTGAAGAGTTTTATAAATGATTGGTGTATTGACTCATGTTTACCATACCTAATTTTACGATGCACCAAGCATCCGAACATGAGTTATAGGCTTACATATGGATACACAGAAAGACAGACAGACAGACAATATTATTGTCTACAACATATCACCCAGAAATCCAAATATGGGTATATCTACCACACAGTATCAAAGAAAATCATCCTTACGATGAACCCGTATGTCGACAAAAAAAAAAGATTAGTTAAAATGTGCTCTCAAACTAAATTCACCTAACGTGTACTTCCTGACATGAAATAGAATTGAAAGCCTTGTAGATGAAACGCAATACACGTCACATAAAAACAGACCCTCTACGTTGTGTTGGGTCCCCATACACAGGAAGACCTCTATCATAAATTATAAAAGCTTGTGGTGCATGAAAATTCAGGTTCTTTAGTCTCAAATGGCCCAAATTCCTAAAAGCCGCAAAAAATGCTGATTCAATTCAGGAATTTTTGAAAATAATGTTCTTGTTTGGAGATATAATAGACCTTCTGTACAATATGTCGCAGTGAAAATTGCATGAAAAATCCTAGGTTACCCCTTGACCCCCTTAATTGCATTGATAACTATACAGTCTACGTTGGTTCCGTGATAACCTTATATTTGCAAACTTTCACAGAAATGTAATAAATGTAATAAATGTAATAAATTGCTTCTTAATGAAATAGATGGAAAGTTGGATGCCACCCCTTGAGATTATGTTCTCATGGTTACCGATTTGCATTCCTTCATTAGTTTGTTAAATTAAATTTAATTAGTTTTCTGGGAATGTTTCAGAAACTGTTGGTTTTAGAGCCTTATAATGTAGTTTTCGAGGACCCTCGAGTTTTATTTCTGGCACCGAGGGGCTTTGTCTCGTCGTTGTTCGCCATAATATAATATTAATAATAATAATATAATATAGGGATAGGAATATAATAGACCTGCCATACCACACCCGCAGATGTAAATCGCGTGAAAAAATTCTAGACTACCCCTTGACCCCCTTAAAGGACTCTAGGGCTGAGTTTTTCAACTTCCACATTTTTTATCAGAATGAGTTGAAATTTAAACTGCATACTTAGAATAGTAACACTAAGTCACATACCAAATTTGAAAACAATTGGATGAAATGTAATTGATATTTTACTAATTATATTATTAAAATATACCATGTGATCAAAATGCTCCATGCGCATTAGCAATTTTGTAAAACGTTTGATATTTTCATTACATATACATAAAACTATTCTTAATATTATAACATTGAGACATTTCAGGAAAGTGTTACATGTATGCTGTCAGATTAATTTTTTCTTTATGTGCCATCATGTTTTATGAATTTTGATAATTTTTCATAGTTTTTAATTTTTTGGTCTGTAATTTACAAAGTGGCTGGAGATATTGCAATGTTATCTTGCAACACATTTGTTTCTGAATATCCAGTGTTTCTTTTAGTAATATTGGTGAATACCACATGCACATGGAGCATTTTGATTACCTAGAAACGTTGTTTGGAGATAAAAGCATTTTCATAAAATCGCTTGCTATATTAACCAGTTTGGCTCACCCAATGAAAATTTTGTGGAAAAAAATTGAAAAATACAATGTTTTGTTGTAGAGATAAGAGCATCGAGACCTTTCGTTTGAGTTAACCTACGACTTTCTACGATTTCTAGTTTTAAAAGTATAGCCTACTTTCTATGATTTGCCGTCCATCTTCTTTTTACGCAGAGGAGAAAAAAAAATGTCGCTGAGCCTTTAAAAATGTCGGTGCATGAAAAGTGTTTTACTGAAATGATCCACAGGGGTCCATAAGATATATATATGGGAAAAACAAAAAACAGTTATTTTGTCATTTTTGCCTCAAGACTCAGCCCTAGTGTCCCTTAAGCGCATTTTACGTATTGATGAAATTTACAGCTTAATTTGGTTCCATAATAACCATCTAACCGTTTGCAAACTTTCACACTAATGTAATTAATGCAATTGTATTGCGTCTTACAGCAATAGATGGACCTCTGAGAATCTGTTGCCATGGTTATCGGCTTGCATTCGTTCATTAGTTTATTAAATTAAATTAGTTTTCTGGGAATATCTCAAAAACGGTTGGACGTAGGACCTTAAAATGTGCTTTTAGGGCCCCCAAGTTTTGTCTCTCTCATTGAGGGGCTGAAAATGAGCTTTGTCTCGTCCTTCTACTCCTATTTCAGCATGTATTTTAAGGGGGTAGGCCCTCTTTTATGAGATGTACGGAGAAGGGTTACATCAATGATCAGTGTCGTGCCTCTGATGGATATCTATACCAAATTTTACGTTGATACACCCAGACGTTCTCGAGTTATAAGGGAACAAAGTTGTCCACGGACAATCAAACAAACAGACAGACAGACCAAAACATTATTTTCGCGCGCATCTATCATAAAACAGTCTGCAACGTTTAAATAACTCAAATTTCCGTAGAAATTCAGAAAAAAATCTTTTTTATATACGTAGAGATATACTGCACCGCTCGGTGTTGACCGTGTTTTATTGCACAAATTTAGGTTTTACTCGCTAACCGTCGGAGATACACGAAAAGTGATAAGAACCTTTTGGATAGAAAATTAAATGCTAAAGCTCGCGTATACCATCAAAAGTTTGCTATTTCTTAGCGTTCTCTTTTTATTTGAAATGGAAATATGAAATTTTGAAACCAAAGGGTGTAGTGACGTCACAAAAGTAGGTTTTACTCGCTAACCGTTGGAGATACACGAAAAGTGATAAGGACCATTCGGATAGGAAATTAAATTTCAAAGCTCATAGTGCCATCAAAAGGATGCTATATGTTAGCGTTCTCTTTTTATTTGAAATGGAAATATGAAAATAGTCGCCACTTTTCAATAGTACAAAATATCGTAATCAAAAGTATCCTATATGTAAACCTGGTAAATCAGCTACATCTATGCAAAATTTCATTTAAATCGGACCAGTGGTTCTTGCGTTATTGAGTAACAGACAGACAGAAAGACAGACACACACCATCTCATTTTTATATATTAGTATGATTATCTAATTTATGTAATCCAGGTTTCGTTAATATGACTTGTCCCATTTGAATTTAGCATATCTTAAACTCTGTGTCAATAACAAGGGTTATAGGAACCTTTTATTAATCTTCTTTTTCTTATCCTGCTGCTTCCAGAAATTGGATATAATTATTAATAGCATTTACTATTGTTACAAAGGCATTCTAAAAGCATTTTTAAACCGTTGGTATTTCGCACAACAAACGTAACTAAATATTAAACCTAATTGTAATTTCTTCTTTATTACCTTCATAAATTTTAAACCCTTCAATTATATGCATAGTTTAAAAACGCTCTTAAGGTTCTTTAACGTTTAATACCGGTTTGAGACCTAAAAATTGTTATAAAACAATTAATTTGTTCTTATCTCAAAATAGATCTGAGTTCTAATTGTTACTATTTTTAACTTCTTAATTTTGTTAAATACATTCTTTATTATTTGTTTTATATCTCTCTTGCTAGAAAAACTGTTAGGCAGGACCGTCTCTTCCCTACTTTTTCCCTGAATTATCCCGTATTCAAAGAAAAAAGCAAATCTCTGAATGATAAGCTTATTAAAAATTCAATCACTTTTTGCGTTTAGAGCAGAACTTCAATTAACAACACTCATAAAGTTTATTGTAGCTATCTCAGCTAATTCTAGTAAATTATTAAGGCAAGTATAGCTCACTCAGCCAGCTTCCTACATATAGAGATTTTCTCTCAGGCTTATGATTTAATGTCTAAGATTGTGGTTTTGATCAAGTTAGGTTTGAGGATTTCATCCTTTCTAAACTGTTAGTCGGCACCTGGCTGGGTAAAAGTTTAGCCTTCTTTAAACGCAACAATTGGTTCTCTCCAAAACTTTCTACTATTAATAATAAAAATATTGCTAAAAGCACTATAGTTGCTTTATCTCTGCCCACTCTGGTAGCATTCGGCCTTTCTGTCGGGGATCCAACAGTATCGGGAAATAAAATTATTCCGGCTAATTTAAGTATTTCTAGCATTTCAGATTGCTTTAGAAAATCTCACCCTTTTGAACGAAAAGTACATACATCCATTTCATCTTATATATCCTTGCTTGCCAGCGCACTGTCCCCATAGATCCCAAAAACCTGCTCGGGAGGGAAAGAGCACTTAGCGATAGCCTGCAGGTAACCGTAGCTCACGCCGCTCTCTCCGTTAACCGTGCTCAAGCTCCCGCTTATTTTAGTTACGTCACGGGCCTTGCTCAGTATAATTAGCCCTTATATCACTGTTTCTTTCTTATTTTGATATGGATTCTCTTCCTCTTTGCCTACGATCGTTTCCACTCTTAAACCTTCCTCCTTTTCTTTCAATCATCTTCCCTCAGGTAGTGTTTAAACTCCGGATTAACCTACCACCGGTCACCAGCCAAACCAAGTACATCTGGACCACCCTCGCCCATTCCTACTAGGGCGCAGCATGGCCCAAGGAGCCTTGAAGTTGCAAAAAGGAAGAGAAGTGAGGCAGACGTGGAAGACCCTCTCCTTAAGTATTTGAAGGAAGAAGATGTTCAGGATCAGGAAAATACTGATCGTCTGCTGTCTTTACTGGAGAAGCTTGCAGACAGGCAGCAAAAATGAACTATAATAAATTGTTTAATAAAAGCTTTAATGGAACACATTTTTCTCTGTTTTAGTACACGTGCTCTTTAATTTGAGATCTTGTCCAGGTTGGTAGGCGATTTAGAACTTGACTTCTTGTTAAAGACACATTTTCTAGTTGTTGAACAAATTAAGTTTAAAATTTGTGTGTTCAGAGTAGGCCTCTTTCTTTCTAAATGAAGGTATTAAATTCTCCTGTTTGACAGGTGCGATCTTCCTTTTCAAGTCTCCTTCCTCTTTCAGCATTTTTCTGAATCTGTTACTTGTGTACACTACCTTATATGCTTGTGACACTCCTTATGTTGAGAACTTACCAGACACAATATTCATTAAAACTTAGCAATTTTTCTAGAAATAGAAAAAATAACAATTGCCGAGTTTTAATGCACTGGCCGTGAAAGCCAATATACAACCTTAATTCTTTGTTTAATTTTTGTTTTTAATTAATTTTAGAGTCTTTGGAAATCTTAGTCAATAGACCCAATGTATGTTCAATTTGTCTTATAACCTGTGTTTCTGTGGGGACTGTAGTAGTGTGTGCAACGGTAATTAAATAAGGTTTGGATATGGAGTAGGTGCTCTGGAAGTTCTAATGAGGCAAGTTGCTATCCTGCCATTTGCATTGGGGGAGCATGGAACAAAATCAAGAAAAGACGCACTAAGGATAACTGGGGTCATTTCTGGGACTTGTTGGGGGCTCCCCATCGTGGTCATGGTGAGACATTTAATTCATTCATTCATTCATTTATTTGCAAGGCCCTATGCTCCGGAAGGAGCGGCAGGAATTAAGTAAGTAAGTAAGTAAGTAAGTAAAATTGGCCAAATCGGTCCAGCTGTTCTCGAGTTTTAGCGAGACTAACGAACAGCAATTCATTTATAAACGCCAAAAATAACAAAGTTCCGATTACGCTGCCCTGAGGGATACCCGACGTTACGGTAATTTCATCCGAGAATATGCCTTCGACATTCACTTTCTGTGAACGACCCGTCAAAAATTCTTGGATCCATAAAATTACTCTTCTATCAATCTTCGTCGAAGCTAATGTATGGAGTAGCATGTCATGCGGCACGACATCAAATGCCTTCGCAAAATCTATAACCACGGCGTCGACTGAAACTCCATGGTCTAACGATTCGCTAATGTCTTGAAAAAGTGATAGCATCTGACTCTCGCATGAGTAACCTTTCCGAAATCCATGTTGCCTATCATTAAACCATGATAATGTTTCCCACTGTTCCCTCAAGTAGTCGCAAATGAGATGCTCCATCTGTTTACAAACGATGGACGTAAGGCTAACCGGCCTGAAGTTGCCCAATTCAAGTCTGCTCCCTCCCTTAAATATTGGGACTACCGTAGCTCTTTTCCAGTCATCTGGGATTTGCGCATTTTTAATGGACACATTAAACATCACCTCCAAGTATCGTGCCACGGCCCTACCTCCTAGTTTAAGTACTTCACTAACAATATTATCAGGACCCTTTGATATATTGAAACGTAGTTTTTGTATTAGTTTTACAATTGCTGACTGGTTTATTTGGAACAGGGGAGCCCCTGATTCGTCGTTAAGGTCCAACACACAGCTATTGGATTTATTGAACACACTACCGTAAAAGGCATTTAATTCATTAGCAATGGCCTGTTTCTCAGTAATTAATTTACCGTCACCGGACATTATCATCGACAAATTATTTGAATTTCCCTTTCTTCTCCTAACATAACTGTAAATTTTTTTCCACCCATCACCTCCCGAACCAAGTAAACCTTGCATATAACTGTCGTGAGCAGCCCTCTTTTTTAAGACGAGCTCTCTTGATAAGGACTTAAATTTCAACATATACTTGTCACAATCATGTCTTTTATTGTATAATTTCCTAATTTTTTGTTTTAGACTCCTAATTTCTCGTGTGTAATACTCAGGATCTGGGTTTTGTTTCAGCAATTTAAATGGGACAAATTTAACAACAGCGCTATTTAAAATTTTCAAAAAGTTAGTCCACAGGATATTAATGTGATTTCCTTCCGATGCCCAACCTACAAATAGCTCATTCAAATACCCCTGAAACTAGCCCTGATCCGCCCTGCGATACGGGAATATGATCTTTTATGCTATACCAGAGTCTAATTTTGTAATGTCACCATATCTAATATTCAATTCAACCCCAGAATGGTCACTAATTCCTGGTACTTTCAGACAGTTAATAAACAGCTCTACAGGCCTTACGAGATAAACATCTAAGGTATTATTGTCTCTAGTTGGGAAGTCAACTACTTGGGAAAATCCCCCTCCCTTAAGAATTTATTTGCAGCGCTCTGAGCTTGACCTCAGCTAGTTGACTCACCAGACCAGTCTACTTTGGGGAGGTTTAAATCTCCAGCAATTATTATGCTCTTTTTCATAGCAATACCCGTACAACTTTATCATACAGTGTTTCGAGGAGAGAAAAGTTATCTTTCGGTGCTCTATACGCCCCTATCACCTGAAGAGGGAATTTATTTCCTTTATCCGAAATTTGTACACATAACATTTCATGATCCATAACAGCCCACTTTAAGAAACTAGCTATATTTTTGTGCACACAAATAAATAGCCCACCACCTCGCTTCCCCCGATCCCTTCTGTACATTTCGTAGGTCCCTTGAATTATTTCGCTACTATTTATGTCCTCATATAACCAAGATTCAGTTGTAATGACAATGTCCGGAGAATACGTCTCTACAAGATTCCAAAATTCAATTAATTTATTTCCTAAACTCTGACAATTAACCTGCAGTAATCTTAGAATCTTACCTCCGCAGCAAATATCTCGAAATAGCTCCTTCTGTTCCCATCGGCTGGCAACCTCTGGACCTGCTCCTCCTCACAATATGCGCCAATAAAGGTGCCTTATAGGAAGAGACAGTTGTCCATAATATCAAATTGACAGTTATGGTAGGAGCCTTACATGGCAAGTCAAATGATACAGAGAAGCCTACTGCTCGAGTCAAATCTCTGTGAACATGCGGGGTGAGGTGACTCGGAAGGCAGGAATTCGTGTATATTCCAATTTATAATATATTGTTAACTTAGGGCCATTGCCTAAACAAGTGTGGTGTTGCAAATGAGTGAGTGACCAACCAATGTATTTGATTGTACCTACACATGGACCGGGAACGCCCTCGTCGTCCGCGATCCACATCCCTGTCAGGTTCACCGAGCTTGGACTCTACCAGTATCTACTGTTTACGCCACGGTTTATGATCGATCAATCCCGGTTTCACAGTGTTACAGAGGACATTCTGTGCAATTGATACGCGAGTTTTCAGTTGCGCGGAAGCAACACACATCAATTGCACATGCCTGAGGTTCACCACCTGTCCTCTGTACGACTGAGATACTGGAGCTCACCTGCCAAGAACCGTGGCGTGAACTGTAGCTTTTGTCATGCACCCTATTATGAAACTGCAGTTGGAATGCTAAGGATTTCCAAAATAATTTGTCTCTTTTCTATCAGTGCCCCAGATCATAGGCCTATGCCTTTACCACCCAATTTTATGTTGTATAGTTAACATGGTCCATACATTCCCAGTTAATTGACGTCTTTACTTTTGTATCACGCACTGCCTTGTAACAAAGCAAAGCCAACTCCGTACAGGACCTTGGAGTAGTGGAAGGTAGAAGATTCCACTTTCTGCGGCATCGGCACTAGATGGGATAGAGTTGTCAGCTTCACGCCCGGCCTTCTTTGCTCTCAAGAATTACCCTGGTACTCATTTCTGATGTAGGTTGAGTGAACCCCAGGGCTATTTGCATTTCCGAAGGTGGTAGTTTTGTTTCTAAAATCCGCTACCTGGGTTGCCTTTCAGTTAGAGGCTCAGCGCCTCTACCGACTGCGCCACGCCTTGTAAAATCCCTATATAAATCTACAGGAAGTTGATATTTCTTTGATGGTGTGGCTTGAATTGCCACCATATTGGTCAGCTCTATAAGGTTTCAAACAGCGTGTATTCACAAGTGCAAGGTGTGGTAGCAAGTTATGAATGTTCAATGAAATTGAAAGTTGCACTGTACTCTTCTGAAGCCATTGGTTGCTACTCGGTTAAACATAGGTCTGGGCGAAAATTACTGCTTGGGTTATTTTTTAAAGAAAATTTTATTTGGAAAGTTTTTCGACAAAGTAAACTATTCTTCAAAGTAGAGACCATCAGATTATATGGTCTGAAGCTATCTTTCTTTCTTATCTTATCCCGTGACGGCACCAGTCTCTGGGATTTGATGTGAAGAATTCGGCGAGACCCACTTCCACAGTTTTAATGTTTTTGATATTTCTGCCACGCAACAAATGGGTCATGGGTCGAAAAAGATGGTAATCTGAAAGCCCATGATCAGGGCTGTACGCTGCATAGGGTAGCAGTTAGACTACTGCCAATTTGAATTTGAGTTAACTGATGCTGGGTATCTCCGTCTCAAAATTTCATCAACTCGTTCTAGTTGTGTAGAATAACGATCTGCATTGACTGCACGCCCGTTTGGAACAAACTCCCACCAGACACACAACATCTCTTTGGGCTGATTCATTCCTTTTTAATGATGACTTTGGCATGTTTACGAGGACTGAGCCACTGTTTCAAGACGTCAGCATTGCGGTATTATGCCCATTCTTCACCATATATGATGATTCGCCTGATAAATACGAACCTTGGGGTTAACCTTGGGGTTACCGATAAGTTGACGACAGATATCCACTCTACATTGAGCCTTTTCAGGAGTCAACTCATGAGGTTGTGTTTAATTTTCCAAGTTGTTTAACCCGGTGATTTATGATATCCTTTGATGCACCAAGATCTTCAGACAGCCTACGAGTACATCTTATAGGATTTCCTTCTATAGTGTTTTCTTCTCCAGTGTTGAAGCTTTGGAACCATTAACGTGCCACACGCTCACTATCAACAGCTTCGCCTTCCACTTCACATAGTATTTGAGCCGTGGCAACAGCTTTGTAATCTTGTTTCCAGTAGTGCTAACCCTAACCTACAACATTGTAAGTTCCATTTGTGATTGTGTATCAAAAACAGATGACTGATTCATTCTCGGAATATACCAATTCTAGTCATGGCCTCCTGTAAATAGCTCTGGTGAACCGAAGAAAACCAAATATATATTATAAAACAACATTACTTGTGAGTAAGGCCCGGATAGTTATGTGTTATTTTGATTTAACTAAATATTTCCTATTTACATATTTTGGCCGTTTTTATGAATACATATTCTGGCGTATTTTTAAGTGTTCCCCTGTCATTAAATACAGCAGGGGGCCTGGGGTCAACAGTCATATTAAGCCTCAAAATAGTCCTTACCTCGACAGGAAATTTTACTTGAAATTACCGTGGTCTGTGGGTATAGACAAGAGTGCTATGAATATTTTTGATATGACCTTGCCCTTTAAGTATTGTATGATTAGAAAACTTAGACAAGCCCTGACCTGTTAAGCGGGAATACTTGTACTGTAGACAGGTTTATGGATTATTCAAGCAGCTGGACGTTTCAACTATATTTCGAGTAAATATGATACAAATTTAAGAACGTAGTTTGGGAACTTAATCACATGTTTTCCACTTTTAAGCAGATAATTATACATATTTCTGAAAAGTTAAGCACACAATTATCTGGGCCTGGTTATGAGATATCCTAATATTAACGCAGTACGAGCTAACACCAGCCGGTCAGCCGAGGCCTTGCTCAGTCGGTACCAGATGGCCCACTTGACGTAACACACGCATCATTCTATACAATTTACAAGATTGTGATTAATAATTTCATTCAAATTTTGAATGAGATCCACAATGTGAATACTCAGGATTCCACAATATGGTATAACGAAACCCAAATAAAACATTTAGAATGTCACCTGCAGCAGCAGCTAAAACCTGTACCCCCGTTTTCAATTTCACCTCCAGAGACTTGTAGAATGTTAACCTCCATCTCATTCTCATTTCACCAAATGCCCTCTCTACTACACATCGACCACGGCTTAAATGAAAACTACATTTCATGGGTATGAGGGGTTCTTTATAAGGTGCAATAAGGGGAATGGGGTGTAAATGCAACCTTAACCCTTAAAACCAATTAAAAAGTGACCCTCTGGAGGATATTTAGCAAGTCTGTACAGTGAGCTGTACCTGAGAGCACGCATATCATGGACAGATCCAGGAAATCCTGCAAAAATGTCGACAAATCTTCCACTATAGTCAACTACTTCCTGTAAAAGAAGGGAATAGTACAGCTTTTGGTTAATATATTGGTCATGTAGCGCGGTGGGAACCAGTTCATTGCCCCGGCAGCCTGGCGGAACATTGGACTTTTGCACATTTCCTCGAAACCCGCACCAACTATATCCAGTTCGGGCAAAGTAGGATGTCAATTGATGCGACGAACAAGTCCAACCGTTGGCTTCAAAACTGCCATCACTAGACGGTGCGTGGTAAACCTTGGGAGATTGAAGCAGAAAGCGACAACCCGGAAACTTGTACCGCAAGCCATCCATTATGGCCTATAAACAGAAACACATTTATGCATTTTATTCATTAAATAAATAATAACCACATTTTTCAGTGTTGTCTAAAAGTAACAGGTTCATAAAACAATCCAGTCTGTACGTTACTTCACTAAACCTACCTCAAATTCAAGAGACCAGCCTTGGGACTTCTTAGTCAGTTGGTCAAAGAACAGGGACAATGCTCGGGGTGTCACGCGAATATGTTGCTTCGTTTTCCGGAAATCACGACCGATGATCAAAACGACATCCCGATGCATGCTCTCTATCACACAATAAGGAACTCGTCTCAAATTTTCAAATTGCCGCTGCCTTATTATCATGATTGCCCTTCTTCGCTCCCTCCTGAACAGTATTCGCTTAATCAGCCAAACACAAACCATAATTAAAGCTCGGCAAAAAGAGATCTTCCAGGTGCATCCATGATGGTATCCAAAGCAATCCAAAGAATTCTATCGTTATTTTAAAACAGCTGATATCTTAATTTTGAACACTCCGCACTCGTCATGAAAGCGCAAAGAGCTTACAAGGAGTAGCAGATCACCGCCATCTTGAGCGTTGGTTTGGTACCAGCATGTAAGCCCAGTGCGTTTCTGATTATAAGTCTATGAAGGAGGTTGTGATCAAGCACACATGTCCCAAAGCTCCGTA
The DNA here is from genome assembly GCA_946902985.2 of Meconema thalassinum. Taxonomy (NCBI): domain Eukaryota; kingdom Metazoa; phylum Arthropoda; class Insecta; order Orthoptera; family Tettigoniidae; genus Meconema; species Meconema thalassinum. The sequence continues at coordinate 211,609,020 of OX336398.1, forward strand.
GTGCGTGGTAACTAGTGAGTATTTGCTAGCAGCTAGTCAACAGCAGACAACTTGAGCTTTGGGACACAGCCTTATTCTACATAAATTGGAGTTTATAATTTTTAGTATTTCCCAAAACTCGAGTCCAATGTCTTCGGGCCTTTTTTCCCCTAAGAAATATAATATTGGACATTGACGTAAAGTGCTCTAGTGATTCCTAGAGGAACAAGATAGAAGTAGTGGAAAATAAAAGTCACCAAATTCGGCTGAGTAAATGTGCAATCTACCAAGGTGGAAAGCAATGATATAACAAGTAGTTCCGTGAAGAACTATACAGCCTATTTTCATATATCCTGCTCATGTCAATTGTCTCTATCAACATACAACATTTCAGTTTAATTGCCGTAACAGATTCGTAGATATTGAGAACCGTCTAAATATTTCATATGGTCGCCAGGATGGATTTTTATTTTTGTACTATTACATTAAGATTATTGTGTACGTGTGGTATACAAACTTCAATCGCATGATTAGATCACAGGAAGTAAAAACGAGATATTAAAAGTATGCACACAAGCCATCTTGTGATTATGCAAACAATTGAAATAAATTGCATGCCAGTGGATCAACATTTGTATAAGCATTTAACGTGCAACGTTTCACGGCACTCGGATAGTTAATTCGCGAGAAACGTCCATTTAAATATTTATACTTTGCGTCGCCGCCATGTTGGATTTGTGCTCACCAGGTTACTGAAAGTCCTATAGGTGAACATATGTTCATAGTCTCTATGAACATAAAAAAAATCAGTTTGGTTGCTGTAAAAGATCCATAGATATTGAGAACCATCTAAATATTTCGGAAGCTCGCCATTTAGGATTGTTATATGTATAGGCCATATAGTTATGTACCATTCAAGGACAATTATTGCCTAGGTTCATTATTCAAACTTTCACTTCGATCGCATGATTATGAAACAAGAAATAAAAACCTAATTTTAAATTTCGCACAGCCGCCATCTTGAGGTTGTGTAAACAATTGAATTAAATTAGTTGGCAGTGCATTACAATCTGCAAAATCATTTACTGTACCACATTTCACTGCGCTCAGGGAGTTAAATCATCAGAAAAGTCTATTAAAATATTTCAAATTCGCTTGGTCGCCATGTTCGTTTTGTACTTTACAGGTTTATGAAATATACATAGGTAAACTTATATCAGTACCCTTTATCACCGTACAAAATTGCATGATGATATCTGTACTAGTTTCGGAGTTATAGAATGTCAGTGAAATAGTTCGCACAGCCGCCATTTTGAGGTTATGTAAACAATTGAACTAAATTAGACTCCAGTGCATTACAATGTGCATAAACATTTGCTGTACCAAGTTTCATTATGTTTGGATAGTTAAATCGCGAGAAATGTCTATTTAAAGGTCTCAATTTCGCTTGACCGCCATGTTGGTTTTGTAGTCACCAGGTTTTTGAAAGTCTCATAGGTGAACTTCTAGTAGTGCCCTTTATCACCGTACACAATTTCAGGGCGATATCGGTAAAAGTTTCGGAGATATTGATAGCTAGTGAAATATTTCGCACAGCCGCCATGTTGGAGTGGTGAGACGTAACAAAATTTGACGGGCACGGTCGAGGTAGCCGGGAATAGTGCTTTGAACGTACCGAGTTTCATTGAAATCGCTCCAGCCGTTTAGATTTTATTAGGGGGGACACACACACACCTCACACACACACGGACAAAAGGTGATCTCATAAGCCTATTTTTTCAAAATTGAAACTAGGCTAAAAAAAAGCTACTTGATAACAACTACCTACTTCATGTCAGAAAGCAGGTTTGTCCGTTTAACAAAAGTGAAATACCTGACCTTATGCCTATTCAGGTGAGAAACATCTAGCTTGGGATGAAAATACCGAAATTGAATATTTTGTTGTTTTTGAATATTTACTAATTGGGGAAATCAAATATGTTGAAGAAATGAAAATAAATCAAACAAGTAGTTCCGTGAAGAAATATACAGCCTATTTTTATATATCCTACTTATGTTAGTTGCCTCTATCTACATACAAAATTTCAGCTTGATTGCTGTAATAGATTCGTAGATATTGAGAACCGACTAAATACTTCGGATGGTCGTCATGTTGGATTTTATATATGTAGGTCCTAGAGTTATGTACTTTTACATGAAGATTATTGTGTACGTGTAGCATTCAAACTTCAATCGCATGTTTAGGACACAAGAAGTAACAAGGAGATTTTAAAATTTCTTACAGCTGTCATCTTGTGGTTATGGAAACAATTGAAATAAATTAGATGCCAGTGGATTAACATTTGTATAAGGATTTACTGTACCAAGTTTCACTGCACTCGAATGGTTAAATTGCGAAAAATGTCCATGTGACTATTTATACTTCGCATCGCCACCATGTTGGATTTGTGATCACCAGTTTATTTAATGTCCTATGGGTGAACTTATGTTCATAGCCCCTATGATCATAAAAAAATCAGTTTGATTGCTATAATAGATTCGTAACCGGGTGAGTTAGCCGTGGCCGTTACGGCATGACTGCTGGCAGTCGCTCACATCCGGGAGGCGAGGAGGTTCGAATCCCCCCGCCGGCAAACTTGAAGATGGTCTGCTGTGGTTTCCCATCTTCCTTCCAGGCAAATGCCGGGGTTGGTCCCTTACTATAGGCCACAGCCGCTACCTTCCAACTCCTCGTCCTTACATTCCAACTGCCCTCCCCAACGGTACTTGTATCTCACCCATTGGGTGTCCGTCTCGAAGTAGCTTCAAAACTGGCGAGCCGAACATGTCCTCGGACACTCCCGGCACTAAAAGCCATACGATAAAAAAATAGATTCGTAGATATTCAGAGCCGTCTAAATTTTTCGGGTGGTCGCCATGTTGGATTGTTAAATATATTGGCCATAGAGTCATGTACCATTAAAGGAAAATTATTGCGTAGGTTCATTGTTCATACTTTCACCTCGATCGCATGATTACGACACAAGAAATAAAAACTTTATTTTAAAATTCGCAAAGCCGCGATCTTGAGGTTAGGTAAACAATTGAACTAAATTAGATACCAGCGTATTACATTGTGTCTAACCATTTCCTGTACCTGATTTCATTGTGGTTGAAACATTAAATCGCGAGGAAGTTCTATTTCAAATTTTCAAATTCGCTTGGCCGCCATGTTCGTTTTGTTGGTAAACGGTTTTTGAAAGTCTTATAGATGAACTTCCAGTAGTACCCTTTATCTCCGTACAAAATTTCAGGGTGATACCGCTAATAGTTTCAGAAATATAGAATGCCGGTGATATATTTCGCACATCCGCCATCTTGTGGTTATGTAAACAATTGAACCAAGTTAGATCTCGGTGCATTACAATGTGTATAAACATATACTGTGCCAAGTTTTATTGCGTTTGGTTGGTTATATCGCGAGAAACGTCTATTTAAAAGTCGCAAATTCGCGTAGCCGCCATGTTGGTCTTGTTGTTACCAGATTTTCAAAAGTCACATAGGTGAACTTCTAGTAGTTCCCTTTATCACCGTACAAAATTCCAGGGTGATATTGGGAATAGTTTCGGAGATATTGAATGCTGGTGAAATATTTCGCACAGCCGCCATGTTGGATTTGTGAGACGTAACAAAATTTGAAGGATACGGTCGGGGTCGTCCGGAATAGAGCTATGAACTAACAGAATTTCATTGAAATCGCTCCAGCCATTTAAAAGTTATTAGGGAGGGACACACACACACACTCCTCACACACACACGGACAACAGGTGATCTCATATGCCTATTTTTTTTTCAAAATTGAAAATAGGCTAAAAAGGTGCATGTTATGACACTTAGTGTCACCATGCTACTCTTTGAAAAGGCACACCCACTCTTCCCGCGGCTCATACTTTTGCGGATAATTTCTGAATACCTGGAGGTAAATTTCCGCATGCACTACCATTCAACTTCCATTTTCGTGTTGGTAACCCTGCCAAAACCCGATATATTTTGTTTGTGCTTATTTTCCAGTGTCGAATGTGAATTCATCAAATGTGAAAGTCGTGAAATGGTTGTGAACTCTCTTTTGTAACTCTCAGCGCAATGGGTCGTTTCAAATGTTCTGGGAAGAGAAAGTCTACGGGAAATCGTATACAAGGACACATCAACGTGTAAATAACGTTGATTTCAAATTTGATCTGTTGAGGAGGTCAGAGTTTTAGGCAACGTTGCCACGTGTTCCACTCGTGACAAGTATGAAGCTGTAAAATGCTCTAATTCTTTCAGTTCCCCCAGGAAACAGAATGAGTGGTTGAAGACATGACCAAATAAGCAAGGATGAGAAAGAGAAATGTAAAGAGAACCAATGGGGAGGCATATAATCCAGAGTATGAGGCCGGAAAATACTGAGAACCATCACACGCAAGAAATTACACTGACAAACGTAAGCTGTATTTTCCTTTTCTGTGTATTTTTATCTCTATTAATATGTCCGCTGTGAACAGTAATAGGAAGAGATTTCCCAGTATTTTACACAAGAATAAAATTATGACTTTTTGCACGTTATGGGGAAAATAAAAGAATTTAAAAAAATTAATTCTCAGTCTCCAAAAATAATCCTTCCTATTATTACAGCTAAAGACGTGTATAAATATCCCTGAAAATTTCATATTAATAACTGAAATAATTATTCAGTAATATGCCCAGAAAATGGATAATATAACATAGGAAAAATAGGGAACTGTTTTTCATCTTAATGTAGCTATTATCCACAATGAATCATCATATGTTTTTTGAGGGAACGATTATCGGCGTATGAAGCACCACATGTATCACAACAATACGGCTTGATACCGTCATGAATTAGCAGATGCCTTTTTAGAGTACTCTTCAGAGTGAACTCCTTTCCACACAAATTACAGTGATAAGGATTTTTTGCATCAGCAGGCAACGCATGCTTCTGTATATGTCTTTTGAGAGTTTGTTTATCAGCGTATGAAGCACCACAATTGTCACAACAATACGGCCTTATACCATCATGATTCATGATGTGGGTGTTTAAATGACGCTTATCAATAAAATCCTTTTGACATATACCACACTGATAAGGCTTTCGCTTACTATGAAGGAACATGTGTCTTATAAGGCTACCTTTTTCAGTGAATGAAGCTCCACATGTATCGCAAGAATATGGTTTTACGCCACCATGAATAACCATATGCCTCTCTAAATTTTTCTCTCCAGCGTACTTCTTACCACATATTTTACAACAATGGTCCGTTTGATCACTATGATGTTCAATGTGCCTCTTAAAGTAACTTTTAACAGCAAATGAAGTTCCACATTTGTCGCAACAGTATGGCCTTATACCACCATGATTTAACATATGCTTCTTCAAGTCGCCCTTTTGAATGAACTCCCTCCCACATATGCTACAGCAATGTGGCTTTTTGCCACTATGAATGAAAGTATGGGTCAACAACTTTGACTTGCGACGGAAAGCCTTTCCACATACATCACAGGAATGCACTTTTTGCTCTCCTTGAAGAACCATATGAGTCTTTAAGTGTCTCTTATGGATAATTTTCCCACGAACTTTACAGCCATTATGTGTTTCAGTATTTCCTAAAACGTACATCTTGTTAATAGGTTGATCCGACGTCTCCCTGCATACATTCCTAAGAACAATCATAATATTGTATATTGAAGAGAAGTCTTCAGAATGATTGGTAGAGGAAGGATATTTACTTAGAAGAGAGCCATTATCAAATAAAAGTATTATCTGATTAGAACTACTTTATGACGTAACAGTGTTGCATGCCAAATCACAGAACAATCGGCTACCACACATAATATTCACATCAGTCTCTCTATTGGAAGTGCAACATGGCTCTATATACTGTAGCTTCAAAATCTATACGAGAAAGTAGAGTTTCTAAGTACTTGCTCCCGCGCCATTGGGGCGAAGCACGTAAAATGATACATTTGTGAACCCTGCCTAACATATCGTTTATAACGCACATACAAGCTGATTTGTCAAGTCATGTGTATATCTTGGCGCCAATCATCATTCTACCTGATGTGAATGTGCAAGTTTAGGTTGTGGAGTGTGGTCACCGGCCAAATTCTCGCTCTTTATTTAAAATGTGCAATACCAGTCAAATGAGATTAATACGATGTCTCCTGCCATCCATAATTTATGAATGATATATGATATGATATGATATGAATGATATGATATCTCGGAAGTCTACCCTAGATGAGTAAATGCTATTATACAGGATGGTTAAGAATAAGAGCGACAAACATTTAGTTATTGCAAAAGGTTTCAAATAAACAAGCTCAAAATCACCCCTTGTTGGCGGAACGCGTCGCTGTTGATGATGCATGGAAATGTCCTATCAGTTAATAGCGCAGGAGTTAGAGCATAAATTTGTACTGAATTATTATTTTACTTTTAAATTTATAAATTGCCCATAGCACTAATTTTTCCATTATGCACGTAACTGATCAATGAATGAGTATATTAGTGCCAACAAATTGGACACATTGTATGTAATTCGATTTCAGAAGCACTAAACTGCAAATACGGATACAGCTGTACAAGTAAGTATGTTTGAAGAGACCTGTCACTTTCCCAGCAATTGATAAATGTCAACCTCCTAGATCTAGGATAAATGTACCATCTCAATGACTGCAACAGCTAAAGAAATGTCTAACGTATGGCCTCTGATAACAGGAAAGGATATAATGGGTGAATGATCCCCCAAACAACAAACGGGCTCTTGAAACACTATACAGGATAAGTGATCCTAGAGGATTGAGGTTTTGTGCTGTGATAGACTGCTTATCCGGCCGTTATTTCCTATCGAAAAAGATAACAAATACTACAAGGACATTGCGTTATTCCCAGGCGGTCGGTTATACTGTCGTTCATGCGTTTCTGTTGGTAGGGTCTTTGCTTCCTTGTCTCCTCAGACCCGAAGCGGGCAGACGTGCGGGGTTAAATTTCGGATTAACACATCATTAAGTAAATTAATTTTGAAGAGGTCGTCCTTTCTTCTTCTTCTTCTTCTTCTTCTCCTTCGAATCCTTGGGAAAACGACAGAAATAGGTGTCTAATATGCTGGTCTCATATACTGGAACGAGAGAAATCTATTTTTTAGTTATATTATAAATTTATTTTATAGTTCAAGGAGCTCTAAACCTTTCAAGTCAAAGTTGTTACTTCTATTTGCAAATTTATTTTTTCTGCGATTGCAATTACCAGGAGATGATCATTTCCTATGTCCGCACCCATCTTATTTCTTGCATCCAGGAGCAACCACCTAACGTTTTCCGTGATATAGTCTTGGGACACTCACGTAACTTTATGAATATCATTGTGGGAAGAAGTGTTCCAACTATCAGCAGGTCGTTTTCTGCACAGAAGTCGACAAACAACTAGCCATTTTCATTCTTTTTCCCTATGACATGTTTGTCCAAAACATGTTCTAACCCTTCATTTTCAGCAGGTGATGATCATTTCGTTGGTCCGCACGCATCTTATTTCTTGCATCCAGGAGCAACCACCTTTAGTTTTCCGCGTTATAGTTTGGGACACTCACGTTACTTTGTGAATATCGTTGTGGGAAGAACTGTTCCAACTAGCAACAGGTCGTTTTCTGCACAGAAGTCGACAAACAACTAGCCATTTTCATTCTCTTTCCCTGTGACATGTTTGTCCAAAACATGTTCTAACCGTTCATTTTCAGCAGCTTGCAATTACCAGGTGATGATCATTTCGTTGGTCCGCACGCATCTTATTTCTTGCATCCAGGAGCAAACACCTTAAGTTTTGTGTGTTATAGTCTTGGGACACTCACGTAACTTTATGAATATCGTTGTGGGAAGAACTGTTCCAACTATCAACAGGTCATTTTCTGCACAGAAGACGACAAACAACTAGCCATTTTCTTTCTTTTTCCCTATGACATGTTTGTCCAAAATATGTTCTAACCCTTCATTTTCTCAACCAAGTTTGGCATTCAAGTCTCCCATCACTATATGATTGCCCTTATTTTGTATCATAACTTGCCACAGTTGGATATAGATTTCCAATTTTACTACAGATCTCGCAACTCCTGTTGGAGCATAGCCCTGTACAATTTTTACATTTCTTATCTTAGTTGTGATCCGTACAGTTATGATTCTTTCTGAGACAAGTTTGCGAATTACCGGACTTTTATAGGCCGTCTTTCTCAACAAAATTCCTACCCCTTCCTTTAAAGTTCGTCTTCCTCCACCCTACTCGAGAATCCGTCATTGGCTCATATTTCCCCAAAATCACTCCTTCTGGATTCAGTAATTCCTAGAATATTCTTACTGAATGTTTCTTTAATATTTAAGATGATATTAATAATTTAGCCCACAGCACCCGATCTTAGTGCTGGGAGCGCCACCTAAGCCTCTAAGCAGGATAATTTTAATTCAGAGTTTCTTCCATCAGCCTTTGAAGATCCCTCCTCCTTGCAAGGCATCAGTTTCTCTCTTCGTTAATCCCAAGAGAAAGGGCTACCCTTTCTGCCAATTTCCCCATACCAAAGGCCTCCTTTGCTGCCATTAATTGCCATCGCTTTTCGGAGTTAATGTAGGGCCTCCACAGCTACCGTAGAAGTCCCTATGTTGTGTCGGTGCGAATATCCCACAACGTAAACGAGGGATTGGACTTCTTGGAGACTGATCATTCTAGAGCTAACTAAAATTAATATAGGCCGAAGATTCTCTACCTTGATTAAATGAAGTGTTTTGATTGTGATAATTAATTTTTCGAGCTTAGCAGAAGATGTTCACCGGTGCTTCTGTAGTGACTGTAATCATAAGAGTTAGGGAATAGGGTAGGAGTAGGGATAGGTTAAATAAGAAACTTTCCATCATTTGCCTGGAGTGGAGGGCGAGTAGAAAATACTGGTGAAAACCACAGGCAGCATATTCATTGTTAGCGTCGAAATTCTAACATCCAATCTTCAGACATCACCCTTAACCTTATCCCACTCCCATCTACCACACCTTATCACACACCTGCACACGCACAGTCCTTCCTGAGCTACTAGCCAGGAATATTCTGTTCTTCGCCTACATGTTCGCATTTGCGAAAATACAGATTAGCTTTTCTTAACTTATCATTGAAGTATCAATTTGAAGATAGCTTAAATGTTCCACCCTCGTTTTTCTAACTTACCGTCAATGAAACAAGTATTAAAAATTTAACTTCCAACATATACTCTTAAAAATTAATAATAATACTTAGAAAACCTAACCTAACTACAAACTGCTTTATTTATTGTGGCATTTTCTAAAAGGCATAACTTGGGCGTGTTTCATTACCTATACATTGTACGCGGCCGTGCTATCAACTGATTCTCGTAAGAGAGCGTCAGGCTTATTCGCGTAATGCAAAGTCACCGTGTCTAAATTTTCCATTCACTGTTTCAACGTCCACGTGATATTGCTGCGTGTGCAAGCACTAGTACATTCTAAATGATGTAGAACTGCCAATGTCAGTATTGTACCAGAACCTACCTATTGGCTTTAAATAGCCTCTGTACTCAGCCTCTATTCCTCAATCAGCCATCACTCTCTAGGACTTAACCTGCTACATCTCACCAGAATCATGGGCCTATAGTCTGCGAAGATGGTCTACCCTCCCATGCGAATCTCAACATCAAGAAGTTTACACCGGCGATTTGTGGCTGTTTAAAACGGATTTTATGAAGCATCGTATGAACAATTTATCTGGCACTCAAGTTAAGTAAACCAAGTAACCGGACAATCTTTTAAATTAATTAGTTAATCACAAGTGTCAAAATCAAAGTATAACTCACAACAAAACAGGATACTGTGTAACAGGCCTCAAATATTGAACTTTGAATACATTCTACAAAAAGTTGATGTACATTCCCAACCCTATACCCCATTTACAAATACTCACTCTAGTACCGCCATCACAACACACCAGTTTGAACTCAGATCATGTAAGGGTTTATAGTTCGAACAGACCTATACATTAAACGTCTTAGCAGTTTGACAGCGGACATTCCATCATATCTGGGATCTTCCATTCCTCCACGGCTCGAAATGATAAAATCTAAACTTATCGTGTCGCTCTCACAATGGTCGGTTATAATCTCAGCATCAAAACAGTTTCGAGTCAGTGGTTCCGATTACCACTTTTCACACTCCTCTCAATCTCACTCCTTAAAATGTTGACGGTTCAAGTATAATGCATATTTAATGCCGCTTTAGCCAAGAGTTGCTAAAATCAAACAATCTCGACGGAACTTAAACACAGGTATTTCAGGAGGAATAGTCAATATTTTAGGAGGTGGTAGTATAGATGAAATGCAATAAAAAGTTCCATATAACATGTTTCCCATTTGTGTTGCGTACAGAGATACAGCTGGTAGTATTTAACCCAAATAAATGTAAAGCCAAGGCAAATGAGGAAGCTCAAATTTGATTTTTTTTTTAAATTCTACCATCAACTTCAATGCATTTTGCACTTCTCGGAGGGCGTCTGGCGTTCTTTAACGAGGGCTGCACTAAGCATAATCCGAACGACCAACTCGGCTCTTGTGTTAACATTCTCCTTGTAGACTTCGCCTTTCAACCATCCCCACAGGCAAAAATCCAAAGGGGTAAGGTTCGGGGACCTCGGTGGCCAAGAAACGTGCCCATAGCTACCGGTGTGCCAACATACGAAACGACAACTGCCCTGGTTACATACCAACATCTGTATCTCGGTATGCAATACAAATGGAACACATGTTATATGGAATTTTTATTGCAATTCATGTATACTACCACCTCCTAAAATATTTGCCATTCACCCTGAAACACCCTGTATAATACCACAAGTCTGTGAATTTCAAATATTTGTTGGTTGACTTAAGTGAATGCTGTGATTGTATATACTGTAATAAGAGCTGAATCAAAATTGTCATCATCATCATCATCTTCATTTCCCGTTTCCAGCTTCCTGGGTCGGGTTGTGAATTAAGGACCTCCAACGTTTCCTGTCTCTCCACCACTCCTCTCCTGTTTTTAGTACTTCTTCAGGTTTTCCTCCTCTCTTCTCTACACACTCCCACACTGTATCTGCCCATCTCTTTCGGGGCCTTCCTCGTGGTCTCTTCCCTGTCATCTTTTCACAGAAAGTTTTCTTTGGTACTCTCTCCTCTCCCATTCTCATCATATGTCCATACCACTTTAACTTTGTTGTTTCTATCCTGTCCTGCAGCTTCAAGATTCCTGTCCTTTTTCTAATCTCTTCGTTTCTAACTCTATCTCTTCTGGTCATGCCCTCTATACCTCTTAGGAATTTCATCTCCGCGGCTTGTATTCTACTCTCCTCTCTTTTTGTAGTAGTCCACGCTCCAGCTGCATATGTTAGTATGGGTCTGTAGTAGGTTGAATATAATACATTTTTACATTTCTTTGGGACATCTCGGTTCCACAGAATACCCCTTATGCTCTGGTAAAAACTGTTCGCTTGTTGTATTCTCTTTCCAATTTCCTCAGTTATCCTTCCATCTTCTGTGATCACACTTCCCAAGTACTTGAAACTTTTAACCACTTCTAGAATTTTCCCATTCAATTCTATCTTTCCTCTTCCTTCCTTCCTTCCTCTTGACATTACCATTGTCTTGCTCTTCTCTGTGCTTACTTTCATCCCCTATTTCTCTATTTCTTGATTCCATACATCTAGTTGTTTTTGTACTTCCTTTTCATCCTCGCCCCATATCACTATATCATCTGCAAACAGCATGGCCTTTGTTGCCTCTTGTCCCAATCTCTGTTTAACATTCTTGTGAATTTCATCCATGACTATGATGAATAGTAAGGGGGACAATACACTTCCCTGTCGGAGACCTGTTTCCACTTTAAACCATTCTGTTTCTCCTATACTGGTCTTCACGCTACTCACACAATATTTGTACATAGCTTTTAACATTTGGACATCAGCTCCGTTAACTCTCCTTTTCCTTAATACATTCCAAACCACCTGTCGAGGCACACTGTCGTACGCTTTCTCAATATCAATAAATGTCATCACCATGTCTTTTCCAAATTCCCATCTTTTCTCCATCATTTGCCTTAATGCAAAGATTAGGTCAAATGTTGATCTGTCTTTCCTAAAACCATACTGTTCTTCTTCCATTTCTCCTTCTATCTTCCTCCTCAGTCTGCCTTCCAGAACTCTCTCAAAAATCCTAGCTACATGAGCGATAAGAGTGATCCCTCTGTAGTTATTGCATTCCTTTTTGTCACCTTTCTTAAAAATCGGGATAATTAATCCCTTTCCCCATTCTTCTGGAATCTCTTTCTTCTTCCAAATTATTCTAAATAATCTATACAACCACTGTACACCTATTGGTCCCGCTGCTTTTATCATTTCCGTGGACACCTCATCCTCTCCTGCTGCTTTACCGCTCTTCATCTTCTGTATGGCTTCCTCTATTTCTAGCATAGTGATCTCCTTTTCTTGTTCTTCTTCTTCTTCCATTGTTTCTTCTTGTTCTTTTTCATCTTCCAGTTCAATGTATTTAACATTTAGTAGCTTTGAAAAGTATTCTTCCCATCTTTTTAATATATCATCTCTTTGATACAATATCTATCCTGCTTCAGTTTTTACAAATTTTGTGTTTTCCCTACCTTTTACACTGTTTTTCACCAATCCATATAGAACCTTTTTACTTCCTTGGATATCCTCCTTCAAAGTTTTCGTGAAACCTTCCCAACTTTTCCTTTTTTCTTCTTGTACAATTTTTTGGCATGCCTTCTTTGCTTTTCTATATTTTTGCCATTTCTCTGCATTCTTACTGCCTATCCACTTCCTCCATGCCATTTGTTTTTCTTTAACAGCTTCCTTTACCCTGTTGTTCCACCAAGGAGTCTCCCTTTCCTTTTTCTTCCCTGATAGTCTTCCACAAGTGTTTACTGCACACTTCGCAAAACAATTTATAAAACATGTCCATTCCTGTTCGACACTTTTTGCTTCGTCTTTGGGAATTTCCTTTTTCAAGTCTTCTCGGAACTTTTCCATTGTCTCTCTCTATTTTAGCTTCCACACCTTTATTTTTCTTTCCCTTTTCTCCGCAAGCTTTGTGATTTTCCCAAGCCTTAATTTGGCTATCACCACTTTATGGTCTCCTTCAAAATCTCCTCTTGGCATAGCTGTCACATCTACCAGTTGTCTACGTTTATCCTTTTCCACTAGGATAAGATCGATCATTGTTTTTGTCTTTCTGTCTCCCCATCCATACCTAGTTATTTTTTGGGAGTTCTTTTTCCTAAACCATGTATTTCCAACAATTAATCCATTCCTTCTACAGAAATCTATTAACATTTCTCCTTCTTCATCCTGATTTCCATAGCTAAATGGGCCAATTATCTCTTCTTTTCCCTGCCTATCTGTTCCCACATGTGCATTCATATCACCCATTATTATAACCTCTTTGTCTTCTATACACTTTTCCAGTTCTTCTAAGAAATCCTCTAAACATTCATTTACCTTCCCTGTCTGGGGTGCGTAAATCTGTATAAAATCCTTTATTCCACTCTCAAGTCCTAGTCTAATTTTCATCATTCTGTCATTAATTTGGTCTACTTTCTCAACATACTGCACTAAGTCTTCTCTCAATATTATTGCAACACCATTCATTGCCTTATTTCCTCCACTCCAATATATTCTATATCCCTTCCCTTTCTTGACTTCTTTCTCACCTTTTCCCTTCCATTTCGCTTCACTGACTCCCATCATTGCTATTTCCTTCTTTTCCATATAGTCCACCAATTCTTCTGTCTTGCCATTTAGGCTCATCACGTTTATGAAGGCGATGTTTGTGTTGTCTGGTAGCCTACTTCTCACAGTTCCCCCAGACCCCTGGGAACTGCGCGTCGCCTGTAGGGGACGCCCTAGCACTTTCCGAGGCCTCAATTCACACTCACTCATTTTATAGGCTATTAGTACGATGAGTTCGCCACACTCAAAGGCATTTTATGACCTACTGCCAGGTATTGTTCTAGGCCGATCCACTGGATAACAGACGCCTTTTGTAGCCGCTCCTCTGGAGTACAGACGCTACAGAATTCCCTCTTCCGCCATCGACGCCGTACCGAAGTCCATCCTCTCCGCCGCCGATACCGTTGGGGCTTCGCCCATAACCCTGGGCTTGGGCCCTCCATATTTATGACCCCTGGAGAGAGGGTGTCCCAGCATTTTAAAGCCCCCAGGAACTGGGCTGCCTGTTGGTCCGCGGGTTCATTTTCCGAGGTATTTGAACCAGGCCACATTTCTGTGAGCCCCCTATCCGCCACCTGGGGACGCGCCCTCTAGGGGTTAACAGGCTCCCCCGAGGGTCAAAATTGTCAATCCGTTTAATTTTATGTCAGGATATTTGTGGAATCACTTTAAAATGTATTATAACTTATAATTACATGAAATTCATCACAAACGTTTTCATTTCACTTTTCTTAATAGTCACGAGCGGGTCTCTTAGGCCACGCAGTATCGACATTGGCCAACCTTTCCTTTAGCGTAGTATTCTTACATACTCAGCGAATGAGTTTGCTTTCATTGCATGGACCTCGTCTTTTCGTCCGCGAACCCCCGTGGGAGTGCAAGTTTCTTGATATCAGTTCAAACTAGTAAATTTGACGATCCCAATCATTCACTCTGTATGTACCAATTGTATCTACAGTAGTTGTTTTGTTCTTCAAGTAAGTCATTTCACTCTTATATTTGAAATACAAAAATAATAAAAAACACAAGTTGTTGTAATCTTTTATAGGCTATGGTTGTTCATACATTTCAATAGAGTGCATTTTCTTTGTATTGTCTCATTTACTTCATTATCGGATGTATACATTGGCACAATGAATCACACCACTTGCTCCTCTCCTGTCTGAACCAAAAGATTATCATTATGAAGGAGAACAACCTTTAAACTTCGCCTGGGAGTATCAATGAACAGTCTCTTTTCACTTGAATCATACTTTGGAAGTCCAAATTTTAGAATAAGTTAGGAACTCGTGCGTTACCCAGAGTCCGCAGCCATGAAAATCCGATTATTTAAATATAGGAATAGTTAATGTTAGTACGATACAGGAGTTGAACATTTTATCGCCAGAGGGTGTTATTGCATTTTTTCAGCAGTGCCAACATTATTGGTTGGCGCTGGTTTTGCCGCTTAGTTCGAAACATGGAATCCTAGCGATCAGCTTTCATTACAGTGGTGAATACTGCTCTACATACAAAACAAACCTAACCTGAGGCTTACGCCCCAGACCCCCTTGCATAGAGTTCAATCAGTAATTTTCGTCCAGACTGTCAACTAACCAAGTACTGACCAATGATTTCCTCCAGACAGTCGTCTAGCCAAGTAGCGATCAATGGTTCAGTCCAGACACCCATTTTAGTTGAATATTTTTCCTCTAGACGGTCGCCAAACCTCGCTACAGGGGATTGCGGTGAAGTGAAGTTGGCATCAATGCCTAATACAAGCCTTATGCAATATAGCGACTTGTTTTTTCGTCAGTTTATTACTTCAAGGTGAATGTTGATAATTTCCTTATTTTAAAGTGTGAACATTTTGTTTTTTAAAAGCAGTTGGCTTCAATAACATGGCACAATAAATACAAACAATTTCCAGAGCGCCACTAACAAAAATAACAACATTGAAACGGGACACTGTGTAATACACAAGAGCCATAAGTTCCTGCACATTTTTGCAATAAGGGGCAGATGACCTCGTAGTTTCTCCCCTTTAAACCTCATTAACTAACTAACTTACTGCAATAAAAAACAACGTTGGAGAATGAATATTGAAAATCTATTTCGTGTTGTCGATACCAATGGTGGTACCTAACTTATGGCCACTTCTTACCCAATTCCTACCTCAATTACTCATACACTAGTACAGATCTCGCAGTGACAAAGGTTATCAGACAGATTCTACACTCACCCAAGTATACGGGGCTACATTACCACGATGTGAGTCAAAACAACTCTTATTATTATGGTGTTTGAAGCCATTTTCAGTGTTGCATTAGTAAACAATAATATGATGCTTTTCAATCGGTCAACATGATTGTACCCAAATTAGACAGGTTACTCCCTAATCCTGAAAACAAATGACATGAGATTAATAAATACAACAGTTGCATAATCTGATAAGTTTTCAATATCAACTGTTATTATAGAAGCTCCTAAAACTACAGTGTGTCCACAAAGTCTCTCCGCAGTGCGTGTCTCGCCATGCGGGACGTGTTGGGTTAGAAGTACATTCATGTTATGTTGTTACAAGGAAAACAGTTACATTAAATTAAGTAATGCAATTAATAATAATAATATCGTATGGCCTCGGATGCCGGGTGCAAGCTTTGTTATTAGACACCCAGAGGGCAGCTTGCATGTCGAATTTTGTTTGTCCTTGAAGCACTATGAAAGTCAAAGAGGTTAGATATCTAAGCTCCTTGACACTATAGCGGTTTCTAGTAGAGAAATGAGGAACTTTGTGTAGGCGGAAAATCCCGATATTGATTTTGTCACTATGAACACGGCCTACTGAATTCAAATGGGTTCTTTACCATGCCAACATCGTATAATATGCGTGTCGTTTTTTTTTTGCCTTTCAAAAATCGCTTACCACGGCCAGGATCGAACCTGCAAGCTTGGGGTCAGTAGACCAACACGCTATCCACTCACCCACCATGGCAAGCAGTAATGCAATTATATATATGGTACTCACCTCTATTACACTGTGCTCCGTAAATCGTCCACTAGCTCGGAAAACCTGTTCCACTAAAAACACACGCTCCTCGGTAGTAGGCATTCCTATTAGACTGAGCTTGCGCAAGAACTTGACAAGAACACAACTTACAGCGTCAACACTGTCACGCACGAGCACTCAATGTTGGCAATAATCTACCGGTACTCCCCACCCTATCACTTGAATTGGAGGTCAACACGGAACAAGTGCATGCTTATGCCAACTTCTGCGGTGAGACTTCACGTATACAGCGACATGAATGTGCTGCAAACCTAACACGTCCCACAAGGCGAGAACCGCCACGCTCGCCGCTGCGGAGAGACCTTGCGGACGCTCTGTACTATAGTATTCATATAGTGATTTCTTTATATCAAAAATGTTATCAGAGCAGATTGTAGACATTCCATAATTTCAGGTAAGTCTCCATATCAGATCTTTCAATGCATTATCAGTAGACAAACACTGACTTTGTATGTTGCAGATCAAGCTGTTTACCATAATCTCAGCAGAGTACTCGCAGGTCATAATTAACAATTCTACAGTAGTTTACGACGTACAGCATAAGTATATCACAGCAGTGAGTGAGACTGTCATTTCTCATTCTTGCAACATTGTTGGTACCGTAAATATATACAGGATGGCGCAAGAAATGAGTCACCATTTTCTAGTTGAATAAAACCCTCATTGTCAATCTAAATTCAAAGAAACATTTACTACAATGAAAAACACACCATGGAGAATTGTTCTAACTCAGCACAAGCTCAATATGGCCAGCCAGCATTTCGATTTCTAAGTTCCTACAAAGGAACACTAATATAAACAATTGCCCTACGGGAAACAGGCTTTGTCGAGTTCGCTTCAGTTCCAATTGTGTTCCTTCCCGTTCAAATTTCACATACAGCATGCGAGTAGTTCTATTGCAAGAGGAAACTGTTGTCGAAAACACCTCTGAGTCTAAACAAGACTTTTTGTTTCATGAAAGAGTAACACATCTACTGATCGCTGCTGCTCGTCCCTTGTCGGCCATTGTTGTAAACACTAGTCTCCCATAGTACGCGTCATTTCGTACCGGTAACTCATTTGTTTCTCCATGATCCATTCATACTACTGTACTATTGAGCTTCTCAACAGAATATCTAGTGTGACTGATAAATTATGTAAGAAACAAATTGTGGCTCATTTGGTGCACCACCCTATAGTTCTTTTTTACGATGCTTAATGCTTAAGTGTTTTACCAGTAATAGTTGCCTCACTTTCTAAGTTTTTGATGGTTCTTATGGAGAGCACTGACTGGTAATGGATATCATTGTAGGCTTGGTGGTGTTTAGTAGGGCTATTTTGACTTGTATAGATTTGGATCTGATGATGGTCACTGGACGGGCGAAACATGTCATCCCTTGGTTTTCTCCCACTTCTCTAGTCCAAAACATATATAAATTTTCTTCACACATAATTTTTTCAGCTTATTTTTCACATATCCCAGTAATTGGGATTAGGCTACATTGTGTTGACCGACTGAAAAGCTACGAGGACTGGTTTAGTTACAACCTTCAGATAACTAACAGTCACTATGTTACTAAGGGGAAGGAACTTTTTCGAATATTTTATAGAAAGAATGTGAAGATTTATAGTGTAGTAGTATTTCCTCGTGCATATCGCAACTCCAATCTCCAAAGAGACATCCAATATCCGGTGTCCTCGGGCTTTACAATAAAATTGATTTTCATATTGTAACATCCTAAAATTAAGTATGTTAAGGAATTAAAGTTGAATAATTACACTCCTAATATATTATGAGAAAATTAAAACAACACAAGAGATGGTAACAAGAACTTTCTGGCTTTGAAAATGATTTAAGTATGCTAAAATACCTTAAGAACATTAAAAATTTTGAGGCAATAATTTCATCGCAGAAAAGTGTAATCGGAGTTTGAAGTCACATTTGGTGAAATGGGGAGAACCTCACCTTCTCAATTTCACAGATTCTCCTATCGAACTTTCTCATGAATCATACGTAAAAGAGAAGGTGAACTACTTACTCATTTAAATGGCTTTCACTTGCTTCTCTTAACTTCCGGGTTTCTTCTGTCGCATCCTAAGGAAAACAAGGATCAATTAATTTCTTTATAGTCATGGTATACCGTGACACAATAAATACCAACAATTGAGAAGGGCAGCTCAATTCTAGAAACTACCTGCAACAACGTTTACATCTTGTTGTAATACACGAGTGTTATACAACATATAACGAGAATTTCTCATCAAGGCCGTCTAATTATAACAAAAAAAGTAAAAATTTGAACTCAAAAACTGAGACAAGTTTCTTAATAGTTTATAACAACTTCTATACTTCTCCAAAGACAGAAATTATTTTCAAAATGTATCAGTGTCTATGTTAGTCGTACTTGTGTTCTATTTCAGTGACAGGATATACTGATCATTGAGTAACAACTTACTCGGCCATTACACCAGTTACCGATGAACAAGAGGATACTGATGCTTAAGGAAGCTGAGTTAAGATAATGACCAAAAATGTTGAGAGATCATATTACTCAAACATATGATATGTACTTAGTCCAGCTCCACATAGATTAAGTAGTGTTCTTTCTTTCTCTGTGAAATGATTAAGATTTCAGTTCAAGGTATCAATTTATTTACAGGCTATTTACATTCACACTGGTGTTCATAAACAGGATTCAAAAACATAAACCGACCGCGTGTCTCGCTGGCTTCGGGAGAGTGTGGGTTCGAACCCTACCTCAGCCGTCCTGAAAATAAAATAAATGGCCATTGGCTGCATTAAAAAATTATTAAACAGTAACTTAATATCAGTCAAGAGAATATTTGAAATTCTAATCTATAACCAGTAAATTTGCAACGGGGATTTCCTTTAGAAATCTGCAATGTCTCAATGTTTTAAAGTCATATAGAGCAGAGATTTTTGAATCATCAATCACATTGCCGGATATGCCATTTGTATACTGCTGAACTCTGATATCTTAAAAATGTTCTTCCATTCTTATTGTTGAAACTGTACCCAAATTTATAAAATTCGGAAGAAAATTGAGTTCCATGATTTAACAATTTATATGATCAGTCAATGAGGTTGGTTAGAATACATGATGTAAAGCCAATAATTCTGTTTCTAGTTATATGTCCATGAAACTAGGCAATATTTGCAGTGTAATAGGAAACTGCCAGTATACTTCGTAAAGCAGTCCTGACGGGTCAGATTTTCACTACTTTTTTTCATCCCTTGTTGTATCTACGCACTGCATTTTTGCGCAGATAGTAAGTCACTCAGGTCAGTATAGTTGCTACATTAGGTTTATTTTACTTGCAGAAGCTCTGAAATTCCACCAACAAAACTTTTAAAATCACAACAAGGACGGATCCAGCTAAGTTTCACTAAGAACTGAGGAATGAACATTAATATTGTGATACCCACATGATCAAAGACACAAGAAGAAAGGTTTATAAATTACATCTCTTTTACACGAGAGGATCTAACAGGTCATGACAGACTAACAAGGTTCTGGTTTGACAATGATGAACTCGGAATTACATTAATGTGCTGAATGTTACTTTGATGCAAAATAGGCTTCTGATGAGGTACAAGAGACTCTCATTGCATTGCCTCCTTGGTTTAAAATATTTTAATTATTATTTGGAAAGAAGGAATTCAATTAACTTAAAATTTTGAGTCGGAATCCAAAAAGAAATCATTACTACGGAAAGCTACAGAGCTCCAAAAAGAATTTACTCAGAGGTTAGACTATGAAGCTACACCCATTATATCACAAGTTGACAAAGGAGTTATCTAGGGTATGGACTCTTCATGATATAATCAGTTGACAAATCTTCTGAGATAGCAGGGATTGAGACGATGATGAAAATTGATGTTTTAAGGGGCCTAACATCTAGCTAATCGGCCCAGCAGGGATTGAGGTTAGAGTCCTGAAGGAAATATCATTTCCAAATCTTATGATACAAAGTGCCTTGACCCATTTCTGCCTAGCAACAAAACACAGATTGTTTCAGACATCGCCATCTAGTGCCAATCATTCCCCCCTGTGTGCCTTGGGGCTCATTTCACGGTAGGTTTCAGGAGTGGCTAAGAAAGCTTTTAAGAACATCGAGGTCCCTACTCAGTAGGACAAATATACCTGCGGAAATCTTCCTACAGATGGTCAATCAACAACTAAATGGGTCAGCAGGATCTCGGTCGAAGAACATTAAAGGTCTAAGTCTTGACTGGGAAGAGCTCCAAAAAGAATTTACTCAGAGGTTAGACTATGAAATTGTCAGAGCCACTATCCAGAAAAAGGTCCTAAGCAAGACACCACCCAGTGGAATAAGAGCAGGCACTTTCATAATTCAAAACTCGAACTCTGTAAAAGAGTTCACGACGGTGATGACATCGACACTAGTGTCCTGTATATAATTAAACTATAGCATGACAAGATCCGATCAATGGTGAAGGTGGCGAAGCCGAGAAATTTCGAAGAGCTCCATCTCATCGTAGCAATAGTAGATGAAGTGGCAAGTTACCATGCATCCAAGACGAGAACTGCTCTTCAACTGTCAACATGCAAATATGACCAATTAGATTGGGTTTGGGAGTAAAGATATCTACACAAACCTCGGAGAATTATCTTGATAAAAATTGGTCAATGGTCTCATGCTGACTTGCTCAAAATGTTCACAAATGAATAAGGAAATGTATTTCAACAGCCAAATCAACACTGAAAGAACCCAACTAAAAGGACAAGGTTTGACATTTCACCACAAAACTCAAGTCTTTGTCAGCCAAAAGATATAATGGTCAAAACATCAATGTAACAATCACAGCCACTTCAAACAACTATAAAAACATACACAACTTTGTGTCTTGCTTCTTTTTTTTTTTTGTAGCATATGGCTTTTAGTGCCGGGGGTGTTCGAGGATATGTTCGGCTCACCAGTTTTGTAGCTGCTTCTATGCGGACCATCCATGGGGTGAGCTACAAGTACCGTCTCGAGTGGAGTGTTATCTGGGGAGGAAAGTTTGAGTGTAAGGACGAGTAGTTGGAAGGTAGCGGCTGTGGCCTATAGTTAGGGTCCAACCCCGGCATTTGCCGGGAAGATGGGAAAACACAGAAGACCATCTTCAAGGTTGCCGGTGGAGGGATTCGAACCTCCTCGCCTCCGGATGCGAGCAACTGCCTGCAGCCACGCCGTAACGACCACTGTTAACTCACCCAGTAGTGTCTTACTAATATAACACCAATAAACCACATGTTCATATATTCAGAATGGTATGATGCCAAATTAATGTTTTGACGTATGCGACAATTATATGTTCTGGCTGACAAAGACTACCTTGCAGTCAAAAATTCCTATTAGTTGTGTGATTTCAATGTTGATTAGGCTGCAAAATTACATTATCTTATTCAATTGTGAATATTTTTATCAACTCAAACCTACAAACCTGAAAACAAAATTACATGTACAAATTATACATTTATTAAATGGACTTTAAGCATACAGTGCAATAAGTTATGTAAGCCATTATTTTAGGTTAGTAGGATCGAGTTTTCATACTCACTCCCTGTCCTAAGGCCAATTTAATTCAGTCATTAACGTGTTGACAAAATAAAAATTCTTTCATAGATCACACGAAAAAAAAATGGCTGAAGAATTCTCTACTAATAATATTTTAACGTTAAAACAAATTTGGAAATTATTATAGCATAGGAAATAATGTAAAGGGTTACCTGAATTTCAAATTCTTCTTTAATAAGTGGAATCTCATCTATTAACGAAGTATCTTCAGACTTTATCCCTGCCATCTTATCATAGGGTAGCTGCTCATTGTACTCCTGGGAAGAAATAAGTGAGTATGACTTAATGTAAGAAAAGATGCTCTAAATAATAATTAGCATAGAAAATGAAATATCCTTGTTACTGCTTGGTAGCATTAAGTGACTAGCATGTCAAGTCAATAACAGAGAAAATGATTTCCCCTAGAAGGTATGATTCGCTGCAACGCATACATATAAAGGACAGGACATGCAACACGGAGTTGCAGAGTTACATTCTGTTTTGTTGTCTTTTTATGGTCACAGCTTGCTACGTGTTTCAGCCTTGGACATACAGTATATATGGTATAGCGAAGTAGCTGGGAACATTCACAGTCAGTCACTCCTTAATAAGCTGCTTCAGTGGCGTACTGCTGAACTGCCATGCCCAAGATCGCAGTTTCAAACCTGGCCCAAGTCGTCGGATATTTTAGAGCGTTAAAATCCTCAAGTTTACCTTCCTTCAGAGGGGAAAAAAAGCCGGCCTGCCCATGTCATACATTTATGACATGAAAAAAAAACACCACTATAATTGGTAGTGTATAGCCATATTTGTAGGTTATACAGTATTTCGTTAGAAACAATTCAAGGCAAAATGAGGGAAGCGCGTCTTTGCTGGTCTGGGCATGTCACTAGCCGTGATAAGAACTCTGTGATAAAAGTGGCCCTCCGATACGATCCAAGAGGGCATTAACCCCGTGGGCGCCCAAAGAAACAATGGACGGACAGAATCACTGAAGACCTACTGTGTGCGGCCTCAAACCTGAAGATGCCCTTGACAGGAAGAAGTGGCAAGCGGACCCTGGGACAACGCAGGAAATAAGCTAGGAAAAAAGAAGAAATGCTCTATCAAATTCCAACGTTTGCCGCAAGATGTCAGTGGCATCTGGTAGCCAAAGTTGGAACTATCTGAAATTGAATTTGCCCCGTTTCATTCATCTTCATTCATTTCATCTCGTTCACACGCGGCTGTACTGGTAGTTCAACCCATGGGTGTCCGCATAGAAGCAGGTACAAACTCTGAGGGAAACTTCAAGTAGTACATTGTAGGATGTCCTTTATTTCAGAATAATGTTAACAGTTGGCTTATGAAAAGGATTACTTCCTCTGTAGTAGGATTGGATTTTTTATTTGAATAATTCAAGTATGGAATTTCCTCCTAATCATAATTATCAAACTCATCATTTGTAATTTGAATCACATTTACATTTTTTGATGTACCTGTCAACTCCCCTGTCATTCCCTTTCTGGAATCTTGTGTTTTTAGCCTATTTTCAATTTTGAAAAAATAGGCTTATGAGATCACCTTTTGTCCGTGTGTGTGTGCGTGTGCGTGTGTGTGTGTGGGTGAGGTGAGTGTGTGTCTCCCCCTAATAAAATCTAAACGGCTGGAGCGATTTCAATGAAACTCGATAAGTTCATAGCACTATTCCCGGCGACCTCGACCGTGCCCTTCAAATTTTGTCACGTCTCACCAATCCAACATGGCGGCTGTGCGAAATATTTCACTAGCACTCAATATCTCCGAAACTATTACCGATATCGCCCTGAAATTGTGTACGGTGATAAAGGGCACTACTAGAACTTCACCTATGAGACGTTCAAAAACCTGGTGACTACAAAACCAACATGGCGGTCAAGAGAAGTTGAGACTTTTAAATAGACTTTTCTCGCGATGTAACTATCCAAACGTAATGAAACTTGGTACAGCAAATGTTTATACACATTGTAATGCAATTGAGTCTATTTTAGTTCAATTGTTTACATCACCTCAAAATGGCGGCTGTGCGAAATATTTCACTGACATTCTATATCTCCGAAACTATTACAGATATCACCCCGCAATTTTGTACGGTGATAAAGGGTACTGATACAAGTTTACCTATGTATATTTCACAAATCTGTAATGTACAAAACGAACATGGCGACCAAGCGAATTTGAAATATTTTAATAGACTTTTCTGATGATTTAACTCTCAGAGCGCAGTGAAATGTGGTACAGTAAATGATTTTGCAGATTGTAATGCACTGCCATCTAATTTAATTCAATTGTTTACATAACCTCAAGATGGCGGCAGTGCGAAATTTAAAATTAGGTTTTTATTTCTTGTTTCGTAATCATGCGAACGAAGTGAAAGTTTGAATAATGAACCTAGGCAATAATTGTCCTTGAATGGTACATAACTCTATGGCCTATACATATAACAATCCTAAATGGCGAGCTTCCGAAATATTTAGATGGTTCTCAATATCTATTGATCTTTTACAGCAACCAAACTGATTTTTTTAATGTTCATAGAGACTATGAACATATGTTCACCTATAGGACTTTCAGTAACCTGGTGACCACAAATCCAACATGGCTGCGACGCGAAGTATAAATATTTAAAAGGACGTTTCTCGCGAATTAACTATCTGAGTGCCGTGAAACGTTGCACGTTAAATGCTTATACAAATGTTGATCCACTGGCATCTAATTTATTTCAATTGTTTGCATAATCACAAGATGGCTGCTGTGCATAATTTTAAGATCTCGTTTTTACTTCTTGTGTTCTAATCATGCGATTGAAGTTTGAATACCACACGTACACAATAATCTTAATGTAATAGTGCAAAAATAAAAATCCAACCTGGCGACAATCTGAAATATTTAGACGGTTCTCAATATCTACGAATCTGTTACAGCAATTAAACTGAAAGTTTGTATGTTGATAGATGCAATTAACATGAGCAGGATATAAGAAAATAGGCTGTATAGTTCTTCACGGAACTACTTGTTTCTTTCGGTTTTTGCCCTATAGTCACAATTATAAGCATTCTATTGGTAGAACTTTCCAGTTGGTGGGCACAACATATTTATATATACTCTCAAACAGTATCACAATGAACTATGGGAAATTACTTAGCTGAAACACAAAGAAATGGAACACTATTCACCTGAATGTCAAGTTTTTCTTTGACTGCCAACACACTCCCCTCTTGTACATTTGGATCATCAAATACCTCACGTGGCTCAGCTTTCATCACCTGATTACCAGTATCTTGCTCCTGAGAAAAGACAAGCAAATATAAAAGCTCAATGATTTCTATCAATGGGTCATGAGTACCTAGATCCTAGATAATTATACGCACACATAACATTATTACTTCGCACCACCATGTTATCAGTATCTGCAAAATGGCAAGAATATACAGACTCAATGTATTATCACAACCAGGATATCAGTAACTTACTCCTGAAAAATGGCTTAACGTAGACTATTAAAATTCAATATATTCAATGCTACACAGCTCATAGTTATCAGTACCTCACTCTCGGGATATGGCAAAATCAAATGTTAATTGGATTATCGCTGTTTTCCATGCTCCCAATATTGTGATAATCCTTTCAGCTTCACATACTTACAGTACCCTGCATCAGGTTCAATCCAGCTCGCTAGCTTCCCAGCACTGTTTCTTCTATTACTAGAACAGGTATTCCTGGTGGCCATGAAATGTGACATGCCAATCCACCATCTTTCCTTTACATCAGAAATGCTCTCCGATCAAGAATACCAGCCAGCAGTCTCAGAGAGCATAATTTTCTTCTCAAGCAGGCTTAGACACAAGAATGGTGTAACAATGTACCTCTGCAGCTCCAAGGTTTCCTTCATATCAAGTGCAAGTCTCGCAAGACGTGGTCAAAACTTAACCGGATACGGACCAAACACGGCAGATGTGGTGATCTATTTTTCAAATGGGGAAAAATCACATCACCAGCATGCACGTGCAGCTTTCCGAAACAGACAGTTTCTCACATTTTTAAAGAGAGTCTTCTGAGCACCTACTCTGGTGATATCTCTGACTTCCTGAATGTTACCCCAGAGGCAATAGACTATATCAACAATATGTCTATAACCTTGTAAATATTTCTGTATCATTTGTATCATTGTAGACATTAGACCGTTGTTCATTGTATTGTAAAGTGATGTACTGACTTACGATTAATAATAATATAATCAGAATTGCTTACAAACTCTTCATTTTTACTCCACCTATACAAATTCTTCTATTCCCTTCCTTTCGGCAGCACTAAGCGTCTGGGTTTTTCATATATGTGCTATACTCCAGGCAGATAGCTTAACAATATAATCATGCTTATAGTAAACATTTGACCTGTTGTCATCTCCTGATGGAAGCAGTATTTTTGAATTTCACGGTTAGGCAGAGGCTAGGGTTAAATGTGTCTTCTTACTGGTTTCTGTCTCATTCATAGCTGTGATTATAAGGAAACTACTAACATATGGATGGTGTCTAGTTGCAGTGTTCAGGAAACAGCCAGTGTCTGTGGATCCAATGATAGGTTCTACTAATAGGGTTAGTGCTGCTAGACTGGCTCAAGAGGGGAAAGCTTCACTCCTCATCTTGCCTTGTATGCCTCAATATAGTGCTGCCATGCCATTCTTTTTGGTTCTCTAAAATGTCATACCAATTTAGACTTACAAGATTCCATGCCTTTCCTTTTAGAAGGAAGCTGTACTCTCAAAGTAAGGATGAGCAGAAGAAGTAGTTCAGCAGTGGCCTCAGACGATCACAGTATTGGGTTGGAGCCCTGTTCAGACTGATGGCTTATAAATGTAACAACTTATATTTGTATATTCACTATCACTTTAAGATCCTCTCCAAGTCTTAAGGTAGCTCCGGCAATAAGGACATCAAACCCATTATATTATCATAATTAAAATATATAATTCTTAAAGTATATATAATAATGCCAGGAAGCATCGGCCCATGGAGACAAACTTTACCATACACAAAAGTAGCACCACATCTCTTACCACAAAGTGGACAAGAGTAATCGATATACGAAGGATTGAGGAATCTACACCTCAGATCATGGAAGCAATACAGCACACAAATGACGGATACATTGACACCACATTGCGTGAACTAGAAAACATAATTGGTGCTACAACAAAAATGACATTTAATAGAAAGGTCAAGTCCTGGTTAACTGCAGCCTGCTACCAATCCAGACAAAATAATGATTCAATCGCTGCAGAGAGCGTTAACGTCATCTTGTGAGGTCTCTTAATCCAACTATTCTAGGAATAGAAAAAGTTACAGAGTGCTGATCATAGGAAAGAAATATTATGAGGAAACAGAAAACAAGCTAGTAGATGAAGCAAAGACCAAACCCTTCAAAGTCTTAAAGCCGAGAAATTACACATTACCAAGAAACATTCCTATAGAAGTGATTCCATGATCACTTTACAAATTGTAACAATCTAAAGACATCCGACCTTGTGAAACTACCGCCATCCAGACGAGAATCACTGAAACACTCACTCCACAAGAGAGAGTGGAAGTAATGTCATCGCTGAAACTCAATTAGACCTGTGGGCATATGATGTTCAGTGAGTATCTACAGAGTGCGCCACAAATTTAGCAGAAGCATGGACTTTCATGTTCAATGAATGTCTCCAACAGAGGAAAATTCTAGAAAAGTCGAGGATTTCAACGGTTCAAACACTGTATAAGGGAAAAGGTGACTCGAGTAGCCCAGACACCTACAGAGGCATGGCGTTGGAATGTATGTTATAAGACACTAACGAAACATCTTGCTATGAAACTTAAGGCCACAGTGGACAATTGTATCCTACAAGAAGAGTTTGGCTTTAGGAAATCTTGGTCGACGAGTCAAGCCATAGAACGTTTCGAGGATGACATACACGAGGCCCTTCAACATTCGCGAGGAAAGCCACACGTTATCTTCGTTGACTGTGTCAAGGCATTAGACACAATCAAGAGAATTACACTCATGATGAAATTCGAACGACTTGTATGAGAAGAGATACACGGCTAGTGAGATAATTACTATAGAGAAACTACTGTATATTGACCAAGCATGGCTCCGACAACAGGTGTCCGTCGATAGGATCCACTCAGCCCCCTTCTATTTAATATAGCCACGTACGATGTCAACGAAGTCGTAATATGTACAGATATACATGACACGTTCTGTATCTGTATGGCCATTGACTGCAATAAACATAATTTAGTAGCAGTCACAAGCCAAATACTGGTACCAGAGACGTAAACTAATTCACCCTGATCTCCAATTTCACCGCAAGGGATGCCTTTTCGACTACAGCTTCCTGAGTTATTCAGTCATGCAATCAGTACATACCTAACCCACTACTAGCGATATTTCGCAGTATGTCCAGTATATCGTGGTATATCCTGAAGTTGCTTATATAGATTAACTAGCAGAAGTACCCATTCTTCGAACGGTCGTCGGTATTAATAACCAAACGTAATCAATTGAGCTACTGTTGCAATGGTTAAGGGCTTGGAACCTGTTTGTCGACAAAGATAAATGATTAGTTGAAATATGCTCTGAAACTAATTTACCAAACGTGTACTTCCTGACGTGAAAATAAAATTGAAAACCTCGTAGACGAAATGCAATTCACGTCACATAAAAACTGACCCACACTGTTGTGTCAAGTGCACATCCAGAGGAAGACCTCTTTAATAAATTATAAAGGCTTGTGGTGCATGAAAATTCAGGTTTTTTAGCCTCCAATGGCCCAAATTCCTAAAAGCAAAAAAATAAAATAAAAAATAAACTATTTCAATTCAGGAATTTTTGAAAATAATGTTGCTGTTTGAAGATATAATAGACCTTCTGTACGACACATCGCAAGTCTTGTGAAAAAATCCAGGGTATCTCTTGACCCCCTTAAGCGCATTGATGAATTTTACAGTTTTTGTTGGTTCCGTGATAATCTTATAGCCATTTGCAAACTTTCACAGAAATTTAATAAATGGAGTGGCATTACTTCTTGCAGAAATAGATGGAAAGTTGGATGTACCTTTTTGAGACACTGTTGTCATGGTTACTGGCTTGCATTCCTACATTAATTTATTAAATGAAATTAGTTTTCTGGGAATATCTCAGAAACTCTTGGTTTTAGAGCATTAAAATGTAGTTTCCGGGGACCCTTTACGACTGTTTAGGGGCCCCGAGGTTTTATTCTGACACCAAGGGGCTGAAAATGAGCTTTGTATCGTCGTTGTAGGCCGTAGTATCATCATCATCATCCTCTTGCACAGTTTCCAGCCGTTGGCCGGGTCTGTTTGGAACACAGGCCACACCAACGTCTTCTGTCTTCCCACCATCTCTCAGCTTCCACCTCTGTCCAGTCTTCTACTCTCTTCTTCACGCTTTCTTCCATCCCTTTCAGCCACCTGTCTCTCGGTCTTCCTCTCGGTCTCTTTCCTTCCAACTTCGTCTCGTGTATCCTCATGGGTATCCTCTTATCCTCCATTCGTTTTTCATGTCCATGCCATCTAAGTCTAGATTTCTCTATACTATCCCGTAATGGTTCCTCCTTTATTAATTCTCTGGTCCTCTCATTTCTTATTCTGTCCATCATTGTAACTCCAATACTGCTTCTCAAGAAGCTCATCTCACTGGCCTGTATTTTGCTCTTCTCCCTTCCTTTCATAGCCCAGGTCTCCGAGGCATACGTCAGGATAGGGGGATAGTACGTCCGATATATGATCTTGTTTCTGTTATGAGGGACATCCTTGCTCCATAACATGCTTCTCACACTCCTCCGGAATGCTTCTGCCTGTCTCCCCCGCTCATTTTTAGCCTACTTTCGATTTTTGCAAAAAATGAAAGTAGTCTTATGAGATCAACACAGGGCGAAAAAAGTGTGTCTGTCTGTGTGTGTGTATGTGTGTGTGTGTGAGTCTGTGTGTGTGTGTGTCTGTGTGTCTGTGTGTGTGTGTGTGTGTGTGTGTGTGTGTGTGTGTGTTAGTGTGTGTACTCTGAATGTCTGTCCCCCCTATCAATTCGAACACGGTGAATGCGAATTGAACGAAATTTGGTACAAAGGTAGCACTAGCAAAGGACACCTCAGTGTCATGTTTTATATCGCCGCCATCTTGACGGAAACGTAATGGCGGCCACACAAATGTTCAAAGCTTAAATCAAATTACGACTAACTTAAACATCCGATCTCTACCAAATTTTGCAACAACATACCTTTATGGGGGGAGCATCCTTTGACCAAACCAATAAGTCATCAGCGTAATAGTTTGCGGATGGCGGCCATCTTTGTGTGAAAATCGATTCCCCCTATTAATTCGAACACGATGCAACCGAATGGAACGAAATTTGGTACAGAGGTAGTACTAACAAAAGGCACCTCAGTGTCATGTTTTATATCGCCGCCATCTTGACGGAAACGTAATGGCGGCCACACAAATGTTCAAAGCTTAAATCAAATTACGATTAACCTAATCATCCGATCTCTACCAAATTTTGCAACAACATACCTTTATAGAGGAAGCATCCTTTGACCAAATAAGTAGGTCATTAGCCTAATAGTTTGCGGATGGCGGCCATCTTTGTGTGAAAATCAATTCCCCCTATTAATTCAAACACGGTGAAACCAAATGGAACGAAATTTGGTACAGAGGTAGCACTAGCAAAGGGCACCTCAGTGTCATGTTTTATATCGCCGCCATCTTGACAGAAACGTAATGGCGGCCACACGAATGTTCAAAGCTTAAATCAAATTACGATTAACCTAATCATCCGATCTCTACCAAATTTTGCAACTACATACCTTTATGGAGGGAGCATCCTTTGACCAATCTAATAGGTTATTAGCCTAATAGTTTGCGGGTGGCGGCCATCTTTAGGTCAAAATTGATTCCCCCTATTAATTCGAACACGGTGGAACCGAATGGAACGAAATTTGGTACAGAGGTAGCACTAGCAAAGGGCACCTCAGTGTCATGTTTTATATCGCCACCATCTTGACTGAAACGTAATGGCGGCCACACGAATGTTCAAAGCTTAAATCAAATTACGATTAACCTAATCATCCGATCTCTACCAAATTTTGCAACTACATACCTTTATGGAGGGAGCATCCTTTGACCAATCTAATAGGTCATTCGCCTAATAATTTGCGGATGGCGGCCATCTTTGTGTCAAAATCGATTCTCCCTATTAATTCAAACACGGTGAAACCGAATGGAACGAAATTTGGTACAGAGATAGCACTAGCAAAGGGCATCTCAGTGTCATGATTTATATCGCCGCCATATTGACAGAAACGTAATGGCGGCCACACAAATGTTCAAAGCTTAAATCAAATTACGATTACCCTAATCATCCGATCTCTAGCAAATTTAGCAACAACATACCTTTATGGAGGAAGCATCCTTTAACCAAACTAATAGGTCATCAACCTAATATTTTGCGGATGGCGGCCATCATTGTGTGAAAATCGACTCCCCTTATCAATTCGAACACGGTGAAACCGAATGGAACGAAATTTGGTACAGAGGTAGCACTAGCCAAGGGCACCTCAGTGTCATGTTTTATATCACCGCTATCTTGACGGAAACGTAATCGCGGCCACCCAAATGTTAAAAGCTAAAATGTAATTATGACCAAATTTTGCAACACCATATCTTTATGTGGGAAACATATTCAGACCAAACTGCAAGAACATCAGCCCAATAGTTTGCAGATGGTGGCCAAGTATGTGTGCAAATCGATTCCCCCTATCAATTCAAACACGGTGAAACCGAATTGAACGAAATTTGGTACAGAGTTAGCACTAGCAAAGGGCACCTCATATTCATGTTTAATATCCCTATAGCACGTTGTATTTCAACAAGCTACTACAACCAACATTCAATCATACTCCTTGAAAAGGACAAAGAGTTATAACAATACCCATGCATTTAGGAGAAAGTAGGCTATATGTTCTTTACTGAACATCTTGTTTCTCTATAGTTTCTTCCATTATCTTGTATCAGGCTTCCCAGATACTTGAAACTCTCCACTTTTTTCAGCTGTTCCCCACCAATTGTTATTCCCGTTGTGGTTCTTTCCTTCTTCCTTGTTGTGATCACCATCTCACTCTTATTTATGCTAAATGTCATCCCATATCCTTGTATTATTCCTTCCTACACGTCCAACTGTTCCTGTACCTCCTCCTCCGTGTTCCCCCAAATCATCCGCTAACACCATTGCTTTCATCTTTCCTTCCCCAATTACTTGTGCCACTCGGGTCATTATGTCATCCATCACCACAATGAAAAGTAACGGTGCCAGTGCACTTCCTTGTTTCAGGCCGTTCCTCTGTTCCACCCAGTCCGATCTCTCTCCTCCCACTTTCACTCAGCTCACGCTTCCCTTGTACATCTCCTTTATCCTCCTTCTAGTCCATTTTTCTCCTCCTCTATCCTCCAGGGACTTCCATACTTTGTTTCTGCATACACTGTCATATGCTTTCTCAATGTCCAGGAAGGCCATCAGAAGATCTGTTCCATACTCACAGTGCTGTTCTTGTAACTGCCTTACAGCAAAAATCAAATCCACTGTGGACCTTCCTGCTCTGAAGCCATGTTGTTCTTTCCTCATCCCTCCTTCTATCCTTGTCCTAATTCTCCTTTCCAAAACTTTCTCAAACATCTTTGCACAATGACTCATCAGTTTTATTCCCCGATAGTTTCTGCATTCTGTTCTACTACCTTTGTTGAAGATCGGGACAATTATTCCCTTTTTCCAGTCCTCTGGGGTCTTCCTTTCCGTAGTGTAATAATAATATTAATTATAATAATAATATAACAATATAGGGATAGTAGGGATATAATAGACCTTCCGTAGCACACCAGCACGTGTAAATCGCGTGAAAAAATTCTAGAGTACCCCTTGACCCCCTTAAGCGCATTATATGTATTGATGAATTTTACGGCATGGTTTGGTTCCGTTATAACCTTCTAACCGTTTGCAAACTATCTCAGTAATGTAATAAATGGAATTGTATTGCGTCTTATATTACAGCAATAGATGGACCTGTGAATTTCTGTTGCCATGGTTACCGGCTAGCTTCCTTTCATTATTGTATTAAATGAAATTAATTTTCTGGGAATATCTCAAAAACTATTGGTTTTAGGGCCTTAAAAGGGCCCCCGAGTTTCGTTTCTCACATTGAGGGGCTGAAAATGAGCTTTGTCTCGCCCTTCTACGCCTATTTCAGCATGTATTTTAAGGGGGTAGGCCCCCTTTTATGAGAGGTACAGAGAAGAGTTACATCAATGATTGGTGTCTTGCCTCTGAAGGATATCTGTACCAAATTTTACGTTGATCCACTCAGCCGTTCTCGAGTTATAAGGACACAAAAAATTGTCCACAGACAAACAAACAAACAAACAGACAGACAGACAAAAATTTCATTTTCGCGGGCATCCGTCATAAAACAATCAAAAACGCGTAAATAACGCAAATTTCCGTAGAAATTCAGAAAAAACAGACAAACTTTCATTCTTATATATATAGAGATTTAAAACTGAATGCCCACGGAATATAAATGTATAAAAGTCTGATACTTATGTCACAAAATACTTTTGGTGCAGCTTCGGTGGCATAGTTGGTAGCATGCTGAGCTTCTATACCCAAGATCGCGGGTTCAAACCCGACCGAATCCGCCCTAAGTCGTTGGACTTTTTAAGAGCGTTAAAAATCCCTCAGTATGCCTTCCTTCGAGGGAGGGAGGGGGGAAGTAAAGCCAGCGGCCCCATGTCATAGATTGACGGCATGTAAATGAACCTTCCACTAACTAAAGTTGTGTGAAGCTAAAGTTTGAAGGTTAGATTTGATTAACGCTCTTAAAGTTCCAATGTTCGGCACCAGGTGCTGGTTGCGGTGGCATCTAGTTGCCAAATTCACAACTAGGTGTCGTTGACGGTAGAATTTGGTAGCAAAAGTACGTCTACTTGAAAATTGATAATCTGCAGTCCTTACCTGAAATACAGATAACACCCACTAATATAGCCATCACAATTAACACCGGTTATCAGACAGATTCTACACACACACAATGTACACGGGGATACACGACCGCGTTGTCGCAGCCCCTAAAGTGGGGAACTAACTGCACTTTAGGCCTGAGAGTTTGTATTTCTTGTGAGTGAATCCAGCGTTACTGTGTTTGTATATTCGTGTAACACGAGAAAACATGAAATATGCACACATGCTATGTATTAATGCTTTGCCAGGCCACTCATATTTAAGACACTTACTGTTACAGAGAATTCTTCTGAATCTGGTAGCCATAGTGGCTCGCACTTGATGAAGACAGGTTCGTTCATGATGATGTAGAATCTGTAGTAGAAGAAGGCAACAGCTTGAGTAAAATCATTAAAACAAATGAATTTACATGAAAAAGAGTCTAGTTCACTGTTTTAAGAGGGCACTGAATTGTGAATTGCCATACTGCAATATTTGGTAATGTATAACAGAAAGGGTGACACGGTGACATATAGTTTCAATATGCTGCATTTTTTATGTTACTAAACACAGTAGCAATTTTCATTAAAAGTTAAAAAGTACATAATTTATGTTTTAAAAATGCTTACATTTTCTCAAAAACTACGGTACTTAACATCCTATACCGAAAATATTTTAGGTACAAATATTTTGAACTCAAGACCAAGTCATTGTTCTGGGGTGTTAAGAACTGATTATTTTTTTGAATCGTGGGGAGAGGGGGAGGGGGGCACATTTGAACTATCATTTAGCTTCCAACATTTTTATCTTCTTCACGGCCAAATAACACCTTTAAAATTTGACAATTATTTCTAATGTTTTCCTTTGCAATAATTATGACAACATATACTACAAAACTGATAATTATGCAGTGTGTTTATTGTGTACAGTGGCCGTCCAAAGGTGCCCCAGAAGGGGGTAGGTTTAAACAGAGGTGGGGTACTATTGAACTGTGCTGTGGTACAATATTGAACACATATTTTTTCAACAGAATACCCCTATAATTTACTCAATTTGCAAATCAACTGTAACATACATATTAGGCATGACGTATTGATGAATGATTCATGTAGGCTTAGTATAATTAACAGTGAGACTCTATAAATGAAATTATTAAAAAGACTGATGTCACTGTTCATCCCATTTTAAAGTTTTGGAAATTGAATGTAAACATATTAGCAGCCCATGCTGTTCCTCCAGATGAGACAAGATTTGGAAGTTTCCAGTTACGTCCTCTTTAGAAATCGGCAATCTGTTTCCTTGATCTGGGAATACAAATTTGTTTCCCCTGAAACTGCTTGCGCAACCTGATTTATGCCCTTTACTGCAACAACATTAGGAGCTTGAACAACGGTTGGCACTGCTGTTTATCGAAGTTATAAATCTGGTGTGGTGTGAATTTAAATTTCTCAAGAACTGAATAGTTTTTTTTGAAATTCACTCACATTTTGTTTAGTAAAACTAGTTGAACGTGAAAGCCTTGTGTTTTCTGTTTTCCTCAAACTTAGTTTCATGAAGCCTTTCATCCATTCTGAGCTTGCTACTTCCTCACCTTTCCAGTTATCTGTAAAACAACCAATTTGTTCTGCATAATCGAAAGCTAACTTGCGAAACTGAAGGCAAGAGCCTTTTTTGAACTCCTCAGAATATATTTTTCTAGCTGTTCTTCTTCCTGCTTTGTAAATATTTGCTTAATGGTGTGCTTTGGAGAGTATTTTCTGCTACTTTCTCCAGATGTCATTGCTTTCTTTATGCGGTAGAACAAGGTAGTACATAGCAGCTGCTGTCCTCAGTTGTACCTTGTACTCATTAAGGGCATCCTCTACATTAGTTTCGTTTATATCCGATTCATCTCGTTTCCTCTTGTAGTTCCTCACCATATACATACCGTAGGTCTAAAAAACAAAAAATAACATTTCGACAAGGTTATGTCGTAATGAACCATGTAAGTTGTAGGGGGGGGGGGGGTACTTCTGAACAGTGTTCAAACCTGCCCCATAATGCAAAATTTTGACTTAATTATCATCAATTAGAGGTTATCATCTAAAATGAAAACAAATATGTCAAAATACATCAGAAGGATAATACTTAATTCAGGTATATTTGGAAAGAAAGTACTTCTCTTGGTATTCCTTACAGATGGCTTGGCGAAATTTTGGATTTTAGCCTCAAAAATTGTTCATCAACACAGCCACAACAACAAGCAAAACTTGCGGAAAACTAACCACTGTCATGGAATACCACCGTAATAAAACTAAAATTACTTTTCAGAATATTTAAAACTATAAGATTCCATGACTTTAAATCTGCTAGTTCAAATGCGCCCCCCCCCCCCCCCATCACCAGCCTATATTAATTCTTAAATGTTCATTCAAAATGTTAGCAGTTGCCTGTCTGGTTTCCAATAACTAACCAAGGTATCTGAAAAATTTTACAACCACAAATACAAACTAAATCTAACAATATGCATGTAAAATCTCTTCTGTGTGTGTAACAATTTATGAGATTTATAGTAGGCCTATACGAAATGTTAGTTTCTACAGTAAATTTTTCCGGAGGTAAAATAATCCCCCGCTCGGATTTCCGGAGGGGGACAGATAAAGAAGCCAATTTAAGAAATAAGCAGAGAAGAGTCGGTACCTGGAATGTACGGACCTTACTCCAGACTGGAAAGTTAAAGAACTTGATCATGGAGATGGAAAGGATGGATTTACATGTATTGGGTATAGCAGAAATAAGATGGCCACATGCAGGAGACTTTTGGAGTGGAAATTATCGGATAATTAAATCTGGTACAGCAAATACTAAACCAGGATATGGTGGAGTTGGCATCATATTGCATAAAGAACTAGGAAACAGAGCAAAGGGAATCGTGCAATATAATGAACGATTAATTTTAGTACGGATCGAAACTAAACAAAAGGATACTGTGATAGTCCAAGTATATGCCCACAACACAAGAGGTAGATTAAGAGGCAGAGAAATGTTATGAAGATCTAAGTGAACTTATAGCTAAAATAAAGGGGAAGAAAACCTTATTTTACTTGGTGACTGGAATGCAATTGTCAGAGAAGGAACTGAAGGAAATGTTGTAGGTAAATACGGTTTGGGGAGAAGAAATGAGAGAGGCGAGAGACTAGTAGAGTTTTGTATGAAGCATAAATTAGTTGTAACGAATACTATATTCCAACACCATCCAAGGAGGAGATACACTTGGAAAGCTCCAGGAGACCTAAGAAGGGCCCAAATAGACTACATATTAGTAAAGGAAAGATTTAAGAACCAGGTGAAAGATAGTAGAAGTTACCCTGGAGCTGATGTCGACAGCGACCATAACCCAGTCGTCATATTCTGTGAATTAAAGTTCAAAAGATTAAAGAAGAAAGAAAATAAACATTG
Source organism: Meconema thalassinum (assembly GCA_946902985.2). Classification (NCBI taxonomy): domain Eukaryota; kingdom Metazoa; phylum Arthropoda; class Insecta; order Orthoptera; family Tettigoniidae; genus Meconema; species Meconema thalassinum. The sequence goes on from OX336398.1 coordinate 211,646,912, forward strand.
GGATATTTATAAGCTTAAGGATGAGTCCACTCAAATACTCTATATGGATGAAACAAGCAATAACATAAAATACATTGATGAACACTTCGGAGTAGAAGAGAAGTGGATCAAAATAAAGAAGAGTATTTTAGACTCAACAGAAACTGTATTAGGAAAAATGGAAAAAGAAAATAGGAAAGAGTGGATAAGTCAAGACGTTGTGGATATGATAAAGGAAAGAAGACAGTATAAAAACTCAAATGATGATGATGAAAAGCAAAAATACAAGACCTTAAGAAACAAGATAAATAAGAGGGCAAAACAAGACAAGGAACAGCATTTAATGGGAATCTGTGCAGGCATAAATAACAACATGAAATCTGGACAAATAGATATGACCTATAGGGATATTAAGAGGTTCTTTGAAACAAGGAAGCCAAAAACAATGAGCATTGAGGACAAAGATGGGAAATTAATATATGATGACGAAAAGATGGAAAGAATATTTGGAACAACTATACAGTGGAAGCTGTGTTAACTTGCCCATTGAGAAAGAATATGAAATAACAGAGGATGACTTGGGGGCACCTATTATGGAAGAAGAGTTTGAGAAGGCGTTGAAGGACCTCAAAGGAAAGAAAGCTCTTGGAGTTGATAACATACCTGGAAAACTATTGAAGAAAACAGGTGACAAGTTAAAAAGGAACTGTACAACTTAATATGTACTATTAACAAGACTGGAGAATTGCCTGAAGACTTTGTAAAATGAATAATAGTACCTAAACCTAAAAAAACAAAGGAAAGGTCATGTAAACAATACAGAACATTGAGTTTGGTGTGTCATGCATCAAAAATATTCACCAGAATTATTATGAAGAGAATAGAAAAACAAATCGATGAAAACCTGTATGATGATGAATTTGGTTTTAGGAAAGGAGTAGGAACAAGATAAGCTATCTCAGCATTGAGGCAAGTGATAGAGAAGCAGATGAAGAAAGGCAAACCTAACTTCTTAGCATTCGTCAACCTTGAAAAGGCGATTGACAATGTGAACTGGAATGTTCTATTCAGCACTCTTCATCAAACAGGTATCAACTTTAGAGACAAAAGACTCATCTACAATATCTAGAAGCAAGAAATAAGAATAGTTTGTTGTGGTAGCAAGGAAGAAACAGCACACAACAGAAAGGGTGTACGGCAGGGTTGTTCCCTTTCCCCATACCTTTTCAATATATATGTACAAAAGGCGATCGACCGTGTAAGAGAAGAAATTGCCACAGGAGTGAATATTCATGGAGATCAAGTTGACATGATAAGGTTTGCTGATGACATAGCGCTAATTGCAGAAAGTGAAGAAGACTTACAAAGATCCTGAGCAAGATGGACAAAATAATGGAGGAAGGATTTAATATGAGAATAAATACAAACAAAACAAAAATTTTGGTCCGCAGTAGAAATGGCGAAAACCAGACAGGCATAGAGTTAAGAAATGAAAAGATACAAGAAGTGAATGAGTGTAATTATGTGGGAAGAAAAATAACGAATGATGGAAGAAGCAGCAGAGAGATATTAAGTAGGATTTCCCAAACCAAGAATGCTTTCTATAAAAAGAAGAACCTATTTACTGCAAGGAACATAGGCCTAAGTCTTGATGTGAGGAAACAAATGTTGAAGACCTATGTATGGAGCGTCGCGCTGTATGGCAGCGAATCTTGGACAATAGAAGAGAGAGAGAGAGGAAAAGATCCTGAGCAGGATGGACAAACCTGGTGCTATAGAAGGATTATGAAAATCAACTGGTAAGAAATGGTCACAAATGAGGAAGTCTTTAGAAGAGTGGGAGAGAGAAGATGCTTCCTTTAATATTTAAAAAGAAGAAGGAATCACCTCGTGGGCCACATACTGCGACACAATGGACTGATTAAGCTTATAATCAAGGGAACAGCAGACGGCAAGAATTATAGGGGAAGACCCAGACTGGAGTACATGAGTCAAATACTGCAAGATATGGGCTGTGGCTCATACTGTGAACTGAAGAGGAAGACTGAGAGACGGGAAGACTGGCGAGCTGCTGCCAACCAGCCTCACGAATGTTAACCACAGAGAGATATGAAGTGAGCAATTTCCATTTTTAATTGTAGGTTTTTTCAGAAAATTGCTACTGTGTTGAGAACCACAAAATGAAGCGCATGTTAACTCTTAGTTCAAGTACATACCGCGAAACGTACGTTTCTAGGATAAATTTTGGGTGTATTCAATGATGGTATGGATGTCTTGCGGACGTTGAAGTTCGTTTGTTTGAATTGCCGCCATATTGCTCAACTGTATGAGGTTCCAGTGCGTTGTTATATGCCGATGCAGTCACGTGTGTTCATGTTTGAGGTTTCATGGTGAGTTACGAATGTTATTTATTAATATTTAGTTGTTCAATTTACGGTACTTGAAAAGTTGCACTGCACTCTTGTAAAATAATGGTGAGTAAAAGCTATTGGTCGGTACTTATACCACGGTCTGGGCGAAACCATTGGCCGCTGCTATGTTAGATCACAAAAGCCACTGCTTGTAGTACAAACAAGCAAGGGGGTATGGAGCGAAAGGCCCTGGTTAGGTTTTTCTTTTGTAAGTGAGCTCTTAATAACAGAATTTCTTCTTATTCTTTTCATGAATTTTGTTTCGGGCCTGAGGTAACACTTCACCCAGTCACCATCAGAATTTAACAAGTATGCATCGCTTAAACCTTTAGTGTCATCTTTGACGTCATGGATGCCACCATTCGTGTCAAGGGAAATTTTGTAGTGTGCAGGCCAGATGGCTGGGCAGCGGTCGCTTGGTCGGCCTGGGCCCTTCGTGGGCTGTATAGTGCCAGGGGTTGGGGGTTGAAAGTATCGGGATCTATACTACGGGCCTACTCTAAAACTCTCTACATATGACTGCTAAAGTGTCGCTTACATTTCAGGAAGTGTCAAGTTAATATTTCGAATTCTTTTTGAGATACGAAAGATCAAATATAGGAAGCTGAACATTTTTATGTTGATTCAGACGTCCCGAAGCCCTTAAAATTGCTAGTCCTCAGTTAGAAGTATAATGCAGAAATATTGATTGAAAACAAGTAGCCTACACATGAAATTCGAAGAACAGCTGTTCAAATACACATGGGTTTTAAATGTTACCTATTATGAACAAGGTTCCACTTACAAAATTGTACAATCATGATAAAATGCAAAATAAATTGGTTTGGTCTAAGCCTGAGTAACAACCTACTTGATTACACAAATGGTGACGTTCCGCTATCAGGTCGTGTATGGTACAGATAGATGAAATCGATGTAACGTAGGGAAATAGCATGTACCCTAACGGTATAGTACATGCAGGACCCGAAAACCCTTTCGCCATTCATGTTGTCGTAACAACCCCAATCTGCTAATCGTTTGTCAACTATTGGACGTTAAAGTTCAACATCGCTTATTTTATGTCTAATTAGCAAAATCACAAGAGGATGGGGTCCCCAGGTAAATGCTACAGAATACTTGAACAGAAATACCATAACGTACCATATGCTTCTAACCGTTCGTTCACGAATCAAAAGACGCTCAGTTCAATCAAAAACTCGGTTCTGCCGAAACGGTTTCTTTTAGTAGCTCAATAGACATTATAATTTACATGAAGGCCACAGTGGCATTCAGCCAGGCGGCCACAATCAGGACTATTATGAAAGTAATATTATTGAATAGAATGAAAGTGATAGCGTAAATATACGTTACTGTACTTGTACCTTCCTTCCATGAGCAGCGACAGTTCTATATGTGCACCCTTAACATTTCAACCCAGAATGTCCCAATACAGTTGGGGTATCTTTCTCCAACCTGCCTGATCTGGCTCCTTTAACTATATTGGTGACAAGATGTCCCATATAGCATCAGAGGTTCCCTTGACAATACTTTGTACAGTTGACACTCAGCACTAGTATGCTTCTGCCAACTGTACAAAGTTTACTCCATGATCTACGAACCTAAAGTAAAAGAAAACCTTACACACCTTAAGCTAACATTTACTTTTTCTTCTTCTTTAGCTTGATAGTTTGTCCCGCCTGTGACAGGGTCCGCTATGTGAATCCACTGTCTCCACATTACTCGGTCATGGGCCATGTCCGGACGTGGGTCGAGGCTTTTCAGATCCCTGTGCAGTTTTATCGGCCCACCGTTGTCTCGGTCGCCCCTTTGATCTTTTCCCGGCAACCTCTAGTGTGTAGCCCTGCTTTGCAATGGTGCCCGCTCCTGACCGTAGCACATGCCCAAATCATTACAGATGACCCTCACGCATTTCGTTGTTGATTGCCGCGACACCAAATCGTTCCCTTATTCTTTCATTGGGGATGTCATCCAACCTAGTAATTAATAAACTCAGCAATTTTTCTAGGCTTGTGCCGTGTCTTGTGTGGGGTATCGCCTAGAACACCAAGCTGGCTCATCGGCGGGCTCTTGGTGTCCCCACCCGGACCCCCACAAGAGAAGCGAAATGCGCGCTACCTCCCTTTTATGGTGAAGCTCACCTGAGCCTCTTATCTGCGAGAACTAAAAGCTAAAGAAGCCATAACCTCCCTATTAAGGCTTCCAAAATGATGGTATATTGGCTTTCACGACCAGTGAATTAAATCTCAGCAATTCTTCTAGGTGTGTGCTGTATGTAGTATGGGGTTTCGCCTAGGACACCAAGCTGGTTCATCAGCGGGCTCTTGGTGTCACCGCCCAGTCCCCCACAGGAGTAGCGAACGGCGCGCTTCCTCCCTTTTTTATGAAACGCACTGGCCATGAAACCTATGAATCATTTTGGAAGCCTTCATAGGGAGGTTATGGCTGCTTGAGCTTTTAGTTCTCGCAGATAAGAGGCACAGGTGTGCTTCATAAAAAAGGGAGGTAGCGCGCATTTCGCTACTCCTGTGGGGGTCCGGGCGGGGACTCTAAGATCCCACTGATGAGCCAGCTTGGTGTCCTAGGCGAAATTCCGCACAAGACACGGCACAAACCTAGAAGAATTGCCGTGAAAGCTAATATACCATTTTTCCTGTAATTATTGTTTTATTTTGATTGTCTTAAAGGGACAAAACAATCGCAGAGGCTGAATAAAAAAAATATTAATTTCGATGGCATTTTAGAATTTGTGTTTGATTCCCCCTTTGAGTCACTTAGCAGATGATCTCGCTGTCACGCTCCCTATAACTCCTCTGGGTCCCTTAATACAGAATTGTTAATTTGTAGCTCTTCTGTTGGTCAACACGATTGTGCCCAATCAATGGGCGGGGTACAAGATATAAATATATAACGACACTCCTGGAAATATTTGCATTCATTAATTACATTACCCCCGATCACGAAAACCAAGATTAATGGCGGAGGGGACTCGATGGGCTGATCACGCGTTACCCCAATATCTGCAGGCCAAATGGCTGGGCAGCGGTCGCTTAGTCGTCTTGGTTTTATTATTTCAACGGTGAATCCCATTTTTGTCTTGACGGTTTATTTTAGGAATTACATAATAAAAAAAAAGAAAGGTCGAAACGCAAATCCTAATCAGCCCCATTATTTGTGATAATCTAATTAAAACATGTAATGTTTTTCAGGATTGTCGTTACATATTATATCTTGTACCCCGCCATCGCCGTCTATAATTCTAAGGCCGTGCTGTTGGTAGAATTGGAAACGTATAGAAGAGTCCGTAAGTTCTATAAACACGTAAGACCACATGCTAAGTGTTACTCTTAAATATCGTTTATTTTGATATGACAGCATCTACAAGCAGTTTGTACTGAGTATTTTAACACCCGTGAAATTCCTCGTGGTAAATCAGACCTGCTGAAAGTTGTAGAAATGAGTATTTCCCGTATGATGTTGCAAGTGTAACCAATACTTGGTTATGAATTTAACCAGTAAATTCTTCACTAATATTTCATTTAACTATTTCAGATTCCTAGGAAGTGTTATGTGCCTGGCTGTAAGTCAAATTATGGCAGCACTATTAAAATAACTGGTTATATCACTATGTTTTGATCACTAGAGTGAGGTGGACTTTCAGAGACTAGTAATTCAGTTTTGGTATATATCTTCATGTGGCCTATATACTCCAGTGCAGTATGAACTGTACTCAGTTGGCAGGTGCCTTTAGGTAGATTTCATTAGAAAGCTACCACTTTTTAAATTAAGTGACCAGTGATGCACTTTTATTGTTATACTGTCAACATTAAGCTCGGAGTCCTAGTGTGACTACCATGAGTGCATCTGTGGACAAAAAGTGAAGAATTTATTATCAAAGACAGTCTCAAAGTTCGTAAGAATACGGTAGCCTTAAATATTTTTTCTGAGCGCATCAATGACGACAGTGCGCAAAACAGCAAGAAACGGACCATTGCGACATTGAGGTACAGAAGCCTTTTATTATTAGCTTACCGGGAATTGACAGTGCATAGCATGATAATATGTAGGCTATCCTTTATTTGTGATATTTGTGTGTAGATTTAGCGGACGTTATGTTCTGTTGTATTTTCGGAAACAATTGGCGTCAAAATCTATGTGTTTACGCAGTGTTAGCAATTACCATGTGCTTGCGCTAGGCCTCTCAGATGACAGATGGGCGGTGTTGCCAAACCTTGTGACACGGCTTGAGAATTGAAGACGGCGATGACCCCGCCCATTCATTGGCACAATCATGTTGACCAACTAGAGAGCAACACATTAAAGATTTTGTATTGGCAACACTGAAGAAAATCTATACACTTTTATGCAGCTTATATTCCACATTAGAAGTCAAGAAATGCTTATTTATGTAATAAAAGAAATTATTTCCGGTGCAGCAGTGACAATTCAAATCGAAATCAACTTCTAATGACTCCCAGAAAGGTAGGCTATGAGAATCATAAATCATAAATCTGTCTTGTGAAAGTCATGAAAAGGATGAAAAGGGAGGAGTAGGCTACCTCTCCTGGACAATTAATGTTGTTCCTATATTTCCCCTTAGATGCCACCTAAATACTTATTCCCCACTTAACTTAGTACCGTACCACATAAATACACTGCAATACCTGATGTTGACCTTCAGGAATTTGTGAGCGAAAGAAGGCAGAGGGGCCACTGTGGATGTGTTCCTGGGAGCAATAGAGTTACAGTCCGAGCCGATACGAACATTTACGTTGCAACGAGCGAAGTGAACGTACCTAAAATTGCCAATAATAAACACAGCCCTGGCGTCAGAGCACAGTTTTTGTTCGAGCTGAGCGTCTTGTGTTTCACTAGCGAACGGCTGAGCTAGCGTACGGTATTTCTGTTCTGGTTCTGTAACATTTCCTTCGGGGCCTCTTCCTATACTGTTATTGTTAATCAGGCTTAAACTATAAGCGATGGTAAACGTTTTCGTCCAAAGGCTGATAATCTAATACCAGAGTGGGGATTTTACGACAAAATGAGGAATGGCGCAAGGGTTTCGAATCTTCAATGGGCCATGTTATACCCTACCTCTGCACCATTCACGACCTGAGATCTGAAAGTCACCATTTGTGATAATCAAGTAGTTTGAAACTTAGACTAAACCATTTTTTATCCATTTTATCATTTAGATTTATAAGGTGGACATTGTTCATAACATATACCGGTATCTCGTGCGTATTTCAACAGGCGTTTTTCGAATTCCATGTGCACTATGTACGGTACTTGTTAAATTATATGAATGAGGGACCTTGTATATAGGGTTGCCAATGGTAAAACGGAACACACGTTCCAAAACATTGTTATTTTCAAGGTTGTTATATGTTGTGACAAATAATAACAACCCCTGGCACTACTGCCCTTGTAGGGCCTAGGCTGGGCAGCGGTCGCTTGGTAGGCCTAGGCCCTTCACGGGCTATTTTTCCTTCCATTGTAATTATTCCAGTACAACAGGTTTAGTACATTGACTCAGAGCGGCTTCGGTGGCGTAGTTGGTAGCATGCTGAGCTTCTATGCCCAAGATAGCGGGTTCAAACCCGGCCGAAGCCGTCGGATTTTTTAAGAGCGTTAAAAATCCCTCAGTATGCCTTCCTTCGGAGGGGAAGTAAAGCCGGCGGTCCCATGTCATAGATTTATGGCATGTTAAAGATCCTTCCACTAATTGCACCTGTGTGAAGCTAAATTGGATAGGTTAAGAATGTAAACAACGCTCTTAGGTTTCTACGTTCGTTGCCAAGCGCTGACTGCGGTGGCGTCTAGTAGCTAAGTTCTGAATTAGACCTAGTAGTCGTTGACGGTGGCGCTTGGCGGCAAAAGTAGGAACTATTTGAAAAATTATAAGTTGCAGTACTTAAAATTAAAAAACAGATACACACACTAATACAGTCATCACAATTAACACCGGTTATCAGACAGATTCTACACACACCCAAAGTACACGGGGCTACATGACCGCGTTGTCGCAGCCCCTAAACTTAAGAACCAACCAACCAACATTGACTCAGACTCCAATTCATAAAATATGTAACCTTTTTTAAAACGTACAATCTACTTTATTTTAATGAAAATTGCTACTGTGTTAAGAAACTTAGAAAATGCAGTTTATTGAAACTATTTAAGTGTCATGTCAGGAAAGTTGTTAATGTAATATCTAAAATGTCATTATACATTGCCAATTATTGCTAGATGTATATTTTTTATGTCGATTCACAATTCCATGCCCCCTTTACACAATCAACTAGTATCTTTTTCATCTGAATTTGTTTGTTCTATTGTTTTTGCTCAAGATGTCTTCTTCTACTATAGGCTCCGTACGTATGCTGATGTGCTGCTGTAAGCGGACGGTCCAAGAAGCTGCGGTGTTACTCGGTCCGGGTGTTGTATGACGCGATCAGCTGGCGAGCTGTATGAGGATTTATTCACTCTGATAGAAAATGTCAAAATATTCTTCCCTAACGTTGTGCTGTGTTGTTGGCTGCAATAATAGATATTGTAACACACAAAACAATGCAATGTTCTACATAGTTTCCCTTCACGAACTCACAAATTTGATTTGAAAACACGGTGGATATGGACGGTGAATCGCAAGCAGTAAGTTTAAATTGTGAATATGGGATTCAATTAGCCTATCTCTAACTAGGTTTGTTGATGATAAAGGATGGTTTGGACTTTCGGCAAACGTCTGAGCTCATCGCTTTGGAAAACAAGTTAACCTATGGGTGATATCACGCCGAACTGCTTCTGAAACCCAATTTATAAGCTCATTAGCTCGGCCCCGTAACAAAACATTTAGATATTTAGATTTTCTAGAAATCTTAGGGACATCAGCTTCTCTGGTACATAGTTTTAAGTTTCTAGGATACCATACCTGGAAGTGTTGCATTAATTCATGTCTTTATTATATATCGTTACACCACGACATTAAGTCCTTAAAATCTCGGAAATTTTCCTCAACACTTCCTAGGGGTTTGATGTAAAAAGGTAGTTTGGACATTCAGGAAATGTTTGAGTCCACAAAAACAATAGGTCATTGCTTTGGAAAAAGAGCTAATATACGGTTGAAAAAATTCTTGCTTACACCGTTCTTTGCCATTTCAAATCCCTCCAACTCGGTCGCCTCGAAATCTGTAGAATATTTTTAGAATCTTTTAGCGATTTTGTGAGTATCAGCTTCACTGGTATAATGTTTGATGTTTCTAGGATGTTTGGAAATTGCTCATTGATTCATGTTTATTTTCAGAATGAACCTGCACATCACTCCATCTCGGCCATGGTAGCATACCCGAGCTCTTAAATTTGGCCACTCGTAGCATAGCAGTGCATTTCTCACCCCAACGCACGGAGCCTATACATTCTACAAAATCATGGAAGAACCAGCTTTCATCAAGTGCGAGCCACAATGGCTACCAGATTCAGAAGAATTCTCCAATTTAATACCAGTAAGTGTCTTAAATACGAGTGGCTTAGCAAAACACATGCCGCAGTTAATACATAGCATGTGTGCATATTTCATGTTTTCTCATGTTACTCGAATATAGTCAAGAGGTACACCCGAAACAGCATCGTTTGCGGTGAAGTTGAAGTCCAGAATAATTTAGTTCACTTTTCAGGTATTTGGCCTGGGACTGCTACTAAGAATTATAGAATTTATTGCAGCCATATGGCCATAAAGGAACAGTGTATGTGATCATGTTCCAAGTAACTTAATGTTGTGCAATTTATGGTCCACTTTAATAATCAATTATAATAACAATGAACTTATGCTTCTAAGAATTATAATAATACGTTTAAGATTTAGATGAATTAAATTTAACGATGCTCCAAATTAAAAATAGAGAAGAAGAATATGTTTTAGGAATAAATAAGATACTTGCGATTCGCATTAACAGCATTTGAAAGGAAAAACTACACCATCACAGATGAACAAAGGGCAGCCAGCTCAGATAGAAAGAAGACATTTTGGGTGCAGAAAAAGCTGAAGCTGAATCGCTAATCTCAAAATGCCGTTGTTGGAGTTAATTGTATTTGTACTGATTAAAGTGCGCCAATGACGGCGTCATATATGGATAAAAAAACGTTTATCACAGCGAATGGCCATACAGATTCCCACAGAAGATATAAGTATATAATACAAGTGCCAGTCTGTAAGATGGATTAAGACTCACTGTAAACCATGTGGTATCTAGTTCACTTCCTTCCAGTCATTTTTTTTTTCATTAGGCCTATTGCATCCAGACTGTAAAATTCAGTACAGATATCATTCTTTTTCCTCTGATGCTCAGAGACTATGTTTCCGTACACTGGCGTGGATGGCAGTCTGAACTGGATTGCTTTGCGGCACAGCTGAATCCTGATTCAGAGAATTTTGAGACGCCGTGTAGGCTACATGCTCTGGTTATGTCGCCTTTATTTTTTCGAAATCCCTCAAGTTTAACTTTGTAAGGCATTCCCAGATAAATTGTATTCCATATGTGGTTGTGGGTACGATCTTGCATTGAAATAATTTAATTCCTAATCGAAGTGAGATCTTTGTCATATACCGTCTATTGCAATCAGAGCTGCAGCCATCTTTCTCTGACATGCACAGAAAGTGCTATTCCCTGGATCTGCTGAGTGATACCTAAGTATTTAAATCTGTTGTCAGTGCTTAGGGTGTGTAGGCCACTAGTCTTCCTACTTTCTTAAAAGTTATTTTCACCGTCTTTAGCTCGTTGAGTTGAAGATCATTGCCATGGGCCCAGTCTACCAGGTGATAGAACGCTGTGAGTAAAGAAGTGATCGATTTCGAAACTAAGGTTAAAGTTTAAAATCATTAAACACACTTTTCTGTCTAGTTAATACTTATTTAAACATTGTTTAGTACATGTTTCGTGGCATTTGATTCTAGAAAGATATTGCCCCTTCATCATCTTATTGTCTCTAATGAGTGCTTCCTAATAGGTGAGCCTCTCACCAACTGCTTAGTGCAGTGCTTGCTATCTTTAACTAAATTGAATCTCTCATCGTAATTTAGTTTGATGAAATATTGACATTTGTTCAGTCTGTGTTCTTCTGAGCAGATGTAGCATTTCTCTGTTTTTGACATGTATGATTGCTGTTGTGAAATTTACCGTGGGTTTGGCCTGGGTTTTGAAAGATGACGCTGATTAAGTATTTGCGCTCTCGAACATAACTGCGAAGTTTGGTATTTCCTTTCCAAAAATTTAATTAGGTCATTAAACATGATAACATCCTGATCTGCAAATTATTTTCGAACTCTAACCTCACTTTTCTTTCAATGCATGACAGTTGTAATTCACTTAGAATTAAGTCCTGAATACTAGGCTGAGCATTTACTGCTTTAAGTGCCTCTAAATTACCTTGGAATGTGTTTATTAATGCACGTAACTGTGACTGAGTGGCTTTTGATTACTTGGGGCCTCCAAAAGTCGTTTGAAGTGTTAAGAAGGAATCAGTTTGGGACAGTGGTATCTACTCTTTATTAAATCATATGCTACTATGAAATTAGAATCAGAAACACTTATATTCGTTATCGTATCTTTAGATTCGTCTTTCAGAGACGAGAGGCTGTAGTGAAATCGTTCGATATTTGATAATTTACAACACGATCTCTAAAATGTAGTTATGTAGGTAGATCGCCGTCGAATGTTGATAGGTTGATGTTAGGAAGCCTAATGTATCTTTCATGGTTAGGACCGTTAGATATGAGGAACTGAGAATCATCTTCATTTTTAAGGCTTGTTGTTAGTTGCAAAGCGTCTTGTAGCTTAGCTTATAATATGTACTATAGATCTTCAAATTCCTCTCGAAGCATTTCATGCAGTTTTCCGCATCATCATTCAGTTCTAAATTCGACTGTACTAATTGAAGCTCTTTATTTCAAGACCGCAATCTATTTAATTTTGCCTGTATTCGACTCATCTAATTCCGCATTGATGAATGTGTCTATACGTCCGAGACCGGCTTTTAGAATTCCTCGTTTTTAATAGCTTGCCATTTATCGATTTCATCCATCTTGAAAAATCCACAGCCTGCTTCCAGTCTCCGACCGGGTCAGGAATGGAATGAATGAAGCCCCCATCTTGCGGCGAGGATATGAACTGTGCCGGCTGCCGAGGCCTGACGCACTCCTCTGGGGCAGTGATGAAATGAATGACAGATGAAATGAAATGATAGTGTTGCTGGAAAACCGGAGTACCCGGAGAAAAACCTGTCTGCCTCCGTTTTTTTCAGCACAGATCTCACATGGAGTGACCGGGATTTGAACCACGGACCCAGCGGTGAGAGGCCGGCGTGCTGCCGCCTAAGCCACGGAGGCTTCCTTCATCCATCTTAATAGTTTAAAGTTAGCCGCATTTGCACAATGGAGAATCAAAACTTGGTTGTAATTTGTTTGGTTAAGACGCTCAAGAGTGGATTGTAATAGTCGTGAATAGTTGTTCCGTAGTAGTGACGATAATGAAACGTGCCATTTGGTAACAGGTGGGTCTGGTGGCAGGGTGCAGAGAGCGCTAGCCGCAGTAAATATTGTAAGATGGATGGCATTGGTTGCAACTTATGACAGGAGATGTCACTAGTTGTGTCTGAACGATGTCATAGAGTCCAGTGTGTTGCGCAGGACTTGGCTTGTTTGGTTATGTAAAGTAATATTGGCTTCAATACCTTTGTGCTGTCATGCGCATTTTATAGTAGACTGTATAATGATGTTAATTACTGTACCTCATGTTGCGGCAGCTGGATCATTGGAATTATGTTGAAAGTAATCCAGGCCGAGAGGACCATAACATAAACAAGTAACAAATTTTCCTATATTATTTAATTATTACTTTATTGATCTAGTTGCTAAGATACGAGAAATATGAAAGGAATAACTACCAAGAAGTGTATACCAATGATATCTAAAACAAGTAAAAAACTACCTTTACTCTAGGCTTTGCCAACCGAGAAATGCAAAAACACTGCATTCATCAGGAGATGACATGTCAAATTTTACTATAGACATGATATTTTTAAGCTCAAATGGATATGCAAAACGAAGGGAATAGAAGAATTTAAATGTTAAATTTTACGAGTTGATTTGGTGGAGTAAAAAATTAAGGAGTTGTTTGTAAGTATTTCTGATGTAAAGGAGAGATGGGTTGGCAGATGACATTTTATGGCAACCAGGAATACTTGTATTAGTAATAGCAGAAAGAGTGCTAGGGAAGCTAGAGAGATGGATTGACCCTGATGCAGAGTGCTGTTAGTATGTGGACACGAAAGGATAATCACAATATAGGGAGCATGCAAAGCAGCAGCATAAAAAAAAATCGAAATTAGCTTTTGTCATTTCCCAAGAGTGAAGTACTGATAACCAGGAGCCAAGAAACATTGTATACTTTATTTTGAATTTTTCAGGAGCATGATACTGATATCGTGGTAGCGATTAAATATTGAGTCTGTGTATTCTTGCCATTTTACAGATACTGATATCATGGTGAGAAGTAGTAACATTATGTATGCTTATAATTATCTAGGCTCTAGGTACTCATGACCCATTGATGGTAGAAAACATAGAGCCTATATATATATATATATATATATATATATGCTTGTCTTTTCTCAGGAGCAAGCTGCTGATAATGTGGTGATGAAAGCAGGGAAAAGTGAGATATTTGAAGATCCAAATGTAGCAGAGGGAAATGTGTTGGCAGTCCAAGACAAACTTGACATTCAGGTGAAAATTGTTACATTTAGTGTTACATCCAATTAGTTTTCATTAACTTAGTTTACTTTGATGCTGTTAAACATATGTTGTGCCCACCAACTGGAAAGTTCAACCAATATAATTTTAATATAATTGTGAATTTGAGACTAACAGCTAAGAATGCAAACACATTTGCCTTTGAAAAACAAATGTTTTAATTATCTGTATTGATAGTAGAATTAAAAGTTTGAAATTATTGATTTGGCATATAATTTTAAACATTTAATACTAACAGCAAAATAAAACACAAGCTTCGGAAAAGGGAGTATGGGGGAAGTTCACAGACACATCAGCCTCGTATGTAAATGGGAATCAAATTACAAACGATGAGTTTGAAATTATGATTAGGAGGAAATTTCATTCTTGATTTTTTCAAATAAAAAATTGAATCCTACTATGGAGGAACGTGTTCTATTCTTAAGCTAACTATACAAAATATTCTGAAATAAAAGACATCCTACAATGTACTACTTGAAGTTTCCGTACCGCAGTCCTACCATACAAAAAAGTGTTCACCAATTGGGAGCTGCATCCTAAAAATATGTGTAAATCAATTCACACTGCATTAATGTGAGATAAACGACTCAGTAAAAGAATAACACAATAACGATCACTGGCAGTATCCTTATTTATTGTTACGAATTCTAAACTATGTAAATGAAATCAAAATTTTAAAATGAACAGTGTGTTTGTTGCATTGTACTGAGTATAATAACCATTAAAGCACTGGTCGTAATTTTTTGTCATATTTTCCTTGTGTCTATTAAGGAGTTCCTGGCTGTGATGCCTTTTTGGTCTCACAAAATTATCGAATATACCCAGCCGCTTAGCTATCCAACAGCCACTCTGTATATTATGTCCACGGTAACAAGCCATGTCTTGAAACTATAAAAAGACAACAAAATAGAATATAGTTCTGCAACGCCGCGTTGCATGTCCTGTCCTTTATATGTATGAGTTGCAGCCAACCATATCCTCTAGGGGATGCTCCTCTTCTCTGTCGCTGACTCGACGTGACAAATAATAGGAATTTGGGGTAGTTATTTAATGCTACCAAATAGTAACCAAGATATTTCTTTTTCCATGCTAATTATTATTTAGAGCTCATATTCTCTCTTTTCTTACATTAAGTCATACTTACTTATTACTTCCCAGGAGTCGAATGAGCGGCTACCCTTTGATAGTATGGTGAGGATAAAGTCTGAAGATCCTGATGATGTATTTGAAGATACTTCATTCATAGATGAGAATGCTGTTGTTGAAGAACAACTTGTAATCCAGGTAACTCGAGGCACTATTTCCTATTCTAAAGTAATTTCCAATTGTTCTCACCTTAAAACGTCATATGATGTTTTTAGTCGAAAATTCTGGAGCAATTTTTGCAGTGTAATCTACGAAAGAATCTTTTAGTCATCGCTAGGCCCGGATAGTTATGTGTTTAAATATGTTTTATTTAACTAAATATTTTTCCTTTATTTACATATTGTTGCCTTTTTTATAATTAAATACATATTCTGGCGTATTTACTCATAAGCACATGTTTCTTATATTTGGTGTATGTTGTACTTCTTGGGTGACTGGTGCCAACATTTTTGGCTCTTGGCAATTCCAGTAATCCGCCTCTCAGTCCACCCTTGTCTCTGTATTGTAGTACTAATTCATGACAGGAATTCCCCGGTCAGTAAGTACAGCGGAGGGGCTGGAGTCGACAGTCTTATTATGCCTCCACTAGTCCTTACTTTGACGGCATATTTTACTTGAAATTACAGTAGTTTGTGAAATTTGTCAGTATAGGCTACAGAGAGAGTGGTGTTCTCGTTTCAACGAATACGATGCCTCCCAAATGTGCGAAGAGTGTTACTTTGAACCGGTTAGTGTGGTAATTTGGAGACTTTTTAAAACTGACGGAACTGTATTATTTTGTAATGTTTCTGAGAAACCTGCAGCGGCAGACATGCGTTCACAAGCTACGCAACATTTTGTGACAGCAAAACCCGCGAAATGTGCATCGTTGAAGAAGCCGACACAACGTTTGCTTCCCGAAATGCAAGATGTGAGACCCGGCTCAGCAAATTGCCAGTTCTCACAAGATATTTGACATGCCTTTCTTGCGGCTGATATACCACTAAACAAACTGCCGCATCCAGTACTATGTGGTACGTTAGAAATGTACATCAATGTTCCTCCCTCTGACGAGTCAACACTTCTTAAGAACTATTTACCAAATCGTTACTCTGACACAGTACACTGAAATTGAGGCAAGCCCCCGCCTGTTAAGTGGGAATATTTGCACCGTGGACTGGATTATTCAAGCAGCTGGACGTTTCAACTACTTTTCGAGTAATTGTGGGACATAAATATTACGAATTTAAGAACATATTTTGGAAACTCAATCACATATTTTCCACTTTTAAGCACATAAATAAATACATATTGATGAAAAGTTAAGCACATAACTATCCGGGCCCTGGTCATCACGTTCATCATCATTATCTTGGACAGTTTCCAGCCACTGGCTGGGTCTGTTTGGAACTTAAGCCTCTCCATCGTCTTATGTCTTCCTACCATCTCTCCGTCACCACCTTGGTCCAATCTTCTCCTTTCTTTCGCATGCAGTCCTTCACACCCTTCAGCCACTTAACTCTTGGCCTTCCTCTTGGTCTTTTTCCCTGTATTTTCATCTCGTGTATCTTCCTGGGTATCCTTCTCCCATCCATTCGCTTAACATGCCCATACCATTTAAGCCTTGATTCCTCTATCCTATCCTGTAATGCTCCCTCCTTGACTAATTCTCTGATCTTCCCACCTGTCCATCTTTAGCACTCCAATACTGTTTCTCAAGAATTTCATCTCACTTGCCTGTATTCTGCTTCGCTCCCTTCCTTTCATAACCCAGGTCTCTGAGGCATACGTCAGGATTGGAACGTAGTACGTCCTATATATAACCCTTTTGCTGTTTTGAGGGACATCCTTACTAACACCTTTCCTGAATAGTTCTGTTTGCCTCCCCCGCTCATTTATTTCTCTTTTCTTCTATTTTCTTGTATCATGCTTCCCAGATACTTGACACTCTCTACTTTCCTCAATACTTCCCCACCAATTGTTATTCCCCATTGTGACTCGCTCCTTCTTTCTGGTTGTGATAATCCACTCACTTTTGCTTATGCTAAACTTCATCCCATATCCATGTACTATTTCTTCCCATACATCCAACTGCTCCTGTTCTTCCTCCTCCTTGTTTCCTCAGATCAACAAATCATCTGCAAACGCCATTACTTTCATCCTTCTTTCGCCAATCACTTCGCCACTCTGGGCATTATATCGTCCTTCATTACTATGAAGAGTAGGACTTCTATGCCTCAAGCCATTATTCTGTTCCAGCCAATCTGATCTCTCTCCTCCTACATTCACACTGCTTATACTTCCATTGTACATTTCCCTTATCCTCCATATAGTCTGCTTTGCTACTCCTCTCTTCTCCAAAGACCGTCAGCATTAATGTTATGGCATTTGTCGCGAAGGGCACAACGCAACTTTACCAAAGTTTTAATGTAGGCTTCAGCATTCACAGTGGTCCGTGTTCAGCAAAGTCCACCTATAACACTCCACACATATCCCAGAACACTGTCACAAGCACTTTCCAAGCAGATTGAATCACGTTGAATTTTTTTCGTACGGTACTGGGGAACCAGTATATTTCAACTCCGTCAAGGCCTGCTTGGTTTCAGGCGTGTAGTGGTAGGTACGACCATGACTCGTCACCAGTAATGATTCCTTTTAGAATGTAATGTCCTTCTGCGGCGTTATGCGTTAAGTGATCAAAGTTTGTCATCATTCGCTGGTCCTTTTGGTTGTCTGTCAGGTTCTTGGGCACCCAGCGAGTACTAACTTTACGAAATTTCAATGTGTGATGAATAATGTCGTACACCGCACCATAGGAAATGTTGGTCTGCGATAAGATTCGCAGGTGCACACACCGGTCTTTCAAAATTGCTACCTTAATGGCTCGGATATTCTGCGGGGTTGCAGCTGTTACCGGTCGCCCGGAATGTCGCAAATCACTTAGGTTCACACGGCCTCTTAGAAGAAGAACAATAAACACCACCTGGAGAATTCTTATGGTCCATACAGTCGTCGCCATGCACGCCACGCATGTCCCTGTGGATTTCACTCGGTATATTGCCCTTTGGCCCACAAACATCGAACTACACTTCATTGCTCTTCACAAGTTGTCGACAGTAACTAACGTGCCATGTTTGTTTCGTAGTTCAGGCTTCTCTCGCTGGAGCTGCACTTGAAAACAAAATACCCTCTGTAGGGCAAAGTTCAAACTATATCATCATGAAATTTCAACATTCCAGCTGCAATACCAGGGGTGAAAAAGAAGATTGTGCGTTACATTCCGATCTCCCTTCGTATAGTTGTCAGAAGCGTCAAAGCATTCACTTGGAATCGTACCATTCTGAATATATGAACAAGTGGGTTATTGGTGTTACATAAGCAAGACACAAAGTTGTGTATGCTTTTATAGAAAAAACAAGTTGCTGTGGATTTCATATTGATATTTTTGACCATTATGTCTTTTCGCTGAAAAAGACTTGGGTTTTGTGGACAAAAGTCAAAAAACTTGTCACATTAATTGTGTTCATTCAGTGTTGATTAGGCTTTAGAAATACATTTCCTTATTTATTTGTGAACATTTTGAACAATTTGAGCAAGTCAACGTGGGACCCTAAAGCAACTTTTATCATAGTCATTATCATGGTAATGTTCTAGTAGGTTTGTGTAGATATATTTTACTCCCTACCAAATTTAATTCAGCATATTTACATTTTGACTGCTGAAGAGCATTTTTTTTTTGTTAGACAACACTTTTTAGTCAGTATGATTTTCTATTTTGACACTGAACTGTAGATTCAGTTTGCTAAGTACCCTAGGCCCTATCGTGGGTATTTTATGAACGTGTATTGGAATAATTATTGCAATTCCTGCATAAGTAAGGTTTCGTGTAGTACGGTACCTTCTATGGGTACTTGGTTTATTTACAAGAGTATTTGAGTAAAATCAGAACATCGTTGACTGAGGTTTTGAATTCTGTCTACTTCATGATGTTGTAAGGGGCCTACACTATCTGCTCTATGGTTTCGAAAACAGGACTACGTACAAAAGGCACTTAAGACGTTTGGAAAGGTGCCATCAGCATTGCAACAGGAAAATTCTTGGAGATTCTTTGAGACCAATGCACTAATATCAGTGTCATGGAGGAAGCTAATACTACCAGCATTGAGGCTATAATATTAATGCATCAGGTTCGATGGGCAGGACATGTTGTTTTCATGCCTGAACAACGTCCCCTAAAACAAATCATGTACTGCCAGTTGCAGATCGGATAGAGAAAGCAAGGAGGACAACAGAAATGCTTCAAAGACATTCGGAAATCCAATTTAAACAAATGTCAAATCGGCACGGAACAAATAGGAGACTACTGCATCAAATCATTAGGCATGGCATCGTTCACCAAGGTCCCGTATGTTTGAACAACATCAACGAAGACGCGAGTCTGAAAAGTATAATGCGAGGAATGAGGTTTCCAGGAGGATCAACCCTCAAGAACCAGTGGCTGCTCGAAAACAAGTGTATTTTGTGGAAGAATTTGTGAATCCAGGATTGGGCTATACAGTAATCTATGAATTCACCTTTCGAAGTCAACTGTAATATGCCCTTTATTTTAATATTTACATTTTAAATATATTTTGATAATCTTTGTATTTATTAATTAATATATACTTTCCTCCGTAAATATTATTCATAGTGACCAATTTTAGCATTTCTTGTGACATTGTATGATTCGCTATGGTAAACAAATGTATTGCTAGATGGAGTGTTGAATTTCCTAACGTAGATAGATGGTTTGGGATTAAGAACACTCTTGTTGTCAGGGGCAGATGACCTCATTGTTCCGCCCCTTAAAGCATCAATAACTAACAAACTCTTGTGGTTGAAATTTTGAGTTGTATGAAAATCATAAAGAAAGAAAAAACTTGCAGATGTAAGTCAACTAGACAATGATAGATAAGGAACCTACGAATTTGTGATGACCAATTGCATAGAAAAGTAAACCTAGTGGTAATAAAGTGGTTGTGTGTGATATCTCATGTGATATGTACTGTATTATGAATAAACTACAGAGAGGCGATAAATTGACTTCAAAAAAGCCTGAAAATGAAGATGAACAAGATGAATGTGGTGACGTTACAAAAAGTTCTAACATCCCGAGGCTTACTATTGGAGGGGAGCAAACCAGACCTGGAATGTAGGCTACACCAGGATTTGTTGGACAAGGGCCTGGACCCAGACTGATTCGACTTCAAAAACTCCTCAGAGGAAGAAGAAACCGATCAGGTTAGCCAAATTAAAGTGTTTGATTCAGGCCCTGTCCAAAAATATTTATACCCAACATAAAACACTAAACGATGACTTGGATACTCAGGTGTGGACTTCGACACTAGTATCCCATAATTAATCAAACTATTGCATGACAAGGTTGGATTACTGGTGAAGGTGGCACGGCTGAGAACTATTGAAGAGCTCCATCACATCGTAGAATTACTAGAGGAAGCGGCAAGTTATAAACGTTAACTTGTAATAGAGAAAGTTAAGGAAACGGAGAGCCTTCAGTATCTGGATGGGCTTTGTCGTTAGTACTGCCTAAGAAAAAAAATGGTGACTACCGAATTTGTGTGGACCTATGCCAGGTAAACAATAATAAATCCAATGGTTATGCCATGTCTGATGCTTGAAACTTAATTATTATTAGCGTATGATACAACACAAAACAAACAACATAACCAATGCATACATACAATAGGTACACATTACAACTGTAACAATCATGCAAGGGAAAGAGTGTTCAAAGATTAATGTCTAAATTTTCTAGCCATCTTATGGTTTCAGTAGAGGCTATTACAAAGTCCTGTGTTGATCCAGTGAATGCCCTACTAATACACTCAGTGACAATATGCTTCATAATCTGTCTAACTGCACCACAATCACAGGTTGGGGAAGATCGCATACCCCATTTAAACATAATTGATCCGCGTCTCCCGTGGTTAGTGCGGACTCTGTTGAGAGTTACCCATGTCTTGCGTGGCAAATCAAATCCAGCTGGCAGATTTTGAATGTTGAACTATGCCTGCCATTGCATTGGAGCTATGTTGTTCCACTCTTTTTGCCAATCAGCTTTTGGATCATAAACCTTCCTAACCAGTTCCTGTGCTGTTTGACTAGGTGGAGATCTTGACTTGAGACGGCTATATCTGGTGCTATTGAAACTTAATAACACAAGTGAATGGGGCAAAAGTCATCAATAACCCTTGATTTGAATTCTGGCTACAGGCAGGTGGAAGTCAAAGAAGAATCTCGACCAATAGCTGCTTTTTCTGCACCACAAGGACTTGATCAATTCAGAGTCTCGCCCTTTTTCTCAAAAATGCTCTAACTACATTTATGCGCCCGATGGACAATGTTATGTCCGGACACTGGTATGAATTTTGTCAAGATTATTTGTCTGTTGGCACAGGCTAGAGTAAAATGTGGCTTTTCACCGACATCTCAGTCCCATTCAAGACTATAATTATATGGAAGCTCCTTAGGTATGAGTGTTGCTGAGTAATGGTCTTCAGGGCACAGCCAGTGCCTGTGGATGTTGTGATAGGGTCAGTGCTATTGTTCTGGCTCAATGAGGAAAGCAATGGCAAACTACTCCACTCCTCATCTTGCTTAGAACACCTCATTATATTGCTGCCTATGGCAGGACTTTTTGAAGAACCAACCACTCTCTTGGCTGACCCTACCTGACAGACATTTGAATGACATCCTGGTATATAGCATGACATTTTCTGATCATCTGGAACAATTGAATAGAGCCATGGAGAGGTTGAGGATTCATGAACTTACCTGCTAAGTGAAATGAAGTATGTTCGCATTGAGCTCAGTTGAGTATCTTGGTTATGTGTTGGTGGAAAAGGGCCTGGTGAGACAACCGGAGAAGAATAAGGCTACTGAGGAACCTTGTTCCAAACGCCAAGTACGTCAGTTCTTAGGTCTCTGTGGTTGGTACAGTAGCTTCGTAATTTATTTTGAGACAACGCCTGCTATCTTAGCCAACCTCCTCAATAAAGATAGACCATTTAAATGGATCCAAAAAATTGGCGTAGTCTTTCAAGAGATAAAGAGAGCTATATGTGATTGTCCGGGGAGAGCATATCTGGATACAAACCGAGAAATATACTTACTGACAGATGCGAGTGGCATTGATGGGAGCCGTTCTCCTACTGAAAGGAATTATTTCACAACCAAGAATGAGACCTTAGCAGTCGTGTGGGCTTTCGGGAAGTTCACAGGCTACCTGATACGAAGTACAAACTCTTTGTGGATAACTCATCAGTAGTTGAACAGAGTTTCTGGAACTATGTCCAATTCGATGTGATAGGCTTTGATCCTTGACGATTTTGACTTTGAAATTTTTTATGTCCCTGGCACAACAAATCAAGTGGCTGACAGTTTGTATAGAACTCCTGAGGATGGATGAAGTTCGACCAAGCAATTGTTGGAGAGAGAGCTTCCTTAGCCAATGAGGAGGTTTTAAACAGACTCAGTGCTTCTTTTCATCGAACGAGGGAGTAATAATATCGATCAGGAATTGGTTAATAAGTGGCAGACTAAGGACGTGGCCTATAGAACAGTGAAATTCTGGATGATCAAACTTAGCATTGATTGCCGGCCTGTTCCAATTCAGTTCAAGATGGTGTACTTGAGTACATCTCCCATCTTCCATGATCTTTCCCCGTTATTGTCATACCGAGATCCCACATGGAGAATATCCTGGAGAAATAACATGAACATCCAGAAGCCGGTTATCCTGGGCAAGAGGAAACCTATTCTTCGATTCAATGTTTCTTCTGGGTACACATGCGTCATGACATCAAGAACTACGTCCATACTTGTGCAAATAGTGCTCGCACTGAGGCAAACAACCAGAAAGCGAGTGCCAGCATGAGAGGACGTCAACCACATCGGGCATGGGATATTCTCACCCTGTACCTTATGGGACTTACCCCAGAATCTCCCAAGGCAAGACTGGGATCCTCGTGGTTACTGATCTAATTATGAGAAGCGTGGAAGCATTTGCCATTCCCGAGGCTACAACAGAACGTATCGTACATTTGCCAAGGACGGGAGTCTTCAGTCGATATGGTTATCCTCGGTGTCTACTCACTGACAATGCTAGTCAGCTATCCTCGCGGCAGTAGTTGCATGCTTTGTTGGACTGGGTGGGAGGTTAGCACTAAACTACGCCAATCTACACTCTTCAGGCGAACCCCGTTGGGTGAAAAAACAAGGAATTAACGATAAAGTTCTGGATTCATCTACTTTAGTTACAGGCAGCACACCAAGCGGGACCAACACCTGCATGAATCCCTTCTGGCCATTAGTCAGCTTATCAACTGCGTCACTGTTTTCTCACCGGCAACACCTTTTTTTAAATTCATGTGTCACCAAAAGGAATTGGTGACTGGAACTTCGTCCATGGACAGGGAGAGGAACAGGATGATCCTCCTACATGGCATGAGTAGATCTAGTATTAAACTCAACAGGTGAATCACCAAGCACAAGACCCTTCAAGGAGGGAAGTTGACAGCAACGAAGCGCGGAGGAAAAGGACTTCACTGGAACGCTGATTCTTCGAAACCACCTCTTTAGCAACAAGCTCCATAAGTTCAACGCTGGGATGGCACTAAACTGGCTTTGGCCTTTCGAAGTGGACAGGAAGTTGGGAAATAGTGTGTACACATCAGAGTTGCAGACGATAACTTGATCCCTATGAGAAGATCGAATTACCGATGTAATGGCCGATTAAATTGTTCCTCAATGATCAGTAGATCCTGTTACTGAAATAAAACACAAATAGGACTTGCATAGGCACTGATAAATTTAAAAAGTAATTGTCTTTGGAGAAATATAGAGGCTGTCATTAACCATGAAATATTTGGTCTCAGGATGTTTTTAAATTCAAATGTCTACTTTTTCCGTTCGAATTAGATGACCATAAAGAAATAAATTGATCCTTGTTTTCCTTAGGATGCGACAGAAGAAACCCAAGCGTTAGGAGATGGAAGTGAAAGCCATTTAAATGAGTAAGTATTTCACCTTATATTTTACGTATGATTCATAATAAAGGTTGATAGGAGAAGAAGTGAAATAGAGAAGGTGAGGTTCTCTCTAAGTCACCAAATGTGGCTTCAAACTCTGATTACACTTGTCTGCGATTAAATTACTGCTTCGAAATATTTAATGTTCTTAGGGTATTTTTAGCATGCTAAAATCATATTCAAAACCGGAAAGTTCTGGTTATAAAACCATCAGTAGACCAGTGGAATTGTATAGAACCGAATGTTGGCCGGCCACAAGGAGACATGAACAACAGCTGCATGCCATGGAGATGAAAATGCTTCGCCGGCCAATGGGACTCGCAAGACTGGAACACATCAGAAATGAAGATGTTCAAATGCCATTCGGTGTGGCCCCAATCCCTGAGAAGATGAGAGAGAACCCTTTGCGATGGTATGGCCATGTACTACGCAGAAGTTTTTCTTCCGTTGTGAGAAGAGCCTTAAACATCAGTCCTGAGGGCCGCAGACCACGTGGGTGACCAAAGAAGCACTGGCTTGACACTCTGTGGGAGGATATGCATATGGCTTAAGTCTCTCGTGAAGATGCACAAGACCCCATCAAGTGGAAAGGAATGTGCAGAACAGCGGACGCTGCAATTTAGTCCTCTTAGTCAATACCAAATTGATATTACAACTTCTCCGTCGGACCACACAATGTAATCCCAATTACTGGGACATGTGAAAAAATCACATGTGATTAAAATTTATATGGGCCTATGTTTGTTTTAGACTACAGAATAGGGAGAAAGCAAAGAGATGACCTGTTTCTCTCACCAAGCAAGCATCATCAGATCCAAATGTATACAAGACAAAATACTGTAGCTCTACAAATCACTACCAAGCCTACGATGACACCCACTAGCAATCACTGCCCTCCAAAAACAAAAATAATTAGAAAGTGTTGCAACTATTATTGGTAAAATACTAAAGCAGTAAGCATCTGAGAAAAGAACTATTTATAGGCGATGCCTACTTTGATGCAATACTGATAAATCACAATCTCATTAACCAACGTCCCACTCCACCAATTAATTTATGAAAGTGTATCTACTATTGCTGTGATATACTCGAGCTATAAGTCCTGAACTTTTGTAGTATTGTAAATGAATGACCTATGAGTAATTTGCTGAGATCATGGTAAAGAACGAGAATTGCAGGATACAAAAACATTGTCTTTCTACTAGTAACATGATGAGAGATCAGATATGGAGACTTTCCTGAAATTGTGGAAGATCTTCAAGCTGTTCTGTCAATGACTTTTTGTTGTAGGAAATTGTAAGTATAGTAGTTGTAGGAGCTTTTATATAAGCAGTTGATATGAAATATTTTCAGATTATGTAAGAATAATGAACCATATCCAACCTATCTTTAGTGATTTATTTTAACATCAGAGGTACATGTTTTAAGAGCCTTCATCAGTCACTTCTTCAGCCTCTCATAAAGCATCTTTACTTAACATTGAAAAGATATCCAGACATACCCCAAAACAAATTTAAAAATATTCTCTAAAGTCGTCAAATCTTTTATAAAACTAATGATAACTTAGGTATTCTAAAATCTATTCAGTACAATAAAATAATGATGAATATCCAAGAAAAGATTTTTAAAATAACATCCTTTACATGATTTAAATTATTTAGCATAATACATCCTACTTAATGATTAAAATTCGTGAAAATGTATTATTAAGATTTCATGTAACTTCGTCGAGGGAAAGAAGTTCTCAATCAATCATAAATCGATCATAATAATAAAATTGTTCAACATGAAATTAGATTTTCAGTGTTGCCTTTGTAATCAAAATTTGATGTATTTCAGTCGGTGAACACGATTGTAGTGTGATGGGTTATTCCCTAATCCAGCAAAAGAAATGTTATATGATATTAATAAATACTCTTGGATGACCAGTTTCGATCGTCAAGCGATCATCATCAGATCCATTACCCTTAGGCGATTAAATCTATGTCTAAAAGTGAGGGAGAAAGTATTTACAATATGCACACTTATAGTAGTTGAACTAATGCAACTCGTCAATATTTGTTAGTTGTAGTCTATGCAATGTTTTGTTATGAAGCTGAAAGTGGTGATTGCTTGCTTGGTGTGAATATGTGATGGCTGTTCTGGCCACTTATCTTAATGAGCCCCGTATGAGAGCACTTAACTTCGTCACTGTCTGCTCTCAATGGAGGGGGGGGGGGGGGGAGTTGCATACGACTCTTTATGTTCGACGATAATTATTATAACTATTTTATGTTCGAACATAAATATTCATAAATATCTGTCGAGATTTCGCCAGTTTTATGTACTGAACAGAGCACATGGGACGCACAGAATACCTTGTGTTTGACCATGGCCTCCTCGATTACCCCACGATTACACTAGGCCACGCAGTGAAATTAAAATTAGAAGGCCTTGGAACTCAGCGCATGTGCGATGCTATCCTTATCCATTTGGTCAAACAACTGTTTCTAGAGCTCTGATTGGTGGGAGAAACTGTTTCATAATGAAACATAGTGTTATAATGACCCTCATTTAGACACAGTTTTCTGAGATATAATATTTACATTTCGACATCGTCAAACATAAACCATGTTATACAAAATTTGTATTATTTCTTTTAGTACATTCCATAAAAGAATTTCAAGCTACTGAAATATGCACCAGCGAAAAATCAATAGCCTCCATTTTGACGGCACAGCCTGTCTAACCTCTAGTCACTAATACTATATAATATGCTATAATAAAATGTTAATATCCAACTGGTCACATCCTTGAAGACAGTTTCAACCACCCCCTGTACGATAAGTGCAACTGGTGAAACCAGGCCTTGTTGGAATATAATTTATGGATTAGCCAATATGTTTGTATGATTCATACGCCCGCCATCCTGAAACTATTTGGCTGATGACAATGTGGTTTGAGCAAAAGCTGCTTCCCACATGAAGGTATATTGTTGTAAAATTTGCTAGAGATCGAATATTTGGTTAGTCGTTATTTGATTTAAGCTTTAAAGATTTGGGTGGTAGCCATTTCGTTTCTGTTAAGATGGTGGCGATATAAAGCATGTCACCGAGTTGTCTTTTGCTGTACCAAAGCTCGTTCAATTTGGTTTGCACGTGTTTGAATTGATAAGGGGGATCGATTTTCATACATAGACGGCTGCCATCTTGAAAATATTCAGCTGATGACCTCATAGATTGCGCGACAGGTGTTTGGAACACAAAGGTATAATTTTCGGAAATGTACTAATTAGATTTTCCCAGCCTTCCCTTCTGATTTCTGTGAACATTTAACTACTGGTCAAGCTCTTTTATAGATTGCCATATTTTTGGTGTTCTGTATCTGAGATATTAAGTTGCCGATAATCTTAATACTAGGCCTCTTAAAACAAGAATTATCATCATCATGATCACCTAAGATATTGCTGATAAGTTTTCTTCTTTTCTTTAATTAAGAGTGTAACGCTGTTATTCCAGTTTATGAGACCATATGAGACCCTTATATCTGTCGTTTTCCCAAGGATTCGAAAGAGAGAGGAAGAGTTAATTTACTTGCTAATCCTAAATTTGTACCAGCAAAGAGTTGAGACCCTCCTCAACCAGACTCCAGTTAGCACATGGCAAAAATTATCTTACATCTTATCACGCAAAACGATATCAAACCTAACCCGCATCTCGTTCCTTAACTTACCGCATTAAGCTTCTGACAACAGAAATAATGCGTAACGAAGGAACGTAAACAAAGCTCAGACGCAATGCTCCCAGAGACCAAAGACAACAAACCGCCCCCTCCCCAATAATGAGCATTTCACATTTAGCAATAGAGACTTCAGACAATAAACCTGGCACATTTACAACATACGGAGTTATGTTGACGCTTAACAAGTTTTGAATTTCATATTTATTTACGAGATCCACCTTATTTTACGCACCACAAGACATGGGCCATTTCAATATGGCCTGCCCCATTTGCATGCATGAATGAGATCATTTTTCAAGACCTGCAAAGAAATACAAGATGGACAATTGGGGAACATAGGTTTGAATTACTGTACATTCAGTTTCAAAAATCTCGAGGAACGCAACTTTTAGAGATTATATATGGACGATATTAATTACGCACATGCCTTCTGGTAAACAGTTCCCTTCGCGCATTACGTAAACATTGCACAGTTAATTCAGAATTATGTGAAAAGATCATAGTTGGATCGTTGCAAATGAATAACAATGTAAGACCGCCTTGGCTCTGAGGGGACAAAGGAGCAGATACCCAACCGACAGAGGTGCATAAATCACGGTACAATTGACCTCCTGGGAATGACGCAATGCCCTTGTAGTATTTGGAGATCAATATTAAACTACGGCCGTATAAGCAGTCTACCAGAGCACCCAAACTCAATCCCCTAGGATCACGTAACCTATATAGTGTATCAAGAACCAGTTTGTTGATTGGATGACCATTTACCGATTACATCATTTGCCTGCGAGCGTAGGCCATTCGCTAGACATTTCTGATTAGTCAATGAGATGGTGCATTTTGGATGGACGTAAGAAATTAACATTCGAATCATTTCTGTGAAATTACGAGATGTCTCCCAACACAATTACTCGTACAGTTGTTTTCGTATGTGCAATTTAGTGCTTCCGGGCTTGAATTGCATACAATGTGTCCAACAGTTGAGACTAATTGCTTCCTTCAGTATGGCCTCTATGGGACCACGACCAGCACTGCCATGGATTGGGTGTGCTTCCTTTTCTCCTTTCAGAACCTCTTCATCCACTGTCTTCTTCTCTCCCGTTCTTCCTCGGAAATCCTTAGTGTCCTCTTAGCACTAAGGCTGGCTGCGTGGCTCAGCGGCAATGTTCCCGCTTGCTAGACCCAAGGTTGCAGGTTCGTATCCTGGCGCAGTCAGCTGGCATTTGAGGGTGCGCAAATGCGAGGGAGCCGTGTCAGTAGATTTGCTGGCACGTTAAAAATCCCTTTCGGGCAAAATACAGGCACCCCGGCATCTCTAAAAGCCAGAGTAGTTAAAAGGGATGTAAAACCAATAACATTATTATTATTATCTTGGCACTAACTTACTTATTATTTTATCAGTTACATGCATAATGGAACGATTAGTTCATTGTGAAATATTTAAATCACAAAGTAAATGAATAAAGGATGCAATTTTACGCTTTAATCCTGCATATAAACTGACAGGATCTTTGTTTCATGCATCTTCAACACCGATGTGTTACTCACGCGAGAGGTGATTTAGTTGTTATTCAATTGAAACCACCTGTTATCACTAAACACTTGTCGCTGTTTTTCTTAACCATCCTGTATGATTCATAATGTGGTTTGTATGTGCTTATAAAAGGAAAGTTTTCCTTTGAAGTTTTGTTGACCAGGCTGATGAAGGGGGAGTGTTAGTCCTCGAAACATGTCCCTGTAAGTAATTAGCAATAAATAGTATTGAAAGGCGGAAATTGTATTATTCATTCAAAGTTATTCTTTCAAAGTTATCCTGTATGATATCATTCACTTATCTTGGGTAGATCTCCGAGATTTCCTTCGTGAGTTTTGGGATGGCAGGTGTATCCTATTATTCTCTTTTGATTGGCATTGCATATTTTCACGGATGAGCGAGAATTCGGGCGGAGGTGATACTCTACAGCCAAAACTTGCACATTCACTTAAGGTCGAATGACAAGTGGTGCCAAGACATAGTCATGACTTGACAAATCAGTTTCGATGGGGGTAATAAGTCATACGTAAGGTAGGGTTTACAAATCTATCATTTTACGTACTTCGCCTGTTATCGGCGTGGAAGCAAGTACTTAGTAACTTTATAGTTATAGTATAGATCACGGAGCAATTATTGTGCCGTTATGGAGTTCCAATAGAGACTGGTGTAAATATTGTGTTTGGTGGTCGATTGTCTGTCATTCGTCATACCACACTGTTACGTAATAAACTACTTCTAATCAGATAACACTTCTATTTGATACTGGCTTCCTCATAAATAGATCTCCTTCCTCTACCATTCAATGTGAAGACTTCTCTTCAATATCGAATGTTATGATTGTTCCTAGGAATGTATCCAGGCATCCAGAGACCCACATGCTTCTTCATGGAAAGCAAAAAGCTCATTCCTGTGGTGTATGCGGTAAGATTTTCCCCCGCAAATCTACGTTGAAGACACATGTTCTCATTCATAGTGGTCAAAGGCCACACTGTTGTAGCATATGTGGAAAGGACTTTTTTCAAAAAGGTAACTTAAATAAGCATATGCTTAATCATGGTGGTGTAAGACCGTACTGTTGCGACAAATGTGGAGCTTCATTCGCTGTTAAAAGTAACTTCAAAACTCACATGGCTCATCATAGTGACGTAAAGGAACATCGTTGCAACATATGTGGCAAGGTGTACGCTGGAGAGAGAAATTTAAGAAGGCATATTGTTATTCATGGCGAGGTAAAACCATATTGTTGCGATATATGTCACGCATCATTCAGGGTGAAGGGGAGCCTCATAAGACATATGTTTCTTCATAGTGATCGAAAGCCTTACCAGTGTAACATATGTGGAAAGAAGTTTATTGATAAGCGTCATTTACATACCCATACCCTAAATCATGATGGTATAAAGCCGCATTGCTGTGAAACTTGTGGTGCTTCATACGTTGCTAAAGATAAATTTAAAAAACACATACTGAAACATAAACTGCCGTATAATACCTAAGACCTGTATCACGAACAGGTTTGGGAAGGCCTTCACTCTGAAGAGTACTTTAAAATGGAATTTGCTAATTTATGCCGTTATCAGGCCACATTGTTGTGACACTTGTGGCGAAATACCATATACGCTGATAAGCGTCGCCTCAAAAAACAAGTTGATTCATTGTGGACAAATTAGTTTGAAAGCCACTTGCTACTTCATAGTGAACAGACAGTACGCTTTTGTTAAACGAGCAAAGCTGCTTTTTGTCACAAGCAAGTTGTGATATATCTTTTATTTTGAGCATTGCTTTCCATCTAATTAGATCGCACATTTATTTAGCTGAATTTTATCTTTTGATTTTCGACTAGCTACATTTTGTTTCTATTAGAATAACTATGAACACTTCACGTCATTATTGAATAATTATATTTTTAGGAATATATACGCGAAGACGGACTTGCGTTTAAAATAAAAATGGAGCTCTAATTTGTATGGAATAAGTGTTCTTAGGAGACAATCAACAATCATATTCTTCTTTAGACTTCTTCGAAGAAGTACTATTATGAAATAAGCAAAAACCATCGCTCTAAACAAATGAAGATGTATATGTTACTGTATAGTGGGTATAAAGCAAATTCACGTTACAAATTTGGGAAGGCAATTACCAACCCATATAACTTTCATAGATATTTGGTTATTATCATGGCATAGGGATGGATTCATTTGTGTATTGCCAAAAAGTATTTTCCCTTCATGTAACATTGAGGAAACACATGTTGCATATTGCATGGAAGCCGTACTTTTGCAAAATAATGATGTGGGGCATTATATTTTTAAGAGAGTTGTTTGGAAAGTTATGTTATTTCAACGTGGTATAAAGCCCCTTTTTTTATCACAGTTGTAGAGCTTGACTCTTTTCAAAGCATGTGTTTCTTCGCAGTGGGCAAAAGTCTTATTTCTGATGCATGAGTGGGAATGAAATAACTCGGAAGCACTGTGAAATATGTCATAATATTAAACTTATAGAGATGTGGAGGTCTATAAGTGAGCATTGCTGTGAGGAGAACAATACCAAGTTAAGCGTACATTATAGTTAGTTTTTTCTAGAGCATGCTACAATTTGTTTAATTGGTGTATTATTATTACAGTGTGATATTCTAAATTATATACACGTGCATACACACCGTCACTAACGTAATACACAAAACAAACCTAACGTGTAACAAGATTCAAATTGCGAATCAATATCATACTATCATCATCTAACGACGAGCTATTGAACCACAGTAGTGAACATTAACCTTACCACAGTGATCAGGACCTGATGATGGCCACGTGAGGGGCGAAACGCGTAATCCTGAATTGCCCATTTCAGTTTGATAATTAACGTCTGCTTTTTTTTTTTCTTTTCCATTATCGTTTGACCCTCCAGGGTTGGCTTTTCCCACGGACTAAGCAAGGGATCTCACCACGACCGCCACTGAGGGCTGTGTTGTGGAGCTTGAGACTCTGAACCGGAGATACAACTGGGGTATATGACCAGCACTACGCCCAGGTGGCCTCACCTGCAAAGCGAAGAGGGGGGTGATGAAGGGATGGGAAGAGTGGAAGGGTTAGGCAAGGAAGTGGGAAGGAGGCGGCCAAGGCCTAACCGTAGGTACCTTCCCAGCATTTTCCCGAAGACGAAGTGGGAAACCACGGAAAACCACTTGGAGGATGGCTGAGGTGGGAATTGAATTCCCTCTACTCATTTGGACCACCCGAGGCTTAGTAGTTCCCTTACCACAGTCCTCATACCACTTTTCAAATTTTATGGCAGAGACGGGAATCGAACCGTGGACCTCCGGGGTGGCAGCTAATCACGGTGACCACTACGCAACGGAAGCGACGTGATAGTTAACTGATACATGTAATTTTTCGAGGAGTGTTTACATATTTATAACTTGTACCCCGCCCAATTCATTGGCCACAATCGTGTTGACCGACTGAAAAGCTCCAAAAGACAATATTTGTGTTGGCAACACTGAAGACAGAATGGCTTCAAATCTCCACACAAACTGAGTACGAAAGTTAAATGTAGTGAGGTTGGTGTTTATAATATATGTGTTGTGTTTTGTAGCTTCAAACCTTTAACATGAAGCACCGCTTAAAATATTCAGCGTATCCCCGACATAAAGTATCCAGCCTTCGCATTAGTTTCTAAAATCCTTCACAGAGCCGGGAATCAAGCGCAGGGCCTCCGGGTGAGAGACAGGCGTGCTACCCCAACACCCTGAGGTCAGCACAGAAGGTAGTTCTAGGGCACCGAATGGCACAAGGTTAACAATATTTTTTTCGGACTATTTTCAGCAAAATATCAAAATGGAGCTTTTGTGAGATAAAACGATCATAACCATTGAAAATATGCTAGTTTTGAAAACTCTAGGTTTTGACCCTTAATCGTCGGGGATGAAATTCAATGAACTTCGATGTAGTGTGTGTGATTTCCTAGAGACAAATGCCTTTCCAGACGCCAAACTCGTGAGAAGAGTTTCTGTCGAAGGAGGTGGCTCAGGTCTCTTTGAAGATACGGTCCTGGTGTTTCCTTGGAGTCAAAAATGGAAAGCCATTCCAAGGACGGCTAACAGTAACACTCATCCAGAGATAACTTGGCCCCATGGCCACGCGGGCATAGCTACCGCTATGCTATAATTAGAGCCCTGCGAATATAGTTTGCATAGCTGTGCGGATAGCAGATACACTGCGGATAATGTTTGGACGAAATTTGTGGGTAGTTTTTAGAATACAAACCGAACTTGTTGAATATCATTACTAGGACTCGGATGGTGATGACATCATATTTTTCCGTTATGTTTTTTAATGACCAATAAGATGATGATTTACGCTAATCCCATTCAAATAATGTAATTAAGAACAATTAATGCCCCAAACTAAAAGGGGTTGCAATTGTAGCTATACAACATTAATTTTACACATAGCACATGAGATACAGAGCCGAATTTCTCCGCAAGTGTCTAAATGTGTTGCTTTAGTGTTTTATCTAATTGAAATATTATCCGGATAACAAGCGTCCGGATGCGAATAGCAGTCGTGCGGTTGTGGGGCGGATGCGGATAGCAGTCGTGCGGTTGTGGGGCGGATGCGGATAGCAGTCATGCGGTTGTGGGGCGGATAGCAGTGGAGTGGTTGTGGGGTGGATAACGTGCATGTTAATTTTTGCATGATCCTTCCAAGACAGGCCTGAAAGTACAGAGATCGAGGGTACACCAACAGTTTATCATACTTAGTCGGTAGCATGCTGAGCTTCTATGCCCAAGATAGCGGGTTCAAACCCGGCCGAAGCCGTCCGATTTTTTAAGAGCGTTAAAAATCCCTCAGTATGTCTTCCTTCGGAGGGGAAGTAAAGCGGGCGGTCCCATGTCATTGATTTATGGCATGTTAAAGAACCTTCCACTAATTGCACTTGTGTGAAGCTAAATTGGATAGGTTAAGAATGTAAACAACGCTCTTAGGTTGCTATGTTCGTTGCCAAGAGCCGGCTGCGGTGGCGTCTAGTAGCTAATTTCTGAACTTGGCCTAGTAGTCGTTGACGGTGTAGCTTGGCGGCAAAAGTAGGAACTATTTGAAAAATTCTAAGTAGCAGTACTTAAATTAAAAAACAGATAACACACACTAATACAGTCATCACAATTAACACCGGTTATCAGACGCATTCAACACACCCAAAGTACACGGGGCTACATGACCGCGTTGTCGCAGCCTCTAAACTTAAGAACCAACCAACCAGTTTATCATACTCGTCCCACTCAATTTCATACATAGCACCTACCCTACTTCTACACTCTAATAATTCATTTTAGACACCTCAGATACCCAGAATTAGTGAAAATATTCTTCTGGTGGTTGTTTACTATTCACAAAAGGAGAGAGGAAGAAAACATTTTATTGGCTTATTTTTCAGAGCATAATGTTATTTATACCACAAGTAACACTAAACAAAGTTGGTTTACTACTTTTAAAATTGTGATAAACTAGGTCTGTAGTCAATTAAACGGAATCTTGTTGAAAAGTATGAAACATAGTAGGGCTAAAATGTTCATGTAAGTGTTTGGTGTTCATGCTATTATTTATTTTTGTCTAATGGGTCTTCTATTAACAGTCAAAACATGTATTTTTAATTGACATAAACTCTTACACTAGTGTTGGTTATGCTGAATTTCCTAATGTGTTTATTGTAAATACATTTAATTATCTTATTAATCAATAAATTACCAATTAATGTTATTATTATATTATTATGTGCGATTGGACCCAGATGGATCATGCAGTACTTTTATGATTCACTTTTCTTATCTTCTATATGCCTCTCATTCTCTCTCCGTGGGCCATCTTCCTTTCCTCAGTCCGCTTGGTTGCTGCTCTCTTTGGAGCGTCATTCTCTGGTGTTACTATTCATCGATTTACCCTACATCGGAATAGGATCCTGTCAAAGACTTCCGCTGTTCTTACTTGGGCCTTCTCCAAGTCTTGTTTGACTTGCTGAATCCATGGTATATTCTTCAGTTTTTCTTTGTGTGTAAGCCTAGTTGGTGGAAGTCTTTGAATATGTCCATAAAATTTCAATCTTTGTTTTCTGATGTCTGCCGCGAGATTAGATAATTTCTCAATTTGCTTTACGAGATTTCAACCTGTATCCAACTTCTGTTCTTTCTGGGCCAAGAATTTGCCTCTAGATCTTTCGTTCTTCCTTAAGGATATTTTCCAAGTCACCCTTCCTTTTAAGTATCAGAGTTTCACTTGCATACAGATCTTCTGGTTTGATCTCCGTGTTGTAGTGTCTCATCTCTGTATGAGTGGACATGCACTTTTTATTTTAGATGCCGCGCGTTCTCCTGTGTGCTCTCTTCAGTTTCTGTAGGCGAACTCTTTGTGCTTCCTTTTCTAAGCCTGATGGTTCCAATAATTATATAATACTATTTATTATTAAGGGACTTCAATGCTCAAGTGGGAAGAGAAAGTGCTTTCAGGAGAACAGCGGGAAGAGAGAGCAGTAGTGTGGTAGTGGGAAAGCTGCTGCACTTCTTTTTGAACCCTTCTCGTATCGGCCCCGAACCTGATATCTCGCTAACCAAACATGGGATTAGAACATACAGGGTGTCTTAGCACTCGTAGTGACGCCCCCTACTTTCCTATAGCCTCTTTATTTAATTAAAAGACCCAAAACTAAAAGGTCATTCGCGAGTAGTGGGGTAGTGTTGGTTTCCTCTAGTCGCGCTCGTGCTTGAATATGTATGCATATGTTGGGAAAGGGTTAGGTGGTGGGGGAGGAGTAGGGTCGAGTGAGGGGTCGTTTAGATGGTATTTTTTCCGCTCTAGGTGATGGTGAGGTTATTTTTTAAAATGGATGGAATTTGGAAACGCCATTTGGGGTAAACGTGTGTTTTTTTACATTATGGCGATGAATGTTTTTTGTACGCCTGCGCACTTGGGGATTTTGTAAAAGAGCGGGCTTTTTAAATGATGATTTATAAATGAGTTTTTAAATATGTATTTAAAGAAACCCAAAAAACTAATAGGTCATCGGCTTTTTACTATCTCGCTAACCAATAATCGGATTTATACCTATGAGGTGTCGTAGGACTCGTGGTGAACTCCCCTTTTCTATGGACGGGGTATATTCACCCCGAAATAAAAACTACCCTTACCCGGGGAATGAAATAGTAATTTATTTTTGTATGC
This sequence comes from Meconema thalassinum, assembly GCA_946902985.2. Classification (NCBI taxonomy): domain Eukaryota; kingdom Metazoa; phylum Arthropoda; class Insecta; order Orthoptera; family Tettigoniidae; genus Meconema; species Meconema thalassinum. Next base: position 211,683,784 of record OX336398.1, read on the forward strand.
TTACGAACTTGGCGGTTTTTGTAAGAGAGCGGGCTTTTTTTAAATGATTGTTTATAAATGAGTGTTTTTTTAATATGTATTTAAATAAATAAAGAAACTAATAGGTCATCGGCTTTTTACTATTTCGCTAACCAATAATCGGATTTAAACCTATGAGGTGTCCTAGGACTCGTGGTGAACTCCCCTTTTCTATGGACGGGGTATATCCACTCTAAAATAAAAACTATCCTTACCCGGGGGGTAAATAATATTTTTTGTATGTGCGCGCACGGACGGCTTTTGTCAAAAGGACCTAACTACACGTTTGTTAATATTTTCTGAACCCCTCATGGGATTTTGCCATAGGCAGTATCCTAGCCCTGGGGGTGACACCCCGTTTTTGAATGTATGATTCATTTTTGTCAAAAGGGCCTAACTACACTTTTGTTCATATCTCGCGAACCAAACATGCTAGGGACTTGTATGAGGGGTCCTAGCACTTGGGGCGACGTCCCCCGTTTGGGGGTGAAACTACCCCCCAAAATTGAAAAATCCGTATCTTGGAAACGAAGAACCCGAAAATTAGGTGTGATAGCTTAAAAAATAGGGGATGATATAGGCTTTTACCTCGATTGGTCATTTCACCCCTAAAACAGTAAATAGTCATGTTATGGGGGAAAAACGTGTTAAACACCTAAAAATAATATATGAACCTAAGATCTTTTGTTTTTAATGAAAAATAGCGGGGGGTGGAAACTACCCCCCAAATTGAAAAATCCATATCTAGGAAACGAAGAATCCAAAAATTAGGTGTGATAGCTTAAAAAATAGGGGATGATATGGGCTATTACCTCGATTGGTCATTTCACCCCTAAAACAGTAAATAGTCATGTTATGGGGGAAAAACGTGTTAAACACCTAAAAATAATATATGAACCTAAGATCTTTTGTTTTTAATGAAAAATAGCGGGGGGTGGAAACTACCCCCCAAATTGAAAAATCCATATCTAGGAAACGAAGAATCCAAAAATTAGGTGTGATAGCTTAAAAAATAGGGGATGATATGGGCTATTACCTCGATTGGTCATTTCACCCCTAAAACAGTAAATAGTCATGTTATGGGGGAAAACGTGTTAAACACCTAAAAATAATATATGAACCTAAGATCTTTTGTTTTTAATGAAAAATAGCAGGGGGGTGGAAACTACCCCCCAAATTGAAAAATCCATATCTAGGAAACGAAGAACCCTAAAATTAGATGTGAAAGCTTAAAAAATAGGCCATGACATGCGCTTTTACCTGGATAGGTCATTTCACCCCTAAAACAGTAAATAGTCATGTTATGAGGGAAAAATGTGTTATACACCTAAAAGCATAAGCGTTTTGTGAAACCATGCTTTAATGAACATGTGTATGGAGGATGATTGTTATTATTATTATTAGGTAATTATGGATTAATGTGTGTATAGATAACTAACCAGTGGAGAGCGTGATGGCGCAGGTGCTTAGCTGCTCGTCGTCACCCGCACAACTGGGGTTCAAATCCCGGTGACAGCGGGGGTTGGAATTTTCACCTGAAAAATCACGTGGCGTCAGGAAGGGCATTCGGCCTTAAATACCCGGCCAAAACCAAAATGAGCCTGGTTGGCTCCGGCGACTCAAAATAATAGGGAAAAGCCGAAGAAAGAAAATGGTAACTCACCAGTAATAGTAAACATTGGTTTGAGGTGTTAAAGAAGTCAGGGTGGCCAACCCTTTGCCATGGTTCGCGAATGGACCCCAAAAAGTTTTACCTGTCAAAACTCAGTATGTCCTGTTGCAGCCTTTAGAAAAAAAATCGTACGGGGGCCTCTGTGGTGACAGTGGAGTTATATTCCTGATGCTCTTTAAACAAACATACGCATGCATACTGCCGCTGGGTTGAATCTGCACAGAGACACTGGCTTTGGTTTATCTAGTGTGCCTTGGTGATAACAGCACAGCGATCTTGTCAGCAAGTTTCATATTACTCGTCTGCTTGATAGTGGACGTGCTCTGCACCGTGTTATCATACAGGACATGACTAGATCGTTGTTAGGCTTGACAAAGGCTTAGTGAAGCGCTTATTGCAACCTTGAAATGAATGTCATGGTATAGTCGGGGTTGGAAGCCAAGACCTTAGGGTTGACAACCAAGTAGGTTAACCACTACACGGTGAGATGGTCAAATAATAATGTAACAGAACATATAGAAACGTTTTATATAGTTTAACGAATTGGCTAAGAGCCATACCATGGGAGGTGTAGGTAATGGAAATTGAATCCTTAGCTGATGATTATACTACTTGTAATTTATAGCCATGCCCACGTATAAGCTATCATGTTATAAAAAGAATTGTATGGCTTGTTTTAAACGGAGAATAATTGTGTTTACTGTGAAACACAAATCTGAATTTAAAATTAGTTTATGTCCTACATGATGTTTGAACTCTTTTTCTATTTATACTTTAGACAAACGCTAACATAGTTGTCATTCAGAAGCCATGGCCGCCTCTTTTCCAATCATACACCGTACGCTGAAGTTAAAATGAATAATGATCACGTTACAGACAGCCAGTTTCAAAGCCATGAGAACTAAGTGAACAAAGAATAAAATTCATGAGCCAGTGAGGAATTCAACATGCTGTCCTTTGGACAAAAGAGAAGCGTTCTACAAACTTAACCACCAAGCTGTCCTATCGACCCTCAATGGTTTGGGTCATCGTAAAGATGAAAATTAAATCTAAGCTATAAATAAAACTAACTACACTCTTATATACTAGAAGAAGAAATGGAAAACAAAAGGGCAATAGGCCAAATAAAGGACAGAAGGAATAAAAAATGGCCCTCAACCCTCAAGCATGTGGATTGAGTGAGTTGGAAGGAAGGAGAGCCATGAAAGGCAGATAAAAAGTATAATAGGAGAGGCTCTGCCCCAGAGATAATGGATAAAGAGGAGGAAAACTGGACTCAGCTCAAAAAACCCTTGGGGTTGCCAACTTCCAAACTGATCAGCCGTAAGCCTTTTGAGGGTGTAGCCATATGCAGAGTGCATCGCAAGTGGTGGGGCTATATACACCCTACCTTCATGAGGGGGCTTGAGCAAAAGACAGGAAATAACATGAAAATAAAAACAATGCTGCCTCCTCACACTAGTAGGATATCAGAAAAAATAATTAAACAAGGGCCAATTAAGTTGCAAAAGGAAGAGACTCCCTAGGCCTCGGATACCCTAATCATGTTGGGGTCGGTAGAGAACAAGGGTTGAGCAAGTGTGGTCGACAGGAAATAAGACAGAGAGGAGCCAACACAAGTTAGTGGAAGCAATGACGGTCTCAGCTGGGACTCCGTGATCGTCAACCTACATGACACTAGATATGACGCCCAGGGGTGGAATTAAAGACCTCTTTTGTTTTATATCACTGGCTTTTAAGAACGCTAACACATGGCATGCCTTATAATGCAATACTGGTCCTAGGGTATGCAAAATTGTATTAGAAACTCAGCTAATAATAGTGTGCATGCCCATGATTATTTTCCCAAGTATAGTACATGGGACTGATAACCATGATTTCCAAGCCCCTAAGTAAGACAAAAACAAATGATTTTCATTTTACAATGAGTTGGGGTGAGGTGAGGTGAGTTTTCTATACACCAAACTGATGTGGTTTCCCAATTCTACTCCAGGCAAATGCACATTTGATGTTAAGAATAGCGAAATGGTTTGCAACTGCCCAATGCTAGGACCTGATTAGTGGCTTTTAAAAAATGGAATGAAATGGAGTACACTTACCCCAAAACAAACAAGGGGAGTGTTCGATCCCCCACAACAGCCATTCTTAAAGTCAATATAAATGACTATGCACTTCAGCTCATGACGGTCTCCTCTCTCCAATCCTACCCCCTTGGTGGTGAAAGGCACACTCTAATACAACCATCATAGTGACAGGTTATCTGTTAAATACCTAACTATCCCCAGATTTACCTTAAATTTTCCTAAATTCCACTACATTTTCCGAAAATTGACCAAATGACACAACATTCCAGCAAAATTCAACAAATGACTACCAGATTTATTGAAATTCCATTGATTTACCTAAGCATGGTTTAAACTACCTCAAATTCATATAAAATTAGACGAATATAGATGAAAATTCACTAAAATTTACCAAACTTACCCAAAGTGGGCTACTAACCATGAAATGTATCCATTTTTTTTGTAAATTCACTATATGTACTCGAAAATTCCATAATATTGCCTTTACAAGTATGCTTTTATTGCTGTTGTTTCGTCTACCACACTCCCTGCAGACAAATACCTCAACATGACTTTCTCCTAGACTAGGAGCTCCACATTCGACATGATAGCTGAGTTTCATTTCCCATAAACTTGTCTCTGAGGTGGGTGTCAGGAAAAGGCATTCAGCTGTAAAAACCACACCCTCACATAGACTTTCATAACCTCTAACGTTGAGGTTGTTAACACTAACGACATTGAATGATTTTCAACAAGTGTTATGTTTAAAAGAAATGATAAACCAAAAGAGCTGTATTCTGTGTGTATATCTCTTATAAAAAAATGATTAAATTGATAAACATAGATTGTGTATATTTCTTGTTTTCTTGCATGTTCAAGCAATAGTTATGTCAGGGAAGGGATTCGAACCCTTGCTTCCTTATATATTTGGAAATTTGATCTTAAGTCAAACGCCTTAACCACTCGGCCACCCTGACAGTTACTGATTTAATTAGTCTTGTTGGACATTAGTGTTTACAAAACTTTTCTTTTCCCCACTATATATATGCTCAACCAGTTTTTGTTTTTTCAATGCTGATTTTTGTTTCGTTTCAATTTTTTTGAGTAACATTGCAGTTATCAGTATTGCAAACTGAGTGTTTAATATAGGGTTAAAGGCATTAAATAAATCACAAGCCTTACAGTAGTTGCATATGATGTATAACATGCAACATGTTATTCAAAATTTCAAATAGAGCTGTGCCTTGTTAACATTAAACTCTGTTGGTCATTAAAATAACTACTTGTAAAACAATTCCAGTGTCAAATCCTATTAGCAAATAGCATATATTAAATAATCATGCCATAAAACGAGAACTTAAAAATCATTTATTGTAGGAATACCTTTAATGGGATCACCTTCAAGTATGCAATATACATTCCAGATAGTGCTGTGTTTTGGTCGATAGTGCCTCCAGTGCTTACATTAAATAAGAATACAGTAAACGTATACATTTTTTATAAATCATAATTGTTTACATAAAATACCATATAATAAATATTTTCACACCAACAAATGACCATTTGAAAATGGTTTATTGTAGAAATATCTTTAATGGATCCTCCAAACCTTCAAGTAAACCATATGTGATGTACATTCCACATAGCTACATAACCGACAGTACATCGTGGTACCAATCTCCACCGCATTGCGCGCTCATTGTTTGTGTTGGATTTCTGTCTCATTACTAGAACTGTACTTACTGGTCAATAACCAACATAGTGGACAAAGTGTTCCCCTGGTAGATAACCCATGTTTGGTTTGTCAATTTCTAATTGCAAGGCCAGTCAAGACCTAACAAAAATTAGTCTTAACGTATATATCCATCATCAACACCATATCATTAAACAAATTTAATTGCATTTTAGCAACCTTCAAGAGGAAAGTATAGACAGGAATTGTGAAAAGGAAACCGTTCAATCATTCAATGTCGTTAGTGTTAACAACCTCAACGTTAGAGGTTATGAAAGTCTATGTGAGGGTGTGGTTTTTACAGCTGAATGCCTTTTCCTGACACCCACCTCAGGGACAAGTTTATGGGAAATGAAACTCAGCTATCATGTCGAATGTGGAGCTCCTAGTCTAGGAGAAAGTAATGTTGAGGTATTTGTCTGCAGGGAGTGTGGTAAACGAAACAACATCAATAAAAGCATACTTGTAAAGGCAATATTATGGAATTTTCGAGTACATATAGTGAATTTACAAAAAAAATGGATAAATTTCAAGGTTTGTAGCCCACTTTGGGTTAGTTTGGTAAATTTTAGTGAATTTTCATCTATATTCGTCTAATTTTATATAAATTTGAGGTAGTTTAAACCATGGTTAGGTAAATCAATGGAATTTCAATAAATCTGGTAGTCATTTGTTGAATTTTGCTGGAATGTTGTGTCATTTGGTCAATTTTCGGAAAATGTAGTGGATTTTAGGAAAATTTAAGGTAAAGCTGGGGATAGTTAGGTATTTAACAGATAACCTGTCACTATGATGGTTGTATTAGAGTGTGCCTTTCACCACCAAGGGGGAGGATTGGAGAGAGGAGACCGTCATGAGCTGAAGTGCATAGTCATTTATATTGACTTTAAGAATTGCTGTTGTGGGGGATCACTCCTCTTGTCTGTTTTGGGGTAAGTGTACTCCATTCCATTCATTTTCTAAAGCCACTAATCAGGTCCTAGCATTGGGCAGTTGCAAACCATTTCACTATTCTTAACATCAAATGTGCATTTGCCTGGAGTAGAAGTGGGAAACCACATCAGTTTGGTGTATAGAAAACTCACCTCACCTCACCCCAACTCATTGTAAAATGAAAATCATTTGTTTTTGTCTTACTTAGGGGCTAGGAAATCATGGTTATCAGTCCCATGTACTATACTTGGGAAAATAATCATGGGCATGCACACTATTATTAGCTGAGTTTCTAATACAATTTTGCATACCCTAGGACCTGTATTGCATTATAAGGCATGCCATGTGTTAGCGTTCTTAAAAGCCAGTGATATAAAACAAAAGAGGTCTTTAATTCCACCCCTGGGCGCCATATCTAGTGTCATGTAGGTTGACGATCACGGAGTCCCAGCTGAGACCGTCATTGCTTCCACTAAGTTGTGCTAGGCTCCTCTCTGTCTTATTTCCTGTCGACCACACTTGCTCAACTCTTGTTCTCTACCGACCCCAACATGATTAGGGTATCCGAGGCCTAGGGAGTCTCTTCCTTTTGAACCTTCATTGGCCCTTGTTTATTTATTTTTTCTGATATCCTACTAGTGTGAGGAGGCAGCATTGTTTTTATTTCCATGTTATTTCCTGTCTTTTGCTCAAGCCACCTCAAGAAGGTAGGGTGTATATAGCCCCACCACTTGCGATGCTCTCTGCATATGGCTACACCCTCAAGGGGCTTACGGCTGATCAGTTTGGAAGTTGGCGACCCCAAGGGATTTCTGAGCTGAGTCCAGTTTTCCTCCTCTTTATCCATTACCTCTGGGGCAGAGCCTCTCCTATTATACTTTTTTATCTGCCTTTCATGGCTCTCCTTCCTTCCAAATCCCTCAATCCACACGCTTGAGAGTTGAGGGCCAATTTTTATTCCTTCTGTCCTTTATTTGGCCTATTGCCCTTTTGTTTTCCATTTCTTCTTCTAGTATATAAGAGTGTAGTTAGTTTTAGTTATAGCTTAGATTTAATTTTCATCTTTACGATGACCCAAACCATTGAGGGTCGATAGGACAGCTTGGTGGTTAAGTTTGTAGAACGCTTCTCTTTTGTCCAAAGGACAGCGTGTTGAATTCCTCACTGGCTCATGAATTTTATTCTTTGTTCACTTAGTTCTCATGGCTTTGAAACTGGCTGTCTGTAACGTGATCATTATTCATTTTAACTTCAGCGTACGGTGTAGGATTGGAAAAGAGGCGGCCATGGCTTCTGAATGACAACTATGTTAGCGTTTGTCTAAAGTATAAATAGAAAAAGAGTTCAAACATCATGTAGGACATAAACTAATTTTAAATTCAGATTTGTGTTTCACAGTAAACACAATTATTCTCCGTTTAAAACAAGCCATACAATTCTTTTTATAACATGATAGCTTATACGTGGGCATGGCTATAAATTACAAGTAGTATAATCATCAGCTAAGGATTCAATTTCCATTACCTACACCTCTCATGGTATGGCTCTTAGCCAATTCGTTAAACTATAGAAAACGTTTCTATATGTTCTGTTACATTATTATTTGACCATCTCACCGTGTAGTGGTTATCCTACTTGGTTGTCAACCCTAAGGTATTGGCTTCCAACCCCGACTATACTATGACATTCATTTCAAGGTTGCAATAAGCTTCACTGAGCCTTTGTCAAACCTAACAACGATCTAGTCATGTACTGTTTGATAACACGGTGCAGAGCACGTTCACTATCCAGCAGACGAGTAAAATGAAACTTGCTGACAAGATCGCTGTGCTGTTATCACCAAGGCACACTAGATAAACCAAAGCCAGTGTCTCTGTGCAGATTCAACCCAGAGGTAGTATGCAAGCGTATGTTTGTTTAAAGAGCATCATGAATATAACTCCACTGTCACCACAGAGGCCCCGGTTCGATTTTTTTCCTTAAGGCTGCAACAGGATATACTGAGTCTTGACAGGTAAAACTTTTTGGGGTCCATTCGCGAACCATGGCAAAGGGTTGGCCATCCTGACTTCTTCAACACCTCAAACCAATGTTTACTATTACTGGTGAATTACCATTTTCTTTCTTCGGCTTTTCCCTATTATTTTGAGTCGCCGGAGCCAACCTGGCTCATTTTGGTTTTGGCCGGGTATTTAAGGCCGAATGCCCTTCCTGACGCCACGTGATTTTTCAGGTGAAAATTCCAACCCCCGCTGTCACCGGGATTTGAACCCCCAGCCGTCCGGGTAAAGACGAGCAGCTAAGCACCTGCGCCAACACGCTCCCCACTGGTTAGTTATCTATACACACATTAATCCATAATTACCTAATAATAATAACAACAATCATCCTCCATACACATGTACATTAAAGCATGGTTTCACAAAAGGCTTATGCTTCTAGGTGTATAACACATTTTTTCCTCATAACATGACTATTTACTGTTTTAGGGGTGAAATGACCTATCCAGGTAAAAGCGCATGTCATTGCCTATTTTTTAAGCTTTCACACCTAATTTTAGGGTTCTTCGTTTCCTAGAAATGGGTTTTTCAATTTGGTGGGTAGTTTCCACCCCTCCGCAATTTTTCATTAAAAACAAAAGATCTTAGGTTCATATATTATTTTTAGGTGTTTAACACGTTTTCCCCCATAACATGACTATTTACTGTTTTAGGGGTGAAATGACCAATCGAGGTAAAAGCCCATATCATCCCCTATTTTTTAAGCTACCACACCTAATTTTAGGCTTCTTCATTTTCTAGATATGGATTTTTCAATTTGGGGGGTTGTTTTCACCCCCCTGCTATTTTTCATCAAAAACAAAAGATCTTAGGTTCATTTATCATTTTTAGGTGTTTAACACGCTTTTCCCATAACATGACTATTTACTGTTGTAGGGGTAAAATGACCAATCGAGGTAAAAGCCCGTATCATCCCCTATTTTGTAAGCTATCACACCTAATTTTAGGCTTCTTCGTTTCCTAGATATGTATTTTTCAATTTGGGGGGTTGTTTTCACCCCCTGCTATTTTTCATCAAAAACAAAAGATCTTAGGTTCATTTATCATTTTTAGGTGTTTAACACGTTTTCCCCCATAACATGACTATTTACTGTTTTAAGGGTGAAATGACCAATCGAGGTAAAAGCCCATATCATCCCCTATTTTTTAAGCTATCACACCTAATTTTAGGATTCTTCGTTTCCTAGATATTGATTTTTCAATTTGGGGGGTTGTTTTCACCCCCTGCTATTTTTCATTAAAAACAAAAGATCTTAGGTTCATATAACAATTTTAGGTGTTTAACACGTTTTTTCCCCATAACATGACTATTTACTGTTTTAGGGGTGAAATGATCAATCGAGGTAAAAGCCTATATCATCCCCTATTTTTTAAGCTATCACACCTTATTTTAGGGTTCTTCGTTTCCAAGATATGGATTTTTCAATTTTGGGGGGGTAGTTTCACCCCCAAACGGGGGACGTCGCCCCAAGTGCTAGGACCCCTCATACAAGTTCCTGGCATGATTGGTTCGCGAGATATGAACAAAAGTGTAGTTAGGCCCTTTTGACAAAAATGAATCATACATTCACAAACGGGGTGTCACCCCCAGGGCTAGGATACTGCCTATGGCAAAATCCCATGAGGGGTTCAGAAAATATTAACAAACGTGTAGTTAGGTCCTTTTGACAAAAGCCGTCCGTGCGCGCACATACAAAAAATATTATTTACCCCCCGGGTAAGGGTAGTTTTTATTTTAGAGTGGATATACCGCGTCCATAGAAAAGGGGAGTTCACCACGAGTCCTAGGACACCTCATAGGTTTAAATCCGATTATTGGTTAGCAAAATAGTAAAAAGCCGATGACCTATTAGTTTCTTTATTTATTTAAATACATATTAAAAAAACACTCATTTATAAACAATCATTTAAAAAAGCCCGCTCTCTTGCAAAAACCGCCAAATTCATAAGCATACAAAAATAAATTACTATTTCATCCCCCGGGTAAGGGTAGTATTTATTTCGGGGTGAATATACCCCGTCCATAGAAAAGGGGAGTTTACCACGAGTCCTACGACACCTCATAGGTTTAAATCCGATTATTGGTTAGCGAGATAGTAAAAAGCCGATGACCTATTAGTTTTTTGGGTTTCTTTAAATACATATTAAAAAACTCATTTATAAATCATCATTTAAAAAGCCCGCTCTTTTACAAAATCCCCAAGTGCGCAGGCGTACAAAAAACATTCATGGCCATAATGTCAAAAAACACACGTTTACCCCAAATGGCGTTTCCAAATTCCATCCTTTTTAAAAAATAACCTCACCATCACCTAGAGCGGAAAATATACCATCTAAACGACCCCTCACTCGACCCTACTCCTCCCCCACCACCTAACCCTTTCCCAACATAGGCATACATATTCAAGCACGAGCGCGACTTGAGGAAACCAACACTACCCCACTACTCACGAATTACCTTTTAGTTTTGTTCTTTTAATTAAATAAAGAGGCTATAGGAAAGTAGGGGGCGTCACTACGAGTGCTACGACACCTTGTATGTTCTAATCCCATGTTTGTTTAGCGAGATATCAGGTTCGGGGCCGTTACGAGGAGGGTTCAAAAAGAAGTGTAGCAGATTTCCCACTACCACACTACTGAGAGCATACATGAAGTCTCTAACGATAGTGGTGTCATGATGATCGATTTTGCAATGAGCAATAACATGACCATCAAAAGCACCTGGATGAAAAGGAAATATATAAGGTAAGTTACCTGGTGCTCACCCGACGGGGTCACCAAAAACCAGATCGACCATGTCCTCATAGACAGACGGCATGCTTCGGATATGCTGGAAGTGGATAGCTGTCGAGGTGCTGATAGGACAGTGACCACTACCTAGTAAGAATTAAATACAGACAATGATAGCTAGCTACTGAGAGACCAAGAAAGCTATTACACCGCGATTTGAAGTTGTGAAGCTAAGAAATGAGGAAAGCACAAAAGAGTTATATCAAAAAGTTATGACCGATATAGTCAACACGGTTGATGATTGGACAGAGAAAAGTGTTGAAGAAAGGTGGTCAGTTGTGAAAGGAATAATACATGACACAGCTGAAAATGTATTGGGTGAAAGGAAGCAAACAAAGACACAGGGATGGTTCGATGATGAATGCATGAAGAAGATTGATGAAAGAAACGAGGCAAGAAAAAGAATGCTAGAGAGAATAACAGGAAGAAATGTAGAGGTATATCAACATAAGAAAAAGGAAGCAAACAAAGAATGCAGAGGGAAAAAGAGGAATTATGAAAAGCAGTGGATCAAAGACTTAGAAGAGAGGAATACTGCGCAAGACACAAGATCATTCTACATTAGGGTTAAAGACGTCAAGAAAGGATTTCAACCTAAAGCGAGCTTTTGTAAAGATAAGGAAGGAAATCTCATTGGTGGTGGAAATCAGATCAAAGATAGAAGGGTGGAGTACTTTAGTGAACTACTGAATTCAGATTGGGAATCTAAGATATTGCTGAGGATGGAGATGTAGAAGAGGCAGGACGAGAACAAGATGGAGAAGAGGCGAACCTGGAGTCAATCGCTGAACCCACACTGGAGGAAGTTTAAAATTCTGATAAAACACTCAGAAACAACAAAGCTCCAGGGGAGGATAACATCACAGCTGAGATGATCAAGCATGGCGGCGAAAAACTAGCAAGGTATTTACATGAGCTTATTGTGGAAATATGGAACAAAGAAGACATGCCAGAGGAATGGAATACGGCAATACTCTGTCCCATTCATGAAAAAACATGACAAAGAAGATTGTGAAAATTACCGAGGAATAGCACTGCTTAGTATTGTCTATAAGGTATTTGCAAAGATCTTTGCAAGAAGGCTGGGAACCTACGTGGAAGCATATTTAGGGGATTACCAGAAATAACAGGTCCACTACTGACCAGATCTTTACTATCAGGCAGATTCTGGAGAAATACTATGAGTACAATATTGATGTTAATCAGCTGTTCATAGATTTCAAACAAGCATATGATAACATCAAGAGAGATCAGTTATGGAAGGCAATGCAAGAGGCAGGAGTACCTGCAAAACTTTTAAGACTGGTACAAATGACATTGACCAAAACCAGGTGTAAAGTGAAAGTGGAAGGTATATTATCAAAGACCTTTGAGGTTAATCAGGGATTACGTCAGGGTGATGTAATCTCTACACTCCTATTCAATATTGCGTTAGAGAAAGTCATGCGAATTACACAAGATTGCAACCCAGGAGGAACATTATTGAACCGAGTGACGCAAGATCTCGCATATGCAGATGATATTGACATATTGGCTAAGAGGAAGCGGGATCTTGAAAGAAAACTGGGAAGGTTAGAAAAGTATGACGCTGAGATGGGGCTGAAGATAAACCAGTCAAAGACCAAGTATATGCTGGCATCCAGGAGAAAATACAGTGAAACGACAAAAGTGCATTTAAATGGTAATGAATATGAACAATGCAAGGAATTCAAATAATTTGGGTCAATAGTAACAGAAAATAACAACATATATACCAGGATTGCAGCTGGTCACACGAGGTACTCTGCGTTAGGCAAGGTATTCCAGACGAAAAGCCTAAGTAGGAATATGAAATTAACAATCTATCGCACAGTTGTGAGGCAGGTTCAGAGGCATGGACTATGACGCAAGGGGATGAAGAGTTATTACGAAGATGGGAAAGGAAGATACTTAGGAAAATATATGGGTCGGTGAATGATAGTGGTTTTTGGCGAATCAGAAATAATACAGAGATCAGAGAACTATATGGAAAACCAGATTAGGTAGCCGAAATAAAAAGCAATAGACTGAGATGGCTAGGGCATGTTGAAAGAATGACGGAGACCCGGATGGCAAAGAAAGTGTATGAAGGTAAACCTGGAGGACGTCGTATGAGGGGTAGACCAAGGATAAGATGGTTGGATGACGTAGAGGATGACCTGAGGAGAGAAGATGGAGAAGCAAGGCCGTGGGTGAAGATTGTCCAGGAGGCCAAGGGGGCCGTAGCGCCAAGGAGTAAGTAAGTAAGTAATTTATTATTGAGCTTATGACATTAAATACAAAACACATGAACACTAAATAATAAAAGTTCATGATCTAGGAGCAGTCGGGTTCTTGAGCTAGTCATAACATCAAAGGTCACATCAATACAATTTTGCCTCTCTTGCCTATCTCTGCATGGGTACAAGGAATAAAATTACCATTGCTGAATTGAACATCACCAGTTGACTGCCAGACTATCGTACATGACCTCCTGGCAAATAAGTAAAGCACATATACTTGATTAGAATATTATGCTAGAAAGTGTTATAAAGAACTTAAGAATTGGAGGAAAAAAGAGAAATGAGTAGTGAATTGAATAATTCAGAAAAAACGCATTGTAGATGCTGAGGGGAGATGGCAAGAAAACTTCGGAAAATCTCAAAATGTAACAGGAGACTTATCATAAGGTTTTGAGGCCATTTTCTCAGTGTTGCCAACACAAACGTTTAGTTGTAACTCTTCAGTTGGTCAACACGAATTTGCCCAAAGACTGGGTAGGGGTACAATATATTATACAGGGTCTTTATATTTGCTTAGCAAGGACATTCTCGCTCACGCGCTCCGCCAGTGACGGCTCAGTTGCCGGCTACCACGCGCACATATGTACGGAAGAATGCAATATCATGCATCCTTACTCACCATGGTTACAGTAGATGCTGAAAATGTTCCCCATCCGCTGCCAAACATAATCAGCATCTCCTTATGAAGTTTCCGATTAATTTAGCTTCGGTAAGGAAATAACGACTATTTTTATTGTTTACTGAACCAGTACGTTTGAATCTCTCAGCTAGTTGTTTTATTTTCCGATTTATAGGAATGGGTCTCCCTGGAAATTTCACTCGAAACCTTTGACTTGTTCCAGCGCACGATTTCCTGCTCTTTATATACGTATTGTGCAGATATACACGTTCTCGTAACGAATATTTCACATAAGGCATTACAGCACTATACACAATCACAATAAAACATTATACAATTCGATATACAGTACACAGTGGCTTTATAAAACACCCAATTAGCTCGGAGCTCACACATCTACCGCAGCAAGAGCGTGCGCCATCCTGTTACAGCCGGCTATTGGCCGGGGACCGGCGGTCAAGGGCGAGCGGAATCACCTTGCCAAGCAAATAATATAAACAATAACAAGTAAATTAGCACTCCTGAAAATAAAATTACATGTATTAATTATGAACTCTTTTCATAACGGGGTAATTAAGATTACATATTTCAACCATTAAGCTATCATCATCATTTCCTGATCACTGGGGTTGATGTATATACAAATATAATGTGTATGGTCTTATTATACTATTGTACGTCGTTCCAGCCTCAGTACTTTTAAATCAGGCTAGTCTTGACTACTGCCAACAGATGATCAGGCTGGTGCACTCGGAGTGAGTCTGTCGTGACTAGGCACACTTAATGCGTACACTTGTACAACCAGCGGCTGTGCTGGGATAAGTAAGCATACAAATTGTGGAATACAACTGCTTGTTCTAATTGTATTTTATTATATTGCGCTGTTTTAATTGTATACACGTGCATAATACTCCTAAGTTCACAAACCCTCATAAAACAAACTAACTTTGTATAACGAGATTCAAAGTGAGAATTGTAATATGAATATGAACTTGACTCTGGATAGCCAACAATATACTTTAGGTGAGCAGAGTTTGGTTGATTGGTTGGTTCCTCAGTTTAGGGGCTGCGACAACGCGGTCATGTAGCCCCGTGTACTTTGGGTGTGTGTAGAATCTGTCTGATAACCGGTGTTAATTGTGATGACTGTATTAGTGTGCATATCTGTTTTAATTCAAGTAAGAACTGCAGACGATCAATTGTCAAGTATTTCTTACTTTTGCCGCCAAACGCCACCGTCAACGACCAAATAGTTCAGAAATTAGTTACCAGATGCCACCGCAATCGGCTCCTGACGACGAACGTAGCAACCTACGAACGTTAGTCAAATGTTTAACCTATATTAATTTAGCTCCACACAGGTGTAATTAGTGGAAGGTTCTTTAACATGCCATAAATCTACGACATGAGACCGCCGGCTTTACTTCCCCTCCGAAGGAAGACATACTGAGGGATTTTTAACGTTCTTAAAAAATCCGACGATTTCGGCCGGGTTTGAACCCGCGATCTTGGACATGGAAGCTCAGCATGCTACCAACTACGCCACCGAATCCGCTAAAGAGCAGACTTTAGATGCGCGCCAAAGATGAACAATCAGTTATTCCACAGGGGCAACCCGCCTCCCCTGATAACAATACACATCTTCAAACATTCCTACAGTTACAATTAAACACTGAAAAACTTGAAACTTCGGTTCTTAATTCTTGTTGTGTACTCATTAACAAACATAGAAAACTTAAGGCATGTCTTCAATGTTGCCTTTTAGATGATATCAATGTTGGCTGTTAATAAGGTGGTTTAATAAAATTGAGGAAATCTAGCAGTATGATGAACTGCATTGCAAAAGTAAGATTTGCTCGCAATGCAGAAGCGCTCAGCTCAAGCACCAACCATCAGTGGAGGGTATCAGAGACTAAGTCCTATTCCATCAGTGAAAATGTTATCCGCAATAGAGAGTAAAATGTTAGTTAATCAATTTATAGACTTATTACTATTATTATTAAATATCAAAAAAAAAAGGAACCCTATTTTACCAGAGGTACATTAGGGTTGTAGATTAAAAACAAAGCAAATAAAAATATTACTAACATAGTTTACAAAAAAAAATCTTGATGAAAGTGAGAAATTGTCCTAAACAGCACTGCCTCTTGAAAATATGGTACAGCGGCTTTAAAAGTTCAAGGTACAGCTATTAAGATGGCATTGTAAATAGTATCTTTCCTTTTCAAAAACAGGACACTCAAATATAAGGTGATACACCGATTGAGGCACTCCACAAAAACATGAACAGTCGTCTGTTGCTATTTTAAAACGTTCAAAATAAGACTTGAATTTTCCATGACCAGTTAAAAATGGTGTGAGGACAAAGTTCGGCTCTAATTATTTTGATAACAGTCGATGTTGTATTTCCGGGAAGAATATTTCTCTTGTTATAGATCCTTTCAGACTACATGACCCTGCGATATTCCATACGTATAGTATGTAATTCCTTATCTGCCTTTTAACGTAACATATTGGCTGGGGCGGATCCAAGGAAGGGCGATTGTCTCCCCCCCCCCCCCCCCCCCCCCAAGAGAAAAGAAAAGAGGGAAAAAGAGAAAGGAAAAGGGGGAAAGCGAAGGAGGAGACGCACAAAACGAACTATAAACAACGATTTTAACCTAACTAGTATTCAGTTAATAATCGTGCAATATAAATTAAATAACCTAGCCGCGACGCTCTCTTCTCGCTACCCCGCTCACACTGTTGCTATGGTTGTGACGAGCCGAGCTGACCGAGCACAGCGCAGCCGAACGGAGCCGAGTACAAACGAACAATCCCCTACGGCCCGCTCCACCCGCGCCTGAGATATGTCTATTGAGGTAAATTGTATGAAGACTTCATAAGCTTTATAAATCTCCGAGAAACAGTGCACAGCCGTTTAAAGGGAAAATACGTAATTAAAGGGAAAGTAAAGGGAAGAAAAAAAGACGAAATCCCAGTATCCGAACAGGAAGATATCGCCCGAAACGAAGGGAATGTCTATGGAAAGAGAAATAAAATTAATACTGAAGGGCTAGCGTAAGAATCGCCTAATCTGAAAACTGGAGAACAGCAGCTAAATGATGGCAATACTGAAAAAGCAAACAGGGTGACGGAAACAGAAACCGAGCGAGAGCTACAGGAAGGAAATGAACCAAAGAAAGCAGAAACCGAAGAAGAAATCCTAGTTTCCGCTGGAAGGAAGAGACCTCAGGAACCGGAAACATAAGAAGACGATGTAAATCCAAATGTGTGAAAAAATTAAGAGAACAGCAGAAACGGAAATACAAGCAAGAGATAAAGATGGAGAAGGAACTAAGGAGGATTCGAAGAGAAAATTTCAAGCCAAAAATAAAGCCAATAAACAAGAAACCAAAGAAATTGCAGAGCCTACCTAATATCAAGAAAAAGAAGAAAGAATGTAGCAGAACCAGAGGATGAAGATTAATACGACCAATAAACAAGAAATGAAGATGCAGATGCAAGAACTATAGAGGAGAAGAAGAAAACGCAAACCAAAGAGAGAACCAGCAAGAAACAAGAAACCAAAGAGTCCCAGAGCCTAACGTAACCGGCAGAGACGTGGGTAAAACTGTGTTGAGTATTCTCAAGCATCACAGTCTTGTCCTATGTCGATGTGTTGGCGTTGGTACTGACGGGTGCGCTATGATGGCGTCAGAAGCTTGTGGTGCTGTCGCCGAGGTGCAAACCGAAGCAGAGCATGCCGCTAGGTTCCCTTGTTATAACCACGCTCTCTATTTCGAAGTCCTCGAAAGTCGTCGCCATGCGTACTGCAATAGGAGTTAAGAAGGCCACTATTACATTCATTGATTCGTCCTCAAAACGCTCCTATGTATTTAAAGCAACTCGAGGTGAACTTTTATGTGGACTTTGTTAGACGCGGTGGATTCAACAGCACGACGGTTTTGTACAATTTCGCTCTTCACTCCCGAACATAGTCAAGAGTTAAGACTCGATTACTTTATGGAAGGACTCAGAAAGTGCTTCTAAGGCAAAAACGCTCATAGCTGCTCTTTGTGAGAGTGATTTTATAGTTACCGTCATTTGCTTGTCAGAAATCCTTGGAGACATTAAAACACTCAGCATTTTGTTTCAAAAAGGGCGAATAGACTTGAAGGAAGCCCAGGATGCGCTAGGCGACCTTATTACTGTGTTGAGCAAGAGGCGCGAAGAGTGCGAAACACAATTTGCTGAGCTCTTCCAAGAAGAAGAACCTCTGGCAAAACAACTCGGAACCGAAGTCCACTACGATGTTAATTTTGACCCATCTCGCGTGATTGATCAGTACGCAAAAAAAAAAAAAAAAAAAAAACCGGAGACTAGGGTTTGTTGTTTGGATTAAAATTGTTTTTATGAACAAAATTGCCGTATTTGTAATATTTACGTACCATTAGCAATACACATGTACCTGTCATAATTTCGGGTAGCCTTGTTCTTATTTCGCTCAACCAATAAGTTACCCCTAAAATAAAGGTTAAATACGGTTTTAAACTCCCGTAAATCTGATTAATTTTTGTGTTTAAGGATATTTTTCTCGTCGATCGATTAAAATTCCTCGGGCCTCGAACCGGGGTTTTATTTAATCTTGAAGCTATTGTCTAAGCTATACTGTATAGTTATTTTTTTACGGTTGTCAGTCAGCAAACTATCTTCTTCTTCTTTTCCTTCAGCGTTTGTCCCGCGCGCCTGCAAACTATATAACTCGGATTTCACTCTCCTACCCTTTAATTATATTAATATAGTAAGTATAAACTATGAACCCGGTATGATAGCGATTTGGATAAAATTAAAAGTCTATCTTTACGAAAGCGCTCTAGCGATATTATTGGCATGGCAAATTATAAAATAGAGTGCAGTGTTGGACTGGCAAATTGGGAAGAACGGGAGTTTCCATTGGGGCCCCTAGGAGACTCTGAGTGCCGAGCCCCCCCCCCCCCCCCCCCCCCCCCCCTAGGCCCTTGCGCAAATAGGCCTGTGACCCCAGTTATTAGGTAGCTAATATATTCTGCGTCTTTGTTTACAACTTAAGAGAGGGAGGGCTACTCTCAAAAGGGACAAAGTCAAACATTACCTATGAGGAGGTCCGGGGGAGTTTTGACCCCGTTCGGACCATTCAAGGCATCTGAGGCATCAAGGGACCTCGGGGCCTTAAAATTAATGACCTCGGTCCTTGTGCGAGTAGGACTTTAACATCAGCTTATCATATTGTATCTAAAAATGGGGAAAAGGGGGGGGGGGGGGGGAGGGAGTTCCGGAGGGGCCTCATTACGATCACAGTATTTCAATGCGCGCGAACCCCGTGTCAGTAAACTCCGCATAAAAATATTTTTCCATGTAAAAATTGGAGCAAGTCACTGGGGAGAGGGGAGGGGAAGGCCCCTACTCTCCCGCTCCCGTCGAGGCCTCTTAGGGCCAGTCCGATACTGATAGAATGTCTGTAAGTATAGCTAAGTATGAGCAAACAAAATATTGTTTAGTGACCACACAGGAAGTAGGAAAGTGACGAAAAATTTCACATTTCGAAAAAAAAATTACATTTTGGGAAAAGTATGCGCAAATAATTCGATGTTTATTGTTAACTTTTAAATTTGCATATCTAATTATGGTATATTTCCCCCTCCCCCCCCCCCCCCGTTCAATTTTGAGGACAGATATCCTGACCGCCCCCTCCCCCCCCCCCCCCAAGACCAGTGCCTGGATCCGCCGCAGCATTGGAGACTTACTATATGTTATTTCAAGATGTCTCGTAGCCACTGATTTTGCTAATTGGTCTGCTCTTTCATTACCAGCCAATCCAGTGTGTCCCCTTATCCATGATGTGCATATATTTATAGACTTACAGTTTATTGAATGAATTAAATAGCAAGCACGTGAAACATTGGTGGGTTGGTTCCTCAGTTTAGGAGCTGTATACTGTTGGCACACTCTGCATTCTCAAACAGTGGGCTACATCACTGCAAGATTTTCTGAATTATTAAGGAACAAAACTATAAATTCCATTGCATGCAAAAGGGAACACATTGGTTTTTGTTGCTAAATGACAGGAGCGGCTGGCGTATAATTGTTCTGGGTGTTGCACTATTTCCAGGGGGCTGGGAGTTGGTAGGGTAAAAGACTGCTTGATTTCAGAGAAAACTGTATTCAATTGCGTCGTAAAACGAACGTATCTCATTCATCACATTGTCATCGGATTAACAGGGGTATAAGTTAGTCTAAATGAGAAACTTCATGAGAACAAAACAACTTAAGTCATATACGAGGGCGAGAAAGTACGCGCAAATTACTTTGCAAGACATAGCATCGGCAGTTGACGGAGCATCTCCGCCCGCGCTTCGTTGCAATCAGCGGGCAACGACTAGCAGTGTTAACTGTTGGGATTGGACTTACTCTGCCATACCCTTCACTGTTGAGATCTGGTCGGTGCTTGGGGCGGGTAACGACCAGACGGACGAGCGCTCCCAATCAGTTGGCACGCTTTGCTTTCTCAGACAGTTCACAGTACGGTAACTTACTATAAGATTTCCAGAATTATGAATTCTCATACAAATAAAAGGAAACATACAGCTTAAAATGTATCACGGTATTAGGCTAATTGTTTTTATTAAAGAAATCTGGTCACTGTGCAACAATTATTAGGGTATTATGGTGCACCAGAAATGCTTATTAATTGGATCAAGATGTTATACATGAACACTACAAGTGGTGTACGTTGCGCTGTTGGCAACTCAGAAAGTTTTGCAGTGATTGTCGGTGTACACCAAGGATCAGCACTGCCGCCCTTGCTCTTTATCATGACCATGGTCACAATTACACGAGACCGGCATAGGAGGGTACCCTGCACTCTCTAATATGCAGATGATGTCGTACTTGCTGATACCACCAGAAGAGGACTGCAGCGTCAGATTGAAAATTGGAACAGTCGCCTCTAACAATACGGTCTTAGGGTAAATAAAAATAAAACTGAAGACCTGGAAACCATCCCCAGCATTGGCTCCATCCAAGTTGATGGAGAGACAAAAGAGAAGACCATAAGCTTTAGGTATTTAGGATCTCACCTGCAGTTTGATGGTGGGATGAGTGATGAAGTGCGCAGTAGAAGTCACAGGCATGCTCTGCGACTGAAGAATGCCACTCAATCTGAAGTCCAAAATTTACCGCATGGTAATACGTCCTGTTGCTTTATACGATATTGAATGTCGACCATCTGACAAAGCTGCGGAGCGCCAATTAGTTAGTTATTGAGGGTTTAAGGTGCAGAACTACGAGGTCATCGGCCCGTAGCGCCAATTACACAGTATAGAAATGCGTATGCTCCGTTGGTCGATAGGCATCACGCGCATGCATCATGTCAGTAGTGGGGTAGTGGGGGAGCTGCTTACCTTTTTATTGAGCCACCCTCGTATTTGCCCCGAACCTGATATCTCGCTAACCAAACATGGGATTAGAACATACAGGGTGTCCTAACACTGCTAGTAATGCCCCCTACTTTCCTATAGCCTCTTTATTTAATGAAAATACAAAAACTAAAAGATCATTCGCGAGTAGTGGGGTAGTGTTGGTTTCCTCAAGTCGAGCTCGTGCTTGAATATGTATGGCTATGTTGGGAAAGGGTTAGGTGGTGGGAAAGGAGTAGGGTCGAGTGAGGGGTCGTTTAGATGGCATTTTTTCCTCTCTAGGTGATGGTGAGGTTATTTTTTAAAATGGATGGAATTGGGAAAGGCCATTTGGGGTAAACATGTTGTTTTGACATTTTGGCGATGAATGTTTTTTTATACGCATGCGCACTTGAGGGGTTTTGTAAGAGGGCGGGCTTTTTAAATGATGATTTATAAATGAGTTTTTTAATATGTATTTAAATAAACCAAAAAAAAACTAACAGGTCATTGGCTTTTTACTATCTCGCTAACCAATAATCGGATTTAAACGTATGAGGTGTCGTAGGACTCGTGGTGAACTCTCTTTTTCTATCGAAGGGGTATATTCACATTAAAATAAAAACTACCCTTACCCGGGGGATGAAATAGTAATTTATTTTTGTATGCTTACGAACTTGGCGGTTTTTGTAAAAGAGCGGGCTTTTTAAATGATGATTTATACATGAGTGTTTTTAATATGTATTTAAATAAACCAAAAAAAAAACTAATAGGTCATCGGCTTTTTACTATCTCGCTAACCAATAATCGGATTTAAACATATGAGGTGTCGTAGGACTCGTGGTGAAATCCCCTTTTCTATGGACGGGGTATATTCACTCCAAAATAAAAACTACCCTTGCCCGGGGGATGAAATAGTAATTTATTTTTTGTACGCCTGCGCATTTGGTTTTTTTTGTAAAAGAGCGGGCTTTTTAAATGATGATTTATAAATGAGTGTTTTTTTAATACGTATTTAAATAAACCATAAAAACTAATAGGTCATCGGCTTTTGACTATCTCGCTAACCAATAATCGGATTTAAACGTATGAGGTGTCGTAGGACTCGTGGTGAACTCTCTTTTTCTATCGAAGGGGTATATCCACTCCAAAATAAAAACTACCCTTACCCGGGGGTTGAAATAGTAATATTTTTTGTATGTGCGCGCACGGACGGCTTTTGTCAAAAGGACTTAACTATACGTTAGTTAATATTTTCTGAACCCCTCATGGGATTTTGCCATAGGCAGTATTATAGCCCTGGGGGGTAACGCCCCGTTTTTGAATGTAGGATTTATTTTTGTCGAAAGGGCCTAACGACACTTTTGTTCATATCTCGCGAACCAATCATGCTAGGGACTTGTATGAGGGGTCCTAGCACTTGGGGCAACATTCCCTGTTTGGGGGTGAAACTACCCCCCAAAATTGAAAAATCCCTATCTCGGAAACGAAGAATCCTAAAATTAAGTGTGATAGCTTAAAAAATAGGGGATGATATAGGCTTTTACCTCGATGGATCATTTCACCCCTAAAACAGTAAATAGTCATGTTATGGGAGAAAAACGTGTTAAACACCTAAAAATGATAAATGAACCTAAGATCTTTTGTTTTTGATGAAAAATAGCAGAGGGGTGAAACTACCCCCCAAAATTGAAAAATCCCTATCTCGGAAACGAAGAATCCTAAAATTAGGTGTGATAGCTTAAAAAATAGGGGATGATATGGGCTTTTACCTCGATGGATCATTTCACCCCTAAAACAGTAAATAGTCATGTTATGGGGAAAAAACGTGTTAAACACCTAAAAATGATAAATGAACCTAAGATCTTTTGTTTTTGATGAAAAATAGCAGAGGGGTGAAACTACCCCCCAAAATTGAAAAATCCATATCTCGGAAACGAAGAAGCCTAAAATTAGGTGTGATAGCTTAAAAAATAGGGGATGATATGGGCTTTTACCTCGATTGATCATTTCACCCCTAAAACAGTAAATAGTCATGTTATGGGGAAAAAACGTGTTAAACACCTAAAAATGATAAATGAACCTAAAATATTTTGTTTTTGATGAAAAATAGCAGGGGGGTGAAACTACCCCCCAAAATTGAAAAATCCCTATCTCGGAAACGAAGAAGCCTAAAATTAGGTGTGATAGCTTAAAAAATAGGGGATGATATGGGCTTTTACCTCGATGGATCATTTCACCCCTAAAACAGTAAATAGTCATGTTATGGGGGAAAAACGTGTTAAACACCTAAAAAATGATAAATGAACCTAAGATCTTTTGTTTTTGATGAAAAATAGCAGGGGGGTGAAACTACCCCCCAAAATTGAAAAATCCCTATCTCGGAAACGAAGAAGCCTAAAATTAGGTGTGATAGCTTAAAAAATAGGGGATGATTAGGGCTTTTACCTGGATAGGTCATTTCACCCCTAAAACAGTAAATAGTCATGTTATGGGGAAAAAATGTGTTATACACCTAAAATGATAAATGAACCTAAGATCTTTTGTTTTTGATGAAAAATAGCAGGGGGGTGAAACTACCCCCCAAAATTGAAAAATCCCTATCTCGGAAACGAAGAATCATAAAATTAGGTGTGATAGCTTAAAAAATAGGGGATGATTAGGGCTTTTACCTGGATAGGTCATTTCACCCCTAAAACAGTAAATAGTTATGTTATGGGGGAAAAATGTGTTATACACCTAAAAGCATAAGCATCTTTGTGAAACCATGCTTTAATGGACATGTGTATGGAGGATGATTGTTGTTATTATTATTATTAGGTAATTATGGATTAATGTGCGGATAGATAACTAACCTGTGGGGAGCGTGATGGCGCAGGTGCTTAGCTGCTCGTCTTTACTCGGGCAGGTGGGGTTCAAATCCCGGTGACGGCGGGGGTTGGAATTTTCACCTGAAAAAAATCACGTGGCGTCAGGAAGGGCATTCGGCCTTAAATCCCCGGCCAAAACCAAAATGAGCCTGGTTGGCTCCGGCGACTCAAAATAATTGGGAAAAGCCGAAGAAAGAAAAAAATGATAACTCACCAGTAATAGTAAACATTGGTTTGAGGTGTTGAAGAAGTCAGGATGGCCAACCCTTTACCCTGGTTCACGAATGGACCCCAAAAAGTTTTACCTGTCAAGACTCAGTCTACCCTGTTGCAGCCTTGTGAAAAAAAATCGAACCGGGGCCTCTGTAGTGACAGTGGAGCTATATTCATGATGATTTTTAAACAAACATAGGCTTGCCTACTACCGCTGTGTTGAATCTGCACAGAGACTCTGGCTTTGGTTTGCGTAGTGTGCCTTGCTGATAACAGCACAGCGACCTTGTCAGGAAGTTTCATATTACTCATTTGCTTGATAGCGGACATGCTATGCACATGACTAGATCGTTGTTAGGTTTGACAAAGGCTTAGTGAAGCTTATGGCAACCTTGAAATGAATGTCATGGTATAGTCGGGGTTGGAAGCCAAGACCTTAGGGTTGACAACCAAGTAGGTTAACCACTACACGGTGATATGGTGAAATAATAATGTAACAGAACATATAGAAACGTTTTCTATAGTTTAACGAATTGGCATACCATGAGAGGTGTAGGTAATGGAAATTGAATCCTTAGCTGATGATTATACTACTTTCCATGCCCACGTATAAGCTATCATGTTAGAAAAAGAATGGTATGGCTTGTTTTAAACGGAGAATAATCATTGTGTTTACTGTGAAACACAAATCTGAATTTAAAATTAATTTAAAATAATTAATTTAAAATTAACTAATTTAAAATTAGTTTAGTACGCTGAAGTTAAAATGAATAATGATCACGTTACAGACAGCCAGTTTCAAAGCCATGAGAACTAAGTGAACAAAGTATAAAATTCATGAGCCAGTGAGGAATTCAACATGCTGTCCTTTGGACAAGAGAGAAGCGTTCTACAGCGACCCTCAATGGTTTGGGACATCGTAAAGATGAAAATTAAATCTAAGCTACTACACGCTTATATACTAGAATAAGAAATGGAAAACAATTGGTCAAATAAAGGACAGAAGGAATAAAAAATGGCCCTCAACCCTCAAGCATAAGGATTGAGGGAGTTGGAAGGAAGGAGAGCCATGAAAGGCAGATAAAAAGTATACTAGGAGTGGCTTTGCCCCAGAGGTAATGGATAAAGAGGAGGAAAACTGGACTCAGCTCAGAAATCCCTTGGGGTTGCCAACTTCCAAACTGATCAGCCCTTGAGGGTGTAGCCATAGGCAGAGTGCATCGCAAGTCGTGGGGCTAAATACACCCTACCTTCTTGAGGGGGCTTGGGCAAAAGACAGGAAATAACATGAAAATAAAAAAGCAAGGCTGCCTCCTCAGGATATCAGAAAAAATAAATAAACCAGGGCCAATGAAGTTTCAAAAGGAAGAGACTCCCTAGGGCTCGGATACTCTAATCATGTTGGGGTCGGTAGAGAACAAGAGTTGAGCAAGTGTGGTCGACAGGAAATAAGAGAGTGAGGAGCCTAGCACAAGTTAGTGGAAGCAATGACGGTCTCAGCTGGGACTCCGTGATCGTCAACCTACATGACACTAGATATGACGCCCAGGGGTGGAATTAAAGACCTCTTTTTGTTTTTTATCACTGGCTTTTAAGAACGCTAACACATGGCATGCCTTATAATGCAATACTGGTCCTAGGGTATGCAAAAATTGTATTAGAAACTCAGCTAATAATAGAGTGCTTGCCCATGATTTACCTTAAATTTTCCTAAAATCCACTACATTTTCCGCAAATTGACCAAATGACACAACATTCCAGCAAAATTCAACAAATGACTACCAGATTTATTGAAATTCCATTGATTTACCTAAGCATGGTTTAAACTACCTCAAATTCATATAAAATTAGACGAATATAGATGAAAATTCACTAAAATTTACCGAATTTAGCCAAGTGGTGTACAAACCATGAAATTTATCCAATTTTTATTAAAATTGACTACATGTACTCGAAAATTCCATAATATTCCCTTTACATGTATGCTTTTTGTTGTTGTTGTTGTTGTCTCGTTTACCACACTCCCTGTAGACAATCACCTCAACATGACTTTCTCCTAGACTAGGAGCTTCACATTCGACATGATAGCTGAGTTTCATTTCCCATAAACTTGTCTCTGAGGTGGGTGTCAGGAAAAGGCATTCAGCTGTAAAAACCACACCCTCACGTAGACTTTCATAACCTCTTACGTTGAGGTTCCTTACACTAACGACATTAAATGATTGAACGGTTTCCTTTTCACAATTCCTGTCTATACTTTCCTCTTTAAGGTTGCAAGATGTTTGCAAGATTCCTAAAATGCAATTAAATGTAATAAATACCTTAAGATGGTTTCATTTGTTTAATGATATGGTGTTGATGATGGATATATACGTTAAGACTAATTTTTGTTAGGTCTTGACTGGCCTTGCAATTAGAAATTGACAAACCAAACATGGGTTATCTACCAGGGGAACACTTTGACCACTATATTGGTTATTTACCAGTAAGTACAGTTCTAGTAATGAGACAGAAATCCAACACAAACAATGAGCGCGCAATGCGGCGGAGATTGGTACCACGATGTACTGTCGGTTATGTAGCTATGTGGAATGCACATCATATATGGTTTACTTGAAGGTTTGGAGATTCCATTAAAGATATTTCTACAATAA
The DNA here is from genome assembly GCA_946902985.2 of Meconema thalassinum. NCBI lineage: Eukaryota > Metazoa > Arthropoda > Insecta > Orthoptera > Tettigoniidae > Meconema > Meconema thalassinum. Next base: position 211,711,123 of record OX336398.1, read on the forward strand.
ACCATTTTCAAATGGTCATTCGTTGGTGTGAAAATATTTATTATATGGTATTTTATGAAAACAATTATGATTTATAATTTATATGTTTATTGTATTCTTATTTAATGTAAGCACTGGAGGCACTATCGACCAAAATACAGCACTATCTGGAATGTATATTGCATACTTGAAGGTTTGGTGATCCCATTAAAGGTATTCCTACAATAAATGATTTTTAAGTTCTCGTTTTATGGCATGATTATTTAATATATGCTATTTGCTAATAGGATTTGACACTGGAATTATTTTACAAGTAGTTATTTTAATGACCAACAGAGTTTAATGTTAACAAGGCACAGCTCTATTTGAAATTTTGAATAACATGTTGCATGTCATACATCATATGCAACTACTGTAAGGCTTGTGATTTATTTAATGCCTTTAACCCTATATTAAACACGCAGTTTGCAATACTGATAACTGCAATGTTAGTGAAAAAAAATTGAAACAAAACAAAAATCAGCATTGAAAAACCAAAAAGTGGTTGAGCATATATATAGTGGGGAAAAGAAAAGTTTTGTAAACACTAATGTCCAACAAGATTAATTAAATCAGTAACTGTCAGGGTGGCCGAGTGGTTAAGGCGTTTGACTTAAGATCAAATTTCCAAATATATAAGGAAGCAAGGGTTCAAATCCCTTCCCTGACATAACTATTGCTTGAACATGCAAGAAAACAAGAAATATACACAAACTATGTTTATCAATTTAATCATTTTTTTACAAGAGATAGACACACAGAATACAGCTCTTTTGGTTTATCAGTTCTTTTAAACATAACACTTGTTGAAAATTATTTTTTAGGGGATGGGGGTGTTGCTACGTTGACCCATTACACAATAATAGCAGCTTTACGAAGTTCATTTTCTATATTTAATAGCTCTTTCTCATAACCAATATGGCCAAGCTGTTTACAGGCATGCAAGAGCTGTAGACGTTCGACTAATATATTAGGATCGTTCCATTTACTATTTTTTATGAATCGTTTCAGAATCTCGGGAAGCAGTTCATCATTATCACCATCATTATGATTATCATCCTCATTATTATAATCATTTTCATAATGATGATCATTATCATCGTTATCATTACCATCATAATTTCCACCTTTGTCCACAGACTGTTCAATGGATTGAGTTGCCTTTGATAGTGTTGAAAGCTTTTTTTTAGATGTGCTAGAATGCTTTAACATTGTTATGTTATTATTACCACTATTACCTTTCCCCACTAACTTTTTGATGGGGTATATTGTCTCTGATAGGGTTGAGGGCTTTTGAGATGTGGGTGCATGTCTGAACATGGGTTTCACAGGAGGTGTCGAAGGTTTCTCATTAAACAACTCGCTAACAGTATGAGTGCGTTGTAGTGTATTAAACTTGAGGTTAATATTATCTTGAGCAGTACTATTTTTCTCTTGGACTTGGTTTCTTGCTTTGGTTTGGGTTTTCCTTACATTTAGACTAGCGTGATTATTAAGTTTACATTCATGATTGTTTGAAGAAAGTACGTCGAATTCTTTTGTTTTAAGCATTCCTCGACACTGTTTCGATCGTTGCTTTGAACAGCGCCAAATAATAGTTCCATTTTTATTGCTTCGTTTCACAATATATGAATATCCTTTATAGTATGCATAAGGCTTACCATACCTAGTCACTGATACTTCCATATCAACTGTCAAGCACAAACTAATCTCTAGTAAAGACAACTCGGTAATAACAACAATAGTTTAATGTGGGAGCATATATACATGCAAAAAGTGGGAGCAAAGGTGGGGGGTAAAAAGTGGGAGCAAAAGTGGTAGCAAATGTGGGAGAAAAAAAATAACTGTGAGCAAAAAGTGGGAGCAAATATGGGATCAAATGTGGGAGCAAAGCAAATATAAAAAGTGGGAGCAAATATGCTAAGAAATATGTCAACAAATATACCAGCAAAAGTAAATACACAAGTCAAGATAGATTAAAGTGCAAAGAAAATATGGAAGCAAATATGAGAGCAAAAATTGTGTTTTTCTAAAACAACTAGACATAACAAACTTAGTCATAACCTAACCTAACCTAACCCAACCTAACCAAACCTAACCTCACCTAACCTCACCTAACCTAACCTAACCTCACCTAACCTCACCTAACCTAACCTCACCTCACCTAACCTCACCTCACCTAACCTAACCTAACCTAACTTTACCTAACCTAACTTGACTGAACTTTACCTAACCTAACCCATCATAACTTCACCTAACCTAACTTTACCTAATCTAACTTCACCTAACCTAACGTTCAACTCTCAGATCAAAATTAAATTCTAGGCATAGTTGAGTTGGAACCCAAGACTTCAGGGATAACACACAAGTATACTAGCCACTACACCGCAAAATGGGCAAATTATCATGCAACACAACATAAAGTAAAAGTTTCCTGTAGTGTAACTCATTGACTGTCAACCATAGTTTGGGAATTCAAACCCAAGACCTCAAGACTTTTGTTTTGAACATTATCAGAAATATTATTCCATTTACATTTTGCTGCTGCTTATAGTTATAAGAGTTGGCATTAATATGGCAAGCAAAAAAAAAGTGGGAGCAAATGTGGGAGCCAATATGGGAGCAAATATAGGAGCCAAAATGGGGGCAAAAGTGGGAGCAAATGTGGGAGCCAATATGGGAGTCAATATGGAGGCAAATATGGGAGCAAATGTGTGAACTAATCATCTCACCTCGGATATCGCCAGTGAGTACTCATATCCACCGCAAGGTAGCGGAAACATACTTTGTGTGTTGTATGTATCTATCTTACAAAGTTTGACTGCATGCAAAACGTCCTTGTATAAGCTGTGCATATAATTTTCATATACAATTAAGACCAAGTGTTCAGTACTAACATGTATAGCCTTGTCTAGGGTATATAGAGGATCGTTAGCAAGAAAGACTGACTAACCCAGGAGTGTAAAGCCTTGCCATATGCAGTAAGCATCTGTTGGCAGAAATGGTTCCTAATAATAACGGACTTAATGAATATGAAACGTGTTTTGAGTGTCGTCTTAAATCCTATTTTATACGTTGTGATACGTGTAAGGATTTAAGACGACACAAACGTATTTTGGGTGTTGTCTTTTGTGTGTCGTCTTAAATCCTTACACGTATCACAACGTATAAAATAGGATTTAAGACGACACTCAAAACACGTTTCATATTCATTAAGTCCGTTATTATTAGGAACCATTTCTGCCAACAGATGCTTACTGCATATGGCAAGGCTTTACACTCCTGGGTTAGTCAGTCTTTCTTGCTAACGATCCTCTATATACCCTAGACAAGGCTATACATGTTAGTACTGAACACTTGGTCTTAATTGTATATGAAAATTATATGCACAGCTTATACAAGGACGTTTTGCATGCAGTCAAACTTTGTAAGATAGATACATACAACACACAAAGTATGTTTCCGCTACCTTGCGGTGGATATGAGTACTCACTGGCGATATCCGAGGTGAGATGATTAGTTCACACATTTGCTCCCATATTTGCCTCCATATTGACTCCCATATTGGCTCCCACATTTGCTCCCACTTTTGCCCCCATTTTGGCTCCTATATTTGCTCCCATATTGGCTCCCACATTTGCTCCCACTTTTTTTTTGCTTGCCATATTAATGCCAACTCTTATAACTATAAGCAGCAGCAAAATGTAAATGGAATAATATTTCTGATAATGTTCAAAACAAAAGTCTTGAGGTCTTGGGTTTGAATTCCCAAACTATGGTTGACAGTCAATGAGTTACACTACAGGAAACTTTTACTTTATGTTGTGTTGCATGATAATTTGCCCATTTTGCGGTGTAGTGGCTAGTATACTTGTGTGTTATCCCTGAAGTCTTGGGTTCCAACTCAACTATGCCTAGAATTTAATTTTGATCTGAGAGTTGAACGTTAGGTTAGGTGAAGTTAGATTAGGTAAAGTTAGGTTAGGTGAAGTTATGATGGGTTAGGTTAGGTAAAGTTCAGTCAAGTTAGGTTAGGTAAAGTTAGGTTAGGTTAGGTTAGGTGAGGTGAGGTTAGGTGAGGTGAGGTTAGGTTAGGTGAGGTTAGGTGAGGTTAGGTTAGGTTAGGTGAGGTTAGGTGAGGTTAGGTTTGGTTAGGTTGGGTTAGGTTAGGTTAGGTTATGACTAAGTTTGTTATGTCTAGTTGTTTTAGAAAAACACAATTTTTGCTCTCATATTTGCTTCCATATTTTCTTTGCACTTTAATCTATCTTGACTTGTGTATTTACTTTTGCTGGTATATTTGTTGACATATTTCTTAGCATATTTGCTCCCACTTTTTATATTTGCTTTGCTCCCACATTTGATCCCATATTTGCTCCCACTTTTTGCTCACAGTTATTTTTTTTCTCCCACATTTGCTACCACTTTTGCTCCCACTTTTTACCCCCCACCTTTGCTCCCACTTTTTGCATGTATATATGCTCCCACATTAAACTATTGTTGTTATTACCGAGTTGTCTTTACTAGAGATTAGTTTGTGCTTGACAGTTGATATGGAAGTATCAGTGACTAGGTATGGTAAGCCTTATGCATACTATAAAGGATATTCATATATTGTGAAACGAAGCAATAAAAATGGAACTATTATTTGGCGCTGTTCAAAGCAACGATCGAAACAGTGTCGAGGAATGCTTAAAACAAAAGAATTCGACGTACTTTCTTCAAACAATCATGAATGTAAACTTAATAATCACGCTAGTCTAAATGTAAGGAAAACCCAAACCAAAGCAAGAAACCAAGTCCAAGAGAAAAATAGTACTGCTCAAGATAATATTAACCTCAAGTTTAATACACTACAACGCACTCATACTGTTAGCGAGTTGTTTAATGAGAAACCTTCGACACCTCCTGTGAAACCCATGTTCAGACATGCACCCACATCTCAAAAGCCCTCAACCCTATCAGAGACAATATACCCCATCAAAAAGTTAGTGGGGAAAGGTAATAGTGGTAATAATAACATAACAATGTTAAAGCATTCTAGCACATCTAAAAAAAAGCTTTCAACACTATCAAAGGCAACTCAATCCATTGAACAGTCTGTGGACAAAGGTGGAAATTATGATGGTAATGATAACGATGATAATGATCATCATTATGAAAATGATTATAATAATGAGGATGATAATCATAATGATGGTGATAATGATGAACTGCTTCCCGAGATTCTGAAACGATTCATAAAAAATAGTAAATGGAACGATCCTAATATATTAGTCGAACGTCTACAGCTCTTGCATGCCTGTAAACAGCTTGGCCATATTGGTTATGAGAAAGAGCTATTAAATATAGAAAATGAACTTCGTAAAGCTGCTATTATTGTGTAATGGGTCAACGTAGCAACACCCCCATCCCCTAAAAAATAATTTTCAACAAGTGTTATGTTTAAAAGAACTGATAAACCAAAAGAGCTGTATTCTGTGTGTCTATCTCTTGTAAAAAAATGATTAAATTGATAAACATAGTTTGTGTATATTTCTTGTTTTCTTGCATGTTCAAGCAATAGTTATGTCAGGGAAGGGATTTGAACCCTTGCTTCCTTATATATTTGGAAATTTGATCTTAAGTCAAACGCCTTAACCACTCGGCCACCCTGACAGTTACTGATTTAATTAATCTTGTTGGACATTAGTGTTTACAAAACTTTTCTTTTCCCCACTATATATATGCTCAACCACTTTTTGGTTTTTCAATGCTGATTTTTGTTTTGTTTCAATTTTTTTTCACTAACATTGCAGTTATCAGTATTGCAAACTGCGTGTTTAATATAGGGTTAAAGGCATTAAATAAATCACAAGCCTTACAGTAGTTGCATATGATGTATGACATGCAACATGTTATTCAAAATTTCAAATAGAGCTGTGCCTTGTTAACATTAAACTCTGTTGGTCATTAAAATAACTACTTGTAAAATAATTCCAGTGTCAAATCCTATTAGCAAATAGCATATATTAAATAATCATGCCATAAAACGAGAACTTAAAAATCATTTATTGTAGGAATACCTTTAATGGGATCACCAAACCTTCAAGTATGCAATATACATTCCAGATAGTGCTGTATTTTGGTCGATAGTGCCTCCAGTGCTTACATTAAATAAGAATACAATAAACATATAAATTATAAATCATAATTGTTTTCATAAAATACCATATAATAAATATTTTCACACCAACGAATGACCATTTGAAAATGGTTTATTGTAGAAATATCTTTAATGGAATCTCCAAACCTTCAAGTAAACCATATATGATGTGCATTCCACATAGCTACATAACCGACAGTACATCGTGGTACCAATCTCCGCCGCATTGCGCGCTCATTGTTTGTGTTGGATTTCTGTCTCATTACTAGAACTGTACTTACTGGTAAATAACCAATATAGTGGTCAAAGTGTTCCCCTGGTAGATAACCCATGTTTGGTTTGTCAATTTCTAATTGCAAGGCCAGTCAAGACCTAACAAAAATTAGTCTTAACGTATATATCCATCATCAACACCATATCATTAAACAAATGAAACCATCTTAAGGTATTTATTACATTTAATTGCATTTTAGGAATCTTGCAAACATCTTGCAACCTTAAAGAGGAAAGTATAGACAGGAATTGTGAAAAGGAAACCGTTCAATCATTTAATGTCGTTAGTGTAAGGAACCTCAACGTAAGAGGTTATGAAAGTCTACGTGAGGGTGTGGTTTTTACAGCTGAATGCCTTTTCCTGACACCCACCTCAGAGACAAGTTTATGGGAAATGAAACTCAGCTATCATGTCGAATGTGAAGCTCCTAGTCTAGGAGAAAGTCATGTTGAGGTGATTGTCTACAGGGAGTGTGGTAAACGAGACAACAACAACAACAACAAAAAGCATACATGTAAAGGGAATATTATGGAATTTTCGAGTACATGTAGTCAATTTTAATAAAAATTGGATAAATTTCATGGTTTGTACACCACTTGGCTAAATTCGGTAAATTTTAGTGAATTTTCATCTATATTCGTCTAATTTTATATGAATTTGAGGTAGTTTAAACCATGCTTAGGTAAATCAATGGAATTTCAATAAATCTGGTAGTCATTTGTTGAATTTTGCTGGAATGTTGTGTCATTTGGTCAATTTGCGGAAAATGTAGTGGATTTTAGGAAAATTTAAGGTAAATCATGGGCAAGCACTCTATTATTAGCTGAGTTTCTAATACAATTTTTGCATACCCTAGGACCAGTATTGCATTATAAGGCATGCCATGTGTTAGCGTTCTTAAAAGCCAGTGATAAAAAACAAAAAGAGGTCTTTAATTCCACCCCTGGGCGTCATATCTAGTGTCATGTAGGTTGACGATCACGGAGTCCCAGCTGAGACCGTCATTGCTTCCACTAACTTGTGCTAGGCTCCTCACTCTCTTATTTCCTGTCGACCACACTTGCTCAACTCTTGTTCTCTACCGACCCCAACATGATTAGAGTATCCGAGCCCTAGGGAGTCTCTTCCTTTTGAAACTTCATTGGCCCTGGTTTATTTATTTTTTCTGATATCCTGAGGAGGCAGCCTTGCTTTTTTATTTTCATGTTATTTCCTGTCTTTTGCCCAAGCCCCCTCAAGAAGGTAGGGTGTATTTAGCCCCACGACTTGCGATGCACTCTGCCTATGGCTACACCCTCAAGGGCTGATCAGTTTGGAAGTTGGCAACCCCAAGGGATTTCTGAGCTGAGTCCAGTTTTCCTCCTCTTTATCCATTACCTCTGGGGCAAAGCCACTCCTAGTATACTTTTTATCTGCCTTTCATGGCTCTCCTTCCTTCCAACTCCCTCAATCCTTATGCTTGAGGGTTGAGGGCCATTTTTTATTCCTTCTGTCCTTTATTTGACCAATTGTTTTCCATTTCTTATTCTAGTATATAAGCGTGTAGTAGCTTAGATTTAATTTTCATCTTTACGATGTCCCAAACCATTGAGGGTCGCTGTAGAACGCTTCTCTCTTGTCCAAAGGACAGCATGTTGAATTCCTCACTGGCTCATGAATTTTATACTTTGTTCACTTAGTTCTCATGGCTTTGAAACTGGCTGTCTGTAACGTGATCATTATTCATTTTAACTTCAGCGTACTAAACTAATTTTAAATTAGTTAATTTTAAATTAATTATTTTAAATTAATTTTAAATTCAGATTTGTGTTTCACAGTAAACACAATGATTATTCTCCGTTTAAAACAAGCCATACCATTCTTTTTCTAACATGATAGCTTATACGTGGGCATGGAAAGTAGTATAATCATCAGCTAAGGATTCAATTTCCATTACCTACACCTCTCATGGTATGCCAATTCGTTAAACTATAGAAAACGTTTCTATATGTTCTGTTACATTATTATTTCACCATATCACCGTGTAGTGGTTAACCTACTTGGTTGTCAACCCTAAGGTCTTGGCTTCCAACCCCGACTATACCATGACATTCATTTCAAGGTTGCCATAAGCTTCACTAAGCCTTTGTCAAACCTAACAACGATCTAGTCATGTGCATAGCATGTCCGCTATCAAGCAAATGAGTAATATGAAACTTCCTGACAAGGTCGCTGTGCTGTTATCAGCAAGGCACACTACGCAAACCAAAGCCAGAGTCTCTGTGCAGATTCAACACAGCGGTAGTAGGCAAGCCTATGTTTGTTTAAAAATCATCATGAATATAGCTCCACTGTCACTACAGAGGCCCCGGTTCGATTTTTTTTCACAAGGCTGCAACAGGGTAGACTGAGTCTTGACAGGTAAAACTTTTTGGGGTCCATTCGTGAACCAGGGTAAAGGGTTGGCCATCCTGACTTCTTCAACACCTCAAACCAATGTTTACTATTACTGGTGAGTTATCATTTTTTTCTTTCTTCGGCTTTTCCCAATTATTTTGAGTCGCCGGAGCCAACCAGGCTCATTTTGGTTTTGGCCGGGGATTTAAGGCCGAATGCCCTTCCTGACGCCACGTGATTTTTTTCAGGTGAAAATTCCAACCCCCGCCGTCACCGGGATTTGAACCCCACCTGCCCGAGTAAAGACGAGCAGCTAAGCACCTGCGCCATCACGCTCCCCACAGGTTAGTTATCTATCCGCACATTAATCCATAATTACCTAATAATAATAATAACAACAATCATCCTCCATACACATGTCCATTAAAGCATGGTTTCACAAAGATGCTTATGCTTTTAGGTGTATAACACATTTTTCCCCCATAACATAACTATTTACTGTTTTAGGGGTGAAATGACCTATCCAGGTAAAAGCCCTAATCATCCCCTATTTTTTAAGCTATCACACCTAATTTTATGATTCTTCGTTTCCGAGATAGGGATTTTTCAATTTTGGGGGGTAGTTTCACCCCCCTGCTATTTTTCATCAAAAACAAAAGATCTTAGGTTCATTTATCATTTTAGGTGTATAACACATTTTTCCCCATAACATGACTATTTACTGTTTTAGGGGTGAAATGACCTATCCAGGTAAAAGCCCTAATCATCCCCTATTTTTTAAGCTATCACACCTAATTTTAGGCTTCTTCGTTTCCGAGATAGGGATTTTTCAATTTTGGGGGGTAGTTTCACCCCCCTGCTATTTTTCATCAAAAACAAAAGATCTTAGGTTCATTTATCATTTTTTAGGTGTTTAACACGTTTTTCCCCCATAACATGACTATTTACTGTTTTAGGGGTGAAATGATCCATCGAGGTAAAAGCCCATATCATCCCCTATTTTTTAAGCTATCACACCTAATTTTAGGCTTCTTCGTTTCCGAGATAGGGATTTTTCAATTTTGGGGGGTAGTTTCACCCCCCTGCTATTTTTCATCAAAAACAAAATATTTTAGGTTCATTTATCATTTTTAGGTGTTTAACACGTTTTTTCCCCATAACATGACTATTTACTGTTTTAGGGGTGAAATGATCAATCGAGGTAAAAGCCCATATCATCCCCTATTTTTTAAGCTATCACACCTAATTTTAGGCTTCTTCGTTTCCGAGATATGGATTTTTCAATTTTGGGGGGTAGTTTCACCCCTCTGCTATTTTTCATCAAAAACAAAAGATCTTAGGTTCATTTATCATTTTTAGGTGTTTAACACGTTTTTTCCCCATAACATGACTATTTACTGTTTTAGGGGTGAAATGATCCATCGAGGTAAAAGCCCATATCATCCCCTATTTTTTAAGCTATCACACCTAATTTTAGGATTCTTCGTTTCCGAGATAGGGATTTTTCAATTTTGGGGGGTAGTTTCACCCCTCTGCTATTTTTCATCAAAAACAAAAGATCTTAGGTTCATTTATCATTTTTAGGTGTTTAACACGTTTTTCTCCCATAACATGACTATTTACTGTTTTAGGGGTGAAATGATCCATCGAGGTAAAAGCCTATATCATCCCCTATTTTTTAAGCTATCACACTTAATTTTAGGATTCTTCGTTTCCGAGATAGGGATTTTTCAATTTTGGGGGGTAGTTTCACCCCCAAACAGGGAATGTTGCCCCAAGTGCTAGGACCCCTCATACAAGTCCCTAGCATGATTGGTTCGCGAGATATGAACAAAAGTGTCGTTAGGCCCTTTCGACAAAAATAAATCCTACATTCAAAAACGGGGCGTTACCCCCCAGGGCTATAATACTGCCTATGGCAAAATCCCATGAGGGGTTCAGAAAATATTAACTAACGTATAGTTAAGTCCTTTTGACAAAAGCCGTCCGTGCGCGCACATACAAAAAATATTACTATTTCAACCCCCGGGTAAGGGTAGTTTTTATTTTGGAGTGGATATACCCCTTCGATAGAAAAAGAGAGTTCACCACGAGTCCTACGACACCTCATACGTTTAAATCCGATTATTGGTTAGCGAGATAGTCAAAAGCCGATGACCTATTAGTTTTTATGGTTTATTTAAATACGTATTAAAAAAACACTCATTTATAAATCATCATTTAAAAAGCCCGCTCTTTTACAAAAAAAACCAAATGCGCAGGCGTACAAAAAATAAATTACTATTTCATCCCCCGGGCAAGGGTAGTTTTTATTTTGGAGTGAATATACCCCGTCCATAGAAAAGGGGATTTCACCACGAGTCCTACGACACCTCATATGTTTAAATCCGATTATTGGTTAGCGAGATAGTAAAAAGCCGATGACCTATTAGTTTTTTTTTTGGTTTATTTAAATACATATTAAAAACACTCATGTATAAATCATCATTTAAAAAGCCCGCTCTTTTACAAAAACCGCCAAGTTCGTAAGCATACAAAAATAAATTACTATTTCATCCCCCGGGTAAGGGTAGTTTTTATTTTAATGTGAATATACCCCTTCGATAGAAAAAGAGAGTTCACCACGAGTCCTACGACACCTCATACGTTTAAATCCGATTATTGGTTAGCGAGATAGTAAAAAGCCAATGACCTGTTAGTTTTTTTTTGGTTTATTTAAATACATATTAAAAAACTCATTTATAAATCATCATTTAAAAAGCCCGCCCTCTTACAAAACCCCTCAAGTGCGCATGCGTATAAAAAAACATTCATCGCCAAAATGTCAAAACAACATGTTTACCCCAAATGGCCTTTCCCAATTCCATCCATTTTAAAAAATAACCTCACCATCACCTAGAGAGGAAAAAATGCCATCTAAACGACCCCTCACTCGACCCTACTCCTTTCCCACCACCTAACCCTTTCCCAACATAGCCATACATATTCAAGCACGAGCTCGACTTGAGGAAACCAACACTACCCCACTACTCGCGAATGATCTTTTAGTTTTTGTATTTTCATTAAATAAAGAGGCTATAGGAAAGTAGGGGGCATTACTAGCAGTGTTAGGACACCCTGTATGTTCTAATCCCATGTTTGGTTAGCGAGATATCAGGTTCGGGGCAAATACGAGGGTGGCTCAATAAAAAGGTAAGCAGCTCCCCCACTACCCCACTACTCATGTCAGAAACGAAATCGTTCGCCAGCAAATGGGCATCACACCGATCACTGAGAAGACACGGAAAAGTGGCTCTAATGGTATGGTCACGTCCAACGTGCGGCACCTTGAAAAGTTGCTTATTTCACTTCCTCCTTTGAAATTAATGGACAACGTCCACGTGGACGACCCAGTAAATGCTGATCTGAAAAATCTCCACTTAAGATCACAAGATGCCCAAGATCGTGCAAAATGGCGAGCCAAGATCAGCATCCTGCAGATCCTGCATCAGCGGGAAAACGCCTGGAAGAAGAAGATTATTATTAGGGTATTATTATTATGGTATTATTTTATTATCTTTTTATTATTTTATCGGTATGTACATATTTTACGCCCACATTGTAGCGAGTATATCAGACCAAATACATTTAAGTGAAATCATCTCAGAATTGCCAGGGTACGGTATTTAGTTGTCAACATCTTCATCAGATATCACATATTGTTACCGTTGCTTACTGTTCAGTGTAGCGAAAGTCTAATACTGTGTGTTAATTCTTCAAAATCTTTTTTTTTCTTCTCTATTTTCAATTTGTTTCACTGTAATATTCAACTCTTCTAAATCATTTTGAACATCTTTGAAGCAATTTTGTGTGTTTGTTTTACTTCTCCCCAAGTACCGGTAGTTAAATAGTTGTTTTAATAAACTATTGGCCTCTAATCTTTATAAATGACAGAAGAGGCCATTCTCCTTTTTATCTTCCTGTCTATTATTGAATCACTTTCCCGGAAACTTAATGCATTAGGCGACGATCTACATTAGGGTATAATTATTACATTTTCATTGAAAAAAATCTGATCAGTATTCAACACTGCAACCCTATTACCTGCAGCCACTGCTTGTTGATGGGACTGGATGTGGATATTAGCTAGTCGGTGGCTGTAGCATACAAGAGCCTCGTCTCAAGAGGCAGTGTGTCTGGCTGTAGAGATTGCCCTGGTCCTTTTCTTTGTTTTTCCTTTTACCTTTCCCCCCACCTCCATCTGCCTGTCATAGTGTTTGTCCTATTTCATTGTTGCTGTCATCCTTCCGCTGTCCATTGATGGTTTCTAGGGCGACTGCACCTATGGTTGAATGGTTACATCATCTTACGGCATCTTGGCACAAGGCCCGTTTCATGTTGAGGTTTGCCTTCCTACTGAACCTTATCAACTTTATCTAAATGGATACTGTTAATCCATTGGTAACCATTCAACCATAGGTGCAGACTGCAGTCACCCTGTGTCCACTTTGTTATGATTTCCTATGTAGAAGTATGATATAGTTTAAGTCTTCAGTCTTTTGACTGGTTTGATGCAGCCCTCCGTGCTTCCCTCTCCTGAGTTAATCGTTTCATCTCTAGGCTACATAGCTACCAATATCCTGCATCCCAGGCAATCTGTTTAACCTTGGTCTTCCCCTAGGCCTGCATTTCTTGTCCTCAACCCTTGCTTCCATAACTAAGCTTGCTATTCCTGGGTGTCTAAGTCTGACTAACCTATCTCCTCTCATCATTAGCAGTCACCAGGAACATCTCTCCACTCCCTCTCGTCTTAATACCTCTTCATTTGTCTCTCTATTCTACTCATCTGATCTTCATCATTCAGCTGTAACACCACATTTCAAATGCTTCTAATCTCATCTTTTCTGCTGCGCCAAAAGTTCAAGTTTCACTTCCATAGAGCACCACGCACCAGACAAAGGCTTTCAAAAATGAATTTCTAATAGGCCTACCTAAATCTATGTTTGATGTCAACAGATTTCTTTTCTGTAGAAATGCTTTCCTTGCCTGAACAAAACTACTTTTATATCCTGTTTGCTTCGTCCATCACTGTTATTTTGCTTCCTAAGTAGCAGAAGTCCCCACTTCCTGTAGCTTTTCGCCTGTTCCATGATGTTACTTCTAAAATATTACTGCCAGGTAATGTGCAAGGTTTCGTTGTTGAACTGTGCGGTTGTGGACATTTAGTTAGTCATTTTGTGGCATAGAAAGTGGCAAGAGCAATAACTTATCTGTTATCCTTCTGGAGAGGTTTAAAGGGACGAAATATCTAGGTCAACTGCCCTTAAACTCGCCGTGTTGCTCATACTTGGCATCGCATTAGTTTCAGGTTCTGTGGAACAAAGTGGAACAGGTAAGTTAATAAAAAGGTACCGGTACTTTTCCACTTTTGCAAGATGACAATTAAGCAAAGTTGTTGTTGATCAATTTTGGGTGTTTTGCAACATTTTGGTCATGTAGTCTCGTGTATTTCAGTTAGTGTGGGGAATCTATCTGATTGGCGTCATTGTTACAGTGGCCGTAGTAGTGTGAGTGCTGTTTTTGTAGCTCAAGACTAAGGTTGGAAAGGAGGCGGTCGTGGCCGTAAGTTAGGAACCATCCTGTCATGATCTTGGAGTACAAGTGGGGAAACTACTTCGTAGACGGCTGAGGGTGGGAGCCGAACCCACCTCTTCAGTTTTGTCTCCCAAGTCCTCATTAGAATGCTAGCCAACTGTCACGAGGAGGATAACAGGTAATAGAGAGGTACGGTACTTGGCAATACATTTACAGACTAAGTTTTAAACCTGTTTTGGAATTATTTATTTATTTAAAGTGCATCTTAGACCATCCTCCCTTTTCTTCACTTTTAACACCTTAGCTTATTGAAAATATGTCATTTATGATATACATACCTTTCCGAGAGTTTCTTGGGAGTCGTTTCACAATCTCTTCATACTCAATAGCCACCGCTGCACCGCAATAATTGTTATTTCACGGATATAAAGCATTTTCCGTCACTTACGGGACGCCATCTTGAACAGTCGTGACACCCGAAAGTCGAACATGTGACTACGTTACCAACTTGAATAAAGAAATTCACCACACCCCTTCGCTACTAATTTTGGCACTGTCTTGCGGAAAATTACTGCTAGTACCACAAGCAAGGGAGTCTGGGGCGTAAGCCCCAGGTTAGGTCTGTTTTTATATGTAAAACATTATAAATACATAAATAAACACTGTAATTGAGATCACTTTTGACTGAGTATAGTGATTTCATAAATCACGTGCGAAACAGTACCAAACGCGTGGGGTTGGCATTACTGAGTCAGTGAGAAAGATGGAGGCCAGAACTTCGATTTCAGCTATATAAGTCGTGTTGCTATTTGGGCGGGATGGTGGGTCTAATTCTAGTGGTTTTCAAGAGTTGTGTGTTCAGAATGCACTTTCCTGTAATTAGACAAAATAGAAGACTTGGTAAAACGTAATTTAATGTCCTGGAAAAATATAAAGGAACGGTTGAGGACAAGGAAATAAGTTTCCAAACATCTAAGTTAAGCTTTGAAGAGAGATTTTACCAACTTGCAGTTAAGGTACAGTACTAATGGGAAAATGCAGTGGCAAATAAATAAAGGAGCTCGTGAAGTCCGCCACCATCAAAATCCGGAAAATGTTTTATAGTAATAGATACTGTGATTGAGATACAGGAATTGAACATTTTGTGGCTAGATGGTGTTATTGCGTTTCATCAGCAGTGCAAACATTATTGTTTGTCGCTCGTTTTGCCGCTTAGTTTGGAACATGGAAGTGCGTCATTGCAGTGATGAGCGAGGAATAAGGTTTTACATACAAACACTAACCTGCCCTGCCCCCCCCCCCCCCCCTGCTTGTAGTACAATCAGTAATTTTCAGCCACACAGACTTCTAACCTAGTACCGCCCATGGGTTTCCTCCAAACTGTCGTCTAACCAAGTAGCGAACAATGGTTTCGTTCAGACCGTTATCTAACCAAGTAGCGACCAATCGTTTTGTCCAAACTGTCATCTAAGTTTCGTTCAGACAGGCTTCTAACCTAGTACCGCCCAAGGGGTTCCTCCAAACTGTTGTCTAACTAAGTAGCGACCAATGGTTTCGTTCAATCCGTCATCTAACCTAGTACCACCCAATGGTTTCGTTCAGTCTTCTAACGTAGCACCGCACAATGGTTTCCTCCAAACTGTCGTCGAACTAAGTAGCGACCAATGGTTTCGTTTAGACAGTCTTCTAACCTAGTACCACCCAATGGTTTCCTCCAAACTGTCGTCTAACCAAGTATCGACCAATGGTTTCGTTCAGACCGTCATCTAACCAAGTAGAGACCTATTGTTTTGTCCGAACTCTCTTCTGACCAAGTAGCGACCAATGGTTTCGTTCAGACAGTCTTCTAACTTAGTACCGCTCAATGGTCTCCTCCAAACTGTCGTCTAACCTAGTAGCGAACAATGTTTTCATCCAGACAGTCTTCAATCCAAGTAATGACCAATGGTTTCGTCCAGACAGTCGTCTAACCATACTGCAGGGGAGTGCCGTGGAGTGACAATTGCAGCATTGCCTGATAGGGAAATATTCGATGTGGTATTTAGGCCTAAGAGGCATGCGAGGAACGAGTTCATGATGAAAATCTAGAAATGTAAAAAAAAACTCCTCTCGGCACGCCGGAAGGCGGAGGTAGATTTCACCGGGCAAACTTGGGGTTAGGCTATAATAGGCAAAATATGCAGGATTTCGTAGGAGGATCAGACCTCATTTATTGCGAGAAAACTATTTTACAATTGGAGGTTAATGAACTTTTTTTTCGTCTTTCTACGCATATTTTGAAAATTTTATTGTCTTATGGGGATAGTAACCTTCTTGTCATTTGGGGTTCATTTTTAGCCTATTTTCAATTTTGAAAAAATAGGCTTATGAGATCACCTTTTGTCCGTGTGTGTGTGTGAGGTGTGTGTGTGTCCCTAATAAAATTTAAACGGCTGGAGCGATTTCAGTGAAACTCGGAAAGTTCATAGCACTATTCTGGTCGATCCCGACCATGCCCTTCAAATTTTGTTACGTCTCACCAATCCAACATGGCGGCTGTGCGAAATATTTCACCAGCATTCAATATCTCCGAAACTATTCCCGATATCACCCTGGAATATTTTACGGTGATAAAGGGAACTGCTAGATGTTCACCTACGTGACTTTTGAAAAACTGGTAACTACAAAACCAACATGGCGGCCACGCGAATTTGGGACTTTTAAATAGACGTTTCTCGCGATTTAACCAACCAAACGCAATAAAACTTGGTACAGTATATCTGTATACACACTGTAATGCACCGACATCTAACTTTGTTCAATTGTTTACCTAACCACAAGATGGCGGATGTGCGAAATATTTCACCGGCATTCTATATCTCTGAAACTATTAGCGGTATCACCCTGAAATTTTGTACGGAGATAAAGGGCACTACTGAAAGTTCATCTATAAGACTTTCAAAAACCGGTTAACTACAATACGAACATGGCGGCCAAGCGAATTTGAACATTTTAATTAGACTTTTATCCCGATTTAATGTTCCAAATGCAATGAAATCTGGCACAGGAAATGTTTATACACATTGTAATGCACTGGTATCTAATTTAGTTCAATTGTTCACATAACCTCAAGATGGCGGCTGTGCGAATTTTAAAATTAAGTTTATATTTCTTCTGTCGTAATCATGCGATCGAAGTGAAAGTTTGAATAATGAACTTAGCAATAATTTTCCTTTACTGGTACATGACTCTATGGCCTATACAGATAACAATCCAACATGGCGACCATCCGAAATATTTAGATGGATCTCAATATCTACGAATCTATTACAGCAATCAAACTGTTTTTTTATGTTCATAGAGGCTATGAACTTAAGTTCACCTAAAGGACTTTAAGTATCCTGGTGATCACAAATCCAACATGGTGGCGACGCGAATTAGAAATATTCACATGAACGTTTCTCGCTATTTAACCATCCGAGTGCAGTGAAGCTTGGTACAGTAAATCCTTATACAAATGTTAATCCACTGGCATCTAATTTATTTCAATTGTTTCTATAACCACAAGATGGCAGCTGTGCGAAATTTTAAAATGTCCTTGATTCTTCTTGTGTCCTAATCATGCGATTGAAGTTTGAATGCTACACGTACACAATAATCTTCATGTAACAGTACATGCCTCTAGGACCTACATTTATAAAATCCAACATGGCGACCATCCGAAATATTTAGTAGGTTCTCAATATCTACGAATCTATTACAGCAATCAACCTGAAATTTTGTATGTTGGTGGTGGCAATTAACATAAGTAGCATAAATGAAAATAGGCTCCATAGTTCTTCACGGAACTACTTGTTGTACTTGTGATCACACTGTCCTTATGCAAGGTTTGGAACTGAAGTGTAACTATCTAACAGTCTGTTACTTCTTCACGCAAAATGTTATCTCCCGCAGAGATGTTGGTTGGTTCCTCAGTTTAGGGGCTGCGACAACGTGGTCATGTAACCCCGTGTACATTGGGTGTGTGTAGAATCTGTCTGATAAACGGTGTTAATTGTGATGACTGTATTAGTCTGTAATTCAGGTAAGGTCTGCAGACGGTCAATTTTAAGTAGTAGTACCTAATTTTGTACCAAATACTACCGTCAACGACACCTAGCTGTGAACTTGGCTGCTAGATGCCACCGCAACCAGCAACTTGCAACGAACGTTGTAACTTCCCCTACGAAGTAAAGCATGCTGAGGGATTTTTAGCGCTCTTAGAAAATCCGGCGACTTTGGCCGGCTTTGAACCAGCGACCTTGGGCATAGAAGTTCAGCTTGCTACCAGTTAGCCACTTCCCTCATAATCAGATGGAACAAGAAGTTCCGTGACGAACTAAAGAGCCTACTTTTCTTAAAATTAAGATTCATGCCAATGATTAATCTACAGTATATGAACATATCTAGAATAATGACGAAATTAAGTTGGTAATATCGAAATGTCTTAATTAGTTCGAAATACTGTATAATAGGCATAATGTAGCCTAATAGAGCAATACAGTTGGCAGCCCTGGTGACTGAATATATTCTTAATTCCATCTCTTAAGGTACAGAATACAAAATGTTGTTGAAGTCCAAAGGACGTTACATGGAGTTAGACATTGGATCTATTAGTACACGTAAAATCATGTTGGCAACAATGTCATGCGAGTGCTGGTCAGAAATAATCCGAAATATTACGATATATTTTTGTGCCAATTTTGGATGAAATCCATTTGTTGGTATAGAAGTTACATGTATTTTAAAATTGGAGCTATCATCAGGCATAGAATCATGCTGGCAGCACTGACTTATATTAATTACTCCAAATTAATCTAGAATGTCAGGTGCTATACGTGTGCAAAGTATAGAGCTGTTGGCTTGCATACTTTTTGATATATTGATATTAGGGTAAAAAAATATAGACACCATTTATTAACAGTTGGCTGCCCTGATTGCTCTTAAGAATACTTATAGTCATGTCTGTTATGTTACACATATCACATACGAAATTTGGTTGAAATCCAACTGACAGTATAGAAGTTACATGTATTTAAAAATTGGTCCTATCAGCAGGCTTAGAATCATGTTGGTAGAACTGACGTATATAAGTTACTCCAAATTAATGTAAAATATCAGGTAATATACCTGTGCATAGTTTAAAGCTGTCGGCTTGCATACTTTCTGATATATTGGTATTTGGATAAAAAATAGAGAGAGCAATTATTAACATTTGGCTGCCCTGGTGGCTCTTAAGAATACACTCAGTCATATCTGTTTATGTACACATATTACATACAAAATTTGGTTGAAATCCAATTGAAAGTGTAGAAGTTATATGCATTTTAAAATTGGACCTATCACAAGGCTTAAAATTATTTTGGCAACACTGTCATATATGGCCTCCTGGAAATTAAACTGAAATAGTATTATCTACATGTGTGCCAAATTTGGAATAGCTCCCATGTATACATTCCAAGATATCCAACATGGAGCTCAAATTTCTAGTGCGTTTTTTAGCAGTTGGTAGCACTGACATCTTTTTCAAATATGGGCCTGAGATATTCCGGTATACATCTTTACTCATACTAAATTTGGTTTCGATTGCTGCAGCCGTTTAGGAGTTGATAGAGGGGGAAACACACACACACAGCCATCCAGCCAGACAGACAGAAGGACTGACAGACAGACACATTTTCCCGGATCGATCTCATAAGTCTACTTTTTCCTCATTTTTGCAAAGTGTGAAAAGTAGGCTAAAAATTAATGTGATCTCGTCAATGGCGTTGTCTTGGCAACCTCTGATAGCTCATCCCTCATCAATTTAGAAGCGTTGTCATGGTAACCTCTGATAGCACTTGGCATTTTCCTTAATTCCGAAATCATTTTTCTCATCCCTTGGCGTAATGGTGGGTCATATCAAAAATTATATCAGACAAAAGTTTTAGGTAATTATTAGGGGAATATTTTCCATTTTGTACGGTTTTGATATTGTGCCTATTAAAAGAGATATGATTAATGTTTCCCGAAAAACCCATTTTTTTTCCACCCCTTTGGTCAATGGTTGGTGCTATCAAAAAACTTATTTGACATAAATATTTGGCACTTATCCGACACATATTATGAACTTAGAATGGATTCGATATTTCACGTATTAAGAGAGTTATAGCGAAATTTCACTTTTTCGAAAAAAGCCCCCCCCCCCCATTTTCACCCCCTTCGACCGACTTGCCCATTAACGAACTCGACCGAGATTTTAATGGGATACTTATTATGTAAAAAATTCAATCGTGTCCACAAGAAAGTGATATATATACATATATACATAAATTATATATAAACTTTTGAACTGACGGTGGTTTTGGGGTCTGGGGGATGTGAAATGCGAAGATATGTCGAAATTTTCCGGAAGTCGAAACATGGTACCCATTTCAAAAGTTAGCTTTCTAATGAAATCTACCTAAAAAAAATGGATTGCAGCCGAAATAAATCAAAAGCCCCTATTCGCGTCTGATTGGCAGGTGAAAAGCTAAAGGAAGTAGGAAACTTCTGCCACTTAGGAAGAAAAATAACCAGTGATGGACGAAGCAAGGAGGATATAAAAAGTAGGTTGGCTCAGGCAAGGAAAGCATTTCCAGAAAAAAGAAATATGTTGAAATCAAATATAGATTTAGGTCTTAGGAAGTAATCTTTGAAATCCTTTATCTGGAGCGTGGCACTCTATGGAAGTGAAACTTGGGCTGTTGGCGCAGCAGAAAAGAGGAGAATGAAAACGTTTGAAATGTGGTGTTACAGGAGAATGATGAAGATCAGATGGGTAGATAGGCTTACAAATGATGAGGTGTTAATACGAGTGGGAGAGGAGAGATGTTTATGGCGACTGATAATGGAGAGAAGAGATAGGTTGATAGGACACATATTAAGACACCCATGAATATCAAACTTAGTTCTGGATGGAAAGATCGAGGATAAGAACTATAGGGGTAGACCAATGTTATATTATTGAAAAACAGATTGCCTCAGATGTAGGGTGTGGTAGCTATGTACAGATGAAACGATGAGTTCAGGACAGGGGTAATTGGAGGGCTGGATGAAGTGAGTCAAAAGACACTTTTAAGGGAAAAGTGAAGTGGCAATGTAAGAACAACTTCTATGGCAAAAATATTAAGGGCCCGTTAAAGGACAAGGGGATAGAAAATGGGTCACATACAGGATTTAACTGGCAGGAAGGGGGGTAATAACACGGCAGTTACTTGGATAAACTCTTTAGATGCTATAAGTGGTACTAAAGGTTAAGTAGGCATGCTCAGTGCCAATTTGTGAAGATTGTGAGGATGTTGGTCCATTCTTATGCTTCTTTGACGGTAGCTATTACCACTTCCCCTACTACACGAGTTAGTGAATGCACTGCCATGCAGGATTACCAACTTTTTCAATTGATAAGATCATGCATCTACTTCAAAATGTTGTTATAATTCACAGTGGGATTGTACATAGAAATGAATTATGCCTATTTTGGGCATATGCTATTTCAGATGGCTGCAAATATTACGCAGCTCTTCATTTCGGCTAGATAATTTCCTACAGATTTCTAGAGATTTTAAAATGAATACAGTTTACCATGTGTAAATTTATAAGTAGGAGTAATCAACATCACCACCGCCTTCATTACACGCACTTGATGTTCAAGGCCAGAAGTACAGCTCGTATTTATATCTGGAGTTGGTTTAAAGATTTTGCGCGAATCTCTGCTTCTCACTTTTTATTTGGTATGCAAGCATCCATGCACTGTTTTAAGTCAGAAACCTACTCCTATTTTTCACTTTGACTAGATTAAATTCACTGTATACCCTATGGCAGTCGGCAATAGAATGTGGCCGTATCAATGCACAGAACGAATTCGGGTAATGCAGAGAATTCATTGTTATTAGATTAGGCAATTTCCCCCAAAACTTGCTTCTCCAGTTGTAAATAGGTTAGAATAAATATAAGATACACAAGGACGAGAATCATACGGTGTGCGTACTATCTTGCTGTTGGATTGTACAGTTGGCAACACTTCGCCCGCACCTTTTTGCGACAACTTAACTGAACCGACTTGGTTCAAGTTTAAACCGTGATACGTACGATATGTGACTATGATTTTTTTTGGGTCGTCAAATACGTAAAACTTACGAATGTTGATGTTCGTTTGTTTGATGTGCCTTGATTTGCCACCGTATTACCAGGGCGAATAAAGTAATAAGTGGTGGATCTACCATATGAGTCAATGGTTATGATGCAGTAGTTCTAAATTTCAACACCATGCGCCGCGCCGATCATATGGCCTGAAGCACATGACGGGACGGCAGTCCAGCAGTGATACATTACCGCGTGCAAATTGTACTTACGTTTTATTTCTATGCTTGTTTTAAACTTCTGTTATCATTATTCCAGGCTGCTTTGCGCCTGCTTGTAAGTCTGGGTATAAGAAAGGAGATGATCGGCACTTGTTTAGACCACATCAAAACAGTTTGGAAGAATGGAACAGAAAAAATCCTCGACCTGACCGACAATTAACTTTGAGTGACCGTGTGTGTGACTTACATTTTAGTGATGACATGATTATTAAAGGGGATTCTTTCATAATAGATGGAAAGACGGTGGAATTAGTTCGTGATAGGTGGAAGCTAGCCGAGAATGCTGTGCCGCATAATTTTCTGGGGATTCCTAGTTATTTAAGTTTCGAACCTCGTAAAAGGAAAGGTCCGATAAAACACTCACCTCTTCCAGAAAAGAAACAGAGAGAGTAACAGTTGCTCAGGATGTTTTTAATGAAGCGGTCAGTGTCAGCATTGGGATCGAGTGCGATGGAAAACGTGTTTCTCAGCCATGACGAGAATCACCGTAACTGCGTTCTTATATTTGACGAAGTGAAGTTGAGAGAGGATATCTATCAGATATAACTCTTCAATGTGCAGTTTTGATGGATTTGTAAACATGGATGAATTTACAAAACTGGAAGATAAAAATGTTCTCGGTTACCTTGCACTAGTGTTTTTCATTGTTCTTGTAATGAAAAACTGGGTACAACCTGTGATTCGAAATGTGTGCTGCTCAGGGGATCACCTGTTGCTATATTTCCCTGGGATAGTGTTTCATTCCATTAAATCCCGGTTCATTTTCCGGGCGAAAGAAATGTCCAGGGAACTGATATCCAGATTGTCTTCAAAATCAACGAGAAAAATAAAGGGCTCTTCTGTTTAGAGGTAAGCTCTACTCTTCTTCGAAATTTATTTTAGTGTGTTCTGGATAGTATTTTAATATGTTCGTATTCCCTTGAAGATTTGTTTCTGTTATTCACAACTTGCTTAGTATTTAGTGCAATACTTCTTTTAATAAACAATGAGCCAGACAGGCCGTCCACCTGCACGCGCAGGCCAAGTTACGGTAGTACCACCTAGCGGCGGAGACAGTTAACTACCGGAGTTCCTTCGCTTATTACTTTATTCGCCCTGGTATTACTCAGCTGTATGAGGTTTCAAACAGTACGTCGTTACATGCGGATGTGTTCAAGTGTGAGGTTTTGTCTTGAGTTACAATTGGTTATAAATTACTTTTAGTTCAATTTAATTCCACTGCTTAAAGCGCTCACTGTACAACCAGCTGCTGTGCTAGGATAAGTAACCATATACATAATAGAATCCCATTTCCCTTGGAATATTCAAGTTTTTTAACTATTGGGGACAGACTCCCATGCATTCATGAACTCAAAGAAAGCCAAAGGCATGGTGTTCAATATTCTAAGTCTGGATGCTTAACTTTGTGTTCTTCCAGGTCTCACCTTGCCATTCAACCCACAGTTTCTCTAATTTAGCCATGTTGAGTACGGGCTGCTTCTGTATTGTTCTGTTTCTTGAGCACAATGTGCAACATCCCACATCCCCTTAGAACTTTTGCAGATATTAATTAATTGACATAACCAAGTATTATGTTTTCAGACATATATTCCAACTTAGCATTAATGGCGTTTTCATGCTCAGTAGGAAACACTCCAGTTGGATTGATTGGATATTTAGGATACACTACCTTACCTTCAACTTGAACTTGTAGTTGAATGATGGCGAACTTCCTTGCGAACTAGGGACAGTGCAGGGGCGGATCCAAGCACTGGTCTTGGGGGGGGGGGAGGCGGTCAGGATATCTGTCCTCAAAATGGAACGGGGGGGGGGGAGGGGGGAAATATACCATAATTAGATATGCAAATTTAAAAGTTAACAATAAACATCGAATTATTTGCGCATACTTTTCCCAAAATGTGATTTTTTTTCGAAATGTGAAATTTTTCGTTACTTTCCTACTTTCTGTGTGGTCACTAAACAATATATTGTTTGCTCATACTTAGCTATACTTACATACATTCTATCAGTATCGGACTGGCCCTAAGAGGCCTCGATGGGAGCGGGAAGGTAGGGGCCTTCCGCTCCCCCTCCCCAGTGACTTGCTCCAATTTTTACGCGGAAACATATTTTTATGCGGGTTTTACTGACACGGGGTTCGCGCGCATTGAAATACTGTGATCGTAATGAGACCCCTCCGGAACTCCCTCCCCCCCCTTTCCCCATTTTTAGATACAATATGATAAGCTGATGTTAAAGGCTTACTCGCACAAGGACCTAGGTCATTAATTTTAAGGCCCCGAGGCCCCTTGATGCTTCAGATGCCTTGAATGGTCCGAGCGGGGACAAAAGTCCCCCTGACCTCCTCATAGGTAATGTTTGACTTTGTCCCTTTTGCGAGTAGCCCTCCCTCTCTTAAGTTGTAAACAAAGACGCAGAATATATTAGCTACCTAATAACTGGGGCCACAGGCCTATTTGCGCAAGGGCCTGGGGGGGGGGGGGGCTCGGCACTCAGAGTCTCCTAGAGGCCTCAATGGGAACTCCCGTTCTTCCCAATTGGCCAGTCCAACACTGCACTCTATTTTATAATTTGCCATGCCAATAATATCGCTAGAGCGCTTTCGTAAAGATAGACTTTTAATTTTATCCAAATCGCTATCATACCGGGTTCATAGTTTATACTTACTGTATTAATGTAATTAAAGGGTAGGAGAGTAAAATCAGAGTTATATAGTTTGCAGGCGCGCGGGACAAACGCTGAAGGAAAAGAAGAAGAAGATAGTTTGCTGACTGACAACCGTAAAAAAAAATAACTATACTGTATAGCTTAGACAATAGCTTCAAGATTAAATAAAACCCCGGTTCGAGGCCCGAGGAATTTTAATCGATCGACGAGAAAAATATCCTTAAAGACACAATTTAATCAGATTTACGGGAGTTTAAAACCATATTTAACCTTTATTTTAGGGGTAACTTATAGGTTGAGCGAAATAAGAACAAGGCTACCCGAAATTATGACAGGTACATGTGTATTGCTAATTGTACGTAAATATTACTAATACGGCAATTTTGTTCGTAAAATCAATTTTAATCCAAACAACAAACTCTAGTCACCGGTTTGGTTTTTTTGCGTACTGATCAATCACGCGAGATGTGTCAAAATTAACATCGTAGTGGACTTCGGTTCCGAGTTGTTTTGCCAGAGGTTCTTCTTCTTGGAAGAGCTCAGCAAATTGTGTTTCGCACTCTTCGCGCCTCTTGCTCAACCCAGTAATAAGGTCGCCTAGCGCATCCTGGGCTTCCTTCAAGTCTATTTGCTCTTTTTGAAACAAAATGCTGAGTGTTTTAATGTCTCCAAGGATTTCTGACAAGCAAATGACGGTAACTATAAAATCACTCTCACAAAGAGCAGCTATGAGCGTTTTTGCCTTAGAAGCACTTTCTGAGTCCTTCCATAAAGTAATCGTGCCTTAACTCTCGACTAGGTTCGGGAGTGAAGAGCGAAATTGTACAAAACCGTCGTGCTGTTCGATCCACCGCGTCTCACAAAGTCCACATAAAAGTTCACCTAGAGTTGCTTTAAATACATAGGAGCGTTTTGAGGACGAATCAGTGAATGTAATAGTGGCCTTCATAACTCCTATTGCATTTCGCACGGTGACGACTTTCGAGGACTTCGAAATAGACAAATTCAGAGCGTGGTTATAAGAAGGGAACCTAGCGGCATGCTCTGCTTCGGTTTGCACCTCGGCGACAGCACCACAAGTTTCTGACGCCATCATAGCGCACCCGTCAGTACCAACGCCAACACATCGACATAGGACAAGACTGTGATGCTTGACAATACTCAACACAGTTTTACCCACGTCTCTGCCGGTTACGGTAGGCTCTGGGACTCTTTGGTTTCTTGTTTCTTGCTGGTTCTCTCTTTGGTTTGCGTTTTCTTCTTCTCCTCTATAGTTCTTGCATCTGCATCTTCATTTCTTGTTTATTGGTCGTATTAATCTTCATCCTCTGGTTCTGCTACATTCTTTCTTCTTTTTCTTGATAGTAGGTAGGCTCTGCAATTTCTTTGGTTTCTTGTTTATTGGCTTTATGTTTGGCTTGAAATTTCTCTTCGAATCCTCCTTAGTTCCTTCTCCATCTTTATCTCTTGCTTGTTTTTCCGTTTCTGCTGTTCTCTTAATTTTTTCACACACTTGGATTTACATCGTCTTCTTCTGTTTCCGGTTCATGAGGTCTCTTCTTTCCAGCGGCATCTAGGATTTCTTCTTCGGTTTTTGCTTTCTTTGGTTCTTTTCCTTCCTGTAGCTCTCGCTTGGTTTCTGTTTCCGTCACCCTGTTTGCTTTTTCAATATTGTCATAATTTAGCTGCTCTTCTCCAGTTTTCTGATTTGGCGATTCTTGCGCAAGCCCTTCAGTATTAATTTTATTTCTCTTTCCATCGACATTCCCTTCGTTTCGGGCGATATCTTCCTGTTCGGATACTGGGATTTCGTCTTTTTTTCTTCCCTTTACTTTCCCTTTAATTACGTATTTTCCCTTTAAACGGCTGTGCACTGTTTCTCGGAGATTTATAAAGCTTATGAAGCCTTCATACAATTTACCTCGATAAACATATCTCAGGCGCGGGTGGAGCGGGCCGTAGGGGATTGTTCGTTTGTACTCGGCTCCGTTCGGCTGCGCTGTCCTCAGTCAGCTCGGCTCGTCACAACCACAGCAACAGTGTGAGCGGGGTAGCGAGAAGAGAGCGTCGCGGCTAGGTTATTTAATTTATATTGCACGATTATTAACTGAATACTAGTTAGGTTAAAATCGTTGTTTATAGTTCGTTTGGTGCGTCTCCTCCTTCGCTTCTCTCCTCTCCTTCGCTTTCCCCCTTTTCCTTTCTATTTTCCCCTCTTTTCTTTTGTCTTGGGGGGGGGGATCGTCCCCCATCGCCCCCCCCCCCTGGATCCGCCCCAGGGACAGTGAGATTGTTGCTAAACAGTGTAAGAGTGGTTTAGAACTTCCTTTTACTACAAACAGTAAGATTCTTGCAAAACTGTGCCGAACATGTGCAAAATGGTGGTCATTATCCCTTTACACCCAGGCTACTCTGTGCTGCGGGAGGAGTAAAGCGCAAAGCATGCTTGGAGTGCAGGCGTTTAGTTAATCAGGCATAACAGACAAACGTTTCAAAGGGTTTGGCCTAATTGTTCGCAGTTTGTCAGCAGGAAGTAAACACACAAACAACATGAGTTACTGGAATTATATGAGGCTCATGATCTGTTGTGATCATTTGTTTATCCCCATGTTAACTCACTTGTCTTCCTATAAATCCGTCATTGATAACAATACGGCCAATACTTTTCCACACATTATTCCTTTTACTCTCAGATTCTAAATTCATGTCCTTGTTGAACAAGAGAAATCTTTCCATATCATCATCCGTTAAAACATCCCTAGGCAACTTTTAGAATCTGTGAATGAAACTCACATTTTGGCAGTCATGACAACAACAAAACCATCTCGCTCTTTCAGAGAATATATATCATATGTAATCGATCGACACTTGGTCGTTATACATCAAATGAGTCATTGATATTTTGTCCACAAATGCATGCCGCTAGAATTGTAATAGTTTAAGAACTGGCCGCTAGATAGAAGCACAAAGCAAACACTGGCCCGTGCAACTCCCTCACGTCACTCCTCGCTGTTGGGTTAATTGCAACTTGGTCTTCTCGAAAAGTGCCACCTTGACCACCTTAGAAAATTTCCCCTTATTTCCCTCTTCATATTTTTTTTGTCTGGGTAGGCGTGATTGCTTGCCATTTTTGTGTAATTTAAAATGAGAGCTGCATTTCCAGTAGTTTACTAGTTAGTTAAACTCGTTGAAGAGCAAAATATATGCATACCAATTGAATGAAAGTATGGACACATAGGTAGCTCTGGTATTTTTAGCAGGATCATGGTCTTTCATATAACATTCCAATTCTTTCCCAGTGCCTTCTTTATCTAAGACTTGGAAATGAATCGTGGTTATGACAAAGGTATGGTCCAGAATGTAAGAGTTTCAGGTTCTCATCTCAATTGCAGTCTCCTTTTCATGTCTTGCTCAACAGTTACTAATAATACTAATTAAGATGATATTTTACAGTCCTGGTGTGCGCTGATAGCATTGCATCAAGTCTTCAGCTGCGACATAAACCAGGACGAATGGATGTATCAGTTGACATAAAGAAGGAAACTGTGTGGATTGCAGACATTACTGACGTGAGTATTTCTACACTTATTTATTGGAAGGCTGTCATAGGACACAGAATAAGGTAACATATATCTTAATATAGCGACTTCAGTGGTGTAGTCAGTAGCATGCTGAACTGCTATGCCCATGATCGCAGGTTCAAACCCGGTCGAAGTTGTCGGATATTTTAAGAGCGTTAAAATTCTCAGTATGCCTTCCTCTGAAGGGGAAGTTTAGCCAGCAGGCCCATGTCATAGATTTATGGCTTGTAAAAGAACCTACCACTACAATTGGTAGTGTGTAGAAAAATTTGTAGGTTATATTTAGCTAGTTAGCAATGCTCTATGAAGTTCCAACATTTGTTGCTAGGTGATAGTGACAGTGGCATCTGGTAGCCGAAGTAGAAACTACTTGAAATTGAACTTATTGGGAGCCCACGGGCGTTGAATTAAAATACCCTTCTATGGCCATTTAACTGCAATTCAAACATAATATATATTAATAATTGTTAATTACAAAGAAAGAATGCATGTATACAGAATAATCCTCAACAAAATGTTGATATAAATTTACAACGAATAAGGAAATAACAAGGATGTAAACCTAATAAAAGCAATCCAAAACAAAGTTTTATATAAAATAAAACAAATAGATAAAGCTACAATGATTAAACAAATATAAATGGATCGTGTTGCAAAAATAAATTCAATACCCAAGACGAAAAAAAATCCTTAAAATATTCATCTTATTGTTATAGTAATTACGCCACCGGTGGGGGGGGGAAATCGGGGTACAATGCTATCTTACACCCTACAAACTCGACCGAAAGGCGAACTCTCCTGGTTAACACACCCTCAAGAAGAACAAAATAGGGGCATGAAAATATTACAGGACCTCAGGAGGGAGGCCACCGAACAGATACTCACCATCCCATACTCACCCAGCGGACTACTCCCCACGTGGACATACGTGTTGGGTCACTGCTACCAGGTATCAGAGGTCCACGATGTGGTATTGCATGAATGCCACTCATAAGAAAAGATGTAAAAGCTCCAAGATGGGTGAGGGGGAAAAGGATTTACTCATAATAGTCTGCAACTAGTTACCCTCCGTGCCTTGGAAAAAACTAGCCAAAGAATACTGACACAGATGGATTTAATGTAAAATGTATTTATTTAAACTGACCCTAACGTTTGCTTTACATAAATAAATATATGTTGATAAGGTGTACTTGTACTTAAGCAATCAAAACAAAAATAAATTGATTTAGGCCTATAACTAGTTTACCTGCGGTCTCGCTATGGCAACCACCAGAGCTGAAGGCCAAAATAAATTAACATGGACTTCTACACGAATCATAAAATTAGGAAAGCATAGCCTTAACAAGAACATAAATTATTTCAAATTCAAAATAAACAAAATGTTAAAATAACCAGAAAAATATAATTACAACCTTTATATTGACACCAATAACAGAAATTAAACGAAGTGATAAATGGATAACATATCCAAGAAACAGTTTACATTTTTTAAGACAACGGAAGTCAGCACTAAGAAGGTTTTAAAAAAAGAAATTACCTTCTTCATCCAAAATAAGATAAATAAATAAATAATAAAACTAGACAAAAGTTTGAATTAACATAATCTCCACAAAACACGAGTTACCCTATCCACTGACAACCAAAGACGCCGCGTCCTTTTTTATATATAATCTTCTCATCACTAAATAAAAAAACAAAAGACATGCTATTTTGGTGTCAGACAATAAACAATTAACGCTTAAAAAAAAGAACATTAATTTACAGCATGGCCATGGTGAGACTGAGAAGCGTTTCTAATTCAGAAGATAGAACTAGATTAAAAATAAACCGGGAAAAAACTTTACCATTGATAACAAAAATACGGTGCTAGCTCGGATCAGTCCAATAACACAATTACATTTTTTTTTAAATGAACGAATAGTGTCCTGGATTTAAAAGGTAAACAAGAGTACGAATAGAAAACAAACAAAATAAACGGCATAGCCTAGCAAAAAAAATACATATAGAGAACCGCCATTAGAAGTCAACGACAAGGTTACACTCAACAGAAATCACACAAGAAAATAAGACCAAAAGAAAAACAAGGCCAGAATACACATGAATAAAAACAGACCTACCTTTTAATACATAATCCAGGGACACTAACACTCCAACACATTTAACCTCTAGGGGTTATTAAATATACAAACAGCACACTTTCTTCTCCAAGGGTACCATGACCTGTTGAACATTTTGCATCTTCAATCTTTCGATTTCATTTTCTGTAGTACATTTTTCCGAACCACCACGCTTCTCGGTTTGCTTTCATTCACATCCTCCAATTTGAAAAATGTCCAATTTCTTCAATAAATCCAGCCCTCACCGATGGCAAGCAAAGTCATCCGAGAGGCGTTTACAAACACGACTTGTTGATTCAAACGGCCAGGCAGGAGTCACGCCAACATGGCGGCCAAACAATTGATGAATAAATTATGCGTACAGCACTAATTAAATAATGTCCAATCAGGGAACTTGCTTCGGAAGGTAACAGTGCATGATATAAGAGGTGCACACGACACCACGATACAGAGTTACGCGGGCAATAAGCTTTCTTGCAACTGTTATTAGTACGTCATATGATTTATTTTTGTGCAAAGCATTTCGACACCTACAGTTCTGCATGTTACTGCAATCTGTCGGACGAAAAGTGAAGCCGAGTGCCAAGTCTGGAAGAGAGGTGGGTAGATTATAGGCTAGGGAATAACCCACCCACCAAGGGAAGATGATTAAAAGAAGGAAGTAGATTTTGGAATTGGAAAAGAAGGATAGAAGAATAGGAGGAGAGTCCCACAAAGTAATAAGTTGAAGTTTAAATACACTTAGAAGAAGTCGCCAATAGAAATTAACTCTCGGATACCTAAAGTAGGTACGAGCTTGGTCGAGGCTAACGGGAGCTGCAGATAAGGCTTGGGCAGTTTGCCAGAGAGAACCTGTAGTGTATTTCCTCCCAAGCACGAATGAAAGTACTATAGGGAAGGGTGATGATCTGGCCAGACAGATAGTAAAAGCTTTATTATATATGAACGAGGGCATAAACCTAGGAAGAGCTAGGAAAGCCAGGATCCTGCCTAACTGTATTATCAAAGAAATGATGAATCCAAAAACAAATATTTAGTTTATTTAACAATTAGAAAAAATTTGATGAAATTAACAAGTATGTAATATAACTTTAATTAACATAGTTCATTTGAACTTTTTAATAAATAGGGTCGCAGACCTCTCCACATTAACCGATTGCTCCAGGCAATTGACAATTTAAAAGGTTTCAAACCTTACATGTTTCTGAAATCTTTATAAGATTTGAACAAATGAACAATAAAATAATTAAAGCTTGAACGTAAATTGAAGTACAAAAAGTGCACCTTAAGAAATTCTGGAGAGAATGTTCTAGAGACAGTGACAACTTTGAAAATAACAATAATAACAACGTGAAAAATAAAATAGAAGTTCCTATAACTTCTTATATTTATACAGAGTTAATATGAGAATTATGCAAAGAGGGCAGGTCACTTACTGTGAACCTGAAGAGTTGATCAGAAGGAAGGTTCTAGACCTCTGATACTTTGAATAAGCCTCGCCAGTCAAATGAGGCAGTTTTCATTTAGCGAGACCAAAAAATAACTCACTCAAGAGTTGAGAGAATTGTTTTCCCTGCCTTTGAAGGGAGGAACAATTTAAGTTTGAAACGTGTGCTAGACACGCAATTATGCAGAATTACTTAATGATAAACCAACAAAATGGAAGGGCACTTCTTAGAATGACACCTTATAGAAAGTTACGATTTCATAAATAATGGTTGTTAGTAGAAGGTTAAGGAAAAGATCATTGGGATATAGGGACAATGTTCATGGCCGTATTTAATATAACCGGACGATCGCGACGCGGTAGAAAAGTGGAGCAAGCACTGATTATCACTATAGTCTGTAAAGATGGATGCAAAGTTCACTGGAGAAACACTGAAGTTTATGAGAAATAAAAGTTATTGCAGTTATGGAGATAACTGATTGCACTATGTAGGTGAAAGTCTATTTCTTGAAAAAGTGGTAATTTACAATGAAATGCGCCATAGAATTTTCCAGAGGTTCCAGCGGAGGACGAAATTTCACTATTGTAGTAATTTAGTTTTAAACAAATTTCTCCCAAGTACGTGAGAAATACATGATGGCAGGACTCGCAGATAGAGAACAAGTTCTAGAAGGTTCCAGAACGACCTTAGCAGAAAATGGGGTTGAGAAAATCCAACGGAGGAAATAGTTTTATGATTATAGGCAGTGGGTATTAGATAATATCCCACGTAGCGAGAGGGTTTCTCGTTTGAATCGCTTAAGAAAAGCTCTTTTTAGTAAGGTTGGCTTATACAAGAAAAAAGCTCAACATGGCAAATCCCACGAAGAGTGATTATTGCCCCAAAGTAAATAGTTTCACACTGCCTATAAAAGATAGTTAAAACACGAGGAAGTTAAAACCATGAAGATGAGGTTAAAACTTGAATCAGGTACTTATCTTTGTTGCATGGCGAAGGTGAAGTTCTTCACTAATACTTAAAGTTCCAACATGGCGTGGAATTTAAAAAATGCCTCGTTAGGTCAGGAGGCTGGCTCTGGTTGAGCCTTTACTGATTACTGCGACTGCCGACTAAGAAGTGAGAGCAGCAAAAACGAAGCGCGGAAGGTCCTAGGAAGGGGAGAGAGTGGGGGTAGGAAACAAAAGGTATACATATCAGCATAACCAACTTATTAACAATAAATTCTCTTCTCTTGCTGAGCTGGTCTTCAAGGAGTTGATAGATGATACTAGCGCAGCATGGTGAGTAAAGAAGTAGACGTAGTCCTCTTGCTCAAGGAGAAAATAGCTGACGATGGTAACGAGATCTGGTAGCCAAATGGATAAGTAAGTCCTCTTGCACGATGAGGAATTGAGTAGCTTCAGAGGTTCGCTACTAGATAGCGCTAGGTGGATCACAGAAGTTATATATCTGAAACATACTTATGAAGACACAAGAGACATGCTCAACAGGGAGAAAACAGATGATCACTGTTGGTGTTTGGCAAGGAGGAAGGAAAAAAAGAGCAATAGACATTATATCTCTCGTACCGTGTATTCAAAGAATACACCAAGAGGGCCTGTTTCCTATATACAATACTTCAGAAATGATAGCGACATAGTGAATTCTTCTTTCTTCTTTAAGGAAAGGGCCAATTCATGGCAGAGTAATATTGTTATTGGCTTTACATCATTAACTACTGTATCTTATAGAGCCGCTGGGGTGCCAGAATTTTATCCCAGTAATGAGACAGTATGTATACTGGTACGTCACCCTACATTTGCGCATCCTCAGGTGCCAACTGACTGCCAGGATTCGATCCTACAACCCTGGGAACTTTGGACGAGCACATTACTGCTGTGCCACGCAGCCAGTCTATCGAATATTATACAGTATATATATATAAATATGGAGAAGACCATCAGAACGATAATGGCAGGAGGATTATAGAACTGTGTGCAAACAAAGGACTAGTTATTGCCAATACGGTGTACCAACACAAGGAGATACACAAGAATACTAGGGAGGAAATGAACCGGAATGAAATGCATTATGTGCTAGTACAAAGGGAGATATGGATAGATACCAGAGTGTATAGGGGGTATGAAATAGGAATGGAGATGGCAGTCACACCGTTTCGAGGAATACAGGGGGAAAGAAGAGCATCAGGAAGGAAATCTAAAGTTATAGGCTCAAGGAGGAGGAGCTGCGACCGGAATACAGCAGAGAATTGCAGATGGGCTGGGAAGACAGATAGCTGAACAGGACCTCAAGTCGAATTGGGGCCTTTACAAGAGGACTCTATTAGAAGCAGCTGAATCAACATGTGGAGTGGCAGCAGCTGGGGTCCAACAGAAGAGAACGGTTTGGTGGACTGAATGGGTAAAAACTGCAGTACATAAGAAGAAGCAGATGTGGAAGAAATACCTGACTACCAGATTACCCCTTGACTATGAACTTTATAAGAAACAGAGACCAAAAAAAGGAAGCTGTTAAACAAGCTAAAAAGATGGCATGGGATAATGGTGAGTGGAAGAATGATTGCAGCAGTGCAGAGCCTGTTCAAGAGATGCCTTAACTATGTCCAAACATCTAACGCAGAATCAGGGGAATTCGAGACAACATCAGGAGTTTGACAAGGCTGCATATTGAACTCACTGCTCTTCATTACATTGATGGTTGAGGTCATCAAGATTTGCGACCGAAGAGTGAAGAAGTTCCAACTGGGCTCTAGAAACATGCGACCAGTGTACGTAACCCATTTTGCTTTTACAGATTATATCTTGGTGATAGGGGACTCACAGCAGAAACTACAACACAATCTAACTGTGTGGAAGGAAGAACTGGCGGAAATTGGAATGAAGATCAATACCACCAAGACCCAGACCATGCTGGTTTCGCGAGAAGCAACAGTTCACAATATTAGACTGGGAGTAACTAGCCTGGAGCATGTGGAAACGTTTAAGCACTTGGGGGCCACACTACTACAGGACAGTAAGATATATGCAGAAATTAACAACAGGACGCAGGCTAGAGGGAGATTATTCAATGCTCTGAAAGCAAATTTCCTCAACCACAAGGAAATCTCAAAGGCAACAAAATTGTCTATCTTCAGGTCAGTCTTCGCTCCTACTCTAACTTACAGCTGTGAAACATGTTCCTTACATCGAAACACAGAAGTAAGGTACAAGCCACAGAAATGAGATACCTGAGCAAGTTTCAAGGAAGGACGCGATGGGATAGAATTGGATGCAAGACCATAAGATCTGGTCTAGGAGTAGAGCCGCTACAGCAAAGAATACAGGCGTGTCAGCTATGGTGGTCTGGACATGTCCTCAGGATGCCTGAATCACGAATCGCTAGAGCGGTTTATGGACCACCAATGGAAGGCACCAGAGCGAGGAGGAAACCTCGGAAAACATGGGAGGAAGACGTCACAGGAGTAGTGGAAACGAGAGGAATGTTGTGGAATAAGGCTAAATAACTGATAAGAGGCCTGGCGCTCTTTTTGGAAAACCTCGACACCCGAAGGGTTCAAGAGGACGACTAAGTTAATATATCAGGGGAGGGATTTAGGCAAGCGAATAAACTGAACACGTCTTGAAGTAATATTAAGAATAAAAACTGTATTTAAACATAAGATCACAACAGATGAGATTGCACAGAACTTAACGTGACTTCACTCGACACAAGACTGACTCACTGATCATCCTCTTTTTCTCACAGCTTCCCCTCAGCTCTTCTGCGCGGCGCCACCAGGCCGTGCCGAGACTGGCGGGAAATCCACAAACGGTTCATCATCTTCCGATTCCCACTTATATATAACTATAATCAATGACCGTCAAAACTTACAACTCACAAATTAGCATAACATTTTATGTAAGGTAGAATACAGAAGTAAATACTATTTCTTGAGTTCCAAATCTATTTTCCTCTTTGTTACTCTCAAATGACTGGACAATTTTCATATATTTATTTTAATCCGCAAATTGTACTGTAAAATTGGGTATACATTCGAATTTTATTGTTCTATTGAGGGTATTAAAGAATTTCATGAAAGCACAATTTTCCTGTTGATGTATGAAGCAAACAGCAGCATTTTCTTCTCCAATGTATCTTTCACACACATACACACTTAATTCATTCTTGCTATTGTCCAAGAAGAAGTTTCACTTAATCTTTGAAGTTAAAAAAGTATTGGTTACACCAGCTGAAATGACACACATCTGTATTCATCCGATCACCAGCTTGTGTAACCATTTCTTTCCTTCCACCTAAACTTAGACTTCTGCATTTTACCAACCAAGCATTCTCCTCCTCCTCATTGAGAGACTGAGAACTAACCTGTGTCTGATGAACATTGAACTATTGTCCTCTTATTCCTTTGAATCGTATGTTGTGCTGACAAATTCATCATTTACACTGAATGTTCAACAAAATTTATGAGAAGGAATGAAGTATCTGTAAATGGATTTTTACATTCATTCAAGAAATGTTTTTGCTTTTTTCGAGAGTTTTCACTGTCATTAGTTTTATGATGCAGTGCTATTTCATAGTATTTTTTTCTCTGTAGAGATATAACCCTGAGTCTGTAACATTGGATGACCAGCACATCAAGAATGAGGAAGAGGTTGAAAAGATTGTTCATTTTAAAGAAGAATCCCTTGTAGACAATTTTGAGAGCACCAATACAGAAACGTCAGCACCTGAGATTGAAGAATGTCTTAGAGAGGTAGGTCATTTATTCCTTTTTTTTAATTTTCCTTTTCGAAAATTAATATTGTTCATATGGTTTGTTCATTTGAAATGTGGATTATCTTGCAACTCATAGTGCAAATTAATCCTTTTGATTGATTTATGTACTGATTTATGATTACACTTCCTCGACATAATTGCTAGAAATACTTAAGCAGTTATTATTATTGTTTATTATTTCATTATATATTTTATGGCCAACAGTGGACCACTCTAATCAATTATACATAGCCTTAGCCAATTTAGTTCTTCTATTTTGTGAAGAGATTTTCATCCTCTCAGATGTTAACATCTTGTTTGCAGCAGAGAACACCCTTCCTTTAGCACTTTATTAATTTTGGTTATTATTATTATTATTATCAACAAAAAATATTAACTTAACATTAACACTAACAAACTTGCCAGAGTAAAGGAATTTAAATACTTGGATGAATGAATCAAACAAATTGCATTGAAAATATATCTGTACCATCAAGAATTCAGAAAATTCCTTCTCAACACATGGTGCAAGTAAAGAAAAGCAGAGGCAGCTGGTATATTAGAGGTGTTGAAACACAAACACTCAATACCTGAAGCAGTAATGGAGGTCATTAAGCCTATTTTTAGAGACTTGGCACGTGCAGACCTGCCTTCATGGGAAAACACAAAATGTAAATGAGGCATTCAACAATATTGTATGGACCTGAATATCAAAAAATGTATTTGTAGTCCTATAAACTTTAAAATTAGGTGTGTGTGATGCAGTGATCTCCTTCGACAATGGGAGAATGAAGGTCTTGGATCAGTAAAAGTTGCCATTACACAAAGAATTCTTATAACAAACGATGCTTAAGAGTGGGCACATCTGGTCTACAGGGTGTACAGTGTCAACAAATGACAGTCATACTTCGTGCAGCCAATGTGTACGAAATAACTCCAAAGAGAGGCAAGCAAAACCTCAGCCTTCTAGGTCATATAGTTTCTGAACTGGGAAAATAAATCTCATTTTCATGAGGGAAAGCACATAGGGCTGTAGGTATAAAGGAATACAAGTCACTGCACATTATTCTGGAGTTAATAATGGCCGGGAAGGAAATCAGGGGGAGCGCTTATCTGTGTCTATAAGTATGACCTCAGCTGGAATATGCTGCTGGTGTATGGGACCCCATATGAATCATACTTGATTTGCATGGGGTGTGAAGGAAGGAAGGTGTCCAGGTATATATGTAATGTAACCATGGTTTTCCAAGTCTCTAGGCTAGGCTTCAATATTAACTAATGTTAGACCTCTTGCCAGCTACAAGGTATTAATTTGTCGCTAATAGTAGTAATCATCTTCAAATAGTTGTCATTAGGGGCTGGTAGCAAGAATGTTAGCCCCCTTAAAGAGCAATACTGTAAAATTAATATTTTTGAACAAGAAAGTTGGCAGTTCAAGGAGAGCTACTATTCACTGAAAGAATATGTGTTGTAAATAAGATTGTTATGAAAATGTTCAATTTTATTCCTCTTTCCTAGATTGTCAAAGAAGAAACCCGGGCTTGGGAGCATGATGTCAAAGGAGATAATTTAAATGAGTAAGTTATTAATTTAATTATGCCTAGTTATTTAATTTTTCCTGTGTTTTAAAATGCTTGTCTATGCTGTAGGGCAGGCTGTTCCTGCCGAGCTGCTCGCCAGTGTGTAGCAGATTACTCGCCGCCCTGCGTGAGTAAATCTGCAATATACAATACAGCTCTGCTGTGGGAGCTGCCGTCTCTGCGCGGTGGATACTGGCCGAGACCTGTGATGAGGAATAATGTTGAATGGGGTTGCATGACTGCAGGAATATAAAAGATATTCATAAGACACGTCCAAGATACAGAATACAATAAGATTTTGAGTATCAGAGGGTACACTGTTTACTGCGGACGCAAGTGCTGAGATATCGGGAGTCAATGCATTTGCTGACCTAATGTGCAGAGCACTCTTTAATGTCGGATCTCCGACCATTGACCAGTCTTTGCTTTTCATTCGGTTCATGGCCGAGAGATGTTGCTCGTAACAGTATGTGGACCCAAACATACACATGAGCTGTGCTGCGTTCATGGGCTAGCTGCGAAAGGTTTCTTGATACAGTGAACCATACCATCGTGACAGATCCAGAGTGTTGTAATATCTGTCTTTTAATAGGGTAGAATTTTGTAAGTTAATTATTTCCAGCTGTATTGACGGTGGGTGGTCATCATGGGTAACTGGGTAAGGAGTGCTGAATATTCGCGTTTTCTTTTCATGAACATTTAAGTCTTGGAACCTCTTTTCAAAAGACTCGAGAAGCCTCTTGAAATGCTTTAGATATCTGTCCAAAAAGCCTCAGTAGGCATGTTTAAATAGGCAAGACAAGTGAAAAACATTAAATCTCTATTTCGAATCTGCTGCTCAAACAAATGGAGCTTTTCAGTGATCGCTCTGAGTTTATCGTACATATCTTCGATTAATAGATCTTGTCCTTGCAATTACGTATTTAGGTGGTTTAGGTGCATTGTTTTATCTGCAAGAAATGCCAAGTCTGCTACCAATGTTGGATCAGAGAGTCATTGCTCTGCCTATCCTTTCATTTCCAGGAAATGAGCAATTTCTTCGTGAATGGCAAAAACACCTCAAGAACATTTCCCTGACTTAGCCAGCGAACAGTGCTTTGATAGGGTGTATCACCGCAAGTCGCTTTGGGATCTTTTAAAAACCCTTTGAACTGACGATGATTAACATCATGACGCCGGACAAAATGTACACACGTCACTACAACTTAAATGGCAGATTTCAGTTCCACTGTTGAGGCACAAAGTGCCTCTCGGTGAATAAAACAATGAATAGTCACCACGTCCTTCCCGAATTCACATTTAACTTCATTTTTTAAACGAGAGACGAAGCCCTACTCTCGCCACCGAATGGAGCTTTTCCCATGGAATGCTCACAGATTCACAAACCGCCCCAAGTATGTCTTGACCAGTAGCAGTGGAATCCAGCGGTACCACACCTTAGAGTTCCTCCGTAACTTTCAGTCCCATGTCGACACCGCGCACAAATATAGTTAGCTGACCATAACCTACACTTGGGCTGTCTCCCCAAATCCCCTGCCATAGCGTGAATGCGACGAGACACTGTCTGTTTTGAGAGACAGACCAATTCATATTTCTGCCTCTCTCCTGGTGTTAAGCATTCCGCAACGGCGAGCAAACACGATTTCACGATAGGCCTCACCGAGAATGGTTTCCCATTCATCCCAATTGATACCCCTAGAGGCTACCGTGGGAGCACACGATAAGTTAACAGAAAATTAACCCTTAAAATAAAACAATAAGATGACAAATCCCACCATAGTATTGGTGTGTGGAACGACAGGACAAAGTTGCCATACCCAGTATATATTTATATTTAGAGAAATAGCACTAAGTCTAAGCTTGAAGGGAAACATGAAGAACAGTTTATAATATAATATAATTTGAAAATTAAACAACTCTACATGCATGTTTAAATAAATTAGAAATAAATAATAGTATCTAGAATAATTAAATTAATTATCAAGAAGCAAGGAATCTCAAAGATCGAGTAAGATAAGGAAATAAACTACCTAAATGCAGTCATGAAGTTCAATTATCAATGAAAAATCTACTCCACAACAGGAGAATTAGATTCAGAAAATAATTAGCTATCACCGGGCAGCCTCGAAGTATGACAACGTTAAACTGTTAAGAGAAAATCTCCTTCAAATCAATTGGATATATCTTCAAATATTTTAGTTACTCAGGACCAAAGGTAAAATGTGTGCGTTCAGCATGAAATCTAATATGGCTGTCCTCAAGTCGACATGAAAAATTAATATCATTGTTTCTAAGAAAAATATGAAAGCTTAACAATCCGGATGCAGTTTCCAGGCAACGGACGAAAGGATAATATAATACATATCATAATCAGCAATATAATTAAACATATTCTTTATGAGACCAAACTAAAAGAGACAAGGCAAAGAGAGAAATTAAAAGATTAAGAAAATTATTTAAGGTTAATAAAATCCTTGCCCTAACTGAATGAGGCATGAATACTACACAGCTCGGTACGTCAGATATTTCAACAAGAAAACACAATCTCCAAAATATTACATCAAATAATAATTAAGTCATTGGAACTATTCTTTCATTCCTACGCAGGTTTACAAACCTCGTGACCTTCCACGACAAGACCTGCAAATTGTGCCAAGAAGTTTATTCAACACAATATACTCGCACCAACAACAGATTCACTTATCCACGTATGATAAATAGTTCCAAAACTTAAAATACATAAACCAACCTTACCGTAGTAGTGATGTACGTCTGTAGCCATATTTTACCAAGTTACATTCTTTTATATCTTCATGTTTTAAAGGTCGTAGATGTCTTCCAAACGGTGGACGATAAATGTTGTAATCACGAAGTTAAGTGTTACATACCCGGAGAAGGGGATTTACCTGACCTAAGGCCAGATATCCCTGATTTTTTTTTACCGGAACTGTTGCGTCTACATCTTCTCAAGTTTTCCATAATCCTCTACTGTTCGTTGATTTTTCAAACAAACATTGACAATAGCGACTGTTCGGCCAGGATCGGGCACCGCCGCCCAGCTTCGTGCTTATCAGAATCGAGTTACAATCATAGGCCACCAGGATGAGCCAGATACTGGACAGCTTTACTCGCTCACACTAGCCGACCCACCTACTTCAGCTCTCTCCTGAATAGATAGCGGTAAGGTCACGTTTTGCGACTACAGACGTCCGCGGAACGCCCGAAATGCACGTTTATATTTATTAACGGGTCACCAATGATGTCACTTTGTAACTTGCTCGAATTGCTGCCCCGTTGGTAGTTCTTTCAATATAATTCGCCTGGAAAAGAAAGTATGAATACGTTTTCCTTTTAATCTGTAACGGTTTATGTCAAACGAATCTACAGCGATATTTGTTTTTAAAAACATACATCTTTCTGTATGTCGGCTTTCAGTCTAGCTATGAGCTCCTGCCGTGCTTCGCCTTCCATCCGTTCATACAGAGCTGAATGAAGAGTTGTTTAATAACGCTGTACGTTCCATTTCCTCATTGAATGTAGCACTTTTTGACTCTCCAGACACTAGGGGAGTCTTTCCTTTTTGGTAAAGAGGAACTGTTCTTCCCTCGAACTAGGCAACGGGCCTCCCCGGCTTGACATTGTTATGTAGTGATGGTAAATAACACAACATCAAGACTGGCAGGAAGCGCATGGACTTGTGCTATATCCTTCGCCAAGTGACATATTGGCTATCACCCCCTGTCCCTCTCCAACCGTGCTCCGAGCAACACTGCTGAGTACTCGCGTGTACGCATACTCTAACTC
The DNA here is from genome assembly GCA_946902985.2 of Meconema thalassinum. Taxonomy (NCBI): domain Eukaryota; kingdom Metazoa; phylum Arthropoda; class Insecta; order Orthoptera; family Tettigoniidae; genus Meconema; species Meconema thalassinum. The sequence goes on from OX336398.1 coordinate 211,753,858, forward strand.
GTGGATTTAGAACAGCCTGCTGTAGGGACTTGCGGTAGCACTTAAATTAGAACTGTATATTTGAAGTCGTGGCTCGTGTCCAGTTATTCAAACAATGAATGAACACACTCATGGTATCTATACAGTTTTTCTTTCTTTCTTGTGTAGTTCTCACATCCGAAGCCAAAACTGAAAGGAATGAGTAAAATACCCGACACTGTTGTAACTATTTTGGTGTAAACCCACAATTACGACTTTGTCAAAACAGTTGTACAAACAACTACTGCAAGTTAAATTCCTCAGTCTGTTGATGCATATCCTCACCATGGTGGGAAGTAGTTCCTTTATGAGGAGAATAAGTACCGAGTCTCCCACTTCCTTTAAAACTGCCATTGTACAATTTGAGAGAAATATGGCATGAAATTGTGTAGTACAGCAGTTATGTAAGGCTACGAATTCTAGCAGGTCTACAAGCTAAGAGGATGTCCGATAGCATTTAGTCACTGCGGTGTCTGCAAACATAGCGGCAGTCAAGGACTTCATGGCAGCAAAATGCCTTACTCATGTTTCTGCTTCAGAACCTATTTACTGTGGGGAAGGCATAATTACTAAACACATAAAGGATATAGGTGTTTTATCCTTTGTCTCCAGCGTGAAAAATAAAACTTAGACAAGCAGCTGTTCCTAATACATGTGTGAAAGTAAATTCATTCTGCAAAAGACATGAAGACGGGCGGAAGGAATGACCTTTTGATATAAGCCACAGAATGCATAACTGTTTATCTAAAATCTGCACCATCTTTATGAAATTCAGAAATGCTGGTAGTCTTGGCCTATTTGCTTGTTTTATTAATTTTCCCAAATCAATTTATTGGTTGTTCTGATAGCAAGTAGTGTTCTGTGTATCCTCAGTGTGTACTTCTATTTCTTATTGGTATGTGATTTTTACTGTCAAATGCATTTCCTGAAGCTCACATCATCTGACAACAACCTGTGACAAGTCTTCTTTTGTAAAATTGAATTGAAAAGAAAGTTTTTTGGATGAATGTGAAACTGTGCAAGAGGTAGGAAGGAGGTGGCCATGTCATATTAGAAGGTGCCGACCTGGCAGTTGAAAGTGGGAAACCATTACTAAAGGATGGCTGTCTGCGCAGCTCAAACTTCCAAGATAGCTTACCCAAATAATCTTACAAATAATTGCTCTAAATTAATCCAGTCAGTACTGATGTCACCATAATAACACTGTTTATCAGAAAAATCTGCGCTCGATGTAGTATATATAGTCTTAATGACTACTAAACCATCATTGAAGCATCAGCAATGTTTTTGGGTAACAGAGAATAGTTTTTCATCGTGCATATCGTCATTGATCTTAAAGTTTTGCTCTGGGTATTCTTTCAGTGGAGGGTGAAAAGTCCGCTATCCAGGTAACTGAGGATAGTTTTCATTCCTACGCATCGTCTTTGAATTAAAGTTTAGTTTTGGGTATTCTTGAAGTAGAGGATGAAATCCGCTATCAAGATAACAGAGAATAGTGTATATCCGTTTGTCCCATTATTGATCTTAAAGTTTTGTTCTGGATATCATTGCAGTAGAGGATGAAATCCGCTATCAAGATAGCAGAGAATAGTTTATATCCGTTTGTCCCATTATTGATCTTAAAGTTTTGCTCTGGATATCATTGCAGTAGAGGATGAAATCCTCTATCAAGGTAACAGAGAATAGTTTATATCCGTTTGTCCCATTATTGATCTTAAAGTTTTGTTCTGGATATCCTTGCAGTAGAGGATGAAATGTCCACTTATCAAATTAAAATACCAACAGTAAGAGTACCTACAAATAATCCTAACCAGTTCAAAGATGTCTGACAGTTGAACGAGTTGAAGTGTGGTCAGGAGTAACATCGGAATGCGTTCGCCGATTTTAAATATCTATTGTAGTGGTCCAATATTAACTGACCAACATCTAAGGAGCAAGCAATGGGGGTGTGCTATCTCCAGACATGGGAGATGAATAGGTTCAAACCTTTAAGTAGCTGTCTATAGTTTTCCATTTTTCAACTTCAGGCAAATGCCAGGACAATATCATTCAATAGCCGGATCCTTCTGACACATTGCCCCACTCCCCAGGGACTCACGACTAGTGGGACGTGGCTTGGTGACCACGGGACCCATGCTAGCTAGCTCTGGCATTGCATCCACTTACCTGTGCCGGGCTTCTGCCTGGCATCTTTCCCGTCGACCGCTCGTGGTCAACACTTATTCTCTTCCAGCCCCGACAGTATTAGGGTATCCGAGGCCTAGGAAGTCTTTCTTTTACCCGTCTCAATTAGCCCTTGACCCATCTTTCCTAATTCTTAATTCTTCGAAGGGTCAGAACACTTGTTTTTCTTTTCATTATATCTCCTGTATTCTTCTCAAGGCGCCAAAGGAGGCAGGGTGTGTTTAGCCCCACCACTTGTGGTACACTCTAGATACTTCTAAACCCTCAAGGGTTCACGGTTGGCTAACCAGAGGAATTCCTGTGCAGGATCGGTCTTTCCCCTTTTTTCCACTGACTCAGGGGCGGATTATTTTAAGGTCCGACTCTATGTTGGTAAAGCTGTGCCCTGCGTCACACATATGTTCGCACACGGCTGAATGTGTTCCGTATCTTATCGCATTCCTATGTTCATTATAACGTGTGTCTACTCGCCTTCCACTCTGCCCGATGTAATTAGCTTGACAATCGGTGTCTTGGCACGTTATAGAATATACCCCTGACCTTGAATACGGGTCACGTTTATTTAGATTACTATTTAGGAGGTGCCTAGCGGTTGTGTTTTTCGTCGTGAAAGCTATCCTTATGCCTTGCTTTTTAAATAGGTTAGTGATTTTATATGTATTCGCATTCACATAGTTGAAACGCGTAAATTTTTTCTCATTACTGTCCGGTTTGGGAATCGTTTTATCTTTATTTTTATGTTTGGCTATAATTTGATTTATTTTGCTTGGCGAGAAGTTGTTTTCCTTTGCTATTTGCATAATAGTTCTTATTTCCTTATTATAGTTGTCTTTTGACATGGGTATGTTTAAAGCTCTGTGCACCATTGAATTGAAACCCGCTAGTTTGTGCGTACTGGGGTGATTAGACTGATTCTGATAATCCATCACGAATCGAAAGGCAGAGCTCTTGACATAAAGGAAGCAATCGAGATACACCTAGCCAAACGAAACAATCCCAACAATCTAAATGAACACACGTTCATGGAGAGCTCACCCCTCTTCACGCTACTAAAAAACACACCCTGTCGGAAACAAAACACAATTTAGCGACACAGCCAAGCTTGATAAAAAAGGGGGGGAATTAGGGGGTTATTAATAGGTAAATGTTATCGGGATCAGGTGTACGATGTACTTTTCTTCTGCAATAAACCAAGGCCCATATTCGCGGCAGTATTAAAGGTGCCGGGACGTCCTCATAAGACCGTCAACGCTTAGTTCGAATGGGTTATGCTCCACGCGTGGCGAGGGCTAATCCACGGTCTTTAATAATTGTAGACCCACCTCATTCAATAACATACATCTTATCTAGGTTGGCAACACCTCACATAAACACATCGCTATCACTCCCCACAGCACGTAGGAACAGGGGGAGAAAGCAGGGAAAAACCAGTCGTTAAGATAACCACCGCAGTCTACCGCACAGTGAGTTCCGGTGAGCACGAAAACTGCGAGTAGCTGTTGTACGGAAGACAATCAGATAAGTAGTTAGCCTAAAATTTTATAGTTTAACCATAGTTTACAACCATATAATCTCTCTAAAGTACAATCTACGGATATCTATCACCATTTAGCATTTCACCTAACATATATACTGTATTTAGCATACACTGACAGTTGCAGTACCAATACTGCAACTAAATAATTGTACATATTGTAAATATTTTCACCTGTATTTCAAACATAGATGTTGTAGCCTAAGTGTAATGGATCTGATGATGATCGCTTGACGATCGAAACTGGTCATCCTAGTGTATTATTAATCTCAAGTAATTTATTTCAGGATTAGGGCATAACCCATCTCTTTTGGGTACATTCGTGTTGACCGACTGAAAAGCACTATACTCTTGTTTACTAAGGCAACACTGAAAATATGGCTTCAAACACCACAATGATTTCTGGGTATAAAGAGATACCATGTTTCCGTCAACCTGTCATGGATCGAAATGTGGGTGTGGAGAGCATTTTCCCTCTCCTCCCTCCCTGAGAACAATAAGTTATTAAAATATGCAAAGGAATAAATCAGCACATGAATATTTTACTTATTTGAATCAAATCTGAAGTAATAAGTTATTTATGTGCATTTGCCTTTGTTTATTCCTTGTTAAGTTGTAGAGTCAAGAATAAATAGTGCAACATCGTATGATAAACACATAATTACTGATATTGCTGTGAAGGTTCTTGTGTAAACCCACTGTTGTGACAGGGCCAAAACAATTACCATGGGCATGCTCATTTTGTACATCAAAAATTTAATGTAATATGTATTCTTGCCACTTCCAAAGGAGAGCCTGTTATAACATTTTGAAAATTACCTGTCAGATCAGTCATAGGCATCTTTCTAGTCTGTTTAATATGATAATTCATAATATCTTACTCTAATTTATAGGCAGTGGATAAGAATCTCGGCTGCAGCTCCCAAGGTTGCCACAGTAGGTTCGGAATTGTCAGCGGCTAACTTCATAGCTGTAGCTTTGCTGCCAAGATACAGTACTGTACCTTACCATAGCAAAATATCGCCACCCTGGTATCACCGAAATCCCAATATTAAATTAGAGTTTTATAAAAATATATTACAAATTTACCAAAAATAGGCTCCAAAGGACACACTCCCCTCCCACTCTATATCCAGTCACCAAATGACTATTTATAGGACCCCTCCCAATGAATTGCAATTTTAAATAAATTAACTAATGGACAAGGGTTGAACACATCTCCTGGTTAATCAATTGATTCCTCAACTCTTCCGAGGAACACAAATTTTCCACACTTCTCCAATATTTCAAGATAATTTTCAATCCTTGGTCGTTTCACTCTATATGTAGTGGGTTCTTATGAGTCAAACATTTTATTTTTTTATCTCAACAGGTTGTAGTTTCTGTTCAATGCATGATCTAATAGCTTCCGTTTGTTATGTTACGGATCAGTTTCTCTGTTAGGTGCTCAGCCCATAGGCTGATTGGATCCCCAAAAAGCACCACTGTAGGTTATGTGGAAAGAAAATCCCTAAAATGCAATGCAACACTACAGTAAGGCATATTAGGCAGTGTAAGGGGTGAGATCAATTGGTTATTACTTTTCTCATTAAGCTGTTGAAAGTATATGAAAGTATAAGAGAATGCATTAACATAAAGAATACAGGGGTCAAAATATCCCTAACTTGAAGATCAACTTGAAAAATTGAAATTTTCTTTCCTTATAAAAAGAGTTAGAGAATAGAATGGTTTACCTGGAGAAGACTTCAACCCTTCTCCATCTGTTCACTCATTTAAAGGAAGAATATGTAAATTGTAGAGGGGTGAAGGGAGGATTAAATTGGATTTGGTTGCAGGAAGGAGGAATTTATTGCAAGATATGCTTCTTAATTATGGGTTTATAGTATTTTCAGTTTTTATTTATCCTGTACAAATTTAAAGTTTTCTCTTGCGAGACCAAAGTGGTCTTCACCATACCTGGGTAAGGGGTTAACGCACAGGGAACTCTAAGTGTTGTGGAGGCCAGCGAAGAGCTCTTTGCAGAACTTGATTGATAGATTCTTTACTCTGTGAGAGTTGTGTGCTTTTCTTTCTGTTGGCATAAAAAGTTTGCAAGAAGGAATAAAAGTTTTCCAGCCACCAGCATCAGATATTATTATATTAAAGTACCTAATCCAAGTACCTAAATTTAGTTTGAGAAGTCGCTCACCATACGTTTTGATTGGACTGCCATTGGCGGCATACAGTTGCCTTTTTGACACATGCCCTTGTTCCTTGAAAGAAGTAGGGAGTGCGGAGATATCAGCTCCTGAATCCGTGAGGAATTTGTAACCAGTTAATGTATCAATAATAAACAAGTGGCGCGATACCAAGCCCCGATCACATGCCGCGTCCAGTGGGGAGCGAGCTAGTTTTCCGGCACACTGACGTTGCTACTAAGACCTGCCAGAGAAAGAATGCGAAGATTTTGGGTGGCGAAGAAGGCTTCCATTAATGAGTAATTGTTGCCTAACGTGGTCTTGAAAGGCATTACACGAATATATATATATAATAAAGATAATGTAAATTACGATATAGAAATAATTAATGCCTAGAAAATCCAGAAGAAAAATTTTAAGTTAGTTAAGTCACCAATCAGCTGTTTCCTATAGGTTGGGATAAGTGCCCAATGACATAAGTCATACCCGTATCTAAATGCAGCGACAACTTATTATCTCGGCTTTCTTTTCAGTTGGCAAATCACTTACACAGCGGTGGTACTACACATAGGCTACTTCATCATCTTCTTCATGAGACCCCTACCGGCACGTTTACTCGCTGACGGGGAGATACAACTTTGGACAGGGGAAAACAAACTCATCCAACAACGATACGTATGGCCCTCGATGAAAAAGGATATCAAGTTATGGGCATCATCATGCGTCCCTTGCCAGTGAGCAAAAGTCTGGCGTCATACACACAGCACTATCGGCCTATATGAGCAAGTGACAGAACGATTCTGCCATGTCAACATTGACATTGTTGGACCTCTTCCATCATCCCAAGGTTACTCATATGTACTCACCATGATCGACCGGTTCTCACGGTGGCCTGAAGCAGTTCCAATAAAAGACGTTACCGCTGAATCAATTGTATCCACCGTACTCTTAACTGGATTGCCCGCTTCGGAGTTCTCAATACGATCACTACTGATCGTGGACGACAATTTGACTGTGAACTCTTCAGATGTCTCACGCAATCACTTGGCGTCCAACATATCAAAACTACAGCATACCACCCGGCGGCAAACGGGATGATTGAACGCTGGCATCGGCAATTGAAATCATCTCTGAAAGCTCACCTAACAAGCGACTGGGTCCCCAAACTTCCATTAGTTCTGCTAGGACTGAGATCCTACATCATCCCCAATCACAACACAACTCCAGCAGGGATGACCTATGGAGCACCAATGAAACTACCTGCAGACTTCTTCAATGGACCTTCAAATACAGAAGATATTCCAACTTACTTATACAAGCTGAAAGAACAAACCAGGACTCTTCAACCTGTGCAATCAGAGCACCACTCTGGCAACAAGATATTTGTTCATCCAGAACTAATGAAGTGTGAATACGTGTTTATTCGGCAGGATGGATACCGACGCCTTCTGCAACCAGTGTACAACGGACCATATCGTGTTCAGTCAAGGAATAACAAGCATTTCAGTATCGAGACTCCATCAGGCTCACAAACAGTGTCCATAGATCGACTTAAGCCAGCATTCCTTCTCATGGAACCCCAATCCACGTTGACAACGGACACTGTCGCAACATCTCCACCTCCGGATCCAGCTACTCCTCTGAAACATCCTGAGCCTCGTCCCAGTGTCACCACAAGATTTGGCAGACGAGTGGCATTCCCTCGTCGCTTCCTTAGCGTTACCACTGGGGAGGGAGTGTGTGGAGGGCATGAGCGAAGAGCTCTTTGGAGAACTTAGAGTTCTTTGAATGATTCTTTACTCTGTGAGAGTTTTGTGTGCTTTTCTCTCTGTTGGCATAAAAAGGTTGCAAGAAGGAATAAAAGGTCTCCAGTCACCAGCATCAGATATTATTATATTAAAGTACCTAATCCGAGGACCTAAAGTGTCACTCCTCTTTCCGCATCACTTGCAAGATAGAGCTACAGGCTTGGTACCACTCTAGCAGAATTTAGAATGTATAAAGAAAGCAGTATCTTAGATTATGACTTGGATGTGTGCTGGTGTTTGTGTTGGTTGCTCGCATACCGTATGTATAATGAATATTCTTGTATCCTAAGAGAGGGAGGGAAATAAAAGACATGTTGGCATTTGCATTTGTCAGAAGTATGGTATATTTTTAAATTTTACTGACAGTGATGGTGATGGTCACCATCATCGTATATTCATAATTATAGTCCTGTGATTTGATTTTATCTTCCTGTTTTGTATTAGGAACTTACCTGTGCTTATAGAGTGAAACCCCTCAAATCTGAACGAATTGGGGCTGTAATGACCAGCCATCGTTACGGTATAGGACTGTACATACTTACACTGAAGCTGCATCTGCTCTTGATATCACATTGCGCTTCGTTGAACAACACGCAGCAGCCACGCCAAACGATGTCATGTTCATGCGACTAATGTTCATGCAACTAATTGCCTCCACGGGAAGGTTTTTGTCACTTCGAAAATTAAAGATTACTGAATTCAAGTAACAGATGAAGTGATAATTTGTGTTTCTATTGTTATTCCATTGTTTTTGCAAAATAATTAACCTAAGGAATTACAATAACGAACTTTTCCGTTTTTCAATCCTGGATGAGTGATAAGTATATAGGCACATTTACACTTTCTTAGGTAATTGTACTACTTTGTTAATTTTTCAACTAATTACGTAAAATAATGTTATAATGTAGAATATATAATTGTTTTATGACTAAATAAGTAAGTTTCTCTTCTTGCGTGTGTCTTTCAAACTTACAATTGTCGAACAAAACTCGTACGGATTTCCCGGGATTTCGGATTTGAGGGGTTTCACTGTATTCAAATTTGAATCACTTTAAGTGCTCAATTTTGATAGCATTACTCAGTAAGGATAAAGGTATTTCCACCAGTCCTTAGAGCTGTGAATGGATTAGTTAACACTTGCTACTATAGTATTATTCTCATTGTTGTAATGTTATAAGATCTCTACTTTTCAATTTCTTATATCTGTCAAACAGAATGTTAGGAAGGGGAGATTCAGTCATTTCTGCAATGTTTGTAAACGAAGAATGCGACAGGGCGCCATTGTGCATTGCAATAAATAAAGTTTTGTCTTATGCACGTGTTTGGTGTGAAATGTGAATATTCCTGGTAAATTTATACAAGTTATCTACTGATCTGATACTTTCGTGGTTGGATGAAGCAGTTGGGGGAAATATACATAAACAATAAAGGTGATTGCAATGATACAGATGATGCAGTCTTTGTTCTTGGTATTCTCAAGAGATTAGACCTTTTTAATAACTCCCAAAGTTACTGAATATTGGCACTTTAAAAAAATATAATTGTTGAATTATTTTATTGCTTTTGTAAACATTTAATTTGTTCAGTATGAAATACGTTTTTGCCAAGATTTATTTTCAGAGTATGATATATATATGTGCATAAATCAGCATGGATCAATTCACAGAAAAATGACCCAAGATGAATTTTTAGATCTCACTGTAACATGATAATTAATTCATATTTACAGTGCACAAGTTTCTGATAAAAGTTAAGTTACATAATTTGAATGAAATGTTGTTAATATTTGTATTTTCATAATTCCGCACATTATATTAAATAATCAAAGGAATAAAATCATAAAAACTTGTAAGAGTATATAATTTTTCTATGAACATGTGTTGTTGTAGATGTGTGTTATTTACTCGGCTGGAGGTGCCTCGGAAATACTTTAAATATTGTACCTGGAGTGTGAAAGGTCTGCTTGGGGGAAACCACACGTGGAATGGCTGCTGAGAGTACCAGAATTCAGATCTCTGTACGCTCATTAATCAAGTTAGCCATGAAGCGTGCAGAGATCACTCGGCTGCATTAGTGGGTTTACTATTAGTGTTAAAATTTGCTATGATACAATTAAAGCTTCAACAAAGTTATGGTGAAATAATATCACTGTTTTTAAAGTTTCTTTATTCAAGGAATTTGGAAGCAATTCGGAGGGGTTGGCAGCCCCATCAGCTGCCACTTTGGATGTGCCCCCGTCCAGAAGTAGCTTTTTACAATTTCATCTTCATAGGTTTTGCCAGCTGGGTTTCATGCCCCACTTGCAAACAAATATATAATAATTATAGTACAGCAGGACTAATTGACTCATTTATTTATACCCAATTATTCTGGTCAGGAAATATAAAACACTACATGAAAAATATTTACGGGAGATTAATTATTATGAACTGATTAGTAGGGAAGGTGGCTTATGCCCTTAAGTAGGTCTGAGATATCAGTGAAATGCTACTCTTGGGCCTGCCCTGTGACAAGAGAAAAACAAATACTGCAGTTATCATGTGATGGCAAAAGGTAAAAAAAATATGCCATGAATTTCTTTTAAGACACACTGTTAAAGATATTTTCTCAAAATTTGCAGCAAGTTTTAAGTTGAGCTGTGTGGCACGGTTTGATAAATACTGTTCTTCTACAGCCAAGATCGCATGTACCGGTACTGTATGTTCCAAGCACTTTGGTAGCATTGAAGGGTGTTTGAGTGTGATAGCCTCGTATAATTGTGCATTTAAGATCCCCTCAACTACCTCTGCTGAAATAAAACCATAGCAATTAAACCTACATTATCAGTGTCTGGATTTGGGGCTGCTAGGATTAGATCTGGTAGACCTTGGATTTGACTTTCGGTCAGGTCGTGGGATGATGAATTCCTCTGCCTCATGATGCCAGATTTTGGCCAAAGAAGTCTAGACTTGAAAGGGCAAAAACATGCATGGCACTCTGAGTCATCGCCCTGTAAAAGATCTCTCCTATTACATTTGGTTGTTACAAGAAAATATTAATTAATCAAACCTCTAGAGGTCATCGATTGTACCCTTGAGATTTCAAGAAAGAAACTGAAATAAACTCTACTAACTGCACTTGGTGGATAGAGTTACCTTATAAAATATAAAAATCTGTAAAGCCAATAAGTTGGTAGATGGATCGAGTTAAAATTGACAAATTAATGCATTGAATTGTATGATTGCGTATGCCAAATACTTACGGTATAAATAAAGCCCGGATAGTTATGTGTTTAAACAATTTTTATTTAGGCCCTAACTAAATATTTTCTATTTATTTACATATTTTAGCCGTATTTATTCATAATTGCATTATTTCCTGTATTTGGTGGTATTTTGTACTCCTTGGATGACAGCCGCCCACATTTTCGACCCTTGGCAATTCTAGTAATTTGCTTCTCTATTTCGTGAATGCACCCTTGTCTCTGTATTGTCGTAGTATTTATAGACAGGAGTTCCCCGGTCAATAAGTATAGCAGGGGGCTGGAGTCAACAGTCTCATTACAGCCTCCAATAGTCCTTACCTTGACAGTATATTTTACTTGTAATTACAGTGATCTGCGAAATTTGTGAGTTTTGACAGAGTGCTATGAAAGTTTGTATATTTGAATTGCAGCCAGTGGCCATAGCGGGCTATTTTAACGCTTGTAGACTCCCCCATCAAGTCAATTTTATGTAGTTCAACTGTGGCTACCAGAGATGGCACAGTCACTGACACCTAGCAGCGAACGTTGGAACTTAACAAGCGGTTCCATCCGAATAACGTTCAAATTTAGCTACATTCTACCTATAGTAGTGGTAGGTTCTTTTACATGCCATATTTCCATGACTTGGGCCCGCCGGCTTTACTTCCCCTCTGAAGGAAGGCATATTGAGGGATTTTAACGCTCTTAAAAATCCGACTGACCCTGAGATATAGTACCGTATTGATTTCCTGAGAAATTATGTTTAAAAAATCCATTTTGATCAAATATATAAAATTGAAACACAGAATATGTAATATTACATTAAAAGTTAAAAATAAGTAAAACAAATGTCACTATGGTCAGATATGTAACAATAGAATGTAATTACCATATGATAGCTAAGGTTCTAATTCATGGTTATTTATCATTTTTAATTATACTGTATATAAGCAAAGTGGAAGAATATGTATTTACATAGTGATCAGTCTAGTTTGTGAAGTTTCGGGTACGGTACGTACTTATTGCCCCACTGCGCTGATCTGTCTCATCGAGGAACAGCTGACTGGCCAGCTGGTCTGTCTCGAAGGCGATGGATGATTGGTTGCGGTCGTAAGTATTCGGGTCGCTTCGTTAGTCCCGCTGGTCTGTCTCTATGGGCCTTATTACACTAGGCAGCCTGGTCACGCAGCTCGTCATCGGGCACTACTGTAGGACAGCCAATTGTGCGACAAAGATTGTTGGCCGGCTGGCTGCCGTGTCCCGTGATAACTGGTTGCTCAGACTGGTTGCCAGACGTTGTAGCATATGGAGCTTATTACACTAGGCAGCCAGGTAGAGCAGCTCGTCATCGGGCACTACTGAAGGACAGCCAATTGTGCGACCAAAGATTGTTGGCCAGCTCGCCGCCGTGTCCCGTGACAACTGGTTGCTCAGACTGGTTGCCAGACGTTGCAGCATATGGAGCTTATTGCACTAGGCAGCCAGGTAGAGCAGCTCGTCATCGGGCACTAATGTAGGACAGCCAATTGTGCGACCAAAGATTGTTGGCCGGCTGGCTGCCGTGTCCCGTGACAACTGGCTGCTCAGACTGGTTGCCAGACGTTGTAGCATATGGAGCTTATTACACTAGGAGGCCAGGTCGCGCAGCTCGTCATCGAGCACTAATGTAGGACAGCCAATTGTGCGACAAGGATTGAAGGCCGGCTGGCTGCCGTGTCCCGTGACAACTGGCTGCTCAGACTGGTTGCCAGACGTTGTAGCATATGGAGCTTATTACACTAGGCAGCCAGGTCATGCAGCTCGTCATCGGGCCCTACTGTAGGACAGCCAATTGTGCGACCAAAGATTGTTGGCCTGCTCGCAGCCGTGCCCCGTGACAATTGGCTGCTCAGACTGGTTGCCAGACGTTGCAGCATATAAATGAAATAAATGAAATAAATGAATGAATATGAATATGAATATGGAGCTTATTACACTAGGCAGCCAGTGAGACACCATGACTACTAGGTTAGTGTGTATCTGTGGGTTCTACTGCAAGTGAACCAGCAATGGAAAACGCTATGAATGAAGTGAGTGCAAGTGGAAATGCAGAGAAACCAGAAAAGAAGAACTATTGAAAGAGTGCCAGAAGTTAATCGACTCGAGAGATAACCAGATTTGTAGTAAAATCAGTAAAAAACAAGCGATTTTTATAATTTCCTATTTGCACCAATTCAGTCGGAACTTATGGTATTATAATACCAATAGGCTAAATAGTTATGGTATCAATTTTTGTGGCTTACCTTAAATTTACTAAAAGTTTCTCTTCTGGTGTGATACATCTTCTCATTTGAGTTTCAATCCCTGCTATTTCAACCTGTATTAATCCTAATAGTTCATAAAAAGTGGATTTTGACATTCGCAAGTAATTGGAAAACTTATTGTGGTCTGCGCAAAGCTCATCAAAATGAATATAGTACAGGGTTTAACCAGTGTCATGGCCGCCTCGTGATTCTAAGCCGATATCTCGCGAACGAATGGTCGGATTTAATCGAATAAGGTGTCGTAGGACTCGGTCTGAAGCCCCATTTCCTATGGATGACTTGTTATATTTTTTTAATTTTTTAAATTTTGTTCTGTTTGTGAAAGTAGGCGATAGTTTAAAACGAAACATGATAGAACGTTGTCCAATAGATCAAATGAATGGTCTCTATGTCCTTTATTTTGGTATAATAAATTTTTATTTTTTATTTTTTTTGAAAACAGTCCAATTTTGAAATTTCTATATTTTGGAAACTAACAAGTTTACAAGTAAGTCTGTTTGACATTAATTCAAGGTCCCTATCCCCTCTAGCCCCAAAATAAATTTAAAGTCTCTAGGATAAAAACTTGTAAGAGTAGTGTGATAAGGCCGGTTCTACCCATACTCGCGTGTGTGCTTGAATACGTATGGCTATGTTGGAAAAGGTTAGATGGTGGGGGAGGACTAGGGTCGAGTGAGGGGTCGTTTAGATGGTATTTTTTCCGCTCTATTTGATGGTGAGGTTATTTTTTTTAAATGAGTGAAATTTGGAAACGCAATTTGAGGTAAACGTGCGATTTTGACATTTTGGTGATATTTAATGAGGTTGTAAGGCTAGAACGATGTGTTCTTTAGGAACGGAGTGACGTCCTCTTTGCTAAGAATGTGTGTTGGTTTTTTATGTTTGTTTTTTGGATTGGCGCTATTTTGGAAACGGTGAATTTTGGAAAAAAGTTTGTTTGATGTTAATGAAAGGTGGCTATGCCCTCTAAGTGGACAGCAAGTTTCAAGTGTGTAGGAGGAAAAAAATGATAGCCTACTTTCTCGCGAACATTGGCGATAATTGGCGAACGGATGGTCGGATTTTAACAAATGAGGTGTCGTTGGACTCGAGCTGACGGGCGCTTTGCTCTGGACCACGTATTATATTTTTTTATTTTTTTATTTTTTTATTTGAAAAGTAGGTGATAGTTCGAAAACCAAACATTCTAAAAAGTGTTGTATGGGCTTAAACAAATGGCCTGTATGTCCTTTATTTTTTATAATAACACTTTTTTATTTTTACATTTGTTAAAAAGGTTCAATTTTGAAATTTTTATATTTTGGAAACGGTAAAGTTGAGAAAAAAAATTGTTTGACATGAATGGTTAGTATTTACCCCCTGTACCTCGAAAATAAATGTCAAGTCTCTAGGCCAAAAACTGTGCATTTTGAAACTTTTTAAAATTTTTCAAAGAAGGAGTGTTTGTAGACAGGGAGCCAGTAGCGCTGGGCGTGTTTTACAACGAGGCTATTACTAGCCATGGTGAATACAGGAAATGGCTATTTCGAGGGGCAGCAGGGCGAGGGGTCGCTTTTGATATTTTCCTATAACAGATGAATGAAGGTGAATATTTCGAAAATTCCTCATGGCGATCTTTAAAACATGTTAGTAAACATTGACCAGCAACCTGACAAATTCATAATGGTATCAGACGAATAATAGCAAGGCTTTTATAGTCGACAACAACAGAACTGTCTGACTGGCGGCCAGAATGGAAAAACAGAATATCTGCTCGAGAGGCCTGCTTGGAGCCTGGCTGGCTGGGTACAGGATGTGACATGTTATCGCGATTCAGGAATGGGAGCGGCATGCGCAACAGGCCAATGGAAAATTACAGTGACGTAGAGGTCACTTGGAGGTCGAACAATATGACAACGGCGTTAGACATATAACTGTGTAAGTAACGACAACTCCGCCCCCTACCATTACCACAGCCAATTGCCGGGTAAGGGCGTTGAGGGGGAGGGATAAGAGGGTCGAGAAGAGGTGAGGTAAGACAGTATTGAGCTTGTCATTGCACATTGCGTGCCATTCCTGTTTTTAACGTTACTGTGTTAACATATATCTAGTGTCTTATCTGTATAAAAGTGATTGCATTCGTGTGCTTAACCTCAGTTGGTTACTATTTTGGATACATTAGGCTATATATTTGAGGTAAGTGTGGGATTAACACTATTTAGTTTATTTTAATGCTAATTAATGTTTAAATTATTATTGGTTTACCTTTTCATTGATGGATTGTTATTTTTTGTTTTAGATAATCTGCATACCTGGTGTGAGAGACAGAAACCCCATTCCACTCGAACCTAGTAGAAGGCAAACGCAAGGCTTTTTTTTACAAAACCCAGGTAAGATTTTTTAAATTATATAAATATATATATAAACCTATTTTATTTTATTTTTGTTTATGAAAGATGCTATTTGGAATGGATATACTCATGGTGGTTTATTTTATTTCATTTTTAGTGTGTTGGAAAACGCTTGACCACTACAACCACTGCTATGTGTTTGGGACCATTGTTTACGGAGCAGTCTACGTCTGAAAACTGTGGTGAGATTGTTTCTTTTATAAAAATCATATCTTTTGCCACTGCTATGGATACATTAACTTGGGAGCCCCTTGAGACATGTTTTAAAAAGCGTGTGTGCTCTGGCTGCGTAGTGAATGTTAGAGAGAGTTTAATCCCAAAAGACTTTATAGAATCATGTTTTTAAATTTTTAAAGAACAAATTTGTACAGCGCAAAGGCTGCATACGGCCTTAAAGGTCAATACACAACTCGTGTGCGATTTCATATATTGGAAGTAAAATGCAAGGCCTTTTGATAGCCAATAACCTGAACGAGTGGTATCAAAGCCATGTGGTGAATTCCTGTGGTCTGTGGCTGCATATTTGCAGCCGGTACAACATCATGGTTGTTGGCCGGGAAAGTACAAAGCCAAGTTTGATGAATTAAAACAAAATTTAAATTTAATTCGAGTGTCGTTCCCTATGGACTTAACTGAGATCCATAGGTTTGAACAAGATAACTAGGACTTTTCGTTCATGGTATATGGCCTTAATGGTAATGAGATTGTGGGTCCTCTTTATGCCACAAAAGAACGGAAACGACATCACATTCATCTTTTATATCTGTCTGAGGAAGAGGTGAATCACTATTGCCTAATTAAAAGCTTAAGTAGATTGCTAAGCAGCCAAATGTCTAAGGACAAGCGTGCAAAACATATCTGTGACCGTTGCCTCCAATATTTTATAAACCCTACCTCTTTGGAACGTCATGGGGTAGATTGCGTTTCTCGGCAAGCGGTGAGACTGATATTGCCACAAGGGGACAAAGCTATGTTAAAGTTTAAGGACATTCATAAGCGTGACACTGTTCCCTATATGGTGTATGCAGATTTCGAAGCACTCACTACACCCATGGCGGGATGTGAACCAGATCCCACCATTAGCTCAACCACACCCATTCAAAAACATGAACCTTTTGCCATAGGATTTAATGTGGTGTGTGCCTATAAACCCACACAATCCATTTACAAATACCGTGAGGGGCCAGATTGTGCCAGATGGTTTTTTGATGAACTTGTTAAGTTGGTTCATGATGTACAGGAATTACTGGACCACCCAGTACCCATTAGTCTATCGCCAGAATAGCAGCAGCAGTATGAGCATGCCACGACATGTCATATTTGCGAAAAGCCACTGACTGATCTGTGCTGAAGACACCGTTCATGATCACTCACACTTTACGGGAGAATTTCGTGGAGCTGCGCATAGTAAATGCTATTTAAACTTTCCAGCACCTCGTTTCATCAGTGCCTTTTCCACAATCTGGCGAATTATGACATTCAGTTCTTGATTCGTGAATTGGGACATGTCAGAAAGGGCTCGTGTACCATTATTCCCCAAAACCATGAGCATTTTACAGCCCTGACATGGAGGTTGAGCGACTTCAGCATTCGATTTTTGGATTCCTTTAAGTTTATGTTATCGTCGCTAGACAGCCTTGTGACTGGCATCAATGAGGACGAATTAAAAATAGCAGAATGCATTTTAATATTCTTAAGCAATTTTAACTGTGCATTCGGAAAGGTGTATTCCCGTATGATTTCTGCAACTGCTGGGACGTGTTAAAGCAAAGAATACTCCCACCACAAGACAAATGTTACTCGAAACTAACACGTAGTACAGTTTCCGATGAAGACTATGCACATGCATGTCAATTTTGGCGAGAGTTTGATACCAAGACGCTAGGTGAATATGCTATGCAATACCTAAAACTGGATGTATTGCTGCTCACCGATGTGTTTAAAAAATTCCGTGAGTTGTGTCAACACATTTATGGTCTTGACCCGGCTCACTATTATACAAGTCCTGGGCTCTCGTTTGTTGCCGCTTTGAAATACACTCACTGATGTAGGCATGCTTCTATTCTTTGAAAAGGGCATTTGCGGTGGCTTTGTGTCGCTTAGCCGGCGCCATGCCGAAGCGAACAATGTCCACGTGCCTGATTCACCAGACAAACCAGAATCGTACTTAATGTACTATGACGTGAATAATATGTGTGGCTACGCCATGAGTCAGCCTTTGCCCTATGGGAAGTTTGCTAGGCTGACAGAGAAACAAGTGTCAGAATTTGATGTGAACATGGCTAGTCAAGAAACAGGCCGTGGATATGTGCTAGAAGTGGATATTGAATATCCCTCATCCGTCTATGATGGACATGCCGATTTCCCATTCTGCCTTTTGCAAATGGTTCCCCTGACAGTAAAGTGAAAATTGAAAAACTCATGGGAACACTTTATAACAAAAATCGGTATGTGCTACATATCCAAATGTTGGTGCAATGCCTAGCCCAAGGCTTGGTGTTAAAGAAAATCCATAGGGGTATTTCTTTTGCTCAAAAAGCATGGCTTGAACCATATATGCGACTCAACACAGACCACCGACAAATGGCAACACAGCAGATTTTTTTTTAAATTAATGAACAACTGCATCTATGGCAAGTCCATGGAAAATGTCCACGAATACCGCGACATTAAATTGGTGAATGTCTGGGACGGGCGGTGGGGTGCCTGGCTGTACATTGCCAAGCCAAATTTTTAAACGATCAACATTATCGATGAGGATTTGGCCACCATTGAATTGAGTAAGAGCAGCGTGACCATGGATAAGCCCATTTACTTGGGCCATGTCATTTTAGACTTTTCTAAATCGGTCATGTATCGATTCCACTATGAGTTTGCCAAACGCCATTTTGAGGACGTCTCTCTTTTGTATATGGATACGGACTCATTCATTTACCATATTCGCCACTGCAACCCCAATGACGTCATGCGGCAGCATAGTGACTGGTTCGACACCTCTTCCTATAGCGCTGACTACGTGTTTCAACTGCCCATACAAAATAAGAAGGAAATTGGCGTTTTAAAAGATGAATGCGTTGATTCCGTAGGTTTGACCTCGAAAATGTATGCTTATCGCACACTAGACTGTAAGGAAGCCAAAAGAGCAAAAGGTGTACGTAGGGCAGTGGTAAAATTGCTACGTGTAGATGACTTCCTGGCAGTTTTACGCACTGGCAAAGCTATGTCCCATACGCAGTACAGGATACAATCCAGCAACCATCATTTGTATCTTGTGGAACCGAAAAAACGCACCCTCGCCTCCATGGATAACAAACGTGTGTGGGCTGATGAACTGCTCACCAGCCTGCCCTGGGGTTATGATCGCAAGGAGGAGGAGGTGTGATTTTTCTGTTTGTTCGTTTAGGGACATGGCTTTTTGTAACTCGTAGATTTAGTATATTTGTATTTTGTAAATATTGGCTTTTGTCATTGTAAATAGCTAATTTTGTATATAGTATTTTTCGTGTGTAAATAGTGGCAATTCACTTAGGCCATTTGCTCTTTTAAAAAAGTTCTGTGCAACCTTATTTTTTAAAATTTTTCATTGTGTTAGGAATTTGAAAATCCCACATGGTATAGCGTAAATAGTTTGAATTTTTTTAAGCTGTACAAAAGTGTTATTTGTTTTTTTTTGTGTAAATATTAAATGAGCAATAGTAATTATTTAGTAACTTTAATGACTAGTATTTTAATTATTTTTGTAATCGCAAAATGTTAAATTTCAACTAAAAAGTTCTTTTGGGATGAGTGTGCATGTCGAGAATGGCTTTTGGGAATAAAAAAAAGTGGTTGTGTTTGTCCCCAAAGACAGGTATGGTTGTGTGTGAATGTATGAGTATAGAGAGATAACTGGTGTGTATGTATGACCAGAGCAAACACGGTGAGGTAGAGTGGTTGGGTGGGAAATTGTCACATGCATCAAATGGTCAATAGTCGTTTTGTTTTGAATAGTTTTGTTTTGTTTTAAATGAAGCGGTCAATAGATTTTTTTTGTAAAAAAAAAAAGGTCTTATCTGCAGTAGTCGTAGACCTCAACGTTTCTCAAAACACACATAAACACATTGCAGCATCATCATGGTCAAGCACTCGCATCGACATCATTGACAAATCTCAACTTTCAACTTACACCAAATGGAAAAATGTGTAAATAACAAAATGGAAAATCCATGTTTTGATATCACCAAAAAACGCAAAACTTAAAACGGACATTTTAAAAAAGCTGGAAAAGGCCATGTGTGAAATATGCAAATTCAGAAAAACTTCAAACGGACATTGTTAAAAAAGTGTAATCAACAGAATGGAAAATTCATATCATCAAAAAACACAAAACTTGAAACAGACATTTTTAAAAACTCTAAATTGCAAATTGGCAAATGGCAATGTGTGAAAATGTGAAAATGTGAAAATGAAAAATCAGCCCATCAACATCACGATTTATTATAATAAAAAAAAATTGTGCTCTGGTAAACCTTTGTTTTTATTTCATAACCATAGGAAATTGACAAAAGAAAAATAGAATACAAACACATCCCAATTCCTCACTCCTCAATTCCTTAATGTTCATATCCACGCATCATCAACTTTCCTTTCATAGCACTCATGACAATCAGGGCTGCCATCCTCTCACCCACTGAGGAGTCACAGGATGTAAAACGTTGTTTAGCTTTTCCAATAACAATTTATCTGCCACATGTCTTAAACCAGGATGACTATGGCGATAAGAAAGGCCATGTTCTTTGCATGCTTGATCCAAAAGATTAATGGGTACATCACCACGCTGCAAACGTTTTTCGAGACGAGATCCAGGGTCACAAAATCGATAACCTGGAAGATGGATTTCAAAAGGTAAGTATTGAATCACTTTGTCAATGACGTCATTACCAGTACAGGTCTGGCATATCCTTTTCCATCGATGGTGAAAAGGTTTGGTCTTCCTCCTCCTCCTCCTCTGTGGACGATGTTTGTGTTTGTTGTTGTTGTTGCTTTTTCTCGTCATGACACCCGTGGAATGATTCAGCAAAGTCTTTACACGGACTTTTATGACCATAATAATAATAATAATAATATCGTATGGCCTCGGGTGCCTGGTGCAAGCTTTGTTAATTGACACCCAGAGGGTAGCTTGCATGTCGAATTTCGTAGTTCCTTTGAACGCTATGAAAGTCAAGGAGGTTAGATATCTAAGCTCCTTGAAACTACAGCGCATTCAAGTAGAGAATGGAGGAACTTTGTGTTGGCGGAAAATCCCGAGATTAATGTTGCCATTGAACACGGCCTACTGAATTCAAATGGGTTCTTTAACATGCCAACAACGTATGACATGAGTATCGTGATTTTTGTCACCTTCAAAAATCACTTACCGTGGCCAGGGGCGAACCTGCAATCTTGGGGTTGGTAGTCCGACACTATAACCACTCACCCACCGTGGCAAGCTTTTGTGACCATGATACAGTTTCACTGGCTGACAAGTCGCGCACTGACGCATAGAGGGTATTTTTGCCATGGCCACTTGCTTATGATGATCGTAATCCGTACAGGGTTGTAATTCACTCAATACTGGGTCTTGAGTCCAAGTTTTAGGTACATGTTGCCAGATTTCTTTCACTGCGTTGGCGGCCACATAATAAATGAATACTTGGGCAGCGCTAAGAGTTCCTCTTTGGTAAAACTGTCTAGTTTTTTTGCACACAAAGAACTTGCCGATGGCTTCGTCCGTAGCATTGCCTTTCTCCGTGGTATCACGTGCTGTAGATGTTTACACGTCGCTTGTAGAAATCTCACTGGCGTCATTCACAGGTAAATCTTGATTTTTAATTTTGTTCAGCAACTCCCAACAGGCATGGGTGGTTAACCAATGAACGAGATGCCACGCATGCGCTAGGGCTGTATGGGTTATGTTGCCACAGGAACAAGTATCCATGAGCGTTTGCAGGGATGGGCAGCCCAACTCCATGAGGTCGATACATTGACAGTAAGACACCAAAAATGGTTGCAACCATTCACGTTTTTCATTACCTTTCACAAATACCACATTGGCCGAGGACAAGTGTGCTTTCATGACCACGTCCAAATATTTATAGGAAATGGTTCCTTGATTCCAGTTTAAATGCCTAAGATTTTCAATCCACTGGGTTTGTTTACGGTCTTTTTCACACAACAAATCAAAAGCATGGGGCGGTTTAAATAGCAAATGCGTAGCTTGCGATATCCATAAAGTGGTACAATCGATAATGGCCACTTGTTTAAATATAAATTTGTTGTCACCAATTTTAACCCTTGGCAATCCACAATGAGTGTGCGCAACATGTTCACACTTGCCTGGACCAAGTTCAACTGACGACTGACTGACCATTGGCCACTAAAGTGTACACATGACATGGACTTACCTGCCATGCTAGTTTGAAAAAAAATTGAGGTTAGGGTAGGTCAGGGGGACATGAAAAAAATAAGAATTTAAAAATTACATCATTTTATCATCATAACACGTCTTACAAGCTTTTGTCATTTTGGGATAAGGACGATACCAACTGATACAACAATATAGTCTCGTGTGTTAGTAGCGTCCATAACGCCGATGATGTCCCAATGTCTCTAAACTAGGCGTTTTTGATGGTGAGCTGCTCACCGAAGCACTGTTGACACCATACAGTCCGCACGTATCGTAACTTGTTTTTTCATCACCCAGAGGCACGAGTGAGGGGTAGCTTGAATGACAGGGTATACTTCCCACCTCCATTCTGCACAGGTAGGGGCAGGCAGGTGACCAGCGCTGATGTTCCTGCATGGGTCCTTCGTCCTCTTGCCATTGGTCTATGATGATGGGACAAAAGGCACATTTCACTTCATCTCTTATTTTTATATAATAGAAGCCAGCGGCTGCCAAGGCTTGAGGGTTTATGAAAGTCACCGGCCACTTTGCAAAAGTTTTAAAACGTTCTTCCTCAGAGTTTAAATTCATGGATGTGACTTCTCTGGATGCTTTAAAGCAAGACATGACTGAGCGGCTTGGCATGGGTTGACCTGTTATTTATACACTCGTCACTTGGTTGGACAGTGGATCATTGTTGACTTGTTTGTGATGAATAATCAAACAGTAGGCCGTCGTATTGCCTGGTACATTGTCATGCGTTTCAAAATCTAGTCGGATGTCAGTATTGGATGGCTTGACAGACTCTTCCAGGTATGAACAGTCAAAGAAAATCAGTGGCGTTCTTGACTTAAACGCTTGGGGTAGCAGCATGGGACTGTTCTCTTTTTGATAATACGACCATCGAAATTTAGAAAACAAGTCGTACGGGGGACCAAACTTAATTCTTGAAAAATCCAAATCCAGTCCTTCATAGGGAAACACAGCTCCGTTGAGGAAAAGACGTGCATTTCTCAATTGCAGGTGATCGAATTGCGTGGCATCTTTGGTTTGTTGATACTTGCGATTCGTTTGAAATCCCACGATGATGTAGAGAGGTCTCTCTGTATAGCGGGCTGTTTTTAAAGACCAACTGTGTGTGTTAGTGGTGGGCAATGGCGGATACTCATGGAGCGCTCAGCTTCTAAATTTCATGGGTAGAGGCATATCTCTCTTTACCATTTTGAGTATGTCCAGTTTTTTCTTATCTTCAAGGGTGACATGGGGCACTTTCCATAGCATGCGTTGTAGTTGAACTTTGACTCTATGGGGGCATTGTCGGCTCCCTTGAGTGCATTATTATCACTCCTGTCTCTCACCAGATAAAGCACTTGCTTTGCGTTGACCACAATGCGCTGGTGATCTTCGACAAAGCCTAAAATCAGTTAAAGAGGTAAATATCCAGTTAAGGTCCCATCGGTGTGTACCATCCAGTCATTGGTCGAGTCAGGGCACCAACCCACCATGCAAAGTGTTTTACCTTTTTTCACTATAAGAGGGGTATAGTTTCATGACACTGGAAATACCCACATTTCGAGTGCTATCCACCACGATATCGTTAATCACGTAACGCACTTCAGAAAATAGAAAGGCAAAAGCATGGTTGGCTAATATGGATGTGGTGAGTGTAGAGCCATCGGCTTTGGTGAGCCGACCTTCAATCTGAATGACACTTTCTTGCGGTAGGGAGTAAATATCTTGGTTGTTGATAACAAATTGAATTTCATCATTGTTATTGAGTCCAGGTGTTTGAGCTTGATAGGAATGGAGATCAATTCTTACCACTCCTGGTTGCTCCTCGATGCGATTCGCTACCTCTAGAATATAATTCATCAAGGAGGTTGACGTGGTAACCCAAATGCTGTAAAATCTGCTTGTCTTGAGATATTAACGTGTATTCACGTGGCAAACAACTAACACCATTCCTAGACGGTGTTGTTGCTTTATACACAAACTTCATAGTGGCTTTGGCACCAACTTGTAAGTCACTGGTGTGGTAGAATGCAGATCAATGAGTTGTTGATCTCTATTGATCAGTCTTAATGTTATATTACTAATACCATCGACAGCCACAGAACGAAAAAGCATCACTGGAGGGTTTTCACGAATAATATAGCCATTGGGCGATGTCACAATAAAGTCATAAAGCGAATGCGATGGTTCTTGATTGGTGTACACATGGCTAATAATATTACACGTCACCGACACATGATGGTCCTCAATGAATTTCACTTCATGGTCCGATTCATGTTTTTGTTGGGCTCTAACACGCGTGGTTTAAATTCTAGTAATGGACCAACGGAATCGGGGCGTGTTTTAAAGTCAATTGTGAATGTAGAGAAAATACTGCAGCGATGAGTGTTGGTATTTCCTACAAGTTCAAACTTGCGCGTTCCATCCAGAAATGACTTTAAACCATATTCATTGATCAACACCACGTAAATGTGTTCATAAATATCATCGATCGTATATCCATAAGAGTTCAGGGTGAGCACACAATCATCATAGTAAAACGTGTTGTTGACATTTTCACGTATGTTGTATATTCGATTGTACGTTTCAAGTGAATCAAGTCCTAAACCATAAGGTCTCTCACTCAATTCGTTGGGCTGGTAAAAGTCTAGGCTGACTTCGGGTACACGTCCGTGCAGTGTAAACGTTTTACTTTCTGCCGACATACTGTTGACGTTTTTGCTTAAGCTGCGTCTTATATAAAGAAAATAAAAACAATCGTCCACACTGTTGGCTGTTAAACGTTTGCTCACGTTTCACATTATAATATATCTTGATCCTGCTTCCAAAATAGGTCACTAGTTCCATGGGCGGGGGCAAATTCCCAAAACTGTCCAAGTACCATACGGTGGATCCCTCTTTGACATAAGCTACATAATGCGTTCCTGGTCCTCGGTGATCATCCAAATTGACAACAGCACATTCCTGATTCCAGGGTAGAGGGGGTAATTGGTTTCGCATAAACACACATCGAAAATCAGAAAGTTTTATATGTTTAGTATAGCTTTCCACTTGTTGATGCATCAGGGCATGTCTTGCTATGGCTGAGGTTATTTTTTTATATTTCGAAATGGTGAAGTCCCAAATCCTTGTTGATAAAAGGCTGGCTTTAAATTGGCATGTCTAGCCCCCATAGCAATGGCTTCCATCGTTTCATTATGTCGTTGACTTTCTTTGAGATGTTGCTTGCCCTGCTGTGAGGCTTTGATGGTCTTCACCACCGCACTGACATCGCCCAAAATTGAACCCAGAGCAGCCAAACCGGCAAATAATGCAGGTAAAAATCCAGCTCGTTTGGGGACGGGAATCACTCGCCCTTGTTTTGATCCCTGTCGCTGACGTTTTGGAATAACGCGTCTTTGAGCTGCTCGAAGGGCTTTTCTTATGGTCAATACATTATTTTTTCTTTTTTTTCTTTCGCAAGGGCTTGTCTACGAATGTCTTAAGCCCATGCTTTGCCAAGGACAGGGTCTTATTTTTAGTCTTTTTAGTCTTTCTCAACACATACCTTTGTTTCACCATGATGATGATGACCAACAACCATTCACAAGAAAGTTCAAGTCACAACTAACGTCTGATTGTTATTTCATGGCTGTATATTCCAATTCCACATAAAGTGGGAAATCGTTTATGGTTTTTCCCGCTTGCTTTTCATCCCATGTCAACATGAGATGAAAGGATAATTCGTCACCTGCATTGACCATTTGATGGTTATGGATCAACATCCGATGACCGAATGTCTGTATTTGTAAATGGTTTTCATCAGGCATTGCGTATTTAATGTGAATGGTTCCATTATAGTGTAATCGTTAGTGGTTTAAACCCGAAGCAAACACATAGGTCAAGTGCTGGTCATGGACTAGCGGTAAATGATTTCTGTCATTCGCAGGTTTTTCATTTGTCAGATACACTTAAAATACAGACGGGATAAATTTATAAAGCCTTTTCATTTCATAGGTCACGTAACGCTTGGTACATACATCGTCTTCGTTTGCGGGTCTTCCACGTGAATAATCCGATGGTGATTAGCGCTATAGCCATTCACTGTAAGCTGAGGCACTTTATCATAAAATTCATACGCCTTGTTATCCACATAAGTTTGTAGAAACGTCTGTTGACACTTGAGGATATTTTACATGGGTTAACCGCTTTCCCTTAAAGTCGTAATCTCCCTGTTTTGTGCGTGGCACTACTGTCCTATCCACATAGTGTTTATCAGCAGGATCTGTTTCTTGTTTAGGATCATGTATGGGGTCAGACCTAGCTTTGGCCATCAACGCACGTCCAAAGACATCCATCGTCAACCTGTAGTACCAGTATACTGTTTCTATGACAAGGCTCGGTGCCATGTATACAGACAGCCTGCTAGCCTCTCTAAGCCTTAATTGAAGTGAAGATTATTAATCAGCAAGAGTCATTCCCCGTGGGGGACATGGTTTCCATCTCTGCCCCACATCACGTGAACAACGCCATGGTTCACTGTTTCCATCTTCCATTCGCTGCATCATTGTGGGGCCTTCCGTCTGTAGGAAGACCAATCTTTTGCTTAGGCTCATTACAGCGCCCAATGGTCTGCCTTTTCAAAAATAGTTTTTGCAAAATCTCTCTACCAACCCCTCTACGTGTTTCTGGATCAAGTCATGTCTGGATTACAAAATGAGAATATGGGTTATTTTACATTTTCCATGCAAGAAAATGTTATTTTACCGGATGAGGTAAAGCCTGATTCACTCATGATTTTCGATGATGTATCCACTGAACGACAAAGCATCATTCAAAGCTATTTGAGCATGGGTCGACACAAACATATCGATTGCTTCCATCTTGGACAAATGTATTCTAAAATGTCCAAACAGTTGATTCATGACAATGCCAATGTCATTGTTTTATTTCGCCAGGACGAGAAGAACAGGTCCTCACATTTATA
Source organism: Meconema thalassinum (assembly GCA_946902985.2). NCBI lineage: Eukaryota > Metazoa > Arthropoda > Insecta > Orthoptera > Tettigoniidae > Meconema > Meconema thalassinum. The sequence goes on from OX336398.1 coordinate 211,780,879, forward strand.
ATGAGCATGTGAATCCGGATATCACCTTTCAAATGTTTACTGAAATTTGTGCCAAGTGCTGGAACACTCATTGCCATGCCTGTTTGGTCATTGACAAACAAAGTGAACGCAATCAGGGACGGTATCGCTTAAAGTTCGATCATTTTATTGCTATTTAAGGCACTGTCTCATTCCCTGGCAAGTCATTTGTCAAGAAACCATGGCGTTAGCAGAGAGTCAATTGAAAAAGCATATTATTAGAGCAAAACATACTATTCGCCAACAGTTTCGTCAATTGAAACAATCACGTGCAGATCATGCTTTGTTTATTCAACAACATTTAGCACCTCCGCTAAAAGCCATGTTGAAACCCTCTTTCAAGCCATCTGAAACGCTTCCCACCATTTCACAAGCCACTCAGACACACCACGAGGACCCTTAGGAAGAGGAACAGGAACAGGAAGATTTGTCTAGTGTTAGCGAAGTTGAGGATGACGAGGAACAGGTGTTTACGCCTCAAAAAATGGCCTCACCCCTTGCAGGGTTTTTCAGAAAAATGAAATCCTTGGCCATGGTCGAAACACCTTGCCCTTCCAGATCGTCTCCGTTTTCATATCTCTTGGCCTCCCCTCAACATAAAGCTCAACTGAAAAACATTTTAATAAAATATTATGGATCAACACTGGAACCCTATTTCACCGATCTATTTATTGGAAACACAGATACCATGTATGGTGTTCGCTATGAGGATGATAGTTTTAAAATTGGAGATTCATCCATTAAATTTGCTCGTACTAAAGCTGTCGTTAAGAACATCAATGAGAAATTAACGCCAGGGCTGTTAAAGCTGCTCTTCTCTCGCACCCCCTCTTCCCATGATTATACACCAGAGGACCTTGGCAAATATAAATCCATTTTATTGGACACCCATGCCCACAAAATACAGTATGATCCCGCTCTACAAGTGAATGCCAATATATCTCAAATATATAAAACCATCATTGCAAAAATGTTTCCCACCAGTCAAAGTGGTCGTCGTAAATTGTCCGCTTCGGGAGTGACATTTAAACCCCTTGTTGATGTTACCTACTGGCACAATCCCAATAAGCTTGTCCAGCGGCTACAGTTGTTGCATGCTTCACGTCAAGCCGGCCATACCGGCCACGATTGCGAAATTTTAGAAATTGAATAAGAACTTCGAAATACCAAAATTATTGTTTAAGCCCTCACCCATTAAAATGAGTATTGCTCACGAGTTGCATCGTCCAGCTAGGCGTCACTATCCGCGACTCAAGGTGATTTCACGAGGTGTGGATGAACTTTGGCAGGCTGACTTGGTTGAAATGATGACCTATGCTAGCGTTAACAACGGTGTACGCTATATGTTGACCGTCATTGATGTGTATTCCAAAATGGCGTTTGTTGAACCTGTGCGTCGCAAGTTTGGTCCACTAGTCACCATGGCCTTTCAACATATAATTCAACAATCCAAACGTCAACCTCAGTTACTACAAACCGACCAGGGAAATTAATTTTTCAACAAGATTTTCCCCAGTTTTCTCAAATCTAAGGATATTCACCATTTCACCACGTACAACAATCTCAAATCCAGCGTGGACGAGCGGTTTAACCGAACATTGAAAACGCATATGTGGAATGCGTTTAACGCTCAGGGCACTTATCGCTGGTTGAAAATGTTACCAGAGCTAGTGCCACGTTACAATGACACCAAACATAGAACCATTGAGACCAAGCCACGCCCCGTGACCAAAAATATTCAGCTATTGGATAAACTGTTTAACCCCATAAAAACAGCAGACCCTAAACGTCACCGACTGAAAATTGGGGATTTTGTTCGTGTGAGCAAATTTAAATCTGCCTTCAATAAGGGCTACACACCTCAATGAGGGACCGAACTATTTCGAATTCGTCAAGTCAACTTGGACAGCCCAGTCACCTCTTTACTCGAGGACCTCAACCATCAACCTATAAAAGGTAGATTTTACCTCCGTGAACTTCAGAAAACTGCGTTTCCTTAACATTATCTTGTGGAAAAAGTGTTGAAACAAAGAGGAAATAAACTATATGTCAAATGGTTAGGATTCAACTCTACCTTTAATTCTTGGATCAATAAATTACATGTTGTGTAAACCTGTGCACTTTTTATTTATTTATTTTATTGAATCATGTTGTACGAGAGCCATGTGTATGGCGCTCCGCGCTTTATGCATATCCATACATTTTTTTCTTTCTGTCTCCACACCTGCGTCTCACTCGTTTACTCCATGTTGACATACAACTCGTTCAGCTATTAGCTGTCATGGGTTCTCCAATCCTCCCCTCACCTCTCCCCGTACCGCTGGCCCCGCCTCTCACCGCTCTGCAGTGGTCACGTGATTTCATGTTCACTCTTTGTGTCTGCCCTTTCCCCACTCCCTTTTCCTCTCTGCGGACCCTGCCTGCTGCTGCTGCTCTGCTCGGGGCCTGGCTGGCTGACAGGATGTGAAATGCTATCTCCGTTACTGAGTTGAAACATTGTTCCAACCTGTTATCGCTACCCAACAGTGTAGTCAGCTTGACTGACATTCCATTCTCTTAGCTGACCAGCTTGAGCCGACCAGACCCCAAGTGGATTTTTCTTTCTTGGCTCGTCATTCTAACATACAAAGCATGTTCTTCAAGTTGTTGACAACTTCGCCTCACACCATTATTATTATTATTATTATTATTATTATTTGTCAATGACCTTATTACTAACATGTTTTAAAGATTGCCATGACGGATTTTCGAAATATTCGCCTTCATTCGTTCGTCATATAGGAAAATATCAAATCGACCCCTCGCCCTGCTGCCCCTCGAAATAGCCATTTCCTATATTCACCATGGCTAGTCATAGCCTCGTTGTAACACATGCCCCGTGCTACCAGCTCTCTGTCTACAAACACTCTTTATTTAAAAATTTTAAAACGTTTCAAAATGCACAGTTTTTAGTCCTAGAGACTTGACATTCATTTTCGAGGTACAGGGAGTAAATACCAACCATTCATGTCAAACTAACTTTTTTGTCAACTTTACCGTTTCCAAAATATATAAAATAAAAATAAAACTTTTTTGAAAAAAATGTAAAAAATAAAAAAGTGTTTTTATAAAAAATAAAGGACATACAGGCCATTTGTTTAAGCTCATACGACACTTTTTAGAATGTTTGAGTTTCGAACTATCACCTACTTTTAAAAACAAAAATTTTCAAAAAAATTAAAAATATAATACGTGGTCCAGAGCAAAGCGCCCGTCAGCTCGAGTCCAACAACACGTCATTTGTTAAAATCTGACCATCCGTTCGCCAATAATCGCCAATGCTCGCGAGAAAGTAGGCTATCATTTTTTTCCTGCTACACCCTTGAAACTTGCTGTCCACCTAGAGGGCATAGCCACCTTTCATTAACATCAGACAAACTTTTATCCAAAATTCACCGTTTCCAAAATAGCGCCAATCCAAAAAACAAACATTTTCAAAAAAAATACCAACACACATTCTTAGCAAAGTGGACGTCACCCAGTTCCTAAAGAACACATCGTTCTAGCCTTACAAGCTCATTAAATATCATCAAAATGTCAAAAACGCACGTTTACCTCAAATTGCGTTTCCAAATTTCACTCATTTAAAAAAAATAACCTCACCATCAAATAGAGCGGAAGAAATACCATCTAAACGACCCCTCACTCGACCCTAGTCCTCCCCCACTACCTATCATTTTTCCAACATAGCCATACGTATTCAAGCACACACGCGATTATGGGTAGAACCGGCCTTACCACACTACTCTTACAAGTTTTTATCTTAGAGATTTGGAATTTATTTTGGGGGTAGAGGGGGTGGGGACCTTTAATTATTGTCAAACAAACTTATTTGTAAACTTGTTATTTTCCTAAATATAGAAATTTCAAAATTGAACTGTTAAAAAGACATAAAAAATAAAAATATATTTAAAAAATAAAGGTCATAGTGACCATTCGTTTGAACTACTGGACAACGTTCTATCATGTTTCGTTTTCAAACTATCGCCTACTTTCAAAAACAAAACAAAATTTAAAAAAAATTAAAAATATAACAAGTCATCCATAGGAAAGGGGGCCTCAGGCCGAGTCCTGCGACACCTCATTCGTTAAAATCCTACCATGCGTTCGAGAGATATTGGCTTAGACTCACGTGGCGGCCATGACACTGGTTAGAACCCGTCGTACCCCCCTACTAGGGTCTTTCATATAAAGTAAGAACGGCAAGCAGCAGTTTTGTTATTCGCTGCTGCTGCGTCCTTGGCCGAGCTTGTGGAGCGCCATGGCCCCCTGCCGTACTATTGAAAGCGCGCGCTTAGTACATACGAGGCTGTTTTCTTTTCAATTTCCGATGGACTGTATCAAAATAACAGATTGGCATACCAAACTGATTTTACTACTGAACGTTTGCTTGTTTTATTCTTATGTCTCAACATAATCGCCACGGTGGGTGAGTGGATAGCGTGCCGGTCTACTCACCCCAAGTTTGCAGGTCCGCTCCTGGCCGTGGTAAGTGATTTTTGAAAGGCGGCAAAAATACGACACGCGTGTTATACGATGTTGGCATGTCAAAGAACCCATTTGAATTCAGTAGGCCGTGTTCATAATGGCAAAATTAATCTTGGGAGTTTCCGCCAACACAAAGTTCCTCATTTCTCTATTAGAAGCGCTATAGTGTTAAAGGAGCTTACATATCTAACCTCCTCGACTTTTTTTAGTGATTCAAGGAACAACGAAATTTGAGATGCAAGCTACCCTCTGGGTGTCAAATTACAAACCTTGCACCCGGCATCCGAGGCCATACGATATTATTATTAATATCGCCAATACGATTGAAACATTTGTCGTATCGTTACACCAGCTTTCCAATGCCCTCGGCAAAATATTCTGCCGCCACTGAGGGGGGTACGTCTGGACAGCCTCCTATAGTTCTTCCTTTTTGGCTAGGCGTTGCCGCCCAACCATACCTTCAATTCTTGAAAAATGTGAAAATCTTTTACGACCACACTGTACCAACGTTACGATAGACTTTTACAAAGAATTCAAGTGTGAAGTTTTGGACCATCTGCCGTATAGTCCAAACCAGCACTGAATGATTTTCACCTTTCTCGAGAATTGAAGGTATGATTGGGCGACAACGCCTCGTCAAAAAGGAAAAACTTCAGGAGACTCTCCAAATGTACCCACCTCAGTGGTGGTAGAATATTTTGTCGAGGGCTTTGGAAAGTTGGTGTAACGATACGACAAATGTTTCAATCGTTTTGGTGATTATGTTGAGACATATGAATAAAACAAGCAAATATGTTGTAGGAAAATCAGTTTGGTATGTAACTCTGTTATTTTTACACAGTCCATAGGAACTTGAGGAGAATAACAGCCCTCGTGTATACTATGCGTGCGTTTTCAATAGTACAGCAGGGGGCCTTGCGCGCCACAAGCTCGGCCTTGGCCACCGCAGCAATGAATAACTAAACTGCCGCTGCCGTTCTTCTTCGCGGAGCCTACAGTTAACGGAACACGTTACCCAGACTTGTTGTGGAGCAGTATTTTGTGCCACAACAGCTTCCTCGTGACGTGATCTTTCAGCAAGGTAGTGCACCATGCTATTTTGTGAAACTTGTGAGGGGTTTCTTGAATCGTGAGTTCCCAGATCGCTGGATTGGGAGAGGTAGTCCATCAATTGTATGGCCCTCTAGAAGCCCCGACATTAGGCCACTTGATTTTTTCCTGTGGGGGTTTGTCAAGAATCAAGTGTACCAGACATCAGTCCGGGACCTACCAGATCTGCGTCTTTGCATTCGTGCAGCTATCGCAAATGTTACGCCTACAATTCTGCAGAACACTTGGAGAGAAGTGGAATGCAGATTACAGGTCTGTCGCGCCACTAATGGTGCACGTATCGAGATGTATTAAGTACGTAAAGAAACATGTTGAGTTACCCTATCGTAGAAACAAACCGCCGATAAATATCTCCACTACTTCTCAACTTATTAAATTTTATATTATTATACATTTAACCCGGACAACTTGTATTATTGGAGGCTAAGCTTGGATGCAACATAAAATTCACAAAATTTTCAATATGACTATTATATCTCCTCTTATTCCCGTATATAAGGAGTCGTAATGAAGTCAGTTCGTATATGCTTTCCTTGGAACAACTTCATGAGATATATGAAGCTCACAGACACATGAGCTGCATGGTGGTGACTGCCTGGCTGCCGCACCGATTGCTGGGCACGACACCAGTCGCACGACCTGGCTGCCTTGTGTAATAGGGTGGAACGTTAGTATAGGGCAAAAAATAGTTTTCTGTAATACCCATTCTAATAGTGATTAAAATTTGTCTTTTTATGTGAGAAGTTATCCTTCAAAGTTTTATTGTGATAGAACCACATCTTGAGGTGCCGCAAATGCCTTGAACATTATTAGCCTACTTTCGATTTTTGCAAAAAATGAAAGTAGACTTATGAGATCAACACAGGGCGAGAAAAAGTGTGTCTGTCTGTGTGTATGTGTGTGTGTGTGTGTGTGTGTGAGTGTGTGTACTCTGAATGTCTGTCCCCCCCCCCCCCTATCAATTCGAACACGGTGAACGCGAATTGACAAAATTTGGTACAAAGGTAGCACTAGCAAAGGACACCTCAGTGTCATGTTATATATCGCCGCCATGTTGACGGAAACGTAATGGCGGCCACACAAATGTTCAAAGCTTAAATCAAATTACGACTAACCTAATCATTCGATCTCTGCCAAATTTTGCAACAACATACCTTTATAGAGGAAGCATCCTTTGACCAAATTAATAGGTCATTAGCCTAATAGTTTGCGGATGGCGGCCATCTTTGTGTGAAAATCGATTCCCCCTATTAAGATAATGCAAACACGGTGAAACCGAATGGAACGAAATTTGGTACAGAGGTAGCACTAGCAAAGGGCACCACAGTGTCATGTTTTATATTGCCGCCATCTTGACAGAAACGTAATGGCGGCCACACAAATGTTCAAAACTTAAATCAAATTACGACTAACCTAATCATCCGATCTCTACCAAATTTTGCAACAACATACATTTATGGAGGAAGCATCCTTTGACCAAATTAATAGGTCATTAGCCTAATAGTTTGCGGATGGCGGCCATCTTTGTGTGAAAATCGATTCCCCATATTAATTCAAACACGGTGAAACCGAACGGAATGAAATTTGGTACAGCGGTAGCACTAGCAAAGGGCACCTCAGTGTCATGTTTTATATCGCCGCCATCTTGACGGAAATGTAATGGCGGCCACACAAATGTTCAAAGCTTAAATCAAATTACGACTAACCTAATCATCCGATCTCTACCAAATTTTGCAACAACATACATTTATGGAGGAAGCATCCTTTGACCAAATTAATAGGTCATTAGCCTAATAGTTTGCGGATGGCGGCCATCTTTGTGTGAAAATCGATTCCCCATATTAATTCAAACACGGTGAAACCGAACGGAATGAAATTTGGTACAGAGGTAGCACTAGCAAAGGGCACCTCAGTGTCATATTTTATATCGCCGCCATCTTGACAGAAACGTAATGGTGGCCACACAAATGTTCAAAGCTTAAATCAAATTACGACTATCATAATCATCCGATCTCTACCAAATTTTGCAACAACATACCTCTAAGGAGGGAGCATCCTTTGACCAATCTAATAGGTCATTAGCTTAATAGTATGCGGATGGCGGCCATCTTTGTGTCAAAATCGATTCCCCTATTAATTCCAAGACGGTGAAACCGAATGGAACGAAATTTGGTACAGAGGTAGCACTAGCAAAGGGCACCTCAGTGTCATGTTTTATATCGCCGCCATCTTGACGGAAATGTAATGGCGGGCACACAAATGTTCAAAGCTTAAATCAAATTACGACTAACCTAATCATCCGATCTCTACCAAATTTTGCAATAACATACCTTTATGGAGGAAGCATCATTTGAGCAAATTATTAGGTCTAATTAGCCTAATAGTTTGCGGATGGCGGCCATCTTTGTGTGAAAATCGATTCCCCCTATTAAGTTAATGCAAACACGGTGAAACCGAATGGAACGAAATTTGGTACAGAGGTAGCACTAGCAAAGGGCACCACAGTGTCATGTTTTATATTGCCGCCATCTTGGCAGAAACGTAATGGCGGCCACACAAATGTTCAAAGCTTAAATCAAATTACGACTAACATAATCATCCGATCTCTACCAAATTTTGCAACAACATACCTTTATGGAGGGAGCATCCTTTGACCAATCTAATAGGTCATTAGCGTAATAGTTTGCGGATGGCAGCCATCTTTGTGTCAAAATCGATTCCCCCTATTAATTCGAACACGGTGAAACCGAATGGAACGAAATTTGGTACAGAGGTAGCACTAGCAAAGGGCACCTCAGTGTCATGTTTTATGTCGCCGCCGTCTTGACAGAAACGTAATGGCGGCCACACAAATATTCAAAGCTTAAATCAAATTACGATTAACCTAATCATCCGATCTCTACCAAATTTTGCAACAGCATACCTTTATGGAAGGAGCATCCTTTGACCAAACTAATAGGTCATTAGGCTAATATTTTGCGGATGGCGGCCATCTTTGTGTGAAAATCGATTCCCCCTATCAATTCGAACACGGTGAAACCGAATGGAACGAAATTTGGTACAGAGGTAGCACTAGCAAAGGGCACTGCAGTGTCATGTTTTACATCACCGCCATCTTGACGGAAACGTAATCGCGGCCACCCAAATGTTAAAAGCTAAAATGTAATTATGACCAACCTAATAATCTAGTCTCTACAAAATTTTGCAACAACATATGTTTATGTGGGAAGCATATTCTGACCTAACTGCAAGATCATCAGCCCAATAGTGTGCAGATGGTGGCCAAGTATGTTTGCTAAGCGATTCCCCCTATCATTTCAAACACGGTGAAACCGAATTGAACAAAATTTGGTACAGAGGTAGCACTTGCAAAGGACACCTCAGTGTCATGTTTTATATCGCCGCCATCTTGACGGAAACGGAATGACGGCCACCCAAATGTTAAAAGCTTAAATCAAATTACGACCATCCTAATAATTGGATCTCTACCAGATTTTGCAACAACGTACCTTTTTGTGGAAAGCATCTAATGACTGACTACAAGGTCATCAGCCCAATAGTATGCAGATAGCGGCCACGTATGTGTGCAAATCCATTCCCCATATCAATTCAAACACGGTGAATCCGAATTGAGTGCATTTTTTATACAGGTAGCTCTAGCAAAGGGCACCTCATATTCATGTTTAATATCCGTATAGCACGTATTTCAACAAGCTACTATAACCAACATTCAATTATACTCCTTGAAAAGGACAACGAGTTATAACAGTACCCATGCATCTAGGTGAAAGTAGGCTACATGTTCTTTACTGAACATCTTGTTTTTTTGTATTTAAATTTTCACATTTTCTAGAATTTTATATGTTATTTTATTGATGGTTTTTTATGTTTATTATTTCAATTTGATTAAAACTACGCCTAAAATAATGCAAAAAATTCCAATTTGCTGTCCATCATCATTTTATAGGCCCACTTAGCAGGCATTAAAACATGAAAAAATAAAGGTTTTTCTTAAAAAAATGTATTTTTTTGTCTTTTGTACACTTACACTCTGAGAGCAACTTGCACTTGCAAGATGCTATATCAAAAAGACGCTTACTTTCATTAAAAAATTTGTCTACAGCTAAATCATAATTTTCTGTGCCATTTCTTCCCTTTGATTTCTATATATTTCTATACTTGTCATGATATGCTTTTCCCATTTGCAACATACGGGCACGAGACACTGTAGGAATTGATGCTTTAACCCACACATTTTCAACTTTCTCCATTATAATATCTAATATCTCACTCACCGTTGGCTCTTTTGTTGATATATCTCATTTCAACTCATGTCGAATATAAAGGAAATTCTTCATGACATCATCATAGGTTGGTAAATAAGTATCACTCAATATTTTAGGATGACCGAAAATGGGACATTCCCACTGAAGTCTAGTCTGAACTCGCTTTGACAACATCTCTGCCATCTCATTAACAAAAAATGTGTAAGTATTATGCAAATACACTTCTTCTTCTTCTTCTTAGCGTTATCCCGTAGGAACGGGGTCCGCTTTTCGGATCAATGCACGCCATTTCTTGCGATCTAATGCTTCGCGTGATTTCAAGTTTCTTGATCGTAAATCGGCGTTAATGGTGTCGAGCCACCGCAATTTCGGTCTCCCACGCTGTCTCTGGCCGTCGACCGTTAGATGGTAGGCCGAGCCGATGACTGAACTTTGTGGTGCACGGACAACGTGCCCATACCAACGGAGTCTCCATTCCTGCATTTTCTCATTGATTGGAGCCACGCCAGCTGTATGTCGAATCGTTGTGTTGGGGATATGGTCGAGCAGAGATATGTCTAATGATCTTCGCAGCATCCGCATTTCCATGACATGAAGTGAGTGCTCAGCACTTCTAGGTGCTGGCCAACACTCTGTACCATATAATGCAACTGGTCTCACCATTGTGCGGTATATCTTTGATTTTAAGCGGATAGGCATCTTCTTATCACAAAGAACACCGGTGACATCTCTGAATCGCATCCAAGTCGCATTGATTCGTGCTCGCACAACTTCATTCACAGAGCTGTCGCCATTCAATCGTGAGCCTAGGTATCGGAATGTATTTACCTTGGTAAGAGGAGCTCCATTAATACCTATAGTTCCAGGGGATGGAATCGTTTCGAGGTATTCAGTCTTGTGGATGTTCAAACGAAGACCAAATCCTTGCAGACGATCATGCCATGTCTGCACTTGGGTTTCAAGATCCATCCTGGAGTCTGCCGCAATCATCACATCATCAGCGTATAGCAATGTCCATGGGACACACTTCTGCAGGTCTCGCGTTATGGAATTCATGACGATAACAAAGAGCAGGGGAGACAGAGCTGAGCCTTGATGAACCCCAACTGTCACAGGGAAGCTGTCAGTCAGTCCTGCAGGGCATCGCACGTGGCTTTTGGTGTTGTTGTACAGCATTTTTATCCAGTTTATATACATTTCTGGAACTTGATGATCTCGGAGAGCGTACCAAATCATCTGGTGTGGTACTCGATCAAATGCCTTCTCGAGGTCAAGGAAAGCAAGATGTAGTGGCCTCCTCTTCTCTCGGAATTTCTCCATCAGCTGGCGCACAGCAAAGATTGCGTCTATCGTGCCACATCCCTTGACAAACCCACATTGATTTGCTGAGAGCTGTACGATGTTCCTCAGCCTATTGTCTAGGATACGTTCGAATATTTTCATAGTGTGGGAGAGAAGTCTAATTGGACGGTAATTGGTACATTCAGCTGGGTCACCCTTACCCTTAAAGATAGGTACTGTGATACTAGTTGACCAATCTGTAGGTATTTGACCACAGAGAATAATTGAATTGAAAAACTCTGTCAGCCAGGTGGTCGCGTTGTCACTAAGTTCCTCAATTTTCCAGATGTCTGCAGGAAGGTCATCTAGCCCTGGGGCCTTTCCATTTTTCATGCTACGAATGGCAACTTTGACTTCATCTTCAGTGATACAAGGTACTGGTCCAGCTGTAACATTGTTGTCTGGTATTTGTGGGTGAGGGAATTCAGTGTTGAATACTTCACTAAAATACTCTCGCCAACGGTGCAGAATCATCTTGCTATCGTGAAGTCGTCGACCATTCTTATCCTTCACACACATATAGTGTTCTATATCCTGACCTGCTCTACACCGTGCTCGGGCTAGTCGGTAGATAATTTTGTCTCCGTCTTTAGTTGTCAGTTGATCATATAAATGTTTGTAGTGATCTACTTTAGCCTCAGCAACTGCTATTTTTGCCTCCTTCTTAGTAGCTTTGTATTTCAGGAGATTCTCCTCAGTCGGTGATGTTCGCAACTGTTTAAAAGCTGCTTTTTTTTCATGCACCATTTCCTGTACCTTGTCTGTCCACAACCACGTCTGTTTGTCAATTCTACGTGTGCCGGGCTGTGTTACACCAAGCTCAGATTGAGCTATACTAGTTACGCAGTTGTTGAATGATGCCCAAGTATAATCCGTATTTACAGAATCAACTGGAGGGAACACAATCTTCTCACTGAATGCCACTTTATGGTCTTGTAGCTTCCACCATTTGATTTTGGCATGACCTTTCACATAGGGTTTTCTTATGTAACCTTTCATTCTAAGATCGGTAACTAGCAGTTTATGTTGAGGGGCTAAACATTCAGATGGTATGACCTTAGTGTCTATGACAATTGGGAAATCCTACGAAGTAGTGCATAGTCAATCTGAGTATTGTGCCCTCCGCTAGTGTAGGTGATCAAGTGTGATTTGCGTTTCTTAAAGAAGGTGTTAGTGATAATTAGATCATTTGCTTCGGCAAATTCAAGGATCCTGTTCCCGTCTTCATTTCTGAGATCATAGCCAAAATTTCCATGGCATTCATACCCCTCGCTGGTACTGCCAACATGTCCATTAAGATCTCCACAAAGTAGAAATAGGTCTTCTTCATTGCACGTTGTAACGGCATCTTGAAGTTCGTTCCAGAATGTGTCTATAGCTGTCTCATCACAGCCTGTCTGTGGGGCATACGCTGAAAATATATGTATACGGCGAGTTGGGGTGTCGATAACTGCTGACATGAGACGATCGGAGTAGCGATGTACAGCTGATACTTGGTTGCGAAGTTTTTCATTCACTACAATAGCGACTCCCTGGCTATTAGTCGTACCATGATAGATCAACTTATACCCTTCTCCAATATCTCTAGATTTCTGCCCTTTCCACCGTGTCTCTTGTAGACACGCCAGATCTACGCAACGAGATTTTAGGATTGCTGCCAATTCGCGACTGCGACCTGTCAATGTCCCAATGTTCCAGGAAGCAATACGCAATGGTTTATTTTGGACTCGCTTCTTTAACCAATTTCGTCCTTGAATTGGTAGCCCTTGCTCTCTTCTCACGTTGGCCGGGCGAGACCATCGCGCGTCGCTTTCGGGGGACGCCCTAGCATTTTCCGATAATTCAACTTGTGCCATTGATCCATGAGTTGCGACGGTGATTAACCGACCGGCCTGTCGCCCGGGCCTGTCATCGGGCATTTTAACGCTACTGCCAGCATATAATTCGGCCGCCCCTAACATGGGGTACAGACGCCGTTTGTAGCCGCCCGCTCCGGATCAGACGCTACAGCTGATATCTGCCCTCAAGTGAGGACGATACCTTGTACTCAATCCCGAGCACTGGGCTGCCCCTTCCGCCATCTACACTGTACCAGAGAATATCCCCTCCACTGTAGCTGCCGTTGAGGTCTTCACCGTAACCCTGGCAAAGGACCCTTACATGGTACTACCAGCCGGGTCAGCTGGCCCAAGGTTTTTTCTAAGAGGTGTTACTCCTCTATCACTCCCCCTTTGTCCTGACTTGTGACAGGCAGAGCCTGGCTGCCCAAAATAATGGGTCCAGGTTGGTGGGGTTTTATGCAAATACACTAAAGGTCTATTAACAAATTATTTCCTGACACTGCCAACACGATCGAAATTAATCATTCACAACTTGCACTTCACAACAACTACTTGTGTCTCACACCAATACTTGGACTGAACTGACCTCTGAGGCATAGAGAGACAAGTCGAGACATGAAACGGTACATTCCCACTCCCACATACTTGCTGCAGGCAAGCAGTAACACGCTCCCCCCTCCACTCATCCCGTGCATACTATGTCACCACATTGATCAGCTGTTAGCTAGTTCATCTTAGTCACCTAAAACTGCCATTTTTAAGCAGAAATTGATAAATACAACAATATTTTTTACCGATCCGAATGTATTGAAATATCGTAAATTTCACAAAAAAATCACAATTTCTAACCCTTTGCAGCACCTCTTACCCTACTCCAATCGTGTTCATACTTTGCAATTGATTCAATAATAGCAAAAGGCAACTTTTTATCACTATTACGTATTGAAATTGAAAACAATATTTTTTTCGTTCCACCCTATTGTGTAATAAGGCCCTAAGCGCTAGTATATTTCCTCAGTTTCATACATCTCATGAAGTTGTTCCAAGAAGAGCATATACGAACTGACTTCATTACGACTCCTAAAAACGGGAATAAAAGGAGATATAATAGTCATATTGATAATTTTGTGAATTTTTTCTTGCATCCAATCTTACAAGTTGTGCGGGTTAAATGTATGATAATATAATATTTAATAACTTGAGAAGTAGTGGAGATATTTATCGGCGGTTTGTTTCTACGATTAGGGTAACTAAAAATGTTTCTTTACGTACTTAATACATCTCGATACGTGCACCATTAGTGGCGCGACAGACCTCTAATCTCTCTTCCACTTCTCTCAAAATGTGTTCTGCAGCATTCTAGGCGTAACATTTGCGATAGCTGCACGAATGCGAAGACGCAGATCTGGTAGATCACGAACTGGTGTCTGGTACACTTGATTCTTGACAAACCCCCACAGGAGAAAATCAAGTGGCATAATGTCGGGGCTTCTAGGAGGCCAAGCAATTGATGGACTACCTCTCCCAGTCCAGCGATCTGGGAACTCGAGATTCAAGAAAAGTAGTGGAATGAGGGGAAAGCTCCTCCCCAGCCTACTTTCCTACGAAATTTGCCGATATCTCCCGAACGCATGATCGGATTTTAACGAACGGGGTGTTGTTGGCGTTTGGGATGACGTCTCTTTGCTATGAATGTGTGTTGGTATTTTTTTTTGAAAATTGTTGGTTTTAAATTTGGCGCTAGTTTCCAAACGGTGAAGATGAGAAAAAAAAGTTTGTTTGACGTCAATGAAAGGTCCATATGCCCTCTAGGATGACAACAAGTTTCAAGTGTGTAGAACAAAAAAAATTAAAGCTTACTTTCTCGGGAACATCGGCGATAATTCGCGAACGCAAGGTTGGATTTTAACAAATGAAGTGTTGTTGGCGTTGGAATGACGTCCTCTTTGCTATGAATGCGTGCCGGTATTTTTATTTTATTTTTTGAAAATTGTTGTTTTTGACATTGGCGCTATTTCGGAGACGGTGAATTTTGGGGAAAAGTTTGTTTGACGTTACTGAAAGGTCCCTAGCCCCTCTAGGCAGAAACCAAGTTTGAAGTTTGTAGGGCGAAATAAAATGAATTTTGAAAAATGGTCACTATTTTGGAAACGGTGAAGTTGACAAAACCATTTGTTTGACATGAATGGTTGGTATATACCCCCCTCTACCCCCCAGAATTAATTTCAAGTCTCTAGGTGAAAACCTGTTGGTGTATTCTTTGGAATACACGGTAAGACAGAGTTAGCCTTCGCTGCTCTTTGCTTAACTTATTTCTTCCCTTTTTCTCAAACACCAACAGTGATTTCTTACCTTTTCTTTTATTTGAGCACCTTGCTTACTTTCTTTGTAAGTTTGTTGTAGATATAACTTCCATGATCAACCTAGCGGCATCTAGCAGCTAACTGCCGAAGTTCCTCAACATCTCTATGCTCAAGAGGACTTCCTTTTCAATCCAGCCACAAGATGTCGCCACTATCTTCAGCTAACTTCTCCATGCTCAAGAGGACTTCTACAACAACCAGGCTTCGCTATTGACGCCTACTATCAACTCCTTGAAGATTACTTTTAGTTTTATTTCAACAGTTGGTATTTCATATGTATGTTCCTTTGTTTATTCCCCCACCCCCTTCCCTCCTTGGTACCTCTGTGCTTCGTTGTGTGGTCCCCACTTGTGTGTTAGTCTTCAAAGCTCACAGTCGGAGTCTTACTAAGGCTCGTCTCCTGTTCATATGAGACATGCTTTAAATATCTACAGCATCATGTGGATTTAAACTAACGGTCGCCTGGATCGCCTACTCTTAAGAAATGAGCTAAGTGAATGAATGAAAATCCACAGCCTGCTTCCAGTCACTGACTGGGTCAGGAATGGAATGAATGAAGCCCCCATCTAGCGGCGAGGATATGAACTGTGCCGGCTGCTGAGGCCTGACGCACTCCTCTGGGGCAATGATTAAATGAACGACAGATGAAATGAAATGATAGTGGAGAGTGTTGCTGGAATGAAATTTTGACAGGGAAAACCGGAGTACCCGGAGAGAAACCTGTCTGCCTCCGTTTTGTCCAGCACAGATCTCACATTGAGTGACCGGGATTTGAACCACGGACCCAGCGGTGAGAGGCCTGCGTGCTGCCGCCTAATCCACGGAGGCTTGAAATGAGCTAAGTACTAATCTTAAAAGTTTTACATGGTTTTAATGGTTTTTAAATAAGATTTTATAGACAGTGTGCGGTATTGCTTCCAACAACATAATAACCGCCTTCGAGGGACTTTTCTAGTCATGCTCCATACATCTAAGCTGACTTTCCAACTTGGAAAATTAGTGCTTCCTGCACAAATTAATTGGGAATGATTTCTCACGCCGTGGGAGATTTATTAAACTTACTGTCTATAAAAAAAATTACCTCTTTTCCTCTGCGGAATGTTCTGCCCAATTCTACTGTTATCACAACTCTAGAAATTTCTACAGCAATTTATCTTTCTACAAGTAAAACCATCAAGTACTTTCCACCTAAATATGGGAATGCTTGTTCTTCACTGAGGAATTTATGTTGAAAATACTTCTAATCAGCATATAATTTGTCTTCCTTCGTTGGAAATTATCCGCTGCATTCAACTACGATCTATAATCGTCAAAACGCAATAAAGTTTTCCAATCTAAAATTCAACTATTGATCTCCACAACTTTAATAAATTTTCGTCTCATAAACTTTCCGTGTTACAGTAGTGAACTTTACAACAAACTACAGTGCATAACAGTACCCGTTCAACCACCTTTCGTGTCGCGCTCAAGTTATAGAAACTTCTTCTTAATTCTCTCTTTTCTCGTTGTAATTTCCAATTTAATATTTGTTCATACTTTTAGAATTTCGTTTAGGAAGTCTCAAAGTACATATATCGTACCTGATTTATTGTTAAACTCTAAATTTGCTAATCTCAGCACTATTTTAAAATCTTATGCAGATTTGGTGCTTACAAGAGGTTCTAAACCAAATTTTGTTAATTGCCTAGTGCAAACTTCAACAATTTTAGAGGTCTGAGACCTCAAAGGTTTAAAAAATCAAATTGTACATTTTACAGTTGTTAAATTTATCATATTTTTACGCATTGTTAAATAAATCAAACTATATCCTTTTGCTTCATCATTCACTATAAAATAACGATTAGGCAGGATCGTTCTTCCCCTAACTCTACCCGAAAGCTCATTTTAGCTTTAAGAAACTCAAGCATCAAAGTAAAAAAAGTTCCAGTATTTGTTGCATTTGAACGAACACTCTCCGCAAAACCTTTTTCAAAGTCGCTCTCAGCTTTTATAGCTAATTCTAACTAGCCAGTAAGGCAAGCATAGCTAGCTCCGCCAGCTTCCTGCGTGTAGAGACTTCCTCAATAATTTATGGTTGGTTTTCCAAATTTAAGTTTTTCTTCTTTTCTAAACTTTTAGTCGGCACTTTGCTGGGTAGAAGCTTAGCCTTTCTTGAATACAACCATTGGTGTTCGTACGAAAATTTAAAACCAAAAATTTTCAAAAACAATCATATTGTTCCCAATAGCATTATAACTGCTTCGTCGCTACCTTTCCTGGAAGCATTCGGTCGCTCCTTGGAGATTCTACAATTCCAAGAACTAAAAACATCACGGCGAATTTAAATTATTTGCGCCTTTCAAAACCGTTGATTAAACCTGATTCCTTTGAAAGGATATACAATTAATCTGTCGTTCTTTGTCTTGCCAGACTATCACCCTTCCCCATATTACCCAAGTTTAGGCTGGGAAGGGAAAGCACAAACTCCACTTGCTTGAAAATAACTCACGCTCCAGCCGCATTTCTCGTTAGCTACGGCCAGGTTCATACACACATTAGGTGTTTCACCGGCTTTGCAGTGACACTCGTCACTAACTCATTCAAATTAATTTTTTTTTTGCTTAGTGTTGGACTCTCGTCCTATTTACCCACACCTGTTCTTCATTCCGAAACCCACTTCCTTTTCCTTTTCTCTTCATCTTCCCTTGGGGGTAGGGTTGATTCCTAGCAAAAACCTACCCACCTGTACACAATTTTGGGGTTGAACCTATGTTTTTGGCATTTTCTTGATATTTAAAAAACTGGAAAAGTTATGGGTATCATGGAGATCATGTTGTTTTTCTCTCGTCGTCCTCTTTACTGGGATGTAGGTGTTAAAAAGGTGAAACCATAGTTTCCATTATTTTTCGAGATATTTGAGGAAAACGGGGAAAAAAGTAAAGAAACCAGATTTGAAGTGACGTTGTGTCAGGCGCTGTGATGTTGGCAAAACACATACACATACACATTATTATTATTATTATTATTATTATTTGACATGGCTTGACTGTGCTCACACACAGAGACAGGCTTTGTGAAAAGAGAATTGGAAGCTTTAGACGGTTCCACTGCGGGCAGGCACACATGTGCTCTTATCATTTGCGTGGAACGCAACAAAAGAGATAAGAGCCTGTAGCTCGCTCACAGGTGCTGTTATCTAACACAGACATGTAACCCGATCTTTTGTTCAAGGACAAACAACTGTGTCGAGAAGCTGAGAATTTCTTTCCCACACACGCAGGGTTTGCAATGATTGTGAGAATCATTTTGACTAAAGCGTTTCACGACATCCTATACGTAGGATCTAAAAAGTAATGTGATAACATTGCAACTTGTTGAAGAGACATGTACGTACTGAGAATAAGAGATAGTCAGTATTCTTGTGATCACTTTTGAAGACGACGGGTGCAAGTGCCTTAATCTCTTAGTAAAAAATTACGTGAACCGTGGCTGTACTTGTACTTGTAATGATTGGTTTTATTGTTATTTTGTGTGTGCGAAGAAAGTATGTTAGTGACCGAGTGTATTTTTTGGATTTTGTTTGTTGCAGAGTTTCAGAGAGCAAGAAATTTCAAAAAAACACACAAGTCTGGGAAACAGACAGAGAGAGAGAAAGAGAGAGAGAGAGAGAGAGAAATTATATAAAAAAGCAGCAGCAACAGTGACAGTGGCGACAAAGAGCACATTTGCTCAAAGGGATATAATTCATTACATGGTGAGTACATGTTGTTCCATTACTTTTATTGTTGTTATTATTAAATGTATGCCATTTATTTCATGGAATTTTATAAACTTATGGCGTGTATTTATTATTGTTTCAGAATTAAGACGTGTATTGAGTGAAGAGGTTTTAACTACCATCACGCTTCTAATATTTTAAAAAAAGGTGAGCTGTGAATATATATTATTTCTTTTCTTTCTGAATTACCTTGTTATTTTTTGATTGAGTGTCTTATTTATGAGTGCAAACTTTAAACCCTTCCTTTTAAGCAACTGGTATGAACGATTGAATGAATGAATGAATGAATGAATGAATGAATGAATGAATGCTCATGTTTACTGTATATAACCATGACTAATAACGGATTTTATTGGTTTGCTTTTCAGATAAATCGTTGGAAACAAAAAAGAAACCTTGTAGGTGATCGTCTACTGCTGGGGCCAATTGTATTGGACCACTACTACGACCATTGTGTGCGTGTATGTGTGATTGTGTGTCATTCAGGGAATGACAACAACAAAAAGTGTGTCCGTGTGGAATTGCTGGTTTTGGATTAACCTATTCTAAGGTAAGGTTTGCACGTTTATTATTCCATTTTATAATCATGTCTATATCAGAGAGTGAAGTGATAGTGCGGCAGCCTTTGGCCAAATGTTTCAAAACGCGAGTATCCTCCGGTCGAATTTATAATGCGAAACACTGTCTGTCCCCTAGAGATTTTGTGGAATCATGTTTCCCCATTTTTTGAGTGAATGTCAACAAGGCTTAAGATTACATAAATAAATTTTGAGCTACTATGTGAATTTATCTTGATGAAAAATAATGTTGAAGAGAACCATACATTCAATCTTTGTACAAAAATGGATAAATTACTGATGGACGATAATTTAGAAATGTGGTATCAGGAAAAAGCTATTGATGGACTAATCACTAAATTTGATAAGTTGCAAGATGGACCCAGTGGCTTGGCCCTCAATAGCATTGCGTATTTGCAAATTAATATTTGTAAATACAATCCACTGAATGCAGGAAGTAGCTATATTCCCACACCGAGCTTTATCGCTTCGAGAAAGGCAGTGATCAACATACGCAATGAAGATGATTACTGCTTTTTGTGGAGTATAGTTAGCTGTCTGCAACCCTGTGAGGACAGTCATCTTCACAGACCAGGGCAGTACAAAGATGTGTTAACCACATGAAACAAACTCTTAATCTGGAGCGTGTTTCATTTCCCATGCCTATATATAAAATTCATTTATTCGAGAAAGATAATCCAAATTTCTCATTCATGGTATATGGCGTCGAGCCAATGTTGTGGGCCCCTTGTATGCCACTAAAGAGACAAAACAATATCACATTCGTTTGCTATTTTTGTCTCATGGAGATAAAAACCATCATTGTTGGATAAAGAATTTAGGAAAACTGGAAAGCAGCCAAGTGTCTAATCATAATGGTAAAATACTCATTTGCGAGCGCTGCCTTCAGTATTTTACAACTGACGAACTTTTGGAACGACATACAGGGGACTGTGAGGGGCAGCCGGCTGCAAAGCTTGTGCTGCCCGAAGGGAATGACGCGGTCTTAAAATTTAAGGCCACTAATAAACAATACATGGTACCATTTACTGTTTACGCTGATTTTGAGGTCCTCACTGTTCCCCTTCAGGGGTGTGAACCAGGGCCCCATACAAGCTAAACGTATGCAGTGCAGAAACATGAGCCTTTTGCTGTTGGCTATTCCGTTGTCTGTCACTATGATAAATCCCAATGTGAGTATGTAAGTCACAAGGGTCCCGATTGTGCGCGGTTGTTTGTTGATCAAATGGTGGCTTTAGCGGGCAAAGTAGAACAAAATTTTGGACAATCCTGTACCTATTCAGATGAATGGCGTACAGCAAAGGAAATATGATCAAGCTACCACCTGCCACATATGAGAAAAGCCTATTTTAGGCGGAGAAAAAAGTAAGTGACCACTGCCTCAGGACAAGGCATTTTAGAGGATCCGCCCATAGCGAATGCAATTTGAAGTACTCTACACCTCGCTTCCTCCCTGTCTTCTTACACAATTTCTCCCGGTGTGACCTTCACTTCATTGTTAAACAATTTGCTCATGCAGATAAGACCAAATTCACCATTTTGGCTAAAAACCATGAGAGCTTTACCTCACTTTCATGGAGAAAAGGAAGCATGAGCATTCGTTTTCTCGACTCATTCAAGTTTAAGTCTTGTTCGCTGGATAGTCTCGTGAAAGGCGTAAGCGAGGATGAGTTTAAACATACCCAATCCCACATTACGGATACAAAACAATTTAAATTGTGTGTTCGTAAAGGCCATTTTCCTTATGATTATGTGGCAGGTTACGAGGTGCTTGAAGAAACATCTTTGCCCCCGCGAGAAAAATTATTTTCTCAGTTAACTCAAAGAACCATCACTGAACAAGAATATGACCACGCATGCCATGTTTGGCGAGCGTTTGGCATAGAAACCATGGGCCAGTACGCTATGCACAACTTAAACATTAGATGTGTTGTTGTTGACAGAAGTATTTGAAACGTTCCGTCAGCTATGTCACACGATATACGGCCTCGACCCCGCCCACCACTATACCAGTCCAGGGTTAAGTTGGGACGCTGCCCTAAAATTCACCCAAATTGATCTTGATTTACTAACGGATCCCGATATGGTACTGATGATGGAAAGAAGGATTCGTGGGGGATTCGTATCGCTCAATCAGCGACTTGCCAAGGAAAATAATCATTACATGCCTGTTCCGAAGAACCAGAATCCTACCTATTGTATTTTGATGTAAACAATGTATACGGTCACGCCATGAGCCGACCGCTGCCGTACAAAAACTTTGTCTGGCTGTCTGAGGATGAAATTAAAGATTTTAATGTGCTAAGCGCCAGCGAGAAACAGGACGTGGAATATGTCCTTGACGTTGACTTAATTTATCCCCCGATCTCAGACAGAAACATTGTGATTTCCCCTTTTGCATTGAGAAAATGGTGCCGCCCGATAGTAAGGGCAATCATATAAAATTGATGGGCACCTTGTATGACAAAAATCACTGTGTTGCCTATTGACATGCTGGTAGAATGTTTATCCCAGGGCTTAACCCTCAAAATAATCCTTAGATTTCTGTCAGAAACGGTGGTTAAAACCGTACATGTATTTAAATACCAGTTACATTCAAAGTGCCACTCAGCCATTTCAAATATTTTTTTGAAAACTAATGAATAATTGTATCTACGGCAAGAGTCTGGAAAATGTACGACAGTATCGGGTTATTAAATTCGTCAACACATTGCATGAACAATGGGGAGCTCAAAAATATATTGCAGAACCAAATTTCAAATATTTGAACATTATTGATCATGATCTACAGACTATTGAACTTGCCAAAACTAAAGTGGTCATGAAAAAACCTATCTATTTAGGCCAAGTCATTTCAGATTTTTCAAAATTGCACATGTATAAATTTCATAATGGTTTAGCAATGCAGCGATTTGGTAGCATTTCCTTGTTATATACAGACACGGATAGTTTCATTTACCATATCCGTGACTGTAATCCGTATGTCGTTATCAAAGAAAATCCAAAATGGATTGACATGTCCTCGTTTAGTGACATGAACCTGTTTGATATCCCCCGTCTGAACAAAAAAGAAATTGGTTTAATGAAAGATGAATGTTCAGACACCATGATGACTGAGTTTGTTGGGCTTGCACCGAAAATGTATAGTTTTCGGCAGGTGGATCGATGTGAATCTATGCGAGCCAAAGGGATTAGCCAGCACGTGGTGAATCGCCTCTGTGTGGATGATTATTAACATGTCCTTCAGACCCACACAGGCTTGACACATAGTCAGTTAAGGATTCTGTGGAAAAATCATGATTTATTTTGATGAAACAGCGAAAACAAACACCCCCTTGTTGGACGACAAGAGAGAGTGGTGTCAAGATATGATGACAAGCGTCCCCTTTGTGTTACAAACGGTAATGGTTGTTGCTATTGTTGTACAACACGACCAGTGTTTGGTTTGGTTGCTATAACGTGTGTGATGCCATCTGGAGCCTTGGAATAAAAATAAAAAATTGTAGTGTATCATATAATTTTTGTTTTTAACCTGTGTGCATGTATGTAAGCAAGGATGTGTGAATGGGTGTAAATAGTTGTATATAAACTGTATGTCTTGTGCTATTTTGCCTGTCAACGCATAAAGAGAGCCAGGCATCAACGTTTGAATGGCTCACTGTGCACAGACTAGATTAAAACATGTTGGCTTTTTAGGTGCGGCTAAATAGGTCTCACTAGGTTGTGGCATAATAGGCCTTACTAGGTGGTGGCTTAATAGGCCTCATGTTTCAGCAAAGTGACCTCCCACCCACAGTAGACATGCAGCTCAATAGGCCTCACTAGGTTGTGACTTAATAAGCCTCATGTATCAGCAAAGTGACCA
The DNA here is from genome assembly GCA_946902985.2 of Meconema thalassinum. Taxonomy (NCBI): domain Eukaryota; kingdom Metazoa; phylum Arthropoda; class Insecta; order Orthoptera; family Tettigoniidae; genus Meconema; species Meconema thalassinum. Next base: position 211,804,565 of record OX336398.1, read on the forward strand.
CCCACCCTCAGTAGGCATGCGGCCAAATAGGTTTCACTAGGTCGTGGCTTAGTAGGCCTCATGCAAGAACAAAAAATAATCTACTGCTTTTACTGTGGACAATCTCACTTTATGGGTAGTGTTATGAGTGGTGGCATATTTGAAAACAACACCAGTCAAATATCTGAACATTTTTTTTTTAAACCTGATGCATGTTTTCCTTGTGGCCTACAGGTAAAGAAGCCAACAGACAGATGGTTATTTATTTGTGTTTCGCTTATTTTTTATTTTATTTTTGCTATCCACTTAGGGGACAGATAGTGTATAGATACATAGTATTTTTATTTACTTAGTAAACGTTAACGACTACTTTTGAGATTCAATTATGAGCCATGATGAGGATTCGTTAATCGTCACCAAACACACCACGTTCAATGAATATGCCACGATGGTGTATCATAATCCGCAACGTGTAGGCTATCCTTCAGAATATAGACACATCAAAGTACGCATTGATACCAATTTTTATGACAGGATCATTGATCATGATGATGATGACTTGTTTAATGACCCAGGGCGTCACTGTTGTAAATCTTGTATGCTAAATTTTGGCTTTCAAAATAATGTATCCACGCAAGTGATTCATAAAGCATGGTACGGTTTAACAATCAAACAAGTGATTGCTAAATTAGCTGACGAGGATTATTTTGCAGATTTTTGGTGTACATTATGTACAAAACCCATGTTTAATGTTTATTTTCCAATAACCTCTCAAATGTTTTGTTTTCATTTTTATAAATTTTCTGCTGAGGATCGAATCACTTCGTATCGGCCTCAAGCATTTCCCTAACGTTGTCTTAGCTTACCTATCAATCAATATTCGCTTCATAGAATGAGATCTGTTAGAAACTAACAAAAATGCCATGATTATGGTTTCTTTTTTTTTCATTCGGCTTTCAGGAGCATACTTGACGTTAAGAATACATTTGGCTATTTTTGTTTGTTTTAGTTTATCATGTGTTCATGTTGATGGACACACACACACACACTGGTTTAAATTTGTAGTTTTTCTATTTTGTTTCTTTCTTTGTTTGTAGGATATAGACATGGTTATCAAATGCATAGCGTGTTAACTTTACATTTTTATAGGCTACAAAGAGCATTCAGATGTTTGCTCATAGTATCTGTTGAATTATTTATTTCATTAAACAGAATGAAGTGAGAAATTTGCACAACAACAGGGCAAACGAATACAATAAATTCAACAAGGGGATTATATGCTAATTCCCATTGACAAAAGAAGCATACATTTACCTCCAAGAGATCTTAAAAATGATTCACACTTAATTTTGATAAAACATTTCCTATTAAATAATTTCCAAATTTATGTTTTGACTGAAAATGATGAAAATGAATGTCAACTTTTAGAAGTAGGCTACACACTGTGGGACAATCATTTGCTTGTTTTAGATACGTTTTACCAAAAGGTGATGCAGTGGTCATGTGAACATTGTCCACAGGTCTACGTTTTTGTTAATCTGTCAGGGAAACTGTTTCCACTAATGCTTGAACCTCCCATATAACAAGTAATAATATGCGCCATTTCATTAGCAGTGGCGCAAGTGATTGAACCCTATCCCTTTTAATTGATTTGTCTAATGAAACTCTAGCATGTTTTTGATTTCATTGAATAACCCCTCAACCCTGAGGTAGGAATCAACCATTCTTTTTAAAATTTAACATTAAAAAAAATTAAAACAAGTTCTTGGTTCATTCATTTTCATTCATTTCTTTATTTCTCCATGGCAGTATGTCAATATACATATACCATATACCATGGTTTATTTATAGCTTTAAAAATAGTTTAAAATGTTAGCTTGGTTTATTTTTTTCTTTCTTTTAGAAAACATGAGCATGTACCATCATATTAATCATCATGTGGCAGACACTCTAGTTTATATGCAGCAAAAACAGTTGTTGCTTCTTCCAGTGTTAAAAAATACTTGTTTTGACGGGCGTGGTCCATGGCAAGAAATTCATCAGGCACTATTGATGGACGTCATACCCACCAAAACACAAATTTTTCTTATCGATGATCATGGTCATTAACAAGAGTATACCTATTTACGTCATGTGGACCATGAAACACAAACACATTGGCTGTTGATGTTGGTTCAACAGTTATCGCGTATCTCCTACAAACATTATTATACTTTTGTCAATTTATCCAATACTATCTACAACTTTAGGCAATAAACGCTCAGGCTTAAAAAAACAACACTCTTTGATGTATAGACAAAGTTATTGTTGTTGTAATATAAGGATGAGAGTGTTAAAAAGTAACACTCTTTTCTTTGCTTATAGACAACCATGGACGCCTTGAACCACATTGGCCAAGATTGCGGCTTTGTACGCAATAAAATGAGTGTGCCAAAACAAACACCCTTTCACATTCATAAAATACAAAAATCAAAACCAAATTTGATGAACGAGCTCTTTGCATTTGTCAAGACTTTGAGACATTTCTTCCCACACGATTTAATAGTTTACCTGATGATGTCATGGAAGATGTCAATTCGAGTATTCACCCTGTCTATTTAATCTATGAGGGTGAAAAAATAATCGATGCATCATTTGTTTTGTAAAAATGGAAAACGAATAATGATTGTACCCTAGCCATGACTTTTCTTTATTGTTGCCTTACTGTTTAATAACTATAATAAAACAAAATTATTTTTGGTGCTCAACAGTTTGACGATTATTAATTGTTGCTCAACGTTTATGATGGTAAATAATAATATTTTTTTAAACTTTTATGTGTGTTTTTTGTCTTCGGCTATGTCAGTACAATTATGTCTATGATGAGCATAGGTGAATGTAATTTTTTATAAGTTCTCCTAAATGGGAGAATTTTTTAGCCTTAAGCTACGTGAATAGAATGATGCCTATGACGCATGTTTATAATTAGTTTACCTATTTTTACTTTTGATGAACATGAATAGTTTTTAAAAAATAAGTTGAAACGTTATGCGCTTAAGGGTCGCTTGTTCATTGAACACCCCCTTATGCACCACATCCACAAGTTAAACAAGAAGTTCCGTGACGAACTAAAGAGCCTACTTTTCATGCCAATGATTGTTCTAAAGTATTTGAATCTATCTAGAATGAAATTAAGTTGGTAATATCGAAATGTCTAATTAGTTCGAAATATTTCTGGTATAATGTAGCCTAACAGAGCACTACAGTTGGCAGCCCTGGTGACTGAATATTTTCTTAGTTCCATCTCTTAAGGTACAGATTACAAAATTTGGTTGAAGTCCAATGGACGTTACATGCAGTACACGTAAAAGCATGTTGGCAACAATGTCATGCGTGTGCTGGTTAGAAATAATCGGAAATATTATGATATCTTGTTGTGCCAATTTTGGATGAAATCCATTTGTTAGTAGGCCTATATAAGTTACATGTATCTTAAAATTGGACCTATCAGCAAGCATAGAATCATGTTGGCAGCACTGACTTATATTAATTACTCTAAATTAATCTAGAGTGTCAAGTGCTATACGTGTGCAAAGTAGAGAGCTGTTGGCTTGCATACTTTCTGATATATTGATATTAGGGTAAAAAATATAGACAGCATTTATTAACAGTTGGCAGCCCTGGTTGCTCTTAAGAATACTTATAGTCATATATGTTATGTTACACAAAGCACATACGAAATATGGTTGAAATCCAACTAATAGTATAGAAGTTACACGTATTTAAAAATTTGTCCTATCAGCAGGCTTAGAATCATGTTGGTAGAACTGAAGTATATAAGTTACTCCACATTAATCTAAAATGTCAGGTACTATACGTGTGGATGGTTTAAAGCTGACGGCTTGCATTCTTTCAGATATATTGGTATTTGGATGAAGCAAATAGAGAGAGAAATTATTAACAGTTGGCAGCCCTGGTGGCTCTTAAGAATACACTCAGTCATATCTGTTTATGTACACATATTGCATAAAAATTTGGTTGAAATCCAATAAATAATATAGAAGTTATATGCATTTAAAAATTGGACCTATCAGAAGGCTTTAAATTATTTTGACAATAGTGTCATCTATGGCCTCCTGGAAATTAAACTGAAATAGTATTATCTACATGTGTGCCAATTTTGGAATAGCTTCCATGCATACCTTCCATGATATCCAACTTGGAGCTCAAAATTCTGGAGCGTTTTTTCACCAGTTGGTAGCACTGACATCATTTTCAAATATGGGCTTGAGATATTCCGGTATACACCTTTACTCATACTAAATTTGGTTTCGATTGCTGCAGCCGTTTAGAGTTGATAGGGGGGGGACACACACACAGACAGACACACATTTTCCCGGATCGATCTCATAAGGCTACGTTTTTTTTCTCATTTTTGCAAAATGTGAAAAGTAGGCTAAACAATTACATTTGGAGAGAGATTTTTGAAAGAAAACTATTTAACACTATTTACTAAATAAATACATAACTAAAAGTTAACGTCACTTTGCCTTCACTGCTGACATGGTTTTGCACTAAACCTTGTTTTTTTTTGCAAATCATAATAACATATTATTTTAATGAATAATAATAATAATAACAATAATAATAACCGTTTTATAAAACATAGTCCTGGACTTGATAATGATTTCACACGCCAGTATCACCTACTTTTAAAACATGATTTTATATTACTTGTGGTTGTAGTGCATGAGAGGGTGTTAGATCAACAACAAGCGAGTCTTAAGCACTTGACGTTTCAACTTACTTTATGAATAATAAGAATAATTATGGACTCTTGTCCTTTTTCATTGTTTGTGATTTAAAATAGCCATTTATAGCAATTTTTATACAATTTTTGATTACTATAATCATGTTACTATTGGTGAATAATGATGGACTTTTGTCCTTTTTTATTGTTTGTGAGTTAAAAATAAGTTTAGTACAATTACCAGGTATATGATTTTCTATATATGTTTTATAATGATAATGATGCAACTATTAGTCAATAATGATCGCTTTTGTCCTTTTTTATTGTTTGTGATTTAAAAATAGGTTTACTACAATTAGTAATTTTTATTTAATTTTTTATAATTATGCACTGCTGCCCTTTTTTATTGTTTGACATTTATAAATTGGTTTAGTACAATAACCATTTATAGATTTTTAGCCTATTTTCAATTTTGAAAAAATAGGCTTATGAGATCACCTTTTGTCCGTGTGTGTGTGCGTGTGTGTGTGTGCGTGTGTGTGAGGTGTGTGTGTGTGTGTGTGTCCCCCTAATACAATCTAAACGGCTGGAGAGATTTCAATGAAACTCGGTAAGTGCATAGCACTATTCCAGGCGACCTCGACCGTGCCCTTCAAATTTTGTTACGTCTCACCAATCCAACATGGCGGCTGTGCGAAATATTTCACTAGCATTCAATATCTCCTAAGCTATTACAGATATCGCCCTAAAATTGTGTACGGTGATAAAGGGCACTACTAAAAGTTCACCTATGAGACTTTCAAAAACCTGGTGACTACAAAACCAACATGGCGGTCAAGCGAAGTTGAGACTTTTAAATAGACTTTTCTCGCGATTTAACTATCCAAACGTAATGAAACTTGGTACAGCAAATGTATATACACATTGTAATGCACTGGAGTCTAATTTAGTTCAATTGTTTACATAACTTCAAAATGGCGGCTGTGCGAAATATTTCACTGACATTCTATATCTTCGAAACTATTACAGATATCACCCTGCAATTTTGTACGGTGATAAAGGGTACTGATACAAGTTTACCTATGTATAATTCATAAACCTGTAAAGTACAAAACGAACATGGCGACCAAGCGAATTTGAAATGTTTTAATAGACTTTTCTCGTGATTTAACTCTCTGAGCGCAGTGAAATGAGGTACAGTAAATGATTTTGCAGATTGTAATGCACTGCCATCTAATTTAATTCAATTGTTTACATAACCTCAAGATGGCGGCTGTGCGAAATTTTAAAATTAAGTTTATATTTCTTGTGTCGTAATCATGCGATCGAGGTGAAAGTTTGAATAATGAACCTAGGCAATAATTGCCCTTGGATGGTACATAACTCTATGGCCTATACATATAACAATCCTAAATGGCGAGCTTCCGAAATATTTAGACAGTTCTCAATATCTATGAATCTTTTACAGCAACCAAACTGAATTTTTTTATGTTCATAGAGACTATGAACACATGTTCACCTAAAGGACTTTCAGTAACCTGGTGAGCACAAATCCAACATGGCGGCGACGCGAAGTATAAATATTTAAATGGACGTTTTTCGCGAATTAACTATCCGAGTGCCGTGAAACGTTGCACGTTAAATGCTTATACAAATGTTGATCCACTGGCATCTAATTTATTTCAATTGTTTGCATAATCACAAGATGGCTGGTGTGCGTACTTTTAAAATCTCGTTTTTACTTCTTGTGTTCTAATCATGCTATTGAAGTTTGAATACCACACGTACACAATAATCTTAATGTAATAGTACAAAATTAAAAATCCAATCTGGCGACCATCTGAAATATTTAGACGGTTCTCAATATCTACGAATCTGTTACAGCAATTAAACTAAAATTTTGTATGTTGATAGAGGCAATTAACATTAGCAGGATATATGAAAATAGGCTGTATAGTTCTTCACGGAACTACTTGTTATACAGTTTATTTATAATTATAAATGATGAAACTATTAGTCAATAATAATAATAATGAATACACGCAAAATGGACTCTTGTCTTTTTATTTATTTTTTGAAATGATAACAGTGATACTATATTTTTTTAAATTAATTCATCATGTTAAAGTCCATATCTAGATAAAAGTAATCTGCTCTTCATAGCATCAATCACCATATAGGCTGCCATTCGTTCTGATAAACTGGCATCTGAAGCTGTTAATCGTAGCTTGGCAATGCTTAACAAGACTTTGTCGGCAATGTGTTTTAGTGTGGGATCGCTGTTTTCATAGGCTATATCATGATTACGACATGCATGGTCCAAAGCATTTATCCCCATATCCCCTGTCATCAATTGATCTTCAAGACGAGTACCAGGTCCGCAAAAGCTGTAAGCAGGTAGGTGAACTTCGAATGGTAAGATTTTATTAATGTTATCAATAATTCCACGGCCAGTACACCTGGGGCATGGAGGTTTCAATCGGTGAAAAATACTTTTTCGTTGTTCTTCTTCTTGTTCTTGCTGTTGTTGTTGTTGTCTGTCAGCGGCTGCTGACGAGCATGGTAGGTGGTTGTTTTCCGCATGACAAGCGTCGAATTATGAAACAATGTCTTTACAGTGTGTTTTATGACCATGATATGATGCCATCAATTGGCATGTGGCACACTGTCGAATGGAAGGTATTTTTGCCATGGTTAACTGCTTGTGATGGGAAAAATGGCTGCATGGTTGTAGTTCACTCAATACAGGGTCAGTAGTCCACTCGGCAGGCGCCTTTTCCCAAATTACTTTCACGGCGTTGGCAGCAACATAAAAAGGAATGATTTAGGTAGTGCTAATAATTCATGTTGAGTAAAGCTAATAAGTTTTTTCTTGCACAAAAAGAACTTTCCAATAGACTTGTCAATTGTAGTGGCGTCCATGTTTATAACGTTAATGTTATCACCTCACGTGTACAACTCTCACTGTTATCATTGGACGATAAACTTTCAGTTTTAATTTTATTCAACAACTCACAACATGCATTGGTGGTGAGCCAATGAAACAATTGCCACGCATGCGCTAAGGCTTTATTCTCAATATTGTGGCTAGGACAAGTATCCATGGGCGTTTGTAGTGATGGGCAACCCAAATCTAAAACGTCAATACATTGACAGTGAGAGGGTAAAAATGGTTGGAGCCACTGGCGTTTCTCAGCTCCTTTAACAAATAGGACATTGGCCGAGGAAAAATGGGCTTTCATGACTACGTCAAGATACTTGTAGGAAATATCTCCCTCTTTTTATACTAATTGCAAATGATTTTCAATCCATTGGCTTTGCTTTTTAAGTTTTTCACTCAGCAACTCGAAAGCATAGGGGGGTTTAAACACCAAATGAATGGGATGTGACACCCAAAACGTATACAATCGATAAAAGCCACTTCCTTAAATATAAATTTGTTATCTGCAATTTTAAACCCCTGACAATCCACGATAGTGTACGCATGATGTTTTTTTAAATTGTTACCTCATTGACTACTAATCAACAACTAACACATTTCATGGTTTAACATTAAAAAAAGTCAAAGGACTTCAGAAAAAGGAACAAAGGAATTGAACAACAGGCAAATAGTTTTTACATTAGTACACAGGTTTTAATCCTGACATTAAAACACTTACAATTTTATTACAAAGTTTTTTTTTAAGTCTGGAACAACATTCAAATGAACAGTTTGCACATAAGGTCCACAGGTATCTCCTAGTTTTGCAGGGTCTGGTACAATGACAGGGTAATTCAAACTCCACGGAATATTGCCCACATCATAGCGATTCAGGTAAGGACAGGATGGAATCCATCGCTGATGATCACTAAATGGTCGATCCCCGATGATTTAAATAATAAAATCCAGCCGCTGCCAATTCTCCATAATCCATAAAGGGAACTGTCCATGTTTCAAAAGTTTTCAGACGATTAAATTCACATTTTAAATTCCATGGTTTGTCTCTCACGTTGTTGTTGTTGTTGTTGCTTATTGAGGGACACATGACGTTTGTTGTTGTATGTATGCACAGTGTCAGAGCGCAACATATATTGTGCTTGCAGGCGTTTATCATCAATCCTATCAATTATGATTTTTTTTCACCTGCCCACAGGTGGCTTACATGCTGGTGACATAATTGGACAAAGGATGATATTTCACTTGTCTGGCATGAATAATCTAACAGTGGGCACTTGTACGATCAGGTACATTTTCTTGTGTTTCAAAATTTACCCTTAAATCAAAGGTGGGAATTGTCATAGATTCTTCTAAATACGAGTTGTCGAAAACGATCAGTGGTGCTTTTGCTTTAAACCCTTGCGGAGACAACATAGGGCAATCCTGTTTTTCACATCAAGAAGATTGAAATTTAGCAAACATGTCATAAAGGGGACCAAACTTATTTTTTGAAAAAATGAGTTCCAACCCCTCATAGGGTAAGCAAACATTATTAAAAAATAGTCGTATATTTCTCAAGTGAATGTGATCAAACAGGGTGATATCTTTGCTTTGTTGGTATTTTCTATTGGTTTGAAAACCAATAATAATATGGAGGGGTCGCTCGGTAGAACGAGCCGATTTCACACTCCAACTATGAGTGTCTGTGGTAGGTAGCAAGGGGTACTCATGTAGACTCCAACTTTGAAAAGCGATAGGCAAGGCTTTATCTTTTTGCACCAAATTTAACATGCTAACTTTTTACGATCCGATAACGTCACGTGGGGCACTTTCCATAGTAATCAAAGCAGTTGAATTTTTGAGTCTATCACTTGATCAGAGCCTCCCTTTAGTGCATTATAATCACTGCGGTCTCTCGCAAGATACAAACTTTGTCTTGCGTTTAAAATAATACGCTTGTGATCTTCAGCAAAGCCAAGGAGTAATTTTAAGAGTAGGAAGCCTGTAAAAGTGCCATCGGTATGAACTAACCAGTCATTGCTACTGTTGGGTCACCACCCCGCCATAGAAAGCGTTTTACCTTCTTCCTCGCTATAGGAAGGATATCATTTCATAAGACTAGTCATGCCCACATTTCGACTCATATGTATGACAATATCATTTATCACATAGCGCACTTCAGTAAACAGAAAAGCCAAACCATGATTAGCCAACGTAGATGTCGTGGGGGTGCTGCCATTTGCTTTCATCAATTTACCCTCAATTTGAAGTACACTTTCATGAGGTAGGGTAAAAATATCTTGATTGTTGATGATAAAATGAATCTCGTCATTGTTATTGAGTCCTGTTGCTTGAGGTTGATGGGAATGCATATTAATGCGAACGACGCCATATTCCACTTGTATGGGATTTAACACTTGCAACAGCTCCTTGTTCATGATGGGGTTGTAACGTATAACCAAGGCGTTGTAAACGTTGTAGGTTTACTCGTGTCAACCGTTTCATACACGGCAGACAACTAACCGACCTCATAGACGGTGTTGTTGCTTTATAGATACATTTCATAGCGTCTTTAAAACCTACTTGTAGATCACAGGGGTGTTGGCTTCCAAAGCAATCAGTTGTTGCTTTCTATTCACTAAGCGTAAGGTAATATTACTAATATCGCTGACACACACAGGATGATATAGAACCACTGAAGTGTTCTCACGAATAATATTGCCACAAGGGTAGGTGACAATAAAATCGTAGAGGGAATGGCTTCGTTCTTGATTCGTAAATACGTCTCTTAATAATATTACAAGTCACAGAAATGTGATGGTCCTCAATGAATTCCATTGGATAATCTGAATCATGGGGTTGGTGAGCTGCCAACACTCTTGGTTTAAATCCTAGTAAAGGGCCAATAGAATGAAGACGTGTTTCATAGTCAATGTTAAACGTAGAGAAAATACGACAGCGATGAATAATCGTATTGGCTGTAAGTTCAAATTTGTGTGTCCCATCAGCAAATGGCTTGACACCAAATTGTTTTATCATCGCCTCACTAATAGCCTCGTGCACATCGTCTATGGTATATCCTCCAGGGGTAGCCTCAACATATAATCATTATTGCGACACCTAGGCTAATGGAATGGATGATGGGCCAACTTACCTTTTTTAAGAGGTCCGCATCGCTTACTGCAAAATCACCGCCAGATGACATGCCCCAACAGAAGAGCACCTAAAGGGCGATGGAAGGAGGAGAAGAGGTAAACGCACAGGCTCGTCCACAGACACAGTCTGACTACCATTAGAACTGCCACTGACGAAATGGTGCCACAACAGTTGCTTAGTATTTAAAAGAATATTTACTCAGCAAACAAAGGGGCAAGAAAAATATAATTTAACATAATCAAAAAAGGAAACTCTATTGCCACAACAACCTCTCTCTGGTGATGCACTTGGCTTAAGGCCATCATAATTAAATTACATAAGTAGGCAAGAGACGGCTTAACATGCTTGCTTGCAAAGCAAAAAAAAAGAAAAGATTTAAATTAAAATTAAAATACTAAAGCCCAAAAGATAGAAAACCAGAATACAGGTATTACCAAATGAGAAAGGGCTTGATAATTTACTAAGGTACGCAATACCGACCCGACATGCAGACATCAGGGCCACGAGGAAAAAAACGAAAAGTTAAACAAAATTTAATAAAATAAAATTAATTCACAAAACTAAAACTTTCATGACGAAAGAAAACTCAGGAACACTCACAAAAACCACAAAGGAAAAACAACGAGGTTAACAAAAATTATTAAGTCTCACGCCACAACACGTTTGAGTGTCCCGCTCGATGCCAAGAGAACTACACTCACAGGACCAGAATGCACTCGGGCAAAACAAAAAAGAAACATGGCCACCAAAAGATGCTTACATGTCCAACCGAATCACGGCAAACAAATACATCTTAAAATAGAAAGTCACCAGAGAGAACAGAAAGGGAGGAAAGAATTACCCCTTAACACTATTGACACGAGGCAAATTTAGGCTGCAATGGATCGTAAACCAAATTAATAATAGAGCAATTCCTAAGATTAACAAATAAAAACAATATTTTACCAGGTACGATAACTAGGTACGTGTCTCCGGAAGGCACAAAAAAATATTTACATATCAGGTAACATTAACAAACAGAAATATTAGGCCTGGAACGCGAAATAAAATACAGAATAAAAACATTAATATATGGCCGATAACGGAGCTCCCATAATATATATATACAAGCTGTACCCGGCATGCGTTGCAATGCCAATCAAAGAAAGTGTTGGCGTTGAAATTCTGTTTCTTGAAGTGATTTTGGATACACAACATGTTTTTCAATTTCCGTTCACTGCCTCTAAGCTATCGTAAAATGGATTTTCTAATTTAGAATCATTCGTTGGAGCGTGCACAACAACTTTCAAAAGTTTCATCGCAATCGGATGAATGGCATATGAACGTATACGGGATTTTGTTTGAACGATTCGTGCGCTGTCACTCATTTGTTGATTCTACTCATACGCTTCCTACTTGAGAAATGGATTTACTAAGTCGAAACCCTACCCTGGCGTGTACACAATAACTCATCAAGGTTTCATCACAATCGAAGAAGGTTATATGAACGCATAGGGGATTTTATTGAAACGCTTCGCGCGTCGTCACCCATTTGTTGCATATACTCGTGTGCTACCTATTGTGAAATGGATTTACTAAGTCGAAACCCTCCCCTGGCGTGTACACAATAACTCATCAATGTTTCATCGCAATCGGATGAATGGTATATGCACGTATACGGGGTTTTCTTAAAACGATTCGTGCGCTGTCACTCATTTGTTGAATCTACTCGTGCGCTACCTATTGAGAAATGTATTACTAAGTCGAAGCCCTTCCCTGGCGTGTACACAATAACTCATCAAGGTTTCATCGCAATCGAAGAAGGTTATATGAACGCAATAGGGGATTTTGTTGAAACGCTTCGCGCGTCGTCACCCATTAGTTGCACCTACTCTTGCGCTACTTATTGTGAAATGGATTTACTAAGTCGAGACCCTTCACTGGCGTGTACACAATAACTGATCAATGTTTCAACGCAATCGGACGAATAGTATATGAACGCATACCGGATTTTGTTTAAACGATTCGCACCCCGTCACTCATTTGTTGAATCTACTCGTGCGCTACCTACTGTAAAATGTATGTACTAAGTTAGAAACCGTCACATAAGTGTCCACAGCATCTCACCCAAGTTTCATCGCTATCGGACTAATGGGATATGAAGGCATAGGGGACTGTATTGAAACGCTCCGCGTGTCGTCGTTCATTTGTCGAATCTACACGTGTGCTACCTACTGTGAAATGTATTTACTAAGCCAGAAACCTTCCTTGGTGTGTCCACCATATTTCACCCAATTTTCACCGCTAACGGCAGAATGCTATATGACCTTATACGGGACTTTGTTGAAACGCTTCGCACGTCGTCCCTCATTTGTTGAATCTATTTGTGCGCTGCCTATTGTATAGTGGATTTACTAAGGCAGAAACCTTCCATGATGTGTACACAATATCTCACCCAAGTTGCATAGCTATCGGACGAATGGTTTATGAATGCATACGGGACTTGGTTGAAACTCTTCCCGTGTCGTCGCTCATTTGTTGATTCTACTCTTGCGCTACGTATTGTGATATGGATGTACTCAGCCAGTAACCTTCCCTGGAGTGTACACAACATCTCACCAAAGTTTCATCGCTATCGGATGAAGGGTATATGACCTTATATGGGACTTTGTTGAAATGCTTCGCGCATCGTAGCTCATTTGTTGAATCTACTCATGCGCTGCCTATTGTAAAGTGGATGTACTAAGCCAGAAAATTTCCCTGCAGTGTACACAACATTTTACGTAAGTTTCATAGCTATCGGACGAATGGTATATGAATGCATACGGGACTTTGTTGAAACGCTTTGCGTGTCGTCGCTCATTTGTTGAATCTACTCGTGCGCTATCTACAGTGAAATGTATTCACTAATTTTGAAACCTTCACGTAAGTGTACACAACATCTCACCCAAGTTTCATCGCTATCGGACGAATGGTATATGAACACATAAGGGACTTTCTTGAAATGCTTCGCGCATCGTCGCTCATTTGTTGAATCTACGCGTGCGCTACCTGTTGTAAAATGGATTTACTAAGTCAGAAACCTTCCTTGGAGTGTACTCAACATTTCATCCAAGTTTCATCGCAATCGGACGAATGGTATATGAACGCATAGGAGACATACCCACATACCCACAGACAAACTATTCGTAACATTGATATTTATATATATAGATTATATAATAACGTACCTTAAAATCCTTCCCCAATGGAGACACAAGGAAACAAAAAAAAACAAGTAACACATTTTAAATGATGTAAAAGATATGAACTGCCTGAACTAGGCTGCGGTAGCACACACATCCCGCTTTCGATCACCCACGAGGCTTTTCTTCTAGTAGCCAATAAAATAAACATATCACACGTCATCTTCAAGGCAAGTTATGAAATAATAGTCTAGGAGCATAGGCATTTCCTTCCTTTTTGAATATATCCATATTTCGTAGAGGCTAGGGGCCAGGTCCCCAGCAGCGGAGAGACACTCTTTCACCACCAACTAGCTTGTTGCTTTCTTGACGACAGACTATGAAGGTGCCAAGATGGCGGAGACTCCAAAGTCAAAAGCCGCAGTGCATTAATGCTAATAGTAATTGTCCAATCACAGATTGACACATCAAGTAACAATGTGCACATTATATAATTATTTTGGCGGCATGATGTATATATAGTCTTTTGTTTAATGACGTATTAAACAACATCCTTCAAATATGTTTCGATTAGGCGAGATCAGAAGACACCACTCACACACTCTAGCGGTCGAAGATACAACTCCGGCTAGAAGAGCCGATATGATGCTGTCACCTCGAGTTCATAAGCCCAAAAATAACATTTGATACTAAAAATTTTACAGAGGGACGTGAACTTCCCGCCCTCCCTATACCTTGTATGAATATTAACACAATTCAGTTGTGTTACTGTCCTTATTTTGATCATCTGCATACGCGCACAACGCATTATTTTGTAACTATAATCCCCCCCCATTGGTCGATCTTGGCGATGCTACTGGAAAGAACATACTCTGGTGACCGCTGTCAGCGCCAGGATTCGAACCTACGATATCCGGACCTACTGCAGCTGCACTTGCGACCGTGATGCACGTTTAACGAGCGCGGCTACACAGCGGGATGAAATTCTCGTAGAATTTGGCTTGAGTAAGTAAAACCCCCCCTCCCCATTGGTCTATCCTGGCTGCTGTGTTCACCGGACAGTCCATCATCTAAAACGAATGAGGGTTTAGGAACATTTATATCCAACAAATTCTGTTATTGCCGAAAGTATAAGTTTAGCCTTCGGAATCAGTTGGAACATGAGACTATTGCGCAGTATGTAGCGAGTCTGAAGCATTTATTGACTCACTGTGATTTTGGTACCAAACTCAACGATTATCTCCGTGATCGTTTAGTCAGTGAGATAAGGAGCGAATCTACGAAGCAGAGACTGTTGGGTGAACATTCCTTAACATTCGAGAGGGCGGTCTCTAATATTTCGTCCATAGAAGCAGCTGAGAATAATCAGCGTCCCTCATGCCTGGCGGTGGGGACAAGCTCCACCGCATGACGTAATCATCTCCCTGTTTCTGGCTGTCTGGTACGTGATCAGTGAGAGGGAAGAAGACAAGGGGCGTGGCTGTTCCATCCTCCAGTGGCGGAACTTTCCAGCGCTGCCAACTTGCCCCAGGACAACGGAGCAGTCCCCAGCTGAAGTATTCAGCGCAATGTTATTGCTGTGGCGTGTTTGGCCACAAGAGTAAGCTGTTTGCGCGGATGCGTGTGGTATGTTTGTGGAAAAAGAAACCACATTAGCAAAATGTGTAAGACGAGGATGCGTGGTAAGGTACATCAATATCCTAGAAATAAAAACAGAAGTGTGCATAATTTTGTAGGCCAAGTTGACATTGTTATCTGAGGACATATTAACTGATGTTCCTAACCTATTTACTATGCATGAAAGCCACCCTATTAACCATTTAAGTACTGTTGAACCATTTAAAACTAATGTACTAGTTGAAAACCGACATGTAACCTTTGAAATTGATTCTGGTGCCTCAGTTTGTGAAAAGTCTTATTGGGAAAATTTTAAGAATGTGAAGTTACAGCCTACAAGTCTACGCTTAAGTTCATGCATTATGCTCCCATTGAGCTTGTTGGAGTAATTACTGTAAATGTTAATTACAGAGGCATTGCTAAAACTCTGGAATTGTGTGTAATTAAAAATGGAGTTAATCCCTTGTTAGGTCGAGACTGGATCATGGCATTAAATGTTCAGATTTCACCTGCAACGGATGAGAAATTGTTTGCAACTGAAGTTGTTGGCAATGAATCTAGTATGCCTATACCAGACCCAAAACAACTGTGAACATGGGCTCGCCCAGTAGTGTGCGTCCAGCTGAGCGCTGTTGCCACAGTGAGACTGGCGGAGATGACACAGCTCTACACTCGCAGTATACGCACGACCTTCTCCGTGAACGCAAGGCGCTCCGAATGTAAGTTCATGTACGAGCTGGGGGACCTAATCCTACGAATATCTATGCTCACAACGGAGTGCGCACATATTTATAATTGTGATATGAGGCAGATATCACACAACGTTATTCGTGCACTCCTGGTGTAGCAACCAGCATACTTGGCTGTGGCCCAGGAGGTCCGGATTCGATTCCCGGCTCTGCCAAGCAATTTAATTTTAGTCTGAGGACTAGAACGGGGTTCAGTCAGCCTCGTGAGGCAAAATTGGGAAATTATGGGTTAGATTCCTACCTCAGCCATCCTGGAAGTGGTTTCTCATTTATACTCCAGGCAAATACCGGGATGGTTCCTAACATAATGCCCCGGTCGCCTCCTTCCCAATCTTCACAAGCATACAAATACACACACTCTAATACAGACACCACAATAACCCAGATTTTCAGACAAGCACACAGGGCTAAAGTACGAAGATGTCCTAGCCCCTCAAATGAAACAACAACAACAACGTTATTATTTCACATGATGCAATCTACACCTCAAGTCATTCTGATTAACATTGCTTGTGGACTCTTTATAAGGTAATAGAAATACAGAAAACAATTTATTGGGATCAGTTTTTGTATAATGGAGACCACCTTGTGGTGTACTGGCTAGCACACTTGCTGTCAATTCTTCGCTGTCACCGCGGAAGCCCGGGTTCGATTCCCAAGAAATGTAATTCTGGTCTGAGGGCTGGAACAGGGTACACTCAGCCTCGTGATGCAAAACTGGGAAGATGTGGGTTGGATTCCTACCTCAGCCATCCTGGAATTGGTTTTTCTGTGGATTCGCCAATTGCCGGGATGGTACCTAACGTGCCACGGCCGCTTCCTACCCAAATCCTACCTGAATTACAAATATTCACACTAGTACAGACTTCAAAGTGACACAGGTTATCAGACAAATTACACACACACCCAAACGGGGCTACATGACCACGATGTCATCATCAACAATAACAACAACAACAACAACCCGTGAGGTCCGGATTCGATTCACGGCTCAATCAAGACATTTAGTTCTGGTCTCAAGGTTAGAACTGGGTACGCTATACCTCGTGAGGTAAAACTGTGAAGAGGTGAGTTTTATTCGACTCAATTAAAACAACAACAAAAAACATAATTGCTGACACCACAATAACATAGGTCATCAGATTTTGTGTTTTCACGTACTTCTGTATTCGAAAACTTCTTTTAAAGGCCATATACCTTGAAAATTATATTTCTTGCCTGGCTGTGTAAAACTGCTCGGCTGCCACTCGGCTTGCTAAGTGACATCGTTATGAGTTCAAAACTTGAGCTCACAGCACTTGTTAAAGCTCCACTACTGAATTGATACAGCAATGCCTTCACTCTTCGTTATCTTCCCTAGCGAACCTAAATATTTCAACACCTACGTCATTCTCTCTCTAATTATCCCTTCAGTTCACGGGCAGATGTTATCTCCCGAACAGATGGTCGTAGCGTAACGGGGTTTGGACAGTCAGCTTTAAAATGTTTAGCTCTGTAACATAGGGTCATTAAAATAATTAAAGAATTAATTATTTTCGTGCACGGAGGATATAACGATTTCGTACGGCGTAGCGAGCCCTGCAAGCTGAGTTATCTAGGCAACGCCGCGCTATGCTATTGGCTGGCGCGAGTGAGCAAGGTAATCTGCTCCTCCCTCATGTTCACAGTTGTTTTGGGTGTGGTATAGTGATAGCTTGAAACCAGAAATGTTACTTAAAGAGGTAGTTAAAATACCCTGAGGTGTTTACTGACAAACTAGGTCAGTGTACGGTTGATCCGGTTATGCTAGTTATGAAAGAGAATAGTGTACCTAAGTACTTTAGGCCTAGACCATTACCTTGCACTTTGCAAGGTAAAGATGAAAAGGAACTTGAACGGTTAGTTGATGCCGATGTATTGTACCCAGTTAAAAGTTCCGAGTACGGGTCGCCTATAGTACCTGTTCTGAAGAAAGTTACAGCCTACAAGTATTCGAATTTGTGGTGACTTTAAGGTTACTATTAACCCGTAGTAAGTTGTCGATTGCTACCCAATACCAAGAGTTGAGGATCTCTTTGCTGAACTACAAAAGGATGAATCATTTAGTAAAATTGATTTTAAGCAAGCTTACATGCAGTTAAGACTGGACGAGACCTCACAAAAATTGTGTACAATCAGCACGCATAAGGGTTGCTTTGCTTTAAAGCGTATGCCTTATGGTATTTCTAGTGTTGTGGGTGTCTTTCTGAGGATTATCGAGCAGGCTTTACAAGGTTTACCTGGTGTGAAGGTTTTTCTTGATGACCATTGTCAGTGGACCAGATACTAAAACTCACTTAAGCAGGCTTGAAGGAGTGTTTGACAGACAAAAACAGTATGATTTTACAGTTAGGCGGAATAAGTGTCAGTTTTTCGTACCTAAGTTAGAAATAGACAAGAATGGTCTTCACATTTCGGAAGATAAGGTAAAAGCCACTGTCGATGCGCCTGTCCTAAGAATGTGACTGAAACTAAATCATTTTTGGGATTAGTAAATTATTATGGAAGGTTTGTGCCTAATGTGTTTACGGTGTTAACACTCTTATATAACCTGTTAAAAATATTCTGACTTTGTATTTGATCACACATGTATGCAAGCGTTAAATGAGATTAAGAAGCGTTTTGTCTTCAGCGCCAACACTGGCACAATACGACCCAGATGCTCCAATAGTATTAACCGTTGATGCGTCTAGATATGGGTTAGGCTGTGTTCTTAGCATAATTACTAAAGAAGTTATAGAAAGACCAGTGAGCTATGCCTCACAAACACTTAACTCAGCAGAATCTCATTATTCTCAAATTGATAAGGAAGCAACAACGATTGTTTATGGTGTGAGAAAGTTTCACCAATATCTATATGGCAGACACTTTACCTTGAAATGCGATCACAAGCCATTATTGAGTATTTTTGGGCCCAAAAAGGGGTTGCCTGTGTTTGCAACAAGCAGATTTCAGAGATATGCATTATTTTTATCTGGTTATGATATTGACATCAAGTATGTAAACTCTAATGATAATGTAGCTGATGCACTATCTAGATTGCCTTTGCAAGAACAGAATGTGGAAACTACTTCCGATCTGTCAACCCTAGGTACATATTTAAATTTTATTCATCAGAGTTCATTGCCTATTTCTTGTGAGCAAGTCCGAGTGGAAACTCAAAACGATCCACTTATGAAACGAGTTTATGGCTACGTAATGTATGGATGGCCAACATATTTGTCTCATTGTGACCTTGATTTATCACCGTTTTTCCAAAGGAGAGAGGAAATGGCTGTTGAACAAACTATTTTAATGTGGAGTTTCATGGTAATAATTCCTGGTAGTTTACGTAACTTTGTTTTGAGAGATCTCCATGCTAGTCATTTAGGCATGGTTAAAATGAAATCTGTAGCGAGAGCTTATTTTTGGTGTCCTAATATTGATCAGGAAATAGAAAACCTTGCTAACAGCTGTTCTTCCTGCCTATTGGAGAGGTGTAATCCACCCTAAAGTGAACTACAGCATTGGCATTATCCTGATAAACCGCAGGAAAGACTACATCTTGATTATTTGGGGCCATTTAAAGGAAGAATGTACCTAATAATTATAGATGCTCATTCTAAGTGGTTAGAAGTATTTGAGACCAGTTCAACTTCTACACACTTAGCTATTGTTAATTTACGCCATCATTTTGCCCGTTTAGGTTTACCTGTGTCAGTCCATAGTGATAATGGCCCTCCATTTAATTTTTGGTTAATAATGGCATTAAACATACCTTTTCACCTCCATACCACCCTCAGAGCAATGGTCAGGCTGAAAACTCAGTCAAATATGCTAAAATTAAACTGAAATGTGCTTTTAGAGATAATGTTAGAGATGATTCAGAACCTTTGGATAGAATATTGTTCGATTATCGTAATTCTGTACATTCCACTACTAATGAGACCCCAGTCAAACTAATGTTCAATAGATCACTAAGAACTAGATTTGATCTTTTACGATCAAGCGTCAGGAGGGTAGCGGAGGCTAAGCAGGATAAGCAGAAAGTTTATGCCAAGAGCAGTAAACCACGTGTTTTTCATGTTAATCAATCCGTACTAATTAGAGATTATAGATCTCAAGGTAAATGGATTGATAGTACTGTGATTAAACAACTAAGTACTACCTTTTATCTAGTTAGAATAGGATCTGGTATTATTTGGAAGAGGCATATTGATCAACTCATTGTAATTAATGCTCAGGTGAGCGAGCCGGCTAAGGAGTGCTTAGGTCAATCAGCTGAAAGTTTATCATCTCAGTCAGCTGGGCAGGTTGATGTAAGTTCAGATTTGACTGCTTCACCATCAGTGTTTGTACTAGACAGTCTATTGCAAGACAGCCAACTCCTACATCGAGTCCGTTTTGCCAACCTATTATTAGTTCTCCTGCAGGGCGTTCTCAGAGACGTTACCCTGTACGTGAGAGGAAACCTGTTCAACGTCTTGATTTGTGATTTGCTTTGTGACTTTTATTGTAAAAGAAAAAAAAAAGGAATTGTTCTTAGTTGTAAGTTGATTATTGTTTGTATATGTTTGTTATTTAAGAGGGAGGAGTGTAATATAATATGTACTCTTTGTATATTCATAGGCTATGTATAAGTTGGAACTTGTGTGAATAAATGCTATTGGCCCGTGATGCAATCCCCCTTTCCCCTTGCCCTGGCTGTAAGGTGTTCAACCGACCTTTCTAAAAGCCACTTGACTGTGTGTCTTCACTGTGGACTTCACACTTCCTCAACGAGTTGTCTTGTCTCGCCGGGTCTAGCGTGCGGGCTGTAGTATACAGAATATATGGTCTACTTATTTATTCCCCTTGGGGAAAAGACGTCTCGGACGTCACATCAACTACCGATAATATAGGAACGTCTCCCTTATCATTACGTTGCTACCAGGCACGACCTATAGTAGGCTATAGGAAAACAAGCATTGAACCCCAACATTCAAAACAGGGACGAAAGACACGGGGAGGGCTGGTCATTGACCCCCTCAAGTTTTAGGAGCAAGGCCAAATTTCTAAGTACAGTATAGTTAAAAAATAGTTAAATAACCCGAAACTCTTCTATAAATGATTTTATACTACGTTAGGCTGAAAATCGGAAAAGCCATCTTACCTAGCTTAGTTGTAATTTCTTTATTCTACCGAACAAACCGTGTGTTTTCCCTCTCCACCGCTTCCTGTCGAGGCACCAACTGAGCCAAGAGTCGCGCGGCTTCGAACTTGGTCCTCTACCATGACGAACCGAAAAGGTGCATTTTCGAATTAATATTTATGAGCCCCAGTTCTAAACTGAGGTAAGATACTGTGACACACAACTCACAACACCTGCCGAGAAATAAGAGCACGCGCGCCTTTGTTTTTCACGGGTCTTAGGCACACCCTGCGGTTGCGCCCTGCGTTGCGCTGACTGAGTTCGAAAAGCAGTGGTGCACGTGACGTCAGAAGCTTGACATTTGGTGCTATGCTTGTGTCGTGTTTATCCAAATCTGTGGAGCTCCAGCAGTTCATCATTTTATGTTTTGTATTCATATTCTTATTGTGTTTTAATTGGAAATAATGAATAAAATCATCATATTTGTTTAAATATAGCGTTAGGCCTTCATTACCGTGTTATTTCAAACTTTAAAGTCTTAACCTAAATATAGCGTTAGGCTTTCATTACCATATTGTTTCAAGCTTTAAAGTCTTAAGTTAAATATAGCGTTAGGCCTACATTACCGTGTTATTTCAAGCTTTAAAGTCTTAACGTAAATATAGCGTTAGGCCTACATTACCGTGTTATTTCAAGCTTTAAAGTCTTAACGTAAATATAGCGTTAGGCCTTCATTACCGTGTTATTTCAAGCTTTAAAGTCTTAACGTAAATATAGCGTTAGGCCTTCATTACTGTGTTATTTCAAGCTTTAAAGTCTTAAAATAAATATAGCGTTAGGCCTGCATTACCGTGTTATTTCAAGCTTTCAAGTCTTAACGTAAATATAGCGTTAGGCCTACATTACTGTGTTATTTCAAGCTTTAGAGTCTTAACGTAAATATAGCGTTAGGCCTACATTACTGTGTTATTTCAAGCTTTAAAGTCTTAACGTAAATATAGCGTTAGGCCTACATTACCGTGTTATTTCAAGCTTTCAAGTCTTAACGTAAATATAGCGTTAGGCCTTCATTACTGTGTTATTTCAAGCTTTAAAGTCTTAACCTAAATATAGCGTTAGGCCTTCATTACCGTATTATTTCAAGCTTTCAAGTCTTAACATAAATATAGCGTTAGGCCTTCATTACCGTGTTATTTCAAGCATTAAAGTCTTAACCTAAATAAAATTCCCTGGTAGGTAGGCAACCGCAGTAAAAATTGCCCCCCCCCCCCCCCGCCCACCACCACCAAGTTTTCGAGGAGTTTTACGCCCCTGATTCAAAAGATCAAAGCGCGCATGCGTTCAATTAGTTATTCGTACCCCACATAACGCGTCCTAGAAAATGCCTCCTGTTAGTCCTACGGGTAAGGGCAGAAGGGGTGGAGGCGGTTAATAGCTATTGCTTGCCGCAAGCATAGCGTCCACGATTGTTATCGGATATTGATGGAATTTTCAGGGATAACGACAATCTGACCCTAGATGGTCCCTAACCATGCTGTTACTGAAGTCTATGTTGCATACACCCAGGGGCGGTCCATGGGCGCAGACTAGGCAACGATAGATTGTCTGCGCTAAAAATAAAACCCAATCACCTTAATACTACTGTATTTGACCCTACCAGCAAAAATTAATTATATATATCAGTGAGCTGGGGTGTGCACATTTCAATGGTAGAGATATATAGCGTGAAATTCGCACTTAAAGTTCTACAAAATATATAAACCAGTTGAGACCAATATCTATACATCTGTCCACCACCGTGCATCTTTCGCCGACCACCGGCGGTTGTCTGGGCAGTCGTTCGCGAACTTGTGCATATGTTAGCGCCCATGTTGTGCTCGACACGCTGCAATTCACAGTGACCCGGCCTCCACACGGCCTCAGTGAGTCTCCGTTCTATTTTTACACTTGAACCAATAAATATTTTTCAATTTATTAAACAAAATTGTAGGCAGGATAAATTCTTGAATGTGATGACAACACTTCGAATTTTGCTAACCATAACCGTAACTGTCGCTAAAGGGAACTAAGTTTCAGTAAATTTAAACTTATTTAAGTTCAACCATGTGTCAGGATAAACTGTCAAATCTGGCAATGTTATCTATAGAAAATAGTACTGCCCAGGACTTGAATTGTTAAGAATTAATAAAAAATGCAAGCGATTAAATTTTAGTTATTTTTTCTCAATTTGTTTCAATTTTAAATAAATTTACGATGTAAATTTTGACGTATGCATGATGTGAGCGTTATCAGCGACAAAGCAGTTGAAATAAACCTTTTCAAAAAATATTTCTTTGTACCGTTATTGTTTTTCATTCACACTATTACCATGACGAATAGAAGGAGAAAGTGAGAAGACTCCTGAAGTTCAAGCGCGCCCCGGCAGGCAGCGCTAGAGTGGGTACGTTCCACACTGCCGGGGTCAGCTGGTCTTAGGGATGGTGCTAAGGGAAACGAATTACTTTGTAACTAATACTCTTTTAAAAAGTAATTAGCGGCTCCAATTAAAATAGCATGGCAGGGCACAATGAAAAATATAATTCATAGAAATAAGAACTACGGTCTTCATTACATGTTACGGAACGCACAGATTCCTGGAGTCTACAGACACAGATAAAAAATCATAATCCCCAGCATATTAAAACAAGCACACATAAACTATTTAAAGTAACACTCTACTTAACCATTCATTTTGTCGGCTACGGTACTGGACTTTCGAAAGCTTGCGTGAAGACTTGGCGGGTGTTCGAGATTGCAAATCTCGGCGGATTTCCTTCGTTCTGAAGAAGAATCGGCACCCAAAATAAACAAGTCTGGGGATAATATCCATGACACGCTGAAGACAGCATCCAGCTCCTGAAGGATCAACTGAAATTGTAGCTTGCCACGGTGGGTGAGTGGATAGCGTGTCGGTCTACTAACCCCAAGATTGCAGGTTCGCCCCTGACCGTGGTAAGTGATTTTTAAAAGGCGGCAAAAATACGATACGCATGTCATACGATGTTGGCATGTCAAAGAACCCATTTGAATTCAGTAGGACGAGTTCATAATGGCAAAATTAATCTCGGTAGTTTCCGCCGGCACAAAGTTCCTCATTTCTCTACTAGAAAGCGCTATTGTGTTCAAGGAGATTAGATATCTAACATCTAACATCTAACCTCCTTGACTTTCATAGTCAAGGAACTACGAAATTCGACATGCAAGCTACCCTCTGGGTGTCAAATAGCAAAGCTTGCACCACCAGGCACCCGAGGCCATACGATATTATTATTATTATTAACTGAAATTGTTTCTTTGGAATCGATACAATCATAAATATTTCGCTCCACATCGATTTTGAGTTTAATTTTCCGGTAATTACTTTCTCGGCCTGGAAAAGAATGCCACTACACTTCTTGAAGGACGTGTTAGATACACTTCATTGTTCATCTCAGGGCACCTTTTTTAGTTTCTTTGTTGCTTTCTCTCAGCAATAATTTAGTCGTATTTCCGTTTATTCCTGATGAAGAAAGACATGGTTTCTTTCGAAACGCGTCGAGTTTGAATAAATAAAACACGGCATAAGCCCAAAAATCTGCGTTATGGATAAAATGGTATTAGTTGCGTTTGACATTAACCATACCGTACATAAAACATCACAATAAATTGGTTGAAAAACTGGATCCAGATAGCTTTAAAACTCATAATTTTGCACCACCTGTTTCCTCTGAATTTGGTTAATTAAAGCTTATTAATTGAGTTTAAATACCGGTTTGGTGACCCATCGTCCCAGGCAAGCCGGTAACACCTGTAACTACTCAGGCAGATAGGTCACTTAGCCGTAATTTGGAAGTTATTGTGAAGTTATGAATGCATTTGCGGTAGCACTGCCGGAGAGTTAATCGGACTAGGCTATTGCGTTTTTAAATGAGCTCCCGTTTCAGGGTTTTTAGGTTTTGAGAGCGAATAGTTCATTCAATAGTTGTAAAACAGTAAGGAGAGTATGTTTTGTGTAGGTTTTAAGTTGAATTAAAGTTTATGTCGAGCTTAGAAGTGAATTCGGTGTAGCTTAAAGTGTAGTTTTTTGGTCTGATCTGTTTCCTCTGAATTTGGTTAATTAAAGCTTATTAATTGAGTTTAAATACCGGTTTGGTGACCCATCGTCCCAAGCAAGCCGGTATTCAAGATGGCGACGGAGTGAGTACAGGTGGAAGTTGAGCTCCGTGTGAATGTGTATTTCAAGTGTGTAATACAGGAATTATCACAGTAAAAGTTGGCACAGGAACAACATATGAACGTTAGATTAATTTAAAGTAATATCTCATAGGCAGCTGTGTAAAACAACGTGAAATTCCGGTTATTTGTGTTAGGGAGCATTCACTTCACTTTGCCGTCATGAGCTCGTGCGCGGTGTGCAAGAAGGAAGTGGGAAAGGCAGCAGTGAAAGTACAGTGTGGTACGTGTAAAAATTGGTTCCATGGAAAGTGTGTACAGTTAAATGGAAAAGCTGGTGAATGGCTATGTGAATTTTGTTCCACTAAAGACACATCTCCATCATTAGGAGATGTGATGGTGATATTGAACGAACTACGAGAGGAATTTCGTTCCATGAAAAGCGAGCAACTTCAGAGGGAGACGGATCTGGGTAAGTCACTGGACATGTGTCACAATAAATTAGATGATAATATGCTACTGCTAAAATCACAGCAGGCAGACATAGCTCAGTGCTTAGCACAAATAGAATCCCTGAAGCAAGAAAACTCTTATCTACGCACGAAAGTGAAAGCACTGGAAAATCGTGTGTTAGAATCTGAACAGTATTCCAGGCGCAATACAATTGAGATACAAGGTGTTCCCGAAATAAAGAATGAGAACGTTCTTAACACTGTCAAACTAGTTGGACAAGCCTTGGACGTAAATGTGACTGATGAAATGATGGACGCTTGCCATCGTCTTCCAAAACAACCAAGCCAACAATGCAGTGGCATTGTCGTTAAATTTGTGAGGCGGTTCGACAAAGAAATCTTCATGGAACGGCGCCGTGTAAAGAGGAATTTATCTACTAGACATATGGGACTCCCTGGGGACAGCATGGTGTATGTGAACGAGAGTCTCGCCCCGGAAAAGAGAAGACTACTGGCAGCGGCTCGTCAGAAGCGGAGACAAAAGGAGTTTGCGTATCTTTGGGTAAGAAACGGAGTCATAAAAATGAAGAAAAATGAGGGTTCCCGTATCATAGTAGTTAATAGTATGGACGATCTGAACGGAATTTAAAATAGATAAATTGTCAATTTACTATCAGAATGTACGTGGTATGAAATCTAAATTGTATGTGTTTAACGAGAACCTATTGTGTAATGATATAGATATTTGTATTTTAACAGAAACTTGGTTAGACTCCAGTGTTTATGACACTGAGGTCATTAACACTGGATACAGAGTATACAGGCAAGAGAGAGGATCAAGCAGGACTGGTGGTGGGGTGCTAATAGCGGTAAAAGAGGGGATTACCGTACTCAAGGCTGAAGGAAGGTCTCAGAACTCAGAAGTCTTGCTGTTAAAGCTGGAAACAAAAGGAAGAATCTGGTATGTCTGTTCCCTGTACATTCCTCCTAGCACAGACCTTGAGTCTTACCGTGAAATGCTAGGGTGGATAGAGAGCCATTATGAAATGTACAATAATAACATCATTATAGCGGGAGATTTTAACATTCCTACAATAACGTGTACAGAAATTAATGATGTAGATAAAAATAGCCATTCACAGTTACTGTATAACTTCATGAACCTACTTCAACTTAAGCCTTACAACAACATTCAGAATTCGAATGGAAGAACTCTTGACCTAATACTCACTAACTACACAAACCTTAATCTTGTAAGACATAATACTCCTCTTTTAGCCGAAGATGCCCACCATCCCGCACTGGATGTAACTGTACCTCTCAATGGAGCCAAAAACACCTTCAGAATTAAAGAGCAAACTAAATTTAATTTTAAAAAAGCTAAATTTGATGAACTGTACCTCGGTTTAAGAGACACAAATTGGGACGATCTCTACAAAATTATGGAAATAAATTCAGCAGTTAATTTTTTTTATGATAAAGTTTACGAAGTTTTCCAAAATACCGTCCCGGTATTAATGCCTTTTAAAACCAGTAAATACCCTGTTTGGTTTACAAAACAAATAATTAATGATTTGAAAGATAAAGACTTCCACAGAAAAAGAAAAGACTACTCTGAATATAGCAAATTGAGATACAAACAATTAAGAAACAAGACCAAAACAGACATCAAACTAGCTCATAAAGAATATATAACAACAGTTGAAAATAACATTAATAGTGATTGTAAAAATTTTGGGACGTACGTGAAAAGCAGGAGAAGGGCCAATGGTACATGTATTATAATGCAATACAATGAGGAAGAGCTAAAAAGCGGGGAAGCGGTTGTTCAGGGTTTTGCAAAATACTTCCAGTCGGTGTACTCACAACACCCTTCTTCCTACAGAATATCGCAAGATGAGGCAAATACGCCAGTAACCCTGCACATAAGCGAAGTAACAATGGCGGAAATTGATAGAGCGTTAAAAAACTGAGACCAAAAACATCAGCGGGCCCGGACCAAATACCCCCTTACGTAATTAAGGGTTGCTCACAGATTTTAAAAGATCCCCTTCATTTCCTTTATAACCTAGCAATTAGTACAAATAAATTCCCAGATATTTGAAAAAAAACTCGCGTCTGTCCTATTTTAAAATCAGGTAACCAAACATTAATAAAAAACTATCGACCCGTGAGTATAGTATCAGCTGTTGCAAAGATATTTGAATTTATCTTACATGACAGAATTGTTACTCATGTAGCGCCAGCCATATCAGAACAACAACATGGATTCATGCAACGGAGATCCACAGTCACAAATCTGATGAATTTCTCCCACGATGTTTCATCTGAGTTGGATATCGGAGGACAGATGGATGCTATTTTCACGGATTTTGAAAAGGCATTCGATAGTATAGATCATGATATTCTTTTGACAAAATTAAACAATTTCGGTTTTTCACAAGCAAATTTACGATTTTTTAGCTCGTATCTGTCTGGTAGACAGCAATATGTATACTTTCTCGGAAATTCATCAATGGAACAGACCGTAAATTCCGGAATTCCCCAGGGATCGAACCTTGGACCAATTATGTTTCTGATAGCAATCAATGACATTTCTGAATGTATTAAGCACTCTAAATGTCTTCTATACGCTGATGATTTTAAGATATTCCGTCCTGTATCCTTTGTTCATGACTGCTATCTTCTACAAAATGACTTGGACAACATCTTTGAATGGAGTAGGAAAAATAAACTTAATTTTAATCTAACGAAATGTGTCACAATGTCATTTACCCGAAGGAAGAATAAAGTTAGTTTCCAGTATAAGCTGGGGTTGAATACGCTGCGGGAGGTTAATGGTGTAAGTGACCTTGGTGTGGAACTGGATAAAGGTTTGACTTTCGCTTCTCACATCAACAAGGTAACAAGTGAGGCGTACCGAGCACTAGGCTTCGTCATTAGAAATGTAAGACCTTTTCGGCAGGTGAAAACGGCCATTACACTCTTTAATGCTTACGTAAGGGCGAAATTAGAATAGGCAAGCGTAGTGTGGAATCCGTGGCGTAAAAAATACATAAGATTACTAGAAGGAGTACAGAAGCGATTCGCCAGATTTATACATTATAAAATGAGCGGAAATTACCCATATATGGTCCCATATAAAATGTTATCGAATAATCTAAAAATTATTGCTTTGGAAGATCGTAGGAAAATAAATGATTCAAAGATCTTACACAAGATTGTAAATTCTGCGGTAGATAACTCTTATTTTTTATCGTTGCTGAATTTCAATGTTCCACGTCTATCTTCAAGAACGTGGACAACTTTTAGGAATAAGAAAACATGCACCATGTCACACAAACATTCACCGCTTTATAGACTCTGCAGTAATTACAATAAAGCTGTAGTGTGTAATAAAAGTCTAGACTTCGATCTTAGTCTCCAAAAATTTGTAAAGGTATTTATGACCACATTGCCATGAGTGTAATTAATTAACAAAAAGGTAGAATATGTAACAGCATTAAGGTTGAGCTATAAATAATATTATTATGTAATTAATTTAGATGCTAATATTAGATTTAAGTTATGAAAAAAGTTATGAAAAAAAATAGAATTACTGTTAAAATTTTGTAGGTTTACTGTTATTGGGGTTAAAGACCCTGTTGTAAACCAGCATAAATAAATAAATAAATAAATAAATAAATAAATAAACACCTGTAACTACTCAGGCAGATAGGTCACTTAGCCGTAATTTGGAAGTTATTGTGAAGTTATGAATGCGTATGCGGTAGCACTGCCGGAGACGTAATCGGACTAGGCTATTGCTTTTTTAAATTAGCTCCCGTTTCAGGGTTTTTCGGTTTTGAGTGCGAATAGTTCGGAAGGAAGGAAGGAAGCTTGTAGTTTAACGTGACCGTTAATCTTGAGATCATGAGCCACGGGACCTCCTTTTTACGTGGAATCCGAACCACAGGACATGGCTTTTCGCTTCGAAAATCTCACATGCATTGACCGGGAATCGAACCCGGACCGCCTTGGTGAAAGGCATACAGCTAGACCGCTGAGCCACCACGCCCCACGAATAGTTCGCTTAATAGTTGTAAAACAGTAGGGAGAGTATGTTTTGAATAGGTTTTAAGTTGTATTATGGCCTATGTCGAGCTGAGAAGTGAATTTGGTTTAGCTTAAAGTGTAGTATTTTGGTCTGTTCTGTAGCCTGGATTTATTAAGTTTATTGTGCTGCTGGCGTGATTTAAAGCTGTAGTATTTGATGTAGAGTGCTAGGATTGCTTGGGGGAAGTGCTGGTGAGAGGGAGAGAAGTGAGGGGATGGGTTTATGGAGTTGTTGCTGTTGTTACTTGTTTTTCAACTGCTGTTTTTTGATAGGGTGCTTGTAGTGCCTACAATCCTGGTACACGTTGTTGGACATTATCGCTTGCAGTGCTTGTAGCGGCGGGACCACAAAATACCGTGCTATAATGGAGGAGTCCTCACACTAGGTCCTTCTATTCGTCATGCTATTACTATACTAATCTTGCGGAGGTGTGAGTTACAAATAATGTAAAAAATGTATGTTATCTTTAGTCTCTATGAACATTTTAGTCTCCACAGGGGAGGGGGCGCCACAATGAGATCTCGCACTTCCTGAAAACCGTGCTAGGGCCGTCTCTACATATGTCGTCCAAAACCTCCCTCATCACATGAATGTGCTGTGGTTCAACCAAGAAAACGAGCAGAATTCTCGTTATAAACTCATTGTTTGTATTGAACCTGTGAGTGCATTGACTACACCAAATGCAGCAATGCTACAAAGGAAGAATGGAAGAGCGTCACAACTATACAATTCATCAACAACGTATGTAAAACTGCACTTGAGCGAAACTGTGAGTGGGGAAATGAAGTACTGTACTTCATAGACTGAGTGGTAGGCTATAATTGATCTTGTGGCTGCGGGGGAAAATACCACCGATAATACTTAAGTACTTTCCAAAGAAAAGAATCTAAAAACCTGGAGAATGGGGCAAGAGAGGAGGGAGCAGGACTGATGATGGAAGATATGCTGCATTTGAAAATTTCTGCCTCAGTGTGGAAAGTAGGCCTAATGATGAGTGCCGGTACTCAATCAAACAAATAAAAGATATGATTGCCATTTTGCATCCAACAGTTAAGTCCTATTCTCATATTTATCTGAAACGAGAAATTGTAAATCATTTTCGAGATTCTGGTTTTGTTTAAGATATTTCGAGGAAAGATTCAGTAATTTGTTTTAAAGAATCAGCTTCAAACATCGTGAATGACCAATGGTAGAGAAGCCGTTGCTTTGATGGATAGGAAGAAGAGGTAAGAATCTTGAATAATAATAATAATAATAATAATAATAATAATAATAATAATGTTATTGGATTTACGTCCCTTTTAATTACTGAGGCTGTTAGAGACGCCGGGGTGCCAGAATGTTGCCCCGAAGGGGATCTATAACGGGCCAGTAAATATACTGACACGGCTCTCGCACTTGCGCACCCTCAAATGTCAGCTGACTTTCCAGGATTTGAACCTGCTACCTTGGGCTCAGCAAGCGAGATTGAAGAATCTTGAAAACAGCAGCCAAATCACTCAATAAAACATCGAGGCTGAACCATATGAATGCTCACTGTTTCCCACGCTAATGGCAATGAAATGATACCTGGGATCACACTGATCTACTGGTCCTCTTGGTTGCCGTTGCACTGGGTGAACACAATCTGAAAATGATTATGTCTCGAAAAAAAACCCCACACAAGATTCACGATACACGTGGCATTCAATCCCAAATAGGAGATATGAATGGTATTTCTCTACCACTGCATGCTTTCACCGGATGTGACACTGATATAAAATGGGAAAAAATACACCTGGAAAAATTTTACAACAAGCATTAACCTAAAGAGAAGTCTGCTGGCCTTCAATAAACTCTCTGAATCACTAGACGTCCTTGAAAATGCTATGCTCGGCGACAGCGTTGATGGCCCGTGGGTCTCGGATGCGCAATAGCATGGTCACGTCTCAGCCAATCAGCGGCAGTCACACTCAGTCGTTCATAGATGTAAGAACCTTCAAACGAGTAGCAGACGCAGGGACTCCATTGAGCGATGTTGCCACAGCGCAGGTGCGCACACCGCTTGCCTGTGGTGATATAGGTCCACGGAGTGTGAAAAGAATTGTTCGTGAAGCGAAGTCACCACTACAGGCAAGTGGACAGCTCAATGTGGGATCTGTGCTGGACAAAGCGGACGGTGGGCAGTACTCCGTTATTATTTTTCCATAATTGCACCTATATCATGCTTGTCATTTCATACCTCAATAACCTCTGCACAGGGAGGAGGGGCCATCCATGAAACAATATGCCACAGCGAACTAAATAAACTGTTATGAGTTCTGTTGTCAATATTCATATTATGTGCTTGAGACATCTTGGTCATCAGGCCCGTGTACTTGTCTGGTATAACTTGAGTTTATGTGATAGTTGTAGTAGTGTAGCTGTATCAAGGACAGGGTGCCCCTGGACTTGAACTAAAATGCTATTCCAGCATTTGCCTGGAAGGAGTGTGGGGATGCGCGGGGAAACCACAATAATGATAGCCACGGGATTCAAACCTCCGATCTCCAGACTCGCTTCAATGCCCCATTGCAGCCGTGGCGCGATTTAACACCACGGCTACGCCGCAGGGTATATGAATAAGCATCTCACCCCGGCCAAGGGGACGGAACAAGGGATAAGGAGATTCTTACATCATGTTCGTTAACTGGCCATAAAATGCGAACCAGTCAGCGTAGAAATGTAATTTTTGTTTCTAGATATTCAGAATTTTTATTTCTTCATCCTAACTGCTTGAAAATTCCCCTACTACGAAAACTTTGCCCAAGAGCACGTGATATTTGATGTTGTGGCGGCATCTTCTGCCCGAATGAGGCAACGCTGTATTTCGTATCATCGCTCTCTCCCTGCGCGGCCAGGGGCATAACGCTGTATTTCGTATCCGCTCTCTCCCTGCGCGGCCAGGGGCATAACGCTGTATTTCGTATCATCGCTCTCTCCCTGCGCGGCCAGGGGCATAACGCTGTATTTCGTATCCGCTCTCTCCCTGCGCGGCCAGGGGCATAACGCTGTATTTCGTATCATCGCTCTCTCCCTGCGCGGCCAGGAGCATAACGCTGTATTTCGTATCATCGCTCTCTCCCTGCGCGGCCAGGGGCATAACGCTGTATTTCGTATCATCGCTCTCTCCCTGCGCGGCCAGGGGCATAACGCTGTATTTCGTATCATCGCTCTCTCTCTGCGCGGCCAGGGGCATCAACGCTGTATTTCGTATCATCGCTCTCTCCCTGCGCGGCCAGGGGCATCAACGCTGTATTTCGTATCATCGCTCTCTCCCTGCGCGGCCAGGGGCATCAACGCTGTATTTCGTATCATCGCTCTCTCCCTGCGCGGCCAGGGGCATCAACGCTGTCAAGTAAAGTGGAGCTTTATTTCTAGCAACGTACAATGCATACAACATACATACAATACAACGCTCTTGTGATATTGAAGGTTTCGCTAAACCGCCAAGCTTACGAGATACATGTAAAAAATCGAAGAAAACACAAGATGTTCATTAAAGAACATATAGCCTACTTTCTCCTAAATGCATGGGTATTGTTATAACGCTTTGTCCTTTTCAAGGAGTATAATTGAATGTTGGTTGTAGTATCTTGTTGAAATACAACGTGCTATACGGATACTAAACATGAATATGAGGTGCCCTTTCCTAGTGCTACTTCTGTACAAAAGTTCATTCAATTCGGTTTCAACGTGTTTGAATTGATATGGGGAATCGATTTGCACACATACATGGCCGCTATCTGCAAACTATTGGGCTGATGACCTTGTAGTTCAGTCAAAAGGTGCTTCCCACAAAAAGGTATGTTGTTGCAAAATTTGGTAGAGATCAGATGATTAGGTTGGTCGTAATTTGATTTAAGCTTTTTACAACTGGGTGGCCACCATCACGATTCCGTCAAGATGGCGGTGATATAAAACATCACACGGAGGTGCCCTTTTTCTAGTGCTACCTCTGTACCGAATTTCGTTCAATTTGGTTTCACCGTGTTTGAAAAGATAGGGGGGATCGATTTGCACACATACATTGCCGCTATCCGCAAATTATAGGGCTAATGACCTTGTAGTTTGGTCAAAAGATTCTCTATACATTAAGGTATGTTGTTGCATAATTTGGTAGAGAGAACAGATGATTAAGTTGGTCGTCATTTGATTCAAGCTTTTAACATTTGGGTGGCCGTCATTACGTTTTCGTCAAGATGACGGCGATATAAGATATGGCACTGGAGTGCCCTTTGATAGTGATACCTCTGTACCAAGGTTCGTTCAATTCGGTTTCACTATGTTTCAATTGATAGGGAGAATCGATTTGCACACATGCATTGCCGCCATCCGCAAATTGTAGGGCTGATGACCTTGTAGTTTGGTCAAACGATTCATTATACATAATGGCATAATGTTGCAAAATTTGGTATAGATCAGATGATTAAGTTGGTCGTAATTTGATTTAAGCTTTGAACATTTGGGTGGCCGCCATTACGTTTCCGTCAATATGGCGGCGATAAAAAAAAATATGAGACTGAGGTGCCCTTGGCTTTCTACCTCTGTAGCAAATTTTGTTCAATTCCGTTTCACCGTGTTCGAATTGATAGGGGGCGGGGCGCATACATTCAGGGTACACACAGACAGATACACAATTTTTGGCCCTGTGTAGATCTCATAAGTCTACTTTCATTTTTTGCAAAAATCGAAAGTAGGCTAATAGCTTATAACCCCCGTCCAACCCCTCTCTCTCCATACCCATCTGACTAAATCGTGGAATTTTCTAGGAAGTGTTGTATAGCATCTGAAATACCATTTAAACGCATGCGCACTCTGATTTTTTGAATGTTCAGATATGGCCACTGTTTGGTCTCTTAATACTGTCCTAGTGTTCGTTTACTGTAACTCTGACTTTGTTGACAGTTCTCGCGGGAACAAATAGTCCTACTGGACAGATCAATCCGCCATTGCCACGTGCATTTCAGCCAATGAGCCATCACCCACATGGCAGCCATCAATGGTCACGTGTATTCCGTCAAGAGGTGAACAGCTGTTATGAGTTGCCTAAACCTAGGCTTACATTCATCTCGCAATATCAATTCAATGCCCTTTTTTTTTAAGAGAACTTGCATTTCTTTGTGTCATTTATCAAATAATCGTTCTAACAGAACACCTGAAACCCACTGAAGGCTTGCTGACAGACTGTAACATCATCGGGCATGCTAGGACACAGTAGCTGATTATTTGAAACGATTTCCAAAATTAAATCCTTTGAATAAAACCCTGCCAAAAAAAGGCATTCCACATAATGCTAAATTTGATACATTACACGAGTGGAATTATGTTTTGGTTTTGGTTCATCAATTCCCCCCTCCAGGAAAATGCTTACCAAGGTATGGCGTATGATGTCCTTAAGACGTTAAGAGCATTACTTGAACTGTTGGCATGATATAAAAGTAAAACGTACGAAAAATTTCACCATGTAAGTTAACTTTTAGGCCTACACAACAACTTAAATATTAGGCCTAATTATTTGCACAAATCATGCTATGTGAGAATAATTCACCCTGCCACTGTACTTGGAGAAATCAGAAGTTCTGCTGCCTTTTATTTTACCTTCAGAGATAGAGAAATAAAATATATATCTTGAACAAGATATTCCGTATCTACTTCCGACAAGATAGTCAAAACAAGAATATCTGACCTGGAGAGATACACCTCTGCCTGCTCACGCTATATGTTGTGCCCTTTTCACGCCTAATTCCCAGGCTCCAAGAACTGTTGACAGGGTCATGTACGGTTCCTAAAATGTTATATTACTTATATTCGTAGAGGAAAATACAGAAGTTACTATTCTATGAGTAAGCACATACAACCATTTACAAAATTTAAAATTTACTACAAAAAATTAAAAAAATTACGCACATAGCTAATATAAACACATGAACATTCAACCCAAGAAACTACTAATAATCACAAAAATATTAATAATGATAATAAACGGAAAATATCGAAGAAAACAAGTAGTTACGTGAAGAACTGTACAGCCTATTTTCATATATCCTACTTATGTAATTGCCACTGTCAACATACAAAATTTCAGTTTGATTGCTGTAATAGATTCGTAGATATTGAGAACCGACTAAATATTTCGGATGGTCGCCATGTTGGATTGTTAAATGTATAGGTCATAGAGTCATGTACCATTAAAGGAAAAATATTGCGTAGGTTCATTATTCAAACTTTCACTTCAATAGCATGATTAGGATACAAGAAATAAAAACTTAATTTTAAAATTCACACAGCCGCCATCTTGAGTTTATGTAAACAATTGAACTAAATTAGATACCAGTGCATTACAATGTGTATAAACATTTCCTGAACCAGATTTCATTGCATTTGGAACATTAAATCGCGTGAAAGGTCTATTTAAAATTTTCAAATTCACTTGGCCGCCATTTTCGTTTTGTAGATAACTGGTTTTTGAAAATTTTATAGATGAACTTCCAGTAGTGCTCGTTATCTCCGCACAAAATTTCAGGGTGATACCGCTAATAGATTCAGAGATAAAGAATGCCGGTGCAATATTTCGCACTTCCGCCATCTTGTGGTTATGTAAACAATTGAACGAAGTTAGATGTCGGTGCATTACAATGAGTATAAACTTATACTGTACCACGTTTTATTACGTTTGCTTGGTTAAATCACGAGAAACGTCTATTTTAAGGTCGCAAATTCGCGTGGCCGCCATGTTGGTTTTGTAGTTACCAGTTTTTCAAAAGTAAGATAGGTGAACTTCTAGTAGTTCCCTTTATCACCGTAAAAATACCAGGGTGATATCTGT
Organism: Meconema thalassinum; assembly: GCA_946902985.2. Lineage (NCBI taxonomy): Eukaryota > Metazoa > Arthropoda > Insecta > Orthoptera > Tettigoniidae > Meconema > Meconema thalassinum. The sequence goes on from OX336398.1 coordinate 211,841,590, forward strand.
AATAGTTTAGGAGATATTGAATGCTGGTGAAATATTTCTCACAGCCGCCATGTTGGATTGGTGAGACGTAACAAAATTTGAAGGGCACGGTCGGGGTCATCCGGAATGATGCTATGAACTTACCGAGTTTCATTGAAATCGCACCAGCCGTTTAGAAGTTATTAGGGGGCACACACACCTCACACACACACACACACACGGACAAAAGGTGAACTCATAACCCTATTTTTTCAAAATTGAAAATAGGCTAAAAATGAAATGATAATAATAAAAATAATAAAACACAATAACAAAATAAAAACGAACACCTATATCAACCTTCCAGAAGATTAAAAAAAAGTTAACAGGGCAAACAGCTGTTCTAAAGCTAAAAGTCCGTAAGAGAGTCTGTGAGGTCCGTCAGGTGTGCCCAGATCCACAGATCTCACAAGATAAGGCAAGAACAACTAACATCTCCTGGACGCTTGAAGAAAACCAGATTTAAAAAAATCTATTCCTTACAGGAATAAACATAAACCATCTTCCACTTCAAATGAGCATGGGTTTATTAAATTTAAGTTAATTAATTAACTCCTTTGCATGATTGATAATAATAATAAAAACGTCCTCCCTTAACATGTTTTTGCTCAACAAGGTAACCTTAAAACATAGATCCTGGGCAATAGATACCTCTCGAAAAAGCATACTTATCTGATAAGGTGAAACTACATTCCTTGACAAGAATAGCCCCTCCTGAGGTACGCCGTGAGGTCATAGCACAAACGGAACGAAGAAAGTCTGCAGAGGACCATGCTAACCCTCTCTTTGGTCACCAGCCTCCAAGAAGGCGGCTAAAATCAAGGAAAATTTTCTGCAAATAACATCGATGCCTACTACAAAACCTGAGGTAGGCAGGATACAGCTATGGCAATCCACCATACCACCAGATTGGATGAAGGCCAAGGAAAGGCTTCCAGCAGGCCACAACAACAAATGGGAAACTTGGCGGTCACTCAACAGACTTCGCACTGGTGTTGGGAGATGCCAAGTTAATCTCCACAAATGGGGATACCTACAGGAATCAGAACTCTGTGAGTGTGGGGAGAGACGGACCATGATACACCTGTGTTCCTGTGAACTGTGTCCGTGCTCATGCTCAACGCAGGAGTTAATGGGAGGCTATGAATGCGGTGTGACAGTAGACCGTTTCTGGGCGAAGAAAATTTAATTCGAGACATTGTTGTATGTATTATTCCACTTTAATATTGTGTATCATCCCTCTTGTGTATGTTGTACTGCTTTTGACTCGAATATATAAATAATCTGATAAGGACACCAGATAACAATAAAATACACAACAACCAATTACAAAGATGAGAACAAACTCTTGCAGAAAAATGTAGTGATATGATCTATACGCAACATCTTAAACATCTTGTTGTCATCTAATCTGTTCGCATTAACAGATAAGATTAGGGATTGGTTAAATAGCTAAACACTCTCCCACGTGAATATACCATACGCTTTTTCAGCTCGATATGCTCGGTAATGTGGGCACAAAGTATTGGGTTTGACACTTCACAAATAATCTCGTGACATTAAAAAACAAAAATATTTGAATCACTTGGCAATGGAGGATGGCGTCCAGATCCGAAAAGCTTGCAACCACTCATCCCAACCGCAGTGACGCTCTCGATGTGAATCCAAAAATGACAAAACACAATCAAAAGCTCAAAAACTGATAAACAAGGAATGAGCGGGCAAAAATAATACATTGTATTCACTCATTGGAAACATGGCCGATCATTACCTTGCCCGTGCCGAGATGGGGGAGGGGGAGTTGATGACAGCCAAGGCTAGAGGGTCATAAACCTCCGTGCTGCACAATGCAACATAAAGGACATCGCTTGAGAACAGCAACTAGCCTTACAAAACATTTAAAAGTAAAGATAATGCCCCCTTAGCCACAGGCAAGAGTGAAGCAGAGTTACAGCAGTTCTATAAAGAAATTGAGCAAGTATTGAGTACCACAAAATCTAGAGACATCACAATCATCATGGGCGATTTCAATGCAAAAATTGGCAAGGGAAGTGAAGGTGGCTTAATAGGAGTTTCTGGTCTGGGATCACGAAATGAACGGGGAGAAATCCTGGCACAGTATTGTCAGGACAATGAGTTAGTTGTAACAAAACCGTTCTATAAGCTACGAGAAAGAAGATTGTACACCTGGAAAGCACCTGGAGATAACGTTAACAACATTATCGGGAATAAAATTGATTACATCCTAATCAATAAACGTTATAGGAATGCCATCAAGGCAGTGAAAACTTATCCGGGAGCAGATGTGTCATCAGACCACAGTCCACTTGTGGCTAGATTCGAAATGAAGCTTAAGAATATATTACAGAAAACAAAATAAGGCTATACTATGCATCTCACAACTTAAATATCCTATAGTGAGAGAATAAATTACAGCACGAATCAATGAAGAGCTCTGTTAAGAAGAGAAAAAATCTTCAGTGATGTTAATGACAAATGGAAATCCTTCAAGGGACAACTCCAGCATACAAGTCAAGACATGCTGAAAGATACTAAAATAGTGCAGAAGAAGACTTGGATGACTGATGAAATAAGACCATTGATGGAAAAGAAGGAGGCTCTGTAAAAACCGAGATGAAGATCTTTACAGGAGTACACATGCAGAAATAAGAAAGAAGATACGGTTAGCAAAGGAGATATGGTGCACAAAAAGATGAACAGAGATTGAGGACTTCATTTCAAAAAACGACAATTTCAATATCCATAAGAAAGTCAAAGAACTGGTATCAATAAGATACGGAAAGGGAGTATATTTCTTGACAAAAATGGTGACATCATTATTGGTAATAAAGAAAAACTTGAGAGATGGAAGGAATATATAGAAAAACTGTTTGAAAGTGATCGGAAAGAACATTATGCTAGTGAAGATATACTGTGGATGTCGAAAATGGACCAGATATAACAAAAGAAGAAGTAGTACATGCTATAAAGTTGTCAAAAATACTAAAGCCCCTGGTCCTGATATCATAACAGCTGACATATTGAAACTCATTAATGAAGAACATTTAGATGTCTTAGTAGACTTGTATAATTCAATCTACAACACAGGAGTCATTCCTCATGAATGGCTACCGTCTATATTTGTTACATTGCCGAAAAAGGCAAACGCCCGTCAATGCAGCGATCATAGAACAATCAGTCTCATGAGTCATACTCTAAAAATATTTCTAAAATTTACCCATCGAAGGATCTTCAAAAAATTGGAACAGGATATCAGTGAAACACAATTTGGTTTCAGAAATGCACTAGGTACAAGAGAAGCCCTGTTTACTTTCAATGTGCTGACACAGAGATGTTTAGATGTCAATCAATCGATATATGTCTGCTTTTTGGATTATAATAAAGCTTTCGACAAAGTTTGTCATGATTGCCTCATCCAAATGCTCCAGAAGAAGAACTTGGATGTGAAGGACATTAGAATCATCAGCAATATTTATTACAAACATTCTGTGGTCATAAAGGAAGGTAGGGAGCTATTTGAAGAGGTGGAAATAAAACGTGGTTTTGGACAAGGTTCTGTCTAGTCTCCTATGCTGTTAAATCAATACTCAGAAGAAATATTACAAGCAGCTTAAGAGAAAGAAACAGCAGGAATTAAAGTTAATGGAAAAATAATAAACAACTGAAGATTTGCAGATGACACGTTGTTATTTGCAGAAAGTCTACAGGATTTACAACGACTGACTAACAAAGTCGTGGAGGCAAGTGAACAATGGGGATTAACACCTAATGCCAGTAAGACAGGTTTTATGGTGGTATCACGAACACAACTTCAAGAGAGCTTGATCATCAATGAGGAGACAGTACAGCAAGTGACACATTACAAGTATTCAGGAACAAATATGAACTGCTACATTGACTGTATTGAGGAGATAAAGTCCAGGATAGGTCAAGCCAGAAATGCATTCTATAAAATGAGGAGATTGTTTTGTAGCGGAGACCTTAATTTACATCTAAAAATTAGGCTTTTGATAAGTTATGTCTTCTCCACCTGGTTCTATGGAGTTGAGACCTGAACCATAAAGAAAAGAGAAGTGGACAGATTGGAGGCATTTGAGCTATGGACGTACAGAAGGATACTGAGGCTGAGTTGGAAAGTTAAGGTCACCAACGATGAGGTGATGAGGCGGATGGGAAAGAGAAAGGGAATATTAAATACTGACGAAATTAGAAAACTGCAGTATCTGTGTCATGTGATGAGAGGAGAGAAATATCATCTGCTGCAGCTGGACATTCAAGGAAAGTTACAAGGCAAAAGAAGACCAGGAAGAAGACGCATTTTATGGATCGATAATCTGCATATTTGGTTCCATTTTTCCACTATTGAGCTGTTTCGTGCTGCATCATCTAAAGCGATAGTCTCTATGATTGTTGCCAACCTCCTGAGAGGAGATGGCACATAAAGAAGAAGCCATAGATATCACGCAAAAAGTCAGCTTAGTAAGGTAAGCGGGGTCCTTTCTTCTTCTCGTTCAAACTGCTTGCATCTTTGTGTACGCTCGAAATCACGTACCACTGCACAAAAAACAATGACGGGTCTGACATCGGCCGAGTCTCGAACCCAGTCCCTCACCGGAATACTCTGAAAAACATAGGTGGCATTCATGACATCTCGTCATGCCCACAATACTGAAACAAACCACATCTTACCTTGGCGTTACACAATAATTATTCTTCCGGACACTCCAACTTCGGCACAAATTAGACTACTCAGCTGACGGAAGAAATTTGGCAGGGGAATAAAAACATGCACTCAAAATCGCATCTCACCTCAGCCAATGCTCAAAAATCAACCTATTTCAAAAAGCAGTGGCTAAATTACCCTGGATGAAATTATCTTTACTGGATGTAATTATCCGCCGACCATTTACTTGTAAAATAAAATAATATTACACGCTTCCCTCAACCTGATTCACAACTCCCTAACATAACTCACCTAACCAGCCACTTTACACACACAAAAACCTAATATATCGATATTACTTTACTCTCGGCCTTCCTCAAAAACCTACCTCACAAAGCCAAAACCATGCATTCTAATGTGGATGGTGACTCCAAAAGCCAGAGATGCCCACAGGCACAAAACACAGATTAAACAACGGGGGAAATGCTGGTTCATTCAACATGCACACACACAGAAAATAACACTTTTTTTTCACAAAACGCGCGAGCCACGACACAAGATAAGACACATTTTATGACTTGAACAAACCGATCACCAACAGAAAAGTGGGATAAATAATTTACTGATTTAAATTTACAGTTACCTAGGTGTCAAACCCATTACGCCCATCCCCTCAGTATGGGGCTGAGTATTTAGCTAAAAACCCCTACATGGTGGCCTTAGGTCCACAATTTGACTTACCCCATCCTGGGCTCTAGCCATTCACGCCCATTGTCGTATCCATTTTAAATGCACTCAACATATGATAAAACAAGTAGCTCCGTGAATAACTATACAGCCTATTTTCATATATCCTACATATTTATTTATTTATTTATTTATTTATTTATTGCCACAACAGTGCAGTGCCCCATTTACAATTGTTTACACCCAGATAATACATGACAATACAAAATAAAAATACATTAGAATACAATATAAAGATTGAAATTAAAAATTATCAATTAGAATAAAAAAGGTTAACAAGTAATATCCACAAGTTCTAGTCGTAATAACAGTAAATGAAGCATGCTTCTTAACATTTGGTCACATTATGTAAAACTAGATTCATATTTTTAGGTACTAATACAATAGCAATGAATGCTGTAATGTTGGCATTATTAGTAATTCGTAATAAAGTGAAACCTAACACTAAGAGCAGCCAAATGCAATATCTTTGTAATAGTGAATGATTTGACAGCTAAAACTAAGTGTAATTTTCTTCTATAATTTAGCAAGGACATTCCTAAATCCAAATTGTTGTCAGCTGAGAGCCAGTTGTAAGTACAGCACATACGTTATTCAATATAGGTGAATTTTTATCGACATTTGTATTATATTTTTTAACTATTAGGAGTTCTTGTTTTCTGAGTCATTTTTTTTTCTTACGTTTATTGCCCTAAAGTTTCACTCGTGTCTGAGATACCATTGATAATTTTATACAAATATATCTGCTGAGCAACAATCCTGCGTGTTGAATGTTTGGAGTTCTATCAACAAGTAAGAGTCCACGCCGCACGACCTGCTTTGGATGAGACGGTGAGGCTACATAGCGGCGGGCAAGAAGGGTAATAATCTCAAACAACAACTTCGTTGTCGGCAAGGCCTGGGTCCTTGCATTTCGGACCTTCGGCCCGATTGCGTGGAAATGTAGGAAAATTATAAAATGTTATTCTAGGCAATGCTGATACCATCACGTGGTTATGAAAGCCGGACGTCCTCGGAATTGAAAAATATCTTACAGCTTTAAATACATTATTTAACTTATTGAAAAGGTGGAAACGGATTATTATAGAGAATTTTCCGTAGAATTCAATTAACCCATCAGTTGAAATTTTACAAATTATTGTATACATTTGGGAACCCATTTTGTTTTTCAAAAACCAAAAACATTTAATAACATGAAAACGGTGTAAGATATCAAAATACAGTATGATGAGAGGCAGAAAAGTTGCTAATCACTGAGATCTTACACCAGTAGATTTAACTTTTTTCGATAGGACCGACGGGTTCCGAGATGTAACGATTCGAAAAAGAAAGGATATAATTCAGCCCCCCCCCCAAAAAAATGGTTAGGGATATAAAAAAATCATTAGGGTTAAAAAAGTTGCTAATCACTGAGATCTTACACCTGTAGCTTTAACTTTTTTCGATACGACCAACCGTTTCCCAGATATAACAATTCCCAAAAAAAAAAAAAAAAAAAACAGAATGAAATTCAGGGCCCCAGAAAATTAAAACGTTTAGAGATATCGAAAAATCGTTAGGGATAAAAAATTTGCTAATCACTGATATCTTACACCTGCAGCTTTAACTTCTTCGATAGATCCGACCGTGTCCGAGATATAAATATTGAAAAAAAAAGGATAAAATTCAGGGCTCCAAAAAAAGGTCCGGCCCTGCACCGATTTTCACGCCCGAAAATAAGGTACCTCACAGGCCCTAACTCTTTCCCCGTACCAAATTTCAGCTCAAAATCTTGAAAATTGCGACCTGTACTTTTGCTAAACGAAAAAACGTCTCGTACATACGTACATCTTCTGGGCCCCAAAAAAGAAAACGGTGAGAGATATCGAAAAATAGTTATGAGTAAAAAAGTTGGTTAAAAAGTTGCTAATCACTGAGGTTTAACACCTGTATATTTAACTTTGTTCGATACGACCAACCGTTTCCCAGATATAACGATTCCAAATAAGAGTATGAATTTCAGGGCCCCAGAAAATGAAAACGGTGAGAGATATCAAAAAATCATAAGAAGTAAAAAAAGTTGCTAATCACTGAGATCATACACCTCAACATTTAACTTCGTTCGATAAAGCAACCGTTTCCCAGATATAACGATTCGAAAAAAAAAGGAAGAAATTCAGGGCCCCAGAAAATGAAAACGGTGAGAGAAATCAAAAAATTATAAAGGGAAAAAAGATTCTAATCACTGTGATCTTACTGCTGTAAACTTAACTTGTTTCGATACGACCAACTGTTTCCCAGATATATAGATTCCAAAAAAAATGGATAAAATTCAGGGCCCCAAAAAAAGAAAATGGTGTGAGATATCAAAAATCATCAGGGTTAAAAAGTTACTAATCACTGAGGTTTTACACCTGTAGATTTACCTTTGTTCGATACGACCAACCATTTCCTAGATATAACGATTCAAAAAAAGAATGAATTTCAGGGCCCCAGAAAATGAAGACGGTGAGAGATATCAAAAAATCATAAAGTTGCTAATCACTGAGATCTTACTTCTGTAAATTTAACTTCTCTCGTTGCGACCAACTGTTTCCGAGAAATGTCGATTCCAAAAAAGGGATACAATTCAGGGCCCCAAAAACAAAAAATGGTGAAAGATATCAAAAATTCATAAAGGTTGAAAATGTTGCTAATCACTGAGATCTTACACTGGTAGCCGTAACTTTGTTCGATACAACCAACCGTTTCCCCGATATAACGATACGAAAAAAAGGAAGATATTCAGGGCCCCAGAAAATAAAAACTGTGAGAGATGTCAAAAAATCATAAGAGTTAAAAAAGTTGCTAATCATTGAGATCTAACACCTGTAGATTTAACTCTTTTCGATAGGACCAACCGTTTCCGAGATAATACGAGTCTGAAAAAAGGATGAAATTCAGAGCCCCAAAAAAAGGCCCGGCCCTGCACCGATTTTAACCTTCGGGCGGGCGCGCCTTTTGCACTCACAACAGTTGGCGCACTCCGGCATTTTGGCCGCTCTCATTCACGTTCAGTTCTCAAAGCCAGAAGTGTTTGTTGACATGAAATTCACTGGGATTTCAATTGTTACACTAAAGACACATTAAGTGAGCAAATGTTTTTTATTTTTCAACGACTTTTATCACATCTGCAAACTGAAAAGGAACAACGCAACACACATCTCAATGAAAATAGTACTGTAAAAGAATAATATTCCAAATATAGGCCTATCACTTGTGTTCAGATTTTATCAAATCAAGGTTACCACACTTCCATTTGGAATTAGACGTCTTCATCTTCATCCTCTACTTCAGGCTGTGCACATGAGTTGCATGTGATTTCTTGGGCTGAATGTTTTTTACATACATATTTCACACATTTCTTGCAGGACATCCGAGTCCGATTGTTCTTAGATCTACCACAATAAAAACAAATTTGCCTTTTTGTGGAAGGTGTTACTTCAACCTGATCAGGTTCTTCCTTATATCTTTCTAGAAAACAACGTAGTTCTCGAGGAAGAGCAGTTATTGTGGCCCGGTATTTTAGATTTTCTTCCATGAGGGCAAAACTTAAGTTGGATACATAAGTTCTTCTCCTCAAATCACTGTTCCGAGTATTAGCCTTGAAGATCTTGAAGGAATTAATCCCAGCCACATCAAGAAGACGGTAAAATACCACCATTGGCCACCTTCGAGTTGTTCTGGAAGAGGAGCACCTTGAACACATGAGGTCCACTGTGTCCACCCCTCCTTTGGTGCCATTATAGTCCATAATTTGGTGTGGTTTGCCTGTCTCATCATCAGTTTTGTTGTCGTCGTGCATCGTAGGCAAGACGAGCACTGCTTTCTTTCTCTTTGTTACCATAGAGACTTACAAGTATCAGGTTGAGCACCAAACTTGTAACATCCGGGTACTGATGTAGAATTGCGCTCCACAAACTCTGGGGGAATCTCCTTCTTGTTACTTTTCAGTGTGTCCAAAAAGGTCAATCCGTCCTTCAGCAAATCATCGGCTAGAGGATAGCTGCTAAAGTAGTTATCTGTAGTGACATTACGATTTGTTATCTTGATGGGATCTGTCAGTCTGACAACAATATCATGAGGCTTGTTTAGATGTTAGGCCCCTTAAAACAACAATTATCATCATCATCATCATGAGGCTTGTTGGTGGTAGCATAAGGGCCAGTTTCTTGCTTTCCACAATAAAATTCAATATTGTATGTATATAATGTTCGAGCATCACATAAGGCATACATTTTGATGCCGTATTTGGCTGTTTTTTTTAGCAATGTACTGCACAAATCGGCAACGGCCCCGGAAAGCAACCAGCATTTCATCGACGGTCAGGAATTCACCAGGAGAATATGACTGTTGTGAATTGTGGACGAATTTATACAGAATGTCTCGAATGGGAGCTAGTCTGTCACTGTTCATCCGCTCCGTTCGTGTATTCACATCATCGAATCGTATACATCTCAATAAAAATCGGAATCGCCTTTCGCTGAAATTAGCGCGCAAAATTGTATACCCAGTCCCGTTTGTCGCAAATGGTTCAGCTAGATTCGTACGATTCTCCCTTTTGACCGCCATAAATAATAATGCCCCCAAAAAAGCACGAATTTCTTTTATATCAGTCAACCTCTCTCGATTTCCAGTTTCCTTTTTCTGAATGTATATATTGGTGTTCTTAACAATACTATCAATAATGTCAGGGGACATTATTAGTGAAAAACATTCGATTTCAGTCATACAATGACGGGCAGTTACCTTAGGGCCTGGAAAAGTTTTGATAATGTTTCTTCCGCTTGTTTTTACAAGATTTGCGACAGGTTGATTTGCCCACAATGTTTATCCATCTTTACCGATAAAAAATCGAAAACTCTCGCTATTTGCAGCGTCTTCTTCACCTTCACTTTCAATTTCCACTTCAGACTCACTGTCGTGGTCGTCCTCATGTATTTCTTCAGTCTCGAAATCTGGATCATTCTCATCGTCTTCCGTCAGATCTTCTAGCTGGTCCATTCCTTCGTCTTCCTCCAACTCTTGAAGAATTGTAGAAATATCTTCAGGTCTGAGGTAAGGTTCCCTGAAACCCAAAAGTGAAGATTGAGTAAATCGTAGGTATTCATAAAATCCTACAGAGTAAAACCGAGGGAACGAGGGAGAGGGAGGACAGTGAAATTGAGGTGTAAAGCATAAATATTTGAAAAATATATCACCCTGAAATGCATGATATTTGAGCAATTCATCATATAATATTATAAATCAAGTAAAAAGTAAAGAAATAAATACTTACATTGTGTGTGATGGACGGTAAACGTTTAGCACTGTTAGGCGCGCGGCGGCAATGTGGCCGGTCGAACGTCCTACCGTGACATAGGCAAATTGCGTAATGAATTGCGCAATCCCTCTACAAGTCTGAGGTGGTGTTGGCCTACCATCTGACGTCTTAGATAGTAGTTAGAGAATACATAGGGGCGTGGTTGTCCCTCACGGGAGTATAGCAAAGTAGCGCGTCTTTTTATAAAAACCCGGCCAATTTGCCGCGTGCGCGCCCGCCCGAAGGTTAACGCCCAAAAATAGGGTTCCTCACAGGCCGCAACCCTTTCGCCGTACCAACATTCAGCTAGATATCTTAAGAATTGCGACCTGTACTTCGCTAAACGCAAAAATGTCACGCACATACCTACGTACATACATACGTACGCACGTACGTACATACATACAGACATACTTTTGTGAATATTTTTTTCGACTCCGATTCGATTGGTATAGGTTTGAACCCTGGGCGACGCTTAGTTCCCGAGATCTCGAAAATACCTACCACGGCTATATGAAAGCCGGATTGGCTTTCATAACAAGTTAGAGTAATGAATTCTACATCGGATGGCTGATGCTGTCTATTTCTTGTAATATACTCCTATTACTTCAGCACAAAAAGCCTTATCCAAATTCTTTTCATTTAGAATATAACGCCCCCATGGTAACGGGATTTCCAACATGCTTCATTCTTTACATGCTCTCTATAGGGGGTTTCTAGATACTAGTATCCACTATTCATATCTGTTTATATCATCCTTTCTATCCAGGCAATCCATTTCGATCACGTTATTCAGTTTCATGGCAACTATATAACCAATGCATTTCGTACCAATTCATAACAACTTCGTCACACCTATTTCCAACGTTCTCTCCACAATGTACGTAAAAGACGTTTACTCTCATGATTCAATATTCTAACACATTAATTTCAATATACAAGACTATATATGCCGGTATTGTATCTTTTATCTCTCTACGCAGATTTCTCTACCTGGGAAATACTTATCAACCATCATTATAACCTAACATATTCAGCATTTCTATTTTGACATCCACGTAAGTGTTATAGTTTTTATATCTTTTCCGTTCAAGTTTTGAGATTTTGTCTATGTTTAATTTCTTCTTTTTAGAACTCTTGAATTCAACGCTGTGTTATCAAGACCTTCTTCATGTTTTTCATTTTGTAACAGATCTGGTTTTTGAAATTTTATTATGAGAGATTTTGGAACAAAAAATATTTTTTGAATCCTCTGTTATGCCAAAATGATATTAATGATTATGTTATTACACATTTACTTATCCTATACTGCGCTGAGGAAGGTCTGAGCGTACGGTTTTAATGTACAATGTATTGACTCAAGGTAATACATAGTTTATTATAAATGGAATATGCGACATCTTAGTTGTGATTGTTATACTTTAGGGCCTGTACAGCCCCGTGTAGTTTTGGGTGTGGTTGTAGAACTTGTGTATTGGCCTGTGTAATTGTGATGGCTGTACATGTGTGTGTATTTGTAAATTGGATGTAGGAATAGTAAGGAGACGGCCATGGCCCTAAGTTAAGAACCATCCCAGCATTTTCCTGGAGCAGGAGCGGGTAAACAATGGAAAATCACTTCCAGAATAACTGATCTGGGAATCGAACCCTCCCCCTACCACGAAGTTGAGTGTATCCTCACACCAGAATAAACATTTCTTGGCAAAGGCGTGAATCGAACCCGGATGTCCAAGGTGACAGCTAAGAATGGTAGCCGCCACACCGCGATGTGATCTGCGATAGCTTAAAGGAACAGAAATAATTACATTAAATTTGGCAACAGCTAAGACTATAAACAGTGTTTGCAAACATTGCAGAATGCACATTCACAGCATAATCACAAATATTGAACCTAATTCTCTAAAATAATGCGCAACCTAGGAAGCATTCCAGGTCATTTTACAATAATTATGACCGTTTTCTGGCCTTTTCAATTAAATGTATAAGTGGATGAAGAATCCTTAGAGTTTCAAAACATTTATAAATTATCATAGTAATTAAAGATATGGATATACGGATGACAAACAAAATTGTTGTGTGCATTTTCTGACGTCCGGAACTTCTAAATCATGTTAAAAACTGAGCGTGAATGCTTTGATTTGTAGTCGCTAAATGGCACCCATCAAACAATTCAAACCATGTGTATGCCATGATTTGCAGGGGTGGGGATTACACCCTCGATTCTCTGTTGACTCATATATCAATTCCAGCCTGGATCACGGTACACAGGAGTCTTCTGTCTTTCTAAATATAGAACTTTAAGGATATGGTGGGAGCTCGGAACCACTCAGCTGCGTTGCCGAGTTTATAATCAGCTAATTCAGCGCAATGTTGCAGAATACATATTATTAACCCATGAGTTATATAGTTTGATATTTTTATCAACGCCCAGTACAATCAAATAAATAAGTAAATTAGTGTACTAACACTGAATTAACAAATAGGCAACAGCAAACAGAGCTAAAACAAACAAATAATGTTAGTTGCTTATCAAGTATTCGACAATTCCCATCTTTCTTTAATGCACGTGTCCGGTGTTACCATGTCTAAATATTTCATAGAAGATTTCCTCTCTGATGATGTGTACTTTTCCATTCCAAAATAATCAAAAACACACATAATATATCTACGTTACAAACTGTTTCTTAAAATGTTATTTTTTTCTTCTTGACTGTTACTATTTCTTATTCCTAACGCCGTGTGCAAGGGATGTACGGTAGTTAAAAGTGAGTTGAGAGAGAAATCATAGTTGAGTTCGGTACCGAGCCGTGCAGTGGCCATCCATGGGTAAGTGACAGTAAGAGTCATTAATTCTAGATTGTTAAGGGTCGTGGTAGCGCAGCGGTGAAGCCATTAGCCTCTCACCAAGGTAGACCGGGTTCGTTTCCCGGTCAATGCATGTGAGATTTTCGAAGTGAAATGTCTTGCCATGTCTTGTGGTTCGGATTCCACGTAAAAAGGAGGTCCCGTGGCTTATGCTCGTGAGATTTACAAGATTTCTTCCTTTCGTTTCCTAGATGGTTAATAATGCCAATCATTATTCGGCTAAGAAAACCACCTCAACTATCAACGCAAACGTTTAATATATCGTCATTCTGTTTTCAAGTTCTTAAGTCGTATTGAGGGGCTCATGCAACACAATCCATTTCGCCCCCAGCACATACGTATTTACCAGAAAACCAGTAGCAACTTTTTTTCATGCGATTATACTAATTTCACCAACTGGAACAACGAAGAATCAAGTGACAAGATCAGTGATGTTCTTATTTCGCAATTCCGATGAGTACTTTTTGATATATTAAAGGTTTCCATATGTGTCGACATTACACCGAAAGCGATGTGTCAGTCACTGGAATGTGGAGAGCATGATTCTCTTGCGTGTCCCACTCAATGTTTGCAATTTCTCTTCGTCTTCTTCTTCTACTTCTTCTAGCCTTTGTCCCACAGAGCAGGATCAGCACTTCTGCACAATTGTCACCATCTTGGACGGTCTGCAGCGTCCATCTTCTCAACAATGGCTGCTCTCATGTCCTCCTAGATTTGGTCAATCCACCGCTTCTTAGGTCGTCCTTGTGGTCGCTTGTCTACTACATCTAGTTGTAGTGCTATGTTTGCAACTGTGTACTTGCAACTCCGTAGTACATGTCCGTACCAACGCAGGCGAGCTTCCAGCATCTTGTCAGGGATCGGTGCGACACCAAGGGTTTTAGACGAGTGAAAAATCATAATGGAAGCCTGGAGGCGAGTTACTACAGTACCTGTGTTGTTGTTACCTAACCCATGTGGTCAAATGACGGACAGTACCATCTCCGCAACTGCTGAAGTACAGGCATTGGCAAAAGTAATGGCGTTCTGTTCGTAACTATGTAACGTGTACTTCCTCAGCACATTACTTCAACGTGGACTTTACTGTTCTTCGCGGTGGTGTCGTCACGTATTTCGATTTTCTGCTGGGTGGTTTTCTACCGTAGATCTTCATTTGATATGACATCCGGCCATCTTCGATTGATGATACGTCTCAAGCAACGATTCAGGAAGACTTGCAGTTGGTCGTACAGGAATCTTACGATCACATAAAACTCATGTCACCTGTCGCCATTTAGGCCAAGCTGTGTTTGATCACATTTGTACTTCTCTCATTGTGTCTCCATCTGATGTTATGTAAGAGCCCGAATATCGGAATCTAGTGATCTTGTCGAGTTGTTTTCCAACAATAGATGTAGAGCCACCGGATAGCTCTCCACACTCGATGTATTCAGGTTTGGAAACATTTAATTTCTGTCCGTATGGATCAAGGTGGTCATTCCAAATCTGTGTTTGCTGCTCTAGGCCTTTGCGTGCGCGCTTCCCAAAACAGACATGATCGGCATACAGAAGAATCCAGAGATGTTGACAAACTCACATACCGAATTTATTCCATTCTACGCATACAGTTATATGTACTTTTTCAAATGTCTTTTGGATACCCTGACTCTTAAGAATTAATATTAAATGAACTAATTGGGCGAGTTTTGTTGCATTTTTAATTTTGGTATGTATATTAAGTCACAGTCGGAGGTTCGCCAGTACTAACCAATTCCGTACTTATTATTTATCCTCTTCATTGAGAGATATTTCTGCTAGGATTCAGGGCGAGGTGGACAGGGAGAAAAGCACACGTACACAAGAGACTGGATCTTGATAGTTTAAACGGAGTATAAGAGAAGGACTATTGAAGAATCCTGAACAAACTTCAAATGCAGAAAAACGGGTACTTTTGAAGAAAAACAATCCTCAGGCGTAAACATTGGCAGAGAAAAAACTATAGCTGTGGATCACTCAGTATACACTAGAATTATTGGATGGAACGACGAAGAACAAGATTGCAGAAGATTAAACAACGTTATTGGTTTCACTTCCGTTTTAACTACTGCGGTTTAACTACTGAGACGCTGGCCTGCCAGAATTTTGCCCCGAAAGGGATCATTAACGTGCCAGTAATTCTAGTGACACGGCACTCTCGCTTTTGCGCACCCTCTAATGCCAGCCGAATGCGCCAGGATGCGGCCCTGCAACATTGAGCGCTTGCAGGAGATGAAAAATGGATGGCAAAATACAGAAGTCTGAAAAATCAGGTAAACAAGTGCAGGAAGCGAAATAAGACAATTGCAAAAATAAATGTCATTATCAAAAATTATCTAAAAATTCGAAGAGTATTTACAGCTTGCTGATTGGAGTTTTTGTGGGCAAATGAAGACCAAGTGCTGTAATATTAAGGTTACAGATGGAAAACCTGTAACAAAAAGAGAAGAAAGGCAGAGAGACATAAAACCAAAATAGAGCGTTTGCTTAAAGGTATTAAATAAATATTCATGTGATGGAAAGGGACGAGTAAATTGATGACGATGAGGGAGGATATTTATTATTGATAACTTAATTCGATAGAGCACTAGGGTTAATGGGACAGGTGAAGTACCCTCTTATTTTTAGATGAATGCTGTAATCCCTATACCAAAGAATACAGGAGTTGACATATGGGAAGAGTGTCGCACTATCAGCTTGATGACTCAAGCTTCAAGGATCCTCACTAGAATGACTTACAAGGGCATCGAAAGACAGATAGAAACTGAGTTGGGTGAAGACCAATTTGGTTTCAGGAGAAATGTGACAAAAAGGGATGCTGTACTCAAGTAACAGGCTGATCCTGGAAGGCAGAATACGGAAAAATAAAAGGACACTCGTAGTATTTGTAAACTTCGAATGAGCATTGGATAACTTTGGTTAGAGTAAGTTGTTTGACATACCTTCAAAAAGATTGGAATAAAGTACGGGGATGACAGGCAGATCAGCAATCTATACTAAAGAAGGTATAAGGCAAGGCTGCAACTTACCGCCCCTAGTTTTCAATTTATTCATTGAGCAAGCAATGAAGACAATTAGAGTAAAATCTCAAGTAGAAGTTAATATTCAAAGAGAAGTAATCTCAACTCCAAGATTTGCTACCGACGTTGTCATCATAGCCGATTCAGCCGATGTTCTGAATGAGTAAATGGTAGGCACTTCGTATTAAGAACGTAATTCATGATGAAAGACAATAAATGTAACTAAAATCACGGAATACAGCCGAAAGAAATCAGAAACCCATATTGACGTTCAATTGCCAAGTGAAAAGGCACATTAAGTAGGAGACTATTTCTACTGGGGACAAAAATAACCAGTGATGAACGAAGCGAGAGGATATTAAAATTATGTTGCCTGAGGCAAGGACGTCATTTATGCAATATACAATTCTGTTGACACCAAATATAGATGTAAGTATAAGAAAGTCACTTTTGAATGTTTTCCTGGGACGCGGCACGCAAGGAAGTAAAACTTGGACTCTTGAAGCAGGATAAAAACGGAGAATAGAAAATCCTGAAATGCGTTGTTACAGGGGAATATTGAAGATGAAATGGGAAGTGAAGAACACATTGAAAGGTATTTAAATATGTAGGCGAGAGGAGATATATTTGATGACTACCAATGAAGACATGAGATAAGTTGCCAGGACACATTCTAAGACACCCAGGAATAGCTAACGCAGTTTAGGAAGGAAGTTTTGAGATCAAAAACTAATGGGATACACGAAAGTTAGAATATGTTTAAAAGATTGTCATGGTTGTAGTATGTAGAAATGAAACGGTTGACGGAAAACAAAAAGGAGCGGAGGGCTGTATCACACCTGAAGAATCCAACAACACCAACAACAACAACTACAAATCAAAAGTACGAACTTGCCACAATTAATTAAAATGTGATTATTTAAATGTCCTCTCTTAGCAGATGAAGCCTCACAATTGCTACAGTAACATGGTTTCTAGACTCTATAGAATCGATCTATGTCCTCAAATATCTCCTTAGATCTGAGTTGTTTTCGCATATACAGTGAGATTGTTTGGATGAAGTGGGGCCGGCGGCCAGCTACCAGGCGCACGAATGCCTTTCGGCAGCCAACCGAACTCGGCCTTCAGATTGCGCGCAGGTAAAAACCATAACATGGTACATTAATTAACGGTAAATTTACCAGCAACTGATGATTAAAGAACTTACCTTTTCACAGAAGATGTTAAAAATGTTCTCCTACAGCCGACAGACAGGCGTTGTATCGTGTAAATAAATTAGCGTTTACACGTTGTAATTTTCCTTCCGTAATGAGGGATATCTGCTGCCTTATATTGTTCTCCAGCTCCTCTTGCGTACGAGAATTATACCAATACACTTTGTCTTTTGAGCGTCCCCACCAAAAAAATCACACAGTTTTAAATCCGGACTTCGAGGCGGCCACAATCCAGCACTAATCACCCTGTCGCCAAAGACAGCACTTATTGCGTCCAATGAACTATGAGCAGTATGCGGTATGCTGAAAAAAAACATATAATCTTTCCCTGTCTGTCAACCAGACAAAGATATTATTCAAAATAACCTGAATGTATCGAGCAGAATTAATAGTTTCACGGAAAAGAAATTGGGCCTATAATTTTTCTGTGGTTACAGCGCACCACACACCGATCTCTGGGTCTTGCAGGGGGATTTGGTGGATCAGACTTGGGTTCACAGGTGACCAGTTTCGATTGTTTTCTGAGTTCACACGTCCATGTAAATTAAACCACACATCGTCACTGAAAAACACTAACTATGGATCTAAAATTCCTTCGTGCAAGGACTCGAAAAACCAATTACAGTACTTGTATCTTGCCACTGGGTCTCTTGGACTTAAGGTTTCAACCTGAGCAATTTTGTACGATCGATAAATAGTTATGCAGCCTTCTGAGCCGTTGAATATGACACGATGGCTTATTTTAGCTAAGATACTCTTGCTGACCATAATAATCGAGCAGTAATATTCTCTAATTTCCCTTCTGTCCAAACGTGATGTCTTCGTTTAATATTTTTATTTAAAACTGACGCCGTAGACTTGAACATCATCACAACCTTCGAAACTGCAGTTTTCGAAGGCATCTTACAACCAGAAATTCCTGTAGAAATGCTCTGTGAGTAACACTGGCAGACTCGTTCTTAATAAAAGTACAGCAAATGAACATTATTTTTGTGTGGTGTACCTCGCAGCCATACGTGTGTGTGGGGCTAGATAAAAACAAACCCTTCCCAACTGTTCGTAGCTGTTGCAGCAAGCACACTTAGTGGTCTGTATCTGTCGTCGCCTGCACTTAAAAGAATGGCTTGCCACTCCAGGCAGACAGAATAATTGCGTGGGCTCAGACGAAATGCACAAAATCAAGATACGGCCTAGATTCCCAGCTGACGAATGACAATAGCCAGCATTCCTCAACACTTGGTTTTAAAATCTTTCGAATGTTGCAGCGTTACATTATGTAGCTACTCCTGTACCACCCGGCATGTTAACAGTAATTACTCAAAGCACGGACCTTAGGCAGTTTCATGATTAATTGTGGGGAATTTTGAATTACAAAGTGTAAAAATCAATTACCCGCACTCTAGTGGAGCTGGAGAACAATTTACGGCAGCAGATATCCCTCACATCAAAAGGGAATTAGAACGTGTAAACGATAATTTATTTACACGGTACTACGCCTGTCTGTCAGCTGAAGAAGAACATTTTCAGCATCTCCTGCGAAAAGGTAAGTTCTTTAACACTCCAGTGGTCACGCGGATCACTATTGTTCTCCATACTTTGTTTGTGATTTGAGGCTCTTGTATGCTATTTATTCTATGAATATGATTATGATCTGTGAAAAGAACTATATTTCTGTACAATATAAGATAATATCCATGCATTTATAAAAGATATACCTGAAATATTACAGGACAGCGTGATTTGTCTGATATTTGTATAATACATTCCTTCCATAATGCTTTTTTGAGGTATATTTTATTGTATGTCTATATTGATATATTCCGAAGTGATCTTTTATAAGGAGAATATGCAGCAAGAGGTATGATCACTGTTTTGCATTTAATATACAAATATAATGATACAAGAAATTCAGAGGAAATGTTACACTTCACTCGCAGTCGGTGTTAAGGGAATTTCTTACAATACATTATTTGTATCACAGCAAGTCTCACATACTCGCTGGTGATCAGGACACACCCAGTTGGTGCTTACATGGCAGGTTTTTCTGGTAGTCTTGTTTCGTTGTCGTCCGAAACTGTGGCAGCGGCCCATCTTGCTTGCTTTAGCAGGAGGTGGGACAGGATCTTCTTCAATTTTCAAAGCAACTTTCTAAGACACCTAATTTCTGTTGGAATCATTTCCAGGTTGTTTCCCCTTTGATTTCAGGTTTCATCAAATCCAAAGCAAGAGTTCGCAGGAAATTTTGGCTGGACACTACTTCATAATGAATATTTGCAGAAAAAAGTATTCGAGCATTGATGCCGCCAATATTCAGGCAGTCGAAGAAGATAGAGGCCATCTCCGAGAATTCCTCGAAACATCAAATTGTCCACACACCTTATCCAACATATCAACACCATATTTTGTTTCATTGCATAACGTGAAAATCTCTGGTTTTCTGTCAACGCCTGTAGATTCGTTTATACGATTATCATGATGCATGGAAGACACTGCTAGGACAGCTTTATTCTCTTTCGGAGCGTAAGATACTAGAGTACATTGTTTATGAAAGCCAAACTATGAACTCTTTACCTCTCGGGTTTTGTTGGGCAAGAATTCCTTTGGCATTTCCCGTTTATATTTTCTTAGCCTTCCCTTGTATGTTAGTTTCTTGTCCTCTACTATCTCAAGCATCAAAAGAAATGATGTAAACCAGTTATCGGCCGTGATATTTCTATTCGAACTGGTTCCACAATACGATTCAGTACTTCATTTGGCGCATTGCTCCGCTTGAAAGGTCCATCATGTTGAACACCTACATATATTTCAAGGTTGAAGGAGTGTATGTTTTTAGAGTTAACGAGTGCAATTAATATAATCCCGTGCTTTGCTGGTTTGCTAGGTATGTACTAGCGAAATGCGCAGCGCCGATGAAGAGATACCAATTGCTGATGAACGGTGAGGTATTCACTTGCAGAATAATTCCGCATACAGTTCAGTACGAAGTTCTGAAATAATTCTTTGAAGGCTGCAAGCTTGTCCACCACCCTGCGTTCAAGTCTAGTACGAATGTTATTAACCCGGAGGCAACGCATGATAAATTTAAATCTTTGTGCACTCATAGTTACAAAAAAAAAGCCTGCACTCCTGTTCCATAACTATTATCTCACATATATAACATATTTCATCTTCCAGACTTCAATACACTGGCAAGGTATAAAATACCTATAAGTAATCCAATTTCACACACATCTATAATTATTGGGTCCCTTTCACGCTGAAAATTAGACCTGATATTTCCATGTATATAATTGTACTGTATATTCAACTAGTTTGTGTGTCATGATGTCGTCCAAAAATAGTTCAAAACACTGCAAATGTGTGCTAGCATTTTTGGCTCTGTTCTTAGGATCCGGCAAATGAACAATAATGTTGGCGCAACAACTGAATTCCTCCACTTTGTTCAGTCTTTTCCAGTATAATAATTAGAGGGCACACAATCATCAACGGGATCTTCATCACCACTAGAAACAATGTCATCACCACTATCAACACCAGTGTCCACATCTGGATGCACTTCTACATGGTCCTCTTCAACCGCGTCCTCATCCTCAACAGCAAGTACTTAACCTTCCTCACTGCACGGTTCATTCAGCCATCGATTTGTATTCTCATAGTCATCCATTTTGCACTTACAAACCAATAATTAATATAAACTCATAAAACGGAGTTGATATATGCACATGAACTGAGATAAGACACTGCAATAACAAAACGAACGAAGTCATAAAAAAGTCACGCCAGTGGTCGCACGGATCACAGTTGTGATCCACAACAATAAATTGATTTACAAAGCGACAACCAGCAGCCAAGGATAGCTGGCTACTGCATGTCAGACTGGGGATGGGGCACCAGGAAGGTACAGAGATACTCAAGGTCAACGGTCAAACAAATAGATTGGCGGGACAAAAACTCAAACTGCTGGATCACTATTGTGATCCGCGCTACCATTGGAGTGTTAATCATGATTTGCGGGGTGAATTTACCATTATGCACTATAGTTACGGTTTATAGACGCGCGCAATTTGCGACCCGAGTTCGGTTGGCTGGTGGAAGGCATGCGCCCCTGGTAGCTGCCAGAAAGCCACACTCCAACAAAAGAATCTCCCTGTAGTACATTAATATCGCTTCTTGCCACCATAAGTTATGTCATAAAATGTTCACATTTTAGGTAATATGACCTTGGGTTTACTACATACGAATGGTTTCTTACCTCTGTTTAGAAATTGTCTCTCTTAATTAGCATGTGCCTCTTCAAAGATACAATCTGTGAGAACTCGGATTCACCTATGCTACTGTGCCCAACTCTAGGAATGGGTATTCCAAGATTCAGACACCTAGATATCAAGGGAAAGGCTACAGTTGCTTTTGAAAGTTGAGATATTTGAATATCGCGCTACATTGCTTCGAGAAGGAATTGGAAAGAATATACCGCTAACAGCATCTCAAGTGACGTAGCGAGTAATAGCAGAGGTCGAGGCTATTTATTGATTAAATAGTTAACCATGGAGTAGAGACTTGAGACTTGGATCAGATTTCTGGCACGGCCAAATGAAAGAGAATGCACTTAGTATCAAGTAAATCGGACCAGGGATACCAGAGATATGAGGATTTCCAGATTTCAGCGTGATGACGCGTGACCCTGGCAGTTTTGAATAAAAGCCGGCCGGCCGAGGCATCGATAGCTCACTTCGACACAAGCACTTGCCTAGCAAGTTGCTGCTACGCTGAGCCAAGGCACATGGTTGCCGGATCTACGCAGAAGTAATTTTCAAAGTTGTGATAGTCACAAAAGTGCTGCGCTACGAGGTGGAACTTAGTAAGTTTCCGGCAGGGAGAATCACTAGGTGATTGAAATTTTCCTACAGACACTGGATAAATATTTTTATTTCTACATGGACATATGCTAGACTTTGTCTAGAATTAGTACTTTGTCACAGTCCAGTAATAACCTAATACTTGGATGTTTAGTCCATTTCAGTCCGTTTTCATATTGGTAACTTGTTAACCACTTCGATCTATCAGTACACTGAATACCAGTCGATCACGGTGGTGTTCGTTAGTCTACGCAAGGGAAACTACAGGTTGCTTAGCGCATGGTAGATGGTGTGAAGCCATGCCCAGGGAACGATCTTCAGAACAGCCGTTGATTGGTTAGACTGTCAGTGTCTTCTTGTATTGATAAGATTACCGTGAGTTATGTTACAACTGACATATCTAAGAATAGATCACTTAGATCTGACCCCATTTAAACAAACTGTTATGGCTTTGATAGAAGCCCATATTAAAATGGATCAACAGTTACTTCACACGTCAATAGATACTACCACTATGTCTGACTAGACGGATTGTGGGTATATAATGGCGGCCGATACAAGGATTATACATGCTTGTCCGACAGGGCATGTCTATGGATAAATCTGGTACAGACCAGGTTCACTACGCTTCAAGACCATCAAGAAATGTAAGCCACATTTGAATTATATTATGCCTAGCTAATTGGAACAAACTATTTTTCGGCAGATGACCAACACATTTATTTTTCTTCGTATTTAAATCTTGCAATGATTTACGCAAGATATATTAGAGTTATTCTGAGTATTTTCAGCACTCAGAACAGTTTAGGATCGATGACCGAGCATATCGAGCATTTATTTGAATATTTCATATTTTAGGGATATCACGGAAAACCGTCGATGTAATGGTTGAGTTAAATTATTTTTGTTGAGGAATGGATATTTTTTCCATATTCGAAGATTCGAACATGTGGATTCTCACATAATGAGATAATTAAATATATTTAAAATAATATAACTAATAATAATAATAATAATAATAATAATAATAATCCACTAATAATAATAATAATAATTTTTATAACTTTTCTAAATAATTCTTGGATATTATATTTTATAATAATCATATGTATTGAGAGAGAGCTTATGAAGTAGTTTAATCATTTCTAGTTTGGAACAGGAGATTTTCCGAAGGAGAGTGGTTAGCGCAAGCCCGCATTCAACCAACATTTCAGTTCTGGTTGAACAGTTGATATTTGCAATGAGCAAAGTATATTTTTCAGATAACACGGAGAGGCATGAAACGGGAAGCAAATGATATGTGTATCAAATAGGATATTTTTGTATTTATATAAAATCATGACGTAAATACACTCGAAAGTGAAATAAAGATTTTCATAAGTATGGTAAATTCACGGGTTGAACTGAATGGTAAAATAAAATAAACTTGTAAGTTTATTAATCTTCCAGTGTTGATAACAAGCAGAGGCTTGATTTATTGTATACATTTTGGGAAGAAAATTTATATGTGTGGAGTAGTTGAAATGCCATTCCCAGGTGCGCATATTTAAGTCGCAGGAATGAGGAGATTTTTTCGAGCATCAATCAAATAGCAGGTTCGATGGCTCAGGTTTATAGAAGGAGTATTGGAACTACACATTTCGTCGTATGAATGACTCGAAGGTTATTTCTTAGAAACCATCAGTTCTTATTTCAACCTTGTTTACGAATTCCATTTAGACTTTGATTTTGCTAGAACCCGGATTTGTCATGATAGTAGTTTATTCATCTTCAGAGGAAGACCTTTGCCGTTGTTGTTGGAATATTGTGTTCTTACACAAATAATAGAATGGGCCACTGCCAATTAAAAATAATTCTTTAACCACGAATAATTTGAAGGATAATTTCAATCCTAGTGCCATGAACTAAATGAATTTATTATGAAACTACAGTTCTTATTTTCCGCATTCTGTTGAAGAATTGCAAGTTGTGAAAGTTACTAAAAGGGCCACAAATATAAATATTTTTCTTAATGATGATTCTAAGTGGAAAGTCAAATAGTTGAATGGTTCAACAATTTATTAATCAAGTTGATGATTCAGAAATCATATATTTTGTTAGGAACTTGAAGTTCATAATCGAGTCACTTCTCGAAATGTTTAATGTCAGAAGAACGATTAATTTTTGTTGTGCTTCGCACAGTTCTTCGATGCTATACTCAAGGTCAAATACTTTTCAGATGTTATTAAAATGTGTAAATAATTTGTGTTGATTCAATGATAATAATATTTTTCGACAATATATATTTTTGAAACTGGAAAAATAAGTGAAAGTTAAAATTCTATGAACATTTATTCTACGAGTGTTAATATTATGTGAAAATTCAAACAGTGAACTACGATATTTCCAGTAGAGACAATTAAATTTGAACTGGATTTAATCATTAATTATAAATAATTTTGGAACACAGTCTACAGGACTAAAAATCAGACTTGTGTTTCCAAAAAAGTAATTGTCAAATGTGTTTGGAAAATTTCTGTATATTGTGTAAATAGGAGTGTGGGTCGCCACACGTGAGTGATGCTACTTTGAGCATTTTTGCAATCAATTTTAAATTCAAAATAAAATGAGATAATTTTACTTGATGTGTTACGCCCAATTGAATCTCCTTCTATCCTTATTGTTGCATTGGGCCAAAATTCAGTAAAGCATTTTTTTCATTTGATGTCGTTTTTGCGATTTGCTTTAACCCATCTGGCGCTCCGGGATATTTTGACTCTCGTGCTGACTGATTATTGGTAAAATGAATATGTGGTCGTGCGGACTCCGGTCTAAACGGGTACACTACATGATTATAATTTTTCGCCGCTATGGACTAACATGTGTTCATTCACATTTTCTCAAAAAGTAAACTTGGATTCACATACCCTTCATGAATGCGGCTACTCGCCACTATGGATTAACATGTGTGTCTTAAAAGGGTCAGATCTCTTGTTTTTCTTTTCATCATATCTCCTCCCTTCGGCACGAGGTCATAAAGGAAGCAGGGTGTGTGTAGCCCCACCACTGGAGGTGCTACACCCTCAAGGGCTCACGGCTGAATGTCCTCTCTGGACAAACTTAGATTCATATACGATACATGAATATAGCCTCTCACCGCTAATGATTCGCATGTGTTCCTCTAACGAGTCCCTTACAGTAAATTTGGCTTTGCATACGTTATGCCTTCTCACAAATATGGACTGGCATGTGATTCTTCAAACTTCTTGTCGAGGTAAACTTGGAATCACATACGCTACAAGAAAATGGCTTCTCGCCGCTATGGACGAGCATGTGTCTTTTCAAACTTGCTCTGAGAGTAAACTTGGATTCACATACGCTGCATGAAAAGGGCTTCTCGCCGCTATGGACCAGCATGTGTCTCTTCAAATATACTCGGTTGGAAAACTTGAATTCACATACGCTGCAGGAAAAGGGCTTTTCGCCGCTATGGACGAGCATATGTGTCTTCAAATATCCACTGTTGGAAAACTTGGAATCACATACGCTACATGAAAATGGCTTCTCGCCGCTATGGACGAGCATGTGTTTCTTCAAATGTTGTTTACGGTTAAACTTGTAATCACATACGCTGCAAGAAAATGGCTTCTCGCCGCTATGGACAAGCATGTGTATGTTCAAACTTGTTCTCTGGGTAAACTTAGATTCACATATGCTGCATGAAAAAGGTTTATCACCGCCATGGACAAACATGTGTCTTTTCAAACTTTCATTCCGGGTAAACTTGGATTCACATACGCTACAAGTAAATGGCTTCTCGCCGCTATGGACAAGCATGTGTATCTTCAAACTAGATCTAGTGACAAACTTGGATTCACATACGATACATAAAAAGGGCTTCTCGCCGCTATGGATAAGCTTATGCATTTTCAAATGTCCTATCTGCGTAAACTTGGATTCACATAAGGTACATGAAAACGGCCTGTCTCCGCTATGGATAAGCATGTGTCTCTTCAAATATGTTCTGTTAGAAAACTTGGATTCACATTCGTTACATGAAAATGGCCTATCGCTGCTATGTACAGGTTTGTGTGTCTTCAAATTTCCTCTCCTAGGAAACTTGGATTCAGATACGTTACATGGATTAGCGTTTTTACCAGTATGACTGGCAATGGTTGACTTAAATGTTTGTTTGGTAGTATATATTCCACTAGATGCACTGTTAGCACATTTTCTTCCAGTATTACCGAATCGGTAAATCTTTCCAACAGCATTATCCGATGTATCTTGACCTATCAGCCTGAAATAATAAGAACTAAGAGTTTAAAGTCCACTACATTATCACGGAAGAAGAACAATGGAATTTTAGAGATCTAAGAAGAAAAAGTATACATGGGACAACTTTCTTTAATACCATTACCAGAAAACTTGTCTTCAAGAAGTTCCGGTAACTGACTGCGTTTTCACTCGTCAATAATATATTAAGCATACAGTCTGAACATTTTACAGTTATACACGACACACCTATAGATTATTCAGGTGTGTCTTGTCGGAGATTTTGGAGTCATTGCTCTTTCCTCCACTCTTTGTAACACTGCTTCGCCAATGTTCATGAAAATGAGTCTATTCTTAAGAATAATTGGGTGAGGTTTCACGGAAGTGGCTAAATTGATGAGTGACAAGGATACAACATTGGTTTTTTTTTGTAGTTATCAGTCTTTAGACGCTTTCAATGCAGCAATTCATGTTTCCAATTCTTGATGCTATCAATTCATTCCTCTGTACTAAACTACCACACCCAACATCAGAAGCAATGTACTTAATATCGCCATCACGCCAAGACATCTTCCTACGGAAGATATTACCTGCGGGCTGGAAGGTACGATCCGTCATCTACCAGCCTTCGAAGCAGAATAAATTACAACAGAAGCGTCTCAGATCATCAAACATGCCAAGCCCGTAGATCAGACCCAGTTTATAAGGCGATCCCAAGGAACCCCATAAACAAAATAGAGAGAAA
The DNA here is from genome assembly GCA_946902985.2 of Meconema thalassinum. NCBI lineage: Eukaryota > Metazoa > Arthropoda > Insecta > Orthoptera > Tettigoniidae > Meconema > Meconema thalassinum. Next base: position 211,869,328 of record OX336398.1, read on the forward strand.
GAAGATGCGGCTAATTAACGAGTCATCAATTACAGATGAGAACTAGAAATCTCTAGAACCTCACTACTCAAAAACTCCAACTTTGTACAGCCTACCTAAAATACACAAGACCGAAGTGCCTCTGAGACCGATATTTAGCGCACCATAGCGGACCTAAATCAAGCTCCAGACATCTGGGCATCAACCTAACAATGGAAGTAGATGAAAATAATCAACTGGCCTTAGTAGACGCTCTGGTCTATAAACGAACAGACAACACGCTCGGACACAGGGTCTATAGGAAAGCCACTCATAAAGATCGGTACCTACATGCAAACTCAAGCCATCCACCGTTGCAGAGGGTCATGGTAGCTAGGAAATTCCTCACCAGAGCCAACCGCATTTGCGATAAGGATAGCATAAATGAAGAGAAAGAGTGAGTTGGGAATACGCTCCTAGCTAATGGATTCAGCATAGGACAGATAAATAGGGTCATACGGAATAAAGAACAAAGCCGAAGAACTGCTGAAAGAACGAAGATCGACCCCACAACAAATCCTTTCTGCCATATACGAAGTACGTCCAGAAAGTAAGTTCCGTTTGGTAATAACATTAAATTGTGTACAGATACAGAAAAAATATTTATTGCACAAAATTCTACAACCCTTAAACTACTTTTCCACATAACTGACGAAATGTTGCAGGCATTTGTCGTAGCGTGGCACGAGTTTTTGTATACCTTCTTCATAGATGTGTGCCGCCTGTGTCTTCAACTAGTTGTACGTTCCGCTGCTGCGCAGTTCCGCATATGCGCGGTAGACGCTCTGTATCAAGGAGAAGAAACGTGCGCCATTCGGAGACCACTGTCAGCCACGTACGCGTTGTTGTGCATGTTTACTAGTACAATGTCGGTGTTGATTGAAAATCCCGCCGCTTGTGAAATCAGATCTGTGATTCGTTTTCCGAATGCTAGGAAAGTGAAACCAATTGAAATTTATCGGCAAATTTGCGAAGTGTATGGACAAAATGCGATGAGTGATTCAATGGTGAGAAGATGGGTCCGACAGTTCAATGAAGGACGTAGTGAAGTGCACGATGAAGAACGAAGTGGGCGTCCATCTTAGGTTACAGAAGAACAGGTTCACGCGATTGATGACAAGATCCGTGAAAACCGCAGGTTTACAATAAGTTCTCTCGCTATGGAATTTCCCCAAATCTCACAATCACTAATTCATGAAATTGTTACCGAAAAACTGAACTTTCGTAAACTTTGCCGACGTTGGGTACCAAAGATTCTTACGGAGCAACACAAAACAAAACGGATGGGTCAGTTTTTGACCCGTTACAATGAAGGCGGCGAAGAATTCCTGACACAGATAGTCACAGGAGATGAAACTTGGGTTTCTTACGACACCCTTAAAAGTAAGCGGCAATCAATGGAATGGAGGCACACTTCATCCCCAGTAAAGGTTAAGCCGAAACAAATCTTGACACCTCGGAAAATGATGTGCACAGTGTTCTGGGACTGGAAAGGCATCTTACTCATTGATTTCTTACCGCGTGGTCAAACAATCAACGCAGATGCTTACTGCGAGACACTTAGGAAATTGCGCCGCAGAATAAGCACCGAGGGTTGCTGTCAAAAGGTGTTGTTTTTCTTCACGACAACACACGACCACACACTGCAAATGTGACGAAAAACCTCCTACAGGGATTTGGCTGGGACGTATTTGACCATCCTCCGTACAGCCCTGACCTCGCTCCTAGCGACTTTCATCTGTTCACACATCGCAAGTCTTTCCTTGGAGGTCAGCACTTCAACAATGACGACGAGCTCAAAGAAGATGTTTCCAACTGGTTGAAGACACAGGCGACAAACTTCTATGAAGAAGGTATACAAAAACTTGTGTCACGCTATGACAAATACCTAAAAAAGTTCGGCATTTATGTGGAAAAGTAGTTTAAGAGGTGTAGAATGTTGTGCAATAAATAATGTTTCTGTATCTGTACACAATTTAATTTTATTACCAAACGGAACTAACTTTCTGGACATGCCTCGTATATAGGGGGTGAAGAATAGAATCTTCAAGTTGCTAAGGGAACACAACATGGCAACGGTCAGGCTACCACTGAACAAACTGACGGAAGTAAGCCGAGATAAAGGAGCCAAAACCAGGACGCAGAAGTTTACAAAACGCCTTGTTCCTGTGGAGAGAGCATACATAGAGCATACAAAATGTCGCATTTCCATTAGGATACCAGAGCACATTCTGGACAGAAAACAAATAAACTACAGATCTGGAATAGATGAAGATACTGACGTCACGAGACACGCCATAGAATTTGATATGTCCGAAACTGTTTCTAAAATTTCTAGATATCAAAACAGGATAATAAAGGAGACTTCTAGACCTTGAAGCATCCTAATAATTTCAATCGCGAAGACAGATTCAGGCTTAGCAATACATTAAGAGTTCTCTAAGCGCATGACTGGCAAGGTCTCTGGCAGATCGGGGAGCAGCATGAGGTCAATGCCTATCAAGCAGTGCCTGACAGACAACCAACGTTTCAACTCAGCAATTGTTCTAGGTTTTTGCTGTGTTTTGTGTGGTGTTTCGCCCAGGAACAATAAGCTGGCTCATCAGTGGGCTCATGATGTTCCACGCACAGAACTCCAGAGTAGCGAACTGTTCACTACCTCCCTTCTTATGAAGCGCACGTCCACCTCCAACTGCGAGAGATAAAAGCTCAAGGAGACTTTCACCTCCCTATAAAGGCTTTCGAAAAGATGGTATATTGGCTTTCACGGCCCGTGAATTAAAACTCAACAATTGTTCTAGGTTTCGCCCAGGAACACCAATCTGGCTCATCAGCGGGCTCTTGGTGCACCGCACCCGGACCCCCAACGGGACGTCTCCATTCTCCAACATTCCCCAGATGCTGTCGTCCTTAATGAGACCTTTCTTATTCCTTCCCAACAGCTACAACTACCGCCGTACACTGCCTACCACATTTCGCAGCTCGAGGAGGTGTGGCTGATGGACCCCATCGGAATCTCACTGACACTCAGCATCACTATAATTTCCCTCACCACTTCTCCAAGTATTTGATTTTAGAAGTCATTGCCCCGTCCAAAACCTTTACCATAGTAACTCTCTATCTCCCGCCTCGTACCCCTCCTCTTAATGATTTTCTCACATATATTGATCACAACTTCTCGTCACCGATATTAATATTAATTTCTTATTCTTCTGCTGATAATCAAGCTTTTCACACCCTTCTTCGCAGCATCCGCGGAGTGTGTCCCCTTCCTCACCCCTACTCGCCCCTTCTCCAAATCTACTCCCGTTCTTCTTCTGATGTCTCCCACGCTTTGTGTTACTCCCATCGACCTTTCATTGGCGGTGATCATGTACCGGTCCTTATCACCATCCCCAATATATTCCCCCTTTCCACTGCCCCACCCCGACCTCATCCTTCCCGCTGCTTTACCCAAACCGATTGGCCCGCTTAACGCTCTACCATCACCTCACTTCTCACTCATGCTACCCCTCCTATTTCCGTTCCTAACGATCATGCCTTTGTTACTGAAACTGAAACTGCTAATCTCACCGCTGATCGTCACCATATCTCTCGTCGCTCGTTCCATCCTACCAACCCTCCAATCCTACCAAAAGCCCTTCGTCTCCTCCGCCTCGCTCATGATTATTATCGCTACTATGTTCGCATCTGTGATCCCGATTATCTTCGCCAACATCGTCTCCACCACCACCATGCAAAATCTTTCATCAAAGCCATTTTACTGTCCTAAGAGCAATGCCTGTACCAAACTCTCCCAAACTCCTGACCCTTTCTTAAATTTGGCCCACCTTTCGTGGTCTCTCTAAAACCCAACCTCAACGTCCCACCTGCCTCATCCGTACTCACACTGTCGTCCGTACCACTGATCCTGCAAATCCGACCTCGTTGCCGCTCATTTTTAGCCTATTTCCAATTTTGAAAAAATAGGCTCATGAGATCATCCTTTGTCCGTGTGTGTGTGTGTGTGTGTGTGTCCTAATAACTTCTAAACGGCTGGAGCAATTTCAATGAAACTCGGTAAGTTCATAGCACTATTCCAGGCGACACCGACCGTGCCCTTCAAATTTTGTTACGTCTCACCAATCCAACAAGGCGGCTGTGCGAAATATTTCACCAGCATTAAATATCTCAGAAACTATTACCGATATCACCCTGGAATTTATTACGGTGATAAAGGGAATTACTAGAAGTTCACCTATTTGACGATTGAAAAACTGGTAACTACAAAACCAACATGGCGGCCACGCGAATTTGCGACTTTTAAATAGACGTTTCTCGCGTTTTAACCAACCAAACGCAATAAAACTTGGTACAGTATATGTTTATACACATTTTATTGCACCGACATCTAACTTCGTTCAATTGTTTACATAAACACAAGATGACGGATGTGCGGAATATTTTACCGGCATTCAATATCTCAGAAACTATTAGAGGTATAACCCCGAAACTTTGCACAGAGATAAAGGGCACTACTGGATGTTCACCTATAAGACTTTCAAAAACCGGTTAACTACAAAACGATCATGGCGGCCAAGCGAATTAGAAAATTTTAAATAGACCTTTCTCGCGATATAATATTCCAAACGCAATGAAATCTGGCAGAGGAAATGTTTATACACATTGTAATGCAGTGTTATCTAATATAGTTCAATTGTTTACATAACCTCAAGATGGCAGTTGTGCGAATTTTAAAATTAAGTTTTTATTTCTTGTGTCGTAATTATGCGATCGAAGTGAAAGTTTGAATAATGAACCTAAGCAATACTTTTCCTTTAATGGTACATGACTCTATGGCCTTTACATTTAACAATCCAACATGGCGACCATCCGAAATATTTAGACGGCTCTGAATATCAACGAATCTATTATAGCAATCAAATTGATTTTTTTTTAGTTCATAGGGGTTATGGACTTAAGTTCACCTATAGGACTTTAAATAACCTGGTGATCACAAATCCAATATGGCGGCGACGCAAAGTATAAATGAGGCTATTAGTATCAAAAGGAACAATCTCCATATTTCATCGAAATTGAGTTACTGACACCGTTGTATTGTGCAACTAGCCCTCTACCACACTATGCTGTTTGTTTCTTTCAAAAAGAACAAAATCCCATCGTTTCAGGGCATGAAAATACAATGTTGCTTTCAAACAGAACAATCTCCGCCATCTGTTGGAATCAAGTGGGACAATCTCCACTACCACCAATCAGCTTCGTCCGTTCCGGTCATGTGAGTGCTGCCATGTTGGTTCAATGGAGTGATAAGAGAGACTGTCCTGCTCACGTGTGCCAATTTATCATGTTTTGCGGTTATATTGCAGGAATTTTTTGTGTTTTAAGACTATATGAATGTGGACTAACATATTATACTATCAAAACAAACTGTAACTTTCTTCTACGTGTTCTGTGATGGATACGGTACCGCAAAACGTGACACCTGTCTCACCCACAACAGCGAGGAATCGGAGTCGAGATCCAAGGAAATGGAAATCAGTTGTTGTGAAAGAAGATTTCGTGAACTACTACCCTGTCAGGGAAATTATTGTTACCCCTAGACGTAGAGCGGGGCTGTTGTGTATACATTACGTCAGCTCACCAAGTTACGGCTGCCACAGGCAGGTGCGGGGCAATAATGGGAACACATGTACAGTCATACAATGTGAATACACCGCACAGCGCACGACCCAGCTCGAACCATGCACACACAAGACATGCGATGAGGTTTCGCTGGTAACAACTGCTGCAAGTCTATCGCTGACGTGTGGCTGTGCGGAGCGCATTAGTTCCGATTTCCAGCACTGGCAACAATTCACTGGTAGGGTAGTACATACAACAAAGGATGTGGTCTAATGCTTCGACATAACTACGAGCGCTTGAGTCAACACATACATGGTCAAATCAAAATCGAAATATCTACTTCCGATTTTAGAAATTCGAAAATCTGCTTCCCACAATTTGAAGTTAAAGAATATATTAAAACAATCTAACCTTAATTTCATTTGAATCTGTAGAACAAGTTCTTTTTAAAAAACAAGCGTTTTGAGCAAGGTTTCTCAAAAATATCATTTAATCTGGAAGTAATTTTCACAATTTTGCAAAATGATAGAGATATTCAATAAATACATTTTGACACTTTTCCGGGTCTTCTAGCTTTTCAACTTGTCGCACAATTATCAAATTAGCCTAACTTAACGTTTTTGTTAAACTGGACCTGAATAGCCTGAGTGCCCTTAGTGTCATTAAAAATATTTTCAACATTAAAATAAGTAGAAATGAGGATTATTAGATCAATCACGGAGTGATTTTGTCCAGTGTTCTCATTAGCTTCGGTGCTGTAATTCAAATCAAGGAATGTTGTGTTCTTAATTTACATATGAGTTTTGTTTAATCGGTAAATTTGTGTTGAAAATTAAAGGGCACTTCATTACAACAGTTATCCTTAGTTTAAAAATTTCTCCTCTTTTTTGTTACCATAAATGACATTTATGCTAATAGGAGTAGTGTAGGTATCACATATTTCTATGTCAATAACAGAAAGAGCAATCTCCATGCATGTTGATATCAAATAGAGCAATGTCCACAAAAATCTTACAGTTAGTATCAAAAGGGACAATCTCCAAAATAAAATGTAAAATATCTCATTAACTATTAATCATATGCTTGGTTTTCTTTGGCTACTCGCATACAACCGCTTACTTTATGTATGAGACAAAAACCATCCAGATAGAGTGGATACAAATGCATTAGATAAAAAATTACTCCTACTGTAAAATGTAGAGAGGTGGAGATTGTTCCTTTTGATACTAATAGCCTCAAATATTCACATGGACGTTCCTCGCAATTTGACCATCCGAGTGCAGTGAAACTGGGTATAGTGAATCCTTATACGAATGTTAATCCACTGGCATCTAATTTATTTCAATTGTTTACATAACCACAAGATGGCAGCTGTGAGAAATTTTAAAATCTCCTTGTTACTTCTTGTGTCCTAATCATGCGATTGAAGTTTAAATGCTACATGTACACAATAATCTTCATGTAACAGTACATAACTCTAAGACCTACATATATAAAATCCAACATGGCAACCATCCGAAATATTTAGTCGATTCTCAATATCTACGAATCTATTACAGCAATCAAACTGAAATTTTGTATGTTGATAGTGGCAGTTAACATAAATAGGATATATGAAAATAGGCTGTATAGTTCTTCACGGAACTACTTGTTATAGCGTGTTCTCCCCCGTCCCCAACCGTAAATTCATTAACCCCGACTTCCCTCTTCTCCACCACCTAAATGACCCCACCCATAGCCCTTCCGTCCTTCCTTCTTGCGCTGACACCATAACCTATCGCCACATCCAGGAAGCCCCGCCAGACCTTCTCCATGCCCTTAGTTCTATTTATACCACCATAATCTACCCTTTACATTGGTGTTATGCCTCTATGTTACTTTTCCTCAATCCTAATACCCCCCCTCCAACCTTCCTTCCTATCGCCTATTCAGCCTCCTTCCGGTCCTATCCAAAATACTTGAACTCATTCTCGCCAAACGTATCAGCTCCTACTTAGAATCTCTCCCCCTTCTCCCCGAATCCCAAGCTGGTTTACACGGCCATCGCTCAACTCATGATCACCTCTTCTCGTCATGCATTTGTGAAACCTCGCCATACCACCGCCCTTCTTTGCTTAGATGTAGAGAAAGCCTTTGACACCGTTTACCATCCCGTCCTCATGTATAAACTCCGTCATCTCCCTCTACACCCTTCCCTTATTCGTCTTATTTACCAATTCCTCCACCATCGTACTGCTTCTGTCCGCATTCGTAACGCCTCTTCTTACACCCTTTCACTCCGGGCTGGTGTCCCTCAGGGGTCACCTCTTTCCCCCCTCCTATATCTCCTCTTTACCTACGATATTCCCCAACCCCAACCCCCTCTCCTTCTGTACCAATTCGTGGATGATCTCGCAATTCTCGCCCTAGCCCGTTCTGCTCCTTCCCTTACCCGTCACATCCAAATCTATATTTTTACCCTGGAATCTTGACTCCTCTCCTCCCACATTACTGATAATGCCCGCAAGACCCAACTTGTCGTCTTCCGCTCTAAATCCCGTATCTGTCGTCCTCGAAACAAAGTTCCTATTACCCTTCAAGATGTTCCTATTCCTGAATTCACCACCGCCGTCTATCTTGGCATTAACTTTCAGAATAACCTTCGCTGGCAACACAGCCGTGCCTATCATCGTCTATCTGTTCTCTGTACCCTCACCGGCCACACCTGGGGCCTTATGTCCCCCAAATCATCAACCTCTACAAAACTTTTATCCGGCCCATCCTTCTCTATGCCTCTCTTACGTGGATTTCCACCAAACCTCGCATCTATTTCAAGCTGTCCATCCCCAACCGCCATGCCATTCGCATCGCCTATAACGTTAAACTTGACACCCCTTTAGCCCTTTTCACACCCTACTACACCACCCCTACTATTCTCAGCCACAATTTTTCCTTTCGTTTGAAATAGCTCACTTGCGCCCAATACATTTCCCTTCCATTCTTCACAGCTCTTCCTCTTTCCCAGGATATCCTTCGCCACCGTCGCATACCCACCCACTCATATCTCCCCTCCCTTCAGCCTTCTAAGCATGGTGCTCCCGGGGGTGTCTTCCCCTAGTTTTAGGCTCATAGCCTATATTGCACATCAGTCTAACTACTGCTCCGTATCCCCAAGATCACAATGTCTAAAAATACAAGTGCTCCCCAGTGCATAGATTACCATCACAGTGCCCCTTATAACTCAACCCATCGTTCACCAACTGAACATTATAAAATCTTTGTTGACAGTTCTCTTTTCTCTGTGCTTGACATTCACAATTGTATTGTCCATTTCTTTATCCCTTTTGTGTTTTGTTCTCTTCCCAGTTTTAGTTGGTGTGAACATCTTTCCACTCGGTTGCTGGATATTTCTGTGGGAGTGATTTTGAAAAATGGGACAGAAGTGTATCGGACGGAAGTGGATCGGACTCATTTTAACAGAATCCATATGAAATTACGTGTTTGTCTGTGAATCAAGACGTCCGAGAACTGGGCAAGCCTTTCATGATCTACTGCTGTGCACATTGCATTTACTCGCAATTTGGCCTATTTATAAGGAATTTAAAGTTATGAGAGGTGTCGCGTCAATTAATCTAGCTTATCCATATCATATTCTTTATTTAGGCTAGTGCTGGGGGAAGCTACAAAACCTCTAATAAAATGAGTTCCGTATTATAAACTACAATATCTGTAAAACACTCCCTTTTACAATAGATTAATATTTGTGCCAATACTAGTATAAAATACCGGTGTATCACCAATTTCACGCGAGGTTTCTTCAATGTCAGACGTTACACATCATATGCGACTACTGTGAGGCTCGTAATTTTTTTTTCTCAGGTGTTTATTTGATATTGCTACATTCCTGATATGAACATTTTAAGGACAACTCTTTCCGAGCTAAGATTTTGCACCCTTGCTGTATTATTTATTTTCTTGTATTCTGCCCACAAATGTCTTTATGTATGTACCTTTAATAATCAATTAACGGGGCCTTTTCAGGGGGGTTCCTCCCTGGTGGGGTGTGGTGGGAGGCTTTTCCCTGAGGGGCTTCCTGGGTCGCGGTGACCTCTGCGCCATTTACTTTCTTTTACATCCCCTCTTTTTACGTGTGCTTGTGCATAATCTCCCCTCTCCCTTTATCCTTCTTCTTCTTCTTCTTACAATTCTAACCAGCACGTTTAGCCGACAGCCCACCGAAACCCCGCTTGCCGGGGCGCGGGAATGAAATACCTTAAGGTACGATACACAGTTTGCTACTCCTGTGGGGGTCCGGGCGCGAATCATTAAGAGCCCGTTGATGAGCAAGCTTAGTGTTCATGTGCTAAATCTTACACAAGACACGGCATAAACCTAGAAAAATTGCTGAGTATTAATTCACGGGCCGTGAAAGCCAATATACCAACCAGCGGTTAGTTTGAGTACAGACACGAACTCGTACCCGTGATAAAGGCTGCTGCAATGACAGTCGAAACGTCGGGAAACACTCACCGATACACGACGCGGCTCCATCCAGGAACCTAGGTAATAAACTAGGCACCGGCCACAAAAGCCCACGGTCTAAACATTTCAATAATCCCAACCTAATCCAATGTCAACCTAACCTTTCAATGTTTTAAACCTGCCTCAGCCAATCACAATTCTAACAGCCTCGTTCTGCCCAGTAGAATGTCAGATGTTACCTTTGTAAACTTTGTGCAGTTAACACCCTCTAGAGTAGTCCTCGGCCGGAGATAAGAAAGCGGGACCAACACACAGTAGAATTTGAATTTTACAGGACAGGACGCTATTATCATAGGCCCGTTCTTGAAATCTCCAGTGACGTGGGAGTAAACTCTAACTGACAGACGGAGTTATGTCCCGGTAACGTTCGATCGTTCTTACCATGTTCCGATTAATATTTACGGTAGGTTGGCAGATCTGTGCATAATTTTCAACACTTGATATATATTTCTGGTTCGATTTGCAGATTACTTGATACCTCCCAAGTGTTGGCATGAGTGAATTAACGTCACGGAGTAAATAATAAATATATACTCAGCAACTCTTCCAGGTTTGTGCCGTGTCTTGTGTGGGGTTTCGCCTAGGACACCAAGCTAGGCTCATCGGCGGGCTCTTGGTGTCCCCGCCCGGACCCCCACAGGAGTGACGAACTGCGCGCCACCTCCCTTTATATAAGGTGCAACTGCACCACTTGACTACGAGAACTAAAAGCTCAAGCAGCCTTAACCTCCCTATGAAGGCTTCCAAAAATATGGTATATTGGCTTTCACGGCCGGTGAATTAAAACTCAGCAACTCTTCCAGGTTTGTGCCGTGTCTTGTGTGGGGTTTCGCCTAGGACACCAAGCTAGGCTCATCGGCGGGCTCTTGGTGTCCCCGCCCGGACCCCCACAGGAGTGACGAACTGCGCGCCACCTCCCTTTATATAAGGTGCAACTGCACCACTTGACTACGAGAACTAAAAGATCAAGCAGCCTTAAGCTCCCTATGAAGGCTTCCAAAAATATGGTATATTGGCTTTCACGGCCGGTGAATTAAAACTCAGCAACTCTTCCAGGTTTGTGCCGTGTCTTGTGTGGGGTTTCGCCTAGGACACCAAGATAGGCTCATCGGCGGGCTCTTGGTGTCCCCGCCCGGACCCCCACAGGAGTGACGAACTGCGCGCCACATCCCTTTATATAAGGTGCAACTGCACCACTTGACTATGAGAACTAAAAGCTCAAGCAGCCTTAACCTCCCTATGAAGGCTTCCAAAAATATGGTATATTGGCTTTCACGGCCGGTGAATTAAAACTCAGCAACTCTTCCAGGTTTGTGCCGTGTCTTGTGTGGGGTTTCACCTAGGACACCAAGCTAGGCTCATCGGCGGGCTCTTGGTGTCCCCGCCCGGACCCCCACAGGAGTGACGAACTGCGCGCCACCTCCCTTTATATAAGGTGCAACTGCACCACTTGACTACGAGAACTAAAAGCTCAAGCAGCATTAACCTCCCTATGAAGGCTTTCAAAAATATGGTATATTGGCTTTCACGGCCGGTGAATTAAAACTCAGCAACTCTTCCAGGTTTGTGCCGTGTCTTGTGTGGGGTTTCGCCTAGGACACCAAGCTAGGCTCATCGGCGGGCTCTTGGTGTCCCCGCCCGGACCCCCACAGGAGTGACGAACTGCGCGCCACCTCCCTTTATATAAGGTGCAACTGCACCACTTGACTACGAGAACTAAAAGCTCAAGCAGCCTTAACCTCCCTATGAAGGCTTCCAAAAATATGGTATATTGGCTTTCACGGCCGGTGAATTAAAACTCAGCAACTCTTCCAGGTTTGTGCCGTGTCTTGTGTGGGGTTTCGCCTAGGACACCAAGCTAGGCTCATCGGCGGGCTCTTGGTGTCCCCGCCCGGACCCCCACAGGAGTGACGAACTGCGCGCCACCTCCGGGCGGGGACACCAAGAGCCCGCCGATGAGCCTAGCTTGGTGTCCTAGGCGAAACCCCACACAAGACACGGCACAAACCTGGAAGAGTTGTTGAGTTTTAATTCACCGGCCGTGAAAGCCAATATACCATATTTTTGGAAGCCTTCATAGGGAGGTTAAGGCTGCTTGAGCTTTTAGTTCTCGTAGTCAAGTGGTGCAGTTGCAACTTATATAAAGGGAGGTGGCGCGCAGTTCGTCACTCCTGTGGGGGTCCGGGCGGGGACACCAAGAGCCCGCCGATGAGCCTAGCTTGGTGTCCTAGGCGAAACCCCACACAAGACACGGCACAAACCTGGAAGAGTTGCTGAGTTTTAATTCACCGGCCGTGAAAGCCAATATACCATAATAAATATATATTTTATATTCCTTCATTTGTGTTCTTGGCGCAATATGTTTGGTTTCATTATTCACGTTACGATAAAAAAAAGATATATATTTGAAATGTTGTGGTGTTTGAAGCCATATTTTCAGTGTTGCCTTAGTAAACAAGTGTTTAGTGCTTTTCAGTCGGTCAACACGAATGTACCCAAAAGAGATGGGTTATGCCCTAATCCTGAAATAAATTACATGAGATATATATATATTTGAAATGGAAGAACAGTTATCTCCAAATGAGATGATGAATAAACGCCTGAAGAAGGAAAAAACGCACACCAATTTATCTTCGTCAGAAGAGGAAGTCCTTATCAAGGCGGTAGAAGAAAAGAAATCTGTAATTGAAAATAAGAAGTCCGATGCCGTTCCATGGGAACAGAAGTATAAGGCATGGGAAGTAGCCCAAACATATGAGGCATTGACAGGTTGAAGAAGACTTGTCAAATATTTAAGGGATAATTATGAAATCTTGAAGAAGAAAGCGAAGAAAGAGCTGATTGATGAAAAACAAAAACAGGATTTTCTGACGGGTGGAGGAAGTGAAACTCCCGCAAAGAAAAATGCCCATATGGAAAAATTTATTTATTTAATGGAAACATTGGCTGAGGGACTGCGCAGTCTGTTTGATGGGGCTAGAATTGGCAAGTTTCAAGATACGGTTATTAATGTACTCTTACAATTAAAATTGTTTTATGGTTAGCTTGTAATCGGCTTTTCACATTTGTCGTAACTAATATAAGGTTATGGTTTTATTTTTCAGATGAAATGGCGCAATGTCCGATTGACATTTAAGATATTGATGCAAATATCATTGAGGTGACAGAGCAGCCTGAAACTATACAGGTACTGTTTGGATAGCCTTCATGACACACATGATGATGATAAATGTTGTTTAAAGGGGCGGAACAGCGAGGTCATCTGCCCTATTAATGACACTCACAAAATATACTTAAATACTTTATTCGATTGAATTCTTGATTATGTTGAATAGGACGGCTTTTTATGCAATGCCTTAGCAAACGCCCCTCTGGCTAATCCTGCAGTCTCAGTAAGTAATCCCTAGGTCACATAAGGTGGCTTTGTTGTTAGAAATACGGTATAGCGATATACTTAAGTGGGATGTTGGTAAAAATATATAGATTATATATCTTAAATGCTAGGTAGTGTATTAGGACTTGAGTGAATTTGATGACGTAAGAAAATAACCTTATTTTTCAAACATCTTCTGAAGACTACTGCGAAGTTGAGATCACGCAATAACATAATCCAGAAACTATGTGGAACAACACGGGGCTCTAATGTTTCAACTCTTCGTTCTTCTGCAATTAGCCTCGCTCTATCTGTAGCTGAATATTGTGCCCCTGTGTGGCTTAACAGCCCTCATATAGGGAAGATTGATGTTGAACTCAACAAGACCATGCGATTGATATCTGGTACCATTAAATGCACCCTTATTCAATGGCTTCCTGTTCTGATCTACATTCCTCCACCCCATCCCCATCCTGGTCAAAGAATACCACAACATACTTCAAAATCAGGATCTCCCTCGTCATGCTGACATACCTGCTGCTTGTCTCCCTAGACTTCGCTCAAGGCAGCCCACGGTGAAGACAACTACGAGACCTATCAATGAGAACTTTGACATAGTCCAGCAGTGGTCTCATGATTGGAAGATATTTGCTCCACTGGAGTGCCAAGACATGCCGTCACATAATAAGTACCTGGATTTGATCTTCCTCGTCAGATATGGTCGAAATTAAACCGCATCAGGGCCAATTCTTGTGTTTGTGCGGACGCTTTGTTCAAGTGAAACAGGTTAGTGTGATTGTGGAGCCGATCGACACACGATGAAGCACTGTCCTATAGGAGCCTATGGTGGTAACATTACCTCAGTGGACTAAATTTTGAATAAGATGTTAAATTATGAGACTATCTGGTTTTAATTTTATTTTCATTAAGATGTAATATGATGTAAGTGTGCACCACAAGACAATGCTTAAGTCACGTAACATATAGAATTTCCAATCCATCTGAAAAAATTTAGACTATTCTTCCAAACCTATACCGAATGCAACACAGTTCAGAGACATGTATATGACACTGCAGTCAGTCAACGAAGTGAGCTGCAATGAATCAGTAAGTCAGTCGAGAGTGAATTTAGCAGTTGTAGGACCATCTGTGTGCGTGATGACAAGTGACAGACGGTCAGTGTAATAGTTTTGTGCAGAACGATGCCTTGGTTTCAGCGTGGGTAAGGAAAGAGGACACGAGTTGTTATCACAGCGGGATTGAGTGTCCCTGGTAGTCAATCAGAGCGGTAAGTCGTGAATTTAGTAGTTTAGATATATTGCTGAGAGATCCGATGCACAGTTTGTGCGCTAGGATTACTTTAGTTTCATCATGTCAGATAACATATAATATATAGGAGTGTTTCTTTTCAGTGACACGACTCGTTTTGAGGCAGGAAATGTGTGTCCCTGAGTAATTGGATCCCAGATTTTGAGGGCCACTTTGCAACCTCCCGGAGAACCCGCTGCTGCTCAATCTACAGTCTCCTGGACTCCCGGACTCATCACTAGACAAACCTGCTGGCACAAACCAGGTTATTGTCCACGACCTTTGTTGTGCGGTTTGTGCCTCGCCTTTATATTGTACCCAGGAAACGCAGCCGCCACTTCACGCAGCCACAACAGAGGTTTCGGTTCAGGAACTGAGCCAGCACCTCCAGCACAACCACAGTCTTCCATCAAACATGCCAGACACGTCACCTACGTTGGTCCCGGGATGATGAACCCAAAAGACAACTCAGCCCAAATCTCACGGATCTCACATTGTACTACTTGACGATATGAAGCACGGACTACATAGACAACACGGCTCACACTAAATCTCCGCTCCATGCTGTGAGCAGGCAACGATACTAAGTGACCAGGTTTTGATCTGTAGGCAAGTTTAATACGTACATTTTTTGGGACAAAGTACACACATCAAAAAAAGTTTTGCATCACCTCGGTTCCAAGAGTTCCGGAACCTTTAAATACAAAGGGAATAGAGATCAACACAAACAACATTTCAGCTCGTTTTATTGCTCATGAGACCCACACATTGCATGTTGTACCATCATACAGCTAGACTTTCAGCATTTGTGGTCCAGATTGCAGTACACACCACTACCTCTAATACCCAGTAGCACGTCCTCTTGCATTGATGCATACCTGTATTCGTCGTGGCATACTATCCACAAGTTCATCTAGACACTGTTGGTCCAAATTGTCCCAGTCCTCAACGACAATTCGGCGTAAATCTCTCAGAGTGGTTGGTGGGTCAAGACGTCCATAAACAGCCCTTTTCAACATATCCCAGGCATGTTCGATAGGGTTCATGTCTGGCGAACATGCTGGCCACTGTAGTCGAGCGATGTCGTTATCTTGAAGGAACGCATTCACAAGATGTGCACGATGAGGTCGAGAATTGTCGTCCATGAAGACAAATGCCTCTCCAATATTCTGCCGATATGGGTGCACTATGGGTCGGAGGATGTCATTCAGGTATCGTAAAGCCGTTTCGGAGCCTTCCATGACCACCAGTGGCGTACGTCGGCCCCACATAATGCCACCCCAAAACATCAGGGAACCACCACCTTGCTGCACTCGCTGGACAGTGTGTCTAAGACGTTCAGCCTGACCAGGGTGCCTCCAAACACGTCTCCGACGATTGTCTGGTTGAAGGCATATGCGACACTCATCGGTGAAGAGAACGTGATGCCAATTCTGTGGGGTCCATTCAGCATGTTGTTGGGCCCATCTGTACCGCGCTGCATGGTGTCGGGGTTGCAAAGCTGGACCTCGCCATGGACGTCGGGGGTGAAGTTGCGCATCATGCAGCCTATTGCGCACAGTTTGAGTTGAAACACGACGTCCTGTGGCTGAACGAAACGCATTATTCAACATGGTGGCATTGCTGTCAGGGTTCCTCCGAGCGGCAATCCGTAAGTAGCGGTCATCCACTACAGTAGTAGCCCTTGGGCGGCCTGAGCGAGGCCTGTCATCGACAGTTCCTGTATCTCTGTACCTCCTCCATGTCCGAACAACATCGCTTTGGTTCACTCTGAGACGCCTGGAAACTTCCCTTGTTGAGAGCTCTTCTTGACACAAAGTAACAATGCGGACGCGATCGAACTGCGGTATTGACCTTCTAGGCATGGTAGAACTACAGACAACATGAGCAGCGTACCTTCGTCCTGGTGGAATGACTGGAACTGATCGGCTGTCGTACCCCCTCCGTCTAATAGGCCCTGCTCATGCATGGTTGTTTACATCTTTGAGCAGTTTTAGTGACATCTATGAACAGTCAAAGGGACTGTATCTTTGATACAATATACACAGTCAACGTCTATATGCCGGAGATCTGGGAACCGAGGTGATGCAAAACTTTTTTTGATGTGTGTATAAGCAGGGGGTTCGTCATCCTCAGAATACATGGCTTTTGTTTGTAGGTGAACTGAGAGTAAACATTGTTATGAACACTGAATGTAAGTGCAGGTGTCTTGTCTCCCCCAGGTGCGCTGGTTAGGATCAGTAAGCCAATGGAGTATATACATTGGTGATGGTTAATGATAATATGGTTTACATAATGGTCATCGAGCCCCGTGCACATGTTTGATAACCAGTGCTGGCTTAACTAAAGTATTCTTATAATTGGAGAGAAGGTTTGGGTACGAGGCGGCCATGATCTGAATTTAGGAACAATCCCAGCATTTGCTTAGAGTAGAAGTGGGGAAGCAACGGAACACAACTTTTAGGATGGCAGGGGTAGGGAACGAACCTATTTCTTCTTATTTCTGCTACACAAGGTTCGGTATACGGTATTACTACAGTGATTCTGTACCGTACTGAAGCAGCAAGTAATTGTTTAATGACATGAATGGTTTTGTATCATACCAACTTTATTTCGATTCATTGTCGGTATTTCTGTGATTTATTATATTTTTCTTTTTTAATGTATTTATATTACGCCTTAGCTTGGTGCGACCATTACATTACCATAGCTTTGTATCCAGAACAAGATCTCAAATCGACATGGGGTTTCATGAATATGCAACTTTTGACTTTCATTTCTACAAATAATTATTGCAAGCACGAGAAAGTTTCTTTATTAGCAAATCCATGTTACAAAAGGTGGTGTGTTAATCGTTTCAACAAATGAGTTTTTTCGCACTAATCATTTCAACAAATGAACTTCGTTGAGGAGTTGTGCCCACTTCAATAAATAAAGTTAAAACAGTAGCACTTTCTTTCTTTGTTTGGCAACGCAACGCATGGCGGGTACAACTAGTTGGTCATAAGTGCAATAATATTCATACTGTATACCATATATATACTTGAATACTTCCACCAGTTAAAACCCTGAATGAGAATAGTTAAGTTTTTGAGCTGGCAACTAAAAAGAGAATATCAATGTCCAATTATGACAGACGAATACAAAAACGTTCAACAATAAAAATAAGAGAATAGCTCATTGTGTCTACAAAACTCCTTCACATTCAACATTTTCAGTTTTCATACATTAAAAAACAATACTTTCCCTTATTATGTTCTCCACATACTCATTTATGGGATTTCCACTTGCATCACTCTC
This sequence comes from Meconema thalassinum, assembly GCA_946902985.2. Classification (NCBI taxonomy): domain Eukaryota; kingdom Metazoa; phylum Arthropoda; class Insecta; order Orthoptera; family Tettigoniidae; genus Meconema; species Meconema thalassinum. Next base: position 211,887,470 of record OX336398.1, read on the forward strand.
TTCATCATGGGTTTCTTCAGTTATATCCTAGGAACAAAGACGATTCATTAATGTATTCAATATTATATTAGGCTTTTAAACAATCAATAACAATTAATGTAACTTTACGGCACAGATCAACTTAGAGTAAGGATTTATCAGCTGTACAACGGTCTGAAATTACTTTCTTATTCTCGATCATATCTTACTGCATTATATAAGACTCATCTAGATCTGAAACTTATCAAAGATATCCCTCCTTAGTAGGTCATGTAAATCAGAATTTGACAGATCATTGGAAGATTTGAGCAGAAACAAATCACCAGTCAGAGATGATATATCGATTGAATTGCCACGCACCATAAGTAATGAAGGTCTGATCAGGATATTTCACTTGGTGTGTAGGATTTATTATACAGGTAATTCTCTTCTGATTTCAAGAAGTATGTTATCATCCCCATACCAAAGAAAACAGGAACTGACAGATGTGAGGATTACCATACAATCAGCTTGATCACTCATGCTTCAGAGATCCTGACTAGAAGAACTTACAAGAGAATGGAAAAACAGACAGAAACCGAGTTGGGTCTTCAGGAGAAACGTAGGACAAGGGAAGCTGTTCCAAGTCTTATGCTGATTTTGAGAGGAAGCATCAGGGAAGATAAGTGAACATTCATAACATTTGTAGACTTAAAAAAGGCATTTTATAATGTTGATTGGAGAAAGTTATTTGAGATATTGAAAAAGATTGTAATTACATGCAGCGATAGGAGAGTGCTATACAATCTATACAGATACCAGACAGCAGTTACTGAAGCCGGAGGACATGAGAGAGAAGCTGGTATTCAGAAAGGTGTAAGGCAAGGCCGCAACTTATCACTCATACTTTTAAATGTACACATTGAACAAGAAATTAAGAGAATTGGTGAACAATTCTAAGTAGGACAAGAGATTTGAAGACAAATAATTTCAACTCTGAGATTTGCTCATGATATCGTCATCTTAGCCAATACACCAGAGGATTTGAATGAGCTTTTAAATGCTATGGATTCTGTCTTGAGAATTGAATTCATGATGAAAATGAATAATTTTAAAACAGAACTATTGGAATGCTTCCAAAAGAAATCAGAAGCCCCTATGGACGTCGAATAGGAAGAGCACTTTATAGGAAGTAATCACATAAACATCTTAACAAAAAACTGCAACATTTTTGACTAGGGCAGATAAATATTCACAAATCTGCCAGTAATCCAATTACAGTAAGCGTCTCTAGAGAGAGTGATTTGTAGACTATTTACCATATATTTTACCACTACATAATGCTTCTAACTGCAAGCAGTAGGCCTATTGATTTCGCATTTATAAAGCAGTTATTAGAATTACCACAGCGCAGGGAAAATGGATCACTACGGTCTGAATACACAATTCTTTAATCCCTAAATAGGATTGGTGAGAAGCAGATGGCGAAAAGGACATATCCTGTAGAAGATGCAACAAGTAGTAACCCAAAAAGGCTCTTACCTCTTGGAAATCTCCACCACTTGCTAAAGATGGACTTTCTGTTTTGATGCATGGAACAAACTCTGGTATGGAGAAATCTTCTGTCTCAATATCCTCAGTGAGATCAGCATCATCCTGCAGATAATTTGTTTGTTTCACAAACATGTTTCTTTGCATAGGTGAAATTAAATCATACACAGGTTTCCATTGATTTGAATACCTTCCAAACATAATGCGACATACAGGAGCCAGATCAAAAATTTTGAACAGAAGGGTAGTTCTGTTTCCTGAGTTAACATCCCAGACTAGAGTAACTTCATCAGTTGATCTACATATATATTTATTGCCCCGTTCACTTGTTCATAAACCGCGCCAATATCTGAATTTCATGTCAGACCTTTGACAACACTGAGTCATTCTCTGAGATTGGTTGGTTGGTTCCTCAGTATAGTGGCTGCGACAACGCAGTCATGTAGCCCCGTGTACTTTAGGTGTGCGTAGAATCTGTCTGATAACATATGTTAATTGTGATGGCTGTATTAGTGTGTGTTATTTGCTTTTAATTAAAGTAAGGAATGCAAACATTTGATTTTAAAGTAGTTCCAAGGTTTACTACCAAACGCCACCGTCAACGACCAACTAGTTCTGAACTTGGTTACTAGATGCCAACGCAGTCGGCTCCTGGTGACAAACCTAAGAGCGGTAGTCAAATCTAACCTATAATTTAGCTTCCCACAAGTGTAATTATTGGAAGGTTCTTTATCATGTCATAAATCTATGACATGGGACCGCCGGCTTTACTTCCCCTCCGAAAGATGGCATATTGAGGAATGTTTAACGCTCTTAAAAACCAATGACTTCGGCTGGGTTTGAACCCGCGATCTTGGGCATAGAAGCCCAGCATTCTACCAACTACGCCACCGAAGCCGCATTCTGTGGGATTGTAAACAGAGTAAGGAAATACTTCGAACAACCCGGAAGCTGGTTGGCTGCAGAACGGAGAAGACGGAAATGCTACTCGACGCACAGAACAGAACTGGTCGAACGCCTGAGAGGGTGGAAACGGAAATTCGAGCATCGAACCCCATGGTAATCTACGGTTTATAGAAATGAGTATTAGCAAAATAGAGTGCAAATATTCGTTAATGAGAGTGAAATAAGCTAAAAAACAAGATGTTCAGTAAAGAACATATAGCCTACTTTCTCCTAAATGCATGGGTATTGTTATAACTCTTTGTCCTTTTCAAGGAGTATAATTGAATGTTGGTTGTAGTATCTTGTTGAAATACAACGTGCTATAGGGATATTAAACATGAATATGAGGTGCCCTTTGCTAGTGCTACCTCTGTAAAAAAATTCATTCAATTCGGTTTCACCGTGTTTGAATTGATCTGGGGAATGGATTTGCACCCACTTACATGGCCGCTATTTGCAAACTATTGGGCTGATGACCTTGTAGTCAGTCATAAGATGCTTTCCACAAAAAGGCATGTTGTTGCAAAATCCGGTAGAGATCAAATTATTAGGCTGGTCGAAATTTGATTTAAGCTTTTAACATTTGGGTGGCCGTCATTCCGTTTCCGTCAAGATGGCGGCGATATAAAACATGACACTGAGGTGCCTTTTGCTAGTGCTACCTCTGTACCAAATTTCGTTCAATTCGGTTTACCGTGTTTGAATTGATAGGGGGAATCGATTTGCACACATACTTGGCCACCATCTGCAAACTATTGGGCTGATGATCTAGCAGTTTGGTCAGAATATGCTTCCCACATAAAGATTTGTTGTTGAAAAATTTGGTAGAGACTAGATTATTAGGTTGGTCGTAATTACATTTTAGCCTTTAACATTTGGGTGGCCGCGATTACGTTTCCGTCCAGATGGCGGTGATATAAAACATGACACTGAGGTGGCCTTTTCTAGTGCTACCTCTGTACCAAATTTCGTTCCATTAGGTTTCACCGTGTTCGAATTAATAGGGGGAATCGATTTTCACACAAAGATGGCCGCCATCCGCAAAATATAAGGCTAATGACCTATTAGTTTGGTCAAAGGATGCTCCCTCCATAATGGTATGTTGATGCAAAATTTGGTAGAGATCGGATGATTAGGTTGATCGTAATTTGATTTAAGCTTTGAACATTTGTGTGGCCGCCATTACGTTTCCGTCAAGATGGCGGTGATATAAAACATGACACTGAGGTGCCCTTTGCTAGTGCTACCTCTGTACCAAATTTCATTCCATTCGGTTTCACCGTGTTCGAATTAATAGGGGTAATCGATTTTGACACAAAGATGACCGCCATCCGCAAACTATTAGGCTAATGACCTATTAGATTTGTCAAAGGATGCTCCCTCCATAAAGGTATGTTGTTGCAAAATTTGGTAGAGATCGGATGATTAGGTTAGTCGTAATTTGATTTAAGCTTTGAACATTTGTGTGGCCGCCATTACGTTTCCGTCAAGATGGCGGCGATATAAAACATTACTCTGGGGTGCCCTTTGCTAGTACTACCTCTGTACCAAATTTCGTTCCATTTGGTTTCACAGTGTTCGAATTAATAGGGGCAATCGATTTTCACACAAAGATGGCCGCCATCCGCAAACTAGTAGGCTGATGACCTATTAGTTTGGTCAAAGGATGCTGCCCCCATAAAGGTATGTTGTTGCAAAATTTGATAGAGATCGGATGATTAGGTTAGTTGTAATTTGATTTAAGCTTTGAACATTTGTGTGACCGCAATTACGTTTCCGTCAAGATGGCGGCGATATAAAACATGACACTGAGGTGTCCTTTGCTAGTGCTACCTTTGTACCAAATTTCGTTTAATTTGCGCTCACCGTGTTCGAATTGATAGGGGGGGGACAGACATTCAGAGTACACACACTCTCACACACACACAGACTCACACACACACATACACACACACAGACAGACACACTTTTTTTTCGCCCTGTAGTGATCTCATAAGTCTACTTTCATTTTTTGCAAAAATCGAAAGTAGGCTAAAAAATACGCGTTTGATGATTTGAAAACAAAGATTTGTGTATTTATTGAATTTTGCGTTCTGTCGAGTGCAAAGTCAATGTGCATTAGTTTGAGTACATATCATAAAACTGGAAAGTGCTACACCGAAATGGAAATGCTGAATTGAAATATAACAGATGTGGGGTATAATCCAGGAGGTGGTGCTCCAGTGACCGTGAAAACTTGTTTGATGTGCAGATTCTTTTTATGCTGGTTTAAAAGGCAACCTTGTAATGCTGGACCTACTTATATAGGTAAAATGGTTAAATGGTTTGTAAATATTTCTTCCTTATTATAAAGATTATTTACCGACAATAGTGGCTACGCTGGCTAAAGCTCAGCATTAGGTCATGGGGCCAAGCTCTCTGCTGACTCGGTAGACGCGTGGGTTCAAGCCCCAACGTCGGCCGTCCTTGAAATGGTTTTCCGTGGTTTCCCATTTTCAACAACAGGCAAATGCTGGGACGGTACCTTCTGACAGGCCACGGCCGCTTCCTTCCACATCCTTGCCCAGTTTCATTCACCATCATTCATTTCATCTCTCATTAACTCCTCTCATGAGGTTGGCGTCAGGAAGGGCATCCGGCCGTAAAAATCATCGCCACGAAGACTTCCATCGCATCTTATCCCCGACCCCGTTGGAAAACGGGAATAATAAGGGGTAGACATACATACATTATAAAGATTATTTAGGTTAATTTAAGTTTCTTTTTAAATGAAACACGTATTGTAGTGTCAGTTTTCAGCTATAGGTACATTTATCCTTATAATTTACTTAATATAAATAAATATATCCCCAATAAAGTTTTGGCTAGGGATCTTTCGTCGATACCTTATTTTAGGACACGCTTTTATCTGAAATGGTTGGTGATTTGCAGTAAATCCTTTTCAACGTGTATTTTTAGCCAACTCCACCCAATCCCTACCTGATGTCTTGAGAGTAACAATCTCATGTTGTGACTAGCTCAAGTCTATGTCTGTGGTGGTATGTGTTTGTTTGTGAGGGGATTTCACGAGGGTTGATATTGACCTTGGGCCCTGTGGTATCTGAGAGAAATAGGGACACAATATCAATAATTCTCCTATAAGAATAAGACCAGAAAATTCAATGAAACTGGAAATGAGAGGGGTATTTTTATGGTCAATGGGAATGTACAAAACAGCACATTGAGGGAAAAAGAAATGACGACCCTTGCCTTAATGCAGCACAAATGCTCAGAGAATGCACCGAAATTAATATATTGAGCAAGATTACGAAGGCAAATCTGAACAAGTAGAAATAATTAGCCTATTTTCATATATCCCACTGAACTTTTCCATTGAAAATTCTGAGTTAGTTATTGGGGTTTAAAAGGGCGAAACTATGAGGTTATCTGCCCCTTTGAGAACTCTCCCGTACATAAAAAAAGAAGTTCCGTGGCGAATTAAAATTAAGATTCATGCCAATGATTAATCTATATGGACCTATCAAAATAATCACGAAATTAAGTTGGTAATATCGAAATATACCTGGAATAATGTAGCCAAATAGAGCACTACAGTTGCCAGCCCCAGTGTTTGATTTATATTCTTAGCTCCATCTCTTAAGGTACAGAATACAAAATTTGCTTGAAGTCCAATGGATAGCATGGACGTTACATGCAGTTAGACATAGGATCTATCAGCGCGAGTAAAATCATGTTGTCAACAATGTCATGCATGTGTTGGTCAGATATAATCTGAAATATTGTGAACAATTGTTTTGCCAATTTTGGATGAAATCCATTTGTTAGTATAGACGTTACATGTATTTTAAAATTGGACCTATAAGAAGGCTTTAGACTGCTGCAGCCATTTAGGAGTTGAGAGGGAGGGACACACACACAGACAGTAAGACAGAAGGACAGACAGACAGACAGACACACATTTTCTCGGATCGATCTCATTTTTAGCCTATTTTCATTTATGACAAAATAGGCTTATGAGATCACCTTTTGTCCGTGTGTCTGTCTGTGTGTGCGTGTGTGTGATGGATTCCCCCCCCCCCCTTCCCCTAATAACTTCTAAACGGCTGGAACGACTTCAATGAAACTCGGTAAAATCATAGCACATTTTGGGGCGACCCCGACCGTGCCCTTCAAATTTTGTTACGTCTCACCTATCCAACATGGCGGCTGTGCGAAATATTTCACCAGCATTCAATATCTCCGAAACTGTTACAGATATAACCCTGGAATTTTGTACGGTGATACAGGTAACTACTAGAAGTTCACCTATGTGACATTTGAAAACATGGTCTCTATAAAATCAACATGGCGGCCAAGCAAAGTTGCGACTTTTAAATAGACGTTTCTCGCGATTTGACCAACCAAACGCAATGAAACTTGGTACAGTATATGTTTATACACATTGTAATGCACCGACATCTAACTTCGTTAAATTGTTTACATAAACTCAAGATGGCGGCTGTGCGAAATATTTCACCGGCATTCTATATCTCTGAAACTATTACTGGTATCACCATGAAATTTTGTACGGAGATAAAGGGCACTACTGGAAGTCCTTCTATGAGACTTTCAAAAACCAGTTAACTACATAGTGTTGATTTTAGGGGTAACAATATTTGTTCCTTGACCTTTCTCCCAGCTGTTGCTAGGAAACATGGCTGGTCGCTCAGATGTCGAAGTCCTATACAGAATTGAATAGAAGCGATGTTAGGGATTCGGAAAGCTCGTGTGGAAGTGATTTTATGTATGATTTAGATGGTAATGATCAGTTAAATGATAGTAACAGTGATATTTATGAGGATGCAGGAAACCAGCGTGCTGTAAATGCCGGTGGTGACTTTGGGGTACAACCAAACATTCAACCTTTTTGCCTTTTACGCCGTCAGATGATTTTATTGGCGATGGGAATAGACATTGCGAACTAAAGACTCCATGAAGCAGGCTACCGAGATGCATATATTAGCGATGGGAATAGACATTGTGAACTAAAGACTCCATGAAGCAGGCTACCGAGATGCATATATTAGCTATGGGAATAGACATTGCGAACTAAAGACTCCATGAAGCAGGCTACCGAGATGCATATATTAGCTATGGGAATAGACATTGGGAACTAAGGACTCCATGAAGCAGGCTACCGAGATGCATATATTAGCGATGGGAATAGCCATTGGGAACTAAGGACTCCATGAAGCAGGCTACCGAGATGCATATATTAGCGATGGGAATAGACATTGGGAACTAAGGACTCCATGAAGCAGGCTACCGAGATGCATATATTAGCGATGGGAATAGCCATTGCGAACTAAAGACTCCATGAAGCAGGCTACCGAGATGCATATATTAGCGATGGGAATAGCCATTGCGAACTAAAGACTCCATGAAGCAGGCTACCGAGATGCATATATTAGCGATGGGAATAGCCATTGGGAACTAAAGACTCCATGAAGCAGGCTACAGAGATGCATATATTAGCGATGGGAATAGCCATTGGGAACTAAGGACTCCATGAAGCAGGCTACCGAGATGCATATATTAGCGATGGGAATAGACATAGGGAACTAAAGACTCCATGAAGCAGGCTACCGAGATGCATATATTAGCGATGGGAATAGCCATTGGGAACTAAAGACTCCATGAAGCAGGCTACCGAGATGCATATATTAGCGATGGGAATAGCCATTGGGAACTAAGGACTCCATGAAGCAGGCTACCGAGATGCATATATTAGCGATGGGAATAGACATAGGGAACTAAAGACTCCATGAAGCAGGCTACCGAGATGCATATATTAGCGATGGGAATAGAACTAAGGACTCCATGAAGCAGGCTACCGAGATGCATATATTAGCGATGGGAATAGACATAGGGAACTAAAGACTCCATGAAGCAGGCTACCGAGATGCATATATTAGCGATGGGAATAGACATTGGGAACTAAGGACTCCATGAAGCAGGCTACCGAGATGCATATATTAGCATATTAAAATTATGATTTGGCAAATTTTGTAGTAAGGGCCAATGTGACTAATTCTGGGAGAAATGAAAAGATGCCGAAGTGGTTCTGAACCAGGGACCATAGAGAATAAAACGGAAAACAATGTAAATATGTGTGTAGTTTGTGAAAACTGAGCAAATTCCATTACTGACACATTTTTAAAAACTTCGTTTCATAATTGTTTATATGGCCAAATCATAAAGTTTTAAAACTGTGACCAGATTATATGAGGGCAGACTTCAAACCAAGGACCCCAGGTGAGTGGGATTTACTGTGGGTCATTGCAAGTCTCTTGGTAATTCACGTGTTAAATTTTATATTATTTGAATGTACTGTATTATATAGTTCCAATGTTATGTGCAAGAGGTTGTACCTATGTGCACAGTGCTCCATATTCTAAAATAATAGGGTGATTTCTGGGGATGCCATGCCTGGAAAGGGTTAATAGTCCTTTAGCAACATACAATATTTCAGTTTGATTGCATAAATAGTTTGAAAGATATTTTGAACTTGTGTGATATATCGCATGAGCGCAACGTTGGAATGTTTTATGTTTAGGCTGTAGAGTTGTAAGCCAGAATATTTGCTCATTAGACCAATTTTAATTTCCCTCATATTTTAAGACAAAAAAAATGTTAATAAAAAAACTGTGCACAACCGTCAATTTAAAATTGTCATAACATTCAAATTTAATTAGACGACAGGTTTTTAACCCTTGAAGATATTCCGTGCCTTGGATTTATTGAACGATTATATATATATATATATATATAATTTTCGCCACAATGCTGGTTTTGTGCTAACCAGGTTATTGAAGGTGTGGTACACACCACCCTTTAAGTTACCTCTTATGAATGGTGGAACATATGTGAATATTGAACATTCCAGGCAGTTGTGCTATTCAATTACACCATTATATCACGAAAAGTGGGAAGAGGTCTGACCCCGTAAATTAATTAGAGCAAGTTATCAGGTAGTAAAGAAAACAGTCAATAAGGGAGAGAAAATGGATGATTACCTGCAAGTATCGGGATAAGAATTAAGGGTGAGTTGACCATGGGTGGTGAAATGAAAAGATGGACAAGTTACCAGAAGCAATGTCGGGCCATACTCAGGTCATGTGGGTCTCAACCAAATTCCAAATAGTGTTATTGTGACATGTTAATATTTAGATTCTGTGTATTCACTTAAGCTATCTAAAACATGTGTTTAAACAAATTATTCTAGAGCATGCTACTGTACCAACATATCCTTTACGTCAAGAGTTGACAAATGAACTATCACTGGCAAAGACCATTAGTTGTGTAATTGCTTAGCATAACTGCCTGGGATGTAAGATATTTTGTTGTTCCCTTGGCGGTCACCTCTTCAATAAATAGAAGAAGAATGATGCAGAGATGATTATTCATTGGAAATATGATTGCTGAAAGCCAAGATACAACCTTCACATTGTCTTATGCCGGTACCGAGCTTGCTTTGCTGTGGCAGTCTAGCATATAAGCAATAGGATACACAAACAGCAGCGCATTCACTTAAGGGCAATCATATCTCAAATGCCGTATAAGATTGAGTTTCCACATGGCACGTTGTGTAGACTTCACCTGTAATAGGATCCAACGTGCCAGCAGAGTGGAACTGCAGTACCAATAGGATCTGCTATTGTTAGGTGTTCTCATAGAAAACAAGACCAAGTAACCCATTCTTCACAATAATATTTATAGCATAAATCATTCGTATTATTATAAGAAAAGTAATGCAGAACATATAATTACCAGAAGTTCATGTTCCTCCTTAACTGATATCCTTTCAACGTCAAATATATCGCCAGCCTCGTCCTGCAGGTTATCAGAGGGCACCAGCTCAATTGAATCCTAAGAAGTATTACCCAATGTTAAATATATTGACACAATATGACTACTAAGAGAGTAAAAAGGCAATCAACGATTTAAAGGTTACATTACCATCCATGAATAACACTAATGAAATTGTTGTAAACATTCCGCAGAGATATGACTTAATTCCCAAATCATGTGTAAATGTAGAAATTGAGGCTACAAATAGAAAAGTTACTACAATTTGTAAGTGTTTTCCAAGTGTCCAAATTATAGATATAATAAAATTAGACAGGAAATTCCACACTCGGCATGGCCTACACATAAATAGGTTGGGAAAAGAGTATCTTAGTTATGAAATCTGCAAAATTTTAAATTCAAATGGTAAGACTAGTGCAACAGTAATATCCTTAAAGTGGAAGCAGGGAAACTGGCAAATGAAGCCAAACCTGAGCATTATTTATGTTTTGATGTCAAATTTAACTGAGTGTAACAATGGTATTTCGGATTTGTCTAGCAACAATAATAATAATAATTATGATGATAATATTAATGTAAATAAATCACCAACACAAGCTTGCAAATCAACAAATTTAAAATTTACCACCGGAATGATCAGTCTCTCTATAATAAACTTGATTACATAAATCTAATGCTTAAAAATGAACTTAAAGACATCACAGCACAATGTATTTCAGAACATTGGCTCAAAAAGAAACAACACAAATTAATTCTATTCCCAGAGATTTTACTAGCTAGTAAAAACTCTAGATCTAATATTAACCATTGTGGTACTAGTATCTCCTTAAGAAATAATATAGATCATGTACAGTTAACAGCTTATGATTATCTAATTATGGAATACAGCAGTATAAGTTAATAATTGTATGCGTAGGCCTATACCGTTCTCCGACGGGAAATTTTCATTTATTTATAGATAAATTAGATATGCTACTCAATAACAAGAGTTTCGGTGGCGTAGTTGGTAGCATGCTGAACTGCTGTGCCCAAGATAGCGAGTTCAAACCCGGCCGAAGTCGTCGGATTATTTAAAAGCGTTAAAAATCCTTCAGTCTGCCTTCCTTCGCAGGGAAAGTAAAGCTGGCAGCCCAGTTTCATAGATTTGTGGCATGTAAACGATCCTTCCACAGAATGAACTTGTGTGAAGCTAAATTTCTAGATTAGATATCATGGGAACGCTCTATTGAAGTTCCAACGTTCACCACTAGGTATCATTGACATCTGGTAGCGAATGTTGGAATTACATGAAATCGAACGGAACTTGTAGCTCACCCTATGGGTGTCCGCTGGAAGCAGCTACAGACTCTCGCAAGCCGAACATGCCCTCGGGCACTCTCGGCACTAAAATCCATACGATACATAAATAAATAAATAAACATGAGCAAAGTAAATTTCGATATAATAATTTGTGGGGATGTAATTGTGGATTTCTTAAAATGTGATAGAAATTGTGAATTATTAACACAGTTACAAATTTCCTATGGACTGAAACCTACAAGAATAAGAACATTTATTAAAACCACTCCTGATCAAATTTGTATAAATAAAGATAAATATCACCATTCAATAGAAGTCTACTGCCCGGGTTTTAGGGACCACCAAGGACAAATACTGAGTTTTGAAGTAGCCGAAAAAATCAATAATAATGATAATGGAACAAAATCAAAGTGCAGGTCATTCACTCGAAACAAATGTTACATATTTCAATGACTTATTAAATAAGGAAACATGGTCAGAAATGTATAAACTAGAAAATGTAAATGATAAATTTAATGCATTTAACAGTACCCTAAAACACTATTTTGAAACAGCATTCCCTGTTAAACAAAGAGCTATTCTTCTTCTTTCCTAGCGTTTATCCCAGTGCGGGGTCCGCTGCTCTACTATATCTTCTCCACTATTGTCTGCCGTTGACATCTGCCGGTTGTAAGCCAACATCGTGCAAATCCGTCTTAATGTTGTCGATCCAACGCTTCGCAGGTCGTCCGCGTGGTCGCATTCCACCTGGGTCCAGGTTGAAAGCTACTTTGGCGACAGAGTCACCTGGCATTCTCATAACATGACCATGGCAACGGAGACGAGCTTCCCTCACTTTCTCCGTAATTGGTGTGACACCTAATTGTTGTCGAACAACTGTATTTCTGACATGGTCATATCTAGTCAGTCCAAGTGTCCAACAGAGCATCTTCATCTCCATCGTGTTCAGAGCCTGATCATGTTTTCTTGTCATTGGGCGGGATTCTGCACCATAAATTGCTTCCGGAAGTACAACTGTCTTATAAACTTTTGTCTTTAGGTATTTAGGCACCTTTTGTCGCAGAGGACACCAGTGACCTGTTTCCATTTGAGCCAGGCCGCATTTACCCTCGCCCGTGAATGTAAAGTGGCGTCACCTTTTGACGTGATAACAGACCCTAGATATTTAAAGTTATTTGTCTTGGGCACAACTTGATCGCTATTTTGGACAGTGCCGTCGGTTTGCGGGCCAAAATAACAAAACTAGCAATTGGATAACAACGGGGATTATAAATTCATGTCAAAGAAATAAATGTATACACAAAATATATAAAAAATACCACACAACACCTGAATTCAATTTGTACTACAAAAAATACACTAGCATATTAAGTAAGGTTATAAGACTAGCAAAGAAATGCATAATGATAATTTTATTTCCCAATCATCTAATAAAAACAGGGCTATGTGGACCGAGATCTTCATGAAAGCTGGAATACATCTGAATATTTTACACTAGCATTAGTACCCGGCTTCGCCCGGTGGATTTAATAACTCGCTTTATAATTGATAATGAATACTACTCCAGAACTTGCACATGATACTTACAAATTAAAACAGAAAGAAATATTTTAAAAATATAACGGCGGCGGCGGCGGCGGCGGCGGCGGCGGCGGCGGCGGCGGCGGCGGCGGCGGTGGCGGTGGCGGTGGTGGTGGTGGTGGTGGTGGTGGTGGTGGTGGTGGTGGTGGTGGTGGTGGTGGTGGTGGTGGTGGTGGTGGTGGTGGTGGTGGTGGTGGTGGTGGTGGTGGTGGTGGTGGTGGTGGTGGTGGTGGTGGTGGTGGTGGTGGTGGTGGTGGTGGTGGTGGTGGTGGTGGCGGCGGCGGCGGCGGCGGCGGCGGCGGCGGCGGTGGCGGCGGCGGCGGCGGTGGTGGCGGTGGTGGTGGTGATAAGTGGTACAGCATACACTTGTAATTTACAAACGAATTGAAAAAAAATATTACTAACAGGAATAAATTAAATAAAAGACGCTGTCTAGGGCTTCTATCTCATTGGCATTAGAGAAGTACTGAGCAATGTCGTATTTTGCTGCATAGCGCTGAAGGAAAATAATCGGAGTACATCAAAGAAACGTTGGTAGCACCAACACTTATTGCAGCTGATAATTTCAATGTACTGTGCCAACACCAACGCACTTATACGGAGGCCCAATACTTTCATGACGACAACTGTTTTAAGGGGCCTAAGAAACCTCTTTAAACTAATTACTCTCCGTGACTGCAATTTGTAATCAGCGCAAGATGTAACTATTTACACATTTCTGCACCAGAACACTGGTAGCGGCAGCGTGATGCAGCCTGCATTGCCAGCCAACAATAGACTCATTTAAATATTCTGACAGTTGCACCTCAATTCCAGGCACATCTGGGCCCCAACTACTTAACCGGAATACTTCCGGCAAGGTTTGTTCTTGGCTCATAGAACGTGGTTTTCGGGTCCCTTTGTCTGTTTGTTATTTATACAAATCTTCACCGGTTTAGTGACCTGGCCAATTTATATGCTCGTAATTCTATTTCTTGCGTTGCGAGGCCGAAAATGAGCCTAATACAAATCTACAACGTTTTATCGAACTGAACCAAATTTTACGTCGCGAGTTTTGTTACATGCATTGCGAGGCATAAAATGAGCCTAGATTGGTCCTTCTACGACAAATTCGATATTTCTCCCAGGTGCCAAACGGAATAAATCTAGGGAAAAAAGGGCTGTCCAAATTTCTAGTAAACAGCGTAACACACAGTCTTCCAATAGGTAAGCACGTACAATTTGGTCCAGATCGGGGAAACTGTGTAGATTTGTATAAATAACAGAGGCCTAATAATTAGTTAACAGATGTGGCCTACAAATATGCATGTTCATAATAATGAACCTGTCATTAGGGGCTTGATTATTTTTTTCACTAATTATTCCCCGTGAATGTAATTTCTAAGCAGTGCAAGTATATGTAAGCATTTTCGTTTTTTTTTTTTTTTTTTTTTACCAGAACATTGGTAGGTGCGAAGTTATGCACCTCGCTTATTAAATAGGCTCAAATATTCTTACAGTTACACTACTTAGGACATTATTGGTCTCCGGGCTTTAAAACCTGGTGTTCATGGCCCTTTGTCTGTTATTTATAGTCATCGGGTTCCAAAGGGTAAGTACCTAAAATTTGGTTCATATCGGGGAAACGGTGCAGATTTGTGCAAAAGGGCCTAAATGCAAGGAATGGAGAGGTCTGACCTAAGTTTCAAGAAGACAGTGTTACTCGTAGGGTTCGAAAGGGTAGTTGCGTAAATTTTGATTCAGATCGGTAAAACGGTGTAGATTTGTGCCAAAGGGCGTAATGCAAGAAATGGAGAAGTCTGTCTGAAGTTTCAAGTACAGGGTCTTTCATATAAAGTAAGAACGCCAAGCGGCGGTTTTGTTATCCGCTGCTGTGGTGGCCTCGGCCGAGCTTGTGGCGCGCCGTGGCCCCCTGTTTTAAGCGTGTGTACAATCCTATATGAAATATTACTTGATAAAAAATGCTGAAAGTGTCGTCCTTCCTGGGTTATACAGGCATTGTATCTGGTAACCAAATTCTGACTGACGCGAGGGAGTTGTGCCACTGTAATGTTTCTGATCTTTTATTTTATGTTATTTTATTGAGCACTGAGCCAGTAGTGTCAAACTTATTTTCAATTACATGAATCTGTGCTAGTGAAGGCGGCACTTCATCAGGAAATTGCTGAACAAATGCATCACGTACCCGCCGAGCCGACTTGTACTTAAAATAAGTTTTACACACAAAAATACGATGTTGCAATGATAACTGTCTCACCATGTTAGCATCTGAGGTTCAGACTTGCAACTGAACACCTTCACGCTTATTGCAAGGTCAAATAGGTACTGTGTGCACGCTTTCAATACTACAGCAGGGGGCAGTGGCGCGCCACAAGCTCGGTCAAGGCCGCTGCAGCAGCTGTTAACAAAACCACCGCTTGGCGTTCTTACTTTATATGAAAGATCCTGTAGACAGTGTTACTCGCAGGGTTCCAAAGTGTAAGTAGATAAAATTCAGTTGAGTTCGTTGAAACGGTGTAGATTTGTGCCAATGGGCCTAAATGCAGGTAATGGAGAGATCTGTCAGAAATTTCAAATGCAGTGTTAATCATAGGGTTCCAAGGGGTTAGTATATAATATTTGGTTCAAATCGGTGAAACGGTGTAGATTTGTATAAATAACAGACAAACAAACAAACAAACAAACAGAGAAACATTGACCTTTATATAGGCCTATATAGATTCCAAGCAGTTATGCTGTACCATTACACCATTATATCATGGAGAGAAGGAAGAGGTCTGACCCCGTAAAAAATTAGAGCAAGTTATCAGGTATTAAGGAAAACAGTCAATTAGATTGAGAAAAGGGATGATTACGTGCAACTATCGGAATAAGAATTAAGGGAGAGTTGACCAGGGGTGGTGAAATGAAAAGGTGGACAAGTATCCAGAAGCAATGTCGGGCTTTACTCAGGCCACGTGGGTCTCAAGCAACTTCAAATTACTGTAATTGTGCCATGTTAATATTTAGATTCTGTGTATTCACTTAAAGCTACCTAAAACATGTGCTTATACAAATAATTCTAGAGAGCGTGGCACTGTACCAACTTATTCTTTACATCAAGAGTTGACAAATGAGCTACCACAGACACAGACCATTATTTGTGTAATTGCTTAGTACAACTCTTCCCTTGACCTGAACCAGCACTAAACCAGAACCCGGTACATTATTGAAAATATATGATTCACAAACCTTTCATTAGGAATTGTATACCACTGCTGGGCTGGAAATATTTATAATATTTCATAAATAAAGGTTTTTATTTCTTACTTGTTCAATGACGCCCGCCATGTTTGTGGCCGACAGATTGACGTCATATCACGGTTCATCACTGTTGCCAACATATCCGATACAAAATTCACCACTCGACACATGTTACATTGGAATTATGTGCAAAAAGAAATAATTGGCAAAACCATTGGCCTGGATAAAGATTATTGATGCGTGAAAAAGGAAACAGGTATTTAAATAGGCTATTGTGGCCCGCAGCTTGGCGTTCTTTTACATTAACTTGACGACACTATCGTTTTACGATGCCGGATGCCAAATAATACCGAAAGCGAGGGGTTGGCAATACTGTACATGTTGTTCAAAATGGCGGAGTCAGCTAGAAATTCATCTATATAAGTCGTGATCGAATTAGGAGTGGTCAGGTGGGTTACAGACAGCGGAGGAGTAAACATCTATTACTATATCCTCTCCAGATGTTTTCCCTACCATTACTACAGGTATTTTGGTTAATTTCAGTGGTTTAAGAATTTGTTACTTTGATTCTGGTCAAAGGAAATGTTAGCAGGTATTCTGTTTGTTCCATTGGTGGTCACGTTTTCAACAAATAGAAAAAGAAAGATATGGTGATGATTATTCGGTAGAAATATGATTGCTAAAGCCCAAATTAAAATCTTAATATTGATTTATGCAGATAACAATCTTGCTTTGCTGTGGTAGTCGAGCCTACAAGCAATAGGATACAAAAACAGCAGCACATTCACTTAAGGGCAATCATATCTCAAATGCCTTATTTAATCGAGTTAAAATATCGCATGTTGTGCAGACTTCACTTGTAATAGAATCCAGGGTGCCAGCAGAGTGGAACTGCAGTATCAATAGGATCTGCTATTGCTAGGTGTTCTCATAGAAAACAAGACCAAGTAATCCATTCTTCCAAATAATATTTATTGTATAAATCATTCGTATTATTATAAGAGAAGTAATGCAGAACGTATAATTACCTGAAGTTCATGTTCCTCCTTAACTGCTATCCTTTCGTTGTCAAATATATCGCCAGCCTCGTCCTGCAGGTTATCCGAGGGCAACTGATCATTTGGATCCTGTGAAGTATTACCCAATGTTTAATACCTAAGACACACTATGAGTACTAAGTTATCTGTATCATAAAAAGTAAAAGTCCTGGTCAGGGCACCGTTTACTCTTAAGAACTGTATTATGTCACTATACCTTGCACATCACTAAGCTATGTTACACCATACACGAATTAAAATGCAACTTACAAAGTCAGGGAATTCTTGAGCCAAACATTCTGGCTCACTCTTGATGAGTAGTTGTTTCTCCATTTTGATCAGGAAACTAGAACAGAGGAACAATTAAGTTTATTCAAGATCTACCTATACCAGTGCGCAAAATCAGTCTCATATTTAACAAATCAAATGAGGTATTTTCTGACCCTTCGAAGTGCACACTGATAACAAGCGGTTAGATATTTGTCAACAGCAGTAAAACATATACAACCATGACGCTCAACATATATTCTAAATCATATGTTTGCAAGTTGACCGTCATGGTCAAATAAGACGTCACTATTGTAATTGAATAGATCTAGTGTATGGTGCACGCTTGTAGAGAAGGGAAATAACGAATTCTACATTCGATTTCTCTATTCCTATATACACAAAAATTGGATTTTGGGGAGCAATCTATCAACACGATTAATTAGGCTACGTGAAAATGGATCCAGTTTCCTGCAAATCGACCCTAATTGCTTACAGGTATTCACTGACGCCACGAAATAAAACTTCCTCTCGTTACAAAACACCCTGTTCAAACTAGACTCTTCATCATCTCTAGCTAACATGTGTTAAAACATGTATAATGTTCCTAGGTCCTAGTTTTACAAGGTAGGCAATAAAATATATTAGTTTGAGTGTCATTGACAATCTGTACTGCGCCCTATGTACTTCCGCTGGAAAACAAGGACTTGTTACTGGTGTGTATTAAGAAGTTCTTACACTAGGCTAACATCTTGCCGAAATGCATATCAGATATACTAATTCCAGTGACGATTCCCTACGTGGTACCTGTCAACTACCGATAATATAGGAACCTCTCTCTATGTAGAGCCTATCGTAGTTTGACTCATCATTACGTTGCTACCAGGCACGACCTAGAGTAGGCTACATGAAAACAAGCATTGAACTCCAAAATTGAAAACAGGGACAATTGTAAATAAGGTATCCTTAAAATAAACAGTAAAATAACCCGAAACTCTTCTATAAATTATTTAATACTACGTTAGGCTGAAAATTGGAAAAGCCATCTTGCCTAGCTTAGTTGTAAAGTCTTTATACTACCGAACAAACAGTGGGTTTTTCACCTACTCGGTGTCCTGTCGAGGCACCAACTGAGCAAAGAGTCGCTGCGCTTTGAACTTTGCCCTCTACCACGACGATCCGAAAAGGTGTATTTTCGAACTAATATTTATGAGCCCCAGTTCTAAACTGAGGTAAGATACTGTGACACACTATACACAACACCTGCCGGGAAATAAGAGCACGCGTGCCTTTGTTTTTTCACATGTCTTAGGCTCACCGTGCGGTTCCGCCCTGCCTTGCGCTGACCGAATCCGAAAAACAGTGATGCACGTGACGTCAGAAGCTTGACATTTAGTGCCATGCTTGTGTTGTGTTGATCCAAATCTGTGGAGCTCCAGCAGTTCATCATTTTATGTTTTGTATTAATGTTGTTATTGTACGGTATTTTAATTGCAAATAATGAATAAAATCATCATATTTGTATAAATATAGCGTTAGGCCTTCATTACCGTGTTATTTCAAACTGTAAAGTCTTAACCTAAAAAAAATCCCTGTTAGGTAGGCAACCGCAGTTAACAATACTCCCCCCCCCCCCCCCCCATTTTTCGAGGAATTTTGCGCCCCTGATTCAGAAGATCAAAGGGCGCATGCGTTCAGTTAGTCATTCGTGCCCCTCATAACGCGTCCTAGAAAATTCCACCTGTTAGTCCTACGGGTATGGGTAGGAGGGTTGGAGGCAGTTAAAAGCTATTGCTTGCCGCAAGCATGACGTCCACGAGTGTTATCGGATACTGACGGAATTTTCAGGGATAACGACAATTTGACCCTAGATGGTCCCCTAAATATTTCATCATGTCCAGCAACCCCTCCCCGTCCTCTTTTTAGCCTCCCCACTCGCAGTCAACCAGTCCGTTTCTACCCTTCGTCTGGCGCGGTCGTTATTTGGTTTTGTAATCTCTTTTTCATTTTTCGGTATTTCAAACTAATAGCATCGATAATTACTACATACAAATTGGCCTACCTAATGGTTTGCAAGGTGTCAAAGCATCATATACACACATCAAAAAAAGTTTTGCATCACCTCGGTTCCCAGATCTCCGGCATATAGACGTTGACTGTGTATATTGTATCCAAGATACAGTCCCTTTGACTGTTCATAGATGTCACTAAAACTGCTCAAAGATGTAAACAACCATGCATGAGCAGGGCCTATTAGACGGAGGGGGTACGACAGCCGATCAGTTCCAGTCATTCCACCAGGACGAAGGTACGCTGCTCACGTTGTCTGTAGTTCTACCATGCCTAGAAGGTCAATACCGCAGTTCGATCGCGTCCGCATTGTTACTTTGTGTCAAGAAGGGCTCTCAACAAGGGAAGTTTCCAGGCGTCTCAGAGTGAACCAAAGCGATGTTGTTCGGACATGGAGGAGGTACAGAGATACAGGAACTGTCGATGACAGGCCTCGCTCAGGCCGCCCAAGGGCTACTACTGTAGTGGATGACCGCTACTTACGGATTGCCGCTCGGAGGAACCCTGACAGCAATGCCACCATGTTGAATAATGCGTTTCGTTCAGCCACAGGACGTCGTGTTTCAACTCAAACTGTGCGCAATAGGCTGCATGATGCGCAACTTCACTCCCGACGTCCATGGCGAGGTCCAGCTTTACAACCCCGACACCATGCAGCGCGGTACAGATGGGCCCAACAACATGCTGAATGGACCCCACGGAATTGGCATCACGTTCTCTTCACCGATGAGTGTCGCATATGCCTTCAACCAGACAATCGTCGGAGACGTGTTTGGAGGCACCCTGGTCAGGCTGAACGTCTTAGACACACTGTCCAGCGAGTGCAGCAAGGTGGTGGTTCCCTGATGTTTTGGGGTGGCATTATGTGGGGCCAACGTACGCCACTGGTGGTCATGGAAGGCTCCGAAACGGCTTTACGATACCTGAATGACATCCTCCGACCCATAGTGCAACCATATCGGCAGAATATTGGAGAGGCATTTGTCTTCATGGACGACAATTCTCGACCTCATCGTGCACATCTTGTGAATGCGTTCCTTCAAGATAACGACATCGCTCGACTACAGTGGCCAGCATGTTCGCCAGACATGAACCCTATCGAACATGCCTGGGATATGTTGAAAAGGGCTGTTTATGGACGTCTTGACCCACCAACCACTCTGAGAGATTTACGCCGAATTGTCGTTGAGGACTGGGACAATTTGGACCAACAGTGTCTTGATGAACTTGTGGATAGTATGCCACGACGAATACAGGCATGCATCAATGCAAGAGGACGTGCTACTGGGTATTAGAGGTAGTGGTGTGTACTGCAATCTGGACCACAAATGCTGAAAGTCTAGCTGTATGATGGTACAACATGCAATGTGTGGGTCTCATGAGCAATAAAACGAGCTGAAATGTTGTTTGTGTTGATCTCTATTCCCTTTGTATTTAAAGGTTCCGGAACTCTTGGAACCGAGGTGATGCAAAACTTTTTTTGATGTGTGTATGTTTGAGTGGTGATGTTTTTGTAGTGTTTATGTAATTTACTCGATACGGAATGTGCACTGTAGTCATGCAAATACAGAGGTTGTAAAGTAGTTGTATTAACTGAAAATGGGGTACAGAAAATAATTAAATGCAGTGAAATCAAGCAGGACGGAGTTAAAGAAAAGTTCGCCAAACATGCAGTTACGGAAGTCCATGTTGCATACACCTAGGGGCGGCCCTTGGGTGGTACAAACGGTGCGACCGCAACAGACGCTGTCATATTAGGGGGCGCAGAAAAGTCAACGATAGATTATCTGCGCATAAAATAAAACCCAATCACCTTAATACTACTGTATTTACCTCTACCAGCAAAAATTAATTATATATATATCAGTGAGCTGGGGTGTGCGCATTTCAAAGGTAGAGTCAAGTAGCGTGAAATTCGCACTTAACGTTCTACTAAATATATAAACGAGTTGAAACCAATATCTATAGATCTGTCCACCGCCGTGCCTTTTTCCCCGACCACCGGTGGTTGTTGGGCAGTCGTTCGTGAATTTGTGCATATGTTAGCCCCAATGTCGTGCTCAACTCGCTGCAATTCACAGTGCCCCGGCCGCCACACGGCCTCAGTGAGTCTCCGTTCTATTTTTACACTTGAACCAATAAATGTTTTTCAATCTATTAAACAAAATTGTTGGCAGGAAGAATTCTTGAATGTAAGGACAACACTTCGAATTTTGCTAACCTTAACCGTAACTGTCGCTGAAGGGGAACGAAGTTCCTCTAAATAAAACTTATTTAAGCTCAACCATGTGTCAGTATAGACTGTCAAATCTGGCAATTTTATCTATAGAAAATAGTATTGACCAGGACTTGAGTTATTAAGAAATTATAAAAAAAATGCAAGCGATTAAATTTTAGTTATTTTTTCTTAATTTGTTTCAATTTTAAAGTAATTTACGATGTAAATTTTGACGTATGAATGATATGAGCGTTGTCAGCGACATAGCAGTTGAAATAAACCTTTTCAAAAAATATTTCTTTGTACTGTTATTGTTTTTCACCCACACTTCTACTATTCTAATCTTGCGGAGGTGTGAGTTACAAATAATGTTAAAAATGTATGTTATCTTTAGTCTCTATGAACATTTTAGTCTCCACAGGGGAGGGGGCGCCTCACCCACTGAAAACCTTCCTAAGGCCGTCTCTGCATCTGTCGTCCAAAACCTCCCTCCTCACAGGAATGTGCTGTGGTTCAACCAAGAACACGAGCTGAGTTCTCGTTCGAAACTGATTGTTTTATTGTACCCGTGAGTGCATTGACTACACCAAATGCAGCAATGCTACAAAGGAAGAATGGATGAGCGTCACAACTATACAATTCATCAACAACGTATGTAAAACTGCACTTGAGTGAAACTGTGAGTGGGGAAATGAAGTACCGTACTTCATAGACTGAGCGGTAGGCTATAATTGATCTTGTAGCTGCGGGGGAAAATACTACCGATAATGCTTAAGTACTTTCCAAAGAAAAGGATCTAAAAACCTGGAGAAGGGGGCAAGAGAGGAGGGAGCAGGGCTGATAATGGAAGAGATGCTGCATTTGAAAATTTCTGCCACACTGTGGAAAGTAGGCCTAATGATGAGTGCCGGTACTCAATCAAACAAATACAAGATATGTTTGGTATTTCGCATCCAACAGTTGAGCCCTATATTCATATTTATCTGAAATGAGAAATCGTATATCATTTTGGAGATTCTGGCTTTGTATCCGATATTCCAGGGAAAGATTCAGTAATTTGTTTTAAAGAAACAGCTTCACACATCTTGAATGACGAATGGTACAGAAGCCGTTGCTTTGATGGACAGGAAGGAGAGGTAGGAGCTGGCCCCGTGGTGTTGAGGTAGCGCGCCTGCCCCTCACCCGGAGGCCCCGGGTTCGATCCCCGGCTCCGTCAGAGATTTTAAAACTGACGTGTGGGTTGGAATGGGGTGCACTCAGACTCGTGAGGACAATTGAGTAGCTGTCTGACAGTGAGACAGCACCCCGGTCACGAAAACCAAGATTAACGGCCGAGGGGACCCGACGCGCTCATCACGCGTCACCCCAATACCTGCAGGCCAAATGGCTGGGCAGCGGTCGCTTGGTCGGCCTTAGCCCGTCATGGGCTATATAGTGCCAGGGGGAAAAAAGAAGAGGTAGGAAATCTAGATTAATAGTAATGTTATTGGTTTTACGTCCCTTTTAACTACAGAGGCTTTTAGAGACGCTGAGTTGCCGGAATTTTGTCCCGGAGGGGATCTTTAACGTGCCAGAAAATCTACTGATACGACTCCATCGCATTTGCGCACCCTCTAGTGCCAACTGCTCTCTTGGGCTCTGCAAGCGAGAACGATGAATCTTGATGACGGCAGCCACATCATTCAACAAAACATGGAGGCTCAAGCATTTGAATGCTCACCGTTTCCCACGCTAATGGCAATGAACAACTCGTTTATGAAGTGATACCTGGGATCACACTGATCTACTGGTCCTCTTGGATGCCGTTGCACAGGGTGAACACAATCTGAAAATGATTAAGCCTCGAAAAAGTAAAACCCCACACAAGATTCATGATATACGTATCACTCAATCCCAAATAGGAGATATGAACAGCGTTTTTCTACCACTGCATGCTTTCACTGGCTGTGTAACTGAAATGAAATGGGAATAACTACACCTAGAAAATTTTGCACCAAGGAAAGGGGACCCGGAATGGCAATATAGGGTCAAAAAATCAAATTTCTATTTTAAAATCTGAAATTAACTTTGGAATCTGGGCTTTAAAATGACATCGACATCAATTTTGTACGATAACTGAAAGTATTTTTATTTTATTTTTAAATTATATCATGCATAACAGGTAGTCAGCTGGTAGCCTTCATGACATTCCATACCTCCGTAACTGTTAACGGTATCGCCATGGATTGTGTCCGGTAGGTAATTAAGGCTGGTGCAAGTATCTATGTGCGCCCCGATTAACACGGCAAGCTAAGCCGGCTGTGACTGGCGGAGATCGTGGGCGCGTGTATTCCGGTTTAGCAGGCGGTCGGCGCGCACTTTCACAGTTTTACCAAATATGTTCAATACTGTGTACTTACAGTGCTCATAGGCGAAGCTGAACATGCCCCCCGTCTCTTGTAACACACAACTGACATCTTCTGATGAAAAAATGTCTGTCAACTCTTTTATATTAAACGGAGCCTGTTTCCTTGAATCGTTTAGTGAGCCTCCTAATTGTACTGGCATTAGGCACAGTTCTTCCTGGAAACTTGATTCGAAATTTTCGTCTCGTTTCAGAACAAGATTTTTTGCTTTTCATATACGAATTATTGATATACACACGTTCGTGCAATGTGAATTGGGGTCTAGGCATGACCAACAATCGCAGTAATCACAATACTCACTAAACTTGCAACACTAA
Source organism: Meconema thalassinum (assembly GCA_946902985.2). Lineage (NCBI taxonomy): Eukaryota > Metazoa > Arthropoda > Insecta > Orthoptera > Tettigoniidae > Meconema > Meconema thalassinum. The sequence goes on from OX336398.1 coordinate 211,912,209, forward strand.
CGTCTAAGATTTGCAGATGCACGTCCATATGAATGACAAAACGCGTGTGAACTAACGATATTAGTCAGCTGAGCGCACCAACCTCTGACTGAACCGTGTACGCGCGCCCGCGATCTGCGCCAGTCACAGTCGGCTTAGCTTGCCGTGTTTATCGGGGCACACATAGATAATGACCCTGAATAATAGTGGCTTGCTAATTGGGAAACAGTATAACCATCCAAACAGTGTACCTCTTGCTGTGAAGGAAATAATAAAGTCTGTTTTTAGGGACTTAGTCCACCCTGATCTGCTGAAAAAATGTCTACACAGCCGGACACAAAATACAAACAAGAGTGTAAACAATGCCATCTGGATTAGGATTCCCAAGACAGTGTTTGTGGGTGTTTATACCCTACACTTTGGAGTATTTGATGCTGTGGCAACATTCAATGAAGGGAATGTAACAAGATGTAAGGGTTAGGAAAACTTGGGATTGGGAGTTGAGTGTCGAACTGTTGATACAATGCTACGATGCGACAAGGAATAACTCCGAAATGCTAACCGAATTTTCCATGAATTTACCAAGGAAGCCTGAAAAAGACATAGAGCTGCCAAAAGAAAACTGCTGGACCAATTTGAAGAGGAGGAAGATGACCACAAGTTATGGGGCAGACTTATTTTTATATTCTCATTTTGGGCGCTGTTTCCCCCGTATGTTTACTCTCTTATTACTTAATGTACCTTTTCTCAGCTTCCATCACATGTGGGAACTACAACAATTCACAGTTTGTTCCTTCAAGGATTCTATGCATACTGAAGGTCTCCAATCGCCCGGGTTAAATTCCTATTCAACTTAAAGCACGTAAAGTTCTGTAAAATGTAGATATTTTCTGATAGTTGAAATAAAAACTTTATTTATTAAATCGAAGGCACAATTTCAGTTACGTACACTTCAATAGCTAGTAGGGATACATTTCTTAAACACATAAAAATTTCATACGTCTGCCTTGGGTAGTTTATGATAAAATGTACCGGTACATCAAGCATTCATAATTTAGCATTGTAAGGAAAGGGTATTCCGGGTCGCCTTAGCTATAGCAAAAACTTCTGGTCTTCAACTAAATCTGTAAATCACTAGACGCCCCTGAAAATGTTGGTGAAAGCAAGTGGCTCAGGCGACTTGAACACTCCTCGCCACCAGCTGTACCAAACAACCAATCCACACTCAATTCAGGTTGGATGTATTGCCGCCAACGACTGCAGTGGCACAACAACACTCGTTACGAGCTTACCACCAGGTTCAGCAGTGGCTCAACGTTAAAAAGGACCCACTCCAGCTTGGCTGGAAGAGAGAAGAGAGAAGTCTCCGTCCAAGCACATCAACCTTGCCTCCATTACCACCAGATTTACACTACATAATTTCCTGTGCTTGTCAAGAAAAGTGCAACAAGAACTGTGAGTGCCAGAATAGTTGGACTGAAATATTCAACATTGTGTAGTTACGGTTGTAGGAACAAAGATGCAGAAGATGAAATAGATGACGAAGAGGAGGACCTTGGGTTCAATTAGCTGATATTGGGGAATGTTAATGTTAAAGCACTATTGCTGATTAAGTAGCTTCTGTAGATGTTATAGTCCGTACATATGTATGTCTTTTCTGTGTTAACATTAGATGTTAGCTAGATAATAAATTCTCATTTACACAGTGTTTCTGAAGTTCAATCAACCCCCTTCCCTCGTTCATCCCATCCCTCCTCCCCTCCCCTCCTCCACATGCTGTGTTTATAGAATACCTAATTTGTGTTGACCACAGCCACCAACTGCTCTATGCTAGCCATCTCACAATACACACACACAACAAGAGAAATATAAAACAGTATGGGGTTCGCCAATGCTTCCCCAGCCTACCATGCACATGTAAACATGCAATCACTTCTGACACGAACAGACAGATGCAACTTATGGCGCAATATATTAATGTATGTAAATAAACAAATAAGTAGCCTTCATCAAAGGCTGCACTTTGCACCAAAAACTATATTAGATATACATTTCCAGCACCGTGTCTGAGACACGCTGTCAAGCTAGAAAATTGCAAAAGTGGAAGATGAAGACAAATAAAATAAGGTAGAGACAAGCGGAAAGAGCCTACCCATTCACACTGAAGAAAAACCTGACGTACTACCAAACGTTCCTAGCTGATTTCCCTCTGGTCCCCTGGCATCAAATCTCTCTTACAGTATCACTGGACATTGCTAGTGTAATCAGCGCGGTAATTGGGTAATTTAATTAATTAGATCACCCAGTAGATTAATTGAAGCCAACGCGACAGGGCACCATTTTTATTTATATCTGGTATACAAGGGTACGTTCCTGTATTATTCCTACATCTGGACAACCATATAAATAAAACAAAAGGGAGGGGGGCCTTAATTGACGTATATTATTGTGGACTGCAAAGGAATCCTACCTTGAGATTGGGGACGAATTCCATCCCGCTAGGAAATAAACTATAGCCCTGGGTGAAACAAAACCCACTAGCTACTGTGTGAGCCTCTTGTATTTCCGATTTTAAAGGGTTATGTGGTGATGCCTTATGTGCCCTTTTCACACCTAATTCACAGGCTCTGAGAGTCTGTTGTCAGGGTCATGTACAGTTCTTTAAATGTTAATCTACTTATATGCCTAGGGAAAAATACAGATTAAATAGAAGGTAACTTGACAGGGCAAACAGCTGTTCTAAAACTGAAAGTCCGTAAGAGAGTTTGTAAGATCCATCAGCTGTGCCCAGATCCGCAGATCTCACAAGGTGAGGCAAGAACAACTAACATCTCATGGATGCTTAAGAAATATAGATTTAAAAAAATCCATTCCTCACAGGAATAACCATAAAAGATCTTCCACTTCGAATGAGCTCGGGATATTAAATTTATATTAATTAATTAACTCTTTTACATGATTGATAATAATAATAAAAACATCCTCTCTTGACTTTTGGAGCAATTGGGAATCGATTCCAATTACGACCAAAGAGAAGATGCAGTACAAAAAGGAAAAAAGGTTGGGAACGAAATGACAAGAATAGGTACAAGGGACAGGCCCCAATAAAAATGTTTATTGACAAAAAAAAGCTGAAAAAACAAGTTAATAACGACTGAATAAATCTAAATGTACTGTAAATCGCGGAGCGAGCAAGGCCAAGTAGTGACAAAGAAAGGGGGAGCTCGTTGCTCATTTACAAAGTTTAGTTCAATATTATTATTATTATTGTTATTAAAATTAGGACTAAGCTTAAAGTTTAGAAAGAATAAGAGTATATTGCTCGAAAAGAATGCTAAATCCAAAGGAGAAATGGATAAAATAACAAAGAGCAAAAGGGCAAAATACAACAAATTTCACGTGTCGCATCAACAAATTGCAGCCAAGTGAAATTTGACAATAGAAAAAGGTGTAACTAACTTTAAAATTAGTCGAATGTGGGTTATGAGAACCCGAGCAATTAGCAAAATCCGTGGCGCGTGGCAAGGAGACGGTCGTGGCCAAGAGTAGAACTAATTTGCAAGTAGGAAGAATCTCAAAAGGAGAATATTTTTTGTGCCTAGGATTCACTAAATGTTTCACCAGCGAGGCGCTAATGAGAAATTTAGTGAAAGAATGATCCAAACAAATCTTGATTGCCTAGGAACAACAATCAAGATGCATAGAATGCAATGACCCTAGGTAGGAAGTTTGCTGTGTGAACTATACCCGCAATTAAAATTCTAAAGTGAACAAAGGGACAGACTTGACTAAATCGCATACAATGACGTTTTGTATTAAGCACAACAATGACTAGAAATAATTGCACCAATTAAAGTGGAACATTTACAATAGATTTCGTAAGGGAAATAGTGCACTAGAGCATTTATTAATAAGCATTACAGATAATTTACAACATTCTTCGAGTAAGAATAATGAACAAGACTAGTAAAATAACACCAGGGGGCGTCCGTGGCCTTGGGTATAGAAGCTATGCTTAACATATAGAACGAAGCAATTCAATTGCTTTAAAGTTGAGGTAAAGAGGGAGATAGAAATTGCTAGATTATTGGTCTCAGACCAGGGATACACTAAAATAATTGGGTTTAAAGGACTTGTAAATTAACTTTTTTAGTATGCTGAAATGAGCAATTAACTTGTGTATAGAGGTGTCTCAACAGATACACTAAAGGCTTGATAAGAGTTAAGACAGCCGAAATATATGGATCTTTAGATCTTTGGCACAGCAGGTGCCGCTGAGAATAATGAAATGTAGGGGGAGTAGGATAGCTCCTGAATGATACAGTATGTTGCGATTAAAAGGTGGTTCATATACCACAGGGAATATTTATAGAGTTACGTTGTTGTTCTGAGTTTCAAAATAGTGGGAGGGCACCACTTTGGTGTAACCTGAATTTTACACACAAAAAAAAACAGATAATTTGTTTATGCTAGATTTGGTAGTAAAATGGAATGGGCGAGTAGGGAATCAGGATGTATTGTCCGGCCATATATGCATTTTCTCGCTGCACAATCCGATGATATGATTTACCAAGTTCTTTTTTTGGCTCCAAGCACTGAAAGTTTATACAGTTTTTATGTATTATATCTGTAGTCGAGAAAAGTCACTTATTTGGTTTGAATTATTTCCTTGTAGAGAATTTGTACGTTGGGAATGTAGTCGAGTTCATTTGGGTAAAGATTCATGAGAATAATGTGATGTTGACAGCGTCTATCCATTAAACCGTTGGAAGTGGAACAAGTATGTTTCTCTAAGACGTCACAGACTTTGAATTTCACGAGAATACTTCTAGAACTATCCAGAATAATTTTCTTGTGTTTGACGGAGTCTGAAAAAATTCCCACGGTTACTTCTATTATATGTGTTTGAAAGCCGGCCCCGTGGTGTTTGGGTAGCGCGCCTGTCTCTCACCCGGAGGCCCCGGGTTCGAATCCGGCTCCGTCAGGGATTTTAAAACTGACGTGAGGGTTGGAACGGGGTGCACTCAGCTACGTAAGGACAATTGAGTTGCTGTCTGACAGAGAGCCAGCGCCCGGATCACGAAAACCAAGATTAACGGCCGAGGGGACCCAATGCACTGATCACGCGTCACCCCATTATCTGCAGGCCAAATGGCTGGGCAGCGGTCGCTTGGTCGGCCTAGGCCCTTCATGGGCTTTATAGTTCCAGGGGTTGACTTTTAGGTAGATTTCATTAGAAAGCTAACCATGTTTCGACTTCCGGAAAATGTCGACAAATCTTCGCGTTTCACATCCCCTAGACCCCATAACCACCGTCAGTTCAAAAGTTTATATATAATGTATGTATTGTGCTCGTTTGGACCGAGATCCAACGACCACATTTTGTAAAATACCGACATCAGATTAGCACGAGAAAATATATCTCAGGGTCTATCTAGGTGAATACTTGGGTCTAATCTGGCATCCCTGATCTCGGTAATTCACAAGTAAGGTATGGTGAGAAATTATTTTGAATTAGCACATTTCTTAAAATCTCAATTTATTTATAGATAAAAATATGATTTGGATGGCAAAATCCTCAACAAAGATAAAACAAATCACACATGAGAAATCAACAGTCCCTAAAATTATTACTAGAATGTCGCAGATGTGATAATCAGAAAATTAATTAGTCCATTCTGATATCCAAAAAAATTCAAAAAGAATATTTACACTGGTAATCACTGTTCAATAAAGAGTTCTGAGTGATCCCTAATATTTACATGTTCGTAGTTCACTTTTCGAAAGATTGCATTTGATTTTTCAAATATTCGTAGCAAAACATTTCTCAAAAAAAATAGTCACTTGATTCATTCGGTGTTATTCCAAAATTAGACTTATTTGGAAAAATTATCATATCACTGATTCGTTGTTTCATAACAATATCAATACTCGACTGACATAAAGTCGAATGTTAATAATTGTTCATAAAGGTTTTCAATTTCCAAAAAACGAAATTTGTTCAAAAACTTTTCATAATATTTTGAAAATTTAACTTTTTTCTTTCCTCACTTTCATTTGTTTAAATGTCACAAAAATTTTAAATTATTTCCATATGTTATTAACATTACACAAAAATTGTTGTAAACAATATAAATTATTGCTATCCACCATCAGCGGATTAAATCATTAACTCTTCACCAAATTTTATGTTATCAAACATTTTCTATCACCAAAATATTCATATAAACCCACAAAAAAAAATAATAAAAAAAAATATTATTATTATTAATTAATTAATTTCAAAATTTCCCTTCACTTTATTTATAACAAGTTTTCTCAACCTCTCACATGATGAATATTTTATTTGCTCATTTCCACTGTAATTATTATTATTCCAAAATAAAAAATCATTAATTATTTATTTTAATTCATTTGCACTTTTCATCTTATTTTTTTTCTCGGCCATGTTCAACAAATCTAAATTCATGTTCTTCAATTATTTATTCAGGCATACCATCGGAACTTCGAGTTGATCCAGAAAAAAATAATAATATTTGGATTAACAGAATAGTGAAATCTGACAAGAATATGGGGCGGTCCACATTGCCTAACCCTTCTTTTACAAATTTAGCCCACAGGCTCTTTCAAACATACGCACATCCTTGTGTGCCCACAACTACGGGAACAAAAGCCCACTTGGATGACCCCCAAGGTCTCCACAACTTTAAGTGTCGCCAAACGCACACTGAAATCATCACCAAAATATTCTGCACACAACATCAATTTTTTTATCATATATTTTTTTTCTTGTAATATTCTGTCAATTACTAGACTGTGTTCTTCAGTGTTATTTTACCAATTAAATAAATTCTGGTCAATCTCTCCTTGCCTCCCATTTACATAAATTCTCCCTAACTTGATACATTAAGTACCTGCCGTTCCTTTCTTTTCATCTGAATATATTTTTAAGTGCTTTTGGAAAAAATAATTCTAAGCTCAAAAATCTTACTACTTCATTCTCTTCATCCACAAACTCATTTAAATTTATTTAAACTTCCAAACTTTTATTCAAAAATAAACAAAGTTATTTAATTTAAGTCCTTCCAACTAATTAAATTCATCCACAAATTATTATTATTATTATTATTATTACAAAAAAAATATTTAGGCATCATCAACGTCATAAATGATTATTATCGCCCTATTCCTTTAATAAATAAATATTTAAATCCCATCCGTAAATGATTATTATTATCATCTCCTATTATTTTTATTTAATGCATTAATTATTTAATCACAGTAAACAATTAACAATTAATTTGATTTAGTTCCTAATGTTCGGTATTATCACTCCCTAATTATTTATAACTTTAAATAGCATCGCTATTATTTATAATATTATTAACTTCTTCACTTCACACTTGATTATTATTATTATGTAAATCAAATTATTTAAATAATCCAAGCCGCAATTACTTTTGCTCTCATAATAAGAATTAAAGAAAAATACTTCTATCCCTTGGAATAATCGAAATATTTCATGTCGGAACCTGAACTAATGCCTGTCCTGACAAAATCGTAGATCGAAAAATAAATTGTCAGACAGCAGTTCCATTTGTCATCCAGACAAATACAATCGAAAATCTAGCTACGGTGAAAAATGTGTGTTGATTTCTGATCGTGACTGTTCAAACATATGGAATTCTCTAATACTACAGGTTAGTGGATAGTACATGAATAGTTGTCTTACTTCATTCTTGATGTAGAGGAAGGGCGCGTCCTGCGGTGGACACTATTCCAACCGTGTCTTCCCATGGCCATCTGCCGTATCCATATACCTCGTTTGTCTCCATGTCCTACCAATCCTACGAGTAGTTTTAGCGGCGCATGTTGATATTCACAGTCACTCGTTCGAAATAACTCCCGCTATCACCAGTACCGTGTAACATGACGAAAAGTTGCTCAGTCATAGACTGGCACAGTACTCTTGTAGATTCGAGAATAAATCTCATATTCAAATAATGCGGTTTCGTTTGCACGCTAAGATAGGAACACCTATTAGCTGCATAAATGAACTGATGAAATAAAACTGCTCCAGATGAAATTCGAAGTGCCTGATGTATAGTCACCACAAGAAATACATCGTTCTGTAGGCTAACTTCTGTGAATGGTTTCGACACTACCATCACCTGACTGTAGAATATGTGACCTGAAAGTCAGTGGAAATTCAAAGTCCATTCGCTGCCAAAAGTTAAGTTTGTTCACTCGAACAAAACCTAAGTCGTGCTGACCACTGGTACGGCGACTAAGTCCTCCGACCGTCAGAATCTCGGCGTGTATACTGTCACTTCACGTTACGTAGTTCCGCACATGATCAAATGCTCCGTTGTAATGATGTGACTATGTTAAGAATCATTGCCTTTATATAGTCCAGCGAGAAATTGTTCCGGAACCTTCCATCTCGTATCTCGGCTTCTACTGGACCGATTTTAACGCTGACAGCTCAAACTCCTTCTCTTGTAATTGACAGTAATGTGGGCTAATTTCCTAGCGTCCATCTCTTCTCCTAAAGGTAATTCCAGAAAAATATTTCTCGTGACGTATGCGGGCTCTACGTCATAAACTCACGTCACTCGCCCCTGCGTTGCATGCTTCCCTCAGCACTCTTGAGTCTCCTCCGCGCGTTATTCAAACCATCCATTCCCTCAATCTCTTAACTAATAACTCTTCTTTCCAAAATAATAATGTCAACAATGTCACGGACGTGTGAACGATCCGGGTATAGTATATATATATACATATATATATATATATATATGTAAGTACATATATCACTTTTTTGGACACGATACCTACCGCAATTGTGCATCAATCACTTTGAATTTTTTACCTAAAATGTATCCCTATAAAATATCGGTCGAGTTCGTTAATGGGCACAATCGGTCGAAGAAGGTGAAAATGGGAGGCTTTTTTCGAAAAGTGAAATATCGCTATAACTCTCTTAATATTTGAAATACCGAATCCATTCAAAGTTCATACTATGTGTCGGACAAGGAACAAAAATTTATGTTTGAAAAGTTTTTGATAGCACAAACCATTGACCAAAGGGGTGGGAAAAAGTGGGGTTTTCGGGAAGCATTAATCATATCTCTGATAATAGGCACAATATAATAACCGTACAAAATGGACAATATTACCTTAATAATTACCTAAAACTTTTGTCTGAAAGAATTATTGATATGACCCACCATTACGCCAAGGTATGAACAAAATGATTTCGGAATTAGAAGAAAATGCCAAGATCCATCAGTGGTTACCATGACATCGCTTCTAAATTGATGAGGGATGAGTTATCGGAGGTTGGCATGACAACGCCACTGCACGAGATCACATTCAGTTTTCTATCTGACTCTGTGGGAAGCGGCTTCGGTGACGTAACCGGTAGGATACTGAACTTCTATGCCCAAGTTCGCGGGTTCAAAGCCAGCCAAAGTCGTCGGATTTTCTAAGAGTGCTAGGAATCCCTCAGTATGTTTTCCTTAAGAGGGGAAGTTCCAACGTTCGTTGCGAGTTGATGGTTGTGGTGGCTTCTAGTTGCCAAGTTCACAGCTAGATGTCGTTGACGGTAGTATTTGGTACCAAAATTGGGAACTACTACTTGAAATTGACCGTCTGCAGTCCTTACCTGAAATACAGACCAATACAGACATCACAATTAACACCGTTTATCAGACAGATTCTACACACACCCAAAGTACACGGGGATACATGACCGCGTTGTCGCAGCCCCTAAACTGAGGAACCAACCAACATCTCTGCGGGAGATAATATTTTGCGTGAAGAAGTTAGACTGTTAGTACGTTACACATCAGTGTCGCAACCTTGCGTAAGGACAGTGTGACCACAAGTATAAAAATGGATCCCAAATGACAAAAAGGTTACCGTCCCCATAAGACAATAAAATGTTAAAAATATGCATAGAAAGACGAAAACAAAGTTAATTAAGCTCCAATTGTAAAATACTTCCTGGCAATAAATGAGGACTGATCCTTCTACGAAACCCTGCATATTTTGCCTATTATAGCCTATCCCCTAGTTAGCCTGGTGAAATCTACCTCCGCCTACCGGCGAGCCGAGAGGATTTTTTAATATGTGTTTGAAAGGATTTATGCAAGATCCCCCGATGCGCCCAGCATGATTTGCAATTCCCACATCTATGATTACCCTCGGAGGAAATTGACAATTGAAGCAAGTAGATGCTTCGACATTTAAAACTTTCAGACTAGCCGGCATGCACAAAATATCAATGGTTGATTTAAATAGTCAATGAAATATCTTTAAGCTAGATTAAAATGTGAGTAAACTTATCTTTCCATGTTGATCCGACGGTGTCGAGAAGAGCTTATCAGTTCATGATAGTTTAGTATTTGAATGGTTCATTCTGGTTCCGTATTGATGAAACAATTTGTATTAATATTTTGCAAAAGTTCCGCCGAATCAATTAGGCGGAACGTTTGCTAAATATTAATACTAGTTCATGACATGTCAAATATTGTGGGGCGATTAATGCATCGGGCAGAGAGCCCAATGATCCCTCCAAGGTTCACACACGAAGTAAAATCCGGCGAGAAGGCAGCAAGGTAGGGGAAAGGTGGAGGGGAGAGTATGAGACACCTACCTACATAGAAATATAAATGTCCTTTAAATTCACAAATTTCTAGTTTTTAGGCAGAGTCCAATCAGCACGGATCACGGAGTATAAAGCGAGAAGGCTGCACTCTGGTGGAGATGAGCTGAGGTGGTAAGCATTCCTCTTCAACCCTTAACAGAGAGTTCACGTGCCGGCCGAGAGATGACATACCAAGAAAAAACCGGACGTTGCTGATGACCAGGGTGAAAAGTGACTTGAACGCTAGAATACACTTTCAAAAAACATAAGAAAATGCACAACTGGAAATAAGCACTTAAAGTATGATAGTGGTCAGCACGGAAGGAAAAAAAAAAATTATGGAAAACAAAAAGTCGAAGGAACCTATTGGTGGGTACAAATTACAGAACATTTGAACGTAGGCTATATTCCCTTAACATTATACCAATTTGTTTGAGCTCAACAAGGTAACCTCGAAACATTGGCCCTGGACAATGGATACCTCTCAAGAAATCATAGACTACTAATCTGATAAGGACAACCAGATAAAATTAAATACACAAAAACAACCAATTTCAAATAAAAATTATATTGCATAAAAGTTCAGTGACATGATCCACACGCAACATCTTAAACTTCTGGTCTTATCTGGTTGTCATCTAATCTGTTCGCATTTTCAGAAATGATTAGGGGTTGGTTACATAGCTAAACACACCCCCAGGTGGATATACTGTACCATTCGCTTTTTTTTAACTCGATATACCCGGGTAAGTGGACGCAATGTAATGGGTTTGACACTTCACAAAGGAAACACATGGCATTATAAAACAAAATTACTTGAATCGCTCGGCAACGGAGGATGGGGTCCAGATCCGAAAAGCTTGCGACCACTAATCCCAACCACACTGGCGCTCTCGACATGAATCCAAAAGGGACAACACACAACCAAAAGCACACAAACTTATAAACAATGAACCAGCGGGCTAAACATATTACATTGTATTCACTCATTGGGAACATGGCCGCTCATTACCTCGCCAGAGCCGAGATGGGGGAGTTGATGGCGGCAAAGGCTAGAGGATTATAAACCTCCCCGCTGCACAATGCAACCTTACAGGCGCGTGGTTGTCAACTGCCCGGCTTTGAAACATAAAGGACAGTAACTAGCCTTACAAGATATTTAAAAGTAATGATAATACCCCTAGCCACAGATATCAAGCGAAAGGTCCGAGTAGTAAAGCAAGAGGGGTCTCCTGCTTCTTATCGTTCAAACTGTCTGCATCTCTGTGTACGCTCAAAATCAAATACCGCTGGGAAAAAATCAAATACCTTGGGCGATACACAATTATTCTTCACGACACCCCAACTTCGCCACAGATTACTCTGCTGACGGAAGAAATTTTACAGGGGAACAAAATCATGCACTCAACCTCGCATCGTGCCTCAGCCAATGCTCAAAAATCAACCCTGTACAAAAATCAGTGGCTAAATTATCCTGAATGAAATTATCCTTACTGGATGTAATTATCCGCCGACCGTCTACTTGTAAAATAAAATAATATTACACGCTTCCCTCAACCTGATTCACAACTCCCTAATATAACTCACCTAACCAGCCACTTTACACACACAAAAACTAACTTCTCGATATTACTTTACTCGCGGCCATCCTCCAAATCCTGCCTCACAAAGCCAAAACCATGCATTCTAATGTGGATTTCGTCTCCAAAAACCAAAGATGCTCAGTGACACATAACGCAAATTATACAAAGGAGGGGATTGCTGTTCCATTCAACATGCACACTTACAGAAAATAACACATTTTTTTTCACAAAACGCGCGAGCCACGACAAAAGATAAGACACATTTTATGACTTGAACAAACTGGTCACCAACAGAAAAGTGGGATAAATAATTTACTGATTTACATTTACAGTTACCTAGGTGTCAAACCCACTACGCCTACCCCCTCAGTATGGGGCTGAGTATTTAGCTAAAAACCCCTACATGGCGGCCTTAGGTCCACAATTTGACTTACCCCATCCTGGGCTCTAGCCAATCACACCCACTGTCGTATCCATTTTAAATGCACTCAACATATGATAAATCATGTAGTTCCGTGAATAACTATACAGCCTATTTTCATACATCCTACTTATTATTTATTTATTTATTGCCACAACAGTGCAGTGCCCCATTTACAGTAGCAAGCAATTGTTAACACCCAGATAATACATGGAAATACATTACAATACAAAATAAAATAAAAATACAAAATAAAAATACAATAGAATACAATATAAAAATTGAAATTAAAAATTATAAATTAAAATTTAAAAAAAGGTTAACAAGTAATATCCACAAGTTCTAGTCGTAATAACAGTAAATGAAGGGTGATTCTTAACAGTTGGTCACATAATGTAAAACTAGTTTCATATTATTAGGTACTAATAAAATAGCAATGAATAATGTAAGGTTGGCATTATTGGTAATTAGTAATAAAGTGAAACCTAAAACTAATAAATAGCAGCCACATTTAATATCTTTGTAACAGTGAATCATTTGACAGCTAAAACTAAGTGTAATTTTCTTCTATAATTTAGCGAGGACATTCCGAAATCCAAATTGTTGTCAGCCGAGAACACAGCACATATTCAATATAGGTGAATTTTTATGGAAATTTGTATTACATTTTTTAACTATTGGGAGTTCTTGTTTTCTGAGACATTTCATTCTTACGTTGACATTTATTTGCCCAAAAGTTTCACTCATGTCTGTGATATCATTGATAATTTTATACAAATACATCTGCTGAGCAATAATCCTGCGTGTTGAATGTTTAGGCATTTGGAATTCTGACAACAAGTTAGAGTAAGGAATTCTACATCTTGTACTATACTCATATTACTTCAGCACAAAAAGCCTTATACAAATTCTTTTCATTTAGCATGTAACGCCCCCATGGTAACGGGACTTCCGACAAGCATCATTCTTTACATGCTCTCTATAGGAGGTTTCTAGACACCAGTATCCGGGCAACATTCTATTCATAACTGTCCATATCATCCTTTCCATCTAGGCAATCCATTTCGATCACGTTATTTAGTTTCTTGGGAACTATATAACCAATACATTTCGTACCAATTCATAACAACTTCGTCATACCCATTTCCAACGTTCTCTCCACAATGTAAGTAAAAGAAGATTTTGCTCTCATGATTCAATATTCTAACACATCAATTTAAATATACAAGTCTATATATACCGGCATTGTTTGTTTATTCTCTCTGCGCAGATTTCTCTACCTGGGAAATACTCGTCAACCATCGTTTATAACCTAACATATTCAGCATTTCTATTTTGACATCCACGTAAGTGTTATAGTTTTTATATTGTTACGGCTGTGAGTTTGTGTCATCGCTCGCCGCTTGAGTCACAACTGCCCCAGGGGCTGGGCTGTGGCTTGCCTCCTGTATTGCGCGCGCCTTATGCAACAGGGCTACTACAGACAAAGGGATAGTCCAGAAGATTCGTGACTGGACCAGCGGTGGAAACCTCGAGAAGCCGTGGACTCTGGATGGATCTAGAACCATTTATTGAGTCACCGGCCTGCTATATAAGAGTGACCCGTGAAGCAGTTGTGGTTGTGTTTTACGAGCTAGTGTGAGCGATTATCGTGAGCGACAGAAGTGTGGTGACTTGCGAAACCCCTAGTGTAGCGGCGAAGTGAGGAACATACAGGGGACTGCCGTGTTCTGAGTAAGTGTGCTTTCACTGAGTGCCAGATATTGTGGTGTCGAAATCCTGTGACATTGTTCTCCCAGCTTGTGAACAGCGTACTTCAAGTGCTCGTAAGTAACTGTATTTGTTTTACCTGAGGAAGAGGGGCAGGTAGCTTCTGCCAAGGCCACCGGACTCATTAGGACGGATTAACTTCTGTGGTCTGTGACAAGTGAAAGGGGAAGTATTCTCGACTTGAGGAAACTGGAGTAAGCAAATAATTGCTTGTATTTGCTGATTCGTGTAATTTTCTGGCCACAATAAAGTTAATTATTTCTTTAAGCAGTAATTGGTGTTGTGCTTTGTACCCCACCGTAATCCAGTTAACAAAAGTGCCACTAGGGGGTGGCACGTAACAACTGGTGTCAGAAGCCGGATTACGAACTCAAGCACAACACCTGACGGTCCTGGTTTCAAAACCCGAGCAGGTCATTTTCTCTAATTTCCCTGTGAGTGCATGCCCTTTACAAGACAAACAACTAAAATGGAGGAGAAATTGGCAGCATTGCTAGAAAAGTTAACCGGCATGGAAGACGGCCAGAAGAGGATGGAAGACGGCCAGAAGAAGATGGAAGACGGCCAGAAGAAATTAGCCTAGGACCTGAAGGATGACCTGAAGAAGATGGAAGACGGCCAGAAGAAGATGGAGGACGGCCAGAAGAAGTTAGCAGAGGACCTAACTGCCAAACTAGAAGACGGCCAGAAGAAGATGGAAGACGGTCAAAATAAGCTAGCGGAGGACCTGAAGAGGATAGAGGACGGCCAGAAGAAGATGGAAGACGGTCAGAATAAGTTGACACAGGACCTGAAGAAATTAGAACTGTGTCTGCGTGAGGAAGTCACGGCAGTGGAAAAGAAGTTTGACGCCTTACAAGTGGAAGTTGCCGAGCTGCGCCAACGCCCGCTGATGGGGGTGGAGGAGAAATTCAACGCCTTACAAAAGGAAGTTGCCGAGCTGCGCCAACGCCCACTGACGGGGGTGAAAGAAGAATTCAACGCTCTACGAGAGGAAGTTGCCGAGCTGCGCCAACGCCCGCCCACCGTGACACCGGGAATATCAGGAACGGGACATAGCAGAGTGACGCCCCCAACCTTCGACGGAAAGGTCCCGTGGAGCACCTACTTACGTCAGTTCGAGGCAGCCTGTTCCATAAATAACTGGAACAACACAGAAAAGGCTACAGCTCTCATTGTAGCGCTGAGAGGCGACGCCCTTAACGTCCTTCAGGCCATCCCGACTGGATCCCAGGACTACGCTTCACTGATCGCCCATATGGAGTCCCGATATGGAGATAGCCATCTTCAGCAGGCCTACCAGATGCAGCTCCGGACCCGGGTACAGAAGAACGCGGAAACCCTGCAGGAGTTTGAGATGGACATCGCACGCCTCGTAAGGCTCGCCTACCCAACAGCGCCAGCCGACTTTCTGGAGCAGATAGCGACGCAGACTTTCACCGACGGGATACGGGACTCGGACACTCAACAGGCGCTGCGACTCGCGCGCAATAAGACCCTGGCAGATGCGCTGAGCCACGCACTTGAATTCGAGACGGCAAAACAGGCATCCAGAATGCACGCGCGGGTGCGTCAAGTGGACGTCGACGAACCAGTAAAAACCAACGAGACCAAGCCCCTGGCCGACGAATTGATGGAGGCGCTAAGCCGTTTCTTCGATAGTCGCGGCACCACCAGCAACGACACAGCCGGAAGACAAACGGAGAGGCGGCCCGGAAGAGGACTACCGACCTGCTGGACCTGCGGTAAGAGAGGCCACCTGAGCAAGGACTGCGGTGATCGCCGCCGCCAAGGGTTTCCGTCGGGACAGTCAGTCGTAGGGAAACCGCGCGGCCCAGGAAAGCAAGTATCAGCCAGCCTAGGGGGGCAAAGGTTGGCTTGTGACAGTCGTCAAGCCCCGGCAGTCCAAGTTCGTGTGACGCAGTTACGGAGGGATAATAGCAGACTGATGGTCGACGGAGTCGTCAACGGAGAGAGCTGGCCCATGCTAATCGACACGGGAGCATCGAGGACCATCGTCAGTCCCACCGTGATCCCGAAGTGGAGAGTGCAACCCACACAAAGGAACCTCCAGCTAATAACCGCGACCGGAGAGACCGCACCGGTACATGGCGAAGCACCACTGGAGTTCGTCATTGGTCGACGCGTGATAAAGCATCCAGTGCTTGTGGCTGACGTATCGAACGAAGTGATCATCGGACTGGACTTCCTGGACCAGAACAACATCATCTTGGACCTGAGTACCAACACTCTGCACTTCGGAGGTGAGGAACTTGCTTTGCAACCAGCACACGAGGCCGTCACCGCACGACGAGTAAGGCTGAGAGAGGACGTCATCGTTCCTGCCAGGACGGAGGTCAGCGCCGCCGTAATTGTCGACGGAACTGCTGAGGGAGTGGCGACTGTCATCGAGCCAAAATATGAGGACATCCAGACAAAAGGATTGCTAGTAGCCAAGACCCTCATCAACACGACGTCTCGACCGTACGTCCGCCTGTCCAACCTGAACGACTACGACATTACGGTTCACCGGGACACCAACCTAGGAGTCTGCGAGCCCGTTACCTGGATTGCCCGCATCACCGACACGACGGACGGACACCTGCAGACGGACAACCGAAGAAGACGCACACTGCCAGAAGAACTACAGCAGCTGTACCAAGGATCCCAGGACCATTTAGACGAGGAACAATCACGCCAACTTCAGGACCTGTTACGCGAATTCCAGGACGTCTTCTCCGTGGGGAGCAAAGACTTCGGCAGGACAAGCTTGGTCCAGCACAGAATCGACGTTGGGGACAGCGCACCGATTAGGGCCCCATTCCGACGAGTCCCGCTCGCCAAGCAAGCCGAAGTCGACCGGATGGTAGAAGAGATGAAGGAGCAAGGGGTGATCGAGCCATCACATAGTCCTTGGAGTTCTCCAGTCGTGCTAGTGAAGAAGAAGGACGGTTCCACCAGGTTCTGCGTGGATTACAGGCGGGTGAATGACGTCACGAAGAAGGACAGCTACCCTCTACCCCGGATCGACGATACCCTGGACACCATATCAGGGTCGAGATGGTTCTCCACCTTGGATTTGAAGAGTGGCTACTGGCAGGTGGAGGTCCACCCTAAGGACCGCGAGAAAACGGCGTTCTCTGTGGGCAGCGGGCTCTGGCAGTTCACCGTCATGCCATTCGGTCTGTGCAACGCCCCTGCAACCTTCGAAAGGCTAATGGAGTCCATTCTGAGGGGACTACACTGGAAGACCTGCCTGGTATACCTAGACGACGTCATCGTTCTGGGGAGGAGCTTCGAGGAGCACTACAGCAACCTGAAGGAGATCTTGTTGAAGCTACGGGCTGCCCAGCTGAAGTTGAGCCCCAAGAAGTGTCAGCTCTTCCAGAAGCGGGTCCAGTACCTTGGGCATATCGTCTCCGAGGAAGGGGTGCGCACCGACCCAGAGAAGACCGCAGCTGTGAGAGAGTGGCCAGCTCCGAAGGACAAGTCCCAACTACGAAGCTTCCTGGGACTCTGCACTTATTACCGTCGCTTCGTGAGGGGATTCGCCGACATCGCCAAACCTTTACATCGACTGACTGAGAAGGACCAACTCTTCACGTGGACAGCAGAATGCCACAGTGCCTTCGAACAACTCAAGCAGGCTCTGTGCACCGCGCCTATTTTGGCCTACCCCAGACCTGGAACAAGGTTCATCGTCGATACCGATGCCAGCGACTTTGGCATAGGGGGAATCCTGTCGCAAGTAGTGGACGGCGAGGAAAGAGTAGTAGCCTACTTCAGCAAGGCCTTGTCAAAGCCAGAAAGGAACTACTGCGTCACCAGGAAGGAGCTGCTCGCCATCGTGAAGACCATTGAACACTTCCACAAGTACCTGTACGGGCAAGAATTTCTCATCAGGACCGACCATGCATCCCTGCGGTGGCTCCTGAACTTCAAGCAGCCCGAGGGTCAACTCGCGCGGTGGTTAGAGAGGCTTCAACAATACAACTTTGAGATTCAGCACAGGAAAGGCCAACTGCATTCTAACGCCGACGCCCTGTCACGAAGACCGTGCCCCGAAGACTGCACCTTCTGTACTAGGAGGGAGGAGAACACCGGGATACTGTGCCGACGGACTACTGTGGAACTTCAAGGGAACTGGAGCCGCGAATCTTTCACGCGGGCACAAGCAGAAGATGATGACCTGGGACCGATAGCCGAATGGAAGAAGGCCTGTGTCCCCAGACCCGGGTGGAACATTGTGAGTGACTGCAGCCCAAAGTTTAAGTCCTACTGGGCACAGTGGGACTCGCTGATTGTAAGGGATGGCCTCATCTGCCGTACCTGGGAGAGCACCGACGGGAAGACATCTCGGGAACAAGTCGTCGTTCCAAAGGCTATGACGGAGGAAGTCCTGAAGGAAGTTCATGGAGGATCATCTGGTGGACACCTAGGGATAAAGAAGACCCTGGAGAAGCTGAGAGAGCGGTTCTACTGGATCGGATGCCGAACAGACGTGGAGAACCACTGCGCGAGGTGCCACGATTGCGCAGCCAGCAAGGGCCCAGGACGAAGACGACGGGGTCCACTGAAGACCTACAACGTGGGCGGCCCCATGGAGAGAGTGGCCATCGATGTTGCTGCGCCATTCCCGTTAAGCGAGGCAGGGAACCGCTACATATTAGTCGTCAGCGACTACTTTACCAAATGGCCGGAGGCGTATGCGCTCCCTAACCAAGAAGCCGCGACGATTGCAGAGACCCTGGTGAAGGAATTCGTCAGCCGGTACGGAGTACCCCTGGAGCTGCACTCCGACCAAGGGAGGAACTTCGAGTCGCAGGTGTTCCAGAACCTATGCCAGCTGCTGGGAATCCGGAAGACAAGGACAACGCCACTACACCCTCAGTCCGACGGAATGGTAGAGCGATTCAATCGCACCATCGAGAACCATCTTCGAATAGTCGTCAGCGAGCACCAGAGGGATTGGGACAAACATCTTCCACTATTTCTCCTGGCCTACCGCGCCGCCGTGCATGAAGCCACCGGGTGCACACCAGCCCGGGCCATGTTTGGGAGGGAGCTCCGTCTACCTGTCGATCTTGCCTTTGGCCGACCTGGGAATGATCCGATCCCGGTAAGCCAGTATTGTCAAGAACTGGTCGACCAACTGGAGGACGTGCACGCGTTCGCGAGGAGGAAACTGCGGATCGAGACCGACAGAATGAAGACCCGATACGACCAGCAGACGGATGCCGGCGGATTCCACGAGGACGACCTGGTCTGGCTCTTCAACCCATTACGGAAGAAAGGCCTGTCACCCAAACTGCAGAAGTCCTGGGAGGGCCCATACCGAGTCGTGAAACGGATCAACGATGTCGTCTACAGGATCCAGCGGAGCCCGAGGGCGAAGATGAAGATCGTGCATCGAGATCGCCTGGCAGCCTACGGAGGGACACAGACGGACCAATGATTGATCGGGAAGATCAGCCTTTTTAGGAGGGGGGTGGTGTTACGGCTGTGAGTTTGTGTCATCGCTCGCCGCTTGAGTCACAACTGCCCCAGGGGCTGGGCTGTGGCTTGCCTCCTGTATTGCGCGCGCCTTATGCAACAGGGCTACTACAGACAAAGGGATAGTCCAGAAGATTCGTGACTGGACCAGCGGTGGAAACCTCGAGAAGCCGTGGACTCTGGATGGATCTAGAACCATTTATTGAGTCACCGGCCTGCTATATAAGAGTGACCCGTGAAGCAGTTGTGGTTGTGTTTTACGAGCTAGTGTGAGCGATTATCGTGAGCGACAGAAGTGTGGTGACTTGCGAAACCCCTAGTGTAGCGGCGAAGTGAGGAACATACAGGGGACTGCCGTGTTCTGAGTAAGTGTGCTTTCACTGAGTGCCAGATATTGTGGTGTCGAAATCCTGTGACATTGTTCTCCCAGCTTGTGAACAGCGTACTTCAAGTGCTCGTAAGTAACTGTATTTGTTTTACCTGAGGAAGAGGGGCAGGTAGCTTCTGCCAAGGCCACCGGACTCATTAGGACGGATTAACTTCTGTGGTCTGTGACAAGTGAAAGGGGAAGTATTCTCGACTTGAGGAAACTGGAGTAAGCAAATAATTGCTTGTATTTGCTGATTCGTGTAATTTTCTGGCCACAATAAAGTTAATTATTTCTTTAAGCAGTAATTGGTGTTGTGCTTTGTACCCCACCGTAATCCAGTTAACAAAAGTGCCACTAGGGGGTGGCACGTAACAATATCTTTTTCCGTTCAATTTTTGTGATTTTGTTTGTGTTTAATTTCATCTTTTTAGATTTCTTTAATTCAACGCTGTATTATCAAGACTATTTTATCTTGTAACAGATCTGGTTTTTGAAATTTTACTTTGTGAGATTTTGGAACAGAAATATTTTTAGAATCCTCTGTTATGCCAAATGTTATTAAGTGTATGTTATTGCACATTTACTTATCCTATACTACGCTGAGGAAGGTCACAATGTACAATGTATTGACTTAAGGTAATAAATAGTTTATTTTAATTGGAATATGCGACATCTTAGTTGTGATTGTTGCTCTTCAGGGGCTGTACAGCCCCGTGTAGTTTTAGGTGTGTTTGTGGAATTTGTGTATTGACCTGTGTAATTGTCATGGCTGTACATGTGTTTGTATTTGTAAATTGGGTGTAGGAATAGTAAGGAGGCTGCCGTGACCCTAAGTTAAAACCATCCCAGCATTTCCCCGGAGCACGAGTTGTTAAACAATGGAAAATCACTTCCAGGATAAGTGATCTGAGAATCGAACCCTCCTCTTCTCACGAGGCTGAGTGTGTCCTCACACCAGAATAAACATTCCTTGGCAAAGGCAAGGCAAGAATCGAACCCGGATGTCCGACGTGACAGCTCAGAGTGGTAGCCGCTACACCGCGAGCTGATCTGCGATATCTTAAAGGAACTGAAATGATTACAATAGCTAAGAACATAAACAGTGTTTACAAACATTGCAGAATGCACATTCACAGCATGATCACAAATATTGAACCTAATTCCCTAGAATAATGCGCAACCTAGGAAGCATTCCAGGTAATTTTACAATAATTATGACCATTTCCTGTCCTTTTCAATTTAGTTTATAAGTGGATGAAGAATCCTTAGAGTTTCAAAATATTTATAAATTATAATAGTAATTAAGGATATTGATATGTGGATGACAAAAAAAATAGTTGTGTGCGTTTAAATATCACAAATCGACATTTTCTGACGTCCAAATCTTCTAAATCATGTTAAAAACTGAGCGTGAATGCTTTGATTTGCAGGGGTGGATTCGCTAAATGGCACCCAACTAACACTTCAATCCACGTGTACGCTATCATTCGCAGGGGTGGAGTCGCTAAATGGCTCCGATCAAACAATTCAAACTACAGGTATGGTATGATTTGCAGGAGTGGAGTTGCTAAATTACTCCCATCAAACACGTCAAACCACGTGCATGGTATCTTTCGCAGCGCTGGATTTGCAAAATCACACCCATCATCAATTCAAACCATGTGTATGCCATGATTTTCAGGGGTGGAGATACACCCTCTATTTTCTGTTGGTTCATATATCAATTCCAGCCTGGATCTTCTGTCTTTCTAAGGATAGATCTTTAAGGATATGGTGGGAGCTTGGAACCACTGTGCTGCGTTGCCGAGTTTAAATTCAACTAATTCGAATAACACTCAGCGCTATGTTGCAGAATACATATTATTAAACCAGTTTGATCTTTTTATCAACGCCCAGTAACTTACAATCAAATAAATAAGTAAATTAGTGTACAAACACTGAATTAACAAATAGGCAACAGCAAACAGAGCTAAAACAAACAAACAAACAAATAATGTTAGTTGCTTGGCAAGGATTTGACAGTTCCCATCTTTCTTCAATGCTTGTGTCCGGTGTTACCATGTCTAATTATTTCATAGAAGATTTCCTCTCTGATGATGTGTAATTTTCTATTCCAAAATAATCAAAAACACAGTTAATACAGGGTGTCAAGGAATGTTCTCCGCAGTGCCTTAGGCACTGCTACGTTAGGTGAGAGCCGGAGTTAAGTTGACAGCGCGGCTGCCGCTGCTTGTATCAAAACAAAACAAACAACAAACAGTAAACTTTGTACTCACCACAGCCATTCATAACAGATGCTGGGGGTGTTGTCCTTGTGTTCGAAGACAGACTTCAACACGTCTACACATATTGTATACCGGTGGCCCGGTTTGGGCACTTTGAATCAGGAAACCGCGCCTGAAATTTTAGTTTTACATTTTCTGTAAACCGATCGCTTTCACGAAAAACGTATTCCACCAAAGACGTAGTAATCATTACCGCCTGTGTCCTGTTGCACTATTCCAATAATCTAAACGCTCCCTTACTGCATCCACACTGACGCTTTCCACAGCACAGCACAGCTCACACGTGTGTTCTGATATCCAGTCGACCTTGTAGAGGACAAGCTAGTACCTGGCTGTCAACGAGTGAGCGAAAGGTCTGACACCGCGCTGCCAACTTAACTCCGGCTCTCACCTAACGTAGCAGTGCCTAGGCACTGCGGAGAACATTCCCTGACACACTGTAAATCTAAGTTTCTTAAAATGTTATATTTTCTTCTGGAATGTTACAATTTCTCATTTCTAACGCCGTGTGCAAGGAATCTACGATAGTTAAAAGTCAGCTGAGAGAGAAATCATAATTAAGTTAGGTCCCGAGCCGTGCAGTGGCCATCCATGGCTGAGACAGTAAGAGTCATCAATTCTAGATTGTTAAGGGTCGTGGTGGCACAGCGGTGAAGCGATTAGCCACTCACCAAGGTAAATCGGGTTCGTTTCCCGGTCAATGCGTGTGCGATTTTCGAAGTGAAATATAATGCCATGTCTTGTGGTTCGGATTCCACGTAAAAACGAGGTCCGGTGGCTCATGATCGTGAGATTTACAAGATTTCTTCCTTTCGTTTAGTAGATGGTTAATAATGCCCATCATTATTCAGCTAAGAAGACCTCCTCAAATATCTACGGAACCGTTTAGGATATCGTCATTCAGTTTTCAGGTTCTCAAGTCGTATTGAGGGGCTCAGACAACACAATCCATTTCACCCCCAGCACATACGTATTTACTGGAAAACCAGTAGCAACTCCGTTTTTTTTCAGGCGACTATATTATTTTCACCATCTTGAACAACGAAGAATCGAGTGACAAGATCAGTGATGTGCCAAGTTCGCAAATCCAGTGAGTACATTTTGATATACTGTATTAAAGGTTTCCATATGTGTCGACATTAGACCGAAAGCGATGTGTCAGGCACTGGAATGTGGAGTGCATGGTTCTCTTGCGTGTCCCAGTCAATGTTTATAATTTCTCATCTTCTTCATTTTCTTCTAGCCTTTGTCCCACAGAGTAGGATCAGCTCTTCTGCACAATTGCCTCCATCTTGCACGGTCAGCAGCGTCCTTCTTCTCAACATTGGCTGCTCTCATGTCCTCCTTGATTTGGACAAGCCATCGCTTCTTGGGCCGTCCTTGTGGTCGTTTGCCTACTACATCTATTTGTAGTGCTAAGTTTGCCACTGAGTCCTCGCAACTCTGTAGTACATGTCCGTACCAACGCAGGCGAGCTTCCAGCAGTTGTCAGGGATTGGTGCGATACCAATTTGTTTTAGACAAGTGAAAAATCATAACGGAAGCCTGGAGGCGAGTTACTAAAGTACCTGTGTTGTTGTCACCTGCCACATGTGGTCAGATGACAGACAGTACTATCTCACGCTACTGCTGAAGTACAGGCATTGGCAAATATAATGGCGTTCTGTTCGTAGCTATGCAACGTGTAGTTCCGCAACACATTACATTAAGGTGTACTGTACTGTTCTTCACGGTGGTGTCGTCACGTACTCATGTCTGGAATTCCATTACATCAGACCGGTGGTGACAATTGTGAAGCGATAGGGCGATAGAGTGACTGTACAGGGTCACCCGCAAGCTTCAAGGTCAAGGGCAATCCTCTAAAACAAACGTCTGGCTTGTACATGGTAATTGGTGAAATGATCTAGTCTTGTTAGGCCAATGGAGCAGCGCAGCATCCTCATTTCCATGGAGTGCAGCACTTGCTCACATCTGTTGTTACTGGCCAACAATCAGTTCCATTCAAAGCTACAGGTCTGATCACAGTGCGGTATACCTTTGATTTCAGCTGTACAGGAATCTTGACTTACTTGACTTAATTCCTGTTGCTCCTCTCGGAGCATAGGGCTTCAGAGAAATGCTTCCATCGGGGCCTGTTATTGGCCAAATTCTTCACCTCACTCCATGTCTTTCCCATTTCCAGGCAATCTTCCTCGATCGTCCTCTTCTAGGTCTTCTTCAGACGACGTCGTTTTCGGGACCCTTGTGGGTTACAATCGAATGCAGTCTTCTGAATGGCTGCAGCAGGCTTCCTTAGGGTGTCACCTATCCATCGCCACTTTCACTCCTTTATTTGTATTTCCATTTTCTGCTGGTTGGTTTTCTACCGTAGATCTTCATTTGATATGACATCCGGCCATCTTCGATTGATGATACGTCTCAAGTAACGATTCAGGAAGACTTGCAGTTGGGCATACAGGAATCTTACGATCACATAAAACTCCTGTCACCTGTCGCCATTTAGGCCAAGCTGTGTTTGATCGCATTCGTACTTCTCTCATTGTGTCTCCATCTGATGTTATGTAAGAGCCCGAATATCGGAATCCAGTGATCTTGTTGAATTGTTTTACAACAATAGATGTAGAGCCATTGGATAGCTCTCCACACTCCATGTATTCAGTTTTGGAAATGTTTAATTTCTGTCCGTATGGATTAAGGTGATCATTCCAAATCTGTGTTTGCTGCTCTAGGCCTTTGCGTGCGTGCTTCCAAAAACAGACAAGATCGGCATACAGAAGATTCCAGGGATGTTGACAAACTCACATACCGAATTTATTCCATACTACGCATACTGTTATATGTACTTTTTCAAATGTCTTTTGGATACCATGACTCTTAAGAATTAACATTAGATGAGACGTTCGCAATGAACTAATAGGGCGAGTTTTGTTGCATTTCTAATTTTAGTATGTATATTAAGTCACCGTCGGAGGTTCGCCAGTACTAACCAATTCCGTACTTATTATTTATCCTCTTCATTGATAGATATTTCTGCTAGGATTCAGGGCGAGGTGGAGAGGGAGAAAAGTACGCGTACACAAGAGACTGGATCTTGATAGTTTAAGCGGAGTATAAGAGAAGGACTAGTGAAGAATCCTGAACAAACTTCAAATGCAGAAAAACGGGTACTTTTGAAAAAAATCCTCAGGCGTAAACATTGGCCGAGAAAAAAACCTATAGCTGTGGATCACTCAGTATACACTAGAATTATTGGATGGAACGAGGAAGAACAAGATTGCAGAAGATTAAACAACGTTATTGGTTTTACTTACATTTTAACTACTGCGGTTTATGGAGACGCCAGCCTGCCAGAATTTTGCCCCGAAAGGGATCATTAACGTGCCAGTAATTCTAGTGACACGGCACTCTCGCTTTTGCGCACCCTCTAATGCCAGCCGAATGCGCCAGGATGCGATCCTGCAACATTGGGCGCTTGCAGGAGATGAAAAGTGGAAGGCAAAATACAGAAGTCTGAAAAATCAGGTAAACAAGTGCAGGAAGCGAAATAAGACAATTGCAAAAATAAATATGTCATTATCAAAAATTTTCTAAAAAATCGAAGAGTATTTACAGCTTGCTGATTGGAGTACTTGTGGGCAAATGAAGACCAAGTGCTGTAATATTAAGGTTACAGATGGAAAACCTGTAACAAAAAGAGAAGAAAGGCAGAGAGACAGAAAACCAAAATAGAGCGTTTGCTTAAAGGTATTAAATAGAGTTTCATGTGATGGAAAGGGACGAGTAAATTGATGACGATGAGGGAGGATATTTATTATTGATAACTGAATTCGATAGAGCACTGGGGTTTATGGGACAGGTGAAGAACCCTCTTATTTTTAGATCAATGCTGTAATCACTATACTAAAGAATACAGGAGTTGACATATGGGAAGAGTGTCGCACTATCAGCTTGATGACTCAAGGTTCAATGATCCTCACTAGAATGACTTACAAGAGCATCGAAAGACAGATAGAAACGGAGTTGGGTGAAGACCGATTTGGTTTCAGGAGAAATGTGACAACAAGAGATGCTCTACTCAAGTAACAGGCTGATCCTGGAAGGCAAAATACGGAAAAATAAAAGAACACTCGTAGTATTTGTAAACTTCGTATGTGCTTTGTATAACGTTGGTTAGAGTAAGTTGTTTGACATACCTTCAAAAAGATTGGAATAAAGTACGGGAATGACAGGCAGATTAGCAATATATACTAAAGAAGGTATAAGGCAAGGCTGCAAATTATCACCCCTAGTTTTCAATTTATAAATTGAACAAGCAATGAAGACAATTAGAGTAAAATCTCAAGTAGAAGTTAATATTCAAAGAGAAGTAATCTCAACTCCGAGATTTGCTACCGACGTTGTCATCATAGCCGATTCAGCAGATGTTCTGAATGAGTAAATGGTAGGCACTTCGTATTAAGAACGTAAATCATCATAAATGTAACATCAATCACGGAATGCAGCCGAAATAAATCAGAAATCCATATTGACGTTCAATTGCCAAGTGAAAAGGCACATTAAGTAGGAGACAATTTCTACTGGGGACCAAAATAACCAGTGATGAACGAAGCGAGAGGATATTAAAATTATGTTGCCTGAGGCAAGGACGTCATTTCTGCAATATAAAATTTTGTTGACACCAAATATAGATGTAAGTATAAGAAAGTCACTTTTGAGAGTTTTCCTGGGGCGTGGCACGTCAAGGAAGTAAAACTTGGACTCTTGAAGCAGGATAAAAACGGAGAATAGAAAATCCTGAAATGCGTTGTTACAGGGGAATGTTGAAGATGAAATGGGAAGTGAAGAACACATTGAAAGGTATTTAAATATGTAGGCGAGAGGAGATATTTCTGGTGACTACCAATGAAGACATGAGATAAGTTGCCAGGACACATTCTATGACACCCAGGAATAACTAACGTAGTTTAGGAAGGAAGTTTTGAGAATAAAAACTAATGGGATACACGAAAGTTAGAATATGTTTAAAAGATTGTCATGGTTGTAGGATGTAGAAATGAAACGGTTGACGGAAAACAAAAAGGTGCGGAGGGCTGTATCACACCTGAAGGCTCCAACAACAACAACAACAACTACAAATCAAAAGTATGAACTTGCCACAATGAATTAAAATGTGATTATTTAAATGTCCTCTCTTAGCTAATGGAGCTTCACAATTGCTACAGTAACATGGTTTCTAGACTCTATAGATTCGATCGTATGTCCTCAAATATCTCCTTAGATCTGAGTTGCTTTCGCATATACAGTGAGATTATGTGGATGAAGTGGGGTCGGCGGTCAGCTACCAGGCGCACGAATGCCTTTCGGCAGCCAACCGAACTCGGCCTTCAGATTGCGCGCAGGTAAAAACCGTAACATGGTACATTAATTAACGGTAAATTTACCAGCAACTGATGATTAAAGAACTTACCTTTTCACAGAAGATGTTAAAAATGTTCTCCTACAGCCGACAGACAGGTGTTGTATCGTGTAAATAAATTAGCGTTTACACGTTGTAATTTTCCTTCCGTAATGAGGGATATCTGCTGCCTTATATTGTTCTCCAGCTCCTCTTGCGTACGAGAATTAGACCAATACACTTTGTCTTTTGAGCGTCCCCACCAATAAAAATCACACAGTTTTAAATCCGGACTTCGAGGTGGCCACAATCCAGCACTAATCACCCTGTCACCAAAGACAGCACTTATTGCGTCCTATGAACTATGCGCAGTATACGGTATGCTGAAAAGAAAACATATAATCTTTCCCTGTCTGTTAACCGCACAATCAGAATAATCTGAATGTATTGAGCAGAATTAATAGTTTCACGGAAAAGAAATTGGGCCTATAATTTTTTCTGTGGTTACAGCGCACCACACACCGATCTCTGGGTCATGCAGGGGGATTTGGTGGATCAGACTTGGGTTCGCAGGTGACCAGTTTCGATTGTTTTGTGAGTTCACACGTCCATGTAAATTAAACCACGCATCGTCACTGAAAAACACTAACTATGGATCTAAAATTCCTTCGTGCAAGGACTCGAAAAACCAATTACAGTACTTGTATCTTGCCACTGGGTCTCTTGGGCTTAAGGTTTGAACCTGCGTAATTTTGTACGATCGATAAATAGTTATGCAGCCTTCTGAGCCGTTGAATATGACACGTTGGCTTATTTTAGCTAAGATACTCTTGCTGACCATAATAATCGAGCAGTAATATTCTCTAATTTCCTTTCTGTCCAAACGTGACGTCTTCGTTTAATATTTTTATTTAAAACTGACGCCGTAGACTTGAACTTCATCACAACCTTCGAAACTGCAGTTTTCGAAGGCACCTTACAACCAGAAATTCCTGTAGAAATGCTCTGCGAGTAACACTAGCAGACTCGTTCTTAATAAAAGTACAGCAAATGGAAATTCTTTTTAGTTCGGTGAACCTCGCAGCTACACTTGTTTGCGACTAGATAAAAACTAACCCTTCCCAACTGTTCGTAGCTGTTGCAGCAAGCACACTTACCGGTCTGTATCTGTCGTCGCCTGTACTTAAAAGATTGGCCTGCCAGTCCAGGCAGCCAGAATAATTGCGTGGGCTCAGACGAAATGCACAAAATATAGATACGGCCTAGATTCCCAGCTGACGAATGACAATAGCCAACATTCCTCAACACTTTGTTTTAAAATCTTTCGAATTTTGCAGCGTTACATTATGTAGCTACTTCTATATCGCCCGGCATGTTAACTGTAATTATTCAAAGCACGGACCTTAGGATGTTTCGTGTTTAATTGTGGGGTATTTTGAAATACAAAGTGAACAAATCAATTACCCGCACTCTAGTGGAGCTGGAGAACAATTTACGGCAGCAGATATCCCTCACATCAAAAGGGAATTAGAACATGTGTACGCTAATTTATTTACACGGTACTACGCCTGTCTGTCAGCTGAGGAAGAACATTTTCAGCATCTCCTGCGAAAAGGTAAGTTCTTTAACACTCTAGTGGTCACGCGGATAACTATTGTTCTCCATACTTTCTTTGTGATTTGAGGCTATTGTACGCTATTTATTCTATGAATATGATTATGATCTGTGAAAAGAACTATATTTCTGTACTATATAAGATAATATCCATGCATTTATAAAAGATGTCTGTCTGTTAGGTAGTCAGCCCGAAGGCTGGTTGGATCCTCAAAAAGTACCGCCGTTACGTTATGTGAGTAGATACCCACAAAAACCCAAGGCAGCACTATTTTGAGGCGTTCTAGGCAAGAAGAGGAGTGAGGTAGTTTGCCATTGCTTTCCTCACTGAGTCAGAACAGTAGTCCTAACCCTATGAGTTGAACCTTTCACAGCATTCACAGGCACTGACTGTGCCCGAATGCCATTACTAAGCCCCACCCATACCTCAGTAGCTTCCATATAAAAGATATACCTGAAATATTACAGGACAGTGTGATTTGTCTGATATTTGTATAATATATTCTTTCCTTAATGCTTTTTGGAGGTATATTTTATTGTATATCTATATTCATATATTCCGAAGTGATCTTTTATAAGGAGAATATGCAGCAAGAGGTATGATCACTGTTTTGCATTTAATATACACATATAATGATACAAGAAATTCAGAGGAAATGTTACACTTCACTCGCAGTCGGTGTTCAGGGAATTTCTTACAATAAATTATTTGTATCACAGCAAGTCTCACATACAGGTCGCTGGTGATCAGGACACACCCAGTTGGTGCATACATGGCAGGTTTTCCTGGTAGTCTTGTTTCGGTGTCGTCCGAAACTGTGGCAGCGGCCCATCTTGCTTGCTTTAGCAGGAGGTGGGACAGGATCTTCTTCAATTTTCAAAAGCAACTTTCCACGACACTTAATTTCTGTTGGAATCATTTCCAGGTTGTTTCTCCTTTCAATTTCAGGTTTCATCAAATCCAAAGCAACAGTTCGCAGGAAATTTTGGCGATACACTACTTCATAATGAATATTTGCAGAAAATAGTATTCGAGCATTGATGCCGCCAATATTCAGTCAGTCGAAGAAGATAGAGTCCATCTCCGAGAATTTCTCGAAACATCAAATTGTCCACACATCTCATCCAACATATCAACACCATATTTTGTTTCATTGCATAACGTGAAAATCTCTGGTTTTCTGACAACGCCTGTAGATTCGTCTATACGATTATTATGATGCATTGAAGACACTGCTAGAACTGCTTAATTATCTTTGGGAGCGTAAGATACTTGAGTACATTGTTTATGAAATTCAAACAATGAACTTTTGACCTCTCGGGTTTTGTTGGGCAAGAATTCCTTTGGCATATCCCGTTTATATTTTCTTAGCCTTCCCTTGTATGTTAGTTTCTTGTCCTCTACGATCTCAAGCATCAAAGGAGTTGATGTAAACCAGTTATCGGCCGTGATATTTCTATTCGAACCGGTTCCACAATACGTTTCAGTACTTCATTTGGCGCATTGCTCCGCTTGAAAGGTTCATCAGGTTGAACACCTACATATATTTCAAGGTTGTGAGAGTCTATGTTGTTACAGTTAACGAGTGCAATTAATATAATCCCGTGCTTGGCCGGTTTGCTAGGTATGTACTTGCGAAATGCGCAGCGTCCACGAAAAGATACCAACTGCTCATCAACGGTGAGGTATTCAGTTGCAGAATAATTCCGCCTACAGTTCAGTACGAAGTTCCCTCACCACTTCTCCCTGCGTTCAAGTCTAGTACGAATGTTATTAAACCGAGGCAACGCATGAGAAATTTAAATCTTTGTGCACTCATAGTTACAAAAAAAGACTGCACTCCTGTTCGAGAACTATTATCTCACATATCTAACATATTTCATCTTCCAGACTTCAATACACCGGCAAGATACAAAATACCTATAAGTAATCTAATTTCACACTCCTCTATAATTCTTGAGTTCCTTTCACGCTGAAAATTAGACCTGATTTTTTCCATGTATGTATTTGTACTGTATATTCAACTAGTTTGTGTGTCATGATGTCCAAAAATAGTTCAAAACACTCCAAATGTGTGCTAGCATTTTTGGCTCTGTTCGTAGGATCCGGCAAATGAACAATAATGTTCTGAGAACGTGTGCGCGATGTTGGCGCAATAACTGACGTCCTCCAGTTTGTTCAGTCTTTTCCAGTGTAATAATTAGAGGGCACACAATCATCAACGGGATCTTCATCACTACTAGAAATACTGTCATCACCACTATCAACATCATTGTCCACATCTGGAAGCACTTCTACAGGGTCCTCTTCAACCGAGGCCTCATCCTCAACACCAAGTACTTCACCTTCCTCACTGCCCGGTTCATTCAGCCATCGATTTGTATTCTCATAGTCATCCATTTTGCACTTATAAACCAATAATTAATATAAACTCATGAAACGGAGTTGATATATGCACATGAACTGAGATAAAACGAACGAAGTCAGAAAAAAGTCACGGCAGTGGTCGCACAGATCACAGTTGTGATCCACAACAATAAATTGATTTACAAAGCGACAACCATCAGCCAAGGATAGCTGGCTACTGCATGTCAGACAGGGGATGGGCACCAGGAAGGTACAAAGATACTCAAGGTCAACGGTCAAACAAATAGACTGGCGCGGCAAATCTCAAACTGCTGGATCACTATTGTGATCCGCACTACCATTGGAGTGTTAATCATGATTTACGGGGTGAATTTACCATTATGCACTATAGTTACGGTTTATAGACGCGCGCAATTTGCGACCCGAGTTCGGTTGGCTGGCGAAAGGCATGCGCACTTGGTAGCTGGCCGAAAGCCACACTCCAGCAAAAGAATCTCCCTGTACTACATTAATATCGCTTCTTTCCACTATAAGTTATGTCATAAAATGTTCACATTTTAGGTAATATGACCTTGGGTTTACTACATACGAATGGTTTCTTACCTCTGTTAAGAATTGTGTCTCTTAATTAGCACGTGCATCTTCAAAGATACAATCTGTGAGAACTCGGATTCACCTATGCTACATGATTATAACTTTTCGCCGCTATGGACTATCATTTGTTCAAACAAATTTTCTCAAAAAGTAAACTTGGATTCACATACCCTTCATGAATACGGCTACTCGCCACTATGGATTAACATGTGTGTCTTTAAATGTCCTCTCTGGACAAAGTTGGATTCATATACGTTACATCAACATAGCCTTTCGCCGTTATTGATTCACATGTATTCCACTAAGGATTTCCTTACGGTAAATTTGGCTTTGCATACGATATGCCTTCTCGCCAATATGGACTGGCATGTGTTTCATAAAACTTCTTGTCGTGGTAAACTTGGAATGAAATACACTACAAGAAAATGGCTTCTCGCCGCTATGGACGAGCATGTATCTCTTTAAACTTGCCCTGATAGGAAAATTGGATTCACATACGCTGCATGAAAAGGACTTCTCGCCGCTATGGACCAGCATGTGTCTTTTCAAATATACTCGGTTGGAAAACTTGAATTCACATACGATGCAGGAATAGGGCTTTTACGCGGCTATGGACGAGCATGTGTGTCTTCAAATATCCTCTGTTGAAAAACATGGAATCGGATACGCTATATGAAAATAGCTTCTCGCCACTATGGACGAGCATGTGTTTCTTCAAATGTTATTTACGGTTAAACTTGCAATCACATACGCTGCAAGAAAATGGCTTCTCGCCGCTATGGACGAGCATATGCTGCAAGGACAAACAAGTGTCTTTACAAACTTTCATTCCGAGTAAACTTGGATGAGATACGCTATAAGAAAATGGCTTCTCGCCGCTATGGACGAACATGGCTATCTTCAAACTAGATCCAGTGACAAACTTGGATTCACATACGATACATAAAAAAGGGCTCCTCCCCGCTATGGATGAGTTTATGCATTTTCAAATGTCCTATCTGAGTAAACTTGGATTCTCATAAGGTACATGAAAACGGCCTCTATCCGCTATGGATAAGCATGTGTCTCTTCAAATATGATTTGTTTGAAAACTTGGATTCACATTCGTTGCATGAAAAGGGCCCTTTGCCGCTATGAATGAGCTTATGCATTTTCAAATGTCCTATCTGGATAAACTTGGATTCACTTAAGTTACATGAGAATGGCCTATCGCTGCTATGTACAAGTTTGTGTGTCTTCAAATTTCCTTTCTGAGTAAACTTGGATTCAGATACGATGCATGGATTAGCGTTTCTACCAGTATGTCTAGCAGTGGTTGACTTAAAAGTTTGTTTGGTAGTACATATTCCACTAGATGCACTGTTAGCACGTTTTCTTACAGTATAACTGAATCGGTATATCTTTCCAACAGCATTATCCGATGTATGTGGACGTATCAGCCTGAAATAATAAGTACTAAGAGTTTAAAGTCCACTATATTATCACGGAAGAAGAACAATGGAATTTTAGAGATCTAAGAAGAAAAAATATAAATGGGACAACTCTCTTTAATACCATTACCAGAAAACTTGTCTTCAAGAAGTACCGGTAACTGACTTCGTTTCCACTCGTCAATAATATATTCAGCATACAGTCTGAACATTTTACAGTTATACAAGACACACCTATAGATTATTCAGGTGTGTCTTGTCGGAGATTTTTGATTCATTGCTCTTTCCTCCACTCATTGCAACACTGCTAGACCTTCGCCAATGTTCATGAAAATGAGTCTATTCTTAAGAATAATTTGGTGAGGTTTCACAGAAGCGGCTAAATTGATGAGTGATAAGGATACAACATCGTTGTTTTTTTTAAGTTATCAGTCTTTAGACGCTTTCAATGCAGCACTTCATGTCTCCTAATCTTGTTGCTATCCATTCATTCTTCTGTACTAAACTACGACACCCTACATCAGAAGCAATGTACTTAATATCGCCATCACGCCGAGACGGCTTCCTACGGAAGATATTACCTGCGGGCTAGAAGGTGCGATCCGTCATCTACCAGCCTTCGAAGCAGAATAAATTACAACAGAAGCGTCTCAGATCATCAAACATGCCAAGCCCGTTGATCAGATCCAGATTATAAGGCGATCCCAAGGAACCCCATAAACAAAATAGAGAGAACAAAGATGCGGCTAATTAACGAGTCATCAATTACAGAAGAGAACTAGAAATCTCTAGAACCTCACTACTCAAAAACTCCAACTTTGTACAGCCTACCTAAAATACACAAGACCGAAGTGCCTCTGAGACCGATATTTAGCGCACCATAGCGTCCCCAAACCACGCTCCATGCATCTGAGCATCAACCTAACAATGGAAGTAGATGAAAATAATCAACTGGCCTCAGTAGACGTTCTGGTCTATAAACGAACAGACAACACGCTCGGACACAGGGTCAATAGGAAAGCCCCTCATAAAGATCGGTACCTACATGCAAACTCTAGCCATCCACCGTTGCAGAGGGACATGGTAGCTAGGAAACTGATAGCATAAATGAAGAGAAAGAGCGAGTTGGGAATACGCTCCTAGCTAATGGATTCAGCATAGGACAGATAAATAGGGTCATACGGAATAAAGAACAAAGCCGAAGAACTGCTGAAAGAACGAAGATCGACCCCACAACAAATCCTTTCTGCCATATATATAGGGGGTGACGAATAGAATCTTCAAGTTGCTAAGGGAACACAACGTGGCAACGGTTAGGCTACCACTGAACAAGCTGACGGAAGAGGTGCGTAAGTAAGCCGAGATAAAGGAGCCAAAACCAGGACGCAGAAGTTTACAAAACGCCTTGTTCCTGTGGAGAGATATACATAGAGCATACTAAATGTCGCATTTCCATTAGGATAGCAGAGCACATTCTGGATAAAAAAACAAATAAACTACAGATCTGGAATAGCTGAACATATTGACATCACGAAACACGCCATAGAATTTGATATGTCCGAAACTGTTTCTAAAATTCCTAGATATCAAAACAGGATAATAAAAGAGACTTCTAGACCCCTAATAATTTCAATCGCGAATACTGATTCAGGCTTAGCAATACATAAAGAGTTTTGTAAGCGCATGACTGGCAAGGTCTCTGGCCGATCGGGGAGCAGGATGAGGTCAATGCCTATCAAGCAGTGCCTGACAGACAACCAACGTTTCAACTCAGCAATTGTTCTAGGTTTTTGCTGTGTTTTGTGTGGTGTTTCGCCCAGGAACAATAAGCTGGCTCATCAGTGGGCTCATGATGTTCCACGCACAGAACTCCAGAGTAGCGAACTGCGCACTACCTCCCTTCTTATGAAGCGCACGTCCACCGCCAACTGCGAGAGATAAAAGCTCAAGGAGACTTTCACCTCCCTATGAAGGCTTCCAAAAAGATGGTATATTGGCTTTCACGGCCCGTGAATTAAAACTCATCAATTTTTCTAGGTTTCGCCCAGGAACACCAATCTGGCTCAATAGCGGGCTCTTGGTGTACCGCACCCGGACCCCCAACGGGACGTCTCCATTCTCCAACACTCCCCAGATGCTGTCGTCCTTAATGAGACCTATCTTATTCCATCCCAGAAGCTACACCTACCTACCTAGACTGCCTACCACATTTCGCAGCTCGAGGAGGTGTGGCTGATGGACTCCATCCGAATATTACTGACACTCAGCATCACTATAATTTCCCTCACCACTTCTCCAAGTATTTGATTTTAGAAGTCATTGCCCCGTCCAAAACCTTTTCCATTGTTACTCTCCATCTCCAGCCTCGCACCCCTCCCCTTAATGATTTTCTCACATATATTGATCACAAATATTCGTCACCGATATTAATATTAATTTTTATTCTTCTGCTGATATTCAAGATTTTCACACCCTTCTTCGCAGCATCCGCGGGGTGAGTGTCCCCTTCCTCACCTCTACTCGCCCAATCTCCAAATCTACTCCCGATATTCTTCTGATGTCTCCCACGCTTTGTGTTACTCTCATCGTCCTTTCATTGGCCGTGATCATGTATCGGCCCTTATCACCATCCCCGATATATTCCCCCTTTCCACTGCCCCACCCCGACTTCACCTTTCCGCTGCTTTACCCAAACCGATTGGCCCACTTAAAGCTCTACCATCACCTCACTTCTCACTCATCCTACCCCTCCTATTTCCCTTCCTAACCATCATGCCTTTGTTACTGAAACTGCTAATCCCACCGCTGATCGTCACCATATCTCTCGTCGCTCATTCCATCCTACCAAACCTCCAATCCTACCAAAAGTCCTTCGTCTCCTCCACCTCGCTCATGATTACTATCGCTCCTATGTTCGCAACCGTGATCCCGATTATATTCGCCAACATCGTCTCCACCCCCACCATGAAAAATCTTTCATCAAAGCCATTAAACTGTCCTAAGAGCAATGCCTGTACCAAACTGTCCCAAACTCCTGACCCTTCCTAATTTTCGCCCACCTTTCGTGGTCTCTCTAAAACCCAACCTCAACGTCCCACCTACCTCATCCGTATTCCCACTGTCGTCCGTACCACTGATCTTGCAAATCCGACCTCGTTGCCGCTCATTTTAGCCTATATTCAATTTTGAAAAAATAGGCTTATGAGCTCACCTTTTGGCCGTGTGTGTGCGTGTGTGTGTGAGTGAGGTGTGTGTATGTGTCCCCTAATAACTTCTAAACGGCTGGAGCGATTTCAATCAAACTCGGCAAGTTCATAGCACTATTCTAGGCGACATCGACCGTGCCCTTCAAATTTTGTTACGTCTCACCAATCCAACAAGGCGGCTGTGCGAAATATTTCACCAGCATTTAATATCTCAGAAACTATTATCGATATCACCCTGAAATTTATTACGGTGATAAACGGAACTACTAGAAGTTCACCTATGTGACGATTGAAAAACTGGTAACTACAAAACCAACATGGCGGCCACGCGAATTTTCGACTTTTAAATAGAGGTTTCTCGCGATTTAACCAACCAAACGCAATAAAACTTGGTACACTATATGTTTATACAATTTTAATTGCACCGACATCTAACTTAGTTCAATTGTTTATATAACCACAAGATGGCGGATGTGCGGAGTATTTTACCGGCATTCTATATCTCTGAAACTATTAGCGGTATAACCCTGAAACTCTGTACAGAGATAAAGGGCACTACTGGAATTTCACCTATAAGACTTGCAAAACCGGTTAACTACAAATCGAACATGGCGGCCAAGCGAATTTGAAAATTTAAATAGACCTTTCTCACGATTTAATGTTCCAAACGCAATGAAATCTGGTCCAAGAAATGTTTATACACATTGTAATGCACTGGTATCTAATTTAGTTCAATTGTTTACATAACCTCAAGATGGCGGCTGTGCGAATTTTAAAATTAAGTTTTTATTTCTTGTGTCGTAATCATGCGATCGAAGTTAAAGTTTGAATAATGAACATACGCAATAATTTTCCTTTAATAGTACATGGCTCTATGGCCTTTACATTTAACAATCCAACATGGCGACCATCCGAAATATTTAGACGGCTCGGAATATCTACGAGTCTATTATAGCAATTAAACTGATTTTTTATGTTCATAAGGGCTATGGACTTAAGTTCACCTATTGGACTTTAAATAACCTGGTGATCACAAATCCAATATATCGGCGACGCGAAGTATAAATATTCACATGGACGTTCCTCGTAATTTGACCATCCGAGTGCAGTGAAACTGGGTACAGTAAATCCTTATACGAATATTAATCCACTGGCATCTAATTTATATCAATTGTTTCCATAACCACAAGATGGCAGCTGTGAGAAATTTTAAAATCTCCTTGTTACTACTTGTGTCCTAATCATGCTATTGAAGTTTGAATGCTACACGTACACAATAATCTTCATGTAACAGTACATAACTCTAAGACCTACATATATAAAATCCAACATGGCGACCATCTGAAATATTTAGTCGGTTCTCAATATCTACGAATCTATTACAGCAATCAAACTGAAATTTTGTATATGCATAGTGACAGTTAACATAAGTAGGATATATGAAAATAGGCTGTATAGTTCTTCACCGAACTACTTGTTATAGCGTGTTCTCCCCCGTCCCCAACCGTAAATCCATTAACCCCGACTCCCCTCTTCTCTACCACCTTAATGACCCCACCCATAGCCCTTCCCTCCTTCCTTCTTGCGCTGACACCATAACCTATCGCCACATCCAAGAAGCCCCGCCAGTCCTTCTCCATGCCCTTAGTTCTATTTATACTACCATACTCTACCCTTCCCATTGGTGCTATGCCTCTATCTTACTTTTCCTCAATCCTAAGAACCCAACCCCCCTCCTTCAACCTTCCTTCCTATCGCCTAATCAGCCTCCTTCCGGTCCTATCCAAAATACTTGAACTCATTCTCGCCAAACGTATCAGCTCTTACTTAGAATCTCGCCCCCTCCTCCCTGAATCCCAAGCTGGTTTTCACGCCCACCGCTCAACTCATGATCACCTTTCCTCTTCATGCATTTGTGAAACCTCGCCATACCACCGTTCTTCTTTGCTTAGATGT
Source organism: Meconema thalassinum (assembly GCA_946902985.2). Taxonomy (NCBI): domain Eukaryota; kingdom Metazoa; phylum Arthropoda; class Insecta; order Orthoptera; family Tettigoniidae; genus Meconema; species Meconema thalassinum. The sequence continues at coordinate 211,951,324 of OX336398.1, forward strand.
AGAGAAAGCCTTTGACACCGTTTACCATCCCGTCCTCAGGTATAAACTCCGTCATCTCCCTCTACCCCCTTCCCTTATACGTCTTATTTACCAATTCTTCCACCATCGTACTGCTTCTGTCGGAATTCGCATCCCCCCCCCCTTTTCCCTCCGCGCTGGTGTCCCTCAGGGGTCACCTCTATCCCCCCTCCTATATCTCCTCTTTACCAGCGATATTCCCCATCCTCCACCCCCTCTCCTTCTGTACCAATTCGTGGATGATCTCGCAATTCTCGCCCTAGCCCGTTCTGCTCCCTCCCTTACCCGTCACATCCAAACCTATATTTTTATCGTGGAATCTTGGCTCCTCTCCTCCCACATTACAGTTAATGCCCGTAAGACCCAACTTGTCGTCTTCAACTCTAAATCCCGTATCTGTTGTCCTCGTAACAAAGTTCATCATTCCCTTCACGATGTTCCTATTTCTGAATTCACCACTGCCGTCTATCTTGGCATTAGCTTTCAGAATGACCTTCACTGGCAACACCACCTCAACACCCAATACCGTCGAGTCTATCATCGTCTAACTGTTCTCCGTACCCTCACCGGCTACACCTGTGGCCTTATTCCCTCCAAATCACCAACTTCTATAACTTTCTTACCCGTTCCATCCTTCCCTATGCCTCTCTTGCCTGGATTACCGCCATATCTCCCCTCAATTTCAAGCTGCCCATCATCGACCGCCATGCCATTCGCAGCGCCTATGACCTTAAACTTGACACCCCTTTAGCCCGTTTCACAACCTACTACACCATCCCAACTATTCTCAGACACATTTACTCCCTTCATTTGAAATACCTCACCCGCGCCCAACGTACTTCCCTTCCATTCTTCACAGAAGCTCCTCCTCTTTCCCAGGATATCCTTCATGACCACCGCATCCTCCCCTCACTACCCTCCCCCCCCCCAATCATGCCCCCATTCCCGCCTCCAACTTACTCCCTCCTTCCTTCTAATTGTTTGCTACGCATGGTGCTCCCGGGGGTGTCTGCCCCTAATTTTAGGCGCATAGCGTGCTCCAATCTCGACATTGTACATCAGCCTAACTACTGCTCCGTATCCCCAAGATCACAGAGTCTACGAATACAAGTGCTCCCCAGTGCATCCATTACCGTCACAGTGCCCCTTATACCTCAACCCATCGTTCTCGAACTGAACATTATAAAATCTTTGTTGACAGTTCTCTTCTCTCTGTGCTTGACTTTCGCAATTGTATTGTCCATTTCTTTATCCCTTTTGTGTTTTGTTCTCTTCCCTGTTTTTGTTGGTGTGAATATCTTTCCACTCGGTTGCTGGATATTTTTGTGGGAGTGATTTGGAAAAATGGGACAGAAGTGTATCGGACGGAAGTGGATCGGACTCATTTGAACAGAATCCATATGAAATTGTGTGTTGGTCTGTGAATCTAAACGTCCGGGAACTGGGCAAGCCTTTCATGATCTACTGCTGTGCACATTGCATTTACTCGCAAGTTGGCCTATTTATAAGGAATTTAAAGTTATGAGCGGTGTCGCGTCTATTAATCTAGCTTATCCATATCGTACTCTTTATTTAGGCTAGTACTGGTGGAAGCTACAAAGCCTCTAATAAAATGAGTTCCGTATTATAAAGTACAATATCTGTAAAACACTCCCTTTTACAATAGATTAATATTTGTGCCAATACTAGTATAAAATACCGGTGTATCAACAATTTCCCGTGAGGTTTCTTCTATGTCAGATGTTACACATCATATGCGACAACTGTGAGGCTCGTAATGTTTTTCTTTTTTTTTTTGCTCAGGCGTTTATTTGATATTGCTACATTCCAGATATGAACATTTTAAGGACACTCCTGAACAACTCTTTCCGAGCTAAGATTTTGCACCCTTGCTGTATTATTTCTTTTGTTGTATTCTGCCCACAAATGTCTTTATGTATGTACCTTTAATAATCAATTAACGGGGCCTTTTTGGGGGGTTCCTCCCTGGTGGGGTGTGGTGAGAGGCTTTTCCCTGAGGGGCTTCCTGGGTCGCGGTGACCTCTGCGCCATTTACTTTCCTTTACATCCCCTCTTTTTACGTGTGCTTTAGCATAATCTCCCCTCTCCCTTTCTTCTTCTTCCTCTTACAATTCTTTTAACCTACATGTTTAGCCGACAGCCCACCCTAACCCCGCTTGCCGGGAATGAAATACCTTAAGATACGATACACAGTTCGCTACTCCTGTGGGGGTCCGGGCGCGAATCATTAAGAGCCCGCTGATGAGCCAGCTTGGTGTTCATGTGCTAAACCTCACACAAGACACGGCATAAACCTAGAAAAATTGCTGAGTATTAATTCACAGGCCGTGAAAGCCAATATACCAACCAGCGGTTAGTTTGAGTACAGACACGAACTCCTATCCATGATAAAGGCTGCTGCAATGACAGTCGAAACGTCGGGAAACATTCACCGATACACGACGCGGCTCCATCCAGGCAACCCAGGTAATAAACTAGGCACCGGCCACAAAAGCCCATGGTCTAAACATTTCAATAATCCCAACCTAATCCAATGTCAACCTAACCGTTACCATTTCAATGTTTTAAACCTCTGCCAATCACAATTCTAACAGCCACGTTCTGCCTCAAGATCACAGTGTTTACGAAATGCTCCCCAGTGCCCCTTGTCCGGCGTGAATACCCCTATAGAAGCATGCAGATCTCTTCTATGTGTTGACACAAATAATGTGTGAAGCGCATCATCCTCTTCATTACAATAATGACACAAAGGACTATAAGCCACGCCTATGTGATGCAGAAATCTCCGAAAAATATCCATGACCTGTTAGGAACTGTGTCAAATAATAATTGACCTCTCCGTGGTATTCGTATTATTATAAGAGACGTAATGAACCTGAGGTTCATGTTCCTCCTTAACTGCTATCCTTTCGTTGTCAAATATATCGCCAGCCTCGTCCTGCAGGTTATCAGACGGCAACTGATCATTTGGATCCTGTGAAGTATTACTGTATGTTAAATACCTAAGACACACTATGAGTACTAAGTTATCTGTATCATAAAAGGTTAAGGCTGATTGAGCTTTAAGTTCTCGCAGACAAGTGGTGCAGTTGCACCGATTATAAAGGAGGTGGTGCGCAGTTCGTCACTCCTGTGGGGGTCTGGGAGGGGACACCAAGAGCCCGCCGATGAGCCAGCTTGGTGTCCTAGGCGAAACCCCACACAAGACACGGCACAAACCTAGAATAATTGCTGATTTTTAATTCACTGGCCGTGAAAGCCAATATACCATCTTTTTAAAACACTATTGGTGATTAATTAGCATCTGTAGAGGTTATAGAGCGTTCATATGTATGTCTTATCTGTGTTAACATTAGATGATAGCTAGATAACACATTCTGTGTTAACATTAGATGTTAGGTAGATAATAAATTCTCATTCATACAGTGTTTCTGAGGTTCAATCAACCTCCTTCCCTCTTTCATCTCATCCCTCCTCCCCTCCCCTCCTCCACATGCTGTGTTTTTAGAATGCCTAATTTGTGTTGACCACAGCCATCAACTGCTCTATGCTAGCCATCTCACAATACACACACAAGAAGGAAGATATAAAACAGTATGGGGTTCGCCAATGCTTTCCCAGCCTACCATGCACATGTAAACATGCAATCACCTCTGACACGAACAGACAGATGCAACTTATGGTGCAATATTTAAATGTAATGCAAATATGTAGCCTTCATCAATGGCTGCACATTGCACCAGAAACTATATTAGGTATCCATTTCCAACACCGTGTATGGGACACGCTGTGAAGCTAGAAAATTGCTAGAGTGGAAGATGAAGAAAAATACAATAAGGGAGAGACAAGCGGAAAGAGCCTAACCGTTCACACTGAAGAACATCCTGACGTTCAACTACAAGAACAAAACACCAAAATAGCAAACATGCCAGTAGTTATTATGCTGGCGACGTGAGGTAAAATTAGGTAGCTCTATCTCATTCCTACCCCCTAGTCACTAACCTTAAATTACTCTAAAATTCGTTAAAATTTGCTTACAATAAGCCCCTCAAAATAAGTCACCCAAAATAAGCCACCAAAATAATCCACCAAAAATAAGCCACCGAAATAAGCCAGCAACATAAGCCATCACAATAAGCCGACATAAAACGCCAACACTACATCATTCCCTCTCCAAAACTGTTCTGACCTTGCAGTATGCAAATGAATTTCATAAGTCAGTTGCTACTATTAAACAAACTATAACCAACAAAGCGGTAAAATGTGAATGGAATAACATTTCCATGATGTTCAAAACAAAAGTCCTGAGGTCCTGGGTGCCAATCCCAACTATGGTTCTCAGCCAATCTGTTACAATACAGGAAACTTTTATTTTGTGTTGCTTCATAATTTGACCATCTCGCGGTGTAGAGGCCAGTATAGTTGGTGGTTACCCCTGAGGTCATGGGTGAGGTTAGGTGAAGTTAGGTTAAATGAAGTTATGATAGGTTACGTTAGGTTAGGTTAGGCGAAGTTAGGTCATTTAAGGTTGGGTTAGTTGAAGTAAGGTTAGGTTAGGTTAAGTTAGTTTATTACTATGTTTGTTATTTCTAGTTGTTTTAGTAAAACACCACTTTTTCTCTCATATTTGCTTCCATATTTTCTTTGCACTTAAAACTACCTTGAATTGTGTATTCACTTTTGCTGCCGTATTTGTTGCCATATTTGCTCCCACTTTTTTGCTCCCACTTTTAGCTCCCACTTTTGCTCCCATATATTGCTCCGATATTTGCTCGCTCTTTTGAACCCACATTTTGCTCCCATATTTGCTCCTAATTTTTGCTCCCACATTTGCTCCCACTTTTTGCTACCACTTTTGCTCCCACTCTTTGCTCCCACTTTTGCTCCCACTTTTGCTCCCAATTTTTGTTCCCATATTTGCTCCCACTTTTTGCTCCCTCAATTGCTACCTCATTTTGCTCCCACTTTTGCTCCCATATTTGCTCCCATTTTTTGCCCCCACTTTTCCTCCCACTTTTGCTCCCATATATTGCTCCGATATTTGCTCGCTCTTTTGAACCCACATTTTGCTCCCATATTAGTTCCTACTTTTTGCTCCTACATTTCCTCCAACTTTTTGCTCCCACTTTTGCTCCGTCCTTTTGCTCCCACTTTTTGCTCCCACATTTGCACCCACATTGCTCCCACTTTTTGCTCCAACTTTTGCTACCACTTTTTGCACCCACTTTTGCTCCCAATTTTTGTTCCCATATTTGCTCCCGCTTTTTGCTCCCACATTTGCTACCACATTTTGCTCCCACTTTTGCTCTCATATTTGCTCCCACTTTTTGCTCCCACTTTTCCTCCCACTTTTACTCCCACTTTTTGCTCCCATATTTGCTCCCATATTTGTTCTCAGTATTGCTCCCACTTTTTGCTCCCACATTTGCTCCCACTTTTGCTCCCACATTTGCACCCATATATGCTCCCACATTAAACTATTGTTCTTATTACCAAGTTGTCTTTACTAGAGCTTAGTCTATGCTTGACAGTTGATATGGAAGTATCAGTGACTAAATATGGTAAGCCTTATGCATATTATAAAGGATAATCATATATTGTGAAACGATCCAATAAAGATGGAACTGTTATTTGGCGTGTTCAAAACAACGTTCAAAACAATTTCGCGGTGACCTAAAAAGTAAGAATAGTGAGGTTTTAAGTGTCAGTGATCATCAATGTAGTGTACTGCATGAAACTGTAGCTGTCAACAGAAAATCATGAAAATGCTAAAAAGCGAGTGCAAGAAAATGATATTGCTGCTCAAGATAGTTCAACGTTCAAGAAACCCTCAACTCTATCAAAAGCAACCCAGACTCTACAAAAGGCTCCTGTGGAAAAGGATCAAGAGCAATTGGATAGTTTTAGTAATGTTGAGGCTGATGTTGAGGATGATTTTTTTATTACGAGGGACTGTGGAAAATCTTCAAAATACACATGTGAAGGGTCCACACTCCACAGTAGTGTTGGATTCTTACCCACTAAAACCACCTCCCTTTTCCCACGATGTGTTCATCACCCCGGTACCGCTCTCGCATTACTTCAGGGTGATGTCGTGCTTATTTAGCCTTTCAGACTTCTTCTTTCTTCATTATTTCCTATGGATGTTCGAAAGCATCCATTTCCCTCTTCTTCTGGCGCAGGACACCTTCTATGTAAGTAGCTATCTGATTCCATGTTTTGTCATTTCTGAGCATCATCTGTAGGATGTTGTCCGGCGTGATTACCCCTATATAAGCTTGCAGATTTCTATGTGTTGACCAGCGTTCACACACAAAGAATGTGTGGAGCGCATCGTCCTCTTCATTTCAATAATGACACAAAGGACTATTAGCCACGCCTATGTGATGCAGAAATCTCCGAAAAATATCCATGGCCTGTTAGGAACTCTGTCAAATAATAATTGACCTCTCCGTGGTTTCGATCAACCCAGTCAGCCAGACGCGGAATAAGTTTCTTCGTCCATCGACCTCGTGTCTCATCATCCCACTTCTGTTGCCATCGTCCCATACAATGGTTGTGTGCAGACGTCTTTGCCTGGTGTATGCCCAGTTCTTCTTTGGTGCACCAAACTTCCTGACGCTCTAAGGCAAGTAAATCAATTGGTGCTACTCCCGCTACCGCTAGAACAGCAGGCTCTGAAACAGTGCGATATGCACATGAGATCCTCAGTGCTCCTCTCCGTTGTACTGCTGCTATCCTTTAACGATACTTCTCGAACCGTAAGGAATCAGCCCAGATCTCAGCTCCATAGAGTAATATGGACTGGACTGTTGTCATCAGGAGACGTCGTTAGCTAGGCTTCGGACCTTTAATATTACCCATTAATCGGCTCAAAGCGGTCAAGATATTTGCTGCTTTATCCGTCACTCTTTGAATATGGGCCCAGAATGTGAGCTTCGTATCTAGCGTCACACCCAAGTACTTCGTACACCTTGATGAATTAATCATCGTCTCTCCCACTTGCATTGGTACAAGAGTGTTGATTCTCCTTCTCGTCAGCACAACAATCTCCGTTTCATGGTCTGCTAATGACAGCTTATGTTCCGTCATCCAATCTGTGACACGTCGCATTACTTGATTGAGTTTCAGTTGCGCCAGCTCTATATCACGAGCCACAATCAGAGCAGTAACATCATCAGCATATCCTACCAATATTATATCTTCGGGCATCTTCAGCCGAAGCAGGACATCGTATGCAATATTCCAGAGATCTGGCCCAAGAATAGATCCTTGAGCTGCCCCAACGGTTAATCTTTTTGTCCTATGTCCTTCCTCGGTATCGTGCTGCAAAATACGGTCCTTTAGATAATCCCTCATTATCTGCATGAGGTATCTCGGTAGTCTAAATTTATCTTGAAGTGCCACGAAAATGTCACTCCACTGGGCAGAGTTAAAGGCATTCTTCACATCTAGAGTCAAAAGTAACGTAACTTTACGTGAATAATGGTTACCCATCTGAGCTCTGTTTGCAGTCTCTACAACTACCCGCACAGCATCAATGATGTGAGGATGATAATGGTGATTATAATCATAGTGATAAAGATCATGATAATGCTGCTTATGATAATAATAGTGATAATGATGAAAAACAAGAGAATGGCGTTTTCTCATCTATAAAACCATTGTGGCTTCCCCAGTATTCGAAAACAACAGTAAATGGACATTGTTATAAATAGATCTACAACAAGCCTTGTGTTTAAAAACTATAATAGACTATCGTAAAGCAAGAACGTTGTATTCAGTGAGCAACTATTGTCATAATCATGTTGCGTATTCTAACTTTGTATCAAATAAAACAGCATTCTAACATCGATTACATTTATTTACAAACTATATATATTTATATATATTTTGATTCATCATAATATTTTTAAAGACAATACTAAAAACTATACACATATTTTCTTTTCTTTTCAGTCTGTTGTGTTCACTTATATTTTCATTATTATTTGACACTTTTTTTATTTAATTAAAAGAGACCATACACCTATTGTTTTTAAAACCTTCATAAATTAGGTGTACAGCGTGTATAGCATTATTCACATCAAAAACACTCTCCTACATATCATTAAACCGTGTAGGCAGAAATGACTCAAAATACTCACTTACACAAATTAAACGATCACCATATGCTGTTTTCAATTTCAAAATCTTCATAATGTGGAATGGAATATGCGTTGGCAATTCGCTGAGCTCATTTGTCTCTTAGCCACATGCTTGCCCCACAGCATTCATAACATTCACTGAACAGTAGTAGTCTATAAACAAAAGAAAAGCATACCTATTACACTCTAGAACAGCTTGTAGTAATAATGTGGATATAGGCATTTTGCTTCATGCATTGTTAATAAATTATTCTATTTATGCGAGAAATGTCCTAACTGTAGCAGATACTACTTTTCTGCATATAACACAAGTGTTAAATGCAAATGCAGACTTGACACATCCTATCAAGTGTCCACAAGGCAAAAATACAACACTTAGTTCTTCTTGATAACAAATTTTACACAATTGTTGGCCACATTTTTGTATCTGTTGGTGAGACACTTCTTTTTTTAACCCTCCTGTATTTGTACCGCGTGATCTAACTCTAAAGGCACTTTTATGTCTTGTGCTACAATTACGTTTTCTTCACGAATAGTGTTCACAAATTCCTGACCTTTAAGCAACACAATCTATCTACAGTTAGGTAACCAACGAGCGTGCTCCACAAAAGGGTCATCTGTTATCTGCCAATCCTTTAAACCAAATTCACAATGAAAACATATTTTTGTCCCCTTCACCAGTATAAAAAATCCAGCTTCACATAGCTCTTTTGTAATGTGTTTTAATATTAATGGCCAAACATGTTTATGACATTCTAAACGTCTGTCAACAGACCAGTACTCCGGGTGGGCTAGCGCTTTAGTCTTGCGAACATCCAATTTTTCAAAAGCATATGCAAATTCAACACTGTATAATGCAAATGGACCACATATATCAACACTACTGTTGGCTGGTAATACATTATTATTATTTATTTGTGATTGAGCAAAGTAAGTAGTAGCGAATGGACTTGTGGTTCGGTAAAATGGATACACTGGTATGTTACCCACTTTCTTTCTAAGCATATAAGGACAACGAGGAGACCATCGCAAATGGTCTCGAAAGGGATCGTTCCCTTCTTCCGAGTGCGAAAGTTCAAAACCACAACCCACACGTCGCACAGCATCTTCTCGGTTCAAATAATAGAAACCCGCTGCAGCAAGATTATGTGCAGACAGAGAGCGTACAGGTCAAGATTCAAATGCCAGTCAACGATCGTTTTCCGAGTTTAAATTTAACCCCGGAGGTAAACCGACTTGCTCACTTCTTGTATTTGGTATTAAAGCCATGTGTTATAATAAAAAAAAGGTATTGTAAGTTATTAACGTTGCACAAGGGCACACAGTACTGTAATGTACTGTACGATTGTGGCGCATTAACACACCTAAAGCAAACAAAATAACCATTCAATCAATCAATCAATAGTTATAAATAAAACTTGAGCGTTAATTAGCATTAAAACATCAAAACACCATTCAAAAAATAAACTGTATGTTGTAACTAACAGAAACCCATCTACTTAAATTTTTAATAATGCTGAAGTCAGGCACATCCCCCTTTAACCAATATATAAACAAAAAAGAATGTCATGTCGTTTTTGTTCTTTCGTAGCATAAAGAGGATTTATAATTTCATCACTGTTAAGGGTCATAAACCAAAAAGAATAGTCCAGATTATTAAATACAAGTTTTTCGGGCTTGTAGGCCGTGGTCCAGACAGGATATCTCCCGACGTTTCACCGGAAACTGCGTCCGGCATTATCAAGGGTTCCGCTTCTTTCCTTGGTCAGCAGTGGAATTCTGCTGCTGACCAAGGAAAGAAGCGGAACCCTTGATAATGCCGGACGCAGTTTCCGGTGAAACGTCGGGAGATATCCTGTCTGGACCACGGCCTACAAGCCCGAAAAACTTGTATTTAATTATGAACGCCGGCCGTGAAAGCCTAAGCTGTTATACCAGATTATCTTGTTCAAACCTGTGGATATTAGTTAAGTCCATAGGGAACAACACGTAATTGAATTTAAATTTTTGTTAAAAAAAATCGAACATGGCATTGTACTTACCCGGTCAACAACCATTATGGTCTTGTGCCGGTTGCCAATACACAGTCATTAACCAAGAAGGCAGTCTTCGTCCCAGTCATGTACAGGTAATGACTTTTGTCTAGGGGTTTCAACAGTGGTAAAATGAGATAGCATTTAAAGTTAGTCTTACCTGAGTTTTAAATAGTTCACAGTTTGGCAATTGTTCCACTGTAGAGCGTCTCGTGGTTTCGGTGGCTGCTACAGCGGTAAAGATTTTCTTTCCAACTTTCTAAAAATAAATAAAATAAACCGCCATACATACATAAATTCAGATTAATATATGATTTCATAAAAAATATAACATCAAACAGGTTATTAAAAAATCTCACCTTGACTTGTAATGTCTTGCTGTTTCCTTCTCAAGGTCTCAAAAATGCAATGGTCTCTCTCTCCGACATGTCAGGTATACCGGTTATCTGCAAACAAATAAATTTAAAAAATCATTAATTACCTTATCAATAACTACAAATTTAGGGTTAATTAGCATTACATCATTAAAATAATCATTAATATGTACTTACCGAAAACAAAAGGATTTTATTCCATAGCTCAGTTCAGTTCACAATCCAGAGCTCTACAGTATATGTCTGTTTGCTAAAACAGTAAGTGCATTATTAACACAGTCTTTATCAGTCTGCTTAGCAACATAGGGAGTGTGCATTTTCTCATTGTTTGACATTGAAATGTTATCTGAGTCTCTCACGTGTTTACACGCCTCCTCATATTCCTGAGATAGCGTTATCAGGTCGTGGCAGAGACTGACGAGCTAGCAGAGCAGGTTTGTTCTTCTCTTGTTTTGTTGCTTGCTACAGTGGCAGTCTGCTCCTCAATCCAACCACAACACACACACACATACATACATACATACAAGTTCCGTTGCCCTATATAGAGCCAGCTTCGTTTGCATCATAAAATTATAATTTGTCATGTCACTCATCACCGTTTACACGTTAAAGATCCCCTTCAGGGGTAAAAAAAATCTTAGCACGCTTCACACATTTTGGAACATCAAAATCCATCCGCCCTAAAAAAGTATCGGAAAGCGAACCATCGCCCCACCACCCCATCGAAATAGCGATTGTTCTATTGAGCACGGCCACCGTGGCTGGCGATAGGCTCGTTAAAACTCACGCCCATAGGTACCGTCTTTCTGTGTACGACCACTTTTAATTTAAAATTTAAAACTGGAAAAAAAGGTTTTAAAAATCTGTTTTGTCAACATGTATGGCGTTAGGCTCTTAGTGATTTCTTTGGAAAAATAAATACCACATTCGAAAGGGAACGTCACCCCATGTGCTAGGACACCTCATTTGTTAAAATCCAACCATGGGTTTGCCAGATATAACAAAAAGTCTAAAATCACGTGTTTACCCCAAAATAGGGTTTCCCTCCTACTCGGCACAGGCATCCTCGTCAAGAGGGCAACGGGGCGAAAAAAATGATCTGTCAATCTTTGTTCTAACTTTATTGGTTCGTGAGATATCAGCAAAAATGTCAAAAACACGTGTTTTCCCCCAAACCAGTTTCCAATAATCCACCGATTTAAAAAAATTACCTCACATTCAGATAGAGCGGAAAAAATACCTTTCATAAGTTACCAAGCAGGCCCCTGTACGAATATTCCTCCCCCAAATTCATTATTCCATCCTTCACAAGGCTTCCAGGGTCTCACAACTTCCTAAGTGCAGGAGAACTCACAACCTAACACTACTGTTAGTTTTTACCCTAAAGACTTGAAACTTGGTTTGTGGGTAGAGGGGGGTAAAGAGCATTCATTTACGCCAAACAAAAGTTTTTGTAAAATTCTTAGTTTCCAAAATATATGAATTAAAAAAATTGGACTTAATGGGAAAAAGAGAAGCAAAATAAAAGTGTTGTTCAAAAAATAAAGGGTATAGGGACCTTTCGTTTTACCCTATATATGACATTTTAGAATCATTAGTATTAAAAATATCGCCTACTTTCAAAAACAAAAATTTTCAATTTTTTTTTATTATAACGACTGATTCATAGGAAAAAGGACGTCACTTCGAGTCCAACAACACCTTATTTGTTAAAATCCGACCATGGGTTCGCGAGATATCGATAAAATCCACGAGAATGTAGGCTGTGCGTCAGAACTCTCACTATCTCCCTACTACCGTGATTGCATTCATCAACTTCAGAAAAGCATACGACTCTGTTGAATGCGACACCCTCTTTAAAATGGACGAATTTGGGATCGATCGTAAGACACGCAGAATCATAGAACTGACACTTACAGGAACAATATCCAAAGTGAAATTCATGGGCGAAATATCAGAGCCCTTTGAAATCAAGACTGGAGTCCGACAGGGGAATGGACTATCCCCAATCTTCTTCAATATTGTTCTGGAGAGGATAATTAGGGAATGGGTACTTCTTGTAAAGGTCATTTAAATCGGTATTAAAAAAGAGAACCTATCTAAAGTCAAATGTCTCGCTTTCGCGGACGATATTGCAATTGTCGCATACAACAGATCGGAAGCAACTTACGCGGTGGAAAAGCTCCATGAGATTGCACCGGATTACATATCTCTTACGACAAGACCAAATATATGGAGAGAAGGCCAGAAAATAAATCCCCATTAAACACCAAATACGGTAAAATCGCTCAGGTCTGCGCTTTTAACCTTGGCGAAATTATACAGCCCTCAGGACATAATCGAATTGCCAATGAAGACAGATTCACTAAGCTCCAGAAGGCCTACAGACTAACGTGGGCCCATTACATCAAGAAATGTATTTCCACGAACGCCAAATTACGACATTATAAAACAGTTATTCTTCCAGAAGCAACAAATGCAGCTGAAACGATACTAATCGATGGCCATTCCAAGATCAGGGAACTGGAAATGCAATAACGAAATCTTTCTCCTGAGGATCTACGGAGCAATCAACAGAAATGGCATTTGGATTAAGAGACCTAGTAGACTTACTGAACTCTATCAAAAGACCATTACGATAACAGGCGAAATTAGAAAAACGCAGAGCCAAATTTTACACTCACATCCACAGGATGGCCAGCTCCAGATTGCCAAAAAACTACTCGGTATCATAACACAGAGCATATGCGGCACAGAATGGCTTAAAGTGGTACAGAGAGATTTACACGTAATCAGTATACAATTTTCGAAGATCGAACTGAGTTCCAGACGAAAATCGCGAATGTTAAGTTCGAACCAAGATCATTACTGACACACTGGTAGTTAATGAGAGCTAACTAATTTAAAAAGAAAAAAGAAAGACCCCAAAAATACCAGCGAAGAATGTGGAAGGTGTTGAACAAAACCATTTACCCAGGCAGTAAAATACGAGAGAATAACTAAGCCTATGATACAAGAACACAGAGGTCACTTTTGATATATATATATAATTGAACACCAAAAAAACATTACATGCATTTACAAGGAAATAATATTTGAATAGAAATTAATTCTTAGTATAAACAGTTAAAAAATAATAAGCAAGGAATCCCATCGATTGAGGAGGAAAAGGGTTGAATTAATCATAATAATTGGTTAAATGAAAAGCCAAAGACCAACATAAAATTATCCCACGTTAATTAAAACAGATCAATAACCTTTAAACCATACACAAGGTATGAACCGAAACTAGTCTAAGTTCAAATCTGGTCTCAACTCAATGCAATTACAGTAATTAAGTTTGTCTTTATAACAGGAGCAAATTCTAGGTACGTGTGATCGCAATGAAATCCTAAACATGTCTCTTTAATCGACACGGAAAACAAAAACATCTTGTTTTAACTGACAAGGAAGAAACGTTAACAATAGCTAGGTTGTCACCAAGCAACACATTTACTGTGAACAAAATAAGTGCCATAATCCTCGACACAAGTTACAGTACCTATATGAGGTATACTACGTAGAGACAAGGAGAAAAAGAAAATTTACATATACATAATAGGTATTAAGGTTATGAAAGTCCTTGCTCTAGACCAAGATGAATACAGGATTCTACGTGGATCGTAGATCAGATAAAAAAGAAATAACCACATTCCCCCAAAAGATACATAGTATAGATATAGATAATTGGAAACTATTTTAAATATATCGACAAATACATTACCGTTACTCCGACCACAAGGCCAGGCCAAAACACGAGTTTCAACTAACAGACCGCCAACATATAATAACACAAGATTAAGAAATTACAATACGTCCAAGACAATAAAACATAAAACGACAGTAATGAAATAGTTTCCGAATAATGTTACAATTTTACAAACCTTTTCTAAACTATACTGGTTGAGTTGCGAGAAAAATATTATTACACTAAGTAAGTCAAAATATCTCTCACGAGATGTCGGAAGTACTTCAGAATCAAGTTGGAGATAATTATATTCCAGGACGGAGGTCAGTTTAGCCTTTCAGGGCTAAAAGCCCGGTATGATCATGGAGCTGCAAATTTTTTACATCTTGTTAGTAAGGATTCCAATAGAGAACAAATTCTTCTTTATTATAGCCGTATCCTAGGTAACCAGTCTTTGTTAAACTTCAGTCGACTTCGGAGGAAATCGTGATCCAGAAGGCAAAGCGCTACTTGACGAGCATCCGGCAGAAGTAGTACTAGCTTTCTTCGCCAGATGGGAGCACCGTACGGACGACAGGCAAATACCACTCGTGTCCAACAGGTAGCGTGACAGAACAGTTTTCACGTAAATCGCACGGCTGCAGGCAAGTACGACTCGTGCACAACAGGAGGCATAACAGATCGGTTTCAAGTAGTAATAGATAAGGTACTCATTAAGGAAATTAAAATGCGTCAATTACGACAACCTGGGAAAAAGTGGACGGATGAGAGGAAGAGGCAGCTTTCCGCGCGAATGAAGTGATTTTGGGAGGCGCGACGGAGACATCATGTTATCAAGTTTAATCGCTCTCCTGTTGGAGAATTTTCATTTAAATAAATAAATAATAATAACCAGAAAATATCGAACAAAAATGAACTAATAATAATAATAATAAAACACGTTTATAACAAAATAAAGAGGAAACCTATATAAATTTTCCAGGAGTTTAAAAAAAGTTAACGTAACAGGGCAAACATCTGTTCTAAAACTAAAAGTCCGTAAGAGAGTCTGTAAGATCCATCAGCTGTGCCCAGATCCACAGATCTCACAAAATAAGGCAAGAATAAAGAAATAATAATAAACTGAAACTATCGAACAAAAATGAAATTAATAATAACATCTCCTGGATGCTTAAAAAAAACAAGATTTAAAAAATTTATTACTCACAGAAACAAACCATAAACCATCTTCCACCTCAAATGAGCTCTAGAATTTTAAATTTAAATTAATAAATTAACTTATTTACATGATTGATAGTAATAATAATAATAATAATAAGAGCGTCCTCACTTGACTTGTTTGAGCTCAACAAGGTAACCTTAAACATAGGCCCTGGACAATGGATACCTCTCAAGAAATCATACTAATCTGATAAGGACAACCTGATAAAAATAAAGTACACAAAAACGACCCATTAAGTTACGAAAAAAAAACCTCTTGCATTAAATTTAGTGAAATGATCCATGAGCAACATATTATACATCTGGTCTTATCTGGTTGTCATCTGATCTGATCGCATTATCAGACATGATTAGGGGTTGGTTACATAGCTAAACACACCCCCAGGTGGATAAACCATACGCTTTTAAGCTTGATATACCCGGTAAAGTGGGCGCAATGTATTTGGTTTAACGCTTCACAAAGAAAACTCGTGGCATTTAAAAACAAAAACACTTGAATTGCTCGGCAACGAAGGATGGGGTCCAGATCCGAAGAGCTTACAACAACTCATCCCAACCGCACTGGCGCTCTCGAAATGAATCCAAAAATGACAAAAGACCTCCAAAAGCACACAAAAACTTATAAACAAATGAACCAGCGGACAATAATATTGCATTGTATTCACTCATTGGGAACATGGCCGCTTATTACCTCGCCAGAGCCGAGATGGGGAGAGTTGATGACGGCCAAGGCTAGAGGATCATAAACCTCCCCGCTGCACAATGCATCCTTACAGGCGCGCGGTTGTCAACTACCCGGCTTTGAAACATAAAGGACATCGCTTGGAAACAGTAACTAGCCCTACAAAATATTTGAAAGTAAAGACAATCCCTCATTGGCCACAGATATCACTCAACAGGTCAGCTTAGTAAGGTAAGCGGGGTCTCTTTCTTCTTCTCGTTCAAATTGTCTGCATCTTGGTGTACGCTCGAAATCAAATAACGCTGAAAAAAACAATGACGATCCAACATCGGCCGAGACTCGAACCCAGTCCCTTGCCGGAAAACTCTGAAAAACATAGGTGGCAATCATCACATCTCGTCATGCTCACAGTACTGAAACAAACCTCATCTTACATAGGGCGATACAAAATTATTCTTCACGACACCCCAACTTCGGCACAGATTATTCCTCTGACGGAAAAAAATTGACAGGGGGAATAAAACATGCACTCAACTCGCATCTGACCTCAGCCAATGCTCAAATATCAAACCTGTTCAAAAATTAGTGGCTTAATTACCGCGAATGAAATTATCTTTACTGGCTGCAATTATCAGCCGACTGTTTACTTGTAAAATTATATAATAAAATACGCTTCCCTCAACCTGATTCACAACTCCCTAATATAATTCACATAACCAGCCACTTCACACACACAAAAAACTATCTTCTCGATATTACTTTACTCTCGGTCATCCTCAAAAACCTGCCACACAAAGCCAATACCATGCATTCTAATGTGGATGGCGACTCCAAGACCCAAAGATGCTCACTGATTAAACAAAGGGGGGAAAATGCTGTTCCTTCAACATGCACACACACAGAAAATTACACATTTTCATCACAAAACGCGCGAGCCACGACACAAGGAAAGACACATTTTATGACTTGACCAAACTGGTCACCAACAGAAAAAAGTTAAGTGGGTTAAATAATTTACAGATTTTAATTTACAGTTAAGTAGGTGTCAAACCCATTACTCTCACCCCCTCAGTATGGGGCTGAGTATTTAGCTAGAAACCCCTACATGGCGGACTTAGGTCCACAATTTGGCTTACCCCATCCTGGGCTCTAGCCAATCACACCCATTGTCGTATCCATTTTAAATGAACTCAACATATGATAATAAAACTGCAAGCTCATCTCATCCCCGATCTAGGCCTTGCTCTGCACAAAGGTATGGTACATTATTAACGCACACATCACATATAATTTTAAACATTTCCTCCCTAATTTTGTCACACAGGAGTCCACAATTTAATTATATACTAGAAGACGGGCGATCAAGCTGCGCTAGAATAAATTGCGCACGGTTACGTCTTTTAGCGATTAGGCATTAATTCCCTAGCCCATAATCTTTCAGACTATATCTAACGACTTCACTGAGCGCTTCATAAAATCTGGCACAAGGCCACGTGGAGTTAACCTCCTAGCGGCTGACTCGGGACAGCCTAGTGGCTGGCCAAGGGTAGTTTTATAGTCCGATCCTGTACACGCAATGCGTTCTTTCCCAGGATTATTCCGCTTCTTGAAGCGATGCTTACTGGGGGCTCTCGTAGATACTCCGAGATACATTAAAATACAAAGAACGCCTTGGCATATTGCGTCCCTAGTTCGATCGTCCGTTCTCTTGTTGATTCAAAAGCGTCCTAGATGCTCAAAACCTAGATCCTCGGCGTGGGGTAGACATGTTGGAGGTGTTGAACTGCAGAGATTGACATTCAAATACGTGTAGTGATTTCAATGATGGTTTTTAATTAACCCAGATATCCCCGACGTCCTTCCAGAAGGACGAACGAATAGTTCACACTCGGTGTGCTCTAGCGGTTAAAACAAATAGCTATCTGCGCACATGCGAGTATTTACAGCCCTGCCAACAACTTGTCATCAGTTTGTGACTGAATGCATTGCAGTGCAGACTGTTCGTTAGCAACAATAGCGTTAAAGATGAACTGATGTTTATGTGATGGACGAATTGACTGACATCATGGTAAAAGGGTAAGTATTATGACCACAGTTATACCTGGATGATTAAAAAATATCTTCAGCTAACGACACCCGTCCTTCCCTGAAGCGCTTGTGCCACGCCTTGACCCTTGCAAGGGACATGCAGTGTTCGCCGTATTCCTTCCGTTGTCGGAAACTGAACGACACCTCTTTGCTCTTCGATTGACGCCTCCATGTCACTGTTTGCAATGCGACTGACAGCGTTGGACGGTTGATGCATGCTGCTGCTTACTTTGTATCGTCACGTGCCCTCTAGCGACGGGCTGTGACCTTCCACGCTCTGGTCGGAACCACACCTCGTTACACCCACGATTAGCCGATGTCGTCACCGGTTTGCGCATTCCAGCCTCCAGCTCGTTAGTTTTTGAACGCACCTTATAATATAATATACATGAATTTATAAAAGAAATACCTGAAAAATTACAGGACAATGTGGTTTGTCTATTACATTCCCTCCATAAAGCTTTTTGGAGGTACAGTTTAATGTATGTCTTTATTGATATATTCCGAAGTGATCATTTATAAGAAGAATATGCAACAAAAGGTGTGATTACTGTATTGCATTTAATATACAAAAAAATGGTACAAGAAATTCAGAGGAAATGTTACACTTCACTCGCAGTCGGTGTTCAGGGAAGTTCTTACAATACATTATCTGTGTCAAGGCAAGTGTCACATACAGGTCGCTGGTGGTCAGGATACACCCAGTTGGTGCATACATGGCAGGGTTTCCCGGTTGTCTTTCTTCGTTGTCGTCCGCAAATGTGGCAGCGGCCCATCTTGCTTGTTTTAGCAGGAGGTGGAACAGGATCTTCTTCAATTTTCAAAAGCAAGTTTCCACGACGCTTAATTTCTCTTGGGCACATTCCCAGGTTGATTCTCCTTCGGATTTCAGGTTTCATGAAATCCAAAGCACGAGTTCGCAGGAAATTTTGGCGAGACAATACTGCATAATTTTTATTTGCAGACGATATTATTCGCGCATTGATGCCGCCAATATTCAGGCAGTCCAAGAAGATAATTAAAGGCCATCTCCGAGAATTCCTCGAAACATCAAATTGTGCACACATTTTATCCAACACATCAACACCATATTTTGTTCCATTGTATGCCGTGAAAGTCTCTGGTTTTCTGTCAACGCCTTTAGATTCGTCTGTACGATTATCATGATGCATGGAATACACTGGTAAGACTGCTTTATTCTTTCTGGGAGCGAATGCTACTAGAGTACATTGTTTATGAAAGCCTCTCGGGTTTTGTTGGGCAAGAATTCCTTTGCCATTTCCCGTTTATTTTTTCTTAGCGTTCCCTTGTATGTTAGTTTCTTGTCCTCTAATATCTCCAGCACTAAAGGAATTGATGCAAACCAGTTATCGGCCCTGATATTCCTATTGAAACCCACTACTGGTTACACAATACGTTTCACTACTTCATTTCACGCATTGCTCTGCTTGAAAGGTCCATCAGGTTGAACACCTATATATATACTTCAAGGTTGTGAGTGTATATGTTTTTACAGTCGACGAGTGCAAATAATTTAATCCCGTAATTTGCCGGTTTGCTAGGCTGTACTGGCAAAATGCGCAGCGCCCACGAAAAGATACCAATTGTTCATCAACGGTGAGGTATTCACTTGCAAAATAATTCCGCCTACAGTTCAGTACGAAGTTCTGAAATACATCTCTGAAGGTTGCAAGCTTGTCCACCTCCCTGCGTTCAAGTCTAGTACGAATGTTATCAAACCGGAGGCAACGCATGAGAAATTTAAATCTTTGTGCACTCATAGGTACAAAAATAACCTGCACTCCTGCTCCACAACAATTATCCCACATATGTTACATATTCCATACTTCAATACACCGGCAAGATACAGAATACCTATAAGTGATATAATTTAACACATATCTGTAGTTCACGGGTCGCTTTTATGCTGAAAATTAGACCTGATTTTTTCCATGTATATATTTGTATATTAAACTATTTTTTGTATCATGATGTCGTCCAAAAATAGTTCAAAACACTGCAAATATGTTCTTGCATTTTTGGCTGTTCTTTGGACCAGGCAAATGAACAATAATGTTCTGAGAACGTGAGTGCGATGTTGGCGCAAGCACTGACTTTCTCCACTTTGTTCCATATTTTCCAGTATAATAATTACAAGGCTCGCAATCATAAACTGGATCATCGCCAACACTAGAAACACTGTCATTATCACTATCAGCATCACTGTCCACATCTGGATGCACTTCTACACGATCTTCAACCTCGTCCTCATCCTAACACTAAGCAATTTAACATCCTCACTGACTGGTTCATTCAGCCTTCGATTTATCTTCTCATAGTCATGCATTTTACACTTTTAAAACAATAACTAATATAAATTCATAAAACGGAGTGGATATATGCACATGAACTGAGATAAGACACTGCAATAAAAAACGAAACAATTAAGTCACGCCAGTGGTCGCACGGATCACATCTGTGATCTAAAAGAATACATTGCTTTACAACGCGACAACCATCAGCCAAGGTCAGCTGACTACTGCATATCGGACAGGGGACGGGCGCCAGAAATGTACACAGATGCTCAAGGTCAACAGTCATAGCAATAGGCAGGCGCGACAAAACCTAAACTGCTGGATCACTATTGTGATCCGCGCTACCACTGGAGCGTAAATCATGATTTGCGGGGTGAAATTGCCATTATGTACTATGTCACGGTTTATACCTACGCTCTATTTGCGACCCGAGTGCGGTTGGCTGGCGGAGGCGTTCTCCCCTGGTAGCTGTCCGAAAGCCACACCCCAGCAAATGAATCTCCTTGTACGACATTAAAATAGCTTCTTGCCACATTTAAGGTAATATGACCTTAGGTTTAATACATAAAAATGGTATCTCGCCTCGGTGGAATAGGAAATTATTAATTAGTATGTGCCTTTTGAAATATACAAAGGGAAGAACTCGGATTTACTTATGCTACATGAATACAGCTTCTCCCCGCTACGGACTAGCATGTGTTTATTCGGATTTCCTCTCATAGGAAACTTGGATTCATATACCCTACTTGAATATAGCTACTCGCTACTATGGTTTAACGAGTGCGTCTTCACATATCCTCACCGGATAAACTTGGTTTCAAATACGTAACATGAATATGAACTTTCACCGCTATGGCTTCGCCTGTGTTTCACTTATGATTTTCTTACGGTAAATTTGGATGTGCGTAGCTATGCCTTCTCACCGCTATGGGCTGCCAAGTGTTTGTTCAAATTTACTCTCGTGGTAAACTTGGATTTACATGAGCTACAAGAAAAAGGCTTCTCGCCGCTATGGACAAGCATGTGTATCATCAAATTTCCTTTCAGGCCAAACTTGGATTCACATACGTTGCATGAAAAAGGCTTCTCGCCGCTATGGACGAGCATGTGTTTCTTCAAATTTCCGCTTTGGGCAAACTTGGATTCACAAGCGCTGCATGAAAAGGGCTTCTCGCCGCTATGGACGAGCATGTGTTTCTTCAAATTTCCCCTCGTGGTGAACTTGGATTTACATACACTGCATGAAAAGGGCTTCTCGCCAGAATGGACGAGCATGTGTGTTTTCAAACTTTTTCTCACGGTAAACTTGGTTCCACATAAACTGCATGAAAAAGGCCTCTCGCCGTTATGGATGAGCATGTGTGTTTTCAAATTTCCTCTGTGGGTAAACTTCGATTCACATACACTGCAAGGAAAGGGCTTCTCGCCGTTATGGAGGAGCATGTGTGTTTTCAAATTACCCTTGCGGGTAAACTTGGATTCACATACACTGCATTGAAAGGGCTTCTCGCCGCTATGGAGGAGCATGTGTTTCTTCAAATTACTTTTGTGGGTAAACTTGGATTCACATACACTGCAAGGAAAGGGCTTCTCACCGCTATGGAGGAGCATGTGTGTTTTCAAATTACCCTTGTGGGTAAACTTGGATTCACATACACTGCATGGATAGGGCTTCTCGCCACTATGGAGGAGCATGTGTGTTTTCAAATGACCACTGCGGGTCAACTTGGATTCACATACGCTGCATGAGAAGGGCCTCTCGCCGCTATGGATGCGCAGGTGCCTCTTCAAATGTCCACTTTTAGAAAACTTGGATTCACATACACTGCATGAAAAGGGCTTCTCGCCACTATGGACGAGCATGTGTGTCCTCAAAATGTCTTTCCGAGTAAACTCGGATTCACATGCATTACATGGATAAGCCGTTTTACCGGTATGACTAGTAATAGTTGACTCAAAACTTTGTTTGGTAGTACATATTCCACTAGATGAACTGTTAGCATATTTCCTCACACTATTACCAATTCGGTAAATCCTCCTAACAGCATTATCCGATGTATCTGGACATATCAACCTGAAATCATTAGACATTAACAGTTTAAAGTCCGCTACAATATCACGGAAGAATAATAAGAATGGAATTTTAGAGATTTAAGAAGTAAAAATATAATTGGGAGAACTTTCTTTAATACCATTACCGTTGCTCACGTCCGCAGGATCTTACCTATTGATTGCCCTGCACGTATCCCCTGGGTGGTGCTAAACGAGCAACAGCGACATAAGGTGATACAAGTGAATGACATAATGTCTCAATCAACAATAGACATTGGACCTTCAGTCCTTATTTTACAACTAAATATTGAACGCATGAGTCGTGCCAAGTGTGAATTTCTCAGAAATCAGCTCAACAACGTCGATATTGGTATCGTCAACATTCAGGAGACGCACACCACAGATGATCAAGACTTTGATAGAAGAGGGCGAATTTTGGGCTATACCCTTGTCGATGCTATCAATCATCAACAGTATGGGATTGCCACCTATGCCAAATCCAGTCTTACAGGAGTTCAAGTAGTTGAGTCAAGTGTCAAGGATCTCATCTTCTCTATAGTTATACAGGTTAATAACCTAACAGTTGTTAACCTCCTAGCATTAGTTGGCCTCCTAGTATTTTGCCAACTTTCAGCCTTCCCTGCATTTACACTGGAGATTTTAACAGCCATCATACTAACTGACATTATGACTCAGTTGATGACGATGGTGAGGCATTATCTCAGTGGGTTGAAATATCCGATCTGCACCTAGTTTTTGATGCGATAGACAAGGGCACATTCGATTATGCTCGCTGGAGAAGAGACTACAAACCTGACCTAACATTTGTGTCCAAGGATTGCTTTGATCAGCCTCTCAGTATCACACGTACACCATTGCCGAGTTTCCTAAACAGCCAGCATCGACCAGTTCTGTAGGAAGCCGATATAAACATACCCGTTGTGACCTCAGTACCTGTACCCAGATGGAATTTTAATCGTGCAAACTGGGCTAAATTCTCTAAAGATCTTGACCAGAAGCTGTATGTTATATATCTTGATCCAACTACCAGCAACTATGATGAATTCGTCAGCTTGGTCATTTCAACGGCCAAATCAAATGTTTCAAGAGGTTTCAGAAAATATTATGTGCCTCGTTGGAATCCAGAAAGTGAGACTCTGTATGAAGAATATCAAACAACAGGTAGTCATGAAGTAGGTTCACAGCTTCTGCAGTCATTAGGCAAGAAAAGGAGAGAAAAGAGGGAAGCAACAGTGAAAGACACGGACTTTGCAAAATCGAGCAGGAAAGCTTGGAGAGTCTTGAATCGACTTACTGGGAAACATTATTCTAAAAAGCAGTGCAATAACAAGAGTCCAGATGCCATAGCAAATGGACTGGTTAAAGTCACCCGAACCAAGAAAGATAAATGCCATACGAAAAATGTGAAGCGTAAGCTCACTGAGCTCAAACATGGATTACAGAAGAATGAGGATCTGTCCAGGCCATATTGAATTCAGGAAGTTGAAGCTGCTATCAAAATGCTGAAGACCGGCAAGGCTGCTGGCCCAGATAATATCTACAACGAATTCCTTCGATATATGGGTCCATATACTATAAAGTGGATCACTTCTCTTTTTCCTTACATCCTTCAGACTAACAAACTGCCAAAGCAGTTTAATCTATCAAAAGTGATAGCCATTCTGAAACCTGGAAATTCGGAGCGGAGACCTGAAAACTACCGTCCAATTGAACTTCTTAGTTGCATTTTAAACTCTTGGAACGAGTCCTTCTCATTAGGATTGCACCTCGCATTGAAGATGTAATCCCTCCAGAACAAGCTGGTTTCAGAAGAAACCGTAGCTGTACTGATCAAGTTTTGGCTCCTACCACTCACATCGAGGCAGGCTTCCAAAATAAGTTAAAATCAACAGCTGTCTTTATTGACCTGGTAAATGCATATGATATTGTCTGGCGACATGGACTAATTCTTAAAGTGCTGGAAGCAATTCCCAGCTTGGAAATTGCAAACCTAATTTCCAACATTCTCTGTGAGAGAGAGTTTGTAGTATTCCTAGGTGATTCTAAAAGTCGTAAAAGAAAATTATATAACGGTTTTCCACAGGGTTCAGAATTGGCCCCAGATCTCTTCAACCTCTACATCCATGTTGCCATCAACCTCAGCTACTAAGTTTATCTATGCAGATAACATTGCACTGGTAGCTCAAAGAAGACATTTTGATGATGGAGTATGCATTGTTTCAGCAGACATGGACAAAATGGCTACAATCTTCAAGTCTAGGCGATTGATCCCAAGCGCTTCTAAAACTGAGGTTTCATGTATTCATCTTAGCAACCAACTCGCAAACTACGAGCCATCTGTTTTATTCCTTGGTGATAAACTTAAGTACAACCCTTTCCCGAAATATCTAAGAGCCACCCTGGACAGAACTTTAAGCTACAAAGAACAACTCACCAAGCTCTCTCACAAAATCACTACAAGGAATAACATCCTACACAGCTTTGTGGTAGTTCATGGGGAGCCTCGGCCGACTGCTTACGATTAACAGGTATTAGTCTTGCCTACTTTGCAGAGGAATAATGTGCTCCTGTATGATTGGAAAGAGCACACGTGCATAAAATAGATACTAAGTTGAATGAAACCATGCGCTGCTTAACTGGTACTGTCAAATCTACACCTTGCCACTGGTTACCCGTTCTTAGCCATATTCCACCACCACACATGAGGAGAAAGGAAGCTCTGCTGAGAGAAGCAAAGAAGATCCGGTCATCTCCCACATTACCAGTTCACCAGGAATTTTGTTACCCATCGCCACAACGACTTCAATCTAGGAGACCAGCAACTGTATTGGACGGCCGACTCTTGAGGGACAATTTTAACCTAAACCGGAGCTGGCAGGAAGAGTGGTCAAATTCAACACCTGGTACTAATGCTCATGTGATAAAACCAACTCGGAAAATGAATGGATTCGACCTCCCAAGATAACTATGGTGTCTCCTCAATGGACTGAAAACTGGGAATGGGCGCTGTAATTTATTGCGCCATAAGTGTGGCTGGATGGATTTTCCAATGTCTGAATGCAGTGAAGAGAAGTAGACCATGGACCATGTCATCCTGCGTTGCCCTCTTCATGCCTACTCCGGAAGCCCCAGCGACCTGTTTCATCTATCAGAAAGTACTGCTGTGTGGTTGAAGAACTTGGACCTGGACTTATGAATTCCTTGTTGTACTCACCATACGATTAAATAATAACCAGAAAACTTGTCTTCAAGAAGTACCGGTAACTGACTTCGTTTCTACTCATCAATAATATGTTGAACAAACAGTCTGAACATTTTACAGCTATACAAGAAGGTGTGTCTTATCGTAGATTGTGTATTCATGAGTGTATTTTGATCGTATCTTAGCCACCAAAATCTCCCGATAAAAAGTCGTTTGATATTCTAAATGCCGGGTGCTGCAAAGGACAAGGTGCCCATTCCTCCACCCTTTGCAACACTGCTTAACCTTCGCCAGTGTCCATGAAAATGAGTCTATTCTTATGAATAATGAGGTGAGATTTCACAGAGGCGGCTAAATTGATGAGTGACACGGATACAATATCGTTGTTGTTTATGTTTGAGTTATTAGGCTTTAGACGCTTTCAATGCAGCTTTTCATGTCTCCTAATCTTGATGTTATCAATTCGTTCCACTGTACAAAACTACTACACCCTACATCCGAAGCAATGTACTTAATTTCGCCACCACGCCGAGACTTCTCCCTGCGGGCTAGAAGCTTATATCCGTCCTCTACCAGCCTTCGAAAGCAGGATAAATTAGAAAAGAGGCCTCTCAGGACATCAAACACGCCAGGCCCGTAGATCAGATCCAGCTTATAAGGTGATACCAAGGAACCCCATAGACAAAATAGAGTGGACGAAGACGCGGCAAATCAAGGATTCATCAATTACAGAAGAGAATTAGAAATCCCTAGAACCTCGCTACTCAAAGACTCCAACGTTCTACGGCCTACCTATAATACAAAAGACCGGTATGCCTCTGAGACCAATATTTAGCGCCATAGTGTCCCCAACTCACGCTCTTGCTAAATATTCGAATCAGGGTCCGGATCCATTATTCCCTCCGCCACCCTCTCAAGTCAGAAATTCCCAGCGCTTCGTTGTTATCATAGCGAGTATAAACTTGAGTTACGGCGATCTAATGGCAAGCCTCAACGTGGAGTCCCTATTTACCAAGGTTCCTGAACCTGATGCCACACAGATAATCAGGTAATAACTTACAGCGGCAGAAGGTTCAACGGTCTTGGTTGACTTCGTTGAACACTGCGTTAAGTCCACATTCTTCGTCAATAGGCTAATGTTTCAACATATGGAGGGAGCAGCCATGGGAACCCCCTTTTCTCCATTATTGCCCAACGTGTTCAAGGCAAATTCGAGGAAGAAGCTGTAAAGGAGAGCCCATTGGAACTTGAGTGTTGGTTCAGATACGAGATTTTTTATTTGGGAACATGGACGCAACTCACTTCAGAACTTCCTAGACTTCATGTGCTCCAGACATCTGAGCATCAACTTACTAATGGAAGTAGATGAAAATAATCCACAGGCCTTAGTAGACGTTCTGGTCTATAAACGAACAGACAACACGCTCGGACACAGGGTCTATAGGAAAGACACTCATACACATACAGATAAATAGTGTCATACAGAATAAAGAACAAAGCCGAAGAACTGCTGAAAGAACGAAGATCGACCCCACCATAAATCCTTTCTGCTTAATATATAGGGGGTGACAAATAGAATCGTCATGTTGCTAAGGAAATACAACGTGACAACGGTTAAGCAACCACTGAACGAGCTGACACAAGAGGTACGTAAGTCAGCCGAGATAAAGGAGCCAAAACCAGGACGCAGAAGTTTACAAAGCGCGTTCCCGTGGAGAGATATACAAAGGGTATTCAAAAAGTCGCATTTCCATTACGATATCAGAGCACATTCGAGCCAAAATCAAATAAACTACAGATCTGCAATAGTTCAACATACTGACTTCACGAGACACGCCATAGAGTTTGATAAGTCCGAAATTGTTTCTAAAATTCCTAGATATCAAAACAGGATAATGAAAGAGACATTAGAGACCTTGAAGCATCCCAATAATTTCAATCGCGATGACAGATTCAGGCTTAGCAATACACAGAGAGTTATCTTAGCACGTCACTGGATAAGAGCTCTGGGCAATCAAAGAGCAGCATGAGGTCAATGTCTATAAAACAGTGCCTGACTGACAACCAACGGTTAAAACTCAGCAATTTTTCTAGATTTATGCCGTGCCTTGTGTGTAGTTTCACCCAGGAACGCCAAGCTGGCTCATCAGCGGGCTCTTGATATACCACGCCCGTTCACCCACAGGAGTAGTAAACTCTGCACTACTCCCCCCCCCCCTTCTTATGAAGCGCACGTGCGCCTCTAATTGCGAGAGTTAAGAGCTCAAGCAGCCTTTCAGCTCCCAATAAAGGCCTCCAAAAAGATGGTACACTGGCATTCACAGTCCGTGAATCAAAACTCAGCATTTTTTCTAGTTTTACGCCTTATCTTGTGCGGGGTTTCACTCAGGAACACCAAGTTGGCTCGTCAGCAGGCTCTTGGTGTTCCGCGCCCTGACCCCCATAGGGACCTCTCCCTTCTCCAACACTCCCCGGATGCTGCCGTCCTTAATGAGACCTTTCTTCTTCCTTCCCACCTCCGTACACTGCCAACCGTGCTGATCATCCATATTTCGTAGCTCGAGGAGGTGTGGCTGTTGGACTCCATCGGAATCTTACTGTCACTCAGCATTACAATAATTTCTCTCACCACTTCTCCGAGTATTTGATTTTAGAAATCTTTGCCCCGTCCAAACCCTTTGCCATAGGTACTCTCTACCTCCCGCCTCGTATCCCTCCTCTTAATGACTTTCTCACTTATATTGATCACACCCTCTCGTCACTGATATTAATATTAATTATTATTCTGTTACTGATAATCAAGCTTTCCACTCCATTCTTCGCAGCATCCGCGGAGTGAGTGACCCCTTACCCTCCCCAAATCGCCCCATCTCCAACTCCCCAAAAGTTTCGTCAATTGAAACGATCACGTGCGGATCATGCTTTGTTTATTCAACAACATTTAGCACCTCCGCTAAAAGCCATGCTTACACCCTCTTACAAGCCAGGTGAAACGCTACCGACCGTTACTCCCGATCTTCTTCTTATGTCTCCCACCCTTTTTGTAACTCCCATCGTCCCTTTCATTGGCAGTGATCATGTACCGGCCCTTATCACCATCCCCAATATCTTCCATCATTCCGCTGCCCCACCCTTACCTCCCTCTTCCTGCTGCTTAACCCAAACCGACTGGCCCGCTTACCGCGCTACCATCACCTCACTTCTCACTCATCCTACCCCTCCAATTTCCCTTTCGAACCATCACGCCCTTGTTACTGAAACTGCTATTCTCACCGCTATCGTCCCCATATCCCTCGCCGCTCGTTCCATCCTACAAACCTCGTATCCCACCAAAAGCCCTTCGTCTCCTCCACCTCGCTCATGATTACTATCGCTCCTATGTTCGCTCCCGTGATCCCGATTATCTTCGCCAACATCGTCTCCACCTCCACGGTGCAAAATCTTTCATCAAAGCCTTTAAACGGTTTTATTGGAACAATGCACGTACCAAACTCTCCCAAACTCCTGATCCTTCTCAATTTTGGCCAACCTTTTTTCGTCTCACCAAACCCCCCACCCCCCGTCCCACCTACCCCATCTACACTCCCACTGTCGTCTCTACCACTGATCTTGCAAATCCGACCTCTTTGCCGCTCATTTTTATACCGTGTTCTCCCCCGTCCCCAACACTAAATTCATTCGCCCCACTACCCTCTTATCACTTTGCTCATATCGATTTCAACCTCCCACTCAATCGCCCTATCACGCCCGAAGAAATCTCTTCAGTCCTCCGTCGTCGCAATTCCACCTCCCCGGGCGCTGACACCAAAACCTATCGCTACATCCAGGAATTCCCACCAGTCCTTCTCTATGCCCTCAGTTCTATTTATACTACCATTCACTACCCTTCCCATTGGTGCCACGCCTCTATCTTACTTTTCCTCATTCTTAAGAAACCCCCTCCAACCTTCACACTTATCGCCCAATTGGCCTTCTTCCGGTCCTATCCAAGATACTTGAACTCATTCTCGCCAAACGTAGCAGCTCCTACTTAAAAAAATCTCCCCCTCCTCCCCGAATCCCAAGCTGGTTTTCACGCCCATCGCTCAACTCATGATCACCTCTTCTCTTCATGCATTAGTGAAACCTCGCCATACCACCGCCCTTCTTTGCTTAGATGTAGAGAAAGCCTTTGACACCGTTTACCATCCCGTCCTCAGGTATAAACTCCGTCATCTCCCTCTACCCTCTTCCCTTATTCGTCTTATTTACCAATTCCTCCACCATCGTACTGCTTCTGTCCGCATTCGCACCGCCTCCTCTTACACCTTTTCCCTCCGCGCTGGTGTCTCTCAGGGATCACCTCTTTCCCCCCTCCTATATCTCCTATTTACCTACGATATTCCCCATTCCCCACCGCATCTCAGATCTGTACCAATTCACGGACGATCTCGCAATTCTCGCCCTAGTCCCATTTGTTCCTTTCCTTACCCGTCACATCCAAACCTATATTTTTACCATGAAATCTTGGCTCCTCTCCTTCCACATTAGGCCTACTGTTAATGCCCGCAAGACCCAACTTGTCGTCTTCCGCTCTAAATCCGGTATCTGTCGTCCTCGTAACAAAGTTCCTCTTACCCTTCACGATGTTCCTATTCACTACCGCCGTCTATCTTGGCATTACCTTTCAGAATGACCTTCGCTTGCAACACCACCTCAACGTTCAATACCAAAGTGCCTATCATCGTCTAACTGTTCTCCGTACCCTCACCGGTCATACCTGGGGCCTTAAGCCCCCCAAATCATCAACCTCTACAAAACTTTTATCCGGCCCATCCTTCTCTATGCCTCTCTTACGTGGATTACCACCAAACCTCACATCTATTTCAAGCTGTCCATCCCCGACGGCCATGCCATTTGCATCGCCTATCGACTTAAACTTGACACCCCTTTAGCCCGTTTCACACCCTACTACACCATCCCTACTATTCTCAGCCACATTCATTCCCTTCATTGGAAATACCTCACTCGCGCCCAACGTATATCCCTTCCATTCATCACAGAAGCTCTTCCTTTTTCCCCTCTCACCCAGGCAATCCTTCACGACCGTCGCGCACCCACTCACATCTCTTCCCCCCCCCCTCCCCCCTAATCTTGCCCCCACCCCCGCCTACAGTTTACTCCCTCCTTCCTTCTAATTCTTTGCTACGCATGGTGCTCCCGGGGGTGTCTGCCCCTAGTTTTAGGCGCATAGCCTGCTCCAATCTCTACATTGCACATCACCCTAACTACTGCTCCGTGTCCCCAAGATCACAATGTCTACGAATACAAGTGCTCCCCAGTTCATCCATTACCGTCACCGTGCCCCTTATCCCTCAACCCATCGTTCACGAAATGAATATTATACAAACTTTGTCGACAGTTCTCTTTTCTCTGTGCTTGACTTTCGCACTTGTATTGTCCATTTCTTTATCCATTTTTGTGTTTTGTTCTTTTCCCTGTTTTCTTGCTCAAGTGTTTATTTATTATTGCTACGTTCCAGATATGAACATTCTAAGGACACTTTTGAACTAGTCTTTCCGAGCTAGGATTTTGCACACTTGCTGCATTATTTGGTTTTGTTGCATTCTGCCCACAAATGTATGTACCTTTAATAATCAATTAACGGGGCCCTTTCGGGGGGTTCCTCCCTGGCAGGGTGTAGTGGGGGGATTTTCCCTGGGGGGCTTCCTGGGTCGCGGTGACCTCTGCGACATTTACTTTCTTTTAAATCCCCTCTTTTTACGTGCGCTTTAGCATACTCCCCCCTCTCCCCTTGTTTTTTTTCTTACAATTCTTTTACCCTACGGCCAAACGGCTACATGTTTATCCGACGCTTACCGGGGTGCGGGAATGAAATAGCTCAAGACACGATAGGATATACAGTTTTCTACTCCCGTGGGGTTTCGGGCGCGAAACGTCACGAGCCCGCTTGTTGTTCATGGGTGAAACACCACTCATGACAGGGCATAAACCTAGAAAAATTGCTGAGTATTAATTCATGGACCGTAAAAGCCAATATACCAAACAACGGTTAGTTTGAGTACAGACACAAACTCGTATCCATGATAAAGGCTGCTGCAATGACAGCCGAAACGTCGGGAAACAATCACCTATACACGACTCAGCTCCATTCAGTAAGCCTAGATAATGAACTAGACGCCGGCCTCAAAAGCCTACGATCTAAACCCTTCAATAATCCCAACCAAATCCCACGTCAATCTAACCGTTACCCATTCAATGTTTTTAAACCTGCCTCTGTCAATCACAATTCTAACAGCCACGTTCTGCCCAGTAGAATGTCAGATGTTACCTTTGTAAACTTTGTGATGTTAACACACTCTCGAGTAGTTCTCGGCCGGAGATCCGAAAGCGGGACTAACATACAGTAGAATTTGAATTTTACTGGAGAGGACGGTAATACCACAAGTAATAATACATAGGCCCGTTCTTACAATCTCCAGTGATATGGCAATAAACTCTAACTGACAGTTGATTTTACGGTCGGAGTAAAGTCCCGGTAACATTCGATCATTCTTAAAATGTCCGGTTAATGTTAACGGTAGGTTAGCAGATCTGCGCATAATTTTCAACAGTTGGTATATATTTCTGGTTCGATTTGCAGTTTACTTGATACATCTCAAGAGTTGGCATGAGTGAATCTACGTCAGGGAGTAAATAATCATTATACATTTTATATTCCTTAATATATATTTTTGGCGCAATCTGTTTGTTTTCATTATAATAATATTATTTTATAATATCGTATGGCCTCGGGTGCCTGATGCAAGCTTTGTTAACTGACACCCAGAGGGAAGCTTGCATGTCGAATTTCGTCGTTCCTTTGAACGCTATGAAAGTCAAGGAGGTAAGATATCTAAACTCCTTGACACTACAGCGCTTTCAAGTAGAGAATGGAGGAACTTTTGTGTAGGCGGAAAATCCCGAGATTAATTTTGCCATTGAACACGGCCTACTGAATTCAAATGGGTTCTTTAACATGCCAACAACATATGACATGAGTGTCGTGATTTTTGTCGCCTTTCAAAAGTCACTTACTGGTGTATTCTTGGAATACACGGTAAGATAGAGTATATTTTTAATGCTCTTTTCTTGTTCATCCCTTCCTTTTTCTCAAACACCAACAGTGATTTCCTATGTTCTCTTTGCTGTTTAGGGTTCTCATGTTACTTGTGAGTCTGTTCTAGATATATATCTTCCATGACCCACCTAGCGTCATCTAGCAGCGAATCTCTGAAGTTCCTCAATTCTTCCCGGTGCAAGAGGACTTCCTTATCAATCTGGCCACCAGATCTCGTCGCCATCGCCAGCTATCATCTCCGTGATCAAGAGAACTTCGTCTACTTTTTCACCCACCAGGCTGCGATAGTGTCGCCTACTATCAACTCTTTGAAGACCATCTCATCAAGAGAAATCAACTTTTCAATGTTGGTTATGCTTATATGTTTTCCTTTTGTCTCCTACCCCCACTCTATTCCGTTTCCTGGTCCCTCTGCGCTTCGCTGAGTGTGTCTCACTTGTACGTCGGCAGTCGA
Organism: Meconema thalassinum; assembly: GCA_946902985.2. Lineage (NCBI taxonomy): Eukaryota > Metazoa > Arthropoda > Insecta > Orthoptera > Tettigoniidae > Meconema > Meconema thalassinum. The sequence continues at coordinate 211,984,799 of OX336398.1, forward strand.
CTTAGTCAGTCAAGGCTCAACTAGTGCTAGCCTCCTCAAACAAAGAGGCATTCTTTCAATTCCACGCCATGTTGGAACTTTAATGTAAACCGTCAAAGGGAACTTCACCATCGCCATGAAGCAAAAGATAAGTACCGACTTCAGGTTTTAACCTCATTCTCATCGTTTTAATATCTACATGCTTTTAACGACCATTTTATAGGCAGTGTGAGATTATTATATTTGGGGCATTAATCATCCTTCGCGGGATTTTACATGTTGAGCTTCTGACTGTCTAAACCAATTTTAATAGAAAGCAGCATTTCTTATGAGAAATCTTCTCACAACGTGGGAATTACCCACTGTCTATAAAAAACTCAGCTCGTTCCACCGCTGGAATAACTTAGGCCCTATTCTTCAGTTAGGATTGTTCTGGAACCTTCCAGATTCTGCACTCTATCTACCAGTCGCGCCGTCATGTAATTTCCACTCACATGTGGGAATACTATTTTAAATTAAGGAATCTTCCTTATGAATTACTGCAATAGCTAATTTTTCTTCCACCGTTGGGATTTTCTCTGGCGCATTTAATTGTAATCTACAACTTTCTCAAGCAATAGACTTTCGCCTACCTAGTGCAACTAGTTATTTTCCATCATTGCAATAACTTTCTTTGCCATAAACTTTCGTGCTACTACAGTGAACTTTTCATCCATTTTAACAGACTATAGTGAAAACCAGTGCTTGTTCGACATTTCTACCGCGTCGCGATCGTCCGATTATTATAAATACGGCCATGAACACTCATCGTCAATCCCAGTTGATCTTTCCCAAACCCTTTACTAACAAACCAAAATAATAAACTGGTTATTTTAGGTCTTTTTCAATGAGGTGTCACTCTAAAGACGTGCCCTCCCCCTTTGCTTATATCTCATTAAGTAATTTCTGCATAACTACGTGTTTGGTATACGTTTCAAATTTACATTGTTTCTCCCTTCTAATTAGGGAATACAATTCATTCAACTCATAAGTGAGTTATTTCTAAGTTTCACGAAAGGGAAACTTGCCCCATTTGGCTCGTGATTCCTACTTAAACATAGGATGTCTAGAAACTTCCTTTCGACTTTCTCTTCAGGTTTCACATTAAGTGACCTGCCCTATTTGTATAACCACAAAAAAGTAATTCAGCCTAAATATAAGAAGTTATAGGAACTTCTATTTTATTCTTCCTGTTTTTGTTATTGTTATTTCCGAAGCTGTTACTCTTTCTAGAATATTTTCTTAGAAATTTCTTAAAGTACACACCTTGTGCTCGATTTATTGTCTAACTTTAATCACTTTAATTGTCTTTACATTTTATATTTTATCTTCGCCATTTCAAAATCTTGCGAAGATTTTAAAATATATAAAGGTTTGAAACAAAGAGAATTGTTAATTGCCTGGCGCAAACTTTAGATGTTTTTAGGAGGTCAGTGACCCCATCTGTTATAAAGTTTAAATTATATATTTGTCAACAAACTACTACCTATTTGTTAAATTCATTACGCTCTTTTGCATTGTTAAATAAATTCAAGTTCCTTTTTTGACTCATCATTTCTCTAACACAACGGTTAGGCAAGATCCTGTCTTCCCTGACTCTTCCTAGATTCATGCCCCCGTTAATGCAAATAAATCTCTTGATAGGGTTTTCACCACTTGTTGCATTTGAGCAAGAACTCTTAGTTGACAACTCGGTAAAGTCTCTCTTAGCTTTAATAGCTAATTCTAACTGGCCAGTAAGGCAAGCATAGCTCGCTACGCCAGCTTCCTGCTTGTGGAGATTCTCTCCAACTCTAATGGTTGGTTGTTCAAAATTTAAGTGTTTCTCCTTGCCTAAACTTTTAGTCGGCTCCTTGCTGGGTAAAAGCTTAGCCATTTCCAAATGCAACTATTGGTGCACTTACCAATATTATTCCCAAAAGTATAATTGTTTTATTCCTATCCTTCTTGGAAGCATTTGGTCGCTCTTTAGGAATTCTACAATTTCGAAAACAAAAAATATCGAAACCTATTCAAAATATTGACATTCTTCAAATTACTTTGAACAGATACATAATAAATCTGTTACTCTTTGTCTTGCCAGACCATCACCCTTCCCCATAGTAGGCATATGTATGCTTGAGAGGGAATACTCTAAAGCCACTCTCTTGCAAACCGCCCAAGTTCCAGCTGCGTCTCCCGTTAGCTTTGCCCAGGTCCCTACTCACTTTAGGTATCTGAGAGCTGATTTACAGTGGCAGTCACCTTTTAGGACATTTAAAGTTAAACTTATAACTTTTGTGGGACTCTCCTCCTATTTCTCCATCCTTTTTAGCCTATTTTCAATTTGTCCGTGTATCTGTGCGTGTGTGTGTGTGTGTGTGTGTGTGTGTGAGGTGTGTGTGTGTCCCCCTAATAAAATCTAAACGGCCGGAGCGATTTCAATGAAACTCAGTGAGTTCATAGCGGTATTCCCGGCGACTTCGACCGTGCCCTTCAAATTTTGTTATGTCTCACCAATCCAACATGGCGGCTGTGCGAAATATTTCACTAGCATTCAATATCTCCGAAACTATTACCGATATCGCCCTGAAATTGTGCACGGTGATAAAGGGCTCTACTAGAAGTTCACCTATGAGACTTTCAAAATCCTGGTGACTACAAAACCAACATGGCGGCCAAGCGAAGTTGAGACTTTTAAATAGACTTTTCTCACGATTTAACAATCCAAACGAAATGAAATTTGGTACAGCAATTGTTTATACACATTGTAATGCACTGGAGTATAATTTAATTCAATTGTTTACATAACCTCAAAATGGCGGCTGTGCGAAATATTTCACTGACATTCTATATCTCCGAAATTATTACAGATAACACCCTGCAATTTTGTACGGTGATAAAGGGTACTGATACAAGTTTACCTATGTATATTTCATAAACCTGTAAAGTACAAAACGAACATGGCGTCCAAGCGAATTTGAAATATTTTAATAGTTTTTTCTCGTGATTTAACTCTCTGAGCGCAGTGAAATGTGTTACAGTAAATAATGTTGCAGATTGTAATGCACTGCCATCTAATTTAATTCAATTGTTTACATAACCTCAAGATGGCGGCTGTGGGAAATTTTAAAATTAAGTTTTTATTTCATGTGTCGTAATCATGCGATCGAAGTGAAAGTTTGAATAATGAACCTAGGCAATAATTGTCCTTGAATTGTACATAACTCTATGGCCTATGCATATAACAATCCTAAATTGCGAGCTTCCGAAATATTTAGACGGTTCTCAATATCTATGAATCTTTTACAGCAACAAAACTGATTTTTTTTATGTTCATAGAGACTATGAACATATGTTCACCTATAGGACTTTCAGTAACCTGGTGAGCACAAATCCAACATGGCGGCGACGCGAAGTATAAATATTTAAATGGACGTTTCTCGCGAATTAACTATCCGAGTGCCGTGAAACGTTGCACGTTAAATGCTTATACAAATATTGGTCCACTGGCATCTAATTTATTTCAATTGTTTGCATAATCACAAGATGGCTGCTGCGCGTAATTTTAAAATCTCGTTTTTACTTCTTGTGTTCTAATCATGCGATTGAAGTTTGAATACCACACGTACACAATAATCTTAATGTAATAGTACAAAAATAAAAATCCAACCTGGCGACCATCTGAAATATTTAGACGGTTCTCAATATCTACGAATCTGTTACAGCAATTTAACTGAAATTTTGTATGTTGATAGAGGCAATTAACATGAGCAGGATATATGAAAATAGGCTGTATAGTTCTTCACGGAACTACTTGTTCTCCAGTCCGAAACCCACTCCCTTTTCTTTATCATCTTCTCTTGGTGGTTAGGTTATTTTCCAGTTAATAATCTACCCACTTACCATGGTCAGGAGCGAACCTGCAATCTTGGGGTTGGTAGTCCGACACTATAACCAGTCACCCACCGTGACAAACTTTATATTCCTTGATCTGTGTTCTTGGCTCAATCTGTTTGTTTTCACGTTACGATAATCTATATATATTGCGCCCTTATCCTATAGGCCCCAGGCTAAGTTCGCATGGTTCTTCGTCATGCAGAGTGTATATCGTTTAAATGAGCTTCAAATTACAGAGGAGATGGAAACCAGATTGCATATTATTTAATCATGGCAAGCGCCCGATCTGGGTTGGAAGTCGAGCTCATGTACGTCGCAGACAGTACCAGCGACGTATTGCCTAAAGTTTGCCAATACAGCGAAGTCTAGAACATATTTCTATGCTACGCATCGACCAGAGCAGGTGCAACATTCCAAGGACTTCTTGGGAAGCTGACCTCAATAATTTGTTCTCGTATGTTCTACGCTACGCCGCAAGTTAGCAAAGCCCCGCCCCTAAATCACTAAATAAATAAATTGTGACAATACGATAACACCCAGGGTCGAACCCTTAACGTCACTAAACCTGGAATATTCCTAAGATTTTTCGCCAGTCATCAAACTGAATAGATCATCATGATATCATTAAATCGATGATCAAGGAAATTAGTTCCTCACGCCAACAGTCTGGGGTGGAGAGTTTGGTAGCGCTGGTAGGGATAGCGTCCATGTCGTCAGAAATAGTGCCAGGGGACGCAAGATGGATATTTGTGGAAGCCACGATCGAATGTCGGTGACAATATGATAATAATACGGCCTTATTATTAATATTAATTTGCACATATTGTGAATATGGTGTACGGTCTGAAAGAAGAGCTCCCGACAGCGTAGAAAGATTAGTGTTGACCGCCGCCATGTGAAAGATATACCCCCGCACTCTCGTGGCCGCAGGAGTTAGTTGGCAGTAGTCTGGAGTAGTTTCGCGTGAGCAGTTCTGCGTAGGGAGTCAGAGTCCGGTTTGCTAGTTGGTTGGTGGCAAACGGCGGGCGAGAAAGATCGTCGCATAACTACGAGCAGTAAGCAGTGGGAGCACGCCAAGCTAAAATAATATTGCACCACAATTGGTAAAATACAAGGGGACGATATTTAAAGAGACATAAATTGTGTAAAATAAAGTATTCATATGCGGGAAAGCAATATATTCGCTCAAATTTATATTGTAGACTTTCCACGCCAAGTGCAGAGACGGTGTTAGCAGACGCAGGAGTGAGGAAGATATAGAAGGACAATCGAGGTCCGAACCGGAATCCAGTTGAACCGGCACGTCATCTGCGAGCTCACCATTCGAAGGGAAATACGCGTAGAATCGGTCAACCCACGGCATCGTGAAGAAAGAGCTAGTGAGATAGAAATACGTGTGGTTATATTGCGCAATCCCTGCAAAGTGTATAAAGTGTCTAAAATAATAAATTACGTGTTTATTAGGGTACTAGTATGTGATAACCTTATGAAAGTGTCAATAATAGTTTGTAAAGAAAATCGAGTGAAACGCAGCGAAATTATGATGAAGAATTAATCAGTGTAATAATGTATTCAGTGATGATGTTTGATTGTGATATCATGTAGAGCCCTGGAGGGGAGCTGTGAAAGATCCCTGCTGAAAGGAATAATGGCAGCTGACAGGAGATCACGATGAGTATTAATCTTTGATTATATTAAGTCATTGTTTATGGGTGTATTCTTAGGATTACCATAGTTGTGTAAATAATATGTTAGTGATTAATTTTTGAAGTTAGATTTATTTTGCTTAGATATGTGCGCACGTGATGACGCGACGCTGTTGATTTATTTTGAGATGCTTGGCAGAAATAACGCTCACAAGTCGTACATGTTGGATACACTGGTAGGAATGTATGTTTATTTATTTGCTAAAGTATGTGTATTTCAGCCCAGGAAAAGACGGAAGAAGCCCAGAGTGAGGCATGTGGTTTTGGGTACGAAAGAGAGATAGATTCGAACATTCCTTTTTTTACGGACACAATAATAACACAAGTTATTAATAATAATAATAATATTAATAATAATAATAACACGAGTGATGGAGGGGAATTTTTAATTCCGTAATGCTGGTATTTTGATTTCACACCTGGTGAGATATTTATTTAGCTAAGTTACGCCCTGGGAGTAAGCTAGGAACGTTACCTTTGCGTCTCCAATATATTTGCTCTAATCAGGTAAGATACGATTTGTGAGAGAGTGCACTGAACAACTGTCTGAGTGTTTTGGAACATGTATGAGCATTGGGTCGTGGTGATATGCAGAAATGTTATGATAAAGGCATGCAAAATATGGTATTGGGATGGTCCCATGTGATTCCAGGTAAGCTACGACGAATGAAAGAAAAAGAAAATGGTAAGGATTATGAAATATGTGCAGTTAGGCTGTAGCGGGCATCGCCATGTGTCCCATGATGTCGCCAACTGAAAATAAAAAGGTAAGAAGTGTGTATTGAGGCATGCCATAAGATAAGAGGTAAAGCCGAACGGCGCTTGTAATTATTTGAGTGAAATGATGAACCACGATTGGGTATGTTCCAAAGTTTATACCACGCTCAGCTTCGAACAGGAGGCCATTAGGCTTACGAGACTAGCTGCTCGTATATTTCATTTCGCTTATTAGGCGCAAGATTAGAAGAATGCTTTTGGTTACCACTGGGTGTATTGGCTCAACACATGTTTGTCCTAGGCCAAGGTCATTTGACATTTTCCCTCTCACACTATGGCTAACGGTACTTACGTCACTCCCCTCTTGGCCGTGTAGAAAGCCGAGCTTTTAGTAAATCATATGTTTCCCGTACCAAGTTTAAGTCTGTGTTGTTGAGCACATTTTTGAACTGATAATAATAACTCATTTAATAATGGTATCTTTTAATAGGGTGCAGATACACAGTGACCTATCATGACCTAGCGTCCTCGCAATGACGAATAATAACAATGATAATAATAATAATAATAATAATAATAATATAATCAATGGATTCTGTAAAAGGGTACGGATATCAATTGACCTTTCGCGTCCTAGCGTCATTGCAAATTAACATCACTGTGGGGATAATATTGGATAATACTAATAATAATAATAATGATAATAATAATAATAATAATGATAGTTAAGTAATTAATTTGATAATGGTGTTCTACAGAAGGGTGCAGGTATTCATTAACCATTTGAGGTAGAAGTGTATTCTCTCTCTAATACTAGCGACGGTTGCAGATATGCCATGCCCGAAACAGGTAAGTCGAGGTCCTTACTTCGAGACCTATTTGTGTACATATTTTGTGAATATATTTTGTAGATACAGTCGTGCCATGCCTTTATTTACAGTGTCGGGGAAACATCGTTGTTGCCTACACTCATCGTTGTTTTCAAATGTTATTGATCACCGTACGAAGTGTGAGCATAGAATATTCTTATTATTGCATTGGTGCAAATTTGCATATAGTCTAGCGTTCAATTTTTTAGCCTTTGGTTTTTGTCTTATATAAGATGATATTTGAGGGGATATTACAAGCATCTCAGTTATTGTATATTAGTATATTTGACATACACCCATAAACTCTGACAGACAGTATCGAATTCGAGACCCGAAATGAGGTATCGAGTCTTGAGTTCGATCCTTGGATAATCGTGTTCTCATGCATTGGTGTTTATTATAATGTGCCAGTATAGCATATCTCAAGTCCTATTGTGGTATACATCTGTTGCATACACGAGAGCTCATAAATAAATGTACCAATTTTATATCCATAAAAAAAGGGGCAAGGTTTGTGTTAAGAATTTGGATGCATAAGAAGTGTATCTTTATGAGAGTATTTTTAATCCATACAAGGGATCATACAGGCGATATTGCCAGATTATATTAAGATGTTGGATCATGTTTGGAAAAGCCCTTGCTTAATAGTGTGATGCACGAATGATTTAATTAAAGTAATGTTAATTTACATGGTACATTACGTTATGGTGAGATGACATGATACTTGATGTAATGAGCTCACAGTGTGGAGTTTTCAATGAGTACAATACTGATTGTAGTGAGATCAGATCATAATTTTGCTTACGTGTTTGATCAAAGATGGATTAATTAATTTATGTAATTATTATTTTGAATAAGTTATTAATGGTCTTTAATTGGATTGATATTTCCCAATCGGGATTGAATGATTTGATTGATCGCTTTGATCCACTTAATTAATCAAATCGATTGTGTAATTAATTTAATTGATATCCAATTAATTTAAATTTTGATTTTGATCATTCTTTTTATTCAATTTTGTTATTTTTGGAATCCGTTTGGATTGATTTTGATATTTTGTAATTTTGAGTAGATTATTTTGGAGTTTTAAACTTATTTTGGATTTGCTTCAAAATTTCATGATTTATTAGTTTACTTTCGCCTTAATTCATTTCTCGTTAAGATTTTGATTTTCTTATTTGGATATTTTGCTTTACTCTTTCTTTTTTTTTGGTTTGTATTTGTTTCTTTAGTGTTAATAAAGTTGCTTTCCTTTTATTTGAATTCTGTGTGTGATGATTCATTGATCAGCCCTATCGATCTTCCAAATGGTGTATGCCAGGCCAGTTGATAGCTTCAAGTAGGAACGCTCCGCCCCCGAGGACTGAATCCTGTCCTGAAGGTCCTATGTTCAAAAGGGTACAATATATATAAATGAATGCTGTTCGTTAGTCTCGCTAAAACTCGAGACCGGCTGGACCGATTTGGCTAATTTTGGTCTTGAATTATTTGTGGACGTCCAGGGAAGGTTTAAAAGGTGAATAAATATGAAAGTTGTAGTGCACGAGTAGATTCAACAAATGAGCGACGACGGGCGAAGCGTTTCTACAAAGTGCTGTATGCGTTCACATACCATTCAGCCGATAGCGATGAATCTTGGGTGAGAGATTGTGGAAACTTCAGGCAAGGTTTCTGGCTTAGTAAATCCACTTTACGATAGGTAGGGCACGATTAGATTCAACAAATGAGCGACGACGCGCGAAGCGTTTCAACAAAGTCCCGTATGCGTTCATATACTATTCGTCTGATAGCGATGAAACTTGGGTAAGATGATAAGTACACTTCAGGGAAGCTTTCTGGGTTAGTAAATGCACTTTAAAATACGTATCGCACAAGTAGATTAAACAAATGAGCGACGACGCGCGAAGTGTTTCAACATAGTCCCACATGCGTTCATATACCATTTGTCCGATAGTGACTTAACTTGGGTGTGTTGTTGTGTACACTTCAGGGACGGTTTCTGGCTTAGTAAATCCACTTAACAATAGGTAGCGCAGCAGTAGATTCAACAAATGAGCGACGATGGGCGAAGCGTTTCAACAAAGTCCTGTATGCGTTCACATATCATTCGTCCGATAGAGATGAAACTTGGGTGAGAGGTTGTGTACACTTCAGGCAAGGTTTCTGGCTTAGCAAATCTACTTTAAGATAGGTAGGGCACGAGAAGGTTTAACAAATGAGCGACGATGCGCGAAGCGTTTCAACAAAGTCCTGTATGCGTTCATATACTATTCGTCTGATAACGATGAAACTTGGGTGAAATGTTGTGTACACTTCAGGGAAGGTTTCTGGGTTAGTAAATCCACTTTAAAATAGGTATCGCACAGGTAGATTAAACAAATGAGCGACGATGTGCGAAGTGTTTCAACGTAGTCTCGTATGCGTTCACATACCATTCGTCGATAGCGACTAAACTTGGGTGAGTTGTTGTGTGCACTCCAGGGAAAGTTTCAGGCTTAGTAAATAAATTTTACAATAGATAGCGCACAAGTAGATTCAACAAATGGGCGAAGACGCGCGAAGCGTTTCAAAAAAGTCCCGTATGCGTTCGTGTACAATTCGTCCGATAGCGATGAAAATTGGGTGATATGTTGTGTACACTTCAGTGAAGGTTTCTGGCTTAGTACTGTACATCCACTTTACAATAGGTATCGCACAAGTAGGTTCAACAAATGATCGACAGCACGCGAATCGCTTAAACTAGTCCCGTAGCGTTTAAATACCATTCATCTGATTGCTATGAATCTTTGGTTGAATTGTTGTGCACACTCTAGGAAAGGTTTCTGACTTAGTAAATCTTTTTTACAATAGGTAGTGCGCGAGTAGATTCAACAAATGGGTAAAGGCACGCGTATCGATTTAAAAAATTCGTATGCGTTCATATACCATTCATGCGATTGCAATGAAATTTAGAGAAATGTTGTTTCCACTCCCGCAAAGATTTCTGATTTAGTAAATCCATTTTACAATTGGTAGCGCACGAGTAGATTCAACTAATGAGCGACAGCGCGTGAATCGTTTCAACCAAGTCCCGTATGCGTTCATATACCATTCATCCGATTGTGATAAAACGTTGGTGAGTTGAGTACAGTCCTGCGAAGGTGTATGAATTAGTAAATCCGTTTTCCAATTGGTGGCGCACAAGAAAATTCAACAAATGAGTGAAGGCGCGTGAATCGTTTAAACAAAATCCCGTATGCGTTCATATGCCATTCATCCGATTGCGATGAAACGTTCATGAGTTGTTGTGTACACGCCAGGGAAGGTTTTCAACTTAGTAAATCCATTTTACAATTGGTAGCGTACGAGTATATTCAACAAATGGCGCTCGAATCGTTTCAACAAAGTCCCGTATGCGTTCATATACCATTCATTTCATTGCGATGAAACTTTGGTGAGTTGTTGAGCACGCTCCCATGATTTTGTTTTGAGATAGTAAATTAATTTTACAATAGTTTAGATGTGGTTAATGGAAATAAATAAATATTGGGAATCCAAAAGCACTTCAACAAACAAAGTTACAACGCCAACACTTTTTTTTGCTTGGCATTGCAGCGCATGCCGGGTACAGCTAGTAAAGATATAAATTTGAAATGGAAGAACTGTTATCTCCAAATGAGATGAATAAATGCCTGAAGAGGAAAAGGCACACCAATTTCTCTTCGTTAGAAGAGGAAGTCTTCATCAATGTGGTGGAAGAAAAGAGATCTGTAATTGAAAATAAGAAGTCCGATGCCGTTCCATGGGAACAGAAGTATAAGCCATGGGAAGTAGCCCAAACATTTGAGGCATTGACAGGTTGAAAAAGACCTGTCAAATATTTACGGAATAAGTATGAAATCATGAAGAAGGAAGCGAAGAAAGAGCTAACTGAAGAGAAAAAAACAGGTTTTGCTGACGGGTAGAGGAAGTGAAACTACCACAAGGAAAACTGCCCATGTGGAAAAACTTATTTATTTAATGGGAACATCTGCTGAGGGACAGTGCAATCCGTTTGACGGAGACAGAATAGGTAAGTTTCAAGATACGGTTATTAATTTAATGTACTCTAAGTTTAAGTTAGCTTGTAAAAGTACTTTTCACATTTTACTTAACAAATATAAGGCTGTAGATTTATTTTTCTGATTGACATTGAAGATATTGATGAAAATTTCATTGAGGTGACAGAGCAGCCTGAAACCATACACGTAATGTTTGGATAGCCTTCATGACACATATGATGATGATGATAATTGTTGTTTTAAGGGGCGGAACAGCGAGATCATCTCTCCCATTTATGCCATACATATGTTTTAATACTTTATTGAATAGAATTCTTGATTATGTTGAATAGAATGATTCCTTTACTTAATGCCTTAGGATACGCTCTCTGGCTAATCCAGCAGTCTCAGTAAGTAATTGATAGGCCCCATAAGGTGACTTTATGGTTATAAATACAGCATAGCGATAGACTTACGTGGGATATTAGTAAAAATATATAGATTGTATTCTTAAATGCTAAGTAGTGGATTAGGCCTTGAGTGTATTAGGAGATGTAAGAACAGTGATATTATGATTATTACAGTATATTACAGTATATTATGTTTCTTGTTATATACATTTTGTTGTTCATAGCTGGACTCATCAGGGGAAGCTCCAACTTCATGGTCCAGTTGCTCGCCAGCGCTGCTACAAGCAAACTCTTATGTTCACATCACGATGGACAATCGGATAAAAACAGGATCAGGCCAAGAAAGTCGAGGAGTGTACTTCGCAGAAGAGAACATAGGAGAGACACGAGAAGTCCAACTGGGAACGGGAAGAGCACACTTTGAAAATGAAAGTGCTTCAAATTAAATTTGATAATATCTTAGGACTTGAGTGAATCTGATAAATTATGTAAACATTCTTCTTTATGAATACAGTACATTAGGTTTCTTCTTATACACATTTTGTTGTTCATAGGTGGACTCTTTAGGGGAAGCTCAAACTTCATGGTCCAGCTGGTCGTCAGCACTGATACGAGCAAACACTTATGTTCACAAATCGAAGATAAAAAGAAAAAAGACAGGATCAGGGCAAGAAAGACGAGGATATTTTCTAGAGGAACAGAGAGAGTACTTCTCAGAAGATAGCACAGGAGAGACACGAGTAGGAACGGGAGAAGCCCAACTGGTAGCGGGAAGAGCACACTTTGAGAATGAATTTGCTACAAATTAAATTAGAAAGTGCCAGAAAATATCTCATCCATAGATACCACTGTAATTAGATACTACACGTAATTTATGTTACAACTATCTATAATAATTTATATAAAACAAACTGCATTTACAGAGTTCCTTTCATTGTCCTGAATAAGACTGGGAAGCTCAAGATGTGAGAATTATTCCTGAATCGAAGTGTCTCATACTAGAGTGTGCGTATGTTGATCTTGAAGGGATGGTAATTCTACATAGCATTCATCAACAATTGGTCTCACAAGGGGAGGTTTCTATTGAGCAACGTTAAGAAGTACCGTACAAACAACAATAACGGCTATTGTCGTGTCGACTTTAGTACTGAGTCCCCGCGATAAGACAGGAAATCTCCTTTTCCAATCTCCAAAACAACGCTCTACAACATTTCGTGTACGGATGTGTGATTCATTGTAAAGATCTTCAGTCCTGTTTGAGAGGTTATCAAGTGGTGTCAATAAGTAGCTTCTGAGGGCATAAGCTCAGTCTCCAAGAACTGCGGAGTCTTTAAAATCTCCTCTTTCCAATCGAATCCTTGACCTGCTCTTTATAAAGATATTGCTATCATGCGATTAGCCAGCCCAGCAATGCCATTAATGCAGAGATTCATGTCTGCCATAACCTGCACATTCATGCAAAGGTATCCTGTCCAATTTTTATAAATTTCAGCATCTTTTCCATCGGGTGACTGAATTTGTACATGCGTGCACTCCAGAGCTCACAGAACTTTAGGGAACCTCACTACCTGATTTAAAAAAAACAAGTTTTCTTGCTTGTAATTTTCCTTCTGTCTCCGGAAGTCGGATGTATTCTTCCGCAAGCCTTGCGATTGTCACACCCACTCTCTTCACTAGCTCAGAAGTTGCTGCTGTACCAACTCCAATAAAATCCCCAAGTGCATTCATCATACTTCCTGATGCATTAAAATCGAAGAGTATAAGTAGCAGTTGGTCTATTGATAACACCGCATTATTTATGGAGGAGGAAGGTAATAGTTTGCGACTGGTAAATTGTTTAATATTAGATACAAAACACAAGCGTACCGGAAACTAGAAACTATGTTATACTAGCTGTACCCGGCATGCGTTGCAATGCCAATCAAAGAAAGAGTTGGCGCTGTGACTTGGTTTGTTGAACTGCTTTTGGATTCCCAATATTTTTTTCTTTTTACGTTAACCACCTCTAAACTATTATAAAATTGATTTACTATCTCGGAAACATTCATGGGAGCGTGCTCAACAACTCACCAAAGTTTCATCGCAATGAAATGAATGGTAGATGAACTCATACGGGTCTGTTTAGAAACGATTCGAGCGCCGTCACCCATTTGTTGAATATACTCGTACGCTACCTATTGTAAAATAGATTTACTAAGTCGAATACCTTCCCCAGGCGTGTACACAACACTCATCAAAATTTCATCGCAATCGGTAGATGGCCTATGAACGCATTACATACGGGAATTCATTTAAACGATTCGCGCACCGTCACTCTTTTGTTGAATCTACTTGTGCACCACCCATTGAAAAATGGATTTTGCTAATTCATAAACCTTCGCAGGACTGTACTAAATTCACCAAAGTTTTATCACAATCGGATGAATGGTATATGAACGCATACGGGACTTTTTAGAAACGATTTGTGTGCCGACGCTCATTTGTTGAATCCACTCGTGCGCTATCTATTGTAAAGTGGATTTACTAAGCCACAAACCTTCCCGGATGTGTACACAACATCTCACCCAAGTTTCATCGCTATCGTACGAATGTTATTTGAACGCATACGGGACATTGTTGAAACGCTTCGCGTGACTTCGTCCATTTGTTGAATCTACCCATGCGCTACCTATGGTAAAATGGATTTACTAAGTCAGAAACCTTTCCGGGAGTGTACACAACAATTCACGAAAATTTCATCGCAATCGGATGAATGGTATATGAATGCATACGGGAATTTGTAGGTATGATTCGCGTGCCGTCGCACATTTGTTGAATCTACTCGTGCGCTACCTATTGTAAAGTGGATTTACTACGCCAGAAACCGTCCCAGATGTGTACACAACATCTCACCCAAGTTTCATCGCTATCGGACGAAAAGTATATGAACGCATACGGGACTTTTTTGAAACGGATCGCGCGGCGTCTCTCATTTGTTGAATACACTCGAGCGCTACCTATTGTTAAGTGGATTTACTACGTTAGAAACCTTTCTTGAAGCGTACCCAACATATAACCCAAGTTTCGTCGCAATGGGATGAATGGTATATGAACGCATGAGGGACTTCGTTGAAACAAACAAACGCCATTTAGTTGAAACAACTCGCGCGCCATCTATTGTAAATTGGATTTACTATGTCTATGACGTTCCCGGGAGTTTGCACAACAACTCACCAAAATTTGATCGCAATCGGATGAATTGTATATGAACGCATCGCCAAAACTCATTTGTTTAAACTACTCATGCGCTATCTATTGTAAATTGGTTTAACTATGCGTATAACCATCGCAGAAGTGTGATCAACGACTCACCAAAATTTGATCGCAATCGGATGAACGGTTTATGAACGCATACAAGACGAACAAACGAACATCCTTGTTTATATATATATACACGCTGTACCCAGCATGCGTTGCAATGCCAATCAAAGAAAGTTTCGGAGTTGTAATATTGTTTCTTGAAGTGCTTTTTGATACACAATATTTTTTTTCAATTTCCGTAAACTACCTCTAAGCTATCATAAAATAGATTTACTAATTTAGAAACATTCGTGGGAGCGTGCAAAACAACTTACCAAGTTTCATCGCAATCTGATGAATGGCATATGAACGCATACAAGATTGTGTAAACGATTCGTGTGCCGTCACTCATTTGTTAAATCTACTCGTGTGCTACCTACTGTGAGATGGATTTACTAAGTGTACACAACAACTCATCAGTTTCATCGCAATTGCTGCATGGTATACGAACGCATACGGGATTTTGTTGAAACGCTTCACGCGTCGTCACTCATTTGTTGCATCCACTCGTGCGCTATCTATTGTGAAATGGGTTTACTAAGTCGAAAACCTTTCCAGGCGTGTACATAATATCTCATTAAAGTATCATCGCAATCGGATGAATGCCATATGAACGTATACGGTATTTTGTTTAAACGATTCGCTCCCCATCACTCATTTGTTGAATCTACACGTGTCCTACCTATTGTAAAATGGATTTACTAAGTCAGATAACTTTCCTGGAGTGTACACAACAAAACACAAAAATTTCATCACTATCGCACGAAAGGTCTATGAACGCATACAGGATTTTTTTGAAATGCTTCGCACGTCGTCGCCCATTTGTTGAATATACTCGTGTGCTACCTACTGAATGATGGATTTACTAAGCCAGAAACCTTCCCTGGAGTGTACACAACGTCTCACCCAAGTTTCATCGCTCTCGGACTAATGGTATATGAAGACATACGGGACTTTGTTGAAACTCTACGCGCGTCGTCGCTCATTTGTTAAATCTACTCGTGCGCTACATATTGTATAATGGATTTACTAAGCGAGAAACCTTCCTTGAAGTGCACAAAACATTTCACCCAAGTTTCATCGCTATCGGACGAATGGTATATGTACGCTTATGGGACTTTGTTGAAACGCTTAGCACGTTGTCCATGATTAGTTGAATATACTCGTACGTGCCTATTGTAAAGTAGATTTACTAAGAAAGAAACATTCCCTGAAGTGTACACAACATCTCACCCTAGTTTTATTGAATCGGACGAATGGTATATGAATGCATACGGGACTGTGTTGAAACGCTTCGCGTATCGTTGCTCATTTGTTGACTCTACTCGTGCGCTACCTACTGTGAAATGTATTTACTAAGTTAGAAACCTTCACGTTAGTGTCCACAACATCTCACCCATGTTTCATTGCTATCGGACGAATGGTATATGAACTAATACGGGACTTGGTGAAACGCTTCGCACGTCGTTGCTCATTTGTTGAATCTACTCGTGCGCCGCCTATTGTAAAGTGGATTTACTAAGCCAAAAAGCTTCCCTGAAGTGTACACAACATCTCACCCAAGTTTCTTTGCTATCGGACGAATGGTATATGCATGCATACGTGTCTTTGTTGAAACTCTTCGCGTGTCGTCGCTCATTTGTTGAATCTACTCGTGCGCTACCTCTGTGAAATGTATTTACTAAATTAGAAACCTTCACGTTAGTGTCCACAACATCTCACCCAAGTTGCATTGCTATGGGACGAATGGTATATGATCTTATACGGGACTTTAGTGAAACGCTCGCGCGTCGTTGCTCGATTGTTGAATCTACTCGTGCGCTGCCTATTGTAAAGTGGATTTACTAAGCAAAAAACCTTCCCTGAAGTGTACACAACATCTCACCCAAGTTCCATAGCTATCATACGAATGGCATATGAATGCATACGGGACTTTGTTGAAACACTTCCCGTGTCGTCGCTCATTTGTTGAATCCACTCGTGCGCTACCTATTGTAATATGGGTTTACTAAGCCAGAAACCTTCCCTGGAGTGTACACAATATCTCACCTAAGTTTCATCGCAATCGGATGAATGGTGTACGAAAGAATACGGGACTTTGTCGAATAGCTTCGCGCGTCGTCGGTCATTTGTTGAATCTACTCATGCGCTACCTATTGTAAAATGTATTTACTAAGCCAGAAACCTTCCTTGGAGTGTACACAACATCTGATCAAAGTTTCATCGCGTCCCTTGAATGGTATATGAACGCATAGGAGACATACCCACACACCCACAGACAGACAGACAGACAGACAGACAGGCAAACTATCACGTAACATTGATTTTTTAAATATATAGATAAATAAATTTGGCCTACAGAAACATTGAACTTACCTTTCGGTCCTATAACGAATCTGTGCATTTATACAACCAAGACTAGTCGAGCTTGGTCAAACGAAATCGTCTAAAATCATTGTTGTCCTCATAATAATCAGTTTTCACGTCCTTCATTAAGCATCATCAGCATTTAGGAAACCCATAAAATTACGGATAATAATTATTGCTGGCATATTGACGATGTTTATAATCTGCTGGCGTTAAGATCATAATAGGAAGTCTGGCAGTTATGCAGTTTACGCTCCGGTAAAGTTCACTGCCTGTTATGGCTTATTTTACAGTCAGTTTGACGCTAACCGGGCATCGTATGAATCAGGTTCCAGTAAACTTGCCGTAAAAATGTCATTATGAATTTAACCGGAGATTGTAAGAACGGGCCTATGGAGAAGTGCATATCTTTGAGAAGAACGTTAAGGGCTGTAGTTTCCCGTTGATTTCAGCCGTGTAGCAGTGCACAGATTAGATATTATTTTACTAATAGCAGTAGTGCCCGGCTTCGCCCGGTGGATTAATTTGTTTTATGGATGATAATGAATACTACTACAGAACTGGCACATAATACTTAAACCAACAGAAAAAATATTTTTAAAAATATAACTTTTTGTGGTGGTGGTGGTGGTGGTAGTGTGGGTGATACGTAGTACAGTATAATGGACGCAACATTCAGGTAATTTTCCCGTAATGATAATGAAAATAAAGAATAGAGAAACGGCTATTTACTAACTACAGTACAGACACATGTAATTTACAATCGTATTGAAAAATGTGATTAGAGAGAGGATTATGTGACATAAATGACACTGCATAGGGCCTTTATCTCATTGGCTGTTAGAAAAGTAGAGATCAATAGTGTCGTCTTTTGTCGCATATTGCCGTATGAAGATAATCGGAGCACTTCGGAAAACTTCGGCTGTCCCGAGCTCCAGAGGTAGCAATGTGTTACCTCTATGAACAGCACCAAAACCATCGCACTTATACAGGGGCATAATATTTTCATGATGATAACAGTTTTAAGCAGCCTAAGAAATCTTCTTGCAATAATTACTGCCCGTGACTCCAATTTATAAGCAGCGCAAGATGTAACTATTTTCGCAGCTCTGGTAAGGGCGACGTGATGCAGCCAGCATTGCCAGCCAACAATAGAATTATTAAAATATTCTTACAGTTACACTACTACGGACCTTAAAACGTGGTATTCAAGTTCATTTTGTGTGTTGTTCTAAATGTAGGGAATGGAAAGAGTTGTCCAAAACACAGTTGGTTCAGATCGGTGAAACGGTGTAGAATTGTATAAACAATAATAATACTTTTATTGCAGCCAAATGGCCATACATTTTAAATTATTCAAGTAATTTCAAGTTTATGTTCTGGTGCCATGGTTTGCATATTCTGTAATTGATTGTTGTTGTTTTTTTTTGCCCAATTCTATGTGTAAGCGTTCACATGTTTGTCCGCATAAGTTGCACTCACACGTCTCATCGTGGTATGATGTGTGCACACAGATGAGATGATGGAATCCGTGTATCGCTATTCCAGTAAACACGTGCCTCATCTCAAAGCTGGATGTGGTCCATGTCCGATCTACCATGGCCCCCGCCCCATAATACTCTGGGGGTACTTCTTCTCTTCTTGCTTTTAATGTTGATAATAGATTTTCCGAGGCTCTAGTGCTGGCGTCGATAAGGAATGTTTGTCTTGCGAGGAGGTAGACGTGTCTGGAACGTGTAGTCTTTGACACTCCTAGTGCTCTTTCGATGTATAATGCTTTTACCTGTTCTAATACGGATAGGTTATTCTCGGTGAGATGCGACTATATGACTATATGACTTCTATCCCATACGTTAGTATGGACATTATTTTAACCCTGTTTCTGAGTTGAGGGATTTAATGTAGCCGATCTCATGCATCGCCCTTGCAGCTTGCGTTGTTTTCTCAGTTATATACTTCGTGAAACATTTATCGCTTGTTTGCAGCGTGATGCCTAGATATTAAAAATCTTTTACGATGTTTATTGTCGTCTTTTTGATGCTGATATTCCCCAATGCTGGAGCCTTTCCTCCTGGTCTAAGACCATCATTCTGTCTTAGATATGTTGATCTCGAACTCATGCTTGGTGCACCATTTCTCTTTATCATTTGTAGTGTCCTGAAGTTCAATGATGTCTGTTGATCCAACCACTATATCGTCGGCGTACGAGTATGCTCCTATGTCCTCTCTTTGGGTTATTCGCATTAGATCTTCTGCTGCTAGAGTGAATAGTAGAGGGCTTAGTGGATCTCCCTGCAGTACTCCATTTGTTTGGAGTATCGACTGTGAGACTGAAAGATTTTCCGAGACTCTTACTTTGTTCCATTGGAGTATGGAGCTTGTACTTCTCATCTATATATTGTTCTTGCCTAGAGTCCCTTCTAGTTTCTTTATCACCAAATTTCTGTTTACCAAATCAAAAGTATTAGTGAAATCTATGAAAATGGCGTAAAACCTTTCCTTTCTGTTAAGGGCTTCCCAGATGTCATTTAACAGCAGTTCTATTGCAGTTAGAGTCGATCCACCTTTTCTAAACCCGAATTGGTTTTCTCGAAGATGGTCGTTGATTGTTTCTTTTATTCTCTCAGTTATTATTTTTGAAAATATTTAAAGGGGATATTCTCCAACGCAATGCCTCTGTATTTAATGGGGTCTTTGGGATCTCCTTTTCCTTTATACAGCATTTTGATTATGATTCTCTCCACCTCTCTGGTATTGATGCTGTCTCTACGCATTTATTATATAGTTTCGTCCAAATACGTACTAGTAGATGGAAAGTGTCCTTTATATATTCACTATATATCCCGTCTGGTCATGCAGATTTTCTGTTCATTGTACCTGCGATGACGAATTGGATCTCACTATCAATCAGTGGGGTCTATTCAGTAGGTAATTGCAGGCCGTTTTCCTGTGTGGGTTTTGGTGTATCTTTTATTCCTTCTATGTTAAGAATGCTACTGAAAAGAGATTTCCATTCTTCTATGTTTATATAGTGCGTCTGCGCTTGCTTCCTTGGACGTAGTGCAATAAATGGATCTCCTGTAGCTTCTTCTTCTTCTATTCGCTTGCCTTCTTATTTCCAATACATCATCTTTTTCCCTCTTAGTAGCTCCTTGTAACAACTTCTCTTCTTATTGTACTCTTGGGTGAGTGTATGATTCGCAATGTTCAATCTTAGCTGGTGTAGGCTGTCCACTACCTCTTTCCTTGACAGATAGCATTCCTGGTCGAACATATGTTTTGCTTTTCTCTTCATTCTAGGTCTTGCGGCTTATGTTAGAAGTTCTTCTATAGCTTGCACCGCTTCCTCCAATCTTGATTCTTCTATTAATGATCCCATTTGTTCTATCTGTTCTGATCGTTCTTCTACTATCCGGACGTCTATTTTCCTTGAGGGTTGATGTTTTACTTCGATCTGTATTTCTTTCCATTCTCCTTGAAGCTTAATTTCTATTGGTATATGTTTCCGTAATGGGGTGTGATGTGCTGTCCATACAGGGGGTTATTTCCCCTTTAATTTGGCCTCTTATCAATGCGATATCTATTGTACTTTTGCCATTGTGGTAAATATATGTTGGTACAGTACTATTGTTTAATAGGCAGATGCCTTCTTCATGCAACTGTTCCATGACTAGTTTAGTTTTGTAGTTTTCTTTATCAAGCCTGCAATTTAGGTCTCCTGCGATGATTAGAGGTTTATCCTGCTTACTTTCAATGATAAAAAAGGAAGACTGTAGTTTTACGTGACCGTGAATCTTGTGATTATGAGCCACGGGACCTCCTTTTTACGTGGAATCCGAACCACAGGACATGGCATTTCACTTCGAAAATCTCACATGCATTGACCGGGAATTGAACCCGGACCGCCTTGGTGAGAGGCATACAGCTAGACCGCTGAGCCACACTTTCAATGATAAGTTGGCCTAACTCGTCTATTATATCCATAGCAGTTGTATTCGGTTGAAAGTAAGCCGAAATAATTGTAATATATTTCGTCTCAATTAGCATGGTGTGATCTTGCTTGAAGGTCAAGATTATTGGGGTGAGCCACGGCTTGAGGAGAACGGTCTACCTCTTCCTCCTTGCTTCGCATGCAGATGTACTGTATACTATAGTATTTCGCATGCTGTCATTGATCCATGAGGAAAGTTTCCGTAAGTATTGTTATGTCGAATCCTTCTAGGCAGTCTTCTGGTGCCATACTCGTTGCATTTTTTAAACCTTCTATATTCCATAGCATTATCTTGATACTGTTCGTCTTTCTTTCTCTCTGTACTTCGTGTTCTTGTTCTCTGACTGACTCGTACCTGTCTAATTCGAGCGATACCCCGGAGTCGCTCCGAATGAACCGAAAGCAGCTGATGGTTGCTCCTGCTGGCCAGAAATGTGAATTATTTACTATTTCTAGGTACTTTAGAGGTATTCCTACCTTGAAAAATTTCGTGTTATATCTCGATACCTTAGCCTCGCAATTAACGTTTCCTTCGATTTCCTTCTTGGCAAGGAATATCCTTATTGCCTCTATTGTGGTTTCCAGTCTTATTCTTCCTACGAACAGCCAAGTCATTTTGTCTACAGCTTGTAAATCCTCGTCTCCTGATCCAGTGCCGGTCACAGTAGCTTGTTTCCTTCTCTGGGATACCAGCCTCCATTGCTCTTCAGTTGTTGTATCCGTTGACCTTGCCTGTTCTTGATTTTGGATCGATCCGCATGTTTGCAATGGAGAGTAAACTTCCTTTGTGTTGTAGTTCTCAATTCTTTCACCCTCCCCCCATGATGGCGTTGGGTCGCTTACAAAAATTGGCGTAAGACGGACGCTTCTCAGTGAGGTTGGGAGTATGCAGTTTCGTATTTCCTTGTTGTAGATTTGAGTTCTGTTGCTTTGTGATTGCAATTTCCTCTTTAATCATCTTCCTGATATTTTGTGTGAAGTTTTCCATCATTACTTTCAGAAGTTGGGTTACGTTTTCCATTATTTTGTCATCCAGTACCTCGCATGTCCCAGCGTTTTGGTAGTTCGGCAGTATCCCGACAGATGTCTGTATATGGTGGCAGCCGCTTGTTGCTATAAATAACAGACAGACAGACGAACAAACCAACATTGAACTTTATATATAGGTATATGCTATACAGTTGACTACACCGCTCGGCCTTGACCGTGTTTTATAGCACAAATTTGGGATTTACACGCTAACCGTTGGAGATACACGAAAGGACCTTTCGGATAGAAAATTAAATTTTAAACCTCGTATATGCCATCAAAAGTTTGCTAATTCTTAGCGTTATCTTTTTACTTGAAATGGAATTCAGAAATTTTGAAACCAATGGGTGTAGTGACGTCACTAAACTGGTCGCCATCTTTAAATAGTGCAAAATATCGATATCAAAAGTAGTATATATATTAACCAGGTACATCCATACAAAATGTCATGTAAATCGGACCTGTGGTTCTTGCGTGATTGAGTAATATACAGACACACAGACACACACCATCTCATATTTAT
The DNA here is from genome assembly GCA_946902985.2 of Meconema thalassinum. Classification (NCBI taxonomy): domain Eukaryota; kingdom Metazoa; phylum Arthropoda; class Insecta; order Orthoptera; family Tettigoniidae; genus Meconema; species Meconema thalassinum. The sequence goes on from OX336398.1 coordinate 212,007,666, forward strand.
ATATTACTATGATTGTTGTAAATGTCTCTACCATCTCAGGGAAAAGTGAAGCATGGCTAATATTCTGTACTGTTACTCCCCTTCAGAAAGAAATATTAAAATCTAACCAATTACGTATCATATCAAAGTTCGACCATTAGCACCCATAATTCACCACCTACGTTAGTAAACATATATTACGATCAAACTTACATCACTAATCAAATAAAAAATGTGCCACATAAAACTGGCACGACAGCCCTCTGTCTGAAGAAGTTTTCCCCATTCTTTCCTGTTAAGTGCTGAGCTCCTCCAATTCTTGATCCCGATTATCTTTACATCCTCTCTCACTCCATCTTCCCACCTTAGCTTTGGTCATCCGACTTTCCTGGTTCTTTCTGGCATTGCATTCAATATCCTCTTTATAATTCTGTCATTAGCACGCGTCACATGTCCTGCCCACTCCAACCTTCTGATCTTTATATATTTTACAAAATCTGGTTCATTGTATAAATCACTAGCTGAAGTACCCGTGCTTCGCTACGCGTCATAAATAAATTAAAATGTGAAGGTGACAGTTAAAACAGGGGACAGGCGAGGTGCTGCGCAGAGGGAGATTAAGGATGGAACATTTTGTCCAACTACACCGTTCGGCGTTGACCGTGTTTTATAGCACAATTTTAGCTCTTTCTCGCTAACCGTTGGAGATACCTTTCGGAGAGAAATTGTAATTTTGAACCTCGTATATGCCATCAAAAGTTTGCTATTTCTTAGCGTTCACTTTTTATTTGAAATAGAAATATGAAAGTTTGAAACCAAAGGGTGTAGTGGCGTCACTAAAATGGTCGCCATCTTTAAATAGTGCAAAGTATTGAAATCAAAAGTAGCCTATATGTTAACCAGGTAAATCAGCTACTTCCATATAAAATTCATGTAAGTCGGACCAGTGGTTCTTGCGTGATTGAGTAATACACAGACACACACCATCTCATTTTTAGCCTCGCTTCGCTCGCGTCATAGTCGTGTTATATTGTTATTCAATGACATGCAGGTTTAACCCCGTTAACACCCCTTTAGAACCAGAATATCCAAAAATCCCTCCTTAGTAGACTTTTTCGACACACAACAAACATATCCCCTTCTTCTAACTTTAATAGTTCTGATTGGTCGATGAGAGTGAACATCCAAAAATCCTTCCTCAGTGGACGTTTTTTTTCCTGAATTTCACCCCTCCCCATAGGCCCCTTCAATTGGATTCGTGAAAAAAAAAACGGTCGAACACCTACTAATTTTAATTATTTATTCATTTATTTATTTATTTTTAAGCTGATTGAAACTCGGAGAAAATCAAACTCCTCGCCTATGTCGTTTAAGAGATACACACTCCGTTATGAATCTTTCAACCCCCACTTTTCATCCCTTTCACCTCATAATATACACCACATCGAGAAAACATTAGACATGTGTCAGCTTATTTTTAATGATTAGTATATATGCCAAGTATCACATCCCCAAATGAAACCACTCATGAGATATTGTTATTCAATGAAATGCACGTTTACCCCCTTAACACCTCTTTAGAACCTGAATATCCAAAACTCTTTCCTTAGTGGACGTTTTCGACATACAACGATCTTATCCCCAAAATTTCTGTTTCAAACTTCAATAATTTTGGCTGGGCGATGATGAGTGAGTGAGTCAGTCAGGACATTTTCTTTCATTTATTTTTGAGAATTTCACCCCTCCCCATGAGCCCCTTAAACTGGATTTATGAAAAAAAAACGGTCGAACACCTATTTACTTATTTAAAGCTGTATTCCCCCTGAGTTTGATGAGTGAGTAAGTGAGTCAATCAGTTAGGACACTTTCTTTCCTGTTTTTTTCCCCCCGAATTTCACTCCTCCCCATGGGCCCCTTACATTGGATTTATGAAGAAATGGTCGTACACTTATTTACTTATTTTTAAGCTGCTTTTCCGCTGAATTTCAAACTTATCGCCTATGTTGAATAAGAGATACAGTACACGCTGCGTTAAGAATCTTTCAACCCCAAATTTTCTCCCCTTTCACCTCATAATATACACCATATCGATAAACCCTTTGACATATGTCTGCTTATTTTGAATGCTTAGTTTATATGCCGAATATCACATCCCCAAATGAAACAACTCGTGAGATATTGTTATTCAATGAAATGCAAGTTTAACCTCTTAACACCCCTTCAGAACATGAATATCCAAAAATCCATCCTTAGTGGACTTTTTCGACATACAACGAACATATCCCCAAAATTTCAAGTTTCTAACTGCAATAGGATTGCTGGGGGATGATGAGTGAATATCCAAAAATCCTTCCTTAGTGGACTTCTTTCCCCAGAATTTCATCCCTCCCCATGAGCCCCTTAAATTGGATTTATGAAAAAACGATCGAACACCTATTTACTACTTTTTCAATCTGATTTTTCTCCCTGAGATTCTTACTTTTTGCCTCTGTCTTTTAAGAGATACTTGCTCCGTTAAGAATCCTTCAACACTCACTTTTCACACATACACCTCATAATATACACCACATCGAAAAACCCTCAGACATGTGTCTTCTTATTCTTAATGATGAGTTTGTATGCCTAGTATCCCATCCCAAAGGAAACCAATCGGGAGATATTGTTATTCAATTAAATGCAAGTCTACCCCTTAACATCCCTTTAGAACCTGAATATCCAAAATTCCTTCCTTAGTGGACGTTTTCGACATACAACGAACATAGCCCCTTAATATCATGTTTCCAACTTCAATAATTTTGACTGGGGGATGATGAGTGAGTAAGTCAGGACATTTTCTTGCAATTATTTTTCAGAATTTCACCCCTCTCGTGAACCCCTTAAATTGGATTTATGAAAAAAACGGTCGAACACCTATTTACTTATTTTTGAGCTGCTCTTCCCCCCTGAGTTTGATGAGTGAGTGAGTTAGGACACTTTCTTTGTTGTTTTTTCCCCCAGAAATTCTTCCCTCTCCAAGGGCCCCTTAAATTGGATTTATGAAAAAACGGTCGAACACCTATTTACTTGTATTTTAAGCTGTTTTTCCCGCCGAATTTCAATCTTCTCGCCTATGTCGTTTAAGAGATACACGCTCCGTTAAGAATCCCTCAACCCCCAATTTTCACCCCTTTCACCTCATAATATACACCACATCGATAAACCCTTAGACATATGTCTGATTATTTTAATGATTAGCTTATATACCGAATATCACATCCCCAAAGAAACAACTCATGAGATATCGTTATTCAGTGACATGCACGTTTACCCCCTTAACACCTCTTCAAAACCCGAATAACAAAAATCATTCATTAGTTGACGTTTTCGACATACAGCGAACATATTCCCAAAATTTCATGTTTCTAACTTTAGTAGTTTTCGCTAGGCGTGATGAGTGAGTGAGTCAGACAGGACATTTTCTTTCAATTATTTTTACCAGAATCTCACCCCTCCCCATGGGCCCCTTAAATAGGATTGATGAAAAAACGCTTGAACACCTATTAAATTACTTTTTAAGCTGTCTTTTTCCCCTGAGTTTGATGACTTAGTGAGTTAGTCAGTCAGTTAGGACACTTTCTCTACTTCCCCCCCCCCCCAGAATTTCACCCCACCCCATTGGCTCCTTAAATTAATTTATGAAAAAAACGGGGGAACACCGATTTACTCATTTTTAAGCTGATTTTTTTTTCGCTGAGTTTCAAATTTCTCGCCTATGTCATTTAGGAGATAGGCCAACACGCTTCATTAGGAATCCTTCAACCCCCAATTTTCACCCCTTTCACCTCATAATAATACACCACATCGAAAAACCCTTAGACACATGTCTGCTTATTTTAAATGATCAGTTTATATGTCGAGTATCACATCCACAAATGAAACCACTCGTGAGATATTGTTATTCAATGAAATGCAGGTTTAACCCCCTTAAGACCCCTTTAGAACCTGAATATTCAAAAATCCTCCCTTAGTGTATGGTTTTGACATACAACGAACATATCCCGAAAATGACATGTTTCAAACTTCAATATTTTTGGCTGGGCGATGATGAGTGAGTGAGTAAGTCAGGACATTTTCTTTCAAATTTTTTCTTCAGAATTTCACCCCTCCCGATGAACCCCTTAAATTTGATTTATCAAAAAACTGTCGAACACACTTATACTTATTTTTAAGCAGTTTTTCCCCCTGAGTTTGAATAGCGAGTGAGTCAATCGGTTAGGACACTTTCTTTCCTGTTTTTACCCAGAATTTCACCCCTCCCCATGGGCCCCTTAAATTGGATTGATGAAAAAACGGTCAAACACCTATTTACTTATTTATTTATGCTGATTCTCTTCCGCTGAGTTTCAAACTCCTCGCCTATGTCGTTTAAGAGATACAGGCTCCGTTAGGAATCTTTCAACCCCCACTTTTCACCCCTTTCACCTCATAATATACACCACATCGAAAAAGCCTCAGACACATGTCTTCTTATTAGCCTATTTTTTATTTTGAAAAAAAAAAGGCTTATGAGATCACCTTTTGTCCGTGTGTGTGTGCGTGTGTGTGTGTGTGTGTGAGGCGTGTGTGTGTCCCCCTAATAAAATCTAAACGGCTGGAGCGATTTCAGTGAAACTCGGTAAGTTCATAGCACTATTCCCGGCGACCTCGACCGTGCCCTTTAAATTTTGTTACGTCTCACCAATCCAACATGGCGGCTGTGCGAAATACTTCACTAGCATTCAATATCTCCGAAACTATTACCGATATCGCCCTGAAATTGTGTACGGTGATAAAGGGCACTACTAGAAATTCACCTATGGGACTTTCAAAAAGCTGGTGACTACAAAGCCAACATGGCGGCCAAGCGAAGTTGAGACTTTTAAATAGACGTTTCTCGCGATTTAACAATCCAAACGTAATGAAACTTCCTACAGCAAATGTTCATACTCATTGCAATGCACTGGAGTCTAATTTAGTTCAATTGTTTACATAACCTCAAAATGGCGCCTGTGCGAAATATTTCACTGACATTCTATATCTCCGAAACTATTACAGATATCACCCTGCAATTTTGCACGGTGATAAAGGGTACAGATACAAGTTTATCTATGTATATTTCATAAACCTGTAAAGTACAAAACGAACATGGCGACCAAGCGAATTTGAAATATTTTAATAGACTTTTCTCGTGAGTTAACTCTCTGAGCGCAGTGAAATGTGGTACAGTAAATGATTTTGCAGATTGTAATGCACTGCCATCTAATTTAATTCACTTGTTTACATAACCTCAAGATGGCGGCTGTGCGAAATTTTAAAATTAAGTTTTTATTTCTTGTGTCGTAATCATGCGATCGAAGTGAAAGTGTGAATAATGAACCTAGGCAATAATTGTCCTTGAATCGTACATAACTCTATGGCCTATACATATAAAAATCCTAAATGGCGAGCTTCCGAAATATTTAGACGGTTCTCAATATCTATGAATCTCTTACAGCAACTAAAGTGATTTTTTTTTATGTTCATAGAGACTATGAACATATGTTCACCTATAGGACTTTCAGTAACCTGGTGAGCACAAATCCAAAATGGCTGCGACGCGAAGTATAAATATTTAAAAGGACGTTTCTCGCGAATTAACTATCCGAGTGCCGTGAAACGTTGCACGTTAAATGCTTATACAAATGTTGATCCACTGGCATCTAATTTATTTCAATTGTTTGCCTAATCACAAGATGGCTGCTGTGCGTAATTTTAAAATCTCATTTTTACTTCTTGTGTTCTAATCATGCGATTGAAGTTTGAATACCACACTTACACAATAATCTTAATGCAATAGTACAAAAATAAAAAACCAACCTGGCGACCATCTGAAATATTTAGACGGTTCTCAATATCTACGAATCTGTTACAGCAATTAAACTGAAATTTTGTATGTTGATAGAGGCAATTAACATGAGCAGGATATATGAAAATAGGCTGTATAGTTTTTCACGGAACTACTTGTTTTTAATGATGAGTTTATATGCCGAGTATCACATCCCCCAATGAAACCAATCGGGAGATATTGCTATTCAATGAAATGCAGGTCTACCCCTTAACACCCCTTTACAACCTGAATATCCAAAAATCCTTTCTTATTGGGCGTTTGTGGCCCTTGAGGAAGCTGCATACCAAATTTCATTCCAATCCGTTGGGTGGTTTCTGAGATTTCGTGATGAATGTGTGAGTGAGTGAGTGAGTGAGTGAGTGGTATTTGACAAATATCTAGTAGATAGTGTCAAGTCTTTGTTATGCTATACTCGGTTGGCAGTGCTGTGTGAGCAGTTGAGTAACTAACGGGATTTCAAGTAAAGATCCTCATTTTCTAAACCGGTAGTGCAGAGTGCAACTCGGATCCATTCGGCCGTGTTTCGACTCGAGCTATGTTGCCATGGAAACTATCTGCCTTGCCATTCCTTCGTGAGTATATTTTATGATTTGATTAGCCTGTGCTTGAGTGCAAAAGGGCCGAAATCTGAAGAATGAAAAAGACTATCGAAAATTCATGTAGCCTGCGGTTCCTTCTGGGTCCTAAACTATGTGTATGCAAAATTTGGTTGAGATTGGTGAAACGGTGTAGATTTGTATACGGAACCAACCCACCCACCCACATACATACGTACAGACATTCACTTTTATATATAAGAAGATAGAGTTCATGTTATATCTTCTTCTCCATTCACCGTTTTCCTCCACTGGCCCAAAAATTTACCTCAAAATCTTTCTTTCAAAATTACCAAGTTGTCTTCCATTAGATTTTGAGAGTGTCCAGGTCTCAGTACCATATGTTAATACAGGCTTTACTAAACCTTTATACCCTTGGACTTTAGATTTCCTGAACAACAGCTTGGACTTCAGATGCTTTCTGAGGCCATGATAACACTTGTTAGCAGACAGTATACGCTTCTGGATTTCAGAGCTAGCATTGTTCTTGGAATTAACTTCTGATCCAAGATAGGTAAAGCTACGCACAACTTCAAACTTATACGAATCAATTGCTATGCATGTGGAGCCAGTAGGGTATTCTTTCTTGGTTACGGACATATACTTAGTTTTCTCTTTATTTATCAGTAGATTCATCTTTCTTGCTGCTTAAAACTTTATTAAGCATCTGTAAATCTTCTAAAAATAGTTTTAAGATACTGACATATGATGGTGAATCCTCCATTTTTAGCCTACTTCGATTTTTGTAAAAATATGAAACTAGACTCATGAGATCTACACGGGCCAAAGTTTGTCAGTCTGTCTGTGTGTGTGAGTGTGTATATCAGTTCCCCCTATCAATTAAAACATGAAGAAACTGAATTGAACCAAATGTGGTACGTGGCTAGCACTAGCAAAGGACATCTAAATGTCATGTTTTATATCGCCACCACCTTGACGGAAACGGAATGGCAGCCACTCAAATGTTCAAAGCTTAAATCAAATTACGACTAATCTAATCATCTGATCTCTACCAAAGTTTGCAACAATGTAGAAAGAGTCTTTTGCCTACACTAGAAGGTCATCATAAAAAAAAGTTTGAAGATGGCGGTCGTATATGTGTGCATACCTATACGCGATATCAATATTGATATCCTTTTAGGAATGTACTGAACAAAATAATACAAATTAAGAATCAAATGGTTTATAAAAATGTCAGAAAATGCTAATGAAATCGTTCTTTTTAAGACAAAATATGCTATACAGTTACACTAAAACAGTTGTTAACGTAATACTAGTATCAGCCATGCACCAGGTTAGCGTCTTTAACTCTAAACCTGGTGGTTCGTGGATGAAAACCAAACGGGTTCATCTTTTTACTTCATTCTTCTTGGTATTTGTTGATTTATCACTACTCATACGTTGTAATGTTAAGCATATATAGTTTGTATTTGCAATGGAAAATATAATGTATACTTATAACACCACATATTTCAACACTCGTATACAGCGATTAAAATTCGTCGTCCTTGATCCACGGTACAGACTGTTGTTGTTGTTGTTGTTGTTGATTCATTAACGGATTTGCGGCATCATGGTCACGAAGCCTCGTGTACTAGGGTGTGTGAGTGGAAGTAGTCTGATAACTTGTGTCACTGTGATGTCTGTACTAGTGTGTGTGCTTGTAAATGAGGAATGATTTGGGTAGGAAGCTGTTGTTGTTGTTATTTCATTTGAGAGGCTGAGACATCAAGGTCATTACGCCCGTGTACTTGGGTGAGTGTTGAATTTTGTCTGATAACCTGTGTTATTGTGATGGATGTATTGGTGTGTGTATTTATAATTTAGGTGAGGGTTCAATCAAAGTGTAATATAGTACGTTATATTACAACAAGCTACTACAACCAACATTCAATTATACTCCTTGAAAAGGACAAAGAGTTATAATTATACCCAAGCATTTAGCAGAAAGTAGGCTATATGTTCCTTACTGAACATCTTGTTATTTTTACTTCCGGCCAATGACCACTTCAATCCGTCTGTATCACCACTTGAGAGAGCGCGGTGGGCCTTTTACCTATGGGTGGACGCCATTTGCAGGAGGTGCTAACGGAAGGAGGTACGCACGAGGAGAATCTTCGCAGAAGTTTTTAAGAGATGGTGTAGCGCCTTCGAGAAAGTCCCACAAAATAATACTTAAGTCTCGTAACGTCTGGAATTGCCACTCCATCTCAAGGGATCGAGACTGTATTTCCAAACGTATACGAGATGCCACGTAGTTCAGTGACATGTGTTTGACAGTGCAGTCAGTCAGTCAACCAAGTGGGCTGCAATGAATAAGTAAGTCAGTCGAGTGTGACTTAGCAGTTGTATGTTTATTAGTATGCAGGATAAATAAATAGTCAGTGTATAGGAGTATTTAGTTAATTGCTGAACGATGCCCTAGTTTCAGCGGGGTTAAGGCAAGAAGACACGAGAGGCAATCAGAGCGGGATTGCGTGTCCCTGGTAGTATATTATGTGACAGAGCGGTAATCCGTGCAGTTAGGAGTTTTGATGGAATGTTAAGAGATCCAGTGCACAGTTCGTGTGCTAGGATGACGAGTGTACATAGTTACTATAAAATAAACTTAGATTATTAGTAGGAGTGTTTCCTTTTCTGTAACATGATTTCTCTTTAGGCAGGAAATATGTGTCCCTGTGTGATTGAAAACCAGGTTTTGGGAGCCATTTTTCAACCTCCCAGAAAACCCGCATCTGCGTTCCTCCAGCTCTGATAGCGTATGTAGTTGCGTTCTATCAGGTCTGCGGGTGACGAGCAACTGCTCAGTCTAGAGTCGGGGGCGGCAGGCTTACGGACTACTGGACCCATCACTAGGCAAACTTGCGCGCCACAAGCTCGCAGTCGAGTCCGCACTGGCACAAACCAGGTTATTGTCCACGACCTCTGTTGTGCGGTTTGTGCCTCGCCTTTATATTGTACCCAGGGAACGCAGCTGCCTCTTCGCGCAGCCGCAACACAAGTTATTGTCCACGACCTCTGTTGTGCGGTTTGTACCTCGCCTTTATATTGTACCCACGAAACGCAGCCACCTCTTCGCGCAGCCGCAACACAGGTTTTGGTCCAGGACCTGAGCCAGCACCTCCAGCACAACCACAGGCTTCCATTTAACTTGCTGGACACACCACCCTCTGATCCTGGATTCATGAACCCGCAGATACCTCAACCCAAGTGATAGGGTTTTCCACCCATTAGAAACTGTTCCCATCACAAATAACTTATAAGTTCAGAATTCATCTCCTCAAACACATTCATACCAGATACCATATATATACTGAAATTCATTCAACAGTGAAAACTCTGAAAGAGAATGGTTAGTTTTTGGGCTGCTAAATAAAAACTTAACATCAGTATCCACTTATGTCAGACAATAACACAAATGTTCAATGACAAATATAAAAAGAGGGTAACTTATTATATGCCAACAATTTTAGTTTGCATTCACAAAATAACAATATTTCTCCTCATTCTGTTGTCTACTTACTCATTTGGATGATTTCTATTTGCATCCCTCTCGTCGTAGTGGATTTCTTCTTTTATAACCTAGCGACAAAAGGGAATCATTATTTTCTGAGGAATTATCTAACCATTCTAAAAAATTAATAACAAATAATGTAACTTTACAGCACAGCTCAACTTGAAGTGAGGATACATTAGCTATTTCATTGATTGAAATTACTTTCTTGCTTTAGTTAGTAAGTTATTGAGGCTTTAAGGGGCGGAACACCGACGTCATCTGCCCCTACTTTCTTATTCTCAAGCGTATCTTACTGCATTATAAAAGTCTTATGCTAAAAAAGCCATCCTTCCGTGATAGGTCTAATAAATCTAAGTGTGATAGAAAAATCTGGTGAAAAGAGCAATAAAGGAAGTAATAGGTTTAAGGGCTGGAAAAATAGTATGTGATAAGCAATTTGTAGCAGTAAGACTATACGGGGGTGACCCAACCTCTTATCCCAGTTCAGTCTCACAGGTCACTTACAAGTGTCTTGGCCCTCTACAGTTCTACCTGAGAGCTTTTAAGAATAAATCACACACTTTATCATACTAATATATAAAAATGAGATGGTGTGTGTGTCTGTCTTTCTGTCTGTCTGTCTGTGTGTTACTCAATAACGCAAGAACCACTGGTCCGATTTAAATGAAATTTTGCTTGGATGTAGCTGATTTACCATGTTTACATATAGGATACATTTAATTTCGATATTATGCACCATTAAAAATAACGACCATTTTAGTGACGTCACTACACCCTTTGGTTTCAAAATTTCATATGTCCATATAAAATAAAAAGAGAACGCTAAGAAATAGCAAACTTTTGATGGCACATACGAACTTCAAAATTTAATTTCCTATCCGAAAAGTCCTTATGACTTTTCGTGTATCTCCAACGGATAGTGAGTAAAACCCACATATGTGACGTCACTACACCCTTTGGTTTCAAAATTTCATATTTCCATTTCAAATAAAAAGAGAACGCTAAGAAATAGCAAACTTATGACGCATACAAAATCTTTAACATTTAATTTTCTATCCAAAAGGTCCTTATCACTTTTCGTGTATCTCCATTGGTTAGCGAGTAAAACCTAAATTTGTGCAATAAAACACGGTCAACACCGAGCGGTGCAGTACATAAAAATTAACGTTTGTATGTTTTTTCGCAATTTCTACGGAAATATCAGTCATTTACGCATTTAAGACTGTTTTTTATGGATGCGCTCGAAAATAATTTTTTGGTCTGTCTGTCTGTCTGTTTGTTTGTCTGTGGACAACTTTGTTCCCTTATAACTCGAGAACGGCTGGGTGTATCAACGTAAAATTTGGTGCATATATCCATCAGAGGCACGACACTAATCATTGATGTAACCCTTCGCTGTACCTCTCATAAAAGAGGGCCTACCCCCTTAAAATACATGCCGAAATAGGAGTAGAAGGACGAGACAAAGTTCATTTTCAGCCTCTCAATGTGAGATACAAAACTCGGGGGCTCTAAAGGGTCCCCGAAATCCGCATTTTAAGGCCCTAAAGCCAACCGTTTTTGAGATATTCCCAGAAAACTAATTTCATTTAATAAACTAATGAACGAATACAAGCCGGTAACCATGGCAACAGATTCTCAGAGGTCCATCTATTGCTGTAAGACGCAATGCAATTCCATTAATTACATTGGTGTGAAAGTTTGCAAACGGCTAGAAGGTTACCACGGAACCAAATTAAGCTGTATAATTCATCAATACGTATAATACGCTTAAGGGGGTCAAGGGGTACACTAGATTTTTTTAACGCGATTTACACCTGCGGGTGTGCTACTGTCCCCGTTATCCGGATAGTAGGCTGTCAGATATCCGTCCCCTCAATCGGATTGCCAATAATCAAACGCACCGGCACAGCTACATCAATGAAAATGGCACTGACAGATACTATCGAGATTAGAGCACAATAGTTAACCAGAAATTATTGTGGAACACACCAAAATCTACGGGGGTTCATACTTACCTTTTACTTACCTTTTAAATTTATCTCGGGGACTGGGTTGTCAACTGGATCACTTAAAGTATGCCCTCACAATAACCTCCACCATGATATTTAAAATGAACCAAAACGAAGACGAGAAACTTTAAACTGCATAATAATTTATTTCACATAAAGAATGAATTTAACAAAAATAAAACAACAAAATCCACGTGGCAATCAGAAGTCATTGTCCACATAACTATGTCCTCCTGTAGGACTGGTATACTCTACATACAATGTTTCAGCTTTCTCAAGCTCAAAATAACGTAAAAATAATAATGCACTTGGAATGGAAACGGGATTTGGGACGAGACACATATAGCAATTGTTTTGCGTGTTTATACATATCACATTTTATTTATAGCCACAAGGCTATTATGGAGACGTCCTTGGCCTCTATCATACAGTTGTCCGGACCAGCTGCAATGCACCTGCATCGTCAAAGTGGACTCACCCCTCCGTTCTACCCTAGCATAAGCGAGTTACATCAGAGCTTAGCTCTCCTTCAAAACACGTTAAATGTCCACATCTCAACTGAAATATTATCACGAAAATGTTTTAAATGCTCCATTCAAACACCAGTGGATTACTCCAACAATCCCAAATCATGATTAATTGTTCAATCCACATGTTTAATTAGCGTTGTTTAGAGTATAATAACAAAACTCTAAATGTTAATAACAAAAGTTCATTAATTATTTATAACAATAATAAATTGTTTATAACAATGTCAAACGACAATTGAAAATTTTATACACGCCTCTATTAATCCCTTTCATTACAAATTGTTATCAAAGATATTTACAAAATTATTTTACAATATTAAATATTGTTTATATTATTTATACAAGAAATACATTAAACAACACGTTTATCCGGTTGATAATTACTCAAATTGTGTTGATATAATCGACCAATGAAGGTTAGTTATATTTAACTGTCAAATTCAGGTTTAATAAGGTTTAATAATAATTATAATATTTGTGACGGTAACCTCCATTCAACATCTTTATCTCAAATTATTTAACACTCTTGTTAACTTTAACAGTATCTTCACATGAATAACTTTCAAAGAACCAGGACAATACATTCAGCGGAAAAATACTTCGCTCAAAACGCACAAAATTGCTCAACAATAGGCCCAGAATTCGTCATATATCTTAATATATATGGCATCAAAATCTTCCAAATTACATACAAAAACCTCCATTCATAAATTCAACAACTTCATTTATTACTGTGGGAACCTCCTTCATTATTCACGGGCATTACTCATCAGCGACTTTTACAGGTCCACTGAACTAACGATTATACATCCATTGTTCCTCTTCAAAAATTCTTATATTCATCAATTGTATTAATGTCTGTTATTATTTAACCTTCGTGGGTTTCATTTATGAATCGATATGAAGTAAAAATTTGCCAATCACAAATAAATTTAATAGCAAATACGATTAGACACTCCTCCCTGGTCTATCAAAATTGAGATTAATATCATCAAAGTAACGCAGTATAAAAATACTATCTTCAATCAAAGTTCATCTAAACTGCATAAATAGTCGAATAGAATACAATTAGACTGTGGAATGCAAACATTATTGTTCCAATCTATAATTGAGAAAAACTCCTATCAAATGTTCATTACTATAGTGTATTCAATAAATCGTAATCAAAGTTCATATTTCATAAAATTGTCTATAATGCAATGATAAATGTCTATGTTGCAATCATGTTCATAAGACGACTAGTATTTCAAAGATCGTCGATAACGTATTAGATTTTAACGCTCTAAAATCATTTAATCATTCTTCTTTCTTGATGACAGAAAATTGGTCAAAGAAATTTACTGAATAGAATTACTTTAATAAAATGACACGCTGTCTGAATTCAAATCTGCCATAGCAAATCGTTAACTTTACAGTCAAATCGTGACTACAAAAATATGCAAATTACTGAAAGAATCTAAATTATCAGTCTCAACTGATCCAAAATTATTTAACCATGCCAATGACATAACAATGTCTCAACAAATCGTAGAAAAAGGCATAAATCATCGAAGTGTACTGAGTACAGAAATATTAATCAAGAAAATGGGGCAAAAGATAGGACAGAAAATATGGGAAAATGGTTGCTCAGATATCGCTACATGACTCAAATAATACAAGAAACGTTCACGACTACCTTATCTGTTGATTGAAGTTCTAGAGGAAAGTTTTCAAAGAAAACTGCTGTTGGTTCCATTTCACCAGCGTGAAGATGTGCTCCGTCCTCGAACCTGGAATCAGCGTCCTCGGAGAATCGAACTGCTTCCTTCTCCGGAAATTGCACTGCTCCATGTATACGAAAGACATCCTTCTGGCAAAACTCTTCTTTATGAGCCGGGTCCACCCTGGCCTCTCTTGAAAGTTCCCTGAAGTTCCAGTCGTAATTCGCCATGAAGTTTATTGCAGTTATTTCCGCAGAAATATTCATAATCGTGGAGTATGATGATATTTCCACTGTCATTTGATATAATTCAGCGATGGATTCACGATGCATGAGTGTAGTTGGATGTTCACTACATGCTCGCTTTTGTAGAATGACGATTAACGAAGTTCCATGCTGTTACTTCACTCCATCGATATATGTCCCAATTGCATTAAAGCCTTAGCCTTCCATCTCAACTTCTGTTATAATCATTGAAAGCACTGCAAGATTATAATGTTCCATAGTAGAATGTATCGTTGTATTACCAAACGTATTCTCCAATATCACGGTTGTAACACGTGTCAGCCGTAGTGTATACTGTGGAAATTTAAAAGTGCCTCTCAGGTGGCGAGAAAATCACTTTTGTCTGCAGCCTTAAAATGTCAATATCTTTCAAAGTATAACTGTGAAATTGTTCAAATGTTCTACACACCTCAATGTTGTACTGCCCAATTGAATTATAATAAAGGCAGAAGTTAACTCTTTATATCTTATCTGGTAGAAACGTTAATGTGAGCGTTTCAACTTCACCTAGTTTCGAACAGCGTAAAATGGAACTGCTCCGTGTTCGTTCGATGCGCCGGGCTTTAACCACACGCTAAAGACAACTTGCTTCACTTATTCACTCGACAATGACTATCTGACATCTGAAATATATATGCGGTATCAGCGGTATGAGAGATTATGAGAGCTCCTCTCTTCTGTGCACGACCTTTTATCAACTTCTTAAGGGGCGTATCCATCCCTTCCATAGCCTGTTGCTCCGTCATTGATAGAAGTTTTAACTTTGGCTATACTTGACGGATTCTCAAATTTCAAAAACTCAAAATTAATTTCTTCAAAATTCCAAATCAATGCCATAACTGAAAATAGATTTCCACAAATCTGCATGCCAAAAGCAATCAAATATCATAGTTTCAGCAATCTCCGTCTTCCTTCCAAACTATCGTTCATTGGTTCGAGTCTCTCCTCCAATAGCGTAACTTCTTCCTTAGCACAATACCTTGTTTCCTGCGACTGCGTCGTAAATTTCAGATCTTTCTCGAACAAACTCATGACGTCACCAAGAATCTCAGCTCAATCAGCCTACTTGCATGAAAACTGCGTCATCCGTGCCTACGTCATGAATATCCACGTCACAACTATGACATTCATAACTTTATTCATTTATGCCAATACAGCCATCGTGGTCTCAATATAATTCAATTTACGGGGGCATTCTCCCTTCACCACGTTTTAAAAACAGTTACAAATTGTTTTTAAACTCTGTGTTATAAATATCTCAATTCACTTGAACACGAAATTGAATTATATTCTACTCTTGTATGATATTTCTTCTATGTTCCTTAATCATAAGTCTCTTCTTCCCTGGTTTGTGTGTGGCTAATGCATTCTCTCCTCTCTACTTTCTCTTCTGTCCTGAATTCCTGTTTTCTAAGTTCTGCTGACTTGTAGAAGGACCAGGATCGATCACTACATCCTGTCTTTTCTTTTGGTTTTCAGCTTCCTTTTCTCGTAATTCCTTCAGATACTGCTGACTTTCTTTCTCTCTTTCTTGATACTTGTCGGGTGTCATAACCTGACCTTGAGAATTCTGATTCTGATTCTGGTACTGGTTATTTCTATTGTAGTTTCTATTATAACCATTGTTGTAGTATCTACCTCTTTCGTTGTTGTAATTCCCTCTATTATTATTCTAGCCTCGTCCTTGCTGATATGGACGGTAACCTTGGGATCTGTTGTTGCGGAAATAATTATTCCTGTGAGGACCTACATTTTCAGTTTTTTCTTCCTCAGGCTTATCAGTTTGCTGCACTTGATCCATGTAGACTGTATTAACGTCTTTGAATTCGTGCCTCTGACCTTTTTGTACCAAATTTGGCATTGGACTCGTGTAGTCAAGCCTTCTCAATAATTCGTCCATACTGGTCAAATCTCTGATATTTGACGATATGATCAGTCTTCTTACTTCCACAGGCAGCATACGTGAAATCGCATCTATCAACTGCTCTGTTGACAATGGGGGTTGCAAAAATCTCAAGCGTGATAACTGACTCGTGAAGAAATCAGCGTACCGTGTTGGAAGAGTACCTGAATACTTCCTCGAGTATACCTCAGCTCTTAATGAATTCGGAGCTTCTATTGACCAGAATCGTTTTATCAGTGCCTCTGCAAATTCGTCAAAATTGCTAAAAGTGTACCGAAATGCTCTAAACCACTCAAGGGGTCCTCCAGCTAGAAATCTTTCTACGATTCTCATCTCTCTCTCTCTAGGAATGTGGGCTTCTATGAAATAGTCTTTAAGATTCCTGATATATTCAATCGGTGTGAGACTATCAGTGTTGCTAAATTTTTGAGGTTTGTCTTCAAAGTTCCGGATGACTGTCACATTTCTCGGATATGAATCCATATAATGTTTCCCACTATCACGATACTTCCATTCAGGTTCAATATTCCGATCCTCTTCTTCTTCCCTGAATCTGGATATACGTTCCTCAGGACTAATATCTCTCTCTTCTGTAGCGAGGTTACATCTTCTCACGTAATTTCTATCCTCTTCACCAGTCAATCCTTCAGTATCCTTGTCTGTGATTTCCGTGATGACTTTCCTAATCAACTCTTCCTTATAGGTTTCCATCATGCTAGCTTCTCCTAGTTTCAAATTCTGCAGTTTGCTCGTAGTTTCATTAACATCAGAGACAACCTTATGAATCTGTTCCTCTAACGCAGTTTTTAATGCTTGCACGTCCTGACCTATTTGAGTTCTATCCTCTACCTGCTTTTCAGATAGCGAATCCATCCTTACATTCAAGTCTTTCCTAATCTGAACTACTTCATTATTAATGTCTACTTGTGTACTGGCAAGTTTTCTTTCAATTCGCTCCTGAATCTGATCGACATGTTCCCCACTTGACCTGTTCCATTCATCTTTCCACACCGTTACATTTGCAGTTAACATTTCCGCGATATCTACCTCAATGTCTTCCTTAAGTAAACGATTGTGATCTAATACTTGGGTTCTCATGACCTCTACATCGTATTTTAAACCAGCTAAAGAAGCTGTTGTCCTAACAGACTCGTCAACTAACCGAGTTGTTAATGCACTAATGTTACGAGTACAAAGGGTTTTTGAAGTTTCAATTTCTTCCCTAACTTTGTTAACATCAGTCTGAACTTTAGCAATGTCTACAAAAACAGTATTGACTTCTACTTGTATTTTATTGATATCGCTTTGCATATCATTAACATCTGAATGAATATTATTGATGTCAACTTGAACATTTGATACATCAGTTCGAGCATTTCTAACCTCTCTTTGAACTTCCTCTACTTTGTCTTGTACAGTAGCAACATCATTCCTAACAACAATTACTTCAGCTCTAGCACATGAAATATCACCCCGGACATTGGCAACATCAAGATTCAACATAGTAAGATCTTTCTGTACTTTAGAAACATCTATTTTCACATCAGACACATCTTTGTGAATGTCACTTACAGCATTCTCGATTCCCTGGGTATTGATCTGTAAACGCGACACATTATTTTCTAAGTTTGCAGAGCTGGTCTGAATAACTTTCAAACTTTCATTCATGCTATCTTTCAAATTACTAGCATTCTCCTCCATCATCTGCTTCATACTGCTATTCATGCTAGCTTTCAAATTAGCAGACATGTTACTAGCATTCTCCTCCATACGACTAGTATTCCTAGATTCCATCTCCTTCATGCTTTCATTAATGCTAGCTTTCATCTCCCTCATATTGTTGGGCATCTCCTCCAACATTTTCTTAATACTTTCATCTGCCATTTCAATAATGTTTCAATAATAAACTGCTTTAGGGACATACATCAAACAGAGCAAAATAACAACATCTGAGCAACATTTTTCACCATATATAAGTTTTGAGCAATTTTCTGTCTTAAATCTAACTTATAATTACCTCATGATTAACCTTCGTAGACACTTCATGTTGAAATAAACTCAAGCACATGTTCAAGTTTCTTTGGTTCATTTTAAAATATCCTAACACAAATAATTTACATTTACAATCCAAATAGTTTAATTTTATCTTTAATATGACTACCCATGTCATAAGCCGGTCAAATAAAATAAGACTCCAGATCATAGGCGATTTTTCTAAGTTTCCAGCCTATTTAACCACTCTCAAGTTGTATAAGATCTGATCTTTTCTGAGTGTAATTTTCCTAATACAACACAACATTTTATTCCTATATAATCACACTCTCAAATTCTACAATTGGCTAAGACATCTAACAAAGAATCAACCTCTTTATTTGAGTCTTCACAATCCCTTTGACATCGATAACTTGGTAATCCAATGTTATTCGAACACTTCACAAAAATTGCGGTGTCAATTCTACTGCAATAACTTGGTAATCCAATGTTTTGCTGATAGTGCCAATCGAGCCAATCGTGCCCCACACGTTGATTGCGCCAATCCTACTGTCCCCGTTATCCGGATAGTAGGCTGTCAGATATCCGCCCCCTCAATCGGATTGCCAATAATCAAACGCACCGGCACAGCTACATCAATGAAAATGGCACTGACAGATACTATCGAGATTAGAGCACAATAGTTAACAAGAAATTATTGTGGAACACACCAAAATCTACGGGGGTTCATACTTACCTTTTAAATTTATCTCGGGGACTGGGTTGTCAACTGGATCATTTAAAGTATGCCCTCACAATAACCTCCACCATGATATTTAAAATGAACCAAAACGAAGACGAGAAACTTTAAACTGCACAATAATTTATTTCACAGAAAGAATGAAGAACACAATCCACGTGGCAATCAGAAGTCATTGTCCACATAACTATGTCCTCCTGTAGGACTGGTATACTCTACATACAATGTTTCAGCTTTCTCAAGCTCAAAATAACGTAAAAATAATAATGCACTTGGAATGGAAACGGGATTTGGGACGAGACACATATAGCAATTGTTTTGCGTGTTTATACATATCACATTTTATTTATAGCCACAAGGCTATTATGGAGACGTCCTTGGCCTCTATCATACAGTTGTCCGGACCAGCTGCAATGCACCTGCATCGTCAAAGTGGACTCACCCCTCCGTTCTACCCTAGCATAAGCGAGTTACATCAGAGCTTAGCTCTCCTTCAAAACACGTTAAATGTCCACATCTCAACTGAAATATTATCACGAAAATGTTTTAAATGCTCCATTCAAACACCAGTGGATTACTCCAACAATCCCAAATCATGATTAATTGTTCAATCCACATGTTTAATTAGCGTTGTTTAGAGTATAATAACAAAACTCTAAATGTTAATAACAAAAGTTCATTAATTATTTATAACAATAATAAATTGTTTATAACAATGTCAAACGACAATTGAAAATTTTATACACGCCTCTATTAATCCCTTTCATTACAAATTGTTATCAAAGATATTTACAAAATTATTTTACAATATTAAATATTGTTTATATTATTTATACAAGAAATACATTAAACCACACGTTTATCCGGTTGATAATTACTCAAATTGTGTTGATATAATCGACCAATGAAGGTTAGTTATATTTAACTGTCAAATTCAGGTTTAATAAGGTTTAATAATAATTATAATATTTGTGACGGTAACCTCCATTCAACATCTTTATCTCAAATTATTTAACACACTTGTTAACTTTAACAGTATCTTCACATGAATAACTTTCAAAGAACCAGGACAATACATTCAGCGGAAAAATACTTCGCTCAAAATGCACAAAATTGCTCAACAATAGGCCCAGAATTCATCATATATCTTAATATATATGGCATCAAAATCTTCCAAATTACATACAAAAACCTCCATTCATAAATTCAACAACTTCATTTATTACTGTGGGAACCTCCTTCATTATTCACGGGCATTACTCATCAGCGACTTTTACAGGTCCACTGAACTAACGATTATACATCCATTGTTCTTCTTCAAAAATTCTTATATTCATCAATTGTATTAATGTCTGTTATTATTTAACCTTCGTGGGTTTCATTCATGAATCGATATGAAGTAAAAATTTGCCAATCACAAATAAATTTATTAGCAAATACGATTAGACACTCCTCCCTGGTCTATCAAAATTGAGATTAATATCATCAAAGTAACGCAGTATAAAAATACTATCTTCAATCAAAGTTCATCTAAACTGCATAAATAGTCGAATAGAATACAATTAGACTGTGGAATGCAAACATTATTGTTCCAATCTATAATTGAGAAAAACTCCTATCAAATGTTCATTACTATAGTGTATTCAATAAATCGTAATCAAAGTTCATATTTCATAAAATTGTCTATAATGCAATGATAAATGTCTATGTTGCAATCATGTTCATAAGACGACTAGTATTTCAAAGATCGTCGATAACGTATTAGATTTTAACGCTCTAAAATCATTTAATCATTCTTCTTTCTTGATGACAGAAAATTGGTCAAAGAAATTTACTGAATAGAATTACTTTAATAAAATGACACGCTGTCTGAATTCAAATCTGCCATAGCAAATCGTTAACTTTACAGTCAAATCGTGACTACAAAAATATGCAAATTACTGAAAGAATCTAAATTATCAGTCTCAACTGATCCAAAATTATTTAACCATGCCAATGACATAACAATGTCTCAACAAATCGTAGAAAAAGGCATAAATCATCGAAGTGTACTGAGTACAGAAATATTAATCAAGAAAATGGGGCAAAAGATAGGACAGAAAATATGGGAAAATGGTTGCTCAGATATCGCTACATGACTCAAATAATACAAGAAACGTTCACGACTACCTTATCTGTTGATTGAAGTTCTAGAGGAAAGTTTTCAAAGAAAACTGCTGTTGGTTCCATTTCACCAGCGTGAAGATGTGCTCCGTCCTCGAACCTGGAATCAGCGTCCTCGGAGAATCGAACTGCTTCCTTCTCCGGAAATTGCACTGCTCCATGTATACGAAAGACATCCTTCTGGCAAAACTCTTCTTTATGAGCCGGGTCCACCCTGGCCTCTCTTGAAAGTTCCCTGAAGTTCCAGTCGTAATTCGCCATGAAGTTTATTGCAGTTATTTCCGCAGAAATATTCATAATCGTGGAGTATGATGATATTTCCACTGTCATTTGATATAATTCAGCGATGGATTCACGATGCATGAGTGTAGTTGGATGTTCACTACATGCTCGCTTTTGTAGAATGACGATTAACCAAGTTCCATGCTGTTACTTCACTCCATCGATATATGTCCCAATTGCATTAAAGCCTTAGCCTTCCATCTCAACTTCTGTTATAATCATTGAAAGCACTGCAAGATTATAATGTTCCATAGTAGAATGTATCGTTGTATTACCAAACGTATTCTCCAATATCACGGTTGTAACACGTGTCAGCCGTAGTGTATACTGTGGAAATTTAAAAGTGCCTCTCAGGTGGCGAGAAAATCACTTTTGTCTGCAGCCTTAAAATGTCAATATCTTTCAAAGTATAACTGTGAAATTGTTCAAATGTTCTACACACCTCAATGTTGTACTGCCCAATTGAATTATAATAAAGGCAGAAGTTAACTCTTTATATCTTATCTGGTAGAAACGTTAATGTGAGCGTTTCAACTTCACCTAGTTTCGAACAGCGTAAAATGGAACTGCTCCGTGTTCGTTCGATGCGCCGGGCTTTAACCACACGCTAAAGACAACTTGCTTCACTTATTCACTCGACAATGACTATCTGACATCTGAAATATATATGCGGTATCAGCGGTATGAGAGATTATGAGAGCTCCTCTCTTCTGTGCACGACCTTTTATCAACTTCTTAAGGGGCGTATCCATCCCTTCCATAGCCTGTTGCTCCGTCATTGATAGAAGTTTTAACTTTGGCTATACTTGGCGGATTCTCAAATTTCAAAAACTCAAAATTAATTTCTTCAAAATTCCAAATCAATGCCATAACTGAAAATAGATTTCCACAAATCTGCATGCCAAAAGCAATCAAATATCATAGTTTCAGCAATCTCCGTCTTCCTTCCAAACTATCGTTCATTGGTTCGAGTCTCTCCTCCAATAGCGTAACTTCTTCCTTAGCACAATACCTTGTTTCCTGCGACTGCGTCGTAAATTTCAGATCTTTCTCGAACAAACTCATGACGTCACCAAGAATCTCAGCTCAATCAGCCTACTTGCATGAAATCTGCGTCATCCGTGCCTACGTCATGAATATCCACGTCACAACTATGACATTCATAACTTTATTCATTTATGCCAATACAGCCATCGTGGTCTCAATATAATTCAATTTACGGGGGCAGTACGACAGGTCTATTATATTCCAATCCATATATTATATTATTATTAGTATTATATTATGACGTACAACGAGGAGACAAAGCCCCTCGGTGCCAGAAACAAAACTTGGAGGCCCTAAAGGGTCCTCGAAAACTACATTATAAGGCTCTAAAACCAACAGTATATGAAATATTCCCAGAAAACTAATTTAATTTAATTTAACAAACTAATGAAGGAATGGAAATCGGTAACCATGACAACATTATCTCAAAGGGTGGCATCCAACTTTCCATCTATTTCTGTAAGAAGCAATGTCACTCCATTTATACCTTGCCACGGTGGGTGAGTGGATAGCGTGTTGGTCTATTAACCCCAAGATTGCAGGTTCACTCCTAGCCGTGGTAAGTAATTTTTGAAAGGCGGCAAAAATACGACTCGCATGTCATACGATGTTGGCATGTCAAAGAACCCATTTGAATTCAGTAGGCCGTGTTCATAATGGCCAAATTAATCTCAGGAGTTTCCGCCAACACAAAGTTCCTCATTTCTCTACTAGAAAGCGATATAGTGTTCAAGGAGCTTAGATATTTACCCTCCTTGACTTTCATAGTGATTCAAGGACCAACGAAATTTCGACATGCAAGCTACCCTCTGGGTGTCAAAATTACGAAGCTTGCACTCGGCACCCGAGGCCATACGATATTATTATTAGAATACTCCATTTATTACATTTCTGTGAAAGTTTGCAAATGGCTATAAGGTTATCACGGAACCAACGTACAGTAGACTGTATAATTCGTAAATGCAATTAGGGGGGTCAAGGGGTAACTAGAATGTTTTCATGCAATTTCACATGCGACATATAGTACAGAAAGTCTATTATATCCCCAAACAGCAACATTATTTTCAAAAATTCCTGAATTGAATCAGCATTTTTTGCGGCTTTTAGGAATTTGGGCCATATGAGGCTAAAGAACCTGAATTTTCATACAGTAGAAGGGTGGATATAGGGAAGAACTTCTCAAAATACATGTTAAAATAGGCGAAATATAAAAATTATCCTAGAAGAACGATCAAAGCATATGTTGCGCTTCTCAATGTGAGACACAAAATTCGCGAGTCTATAAGGGGTCTCCGAAAACCAAATTTTAAGGCCCTTAAATTAACAGTGTTTGTGATATTCCCAGAAAACTAACCTCGTTCTGATAAACTTATGAAGGAATGACAAACCGCTAACCATTGGAACAGTAGCTCAATTGATAATGTCTGGTGTTAATATATCACACCGTTCGAAGAACGGGTACTTCTGCTAGTGTCATATATTCTACTTGAATATTCTCACAAAACACAGCAGAATTTATGATTATGGCTGTTAAAATTGTAAAAACTTCGAGCAAGCCAATTGCAGTAAGCGCAACTGGATAGAGTGTTGTGTCGACTATTTGACATGCATTTTGCCACTCCATAACGCTTCTAACTGCAAGGAGTAGACCTATTGTATTTACATTATATTTCAACATCAGTTATTAAGAGTTACTGCGGTACTGCAAAACACCAATAATTTTCTAGAAATAAACTTTCCGTTTGACCGGGCGGCCAACAAATTCGAAATGTAATGCGATAAGCCATCATGTGTTTTCTTCTTATGGCTGACCGAGGTGGTTTCTAAACCTACTGGTTGCATTTATTAGGAAACCTTTCTTGATCATGCAGGCAAATATATCCAGCCACCTTGAACAGCAATATATGATGTGACACCGACTTGTTCTTGGCCGTTATAACCTTTCTTCTGACAACAATGCAGGGCATGGTTTTATGGTACCGGGATTTCATCGTTGCAAAATTGGAAAAGATTCAAGGACATGAGCCAGTGTTTCTATCTCCCTGAGGAATCACCGGTAGAGTTCACCTGACAAAAGAATGTCTGGAGCAGTTCTGACTGCAGTGACGTTGACTTACATTTCAACAGCTTCGCTCCAACTCATTGCCTATTTCAAAAGCATTCATAAATGCAGTCGGTATGATAAACAAGTAGTTCCGTGAAGAACTGAATAGCCTATTTTCATATTTCCTACTAACATCAATTGCCTCTATCAACATACAAATTGTCAGGTTGATTGCTGTAATAGATTCGTACATAATGAGAACCGTCTAAATATTTTGGATGGTCACCATGCTGGATTTTTACATTATAGTCCTCAGATTTACGTACTATTACATGAAGATTATTGCGTAGGTGTTTTATTCAAACTTCAATCGCATGATTAGGACATAAAAAAATAAAAGCGGGATTTTAAAATTTCACTCAGCCGCCATCTTGTGGTTATGAAAATCATTTAAATTAATTAGATGACAGTCGATTAAAATTTGTATAAGCATATACCGTATCAGGTTTCGCTGCGCTCGGATGGTTAAAACGCAAGAAACGTCCATTTGAATATTTTAATTTCACGTGCCGCCTTGTTGGATTTGTGCTCGCCAGGTTATTGATCGTCCCATAGGTGAACGTATGCTTATAGCCTCTATACACTTACAAAATTTCAGTTTGATTTCTGTAGTAGATTAATAGATATTGAGAACCGTCTAAATATTTCGGATGGTCGCCATGTTGGATTTTGATATATTTAGGCCATAGAGTTATGTACTATTAGATGATGGTTATTGTGTACGTTCATTATGCAAATGTTGATTTCGATCGCATAATTAAAACACAAGAAATAAAAACTTAATTTTCGAAATTCGTACAGCCGCCATCATGAGGTTATATAAACAATTGAACTAAATTAGATACCAATGCATTACAATGTGTATAAACATTTGCTGTACGAAGTTTCATTGCGTTTGGATCATTAAATCGCGAGAAAAGTCTATTTAAAACTTTCAATTTCGCTTGGCTGCCATGCTCGTTTTGTAGTTAACCGGTTTTTGAAGGTCGCATAGATGAACTTTCAGTAGTGCCCTTTATCTCTGTACAAACTTTCATGGTGATACCGGTAATAGTTTCAGAGATATAGAATGCCGGTCAAATATTTCGCACAGCCGCCATCTTGAGGTTATGTAAACAATTGAACGAAGTTAGATATCGGTGCATTACAATGTGTATAAACATTTACTGTACCATGTTTAATTGCGTTTGGTTGGTAAAATCGTGAGAAACGTCTATTTAAAAGTCGCAACTTCGCTTGGCCCCCATGTTGGTTTTGCAGTTACAGTACCAGGTTTTCAAAAGTCACAATGGTGAACTTTTAGTAGTTCCCTTTATCACCGCACAAAACTCTAGGGTGATATCGGTAATAGTTTCGGAGATATTGAATGATGGTGAAATATTTCGCACAGCCGCCATGTTGAATTAGTGAGACGTAACAAAATTTGAAGGGCACGGTAGGGTTTGCCTGGAATAGTGCTATGAACGTACTGAGTTTCATTCAAATCGCTCCAGCCGTTTAGAAATTATTAGGGGGTGGGACACACAAATATCCGTCACACACACCATCACACACACACGCACACATAGACAGACACACGGACAAAAGGTGATCTCATAAGCCTATTTTTTCATAAATGAAAATAGGCTAAAAATGGCTTGAGGAAAGGAGCTGAGCTTATTTAAAATTTCACAAAACTTCGAGATCCAGGCCATGTGGTCAGGGTACTTCCCCGCTCTGAAGACAACTGGGTTTGAAACCCACCGTCGGGTTTCTATGAAATGGTTTTGTAGTTTTTCTCACTTGTCATTCCAGGCAAATGCTGGATTGTGCGTCTTAATAGGCCGTGAAAGAGTATACACCAACAAACACAAACATGTTAACGTTTGCTGGGAGCGTCACTTCTACACAAGAATTTTGTTCTCATAAACTCCGGCTGTAGGAAAGAACCGCTGCCCCATAGGAACTCTCTCAATCTCCTTCCCAACACTGTGGAAACGGGAATAATAAGGGTAGAAATACTTACACACATCTTAATCAGTCATAACAAATGTCAAATATAGTAATAAAGATTTCTGTGTGTTAACACAGAAATAAAAGTGAACCTGATATATATCGACGGTGAACATGAAAGGCCTTGTACGCTACCTTTCTGAACCTATCCGTTGTCTTCCATGTATTTGGGGCATAGCTCCCAGCTTGAAGTGGATATACATTCCCTTTGAACTACATATTTAAAAATCAATGTGAGTAGGGTGGTAGTGGTGATTCTGCCCCCCCCCCCCCCAACACTACTCCCAATGCGAGCCGATAACTCCCGAACCCGTTGTCGGAGATTCATGAATGAAGTGTCGTTGGACTCGGGATGACGGGGGCTTTGCTATGGACCACTCGTTACATTTTAGAAAAAAAAATTGAATTTTTTCGTTTTCGAAAATAGGCGATAGTTTGAAAACCAAACATGATAGAACGTTGTGCTATGGCCCAAACGAATGGTCTTTATGACCTTTATTTTTTGTAATAAAACTTTTTTATTTTTTATGTTTTTTTTAAAAAAACTCGAATTTTGAAAATCCCATATTTTGGAAACTAGGAATTATACAAAAAAGTTTGTTTGACATAAATGAAAGGTCCCTATGCCCCCTACCCCCAAAATAAATTTCAAGTCTCTAGAGCAAACATTCGTGTTTTGTAAGTAGTGGGATGATGAGAGAGCTGCCTCACTTCTTTTTGAACCCTCCTCGTATCGGCCCCAAACCTTATATCTCGCTAACCAATGGTCGGATTTGAACATACAGGGTGTCCTAGCACTCGTAGTGATGCCCCCTACTTTCCTATAGGCTCTTTATTTAATTAAAAGACCAAAACTAAAAGGTCATCCGCTTTTAATATCTCGCGAACCAATCATGATGGAGGCGTGTACGAGGGGTCCAAGGACTCGGAGTGACGTCCTCTTTGCTATGAACCATTCGTTATATTTAAAAAAAAATTGGAAACTCGATGTTGGGGGAAACACGTGTTTTTTGTGATTTTTGCTGATATCTCACGAACCAATAACGCTAGAGACGTGTACGATGTGTCCTAGCACTCGGGCTAACGCCCCTTTCAAATGTGGTAGATATTTTTTCCAAAAGAAATTCACAAAGGGCCTAACGCCATACATGTTGAAAAAACTATTTTTTTTCTTTACCTGTTTATAATGTTTATGAAGCGTGGTGGTTGAGAGAGACGATACTGCTGGGTGTGTGTTTCAACGAACCTGTCGCTAACCACAAGGACCATGCTTAATAGGACAATCGTTATTTCGGCGGGTCGGTGTATGACAGAGCGAGCGTGCGTTTTTTCACACATTTTACCTTTAACGTGTAAACGGTGATGAGAACTTGGTTCTGTGTTGGTCGAAGCGAGTACAGAAAACAAACTTGCAGACGAGCAGGAGGTGAATGTCATTTGAGCTTATTGGAAGGCGTTGATCTGACTTGACAACAGGTGCAATGGAAAAATGACAATGACGCTTGAAGGTGAAATAATCTGACCATTGTGGTGGCAGGGAAGAGCGAAAGGCATGTGAACACATGTGAAACCACATGAGGGCTAAACCAGTTACATCCTGTTTGCTTCGCACGTGACAAAATGCAAGTTCATGTGAAATTTGATCTACCTCAGGTGTTCACCTTGGACGTTAGCTGTCCACGTGCACGATATCTGTTAACAAGTTACATCCTGTTTTGCTTCGTACGTGACAAAATGCAAGTTGACGTGAAATTTGATCTGCCACAGGTGTTCACCTTGGACGTTAGCTGTCCACGTGCCTGATAACAGAATGTTCAAAGCGTGGGAAAAAAAAGATTATACATGCAACGTAACATATATAAAGACATGTCGTTATCATTTCCACTCTCACTTAGGTGACTACCTTTGAACACACTGCGTTGCATGAAACCCCTGGTCTTGTTTAACAGTTTTGGTGTTGGTGGAAAATACTTAACCTTGTTGTGGGGTAGGTATATATTTAATCATTTATATATATATATTTTGATTTTTATATAAATACATGCAATTATTTATTGATTAGGTAATTAATGATTTTATTTATTTATTTGTTTGCAGATAACGTGTATAGCCTACCTGTCGTGTGTCTGTGGGAAATATATTAAAGAAAGAGAAAGACAGACAGCTAGAAAAGAAAACCATTTCCACACTAGCCCACGAGACGGGAATATAGCAAAGCATTACACGTCAAGGTGAGATTTGTTTTTTTTTATATATATAACCTGTTTGATTTTGTTTTGTTTATGAAATGCATAAACTATATGGAATGGATATACTTATGGTGGTTTATTTTATTTCTTTTTAGAGTGTTGGAAAACGCTTGACCTCTGTTGATAACCAGGAACGTGTGTGTTTGGGGCCATTGTCCAGTAGTCGACAGCTGAAAACTCAGGTGAGAGTGTTCTTTCAAAATAATGTCTTTTACTGCTGCGGATACGTTAACTTGGGAGCCCCTTGAGTCTTGTTTCAAATCGCGTGTCTGCTCTGGTCGTGTGGTCAATGTTTGAAAAAGTTTAATTCCCAAAGAATTTATAGAATCTTCTTTTGAAATTTTTAACATTGAAATTTGCACAGCGCAAAGATTGCATACGGCTTTAAAGGTGAATACAGAACTAGTGTGCGATTTCATATATAAAAAGAAGGACGTAGAGCATAAAGAGACATTCTATATATGCAGTAAAATGCAAGAGCTTTTGATAGCCCATAATTTGGAACAGTGGTATCAAAGCCATGTGGTGAATGCCTTGCTATCAAAATTTGATAAACTTCAACAAGGACCCAGTGGATTAGCGTTAGACAAAATTCATCATCTACAAATCAACATTTGTCATTTCAACCCGTTGAATGCTGGGTCTAGCTATATTAAAACACCACCAGCAATAGCTTCGAAAAAGGCAATGGTGAATATTGAAAATTTTGATGATGAATGTTTTCTGTGGTCTGTGACTGCGTATTTGCAGCCAGCTCAAGATCGTCATGTTAACAGACCAGCAAAGTACAAGGCCAAGTTTGATGAATTAAAACAAACTTTAAATTTAACTCGAGTGTCGTTCCCTATGGACTTAACCGAGATCCATAGGTTTGAACAAGATAACCAGGACTTTTCGTTCATGGTGTATGGCCTTGATGGTGATGAGATTGTGGGTCCTCTTTATGCTACAAAAGAACCGAAACGTCACCACATTCATCTTATATATCTATCTGAGAGGGAGGTGAATCACTATTGCCTCATTAAAAGCTTGAGTAGATTGCTAAGCAGACAATTGTCTAAGCACGCTGGTGTAAAACATATTTGTGATCGATGCTTGCAATATTTTAAAACCCCTACTCTTTTGGAACGTCATAGGGTAGATTGTGTTTCTCAAAAAGCGGTGAGACTGATATTGCCACAAGGGGACAAGGCTGTGTTAAAATTTAAGGACATTCACAAGCGTGACACTGTTCCCTATGTGGTATACGCAGATTTTGAAGCTCTCACTACACCCATGGCGGGATGTGAACCAGATCCCTCCATGAGCTCAACCACACCCATTCAAAAACATGAACCCTTTGCCATAGGATTTAATGTGGTGTGTGCCTATGACCCCACACAATCCGTTTACAAATACCGTGAGGGGCCAGATTGTGCCAAATGTTTCTTGGATGAACTTGTCAAGTTCGCTCAAGATGTACAGGAAATACTGGACCACCCAGTACCCATGAGCCTATCTCCAGAACAACAGCAGCAGTATGAGCATGCCACAACATGCCATATTTGCGAAAAGCCACTGATCAGTGCTGAAGACACCGTTCGTGATCACTCGAACTTTACGGGGGAGTTTCGTGGAGCTGCGCATAGAAAATGCAACTTGAACTTTCCAGCTCCTCGTTTCATCAGTGTCTTTTTCCACAATCTGGCAAATTAAGACATTCAGTTTTTGATTCGTGAATTGGGTCATGTCAACAAGGGCTCGTTTACCATTATTCCTGAAATCCATGAGCGTTTTACAGCCCTGACATGGAGGTTGGGCGACTTTAGCATTCGATTTTTGGACTCCTTTAAATTTATGGCATCCTCGCTAGACAGCCTTGTGAATGGCTTGAATGAGGAGGAATTAAAAAATACTAGAATGCATTTTAATGATCCTGAGCAATTTCAATTGTGCATTCGGAAAGATATATTCCCGTATGATTTCTGCAACAGCTGGGACGTGTTAAAGCAAAGAAAACTCCCACCACAAGAGAAATTTTACTCGAAACTAACACGCAGTACCGTTTCCGATGAAGACTATGCACATGCATGTCAAGTTTGGCGAGTGTTTGGCATTAAGACGCTAAGTGAATATGCTTTGCATTACCTAAAACTGGATGTATTGCTGCTTACTGATGTGTTTCAAAAATTCCGTAACTTGTGTCAACACATTTACGGTCTTGACCCGGCTCACTATTATACGAGTCCTGTGCTCTCGTTCGATGCCGCTTTGAAATACACTCAAGTGGAATTGGATTTACTCACTGACGTAGACATGGTTCTATTTTTTGAAAAGGGCATTCGTGGCGGATTTGGGTCACTTAACCAGCGCCATGCCGAAGCGAACAATGTCTACATGCCTGATTATTCACCATACAAACCAGAATCGTACTTAATGTACTATGACGTGAATAATTTGTACGGTTACGCCATGAGTCAGCCTTTGCCCTATGGGAAGTTTACTTGGCTGACAGTCAAACAAGT
The DNA here is from genome assembly GCA_946902985.2 of Meconema thalassinum. Taxonomy (NCBI): domain Eukaryota; kingdom Metazoa; phylum Arthropoda; class Insecta; order Orthoptera; family Tettigoniidae; genus Meconema; species Meconema thalassinum. The sequence goes on from OX336398.1 coordinate 212,039,164, forward strand.
GTCAGAATTTCATGTGAACATGGCTAGCCAAGAAACAGGCCGTGGATATGTGCTAGAAGTGGATATTGAATATCCCTCATCCTTGTATGATGAACATGCCGATTTCCCATTCTGCCTTGAGCAAATGGTCCCCCCTGACAGTAAAGTGAAAATTGAAAAACTCATGGGCACACTTTACAACAAAAATTGGTATGTGCTACATATCCAAATGTTGGTGCAATGCCTCGCCCAAGGCTTCGTGTTGAAGAAAATACACAGGGGTATTTCTTTTGCTCAAAAAGCATGGCTTGAGCCATACATGAGACTCAACACAGAGCACCGACAAATGGCAACACAGCAGTTTGAATTTTTTTAAATTAATGAACAACTGCATCTATGGCAAGTATATGGATAATGTTCGCAAATACCGTGACATTAAATTGTTGAATGTCTGGGAGGGGCGGTGGGGTGCCCGGCGGTACATTGCCAAGCCAAATTTCAAATCGATCAAAATTATCGATGAGGATTTGGCTACTATTGAAATGAGGAAGACCAGCGTGACCATGGATAAACCCATTTACTTGGGTCAAGTCATTTTAGACTTTTCTAAATCGGTCATGTATCGATTCCACTATGAGTTTGCCAAACGCCATTTTGAGAACGTCTCTCTTTTGTATATGGATACGGACTCATTCATTTACCACATTCGCCACTGCAACCCCTATGACGTCATGAGGCAACATAGTGACTGGTTCGACACCTCTTGCTATAGTGCTGACTGGTGTATTCTTTGAATACACGGTACCTGAGATATAATTTTTATTGCTCTTTGCATGTTCATTTCTTCCTTCCTCTTTGCCAACCACCAACAGTGATCATCTGTTTTCTCCTTGTTGGGCATATCTCTTATGTCTTCATAAGTATGTTTCAGATATATAACTTCTGTGACTCACCTAGCGTCATCTAGTAGCGAACCTCTGAAGCTACTCAATTCCTCATCGTGCAAGAGGACTTACATATCCATCTGGCCACCAGATCTCGTTACTATCGTCAGCTATTTTCTCCTTGAGCAAGAGGACTACGTCTACTGTTTCACTCACCATGCTGCGCTAATATCGCCTACTATCAACTCTTAGAAGACCATCCATCAAGAAGAAAATTATTTTTTGCTAAGTTGGTTATGCTGATATGTATACCTTTTGTTTCCTACCCCCACTCTTTCCCCTTCCGTGGTCTCTCCGTGCTCCGCTGAGCTGCTCTCACTTCTCCGTCTGCAGTTGACTCGTCCAGTCAAAGCTCCGCTCGAGCTTGCCTCCTCAAACCAAGAGGCTCACCCTCTTTTACGCCATGTTGGAACTCTAAGCATCAGTGAGAAATCCGACTTCAACATGAAATCAAGATAAGTACCATTTTTAAAAAGTTTTAACCTCATCTTCATGGTTTTAACTTCCAAGTGGTTTTAATTATAATTTATAGGCAGTGTGAAATGATTTACTTTGGGGCAATGATCATTCTTCGTGGGATTTGCAATGTTGAGCTTTTTGCTTGTATAAGCCAACCTTACTAAAACAAAAGAGCTTTTCTTAAGCGATTCAAACGAGAAACCCTCTCGCTACGTGGGATATTATCTAATACCCACTGCCTATAATTATAAAACTATTTCCTCCGTTGGATTTTCTCAACCCCATTTTCTGCTAAGGTCGTTCTGGAACCTTCTAGACCTTGTTCTCTATCTGCGAGTCTTGTCGTCAAGTATTGTTCACGCACTGTGAAAATGCTAGTTAAAATGAGGAATCTTCCTTATAAATTTTTGCAATAGCTAACTTTCTTCCACCGCTGGAACCTCTGGAAAATTCTATGGCGCATTTAATTGTAAATTACAACTATTTTAAGAAATAGACTCTCATCTATATAGTGCAATCAGTTCTTTCCATAATTGCAATAACTTTCTTTTTCATGAACTTTAGTGTTTCTATAGTGAACTTTGAATCCATCTTCATAGACTACAGTGATAAACAGTGCTTTCTCCACGTTTCTACCGCGTCGCGATCGTCCGCTTATATTGAATAAGGCCAAGAACATTTTCCTTAATTCCCATTTCTCTTTCCTAAACCTTTCACTAACAATCTGCAATAAACGTTTAATCTAGGTCGGTTTCAATAAGGTGTCATTCTAAGAAGTGCCCTTCCATTTTTGTTGGTTTATCATTAAGTATCTCTGTATAATCTTTGTGATACGTGTCTAACACACGTTTCAAACTTACATTGTTCCTCCCTTCAAAATCAAGGAAAACAATTCTCTAAACTCTTGAGCGAGTCATGTTCAGGTTTCACGAAATGGAAACTGCCCCATTTTTCTCGTGATTCCTAATTAAACATAGGAAGTCTAGAAACTTCCTTTTCACTTTCTTCAGGTTTCACAATAAGTGACCTGTCCTCTTTGTGTAATTCTCCTATATTAACTCTGTATAAATATAAGAAGTTGTAGGAACTTCTATCTTATTTTCACGTTGTTGTTATCGTCATTTTCAAAGTTGTCATTTTCTCTAGAACATTCTCTCAAGAATTTCTTAAGGTACACTTTTTGTACTCTAATTCACGTTCAAGCTTTAATTATTTCATTGTTTATTGGTTTAACTCTTATGAAAATTTTAGAAATATGTAAGGTTTGAAACCGTGTAAATTGTCAGTTGCCTGGAGCAACCGTTTAATGTTGAGAGGTCTGTGACCCTATTTGTTAAAAAGTTCAAATGAACTATGTTAATTAAAATTATATTGTATAATTGTTAATTTCATCAAACTTTTTCTAATTGTAAAATAAACAAATCTTTTCCCTTCGCTTTTTCATTTGCGAATATAAAGTTTAGGAAAAATCCTGTCTTCCTTGACTCTCCTCACTCAATGACATTAAAATCTTTAATAGGGCTTTCACTATTTGTTGCATTTGAGCAAGAACTCTTAATTTTCACCTTACTAAAGTTCTTCTTAGCGTTAATAGCTAATTCTAATTGTCCAGTAAGGCAAGTAAAGTTCGCTAAGCCAACTACCTGCTTGTGGAGACCCTCTCCGGAAACTTATGGTCAGTTTTCCAAAAAATAAGTGTTTCTTTTTGTCTAAACTTTTAGCCGGCTCCTCGCTGAGTAAAAGCTTAGCCATTGTCCAATGCAACCATTGGTTCATTTACCAAGATTACCCAATAAGGCATAATTCTTTATCATATTCCTTCTTAGAGACACTTGGTCGCCCTTACAGGAACTCCATAATTTTGGAAATTGAAAACACCAAGCTTGAGTTAAATCATTGGCATTCTTTGAATCACTTTGTAAAACCTAATTTCTTCGAGAAAACATACAGTAAATTTGTTCCTCTAAGTCTTGCCAGACCATCACCCTTCCCCATAGTACTTTTATACATGCTCGGGAGGAAATGTACTAAAGCCTCTCTCTTGCAAACCGCCCAAGTCCTAACTGCGGTTCCCGTTAGCCCCGACCAAGCTCGTACCTACTTTAGGTATCCGAGAGATAATTTCCATTGGCAACTGCTCCAAAGCGTATTTAAACCTCAACTTATTAATTTTGTGGGACTCTCCTCCTATTTTTCTATCCTTCTTTTCCAAATCCCAAATCTACTTCCTTCTCTTAATCATCTTCCCTTGGTGGGTGGGTTATTCCATAGCCTCTAAACTACCCAAAATTTGGTGCCGAAACCCGGGAGAGCCCATTTTTTCTTTTCTCTCTTTAAAAAGTGTCATTTGGCAATACTTTGCATATTTCTAATATCTGTGTTGAATATTTCAGCTATAACCACGTCGTGCAAAGCCTGTGAACGGGAAAGAGGCCGCTCCTGTCTCCTATGGTGTGTCCCATTCTTTCTACTCATTCGCTGCTGCCAGCTTGACAGCATTTCCAAGGTTCCACAGTTTCGTGAGTTACATTTTCATTCATCTTCTTTAATATGGCTCCCACTGATAAGGATAAGGATGAAAAACTTACTTCTAAACGAGCATCCTATAAAGGGCAAATTACCCGATTCAGAAGGTACATAAAAGAATTAGATCCCTCAGACGCGCAATTAGATTTGTTGAAACATCGTGTAAAGGATTTTGAACGTTCTTATGAAAACTACTGTAACATTCAAACTGAAATTGAAACTTGCATGCTCAATCAAACTGAAGATCGTGTCGAAGTAGAGAACTTATATTACGAAGGCATAGGTTCTGCTTTCAGAATAATACGCCAACTCGAAGAGGAGCAGAAAAAGGACGCTTCTGTCCTTGGTTCCCTTCACGAACCCCAAACTTCTTTCCGTGAGAGCACTCACAAGCCCAAACCTACTTTACCGAAAATTGATTTACCCCATTTTTCTGGAGATGAATCCACTTGGGATTCTTTCTATGAATTATTTTGCTCCCTTGTTCATGACAATGAAGACATTCAAGTCATTTACAAGTTTCATTACTTGAGATCTATCCTTCGAGGTCAAGCTTTGCAGTTAGTTGAAGCACTTCCTCTGCGTGCCGAAAATTACCCCATTGCCTTTAACTTATTAAAAGAAAGATATGGAAATTCACGTTTACGTATTCAACGCCATATTAAGGCTCTATTTAACCTACCTGCGTCACAGCACAATGACGTTACTAGTTTGCGTACTTTAATTGACACTACCCAACTCCACGTTAAAGCTTTGTCCCAATTAGAGCAGCCTACCGAACATTGGGATACTTTCCTAATACATTTAGTAGTTTCTAAAGTTGATGCCGCTACCCTCAAAGCTTGGGAAATTGAACTTTCTAAGGAAGACGACTACTCTTACGAGCATTTAGTCACTTTCATAAACGCTAGATGCCAACTTTTAACCGCGCTAGCTAATCAGAGCGAACCTTCATCTCCTAGTTCCAAATTCGAATTAATGTCCATCAAACCCAAAAGCGAACGCTCAGCGTCTAATACCCAAAAACCAGGGTCCAGCTTATCTAAATTCAAATCAAACACTACTGGTTACCCAACTAGGTCTAGTGAACGTCGTGTTGCTAGCTCTATTGTTTTAAACACGCAAGGTGAACCTCGCAAAAGTTTAAACGAACCGGTAAAGTGCATACTTTGTAAAGATCCCCATGCCCTATACCTCTGCAAATCCTTTAAAGAAATGTCAGTCGATGACAGACGAAAATTAGTCGCTCAAAACAAACATTGTTTCAACTGCCTAGCGCCCACGCATTCTGCTTCTAACTGTAAATCCACAAGACTTTGCTACCATTGTGAAAAGGCTCATCATACTCTGCTACATCGTCATGATCAGGCAAGGTCATCGACAGCATCTACTTCGCCGAAAAATGATAGTGTTAACAGTTCTAATGCTTCATCATACATTCAAAATGCTAAGTCCATTCGCAGTGCTCAAGTATTGTTGTCTACTGTTCAAATTGACGTTCAGGATAACTTTGGCAACTGGGTCCGTGCACGCGGTCTTCTAGACTCAGCGGCAACTCATGATTTTGTATCTAATTCCCTGATTAGAAAACTAGGCCTACCCGTAAACCCCACTTCTATCAATGTGTCGGGCATCAACAGCTCAAAATCGCAAGCTTTACAATTCTCAAAGCTATCTATAAGAGATACTTGTCATAGAAACAACTTTCTTAAACTTAATTGTCTAATTCTTAATAGCATTGGAGAAGACACTCCTAGTCACTCGGTTGATATTTCGGGGTTAAACATTCCCTCACATTTAAGGTTAGCCGATCCTTCGTTTAACACACAAAATCCCATTGACATTCTCTTTAGTGCCAATGTCTTTTGGAACTGCCTTCGGAAACAGGTTCGCAAGCTATCCTCAAACGTGGTCGCCAGAGACACTAATTTTGGATGGATTGTCACAGGGCAACTTCCCCATTATTCACCTCAACCCGCATCGCAATGTTACTTCTCCAATACTGATCTGGAACAGTTTTGGAGGCTTGAAAATGTTGATTCTCCTAATGTAACTTCTTCAGAAAATGAATTTTGTGAGCAACTTTTTTTGAACACGACCATTCGTTCTTCTGATGGCCGGTTCATTGTTCAAATGCCAAGATTACACAATCCCCCCAAACTTATTAACTCTCAGCCTAAAGCTCGAAAAGCTCTCTTTGCTATCGAGAGCAAATTCAAAAAGGAACCCCTCGTCAAAAAGCAGTACACTGAGTTCATGGACGAGTATGAAAGCTTAGATCATATGGAGGTTGTTAACAAATCCGATGATGAATTGCACCCCCCAATCGAAACGGTTTATTTAAATCATCATCCTGTGTGGAAAAACCCCTTTGTAAAAGATAAAATTCGAGTTGTTTTCAATGGTTCATCACCCGACGTTAATGGCAACAGCCTTAATGACACTCTTTATTCTGGTCCTGCTATTCAATCAGATTTATCTGCTATACTCTTAAATTTTCGATTATTTCCCATAGCTGTCATAGCCGACATAAAACAGATGTACCGTCAAGTGTTAATTCAACCAGAACAACGAGATCTTCAAAGAATCTTGTGGCGTGATGAAATCAATAAGCCCATTAAGGTATTTCGCTTGAAAACGGTTACTTATGGCTTGAAACCCTCTGCTTTCCTTGCTATCCGATCCCTACACTTGCTTGCCTCACAAGATGGTCATTTATTTAACCCCAAAGCCTCTGAAGCACTAACTACGTCATTCTATGTTGACGATTATTTGCAATCCTTCCCCTCTTTGGAGGAAGCTTCTTTTGTATCTTTAGAACTTCAAGCATTACTAAGGAATGGAGGTTTCCCACTTCATAAGTGGAACTCCAACTCCCCTGAGTTTCTCGCTCAGTTTCCCATTGAAGACGTAGATCCTTCCTCTGTCGAAATTTGTGGAAACTCCGAATCTATAAAAACTATAGGAGTTCACTGGTGCACTAGCACTGACACTCTTATCTATAAAGTTACGCTCGCAGAAGAGCTTCCTAATACAAAAAGACAAATCCTCTCTGAAATTGCAAAAATTTTTGATCCGCTTCAATTCCTTGCCCCAGTTATCGTTATAGCCAAACTTTTCATGCAAGAGCTGTGGTCGCTTAAATGTGAATGGGATGACGCTGTCCCTCTTTCTTTTCTGAATCGTTGGCTCTCGTTTCGCAGCAATTTGCTGGATCTTTCCCTTATTGAAATTCCCAGGAATTTAATTAGCTCTCATTCTAATGCATCTTTTTTCCTTCACGTGTTCGCGGACAGTTCCGAAAAAGCTTATGGTTGCTGTGCATATTTAGTTTATCACGATTCACTCTATGGATCTCCAGTTTCTAACCTTGTTTGTGCCAAATCGAAGGTCGCTCCTCTTAAAACTATCACTTTACCTAGGCTCGAACTGTGCGCTGCACTAATGGCTGCAGAACTTGTCAAGAAATTACGGGAAGTATTAAAGGTCGAATTCTCGCAAATCTATCTCTGGAGCGATTCTATGATCGCCCTTTCTTGGATCGCGAAAAATCCCTCTCATTGGCAAACTTTTGTCGCAAACAGGGTTTCCAAAATTCAAACTCTTTCTTCTGGATGTCAATGGAGGCATGTTCCCAGTGCGGATAATCCAGCTGATATCATCTCTCGTGGTTGTTTACCCTCTCAATTGGCACCTTCCCAATTGTACTGGCATGGGCCCTCGTGGCTAATCGACGAATCTTCCTCATGGCCTTCTAAACCCCCAGCTACAAACTCCGACTTGCCTGACGCTAAAGTACCTCTATCCATAGCTTCGTGTCTTGTTTCCAACGCATCTCATCCTTTGCTGTCACGCTATTCTTCCTTCCATAAATTACTACGGATTGTTGCCTATCTCCTTAGATGGAAATATCTTGTGGTTGACCAACCTCTTCTCCCTAAACCACACCTTACCAATCATGAATTGAATCTCGCTACCATTAAGATTTTACAACTGACACAGCAAGAAGCCTTTTCTTCTGAATTGTCATTGCTTTCTTCTAGAAGAGATCTTTCCAAATCCAGCCGTCTTCGTGCTTTAGCCCCGTTCCTTGATGACCATGGATTACTTAGGGTAGGTGGAAGGCTCTCGCAATCTTTACTCTCTGAGGACAAAAAGCATCCCGTTATTTTGCCTTCCAAACATCACGTTACTTCTTTAATTATACGTGACTTTCATTACCGTAATCTTCATGTTGGTACACGTACTCTGCTCTGCCTCTTAAGAGAAAAGTACTGGATTATAAATGGAATTCATGAAGTTTCTTCTGCAATTCATAAGTGCATTCCTTGTTTCAAAGCGAAACCTAAAATCAACACTCAATTAATGAGCGATCTGCCTTCTTTTCGTTCTTCTCCTGTACGCCCATTTGCTTTAACTGGCGTGGACTATATGGGTCCGTTCCAATATCAACGAAACTCTCCTGAAGCTAAACGCAAATTGTTTGGTAAGCTTTATGTTTCTCTCTTTGTTTGCATGGTTACCGGCGCAATCCACTTGGAACTAGTAACGAATGCTTCTACTTCTTATTTTTTATCAGCTGTCTCTCGTTTCACCGCTAGGCGTGGTGTTCCTGCTGAGATGTTCTCTGATAACGCTTCCACCTTTCAGGGAGCAGCTTCCCTGTGGAAGAAAGCTCTTACTTCCTCTCCTGCCATGGAACAAATCTCTAATTTTTCTTATTCAAAAGGTTTCAAATGGCGCTTCATACCTCCTTACGCTCCGCATCATGGTGGTAGGTGGGAATCTTGCGTAAAGCTCACTAAACGTCATTTAAGAAAAGTCTTAGGTAATCGAATTCTGACTTACGAAGAATTCAATTCGCTGTCTGTTTTGATTGAAGGTGTTGTTAACTCTCGCCCTTTAACTCCGCTTTCCAATGACCCTGATGACCTACTTCCACTCACCCCTGGTCACTTCCTTATCGGCACTTCTCTTTCTGCCCCTCCTCCTCTTCCCAATTCTTACAGGGATTCTAATTTACCTATTGTTTGGCGTAAACTTGAAGCCCTCCGTAATTCTTTTTGGAAGAGATGGAACTTGGAATATTTAACTTCCTTGCAACGGAGGCAGAAGTGGTTTCTTTCCAGTCCCGACATTAAAGTGGGGGACTTGGTCTTGGTTAGGGATGTTTCACCCCCCCTAGTATGGATTTCTGGTAGGGTGACCGAATGTTACCCTGGAAGAGATGGGAGAGTCAGGGTGGCCAGAATCTTGACCACAAATGGACCGATCACAAGACCACTGTCTTTGATCGCTCCGCTTCCAATAAATGTGTAACTGTTTATTTGCTCGCTGTTGGTGTTTGTCCCCCCAGTATGGTGTATTCTTTGAATACACGGTACCTGAGATATAATTTTTATTGCTCTTTGCATGTTCATTTCTTCCTTCCTCTTTGCCAACCACCAACAGTGATCATCTGTTTTCTCCTTGTTGGGCATATCTCTTATGTCTTCATAAGTATGTTTCAGATATATAACTTCTGTGACCCACCTAGCGTCATCTAGTAGCGAACCTCTGAAGCTACTCAATTCCTCATCGTGCAAGAGGACTTACATATCCATCTGGCCACCAGATCTCGTTACTATCGTCAGCTATTTTCTCCTTGAGCAAGAGGACTACGTCTACTGTTTCACTCACCATGCTGCGCTAATATCGCCTACTATCAACTCTTAGAAGACCATCCATCAAGAAGAAAATTATTTTTTGCTAAGTTGGTTATGCTGATATGTATACCTTTTGTTTCCTACCCCCACTCTTTCCCCTTCCGTGGTCTCTCCGTGCTCCGCTGAGCTGCTCTCACTTCTCCGTCTGCAGTTGACTCGTCCAGTCAAAGCTCCGCTCGAGCTTGCCTCCTCAAACCAAGAGGCTCACCCTCTTTTACGCCATGTTGGAACTCTAAGCATCAGTGAGAAATCCGACTTCAACATGAAATCAAGATAAGTACCATTTTTAAAAAGTTTTAACCTCATCTTCATGGTTTTAACTTCCAAGTGGTTTTAATTATAATTTATAGGCAGTGTGAAATGATTTACTTTGGGGCAATGATCATTCTTCGTGGGATTTGCAATGTTGAGCTTTTTGCTTGTATAAGCCAACCTTACTAAAACAAAAGAGCTTTTCTTAAGCGATTCAAACGAGAAACCCTCTCACTACGTGGGATATTATCTAATACCCACTGCCTATAATTATAAAACTATTTCCTCCGTTGGATTTTCTCAACCCCATTTTCTGTAAGGTCGTTCTGGAACCTTCTAGACCTTGTTCTCTATCTGCGAGTCTTGTCGTCAAGTATTGTTCACGCACTGTGAAAATGCTAGTTAAAATGAGGAATCTTCCTTATAAATTTTTGCAATAGCTAACTTTCTTCCACCGCTGGAACCTCTGGAAAATTCTATGGCGCATTTAATTGTAAATTACAACTATTTTAAGAAATAGACTCTCATCTATATAGTGCAATCAGTTCTTTCCATAATTGCAATAACTTTCTTTTTCATGAACTTTAGTGTTTCTATAGTGAACTTTGAATCCATCTTCATAGACTACAGTGATAAACAGTGCTTTCTCCACGTTTCTACCGCGTCGCGATCGTCCGCTTATATTGAATAAGGCCAAGAACATTTTCCTTAATTCCCATTTCTCTTTCCTAAACCTTTCACTAACAATCTGCAATAAACGTTTAATCTAGGTCGGTTTCAATAAGGTGTCATTCTAAGAAGTGCCCTTCCATTTTTGTTGGTTTATCATTAAGTATCTCTGTATAATCTTTGTGATACGTGTCTAACACACGTTTCAAACTTACATTGTTCCTCCCTTCAAAATCAGGGAAAACAATTCTCTAAACTCTTGAGCGAGTCATGTTCAGGTTTCACGAAATGGAAACTGCCCCATTTTTCTCGTGATTCCTAATTAAACATAGGAAGTCTAGAAACTTCCTTTTCACTTTCTTCAGGTTTCACAATAAGTGACCTGTCCTCTTTGTGTAATTCTCCTATATTAACTCTGTATAAATATAAGAAGTTGTAGGAACTTCTATCTTATTTTCACGTTGTTGTTATCGTCATTTTCAAAGTTGTCATTTTCTCTAGAACATTCTCTCAAGAATTTCTTAAGGTACACTTTTTGTACTCTAATTCACGTTCAAGCTTTAATTATTTCATTGTTTATTGGTTTAACTCTTATGAAAATTTTAGAAATATGTAAGGTTTGAAACCGTGTAAATTGTCAGTTGCCTGGAGCAACCGTTTAATGTTGAGAGGTCTGTGACCCTATTTGTTAAAAAGTTCAAATGAACTATGCTAATTAAAATTATATTGTATAATTGTTAATTTCATCAAACTTTTTCTAATTGTAAAATAAACAAATCTTTTCCCTTCGCTTTTTCATTTGCGAATATAAAGTTTAGGAAAAATCCTGTCTTCCTTGACTCTCCTCACTCAATGACATTAAAATCTTTAATAGGGCTTTCACTATTTGTTGCATTTGAGCAAGAACTCTTAATTTTCACCTTACTAAAGTTCTTCTTAGCGTTAATAGCTAATTCTAATTGTCCAGTAAGGCAAGTAAAGTTCGCTAAGCCAACTACCTGCTTGTGGAGACCCTCTCCGGAAACTTATGGTCAGTTTTCCAAAAAATAAGTGTTTCTTTTTGTCTAAACTTTTAGCCGGCTCCTCGCTGAGTAAAAGCTTAGCCATTGTCCAATGCAACCATTGGTTCATTTACCAAGATTACCCAATAAGGCATAATTCTTTATCATATTCCTTCTTAGAGACACTTGGTCGCCCTTACAGGAACTCCATAATTTTGGAAATTGAAAACACCAAGCTTGAGTTAAATCATTGGCATTCTTTGAATCACTTTGTAAAACCTAATTTCTTCGAGAAAACATACAGTAAATTTGTTCCTCTAAGTCTTGCCAGACCATCACCCTTCCCCATAGTACTTTTATACATGCTCGGGAGGAAATGTACTAAAGCCTCTCTCTTGCAAACCGCCCAAGTCCTAACTGCGGTTCCCGTTAGCCCCGACCAAGCTCGTACCTACTTTAGGTATCCGAGAGATAATTTCCATTGGCAACTGCTCCAAAGCGTATTTAAACCTCAACTTATTAATTTTGTGGGACTCTCCTCCTATTTTTCTATCCTTCTTTTCCAAATCCCAAATCTACTTCCTTCTCTTAATCATCTTCCCTTGGTGGGTGGGTTATTCCATAGCCTCTAAACTACCCACTGACAACGTGTTTCAGCTGCCCATAAAAAACGAGAAGGAAATGGGTGTTTTAAAAGATGAATGCGGTGATTCCATTATGACGGAATTCGTAGGTTTGGCTTCAAAAATGTATGCTTATCGCACACTCGACTGTAAGGAAGCCAAAAGAGCAAAAGGTGTAGGTAGGGAAGTGGTAAAATCACTAGGTGTAGACGATTACTTAGCGGTTTTACGCACTGGCAAAGCTATGTCTCATACACAGTGCAGGATACAATCCAGCAACCATCATTTGTATCTTGTGGAACAGAGAAAACGCACCCTCGCCTCCATGGATAACAAGCGTGTGTGGGCTAATGACCTGCTCACCAGCCTGCCCTGGGGTTATGATTGCAAGGAGGAGGAGGTGGATTTCACTGTTTAATCGTTTATGGGACATAGCTTTATGTAACTTGTAGATTTAGTATTTTGTAAATATTGGTTTCTGCCATTGTAAATAGTAGATATTGTAAAATAGTGGCAACCCACTTGGACCTTTTGCTCTTTGAAAAGTTCTATGTAACCTTTATTTTTATTTTTTTGATTGGTGAATAGTTTGATTCTTTTAAGCTGTACAAAGTTGTTTTTTATTGTAAATATGAAATAAGTAAGATTTTTAGTAACTTTAATGACTAGTATTTAATTATTTTTCGTAATGTAAATGATATACTAAAAAAGTTTTTTTGGGATGAGTGTGCATGTCGAGAATCTGCTTTTGGGAATAAATAAAGTGGTTGTGTTTGTTCCCAAAGACAGGTGTGAATGTATGAGTGGAGAGAGAAAGCTGGTGTGTATGGTTGACCAGAGCACACGCGGTGAGGTAGGGTGGGTGTGTGGGAAATTCTCACTTTTATACTCATTTTGTTATGTCATTAGTTTTGTTTTTCATTGAAATGTGGCAGACAATAGCCATTATTTTTCTAAAAACAGTCTTACCTGCAGTAGTTGTAGACCTCGACGTTTCTCCAAACACGCATCAACACATAGCAGTATTATCAAGGTCAAGCACTCGCATCAACATCATTGTCAAATCTCAACTTTCGACATACACCAAATGGAAAATGTCAAAACAGAAAAATGGAAAATCTATGTTTCCATATCACCAAAAACGCAAAACTTAAAACGGACATTTTTTTAAATCTGGAAATGGCCATATGTGAAATATGAAAATTCAAGAACTTCAAACGGTCATTGTTTAAAAAGTGTCATCAGCAAAATGGAAAAATCCATATCATCAAAAACGTTAAACTTGAAACGAACGTTTTCAAAAACTGTAAATTGCAAATTGGCAAAATGGCAATGCGTGAAATGTGAAAATGAGAAATCAGCCATCAACATCATGATTTTTTAAAATAATAAAAACACAAAACATCGTGCTATGGCAAACCTTTGTTTTTATTTCATAACCATAAGGGACTGACAAATGAAAAATAGAATACAAACACATCCCAATTCCTCAATCCTCAATGTTTATGTCCATGCATCATCAACTTTCCTTTCATAGCACTCATGACAATTAGGGCTGTCATCCTTTCACCCACTGAGATATCACTGGATGTGAAACGTTGTTTAGCTTTCTTCAATAACAATTTATCTGCCACATGTCATAAACCAGGATGACTATGGCGATAAGAAAGGTCATGTTCCTTGCATGCTTGATACAAAAGATTAATGGGTACATCACCACGTTGTAAACGTTTTTCGAGACGAGTTCCAGGGCCGCAAAAACGATAGCCTGGAAGATGGATTTCGAAAGGTAAGTATTGAATCACTTTGTCAATGACGCCATTGCCAGTACAGGTCTGGCATATCCTTTTCCATCGATGGTAAAAAGGTTTGGTCTTCCTCCTTCTCTGTGGACGATGTTTGTGTTTGTTGTTGTTGTTGCTTTTTCTCGTCATGACACCCGTGGAATGATTCAACAAAGTCTTTACACGGACGTTTATGAACGTGATACAGTTTCACTAGCTGGCAAGTCGCACACTGACGCATAGACGGTATTTTTGCCATGTCCACTTGCTTATGGTGATCGTAATCCGTACAGGTTGCAATTCACTCAACACAGGGTCTTGAGTCCATGATTTTGGTACATGTTGCCAGATTTCTTTGACCGCGTTGGCGGCCTCATAATAAATGAACGACTTGGGCAGCGCCAAGAGTTCCTCTTTGGTAAAACTGTCTAGTTTCTTTTTGCACACAAAGAACTTGCCGATGGCTTTGTCCGTAGCATTGCCTTTCTCCATGGTATCACGTGCTGTAGATGTTTAGACGTCGCTTGTAGAAATCTCACTGGCGTCATTCACAGGTAAATCTTGAGTTATAATTTTGTTCAACAACTCCCAGCAGGCATGTGTGGTTAACCAATGAAAGAGATGCCACGCATGCGATAGGGCTGTATGGGTAATGTTGCCACAGGAACAAGTATCCATGAGCGTTTGCAGGGAGGGGCAGCCCAACTCCATGAGGTCGATACATTGGCAGTAAGACGCCAAAAATGGTTGCAACCATTGTCGTTTTTCATTACCTTTCACAAATACCACATTGGCCGAGGACAAGTGTGCTTTCATGACCACGTCCAAATATTTATAGGAAATGGTTCCCTGATTCCAGTCTAGTTGCCTATGATTTTCAATCCACTGGGTTTGTTTACGGTCTTTTTCACACAACAAATCAAAAGCATGGGGTGGTTTAAATAGCAAATGCATAGCTTGCGATATCCAAAACGAGGTACAATCGATAATGGCCACTTGTTTAAATATAAATTTGTTGTCACCAATTTTAAACCCTTGGCAATCCACAATGAGCGTGCGCAACATGTTGACGCTTGCCTGGACCAAGTTCAACTGACGACTGACTGACGATCGACCACTAAAGTGTGATCACGACATGGACTTACCTACCATGCTAGTTTCAAATTGAGGTTAGGGTAGGACAGGGGGACATGCAAAAAATTAGAATTTAAGAATTACATCATTTTATTATCATAACACGTCTTACAGGCTTTTGTCATTTTGGGATATGGACGATACCAACTGATACAACAATATAGTCTCTTGTGTTTGTAACGTCCATAACACCGATGATGTCCCAATGTCTCTAAACTAGGCGTTTTTGATGGTGAGCTGCTCACCGAAGCACCATGGATACCATACGGTCCACAGGTATCGTTACTTGTTTTTTTTTTCATTACCCAGGGACACAAGTGAGGGATAGCTAGAATGACAGGGTATATTTCCCACTTCCATTCTGCACAGGTAGGGGCAGGTGGGTGACCAGCGCTGATGTTTCTGCATGGGTTCATCGCCCTCCTGCCATTGGTCTATGATGATGGGACAAAAGGCACATTTCACTTCATCTCTTGTTTTTAAATAGTAGAATCCAGTGGCCGCCAAGGCTTGAGGGTTTATGAAAGGCATCGGCCACGTGGCAAAAGTCTTGAAACGTTGTTCCTCAGAGTTTAAATTCATGGATGTAACGTCTCTTGAGGCTTTAAAGCAAGACATGACTGAGCGGCTTGACATGGGTTGAGCTGTTATTTATACACTCGTCACTCGGTTGGATAGTGGATAATAGTTGACTTGTTTGTGATGAATAATCAAACAGTAGGCCGTGGTATTGGCTGGTACATTGTCATGCGTTTCAAAATCCAGTGGAATGTCAATATTGGATGGCTTGACAGACTTTTCCAGGTAAGAACAGTCAAAGACAATCAGTGGCGCTCTTGCCTTAAACGCTTGGGGTAGTAGCATGGGGCCATTCTCTTTTTGATAATACGACCATCGAAATTTAGAAAACAAGTCGTACAGGGGGCCAAACTTATTTTTTGAAAAATCCAAATCCAGTCCTTCATAGGGAAACACAGCTCCGTTGAGGAAAAGACGTGAATTTCTCAACTGCAGGTGATCAAATTGCGTGGCATCTTTGGTTTGTTGATACTTGCGATTCGTTTGAAAACCCACGATCAGGTAGAGAGGTCTCTCTGTATAGCGAGCTGTTTTACTGAACAACTGTGTGTGTTGGTGGTGGGCAAAAGCGGATACTCATGGAGTGCCCAGCTTCTAAATTCCATGGGTAGAGGCATATCTCTCTTTACCATTTAGAGTATGTCCAGTTTTTTGCTATCATCAAGGGTCACATGAGGCACTTTCCATAGCAAGCGGTGTAGTTGAATTTTTGAATCGATGGGGGCATTGTCGGCTCCCTTGAGTGCATTATTATCACTCCTGTCTCTCACTAGGTAAAGCACTTGCCTTGCGTTGACCACAATGCGTTGGTGATCTTCGGCAAAGCCTAAAATCAGTTTAAGAGGTAAATATCCAGTAAAGGTCCCATCGGTGTGTACCATCCAGTCATTGGTCGAGTCAGGACACCAACCTGCCATGCAAAGTGTTTTACCTTCTTCCTCACTATAAGAGGGGTATAGTTTCATGACACTGGAAATGCCCACATTTCGAGTGCTATCCACCACGATATCGATAATGACATACCGCACTTCAGAAAACAAAAAGGCCAAACCATGGTTGGCCAACTTGGATGTGGTGGGTGTAGAGCCATCGGCTTTGGTGAGCCAACCTTCAATCTGAGTGACACTTTCATGCGGTAGGGTGTAAATATCTTTGTTGTTGATAACAAATTGAATATCATCATTGTTATTGAGACCAGGCGTTTGAGCTTGATAGGAATGGAGATCAATTCTTACCACTCCTGGTTGCTCCTCGATGCGGTTCGCTATCTCTAGGATAGAATTCATTATGAGGGTTGACGTGGTAACCCAAATGCTGTAAAATCTGCTTGTCTTGAGATGTTGACGTGTATTCACGTGGCAAACAACTAACACCATTCCTAGACGGTGTTGTTGCTTTATACACAAACTTCATTGTGGCTTTAGCACCAACTTGTAAGTCACTGGTGTGGTAGAATCTAGATCAATGAGTTGTTGATCACTATTGATCAGTCTTAATGTTATATTACTAATACTATCGACAGCCACAGAATGGAAAAGCACCACTGGAGGGTTTTCACGAATAATATACCCATTGGGTGATGTCACAATAAAGTCATAAAGCGAATGCGATGGTTCTTGATTGGTGTACACTTGGCTAATAATATTACATGTCACCGACACATGATGGTCCTCATTGAACTTCACTTCATGGTCCGAATCATGTTTTTTGTTGGGCTCCAACACACGTGGTTTAAATCCTAGTAATGGGCCAATGGAATCGGGGTGAGTTTTTAAGTCAATGTTAAAGGTAGAGAAAATACTGCAGCGATGAGTGTTGGTATTTCCTACAAGTTCAAACATGCGCGTTCCATCGAGAAATGACTTTAAACCATATTGATTGATCAACACCACATAAATGTGTTCATAAATATCATCGATCGTGTATCCACCAGGTTCAGGGTGAGCACAGAATCATCATAGTAAAACTTGTTGTTCACATTTTCACGTATGTTGTATATTCGATTGTACGTTTCAAGAGAAACAAGTCCTAAACCATAGGGTTTTCACTCAATCCGATAGGCGGGTAGAAGTCTAGGCTGACTTCAGGTCCACGTCCATGCAGTGTAAACGTTTTACTTTCTGCCGACATACTGGTGGCGTTTTTGCTTATGCTGCGTCTTATATAAAAAAATTAAACACAAACGTCCACACTGTTGGCTGCTAAACGTTTGCTCTCGTTTCACATTATAATATACCTTGATCCTGTTTCCAAAATAGGTCACTAGTTCCATGGGCGGAGGCAAATTCCCAAAACTGTCAAAGTACCATACGATGGATCCCTCTTTAACATAAGCTACATAATGCGTTCCTGGTCCTCGGTGATCATCCAAATTGACAACAGCACATTCCTGTTTCCAGGGTCGTGGGGGGTAATTGGTTTCGCATAAACACACCTCGAAAATGAGAAAGCTTTAGTTGTTTAGCATAGCTTTCCACTTGTTGATGCGTCAGGGCATGTCTCGCTATGGCTGAGTTTTTTTTTATATATCGAAATGGTGAAATCCCAAATCCTTGTTGATAAAAGGATGGCTTTAAATTGGCATTTCTAGCCCCCATGGCAATCGGTTCCATTGTTTCATTGTGTCGCTGACTTTCCTTGAGTTGTTGCTTGCCCTGCTGCGCGGCTTTAATGGTTTTAGCCACTGCACTGGCACCGCCCAAAAGTGAACCTAGAGCAGCCAAATCGGCAAATAATGCAGGTAAAAATACCGCTCGTTTGGGGACGGAAATCACTCGCCCTTGGTTTGAAACCTGTCACCGACGTTTTGGAATAACATGTCTCTGTGCTGCTCGAAAGGCTTTCCTTATGGTCAATACATTATTTTTTCTTTTTTCTTTCGCAAGGGCTTGTCCACGAATGTCTTAAGCCCAGGCTTTGCCAAGGACAAAGTCCGTTTTTTAGTCTTTCTCACCGCATACCTTTGTTTCACCATGATGATAATGACCAACAGCCTTTCACAAGAAAGTTTAAATCAAAACTAACGTCAGATGGTTATTTCATGGCTGTATATTCCAATTCCACATAAAGTGGGAAATCGTTTATGGTTTTTCCTGCTTGCTTTTCATCCCATGTCAACATGAGATGAAAGGATAATTCGTCACCTGCATTGACCATTTCATGGTTATGGACCAACATCCTATGACCATTTATCTTTATTTGTAAATGGTTCTCATCAGGTATGGCATATTTGATGTGAATGGTTCCATCATAGTGTAATCGATAGTGGCTTAATCCTGAAGCAAGCACATAGGTCAAGTGTTGATCATGGACTAGCGGTATATGGTTTCTCTCATTCAAAGGTTTTTCATTTGTTAGATACACTAAAAATACAGATGGGATAAATGTATAAAGCCTTTTCATTTCATAGGTCATGTAACGCTTGGTACAAACATCGTCTTCGTCTTGTGGGTCTTCCACGTGAATAATCTGATGGTGATTAGCGCTATAGCCATTCACCGTAAGCTGGGGCACTTTGTGATAAAACTCATACACTTTGTTATCCACATACTTTTTCGTAGTAACGTCTGTAGACACTTGAGGATGTTTACATGGGTTAACCGCTTTCCCTTAAAGTAATAATCTCCCTGTTTTGTGCGTGGCACTACTGACCTATCCACACAGTGTTTATTAGCAGGATCTGTTACTTGTTTAGGATCATGTATGGGGACAGGCCTAGCTTTGGCCAGCAACGAACGTCCAAAGACATCCATCGTCGACCTGTAGTACCAGTCTACTGTTTCTATGACAAGGTTCGGTGTCCTGTATATAGACAGCCTGCTAGCCTGTCTAAGCCTTAGTTTAAATGAAGATTATTAAGCAGCAAGAGTCATTCCCCGTGGGGGACATGGTTTCCCATCTCTGTCCCACATCACGTGAACAACGCCATGGTTCACTGTTTCCATCTTCCATTCGCTGCATCATTGTGGGGCCCTCCGGCTGTGGAAAGACTAATCTTTTGCTAACGCTCATCACAGCGCCCAATGGTCTGCGTTTTCAAAATATTTATATTTTTGCAAAATCTCTCTACCAACCCCTCTACGTGTTTCTGGATCAAGTCATGTCTGGATTACAAAAAGAGAATATGGGTTATTTTACATTTTCCATGCAAGAAAATGTGATTTCACCGGATGAGGTAAAGCCTGATTCACTCATGATTTTCGATGATGTATCCACTGAACGTCAAGGTATCATTCAAAGCTATTTCAGCATGGGTCGACAAAAACATATCGATTGCTTCTATCTTGGACAAACGTATTCAAAAATGTCCAAACAGTTGATTCGTGACAATGCCAATGTCATTGTTTTATTTCGCCAGGACGAGAGGAACAGTCGTCACATTTATAATGAACATGTGAATCCAGATATGACCTTTCAAATGTTTACAGAATTGTGTGCCAAGTGCTGGAACACTCAACGTCATGCCTGTTTAGTGATTGACAAACGAAGTGAACTCAACCAAGGACGGTATCGCTTAGGGTTTGATAATTTTATTGCTATTTAAGGCCCTGTCTCATTCCCCGTCAAGTCATTTGTCAAGACACCATGGCGTTAGCAGGGAGTCAATTGAAAAAGCATATTATTAGAGCAAAAAATACTATTCGCCAAAAGTTTCGTCAATTGAAACGATCGCGTGCCGATCATGCTTTGTTTATTGAACAACATTTAGCACCTCCGCTAAAAGCCATGTTGAAACCCTCTTTCAAGCCATCTGAAACGCTACCCACCATTTCACAAGCCACGCAGACGCTGCACGAGGACCATGAGGAAGAGGAAGAGGAACAGGAAGATTTGACTAGTGTTAGCGAAGTTGAGGATGAGGAGGAACAAGTGTTTACGCCTCAAAAAAGGCCGCACCCCTTGCAGAGTTTTCGAGAAAAAAGAAATCCTTGGCCATGGTCGAAACACCTTGCCCTTCCAGAGCGTCTCCGTTTTCACTACTCTTGGCCACCCCTCAACATAAAGCTCAACTGAAAACCATTTTAATAAAATATTATGGATCAACATTGGAACCCTATTTCACCGATCTATTTATTGGAAACACAGATACCACGTATGGTGTTTGCTATGAGGATGATAGTTTTAAAATTGGCGATTCATCCATTAAATTTGCTCGTACTAAAGCTGTCATTAAAAACATCAACTATAAATTAACTCCAGGACTGTTAAAGCTGCTCTTTTCTCGGACCCCCTCTTTCCATGATTATACACCAGAGGATCTTGACAAATATAAATCCATTTTATTGGATACCCTTGCCCACAAAAGACAGTATGATCCAGCTCAACAAGTGAATGCCAATATATCTCAAAAATATAAAACCATCATTGCAAAAATGTTTCCCACCAGTCAAAGTACTCGTCGTAAAGCGTCCGCTTCGGGAGTGACATTTAAACCATTAAAACCCCTTGTGGATATTACCTACTGGCACAATCCCAATAAGCTCGTCCAGCGGCTACAGTTGTTGCATGCTTCACGTCAAGCTGGCCATACCGGTCACGATTGGGAAATTCAAGAAATTGAACAAGAACTTCGAAATGCCAAAATTATTGTTTAAGCCCTCACCCATTAAAATGGGTATTGCTCATGAGTTGCATCGCCCAGCTAGGCGTCACTATCCGCGACTCAAGGTGATTTCACGAGGTGTGGATGAACTTTGGCAGGCTGACTTGGTTGAAATGATACCCTATGTTGACGTTAACGACGGTGTAGGCTATATGTTGACCGTCATTGATGTCTATTCCAAAATGGCCTTTGTTGAACCTGTGCATCGCAAGTCTGGTCCACTAGTTACCAAGGCCTTTCAACATATTATTCAACACTCCAAACGTCAACCTCAGTTGCTACAAACCAACCAGGGGAAAGAATTTTTCAACAAGGACTTCTCCAGTTTTCTCAAATCTAAGGATATTCACCATTACACCACGTACAGCAATCTCAAAGCCAGTGAGGTCGAGCGGTTCAACCGAACATTGAAAACCCATATGTGGAAAGCGTTTACCGCTCAGGGCACGTATCGCTGGTTGGACATGTTGCCAGAGCTAGTGTCACGATACAATGACACCAAACATAGAACGATTGGGACCAAGCCACGCCTCGCGACTAAAAATATTCAGCGATTGGATAAACTGTTTAACCCCATAAAAACAGCCGATCCTAAACGTCACCGACTGAAAATTGGGGATTTTGTTCGTGTGAGCAAATTTAAGTCTGCCTTCAATAAGGGCTACACGCCACAGTGGGGGACTGAACTATTTCGAATTCGTCGAGTCAATTTGGACACTCCAGTCACCTATTTACTCGAGGACCTAAACCGCCAACCCATAAAAGGTAGATTTTATCTCCATGAACTTCAGAAAACAGCATTTCCTAAGCATTATCTTGTGGAAAAATTGTTGAAACAAAAAGGAAATAAACTCTATGTCAAATGGTTAGGGTTTGACTCTACGTTTAATTCATGGATCAATAAATTACATGTTGTGTGAACCTGTGCAATTTTTAATTTATTTATTCACACATTTTGTACACCACCTATAGCTCTGTGTGTACAGTCCTCAGCTCCACATATTTCTTTCTCTTTCCACCTGTGTTCTCTCTTACATTACCCCTCCCCCTCTCCCTCCCTTCACCGCCCACCACTGCTGTTCGCAGCTCTTGCCTATCTATTGGTTGTGACATCATTCCCACAAGCTGCATCATACGTTTTACTGATTCAGCGATTCCCACGCTTTGAACATTCTGTTATCAGGCACGTGGACAGCTAACGTCCAAGGTGAACACCTGTGGCAGATCAAATATCACGTCAACTTGCATTTTGTCACGTACGAAGCAAAACAGGATGTAACTTGTTAACAGTTATCGTGCACGTGGACAGCTAACGTCCAAGGTGAACACCTGAGGTAGATCAAATTTCACATGAACTTGCAATTTTTCACGTACGAAGCAAACAGGATGTAACTGGTTTAGCCCTCATGTGGTTTCACATGTGTTCACATGCCTTTCGCTCTTCCCTGCCACCACAATGGTCAGATTATTTCAACTTCAAGCGTCATTGTCATTTTTCCATTGCACCTGTTGTCAAGTCAGATCAACGCCTTCCAATAAGCTCAAATAACATTCACCTCCTGCTCGTCTGCAAGTTTGTTTTCTGTACTCGCTTCGACCAACACAGAACCAAGTTCTCATCACCGTTTACACGTTAAAGGTAAAATGTGTGAAAAAACGCACGCTCACTCTGTCATACACCGACCCGCCGAAATAGCGATTGTCCTATTAAGCATGGTCCTTGTGTTTAGCGACAGGTTCGTTGAAACACACACCCAGCATTATCGTCTCTCTCAACCACCACGCTTCATAAACATTATAAACAGGTAAAGAAAAAAATAGTTTTTTCAACATGTATGGCGTAAGGCCCTTTGTGAAAATTTTTTGGAAAAAATATCTACCACATTTGAAAGGGGGCGTTAGCCCGAGTGCTAGGACACCTCGTACACGTCTCTAGCGTTATTGGTTCGTGAGATACCAGCAAAAATCACAAAAAACACGTGTTTACCCCAAAATCGAGTTTTCAATTTTTTCTTAAATATAACGAGTGTTTCATAGCAAAGATGACGTCACTCCGAGTCCTTGGACCCCTCGAACACGCCTCTATCATGATTGGTTCGCGAGATATTAAAAGCGGATGACCTTTTAGTTTTGGTCTTTTTATTAAATAACGAGCCTATAGGAAAGTAGGGGGCATCACTACGAGTGCTAGGACACCCTGTATGTTCAAATACGACCATTGGTTAGCGAGATATCAGGTTTGGGGCCGATACGAGGAGGGTTCAAAAAGAAGTGAGGCAGCTCTCTCATTATCGCACTACTTACAAAGCACAAATGTTTGCTCTAGAGACTTGAAATTTATTTTGGGGGTAGGGGGCATAGGGACCTTTCATTTATGTCAAACAAACGTTTTTGTATAATTCCTAGTTTCCAAAATATGGGATTTTCAAAATTCGAGTTTTTTCAAAAAAACATAAAAAATAAAAAAGTTTTATCACAAAAAATAAAGGTCATAATGACCATTCATTTGGGCCATAGCACAACGTTCTATCATGTTTGGTTTTCAAACTATCGCCTATTTTCGAAAACCAAAAATTTCAATTTTTTTTTCTAAAATATAACGAGTGGTCCATAGCAAAGCCCCCGTCATCCCGAGTCCAACGACACTTCATTCGTGAATCTCCGACAACGGGTTCGGGAGTTATCGGCTCGCATTGGGAGTAGTGGTGGGGGGGGGGCAGAAGCACCACTACCCCCCTACTAATGTGCTCTGCTTAACCATAGTTATTTCGGTAATTGGCAGGACCCTATTATGTCCCTTAGTCTAAGTCTTAAGACCTAGGCCACATAATTGAGAAAATTATAAAGTTTAAAGTTGGCAAAATTTTAATCAAGATTATGCTCGACAACAAATTAAATGAAGAAGTTTTAATTATAAGAAAACCATGGTGCCCTTCATAAAACAGCGAAGACACGCCAAATCAGATCGCGAATGAGAGAAATATAATGATTCTATGGAAAATATGGTACTCGAAAGGAACTATAAAAATACAGGCAAGAATTGCGAAGTCATTTGTTCGTGTAAAACACCATGTAACCTTAATATTGTATGTAGAAAATAGACACAATATCAATGCGCGAGGAGAACAAACGACATTGGAGAATCCAGTCACGTGACCGGAATCGCTAGGGAGTATTTAAATGGTGGAGCCCACAAATTGTGTATCAAATTAATTGGGACACAATAAAAAATATTACTGTGAAATAAATTGTAATAAGTACAAAACATTTATGTGAGCAAGATAAAGGACATCATTGATATAAGTGCCTACTTTATAACTATGAGTTAGTCGTCAAGGAAGGGGCCATCCGTGGCCCCTCGCCATAAACTACGGAGGGGGAAGAAAACATGATAAGTTATCCGTTCTGGCTATATTTCTCTGTCATTTCCTTTTTATGGAAATGGATTTGTGAATCTAAATATAACATAGTCCAGTTAGGATACTTTTTGTCCTTAATTTTGATATTTGTGATAGGCTAAAGTAGCGATTTGGAGGTGTCTTGTTCAGTAAAAATAGCATATCACGAATAGGCAGATGTAAGGCAAGTTACTCTTTAGATTATAGTTTGTTATTTATTTGTGGTCACCTGTTCATTAGATGAAGTGTATGATGAAACATAACCATGTATATTGAGTGTTAATTCACGAATAGACGTCAGGATGGAATATATGATTTCATGACCAGTGATAGAATATTATTAGTAATGTTAAGACTTCCGGGGCATTCATCCCGACAAAGCCTTTGAATTTACATGCAGGCGATTGATCAGCGAGATTAATCACGTGTTATTATTTGAGGTTGAATATTAGTGATTCGAAAGGTAAGGTTTATAATGTGTGAGTAATTCGCATGTAATATATGTGTAATATGAATAATGTGCCACTTTAAGTTAAGCCATGTGATACGTGTATGTCGACGAGTGGTGACATCTGTAGCCACTTATCGCCCATAGTTTGTGATAATCAGCGAGGCATACTGATGTTCTTCGAGGCAGGTAAACCTATAATATGTGAATATTCGACAAAGGTCAGTGAGAGACTCTATCTCCGAAGCCGTGGAAGCCAAATTGTTTTTGTTGAGGTTCGAGTGAGTTGGGTTTTCACTTAGATATACAAATGATATGCATAAAGACATACAATGCCATTTTGATTGTTCGACGGAGATACATGTGATCTTGGAGCCTCAGCGAGAAATGAATCACACTTATCATCCTGAAGAGAACAGTTTTGTTGGTGATAGATATAGAGATTGATATTTGAGGCTTACTGAGGCATTAGTAAGCCCCATGGAGGAAAGAATAAGAGGAGATGCCCTGTGCTCGTATGAGTGAAGCCAAGCGCTGCAACCAAAGTAGGCGTAACCTTAACTCGTATTCGGTGTTCTTGACTTGCATGAGGCATTGTGCATGGCTAAACCTTATTTTGGCCCTGGTTTTTATCGCGCTCCGGTTATGCAACTTTGGAAACGTAATAACAGTTGTGATAAGTTATTTAAAAAAGCTCTTCAATTCTAATCTCAGCATGTGTAGGCCTACCCTATATAGGCCTACCAAAAAAATAAAAATCATTCCTCTGGAAATCCCAAATTATCAAACGGCTGTCGGTCAATAATTATGGTAGGCCTACGTAATTAATCAATTCGAGGCTAATCGTCAAGTTTCTACCCCCCACAAAGATAATACCGTAAGGCACCGAAACGTATAGGCTATACCGTATTTTTGTGCAAATATGCGTCCTTTTTTAATTCTTCTGTTTATTAATTTTGAGGTTCGTATTCTTGAATATCAAAATGTGTACGACCAATGAGTGAAAGTGGCTGTGCTCGAAATTACGTCTAAAAACTGATGAATGCCTCAACACCAATAAGAACATAAAACTCAATTTGGTGTAAATACCGTAATTAGTTCCCCATCATCAATTCCCAAGATGTTCCTTCTTTGGAATAACTCGCATCTTCAGACACCTGTATTCAATTTAATCAGTGTTTCAGCGTATTATTACGTTTTGCCGCGTCTTCCTTACAAAATTAGCCTCGCAAAAGTACTCTCATATTTATATTTAAATTGGCTTTTAAAACAATGACACAGCTTATTTGTGCCAAGTACCGTGATGTACAGAGTGCATTCTGCCTATAAAAGAAAAAATCTTGACTTGCCATTGAAGTTTTATGTCACTAAAATCCATTACTAGTTGGAGTGGTTTACGGCTTTAGGCATAGGGACAGCCATTTTCTTGCAACCAAAGTGGGCGAGCCATTTGGCTTCAGCAGCTTGCGCTAGGCAGCGCAGCGAAGGCATCTCCTTCCTTTCTTTCCTCCATGGTAAGCCCAACATTTGAGTTGTCATTAACATCGGATCAGCTGACTGTTAGCAAGGGTAGTTCATTCCCCTATGTGTTTCCAGTTCTGATAGATTTGGAAGTTTCGATTTTTATTGTTCAGTATCGTTCACTGAAAGGAAACGTTGTTTGAAAACTAATTTAGAATTGGTGAATTTATTTATTTCGGGTTAGATTTTTCTGTTTTATGTCTTATATTCGAAGGGAACGTTATTGTAAAACCCATTTATAGATTATCAGATCCTGATTCATCGGTCTATCCACACATGTTGATTCCACCATTGCAAAGTGAAGGGTCACAGGTTCGAGTCGAGGCTCATGTAAATAATCAGAACACTCAAGTATTTCAAGTAAGATTCTCCATGAGTTTGATTATGTGCCATGCCTTTCACTGCAGGTTTGTCGACGCAAGATTTTGATCAGCGTTTGTATAATTGTTTTGATTGATCTGATATTCAGTCATCGGATATTTTTGTTCTGGTAGACTCGTCTCCCGGTATTTGTACTAATACTAAGTGTATAAGGTGGTTAATCGTCACAATTTGATATTTCAGATAAATTCACGGTAAATGATATGATGTGTTTGTCATTCTCCCACCCATAACTAAATGGCAGTTGTCACCGTTCATTTCCCATGTATTGCAGTAGTGAGGAGAGAATCTGAAGGAATATTCATCACATTTCCACTCCATATCATTTTAACTACAATTTGGCGGAAGCGTATTCCATGTGTCATAATTATTATTGTCACTGTCTTTATTATTAAGCCGGCAGAAGACAAACTTCTACACGTCTTGTACGTTCCGTACCAAAACCAACCGAATAGCAAAACGCTTCCATTTGTCATCAGTATGGTCTGAATACACAATTTTGTGTTCATTTAATTGCGATGGTGAGAAGAAGATGGCGATCAGGTGATGTCTCTTGTAAGATGCAACACGTAGTAAACCAAAATGCACTTACCGCTTTCAAATCTCCTTCACTCACTAAAGCAGGACATTCTATTTCTTCCTTTCTTGGAACAAGCTCTGGTACCGAAAATTCTTCTATTTTGATATCCTCAGTCAGATAAGTATCATCCTGCGGAGAAATTACTTGTTTTACGAACACGTTCTTTTACATTGGTGGAGATAAATCATACACAGTGTTCCATCATTTTGATTACCTTCCAAACACAATGTGACATACAAGAGCTAGATAAGAAATATGAGACTTCACTGATTGTGAGACGACTTTCTGAATGGACAGATGTGCTGTCAACAATACGACAACCCAGTCGAGCTCATGTTTATTCTTTTACATATTTTCTTGTATGTCATTTGCTTCTGGTACAGCTTAGGAATGAGTTTCAGTTGCGACGTTTTGTAGGACACTTTGTACAGGAATTGTCTAGTTTGATTTAATTTAATTAATTTAAATGGTGGATGTGGATCCATCGTAACTTATTATTCTTATTCTGGTTTCTTTGTCAGATGTTACTGATCGTTGTGGAACGACAGGGGATTAGGCATCTAAAGAGAGGAGCAATGTAATTAGATCTGATGAATAATTGACATTTGTATTTGCGTTGGAACAATTTTTGTACCATTTCGTAGCTTGTATTTAAATGACGTTTCGGAATATAGGACTTTTCAAGGTGATATTCAGACAGTAATGTAAGATGAAATTTATTTTCAGGAGTGTTTATTTTCTAGTTAGCTTGTGAACTAACCACCAGATCCCCAATAAAGATTAAGCTAGGGATCTTTGGTGAATAAATCACACGAGGACACGAGTTTTATCTTTAAATGTGTGGTTATTTGTAGTAGACTTTGAAACTTCTGCGTATTAATTAGCATGTGCTTGGACTAGTTTCTTAACCCCACCCAAAACCTGAGAGTAACGGTCTCGTGTAAGGACCAGCACAAATCTATGTGTATTTGCTGGTGAAAGGATCTCACGAGGGTTGATTTGCCCTTCGGCTCAGAGGTATCTCGGATCAATACGGGCACAACATATTCACCCCGTTCACTTACATTAAGCGCGCCTATATCTGAATTCTACGTCGGACCACGTAACATCAAATTGTGCGCAGAGATTGCGAGCAGAGCTATTACATGGAGAAAGATGCATGTGAGGGCTGTGGAAGGATCGAGTGAGCTTTGAACTTCAACAGACTCAAGAGATAGAAACAAATATTTAAATAAAAGTAGATACAAACAACACAATAAACTGAGTTGGATATTTACTGCATGATATTAGACATTTTTCTATGTGGGAATAATACACATGGTTATGATAATTGTTGCTTTAAGGGGCCTAACATCTTGGTTATCAGCGCCAGTAACAAATATTTGGAATGATGTAGAAGGACATGGTGAAGGAGCAACATGACTGGTCACAGAGGGAAGAAGCCGGAATCGCTTACTGATTACTGTACAGTACTTGTCGAACGCTAAAGAGCGTAAGTGCGGAGATTTGTGCGTTGGACCACATGGTACTGAAAGTTGTAAACAGTTATTGAAATCATTTATAATACGGTGGAGAACATTTATTTGCCAGTGCGGAATTCGCAAGTAACGCGTCGAATATTTCACACATTTTTGGTAAATTAATGAAACACTTGCTAATTGTAGCCTACACCGCATTGTCAGTCGTCGTGCTGCAAATTGCAAAGATTAATATCGGAGCTAAAGAGGAGAAATGCTATTCTATAAAACTGTGTGCAGTGTAACTTCGTTATTGAAGGCCATGGCAGCAAGATTGCAGTAATAAAATCATCTAATATTTGAACGGGAGGAAGCGGCTGTGTCGTGTAAGAATATTAACAAGTGCAATAGGGAAGAAATCAGTATCAGATTCATAGCATTGCAAATATTCAACACATTAAAAGAAGTGCAGAAGCAGTGCATCATGAGAAAATGTTCGTGATATCACTGGTTCTAAATCACGTCGTAGCCAACTAAAACCATTCGCGTTGGGGGAAAACGTGTCTTAATGATCACCGCCCTTTAAGTTAATTTTTATGACAGTGGAATATGTCTGAATACCTTATATTCCAGGCAGTTGTGCTTAACAATTACACCATTATACCAAGAAGGCTAGAAAGAGGTCTGATACCTAAAGAAATTAGAGATATTTATCAGGGACTAATGAGAACTGTGAATTAAGGTGAGAAAAATTATGATTATCAGAATTGAGGGAGAGCTAAACTAGCGGTGATCAAAGGAAGAACAATGGAAAACTGGATCCCGACACAAGTAAACAGATACAATAACGGTCTCTACTCAGGTCATGTGGGTCTCAAGCAGCTTCCTATTAATGTAGTCGTGGTAAGTTGATACTCAGTTTATTGTATGCACTTTAGCTGTTAGTAAGTTAGTTATGGAGGATTCAAGGGGCGTCATCTGCCCCCCCCCCCCTTTAACTGTCTAAACTAGAATTGATACAAATTATTCTAGAGAACATGGCACTCTACAAACTGGTCCTGTGCATCAAGAGTTGCCAAATGAACTACCAGAGGCAAAGTGTAATTGTTTAGCATAATTGCCTGAATGTAACATTTTCTGTTTGTTCCGTTGATGGTCACATTTTCAAGAAAATTAAGAAAAAAGATGAGGTGAAGATTATTCATTAAAACTGAACGAAACTAGAACGCGACTTATACATTTGCATCAGACATGAATGTGACTTTTACATATCTTGTGTTCTTGTTTAATCTTCTGGGTGATTTATGTATTGAAATTATGAACCCTGGTCACTACTGCACATCATATATGTGCTGAAGTACGTAAATATGTGTTATTTATTGCTCTTTTAAAAACGGCTGCCGTGTTCCGACAGCGCTTGCATCTCATTGAACTGTCAACAAGGCGTATTCTAGCGGCACACACCGAGGCGCACAAATTGTTGCCAACATATGGGATACAATATCACTGTTAATAAATAAAAGTGGGATACAAAGTCACTGTTTAATTTTAAAAAACATTAATCGGGGCGCGTTAGGCTGTAACCTTTGTCAAAAACCATTGGATTGGACGAAACGAAGGTTGGAATGGCCAGGCGTTGGTGTGGCATAGTACCCTAAGGACAAGGTTGACAGTACTGTTTTAATGATGATTGATGTGATCCTATTTTGGATGGCTGGGTGGGTCACAGATAGCGGAGGAGGGAACATCTATTTCCCGTCTCACTGAGATGCCTCAAAAACACGTGTGAACCTTCTAGTTGCGTAATTTGCTGAAGCAGCACATCCACTCTATCACCGAGACAGTGGTTATTGCGATGGCTGACAGCGTCCAAGTAAGTGTACTGATATTGCATTAAATGTTTGTTTTAGTGGTCATGGTATTTTAAGTCTATTTTCATCTATGAAACAAGTAGTTCCGTGAAAAACTATACAGCCTGTTTTCATATATCCTATTTGCGATGCCACTATCAACATACAAAATTTCAGTTTGATTGCTGTAATGGATTCATAGATATTGAGAGCCGTCTAAATATTTCGGACTATTATACATTTTTATATTTTTATATTTATGTAGGTCTTAGAGTTATGTACTATTACATGAAGATTATTGTGTAGTTGTAGTGTTCAAACTTCAATCGCATGATTAGGACACAGGAAATAAAGACAGAGATTTTAAAATTTCGCACAGCTGCCATCTTGTGGTTATGAAACCAATTGAAATAAATTAGATGCCTGTGGATTTAGATATGTGTAAGCATTTAACGTGCAAAGTTTCACTGCACTCGGATGGTTAAATCGCGAGAAACGTCCATTTAAATATTTATACTTCGCGTCGCCGGCATGTTCGCTTTGTGCTCACCAGGTTATTGAAAGTCCTATAGGTGAACTTACGTTCATAGCATCTATGAACATAAAAAAACAGTTTGATTGCTGTAAAAGATTCGTAGATATTGAGAACCGTCAAAATATTTCGGATGCTTGCCATTTTGGATTGTTATATGTATAGGCCATAGAGTTATAAACCATTAAAGGAAAATTATTGTGTAGCTTCATTATTCAAACTTTAACTTCGATCGCATGATTACGACAACAGAAATAAAATCTTTATTTTAAAATTTCGCACAGCCGCCATCTTAGGTTATGCAAACAATTGAACTAAATTAGATACCAGTGCATTACAATATTTAGAAACATTAGTTTTACCAAGTTTCATTGTGTTTGGATCATTAAATCGCGAGAAAAGTCTATTTAAAACGTTATATAAGTTCGCGTGGCCGCCATGTTCGTATTGCAGTTAACCGGTTTTTGTAATACTCATAGATGAACTTCCGGTAGTGCCCTTTATCTCCGTACAAAATTTCAGGTTGATACCGGTAATAGTTTCAGAGATATAGAATTCCGGTGAAATATTTCGCACAGCCGCCATCTTGAGGCTATGTGAACAATTGAACAAAGTTAGATGTGGGTGCATTACAATGTGTGTAACATATACCGTACCACGTTTCATTGCGTTTGGTTGGTTAAATCGCGAGAAACGTCTATTTAAAAGTCACTAATTCGCTTGGCCGCCATGTTGGTTTTGTAGTTACCAGATTTTCAAAAGTCACATAGATGAACTTCTAGTAGTTCACTTTATCACCGTACAAAATTCCAGGGTGATATTGGTAATAGTTTTGGAGATACTAAATGCTGGTAAAATATTTCGCACAGCTGCCATTCTGTATTGGTGAGGGGTAACAAAATTTGAAGGGCACGGTCGGGGTCGCGCGGAATTGTGCTATAAACTTACCGAGTTTCATTGAAATCGCTCCAGTCATTTAGAAGTTATTAGGGGGAGGACAAACAAAAATCCTCACACACACGCACACACAGACAGGCACACGGACAAAAGGTGATCTCATAAGCTTTTTTTTTCTAATTTTCTTTTTCATAAATGAAAATAGGCTAAAAATAGGCTGATGAGATCACCTTTTGTCCGTGTGTCTGTCTGTGTGTGATTGATTTCTGTGTGTCCCCCCTAATAACTTCTAAACAGCTTCAATGAAACTCGGTAAGTTCATAGCAATATTCCGGACGACCCCGACCATGCTCTCCTAATTTTGTTACGTCTCACCAATCCAACATGGCGGCTGTGCGAAATATTTCACCGGCATTCTATATCTCTGAAACTATTACCGGTATCACCATAAAATTTTGTACGAAGATAAAGGGTACTGCTGGAAGTTCAGCTATGAGACATTCAAAAACCGGTTAACTACAAAACGAACATGGCGGCCAAGCGAAGTTGAAAAATTTAAATGGACATTTCTCGCGATTTAATAATCCAAACGCAATGAAACTTGGTACAGCAAATGTTTATACACATTGTAATGCACTGGTATCTAACTCAGCTCAATTGTTTACATAACCGCAAGATGGCAGCTGTGCGAATTTCAAAATTATGTTATTATTTCTTGTGTCGTAATCATGCGATCGAAGTGAAAGTTTGAATAATGAGCCTACGCCATAATTTTCCTTTAATGGCACATGACTCTATGGCTTATACATATAACAATCCTACACGGCGACCATCCGAAATATTTAGACGGATCTCAATATCTACGAACCTATTACAGCAATCAAACTGATTTTATTTACGTTCATAGGGGCTATAAACGTCAGTTCACCTATAGGACTTGCAATAACCTGGTCATCACAAATCCAACATGGCGGCGACGCGAAGTATAAATATTCACACGGTCGTTTCTCGCAATTTAACCATCCAAGTGCAGTGACACGTGGTACAGTAATCCTTATACAAGTGTTAATCCACTGGCTTCTAATTTTTTCAATTGTTTCCATAACCACAATATGGCAGCTGTGCGAAATATTAAAATCTCGTTTTTACTTCTTGTGTCCTAATCATGCGATTGAAGTTTGAATACTACACGTACACAATAATCTTCATGTAACAGTACATAACTCTAATACCTACATATTTAAAAATGCAACATGGCGACCATTCGCAATATTTAGTCAGTTCTCAATATCTATGAATTTTGTATGGTGTATGTTTGTATGTTGATAGAGCCAATTAACATAAGTAGGATATATGAAAATAGGCTGTATAGATCTTCACGAAACTACTTGTCTCATGTGAATTTAACATTATTTACAATACATGGGGGCAAGTTCTTAAACATGCGCTGGTTGTATACGTCACCGGAGAGGCTTCAGGAATAAAACTGTTGAATGATGATGAAGTGCAATATTTCCTTGATCACAATGATGCAGAATTATCAGATGAGGAGGACGAAGAGATTTTTTATGGAAAATGAAGTTATGGTACAAGGTGAGGACGAAGAATATATCGAAAATATGACAGAAAATGTTGAAAGGGCAGAAACGACTGTCACTCACCAGGATGAACTTGATGGTGTTCAGGAAGTTACGAAAACTGAACCAATACGCCAATCAGCATTAATTCATGCAAACAAGCGGGAAATGAAATAGAAAACTAGAACGTAAGTTGTGACATTAAGAGTTTTAAATGGATAACTCTGGGCCTAAATTTGACAAATATGACACGATCATGCATGCACCTATTAAATAGTTACTTTCTGTCTTTTAGAATGGTTCAGCAAGGTCCCCGAACAGAAGAAACATATGACGCAGATTTTGTTGAAGAATAAGGCATATTTGAGTGCTTGTTGGAGTATCTACCTGTGGATTTCTGGGAGCTTCATTCAGAGCAAATAAATTTATATTCAGTTCAGACAAGCAATCACAGATTCATAAATACAACATCTGAAGAAATGGTACATCTGGCAGGAATTCTAGTTGTTACGGGGGTGTTTGGGTTATCCTCAAGTAAGGATGTATTGGCAGCATGATACCAATACGCCACAGATTTCTAATTGCATGTCTCGAGATAGATTCTTTGAACTACGGAACTGCGTGCATTTTACAGATAATAGCGCTCAGCGTGATGGCAACGAAAGACTAGGGAAAGTGAATCCCTTTCTGTAACCTATTAGAAAGAAGTGCTTAACACTTCCAAGATCCAAACATGATTCCTTAGATGAACAGATTTTCAGGAAAGTGTGGATTCCACCAGTATGTTCCCTAAAAAGATAACCTTTTAGGACTTAAATATTTTGTACTTGCAGCACCAGATGGCTTATTAGATTTTCAAATTTATGTTGGCAAAGGAACAGCTCCTGCTCAAGACATGAAACAATTTTGACTTTTTGCTGCTGTTGTGAAACAGTTGACAGCAAGTGTCCCTCAAGACAGCGCCCATTGTGTCTACACTGACAGGTTTTTCACAAGTGTGAAATGTTTAGATTTTCTACTTGATAGGAACACCTACCAAACTGGCACAGTGATGAAGAATAGAGTGGGGTCTGTAATAGACAAGCTAAAAAGTGACAAACGGCTCAAAAGAGGTGAATGGGATGAAGAGGTGAGGGAGGATGATTAAGTATGCATTATTAAATGGAAAGATAACAAAAGTGTTCTATTACTTTCCTCATGCATTGGAAGTGAACCTGTTTCGAAGTGCAAGAGATGGTCTAAAGATGAAGGCAAGAAAGTTGAAATCCCTCAGCCAAAGGTGGTACAATTTTACAATGAATAGATGGGATGTGTAGATTTGTTGGACAGGTTTTTATACTATTACAGGTGCTATATTCGTACTGTGAAATGGACAGTCAGGATGTTCAATCACTTAGTAGACCTAGTCATTGTGAATTGCTGGGTCATGTATCTTAGATGGTGTGTAGGCAACTACAACCCCAAGAATATGAGATTGCCTTTGTTGAACTATAAGATGCATATGGGAAGAGCGATGATAAATTACAGGAAGACGGACCGTGTAGTCCATGCTAATAAAAGAGGAAGACCTCGTAATTCCGGTCAAGATGAGGCAATTACTGATGAAGAAGATCAGGATGTCATCGAAAGGAAGATACCTAGGAAGGTTGTAGTGCCACCCATTGCCGAGGTAAGGTTTGATAATGTTGGTCACTTACCCAAACATGTCAAAGCCAAAAATGCTTCTAAGTGTCAATATCCTGGTTGGCATTCGAAAACCAGAATCATGTGTGTTAAACGTGATCTGTATCTGTGTGTCATAAAAAACAATTGCTTTCAGGCCTACCATGAAAAGTAGGTTGCAATGACATACGTTTTCAAGAAAAAGTGGTCTCATGATAAGACTATATTCCTCTGTATTTATTTTTAGCCTATTTTCAATTTTGAAAAAAATAGGCTTATGAGATCACCTTTTGTCCGTGTGTGTGTGTGTGTGTGTGTGTGTGTGTGTGTGTGCGTGCGTGCGTGTGTGTGTGTGTGTGAGTGAGGTGTGTGTGTGTGTGTGTGTGTGTCCCCTAATAAAATCTAAACGGCTGGAGCGATTTAAATAAAACTCCGTAAGTTCATAGCACTATTCCCGGCGACCTCGACCGTGCCCTTCAAATTTTGTTACGTCTCACCAATCCAACATGGCGGCTGTGCGAAATATTTGACTAGCATTCAATATATCCGAAACTATTACCGATATCACCCTGAAATTGTGTACGGTGATAAAGGGCACTACTAGAAGTTCACCTATGAGACTTTCAAAAACCTGGTGACTACAAAACCAACATGGCGGTCAAGCGAAGTTGAGACTTTCAAATAGACTTTTCTCGCGATTTAACTATCCAAACGTAATGAAACTTGGTACAGCAAATCTTTATACACATTGTAATGCACTGGAGTCTAATTTAGTTCAATTGTTTACATAACCTCAAGATGGCGGCTGTGCGAAATTTTAAAATTAAGTTTATATTTCTTGTGTCGTAATTATGCGATCGAAGTGAAAGTTTGAATAATGAACCTAGGCAATAATTGTCCTTGAATGGTACATAACTCTATGGCCTATACATATAACAATCCTAATGGCGAGCTTCCGAAATATTTAGACGGTTCTCAATATCTATGAATCTTTTACAGGAACCAAACTGATTTTTTTTATGTTCATAGAGACTATGAACATATGTTCATCTATAGGTCTTCAATAACCTGGTGAGCACAGATCCAACATGGCGGCGACGCGAAGTATAAATATTTAAATGGACGTTTCTCGCGAATTAACTATCCGAGTGCCGTGAAATGTTGCAAGTTAAATGCATATACAAATGTTGATCCACTGGCATCTAATTTATTTCAATTGTTTGCATAATCACAAGATGGCTGATGTGCATAATTTTAAAATCTCGTTTTTACTTCTTGTGTTCTAATCATGCGATTGAAGTTTGAATACGACACGTACACAATAATATTAATGTAATAGTACAAAAATAAAAATCCAACCTGGCGATAATCAGAAATATTTAGACGGTTCTCAATATCTACGAATCTGTTACAGAAATTAAACTGAAATTTTGTATGTTGATAGTGGCAATTAACATGAGTAGGATATATGAAAATAGGCTGTATAGTTCTTCACGGAACTACTTGTCATCTCTGAAGCACAAGCTCGGTGCTTGATACCCTTTCAGATTAGACTTGAAAGTTTGATAGAAGTCCCTGACATTATCCTATTACTTTTGTAAACATTTAATTTGTTCAGTATGAAATATGTTTTTGCCAGAATTTATTATCAGAGTATGTGTATAAATCAGCATGGATAAATTCGCAGAAGAATGACCCAAGATGAAATTTTAGATCTCACTACAACATGATAATTAATTCATATTTACAGTACAGAAGTTTCAGATAAAAGTTAAGTTACATAATTTGAATGAAATGTTGTTAATATTTGTATGTTCATAATTCTGGACATTATCATCATACTAATATATAAAAATGAGATGGTGTGTGTCTGTCTTTCTGTCTGTCTGTCTGTTACCTAATAACGCAAGACCCACTGGTCCGATTTAAATGACATTTTGCACAGATGTAGCTGAAATACCAGGTTTACATATAGGATACTTTTAATTTCGATATTTTGCACTATTAAGAAACGGCGACCATTTTAGTGACGTCACTACACCCTTTGGTTTCAAAATTTCATATTTCCATATCAAATAAAAAGAGAACGGTAGGAAATAGCAAACTTTTGGTGGCACATACGAACTTTGAAATTTAATTTCCTATCCGAAAGGTCCTTATCACTTTTCGTGTATCTCCAACGGTTAGCGAGTAAAACCTACCTTTGTGACGTCACTACACCTTTTGGTTTCAAAATTTCATATTTCCATTTCAAATGAAAAGAGAACGCTAAGAAATAGCAAACTTTTGATGGTATACACGAGCTTTAGCATTTAATTTTCTATCCAAAAGGTTCTTATCACTTTTCGTGTATCTCCGACGGTTAGCAAGTATAACCTAAATTTGTGCAATAAAACACGGTCAACACCGAGCGGTGCAGTATGTCTCTATATATATAAATAGAAAATTTGTCTGTTTTTTTTCTGAATTTCTACGGAAATTTGAGTTGTTTACACGTTTCAGACTGTTTTATGATAGATGCGCGCGAAAATAATGTTTTGTTCTGTCTGTTTGTTTGATTGTCTGTGGACAAATTTGTTCCCTTATAACTCAAGAACGGCTGGGTAAATCAACGTAAAATTTGGTACAGATATCCATCAGAGGCACGACACTAATCATTGATATAACCCTTCTCCGTACCTCTCATAAAAGGGGGCCTACCCCCTTAAAATGCATGCTGAAATAGGAGTAGAAGGACGAGACAAAAATCATTTTCATCCCCTCGATGTGAGAGACAAAACTCGGGGGCCCTGAAGGGTCCCCGAAATCCACATTTTAAGGCCCTAAAACCAACCGTTTTTGAGATATTCCAAGAAAACTAATTTCATTTAATAAACTAATGAACGAATACAAGCCGATAACCACGACAACAGATTCTCAGAGGTCCATCTATTGCTGTAAGACGCAATGCAATTCCATTAATTACATTGGTGTGAAAGTTTGCAAACGGCTAGAAGGTTATCACGGAACCAAATTAAGCTGTAGAATTCAGCAATACGTATAATGCGCTTAAGGGGGTCAAGGGGTACAGTATAATTTTTTCACGCGATTTACACCTCCGGGTGTGGTACGGCAGGTCTATTATATTCCTATCCCTATATTATATTATTATTATATTATGGCGTACAACGAGGAGACAAAGCCCCCTCGGTGCCAGAAACAAAACTTGGGGGCCCTAAAGGGTCCTCGAAAACTACATTATAAGGCCCTAAAACCAAAAGTATCTGAAATATTCCCAGAAAACTAATTTAATTTAACAAACTAATGAAGGAATGGAAATCTTTAACCATGACAACATTATCTCAAAGGGTGGCATCCAACTTTCCATCTATTTCTGTAAGAAGTAATGTTACTCTATTTATTACATTTCTGTGAAAGTTTGCAAGTGGCTATACGGTTATCACGGAACCAACGTAGACTGTATAATTCATCAATGCAATTAAGTGGGTCAAGGGGTAACCTAGATTTTTTTCATGCAATTTTCACGTGCGACATATAGTACAGAAGGACTATTATATCTCCAAACATTTGCAAAGTGAAATGCCATGCCCTGTGGTTCAGATTCCACGTAAAATGGAGGTCCCGTGGCTTATGATCTCTCGATTAATGGTCACGTAAAACTACAATCATCCTTTATATCTCCAAACAGCAACATTATTTTCAAAAAATCCTGAATTGAATCAGCATTTTTTGCGGCTTTTAGGAATTTGGGCCATTTGAGACTAAAGAAACTGAATTTTCATGCACCACAAGCCTTTATAATTTATGAAAGAGGTCTTCCTGTGTATGTGGACCTAACACAACGTAGAGGGTCATTTTTTATGTGAGGTGTACTGCGTTTCGTCTACAAGTCTTTCAATTCTATTTCACGTCAAGAAGTACAAGTTAGGTGAATTTAGTTTGAGAGGAAATTTTAACTAATCTTTCATTTGTCGACATACGGGTTCATCGTAAGGATGATTTTGTTTGATACTGTATGGCAGATATACCCATATTTGGATATCTGGGTGATATGTTGTAGACAGTAGAATTGTCTGTCTGTCTTTCTGTGTATCTTTATGTACGCCTATAAATCGTGTTCGTAGGCGTGGTGCATCGTAAAATTAGGTATGGTAAACATGAGTCAATACACCAATCATTTATAAAACTCCTCACCGTGTTCGTAGGCGTGGTGCATCGTAAAATTAGGTATGGTAAACATGAGTCAATACACCAATCATTTATAAAACTCCTCACCGTACTTTTCAAACAGTAGAAGGGTGTATATAGGGAAAAACTTCTCAAAATACATACTAAAATAGGCGAAATATAAAAAATTATCCTAGAAGGACGATCAAAGCATATGTTGCGCTTCTCAATGTGAGACACAAAATTCGCGAGTCTATAAGGGGTCTCCGAAAAGCACATTTTAAGGCCCTTAAATTAACAGTGTGTGTGGTATTCCCTGAAAACTAACTTCGTTCTGAGAAACTTATGAAGGAATGAAAAACCGCTAACCATTGCAACAGTAGCTCAATTGATAATGTCTGGTGTTAATATGCAACACCGTTCGAAGGACAGGTACTTCTGCTATACTAATATATAAAATGAGATGGTGTGTGTCTGTCTTTCTGTCTGTCTGTGTGCTACTCAATAACGCAAGAACCACTGGTCCGATTTAAATGACATTTTGCATGGATGTAGCTGATTTACCAGGTTTACATATAGGATACATTTTATTTCGATAATTTGCACTATTAAAAATGGCGACCATTTTAGTGACGTCACTACACACTTTAATCAAAACTCGATATTTCCTTATCAAAAAAAAAAAGAGAACGCTAAGAAATAGCAAACTTTTGACGGTACATACGAGCTTCACTTTTCGTTTATCTCCAACGGTTAGCGAGTAAAACCCACATTTATGACGTCACTACAACCTTTGGTTTCAAAATTTGATATTTCCATTTCAAATAAATAGAGAACGCTAAGAAATAGCAACCTTTTGATGGCATACATGAGCTTTAACATTCAATTTTCTATCCAAAAGGTCCTTAACACTTTTCGTGTATCTCCAACGGTTAGCGAGTAAATCCTAAATTTGTGCAATAAAACACGGTCAACACCGAGCCGTGCAGTATATCTCTACATATATAAATAGAAAATTTGTCTGGTTTTTTTTTCTGAATTTCTACGGAAATTTGAGTTATTTACACGTTTCAGACTGTTTTATGATAGATGCGCGCAAAAATAATGTTTTGGTCTGTCTGTCTGTTTGCTTGATTGTGGACAAATTTGTTCCCTTATAAATCGAGAACGGCTGGGTGTATCAACGCAAAATTTGGTACAGATATCCATCAGAGGCACGACACTAATCATTGATGTATCTCTTCTCTGTACCTATCATAAAAGGGGGCATACCCCCTTAAAATACATGCTGAAATAGGAGTAGAAGGACGAGACAAAGCCCATTTTCAGCCCCTCAATGTGAGAGATAACATTCGGGAGCCCTAAAAACACATTTTAAGGTCCTACGTCCAACCGTTTTTGAGATATTCCCAGAAAACTAATTTAATTTAATAAACTACCGAACGAATGCAAGCCGATAACCATGGCAACAGATTCTCAGAGGTCCATCTATTGCTGTAAGACGCAATGCAATTCCATTAATTACATTAGTGTGAAAGTTTGCAAACGGCTAGATGGTTATTATGGAACCAAATTAAGCTGTAAATTTCATCAATATGTAAAATGCGCTTAAGGGGGTCAAGGGGTAGTCTAGAATTTTTTCACGCGATTTACACCTGCGGGTGTGGTATGGCAGGTCATTATATTCCTATCCCTATATTATATTATTTTTAATAGTATTATATTATGGCGTACAACGACGAGACAAAGCCCCTCGGTGCCAGAAATAAAACTCTAGGGTCCTCGAAAACTACATTATAAGGCTCATAAACCAACAGTTTCTGAAACATTCCCAGAAAACTAATTAAATTTAATTTAACAAACTAATGAAGGAATGCAAATCCGTAACCATGACAACATTATCTCAAGCGGTGGCATCCAACTTTCCATCTGTTTCAGTAAGAAGCAATTTATTACATTTATTACATTTCTGTGAAAGTTTGCAAATATAAGGTTATCACGGAACCAACGTAGACTGTATAATTCACCAATGCAATTAAGGGGGTCAAGGGGTAATCTAGGATTTTTTCATGCAATTTTCACGTGCGACATATAGTACAGAAGGTCTATTATATCTCCAAACAACAACATTATTTTCAAAAATTCCTGAATTGAATCAGCATTTTTTGCGGCTTTTAGGAATTCGGGCCATTTGAGACTAAAGAACCTGAATTTTCATGCACAACAAGCTTTTATAATTTATGAAAGAGGTCTTCCTGTGTATGGGGACCCAACACAACGAAGAGTCTCAGTTTTTATGTGACGTGTATTGCGTTTCATCTACAAGGCTTTCAATTCTATTTCATGTCAGGAAGTACACGTCAGGTGAATTTAGTTTGAGAGCACATTTCAACTAATCTTTTTTTTTTTTTTTTTGTCGACATACGGGTTCATCGTAAGGATGATTTTCTTTGATACTGTGTGGTAGATATACCCATATTTGGATTTCTGGGTGATATGTTGTAGACAATAGTATTGTCTGTCTGTCTGTCTTTCTGTGTATCCTTATGTACGCCTATAACTCATGTTCGGATGCTTGGTGCATCGTAAAATTAGGTATGGTAAACATGAGTCAATACACCAATCATTTATAAAACTCTTCACCGTTCATTTCATACATAGCCCAGGCATATTAAGTTTTAACCTCAATAAAAATAATGTAAAGCTGAAATATGGTATAGATGTTCCCTAGTACCCTAGTAACAAATCCTGATAAGTCCCCATCTCTGCGGCGTCCGCGTCATAGTTTTTGGAGAGTTCAAAAGGGCTTAACTGGGGCCTAAGTGCCTAAAACAGCATTTTTGCTTCCTGCGTTCAAAATATTGATCCATAATCAGTTCTAATGAGCTTTGATAGTAATAAGAGAAGGACTGCTTTGTATATAATGCTCTTATTGGTCTTAATTATTGACATACATTTAAACAGATGAGTAATCAAACATTTTTAGCTCGACTCTTCTCACGAAAATTTAGCTAATATTTCATTACCCGGGACTTTTCGTGTAAACAGCTGCTGATAGCGACTAAAGACCCGAAGTAAAAGTTGTAAATCACACTTGTAGCTTTAAAACGATACATTGCCCATGTTCAACCGACAAACAGCAGCAGAGAGACAGTTACAAATATAAAAGTGGAAGTGTGGCAGTCGCGTTTCCGAACGAACGCCCATTTACTTTGGTGGGCTCCTCTATTCACCTTTGCTGACACCATTTTGTATCTTTGCTCAAGAGCTTTAAGGATGGTATTCCTTTGAATCCAGGTAAAATAGCAGAAACAGTTTCCATAGAACAGAACGAGTTTAATGCAGTTAGCAGTTAAACGTACATTCATAATATGCATAATGCAAATAATAACAAAACAAAGCTTAAAAAGCTCTCTTCAGACAAAGAACACTTGCAAAACAAAGCTTACATCGGACTAAATCGTCCTCCTCATCGTCTGAGCCATCAAATGTGATGTTGCCACATGCTTTTCCACTGCAGTGCCCACACATTAAGGAGCATGGGCAATGTATCGTTTTAAAGCTACAAGGAAAGAACACTTGCAAAACAAAGCTTACACCGGACTAAATCGTCCTCCTCATCGTCTGAGCCATCAAATGTGATGTTGCCACATGCTTTTCCACTGCAGTGCCCACACATTAAGGAGCATGGGCAATGTATCGTTTTAAAGCTACAAGTGTGCTTTACAACTTTTACTTCGGGTCTTTAGTCGCTATCAGCAGCACTCACACTGACTGCCACAAGAACTCTTGCAGTTGCAGGACACCAAATTGAGGAGATGATCTGGAGCAGCTGGAAGATGAGTTGTCACTGGTACTAAAGCTGAGTGTTGGAATTTCCATCCCCATAGGGTCGGGGCCAAAGAAAATCCTAACCATTCCTGAACTTGCAAATATACCCACAAGTGAATTTTGTTTGCATGCCGCCGAAGTCGGCGGAAGTGAAGCCAGCTGAAATGACGCTGTGACCGGTTGTTTGGCAATCTTTTGGCTGTATTTCACTACCCGAAGTTCGTCGAGGCTTTTGCACTCCGATTTGGCACGATCATAGAGACAAATGGCGAACTTCTCTCCAGCTGATAGTATGGCCTTTTCATCTGGAGCCGTAGAGACGAATACCTTCATTTCCTCGCGTAAAGATGCGGAATCCTTCAATATTTTCCAGGCTTGCTGTTTGATGTACTCTACCCACAGCTTTCCTGTGTGAGATTTCTGGCTCATTGAAGAAAATGTGTCATGAAGCGACTCTTTGAGACGTTAAAGGTAAGGATATGATAGCAAGTCGTTGGCGGTGCCTTCTTGGAAAGCGGTAAAAAGCGCCTGTATTTTGTCCTTGTCATCCTTCAGCCCGTCGTTCATGTTGAGTAACATTGTCCCGACAGCCTGTTTTGTCAGAAAATGCGCTCTGAGGGCCCTAGAACATGCACATTTTTGCGTTATTGATACATTTGAAATTGAAGGCATAACGTAATCATTTTTAAGAGCGAGCTAATTGCAAGCCTACCTAGAATATGCGTGTCCAGACATCATGTGAGTCACTGACAATTTAGCCTATATTTCCGCCCAGAGCTCCTCCAAACCGCTTCGATTCATCACGTAGCCGATTGCCCCAAGAAACGAGATTAGAATGTGAAATCCGCCTAGACGAACAACCACGTTTTTGAGTTCCTCTGAAGTGTCCGATGCGACTATCTCTGCAGCTTTCTCGTATAGGGGCTGATCAAAGGTTCCGAAACAAGTGCTTTGTTTCTGTTCCACGCACTCTCTTGCGGCAAACTTCAACGCGGAATGTATAGTTGATGGATTGCTCGGTTCCAAGTTAATGACCGGCAGGGTATCAACTGACGTCGTCTGGGGAGCTGGTTGAGCATGAGCAGTGACGTCTTCATAAAGCCGTTCCACGAGGCGGGTAAATTAATACCTGACCACGGTCCAGATAACAACAAGGAGTCCATCATCGACGCAATAGCCACAGAGTTTGGGGCTTCCACAGTAAACTCCTTAAACTTGACGTCCTTTGAACCACGGTAAGAGGGCTTCCGATACCACGAAATGTTGAACTTTCCCATCGCCGCAATCACACCAGCATTAGGAACTTCTCGTGTACGTTTGGGTGGAGATATTTCACTGTCAGACGCTGGACCTGTGCACTTGATGCCTCCCATGCAGTGAAATGTGTTT
The DNA here is from genome assembly GCA_946902985.2 of Meconema thalassinum. Lineage (NCBI taxonomy): Eukaryota > Metazoa > Arthropoda > Insecta > Orthoptera > Tettigoniidae > Meconema > Meconema thalassinum. The sequence continues at coordinate 212,084,111 of OX336398.1, forward strand.
CGCTCGTCCAATGTCCTTATGTTAAAGTCAGCGTTGTCAAAGCAAAACTGCGTGAACGCTCCAGTATTCGGGATTGGACGTTCTTCACGAAGCGCTGAAACTTCGTACCTGTGGACTTCCGCCAAATTTACTGTAAATCCAAGACTGTTTAGAAGCTGAACTAATTGTTTGGAGTATTGTTGGCCTGCTCTGACAGGCCGAGTGCTGTCACCTAGAAACGCGATCGGGTGCCTTGTCAACAGCGGTTATGCTTTGGGACCGTAACTCGGTAACCGATTCTCGCATAGACATGGGTAATGTGCCAATGTAAAGCTAAAAGTATGCTTTATAACTTTTATTCTGAGTCTTTAGTCAATATCAGCAGTTGTTTAAAAATAATGACCTGCTAATCACAAATTAACCAAATTTTCTTGTAAAATAGTGCTAAAATGTTTAATTAGTCGTTTTTTTTCCTTCGTCAATAGCAATAATTAGGCCTGATAAGTCCATTATCCTACTGGTACATTTTTATTAATTGCTAAAGCTCGCGAGAACTAAATTTGGATCAATATTTTTAACGCAGGAAGCAAAAATGCTGTTTTTGGCACTTAGGCCCTATTTAAGCCCTTTTGAACCCTCCAAAAACTATGAAGCGGACACCGCAGAGATGTGGACTTTTCAGAATTTGTTTCTAGGGTACTAGGGAACATCTATGCCAAATTTCAGCTTTACATAATTTTTTTTTAGGTTGGCCGTGTTTTTTGCATATAATGCCTGGGGTAACAGTAGAGGGGTGGATATAGGGAAAAACTTCTCAAAATACATGCTAAAATAGGCGAAATATAAAAACTATCCTAGAAGGACGACCAAAGCATATGTTGCACTTCTCAATGTGAGACACAAAATTCGCGAGTCTATAAAGGGTCTCCGAAAACCACATTATAAGGCCCTTAAATTAACAGTGTGTGTGATATTCCCAGAAAACTAACTTCGTTTTGATAAACTTATGAAGGAATGACAAGCCGCTAACCATTGCAACAGTAGCTCAATTGATAATGTCTGGTGCGTCTCTAAAAGCAACAGTACTTAAAAGGGACGTAACACCAATAACATTATTATTATTATTATTATTATTATTATTATAATGTCTGGTGTTAACACCGAACACCGTTCGAAGAACGGGTACTTCTGCTAGTATTAAATAAGCCAAGGAATAAAATCATAAAAACTTGTAAGAGTATATCATTTTTCTATGAACATGTGTTGTTGTAGATGTGTGTTATTTACTTGGCTGGAGGTGCCTCGGAAATACTTTAAATATTGTACCTGGAGTGTGAAAGCTCTGCTTGGGGGAAACCACACTCTGAATGGCTGCTGGAAGTTCCAGCATTCAGATCTCTGTACGCTCATTAATCCAGTTAGCCATGAAGCGTGCAGAGATCACTCGGCTGCATTAGTGGGTTTACTATTAGTGTTAAAATTTGCTATGATACAATTAAAGCTTCAACAAAGTTATGGTGAAATAATATCACTGTTTTAAAAGTTTCTTTATTCTAGGAATTTGGGAGCAATTCGGAGGGGTTGGCAGCCCCATCAGCCGCCACTTTGGATGTGCTCCCGTCCAGAAGTAGTTTTTTACAATTTCATCTTCATAGGTTTTGCCAGCTGGGTTTCATGACCCACTTGCAAACAAATAAATAATAATTACAGTACAGCAGGACTAATTGATACATTTTCAGTGGGTCAGCATATATTTATACCCAATTATTTGGGTCATAAAATTCTACAAGAAAAATATTTACGGGAGATTAATTATTATGAACTGATTACTAGGGATGGTGGCTCATGCCCTTAAGTAGGTCTGAGATATCAGTGAAATGCTACTCTTGGGACTGCCTTGAGACAACAGAGAAAATTTAAAAAAATACTGCAGTTATCATGTGATGGCAACAGGTAAAAAAAAAACATGAATTTCTTTTAAGACGCCCTGTTAAAGATTTTTTTTCTCAAAAATCGCTGCAAATTTTAAGTTGAGCTGTGTGGCATGGTTTGATAAATGCTGTTCTTCTACAGCCAAGATCGCATGTACCGGTACTGTATGTTCCAAGCACTTTGGTAGCATTGAAGGGTGTTTGAGTGTGACAGCCTCGTAAAATTGAGCAGTTAAGATCCCCTCAACTACCTCTGTTGAAATACAACCATAGCAGTTAAACCTACATTATTAGTGTCTGGATTTGGGGCTGCTGGGCTTAGATCTGATAGACCTTGGATTTGACTTTCGGGCAGGTCGTGGGATGATGAATTCCTCTGCCTCATGACGCCAGATTTTGGCCAAAGAAGTCTAGACTTGAAAGGGAAAAAACATGCATGGCACTCTGAGTCATCGCCCTGTAAAAGATCTCTCCTATTACATTTGGTTGTTACAAGAAAATATTAATTAATCAAACTCCAGAGGTCGTCGATTTTACCCTCGAGAATTCAAGAAAGAAACTGTAATAAACTCGACCAACTGCACTTGGTGGATCGAGTTACCTTATAAAATCTAAAAATCTGTAAAGCCAATAAGTTGGTAACTATTGTAGATGGATCGAGTTAAAATTGACAAATTAATGCATTGAATTTTATGATACTTATAACTAAGGCCCGGATAGTTATGTGTTTAAACATTTTTTATTTAACTAAATATATTATATTTATTTACATATCTTAGCCGTATTTATTCATAATTGCATTATTTCCTGTATTTGGTGGTATGTTGTACTCCTTGGATGACAGCTGCCCACATTTTCGACCCTTGGAAATTCAAGTAATTTGCTTCTCTATTTCGTGAATGCACCCTTGTCTCTGTATTGTAGTAGTATTTCTAGACAGGAATTCCCTGGTCATTAAGTATAGCAGAGGGCTGGAGTCAACAATCTCATTAAAGCCTCCAATAGTCCTTACCTTGACAGGATAATTTACTTGAAATTACAGTGGTCTGCTGAACTTGTGAACAATGACAGAGTGATATGAAAGTGTTTATATTTGAATTGAAGCCAGTGGCCATAGCGGGCTATTTTAACGCCTGTAGGCTCCCCCATCAAGTCAATTTTATGTAGTTCAACTGTGGCTACCAGAGATGACACCGTCACTGACACCTAGCAGCGAACGTTGGAAATTGACAGAGAGTTTCCATCCAAATAACCTTCAAATTTAGCTACATACTACCCATTGTAGTGGTAGGTCCTTTTACATGCCATATTTCCGTGACATGGGCCGCCGGCTTTACTTCCCCTCTGAAGGAAGGCATATTGAAGGATTTTAACGTTCTTAAAAATCCGACTGACCCTGAGGTATAGTACCGTATTGATTTCCTGAGAAATTATGTTTAAAAAGATTCCATTTTGATCAAATATATACACTGAAGAAAATGGAAATTGCAACAGCATGAAGGCATTGGTCGTTTGTGTTGATTTTCAAGATATGGAACGATGCCATGTAAGTATGTATACGATCAAAGTTTCAGACCCATTGGATTGCTGCTAGTGGTCTCCCCACGTGATTGGTCGCGGAGGAATCAACTCCAGTATACGGACTCTGGTGTAGCGTAGTTGACTTGCAGTCTGTGCAGTGCAGTGTTCCCCGTCCAACATGCCTCGACGACAGAGAAGAGCACGCTATCAACAACTGTCGCCGTTTGAGAGGGCTCGGATAATTGGGCTGTGTGAGGATGGATTATCGCTAAGGACTGTCGCTGAACGTGTTGGCCGACAGGCATCTACGGTACAACGTGTATTGCACCAATGGTCAAATGAAGGTACCCACACTCGTAGACCTGGCACAGGCCCAGCGCGACAGACAACTGTGAGAGAGGATCGCCGCATCATTCGGATGGCCCGGATGGAACCCCATGCAACAGCAGCTCAAATTCGAGCAGCTTTGGCACCCCACGTTACACAACAAACAGTTGGTAATCGCCTGCGTGCAGCTGGCTTACGATCCCGTGTCCCTGCAGAAGGTGTTCCATTAACCCCTCAACGGCAACGTGTAAGGCTGGCCTGGTGTCGAGAACGATCTACGTGGGTCGACGAATGGCATAGGGTCGTCTTTAGTGATGAATCGCGCTTCTGTCTTGACCGCATTGATCGCCGGAATCGTGTGCGCCGACGTACCGGGGAGAGGGGCCGCCCAGACCTAGTTGTCGAGAGGCACACAGGGCCAACACCAAGCATAATGGTCTGGGGAGCTATTAACTTTAATGTGGAATCACAATTAGTGCTTGCTGAGGGCACTATGACTGCTCGACAGTACGTTGATAGAGTACCCAATCCAGTGGTTGTCCCTATGATGGCGAACATTGCTAATGGGATGTTTCGGCAGGACAATGCCCGGGTTCACACTGCACGCATCTCCAGAGAAGCTCTCCACGACATCACAACCGTAGAATGGCCCGCCAGATCCCCGGACCTCAGTCCTATTGAGCATGTGCGGGACATTATAGGTCGACAACTGGCAAACCGTCCTCAGCCACCCACAACTCTGGAACAACTGACCCGTGCAGTGCAGCAAGCATAGGCCACAATTCCTCAGGAAGCGAACCAGGGCCTTATTGACTCATGCCTCGCCGAATTCATCAATGTATTGCAGTTCGTGGTGGGCACATCCTGTATTGATTGTTGTCCAAACTTGCGGTCAGAGGTACCTGAAGTGTAATCATCGAATCACAACCGAACACTCTTCCTGCATGTTCAATTGCAGCAATGTAGCACCACTCCTTTTGGTAGCTGCGATTTCCATTTTCTTCAGTGTAAAATAAAAACACAGAATATGTAATTTTTCATTAAAAGTTAAAAATATGTAAAACAAATGTAATTATGGTCAGATATGTAACAAAAAATGTAATTATATGATAGCTAAGGTTCTAATTCATGGATATTTATCCTTTTTAATTATATATAAGCAAAGTGGAAGAATATGTATTTACATAGTGATCAGTCTAGGTTGTGAAGTCTCGGGTACGGTACGGTACGGTGTCGCGAAGAGGACGGATGATCGGTTGCGGTCGTAAGTATTCTGGTCGCGCAGCTCGTCATCGGGCACTACTGTAGGACAGCCAATTGTGCGACAAAGATTGTTGGCCGGCAGACTGCCGTGTCCCATGACAACTGGCTGCTCAGACTGGTTGCCAGGCGTTGTAGCATATGGAGCTTATTACACTAGGCAGCCAGGTCTCGCAGCTCGTCATCGGGCACTACTGTAGGACAGCCAATTGTGCGACAAAGATTGTTGGCCGGTTGGCTGCCGTGCCCGGTGACAACTGGCTGGTCAGACTGGTTGCCAGGCGTTGTAGCATATGGAGCTTATTACACTAGGCAGCCAGGTCGCGCAGCTCGTCATCGGGCACTACTGTAGGACAGCCAATTGTGCGACAAAGATTGTTGGCCGGTTGGCTGCCGTGCCCCGTGATAACTGGCTGCTCAGACTGGTTGCCAGACGTTGTGGCATATGGAGCTTATTACACTAGGCAGCCAGGTCGCGCAGCACGTCATCGAGCGCTACTGTAGGACAGCCAATTGTGCGACAAAGATTGTTGGCCGGTTGGCTGCCGTGTCCCGTGACAACTGGTTGCTCAGACTGGTTGCCAGGCGTTGTAGCATATGGAACTTATTACACTAGGCAGCCAGGTCGCGCAGCTCGTCATCGAGCGCTACTGTAGGACAGCCAATTGTGCGACAAAGATTGTTGGCCGGCTGGCTGCCGTGTCCCGTGACAACTGGCTGCTCAGACTGGTTGCCAGATGTTGTAGCATATGGAGCTTATTACACTAGGCAGCCAGGTCGCGCAGCTCGTCATCGGGCACTACTGTAGGACAGCCAATTGTGCGACAAAGATTGTTGGCCGGCTGGCTGCCGTGTCCCGTGACAACTGGCTGCTCAGACTGGTTGCCAGGCGTTGTAGCATATGGAACTTATTACACTAGGCAGCCAGGTCGCGCAGCTCGTCATCGAGCGCTACTGTAGGACAGCCAATTGTGCGACAAAGATTGTTGGCTGGCTGGCTGCCGTGTCCCGTGACAACTGGCTGCTCAGACTGGTTGCCAGACGTTGTAGCATATGGAGCTTATTACACTAGGCAGCCAGGTCGCGCAGCTCGTCATCGAGCGCTACTGTAGGACAGCCAATTGTGCGACAAAGATTGTTGGCCGGCTGGCTGCCGTGTCCCGTGACAACTGGCTGCTCAGACTGGTTGCCAGACGTTGTAGCATATGGAGCTTATTACACTAGGCAGCCAGGTCGCGCAGTTCCTCATCAGGCACTACTGTAGGACAGCCAATTGTGCGACAAAGATTGTTGGCCGGCTGGCTGCCGTGTCCCGTGACAACTGGCTGCTCAGACTGGTTGCCACACGTTGTAGCATATGGAGCTTATTACACTAGGCAGCCAGTGAGACACCATGACTACTAGGTTACTGTGTATATGTGCGTTCTACTGCAAGTGAACCAGCAATGGAAAAGGCTATGAATGAAGTGAGTGCAAGTGGAAATGCAGAGAATCCAGAAAAGAAGAACTATTGAAAGAGTGCCAGAAGTTAATCGACTCGAGAGATAATCAGATTTTTAGTAAAATCAGTAAAAAACAAGCGATTTTTTAAATTCTGTATTTGCACCAATTCAGTCGGAGTTTATGTTATTATAATACCAATAGGCTGAATAGTTATGGTATCAATTTTTGTGGCTTACCTTAAAGTTACTAAAAGTTTCTCTTCTGGTGTGATACATCTTCTCATTTGAGTTTCAATCCCTGCTATTTCAACCTGTATAGTTCATAAAAAGTGGATTTTTAGCCTATTTTCAATTTTGAAAAAATAGGCTTATGAGATCACCTTTTGTCCGTGCGTGTGTGTGTGTGTGTGTGATTCGTGTGTGTGTCCCCCCCTAATAAAATCTAAATTGTTGGAGAGATTTCAATGAAACTCGGTAAGTTCATAGCTCTATTCCGGGCGACCCCGACCGTGCCCTTCAAATTTTTTTACGTCTCACCAATCCAACATGGCGGTTGTGCGAAATATTTCACCAGCATTCAATATCTCCGAAACTATTACCGATATCACCCTAGAATTTTGTATGGTGATAAAGGGAACTAATAGAAATTCACTTATGTGACCGTTGAAAACCTGGTAACTACACAACCAACATGGTGGCCAAGCGAAGTTGCGACTTTTATATGGACGTTTCTCGCGATTTAACCAACCAAACGCAATGAAACTTGGCACAGTATATGTTTATATACATTGTAATGCGCCGACGTCTAACTTCGTTCATTTTTTTACATAACCTCAAAATGGCGGCTGTGCGAAATATTTCACAGGCATTCAATATCTCCGAAACAATTTATGATATCAACCTGAAATTTTGTACATTGATAAAGAGCACTACTACAAGTTTATCCATGTAACTTTCAAAAACCTGTTAACTACGAAACGAACATGGCGGCCAAGTGAATATGAAACATTCTAATACATTTTTCTCGTGATTTAATCATATAAGCGCATTTAAATGTGGTACAGTAAATGATTATACATATTGTCATTCACTGGCATCTAATTTAGTTCAATTGTTTACATAAACTGAAGATGGCGGCTGCGCGAAATTTTAAAATTAAGTTTTTATTCTTGTGTCGTAATCATGCGATCAAAGTGAAAGTTTGAATAATGAAGCTACGCAATAATTTTCCTTTAATGGTACATAACTCTATGGCCTATACATATAACAATCCAAAATGGCGAGCATCCGAAATATTTTGACGGTTCTCAATATCTAAGAATCTTTTCCAGCAAACAAACTGACTTTTCTTATGTTCATAGAGGCTATGAACATAAGTTCACCTATATGACTTTCAGTAACCTGGTGAGCACAAATCCAACATGGCGGCGATGCGAACAATAAATATTTAAATGGACGTTTCTCGCGATTTAACCATCTGAGTGCAGTGAATTTTTGCACGTTAATGCTTATACAAATGTTAATCCACTGGTATCTAATTTATTTCAATTGTTTTCATAACAACAAGATGGCAGCTGTGCGAAATTTTAAAATCTCGTTTTTACTTCTTGTGTCCTAAAAATGCGATTGAAGTCTGAAAACCACACGTACACAATAATCTTCATGTAATAGTACATAAATAAAAATCCAACCTGGCTACCATCTGCAATATTTAGTCGGTTATCAGTATCTACGAATCTAACATAGCAATCAAACTGAAATTTTGTATGTTGATAGAGGCAATTAATATGAGTAGGATATATGAAAATAGGCTGTATAGTTCTTCACGGAACTACTTGTTTTACTTGTAATTTTATAATGCTTAATAGGTAAATACCATCACAATTGCTTGCATACAACATTTCAATTATTGTACAAACATCAAATTGTATTAGAAAGCAGTCCTAGTATTTTGAGCAACAGTCATTGAACATGGATGCCGTGATTTTTATATTTTCAGGAAAATAGGTGTTCTGACATGCTGTAGGTCAGAATGGAACCATGGAAATATTTTTATCTCCAAATTTTCTCTCTCAGGACTGAAGAGGTTAATAAATAAGATATTTTGGCTAATTCATATAGGCTATAAGGAATGTTATCGCTTGTTCTACTTTCATTCAGTGCTACCGATTATTCATTACAAATAGTCTATGATTGCTGACGCCCAAGTTAGAATCTTAACTTTGTTTTATGCCGGTAACGAGTTTGCTTTGCAGTGGCAGTCTTCCCTCTTCCCCACTAGCCTATAGGAACCAGCAGCGCATTTACTTAAGGGCAATCATATCTCAAATGCCTTATATGATTGTGTAGACTTAACCTATAATAGGATCCAGTGTGCCAGCAGAGTGGAACTGCAGTATCAATACAATAACATCAGCTACTGATGGTGTTCTTATAGAAAACAAAACTAAGTATTCCAATCTTCCAAACAATACAGTATTCATTCTAAAATTGTTCACATTATTACAAGAGAAATAACACAGAACCAATAATTACATGTAGTTCATGTTCCTCCTTAACTGCTATCCTTCCATCGTCTAATATATCAGCAGCCTCGTTTTTCAAGTTATCCGAGGGCAACAGGACATTTGTCTCCTGCGAAATAACACAAGTATGAATCAATCAAAGATATGCAGACACAATATGAGTACTAAGTTACGTTACTAAACGTTAGCGTGCCATTTACCATTAAATAGTGTATTGAGTCCCTAAAACTTACTTTTTATGCACATCACTATGAATGCAATGTTATACCAAATAAGAATCAAAATGCAACTCACAGTGTTATGGACTTCTACTGTATGTGTCAACCAGTCAGGCTCACTTTTAATAAATAATTGTTCCTCCATTGTGTTGAGGAAACTGGAACACGAGAAAAGCACCGATGAATAATTTTAAGACCTTACTTATACCAGTACGCTACGCCAAGTCATTCTCATATACAATAAATCAGATAGGAAGTGCACAGTGATAAGCCGTTATATGTTTGTCAACAACAGTGGAACAAATCCGACTGTGACGCTGGTCGAATAAGTTATCATTCCGATTTAATTGATAAAATGAATACAGTAAGTAAGTGTGGCTAATTATAGAGCAAAACTCCTACATTCGGTCTCCTTACACACAAACTTCATTTGCGGTGAGTAGATTAAATATTACTTTGTCAGACAATATATTACCGACGGTAAACTCTGTCAATACGCTTAATTAGGCACGTGAAATTGAACTTAATTTACAGTACAGGTATTGTAAATCGCCAATAGTAGAATACAGTGATTCGAAATCGACATATTACCAAGATCTCCTTGTATTACAAACCACGCAGTTAAAACGAGAAACATTTTCGACTCGAACTAACATGAGGGTAACTAGTATATTGTCCTAAAAATGCTGTTCCTAGTTAAATAACCACATCTCTGTACCTTCAACAATTAAATATTGTGAATTGACTGCCACTGACAATCTGCACCGGGCACTCTCTGTATTTCTGTATTAACACATGTTATCATAACACAAGTTTTGTCATGTCTACCAAATTTTGGAGACAAAGCTACGAATCACAAATTACGTTACCGGTATATTGCAAGCTTTGACAACAACGAGGCTTCAGTTCAGTGGCACTAGGAAAGGTTACCAAGATTCGTAAAATGAATGCCAATTGTAGCGAAATAAACTGTCTAAAACTAAAGGAAATTCAGCTACAGACGTCACGGTGTTGTACCATGTACCGTACGTCACACCTAATTTAAAGGCAAAATCTAGTAACGGCTTATAGTTTCACTAGCAGTAGTGCCCGGCTTCGCCCGGTGGATTTATTTGTTTTATGGATGATAATGAATACTACTACAGAACTGGCACATGATCCTTAAACTAACAGAAAACAATATTTTAAAAATATATATTTTTGTTGTGTTGGTGGTTGTGATTAAGAAGTACAGTATAATGGACGTAACATTCAGGTCATTTTCCCGTAATGATAATTATGAATAGCGAAACAGCTATTTACTAACTACAGCACTAATACATGTAACTTAATTTACAAACAAATTTACAAAAAAAAAATGGGAGTATGTGAAATAAAGGACACTGCCTAGGGCCTATATCTCATTTGCTGTTAGAAATGTAGAGAACAATAATGTCGTCTTTCGTCGCATAGCGCCGTAGGAGAATAATCAGAACTCTTTGGAAAACTTCGGCTGTCCCGAGCTACGGTGTAGATTTGTGATGAAGGGCCTAAATGCAGGGAATGGAGTGGTCTGTCCAAAATGTAAAGTGGACAGTGTCACCCGCAGGGTTCCAATGGGTAGGTATACAAAATGTGGTTCAGATCCTTGAAACGGTGCAGATTTGTGCCAAAGGACCTAAATGCAGGGAATGCAGTGGTCTGTCCGAAATTTCAAGCAGACAGTGTTACTCGTCGAGTTCCAAAGGGTAAGTATGTAAAATTTGGTTCAGATCTGCGAAACGGTGTATATTTGTGCCAAAGGGCCTAAATACGGAGAATTGAGGGGTCTGTCCAAAATGTCATGCAGACAGTGTTACTCGCAGGGTTCCCAAGGGTACGTTTCACATACAAATTTTGGTTTAGATCGGGGAAAGGTGTAGATTTGAAACAAAGGGCCTAAATGCAGGGAATGGACTGGTCTGACATAAATTTCACGTAGGCAGTGTAACCATCAGGGTTCCAAAGGGTAAGTATACAAATTTTGGTTCAGACAGGTGAAACGGGGTACGTATCACTAACCATAACGCCAGCGCATGCGGATAGAGCTGTTCGGGAGCGCTTGTTCTACCGACTTACTGAACAAAAATCAATATTTTGGATTACCTGGGAGGTGTAGCCTAATGCTACATAGCCTAAAATATTCCTCTTGAATCTGGCTATCATATAAAAACAAGAATTTTTCGAATCGGACTGGTAGTTCCAGAGATTAGCGCGTTTAAACACATAAACCCACAAACTCTTCAGCTTTAATGTATTAGAATAGATTAAAGGGGTTTAGACTTCCTGTCACACAGCCCCGTGTACTTGAGTGTGTGTGGCCTTATGTCTGATTACCTGTGTTATTGTGATTGCTATATAACTGCGTGTAAAGCAGGGGCGTATATAACGCGGGGGACCCGCCCCGCCCCCGAAATTTTTGTCATATATATTATTTTTTATAAATTGAAACATTAAAAACTACAGTAATACAGGCCTACTCGTATTTATCATGTACTATTATTGTTACTAAGCGACGTATGGCAACGTTGCAACGCAAGGCGACGGTAGAGCGATGAAAACAGTGTGACAATCAGTTATGTTTAACAACATAACCCCTTATTACTCTCAAGGGCCTTCGCTCTTATGAACGAACCAAGAACAGCAACATGTGCCCTAGAAGCGTTTGACAAAAGTTTTTTCCCTAACTTTTATACCCGTATCAAACTTTTGGCAAATTTCCCTCTCTCTGTAACTACCGGTACTGCCGAACGGAGTTTGAGTTGGTTGAAAGCATACTTAAGAAATTCTACTTCTGAAAACAGACTCAACGGTCTAGTATTGTTATCTATTCGCAGAAACATAGGCCTACCGTACATCTCACTGAGGATGAAGATATAATCCGATTTGGTAATGCTTCAAGAAACCTTGACTTTATTTTTTATTAATTCCATTTGATCAAATACATGTATACAATACATTTTTGATATAGGATACGTCAGAAATTACATCTATAAAATAAAAGTACTATTAGGTATATAATACTAATACTATAACTAAGTTATTTATAACTTATTATAACAGATCTTAAGAGATACAATCTTATTGGACAACTATTTACACCTTACTCTATTATCATAATATGAAAACTTAATTCTATAAATACAACAACTTCCAGCTAGGTATTACAATTAAAATAGAAAAGTAAAATATAATTATAGATTTTATCGCTCCTATACCCTAAGGTATTCAACTAGAGAGTAAAAACAATGGCACTGCAGGTAAGCTTTCAACATTCTATCCAAGGTTTTTATTTTTGGGGCTAGTTTTATATACTGGGGTAGTTTATTGTATAATTTAACTCCTGTGTGAAAAGTTCCTTAATGATATATGATATATGAATGTTTTGTTTTTGTCTTGTGATATGCCTATGGACATCATTGTTTGTTTTGAGAGAAACACCTTATTCATTAAATCATTTTAAAAAATACATAATACTTTCAAAGATATATATGCAGGGCAGTGGGAGAATGTTTAAATCTTTAAACAGAGGTCTACATGATTTTCTAGTGTTTACATTTGCCATAATTCTAATCGCCCTCTTTTGTATCCTGAACGTGCTTAGTACATCTGGCGACATACCCCAATATATGACCCCATATCTTAAGTATGAATGGAAATAAGCAAAATTAGTATTTCTTAATGTGTGCATGCTAGTGCAGGCTTTCAAAATACGTAACGCAAAGCACATCGAGTTCAGTTTAGTATTCAGATATTGTATATGTTTATTCCATTTCAAGTCATGCTGTGTCCATAGTCCTAAAAAACTTTGTTTCTGATTTATTTTCTATTTGATGACCATTTAATGTTATATTGGGCTTCGCAGGATTCCTATTCTGTATAGTGTGGAAATTTAGACATACTGTTTTCTTTTATAGTTTATTATGAGGCGATTATCTTGTGAACTTTTGGTTAACTCTACTGTAACGGAGTCAGCAGATTGCTGTATGACCTGTTTAGTTTCACCTTTTATTACGAGTGTTGTATGTCCGCAAACAAAATTTCCTTATGAGAATGAACGTTCTGTGTTATATCATTGAAATATAGAAGAAAGAGTAGTGGGACCATAACCGATCCCTGGGGTTCTCCAAATTTAATAATTCCCTCATTGGACAATGTTTCATTATGTAATTTGGTTCCAACATCCTTGTGTCTCAAGCTTACTATTTGTTTACGCCTAGTTAAGTAAGACTCTATCCATTTATTAGCTAGACCTCTAATACCATAGTGGTTTAGTTCCGTAAGGAGAATTTTAAGGTCAACAACATCAAATGCTTTCGATAAATCCAAGAATAGGCCAGTTACAGGTTACTCATTGTCAATTAATTTCAGTATACTATTAATACATTCATAAATTGCTGCCTGTGTAGATTTTTCCGTTCTGAATCCATGTTGTGAGTTTGATTAAAAAAAACTATAGATCTTATCAGTCTCTTATACCTGATTACTTCCACAATTTTTGCAATACCAGTTGGTAAGGTAATAGGACGATAGTTATCTAATTCATCTTTTGAACCCCTTTTGTGCACTGGAATTACTTTTGATAACTTCAAAATATCCGGGTAAGTTCCTGAGAGAATTGAACTGTTTATTAAGTGTGTAAGGGTTTTTTTATATTTTCTGCATATTTCTTTAAAATTGCATCAGAGATGCCATCAATGCCAGCACAGAATTTATTTTTTAGCTCTTTTATAACTATTCTTACCTCTTCACTTGTGACATGATTTATAAATAAAGAATCACTACATATATTTATTTTATTATTAGAATTTAGTAAGCCTCCGTGGCTTAGGCGGCAGCATGCCGGCCTCTCACCGCTGGGTCTGTGGGTCAAATCCCGGTCACTCCATGTGAGATCTGTGCTGGACAAAACGGAGGCAGACAGGTTTTTCTCCGGATACTCCGGTTTTCCCTGTCAAACTTTCATTCCAGCAACACACTCCACTATCATTTCATTCCATCTGTCATTCATAATCATTGCCCCAGAGAAGTGCGTCAAGCCTCGGCAGCCGGCACAGTTCATATTCTCGCTTCTAGATGGGGATTCATTCATTCCATTCCTGACCCGGTCGGAGACTGGAAGCAGGCTGTGGATTTTCATTTTTTCATTAGAATTTAGTGTATTTACCTGTGATTTATTTAATAATTTTTGTGGAATTTCCAGAAAATAGTCATTAAAAGTGTTTGCTATTTCCTCTGGATTATTAATCATTTTATTGTTGCAGGTCCGTGTAATGTTCTTTTGTATTTTAGCAGATTTTCCAGTTTCTTTCTTTATCACGGACCACATAGCTCTGTTTTTATTAGATGATTGGGAAATAAAATTATCATTATGCATTTTCTTTGCTATTCTTATTACCTTTTTCATATGCTAGTGTATTTTTTGTAGTATAAATTGAATTCAGGTGTTGTGTGGTATTGTTTATATAATTTGTGTGGAAATTTCTTTCTTTGACGTGTATTTATAATCCCTGTTGTTATCCAATTGCTAGTTTTGCTATTTTGAACAGTTCTTTGTCTAAAGGGGAATGCTGTTTCAAAATAGTGTTTTAGGGTACTGTTAAATGCTTAAAATTTATCATTTACATTTTCTAGTTTATACATTTCTGACCCTGTTTCCTTGTTTAATAAGTCATTAAAATATGTAACATATGTTTCAGAGAATGACCTGCACTTTGATTTTACTCCATTATCATTATTATTGATTGTTTCGGGAACTTCAAAACTCAGTATTTGTCCATGGTGGTCCCTAAAACACGGACAATAGACTTCAATTGAATGGTGATATTTATCTGTATTTTAGAAATGATCAGGAGTGGTTTTACTAAATTTTGTTATTCTTGTTGGGGTATTTACTGTAGGTTTCAGTCCATAGGAAATTAATAACTGCGTTAATAATTCACAATTTCTATCAAATTTTAAGAAATCCACATTTACATCCCCACAAATTATTATATCGAAATTTACGTTGCTCGTGTTATTGAGTAACAATTCTAATTTATCTATAATAAAGGAAACTTTCTTGACGGATAACGGTATACGCATACAATTATTAACTTAAACTGCTGTATTTTTACAGCAGAGAATTCAAAATCCTGTTCCATAATTAGATAATCATAAGCTGTTAACTCTCCATGATCTAAATTATTTCATAAGAAGATACAAGTACCACGATGGTTAATATTAGATCTAGAGTATTTACTAGCTTGCATAAACCCTGGGAATTTAATTAATTCGAGTTGCTCCTCATTCAGCCAATGCTCTGAAATACATTGTGCTGAGATGTCTGTAAGTTCATTTTTTAAGCATTAGATTTATATAATCATTTTTTTTATAGAGAGACTGTATATTCTGGTGGTAAATTTTAAATTTGTTACTTTTGCAAGCCTGTGTTGGTGATTTATTTACATTGTTACTATCATAATTGTTATTATTATTGTTGCTAGACAAATCCGAAGTACCATTTTTGGACTCAGTTAAATTTTACATCAAAAAATTTGAATGCCGTACCTCACGATTGGCTTCTTTTACCAGTTTCCCTGCTTCCACTCTAAAGATATTAAGGTTGAACTATTCTTACCATTTGAATTTACAATTTTGCAGATTTCATCACTAAGATACTCTTTTCCTAACCTATTTAAGTGTAGACCATGCCGAGTGTGGAACTTCTGTCTAATTTACTTACATAATTTGCACATTTGGAAAACTCTTTCAAATTTTATGATTTTTTCCTTTTGTAGCCTCTATTTCTTCATTTACACATGATTTGGGAATTAAGTCGTATCTCTGCGGAATGTTTACAATGATGACATTTGTGTTATGCATGGATGGCAATGTACCCTTCAAATCTTCGATTACCTTTTTACTCTCGTTTCTATAGACGTCGTTTGCTCCAGCGATGATTACTGCATTGTCCTTTGAAGTAAGGGACGCACACTCTCCTACCATCCCGTTCGTGACCGCTGCAATTGGTGCTCCGGGCTTTAATGTCGAAGTGACCTCCATTTATCCGCTTCTCTCCAATACGCTTGCTGCTACATCTCGCCCGTGACTATCCGCAAATATCCGCATCTTCCTGGATTTTCTCTTTGTCACTTTCTTCTTTTCTTATTGAAGAAAGTCATCATTTACTTCGACGAGCGCTCCAAATGAATTTGAGACGGGAATTTCAGTTACATGTACCGGTACTCCCTTTATAGGCCAGGCGGAATTTCAGTTACATGTACCGGTACTCCCTTTATAGGCCTAGGCACATTCAATCTTACCTTGCCAGCAACCACTGTCGACCAAGTTTCCTTGCTTTCCTCTCTGTTTCCTTTTTATTTATTCAACTCTTCCATTAACTTAGTAATATCTTCCTTTAGCAGCTTTATAATTTCATCTTTTGAGGACAGTTCCTTTCTCAGGTTACGACATTCACATGACGGTACCGGTAGGCCTACATTACGACAATCGGTTTCATTTTTCTTCTCACTCAATTTTACCTGAGATCTTGTGATGATTTTATTTGCACTTTTTACTTTTGTTTTGCACCACGAGCATAAATCCGTAACGGTTACACTACCTGACGAGACACTAACACTGTTTACTGTCGACAAACTAGTGATCTAAGTTTGCCTTGATGTTTACACCAAATTACATTAAATTTATTTTAATTGTTACTACCTAATTGGATTAATTTAATTACCTACCAATAAAGAAGAATGTGAAATACGTATATCTTCCAATCGGTTGAAAACTCGTAAAAGCACCACTGCTCTATTTGGTTCAAACAGTGATTGAAGACGTCCCCGAATCTTTGGATATACGTTCCCACAATTTATTTTAAGTCTATTAAATTATCAATAAGAATTTGTAAATACTATCAATATTCCATATTTCACTTGACCTAAGGAAAGTAACTTTATAGATTTTAAACCTCTGTTATAACATTTTACCACATTTATCAAATATTTACACTAGCTGCTATTTCACTACACTTTCACTGTGACGCCATCTTGCCGCAGGCAATATATAATAGTGTAAGTTGTAAATCAAAACAGTAACATTAATTCTTTCCATGTAAACACTATCAAGTGAGCAAAATAATTGTATTAAAAAAGTTTAACATAAAATGGTCTTTCGTTAGTTGTGTTTGACATTAACTAAACTTAAAACATCACAACAAATTGGTAGAGAAAGTGATGCCAGATAGCCTTAAAATTCATCATTTTGCACCAAATTATATAAAAGTTTACCTGGGAGAACCCCAGACACCCTATTCTTTAGGGACTATACCATGCCCCCTAACCCTCGGTTGGGCACCCCCGAAATAAAACTCTATATACGCTCATGGTGTAAAGCAACTCATGGGAGCATGTAGCAGAGAGGGCAGCCGTGGCCTTAAGCTAAGAACCATCCTTGTATCCGCCAGGAGTAGGAGTGGGAAACCATTTCCAACAGGGGCGTAAACCTCCTCGCCAACTTAGGGGGGGGGGTCGAATTTATAAACTCCGGTTGAGTTCCTACCAAGGAGAACCTTTTTTCGTTTTAGGCTTTGAAGTTTAAAATAACACGGTACTATAGGCCTAACGTTAATTTTATAATTTTTATTCATTATTCCTAATTAACGCTTCGGAATTGAAATCACAAGGTTTTTATAAACATCTTTAAGATGTTAATGTTTGACTGTAGCAGACACATATAGTATCTGAGATTCTAAATAATTAAAACATTGTTTCATTAAAAAGAAACTTTTTTTAATATACTTTGAAATGGTCATTATAGGTCGAAAACGTACTCTCACACGCTTCACTGAGCGTTAAAACCACTTTTATTTCTCCATCGTTCAAAGCGATATTTATCAGCACATATCTCAATTAGCTTCAGGTAAGAATGTAAACTAACTTAGTTTCAAGCTGACTACAGCATGTTCAAAGAATACTTATTGGAAACCCATTTGTTCACGGAACACAAAAATATCGATATCCAGAGAGAGAATAATTCCTATATTGTCTTGGTTACAACAGTGTTAGCAATGCTCGGATAGATGTAGTAGCCTAATAATAACACATCCAACGCCCATTGCATTTTTAGCAGTAGCGCTCTTGGCCGATATGTCGCCCCTGGCACTGTAAGTGTTAAAATAAAAAACACTGACTGCCTACAGGGCGCATATAGAGTTATATTTGGGAGGGAGGGGGCATCCGTGAGTTAGGTGCCATGGAATAGTCCCGAAAGATGTGGGGGTCCGAGATCCGTCACCGGGATTATTTTGTATAATTTGGTGCAAAATGATGAGTTTTAAGGCTATCTGGCATCACTTTTTCATCCAATTTGATGTGATTTGTTTTATGTTTGAATATTGTCAAACACAACTATGACAATTTCATGTTCCTTTTTATTAATACAGCCATCTTGCTCACTGTACAGTATTTAGATAGAAGGAATGAACATTACTGTTTGGATTTGGTGCACATGACCTCGCACTTCCCTCGCTTACAACATCAATAACTGTTTTGATTAACCACTTACACTATAATATTGAGTCAAGGTTTCCTTAAGCATTACTAAATTGGTTTATTACTTCATCGTCAGTGATTTGTATGACTGAGAATAAAGAACAATGCTGGACCTACACCCCGATTCTGGAAGAAATGGTTAAGCCACAACCAGTCTTTAGGACCCGTAAAGACTGGTTAGGGGTCGAATTGGTATTCTGCAACGCCAAATCGCATCCATGATGTGACATTGGTCTTACCGCTCAACCAACCACCGTAAAGACATGTTCCGAGGGCTTGTTAGGCGTGTTTAAGCATGGCTAGCCCATAAAAACGATAAATCAAAGATGGTCACGAACAGTTGATATGTTTTTTTAAATTTATTTTTATACATCGAGTTGAGCCTCTATGGACTTCACTTTAGTGTCTAGGTCTTGCTCTTGTTCCAGCTTTGAATTCCTGCCAGTATCTTCTGACCCCAGCGACGAGTGCCTGTTTATGTTCTTCCGTCTTCCGGAAGTTGATGCCATTTTAAAACCTTGGTAGTTGTTCTCCAATCTTCTACATGTGTTCCAGTCACGAATTTCTCGGTCTAGAATACCAATTTGCCTGAGATCTTTTTCGCATTCCTCGAACCATCTCGGCCTTGCTGCCTTAGACTTGTTAATTATCACTTAATGGCTTGAATATGAAGTTATTTATTGAAGATGGGCTAAGGTAAGTACAAAACAATTTATTCTTGATTCCTCAAGTTTTGCAAATATCTTTCTTTGACGATTAAGGTTTAATGAATAATGTCCCGTGTGAAAAGTTACACTGTTTGTTTTTGTTTTCAGATGCTGTACGTGCTGCTGTGTTTTTGCTGGAGAAGAAACTTAAGTGCTACTTTACTGCTTTGGAAAGAATTAGCTTTAATTTTAATTGTAGAATTCGAATCATATTTGCGGAAGCTTAAGTACCGGTAGTCAGTAGTCTTCGAATCTTGTTTCTAGGTTATGGGATTAATTGCTGTCAGAAGTTTGAAGACGAATACTTACCTACCTAACATGCGGCAATTGTCCTATGAATTATTTAAGTTATCAATGCTTGGAAGAGAGGCTGCAAATGTTCACATTTCTTCACGGCCTATGCCTTTGGTAAATTATAATTAATTGTGGTGAGAGAGACATAGATCATAATGTGCTTTCACAAACTAAAAATTAACTTACTTATCTAAGAAAATGAGAGAATTAGGGGAAATGTTATCCCCTTCATCAGAACGGGTAGTGTCAAAAGCATTCAATCCTGATGCAGTAAGTATTTAAACAGAGCATGGCAAGTAGCCTTAGTAGGCAGATTGGAGAGAATTGTAGGCTACTATGCTTTCATATTGAAATAATGAGGGAAGTTAATGTAATGCATGCAGTCGATTAACAATGTTGACCTAGAATGCAGTAGCCTATATCAATATATCATCCTAATGAAATTGGCCATATACAATATTAGACATATACCAAGAAATAGGAAATAGAGCCCAAATTAACTAAATTTTGCAGTGTTGCATGTCGGCAAAACAATTGGATTGAATAAAGATTATTGATGCGTGACTATCCCCACTGTGCGTGACAATAAACAGGGATGTTTATATTAGCTAACTCGGCCCTGCTACCTAACAATAATTATTGGTCTAGGCGAAAGCCATTGGTCTGCCGGATGCAGTATACAGTAGTACCGAATGCGTTGGGTTGGCAATATGTTACATGATACTAATAATGGCTGAATCAGCTGGAATTTTACTTATATAAGTTGTGTTCATATTTGGGAAGGCTGTGCGGGTCACAGACAGCAGAGGATTAAACATCTATTACCACATCGTCACCAGATATTTTCCCGACTATTAATTAAGGTTATCGTCGGACGTTCCCGGTCTTGCTCTTGGTAAAGAGCGGTGACGAGGGATCCTTTCCCGGCCCAAAGACTGGGAGTCCGTCCCTGTCTCGTTCCGACTAATCTTTTTCCTTGCACGGCGTTGACGAATATTTTGGGAAGTGGTTGGGCCCTTCCCCCCTGACATCTACGCCCTGCAAAAAAATGCAGCACTTGCTGGCTCCGCTCCACAGGAGGAAGTGGGAGCGGGAAGGCCAGCATGTGACTGTGCTACCTTGTTTGCAGGAGAGCAGGAGAGACGGCCTATAACCTTGTCTCTCCTCTCCGCCGTCTTTTCCTTCCTTTTAGACGGGCTGGTAGATGCTTCAGCCCTGGTCTATCAAGGTTTCTTCTCCAGGTGAGTCAGAGAAGGTTTCTTCGCTGACCTATTTGGAGAAGTTTCCTTCTTCTATGGCGCCTGCTTGGATGGTTTAACAGGCGCATTAGAATTGAGGGCCGAAGAAGGTTTGGGCTAGGTTTAGTCGCGGTTGGTTTACCTGGTGCTACCGAACTGACATTTCGTGTTACTCTGAGAGGTATCACTTGAGGTGCGTTGACTGCAGGTTTTATCGCTGGAGTGGAGACAGACGCTATGAGGCTGAAAATTGAGGAGCATTCATTTCACAAACTTCTTTCTAGCATCGTGATATGAAAGTCCTTCCAGTGTCTTTAGCTCCTGAATCTTGGATTCCTTGATGAATTCTGGACAATCCTTCGATTTAGGAGCGTGGAAGCTCGAGCAGTTAGTGCACACGGGTGGAGGTGTGCACTTTTCACCTTAGTGAACAGCCTTCCCGCAATCCTTGCACCCAGCATTTGATGTGCAGCGGGAAGACACGTGCCCAAACTTAGCATCGTATCAGTGGTGGTATGTACGCTCTGACATCGCAGCGATAGGATGTCACTTTAACCTGCTTAGGTAGAACGGACCCCTCGAAATGGAGTATAAAGGGGCCCGTGCCTTCTTTATCATCACCGATCATCCTTGTGATACTTCGGATCTTGGTGACCCCACGTTTCTTCAAGTTACGCAACAGTTCATCATCGGAATTTAGAACGAGATCTCGATGGAAGATAAATCCACTGATCTCGTTCAGCGTCAAGTGCTTTTCGGTTTTCACTGGGATCTCACCGAAATGGTCACATTTCAGCAGCTTTTCATTTTGATCACCACCAGTGGTCTTCAACAAAAGCTGACCGTTGCATAGCTTTTAGATCCCGTCAAGGTCACCGAAATTTATCTTCGATTTCCTCAGAGAACACGATAGATTTCACCGTTCTGGTAGGTACCAGAAAACGAGGAGCATTGGCAACCGGGAACCTTTTCAAAAATGCTTCATCCCAAGGTGAATATACCGTGGGATGGTTTCCAACTTCAAGAGACGGCTTTCTAAGGATGCCACCCTGTGGAGAATTCCGTGAGCGCATCGTCATCTGGGAAATACTCCTCCCCGAATACTGCCCACTCCGAATGAGGGCCATCACAGTGTGCGCCACCCAGCCAAGTCAATACCTACCTGGCATTGCAGGTATTGTCCGGGGTCCCCGTGCTTCAAACAGGCACATACCCCTTGGCATGCACAGTGATTTATACAGCTATTCAGTATTCGGCCATGCAGGAATCTTCGTTGAAAGGCGGATACTACTGAAAGGGTACATGGCGCACCCACCTGATGGGATGGGGCATACCGTCTAGGCTTTCCGGCTAGATGGTCAAGTTGGTGGCCCTTCCCCTAACAGCATGCATGTTTATTTCTATGGGTCAAACCAGAACTGGGACCAGAAATCCAAAATCAACCATTATAAGGCCCCCTCTAAGTCGCCTTTTACGACAGGCTGGGGATACCGTAGATGGATCCTGCCCTCCCCATCCACAGGAGGCCTTAACATATCAAAAAACTGGCAAGATAGTCGGCCTTATTAGTCGCCTCCTACGATAGGCAGGACATACCGAGGGTGTATTCTATCCCACTCCCACACGGGGTAGTGGTAACGCTCAATGAGAGCTCGTCATAAGATAACATTTTCTAAATTACTGAAATTAGCTAAAATACCTTTTCTAATGATGATAAATAAATCGGGAAATGATGTGGTAATAGATGTTGATTCCTCCGCTCTCCATAACCCTCCTGCTCCGCTCTCCATAACCCTTCTGCCTTGCCCTTTTTGATCATGACTTATATAGTAAAATTCCAGTTGTGTCCACCATTATACCCGTGAATTATTGTCAAATACTGTATTGACAACCTTACGAATACAATACTACTGTGCATATAGGTCGTACTGTAAAGAAAGTACCTAGAGCCAAGTTCAATGTTAGCTCTTCACTTCCCTATCCCACTCCCCCGGTATACTACTGCACGCTGCCACGCTGAGCGATTCTTGTGTCTGAAATTAGCTAAAATACCTTTTCTACACCCCTCTCCTACCGCTGAGCTCTCAAGGTCAAGTGCAGAGCTTTTTCTTTATAATGCATTTTGTAATAGTAAAATTTGTTAAATACAGACCAATGGCTTTTGCATTGGCATAATTATTAGGTAGATGGCTGCGTTAGCTATGCACTCGTATACACCCCTGGTTTTTGTCACGCACAGTAATGTTTTATGTGAGAGTGAAATTTCTTAACTCCAATCCAATGGGCTTTGCCCAGACCAATAATTACGAGATAGCCGTTAGCTATAGCCTACATAAATAAATAAACATGTATTGCAGCCGAATGGCCAAGAACATGGTGTACAATATTCATTAACTTAATTATTATAACATTTTTCAATATGTTCATGCACTGTCCTGCATAATGTTCACATTACAGTAATGATAATAGGAAACCTCACAGTACCCACACATTACTCCTAGTGGTATTGTTTTTTATTTTAAATTATTATTATTATTTATAAAATGCGTAAACATTAACCATTATGACAATGGTAATAATTAATATCCGTGTTGACTTATTAAAACTGTCTTTGTCCGTTTGGCGCATTTATTGAAGTGATACGTCTCACACGGTTTTTTTTACAGAGTTTGCACATACACACCTGGTTTCTGTCATGCACAGTGAGGCATCAATAATCTTCATCCAGACCAGACCTGTGTGGTGTATTTTGTATCCCACATGTTGGCAACTGTGGTGATGTCAATGTGTGCGTCATAGTAACAGCTGAAGAGACCTCATGCACTGTCGAACATGGCTGCCATTGTTGAATGAGCAATAAAACATATATTTAAGTAATTTAACACACATTTCCGGTGCAGTAGTGTCGAAGGTTAGTAATGTCAGTTGGTAATGTCCCGCAGAAGATGAAAAAAGGTATGAAAATCATACAGTAAGCGCACAAAGTCCGTATACCCCTACTCATTATTATTAATTTCTATTGTCAGTACCGGTACATATACATTTGTACTTACATCCGAGGAATCTAAAACATCTGTATTTGTCTCCCCATGGTTTCTGTGACGACGTAACTTTATCTTCTTCTTGAACTAGTTCGATTAACTTCATGATCATCTGCTCTTACGGGTAATATATTTGTATTTCTTGCTCTCTTTTGGTTTTATTTTTTCTACGAAAATTCCAAGTTAATCTAAACGTGATCCTCCAGAGTGAGGTGGTGAACAACTATTTTCAACTCTGACTGATAGCGTATCGACACTCACGATACCACTGGAGAAACCTGTTTCATGCAACTGGTTTCGTGAAACTGAAGTTGCTTGCAACAGATAGATAATATTAACACAGGGCTGGGCACGATGCGTTTCATGAAACTGTAACTGCATTGATTTCGTAAAACTGGGTTTCGTTTCCTGTCGCGGCCGTTGCACGTTTCTTGAATTTAAATTTTATTCTTCGGTCAATGCCTCCCCTCTTATACGTAAATATATGAACTTGCTATTGAAGGATAAAGTGCGGACTTTGGAATCAAAAACATGGCCTGCTGTTGGTTGAACATTATGAACTTAGTTGTTTACAAAACATGAAAATTGTACCTTGTAATAACAGGGGAGTGGGGAATCAGGCTACCTCTTTGCCCATATGATCCGCAAGGTCGGTTATTTTAGTTAATATTATATTATTATTATGTGGTGTTGGAGTGGCGCGCCTGCCTCTCACCCGGAGGCCCTGGGTTAGATTCTCGGCTCCATCAGAGATTTTAAAAACTGATGTGAGGTTTGGAACGGGGTGCATTCAGCCTTGTGAGGAAAATTGAGTAGCTGTGTGACAGTGTGACAGCAGCCCGGCCACGAAAACCAAGATTACCAGCCGAGGGGCAATAAACTACCCCAGTATATAAAATAAGCCCCAAAAATGAAAACCTTTGATCGAATGTTGAAAGCTTATATGCAGTGCCATTGTTTCTACTCTGTTGTTGAATATCTTAGAGTATAGGAGCGATGAAATCTATAATTATATTTTACTTTTCTATTTTAATTGTAATACCTAGCTGTAAGTCGTTGTATTTATAGAATTAAGTTTTCATATTATGATAATAGAGTGAGGTGTAAATAGTTGTCCAATAAGATTGTATCTCTTAAGTTCTGTTATTATAACAAGTTATAAATAGTTATAGTATTAGTATTATATACCTATTAGTACTTTATTTTATAGATGTAAATTCTGACGTGTCCTACATCAGAAATGTATTGTATACATGTATTTGATCAAACGGAATTAATAAGATCTATCTATAAGCACTGACCACGCATCACCCCAATAACTGCAAGACAAATGGGATGGCAGCGGTCACTTGGTAGGCCTAGGCCCTTCATGGACTGTAGTGCCAGGGGTTATTATTTATTATGTGGTTGTCCTTGTCCTTTCTATTGGTTTTCGTCAGCCGAGCCGGGCTGGCAAGTAGGGGATGCTGCTTGCATGCGATAGTCACGTGAGCATAATACGAAGGTGGTTGTTGTTTTTTAAAGGGTGGAACAATGAGGTCATCTGCCCCTGAAGGCTAAAGGCATGGTTACCTATTTTAATTGTATTTAGTTATCGTTCGGGTTCATTCTTCTTTGGGGGCATGGTCCTCGTTAGGAAGGTGGGGCCATGAAATCCAACAGGAAAAAATCATGGCCTCACCCTCCTCACAGATGGAAAACCATTGTTTCTGTGTCCATGTTCCAATGCGACTGGTTTCTTGAAACCCATTTCATGAAACCAGTTGCATGAAACAGGTTTCACCAGTGTGCACCACGCCTAACCGTGTAATGAATGAGCTTATTAATCTGTAAACTTAAGACGATTCATACTTTGCACGACATTAGGTTAGGCTTTCCTTAGTATGTGATTTTCAGTTTTCCAGGATTCTCTGCCAAAACATCTGTGAAACTCCTTCCAGTGCCCTGGTCTGAGTGAGAACATGAACTATCTCTACAATGGGACACCTTCCAGTGCCCTGGTCTGAGTGAGAACATGAACTATCTCTACAATGGGACACCATCCAGTGCCCTGGTCTGAGTGAGAACATGAACTATCTCTAAAATGGGACACATTCCAGTGCCCTGGTCTGAGTGAGAACATGAACTATCTCTACAATGGGACACCTTCCAGTGCCCTGGTCTGAGTGAGAACATGAACTATCTCTACAATGGGACATATTCCAGTGCCCTGGTCTGAGTGAGAACATGACCTATCTCTACAATGGGACATATTCCAGTGCCCTGGTCTGAGTGAGAACATGAACTATCTCTACAATGGGACATATTTCAGTGCCCTGGTCTGAGTGAGAACATGAACTATCTCTACAATGGGACATATTCCAGTGCCCTGGTCTGAGTGAGAACATGAACTATCTCTACAATGGGACATATTCCAGTGCCCTGGTCTGAGTGAGAACATGAACTATCTCTACAATGGGACACCTTCCAGTGCCCTGGTCTGAGTGAGAACATGAACTATCTCTACAATGGGACACCTTCCAGTGCCCTGGTCTGAGTGAGAACATGAACTATCTCTACAATGGGACACCTTCCAGTGCCCTGGTCTGAGTGAGAACATGAACTATCTCTACAATGGGACATATTCCAGTGCCCTGGTCTGAGTGAGAACATGAACTATCTCTACAATGGGACATATTCCAGTGCCCTGGTCTGAGTGAGAACATGAACTATCTCTACAATGGGACATATTCCAGTGCCCTGGTCTGAGTGAGAGCATGAACTATCTCTACAATGGGACACCTTCCAGTGCCCTGGTCTGAGTGAGAACATGAACTATCTCTACAATGGGACATATTCCAGTGCCCTGGTCTGAGTGAGAGCATGAACTATCTCTACAATGGGACATATTCCAGTGCCCTGGTCTGAGTGAGAGCATGAACTATCTCTACAATGGGACACATTACCAATGCTCTGCAAACTTGTGTATTTTCAAATGTTTAATTTTATGTTATAAATTAAGTGTTCTATTTGAATAATAATTTGTTAAAGAAAACATTGTGTATGATTTGAGCCTTGCTTCCTGAACTGATGCTAGTCCTAACACCAACTGTTCCCACTAGAACCAGTAGGATTTCCTCATTCACCAAGTTTGTGCTAGGGATGGATCAATCCCTGCACCCTACTCCCCAGAGAGATTTTTTAATCTGCCTGGTGTTGATACAAACCTCTGTTTTTTTCTCTCTCTCTCTCTCCCTTCCTTCAAGTAATAATACATTGAGTGTGATTTATATATTAGGAGGATGGGATACCCTTCCCATCAAAGGTTCTTCTCATAGTTGTGATCGCTATGCCCTAGGCCTAGGGCCATATAGAGCCGAAGGGAGAAGGGATTAGGCTAGGTAGATTATATGTATTTTAAAAAAGTCTAATAAATAACTTAATCTGAAGAAAAATGGAATAAATTCCATTAAGTGGTAAATATTGCTAAAATGCAGAATGTAGTTTTGTTTGGGATAAGGAGTTGGAGGCACATCAATGACCTACTGATTCTTTCTAGTAATTTGCAAGCTTATAACTTAAAATGTAGGCCTATGTACGCAACAGTCCTAGACTTATAAATTGACGGATGTAAGGGATTCTGTGGGCTCACCGTTCTTAATGTGAGAAGTACCAGAAGAACAATACTATAAATAAGATACTCCGAAATAAAATAAGATATTAATTAAGGAAATTATCGTGATCCTAGGTTCCTACAATTTCCATGGGCCTCTTGCCACCTCAGTATTACCTGCAGGGCACTTGATCTGGTTTATTATCGAAGGTTGGTATTACGATGGATCATTAAATCACTCTTTGACTTTCTTGGCTGCAGCCAGAGGTGCAATGTGGTGTTCTGACAAGCACCGACGATTTCACATTAACACTAGTAGGCCTAGGCCTCTCGTGAAGAAAAACTGGCAAACTAGATTGGACTACCCCCCCCCCCCTCCCCCCTTTAACTTCTATTGTGTTACTGCCCAAAGAGTTGATACCTCATCCTTGGAGGTTTTTGAGCATTATTCTAAATTTATACACCTATTCTTAACGGTATTGTCGTCCATGTGTTAAACTGCTCTCAGTAGTCAAATAGGACTGCAGGTAAGTTGCCCAATAGTTTACTGGCCACATAAAACATTTATCTTAACTTAAGTTTCTGATGCAGTTCATGTCGTTGGAATAAACAGGACAACACACTACCGGTATTAGATTCCTACTAAACTAAAATGGCCATTCATGTGGACAGGCAATGTAATTTTTTTCGAAACGGAGTTAGGTGTATAAGGTTGACGTGATCCGCTAGAATATGCGTTGAATACTATAAGTAAGATACTCCGAAATAAAATAAGGTATTAATTAAGGAAATAGCTAAAGAAACCCCTGACTGAAATTTATATTCATGTGCACCGACAGCGTAATTGTTTTCGCAAATGGGGTTAGGGGTATCAGGTTAAAGCATTGAACTCTAGGTAGTACCTACAGTTCAATGGGTTGAAGTAATCCGTATGAAGGTCAATGTATACGATAAATAAAACACCATAAT
Source organism: Meconema thalassinum (assembly GCA_946902985.2). Classification (NCBI taxonomy): domain Eukaryota; kingdom Metazoa; phylum Arthropoda; class Insecta; order Orthoptera; family Tettigoniidae; genus Meconema; species Meconema thalassinum. Next base: position 212,112,712 of record OX336398.1, read on the forward strand.
ACGCGAAAGTATGGGTTGAGGCAATATGGAACATAGGAAATAGTTTAAAAATAAAATGATACAAACTAATTGCAATATAGAATGGTGTGAAATAAGTTGAAATAACGCACCAATCGATATACTCGTCATCTAGAGGATGGCTTTCGTGCTATGAAGATGGCTATGAAATCCTGATCCTAAAGCGTCATTACAAGATACCTTACAGAATTCCACTATGGGCCTCACTAGCCATGGGTTGTTATGCCTATGGTTACGATTCCGTCGTAACCATGTTGGTGGGTTGTTAAGGAGTGAAGTTACAGAATAGGGGTGCTCTGAGTGAGTTTTCGGAAGTAGAATTTCTTTAAGTATGTTCTCAACCTACTTAAACTTCAACTCTATTCGGCGGTAGCTACAGAGACAGGCAAAATTGCCAAAAGTTTGATAAGGGCATACACGTTAGGGGAAAAAAACTTTTGTCACACGCTCCAAGGGCACGTATTGCTGCTCTTGGTAGGTTCTTAAGAGCGAAGGCCCGGGAGGTTATGTTATGAGATCAGAGAAAACTGATTGCCACACTGTTTCGTACATCACGCTAGCATCGCCTCGCTTTGCTACGTTGCCATATGTCGCTTAGTAACAATAGTACATTATAAGTACGGTATATTAGTATTTAATGTTTTAATTCATGAACAAATATTATGTATGACAAAATTACCGGGGGGGGGGGGGGGGGGACTCCCGTGATTCTCTGTTTACAAACTCTTGAGCAAGACGCGTGACATTGAGCTTGTCAACCATTTCCGAGTAGGTGGCTAGTAGACGGCAATGATTCCGTGCAGACCAGCTTGAAGCAGGTACGCCGATCAGATTCACGGTCATCACAGTGACAAAGTACAAACTTCACAAATTTAAAGGAAGTAGGCTAATCTACAAAGTTTAGACAGGAACTGATGAAATGCTGGAGCTCCACTGATTTGGATAAATACGGCACAAGTGTAGCACCAAATGTCGAACATCTGAAATTACGTGCATCATTGCTTTTCAAACCTTGTCGGCGCAACGCAGGGCGCATGCGTAGGGTATGCTTAAAAAGCGAGATGCGCCAGGGAAGAGTCATGTTATTTGACCTTATTCATTTAAAAAATCGACGCGTGCGCTGTGTGTCCCAGTACCTCACCTCAATATTAAGCCAGGGCTCAGAAATAATAGTTCGAAAATATTGAAACTACTTGTGCTATGCATGGGTTTCTATTGCATCAGTTAAACACGGGATGAATGGATTGAAGTACACGAACACATGTTGGCTTAAATTGAATTGAACAAGACACAGGATACAGAATGCAGACCAAAGGAAAAAATATATAAAGTCAAAGGATATACATTTGACAAAAGACAAACGAAATTTACATGCGAGCGAGATTAGAATGTACGAGAAATATTCATTCTCTTCATCACTCTCCCTTAATCGAGCAATGCTGCTTTATGCTGTACTTAGGACAAACCAATGTCAGTAACACATGTCACATGACCATGAATTGGCAGACCTTTCGTCAATACATCAGCAATCATTTCAGCAGCAGGCATATAGGACAACTTTACTTCGCATTTCTTTAAGATGTCCCTAATGTAATGATATCGCACATCTATGTAATTTGTTCTGTGATCAAAACCTTCATTCTCAGCCAGCCTCTGAGCACTTGGACTGTCATTACACAAGAATTGGACCTCCTCTCTTACACAACCCGAAGAAGAATTCTCTAAGGAATAGAGCTTCTTTACGTGCTAAAGTCAGACCTATGTATTCTGCTTCAGTGCTAGACAGTGCCACAGCTGGCTGTTTCTTACTTTCCCAACATATTGGGCCTTCTGCACATTTAAATACATAACCAGTCACAGATTTCCTGTCAGTTACATTATTTCCAAAAGAAGCATCAACAAAACCCTTGACATCACATTCTGATGTTTTATACATGATACCAACATCCACCGTACCCTGCAAGTATCTGAACACTCTCTGGACACATGTCCTATGTTCCCTACCATAGCAATTACTGAACTAACTCAAATAATTAGTTACATATGCAATATCTACCCTGGTACGAATGGAAAGTTATAACAAAGCACCAATAGCCTGTTGATAGGGATAGGATTTGTCACAAGATGTGGATTTCTCCAACAACAAACCTGTTTCCTTGGAGTTTTCACATGAGTACAATCTGACATGTTAAACCAATCCAACACATCTGATCCAATGTAATACAACCTTTGCTTCTTTGAACGCTCATCCCCTGACATTCAGAGACTTGTCCCAAATGTTTGATCTTAAAATGAGAATGCAACACAGACTTCATTTTCTCCACTTGGACATGATTATAAAAAAACATTAAAATCATCAACATAGAGGGCAATAACAAAAGATGATAAATCATTACAATAATATACACATGGTTCATACAGAGACTTCTTCTAACCGATTTCAGTAAGAATTTCATGAACCCCTTCATACCAAGTGCGAGATGCTTGCTTCAAGCCATAAACAGCTTTTCGAAGCTTACAAACTTTAGAATTGTCACACTCATAGCCTTCTGGGTGGTACATTTAAATATCAATTTTAAGAACGCCATTTGAAAAAGCTGTTGAAACATCAAGGTGATGAACTTCCAGATCCATAATTACAGCAAGAGCAAAAAATAATCTCAATGTACTATACCGTACTACAGGTGTAAAAGTTTCCAGTTAATCAACTGTGTACCGTTGAGAACAAACTTTATCAACTAAGCGTGCTTTAAATTTAGACACATTACCTTCAGTAATACGTTTCACTTTAAACACCCATTTGCATCTTGCAATATTTGTTCCGTCAGGTTTTTCAACTAATGTCCATACATCATTATCATGAAATGACTTGAGTTCCTCCTCCATCGCCTTTTTCCATTGCATGCCATCCTTACCGTTAAGGTAAATAACAACCACTTTCAGCAAAATAGACCTCATAATCAGGAAATTGTTTTGGACGTCTCTCCCTTAAAGGGTACCTCCTACCTGCATTTTCTGGAACAGCAAACTGGTCAATCTCATCATTTTCATCATATGAATTACAACAATGTCTTCATTAACCTGAGCAATACCTGGAATCTGAAACTTCAATGATTGGCAGGTCATTATCCTGTCCAATTCTGCTTTCATCTTTATTTACAGTGTCATGCAACAGACAGTACATTATCTCGCTCATTTCAACATTTTTCTCAGCACACCTAGTGAATTTATGTTCAACAAATTTAACACTGTGCTCTAGAAATATATATTTTGGTTTACTGGGATCAAACAGACGAAAACCTTTCTTTTCCCCATCATACCCAACAAACACAAAACATTTGCTTCTGGGTTCCTATTTGCCAGTACGCACCTGTCTTGGAACATGGGCATATGCATCGCAACCGAATATTTTCATATTCTCATGACTTACAGCTTTACCAGTCCTCAATTCCTCTGGTTTGGCATTATCAACTTTATTATGAGGACTCCTGTTCAAAATATACACTGCCTTATTGGCTCCTTCTGCCCACAGCTTTTCAGAACATCCTGCTGTAAACAATATGCATCTAACTCTTTCCATAATGGTACGATTGTGACGTTCGGCTACGCCATTTTGTTCAGCCGTATACCTTACCGTTTTCTCTTGCATAATCCATTTTTCCTTGAAATATTTGTTCAGGTCAGAATTGACAAATTCCTTTTCATTATCAGATCTAAAAAATCTTTGGTGTCTTACCTTTCTGAGTTTCACAATATGCAACAAAATCCCTGACTTTCTCCTTGGTTTCAGATTTTTGTTTTAAAAAATAAACAAAAATCTTCCTGGAAAAATCGTCAATTATTGTCATCATGTATTTAACACCCATCAAGGTCTCAGGGAGCGGCCAACACAGATCAGAGTGCACCAAGTCCAAAACACTTTCAATCCTCGAGTGACTTACCTGTGGAAGTGACTGCCTTTGCTGCTTCCCGAGAACACATGGTTCACACAATTCCGTTGGTATTTCCTTAAATTAAACAACATCAGACATTAGACTTAAGACCTGTAACTTCTGTTGTCCAACGTGGCTCAATCGTCGATGCCACAAATTGTAATCAGACACATCAGCAACAAGGGCAGGCATTCAGATAATACAGACCATTCAAAACTGAACCAGTAGCTAGCACGCTACCATTTACTGAGCAATTCTCCGAATCCAAGATTTCACATCCATTTTTGTTGAACATAAAAACAGCACCCCTTTTAAACATCCGACTTACCGACAGCAAGTTAACACTCAGTCCTGGAACATGCATCACGTCTGACAGATTATTAACACTGTCGCTTACATTCAGTGCACTGTCACCAACTCCTTGTACTGACAACTTATCATTATTACCATTTACAATGTTTATATCAGGATCATCATTGCATTTATAATTTGTCATAAGTTTAACATTAGGAGACATGTGAGCATTACAGCCAGAATCAATGACGAAACAATTCTTTTGGCACTGCCCCCGTAAATTGAATTATACTGAGACCACGGTGGCTGTATTGGCATATGTGAATAAAGTTATGGCCGTCATAGTTGTGACGTGTATATTCATGACGTAGGCACGGATGACGCAGACTTTATGCAAGTAGGCTGGTTGAACTGAGATTCTTGGTGACGTCATGATTTTGTTCGAGAAAGATCTGAGATTTACGACGCAGTTGCAGGGATACAAGGAATTGTGCTGAGGAAGAAGTTACGCTATTGGAGGAGAGGCTCGAACCAATGAATGATAGCTTGGAGGGAGACGGAGATTACTGAAACTACCATATTTAATTATTTTGGCATGCAGAATTGTGGAAATCTATTTTCAGTTATGGCATTGATTTGGAATTTTGAAGAAATTAATTATGAGTTTTTGAAATTTGAAAATCCGTCAAGTATAGCCAAAGTTAGAACTTCTAGCAATGACGGAGGAACAAGCTAGGGAAGGGATGGATACGCCCCTTAAGAAGTTGATAAAAGGCCTTGCACAGCAGAGAGGAGGCTCTCATGGCTCATTTTTCTGATTCTCACATTGTCAGACTTTGAGTTCTTAAGTGAAGCAAGTCGTCTTTAGCACGTGTGGCAGAGCCCACAGCATCGAACAAGCACGGAGCGTGCAGCAGTACAATTTTACGGTTACTGAAACTAGGCGAAGTTGGAGCGCACACATAAACGAGTCTACAAGATTATCTATCAAGAGTTAGCTACTGCCTTTATGCTAATTCAATTGTGCATTACAATATTGAGGTGTGTAAGAAAGTTGAACATTTTCACGATTATACTTTGGAAGATATTCGCATTTTAAGACTGCAGACAAAAGTGATTTTCTCGACACCTGAGAATCACTTTTATAATACCACATTCTACACTACGGCTGACACATGTATTGCAACCGTGATACTGAAGATTACATTTGGTGATACAACGCTACATTCTACAATGGAACTATATAATCTGGCAGTACTTTCGACTATTATTATAACGGAAGTGGAGATGGAAGACTAAAACTTAAATGCAATTGGGACATATATCAATGGAGTGAAATAGCAGCATGGAACTTCGTTAAACGTCATTCTACAAAAGCGAGCATGTAGTGAACATCCAACTACACTCATGCATCGTAATCCATCGCTGAATTACATCAAATGGCAGTGGAAATATCTTCATACTCCACTTCTGCGGAAATAATTGCAATAAACTTCATGGCGAATTTCTACCAGAACTTCAGGGAACTATCAAGAGAGGCCAGGGTGGACCCGGCTCACAAAGAAGAGTTTTGCCAGAAGGATGTCTATCGTCTACACGGAGCAGTGCAATTTCCGGAGGAGGAAGCAGTTCTATTCTCCGAGGACGCAGGTTCCAGGTTCGAGGTCGGAGCACATCTTTACGCTGGTGAAATGGAACCAACAGCAGTCTTCTTTGGAAATTTTCCTCTAGAACTTCAATCAACAGATAAGGTAGTCGTGAACGTTTCTTGTTTTATTTGAGCCATTTAGCGATATCTGAGCAACCATTTTTCCCATATTTTCTGTCCCATATATTTTGCCCCATATTCTTGCTTGATATTTCAGTACTCTGTACACTTTGTTGATTTATGCCTTTTTCTACGATTTATTGAGACATTATTATGTCATTGGCATATTTATATAATTTTGGATCAGTTGAGACTGATATATATTCTTTCAGTATTTTGCATATTTTTGTAGTCACGGTTTAACTGTAAAGTTAACGATTTTCTATGGCAAATTTGAATTCAGACAGCGTGTCATTTTTATTAAAGTAATTCTTTTCAATAAATTACTTTGACCAATTTTCAGTCATCCTCAAGAAAGAAGAATGATTAAAAGATTTTAGAGCGTTAAAATCTACTACTTTATCGACGATCTTGGAAATACTAGTCGTTTTATGAACATGATTGCAACATAGACGTTTATCGTCAATTCTGAAATACCATTGCATTATAGACAATTTTATGAAATATGAACTTTGAGTACGATTTATTGAATACACTATAGTAATGAACATTTGATAGGAGTTTTTCTCAATTCTAGATTGGAACAATAATGTTTGCATTCCACAGTCTAATTGTACTCTATTCGACTATTTATGCAGTTAAGATGAACTTTGATTGAAGATAGTATTTTTATACTGCGATACTTTGATGATAGACCAGGGAGGCGTGTCTAATCGTATTTGCTATTAAATTTATTTGTGATTGGCAAATTTTCACTTCATATCGATTCATGAATGAAACCCACGAAGGTTAAATATAATAACAGTTTTTGATACAATTGATGAATATAAGAATTTTTGAAGAGGAACTATGGATGTATAATCGTTAGTTCAGTGGACGTGTAAAAGTCGCTGATGAATAATGCCCTGTAATAAGTGAAGGAGGTTCCCACAGTAATATGGATGATGATGATGAATTTATAAGTGGAGGTTTTTTGTGTGTATTGTGGAAGATTTTGATGCCATATATATTGAGATATATGATGAATTATGGGCCGATTTTGGTGCAATTTTGTGCGTTTTGAGCGAGGTATTTTCCGCTGAGTGTATTGTTCAGGTCCATTGAAAATTATTCATGTGAAGTTACTGTTAAAATTAACAAGAGTGTTTAAATAATTTGAGATAACGATTTTGAATGGAGGTTACCGTCACAAATAATAATTATTATTAAATCTTATTAAACCTGAGTCTAAAATTTAAATATAACTAACCTTCATTGGTCGATTATATCACCACGATTTAAGTAATTGTCAACCGGATAAACGTGTGGTTTAATGTATTTCTAATATAAATAATATAAATAATGTAAATAACTATGTAAATATCTTTAATAATAATTTGAAACGAACGGGATTAATAGAGGCGTGTATAAATTTTTCAATTGTCGTTTGACAATGTTATAAACAATTTAAAATGTTATAAATAATTAATGAACATTTTGTTATAAACATTAAGCGTTTTCGTTTGTATACTCTAAACAACGCTAGTTCAACAATTGGATTATACAATTAAACAAGATTTGGGATTATTAGAGTAATCCATTGATATTTGAACGGTGCATTTAAAAGATTTGCGTGATAATATTTGAGTTGAGATGTGAACATTTACAGTGTTTTGAAAAGGAGCTAGGCTCTGGGGTAACTAGCATATGCTAACATTGGCTGGACAGGTGGGTCCATTTGACGATGCAAGCATGCGACATGGTGCAGGGTGTATCGCAGGTGGCCAGATGACTGTATGATAGAGGCCAAGGTCATCTACATAGCAGCCTTGCGGTTATAAATAAAATGTGAAGTTCATGAACAAGGAAACAAATGCTATATGTCTCGTCCCAGCTCCCTTATCCATTCCAAAGTGCATTGTTATTATTACGTTCTTTTGAGCTAGAGAAAGCTGAATTTTTGTATGTGAAGTCTACAAGTCCTACAGGAGGACATGTTGCATTGACAATGGCTTCTGATTGCCACGTATATTTTGTTGTTAAATTTTGTTAAATTATTTCTCTTTATGTGAAATAAATTATTGTGCAGTTTAAGTTTTCTTGTTTCGTCTTGGTTCATTTTAAATATCGTGGTGGAGGTTATTGTGAGGGCATACTATTAAGTGATCCTGTTGAAAACCCAGACCCGAGATTAATTTGAATAGGTAAGTAAAAGGTAAGTATGAACCCCCGTATATTTTGGTGTGTTCCACAATAATTTCTTGTTAACTACTGTGCTCTAATCTCGGTAGTATCTGTCAGTGCCATTTTCATTGATGTAGCTGTGCCGGTGCGATTGATTATTGGCAATCCGATTGAGGGGGCGGATATCTGAGAGCCTACTATCCGGATTATCGGGGACAGTAGGATTGGCGACCCTAATCCGTGGGGCTCGATTGACTCGAAGCTCGGATGGCTTGAATAACATTGGATTACCAAGTTATTGAAGTAGGATTGGCACCGCAATTTCGTGGAGTGCTCGAATAACATTGGATTACCAAGTTATCGATGTCAATGGGATTGTGAAGACTCAAATAAAGAGGTTGATTCTTTGTTAGATGTCTTGGCCAATTGTAGAATTTGAGAGTGTGATTATATAGGGATTAAATGTTGTGTTGTATTAGGAAAATTACACTCAGAAAAGATCAGATCTTATACAACCTGAGAGAGGTTAAATAGGTTGGAAACTTAGAAAAATCGCCTATGATCTGGAGTCTTATTTTATTTTGACCGGCTTATGACATGTTTAGTCATATTAAAGATAAAATTAAACTATTTGGATTGTAAATGTAATTTATTTGTGTTAGGATATTTTAAAATGAACCAAAGAAATTTGAACATGTGCTTGAGTTTATTTCAACAAGAAGTGTCCACGAAAGTTAATTATAAGGTAATTATAAGTTAGATTTAAGACAGGAAATTGCTCAAACTTATATATGGTGAAAGATGTTGCTCAGATGTTGTTATCTTGCTCTGTTTGATGTATGTCCCTAACGCAGTCTATTATTGAAATATTATTGAGATGGCAGATGAGAGTATGAGAAAGATATTGGAGGAGATGTCCAACAGAATGAAGCAGATGATGGAGGAGAATTCTAGTAATTTGTCTATTAGCATGAATGAAATGTGAGGGAGATGGAAGCTAGGAATACTAGTCGAATGGAGGAGAATATGAAAGTTCTTCAGACCAGTTCTGCAAACTTGGTAAATAATGTGTCGCGTTTACAGACCAGTACCCAGGGAATCCAGAATGCCGTGACTGACATTCACAAGGATGTCTCAGATGTTAAAGTAGATTTATCCAATGTCCATAAAGATGTCTCCAATGTCCATAAAGATGTCTCAGATGTTAAAGTAGATTTATCCAATGTCCATAAAGGTGTCTCAGATGTTAAGACTGATGTTTCCAAAGTACAGAAAGACCTTACTATGTTGAATCTTGATGTTGCTAATGTCCGGGGTGATATTTCATGTGCTAGAGCAGAAGTAATCGTTGTTAGGAATGATGTTGCTACTGTACAAGACAAGGTATAAGAAGTTCAAAGAGAGATTAGAAATGTTCGAACCGATGTGTCAAACGTTCAAGTAGACATAAATAATATTCATTCTGATGTAAATGAGATGCAAAGCGATATCAATAAGATACAAATAGAAGTTAATACAGTTTTTGTAGACATTGCCAAAGTTCAAACTGATGTTAATAAAGTTAGAGAAGAAATTGAAACTTCAAAAACGCTTTGTACTCGTAACATTAGTGCTTTAACAACTAGATTGGTTGACGAGTCTGTTAGGACAACAGCTTCTTTAGCTGGATTAAAATATGATGTAGAGGTCATGAGAACCCAAGATTTAGATCATAATCGTTTACTTAAGGAAGACATTGAAGTAGATATTGCTGAAATGTTAACTGCAAATGTAACGGTTTGGAAAGATGAATGGAACAGGTCAAGTGGGGAACATGTCAATCAGATTCAGGAGCGAATTGAACGAAAACTTGCCAGTACACAAGTAGATATAAATAATGAGGTAGTTCAAATTAGAAAGGACTTGAATATAAGGATGGATTCGCTATCCGAAAAGCAGGTAGAGGATAGAACTCAAATAGGTCAGGACGTGAAAGCATTAAAAACCGCGTTAGAGGAACAAATTCATAAGGTTGTCTCTGATGTCAATGAAACTACGAGCAAACTTCAGAATTTGAAACTAGGAGAAGCTAGCATGATGGAAACGTATAAAGAAGAGTTGTTTAGGAAAGTCATCACGGAAATCACAGATAAGGATCCAGAAGGGTTGACTTGTGAATATAATAGAAATTACGTCAGAAGATGTAACCTCGCTACTGAAGAGAGATATATTAGTCCTGAGGAACGTATATTCAGATTCCGGGAAGAAGAAGAGGATAGGAATATTGAACCTGAATGGAAATATCGTGATAGTGGGAAGAATTACATGGATTCATATCCAAGAAATGTGACAGTCATCCGAAACTTTGAGGACAAGCCTCAGAAATTTAGTAATACAGATAGTCTAACACCGATAGAGTATATCAGCAACCTGAAAGACTATTTTATTGAATCCCATATTCCTAGAGAAAGAGAAATGAGAATCGTAGAAAGATTTCTAGCTGGAGGACCCCTTGAGTGGTTCAGTGCATTTCGATACACTTTTAGTAATTTCGATGAATTTGCAGAGGCACTGATAAAACGATTCTGGTCAATAGAAGCACAAAATTCATTAAGAGCTAAGGTATACTCGAGGAAGTATTCGGGTACTCTTCCTACACGATACGCTGATTTCTTCACGAGCCAGTTATCGCGCTTGAGATTCTTACAACCCCCATTGTCGACAGAGCAATTGATAGATGCTATTTCACGTATGCTGCCTGTGGAGGTAAGAAGACTTATCATATCGTCAAATATCAGGGATTTGACCAGTATGGACGAACTATTGAGAAGGCTTGACTACACGAGTCCAATGCCAAATTTGGTTCAAAAAGGTCAGAGGCACGAATTCAAAGATATTAATACAGTCTACATGGATCAAGTTCAGCAAACTGATAAGCCTGATGAAGAGAAAACTGAAAATGTAGGTCCTCACAGGAACAATTATTTTCGCAACAACAGATCACAAGGTTACCGTCCATATCAGCAAAGACGAGGCTGGAATAACAATAGAGGGAACTATAATAACGGAAGAGGTAGATACTATAATAACAATGGGTACAATAGGAACTACAACAGAAATAACCAGTACCAGAATCGGAATCAGAATTCTCAAGGTCAGGTTATGACACCGGACATGTATCAAGAGAGAGAAAAAGAAAGTCAGCAGTATTTGAAGGAATTACGAGAGAAGGAAGCTGAAAACCAGAAGAAAAGACAGGATGTAGTGATCGATCCTGGTCTTTCTACAAGCCAGCAGGGGAACTTTGAGATTGGTAACACCAAAAAAAACGCCGATTTCTCAACGACAGTGAGAAACTATGAATACATTGCCACACCACACATAATTACCATTAATGAAATTTACGAAGTAACTGATGAGGATTTATTAGAAGAGAGGGGAATCGTCAAAGAGGAAAGACCATGTGCCTTACCTATTATTTCTGTACTGATAGATGGCCAACAGTACAAAACTCTTATGGATACGGGCGCAATTATTTCTATCATTTCTGATGAATGCTATCAAAGTCTATTGAAGGGAGAAAACATGACAGTTTTACCTGCTTCTACCGTCAAAGTGAGAGGAATTTTCCAAGACAAGGCAGTGAAATGCAAGATCCAAGTGTTGTTGAACTTTGAAATTAATGGAAGGAATTATGAACAGATCTTTATTGTGGTGAACAAGATCCATTTCGACATTGTGCTAGGAATCGATTTTATATCGAAAGTTGGAGCCATTATTGATATGAAGAATAGGATTATTAGCTTTAATGATGGGTACATGATCACAGAAGAGATCGAAGAACTGGACGGGAAAAACAGTCTGGAGATAGACCTTAGGGAAGAGATTTTAAATACCATTATCAATGAAGTGGAAAATCTAACTGAAATACCCAGTAGAAAAACTGAAGGATTTGAAGAAATTCAGGGGGAATTTGAGGATTTGATAAAGGAATTCCAAGATATATTTGATGAAAAGCCTGGATTGATTAAAGACTATAAGTATAAGATAAGGCTGACCGATGAAACCCCTTACCAAAGAAAATATACCCCATACCTGAGAAATACTACCAAGAAGTACGAGGGTTGATCAGAAAAATGGAGGTAGACGGGATTATAAAAAAAACAGGCGTCGTCTTACATAAACCCCATCACTGTAGTCAAGAAAAGTAATGGTCAGATACGTCTCTGTCTCGATGCTCGGACCATCAACTTAAAGATTCTTCCAGAAAATGACCGACCACCTAAGATTAGAGATCTGCTTAGAAAGTTCAAAGGGAGAGCATGTTTCAGTGTTCTTGACTTGACATCTTCGTTTTACCAAGTTCAACTGGAAGAAGAAAGTATGCAGTACACTGGATTCTTATTTGACCAGACGTCATGGGTATTCCAAAGAATGCCTTTTGGAATTGTCAACAGTGGACCAGCACTTATTCGAGCACTTGATAGCAAGCTCACTGACGAAGTAAAGGAAATTTTAATCTGCTACATTGACGATTTAATTGTATCTTCACCCAACGCCGCAGAACATTTAGTGCATTTGAGAAAGTTGTTTGAAAATTTAAGGAAGGCCAATATTAAGGTCAATTTTGGAAAATGTCAATTCTTGAAGAAGGAGATCAACTACTTGGGGCATACTATTGATAAGGATGGATATCATCCGAACATGCAGAAAGTAGATGCGATCACTAGGTTCCCAAAGCCAACTAAGGTGAAACAAGTCAGAGAATTTGTAGGCGCATGCCAATTCATCAGCAGCCACTGTCCGAGATACTCTGAAATTATGGCTCCTCTGTATGACTTACTCAAGAAGAATAATAGATGGAAATGGAGTACCGCAGCAGACGAGGCTTTTGAGAAAGCAAAGGAGATGCTCAGAAACAACGTTAAACTGGAGTACCCAGACTTTGATAAGGTGTTCTATATTGAGTCTGATGCATCAAGAATAGGCATTAGTGCAGTCTTATACCAAAAAGACGAGGCAGGCAACAAGCACTACATTGCGTTCACTAGTCGGAAATTAAAGAAACACGAGGAAAACTACTTTACGACAGAACTAGAAGCGTTAGCTTTTGTAACAGCTTTGCATGCGTGGAAGAAAATGCTGCTGGGACACAAGGTTATCATTATTACAGATCACAAAGCACTTCAGTTTATGCTGCAAACTGACATGTCTAGTGATAGATTGACACGTTGGGCTTTGTTCACCCAGCAGTTTAACGCCACTATTGTCCATCAGCCTGGGAAAGACAACTTACTGGCTGATGCTTTATCACGTAACACTATCAAAAATGTGCAGATACACCATGTACACTTGGTGCAGCAAGATCAAGAGACCGTTAGGAGGTTAGCCCGAATCGGTGCGTCACAGAAGAGACACGCTCCAATCAGGAAAATGTACAGGTTCCTTAAGGGTTACATGGACAATACTGATGTTGACTATGCAGCTACACAGAGAGATTCACGACACTTTGTCTTGAGTGGAGACGTCGTATGTAAGTATGCTGACTCTGCGCATACAAAGCTCCGAAAAGTCGTGCCACCTAAACTTGTTGTCAATTTAGTGTGGGTAGCTCATCACGCAACTGGACATGCCGGTCTAGATAAAACTCTTGATACTCTTAAAGAGAGGTTTATTTGGACTAACATGCGTTCCAGTATGTTCATTCGTTCATGTGATAAATGTAAAAGAGCAAAGTATGCTTCCGCTCTATTAAAAGGAAAACCTAAGGCTATGATTCCCTCTAAACCAAATGAACTCATGGCGACGGACATATTTGGCCCCTGTCCGAAGGGATACCAGGGTAATCAGTACCTGTTGGTTACCGTGGATGTCTTCTCAAAATTTGTAACAATGAGTCCCATGCAAAAAGCTAACACGAGGAACGTTGTAAGCAGACTGGAACATGCTTTTCAACCACGTTCCTAGAGATCCCGACCTAGGAAGGCAGCAGAGAATTGACAGAGCGAAAGAACAACTCCAGAAAGCAGCACAAAAACGACTGAAAAGAGTAGCTGGAAAAAGTTTTGGTGCTCCCATAGAAATTGGAAATCTGGTATTACTACGCAGACCTGTCAAGGCTGATGTGAGTAAGAAAATCTATCCCAAGTTTGGAATAGTGTTTATGGGTCCGTTCAGAATTACGAATGCTTATGGAAACAACTGTTATGAACTCTACGATGATGAGAATGATGTCGTATATGGCAAGTTCAATGCTGGAAACTTGAAGAAATATTATCCAAGAGTAAGCCAGTAATAATTCAATTTCGTGTTCAAGTGAATTCAGATATTTATAACAGAGTTTAAAAACAATTTGCAACTGTTTTTAAAACGTGGTGAAGGGAGAATGCCCCCGTAATTTGAATTATACTGAGACCACGGTGGCTGTATTGGCATATGTGAATAAAGTTATGGCCGTCATAGTTGTGACGTGTATATTCATGACGTAGGCACGGATGACGCAGACTTTATGCAAGTAGGCTGGTTGAACTGAGATTCTTGGTGACGTCATGATTTTGTTCGAGAAAGATCTGAGATTTACGACGCAGTCGCAGGGAAACAAGGAATTGTGCTGAGGAAGAAGTTACGCTATTGGAGGAGAGGCTCGAACCAATGAATGATAGCTTGGAGGGAGACGGAGATTACTGGAACTACCATATTTAATTATTTTGGCATGCAGAATTGTGGAAATCTATTTTCAGTTATGGCATTGATTTGGAATTTAGAAGAAATTAATTATGAGTTTTTGAAATTTGAAAATCCGTCAAGTATAGCCAAAGTTAGAACTTCTAGCAATGACGGAGGAACAAGCTAGGGAAGGGATGGATACGCCCCTTAAGAAGTTGATAAAAGGCCTTGCACAGCAGAGAGGAGGCTCTCATGGCTCATTTTTCTGATTCTCACATTGTCAGACTTTGAGTTCTTAAGTGAAGCAAGTCGCCTTTAGCACGTGTGGCAGAGCCCACAGCATCGAACAAGCACGGAGCGTGCAGCAGTACAATTTTACGGTTACTGAAACTAGGCGAAGTTGGAGCGCACACATAAACGAGTCTACAAGATTATCTATCAAGAGTTAGCTACTGCCTTTATGCTAATTCAATTGTGCATTACAATATTGAGGTGTGTAAGAAAGTTGAACATTTTCACGATTATACTTTGGAAGATATTCGCATTTTAAGACTGCAGACAAAAGTGATTTTCTCGACACCTGAGAAGCACTTTTATAATACCACATTCTACACTACGGCTGACACATGTATTGCAACCGTGATACTGAAGATTACATTTGGTGATACAACGCTACATTCTATAATGGAACTATATAATCTGGCAGTACTTTCGACTATTATTATAACAGAAGTGGAGATGGAAGACTAAAACTTAAATGCAATTGGGACATATATCAATGGAGTGAAATAGCAGCATGGAACTTCGTTAAACGTCATTCTACAAAAGCGAGCATGTAGTGAACATCCAACTACACTCATGCATCGTAATCCATCGCTGAATTACATCAAATGGCAGTGGAAATATCTTCATACTCCACTTCTGCGGAAATAATTGCAATAAACTTCATGGCGAATTTCTACCAGAACTTCAGGGAACTATCAAGAGAGGCCAGGGTGGACCCGGCTCACAAAGAAGAGTTTTGCCAGAAGGATGTCTATCGTCTACACGGAGCAGTGCAATTTCCGGAGGAGGAAGCAGTTCTATTCTCCGAGGACGCAGGTTCCAGGTTCGAGGTCGGAGCACATCTTTACGCTGGTGAAATGGAACCAAAAGCAGTCTTCTTTGGAAATTATCCTCTAGAACTTCAATCAACAGATAAGGTAGTCGTGAACGTTTCTTGTTTTATTTGAGCCATTTAGCGATATCTGAGCAACCATTTTTCCCATATTTTCTGTCCCATATATTTTGCCCCATATTCTTGCTTGATATTTCTGTAGTCTGTACACTTTGTTGATTTATGCCTTTTTCTACGATTTATTGAGACATTATTATGTCATTGGCATATTTATATAATTTTGGATCAGTTGAGACAGATATATATTCTTTCAGTATTTTGCATATTTTTGTAGTCACGGGTTAACTGTAAAGTTAACGATTTTCTATGGCAAATTTGAATTCAGACAGCGTGTCATTTTTATTAAAGTAATTCTTTTCAGTAAATTACTTTGACCAATTTTCTGTCATCCTCAAGAAAGAAGAATGATTAAAAGATTTTAGAGCGTTAAAATCTACTACTTTATCGACGATCTTGGAAATACTATTCGTTTTATGAACATGATTGCAACATAGACATTTATCGTCAATTCTGAAATACCATTGCATTATAGACAATTTTATGAAATATGAACTTTGAGTACGATTTATTGAATACACTATAGTAATGAACATTTGATAGGAGTTTTTCTCAATTCTAGATTGGAACAATAATGTTCGCATTCCACAGTCTAATTGTACTCTATTCGACTATTTATGCAGTTTAGGTGAACTTTGATTGAAGATAGTATTTTTATACTGCGATACTTTGATGATATTTATCTCAATTTTGATAGACCAGGGAGGCGTGTCTAATCGTATTTGCTATTAAATTTATTTGTGATTGGCAAATTTTCACTTCATATCGATTCATGAATGAAACCCACGAAGGTTAAATATAATAACAGTTTTTGATACAATTGATGAATATAAGAATTTTTAAAGAGGAACTATGGATGTATAATCGTTAGTTCAGTGGACGTGTAAAAGTCGCTGATGAATAATGCCCTGTAATAAGTGAAGGAGGTTCCCACAGTAATATGGATGATGATGATGAATTTATAAGTGGAGGTTTTTTGTGTGTATTGTGGAAGATTTTGATGCCATATATATTGAGATATATGATGAATTATGGGCCGATTTTGGTGCAATTTTGTGCGTTTTGAGCGAGGAATTTTTCCGCTGAGTGTATTGTTCAGGTCCATTGAAAATTATTCATGTGAAGTTACTGTTAAAATTAACAAGAGTGTTTAAATAATTTGAGATAACGATTTTGAATGGAGGTTACCGTCCCAAATAATAATTATTATTAAATCTTATTAAACCTGAATCTAAAATTTAAATATAACTAACCTTCATTGGTCGATTATATCACCACGATTTAGGTAATTGTCAACTGGATAAACATGTGGTTTAATGTATTTCTAATATAAATAATATAAATAATGTAAATAACTATGTAAATATCTTTAATAATAATTTGAAACGAACGGGATTAATAGAGGCGTGTATAAATTTTTCAATTGTCGTTTGACAATGTTATAAACAATTTAAAATGTTATAAATAATTAATGAACATTTTGTTATAAACATTAAGCGTTTTCGTTTGTATACTCTAAACAACGCTAGTTCAACAATTGGATTATACAATTAAACAAGATTTGGGATTATTAGAGTAATCCATTGATATTTGAACGGTGCATTTAAAAGATTTGCGTGATAATATTTGAGTTGAGATGTGAACATTTACAGTGTTTTGAAAAGGAGCTAGGCTCTGAGGTAACTAGCATATGCTAACATTGGCTGGACAGGTGGGTCCATTTGACGATGCAAGCATGCGACATGGTGCAGGGTGTATCGCAGGTGGCCAGATGACTGTATGATAGAGGCCAAGGTCATCTACATAGCAGCCTTGCGGTTATAAATAAAATGTGAAGTTCATGAACAAGGAAACAAATGCTATATGTCTCGTCCCAGCTCCCTTATCCATTCCAAAGTGCATTGTTATTATTACGTTCTTTTGAGCTAGAAAAAGCTGAATTTTTGTATGTGAAGTCTACAAGTCCTACAGGAGGACATGTTGCATCGACAATGGCTTCTGATTGCCACGTATATTTTGTTGTTAAATTTTGTTAAATTATTTCTCTTTATGTGAAATAAATTATTGTGCAGTTTAAGTTTTCTTGTTTCGTCTTGGTTCATTTTAAATATCGTGGTGGAGGTTATTGTGAGGGCATACTATTAAGTGATCCAGTTGAAAACCCAGACCCGAGATTAATTTGAATAGGTAAGTAAAAGGTAAGTATGAACCCCCGTATATTTTGGTGTGTTCCACAATAATTTCTTGTTAACTACTGTGCTCTAATCTCGGTAGTATCTGTCAGTGCCATTTTCATTGATGTAGCTGTGCCGGTGCGATTGATTATTGGCAATCCGATTGAGGGGGCGGATATCTGACAGCCTACTATCCGGATTATCGGGGACAGTACGCGAGCAGTTAAAGCACAAAACAGACTTTTATTGGATTTCGGACAATTCGGTGCACTTTGAACTTTTGTCTTCAGTGGACAAGTATCTCTTCCGTGACGCTTTTCACCACAAATCCAACACTTCCAACGACTCTTGTGAACTGCTTTTTCACTAGAGCTCTTTGGTTTCTTGACATACCGGACATCCTTCTTGGTGTTGCTGTACAAGGCTGCCCCATCAGCTGACTTCTCACCATGACTTCGGCGAAAGCTTTCGTCCAACAAGATAGACTTGATGCGGTCCAACTGTAATTCCTCCGATGTTGAGGTTACGGTCATAACTAAGTTATCGTATTCATCAGGAAGACCTCGAAATATCTTAGCAGCAACAAACTTATCAGCGACGGGCTCATCAACAGCTGCTATCTCCTGTGTAACTGACATAACCTCACCAATATACTTGTCCATGGAATCGAAATCTGATAACTTGAGCGAGTACAGATTTCGCATCAGCGTGATGTACCTCCACTTTCCTTTATCTTCAAAAGCCTTTTCAAGGGCATGCCAGGCATCCTTCGCTTTTGCACAGTCTCGAACATGGGGATAATTGTGAACAGCCACCATGAGACATATATCCGCCAGCGCTCTCTCGTCACGCCGATCATGTCCCTCCGACACATCTGTGCCTCGGACACTGTCCCACAATCCACGCTTTTTGAGATAATTTGACATCCGATAAGACCAGTTCGAATAATCCTCCCGACCACTCAATTTCGGAAACCCATAGGCACAAGGACTCGAAGCATGTTCTCTCATTTTTCCTTCTCACTTTAAAGTTCACTGAAGAAAATGATCACAGAACTCCGTTATGTACTATTGAAACTACTTGTGCTAAGCATAGGTTTCTATTGTATCAGTTGTACACGGGATGAATGGATTAAAATGCACGAACACTTGTTGACTAAGATGTATTGAACAAGACACAGGATACAGGATGCAAAGGAAAAGGAACATAAAGTCAAAGAATATACATTTGACAAAATACAAACGATATTTACATGCGAGATTAGAAAGTACGAGATATATTCATTCTCTTCAACACAAATGAAGTGCACATACTTTTGAAATGAAATTCCTTTCGGCATGTGGGAGTTCTGTTTGTGCAACCATATGCCACGCACGTCGGCATTTCGACCCACACGTGAAATAACATCACTATTTAAAACATACGTCACACCCTCACATGATATTCTTATGAGTATAACGCAATGTTTTGAGCACTAGCGTGGGACTGCCTTGCAGCTTAACTTCCTGGCCGTCAGGGCGACTCCATATTACTCCTTGGCCGGACCGGGCAGCTAACTGTGCACTACCTCGCTTGTTATGAAGCGCATCTGCTCTTCTTTACTGCGAGAGCTAAAATCTCAAGTAACCTCCCTATAATGGCTTCCAAAAGAAGTTATATTGGCTTTCACGGCCAAGGAATTAAATTTCAGCAAATTTTCCTAGATTTATTCCGTGTCTTGTGTGAGGTTTCGCCTAGGAGGAGCATGCTAAAAGCCATATGCTAAATAAATAAATACCGTAAATGTAATTTTTAATTTTTGGATGTTTTATAGAGAGTGCATTCTGTAATGTTTGCTGTGCATTATTTTGTGGTTGGAGTCAAGTGTGGTTATGTTTTGAGCTGGCATGCAGGTTTGGTATTATGCTTATTTAGTATAAAGCGAGAACAAATGTGTGCAGCAAGTTTGGATTACACCGTGATACCTAACACCTGAGAGAGTCCATGGCGTTGTATGGGACATCGTTCTTTGTTCGAGCAAAAGTGGGATGTAAATAGACTTACAGATTTTGGCAGTCTGTGGTATGGGATGGCCCTGCAGCGATCATAAGTTTTTGTTTTTTTTTGTGGATATGACGATGCAAACATGGGTAGTAGTCCATTTCTCCTGTGACGAAAGGTGACCTACATAAAAATAATTAAACTTTCCACAACTGATTTCTATACAATTAGCTAGCAAAGAATACACAGCACCCTAGGATGTCACACCAAGAAATATCCTTGGTTTATGAATTGAGGTCTGAATACAAAGGTAACAATAATATTTTATTGTTCTTTTTTACGAAAACAACATACATTTTGCCGAGAATAATGCATAGACAGACTATTGGAAGGAGCCTTCAATTGCCAAATGGCTATAGAGTTTTTCTTAATTCATTAATTGACAAGAAAAGTTAACGCTGGGGCATTTGTGTGGAACAACTTGTCCCAGATTGTGTCAAAATCTTTCTCAGTCCGGTAGGTGCAAGGAAGTACATTGGACCATCAAAGTTTCTATCAGAGGTTCTCATCTATGGCTGCTTCTTAGGGTCTTCAATGCTATCATTTAATGTGGCGTGGTGTATTACTAACACCCAGTCATCAAGCCACGGGAATTAACCATTTAGGGCTAGTAACTATTACTTGAGGGAACACACAACTGTTTCTCAATACACAAAGGAGACTATGAACATACAAGTGACAGTTTTAAAACAAGCTTCATGCACTACATGCACATTTCTGTGGGGACAACTCAGTTTGCTAATAACAATTCACAGCCTAGCTTTGCGCCGTGGAATAAATGTAAAACTATACACGCCATACCACAGTTTGAGAATCCCCCCCACTATTTGACAAGTGTGATATCTCGTGTTAACATGTGTCAGGACCACTGCATCAAATGTTACTGATGCTATCAGCCTGTTAAGAATAATACCAACAATCTAAACATGAACTTCTCACGTCTTTCCATTCTACTGCATAATTAAGCATTTTATTATTTATTTATTTATTTATTTATTTATTTATCGTATGGCTTTTAGTGCCGGGAGTGTCCGAGGACATGTTCGGCTCGCCTGAGTGTGTAGCTGCTTCCAGCGGACACCCTAAAGGGTGAGATAAAAGTTCCGTTCAATTTCAAGTAGTTACAACTTTCGCCACCAGATATCAATGATACCTAGTGGTGAACGTTGGAACTTTTGATAGAGCGTTTTGACGAAATCTAACCTAACAATTTTGCTTTACACAAGTTTAGTCTGTGAAAGGATCATTTACATGCCATAAATCTATGACATGGGACCGCCGGCTTTACTTCCCCTCCGAAGGAAGGCATACTGAAGGATTTCAACGCTCTTAAAAAAATCCGACGACTTCGGCCGGGTTTGAACCCGCTATCATGGGCACAGCAGTTCAGCATGCTACCGACTACGCCACCGAAGCTGCTTATAATTAAGCATACAGCATATTACAAAGCGGAGCCACACTGTACCGCAATCTCTGGGAATACAGATTGCTAGCACCGGCAAGGATTTTATCACACAGGTTCTTATACAGTATTATAACTTGAAATGAACATTTTAAATATAAGTGGGTGGAGATGCTGCTAATCTTATCAGCTTTCTGAGTTAATGCTGAAAGCCAAAGTAACTCCCAATACATAATTTTGTGGAAGAATAAGGCACTCCAAAAGGAACTACAATACTGCATAATGTCTTGCAGGTTCATATGATATACAGTATAAACATAACTGGTGTGTCTGCCACATCCCTGGCTCCATTAGTATTCATTTGTTTACCTGCCTTCTTTACCCAACACAACATTCTGCTCTAGTTACTTCAGGAACACTCATAATGAATGTACAATATATACTCTAAAGAAGTTGAAAAATATAGTGGTGTAGTTCATGAATGACATCATATACCATTAGAATTCTTTGTGCCGAAGTAAGTACTGATTCAGTTGTTCTCTAATAGTGGACAGCACTCAATGAATGGCTGAATATTAGAAGTATAATAGTGTAAGTCAGAGACATTATTAGCAAACTGGAGGCAAATATTCTCACTGTATCCTGACCAATATGTCCTACAGAACACATTTAACCTAATAGAAAGTATGGAATGTTATGTTTAGCGGTTTGGTGTACAGTAAAAACGGTTGAGCGGATAGACGGTTAACAGAAACACTGTATTATTCCTCCAAAACATGAACTCATAGCCCAGTCAATAAAGGTAAAAATATACGCTTTGTCGCAACTAATTAGAGGAAAGCTGAATTTTTGCAGGATGTTTGTATACAAAGTAAATAGCCATAAATTACAAAGTCCCGACCCCCACCCCTCTTGCTTCCCCCCCACCCCCTCCTATACCTTGCTAGAGCAGTGCTGTGGTTAAATTCTTACAGCTCGAAAACTAATAAAGCTACAGACGTGATTGTTTTATTTTACTCCTTACAATATTTTTAAGAATTTATTTAAGAATATTTTTTATGTAGACAACCTATTATCACCATAATACATTAATATTGGCGGAAAACTGTCATTGCAAGAAACAAAAAGTAATTATACTAATTATAACTATTTACCCTTATGTCGTAGAAAAAATATGTTCGATTAAAATGTTTAGCTACTGTTATTATCTTCAACGTTATGGGTCTACAAAAGATATTTGTTAACATGATGGCTTCACAGAGCGATGAACAGTAGCGGACACCGCACATCCCGCCGGGCAGCCGCGTATAGCGTGCTGTGGTGACTCGGCCGCTTGGCTGTCTGCATGAGTCAGACTGCACGTTGCAATTTGTTTGTTTACTGCCTTCTTATCTCTACTACGCTGCTTATTGAGTCCTTTTCGTTATTAGTGGGCCTTGCCTGTTTAGTGTTCGGTTAACCATGGCATTGTGCGGTTCGTTGCATTTTGTGTTTCGTGATAGTTTTACTTTTTGTACAGAAATACAAGTTGTTGTGTTGTGCCAAGTGCAGTGAAATGCTGATAGTTTTGCTATTGTTATGTATTGTTGAGCGAGATAAGCAAGATAAAAGGTAACCCTTAAAAATAGTAAAAACGTGTTAAATCTGAACTGTTACCCACAAACGTTACAGCTAGGCACTCTTTATTATCAACAGTTTTCAATAATGACTGATTTTACCAATATATGCGTAATATGTAATGAGGAAGTGAAAGATGCCGGGGTAACAGTCACTAAAGGTATAAACACTTTAATAAAATGAAGTATTGAGAGAAAATACGAAATCCATAGGTTACTTGTTAACGTCGATGTAATAAAAGTACATACTGTATGCAGGCAAAATTATACCAGACCTAGCAATATTAAAGCAGCATTAAAAGCTCAAAATTCGGAATCTTCCACCTCGCAGCGCCTTCTCAGAGAATTAGACACCAAATTTGATTTCAAGCATGACTGTTTGTTATGTGAAAAAAAAAATGCTGTGTTTGACCCAAAACTTCCTTCTCAATACCGAACCCAAATTCATGAGGTTTCAACAATTGAAATAAAGCAAACTCTCCTTAGTGCTTGTGATAATAGGAATGATGATTGGGCCTGTAAAGTTAAGTCCAGGCTTTTAGATGTGATTGATTTAGTTGCGGCCGAAGCCCGTTATCATGGGCAATGTTAAAAGGACTTTTGTAAACCTAACTCTCATGAACAAAAGGTAGGACGTCCATTATTAGCTGAGTCTGTAGATAAATTTAATTTGATTACTAATTAACTTGAGAGCGACAATGAGTGCCAGTATTCACTAAAAGAATTAAGAGAGATAGTAGTGGAGTTATGTGGTTCTGATATAGACTATAGTGATTATTATCTCAAGTCAAAACTTGTAGATTTTTTCAAAGATCGGCTAGTTGTACATAATTTATCTGGAAAGAGAAGTATTTTATGTATGTCACATACTAGTCACAAGGTATTAGATTCGTGGTACAAGACGCCAAACTTTTCTTCTTAAAGCCTTCGTCGTCAATGTCCAAACTGTACTCTGTCGATTTTCTTATAAATCAACATGTCAAGCAGCAAACTTTACTGCTTTTTTCTCATTCAATGACTGGTTGTGATACGATGTCTGCTTTATATGGGCTAGGGAAGTAAAAAGCAGCCGACAGGATACGTAAATCAACTGAAGCTAGATCTCAGGCTGAGATTTTCACAAAACAACGCATTACAAAAGATATCCTTCTAGAAAGTGGAGAACAGTTTATCCTAAGCATGTACAACTTATCAAAGTTCAAAACCCTCAATGAAGCTAGGTACTTTAAGTTAAAGCAATTAACCGCAAAAATGTCGCTCAAGTCTAATTTTGATTTAGCAAAACTTCCACCAACTTCAGATGCTGCTCATCAACATATTTTGAGGGTTTACCACCAGATTCAAACTTGGTTAGGTTGTAAAATTCCGGCAGAAGAATGGGGTTGGCAGTATACATCAAATAACAGACTGACACCTAAGCCCATGACGAATCCTGCTGCTCCAAGTGAACTTCTTCTACTGATAACTTGTAATTGCAAAACATTGTGTGTTACAAACTGTAGTTGTCGTAAAGCTGGGTTCGATTGCACATCTATGTGTGTGAACTGCAGTGGAATGTATTGTAAAAATTCTTCAGACCAAACCGATGAAACATTAGAAAATGACCCTTTATACAAAAAAAAAAGGAAAAACATAAACGTTGTTTATTATTAGGCCGTGTTAGTAGTGCAGGAATTAATAAGTTATCAAAAATACTATACAATGAAACTTTATTATTTGTCAGCTATAAAAGTGTACTAAGTACAGGATTTTGGTAATGAAAAGTTGAAGTTAAAGTTTTTATATTTCATCATCATAAACTCAATGACTATTCAAGATTAAGGATATGAGTACATACAGCGGTGCCCTTCAGCATCGAGTGACAACGGTGCGGCGCTGCTTCGTCTGGCGCGGCGACGCGGTGGCCATTACTGTTCATAGCTCTCTTTGAAGCCATCATTTGAACGGTAAGCATTATAGCGGACACATATTTTTAAAGCTAATTAAATTGTCTATAAGTTTTGTGCAAAACATTTCATTGTATGACGGAAGGATAAAAAGGTACAATAGGTTGAAGTTACTTTTTGTGTTTTGTAGTGGCAGTTTTTTGCATATATTGGAGTATTACGGTGAAATTACGCTATCTACATAAAAAGTTTATATGACATAATTTGTTTAGAATAATGTTAGGCGTAAGATTATTAAAAATCGCGTTTGTAACTTCATTAGTTCTTTAACTGTAAGCATTAAACCAGAGTACTCCTCTTGTAAGGTTGGGGAGGGGGTGGGGGTGGAAGCAAGGGGGGTGGGGGTCGGGACTTTGTGTTTTTTTACTTTATACTTTATATACTAACATCCTGAAAAAAATCAGCTTTCCTCTAATTAGTTGCGACACTAAACCTTTACTGACTGGGCTATCAATCAATTATATTATGGACAGATACCACTCTCACAGTAACGTAATATATTTCGGAGCGAAAAGAAATTAAACACGATTGTAATAGCAAATAAAACTATTTATTACACGATAAAAACATCCGTACAGTAGCTACAAATGTGGCAAAATAATGTACAGTGCAGTAATATAAACTTACAGGTAATAATAATAATAATAATAATAATAATAATAATAATAATAATAATAATAATAATAATAATATCGTATGGCCTCGGGTGCCTGGAGTAAGCTTTGTTAATTGACCCCCAGAGGGTAGCTTGCATGTCGAATTTCGTCGTTCCTTCGAACGCTATGAAAGTCAAGGAGGTTAGATATCTAAACTCCTTGACACTACAGCGCTTTCAAGTAGAGAATGGAGGAACTTTGTGTTGGCGGAAAATCCCGAGATTAATTTTGCCATTGAACACGGCCTACTGAATTCAAATGGGTTCTTTAACATGTCAACAACGTATGACACGAGTGTCGTGATTTTTGTCGCCTTCAAAAATCACTTACCATGGCCAGGAGCGAACCTGCAATCTTGGGGTTGGTAGTCCGACACTATAACCACTCACCCACCATGGCAAGCAACTTACAGGTGAAATAGTTCATGTAGCTTGAAAATAGTCAGTCATTTCCTTCTGCCACTTTGATGCTCGAGCTTTCGCCGTGGCAATATTTCGTATTTTTCGGAGATGTAGTGTCTGCGTTGCATTGGCCTCTTCCTGACTTTCAAACCATTCTATACTCTTGGACAGCATTGATTCAGCCTCTGAGTGGCTAATAGTTTGTTTGAACAAACGTCCTCATCAGCCCCTTCTTCTTCTTCTTCTTTGGTGGCACTTACGCTGGCAACAATTTCGTCATCATTCAAAATTTGAACACCCCCCCGTCCAATCTGTCACACTCTAACCACTCTGATACTACTTCTGACGTCAAATTTGAACTGATTAGTTAATTATTGCACAAATTGACCATCACGTCAACTGTCAGACTTTCAGGTTCCTCAGATTCTTCACCTCCAGGTTGAGCCAAAGTTTATTCCAGCCGTTCTTTAGATTTGACACTGACAAATCACTCCATGCACTGGCAACATTGATAAATGGAATTTTTAATACTGTTAGACCTAAAAAACTGTTTTACAGACGTTGATTCATCAGATGAAAGCAAACTTTCGATAAACATTTTTCTACAACGACGTTTCATGTTTTCGATGATTCCCTGATCTCATGGGCTGTATAAGTGAAGGTGTGTTTGCTGGAAGGAAGAGCACTTTGTTATTGCAGTATTATTATGCTATTACAGCAATGAAGGTTATCAGAAACTGACGGTTTAAAGAGTGACGGTTAAACGAAGTTTTACTGTACTATGAAAGATTCTAGAATATACTGAACATTTCACGAGGATCCAGAGGGCAGGGAGTTAGGGGTATTCTTACGGGACGTGAGGTGATTTGTGGTTTCGATACTTTACATCCGCTGGGCTTCTAAACAGAGTGGCTTACTTGAGAGGTGTAGTACTCAAATAGTATTCAAGATATTGAACAAGACACATTTATCCAAGAGAATTCTCGACGATGGTTGGAACTTCCAGATTTCAATGAGTTTCACCGACTACTTAAAGAACTTCATTTCTAAAGATTTTAGTCTACTTTCGATTTTTGCAAAAAATGAAAGTAGACTTGTGGCTTGTGTGTCTGTCTGTGTGTGTGTGTGAGTGTGTGTGTAAGTGTGTGAACTCTGAATGTCTGTCCCCCTCCCCTATCAATTCAAACAGGGTGAAACTGAATTGAACGAAATTTGGTACAGAGGTAGTACAAGCAAAGGCACCTCAGTGTCATGCTTTATATCGCCGCGGTCTTGACGGAAACGTAATGGCGGCCACCAAAATGTTCAAAGTTTAATTTAAAATACGACTAGCCTAATCACCTGATCTCCACCAAATTTTTCAACAACATACCTTCATGTGGGACACGTATTTTGACCAAACTACAAGGTCATCAGCCCAATATTTCGCAGATGGTGGTCATATATGTGTGAAAATCGATTCCCCCTATCTATTCAAATACAACGAAACCCAAATCGAATCACCTTTAGTACAGAGATAGCACTAGCAAGAGACAACTCAGTGTCATGTTGTATATCGCCGCCATCATAACCAAAACGAAATGACGCCCACGCAAATTTTCTGAGCTTAAATCAAATTATGGCTAACCTAATCATCCGATCACTACTATCTTTTGCAACAATATTCCATAATGTGGGAAACGTCTTTTTTTTTTCCAAAATACAAGGTCATCAGCCAAATAGTTTCAGGATGGTGGATGTATGAATCACGCAAGTATTATAGCCCAACCGTAACTTACGATTCAACAAGGCCTGACCTCAACAATTCAGCTTATCGTACATATGGAGGTTTAAACTGTCCTCAAGGAGGTAACATGTAGGATATTAGCCCATTATAATAAAATATGTGATCGTAGATGTGACTTAACAGGTCCGATTGGCCATGCCAAATCGTCGTGGGCCGTCCCGTCCCGTAGACAAAATGGTCGCTATTTGTGCTCGTAAATCCAAATCCATATATAATCGTAACTGCGTAAGGTTACATACTTTTAGGAATGTACTGAACAAAATAGTACATATTTAGTATCAAATGGTTTATAGAAGCGCCAAAAGCGCTAATGAAATCGTTCATTTCAACACAAAAAAAGATGATACATTTGAACTACAGACCTTATTAACATAACATAATTGTACCGCATCTGTGGCGCACTGGTAGCGATCTAGCCTCATAGTCCTGGGATCCATGGTTCAAATCCCTAAGGGTTCGATTATTTTTACTTCGTTTTTTTATTGATTCATAACTACTCACACGTTATAATGTTAAGCATATATTGTGCCTATTTGCAATCGATAATATTATATAATATGCTGTACTCATAACACCACAAAATTCAGCATTCGACTAGAGCGATTAAAATTCTTTGTCCTTGATCCGCTGTAGAGTCTATTGTTGTTGTTGTTATTTTTGTGGTTGACTCTTCTGGGGTATTGCGGCATAATGGTCTTGTAGCCCCGTGTACTTGGGTATGTGTAGACGTTGTCTGATAACCTGTGTCACTGTGAGGTCTGTAGGCTTACTTGTGTGAGTACATTTATACGAGGAAGGATTTGGGTAAGAAGCTGTTGTTGTTGTTGTTGTTTCATTTGAGTTGCATGGACATCATGGTCATTTAGCCCCGTGTACTTCGGTGAGTGTTGGATTTTGTCTCATAACCCGTGTTATTGAGATGGATGTATTGGTGTTTGTATTTATAATTTAGGTGAGGATTCAATCAACGTGTAATATAGCACGTTGTATTTCAACAACCTACTACAACCAACATTCAATTATACTCCTTTAAGAGGACAAAGAGTTATAACTAAACCCATGCATTTAGGAGAAAGTAGGCTATATGTTCTCTACTGAACATCTTGTTTATCATAAAATTGATCATAATTTTTCTTTATATAAATATCATTGAAATGTATTGCACCCGATCTCGCACTTTCGATGGGTTGATCGATTGCTAATTGAGATCGACTGATAGTTAGGCGCGCCGGAATACCGCCAAGCACGTCCGATTGTGATATTATCTCTTTGGTGTACTCTAATTTGATTTGGTTTGGCTGATGATTTATTTTCAAGGATTTTCCATTTTCGATATTTATGAAGATATTTGGGACTATTTGGGATCATTAATATGCATTTTTAGGATAGGTCAACATTCATAAACAAAGTTATAACATCGCAGATATACTAATTTCATTACTTAAGCATCAGACTAAAGTTGTGACAGCATTGACTTTCCACAATCTACCCGAACATCACTCGTTTTGTCAAGTGTCGTGGAGAGGAGACGTGTTATCTATTGTCTGAACTGAAAACGAGGTAAATGTAAAATCAGAACATTATCTGTGCTTAAACTTGTTTAAAGTGTGCATCCCTTCCAGTAGTGGTGCAGAAGAACGTTATTTTTTGGTTCCACTGAACCTAGACACTTAAAATTTTTGCAGGTTAAGGCTGAGTATGTTTGATTTCTACTGAAACAAGCATATTTTTTAAATACATATTCCAGGAGAAAACAATTTTTTTATGGAACATGTCTTTTATGTTTGTTTTATTTTAGAAATATTTTGGCAAAAAAATGCTAATATACATGCAAATTAAAAACTGTTGTTTCAGTAGTTGTAAAATGTATGTATAAGGATGTGATGCAAATTTGAAGTTTCTACATTCAAAATTGGCTGAAAAATTTTCCTTAAGTAATAAAAAATAGACTTACGGGAAACAGTCTTCAAAGTTTCAACTCTAATGCATGCCAGGTCCGTAGCTTGGATTCTCTGGATCTTCTTCAAATTCCTCTTGTAATCTCTTCTTGGCAACTTTTTTTTCCTTTCTGGCCTTCTGAGATAATTTTTTCATGGCATTTTCAGCAGCTCTTAGTCTTTCTAAGTCAATACTCAACATAGCATCAGCTGTTCGACACCCAATATTCAGCCCTAACACCTGCATAACTTTGCACTTAGTTATGTTTCCCTGGTTAAAACTTGACACAGCATCATAAACCCCAAAATGAAGAGTGTTAATACCCACAAACACTGTTTTGGGTAGGCAGTTCCAGATAACACTGTTGACACATTCATTTGGGTTTTGTGTCCTACCGTGGAGGCACTTTTTTTAGGAGATTTTGTCAGATAGGTCCCTAAAAATGGGCTTTATTTGATCCATAATAGCTGATGGCAAACTGTGGGGATGATTATATTTCTCTCCTGTTACTTTACCCCTGTTATATTTGCACCAATTATCTGCCCCAGAAGGACACAAGCCATGTACAGGATTTTCATTGGTTGAACACATGTGGAAATATGATGCCCAGACAGCTTTCCTCATTGCTTCCACATTGTGAGTATTTTGCCTGATTGCCTGACCATAGTAATTCTGAATTTTGTCAATAAGTGAGTCAGTCAATCTGTTCTTGCCATCTAATGTTTTACCGTCACTTAGTTTCTTCCCCTTCATGCTTGTCTTTAGTCGTCTCAATCTTGTCCCCATTCGCTTTTGGACGTGCCCTACACATTCCAATTTCCTTATATTTACATTATCTCCATAGGGTTTAGAATCCTGAACTACATTGAAGGCCTTAGAATTACCTTTAAGTAATATAAATATCTAGCATTGTACCACTGAATGGAACGTTCAAAAATTTTCTTCACCCCTGCAACTTCCATCCCCCCACTAGACCCCTCATAATTGGCAATGCAGCCTTCCTCATGACAATTTTTCAATCTGGCAGCACATCTACAGTATTTAGACATTACAGTCATATCTATCACTTTCCCAGTCTCAACACATGTGGCTGTAACAACACCATTTTGTGATGTATGACCCCTTTTATGCCAAGTTCCATCGAAGGCTACTGTTAGGTCACGAATATTATTATTAAATGAAATAGCCTCTTCAGCAGCTTCTTGCATGCTCTTTTGTGCCACATCTTCAGCAGCTGAGCCCAGTACAAAATTATAATCATCAAACTTTGATGGAGGTTTGGGAAGGTTCATTATACCGCACAGCATGTCACCCGCTGCCTTTCCCTTACCAACTGCACGGAGGCCATACACTAACCTAATATTTACAATAAACAATTCAGTATCTTTTACTTTGGTATTTACAGTAACTGATGAAGAATTGAAGAACTTCACACTGTGTGCACAATATTTACAAATTAATTCGAACTCTGCTGCAAGACCAACATGTGTATTCACTCTCAGAGACACCCCCCCCCCCCCCCCACCCCCTTTAGCACACTTTTTACAAATGATATTATTTGAAATCACTTCTGATACTATACACATACCTATAATTTCACAACTCTCATTCCCTTTTGGTAAGTCTTCATATTTCTCCTTGACACCACTGAGTTTCTTCTGTGAGGCACTTTCAGGCTTGCAAAGAGTATTTTGTACGGGTGTTGATTGTAGTCCAATGTTGAGGTTATCTGTTACAGTTGGTGTATTCTTGGAATACACGGTAAGATAGAGTATACTTTTACTGCTCTTTGCTTATTCTTTCTTTCCTTCTTCTCAAACACCAACAGTGATCTTCCATTTTCTCCTTGCTGTTTATGGTTTTCATGTTCCTTGTGAGTCTGTTCTAGATATATATCTTCCACGACCCACCTAGCGTCATCTAGCAGCGAATCTCTGAAGTTCCTCAATTCTTCCCTGTGCAAGAGGACTTCCTTATCAATCTGGCCACCAGATCTCGTCGCCATCACCAGCTATCATCTCCGTGATCAAGAGAACTTCGTCTACTTTTTCACCCACCAGGCTGCGATAGTGTCGCCTACTATCAACTCTTTGAAGACCATTTCATCAATATTTTTTTTGTCATGTTGGTTATTCTGATATGTATTCCTTTTGTCTCCTAACCCCACTCTTTTCCCTTCCCTGTTCCCTCTGTGCTTCGATGAGCGTGTCTCACTTCTACGTCGTAACTCGACTCTGTCAGTCAAAGCTCAACTAGAGCTCACCTCTTCAACTAAAGAGGCATTCATTTAATTCCACGCCATGTTGGAACTTTAATGTAAACCGTCAAAGGGAACTTCACCATCGCCATGAAGAAAAGATAAATACCGACTTCAGGTTTTAACCTCATTCTCATCGTCTTTTAATAACTACATGTTTTTAAAGATCATTTTATATGCAGTGTGAGATTACTATATTTGGGGGTAATAATCATCCTTCGCGGGATTTTCCATGTTGAGCTTTTGTCTGTCTAAGCCAATCTTAATAGGAAGCAGCATTTCTTAAGCTTATTAAATGAGAGATCTTCTCACAACGTGGGATACAATTGAATTACCCACTGTCTATAAAATGCTCAGCTCGTTCCACCTCTGGAATAACTTTGGCCCTATTCTTCAGTTAGGACTGCTCTGGAACCTTCCAGAATCTGCTCTCTATCTACCAGTCATACCGACATGTATTTTCACTCACATGTGGGAATACAATTTCAAACTAAGGAATCTTCCTTATGA
This sequence comes from Meconema thalassinum, assembly GCA_946902985.2. Classification (NCBI taxonomy): domain Eukaryota; kingdom Metazoa; phylum Arthropoda; class Insecta; order Orthoptera; family Tettigoniidae; genus Meconema; species Meconema thalassinum. Next base: position 212,145,492 of record OX336398.1, read on the forward strand.
ATTACTGCTCAATAGCTAATTTTTCTTCCTCCGTTGGGATTTTCTCTGGCGCATTTAATGATAATCTACAACTTTTTCAAGCAATAGACTCTCGCCTATCTAGTGTAACTAGTTATTTTCCATAACTGCAATAACTTTCTTTGCCATAAACTTTCGTGCTACTACAGTGAACTTTTCATCCATTCCAACAGACTATAGTGAAAAATAGTGTTTGTTCAATATTTCTTCCGCGTCGCGCTCGTCCGATGATTATAAATATGGCCATGAACACTTATCCTTAATTCCATTTGATCTTTCCCAAACCTCTTACTAACAAAACATAATAATAAAATTGTTACTTTAGGTCTTTTTCAATGAGGTGTCACTCTCAACTAGTGCCCTCCCTTTGTTTTTGCTCCATATACAACGAATTAATGTCTGCATAACTACGTGTCTGGTACACGTTTCAAATTATCTTGTTTCTCCCTTCTAATTAGGGAATACAATTCTTTCAACTCATAAGTGAGTTATTTCTAGGTTTCACGAAAGGGAATCTTGCCCCATTTGTCTTGTAATTCCTACTTAAACATAGGAGGTCTAGAAACTTCCTTTCGACTTTCTCTTCAGGTTTCACAGTAAGTGACCTGCCCTATTTGTATAACTACTAAAAAAGTAATTCAGCTTTAATATAAGAAGTTATAGGAACTTCTATCTTATTCTTCCTGTTTTTGTTGTTGTTACTTTCGAAGTTGTTACTCTTTCTAAGATATTTACTTAGAAATTCCTTAAAGTACCCACCTTGTACTTGATTTAAAGTCTAACTTTAATCACTTTAATTGTCTTTAAATTTCCTATTTTATCTTCTCCATTTCAAAATCTTGCGAGGATTTTAAAACATATAAAGGTTTGAAACCAAAATAATTGTTAATTGCCTGGCGCAAACTTTAGATGTTTTTCGGAGGTCTGTGACCCCATTTGTTACAAAGTCTAAATTATATATTTGTTAAATTCATTACACTCTTTTGCATTGTTAAATAAATTAAGAGTTCTTTTTTCGCTTTCTCATTTTTCTAGTATAACAGTGAGGCAAGATCCTGTCTTCCTTGACTCTTCCCACTTAATGCAAATAAATCTCTTGATAGGGTTTTCAACACTTGTTGCATTTGAGCAAGAACTCATAGTTGACAACTTGGTAAAGTCTCTCTTAGCTTTAATAGCTAATTCTAACTGGCCAGTAAGGCAAGCATAGCTCGCTACGCCAGCTTCCTGCTTGTGGAGATTCTCGCCAACACTTATGGTTGGTTTTTCAAAATATACGTTTTTCTCATTGTCTAAACTTTTAGTCGGCTCCTTGCTGGGTAAAAGCTTAGCCATTTCCAAATACAACTCTTGGTGCACTTACCAAAATTATTCCCAAAGGTATAATTGTTCTATCCCTATCCTTCTTGGAAGCATTTGGTCGCTCTTTAGGAATTCTACAATTCCTAAAAAAAAAAATATCGAAACCGATTCAAATTATTGGCATTCTTCAAATTACTTGTTCAAAAACAAACTCCTTTAACCAGATATATAATACATCTGTTACTCTTTGTCTTGCCAGACCATCCATCACCCTTCCCCATAGTAGGCATATGTATGCTTGAGAGGGAATACTCTAAAGCCACTCTCTTGCAAACCGCCCAAGTTCTAGCTGCGTTTTTCGTTAGCTTTGCCCAGGTCCCTACTCACTTTAGGTATCGGACAGCTGATTTGCAGTGGCAGTCACCTTTTAGGACATTTAAAGTTAAACTTATAACTTTTGTGGGATTCTCCTCCTATTTCTCCATTCTTTTTTCTCCAGTCCGAAACCCACTTCCTTTCCTTTATCATCATCCCTTGGTGGTTAGGTTATTCCTAAGCCATTAATCTACCCAACAGTAACATGTGGAGGTATTGTTGATGTAGATGGTGTATCTTCTAACAAGTTCAAATGAATTGTACGTTTCTTCTGCCAATTAGTACGTCTCTTGAATACTTTACCAGTATGCCTAGGCATTTTAGAGGGACTAGTAAACACAATACCACAGAGTAATCACTGATATACAAGGGTAGATGCACTGTTTACATGGAAACCAACCAGACTATAAACAAAGCAAGAAACAAATGAATCTCAAGATGCTCATTATACACACTACACAGGTGGCCAAAGTACAAACTTATCCTCTAATGGCGGTCCATTTGAAGAATTAGCCAGAGAAGGTACCTTCAGTGCTGGCCATGTTTACTTCCAGTAGAAATCAAGTGTACATCATGATGTAAATTATTAAAGAAAACATACTTCTAGTTACAATATCATCATAATTCATACACCATTTTAAAGAGGACATTTTAAATATTAATAAATGAATAAAAAATAAAAATGACCAATTTTTGAAAAATTACCCATTCCGTATCCCCTTAAAACGAAGGGTGAGGCATTATTCGTTATATTAATATTATCACGCATGGTGATAGAACTCAGGAATGTCTACGACCACGTGGCCGCAAGCAAATCATAGAAATTGTTGAATTGAATTAGCACCTTCTTCGAAATTTTCATTAATATTAATAATCATGTATTGCAGCTAATAGGCATGCAGAGATACAAAACTAATACCGGACCTATGACTTATATCTTATCCATCAAAGTGTATATATGCAAAGTGTCTGACTGGTTCTGTTTGCTATATAATTATTATATTCATTATTATTACTATTTTCAAAATGAAAGACTTCAACTGTGCAAATCTGAATTTATTAGAAAACGCGATTATCTTGATAACAAAAGATCACTAGGTACGCCAACTTCTGTAATTATTACCAGTTTTTAGTGTGACATTATCGCTGAATGATATTTATAAAGCCTGTGGCGGTGTGAAAAGTCACTTTTGAAATTAAAACCGCACCAGTGTAAAGCCAGTGTTTACCAGTATAAATTGTACTCCAAAATTACCTAGAACCAGTGAAACGCTGCTTCGACAGGATGGCGATTCCAGTAAATCGAAGCGAAGCCCACCTGGTTCCATATATTCCATTCGCACAATGAGCTAATATGGAGTAATTCACTATGTCTTGGGAAGGTGGAGGATTTTACATGCCCGCAGCCCTTAGAAGAAATGCTAGAATGAAAGCCATAGCTCGCTACATTGACGCAGGCAAGGCTCGAAGGATTACACCTGCCGATATATGTAAATGAAACTACATGCTTTCGTAACTTTGCTGTAAGGATTGGGCACATGTGGAGACTAGGTTACATGGTCTTACTTGCACATATTCTCTTAGGTAGGCAATTTGTTATCATCATAAACTGGTCTTTAATCTCCGTATCATATTTAACAAGCTTGGAGGAAAGCCTTGTATTTTTAATTAATTTAGTGTATACATTTTTCATACAAGCCAAGATTCTGGCTGCGTTACGTCTTACAATTTAAAGCTTCAGGTAGCTGTATTATGATAGCCAAGTGGAACTGTTTGATCGGCACATGCTTGTCTATGCCATTTGAAAGGACAGTGTTTCATTTGTGTGCACTGCACTGCTTGCTCGTATTTTGTATACAATTATGAAGACAGTGGAGAAAAACGGGCTGGATTTAGCCAGCCGAGATCTCGCTTGTAGACACACAGGTGCAGAGTGAGTGTATGATATCTTCTGTTCATATTTTTTGATATCGCAGACGACTAGAATTACATAATGTAAAGGAATATTGTGGTTAACGAAGCATCGCTGGTTCGAAAGAGGTCTAGGCTAGAAGCTTATTGAAGCTTGTAATAAAAGTGAGGCATTCGCATTTTGTATAAGACACTGCATAATCAATTAAAGTATTTACTATAATGTAATTGCATCTGAATTCGTGTTCAAGAGTGAAAAGCTGATTAGCGGCCATTACAATTTTTAGTACATGAATGGGACACTAGTATAATTTAGCTCAACATGTTATTGCGTCGTCTAGCAGTAGACACTAGTAGGGGAGACTTTATTGCTCGTGTTTCTGAGCTTATTTGATATATTTGCCAGCGACTCTGAACGCTCTTGTCTTGTCGTTTGATGATAGAGGCTGTTGAGCTGTGTGTTATTGTCATGCACTTAATGGTGTACATTAATTTAGTGAGTGATGTTTCACAGATATTGGAGGTGTTGTTAGATGATTACCTCCACACAGCTACACTAAACGGGTTTAAAAATTACAAATACACTTTTAGGAATAACAATGAAATCGAATCTAAAATTAAAGATAACATGACTGGATTTTTGAAATTAAAATATGAATTAAATAAGTCATGAAATTTGATTATAAAACAAATGCTAAACTTAAATTTCCTTTTCTTGACAGATATATTAGAGCTTGCGACCTTCGATTTTATTAAATACATTTTTGACATTTCCCGATTTTGAGACGACTATCATTTAAAGCCTTGATAATAGGAAAGCACGGTCATAAATTGATAAAGCAACGTGAGTCGTGACGGCCTGTCACTGCAGTTGCCAACAAGATTTTTTCCACCCTACACTCATGACCATTTCCGCAAACAGCGTGAAGTGTTTCCAGAAAGGAGCCCCAATTGATCAACTCCAGGAGGGTATTTTTGATTGTCATTCATTTGAGTTCTACAGTTATTTAGTATTTTTTATGATTTAGGATGAGAATGCGCTTTGATTGTTCTGATTTTAATTTTTATTTGGATCGGAGCTCTTAGTTTATTCTTAATTTTACGTCAGATAGGAATAGCTTAGATTTAACTTAAGAACAAGTAGTTCCGTGAAGAACTATACAGCCTATTTTCATATATCCTACTTATATTAATTGCCACTATCAACAAACAAAATTTCAGTTTGATTGCTGTAGGACTAATAGATTCATAGATATTGAGAACCGAGTAAATATTGCGGATGGTCGCCATGTTGGATTGTTATATATGTACGTCTTAGAGTTATGTACTGCTACATGAAGATTATTGCGTACGTGTAGTATTCAAACTTCAATCGCATTAATCATGCGAGATTTTAAAATTTTGCACAGCTGCCACCTTGTCGTTATGGAAACGATTGAAAAAATTAGATGCCAGTGGATTAATATTTGTATAAGTATTTACTGTACCAAGTGTCACTGCACTCGGATGGTTAAATTGCGAGAAACGACCATGTGAATGCAGTATGTTTACTTCGCGTCGCCACCATGTTGGAATTCTGATCAACAGGTTATTGAAAGTCCTTTAGGTGAACTTGTATTCATAGCCCCTATGAACGTTATAAAATCAGTTTGATTGCTGTAACACATTCGTAGATATTGCGATCCATCTGAATATTTCGGATGGTCGCCATGTTGGATTGTTGTATGTAGAGTATAGGCCATTGAGTCATGTACCATTAAAGAAACATTATTGCGTAGGTTCATTATTCAAACTTTCACTTCGATCGCATGATTACGACACAAGAAATAAAAACTTAATTTTAAAATTCGCACGGCCGCCATCTTGAGGATATGTAAACAATTTGAACTAAATTAGCTACCAGTGCATTACAATGTGTAAAAACATTTCCTGTACCAAGTTTCATTGCGTTTGGATCATTAAATCGCGAGAAAGGTCTATATAAATTTTCAAATTCGCTTGGCCGCAATATTCGTTTTTTAGTTAAACGGTTTTTGAAATTCTTACGAATGAACTTCCAGTAGTGCCCGTTATCTCCGTACAATATTTCAGGGTGATACCACTAATAGTTTCAGAGATATAGAATGCCAGTAAAATATTTCTCACAGCCGCCATCTTGAGGTTATGTAAACAATTGAACTAAATTAGCTACCAGTGCATTACAATCTGTATAAACATATACTGTACCAAATTTTATTGCGTTTGGTTGGTTAAATCGCGAGAAACGTCTATTTAAAATTCGCAAATTCGCTTGGCCGCCATGTTGGTTTTGTAGTTCCCAGGTTTTCAAAGGTCACATAGGTGAACCTCTAGTAGTTCCCTTTATCACCGTAAAATATTCCAGAGTGATATCGGTAACAGTTTAGGAGATATTGAATGCTGGTGAAATATTTCGCACAGCCGCCATGTTGGATTGGTGAGACGTAACAAAATTTGAGGGGCACGGTCAGGGTTTTCCGGAAGAGTGCTATGAATTTACGGAGTTTCATTGAAATCGCTCCAGCCGTTTAGAAGTTATTAGGGGCGACACACACCATCACACACAGACAGACACACGGACAATAGGTGATCTCATAAGCCTATTTTTTCATAAATGAAAATAGGCTAATAAATGTTGAAGAGGACTCCATCATAACTTAGCTATCAATATTGTGCCAGTGATTAACGTAATTATACTCTTGCACTGAAAACAAGTAAATATCTTTAATTACCGTAGATTCAGAGATGTTATTAATATTATTCATTAATTCTCCGATGTAGTTCTGTAGAGAATTGTTACGTGTCACTCTCTTAGCAATTGCATTTTTGATTCTTTGTGGATAGTACTTCGAGAGGATTAAGATAGACATTAGTTCGGAGATTATTTAATTATTTTACAGTCCATATCACCTCGGACTGGCCTCTTTCTTTCATGGTTTTGAATTCTCTTGTGGATGCATTCCTCAGGCCTGGTTTAAAAATAGGCCTCTCCTATTCCTCTTGCATAGCCAGTCCGCGAGTGCATTCCCCCCCTGATTTGTGTGTTGGTTGAAGGAGAGTCTCGGAAGGGCTGCTTAAGCTCGATGGCCCCTGAAAATCTTGTCTGACAAGCACAGTACACATATACATTTTTGGTCACAAATGAATGCCTAATTGCTAGTAGAAAATCTGATTGTAACGAGAGTGTAAATGGTTGGTTGGTTCTTAAGTTTAGGGGCTGCGACAACGCGGTCATGTAGCCCCGTGTACTTTGGGTGTGTGTAGAATCTGTCTGATAACCGGTGTTAATTGTCATGACTGTATTAGTGTGTGAATCTGTTTCAATTCAAGTAAGGACTGCAGGCGATCAATTTTCAAGTAGTTCCTACTTTTGCCGCCAAACGCCACCGTCAACTACTAGTTCAGAACTTAGCTACCAGACGTCACCGCAGTCGGCTCTTGGCAACGAACGTAGGAACCTAAGAGCGTTGTTTACATTCTTAACCTATACAATTTAGCTCCACACAGGTGTAATTAGTGGAAAGTTCTTTAACATGCCATAAATCTATGACATGGGACCGCCGGCTTTACTTCCCCTCCGAAGGAAGGCATACTGAGGGATTTTTAACGCTCTTAAAAAATCTGGCTACTTCGGCCGGATTTGAACCCGCGATCTTGGGCATAGAAGCTTAGCATGCTACCGACTACGCCACCGAAGCCGCTAGAGTGTAAATATTTTACATAATGATACGTCATCGAATTATCACCGAGTACCTCAATACTTGCTCTCCTTAAATATGTTAATTATTCTAATTCAATAAAAACCAAGGCTGTCAGAGGTGATTTCCACACTCTAGGCCGTTAAATTAATTTTGTTTATTTAGAATAGAGGGAACTTTGAAACACTAAGAGATTTATCCCCACTTTCCTGACAGTAAATAACCGAACAATAAGCTAAACTAAGCTAAGCTGAATAGTGCTGAAAATATTTAAAATTTCTGGCAGGCAGGATTTCTCTCAATCACCTACAGCTTTACTTTTAAAAATATGAACTAAATATTCAAATATACTACGGTAAAATAAATGATCAAAACTGCAATTAGGTATTTTTAGGTACTCACATATCATTAAAGTTCTTCTAGCTACCGTACTACAGAAATCGTGAAAATGGCCCTTTAGTAGTAGGAATAAAAGGGCGATTCTGGCGTAGGGGCTAATGGGCAAGATGGCCACCGCGCGCAACCAGCCCTATGTTATCCTTATGGAGGGGTCAGTCAGAGCTGGCGTAGGGGCTAATGGGCAAGATGGCCACCACGCCCTGAGACCATGCATGACGTCACAGGAAGAGGTCAGCCGTGTAGTTGCTAAATGGAATATTTATTATTATTATTATTATTATTATTATTATTATTAGGTAATTATTGATTGATCGTGTACAATCAAGACCAGCCTTATATTGTCCACTTCTTAGTGTAGTGGCTAGCATTCCTGGCGGTCATTCCTGAGGTTCGAATCCCCGGCTCTGCCAAGAAATTTAATTTCTGGTCTCAGGAGTGGAACGGGGTACACTCAGCCTTGTGAGGCATAACTGACAGAAGCTGGCTTTTGATTCATACCGCAGCCATTCTGCCTAACCCAACTTCACCTAACCTAACTTCAAAGTCAGAGCAAATACACTGACGAAAATGGAAATTGCAACACCATGAAGGCATTGGTCGTTTGTGTTGATTTTCAAGATATGGAACGATGCCATGTAGGTATGTAAACGATCAAAGTTTCAGACCCATTGGATTGTTGCTACAGGTCTCCCCACGTGAATGGTCGTGGAGGAATCAACTCCAGTATACGGACTCTGGTGTAGCGTAGTTGACTTGCAGTCTGTGCAGTGAAGTGTTCCCCGTCAAACATGCCTCGACGACAGAGAAGACCACGCTATCAACAACTGACACCGTTTGAGAGGGCTCAGATAATTGGGCTGTGTGAGGCTGGATTATCGCTAAGGACTGTCGCTGCACGTGTTGGCCGACAGGCATCTACGGTTCAACGTGTATGGCAGCAGTGGTCAAATGAAGGTACCCACAATCGTAAACCTGGCACAGGCCCAGCGCGACAGACAACTGTGAGAGACGATCGCCGCATCATTCGTAGGGCCCGGATGGATCCCCATGCAACAGCAGTGCAAATTCGAGCAGCTGTGGCACCCTACGTTACACAACAATCAGTTGGTAATCGCCTGCGTGCAGCTGGCTTACGATCCCGTGTCCCTGCAGAAGGTGTTCCATTGACCCCACAACAGCGACGTGTAAGGCTGGCCTGATGTCGAGAACAATCGACGAGGGTCGACGAATGGCATAGGATCGTCTTTAGTGATGAATCGCGCTTCTGTCTTGCCCGCAGTGATCGCCGGAAAATGTGCGCCGACGTACCGGGGAGACGGGCCGCCCAGACCTTATTGTCGAGAGGCACCCAGGGCCAACACCAAGCATTATGGTCTGGGGAGCTATTGGCTTTAATGTACGATCACAATTAGTGCTTGTTGAGGGCACAATGACTGCTCGACAGTACGTTGATAGGGTACTCAATCCAGTGGTTGTCCCTATGATGGCAAACATTGCTAATGGGATATTTCAGCAGGACAATGCCCGGGTTCACACTGCACGCATCTCCACAGAAGCTCTCCACGACATCACAACCTTAGAATGGCCCGCCAGATCCCTGGACCTCAGTCCTATTGAGCATGTGTGGGACATGATGGGTCGACAACTGGCTAACCGTCCTCAGCCACCCACAACTCTGGAACAACTGACCCGTGTAGTGCAGCAAGCACGGGCCACAATTCCTCAGGAAGCGATCCAGGGCCTCATTGACTCCATGCCTCACCGAATTCATCAATGTATTGCAGCTCGTGGTGGGCACATCCTGTATTGATTGTTGTCCAAACTTGCGGTCAGAGGGACCTGAAAGTGTAATCAACGAATCACAACCGAACACTCGTCCTCCATGTTCAATTGCAGCAATGTAGCACCACTCCTTCTGGGTGTTGCAATTTCCATTTTCTTCAGTGTATGAGAGCAAATGTGAGAGCACATATAATAAACTAAGTTATAACCTAACCTAACCTAACCTAACCTAACCTAACCTAACCTAACCTAACCTAACCCACAGAAACCTCATTTAAAGATTTTGGATTTTTCATTTTAACATTTTACAATTTAACATTTTAGATTTTTGATTTTTTATTTTACATTTTTTAGATTTTACATTTTATATTTTTGATTGTTTTTTATTTTAGATTTTAGTTTTTTAGATTATTCATTTTAAATTTATGATCTTTTGATTTTAGATTTTACATTTTACATTTTCCGAAAATAGTAAACTACAAGGTCACATACCTAACCTAACCTAACCTAACCTTACCTAACCGAACCTAACCTAACCTAACTTCAAAGTCAGAGCAAATATGAGAGCAAATGTGAGAGCACACATAATAAACTAAGTTTTAACCTAACCTAACCTAACCTAACTTAACCTAACCTAACCTAACTTTAAAGTGCGAGCAAAAAAAAGTGAGAGCAAAGAGTGTGAGCAAAAAAAAAGTGAGAGCAAAGAGTGTGAGCAAAAAAAGTGAGAGCAAATGTGAGAGCACAAATAATAAACTTAGTTATAACCTAACCTAACCTAACCTAAACCACAGAAACCTCATTTAAAGATTTTAGATTTTACATTTTAACATTTTATATTTTAACATTTTAGATTTTTGATTTTTTCATTTTTTTTTTTTTAGATTATACATTTTACATTTTTGATTTTTTGTATTTTAGATTTTAGTTTTTAGATTTTACATTTTAAATTTAAGTTTTTTGATTTTAGATCTTACATTTTACATTTTCCGAAAAGAGTAAACTACAAGGTCACATACCTAACCTCACCAAACCTAACTTAAGCTAATCCAAAAGCTAATGCACATACACAAAGCATATAAGGGCACATGCAACTATTCTTATGCTAGTCTTATAGGCTTATGATCACTACCCCAACCGGTTTTTTTTTCATTTTGTTGTTTACACATTTGTCAATTTTCCAATTTTTCATTTTCAGTTTTTTCGATGTCAGTTTTAAGTTTTTCTATTTCATAATATGGAAACATGGATTTTCCAATTTGTTGTTTACACATTTGTCAAATTCCCATTTACTGTTTTAAAAATTTCAGTTTAATGTTTTTCTATTTTGTCAATATGGAAACATGGATTTTCCAATTTGTGTTTTACATGTTCATTTTGCATTAGGAGTGGAGAGAGGTGGGTAGTAATTCAAAAAATGTACTAGCAGTGTCCATACAATATTTCTTTATTTTAAATACATGTACACTATTTACATATAATACATTTATATATATATATATATATTCTTTTCTTTTGTTATAAATTGTACATTTGTTTTTATTTTGTTTTCTATTTAATTTATTTTTGATTATGGATATCATTTTCTTGTAGTGCTATTGTTTTATTTCCTAAATTGTTTTGTTTTATGTATTTGCTTGTTGCAGGTAGAAGATTTTGATATTCATAACTTAACTCTTTAAGCATGGTTAATGATTGAGTAATGACCATAGGCATGTGTACCTATACCATCAGCATCAATCACTCTTTTATCATCACCAGGACACAAAGCAATTTTGTTTAGTCTTATAGATGATATGTCATGTTGTTTAGAAGCGATAATGTTCATTGGTATTCTTTTTACATTGTTATTCATGACACAATCCTTATAATCTTGAAAGCTTATACAATTTTTGACAACACCTCTGTTAATACCTTTTATCTTTTTGATTTCTTTACCATTTATGTCGAAAGCGTACATTTTAGCTCTAAGTCCAACAAATGCTTTTATAATTTGTCCACAAGCCTCGTCTTTAATTTTCCCCAACGTTTTCTTGTTTGATGTAGAGTAACATATGTGATTAGTAGGATAATCTGATGTGTCCAGGTGTTCTAGGAAATCCAACTTGTCTCGATAAACATCTGGGGTGTTAACCAAATAAATGAACGAGTCGGTATCCATATACATGAGTTTAAGATTGTTCATTCCATAATAGGGTAGCAGGACATCATAGTGGTGGGAGTACATTAGCGTTTTGGAAATATCCTGTATACACATTCCAATATATATAGGCTTATTGAATACAATGTTACGTTTAGCCATGTGGAAAGTACCTAGGTTAGGACCATAAATTGCTCTGTCGATAAATGTAGGCTTTGCTATTAGCCTTTCAGCCTTTTTGCTGTCAGCCACAAGACGTATGTCTATTCTTTTACGGATATTTTCTATTGTTTTTCCGAAATGGCATTGTTGAATATTTTGTACAGATTATTCTCAAAATCATTTTTGGCTTGTTTTCGAAGGCTGTTATTAAAATCAACGTTTGCCTTTAGCCAAGGTCTTTGTTTAAACTCTAACACACGATGAATTTTTATCAATTTTATTCCATGATCTAAAGCCTGTTTTAATGCCATGTAGTGAACAACATATCGCCTTCGATTTCCAAGGTGAGTAATTAGATTTTTCATATAGGTAAGAAACGGGGCACGTTGCGCTTTCATCTACCTAGTTTCAACTACTTTTCAAGGTCACTCTCCTGAACATTGCCGGAGACTGCCGAAGGTTAACCATTAGATTGCGAGTGTGAGGCAGGTAACAAGAAACACAAGCGATACCCATGCAATAGTTTTATTAATTAAATATATCTACAATCTTTACATATAATACACTCTTTTCTTTATTTTAGTTTTAATAACAGTCATTTTCATTTTTCTACAGTTTAACTTAAATTTTTGGTTAAATCTCTTAGGTCCCTTTTGTATGCATTTGTTTAAAACGAACCGGGCAGCCCAAATTCTTGATTTGTCATTCATATTTACACACAGAACACAACTCTTTCCATATTTTTGCTAGGTGTAGTTTTAATACCGTCTAGCTTAATTTTAATCCGATAATTTAAATCTATATCTGAATCTTCCAGTTCCTCTTCCAGACAATAAATATATATAAACAAAGAGTCAATATTCTCCATTTCCAACACATATCTAACTTTATGTCTATATACTATTGGTTTTATTCCCTTTATAATCAGTTCTGTACCTTTTTCCAGAATTTCTAACCGGGAGCACTTTCGGATTTTTATTTGGCATTTGATTTCCTGCATAGTAATGTTTTTACGCAGATCGACGTCTCCTTGGGCATAAGTTGTCGACTCGACTGTATAGTCTGTTTGAATGCTTGTCAAAAACTTTAAATTCTCGATTTAACAAACGAATGGCCATTAAATGTAGTCATTCCATTGGTGTTGAATTCCGCAAATGGTTTTTCAGTTTCCAAATGCACAATGTCCAATCCACCACATGGAGTTACAATCAATCCATCCTTTTTAAGCAAATCTAAATTACCATGACTCTTTATAAACATAGATTTTAAATCTTCTCTTAAGAAGCACATATCCTTACATTTTTCATTTTCTACAAGTACTCCAACGCGTGGATAAGTTCCTTTGTAATTAACAGTAAATGCTGAGAGTTTGTATTTCCCACTCACATCTAGATTTAGCCAGGGACTTTGTTTAAAGTAAACTGTAAACCTGTTTCTTGCATTCACAATCGCCTGTTCTTTCTGCAACACTGCTTCGTACTCTTCCTTTAGGGCAGTAGTCTCTGCAACATACTCCACTTTCCTTTTTTTGGTCTCAATTTCCTCCAACTCCAATTTTCGTTTCCTTACACATAGCACATTAACTGTATTCAATGGGGTAATTTCCTTATGAGGGTATGGTTTAAGTCTGTTAGTTTTATTGGTTCTTTTTCTCAACACCTGGGGAAGAATATTATTTGTAGGAGTCAATCCTTATTCGTTAATGTTTATGTTTTGGGGAATTGTGGAAAACAATGTCCTGGATTGAGAAAAGAATGTTTACCCAGCTTAAATGTAGCATTTCTGTATAATGCGAAAATTGTTATTTCCAGAATCATCGTTAACAATTTCTACAAAGTTAACGGGTAAGTAATTAAAACTATAGGCAGAGAGAGCATAGTTTATCATTATTTCCCGGTCTTGTCCATCGCGCAGTTCGATTTGCACTCCAGTCAATTTCCGAGTATTTTTATTACCCCAATAGACAAATTGCAAAACTTTGTTAAACACCACACAGCAACTACTGTATTTTGTAGGTTATCCGATAATTTGGTCTACATGGACGTGATCGGCACCGCGTACAGGGGTGCTTCTTTTAAGTAATGTTTGTTGGATTTTAATGCACTAACACAATCTTCGAGTGGGTCAAATACACCATCCATATTGTAGTTGTAAATTGTTGCCTCTAGTCTTGTAATACCATGTTCTTTATCTACGGAAGACGCAAACGTTTTCCTTAGACGGGTGTCTGGACATCGGATAAAGTCTATAATATGGCTTCGAATGACTTTGTTTACACCAGGACTTGTAATTTGACATATAAATTTGTTATATATCTTTATTCTAGAATTAGAGTTCATCCATGTTAAACAGTCTATACCAACCCTTTTATCATTGTTCACAATCACATTACACTTTTCTCGATACTCTTCATGCACACAAAAGTTGTGATTCAATGTTAGATAATCACCCATCTCTGCCTTGTTAAAAACACCAGCCAAATCTTGGGTCATGTCCAAATCCATAAGATAATACTCCTCAGCACGAAGCTGTTGCAATATCTCTGGAAGTTCCGCTAACAGAACATCTAATTTAACATCAGCTAGCTCCACTTTATATGGTATAGCCACAGGATTTTTATACTTTTCCATAATGTTTACCATTCCTTTCTCCGCAAGTTGTGCCCTGAGTTCCCGTGCTATTGCACACTCGTTGTTGAGTAGAGGAAATGGCAGCTTTGCCTTAGGATATGTTAGGATATGTGACCAAGTGGACTGCAAAGAACAATTGGAAAATAGTAAGTCTGTGCTGCTAATGAAAGAGGTGTGTGGTGCTTTCAACCTCTATTTACGTGGTAAATTCTCCAAGTTCATCTCTGCTAAACACGGTGTCAAGGCAAAGTTGCCATTTCCTCTACTCAACAACGAGTGTGCAATGGCATGGGGACTCGGGGTACAACTTGGGGAGAAAGGAATGATTAACATCATGGAATAGTATAAAAATCCTGTGGCTATACCATATAAAGTGGAGCTAGCTGATGTTAAATTAGATGTTCTATTAGCGGAACTTCCAGAGATATTGCAACAGCTTCGTGCTGAGGAGTTTTATCATATGGATTTGGACATAACCCAAGATTTGGCTGGTGTTTTTAACAAGGCAGAGATGTGTGATTATCTAACATCGAATCACAACTTTTGTGTGCAAGAAGAGTATCGAGAAAAGTGTAATGTGATTGTGAACAATGATAAAACGGTTGGTATAGACTGTTTAACATGGATGAACTCTAATTCTAGAATAAAGATATATAACAAATTTATATGTCAAATTACAAGTCCTGGTGTAAACAAAGTCATTCGAAACCATATTATAGACTTTATCCGATGTCCAGACACCCGTCTAAGGAAAACGTTTGCGTCATCCTTAGCTAAAGAACATGGTATTACAAGACTAGAGGCAACAATTTACAACTACAAAATGGATGGTTTATTTGACCCACTCGAAGATTGTGTTAGTGCATTAAAATCCAACAAACATTACTTAAAAGAAGCACCCCTGTACTCGGTGCCGATCACGTCCATGTAGACCAAATTATCGGATAACCTACAAAATACAGTAGTTGCTGTGTGGTGTTTAACAAAGTTTTGCAATTTGTCTATTGGGGTAATAAAAATACTCGGAAATTGACTGGTGTGCAAATCGAACTGCGCGATGGACAAGATAGGGGAAAAATGATAAACTAAGCTCTCTCTGCCTATAGTTTTAATTACTTACCCGTAAACTTTGTAGAAATTGTTAACGATGATTCTGGAAACATTAATGTTCGCATTATACAGAAATGAAAGCCTCCGTGGCTTAGGCGGCAGCACGCCGGCCTCTCACCGCTGGGTCCGTGGTTCAAATCCCGGTCACTCCATGTGAGATCTGTGCTGGACAACACGGGGGCAGACAGGTTTTTCTCCGGGTACTCCGGTTTTCCCTGTCAAAATTCCATTCCAGCAACACTCTCCACTATCATTTAATTTCATCTGACATTAATATAATCATTGCCCCAGAGGAGTGCGTCAGGCCTCGGCAGCCGGCACAGTTCATAACCTCGCCGCTAGATGGGGGCTTCATTCATTCCATTCCTGACCCGGTCGGAGACTGGAAGCAGGCTGTGGATTTTCATTTTTCATTATACAGAAATGCTAAATTAAAGCTGGGGAAACATCCATTTCTCAATCCAGGACATTGTTTTCCACAATTCCCGCAAACATAAACATTAGCGAATTAGGATTGACTCCTACAAATAATATTCTTCCCCAGGTGTTGAGAAATAGAACCAATAAAACTAACAGACTTGAACCATACCCTCTTAAGGAAATTACCCCATTGAGTACAGTAAATGTGCTATGTGTAAGGAAACGAAAATTGGAGTTGGAGGAAATTGAGATCAAAAAAAGGAAAGTGGAGTATGTTGCAGAGACTACTGCCCTAAAGGAAGAGTATGAAGCAGTGTTGCAGAAAGAACAGGCGATTGTGAATGCAAGAAACAGGTTTACAGTTTACTTTAAACAAAGTCCCTGGCAAAATCTCGATGTAAGTGGGAAATACCAACTCTCAGCATTTACTGTTAATTACAAAGGAACTTATCCACGCGTTGGAGTGCTTGTGGAAAGTGAAAAATGTAAACACGTGTGCTACATAAGAGGATATTTAAAATCTATGTTTTTAAAGAGTCATGGAAATTTAGACTTGCTTAAAAAGGATGGCTTTATTGTAACTCCATGTGGTGGATTGGACATTGTGCATTTGGAAACTGAAAAACCGTTTGCGGAATTCAACACCAATGGAATGACTACATTTAATGGTCATTCGTTTGCTAAAATCGAGAATTTAACGTTTTTTACATGCATCCAAACAGACTATACGGTAGAGTCGACAACTTATACCCAAGGAGACGTCGATCTGCTTAATTACATCACTATGCAGGAAATCAAAGGCCAAATAAAAATCCGAAAGTGCCCCCGGTTAGAAAGTCTGGAAAAAGGAACAGAACTAATTATAAAGGGAGTAAAACCAATAGTATATAGACATAATGTTAGATATGTGTTGGAAATAGAGAATATTGACTCTTTGTTTATATCTAATTATTGGCTGGAAAAGGAACTGGAAGATTCAGATATAGATTTAAATTATCCGTTTAAAATTAAGCTAGACGCTATTAAAACTACACCTAGCAAAAATAAGGAAAGAGTTTATTTATTTATTTATTTATTTATTTGCGCACAACAGGATTTTCATCCCAATTACAGTGGCATAAAGATTACACAGTATGTTATCTTGCAACTTATACTAACTTAAACTAAACAGTAACTAAATAAAACTAATTAAAATAACTAGGTGTACAATTAAAACAGTATGGTACAAATAATGCATGTGTAATACTAGGTTGACTAGGTAGAATGACACAGTGGTACGAATTCATGATTTACAATTTGCAAGGTTTGAGTCATTATTTCTGGAGGGTGGTTAGGAATTCCATCAAAAATACTGTCAAGGAAGTACTAAAATCTATGGCATTATTTCTTTGAGTAACAGTGTTGAAAATATAACATAGCCTGTTCAGCGGTGAATTTTTGTGGCCAGATGTCCTGCTTCTTTTATTTTCAAATGTGATATTGTTCCTAGAATTGATGCCTGGTACATGGAAATTTAAGAGAGAGAGGAATTCGGAATCATCAATTGAATTGTTAATAATTTTGAAAAGGAATTTCATAGCATCTATTTTTCTTCGTATTTCTAAACTGTCCACGTCAAAATTTATTAGCAGTTCCTGGTATGGTATCAAGTGAGGATAGTTGGCTGTTCTTTTAAAATGTAGATATTTTAGGAATTTCTTTTGTGGGTTTTCAATCATTGAGGTATATGTCTTGCATCTAGGACTCCATATAATGCTAGCATATTCTAGTTTCGGTCTGACTAGTGTGTTGTACAGGTGGATACACATACTTATGTTTTTGAATGGTTTTGTATTCCTGATAACAAATCCAAGTGTCTTGTTTGAGTCAGCTATCATTTTCCGTATATGAGGGGTAAACGTTAGTTCTCTATCTAGCATCACACCGAGATCTTTGTTTTCATGAACTGATTTCAGTACACTGGAACCTAACTTGTAATTAAAAACGATAAGGTTTTATTCCGGGTGAACGACATTGAGATACATTTTTCTACGTCAAATCCTAATAAATTTTCTGTAGTCCAATCCATAATATTGTTCAGGTCATTTTGAAGCAAATCGCAGTCGATAGATACAGATATTTTTCTATATACCTTGAAGTCATCACTACAAAATTGACAATTAGATTGCTTTATTCGTTGAGGTAGATCGTTTATGAAGATTAGAAAATCTAGAGGTCCAAGGTTTGATCCCTGAACTATTCCAATTAGCTTCAAATTCTTGAGAATTCTTTCTATGAAATGACACATATTGCTTCCTGTCATTAAGGCAAGAGCTGAAGAGGCATATAAGTAAATCAGAAAATCCTAAGATTTTGAGTTTTTTCAGGAGAACGTCGTGGTAAATTTTGTCGAATGCCTTCTGAAAGTCTGTGAATACAACATCCATTTGTCCTCCTGCGTCTAATTTTCTGGACACTGATTCAGTAAAGTTGACCATATTTGTGGTAGTCGAACGTCGGGCGAGGAAACCATGCTGCTTTTCTGATATTAATGGTCTGACAAAAATAGAAATTCTTTGGTACAAAATGAATTCAAAAATGTTTGCTACCGCTGACAATATACATATCGGACGATAGTTACTAATTAGCATTGGATTTACAGATTTTAAGATTGGGCATACACAGCTTTTTCTCCAATTAGATGGAAATGTGGCGGTTTTAATAATTTAGTTATATATGAAAAGGAGAGGGTGCTTAAGAACATCTGCACAGCCCTTAATTACATATGGCGGGATATGATCTGGTCCAGCTGAGGATTTAGGCTTCAGTTTTCTTATAGCTACTTCCACCTCACGTAAGTTGACTTTATCAATATGCAGAGTGTCGGTAGTGATATATGTATCGCTAGGCATGCAATATTGGGCTCTATTAGGTGAGTAAACCGATTTGAAATACGACGCAAAAACTTCAGCTATGTCTTGATCATTATCGTATGTTTAACTGTCGTGGCAAAATGTATCTCAACTATTTTTATTCTTCCTATTATTTTTGACATACGCCCAAAAGGATTTGGTATTTTCAGTGATATTCTGTTCAATAGATTCAATGTGCCCTTGATATGCTGATTTAATTGCTGTTTTTATTTCGGATCGTATTGTTTTAAACTGTCTGTTGAAGTAGTCCGACAATCTTCTTCGTTTCCTATAAAATTCCTTCTCATGTAAACGATATAGGATACTTTCTTTTGTTCTGAAATTTTATTTGAGGGACCGATTCGTTAATTACCCCGTATAGGTTCGAGTAAAAGCAGTCTACTGCAATAACGACATTAGTGCATTTGTATAAACGGTCCCAATTCGAGTCCCTTAGACCCGTGAATAGATTTTCAAAGTTTGCGTTTTTAAAACTGTATGATGTTTGATAATCACTTTTCCCTTTTTAATGTGTGGAAGTAGCCTGCATTTCAATATTCAGAGCGGGGTGGTGGACATCCTCAGGCCGTAGGGGTTCAGGGTTTCGTGTACATTTTACATTAGTTATATTCTGACTGGCTAAAACTAAGTCTAACGTTTTACCGTGGCTGTTTTGGACTGAATTATATGAGTTCATATTACATAGATTTATAAAAATGTTTAATTCTCGACTTTGCTGAGTTGTGTTTAAATCATTATAGTTATCGCTTATTGTTGGTATATTGAAATCCCCAACAATTAGTACATGATTGTCATGAGCCTCGTAGTGTGATTCTAGCCATTGGAATACATCTGAATACACTTCCAGCTTAAGGTCGGAGGTATATACAAGTTAACAATAAACCATGTCTTTCCTTGAAAGTTTAATTTTAGAAGTAAAAATTCGTATGTGCTTGAAATCGGCTCTACCTGCAGTACAGTTATTCCTTCCCTGACAGCTGTTAGCACACCCCCTCCCCTCCCCGTGTTACCACGACCTCGGTCCGCACGGTATACTCTGTACTTCTCATTACAGACCTCGGCACCATAAACACTCGAATCTAGCCATGTTTCACTAAGAGCTATAACTAAGAAGTCATTGACTAAAATGTTTGTGTTCAGTTTGTCCAATTTGGTGTCCAGACCACGCACATTCTGATAGTAAATAGGAAATATAGAAGTAGACAACACATTTACAGTTTAGCTAAGTATTCTACATAATTAATAATTATTGCATCAGAACCTTGATTCTTACGCATTTTAATGATGACATGTCTTACCCAAATGAATGCGTAGCCTTTTTCATTGCGTGTGTTTCGTGCCTGGGCCAGGAGCTTTTTTCTCTGGGGGGACAAGCTCTCGTTCATGTAAACTGTGTTGTCACCAGGAAGATTTGCATGACTAGTAGAGAGGTTCCTCTTGATTCTCCGTCTCTCCATGAAGTGTTCCTTGTCGGTTCTCCTCACAAATTTCACTATGATTCCCCTGTGCGTTTGGTTCGGGGATTTTGGAAGGCGGTGACAGGCATCTATCATTTCTGGACTTACTTGTAAATCCAGAGCCTGCCCGATTTTCTTCACAGTGTCCTGGACGGATTCATTTGGTATATCTGGAACTCCATGTATTTCGATAGTGTTCCTTCGTGAATATTGCTCCACGTCTCCAACACGGATTTCTAACACCTTGTCATTTTCCTTTAGACTGAAATTTTCTTCTGTTAGTTTGTCAATCTGATTGGTACATTTAATTAAGTCTTTCTGCTGGTTTGCAATTAATAGTGTTGTGTCGTCAAATTTTTTGTAGCAGAGTTCCAGAGAATTTCCTAAATCAGTTTCTCGCACTTTCTGTCATTCCTTCATTTTTTGGACTTCCTATGTCAGTTTTTGTAGTAGGGAGAATATGTTGTCTAGTAATGGAGTAATGGGGTGGTTTTATTAATAGGGCCTGGTTTCCGTGTACTTTTGTTATTCACACACTTTTGGCAGTTCCACTCTGTAAACCTATTAAAATTGGTAACACATTTCTTGTGGTACCATTTTTCACAAGTTATACACTGTACCTTGAAAGCCTTCCCTAGCGATTCTCTGCATTCTTCACAAGCGCTCATAGTAAAGCTTGGTGACGCACTCCTTCGTTTTCAATAAACACGGGATGACTCGTTAAGGAAGTAGTTGTCAGTAGATTCACTAGTATCAGTTACTAAAGGGTTTTACACTTGACAATCTCACACAAGATGCACATGGATATCCCACTAGAAACACTCGTAATTACCCAAATTGATGGATCTGGTCACGTTTGCACTATTCACTCAGTCGCCATCTTGATATGTTCTGTTTGTAAATATGCATGACAAATCAAGAATTTGGGCTGCCCTCTTCGTTTTAAACTAATGCATACAAAAGGGAAATAAGAGATTTAAGCAAAAATTTAAGTTAAAATTTTGAAAAATGAAAATGACTGTTATTAAAACTAAAATAAAGAAAAGAGTGTATTA
Source organism: Meconema thalassinum (assembly GCA_946902985.2). Classification (NCBI taxonomy): domain Eukaryota; kingdom Metazoa; phylum Arthropoda; class Insecta; order Orthoptera; family Tettigoniidae; genus Meconema; species Meconema thalassinum. The sequence continues at coordinate 212,166,881 of OX336398.1, forward strand.
TATGTAAAAATTGTAGATATATTTAGTTAATAAAACTACTGCATGGGTATCGCTTGTGTTTCTTGTTACCTGCCTCACACTCGTAATCTAATGGTTAACCTTCGGCAGTCTCCGGCAATGTTCGGGAGAGTGACCTTGAAATGTAGTTGAAACTAGGTAGATGAAAGCGCAACGTGCCCCGTTTCTCACCTATATGATAAAACTAATTCCTCATCTTGGAAATCGAAGGCGATATGTTGTTCACTACATGGCATTAAAACAGGCTTTAGATCATGGAATAAAATTGATAAAAATTCATCGTGTGTTAAAGTTTAAACAAAGACCTTGGCTAAAGGCATACGTTGATTTTAATAACAACCTTCGAAAACAAGCCTAAAATGATTTTGAGAAAAATCTGTACAAATTATTCAACAATGCCATTTTTGGAAAAACAATGGAAAATACCCGTAAAAGAATAGACGTACGTCTTGTGACTGACAGCAAAAAGGCAGAAAAGCTAATAGCAAAGCCTACATTTATCGACAGAACAACATATGGTCCGAACCTAACTGCTTTCCACGTGGCTAAACGTAACATTGTATTCAATAAGCCTATATATATTGGAATGTATATACTGGATATTTCAAAAACTCTAATGTATTCCCACCACTATGATGTCCTGCTACCCTATTATGGAATGAACAATCTTAAACTCATGTATATGGATACCGACTCGTTCATTTATTTGGTTAACACCCCAGATGTATATAAAGACAAGTTGGATTTCCTAGAACACCTGGACACATCAGATTATCCTACTAATCACATATGTTACTCTACATCAAACAAGAAAACGTTGGGGAAATTTAAAGACGAGGCTTGTGGACAAATTATAAAAGCATTTGTTGGACTTAGAGCTAAAATGTACGCTTTCGACATAAATGGTAAAGAAATCAAAAAGATAAAAGGTATTAACAGAGGTGTTGTCAAAAATTGTATAAGCTTTCAAGATTATAAGGATTGTGTCATGAATAGCAATGTAAAAAAATACTAATGAACATTATCGCTTCTAAACAACATGACATATCTTCTATAAGACTAAACAAAATTGCTTTGTGTCCTGGTGATGATAAAAAGAGTGATTGATGCTGAAGGTATAGGTACACATGCCTATGGTCATTACTCAATCATTAACCATGCTTAAAGAGTTATGTTATGGATATCAAAATCTTCTACCTGCAACTAGCAAATACATAAAACAAAACAATTTTGGAAATAAAACATTAGCACTACAAAAAATGGTATCTATAATCAAAAATATATTGAATAGAAAACTAAATAAAAACAACTGTACAATTTATAACAAAAGAAAAGAATATATATAAAAATGTATTATGTGTAAATAGTGTACATGTATTTAAAATAAAAATTATTGTATGGACCCTTCTTGTACATTTTTAATTACTACCCACTGGGTAGATTATAGGCTAGGGAATAACCCACCCACCAAGGGAAGATGATTAAGAAAAGGAAATGGGTTTCGGACTGAAGAAAAAGGATAGAAAAATAGGAGGAGAGCCCCACAAAACTAATAAGCTTCACTTTAAACACACTTAAAGGCGATTGCCACAGAAACTTAACCTTCTGATATCTAAAATAGGTACGAGCTTGGTCGAGGCCAACGGGAACCGCAGCTAAGACTTGGGCGATTTGCAAGAGAGAGGCTTTAGTGTCTTTCCTCCCAAGCACGAATAAAAGTACTATAGGGAAGGGTGATGGTCTGGCCAGACAGAGAGCAAACGATTTATTGTATGTCTTCTCAAAGAAATTAGTTTTTTCGAAACGATTCGAAGAATGCCAATAGTTAATCAAGCTTGGTATTTTCAATTTTTTGAAGTTATAGAATTCCTGAAAAGAGCGACCAAGTGCTTCAAGGAAGGTGAGTGACGAAAAAATTATAACTTGGAAAGTAATTTTGGTAAGTGACCCAATGGTTGCATTTGGAAATGGCTAAGCCCTTACTCAGCGAGAGGCCGGCTAAAAGCTTAGACAAAAAAGAAACACTTATCTTTTGGGAAATTGACCATAAGTTTTCGGAGAGGATCTCCACAAGCAGGTAGCTGGCGTAGCGAGCTTTACTTGCCTTACTGGCCAATTAGAATTAGCTATTAAAGCTAAGAGAAGCTTTGACAAGATTACCACTAAGAGTTTTTGCTCAAATGCAACGAGTGGTGAAATCCCTATCAATAGATTTAAGGGCATCGAGTAGGGAGAGCCAAGGAGTACAGGACCTTGCTTAACCGTTGTATGGGAAAAGTGAGAATCCAAAAACAAATATTTAATTTATTTAACAATTCAAAGAAGCGTAACTTTAACAAATAAATATGTTCTATGTAGTTAACAATTTGGGGTCGCAGACCTCCAACAACGTTCAGAAATTGCTCCAGGCAAATGACAATTTTTGAGGTTTTTAAACCTTGTATTAAAATCTTGGTAAGATTTAATAAAATAGGCAAAATGGAATAATTAAAGTTTTAACATTTACAGGAGTACAAGTAGTGTACTATAAGAAACCTCTGAAAGGACATTCTAACGAGAATAACAACTTTGAAGATAACAAAATAGAAAACTTAAAGAATAAAAAGGAAGTTCCTACAACTTCTTATATTTAAACAGAATTACTTTATGAGAATTATACAAAGAGAGCAGGTCACTTACTGTGAACCTGAAAAGTTAATCAGAAGGAAAGTTCTAGACCTCCTATACTTTAAATAAGACTCGCAAGTTAAATGAGGCAGTTTTCATTTAGCGAGACCAAAACAAAATAACTCACTCAAGAGTTGAGAGAATTGTTTTTCCCTGCTTTTAAAGGGAGGAACAATGTAAGTTTAAAACGTGTGCTAGACACGTAATTATACAGAGATACTTAATGATAAACCAACAAAATTGGAAGGGCACTTCTTAGAATGACACCTCATTGGAACAGAACTAGATTAAAAGTTTATTGCAAATTGTTAGTAAGAGGTTTAGGAAAGAGAAATGGGAATTAAGGAAAATGTTCATGGCCTTATTTGAATATAAGCGGACGATCGCGACGCGGTAGAAAAGTTGAGCAAGCACTGGTTTTCACTATAGTTCATCGAAATATATGAAAAGTTCACTGTGTGGACACAAAGTTTATGGAAAAGAAAGTTATTGCAATGATGAAAATAACTGGTTTCACTAGATAAGTGAGAGTCTATTTCTTGCGAAAGTTGTAAATTACAATTAAATGCGCTATAGAAAATTCCCGCGGTGGACGAAACTTCACTATGTAGTAATTTAGAAGTAAGATAATTCAATGTTAAACAGAATTCTCACAGGTACGTGAGAAATACATGACGGCAGGACTTGTAGATTAAGTACGGAGTCTAGAAGGTTCCAGAACAATCTTAGCAGTAAAATGGGGCTAATGTAAATCCAGCGGAGGAATTAGTTTGTTGGATTATAGACAGCGGGTAATTAGATAATATCCCACGTAGTGAGAGGATTTCTCATTAGAATAGCTTAATAAAAGCTCTTTATGGTAAAGTCGGCTTATACAAGCGAAAGCTCAACATGGCAAATCCCACGAAGAATGATTATTGCCCCAGAATAAATACTTTCACATTGTCTATAAAGGTATCATTAAAAACACGTGGAAGTTAAAACCATGAAGATGAGGTTAAAACTTGAAGAAGGTACTTATCTTTGTTGCATGTCGAAGTGAAGTTCCTCACTGATGCTTAGAGTTCCAACATGGCGTGGAATTTAAAAAATGCCTCGTTAGGTCAGGAGGCTAGCTCTGGTTGAGCCTTAACTGATTGCTTCAACTGCCGACTAAGAAGTGAGACTTGCTCAATGAAGCACGGAAGGTCCTAGGAAGGGGAGAGAGTGGGGGTAGGAAACAAAAGGTATACATATCAGCATAACCAACTTATCATAAATAAATTTTCTTCTTGATGGATGATCTTCTAAGAATTTATAGTAGGCGATATTAGCGCAGCATGGTGGGTGAAACAGTAGATGTAGTCCTCTTGCTCAAGGAGAAAATAGCTGGCGATAGTAAAGATCTGGTGGCCAGATGGATATGTAAGTCCTCTTGCACGATAAGGGATTGAGAAGCTTCAGAGGTTCGCTACTAGATGACGCTAGGTGGGTCACAGAAGTTATATATCTGAAACATACTTATGCAGACGTCAGAGATTTGCCAACAAGGAGAAAACAGAAGATCACTGTTGGTGTTTGGCAAAGAGGAAGGAAGAAATAAACATGCAAGGAGCAGTAAACATTATATCTCAGGTACCGTGTATTCAAAGAATACACCATACTGTGGGGACAAACACCAACAGAGAGCAAATAAGCAGTTACACATTTGATGGCAGCGGAGCGATCAAAGACAGTGGTCTTGTGATCGGTCCATTTGTGGTCAAGATTCTGGTCACCCTGACTCTCCCATCTCTCCCAGGGTAACATTCGGTCACCCTACCAGAAATCCATACTGGGGGGGGGGGGGGGGGTGAGACATCCCTAACCAAGACCAAGTCCCCCACCTTAATGTCGGGACTGGAAAGAAACCACTTCTGTCTCCGTTGTAAGGAAGTTAGATATTCCAAGTTCCACCTTTTCCAAAAGGAATTACGGAGGGCTTCAAGTTTCCGCCAAGCGATAGGTAGATTAGAATCCCTGTAAGAATTGGGAAGAGGAGGAGGAGCAGAAAGAGAAGTGCCTATAAGGAAGTGACCAGGTGTAAGTGGAAGCAGGTCATCAGGGTCATTGGACAGCGGAGTTAAAGGTCGAGAATTAACAACACCTTCAATCAGAACAGACAGTGAATTGAATTCTTCGTAAGTCAGAATTCGATTACCTAAGACTTTTCTTAAATGACGTTTAGTGAGCTTTACGCAAGATTCCCACCTACCACCGTGATGAGGAGCGTAAGGAGGTATAAAGCGCCATTTGACACCCTTTGAGTAGGAAAACTTAGAAATTTGTTCCATGACAGGAGAGGAAGTAAGAGCTTTCTTCCACAGGGAAGCTGCGCCCTGAAAAGTGGAAGCGTTATCAGAGAACATCTCTGAAGGCACACCACGCCTAGCAGTGAAGCGAGAGACAGCTGATAGAAAATAAGAAGTAGAAGCATTCGTTACTAGTTCCAAGTGGATTGCGCCTGTAACCATGCAAACAAAGAGAGAAACATAAAGCTTACCAAACAATTTGCGTTTAGCTTCAGGAGAATTTCGTTGATATTGAAACGGACCCATATAGTCCACACCAGTTAAAGCAAATGGGCGTGTAGGAGAAGAGCGAAAAGAGGGCAGATCGCTCATTAATTGAGTATTGATTTTAGGTTTCGCTTTAAAGCAAGGAATGCACTTATGAATTACAGAAGAAACTTCATGAATTCCATTTATAATCCAGTACTTTTCCCTTAAAAGGCAAAGCAGAGTGCGTGTACCAACATGCAGATTACGATAATGAAAGTCACGTATAATTAAAGAAGTAACGTGATGTTTGGAAGGCAAAATAACGGGATGCTTTTTGTCCTCAGAGAGTAAAGATTGCGAGAGCCTTCCACCTACCCTGAGTAACCCATGGTCATCAAGGAACGGGGCTAAAGCACGAAGACGGCTGGATTTGGGAAGATCTCTTTTAGAAGAAAGCAAAGACAACTCAGAAGAAAAGGCTTCTTGCTGTTTCAGTTGTAAAACTTTAATGGTGGCGAGATTCAATTCATGATTGGAAAGGTGTGGCTTGGGGAGAAGAGGTTGATCAACCACAAAATATTTCCATCTAAGGAGATAGGCGATAATTCGTATTAATTTATGAAAAGAAGAATAGCGTGACAACAAAGGATAAGAAGCATTAGAAACCAGACACGAGGCAATAGAAAGAGGTACTTTAGCGTCAGGCAAGTTGGAGTTTGTAGTTGGAGGTTTAGCAGGCCATGAAGAAGAGTCTTTGATTAACCACGAGGGCCCATGCCAGTACAATTGGGAAGCTGCCAATTGAGAGGGTAAACAACCACGAGAGATAATGTCGGCTGGATTATCCGCACTGGGAACATGCCTCCATTGACATTCAGAAGAAAGAGTTTGAATTTTGGAAACCCTGTTTGCGACAAAAGTTTGCCAGTGAGAGGGGTTTTTAGCGATCCAAGAAAGGGTGATCATGGAATCGCTCCAGAGATAGATTTGCGAGAATTCGACTTTCAATACTTCACGTAATTTCTTGACAAGTTCTGCAGCCATGAGTGCAGCGCACAGTTCGAGCCTAGGCAAAGTGATAGTTTTAAGAGGAGCGACCTTCGATTTGGCGCAAACAAGGTTGGAAACTAGAGCTCCAGAGAATGAATCATGGTAAACTAAATATGCACAGCAACCGTAAGCTTTTTCGGAACTGTCCGCGAACACATGGAGGAAAAAGAATGCATTAGAATGAGAGCTGATTAAATTCCTGGGAATTTCAATAAGGGAAAGATCCAGCAAATTGCTGCGAAACGAGAGCCAACGATTCAGAAAAGATAGGGGGACAATGTCATCCCATTCACATTTAAGCGACCACAGCTCTTGCTTGAAGAGTTTGGCTATAACGATAACTGGGGCAAGAAATTGAAGCGGATCAAAAATTTTTGCAATTTCAGAGAGGATTTGTCTTTTTGTATTAGGAAGCTCTTCTGCGAGCGTAACTTTATAGATAAGAGTGTCAGTGCTAGTGCACCAATGAACTCCTAAAGTTTTTATAGATTCGGAGTTTCCACAAATTTCGACAGAAGAGGGATCTACGTCTTCGATGGGAAATTGGGCGAGAAACTCAGGGGAGTTGGAGTTCCACTTATGAAGTGGGAAACCTCCATTCCTTAGTAATGCTTGAAGTTCTAAAGACACAAAAGAAGCTTCCTCCAAAGTAGAGAAGGACTGCAAGTAATCGTCAACATAGAATGACGCAGTTAATGCTTCAGAGGCTTTGGGGTTAAATAAATGACCATCTTGTGAGGCTAGCAAGTGTAGGGATCGGATAGCAAGGAAAGCAGAAGGTTTTAAGCCATAAGTAACCGTTTTCAAGCGAAATACCTTAATGGGCTTATTGATTTCATCACGCCACAAGATTCTTTGAAGATCTCGTTGTTCTGGTTGAATTAACACTTGACGGTACATCTGTTTTATATCGGCTATGACAGCTATGGGAAATAATCGAAAGTTTAAAAGTATGGCAGATAAATCTGATTGAATAGCAGGACCAGAATAAAGAGTGTCATTAAGGCTGTTGCCATTAACGTCGGGTGATGAACCATTGAAAACAACTCGGATTTTATCTTTTACAAGAGGGTTTTTCCACACAGGATGATGATTTAAATAAACCGTTTCAATTGGGGGGTGCAATTCATCATCGGATTTGTTAACAACCTCCATATGATCTAAGCTTTCATACTCATCCATGAACTCAGTGTACTGCTTTTTGACAAGGGGTTCCTTTTTGAATTTGCTCTCGATAGCAAAGAGAGCTTTTCGAGCTTTAGGCTGAGAGTTAATAAGTTTGGGGGGATTGTGTAATCTTGGCATTTGAACAATGAACCGGCCATCAGAAGAACGAGTGGTCGTGTTCAAAAAATGTTGCTCACAGAATTCGTTTTCTGTAGAAGTTATATTAGGAGAATCAACATTTTCAAGCCTCCAAAACTGTTCCAGATCAGTATTGGAGAAGTAACATTGCGATGCAGGTTGGGGTGAATAATGGGGAAGTTGCCCTGTGACAATCCATCCAAAATTAGTGTCTCTAGCGACCACGTTTGAGGATAGCTTGCGAACCTGTTTCCGAAGGCAGTTCCAAAAGACATTGGCACTAAAGAGTATGTCAATGGGATTTTGTATGTTAAACGAAGGATCGGCTAACCTTAAATGCGAGGGAATGTTTAACCCTGAAATATCAACCGAGTGAATAGGAGTGTCTTCTCCAATGCTATTGAGAATTAGACAATTAAGTTTAAAAAAGTTGTTTCTATGACAAATATCTCTTATGGTTAGTTTTGAAAATTGTAAAGCTTGCGATTTTGAGCTGTTGATGCCCGACACATTGATAGAAGTGGGGTTTACGGGTAGGCCTAGTTTTCTAATCAAGGAATTAGACACAAAATCATGAGTTGCAGCTGAATCTAGAAGGCCGCGTGCACGGACCCAGTTGCCAAAGTTATCCTGAACTTCAATTTGAACAGTAGACAACAATACTTGAGCACTGCGAATGGACTTAGCATTTTGAATGTATGATGAAGCATTAGAACTGTTAACACTATCATTTTTAGGAGAAGTGGATGCTGTTGATGACCTTGCCTGATCATGACGATGTAGCAAAGTATGATGAGCCTTTTCACAATGGTAACAAAGTCTTGTGGACTTACAATTAGAGGCAGAATGCGTGGGCGCTAGACAGTTGAAACAATGTTTATTTTGAGCAACTAGTTTTCGTCTGTCGTCGACTAACATTTCTTTAAAGGATTTACATAAGTATAGGGCATGGGAATCTTTACAAAGTATGCACTTTACAGGTTCGTTTAAACTTTTGCGAGGTTCGCTTTGCGTATTTAAAACAATAGAGCTAGCAACACGACGTTCACTAGACCTAGTTGGGTAACCAGTAGTGTTTGATTTGAATTTGGATGAGCTGAACCCTGATTTTTGGGTATTAGACGCTGAGCGTTCGCTTTTGGGTTTGATGGACATTAATTCAAATTTGGAACTAGGAGATGAAGGTTCGCTCTGATTAGCTAGCGCGGTTAAAAGTTGGCATCTAGCGTTTATGAAGGTGACTAAATGCTCGTAAGTATAGTCGTCTTCTTTAGAAAGTTCGATTTCCCAAGCTTTGAGGGTAGCAACATCAACTTGAGAAACCACTAAATGTATTAGGAAAGTATCCCAATAATTAGTAGGTTGATCTAATTGGGACAAAGCTTTTACGTGAGCTGTGTAGTGTCAACTAGAGTGCGCAGACTAGTGACGTCATTATGCTGTGACGCAGGTAGATTGAATAGAGCCCTTATGTGTCGTTGAATGCGTAACCGTAAATTTCCATATCTATCCTTTAATAAGTTAAAGGCAATGGAATAATTTTCGGCACGAAGAGGAAGTGCTTCGACCAACTGCAAAGCTTGACCTCGGAGGATAGATCTTAAATACTGAAACTTGTAAATGACTTGAATGTCTTCATTGTCGTGAACAAGGGAGCAAAATAATTCATAAAAAGAATCCCAAGCGGATTCATCTCCAGAAAAATGGGGCAAATCAATTTTCGGTAAAATTGGTTTGGGCTTGTGAGTACCCTCACGGAAAGAAGTTTGTGGTTCGTGAAGGGAACCAAGAACAGAAGCGTCCTTTTTCTGCTCCTCTTCGAGTTGGCGTATTATTTTGAAAGCAGAACCTATGCCTTCGTAATATTGGTTTTCTACTTCAACTCGATCTTCGGTTTGATTGAGCATGCAAGTTTCTATTTCAGTTTGGATGTTACAATAATTTTCGTAAGACCGTTCATAATCTCGTACGCGGTGTTTTAACAAGTCTAATTGAGCTTCTGAGGGATCTAGCTCTTTTATGTACTTTCTGAAACGGGTAATTTGTCCTTTGTAGGATGCTCGTTTAGAAGTAAGTTTTTCATCTTTATCCTTCTCAGTAGGAGCCATGTTATAAAATATAGATTGAAATGTAACTCACGATACTGTGGAACCTTGGAAATGCTGTCAAGCGGGCAGCAGCGAATGGGTAGAAAGCACGGGACCCACCAAAGAAGACAGGAGTGGTCTCGTTCCCTTTCACAGGCTTTGCACGATGTAATTATAGCTGAAAAATTCAAAGTAAATATTAATAATTTGCAGAATATTGCCAAATAGAAAAACTGAAAAAAAAAAAAGGACTCTCCAGGGTTTCTGGTACCAATCTTTGGGTAGATTATAGGCTAGGGAATAACCCACCCACCAAGGGAAGATGATTAAGAAAAGGAAATGGGTTTCGGACTGAAGAAAAAGGATAGAAAAATAGGAGGAGAGCCCCACAAAACTAATAAGCTTCACTTTAAACACACTTAAAGGCGATTGCCACAGAAACTTAACCTTCTGATATCTAAAATAGGTACGAGCTTGGTCGAGGCCAACGGGAACCGCAGCTAAGACTTGGGCGATTTGCAAGAGAGTGGCTTTAGTGTCTTTCCTCCCAAGCACGAATAAAAGTACTATAGGGAAGGGTGATGGTCTGGCCAGACAGAGAGCAAACGATTTATTGTATGTCTTCTCAAAGAAATTAGTTTTTTCGAAACGATTCGAAGAATGCCAATAGTTAATCAAGCTTGGTATTTTCAATTTTTTGAAGTTATAGAATTCCTGAAAAGAGCGACCAAGTGCTTCAAGGAAGGTGAGTGACGAAAAAATTATAACTTGGAAAGTAATTTTGGTAAGTGACCCAATGGTTGCATTTGGAAATGGCTAAGCCCTTACTCAGCGAGAGGCCGGCTAAAAGCTTAGACAAAAAAGAAACACTTATCTTTTGGGAAATTGACCATAAGTTTTCGGAGAGGATCTCCACAAGCAGGTAGCTGGCGTAGCGAGCTTTACTTGCCTTACTGGCCAATTAGAATTAGCTATTAAAGCTAAGAGAAGCTTTGACAAGATTACCACTAAGAGTTTTTGCTCAAATGCAACGAGTGGTGAAATCCCTATCAATAGATTTAAGGGCATCGAGTAGGGAGAGCCAAGGAGTACAGGACCTTGCTTAACCGTTGTATGGGAAAAGTGAGAATCCAAAAACAAATATTTAATTTATTTAACAATTCAAAGAAGCGTAACTTTAACAAATAAATATGTTCTATGTAGTTAACAATTTGGGGTCGCAGACCTCCAACAACGTTCAGAAATTGCTCCAGGCAAATGACAATTTTTGAGGTTTTTAAACCTTGTATTAAAATCTTGGTAAGATTTAATAAAATAGGCAAAATGGAATAATTAAAGTTTTAACATTTACAGGAGTACAAGTAGTGTACTATAAGAAACCTCTGAAAGGACATTCTAACGAGAATAACAACTTTGAAGATAACAAAATAGAAAACTTAAAGAATAAAAAGGAAGTTCCTACAACTTCTTATATTTAAACAGAATTACTTTATGAGAATTATACAAAGAGAGCAGGTCACTTACTGTGAACCTGAAAAGTTAATCAGAAGGAAAGTTCTAGACCTCCTATACTTTAAATAAGACTCGCAAGTTAAATGAGGCAGTTTTCATTTAGCGAGACCAAAACAAAATAACTCACTCAAGAGTTGAGAGAATTGTTTTTCCCTGCTTTTAAAGGGAGGAACAATGTAAGTTTAAAACGTGTGCTAGACACGTAATTATACAGAGATACTTAATGATAAACCAACAAAATTGGAAGGGCACTTCTTAGAATGACACCTCATTGGAACAGAACTAGATTAAAAGTTTATTGCAAATTGTTAGTAAGAGGTTTAGGAAAGAGAAATGGGAATTAAGGAAAATGTTCATGGCCTTATTTGAATATAAGCGGACGATCGCGACGCGGTAGAAAAGTTGAGCAAGCACTGGTTTTCACTATAGTTCATCGAAATATATGAAAAGTTCACTGTGTGGACACAAAGTTTATGGAAAAGAAAGTTATTGCAATGATGAAAATAACTGGTTTCACTAGATAAGTGAGAGTCTATTTCTTGCGAAAGTTGTAAATTACAATTAAATGCGCTATAGAAAATTCCCGCGGTGGACGAAACTTCACTATGTAGTAATTTAGAAGTAAGATAATTTAATTTTAAACAGAATTCTCACAGGTACGTGAGAAATACATGACGGCAGGACTTGTAGATTAAGTACGGAGTCTAGAAGGTTCCAGAACAATCTTAGCAGTAAAATGGGGCTAATGTAAATCCAGCGGAGGAATTAGTTTGTTGGATTATAGACAGCGGGTAATTAGATAATATCCCACGTAGTGAGAGGATTTCTCATTAGAATAGCTTAATAAAAGCTCTTTATGGTAAAGTCGGCTTATACAAGCGAAAGCTCAACATGGCAAATCCCACGAAGAATGATTATTGCCCCAGAATAAATACTTTCACACTGTCTATAAAGGTATCATTAAAAACACGTGGAAGTTAAAACCATGAAGATGAGGTTAAAACTTGAAGAAGGTACTTATCTTTGTTGCATGTCGAAGTGAAGTTCCTCACTGATGCTTAGAGTTCCAACATGGCGTGGAATTTAAAAAATGCCTCGTTAGGTCAGGAGGCTAGCTCTGGTTGAGCCTTAACTGATTGCTTCAACTGCCGACTAAGAAGTGAGACTTGCTCAATGAAGCACGGAAGGTCCTAGGAAGGGGAGAGAGTGGGGGTAGGAAACAAAAGGTATACATATCAGCATAACCAACTTATCATAAATAAATTTTCTTCTTGATGGATGATCTTCTAAGAATTTATAGTAGGCGATATTAGCGCAGCATGGTGGGTGAAACAGTAGATGTAGTCCTCTTGCTCAAGGAGAAAATAGCTGGCGATAGTAAAGATCTGGTGGCCAGATGGATATGTAAGTCCTCTTGCACGATAAGGGATTGAGAAGCTTCAGAGGTTCGCTACTAGATGACGCTAGGTGGGTCACAGAAGTTATATATCTGAAACATACTTATGCAGACGTCAGAGATTTGCCAACAAGGAGAAAACAGAAGATCACTGTTGGTGTTTGGCAAAGAGGAAGGAAGAAATAAACATGCAAGGAGCAGTAAACATTATATCTCAGGTACCGTGTATTCAAAGAATACACCATACTGGGGGGACAAACACCAACAGAGAGCAAATAAGCAGTTACACATTTGATGGCAGCGGAGCGATCAAAGACAGTGGTCTTGTGATCGGTCCATTTGTGGTCAAGATTCTGGCCACCCTGACTCTCCCATCTCTCCCAGGGTAACATTCGGTCACCCTACCAGAAATCCATACTGGGGGGGGGGGGGGGTGAGACATCCCTAACCAAGACCAAGTCCCCCACCTTAATGTCGGGACTGGAAAGAAACCACTTCTGTCTCCGTTGTAAGGAAGTTAGATATTCCAAGTTCCACCTTTTCCAAAAGGAATTACGGAGGGCTTCAAGTTTCCGCCAAGCGATAGGTAGATTAGAATCCCTGTAAGAATTGGGAAGAGGAGGAGGAGCAGAAAGAGAAGTGCCTATAAGGAAGTGACCAGGTGTAAGTGGAAGCAGGTCATCAGGGTCATTGGACAGCGGAGTTAAAGGTCGAGAATTAACAACACCTTCAATCAGAACAGACAGTGAATTGAATTCTTCGTAAGTCAGAATTCGATTACCTAAGACTTTTCTTAAATGACGTTTAGTGAGCTTTACGCAAGATTCCCACCTACCACCGTGATGAGGAGCGTAAGGAGGTATAAAGCGCCATTTGACACCCTTTGAGTAGGAAAACTTAGAAATTTGTTCCATGACAGGAGAGGAAGTAAGAGCTTTCTTCCACAGGGAAGCTGCGCCCTGAAAAGTGGAAGCGTTATCAGAGAACATCTCTGAAGGCACACCACGCCTAGCAGTGAAGCGAGAGACAGCTGATAGAAAATAAGAAGTAGAAGCATTCGTTACTAGTTCCAAGTGGATTGCGCCTGTAACCATGCAAACAAAGAGAGAAACATAAAGCTTACCAAACAATTTGCGTTTAGCTTCAGGAGAATTTCGTTGATATTGAAACGGACCCATATAGTCCACACCAGTTAAAGCAAATGGGCGTGTAGGAGAAGAGCGAAAAGAGGGCAGATCGCTCATTAATTGAGTATTGATTTTAGGTTTCGCTTTAAAGCAAGGAATGCACTTATGAATTACAGAAGAAACTTCATGAATTCCATTTATAATCCAGTACTTTTCCCTTAAAAGGCAAAGCAGAGTGCGTGTACCAACATGCAGATTACGATAATGAAAGTCACGTATAATTAAAGAAGTAACGTGATGTTTGGAAGGCAAAATAACGGGATGCTTTTTGTCCTCAGAGAGTAAAGATTGCGAGAGCCTTCCACCTACCCTGAGTAACCCATGGTCATCAAGGAACGGGGCTAAAGCACGAAGACGGCTGGATTTGGGAAGATCTCTTTTAGAAGAAAGCAAAGACAACTCAGAAGAAAAGGCTTCTTGCTGTTTCAGTTGTAAAACTTTAATGGTGGCGAGATTCAATTCATGATTGGAAAGGTGTGGCTTGGGGAGAAGAGGTTGATCAACCACAAAATATTTCCATCTAAGGAGATAGGCGATAATTCGTATTAATTTATGAAAAGAAGAATAGCGTGACAACAAAGGATAAGAAGCATTAGAAACCAGACACGAGGCAATAGAAAGAGGTACTTTAGCGTCAGGCAAGTTGGAGTTTGTAGTTGGAGGTTTAGCAGGCCATGAAGAAGAGTCTTTGATTAACCACGAGGGCCCATGCCAGTACAATTGGGAAGCTGCCAATTGAGAGGGTAAACAACCACGAGAGATAATGTCGGCTGGATTATCCGCACTGGGAACATGCCTCCATTGACATTCAGAAGAAAGAGTTTGAATTTTGGAAACCCTGTTTGCGACAAAAGTTTGCCAGTGAGAGGGGTTTTTAGCGATCCAAGAAAGGGTGATCATGGAATCGCTCCAGAGATAGATTTGCGAGAATTCGACTTTCAATACTTCACGTAATTTCTTGACAAGTTCTGCAGCCATGAGTGCAGCGCACAGTTCGAGCCTAGGCAAAGTGATAGTTTTAAGAGGAGCGACCTTCGATTTGGCGCAAACAAGGTTGGAAACTAGAGCTCCAGAGAATGAATCATGGTAAACTAAATATGCACAGCAACCGTAAGCTTTTTCGGAACTGTCCGCGAACACATGGAGGAAAAAGAATGCATTAGAATGAGAGCTGATTAAATTCCTGGGAATTTCAATAAGGGAAAGATCCAGCAAATTGCTGCGAAACGAGAGCCAACGATTCAGAAAAGATAGGGGGACAATGTCATCCCATTCACATTTAAGCGACCACAGCTCTTGCTTGAAGAGTTTGGCTATAACGATAACTGGGGCAAGAAATTGAAGCGGATCAAAAATTTTTGCAATTTCAGAGAGGATTTGTCTTTTTGTATTAGGAAGCTCTTCTGCGAGCGTAACTTTATAGATAAGAGTGTCAGTGCTAGTGCACCAATGAACTCCTAAAGTTTTTATAGATTCGGAGTTTCCACAAATTTCGACAGAAGAGGGATCTACGTCTTCGATGGGAAATTGGGCGAGAAACTCAGGGGAGTTGGAGTTCCACTTATGAAGTGGGAAACCTCCATTCCTTAGTAATGCTTGAAGTTCTAAAGACACAAAAGAAGCTTCCTCCAAAGTAGAGAAGGACTGCAAGTAATCGTCAACATAGAATGACGTAGTTAATGCTTCAGAGGCTTTGGGGTTAAATAAATGACCATCTTGTGAGGCTAGCAAGTGTAGGGATCGGATAGCAAGGAAAGCAGAAGGTTTTAAGCCATAAGTAACCGTTTTCAAGCGAAATACCTTAATGGGCTTATTGATTTCATCACGCCACAAGATTCTTTGAAGATCTCGTTGTTCTGGTTGAATTAACACTTGACGGTACATCTGTTTTATATCGGCTATGACAGCTATGGGAAATAATCGAAAGTTTAAAAGTATGGCAGATAAATCTGATTGAATAGCAGGACCAGAATAAAGAGTGTCATTAAGGCTGTTGCCATTAACGTCGGGTGATGAACCATTGAAAACAACTCGGATTTTATCTTTTACAAGAGGGTTTTTCCACACAGGATGATGATTTAAATAAACCGTTTCAATTGGGGGGTGCAATTCATCATCGGATTTGTTAACAACCTCCATATGATCTAAGCTTTCATACTCATCCATGAACTCAGTGTACTGCTTTTTGACAAGGGGTTCCTTTTTGAATTTGCTCTCGATAGCAAAGAGAGCTTTTCGAGCTTTAGGCTGAGAGTTAATAAGTTTGGGGGGATTGTGTAATCTTGGCATTTGAACAATGAACCGGCCATCAGAAGAACGAGTGGTCGTGTTCAAAAAATGTTGCTCACAGAATTCGTTTTCTGTAGAAGTTATATTAGGAGAATCAACATTTTCAAGCCTCCAAAACTGTTCCAGATCAGTATTGGAGAAGTAACATTGCGATGCAGGTTGGGGTGAATAATGGGGAAGTTGCCCTGTGACAATCCATCCAAAATTAGTGTCTCTAGCGACCACGTTTGAGGATAGCTTGCGAACCTGTTTCCGAAGGCAGTTCCAAAAGACATTGGCACTAAAGAGTATGTCAATGGGATTTTGTATGTTAAACGAAGGATCGGCTAACCTTAAATGCGAGGGAATGTTTAACCCTGAAATATCAACCGAGTGAATAGGAGTGTCTTCTCCAATGCTATTGAGAATTAGACAATTAAGTTTAAAAAAGTTGTTTCTATGACAAATATCTCTTATGGTTAGTTTTGAAAATTGTAAAGCTTGCGATTTTGAGCTGTTGATGCCCGACACATTGATAGAAGTGGGGTTTACGGGTAGGCCTAGTTTTCTAATCAAGGAATTAGACACAAAATCATGAGTTGCAGCTGAATCTAGAAGGCCGCGTGCACGGACCCAGTTGCCAAAGTTATCCTGAACTTCAATTTGAACAGTAGACAACAATACTTGAGCACTGCGAATGGACTTAGCATTTTGAATGTATGATGAAGCATTAGAACTGTTAACACTATCATTTTTAGGAGAAGTGGATGCTGTTGATGACCTTGCCTGATCATGACGATGTAGCAAAGTATGATGAGCCTTTTCACAATGGTAACAAAGTCTTGTGGACTTACAATTAGAGGCAGAATGCGTGGGCGCTAGACAGTTGAAACAATGTTTATTTTGAGCAACTAGTTTTCGTCTGTCGTCGACTAACATTTCTTTAAAGGATTTACATAAGTATAGGGCATGGGAATCTTTACAAAGTATGCACTTTACAGGTTCGTTTAAACTTTTGCGAGGTTCGCTTTGCGTATTTAAAACAATAGAGCTAGCAACACGACGTTCACTAGACCTAGTTGGGTAACCAGTAGTGTTTGATTTGAATTTGGATGAGCTGAACCCTGATTTTTGGGTATTAGACGCTGAGCGTTCGCTTTTGGGTTTGATGGACATTAATTCAAATTTGGAACTAGGAGATGAAGGTTCGCTCTGATTAGCTAGCGCGGTTAAAAGTTGGCATCTAGCGTTTATGAAGGTGACTAAAGCGTAAGTATAGTCGTCTTCTTTAGAAAGTTCGATTTCCCAAGCTTTGAGGGTAGCAACATCAACTTGAGAAACCACTAAATGTATTAGGAAAGTATCCCAATAATTAGTAGGTTGATCTAATTGGGACAAAGCTTTTACGTGAGCTGTGTAGTGTCAACTAGAGTGCGCAGACTAGTGACGTCATTATGCTGTGACGCAGGTAGATTGAATAGAGCCCTTATGTGTCGTTGAATGCGTAACCGTAAATTTCCATATCTATCCTTTAATAAGTTAAAGGCAATGGAATAATTTTCGGCACGAAGAGGAAGTGCTTCGACCAACTGCAAAGCTTGACCTCGGAGGATAGATCTTAAATACTGAAACTTGTAAATGACTTGAATGTCTTCATTGTCGTGAACAAGGGAGCAAAATAATTCATAAAAAGAATCCCAAGCGGATTCATCTCCAGAAAAATGGGGCAAATCAATTTTCGGTAAAATTGGTTTGGGCTTGTGAGTACCCTCACGGAAAGAAGTTTGTGGTTCGTGAAGGGAACCAAGAACAGAAGCGTCCTTTTTCTGCTCCTCTTCGAGTTGGCGTATTATTTTGAAAGCAGAACCTATGCCTTCGTAATATTGGTTTTCTACTTCAACTCGATCTTCGGTTTGATTGAGCATGCAAGTTTCTATTTCAGTTTGGATGTTACAATAATTTTCGTAAGACCGTTCATAATCTCGTACGCGGTGTTTTAACAAGTCTAATTGAGCTTCTGAGGGATCTAGCTCTTTTATGTACTTTCTGAAACGGGTAATTTGTCCTTTGTAGGATGCTCGTTTAGAAGTAAGTTTTTCATCTTTATCCTTCTCAGTAGGAGCCATGTTATAAAATATAGATTGAAATGTAACTCACGATACTGTGGAACCTTGGAAATGCTGTCAAGCGGGCAGCAGCGAATGGGTAGAAAGCACGGGACCCACCAAAGAAGACAGGAGTGGTCTCGTTCCCTTTCACAGGCTTTGCACGATGTAATTATAGCTGAAAAATTCAAAGTAAATATTAATAATTTGCAGAATATTGCCAAATAGAAAAACTGAAAAAAAAAAGGACTCTCCAGGGTTTCTGGTACCAATCTTTGGGTAGATTATAGGCTAGGGAATAACCCACCCACCAAGGGAAGATGATTAAGAAAAGGAAATGGGTTTCGGACTGAAGAAAAAGGATAGAAAAATAGGAGGAGAGCCCCACAAAACTAATAAGCTTCACTTTAAACACACTTAAAGGCGATTGCCACAGAAACTTAACCTTCTGATATCTAAAATAGGTACGAGCTTGGTCGAGGCCAACGGGAACCGCAGCTAAGACTTGGGCGATTTGCAAGAGAGTGGCTTTAGTGTCTTTCCTCCCAAGCACGAATAAAAGTACTATAGGGAAGGGTGATGGTCTGGCCAGACAGAGAGCAAACGATTTATTGTATGTCTTCTCAAAGAAATTAGTTTTTTCGAAACGATTCGAAGAATGCCAATAGTTAATCAAGCTTGGTATTTTCAATTTTTTGAAGTTATAGAATTCCTGAAAAGAGCGACCAAGTGCTTCAAGGAAGGTGAGTGACGAAAAAATTATAACTTGGAAAGTAATTTTGGTAAGTGACCCAATGGTTGCATTTGGAAATGGCTAAGCCCTTACTCAGCGAGAGGCCGGCTAAAAGCTTAGACAAAAAAGAAACACTTATCTTTTGGGAAATTGACCATAAGTTTTCGGAGAGGATCTCCACAAGCAGGTAGCTGGCGTAGCGAGCTTTACTTGCCTTACTGGCCAATTAGAATTAGCTATTAAAGCTAAGAGAAGCTTTGACAAGATTACCACTAAGAGTTTTTGCTCAAATGCAACGAGTGGTGAAATCCCTATCAATAGATTTAAGGGCATCGAGTAGGGAGAGCCAAGGAGTACAGGACCTTGCTTAACCGTTGTATGGGAAAAGTGAGAATCCAAAAACAAATATTTAATTTATTTAACAATTCAAAGAAGCGTAACTTTAACAAATAAATATGTTCTATGTAGTTAACAATTTGGGGTCGCAGACCTCCAACAACGTTCAGAAATTGCTCCAGGCAAATGACAATTTTTGAGGTTTTTAAACCTTGTATTAAAATCTTGGTAAGATTTAATAAAATAGGCAAAATGGAATAATTAAAGTTTTAACATTTACAGGAGTACAAGTAGTGTACTATAAGAAACCTCTGAAAGGACATTCTAACGAGAATAACAACTTTGAAGATAACAAAATAGAAAACTTAAAGAATAAAAAGGAAGTTCCTACAACTTCTTATATTTAAACAGAATTACTTTATGAGAATTATACAAAGAGAGCAGGTCACTTACTGTGAACCTGAAAAGTTAATCAGAAGGAAAGTTCTAGACCTCCTATACTTTAAATAAGACTCGCAAGTTAAATGAGGCAGTTTTCATTTAGCGAGACCAAAACAAAATAACTCACTCAAGAGTTGAGAGAATTGTTTTTCCCTGCTTTTAAAGGGAGGAACAATGTAAGTTTAAAACGTGTGCTAGACACGTAATTATACAGAGATACTTAATGATAAACCAACAAAATTGGAAGGGCACTTCTTAGAATGACACCTCATTGGAACAGAACTAGATTAAAAGTTTATTGCAAATTGTTAGTAAGAGGTTTAGGAAAGAGAAATGGGAATTAAGGAAAATGTTCATGGCCTTATTTGAATATAAGCGGACGATCGCGACGCGGTAGAAAAGTTGAGCAAGCACTGGTTTTCACTATAGTTCATCGAAATATATGAAAAGTTCACTGTGTGGACACAAAGTTTATGGAAAAGAAAGTTATTGCAATGATGAAAATAACTGGTTTCACTAGATAAGTGAGAGTCTATTTCTTGCGAAAGTTGTAAATTACAATTAAATGCGCTATAGAAAATTCCCGCGGTGGACGAAACTTCACTATGTAGTAATTTAGAAGTAAGATAATTCAATTTTAAACAGAATTCTCACAGGTACGTGAGAAATACATGACGGCAGGACTTGTAGATTAAGTACGGAGTCTAGAAGGTTCCAGAACAATCTTAGCAGTAAAATGGGGCTAATGTAAATCCAGCGGAGGAATTAGTTTGTTGGATTATAGACAGCGGGTAATTAGATAATATCCCACGTAGTGAGAGGATTTCTCATTAGAATAGCTTAATAAAAGCTCTTTATGGTAAAGTCGGCTTATACAAGCGAAAGCTCAACATGGCAAATCCCACGAAGAATGATTATTGCCCCAGAATAAATACTTTCACACTGTCTATAAAGGTATCATTAAAAACACGTGGAAGTTAAAACCATGAAGATGAGGTTAAAACTTGAAGAAGGTACTTATCTTTGTTGCATGTCGAAGTGAAGTTCCTCACTGATGCTTAGAGTTCCAACATGGCGTGGAATTTAAAAAATGCCTCGTTAGGTCAGGAGGCTAGCTCTGGTTGAGCCTTAACTGATTGCTTCAACTGCCGACTAAGAAGTGAGACTTGCTCAATGAAGCACGGAAGGTCCTAGGAAGGGGAGAGAGTGGGGGTAGGAAACAAAAGGTATACATATCAGCATAACCAACTTATCATAAATAAATTTTCTTCTTGATGGATGATCTTCTAAGAATTTATAGTAGGCGATATTAGCGCAGCATGGTGGGTGAAACAGTAGATGTAGTCCTCTTGCTCAAGGAGAAAATAGCTGGCGATAGTAAAGATCTGGTGGCCAGATGGATATGTAAGTCCTCTTGCACGATGAGGGATTGAGAAGCTTCAGAGGTTCGCTACTAGATGACGCTAGGTGGGTCACAGAAGTTATATATCTGAAACATACTTATGCAGACGTAAGAGATTTGCCAACAAGGAGAAAACAGAAGATCACTGTTGGTGTTTGGCAAATAGGAAGGAAGAAATAAACATGCAAGGAGCAGTAAACATTATATCTCAGGTACCGTGTATTCAAAGAATACATCACCCACCTCTCTCCACTCCTAATGCAAAATGAGCATGTAAAACACAAATTGGAAAATCCATGTCTATATTGACAAAATAGAAAAAACATTAAACAGAAATTTTAAAAACTGTAAATGGCAATTTGGTAAATTGACAAATGTGTAAACAACAAATTGGAAAATCCATGTTTCTATATCATGAAATTGGAAAATCTTTAAACTGACATTTTAAAAATCGTAAATGGTAAATTGTGAAATTGATAAATGTGTAAACAACAAAATGCAAAATCCATGTTTCCATATTATGAAATTGAAAAACTTAAAATTGACATTAACAAAACTGAAAATGGGAAATTGAAAAATTGACAAATGTGTAAACAACAAATTAAAAAAAATACCCGGTTGGGGTAGTGATCATGTTGTACCGTAGCCTATAAGACTAGCATAAGGATAGTTGAATGTGCCCTTATATACTTTGTGTATGTGCATTAGCCTTTGGATTAGCTTAAGTTAGGTTTGGTAAAGTTAGGTTTGGTGAGGTTAGGTATGTGATCTTGTAGTTTACTCTTTTCGGAAAATGTAAAATCTAAAATAAAAAATCTTAAATTTAAAATGTAAAATCTAAAAAACTAAAATCAAAAATACAAAAAAATCAAAAATGTAAAATCGAAAAAATGTAAAACGAAAAAATCAAAAATCTAAAATTTTAAAATGTAAAATGTTAAAATGTTAAATCCAAAATCTTTAAATGAGATTCTCTGGGTTGGGTTATGTTAGGTTACGTTAAGTTAGGTTAGGTTAGGTTATAACTTAGTTTATTATGTGTGCTCTCACATTTGCTCTCACATTTGCTCTGACTTTGAAGTTAGGTTAGGTTAGGTTAGGTTAGGCTCGGTTAGGTGAAGTTGGGTTAGGCAGAATGGCTGCGGTATTTATCAAACGCCAGCTCCTGTCAGTTTTGCCTCACAAGGCTGAGTGTACCCCGTTCCACTCCTGAGACCTGAAATTAAATTTCTTGGCAGAGCCGGGGATTCGAACCTCAGGAATGACCGCCAAGAATGCTAGCCACTACACCAAGAAGTGGACAATATAAGGCTGGTCTTGATTTTACACGACCAATCAATAATTACTCTCTTTTGAGAGTGCTTCGGAAAATTAATTAATGTATTTGAATGAATGACGGCGTGGATCACTGGATCTCATCTTTCGGATGCTCGTTTTAATAAAGACAAGACTGACCATGAGTTAGCTAAGAACATGAATAAAAACAGAAGACCATCTAACAATCAAAGAATAGAGGCACAAACATATTCCCCCTTGTTGATTGAATGCAATCAATAAATAACTGTACACTGAAACTGAGGAAGGTTACTTGCAATTTCCTCTCTATGTTGCTGTAATGTTATAAATTGATGAAGGTGTTGCAGCTCCTTGTTAGCTCCAATGAATCAAGTAGCATTATCACTGTAAATATCCGGAGGTTTGCCTCTTCTGGCAATGAACCGGCGTAATGCTGCTAGGACTGCATCTGTGATAAGACGGCTGACTATTTATAGATGCACAGCCTTAGGTGCAAAACAAACAAATAATGCAATGTATGCTTTAAGTCGAATGTTACTTCTCTTATTAAGAGGGCGGATTAAGATTGGACCCCCATAGTCAATGCCACAGACACTGAATGGACGTGATGCTTGAACTCGTTGCTTGGGGTAGTTTGCCATGAGCTGATGCATGGTTGCTCTCCTTAATTTATGACATATTAGGCACTAGTGATCTTGCTGTATGGCTATTTTTCTACCATTTAAAATTCAATAACATTCACGAATGGATGCTATCAGTAATCCTGGTCCCGCATGGGCTTGCTGTAGTTGTTCATGTTTGACAATAAGTGATGTCAGATGATGCTTGGATGGAAATAATACTTGATGTTTTGTAGAAAATGGTAATGATGTGTTTTTCAACCTACTCTGAGTATGTTGTCTTGTAAAAATAGACATAGATTTTTTAGCTGGCTCTTTTTGGATACAGCACCTCGTTTCTGTAAATCTTTGATTTCTTCACTGAATGATTCTGCCTAAGCTATGCGAATGCATGTATTCAATGACTTCTGAAGTTCTTGAACTGATAAAGGTCCAGTCTTTTGCAGTAGGCAAGAACTCTTTGCAATCTTGTTAATGATGAAAATCCAGTAATGATGTCAGTGTGTTCAGTGATAAGTAATGTAACTACTACTCGTTCTTCCAATGTGGTTTGGTAATTCTCATCAATCGTGGTCTGAGGAATGTTGCATTTAGATTCTGATAAATATAATGGACCTGACCACCATAGTGTAGATTGCTGCTACTCTTGAGGCTTAACTCCTCGGGAAATTAAGTCTGCAGGATTTTCTTGAGATGATACATGATGCCAATTTTCTACATTTTTTAATTGCTGAATTTCTGATACTCTGTTGGCTACAAATGTTTTCCAACGTGATGAAGGGGAAGCCAACCATGACATGACTACTGTAGAATCTGTCCATAAATAGGTTTCATTAATTTCTATATTGTTGTACCCCTAGGGTACGCTACCCCCATCCCCTAAGCAAAATCTCCAAAACACCAAAATTAAAAACTTTAATCTAAAAACCTATAAATTACAACTTATAAATTACATGACTGATAATCAGCACACACATGAACTCAAGTAGCCTCCTAGCCCAGGCAATGACCCGGGAAAGGTGCACGACTCGGTAGGCATGTAAGGATTCCGCCGACCGAGCACAAAAAAGGTATAAGAACACCAGAGGTCAGGCACCCAGGATCAATCAGTCATCATTCGATCACTTGATCACTCCATCTGTGTTAGTGCACCGACGTGACGAACCTCTGCTGACGGCTGGACGGGTAAGTGTCTTAAGCGATCGCCACACTCACCACCACACACTACACTCACCTCCCCCTGTGCTTGGACTGTGATTATCTTTATTAATTATTATTTGAACTGCTAGCTCTATCAGTGTACCTCCAGATCGAGGTACACATTAAATTCAGAAACATTAGAAGTCACTGGTCTTATTCTTTTATTTATTTAGTTAGTAAGTTCCTACCCTATTAGTTTCCTCTTTAGGTAGGACTTAGAATTAGCCTTACTGTGTACTTGATTAATTGCTTCTTGTAGTCAGCTGAGCACGGTTGCTCCAAGCTGACACTAGCGAATTCTCCGTATACTCGCTTGCGTACGACTCACTGTAGACCGCGTGGCGCATCTGTTGCGCTCTGTGTAATAACCTAATAGCTCTTGTAAACTACCCCTTCATCTAGAAGTACCCCGTCAAACAGTACATTGGGGAGTTCTCCTTGATGATCGCACTGTCGATCTCCATTCATAAAACACTCCCTACCTCTTACAGTACTTGCCAAACTCGCCCCCTATTTTACACTAGTTTCACCCCCTAGATTAGTTATTTGTACAGGCATCCCTCACAGGAACCTTACAAATTGGTAGAGGGGCCGGGTACCGCGAAGTTGTAGTAAAACAACGTCAGAGGGGTTCAGACAACGAACGTCCGCGGAAAAGATACCTAAGACCTCGTACTAGCCAAGCAAACGCCACCCAAATTTGGAAAAAAATTGAGACAAGGGTTAGATAAAATCTTTAGACCCAACCCAAGCCCTCCCCGATAGATAATACATTTTTAAACGCCACCCTTACCTAGTCACACACAGTTCATATCCCCATAGATACGCCCTTACAGAAGGACGTACAGTAGAAATTCATGCTTAAATTTCAAGAGCCTAGTAAGGTCAGGCGTGTGTTAAGAGACACAGCACACACCCTAGCCGCTGCCACCAGACCCCTACGCCCTAAAATCCTGGTTAAGAACCCTGACCTAATAACAGAAAATAACGTAGGCCAATTACTTAGCGAACATGAGGACGCAGTTATACAAATTAAACTCAAATACCCAAAGGCAATCAGATAACGTCCCACCACACGAGCACAGACACAGAACGCTCAACAGTCGCCCCCAAATAACGGTGATAGTGACGACTTAACCCCCACATTACCACACGCTTTATTACAACACCTTCGTGACACGCAGCAGACCTACAACAGGTTGCAGGTCCTGTTACAACAGTTAGACGGAATTCCACACAATTCCTCAAAAAACGGGAAACTATTTGCAGATATAATCACCATTGCATTAACTCTAGGCGGACAGATTGACAAGGCGCTTTCCGCACTGCAGGAGGTTAATATTGAGCACAATTTGTCGCTGGATAATATCCAGGGTACGGAGCAATTTAATCCTCAGGACGCTCCACACTCTACCCCTAACCACCCAGGCACCTCCCGAAGCGGGAATACCTATATCACACCAATTCAAGTTCACCACCAACCCCCAAACCACGCACACTCTCACGTTGCATTACAGAACGGCGACTTAGATTCCCCAGTTGAGCGTACCCCCTTATCTACCCCCAACACTTCATACAGCGCGGACATGGCAATGCCTACGAAGTATCCAATGATACAACCCAACAAATACACTGGTGATAAGTAGGACCCCGAGGAATATCTGAGAGCCTTCAATCGAACGGCTAAGATTAATGGTTGGACAGCTGAGGATAAAAAACGCCTCTTACCAGCCTACCTCACTAAATCGGCCCTCACATGGTATGAACTCCATGAAGCCACCTTGGCCGATGCCATGTGGGAACAATTTTCAGCTGCCCTCGTCAATACATTTCAGTTGACACCTGAAGAGGATGATTTGTACGACAAAATCCGCGCTCACACACAAGGTCCCACGGAAGGCACACAGGCGTACATTAATGCCAAATTATTAATGTGCGAAAGATACAATAGGGACATGCCAGACAAGCAAAAAGTATGGCTCCTTATGCAAGGTATGCGCCCTACCTTAGTGGACAAGCTATGTACACTGCAAAGCAACACAGTGATTGAATTGCAGGCAAACATTAAATCCATAGAAGAGGGCAATAAGATGACACAAAAAGCCTTGGATCAGCACATCCGTACAGATAACGGGGATTTGCATCAACAGATCCGCGATCTGACTAAACAGATGCGGGAGATGCAGATTACGGCCATCCACGCTAGCCCTAAAGCTCGCCCTCGGAGGGATGAACATAGGGATAAATGGCGATTACCAAGGGGAGATCAACAGGGTCAGGGTAAACCCACCCACACCCACTGGCGCAATTCACCTCCGGTAAGAGAGGCGAATTATTATTCGCAATACCAGGAGGAAGTGCCACGCCGTAACGAGTCCCATCCCTTTCCGCAGACACAGTATCTGGCAAATACTCGCCCACGCGGCAATCCATCCCCAGACCACACACCAAACCGTCATCCCCAATATAGGGACGACCGAAACTGGCACCGTAACCAGAACGCCAGATATACACAACCACCCAATGCCCCTCAATATCGTCGGCCAAACAATCCCCCGCAGCAGGAGCGGTATGAGCCTCAATATGAAAGGCCTCCCCCAGTATACCCTCAATACGTCCCTGTCCAAAGAGAAAGAGGACCGGAGGACTATCCGCTGCCCGACCACCCTCCACGGGATTCACGAAGGCGATCACCCTCGCGTGATAGACGCGGCATACTCCCCAACCCCCAATATCAGCCCCGGCCAAACAACTGGCGAAACGAGGCGCCCAGGGGACAGCCTCGTTATACAGACAACAGAGGTTATTCTCAGCCAAAAAACTTTTAGCTAGGGAAGGGCCAGCACCCACACAATCGGATAACCCTTCCCCGATAACCAATAATCATTCAAGTCAACACTCGCAAAGCAATTCCCCTGTTAGAGCCAGTAAGCCGAAAGTCCCCCCAACTTTCGCCCGCCAGAATACAGAGCAGGAAACCCCTCCCCGATCGCAGCTCCAGGAACATACGGTCAAAGGGGACGGTAATTGCCTTTTTAGAGCACTTAGTTTCCTGCTCCATAAAACTGAGGACCAGCATAAATAGCTCAGAACACAGCTGGTCATGTATGTCATGGTACACTGGAACGAATACAAGTATTTCCTCGCCGACGGTAATGATGCCTTATTCCCCAATAAATATGCATATGGGGATTATATGCACTGAGATGGCACTTACGCAGGTGCAACAGAGGTTACCGCCCTAGGCCACATCCTTAAGACAAACATCCATGTCTACACACTGGACAAGATGGAACCAACTTTTTCTACCGTATGATATGACAAAAACCTACACCTTCTGTTCACGGGTAATCCGAATGCGGGTCACTACAGCCCTCTCACTAACACATCACCTCACAAACCTCAACCATCCGCCCCTCAGATTGGGAAGAAGCGCACTAAGGGCATATTAAAAAACAGTAATAATGTTACGCCCCCTCAAGACGTTTCCACAAACAGCGTAGTTAAGGTACCCGTGGTACGCCCACCCACATTGATTCCACCCGTGGACACAAGCGGCCCGACCACTAAACCAGGTGCCACAAAGCCGGTGACTAGTATCGCCACTGGCACAAATAAGTTACTTTCACAGAAAGCCGGCTGTAAACCCACAACCACTCACACAAACCGGCCCTTTAGGACACCCCTGCCGAGACCAGGACTAACATCACGGGACAGTAAACATAATTCTAGATATTTATCGAGCCACCGAAAGCTCAAGAGAAAGCTTAGGACAATACACATGGCAGATAGGCATGACACAGCTGAAGTGCGAATCCCAGTTTCACGGGACTCAGCAAAGAGTGTCAGGTTCAGTGATCAGGCCACAACACCGCGTTTGCTCAACACAAGTAACAAACCGGAAGAACACACAGCCTCGCAGGATGCGATAGAAGGCGATAAAAATAAATCACCGTCCAAAAATCCCCCGATTCCAGTAATAACATACACTCTTAACAACATGTATACTGCACAAGATGGACACAATATCACAGCCCTCTCTAGCCCGGCCAAAATTAACGGGTACCAAATTCAAATTTTAATTGATACCGGGTCAGCTATTTGCTGTGTAAGCAGTAAATACATTAACAGCGAGCGCATACATAGGATGCCTATCAACACTTTCCTGGTGGCTGCTAATTCACAAACCATTTCATGCTTAGGCATTACCGATGTACATTTACAGATAGGCTCCTTTGAAACTAGCTTTCCCATGTTCGTATTTAGGGATCTTTCCGTCCCGGGCATCATCGGCACGAACTTTCTTGCCAAGTTCGAAGCCAACATTAGCTTTGTCACTAATAACATACGATTAGTGAACGGAGACCTTATTACCACACACCCAATAACGTACGCCCGGAACACATACAATCCACGAGCGCAGCGAGACACGCGAGCGCACCAGGTCTCTCCGTTGATTACCATAGTACCGCCAACGAACACAAGTGCTGACACAGACACACCCGCCACTGGGGAAACACAGTCACTAACCCCAGAGCAGAATACACAGCTTGAAAATCTATTACAAGAATATCAGGATATTTTTGCCCATTCCCTTGCAGATTTAGAGGTGATCGACTTAATTCACCACCGTGTTGAATTAACCAGTGATGCTCCCGTTCACCAGGCACCTTACAAAGTTAGCGCCAAAGAGAGACAAGCCATAGAGACACAAATTCAGGAGATGCTGGAAGCCGGCATCATCCACCCTATCGTGTCCAACTATAGTGCACCGGTACTCCTTACCCGAAAACCTGATGGTTCCCATAGGTTTTGCACAGATTATCGGCGCCTTAATAGACTCATTAAGGGTGAAAATTACCCGCTACCGCGCACAGACACTTATCTAGAGACCTTAAGCGGAGCTAATTATTTCTCGATAATGGACTGTTATTCCGGATTTTACTCAATCCCTGTCTATAAACCCAGATAGGCATAAGTTGGCATTTGTCACCGAAAACGGCCTCTACGGTTACGCCGTCATGCCCATGGGTTTAAAGAATGCCAGTCAAACATTCCAGAAATTGGTAGACAAGGCATTCGCAGGCCTCAAATACCGCTCGGTATTAACCTACATAGATGACATAACAGTCTTCTCACAAACCTTCGAAGAACACATTATACACTTGACCGAAGCTTTTGACAGGATTAGGCATGCTAAATTAAAGCTAAAACCATCCAAATGTCAATTTGCAAAAACGAAGGTCCACATTCTCGGTCACATTGTCAGCCGCGATGGCATCACACCTGACCCTGCCGAAATCGCCGCCATTACCGACATTACAATGCCGGAAAACATTAAAAAGTTACGTTCTTTTATGGGTCTCGCGAGTTATTATCGTCGATTCATTCACGGATTTGCACAGATAGCTAACCCCTTCACCGAGCTTACACACGAGAAAACACCCTTTATAGTTACAGAAATACATAGAGAGGTTTCAATAAACTTAAACACTTACTCACTACACCGCCCCTGCTCCAGCATTTTCAGGAAGGTAGACCCACCTTCGTACACGTGGATGCAAGTCAATTTGGCATCGGGGCAGCCCTATTACAAGAAGCCGACGATGGCAAACAACACCCGATTACATACGCTAGCCGAAAACTTACACCGGTAGAAACTAGATATTCCGCGACCGAAAGAGAGATGCTTGCATTCTCTTGGGCCGTAAATTACTTCCGAACATACCTGTATGGTATACACATTAATTACGGATCACGCCAGCCTTCTTTACAGGGATAAATTTAAAAATCCCAATTCCCGGCTTAACAGATTTATATTTAAATTGTATGATTACACATTTGAGGTTAAACATAAGAAAGGTAAGGCACACCTTGATGCAGACGGTCTCTCGAGACTACCTGTACTCGAACCACCAGACGAGGATAGTAATCATGCTTGGGATTCTTTACCCACATTTGCTGTCACTCACATTGATATAAAACAGGAGCAAGTAAACGATCCCCAATTGGGGCAAATTAGAATAGCTCTACAGGATCGCGACCAGGTAGATAGTAAAACTGCCCGCTTATCACGTAGATTTTTTACCGATAAGGACGATATCCTTAGGTGCAAACCCACGGCCACACATGACGTCACACCCGTTGCCCTTCCCACTACACTCCGAAACCACGTAATGACGGAATATCACTGTCCACCCCTTAACGGCGCACATTTTGGAGTTCATAAAACATATTTGCGCATTCGCAATAAATATTACTGGGAAAATATGAAAAATTATATTACAGAGTTCATTAAAACTTGTCACACATGCCAGAGATACAAACACCGCCCTGGTAAACCCCATGGATTACTCCACCCCATCCCAGTAGGTGAACTTTTCCACCGCATAGGTATTGACGTAAAGGGTCCAATTACAACATCAGACAAAGTTAATAAATACATATTGGTAGCAACCGAATACCTCACCCGATACATCATCACCAAAGCGGTCCCAAAAGCTAACGCACATCAAATTGCTGAGTTCCTCATGGAAATAATTACCAAGTACGGTATTTTCCACACATTATTATCCGACAGAGGTACAGTTTTTACGTCAAATGTCATTACACAGCTCCTTAAATTGCTTCAAATTAATGCCTACACAACCACTAGTTTCAGCCCTCAGACGAATGGGTTAACTGAGGCTATGAACAAAATCCTTGGCAGCGCGATAGCCCGTTTTACTAACGACAAGAGCACGGACTGGGATAATTACCTCCCATCAGTAACATTTAGTTACAGCACATCCGTGTCGCAGGCGACCAAACACACCCCGCATTTTCTCTTACATGGATACCAACCGCGTAGTCCGATCGACAATATTTACATCCCACAGGACACACTCCCTAGCAACGCTGAAAGGTTGCAATACTGATGCACAGCCCGTGATACCGCGCGACATAATATCCGCACCTCACAAAACAGGCAGAAAATAACATATTATAAAGCTCACAGACACCAGAAATACAAACCCGGACAGCTCATTATGATATGGTCACTCACTCGCATTAAGAACGTGTCCGAATTCCTAATCCCGAAATGGACAGGTCCGTTTAGAATGCAGAGAAAAATTTCGGACCTAAACTACCTTGTCAACATTCGGCACAACCACAAAAGTATTAAAGATACGGTTCATGTACGGCGTATGAAACCATACCATTCACGAAAAACCACCCCCACGCTTCAACCCCCCGCGGCTAAGAAACGAAAGCGTTAGATCATCAGCGTCAGGGGGAAAAACATATTTTCCCCACAGACAGTTGGAACCCAGGAACGTATAAATTAAAACAAGCGCCCTACGCGCTATGGCATTTAGTAGCCATGCTCACAACTGGCAATCGCCGGCAACTCCCAACACTGCATGATACGAGGATTAATTATAAGTTGCATGTTTAGTTA
This sequence comes from Meconema thalassinum, assembly GCA_946902985.2. NCBI lineage: Eukaryota > Metazoa > Arthropoda > Insecta > Orthoptera > Tettigoniidae > Meconema > Meconema thalassinum. The sequence goes on from OX336398.1 coordinate 212,198,464, forward strand.
TAAGAGGTATAATAAGGTACATCAGGTTATATTTCTTGTGTAATATGTCTTTGTAAAAATAATGAATTTTGTTAACATACACTAGCTGCAAATAGAACACGGCTAGATACATATTTAGCAGTACATATGCCCTACACTTCCCATAGGTTCCCATAGACAAAATACGCCAAATAAACCTTGGCAATAGCGCCAAGTATAATGTGGCATCTGGTAACCACAGTCAGAAATAGTGGTCACCACCAATCCCGATTTGGACCCACAACATAATTAGTCTTTGATTATAAAATTCCACATAGGAGATACCGACATAATATCCTTGATAATAATTATACATTTATAATATGTAAAGTGCATAAATGTTTTTGCAGACAATACATTGTAGACAGAATCTTGCACATGTCATATACAGTGCACGGCAAACGAGGTCGAGCCTCTGTCGTAACAGGCAGAGGTAACAAGAAACGGAACGCGCCGTCAGCGATACACGGTCACTGCCCAGCAACACTGATTTCCGCTAAGTCACGTAGAATACCACACTCACACATGGCCGTGCGATACAAAGGGTCATTTACCCACATGAAGGCCACATGGCAAACCCCAGAAGGATTCCTTTATTATAGGAAAATGTCTACACAATTCACATTAATACAAATTCATAAATAGCGCACATTTTTTTACCTAATTATTCGCATTTAGATTTTCACATACATGGTCACGACCATTAAGCGACGATGACCAATTCCGATAGATGTAATACATGTTAGCCAATTCCATATATATCCCATAACACTATAGGAAATAACACTCCCATAGATAATGACCATTTCTAGGAGATAAATACACAATATTTTACTTGCACAATTTTAGAAAGTGCACGGATACCAACAGTCGCCCCATATTAAGGAGGGATAACAGGCCGATACACTACATTGTCACAGAATAGGCCAATAAAGTAGTACATAGGGCCTAATATACTACATTACAGTACATTAATACGATTTCTCTAACGTACGCCATTATTCCCGTGATAGCGAAAGCACAGACAATACAATAACACAGGTTAGCCGCAGTGCATACACACGATGAACACAAGTTAGCGGCATTTCTAGGATGAAACGCAATACTTCTACACTCAAGCAGGTGAACGACATTTCGCACAGGCATAACAGTAGACACACAATAACACAGGTTAGCGAATTTCACTGCCAATGAAGAGTAATACTTATAACAGAATATAGCAATAATTAGTATCATTCCGCACACAATTGCGATAGTACACAGGTGGATTATTACCACCACAGCCAATAGGAAGTGACACAATAACACAGGTTATTATACCGTCACAGCAAACCCCATATACAGGTCAGCTGAACACACCGTTAGGTAACACTGGGAAAGAAGTGGACGTATACTTACGCGTAATACATATTATCCAATACACTGTAATCCACAAGATGTTTTTAATCATAAATATCAATTCACTTCACACAGGCTACTTAGTAAGGCAGCCTCCACGCAGACACTCAGTCGTGTTCTGCAGGCAATGCGGATGCTTGCGTCCACAGATTACCGACACCCGAGACGACAGTACTCCACAACTCACGTGTTATACGCAGTGCTTCTGACGTCAACACATACTCTGTTCCACATCTTTTTACACTTATAGGGGATCTTTTAAATATCCATTTTTTCTAGATCAAAGTGGAATTGACCACCAAGTACCGTCGTAAAGACAGACAAAATGAACAGTTTTCATACAAAGCAAAATACTATCATTAGTCGACGGAGTAGGGAAATCATTTGAATTACAACTCTAAATAATAATCATCACATCATATTAGTCTACGACCGACTGGACGGCTAGATAAATTCTAGACGCTTGGGGCCATTCCTCTCACAGTCAACGTATGAACCCATCTATCATCCATATGCTAAGTACAAGCTGTTCGTAATTGTCTACTTGATGACGAAATGATAATCATAATTATATAAAATACTTTAATATTTTCAAAAATGCCACAAGGCTCCAAGAGGACCACAAATCCTTGCATAGATCCCCTCTAATTTACATCTACACAATAGATAAACAATTATCATTACGATCATCAGTTGGCCATAGTAAATTTACATATTTTCATTTTGAGGCAACGTGATACGACATGGCACATACATATATGTATGTCCATTAGTAACACAATAACGCCATGGCCCATAAATGTCCTACAGTAGACCTAAGGCGTGAGGAAGTCTAAAGCAGGTGTGTGCCTACTTTCCTGGGTCAAAACACTATAGGATAGATATCAGCCGTGAGCGTATGGACGTAAACATATTCGGCAATAAATACGTTAAATGGTCAATAGCTATTCTACGTTTTCCTAAGGCGTAAAAAGTCAACAGCAGGTGTTAGCCTACCCTCCTGGGATTACGATAAGGAATGAGTATCGACCATAGACGTAATCATGCCCAATTTCATAGATAATGATTAGTAAAGGCCCGATGATTTTATTTAATATAAAACGAATAAATATACACTTGATTTCACAAACAGAATATACAAAATAGGAATACGTCACATTTACACAAACACATCCGGTCAAGAGAATACATTATATAATTCTCACTGCCATACAGCAGAATGCCCGATGAAGGTAGCCCATTATGCTCCTCCACGGACAATCAAACATGCGGAATGTAATAGTAACTGTGAATACACATATTGCTACACCCCGCCTTATTTTTCATTTTCCCGGAGTAGACAAGGGTAAACCACGGAAACATTTTTCCTACAGGGCAACACCCAATATTGATACACTCACAGGGAATCGCTACACGCGTAAACACATTCCCAGTACAAATTAGTACACTTTGTGAATTAAATACAGGGCAAATAAATATATATTATAGACGCCATTTTTAACTTTCCCACAAGAAGGGGAAATTAAACACAAAAACATTTATATATAGATGGGCACCCAGCATATTAATGCGCCCTGCATTATTTTTCATTTTCCCGGAGTAGAAAGTGCAAACCACTGAAACACTTTTCTACATAGTGTTACCTAGAATTTTTACAGCCACAGGAAGGCGACATATGCTTCCGGATATGTAAAACACACTCCAGTATACCACATATATACTGTACAAGAAACACATTAGTTATATACATATCGCTTGCCACACTTGGATACGATATAATGACAGCGTAATCTCACTAGGATTCCTCAATAAAATGACATGCGTAGTTTCCCAATATACAGACGGACAGCTAATGCCCTTTACCCCGATTACATAATACACCAGCTGTATACCTTAAAACGATGATAAACATTACATTACATACATTACACGTGCGTTTGACAGTTCATTTACGGAACAATAACAAAGCCCTCGTGATTGCAACCCACTCCTGCAGCTCAGGTCCAATCAGAATAGAGCTACGATAAACAAGACCTACTGCAGCCGGACAGCCAATCAAAGCTACAGGTCACGCCTCATACTGGCGATAGTTGATATCTCACATACACACACGTTATCACCAGACACGCCTCCCACGTGACGGGGAACTAGCGAGCAGCCATAATGAATTCAGGCCGCATTTCGCGTGCCAGATTCAAACGGCACTAGAAGAGAGACATCTAATTGTCAGATTACACTACACAAAGTAGGGTAAACAAATAATTTTATTTTGGTTCACCCCTATCATCCCTCAATACTTAACACCAGGATAGCATATTTTGCGGCCAAAAGCCAGTATTCGCGATGATTTTCACACAGCGCCGCGTCACACAAAATACACCATATTTTATCTCTTAGCGGGCTTTGATGCACTTTTGCCCTCAGATACACCCTTATATAGACACGCCATCAAATATAGGACAACACGAGCATGTCTCCGTGACCACATAGATATATAAATCCACGTCCCAATTAGGAGGTTTTTTTTGAGATACAGCGATATTATACAAAATACTATCTTTCAGAGTTAGACGCGCAGAGTTGTTTCAAGTGACAGCACGTTAATATAACCCCCGTGCATTTTACCCCTTTTGAAATCCATAACTAAAATTCCACACTTAGGGGTATTTATGGCCTTGTTTAACATATAAATGGCATATATATATACCATCCTCCCAGCTAATAAAATGGCAATACACACTTATGAATCCCCCTCATTCACATAGGGTGGAGAGTATATTATTTTTTTTGGCAGCGATCAGCCCCATTATAGGAGGGACTAACGCCACACATATAGTGCGCTGCAATATAACCTGGTTTAGAATACCTATACGTAGTATCTCTAAACAATATCTATAGAAAATATATCTAGACAGTATCTATAGGCAGTGTCTATAGACCATATCTCTAGACAGTAGATCTAGACAGAATTTATAGACAATATCTCTAGGCAATAGCTCTAGACAATATCTCTAGACAGTATCTCTAGACAGTATCTCTAGACAATACCTCTAATTAGGGGATTATACTATATCATAATAATAGATGACCAGTTTTTCAAGCTAGACTATATAGCTCATAAGTCTAGTACATATATTACGAGCATGAACAGCAGTCGCATATTATTAATATGGCGACAGGTGCCATATATTACGACTAGTGTGTCCAAGCCGCAAAGCACAGTTCCCTCCCAAGATACACATTAAACGCTATACAGATAACACTTGTACACTTCTCCCCTACTAATGCGAGGCACTTGGTAATCATGCAATTACCAGGGTGTACACCATGCCTTATCGCTCGTGGTTGTATGTTAATCAACATTCGGAACCTTAAAGCTAACAGCTAGCGTTCCAGGCTTAACCCGCTAACACAAGTGCATGCAATAATACATTTTTATCACCAATGTTTTCACCCTGCATGTTAATTAAAATCCTAAATGCTAACCTACATCCTTCAGCACGGTACCTAACAACCAACGCTGAACACCCAGATCCTACACAATAAAATCCTCACATACACCGGTCGAGAATTCCTACCAATTAACGTTTCCATACATCCCCATAGGACCACGATTCCTTGAACCTCTCTTACCATCCCGTTACCATCAATTAAAAACTTTTAACATACCTACAACTGCCCATTAACATGGGAATACCATTCCACATCCCTCACTTACCTACTAACATGTGAGAAGAAATAATACGCAGCTGATATTAGCTGGAAATCCGACAGACCAGGCGCAATGATAGTGCACCGTGCCACCACAATTGTCCCCCCCCCGTATAAGTACAACACCATAAAAACAACATCATACCGCTTGACACTTATTCTTCATGGTTTGCGCACGGAGATGCACTTAAATGGATGTGAGAATATTTTCCAGGTGAAAATAGATGTTGATGAATTGATAAATTGTACCCAGGACATGACATAACAACACTCCGACGTTGACGACCGACGAGAGGTCATAGTGGTGACGCGTTAGGGTAGGCAAGCGCCTGTATTGAAGGGAAGTACCTAGCCTGTCTCCCCTAAATACAGGGTCCGTTATACCATTTTTTATGCCCCAACGTCGTCTAAACTATACCCACGGACGGAGGTCTATTACTTCCTCCTTCCCAAGACGACCCCTAGGACTTAACGTTAGTTAGTAAGTAAGATTAAGTAGATGCTCTACAGCAGGAGCAAAGTCCTGCAGCGGCAGGTAAATAGGAAGAATATGAGTGATTATGAAGTGGAATAATGAATTAAGGGTATAAGGAAATAAGGAAATAAGGAGATAGTGACAGAATATGATAATGAAAGGGTACAAGGAAATAAGGAGGTAGTGACAGAATATGATAATAAAAGGATATAAGGAGATAAGAGAATGGTAACAGATTATAAGAAATGAAATGATACAATAATGACATGAAATACTGAAATAATGAAATAATGAACGATTCTCTCCCTGGCCGAGGTTACAGTTAAGTTACTACTGTGCCCCACGGAGAGGAATATACTGATATACATGAAACAATGAAATAATGAAACTACAATGAAATAATGAATCTACGATTCTCTCCCTGGCCGAGGTTACAGTTAAGTTACTACTGGGCCCCAGGGAGAGGAATATACTGGTATAGAAGAAATGATGAAATAATGAACGATTCTTTCCCTGGCCGAGGTTACAGACATTATGGTGCCCCAGGGAAAGGAATACTGATATTGCATAAATGGCAATATATGAGGCGTCGAGACCGGACACAGCGCTGATAACGGGGGCAATTTGCACATGCAGCATAGACCAAGGATGGCAATGCGCGTGGGAGGTCACTCGATACGGAGGTAACTCCTAGCGCAGGCTATGTAAGAATAAACCAAACCTTTATACGTATGGGTCAACTGGTTAAGCCGTTTTGAACAGAAACCGTAGTTTTTCCATACCACAATTTGCATTCGTAGTCACTCGGATTACCGATACTACATTGCAAATTGGATGGTCACTAGGATTACAATACGTACTTAATGCCCCATACCATGTTACGTATTTAGCCGGTCCACTGGTAAAGGAAGTCCTTCTAGGCTCTCTTAGTTCCGATACCACCCTGAGTATTGGACAGCCCTTGGTTAAAATACACCATCATACAAATCCGTATATTTTTACGGCATAAAGGCAAAAGAATGTATCTCGTGAGTAAAATTATGCAACCCAGGCATACGGTTAGTAATTAAAGATATGAGCGCTGATTCCGATGTTGCATAAGCCAGATAGGAATAAAGTACAGTGAAGTTATAGGACACAATGAGTAAGAAAGAATGAAGAAAGACAAAGGTGAATACAATAATGAATAAAGAAAATGGTAGAGCAATGATATAGGACAGAAGTAGATAGGAATAAAGTACAGTAAAGTTATAGGAAATAATGAGTAAGAAAGAATAAAGAAAGAAAAAGATGAATACAATAATGAATAAAGAAAATGGTAGAGCAATAATATAGGACAGAAACAGATAGGAGTAAAGTACAGTGAAGTTAAAGGACATAATGAGTAAGAAAGAATAAAGAAATACAAAGGTGAATACAATAATGAACGAAGGAAAAGGTAGAGCAATGATATAGAACAGAAATAAATAGGAGTAAAGTAGAATGAAGTTATAAGAGATAATGAGTAAGAAGGATTAAAGAAATACGAATATATACCCAGTAAGGAATAAAGGTTGAAGTAATACAAAGATTTAGGAGAAAGATGAATGAGAATAAGGAAATACAAAGGTACAAAGAAAGTAAATAACAAATGGCCAATAGTAATTAGAAATCTGTAATTTATAATCATAAATATGTATTTACTTTTCAGCGCAGGTTAAGAACCTGAGGCGCTGATACCAGACACAGCGCACATGGTGGTGCACACTTTGAACGCATGCATTGGAAGTGGCTCCATTTTGGGCGCTCACCGAAACTAATAATAACAATGATAAAATGTGATTTAATGAATAAATGTACTGTTTCTCTATGTGCCTCCACAGGTTCACCCCACAGAGGACGATGGTAAATACCCTCTAAAATAATAAATTTACATATGTATTTTGGATTCCCACAGATTGCTACTAATTATATGCACTAACAATATGTTTTTTTGGTATTACACAAATTTCCCGCCCCCACATTTTACACTCACACGGCCGACACACAGCCCCCCCCCCCACACACACACAATACCTATTTTCAGGCCTACATCCGAACCACAGTGGAGATATACCTGTGGGATATCCTCCACTGGAGGTCGGATCAACAAATAAATTGACACCTAAAATGAGAGGTGCATTACGGCCACACAACTCGCGCCTATCTCTGTAAAGGACGAGTTGTGCAGCCAAGATGACTTCGCTCGCCCACAGGAAGCAAGCCATACAATATAATATATTATAGACGAGTAGCATATAACTTGCAGGTAATAGATAATAGGTTATGATTAAATATTAAGTTAGAGTGCACTCACCATAATATTAACGGGTATAGAATACGATATTAATAATGGTATAGTGGCGCAACGTCGGTAGAAACAGAATATATAATTAAGAGAAGTTGGTTTTGTTGTTATAGAATGTTAACATAATTAAGAGAATTTGGTTTTGTTGTTATAGAAGGTTGATATAATTAAGAGAATTTGTTTTTGTTTTTATAGAATATTGATATAGTTAACAGAGTTTTGTTTTATTTTTTAATGGTTCTAATGATTATAAATAGTATGATGACATGAATTTTTTTTCTGGAAGATATTCAAAAAATGTTGTTATTATTTAGATAAAAATTTCTAAGAAATGAGAACATATGGATGGTTTTATGGTACACATTGTTTTTCCCTTTCTTTTCTTCTAAATTCCACATTGTAAAAATGTCGCATTTCTCCCAAACAATAAAACACTTTTAAATTTAACCCTTTAATTACATCCTGCGACATTTATTTCATTCTTTCTCTATACTCTATCCCTTTTACACACGTGCAGGGCACGCGAGGGCAGTTTTTCATCCACACCGGAGGTACGTTAATTATATAAGTATAAATCACCTCCCCCCAACCCTCGGATGTTTTTTTTCCTCTCGTGTGTTCCTGCACCCCTTTAATTACATTATGAAATTGAAATATTTATATTATGTACTGTTTTGGTTAACAATTTATTATGTTTTTATATTACACATACAATAGGGATCATTGTTATATCCCGTCAAGTAAAAGATATCATACGGAAACATGTAAGCTTCACACCCCATTGTTGAATTAAAAATAAAGAGATGTAAGGAAATATTGTTCCCCTCACCACAAACACTTACACTTGATCGTTAAGCACACCCGGACACCCAATCATTAGACGGCACACATATTCAGCCTTCAAATTTCAACATTTACCAATATATCACTAAATTCATATCTACCCCCTGACTTACCCCTATCTTCCACGAGGCTACCAACGCACCCCTACGACGCCAACCATACAAATACGACCTAAATGGAAAGAAGAAAAGAAGAGAAGAACAGAAGACAGAAGAATATCAAGAAAGAAGAAGATGTCCTATTTTATCAAAAACCACCCCCACGTCTTCGTCCAGTCATCGAGGACGATAACTAACCCTACAAAGGGGATTGTTGTACCCCTAGGGTACGCTACCCCCATCCCCTATGCAAAATCTCCAATACACCAAAATTACAAACTTTAATCTAAAAAAACTATAAATTACAACTTATAAATTTCAAGACTGATAATCAGCACACACATGAACTCAAGTAGCCTCCTAGCCCAGGCAGTAACCCGGGAAAGGTGCACGACTCGGTAGGAATGTAAGGATTCCGCCGACCGAGCACACAAAAGGTATAAGAACACCAGAGGTCAGGCACCCAGGATCAATCAGTCATCATTCGATCACTTGATCACTCCATCTGTGTTACTGCACCGACGTGACGAACCTCTGCTGACGGCTGGACGGGTAAGTGTCTTAAGCGATCGCCACACTCACCACCACACACTACACTCACCTCCCCCTGTGCTTGGACTGTGATTATCTTTATTAATTATTATTTGAACTGCTAGCTCTATCAGTGTACCTCCAGATCGAGGTACACATTAAATTCAGAAACACTAGAAGTCACTGGTCTTATTCTTTTATTTATTTAGTTAGTAAGATCCTACCCTATTAGTTTCCTCTTTAGGTAGGACTTATAATTAGCCTTACTGTGTACTTGTTTAATTGCTTCTTGTAGTCAGCTGAGCACGGTTGCTCCAAGCTGACACTAGCGAATTCCCCGTTTACTCGCTTGCATACGACTCACTGTAGACCGCGTGGCGCATCTGTTGCGTTCATAAAACACTCCCTACCTCTTACAGTACTTGCCAAGCTCGCCCCCTATTTTAGACTAGTTTCACCCCCTAGATTAGTTATTTGTACAGGCATCCCTCACAGGAACCTTACAATATTTAGGATTGGAATTGATTTCTGAATCAAGTGTGCCAACAATGTGGCTGCAAGTAATTCAAGACGAGGAAGTGTAAATTGTTTGACTGGTGCTACTCTGGATTTTGAGAACAACAGTTTGACTGAAGTTTTTCCTTCTTGATCGATGGACCGAAGATAGATGCATGCTCCATATGCTGTTTGAGATGCATCTGAGAAACCATGTACTTGAATGGTACTACACCTTCCTGTTCCTAAGACATGTCTGTCCACTTGAATGTGATCAAGGTGTGTTAGCTGATGTGGAGTGCCTTCTATTCTGAGGACAGGTCATTAGGTAACTGCTGATCCCAATCAAGTTTGTGTAACCACAATTTATGGAGGAATATTTTGTAGGGTATTACTACTGGGCTAATGAGGCCTAATGGATCAAAGATTGATGCCACTGTGGATGTTGTTGTGCGTTTAGTAATGCTGCTGTTTGCAGGAACATGTTTGATTTTAGTTGCAATTAAAAATTTGTCTGATGTCGGATGCCATGATAAACCTAATGCTTGTATTGTATCGTTATCGTCAAACTGGAAAGGTAAACTCATATCCCTGTCTTCAGATGGAACAGCTTCAAGTATTGCTGGATGGTTCGAGCACCATTTTCTGATGGGAAAGCCTCCTTTGTTGTGTAATGAATTCATTTTGCAACTGTAGTTCTTCCGAAATGTTTGAAGCACCACATAGAGCATCGTCAAGATAAAAATTTCTTTGTAGAACAGCTAATGCAAGTGGAAAAGAAGCTGCTTCATCTTCAGCTAGTTGGTTGAGGCATGGAGTTGCTAAATATGGAGCTGACGCAGTACCATATGCGACCGTTCGCAATTCGTAAGTTTTTACAGGTGTGTGGGGAGATTCCCTCCATATGATTCTTTGTAATCTAGTGTCATCCTTGTGAACCAGAATTTGTCTATACATTTTTGAAATGTCTCCAGTAAATGCAATGGTATGGGTTCTGAATCTCAACACAATCGAATACAGATCTTGCTGTACAGTTGGCCCTACTGACAATGTGTCGTTGAGTGATACACCTGTGGTGGTTTTGGCTGATGCATAAAAAACTACTCTAGTGGATGTGGTTGAGCTTTGTTTGAATACAGCATGATGTGGCATGCAGTAGTGTTCTGAATCATCTACGCACTTACTTCCTTCATGTGACCCAACATTTCATACTCTGACATGAATTGTGAATACTGCTCTTGCAATTCTGGATTTCTTTTGAATTTCGTTTCCAATTGGTAAAATCTTTGCTGTGCTATATCATAGGACTTGCCTAAAAGTGACAGAGTTTCCTTTCGAGGCAACTTGACAACATATCTACCTTCAGAAGAACGTGTTGTGTTGTTTTTGAAATGAAATGTACATTGTTGTTCTTCTGGAGTTTCAGGTTTGGTATGCAACTCTTCTATTTCCCAGAATTTCCTAAGCTGAATGTCAAGAGTGTCTTCCTTTTTGATGAAAAGAGAAGTGACTGTGTTGCACATTGCATTTCTGTCGCTGGATTGTGGGCATGTACCAGAAATTATCCAACCTAAATGAGAATTTTGAAAAACAGGGAAACCTGTCCGTATTCTTTGTTCAGTCTTTAGATTGTTGTAAAATAGCTCTGCTCCGATGATCAAATCTACCTTATGTGGACTGTAGAATTTAGGGTCTGCTAATACGATGTCGCTGGGTAAATTCCATGACATGTAATTTAACTCCATAGAGGGCATTTGTCCTGTGATGGCAGGAACTACTACACAGTTTATGTTTGCGTTGAAATCTGAAGCTGTACATTGAAGGTGTATGTCAACACTGTGTTTCATTGTTGAGAAGTGTTGTTAATGCCTAGAACAGCTGTAGTATCTTTCTTCCGTAGCAGATTCAGCCTGTTGACTATGTCTTCTGTGATGAGGTGAGTTTGACTCCCACTGTCTAAGAGACCTCGAATCTTTCGAAATTTGCCCCTGTGATCCTTGATTTTGACAATAACAGTGCACAACAATGCATATGGTTTGTTATGAGGATCTGCGTGTTCATCCTTGACAGATGTGTGGCAGCTTGCAAATAGTGCTTCATTAATAGAAGTTATCTGGTTTGCATTACTGCCGTTGTCATTGTTTTCAAGGTGTAGTAAAGTATTATGTGCCTTGTTGCATTTACGACAGTGGCCAGATTTTCATTCTGACGTTTTATGTGTCACCTGAAGACAATTTAAACATGGCCTATTATCACGAGGATACTGAATGCGATTTGATACAGTTAACTTCAGAAATGATTGACATGCAAAAAGTCCTGGCTTATGTACTTGTTTACAATAAGTGCATTGATTGTCAATATATGCGACATGTGTATAAGCGGATGGCTTTCTCTTGTGTGAGTAGTCCTTGCTACCATTTACCCTGACTTGATTACTAATAGGTTGCATGCTTTCAAGGACTTGGCAACGGTGCTCTATGAATGATGTGAGTTCTTTAAGAGATGGATTTTTGCTAGAATCTACCTCTAGTTCCCAGCCTCTTCTAGTCTCATAATCAAGGCGATCAACGATATGTTGTGTCAAAATTACATATGCAAGTGGGGTATCTAACTGTAATGCTTGCAGTGCATGTAAATTGCTAGAGAATGTACTGATGAATTGCCTGAGGTCTTCGGCAGTTTCATTCTTAACTCTAGAAATATTTAATATTTCACGAACATGCTTTGATGCTATGAGTCTCTTATTTTGAAATCTAGTGCACAATAGTTCCCAAGCTACATTATAGTTTGCTTCAGTGGTTGGAAGGTTTTCAATTAATGCCTTTGCCGAACCATGAACCGCTCCTAGTAGGTAATGATATTTTTGGATTGTTCCTATGTTTGCATTATTGTGCACTAGTAGTGGGAAATTATCTGCAAATGATAACCAATCCTCAAAATTACCACTGAATGTTGGTAGTTTGATTGCTGGCAATTTGAGGTTAATATTGTCATTCGAACTACTGGCTGTGATATTGGATTCACCTTTGGCGTCACCTTGTGATGGATATAACATGTTTTGCATCCTAGCCTTTAAACTGAATATTATCAACTCTGACATTTCTCTGTCCCCTGTTTGATCTGTGTTTTCATACTCAACTTACAACTGAGATTGAACTGTGTCATACTTGCTTTCTAACTCTAACAATGTGTCATAACGGACTCTGATTTCAAGTATTGAAAGCTCACTGTTGAATGATTATTCGAAATTACGTATTCTTGTGATTCTGCCTTTTATCACTGCTCTTTGTTTAACAAGCTTCGAAATTGCATCCATTTTAAGGTTAAGGAATGTATAGGGAAGGAATTCTGACCTGTATAGTACTGCTTACAGTTTTTTCTGAATCTTTCGTGCTCAGAATGATGTACAGTAATGATGTGATAAAGAGACTTGGCTCCTATGCACCAAATTAACGTTACCTTGTTGTGTAGACGTAACCATTTGCACACCAGACTTCTGTTGTCGGGTTGGTTTCGCATATGATGAAATAGGTCTCTATTTCTTAAATAAAACGAACATCCTGACCTCAGGAGGACCAAAATGAATGAATGACCTATGATGCTGGGCAAGTGAACTGTATATTAAATAAAAACATGGCGTGGATTACTGGATCTCATCTCTTGGAAGCTCGTTTTAATAAAGACAAGACTGACCATGAGTTAGCTAAGAACATGAATAAAATCAAAAGACAATCTAACAATCAAAGAATAGAGGCACAAACAGTATTTCTGTATTTAGAATTAAGGAGAAAGCAGGTAAAAACGTAAGAATCCGGTCCCTACTAATTATTGTTAAAAAAAATGTCTATTTTATATATTTTTTTGACTAACGCAGGCTGAGGAACATATACATTTAGTGTAGTGGATCATTCATATATTTAAGTGTTAACAACTCAATAAAGTCATTGATATACACAACTCAAAGAGTATAGTCCCATAATCTAGATTCACTAATTGGAGTTACGGTATACAGGGGACAGAAGTGCAGCGATTGCGGCGAGTTATACCGGTAGCTCATGGAGCAAACTGTTGATAAGAGAACACTTGTATTATCTCAATCATTAGACAAGTTATTGTTGTTTTAAGGGGCGGAACAACGAGGTCATTAGCCCCGTAAGTGGATAAGTCTAAAACCAATTCTACTAGATTGTGAAAGAACGTGATTGGAAATATGCTTCCATTTTATTGCAAAAAAGGTTGTAAGGAAAGATAAAAGAAATGAGTTATACGGGGTTAAGAATGAGAAGATTAGTGGCACGAGTGCAGAATATCAAGTAAAGGAAGTGTCCAAGGCTGTGTTCCTAATGATACCATTCCGGTTGTCGATGATGAGAAAGTAGGTCAGATAGGGGAGCAGACTCTGTAGGGGGCTAAGATTGGGGTGGAGTAATGTGTTCAATAGTGCCCGAGGGTTGGGAGGAGGCTCTTGTAATTCCTGTTTACAAGGAGGCGATAGTGGTTGTTACAGATGAGCCATATTCTTGGTTCTGCAGAGACAATTATTTTTAAATGTTCTTTGTTTATTTCTCTTTCACGACCTGATTATTATATTTTATCGCCACTTCGTTCTCTCATCCTATTCTTTTCTTGACCGTAGTGGATTCTTAACACGTTTTATTCGAGGTCTCATGTTGAGTGAAGCAATCTGTTTCTCAATCCTTGAATTTGTTTATACATCTCTATAAAGTGAAGTACATGTCGCATTCTACATTGTATTTATTTCCACTAGTAACCTGGAGTTTCAGTGAACTCGAAAACTGCGCACAGCTCCAGCAAGGAAGACTACCAGATAAGTAGTAGGCTGTAATATTACATTTTAACCATAGTTGATTTTCACAACCATATAATCACTCCAAATTACAAACTCCGGATATCTATCACCATTTAGCATTTCACCTAACATCATATATACTGCATTTAGCATACACCGATAGTAGCAGTCCCAATACTGCAACTAAATAATTGTACATATTGTAAATATTTTCACCTGTATTTTCAAACATAGATTTCATAGCCTAAGTGTAATGGATCTGATGATGATCGCTTGACGATCGAAACTGATCATCCTAGTGTAGGTATTAATCGCATGTAATTTATTTCAGGATAAGGGCATAACCCAGCTATTTTGGATACACTCGTGTTGACCGACTGAAAAGCACTAAACTCTTGTTCCACTAGTTTCTTTGAGTATGATTTTATCTTACGAAATCACACCAGCAACCAGGTGAGTTTCAGCCATGTTTAATTTTATTTATGTGAGGGATTGTGAAATATCGCATACAATTGTTTCACAATTCGTATATTTCGTACCTATGTTTTTGTCTTCAAGTGTGTTCATTTTTCGCACACAGCAGAAGACCGCGGAGTATGGCGGGTTATTAACAGAATTGCGTGAAGGGTGACGACGTTCTATAACGAACTACGACCAAGAAGAAGAACAAGAAGAAGTTTTCATTTTTATCTCCCCTCCCTCTTACCCGAGTTCATTGTTTGGTTGGGTGCGATATTGTTGCTTGTCGTTGGGCACATATGTCTCATAGTTGACTGCAGTGCATGTTTAAGCACCCCTACAAGTCATCCTTTTCTGGGCGCTACCATAACTGCCGTGATTTTCACTTGGCCTTGCCTGTGTCCATGAAAATAATCAATTGGGACATTCGTGTTACTACGATAGCGTTTGGCAACCGGATTATCGGGCAGACTCACACTGATGGATCACACCTTTCTTCCGTCTAAGCAATGCCATGATTTGTGCCACCATTCTACTGTCCTCAAGCCTTACCTTGCTGTTCTCCCAGGGAGATGCCAGTCTTTCTCTCTTGACCTTTCACCTTCCCTTTGTTACACTTGCACTGTTTCTGCCATCCCGTATTTGTGCTGTGTTTTCATAAGTCAACTGAATTTTAATATGTTCTAACTTCATGCGTTTTGTATGGTATTTTGGCCTCGCTTACTAGATGTACTCCACTCTTACCTCGATATCCCTTTTTTAGTATTTTGTTCTCTACTTTTGGTGCCCATTTTGGACACTTACGCCTACTTTGCTGGGGGTCGAGATGGCGTACAGCTCATTTTCACCTGTCTTTTCAAAATATCAGCTATTTTAATTACAAAATTCCCTTCACCTGATGGACTTATCTAGATGTGTCACGTCTATATTTTCTATACCTAGCTCAGTTAGTAATGGTTCCTCGCGTACCCTCGTCATTGATTACCTCATTACACATTGTTTCAACATTTTCTACCTCATCGCTCTGTGTCTTCGTTAGTAGATAGCCCACTCTCTTAAGTCTCTACTCGGCTCATGAGTAACGTTATACTATCAAGGGGACTCGGCCGAACATATTGTATTTACGGAAGTATATTTGTCCATGCCTCTGGAGTGTCAAGCTCATCTTCTTGAGTTTTGGCATATGTAGCCTCGTAGCGCAAGACTATCCTGCTCTATCAACTGCGTAACACTTGCTTCAAGAAGGTTGATGCTACACCTGGTACCTCTGTATCTAGGTATGTACGGATGTTATTTCACCCTAGATGGTTCACCGATCTATCATCATATGCACGAGTATGGAAGGAGTTTTGGATACTTACATAAGGGATTGTTTATCGGACACAGGGTGATTACCAAGTAAGTGGCATGATTTCTGGGATTGTTTATCAGACACAGGATGGTTAACAAGTAAGCAGCATGAATTCTGGAAGGGTTTACCTCAGAGATTTTTAGCATTATATAGCTGAGGCTTTGGGCAGGGGACAGGTTGACTAACCAAGAATCGTACTGTACCCGAAATACCTACCATCAGCATGTTGGAATCCCTCGATGGTAACTGGATCATAGAACCTGAAAACCCCGGCTAAAAACCCCCAGATTCTACCCAACATGTGACGAGGAAAAGGGTACAGGAATTCCTAACTGAGTCTACGTTAAGAAAAATCATGGTAAACGACCAAAAGAAACTCGAAAGCACAAGAATTACGACGAGACGTAACCTCTGGTGTGTGGAAAACTACTCAAATACCCACCACTCGCCTTCTTAACGTGTTCACTTATCGTTTCTATAAAGTATCACACTTCAAAGATTTTAAAAATTGACTAAATAATTTATCCAGAAATAAAGAATATAGTGAGAACCACTATATTATAATTGAGGCAAAATGCCCAACTTCCAACTGAAGTTTCATGATCTTTGGGGACAAATGCTAGCCCCCAGTCACCACTGGAAATGACTGTATTCTTACCCAAATATAAACAAGAACAATATAAACAGTCCAACAGCAATCTTGGAAAATGATGGAATCATTTAAATTGAGTCCCTGAAAATTTCATATCTTTTATACACATACATTCATACCATGAAAAAAAATACTCAAAGTTATAATACATATGTACAGTCATATTGTAACACTTTCTTGGTGTT
Organism: Meconema thalassinum; assembly: GCA_946902985.2. NCBI lineage: Eukaryota > Metazoa > Arthropoda > Insecta > Orthoptera > Tettigoniidae > Meconema > Meconema thalassinum. Next base: position 212,215,816 of record OX336398.1, read on the forward strand.
CTTCGCGGGATTCAGAAATGACACCTTCCATCAGTGTCTTACAAGATTCATGGTTGCTGTACTATTTTGATTTATTCATTTCATATGGCCGAGCAATTAAGCTAAGTCAAATTTAATTTATTTTACATCCACCTAAAATGAACTTTCATCACCAGAGCGGAGTTAGCGATAATTACAACATATGATAAGCATTATTGTGATACAAAGATTCGAAAATCTATAAAGTAGATTTAATTTATCATGCCTGAAATGCATGATTCTCACAACAGACTATTAACGTGAAAAGATGCTGACATGCAATGCCTTAAGCCATAGTTATTCTTACTTTCAAAATACATCCGAGTGGATTGAATTTCCTATTACAACTCGGAATATTCCATTGAATATCCTTTCAGCAATAAAGGACACTATCCTTTACATGGCTTTACCATCAAATATCGTGCTGCACTGAGCATTCATATCATTATTTATATTGCACTACACTAACTTAGTGCCTTACTTGATCACCTCCCTCGGTGAACGAAGAATTCTATATTCGGCTTATTTAACAGATCAAATTCACAATAAAATATTGTTGCTAAAATGATACAAGTTTCATTACACTTCAATTAATCAATGTTTTATTATTGTTTCATTTACTCTTATATTATTATTTATCACGATCAATGTGCATTGCTTGTAATAAGTGTTAATTATAATTATAAATCTGGCGATAGATCTGCCTCCGCATAAATTTAATCTGGGATTCACGTTAATAAATAGGATGAATCTTCAAACTTCAAACTGTGTATAAAACACCTGTATTGTCCATCTACAATGGATCATAAACGTATCTAACGAAGCAATCGTAATAAAACATTTCAAAAATTACTAAAGAAATAAATTGGATCAAGTCAAAGGACGGAATAAATAGACTCGAATGGTATCAAGAACAACAAATAGCATCCTACACAATCGGTCTGGGTGATCATATCAATCAGCGCTCCAAATGAGCGGTTAGAAATACTACAAGCGTCTATCTGCCAAAAGAGCAGAATATAAATTCCTAGCAAAGCAAAAGAATCCACTTTCCTCAATGAACTAGCTTCAAAAAGCTTACTGCAATATTTCATAATCAACCTACATACTGAAAGTCAACTTTCCAGAGTATAATAGTCTCTTATAGTCGCACTATAGTAGAAACTCCAAATTGAGTCTACCCAACAGTGAGTGTTCATTCACTATATAAAAAACAACACGAGGAATGACGAATCTTGGCCTAATGTTCCTCTTCTCCACATTAAATAAATTCCCAATTAAATAAACTTGAATTTACAGTTACCGGTACCAAATGAAAATTTAAACTACAATACATTTAATCACAATGAGTGCATCCTTTAGTGGAATCAAAACCCTGTCCAGAATAGAATCAGTATTGACACTAAGATCAAGTCTAAACTCTACCCTTAGACATACTACAAAAATCCTATAAAATGTGGCAATGTGACAACGTTAGAATAAACATGCTTTACTACGATTGATGAGACTTTTCAGTACCTTTAGATGATTCTCGGAGCTCGCGAAAGAACATAGGCATGTCCTTCACGACTATTCCTTCCATATATGCAGTAGAGGTCTCGATTCTTCAGGAAACCAAGAATCAAACCCAGGAACTCCACACTTCACTCTCCTGGTTCCCTTTGGTCCTTAGGATATTTCCCATCCTGGCAGAATGATCAGCTCTAACTCCACCGAAAGTTCCTTCCATCATAGGATAACGTCTTAACAATCGCAGCACAACGATGTCCATATCGGCTTGAAATGTAAGTTCAATAGCCTCGCGAAACCGGGCCATTGCGTAACACACTGTACTCAAAAGCAACAGCTGTTTCCCCCGACACTCACAAGCGCGAACAGCTATGCCGGCTGCATTGAAAATGTTCGTGGCCTCGCCAGAATAGTGACACTCATGTCTGTAGCGTCTAACCGCCCATGGTTAGATTAATAAGGCATATAATAGCCTTTCCTCCTGACATCCAATTACTCAACATGATTGTGATGTCAAACAAGCATAAATCAGGCTTTATAAAAAAATGAAGAAGGTGCAATATCCATGCAATTGTATACAGAAATGCTTCTCGAATACTAGCACTTATTGTTCTCAATACACACAAGATGTTTGCCTTATAATAGCCAGTCCCAATACGGTGAATTGTAACTGCATTTGCAACATATCTTTGAGCTTGTAAATGAAAGTATAAACTCTACAAGAACAGTGCATAGCTTGCCTATAATGAACAGGCATTGCCTTTCCGTTCGTATATGAGAAACTGGAGTCCTGTTCGACACCAGGAATCTCCCCGCTGTACAGTGCTTGTACAATATAATCAACGCGAACTTTCACTTTCGATTCACGTGACGGTCACCGGTCCAACCCTGTATCTATATTCAAGAGTGATACAATCCGTTCTGGCCTCTCTGTCAAGCATGCAGACTCACGTCTACAGTCGCGCCGATCGTCGCGCTACCTGTGCTCAACATTGGCAATCATAATATACAAATATCTCAATTCCATATTCCTGTGATTTCAATTACTTGAAAGTAGTTGATAATCCGTCACCTGCTATTATTGTAGACATGTCATGATACACCAGAACGTGTAATAAGCTTTTATTCCCGTTTTATGGGCATAATTTCTGTCTTGGTGGTGGTCGATATAAAAATCAATACCACTGACCAACCAGCTGTGGCGTTAGTTCTTGAAACGCATGCGCCATGCTTCGCTCAGCCTGACAGCTGTCCGTAGTCAGCTAGTGGGCCGCGAAACATACGATCCTGATTCGCTCTCCATGTTCCCAAGTAATTGTACGTATTACATTCTAATAAAAGCATTCTGGTCATGAGAATGAGGGTACAGTACTAGGTCCAGACGACAGTAATGGACTTATTGCATAGGGATGATCCAGAACTGGGCAGTAAGAAATGGCATGGAGATAAATGCTAATAAACATCAAGAGGTTACATTTGGAAATACCATAAAGGGATCAGATTGTGATAATGATGCGAAATGAAATATTATTGTGCACAGTAATGCTCGCAATTATAGCAGAGGGTAGGCCATCCTTAGAGGGATCAAGAGAAGAGAAGGATGATGGCGGAGACTTCATTGGTGCCGTAAAAACAACTAACTTCCCTTTTTCAGCCACTTGATGTATCCATGAGCAAGAAAGACCAGAAGGTTTTATGGCAGCTTACAAATGAGCAAGTGGATTTTTGGGCCTGGTAATCGATCACACCTCAAGCATTGGAAGATAATACCATATGGCAGTGTCTCGCCTAAGAATTAATAATATATTTACTGTTAATTTAAACAGTAGAACAATATTTTTCGTCGATTTCAAATGCAGCAGACATGAAATAAGGTCTACCCTAGTGTACACAGATACTCGCTACAAGTTTACGGGCACAAAATAGTATTTTTAACTTCCATAGTAAATTTTGTGTTTGCAATACATTTTTGAGACTGTTTATGTTTATGGATATTTTGATACCCTAAGCATATAAGACCCTGGGATCCATCACACAATAATTTGATACCCTATGAATTTAATAGGGCTCCATCACACAATATTTTGATGCCCTATGCATATAAGACCCTGAGCTCTATCACACAATATTTTCGTAACAAAAATTCATGATTTCAAAAATAGCATATGAGAGTACAGATCGCGTGTCATTCCTTAATATTTAAACAGAATTTGGACTTGTCTAAAAAAACAAGGAATATTATCAAAGGCCCAGAACAAAAGCTTAATGAGAGCATTTAGTCACGAGTTTGAAACATACGCAGGTGTCCGCCAAGGTGTCCGCTCTCCCTATTAATTTTCAATTGCGCTCTTGAAAAAGTTGTTAGAGAATGGAGAAAAGCAGGTACACCGACTAAGACCAAAGACTAATTGACTGTCAAGTGTTTGCTGATGATTTGGCACTAATCGCCAAAGACATATTTGATGCAGAGATACAGATTACTATACTGGACGAGCAAACAGAAAAAACTAAATGTATGACAAACATCATAAAATGCACCATGTTAACTTAACATTAACACTAATATAATTGCCAGAGTGAATGAATTTAAATAGGTGAATGGATCACTAAAAATTACAATGAAAATATACGTGTAACATCAAGAATTCAGAAAATGGAAATTGCTTTTGAACACACACAGAATGTTTATAACAAACAACACTTGTCCTGAAAGAGAAAAAAATCATCATTCCTGAACGTTGAATAAATTTGAGGCTCTTCATGCTCATAAATGCTCAATTTACAACAAAATACACTAATGAAACAATCAGAGACTAAATAATGGAAAATTGAGTAAAATCCTAGGCCTCAAAATTAAAAATGGAGTATACCACCTCAAACCCACCTAGGAAATATATTTTTAAAACTCTAAACTTGCTGATCAGAATGCGACAAATTACATTTTTAGGCCATTTGGAAACAAACATACCAGACTTTCTTATTGAGTCCACAAATCTTTGCTAAACAAATTTACTGCTCCAAAGTGGTAAAAACAAATAGTGAAAGACCACACTGGATAGAAATGTAATTAGACATATTGTCCACACAAGGGGATGGTCGGAGGAACAGAAATTACAACAGTCCATGCAAATTAATAACTGTTGGAAAAGGAGGAAAGCTTGAAACATGTAGATTCCGCAGGGTCCTAAGTGAGCAATTCAAAGAAGATGACCCTCCACATTATCTCAGCATTAAACTTACTTGCGAGTAAATATGGAAATTAGGTCCTTGCGCATGACCAAGTTTACAAGTTCATCAGAGAATAAACACTCTTCAGTGGCATCACTGTATTTGCCAGCTAAACTCCAGGTGTATATGCATTAATGAATAAAGCATTGCCAACTGTTAAAAATAATTTATTAATTAAATAAGCTCTCAATGCTAAAATGATGCAAGATTGAGCACCAAATGCTAAAACAAAATAAAAAAATGTCTACAAATATTGAAAACAAATTCGAGACTAACTAAAATAAAAAATACCAATTAAAGGTTACAAATAGGGCTGGGGGATATGGAGACTTAGTGCACTACTCATGTCATGACACTAACTTCATGAAAACTCTGCATTTTCTGCACAAAAATATATATTTTGCATCGTCTCATGAAATAAGCATTCATTTTCGATGCTATCGATTAAACACAATTTCCCCAGCCCTTATTGTAAGGGGAAGGTTCATATAGAATATTATTTAAAAGAATCCTCTCGGCGGAGGTAGATTACACCGGGCAAACTAGGGGATAGGCTAAAATAAGCAAAATATGCAGGTTTTCGTAGGAGGATCAGACCTCATTTATTGCGAGAAAGCATTTTACAATTGGAGCTTAATTAACATTTTTTCGTCTTTCTATACATATTTTAAACATTTTATTGTCTTATGGGGACGGGTAACCCATCTTGTCATTAGGGGTCCATTTTTAGCCTATTTTCATTTTATGAAAAAAAATAGGCTTTTGAGATCACCTTTTGGCCGTGTGTCTGTGTGTGCGTGTGTGTGTGTGATGGTGTGTGTGTGTCCCCTCGTAATAAATTCTAAAAGGCTGGAGCGATTTCAATGAAACTTGGTAAGATCATAACACCATTCTGGCAGTCCCCGACCGTGCCCTTCAAATTTTATTGAGTCTCACCAATCCAAAATGGCGGCTGTGCGAGGTTTCTGACTTAGTAAACCCATTTAACAACAGGTGGCGAACGAGAAGATTCAACAAATGAGCGACGACACTCAAAGCTTTTCAAAAATGTCCCGTATGCGTTCATATACCATTTGTCCGATAGCGATGAAACCTGGGTAAGAGGATGTGTTCACTCTAGGCAAGGTTTCTGGCTTAGTAAATCCATGTTACAATAGGTAGCGCACGAGTGGATTCAACGAATGAGCGACGCGAGAAGCGTTTCAAAAAAGTCCCGTATGTGTTCATATACTATTAGTCCGATAGTGATGAAACTTGGATGAGATGTTGTGTACACTTCAGGGAAGATTTCTGGCTTAGTAAATCCATTTTTACTGTAAGTACCGCACAAGTAGATTAAACAAATGAGCGACGACGCGCGAAGTGTTTCGACAAAGACCCCTATGCGTTCATATACAATCGTCCGATTGCAATTAAACTTGGGTGAGTTGTTGTGTACACTCCAGGGAAGGTTTCAGGCGCAGTAAATCCATTTTACAATAGGCAGCGCACGAGTAGATTCAACAAACGGGTGAAGACGAGCGAAGCGTTTCAACAAAGTCCCGTATGCGTTCATATACAATTTGGCCGATAGCGATGAAACTTGTGTGAGATGTTGTGTACACTTCCGGGAAGGTTTCTGGCTTAGTAAATCCCCTTTACAATAGGTAGCGCACGAGTAGATTCAACAAATGAGCGACAGCATGTAAATCGTTTCATCACAGTCCAGTTTGCGTTCATATGACATTAATCCGATTGCGATGAAACTTTAGTGAATTGTTGTGTACACCCGACGAAAGGTTTCTGACTTAGTAAATCCATTTTACAATAGGTAGCGCACGAGTAGATTCAACAAATGGGAAACGGCAAGCGTATCGTTTAAACGAAATTCCGTATGCGTTCATATACCATTCGTGCGATGGGAATGACATTTGGTGAAATGTTGTTTCAACTCCCGCGAAGGTTTCTGATTTAGCAAATCTATTTTACAATTGGTAGCGCACGAGTAGATTTAACTAATATGCGACAGCGCGTGAATCGTTTCCACAAAGTCCCGTATGCATTCATGTACCGTTCATCCGATTGTGATAAAACTTTTTTGAACTGAGTACAGTCCTGCAAATGTTTTTGAATTAATAAATCCGTTTTTAAATGGGTGGCGCACATGAAGATTCAACAAATGAGTGACGGCGCGCGAATTGTTTAAACAAAATCCCGTATGCGTTCATATACCATTCATTTCATTGCGATGAAACTTTGGGGAGTTGTTGAGCACGCTCCCTTGAATGTTTCTGAGATTGTAAATCAATTTTACAATATTATAGAGGTGGTTAACGGAAATAGAAGAAAATATTGGGAATCCAATAGCTCTTCAACTAACAAAGTCACAACGTCAACACTTTCTTTGACTGGCATTGCAACGCATGCCGGGTACAGTTAGTATTTGTATAAATAATTCTTCGACACGAGTGTATGTGACTGAACTCCTCCTAAACGGCAGGGCCGATTTCGATGATTTTTTTATGTATATTAGAGTGGGTCCCTGTATGGTTTAGATTCACAATTTGACCCGGTATGTGGAATGAACACAATTTTTTAACCACAATATGCAGTCAAAAACAGTCGTCATGGAAACCGCTAGCCTTGGTGAAAACTGAAGTCTATGGACTGTATGTCCCTGCACGTTAGAGCCACCTGGTTGCAATCTGTGCAACTACCACCATACCTTACACTACGCCCGTGGCAGAAAGTTATGTTATGTACCATAGGTGGCGGTGATATCAAATTCTTCTGTTTGTCTCTGCACATTAGAGCCTTTCAACAATGTCCCGTATGCGTTCATAAAGCATTCATCCGATTGCGACGAAACTTGGATGAGATGTGGAGTGCACTCCAGTGGAGGTTTCTGGCTTAGTATATCCATTTTACAATACGTAGCACACGAGTAGATTCAACAAATGAGCGACGACGCGTGAAGCGTTTCAAAAAAGTCCCGTATGCGTTAAAATACCATTTGTCCGATAGCGACGAAACTTGGGTGAGATGTTTTGTACACTCGAGGGAAGGCTCCTGGATTAGCAAATCCAAATTTTTTACAATAGGCAGCGCACGAATAGATTCAACAAATGAGCGACGACGCGCGAAGCGTTTAAACAAAGACCCGTATGCGTTCGTATACCATTCATCCGATTGCAATGAAACTTGTGTGAGATGTTGAGTACACTCCAATGAAGGTCATTGTCTCAGTAAATTATTTTACAATAGGTGGCGCACGAGCAGACTCAACAAATGAGCAACCACGCGCGAAAGGTTTCAACAAAGTCACGATAGCGATGAAACTTGGGTGAGATGTTGTGTACACTCCAGGGAAGGCTTTTGCCTTAGGAAGTCCATTTTTCAATAGGTAGCGCACGAATAGATTCAACAAATGAGCATTTCAACAAAGTCCCATATGCGTTCATATACCATTTGTCCGAAAGCGACGAAACTTGGGTGAGATGTTGTGTACACACCAGGGAAGGCTTCTGGATTAGCAAATCCATTTTACAATAGGCAGCGCACGAGTAGATTCAACAAATGAGCGACGACGCGCGAAGCGTTTAAACAAAGTCCTGTATGCGTTCGTATACCATTCATCCGAATGCAATGAAAATTGTGTGAGATGTTGAGTACACTCCAATGAAGGTTTCTGATTAAGTAAATCCATTTTACAATAGGTAGCGCACGAGTAGATTCAACAAATGAGCGATGGCGCGTGAATTGATTCAACAAAGTCCCGTATGCGTTCATATACGATTCAACAGATTGCGATGTAACTTTGGTGAATCGTTGAGTAAACTCCATGGACGGTTTCTGGCTTAGTAAATCTAATTTACAATAGATACCGTATGAGTAGATTCAACAAATGAGTGACGACACGCGAATCGTTTAAACAAAATCCCGTATGCGTTCATACACTATTCATCGATTGCGATGAATCTTTGATGAGTTATTGTGTACCCTTGCGTGAAGGTTTCTAACTTGGTAAATCCATTTCACAGTAGGTAGCGCACGTGTAGATTAAACGAAAGAGTTACAGCGCACGAATCGTTTAAACAAAATTCCGTATGCGTTCATATGACATTCATCCGATTGCCATGAAACTCTGGTGAGTTGTTGTGCACGCTCCCACGGATGTTTCTAATTCAGTTAATCCATTTTATGATAGTTTAGAGGCAATTACCGGAAATTGAAAATATATATTGTGTATCTAAAAGCATGTCAAGGATCAAAATTACAACTCCAATACTTTATTTGATTCGCATTGCAACGAATGGCGGGTACAGCTTGTATATAAATATATATATAAACTTTTGAACTGACGGTGGTTTTGGGGTCTGCGGGATGTGAACCGCGAAGATATTGTTGTACCCCTAGGGTACGCTATACCATCCCTTAAGGAAAATACACAAATTCATAAAACTACAGACTTCGGATATAAGATTCTAATAAGATACCACCTACAAAATTACATGTAAAACACAAGTAGCAAACTCAGGAAGTCAGGTAGGCCCGTACCAAAGGTAACGACCTGAGGAAGGTGTACGACACGGGAGGAATGTAGGAATCCGCCGACCGTGCACACAAAAGCTATAAAAGCCCCCCAAAGGTCAAGGGCCGGGATCACTAATTACTCAGTCCTCTCAGTGCAACGACGTGCCGTACCGCTGCTGTCTTCAGGTCGGGTAAGTGTCTTAGCGATCCACACTCTAACCACTACACTACACACTCCCTTCCCCCTGTGCTTGGACTGTATTTTATTTATTATTATCCACTAGTCTGAACTGCTAGCTCTTTTAGTGCATCTCTCAATAGAGATACCCATTAAAACTTTAATTAACAGAAGCCACTGGTCTTACTCATTTATTTATTTAGTCAGTAGGTTCCTACCCTAATAGATTCCACTTAGGTAGGACTTAGAAATAGCTTTAGTGTTTATTTGCTTAATCACTACTCTTGATCAGCAAGTGTCCTTGATACGGGCCGACCACAGCTAACTCACTACTTGCTCGCGTGCTTATAGCTCTCTACAGACCGCGTGGCGCCGGCCTCGCGCTTTGGCTTACAAATTAATAGCTCTTACCTACTACCCCTTTTACCTAGAGCTACCCCGTTATACAGCACCTTGGGGAGTTCTCCTGGCTGATCACTCAATCGATCTCCTTTCATAAAACACTCCCTACCTCTTACAAATTCGCCAAGCTACAACCCCAATTTAGATTAATTTCATCCCCTAGATTTAGTATTTGTATTGGCATCCCTCACAGATACAATACAAGTGGTGGAGGCAAGGGTACCGCGGCGTTGATTTAAAACAACGTCTAAGGAAGTTCAGACAACGAATTTCCGCGGAAAAGACCCCTAAACCTCGTGTTAAGCCAAGCAAACGCCACCCAAAATTGGGAAAAAGTTTTGGGACATAAAATTAGATAAAATCTTTATACCCAACCCAAGCCCGCCCCGCTAGGAAATAAATTTTAAACGCCACCCGTACCTAACAATATATAACTAATAGCCTTATGAATACGCCCTTACAGAAGGACATACTGCAAAGACCCATGCTCAAATTTAAAAAGACTAGTAAGGTCCACCGTGTGTTTAGAGATACAGCACACACCCTAGCCGCTGCTACCAGACCCCTACGCCCTAAAATCCTAGTTAAGAACCCTGACCTTATAACAGAAAATAACGTAGGCCAATTACTTGAGGAACTTGAGGACGCAGTTATACATATTAAACTTAAATACCCAAAAGCGATCAGACAACGTCCCAACACACGGGCACAGACACAGAACGCCCAACAGTTGCCCCCAGATAGCGAGGATAGTGACGACTTAACCCCCACATTACCAGAAGCTTTGTTACAACACCTTAGTGACACACAACAGACCTATAACGGGTTGCAGGTTCTGTTACAACAGCTAGACGGAATTCCACACGATTCATCAAACGGGAAGCTAGTTGCAGACATAAACACCATAGCATCAACCCTAGGCGGACAAATTAACAAGGCGCTTTCCGCACTACAGGAGGTTAACATTATACACGACTTGTCACTAGATAATATCCAGGGCACTGAGCAATTTAATCCTCAGGACGCTCCACAATCCACCCCTAACCATCCAGGTACTTCCCAGAGCAGAAATACACATACTACACCAATTCAGATCCACCACCAGCCCCTGAGCCACGTACACAATAACGCTGAAGTAATAAACTGCAATTTGGAACCCCCAGTTGAACGTAGCACCACATCCACCCCCAACGCCTCCTACAGTGCAACCATGGCCATGCCTACAAAGTATCCCATGATACAGCCCAATAAATACCCTGGTGATAAACAGGACCCCGAGGAATATCTAAGAGCCTTCAATCGAACGGCTAAGATTAATGGTTGGACGGATGACGACAAGAAACGCCTCTTACCAGCCTACCTCACTAAATCGGCCCTCACATGGTATGAACTCCACGAGGCCACCTTGGCAGAGGCCACCTTGGCAGAGGCCACGTGGGAACAATTTTCAGCTGCTCTTATGAACACATTTCAGTTAACCCCTGATGAGGATGACTTATATGATAAAATCCGTGCTCATACACAAGGCCCCACGGAAGGCACACAGGCGTTCATTAATGCCAAGTTATTAATGAGCGAGAGATATAATAAGCATATGCCAGACAAGCAGAAAGTACGGCTCCTCATGCAAGGTATGCGTCCTACCTTAGTTGACAAGCTGTGTACGTTACAGAGTAACACAGTGCCGGAATTGCAAGCGAACATCAGGTTTATTGAGGAGGGCAATAAAATGACCCAAAAAGCCGTGGATCAGCATATCCGTACGGACAACGGAGATTTACATCAACAGATCCGCGATCTGACAAAACAAATGCAAGAAATGCAAATCACGGCCATCCACGCTAGCCCTAAAACACGCCCTCAAGGGGATGAACATAGAAATATATGGCGAGGGCCAAGGGGAAAGCAACAGGGTCAAAGTAAACCTACCCACCCCCATTGGTGTAATACACCCCCGGTAAGAGAGGCGAATTATTATTCGCAATACCGGGAGGAAGCGCCACGCCATAACGAGTCCCATCCCTTCCCGCGGACACAGTATCCAACAAATACTCGCCTACGCGGCAATACATCCCCCAACCGAACACCAAACCGTCATCCCCAATATAGGGACGACCGAAACTGGCAGTATAGCCAAAACGGCGGACACGCACAATCATCCAATGCTAATCAATACCGTCGACCAAACACACCCCCGCAGCATGAGCGATATGAGCCTCGATATGAAAGGCCTCCCCCGGTATACCCTCAATACGTCCCTGTCCAAAGGGAGAGAGGACTGGAGGACTACCCGCTGCCCGACCACCCTCCACGGGATGAACGCAGGCGATCAACCTCGCGTGATAGACGGGGATTGCTCCCCAACCCCCAGTATCATCCCCGGTCAGAAAACTGGCGAAACGAGGCGCCCAGGGGACAGCCTCGTTACACCGAAAACAGAGGTTATTCCCATCAAAAAAACTTTTAGATAGGGAAGGGCCAGTACCCACAAACTCGGATAACCCTTCCCTAACAACCAACAATCGTTCAAATCCACCCTCCAAAAGCGAGTCCGATGATAAAGCCAGAAAACCGAAAGTCACCCCCACTGTCGCCCGTCAGAAGACAGAGCAGGAAATCCCTCCCCGATCGCAGCTTCAGGAACATACGGTCAAAGGGGACGGGAATTGCCTTTTCAGAGCGATCAGTTTTCTGCTCCATAAAACTGAGGACCAGCATAAGGAGCTCCGAACGCAGCTGGCCATGTATGTCATGACACATTGGGACGATTATAAGTATTTCCTCGCCGACGGCAAGGATGCTTTATTCCCCAATAAATATGCATATGGGGAGTATATGCACCGAGATGGCACTTACGCAGGGGCAACAGAGATTACCGCCCTAGGCCACGTCTTTAAGACCAACATCCATGTATATACAATGGATAAAATGGCGCCAATGTTCTCTACCGTAGGATATGACGAAGACCTACACCTCTTGTTCACGGGAAGTCCGAATGCGGGTCATTACAGCCCTCTCACCCACACATTATCTCACAAACCTCAACCGGCCGCCTCTCAGAGTAGGCAGAAGCTCAGGAAAGGCATATTAAAAAACAGAACTAACATTACCAACCCTAAGAACGCGCCCGCAAATAACACAATTAAGTTACCCTTGGTAAAACCACCCACATTGATTTTACCCGTGGACACAAGCGGCCCGACCACTAAACCAGGTGCGGCAAAGCCGGTAACTTTTATAAAGACCGGCGCAAGCACAGTATTTTCACAAACACCCGGTTATAAACCCAAAACCACTCAAACAAACCGGCCCTTTAGGACACCATTGCCCAGGCCAGGAATAACATCACAGGGTAGCAGACATAGTTATAGATATTTATCGAGCCACCGCAAGCTCAAGAGAAAGCTTCGGACAACACAAGTGGCAGATAGACAGGAAACAGCTGAAGCGCGATTCCCAGTTTCACGGGACTCAGCCAAGCGTGTCAGGTTCAGTAGTCAGGCCACAACACCGCGTTTGCTCGACACACGTAATAGACCGGAAGAACACACAGCCTCGCAGGATGCGATAGAAGGCGATAAAAATAAATCACCGTCCAAAAATCCCCCGATTCCAGTAATAACATACACTCTTAACAACATGTACACTGCACAAGATGGTCACAACATTACAGCCCTGTCTAGCCCGGCCAAAATTAACGGGTACCAAATCCAAATTCTAATTGATACTGGGTCAGCTATTTGCTGCGTAAGCAGTAAATACATCAACGGCGAGCGCATACGCAAGATGCCTATCAACACTTGCCTTGTGGCTGCCAACTCGCAAACCATTTCATGCTTAGGCATTACGGATGTACATTTGCAAATAGGCTCCTTTGAGACCAGCTTTCCCATGTTCGTCATTAAGGACCTTTCTGTCCCGGGAATCATTGGCACGAACTTTCTTGCCCAGTTCGAAGCCAATATTAGCTTTGTCACTAATAACATACGATTAGTGAACGGAGACCTTATTACCACATACCCAATATCATGCGCCCGGGACACATACAACCCCCGAGCGCAGCGAGACGCGCAAGCACACCAGGTCTCTCCGTTGGTCACAATAGTACCGCCAACGAACACAAGTGCTGATACAAACACGCCCGCTACTGGGGAAACACAGTTACTAACCCCAGAGCTGAATACAAAACTTGAAAACCTATTACGGGAATATAAGGATATTTTTGCCCATTCCCTTGCAGATTTAGAGGTGACCGACTTAATTCACCACCGTGTGGAATTAACCAGTGATACTCCCGTTCACCAGGCACCTTACAAAGTTAGCGCCAAAGAGAGACAAGCTATAGAAACACAAATTCAGGAGATGCTCCAAGCCGGTATAATTCACCCCATCGTGTCCAATTACAGCGCACCGGTACTCCTTACCCGAAAACCGGATGGTTCCCATAGGTTTTGTACCGATTATCGACGCCTTAATAGACTCATTAAGAGTGACAATTACCCGTTACCGCGAACAGATACTTACCTAGAGACACTGAGCGGGGCAAAGTATTTTTCGATAATGGATTGTTATTCTGGATTTTACCCAATCCCTGTATATGAACCCGATAGGCACAAGTTGGCATTTGTCACCGAAAACGGCCTCTACAGTTACGCGGTTCTCCCCATGGGTTTAAAGAATGCTAGTCTAACATTCCAAAAATTGGTAGACAAGGCATTCGCAGGCCTCAAATACCGTTCAGTATTAACTTACATAGACGACATAACAGTCTTTTCACAAACCTTCGAAGAGCACATTATACACTTAACCGAAGCTTTTGACAGGATTAGGCATGCTAAATTAAAGCTAAAACCATCCAAATGTCAATTTGCGAAAACGAAGGTCCATATTCTCGGCCACATTGTCAGCCGCGAAGGTATCACACCTGACCCTGCCAAAATCGCCGCAATTACCGATATTCCAATGCCGGAAAACATTAAACAGTTACGTTCTTTTATGGGACTAGCGAGTTATTATCGTCGATTCATTCATGGGTTTGCACAGATAGCTAACCCTCTCACTGAGCTTACACACGAAAAAACACCATTTATAATTACAAAAATACATAGGGAGACCTTTGAGAAACTCAAAAATTTACTCACTACACCGCCCCTGCTCCAGCATTTTCAAGAAGGTAGACCCACCTTTGTACACGTGGATGCAAGCCAATTTGGCATCGGGGCAGCCCTATTACAAGAGGCCGAGGATGGAAAACAACACCCGATTACATACGCTAGCCGCAAACTTACACCGGTGGAGACTAGATACTCCGCTACCGAAAGAGAAATGCTTGCATTCTCGTGGGCCGTAAACTACTTCCGAACATACCTGTATGGTATACACTTTACGGTAGTTACGGACCACGCCAGCCTTCTCTACTGGGATAAAGTTAAAAATCCTAATTCACGGCTTAACAGATTCATATTTAAATTATACGACTATACGTTTGAAGTTAAACACAAGAAAGGAAAAGCGCACCTTGATGCAGACGGTCTCTCTAGACTACCCGTACTCGAACCTCCTGAAGAGGATAATAATCATGTCAGGGATTCTTTACCCACATTTGCGGTCACTCAAATTAATACAATACAGGAGCAAATAGACGATCCCCAGTTGGGACAAATTAGAATTGCTCTACAGGATCGCGACCAGGTAGATAGTAAAACTGCCCGATTATCACGTAGATTTTTTCTAGATAAGGACGATATACTTAGATGCAAACCCACGGCCACACATGACGTCACACCCATTGCCCTTCCAACTACACTCCGCAACCACGTGATGACGGAATACCATTGTCCACCAATTAATGGCGCACACTTTGGAGTCCATAAAACATATTTACGCATTCGCAATAAATATTACTGGGAGAATATGAAAAATGATATTACAGAATTCATTAAAACTTGTCACACATGCCAGAGAAACAAACACCGCCCTGGTAAACCACATGGATTACTCCACCCCATCCCTGTAGGTGAACTTTTCCACCGCATAGGTATTGACGTAAAAGGTCCAATCACAACATCAGACAAAGGTAATAAATACATATTAGTAGCAACCGAGTATCTCACCCGATACATCATTACTAAAGCGGTCCCAAAAGCTAGCGCACAGCAAATTGCGGAGTTCCTCATGGAAATAATTACCAAATACGGTACTTTCCGCACATTATTATCCGACAGAGGAACAGTTTTCACATCAAATGTTATCACACAGCTTCTTAAATTACTTCAAATTAGAGCATACACCACCACTAGTTTCAGTCCTCAGACGAACGGATTAACTGAAGCTATGAACAAAATCCTTGGCAGCGCGATAGCTCGTTTTACTAACGACGACGGCACGGACTGGGATAATTACCTCCCAGCGGTAACATTTAGTTACAACACATCCGTGTCGCAGGCGACCAAACACACCCCGCATTTTTTGTTACACGGATATCACCCGCGCAGTCCGATCGACAATATTTACATCCCACAGGATACACTCCCTAGCAACGTTGAAAGATTGCAGTATTTATGCACAGCCCGTCACACCGCGCGACAAAATATCCGTACATCACAAAACAAACAGAAAAAAACATATGATAAAGCTCACAAACACCAGGAATACAAACCCGGACAGCTCATTATGTTATGGTCACCTACTCGCATTAAAAATGTGTCCGAATTCCTAATCCCGAAATGGACAGGCCCGTTTAGAATCCAGAGAAAAATTTCGGACCTAAACTACCTTGTCAACATTCGGCATAATCACAAAATTATTAAATACACGATTCATGTACGGCGTATGAAACCATACTATTCACGGAAAACCACCCCCACACCTCACCCTCCCGCAGCTAAGAAACGCAAACGCTAAGCTATTAGCGTAAGGGGAAAAAACATATTTTTCCGCCACAGAATTCAAACCCAGTGAAAGGTAAATTGAAACAAGCGCCCTATACGCTAGAACATTTGAGAGCTATGATAATAACTAGCAATATCTGGTAATTTCCAGTACTGCATAACAAGGGATTAATTATAAGATGCATGTTTAGCGTAAGAGGTATAATAAATGTTAAATTGATGAATTTTGTTAACACAAACTAGCTGCAAATAGCACATGGATAGACACATATTCAATACTACTTAGGCCCTACATTTTCGCATAGGTCCCCATAGATCAAATACGCCATATAAGCCCTGGCAAGGACGCCAAATAGAAGGTGACATATAGTAACCATACTCAGAGACAGGAGTCACCACCAAATTTTAGTTGATCAAACAACATAACTCAACTTTCAGCATAAAAATCCCCATAGGACATAATGACAGAGTAAAATTGATAATAATTATACATTTATAATATAATAGGAGCACGAAAATTTTCATAGACAATATATGGTAGATAGAATATTACACATGTCGTCTACAGCGTACAGAAAGCGAGGTCACGACTCTGCCGTAACAGGCGGAAGTAACAAGACACGAAGCTCGCGATCACCGGAATACGCACAGTACATAGCAACAGGGAGTTACGCAAAGTCACGTCGAAATCACACACGCACACATAGCCGTGCGAAACATGGGGTCATTTACCCATATGTGGGCCATATGGCAGACAATAGCAGGATTTCTTTATTATGGGGAAATGCATAGACACTTTCTATAAATAAAAATTAATAATGTCGCACATTTTTACAAAACTACTCGCATTTAGATTCACACACAGGCATAATCGCAAAACTTAGGTGAGCGAGCAAAGATCGCATTACCTATCGTAAGGAAATGTAAAATAACGGACCCTTGTCCTATAAACATACAATATCAGAACACAGTTCGATTACCATATTATAAAAAATTATTATTTACACATAGGCTACATCCCGATAGATAGTATAAATAATAGCGACTTTATAAAATTCCAATAACGATTTGGGAAAGAACAACCTATAGATAATGAACACCTATAAGAGATTAACACACATTTTTTTATTGAACAATTTAGAATGTGCACGGATTCCAACAGTTACCCCATATGCAAGGGAGATAACAGGCCGATACAATATAGGGCCATAGAATAGACTAACAAAATAACACATAGGCCCTAATGTACTATACAACGACACATTGCTACGGTTTTTCTAACAAACGCCCTTACAACCGTAATAGCGA
Source organism: Meconema thalassinum (assembly GCA_946902985.2). Classification (NCBI taxonomy): domain Eukaryota; kingdom Metazoa; phylum Arthropoda; class Insecta; order Orthoptera; family Tettigoniidae; genus Meconema; species Meconema thalassinum. The sequence continues at coordinate 212,233,861 of OX336398.1, forward strand.
AAATACATACAGTACAATAACACAGGTTAGCCGCACTGCATAAACACGACAAACACAGATTGGCGGCATTTAGGGAAGCAAACGTAATACTTTTACACTCGTGCAGATGAACGACATGTCCCTCACGATTCAAGGTAGACACACAATAACACAGGTTAGCGAATTCCACTACAAAGGCAGAGTAACACTTGCAATAGTATATAGCAAGCATTGATACCATTACGCTCAGTATTGCGACAGTACACAGGTAGATTATTAATACCACAATCAATAGGAAGTGACACAATAACACAGGTTGTTAGAATATCACAGCGAACACCATATATAGTTCCGATAAACACAAATAGGAAACACGGGGAAAGGAATTGACAAATACTTACGCATAGTACAAAGAATCCAATACACTATAATCCACAAGAGGTTTTTAATCATAAATGTTAATTTGCCTCACACAGACATCTTGCTAAGGCAGTATCCACACACATACTGAATCATGATCTGAAGACAAGGCGGCTGCATGCGTATACAGATTAACAACACCGGAGACGATAGTAGACCGCGACTCACGTGGTGAGCACAGCGCTTCCGGCGTTAAGACAGACTCTGTTCCACACTTTTTTACCCACACAGGGGAACTTTTTAGATATCTCTGCTTTCTAGATTAAAGTGGATTTGACCATCAAATAACGTCATATAAGACAGACATAATGGACAGTTTTCACAAACTGTTCGTAATTGTCTACTTAATGACAAAATGATAGTCATCATTTTAACGAAATTAAATCAGCATTTCCATAACAACCACAAGGCTCATTAAGGACCACAAATCCTTGCAGAGATCCCCTATAGTTTACATATACACAATAGAGCAACAAGTAACAGTACAATCGTCGGTTGGCCAAAATAATTTCCATAAATTTCCTTTTGAGGCAACGTGATACGACATGGCATATACAGATGTATGTCCATCAGTCACACAATAACGCCATGGCCCGTAGATGTCCTACAGTAGACCTCAGGCGTTCCATAAGACCAAAGCAGGTGTATGCCTACCTTCCTAGGTCAAAACACTGAAGGATAGATATCAGCCATGAGTGTATAAAGGTAAAAAATAGTCGGCAATAAATACGTTACATGGTCCATAGCTATTCTACGTTATCTCAGGCGTTCCATAAGTCAAAAGCAGGTGTTTGCCTACCCTCCAGGGATAACGATAAGGAATAAGTATCGAGCATAAACATAAGCATGCCGGATTTTATAAATAATATTTAGTAAAGGCCCGAGGATTCTCTTTAATATATCACAAGTAAATATACACTTAATTACACAAACAAGAATATACAGAATAAGGAATACACTATCCTTAGACAAATACATCCGATCAGGAAAATACAATGAGTAATTTTCAATGCTATATAGCAGAACACCCGATAAAGGTAGCCCATTATATTCCCCCACGAGCAACCTACCATGCGGAACGCAATCTTAGATGTCCACACACATATTGATACACCCCGCCATATTTTTTCATTTTCCTGGAGGAGACAGTGAAAACCACTGACACACTTTTCTCCACATTATTCTAGAGAAATTTTATACCCATAGGAATGCGACATATGATTCCAAACATGTAAAAACACAATCCAGAATACTACATATATTTTTCTGGAAGAGACAGTGAAAACCACTGACACACTTTTCTCCACATTATTACAGAGAATTTTTATACCCATAGGAATGCAACATATGATTCCAAACATGTAAAAACACAATCCAGAATACTACATATATTTTCCTGGAGGAGACAGTGAAAACCACTGACACACTTTTCTCCACATTATTACAGAGAATTTTTATACCCATAGGAATGCGACATATGATTCCAGACATGTAAAAACACAATCCAGAATACTACATATATTTTCCTGGAGGAGACAGTGAAAACCACTAACACACTCTTCTCCACATTATTCTAGAGAAATTTTATTCCCATAGGTGCGACCTATGATTACGAACATACGAAATACACTCCAGAATACCACGTGTATACTAGATAGTAAACACATTACTAATATAAATACTAATACTAACATAAATCGCACTTATCACATCTCGACACGATATAATGACAAACTAGTCCCATTAGGATTTAGCCAAAGGAGGACATATATACTTTCCCAGAATACAGATGCATAGCTAATGACCTTTGCCCAGGGTGTACAACACGCCAGGTACACAGTCCAAACCGTGGGTAAACAATACATTAAACGCGTAACACGTGCGCTTGACAGTCCCTTAGCGGAGCGATAACAAAACCTTAATGGTACCAACCCACTCTTGTCGCTCGCATCCAATCCGAGTACGAACATGATAAACACAACTTGCTCCAGTTGGACAGCCAATTACAGGCCACAGGTCACGCCTCACACTGACGACAGGTGATAGTACACATACTCAAGCGTTATCTCTGAACACGCCTCCCATGAGACAGATAACTTGCAAACGGCCATAATGCATTTAAGTCGCGTAGAGCGCGCCAAATTTAAACGGCACTAGATGACAGACAGGTAGTTATTACAATATAATTCAAACAATAGAGTAACCAAATGATTTTATTTTAGTTTACCCCTATCATCCCTCAACCCTTTACACCGGGGTAACACATTTAACGACCATAAGCCAATATTTTCGGGGATATTTACACAGCGCCTAGTTACACTGAATATACCACATCTTATACCATAGCGGAATTTCAATACATTTTTGCCCTCAGATACACTATTAGCTAAACACGCCAGCAAATGTAGCACAAAAATGAACATATATCCCTCACCAAATAGGTAGACAAATCCACTTTCCCATTAGGAGATTTTAATTTATTTTATTTTTGGAATATGGCAATATTATTTAAAACATTATCTTTCAGAGTAGACCGACAGAGTTGTTCCAGATGACAGTATGTCCATATAACCACCATAGATTGTCCCCCTTTTGAAACCCATAATTAAAAATCCACACTTAGGGATATTTATGGATATAGCTTACTAGATAGATGGCATATATATATATATACCATTATTCCAATTCAGAGGATAGCAATAAATACTTACGTACCCCCCCCCCCCCCATTTTCATAGGGTGATTAGCGTGTTATATTTTTTTCAGCGATCAATCCCAGCAGAGGAGGGAATTACGACACATATAATGCGCTGCAATATAGCCTGGTTTCAGATACCTATATCATCATCATCATCATCATTTCCCCTTATCCAGCTCCTGCCGGGTCGGGGTATTTATGGCACTTCTCCACTTTCCTCTTTCCTTCCACCATTCTTCTTCCACGATCTTGTCCCAGTCCAGATTTCTTTTTCTTACGCCGTTCTTCACTGAATCCATCCACCTTGTTCTAGGTCTTCCTCTTGGTCTCTTACCCTTGCACTTCGCCTCCAGCATGTGTCTTGGTATTCTATTTTCCTCCATCCTCTTTACATGTCCAAACCACCTTAGTTTATTCTTCTCAATTCTCTCATTTAGTTTTCCCATCCCAACTTCCTTCCTAACATCTTCATTCCTCACTCTGTCTTTCCTTGTCTTTCCTATCATACTTCTTAGGAATTTCATTTCACTGGCTTGGATTCTACTCTCTTGCCTGCTTGTCAGGGTCCAAGTCTCAGCTGCATAAGTTAATATGGGTACATAGTACACTTTATACATTACCTCCTTGCTTTTCCTTGGTACTTCCTTATCCCAAACAAGTTTTCTTACACTTTGATAGAATGCATTGCTCTGCTGTACCCTCCTGCCAATCTCCATGTCCAACCTACCAGTTTGCATCAATTCACTTCCTAGGTATTTGAACGTGTCCACAATTTCCAAACTCTGACTTCCAATTTTCACAGTGCCCTTCCCTTGTCTTTCCCCTCTTGTCATCACCATGGTCTTGCTTTTCTCTATACTGATTTTCAGGCCATACTTCTGAATATTTTCGTTCAGTGCATCTAGTTGTTTTTGCACTTCTTCGGTGTTCCTTCCCCAGACCACAATATCATCTGCAAATAACAGTAACTTCATTTCTTTATGTTCATATGCTTCCTTTGTTTCCTTTACTATTTCATCCATCACCATTATGAACAAGAGAGGTGACAGCACACTCCCCTGTCTTAGTCCAGTCTTGTTCGTAAACCAATCTGTCTTTCCAACTGGGGTCAGTACCCTGCTAACACAGTTGTTGTACATTGCTTGCACCATTTCCAACATTTCTCTTCCCAGTCTCTTATTAACCATGGTTTCCCATACCTTCTCTCTGGGGACACTATCATATGCCTTTTCTAGATCTATGAAAGTCATGATCAAATCCTCTCCATATTCCCAGTTCTTTTCCATCCCCTGCCTCAAGCTAAAGATTGGGTCCACTGTGGATCTTCCACTCCTGAAGCCATACTGTTCCTCTTGCAACTCTCCTTCCACCTTTCTTCTCATTCTTCTTTCTAATATCCTTTCCAGTATTTTTACTATCTGTGATATGAGGGTGATCCCTCTATAGTTATCACACACCTTCTTGTCCCCCTTCTTAAACACTGGTATTATTAGCCCTTTCTTCCAGTCTTCTGGTACACATTTCCATTTCCACACACACTTTAGCAGTCGATACAGCCATTGCATACCAACAGGTCCAGCAGCCTTTATCATTTCTACACTGACTTCATCCACCCCTGTTGCTTTTCCCATCTTCATTTTCTGTACTGCTAATTCCACCTCCAGCATTGTTATATCATCTTCTGTTATAGAGTCGTCAGGTTGTGTCACTTCCATCTCTCCAGTACCATTGCTCACATTCAAAAGCTTATCGAAATACTCCTTCCATCGTCCCTTTATCTCTTCTGGGTGTGTTAACAACTCTCCATCTTCCTTTTTCACTAGCTTTGTAGTAACTCTTTCTTTCCTCTTACTTCTTAGAAGCCCATACAGCATCCTTTTACTGCCACTTACATCTGTTTCCATTCTTCGTGTAAATTCTTCCCAACTTTTCTTCTTTTCTTCTCCTACCACTTTCTTACACCTCCGTTTGCTATCGTGATACTTCCTTTTGCTTTCTTCTGTTTGATCTCGGTTCCATTCTTTCCATGCAGACTTCTTTTCTTTCACTGCTTTCCTCACTTCCTCATTCCACCATGGTGTCTCCTTCTCTTTCACTCTTGTTGACGTCCTACCACAAGCACTCTCTGCTGCACCAACAAATGCCTTTTTAAAGTGAGACCATTCCTCTTCTATGTTTTCCACTTCAGTAACTGGGATTTGTTGCTTCAATCTCTCCTGAAAATCTTCCTGTACGGTTTTGTCTTTCAATTTCCATACTTTTATTTTACTTTCTCTGATCTCCTTTAGGTTTTCCAATTTTTCCCATCTAAATTTTGCCACCACAGCTCTATGGTCCCCATCAAATGCTTCTCCTGGTAAAGCTGTCACATCTATCAGCTTTCTGCGATTAGTCCTTTCCACCAGAAAGTAGTCAATTACTGATTTTGTTCTTCTATCGCCCCAACCATATCTCGTAATTTTCCTGCTGTTTTTCTTCCGAAACCATGAATTACCCACTATCAGTCCATTCCTTTCAAAAAAGTTTACAAGTTCCTCTCCTTCCCGGTTCTTTTTCCCATATCCATATGGTCCAATGACTTCTTCCTTTCCTTGTCTCTCGTTTCCGACTTGTGCATTCATATCTCCCATGATCACCACTTCTACATCTGAAATTACTCTTTCTACATCCTCCAGGAATACTTCAATATCTTCTTCTCTGTTTCCAGTCTGTGGTGCATACACTTGTATGAAGTCCATCACGTCATTTTTCATCTTCATTCTAATTTTCATTATACTGTCACTCACACACTCGACCACTTCAACATACTCCTCCAGTTGTTTCGAGGTTATCAGTCCCACGCCATTTTTGGCCTCTTGGCCACCACTCCAGTATAATGTATATCCTTTCCTCAATTTCTTCCTTCCTTTACCTTTCCATTTCACTTCACTCAGGCCCATCAATCCAACATTCTCCCTCTCCATGAAGTCTACCACCTCCTCCACCTTGCCTGTCAGGGTCATGACATTCATGATTCCCACTTTCATTTCGGTTACTGGTCGCCCATTTCTCACAGTTCCCCCAGTACCAAAAGAACTGCGCGTCGCCTGCAGATACCTATATATAGGAACTATAATAAAAATCCATAGACAATATAAATAGATGAAATCTATAGCCAATAGCTCTAAATAAAATATATCTAGACAGAACACATAGACACAATTTATACACGGCATCTATAGACAGTCAATATAGACGGAGTTTATAGCAAATATCTATCAGCAATAACACTAGATAGTATACCTATATAATACCACTAGACAATACCTCTAGTTAAGGAACCCTACTATATATATAATAATAGATGACCAGGTTTTTTAAGATACACTTTATAGACTATAAGTCTAATAAATATCATACGAGTATAAAAAGCAGTCACATAGTATTATGGTGATAGGTGCCATATATTACCCATATTATGTCCATGCCACAGAGCACATTTACCTCCCATGTTACACATGAAACAATATACAAATAACACAGATACACTTCTTCCCCTATCCATGCGCGGCACTATGGTTATTATGCAAATACCAGGGTGTATACCATGCCTTATCGCTCATGGTTGTGTGTTAATCAACACTCGGAACTTCAAAGCTAACAGCTAGCGTTCCAGGCATAACCCTCTAACACAAGTGCATGCTATGACATTTTCTTTCACCAATATTTTGCCCTGCATGTTAAATAAAAGCATAAATGCTCACCCATATCCTTCAGTACGGTAAATAACAACCAAGACTGAATAACCAGATCCTACACAATAAGAATCCTCACCTACACCGGTAGAGAATTCCTACCCATTAACGTCTCCATAAATCCCCATAGGACCAAGATTCCTTGAACCTTTATTACCATCCCGTTACCAGTAATTAACAACTTTGTAACATACCTACAAATACCCAATAACATGGGAATACCAGTCCACATCCCTCACTTACCTACTAATATGTGAGAAGGAAATATACGCTGCTGATAGTAGCTGGATATCCGATTAACCAGGCACAACGATAATGCACCGTGCCACCACAATTGTTCCCCCCGTATAACTACAACACCATAAAACAACATTAAAACGCTAGACACTTATTCTTCATGGTTTACGCACGGCGATGCGCTTGGAAGGATGTGAAATATGTTTTCCAGTTGAAAATATACGAGGCACGTCCAGAAAGTAAGCTCCGTTTGGTAATAAAATTAAATTGTGTACAGATACAGAAAAAATATTTATTGCACAACATTCTACACCTCTTAAACTACTTATCCACATAACTGCCGAACTTTTGCAGGCATTTATCATAGCGTGGCACAAGTTTTTGGATACCTTCTTCATAGAAGTTTGCCGCCGACCCGTAAACGAGAGTGAAGACGCCCCTGTAGGATATCCCACCATTCGGCCACCACTGTTAGACAAATTGCGTATGTGGTCAGGAGAACTCCTAAACATACGCACTTCTCCTGGTAAGCACGCAATTTGCCTAACAGTAGTAGCCGAACGGTAGGATATCTTACAGGGGAGTCTTCACTCTCGTTTACGGGTCGGCGGCAAACTTCTATGAAGAAGGTATCCAAAAACTTGTGCCACGCTATGACAAATGCCTGCAAAAGTTCGGCAGTTATGTGGATAAGTAGTTTAAGAGGTGTAGAATGTTGTGCAATAAATATTTTTTCTGTATCTGTACACAATTTAATTTTATTACCAAACGGAGCTTACTTTCTGGACGTGTCTCGTATATTGAAAAATATTTTCCAGGCGAAAATATATATTAAGCTGTCAATAAATTGTACCCTTGACATGACATGACAAGACGTCGACGATGACGATCGACGAGAGGTTGTAATGGTGACACGCTAGGGAAGGCAAGCGCCTGTGTTGGGAGGAAGTACCTAGCCTGTCTCCTCTCAAGGCAGGGTCCGTTATACCGTTTTTTTTTTGCCCTAGCGTCGTCTAAATTATACCTGCGGACGGAGGAATAATACTTTCTCCTTCCCAAGACGACCCCTAGGACTAAACACTAGTCAATAAATAGAATTAAGTAGATGCTCTAGAGTAGGAGCAAACGCCTGCAGCGGCAGGTACATAGGAGTAAGATAAGTAGTGAGAAAAGATAATGCATTAAGGGTATAAGAAAACAAGGAAATAAGGAAACAGTAACAGAATGTGATAAGGAAAGAATATAAGATAATAAGGGAATAATAACACAAGAAATGAAATGAAATAATGAACAATTATATTCCGGGCCGAGGTATGTAGCACCGATGACCTCTTTGCTCATACCCCCGATGAACAAATATGCAAGCAGCAAATATATAATGAAAATACGATTCTTTTTCCCTGGCCGAGGTGACGAACATTATGTGCCCCAGGAAGGAGGATATTACACAAATATAAGGAAACTACGATTCTTTTTCCCTGGCCGAGGCAACATACACTACACATACACTATTATGCCCCAGGAAGAAGGATAATGAAATGATATAAAACACAAACAGATAGGAACACAATACACTGAAGTTACACATCAAACTAAGTAAGAACGAATAAATAAAGACAAGGATAAGTACAATAATGAACAGAGATAATGTAGAAACAATGATATGAAACAGAAATAAATAGGAGCAAAGTACAGTGAAATAATAGGAGACAATGTGTAAGAAAGAATAAAGAAAGATAAAGGTAAATACAATGATGACGGACAATAATGGTAGAGCAATGAAGTACAACAGAAATAAGTAGGAGCAAAGTACGGTGAAATAATAGGAGACAAAGGGTAAGAAAGAATAAAGGAAGATAAAGGTAAATACAATGATGAAGGAAAATAATGATAGAGCAATGATATGAAACAGAAATAAATAGGAGCAAAGTACAGTGAAATAATAGGAGACAATGTGTACGATAGAATAAAGAGAGATAAAAGTAAATACAATGATGACGGAAAATAATGGTAGAGCAATGAAGTACAACAGAAATAAGTAGGAGCAAAGTACAGTGAAATAATAGGAGACAATGTGTACGATAGAATAAAGAGGGATAAAAGTAAATACAATGATGACGGAAAATAATGGTAGAGCAATGAAGTACAACAGAAATAAGTAGGAGCAAAGTACGGTGAAGTTACAAGGGGTAGTGAATAAGAAGGAATAAATAGAATATGAAGACATACCAAATAAGAGATAAATATTGAAATAATACAAAGACTTAGGAGACAGATGAAGGTGAAACAGTAAATATAAAGGTAAACAAAGAATCCATAAAAAAATGGCCAATAGCAAATAAGACTATAGATATGCTAATAATAAACATGTACTTCCATTTCAGCACAGGTTGAAAAACTGAGGCGCTGATACCAAACGAAGTACACAGGATGATGCACAATTTAAAAGCATACATCGGGAGTGGCTCCATTTTGGGCCGCTCACCGCCAATAACAATGATCATGACAAAGGGTGATTTATAAACTACAAATAATGTTTTTATGTATGCTTCCACAGACAATAACAATAATCACAGGATAATTTATTAAACACAAATAATGTTTTTATACATGTTTCCACAGGATTAACTACGCAAAGGACGAGGGAAAATGCCCTCTGAATTACTTATTTTTATATTATGGATCCACAACCATTGTAACAAAAAATTTTATGCACTAACCATGTGATTTTTTATTGTGTTACACAACTGCCCCACCCCCAAAAGTGTACACACAAATGCCCCCAACAAACAGCCCCCCCCCCTAGCACACAATACCCATTTTCAGGCACATATCCAGACCACAGTAGAGATATACCTGTGGGATATCCTCCACTGAAGGTCGGATCACCGAATCAAATTCGCACCTAAAATGAGAGGTGCATTACGGCCACACAACTCGCGCCTATCTCTGTAAAGGACGAGTTGTGCAGCCAAGATGACTTCGCTCGCCCACAGGGAGCAAGCCATACATAAAAGATTCTGTAAACAACTAGTATATCACCTGCAGGTAGTAGATAATAGATACTATAAGGGGTAATAGATAATAGACAATAGGGTATAAATTACATATTAAGTTCAGAGTACAATCGAAGGAAAGATAAAAGGTGTTGAAAACAGCATTCGAAGGTATATAGTTGCGCAACTACAGTGATCACAAAAGGGGTATAAATAAATATGAGAAATTGGTTTATTTATTGATTTGTTGATACGAAAGGATAACCCGTTAATAAGAAAGATTAATTGTACTAAGTAGTCCAGAAAGACAACACATTTAATGTATTTGGTTTTATTTTTATTGGACATCGATGTGAATAAGAGAAATGAATTTTGTTACTGTATTGATATAATTAATAGGATTTTTATTTCAGGTTTCAATGGTTTTAATGATGTTATACAATATGAAGACTAAAATTTTTTTAAAAACACATTGTTGATATGTAACCGAAATATGAACACTTTGTAATACACATTATTTTTCCTTTCGACTCTTCTAAATTCCACATTGTAAAAGTGTCGCATTTCTCCCCACACAATAAAACAATTTTCAATTTAAACCTTTAAATACACCTTGCGACACTTATTTTTCTATCTTTATACTATATCCCTTTTACACACATACAGGGCACGCGAGAGCAGTTTTTCATCCCCATTGGAGGCAAGTAATAATTATATATGTATCCATAACCTCCCCAATTAACCCTCGGATGTTTTTTTCCTCTCGTGTTCCTGCACCCCTCAATTTACCATGTTACAAGTGAAAATTTTATAATATGTCATGATTTATTTACCAGGTTATTCTGTTTATTATGTTTGTATGTCAAAACAATACAATAGGGATCCAATGGACATCCCATCAAGTATACAAAAATAGTAAGCTTCACACCCCATTGTTGATTTTTCAAAAACAAATTGTAAAGAAATATTGTTCCCCTCACCACAGACACTTACACTTGATCGCTAAGCACACCCGGCCACTCAACTAATAGACAGCACAAATATTCAGCTATCACCTTTCGACAACTAACAAGTATAGCACTAAATTTATGTTTACCCCTGACTTACCCCTATCTTCTACGAGGCTACCAAGCCACCCCCTACGACACCAACAATACAACGAGGACCTAAATTAAAAGAAGAAAAGAAGAGAAGAGCAGAAGATAGAAGATTGTCAAGAAAGAAGATGATGACTTATTTTTTCAAAATACCACCCCACGTTTTCGTCCAGTTATCGAGGTCGATAACTAACCCTACAAAGGGGGTTGTTGTACCCCTAGGGTACGCTATACCATCCCTTAAGGAAAATACACAAATTCATAAAACTACAGACTTCGGATATAAGATTCTAATAAGATACCACCTACAAAATTACATGTAAAACACAAGTAGCAAACTCAGGAAGTCAGGTAGGCTCGTACCAAAGGTAACGACCTGAGGTAGGTGTACGACACGGGAGGAATGTAGGAATCCGCCGACCGTGCACACCAAAGCTATAAAAGCCCCCCAAAGGTCAAGGGCCGGGATCACTAATTACTCAGTCCTCTCAGTGCAACGACGTGCCGTACCGCTGCTGTCTTCAGGTCGGGTAAGTGTCTTAGCGATCCACACTCTAACCACTACACTACACACTCCCTTCCCCCTGTGCTTGGACTGTATTTTATTTATTATTATCCACTAGTCTGAACTGCTAGCTCTTTTAGTGCATCTCTCAATAGAGATACCCATTAAAACTTTAATTAACGGAAGCCACTGGTCTTACTCATTTATTTATTTAGTCAGTAGGTTCCTACCCTAATAGATTCCACTTAGGTAGGACTTAGAAATAGCTTTAGTGTTTATTTGCTTAATCACTACTCTTGATCAGCAAGTGTCCTTGATACGGGCCGACCACAGCTAACTCACTACTTGCTCGCGTGCTTATAGCTCTCTACAGACCGCGTGGCGCCGGCCTCGCGCTTTGGCTTACAAATTAATAGCTCTTACCTACTACCCCTTTTACCTAGAGCTACCCCGTTATACAGCACCTTGGGGAGTTCTCCTGGCTGATCACTCAATCGATCTCCTTTCATAAAACACTCCCTACCTCTTACAAATTCGCCAAGCTACAACCCCAATTTAGATTAATTTCATCCCCTAGATTTAGTATTTGTATTGGCATCCCTCACAGATACAATACAATATGTTGAAATTTTCCGGAAGTCGAAACATGGTACCCATTGCAATAGCAAGCTTTCTAATGAAAACTACCTAATTAACCCTGGAATGGTATGATACTTAAAACTTACATTATTAGTATGATGTCGTATTTTTTACGATCTTGAGAAAAACTTTTTTTTTTGTAAGATGGAAATGAAAAATCAAAATTTATTGAACATATTTTAATTTTACGTACTTTCAAGATCTAAAAATACATTTAATATAAAACAGAAGTTTGTTGAGGTACAATGTCAAACACTGTTTAGTCGTCGACATCATCTGACTGTTACGCCCGTCTGAAAAATTAAAAAAAACATGAAATTACTAATATTTAATTTTAAAAAAGAATTGTATGTTAAAACAGAGGTCTAATGATCAAAACGTTCTGGTGTTAGGTTTAAAAAAAACTTACTTGCAAAGATACGATGTCTTGATTCTGCTGCAGTTGATTCAGGCGCTGCAGTTCTTGCAGACTTCTCCGCGGTGCTCCGCACAGAACGCAGTGTCGCACTTGCTGCAGTAGTTGGCTGTCATTCTTCGCTTTTCAGCTGGGCATATCTTACAGGTTTTCCTCTTTTTATCCACCCTAGGAAGAACTTGATCTGCTACTTCTTTTCGGCCAAGAACACTCAAGACCATACTTCTTAGCTCCCTAGGAAGATGTCTTATTGTCAAGCGATGTTCCAGCCATGGAAAAACCAGCTGCTGATACAACTGATTCATAAAAGATGATCTTGTCATGGTTTGTTTTTTTCTAGAACTCAAGACCCTGCTGAAAATTATAAGCGAGTTAACTCCTCCGATGTCGATCAAGTCATAAAAAATGCAGAGTGGCCATCTTTTTGTTTTCCTTGAGCAAGTTTTGACTGAAACCATTTGATCAAGAGTATCTACTCCTCCTTTGGTCTGATTGTAATGGTCAATCATAACCGGTTTGCCATCTTTATTTACTCCCTCGTCTTGGTGCATTGTGGAAATAAGGCAAACTACCTTGTTTTTCTTAGCTTTGTGCGATAGAAGTGTTGTCGTTCTGCTGAAAAGGTATTTTGAATGACCAATGTCCCTGTTTTTTGTTGATCTCATACTCAAAGGTATCTCTGGTTTGTTCAAGCGGATCGTTCCTAAAAGTGTCAGTTTATAAGGATCCTTGAGCAGTTCATCGGCCAACGGAACGGATGTGAACCAGTTGTCCATTGTTACGTTGCGGTTCGATCCGTGAAATGGAGCCGTTAACTTTTTCACATAGTAGTGGGAAAGAGGGCCTTGGACAGTTGTGTTTTGTTTCCCTAAGTATGGCTCAGCAACTAACATGTACTTAGAACCCGCATCACAAACCATAACAAGTTTTAAACCATACTTAGCTGGTTTTTAGGCATATACATTTTGAATGCACATCTGCCTCTAAATGCAAGCAGTTGTTCATCAATGGTGAGATACGAGCCAGCCTCGTAATTGTCTACGCATGCTCTCATGAAAGCTTCCCAAAGGTCCCTTATTGGTGCGAAGCGATCCGTCGCTACTCTCTCAGCTCGGGTAGTTTTGTCATCAAATCTGAGACAATCTAATAAAAATTGGAATCGCTTTTCACTAAAGCAAGCTCTGTAAACATTATCACTTACAGAAGGATCAAATATTTTTGTTGTATTTAGGCTATTGTCCTTGTGGAGAGCAGAGAATATCAGAATGCCCAAGAGTGCCTTTATCTCTGTGGGAGATGTTTGACTGTTTGAGAACTGAATTGTTTTGTAATTGGCTTGTTTTCTCACTATTTCTTCATTTGTATGAGTAACAATTAATTTTACCATAGTGTCATCAAAGAATAACTGAAACGCATCCAAAGGGGTTAGAACATCCTTACCTCTACCTTTAGGCCCTTGCCGGATATTTACGATATTTCTAGGGGCACTTCTTGTACTTATGGTTGTAGGATTTTCAGTCCAGGAATAGCCGTTTTTTTCCTATGATTATTTTTGTTGTTCGTTGTGGGGTCGAGCTTGCAGATTCTGAAGAGTCAGTAGTAGTAGCAAGACTATCAGGTCTTGGTTCAGCAGATACACTCGTAACAGACTTTGTCTCACAGCTAACAGAGGGACTAGGGGTGTGGAGAACTTCTGTAATCGCGCTGTGTGGGCCAACCACTCCTGATGTGTGCATTGAATCATTTTCATTTGTTGAATGACCACGACGTTTTCTCTTCAATTGTTCATGAAATTCATCATCTGAGGATTCATCTGAGGATGAGGGTTCATAGTCGTCACTCCCAGAGTATGCTAAAATGTTATTTTCTGATTCACTTCCGCTATCTCCTTCATATTCGTCTGTATCAAAGCCGTCATCATTCAAAAGTTTGTCAATCTCCGATGGTGACAAATCCATTTTACACTTAAAAATCGAGTAGAATAGCAAAAAAAAAGCGTATAACTTGACAGGACCAAGTAAAAAGATGCACAATATATAGCACTAATTTCCAACACACTAAGTCAACAACAACAACGAAAATTTGATACAAGAATGAAACTAAAACTGAAACACAACATTACGTAAAATAGTTACACCATCTGTATGATATCGTAACATTCACGAACTGAAGTCAAGAACGCAAAAGCATGAGCTGCCAGCACGGCGGTTACACGTGCACTGACCTTGTGAGTTGAGTAGGGGAAGACATGAGGAGGGCCGGTACAGTCCGCGCAGAAACGAGTGCTCTACAATCATATTTGTGTTTCGTTTCGTAAAAGTTACGACATCATACCATTCCAGGGTTAAGTACATAGGAAACTTGTGATGCGACGAATTCATCAGCATCCTACGAGAGATCCAGCCTCATTGTATGTACAGCTATCACAGTTCCCTTCCTTTAGAACAATTCTCACCTAGGCTAAACATCTTCATCAAGATGATTATATTTTGGTGCTGCATTTTACCATAATTCTGGAAATTAGAAAAAATGACTTGATTAGTTGCACCACACAGTGATGATCTAGGAATGTAGAGTTGTAGGCTGCCTTGCACGAGTTTCAAATCATGTGCACAAGGGAGGGGATTTTCCATACAATCTAGCATTACATTAAAAAAAACATTTTTGAATGGAATCCATATTAACTTTCTATATAGTCAAATTCCCCAACAGATCACATATTTCTGTTCACTTCTAACCCGGATGATATTTTGGCTCTTCTCTTTTACACCAGCCTAAAGGGATTCTTGAGCTGGGTCTGTTTTGAATTACTCTCTTTTATTGCTTTATTTATTTCCTAGTTCTTTGAGGAGTGAGGCGCTTCTTCCTCTCTTCCCTTTTGTCAGCAACAATTTTTCATTAACCGCAATCCTTTGATATGGAATAACCAAGCACATCCGGAACACGTGCTAGTACTGAACGAAGACCTACAGGAAGACCACGGACAACATGGGTGGATCAAGTGAAAGATGATGTTAACCGGAGAGGACTACAATGGCAGAATGTGGGAGAGAAGAGAGGCTCTGTGCATAAGCAGAAACGTGTTCGGAAGAAGGAGAATTAACAAATGCCCGTCTTTGTCTCAGCCCCGTCAATCAGCTTATGTTTTAGCTTTTAACTGAGCACTTGGAAACATTCATTACTGACATGGTTTGGCACGGAAAGCAAGCCTAGTCACAGTAGCCCAGGAAGTAATCTCACGCTTCTTGTGTGTTGGTGGTTTGAGATGATTCAGGGGTGCCAACTTAATATCATTTTTATGTAATTATTGATAGTTATAAGAATACATTATTTTTAGTTAAATTGCAGGTCCATGTAAGTTAAGGATATTTCAATTGTTGTGGACGGACAACGTCTATAGCGAGGAGAAAGATGAGCTCTCGCAGCTAAGTAGATTATTTAATTGTACGATATATATCTACTTAATTTCTTGGAGAATGTTGATCAAGGGAGGAATTAGGTGGTGCGGACGGTGCGCCCCCACAGAGCGCTGTCAAATGGAGGGAGCCGAAAATGCAACGACAGATCGTATGCGTAAAGATTAGAATCCAATCACCTTATTATTACTTAACCCTACCCGCCAAAATTAACTCCATTATATCAGTGATCTGGGCTGGGACATTTCAAAGGTATAGACCAGGGGCGGCCAGTCTTTATTTGCTGGGTGGCTTCTGCCTCTCTTGGCTGGGATGCCTACTCTATCGGCACGTCGGACCGAGTCAAGTTGGGATCGCCTTTACACCGAACGTATTGCAAACATACAAACTGCTCGTCCAATGCGCTGGTTGTCCGACACATGTACAGTATATTGTGTTTCTCCGCGTACCGGGACTTGAAGATTGCGTGCTTAGCATTTCAAAAGTCACAAATATCGATAAGGTAACTTGGGAGTCATTTAAGACAGAGCATTTTCAGTCACATTTTAATTTTTCATGTTTGTTTCAATTTGTTCTCATATTTACAATACGATCAATGCTACGTTTGTTTGAAAACACACAACCGGAGGCTTTTTCGCAGGAAATCGTCAGACTTCAGAGTGCGATGCCGTGGTTTTAGAAGTTTCAATACAGAGAAAAACGTTCTACAGACATATGTTGCTCCAAACATTGATAACACTTGTGCAACTTGCCTGTGCAATTTCGAATATTCTTGCTGCGGTAATTTTGAATAAATATTGTTGATGATACACTTAGGGGCTTTTCGACACCGTGTTCATGTAGTCCCGTGTACTTGGGTGTGTGAAATTTGTATGACAGCCTGTGTTATTATGATGGCAGTATTAGTGTGTGTATTTGTAATTAAAATGTGGATTGGGAAGGAGGTGGCCAGGGCCTTAATTTATGAACCACCCCGGCATGGTAGAAGTGGGAATCCACGGAAAACCATTTCCATGATCGCTGAGGTGGGAATCGAACCCGCCTCTTCTGTCTTTTGCCTCACAAGGCTGAGTATACCCCGTTTCAGCCCTCAGACCAGAATTAAATAACTTGTCAGAGCCGGGAATCGAACCCTGGCCTCCGTGGTGACAGCCAAGAGTGCTAGCCACTGTGCAACGAGATGGACATGTTGAATAGAAATCAGGCAGATTCTTCACAGGGTTAAAAACATCCTTAAGTAGATTGCTACATTGCAATGGCTTGACGAACAAATAAAAAGCAGATAAATTCGCTGCGTGGCTCAGCGGTAACGTTCTCGCTTGCTGTTCCCAAGGTTGCAGGATCGAATCCAGGGGCAGTCAGTTGGCATTTGAGGATGCGTAAATGCGAGGGAGCCGCGTGAGTAGAGTTATTGGTGCGATAAAGATCCCCTTTAGGGATAAATTCCGTCACCCAGGCGTCTCTAAAACCCGCAGATGTTAACAGGGACGTAATACAAATAACATTACTAAACAAGTAGAACAAAATAGCCTATTTTCATATATCCTACTTATGTGAATTGCCTGTATCAACATACTAAATTTCAGTTTGATTGCTGTAATATATCGTAGACATTTCGCATAGCCGCCTTGTACTGTAGGCCATTGAGTCATGTAGGCTACTATTAGATGGAGATTATCACCTAGGTTTATTATTCAAACTTCAATCGCATGATTAGGACACAAGGAATAACAAGTAGTTCCGTGAAGAACTAAACAGCCTATTTTCATATATCCTAATCATGTCAATTGCCTCTATCAACATACAAAATTTCAGTTTGATTGTTGTAATAAATTCGTAGATATTGAGAACCGTCTAAATATTTCAGATGGTCGCCGTGTTGGATTTTTTATTATGTACTCTTACATGAAGATTATTGAGTTTCACTGCGCTCGGATGTTAAATCGCGATAAACAACCATTTAAATATTTAAATTTCGCGTCGCCACCTTTTTGCATTCGTGCTCACCAGGTTATTGAAAGTCCCATAGGTTTAGGTTTCTAGCCTTTATCAACATACACAATTGCTGTTTGATTGCTCTCACAGATTAAGTAATATTGAGAACCGTCAAAATATTTCAGATGATTGTGTGTTGGATTTTTTTAATGCAGGCCATGGAGTTATGTACTATTAGGTGAAGATTATTTCGTAGGTTCATTATTCAAACCTTGACTTCGATGGCTTGATTAGGACACAAGATAGGAATTAAAATTTCGCACAGCCGCCATCATGAGGTAATATGAAATATTGAACTAAATTATAGATGCCAGTGCATTACAATGTGTAGCATGTTTCACAACGCTCGGATGGTTGAATCGGGAGAAAAGTATATTTAAATCTTCGTGCAAAATTTCAGGGTGATATCGGTAATAGTTTCAGAGATATAGAATGTTGGTGAAATATTTCTCATAGACGCCATGTTGGGTTGGCACGCCAGAAAATAATTTGAAGGGCATGATCGGAGTCGGATGCCAACGGCCATACCATGTTGAATGCACCGATTGTCGTCCGATCACCGCAGTGAAGCAACACTGGGCATAGTCAGTACTTGGATGGATGACCTTACAAATTTTCATTGAAATCGCTCCAGCCGTTTAAATTTCATAAGCGGGACACGCACACACACGTTCACCCATACAGGCAAAATGTGATCTAATAAACCTTTTTTTTTTTCATAAATGAAACTAGGCTAAAAATCAGATCAAAGTTTTGTAAATTCTTGAAATCTACTAGAAGAGGAAACAAACAGCCATAGTCACACGTTACACTACATATCGCCACGATCAAATAATGTCAAGGGACACCGGTGCGCGACCGTTTGACGTTCGACACAGTGAAGGGCTGAAGGCAGTACGAGAGGGAGTATGACAGGATAGCGAGCGAGAGAGACAGACATAGTCTATAGCCTTTCTCCACTATCGCTGCAAGGTCGTACTCGTCAGAAAGCGCACTTCTAGAAGTTCACCTATGTGACATTCAAAATCATGTCAAGTACAAAACGAACATGGTGGCCGGCGTGAAGCTAGCGTGCCAACGTGCTGTTTGGCCACCTCTGGTATAGATATACGCGATGATTTACGACAAAGAGTTGTAGGCGTCATCGTTCATACGTGAACAGCCTGGCACCTAGTGTCGGGTCGTACATGGTGCTATATTGCAACAAATTGCCAAGCACTCAATAGGGATTCCATATTTCTTAATTTATTTCGATTTTAAATTAATTTAGCATATAAATTTGGCGTATGCATGATGTGAGCGTTGTCTGCGACATAGCAGTTGAAGTATTTATTTTGAAAAAAAAAAATATATTGCTTCTTCTTAATGTTACTCTTTCTCATCCTCACTACTACTACTACCTACTTGAAAGAATGTTGAAAGCTTATCTGCATTATTTTTACTCCGTAGTTGAATATCTTAGCGTATATGAGCAATGAAATCTATAATATATTTAACTTTTCTATTTTAATTGTAATACCTAGCCGTAAGTTGTTGTATTTATAGAATTAAGTTTTCATCTTGTGATAATCGAGTACCGTAATGTGTAAATAGTTGTCCAATAAGATTGTGTCTCTTATGATCTATTATTATGCCGGTAATATGTTATAAATACCGTAGTTATTGTATTTATAATATATACCTGTATGTTCCTTCATTATATAGACGTAATTTCTGACATGTCCTATAGAAAAAATGTACGGTATTGTATACATGTAATTGATCAAATGGATGAATAACAAATCTAATCTTATCTAATCTAATCTACTAATCCTCCGGAGGTCTGAGTTATTAATAATGTAAAAATATATGTTATCTTTAGTCTCTACAGAGGAGGAGGCGCCACAATGAGATAACTTGCTGGAGCCGCCTTTGACGACAATATAAATTCTGGGGGATCACAACGTAAGGTGTGTAATGATTTGGGTGAGTCGGAGCACCCTGTAAGTCACGTAAACAAGATTCGATTCAAACAACTAAATTTCATAGCAACATTAAATGTTCAGTCTTTGATGAAATTGGGGAAATTGAAAACGATTACGGATTTCCTTGATAAAAAATCATTAAGAAAACAGCCATACAGGAAACTCGTTATTTATTTATTTATTTATTTATTTATTTATTTATACCTTCGACAGAGCTTAGGCTCCAATTACAGAAGGCGTACATAGCACTATATTGAATAGTTACAGATTTAACAAACGAAAAAGTTACATACTAGGTCTATATTACAAACAAAAATGGAAAGAAGTTTTAGAAGAATATTTGACAATGGTACATAAGTCACACTATAGCTCAGATATAACATAAGTACTATGCATATTTACACATAAATACAAAATTACAGATTACATTCCATACCGGTAGTTGCTAACATTTACAATTTGCTCATTGACAATATAAGAATTGTAGCTCTTAAAACCTTAATATATACTGGTAATGCAGAGCTAAAGTCTAAACTATTGTTGATTTTGGCAAGTTTGTTGTACACCATACACATTCTTACTAATGGTGAATTTTTATAATATACTGTTTTTGGTATTTTGCAAACTAAGAGATCTCGATTTCGCAAATTTCCTGCTCTGGCATTGAAATGAATCTGCTGCAAGAAGCCACTGTTGTCTAACATTCCATTAACTGTTTTATACAAAAACACCTGCTGTAAGTTTTCGCGCCTTGCTGCCAAGCTAGTGTAGTTGAATTCATCCAGTAGTTGAGTATATGATTTATTTGATTTAAATGCAGATATATTGTTGTCTTTGTAATATAAGTACCTTAGAAAACATTTTTGAACTTTTTCGAGGCTCGCTTCCAGTGATTTATAATACGGATGCCAAATAACTGAAGCATATTCTAACTTGCTACGGACCAAGATTTTGAATAGATGATCGACGGCTTTAATGCGCGTAAACTCTTTAGTTGTCCTAATAACAAATCCCAGAGTTTTGAATGCCGAATTGGCACAGAAATAGATGTGCTGCTTAAAACACATGTTATGTGTTAAAATAACTCCCAGGTCCTTGATAGACATAACTGGTTTTAAGTTTGTTCCATTAATTGTGTATGTATATTCGGATGTACATTTTGCTGATGAAAATTTAAGGTAAAAGCATTTGTTTATATTCAGTGCTAGCTGATTTTTTAATGCTCCAGATAAAAACACGATCAATGTCTTCTGGTAACTTAACTGCGTCTTCTAAATTTTTTATAACTTTATAAATTTTAAAATCGTCTGCATATAATTGACATTCTGAATGTTTTATTCTTTGTGGTAGATCATTGATGAATATTATAAAAATAATGGGCCTAAATTTGATCCTTGTGGAACTCCGGAGTTGGCTATGAATTCATAGGATTCATACCGATTATAAAAAACGTATTGCCGTCTACCGTTCAGATATGATGCAATCAAGTTCAATAGCAGTTCACAGATGCCAAAATCAGAGAGTTTTTTAATTAAAACATCATGATTTAATCTATCGAAAGCTTTCGCAAAGTCTGTAAAGATACAATCAACACGGCTACGATCATGAAATGCATTAATTACGTACTGCACAAAATTAATTAAATTAGTAGTGGTCGAGCGATTAGGGAAGAATCCATGCTGTTTATCCGTTATGTAGTTCTGAACGTGTCTAAATATTCTATTGTACAGAATAAATTCAAATATCTTTGCAGGTGCACATACAATTGACACAGGCCTATAATTTTCTATTGTGTTTCTATCTCCAGATTTGAAAATTGGGCAGATCCTAGTAGTTTTCCATAATAACGGATAAGTTTGAGTACGCAGTATCAGGTTAAATATTAGACACAGTGGTTCTATGAGCACATCTGAACAGCCCTTTACTATATATGGCGGAACACCATCAGGACCAACTGAATGCTTGGGCTTTAGATGTTTGGCAGCCATTTTGTATTCATTTTCAGTCACATCATTCAAAAATGGAGAATAACTTTTAGGACCAGCTCCTTCTGCTTGAATGACATATTTTGCAGCTTGTGGCAAATACATACTTTGGAAACATGCAGCGAAACCATCTGCTATATCTTTTGAATTATTCAGCTGATTACCTTTGTATGTCATTATTTGATTGTTCTGATTTGTGCTACCTTTCTTATTTTTAATAAAATTCCAGAAATATTTTTGGTTATCGCCTAAGTTTTCCTGAACCTAATGAGCCGTTCGAATCAAATGGCTACAGAATATATAAGAGTAAATCTACTAGCAGGATATTAAAAGGCACACCTTTATATGGCAGTGGATTCATAGTTTCAAACAAAATAATAGACTCAATATTGAAGTTTGATCCAATCGATGAAAGGACATCTTCTTTAACATTTAAAACTACAAATAATGTGTACACTCTTTTAAATATACACGCGCCAACGAATGACAAAAACAAGAAGAAAACTAGACATTTTGTCGACGAATACTGGGAAAGAATTGATAATTATTTGAGTAAAGTACCAGCGAATCACACCATTATTTTATTGGGTGATTTCAACGCACAAATCGGAAAAGAGAGGAAATACAAAAAAAAATTGATTAATAGAACTTTGTGCTAACCACAATATAATAGTCAAATCAACATCTTTTGAAAGAAAACCAAAGAAGTTAATGCCATGGGTATTGCCAAACCCACTATGTGGGGAGAAACAGCTTGATCACATAGCAATAAGCAAGAAGTCATCTAAAGAAATAATGAATGTACGAGTAATAAAGTCTGCAAATATTGACTCTGATCACTACATTTCGGTAGCTAAATTTAAAATTAAACCTAATATCCGAAAATTTAAAAAACACTCAAAAATTCCTAAATATGATATTAATTAATTGGAGAAAGATAAAATAACAAACGAGATTCAACAACAGAACTTTCATACGTGGAATGATTTGAAAAATTGCATAATTACAGCAGCAATTAAAAAACTACCTCCAACGAACAAGACAAAAAAAATCTGGTGGAATGAACACTGTCATAAGGTTCTAGAAGAACGACAAAAAGCGTGGGAGAAATGGAATTCAAATAAAAATCAAGACAACAGAAATAATCTAATAGAAAAAAGAAGAATAGCTACTCAAACTTTTAAAAGGGAAAGAAAATTGTTCTTTCTGAAGGAACAAATAGAAGATGAATTTAAAAACAACAATGTGAGAAATTTCTTCCAGCTATTTCGAAAACAATTGAATAAATTTGAAGCCCCCACATTATTACTTGTAAATACAAAGACAAAACAAATATCACAATCTAATCAAGAGAATTGTAATATAATGGCAGAGTATTTTGAAGACCTACACAATTGTCATAATCCGGAAGACAAGTTTATCACCAACACTACTAACATTCAAAATGAAAATTCTATAGCACCAGACTTGGACGAAATTAAAGAAATTATACGCAACTTGAAAACCAACAAAGCCGCTGTTGAAGATGGGATTAGGGCAGAGTTGCTGAAAGCCCTTAATGATGATATAATCATACAATTGAAAGATATAATTGATAAAATCTGGGAAAATGAAAAAGTTCCTGAGGAATGGAAACATTGGCGCCCATACGGGGAGGCAGGGAGGGGGGCATGCCCCCCCCCCCCCTGGATCCTTGAAAAATAAAGCGATATGAAAATCAGACTGAGAACAAACGCTTTTGTTTTTGTTTTCAAAAGTGCTTACAGTATTCTAATTAATTTGTACTAAACATAAATACTTCAGATATTTAACAATCCAACAGGCCAAACATTAAACACTGTATAGTGGCAGTGGGCGCATTAAGCCCGTCTGGCACACCTCAGAAATCTGAATTTTTTAAAATTACAATATTTGCTGAAGAAGAGTTTAGCTTCTATTAGTGAATACACTCATTCGTTCTCTACATAGTCTATTACGTAATGGTGCTCGATCAGGCGCAATCTGCCTCGCATATCACTTTTGCAACAACAGCAAATGTGTAGAAGGATCATTGACAAACTGGCCGATATGGACTTGAATGTCATGTGGAAAGACGTAACTACTGAAAGGTAGTTGACGAATATGAGATAAGAATTAACTCGTGCGCCCGTCAGATCAGTAGCACCCACCGGAAGGTTAAAATCATCCTACATATTATGTCAGTTGTGCAATAGTGCTGGTGTGCTTTCGCTTTAAATTAGACACTTGAGTAATATTACAAAGGAATGTCGTAATTTATATGCGCGTAGCCTATATTCAATTCGTGTGTATTGTGTTCACTATGAATGGCCGCCTAGACTGTGTCAGTGTGCTTACAGTATTATTTATTAATTTTGTGTGCATCTTCTACGAATGGATTTGTATTTCATTTCAAGGTAAGTAATCCAATCTTTTCTTATTATATATAATCCAAAAAGGAGGTACTCACTCGTGAGTCATCGTATCTTTGTAACCACAAGGGCTATGGAATGAAATTTTGCATGTTGATTGCTCCCAGAGGCGTCAAGAACCCCAAATATGGGCCTGACTGTATTATACTCTCGCCATATTACGCCGGCTCGCCTTTCCGCGTTTGTTATATTCGTGTCGCGAAATGCTGTACATTTTTATTTTAAAGGTGTGCATTAGTACGGTGGCTCATTACTTGACAACAAAGCGATTATTGCTACGAATGAACAGCAATCTAACATTGCAGTTGTAGATTCTTAACCCGCAGTGTTACATTTTCTACAATCGAAGCAATTTATAATACAGTAGTTAAATTATCCTACAATGTTTGTGCCAGAATCAAAGTGACTGAGATTCGCACTCTTAATCGAATATAGACAAAATGGTGAATTCAATAGTGATAGACTTCGTAATGTTGTGTATGATTTCAATGGAACCCTCTTGCAAAGCAGGCAATTTTGGATGCGTAACATATGAGACAAAAATAGGCCTACATAAATTTAAAAAAATAAAAAATGATTTAGATTGTTTAGACAGTATATTATTCACTGAATAAAGATTAAGCTCGACTTGATGCTTAATCGTAACAACCAGCAATTTGAAATGGGTACGGTACTTCAACAAATTCAAAAAGATATCTGATCATCAGTAAACAGAAAGATCATAACTTTCATATTTAGGCCTAATATGTGCCTTAATTAGCCTGACAATTCTGGGAAATAGTGAAAAAAAAAACTTATAAATGAAGGGTGTAAAAATGTACGTTCCAAGTTAAACGGCTGCGTGAGTAGTGATTTTCTTTTCCAGGCTACTATCAAAAATCTGGAAGACATGAACACCATAGATCTGCTATTTTGCCAAAATGTCACCAAATCGACGTAAATCCATACGTGGCATGCATTGTAAGATAGGACAGAATGTAGTAATTTGATCTTTAAGCCCATCTGTGTAGTTGAGTACGGTATCTCAATTTAAGCTGCACGATGACGACTGGTTACCTAAATATTCGAAATTTGATTGCCGACGCTGACAGCAGCCATCCCTAGTAGGCCTACGATATTTTCAACACTACCTTCAGGGAAATACCACGTATGTATCATGTTTCATGTTCCGGTGCACTCATCTCAAAACTACGGTATCGGTACTCTGAAATAACATTATTTATACACACTCGCCTAATGACACGTTATTACATAAACCGAAATTTCACTCAGAGTCAAGTACAAGGGGTGAGGTTTAAACCTGTTAACAAATAATGCAACAACATTTACAACAATGCCAGTTATTGAATATAAAAAGGTCAATTTTACCCTCTTTAGGGGTAGCCTTAACACACACAAATTTAAAACGCTCAAAAAGTAATTGTATTAAATTGGTTAGACAGTATATTATTTGCGTCACAGGTACAATTCTACGGCGTAATATGTATCACCTTTCCTCTTGTTTCAGTCGAGAATGCGAATAATGGTAGTAAGAAGTACGTGATATAGTGGTTTTTATCCATTTTACTTAGAGGTTAGTAATAATCAGGCGAAATATTTTATTGACAAAACTAATTTTCACTAAAACCATAGGCTCGATTTTATCAGTTCGTAGGCTACAAGTGTTTCATGATTCTAATAAGAGCAATGCGAAGTATTTCCGATTGGTAGTTTAGAGGAGGAAAGACGTGACGATCTGTTGTAATGGCCAGTACAAACTAGATACCGTAGCCTACCGTATTTGGAAACAGTGCTATTTAAATAATTGGGCTGATTCAGATGTTGGGATATTTCCACAGTTTAACTTAGTGATTTGGGATCATGTGAAAATATGTCCAGTTATTGAGAAAGTTGGCAATTGGATTAACAATACCATTTTAATGAACTACGGTACTTGATTTTTATTTTTGTCGATACCACTAGTTTTTTTCCTGTTTTTAAGAACTGAACATTACGACGTTGAATCACGAAGAAAAGCGAACGTTGACGGGCAAAAACTCATAGAAAACATTCCTCCCATAATTGCCACAAAGTAGCCAATGTTTTCAGAGCAGTAAAATAATGAATTTCACGAAGTAAGTAAGAAATGAAACCTTTTCTTTGTGTATGTGTGAGTGTATGGGGGGGGGAGGGGGGGGGGGGCAGGTAGGTAATGAAACGAAAATATTTACTTGCCCCCCCCCCCCTGGAAACAATCCTATGGGCGCCCTTGAATGGAAAGTCGCCATAATACACCCTATCCACAAGAAGGGGTCTAAATCTGAACCGAATAATTATAGAGGCATATCGCTTGTGTCAGTAGCATATAAAATTCTTTCCGAAGCTTTACTCAATCGTGCAGAACCCCAATTAGACGTACAAATAGGAGAGTATCAAAATGGCTTTCGTAAACATAGATCTTGTGTTGAACAGACATGGAACCTTAAAACTATTTTGCAAATGAGACAATTAAGAAATAAAGACACGACAGTTACTTTTATAGATTTTGCAAAAACCTACGATTCCATTGACAGAGAATCTCTCATCAACATTCTAAAAGAATTTGGTTTGGATCCTAAAACTACTAACATTATTCAGGATACGCTAACAATTACCACGTCCAAAGTCCGATTTCGTGGGGAGTTCTCCAAGGCTTTTGAAATAAACATAGGAGTCAGACAAGGTGATGGATTGTCACCATTACTTTTTAACTGTGCCTTGGAAAAGGTGATCCGAGAGTGGAGGAAAACAGACACCAAAGGGGTTAAATTAGGATATCAACGAGATAACATCTATATAGATTGTTTGGCGTTTGCTGACGACATTGCTCTAAATACTGATAAACCGGAAAATGCCAAAATAAAAATTCATAATTTAATACAACAAGCAAATAAAATAGGTCTACAAATTTCCTTCACAAAGACAGAATTTATATCCGATGTCAAAAATAGTCCTGATAAATTATGTATTCAACAAAACGAAATCAAAAGAGTGAATTCTTTCAAATATCTCGGTGAATGGATTACAATAAATAATAATGAGAAAAACAGCCTAACAGTTAGAACAAAGAAAATGAATACTGTATAGCTTTCCAGCTCACCAGGAACAATTATAAGAAAAAAGCATTACCTAATTCTATTAAAATTAAACATTATAATACTGTTGTGAAACCAGAGGCCTTATATGGATCTGAAACACTCAAATTAATGAATAAAGGTGAAATTAACAAAATCATGGTCATGGAAAGGAAAATAATTAGAAGTATACTTGGCCCTAGGAAAGTAGGTGCAGATTACAACAGACCTAGACCAAATGTAGAAATTTATGAGCATGTAGAAAACATACTACATACCATGCGAAGAAGAAGATTATCCTTTTTTGGACATTTACAAAGAATGAACGATGATAGATTGACAAAGAGAATTTTCAATAAAATTATAAAACTTAAGATACAGCCAGTTTGGTTTCAACAGACCTTGAATGACCTTAAAGAGGCCAATATACAAATTGAAGACATACCTAATAGACAACTCTTTTGGAACAAAATTAAAACAGTCACCTTCAAGGAGGAACTAGAGAGAAGCAGAAAACAGCCACACAACATTGAGGAGTTCCGGCGACAACAATCTGAAAGAATGAAGCAATTTTGGGTGACCAAGAAGAAATCTTATAGCAATTCTTGATGTATTGATTTAACGTGCTCTATTAAGGGCTATTCGATTAAATACATATAAAAGTTTCACACCTGTTAGAGAAATGCATCTGTATTATTATTAGTATTAATAATCTTGATTGGTCAAATTGGACCACTTGAGTCGTTGCACAATCACTTTTTCTTTGGAGGCAGTGCTACTTGGTTCTTGCGCTCTTTCCAGTACGGTACTTTTTCATTCTTTCAGATCGGGATTTTCTCAACTCAAGTGATATCTCCATAGGCTATGTGTCATTTCTGCAGAAAATTTGTGAGTTTTAGGAATGGTGTTAATTTCATTTTTCTCCTCGGCATCTGTTATCTTGAGTCCAACTGCTTTGAGCTCTTGTTGGATTTCGTGGATCCATTTTTCTCCAGTTTTCTTTCCTAGATTTCTCATCACTAGTTGGCGTAGAATTCTGTTTTCTGGAAGCCGTAGGTTGTAAAAAGAGATATGAAATTCTTTTCTTCTTCATTGTGCTGGTGATTGGATCAATCTCACGATATAGCTACAGTTTTATTTGGGAGAATCCTCCAGACTCCCTCAACCTGATAGACTACTTTTTATTTATGCACGTTCTAATGATTCTACTTTCCGTTCTGAGGAGCTGATCAGTTCTTCGTTAATTTTTAATTTAGAACAGTGTTTCACAAGCATAAGTGGCTTCAGGGAGAGTTACAGTTTTATAATGTTGGATTTTAGTACCTATTGATAGGCCTAAGCATTTTTTTATTATAATGCCGTATGTTGACCAGGTCGGAGATTGTGCCTTTTTCATTTTATTTGTTCTATTTATCCAAGTTACTTTTTCGTTTAAGTTATGTGTGATAATTTCTCCAAGATATTTAAATTGAGGAACTAGGTCAATTTTATGATCATTTATATAGACTTTATTTATATCTAAGGGTTTCATAGGCACGATCTCAGTTTTATCAAAGGTTATCTGTAATCCTATCCCTTGAACAATTTCTTGGAGACGAGTGATCTGAGTAGAAGCCTCTTCCTTGTCTAGTGCTAAAAGAGCCAAGTCATCTGCAAATTTTAAGCAGTTTATTTATATTGATGGTTTTGTTCCAATTTTTATCTTAGGAGGGTTTTCCTTTTGTCAAACCTTCATGATGTATGGTAATCATTGAAAAGCTAAGACCGGTTTTTACTGTGAAAGCTGTTGATATTTCTCCCCTAAATTCAACTTTAGAATTTGTGTTTGTTAATGTTAATTGAATGATTTTTATCAATTTAGGATGTAGACCGTACGATCTGAGGATTTTTAGCAGTGTCAGTCTATGAATACTGTCATAGGCTGTCTTGAAATCTATAAGAGAGATAAAGAGTTGCTTATTTCTGTCTTTGTAATATCCCATTATTAATTTCAGGCTACGGATTTGATCTGGATAACTTCTGTAAGGGCGAAATCCTCCTTGATAGTAGCCTACTCGTATTATAGAGTACAATGGTTAGACACAATGACGATTCTAGTTTGAACTGGCTGTTTTGTAATGAAAGGAGAATTTTTTCAAGGATTCAATACCGTAACCATGCCGATTTGCAATACCAGTGCAGCTAATTAAGTTCACATTCACGTAGACAAATTAAACGTGTTGATAGGTTTATCATCTTTATCGTCTGACAATATAATATGTAATCAGCTTGCCCCAAATCATATTTTTGTGTATTTAGGAATGAAGGAGTTTATTTCCCTGTTCTAAAAGCAGGCACCATTAATTTTATCATTCTGTTCAATCACAATGATAAATAGTGACGAATTATTTTACTATGACGGTCAACTTGCAAACATATGACTTATTAGAGTAATTGTTGAGCGTCATGGTTGTATATGTTTTACTGTTGACCAGGGGCGAATCCTGGTCATGAAAGTCAGGCTTGCTCTTCCATTCATGAAAGTTGGTGGGAGTGAGACATGCATAGTTCTGAATGAAAAAAAAATTATAAAACCAATGATCGCTAAATCACATGAATATTTTAATTATCGGTTACAGGAACATGCATTCAAACTGGTTACATTGCTCCTTTAATTCAAGGAGGGCCAAATAACAAATTTTCACAATCAGACACATTTTATAATTATTAACAAATCATGACAAGCCATTAAGCCAGTTATTATATAATTTAACTCTTTATGAGATAGTGGTCTCTCTCTATTGGCAACTCAAACTAACACTTGGGGCGCTGCGGTCGGTCTGAATAAGTAGGGTTTAAAATACTCAATAACACGCGTTTGATATGGAACACTTTTTATTTTTCGGTTATAATCAGTAAATATGGTCTCTAAAGTAATGACAGTGTTATTTTTAATTGTAGGCCTATATATGTATAACTGTGCGATACACGTGATCTAATTTGTGTGTTCCACTGGATTTTTTGGTGTCATTTGCATATTATCAAGCATCAGTTTTTATGGGTGATGTAGATCAGCTGATTCAAATTTACACAGGGCTACACTTTGGACATTATTTCGGTACTATTATGCGCAATATAATGTAAATGTCGATCCTGAGTCAACGCCGAGGACATTCAAATAGAGAAATACGGTACATAAACAAATAAATAACACACCGAAGCTGTGCTACTTTTATCATTCCGAGACTAGCATCCACGCAAACCAGACGCCACTGTTCCAAGCTCCGACTTATATCGTGAATTGATGTCAAACTGATGATCAGCCAGCCTTTCCGCCAAGCCTACACCTCGTAATCGCTAAGTTCTTCGATATTCGAGCTATTCCACTACGAGTCATATAGGCAGTAGCGGCTATTCAGGTGAAGGGAGTGAAGAGCCTCTTCACTACCATCTCGTAAGATAAACATTTTATTTTCTTATTTAAATGAAAATGTTGCAGTTGTCTTGTGCTATTTTATCGTGTATTTTTTTATAGTGTACTGTTATTTCTACAGTCCGTTGCTAGAAGGTACGCAAGCGAGGCTCACAGATTACCTACTGGCGAGGCCACGCGAGGCTCTATGATGGTCTTGTGTCAGTTGAACTCCCTGTCGCTAGATTGTGCTGTCGTAACTTGGAGGAGAATCTGCAGGAGACGAAGTAACGTGTTTACGTCAGCCACATCGTCTCGTTGCCATGGCAACCTGACATCGGGTGTGACGTCATTACCTGCCGTTAGACAGTCGAGTGAAGACTTTGCTGTGTCTCCAAGCCAATACGTCAAGTCCAGTTGTTGAAAGTTGGCGTTGCGTCAGGCTTCTTTTCTTTTATGCTGAAGCTTGTATTTATTTTCCCAATAAATAATATTTATTTATTACGTTACTTACCCTGTTGTTGATGAAAGTTGATGGCTTTTAGTGTAATAATATTTCCAGTGAAAGACACGGTATTACTTTTATTAGAAATTCCCTTCAGTAGGTGGAAAGACGAAGACAAAGGGGAGTTATTAAATTGTGAACGGCCAAATTAATTAATAGAACTGTGTACTAAAAATATATTAAGAAACCCGGCAAATGTTATAGCCTTCATTGCAAGGGATCTTGGTTCGAGCAGTTCACATGCTTGTGCAGTAGTTGTATTCTTAAAAACAACCTGTTCTGTTAGCCTTGCTTACTTTTTAGTAACAAATGTGGTGTGTGGAATCAACAAGTTTCGGTGATTTCCAAAACATTAGGCCTACGCGCGGGTTGAACAAACACAAAGACAGAGAGGAACATTTGAAGTGCCAGTTACAGATTAGAACACTCAAAAGAAACACTACCACGTTATCTGACGCCTTGAGGGAAAATGCAAGACTACAGTGCTTGCAGAAAGTTTAGGGACATGTCTAAATTTCGTTTGATGCACATTTGTCCCTAAAGTAACACCATTTCAGTCATTGTTTTACTTGATATTATTAGTCATCTATATGAGGGGTTTTCGTTTACAATTTCGCTGCTCTAGATCTAATACTTTTGGAGGCGGAATGTTTTTTTGTAAACAAGGCTAAAAAAACTGTTTTTCTTACTAAAATGTTTTCTTTCTCAAAAACTGCTAGTCCTACTGCTATGAAATTTTTACTGCTGTTTTTCTACAATATAGCAATCATAAAAATAACAACCTTGGAAAATATACTACTTATTTGGTCGCCTCTCAAACAAACTTTCTTCCCCAGTACGGTAATTTTGGCGGCAAAATTGGTCAATTTCGTTTCGCGATAACTTCCGATTGGAAACACTTCGAGCTATTCTGACTACGCAGTTGTTTTCTCCGTGTCTTGTTTGTGATGGATCGGCTGTGGGTACTTTCTCGAAATGTTGCCAATCGGAAGTTATCATGGAACGAAATTGACCAATTTTGCCGCCAAAATTACCGGGGAAGAAAGTTTATTTGAGAGGCCATCAAATGAGTAGTAAATTCTTTACCTAGGTTGTATTTTTATGTTTATGATTGATATATTGTAGTAAAACAGCAGTAAAGATTTCATAGTTGTAGGATTAGCAGTTTTTGAGAACGAAAACATTTCATTAGTAGGAAAAACAGGTTTTTTGCCCTGTTTACAAAAAGGTAGAACATTCCATCTCCAAAAGTATTAGAGCTAGAGCAGCGAACTTTTTAATGAAAACCCCTCATATAGATGTCTAATAACATAATGTAAAACAAGATGTTCAGTAAAGAACATATAGCCTACTTTCTCCTAAAAGCATGGGTATAGTTATAACTCTTTGTCCTTTTCAAGGAGTATAATTGAATGTTGGTTGTAGTAGCTTGTTGAAATACAACGTGCTATAGGGATATTAAACATGAATATGAAGTGCCCTTTGCTAGTGCTACCTCTCTAAAAACTTTCATTCAATTCGGTTTCACCGTGTTTGAATTGATATGGGGAATGGATTTGCACACATACATGGCCGCTATTTGCAAACTATTGGGCTGATGACCTTGTAGTCAGTCATAAGATGCTTTCCGCAAAAAGGCATGTTGTTGCAAAATCTGGTAGAGATCAAATTATTAGGATGGTCGTAATTTGATTTAAGCTTTTAACATTTGGGTGGTCGTCATTCCGTTTCCGTCAAGATGGCGGCGATATAAAACATGACACTGAGGTGCCTTTTGCTAGTGCTACCTCTGTACCAAATTTCGTTCAATTCGGTTTCACCGTGTTTGAATTGATAGGAGGAATCGATTTGCACACATACTTGGCCACCATCTGCAAACTATTGGGCTGATGATCTAGCAGTTTGGTCAGAATATGCTTACCACATAAAGATTTGTTGTTGCAAAATTTGGTAGGGACTAGATTATTAGGTTGGTCGTAATTACATTTCAGCCTTTAATATTTGGGTAGCCGCGATTACGTTTCCGTCAAGATGGCGGTGATATAAAACATGACACTGAGGTGGCCTTTTCTAGTGCTACTTCTGTACCAAATTTCGTTCCATTCGGTTTCACCGTGTACGAATTAATAGGGGGGATCGATTTTCACACAAAGATGGCCGCCATCCGCAAAATATTAGGCTACTGACCTATTAGTTTGGTCAAAGGATGCTCCCTCCATAATGGTATGTGGATGCAAAATTTGGTAGAGATCGGATGATTAGGTTAATCGTAATTTGATTTAAGCTTTGAATATTTGTGTGGCCGCCATTACGTTTCCGTCAAGATGGCGGCGATATAAAACATGACACTGAGGTGCCCTTTGCTAGTGCTACCTCTGTACCAAATTTCATTCCATTCGGTTTCACCGTGTTCGAATTAATAGGGGTAATCGATTTTGACACAAAGATGGCTGCCATCCGCAAACTATTAGGCTAATGACCTATTAGATTTGTCAAAGGATGCTTCCTCCATAAAGGTATGTTGTTGCAAAATTTGGTAGAGATCGGATTATTAGGTTAGTCGTAATTTGATTTAAGCTTTGAACATTTGTGTGGCCGCCATTACGTTTCCGTCAAGATGGCGGTGATATAAAACATGACACTGAGGTTCCCTTTGCTAGTGCTACCTCTGTACCAAATTTCATTCCATTCGGTTTCACCGTGTTCGAATTAATAGGGGTAATCGATTTTGACACAAAGATGGCCGCCATCCGCAAACTATTAGGCTAATGACCTATACGATTTGTGAAAGGATGCTCCCTTCATAAAGGTATGTTGTTGCAAAATTTGGTAGAGATCGGATGATTAGGTTAGTCGAAATTTGATTTAAGCTTTGAACATTTGGGTGGCCGCCATTAGGTTTCCGTCAAGATGGTGGCGATATAAAACATGACACTGGGGTGCCCTTTGCTAGTGCTACCTCTGTACCAAATTTCATTCCATTCGGTTTCGCCGTGTTCGAATTAATAGGGGTAATCGATTTTGACACAAAGATGGCCGCCATCCGCAAACTATTAGGCTAATGACCTATTAGATTTGTCAAAGGATGCTCCCTCCATAAAGGTATGTTGTTGCAAAATTTGGTAGGGATCGTACGATTAGGTTAGTCGTAATTTGATTTAAGCTTTGAACATTTGTGTGGCCGCCATTACGTTTCCGTCAAGATGGCGGCGATATAAAACATGACACTGGGGTGCCCTTTGCTAGTACTACCTCTGTACCAAATTTCGTTCCATTCGGTTTCACCGTGTTCGAATTAATAGGGGCAATCGATTTTCACACAAAGATGGCCGCCATCCGCTAACTATTAGGCTGATGACCTATTAGTTTGGTCAAAGGATGCTGCCCCCATAAAGGTATGTTGTTGCAAAATTTGGTAGAGATCGGATGATTAGGTTAGTCGTAATTTGATTTAAGCTTTGAACATTTGTGAGGCCGCCATTACGTTTCCGTCAAGATGGCGGCGATATAAAACATGACACTGAGGTGTCCTTTGCTAGTGCTACCTTTGTACCAAATTTCGTTCAATTTGCGCTCACCGTGTTTGAATTGATAGGGGGGACAGACATTCAGAGTACACACACTCACTCACACACACACACACACACACACAGACTCACACACACACATGCACACACACAGACAGACACACTTTTTTTCGCCCTGTAGTGATCTCATAAGTCTACTTTCATTTTTTGCAAAAATCGAAAGTAGGCTAACAATAACTGAAATGGTGGGACAAATGTGCATCAAACGAAATTTAGGCCTGTCCCTAAACTTTCTGCAAGCACTGTATGTGGAGTTTTAGATATAATGAGAATGTGACTTTAAATAGGCTTGTAATTGGAGTTGTTCTATACTTGAGGTCTCACTCTCGTCATAACCTCTGGAAGAGGGTTCCTATGAACTTTAAACTTTACTGTAACTCGTGGGAACTTTAAGGAATTATATTAATTCTATTAATGCAGGCAATGGCCATGCATTTTCTTTGCAGGGCGGGTCAGGGAAGGGATTTTGGAAGGAAATCGGCCGTGGACCTATTGAAAGGAACCATCCCAGCATATGCCTGGTGGTGAAAGTGAGAAGTCACAAAAATCATTTTCAGGACGACCGAGTAGATATTTTAGCTTTAAAATACGAAAAAAAATATCATTATTCACAAAAGCAATCAAGCACTGCTGAAATTAGAGTTTCGCCCTTCACCTGATTTTTCATCTACGAGCCGCCACTGCATATAGGCCTAATTTGCCTCCCCGTGGGCACTGTAGAATGAGTGATTCCGCTACCATTCAAATATTCAACACCAAACCCACCTTTTAACCATCCAAATCAAGCAATTCCTGTCGCCCCCCGAGTTTTAATACAAGTTAAACTCATCCCTTCTCCCTACCAAGCAGCCAATAATTAATTATTTAATTAATTATTCAAGTAACTTCAATCTTACCAGCGCGCCCATCGTAACAGCTGTTTTTAAACTGAATAACCTTCGCTGGCTTTACGTCGCAGGTCTTCTGTCTGTCTACCTCGACAAGTGTTAGATCCTTCCCGGGGTGGAAAGGTATTATTATTAGGTATTAGGTATTATTAGGTATCATCAAATTTCGGCTATTGCTATTTGCATCTTTTGGAAAGTGATGAAAATGTATGTCCGCAGCCCTCTTATACATCGACTTACAGCCGTAAACTGAGCAATACACTTTGCTTTTACTCATTTTTCACTCTATCCACGAGTAAAACTTATTACTTATGTATAAAGACACGAACAATTTACCACGATCTGTTTATCAATACAAGAAACCATATACAAACAGTCACCACGTGACAAATGTACCCTACTTGGTAAGTTTCTTATTTTTACCGCTAGATGTCATATCAGATAGCTGGAGTTGCCAATATTAACCACATGTCATAAGGAGAGTTTATACTTTCAAAAATGCCGATATTTGAATCTTAAGTAAAATTTCGGAGAATTTTCATGATGTGCTGGATAAAATTTTAAAAAAACTACAAACATTAACAATTAAAGTGTAAAAATAAACAAAAATATAGAAATAAAAATCATAAAATTACGATAATAAAAGAAATATAAAAATTAAAATAATGAACATAAATATAAAAACCAATATGAAAATAATTGTAAAAAATACAATCAAAATTAGTTAATTAATTAATTAATTACATTACAAAAAAGTTAAATCTATAAGAACATAAATTGAAAATTAAAAATAAATATATAACTTAAACATTAATATAAGAGAACCATAAAATAACATTATTAATAATTATAATAATTAAAATAAATTAAAATATAAAAACGCAAAAATATAAAAATTTAGTTTTGCCCCATAAAGGGTTAAGAAAGTTGACGTCAAAGTGTGTAGGCCTTCACAAAAAAATTGCAACTACTGTATCTATTAGATCTATCTACTTGAAAACAAACTCTACTCTGCGGTTTTTCTTTTTAAAACCATCAATAACGTCATCATAGGAAGAGGACTGAAATCCAATTTTTGCAAGCAATCCTTTTTCAATCGACAACATAGCTAATGATGATAGCCTCTCCTGACCTTGAGTCGATCTGCAATATGTATTAATTCGTCTCAGTGTTGAAAAAGAACGTTCTGCAGAGGATGTAGTAGCAGGAATTGTTGCTACCAGTTTGATGAGCTTGAAAATCTCTGGCATACCGATGTACAATTTATTAGTATGCATAAACTGCATTAGGTCTGAAACACTTTTCTCTTTAAACTCCGAAGACGAATACATCACACTTAATTCAGTTTTTAAGCGAACAATGTCGAAAAATGACCCATAGGTCTTTTCTAGGGCAGTAACATCACTGTCTGGAAACTTATATCTGTGCTTCTCAAACAAATAACAATCCAGCAGCGAGAACAACACAAACTTCATTATGCATTTAAAACGCTCTACTATTTGGACAAGTACATTGTCAATAATTTCATTGAATAGACCTTTGTATTTTGATTCTTCTGGTTCATCACTAATTGCACGCTTTTTAGAGCATGACGGTCCTCCATAAACATCGATTTCAGTATCAACATGTCCATACAAACTATCAAAATCTTCATCTCTCATAGACTGGATATTTAAAAAGAGCTCCTCAACCTTCTTGCCACAGTACTCTATATTGAGACCGTTTAGTTAATGTCAACAAACACGATGACTCAACTAACGACACATAAATCGAATAAAAGGGTACCGTGAGGATCAGGTGACCTTCCATAAAGGCTAAAGCGGCACGAGAGTCCGTAGTCCACAGGGATCGTGGTACATGGTGACGATGGTCATAGACCGCCTAAGGAAAGGTTCACCTTAAAGCTAGACTGAGAAAATAAACATCCAGACTCATGTAAAACACCGTGAAAATTTATTAAAATTCACAAGCCCCTAGCCTAGTTCGGAGGGTTATAATCGGCTAGTCCGCAAATTAATAAATAAACTAAGATAAAGAACAGGTCCCCTACCTGAGAAGTTACTGAAAACCCTCGCGAAAGATCTAACTCACAATGATAAAGCAACAACAGCAACGCTAGGAATATGGCACGACGCAAGTCCCTAGTTCAAGTTACAAGATCAAGCTAATATCTGAATTTACATTTAACAGGGTAGCAAAACAAATCTAGGTTAGGATGGTACCATTTCGACATTTAAATTTAACATTAATTCATCTAGCTAAGTCCTATCAATTAACAAAATTTACGGCGATGACGTCCGTAAAAGAAAACAATTACATCCAAAAGCTAAGTGTACAGCCATGAAAAACAAACAATTTAATTATGCTTAATAACTATGTGCTAACAGCACACAATAAAGTAACATGTAGGGTTTAATACACTTGACATCATAAATTAATAACGAAATAGACACAGTAGTTTTATTAAAAATTCCTGCCTACACCTTGGTTTACTCTTTGTAAACCATAGTCATCTAATGTGTATAGTTACGGTGACGAATGCGCAGTTGAGACCACGTCTGACATCGCATGGCCTGAGCTCCACAAGCTACGAACTCTAGGTTCGCACATGCTTCAGGTCGCTACAAAAATGTCAACTGTCCTAGTCATTTCCTCACAAGGAAATTATCTTCAACTGCACGGCTATGTCAACAGTTCCAGAATGCAAAGAACAAAGTTAGATAGAAAGAATCGTTAGTTAGGCTTGTTTTACAACAATTATGCATTTTATTATTAGAATATCGGTTTATAGGTTTATCGTAGGTTTATGGCGAATAACATTGACAATAGCCTGGGCACGGAGTGTCTCCAACTGAGATCATTCTCCACCAAAAAGCCTCGACTCAACAGTCGGAATATAATCAACGAGTATAACAACTCGGACACACAATAACACGGGTTACCAGCGGCGCTAAGCTCGCGTTCAATAACTCTGGGATAGGCCTGTACAACAGTTACCTTCCAGTAACATCTGGTCAACGGGATCATCCCCGGACAAAGCATACAATAACATCCTGCTATAACAGGGTAGACTTCACCATCCTATAGATAACTTTACATAACTGTACCTGTCATACGACAATACACGCAACAGAGCGCTAAACTAACAAAACCCGATCCATAAAACAAGTGATCAAATACAAGAGTGGAAACTGATTTCCATAAGCAAAATAGCAATGAAAGGAAAAGCGAATACAAATTGTACTCTGTCCTCGTCTATAGTAGTTTTGTCTCACAATGAAGCAGGCGTGCTCTAGGTCACTGGGTTACATAACCAGTTTATTCAAGGCCGGCGATTTAATCAATACAAAACCTGCACTTGGCCGGTTCATAAAAAACATTACCATGTGTTACGGATCTCTACAGAGTCCGTGTATCAAACGCACGCTATAAATCTGAGTATAGTAATACACTCCCGTCTTTCTACCAAAGACGTCTAAATGAAAGTAAGCTTACAATAACTGAAGCTCTTTGCTTTAAAAATGCAACTCAGTAGTTGCTAGAACATCAAATAAAAACGTGTCTCACACGACACAAGAAAAATATGATAAATGTGGCACAGATTCACACACTAGATCTGCTTAATGATACGTTGGGAACCGCGTTCGATGCTAGGCAACGAAACATTCCTTCTAGTTGTTAGGTTCAAACATGACCAAGAATAGCTTCTGAGCTTATTCAAAATGAAATATAATGCATTTACAAACTGGTAGTTACTGTCGACTACCTAAATGATACGACCGTTCTAACGACAGTCAGGGGTGTAACAAAGGATGGCTGCGAAGAATGCAGTCAATCAACAACCAAGGCATCTGATTGCCATAACTACAGTCAGCAAAGACTTGAAAACTACCCCAAGCAGGGTTGAACAAAATAGCCTCAAAATGACTACGATCAGGTTCAGCAAAAAGGTAGGCATTGACGTTCCACGACGTTCACCAAGCTGCACCAGGGCTGACCAAAATGTCTGACCCCAAGGGTGTCTCACTCTAAACTGAAATAAATGACATCTAACTAATCTAGTTACATCCCTACCTAAAAAAATGGCTGACACTGAGTGTGGTTGATTCACAAACTACATTAAAACTACTATACCACCAGAAACTAGAACAAAGAAGGGGTGTGACAAAAATTCACGAAATGGAGAAGCTCTCACTCAGCTTTCTATTCCACAACAAGGGTTGTACATAAACCTCTCTGGCTCTCTGGATCGGTATCCTCCTCATCAGGATTCCCATCTGGACTCCCCCAAAGACCAGGGTTCGATTTGTCCCTGTCGACATCTTCGTGGATATGCCTGGAAATGGCATTTTGGCTCCTTCCCTCTCGTTCATCGTTCTGGAAGTTCCACCATCATGCTGGTTCCTGTAGAAACGTCACCCCCCCCCCATACTGGGATGGTATTAGCCCATGGTGACTGCTTCAACCATGGTGAATAAAAGTCCAATCACGTGGGTAGCGAAATAAGTTGCGTGATTATTCATCCTCTCACTTCCAAAATTATAATGTCCGTCGTGACTATTATAGGCTTCAATTATAAAATACGACACAGCCTTAATCTTACAGATGTGGATTAGCATGAGCTAATACTATTTTTTAATGCTGCACGTGCTGGTGACGCTACTTTTGTATCACGCAGCATCCGTGAATTATACGACGTTTCAAAGATGAAATTTCCACTTTGGCAATTTAAATATCTCATACTATTATAATCACACTTATTCAGGATAATTGTAACACTATTACCTGTATATTTCCACTAGGCATCTGCCCTCCACATACGCGTGGGTAATATGTGATGTCACAGCAATGTTGTGCAATACACTATACTTGCCAATAATTATTTCCCAAGCTTCTTATTTAATTCACTGGACTTCATCGACAGTGAATATTAGTATTTGCTTGCTCGATGGCACCTTATAATCACTTTTTAACGCTAAACAGCGGATATTCTTCTACGTTTCGTAGGACAAATGTAATTCCACGCCTACACAAGGCGGATTCTCAAGACGCAGTGCTCCGGTACTGGGTGTCTCTAGAAAGTAGGTCGTCAAAACGAAAACGTTGAGCGACTACTTACGTTCCTTTTTGCGTATCTGCAAGGGTATTACCTTACCTAAAGTAAAAATAAACATTCTCCAAAATGTTTTAATAATGCAGCATGACGAAATGGAATATTCCGAGTCTCGTAGGAAAGATAAAAATAATTAATAAGACCTCAGGTAATAATTAGCAGTTTACACCAAAGTCAAAAGTGCGATTCACCGCTACTTCAAAATATCGCGTGATCTCTCAGCTTCACGTGGCTTCCTGGGTGTGTTCAAAAGTACAACATCCCATCATGAACGCTCTGTCATAAAAAAATATCACATGAACCATAGCTCAGCGGGTTCATCTGCCTCTCTGTCGTTTCAAATAAAATGTTGGGATAACATTTTTATTTGCTTTGAAATTCATTCAAGAGTGATATTTTTTTAGATTGGCTGCATTAAAGGTTCCAATGCGTTCTCCTGTCCTAATGTCTTCTATCACATAACTTCCATTGTTTAAAGGCTGTCGGATACGACTAGGGCCATAATACAAGGATAGAAATTTCCCATATATGCGGTCTATAGGACTAGAAATTCCGGGTCTCCTTATAAGGATAAGGTCTCCTTTTACTAGTGGTTCTCTAAACCTCTGGCGTCTAGTTCTTCTCAAGCGCTTGGCAGCTTGTCTGTCCATAGTCTCTCTTGCAGCTAAAAATCTGTTGGC
This sequence comes from Meconema thalassinum, assembly GCA_946902985.2. Taxonomy (NCBI): domain Eukaryota; kingdom Metazoa; phylum Arthropoda; class Insecta; order Orthoptera; family Tettigoniidae; genus Meconema; species Meconema thalassinum. The sequence goes on from OX336398.1 coordinate 212,275,625, forward strand.
ATGTGATGGTTGTAAACAAGGTGGATTTACAATCACACGATCCCATATTCTCAGCGGCATCTGGTTCAAATGCAAGACCATAGGTATTTGACCAGTGCTTTCATGTACTGTTGAATTAATACATTTTGCCATAATAACAAGGACTTCAGTCCATCGCCAGTGTTCTTCTTGACAATATAATCGACAGAATTTTGCGATAATAGACATCACGCATTCTGCTGGGTTGCTCTCTGGATGTCGAATAGATGATAAAATATGACCTATTTCAAGCTCATTCATGGCATTGGCAAATTCTGCTGAGGTGTACTGTGATCCGTGATCAGTCAACAAGAATTGTGGCTTTCCTGCCTCCGGTATCACTTGACGTCTAATCCTCTGAATAATCTGATGTGCAGTAGCTTTTTGAATCGGATGAAGCATCGTATATTTCGTGAACACATCCACCGTTACAACGATGTATCGATTCCCACGACGAGCCTTAGGTATTGGGCCATACAGGTCCTGTGCATACAACTCTCTAGGTTGAGTTGGTAGTATTGGTCTAGGTTGTTCCTTCAGCAAGTGTGACGTGTATTTGTTCCGCTGGCATGCGTCGCAAGCACGTAAACACTGTCTAACGGTGGCTCCTAACCCTTTCCATGTGAAAGACTCCTTGATAGTTGCAATGGTTTTGTCTGTTCCACCATGTCCAATGGATAAATGTACCATAAGAATAACAGATTCTTGGTATCTTCTAGGAATAACTGCACGCAGTTGAGTGTGGTCCTCGTCTACAAACTTGTATAAGACACGATGATAAATCAAATAATCATCTGCAACAGCAGCAATCCTTGCATAATGATCATCCTGTGGATCCATTCTTCGTTCTAGGAAACGGATAATATGTCTGAGTTCCTCCTCACGTCGCTGTCCTTCAGGTAAATGACGAATTCGGCGAAGGTGTTCCTCGCATTCTCCCTCGATGTCTATGGCATTAACAGTAGCTTCAGGATTCCGGCTGAGGATGTCGGCCAACACATTCTCTCTGCCTGGTCGATAAACTATTTCCAAATCGAACTGTTGGAGGAACAGCGTCCAACGTGTGATCCTGTCGCTTGCCAGTCTTGTTCTCAAGATGAAGGTCAACGCATGATGATCGGTTCTCACAATAATCCTCTGACCTAACAGAAGTTTCTGCCAGTATTCAAGTGCGTAAACAATTGCAAGTGCTTCTATCTCGGTCGTGAAGTAGTGAGATTCATGTGCTCTTAAACGTCGGCTTAAGAAAGCGATGTAATGACGTTTCTTCTCATCTTCCTGCAGTAAAATGGCTCCTATACCAATGGCAGATGCATCAGTTTCTAGAATAAAGTTCCGAGAGTAATCTGGATATTCTAACTGAATTGAGTCCACAAGCATCTGTTTAGCTCTCCTGAAAGCTATCTCGCATTCATCATTCCAGTTCCACCTGCAGTTCTTTTTCAATAATCCTTGCAGTGGTGCAACAGTTTCGGAATACTTCTCACAATGAGCAGCAAAGAATTGGAGAATTCCTAAGAATTGTCTCACGTGTTTCACACGGGTTGGTGTTGGAAATGCAGCAACAGTTCTAATCTTTGCCGGATTCGGTCTATATCCTTCTCCATTGATTATGTGTCCTACGAATTTCACTTCTTCCTGAAAAAATCGACACTTGTCAAACTTGACCTTAAAATTTGCCTGTCGGAGATTCTCAAAAACAAGGCACAATGTCTTTAAATGCTCTTCTTCTGTTCCCGAAGCTATGATTATGTCATCCACATAACATATTACTTTCTGCTTCACTTCATGAGTCAGCTTGGCATCAAGTGCTCTGATTAATGCGGCTCCGGCATTTTTCAATCCAAATGGTAGTTTTTGGAATACATAAGTAGTCTGATCAAACAAGAATCCAGTATATTTCTGAGTATGCTCAGATAATCTGATATGGTAATAAGACTGAACCAAGTCTAATGATGAAAATATCCTTTTTCCTTTGAACTTCCTGAGAATGTCCCTAATCTTGGGCGGTCTGTCGTGCTCAGGAGCTAGGCGTTCATTCAAGGCTCTGGCATCAAGACAAAGTCTCAAGCTTCCATCTACCTTAACCACAGGTATTATGGGATTCAAGAAAGGAGTCGGTGATTTCTTGATTGTACCTGCTGCTTCCATCTCATGGATCTTCTTAGCAGCTTCTTCGAGATGTTTCTCAGCAATCGGATAGATCCTTTTCTGGAATGGGGAATCGTCCAGTAATACAAGATCATACTAGTAGTCTAATATCTCACCAGGTGTGGTGTCGAATATATCTCTGTATTCGTTCAGTATTGCCTCAAGATCCTCATGTGTGGGTGCTGATAACGATTCTGCCTCTTCGTCGGCATCTAGTGTCGCCTCAATTTCCTTGCCCTTTAATGCTTCGACTACGTCTACTTCGGATAGGAATTCCGGTTCTTCTTCAATTAGGCTCATCTGAATGGGTTCGTTCGGCTTAAACTCTACCGTATTCCGTCCCATGTCAATGATTCCATCATATTTTCTAATGAAGTCTGCGCCTAAAATGGCATCATGATGCAGGCCCTTCATTACGAGAAATTCGTGCAAGTACACGTGGCTCGAAATCTTCACAGTACACTAAATCTGGATTTTGCACGTTACAACGCGGTCAGGTATGACACCTCTGACTCTTATAGCTGAAATGGGCAACTCCGTCACCTCAGAGTTTGCTCTAAGTCTGGCATGGCAATCGGCGGAAATTACACTAATCATCGCTCCAGTATCGATGAGTATGACTACACTGACTTCATTCAAGGTGGCTACAATCTTGGGTAGACGTGTTAATTCATAATTGTGGTTCGTCGTTCGTCGTTCGTCCAACAAGTCTTCTTGGATTGGCTCCCAGAGTAATATAGAGGCAGTCACTCGGTGCTCAACCAAACAAGAATCTATTGATTTTTCGGAGTTTTTTTTTCTGTCATGGCGGGAAGTACTGGGCTGGTTCTGCTCAGTCTCCTGCGCCAAATGTCTATTTTCCCTCGAAGTAGGGTTCCGTTCTCCCTCTTCTTGGATCTGCAATTCTCTCAATTGTTGGAGGTACTCACGGCTCTCCCGCGCTCTTCCTTTCCAATCCCTGTCTGGCTGGTATCTAGGGTCTCGATTTCTGTCGTAACCCCCACTATATCGATAGTCTCTACGGATACGTCCGTGTTGCTGATTTCTTCCTTCATTCCCTCGGCGGTTGTTTTCATGACGTCGGTTGTCGTCCGTCCTTCGGTCGAATCGCCGGTCCCAATGACTTCGCCGGTCATCATGTTGATTTCGAGTATACGGAGTGTTATTCCATTCTCTCCTGTTATAACTGTAATTGTTATCACGTCGCCCAGAATCCTCTGTGGTTTGTGTTTGTTGTGGCGTCTGGCTCACTTTATCAACAGTCGTCAGATTCATATGTCTATCCTCGCGCCTATCAGCCTTCTGCTGACGGTGTGTAGGAAACTGTTCTGTGTTAGCGTCCAACCTTCGCAGTATCTGGTCACACTGCTGGAAAGTGGATGCCCCTGCAGCGATTAACACACGTTGTACATCCGCAGGGTACTGCCAAACAATTGTGTTCACCAAATCTTGTTCGGACAATGGAGGCTGAAGACAACGGAGCTTCGCGAGCTGTATTGCGAAGTAATTCGCATAACGAATAGGTGTATTGGAACTGTACCTTCGAGTGTACATCTCAGCTCGGATGCTCTGCTGGATGTCGCTCGACCAATATGTTCTTAATAACGCTTCCTTAAAGTCTTGGTAGCCTGTGAATGAGTATCGGAATGCTCTGAACCAGGTACCGGCTTGTCCCTCAAGCAGTCGCTCTATAACTCTTAGTTCCCTCTCTGGAGTTACCATAGTATCACGTAAGTAGCTTTCGACATTTGCTAGGAATTCCACGGGAGTAACAACGCTCCCAGTTCCCGAGAAGCGAGCTGGTTGCTCCTCTCTTGAACGAATTATGGTGACATTTCCCTGCGTATTCGCGGGTCTGAAAGTATTTTGCATGTAACTCTGCGTAGGAGTGTTAGTCTCATGACTAATTCGATTAGATGCTGGTTGAAACGGGTGAGCGTTAAATTTCAAGGTCTGACCTTGCGCTATATTAGTGAATTGTGACGGTTGCGGTTCCATAGGCGCGCTGGGTTGGAAATGGGTAGGCATCATTCCTCCCGATTGAGATATAGGCGTTTCCTGAGATTCTCCCATCTGTGGGTGTACGTGTCTCTCTCTTGGAGTCGTCTCGAGTCTGTCCAGGCGTCTTTCTATTACTTCAAGACCTGGGATGGTTCTGGCTGCGACTTTGTTGCCTAAGTCGTTCAATTGCAGCTCGATCCTGTCAACCTTTCCCTTGAGGTTTGTGTCTACCTCGCGTATGGCCGTCCTAAGGTTATAACTGAGGTCTAACCTCTCGGTCACCGCGACTTCCTCAAATCTCTTTTGTAAGGAATCGATATCTCCTTCAACTCTGGACATATTTTCTTGGATTTTACCCACATCGTCTCTAACCTCGGCTACCTTAGCCTCGACTGTAGCTTCGTGTTCGTTGAGGTCACCTCTCAATAACATGAGGTCAATTTTGTGTTCCTCATGATGAACATCAACTGTCTCACTTAGACTGGCTACGGTTTCCGTCAATTCAGAAATGTTTCTCCTGTTGGTGTTAAGTTCCTCTTTAATCTCCATCATGCCATCAACGATAGTCTTCACGTTGTTATTAACGGCATTGGCAGCTCCTCTCATCAAGATTAAACCAACGTTCATGGTTGCCATGTCCTTCTTCACATTTCCGATAAATCCCTCGACGTGATCTAGTCGAGTCCCGAATTCTTCCCTGGTATGTTCCAGATCTGCTCTCATGTCTATCTGGACTTTATTCAAGGTTGTCTGAATTTGAGCTGTGTGCTCCTCCAATCGGTTTTGCACCTCCTTCCTAGCTCTATTCATCTGTTCGGTTAAGCAATCTACGCGCTGGTTAGCCTCCTGATGGTGTCGTATGACATCAACCCTAACAGCTGCTAAACCTGTCGTCAGATCATTTCTCGCTTCGATCCTATATGTGTCCATGTCTGCCCTGACTTGAGTTAAATCAGCCCTAACATTATTTACAGAGTGAGTGTTAATCTCTAAGTCCTGTCTTACATTGTTTATAGACTGAGTGTTAGTCTCTAAGTCCTGTCTTACATTGTTGACTTCCTGTCTAACCTGGTCCACATGACCACTGACATTGTTGACTTCCTGTCTAACCTGGTCCACATGACCACTGACATTGTTTACAGCCTGAGTATTCTGACCTAAGTCAGCAGTAATCTGTTGAAGATTGGCATTCACACCTGCCATCATCTCTCCAAACACACGACGAATAGTTTCCTCATCCATAGATAAGAAATATATGAGAAAGTGAGGGATCAATTTCTACTGGAACTTACAGCTATGATTAGTTACTTGGTGGTATAAAGCTTGCTTCATTTATATAAATATCACGAGTACAGCTGGAGTATGCAAACTAAGTGCTTCTACATTTACAAAGACAACGGTGAGCAAAGCAAAGTATTGCATTTACTTAGGATGAGGCATCATCAAAGAAAATCCTATCCTTCATTTATTCAACACTAAAGCCTCACCCCATGGACTTCTATCAAACATGAATGCCATGCGGTCAATTGATCTGCAGTACGACTTTCTAAGTTCGTCCCAGTCCTGTCAATTTACCATTAATCAACATTAGGATCCTCAAAAAAAATAACATGGTACTGAGGGTCACCACGTTAACGTCGCCACATGAGTTGGGCGCCATTTTATGAGACCGTTTAGTTAATGTCAACAACCATGATGACTCAACTAACGACACATAAATCGAATAAAAGGGTACCGTGAGGATCAGGTGACATTCCATAAAGGCTAAAGCGGCACGAGAGTCCGTAGTCCACAGGGATCGTGGTACATGGTGACGATGGTCATAGACCGCCTAAGGAAAGGTTCACCTTAAAGCTAGACTGAGAAAATAAACATCCAGACTCATGTAAAACACCGTGAAAATTTATTAAAATTCACAAGCCCCTAGCCTAGTTCGGAGGGTTATAATCGGCTAGTCCGCAAATTAATAAATAAACTAAGATAAAGAACAGGTCCCCTACCTGAGAAGTTACTGAAAACCCTCGCGAAAGATCTAACTCACAATGATAAAGCAACAACAGCAACGCTAGGAATATGGCACGACGCAAGTCCCTAGTTCAAGTTACAAGATCAAGCTAATATCTGAATTTACATTTAACAGGGTAGCAAAACAAATCTAGGTTAGGATGGTACCATTTCGACATTTAAATTTAACATTAATTCATCTAGCTAAGTCCTATCAATTAACAAAATTTACGGCGATGACGTCCGTAAAAGAAAACAATTACATCCAAAAGCTAAGTGTACAGCCATGAAAAACAAACAATTTAATTATGCTTAATAACTATGTGCTAACAGCACACAATAAAGTAACATGTAGGGTTTAATACACTTGACATCATAAATTAATAACGAAATAGACACAGTAGTTTTATTAAAAATTCCTGCCTACACCTTGGTTTACTCTTTGTAAACCATAGTCATCTAATGTGTATAGTTACGGTGACGAATGCGCAGTTGAGACCACGTCTGACATCGCATGGCCTGAGCTCCACAAGCTACGAACTCTAGGTTCGCACATGCTTCAGGTCGCTACAGAAATGTCAACTGTCCTAGTCATTTCCTCACAAGGAAATTATCTTCAACTGCACGGCTATGTCAACAGTTCCAGAATGCAAAGAACAAAGTTAGATAGAAAGAATCGTTAGTTAGGCTTGTTTTACAACAATTATGCATTTTATTATTAGAATGTCGGTTTATAGGTTTATCGTAGGTTTATGGCGAATAACATTGACAATAGCCTGGGCACGGAGTGTCTCCAACTGAGATCATTCTCCACCAAAAAGCCTCGACTCAACAGTCGGAATATAATCAACGAGTATAACAACTCGGACACACAATAACACGGGTTACCAGCGGCGCTAAGCTCGCGTTCAATAACTCTGGGATAGGCCTGTACAACAGTTACCTTCCAGTAACATCTGGTCAACGGGATCATCCCCGGACAAAGCATACAATAACATCCTGCTATAACAGGGTAGACTTCACCATCCTATAGAAAACCTTACATAACTGTACCTGTCATACGACAATACACGCAACAGAGCGCTAAACTAACAAAACCCGATCCATAAAACAAGTGATCAAATACAAGAGTGGAAACTGATTTCCATAAGCAAAATAGCAATGAAAGGAAAAGCGAATACAAATTGTACTCTGTCCTCGTCTATAGTAGTTTTGTCTCACAATGAAGCAGGCGTGCTCTAGGTCACTGGGTTACATAACCAGTTTATTCAAGGCCGGCGATTTAATCAATACAAAACCTGCACTTGGCCGGTTCATAAAAAACATTACCATGTGTTACGGATCTCTACAGAGTCCGTGTATCAAACGCACGCTATAAATCTGAGTATAGTAATACACTCCCGTCTTTCTACCAAAGACGTCTAAATGAAAGTAAGCTTACAATAACTGAAGCTCTTTGCTTTAAAAATGCAACTCAGTAGTTGCTAGAACATCAAATAAAAACGTGTCTCACACGACACAAGAAAAATATGATAAATGTGGCACAGATTCACACACTAGATCTGCTTAATGATACGTTGGGAACCGCGTTCGATGCTAGGCAACGAAACATTCCTTCTAGTTGTTAGGTTCAAACATGACCAAGAATAGCTTCTGAGCTTATTCAAAATGAAATATAATGCATTTACAAACTGGTAGTTACTGTCGACTACCTAAATGATACGACCGTTCTAACGACAGTCAGGGGTGTAACAAAGGATGGCTGCGAAGAATGCAGTCAATCAACAACCAAGGCATCTGATTGCCATAACTACAGTCAGCAAAGACTTGAAAACTACCCCAAGCAGGGTTGAACAAAATAGCCTCAAAATGACTACGATCAGGTTCAGCAAAAAGGTAGGCATTGACGTTCCACGACGTTCACCAAGCTGCACCAGGGCTGACCAAAATGTCTGACCCCAAGGGTGTCTCACTCTAAACTGAAATAAATGACATCTAACTAATCTAGTTACATCCCTACCTAAAAAATGGCTGACACTGAGTGTGGTTGATTCACAAACTACATTAAAACTACTATACCACCAGAAACTAGAACAAAGAAGGGGTGTGACAAAAACTCACGAAATGGAGAAGCTCTCACTCAGCTTTCTATTCCACAACAAGGGTTGTACATAAACCTCTCTGGCTCTCTGGATCGGTATCCTCCTCATCAGGATTCCCATCTGGACTCCCCCAAAGACCAGGGTTCGATTTGTCCCTGTCGACATCTTCGTGGATATGCCTGGAAATGGCATTTTGGCTCCTTCCCTCTCGTTCATCGTTCTGGAAGTTCCACCATCATGCTGGTTCCTGTAGAAACGTCACCCCCCCCCCCCCATACTGGGATGGTATTAGCCCATGGTGACTGCTTCAACCATGGTGAATAAAAGTCCAATCACGTGGGTAGCGAAATAAGTTGCGTGATTATTCATCCTCTCACTTCCAAAATTATAATGTCCGTCGTGACTATTATAGGCTTCAATTATAAAATACGACACAGCCTTAATCTTACAGATGTGGATTAGCATGAGCTAATACTATTTTTTAATGCTGCACGTGCTGGTGACGCTACTTTTGTATCACGCAGCATCCGTGAATTATACGACGTTTCAAAGATGAAATTTCCACTTTGGCAATTTAAATATCTCATACTATTATAATCACACTTATTCAGGATAATTGTAACACTATTACCTGTATATTTCCACTAGGCATCTGCCCTCCACATACGCGTGGGTAATATGTGATGTCACAGCAATGTTGTGCAATACACTATACTTGCCAATAATTATTTCCCAAGCTTCTTATTTAATTCACTGGACTTCATCGACAGTGAATATTAGTATTTGCTTGCTCGATGGCACCTTATAATCACTTTTTAACGCTAAACAGCGGATATTCTTCTACGTTTCGTAGGACAAATGTAATTCCACGCCTACACAAGGCGGATTCTCAAGACGCAGTGCTCCGGTACTGGGTGTCTCTAGAAAGTAGGTCGTCAAAACGAAAACGTTGAGCGACTACTTACGTTCCTTTTTGCGTATCTGCAAGGGTATTACCTTACCTAAAGTAAAAATAAACATTCTCCAAAATGTTTTAATAATGCAGCATGACGAAATGGAATATTCTGAGTCTCGTAGGAAAGATAAAAATAATTAATAAGACCTCAGGTAATAATTAGCAGTTTACACCAAAGTCAAAAGTGCGATTCACCGCTACTTCAAAATATCGCGTGATCTCTCAGCTTCACGTGGCTTCCTGGGTGTGTTCAAAAGTACAACATCCCATCATGAACGCTCTGTCATAAAAAAATATCACATGAACCATAGCTCAGCGGGTTCAATATCCAAACTTTTTGTTTGTAAAATATTGAACACAGTACCGGAGAATGAAAAAATCTTGGAGAACATTGCCAGCAGAAATCTAGTGTTGAACTTAAGGGAGAAGAACAAAAATCCTTGTGCTTTCAATGTAGTGTCTTCATCCCAGTCGTCTGAAGTATCTTGTACATGTTGAAAGAATTTCACCTACATATCATAATATTCCTTCACAGTATTAATAAGACGTGAAGCGAAATTCCATCTCGTTGGTGCTACTGTTGGCAACTTCTTATGAACAAAATCTCGTAGAGCAGCTGTTCTCTTTGTAGACTTGGAAAAAATGCAGCAAGTCCTGACATTGTTTGGAAGAAAATTGTACATTCTTTGATTTTTGAAGCAGACTGCTGTAGTGTTAAATTCAATAGGTGGCTATAACAATGAACAAATGTTGCATATGGATACTGGTCTTGAACTAGTTTATTGAGCCCATTCTCACGACCGGCTAAGACAGCAGCAACGTCATATGTTTGAGCCACAATCTTTTTCTCACAACTGAACTCTTTTAAAATAGCACGGACATGATTAAGGAGGGCTCCAGCAGTGCGATCTTTACTTACGTCTACAAACCCAAGAAACCTCTCTTGAATTTCACCACTTTCATCTACAAAACGGAGTAAAGTAGAGAGTTGTGACTTATTAATAATATCGGACGTTTCGTCCAACATTATTGCCACAAAATTCGCTTGTTCAAGCTCCTCCTTTATTGTTCTCACAATTACTGAACTTATTTCTGCTATTAAATCATTTTGGATTGCAGACGACGTCCCTCTAAAAATGGTGGAGTCTTTCAGATGAGCTGCTAGAAGAGGATCATATTCACTTATAATTTGTAGAAGTTCGATGTAATTCCCCCTGTTTACGGAAGTCGGAGACTCGTCATGTCCGCGAAATGGTAGTTCCTGTTTTGCTAAAAAACACACTGCATCGATCAATCATGTCACGATTTTTCTTTACCTTTTCATTATGAAATTGGTCACTGATGCGTTTCTGTTCATCCAGCTGGTGGTCGATCCTTGTACGCCCAAAGCTATTTAACTGCAAGAAACACTTCATATGGTTTGCAGATTTTTCATGTCTTGTAATGAACAGTGTCAAGGTGTTCAAATTGTCAAAGCCACTTTTACACCATACACCGTTATCAGCAGAAAATAGTACACACGGCCAGAACAACAGTTTATTCAGTTTCTTGGACCCTGTCAACCAGTGCGTATTATTATATAGAGATACAGAGAACGAACGCACATATTCTCTATTTTTCTCCCTGTGCTGTGTCTTTAAATCTGGCAGCGCCGGACAGGGCCTACCATTCTTAATAATTTCAGTTTTCTCTTGAATAGTCCTCCGAAAAAATGGATTTGATAACAAGCTGTCAATAATGCACGGTTCGGAACTCATTGCAGCACGTCAAATCATTCAGAATAGATAAACGGTAACTTACAGTACACTCGTCACTGACATAATACAGTAGATCTGTAGCTCTGAGGCCAGAGCTTCCAACCGCACATTACAAGCGTGACAGCTTGCAAGCAGCCTTGGAGAGGAAACCTGCGCGCGCATACATTTTTCGCTGTATAGACAGCTCGGCTGAAGCTCATACGACAAGAGCAAGCATCGCTGTACTCGCCAAGATATATGCAACATTTTATTTGTATAATGCAGATCTATTACAGATACGGTACATATTGTAATTTTTTTTGCTTTAGAAAAATATCACGCTTGCGCAGCAAGCGTAGCATGCTCGAAGAAATCGCCCCTGCTGTTGACAAATTATAACCGCTCGTAATCACTGTGCACTTGGAGAAGTCTGATAATACCTCATTTGATTTATAAAATATGAGACTGATTTGGCGTAAGTTAGGCCTACTGGAATAAATAAGATTCCTCATTAATTCTTCCTCAGTTCTAGTTTCCTGATCATAATGGAGAAAAGACTATTCATCAAGAGTGAGCCAGAATGGTTGACTCATGAATGCCATAACGTTGTAAGTTGCATTTTAATTCGTGCATGGTGTAACGTTGCTATCTTAATGATACATACGATTACATATACTTATTTGCAAATGTGGACGCTGTCCATTGTGGCGAATTGCATTTACTAAGCAAAATAAATCATTCAATACAACAATAAGTCATTCATTTGGTGTAAGAAAATAATACAGTAATAATTATAATAATAGAGATAAATTATAAAATAAGAATAAGGATAAGTCATGTACCGCACATCACTGTCTCCTGATCTGGTCCTTTCTTACCGACTCCTTGAATTTCCCAACATCAGTGGGAAGGGGCTGAAAATATCCCCTGGCAAAATGTTCCATTCTACTTCCCCCCTCACAATGAACGAATATTTTGCCCCAGTTACTGTTCCACTGACTTAATTTTAATTTGCAAGTATGTCTGTAACTGCCCAATCTCACATGAATGTCTTTCCATGCAATTTCTCCCTTGTAAGCTAAGAAAATACCCCCTAGTCTGGCTCTTGAACATCTACCAGCCAGACTTTCCCATCCCAAATCCTGAGTCTTTCAACTCACACTACTCGTCGATTAGTGGTCCTCCATTACATCCCGGCGCCTTCCTTTGTACTCCTTCCAATTCCTATATTAGGTACATTTGGTATGGGTCCCTCACTCTCCCAGCACATTCCAGCTGAGGACGGACTCTCTGCCAGCCCCTTTGAACACTCGCATAAACATAAGTAGTGACTTGTAAGCTTTCATCACTATTTCTCCTATGTGCTACCCCAGTGAAAACTCCCGCCCCTTACAGTTATGCTTAAATACCTACATTCTTCCCCAATTATAACTTTATTTTCCCCTACTGAATATATAAAAACAATTTGATTCCTTTTGTTTAAAAATCTCACTGCCTGACTTTCTTTGAATTTATCATATCACTTTCATCTGCCCAGCTTTGTATGTTCGTCAGGTCCCTCTGCAATATGCCGCTGTCGTCCAGATAATTGATCCCCCTGTATACTAACTTACTATATCATCAGAAAATTATCTTATCTGGGATGATATTTCAACTCCTATGTTGGTTACATAAATGAGAAATAGTAAAGGTCCCAATTTACTTCTCTGAGGTACCCCCCTCCCCATCCTTAACTCTTCTGATACTGACCCTCCAATCCTTACCGTACCGGCAGCAGTGGCTACGCTGGCTAAAGAGCAGCGTTAGGTCTGCTGTCTCGGTAGACACGTGGGTTCGAGCCCCTCCGTTACCCGTCCTTGAAATGGTTTCCCGTGGTTTCCCCATTTTCAACCCCAGGAAAATGCTGGGACGGTACCTTCTGACAGGCAACGGCCGCTTCCTGCCACATCCTTGCCGAGTTTCTTTCCTCTTCATCCATTCCATCTCTCATCCCGACGCGCAGGTCACTCACGGGCGTCGACTAGAAAGATCTGAACTCTGCCTCTCAGGAGGTCACACGACAATAAAAAATCCTTACCCTTTGACTTCTTCCTCCAAAAAAGATCTCACCCCTCGTACTACACTTCTGTCCCATCCTACAGCCTCCATTTTCCTTAAGGGGGATGTAACCGAAAATGCAAAGCTGGCTTTAAAAGTTCACTGAGTTCACAATATAAGACACAGAGCACTGAACTTTGTACAGTTGTCTAATAGTGCTTGATCTATTCATTGGCAAGCTACAGCTATCTTGGGTGGCAAAATGGCACCAGTACAGTCACTGCAAAAGTTTGATGCTTCCTCCTATTTAGGTACAATTTACAACTTATCTATAAAAGATCTTGGCCTGAGCTTTTAACTAGTTTTAATGTATTTCACTATCTCTAACATTATGAAAAATTATCCAAATACCACGAGAAGTTTTTTATTTATAGTCATTTTAATTTTGGTTTCTATAAACCTCAGTGAAAATATGAGTGTAAATGCATGCAAATTCTACACATGGTTAAATAGAAGCATAATTCTACATATAGGTAAATATGTGTATAATCACTCAATGAACAATCCTTGAAAATTTCAGTTATGTAGCAGTTAGGGTGTCAGAGAAAAGTGTACCTATGTGGAAGAAAAAATGATATTGAGAAAACAACATTTGAAAGTTGGATATGTTCTTTTACTCACGTTTAATTAACTTTGTCTATAGGCATGCAGCATCAGATATAAATTTATTTCAAAATACTTCCAGTTTAATAATGAGCTTCAAATTTTTACACAAAGTATAAAAGAGACCATACATACAAAAAACACATATTTCAATATTTTGATATTTTGACCCCTCATCGGTTACATTCCCCCTTAATAGGACACCATGATTGACCCTATCGAAAGCCTTTGAAAGATCAATTGCAATACAATCAACTTGACCTCTATTATCCAAGTCCTCACTGATTTCTTGCTCAAGGCCTGATAGCTGTGATTCACAGGAAAAACCCTCTCTGAAACCAAGCTGTTAATTTGCCAACCACGTACTATTCCCTAAGCATTCCCTTATGTGTTCATTGATAATTCCTTCAAACATGTTGCATATTATGTACATGTTGGGCTGACAGATCTGTAGCTATCAGTATCCCCCCTTTCCCCTATCCCTTTATATACCGGAACTACCAGCGCCTGCTTCCAGTCCTAAGGCACTACCCCATTATTTATACAAAAATCAAACCGAAACCTTAAATTAGGCACAATGTTCCATAGCATAATCTCTAACAATTCGCCATTTATCCCATCTACCCCAGCTGCTTTTCTTGACCCTAATTCTCATATTGCATTATAGATATCCATATTTACATAACTAAATTTCTTCCCGTCCTCAATACCCTGCTCCACTTTCTGATCTACCTTCCCCTCCCCTGCAATCCCCACCACCTTACCATACACCTTATTAAATGCCTCAGCCTTCTCCCCATCTGCCACCAGCAACGTTGCATCTTTCCCCTCGATATCAGGTATTCGGCCTTGAACTCCTCTCACTCTCCTTAAATAGACATACATGTTTCTCCACCGTTCCTTGAACGTCATCCCCCCGCCAACCAGCCTACCCATAAAATGTTTCTTAGCTACTATCTTAGCCCTGTCAAGTTCCCTCCTTAACCGATTTAATTCTATTGGGAGGTCTATCCCCTTCCAAAGCCTATTGCTTACTAATCTACATTTCGTCTTTAATCTTCTTTCCTCCTTATTGTAATAAGTGGATCAGTAGTCGCCCCTACATTTTGAAATGGCACATGTAACTTTTCACAATCTAGAAATATTGTTTTCAAACCAGCCCCCAGTCTATCTATGTTTAGTCCCCTCACTATCCACTGATTGAAATTTTGAGCAAAGTAACTCCAAATCTTTTCTTTATTTCCTTTGTAACACTGTTTTACCAATCTTGTCTCCCTCATAACTTGCCTCTCAATACTAAACTTGACCTCTACTACAACAGCCTTGTGCTCACATATACCTTCAATGATCTCTGATTTGACCCAAATATCCTCAGGCTTTATCAAGATCATGTCCGACAGCTGTTCCCCCTAGTGCTTCCCTCGATAACTTGAACAAAGCCCCCTGCCATATTATTTTGTTGATCAGCAATTGATAATGTTCTTGAGAATCTGCACTACGTTCTCAGTCCACTCTCGGCATATTAAATTCACCCCCAACAATTAAATTTCTTCCTGTCCGGTCATCCTCGATAGCATAATTTACTAACGTTGTTCGTAGATTTCCATCCCTTTCACCCCACCCTCTTCTATATTCACCCTAAAATGTCTACCATATCTTTAAAACCAACCCTGACCCCCAGAATCTCATTTCCTTCACCTGTAATCACTATATGACTCCTAAATATATCCTTAACTAGTATAAATACCCGACCTCCGGTGCTTCATCTCTCTCTCCTGTATAGCATATAACTCGTAGGAAATACCTCTCCTTCCACAACATTTTCAACTAGCCATGACTCAGTCCCGATAATAACATCTGGATCATATAGTTCTACCATGCTTCCAAATGTTATGCCCTTTTAAAGAACAATACCACAGTTTACCAGAAGACACTTGAAACTCTGATAATGCTCTATGTACCCAAGGCATCAACCATCTTGCTCTGTTTACTGTCCCCTTCACTGATTTGGGATGAATCATCTCTTAAACACTTGCTGTTTTTATTTTACAAACTTTTAATGACTCTTCCATTGAGTTGTCCCACTTAGGCCGAACCTCGCCTATATAAGTGGAGATCATCCCACCCCAAATCATTGTCTTATATCCACAGTCCAGAGTTTATATAAACAACTTCCTCTTCACCGCGGATCCAGTCCAGTACACCATTTACTGCATCCACATACCTGCAAGCCGCCACGTCCCGCCGATATGAAATCCCACTGACTGCAATAGCAGCATTTCTATACTTCTCCCTACATGCTCTTATCAGGTTTCTAATGTCATTTCCTATATTTTCCGGAGTAGGAGAGCTCCTTAGGTCATTTGCTCCAACATGTTTTACAACTGACTTAATCTCTTTACCCCTTCCCATTTACAACATTTTTCTTCTTAATTGTTCAGTCCTTATAGCAGGAAAACATTCCTCTTCAGTATTTGTTTCCTGAAGCCCTGTTCCCAAGCGCCTAGTTATTTAGTCCCCAATAACCAAGCTCCGGCACACTTCCTCCTCGCATGCCAAGCAAGGTTTAGTGATATAATACATTGGTTAGTAGTAAATGGTACTCTAATCAGGATCTGTTAACTTAGTACCGTACTTATATTGTGTGTATATATGCAACATTTGGTAAAACTTGTAATACATCGCAGGATCCAAATGAACTGTTGCCCTTTGATAACCTGCAGAACGAGGTTGGCGATATATTCGACGTTGAGAGGATAACAGTTAAAGAGGAACATGAACTTCAGGTAATCATAGGTTATGCATTACTTCTGTTATAATAACACGAATGATTTTTAGTGAGAACAATTTTGGGAAGATTGGATTACACAGTCTTCTTTTCTATAAGAACAACTAACAATAGCAGATTTAGTTGTATTGTTTCTGCAATTCCACCTGGATCCTATTATAGGTGAAGTGTACACAATGTGCCATGTTAAAACTCAATCATATACGACATTTGAGATATGATGAAAGTGGAATTTTCACCCGAAGAATCAGGTGGCGTCAGGAAGGGCTTCTGGTCTTAAATCCGCGGTGAAAACTATAATGAGCCAGGTTGTCTCCGGCGACCCAAAGAACGATGTTACCGACAGCGGTAGCTACGCTCGCTAAAGCGCAGTCAAGTTCTCTACGGATTCGGTAGTCGTGGGTTCAAGTCCCATCGTCGGCCATCCTTGAAATGGTTTTCCGTGGGTACCTTATTTTCAACTCCAGGCAAATGCTGGGACGGTACTTTCGGTCAGAGCACGGCCGCTTTCTTCCACACATTTGCCCAATTTCATTGACCTTCATTGAATTTATCTCTCATTAAATCATATAATGCGGTTGGCGTCAGGAAGGGCTTCCGGCCGTAAATACCATAGAATCTCTTCGCATCTCATCCCCAACCCCGTTGGAAACTAGAATAATACATGCATAGAGCCTGGTCAAATGAGTCAATCTATAGGACTTTATGTTCGACGATGTCGAAATGAAAATATTATATGTCAGAAAACTGTATCATAATGGGGGTCATTAAAGTACTACTTTTCATTGTAACACAGTTTTTCCAACCAATCAGAGCTCAATATTTTCATTCATTGACCAATTAGGTAAGGATAGCTCTTAATATGCACACAAAATCCAACATATCGGACATGAATTACATAATCTGAAAGTTGCCAATTAGCCTATATTGGATCAACCATTGTAGTTACAATGCATAAACAAACTGGGCAATATTGCTTAAGAAAGTGGCACTGTACCTTAATATCCGCAACTCCAATTTCTACATTTGCGCAAGATTTCGCCGACAATTTTAGTGAATGCCGTTGTTCACATAAACACGCCAGAACGTCATGGAGGAAGCAAGTGTATGACATTAGTGTCAAGAAAATTATAATCCAGCTCTCTGTTCAGTTAATGAATTTCATACGCGAAACGTTCCCGTCAAATTGCATAACTGTCCTATTTGGGACTCAGTTGGTTTGCCTTCCGTGGACATTCTATACGCATGGAATTTGAAGAATGGCTAGTTGATAATACGATACATTTTAATTTTAAGGCATTTGTATGAGCCTATTTTGTGTTATTTGACCAAAATAATAAAATGGTCCAACATAGCACCTGTGCGATATCTGTTGGTGCTACATCAGGATAAACAATGTTTCAAAGCATTGGGATTCAGTATTGGTTCGAGATCTAATGCTGAGCCCACACAATTCCCAAGATGAAGAATTCAACCGACAGAATCTCGACAGATATTTATGAATACTTATGTTAGAACATATAATAATGTCATAATTATCTTTGTGGTGTTTGAAGCCATATTTTCAGTGTTGCCTTAGTAAACAAGAGTTTAGTGCTTTTCAGTCGGTTACCGACTGAAAAGCACTAAACTCTTGTCATAATTATCGTCGATCATAAACAGTCGTATGCAACTCGCCTGTATTGGTAACTAAGACACTCGTATGGAAATTATAAAACTCGCTTCGCTCGTTTTATAAACATACTCGTGTCGTAATTATTACCTTTATAGGCTCGATGCATAATGTACTATTAAATGACCTGTTGAGCACAAAACCAGCATTGTTCTGAAAATTAAATATGTATAATTATTCGAGAAATGTCAAGCAAGGCACAGTATATATTCATACAAGGCTTACTATATTGACGAGTAATACAATTCAAATTTTATGACAACTTAAAGACTGGCGGTTGTGCAAAACTTTTTAAATCACATTTTCATATATCGTGTCCTTAAATTGTGTGAGAAATATAGAATAGTATGATGAACAAATATTCATATTCTGGTATATAATTATTATATACGGTATAACAATCCAACATGGCGTTCATGCGATGAATTCCAGATTCCACCGGTTCACAATATCACTCAATCTATTTATTGGCTGGCTGCGTGGCTCAGCGGTAACGTTCTCGCTTGCTAAGCCCAAGGTTGCAGGTTCGTATCCTGGCGCAGTCAGCTGACATTTGAGGGTGCGCAAATGCGAGGGAGCCGTGTCAGTAGATTTACTGGCACGTTAAAGATCCCCTTCGGGGCAAAATTCCGGCACCCCGGCGTCTCTAAAAGCCAGAGTAGTTAAAAGGGACGTAAAACCAATAACATTATTATTATTATCAAACTATTTAAACAATCAAACTGCAATTTTATATGGTGCTAGATGACTATTTAATACAAACAATAGCTTTGCTTCTGTTTGATTATTAACTATTCCAAATTACATTTCTGGCGATCTAATCACTCGAAAGAAATGAATCTTATCACATCGAATCATTATTAGGAGTTAAGTGTAGATACATCACATGTTCAATTGTGTTCAATAATTTAAGATGGCATCAGTTCGAAATTTTAAAACATATTTTATCTCTCGTATCCTATCTAAGCCATGGACGAGAGACGGGCTATTATATGACCAACGTTTCGTGAAACATAGATGAAGTGTATTAGACTTTTCTGAAAATATATTTCGATGACAGGAAGATGCCATCTCATTGGTTGAGACTTAATCACCTATATTGAAAATTATACTGTATGTACAGCACTTCATTTCTCATAGTAATGGTGTTGGTAGAGACAGGTTGTGCATTTAGTGCATCACATGGAATATCTTTTGTATTAACGGGAGAGTTTTCTATGAGCAAGACCAGTGGGGTAATGAAAATAAGGTAATTATTTATTCTTGTTCAGAGATGCCGTCATAATCTTGATCAATATATTAATTTTGGTGCATTCTCTGAGCAGTTGTGCTGCGTCAAGGCAAGGGTCGTTATTTTCTCTTTCCCCTCAATATGCTGATTTTGTACATTCCCATTGACCCTAAAATTACTCCCCTCATTTCCATTTTCATTTAACCTTCAGGGTTCATTAATATAGGATAAGTATTCATACTGTATCCATATGTCTCTGACACCACAGGGCCCAAGGCCAAAATCAACCCTCGTGAAATCCCATCTAAAAGATACACATACCATCACAGCCATAGAGTTGAGCTAGTCACAGCATGAGGGAGTTTCTCTCAGGGCATCAGATAAGAATTGGGTGGATAAAAGCATGTGCTAAAATAATGTATTCATGAAAGTTCCATAGCCTACACTCTATTAGGGATATATTTATTTATTTAGTTATTTATTTTAGGTTAATTATGAGAAGGGTTAAAAGTCTGTTTAGCTGTAACTAACTGCCACTTCAATACTGGTATATGTTTAATTTAAAAAGAGATTTAAATTAACATAATTAGTGTATATTGCTAAGTAAGAAATATTTACTAACCATTTAACCTACTTATCGGCTCTCCCTAGCGTTACAAGGTTTCATTTCAAAACAGTATAAAAATGCTGCACTTCAAACAAGTTTTCATGGTCACTGGAGCACCGCTTCTTGGATTATACTCAACATCTGTTATATCTCTATTCAGCATTTCCATCTCCAGAAGCTGTCTTTCTCATTTCGGTTGAACTCACCTTCCAGGCTTGAATTGGATTTGCTATAATGAACTTCTTCATCTGATGTTGAATAAAGTGGCTCATGGTGTTGGTTGGAATCATCTTCTCGATGGTGTGAAATTTCATAATAATTGTATCAGATCTTGTACACTTGTAGTAAATAAATTCTCTGCTTTCAGATTTATCACAGATTCTCGCATTGCAGCACATTTCTCTCGTTCACTTCTATCACCTGCCCAACTTCATGTTAAATATCATTTAATTTGAGTCATCGTGCTTTCAACGCATCCAGTTTTATGACATGTACTCAAACTATCGCACATTGACCTTGCTCTGACAGTTCGCAAAATTCAATAAATACACAAATATTTGAATTAAATCGTCGATCGCGTACTTATAGTGTATTGCTCACCCAATAAAGTATTTTTGCACTCTATGTCACTAATACTCAATTCTATACACCGTAGATTACCATGGGGTTCGATGCTCGTATCCACCCTCTCTGGCGTTCTACAAGTTCTGTTTTGTACGTGGAGTAGCATTTCCGGCTTCTCTGTTCTGTAGCCAATCAGCTTCTTCCTCTTCCTATTTTATTCCGGGTTGTTCGTAGTATTTCCATACAATGTACGGTAAATGTCTAACTCAATCTATTGTATTGTCCATTTCTTCAATCTTTATAATATTAATTTTGATATTATGATTCCAATGAATTACACGGTTCGCTTGATCCTTTCTCCACACCAGAGTTTGTTCCCTGCATCAAATAGAAATGCCATCTTTAGCGAGTGGTGAAGATTTCAAAGAGGTATGAACCTTATTGGGTTACTACTTGTTGCATCTTATAAAGGGCATGAGTAGGGGGGTAAGGTGGTTTCTGCCCCACCCATTTTATTTGTACCCGACTGTACATGTTAAATAAGTGGATATCTCGCGAACCCATGGTTGGATTTGGGCATATGAGGTGTCGTTGAACTCGGGCTGACGTCCTCTTTCCTATGGACCACTCGTTATATTTTTCAATTTTTTTGAAAATTTTTGTTTTTGAAAGTTGGCGATAGTTTGAAAACCAAACATGATAGAACGTTGTGCCAAGGTTCAAACCAATGGTTTTTATGTCCTTTATATTTTCAATAGAACTTTTATTTTTGATGTTTTTTTGGAAACAATCCAATTTTGAAATTCCTATATTTTGGAAACTAGAAATTTTAGAAAAAGTTTGTTTGACGTAAATCAATGGTCCCTACCCCCTCTGCCCCCAAAATAAATTTCAAGTCTCTAGGATAAAAACTCTACAGTAGTAGTTGGTTGATGGGGGTTCTCCGGCAAGTCGCGTGTGTGCTTGAATACGTACGGCTATGTTGGAAAAAGTTGGTGGTGGGGAGGACTAGGGTCGAGTGAGGTGTCGTTTAGATGGTATTTTTTCCGCTCTATTTGATGGTGAGGTAATTTTTTTTTAATGGGTAAAATTTGGAAACGCAATTTGAGGTAAACGTGTGTTTTTAACATTTTGGTGATATTTAATGAGCTTGTAAGGCTAGAACGATGTGTTGTTTAGGAACGGGGTGACATTCACTTGGCTAAGAATGTCTGTTGATTAAAAAAAATAAATGAAAATTCTTGTTTTTTGGAAACGGTGAATTTTGGAAAAAAGTTTGTTAGACGTTAATGAAAGGTGGGTATGCCCTCCAGGTGGGCAGCAAGTTTCAAGGGTGTAGGAGGGAAAAAATTATAGCCTACTTTCTCGCGAACTTTGGTGATAATTGGCGAACGGATGGTCGGATATTAACAAATGAGGTGTCGTTGAACTCGAGCTGACGTCCTCTTTCGTATAGACCACTCGTTATATTTTTAAAATTTGTTAGAAAAATTTTTGCTTTTGAAAGTAGGCGATAGTTTTAAAAAAATAAACATGGTAGAACGTTGTGCCATGGTTGAAACGAATAGTCTATATGACCTTTATTTTTTGTAATAAATATTTTTTATTTTTTTACATTTTTGAAAACACTTAAATTTTGAATGTTTACTATTTTGGAAACTAACAAGTTTACAAATAAGTTTGTTTGACATAAATGAAAGGTCTCTACCCCCTCTGCCATGAAAATAAATGTCAAATCTCTAGGACAAGAACTATGCATTTTAATATTTAAAAATATTAAAATAAAAGAGTGTTTGTAGACAGAGAGCTGGTTGCGCTGGGCGTGTGTTCCAACGGGTCTATGACTGAGCATGGTGGATACAGGAAATGGCTATTTCGACGGGGCGATGTATGGCAAAACGAGGGGTCGCTTTTCGATATTTTCCTATATGACGAACGAATGAAGGTGAATATTTTCAAAAAATCCCTCATCGTGATCTTTAAAACATGTTAGTAAACACTGACCAGTAACCAGACAAATTCATAATGGTATTAAACGTATAAAAGCAAGGCTTCGACAACAACAGAACTTGCTTTGTATGTATGTATGTCTGACTGGCGACCAGAACGGAAAGAATATCTTCTTGAGGCATGGATAGTCGGCTAACAGAATGGAATGTCAGTCAAGCTGACAACACTGCTGTCATATGATAACAGGTGGAACCATGTGGCAACTCTGTAAAAAGGTGATAACGACTAGCCAGGCGAGCAGCAGCAGGCAGGACCCCATAGAGAGGAAAGGGGGAGAGAGGTGGAAGGGTGAAAACAAAGAGAGAACAGGAAATCACGTGACCACTGCAGAGCCTGCCAAGAGCGGTGAGGGACGAGGCCAGAGGATCGCGGGGAGGTGAGGAGTTGGGTAAGAGAGTATTGAGCATGTCACTGCACATTGCGCGTCATTCCTATGGTAAACGTTACTGTGTTGACATAGGCTGTATCTTATCTGTATAAAATAATTGCATTCGTGTGCTTAACCCCAGTTGGTTACTATATTGGATACATTATATATTTACAAGTAAGTGCTGGATTAACACTGTTTAGTTTATTTTCATGCTAATCAATGTTTAAATTTTTATTGGTTTACCATTTGTTTGATGAATTGTTTTTTATTTTGTTTGTTTTTGATAATCTGCATACCTATTGTGGGAGACAGAAACGTCATTCCACTGAAGCGTAGGAGAAGGGAAAAGCAAGGATTTTTACAAAGCAAGGTAAGATTTTTGAAAATTATATATATATATATATAAAACACGTTTTTTATTTTTTATTTTTTTTATTTTTTGTTTATGAAAGATGATATTTGGAATGGATATACTCATGGTGGTTTATTTTATTTCTTTTTTAGTGTGTGTTGGGAAAAAACCATGACCACTGCTGAAAACCAGGGACGTGTGTGTTTGGGGCCATTGTTTACCCAACAGTCTACGGCTAAAAACTGTGGTGAGATTGTTTCTTTTATAAAAATTATGTCTTTTACTGCTACCGATAGCTTAACTTGGGAGCCCCTAGAGTCCTGTTTTAAGAAACGCGTTTGCT
This sequence comes from Meconema thalassinum, assembly GCA_946902985.2. Taxonomy (NCBI): domain Eukaryota; kingdom Metazoa; phylum Arthropoda; class Insecta; order Orthoptera; family Tettigoniidae; genus Meconema; species Meconema thalassinum. The sequence goes on from OX336398.1 coordinate 212,299,229, forward strand.
GTGCCCGCGTGGTGAATGTTAGTGAGAGTTTAATCCCAAAAGAGTTTGTAGAATCTTGTTTCGAAATTTTTAAAGAACAAATTTGTACAGCGCAAAGGTGGCATACGGCTTTGAAGGTCAATACACAAATCGTGTGCGATTTCATATATAAAAACAAGGACGGTGAGCATAAAAAAACATTTTATATTGGCAGTAAAATGCAAGAGCTTTTGATAGCCAATAATCTGAACGAGTGGTAACAAAGCCATGTGGTGAATGCCTTGCTATCAAAATTTGATAAACTGCAACAAGGACCCAGTGGTTTAGCGTTAGAAAAAATCAGTTACCTACAAATCAACATTTGTCATTTCAACCCGGTGAATGCTGGGTCTAGCTTTATTGACATACCACCAGCAATAGCTTCGAAAAAAGGCGGTGGTGAATATTGAGAACCAGGACAATGATTGCTTTTTGTGGGCTGTGGCCGCCTATTTGCAGCCAGCTCAAGATCGTCATGTTAACAGACCAGCAAAGTACAAGACCAAGTTTGATGAATTTAAACAAACATTAAATTTAACTAGAGTATCGTTCCCTATGGACTTAACCGAGATCCATAGGTTTGAACAAGATAACCAGGACTTCTCGTTCATGGCGTATGGCCTTGATGGTGATGAGTTTGTGGGTCCTCTTTATGCCACAAAAGAACCGAAACGACATCACATTCAACTTTTATATTTATCTGTGGGAAAGGTAAATCACTATTGCCTTATTCAAAGCTTAAGTAGATTGCTATGCAGTCAAATGTCTAAGGACAAGCGCCCAAAACATATTTGTGATCGTTGCTTGCAATATTTTAAATCCCCTACGCTTTTGGAACGTCATAGGGTAGATTGCGTTTCTCAGGAAGCAGTGAGACTGATATTGCCACAAGGGGACAAGGCTGTGTTAAAGTTTAAGGACATTCATAAGCGTGACACTGTTCCCTATGTGGTATATGCAGATTTCGAAGATCTCACCACATCCATGGCGGGATGTGAACCAGATACCACCATCAGCTCAACCAAACCCATTTAAAAACATGAACCTTTTGCCATGGGATTTAATATGGTGTGTGCCTATGACTCCACACAATCCTTTTATAAATCTCGTGAGGGGCGAGATTGTGCCAGATGGTTTTGGGATGAATTTGTAAAGTTGGCCGACCATGTACAGGGATTACTGGCCCACCCAGTACCCACGAGCCTAACGCCACAACAGCAGCAGCAGTGTGAGCATGCCACGACATGCCATATTTGCGAAAAGCCACTGATCAGGGCTGAAGACACCGTTCGTGATCACTCACACTTTACCGGAGAGTTTCGTGGAGCTGCGCATAGTAAATGCAATTTGAACTTTTCAGCTGATCGTTTCATCAGTGTCTTTTTCCACAATCTGGCAAATTATGACATTCAGTTTTTGATTTGTGAATTGGGTCATGTCAACAAGGGCTCGTTTACAATTATCCCCCAAAACCATGAGCGTTTTACAGCCCTGACATGGCGGTTGAGCAACTTCAGCATTCGATTTTTGGATTCCTTTAAGTTTATGGCATCCTCGCTAGACAGTCTTGTGAATGGCTTGGATGAAGAGGAATTCAAAAAACAGAATGCATTTTAATGATCCTAAGCAATTTCAATTGTGCATTCGGAAAGGTATATTCCCGTATGATTTCTGCAACAGCTGGGACGTGTTAAAGCAAACAAAACTCCCACCACAAGACAAATTTTACTCAAAACCAACACGCAGTACCGTTTCCGATGAAGAATTTGCACGTGCATGTAAAGTTTGGCGAGTGTTTGACATTAAGACGCTAAGTGAATATGCTATGCATTACCTAAAACTGGTGTATTGCTGCTCACTGATGTGTTTGAAAAATATCGTGAGTTGTGTCAGCACATTTATGGTCTTGACCCGGCTCACTATTATACGAGTCCTGGGCTCTCGTTTGATGCCGCTTTAAAATACACTCAAGTGGAATTGGATTTACTCACTGTTGTAGACATGGTTCTATTCTTTGAAAAGGGCATTCGCGGTGGCTTTGTGTCGCTTAACCAGCGCCATGCCGAAGCGAACAATGTCTACATGCCTGATTATTAACCAGACAAACCAGAATCGTACTTAATGTACTATGAAGTGCATTATTTGTACGGCTACGCCATGAGTCAGCCTTTGCCCTATGGAAAGTTTGCTTGGCTGACAGAGAAACAAGTGTCAGCATTTAATGTGAGCAAGGCTAGTCAAGAAACAGGCCGTGGTTATGTGCTAGAAGGTGATATTGAATATCCCGCATCCTTGTATGATGAATATGCCGATATCCCAATCTGCCTTGAGCAAATGGTTCCCCCTGACAGTAAAGTGAAAATTGAAAAACTCATGGGCACACTTTACAATAAAAATTGGTATGTGCTACATATCCAAATGTTGGTGCAATACCTCCAGCCATACATGCAACTCAACGCAGAGCACCGACAAATGGCAACACATCAGTTTGAAATTATTTTTTTAAATTAATGAACAACTGCATCTATGGCAAGTCCATGGAAAATGTCCGCAAAGACCGCAACATTAAATTGGTGAATGTCTGGGACGGGCAGTGGGGTGCCCGGCGGTACATTGCCAAGCCAAATTTCAAATTGATCAACATTATCGATGAGAATTTGGCTACTATTGAATTGAGTAAGACCAGCGTGACCATGGATAAGCCCATTTACTTGGGCCAAGTTATTTTATACTTTTCTAAATCGGTCAAGTATCGATTCCACTATGAGTTTGCCAAACGCTATTTTGAGGACGTCTCTCTTTTGTATATGGATACGGACTCATTCATTTACCACATTCGCCACTGCAACCCCTATGACGTCATGAGGCAGCATAGTGACTGGTTCGACACCTCTTCGTATAGTGCTGTCAACATGTTTCAGCTGCCCATAAAAAACAAGAAGGAGTTGGGTGTTTTAAAAGATGAATGCGGTGATTCCCTTATGACGGAATTCGTAGTTTTGGCCTCTAAAATGTATGCTTATCGGATACTAGACTGTAAGGAAGCTAAAATAGCAAAAGGTGTAAATAGGGCAGTGGTAAAATCGCTACGTGTAGATGATTACTTAGTGGTTTTACGCACTGGCAAAGCTATGTCTCATACACAGTGCAGGATACTATCTAGCAACCATCATTTGTATCTTGTGGAACAGAGAAAACGCACCCTCACCTCCATGGGTAACAAACGTGTGTGGGCTGATGACCTGGTCATGAACCTGCCCTGGGATTATGACTGCAAGGAGGAGGAGGTGTGATTTTTCTGTTTGTTTGTTTAGGGACATGGCTTTTTTTTGTAACTCGTAGATTTAGTATTTTGTAAATATTTATTTCTCATTGGAAATAGTAGATATTGTAAATAGTGACAACCCACTTGGACCTTTTGCTCTTTTAAAAGTTCTATGCAACCTCATTTTAATTTTTATTTTAAATTTAACAGTGTTGGGAATTGGAAAATGCTATATAGTTTGATTCTTTTAAAGCTGTACAAAGTTATAGTTTTTTGTAAATATAAAATAAGTAATATATTTTTAGTAACTTTAATTATTTTTTGTAATGTAAATCGTAAATGGTAAATTAAAAAAAAGTTCTTTTGGGATGAGTGTGCATGTCGAGAATGTGCTTTTGGGGATAAATAAAGAGGTTGTGTTTGTTCCCAAACACAGGTGTGAATGTATGAGTAGAGAGAAAGCTGGTGTGTATGTGTGACCAGAGCAAACACGGTGAGGTATGGTGAGTGGGGAGGGGGTAATTTCCACTTATATAGTCATTTTGTTTTGTCAATAGTTTTGTTTTTTTTCTTTAAAATTTAGTGGTCAATAGACATTATTTTTGTAAAACAGTCTTACCTGCACTAGTCGTAGACCTCTACGTTTCTCCAAACACACATAAACTCACTGCATCATCATCATCATGGTCAAGCACTCGCATCAGCATCATTGACAAATCTCAACTTTCGACATACACCAAATGGAAAAATGTAAAAACAGCAAAATGGAAAATCCATGTTTCGATATCACCAAAATTCAAAAACGTAAAACAGTCATTTTGAAAATTGGAAATGCTCATGTGTGAAATATAAAAATTCAAAAACATAAAACGGACATTTTTAAAAAAGTCATCAACAAAATAGAGAATCCACATCATCAAAAACGCAAAACTTGAATCAGACATTTTTAAAAACTGTAAATTGAAAATTGGCAAATGGCATTGTGAGAAAATGTGAAAATGAAAAATCAGATCATCAACATAATGATTATTAAAAATTAAAAAAAACATCGTGCTCTGGTAAACCTTTGTTTTTTATTTCATAACCATAGGGATTGACAAATGAAAATAGAATACAAACACATCCCAATTCCTTAATCCTCAATTCCTTAATGTTCGTGTCCACGCATCATCAACTTTCCTTTCATAGCACTCATGACTATCAGGGCTGCCATCCTTTCACCCACTGAGGCATCACAGGATGTGAAACGTTGTTTAGCTTTTTTCAATAACAATTTATCTGCCACTTGTCTTAAACGAGGATGACTATGGCGATAAGATAGGTCATGTTCTTCGCATGCTTGATCCAAAAGATTAATGGGTACATAACCACGCTGCAAACGTTTTTCAAGATGAGTTCCAGGGCCACAAATACGATAACCTGGAAGATGGATTTCAAAAGGTAAGTATTGAATCACTTTGTCAATGACGCCATTGCCAGTACAGGTCTGGCATATCCTTTTCCATCGATGGTGAAAAGGTTTGGTCTTCCTCCTCCTCTGTGGACGATGTTTGTGGTTGTTGTTGTTGTTGTTTTTTCTCGCCATGACACCCGTGGAATTTTTCAACAAAGTCTTTACACGGACTTTTATGACCGTGATACAGTTTCACTACCTGACAAGCCGCGCACTGACGCATAGAGGGTATTTTTGCCATGGCCACTTGCTTATGGTGATCGTAATCCGTTCTGGGTTGCAATTCACTCAACACAGGGTCTTGAGTCCATGATTTTGGTACACGTTGCCAGATTTCTTTCACCGCGTTGGCGGTCACATAATAAGTGAACGACTTGGGCAACGCTAAGAGTTCCTCTTTGGTAAAACTGTCTAGTTTCTTTCTGCACACAAAGGACTTCCCGATGGCTTTGTTGGTAGCATTGCCTTTCTCCATGGTATCACGTGTTGTAGATGTTTACACGTCGCTTGTAGAAATCTCACTGGCGTCATTCACGGGTAAATCTTGAGTTATAATTTTGTTCAGCAACTCCCAGCAGGCATGGGTGGTTAACCAATGAAAGAGATGCCACGCATGCGCTAGGGCTGTATGGATAATGTTGCCACAGGAACAAGTATCCATCAGCGTTTGCAGGGAGGGGCCGCCCAGGTCCATGAGGTCGATAGATTGACAGTAAAACGCCAAAAATGGTTGCAACAATTCACGTTTTTCATTACCTTTCACATATACCACATTGTCCGAGGACAAGTGTGCTTTCATGACCACGTCCAAATATTTATAGGAAATGGTTCCTTGATTCTAGTCTAGTTGCTTATGATTTTCAATCCACTGGGTTTGTTTGCGGTCTTTTTCACACAACAAATCAAAAGCATGAGGCGGTTTAAATAGCAAATGCGTAGCTTGCGATATCCAAAACGTGGTACAATCGATAATGGCCACTTGTTTAAATATAAATTTGTTGTCAGCAATTTTAAACGCTTGGCAATCCACAATGAGTGTGCGCAACATGTTGCCGCTTGCCTTGACCAAGTTCAACTGACGATTGACTGACAATCAATGACTAAGGTGTGGTCATGACATGGACTTACCTGCTATGCTAGTTTGAGAAAAAAATTGAGGTTATGGTAGGACAGGGGGACATGAAAGAAATAAGAATTTAAGAATTACATCATTTTATTATCATAACACATCTTACAGGCTTTTGTCATTTTGGGATAAGGACGATACCAACTGATACAACAATATAGTCTCTTGTGTTTTTAACGTCCATAAAACCGATGATGTCCCAGTGTCTCTAAACTAGGCGTTTTTGATGGTGAGCTGTTCACCGAAGCACCATGGACACCATACAGTCCACACGTATCGTAACTTGTTTTCTTTTTCATCACTCAGAGGCACGAGTGAGGGATAGTTTGAATGACAGGGTATATTTCCCACCTTCATTCTGCACAGGTAGGGGCAGGCAGGTGACCAGCGCTGATGTTCCTGCATGGGTTCATCGCTCTCTTGCCATTGGTCTATGATGATGGGACAAAAGGCACATTTCACTTCATCTCTTGTTTTTAAATAGTAGAATCCAGCGGCAGCTAAGGCTTGAGGGTTTACGAAAGGCACTGGCCATTTGCAAAAGTCTTGAAACGTTGTTCCTCAGAGTTTAAATTCATGGATGTGACTTCTCTTGATGCTTTAAAGCAAGACATGACTCAGCGGCTTGACGTGGGTTGACCTGTTATTTATACACTCGTCACTTGGCTGGACAGTGGATAATAGTTGAATTGTTTGTGATGAATAATTAAACAGTAGGCCGTCGTATTGGTTGGTACATTGTCATGCGTTTCAAGATCTAGTCGAATGTCAATATTGGATGGCTTGACAGACTCTTCCAGGTTAGAACAGTCAAAGAAAATCAGTGGTGCCTTTTCCTTAAACGCATGCGGGTAGCAGCATGGGGCCGTTCTCTTTTTGATAATATGAACATCGAAATTTAGAAAACAAGTCGTACAGGGGGCCAAATTTAATTTTTGAAAAATCCAAATCCAGTCCTTCATAGGGAAACACAGCTCCGTTGAGGAAAAACGTGCATTTCTCAATTTCAGGTAATCAAATTGCGTGGCATCTTTGGTTTGTTGATACTTGCGATTTGTTTGAAAACCCACGATCATGTAGAGAGGTCTCTCTGTATGGCGAGCTGTTTTTACAGACCAACTGTGTGTGTTGGTAGTGGGCTATAGCGGGTACTCATGGAGTGCCCAGCTTCTAAATTCCATGGGTATAGGCGTATCTCTCTTTACCATCTTGAGTATGGCCAGTTTTTTGCTATCGTCAAGGGTCACATGGGGCACTTTCCATAGCAAGCGTTGTAGTTGAATTTTTGAATCTATGGGGGCATTGTCAGCTCCCTTGAGTGCATTATTATCACTCCTGTCTCTCACCAGATAAAGCACTTGCCTTGCGTTGACCACAATGCGCTGGTGGTCTTCGGCAAAGCCTAAAATTAGTTTAAGAGGTCCCATCGGTGTGTACCATCCAGTCATTGGTCGAGTCAGGGCACCAATCTGCTATGCAAAGTGTTTTACCCTCTTTCTCACTATAAGAGGGGTATAGTTTCATGACACTGGAAATGCCCACATTTCGAGTGATATCCACCACGATATCGTTAATGACATAACGTACTGCATAAAACAGAAAGGCCAAACCATGGTTGCCCAACTTGGATGTGGTGGGTGTAGAGCCATCGGCTTTGGTGAGCCGACCTTCAATCTGAATTACACTTTCATGCGGTAGGGTGTAAATATCTATTTTGTTGATAACAAATTGAATTTCATCATTGTTATTGAGTCCAGGTGTCTGAGCTTGATAGGAATGGGGATCAATTCTTACCACCCCTGGTTGCTCCTCGATGTGGTTCGCTATCTCTAGGATAGAATTCATCATGAGTATTGACGTGGTAACCCAAATGCTGTAAAATCTGCTTGTCCTTAGATGTTAACGTGTATTCACGTGGCAAGCAACTAACACCATTCCTAGACGGTGTTGTTGCTTTATACACAAACTTCATAGTGACTCTAGCACCAACTTGTAAGTCACTGGTGTGGTAGAATCTAGATCAATGAGTTGTTGATTTCTATTGATCAGTCTTAATGTTATATTACTAATACCATCGACAGCCACAGAATGAAAAAGCACCACTGGAGGGTTTTCACGAATAATATAGCCATTGGGCTATGTCACAATAAAGTTATAAAGCGAATGCCATGGTTCTTGATTAGTGTACACTTGGCTAATGATATTACACGTTACCGACACATGATGGTCCTCAATGAATTTCAATTCATGGTCCGATTCATGTTTCTTGTTGGGCTCCAACACTCGTGGTTTAAATACTAGTAATGGACCAATGGAATCAGGGCGTGTTTTAAAGTCAATGTTGAATGTAGAGAAAATACTGCAGCGATGAGTGTTGGTATTTCCTACAAGTTCAAAATTGCGCGATCCATCGAGATATACATAAAACCATATTCATTGATCAACACCACATAAATGTGTTCATAAATATCATCGATCGTATATCCACCAGAGTTCAGGCTGAGCACAGAATCATCATAGTAAAACTTGTTGTTCACATTTTCACGTATATTGTATATTCGATTGTACGTTTCAAGTGAAACAAGTCCTAAACCATAGGGTTTTTCACTCAATTCGATGGGCGGGTAAAATTCTAGGCTGACTTCAGGTCAACGTCCATGCAGTGTAAACGTTTTACTTTCTGCCGACATACTGTTGACGTTTTTGCATATGCTGCGTCTTATATAAAAAATAAACACTAACGTCCACACTGTTGGCTGTTAAACATTTGCTCACGTTTCACATTATAATATATCTTGATCCTGTTTCCAAAATAGGTCATTAGTTCCATGGGCGGGGGCAAATTCCCAAAACTGTCAAAGTACCATACGGTGCATCCCTCTTTGACATAGGCTACATAATGCGTTCCTGGTCCTCGGTGATCATCCAAATTGACAACAGCACATTCCTGTTTCCAGGGTCCTGGGGGTAATTGGTTTTGCATAAACACCTCGAAAATGAGAGAGCTTTAGTTGTTTAGCATAGCTTTCCACTTGTTGATGCGTCAGGGCATGTCTTGCTATGGCTGAGGTTATTTTTTCTAATATTTCGAAATGATGAAATCCCAAATCCTTGTTGACAAATAGCTGGCTTGAAATTGGCATTTCTATCTCCCATAGCAATCGCTTCCATCGTTTCATTATGTCACTGACTTTCTTTGAGTTGTTGCTTGCCCTGCTGCGCGTTTTTAATGGTTTTCGCCACTGCACTGGCACCGCCCAAAAGTAAACCCAGAGCAGCCAGACAGGCAAATAAAGCAGATAAAAATCCCGCTCGTTAGGGGACGGGATTCACTCGCCCTTGTTTTGAACTCTGTCGCTGACGTTTTGGAATGACATGTCTCTGTGCTGCTCGAAGGGTTTTCCTTATGGTCAGTACTTTTTTTTTTTCGCAACGGCTTGTCCACGAATGTCGTAAGCCCAGGCTTTGCCAACGACAGGGTCTTATTTTTAGTCTTTTTAATCTTTCTCACCACATACCTTTGTTTCACCATGATGATAATGACCAACAACCTTTCACAAGAAAGTTTAAATCACAACTAACGTCAGATTGTTATTTCATGGCTGTATATTCCAATTCCACATAAAGTGGGAAATCGTTTATGGTTTTTCCCACTTGCTTTTCATCCCTTGACAACATGAGATGAAAGGATAATTCGTCACCTGCATTGATCATCTCATGGTTATGGACCAACATCCTATGACCATTTATCTCTATTTGTGAAAGGTACTCATCAGGTATGGCATATTTCATGTGAATGGTTCCATCATAGTGTAATCGATATTGTCTTAATCCTGAAGCAAGCACATAGGTCAGATTCTGGTCATGGACTAGCGGTAAAAGGTTTTTGTCATTCACAGGTTTTTCAATTGTCAGATACACTAAAAATACAGATGGGATAAATTTATAAAGCCTTTTCATTTCATAGGCCACGTAACGCTTGGTACAGACATTGTCTTCGTCTGGTGGGTCTTCCACGTGATTAATACGAATGTGATTAGCGCTATAGCCATTCACTGTAAGCTGAGGCATTTTATCATAAAACTCATACACCTTGTTATCCACATACTTTTTTCTAGTAGCGTCTGTAGACAACTGAGGATGTTTTACATGGGTTAACCGCTTTCCGTTAAAGTCATAATTTCCCTGTTTTGTGCGTGGCACTACTGACCTATCCACATAGTAATTATTAGCAGGATCTGTTTCTTGTTTAGGATCATGTATGGGGACAGACCTAGCTTTGGCCATCAACGCACGTCTAAAGACATCCATCGTCAACCTGTAGTACGAGTCTACTGTTTCTATGACAAGGCTCGGTGAGCTGTATATAGACAGCCTGCTAGCCTGTCTAAGCCTTAGTTGAAATGAAGATAGTTAAGCAGCGAGAGTCATTCCCCGTGGGAGACATGGTTTCCCATGTCTGTCCCACATCAAGTGAACAACGCCATGGTTCACTGTTTCCATCTTCCATTCGCTGCATCATTGTGAGACCTTCCGGCTGTGGAAAGACCAATCTTTTGCTAACACTCAGCACAGTGCCCAATGGTCTCCATTTTCAAAATATGTATATTTTTGCATAATCTCTCTACCAACCCCTCTACGTGTGTCTGGATCAAGTCATGTCTGGATTACAAAAAGTGAATATGGGTTATTTCACATTTTCCATGCAAGAAAATGTTATTTCACCGGATGAGGTAAAGACCGATTCACTGATGATTTCGATGATGTATCCACTGAACGTCAAGGCATCATTCAATGCCATCTCAGCATGGGTCGACTCAAACATATCGATTGCTTCTATCTTGAACAAACGTATTCTAAAATGTCCACATAGTTGATTTCTGACAATGCCAATGTCATTGTTTTATTTCGCCAGGACGAGAGGAACAGTCGTCACATTTATAATGAACATGTGGATCCGGATATGACCTTTCAAACGTTTACAGAATTGTTTGTCAAGTGCTGGAACACTTAACGTCATGCCTGTTTAGTGATTGACAAACAAAGTGAACTCAACCAAGGACGGTATCGCTTAGGGTTTGATAATTTTATTGCTATTTAAGGCACTGTCTCATTCCCTCTCAAGTCATTTGTCAAGACACCATGGCGTTAGCAGAGAGTCAATTGAAAAAGCATCTTATTGGAGCAAAAAATACTATTCGCCAAAAGTTTCGTCAATTGAAACGATCACGTGCAGATCATGCTTTGTTTATTCAACAACATTTAGCACCTCCGCTAAAAGCCATGTTGAAACCCTCTTTCAAGCCATCTGAAACGCTACCCACCGTTTCACAATCCACGCAGACGCTGCACGAGGACCCTGAAGAAGAGGAACAGGAACAGGAAGATTCGACTAGTGTTAGCGAAGTTGAGGATGACGAGGAGCAAGGGTTTACGCCTCAAAAAAAAAAAAGCCGCACCCCTTGCATAGTTTTTGAGAAAAAAAAATCCTTGGCCATGGTCGAAACACCTTGCCTTTCCAGATCGTCTCCGTTTTCACAAGTCTTGGCCACCCCTCTAAATAAAGCTCAACTGAAAAACATTTTAATACAATATTATGGATCAACACTAGAACCCTATTTCATTGATCTATTTATTGGAAACACAGATACCACGTATGGTATTCGCTATGAGGATGATAGTTTTAAAATTGGGGATTCTCCATTAAATTTGCTTGTACTAAACTGTCATTAAGAACTTCAACTATAAATTGACGCCAGGACTGTTAAAGCTGCTCTTCTCTCGAACACCCTCATTCCATGATTATACGCCAGAGGACCTTGGCTAATATAAATCCATTTTATTGGATACCCATGCCCACAAAAGACAGTAAGATCCCACTCAACAAGTGAATGCCAATATATCTCAAAAATATAAAACCATCATTGCAAAAATGTTTCCCACCATTCAAAGTACTCGTCGTGAAGTGTCCGCTTCGGGAGTGACATTTAAACCATTAAAACCCCTTGTGGATGTTACCTACTGGCACAATCCCAATAAGCTCATCCAGCGGCTACAGTTGTTGCATGCTTCACGTCAAGGCGGCCATACTGGTCACGATTGGGAAATTCAAGAAATTGAACAAGAACTTCGAAATGCCAAAATTATTGTTTAAGCCCTCACCCATTAAAATGGGTATTGCTCACGAGTTGCATCGCCGAGCTAGGCGTCAATATCCGTGACTCAAGGTGATTTCAAGAGGAGTGGATGAACTTTGGCAGGCTGACTTGGTTGAAATGATACCCTATGCTAGCGTTAACGACGGTGTACGCTATATGTTGACCGTCATTGATGTCTATTCCAAAATGGCCTTTGTTGAACCTGTGCATCGCAAGTCTGGTCCACTAGTTACCAAGGCCTTTCAACATATTATTCAACACTCCAAACGTCAACCTCAGTTGCTACAAACCAACCAGGGGAAAGAATTTTTCAACAAGGACTTCTCCAGTTTTCTCAAATCTAAGGATATTCACCATTACACCACGTACAGCAATCTCAAAGCCAGCGTGGTCGAGCGGTTTAACCGAACATTGAAAACCCATATGTGGAAAGCGTATACCGCTCAGGGCACTTATCGCTGGTTGGACATGTTACCAGACCTAGTGTCACATTACAATTACACCAAACATAGAACCATTGGGACCAAGCCATGCCTCGTGACCAAAAATATTCAGCGTCTGGATAAACTGTTTAACCCCATAAAAACAGCTGATCCTAAACGTCACCGACTGAAAATTGGGGATTTTGTTCGTGTGAGAAAATTTAAGTCTGCCTTCAATAAGAGCTACACGCCTCAGTGGGTGACTGAACTATTACGAATTCGTCAAGTCAACTTGGACAGTCCAATCACCTATTTTCTGCAAGACCTCAACCATCAACCCATAAAAGGTAGATTTTATCTCCATGAACTTCAAAAACAGCATTTCCTAAATATTATCTTGTGGAAAATGTGTTGAAACAAAAAGGAAATAAACTATATGTCAAATGGTTAGGATTTAACTCTACGTTTAATTCTTGGATCAATAAATTACATGTCGTGTGAACCTGTGCACTTTTTTATTTATTTTATTGAATCGAGTTGTACGAGAGCTCTGTGTACAGCGCTCCACGCTTCGTGCGTGTCCATACATGTTTCTCTTTCTCTCTACACACCCGCGTCTCACTCCTTCACTCCATGTTGACATACAACTCGTTCAACTATTGGCTGTCGTGGGTTCTCCACTCCTCCCCTCACCTCTCCCCCCCCCCCCGCTATCTGGCCCCGCCCCCACCGCCTTGCAGAGGTCACGTGATTTCCTGTTGTGTAGAGGTTTCCCTCCTTTCCCCTCACGCACTCTTCGGGGCCTTGCCCACCACTGTCTGCTAGCCTGGCTGGCCGTTATCACTTTTTACAGAGTTGTCAGATGGTTGCAACCTGTTATCACCTTACAGCAATGTTGTCAGCTCTCACCCACATTCCATTCTCTTAGCTGGCTAGCCAGGCACCAAGCGGGTCTCTCGAGTAGATTTTCTGTTTTTCCATTATGGCTGCCTGTCAGACATAGAAAAACAAGTTCTGTTGTTAACAACTGTAAAAAGCCTTGCTTTTTATTCGTCTCATAGCATTATGAATTTTGTCTGGTTACTGGTCAGTGTTTACCAACATGCTTTAAAGATCGCCATGAGGGATTTTCGAAATATTCGCCTTCATTCATCTGTCATAGGTAAATATCGAAAAGCGACCCCTCGTTTTGCCATACATCGCTCCGTCGAAATAGCAATTCCCAGTAATCACCAGGGTCAGTGATAGCTTCGTTGGAACACATGCCCAGCGCTACCGGCTCTCTGTATACAAACCCTCTTTTATTAAAAATAAAAAATAAAAATAAAATAATACATAGTTCTTGTCCTAGAGACTTAACATTTATTTCCATGGTAGAGGGGGTAGAGGCCTTTCATTTATGTCAAACATACTTATTTGTAAACTGGTTAGTTTCCAAAATAGTAAACATTCAAAATTTATGTGTTTTCAAAAAATCTCAAAAAATTAAAAAGTTTTATTATAAAAAATAAAGGTCAAAGGGACCATTCGATTGAACCTTGGCACAACGTTCTATCATGTTTGGTTTTTAAACTATCGCCTACTTTCAAAAACAATTTTTTTTAATATAACGAGTGGTCTATAGGAAAGAGGACATCAGCTCAAGTCCTACGACACCTCATTTGTTAAAATCCGACCATCCGTTTGCCAATTATCGCCAAAGTTCGCGAGAAAGTAGTCTATCATTTTTTCCCCTCCTACACCCTTGAAACTTGCTGCCCACCTAGAGGGCATACCCACATTTCATTAACGTCAAACACACTTTTTTCCAAAATCCATCGTTTCCAAAATAGCGCCAATCCAAAAATTAAGAATTTTCATTTTTTTTAAATCAACACATATTCTTAGTCAAGAGAACGTCACCCCGTTCCTAAACAACACATCGTTCATGCCTTACAAGCTCATTAAATATCACAAAAAAATTAAAAACGGACGTTTACCTCAAATTGCGTTTCCAAATTTCACCCATTTAAAAAAAATTACCTCACCATCAAATAGAGCGGAAAAAATACCATCTAAACGACACCTCACTCGACCCTAGTAGTCCCCCACCACCAACTTTTTCCAACATAGCCATACGTTTTCAAGCACACACGCGATTTGCAGGAGAACCCCCATCATCCCACTACTACTGTCAAGTTTTTATCCTAGAGACTTGAAATTTATTTTGGGGGCAGAGGCGGTAGGGACCATTGATTTACGTCAAACAAACGTTTTTGTAAAATTACTAGTTTCCAAAATATAGAAATTTCAAAATTGGACTGTTTTCAAAAAAAAACATCAAAATTAAAATGTATATATATAATGGACATCAAATCCATTGGTTTGAACCTTGGCACAACGTTCTATCATGTTTGGTTTTCAAACTATCGCCTACTTTCAAAAACAAAAATTTAAAAAAAAAAAATAACGAGTGGTCCATAGGAAAGAGGACGTCAGCCCGAGTTTAACGACACCTCATATGCCCAAATCCAACCATGGGTTCGCGAGATATCCACTTATTTAACATGTACAGTCGGGTACTAATAAAATGGGTGGGGCAGAAACCGCCTTACCCCCCTACTGGCATGTACTGATCGCCATCTTCTCCTCACCAATCCTATTTAGGGATTTCAAAATTGTGTATTCAGACCGTAGTGATGTCGATTGGAAGCCGTCTGGTGTTAGGTTGTGTAAGGTACAGAGAGTACAAGATGTCTAGATTGATGGTAAAGCATTATATAATCTGACTAGAGCTGGACTCAAACCAATGACCTCCCTATGTGAATACCGTTGGTCTATTCACCAATGTAAAAGAGGATATCCTAATCCTTATAAGTGAAGGGTACATTCTATATATTGGCATTCACCCGCGAGCGAGTATGAATTAGTCTTCCTACTAATGCTTCCTCAGGTGACTGATCAGTCCAATCCGTGAGCTACACACTCTACTGCAGCCAGCTGGCAAATGACCATTCCATAGACTTGAGCTGGTCGCAGCATGAGAATGTTACTCTTAGAACATCAGGTAAGGATTGGGTGGAGTAAACTCAAAATACACGTTAATTAACGAAAAGGAAAGTTCTAATGTACTGCAAATCACCAACCATTTCAGATAAAATCGTGTCCTCAAACAATGTATTTATGAGATCTCTAGCGTACACTTAATTGGGGGAAAATGAATTTATTTAAAGTGAATTGCTAGTAGGAAAACAAAGCCCCTTTAGCTGCAATTAATTGCCACTTAATTACATGATCCCTTTTAGAATAAAGGTATATTAACACAGTCTAAATACTAAAGAAGAATTATTTACAAACCATTTAACTGCTTTATTGGCTCTTCCTAGCCTTTACATGGTTGCATTTCAAAACAGTAAAAAAAAACTCTTAATACCTACACCTCAAGCAAGCTTTCACGGTCACTGGAGCACCGCGTCCTGGATTATACTTGACATCTGCTACGTATCAACTCAGCATTTCCATCTCCTGAAGACAGTTCTTCGAATTTTGGTCGAACTCACCTTCCAAGCTTGAATGGGATTTGCGAGAATTTCCAGGAAATCTCCTTCTCTCTTCCTCTCATGTTGAATTTAGTTCCTCGTAATGTCGGTTGGAATTATCTTCTCTATAGTGTAAAATTGCATAATAATTGTAATACAGCTTCTTCACCTCTTTTAATTGTAGTATATAAATCCACTGCCTTCAGATTTAGCTCAGATTCTAGTAATTTAGCACTGTGAATAATTTTTCTCGCGCACTTCAAACACGTGCTCAACTTCACGTTCATATCACTGTTACTTGTACCTGATTTCATTGGAGTAATAGTGCTTTTTAAGCCTCCTACAATTATTTTCGCAGCACAACAAATAATTCTGAACAGTATTTCAGCTATGTCATGTCGGTGTAGGACTTTCCAGTTAAAATGAAATGTGCTCAAACTATCGCGCAAACTCCACAGTTTACAAAATCAATAATGCACCATTTTCTTCCACACTAAATAAAAAATAACATTTACTCAATTCTATACACCGTGGATCACCCTGGGGTTCGATGCTCGAATCTCTGTATCCCCTCTCTCGGGAGTTCGACATGTCCAGTTTCGAGCGTAGTGTAGCTTTACCGGCTTCTGAGCTCTGTAGCCAATCAGCGTAATCCTATATTCTTCGTTGTGTTTTGGAAGTATTTCCATACAATGTACGGTACATGTCTAACTCAATTTATTTCATTGTCTGTTTCTCCAATCCTTATACTATTAATTTTGATTTTCCAACGAAATCCACGGCTCGCTCGATTCTTTCACAGCCTTCTGAACTATCTGTTTTCTTGCCTTTCTTCTTAATTGTACTCAGCATACAATGACGGATAGTGACTCAGCATTGTCTCGTGGTCTGCCATAGAATTCAGATCTTCGTACGGTGTATAAAGAAGTGAACGTGGGCAATAAGTATATATTGAGATCAGCTGGTGACGTTATCGAATTCTGGGATGTTTACTCTGAAAACAGAACTACCATTCTGTAGAAAATTTCTTATCTAGATTTTGCACTGTATGTCGTAAAATTTGGAAGGAGTTCAAAGTAATGGAAACCTGGATAAGATTTAATTCCACCTATGCAAAGGAACAGGTTTGTGATACAAGTAATTTCTCTGCAGGATGATACTGATCTCACTGAGGATATTAAGACACAAGAATCCTCAATACCAGATATTGTTCCATGCAGCAAAACAGAAACTCCATCTTTAGCGAGTGGTGGAGATTTCAAAGAGGTAAGTGCCTTATTGGATTACTACTTGTTGCATCTTATAAAGGACATGACCAGATCACCATCTTCTTCTCACAAATGCTATTTAGGGATTCCAGAATTGTGTATTCAGACGGTAGTGATGACAAATGTAACCTGTTTGCTATTAGGTTGTAGAAAGTACAGAAAATAGACAACATCAATATCGATGGTAAAGCATTATATTGTCCGACTTGTGCTTGACTCGAACGCATGTCCTCCCTCTGTGTATGCCGTTGCTCTATTCACATAAGTGATGGAGGATATATCTTAATGCTCCTAGGTGGAGAGTACAATATGTGAAGCCAGCATATCCTAAGCACAATAACGTTGATTGGTTGCCTGTTGTGGAATTTGTATTTCTGTATGAAGAAGTTACACCAAACGATCCGATTATGCATGTTGGTTTGTCGCATTATATTTCATCTTTCTTATCTGCCCAGAAAAACGGGAAGGTTATTATTGTTATTTTTAGAAAGAAAATATTTTTTCCCTGCCCAGTAGAGACTCTAATAACTGCTGTTGATATATAATGAGAATTCAATAACCCTACTGCTTGCAGTTAGACGCATTATATAGTGTCAACATATATTTTAAATAGTCTACAAATCACCCTCTCTAGAGGAACTTACCGTAAATGGATTATTGGGAGATTTTTGAATATGCATCTGATGTATCTGCCCTAGTCTGAAATTTTGCAGTTTTTTGGTAAAATGTTATTGTGGAATACTGTTTATATGACATATATGAGTGATTTATACATTCATTCTTAAAAGCTGAGCTGGTAAAACTATTGAGGACCAAGTCACGGAAGTGACATGTGAATGTATTATGTGCTGTGACTGAAATGGACTAAAGGATGGACTAGCATGAGAAAGGGCTTTTATAGTCTTGCTGCTAGAAAATGTAAAAATAATTATTTCAGCCCTTAAGCCGATTACTACATTTAAAGTACTCTTCTACACATTTTCTATCCACTCTTCAATTTGTTGTTGTTTTGGATTCATCTCTACATAGCTACCACAGCGTACATCCGAGGCAATCTGTTTAACATATTCTAACCTTGGTCTTTTCCTACCGTTCTTATGCTCTACCGTACCGTCCATAACTAACTTTGCTATTTCTGGGTGTCTAAGTATGTGTCCCACCAACCTATCTCTTCTCCTCATTATCAGTTGCCAGAAACATGTCTCTTCTCGTACTCGTCTTATTACCTACATCTATATTCAATGTCAACAGATTCCTCTTTTCTAAAATTGCAATCCTTGCCTGAGCCAACCTATTCTGATTTCCTCTTAGTTTCGTCCATCACTGGTTATTTTGCTGAAGTAACAGAAGTTTACTACTTTGTTAGTTTTTCACCAGCCTGTTTGACGAGCATAGGGGTTTTTGATTTCCTTTGAGTGCATTCCAATATTTTTGTTTTTAATTAATCATTTTCATCATGAATTCTTTCCTGAAGACTAAACGCATAGCATTTAAAAGCTCATTCGTATCCCCTGGTGTAACTGCTAATATGGTGATGTCATAAGCAAATCTCAGAGTTGCTATTATTTGTCTTTGAATCTCTAGTCCTATTTAGAATTTTTCACCAGTTTCCTTCATTGCTTGTTCAATTCAGACATTCAAAAGTATGGGTGATAAGTTGCGGCCTTGCCTTACATCTTTCTGAATACCAGCCTCTCTCTCATGTCCTCCGGCCTGAGTAACTGCTGTCTGGTTTCTGTATAGATTGTTTAGCACCCTCCTATCCCTGTACTTTATTACAATCTTTTTCAATATATCAAACAACTTGCTCCAATCAACGTTATAAAATGGCTTTCCTAAGTGTACAAAAGCCATGAAAGTTCTCTTACCTATCTTCATTCTTCCTCTCAAAATCAGCGTGAGACTTAGGACAGCTGCCCTTAATCCTACGTTTATCCTGATGCCAAACTGGTATTGACCCAACTCTGTTTCTATCTGTGTTTCCATCCTCTTGTAAGTTATTCTAGTCAAGATCTCTGAACCATGAGTGATCAAGCTGATTGTATGGTAATCTTCACATCTGTCAGTTCATGTCTTCTTCGGTATAGGGATGATTACATTCATCTTGATATCAGAAGGGAAATCATCTCTATCATAAATCCTGACCGACAAGTGAAAGAAACCAGATCAGATCTTCATCACGAATGCTGCGTTGCAATTCAATCGGTATATCGTATCTGCCTGGTGATTTGTTTCTGCTCAAATCTTCCAATGATTTGTCATTTTCGGATTTACATGAGCTACAAAGGAGGGATATCTTTGATATGTTTCAGATCTAGATGAGACTTGTATAATGCAGTAAGGTATGATCGAGAATAAGAAAGTAATTTCAGTCAGTTGTACAGCAGATAAATTCTTACTCTAAGTTGATCTGTGCGGTAAGGTTACATTATTTGTTATTGATTGTTTAGAAGCGTAATATAATAGTGAACATATTAATGATTCGTTCTTGTCCCTAGGATATAACAGAAGAAACCCATGATGAAGAGAGTGATGCAAGTGGAAATCATATAAATGAGTAAGTTGACAACATAATAAGGACAAGTATTGGTTTTTAATGTATGAAAACTGAAATTGTTGAACGTGAAGAAGTCTTGTTGACAAAATCAGTCATTCTCTTATTTTTATCGTTGAACGTTTCTGTATTTGTCTGTCTTAAGTGGACATTGATATTCACCTTTTAATTGGCAGTTCAAAGACTAATGTTGCCAATCAAAGGAAGAGAGTGTTTATGTTGAAAATTTGTTTATTGAAGTGCGCACATCTTCTCAACCAATTTCATTTCTTGAAATGATTACCAAGCCGAAACTCATTTGTTGTAACGACTAGCACACCACCTTTTGTGACATGGATTTACTAATAAAGAATCTTTCTCGTGCTTGGAAGAATAATTTGTTGAAGCGAAAGCAAAAGTGTCATATACTGTACATGAAACCACAAGTCGATTAGAGTTCTTGTTTTGGAAACATAGCTATGCATATGGCGGAATGTAATGGTCGCACCACGCGATTCCTTTATTTCAAGCAGATTATGTTGGATGTCCAGAAGAGAGAGTTCCTTCATTTATCGTTTTAATAAACAAATGTACAATCAGGGAATTACCCTGCAAAACCTAATCCATTTATTGATAATGATCATAATACCTGGGTTATGTTAATTACTTTTCTGCAAATATACAGTTAATTTAAGCTAAGGCGTAATATAAATACATTAAATAGGAAAAATATAATAACTCAGATATATACAGACCATGAAACGAAATAAAGTTGGTACAAACATTACCATTCACGCCATTGTAACAATTACTCGCTGCTTCAGTACGGTACAGAATAACTGTGTAGCAGAACTAAGTGGTGAGCTTCGTTTCCTACCCCTTCCATCCTAAAAGTGGTTTTCTGTTGCTTCCCCACTTCTACTCTAAGTAAATGCCGGGATTGTACCTAAATTCACATCATGGCCGCCTCCTACCCAAACCTTTTCCCCCAATTAAAAATACATTAGTTAAGCCAGCACTAGAAAATGAAATTGCCAGTGTCCTAAATTATATTGTGGTTAGAGGTCCAAAACTTGGGCTGAGGCATCTGTGGGTATATGATCCAAGGACCAACGTGGGTGATGTGTCTGGTAAGTTTGATGTAGGGCTGTGGTAGTGCTGGAGGTGCTGGCTCAAGGCTGGACCGAGACCTGTGTTGCGGCTGCGCGAAGAGGCGGCTGCGTTTCCTGGGTACAATATAAAGGCGACGCACAAACCGCACAACAGGGTCGTGGACAATAACATGGTTTGTGCCAGTATGGTGTCGACTGGGTCGCGCAGGTTAGCCTAGTGATGAGTCCGGGAGTCCAGGAGACTGCCGCCCGCGACTGTAGATTGAGCAGTTGCTTTTTGTCCACAGACTTCGCACAAAACCAGCAGAGCTGATAGAACGCAACTACATACGCTATCAGAGCTAGGGGAACGCAGCTGCGGGTTCTCCGGGAGGTTTCAAAAGGGTCCTCAAAATCTGGGTTCCAAATACTCAGGGACACACATTTCCTGCCTCAAAACTAGTCGTATTACCGCAAAAGATACACTCCTATATATTTTATGTTATCTGACACGATGAAATTGAAAACCCTAGCACACAAACTGTACACTGGATCACTCAGCAAAATATCAAAACTCGTAAATTCACGGCTTACCGTTCTATCACATACTAATTGACTACCAGGGACACGCAATCCCGCTGTGATAACTTCTCGTGTCCTCTGTCCTTACCCACGCTGAAACTAGATCATCGTTCTGCTCAAAGCTATCACAATGACCGTCTGTCTCTAGTCATCATGCATGCTAATAAGCCTACAACTGCTGTGTCACTCTCGACTGACTTACTGATTCATTGCAGTCCACTTCGTTGACTGACTGCAGTGTCGTACACATGTCACTGAACTGCGTGGCATTCCGTATACGTTTGGAAGGATAGTCTGGAATTTTTCAGATGGGGATATTCTGCACGTTACATGACTTAAGCATTGTCTCGTGGTACACACTTATATCATATTACTTCTTAATAAAAAGAAAAGAAAAGCAGATAGTCTCATAATTTAACATCTGCATTCAAAATATAGTCCACTGATACAGGAGTCACTGAGGTATGTTACCACCATAGGCTCGTATAAGACAGTGCTTCATCGTTTGTCTATCGGCTTCACAGTCTCACTAACCTGTTCCACTTGAACAAAGAGTCCGCACAAACACCAGAATTGGTCCTGATCCGGTTTAATTTCGACCATATCCGACGAGGAAGAGCAAATCCAGGTACTTAAGATGTGACAGATGGCATGTCTCGGCACTCCTGTGGAGCAAAAATCTTCCAATCATGAGACCATTGCTGGACTATGTCAAAGTTCTCATTGATAAGTCTCGTAGCTGTCTTCACAGGTGGCTGCCTTGAGCGAAGTCTGGCTAGACAAGCAGCAGGTATGTCAGCGTGAATAGGGAGATCCTGATGTTGAAGTATGTTGTGGTATGATTTGACCAGGATATTACACCTATGGGGATGGGGTGGAGGAATGTAGGTCAGAACAGGAAGCCATTGAATAGGGGTGCATTTAATGGTACCAGATGTCAATCGCATGGCCTTGTTGATTTCAACATCGATCTTCCCTATGTGAGGGCAGTTAAATCACACAGGGGCACAATATTCAGCTGCAGATAGAACGCGGATAATTGCAGAAGAACGAAGAGTTGAAGCATTTGAGCTCCGTGTTGTTCCACGTCGTTTCTGGTTAATGTTGCGTGATTTCAACTTAGCAGTAGTCTTCAAAAAATGTTGTTTGAAGGATAAGGTTCTGTTCTCACGTCATCAAATTCACTCAATGCCTAATCCACTACCTAGCATTTAAGATATATAATCTATATATTTTTACCAATATACCACTTAAGTCTATTGCTATACTGTATTTCTAACCACAAAGTCACCTTATGTGGCCTAGCGGTTACTTATTGATACTGCTGGATTAGCCAGAGGAGCGTATGCTAAGGCATTAAATAAAAGAATCACCCTATTCAACATATTCAAGAATTCAATTCAATAAAGTATTGAAATATATTTTGTGTGTGTCATAAATAGGGTAGATGACCTTGCTGTTTCGCCCTTTAAACAACATTTATCACCATCATATGTGTCATGAAGGCTATCCAAACAGTACCTGTATAGTTTCAGGCTGCTCTGTCACCTCAATGATGTGTGCATCAATATCTTCAATTATTATTATTATTCTCGTATCAGAAACATACATTTTAAACATATAACACAGTTATTATATTATCTTTGCCCAAAACTTGGCCACTTCCAGTGCACTCTGTGCTCCCCGACGAAGATCTTCTTCCGTGCGGGATGCTGGGCACAGGCGACATTCAGTCATATGCTGAACAGTCTGCTCATCTCCACAATCACATTGCATATCATCCTGGTCAATGTACCCCATCTTGCCATATTAACCCTTGATCTGCCTACTCTAGAGCGCGGTCTATTCAGGGACTTCCAAGTCGTCTATTCCTCGTCATAGCCAGGAGGTAGAGTTTCAGTAAAATTTTCCCAACCAGGGGGAAGGTTGGTCGTAGCCCTCCACACTTGCAACCTAGCTTTTTCAGCAGTGGTTCTAAGTTCCTTTGATGTTCTAAGGAAACTCTTCCTCGACTTCAGTCGTTGCGGCTGCGGTTCGTGTCCATATAGAGGATGAGTTCTTTCATGCTCCACTGTATTTCGTTCCTTGTTCTCAGCTATTTCTCTTCGAACAGGGGGTGGTGCTATTCCTGCGAGGGGATAACGCCATTCGACTGGAGTTGATTTCAAGAAGTCTGTTATAATTCTGCAGGTATCTTTGAGAGCTACATACACCTGTTTGAATTATACCAAACAGGAGAAGCATACTCTGCTGCAGAATAGCATAGTGCCATTGAAGAAGTTCGGATCATTTCAGGTTGACTGCCCCACGGTGATCCAGCCAGTTTGCGTAGGAGAGTGTTCCTGGAAGAAACTTTCGACTTGGAGTTCATGCAGTGCTCCTTGAAAGTAAGAGATCTGTCAAGTTTCACACCTAGATATTTTGGAGTCTCACAGTGTTCCAGTTCGACCCCTGACCATACGATCTTTAACTTGCGAGTAGCTTCCCTATTTCTCAAATGAAAAGCACGCACTTGTGTCTTTGAGGGGTTTGGCTTAAGCTGGTTTGTGTTGTAGAATCTGGAAAGATCTTTAAGGGTATTCGTGAGGGTATTCCCCGCTGATTCAAAATCTGCGCTCTGAGTGGCCAGAGCAAGGTCATCAGCATATAGGAAACTTCTGCTGTTCGGGGCTATAGGTTGGTCGTTTGGGTATATGTCGTAGTCAGATAGTGAAATCTGGCATTTCATGAAGATCCTCGGACTTCATGAAAAGCCGGCATATGATGTAAAATGGTACAGTTACACCATCTGACGCGATTCTTCATGAAGTGACGGACCGATTTAGGCAGATGGTGTAAGAAATTATTTTGCATTATCAGCCGAGAAACTTCATGAAGATCCGGTGTTTGTTGATTCGGCACTTCATGAAATGACTGACGCAATGAAGCCATACATTAATTATTTTTAAATGTTCTAATCCAAGAAATAAATTAATGTTTGTTTATTATGGTTTTCGAAATGTATTTTCACACAACAACCTAAATCTAATCGTGGAATACCGGGTACCATTTACTCTCTATCTCTCCTTTTTTTTGTGGAAGTTTGTATTTTTATTTTTACATTTTTTATTTGTACAGTACCTTTTTCTAATCTGTAATGCATACTTTCATAATTTCTTTTGTAGTTTTTCTTTTGTTCTTCAATTGTGTATTCTTTTTTCTCTCCTTCCTTCATTGATGCAATTTGTATTTTTTAACTTGATAGATCAAGAAGAAACACAATTGGGCTTATGTCTGTGTACCTTATTGTTAAATAAATAAATAGCCTAAATTGAATAAATGAATGCATACATACATTAGACTACTTTGATTGCATAGTGTACTGTAAAATATTTCATGAGGGATTTCTGCTGGGTTAAAAATGGCAACAGCTTCATTTCTTTGGCTGAAGGAGGATGGTGGGGGGTGGGGGGCTGGGGGGCGTTAGCAACCTAGTATACGTACGTTGTCACGCAAGGAAAGTTGAACATCCTGCAGAGTGACGTGACTTGAGGCTGCACTGTATTATTTAGAACTTCCCAAAATTAAATAAATAGTAAGTTCTTTGGATTATAACGATTGACTTAGCTCTGGAACCTCAATCAACCAAAGAGGAAATAGTTGTGACCTAAATGCTGTATTCATATCTGCTAATATTTATTGTGTGTGACAAGTGAAGGAGAGTTTGCATGTTATGGTAATAATAGTAATTTTGTGTTTTTGTCATCATTCATCACCAACAGCGGTAGCTACATCCACTAACGCGAAGCTATAGGTCAGGTGTTCTCAACCTGGTGTTCGGGAGCTCCACAGTGCTCTTTAAATGACATTTGGTGCTCCCGTCATGCGAGCAAAAAAGTGCTCGGGTGCACGACCTCCCCTGAGATCCATTCTTTAATTGAAATTATGTTGCATGAACGAGAATAATAGGGTTTTCACTAGAAGGTTTGACAGTGGAAAATTTTTACATGGAAAATAGTATTTTTTTATCATCAGTAATCATAATTGGACATCCCTGCTTTATGAGTAACACGAAAGATGCTGATTCGACTCAACTGTACACACGTAAATGATCTTATCTGCATGAGTCAAGCAATCACTTGCAGCATACCTGGTGAGTGGTGAATCACTAGATATTTCAGCACTTCAGACAGAGAGAGAGACAGGAAAAGGAATGTGAGAAGCATGCAGGGTTGAAAACTCCACTTTAGGCTATGAAACCAAGCTATATACGGAATTGTCGAGTGGTTAAAAGCCCACTTACAACGGTCCATAAAATGAAGTTTCCCATTTTAAACTCTAAGGCAAATGCTTCCTTCCAATATTTAGTCCAGTTTCAATCAATCTCTCACTAACTTTTCACTAGCTTGGCATCAGGATGGGCATTTGGCCTTGAAACCACCTGCCACATAGAAATTGATTAGCTGCAGCAAGTCGGGAGATCGTAGGTGCAAAACCCGGCGATGACATCGGCTATCCAGAGTGTGGTTTCTCCCCGTGGATTTTCCACACTCCCTTCACCCAAATGCCAGGATAGTACCCTACTTCAAGTCCCGGGCCGCCTACCCCATCCCTGTCCTAATGCAGTTCCACCCATCCCTACAGTCATCATATAAATATAAGTACTATTCACACCCAATCACACGGTGTTGATGATTTAGGTGTCCCAAGTCCCCAAAGTGAATTAACAAATGTCGGGATGGTACTTTATTTCAAGTCTCGGGATACCTTCCCAAATTCTTTACCCACACACTATTTCACTCATCAAGCAAACACAGCTTATCGGAAAATATCCCCCAAAAGCTCTGGGAGTGATGACGAAGATGTCCCTAGCCCTTAAAATAAATACACAAGGCAACAACTGAACTACGGTATATTAAAATGTGCATACTGAAGAAAAACATACTGAAATAGTTACTTTTGAAAAATATCTTCCCACAGTGGGGTTCGAACTCATCACGTAGTGGTCCGGAAGCTAACACCATACCCCGAGACCACAAGCTCACTTGGAGCATAGGCTGCTAAGAGTTGTACAAGCTATTGCGCCTCCGTAATTGCGTTAGTTCTTGTTATTTTAAAGAGTGGAACAGCGAAACCACGTCATATTATGCTATCGGTTATCTCTCTCTCATATTTTAATAACAAAACGGATCTGAATGACTTTCTTTTTCCGAACACAGTACGGCAACATAATATTCCTTCTTGGCGCAAGGCCAAGATGCCGAGGAGGGAATTTAGAGGATAAATGAGGTCCGGACCAATATACATTTGTACCATATTAAGTTACAGTGTTCACTTTCTGAGGAAATAACAGCCCTTTAGTGTCCACTTTTTTATCCGATTAATTCTTGGAAATCACACTTCCCTCACACGTTATCACCGCTGCCGCTACTTGATGAAGTGACGGGCTGGATTTCCCGTCAGATGATGTACACAATGAATTACACTATGTGACGGCGAAATTTAGTCATTTCCTGAAACCACGCGTCAGATAGTGCAACTGTACCTTTTTACATCATATGCAGGCTCTTCATGAAGTGCCTAGGATTTTCATGAAATGACGGATTTCACTATCTGACTACGACATATATATTGAACAGGATTGGAGCCAGTACACTTCCTTGCGGGAGGCCGTTTTTCTGTAGTCTCTATCGACTACGCTGTCCTTGAAAGTCGATGAAGAACCTGCGATTTTGCAAAAGAGTGGCGATGATCCGGGTTTGGCTAAAATCCTTGGTAAGGTTGTAGACCTTGACTAGTAGTAGCTGATGGTTGACAGTATTATGCGCTGCTGATAAGTCGACAAATACCACTCCTGTCACCTTACGAGCTTCAAACCCATCGTCTATAAACTGTGTGAGATTTAGCAGTTGTCCAGTACAGCTTTTACCAGGGCGAAATCCAGATTGCTGAGTTATAAGTAAGGGGTCAGTTACCGGTAATATGCGATTTAAAGTCAATCTTTCCAGCAGTTTGTAGAGGTGACATAGTAGAGCAACTGGTCTAAAATTCTTTGGATTATTTCCTTCCTTGCCAGGTTTCAGCAAAGCGATCACTCGGCTCTTCCTCCAGATCTTTGGAATTTGGCTTCTGCTCACACAGTTGTTGAAAAGTTGGTGAATCCATTTCTTTGTTCTTAAGCCAAAGTGTTTAATTTGCTCGGTCCGTATATCATCCAAGCCAGCTGATTTTCCATTTTTGCTCTGTTTGATAACGTTCTCTTATTCTTCCATGCTGAATGATGATGTGAGATCATTACTCTCCTCTTGATCTTCTCTTTGCAATTTCGGTTTATTTGATTTGTGGGTTGCCTTCCCGTTCAGCAGTAACTGATGTGCTATTTGATTGGCAGTGATATTATGATGTGCAGTGGTCTTAGTTTTTCAGATCCAAGTTTTCAATAGTTTTTATCCACTGATCCCTTTTTGTCTCCCTTATAGAAGAAATGAGCTTGTTTCCTGCTTCCACAGTTGCTTCACTGAAAGGATTTTCTTCAAATAAGTTGCTATATTCTACTAATAGAGTGGCTTGATCTGATGTAAGCCCGGGAAAATAAGATGTTCGACAGCCGCGGGGAATAGACATCCTTGATCATCCCTTTACAGCCATGGTATAGGTGTCATAACATTCGGGTACTGGTTCTATGGAAGATACTTCGGTGTCCAGCAATTCTGTAAACCTTGACCAGTCAGCCTTCTTAAAGTTGAATCTCCTCCGAAAAGATACCTTCTGTGGTCTTATAGCAGCGAATAATTGGCACATTATTGGTCTGTGCTGTGAGTTTGGTATTGGGGAACAGACAGATTTTACACACTGTTGACTGATACTGCTGCTGCTAAATATGAGGTCAGGATTGTGAGCTCGCCTCCACCTGCCGCTGTTAAAGGATCCAGGTAGTTTTGCATCATGGATTAAAGTCAGATGATTTATTTCTGCCCATTCTTGTACTGCTGTACCATTCTCATCTTCGTGATCGTAACCCCAAACAGTACTATTGCTGTTGAAATCGCCGATCACAATCTGCACATGTTTATTTTAAAAATTGAATGGTTTGTTAATAATGAATTCAGCACCAGGTGGTTTATAAAAGGATGAGATGGTACAATTAGTTGTTTCTAGGGTGAGGATTTCAATGTTGTTTTCTTCTGTAAATGCCGTAGATACGTTTTGGATATCTGGATGAACAAAGATAGCACTTCCTTATTTATCACGTGGTCTTTCAATGGCGAGACGCATTCCGTGTATTTTTGGTCTGCGCATGTCACAACGTCTATGTGTCTCCTGTATGCACAGTATATGGCACTGGTGATGAGTGCAAAGTTCTTGTAGCAGTTCTTCTTTGGCAGGTGTTATGCCTTGTATGATAGAGATAATCGTTAATTGTGGCCCTGAAAAGGGCTCGAAAATGGATGTTTCTGGTGTGAAAGGATCAGCCGCCAGTGATTCAGTAGTTGACTGACGTTGCCCAGGATACGCCCGATTGTATATAATTTTCTTTGAATCACAATATAAACACAATCTTCGGGGAGGCTCCTTTCGTGTATCCCAATATCTTCAATGTCTATCGGATATTGCGCCACATCATCTGAAAAATAAAACCACATCCTTATATTAGTTAAGTAAAATATGAAAAGTACGTTTACAAGGTAACCTAAAAATAATTTTGATTTGCGAGAGTACATCAATAACCGTATCTTGAAACGTACCTATTCTATCTCCATCAAACGGATTGCACAGTACCTCAGCCAATGTTCCCATTAAAGAAATTTATTTTTCCATATCGGCAGTTTTCTTTGCGGGAGTTTCACTTTTTCCACCCGTCAGAAAAACATGTTTTTGTTTTTCATCAGTCAGCTCTTTCTTTGCTTTCTTCTTCATGATTTCATACTTATTCCGTAAATATTTGTCAGGTCTTTTTCAACCTGTCATTGCCTCAAATTTTTGGGCTACTTTCCATGCCTTATACTTCTGTTCCCATGGAACGGCATCGGACTTCTTATTTTCAATTACAGATTTATTTTCTTCTACCACCTTGTGTGCCTTTTCCTCTTCACGCGTTTATTCATCTCATTCGGAGATAACTGTTCTTCCATTTCAAATATATATCTTTATAATCGTAACGTGAATAATGAAATAAACCGATTACGCCAAAAACAGATCAAGGAATATAAAATATATACTTATTATTTACTCCCTGACATAGATTAACTTGAGATGTATAAAATAATCTGCAAATCGAACCAGAAATATATACTGAGCTCGTTAGAGGAGGTTATCCTGGTACCATCCGCTGAAAGAATGGCACTTCGAATGACCCCTTCCTCCGAACCCACACCTGAGAGGATCGGATGCATTTCTAAATGGGCTAGTACAGCACGTGAGGCTTTGATCCAGGGGATATGGGTGATATGTACGTAAGCCAAAGACGCCCAAAGAAATACACCCGCAAAAACACAAAACTATACATAAAAGAGATCCAGTCTTACGTAAAATTTTGTGCGTGATTTATTCATCAAATAAACGCCTGTCCTACTTCGGAGGGTTTCAAAATCGGCTAATCCGCTAACTGGTTACATAAAATGAGTCGACTAAATCCCTAACTGTAATTATTAACCCTCACGAAGGTCCTAGTTACACCAAAAAAAAAAAAAAACAAGCAACAACAATACTGGGCTCGTGGCACAAACAGAATCTACGCGAAAGCAAGTTACAAGCAAATGACTCGGGGAAATTTACATCTAATATATAAAAGTGAAAGTCTGTATGTATGTATGTATTGTGCCCGCCAGACAAAGATGTCGGAAGACAGCTTGACCGCAACGGCCCCTCGACACCCCCATCCACCGAACCCACAACCCTAAATGGATCAGATGTGCATTCTCAAATCAGCCCGCACGGGACTAGTTACCTCAGGGTCGATCGGTGTTAGTGAGATGTGGAAATGTTATGAACTGACCCAAGAAAGCACATCAAAAACAACAAGATAGAGAAGAAGTCCAGTCTTAAGTTACCTTCTTTGTTTATTCAGAAACAGCACCCTAACCTACTTCTGAGGGTAAGAATCGGATAAGCCGCTAACCTGGATACATGACGAATAGTCCCTAAATGACGTTAAGTTACCCTCTTATGAAGTTCTATTATACAACAAAACAAAACAAAAAAAACAGCGAACTAAGGGAATAATACGTAAGTTCAGCCCTAAGCAATTGCAATGAGAAAATTTAATTAAAGCAAAACAATGTGTATGAAACTAGGCTATGATGGTTTTATCCCTGACATTTAACGTTAAGGTTATGTTCTGATTTGATCCTATCGGAAAGTTAATCATAGACGTGACGCGCCTATGCAGAAAAAAACTATCACACAATTGGTTCAAAAAAAAACAACATCAGTAACAAATGGGAACACAAGTCAACAAACCATAAACACAAAATAGAATACACTCTTATATTCAACATCCTCCCTACACAAATCGTCGACTCTTTGTAGACGATTGTCATCTGAATGCATGTCAATGTAGGTTGGCAACAGCGTGAACACCGTCATGTCTGACGTTGCATTTGCAAAGTCCAGGCTTCCGTGGATTCGCCTAGAAATTACATTCGAAGATTCAAGGAGTGTCAGCTGGATCTAATTGTATTTAGAAGCATCGCCCTCAGGTGAAAAATCGAAGATCGAATCATAACAACAACCACAACAACATACGAAAAATTACATTATTAAAAAAAAACTGAAGTTCAAAACTATTTAATTATTTATTTAATTATTAATTATTTATTGCTTTCAAAATAAAACTATTTCATTATTATTATTATTTATTATTATTATTTATTATTTATTTATTTATTATTATTTATTATTTATTATTATTATTTATTTATTTATTATTACCAGGAAGTGTATTTAATATTGTCGTTAGACACGAAGAACAGAATCAGACCCATTAATAAACTCTCACTTCGAGAAGCATCAGTCATCTCGATTCTACAGCATCATCAAAAATCTTCATATGAGCATCACCGCTCAACTTCAATACACGCCAGTCACAGCTGGACTCGTGTTTACAAATACCAATACGTGTGGTCACCCAACACACACCTTATAGAACGGTCGACAGTGGTATAAACATCACCTGTCACCTAATTAACATCACCATGAGCGATAATGCATCGTCTTCATGTGGAACAAATTACCCAATCACAATATAGCACGTTGCCCTGGTCTGATACATCTTCGGTCTGTACAAAATTAAGTTAATGGCTGCCCAGAACAGCTGTTACAGCTCTTAAATAATGGTTTCAATCTAATACAAGTTACATTTTACTTAACAAATTTATTAACTTTATGGGAGTGTAAGTTCATTGCGAAAATACTGCTGTGCAGTTCTACGCTAAGTGTAGTATTGAGTTTGTGTGTGCCTTTAGTTGTTGTATAAAGTGACAAGTGAATGACGCATTTGCCTGCGCTCGGTATCTTCGAGTGTCTGCTACAGCTTTCAAGGTCCCAATACACTCTCCCGCTGACAAACAATTGAGCTCAGATGCTCAGACGCTCACCGCTTGCTTTGTAACCAGTTCTAAATCCACACATTCAGATGTACGATTGTGATAACGCCACACTTCTGGCATAACAAAAGAATAACGTTGTATTCCAGGTAGACCAAAGATAGAGATACTGTGTGTCACTCTTCTGCAGTGACTTGAATATATTAAAATGATACGTAGGAGGTATTAAAAATGCTTAAATAAATTATACTGCAGTCATTCCGTCGTGTCTATCGACTGCCATACCTTCCCAAGGATCGTGTGTTCGAGAATAACACACTTCCACCTTACTTGAGTACATGAAGTTACATTTGCGGCGTTCTTCTCCAATTTATGCATAGTGCTCCCAATGCCTTTCTTAATCATTATATTTACAAATTGCCATGCAGAAATAGACCGACAGGAAATAATAGTTAATCACATAACTACCAGAAATACAAATCCTGCCTATAACCAACTGCGTGAATACGTGCGGCCAATATCATATGCTAATTATCCACCACAATTCTACCGTACATAAATGGTTTTATTTGACTTACTCGTTCATGGTTGGTTGTATGAGATGGATGGCTCTCAGTTTGAACCTGGTCCTCGGTTCACTCACCGACCTTAACCATCGTTTCTTTCTCCTCATGGTATTATTTGGCATCGGCTCTTCCCATGGTTGAATGGTTTATTCGGACATTTTTCCTGCCATAAGGATGGCGGTAGCTTCCGTGTAGATATAGGTCCCCATGATGGTAGTAGTATTACACGTTGTAGAAGCCTGAATCACTGATTTTATCGGAACAATAGTTGTAAAATTTCCACTGATTCTAGACTGTGCGGATATTCAAAATTGCCTTTCTATTTCCGCCACTGACTTTATTGACGCATCTGCATCATATTACACAGACTTTACTACTTTTCTCACTCCACAATTACATGAGTTTGATAATAGCACTTCAAAATTTTGACAATTTACAGTTCGACTAGTCACGAATAACAGTTTCAATGCACTTTCCACATATAAAAGTCTGTTCGATAATAGTAATATTAATGGACTACTCGTCCTTACCCTGTTCATTACCCGAAATCCAGTTGCGGCGTTTTTCACTCACACACGACATGACACAGTACTGTCCAGGTAATGGCGACCAGTGCTTCTTCCTCTTCATGGTCGGGCACCGCGTGAGTCGTTTCCTGACTATGTAAATTAACCGTTTATAACCCAGCATATCATTTACACAACCAGCATTCTCGAAAATTATAGAAAAAAAATCATTGGAGTGCCCTTGTTGTCTGAATTGTCCTGTGGTTCATAATCTCACTATTAAATAAATATGTTACTTCAGCTAGCGACTTCCCCTGGTAGGTTGGTGTTCCATGGTTGGACGTGCGGTTGAGCTTCTTTGGGACTTTTTTTTCTCGGCAATCAATTTTCGATGAGCCGGAAATGGTCATGGAGTCATGAGTCTTTCGGTCTCATATGCCTCTTCGTCGATAAAAATAAAAATTTAGCAAAATTTTTATTTTCCCGTTATTAATTCCTCCAGCAATACAGTGATTTAACAGGTTACCTTCGACAAGTTATTTGTCCATTAGAGGGATCTTCCTCAATCTGGTGGATTTCCGCTTCCGTCACCATCTGGTTTCTGCGAGGTGTTTCTCGGAATTGCACTCTCCCTCTATCTCCTGAATCCTCCCTAGAATTCTGATTCTGATTCTCTTCATCGCGTCTCCCTCTCAATTGTCGAATGTATTGTCGGCTTTCCTCCGCGCGACCTTGCCAATCCCGATCGATATTTTGATCTCCGCGATCGTTCCGATTTTGGTTTTGATTATGGTTTTGCCAGGATCTTCCATAATTTTTCTCGTCACGTCTTACGTTCCCTCGCTGTTGGTTGTTCCGATTTGTATTGTTGTCTCGGTAATAACTATCCCGTCTTCCTTCATTTCGGCGATCACGATCTCTTCTCTCCACGTAATTATACGGACCTCGGTTTTCGTACCTCCTGTGATAATTTGAGGGTGTCTGATAGTTTTGATATTGTCTGCGGTATGGGCCAGCACGATCTGCGCTGTACGGCCTCTCTAGGGTTTCCCGTGCATGTGGCGTTTGAATCTTTTTATCAACCGATGTCACATGGATTTCCCGTACTTCCTGACGGTGTTTATTCGGCGTAAATTGTTCATTACTACTATCCATACGCCTAAGTATCTGATCGCACTCTAGAACTGTCTGAGGTTTCGCTGCTATAAGAAGTTTCTGGACATCTGGCGGATATTGCCTGGTTATTGTATGTATCAACTCTTTCTGTGATAATGGGGGTTGCAAACACTGAAGTTTTGCCAACTGAACAGCAAAATACTGAGCGTATTTGGTCGGCTGAGTTGAAGCGTATCTCTTTGTATACATCTCGGCACGGATGTTTTGCTGGACGTCATCACTCCAGTACGTCTTTAACAATGAGTCTTTGAATTCCTCAAATGTTCTAAATGAATAGCTGAACGCACGATACCAAACGGCTGCATTGCCCTCTAAAAGTTTCTCCGTAACTCGGAGTTGCCTCTCCGGTGGTACCATAGTATCTCGGAGGTATGCTTCAACATTTCGTAAAAATTCTACGGGTGTAATCGGTCCAGTTCCCGAAAATCTCTGAGGTTTTTCCTCCTGCGTTCAGATTATCATTATGTTACTCCCTTGGGAATTGTGGGATTGTGGTGTATTGAATTGCAGGTGTGTCTTATTCAAGTCCTCGCTGAATTCGGAGTACGTTCCCTGTTCCTTCAACGGTGGCGTTTCTCTTTCAACTGGTTTAGGTCGATCCTGTGTCTCTAATTTGTTTAACAACCTGCGTTCCAGTTCCTCTATGTCTGGTGTGTTTATATTTGAAATTTTACTTCCCTTAAGTGAGTCAACATGGAGTTCAATTCATTCGATCTTGCTCCTCAAACGTGTGTCAATTTCTTTGACCTGCTTGGTAACGTTCTCGACCTGTTTGATAACAGCTTCGCTATTTTTCTGCGCGCTTTCATTTATTTGTTGTATGTTCTTCAGAGTATCCCCCTTAATTGTGTCTACGTCCTTCTCGATACGCTCCTGTAAGAGGTTGATATGACCCTTAAGTGACGAAAAATCTTTGTTGAGATTGTGGTTTGTTTCACTCACATCTCCCTTTACGATTTCTATGTCCACCTTAAGTTCCGCAACTGAAACTTGCATATCTCTCTTAAGATTCGCAGCAGTTTCGGTTAAATCGCTCCTGATATCCTGAATACTCTGTGTATTCGTTGTCATTTCGGCTCGAACTGCCTCTACTGTCATCAGGGCCTTCTTCACGTTTGAATTAACCACGACAGCTATACCACGTGTCAAGTTATGTCCGACATTTACAACACCAACTTCGGCTTTAAGCCTTTCGACATATTGTCTGCCTTCCTCAAACCGAATTTCCAAACTGTTCAATTTTGGTGCTACGCCGTCATTCGATTTCTTCATGTCCTCCTTTATAAGGTCTAACGCAGCATTAACTTCGACTCGACTTGTGTTCATTTCGTCTTTCATGTCCTGACGACTTTTATCTAATCTGGTGTTCAACGTATCGACAGCTTTATTTAAACGATCACTCACGTCATCCAAATTGACATTTAATGTGACTAGACTAGCATTCACTTTGTCTGTGCTTATTTTAGTGTCTTTCCTAACAGCTTCAACTTCTCTCTGAATTCTAGCTAAATCAGCACGAACTTCTTCTCTTTGTTCCTTAATATCACTGCCCATGGCAGTAAATGCAGCTATTAAGTGACGATTAGCTTCTGCCCTAACAGTTTGTATATCAGCTCTAACGTCAACAATTGCAGCTGTGTTCTCTGCCCTACTTGCTTCCACGTCACCACGAAGTGTTAATAAGTCTTCTCTAACTGTGTTGACTCTAGTATTAATATTATTAAAGCTGACATTCGCCTCTGCTTTATTAGCAGCTAACGCGGCGTTCATCTCCGTTCTGACATTAGCTAGTTCATCCCTAACAGTGTTCATGTCACCCTTAATAGTGTTCATATTAGTATTGAAATCATTGTTCATAAGTGCCATGTTTGCATTTATAGTGTTCACATTGGCACTTATGGAAGTGTTTATGTTGGCACTCAACTCCGCCAACATGCCCTAAAGCATCTCCTGATCCATATTTAAATATTCACTATTTGGAGAATACATGGGAATCACCGACACCATTAACCATATACAAAGAGTTATGAGGTAGAATTGTGGTGGAACACCTGCTATTCTAAAATAAACATCGAAAGTACGGCTGGACTTAAATTACCATTAAAATATACTACAGAAAAACAACAATCGTTTCAATAATGAATTTACATTTACTTCGGATGAGGTTACAGCAATATAAAAATCCTCAAATTAATTTTACCAGTCACTAGTACCTCACCCCACGGTCTAATATCACTAGGTGAATGCCATGCGACTTACTAAACGGCAGAACGACCTTTCAATTCGTCCCTGTCCAGTTAGAATGTCTTAAGGAAAAGAATGATCCTTTTAACACGTTGGTACGATTTCTCAAATTCGTTAATCCAACAAGTAAACAAACAGAACATCCCAACAAGCAGATTCGTCGAAATAAACATATCTTCGAGGCCTGCACGTTCGGCGCCATGAAAATAAGGTATATGTGCCCGCCAGACAAGAATGTCGGAAGACCGCTTGACCGCAACGGCCCCTCGACACCCCCATCCACCGAACCCACAACCCTAAAGGGATCAGATGTGCATTCTCAAATCAGCCCGCACGGGACTAGTTACCTCAGGGTCGATCGGTGTTAGTGAGATGTGGAAATGTTATGAACTGACCTAAGAAAGCACATCAAAAACAACAAGAAAAAGAAGAAGTCCAGTCTTAAGTTACCTTCTTTGTTTATTCAGAAACAGCATCCTAACCTACTTCTGAGGGTAAGAATCGGATAAGCCGCTAACCTGGATACATGATGAATAGTCCCTAAATGACGTTAAGTTACCCTCTTATGAAGTTATATTATACAACAAAACAAAACAAAAACAGCAAACTAAGGGAATAATACGCAAGTTCAGCCCTAAGCAATTACAATGAGAAAATTTAATTAAAGCAAAACAATGTGTATGAAACTAGGCTATGATGGTATTATCCCTGACATTTAACGTTAAGGTTATGTTCTGATTTGATCCTATCGGAAAGTTAATCATAGACGTGACGCGCCTATGCAGAAAAAAAACTCTTTGTAGACGATTGTCATCTGAATGCATGTCAATGTAGGTTGGCAACAGCGTGAACACCGTCATGTCTGACGTTGCATTTGCAAAGTCCAGGCTTCCGTGGATTCGCCTAGAAATTACATTCGAAGATTCAAGGAGTGTCAGCTTGATTTAATTGTATTTAGAAGCATCACCCTCAGGTGAAAAATCGAAGATCGAATCATAACAACAACCACAACAACATACGAAAAGTTACATTATTCAAAAAAAACTGAAGTTCAAAACTATTTAATTATTTATTTAATTATTGATTATTTCTTTCTTTCAAAATAAAACTATTTCATTATTTTTATTATTTATTATTATTATTTATTATTTATTATTTATTGTTATTATTATTATTTATTATTATTATTTATTTATTTATTTATTTATTTATTATTACCAGGAAGTGTATTTAATATTGTCGTTAGACACGAAGAACAGAATCAGACCCATTAATAAACTCTCACTTCGAGAAGCATCAGTCATCTCGATTCTACAGCATCATCAAAAATCTTCATATGAGCATCACCGCTCAACTTCAATACACGCCAGTCACAGCTGGACTCGTGTTTACAAATACCAATACGTGTGGTCACCCAACACACACCTTATAGAACGGTCGACAGTGGTATAAACATCACCTGTCACCTAATTAACATCACCATGAGCGATAATGCATCGTCTTCATGGTGAACAAATTACCCAATCACAATATAGCACGTTGCCCTGGTCTGATACATCTTCGGTCTGTACAAAATTAAGTTAATGGCTGCCCAGAACAGCTGTTACAGCTCTTAAATAATGGTTTCAATCTAATACAAGTTACATTTTACTTAACAAATTTATTAACCTTATGGTAGTGTAAGTTCATTGCGAAAATACTGCTGTGCAGTTCTACGCTAAGTGTAGTATTGAGTTTGTGTGTGCCTTTAGTTGTTGTATAAAGTGACAAGTGAATGACGCATTTGCCTGCGCTCGGTATCTTCGAGTGTCTGCTACATCTTTCAAGGACCCAATACACTCTCCCGCTGACAAATAATTGAGCTCAGACGCTCAGACGCTCACCGCTTGCTTTGTAACCAGTTCTAAATCCACACATTCAGATGTACGATTGTGATAACGCCACACTTCTGGCATAACAAAAGAATAACGTTGTATTCCAGGTAGACCAAAGATAGAGATACTGTGTGTCACTCTTCTGCAGTGACTTGAATATATTAAAATGATACGTAGGAGGTATTAAAAATGCTTAAATAAATTATACTGCAGTCATTCCGTCGTGTCTATCGACTGCCATACCTTCCCAAGGATCGTGTGTTCGAGAATAACACACTTCCACCTTACTTGAGTACATGAAGTACCATTTGCGGCGTTCTTCTCCAATTTATGCATAGTGCTCCCAATGCCTTTCTTAATCATTATATTTACAAATTGCCATGCAGAAATAGACCGACAGGAAATAATAGTTAATCACATAACTACCAGAAATACAAATCCTGCCTATAACCAACTGCGTGAATACGTGCGGCCAGTATCTTATGCTAATTATCCACCACAATTCTACCGTACATAAATGGTTTTATTTGACTTACTCGTTCATGGTTGGTTGTATGAGATGGATGGCTCTCAGTTTGAACCTGGTCCTCGGTTCACTCACCGACCTTAGCCATCGTTTCTTTCTCCTCATGGTATTATTTGGCATCGGCTCTTCCCATGGTTGAATGGTTTATTCGGACATTTTTCCTGCCATAAGGATGGCGGTAGCTTCCGTGTAGTTATAGGTCCCCATGATGGTAGTAGTATTACTTGTTGTAGAAGCCTGAATCACTGATTTTATCGGAACAATAGTTGTAAAATTTCCACTGATTCTAGACTGTGCGGATATTCAAAATTGCCTTTCTATTTCCGCCACTGACTTTATTGACGCATCTGCATCATATTACACAGACTTTACTACTTTTCTCACTCCACAATTACATGAGTTTGATAATAGCACTTCAAAATTTTGACAATTTACAGTTCGACTAGTCACGAATAAGAGTTTCAATGCACTTTCCACATATAAAAGTCTGTTCGATAATAGTAATATTAATGGACTACTCGTCCTTACCCTGTTCATTACCCGAAATGCAGTTGCGGCGTTTTTCACTCACACACGACATGACACAGTACTGTCCAGGTAATGGCGACCAGTGCTTCTTCCTCTTCATGGTCGGACACCGCGTGAGTCGTTTCCTGACTATGTAAATTAACCGTTTATAACCCAGCATATCATTTACACAACCAGCATTCTCGAAAATTATAGAAAAAAAATCATTGGAGTGCCCTTGTTGTCTGAATTGTCCTGTGGTTCATAATCTCACTATTAAATAAATATGTTACTTCAGCTAGCGACTTCCCCTGGTAGGTTGGTGTTCCATGGTTGGACGTGCGGTTGAGCTTCTTTGGGATTTTTTTTCTCTGCAATCAATTTTCGATGAGCCGGAAATGGTCATGGGGTCATGAGCCTTTCGGTCTCAGTATGTATGTATGTATGTATGTATGTATGTGGGTTGGTTCCGTATACAAATCTACACCGTTCCACCAATCTCAACCATATTTTGCATACACATAGTTTAGGACCCAGAAGGAACCGCTGGCTACATGAATTTTCGATAGTCTTTCTCATCATTCTTCTGATTCCGGTCCTTTTGTACTCGAGCAAAGGCTAATATAAAGTCATAAAATATACTCATGAAGGAATTGGCAAGGCAGATAGTTTCCATGGCAACATAGCTCAAGTCGAGACACGGCCGACTGGATGCGAGTTGTGCTCTGCACTACCGGTATAGAAAATGAGGATCTTTACTTGAAATCCCGTTAGTTACTCAACACCTCACACAGCACTGTCAACCGAGTATAGCATAACAAAGACTTGACACTATCTACTATATATTTGTCAAATACCACTCACTCACTCACTCACTGACTCATGCATTCATCACGAAATCTCAGAAACCACCGAACGGATTGGAATTAAATTTGGTATGCAGCTTCCTCAAGGGCCGCAAACGCCCACTAAGAAAGGATTTTCGGATATTCAGGTTCTGAAGCGGTGTTATGG
The DNA here is from genome assembly GCA_946902985.2 of Meconema thalassinum. Taxonomy (NCBI): domain Eukaryota; kingdom Metazoa; phylum Arthropoda; class Insecta; order Orthoptera; family Tettigoniidae; genus Meconema; species Meconema thalassinum. The sequence continues at coordinate 212,339,599 of OX336398.1, forward strand.
GGGTAGACCTGCATTTCATTGAATAGCAATATCTCCCGATTGGTTTCATTGGGGATGTGATACTCGGCATATAAACTCATCATTAAAAATAAAAAGACACGTGTCTGAGGTTTTTCGATGTGGTGTATATTATGAGGTGAAAGGGGTGAGAAGTGGGGGTTGAAAGATTCCTAACGGAGCGTGCATCTCTTAAACGGCATACGCGAGGAGTTTGAAACTCAGCGAAAAAAAAACAGCATACAAAATAAGTAAATAGGTGTTTGACCGTTTTTTCATAAATCCAATTTAAGGGGCCCATGGGGAGGGGTAAAATTCTGGGGGAAAAAACAGGAAAGAAAGTGTCCTAACTGATTGACTGACTCACTCACTCATCAAACTCAGGGGGGAAAACTGATTTAAAGTAAGTAAATAGCTGTTCGACAGGTTTTTTTTCATAAAACAAATTTGAGGCGTTCATGGGGAGGGGTGAACTTCTGAAAAAAGAAAATTGAAAGAAAATGTCTTGACTCACTCACTCACTCATCATCGCCCAGCCAAAATTATTGAAGTTAGAAACATGACAGTTTGGGGAAATGTTCATTGTATGTCAAAACCGTCTACTAAGGGAGGATTTTCGGATATTCAGGTTCCAAGGGGGTCTTAAGGGGGTTAAACCTGCATTTCATTGAATAACAATATCTCCCGATTGGTTTCATTGGGGGATTTGATAGACGGCATATAAACTCATCATTAAAAAATAAGAAGACACGTGTCTGAGGGTTTTTCGATGTGGTGTATATCATGAGGTGAAAGGGGTGAAAGATGGGGGTTTAAGGATTCCTAACGGATGCGTGTATCTCTTTAACGACATAGGCGAGGAGTTTGAAACTCAGCGAAAAAAAACAGCTTAAAAATAAGTAAATAGGTGTTCGACCGTTTTTTTCTCCATAAATCCAATTTAAGGGGCCCATGTGGAGGGGTGAAATTCTGGGGGGGAAACTGGAAAGAAAGTGTCCAAACCGATTGACTCACTCACTCTTCAGACTCAGGGGGAAAACTGCTTAGAAATAAGTAAATATGTGTTCGACAGTTTGTTGATAAATCAAATTTAAGGGGTTCATCGGGAGGGGAAAAAACCTGAAGAAAAAAAAATGAAAAAATATGTCCTGAATCACTCACTCACTCATCATCGCCCAGCCAAAAATATTGAAGTTTGAAACATGGCATTTTGGTTATATGTTCGTTGTATGTGAAAACCGTACACTAAGGGAGGATTTTTGGATATTCAGGTTCTAAAGGGGTCTTAAGGGGGTTAAACCTGCATTTCATTGAATAACAATATCTCACGAGTGGTTTCATTTGTGGATGTGATACTCGGCATATAAACTAATCATTTGAAATAAGCAGACATGTGTCTAAGGGTTTTTCGATGTGGTGTATTATTATGAGGTGAAAGGGGTGAAAAGTGGGGGGTTGAAGGATTCCAAACGGAGCGTGTAGGCCTATCTCTTAAACGACATAGGCGAGAAATTTGAAACTCTGCAAAAAAACAGCTTAAAAAATAAGTAAATCGGTGTTCAACCGTTTTTTCATAAATTAATTTAAGGGGCCAATGGGGTGTAGTGAAATTCTGGGGGAAAAAGGACAGAAAGTGTCCTAACTGACTGACTAACTCACTCACTCATCAAACTCAGGGGAAAGAGACCGCTTAAAGAATAAGTTAATAGGTGTTCAAGCGTTTTTTCATCAATCCAATTTAAGGGGCCCATGGGGAGGGGTGAAATTCTGGTAAAAATAATTGAAAGAAAATGTCCTGCCTGACTCACTCACTCATCTCGCCCAGCGAAAACTATTAAAGTTGGAAACAAGAAATCTTGGGAATATGTTCGCTGTATGTCGAAAACGTCAACTAAGGAATGATTTTTGTTTATTCGGGTGTCAAAGAGGTGTTAAGGGGGTAAACGTGCATTTCATTGAATAACGATATCTCATGAGTTGTTTCTTTGGGGATGTGATATTCAGTATATAAACTAATCGTTAAAAATAATCAGACATGTCTAAGGGTTGATCGATGTGGTGTATATTATGAGGTGAAAGGGGTGAAAATTGGGGGTTGAGGGATTCTTAACGGAGCCTGTATCTCTTAAATGACATAGGCGAGAAGTTTGAAATTCGGCGGGAAAAATCAGCTTAAAATATAAGTAAATAGGTGTTCGACCGTTTTTTCATAAATCCAATTTAAGGGGCCCTTGGAGAGGGGTGAAACTCTGGGGGGAAAACAGGAAAGAAAGTGTCTTAACTCACTCACTCATCAAACTCAGGGGGGAAGAACAGCTCAAAAATAAGTAAATAGGTGTTCGACCGTTTTTTTTTCATGAATCCAATTTAAGGGGTTCACGAGAGGGGTGAAATTCTGAAAAATAAATGAAAGAAAATGTCCTGACTTACTCACTCACTCATCATCGCCAAGCCAAATTTATTGAAGTTAGAAACATGACATTTTGGGGCTAGGTTCGTTGTATGTCGAAAACGTCCACTAAGGAAGGATTTTTGGATATTGAGATTCTAAAGGGGTATTAAGGGGGTAAACTTGCATTTAATTGAATAACAATATCTCCCGATTGGTTTCCTTGGGGATGGAATACTCGGCATATAAACTCGTCATTAAGAATAAGCAGATATCTGTCTAAGGTTTATCGATATGGTGTATATTATGAGGTGAAAGGGGTGAAAAGTGGGGGTTGAAAGATTCCTAACGGAGCGTGTATCTCTTAAACGACATAGGCGAGGAGTTTGAAACACGGAGGAAATCAATCAGCTTAAAAATAAATAAATAAATAATTAATTTAAATAGGTGTTCGATCGTTTTTTCGTAAATCCAATTTAAGGGGCCTATGGGGAGGGGTGAAATTCTGGAAGAAAAACGTCCACCAGGGATGGATTTTTGGATGTTCACTCTCATCGACCATCCAAAACTATTAAAGTTAGAAGAATGATATTTTGGGGATATGGTTGTCGTATGTCGAAAACGTCTTCTAAGGAGGGATTTTTGGATATTCAGGTTCTAAAGGGGTGTTAACGGGGTAAAACCTGCATTTCATTGAATAACAATATGACATGACTATGACGCGAGCGAAGCGAGACTAAAATGAGATGGTGTGTGTCTGTGTATTACTCAATCACGCAAGTACCAATGGTCCGATTTACATGAATTTTACATGGTAGTAGCTGATTTATCTGGTTAACATATAGGCTACTTTCGATTTCAATACTTTGCACTATTTAATAATGGCGACCATTTTAGTGACGTCACTACACCCTTTGGTTTCAAACGTTCATATTTCCATTTCAAATAAAAAGAGAACGCTAAGAAATTGCAAACTTTTGATGGCATATACGAGGTTTAAAATTACATTTTCTATCCGAAAGGTATCTCCAACGGTTACTGAGTAAAACCTAAATTTGTGCTATAAAACACGGTCAACGCCGAGCGGTGTAGTTGGACAAAATGTTCCATCCTTAATATCCCTCTGCGCAGCACCTCGCCTATTCCCTGTTTTAACTGTCATCTTCACATTTTAATTCATTTATGACGCGTAGCGAAGCACGGGTACTTCAGCTAGTTTAACATAATGGCAAGCCAATCCCTGAAGTGAGGATGGTACCACGTCCACATTTACGACTACATTTAAATTCTAGCTAAATCCTGAAGTAAATAAAACCTTATGACGGGATGCGTCGATAACCAAAACACTAAGACAAGAGCTAATGATAGTAGACCATCGACTATCAAAAAGAAACAAAAAAAATAACAAAGAGAGCAATTTTTTGTCATGTTATTAAAATTAAATTATTTCATCGATTGCATAGACAAATACACACACACACAAGCCTGCCTTCGCGAATTGGGAGGGCTGTTTTCAAGCATGTCACTTAGGTTGGCAATAGCGCAATCATCACTGCGACTTACGTTGCATAGAATCACGCGGACCACAAATTACTAACTAATTGTTCCAGCGATTCTAGTCGTCGAATAGCAAAATAGTGTCAGCTCATATACGTTTCACCTGCATAAGGAAATGATGAAGATCCAGGTGTCGGAGCAAATATTACAAAAGTAAATATTTCAAGTTTATCAGGCTCAAATTATTCATTAATTATAGCGATTATAATAGAGTGAATAGAATGATTTAGGTTCAGGTTTATGTAAATATTTAGTGGATCATAATAAGATACCAGTCGAAGGCCTAAGAAATCTCCTCAAGAGTTTCTCGAAAATATGACTACAAATTAGTCACTCTAATACACTGAGCTAGGAATGGCTCATGTAACAATAATACGTGCGCGACTTACAGACACTTGCGCGTCTTACCATCATCGGATGACCTGGCTCTACAGCTCGTGGTCTTGCCGGAAATACCAATAATAACAGTGTTCTGAGACACTACAAATACATCGGTTACTAGCCTTTATACACGACCTGGGTCAATTTACATTAGAAGATAAACCTATTTATAGCAACTTGCTAGATGATACTAATTCACCAGCGAAAATATTAAGACGGAATTCGTCCTCGCTCATAGCAGTATTACTCATATGTTTGTCCGTCAATGACCGTCCTCATAGCATGTGATATAACACTCCTAATTCAAGGTCTCCACATTCCTCAAATGACAGGTTAATCTCATAAATAAAAAAATCAATAAAAAGTAGGTCTCGCAGGGAATGCTGGGTAGAAACCAGTTAGTTGATCGCGCGCTGCACTGCTCACTGTGTCATAATCTAGCGTGCGGCTCAAATCTCAACACTTGTATTAAAACTGTGCGTTTTATATCTAACAGTGAACACTCAATAAAGTCCAATAGTGCTCTGTAGATTATCAAATAAATTGTTCTTATTCCTCACGAGTGTTCTTCCTGTTCAGTAATATAACATGTTTCAAGTTTCAAAGATCACAAAAACGTAGACGATACACTCAGCAACTCTGACTGCTTTGAACTGAGAGATATTCTACTCCATCTCTCTGCTCATTCCAAGCATTATGGGTTATGTGCGGTCAGTCGGGCACATGTAAAAACCAAGATAACACCTATCTCTGCTGTGTTGGTTCTAAAATGATATGTCTGGATACTCCTTGGTTCACATCCAGGTTAATTCCCACTGACTTTTCATGTGTACGTTCCCACTCGGAACTGCGTGGTAAAAATGTGACCCCAAATGCTAATTAAATCATACGAAAAACAAGATGTTCAGTAAAGAACATATAGCCTACTTTCTCCTAAATGCATGGGTATTGTTATAACTCTTTGTCCTTTTCAAGGAGTATGATTGAATGTTGGTTGTAGTAGCTTGTTGAAATACAACGTGCTATAGGGATATTAAACATGAATATGAGGTGCCCTTTGCTAGTGCTACCTCTGTACCAAATTTCGTTCAATTCGGTTTCACCGTGTTTGAATTCATAGGGGGAATCGATTTGCACACATACTTGACCACCATCTGCAAACTATTGGGCTGATGTTCTTGCAGTTTGGTCAGAATGTGTTTCCCACATAAAGATATGGTGTTGCAAAATTTGGTAGAGACTAGATTATTAGGTTGGTCGTAATTACATTTTAGCTTTTAACATTTGGGTGGCCGCGATTACGTTTCCGTCAAGATAGCGGTGAAATAAAACATGACATTGAGGTGCCCTTTGCTAGTGCTACCTCTGTACCAAATTTCGTTCATACGGTTCAACCGTGTTCGAATTAATAGGGGGAATCAATTTTGACATAAAGATGGCCGCGATCCGCAAACTATTAAGCTAATGACCTATTAGATTGGTCAAAGGATGCTCCCTCCATAATGGTATGCTGTTGCAAAGTTTGGTAGAGATCGGATGGTTATGTTAGTCGTAATTTGATTTAAGCTTTAAACATTTGTGTGGCAGCCATTACGTTTCTGTCAATATGGCGGCGATATTAATCATGACACTGAGATGCCCTTTGCTAGTGCTATATCTGTACCAAATTTCGTTCCATTCGGTGTCACCGTGTTTGAATTAATAGGGGGAATCGATTCTGACACAAAGATGGCCGCCATCCGCAAACTATTAGGCGAATGACCTAATAGATTTGTCAAAGGATGCTCCCTCCATAAAGGTATGTAGTTGCAAAATTTGGTAGAGATCGTGATAATTAGGTTAATCGTAATTTGATTTAAGCTTTGAACATTCGTGTTGCCGCCATTACGTTTCAGTCAAGATGGCGGCGATATAAAACATGACACTGAGGTGCCATTTGCTAGTGCTACCTCTGTACCAAATTTCGTTCCATTCGGTTCCACCGTGTTCGAATTAATAGGGGGAATCAATTTTGACATAAAGATGGCCGCCATCCGCAAACTATTAGGCGAATGATCTACAAGATTGGTCAAAGGATGCTCCCTCCATAAAGGTATGTAGTTGCAAAATTTGGTAGAGATCGGATGATTAGGTTAATCGTAATTTGATTTAAGCTTTGAACATTCGTGTGGCCGCCATTACGTTTCAGTCAAGATGGCGGCGATATAAAACATGACACTGAGGTGCCCTTTGCTAGTGCTACCTCTGTACCAAATTTCGTTCCATTCGGTTCCACCGTGTTCGAATTAATAGGGGGAATCAATTTTGACATAAAGATAGCCGCCATCCGCAAACTATTAGGCTAATGACCTATTAGATTGGTCAAAGGATGCTCCCTCCATAAAGGTATGTTGTTGCAAAGTTTGGTAGAGATCGGATGGTTATGTTAGTCGTAATTTAACTTAAGCTTAGAACATTTGTGTGGCCGCCATTACGTTTCTGTCAATATGGCGGCGATATAAAACAAGACACTGAGATGCCCTTTGCCGGTGCTACCTCTGTACCAAATTTCGTTCCATTCGGTTTCACCGTGTTTGAATTAATAGGGGGAATTGATTTTCACACAAAGATGGCCGCCATCCGCAAACTATTAGGCTAATGACCTACTCATTTAGTCAAAGGATGCTTCCTCTATAAGGGTATGTTGTTGCAAAATTTGGTAGAGATCGGATGATTAGGTTAATCGTAATTTGATTTAAGCTTTGAACATTTGTGTGGCCGCCATTACGTTTCCGTCAAGATGGCGGCGATATTAAACATGACACTGAAGTGCCTTTTGTTAGTACTACCTCTGTACCAAATTTCGTTCCATTCGGTTGCACCGTGTTCGAATGAATAGGGGGAATCGATTTTCACACAAAGATGGCCGCCATCCGCAAACTATTACGCTGATGACCTATTAGTTTGGTCAAAGGATGCTCCCCCCATAAAGGTATGTTGTTGCAAAATTTGGTAGAGATCGGATGATTAGGTTAGTCGTAATTTGATTTAAGCTTTGAACATTTGTGTGGCCGCCATTAGGTTTCCGTCAAGATGGCGGCGATATAAAACATGACACTGACGTGCCTTTTGTTAGTACTACCTCTGTACCAAATTTCGTTCCATTCGGTTGCACCGTGTTCGAATTAATAGGGGGAATCGATTTTCACACAAAGATGGCCGCCATCCGCAAACTATTACGCTGATGACCTATTGGTTTTGTCAAAGGATGCTCCCCCCATAAAGGTATGTTGTTGTAAAATTTGGTAGAGATCGGATGATTAGGTTAGTCGTAATTTGATTTAAGCTTTGAACATTTGTGTGGCCGCCATTACGTTTTCGTCAAGATGGCGGCGATATAAAACATGACACTGAGGTGTCCTTTGCTAGTGCTACCTTTGTACCAAATTTCGTTCAATTCGCATTCACCATGTTCGAATTGATAGGGGGGGACAGACATTCAGAGTACACACACTCACACACACACAGACACACACACACACACACACACAGACTCTCACACACACACATACACACACACACAGACTCACACACACACATACACACACACAGACAGACACACTTTTTTCGCCCTGTGTTGATCTCATAAGTCTACTTTCATTTTTTGCAAAAATCGAAAGTAGGCTAATAAGGTAGGATCACTCGCCTAACCAAACGATACGTAAATATAAATTCAAAGTAAAAATGAAGGGTCTATGTATAGGGTGTCCCCTAAATGATGAAGAATTGGTCTTCACTTTGAAGATTGTCAGCTCTCTGACATGAAATGAAGCCACGACATGGCCGGTATTTTACTGAAATACACAAACTGTACATGTGCACCCCGCACTTGGATTTGGCGGTATAGTGTGCCCGTTTAGACCGAAGTCCAACGACCACATATGCATTTCACCAAAATTCAGTCAGCACGAGGATCTAAACATCCCTGGGCGCCATATGGATTAAAGTGACAACAATAACACAATAAAAGAAATTGCTTTGCTGATTTTTGGCTCGATGCAACAATAAGGATAGAAGGAGACTCTGAAAATAGCACAAATCGTAAAATAATCGCATTTTATTAAAACGTTAAAATTGACTAGAAATAAATGCCAGAATAGCATTTAGGAATGCATGACGAATCATGCATTTATGTACACAATATATTCTGGGTTATCAACAGATGAACACTTAATATTTGAACTAAAGCCAGAATGTCAGTCCTGTTGTCTTTGTTCAAATTAAAATATTTACAGTCGTAGGTTCTTCAGGGCAAATTAAATTGTCCAGCCTGATTCCTAAATCATAAGTATCCACTGGTTGAAATTAAATGGTTTCACTCGATGTAGAAAAATCACTTTGTTTTTGTTTTCGAATGTTGCAGAAAATAACTATCACTTCCAGTAATTAATATTCCAAAAATTGGTTCATTTTTAAAGTCATAACAATGGGTATAACACAACATCAACGTATATGGACATCTGAGCATTGATTCGAAGAACTTTGATATTAAACAGAAAAATTATTATAACATCTGTTCTCGATCCAAAATAATTATTCTACGTGCATAACTCGACTATCAATTTATGGCCAAAAATTATTATTAACAAAACATCAGTTCTTTAAATATTAATTTAACCATTCAATCATTGAAATAAAATATTTGAAAATATTATTTAGAAAATTGTTACAAAAATAGTAACAAATACTATTATCAAAAGTTGCAATTCTTTGACAGAATATGAAAATGTTAATCAATTCATTATTTTACATAATATTTATATTTTTAATAGGATCACAAATATCCTCTAAATTGTAGTGGCTGTTCATGAAATGACAGTATTAAGTTATTTATGGAGTCGGCCCATTCTATTTAAATGTGTCAAAAATCACATGCTTATAATTAGCATTCGACAACGGTAAAATCTCCTCACAATGAAAGTTTAATGTTAATAACAAAATTCGGGTCAACAAGTCCTAGGAAATATTTATAGAACACGAGAATCAACTGTGAATTAACTATGATGGCTCCATAAAATAACCCCTGGTTATTAATTCGCCGAAAGTGTAGCTTGTAACAATATTTTCAATTCCCAACATATTTATCAAAGTCATCCAACCTTCACAATGGTTGATGCTTCCTTTAACAACAACATCATTCCTGTTACTTAATTGCACAATCAGAATTGCACATTTTACTATTTCCACACACAATAATTTCTTCCCAAATTATACATAATAATCAAGCCTTTGCTTGTCATCCAAACTGGAAGATTTAGAAGCTAGTAAGCTCCTTCAAATGAGTTTACTGTAATTTTACCAACATGTTAAACATTAAATAATTTCACATCGTGTCTATTTCTGGTCAAACGTTCTATAAAAAGACGTTACCCAAATGATTTATATTTATATAAACTCTAGTAAAACCCTGTTTTATACATTCTATTTGTTTCCCGTATCATCAATTTCCGTGTCTTCTACATGATTTGACTGCATAATGCAAGTGTAAAATGCTGCCAATGAATAACTCTGTTAGTAGAATGTGGGCGTGCGTTTAACCACTAACCTTCGGAAAAACAAGTATCCGATATAGCAAACTGTTTAAATATCCAATTTATAAATTCACACTACATGATATGATTAATAGAAAATATAAATCATAATTATTATTATCTCAGAAAATTTGAAAATAATAATAATCATTATTTTTAAATTAATATTATTATTATTATTAATTCCATAGCTGGATTTAACTTCAATAAACTATTCGAGAAAGATCATACTCGACTTCTTAAACATGTAAAAATATCCATTCCTCAACTTAAATTTATTTTTAAATTTATAGTTACGACGGCTGATGACCGCGATTAGAAAAAATCACAAAAATCAAATAAAATGCTGGTGATGCTCGTCCATTGATTCAAATAATTGAATCTTCATGTCTGAATGTAGAAAATACTCAGAACAAGGCTTCCCATGCCTCGCATAAATATTTGCAACAGCAAATTATCAAAGAAAAAATATTGTGTTGGTAAGACTGTAGAAAAATGAGAATTCCAGCTAACTACGCATAAAAATAATGAAAATTGTAGCTTACATTCTTGTAGATCTTGATGTCGAAGATAATCGGGTTTAAACCAGACTATTCCAGTCTTCTGTCCCCATTTGGACATGTACTTAAATTCTCGTATCGGCCTCCATTATATACCCGCAATTTGTCTACCAAGACATAGCGGTAATCATAGTCGTTGCCTGATAATCTTGATGAAAAATGTTCGTATTGGCTGCGTTAACAGCTGTAGTTAAATTCTTGACAGAGGTATGATCTAATTGATCCATGATAAAATATACCAGATGTAACAAGACCCAACAGTGATGCATTCAGTACAGTTTAATACACTGACAATCTTATTCAGCATCGGTAACAGTTCGGATGTTCAAGTCCCTGAACTGAACCGTGCAAGAAAGGTATTTGAAAAAGTACTGACATATAATCTTGGTTGGTCATTTAGTTACCAAGACAAAAGCTTGCAATTGGATATAAAAATAATCCAATAATTATTATTATTAGCGTATGGCATAAGTAACATATATATAATTAAATATGATACAATAACAAGAAACAATTTCAAATAGAAATGTCCAGTCCTTCGATCCACTTTAGTGCTGCCTCTGATGGGATCAAGAAATCAGTCCAGCTACCCGAGTAGGCTCTCAGCTTGCAGCTGCCGACGATATGAGCGATGGTTTGCCGTGGAGCACCACAGTCGCATTCTGGTGACGTTAAACAGTTCCACTTGTAGAGTGAGGCCCTGCATCTTCCATGGCCTGTCCGAACTCTGTTAAGAGTGGCCCACTGCCTGCGTGGTAGATGGAATCCACTAGCAATTTGCGCACCAGAAAAGATGTTGTGTAGGGACAAGTCTGTGGAAGTTTCCCAACGGTCTTTCCAAACTTTCACAGCGTCGCAGTTGTTGTGAGCCATGTCGGTAGCATCACGCAAAGGTGGATGGCGTGACTTCAATCTTTGAAGATTGAGTGCAGGGATGTCTTCTTGTATGGGTAGTTCAGGATTTCTGCAGATTTTTTGGTACTCTCTTAATAGGGCATTCGATCTGCGCAGATCAGGTGGAATTATTCCCGTGAGCAGCGGGAGCCAATGGTTTGGCGTGGATCTGATTGTGCCCGAAATAAGGCGCATGCTGTTGTTTAGCTGCGTGTCAACATATCGGGTATACGGGCTATTTAACCATACTGGAGAGCAGTACTCTGCACTGGAGTAAACCAGACCAAGGGCAGAATGTCGTAGAGTGCTTGCAGTAGATCCCCAAGTGGTCCCACACAGTTTCTGAAGAATGTTGTTCCGAGTTTTCAGTTTCTTTGATAAGTTCAATACATGATGCTTGAATGATAAAGTGCGATCTAAGGTTATACCAAGATATTTAGGAAACCAGTTATGACGAAGAACTCGGTTACAGAAGCTTATGTTCAATTTGCTGTTAGCCAGTCGGTTATTTAAGTGGAAGCATGACACTTCTGTTTTACTTGCACTAGGACTGAGTCTCCATTTCTTGAAATAATATTTGTGGACTGAGGAAAATTTATTGACTAAGTCTACCATATGTCCGTTAGCAGTTTTATATTTACCAATGTTTCTGCCACAAAATGTCTATCAACTGAGTGATAACTGACGAAAAATCCAACACTTTTTGAAGTTCCAGTAACCATGTACTGTTTCGCTGAAACGCACTAAGTCCTAGCAACCATGTGCTATTTCTAAGTATAACGTCGAATATAGCAACCATGTGCTTCACGAAGTAACATACGATGAACTAGCGACTTGGCGCTGTGATGAACTAACATAATGTGCCTTGGTCCTGGCGCGTTTTATACTCTCCAGGCGGACTCCTGACGTCACTGCGAGATAAGTCCTCAAACCTTAAACTTCTCATATCTCGGTTTCCGCTGGTTCGAATTTCTTCATATATAGCACATTCTTCTTCCCTTTTCCGTGCCAGTAATATGGTATTAGTCCCATATTTCCAATCAATCGGAAAATATTTTATCAAAAGCTAGCTGTACCCGGCATGCGTTGCAATGCCAATCAAAGTAATTGTTGGCGTTGTAACTTTGTTTGTTGAAGTGCTTTTGGATTCCCAATATTTATTTATTTTCCATTAACCACTTCTAAACTATTGTAAAATTGATTTACTATCTGAAAAAAAATCATGGGAGCGTACTCATCAACTCACCAAAGTTTCATCGCAATGAAATAAATGGTATATGAACACATACGGGACTTTTTTTGGAGAGATTCGAGCGCCGTCACCCATTTGTTGAATATCCTCGTAAGCTACCTATTGTAAAATGGATTTACTAAGTCGAATATCTTCCCTGGCGTGTACACAACAACTCATGAACGTTTCATCGCAATCGGATGAATGGCATATGAACGCATACGGGATTTTGTTTAAACAATTCACGCGCCTTCACTCATTTGTTGAATCTTCTTGTGCGCCACCCATTGAAAAACGGATTTACTAATTCATACTGAGCCCGTCAGAGGAGCTGCCAGGATAGCCAACAACCGCAATGACTTCCCTAACATCTCATCCGCCGGACTTAACTGCCGTGAGGATGAGGTGAACTTCCTAATAGGCCAAAGCGGCACGAGAAACTGTAGTCCACGGGGATCGTGGTACATGGTGACGAAGGTCATAGACTGCCTAAGGAAAGGTTCACCTTAAAAGCTAGACTGAGAAAGGAAACATCCAGACTTATGTAAAACACTCTGAAAATTTATTGTAAACTTTACAAACCCCTAGCCTAGTTCGGAGGGTTTCTATCGGCTAATCCGCAAGCTAATAAATAATCAAAAATAAAGAGCAGGTCCCTACCTGAGAAGTTACAGTAAACCCTCGCGAAAGATCTGTCTCACAATATTAAAGCAACAACAGCAACACTAGGAAAATGGTACAACGCAAATCCCTAGGTCAAGTTACAAGATCAAGCTAATATCAGAATTTACATTTAACAGGGTAGCAAAACAAATCTAAGTTAGGATGATACCATCTCCACATTTACATTTAACGTTAATTCATCTAGCTAAGTCCTATCAATTAATAACAATATTTACGGCGATGACGTCCGTAATATCAAACAATTACATTCAAAGCTAAGTGACCAGCCATATAAAAAAAACATCTAAGACATCCTTACAACTAGGTGCTAGACTGCACACAAAATGGTAACATAGTGGATTCATACACTTTTACATCATCAAATCAGTAAATAAAAGACCACAGTTTTATTCAAATGCCTGCCTACACCTTGGTTTACACTTTGTAAGCCATAGTCATCTAATGTGTGTAATTACGGTGACGACTGCGTAGTAAAGACTACGTCTAATATCGTATGGCATGCGCTCCACCAGCTACGAACTCAAGGTTCGAGCAAGCTTCATTCACAACAAAAAGTGTCAGCTGGTCTAAAGTAATTTCCTCCAGGAAATACCTTCATAAGCACGGCTATGTCAGCAGGTTCCAAATGCAAATGAACAAGGTTAAGCAGAAAGGATTCGTTAGTTAGCTTTTGTTTATCAAAATTATGCGTTTTATTATTAAGATGTCGGTTTAGGTTATCGTTGGTTTATGGCGAATAATACTGACAAGCCTGGGCACGGAGCGTCTCCCCTGAGATCATCTCTGCCAAAAAGCCTCGACTCAAAAGTCGGAATACAATCAACGAGCAATAACAAATCGGACACACAATAACACAAGTTACCAGCAGCGCACAGCTCGCGTTCAATAACTCTGGGACGGGCCTGGACACAATCAGTTACCCTCCCTAAATATCTGGTCCAGGGGAACATCCCGGACATGGTACACAAAAATACCTTCATACATGAATAACCTCCCTAGCGGGGCTAGCCTACAACGTACTATAGAAACCTGACATAACTGTACTCGTTAAAACAACGGTACACGCAACAGCGTTTAACTAACAAATGACAATCGACAGAACATATGATCGGATACTAGAATGGACACTGTGTTCCATGAGCTATAATTGCAATGAACGGGAAAGTGAATGCTAAAAGCATTCTGTCCTATGTTAATATCAGTCCGTCTCACTTAGAAGCATGCGCTCTCACACGGGCGTTGAGTCACAAACCTGTTCGTGTCGCCGCAGGCTACAAAATTCCTGCGCTGAATGACACAACACACTATCTAGGCCGGCAATTTAAGCAAGATAACTGTAAAACTGGCCTCATAATAATACCTTTACCATAGGTTATAAACCTCGAAGAATATGTGCATAAAAAGCACGCTATAAATCTGAATATAAACATGTAACTCTGTCCATCATATCAAAGACGTTTAAAAGGTAGCAATGCCACTCATGGCTGGAGCTCTCTGCTCTAAAAGATAAAATACACTTCAGTAGTTGCTTGTATCAAATATCAAATAAACACGTGTCAACACACTTGACACTAACAAAATAATAATTGTGGAGCAAATACCACTCTGCTGGATCTGCTTAATGATACGTTGGGAACTGAGTTCAATGCTAGACAACAACGAAACATCCCTATTACTTATAAGGTCCACACTCGACCTGAATGGCTTCTGTTCCCATCTCAAATGAAATATAATGCAGTTACAAAACTGGTAATTACAGTCGATTACCCAAATGATACGACTACTTTAACGAAGTCAGGGGTGTAACATAGACTGGCTGCAAAAAGTGCAGTTAAAGAAACATAACTATGGCATCTGATTGCCATAACTAGAGTCTGCAAAGACTTGAGAAATCACCCCCAAATAGGGTTAAACAAAGTAGCCTCAAAATGACTACAGTCACGTTTAGCAATAGACAGAAATTGGCGTCCTACGACGTCCATCAAGCTGCACCAGGGTTGACCAAAACATCTAACCCAAGGGTGACTCACAATCACTGCAAATAAATGACATCTAATTAGACTAATTACATTCCCTACCTATGAAATGGCTGTCACTAAGTTCGGTTGGTTCACAAACTACACTACTCTAACTATACCACCAGAAACTAGAACAAGGAAGGGTGTACAAAACTCACGATATGAAGGAGCCCACACTTAGCTCTCTGTCCAACAACAAGGGTTGAACAAAACCACCTCTGGCTTTCAGGATTGGCATCGTCCTCATCAGAATTTCCATCTGGGCTCTCCCAAAGACCAGGGTTCGGTTTGTCCCTGTAGTTGACCTCGTGAATGGACTGGACATGCCTAGGAAAGGCATCCTCGGTTCCTTCCTTCTCGTTCGATGTTCTAGAAGTTCCACAATCATGCTGGTCCCATCCGAGACATCTCCCTCATACCATAATGGTATTAGCCCGTGGTCTCGGCCTCGAACATGGTGTTGAAAAAGTTGACCACGTGGGCGGTAGTATAAGACTTGTAGTAGTTCATAATTATCACTTCAAAATTACAGTATTCGTCGTAGATTTAAATATAACTGGTAACACAGCCTTTACACTTTGTAGATATTGATAACTAGTGGCCATGCACTGTTCTGCGGTTCCACACGTGTACAGACGCTACTTTTTCAATATCGTGGCATCCGTGAAATGGGCTTTGTTTTATAATAGATAAATTCACCTAGCAATTTCTATATAATGTACTTGTATTATCACACTTGTTCAAAGAATAATTTCACATTTACCTGTATATTTTAGCACCAGGCTCTCGGCCCTACACAAACACGTGGGTGAAAAAATGTGGTGCTACAAAAATGTCGTAAATTTCACAATACTTGCCAAATAATCCACTTTACTGTACGTGTTGATCACTGCACATCAACAACAGTGGTTCGTAGTATAATTGTGCTCGATGGCACTCGATAATGATTCCTCGCTGAAAAGCGGACTGTTTGCCACGTCTAACACGACGGATATAATTACACGCCTACACAGGGCGGATTCTCCAGACGTATTGCAATATAATTCACTATACAATTCGTGTTGATCACTGTATTTGTGCTCGATGGCACCTGATAATGATTTCCACGCTAAACAGCGGATATTTGCCACGTCTAGCACGACGGATATAATTACACGCCTACACAGGGCGGATTCTCCAGACGTAATGTAAGGAACTGCATTCTTGGTGTAAGCAAGTCGTCAAACTAAGTCGTTTAGCGACTACTTACATTCCCATTTGCGTATCTGCAATGATATTACCTTACCTTAAAGTGAAAAAACATTCTCCAAAATGTTTCAATAATACTGAATGACGAAATGGAATATTCTGAGTCTCGTAGGAAAGATAAAAATGATTAATAAGACCTCAGATAAATAATTAGCAGACTTCACCAATGTCAAAAATGCGATTCTCTGCTACTTCAAAGAGAATTGTATAAGCTCTCAGCTTCTCGTAGCTTTCTGGGTGTGTTCAAAGGTACTACATCCCATCATAATTGTGCTGTCATGAAAAATATCACATGAACCTTAGCTCAGCGGGTTCATCTGCCTCTCCGTCGTTTCAAATAAAATGTTGGGACGACATTTTTATTTGACTCAAAGTTCATTCTTAAGTGATATTTTTTTAGATTAGCTGCGTTGAAGGTTCCAATGCGCTCTCCTGTCCGAATGTCTTCAATCACATAACTTCCATTGCTCAGAGGTTGTCGGATACGAATAGGGCCATAATATAAAGACAGAAATTTCCCATATATGCGGTCTATAGGACTTGAAATTCCGGGTCTCCTTATAAGGACAAGGTCTCCCGCAACTAGTGGTTCTCTGAATCTCTGGCGTCTAGTTCTTCTCAAGCGTTTGGCAGCTTGTCTGTCCAAGGTGTCCCTTGCAGCTAAAAGTCTGCTGGCGTGTGATGGTTGTAAACAAGGTGGATTTACAATCACACGGTTCCATATTCTCATCGGCATCTGGTTCAAATGCAAAACCATGGGTGTTTGACCAGTGCTCTCATGGACTGTTGAATTAATACATTTCGCCTTGATAACTAGGACTTCGGTCCATCGCCAGTGTTCTTCCTGACAATACAATCGACAGAATTTTGCGATAGTGGACATTACGCAATCTGCTGGGTTGCTCTCTGGATGGCGAATAGACGATAAAACATGACCTATCTCCAACTCGTTCATTCTGCGAATTCTGCGGAGGTGTACTGTGATCCATGATCAGTCAACAGGAATTGTGGCTTTCCTGCCTCCGGTATCACTTGTCGTCTAATTCTCTGAATAATCTGGTGTGCGGTGGCTTTCTGAATCGGATGAAGCATCGTATACTTCGTGAACACATCAATGGTTACAACAATGAAGCGATTCCCACGACGGGCCTTAGGTATTGGGCCATAAAGGTCCTGTGCGTATAACTCTCTAGGTTGAGTTGGGAGTATTGGTCTAGGTGGTTCCTTCAACAAGTGTGACGTGTACTTGTTCCGCTGGCATGCGTCGCAAGCACGTAAACACTGTCTAACGGTGGTTCCTAGCCTTTTCCAAGTAAAAGACTCCTTGATGGTTGCAATGGTCTTGTCAGTCCCACCATGTCCAATGGATAGATGAACCATAAGAATAACAGATTCTTGATATCTCCTAGGAATAACTGCACGCAGTTGAGTGTGGTCCTCGTCCACAAACTTATACAAGACACGATGATAGATCAAATAATCATCTGCAAGAGCAGCAATCCTCGCATAATGAGCATCCTGTGGATCCATTTGTCTTTCCAGGAAACGGATAATATGCCTGAGTTCCTCCTCACGTCGTTGTCCTTCAGGTAGATGACGAAGTCGGCGAAGGTGTTCCTCGCATTCTCCCTCGATGTCAATGGCATTCACAGTGGCTTCAGGATTCCGGCTGAGAATGTCGGCCAACACATTCTCTCTGCCTGGTCGGTAAACAATTTCCAAGTCAAACTGTTGGAGAAACAGCGTCCAACGTGTGATCCTGTCGCTTGCCAGTCTTGTTCGTAAAAAGAAGGTCAGCGCATGGTGATCGGTCCTCACAATAATCCT
The DNA here is from genome assembly GCA_946902985.2 of Meconema thalassinum. Classification (NCBI taxonomy): domain Eukaryota; kingdom Metazoa; phylum Arthropoda; class Insecta; order Orthoptera; family Tettigoniidae; genus Meconema; species Meconema thalassinum. The sequence continues at coordinate 212,357,955 of OX336398.1, forward strand.
CTGGCCTAACAAAAGTTTCTGCCAGTACTCAAGCGCGTAGACAATCGCAAGTGCTTCGATCTCAGTGGTGAAATAATGAGATTCATGCGCTCTCAAACGTCGACTTAAGAAAGCGATGTAATGACGTTTCTTCTCATCATCCTCCTGCAATAGGATGGCACCTATTCCAATCGCAGATGCATCAGTCTCTAGAATAAAATTCCGGGAGTAGTCTGGATATTCTAACTGAATCGAATCAACCAGCATCTGTTTAGCTTTTCTAAAAGCTGTTTCGCACTCGTCATTCCAAGCCCATCTGCAATTCTTCTTCATCAAACCTTGAAGTGGTGCGACAGTCTCAGAATACCTCTCACAATGAGAGCAAAGAATTGGAGAATTCCTAGGAATTGTCTCACGTGCTTCACACGGGTTGGCGTTGGAAATGCAGCCACGGTTCTGATCTTTGCTGGATTCGGCCTGTATCCATCTCCATTAATTATGTGTCCCACAAATTTGACTTCTCTCTCGAAGAATCGACACTTGTCGAACTTCACTTTGAAATTGGCCTGTCGAAGATTCTCAAAAACAAGGCGTAAGGTTGTTAAATGTTCTTCCTCCGTTTCCGAAGCTATGATGATGTCATCCACGTAACATATCACCTTCTGTTTCACTTCAGGAGTCAGCTTCGCATCAAGTGCTCTAATTAATGCAGCTCCGGCATTTTTCACTCCAAAGGGTAGTTTTCGAAAGACATAGGTGGTCTGATCGAACAAAAACCCTGTATACTTCTGAGTATGCTCAGATAATCTTATATGGTAGTAGGAGTGTACTAAGTCCAATGACGAAAATATCTTCTTTCCCTTGAACTTCCTGAGGATGTCCCTAATCATGGGTGGTCTGTCATGCTCAGGAGCTAAGCGTTCATTTAAGGCCCTTGCATCGAGACAAAGTGTCAAGATTCCATCCACCTTAACCACAGGTGTTATAGGATTCAAGAAAGGAGTCGGTGACTTCTTGATTGTACCTGCTGCTTCCATCTCATGGATCTTCTTAGCAGCTTCCTCGCGGTGTTTCTCTGCGATAGGATAAACCTTCTTCTGGAATGGGGAATCATCCAGTAGTACAAGATCGTACTCGTAGTCCAATATCTCACCAGGCGTGGTGTTGAATATATCCTCGTATTCGCTTAATATTGCATCTAGTTTCTCTCGTATGGGTGATGATAATTGTTCTGCCTCTTCGTCGGCATCTTGTGTCTCCTCAATTTCCTTGCCATTTATATTCTCAACAACGTTGACTTCGGATTCAAATCCCGGTTCTTCCTCTACTAAATTCATTTGAATGGGTTCGTTCGGCTTAAACTCCACCGTATTACGTCCCATATCAATGATTCCATCGTACTTCCGAATGAAGTCTGCACCCAATATGGCATCATGATGCAAGCCTTTCATCACAAGAAATTCGTGCAAGTACACGTGGTTCGAAATTTTCAATGTGCATAGAATCTGGATTTTGCACGTTACAACACGGTCAGGTATGACTCCTCTAACTCCTACTGCAGAAACTGGCAGCTCTGTCACCTCAGAGTTTACTTTCAGTCTGGCATGGCAATCGGCGGAAATGACACTTATCATCGCCCCAGTATCGATGAGAATGACTACCTTACTTCCATTCAGGGTAGCTACAATCTTCGGTTGACGCGTCAATTCGTAGTTGTGGTTCGTCGTTCGTCGTTCGTCTAATAGATCTTCCTGAATTGGCTCCCAGAGTATGATGGTGGCAGTTACTCTGTGCTCAATCGGGTAAGAATCTACTGGTGTTTCGGCGTTTTTTTTTTCGCTCTTGGCGGGAAGTACCGGGCTGGTTTCGCTCCGTTTCTTCCGCCGAAACATTCCGTGTTTCCCTCGAAGTCGGGTTCTGATCTCCCCCTTCTTGTATTTCTTGAAGTTCTTGAAGATCCCGGAGTTGCTGAAGGTATTCACGACTCTCCCGTGCTCTTCCTCTCCAGTCTCGATCGGTCTGGTATCTAGGGTCTCGACCTCTATTGTAACCTCTGCTATAGCGGTAATCCCTACCGATACTTCCGTGTTGTGGGTTCCGGTTAATATTCCCTCGGCGGTCGTTATCGTGACGACGGTTGTCGTTCGTCCCTCGATCGAAGCGCCGGTTCCAGTGACTACGACGGTCATCTCTCTGGTCTCTTGCATATGGAGTGTTGTTCCATTCTCACCGACCACGATTATAGTCATTGCGCTGTCCAGAGCTCTCTTGAGTCTGTGTCTGCTGTGGCGTCTGGCACACTTTGTCCACAGTTGTCAAGTTGACATGCCGTTCTTCACGCCTGTCAGCCTTCTGCTGACGGTGTGTCGGAAACTGTTCGGTGTTGGCATCCAATCGTCGCAAGATTTGGTCGCACTGCTGAAAATTGGATGCTCCAGCAGCGATCAATACACGTTGCTCGTCTGCAGGGTATTGCCAGACGATGGTGTTTACCAGGTCTTGCTCTGACAGTGGGGGTTGTAAACAACGGAGTTTCGCAAGCTGGGTTGCGAAGTAGTTCGCATTGCGCTTCGGAGTGTTTGAGCTGTATCGGTGAGTGTACACCTCAGCTCTGATACTCTGCTGGATGTCGCTTGACCAGTAAGTCCTCAACAAGGCTTCTCTGAAATCTTGGTAGCCTACAAATGAGTAACGGGATGCTCTAAACCAAGTGCTGGCTTGCCCCTCAAGCAAACGCTCAATGACTCGGAGCTCTCTCTCCGGAGTTACCATTGTGTCTCTCAAGTAGCTTTCCACGTTCGCCAAAAACTCAACTGGAGTGATGCCACTTCCAGTGCCTGAGAATCGAGCTGGTTGCTCCTCTCTCGAACGGATGATTGTTACGTTCCCCTGCGTGTGCGAGGGTCTGAACGAATTAGGCATATAGTTATGCGTTGGCGTACTCGTCTCTTGACTCTGTCGATTGGGTGCGGGTTGGAAAGGATGTGCGTCAAAGTTTAACGCTTGACTCTGCGCTGAACCGGTAAATTGAGATGGTTGCGGTTCCATGGGTGCGCTTGGTTGAAAATGTGCAGGCATTATCCCTGCGGATTGCGATCCTGGTGTTGCCTGAGAGTCTCCCATCTGTGAAGGTAAACGTGTCTCTCTTGGATGTGTCTCCAGTCGGTCGAGACGTCTCTCGATAACTTCGAGCCCTGGGATAGTCTTAGCTGCAACCTTATTTCCCAGATCGTTGAGCTGTAACTCAATCCTTTCAACTTTGCCTTTGAGGTTGGTGTCGACTTCGCGAATAGCCGTCCTCAAGTTGTAGCTGAGGTCTAACCTCTCGGTTATCGCGACTTCCTCGAATCGTTTCTGTAGGGAGTCGATTTCTTCCGCGACTTTTGACATGTTGTCTTGGATCCTACCAACGTCATCTTTGACCTCGGCTACCTTTGCCTCCATAGTGGTCTTATGTTCATTGAGGTCACCCCTCAATAGCATGACATCGATCTTATTCTCTTCTCGATGAACATCAATCGTTTCACGTAGCCCTGTTACTGTCTCAGTTAATTCCGTAATATTCTTTCTGTTTGTGTTCAACTCGTCCTTGACCTCGATCATACCATCGACGATCGTCTTGACGTTGTTGTTGACTGCGTTCGCTGCACCTCTCATCAGTATGAGACCTATATTCATGGTCGACATGTCCTTCTTGACGGTGTCCATGAATCCCTCGACGTGAGTTAACCGAGTCTCAAATTCTTCTCGAGTATGCTCCAAGTCGGCCCTCATGTCAATCTGGACTCTGTTAATCGTCGTCTGGATCTGAGCAGTGTGCTCCTCTAATCGGGTCTGCACGTCCTCCCTAGCTCTATTCATCTGATCGGTTAAACTATCTATACCCTGGTTAGCTTCCTGATGGTGTCGTATAACATCAACTCTAACAGCTGCTAAACCTGCCGTAAGATCATTCCTAGCCTCTATCCTATGAACGTCCATGTCAGCCCTGACCTGCGTTAGATCAGCCCTAACATTATTGATTGCATCTGTTACTTGGTCCACATGACCACTTACATTGTTAATTGACTGGGTGTTAACTTCAAGATCACCCCGGATATTATTAATTTCCTGTCTAACCTGGTCCACATGACCACTTACAGTGTTGACAGCTTGGGTATTCTCACCTAAGTCACCTCGGACTTCACCTAAATCAGCCCTGACAGTACCTAAGTCAGCAGTAATCTGCTGGAGATTGGCATTGACACCTGCCATCATCTCCCCAAACACACGACGAATTGTTTCCTCATCCATGACAAGAAATTATTTGAGAAAGAGAGGGATCAATCTCTATTGGAACTTACAGCTATAATTAGTTACTTGGTGGTATAAAGCTTGTTTCATTTAAATAAATATCACGAGTACAGCTGGAGTATGCAAACTAAGTGCTGCTACATTTACAAAGACAACGGCGAGCAAAGCAAGCTATTACATTTACTCAGGATGAGGCATCATCAAAGAAAATCCTATCCATCATTTATCTAACACAAAAGCCTCACCCCATGGACTTGCATGAAACATGAATGCCATGCGGTTAATTGATCTGCAGTAAGACTTTCTAAGTTCGTCCCAGTCCGGTCAATTTTCCATTAATCAACATTAAGATCCTCTTAAATAACACGGAACTGACGGTCACCACGTTAACGTCGGCACATGAGTTGGGCGCCATTTAAATAAGATAAAGTGTATGAGCCCGTCAGAGGAGCTGCCAGGATAGCCAACAACCGCAATGACTTCCCTAACATCTCATCCGCCGGACTTAACTGCCGTGAGGATCAGGTGATCTTCCTAATAGGCCAAAGCGGCACGAGAAACTGTAGTCCACGGGGATCGTGGTACATGGTGACGAAGGTCATAGGCTGCCTAAGGAAAGGTTCATCTTAAAAGCTAGACTGAGAAAAGAAACATCCAGACTTATGTAAAACACACTGAAAATTTATTGTAAATTTTACAAACTCCTAGCCTAGTCCGGAGGGTTTCTATCGGCTAATCCGCAAGCTAATAAATAATCAAAAATAAAGAGCAGGTCCCTACCTGAGAAGTTACAGTAAACCCTCGCGAAAGATCTGTCTCACAATAATGAAGCAACAACAGCAACACTAGGAAAATGGTACGACGCAAATCCCCAGGTCAAGTTACAAGATCAAGCTAATATCAGAATTTACATTTAACAGGGTAGCAAACAAATCTAAGTTAGGATGATACCATCTCCACATTTACATTTAACGTTAATTCATCTAGCTAAGTCCTATCAATTATAAACAAAATTTACGGCGATGACGTCCGTAATATCAAGCAATTACATTCAAAGCTAAGTGACCAGCCATATAAAAAAAACATCTAAGACCTCCTTACAACTAGGTGCTAGACAGCACACAAAAGGGTAACATAGTGGATTCATACACTTTTACATCATCAAATCAGTAAATAAAATACCACAGTTTTATTCAAATGCCTGCCTACACCTTGGTTTACTCTTTGTAAGCCATAGTCATCTAATGTGTGTAATTACGGTGACGACTGCGTAGTAAAGACTACGTCTAACATCGTAAGGCATGCGCTCCACCAGCTACGAACTCAAGGTTCGAGCAAGCTTCAGTCACAACAAAAAGTGTCAGCTGGTCTAAAGTCATTTCCTCCAGGAAATACCTACATTAGCACGGCTATGTCAGCAGGTTCCAAATGCAAATGAACAAGGTTAAGCAGAAAGGATTCGTTAGTTCGCTTTTGTTTATCAAATTTATGCGTTTTATTATTAAGATGTCGGTTTAGGTTATCGTTGGTTTATGGCGAATAATACTGACAAGCCTGGGCACGGAGCGTCTCCCCTGAGATCACCTCTGCCAAAAAGCCTCGACTCAAAAGTCGGAATACAATCAACGAGCAATAACAAATCGGACACACAATATCACAAGTTACCAGCGGCGCACAGCTCGCGTTCAATAACTCTGGGACGGGCCTGGACACAATCAGTTACCCTCCCTAAATATCTGGTCCACGGGAACATCCCGGACATGGTACACAAAAATACCTTCATACATGAATAACCTCCCTAGCGGGGCTAGCCTACAACGTACTATAGAAACCTGACATAACTGTACTCGTTAAAACAACGGTACACGCAACAGCGTTTAACTAACAAATGACAATCGACAGAACATATGATCAGATACTAGAATGGACACTGGGTTCCATGAGCTATAATTGCAATGAAAGGGAAAGTGATTGCTAAAAGCATTCTGTCCTATGTTAATATCAGTCCGTCTCACTTAGAAGCATGAGCTCTCACACGGGCGCTGAGTCACAAACCTGTTCGTGAAGCCGCAGGCTACAAGATTCCTGCGCTGAATGACTCAACACACTATCTAGGCCGGCAATTTAAGCAAGATAACTGTAAAACTGGCCTCATAATAATACCTTTACCATAGGTTATAAACCTCGAAGAATATGTGCATTTATTTATTTATTCGTATCAGAAGCATTAATACTATATATGTATACATTTAAACTCTTACTGGATTAAATACAATGCAAAGTCACACTAAACAAACAAGAGTCTATACTACTTTTGCCCAGAAGTTAGCGACATCCAGTGCATTTTCTCTCGCCTGAAGCAAATCTTGTACTGTGCATGTTTGAGGGCACCTGCTGCACTGCAACAAATGAGACGTAGTCTGGATTACACCACATTCACACAATGAGGACTCGATGTCGAAACCCCACTTCTGCAGGTTACTTTTACATCTTGTCACGCCTGCCCGTAATCTGTTCAGAGATCTCCAGGTACTCCATTTCTCCATATGACCAGGTGGTAGTTCTTCACTAGGTGTCAGCCATTCTTCGGAGCGATTGCAGCTTGCACGCCATAGATGGATTCGGGATTGTTGAGGTGTCCCCTTAAGAGCCTCGGTAATTCTGAGGAAACTTTTCCTTGATTTGAGTCTCGAAGTAGCTGGCTTGTATCCATACAGAGGGTGAGCTTTAGATGTTACCACCTTCTTCTTCTCAATTCTTGCTGCAATCTATAAATCTGAATATAAACATGTAACTCTGTCTTTCATATCAAAGACGTTTAAAAGTTAGCAATGTCACTCATTGCTGGAGCTCTCTGCTCTAAAAGATAAAATACACTTCAGTAGTTGCTTGTATCAAATATCAAATAAACACGTGTCAACACACTTGACACTAACAAAATAATAATTGTGGAGCAAATACCACTCTGCTGGATCTGCTTAATGATACGTTGGGAACTGAGTTCGATACTAGACAACAACGAACATCCCTATTACTTATAAGGCCCACACTTGACCTGGATGGCTTCTGAGCTCATCTCAAAGGAATATAATGCAGTTACAAAACTGGTAATTACAGTCGATTACCCAAATGATACGACTACTCTAACGAAGTCAGGGGTGTAACATAGACTGGCTGCAAAAAGTGCAGTTAAAGAAACATAACTATGGCATCTGATTGCCATAACTAGAGTCTGCAAAGACTTGAAAAATCACCCCCAAATAGGGTTAAACAAAGTAGCCTCAAAATGACTACAGTCACGTTTAGCAATAGACAGAAATTGGCGTCCTACGACGTCCATCAAGCTGCACCAGGGTTGACCAAAACATCTAACCCAAGGGTGACTCACAATCACTGCAAATAAATGACATCTAATTAGACTATTTACATTCCCTACCTATGAAATGGCTGTCACTAAGTTCGGTTGGTTCACAAATTACACTAATATAACTATACCACCAGAAACTAGAACAAGGAAGGGTGTACAAAACTCACGATATGAAGGAGCCCGCACTTAGCTCTCTGTCCAACAACAAGGGTTGAACAAAACCACCTCTGGCTTTCAGGATTGGCATCGTCCTCATCAGAACTTCCATCTGGGCTCTTCCAAAGACCAGGGTTCGGTCTGTCCCTGTAGTTGACCTCGTGAATGGACAGGGCATGCCTAGGAAAGGCATCCTCGGTTCCTTCCTTCTCGTTCGATGTTCTAGAAGTTCCACAATCATGCTCGTCCCATCCGAGACATCTCCCTCATACCATAATGGTATTAGCCCATGGTCTCGGCCTCGAACATGGTGTTGAAAAAGTTGACCACGTGGGCGGTAGTATAAGACTTGTAGTAGTTCATATTATCACTTGAAAATTACAGTATTCGTCGTAGATATCACAGGCTTTAAATATAACTGGTAACACAGCCTTTACACTTTGTAGATATTGATAACTAGTGGCCATGCACTGTTCTGCGGTTCCACACGTGTACAGACGCCACTTTTTCAATCACTAGGCATCCGTGAAATGGGCGTCGTTTTATAATAGATAAATTCACCCTAGCAATTTCTATATAATGTACTTGTATTATCACACTTGTTCAAAACAATAATTTCACATTTACCTGTATATTTTAGCACCAGGCTCTCGGCCCTCCACAAACACGTGGGTGTAAAAATGTGTTGCTACAGAAATGTCGTAAATTTCACAATACTTGCCAAATAATCCACTTTACTGTTCGTGTTGATCACTGCACATCAACAACAGTGGTTCGTAGTATAATTGTGCTCGATGGCACTCGATAATGATTCCTCGCTGAAAAGTGGACTGTTTGCCACGTCTAACACGTCGGATATAATTACACGCCTACACAGGGCGGATTCTCCAGACGTAGTGCAATATAATTCACTATACAATTCGTGTTGATCACTGTATTTGTGCTCGATGGCACCTGATAATGGTTTCCACGCTAAACAGCGGATATTTGCCACGTCTAACACGACGGATATAATTACACGCCTACACAGGGCGGATTCTCCAGACGTAGTGCAAGGAACTGCGTTGCTCGTGGAAGCAAGTCGTCAAACTAAGTCGTTGGGCGACTACTTACATTCCCATTTGCGTATCTGCAATGATATTACCTTACCTTAAAGTGAAAAAACATTCTCCAAAATGTTTCAATAATACTGAATGACGAAGTGGAATATTCTGATTCTCGTAGAAAGATAAAATTGATTAATAAGACCTCAGATAAATAATTAGCAGACTTCACCAAAGTCAAAAGTGCGATTCTCCGCTACTTCAAAGAGAATTGTATAAGCTCTCAGCTTCTCGTAGCTTTCTGGGTGTGTTCAAAGGTACTACATCCCATCATAAATGTGCTGTCATGAAAAATATCACATGAACCTTAGCTCAGCGGGTTCAATACACCTTCGCAGGACTGTACTCAACTCACCAACGTTTTATCACAATCGGATGAATGGTATATGAACGCATACGGGACTTGGTTGAAACGATTCACGCGCTGTTGTTCATTAGTTGAATGTACTCGTGCGCTACCAATTGTAAAATGGATTTACTAAATCAGAAATCTTTGCAGGAGTGGAAACAATATTTCTCTAAAATTCATTGCAATCGAATGAATGGTATATGAAAAACATACGATTTTTAATCGATACGCGCGCCGTTACTCATTTGTTGAATCTACTCGTACACTACCTATTGAAAAAAAAAGGATTTACTAAGTCAGAAACCTTTCCTGGAGTGTGCACAACAATCCAACCAAAGATTCTTAGCAATCGGATGAATGGTATTTGAACGCTACGTGACTTTGTTTAAGCGATTCGGGTGCCGTCGATCATTTGTTGAATATACTTGTGCGATTCCTATTGTAAAGTGGATGTACTAAGCCAGAAACCTTCCCTGAAGTGTACACAACATCTCACCCATTTTTATCGCTATCGGACGAATGATATATGAACGCATACGGGGCTTTGTTGAAACGCTTCGCGCGTCTTCGCTCATTTGTTGAATCTACTTGTGCGCTAACTATTGTAACATGGACTTACTAAGCCTGAAACTTTCCCTGGAATGTACACAACAACTCACCCTTATTTAGTCGCTATCGGACGAATGGTGCATGAACGCATACGGGACTATATTGAAACACTTCGCGCGTCTTCGCTCATTCGTTTAATCTACTTGTGGGATACCTATTTTAAAGTGCATTTACTAACCCAGAAACATTCCCTGAAGTGTACACAACATTTCACCCAAGTTTCATCGCTATCAGACGAATAGTATGTGAACGCATAGGGGACTTTGTTGAAACGCTTCGCGCGTCGTCGCTCATTTGTTGAATCTACTCATGCCCTACCTATCGTAAAGTGGATTTGCTAAGCCAGAAACCTTGCCTGAAGTGTACACAACCTCTCACCCAAGTTTCGTCGCTATCGGACGAATGGTATGTGAACGCATACAGGACTTTGTTGAAACGCTTCGCGAGTCGTCGCTCATTTGTTGAATCTACTCGTGCGCTACCTATTGTTAAGAGGATTTACTAAGCCAGAAACCTTCCGTGATGTGTACACAACAACTCACCTAAGTTTAGTCGCTATCGGACGAATGATATATGAACGCATACGGGCCTATGTTGAAACGCTTCGCCCGTCGTCGCTCATTTGTTGAATCTACTCGTGCGCTACCTATTGTTAAGTGGGTTTACTAAGCCAGAAACCTTCCCTGAAGTGTACACATCATCTCACCCAAGTTTCATAGCTATCAGACGAATAGTATATGAACGCATACGGGACTTTCTTGAAACGCTTCGCGAGTCGTCGCTCATTTGTTGAATCTACTCGTGCGCTATCTATTATAACATGGCTTTACTAAGCCAGAAACCTTGCCTGTAGTGTACACAACCTTTCTCCCATGTTTCATCGATATCGGACGAATAGCATGTGAAGGCGTACGGGACTTTGTTGAAACGCTTCGCCCGTCGTCGCTCATTTGTTGAATCAACTCCTGCGCTACCAATTGTTAAGTGGATTTACTAAGCCAGAAACCTTACCTAAAGTGTACAGAACATGTCACCCAAGTTTCATCGCAATGGGATGAATGGCATATGAACGCATGTGGGACTTTCTTGAAACAAACGCACGCGGTTTTGTTGAAGCTACTCGCGCGCCATCTATTGTAAATTGGATTTACTACGCCTAGAACTTTTCCGGGACTGTGCACAACAACTCACCAAAATTTGATCGCAATCGGATGAATTGTATATGAACGCATCGCCATTACGCATTTATTTAAACTAATCTTGCGCTATCTATTTTGAAATGGATTAACTATGCCTATAAGCCTCCCGGAAGTGTTTACAACAACTCACCAAAATTTGATCGCAATCGGATGAATGGTTTATGAACGCATAAAAGACGAACACTGACGTTCCTTGTATATATATAAGAATAAGATAAGATATAGCCTCGCTTGTGACAACCAGCTACGTCACTTGCCGTTCTGTAGGCTGCATAAAGCTTCGAATTCCTTCTTAGAACATTGGGAGCGCGCTATTCAAATCCTCCGTTCAGAACTTAGCATATGGGCCTGTGCTCTCAAATCTGGACAACTGGATTTGGATGCAATAGGTGGCTCACAGAGATTGATCCCAGTACCAAGAATGAAAGTACTGGTTAAACGTAGTCCTGCCTAATGTTCTCTATCAAGTTTCGGCTATAAAATACTACTAATGATGTCTGCCCAGACAAACATTGTACAATAAGTGTTTTACGGAACTCGCGGTTACTCAGACATGGTTGGTCACTTTTCGACTTCCAATATGACAGGGGTAATTCGACTCCAATCCTGAGGAAGGATTATTAGGCTCCATAATTAAGGTCTTGAACCTCGGCCTGTCCATCACGTTCCTCCGTCTCCATGGTCTGTAGTTCTCGTCCTCCATTACAACGTTTGTCCTCAACAACTCTGTTGGACATTCCTCCTCCATGGCAGTTGTTTCTTCGGCGTTGACCTCACATTTGGGTTTCTCTCTCCATACTGGACCTCACGTGAGTAGAATATAATTTGACGAACACGTGGTCAATCGCACACGACACTGTGTGGTAAATTCACAGAAGTTACTGGTTTTAAAACTGTACAAAGTTGACAACACTACAGCTACACTAGTGCAGGTTCATACAAACATGGCCTTTATAAATTCCTGCCACTGATTTTAAAGATATTCAGGTGATATCTTACACACAGAATTTATCACTGGCAAACACTGAAAATCACACAAAATCACGTTCAACACATGGAAAAAGTACAAATCGTGACATGGCTAGTGATTGCGTTAACAGCATAGTTGAATAGTCTATAATAGTCAAACGTAGCCTCAATATTTTTGAGCGTGGCTGCAGATTGAAGTGAACCAGCTTGCACGGCGTGGTCACTTACACAAATTACAAGTCTTTCATGCGGTGAAATGTTGAAAATGTTAATTTCACGCATATTCAAATTTCCCTTTGGAAATATCGCAGCACTGGCCTTACGTGGCCGAAAAATATACTTTTCGTAGCTGTCGTCAGTTCACACAGCTCGATGGCTGTCGATAATATTCTTACAAAACGTATGATGTGCACTTGCAGAAAAACGTGGCTTCGTCTAATGACGGACAAATTGGACATACGCGTCTGGTCTCAACGGACTCTAAAAATGTTGTGTCGATCACAGGAACTGCTTCCTGGCTCCAAAGAAGGTGTAAGTCATTGAGCCTTTACTTACATGAACTCCGCATGTCTGCGGTGCTAATACCTTTACTGAAAATGTGATTTACCACTTACAAAGGTCTGGTAATGTGGTAAATATTGCAGAATGAAATATTTTACGTTCCCGAAATATACAGTAGCAAGATTGTCAGTAGATTATATTCAGGAAGAGAATAAACTATCCTCTCCAAAGTCAAAATGGCAATATCATCATGGGGATGTTTCAGAGTGTGTTCTACACCAGTATGCATCAAAGAGTAAGCATGCTCTTGGAGAAATATCGAAGACATGAGCACAGCGGGCTCAATACCAACTGTTGAAAATTATGCGCAGGTCTGCTAACCTACCGTAAACATTAACTGGAACATTGTAAGAACGATCGAATGTTACCGGGACTTTACTCCGTCCCTAAAATCAACTGTCAGAGTTTACTGTTTCGTCACTGGAGATTGTAAGAACGGGCCTATGCATTACTACTTGTGATAATACCGTCCTCTCCTGTAAAATCCAAATTCTATTGTATATTGGTCCCGCTTTAGTATCTCCGGACGAGGACTACTCGAGAGGGTGTTAACATCACAATGTTTACAATGGTAACATCTGACATTCTACTGGGCAGAACGTGGCTGTTAAAATTGTGATTGGCAGAGGCAGGTTTAAAAACGTTGAAAGGGTAACGGTTGGGTTGATGTCGGATTTAATTGGGATTATTGAAGTGTTTACATCGTAGGTTTTTGTGGCCGGTGTCTAGTTTATTGTCTAGAGTCTAGACTTACTGCGTCGTGTATCGGTGATTGTTTCCTGAAGTTTCGACAGTCATTGCAGCGGCCATTATCAGTATGAGTATGTACTCAAACTACCCGTTGGTTGTCAGTCAGGCACTGCTTGATCGGCCTTGACCTCTTGCTGCTTCCTGATTGGTCAGAGCCTCAGCCAGTCACGCGATAAGAGAACTCTCTGGGTATTGCTAAGTCTGTATCTGCCATCGCGATTGAAATTATTGGGATGCTTCAAGATTTCTAATGCCTCTTTTATTATCCGATTTGATATCCAGGAATTTTAGCAACACTTTCGGCCTTCTTAAATTCTATGGCGTGTCTTGTTACATCAGTATGTTCAACTATTTTTTTTGTCTCGAATGTGCCCTGATATCCTAATGGAAACGCGATATTTTGTATGTCCTATGTATATCACTCCAATGGAACAAGGTGCTTTGTAAACTTCTGCGTACTAGTTTTGGCTGCTCTATCTCAGTAGGGGGTACGACGGGTTTAAAATAGTGTCATGGCCGCCGCGAGAGTCCAAGTCGATATCTCGCGAACCCATTGTCGTATTTTAACAAATGAGGTGTCGTAAGACTCGGGCTGACGTCCTCTTTCCTATGTACGACTTGTTTTATGTTATTTAACATGAACATTTTTGTTTTTGAAAGTAGGCGATAGTTTTGAAGCCAAACATTGTAAAAAGTGTTATATAGCCTGAAAATAAATGTCTCTATGTGATTAAGTTATCATAATTTAAAAAAATCTGTGTTTTTTTGAAAACAGTCCAATTTTGAAATTCTTATATTTTGAAAACTAGGAAGTTTACAAAAACGTTTGTTTGACGTAAATGAAAGGTCCTTACACCCTCTACCTCAAAATAAATTTCAAGTCTCTAGGACGAAAATTGTGCAGTAGTGTGCCATCAGCGTTTCTGCTTACAGCCGCGTGCTTGCTTGAATACGTATGACTATGTTTGAAAAGGGTTAAGTGGAGGGGGAGGACTAGGGTTGAGTGAGGGGTCGTTTAGATGGTATTTTTCCCGCTCTATCGAATGGTAATGTTATGTTTTAAATTGTTTGAATTCGCAAACAAGATTTTGGGGTAAACAAGTGTTTTTTATGATTTTTGGTAATATCTCGGGAACCCATGAAGCTAGAACAAAAGTTGACATGTCACTATTTTTGTGGTGTTACCCTCTTGATGGTGATGCCTGTGTCGAGTAGGAGGGAAACCCCATTTTGGGGTAAAACCATGATTTTAGACTTTTTGTTATATCTCACGAACCTCTAATGTTACAGACGTGTACCAGGGGTCCTAGGACACGGGATAACGCCCTCTTTGAAATGTGATTGTTATTTTTCCAAAAAATATACAAAGGGCCTAACGTTGAAAAAATAAATTTAATTCTTTTAAACCTTTTTTATCTGTTTTTCAATTTTAAATGACAAGTGGTGGTACACAGAGAGATGGTCCCGCTGGGCATGTGTTCCAACGGGCCTGTCGGCAGCCACGGTGGTGGTATTCCTAATAGAACAATTGATATTTCGACAGTACGATGTATGACAGGGCGAGGGTTTGCTTTCCGATATTTCCTATGACAAAAGGACGCAGGCGAATAACCGAAAATGCGTAAAGCGTGCTAAGATTTGTTTTGCCCCTTAAAGAGTTTTTAACCTGTTACTAAACGGTGATGAGTGAATTGACAAATGATTATTTTATGATGGAGATGAAGTGAGCTTTTATAGTTGACAACAAGAAGTTGGCTATGTGTCGCTTCAAGGCAGACCAACAAAGAAAGAAATCAGCTCGAGCCTGGCTAGCTGGCTGACATAATGTTTATCGCGGTTTAGGAATGTGAGCGAAGCTGATAACACCGCTTGCTTGCGATAAGAGGTTCAACGAATTGTAAGACTGATAACAGAGCGAGTGAAAGACAGCAGCAGAGAGTTGCGGGAGGGGAGAGAGGAACAGAGAGAGAGATCATGGAATCACGTGATCACCCCTGAGCCTGGCAAGAGGGATAGAAGGGAGGAGAGGGGGGGGGAGTGGCTGGGTGACAGACACTTGAGGATGTAATAGCGCATAGTCTGTCATTACTCTGGTGATCTCTATAGTGTACACATAGGCTCTGTCTTACCTGTGTGAAAGTAATTGCATTTGTGTGCTTAACCCCAGTCGGCGACCATATTGGATACATTATATATTGAGAGGTAATTGTAACATTATCACTGTTTAGTTTCTTTTAATGGTAATGGATGTTTAAATTATTATTGATTTACAATTTTATTGATGGAATGTGACGTGAGAGGGTGGCGGAGGGAATAATGGATGCAGAATCTGATTCGAATATTTAGCAAGAGCGTGAATTGAGTACGCTATGGTGCTAAATAATGGTCTCAGAGGCACATCGGTCTTGTGTATTTTAGGTAGGCCGTAGATCGTTGGAGTTTTTGAGTGGCGAGTTTCTAGGGATTTCTAGTTCTCTTCGGCAATAGATGAATCCTTAATTAGCTGCGTCATCGTCTTCTCTATATTCTTTATTGTTCTCCTTGGAACGCTTTATAAGCTGGATATGATCTACGGGCCGGGCATGTTTGATGTCCTGAGAGGCCTCAGTTCTAATTTATTCTCCTTCGAAGGCTGTTAGATGACGGATAAAAGCGTCTAAGTCGCAGGTAATAACTTCCGTAGGATGACGTCTAGGCATGATGGCGAAATTAAGTAAATTGCTCTTGATGTAGGGTGTGGTAGTTTTGTGCAGAGGACTGAATTGATAACAAGATTAGGAAACATGAAATACTGCATTAAGAGCGTCTCAAGACTTATGACTCAAGCAAAAACAATATTATTGTATCCTTGTCACTTATCAATTTAGCCGCCTCTGTTAAATCTCACCCAATTAATCGGTAGATTAGGCTTATTTTCATGAATATTAGCGAAGGTCAAGTTGAGTTGCAAATGGTGGAGGAATGAGCACCTCGTCCGTTACGGCACCTGGCATGTAAAAATTCGAACGACTTTTAATCGGAGGATTTTGGTGGCTATGATACGATCCACATACACTCATGCTGTCAGAGCTATTAAACCAAAATCTCCGACAAGACACAACTGTATAATCTACAGGTGTGTCTTGTATATTTGTAAAATGTTCAGACTGTATGTTCAACATATTATTGATATGTGGAAACGAAGTCAGTTGCTGGTATTTCTTCAAGACAAGCTTTCTGGTATTGCCATTAATAAAAGTTGTCCCAATTATATTTACACTTCTTAGATCTCTGAGATTCTGTTATTCTTCTTCCGTGATAATCTGCCGCTCTTTAAACTGTTAGTATTAAATATTTCAGGCTGATATATCCAGATACATTGGATCCTGCTATAAGGAAGATTCACCGGTTTGGTCAGAAAGTAGGACAATATGCTAACAGTGCATCTAGAGGTAAATGTACTATCAAACAAGAATTGAAGTCATCTATTGCTAGTCATGTCGGTGAAAAGGCATATCCATGTAGCGTATGTGAATCCAAGTTTTCTCGGAGGGATGGTTTGAAGCGACACATGCTCGTCCATAGCGGCGAAAAGCCATACTCTTGTAGCGAATATGAATCCAAGTTTACACGGAGAGGTCATTTAAAATCACACATGCTCATCCATAGCGGCGAGAAGCCGCATACATGTAGCATATGTGAATCCAAGTTTTCTGACAAAAGAAATTTGAAGAGACATTTGCTCATCCATAGTGGCAGGAAGTCAATTTTATGTAGCGTATGTGAATCCAAGTTCTCCCAGAAGGGACATTTGAAAACACACATGCTCATCCATAGCGGCGAGAAACCCATTTCATGTAGCGTATGTGAATCGAAGTTTACCCGGAGAGGACAATTGAAAACACACATGCTTATCCATAGCGGCAAGAAACCGTACTCATGTAGCGTTTGTGAATCTAAGTTTTCCGAAAGAGGAAATTTGAAGACGCACATGCTCATCCATAGTGACGAAAAGCCCATTTCATGTACCGTATGTGATTCCAAATTTTCTTTGAGAGGACATTTGAAAACACACATGCTCATCCATAGCGGCAAGAAGCCATATCCATGTACCGTATGTGGATCCAAGTTTTCCGATAGAGGAAATTTGAAGAGACACATTCTCATCCATAGCAGTGAGAAGTCTTTCTCATGTAGCGTATGTGAATCTAAGTTTACTACGCGAGGAATTTGGAAGAAACATATGAGAGTCCATAGCGACGAAAAGCCATGGTCAATCTCCAAAAGAACATTATAATTGACTGAGTACAGTAAGATGTAATTTCTCTTCTTTTGGCCTTTCGGCTGCAATAAATTCTTATTATAGTCATGCAACGTTTGTGAATCTAAGTTTGTTATAGGAGGAAATTTGTACAAAAACATACTAGTCCATAACGGCGAGCGGTATCTTTGATGAGGCACATGCAAATCCATTGACTCACTTCCTAAACAATGGAGGCGAGAAAGCACTCGTATGTCGTAAACCCTAAAGGTCAAATTAGCTTAAATAATAACAATTTAGGACTTTATAAATAATGATGGCAAGAAGCGATAGTAATGTAGTACAGGGAGATTTTTCTGCTGGATCCCGGCGTGCGGCCAGTTACCAGTTACCTTCCACCAGCCAACCGAACTCGAATCGCAGATTGCGCGCGGGCAAAAATCCTAACATACTACATTAATTAATGGTATTTCCCCCCAGCAAATCGTGATAAAAGGACTTACCTCTTCGCAGAAGATACCGAATATGTTCTTCTTCAGCTGACAGACAGGCGTTGTATCGGGTAAATAAATTAGCGTTTACACGTTGAAGTTACCCTTCTGTTGTGTGGGATATCTGCTGCCGTATTGTGCTCTTATACGACGGCGTGGATGATGGCGTGATTTGAATTGAGCGCGCTGTGGCGATACCAATTTCGCGACAAGCTGTTGACTTGCCATGTTTTAATACTGGCGCGTGGTCTGAGTACCGCTAGGATATGACGGAGCACAATATACTTGTTTGTATTTAGATAAAGAAGAGGACGGTATTAGCACTTTGGAATTCTATTTGGCATTATTCTCCCGATTAATGTACAAAGTTTTAATTGATGTAAATAACCATCTAGCATCTTCCATGGTGGGAACCAATAGAAGTGAAGGCATCGCATTACGTAATGCAACTACAGCTATGATATATGACCTTGTGGCAGTATATAAGCCGGCTCCTAGTGTGTTGATCAGATGGTCAGTGGTGCTCACCTGTTGTTACGCTGTTACGTTATGCCGTGGTTATACTCCGCGAGGCTAGTCCTCTATAATAACATCTATACGTTACTCTGCCGGTGGGTTGGAAGGCTTAGTCTCTTCTTCATACCAATGCGTGGAAAATAAAGTGCCGTTGTGCTCCACGTACGTATTATTATTATTGTGTTTGTGAAAATTCATCATTATGGGAACACTGGATGAACTAATGGTATGTGAATATGGGCTTGCTTCACGCAAGTGACTGACAATAGACTGTCCGTAAACTTCCACCCAGCGCTCAATATTTATAAACTGGAATTGTGTCCAATTTGAACTAGAATTATGGCAACATGCGAAGTGATGGTGAGTGACCATGAGAGTTTGTTTTAAATCATGGAAATTTCGTGTCCGAATCAGATCATGCATATTTGAGACATTCTATAAAGTGGAGATTATTATTATTATCGAGCCCCGTAAGATCTCGCAGATCTTAATTGTGATAGTCAGTATATTTGGATATTTATAACTAGGGCTCGGATTTTTAGGTGTTTAAAATCGGGAAAATATTTATTTTTTATGTATTAAAAATACCGGAAATTGTGACAAAAGAGTAAAAATATTTAATTATAATTTAGTTTATTAATGTAAATATATACAGTATGCAGTACTCACGAATACATTTTATGCTATGTCTCACTGACTGCAGGGGCATTGCAATACACAACGAGATACATCCTCAGGTTGTCCATCACAAATGACCGACGATTATCGCGAAACGCTTCGTCTGTAGGCACGAAACTGCGGCAATATGTTTCTTGCCCTTGAGGTGTTGTGTAACTTGAGATCGCTGTTCAGCCTTGATTGCTTTCCCACATGGTTGGCAGAACAGAACGCCCCCATCAGAAGTAAATTTATTTTTAAATTCTGCAGCAGACTTGTAGTTGTTTTTACTTCAGGCATCGTAGAACTGCCTTACACTTCACAGTGCCAGAAATGAACTGCATGTGAGTGACACTGGTTCCAGGTAGCCGGGTGCAATATGGTTATGGACAAGGAAATCACCGGCTTCTACAGTGAGTGGAACGGGTCGACAAGTTAAGAATAGCACAGTTGCAAGCTGACATACGTTTTGCATGAAGATTAGATAGCTCACAGGTTGAAGTAACACAGAACAAAAATGCAAAAACTGAACGAACTAGCATACTGATTTAAAAAAATGTAAATATTATGTATTTGTATGTGCTAATAAGTGAAATGCAGGAATTTATATATTTATAGGAACATTCTTGAAATATGTATTTACATAAAAATACATGTATTTACCTAAAAATCCGAGCCCTATTTATAACTGTGGGCTACAATATCGGAATGCCGAGTGTGCGTTTGTGGAGGAGTTCGGAACGACCCCATAAGATGGTGACGTCACTACCCCACTGTTCCAACATGACGGTCGGCTAGAGAGGCACTATGTGAGGCGAGTGATACCAGGATTGCCGGATGGGGACCCAACGCCTGTTATGGGCATATTTCTGTGGACGAGAAGGCAGCGTGAGGCAAACGCTGGGATACGACTCTTTCCTAGTGTGCAGCCATCACGGGTCCGTGGTGCCATGGTTCGATCCGCACCGAGGGATGATCCACCGCCAAAGAACATCTAAGGTAGAAGCCTTCCGGCTCAGGTAGATGTTACTCTTGGGCCATGAATTTCCATAATTTCCGCTAAATCTATTCACTTCCCTAATTGTTATTAATCTTCGTTCTTTTATAGTTGGTTGCATATTATGCTAGGCGAATACTTTGATTTGTTGCTTAGACTTGTAGGTGAGGTGGATCCTCAACATTTTCACTCTTCATTATATAAATATAATCTGGGATGTCCTACTCCATTTACATAAAAGGCAGCAGGATTATAACACACTGGCAGCATTTGCACTATTTTTGACTACCATAAAATTATTTTCTAATAATAATAATAAAATATCTACAAATTCATATTGGAAGAACACTGAATTTTGATAAATAATAATAAATGTAATATTCCAAGAAGAAAAAATAGTTGATAAATATTACAAATTGTTGAATTGTTTAAAAGTATGGGATCTTATGATCTTCAGATAGTATTGGAAATTCTTGAAACGAAGCCTAATGATTCTGTTTCCATGTGGAAACGTGTCAATGCACTTATGTGTTTTCTGAATTTAGTTCAGGTAATTTGAGATTTTGATCCTCCGATGAATGTGATTCATGCGGGAGTGATATCATGTCCCATAATGATACTAATTACTTCGATAATAAAATGGGATTCATTAGGGAGTGATATCCTGTCCCATAGTGATAATATTGCTTGGAATGTCAGTCCAAGTACATAGAATTCCCAAGAAATACACTATTTCAGGGTCATTAATTTGTTAAGAATATAATGACGTCACGTCAACTGTTCTGCCGATTCTTGTGACGGCTGGTGTAGAATTAATATTCAGTGATACATGTCCTCTAAATAAATCAGTGTAGTTATGGGAATTATAACCAGATATCACAGGCCACATTAGGAGAAGCCTACAGTTATTATTGTTACTATTTTCTCGTTGAGATAAATAAATCCTTTAGTGTCAAGCTTATGCAATGCTGTGCTATTAAGTGCTCCTCTGAATTGTGTGTTACAATGCCACCATAATTTCGTCATAACTGAGTAGTGAAATGCGGATGTGAAATATCGTCAAGATTTTTGTAAATAATTATTGTAAATAAAATGTAAATGAATATAGGACAATATTTTGAACTGAAACCAATTAAATTTGATTTAGGTATTTTTTGTGTGTGTCGTGAGTGATCATATAAGATTATGCAATCTCGCCTGAAAAGGGTAAAAGAATAATGTGTATTTTGAATATTAAACATAGTCAATCCCACGAACTATTACGAAGAGACTATGAATTTTCTAGATCTGAGATGCATAATCGAGAAGGGAAGTGTTTATTAATCTTGTTGTTGCCATTAGGCAATGTCTTGTGAAATACATTTTTGGTGAATTGGTTTTTATCTTAATATGTGTTCTCACTTTCTTTTGTGGTGTGAAGTCTTTCCTTATCCTTACCGGGAAGCATGGGTGTAGTGTGCAGTAATTACATAGCCCGGCCCAGGACGCCCTGAGATAAATCTCGTGCTGACACTGTGCTCATGTTGCCTCACATGTGGTCACCTGTCCATCCCAGGTGGACAAACGAGCACAGTATATTGTTCTTCAGCTCCACTAGAGTACGGGAAATTGATTTGTACACTTCGTATTTTAAGGGGAGTACATAACAAAATTATGATAATTGTTGTTTTAAGGGGCCTATCATCTAGGTTATCGGCCCAAGGGGAGTACGTACGTCCTATACCTACAGTGTTTAATTTACAAATATTGATGACCCACTATCTCAGAACCTTTGACTAATAGATATCTGAAATTTTTGGGAGGAATAGTATCTCGCTCCTTTTCTGATTACTGAACATGAATCAGAATATTCAAACATTTAATTAGTTATAATTTTATAGCCTACTTTCAATTTTTGCAAAAAACATTAATTAATTAAAATGTTATAATAATTATGATGAAATCCATTGCTGAATGGAAGGGGAATAAATAGTCAGGTGTGACTTAGAGTAATTACAGATTTACAAGATATCGAACTAGATAGCGATAATGTATTATCAGGAAACGTGCACTTCTAGACACGAGCACGTATAATTTGAGTAATGATCTCTATTATCGGATTTCTGAATGTTATTGCAATGCTAATAGCTACATAATCATCCCTTTGATGAATTCTGGGATCAGTGTTGAATGAATTTGATATTTTTGCTTGTTCTCACAAGAGATTATTGGATCCGAGGGACACCAGATATCTATGATATATAAGATAATTGTTGTTTTAAGGGGCCTAACATCTAGGTTATATATATATATATATATATATACCACGAAACCACAATTGAATTAAATAAATTAGTATTCCACAGAACACTCTGAGAGGTGTTGGAACAAATTGTATGTAAGAGGCGCCTAGAATCAAAACCCGCCAAATCCATATTTTATGAAAATTGAGATATGCATTGTTTCATATAGCTTTTGCTGCGCTGAATTCATTAAAACTATTATTTTGTTACAAAACCCGCTACATCCTACTGTAAAACGAAGTCAAAGTTGAGGCTTAGTTGCAATATCCGCCAAGTCCAACGACAGTTTCGCCATTTTTGGTCACAAAACCCGCCACATCCACATCAGCCAATAGGAGCACCCAGATCCGCCATCTTACCTTCCATGATGCTTTGCGAAGTGTGTACTCTTTACCTACGTGCATTAGTCGGAGAATGTACCCCTGCCTGACGTGATTAGAATGGTTTATGTTGTTGTACTTTCGGATAATAATTTGTTTTGGATAATCTTGACAAAGAACGAGAAGAACAATAACATTCTGGTCTGGGTGATGTTTTCCACAGAACTGACATTTGCGTACACAAACAAGTCACGAAACCTGATTTGGATATGACTCACGTAAAGCCAGCAGCCATAAACAGAGGGATTGTCCTTCAGGCACAAGAAGTAAAAGATGTTACGAGACTGTTTCGAAGCATTCTGGAGAAAGATGGAGGGAAAATGTAGAGCTGTAGTTTTATTGCAATCTGCAAAGTCGTGGCGAACACGAAGCGAATGATGATGATTGAGAAACTACTATTGAGGATGAGGTAGAAACAGAAATTGTGTAGCTATAACTTCCAGTAAATAATGTGATTTAATAGTTGAATGACGATAGTTTTGTCTCTAAAGGCCTGGACCATAGTAATTGAATATTAATTTAATTTGACGCTTTTCCTTATTATTGTTCAGTACTGTAGGCTACAGTATTGTCGGCCCAGTGGTGTTGGGGTAGCGCGCCTGCCTCTCACCCGGAGGCCCCGGGTTCGATTCCCGGCTCCGTCAGGGGATTTTGGAAACTGACGTGAGGGCCGGAACGGAGTGCACTCAGCCTCGTGAGGACAATTGAGTAACTAAAAGTGAGGCAGCGCCCCGATCACGAAAAACAAGATTAACGGCCGAGGGGACCCGATGCGCTGGTCATGCAGCACCCCAATATCTGCAGTCCAAATGGCTGGGGATTAGACCCTTCACGGGCTGCAGTGCCAGGGGTTATTTACTATACAGTATTATTACCCTTTCAGGAATTGATTGCCGGCGGTGGAGATGGGAACTATATGTAATTTTGTCACACGTCACCTTCCTTCGTTGACAGGTACAGTTGCGCCTGTAGGATATGACTCAGCTCCAGTTTAGGATTTAACTGTCCATGGTGACATGAGCTCCTGTGACGCTTATCTGACGCAATGCAGAGTGACTTATGTGCAGATTGCACTCTGTCATCGCTGTGTCCTCCGCTTCGCCCCGCAGAGCTCATGCTACAATAAACATAAACGCTGGCACAGCCACACTCAGCGGCAATCAAATCTTGAATGGGTAATATGAGTTTTATTCTTTTTCTGTTTATTCTAATAAAACACAACCGCACCTTAAAACAACAATAACAACAACAACAACAAAAGACAAAAATTATACGATTTTTGTTTATAACCTATATTTAGTTAACTTTCATTCAAATATTAATTTCTGAATAAAGCTTACGCAGTTTCTACAATCTCTTCGCAACTTCAATTATTGTATTAGGGCTCTTTGGTATCAAAACCTGCCAAATCCAAATCTTAGTAACAAACCCCGACAAATCCGAATTATTGCTTTATATTTTTCTACATACATTTTTAACTATATCGGGGATCAGCTTCGTACTTCGTCACAATTTTAAAAATTATTCATTCATTTTTAGTGAGAAAAGTATTTCGTTTTGGGTATTGGTTCGTTTGTGACAGTTTTTGCCACTTTGCCGAAAATGTGAAGGAATGGATTTGGCGGGTTTTGATTCTAGGCACCTCGCTATGTGTATAAATTATTTTTCAGGGTCATTATTAACATGTATATCAGGGGAAATCACCTACTGACCGAAACAATTCTGATATTCGATCCAATAAGAGTTTGTGTGGATCTATATTTTTAGCCTATTTTCATTTATGTAAAAATAGGCTTACGAGATCACCTTTTCTCCGTGTGTCTCTGTGTGTGTGTGCCTGTGTGTGTGTGATGGTGTGTATCCCCCCCAATAATTTCTAAACGGCTGGAGCGATTGCAATGAAACTCGGTAAGTTCATAGCACTATTCCGGACCACCCCGACCGCGCCCTTTAAATTTTGTTACGTCTCACGAATCCAACATGGCGACTGTGCGAAATATTTCACCAGCATTCGATATCTACGAAACTATTACCGATATCACCATGGAATATTTCACGGGGATAAAGGGAACTAATAGAAGTTCACCTATGTGATTTTTGAAAACCTGACAACTACAAAACCAACAAGGTGGCCAAGCAAAGTAGCGACTTTTAAATAGACGCTTCTCACGATTTAACCAACCAAACGCAATGAAACTTGGTACAGTATATGTTGATACACATCGTAATGCACCGACATCTAACTTCGGGCAATTGTTAACATAACCTCAAGATGGCGGCTGTGCGAAATATTTCACCGGCATTCGATATCTCTAAAACCATTTGCGGTATAAAACTGAAATTTTGTACGGCGATGAAGGGCGTCGCTGGAAGTTCATCTATAAGACTTCCAAAACCGGTTAACTCTAAAATGAATATGGCAGCCAAGCGAAGTTGAAAATTTTAAATAGACCTTCCTCGCGATTTGATGATCCAAACGCAATGAAACAAGGAGCAGGAAATGTTTATACACATTGTAGTGCACTGGTATCTAATTTAGTTCAATTGTTTACATAACCTCAAGATGTTGGCTTTGGGAATTTTAAAATTAAGTGTTTATTTCTTGTGTCGTATCATGCGATCGATGTGAAAGTTTGAATAATGAACCTACGCAAAAATTTTCCATTAATGGTATATGACTCTATGGCCTATACATTTAACAATCCAACATGGCGACCATCCGAAATATTTAGACGGCTCTGAATATCTCCGAATCTATTATAGAAATCAAACTGAATTTCTTTAAGTTCATAGGGGCTATGCACATAAGTTCACCTATAGGACTTCCAATAACCCGGTGATCACTAATCCAACATGGCGGCGACGCGAAGTATAAGTATTCACATGGTCGTTTCTCCTAATTTAACCATCCGAGTGCAGTGATACATGGTACAGTAAATCCTTCTACAAATGTTAGTCCACTGGCATCTATTTCTTTTTCATTTGTTTCCATAACCACAAGATGGCAGCAGTGCGAAATTTTAAAATCTCGTTTTTACATCTTGGGTACTAATCATGCGATTGAAATTTGAATAGCCTACTGCACGTACACAATACTCTTCATGTAACAGTACATAACTCTAAGACCTACAGATATAAAAATCCAACATGGCGATCATCCGCAATATTTAGCCGGTTCTCAATATCTGCGAATCTATTACAGCAATCAAACTGAACTTTTGTATGTTGATAGAGGCAATTAACATAAATAAGATATATGAAAATAGGCTGTATACTTATTCACGGAACTGCTTTTTTAAGGGATTTCACAACCCATTCTTATGTGTGTTGGATTTGATCATCATTTTCGGTGATTTATTCTTGACCTTGTCAAGCCTATTAACGTTCATCGGATTATTATCTGAAGACATAGTACTCCGCTATGCCATTTTGTGAATAAATATTTTCAGTTCGAATTTTAATTCGACATTGTGGTGATTGATAGAAGTGAGTGGAGTTCACGTTAAGAAAGCCATTGCGGGATATTTCTAGGTGTTTCTACGCCTGAGATTACACTCTTGTGTAGATCTCGTGTTCTTTGAGCTGTTGCTTTTTAGCGGTTAGCCATGGATTTCCTTAACGTTGCCTGGTTAAGTTACCCTGTGCCCTATTATCCCCGTCTCTTGTTGGTAGTATCTGGTGGGTTTTAGCCGGGATATTCCAGGTTCTACGATCCAGTGATCTTCGTGGGATTTCAACAAGACGATGGTAGGCAATTTCGGGTACAGTACATAGGTAGAACTAGCAAAGGGCACCTCAGTGTCATATTTTATATCGCCGCCATCCTGACGGAAACATAACGGCGGCCACCCAAATGTTCAAAGCTTAAATCAAATTACGACAAACCTAGGTTGGTTGGTTGGTTCCTCAGTTTAGGGGCTGCGACAACGCGGTCATGTAGCCCCGTGTACTTTGGGTGTGTGTAGAATCTGTCTGATAACCGGTGTTAATTGTGATGGCTGTATTAGTGTGTGTTGTTTTTAGTCAATTTTCTATTTTGAAAAAAAAAATAGCCTTATGAGATCACCTTTTTTCCGTGCGTGGGTGTGCGCGTGTGTGTGTGTGTGTGTGAGGAGTGTGTGTGTTTGTCCACTAATGACTTCTAAATAGCTGGAGCTATTTCAATGAAACTCGGTAAGTTCATAGCACTATTCCAGACGACCCCGACCGTGCCCTTCAAATTTTGTTACGTCTCACAAATCCAACATGGCGGCTGTGCGAAATATTTCACCAGCATTCAATATCTCCGAAACTATTCCCGACTTCACCCTGGAATTTTTTACGGTGATAAAGGGAACTACTAGAAGTTCACCTATGTGACCTTTGAAAAACTGGTAACTACAAAACCAACATGGCGGCCACGCGAATTTGCGACTTTTAAATAGACGTTTCTCGCGATTTAACGAACCAAATGCAATAAAACTTGGTACAGTATATGTTTATACACATTGTAATGACCCGACATCTAAATTGGTTCAATTGTTTACATAACCACAAGATGGCGGATGTGCGAAATATTTCACCGGCATTCTATATCTCTGAAACTATTAGCGGTATCACCCTGAAATTTTGTACGGAGATAAAGGGCACCACTGGAAGTTCATCTATAAGACTTTCAAAAACCGGTTAACTACAAAACGAGCATGGCGGCCAAACAAATTTGAAAATTTTAAATAGACCTTTTCGCTATTTAATTTTCCAACCGCAATGAAATCTGATACAGGAAATGTTTATAAACATTGTAATACACTGGTATCTAATTTAGTTCAATTGTTTATATAACCTCAAGATGTTGGCTTTGGGAATTTTAAAATTAAGTTTTTATTTCTTGTGTCGTATCATGCGATCGATGTGAAACTTTGAATAATGAACCTACGCAAAAATTTTCCATTAATGGTATATGACTCTATGGCCTATACATTTAACAATCCAACATGGCGACCATCCGAAATATTTAGACGGCTCTGAATATCTCCGAATCTATTATAGAAATCAAACTGAATTTCTTTAAGTTCATAGGGGCTATGAACTTAAGTTCACCTATAGGACTTTAAATAACCTGGTGATCACAAATCCAACATGGCGGCGACGCGAAGTATAAATATTCACACGGACGTTTCTTGCCATTTAACCGTCCGAGTGCAGTGAAACTTGGTACAGTAAATCCTTATACGAATGTTAATCAACTGGCATCTAATTTATTTCAATTGTTTCCATAACCTCAAGATGGCAGCTGTGCGAATTTTTAAAATCTCCTTGTTACTTCTTGTGTCCTAATCATGTGATTGAAGTTTGAATGCTACACGTACGCAAGAATCTTCATGATACAGTACATAACTCTAGGACCTACATACATAAAATCCAACATGGCGACCATCCGAAATATTTAGTCGGTTCTCAATATCTCCGAATCTATTACAGCAATCAAAACGAAATTTTGTATGTAGATAGAGGCAATTAACAAAAGTAGGATACATGAAAATAGGCTGTATAGTTTATCATCTTGGGTTACAGGATTGAGCCGCGTCGGATATCGGTTATTATTTCCCGACGTTTCGGCTGACATTGCAGCAGCCTTAATCATGGGTAGGTACGAGTTGGTGTCCGTACTCAAACTAATGGTTGTTGCCAGTCGGATGTGCTTGCGTGCCCTGCATTTACGTCACGCTGCTCGCTGATTGGTCCCTGCCCCTGGCAGTCGCGCGCTAGTAGAACTTTCCAGATGTTGCTGAGTTTGAACCCATCTTCGCGATTGAAATTATTGGGATGCTCCACGACCTCTATTGCCTCTCTAATTAATCTGTCTTGGTATCCGGGATTTTTTGCAACAGTTTCGGCCTTATCAAATTCGATGGCGTGTCTCGTGACATCAGCGTGTTCAGCTATTGCAGATCTGTAGTTTATCTGTTTCATGTCCCGAATGTGCTCTGAAATCCTAATGGAAACGCGTCTTTTTGTTTGCCCTATGTAAACCTGTCCACAGGTTTGTAAACTCCTGCGTCCTGGTTTGGCAGCTTTATCTCGTTTGATTTACGCACCACTTGTGTCAGCTTGTTTATAGGATGCATCACAGTAGTAACATCGTGTTTCTTGAGCAGCCTGGCGATTCTGTCTGTCAACCCCTGTACGTACGGCAGAAAGGCTTTATGGTGGGGCCTATCTTTGTTCTTTTTGCCAGTTCTTCGGCTTTGTTCTACCTTCCGTGTGGCCCTATGTATTTGTCCTTTGCTGTAGCCATTAGCAAGGAGCGTGTTCCAAACATGTTTCTATTCTTCATTCACGCTATCCTTATCACAAATGTGGTTGGCTCTGGTGAGGAGTGTTCTAGCTACCATTTTTTTCTGCGATGGAGGATGACTTAGGTTAGCATGTAGGTACCGATCTGTGTGAGTGTCTTTCCTATAGACCCTGTGTCCGAGTGTGTTATCTGTTCGTTTATAGAGCAGAACGTCTAAGAAGGCCAGCTGATTATTTTCTTCTACTTCCATTGTGAAGTTGGTGCTCGGATGTCTGGAGCACATGAAGTCTAGAAAGTCCTGAAGTGTGGTGCGTCCATGTTCCCATATCAAAAAGACGTCGTCTACGTATCTGAACCAACACTTAGGCTTCAATGGGCTCTCCTTGATCGCTTCTTCGAAGTTAGCCATAAACACGTTAGCCAGTTGTGGAGAGAGGGAGGAACCCATGGCTGCTCCCTCCGTTGGAACACGCTCCTAGCTAATGGCTACAGCAAAGGACAAATAAATAGGGCCACACGGAAGGTAGAACAAAGCCGAAGAACTGGCAAAAAGAACAAAGATAGGCCCCACCATAAGCCTTTCTGCCGTACGTACAGGGGTTGACAGATAGAATCGCCAGGCTGCTCAAGAAACACGATGTTACTACTGTGATGCATCCTATAAACAAGCTGACACAAGTGGTGCGTAAATCAAACGAGATAAAGCTGCCAAACCAGGATGCAGGAGTTTACAAAGTGCCTTGCTCCTGTGGACAGGTTTACATAGGGCAAACAAAAAGACGCGTTTCCATTAGGATTTCAGAGCACATTCGGGACACGAAACAGATAAACTACAGATCTGCAATAGCTGAACATGCTGATGTCTCGAGACACGCCATCGAATTTGATAAGGCCGAAACTGTTGCTAAAATTCCCGGATACCAAAACAGGTTAATTAGAGAGGCAATAGAGGTCGTGAAGCATCCCAATAATTTCAATCGCGAAGATGGGTTCAAACTCAGCAACATCTGGAAAGTTCTACTAGCGCGCGACTGCCAGGGTCGGGGACCAATCAGCGAGCAGCGTGACGTAAATGCAGGGCAAGCAAGCACATCCGGCTGGCAACAACCGTTAGTTTGAGTACGGTCACCAACTCGTACCTACCCTTGATTAAGGCTGCTGCAATGTCAGCCGAAACGTCGGGAAATAATAACCGATATCCGACGCGGCTCAATCCTGTAAGCCAAGATGATAAACTTGACACCGGCCGCGAAAGCCTACGATCTAAAAGACTGTATAGCTCTTCACGGAACTACTTGTTTAATTTAAGTACAGACTGCTACTAAGATATTTTCAATTAGTTCCTACTTTTGCCGCCAAGCGCCACCGTCAACGACTACTAGGCCAAGTTCAGAACTTAGCTACTAGACGCCACCTCAGTCGTTTCTTGGCAACGAACGTAGAAAACTAAGAGCATTGTTTACATTCTTAACCTATCCAATTTAGCTTCACACAGGTGTAATTAGTGAAAGGTTCTTTAACATGCCATAAATCTATGACATGGAACCGCCGGCTTTACTTCCCCTCCGAAGGAAGGCATACTGAGGGTTTTTGAACGCTCTTAAAAAAATCGATCTCTTCCAAATTTTGCAACAACATATATTTATATGGCGAGGACCTTAAGACTAAACTACAAGGTCATCAGCCCAATAGTTTCCAGATGGCGGCCATGTATGTGAGCAAATCGATTCCCCCTATCAATGTAAACATGGTGAAACCGAATTGAACGAAATTTGGTACAGAGGTAACTCAAGCAAAGGACACATCCGTTTCATGATTTATATCACCGCCATCTTGACGAAAACGTAATGGAGACCACCCAAATGTTAAAACCTTAAATCAAATTACGCCCAACCTTATGTTCTGATCTCTACCAAATTTTGCAACATTAAACCTAATGGCGGCCACCCAAATGTTAAAAGCTTAAATCAAATTACGACCAACCTAATAATCTGATCTGTACCAAATTTTGCAACAAAATACATAAGAGTGGGGAGCAAAATTTGACCAAACTACAAGATCATCAGCCCAATAGTTTGCGGATGGCGGCCATATATGTGTGCAAATCGATTCCTCCTATCAATTCAAACACGATGAAACCGAATTGAACGATATTTGTTACAGAGGTAGCACTAGCAAAGCGCACCTCAGTGTCATGTTTTATATCGCCGCCATATTGACGGAAACGTAATGGCGGCCACCCTAATGTTCAAAGATTAAATCAATTTACGACTAACCTAATCATCCGATCTCTACCAAATTTTGCAACAACATATATTCATATCACGAGCGTCTTTTGAGTAAACTACATGGTCATCAGCTCAATAGTTTGCAGATGACGGCCATGTATGTGTGCAAATCGATTCCCCATATCAATTCAAACACGGTGAAACCGAATTGAAAGAAATTTGGTACAGAGATAGCACTATCAATCGGCACTCTAGTGTCATGTTTTATATCGCCACCATCTGGACGAAAACGCAATGGTGGCCATCCAAATGTTAAAAGCTTGAATCAAATTACGTCCAACCTAATAATCTGATCTCTTCCAAATTTTGCAACATTATACCCTCTATATATAAAGAATCTTTTGACCGAACTACAAGGTCATCAGCTTAATAATTTGCGGATGACGGCCATGTACGTGTGCAAATTGAATCCCCCTATCTTCAAACACGTTGAAACTTAATTAAACGAAATTTGGTACAGAGGTAGCACTAGCAAAGGGCACCTCAGTGTCATGTTTTATATCGCCGCCATCTTGACGGAAACGGAATGGCGTCTACGCAGATGTTAAAATCTTAAATCAAATAACGACAAACCTAATCATTTGTTCTCTACCAAATTTTGCAACAACATACCTTTTTGTGGGAAGCATATTTTAACTGACTTACAAGGTCATCAGCCCAATAGTTTGCAGATAGCAGCCATGTATGTTTGAAAATCGGTTTCCCATATCAATTCAAACACGGTGAAACAACAGAGATAGCACTAGCAAAGGGCACCTCATATTCATGTTTAATATCCGTACAGCACGTTGTATTTCAACAAGCAACTACAATTTAATTTATACTCCTTGAAAAGGACAAAGAGTTATAACAATACCCATGCACTTAGGAGATAGTAGGCAGTATGTTCTTTACTGAACATCTTGTTTTAATTTATGTTCATTTTTTTCTTTTAAAAGGTAATGTTTTCTTCTGTAAATAAGAAACCGTTTGAAGTAGAAATGTTTTGGTGTTTCAATAGCTGCAGTATACTAAGAGGTAACACTTTGTAAATTATGGTATACACGTCTGCAATGGTTCCGGAGATAACGGGTCAAATGTAAAATGAAAGGTGATTTTGGGGAAATCTAGTTCAAAGATTGACATGATGACAACTCACATATGGAGGCAAGGAACAGTCAATCCTTTCTTTATGCACCTCATTCCTTAATATAATCTAATATTACTATCAAACAAATCATTTTTGCATTTTCGAAAAGTCCAAAACGACTTGCAAAATTTGCAATCTCCTCTGTATTACCCATTTGTTAGCAACTCCAGTCCTTGCAGAGATGCCAATTTGCCCTCTACAAACATTACTTGACACAACAACTTGTAAATCTTGTCCTAGGACACTCGAATCTAACTGTGAATTTAATTAAGGGGCTTGGGACTGCTTGGTCATCAGCCCTATGTAGTTGGGTGTGTGTTGAATTTTTCTGATAACCGGTATTTGTGGGATAACTGTAGTTATGTGTGTAGCTGTATTAGTGACAGGGTGCCCCAGGACTTGAAATAAAGTTCTATCTCGGCATTTGCCTGGAGAGAGTGTGGAAAACCTCACTCAAGATAACTACTGTCAGCACAGGGATTCAAACCTACGATCTCCGGATGTGCTGCAGGTGCTCACGTGGTCGTGGTGCACGATTTAACGAGAACCGCTAAGCCAAGGGACTCAAATATAATAAAACATAACCTAAACAATTTTCATGTTGTTCTTTATGAATAAATAAGTACCCTTGTTTACTCTTCGAAACACTAGTGGGCGTGTTCGTATCGTCTATCTGTATTAAAAATGGAATTGTTTACGTTAGTTTCGGGATTAGCATTGGATTCATATCCAGTTACATGGTAATTTCCATGGAAACGTCCTCTAGATTGAACATTTCCAGAGATACAGATATTTAAGGAACTGAATGAATTTACATTTGTACTAATAACTTTGAAATAATAAAAAATACACATCCAATTGGAATTTTTCAACAAATAATGCATCAAATGATCCAGGAGCGATCAGATATTATTAAGAGATAATAAACGGAATATGTCACTTTTTGACACATTTCACCATACGTACTCCCCATAAAATACCACACAATTAAACATCAAATGGGCTTGGGTCCATGCTTCGATTAATTTTAGTAAACGCGCTAGGTGGGACAGGAGTAGCTACATAATGCAACGCTGTAACTTTCAAAGATTTAGAATTCAAGTGTTGAGGAATATTGGCCATTGTCATTCGTCAGCTGAGAATCTAGGCCTTAGTTTTATTTTCTGCATTTCGTTGGAGCTCACCCAATTATTCCGGCTGCCTGGAGTGGCAAGCCAATCTTTCAAGTACAGGCAACGACAGATACAGACCAGAAAGTGTGCTTGCTGCAACAGTTACGAACAGTTGGGAACGGTTAGTTGTTATCTAGCGACACACAAGTTTGGCTGCGAGGTTCACCACACTGCAACAACAAAAATCATTTGCTGTAATTTGATTAACAACGAGTCTGGTGTTACTCACAGAGCATTTCAACAGGAGTTTCCTGTTGTTAAAGTACTCGTCAATACTACTGAAGACATTTCATTACAAGTTATCTTATTTTCTTGAAATTGATATCACTGATTCCAAGAATATAAACTAGTGGATTTTTGCCAAAAAAAATGTTTTTTTTTGTCAAGATTAATCACACATGATATGCATTTTTAAGACTGGATATCTTCGCTCTTTTTCAACTTAATCGAGTCATTGTTGCAAATTGATCTGCTGTATGTTTAGAATCGTTTTTGCATCATTGATTGAGGTAAATATATTAGCTTTGTTTTACAATTTACGTTATTTTGATTGATAAAATAAATTAATTGTGGGGGGCGCGACCCCTAAATTTCAATTTAACAGCATCATTGTGCTTTACAACATAGCTGCATTATTTGTCTATATTTTAGTTTTTAAATGAAACTAATATCTGCATTCTAAGTGGACATTTTAACTGCCCAAGTCAAGACAAATATTGAAAAAATTAAGTGAGAGAAAACGTAACTTAGAGTTGAGGTACACATTTGGAGTAAACAGTCTTATTTTTCTACTCCTAAAAACTGCCTGTTTTTGGATTTTAGGTCAAACTCGTCCATTCCCCGACCCGTGAGTATCTCCTACATTGTTTTAGTTCTGGAGTAGACTGTTTCAAAGCCAGATTAATGTGTGCTTTTTCTGCTGCACCTATGCTTCAAAGTGACAGCTGCTGAAAAGCGTGCACACCGATCATTAAAGTGAATATAAATGAGCTAAACAACAATAAAAAAAATAGTATAAACTATATATTTCTGGAAGCTAGAGAGGACATACTTTCGAATGAGACATAAAAAAAACTAACATTTTCTTAAAAATGACTAATGAAGGGTCGATGAATACCTTCAGATGCCTTCGAATCTGCAGTTCAGAAGGTTGTGACGAATTTCAGGTCTACAGCGTCAGTTTCAAATGAAATAATTAAACGGAGACGTCACGTTTTGACAGGAGAGAAATTAGGGGACATTACTGCTTGATTATTATGGTCAGTGAGAAAATCTTTGCGAAACTAAGCCAACGTGCCATATTCAACAGCTCAGAGGGTTACAAAACTAATTAAGTATCGACCGTACAATATTACTCAGGTCCAAACCTTAAGTCAGAGAGATCAAGTGACAAGAGCCAACTACAGTAATTGTCTCTTCCAGTCCGTGCACGACGGATCCACAGTTAGTGTTTTTCAGTGACGAGGCGTGGTTATATTTTATTTTATTTACATGGACGTGTGAACTCACAAAACAATCGATACTGGTCACCTGTGAATCTTAGACTGAACCAGCAAATCCCCTGCATGACCAAAAAATCGGTAAGTGTTAAGCAGTAACCGCAAAAAGAATTGTGGGCGCAATTTCTTTTCCGTGAAACTGTTAAGTCTTCTCGATAAG
Source organism: Meconema thalassinum (assembly GCA_946902985.2). Classification (NCBI taxonomy): domain Eukaryota; kingdom Metazoa; phylum Arthropoda; class Insecta; order Orthoptera; family Tettigoniidae; genus Meconema; species Meconema thalassinum. Next base: position 212,393,378 of record OX336398.1, read on the forward strand.
TTCAGGTTATTTTGAATAATTTCTTTGTCCGCTTAACATACAGGGAAAGATTTTACGGCTCCTTCCAGCAAGACAAACTGCCCATACTGCGCACAATTCATTGGGCGCAATAAGTGCTATCTTTGGTGACAGGGTGATTAGTGCTGGGTTGTGGGCACCTTGAAACCGGGATTCAACACAGTGTGATTTTTATTTGTGGGGACGCTTAAAGGACAAAGTGTATCGATCTAATCCTCGTACCCTAGAGAAGCTGGAGAACAATATACGGCAGCAGATAACCTTCATTACGGAAGGAGAATTACAACGTGTAAACACTAATTTATTTACATGATACAACGCCTGTCTGTCAACAAAAGGAGAACATTTCCAACATATTCAGTGAAATGGTACGTTCATTTAACATCATTTGCTGGTAAATATACCATTAATTAATGTACCATGTTGCGGGATTTAACTGCGCCCAATCTGCGGCCCTAGTTCCGTTGGCTAGCAAAAGGAGTTCGCGTGCCTGGTAGCTCGCCTCAGGCTCCCCTCCAGCCTAAGAATCTCACTGTATACGCGAAAGCAACTCAGCTCTAAGGAGATATTTGAGGACATACGATCGAATCTATAGAATCTAGAAACCATGTCTCTGTAGCAATTATGAAGCTTCATTAGCTAAGAGAGGACATTTAAATAATCACATTTTAATTCATTGTGGCAAGTTGATACCTTTGATTTGTAGTTGTTGTTGTTGTTGTTGGAGTCTTCAGTTTTTTACCTGGTTCCTTTATGTCTTCCGTAAATCGTTTCATTTCTACATCCTACAACCGTGACAATCTTCTAAACATATTCTAACCTTCGTCTATCCCATTAGTTTTTAACCTCGACACTTCCTTCCTAAAATAAGTTAGCTATTCCTGGGTCCCTTAGAATGTGTCCTGCCAACTTATCTCATGTCTTCATTGGTAGTCACCAGAAATATCTCCTCTCGCTTACACATTTAAATACCTTTCAATGTGTGGTTCACTTCCCATTTCATCTTAAATACTCTCCTGTAACAACGCATTTCAGGATTTTATATTCTCCGTTTGTATCCTGCTTCAGGAGTCCAAGTTTTACTTCCTTGGCGTGCCGCAACCCAGGAAAAAAATTCAAAAGGGACTTAGCTACTTTAAGTAGCAATAGTTTCCTGCTTAATGTAGCTTTTCACTTGCCAATTTGACGTCAATACGGGTTTCTGATGTCTTTCGGTTGTATGCCGTGATTTTGGTTTCTTTTATTGTCTTTCTTCATGAATTTCGTTCTTAATATGAAGTCCCTACCTTTTACTTATTCAGAATCTCTGGTGAATCGGATATGATGACAAGGTCGGTAGAAAATCTCGGAGTTAAGATTATTTCTCCTTGAATATAAACTCCTACTTGAAATTTTACTCTGATTACCTTCATTGCTTGTTAAATTAATAAATTGAAAACAAGGGGTTATAAGATGCAGCCTTGCCTTATACCATCTTTAGTATAGATTGCTAATCAGCCTTCTATCCCCAGTCTTTTTCAATATGTCAAACAACGTTATCAAAAGCTTATTCGAAATTTACAAATACTACTAGTATTCCTTTATATTTCCGTATTTTGCCTTCCAGGATCAGCCTGTTACTTGAGTACAGCATCCTTTCTTCTCAAAATTCTCCTGAAACCAAATTGGTCTTAACCCAATTCCGTTTTTCTCTGTCTTTCCATTCTCTAGTGAGTCATTCTAGTCCGGATTTTTGAAGCCTGAGTCATAAAGCTGATTGTGCAACTATCATCCCATATGCCAGATCCTGTATTCTTTGGCGCAGTCAGCAGGCATTAGAGGGTGCCCAAATGCGAGGGAGCCGTGTCATTAGATTTACTGGCACGTTAATGACCCCTTTCGGGGCAAAATTCTGGCAGCCTGGCGTCTCTAAAAAGCGCAGTTGTTAAAAGGGACGTAAAACCAATAACGTCCAATAACATTTCTTTATCTTCTGCATTCTTGTTTTTCCTCGTTCTGTCCAATAATTCTAGTGTATCCTCAGTGATCCACAGCTATTGCTATTTCTCTGCCAATGTTTTCGCCTGAGGTTTATCTTATTTCCAAAAGTACACGTTTTTCAGTTTGTTCAGAATTCTTCAATAGACCTTCTCTTATACTCCTCTTCAACTATCTAGATCCAGTCTCTTGCGTACGTGTGCTTTTTTCCTCTCCACGTCGCCCTGAATCCTGGCAGAAATATATCTGAATGAAGAGGATACATAATAACTACGGAATTGTTTAGTACTGGCGAAGCTGCGATAGTGAATTAATATACATATTATAATTAGAAATGCAACAAAAACTCACCAAATTAGTTCATTGCGAACGTTACATCTAATGTTAATTCTTAAGAGTCAGAGTATCAAACAGACATTTCAAAAGTACACATCACAGTATGCATAGCACGGAATAAATGCGGTATGTGAGTTTGTCAACATCCCTGGAATCTTCTGCATACCAATGATGTCTTTGTTGGCAAGCGCGACACGCCAAGACCTAGAGCAGCAAACACAGATTTGGAATGACCACCTTGATGCATATGGACTGAAATTAAAAATTTCCAAAACTGAATACTTGGAGTGTGGAGAGCAAACAGATGGCCCTATATCTACTGTTGGAAAACAACTCAACAAGGTCACTGGATCCCGATATTTGAGAGAAGTACGAATGTGATCACATAATGCTTGGCCTAAATGTCGACAGGTGTCAGGAGTTTTATGCGTTCGTAAGATTACCGTTCGACGTATTGTAAGTCTTCCTGAATCTTTGCTTGAGACGTATCATCTATCGAAGATGGCCGGATGTCATATCAAATGAATATCGATGGGAGGAAACCAACCAGTGGAAAATGGATATACAAATGAAGAAGAGAAAGTGGTGATGGATAGGTTACACCCTAAGGAAGCCTGCTGGAGCCATTGAAAAGACTCCAGTCGATTGGAACCCACAAGCGTCCCGAAAACGAGGTCTTCCGAAGAAGACCTGGAAGAGGACGATCGAGGAAGAATACCTGGAAATGGGAAAGACAATGAGTGAGATGAAGAAGTAGGCTAACAACAGGACTCGATGGAAGCGTTTCACGGAAGACCTATGCTCCGAGAGAAGCAACAGGAATTACGTCAAGTAAGTCAAGATTCCTGTAAAGCTGAAATCAAAAGTATACCGCACTATGATCAGACCTGTAGCATTGTGTGGAACTGAGTGTTGGCCAGTAACCAACAGATGTGAGCAAGTGTTGCACTCCATGGAGATGTAGATGCTGCGCTGGGCCATTGGCCCAACAACACTAGATCATGTCACCAATTACCATGCACAAGCCGGACGTTTGTTTTAGACGATTGCCCTTGACCTTGAAGGTTGAGGGTGAGCCTGTACACAGTCACTCTGTCGCCCTCTCGCTTCACAGTTGTCACCACCGGTCTGATGTTAGGGAATTCCTCACTTGAGTACGTGACGACACCACCGTGAAGAACAGTACAGTCCACGTCGAAATATTGTGATCCGGAAGTGCACGTTACATAGTTACTAACAGAACGCCATTTTATTATTGCTATTGACTGTACTTCAGCAGTAGCGGAGCTAGTTTTGTCCGTCATCTGACCACATGGGGCAGGTGACAACAACACAGGTACTGTAGTTACTTGCCTCCAGGTTTCCATTATGATTTTTCACTGGTTAAAAACCCTTGGTGTTGCATCGATCCCTGACAAAATGCTGGAAGCTCGCCTGTGTTGCTACTGTACCAGTATTTTGGCTAGCAAGAGAACACTTGTATTTGTAAGAAACGAATACTGCACTTTTATGAGAAGATTCCAACTTGCAGTGGAGAGTTACAGCAAGTTAGGCGTGAGGTTAGGGAAACTGAATAGGCAACCCTGCGACGCAGCAAAGAGGACGTATCAGCCAGTCCTTGGTGCAGCAAAGAACACATGTTTTGGAAGGTATAGTTAGATCACAAGATGGCTACCCTACAAGCGCGACATGGAAATATACACTTATTAACAATTACAGAGATCGCAGAGGGGATCGACGACATGGAAATATAATGACATATAAAAAGGAATAATTTAAAGGCATTTAAGAAGGTATTAATGCTTTTATAACGCTAACAGATGTTTATCGCAGTTATGGTACACCAACTTCGATATGTCGACCAGACAGAGATGGATCGTGGGTAGAATCTAGTCCCGCTGAGAGGAGCTCGGTAAGGAGACACTCACTCGCTTTGTGCGCTTTGGGAAAGTACGGTACTGGTAAAGTGCTACTCTGCTTTCAGGCAGGCACGGCTGAGAAACACAGGACGACTGCATATCCTTGTGTGAACACAGTTCGGTATAGGAAAGTGTCGTGATAGAACTTAGTGCTTCATATAGACTGTTCTTTAGCTCATTCGGTATTTCGAAGGAACGCAATCCAGGCGGTCAACGCGAGATGGATATTGTGTTACGGACAGCTGTTTCGGACGGAGAGGAGACAGGTTCGAACACCTGAATTACCGACCAATACTTCAACTTCTCAACGCCGAGGATGACGGTTCGGTCGCAACAGTGATGTATGTCCTCACATACATTTACATACATTATCCAGTAATCATTATACAAAACTAAAATGGATTATAGTACTGAAGTGAGGGGAATGGTGAACCAGTACTGTATAAGACTAGCAATGACTTGCTAAGGCACTGACAAGGAATGCAGCACTTAAGCAGAATTGAACTTCATAGAATGACCAATGCTTGATAATTGAATTTATAAGCAGAAGGCTATATAAGAGGAGATTAAAGGCACTACATAAAATGATACTGAGATAATTACTACTACAATAATGGATCTTCAAACAAGAGTGGAGGTGACATCAATCTCTTCGTAACTAAGGCAATCCAGGCGGTCAACGCGAGATGGATATTGTGTTACGGACAGCTGTTTCGGACGGGGAGGATACGGGTTCGAACACCTGAATTACCGACCAATACTTGAACTTCTCAACGCCGAGGATGACGGTTCGGTCGCAACAGTGATGTATGTCCTCACATACATTTACTCACATCAAGACAGCTAAGGTAGCTGGAGATCTTTTTATTTGTAGACGGTATGAATCATGTCATATCTATAGAATGCTCTTTTTTTTTACCATTTTTGTTTAGTAGTTTGGAAATGGACTTGAGATTAGACTTGACGTTTCTGTCAGTTCTGTTCGATGGTCTATTTTAAGTTTTGATCCAACTATGGATGCACTTAAGTAATTTTTAAGTAGATAAACACTTTTGTAGTGTTATTTTTGCAACATTACTATTTAAAATTTTGGTAATAAATTACGAGCATTATAATTAGTTGAGAAGAAACATATATGGAGAAGAAGAGTTTTTAGGAAGAAGACTACGATATCTTTATATGAGAATAGGAATTAGGAAGATGATGACCTACTACGATAATATGAACATTTTACAACATTAATTCTGTTTACTAGTGAGCATCGAAACAGAATTTTTTCGACAGTTCATACAGCATTGCATTTTAAATGACTGTATATTTTTTCGTGAAATTAGATATACGCATCGAAGTCTAGCAACATTATTAAAGTGAACAATTGCAGTATTTTTGGATTAGGCAATTATAGCCAGTTTTTGAATCAAGTTTTGAGTACAGATATTCTGTTGAGGTACAGTATATTCAGTTTTCGACTTTTATAGTTCATTTTTGGTTTTACTCCTGTTCTGATTTCGTATGATTTTAATGGTCTATATCGTATTCTACTCATACTAGGCATTTTTCCATGGTGTAGAGTTACACGATTGTCTTAAGAGGAAGTCCCATTTTAGAATTTGTTTTTGTGAATCTGAATTAAATCTCAATTTCTACAAAGTTATAATATCTTGTAAGATATTTTTGTGAGTATGGAAATCCATAATGAAATGAAGTATAATTGAGAGATAAAGCTCAATATTATGTAAAATATATTCCGTCATGAATAAGTATGACATTTTCGGAATTTTTAGATGTAAAGAATCGATCGTATAATTATTCAATAATTAGGACAGTTTTTACGAAAATGGATTAACACTTTGATAGTCGTGTTAATTGTGAAACATGACATATCTTGAAACTTGAAACTTACATTAATTTTATATACGTGTGGAAAAATTATTTACAGCCATTTTGTATTGAATGAAGCAATACATGTGATAATGAAATTTTTGAAATACATTTGGACATCAGTGGATGGTCAGAAATAGTATGAAGTTTATATTAGGAATCTCGAATGTGGAGAAATTGCCGTTTATGTAATGAATTTTGTGAATTGTGCGAGATAATGAGCAATCGCCAAAGTATATAATGATGAAGTATTATTCGTGAGATGAACAAGAACATTGAAGCTACAATGCTAGTATTTAAATAAAACCCACCATTTAAATATTGATTAAGCAGATAATAATTCATCATGATTTAGACAGTTAGTAATATCACATATCTAGTGTGAAGCTATAAGCAGAAAACACATCATAATATTGTAATATTTTGAAGATATAATTGAAGTATTAACTTGAGGAACTATACGTTCGATAAACTTGAATGATTGTCGAATAAGTCAGAACATTATTATAATAAATGTTAAAAATAATAATGTCAGTGGATGATGATAGTATATCATACCGAAATTCAGTGAACGAATTAAAATGTAAATTCATGTACATAATCTATAATGAACAATTTCTAGTGTATTTGTGTATAAATCAACGATATAGTATATCCTATATCAAGGCTTTCATGGATTTGAAACATTGCTTGTAAAGCCAATTCCATGGTATATTTTCGTCAAAATTAAGGCGATCCATTTATATATTTTTGTCATGCTACAGTAGATACTGATCTACAACATACTTCGTAGATTTCGATCTACAATTTCACGTTTTCAGTAAATTAACTGAATATTTCATTATAAATCCAGATTGATTTAGTGATTTATATTAGAAACAGGATGTGGTAGGAGAACCAGTGGGGTAATATTTCCAACGTTCATCCATATGCCCGAGATTAATTTAAGAGTTTTCGAATTCACTTTGAGCTAGTTTTTATTTGTTCTTTTACCACTGGCACTTTCTTAACAAATTCTATTATATTGATGTGCCCTTATCCCAGGATGATTCATGTTGGTAGAACTTTTGGATATCAACAGGTAAGACCATGTGGATACGGGTACAGGACGGACATGTACTACGAAGTTGCGAGGACACAGTGGCAAACATAGCACTGCAACTAGATTAAGTAGGCAAGCGACCACAAGGACGGCCCAAGAAGCGGTGGCTTGACCAAATCAAGGAGGACATGAGAGCAGCCAATATTGAGAAGGAGGGTGCTGCAGACCGTGCAAGATGGAGGCAATTGTGCATAAGAGCCAACCCTGCTCTGCGGAAGGAAGGCTAGAAGATGAAGAAGAAGGATAAGAAGAAGAAGAGTGAGTTTGTAAACATTGAGTCGGTCACGCAAGAGAATCATGCACTCCATATCCCAGTGACTGGCCCAACGCTTTCGGTCTAAAGTCGCCACATATGGAAACCTTAAATATATCAAAAAGTACTCATCGGATTTGCGAAATAAGCATACCACTGATCTTGTCATTCGATTCTTAGTTCCAGTGGGTGAAATTAGTATAGTCGCAGTAAAGAAAATCAAAGTTGCTACCGATTTAAGTGTAAATACATATGTTCTGGGGGCAAAATGGATTGTGTTGTCTGAGCCCCTGAAAACGACTTCAGAACTTGAAAACATAGTGCCGATATATCAAACGGTTCCGTAGATATTTTAGGTGGTCTACTTATCTGAATAATGATTGGCATTACTAACCATCTAGAAAATGAAGGAAGAAAACTTATGGATCTCACGATATTGAGCCACGGGACCCCCTTTTTACGTGGAATCCGAACCACGTCACATGGCATGGCATTTCACTTCGAAAATCTCACATGCATTGACCGAGAATAGAACTCGGCCTACCTCGGTGAGAGGCGCCACCACGCCCCTTAACAATGTAGAATTAATGACTCTTATTGTCTCTTAGCCATGGATGGCCACTGCTCGGCTCGGCACCGAACTTAACTATGATTTTTCTCTCTGCTTACTTTTAACAACGGTACATTCCTTGCTCACGGCGTTAGAAATGAGAATTTGTTACATTCAAGAAGAGAAAAAAAAAGAAACAGTTTATATCGTAGAGATATTATCTGTGTTTTTGATTGTTTTAAAATAGAAAAGTAGACATCATCAGAGAGGAAATCTTCTATGAAATACTTAGACATGGCCACACCGGACACTATCTTTGAAGAAAGATGGGAACTGTAAAATCCTTGCCAAGTAACTAACATTATTAATTTGTTTTAGCTCTGTTTGCGGTTGCCTATTTGTTAATTCAGTGTTTGTACACTAATTTACTTATTTATTTGATTGTACTGGGCGTCGATGAAAAGATCAAACTATATAACTCATAGGTTAATATTACAGGGTCATTATCATTGTGCGCCCCGATAAACACGACAAGCTAAGCCGGCTTTGTCTGGCGCAGATCGCGGGCGCGCGGACTTGGTACAGCCGGTGGTGGAGCGCTTCGCTGACTCATATCATTTGTTCACACGTGTTGTATCATTCATATGGACGTGCATCTGCAAAGCTTAGACGTTCGTGTTGCGCGTTTAGTGAGTATTGTGATTAGTGTGATTGTCGGTCATTCCTAGACACCAATTCACATTGTGCGAACGTGTGTATATCCATAATTCGTATATGAAAAGTAGAAATTTTGTTCTGAATCAAGACGAAAATTTCGAATCAAGTTTCCAGTAAGACCTGTGTCTTATGCCAGTACAATTAGGAGGCTCGCTAAACGATGCAAGGAAACAGGCTCCGTAAATAATAAAAGAGTTGAGAGACAGCGTTGTGTTTTAACAGAAAAAAATAGACGATATTGGAGAAAGATTGGAACATACCCCTCAAAAATCGTTAAAACGTTTAGCACAAGAAACGAGCGTATCTATCATCAGAAGATGCCAGGTGTGTGTTAGAAGAGTGGAAGGACATTCTCAGCATCGGCTATGAGCACTGTAAGTACTCATTATTGAACATGCTTGGAAAAAGTGCGCGCCATCACCGACTGAACCGTGCACGCGCGCCCACGATCTGCGCTAGTCACAGCCGGCTTAGCTTGCTGTGTTTATCGGGGCGCACATAGATAATGGCCCTGTGTGTGTTCTGCAACATAGCGCTGGGTGTTACTGGAACTATCTGATTATAAACTCCGCAAAGCAGCTCTGTGGTTCCGAGCTCCCGCCATATCCTTAACGTTCTATCTTAAGAAAGACAGAGGACTGCAGTTTATCGTGGTCCTGGCTGGAAGTAATATATGAGCCAACAGAGAATCAAGGGTCGTTTTTTTTAGAGAGAGATGTAAATATTAATTTCGAATCATTTTTCTGTAAATTTCCGGAATCTGCTTATTTATATTTATGAATTTAGCGATTTATGTGAAATATCTTGAGTAAGTCGTATACCAGCGATATTCTTACCATTGTTCCTATCAATCTTCAGTATTTCGTGGTTTGATTTTTTGATGGGTGTGATTTAGCAACTCCACCGCTGCGATTCATAGCATACACGTGGTTTGACTTGTTTGATAGGTGTGATTTAGCAACTTCACCGCTGCGAAACGTAGCATACCGGTACACGTAGTTTGAATTTTTTGATGAGTACCAGTTAGCTACTCGACCGCTGCGAAAGTACGATACATGTGGTGTGAATTGTTTGATGAGTGTGATTTAGCTACTCCGCCACTGCGAATGATAGCTTACACGTGGATTGAATTGTTTGATGGGTGTGATTTAGCAACTTCACCGCTGCGAAAGATAGCGCATACACATGGTTTGGATTGTTTGATGGGTGTGATTTACCGACTCTACCCCTGCAAATCAAAGCATACACGCTCAGATTTTAACATGATTTAGAAGATCTGGACGTCAGAAAATGACAATTTGTGATATTTAATTATACACAACTATTTTGTTTGTCATCCGCCTATCAATAGCTTTAATTACTATGATAATTAATAAATAAATATTTTGAATCTGTAAGGAATCTTCATCCACTAATAAATTTAATTGAAAAGGCCAGAAAATTTTCATAATTGTTGTAAAATGACCTGGAATGCTTCCTAGGTTGCGCATTATTCTAGAGAATTGGGTTCAATATTTGTGATATTGCCGTAAATGTGCATTCTGCAATGTTCGTAAACAGTGTTTATTGTGGCTTACTTCCACTCCTTGTGGTCGTAACGCCACAGTGGTCAGGATGACCATGAAGTGGGGTCTGGAACGTATCCAGAGGGTGGGGTTTTGCTGCTGGTTGCCCTTCCCAAAATAATAGTCATGTTTAAAAACAAGGTAACAAAGATAATATATTCAAGATCAAAGGTGGGGTTACACAGGGGCTGGGGCACAAGTAATTCCACACTGGGGCCTAACTGAAAGATAGGGAGGAACCCCTTAATGCTGGTCAGACTTGGGCACAGCAGGCCCGGCAAGAACAAATGCAAAATGTAAGTAAGGAATGCAGGGCTCAGGAGAGCGGGAGCAAGGAAAATATCAAATGCCAACCGTGGCAGTAAGCGGGCGGGAATTCGTGGTATGTGAAGCCACAGGCGTTACATTATTTCACATGAGCACGTGTTTGCTAGCTGGTGACGTAATTTAAATGTAATTAGCCCAGGAGGGCTTACTGCGCTCCAAAAGAACTCTTAATAAGTTTAATCATTGCAGGCAAGACAATGCGAAAAGCAGAAGGCTCTAGGCTAGAGATAGCCATGTGCCACGAGGCACTTAACAATAAGCCGACCAGATGGCGACAATGGCAAATGGTATGCCACCAGTAATTACATTAAGAAACCCCATCCAAAAGGTTAACAAACAATATTTCACATAAAAGGAAATTGGTTAATGTCCATATCAAATAGCGTAAACAGCTTATTAATAAAGTTAGGTTGGCGTCTGAAATATGGCCATTGGACGTGCACGACCAGCACGTGTTTGAAATTTCGAAGATTCACAAGACGTAAAATGTCACACCAAGCTTAGAATCATTGTTAAGGAATATTTTCCTGAATAAGAGGTAAGATATAAAAAATGGAATAAAAAGTTTCTAGTATTATGTGGCCCACACAAGTTCAAGTTTGAAAACGCTGAATAGACGCTAAGCTTCAAAACCCGCACCAGAAGCAGCAAACAAGTAACCAAAAAATCTCCATCGGGAGTAAAATAATAATGAAATAACTCAAGCATTTAGTATACAGTTTAGTTTAGCATACAGTACCTCAACTTGGCCTCATGGCGAGAGTAGCCTCAAGGGCTGGCCTTCCGAGCGGCCAGCTCACACACCTAACAACTACATCGTTGCAAGTCCAAACGTCGAGTGTTGGTGTCCGTTGGACACACGAGTTTACATAGTTTCTCGGCGCATGGCCGCGCACATTGACCAATCAGGCCGCGACATTTAACCCGCGGAAAGTATTACAAATTGGTTCTGGAAAGTGCTGGAAGCTTCTTGCAGCGTCTCGAGGCTTCTCGTTGCTTCCGTGGCCGGAAGTACACATGGCATGGCAGGGGGACCAAGCGAGAATTTGAAAATATTAGAAACAGTACATAGTCCAAGAGCCCTCCTTCCGGGGCAAACAGCCCGGGGAAGGGGGAGGGGTGGGGGCAAAATATTGTGATAGTCGAAACGACTGGCACATTTATGTTCTTAGCTATTGTAATCATTTCTGTCTCTTTTAGATATCGCAGATCACCTCGCGGTGTAGCGGCTACCATTCTTAGCTGTCACCTCGGACGTCCGGGTTCGATTCACGCCCTTGCCAAGAAATGTTTATTCTGGTGTGAGGACACACTCAGCCTCGTGAGAAGACGAGGGTTCGATTCCCAGATCAGTTATCCTGGAAGTGATTTTCCATTGTTTAACCACTCCTGCTCCAGGGAAATGCTGGGATGGTTCTTAACTTAGGGCCACGGCCACCTCCTTACCATTCCTACACCCAATTTACAAATACGCACACATGTACAGCCATCACAATTACACCGGTTATTACATAAATTCCGCAAACACACCCAAAACAACACGGGGCTGTACAGCCCCTAAAGAGCAACAAACACAATTATTATGTCGCATATAAAGAATTCCATTTATAACAAACTATTTATTACTTAAGTCAATACATTGTACATTAAAACAGTACTGTGACCTTCCTCAGCGTAGTATAGGATAAGTAAATGTGCAATAACATACACTTAATAACATTTTGGCATAACAGAGGATTCTACAAAAAAAAAGCTCACAAAGAAAGATTTCAAAAACCAGATTTGTTACAAAATGAAAAACATGAAAATGTCTTGATAAAACAGCGTTGAATTGAAGAGATCTAAAAAGAAGAAATTAAACTGAGAAACAAAAACACAGGAAAAGAACGGAAAAAGACATAAAAACTATAACACTTACGTGGATTTGAAAATAGAAAAGCTGAATAAGTTAGGTTATAAACGATGGTTGATATGTAATTGCCAGGTAGAGAAATCTGTGTAGAGAGGAAAACCAAACAATATAAATAGTCTTGTATATTGAAAATAATGTGTTAGAATATTGAATCACGAGAGCAATAACTTCTTTTACTTACATTGTGGAGAGAACGTTGGAAATAGGTGTGACGAATTTGTTATGAATTGGTAGGAAATGTATTGGTTATATAGTTGCCAAGAAACTAAATAACGTGATCGAAATGGATTGCCTAGATGGAAAGGATAATATGGACAGATATGAATTGAATGTTGCCTGGAAACTAGAACCTATAATCCTCCTATAGACAGCTTGTAAAGAATAACTCCCGTTACCATGGTGGCGTTGCATGCTAAATGAAAGGAATTTGGAGAAGGCTGATTGTGCTGAAGTAATATGAGTATATTACAAGACATACACAGTATCAGCCATCCGATGTAGAATTCCTTACTCTAACTTGTTGTCAATATCCCAAACGACTAAACATTCAACACGCAGGATTATTGCTCGGCAGATATCTAATCCTATATATATATTGTGCCCTTTCAGCATGAAATATGCAAATCACAGTATGCCAGCAATGCTCAAATCGGGATTTTCGGGGTTATGGTATGTTCTCCCAATCTGTGACTTACACCTTTTGGATTAAATAGAAAGGGAAATGGATAGGGTGAGGTTGGATTTGGTTCGGATTAGTGAAATGCGCTGGCAGGAAGAACAGGACTTTTGGTCAGGAGACTATAGGGTCATTAGCACTAAATCAAAAAATGGCCAAGCAGGAGTTGGTCTCATATTGAGTAGGAAACTTGGACAACGGGTGGAATATTATGAGCAATACAGTGAACGGATTATTGTAGCAAAAATCAATACTAAACCAACGTGCACCGCAGTGGTACAAGTTTATATGCCTACCAGTCAAGCTGATGATGAGGATGTTGAAAAGTTCTACGAAGAAATAGATGACATTCTGAGGTATATCAAAGGTGATGAAAATGTTATAGTAATGGGAGATTGGAATGCTGTAGTAGGAAAAGGGAGGGAAGGGAAGATAGTAGGAGATTTCGGATTAGGTGAAAGGAATGATCGAGGAAGCAGGCTGATGGAATTCTGCACCGAACATGAGTTGGTCATAGCTAACACCTTATTCAATAACCACAATAGAAGAATATACACATGGATGAGACCAGGAGATACAGGGCGTTACCAAATCGAATTCATTATGGTCAAGCAGAGGTTTCGAAACCAGATTTTGGATTGGAAACATATCCTGGTGCTGACATAAACTCTGACCACAATCTGGTTGTAATGAAATGCAGATTAAAGTTGAAGAAACTGAAGAAAAGTCAAAAGCCAAAAAGGTGGGCAATAGACAGACTGAAAGTAAAGGATGTGAACGAAAGATTCAAGAAGAGTATAAAGGAAGGACTAATCAAAACCCCTAAACAAACTTCAATTGCAGACGAATGGGCACTTTTGAAGAATGAAATAACAAAATCGGCAGAAGAAAACATTGGTAGGAAAGAAAGAATAGGTAGAAAACCGTGGATCACTCAGGATATACTAGAATTGATGGATGAAAGGCGAAGACACAAGAATCTAAGAGATGAAGAGGGGAAAGTAGAATACAGACGTCTGGGAAATGAGGTTAACAAGAAATGCAAGGAAGCGTAGAAGTATGGTTGAAAGAGAAATGTACAGGTATAGAAAAGTGTCTGAAATTAGGAAAAGTAGACACAGCTTATCGAAGGATTAAGAATACTTTTGGGGAAAAGAAGACTAAGTGCTGTAATATTAGGGACACAAATGGAAAGCCTCTAACAGATTGGGAAGAAAAGGTTGAGAGATGGAAAGCTTACATAGAGTGCTTGTATAAGGGAAAGGAGATTGAGAATCATGTAATGGAAAGGGAGGAGGAAATTGATGAGGATGCAAAAGGAGATTTAATATTGAGATCAGAATTTGACAGAGCATTAGAGGACTTAGGCAGGAACAAAGCACCAGGCATAGATGATATACCGATTGAGTTGCTACGCTGCATAGGAGATGAAGGTCTGATCAGGTTATTTCACTTGGTGTGTAGGATTTATGAGACAGGTGAGGTACCCCCTGATTTCAAGAAGAATGTTATCATCCCTATACCAAAGAAAGTGGGAGCTGACAGATGTGAAGATTACCGTACAATAAGCTTGATTACTCATGCTTCAAAGATCCTGTCTAGAATAATTTACAAGAGGATTGAAAGCCAGATAGAAACGGAGTTGGATGAAGACCAGTTTGGTTTCAGGAGAAATGTAGGAACAAGGGAAGCTGTACTAAGTCTTAGGCTGATTTTGAAAGGTAGAATAAGGAAAGATAAGAGAACGTTCATGGCATTTGTAGACTTAGAAAAGGCTTTTGATAACGTTGATTTGACTAAATTGTTTGACATTTTGAAATCTATTGGAATAAAGTACAGGGATAGGAGGGTGATATACAATCTATACAGAAACCAGACAGCAGTCATTCGAGCTGAAGGACATGAGAGAGAAGCTGGTATTATGAAAGGTGTAAGGCAAGGCTGCAACTTATCACCCATACTTTTCAATCTTTACACTGAACAAGCAATGAAGGAAATTGGAGAAAAAATTAAAGTGGGAGTGAAGATTCAAGGAGAAATAATTTCAACTCTGAGATTTGCTGATGACATCGTCATCTTGGCCGACAAGCCTGAGGATTTGAATGAGTTTTTGAATGGTATGGATTCCGTCTTACGGAAGGACTTCATGATGAAAATTAATAAATGTAAAACAAAATTACTGGAATGCAGCCGAAATAAATCAGAAACCTCTATGGAGATCAAATTGGCAGGTGAAAAGCTGAAGGAAGTAGGAGACTTCTGTTACTTAGGAAGCAGAATAACCAGTGATGGACGAAGCAAAGAGGATATAAAAGTAGGTTGGCTCAGGCAAGGAAAGCCTTTCTACAAAAAAGGAATCTGTTGACATCGAATATAGATTTAGGTATTAGGAAGTCATTTTTGAAAGCCTTTGTCTGGAGCGTGGCGCTCTATGGAAGTGAAACTTGGACTATTGGTGCAGCAGAAAAGAGGAGAATTGAGGCATTTGAAATGTGGTGTTACAGGAGAATGATGAAGATCAGATGGGTAGATAGGGTTACAAACGAAGAGGTATTAAGGCGAGTGGGAGAGGAGAGATGTATCTGGCGACTGCTAATGAAGAGAAGAGATAGGTTGGTAGGATACATACTAAGACACCCAGGAATAGCAAGCTTAGTTATGGAAGGAAGGGTCGAGGACAAGAACTGTAGGGGTAGACCAAGGTTTGAATATGTTAAACAGATTGCCTCGGATGTAGGGTGTGGTAGCTATGTAGAGATGAAACGATTAGCTCAGGACAGGGAGGCATGGAGTGCTGCATCAAACCAGTCAAAAGACTGAAGACTCAAACAACAACAGAGGTTACACTTCCAAAATAAATAAACAAAATCAACTCCTACTATAAAACATTTAATTAACCAAATATATGGCGCTACAACAAATTAAACAAATAAAATACTGACCCATAATTCTAACTTGTTCAGAGTAAACAAGGAATACATAATAAAACGAAGGTTAAATCATAATAAATGGTTTTCATAAACCAACAAACTTATATTTCTTTTCTCTTCCATATAGTGTCCTTTTAAAATTCCACAAAATCAAGAGCTCCAATAGGCTCGATACTTTTCAATATAAACTGTGTTATCCTTTTTTACAACACATCACTACCTATTATATGAGTATTTTATAATTAAAACAATATATAATTCTTATTAAAGTACTTTTACTCATTTACTTAAACTTTGGGCTTTCACAATGTTCTTAGGTTACCACCTCTCTCAAGTCAACAATTCACTAATGTGATTGGGAAAACATTTGCGTACTCCCGAGCTAGAGAAGACTACTTGAACACGTCAAAAATTAAGATCACTCCCGAAATCTAATTGTCTTCACTAAACTCGTGAATCACTACATCATATAACATTCCATTAGGGATTTATCATTATTTGTCTTAAAAGACCATCATATCAATAGAAAGCAACGATCTGAACTTGCAAGCGGTAATCTTCATCTACAAGAACCTCGGGTCGAATACCGGGTTGTTACAACAAACTCTAAACACTCTGGTGTACTATAACTTCAAAACAGACGGCTATTCAGACCTACCACAACATCAATGGCAAGGGTCTGGCCTGGCCACTTAAAGTGATTTATTGCGGGGAGGGAGACTTCACGGTCTTCGCCCACACGGGACGAGCGACTCCTAGCTTCAACAGCTGTTTCTTAAGTGTAGTTCTTTGAACAAGCAAGACTTTTCATTATTTTATTTTAACAACATATTGAGGTTCACAAAACCTATTCTCTTAAACTCGGCATGTTTTAATTATGAAGTATCCTCATTGGTGGGTAAGAGTAATTCAATACAACAAGAAATATTTAGGGGCTTCAACAATAGACGAATCTAGGTTCGACTCTTTCAACTGCCTGGGGAACCATATCCTATAATATAGGACTTATAACATTTGCGACTTAGGGTGGCCTTTGCCTTGAACTTGCGCTCATAATACAATAAATATTTCGCACCCTTTTACAACACAATACACCCATGGCTTCGTGATCACATCACTATTTAGAGGACTTACCATAGCTCAATTACCCCCGACCAACTGCCCCTCATAATTAATTTACCAAGTATTTCACCGCATTCCTAGCGTGACAAATTACTTCAATGCGTTACATTGCGCTATTACTTTACTGCCAAGTTGCTTCCAAAGAACTGATCATTCAAAATTAACATTTGATCTACATCTCAATTTTATATTAATCATCTCCCGTGCAATAATCGCTTTATCTTAAGAACATGTGTTCACAACATGTATTAATTCTTTTAAAGGAGCTCAAAAGCTACTACTTTCATATAATTCCTCATAATCTTCATTTATACTTTTGTTATTATTATTATTATTACGCTTGCTTTCATATAATTAAATCATTTATCAAATACACTGATATTTTATTTCATACATTTCCCCAAAGGTATTTATTCATTTCACAGAATTATCTTATACTTTTCAATTTTTATCGTTCAGATCGCGCTATTATTCTGTTATTTGTAATACAAAAATATCCCTATTCTCTCATTCTCAGGTGGATTTTATACAAATATTCCCCAACACATAACATAATGAAATGGTTACTCACATGATATGTCGGTCACCGACCGAATTTTCCAACTATGTTTCATTTTTGCCCACTAAATGTGTTTAAGCCATCTTGATTAATTCCATTTCACACAATGACACTTCTTGATACACATACACATTATTTACTTTAAACACTGGTAACATATTGAATACAATTTTGTATTCTTTTATCATACACAAATAAATTCACTAAAAATTATTACACTAACACAAATTTTACTATATTACACTGCTTTTAATCACTGGGGCTTTGATTTCTGCCTTACACACGTGATTTCTTTCTCCCGTCTCCAAGGGTGACACTCTTAAACGTTATCTCCCTATCCGGCAAGATGATGAAAGTCTCAATCAATCACCCCTCCCTGGAACGGTAATTTCTTCAGATCCGGTTTTCTGACTGTCGGCTTCTATTTTTACTAGCTCGAAGTCGTTTCTTTCTAGACAATATTTATTTTGTCTAGCTAAAGTCTAACCTGTTTACGGCCTCTCGAATACTTTATCGGTGACCTTCCTACTTCCCTAGCATTTACTGCTATTCTTTAGTTTCGTAACTTATTGCTTGTTACTGTTCGCTTGTCTCCTGTAGACCACGTTCGGTATTAAATCCTCACTTCTTATTATTCGGCGCGCTAGTTCCTATCTTTTCGGTACACTAGGCGTTACTTATTTCGTCCGACCCTGATCGGTTTCCTTAACTTTGCTAGAAATGTTTGTTTCACTATTATTGGTACATCAAAACGTTACGATACTTTCCGTCGTCTAACTGAACTGTTATTTGAAGACCTATCGCCTGTTCTTTAAGTTCGCAGCCCACTTTGACTGTAATACTGAACTTTTCACTATAAAGACTGACGCTTGCTGAACTAAATTCTGTACTAGGATTTTCCTAAGTCTTCACACGGCGATACTATGATGATACTTCTCGTACTGTGATCTGGACAGTGTGATGCAGCACCTCCCCACGAGGTCTGCTGTAAACTGCATTCGATGTGATGTAGCGTCACGTCCCCTGGACGAATTTAATACTGCATGATTAGCTTGGCTCTGTCAGGACTTTTATACTTTTTGGCTACAAAAAGATAAAATCCTCGTCTTTTTCATAACTAACCTTTGAAGCAATAGTCGCACACTATTGAAAATTATATCTCTGGAAAGCTCGTTTTCTAAACGTAAACTGACTTCTTTGCACATGAAAATCGATCGTACAATTCTGAGATATTAAATAATTTTTGCTCTTCAGATACGTGGGCGTTGAGTTTTATTTTTAATCCCTACCACCTCGGGTCTCGGGGAACTTTTAATTACGTAATGCCGCATTTGCACTTCTTTCCTGGGCAATTATTATAACATCTTTTCCCACACAAAAATCTCTATTCCAAAATGATTCACAATGATGTATTTCTTTTATTAATTATATGCTCGCAAGTGGCTTAAATCTAATTATTCTTCTTCTTGCACAACTGCGAGGATGCCATTTTACTGCAGCGTAAGCTCAATTTCCGAAACCTTCTCTCGCTCACTCCCAACGGAAAGTTCCTCTCGTTCTAATTATAGCCATGATCGCTCCTTATCGGTGCGTCCCGCGTGCTTTCATTTCCTGGAGCCACCTGGGCTCTTACTCTTGCACAACATTAAACCAGTCGTCTTGTATAAAATATTTCCAAGTCATTCCAAGGACTGTATTTTTCCTTCCTTCCTTTACCAATAAATGATGGATTCGGCGCTTGAACCAACAGTACATGGGTTCAAATCTCCCCCCCTTAGATGAATAAATTTTCGAAATATTGAGGAAATTTATTTCAATAATTTTCGTAAAAATCTTATTTTCCTTTTTTCAGTGTCGAAGCCATCATAACATTTCTCAGTACCTTTAGTCTCTCTTCTCATGGAATCCCATGACAATTAGGGTTTTCCATCTTTTAAGTCATATCCGGTAATAGTGTAGGTTGAGTACGCTCTGTCCCTACCCGTTCTTCCTTTCTTGTTTTTCTGGACTAAAAGTCAACAGAACATAATTCTTCGTTACGGGTGTGGTCTATCCCTACCCGTTTCTTTATTTCCTCATTTTCTCTTCTGAGATTGAAATTTTCTTCTTCAACAAAATCAATTATTTCTCTTATTTCCCAATAGAGTTTCTCTAATTCACATTCAAAATTGAATGGTTGAGCTCTATTTTCTCGTTCTAGCTTACTCCTGTTTCTATCAAAAGTGGATTTATCATCTCTAAATTGTTCCATAACCAGGGCTTGTTCATTTGCTTCATCGAAGTCTTCGGGAGGGTAATATACTTTTAAATTCGCTGAAATCATGGTCACTTCGTGATTCGTTTCACAGTGCCGAATTCTATAGGCATTATTTCTTAAATCTCTTATGATTTGATAAGGTCCGTGGTACATTTTCTGGAATTTCTTGTACACGCGGTTCCCTGGATCCGAAATGGCTGGTCTTTTCACTAACACCATTTCTCCTGCTAATAGTGGTCGATGATATCTCTTGTGCCTGTTTCTTCTTTGCCATCTATCAGCTTGAGCTTTAAGATGCTCAAAGGCTCTTCTAATTCGTACATCTCTTCCAGGCTGAGCGTCTGTTGGCCTAGGAATGACCAGACTCCAATGTCTCCCTGGTTGCTCATTCCAATGTAACATTATTGGTATCTCTCCCGTAGATTCATGAATTGTATTATTTATTCAAAATTCGATAATATCAAGGATATCTATACATTTCCAATTTTCCTCGGCACAGTTTATCCTACAATACTTGGCTGTTTCCCTCATCACTCTTTCCACAGGATTTGCCTCAGGATGGCGAATACTAGACAATATCTGTCGTATTCCAAGTCTCTCTAATTCCTGTCTAAATTCTACACTTGTAAAACAACTACCGTGATGCGACTACAAATTCTCGGGTTTACCCAGAATAGGCATCACTTTTTCTTTGAGACGTTTTAACACCTGTTTGGTACTAGTCTTCTGTATGGGAGCAAGGACAACCATTTTTGTGAAAACAGCCATAGCCACCATTATGTGTCTATTTCCTCGCCTAACCTTTGGCAAAGGTCCGAAATTGTCAATGGAAATAATTTGACCTGGCCTCTCGGGCAACAATGGTATTGGCTTTTGTGTCATCAAAAACGCATTTGGCTTAATCCTTTGACATAGATCACATGTCTTGAGCGTATCCCTTACAGTTTCTCTCAGTCTCGGCCATACAAATGCTTCTTTCAGCATCGAGACTGTTTTGTCGACTCCCATATGTCCGAACGATCTATGGGCTAACCATACCATTTTCCTCTGCAAAATTGCAGATACAACGATCCTCAATCGTGTATGGTCAGAGTCCGCAAACTTATACAATAATCCATTAAAGAACGTGTAATCTTGAGCTATCTTATTAACTTCATTATACGCAGGTGTTCCCCTTATCAAACTCCCTTCCAAGAAAGATATGAGCATGTTCATCCATGGATCCTCACATTGTCGTTGGCCAATGCTTCTTAATTCATTCAAAGTACGCTGATCCCTGTCTTCCAAATCAATAGCCATTACTTCCTCTTCTGTGGACTCTGGCTGTCTACTTAAATAATCTGGAACTACATTTTCTTTTCCCGGGCAATACTCTATATTTACGTCGAACTGTTGATTTTATAAAGCCCAACGCATCAATCTTTGACTGGATAAATCCGTCTTATCAAAAAGGTTAAAGCTTTATGATCAGTTCTAAATGTGACTGGAAACCCATATACAATCTTTCGCCAAATTGCAACGCATGCAATATCGCTAACAGCTCAATCTCGCTGATTGTATAATTTTTCTCGTGTGGTTTCAGTCTCCTACTTGTGAAAA
Source organism: Meconema thalassinum (assembly GCA_946902985.2). Taxonomy (NCBI): domain Eukaryota; kingdom Metazoa; phylum Arthropoda; class Insecta; order Orthoptera; family Tettigoniidae; genus Meconema; species Meconema thalassinum. The sequence continues at coordinate 212,415,078 of OX336398.1, forward strand.
CTAGATGATTTTTCTTCTCAGGGTTATCCGGGTTTTCCTGATATAGCATTGCCCCTATTCCAATCTGGGATGCATCCGTTTGTATTACAAATCTCTGATTAAAATCAGGATATCCTAGCTTCACATAATTTAAGAGCATTTCCTTGGCCTCTATACACGCTTTTTCTGTTTCCTCCGTCCATTTCCACTTGCCCCCTTCTTCAGAAGGTCCTGTAGTGGTGCAACAGTTTTGGTATATGACGGACAATGTCCTGAGAAAAATCCAATCAACCCCAAAAACTGGCGAACGTTTTTCACTTTCAAAGGCCTGGGAAAATCTCTTATCGATTCTAATTTGCATAGATTTGGTTTGACACCATCCTTGTCAATCACATGCCCCAAAAACGTAACTTGTCTCTGACAAAAATTTGATTTCTTCAAGTTAATCTTAAAGTTAGCCCTTCTTAAATCTTCCAATAATTTCTTTAATTTTTCCAAGTGTTCATCAATGTTTTCTGAAGTAAGCAATATGTCATCCACATAACGGATAGTGCAATCTTTTACTTCCTCTGACAGGTTACGATCAAGTGCTCTTATTAAGGCGGATCCCGCGGTCTTCAATCCAAACGGACATCTCTTGAAGCAATACGTTTGTTGATCGAACTGAAATCCAGTTAAGAGACTGGATTTCTCTTCCAGTTCGAGATGATGATATGAAGAAGTCATGTCGATATTTGTAAAAATCTTCTTGCCTTTCAATTTCCTCAGTATTTCTTTTATGGGTGGTGCCGAATCATTTTCTGGTATAATTTTCGCGTTCAAATTCCTGGCATCCAAACACACCCTTACTGAGCCATCCGGTTTACTCACAATTACTAATGGACTAACATATGGTGTCGCCATCTTTTCTATAACACCTGCATTACTCATCTCCTGCAGTGTTTTCTTTGTTTGTGTGTAATGTTTTTCTGCAACCGGGTATGGTTTTTGTCTGAACGGTGCCCAATCATTTACTTGAAATGCGTATTTAAAATTTTTGATCTTTCCTGGCCTGGAATCAAATACGTCCCTGTAATTTATTAGCAATTCCTTTAATTTTTCCTTGTTTTCGAGGTTAACTCTAGCTTCCTCTATTTTTCCTGACAGGTTTGTCTCGAACTCGATTTCCAAATTATATTCAAGTTCTATATTTAGGAGTTCAAATACTTTCTCTTTGTCCTTACAACCTTCCTCGGTCACTTCTTCCAGATGCCATACCTGTTCTTCTATTTTTGCATCTTGTTCCTGTAGATTAATGTTTTGTCCATCCACATCCTCTTTCTGAATCCTAATGCAATTTTGCGCTAGGTCTATTATGACCTTGTTCTCACGGATAAAATCAATACCTAATATGACATTATGTGGCAATTGATTTACCAGCAAAAAGCATTGTGAAATTTCAGCGTTACCTATGATCAAATCAATGTATGCCTGAAATTTACGTGTCAAAGATTTTCCCGGAATAATTCCCTTAATCTTCACACTTGAGGTGGGAATTTTCAATATGCGACCTCTTGTTTCTAATTCATTTAGGAGGGTTTGCGTTATTAAACTTATGGTTGATCCAGTATCAATTAATGCCCTGACCAGTAATCCTTCTATCCTTAATATGATAATAGGTAATTCCCTTCTAATAGGTGGGATTCCTTCCTCATCCACTTTAATTAGCTCATCTGGTGTCGCTATCCAATTTACAATCTCAACCTCCTCCCAGCTCCTGGTATGTTTCCACTTTTGATGATTTAAATTTGGAGTTTTTTTTATCCTGAGGGTTTCCTTTCCCCTCATTCTTCAATTGAGCTTGCAACTCCAAGCTTTGAGCTCCTTCTAATCGGTCGGGTGATTTTCGGGTCTTTATTGCCTCACTCCAACGGACTCTTTGCATTTCAGGTTCGTCTGTTCGTTCATTCATGTAACGAAGACTTTCCTGATACCTCTCATCTATTTCGGCCCGATATTCATCGTCTCTATCCTCCGGTCTCACATTCCTTCTGGGATAATTCTCCCATCTCTTTCTGTTATCCTGCCTCTGATTATTATTGTTATAGGGTCGGTTCTCTTGTTGCTTATAACCCGTATTTCTAGGATTTCTTCCCCGATATCCTCCTCTATGGTATGGCTGTATTCCCCTAGGCTCTTGATGTCCATATTCTCGACCCAGTTGGGGCAGATGACCTCGTAGTTTCGCCACTTAAAACTAGAATAACTAACTACTAACTCTCGACCTAGTCCCTGAGTATTTGTACTAGTTGACTGATTTCTGGTCAAGGTTTTTTCTCTATCTTCTTGACTGCTAGCAATGTGTACTTGTTCAGTCTGTCTTTGATGCCTGGGATTAACGTGTGAAGTCGTCATATATAATTGACGTAACACACTCTCCACTTCCACAGCACTTCTGGCTTTAGATGAGATTAACAACCCCTGTATCTCATATGGAAGTTGTCTTGCAATGGCGGCACACAGGTCGTTCTCAGCAGGAGCAATATCAAGTTCCCGGAATTTACACAGCTGAGCGGTGAAAAATTCTGAATATTTAGTGGGGGCATTTGTACTATACTTCCTAGAGTACAGATCTAGCCTCAGATTCTCTTGGACATCTGCTGCCCAATATCGTTTGAGAAAAGCTTCTCTAAAACCTTCCACCGTGTCAAATGTATACCTGAAACTCCTGAAACAGGTGAAACAATCACCTGCCAATAGCTTCTCAATTGCTCTCAGTCTCCGATCCTGAGGAACTTTCATTTCATTCAAGTACTCTGCGACCTCCTTCAACCAGTATTTAGGAGTAATCGACATATTATTCCCCGTAAACTTCACCGGTCTGTCTTCATTTGACTTGATGATGTTAATTATTTGTCCATTTGTTTGGTTCAAATAAGGGGTTGACATCGCCATTGGATATCCTGGGTTTTTATAAGGGCTCTCCCCTCCTAAAACCCTATCCTGATTAGTGCCTTGTTCATGGGGATCTACCCATCCTGTCTTTTGAAATTCATCCTGACTTTCAAATTCTAATTTCCTTTCTCTTCGGGCACTTTCTTCATAAGCCATGAGTTGAATTTCCATTTGTGTTCAGTCCTTTCCAACCGTGATCTGAATTCATTCTGAATTCTTTCTTGATTCTTTTTACTGTCTTCCACTACTTGTTTGAGTTGGAATTTCTCTTCCCTGAAACTATCCATGATTTCAGCTAATTGATCTTCTACCTCTTTCTTGATGACCATGACCTGTTTGTCTATAATTTCTGGCTTAACGTCACCTTTGGTATCTAAGTCCTCTCGGATCTCCTTTATCTTTTCTCCATCTCCTTTTGCCTTTGACCATATCTCCCTTAAATTCCTCAAGCTTTTCTTCAGTTTTCCCTTGATTTTTATACAATTACGTTAAGTCATCTTTGACAAGTTTTACTTCAGTATTAGTTTTTCCTACTTGTCCCCTTAAGGTTTCAATGGTTTCCTGAACCCATTGATACCCTTACTTATTTCATCTATCTTCTGGGTATTTTCCTGATTTTCTTCATTTCGTTGCTCTCTTTCTTCCTGGATATGCTTTTCGTATGTACCTAATCTCTTATTTATTTCATTTACGTGCTTCCTCAAGTTAACATCTACCTGCCCGGTAAAATGATCAATTTGATCTTTCATGTCCTTCACATCTTTTTGATTCTGCCTTTTCATCTCATTTACTTCGGTCTGAACTTTCTCTACTTTTCCCTCAAGTTTTCCTACTTGGTTCTCCATCCCTTTAAATCTATCTCCTAGCTCGTTGACACTTTTTTTTATCTCATCCCGGGATGTTTCACAAATTTTCATATTTGACTCGATTTTACCTATTAACTCATCTCGCACCCCTTGGATCTGGGTTACAAGTTCCCTTTTACAATCGTCTACATTCTCTTTACAATTTTCCTGTATCTTATTTAATTTAGTTTCCATAGAACTCAAATTTTCATTCAAAATTCCAAAATGTTCTTGGCATTCCCTTTTTGACTCATTTAACTTACTCTCCAACCCCGTGTCAAAATCTTGAAATTTGATATTCATTGTCTTTTCTATTTCAGCCTTCAGTGCCTCATTATTTGCTTTACTGTCGGCTTTCAGATCATTTTCGCAGCTATCAACTGTTTTCCAATGTTTTCCCCATTTTCCTTTTTCATTTTATCTATCTCAGGCTTCAGTTCACTGTTTATTTTTATACAGTCGGCCTCGATAGCTTCTAATTTATTCCCCATGCTATCACTATTAATTTTGAGAGATCCCAAACTCTGATTTATGGATTCGAAATCCTTTTTATTTTCATTTTGTTGGCTGTCCAATTTAGCATCCATAGTTCTAAATCTCTCGCTACTATCGGCTTTCATAGCCTCCAACTTTTCCTTGCAATCGGCCTTTAAAACGTCCAAAAGCCCCTGCCTCTCTTCATTATTCTCTGCTTTCATAGCCGCCAACAACCTCTGCATTTCCTCACTTAATGCCATCTAATAGAATACAGTGGGCTATCATACCACATCGCCGGTTCATGCATGAGAGATGGTACTCCGAACCATTGTGTCCCAATTTTCAAACTTTACCTTATTACGGGTGTTTACTAAAACGTACACTTTTGATATACTCATTCAATGTCAAAACCTTTATGGAAGTGATTTAAAAATTCAAAAATTTCGAAAAATGAAAATTTTGATTTTTCATGAAAAACTCGGGTTTTCCCTAGGAAAACTCATCCCTACATACTGGGCGCCATTTTAGAGGGTTGCTAGGGGGTTAATTATATTGAGGGCTGCTCGGTGTGAGTTTCCAGGGTCCCATGCGGTCAATTAACATTATATTTTGTAGCTACTTCTATCATACTTTACCTTTACATGATTTGGCCGTCTTAAGTGTTCCTCTAGTTATTAATCCAAGCACATTACGTCTATGCCCCCATGTGCCCTTTCAGCATGAAATATGCAAATCACAGTATGCCAGCAATGCTCAAATGGGGATTTTCGGGGTTATGGTATGTTCTCCCACTCTGTGACTTACACATTTTGGATTAAATAGAGGATACACTTCCAAAATAAATAATCAAAATCAACTCCTACTATAAAACATTTAATTAACCAAATATATGGCGCTACAACAAATTAAACAAATAAAATACTGACCCATAATTCTAACTTGTTCAGAGTAAACAAGGAATACATAATAAAACAAAGGTTAAATCATAATAAATGGTTTTCATAAACCAACAAACTTATATTTCTTTTCACTTCCATATAGTGTCCTTTTAAAATTCCATAAAATCAAGAGCTCCAATAGGCTCGATACTTTTCAATATAAACTGTGTTATCCTTTTTTACAACACATCACTACCTATTATATGAGTATTTTATAATTAAAACAATATATAATTCTTATTAAAGTACTTTTACTCATTTACTTAAACTTTGGGCTTTCACAATGTTCTTAGGTTACCACCTCTCTCAAGTCAACAATTCACTACTGTGATTCGGAAAACATTTGCGTACTCCCTAGCTAGAGAAGACTACTTGAACACGTCAAAAATTAAGATCACTCCCGAAATCTAATTGTCTTCACTAAACTCGTGAATCACTACATCATATACCATTCCATTAGGGATTTATCATTATTTGTCTTAAAAGACCATCATATCAATAGAAAGCAACGATCTGAACTTGCAAGCGGTAATCTTCATCTACAAGAACCTCGGTTCGAAGACCGGGTTGTTACAACAAACTCTAAACACTCTGGTGTACTATAACTTCAAAACAGACGGCTATTCAGACCTACCACAACATCAATGGCAAGGGTCTGGCCTGGCCACTTAAAGTGATTTATTGCGGGGAGGGAGACTTCACGGTCTTCGCCCACACGGGACGAGCGACTCCTAGCTTCAACAGCTGTTTCTTAAGTGTAGTTCTTTGAACAAGCAAGACTTTTCATTATTTTATTTTAACAACATATTGAGGTTCACAAAACCTATTCTCTTAAACTCGGCATGTATTAATTATGAAGTATCCTCATTGGTGGGTAAGAGTAATTCAATACAACAAGAAATATTTAGGGGCTTCAACAATAGACGAATCTAGGTTCGACTCTTTCAACTGCCTGGGGAACCATATCCTATAATATAGGACTTATAACATTTGCGACTTAGGGTGGCCTTTGCCTTGAACCTGCGCTCATAATACAATAAATATTTCGCACCCTTTTACAACACAATACACCCATGGCCTCGTGATCACATCACTATTTAGAGGACTTACCATAGCTCAATTACCCCGACCAACTGCCCCTCATAATTAATTTACCAAGTATTTCACCGCATTCATAGCGTGACAAATTACTTCAATGCGTTACATTGCGCTATTAATTTACTGCCAAGTTGCTTCCAAAGAAATGATAATTCAAAATCAACATTTGATCTACATCTCAATTTTATATTAATCCTCTCCCGTGCAATAATCGCTTTATCTTAAGAACATGTGTTCACAACATGTATTAATTCTTTTAAAGGAGCTCAAAAGCAACTACTTTCATATAATTCCTCATAATCTTCATTTATACTTTTGTTATTATTATTATTATTACGCTTGCTTTCATATAATTAAATCATTTATCAAATACACTGATATTTTATTTCATACATTTCCCCTAAGGGATTTATTCATTTCACAGAATTATCTTATACTTTTCAATTTTTATCCTTCAGATCGCGCTATTATTCTGTTACTTTTTATTCAAAGATATCCCTATTCTCTCATTCTCAGGTGGATTGTACACAAATATCCCCCAACACATAACATAATGAAATGGTTACTCACATGATATGTCGGTCACCGACCGAATTTTCCAGCGATGTTTCATTTTTGCCCACTCAATGTGTTTAAGACATCTTGATTAATTCCATTTCACACAATGACACTTCTTGATACACATACACATTATTTACTTTAAACACTGGTAACATATTGAATACAATTTTGTATTCTTTTATCATACACAAATAAATTCACTAAAAATTATTACACTAACACAAATTTTACTATATTACACTGCTTTTAATCACTGGGGCTTTGATGTCTGCCTTACACACGTGATTTCTTTCTCCCGTCTCCAAAGGTGACACTCTTAAACGTTATCTCCCTATCCGGCAAGATGATGAAAGTCTCAATCAATCTCCCCTCCCTGGAACGGTAATTTCTTCAGATCCGGTTTTCTGACTGTCGGCTTCTATTTTTACTAGCTCGAAGTCGTTTCTTTCTAGACAATATTTATTTTGTCTAGCTAAAGTCTAACCTGTTTACGGCCTCTCGAATACTTTATCGGTGACCTTCCTACTTCCCTAGCATTTACTGCTATTCTTTAGTTTCGTAACTTAATGCTTGTTACTGTTCGCTTGTCTCCTGTAGACCACGTTCGGTTTTAAATCCTCACTTCTTATTATTCGGCGCGCTAGTTCCTATCTTTTCGGTACACTAGGCATTACTTATTTCGTCCGACCCTGATCGGGTTCCTTAACTTTGCTAGAAATGTGTGTTTCATTATTATTGGTACTTCAAAACGTTACGATACTTTCCGTCGTCTAACTGAACTGTTATTTGAAGACCTATCGCCTGTTCTTTAAGTTCGCAGCCTACTTTGACTGTAATACTGAACTTTTCACTATAAAGACTGACGCTTGCTGAACTAAATCCTGTACTAGGATTTTCCTAAGTCATCACACGGCGATACTATGATGATACTTCTCGTACTGTGATCTGGACACTGTGCAGCACCTCCCCACGAGGTCTGCTGTAAACTGCATTCGATGTGATGTAGCGTCACGTCCCCTGGACGGAATAATACTGCATGATTAGCTTGGCTCTGTCAGGACTTTTATACTTTTTGGCTACAAAAAGATAAAATCCTCGTCTTTTTCATAACTTACTTTTGAAGCAATAGTCGCACACTATTGAAAATTTTATCTCTGGAAAGCTCGTTTTCTAAACGTAAACTGACTTCTTTGCACATAAAAATCGATCGTACAATTCTGAGATATTAAATAATTTTTGCTCTTCAGATACGTGGGCGTTGAGTTTTATTTTTAATCCCTACCACCTCGGGTCTCGGGGAACTTTTAATTACGTAATGCCGCATTTGCACTTCTTTCCTGGGCAATTATTATAACATCTTTTCCCACACAAAAATCTCTATTCCAAAATGATTCACAATGATGTATTTCTTTTATTAATTATATGCTCGCAAGTGGCTTAAATCTAATTATTCTTCTTCTTGCACAACTGCGAGGATGCCATTTTACTGCAGCGTAAGCTCAATTTTCGAAACCTTCTCTCGCTCACTCCCAACGGAAAGTTCCTCTCGTTCTAATTATAGCCATGATCGCTCCTTATCGGTGCGTCACGCGTGATATCATTTCCTGGAGCCACCTGGGCTCTTACTCCTGCACAACATTAAACCAGTCCTCTTGTATAAAATCTTTCCAAGTCATTCTAAGGACTGTATTTTTCCTTCCTTCATTTACCAATAAATGATGGATTCGGCGCTTGAACCAACAGTACATGGGTTCAATATATATATATATATATATATATATATAAATGAATGTTCGTCTTTTATGCGTTCATAAACCATTCATCCGATTGCGATCAAACTTTGGTGGTTATAGGCATAGTATAGCCAATTTAAAATAGAGAACGCGTGAGTAGTTTAAACAAATGAGTGTTGGCGAAGCGTTCATATAGCCTACAAATCATTCGATTGCGACCAAATTTTAGTGGGTTCGTTTAGCACACTTCCGGGATGCTTATAGGCATAGTTAATCCAAATTACAATAGATATTGCGCGAGTAGTTTAAACAAATGAGTGTTGGCTATGCATTTATATACCATTCATCCGATTGCGATGAAATTTTGGTGAGTTGTTGGGCACACTTCCAGGAAAGTTATAGACATAGTAAATCCAATTTACAATAGATGGCGCGCGAGTAGCTTTAACAAGATGACGTGCGGATCATTTCAACAAAGACCACATGCGTTCATATACCATTCATCCCATTGCGATTAAACTTGGGTAAGATGTTGTGTACACTCCAGGGAAGGTTTGTGGCTTAGTAAATATATTTTAAAATAGGTAGCGCACGAGTAGACTCAACAAATAAGCGATGACGCGTGAAATGTTTCAACAAAGTCCCGGTATGCGTTCATATACCATTCGTCTGATAGCGATAAAACTTGGGTGAGATGTTGTGTACACTTCAAGGAAGTTTCCTAACTTAGTAAATCTATTTTACAATAGTTGGCGAAAGAGTAGATTCAACAAATGAGCGACGACGTGCGAAGCGATTCAACAAAGTACCGTATGCGTTCATATACCATTCGTCCCATAGCGATGAAACTTGGGTGAAATGTTGTGTATACATCAGGGAAGGTTTCTGGCATAGATCATCCACTTTTCAATTGGTAGCACACGAGTAGATTCAACAAATGAGCGACGACGCGTGAAATGTTTCAACAAAATCCCGTATGCGTTTATATACCATTCGTCCGATAGCGATAAAACTTGGGTGAGATGTTGTGTACACTTCAAGGAAGGTTCCTGATTTAATAAATCCATTTTACAATAGGTGGCGAACGAGTAGATTCAACAAATGAGCGACGACATGCTAAGCGATTCAACAAAGTACCGTATGCGTTAATATACCATTCGTCCGATAGCGATGAAACTTGGGTGAGATGTTGTTTTTATATCAGGGAAGGTTTCTGGCTTAGATCATCCACTTTTGATTAGGTAGCTCACGATTAGATTCAACAAATGAGCGACAACGCGCGAAGCATTTCAACAAATTTCCATATGCGCCCATATACCAATCGTGCGAAAGCGATGAAATTTGAGCGAGTTTCTGTGTACACTCCAGGGAAGGTATCTGACTTAGTACATGCATTTTACAATGGGTAGCGAACGAATTTATTCAGCAATTGAGCGACGGCTCGTGGATCGTTTAAAACAAGTACCGTTGGCGTTTATATACCATTCATCGATTGCGATGAAATTTGGCGAACTCTTATGTGCACTCCAGGAAAGTTTTCTGGCTTAGTAAATCCATTTTACAATAGGTAGCGCATGAGTAGATTCAACACATGAGAGATGGTGCGCGAATCGTTTCAAAAAAGTCCCGTATGCATTCATATACTATTCATTCGATTGCGATGAAACTTTGGTGAAATGTTGAGTACACTCCAGAGAAGGTGTCTGGCTTAGTACATGCATTTCGCGACAGGTAGCGCACAAGTAGATTCAATAAATGATCGACGACACGCGAATCGTTTCAAAAGAGTCCCTTATGCTTTCATATACCATTCATGCGATTGCGATGAGACTTTCGGAAATCGTTGAGTACACTCGAGCAAAAGTTTAAGGCTTAGTAAATCTATTTTACAATTGGTAGCGTACGAGTAGATTCAACAAATGAGTGACGGTATGCGTATCGTTTAAACAAAATCCCGTATGCGTTCATATGCCATTCTTCCGATTGCGATGACCCCTTGATGAATTAGTGTGTACATGCCAGGGAAGGGTTTCGACTTAGTAAATCAATTTTACAATAGGTAGCTTACGAGTAGATGCAACAAATGAGTGACGACGCGCGAAGCGTTTCAACAAAATCCATTATGCGTTCATATGCCATTCATCCGATTACGATGAAACTTTGGTGAATTGTTGAGCACGCTCCCACGAATGTTTCTAAATTATTTAATCCATTTGTCGATAGTTTAGAGGCTGTTAACGGAAATTGAAAAAAAGATTGTTTCCAAAAGCACTTCAAGAAACAAAATTACGACGCCTTTCTTTGATTGGCATTCCAACGCATTCCGGGTACAGCTAGTATTTGTATAAAATTATCAATGGTTTCTCAGGCACGAGTGAAACTTTATGGCAAATAAATTTCTACGTAAGGAAGAAATGTCTCAGAAAACGAGAACTCCTAATAGTTAAAAAAATGTAATACAATTTTCCATAAAAATTCACCTGTAGCCTACTGACTATGTGCTGTACCCTCAGCTGACAACAATTTGGATTCGTAATGTCCTAGCTAAATTATAGATGAAAATTACACTTAGTTTTAGCTGTAATTTTTTTTAGCGTATGGCTTTTAGTGCCGGGAGTGTCCAAGGACATGTTCGGCTCGCCAGTTTTGTAGCTGCTTCGAGACGGACACCCAATGGGCGAGCTACAAGTACCGTTGGGGAGGGAAGGAGGGAAGTTGGAATGTAAGGACGAGGAGTTGGAAGGTAGCGGCTGTGGCCTATAGTTAGGGACCAACCCCGGCATTTGCCTGGAAGGAAGATGGGAAACCACAGAAGACCATCTTCAAGGTTGCCGGCGGGGGGATTCGAACCTCCTCGCCTCCCGGATGTGAGCGACTGCCATCAGTCATGCCGTAACCACCACGGCTAACTCACCCGGTAGCTGTCAAATGATTCACTTTTACAAAGATATTAAATTTGGCTGCTATTAGTTTTAGGTTTCTCTTAATTACTAATTACCAATAATGCCAACCTTACAGCATTCATTGCTATTGTATTAGTACCTAATAATAATATGAATCTAATTTGCATATTAAGGCTTTCACGGCCCGGATTATTATATAAATAATTCATGCTTTTGGGCTAATGCCGTGTGTATTTTTAATTTAAACCATACGTTTCGGAGAAACCTTGCCTCCTTTTTCAATGGAAATAAACAATGTGGCCAAAGAAAGTATATCAATGAGATTACAAAAAATATAGATAAATTCCTCTGTTCGTCACCAGAGAGCAGCTGCCAGAAATAACTGTATGGACCATGGTGGAACGGCGGACAGAGTAGTAAGTAACAAGAAGGTAAAGGGGGCGGTGTGAAAATATAGAAACTCCTCGAAGAATGAGGGGGGGGGGAGGTGGGAGGGTTAGATGGATATAAGGAATCATAGACAAAAGGGAATACTAGCTGAACGATACCTAACGTCATACAGTCAACGGCGAAAAAACAGATGGAAACTCCTCCAGTGACGAACAAAGGAGATCAAATCCAGGCTCTGAGCCCTAGAGGGAAAATGTACAATATTAAATATGTGAAGAACAGAGAGACTGAGAGGAACTATCTCCCTAGATCCTTAATAACTGGTAGCCAAGTGTCACTTAGCTGATAACCAGTGTCTCTGTTAAAATTATTGGGATTTTTACGAATTTCAACTGCCTCCCTTATAATTCTAGACCAGTTGTGCTTAACAAGGGCAAGCGCATGAGCATCCTTGAAACACACATCGTGCCTTGTACATTTTCCCTCTAGGGCTCAGAGCCTGGATTTGATCTCCTTTGTTCGTCACTGGAGGAGTTTCCATCTGTTTTTTCGCCGTTGACTGTATGACGTTAGGTATCGTTCAGCTAGTATTCCCTTTTGTCTATGTTTCCTTATATCCATCTAACCCTCCCACCTCCCCCCCCCCCCTCCTCATTCTTCGAGGAGTTTCTATATTTTCACACCGCCCCCTTTACCTTCTTGTTACTTACTACTCTGTCCGCCGTTCCACCATGGTCCATACAGTTATTTCTGGCAGCTGCTCTCTGGTGACGAACAGAGGAATTTATCTATATTTTTTGTAATCTCATTGATATACTTTCTTTGGCCACATTGTTTATTTCCATTGAAAAAGGAGGCAAGGTTTCTCCGAAACGTATGGTTTAAATTAAAAATACACACGGCATTAGCCCAAAAGCATGAATTATTTATATAATATGAATCTAGTTTTACATTATGTGACCAAATGTTCAAAAGCATGATTCACTTACTGTTATTACGACTAGAACTTGTGGATATTACTTGTTAACCTTTTATTTTATTTTAATTGATATATTGTATTCTAATGTGTTTTTATTTTGTATTCTAATGTATTTCCATGTATTATCTGGGTGTAAACAATTGTTTGCTACTGTAATTGGGGCACTGCACTGTTGTGGCAATATATAAATAAGTAGGACTTATGAAAATAGGCTCTATATCACGGAACTACTTGTCTTATCATATGTTGAGTGCATTTAAAATGGATACGACAATGGGTGTGATTGGCTAGAGCTCAGGATGGGGTAAGTCAAATTGTGGACCTAAGGCTGTCATGTTGGGGTTTTTGCTAAATACTCAGCCCCATACTGAGGGTGTAGGTGTAATGGGTTTGACACCTCGTGAGGTGAGAACCAGAGGGTTCTATCTGACTTTAAGTTAATTTTTCAGGAGAGGTGTTTGAAGTTTGAAATTGCATAAAGTATGTAGTAATGAATCCAGCTCTTTGCGAAGTATTTCAAAATGATGATACGAGGTTCTACTTTAATGAATTAACACCAAATTTCACAATTACATAGAGAAGATAAGTATTTTAATGACTTGTCCTAAAGTTTGCATGCAGATAGAACTTTTTGGCTCTGAAATTTGCATAAGATGCTAGAGTCATAAGGTTCTTTATTTCAAAAGTGCTTTGTTGAACTTTACATCGACAGTGGGCATCCATCTCATCATGGAATTGATATCTGTAGCCTTTTCCTTGAAGATTTTCCTCCTTCTAGTACCGGTAGTCGGTTGGTAGTACGTTCTGTTGCTGATACTGTTATCCTGTTGGTTCTACTCTTCGGTATCTTGACTTTATTCTACTACTGAATACCGTGACTTGTCTTTAAGTACATACTGAACAGGTCGTCTGCACAAAATTTCAGCTGCGGTACCTGCGGTATTTTACTATGCTGAAACAGTTTCGTTTTAGTCTAGTAGCACTTGAAATGCCATTTCCAGATCTGCCGCACAGTGCTTCATGCCCAATAGCACAATAGCCTCGTTTATTCCTCGATACATGAGCAGTAAGATTGTAAACGATCAGTTTTATTTTATGAAAGGAGCTACTTCCATTTGCACGAGATAAAGCATGTCACCATAGCATCACTTCGTCTGTCATATTCTCTTTCCTGTCGCATGAATGATTTCTCTTCTAAATGGTTATCAAACTTCGTTGACAAACTCTGTGTCTCTATTTTCCTTTTCGCCATGATAAACTCATCGCAAAGGTCACAGCGATCGAATTTTGGTGCTAAGAATTCCAGATTATATTCAGTGTTAAATATTGATCTGCACATTGACACTGTTACCGCTTTATAGCTATTCTGTATGCAAACTTCTTAATACTTGTTAACCTTTTTTATTTTAATTTATACTTTTTAATTTCAATCTTTATATTGTATTCTAATGTATTTTTATTTTGTATTTCCATGTATTATCTGGGTGTAAACAATTTTTTGCTACTGTAATTGGGGCACTGCACTGTTGTGGCAATAAATAAATAAGTATGACTTTTGAAAATAGGATCTATATCACGGAACTACTTGTTTTATCATATGTTGAGTGCATTTAAAATGGATTCGGCAATGGGTGTGATTGGCTAAAGCCCAGGATGGGGTAAGTCAAATTGTGGACCTAAGGCCGCCATGTAGGGGTTTTTAGCTAAATACTCAGCTCCATACTGAGGGGGTAGGCGTAGTGGGTTTGACACCTAGGTAACTGAAAATTTAAATCAGTAAATTATTTATCCCACTTTTCTGTTGGTGACGCGCTTGTTCAAGCCATAAAATGTGTCTTATCTTGTGTCGTGGCTCGCGCGTTTTGTAACAAAATGTGTTATTTTCTGTGTGTGTGCATGTTGATTGAACCAGCATTTCCTCTTTGTTTAATCTGTGGTGTGTGCTTGTGTGCATGGTTGGTTTATGGAGTCGCCATCCTCATTAGAATGCAAGGTTTCGACTTGTGATGCATTTTTTGGAGGATGGCCGAGAGTAAAGTAATATCGAGAAGTTAGTATTTGTGTGTGTCAAGTGGCTGGTAAGGTGAGTTATACTAGGGAGTTGCGAATCAGGTTGAAGGAAGCAAGTAATATTATTTTATTTTACAACTAAACGGTCGGCGGATAATTGCATCCAGCAATGATAACTTCATTTAGGGTAATTTAGCCACTGATTTTTGAACAGGGTTGATTTTTGAGCATTGGCTGAGGCCAGATGCGAGTTTGAGTGCATGTTTTTGTTCCCCTGTCAAATTTCTTCCGTCAACGGAGTAACCTGTGCCGAAGTTGGGGTGTCGTGAAGATAAATAGTGAATCGCCACAGGTAAGATATGGTTTGTTTCTCAGTTGTGGGGGTTTGAGTCTTTTTCAGCGGTATTTGATTTCGAGCGTACAGAAAGATGCAGACAGTTTGACTGAGAAGAAGAAAGACACCACGCTTACCTAACTAAGCTGACCTTTCGCGTGATATTTGTGGCTTTTAATGTTTTGTAAGGCTAGTTACTGTTTTCAAGCGATGTCCTTTATGATTCAAAGCCGGGTAGTTGTCAACCGCGCGCCTGTAGGGTTGCAATGTGCAGCGGGGAGGTTTATGACCCTCTAGCATTGGCCGTCATCAACTCCCCCCATCTCGTCTCATGCGAGGTAATGAGCGGCCTTGTTCTCAATGAGTGAATACAATGAAATATTATTGCCCGCTGGTTCATTGTTTATCAGTTTTGTGAGCTTTAGATTTTGTTTTGTCATTTTTGGATTCATATCGAGAACGCCAGAGCACTTGGGATGAGTGGTCGCAAGCGTTTTGGATCTGGACCCTATCCTCCGTGCCAAGCGATTCAAATGTTTTTGTTTTTAAATGCCACGAGTTTTCTTTATGAAGTGTCAAACCCAATACATTGCGCCCACTTGACCGGGTATATCGAGCTGAAAATGCGTAGGCTATGGTATATTTACCAGGGGGTGTGTTTAGCTATGTAACCAAACCCTAATCATATGTGACAATACGAACAGATCAGTGATAACCAGATAAGACCAGATGTTTAAGATGTTGCTTATGGATCATTTCACTAAATTTATTTGCAAGCCTTTTATTTTTCTTCGTAATGGGTCGTTTTTGTGTATTTTATTTTCATCTGGTTGTCCTGATCAGATTAGTATGATTTCTTGAGAGGTATCCAATGCCCATGGCCTTTGGTTCGAAGTTACCTTGTTGAGCTGTAGCATGTCAAGTGAGAATGATTTTATTGTTATTATATTTAATCTTTTGGTCCCCTTTACGAGAGCGACTGAACTAGAATACAATATTAATTCATCATGTGGCGTTTTCCCGCTTCTCTTCCCAAAATCTCTTCATAATTTCAGAGTGCTCCTTCTTCCGCTCAGCAGTCCAGTTTCTTCAAGGCTGTCGTGATGGTCAATGCTCAAACATAACAATTTTGGTCTTTTTCCGGCACTCGGTGCTGTCCTCGAGATTTTGTAAGTTGACCTGTTTTAGGTCCCTCTGAACCACTGTCAGCCACTCTGTGCCACACTTACTCTGTGTTATAACGTTGAGCAATTTCCTCACCATTCTGAAGTTTTCCATCCTGTAAATGTGTATAGAACTGTGCACGGCGTTTTCTGATTACGTCCGTTATTGTGTGGATCATTTGGTAGAGTTCGTTTTGAGGTCTCTTCATCCAAATACCGTTATTATTAACTGCTCCGTAAATCTTTCTGAGATTACTTCTTTCCTGTTTTCTATATCCTTAATTTTGGAATGACCGTCGATCACCATTGTTTCGGCTGCGTATGATGCTTCCGGAAGAATCACCGTTGTATAGTGCCTTCATTTTGCGTCTAGCGAGATGCACTTCTTGTTGTAGTGAGTCCACGTGAGGCCTTCTGTAGCAAATAGTTCTTTATAAACATAACATTGAAAAACTCCTCTCACATGAAGCCACAGACTCACAGATCGTAAGAAATAATTAAAGGCTCACTGAGAGATATGGGAGAGATTCTAGGAAGTCCCATTCAGCTATGAATTTCAAGACGTCAAGTACTGACCAAACTTTGACTTCTTCGAGATCAATCTCTGCTGCCTTCAGGTGCCTTCTCAGCCTTGGTATTTCTAATAAAAGCTCTTCCTCTGATAACTCATCATAGAAAGTGGTTAATTTTGGAATGGACAGCAACAACTCTTCTTCAGTGGCAGATATCAAACTCTTGGCTTAAACGGCCTCAAACATGGCTGCTACTTCCTTTTGGCTCTTGATCTGATCTGGAGTTTAGAATGGAAACGATGCATCGCTCTCATGTTTTCTTCTTGCAGAGATAGTCCAGCATCTCTCGTCTTCTCATCTGTCATCCTCTTCTTGAACCTAGGTCTGCTCTCTACTGAAATTCCATATTGATCTGGTTTTGAAAGCGGCTGTCCAATTGCCTGCTCCACAATTTGATTGCGCTGTTCGTACATAAAAAGTCTTAGCGTCTCTAACTTTGTCACCACCTTGTCAAGAGTTAATCCCTTAGTCAGAAGGCACAGCTGTGTAAGATTAACGTATTCAAGTACCCCACACCAAAAGAAGAGGTAGCACGAAAACGTGAAATTGCAGACAGCATATAAGAGACCTCGGGCTGTACCTCTTGTGTCTAAATTTTCATCTGGATCACATAGAGCTTCGATTGCCGCCACGCATTCATCGAATTTTTCTTTCACTGCCTTTTCTGCAGCATGATGAGAACTCCAGCGAGTTGTTGATAATCTTTTTACTGAGACTCGAGCGTGGTTCATTGAAACATCCCATCGGTGAGTGGAAGCAGCAAAGAATGAAAACATTGTCTCAAGAGTTTTAAAAATGTCACGCATGAAGCATTTTCAGAAAAAGAGTGTTGGCCTCACAAGTTAAGCGAATGGTCCACACATCTATTAAAAATAGCTTTCTTGTTCTTTGTTTTCAAAATGGCTTGTACACCGCCATGGATTCCAGCCATTATCGTAACCTCGATTTCTGCACAACATGATGTCGAGTCCTTCACTTTCAAGATTTCTGAGAATATCAGAACTGAGGTCAACTGCTCTTTCCCCTTAAAATGGAAAAATCCCAGAAACACTTCTCTTACCTCAACTTTCCTATTGTGGATTGTGAAATAGTATATATGATCAACGTCCATTAATAAGGATAATTTTATGGAGTGACATAGAATCATAGACAGTGATATTTTGTTTAAAAGGAAACATTCATATACTGTACAATTGAAGAACATTCATAAATACATACTTGATGAAATCCAATAGTAAACGTAAACCCCGTATATACATGAGCTAAATGATACATTCACATTTATTTATAACCAATGAAGTGAAGGCAGAAAAGACAGACACTGGTAAAAAATCCATGTTCTGCTGTGCTAAATTTGTTTAAAAATGAAATGAAATTTTTACGAACCACCCTAATTTTGCGGTCCGCACCCCCACCCACTCCCCTCCCCTAGTGTCGCACTGGGATGACGAATCCTTAGAGTTTTACAGTATGTATTAATTATCACAGTAAATAAAGGTATTAATAGGCGGATGCCAAAACAAAATAGTTGTGTATATTTAAATACCATAAATGGACATTTTTGGACGTCCGGATCTTCTAAACCATGTTAAAAACTGAGCGTGTATGCTATGATTTGTAGCAGTGGAGATGCTAAATCAGACATTTCAAACCAAGTGTATGCTATGATTGGCAGTGGTGGAGTCGCTAAATCGCATCCATAAAAAATAAAAAAAATGCGCGAAATACTGAAGATTGATAGGAACAATGGTAAGAATATCGCTGATTTTCTTCCCTTGAAGTTAGGGGACTATATATATAAATCTTTTGATCAAGGTTGAAGTGAGGATTCAAATATCTTTTTGAGGTGCTACTGTAATGATATAGGAAAGATAATTCACACAAATTGCTAAATCCATAAATATAAATAAGCAGATACCGCAAATTTACCGAATGATTAATCGAAATTAATATTTATATCTCTCAAGAAAAATCTACCCTCGATTCTATGTCAGCTGATATGTCAATTCCAGCCGGGATCACGATAAACAGCAGCCTTCTGTCTTTCTAAAGATAGAGCTTCATTTGATATGACATGCGGCATTCTTCGATTGATGATACGTCCCAAGCAACAATTCTGGGAGATTTTCAGTTTGTCGACAAGGAATCTTACGATCACATACAACTCCTGTCACCTGTCGCCATTTGAACCAAGCTGTATTTGATCGCATTCGTACTTCCCTCAATGTGTCTCCATCTGATGTTATGTATGAGCCCAAATATCGGAATCCAGTGATCTTGTTGAGTTGTTCTCCAACAATAGATGTAGAGCCATCGGTTGGCCCTCCACACTCCATGTATTAAGTTTCGGAAATGTTTAATTTCAGTCCATATGCATCAAGGTGGTCATTCCAAATCTGTGTTTGCTGCTCTAATCCTTGGCCTGTCGCGCTTGCCAACCATGCATCATCGGCGTTCAGAAGATTCCAGGGAATCGAATTTATTCCATTCTGCACTTTGTCAAAATGTCTGATGGATACCCTGACTCTTAAGAATTAATATTAGATAAGACGTTCGCAATAAAATAATTGGGCGAGTTTTGTTGCATTTCCAATTTTAATATGTATATTAGGTCACTGTCGCAGGTTCGCCAGTACTAAACGATTCCGTACTTATTATTTATTCTCTTCATTGATGTTTTTTCACATGTTTCTGCTAGGATTCAGGGCGAGGTGGAGAGGAAGAAAGCCACACGTACACAAGAGACTGGATTTTGAAAGTTGAAGAGGAGTATAAGGGAATGGACTATTAATGAATCCTGAACAAACTTCAAATGCAGAGGAACGGGTACTTTTGAAAAATAATTAAGAAAATCCTCAGGCGAAACATTGGTAGAGAGGAAACAATAGGTAGAGAGATGTGGATCACTCAGGATACACTTGAATTATTGGACGAAACAAGGAAGCACATGAATGCAGAAGATAAAACAACGTACTTGGTTTTACGTCCCTTTTAACTACTGCGGTACCGGGTGAGTTAGCCGATGTCGTTACGGCATGACTGCTGGCAGTCGCTCACATCCGGGAGGCGAGGAGGTTCGAATCCCCCCGCCGGCAACCTTGAAGATGGTCTTCTGTGGTTTCCCATCTTCCTTCCAGGCAAATGCCGGGGTTGGTCCCTAACTATAGGCCACAGCCGCTACCTTCCAACACCTCGACCTTACATTCCCACTTTCCTCCCCAACGGTACTTGTAGCTCACCCATTGGGTGTCCGTCTCGAAGCAGCTACAAAACTGGCGAGCCGAACATGTGCTCGGACACTCCCGGCACTAAAGGCCATACTCTAAAAAACTACTGGGGTTAATAGAGACGCCCGGCTACCAGAATTATGCCCCGAAAGGGATCATTAATGTGCCAGTAATTCAACTAACACGGCTCCCTCGCATTTGCGCACTCTCTAATACCAGCTGACTGCGCCCGGATGCGATCCTGCAAATTTGGGCGATTGCAGGAAATGAAAAAGGAAAGGCAGATTAGGGATGTCTGAAAAATCAGGTAAACTAGTGCAGGTAGCCAGAGAAGAAGACAAGTGGAAAAAGAAATCTATCGTTATATAAAATTGTCTAAAGATTGGAGGATTATTTACAGCTTATGAATTGAGTACTTGTGTACAAAGGATGACCAAGTGCTGTAATATTAGTGTTTCAGATGGAAAACCTCTAACAAGAAGAGAAGAAATCCAGAGAGACAGAAAACCGGCCTAGAGCATTTGTATAAAGGTATTAAATAGAGAATCATGTGCTGGAAATCGAGGAGGAAATTGATGACGATGTGAAACGATATTTAATATTGATATCAGAATTGGATAGAGCACTAGTGTTTATGCGATAGTTGAAGTACCCTCTGATTTTAAGATGAATGTTTTAATCCGTATACCAAAGAATACAGAAGATTGTCACACAATCAGTCGATGATTCAAGCTTCAAAGATCCTGACTAGAATGACTTACAAGAGCAACGAAAGACAGATAGAAACGGAGTTGGGTGAAGATCAATTTGGTTTCAGGAGAAACGTGAGAACAAGGGATGCTGTACCCAAGTAACAGGCTGATCCTGGAAGGCAAAATACAGAACAATAAAAAAACGCTCGTAGTATTTGTAAACATCGAATAAGCTATTGATAACGTTGATTAGAGTAAGTTGCTTGACATACTTAAACAGTTCAGAATCAAGTACGGGGATGGGAGGCTGATAAGCAATCTATACTAAAGGCAAGGCTCTAACTTATCATCCCTAGTTTTTAATCTATTCATTGAACAAGCAATGAAGTGTAAGATTTCAAGTAGGAGTAAATACTCAGGAGAAATAATCTCAACTCTGAGATTTGCTATCGACGTTGTCATCATAGGCGATTCAGCAGGAGTTTTGAATGAGTTTTTGAATGGTAGGGACTTCGTATTGAAAACGTAATTCATGTTTAAAATTCCTAAATATAACCAAAATCATGGAATGCAGGCGAAATAAATCAGAAACCCATACTGACGTCAAATTGGCAAGTGAAAAGCTAAATTAAGTAGGAGACTTTTGCTACTTAGGAAGTAAAATAACCAGAGATGAACTAAGGAAAGTGGATATGAAAATTATGTTGGCTGAGGCAAGGACGGCATTTCAGCAGTATAAAATTGTGTTGACACCAAATATAGATTTGAGTATAAGAAAGTAAATTTGAACTATTTCCTGGGGCACGCCAAGCAAGTAAAACTAGGGCTCTTGAAGCAGGATAAAAATGGAGAACATAAGATCCTGAATATTGAAGATGAAATAGGTAGTGGGACAGCACATTGAAAGGTACTGTATTTAAGTGTGTAGGCGAGAGGAGATATTTCTGGCGACTACCAATGAAGTCATGAGGTAAGTTGGCAAGGCACATTCTAAGACACCCAGGAATAGCTAACTTAATTAAGGAAGGAAGCGTTGAGATTAGAAACAATAGGGATAGACGAAGGTTAGAATATGTTAAAAGATTGTCACGGTTGTAGGATGAATAATAATAATAATATTGGTTTTACGTCCCTTTTAACTACACTGGCTTTTAGAGACGCCGGGGTGCCGGAATTTTGCCCCGAAGGGGTCCTTTAACGTGCCAGTAAATCTACTGACACGGCTCCCTCGCATTTGCGCACCCTCAAATGCCAGCTGACTGCGCCAGGTTTCGAACCTGCAACCTTGGGCTCAGCAAGCGAGAACGTTACCCCTGAGCCACGCAGCCAGACCTGTAGGATGAAGAAATGAAACGATTGGTGAAGGACAAAAAGAACGGTGGGCTGTATCGAACGAGTTAATAAGCTGAAGACTCCAACAACAACAACAAATCGAAAGTATGAACTTGCCACAATGAATTAGAATGTGATTATTTAAATACCTCTCTTAGCAAATGAAGCTTCACAACTAATACAGAAACATGGTTTCTAGACTCTATAGATTCGATCGGACGTCCTAAAACATCTCCTTAGAGCTGAGCTGTTTTCACATACACAGTGAGGTTATTTGACTGAAGCGAGTCCAGTGGCCAGCTACCAGGCGCACAAACGCCTTTCGCCAGCAAACCGAACACTGGCCGCAGATTGCGCGCAGGATAAACAGTGACGTGGTACATTAATTAATGGTAATTTGACCAGCAAATGATGATTAAAGAACTTACCTTTTTACAGAAGATGTTGAAAATGTTCTCCTCCAGCTGACAGACAGGAGTTGTGTTGTGGAAATAAATTAGCGTTTACACGTTATAATTCTCTTTCCGTAATGAGAGATATCTGCTGCCGAAAATTGTTCTCCAGCTCCTCTAGGATACAAGAATTAGATCGATACATGGTGTCCTTTAAGCGTCCCCACAATTAAAAATCCACGGTGTTAAATCCCGGCTTCGAGGTGGCCACAATTCAGCACTAATGACCCTGTCAACAATGACAGCACTTATTGCGTCCAATGAACTATGCGCAGTATGCGGTATGCTGGAAATAACAGTAACATCTTTTCCAGTCTGTTAACTGGACAAAGATATTATTCAAAATAACCTGAACGTATCGAAAAGAGTTAATAGTTTTACGGAAAAGAAATTGGTCCTATAATTCTTTTTGTGGTTTCTGCGCACCACACAACGATTTTTGGGTCATGCAGGGGGATTTGGTGGATCAGTCTTGGGTTCGCAGGTGAACAGTATCGATTGTTTTGTGAGTTCACACGTCCATGTAAATAAAACGACGCCTCGTCACTGAAAAGCACTAACTATGGATCTAGAATTTCTTCGTGCACGGACTCGAAAAACCATTTACAGTAGTTGTCTATTGCCACTGGGTCTCTTGGACTTAAGGTTTGAACCTGAGTAATTTTGTACGATCGATAATTAGTTTTGAGGCCCACTGAGACAGTGATATGACACGTTGGCTTGTTTTCGCAAAGATTCTCTTACTGTCCAAACGTGACGTCTCCGTTTATTTTTTTAATTTAAAACTGACGCCCTAGACTTGAACTTCGTCACAACCTTCCGAATTGCAGTCATCGAAGGCACCTTACCACCAGAAATTTCTGTTGAAATGCTCTGCGAGTAACACTTGCAGACTTGTTCTTCATAAAAGTACAGCAAATGAAAGTTCTTTTTCGCGTGGTGAACTTCGCAGCCATACTTGTGTGCGGCTAGATAAAAGCTGTTGCAACAAGCACACCTAATGGTCTGAATCTGTCGTCGCCTGTACTTAAAAGATTGGCTAGCCATTCCAGGCAGCCAGAATAATTGGATGGGCTCAGACGAAATGCACAAAATATAGATAAGACCTAAATTCCCAGCTAACGAATGACAATAGCCAACATTCCTCAACACTTGAATTTAAAATCTTTTCTAAGTTACAGCGTTACATTATGTAACTACTCTTGTACCACCCAACGTGTTTACTGTAATTATTCAAAGAACGAACCTTAGGGTAATTCATGTTTAATTGTGAGGTATTTTAAATTACAAAGTGTACAAATCAATTTCCCGTACTCTATTGGAGCTGGAAAGCAATATACGGCAGCAGATATCCCTCACATCAAAAGGGAATTTCAACGTGTAAACGCTAAATTACACGATACAACGCCTGTCTGTCAGCTGAAGATGAACATTATCAGCATCTCCTGCGAAAAGGTAAGTTCTTCAACACTCCAGTGGTCGCGTGAAAAAAGTAACGCCTGTGGTCGCAAGGATCACTGTTGTGATCCATACTTTTTACGATTTGAGGCTATTCTATGCTATTTATTCAATGAATATGATTATGATCTGTGAAAAGAACTATTTTCCTGTACAATATAATATAATAGACAGGCATTTATAAAAGGAATGACTGAAAAATTGTAGGACAGTGTGATTTGTCTGATATTTGTCTAATACAGTACATTCCCTCCATAATGCTTTTGTATGTCTATATTGATATATTCCGAAGAGATCATTTACAAGGAAAATATACAACAAAAGGTGTGATCACTGCATTGCATTTAATATACAAATAAAATGTTACAAGAAATTCAGAGGAAATGTTACACTTCACTCACCAGAGGTGTTAAGGGATGTTCTTACGACACATTATTTGTATCACGGCAAGTGTCACATACAGGTCGCTGGTGGTCAGGACACACTCAGTTGGTGCATGCATGGCGGGTTTTCCTGGTTGTCTTGTTTTGTTGACGTCCGCAAATGTGGCAGCGGCCCATCTGGCTTGCATTAGCAGGAGGGACAGGATCTTCTTCAATTTTCAAAAGCAACTTTCCACGATGCTTTATTTCTGTTGGAATCATTTCCAGGTTGTTTGTCCTTTGGATTTCAGGATTCATCAAATCCAAAGCAAGAGTTCGCAGGAAATTTTGGCGAGACACCACTGCATAATTATTATTTGCCGATAATATTCTTCGAGCATTGATGCCGCCAATATTCAGGCAGTCAGAGAAGATAGATAGAGGCCATCTCCGAGAATTCCTCGAAACATCAAACTGTCCACACATCTTATACAACCTATCAACACCATATTTTGTTCCATTGTATGCCGTGAAACTCTCTGGTTTTCTGACAACGCCAGTAGATTCGTCTATACGATTAATATGATGCATGGAAGACACTGCTAGGACTGCTTTATTCTTGGGAGCGTAAGATACTAGAGTACATTGTTTATGAAAGCCAAACAATGAACTTTTTACCTCCCGGGTTTTGTTGGGCAAGCATTCCCTTGGCATTTCCCGTTTATCTTCTCTGATCCTTCCCTTGTGTGTTAGTATCTTGTCCTCTAGTATCTCAAGCACCAAAGGAATTGATGTAAACCAGTTATCGGCCGTGATATTCCTATTCGAACCCACAACAGGTTCCACAATACGTTACACTACTTCATTTGGCGCATTGCCCTGCTTGAAAGGCCCATCGGGTTGAACACCTACATATACTTCAAGGTTGTGAATGTATATGTTTTTAAAGTCAACGAGTGCAAATAATTTAATCCCGCACTTTGCTAGTTTGCTAGGCATGTACTGGAGAAATACGCAGCGTCCACAAAATGACACCAATTGTTCATCAACGGTGAGGTATTCACTTGCAGAATAATTCCACCTATAGTTCAGTTCGAAGTTCTGAAATAATTCTCTGAAGACTGCAAGCTTGTCCACCTCCCTGCGTTCAAGTCTAGTACTAATGGTAATAAACCGAAGGCAACGTACGAGAAATTTAAATCTTTGTGCACTCATAGTTTCAAAAATAGCCTGCACTGCTTTCCCACAACTATTATCCCATATATCTAACATATTTCATCTTCCAGACTTCAATACACCGGCAAGATACAAAATACCTACAAGTGATCTAATTTAACACACATGTGTTGATCTTGCACCCGTTTACACTGAAAATTAGACCTGATTTTTCCCATGTACATATTTGTATATTCAACTACTTTTTTATACCATGATGTCGTCCAAAAATAGTTCAAGACACTGCAAATATGTGCTGGCATTCCTGGCTCTGTTCTTTGAACCCGGCAAATGAACAATAATGTTCTGAAAACGTGTGCACGATGTTGGCGCAAAAACTGACTTTCACCACTTCGTTCCGTCTTTTCAAGTATAATAATTAGAAAGCATACAATCTTCAACAGGATCTTCATTACCACTAGAAACACTGTCATCATCCCTAACAGCATCACTGTCTACATCTGGATGCATTTCTACATGGTCTTCCTCAACCTCGTCCTCATCCTCATCCTCAACACCAAGCACTTCACCTTACTCTCAGTCTGGTGCATTCAGCCATCGATTTATATTCCCATAGTCATCCATCTTGCACTTATAAACCCATAATTAATATAAACTCATAAAACGGAGTAGATATATGAACATGAACTGAGATAAGGCACTGCAATAACAAAACGAACGAAGTCAAAAAAAAGTCACGCCAGAGGTCGCACGGATCACAGTCGTGATCCACTAGAATAAATTGCTCCACAACGCGACAACCATCAGCCAAGGTAAGCTGGCTACTGATTGTCAGACAGGGGATGGGCGCCAGGAAGGTACACAGATTTTCAAGGTCAACAATCATACCAATAGACTGTCGCGACAAAAACTAAACGGCTGAATCACTAGTGTGGTCCGCGTTACCACTGGAGAGTTCATCATGATTTGCGGGGTGAAATTACCATTATGTACTATGTAACGGTTTATGCCCGCAATTTGCGACCCGAGTTCGGTTGGCTGGCCGAATGCCACAGTCCAGCACAAGAATCTCCCTGTTGTACATAATAACGCTTCTTGCCACCATAATTTGTCATAAAAAGTTAACATTTAAGGAAATATGACCTTGGGTTTACAACATAAGAATGGTTTCTCGCCTCTGTTTAGGAAGTGTGTCTCTGAATTAGCATGTGCCTCTTCAAAGATACACTCGGATTCACTTATGCTCCATGAATATAGTTTCTCGCCACTATGGACTAGCATGTGTTTATTCAAATTTCCTCTCATGGTAAATTTGGATTCAAATACGCAGCATGAATATGACCTTTCACCGCTATGGATTCGCATGTGTTCCACTTAAAGATTTTTTTTACGGTAAATGTAGCTTTGCATAAGTTAAGCCTTCCCGTCAAACTTCCTCTCCAGCTAAACTTGGATTCACATACGCTGCATGAAAAGGGTTTCTCGCCGCTATGGACGCGCATGTGTGTCTTCAAACTTCCTTTCTGAGTGAACTTTGATTCACATACGTTACATGAAAAGGGCCTCTCGCCGCTATGGGAGAGCATGTGTATCTTCAAATATCCTTTGTGGTTAAACTTGGATTCACATAGGCAGCAAGAAAATGGCTTTTCGCCGCTATGGACAAGTATGTGCGTCTTCAAACTTTCTCTCTGAGTGAACTTTGATTCACATACGTTACATGAATAGGGTTTCTCACCACTATGGGAGAGCATATGTCTCTTCAAATATCTTCTGCTATAAAAATTAGATTCACATACATCACATGAAAAGGGTTTCTCGCCGCTATGAACGAGCATGTGGTTCTTCAAAGTTTCTTTCCGAGTAAACTCTGATTCACATACGCTGCATGTAAAGGGCTTCTCGCCACTATGGATGATCATATGTGTTTTCAATTGTCCCATCTGGGTAAACTTGCGTTCGCAAACGCTGCATGAAAAGGGCTCCCCGACGCTATGGGAAAGGATGTGTTTCTTCAAATTTGCTCTCGTGGTAAACTTAGATTCGCATTCGCGGCATGAATAGGGCTTCTCGCCGCTATGGACAAGAATATGTGTTTTTAAATGTCCAATCTGAGTAAACTTAAATTGGCATACGGTGCATGTAAATGGCTTCTC
Organism: Meconema thalassinum; assembly: GCA_946902985.2. NCBI lineage: Eukaryota > Metazoa > Arthropoda > Insecta > Orthoptera > Tettigoniidae > Meconema > Meconema thalassinum. Next base: position 212,442,849 of record OX336398.1, read on the forward strand.
GCCGGTATGGACGAGCATGTGTCTCTTCATATCTCCTTTATATTTAAACTTGGATTCACATACGTTACATGGATAAGCCTTTTTACCAGGATGAGTACCAAAGGTTGACTTAAATATTTGTTTGGTAGAACATATTCCACTAGATGCACTGCTAGCATATTTTTGTACACTATTATTAAATCGGTAAACCTTTCTATCAGCATTGTCCGAAGTATCTGGACCTATCCACCTGAAATAAATAGTAGTAACAATTTAAAGAATAATAACGTTTTAGAGATCTAGGAAGAAAAAATATAATTGGGACAACTTTATTTAATACTAATACAAGAAGACTTGTCTTCATGAAGTACCAGTAACTGACTTCGTTTCCACTCATCAATAATATATTGAACATTCAGTCTAAACATTATACAGTTGTGTCTTGTCGGAGATTTTGGATTCATAGCTCTGACAGTATGAGTGTATTTGGATAGTATCACAGCCACCAAAATCTTCCGAACAAAAGTCGATAGATTTCCTACATGCTGGGTGTCGCAAAGGAGAAGGAGCTCATTACTCCACCCTTTGCAACACTGCTTGGCTTTCGCCAATGTTCATGAAAATGAGTCTATTATTAAGAATAATTGGGTGAGATCTCACGGAGGTGGCTGAATTTATGAGTGACAAGGATACAATATCGTTGTTGTTTTTGTTTGAGTTATCAGTCATTAGACGCTTTCAATGCAGCACTACATGTCTCCTAATCTCGATGCTATCAATTCATTCCTCTGTACAAAACTACACACCCTAAATCCTAAGCAATGTACTTAATTCCGTACTCACGCCGAGACGTCTTCCAACGGAAGATATTATCTGCGGGCAAGAAGTTTCTATCTACTAGCCTTCGAAGCAGAATAAATTAGAAACGAGGCCTCTCAGGACATCAAACTTGTCAGGCCCGTAGATCACACCCAGGTTAAAAGGTGATCTCAAGGAAACCGAAAAACAAAATAGAGAAGACGAAGATGCGGCTAATTAACGAGTCATCAATTACAGAAGATAACTAGGAATCCCTAGAACCTCGCTACTCGAAACTCCAACGTTCTACGGCCCACCTAAAATACACAAGACCGGTGTGCCTCTGAGACCAATATTTAGCGCCATAGCATCCCCAAATCACTCTTTTGATAAATATTTGAATCAGGTCCTGAATCCATTATTGCTTCCGTCGCCCTCTCACTTCAGAAATTCCCAACACTTCGTAGATATCATAGCGAGTATAAACTTAAATTACGGTGATCTAATGGCAAGGCTCGATGTGGAGTCCTTATTTGCCAAGGTTCCTGTACCTGACGCCACACAGATAATTAGGTAATCTTCAATATGCAGATGTTTCAACACATGGATGGAGCAGCCATGGGATCCCACTTCTCTCCATTATTGGCCAACGTTTTCATGGCAAATTTGAGGAAGAAAATGTAAAGGAGAGCCCATTGAAACTTGAGTGTTCGCTCAGATACGAAAAGAGGGAGTTTTTGATATGGGAACATGGACGCAACTCACTTCAGGACTTCCTAGAATTAATGTGCTCCAGATATCTGAGCATCAACTTAAGAGTGGAAGTTGATGAAAATAATTCACTGGCCGTAGTAGACGTTATGGTCTATAACCGAACAGACAACACGATCAAACACAGGGTCTATAGGAAAGGCACTCATACAGATAGTTACCTACATGCAAAATCAAGCCATCCACCGTCGCAGAAAGAAATGGTACTAGGACAGTTCTCAACAGAGCCAACCGCATTTGCGTCAAGGATCGCGTAAATGAAGAGAAAGAATAATTTTGGAATACACTCCTAGCTAATGGGTACAGCAAAGGATGGATAAATACGGTCATACGGAATAACTGCTGAAAGAACGAAGATTGACACCACCATAAATCCTTTCGGCCTAAGATTTAGGGGGTGACAAATAGAATCGTCAAGTTGCTAATAGAACACAACGTGACAATGGTTAATCAACCACTGAACAAGCTGACGCAAGAGGTGCGTACGACAGCCGAGATAAAGGGGCCAAAAACAGGACTAGGAGGTTCAAAAAGCGGCTTGTTCCTGTGGAGAGATGTACTTGGGGAATAGAAAAAGTCCCACTTCCATTAGGATACCAGGGCACATTCGAGACAAAAACAAATAAATATTTGAAGATACTGACGTCACGAGACAAGCCATTGAATTTCATAAGGCCGAAAGTGTTGCTTAAATTCCTAGACATCAAATCAATATAATAAAAGAGACATTAGAGATCATGAAGCATTCCAATAATTTCAATCACGATGAAAGATTCAGGCTTAGCAATACTTAGCGCATGATTGGCTAGGGCTCTAACCAATCAGGCAGCAGCATGAGGTCAATGTCGATGAAGTGGTGCCTGACTGACCACCAACGGTTAGTTTAAGTACAAACACGAAGTCGTATCTATGATAAAGACTGCTGCAATGGCTACCGAAATGTCGGGAAACAATCACTGATACACGACGCAGCACCATCCATTAAACCTAGTTAATAAGCTAGATACCGGCCAAAATAGCCTACGATCTTAACACTTCAATAATCCCAACCAACTCTAACGTCAATCTAACCGTTACCCTTTCAATGTTTTTAAACCTGCCTCTGTCAATCACAATTTTAAGAGCCACGTTCTGCCCAGTAGAATATCAGATGTTACGTTTGTAAACTTTGTGATGTTAACACCCCCTCGAATAGTCCTCGGCCGGAGATCCGAAAGCGGGACCAACATACAGTAGAATATGAATTTTGCAAGAGAGGACGGTATTACCACAAGTAATAATGCTTAGGCCCGTTCTTACAATCTCCAGTGACGTGACAGTAAACTCTAACTGACAGTTGATTCTACGGGCGGAGTTAAGTCCCGGTAACATTCGATCGTTCTTACAATGTTCCGGTTAATGTTCACGGTAGGGAAGCAGATCTGCGCATAATTTTCAACATCATCATCATCATCATCATCATCATTTCCCCTCATCCAGCTCCTGCCGGGTCGGGGTATTTATGGCACTTCTCCACTTTCCTCTTTCCTTCCACCATTCTTCTTCCACGATCTTGTCCCAGTCAGGATTTCTTTTGCTTACGCTGTTCTTCACTGAATCAATCTACCTTGTTCTAGGTCTTCCTCTTGCTCTCTTACCCTTGCACTTCGCCTCCAGCATCTGTCTTGGTATTCTATTTTCCTCCATCCTCTTTACATGTCCAAACCACCTTAGATTATTCTTCTCAATTCTCTCATTTAGTTTTCCCATCCCAACTTCCTTCCTAACATCTTCATTCCTCACTCTGTCTTTCCTTGTCTTTCCTATCATACTTCATAGGAATTTCATTTCATTGGCTTAGATTCTACTCTCTTGCCTGCTTGTCAGGGTCCAAGTCTCAGCTGCATAAGTTAAATGGGAACATAGTACACTTTATACATTACCTCCTTGCTTTTCCTTGGTACTTCCTTATCCCAAACAAGTTTTCTTACACTTTGATAGAATGCATTGCTCTGCTGTACCCTCCTGCCAATCTCCATGTCCAACCTACCAGTTTGTAACAAATTCACTTCCTAGGTATTTGAACGTGTCCACAATTTCCAAACTCTGACTTCCAATTTTCACAGTGCCCTTTCCTTGTCTTTCTCCTCTTGTCATCACCATGGTCTTGCTTTTCTCTATACTGATTTTCAGGCCGTACTTCTGAATATTTTCGTTCAGTGCATCTAGTTGTTTTTGCACTTCTTCGGTGTTCCTTCCCCAGACCAAATATAATCTGCAAATAACAGTAACTTCATTTCTTTATGTCCATATGCTTCCTTTGTTTCCTTTACAATTTCTTCCATCACCATTATGAACAAGAGAGGTGACAGCACACTCCCCTGTCTTAGTCCAGTCTTGTTCCTAAACCAATTTGTCTTTCCAACTGGGGTCAGTACCCTGCTAACACAGTTGCTGTACATTGCTTGCACCATTTCCAACATTTCAATTCCCAGTCTCTTCTTAACCATGGTTTCCCATACCTTCTCTCTGGGGACACTATCATATGCCTTTTCTAGATCTATGAAAGTCATGATCAAATCCTCTCCATATTCCCAGTTCTTTTCCATCACCTGCCTCAAGCTAAAGACTGGGTCCACTGTGGATCATCCACTCCTGAAGCCATTCTGCTCCTCTTGCAACTCTCCTTCCACCTTTCTTCTCATTCTTCTTTCTAATATCCTTTGCAGTATTTTTACTATCTGTGATAAGAGGGTGATCCCTCTATAGTTATCACACACCTTCTTGTCCCCCTTCTTAAACAGTTGGTATATATTTCCGGTTCGCATTGCAGATTACGTGATACCTCTCAAGAGTTGGCATGAGCCAATATACGTCAGGGAGTGAATAATAAACATTCATTTTATATTCCTTGACCTGTGTTCTTGGTGAAATATGATTGTTTTCATGATTCACGTTACGATTATTAAGATATATATTTGAAAAGGAAGAACAGTTATCTCCTAATGAAATGAATAAACGCCTGAAGAAGAATAGGCAGACCAATTTCTCTTCGTCAGAAGAGGAAGTCTTCATCAAGGTGGTGGAAGAAATAAATCTGTAATTGAAGATAAGGAGTCCAATGCCATTCCACGGGAACAGACGTATAAGGCATTGGAAGTAGCCCAAAAATTTGAGGCATTGACAGGTTGAAGAAGACCTGTCAAATATTTACGGGATAAGTATGATAAGTCTGCCAGGAGCGCAAATCTCTTGTTAACAGTGAACTCTGTTGGTCATTTAAATAACTACTTGTAAAAATCCTGTGCCAAGTCCTTTCAGTAAATATGATATAATGAATATTTTCACACCAAAGAACGGCAACTTGAAGATGATTTATTGTAGGAATATCTTTCATGGTGGTGCCTCCAAACCTTCATGTAAACCGTATGCGATATAGATTCCACATAGTGCTGTATTTTCTTACAGTACCTCGAATGCTTACATTAAATAACAATACAGCAAAAGTATGAAGATTTAATAAATCACGATTGTTTTCCGCAAATATGATATAATGAACATTTTCACACCAAACAACGACATCTTGAAGATGACTTATTGTAGGAATATCTTTGATGGGGCCTCCAAACCTTGAAATAAACCATATGCGATATACATTCTACATAGCCACATGCCCGACAGTATTCTGTTGTACCAATTTCAGCCACTGCGCGCACTTATTGATTCCGTCCCGTTTCCGACCCATTTCCGTCCATTTTCCAAAATCACCCTCACAAAAAATATACAGCAACCAAGTGGAAAGATGTTAGACATCAATAACAGTTTTTTCTGACGGGTGGGGGAAGTGAAACTCCCGCAAAGAAAACTGCCCGTGTGAAAAAAATTCTATCTTTAATGGGAACATCAGCTGAGGGACTGAGCAATCCGTTTGATAGAGATAGAATAGGTAAGTCTCAACATACGGTTATTAATCTACTCTGGCAATTTAAAATTACTTTAAGGTTAGCTTGTAAACGTAATTTTCAAATGTACTTAATTAATATAAGGCTGTGGTTTTATTTTTCAGATGATTGGTGCAATGTCCGATAGACATTGAAGATATTGATGCAAATATCATTAAGGTGAAAGAGCAGCCTGAAACTATACAGGTATTATTAGGATAGCCTTCATGTCACATATGATGGTGATAAATGCTGTTTAAAGGGGCGGAACAGCGAAGTCATCTCTCCTATTTATGACTCACACAAATTATACTTAAATACTTAATTCAATTGAATTCTTGATTATGTTGAATAGGATGATTTTTTATATAATGCCTTAGCATACGCTCCTCTGGCCAATCCAGCAGTCTCATTAAGTAATTCCTAGGCCACATAAGGTGAATTTATGGTTAGAAATACAGTATACCGATAGACTTAAGTGCGATGTTGGTAAAAATATATAGATCATAGTTTTTAACCCTCCGACACTCGCGATAATAATAGATACAGCGTTACTCGAGCGGGCTACATACGCAGCCCACACAATTAATCGATATGATGGACTCTCACACTTTATTTTAGGTGTTCAGTTTTAATAATAGGTTATATAGAAGTATATAGAAGTATTCTATGGTAAATGTGAGGATATTATGTAGGCTTTTATTTTAATATGGAGAGAAACTACAAACTTAAGAAGAAAATGCAATGTTATCGTACATCTTCCGTAAAACTGCAACAGAAATAAAACTAATGCAACTAGAACTGTTAAATTATTTTTATGAAAACCAAAATACTTACATTAGTGCAAATTTGGATTGGAATTAAACAAAAATAGGGTACTAGGTTAGATAATTTCCTTAGAAAATCAGCACTTGTTATGAACAATTTCAGTATTTTCATTTATTTTTATCTCGAATTCTTGACTTTTAATTTTGCCCTTTTGGCTACAATCTATAGCCCAGGAAATATATAAGCATGCTCACACAAATTTGTCACCCAAGCATTCAATGCAAATGGACACTGATTCGAGAAGATTTTTATTGCACCTTGCACATCTAGGCCTATCCCTTGTTGATTTATCCCTCGCTCGTCTACACAAGATGCAACATCCTACTTTATTTCCACTACACTCAACCTATCACTACTTTCATCTAAACACTGACTGATTTAAAAGTCATCTACATGACCACCTCCTGTGAGACAACGTTTCCTTTGCACCCTCAATTCTGTAACAGCGTTACTCGCGCGGGCTACAATTTTAGCCCAGACGACTTCTAATGCATCTGGTGTCAGTTTGGTGCAATTAGTTTAGTCGGGAACACACCCTTTAAAATACAGCGTCAACAGGCAGCTACAGAGATTCTCAATATTCCTAGCAAAGAATATACAGCTACACCTGTAGCCCGCGCGAGTATCCGAGGGTTAAACGTTAGGTAGTGGATTAGGACTTGAGTGAATTTGATGAATTACGAACAGTGATATTATGTAAACATTCTTCTTGATGAATACAGTACATTAGGTTTCTTCTTATATACATTTTGTTGTTCATAGGTGGACTCGTTAGGGGAAGCTCAAACTTCATGGTCCAGCTGGTCGTCAGCACTGATACGAGCAAACACTTATGTTCACAACACGAAGGGAAATCGAAGATAAAAAGAGAAAGACAGGATCAGGGCAAGAAAGTCGAGGATATTTTCTAGAGGAACAGAGAGAGTACTTCTCAGAAGAACAGAAGAGAGCACAGGAGAGACACGAGTAGGAACGGGAGAAGCCCAACTGGTAGCGGGAAGAGCACACTTTGAGAATGAATATGCTACAAATTACATTAGAAAGTGCCAGAAAATATCTCATCCATAGATACAACTGTAATTAGATACTACACGCAATTTATGCTACAACTATCTACGAGTATAAAAATTAAAATTTAAAAGTGCATTTGCAGAGTTCCTTTCATTGTCCTCAATAAGATTATTCAGACAGGGAGGCTAAATATATAAGGCCGATCCTACATTGGAAGCGGAATTTCTCCCGACCAGATGGTCTGAACGGGTCTGGTCGGGTCGGAAGAAAACAAACACATGACGCACCGTCCGCCCTCCCACACTGGAGCCAGTGCTCGTTCCGGGGAGGGGAGTCGGGTCTGGTCGGGTCTGAAGAAAACAAACACATGACTTACCGTCCGCCCTCCTACACTGGAGCCAGTGCTCGTTCCGGGGAGGGGAGTCGGGTCTGGTCGGGTCTGAAGAAAACAAACACATGACGCACCGTCCGCCCTCCCACACTGGAGCCAGTGCTCGTTCCGGGGAGGGGAGTCGGGTCTGGTCGGGTCTGAAGAAAATAAACACATGACGCACCGTCCGCCCTCCCACACTGGAGCCAGTGCTCGTTCCGGGGAGGGGAGTCGGGTCTGGTCGGGCCTGAAGAAAACAAACACATGACGCACCGTCCGCCCTCCCACACTGGAGCCAGTGCTCGTTCCGGGGAGGGGAGTCGGGTCTGAAGAAAACAAACACATGACGCACCGTCCGCCCTCCCACACTGGAGCCAGTGCTCGTTCCGGGGAGGGGAGTCGGGTCTGAAGAAAACAAACACATGACGCACCGTCCGCCCTCCCACACTGGAGCCAGTGCTCGTTCCGGGGAGGGGAGTCGGGTCTGAAGAAAACAAACACATGACGCACCGTCCGCCCTCCCACACTGGAGCCAGTGCTCGTTCCGGGGAGGGGAGTCGGGTCTGGTCGGGTCTGAAGAAAACAAACACATGACGCACCGTCCGCTCTCCTACACTGGAGCCAGTGCTCGCTCCGGGGAGGGGAGTCGGGTCTGACAGCAATCAAACAGGTTTGTTTTTTCTTCCAGTTGCCTGGAAGCTTTGGTCGAGGTGGTGCGTTTTAACATCATCTATTGAACTTGGTTTTTGTGATTAATTGTGCCATGATGGTAGAAAAAAGGAATGTTAATTGAATTAGTGCGTGAGCGAGTTTGTTAGTTTTTCTGCTGGCACTAAACAAGTCCTGAAGTAGGTCTCCTTCTATGATATTCATCAGGGTGACTACGCATAGGTAGACAGGTTGTGTAAAATACACCTTGACGGTGGTCTTCACTGAACTCATGAACCCATTTTCTTTTAAACGAGTTTAATAATAAACTCCTGTCCAATAATATGAATTCAATTACTTCCTGGTCCATTTTTCAACTGTAGTAATAGACAACTTTCCTCGTCGAGAGTTGACACGGTACTGGTTCTTCCGCTCCTAGCTGCAAACTAGCTGCAATGTAGGAGCGCCGATTCTGGACTGGTCTGGTCTGGGCGGGTCGGGTCTGCTGGCCGCTTCCAATGTAGGATCTGCCTAAGAATTATTCCTGAATGAAAGTGTCCCATGCTAGATTGTGCGAATGTTGATCTTGAAGGGATGGTAATTCTATATAGAATTCATCATCAATTGGTCTCTCCAGGGGAGGTTCATCATCACCGCACAAGCAACAATAACGGCCATTGTCTTGTCGATTTTAGATTTCAGTCCCCGCGATAAGACCGGGAATCTTCTTTTCCAAACTCCAAAGCAACGCTCTAAAACATTTCGTGTACGGATGTGTGATTCATTGTATAGATCTTCAGTCCTGTTTGAGGGGTTATCAAGAGGTGTCAATAAGTAGCTTCTGAGGGCATAAGCGCAGTCAGTGTTTATAATCCCCAGTTTCCATTCGAGCCCTTGACCTGCTGTTTATCATGCGATGAGCCTGCCCAGCAAAGCCATTAATGCAGAGATTAATGCCTGCCATAACCTGCACATTCATAGAAAATATTTCATTCCCTATTTCTATTAATTTCAGCATCATTTCCACCGGGTGACTGAATTCGTACTTGTGTGGACTCCAGAGCTCACAGAACTTTAGGGAACCTCACTACCTGATAAAAAACACAAGTTTCCTTGCTTGTAATTTGCCTTCTGTCCCCGGAAGTCGGATGTATTCTTCCGCAAGCCTTGTCATTGCCACACTCAATCTCATCACTATCTCAGACGCTACTGCTCTACTAACTCCAATAAAACAAGATGTTCAGGATAGAACATATAGCCTACTTTCTCCTAAATGTATGGGTATTGTTATAACTCTTTTTCCTTTTCAAGGAGTTTAATTGAATATTGGTTGTTGTAGCTTGTTGAAATACAACGTTTTATACGGATATAAAACATGAATATGAGGTGCCCGTTGCTAGTGCTACCACTGTACAATATTTCATTCAATTCGGTTTCACCGTGTTTGAATTGATATGGTGAATCGATTTGCACACATACATGGCTGCTATCTGCAAACTAATGTATTGTATTGTATGACCTTGTATATCAGTCAAAAGATGCTTCCCACAAAAAGGTATGTTGTTGCAAAATTTGGTAGAGATCAGATTATTAGGTTGGTCGTAATTTGTTTTAATCTTTTAACATTTGGGTGGCCGCCATTATGTTTCCGTCAAGATGGCGACGATATAAAACATGACACTGAGTTGCCTTTTGCAAGTGCTACCTCTGTACCAAATTTCGTTCAATTCGGTTTCACCGTGTCGTAATTGATCGGGGAATCGATTTGCACAAAAACATGGCCGCTATCTGTAAACTATTGGGCTGATGACCTTGTCGTATGGTCATGAGATGCTTACCACATAAAGGTATGTTGTTGCAAGATATATTAGAGATCAGATAATTACGGTGAACGTTATTTGATTTAAGTTTGAACATTTGGGTGGCCGCCATTACGTTTCCGTCAAGATGGCAGCGATACAAACATGACAATGAGGTTCCCTTTGCTATTGCTACCTCTGAACCAAATTTCGTTCAATTCGATTCCACCGTGTTTGAATAGATAGGGGGAATCGATTAGCACACAAACATGGCCACCATCCGCAAATTATTGGGCTGACGACCTTGTAGATTGGTGAAAAGTCTCTTTATATGCAAAGGTATAATGTTGCAAATATTGGTAGAGATCAGATGATTCGTTTGGTCGTAATTTGATTCAAGCTTTCAACATTTGGGTGGTCACCATTACGTTTTCGTCAAGAAGGCGGCGATATAAAACATGACACTGAGGAGGCCTTTGTTAGTGCTACCTCTGTACCAAATTTCGTTCAATTTGGTTTCACCGTGTTTGAATAGATAGGGGGAATGTATTAGCACACAAACATGGCCGCCATCCGCAAATTATTGGCCTGATGACCTTGTAGAATGGTCAAAAATATGATTATGAAAAGGTATAATGTTGCAAAAAGTGGTAGAGATCAGATGATTCGTTTGTTCGTAATTTGATTTAAGCTTTTAATATTCGGGTAGCCGCCATTACGTTTCCGTCAAGATGGCGGCAATATTAACATGACAATAAGGTGCCCTTTGCTATTGCTACCTCTGTACCAAATTTCGTTCAATTCGGTTTCACCGTGTTAGAATAGATAGGGGAATCGATTAGCACACAAACATGGCCTCTATCCGCAAATTATTGGGCTGATGACCTTGTAGATTGGTCAAACGATTCTTCATATGCAAAGGTATAATGTTGTAAAAATTGGTAGGGATCAGATTATTCGTTTGGTTGTAATTTGATTTAAGCTTTCAACATTTGGGTGGTCGCCATTACGTTTTCGTCAAGATGGCGGCGATATAAAACATGACACTGAGGTGGCCTTTGCTATTGCTCCCTCTGTACGAAATTTTGTTCAATTTGGTTTCATCGTGTTCTAATAGATAAGGGGAATCGATTAGCAGACAAACATGGCCGCCATCCACAAATTATTGGGCTGATGACCTTGTAGATTGGTCAAAAAATGTAATATGAAAAGGTATAATGTTGCAAAAATTGGTAGAGATCAGATGATTCGTTTGGTCGTAATTTGATTTAAGCTTTCAACATTTGGGTGGTCTCCATTATTTTTTCGTCAAGATGGCGGCGATATAAAACATGACACTGAGGTGGCCTTTGCCAGTGCTACCTCTGTACCTAATTGCGTTCAACTAGGTTCCACCGTGTTTGAATAGATAAGGGGAATCGATTTGCACACAAGCATGGCCGCCATCCGCAAATTATTGGGCTGATGGCCTTGTAGATTGGTCAAAAGATTCTTCATATTCAAAGGTATAATTTTACAAAAATTGGTAGAGATCAGATGATTTGTTTGGTCGTTATTTGATTTAAGCTTTTAACATTTGGGTGGCCGCAATTACGTTTCCGTCAAGATGGCGGCGATATAAAACATGACACTGAGGTGCCCTTTACCTCTGTACCAAATTTCGTTCAATTCGGATTCACCATGTTCGAATTGATAGGGGGGCACACTTTCAGAGTACACACGCTCTCACACACACACACACACACACACACAGATATACACACAATTTTTCGCCCTGTGTTGATCACATAAGTTTACTTTTTTTTTTTTTTGCAAAAATCGAAAGTAGGCTAAAAATTAAGTGCAATCATCATACTTCATGAAGCATAATATCGAAGAGTATAAGTGGCAGTTGGTCCATTGATTACACCGCATTATTTCTGGAGGAAGAAGTTTAAGGTAAGAGTTTGCGACTGGTAAATTGTTATATAAGGTGCGTTCAAATAGTAACGAGCCGGAGGCATAATTTCTGAAACCAGTACCTGTAAGTTAGAAGTATTGGCCCTGGCTGTTGAGGCACTTGTCCCACTGTGACACAAGGCGGTGAATGGCTGATTCATAAAATTCCCTGGGCTGCGATGTGAACCAGTTCCGCACGTACAGCTGGACGTCGACGTCCGAGGTGAATCGTTGGCCCTACAGAGCCCTTTTCAGGGGACCAAACATGGCGTAATCACAGGGAGAGGGGTCTGGACTGTATGGAGGGTGACCGAGAACCTCCCATTTGAAATTCTGCAGGAATGCCGCGACTGTGTAGGCCGTATGAGGTCGTGCATTGTCGTGGAGCAGAATGACCCTACGGGTGAGATTGCCTGGTTGTTTTGTTTTGATCGCTTGGCGAAGGTTGTTCAAGGTGTGCGAGTAACGCCACTGTTGTCCCGTGCGGCATGAAGTGTATCAGAAGGGGGCCATGATGGTCAAAGAAGAACGTCAGCATTACCTTTCCTGCACTCGTGTGGATGGCCTTGCCCTTTGTGGGTGGTGGTGACCCTGGATGCTTCCACTGGAGGCTTTGTCGTTTGGATTCTGGTTCGAAGTGATGACACCATGACTCATCTCCAGCCACCACTCGTGGCAGGAACCCATTGGGCACACACTTTGCGCAAGTGCAGTCGTTCCTTCATGATGGTGTGCACACTTCCAACGCTCAATCCGACCACGGCGGCTATGGCGTTCACTGTCACTCGGCGGTCGTGAGTAATGAGTGCTTCAACCAGTTGGACGTTGTCATCGGTAATGCAGGGGGGTGCCCCAGACCGGGCATCATCGGCTAACGACACCCGCCCTTCCCTGAAGCGCTTGTGCCACGCCTTGACCCTTGCAAGGGACATGCAGTTTTCGCCGTACACTTGTGACATTCGGCGATGAATGTCCGTTCCCCTTACTCCTTCCGCTGTCAGAAACCGAACAACACCTCTCCGCTTTTCGTTTGACGCCTCCATGTGACTGTTTGCAATGCGACTGGCAGCGTTGGAAGATTGATGCATACTGCTGCTCGCTTTGTATCGTCACGTGACGTGCACGCGTGCCCTCTAGCGACGGACTGTGACCTTCCACGCTCTGGTCTGAACCACACCAGTAGTGCTAGGTTGTAGGTTCTGCTTCCCTTCTTATTGAGCCACCCTCGTAGCGGCCCCGAACCTGATATCTCGCGAACCATATATGGGATTTGAACATACAGGGTGTCCTAGAACTTGTAGTAATGCCACCACTTTTCCTATATCCTCTTTATTTAATTAAAATACAAAAACTAAAAGGTCATTCGCGAGTAGTGGGGTAGTGTATGTTCTGTTGCAAGTCGCCTGAGTGCTTGAATACGTATGGCTATGATGGGAAAAGGTTAAGGGGTGGGCGAGGACTAGGATTGAGTGAGGGGTCGTTTAGATGGTATTTTTCCCACTCTATTTGATGGTGGGGTTATTCCTTTTAAATGGGTAGAATTTGGAAACGCAACCTGAGGTAAAAGTGCGTTTTTGACATTTTGCTGATATTTAATGAGCGTGTAAGGCTAGAACGATGTGTTCTTTAGGAACGAGGTGACGTCCTCGTTGCTATGAATGTGTGTTGGTATCTTTTTTTTTTTGAAAATTGTTGGTTTTAAAATTGGCGCTATTTTGGAAACGGTGAATTTTAGAAAAACGTTTGTTTGACGTTAATGAAAGGTCCCTAGACCCTCTAGGCTGACAGCAAGCTTCAAGTATGTAGGAGAAAAAATGATAGCCTACTTTCTCACGAACATTGGCGATAATTCGCGAACGCATGGTCGGATTTGAGGATATAGGGTGTCGTAGGACTCGTTGTGAACCCCCATTTCCTACAGATAACTTATTTCCACCCCAAAATAAAATCTACCCTTACCCGGGGGTGAAGTAGTATTTTTTTGTATGTATACGAACTTGGAGGCTCTTGTAAGAGAGCGGGCTTCTTAAATGATTATTTATAGAAGTGTTTTTTTTTTATATTTATTTAAATAAACCCAAAAAAACAATAGGTCATCGGCTTTTTAGTATCTCGCTAACCAATAATGGGATTTAAACATATGGGGTGTCGTAGGACTCGTGGTGAACTCCCATTTTCTATTGACGAGGTATGTCCACACCAAAATAAAAACTACCCTTACCCGGGGGGTTAAATAATATTTTTGTATGTGTGCGCACTGGCGGCTTTTGTCAAAAGGGTCTAACTACACTTTTGCTAATATTTTCTGAACTCCTGATGGAATTTTGCCATAGGCAGAATCCTAGCACTTGGGGGTGACGTCCCGTTTTTGAATGTATGATTCATTTTTTGTCAAAAGGGCCTAACTACACTTTTGTAAATATCTCGCGAACCAATCATGCTAGGGACTTGTATGAGGGGTCCTAGCACTTGGGGCGACGTCCCTCTATGGGGGGTGAAACTACTCCACCCCAAATTTCAAAATCAATATCTTGGAAATTAAGAACCCTAAAATTAGGTGTGATAGCTGAAAAATAGGTGATGATATAGGCTTTTACCTGGATAGGTCATTTCACCTCTAAAACAGTAAATAGTTATTTTACAGGGGGGGGGGGTAAAAAGGTGTTAAACGGGTAAAAATGATAATTGAACCTAAGATCTTTTGTATTTCATGAAAAATAGTAGGGGGTGAAAACTACCCCCAAATTGAAACAAGTGGTTTCGTCAAGAACTATACAGCCTATTTTTATATATCCTACTTATGTTAACTGCCATTATCAACATACAAAATTTCAGTTTGATTGCTGTAATAGATTCGTAGATATTGAGAACCGACTAAATATTTCGGATGGCCGCCATGTTGGATTTTATATACGTAGGTCCTAGAGTTATGTACTGTTATATGATGATTATTGTGTACGTGTAGCATTCAAACTTCAATCGCATGATTAGGACACAAGGAGTAACAACGAGATTTTAAAATTTCGCTCAGCTGCCATCTTGTAGTTATGGAAACAATTGAAATAAATTAGATGCCAGTGGATTAACTTTCGTATAAGGATTTACTTTACCAAGTTTCGCTGCACTCGGGTGGTTAAATTGCAAGAAACGTCCATGTGAATATTTATACTTCGCGTCGCCGCCATGTTTGATTTGTCATCACCAGGTTATTTAAAGTCCTATAGGTGAACTTAAGTTCATAGCCCCTATGAACATAAAAAAATCAGTTTGATTGCTATAATAGATTCGTAGATATTCAGAGCCGTCTGAATATTTCGGATGGTCGCCATGTTGGATTGTTAAATGTATAGGCCATAGAGTCATGTACCATTAAAGGAAAATTATTGCGTAAGTTCATTATTCAAACTTTCACTTCGATCGCATAACTACAACACAAGAAATAAAAACTTAATTTTAAAATTCGCAAAGCCGCCATCTTGAGGTTATGTAAACAATTGAACTAAATTAGACTCCAGTGCATTACAATGTGTATAAACATTATCTGTACCAGATTTCTTTGCGTTTGGAACATTAAATCGCGGGAAAGGTCTATTTAAAATTTTTAAATTCGCTTGGCCGCCATGTTTGTTATGTAATTAAGAGGTTTTTGAAAGCCTTATAGGTGAACTTCCAGTAGTGCCCTTTATCTCAGTACAAAATTTTAGGGTGATACCACTAATAGTTTCAGAGATATACAATGCCAGTGAAATATTTCGCACATCCGCCATCTTGTGGTTATGTAAACAATTGAACGAAGTTAGATGTCGGTGCATTACAATGTGTGTATACATATACTGTACCAAGTTTTATAGCGTTTGGTTGGTTAAGTCGCGAGATACGTCTATTTAAAATTGGCAAATTCGCGTGGCCACCATGTTGGTTTTTAGTTACATTTTTTTCAAAAGTCACATAGGTGAAATTCAATTAGTTTCCTTTATCACCGTAAAAAATTGCAGGGTGATATCGGGAATAATTTCGGAGATATTGAATATTGGTGAAATATTTCGTATAGCCGCCATGTTGGATTGGTGAGACGTAACAAAATTTGAAGGGCGCGGTCGGGGTCGCCCGGAATAGTGCTATGAACTTAATGAGTTTCATTGAAATCGCTCCAGCCGTTTAAATGTTATTAGGGGGTACACACACACCTCACACACACACGCACACACACACACGGACAAAAGGAGATCTTATGAGCCTGTTTTTTCAAAAATGAAAATAGGCTAAAAATGGATATCTTGCAAACTAAGAACCCTAAAATTAGGTGTGATGGTTGAAAAAGGTGATACGCTTTTACCTCGATAGATTATTTCACTCTTAAAACAGGGAATAGTAATGTTACAGGGGGAAAAGGTATTAAACACATAAAAGCAGAAGCGTTTTGTGAAACCAAGCTTTAATGAACGTGTATATGGAGATGACTGGCTTGCTAATTATTATTATTATTATTATTATTATTATTATTATTATTATTATTATTATTATTATTATTATATTTTTATTATTATTATTATTATTATGATTATGTAATTATGGATTAATGTGTATTATAGCTAATGAATAAGGGTAAAGAGTTGTACAAGTCAAGATGGCCAACCCGTTGCCATGCTCCATAAATTTACCCAAAACACCCAAAAAACGTTAAGGTTATCGACCGGAGATTTTATAAACTAATTATCGGAGAGGTTGAAGTAAGATGAGGTAGGACTCATAATGGCTAACCCTTTCCCATGATTTATGAATTGACCCGAAACGTTTTTTACCCGACAATACTGACTGTACCCTGTTGCAGCCTTTAGAAAGCCAATCCCGGACCTCTGTGGTGACAGTGGAGTTATAGTAATGATGCTTTTTAAACAAACATACACTTGCATACTACCGCTGGGTTGAACCTGCACTGAGACATTGGCTTTGTTGGTGTAGTAAGTCTTGGTGATAACAGCACGGCGATGTCATCAAGTTTCATATTACTTGTCTGTTTCACAGTGAATGTGCTGTGCACCGTGTTAACATACATGACTAGATAGTTGTTAGTTGTTATTTTCAGCCTTAAAATGAAAATGAATTTCTTGGTATAGTCGGGTTGGTAGCCAAGACCTTAGGGTTGACAACCAAGTATGTTAACCACTACACTGTGAGATGGTCAAATGATAATGTAACCGAACATATAGAAAAGTTTTCTGTAGTTTAACGAATTGACAAAGAGCCATACAATGAGATGTGTAGGTAAAAGAAATTGAATCCTTAGCTAATGACCCTACTACATGTAAGCTATAGCAATGCCCGCCTATAAGCTATCATGTTAGAAAAATAAATTTATGGCTTGTTTTAAACGGAGAATAATTGTGTTTACTGTGAAATACAAATCTGAATTTAAAAATAGTTCATGCCCTACATGACTTTTGAACTCTTTTCTATTTATACTTTAGACAAACGCTAACATAGTTGTAATTCAGAAGCCACGGCCACCTCCTTTCCAATCCTACACCGTACACTGAAGTTAAAATGAATAATGATCACGTTACAGACACCCAGTTTCAAAGCCATGAGAAATAAGTGAGCAAAGTATACAATTCATGAGCCAGTCAGGAATTAAAGCTGGTGTTATTTAAAACAAAAGAGAAGCGTTCTATAAACTTAACCACTAAGCTGTCCTATCGACCCCTAATTGTTTGGCTGATGGTGAAAATAAAATTAAATGTAAACTATAATTAAAACTAACTACACACTTATAAACTAGAGAAAAGAAATGTAAGACAAAAGGATAATAGGGCAAATAAAGGTCAAAAGGAAGAAAAATGCCTTGAACCCTGAAGAATGTGGATTGAGGGACTTGAAAGGTTGATTTGAAAGTAAAAGAGGAGAGGGTGCCGCTCCAGAGGTAATCGATAAAAAGGAGGAAAACTGGACCCAGCTCAGGAATCCCTTGGGGTCACCACCTTCCAAACTGATCAGCCGTAAGCCCCTGAGGGTGTAGCTATATCCAGGGTGCACCACAAGTGGTGGGGCTACATACACCCTACCTTGTTGAGGTAGGTTATCAGAAAAATAAATGAGACAAGGACCAATTAAGGCGGAAAAGAAACAGACTCCCTAGGTCTTGAATACTCTAATAATGTCGGGGTCGGCAGAGAGTTGACCAAGTGAGATTGACAGGAAAGAAGACAGAGACGTGCCTGGCACAAGACAGTGGAAGCAATGTCAAACTCAGCTGGGGCTCCATGGTTGTCAACCTACATTCCACTAGATGTAAGCCCATGTGGGTGGGTGGATATAAAGACCTCTTTGTGTTATATCACTGACTTTAAGGACGGTAACACATGACATGTGTTTATGATCCGATACTGGTGATAGGGCTATGCAAAATTGTATTAGATACTCAGATAACAATACTACTATGCATATTATTTTGTCTAAGTATAGTACATGGGACAGGTGACCATGATTTCCAAGCCCCTAAATAAGATCAAAACAAATTATTTCCATTTCAAAGCACTTGCGGTGAGGTGAGGTGAGATTTCTAAACGTCAAACTCATTAGAGAAGTTAATTAGACATCAAATTTCCAGATCAATACAATTTGTCAAGGAGTCGGGGAAAAAGTGACTGTGGTCCATCAATGACAATAAGACACTAGCAGAATGCTTGTTGAATACAAGACTGCTTTGTTGTATAGGGGCTAGCATTTAATGTAATTCTGGTTGGATGGCTGGAACGGCGTACACTTAACCTTGCGAGTCAAAACTTACAAGATGTGGGTTTTATTGCTACCTCTGACATCATGCAAGTGGTTTTCTATAGTTGTCCACTTCTACTCCAGGCAAATGCCACGGCTGTCCACAGACAAAGGCAAAGAAAATCAAAACATGTTATGTTTGGATCAAATCCATACCTACATGACAACATCTACTTAAAATAACAAGTAATGAGCATTCCATATTAACAATAGTGTGTTGGTTGCAAACTGCCAATGCTTCGAGCTCATTAGCACCTTTTAAGGGTGGCATGGAGTACACTTACTTGAAAAACTAACTACACCCAGTGAATATAAATGACTCTGCACTTAAGTCCATAACCACCTCCTTTCCATTCCTACCCTTGATAGTGAAAGGCACACATTAATACAGGCATCACAGTGACAGAGGTTATTTGTAAAATACCTAAATATCTGAGATTTATCCTGAAATTGACCAGAATTTTGTAAAATCCACTAAATATAACACAAATTTAGCAAATTCCACAAAACTGCAGCAAAATCCAACAAATGACTATCAGATTTATTGAAATGCCATTCATTTTTAAAGAATGGTTTAAACTACCTCAAATTCATATAAAATTACCCAAATACAGATGAAAATTCACTAAAATTTACCAAAGTTACCCAAGTGGTCTACATGTACTCGAAAATTCCATAATATATTGTTTCGTTTACCGCACTGTCTGGCAAATACCTCAACATGTCATTGTCCTAGGCTAGGACCTGTACATTCAACATCATAGTTTAGTTTTATCTCCCATAAACTGCTGTCTTTGGTGGATGTGAGAAAATGACATCCAGCTGTAAAAAACACACCCTCACATAGACTTTCATAACCTTTTACGTTGAGGTTCATAACACTAACTACATTGAATGATAGAGCGGTTTCCTTTTCAAAATTCCTGTCTATACTTTCCTCTTCATGGTTGCAAGATGCTTGCAAGGTTCCTAAAATGCAACTAAATTTAATAAATACCTTAAGATGGTTTGATTTGTTTAATGATATGGTCTTAAGACTAATTTGTTTAGGTCTTGCCTGGCCTTGCAATAAGAATTGACTAACCAAACATGAGTTACCTATCAGAGAAACATTTTTTGGCCACTATGTTGGTTATTGACCAGAAAGCTGTTTATCATTTTTTTGAAATCATATACAACAGAGGCTTAAACCTATAGACAAACCGTGTGACCATGTTTGTTAAACAAGACATTATACCAGAGACAATTAGGATACTTATGTAGAGCTTACCAAAATAATGTTGTGTAACAGTAAATGCTAGTCAACAAACAGTTATGCAGTACTGAAAAAATCATCATACAATACCTGAGAGCTCTTCTAGAATTATTGATGTGTAACAAGTTTCTACTTACTTGCTATATATATTTTTGGCGTGGGGGTGATTTTGAAGAAATGAAATGCAAATGGAACTGAAATGCAACACAAACAATGAGCGCGCGCGGTGGCTGAGAATGATACCACGACGTACTGTCGGTTATGTAGCTATGTGGAATGTATATCACATTTGGTTTACGTCAAGGTTTGGAGATCCCATTAAAGATATTCCTGCAATAAATGATCTTGAAATGGTCATTCTTTGGTGTGGAAAAATTTACTATATGATATTTAATGAAAACAATTATAATTTATTAAATGTTTATACGTTTACTGTATTCTTATTTAATGTAAGCACTCGAGGCACTACCAACCAAAATACAGCTCTATCTGGAATGCACATTGCATTCTTGAAGGTTTGGTGGTCCCATTAAAGGTATTCCTACAATAAATGATGTTGAAGTTGTTGCTCTATGACGTGAAAATATTTAATATATGATATTTGCTAACAGGATTTGCCACTGGAATTATTTTACAAGTAGTTATTTTAATGACCAACAGAGTTCACTTTTAAAAAGGTAGAGCCCTATCTGGAATGTAGGATAACATGTAACATATTATACGTGATATGTGACAACTGTAAGGCTTGTGATTTTTTTAAAGAAGCCTTTATCCCTATATTAATCACCCAGTTTACAAGACAGATAACTGTAATGTTACGGAAAAATCAAACCAAACAAAAATGTGCATTGAAAATCCAAAAATGTGGTTGAGCAAATATACACTCAACAAGCAATATATATATATATATATATATAAACTATGTTAATTAATTTAATTCAAATATATATATTTTAACAATAGGCATACACACACAGAATAAAGCTCTTTTTTCTTTATGTTTGCTTGTTATAGTTTTAAATATAACACTTGCTGATAATTATTTTAAGGGATGGGGGTGTTGTTACGTTTAGCCATTACACAATAATACCAGCTTTACGTAGTTCATCTTCTATTTTTTTAAACTCTTCCTCATAACCAATATGACCAGCCTGTTTACAGGCATGCAAGAGCTGTAGACGTTCGACTAATATATTAGGATCGTTGCATTTGCTATTTTTTATGAATGGTTTAAAAAACTCGGGAAGCAGTTCATCATTATAACCATCATCATCATTATCATCCTCAGCATAATAATCTTCATAATTATCATCATCATGATCGTCATCATTACCATCATAATTTCCACCTGTGTCCACAGTCTGTTCAATGGTTTGAGTTGCCTTTGATAGTGTTGAAAGCTTCTTTTTAGATGTGCTAGAGTGCTTTAACATTGTTATGTTATTATTATCATCATGACCAACCTTTTCACCTTCCCCCACCAACCTGTTGATGGGGTATGTTGTCTCTGATAGAGTTGAGGGCTATTGAGATGTGGTGTGTGTGTCTGAACATGGGTTTTACAGGAGGTGTTAAAGATTTCTCATTAAACAACTCGCAAAGAGCATGAGTGCGTTGTAGTGTATTAAACTTGAGGTTAATATTATCTTGAGTCACTGATACTTCCATATGAAATTACTGTCAAGCATAAACTAATCTCTAGTAAAGACAACTTGGTAATATCTTTTTCTTGGACTTGGTTTTTTGCTTTGTTTTGAGTTTTCCTTACATTTACACTACCGGTAGCATGATTATTAAGTTTACTATCATGGTTGTTTGAAGAAAGTATGTCCAATTCTTTTGTATTATACATTCCTCGAAACTGTTTTGATCGTTGCTTTGAACAGCACCAAATAATAGTTCCATTTTTATTGCTTCGTTTCACAATATATGGCTATCCTATATAGTATGCATAAGGCTTACCATACCGAGACACTGATACTTCCATATGAACTTACTGTCAAGCATAAACTAATCTCTAGTAAAGACAACTTGGTAATAACAACAATAGTTTAATGTGGGAGCATATATAGGTGGGGGTAAAAAGTGTGAGCAGAAGTGGGAGCAAAAAGCACGAGTAGATTCAAAAAATGAGAGACTACACGCGAATCGTTTCAACAAAATCCCGTAAGCGTCCATGTACCATTCGACTGATTGCGATGAAGCTTTGGTGAGTTTTTGTGTATACTCTTGCGAAGAATTTTACAATAGAAAGCGTACGAGTAGATTCAACAAATCAGTGACGATACCCGAATCATTTCAACAAAGTCCCGTATGCGTTCATATACCTTTCAACCGATTACGATGAAGTTTTGGTGAATTGTTGTTCCAAATCCCGCGAAGGTTTTGATTTAGAAAATCAAATTTACAATAGGTAGTGCACGAGTAGATTCAACAAATAAATGCCGGGGCGTTAATTGTTTCAACAAAGATCCGTATGCATTCATATACCATTCATCCGATTGCGATGAAACTTGGGTGAGTTGTTGTGCACGGTGCCACGAATGTTTCTGAATTAGTAATTCCATTTTACAAACGTTTAGAGGCAGTTAAGGGAAAAAGAAAAGAAATGTGGTGTATCCAAGAGTACTTCAACAAACAAAATTACAACGCCAATACTTTCTTTGATTGGCATTGCAACGCATTGCATGCCGGGTGCAGCTTGTATTAGATACGAACACAAGCGTATCGCATTCTAGAAACTACATTATATGGCCTACAGTAACTTTGAACTTACCTTTCGGTCCTATGACGAATCTCTGTATTTATACAACCAATAACTAGTCGAACCGAAAACTTGGAGAAACGAAGTAGTCAAAAAAATAATTTTCTCACCATAATAATCCATTTTCGCCTCCTTCTTTGAGCACCATCAGCATTTACGAAACCCGTGAAATTTCGGATAATCAAGGCATAATGACGATGTTTGTAATCAGCTAAGACCATAAGATCATAATAGGAAATCTGGCAGTCAACCAGTTTACGCTCCGGTAAAGTTCACTGCCAGTTAAGGCTTATTTTACAGTCACTTTGTCGCTAATCGGGCATTGTAAGAATCAGGTTCCAGTAAACTCGCCGTAAAAGTGTCAGCAAGAATTTAACCGGAGACTGTAAAACGGGCCTATAGAGATGTGCATATCTTTGAAAAGAACGATAAGGGCTGTAGTTTCCGGTTGATTTCAGTCATATAGCAGTGCGCAGATTAGATATTATTTTACTATTGTTGTAAATGTAAGTTAGTTATTGTTGTTTTCAGGGGTGGAACTTTGAGGTTATCTGCCCCTCTGTACCATCTAAGGGACAAGTGAAGAATGGCTAATTCTGCACTGTCACTCCTCTTCAGAAATAACTAGTATAATCTAACCAATTACGTATCATATCGTATCGTATCGTACCATATCTCTCTCCAGGAGTAATAAATATGGAGGGCCCAGCTCAGGGTATGAGTGAAGACCTCTATGGCACCTGCGGTGGGGAAGGAGTCCTTCGGTACAGCAAAGTTGGCGGAAGAGGCAACCCAGTGCTTGGGGTTAATAGAGTAAAAGCTATTTGTCCATATTATGGGCACCCGTAGCGTATGTACTCCAGAGGAACGGCCTAGTTCATACCTGGCAGTAGGTCATAAAATGCGTTTGGGAGTGGCGACTCCATCTTAATAATAGCCTAAAATGAAGACAAATATGGTTCAGCTGCGGAAAATGCTAGGGCGTCCCCTGTAGGCGACGCGCAGTTCTTCAGATGATGGGGGAGCTGTGAGAAATGGGCGACCAGCATTACAATAATCAGAATAGGGACAGTTACATATTAACCCTGACGGACAAGACTGAGGAGCAAGTGGACTTCATGATGGAGAAGGATATAGCCATCATCGGTCTCAGTGAAACGAAATGGAAAGGAAAAGGGGAAAGAAAACTAAAGGAAGGATATAGGCTGTTTTACAGTGGATGGCAGGAGGCAAAAAATTGAATAGTAATGATTATAAGAAAGGATGTCCTAGAGTATGTGGAGGAGGTAAAGAAGATAAGTGACAGGATGCTCATAGGAAGGATGCAGTTCCAGACAGGGACAAAAGATCTGTTTCAAGTATATGCTCCACAAACGGGGAATAATGCAGAGAACTTAGAAGAATTCCTAGAAGATGTAGAAAAATATATAGAGGATAAGGAAATAATGGTAATGGGAGATTTGAATGCACAAGTGGGAAGAGACAGACAAGGAAGGGATGAGATTTTGGGACCATATGGTTATGGCATTAAGAATCCAAAAGGGGATTTCTTAATGGACTTCTGTCAGCGGAACCAATTAATAAGAGGGAATACGTGGTTCAGAAAGAAAAATGGTATGGCTGGGGAGATAGAAGAACAAAAACTCTGATAGACTATGTATTAGTCAAGAAAGGACATCGGAAAGAGCTAATGGATGTCACAGCCATGCCAGATGAAGCCTTTCGAGGAGACCATAGGGCAGTGGTAGCAAAACTAAAAGTAGGAAAGGTCATGAGATTACCAGAAAAAAGGGAGAGAAATATTAAGGTCTGGAGAATAAAGGAAAAGGAGGTTGCAGAAGAGTTTAAGAAACAATTGCAAGAACAGATACCAAGGATGGATATTACGCATGTGAAACAAGAATGGGAAAAGTTTAAGAGTGCATTTGTAAACAGTGCAGATAGAGTGAAACATCAGGTAAGAGAGAAGAATAAAACTTGAAAGGAATGGAAAACAAAAAAGAATGAGGTATGTAGAGCAAAATATAAAGAAGCAAACAGAGATTGCAAGAAAGTAACTGCAGAGGAAAGAAGAAAAGCTGGGAAGAATTCACCCAGGAAATAAGGGAGGATTTTAAAAAATGCTATTTGGAATTATAAAAAGTAGAAGGAATGAAAAAGTCTCCCACAAGTCCAACCCCTCGTCCACGTCGTGGGAGACGGGCAACGGCACAAAGTAGGGGATTGCCTGTAGGGGCGAAGTACAGTGGGGACTTCGTGTGTCCCGGGACCGTTACGGTAGCTGTGAAGGTCCTACAGGAACCCTGGAAAGTGCCGGCTAACGGGGCTCTGGTGAAGCTACGATAGGCCCAGCAAGCCAGTAGTGGATAAGACTTTTTCTTTCAAGATGGGAACAGGCCTCGGACAGGACGGATACAATGACCAGTGTTCATGAACTAAGATTTGGAATTTTAACATAAGAACGCTGACGGGGAAAGTGGAGGAGATAGTGGATATGATGGAAAGAAGGAAGTTGGATTTCTTGGGATTGGCAGAAACAAAGTGGAAAGGGGAAGGAAGGAGAGAACTGAGAAAAGGCTATAGACTGTACTGGAGTGGGAATGAAGAGGGAAAGAGGAATGGAGTGGGAGTAGTGGTACGAGATGGTTTAAAAGAAAAAGTGAAGAGAATAAGTGATAGGATGATGAAAGTGAAAGTAGCACAGAGGGGAGAGACCATAGAAATAGTGCGAGTGTATGCTCCATAAGTAGGCTGCGCCTCTAACGAGAAGGAGGAGTTTGAAGAGGAATTGCAGAAGCAGCTGAGAGGAAGGTATATGATTGTTATGGGGGATCTGAATGCCCAAGTAGGAAGAGAAAGACAAGTGTATGAGAGTGTGCTTGGACCAGAGGGTTGGGGCAGGAGAAATGAGGAAGGAAAGAGACTGTTGGAAGTCTGCCAAAGGAACAGCCTGCTAGTTGGGAACTCCTGGTTCAAGAAAAGAGAGAGCCACACAATCACATGGTACAGTGATGACTTGAACAGGAAGTCGGTGGTCGACTATACACTGTATGAGAAAGAATTAAATAAGAACATCACGGACATCAAGGTTATGCCATCGGAGAACTTGGATAGCGACCATCGATTGCTGGTAATGAACCTGAGAGTGACTAAGGAGAAGAAAGGGACTGAGAACCAGGAAAAACGTATAAGGATATGGAAACTGAAAGAAGGACATAGAAGGGTCGAGTACCTCAAAATGGTAAAGGAAGGAATTCCAACAGATGAAGAAAGAGGGGTGGAAGAGGAATGGGCTAGATTTAAGAAGACACTAGTAGGTGCAGCAGAAGCAGTATGTGGGAGGAAAAGTAGTAAGAAGAGGTGTAAGGAAAGACCATGGTGGAATGAGAAGACAAAAGATATAGTAAGGGAAAATAATAGAGCCTTTAGGAGGTGGTATCAAAATAGGATGGTAGAGACAAGGGAAAAGTACCAGGAAAGAAAGAAGGAGGCAAAGATAGTAGTGGCTGAGGAGAGAAGAAAATGGATGGAAGAGGGGACAAAGATGATGGAGGATAGTAAAAGTGCAAAAAAGGTTAAAAAAAATAAGTGGCGGAAGGATCCTACGGATTATGTTAGAATGGTGAACAAAAGGGGACAAGAGATAGAAAATAGGGAGGAACTGAAGAAAATGTGGAAAGAATATTTTGAAGAACTTCTGAACCCAAATGGAAACCACGGCGAGGAGGAAGAAATCGGGGAAGAGGTAGATGGACTGCAAACAGAAAAGGACTGAACATGGAAAGAAGTGGAAGATGCAGTGAGGATGATGAAAGGACGGAAGGCACTGGGTGTGGATGAGTTGAGTGTGGAGATGGTGAGAGCAGCAGGAGAGGTGGGGATACAGTGGTTGTACAGAGTGATGAAGACATCATGGAAGTGAAGGAAGACCCCAGGGGACTGGTAAAAGGGTATAATTGTCCCGATCTTCAAGAAAGGTAGTAGAACAGAATGCAGAAACTATCGGGGAATAAGAATGATGAGTTATTATGCAAAGATGTTTGAGAAAGTTTTGGAAAGGAGAATTAGGACAAGGATAGAAGGAGGGAGGAGGGAAGAACAACATGGCTTCAGAGCAGGAAAGTCCACAGTGGATCTGATTTTTGCTGTAAGGCAGTTACAGGAACAGCACTATGAGTATGGAACAGATCTACTGATGGCCTTCCTGGATATTGAGAAAGCATATGGCAGTGTATGCAGAAACAAAGTATGAAAGTCCCTGAAGGACAGAGGATTTAGAAAAATGGGCTATAAGGAGGATAAAGGAGATGTCCAAGGGAAGCGTGAGCTGGGTGAAAGTGGGAGGAGAGAGATCGGACTGGTTGGAACAGAGAAACGGCCTGAAACAAGGAAGTGCACTATCACCGTTACTTTTCATTGGTGATGGATGACATAATGACACGAGTGGCACAAGTAATTGGGGAAGGAAAGATGAAAGCAATGATGTTTGCAGATGATTTGATGATTTGGAGAAACAAGGAGGAGAAGGTACAGGAACAGTTGGACGTGTGGGAAGGAATAATACAAGGATATGGGATGAAATTTAGCATAAATAAGAGTGAGATAGTGATCACAACAAGGAAGAAGTAAAGGACCACAACGGGAATAACAATTGGTGGGGAACAGCTGAAGAAAGTGGAGAGTTTCAAGTATCGGGGAAGCATGATACAAGATAATGGAAGAAACGATAGAGAAATAAATGAGCGGGGTAGACAGGCAGAAGCATTCCGGAGGAGTGTGAGAAGTAGGTTATGGAGCAAGGATGTCCCTCAGAACAGCAAAAAGATCATATATCGGACGTACTATGTCCCTATCCTGACGTATGCCTCGGAGACCTGGGTTATGAAAGGAAGGGAGAAGAGCAAAATACAGGCCAGTGAGATGAGGTTCTTGAGAAGCAGTATTAGAGCTACAAAGATGGACAGAATAAGAAATGAGAGGACCAGAGAATTAATGAAGGAGGAACCATTACGGGATGGTATAGAGCAATCTAGACTTAGAAGGTATGGACATGTAAAACTAATTGAGAAGAAGAGGATACCCAGGAGGATACACGAGACGAAGTGGGTAGGAAAGAGACCGAGAGGAAGACCGAGAGAAAGGTGGCTGAAGGGAGTGGAAGAAAGCGTGAAGAAGAGAGGAGAAGACTCGACAAGGGGGGAGGCTGAGAGATGGTGGGAAGACAGAAGACGTTGGAGGGACTTGTGTTCCAAACAGACCCAGCCAGTGGCTGGAAACTGTGCAAGATGATGATGATGAGAAGGAATGAAAAGGTGAACACTGGGTTCGTGAAAAACAAAGAAGGTTATATATTGACAAAACCAGAAGAGATAACGGACAGATGGAAAGAATATTTCAGCGAGCTGTTGAAGGTGAGACGTCAGGTATGCGGAGGAAATTACGCAAACAGCCAAAACGGTGAAGGAAAAAATAGAAGATGAACCAGACATTAATATGGCAGAAGTGGAATGGGCAGTTAAGAAGATGAAGATGGGGAAAGCTGTGGGAATCGACGAAGTGGCAATAGAAATGATCAAGGCGGCAGGACCAGTGGGACTGCAGTGGAAATACAGTCTTCTCAGGAGTGTGTGGAGAGGGAAGAAAGTTCCTGAAGACTGGAAAAAGGGAATAATATTGCCAATATTCAAGAAAGGACACAGGAAGGTGCGTGGTAACTACCGAGGAATCACCATAATCTCGCATGTTGCCAAAGTAATGGAAATAATCTTAGAAAAAAGAATTAGAGCAAAGGTAAAAAGCCCAAATAGAGGAGGAGCAGTTTGGATTTAAAGGGGGCAGGTCAACACTGGAACCAAGTTTCATTCTGAGACAGAACATTGAAAAGAGTTGGGAATATGGGAAGGTTATGGTAATGCGTTTTATTGATGTAGAAAAGGCCTGTGATAGCGTCCCTAGAAGAAAATTTTGGAAAAGCTTAACAAACAGGGGGTAGGCAAGGAACTGAGAGACATGATAAATGGAATGTGCATGGATTGCTACAGTAGTGTGAAGACTAGAGTCGGGACATCGGAATGGTTTAAAATTGACACTGGACTAAGGCAAGAAAGTGTGTTGTCACCCTTATTGTTCTTAATGGTGATGTATGACATCATGAAGGCAGCAAAGATGATGGTAATGTTCTTTGCAGACTATGTTGTGATCTGGGGAGAGGATGAGATGGAGGTACAAGAATAGTTAGACCTAATAAATGAAAAGATTGAGCAATGGGCATTGAAGATAAATGTGGAGAAGAGTATATCAGAGATGATGAGTAGAGGTAAGAAAGAAGGAAATGGAGTAATCAAAGTCGGAGATAAGGAATTGGAACTGGTGAAACACTTTAAATACTTGGAAGACTAGATTTGGAAATTAGAAGAAGAATACAACTCGGGAGTGATTTCTACCAACAGGTACGGGGACTAGTATGAAACAAGGATATACCATTAAGGCTAATGAAGTTATGCACAAAGCATATTATGTTCCTATAATGGCATATGCAGCAGAAACTTGGACAATGACCAAGAGGTATGAGAGCAGAGTACAGGCAGCTGAGACGAGATACCTGAGAAGAGATGGTTTGGACATGTCAAACGGATGAATGAAGTAAGGCTACCAAGACGAGCACTGGAACGACGGATGACAGGGAAGAGAGGACGAGGAAGACCAAGAATGCGTTGGATGGACTCGGTGAAGTAGCCTATGCTACGGCATTAGAAAACGGAACCTTGATTGGAACACCGTGCCGGAAGCGGAATGGTGGAACGACAGAGCAAAGTGGAGAGGAACCATATTTGCCCCCACCCAGTGTCAGCTGAAAAAGGGGAAATGAAGACGATGATGATCAAATTTTACTATTAGCACACATACTTCACCACCAACGCTAGTAAACATTAATTACCAACCAACTTACATCACAAGTCAAATAAAAAATGTTCCACAAAAAAAATTATTAAGCATCTGTAAACCTTCTGAAAAAACTTTTAAAATACTGACATATAGTGGTGATTCCGGCATTTGTGGCCTACATTCGATTTATGCAAAAAATAAAAGTAGACTTATGAGATCTACACGGGTCAAAAGTTGTCGGTCTGTCTGTGTGTGTGAGTGTGTATATCTGATCTCCCCTTATCAATTCAAACATGAAGAAACCTAATTGAACCAAATTTGGTCCATGGGTAGCACTAGCAAAGGACACTTCATTGTCATGTTTTATATTGCCACCATCTTGACGGAAACGGAATGGCGGCCACACAAATGTTCAAAGCTTAAATCAAATTACGACTAACCTAATCATCTGATCTCTACCAAAGTTTGCAATAATATATCTTCATGTAGGAAGCGTCTTTTTTCCTAAACTACAAGGTCACCACCCAAAAAGTTTCAAGATGGCAGCCGTACATGTGTGCAACCAGTTCCGGCCAATCAATTCAAACACGACGAAACAATTTCGAAGTAACTTTGGTACAAAGGTAGCGCTAACAAAGGACAACTCAGTGTCGTATATATCACCGCCATCATAACGAAAAGGAAATGGCGCCAACCAAATATTCCAAGCGTAAATGAAATTTCGACCTACATGATCATCCGATCTCTACCAAATTGTGCAGCAATATACCTTAATGTGGGAAGCGTCTTCTGCCCAAACTACAAGGTCATCAGGCAAATAGTTTCAAGATGGCGGATGTATCAATCATGCAATTATTATAGCCTAAGCGTAACTTACGATTCAATAAGGCCTGGCTTCACTAAATCCGCTTATCGTTTAGAGGGTGGTTTAAACTGTCCTCAAGGAGATAACCTGTAGGATATTTACATTTTATAATAAAACAAGCTGTACCCGGCAAGCGTTGCAATGCCGATCAAAGAAAGTGTTGGGTTGAAATTCTGTTTCTTGAAGTACTTTTGGATACACAAATGTTTTTCAATTTCCGTTAACTGCCTCTAAGCTATCGTAAAATGGATTTACTATTTTAGAAGCATTAGTGGGAGCGTGCACAACAATTATCAAAAGTTTCATCACAATCGGACGAATGGCATGTGAACGTATACGGGATTTTATTAAAACGATGCATCGCTGTCACCCATTTGTTGAATCTGCTCGTACGCTACCTATTGAGAAATGGATTTACTAACTCGAAACCCTTCCCGTGCGTGTACACAGTAACTCATCAAGGTTTCATCGCAATCGAAGAAGGTTATATGAACGCATAGGGGATTTTGATGAAACGCTTCCCGCGTCATCACCCATTTGTGGCATCTACTCGTGCGCTACCTATTGTGAAATGGATTTACTAAGTCGAAACTCTTCCCTGGCGTGTACACAATAACTCATCAACGTTTCATCGCAATCAGATGAATTGTATATGAACGTATACGGGATTTTGTTTAAACGATTCGTGGGCTGTTACTCATTTGCTGAATCTACTCGTGCACTACCTATTGACAAATGGATTTACTAAGTCTAAACACTTCCCTGGCGTGTACACAATAACCCATCAATGCTTCATCGCAATCGGATGAATGGTATATGAACGCATACGGGACTTTGTTGAAACGCTTCGGGCGTCGTCGCTCATTTGTTGAATCTACTCGTGCGCTACCTACTGTAAAATGTATTTACTAAGTTAGAAACCGTCACGTAAGTGTCCACAACATCTCACCCAAGTTTCATCGCTATCGGACTAATGGTATATGAAGACATAGGGGACTTTTTTTTAAACGGTCCGCGCTTCGTTGCTCATTTGTTGAATCTACTCGAGCGCTACCTATTTTAAATGGATTTACTAAGCCAGAAACGTTCCCTCTAGTGCACACAACATCTCATCCAAGTTTCATCGCTATCGGACGAATGGTATATGAACGGATACGGGACTTTGTTGTACGGCTTCGCGCGTCGTTGCTCATTCGTTGAATCCACTCGTGCGCTACCTATTGTAAATTGGATTTACTAAGTTAGAAACCTTCCCTGAAGGGTTCACAACATCTCACCAAGTTTCATAGCTATCATACGAATGGTATATGAATGTATACTGGACTTTGTTTAAACGCTTCGCGTGTCGTCACTCATTTGTTGATTCTACTCTTGCGCTACGTATTGTGATATTGATTTACTCAGCCAGAAACCTTCCCTGGAGTGTACACAACATCTCACCCAAGTTTCATCGCAATCGGATGAATGGTATATGAACGCATAAGGGACGTTTTCGAAAAACTTCGCGCGTCGTCACTCATTTGTTGAATCTAAACGTGCGCTTCGTCTTGTAAAATGGACTTACTAAGCCAGAAATCATTCCTGGAGTGTACACAACAAGTCACCAAAGATTTATCACTATCAGACGAATGGTATATGACCTTATACGGGACTTTGTTGAAACGCTTCGCGCGTCATCGCGCATTTGTTGATTCTACTCGTGCGCTACCTTGTAAAGTGGATATGCAAAGCCAGAAACCTTTCCTGGAGTGTACACAACATCTCACCCAAGTTTCATCGCTATCGGATGAATGGTATATGACCTTATACGGGACTTTGTTGAAACTCTACGCGCGTCGTCGCTCATTTGTTGATTCTACTCAAGCGCTACCTATTGTAAAATGGATGTACTAAGCCAGAAACCTTCTCTGGAGTGTACAAAACATTTCACCCAAGTTTCATCGCCACCGGATGAATGGTATATGACCTTATACGGGACTTTGTTGAAACGCTACGCGCGTCGTCGCTCATTTTTTGAATCTACTCGTGCTCCACATATTGTTAAATGGATTTACTAAGCCAGAAACCAACCCTGGAGTGTACACAACATCTCACCCAAGTTTCATCGCTATCGGACGAATGGTATATGAACGCATACGTGACTTTGGTGAAATGCTTCGCGCGTCGTAGCTCATTTGTTGAATCTACTCGTCGGCTGCCTATTTTAAAGTGGATTTACTAAGCCAGAAACATTCCCTGAAGTGTACACAACATCATACGCAAGTTTCATAGCTATCGGACGAATGGTATATGAATGCATACGGGACTTTGTAGAAACGCTTTGCGTGTCGTCGCTCATTTGTTGAACTTACTCGTGCGCTATATACTGTGAAATGTACTCACTAATTTTGAAACCTTCACGTAAGTGTATACAACATCTCACCCAAGTTTCATCGTTATCAGACGAATGGTATATGAACTCATACGGGACTTTGTTGAAACGCTTCGATCATCGCCGCTCATTTGTTGAGTCTACGCGTGCGCTACCTATTGTAAAATGTATTTACTAAGTCAGAAACCTTCCTTGGAGTGTACTCAACATCTCACCCACGTTTCATCGCATTCGGATGAATGGTATATGAACGCATAGGAGACATACACACCCACAGACAGACAGACAGACAAACTATCACGTAACATTGATTTTTATATATATAGATATTATTCCGTAGTAGTGACTAATAGTTCAGGCTGACCATGCCGTATCGTGGTGGGCTGGGCCGCCCTGTTGGGTCAAAATGGAGGCTATTGTTTGCTTGCTACTCCATATTTCGGTAGATTGATATGCTTTTAGGAATGCACTGAACAAAATAATACAAATTTAGTATCAAATGGTTTCTAGAAACGGCAGAAAATGCTAATGAAATCGTTCTATCCAAGACAAAATATGCTATACAGTTATACTAAACCAGTTGCTAACGTAATACTATCATTGGCCATGTGTAGCAGCGGGTTAGCGTCCACCTCCTGGGAGTTCGGGGATAATACATTTTTTACTTGATTTATTTTGTATTTACTGATTTATAACTACTCACACGTTATAATCTGAAGCATAGTGCGTATTTGCAATCGAAAATATATGTACATCTAACACCACATATTTCAACACTGGACTACAGCGATTAAAATTCGTTGTCCCTGATCGGCAGTACTGACTGTTGTTGCTGTTGATTCTTTAGGGGCATTGTGGCATCATTGTCACTTATCCCCGTGTACATGGGTGTGTGACTGGAAGTACTCTGATAGCATGTGTCACTGTGATGTCTGTACTAGTGTGCATATTTAAAGATGAGGGAGGATTTGTATAGGAAGCTGTGCATCAACCGCGGTAGAGTCTGTTTTTGTAGTTGGATCTTTACGGGCTTAGCGGCATTGTGGCCATGTACCCCGTGTACTTGGGTGTGTGAAGAAATTGTCTGCTAAACTGTGTCAATGTGATGTCTGTACAAGTGTGTGTACATTTATACGAGGAAGGATTTGGGTAGGAAGCTGTTATTGTTGTTGTTGTTGTTTCATTTGA
Organism: Meconema thalassinum; assembly: GCA_946902985.2. NCBI lineage: Eukaryota > Metazoa > Arthropoda > Insecta > Orthoptera > Tettigoniidae > Meconema > Meconema thalassinum. Next base: position 212,477,013 of record OX336398.1, read on the forward strand.
GCGGCTTGGATATCATGGTCATTAGGCCCGTGTACTTGGGTGAGTTTGAAGTTTGTCTGATAACCTGTGTTAATGTGATGAATGTATTAGTGTGTGTATTTATAATTTAGGTGAGGATTCAATGAATCAACGTATAGTATAGCACATTATGTTTCAACAAGCTACTACAACCAATATTCAATTTGTAGGTAAATTCAATACGTACATTGTCTGAGACAATGTATATGCAGGGAGTTCATCATTCCAGGTGACCTGGCTTTGATCTGTAGGTAAGTTCAATACATACATTGTTTAGCACAATGCATATGCAGGGAGACCGTCATTCCAGGCGACCTGGTTTTGATCTGAAGGTAAGTTCAATATATACGTTGTTTAGCACAATGCATATGCAGGGAGACCGTCATTCCAGGTGACCTGGTTTTGATTTGTAGGTAAGTTCAATACGTACATTGTTTAGCACAATGCATATGCAGGGAGACCGTCATTCCAGGTGACCTCGTTTTGATCTGTAGGTAAGTTCAATACATACGTTGTTTAGCACAATGCATATGCAGGGAGTTCGTCATTCCAGGTGACCTGGTTTTGATTTGAAGGTAAGTTAATACAAACATTGTTGGAGGCAATGAATATGCAGGGGTTTAGGCATTCCAGGTGACCTGGTTATGATTTGTAGGTAAGTTCAATACGTACATTGTTGGGGACAATGAATATGCAGGGGTTTAGGCATTCCTGGTGACCTGGTTATGATTTGTAGATAAGTTCAATACATACATTGTTGGGGACAATGAATTTGCAGGGGTTTAGGCATTCCTGGTGACCTGGTTATGATTTGTAGATAAGTTCAATACATACATTGTTGGGGACAATGAATTTGCAGGGGTTTAGGCATTCCTGGTGACCTGGTTATGATTTGTAGGTAAGTTCAATACAAACATTGTTGGGGACAATGAATATGCAGGGGTTTAGGCATTCCAGGTGACCTGGTTATGATTTGTAGGTAAGTTCAATACGTACATTGTTGGGGCAAAGAATATGCAGGGGTTTAGGCATTCCTGGTGACCTGGTTATGATTTGTAGATAAGTTCAATACATACATTGTTGGGGACAATGAATATGCAGGGGTTTCGCGGCATTCCAGGTGACCTAATTTTGATTTGTAGGTAAGTTCAATACGTACATTGTTGGCGACAATGAATATGCAGGGGTTTCGCGGCATTCCAGGTGACCTAGTTTTGATTTGTAGGTAAGTTTAATACATACATTGTTGGGGACAATGAATATGTAGGGAGTTCGTCATTCCAAGTGATCTGGTTATGATTTGTAGGTAAGCTCAATAGGTACATTGTTTGAGACAGTGTATATGCAGGGTTCATTCCAGGTGACCTGGCTATGATTTGTAGGTAAGTTCAATAGGCACATTGTTTGGGACAGTGTATACGCAGGGGGTTCTTCATTCCAGGTGACCTGGCTATGATTTGTGGATAAGTTCAATTCGTAAATTGTTTGGGACAATCTAATGTATATGCAGGGGATCCGCATTCAAGGTGACTTGGTTTTGTTTGTATGAGATTTGAGTATGCACGTTGTTCCCTCAAAGTTACCTGTTTCTTTTTCTAATTTATAAATGATACATTGTGAAAGCTTATCGTTTTGCGTGACCATTAATATCGCGATGATGAGCCATGGGAGGGATACACAGCTTCCAGAGTCAAGATGACGGCCAGCAGGTGTGTAGCAGTTAGAGTGCTCCATCAGATCTAGACAAGTTATCGCTGTGGTGTTCTGTGAATAATTTAAATAAAAATGTAAAAAAAATGTAAATACATAAGAATAACTAGGTCCAAAATAAAACATTGAGGATGAAAACAAAATTATGAACAGTAGTAGTGGTTTTGTGAGAGTTCTGGCCCCTCCACCTCCACACAAGACGGCGGCAGCCCGATAACTCCCGAACCCGTGGTCGGATTTTGACGAATGAGGTGTCATTGAACTCGGGCTGATACCTCCTTTCCATTGGACAACATATTTCCACCCCAAAATAAAACCTACCCCTACTAGGGGGTGAAATTATAATTTTTTTGAGAATCTCTCTTTCCAATTGCAACATGTGAGAGTTTGAATGCCGATATGGAATGAAATGTTGTTCCACATAAAGTGCATATGTTCGGTGGAAAGCCACTATGAATTAGCATGCCCACTCATGGCTTTTGAAGAGGGTGGGGGAGTGGTTCCCTGTGGACGAGTCCTTGTTGAAAGGTCATTGTTGACAAGTCATTGTTGACGGGTCCCTGTGGACTGGTCATTGTTGACGAGTCCATGTGGACGAGTCCTTATCCCTTTGGACTGATCCCTTTGGAACGGCCCCTTTGGCCTGATCCCTATGGACTGGCTCATGATTTTATTTAAATTATATTAAAGGGCCTAACTACATTTGTGTGTGTTGAACTGACGTTGTTGACCAACCCCCACTACTATTATGGGATAACGATATGAATGGAAAGTGACGAAATACATGTGAACACGTGCGAGATGACCTTATTACCGTCCTCCTTGTGAAACAAGTCACATCCTGTTTTGGTTCATACGTGAGAAAATGCAAGTTCATGTGTAATATGACCTAACACACAGTGTACACATGTGCACGTGCACGATAAGAGCTAACAAGTCACAACCTGTTTTGACAGTGGTGGGAATAAGGCTAGAGACATGTACAAGTAGTCAAATTACTCCGGCAGACAACCCCTTTCCTATGGATAACTTATTTCCACTCAAAAATAAAATCTACCCCTACTAGGGGTGAAATAATAATTTTTAGGTAAAAGTCGCTTTCCATGTGCAACATGTAGCAGGTTGTATGCCAATATGAAATTAAACTCGTTCCACATTAAGTGCATGCATACAACTGAATGCCGCTATGATTTATCATTTTTGTTTTTTGTTTTACGAATGTGCAATTGGGGTTTTTGTAAAAGGGCGGGCTTTTTGAATAATGATTTATAGATACGTTTTTTTTTACAAATTAACCAAAGATCCAAAAACTAATAGGTCATCGGCTTTTTAATATCTTATGAACTAAGAAAGCTAGGGACTTGTATGAGGGGTCGTTGGACTTCGGGTGAGGCCCTGTTTTTGAATGTATTATTCATTTTTTGTCAAAAGGGCCTAACTGCACTTTCGTTAATATCTCGCTAACTAATAATCACAGAGGGTCAAGTGAGGTGTCTGAGGACTTAAAATGGCCAACCCCTCCCCACGACCAATGAATTTACCCTAAACAAGTAGTTCCGTGAAGAACTATACAGCCTATTTTCATATATCCTACTTATGTTAATTGCCACTATCAACATACACAACTTCTGTTTGATTGAGTAATAGATTCGTAGATATTAAGAACCGACTAAATATTTCGGATGGTCGCCATGTTGGATTTTATATATGTAGGTCCTAGAGTTATGTACTGTTACATGCAGATTATTGTGAACGTGTAGTATTCTAACTTCAATCGCATAATTAGGACACAAGAAAAAACAAGGAGATTTTAAAATTGTTCACAGCTGCCATCTTGAGGTTATGGAAACAATTGAAGTAAATTAGATGCCAGTGGATTAACATTCGTATAAGGATTTACTGTACCAAGTTTCACTGCACGCGGATGGTTACATTGCGAGAAACGTCCATGTGAATATTTATAATTCGCGTCACCGCCATGTTGGATTTGTGATCACCAGGTTATTTAAAGTCCTATAGGTGAACTTAAGTTCATAGCCCATATGAACATTAAAAAATGCAGTTTGATTGCTAAAATAGATTCGTAGATATTCAGTATCGTCTAAATATTTCGGATGGTCGCCATGTTGGATTGTTAAATGTATAGGCCATAGAGTCATGTACCATTAAAGGAAAATTATTGCGTAGGTTCATTATTCAAACTTTCACTTCGATCGCATGACTACATCACAAGAAATAAAAACTTAATTTTAAAATTCGCACTGCCGCCATCTTGAGGTTATGCAAACAATTGAACTAAATTAGATACCAGTGGATTACAATGCGTATAAATATTTCCTGTACCAGGTTTCAGTGCTCTTGAAACATTAAATCGCGAGAAAGGTCTATTTTACATTTTCAAATTCGCTTGGCCGCCATGTTCGTTTTGTAGTTAACCGGTTTTTGAAAGTCTTATAGGTGGACTTCCAGTAGTGCCCTTTATCTCCGTACAAAATTTTAGGGAGATACCGCTAATAGTTTCAGAGATATAGAATGCCGGTGAAATATTTCGCACATCCGCCATCTTGTGATTATGTAAACAATTGAACGAAGTTAGATGTCGGTGCATTACAATGTATATAAATATATACTGTACCAAGTTTCATTGCGTTTGGTTGGTCAAATCGCGAGAAACGTCTATTTAAAAGTCGCAAATTCGCTTGGCCTCCATGTTGTTTTTGTAGTTACCAGGTTTTCAAAAGTCACATAAGTGAACTTAAAGTAGTTCCCTCTATCACCATAGAAAATGTCAGGGTAATATCGGTAATAGTTTCGGAGATATTGAATGCTGGTGAAATATTTCGCACAGCCGCCATGTTGGATTGGTGAGTCGTAACAAAATTTGAAGGGCACGGTCGAGGTCGCCGGGAATAGTGCTATGAACTTTCCGAGTTTCATTGAAATCGCTCCTGCCGTTTAGATTTTATTAGGGGGGGACACACACACGAATCACACACACACACGCACACACACACGGACAAAAGGTGATCTTATAAGCCTATTTTTTTCAAAATTGAAAATAGGCTAAAAAACCCAGCATGGTCATTAACCTAAGATTTTAGCAACTAATAATCAGAGAGGGGAAAGTGAGGTGTCACAAGACTCAGGATGGCCAACCCTTTTCCATGACCAACGAATTTACCCAAAATACCCAAAACAGCAAGGTCATTGACCTAAGATTTTATAAACTTATCAGTAGAGAGGGTCAAGTGAGGTGTCATAGAACTACGAATGGTTAACCCTTTCCCATGACCAATGAATTTACCTCAAAAATTCAAAACAGCGAGGTCATTGACCTGACCTGAGATTTTATAAACTAATAATCGGATATCAACATGTGAGGTGTCATAGGACTTAGAATGGTCAACCCTTTCCCATGGCTAATGAATTTACCCAAAAATAGCCAATACATAAAGGTCATCGACCTGAGATTTTTTAAACTTATAATCGGATATGGACATGTGAAATGTTTACAGTGAGTGATGAAACATAGCTAGGTAGTGAAAGAATTATTGTAGGCTACATGTATGGTGACTGACAAATCTTTCACCATTGGAACTTGTTTTCAGATCAAACTGCAGTACAGAGAGAGTATAGGTTGTAGGTATGGGATAATAAATGACAAACGGTGTATACACAATCTGATTTATCAATTCATGAAATAAGAGTAGACAATCTTTAATTGATTGGTTAAAGAGGATAGCTAAAATCCAAAATGGTGACTACATTGAACTAACTGAACCAAGTTGAATCAAACCCAACCAAACCGAACCAAACTTAATCAAAAACAAGCCAATGGTTTAAGTGTAAAACTTGTGGGTGAATGTGGTCATTGGTAATGTCAGAAGGGAAAGGGATAACGCTCTACCTATAGAGGCTAAGGTAAAGCTAGTGCATGATGCTAATGCACACACACACAAGTACATGAACCACACACAACTATCCTATGCATTTATTATGGGTTGACTGTTAAAACTTGCTCAGTGGTTACTGGGACAAGATGGTCGCTACACACAACAAGCTTTAAATACCTGAGGCTAATAATCTATACACACACTCACACACACTTGTTCTAAACTAAACTAACTGTCTTGCTGGCAGAGCTCACACAGTAGGTAAATGACAGAAATGCTTGGCTAACAGAAATACAATCATTTTCGGTTGTCTAATGTTATCAGCTAAACATTACGTGCTATAGTGGTGACCACATGTGCCTCTTTCACTGGAGATCTTAACTCGATTTCTAGGTCTAAGGCCTAGAACGAATCAAACTAAGAAAAAGGGGTAAGGTGACGCAGTGGTTAAACTGTTAGCCTTTCACTAAGGTAGACTAGGGTTTGATTTTAGGTTAATATGCATGTCATAAACAAACAAATAAAAGCAGAGATAATGTTTAAAACTGATTACACTTGTCTCTTTTCAAATTATTACTTAGATTACAAATACAAACGTGGACTGGGTTTGACATACAGTTAATGCTTCGTATCACATACTGGACTGTAAGAAAGCCAAACAAGCAAAAGGCGTAGGTAGAGCAGTGGTAAAATCGCTATGTGTAGAGAAATACCTAACGGTTTTATGAACTGGCAAAGGTATGTCGCATACACAGTGCAGGACACAATCCAGCAACCATAATTTTTATCTCGTGGACAAGAGAAAACATATATAGAGAGAGAGATATATAGAAAGCCTGTGTGTGTGTGTGGGTAGCATTGGTTGTTTGACCAGAGAAAATACGGTGAGGTAGGGTGGGGAGAGGGAGAATTAGCACTTATATATGAATGGAAAATAGATTTTTTTCAATCGTTTTATTTTTCAAATGCAGTGGTAGATAGTCGTTTTTTGTAAAACATTCTTACTTGCAGTAGTAATAAGCCTCTATGGTTCCGCTAACACATAGATAGACTGTAGTATTGCCATGGTCAAGCACTCACATTAAGATCATTTACAAAATCATAAAATGAAAAATAAAAAATCTTGTTTTGGAAATATCGTTTTTCAACATACACACAAAATAAATATATAAAAAATTTGTAAACAGCAAAATTGAAAATCCATGTTTCCATATAGACAAAATTTAAAAACCTTAAACGGACATTTAAGAAAATATATGCAAATGGGAAATTGACAAATGTGTAAATATGAAAAAGGAAAAATCCATGTTTCCATATCACGAAATTGAAAAACATCAAACTGTCATTTTAAAAAATGCAAATGGAAAATTGACATATTGCAATGTGTGAAATGTGAAATTGAACAAATGGCTATCATTATTTAAAATAAAAGAACATCGTGCTCTATGGTTGAGGTGTGAATCAAACCCTCTCTACTTATTTGGACCACTCGAGACTGAGTAGACTAGTTTTAGTTGTCATACCACTTTTAAAAGTTTGTGTTAAATCTAGGAATTGAACCCAAGAGCTTGTAGGGGGGATCCAAGGTTATAATATGTTAAACAGATAGCCTTGAATGTAGGGTGTGGTAGTTAAATAGAGATGAGACGTTTCGCTCAGGGCAGGGAGGCATGGAGATCTGCATCAAACCAGTCAAAAGACTGACGACTCAAACAACAACATGTAGAGTTCACCAAAATAATGTTGTGTAACGGTAATTGTTAGTCAACGAACAGTAATGCATTACTAAAACCCATGACACGATACCTAAGAGCTTTTCTAAAATTATTTTAAAATGCCTTCAACCCTATATTAAACACCCAGTTCACAAGACTCATAACTGCAATGTTACGGTCAAACAAAACAAAATCTATATTTCAAAACAAACAAGTGGTTTAGTCAATGTATACTGGAAAAAGTTTTATAAACACTCAAGTCCACAAAAATAATTAAATTAGTAACTGTCAGGTTGACCGAGTGGTTATGGTGTTTGATTTCAAATTTTCTGTACAAGAAAAGCAAGGGTTCGAATCCCTTACCTGATATAACTATTACCTCAACATGGCTTGACCACACTGTATTATTGTGTACTCGGTACACAAACCATAGATAGAGTGTATTGTTTAAGGTCACTCTCTTTGCGAACATAGTCAGAGACTGTTGATGGTTAACAATTGTATTAATAAAGGAACATAGGGATAGCAATTAAGAAAAACAGACATACCCATACACTATTTTTATTTATTTAATATAAGTACTCGTACAATAGTTATATACAAACTACAACTCTCTTTTGTCTATTACTATCTAGTCCTTTTCGATCCACTTGCATAACAAGGCAGATGACTTTGTAGTTCAGCCCCTTAAAACAACAACAACACTACCTCTTGCGTAGTCTATGATGTTGATGACTCTTGAGGCGTGGAAGATGGATACAACATAACTTTTACAACAGGGGTTAAACGTTGCTCAACAAACAATGCACTATTTTGAGTAGCAACATCTTTCTCTTGTACTAACTTATTAGCATTCTGATGATTTTTTGCCAACACCATCAGTGTTTTGTCTGGAGCACTACATTGATGATCACTCACACTTAAAACCACACCATTTCTACTTTTCATATTGCCTCGACATCTTGTTGACCTCTGTTTTGAGCATCGCCAGTATATTATTCCTTTTACATTTTGTCGTCTATAGTTATAAGAGTAGCCTTTATAGAGTACACGTTGTTTACCTCGGTTAGTTGTAGTAAGTTCCATAGAAGTAACTAACCTGTTAGTATGATTTGCACACTACAAAGGTTATCTCTGTTCTGATAATAGAATTATTTAGCGTTGGCTTTTATATTTAATATGTACAGTTAAAAGTGATGGAAAAGTGGTAGCAAAGTGGTAGACAAGTGGTAGACAATTGGTAACATAGTGGTAGAAAAGTGGTTGCAAAGTGGTAGAAAAGTGGCAGAAAAGTAGTAGAAAAGTGGTAGCAAAGTGGTAGCAAAGTGGTAGAAAATATTACATGTATTGATAAGAAATAGTTTAAGCGGTTACATGGATTCATTACACTATAATTTTAGCATCACGAAGCTCATTTTCTATATCCAAAAGTTCTTCCTCATATTTAGTATGACCAGCCTGTTTACAGGTATGCCGCTGGATTAGCTTATTGGGATTGTTCCAGTAAACAAATTTAACAAATGATTTTTTTGGCCTACTGTATTCACATAATATATCAACAGTAGTCATTAGAGTTACTGCAGTACAGGTAAAAGGGATTTATTTTCTAAAAATAATAATAATCTTCCCGTTTGTCCGGGCAGCCAAGAAAGGTGAAATATCAAGTTCAATGAGACAAGCTAACAGGCATTATTGGATCGTTTTGTACACTTATGCCATGACATTATTGAAACTCTTCCAAAGAAAAATTCAAAGGTCACAACAGGCAACTAGTACAATGTAATTGTGCCAAGTATAAGCTGGCTTAACATAATCTACCCTCCATCTTTGAGGATTAAAATACAGACTCCTTTAGCTCATCGATTAAAGCAACTGCGTACATAGAGTGAGGTCAATGGTTTGAGTCAGCAGTAGTCGGGAAATACCATCCTTCTAGATGTCTTGTACTTTCCGTACTTTTCACAACCTAATAGCAGACAAGTTCGATTTGTCGTCAACACGGTCTAAATACAAAATTCTGGAATCACTTCGAACCTGTGCCCCAAATTACAGCTGACGAGGTACAAACAGCCAAAACAAAAATGAAAAATGGGAAAGCTACAGGCCCAGATGACATCCCAGCGGAAATCTGGAAAATGCTTGGGAAGCATGCTGCAGAATTCCTTACCATGCTCTATCAGCAGATCATCACGGAAAATAAACTCGCACATGCATGGACAACTAGCGTTACAGTCCCAATCTGAAAATATTTGAATGAGTGCTGGATAGGAGTCTCAGAAATATTGTCACTGTCACACCAAATCAATGCGGTTTTGTTCAAAGTTGCAGCACCACTGATGCAATCTACGCCACACGCCTATTGATGGAAATGCAAACAGAGAGAAGAGTTTACACATGGCCTTCCTAGATCTAGAAAAGGCCTTTGACAGTGTCCCACATGACCTTATCTGGTGTGCTCTTCGTTCCCATGGGGTTTCTGAAACCTATATAAAATGGATGCAACTTCATTATTGCAATGTAATTAGTGTAATACGCTGCCCAGCCGGAATCTCCCCGCCTTTCAATATCACCGTCGGTGTTCATGAAGGCTCTGCACTATCGCCACTGTTGTTTATACTCTGCACACGATGGACACGAAGATGCTCCGTTGGACACTTGGACTGACTAGATATGACCATATCCGAAATGCAGATGTTCGACAACAATTAGATGTTACACCAATTACGGAGAAAGTGAGGGAAGCTCGTCTCCGTTGTTATGGTCATGTTATGAGAATGCCGGACGACTCTGTCGCCAAAATAGCTTTCAAACTTGATCCAGGTGGAATGTGACCACGCGGACGACCTGCGAAGCGTTGGATCGACAACATTGAGAGATTTGCGCGATGTTGGCTTACAACCTGCAGATGTCAACGACAGGAAAAAGGTGGAGAAGATGTAGTAAAGCAGCGGACCCCGCACTGGGATAAACACTAGGGAAGGAGAAGAAGAAGAAGAAGATGTCAATGAGGTCATGTCCTTTATAAGGTGCAACAAGTAGTGACGCAATAAGGCACTTACCTTTTTCAAATCTCCACCACTCGCTAAAGATGGAGTTTCCGCTTCGATGCATGGAACAAACTCTGGTATGGAGAATTCTTCTGTCTTAATATCCTCAGTGAGACCAGCATCATCCTGCAGAAAAATTACTTTTTTCACAAGCATGTTCCTTAGCATAGGTGGAATTAAATCTTATACTGATATCCATTACTTTGAATTCCTTCCAAACATTACGACATACAGTACAAAATCTACATAAGAAAGTTTGTACAGAATGGTAGTTCTGTTTTCAGAGTTAACATCCCAGACTTGGGTAACGTCATCGGCTGATCTCAATATATACACACATCAAAAAAAGTTTTGCATCACCTCGGTTCCAAGAGTTCCGGAACCTTTAAATACAAAGGGAATAGAGATCAACACAAACAACATTTCAGCTCGTTTTATTGCTCATGAGACCCACACATTGCATGTTGTACCATCATACAGCTAGACTTTCAGCATTTGTGGTCCAGATTGCAGTACACACCACTACCTCTAATACCCAGTAGCACGTCCTCTTGCATTGATGCATGCCTGTATTCGCCGTGGCATACTATCCACAAGTTCATCAAGACACTGTAGGTCCAAATTGTCCCACTCCTCAACGACAATTCGGCGTAAATCTCTCAGAGTGGTTGGTGGGTCAAGACGTCCATAAACAGCCCTTTTCAACATATCCCAGGCATGTTCGATAGGGTTCATGTCTGGCGAACATGCTGGCCACTGTAGTCGAGCGATGTCGTTATCTTGAAGGAACGCATTCACAAGATGTGCACGATGAGGTCGAGAATTGTCGTCCATGAAGACAAATGCCTCTCCAATATTCTGCCGATATGGTTGCACTATGGGTCGGAGGATGTCATTCAGGTATCGTAAAGCCGTTTCGGAGCCTTCCATGACCACCAGTGGCGTACGTCGGCCCCACATAATGCCACCCCAAAACATCAGGGAACCACCACCTTGCTGCACTCGCTGGACAGTGTGTCTAAGACGTTCAGCCTGACCAGGGTGCCTCCAAACACGTCTCCGACGATTGTCTGGTTGAAGGCATATGCGACACTCATCGGTGAAGAGAACGTGATGCCAATTCCGTGGGGTCCATTCAGCATGTTGTTGGGCACATCTGTACCGCGCTGCATGGTGTCGGGGTTGCAAAGCTGGACCTCGCCATGGACGTCGGGAGTGAAGTTGCGCATCATGCAGCCTATTGCGCACAGTTTGAGTTGAAACACGACGTCCTGTGGCTGAACGAAACGCATTATTCAACATGGTGGCATTGCTGTCAGGGTTCCTCCGAGCGGCAATCCGTAAGTAGCGGTCATCCACTACAGTAGTAGCCCTTGGGCGGCCTGAGCGAGGCCTGTCATCGACAGTTCCTGTATCTCTGTACCTCCTCCATGTCCGAACAACATCGCTTTGGTTCACTCTGAGACGCCTGGAAACTTCCCTTGTTGAGAGCCCTTCTTGACACAAAGTAACAATGCGGACGCGATCGAACTGCGGTATTGACCTTCTAGGCATGGTAGAACTACAGACAACATGAGCAGCGTACCTTCGTCCTGGTGGAATGACTGGAACTGATCGGCTGTCGTACCCCCTCCGTCTAATAGGCCCTGCTCATGCATGGTTGTTTACATCTTTGAGCAGTTTTAGTGACATCTATGAACAGTCAAAGGGACTGTATCTTGGATACAATATACACAGTCAACGTCTATATGCCGGAGATCTTGGAACCGAGGTGATGCAAAACTTTTTTTGATGTGTGTAGTTATTGACCCCGTTCACGTCTTTATAAAAAGCATGTACAACAGAATTCTATGCCAGACCACGAGGCAACGCCGAGTCAATCTCCGACATTGTAAGCCGAGTACAATTATGAAGACTGGAAAAAAAGTCACTAATGAAGACTGTGAAAGAATCGAGCGAGCCGTGGAATTCATTGGAAAAACGAGATCAAAATTACTAGTATATGGATTGAAGAAATAGACAATACAATAAATTGAATTACACATTGACCGTACAGTGTACGGAAATACCTCAAACTAATCGGAAGAATATAGGATGACCTTGATTGGCTAGAGAATGAAGAAGCAGCAAATGCTACACTATGCTCAAAACTGAATTTGTCAAGCGCCTGAGATGGTGGATGCAGAGATTCGAGCATCGAACCCCAGGGTAATCCAGAGTGTATAGAATTGAATATAAGTTGTGAAATAGAGTGCAGATTATTTCTCACTAAGTGTAGAAAAAAATGTGCATTGATTGAATTTTGCTAACTGTGGAGTCTCGGCGCGATAGTTTGAGCACATTTCATTTTAACTGGCAAGTTCTACACCGACAAGTGAGAGCTCAAATACTGATCTGAATTATTTGTTGAACTGCGTAAATTAATTGTAGGAGGCTTTAAAAGCACTATTACACCGATAAAATCAGGTATAAGTTAACAGTGATTTAAACGTGAAGTTTAGCACGTGTTTGAAGAGCATGAGAAAAATTATTCACAGTGCTAAATTACTAGAATCTGCACTAAATCTGAAAGCAATGCATTTATATACTACAATTGAAACAAGTGAAGAAGCTATGTTACAATTACTATGAAATTTCACACTATAGAGAAAATTATTCCAACCAACATAATATACATCAAAATTCAACAAGAGAGGAAGGGAGAAGGAGATTTCCTGGAAATTCTCGCAAATCCTATTCAAGCCTGGAAGGTGAGTTCAACCAAAATTCGGAGAACTGGCTTCAGGAGATTGAAATGATGAGATATAACAGATGTTGAGTATAATCCAGGAGGCGGGGCTCCAGTGACCGCGAAATCTAGTTTGAGGTGCAGGTGTTCAGATTTTTTGATACTGTTTTGAAATGCAACCAGGAAAAGGCTAGGGAGAGCCATAAGTTGGTCAAATGGTTTGTAAATATTTCTTAATTGGTATTTAGACTTTGTTAATTTACGTTTATTCTCAATGGAAACATGTATTTAAGTGGCAATTAATTGCAGCTAAAGGGGCTCTGTTATCCTACTTGCAATTAACTTAAAATAATTTCATTTTTGCCCAGAAAAGTGTAGGCTAGGAATCATCGATAAATACATTATTTAAGACACGTTTTTATCTGAAATGTTTGGTGATTTGCAGTACACTAGAACTTTTCTTTTCATTAATTAACGTGTATTTTGACTTAACTCCACCCAATCCTTACCTGATGTTAAGAGTAACATTCTCATGTTGTGACTAGCTCAAGGTTATGTCTGTGGTGGTATGTGTTTGTTTGTGATGGGATTTCACGGGGGTTGATTTTGACTTTGAGACCAGTGGTATCTCAGAGAAATACGGACACAATATCAATAATTCTCCTATGAGAATAAGCCCTAAAGGCTGCATGAAAATCGAAGAGAGGGAGATTTTTATGGTCAATGGGAATGTACAAAATCAGCACATTACCTGAAAAAGAAAAAGACGATCCTTGTCTTGATGCAGCACAACTGCTCAGAGAGTGCAACAAAATTAATATATTGACCAAGATTTCGAAGGCAACTCTGAACAAATAGAAATAGATAGCCGTTATCATATACCCCACTGATATTTACCACTGAAAGCTCTCCTGTCCACAATAAAAGAATATTCCAAGTCATGTACTAAATAGCCTTTTGTAAACGACCAGTCTTCACGAATACCATTAATTTGAGGAGTAATGTGCTGTATATATTACTTTCAGTTAGGTGATTAAGACTCATCCAATGACCTGGCATCTTTCTGTCATGGAAACTCATTTTCAGAAAGTCTAATTCACCTGCCCTATGCTTTACGAAAAGTAAGCCACATAATTTAGTGTCATTAGATAATGGTTATATAATAGCCAATCAATCTCGTCCACGAGAATACTGTAACACCTTCATACGAAAATGCACAGTTCACAACAGGCAACTTGGCTTCATATAATGTACCCTTCACCAATGAGAATTAAGGTATCCTCCATTACGTCAGTGAATAGACCAACGACATACACATAGGGAGGTCATGGGTTTGAGTCCAGCACTTGTCGGACAATATAATGTTTTTATTAGAAATAATATTCATTTTAGATTCTGTATTGACAGTAATATATGAAAAAATAAGACTTTTTTAATTGTTCCGCCTATTCAATACTTTCCGTACCTTACACAGCCTGATAGCAGATAGCAGCCGTCATCACTACGGTCTGAATACAAAATTCTGTAATCCATAAATAACACTGATGAGAAGAAGATGGCGTTCAGGTCATGTCTTCTACAAGATGCAACAAGTTGTAACCAAATCAGGTACTTACCTCTTTGAAATCTCCACCACTCTCTATAGATGGAGTTTCTGTTTTGAAGCATGGAACAAACTCTGGTATGGAGATATCTTCCATCTTAATATCCTCAGTGAGATCAGCAGCATCCTGCAGAGAAATTACTAGTTTCACAAACATATTCTTTGCATAGGTGGAATTAAATCTTACACTGGTTTCCATTAATGTGAATACCTTCCAAACATAATGCGGCATACAAGACCTACAGTGGTTCATAAATTTTAAGAGAATGGTAGTTCTGTTCTCAGAGTTAATATCCGAGACTTTTGTAACTTCGTATATTGTCCCTTCACTTGTTATGAACTGCGCCAAGATCTGAGTTTCATGCCAGACTACGTGACAACACTGAGTCATTCTCCCATATTGTAAGCTGAGTACAACTATGAAGACATGGCACGGACAAAGAAACTTGTGAACGCTGTGAAAGGATCGAGCGAGCCTTGAGTTTCATGCCAGACTACGTGACAACACTGAGTCATTCTCCCATATTGTAAGCTGAGTACAACTATGAAGACATGGCACGGACAAAGAAACTTGTGAACGCTGAGAAAGGATCGAGCGAGCCTTGAGTTTCATGCCAGACTACGTGACAACACTGAGTCATTCTCCCATATTGTAAGCTGAGTGCAACTATGAAGACATGGCACGGACAAAGAAACTTGTGAACACTGTGAAAGGATCGAGCGAGCCTTGAGTTTAATGCCAGACTACGTGACAACACTGAGTCATTCTCCCATATTGTAAGCTGAGTACAACTATGAAGACATGGCACGGACAAAGAAACTTGTGAACGCTGTGAAAGGATCGAGCGAGCCTTTAGTTTCATGCCAGACACGAGACAACACTGAGTCATTCTCCGATATTGTAAGCCGAGTACAACTATGAAGACATGGCACGGACAAAGAAACTTGTGAACGCTGTGAAAGGATCGAGCGAGCCTTGTGTTTCATGGGAAACACAATATCAAAATTAATATTACAAAGATTGAAGAAACGGACAGTGCAGTAAATAGAGTTAGACAGAACGGAGAGGGGTGGATAGACAGTTGTCTACTATACCGCTCACGAATAAGAGAGATAGAGAAGGTGGTAATAATCAAAATCTTATGTTATTTATTTGTGGGAATGCTCCCAATATTAGAGGTACTAGACAATTTCCGAATCCTCCATTTATAATCGGTAATACTATAAAACAAATATTACAAAACATCAGCTGTTACAATTACTTTATACATTTCATCATCGCCGAATTAAATAGCCAGGTTGGCCGAGTTCAACACTAATATTCCTACTATTCCTGCCCAGGCCCCGAAAATAAAATATAGTGTTCCAATATCCTTATGATAAGTTGAGAAAAGCCATTCTTGCAGTAAAATGGCTGAGTTATAGGCGATAAATTGTAAATTTATTTAGGAGATTTATCTCGTCAAACTTTATCGTCGTATAGTGATAATTGACTGAAATTCTAAAGGAGTAGGCAACTACTAAGTTCTAAAATATACTAGAAGCCCCGTGCTGCTCCGCAGCATTCATTTCAACAGTCCTACACCACTTCTTTCCGTATGATATTCGCTGTTCGAATGTCTTCATGCTACTGACCTGAACAGACATTCACGGCACCGTTGCTTTTGGGTAAATGATAATGATGAAGTAGACTTATGAGATAAAACGTGTGGATGTCTGCCAGTCCTCTGTGTGTGAGTGTGTGTGTGTGTCCCACCTTATCTTCAACGGTTTACCCAGCGTTAGCTCAAAAGGCACACGGACGTCAAGTCCCAGACGCAATTCTGAATAGCCGTGGTGAACTGCGAAACTCCACACACATATGCTATACTCTTCTCTTAAGTATTAACTCGACACGACTCGACAGTTTGATGTTGGTAGAAGCTGTGGTGATAGGTCTCATAGGCTTGCAAACTCACTCCGATGCTAGTAATTTAAATCTCCACTGAATGGAGACAGCTGGATAAAATGAAAACGTAAATACACTTATAGGGGGTGATGTGGGAGCTGTCATGGACTATTTTGCAGAACTTTTCATACTGAACAATTCTCAGAGTATATAGATATTTTTAACGGTTTACCCAGCGTAAGCTTAAAAGACACATGGACGGTACGTTTTTCTTCGACTCGATTCACTGAAATCGTTACTGCTCAGCTTCTTTTGTTCGTAAATAAATGTTTTTCTACCGAATCCTTCCTCGATTAATTCTTTACCGAATGGTGAAAACCGCATCAAAATCCATCAATTTGTTCTCGAGATTACTTGTTACATCCCAGAATCGGGGACTTTGTTCTATACTAAGTAGATAGAGATATCCACACAATTTAAGGCTACAGCGGTACAATTTGGAGTTCTGCCTTCTACATACCAGCAGAACTATTGAAACAATCAGGTGACAAGTTAAAAAAGGAACTGTACAACTTAATATGTACTATTTACAAGACTGGAGAATTGCCTGAAGACTTCGTGAAATGCATAATAGTACCTATACCTAAAAAAATCAAATGCAAGGTCATGTAAACAATACAGAACATTGAATCTGGTGTGTCATGCATCAAAAATAGTCACCAGAATTATTATGACGAGAATAGAAAAACAAATCGATGAAACCCTATCTGCTGATCAATTTGGTTTTAGGAAAGGAGTAGGAACAAGAGAAGCAATCTTAGCATTGAGGCAAGTGATGGAGAAGCAGATGAAGAAAGGCAAACCTACCTTCTTAGCGTTCGTCGACCTTGAAAAGGCGTTTGACAATGTGAACTGGGATGTTCTATTCAGCATTCTTCATCAAACAGGTATCAACTTTAGAGACAGAAGACTCATCTACAATATCTATAAACAAGAAATTGGAATAGTTTGTTGTGGTAGCAAGGAAGAAACAGCACACATCAGAAAGGGTGTACGGCAGGGTTGTTCCCTTTCCCCATACCTATTCAATATATATGTACAAAAGGCGATCGACCAAGTAAGAGAAGAATTTGCCACAGGAGTGAATATTCATGGAGATAAAGTTGACATGTTAAGGTTTGCTGATGACATAGCGCTAATTGCAGAAAGTGAAGAAGACTTACAAAAGATCCTGAGCAAGATGGACAATATAATGGAGGAAGAATTTAATATGAGAATAAATACAAATAAAACAAAAAATTAGGTCTGCAGTAGAAATGGCGAAAACCAGACATCAATAGAGTTAAGAAATGAAAAGATACAAGAAGTGAATGAGTTTAATTATCTGGGAAGTAAAATAAAGAGTGATGGAAGAAGCTGCAGAGAGATATTAAATAGGATTGACCAAGACAAGAACGCTTTCTATAAAAAGAAGAACCTATTTACTGCAAGGAACATAAGTCTTGATGTGAGGAAACAAATGTTGAAGACCTATGTATGGAGCGTCGCGCTATATGGCAGCGAATCTTGGACAATAGGAGCGAGAGAGAGGAATAGACTACTAGCATTTGAAACCTGGTGCTATAGAAGGATTATGAAAATCAGTTGGAAAGAAATGGCCACACATGAGGAAGTCTTTAGAAGAGTGGGAGAGAGAAGATGCTTCCTTAAATATTTAAAAAGAAGAAGGAATCACCTCGTGGGCCACATACTGCGACACAATGGACTGATTAAGCTTATAATCGAGGGAACAGTAGACGGCAAGAATTGTAGAGGAAGACCCAGACTGGAGTACATTAGTCAAATACTGCAAGATATGGGTTGTAGCTCATACTGTGAACTGAAGAGGAAGACTGAGAGACGGGAAGAATGGCGAGCTGCTGCCAACCAGCCTCACGGCTGTTAACTACAGAGAGAACTACAGAGAGAACTACAGAGAGAGAGAGAGAGAGAGTCTACTTATGATACCAATGGTATAAATATAAATACAAACATGAGTCTCTCAGGTTTGAATTTAGAGATTGAACTCTTAGGTAATATAGAAGACCCATGCTGCTTCGAAGCATTAATTTCAACAATCCTACAGCACTTCTTTCCATGTGAAATTTGCTGTTCAAATGTCTTTATGCTAGTGACCAGAACAGACAGTTACGGTACCGTTGCTTTTGGGTAAATGATGAAGTAGACTTATTAAATAAAATGTGTGGGTGTCTGCCTGTCCTCTGTGCGTGTGTCCCACCTTATCTTTAACGGTTCACCCAGCGTAAACTTAAAAGGCACACGGACGACAGGTCCCAGACACAATTCTGAATAGCCGAGGTGAATAGCTAAACTCCAAACACGCAGACTATACTATTCCCTGAAGGGTTAACTGGACATGACTCGACAGTTTGATGCTGGCCGAAGCTGGGGTGATAGGGTCACCTAGCTCATGATGGAAACGCATTACCAATTCCATTTGACGACGATTTTATTTTAGAGCTGATTTCTTCTCTTCACTTACTTTCTAGTGCATTGTCTTATATGAGTGCACGTAAGGATTGTGCTGATCCAGCATACTATTAAAAGTTCGTTATGAGCATTATTTAGTAGCCTTAAATTACTTGCCTCTGAAATTTATAAGATGTATAATTGGTTATATGAACTGTTTTCCTGTTCTCTGGCATATAAAGGGGAAATTCTATGATGAATGACACTGTTGATTTTTATACAGTAAGGCCCATGGCTCGGTAGTAGCTCAACAGTAGCACCAAAGGATAAAAACGACATAGCATTATTATAATTCCGAACGATTTTCTCAAAAGTTTTACTGATTTCGTCACAATTCGTAAAGAACTGCTTAATTTCTGAAGTACAGTATTGTGTATGCCATCGCTAGAGCAATGAGAATAGTGACCACTTGTATTTTTCTTTTTTGAAATGTATACAGCTGAGCAGTACTGACAAAATGTTACACAGACTTCCGATAGAGAATAGTTCTATGTAGGGAATAGTATCAAAAGCACACATCAATAAGTGACTGAAAACGGTTTTGTGACCATCTGTTTCTGATATTGATTTGAGGCGCGCAGTGCTCGTTTCTGTTTTTTGGTATTCGCGTTTTCTACCATACTTCACTCTGAGTTAGCACTGATATCTCCGGCCATCTCCGGAGTACAGTAAAGAAATTAATCTATTTAGTGGCGTATATTCGGCGTTTACAGTATACGTTTTGTTTTTAGTAACTATGTCAATATTCATTTTGTTAACTTGAGCAGCGGCAACTAACTCAACATGACCTCCATGAATTCCATTCAAAGACGTATACTTTGTAATCATCGATCGTATTAATAGCAGTTTCGTACATATCGCAGTTGCCAACATTAAAGGAGAATAATTATTCCAGTTGTCCGTAACATGTTTAACAATTGTACACACAATATGCCAATAGCCTGAAAAGACAATTACCGTCACCTTTAATTTTTATAAAATTTGTAATTGATGGTCGCCTCTCACTCATCATATGAATCATCGTTTTGATTGAACACGAATGGCGGTTCTAACATTCGACTGTAGCGGCATCTGATACTGACCCGAACATGTAGAAGTTAATTTGGTAAACAAAATAATCGCGTATAGCGTAAGGCACCAATGCCCCGGTTGCTATCCACTCATTTTATAATTGTACGCTTAATCGAAAATTAATGTTTTTCAGTCGGTCAACACCATTGTTATTGGAGGTTCCCTAATCCTCAAAAATATTACATGAGATTAATAAACAGGCAACACAGGATTAGGGAACCTCCAATTACAATAGGGTACAATCGTGTTGACCGGCTGAGAATCATTACATTTCGATTACTAAGGCAACACTGAAAAATGGCTTCAAATGCCATATCCTATTTCCAATTTACACATGCTAGTGCAACAATCACAATAACGCAGGTTATCACAAAAATTATACACACACACCCAAGTACACGGGGCAACATGACCACGATGTCTAAGCCCGGTAAATGAAATAGTAATTGTCTACACATGAAAACTGCAAAATGGTGATAGGTGAATGTAGGAATGTTTGTCACTATTTTTCTCTGACTCGATGGCATGCTAATATGCTGATTAACTGTGCATACGATAGCATAGAGAATACTACAGTCCAATAAATCCTTGAGCAAGACTGAAAATGGCTTCAAATACCATATCCTATCTCCA
This sequence comes from Meconema thalassinum, assembly GCA_946902985.2. Taxonomy (NCBI): domain Eukaryota; kingdom Metazoa; phylum Arthropoda; class Insecta; order Orthoptera; family Tettigoniidae; genus Meconema; species Meconema thalassinum. Next base: position 212,497,848 of record OX336398.1, read on the forward strand.
ATTTACACATGCTAGTGCAACAATCACAACAACGCAGGTTAGGAGTGTTTTTCCGGCGATAGAGGCTATTCTCATCAACCAAGGTATTCTAGCGAGCCAGTTGAGCGCAGAGTTCCGCCATTGTAGGCGCGTGTTATTGTGTTGACTGCCATGAGGTTTTTTCCCCTCATATTTTCTTAGAAGAGACATCCTTTCGGGCAATGGTTTTTGCTGGTTTCATCAAGTGTCATGATGGTCATTAAACATCTAAACTACACTTGTACGGATTTAAAAGCAAACTAAACTTGAAACTAAATAAAATGCATAATTGATTTAAAATTTAATGTGAATAAGATGTGAAACGTTTCAATTTGTAATACTATTTTATAGAATGACCAACACTTCTGAAAGAGCTGTTTTCATTAGACCCACATATTTTAGGACAAGCTGACATATTTAGTAACAACGGAGTTGCTAAGTCTAATGGCATTTTGTAAACATGGACTTATGGCAACCAAGTGAAGTCAGTCGTAGTCATGACTACGCCTTCACCATCCTAACAACACTCACCTAGGTGACGATTATCCGCAAACAGCGACTAGACGCGTAGGCAGGGGTGTACAATAATAATTGTGTGAATTTGTGTGTTTATTTATTTCTTATTGTGATCTGATTGTAGTTTATTGTTGTATCTGGTTGAGCATAGCTTGGTTTATTTTTCTGTGCAGCGGACACATCTCGTCTGCAATTATTTAACTTCAGTTAGGACTTGAGCTAACTAAATGCATCGTAAATGTCAGAGAGGAAAACATCATAGATTAGATTAATACATATGGTGCTTTTAAATAATAATTTAAATTAGCCCTGAAAACCAATTAAATGTTTTTCTTTGCAATGAATTCACGATATGTCACAATTAGTATTTTTAACGCTGTTTGTATTTTCTTAGGGGACAATAACGAGTAACTCTCTTAGCTTGCTTGTTTAATTTCAACTTCTTGTAATAGGACTTCGTGAGGGTTTAACTTGAATTCGATTTAGGAAATGATAATGTATTCTTATTTTTTAAAATTAGTTTAGCGTATTGGCTAATATATTTACCCTCGGAAGTAGGTTAGGGATTTGTGATTTTTCAATAACCCTAAGTGAATTTTACCTCGGTCTGGACAGTTTCTTGTAGCTTTGTATATTGGGGGTGTGTTCCTTGGGTTGGTTCTTTAACCATTCAGTCTCTCATTAGTCCCCATACTCCCCGAGTTATAGGTCTCGTGTGAAGCTAGTCTGTGAACACATCCAGTCCTCTCGGCGTGTAGGTTCGAAAAATGAGGGTGTCGGGAGGACTACTGCGGTCAGTGGTTCCCTCGATGGCTTTGAGTGACGGGTACAATATATAGGTACTCTCTTAATTTTATCCATCTGAATGAACCCAGGAGGCTAAATTAAAATGGAAATGAGAGGGATAATTTTATGGTCAATGGTGAGTGAAATGAGTGAGAAAGGAAAAGACTAACATTGTCTAGATGCAGAACATCTGCTCACAGAAAGCACTAAATTTAATGTAAGAAGGTTCGAAAGAATACAGTATATTGTGAAATAAGCACCCCCCCCCCCCCTTAATTAACCTGTTAAATAGGAAATGTAGAAAGCCAGGTAAATCAGAAACCCATTCAGTGTTTCCAGGGGAATAAGAAATAGGAAAGTGAAGGTAGAGCAGCAATACCAAGATGGTAGGACATGGGATATGAAGAACTTCAAAGTCATAAAGTGATATAAAAGTGGGGACCACTTCCATTTGTTTAGATTAGATTCCCATTTCTGCAGTATAATTCTTGTTGAATAGAGACTTTTCTTACTAGCATAATCAAATATATCCGTAACATTCCTCCATCTAGAACCAATTCACACCAATTCCCAACAGATGGAAAGCAGATAACTCCCTCAGGATCTGAATATGCCAGTCTTAATGGCCCACAGATTTGCATTTTGATCCCATCAAAAGGTTCTTGTTCATGATCAGTCCACAACAGTCCTCGTGGAGGTGATCAGACTGTTCTTCCTGAGTCCAAGCAATAAAAAGATGACTTAATATCAACCACACAGTAAGACTTTCATTATTCGACTCAACTAGCTCCGATCTCCCAGAATCTCTGATTCAATAAAACCTAGGACGCTGAATAATCTTACTCTTCTTTAAAGAAACATTAATTCAGGGCCACCAGCTTGTTAATCTAATTCATAAAATCACTAGCTTGAGTTTCCTGGCACAAGGTTGAAGAAACAGGGAAGAGAATAATAATGGAGAGCGCAATACTTCACTGCTACGACTGGAAAACATAATTCATGCGTATAACCTTTTGTTTTTACTTGTATTTATAGGATGAATAAAAAGCAAAAAGTTAATAATAACAATAATGATTTGGTTTTACGTCCCTTTTAACTACTGTGGCTCTTAGAGACGCCGGGGTGCCGGAATTTTGCCCCGAAGGGGATCTTTAACGTACCAGTAAATCTACAAACACGGCTCCCTCGCATTTGCGCACTCTCAAATGCCAGCTGACTGTGCCAGGATACGAACCTGCAACCTTGGGCTCAGAGCAAAATAAGTTAGTAGAATTGGAAACGTCAATGAGGATCATGACGAGCTTTTTACCAGAGTACAAACATAATTGGGGAGAATTGGTAAAGATTTAATTGGGCACATTAACATGTTGACCGAAAGAAAAACAATTCTCTTACGAATGCAACAATGAAAATTGGCTTCTAATACTCTATTATAGAAAGGTTGAATATATGCCCTCAATCGTTGAAGAATAAGAAACTAAGATGGAAGGAAGTAAGTCATGAAATGGAGATCATAAAAGGGAAGAGGAAAGGACACTCCTAAAACTCACTAGCCGCTAGCCCATGAAGGGCAAGGGAACATGTGAAAGGGCTTATCGCGTTATCATTTCCTATCCAACCTATTCCTTTAGCAGTCTATATTGCCCTCTGTAGGGATCACCCAAAGTGTATTTCGAAATTAAATAATAGCCCAGCTGTGCTACTTCCGTTCTTATCACTATTTGTACAAAGCTTTAGCAGAATAGGGAAATATACATTTGTGATGCTCTCTTCTTGGCGTTACCCAATGAGCACCACTGAAAGTGGGCTACACACTGCCCTTTTAGTTACCAGTTATGAAAGGTAGAGAATATCACGAAGAGAAGTTGTCATGTAGTAAATATAGCGGTCAATTGAGATGAGATGAGAAAATACCTGTCCTAAGGCAATATTTAGATATATGTATTCACTTAAGCCATCTAAAATACGGATTGATTCAAATAATTCCAGAGAGCATGGCACTCCACAAACTTATCCTGTACATAAGACCACAGGCAAAGACCATTTGCGGTGTAATTGCTAAGCACAACTGCCTGGAATGTAGAGTACCGTATTATATTATACGAGTATTTCGAGTTCTGTTGGCGGTCTCGTTTTCGAAAAGAAGACAAAACATCTGCAATTGAAATATGTTGACGACCAAGTTAAATTCTAAATATTGTTTCAAGCTGATACTGAGCTGAGGCAGCCTTCTCATTTCCCGACTAGCCTATAAGCAATAGGGTACAGTAACACTTGAGCTTCCGTAGAGCGCGCATAATCTGTGAGATTATGTGGGGATAATCTTTCCCTCGTAGGCTTATGTTTTGGTATTACCGGTGGGAGATTGATTTTCCGATTTTCATAAAAATTGAGCATTTTAAAACATGATGTCCACAGAATTTCCAATGTCAATTTTCCTGACTTTTCTTGACCATTTTTCTACAAAATTCCTGACTCGCGAAGTCGATCGTAACATCGGAAAGATGGTTTATTGAGCAAATATATAGTATATATAATTATCTCTCTTATTTGCAGCCTCCCCCATCCCCATAGCTGCCCAACACTCGCCTCATTATTCATTTAAAATACAAAATAAAGTAAATTATAATGCTGTAACGTGCCACCCCCTAGTGGCACTTTTGTTAACTGGATTACGGTGGGGGTACAAAGCACAATACCAATTACTGCTTAAAGAAATAATTAACTTTATTGTGGCCAGAAAATTACACTAATCAGCAAATACAAGCAATTAGGAGCCTTCTCCAGTTTCCTCAAGTCTCTTCCTTATGCGCTCTTGGCCCCTTCCACTTGCAACAGACCACAGAAGTTAATCCGTCCTAATGAGTCCGGTGGCCTTGGCAGAAGCTACCTGCCCCTCTTCCTCAGGTACAACAAATACAGTTACTTACGAGCACTTGATGTACACTGTTCACAAGCTGGGAGAAACAATGTCACAGGATTTCGTAACTCGCACAGCACTTCGTCACCACACTTCTGTCGCACAAGATAATCGCTCGCACTAGCTCGTAGAACACAACAACAGAAAACTCGGTCCCCTCACTGTTGAAGCCGCTTATATAGCAGGCTGGTGACTCAATAAATTCTAGAATCGTCCAGGACACACGGCTTCTCGACATTTCCTTCGCTGGTGGTGTCACGAAGATTCTGGACCATCCCTTTCACTTCGCAGTCCGTTGCGTAACGCGCATGCAATACACTGAGGGAGAGCAGTCCAGCCCTGGGGCAGTTTTGACTCATGCGGCGAGCGATGAAACGAACTCACAGCCGTAACACCACCCCCTTCCTAAAAAGGCTGATCGTCCCGATCAATCATTGGTCCGTCTGTGTCCCTCCGTAGGCTGCCAGGCGATCTCGATGCACGATCTTCATCTTCGCCCTCGGGCTCCGCTGGATCCTGTAGACGACATCGTTGATCCGTTTCACGACTCGGTACGGGCCCTCCCAGGACTTCTGCAGTTTGGGTGACAGGCCTTTCTTCCGTAATGGGTTGAAGAGCCAGACCAGGTCGTCCTCGTGGAATCCGCCGGCATCCGTCTGCTGGTCGTATCGGGTCTTCATTCGGTCGGTCTCGATCCGCAGTTTCCTCCTCGCGAACGCGTGTACGTCCTCCAGTTGGTCGACCAGTTCTTGACAATACTGGCTTACCGGGATCGGATCATTCCCAGGTCGGCCGAAGGCAAGATCGACAGGTAGACGGAGCTCCCTCCCAAACATGGCCCGGGCCGGTATGCACCCGGTGGCTTCATGCACGGCGGCGCGGTAGGCCAGGAGAAATAGTGGAAGATGCTTGTCCCAATCCCTCTGGTGCTCGCTGACGACTATTCGGAGAAGGTTCTCGACGGTGCGATTGAATCGCTCTACCATCCCGTCGGACTGAGGGTGTAGCGGCGTTGTCCTTGTCTTCCGGATCCCCAGCAGCTGGCATAGGTTCTGGAACACCTGCGACTCGAAGTTCCTCCCTTGGTCGGAGTGCAGCTCCAGGGGTACTCCGTACCGGCTGACGAATTCCTTCACCAGGGTCTCTGCGATCATCGCGGCTTCTTGGTTAGGGAGCGCATACGCCTCCGGCCATTTGGTAAAGTAGTCGCTGACGACTAATATGTAGCGGTTCCCTGCCTCGCTTAACGGGAATGGCCCAGCAACATCGATGGCCACTCTCTCCATGGGGCCGCCCACGTTGTAGGTCTTCAGTGGACCCCGTCGTCTTCGTCCTGGGCCCTTGCTGGCTGCGCAATCGTGGCACCTCGCGCAGTGGTTCTCCACGTCTGTTCGGCATCCGATCCAGTAGAACCACTCTCTCAGCTTCTCCAGGGTCTTCTTTATCCCTAGGTGTCCACCAGATGATCCTCCATGAACTTCCTTCAGGACTTCCTCCGTCATAGCCTTTGGAACGACGACTTGTTCCCGAGATGTCTTCCCGTCGGTGCTCTCCCAGGTACGGCAGATGAGGCCATCCCTTACAATCAGCGAGTCCCACTGTGCCCAGTAGGACTTAAACTTTGGGCTGCAGTCACTCACAATGTTCCACCCGGGTCTGGGGACACAGGCCCTCTTCCATTCGGCTATCAGTCCCAGGTCATCATCTTCCGCTTGCGCCCGTGTGAAAGATTCGTGGCTCCAGCTCCCTTGAAGTTCCACGGTAGTCCTTCGGCACTGTATCCCGGTGTTCTCCTCCCTTCGGGCACAGAAGGTGCAGTCTTCGGGGCACGGTCTTCGTGACAGGGCGTCGGCGTTAGAATGCAGTTGGCCTTTCCTGTGCTGAATCTCAAAGTTATACTGTTGAAGCCTCTCTAACCACCGCGCGAGTTGACCCTCGGGCTGCTTGAAGTTCAGGAGCCACCGCAGGGATGCATGGTCGGTCCTGATGAGAAATTCTTGCCCGTACAGGTACTTGTGGAAGTGTTCAATGGTCTTCACGATGGCGAGCAGCTCCTTCCTGGTGACGCAGTAGTTCCTTTCTGGCTTTGACAAGGCCTTGCTGAAGTAGGCCACTACTCTCTCCTCGCCGTCCACTACCTGCGACAGGATTCCCCCTATGCCAAAGTCGCTGGCATCGGTATCGACGATGAACCTTGTTCCAGGTCTGGGGTAGGCCAGAATAGGCGCAGTGCACAGAGCCTGCTTGAGTTGTTCGAAGGCACTGTGGCATTCTGCTGTCCACGTGAAGAGTTGGTCCTTCTCAGTCAGGCGATGTAAAGGTTTGGCGATGTCGGCGAATCCCCTCACGAAGCGACGGTAATAAGTGCAGAGTCCCAGGAAGCTTCGTAGTTGGGACTTGTCCTTCGGAACTGGCCACCCCCTCACAGCTGCGGTCTTCTCTGGGTCGGTGCGCACCCCTTCCTCGGAGGCGATATGCCCAAGGTACTGGACCCGCTTCTGGAAGAGCTGACAGTTCTTGGGGCTCAACTTCAGCTGGGCAGCCCGTAGCTTCAACAAGATCTCCTTCAGGTTGCTGTAGTGCTCCTCGAAGCTTCTCCCCAGAACGATGACGTCGTCTAGGTAGACCAGGCAGGTCTTCCAGTGTAGTCCCCTCAGAATGGACTCCATTAGCCTTTCGAAGGTCGCAGGGGCGTTGCACAGACCGAATGGCATGACGGTGAACTGCCAGAGCCCGCTGCCCACAGAGAACGCCGTTTTCTCGCGGTCCTTAGGGTGGACCTCCACCTGCCAGTAGCCACTCTTCAAATCCAAGGTGGAGAACCATCTTGACCCTGATATGGTGTCCGTCGTGTCGTCGATCCGGGGTAGAGGGTAGCTGTCCTTCTTCGTGACGTCGTTCACCCGCCTGTAGTCCACGCAGAACCTGGTGGAACCGTCCTTCTTCTTCACAAGCACGACCGGATAACTCCAAGGACTATGTGATGGCTCGATCACCCCTTGCTCCTTCATCTCTTCTACCATCCGGTCGACTTCGGCTTGCTTGGCGAGCGGGACACGTCGGAATGGGGCCCTAATCGGTGCGCTGTCCCCAACGTCGATTCTGTGCTGGACCAAGCTTGTCCTGCCAAAGTCTTTGCTCCCCACGGAGAAGACATCCTGGAATTCGCGTAGCAGGTCCTGAAGTTGGCGTGATTGTTCCTCGTCTAAATGGTCCTGGGATCCTTGGTACAGCTTCTGTTGTTCTTCTGGCAGTGTGCGTCTTCTTCGGTTGTCCGTCTGCAGGTGTCCGTCCGTCGTGTCGGTGATGCGGGCAATCCAGGTAACGGGCTCGCAGACTCCTAGGTTGGTGTCCGGTGAACCGTAATGTCGTAGTCGTTCAGGTTGGACAAGCGGACGTACGGCCGAGACGTCGTGTTGATGAGGGTCTTGGCAACTAGCAATCCTTTTGTCAGGATGTCCTCATACTTTGGCTCGATGACAGCAGCCACTCCCTCAGCAGTTCCGTCGACAATTACGGCAGCGCTGACCTCCGTCCTGGCGGGAACGATGACGTCTTCTCTCAGCCTTACTCGTCGTGCGGTAATGGACTCGTGCGCAGGTTGCAAAGCAAGTTCATCACCTCCGAAGTGCAGAGTGTTGGTACTCAGATCCAAGATGATGTTGTTCTGGTCCAGGAAGTCCAGTCCGATGATCACTTCATTTGATACGTCAGCCACAAGCACTGGATGCTTTATCGCCCGTCGACCAATGACAAACTCCAGTGATGCTTCGCCATGTACCGGTGCGGTCTCTCCGGTCGCGGTTATTAGCTGGAGGTTCCTTTGTGTGGGTTGAACTCTCCACTTCGGGATCACGGTGGGACTGACGATGGTCCTCGATGCTCCCGTGTCGATTAGCATGGGCCAGCTCTCTGCGTTGACGACTCCGTCGACCATCAGGCTGCTATTATCCCTCCGTAACTGCGTCACACGAACTTGGACTGCCGGGGCTTGACGACTGTCACAAGCCAACCTTTGCCCCCCAAGGCTGGCTGATACTTGCTTTCCTGGGCCGCGCGGTTTCCCTACGACTGACTGTCCCGACGGAAACCCTTGGCGGCGGCGATCACCGCAGTCCTTGCTCAGGTGGCCTCTCTTACGGCAGGTCCAGCAGGTCGGTAGTCCTCTTCCGGGCCGCCTCTCCGGATGTCCTTCGGCTACGTTTTTGTTGGTGGTACTGCGATTCTTGAAGAAACGGCTTAGCGCCTCCATCAATTCGTCGGCCAGGGGCTTGGTCTCGTTGGTTTTTACTGGTTCGTCGACGTCCACTTGACGCACCCGCGCGTGCATTCTGGATGCCTGTTTTGCCGTCTCGAACTCAAGTGCGTGGCTCAGCGCATCTGCCAGGGTCTTATTGCGCGCGAGTCGCAGCGCCTGTTGAGTTTCCGAGTCCCGTAGCCCGTCGGTGAAAGTCTGCGTCGCTATCTGCTCCAGAAAGTCGGCCGGCGCTGTTGGGTAGGCGAGCCTTACGAGGCGTGCGATGTCCATCTCGAACTCCTGCAGGGTTTCCGCGTTCTTCTGTACCCGGGTCCGGAGCTGCATCTGGTAGGCCTGCTGAAGATGGCTATCTCCATATCGGGACTCCATATGGGCGATCAGTGAAGCGTAGTCCTGGGATCCAGTCGGGATGGCCTGAAGGACGTTAAGGGCGTCACCTCTCAGCGCTACAATGAGAGCTGTAGCCTTTTCTGTGTTGTTCCAGTTATTTATGGAACAGGCCGCCTCGAACTGACGTAAGTAGGTGCTCCACGGGACCTTTCCGTCGAAGGTTGGGGGCGTCACTCTGCTATGTCCCGTTCCTGATATTCCCGGTGTAACGGTGGGCGGGCGTTGGCGCAGCTCGGCAACTTCCTCTTGTAGGGCTTTGACTCTCTCATCCACCCCGGTCGGCGGGCGTCGGCGCAGCTCGGCGACTTCCTCTTGTAGGGCTTTGAATCTATCTTCCATCCCTGTCGGCGGGAGTCGGCGCAGCTCAGCAAATTCCTTTTGTAGAGCGTTGAATCTCTCTTCCACCCCCATCAGCGGTCGTTGGCACAGCTCGGCAACTTCCACTTGCAAGGCGTTGAATTTCTCCTCCACCCCCATCAGCGGGCGTTGGCGCAGCTCGGCAACTTCCACCTGCAAGGTGTTGAACTTCTCCTCCACTGCCGCGACTTCCTCACGTAGGCCCTGTTCTAATTTCCTTTGGCTCTCCTCTAATTTCGTCAGCAGACACTCTTCCAGATTTTTCTGGCCATCCAGAAATTTGGCGGTTAGGTCCTCTGCTAACTTATTCCGGCTGTCTTCCATCTGCTTCAGGTCCTCCGCTAACTTATTTTGGCCTTCTTCTAACTTGGAAGTTAGGTCCTCTGCTAACTTATTTTGGCTGTCCATCAGGTCCTCTGCTAACTTCTTCTGGCCATCCTCCATCTTCTTCTGGCCGTCTTCCATTTTGGCAGTTAGGTCCTTGGTTAAATTCTTCTGGCCGTCCTCCATCTTGGTTTCCATGCCATTTAACTTTTCTAGCAGTGCTGCCAATTTCTCCTCCATTTTAGTTGTTTGTCTTGTAAAGGGCATGCACTCACAGGAAAATTAGAGAAAATGACCTGCTCGGGTTTTGAAACCAGGACCGTCAGGTGTTGTGCTTGAGTTCGTAATCCCACTTCTGACACCAGTTGTTACGTGCCACCCCCTAGTGGCACTTTTGTTAACTGGATTACGGTGGGGGTACAAAGCACAACACCAATTACTGCTTAAAGAAATAATTAACTTTATTGTGGCCAGAAAATTACACTAATCAGCAAATACAAGCAATTAGGAGCCTTCTCCAGTTTCCTCAAGTCTCTTCCTTATGCGCTCTTGGCCCCTTTCACTTGCAACAGACCACAGAAGTTAATCCGTCCTAATGAGTCCGGTGGCCTTGGCAGAAGCTACCTGCCCCTCTTCCTCAGGTACAACAAATACAGTTACTTACGAGCACTTGATGTACGCTGTTCACAAGCTGGGAGAAACAATGTCACAGGATTTCGTAACTCGCACAGCACTTCGTCACCACACTTCTGTCACACAAGATAATCGCTCGCACTAGCTCGTAGAACACAACAACAGAAAACTCGGTCCCCTCACTGTTGAAGCCGCTTATATAGCAGGCTGGTGACTCAATAAATTCTAGAATCGTCCAGGACACACGGCTTCTCGACATTTCCTTCGCTGGTGGTGTCACGAAGATTCTGGACCATCCCTTTCACTTCGCAGTCCGTTAAGTAACGCGCATGCAATACACTGAGGGAGAGCAGTCCAGCCCTGGGGCAGTTTTGACTCATGCGGCGAGCGATGAAACGAACTCACAGCCGTAACAATGCAATAATACGCAAATCAAAGTACTTAATAACCTAAACTACAGTGAAGGGGTTGCCACATCCCTACGCCAACGCCAAAAAAGGCGTACAAAAAATAGGTTAAAGAGATTTTTACTGTGATTTACTGTTAAAATTGTTTTTGCTTTTTATCTTCAGAGATTAGTTGAACTAGTAACATCAAAATAAGGCTGAAAAACTCAACATACTATATGGTTAATATAAAATTTCCTGACTTTCTAATACTTTTCGCCATTTTTTCCTGACTCACGCCATTTTTTCACACTTTTCGCTGACTTTTCTTGACCAAAAACAAAATTCCTGACTTTTCCTGACTATTCCTGCCTGTGGACACCATGTAAAATGTACATTGGATGTTTTCCTTTCTTCAAAGTACAAAAGCAAGTTGTTAAAGAGATGCAAGCCCTAGTAGTAATAAGGAAGATTAGTAGTGTCAACAGTGATGGTATACAGGTTGCGCCAAGACGTAGTAGATATAAGGTAGATTAGTAGTGGCAACAGTGATGGTATAAGGTAGATCAGTAGTGGCAACAGTGATGGTATACAGGTTGCGCCGAGACTAAGCAGATATAAGGTAGATTCGTAGTGGCAACAGTGATGGTATACAGGTGGCCCCACGGCCTAGTAGATATAAGGAAGATTAGTAGTGGCAACAGTGATGGTATAGAGGTTGCGCAAAGCCCTAGTAGATATAAGATAGATTAGTAGTGGCAACAGTGATGGTATACAGGTTGCGCCAAGCCCTAGTAGATATAAGGTAGATTAGTAGTGTCAACAGTGATGGTATACAGGTTGCGCCAAGCCGTAGTAGATTTAAGGTAGATTAGTAGTGGCAACAGTGATGGTATACAGGTTGCGCCAAGCCCTAGTGGATATAAGGTAAATTAGTAGTGTCAACAGTGATGGTATACAGGTTGCGCCAAGCCCAAGTAAATATAAGGTACATTAGTAGTGGTAACAGTGATGATATACAGGTTGCGCCAAGCCCTAGTAGATATAAGGTAGATTAGTAGTGGCAACAGTGGTAGTATACAGGTTGCACCAAGCCCTAGTAGATATAAGGTAGATTAGTAGTATCAACAGTGATGGTATACAGGTTGTGCCAAGCCCTAGTAGATATAAGGTAGATTAGTAGTGGCAACAGTGATGGTATACAGGTTGCGCCAGATGAAATGTTAAGGGTAATCATAACTCAAATGCTTTATGTTACAGCATGAGGTGTAGACTATGACTACAATATATCCCAGGGCGTCAGCAGCATCAATACAATAACACCAGCTATTGTTAGCTGTTCTTATGGAGGGGGAGGTGGTGGCTCAGCGGTCTAGCTGTATGCCTCTCACCAAGGCGGTCCGGGTTCGATTCCCGGTCAATGCATGTGAGATTTTCGAAGTGAAATGCCATGGCCCGTGGTTCGGATGCCACGTAAAAAAGGAGGTCCCGTGGCTCATGATCTCGAGATTAACGGTCACGTTAAACTACAAGCTTCCTTTCCTTTGTTCTTATGGAAAACAAGACTGAGTAATCCTAACTTCCTAATACTGTAATATTTAATGAAAAATCCATTAGAATTATTATGAGAGAGGTAAACGGTACCTGTATTTGGTATTCCTCTTTAACAGCTACTGATACATCAGCAGCCTCGTCCTGCAGGTTATGAGCGGTCAACTGCTCACTCGACTCCTGGGGAGTATTGTATAAGTGTGACCCAATGTGCAATATATAGACACTAAGTTATGTGTAACATAACAGATCCTCGGTAGCCTACCATTTACTATTAAGTACTCAGTCACTAAGCCTTGGACATCACTAAGATTTCAATGTTGCACGAGTTAAAATACAACTTACAATATTTGGGCATTCATCTGCACGAGCCAACCATTGTGGCTCATTCTTCATGAAGGGTTCCTCCGCCATTATGATCAGGAAACTAGAACAGAGGAAGAGCACTGCTTACATCAGTACGCTAAATCACTCTCAAAGTTTAAATTGAGGTAATTTCACAACTCCAAATGCATGTAAACACTCGTATTTCCAATATAACCCACGAGCAGCATAGAGACAAGAAGAGATTGTTTGTCAACAAAAGGAAAGTTTTTACGACCTTGACGCTCAACATTTAGGCTACGGTACTCTAATCATATGTTAGCAAGTTAAACGTCATGCGATTGAATAGATGAAGTGACGAAAAAATTGTGCCCGCTTACAGGAATAATGCATCCTATATTCGGTTTCTCTATTTCTGTGAACACACAACCATAATTTGGAGGCAGGCGGAGTGAATAGAATATTGTCAGATGATAAGTGAGAACCTTACAAACCTATCAACACGTTTAATTGGGCCACGTGAAAGTGAACTTGGGTAACTGCACGAGAATCGGCACTAGTTCATACAGCAGGCACCCACTTTGCGTTACAAGACGCCCAACTCAAACTAGACACATTACCCGCTCTCCAATGCCCAATGAGACTTCTAAAGCTAACTAGGGTGTAGCTAGTGTATTGATATAATGAGGCTGTTCCTAGTTCCTACTAATTGCAGTGACTGAATCGCGGTGTGATTCCCATCTACTACTGATGATATAGGAACGCTCAGAGAAAATTACAGGACTGGAAACAGCTCACACTAATCACGCAGTGGCCAATCGTCCTAATATTCACTGTTGTCATTAGTAACCGTTGAAAAATGTATAAATATTATTTGATAATACGGTACCGTAATAATCTATTCTTATATTTGGCAATGATGCCACCACATATCTCTATAATACTACTCGATGTCGCACCAAAAATTGTGTCCAGGTCTGTTCTGGATTTGATATTTTATTAAACTTTTTCAGTCTGCTTTCTCTAATTTATAGTAGGCCTAGACTATTTTAGGTTTCACTTCACTCAATGATTCACTCACCATTTTCACTTTCAAGGCAGAGCAGTGTAATGGCCTTTTATTTTTCTTGAAAAACAAAATATCATAGATAAATAGTAGGCCTACCAACATAACAGAACAATATTTGGTTGTTACTCTTGCCAACCTAACACATGTTTTAACACACTCCCTCAAGGGTGTAATCAAATACTTAGTTGTTTTTTCCTGTTCTTTATCACTTACATAATGGAAGTGACACTAATATAATAAACTCTAAAAAAATCACACTTATGACATACCGGTACCTAATACGGTTTTTGAGACTTGCAAATTTACCAGGAAGAAGAGGTTTAGGTAAAATGTCTGCAAGATTTTGATCACTAGGACAATACAGGAACTTGAACCGTCCGTTCTTGTATTCATCTTTAACCAGATTATATTTAATATCAATCTACACTTTTTGATCAAATGGTTTGCTTGAATCATTTTTATGCAACTGGTATTGTCTAGATGCAAGTTTACGTTGATAGTTTCTTCCAGTAGCTCCTCAAGTACATATTTCACATATTTCATTTCCTTGCAGCATTGGGCGGCTGAAATGTACGGTACTCAGGTTCAGATGATGATTGAGCTACAATAGACTGTTTACGAGAGCACCAAGCAATTGGACCATTAGCATAATATATTATGTAACCTGATGTACTCTTGCATCCCTTTCTGTCCCTGCATGATCAGAGTCACAGAATACTTCTAGAGTATGTACATTCCTGACATTGTTTGAGCAGTGAATACCTTGTTCAATGAATCATTTTAGGTATGGTATCATAGTGTCCTCTTGATGTTGACAACATCTTGCTTCGTAGGATGTCTTGTGTATCTGCAGGCATAGTTGACAGCATAGCTGATATCAGGTCTTTTCTTGCAGGATAGGTACAGAAGGCTTCCCACTGCTTCTTGATATGGAAAGCTGGTTTGGGAAGTTTTGGCATCATCATGAGAATTATCTTGATGTGAGATTGGAGTAGGCTACTTGTTGGTTTTGATGATTCCATTTTGTATTTTTCAATGACATGTTGACTGATGAATACTTTCTTTTGAGAAATTTGCATTCCCAGGTAGGTCTTGGCTTCGAGATTTATGGAAGTCTCGAATTGTTTCTTCATTCTTGTCATTAGTTCCATAATTTGTTGCTCATCTTCTCTTATCACCATCCCATCATCCACATGGATAGAAACAAATAATGTCTTTCCGGAAGTGGACTTGAGCACACATTGGTCTGTTTGAGTTTGTTTCAAACCTTCGCTTTTGAGATAGTCTGTCAGACGTTTGATCCATTGTTAAGGGGCCTGTTTGAGACCATATAGTGCTTTTCTTAGTTTACATATATTTCGTGAGACATTAAAATCTTCTGGCCGGCGCATGTATATCTCAGTTTGTAAGTCACCGTACAAAAAAGCAGATTTGATGTCAAAGGTTGATATCTTAAAACCTTCTGAAGCTGCAATAACCAATAGCATTCTCAGAGTGTTTGATTGTACTACTGAGCGGAAAATGTCCTCATAGTTTAAGCCCTTTTTCTGTTGGAAGCCTCTGGCAATCAATCTTGCCCTATAGCGACCGTCTTCTATAACCTTGAACAACCAGCGACTAGTAACAATTTCTTTACCTTTGGCACATTCTTCGTTGACTAAATCCCAAGTTTTATTTATTCTTGAGGCAGTCCTTTTCCTCTTGTATGGCCTTCTTCCATTTTTCTCTATCTTGACTCTGAATGCAGTCTTCATATGTATGAGGTGAGTTATCTGTAAGCGACGCATAATCTTCATATTTCTTTGGCATTTTTATGTCTCTTTGTGGGCTTTGGTTTGGTTGTGGATTTATTGGTGCATCATTTTCATCACTTGAGGGTTCATAATCCGATCCAGTATCTTCATCTTTTGCTTCCTCACTATCTGTTTCATCTTGACTTTCATGGTTTATTTCATTTTCATGGTTGTCTTCATCTTCAAGTAAATTTTCAATAGTGATTCTTTGGTTTTATAATGCAAGCTTCTTGTCATTTTCTGTGTCAATGAACTTCACATTTCCTGAAACATAGATCACCCGATCTTCCTTTTCCAAGATTCTGTATCCATTATTGGAGTAGCCGACAAAATAACCTTTCTCACCTCTAGGATCTAGTTTCTTCAGATGCCCGAGACTCTTGGTGTAGACCACAGAACCATACTGTTGAAGGCGAGAGAGATCAGGTTTTCTGTGGTACCATTTTTCAGCAAGAATGGTGTCAACTGTTACCGTTGGACTCCTGTTTTGAAGATAGGTGGCAGTTTCCACAGCAGTTTCCCACATTTCATTGGGAAAATTTGCGTCATACAGTAGCGCTCTCATTTTCTTTCCTAGAGTCAGATTCATCCTTTCAGCAGGGCCGTTCAGATGAGGTGTATGAGGTATGGTATAATCTAATTTGATACCTTTATCCTTACACCAGTTCTTGAAGTCATTAGACCGATATTCTCCACCATTATCAACTCTTATTTTAGACACTTTTAGGTTATGATGGTTTTCTGCTTCAGCAATATAGTCCTTTAAAAATCCTTCAGCTTCGTCTTTGGTTTCTAACAATTACACTTGTACAAAATGGGTGAAATCATCTATTCATAACATAAAATAGTTTTTGTTGTCAAAAGTTCGTGGATCAATTTTACCACAAAAGTCTGTGTGTATTTTTTTCAAAGGTCTCTCTGCTCTTTGCCGCACTATGTTAAAAGGATTTCTGTTGAGTTTTGCTACAGCACATATTTCACATCTAGGGTTAACTTTGGACTTAGAGAAAATGGCACTCCCTGACATAGATTAGGAAGTTTCTATACATTTCCAAAGCTAATATGGCCTCATTTCGTGTGCCATACCATGTGTTCTTCTTCAGTTTGGGTTAGGAGTGTTTCTTATTTATGTTGAGCGATTAAGTCCACAATAAACAATCCACCTGGGAGTTTTCTTTCCTGTAAGCACAACTTTATCATCTTACAAAAGTAAAACTTCTTTATTTTTGAATGTTACCTCTCCATTGTTTTCAGTGATGGCATTGACAGAGAGTAAGTTTCTGGTAAGTCGTGGCACATAAAACACATCCTTAAACAACACGTTGTCAGTTTCAATGTCTCCTGACAACACAGCGTTCATTGCTTCACCTCTATTTGCACTGTATATTTTAGCTTCTGTTGATTCAGTATTTGATAAAATGTCACGCTTATTTGTCAGATGTGATTTAGAACCACTGTCTACCACAAACATATTTTCATTTAGATTTTCATAGAATAGCACTTCACCATACTGTTCAGATTCTGCAAAGATGGATACTATGTCTTTCTTCTTTTCATGTTCTTCTCTGAACCAGCAGTTGTCAGACACCTGATTAGATTTCTTACAGTAAATGCATTTCTTACTGTCAAGCACATTGTTTCTTTTCTTGAAGCATTCTTCTTTATTGTGAGTGTCATGTTTACAGATCTTTCAATATTTCTTCTTTGGACATCTTGGTTTAATATGCCCCACATTTATAGCACATCACTTGAGACCCTTCTGACCCCTTGTATTTATTTTGTGCACCAAAAACAACACTTGTCTCTTGTGATTTAGGCCTACTTGCCAACTTGTAATCTTCTTCAACACAACGTGATAGAATATCTCTTAATTGTATTAACGTGATAGAATGCCTCTTAATAGCATTAACGTGATAAAATGTCTCTTAATAATATTAACGTGGTGGAATATTTCTTAATAGTATTAACATGGTAGAATATGGCCTAATGTCTAGCCACTAGATTTTCAATGGGTCTATCTGAAGTAGGTGTCGATTCACATGCACTTGAGAAATAGGGATATAGCTCAGGCAGTGAAAAATGGATTTTTGCCATAACCATCTCTTCAGATATTTTTTGTTAGAATTGTTGTAATTTGAAGACAATATTTCTTATACCGGTATGGCGGATGTTCATCATCATTCCTTTAGTTTTATCAAACTTAAAACCATGGAAGTCCATGAGCATCTGTTGTTTTTGTTGACTGGTATGTCTTCTGAATACACCTCTGAGTGCATCATACATTTCTTTTGAAGTTGCACACGTCAAAATATGAATTTTCATCACCTTGTCAATTGTTCTCAGAATATAATACTGAGCTTTAGCATCTGTGGCCAACCATGAATTTCTTCCTTGCGCTGCATCTTGTGGTATTTCAGTGAGACGTTCTTGTCCATTAACAACATCCCATACCTGCTTGGCTTTAAATAGGATTTGAATTTCAAAATCCAACAGTTGAAACGTGTCAGGGCTGCTGAGTTTTTGTATGCTGTGTAGTTCACTATCTTCTGATGCCATTGTCTTAGTCTTTTGTTTTTCTTCAACACGCTGCACAGTTCTTGATTATTTATCTTCTTTCACAGTTATTTATTTATTTAATCGTATGGTGAATTATATACAACATTTATATTATACAACATTATCCACATTCTGCAACCAAGTTATGACATTTGGAGTGACATGAAAGAGTTCAGCAGGGTTCCCAGGGAACGAGAACAGAGGGCAGCATCGGAGCAGATGATCCATTGTCTGCTCCTCTTGATCACAGTCGCACATTGCTGAATTGGTCCAGCCCCATCTGTGTTGAAAGAATTTACAGCAGCCATGGCCGGTTCTGATTCCGTTAAGACGTCACCACAGTTTCCTTGGGACGTCAGAGCCTTTCAGTTCCTTTGTAGGATCAAGATAATTTTTACCCATTGCATTTGGCGCATCTGGGCCCATAACCTGTTCTGGATTTGACGTTTTATTACTGTTTCAGTCTGCTTTCTCTAATTTAGAGTATTTTAGGTTTCACTTGACTCAATGATTCACTCACCATTTTCACATTCAAGGCAGAGCAGTGTAATGCTCTTTTATTTGTCTTGAAAAACAAAAGAACATACATGATAAGTACCAACATAATAGAACAATATTTCGTTATAACCCTTGCCAACCTAACAAATGTTTTAACAAGGTAATCGGCTACATTCGCCTGGAGGAGCGGGAAGCACAGTATGTAATGTGTGATATGTCATTCCTTGTAAATATATTCATTTCATAACACATTGCCGTTAATTAGTACCAACTAATTTATGCGGATCTGAGATCTCATATTAATAGATAACTAGCATATGTACCCACTCTTAGAACGGTCTTCGGTATCAATAACCAGACGTTATCAATTGAGCTACTGTTGCAATGGTTTGGGGCTTGTCATTCCATCATAAGTTTATCAGAACGAAGTCAATTTTCTGGGTATATCGCTGACACTGTTAATTTAATGGCCATAAAGGGTGGTTTTCGGAGACCCTTCATAGACTTCCTAGTTTTGTGTCACACATTGAGAAGCGCAACATATGCTTTGATCGTCCTTCTAGAATAATTTTTATTTTTCGCCTATTTTAGCATGTATTTTGAAAAGTTGTTCCTTATACCCATCCTTTTATGAGAAGTAAGTTGAATAGTTTTCTAAATGATTGGTGTATTGACTCATGGTTACAATACCTAATTTTGAGATACTCCAAGCACCCGAATATGAATTATAGGCGTACATAAACATAAAGATATATCAACCTCATAGTATCAAACAAAATCATCTTTACGATGAACCTGTTTGTCGACAAAAATATGATAAGTTAAAATGTGCTCTCAAACTAAATTCACCTAACGTGTACTTCCTGACGTGAAAATAATATTGAAAACCTCTTGGACGAAACGTAATATATGTCAAATTAAAACTGACCCTCACCATTGCGGGAAGTCCCCATCCCCAGGAAGACCCCTTTAATAAATTATTTTAGCCTCCAATTGGCCCAAATTCCCAAAAGTTGCAAGAAACACTATTCCAATCCAGGAATTATCGAAAATAATGTTGCTATTTGGAGATATAATAGACCTTCTGTACAACATATCGCAAATCGCACGTGCAAGTCACGAGCAAAAATTCTAGGGCACCCCTTGACCCCCTTAATCGCATTGTTGAATTTTACAGTCTATGTTTGTTTCCAGGATAGCCTTTTAGCCATTTGCAAACTTTAACAGAAATTTAATAAATTGAGTGGCATTGCTTCTTACAGAAATAGATGGAAAGTTGGATGTCACCTCTTATGATACTGTTGTCATGGTTACTAAGTTGCATTACTTCATTATTTTCTTCTTCTTTTGGATGGACCAGCTAAGGACCAAGACGTTGAACTTTGCAGCTTGGCGAGGGACGTGAGATTTGCCCAATATTCGCGCATTCTCTGGCTATGTTTCTCCTTTCTCTCTTTTGTCCAGATGATGCCGGTTTTATTACAGGGTGGTCTGTCCTGAAAACTCTTCTGTTTTAGTATCTTTCTGAGATGTGATCGGCTTCTAATATCACTTTTCATTATCTTCAGTTCTTGGATATACTTGTTAACTACTGTTATCGACGGTGTCACGCTCTTTCTATTCCCCCAGTAGTTGAGAAGCTGGTTGGTTAGTCTTGTTGGGTTCATCCATGAGACATGTCCGTAGAAAGCTAGACGTCTCTTCCTGGCCACATGTGTGATATTCTCAGTATAACTATATAGCTCCTGATTTGGTCTTCTTCTGTACTCGTCATCTATTTTTTAGTTTATAAAATGAAATTAATTTTCTGAGAATATGTCAGAAACGTGGTTTTAGAGCCTTAAGACGTAGTCGCCATCGAGGGGCTCAAAATGAGCTTTGTCTTGTCCTTGTACACCTTAATATAATAATAATGATAATAATAACTTAATGATATAGGGATAGGGATATAATAGGGCTTCAGTACCACACCCGTGTAAATCTCGTGAAAAAATTCTAGAGTACCCCTTGACACCCTTAAGCGCATTATATACGTATTGATGAATTTTACAACTTAAATTGGTTCCGTGAAAACCTGATAGCCTTTTGCAAACTTTCACAGTAATGTAATAAATGGAATTGCCTTACGTCTTACAGAAATAGACGGACTCCTGAGATTGTTACCATGGTTACCGGCTTGCATTCTTTCGTTAGTTTATTAAATGAAATTAGCTTTCTGGGAATATCGCAAAAAGTGTTGGTTTTAGGACCTTAAAATGTGGCTTTGGGGCCCGTATGGCCTCCGAGTTTTGTTTCTCACATTGAGACGCTGAAAATGAGCTTTGTCTCGTCTTTCTACGCCCATTTCAGCATGTATTTTAAGGGGATATGCCCCCTTTTATGAGAGGCACGGAGAAGAGTTACATCAATGATTACTTTCGTGCTTTTGGTGGACATCTGTACCAAATTTTACGTTGATCCACTCAGCCGTTCTCGAGTGATGGCGTGCAAAGTTGTTCACAGACAGACAGACAGACAGACAGACAGACAAAAATTGTGTTTTTCCGCGCAACCGTCATAAACCAGTCTGAAACGCGTTAATAACTCAAATTTCCGTGGAAATTCAGAAGAAAAAAACAGACAAACATTCATTCTTATATATAGAGAGATAGTGAATATACTTGCGAAACACTCTATTCTTGGCTGTCACCGCGCACACCCCAAGTTTGATTCCCGTCTCTGGAGCGGGGTTCACTGAACCTCGTGATTCCTACCTCAGCCATCCTAGAAGTGCTTTTTCGTTGTTTCCCCACTTCTACTCCAGGCTAATGCCGGGATTGTATCTAACTTAAGGCCACCGCCGTTTGCTTCGCAAATCCTACCTCAAAGCAAATGCACACACTAATACAGACATCACAGTGGCACAGAGTATAAAGTAAATTCTACACACACCCAAGTACACGCGGCTAGATGACCACGATGATGAAAATCCCCTAAAACAATCTACAACAACATAAAACTGCAGTCCAGACTACATGGGCAATGCACATTAGCTTCTGGAAAAAATGTAAATTTCTCTCTCAGTCAAAGCTTAATGCATTACTGCAATCGATGCCAGTATTCTCTGGTTTGCAGGAAGGATATAGGCCTACCGTATTTTCAAAGAACATTGCTTTCACATTTTTCAGGCAACATATTCAATGCCAGATATCCTTTGTTTAACTCATGTTCTCGTCTGACCCCACAGCAATTTGGTAATGTTTCTGGGGCTAGATTATCCTTCCTTTTCCTGCCTCTCATGTCCCCTTCTTATTCTGATATCCTCATTCTCTATGGACTGGAACTCTGAACTGTGATATGAGTTACGGTACATATTAAGCATCTTCGCTTACTTATTCTGATATCCTCATTCTCCATGGACTGGAACTCTGAACTGTGATATGAGTTACGGTACATATTAAGCACCTTCGCTCTCTTATTCTGATATCCTCATTCTCTATGGACTGGAACTCTGAATTGTGATATGAGTTATGGTACGGTACATAGGCCTATTAAGCCCCTTCGCTTCCTTATTCTGATAACCTCATTCTCCATGGACTGGAACTCTGAACTGTGATATGAGTTAAGGTACATATTAAGCACCTTCGCTTTCTTATTCTGATATCCTCATTCTCTATGGACTGGAACTCTGAATTGTGATATGAGTTACGGTACATATTAAGCACCTTCGCTTTCTTATTCTGATATCCACATTCTCTATGGACCGGAACTCTGAACTGTGATATGAGTTACGGTACATATTAAGCCCCTTCGCTTCCTTATTCTGATATTCTCATTCTCCATGGACTGGAACTCTGAACTGTGATATGAGTTACGGTACATATTAAGCACCTTCGCTTTCTAATTGTGATATCCTCATTGTCCATGGACCGGAACTCTGAACTGTGATATGAGTTACGGTACATATTAAGCACCTTCGCTTTCTTATTCTGATATCCTCATTCTCTATGGACTGGAACTCTGAACTGTGATGTGAGTTACGGTACATATTAAGCACCTTCGCCATCTAATTTTGATATCCTCATTGTCCATGGACTGGAACTCTGAACTGTGATATGAGTTACGGTACATATTAAGCACCTTCGCTTTCTTATTCTGATATCCTCGTACTCTATGGACTGGAACTCTGAACTGTGATATGAGTTACGGTACATATAAAGCACCTTCGCTTTCTAATTCTGATATCCTCATTGTCCATGGACTGGAACTCTGAACTGTGATATGAGTTACGGTACATATTAAGCACCTTCGCTTTCTTATTCTGATATCCTCATTCTCTATGGACTGGAACCCTGAACTGTGACATGAGTTACGGTACATATTAAGCCCCTTCACTTTCTTATTCTGATATCCTCATTCTCTATGGACTGGAACTCTGAATTGTGATATGAGTTACGGTAGCCTACATATTAAGTACCTTCGCTTACTTATTCTGATATCCTCATTCTCTATGGACTGGAACTCTGAATTGTGATATGAGTTCTGGCACGGTACATATTAAGCCCCTTCGCTTTCTTATTCTGATATCCTCATTCTCTATGGACTGGAACTCTGAATTGTGATATGAGTTATGGTACGGTACATATTAAGCCCCTTCGCTTCCTTATTCTGATATCCTCATTCTCTATGGACTGGAACTCTGAATTGTGATATGAGTTATGGTACGGTACATATTAAGCCCCTTCGCTTCCTTATTCAGATATCCTCTTTCTCTATGGACTGGAACCCTGAACTGTGACATGAGTTACGGTACATATTAAGCCCCTTCACTTTCTTATTCTGATATCCTCATTCTCTATGGACTGGAACTCTGAATTGTGATATGAGTTACGGTAGCCTACATATTAAGTACCTTCGCTTTCTTATTCTGATATCCTCATTCTCTATGGACTGGAACTCTGAATTGTGATATGAGTTATGGTACGGTACATATTAAGCCCCTTCGCTTCCTTATTCTGATATCCTCATTCTCTATGGACTGGAACCCTGAACTGTGATATGAGTTACGGTACATATTAAGCCCCTTCGCTTCCTTATTCTGATATCCTCATTCTCTATGGACTGGAACTCTGAACTGTGACATGAGTTACGGTACATATTAAGCCCCTTCGCTTCCTTATTCTGATATCCTCATTTTCTATGGACTGGAACTCTGAACTGTGACATGAGTTACGGTACATATTAAGCCCCTTCGCTTCCTTATTCTGATATCCTCATTTTCTATGGACTGGAACCCTGAACTGTGATATGAGTTACGGTACATATTAAGCCCCTTCGCTTCCTTATTCTGATATCCTCATTCTCTATGGACTGGAACCCTGAACTGTGATATGAGTTACGGTACATATTAAGCCCCTTCGCTTCCTTATTCTGATATCCTCATTTTCTATGGACTGGAACCCTGAACTGTGATATGAGTTACGGTACATATTAAGCCCCTTCGCTTCCTTATTCTGATATCCTCATTCTCTATGGACTGGAACCCTGAACTGTGATATGAGTTATGGTACGGTACATATTAAGCCCCTTCGCTTCCTTATTCTGATATCCTCATTTTCTATGGACTGGAACTCTGAACTGTGATATGAGTTACGGTACATATTAAGCACCTTGCAGATTGTATGTGTTCAATATAATAATAAAATGGAAAAATATCCTTAATTTTTGTTGCAACACACATACTACATTAGAGTCACACTTCAGAATGAAATTTACTGATAAATTGAAGTTAAGTGGAAAAATTTAAATGTTGCCCAAATAATCTTGACCAAATACCACCTGAAAAAGCAAATATTTACTCTCTATATGAACGAAAGGTTTGATGTCCATCCTTTAATGCAATGACCCTGTGGGGAACTCCATAGCATTTACTCCTTTTGTTTATCACTTAGTGTTATACTAGCTTCAAGTACCTTATATTAAATAATTTTCTTTTGGTTGGCTACACTGTATGTTCGCTTAGTATCTTTGAAAGCACTATTGTATAAAGAAGGTTGAAAGTATAGCGGCTGTGAAATGTTGTGTCGAAATATGTAGCTGGGCTTGTTTGGAAATAAATACAATATAATGTTCTACATCGGGATATTCAGTTGGGTAAATTGAATGCTTCCCAATATACCCTATGGATGATTTGTTTATTGGCGTATGCATTGGGCCGATGACCCCGCTGTTCATCCCCTTAACACAACTATAACTAACTGTTGTATATAGTCTACATAAAACATTGTAGTCTACATATGTTAATATCGGCCTACAGATAAAAAGGCATGGAAGTTGCTCAAGTTTGCATATGCCTAAAAGATTGAAATAGCTTAAACTTAACACCCAACAAGTGAATTTGTCATATTTTGCTGAAATCAACTATAATAGCCAACTTTTTATATTAGAGAACGTGGAAATGAAGATTCTCTATAGGCCCACTTCTCTTTTCCTGTATATTGTAGTCATTCATGAGCGGCCACGGTATATTTCCAGGGGGGGGGGGGCAAGTATTCGTGATGATAAGACGTACTCCCCCCACACACACACAAAAACTTTACTTTCATTTCCTACTTGCTTCGTGAAATTTAGGATATAACTGCTCTGAGACTGTTGGCTAATTTGTGGCAAGAATGGGAGGAATATTTTGATTGAGTTTTGTCCTTAAAAGTTCGATTTTATTTGTGATTTTATCATCGTAATGTGGTTCTTTAAAACAGGTAGAAATTAGTGGTTACGATAAAAAAAAATCATTGTATTGCTAATCCAGTTCGCCAATTTTCTAAATGATGGACACATTTTCAGATAATCCCAAATTACTAAATTAAAATGAACTGTGGTAATACCTCTACATCTGAATCTGCCCGAGAATTCAAATAGCACAATTTCCAAATTTCTAGTTTGTACTGGTCGTTACAGCAGAGAGAATTACTAGGTACTTTGTGTCTTTTCTTACAATACATGCCACGTATGGATTTATGTCGATTCTGGAGGTATTTTGACAAAATAGCAGATCTATGATATGGTACCGTATTCAGGTCTTCCAGATTTCTGATAGGAGCCGGGGAAATAATAGGGCTACTCACGCAGCCGTATAACATGAAAAGTACATTTTATACCTTTCATTTAAAAGCTTCCTTTTTAATACCATTTCCCAGCTAAGGCAAAGATTAAGTCCAAATATGCAAGTTATGGTCTTTATGGTTAGGGTACCGTACTGAGGATCGGATATAGTTTTGAATTTGTTGAAGCACCGTACTCCTTTCGAATTGTTGGTTGTAACGATTCAGCATCAAGTCGAGCTTAATCTTTATTCAGTGAAGCTACTCCGCTCATAAGTACATGTTACGCATCCAAAATTGCCTGCCTTACAAGAGATCATATAGTACATTACGAAATATATCACCACTGAATTCACCATTTTGTCTACAATCGATTGAGTGTGCGAATCTTAGTTGCTTTGATAACGGCACAAGCATTGCAGGAAAATACTACTGTATTCCAAATTGCTTAGATCGTGGCAAATGTAACATTTCAGGTTAAGAATCTACAACAAAGGTAGCTTGCTGTTCATTCGTAACAGTAAACGTTTTGTTATCAAGAAGTGTGTCGTCGTACTGTACCCGTATCCACGTGGACTTACCTGTTGAAATCCGATGGAAGAATTGGATCGTAAATCAGGAAGTACCCGGCTGAAATAACCCCCAAAATTCTACCAACTAGGATCAACCAGGGATAAGGATACCTCAATATGAAAGAATGCGATAAGAGGATGCCAGTGGTTTAAGAAACAAAATAAAAATTAGCTCAAAATGAACTCAAAAGACTCCTAAAAATTTAAATTAATCTCGGGCATTAGGCTAAGCATTCAATATAACAACCCACTGGTCCTCCTAGCACATCCTGGTTCTAATATAAATCACCAAGTCATCTGTAAAATTTTAAAATTAAATCATCAGTTTATTAACTGAAAAACTGAAGTGTTGTGGAAGTCTATCCACTAAGCAAAAATATATGTTCTTCCAACGAAGCACATGTTAATGGAATATGCAGATTGACTCAAATCTGGCTGAATTATGCTGTAGGCAATAGCAGCATTAAATGTCGTTCAAATGGTGAACGTTTTTAGCATCAACACTAATTCGACAAGTCATTACACTTAAAAACAAGATGTTCAGTAAAGAACATATAGTCTACTTTCTCCTAAAAGTATGGATATTGTTATAACTCTTTGTCCTTTTCAAGGAGTATATTGAATGTTGGTTGTAGTAGCTTGTTGAAATACAACGTGCTATACGGATATTAAACATGAATATGAGGTGCCCTTTGCTAGTGCTACCTCTGTAAAAAATTCATTAAATTCGGTTTCACCGTGTTTGAATTGATATGGGGAATCGATTTGCACCATACATTGCCGCTATCTGCAAACTATTGGGCTGAAGATCTTGTAGTTCAGTCAAAGGATGCTTCCCACAAAAGGTATGTTGTTGCAAAATTTTGTAGAGATCAAATGATTAGGTTGGTCGTAATTAGATTTAAGCTTTTAATATTTGGGTGGTCACCATTACGGTTCCATCAAAATGGCGGCGATATAAAACATGACACTGAGGTGCCCTTTGCTAGTGCTACCTCTGTACCAAATTTCGATCAATTCGGTTTTACCGTGTTTGAATTGATAGGGGGAATCGATTTGTACACATACATGGCCGCCATATGCAAACTATTGGACTGATGACCTTGTAGCTTGGTCAAAGAACGCTTCTCTCTCAAAGGTATGATGTTGCAGAATGTGGTAGTTGATACGTGCAAGGGCACGTCTCTACCATTTCAAACATATATTTAATCAGGGACACTGTTGTTGAAGTTTGAAACGTGCGCTTGGTCGATCAGTACCGCCTGTCACCACTAGATGGTAGCTGCAGTCGGACTTTGCAAAGATACAAGTAGTTCCTGTTTCTCCCCAATAGGTGGTGTGGTCTTCGCCTTATAAACTCTATATACGCATGACATAATTGAAAGACAATTATTAATTCTACGTCATAAAACAAATGCTAGTGCATTCATGATACCGCCAAAATTATGAACTTATTAATGACATTGTTGTTTTGATGTGTCTTTCTCTGATTGGACAATATTTATTTACATGAAGACAGTTCGATAAATGACGAGCGATTCTCCGCCATTTTTTTTTTTGTGGAGTCCATTAGCTGTCGAGTGTAAAACATCAAGCTATCTGGTGAAAAGGTGTCTCCGTTTGTGCCGGGGGCTTGCCCCCTGGCCTCCGTGAAATGTGGATCTATTCTATCTAAAGGAAATAATCTGTGCACTGAAGGATATAAATTCGAGATTTGATCTTGAAGAGGAAATGTGGGATACTTGTCGTAACTTGCTGCAAGGAAAGGTTGCTTGTGTACAAAACGGCGCGTGTGCTGGGATAGCCATGATGAGGCAAATCTGATGCCTTTTAAAATTATTTAATGTGTGTTAATTATTTTATTGTCATTGTGTCTCCACGGAGAAGGATGTAAGGTACGTTTTTTATTTTAAATTTAATTTATTTAATTATTTTATTTTGGGATCTCCAAGTTTGGTCGTGTACGAATGTTGATCTTCTGTTGTGTTCTAGCTTGTAGGCCAAAAATTTCTTTTTCGTTTTAATAACGTTTCCTTATATATATTAAGTTTCTTATTTATTTTTTTTGTTTACCTTCTGGAGACACGTTTATTTGTTATTTCACGTTTAAATTATTATTTATTTTCCTTTGGCAAGCTTGGGTTTGTCCTTTTTTTTTAAATCCATGTAAGATCCGTCCAGTTTTAAAACGACTTGCATTAATAGTGTTTGGTGTAATTGTTTTTTTTTTACCGTTCATTTCCTTCTACTAATGTTTATATTTAATCTTATTAGTTGTTTGCCGTAATTTCGTTCCGGCATGTTTTTGGTGTGGCCATAGCTTTTGTTTACCGTGATGCATTGTGGTCTCGTTGTCAGTTTTTTTTGGCGCGGGTCTCAATAGCAGACGTGTTGTGAATTAACTTAATCCTTTTTTAGTGTAATCTTGTTAATGTTAATTTCGTGATTTTTGGTAATGTCCTTGTGTTTTCCGCCGGCGAGCATATCATTTATTTTTTTATTTTCTATCCCATTTAATTTTTTTGAAAGTGTAATTTAATTTTCAATTCCTTTTGTTTTGGCGTGGCCTCTACATCTGCATGTCGGATCGTGATTGCATTACCTTGCAATTCATCAAGCCCGTTCTGAGTTTGTTATGCATGTAATATTTATTTTAACCTTTGGGCTGTTTAATTTTTTTTTAATTTTAAATTAACTTTTCCTTTTCTTGGCTTTTGCAAGCAAACATGTTAGGCGCTATCTGGCCTTCTTGTAAATTTTGTGTGGATTGATGCATGTTCAGTTTAGGTGAAGGTTCCTTAAATTTTTAATATTAAACCTATTGTTTTTTTTAAATTCTTTGGTTGTGGCATTATTTAGCCGACGGCAGTCCCGTTGGTTTTTGGGGGGTGTTTGTACGATAGCCTGTGTGTGTTGTCCCCTTGTCCATCTTCCTTCCACTCCTTTGGAGCTCTTCTGTCGGGACATGTCATCTGGAGGTGATGTTGCTGCGGAAGTGACCCGGACCCCTGAATACAGGTAAGTTGGCCCATCCACGTTTCCCGTTCTCGTCCCATTCTGGTAAGCAAAGCGTTGGTTATCGAGAAGCCGACGTGCTGCTGGCCAAGCGATGGTGTCTCTTCTCGTAGCATTTTGGTAGCAGATCCCGCTCATGTTCACTTCCGTAACTATCCCCTCCCCAGTACCCACAGGCTGTTTTATGGACTCCTCTAATGCCGATGGGTCAGTTGTTGGTGTGAGTTTGTCAGGAAAATGTACTTAATGTTATGTTTTGCTAATCCTTGTCGTTATTGTGTTTCATGTTGCCTCTGGATATCCATGTGGTATGCTGGATGTAAGGTGTCCTGTTTTTAAACGAGGCGTTTACCCCTGTATTTTGCCCTGTTGGTGTGCAACATCCCCAATGAAATTGCAGCTCGGTGAGTGACTGACATGTGTTCTTGGCATGGGAAATGGGATTGTTGATATTCTAATAGCCTATATGCTGCGTATGAAGGAATCCTGTAGCCCGTCGGAAGCTGGTAGCCTGATTGTTTGTGCCTATTTTGGTAATTTAGCTCCCTGTTCTCGAGCCAAGCTGGTGGTGACGTATGCAGTTCTGGGCTACGTTGTGCATGATGTTTTGGTCGAAATTTCAGGTGTCTAGGCAGTGTTGGTGTTTAAGAAGACTGTTGTGTTCCTGTATGTTTCTTGTGCATGTAATTCTGTGGTGATTTGCTGTCCTCGTAATTTATTCATTATGGAACTGTCACGCCTATTGGTGTTATGGCAAAGTGTAGTCCGATTAAAAGGGCTAACCTATTGAAATCTGCCCGCCCTATGTCCCTATTGTGGTGCCAGAAGGCACATTTAACATGCATGTCACTATTTTTTGGCTAGGAATTCTTCCCAAATTCATTCAAGGTAAGTGTTTGTTTTGAAGTGTTTTTATCGCAGTGTGCGATTTGTAATTTTTGTTCTTAAACTTACATTATACTGCAATCGTTCTGGGATAAGCGTATATGTTGTGCAAATCGTGTCTGTATGCATGTGTTAACGTTAGATTTTGATTTAGATTTGTAGGGTGGGGTAATTTAGGGTTCGTTTTGTTTGCAAAAGTAAGGTTAGGATCGTATTTTTATTAGTTGCTTTCATTGTAATTTTGAACTGAACATAATATGTAGGTGTGTTTTACGTGGAGATATCTACTGTCTGGGGTTAGCTAGGATTAGAAGTATGGGATTCTTTCTTGGTTTGATCCCTGGGCAGGTTGTAAATAGGACTTGCACGATCCGAAGAGTGTCAGGTATGGGACTGGTCTGTTCGATGATATGCAAGTATGTGTCATGTAATGTAATGTAATTGTAAGGGTATTGTGTTTTTAATTGTATTTGTTTGTGTTATGATGTCTCTACGACTACATAACTTGCATATTTGAGTATTAATGGGAATTATTTTTGTGGGTGGTAAAAATTATGTATCGCTGTTATTTGAGGATGTGTGCGATGAATATGTTGTTGTGAATATGAGATCTCAGTTCGTGAACAGCCATAATGTAATGTGCTTTCCTGTTTAATTAATATATATAGGGTCTTCTAAAGTTACTGGGATTAAATTTCTGTTGGACATTATGGTCATCAGGTTCTGTAACTCAGCTTGTTTTGCATTTAAAGCCAGTAATCTGTTGTTGCTGGAAATCAGGGTCATCAGTTGCCTCTTGCTAACTGTAAATGACATAGGCCTTCTGTTTTAGTTCATGCTATGGCAATTCCGGTCATCAGCCACTGTAGTTTGAGTAAAGTTTTCTGCTTTTGATTAATAATCCTAAATTTTTCGGCTTTATCGTTTGGAATGGTGCGTAAATGTTCCCTGTTAGCCTCGTCTTTCAACAAGAGCGGCTTGTTTCTCATCTAACCGTATTTCCGGGCCATGTTAGGCATCCTTTGGTTGTACGTGTTCGTGTCTTTAACCTGATCGAGGAAACCTCATTGTACCTCGTGTACTGTTGAACTTAGTTCTTTTTATGTTGGATTTTTCTCACCCAGGCGGATTGCGACTGTATTCTCATCTGGTGTCGAACCTCAATTTCGTTCCTTGTGTGAGTGTATTGGTGTTTGGTTTTCTGCGCTGCCATTTCTCCTTCGTTTTTTTTCTTGTCGTTACTGTAACTGCGTTTGAATTCCTCAGTGTCCCCATGCCAAGTAATGCGTGCGGTCACGAACCAACCATGTAGAGGCACACATGTCAGATTAATTAATTTTCCTTTTCTAAACCCCAAGGCAAACAAAATTTCTAGAGTGCATCTATCACACATTAAACGAGGTGGAGACGTTTCTAATGAGGAAATGCTACCGTAAATTTGGTAAAACAAAGTTTGTAAAACTGAATTTGTATAATGTAGAGTATCCCTAACCTTCATTGAAGCCTTCAAGCTTCTGTTCCTTGTGGAATTTTGAATTTAATTGGGTTTGCAAACTCTGATGGGATACAAAATGTAAATGTTGGGAAGTTCCCATTGTAATGGTAAATTGTAAAAGTGTACCTAATTTTGATGTTTCATAGGAGATGCTAATATGTAAGTTGGGCTCGGTGGGAGACCTAACTCATGGTAACCTTGTATTCCTGTTCCCTTTGGGAATTGTAGTGGTCATTCCTCTACCGTAGTTCCTTCGAAATGTATAGTCATCCAACTCATGTAATCTTGAAAGGTACTTCGAATCTGTAAAAAGGTAAACTTGTTAATGAAATTTTGTAAGCACGGATCTAGGGCTTGGTCAGTAATATTTCCTTCATTTAAATTCAACCTTGTTTCTCTTTTGTAAAATGTAGTAAGAAATTGTAATTTTGTAAACTTTTATTTTTGAAATTAGATTAACTTCTATTTTTGTAAATGGCTGCCCACGCGTCACATAATGTCTTGCACATTGCTTCTACCTACTTCGTCTAAAACGACCTACATTGGACTTGTTGAAAATTTTCCTAACGTGTCTCGGACTCTGAAAGCACTGCTGGTGCTGGTGTACTGCGTTTCTGAGGATTTTTGGACACAGTGATGCTGTTGACTAAGTGGTTTGCGAGGTGATCAATTATCCCATCACTGATAATCTGACCCTGCATTCTTCCTAACCAAAACGATGCGGTTTCTTCCATCAATTGGAGTTAACTGGTGATCATTATCTTCGGGAAGCATCTCTGGTGAATCGACAAGTTAAGGAGGACTGTCTATGCCTTGGCATATTCGTGAACGGTGTTCACGCTTAAGGGAGGGAGACTGATACGTGCAAGGGCACGTCTCTACCATTTCAAACATATATTTAATCAGGGACACTGTTGTTGAAGTTTGAAACGTGCGCTTGGTCGATCAGTACCGCCTGTCACCACTAGTTGGTAGCTGCAGTCGGACTTTGCAAAGATACAAGTAGTTCCTGTTTCTCCCCAATAGGTGGTGTGGTCTTCGCCTTATAAACTCTATATACGCATGACATAATTGAAAGACAATTATGATTCTACGTCATAAAACAAATGCTAGTGCATTCATGATACCGCCAAAATTATGAACTTATTAATGACATTGTTGTTTTGATGTGTCTTTCTCTGATTGGACAATATTTATTTACATGAAGACAGTTCGATAAATGACGAGCGATTCTCCGCCATTTTTTTTTTGTGGAGTCCATTAGCTGTCGAGTGTAAAACATCAAGCTATCTGGTGAAAAGGTGTCTCCGTTTGTGCCGGGGGCTTGCCCCCTGGCCTCCGTGAAATGTGGATCTATTCTATCTAAAGGAAATAATCTGTGCACTGAAGGATATAAATTCGAGATTTCATCTTGAAGAGGAAATGTGGGATACTTGTCGTAACTTGCTGCAAGGAAAGGTTGCTTGTGTACAAAACGGCGCGTGTGCTGGGATAGCCATGATGAGGCAAATCTGATGCCTTTTAAAATTATTTAATGTGTGTTAATTATTTTATTGTCATTGTGTCTCCACGGAGAAGGATGTAAGGTACGTTTTTTATTTTAAATTTAATTTATTTAATTATTTTATTTTGGGATCTCCAAGTTTGGTCGTGTACGAATGTTGATCTTCTGTTGTGTTCTAGCTTGTAGGCCAAAAATTTCTTTTTCGTTTTAATAACGTTTCCTTATATATATTAAGTTTCTTATTTATTTTTTTTGTTTACCTTCTGGAGACACGTTTATTTGTTATTTCACGTTTAAATTATTATTTATTTTCCTTTGGCAAGCTTGGGTTTGTCCTTTTTTTTTAAATCCATGTAAGATCCGTCCAGTTTTAAAACGACTTGCATTAATAGTGTTTGGTGTAATTGTTTTTTTTTTACCGTTCATTTCCTTCTACTAATGTTTATATTTAATCTTATTAGTTGTTTGCCGTAATTTCGTTCCGGCATGTTTTTGGTGTGGCCATAGCTTTTGTTTACCGTGATGCATTGTGGTCTCGTTGTCAGTTTTTTTTGGCGCGGGTCTCAATAGCAGACGTGTTGTGAATTAACTTAATCCTTTTTTAGTGTAATCTTGTTAATGTTAATTTCGTGATTTTTGGTAATGTCCTTGTGTTTTCCGCCGGCGAGCATATCATTTTTTTTTTTTATTTTCTATCCCATTTAATTTTTTTGAAAGTGTAATTTAATTTTCAATTCCTATTGTTTTGGCGTGGCCTCTACATCTGCATGTCGGATCGTGATTGCATTACCTTGCAATTCATCAAGCCCGTTCTGAGTTTGTTATGCATGTAATATTTATTTTAACCTTTGGGCTGTTTAATTTTTTTTTAATTTTAAATTAACTTTTCCTTTTCTTGGCTTTTGCAAGCAAACATGTTAGGCGCTATCTGGCCTTCTTGTAAATTTTGTGTGGATTGATGCATGTTCAGTTTAGGTGAAGGTTCCTTAAATTTTTAATATTAAACCTATTGTTTTTTTTAAATTCTTTGGTTGTGGCATTATTTAGCCGACGGCAGTCCCGTTGGTTTTTGGGGGGTGTTTGTACGATAGCCTGTGTGTGTTGTCCCCTTGTCCATCTTCCTTCCACTCCTTTGGAGCTCTTCTGTCGGGACATGTCATCTGGAGGTGATGTTGCTGCGGAAGTGACCCGGACCCCTGAATACAGGTAAGTTGGCCCATCCACGTTTCCCGTTCTCGTCCCATTCTGGTAAGCAAAGCGTTGGTTATCGAGAAGCCGACGTGCTGCTGGCCAAGCGATGGTGTCTCTTCTCGTAGCAGTAGTGATCAGATTATTAGGTTGGTCGTAATTGGATTTTAGCTTCTTACATTTGGGTGGCCACCATTACGTTTCCGTCAAGATAGCGGCGATATAAAACATGACACTGAGGTGCCCTTTACAAGTGCTACCTATGTACCAAATGTCGTTCAATTCGGTTTCACCGTGTTTGAATAGATAGCGTAAATCGATTTGCACACATACATGGCCGCCATCCGCACATGATTGGGCTGATGACCTTGTAGTTTGGTCAAAACATATTTTTATACATAAAGGTATAATGTTGAAAGTTTGAGAGAGATCAGATGATTAGATTGGTCGTAATTTGATTCAAGATTTTAATATTTTGGGTTGCTGCCATTGCACATTTTTCAAGATGGCGGCGATATAAAGAATATGGCACAGGAGTGCCCTTTGCTAGTTCTACCTTTGTACCAAATTTCGTTGAATTCGGTTTCACCGTGTTTGAATTGATAAGGGTAATCGATTTGCACACATACATGGCCGCCAACTGAAAACTATTGGGCTGATGACTTTGTAGTTTAGTCGAATGACGCCCGTCATATGACTATATGTCGTTGCAAAATTTGATAGATATCGGATGAGTAGGTTAATAGTAATTTGATTTAAGCTTTGAACATTTGGATGGCCGCCATTACGTTTCCGTCAAGATGCCGGCAATATAAATCAAGACATTGTGGTGCCATTTGCTAATGCTACCTCTGAACCAAATTTTCTTCAATTCGGTTTCACCGTGTTTCAAGGGATAGGGGGAATCGATTTGCAAACATACATGTCCGCGATCCGCAATGTTCAGGCTGATGACCTTGCAGTTTAGTCAAAAGATTTTTCATACATAAAGGTATAATGTTGCGAAATTTGGTAGAGATCAGATGAAAAGGTTGGTCGTAATATGATTTAAGCTTTTAACATTTGGGTGGCCGCCATTACGTTTTCGTCAAGATCGTGGCGATATAGCACATGTCCCTGAGGTGCCCTTTGCTAGTGCTACCTCTGCACCAAAGTTCGTTCAATTCGGTTTCACAGTGTTTGAATTGATAAAGGTAATCTATTTGCACACATACATGGACGCCATCTGAAAACTATTGGACTGATGAGCTCTTAGTTTGGTCAAAAGACGCGCGCCATATGACTATAAGTAGGTGCAAAATTTGGTAGATATCGGATGAATAGGTTAGTCGTAATTTGATTTAAGCTTTGAATATTTGGGTGGCCGCCATTAAGTTTCCGTCAAGATGGCGGAGATGTAAAACATGACACTGAGGTGCCCTTTGCTTGTTCTACCTCTGAACCAAATTTCGTTCAATTCGTTTTCACAGTGTTCGAATTGATAGGGGGGGGGCAGACATTCAGAGTACACACACTCACACACAGACTCACATTTTTTGGCCCTGTAGTGATCTCATAAGTATACTTTCATTTTTTGCAAAAATCGAAAGTAGGCTAATAACCCTGATAAATTTATATACCAATTACAAAATTTACAATTTAATTCGTGGATCGAATTACGCCGCTGTTATCCATAATTCCAATTGACAAGTATCTGAAATATTTCTTATGGACTTAATCGGTCATATTCAACAATCAATAAAGATAATTGAACGTATTATCAAATCGGAAATGTTTCAATCAACTTAAATTTCTCAGATAAATGCTTTCAATATAATCAACAAATCTTTCACTTATTATCTCAACACTTTGTAAATTATTTCAAGTCTTTCAGAATGTAGCTATTCACCGAAACATGAATGGCATTGTTAGCAATTCTTTTAAAATATATTGCTACAATGCTAGAATGATATTTTTAAACGTGGGTTCTTTAAACTACTTGCTTTCTAGTCAATATATTCGTGACTGTAATTTACGTTCAATAACACCTTATTAATATAATCAGCAATAGTTCAATAGCTTAATTAATACTGACAATTCGTAATAAATACTGTAATTCTTTCACAAGTGATTCCTTCACTTCGCCTTAATTCATAACTGACCATCCACCAATGTCAAATATCTGCTTCAAAAATACTTCACTTCACGTAATTATTAAATTACCAAATACGTATATTAGCTCTCAATAGCTATCAATTATTTACGATACATTATCTCAAATTCATTAGCTTTTACACAAATATCGTCAAATACTAAGTTTCACAATGGATAAAAATGTCGAAGTGTTGTAGTCAAGTTCTATCAAAACTCTATTAATAATGTTGTAATTACATGCTTGAATAATTGCATTCATAAATTTTAATATTGTCATTTTGTTCTCTGACGAAAATATGTTATACACATGTGAGCTCTGTATTACAATTATGCTTCACTTCATTTTATTCTTATACTTCACAATTTATTATAAATCAATCACTGTTAAAGAAACGATCCAGTTTCGCCGAAACAAATTCGAAATTGGAGTCCTCCTCTAAGGAAGTTCGCATGACACTACTCCATGAAAAAGAGCCTATCTTCAGAGGGTACAAATAATCCATTAGAATCATATGTGGATCCAAGTAGGAGTATTTAAAAGCGAATTAAAAAGGTTGAGGACGAAATGCAAAACAGAAAAAATGTCTATAATCAACAAAAAATGTGAAAGTAGGCTGTAAATGCCTAATTTAAAAAATCGCAATTGTCCACATCGAATAGTTCCTAATTTTCCATATCAATAATAAACTCGACGAAAAATAGACTGTCTTTTTAATCTCAAAAATGTTGAATGTAATGTCGAAAAATATTGTTTCGTTGTTCGAAATATCACAGAATTTATTCAGGAAAAAGTTCAAGTATCGAGGTAGGGCATCTTCTTCCTAGCAACTATTCTTATACAATATTACCGTCGTCTTGGTCCTATCTCTTCTCGTATTATGCAGATTCGCAACTATTTATAATGCTCGGTTCATTTCCAAAAAATTTAGAATAAGAAAAGTAATGCTCTAAAAATAACATTACCTTAAAGTTAACTACAGAATAAAATAAAAATTGGTGAAAGTAGGACATTCTAAAATATGACTAATTCATACTGTCTACTTATATAGAAAGGTTTCCAGCTACCTTGCTTGAAGTCATCTCGATGAGTAAGAAAAGAATATTGGAACATACATTCCTCGTATGAACCGAAGCCTCATCCATTGCGCTGGGTAATTCACGTACCGCATGGAACTGCATGAAGTCGAACCTACTTCCTTCCGGCTCGAGAAAAGCTGTCCGCACCGCAATGTTCCTCAACAAGACACGTCCTAGGTCTGCTCGATAGCGTAGATATAAATGCCACCTTTCTTCCTTCATGGAAATTCATCATTGTAAAAGTATTAATCACAGCGTCAATTAGTCAAGACTGCCTTCAGTCTTTTCTTGTATAGCTTTCTGCTAGCGAAGTCCATAATTTTGCTTTGATCATTCTAAATGTTCAATCCTGCTATTGTGTTGCATCCTCGTTCTGCATTTAGCAATTCATTGCATTTCTTGCTGTGTACTGGTATATAAATCTACTCATTGTAGTTTCAACGTTCATATTGCAGTATAAAATGACCACTTGTATATATTCTATGTCCTTTCGTGATGGCAATTGTATTATATCAAGCCTATGCGAAACACACAGAGTCCACTGTAGTCACTTTCCAAACAGTAAATTCTCACACTGGGTTAACCGTCCGTCCCATGTATATATATCGGCCGTGTCTAGCTATAATAAGACGTACCGTCACGTACCGGACTTTCACAATACGCACTTACTAAAAGTGAAACTCGAAAACACTGGCTTTGGCATCGCCAGCGAACAAGTTGTACTACGGTTTCTGAAGGAGAAGTAATAGTGGCTCTCCCGACCGAGTTACAAGCCATAGCTGGACTTCCGATTCTACCCAGAATGCCTTGGTTTCAGTCGATATAAAGGTCGAAGTCGTTACAGCATAGTGCGATAACTATCTGATATAATAATATGCGTATACATAATCCCATAAACGTTCGAAAGTCATTCCTTCTTGTATTACGATGCAATTCCCAGTCGTCGATCCTCTCTGTGATCTCAGTAGTGCTTTATTATTGAGTGAATCAATGTCATTATTTCATGGCGTCCATCTTGTCAAAGTAACTGTACCTTGGCTAGGCCCACGTGATCAAGATGTGATGCAGGTTGCTAGTACAAACCCTAAGCGAGTGTCAACGAGTTATCGCTCTCGACTGCAGTTGAAATATTGCCTTATAAATGTCCAATGTGTTTTCCTAACATGTCAAGGTTTCAATACAATGCAAAATACTGGCTCATCCCTCTCCCAACTCAGAAAATAAAAGTGTGCTAATACTTTTATTTCATCTTTCAAGATATTGACTAAATGAACAGTATTTTGTCTTTATTCTTGTAATACTTTCTGAGGTTCTCTCGACTTTAAGGGCATAATGTTTTCTCTCTTGCTCAATCTGATTCATCATGGTATCTATGATTTCCCACGGAGATTTCAATAATAGGTAGTCCAACTCGATTATTCACCAGCCCTTCTTTTTCCTCAAATAACAGGTCTTCATCTGTTACTTCATAGACATCTTGTATAACTATGTCAAATGTGGATGGATAACATTGTAATTCTGTTGGGAATTCAAAATTGGTGTTCTTTTTTTGTTGGGAACCTTTTCCTTGTTAGACGCTTGCTGGCCAGTTCCTGGTTCAGGTTCACTTTCTGAGTCACGTCTCCTGTTATTTCTTTCTTCCCACCTGTCTCTATCTTTCTTAGCTTGTTCCCTTTCTTCCTGATTCTGGTAGTTTTTGTCTCGATAGTTTTTATAACTCGCGAATCCTTGCTGGTTTCTTTCTTGTCTTTGAAAGTAACCTTGCCTATCTCTATTATCATAGGATCTATTATTCGCGTTATAATTCTGATAACGGTTATTCCTTGGCTGATAGTGCTGCCTATCCTGGTTCCTGTTACTGAACCGATCGTTGCTGTCTCGATCCTGATATGGCCTATAGCTTTCCTGGTGTCGATTGGACTGATAAGACCTATCTTGTCCTTTGTTGTTGCGCGATTGATAATTCCTATAGGGTTCTCTGTTGTTCCTTGAGTTATACCTCTGGTCGTCATGCCTACTGTTTCTCATAGGACCTACTCATTTCGACTCAGTTTGGTTAGATCTCTCTGTCTGCTGCGTTTGATCCATCACCACAGCGTTCACTGTTTTAGCTTCCGTTCTTCCGCTCTTTAAGATGGTGGGTGGAATGGACGTATGGTCTAACATAAGGAGTAGATCATCCATAGTGGCTAGATCTGCTACCCGTGACGAAATTATGTTGCGTCTGACGTCAACAGGTAATTGTCGGGATATAGTTTCGAGTATCTCTTCCTGAGTTAACGGGGGTTGAAGGAAACGAAGACGAGCTAACTGTGATGTAAAAAACTCCGAATAGCTAGTAGGACCAGTACTGCTATACTTTCGGGAGTATATTTCAGCTCTCACAGGGCGTTGGATCTCAATAGACCAAAATCGTTTTATAAATGCTTCGGAGAACTGTTCGAAATTGCCGAAGGTGTAACGGAACGCCCTAAACCAATTTAGAGGTCCGTCTACTAGGTGTTTTTCAACAACTCGTAGTTCTCTATCCCTAGCTACATGATGTTCCGAAAAATAGTCCTGGAGGTTTCTGATGAATTCTATCGGTGTTAATCCCTCGGCGTTAGATTTTTTTCTCCTCATAGTTCCTAACAAACATATTGTTAGATATGTCGACGGGAGTTGACATTCTAAAATCCCTTGAACTAGTTTCTGGAACATTAGTATTCAGAATTTCTGATCTGAATCGCAGTTCAAATTCATTTGCCCCGTTTGACCGTGCTAGATAATTCCTCGCTGGAGACGTTGTATCCATTCTTTTCCTGGCCTGAGGAACCGTTCCCTCCTTAATGGAATTAATGCAAGTCTTTAATGTTTCGAATTGCGTTCTAAATTCATCCTTTAATTTATCTACATCTACATGATCCTTTCAATTAAATTTGTTGAACTCCTGCATAATCTCGTTTAATTCCGATGTCTTTTTCTCATGTTCTGAATTAACGTCTAATTTAACTTGATCTATGTTCAGTGTAACGCTTTTAATCTGTGATTATAAATCTTCTCTATGATTATTAGCACTTTCGACTTGCATAGTCTGACCCGAATCATTTCTTTTGTCACTGAATTCTTTTGCTTGGGAAATATCCCTGTTAAGTCTTATTTCCGACTTGGATATCTTTAATTCTAAGTCTGATCTCAAATTATCAACTACTTCTGCATTTATTTTGGTTATCTCCCCTCTTATAAACGTGACTTGATCACTTACAATCGCTTTAAGGTCGATTTCGATATATTTCTTTAAGACTTTATTATGATCATCTATCTTTTTCTTGAGTTGAGCCATGCCACCTTCTAAGCGTGACAAAGTCTCTTGCGTCGCAATTGCTTCATTTGACAATTGCAATTGCACCGCATCTAAACTGTCTTTATTTTCTTTCTGGCTATTATTCAGTTCCAATTTAAAATTTCTGACATCCTCCTTAATGCCAGAAATATTCGATTGTATACTGGTTACAAGATTTTCAGTACTAGTGATCTTATCCTGAGTAGTAATAATGTCAATCTGAGCTGCATCTAATTTAGCCTCAGTGCTAGTGATTTTTACTTCTAAAGATGCTACATTAGAACGCACGTGGCTTACTTCCACGTGCACGTTACTAATGTCCAGTAGGACAAACCTAACATCTCCCTGCACCCTATCTATGCTTGTTTCCCCATCCTCAATTTTTTCTTTGATGTCCTTAGACCTTTCTGATATTTTAGGTTACTGTCTTGGAGACGTTTGAGAGATAAATGGAGTTGAGCCCTATCTCCCTTTAGATTCTCCCCTACAGACTCTTGGACTAGTTTCGTATTTTTGTTAACTATTTCGTTGATGTTATCAAAACTAGTTGGGACATTTGACCTGATTTCAGCCAAATCCTGTTCATGCTTGCTCATCTTCTCCCGCATGGCATTGAGCAAAGCCACAACATCATCCATAGTGGCTGTATTAGACATGATATACAAAGTATAAATATACACAAGAATGCAACACATTTATAGCAGAACTGACACATCTAGAATGACCCTCTTAACCAATATAAGCATTATAAATAGTGTAGCTTCTAATCTTATCAATTAGTTAAATCTATTAGAAAATAGGAGGCATATGATTATGGTGATTCATATGAAAATAGTTTAAATTACAATGGCAAGTATTAATCATTAAAATTACTATTAACAATGAATCTAATATTACTGATGATGTTCCAAATATCATCACCGGTGACAACCATAAAATGGCCGACAAGCATGGAGTGAAAAATGGCCCCAAGTCATGCCCCATATGACCACGCTGATCTGTAAAAGTTTCCAAGAAATTTCTCTAATGTTCATGTCGTAATCATTTACAATTATTACTTTTCAAAGGCACAAATAAGATATCAAATGAATTTAAATTAAATGGCGTTAATTCGATCTGTATGCCAGGTAGATTGAATAAACTCATATCCACGTTTCTAAGAAACGCGAATTCCCAACGAATTCGAAGCCTATAACCGTTGCAGTGCCAAAGAAAAT
Organism: Meconema thalassinum; assembly: GCA_946902985.2. NCBI lineage: Eukaryota > Metazoa > Arthropoda > Insecta > Orthoptera > Tettigoniidae > Meconema > Meconema thalassinum. The sequence continues at coordinate 212,539,714 of OX336398.1, forward strand.
TTGCTAACGACGAGATCATTCAAAAATGCCGATTCGAATGCCCCACTCGATTGGTCTTCATATAAAGATGGCTTTCCTTTGAATTATTCGAGAATGCTAATTCGATCGCCACAACGGATGGGTCGTCATATAACGAGTGCTTTCCACCAGAGTACTCGAAAAGCCCAGTTCGAAAATCCCCACTTTGGGTCCCCATATAAAGATGTACCCGTATCCACGTGGTCTTACCTGTTGAAATCCGATGGAAGAACTGGATCGTAGAATCTGGAAGTACCCGGCTGAAATAACCCCTAAAATTTTACCAACTAGGATCAACCAGGGATAAGGATACCTCAATATAAAAGAATGCGATGAGAAAATGCCAGCGGTTTAAGAAATAAAATAAAAATTACCTCAAAATGAACTCAAAAGACTCTTAAAAATTTAAATTAATCTCGGCGTTAGGCTAAGCATTCAATATAACAACCCACTGGTCCTCCTAGCACATCCTGGTCCTAATATAAGTCACCAAGTCATCTGTAAAATTTTAAAATTAAATCATCAGTTTATTAACTGAAAAACTGAAGTGTTGTGGAATTCTATCCACTAAGCAAAAATATATGTTCTTCCAACGAAGCACATGTTAATGGAATATGCAGACTGACTCAAATCTGGCTGAATTATGCTGTACGCAATAGCAGCATTAAATATCATTCAAATGGTGAACGTTTTTAGCATCAACAATAATTTTACAACTCATTACACGTAAAAATAACCCTGATAAATTTATATACATAATTAGAAAATTTACAATTTAATTCTTGGATCGAATTACGCCGCTATTATCCATAATTCCAATTGACAAGTATCTTAAATATTTCTTATGGACTTAATCGGTCATATTCAATACTCAATGAAGATAATTGAACGTATTATCAAATCGGAAATGTTTCAATCAACTTAAATTTCTCAGATAAATGCTTTCAATATAATCAACAAATCTTTCACTTATTATCTCAACACTACTAATGCACACCTTAAAACAAGTAGTTCCCTGAAGAACTATACAGCCCATTTTCATATATCATACTCATGTTAATTGCCTCTATCAACATACAAAATTTAAGTTTGATTATTATGATAGATTCGTAGATATTGAGAACCGTCTAAATATTTAAATTGGTCACCAGGTTGGATTGTTATTTATTTACTATTACATGACGATTATTGTATACGTGTTGTATTCAAACTTCAATCGCATAACTAGGACACAGGAAATTAAAACGAGATTTCAAAATTTCGCACAGCTGCCATCTTGTGGTTATAAAACAATAGAAATAAATTAGATTCCAGTGGATTAAGATTTATATAAGCATTTAACGTGCAAAGTTTCACTGCACTCGGATGGTTAAGTCACGAGAAACGTCCATTTAAATATTAATACTTCGCGTCGCTGCCATATTCGATTTGTGCTCATCAGGTTACTGAACGACCTATAGGTGAACTTATATTCATAGCCCCTATGAACATAAACAATTTCAGTTTGATTTCTGTAAAAGATTCGTATATATTGACAACGTCAAAATATTTCTGATGCTCGCCATTTTGGATTGTTATATGTATAGGCCATAGAGTTTTGCACCATTAAAGAAAAATTATTGCGTTGCTTCATTATTCAGACTTTCACTTCGATCGCATGATTACGACACAAGATATAAAAACTTAATTTTAAAAGTTTGCACAGCCGCCATCTTGAGGTAATGTAAATAATTGAACTAAATAAGATGTCATTGTATTACAGTATGTATAATCATATACTGTACCATATTTCACTGCGCTCAGATGGTTAAATCAAGAGAAAAGTCTAATAAAATGTTTCAACTTCGTTGGCTGCCATGTTCGCATTTTACTTTACAGGTTTTTGAAAGATAAATAGATAAACTAGTAGCGGTGCCTTCTATCAACAAACAAAATTTCAGGGTGATATCTGTAATAGTTTGGGAGATATAGAATGCCAGTGAAATATTTCGCACAGCCGCCTTTTTAAGGTTATGTAAACAATTGAACTAAATTAGACGCTAGTGCATTACAATGAGTAAAAACATTTGCTGTATCAAGTTTCATTACGTTTGGATGGTTAAATCGCGAGAATAGTCTATTTAAATGTCTCAAGTTTACTTGGCCGCCATGTTGGTTTTTTTATTTCCCAGGTTTTTGAACGTCTCTTTGCTAAACTTTTAGAAGTACCCTTTATAACCGTACAAATTTTCAGGGTGATATCGGTAATAGTTTCGGAGATACTGAATGCTGGTGATATATTTCGCACAGCCGCCATGTCGGATTGGTGCGACTGTAAAATTTGAAGGGCACGGTCGGGGTCCGCCAGAATGGTGCTATGATCTTAACGAGTTTCATTGAAATCGTTCCAGCTGTTTAGATTTTATTAGGGGGGGGGGGCACACACACGAATCACACACGCATGCACACACAGACAGACACACGGAAAAAATGTGATCTCATGAGCCTATTTTTCATAAAATGAAAATAGGCTAATAACATGTCGTTCCGCGAAGAACTAAATACCCTATTTTCATATATCCTACTTTTGTAATTGCCTCTATCAGCATGCAAAATTTCAGTTTGATTGCTGTAAGAGATTCATGGATATTGAGAACCATCTAAATATTTCGGATGGTAGCCATGTTGGACTCTTATACATATTATGTACTACTAGATGAAGATTAATTTGTCGGTTTATTCAATGGCATGATCAGGGCACAAGAAATAAAAACGAGATTCTAAAATTTCGCACATCTGCCATCGTTAGATTATAAGGACAATTTAAATAAATTAGATGTCAGTGGATTAAGATTTTTATAAGCATTTACTGTACCAAGTTTCACTGCACTCGGATGTATACATCGCGAGAAACGTCCATTAAAAATATTTAAATTCGCGGCGCCGCCATACTGGATTTGAGTTCACCAGAATATTGAAAGTTCCAAAAGTGAAATTATATTGTTATTCTTTATCGACATACAAAATTTCAGTTTGATCGCTGTTGTAGATTAGTAGATATTGAGAACGGTCAAATTATTTCTGATGTTCGCCATGTTGGATTTTTATATATGTAGGGCATAGCTATATACCGTACACCATTAAATGACGATTATTGCGTAGGTTCATTATTCAAATGTTGACTACGATCGCATTATTAGCACACAGGAAAATTAAAATTAATTTTAAAATTTCGAACAGCCGCTATCTTGAGGTTATGTAAACAATAGAACTAAATTAGATGTCACTTCATTGCAATATGTATAAACATTTCCTGTACATGTTTAACGGCACTCGGATTGTTAAATCGTAGGAAGCGTCTATTTATATTTTTCAACTTCGCGTAGCCACCATGTTCGCTTTGTACATAACAGGTTTCTAAAAGTCAGATAGGTGAACTTGTAGTAATGCTCTCCATCCCCGTATACAATTTTAGGGTGATATCGGTAATAGTTTGGTAGATATAGAATGTTGCTGCAATATTTCGCACAGCCGCCATGTTGGAATGGTGAGACGTAATAAAATTCGATGGGCACGGTCGGGGTCGGATGAAATAGTACTTTGTCGTTATTGAGTTACATTGACAACGCTCCAGCCGTTTAGATGTAATTAGGGACACACACACACACGGACAAAATGTGATCTCTTAAGCCTAGTTTTTCATGAATGAAAACAGGCTAAAATGTACAGCATGTCATAGCACGAATAACGACCGTGGAAATGTAATTCGGCATTGTAAATGGCGAGAGTATAATACAGTCAGGCTCTTGACGCTTCTGGGAAAAATAAATTTGCAGCCACCGACTTGGAATATGTAGATTTATTAAAGCTTCCTTAACATATGTGGCTGTTTCTTCACCGTAGTGTGTATTTAACAACATGTGGTAAACACTACAATTATGCGTTTACTAAAATTGCAAATAGAAAAAAAGAAAACTTCATGGAAATAATTTATATTAAATTTGAACAGGTATCACATAAAACCAATTATTTAAATAACAAGGTTTGGAATTCCTCACAAGTGCAATTTTACATGCAAGTCAGATCAACAGCAAGATAACCAAGGAAACTAATTTATGTCCTTAAATAATCAGCATCCCCTCAGTTTAAGTGTTCAAAAAGATGGTATATTGGCTTTCAGAGCCGGTGAATTAAAACTCCGCAATTCTTCTTGGTTTCTGCCGTGTCTTGTGTGGGTCTCGCCTAGGACACCAAGCAGGCTCATCGGCGGGCTTTTGGTGTCCCCGCCCGGACCCCCACAGGAGTGACGAACTGCGCGCCACCTCCCTTTATATTAGGTGCAACTGCAAGAACTAAAAGCTGAAGCAGCCTTAACCTCCCTATAAAGGCTTCCAAAAGATGGTATATTGGCTTTCACGGCCGGTGAATTAAAACTCAGCCATTCTTCTAGGTTTGTGACGTGTCGTTAGTTCTCGCAGTCAAGTGTTGCAGTTGCATCTAATATGAAGGGAGGTGGCACGCAATTCGTCACTCCTGTGGGGGTCCGGGCGGGGACACCAAGAGCCCGCCGATGAGCCAGCTTGGTGTCCTAGGCGAAACCCCACACAAGACACGGCACAAACCTAGAAGAATTGCTGAGTTTTAATTCACTGGCCGTGAAAGCCAATATACCATCTTTTTGGAAGCCTTCATATGGATGTTAAGGCTGCTTGAGCTTTTAGTTCTCGCAGTCAAGTGGTGCAGTTGCACCTAATATAAAGGGCGTGGCGCGCAGTTCGTCACTCCTGTGGAGGTCCAGGCGGGGTCACCAAGAGCCCGCCGATGAGCCAGCTTGGTGTCCTAGGCGAAACCCCATACAAGACACGGCACAAACTTAGAAGAATAGCTGAGTTTTAATCCACCGGCCGTGAAAGCCAATATACCATCTTTTGGAAGCCTTCATAGGGAGGTTAAGGCTGCTTGAGCTTTTAGTTCTCGCAGTCAAGTAGTGCAGTTGCACCTAATATAAAGGGAGGTGGCGCGCAGTTCGTCACTCCTGTGAGGGTCAGGGCGGGGACACCAAGAGCCCGCCGATGAGCCAGGTTGGTGTCCTCGGCGAAACCTCACACAAGACACGGCACAAACCTAGAAGAATTGCTGAGTTTTAATTCACCGGCCGTGAAAGCCAATATACCATCTTTTTGGAAGCCTTCATAGGGAGGTTAAGGCTGCTTGAGCTTTTAGTTCTCGCAGTCGAGTGGTGCAGTTGCACCTAATATAATGGGGGGTGGTGCGCTGTTCGTCGGTCCTGTGGGGGTCCGGGCGGGGACACCAAGAGCCCGCTGATAAGCCAGCTTGGTGTCATAGGCGAAATCCCACACAAGACACGGCACAAACCTAGAAGAATTGCTGAGTTTTAAAGTGTTCACTTGTACAAGTGTAAACTTGACGTTTAATGCCCAAGCGGTTTTGTATAGGTTTCCAGAAATTTAGCAGTCACCCCGTAAATACGGGCCTGAATACAGTAAATAATCCAATAAGGTATTGTAAGCACGACCTTACAGGTCCAGTGTTTTACAAATCGGCTAACAAAACCGTACCGTCAATGTTGGCAACTTTGCCCTTGCGTGGCAACTTTGTCCCAGTGCGCACCTTTTGATAAAATAATGTGCAGTCATCTGTCATACAGATCTAGAAAATCAAACTTTGCTGTTATGCCACCAGATGGCCCTAGCACTTTCTTGATTAACTTTGGGTGAATATGTAAATTCTGTGGTACAAGAAAAGAGAGTTGGCATTCCTGATTAATTAGAAGCACCAAGACATTTGTTTTCATTGACCGAAAAAATTACGCTTAGAAAGGCACTGCTGGAAGTAGTATTGATATAGGTAAGTTATATTTTGAATTGTCGTTAATTTACGAACGCATTACAACAAATTCAAAAGTTGTTGTCAATGTTTGTAGAAATATAGGCTGTTATTAAAGAAAGGCCATGTTTATAAAGTGACGTGTAACATTGGCCCATTTCAGTTATGGCTTCAAGACAGCCACAATTAAACCACCGTGCATTAGGTTGGCGGGATTATAAAAATTATGACGAGGACAGGTTAAAACAATGCTTGGAAGCCATAACAAGTGGAAGAATGAGTCAAAGCGCAGCAGAAATTGAGTTCAAGATTCCAAGAATCACCATCAGAAACAAAATTAAACGTCGACATAACAACAAACCAGGTTCGTACAATAAAATGAATTACTAGGCTTTTGAATCTTCTAACAATCACACTTGAGAGGTTGGGGTGAAGTTGGACTGTATCACAGATTTATTATCTAATTTCTTTCAAGGGCGTTAGTCAATTTTTTTCGGAAAATGAAGAGAGATCGTTTGCTGAGCATTGCAGCACCATGTCTCATTTTGGATATTCTATCTCCTCAATAGACCTACGCTTTATTGAGAAAGCGTACTTGGTCAAGACAGGTACGTGAGTTCCACAGTTCAGTCAAAATCTGCCTGGACAAGAGTCGGAATCATATTTCACATCTCGCAACTCCGAATATGTGCAACAGAAAATGGCAGCTAACCTCAAAAGAAGTCGAGCAGAAGTCAGCCGTTAGGTGATCAATGAATAAATTGACAATCTGACAGATGAACTTGATGATATTCCACCAGAGAACATATTCAACTACGATGAGACAAATCTATCAGACGACCCGGGTAAACATCGTGTGATTGTCCGTCGAGGTTGTTAATAAGTTACCCACAGCGTGTGATGAACCAATCTAAAGGGACAGTCTCTCTTATGTTTGCGGGAAGTGCAAGCGGCGAGGTCTTACCACCGTACGTAGTGTACAAACGTGAACATCTGTGACATAGCTGGGTATACGGGGAACCGAAAAGAGCTCGATACAACAGGACCAGAAGTGGCTGGTTCGACCAAGCCACTTTTGAATACACTGTTTTGAATTCCACTTGTTGCCTCATTTGCGTAAACTGAAGGAAGAGAAAGTTGTAATAGGCGACAATTTATCCTGCCATCCTTCCTTTCATATTATTGAATTGTGCAAACTGCATGATATCCGCATCATATTTCTTCCTACAAACATAGGCCACTACATGCAACATCTTGGCGTCTCCTATTTCCGTCCCATGAAAGTTTCATGGAGGGATATCCTGTCTGAATTCAAAGCAGGGGCTGGCAGAAGGGAAACATGTCTCCCAAAAGGTACATTTCCACTCCTGTTGAAGAAGCTGTTACTTGCAAAAATCATAGTTCAAAAGCAAACATGATCTCAGAGTTTGAGGTAGCGGGAATTTATCCGGTCAGCGCCTAAAGTTGTTCGACCGCATGCCACCATCTCTTCTTGATGGTCACTTACCAGAGGACCAAATTTCCGAAGCCTTTGTTGAGCACTTGGAAGCAGCTCGATACACCTCAGACATTCAGAGCCATAAAAGAAGAAAAGTTGAATGGGCACCAGGCTGAAGTATCACTGAAGCAGATGCCTATAGAGAGCCCACCCCAAGCAATGAGAAAGTGTCTGGGTGATACCAGGAGTGACTTTTCTTCTAGTTCAGACGAATCAGAAGAAGATTGTAACATTGGTTCTAGAACTGGAGGACAAGTGAAACTGAATGATCTCTCAGAAGGACAGCATGTTCTCGTTCGCCTTGAAGACCTGTTGTTTCCAGGAAAGATTTTGGATTTACCAGTGATACAACAGGGTGACATTGTAATAACTTGCATGACCCCCTCGAAAAATCATTGGCGTTGGCCTTTGCCTCCAGATGAGTGTATGTTCTGTGCCCGTCAGAGGTAGTTATCTGGTCCACCACCGACCGTGCGTGGCTTTCCAGATGACCACATCCTCGAACACATATGGCCTAAGAGGATCGGAGTACACTCCTTGTGGGGCTATTCCGGCACAAGACTCCGCGTCATCATAGGGATCAGGTTCCCATCATAGCGTAAGTCATAGACATCCCAAGGAAATGTACCCCCAAACAAACTACTAAATTAAAATCTAGGCTTAAGTAAAATTCACAAAATGGTTTATTGAAATCTCGAACCCCTATCCTACCATCAGAGGGTATCAGTCGGCTAATCCGCTAACTAACAAAATAAAATAAGCAAGAATATAAACAATCATTAACTATCAAAATTAACCCCTCTCGATTGGTCCTAAATACAATCAACAAGCACTAGCAAAGCTTGGGAAATAGTATAAAAGGATTTTAATGAAATTTAAAATGAACGAGGCATGATGTTTCCAAGTGAAACATAATGTTGGCAAATCGTCAAACATGACAGAAAAATAAACAAAGTAAACTGGGACCATCCCGTATTTACATTTAATTTTAAGTGATCTAAACTAATCCTGTATTTATACTAACTTACGGTGAGAAGCATCCGTAGTATAACAAACTAAACAAAAGATCTAAAGTGATTTACAGTCATCGTTTACAACACAAATAATTTAGAATCAACTGTACAACAAAAGGTCTACAAGTAGTAGAGGAAAGATTGGAATAGGTGTACAAAACAATCAATAAATAAATATCACACACAAGAGTATTTTTATTAGTCCTGCCTACAACTTGATGGTTACTGTTTGTTTCCATCGGTCATCTATAATGTGTAAGCTAGAAACTGAAAATACTGTTCGTTAACAGTAAAACAAATTACATGGTTCACGGCCCACGAGTCGAAAAACTCTGGGTAAACCCAATCCCTGTCAGTCGATCGTGTCAGCTGCTAAAAGCTTAATCTAAAGAAAAAATAAATCTGCACAGCACAGTGCAATGGTCAGCGAGTTATAAACGAGGATCGAAGTTAAACAGGCGTTTAGAGGTTAACGAGAATCATAACATTGGTTTAAGTTCATTACATGTTCTTAATTAATGTATGATTAATAGTTGTCGTTGGTTCAAGATTCATTAATTATGAAGATTGACCATGTGCAAGGCTTCCTAACCAGTGGACAAGACCACTTGTGTACACCCAAGTACACGCGAATATGCCTACTCCGAACTATCAAAATGCTCAAAAACCATACTAAAGTAACACTGTGTGTCCGCCTGGATCACATCAGGAACCTCGGTTTGTCAAGCGCTCAGCTTTGAAACTAGGCCGGCAACCTCAACAAAATATATGGGCAACCACCCCATCATCGTGTATGAAAACACGGCAAGAACATTCACGACAGGTGAGAAAAATTATCATAGCCTTAAAAATATGTCAATCAGTGTCACAAGACAACTCTAATATCTTAAACAACAAAATCTTATCCAAATATTCTTCGCTCACAACACAGGCAAATATCGTTAATAGAATAGGTGACCTTCTGTCACATTGTATCATTGCATTCCAAAGAAATAGCGGTCAACTTGACCTAGTACAAGCTGATAAAACTGGCTTATTCAGAATAAATCATTCATCAAAAGTATTAGCATGGCATTTGTCAAAAAGTCTTGTCTCATTTGAGATTCTAGGTTGGCATCACTTGTCCTCTCAAGTAAAATACATTTGTTCATTCTCTAACTGTTACGAGTTGCTTTGGCAAACAGTAAAATCTAAAGTGTTCGTTTCATTAGCATATTGGATCCTCAAAAATGTTCAAATAATGATCCTACACATGCAGTTCATAAGCTAACACTCATTGTAATGTTTGTGATGTAGAAATAGTAGTCAAAAAATTATGAAGAATGATATGCTTGCATGGGTAAAGCAAACAGTACTAGACGAGAGATATTCCACTCGTACTAAGGTGTTTGGAAGATATCATGCTCACGGCGGGTTTGTCAAAAATTATACATGTGCATTCTAGGCACCTCAACTGTATTAAATAAACATTCTCACCATATAAAACAGTGGCGTTAATTGTAAATGATACGTTACTAGAGTGAATCTGGATTAGAAGTACTAACAGAAAGATATTACACTCCTTCACACTGAATCTAGTGGTAGACTTTCCGCTCGCCAAAAATAAAGTATTACATAAAAATAGGTAAATGGGTAAACTCTCCCATTAACTGAGACGCCCTCTCAGTGGCGTGCTTCACATGTTATTAAATAGGAGCTCAAAAATAAGGACTTCAGCAACAGCTGACTAATTAGCAAAATTTACTGCTCCGTTAAATCATTGATACAATTGGTTTGTTCAAAGTGAAATTCAAAGTGACCTTTAGTGCACCGTGTGAGTAAAACACACATTATCCTGGTGACTACCTCATGAATGGGAAATGTATTGGAAACGTACGCTGCGATGTGCATGGAAAAGTGAAAAATTACCATAGAAGGTAAACTAAAAGAAACAAAACTAAATAAATCCTACCTAGATGACTGTTAATCGAAGTACGATCGTTAAAACTACTCCACCAATGACCATCACCTTACAAAAAGATATTAATCATGACTCATGGCGAAGAAAATGGTAGCTCACCTCCTTCCAACAGGAATAATTGAGGGGTAAATCCTTTCCATTTTGAGCGTGGGCAAGACCTCCAGTGCTCGTCCGGAGACATTATACTGCGTTCTTCAGCTTCCATCTTATTGTGCTGCTAGGGTGCTCGGTCTCTCTCTCATCAGGTGTTTAAGTCATTATCACCAACATGGTGAACGGTGATGAAATTCTTCTCTCTTGTTGGATATCATACATCGTGTAGGCGTTATTAATTTCCACACGAAAATCACTGCTTCTAGCGTGGTTTCACAGACAAACATAGCTGCTACACTTGATAATTTGCAGACGTTATTTGAACAAATGGCCATGCCTGCTTCACAGACTCTACTGGAAACTAGCACATGTCTGCTCACTTTCACTGTCACTCGTTGTGAAAAATTGTATCAGCTTAAATCGTCGACATCTGTCGCTCCATAAAATCGTGACTTCACACAGCGTGGATTATTATAAGTAATTTTCACAGATGTGAAATATAACACTTGCAATATTTAAATCACAGACAATAGAAGTTATGGATGGCACAGAGATCGGCCATGCTTGGTCTTATGAACATTGACCATGCGTCTGGTTGAATTATCGTAGTTTTCCACAGATTTCGAATGCTCACTTAGCAAAAATTTCACTCGATTTTCACTATGCACACATCGTGCGATAAGATAGACTGGATTACGTTTCCAAACGGATTGATTCTTTCACTTATATAAATTTTCCTCGGTCACTCGACCGGACTGGTGCAGTCGCGTGTTACACACGTGCGGTGCTAGACTTGGAAGTAGGAAAAAAAGTCTTTCTTCCCGGAAGCCGGTGGACTGGCTTCGAGACTAGTGTAGTCGTTGAGCAACTCTTGACGTTCCTCCTGCTTTTCCGCAGTGTCATACCTAATAATATTAGGCCATTTCTCATTGGCAAATTATGCAGAAATACTGGATGTGGTAAATTCAAATATGCACATTAAAGAATACCTTATTTAATCATGGCAAAACAAATATTGACGATCTTCCAATGAAGTCAAAAGTACAACTGCATATTACTGGATGCATTCAGAGATTCATTCACTCATGTTAACAACCCTTGCATAAAAATGATCACCAGCATGAGCGAATACGGGCTCAGTATTCACTTGAGGATATTTTCAGTTTAATAGATGCTCCGAAGCCAATAAACAAAAGAGGAACTTTTTCAGTTACCATCCCAGAAACTGAATAGGTGTTGAGAGACTTGTGGACAAGTTTAACCTTAATTATTGTAACTGAAGCATATATTGATTTACATTTAATTCAATTTTGTATTGACAGTAAACTGATAAAAGTATCATGAAAGAGGACTTATGTTTATATTATTTACTGCCTATGTGAGTGTAATGACCTTCGAACTGAAAGAAAATATCCCTTGTCCTTCCAATAAATCAAAAAGTGAGGCAAAGTTGACAATTAACCTTATTACTTAAACCCAAAGGTTGATTCTTATATGTGGAACAAAGTTAGCTACAGCGTATGGTAACTTTAGCCCATTTTTAGCCTAGTTTCGATTTTTGCAAAAAAATGAAAGTAGACTTATGAGATCAACACAGGGCGAAAAATTGTGTGTCTGTCTGTGTGTGTGTCTGTGAATGTGTGTACTCTGAATGTCTGTGTCCCCCCCCCCCCCCCGCTATCAATTCGAACACGGTGAAAGTGAATTGAATGATATTTGGTACAGAGGTTGCACTAGCAAAGGACACCTCAGTGCCTTGTTTTATATCGCCGCCATCTTTACGGAAACGTAATGGCGGCCACCCAAATGGTCAAAGCTTAAATCAAATTATGACTAACCTAATCATCCGATCTCTACCAAATTTTGCACCATTATACCTTTATCTGGTAAGCATCTTTTTACCTGACTACAAGGTCATCAGCCCAATACTTTGCGGATGGCGGCCATGTATGTGTGCAAATCGATTCCCCCTATCAATTCAAACACGGTGAAACCAAATTGAACGAAATTTGGTACATAGGTAGCATAAGCAAAGGACACCGCAGTTACATGTTTTATATCGCCGCCATCTTGACGAAAACGTAATGGCGGCCAACCAAATGTTTAAAGCTTAAATAAAATTACGACCAACCTAATCATATGATCTGTACCAAATTTTGCAACATTATACCGTTATGTATGAGGAATCGTTTGACCTAACTACAAAGTCATCATCCCAATACTTTGCGGATGACGGCCATGTATGTGTGCAAATCGATTTCCCTCTCTATTCAAACACGGTGAAACCGAATTGAACGAAATTTGGTACAGAGGTATCACTAGCAAAGAGCACCTCAGTGTCATATTTTATATCGCCGCCATCATGACAGAAACGTAATGGCGGCCACCATAATATTAAAAGCTTAGATCAAATTAGCACTAACCTAATCATACGATCTCTACCAAATTTTTCAACAACATATATTCATGTGGCGATCGACTTTAGACTAAACTACACGGTCATCATCCCAATACTTTGCGGATGTCGGCTATGTATGTGTGCAAATCGATTCTCCTATCTATTCAAACACGGTGAAACCAAATTGAACGAAATTTGGTACAGAGGTAGCAATAGCAAAGACCACCTCAGTGTCATGTTTTATATCGCCGCCATCTTGACAGAAACGTAATTGCGGCCACCATAATGTTAAAAGCTTAAATCAAATTAGGACTTACCTGATCATCCGATCTCTACCAAATTTTGCAACAACATATAGTTATATGTTGAGCGTCTTTTGACTAAACTACAAGGTCATCAGCCAAATAGTTTGCAGATGGCGGCCATATATGTGTGCGAATCGATTCCCCCTATCTATTAAAATACGGTGAAACCGAATTGAACAACATTTGGAACAGAGGTAGCACTCGCAAAGGGAACCTCAGTGTCATGTTTAATATCGCCGCCATCTTGACAAAGACGTAATGGCGGCCACCCAAATGTTGAAAGCATGAATCAAATTACGACCAACCTAATCATCTGATCGCTACCAAATTTTGTAACATTATACCTCTATGTATGAAGAATCTTTTGACTGAACTACAAGGTTATCAGCCCAATAATTTGTGGATGGCGGCCATGTATGTGTGAAAATCGATTCCCCCTACGTATTCAAACACGGTGAAACCGAATTGAACAAAATTTGGTACAGTGGTATCACTCGCAAAATCAACTAAGTGTTATGTTTTATATCGCCGCCATCTTGACGAAAACGTAATGGCGGCCACCCAAATGTTTAAAGCTTAAATCAAATTACGACCAACCTTATCATCTGATCTCTACTAAATTTTGCAACAACATCCTCTTATGTGATAAGCATCTCTTGACCAAACTACACGGTGGTCAGCCCAATAGATTGCAGATAGCGGCCATGTATGTGTGAAAATCGATTCTCCCTATCAATTCAAACACGTTGAAACCGAATTGAAAGAAATTTGGTACAGAGGGAGCTCTCGTAAAAGGCAACTCCGTGTCATGTTTTATATCATGGCCATCTTCTCGGAAACGTAATGGCGGCCACCAAAATGTTAAAGCATAAATCAAATTACGACCAATCTAAACATCTGATCTCCAGGAAAATTTGCAACAAAATACCTTTATGTGAGAAGCGTTCTTTGACCAAGCTACAAGCTCATCAGTCTAATAGTTTGCATATGGCGGCCATGCATGTGTGTAAATCGATTCCTCCTATCAATTCAAACACGGTGAAACCGAATTGAACGAAATTTGGTACAGAGGTAGCACTAGCAATGGGCACCTCAGTGTCATGTTTAATATCGCCGCCTTCTTGACGGAAACGGAATGGCGTCACCCAAATATTAAAAGCTTAAATCAAATTACGGCCAACATGATCATTCGATCTCTACCAAATTTTGCAATGACATACACTTTTGAGGGAAGTATCTTTTGACTGAACTACAAGGTCATCTGCCCAATAGTTTGCAGATAGTGCCCATGTATGTGTGCAAATCGGTTCACCATATCAATTCAAACACGGTGAAACCGAATTGAATGAAATTTTGTACAGAGGTAGCACTAGCAAAGGGCATCTCATATTCATGTTTAATATCCATATAACACGTTGTATTTCAACAAGCTCGTACAACCAATATTAAATTATACTCCTTGAAATGGACAGTCATAACAATACCCATGCATTTAAGAGAAAGTAGGCTATATGTTCTTTACTGAACATCTTGTTAAATAATGGTCTATTTATTTTCAAGTTCATGTAATTGCAAAATAAAGCAACATACATAGTTGGATTCCAGAGTAACTGGCCTTACTTTTAGATTAGGCTAATCACCATTTAAATTGGTTACCGGTACTTTTTATGTCGAATAAATCCTGGTAAAAGTTAAACTTTGTGATTTTGTGGGTCAAAGTAGCCAGGATTGACGTTATTTTAGGAGTTAAGATTCGCTAGCTGTTCAAACCCAGCCGAAGTCGTCGGATGTTTTTTGACCGTTGAAATCCTTCAGTATGCCATCCTTCGGAGAGGAAGTAAAGCCGGCGGGCACATGTCATAGATATATGACATGTAAAAGAACCTACCACTACAATTGGTAGTGTGTATCCAAATGTTTAGGTGATATTACGTAAGGAACGCTCTACCAAGTTCTAGCGAAGGTGTCAGCGGCATCTGGTAGCAAAAGTTGGAACTACTTGAAATTGAACTTGCTCATTCATTTCATCTCATCCACACGCGATGGTACTTGTAGCTCACCCCATGGGTGTCGCATAGAAGCAGTTACGAACTCTGGCGAGCCGAACATGTGCTCGGACATTCCCTACACAAAAGGCCAGTTTGTTTTTGAATGTAAATGCATGTTACGTCGGCAACATTAGCCTAAATAAATTTTCCGTTAAAACCGTTGTAACTTCAGTGATGATGATGATTGAGTCTTCAGTATTTTGACTAGTTTGATGCAGCTCTCCATGCCTCCCTGTCTTGAGCTAATCGCTTCATATCTACATAGCTACCACACCCTACATCCGAGGCAATCTGTTTAACATATTCTAACCTTGGTCTACCCCTACAGGTCTTGCCCTCGACCCTTCCTACCATAACTAAGCTTGCTATTCCTGGGTGTCTTAGTATGTGTCCTACTAACCTATATCTTCTCTTCATTAGCAGTCGCCAGAAACATCTCTCCTCTCCCACTCGTCTTAATACCTCTTCGTTTGTAACCCTATCTACCCATCTGATCTTCATCATTCTCCTGTAACACCACATTTCAAAAGCTTCATTTCTCCTCTTTTCTGCTGCACTAATAGTCCAAGTTTCACTCCATATAGCGCCATGCTCCAGACAAAGGCTTTCAAAAATGACTTCCTAATACCTAAATCTATATTCGATGTCAACAGGTTCCTTTTTTGTAGAAATGCTTTCCTTGCCTGAGCCAACCTACTTGTTATATCCTCTTTGCTTCGTCCATTACTGGTTATTCTGCTTCCTAAGTAACAGAAGTCTCCTACTTCCTTCAGCTTTTCACCTGCCAATTTGATCTACATAGATGTTTCTGATTTATTTCGGCTGCATTCCAGTATTTTTGTTTTACATTTATTAATTTTCATCATGAATTCTTTCCGTAAGACGGAGTCCATACCAGTCAAAAACTCATTCAAATCCTCAGGCTTGTCGGCCAAGATGACGATGTCATCAGCAAATCTCAGAGTTGAAATTATTTCTCCTTGAATCTTCACTCCCACTTTAATTTTTTCTCCAATTTCCTTCATTGCTTGTTCAATGTAAAGATTGAAAAGTATGGGTGATAAGTTGCAGCCTTGCCCTACACATTTCTGAATACCAGCTTCTCTCTCATGTCCTTCAGCTCGAATGACTGCCGTCTGGTTTCTGTATAGATTGTATACCACCCTCCTATCCCCGTACTTTATTCCAATAGATTTCAAAATGTCAAACAATTTAGTCCAATCAACGTTATCAAAAGCCTTTTCTAAGTCTACAAATGCCATGAACGTTCTCTTATCTTTCCTTATTCTACCTTCCAAAATCAGCCTAAGACTTAGTAAAGCTTCCCTTGTTCCTACATTTCTCCTGAAACCAAACTGGTCTTCACCCAACTCCGATTCTATCTGGCTTTCAATCCTCTTGTAAATTATTCTAGACCGGATCTTTGAAGCATGAGTAACCAAGCTGGTTGTACGGTAATCTTCACATCTGTCAGCTCCCACTTTCTTTGGTATAGGGATGATGACATTCTTCTTGATATCAGGGGGTACCTCACTTGTCTCATAAATCCTACACACCAAGTGAAATTACCTGATCAGACCTTCATCTCCTATGCAGCGTAGCAACTCAATCGGTATATCATCTATGCCTGGTGCTTTGTTCCTGCTTAAGTCTTACAATGCTCTGTCAAATTCTGATCTCAATATTATATCTCCTTTTGCATCCTCATCAATTTCCTCCTCCCTTTCCATTACACGATTCTCAATCTCCTTTCCCTTATACAAACACTCTATGTAAGATTTCCATCTCTCAACCTTTTCTTCCCAACCTGTTACAGGCTTTCCATTTGTGTCCTTAATATTACAGCACTTAGTCTTCTTTTCCCCAAAAGTAATCTTAATCCTTCGATAAGCTGTGTCTACTTTTCCTAATTTCAGACAATTTTCTATACCTGCGCATTTCTCTTTCAACCATTCTTCTTTCGCTTCCTTGCACTTCTTGTTGACCTCATTTCTCAGACGTCTGTATTCTGCTTTCCCCTTTTCATATCTTACATTCTTGCATTTCCGTCTTTCATCCATCAATTCTAGTATATCCTGAGTGATCCACGGTTTTCTACCTATTCTTTCTTTCCTACCAATGTTTTCTTCTGCGGATTTTGTTATTTCATTCTTCAAAAGTGCCCATTCGTCTGCAATTGAAGTTTGTTTAGGGCTTTTCATTAGTCCTTCCTTTATACTGTTCTTCAATCTTTCGTTTACATCCTTTACTTTCAGTCTGTCTATTGCCCACCTTTTTGGCTTTTGACTTTTCTTCAGTTTCTTCAACTTTAATCTGCATTTCATTACAACCAGATTGTGGTCAGAGTTATGTCAGCACCAGGATATGTTTTACAATCCAAAATCTGGTTTCGAAACCTCTGCTTGACCATGATGAAGTCGATTTGGTAACGCCCTGTATCTCCTGGTCTCATCCATGTGTATATTCTTCTATTGTGGTTATTGAATAAGGTGCTACCTATGATTAACTCATGCTCGGTGCAGAATTACATCAGCCTGCTTCCTCGATCATTCCTTTCACCTAACCCGAAATCTCCTACTATCTTCCCTTCTCTCCCTTTTCCTACCACAGCGTTCCAATCTCCCATTACTATAACATTTTCATCACCCTTGATATACCTCAGAATTTCATCTGTTTCTTCGTAGACCTTTTCAACATCCTCATCATCAGCTTGACTGGTTGGCATATAGACTTGTACCACTGTGGTGCACGTAGGTTTAGTATTTATTTTTGCTACAATAATCCGTTCACTATATTGCTCATAATATTCCACCCGCTGTCCAAGTTTCCTACTCAATATGAGACCAACCCCTGCTTGGCCATTGTTTGATTTAGTGCTAATTACCCTATAGTCTCCTGACCAAAAGTCCTGTTCTTCCAGCCAGCGCATTTCACTAATCCCAACCAAATCCAACCTCAACCTATCCATTTCCCTTTCTAAGTTTTTTAACCTTCCACTTCCTAGCAGACTTCTAACATTCCACTCTCTTATCCGTAGAATATCAGATTTCCCTTTTGTCACTTCTGTGATGTTAACCCCCTCTGGAGTAGTCCCCACCCGGAGATCCGAACGGGGGACTAGTTTACCTCCGGATTGAAATTTTACAAGGGAGGAGGCCATCATCACATGTAATTATGCATAGAGAGGTGCATATCCTCGGGAATAGCATTACGGCTGTAGTTTCCCGTTGCTTTCAGCCGTGCAGCAGAACGCAGTGTAGCCATTATTTGGCTTATATTATCAATATCTTAACCGTCTATAAGACTAGTAAAGAATTGATTTATTCTGAAAGGCTGCTACTCCCTTTCAGACTAAGTAAAGAGCAATTCTACTAACAAAGATACTAACTTTCTACTACCAATTAAATACCAAAATTCTATTAACGAAATCAATACTTAAGTTCCACCAACAACAAATACTACCACTAAAACATTGTGTCACCAGGCACACTCACATGCACCCTCACACATCACAGTCTAATGAAACAATGAACTATAACTAATAAACAATGCAACTGCCACCAGACACACTCACATACCACAGTCTAATAGAACAATGACATATATCTAATAAACAAACTAAACTACATACTTACAACTAAAACTAACTACATACTTACTGTACTGTAATTTGAATTGACAATATTTACAAAATTCAATTTAGATAGAAGAAAATACTCACAAAACGTAATTTATATATATATAAATTACATATAAACTTTTGAACCGACGGTGGTTTTGGGGTCTGGGGGATGTGAAACGCTTATAGGATATATAGAATTAATTTTGACGGGTAGGGTTAAATAGTATGCTAATAAGGTGATAGGGTTTTATTTTTTTCCGCTGTCAAAAGAGAAAATCCTTAACAACACAGCAGGAAAAGTACAAAATGAAGTTTTGAAGGAAAAAGAAAATGTTACTACAAAGACATGTAATAGTGTTGTTATAAAGCGTATCAACTGTTCTTACTCTATGTTTAATGTAGTTTAATAACATTGCACATAAATAATACTGATATAAAAATGGCCTTTTTAGATTTTTTTCTAAACGTTTTACCTCATTTTGTAGACAAACCTTACGTGATAGAAAAAAAACTAATATCATTTCTGAAATCAGCGAAAATCTACATTAAAATCAGTTAACAAAACTAAAACAATTTTCAAAAATATATTTTTTGCAGACCTGTTATGTATGGATCACACCAAACTAACGACAATAGAGGACTCAGTGGCGTAACTACAAGGGGGGGCGATCAGGGCGAGCAATCCCCTCCCACAAAGCCGAATAATAAAAATATGAAATTTGTTGAAGTTTAACATTTTACTGAAGCGAATCGTCGGATTTATGACGAATGATTGAATTGTGTAAGTTAATACTAAATTAATTTGAAAACATTTATATTCACTCATATGAAGTTTTTAGCGTTAGTCTAACTGAATGAGGAAAATAGTCAGCTGTTGAGTTGGCCAGAGGGTTGGCAGTGAGATGTAGGCTATATATTGTTGTCGAAGACATTGCCAACTTTTGTTAGCTGTTGACAAAGGTGTACCTTAGCTATCAGAAGCTTTCTGACACTGTTTTCTTGGACAAGTTGTGAGACATATGGTGTGTGATTCAGCTTCCGTTTGTTCAGCAATCCGTCGGACATTCCTATCAGGCGGTATGGCCTTGTTTAGTGATTATGCTAAACTTTTGGACATTAGTGTACATCTCCTCATCCCTTTCCACAAAAAGAGTTGGTGTCCGGAAAGTCAATAATATTGTGCTAAGTTGTATGGCTGTTTTAAATTGAACTTAAGTTAGGAGCTGTAAATTAAAAAGATAACGACACGTATAAAGCTACATTTAAAACACTGTATTTCACCATGCAGTAATATTTTTATTATTCTGTATGTGTGTTAAAAGGTCATTTTTCAACAAATGTTCACTTGTATATTATTATTTGTCATGAAACCAATGGGCATTGTACATTATGTTCTGCCTGTGTTTAATAGCATAACAACATTCATCATTCAATTAAACAAATTTTTATTAAAGTAATAAATATATATTATTAATAAGTAATACATATTTAAACCATATAGGTTAACAGAGCAAAATACAGACCGTTCATAATTCGCCAGTATTACTATATAATGCGCATGCATAGTTGAGTGGAGTCCCCCACTGCTAGACATATTTGCCCTCCCTTCCACCCCCGTACATTCCTCTTTTCACGTTCCGTGTGAGAAACTGAGCACGGATTCTCCGGCCGGCGACTTAACAGAGCACTGTGCTTGCAGAAAGAAGACTGGTGTAGATGTACCATGCCATACTCTAAATAAATAAACTGTATTTACTCTGGGTTGGAGTGTATGTTTTGACATCGATACTCCCTGTGGCGTGAATTGACACATGTAATATTCCGAGAGAAGGAAGTTTGTGGTTAGGGAAGGCGGCCTCACTTGATTTCTAGATTTCGCAGAGAAAGGTCGTGTGCTATCTTGTTGGCACAAGCCTAGACGCTAAACTATTCTTCGTAGCCATTGTGGTGAATGTTTTAACGTAGTAACCTACAAACTGTAACTATGTTCAGTTTGAAAAAACATTGCATTGTACATAGATTTGTATTTATTAGACAATGTGGTTGGGATAATTCAATCTCTATAATGAGAGGAATATCCAGTTGTTCGCGGAGAGACTTGTAATAGTGTAAAGAATTGAAACTATTAGACACAAGTATATTGTTTTCTCACTATGTTGTATATATGGAAATGCTTCATTAATGCGAACTGTGAAGTCGACTATTAGCCTCTCTCTATGTCTGAATTATGTAGAATTCTGCTAGGATAGAAAGTTTGGAAGTCAAACAGTTTCTAGTCTATTAGGCAAACCAACGGTAAGAGTAGGGACCTTGTGTGAAGCACATAGAGCAGACTTATCGAGCCAAGGTTTCCAAGTTTGTAGGGCTAAATCGTCAAGACCTTCAGCACTGAGTGAGTACATCAAATCCAACTTCAATTCAACTGAGTGTCACAGGTCTTGTCATAGCTGTGGGAAGATAGCAAGTGTATATAGGTTGTTCGACCAGAATCCTTGCCAGAACAGTTCTTCTTATGACGCCGTCTCCCTCCGAAGGTTGGCGATCCAATTGGTTATGTTTACACGCGAAACAGCAGCACGGAAGATTACTATCGACGTATGTCCATACCACTGCCGCAAGTCTTTCATCCAGGAATTTCCTTGTCTTCCCACAGATCTTTTCCCATCAATCTTCCCTTGAATGATCAGCCGGAGAAGTTCATATCGTTCACCTCTCATGATGTGCCCAATGTAGCTGAGCTTACGCACCTTGATGGTTGTGAGAAGCTCTATCTTCTTGTTCAAGATGTTGAGGACTTCATTTGTTTTCCTTTCTACCCAAGTTATTGTGAGTATTCTTCTGTATAAGTACATCCCAAAAGATTCAATCTGCTTCTCCGGTAATGGGCTGAACGTCCATCCTTCGTAACCATACAGAAGGACAGGAAAAACTTAGCAATGTAACATTCGAATTCGGAGCTGAAGGTTGAGTTCTCGGCTGGCGAATAAGGTCCTCATGGTATTGAACATATTTTTTCCTGGACATTTTTTTAAAAACTTACATCTGTAGTTATACTTAAAGGTTTATCTCTGCTAGTTAGATGCCATGATGATACCTGTTTTGTTTTCCCTATGTGTGCTCAAACATGCCACCACCCAAATATATATAGGTATTCTCGTTAGAGAAACATTACACCGTGCTGCATGGTGTCTGGGTTTAAGGGCCTCTTCATGGCCGTCTAGCATACAGAGAGTTGAGGAGTCTTGAGTACAGTCTGCTTTGACATTTGGTGGCCCTCACAAAGTCATTGTTTACCCTGGTGGCAGTCTGGTCGGGGTTCCTGCGGGGGAGAAGTCGCAGATACCGGTCGTCTGCTGCAGTTGATGACCTCGAGCGACCAGTATGGAGCAAATAATGAACACCACCTGTAGTTTGAAAAAGATTCCAGGTCTTTCCCACATCACCTCTGGCTCACAACTATTCGCCTTACAACTTCTCTTGATGCAAGTCCTTATTGACATAAAGCAACAATCCATATGCGATCAAACGTTGATATTCATCTCCTTGCCATCGGAGAGCGTCCATACAATGTCTACAAACACCCTATACCGATCCCTCATTTTGTATTGAATGAAGGTATGAATGCTACTGCCTCGCCTAAGGCCCATTCAACTAAATGTGTATGCTTTCGATAGATGGGGCTATAGGCAGGTTTGTTTACCGTTTCTGACAGTTCAAAAGACCAAGTTTTGCACATCATATCAATGTAGGTCCAGGAGGAATATGTTTATGGGGCACACAGCTGATGCAGAACTATTTTTGATTATTTGAATAAAAATCTAATAAAAATTATTATTAATAATCAAGATAGTAATAATAAATATTAATACTAATAAAAAAGTAAAAAATAAAAATAATACACCCTACGTGTATAAAGCAACACAAAAATTACCTCAGGATTGTTTAACACGAACCAGATTAGTGGTGCACGGGATCTTCTCGATTTTATAGCGCTTCATGACATAGGCCAGAGTGTTGTGGAAGTCTACATCACTCTCGTATTTCGAGATCATATCATCCTGCAAGGAGAAAGCAGGCTGCCGGATGTTGATGGACACAGAACTGTCTGGGAAGTTGAAGTGGACGGAGAACTCATAGTTTTGTGCATTGGAGTGGGGTGCAATGTACTGTAAGGCTCTGGAATACTTGGGTTTCGAGTTATCTTGGATGAGGTGGTACCAGAACATAGTTTCTGAGTCCAGCATGGCTATCTTGATGTAGTGACCATCCCATTTGCGATAGAAGTTGCTCTCTCCAGGCGTATACACTTCCTTGGAGGGTTTGATGCTCACGTGGCGTCCCAGGTCCGAGAGCAAGCCTTGCCATGAGCATGCTCCGATCTTACACGAGAACTTGCGGTGTTGACAGCTCGCTTCATTCCTCTGCAGGTTTATCAAACACACCCTGGAAGGGAAGAAGTCACAATTTTTTAAATACAGTATATTTGAAGCTCAAGGGTTGAAAAGGGGTCGACATCACGACTAGTCCGATTCCCCTGCTCATTTGACCAATTTTTAAATCGGCCAGAGAATACTTCCTCCAGCTGGAGCTAGCCCAGTTGACAAAGCATACAAGAAAACATTAAATTTATAATTTAAAAAAGTTAAAAATATGACCCACCACACTGAAGAGCAAAAATGTTGGGAAGATTCAACATGAAGTTAAGAGTTGGACAGCACGGAGAGTGAATTGCATCAAAAGCAGTACGGGAACTGATAACATATCTCTGAAATAACCAGTCAAGTTCTTTCATCCATCTCCAAGTTACAAACACCAACCTGACGATAACAAAATAAAATAATAAAAAGATACGAGCCTTACAGTAGTCGCATATGATGTGTAACATCTGACATGTTATCCTACTATGAAATTGAGATGAAGTTTATGTGAAGTCGTCTGATATGTTACGCTAGTCGTATACTACACAGCTTGGACATTCTTAACATATTGCTGACTGGATGCCTGGACATGTCACATCCCCTGTGGACCGGACATTTTGCTACTGAGAATATTCCAGTGCACTAGATTATATAAAAGTACATAATTGTGGAAATAACCTAGATATTATCTTTCTAGTTGATATGAGTATACACATACCCCTATACTCTGTATTTCAAAAGAATGAACGCGAAGGAAATGGCGGGAGCTTGGAACAGCTGAGCTGTGTTGCCAAGTTTTTATTGTTGATGTAGAACAGCTGATTCGATTAATACACAGGGCAACACGTCGGATATTATTTCGGTACCGGTACTATTATGCGCAATATAATGCAAATGTCGATCCTGAGTCAACGCCGAGGACATTCAAATAGAGAAATACGGTATAAAATGAATACATAACACACACGCGCTACCTAACCTTTATTGGTCTAGGCGAAAACCATTGGTCTATGCTACCTTTGTCACAGTTATCCAATAAATACGAGAAAGAGGCCAAACACTCAACAGCTATACAAATATAATACAAAATACAAACATAAAGTAATATGATGATGAATATATCAACACTCACCATGCAATGATTATATCCTTCAAGATGAAACAAGAGTTTGGGTGAAGGTCATTCACAGTTTACAGCAGTTAACACAGAACGCAGAAATAACATCATGGCAATATCAAGCACACTCACTCACTGTTTCGCGACTCTGTACGGTTAATAATAGCCTCCACATACGTAATGTTAAGGTAAAGTATTTAGCACCAAGCACACAGACTAGCTGTTCTGTGGCGATATTATTGCAGTGGTTTTACATTGTCGATTTGTAGGTTATTGAATGACAAGCGTTAATTTGAAAACTACGGTATGCAATGAAACATTACTGGATACGTAAACATTAAGACTAAATGTACAAAGCCTATTTTGTACGTCACGCATGTATTCTAAATTAAGTATATTTAAATTTGAATTGAACAAACAAGGCTAACCATGAAAATAGTTTGATGTCGAAATGAACGATAGCCGGACGTTTCAGGTTGGCGCGCGCGGTCTCCAGCTGTATTTCCAGCATTTTCCCACGGTCTTCCTGCGGTAATATTTACAACTTAATGACTCGATGCTTAAAGTAAACGAAACGATGGCAATGAAACAAACTCCGACACAGTTAACAGACAACTGAATGAATGACAATAATCTGGCAACGTATGGTATTAGTTGTCAAAATCCAGCCAATAGGAGCCCGCGGCAGTCAGCTGTTCCAAGGTCCCGCCATTTCCCTCACGCTCATTCTTTTGAAATACAGAGTATAGTAGTGGTCAAGGGGGGGATGTATTTGGAAACATGACTCAATGTGCAGTGGCGGATTACAGAAAGAGCAGATGGAGTATATTTGAGGTCAGATTGGTCAACAATCAAAGTACGGTATGTACTTTGGTTGTTATTATGTCGCCTAGAGACCTGAATATCACTCTCTCATTCAGTTTCCACTAATTCACTATAACTTGTGCCATTTGAACGTTAATATAAACGATAAATCTTTTCATCTGATTATACAAGACCTCCATCATGTCATTGATTGAACCAACAGAAGGAAGTTCGATGTTTCGAAACAAAATCAAAGAATAAAAGAGGCCATGAATAGACGGAAGATGGCACATATACATCTACAAATGTCCTTCTCAATGTGCTGGACCGAAATAGTTCAATAGCCTACATGGTCAAGAGATGTCGCAGGAAGACCGAAAACAATGACGTGTATAAAAACCGAGATTTCTCGGGGCCCGTCATCTACCGCTGGCGAGCGTACTAGGAGATTTCTCGGGGCCCGTCTCCCATATGTTAAAAAGTTAATTTACGCTCCGTTTTCATACTGGTACTATGATGAATGTATAGATTGAATTGGAGATATGCTACTGTCACACTTGTTTGAAAACTTCAATTTATGAAATAAACTGGTGACAATGAACAATCGTGTATCAACAATCTCGGAAATCCATTCATGGAGAGGGACTCCTGTTCCCATCCTCACCCCCCCCCCCCTCTCGCGACCTCTTCCCCTTCCAAGCCAATATTTTGAATGACAATACCCTGGCTAGTTTGGACTAGGCTACTTTCGGACATGGTGAACGTTATATTGAATTATAGTCTAAATGCATATTTAGAGTCATCTGAAGAGAATTTAGGTCAGGCAACTGGGTAAAGAGTGATCTTCAGGCCTAAAAGAAATCTGTGAGGAGGGAGAAGAAGAATAATGTAGGTAGCAAGGTAATGTTAACACAAAACACGGTATACATAGAAGGACGTTCCTACATTAACAGTAGATGGCAGGTAGGCTACCACAAGGGGATTCAATCAATAAATTAGTATATCTCATGTGTATTTTGGCAAGATGTGGGTGCAAGAATAACGTATTTTATTATACCTAAGTAAAGTAACAAGTCCATGTTGGAAGAATTGAAATGTTAAGAGACTATAGTGTATCTATTTTGAACTGGGTGTTTTGTAACGAAAAGAGGAAGATGTTCGTGGCGTGGCAGCTAGTGCTGATTTGCAATACCAGTGCAGCAACCTAAGTTCACTTCCACGCAGCCTAATTGAACGTGTTGGTAGATACTTTATCGTTTAACAATTATAATATTAAATGTGCTTCCCCAAATCAGATTTTTGTGTATAACTTACAGGAATAGAAAACTCGAATGTAGGATTCTTTATTGTCCTGCGCTTTAAGCAGTCATCATTATTTCGCCTATATCTATTCTATTGGAAGGATAATAGTGACGACTTATTTGACCATGACGGTCTACTTGCAAACATCACTGTACACTTCGAGGGGTGTGTGAATACCTCATTTGATTGATTAATATGAGACTGATTTGGCGTAGGCTACTGGCATAAGTAAGGTATTTAATTCTCTCTCTCTTCTAGTTTGCTAATCAAAATAGAGAAACAACTACCGGTTTTCATCAAGAGTGAGCCAGAATGTTTGATTCATGAATTCCCTGACATAGTAAGTTGCATTTTAATTCGTATATGGCAAAATTGCTATCTTAATGACGAGCAAGGTTTAGTGAAATAATACTGTAGGCTACTTTATAGTAAATGGTACTCTAATCAGGATTTGTTGACTTTTACTTTTTATGATACACATAACATAGTACTCTTATCGTGTCTATATATTTAACATTGGGTAATACTTCGCAGGATTCAAATGAGCTGCTGCCCTATGATAACCTGCAGGACGAGGCTGGCGATATATTTCACGATGAAAGTATAGCAGTTAAGGAGGAACATGAACTTCAGGTAATTATCTGTTCTGCAGTACTTCTCTTATAATAATACGAATACTTTATACAATAAATATTATTTTGAGGAATGGATTACTCAGTCTTGCTTTCTATGAATCACTTAACAATAGCAGATCCTATTGATACTGCAGTTCCACTTTGCTGGCATCCTGGATCATATTACAGGTAATGTCTGCGCAACATGCCATGTTAAAACTCAATCATATATTTGAGATATGATTGCCCGTAAGTGAATGCGCTGCTGTTTGTGTATCCTATTGCTTATACGCTAGACTGCCACAGCAAAGCAAGCTTGGTACTGCCCCCGTAATTGAATTATGTTGAGACCACGGTGGCTATATTGAAAATTATGAAGAAAGTTATGGCTGTCATAGTTATGACGTGGATGGCCATGACGTAAGCACGGATGACGCAGACGTTATACCAGCAGGCTGCTTGAGTTGAGATTCTCAATGACGTCAGCATTTATTCGAGAAAGTTCCGAGATTTACGACGCAGTCGCAGGAAACGTGGAATTATGCTGAGGAAGAAATTATGCTATTGGAGGGGAGGCTCGAACCAATCAACGATTGTTTGAAGGAAGACGGAGATTGCTGAAACTATGGTATTTTTAATGCTTTTTGGAATGAAGAATTGTGGAAATCCATTTGCAGTTGAGGCATTGATTTGGAATTTTGGTGAAATTTATTTCCTGTTTTTGAATTTTGAAAATCCGTCATGTATTGACGAAGTTGGAACTTCGAGCGATGACGCAGTAACACGCTATGGAAGGGATGGATACGCCCCTTATGAAGTTTATAAAAGGCCTTGCGCAGAAGAGAGGAGTCTCATTTTCTGATAGCTCATATCGCATATCTCAATCGTCAGATCTCATATCGCATATCTCAAATCGTCAGTATCAGTGCTTATATAGTCGTTTTGGTGAAACGTCGAGTGATATTGGTAGAAAGAGTCGTCTTTATAACGCGTGGTGAAGCCACCGCATTAAACGAGATTCAAGCAGACAAGCAGTGCAAGTTTACTGTGAGTAAAACTAGGTGAAGTTAAAACGCACATTATAACGCGTCTACAAGGTTGGCTATGAACAGTTAGCGGTTGCCTATAAGCTAATCCTATTGTGCAGTGCTACATTAAGCAGTGTAGTAAATTTGAACAATTTCGAGGAATTATTTTCGAAGATATTAGCAATTTTAGACGTCTGACAAAAGTGATTTTCTCGCCACCTGAGAAGCACGTTATAGCGTCAGATTCTACGCTACGGCTGACACTGCTAGTATAACAGGGAGACTTCTGATTGCTTTTGTGACACAACGCTACAGTATTATGGAGCAGTTTAATACGGCAGTTTGTTCTTCTATTACCATAACCGAAGAGAAGATGGAAGGCTAAAGGACTTTAATGCAATTGGGACATACATCGTTGGGGTAAGATAGCAACATGGAACTTCGCTAATTGCCATTCCATACAAGCGGACATGTGGTGAACAACCATCTACACCCATGTTTCGTGGCTCAACGCTGAATACTATCAAACAGCAATGGAAACGATTTCATACTCTCTGAATATGAATATTTCAATGGAAATTACTACAAAAACTTCATGGCGATTTTCTACTAGATCTTCAGGGATTTTTCAAGAGAGGTCAGGGTTATCCCGACTCACAAAGAAGAATTTTGCCGGAAGGATGTCTTTCGTCTTCATGGAGCAGTGCAATTTCCGGAGGAGGAAGCAGTTCGATTCTCTGAGGGTGCTGTTTTCTGTTTCGAGGATGGAGCTCAGCTTTAACTTGGTGAAATGGATCCATCAGCAGTCTTCTTTGGGGAATTTTCCTCTGGAACGTCAATCGGCAGATAAGGTAGTCGTGAACGTTTATTGTATTTGAGTTCTCTAGCAATATCTGAGCAGCCATTTTCCCATATTTTCTGTCCTCATGTATTTTGCCCTATATTCTTGTTTGAGATTCCTATTCTCAGTACACCTTGATGAGTTATGCCTTTTTCGACGATTTATTAAGACATTGATATGTCATGGGCATAGTTAAATGATTTTGGATCAGTTGAGACTGATATTTAGATATTTCAATAATTTGCTTATTTTTGGTAGTCACGATTTGACTATAAGTTAATGATTTTCATGGCAGATTTAAATTCAGACAGCGTGTCACTTTATTAAAGTAATTCCTACCCCAGTTTAATTACTTTGACCAATTTTCTGTCATCATCAAGAAGGAAGAACATTTAAATGATTTTAGAGCGTTAAAATCTCTTGCGTTGTCGACGATCTTGGAAATACTAGTCGTTATTTGAAATTGATTGCAACACAGACATTTATCGTCAGTTATGAACGACCATTGCATCATAGACAATTTTTTGAAAGATGAACTTTAATTATGTATTATTGAATGCATTAAAGTCGTGGACTTTTGTTAGGAGTTTTTTCCTTAATTAGAGATTTGAATAATAATGTTTGCATTCCACAGTCTAATTGGATTCTATTCGACTATTTTGCAGTTTAGTCGCACTTTGTTTGATGATAGTATTTTTATACTACAATACTTTGAAGATGATAATCTTAAATTTTGATAGACAAGAGAGGCGTATATAAGCGTATTCACTATTAAATTTGTTTGTGATTGGCAAATTTTTACTTCATTTCGATTCATGAATGAAATCCACGAAGGTTAAATGACAACAGTTTTGAAACTATTAAAGATTATAAGAATTTTTGAAGTGGAACTATGAATGTATAATCGCTACTGCAGCGAACGTGTTGAAAGTCGCTGATGTATAATGCCCTTGAAGTAAATGAAGGAGGTTCCCACAGTAATTAATGATGTTGAAGAATTTGTTAGTGGAAGTTTTTTGTAAATTCTGTGGAAGATTTTGATGCCGTATATATTAATATATGATGAATTTTGGGCCTATTTTTAATGCAGTGTTGTGCATTTTTTTTGTAAGCGACGTATTTACCGCAGGAGTGTATTGTATTTGTCCTTTGAAAATTAATCAAGTGAATTTACTGTTATAATTAACAAGAGTATTGAAAGAATTTGAGATAAGATTTTGAATGAAGATTACCGTCACAAATAATTATAATAATTATTAAACCTTTATTAAACCAGAATGTGACATTAATATGTATAACTAACCTTCATTGGTCGATTATATTGACACGATTATGAAATTACCAACCGGATGAACATGTGGTTAATGTATTTCTCAAATTAATAATTTGAATAATTTAAATGTTAATATTGTAAATAAATAATGTAAATATCTTTGACAATAATGTGGAACGAAAGTAATGTTAGAGGCGTGTCAAAAATTCTTTTTGTCTTTAACTATATTATAAACAATTTCTAATTGTTATTAAAAATTTATGAGTTTTTGTTAAAAACATTTAAGAGTTTGTTTTATACTCTAAACAATGCTTATTAAACATTTGGATGCTAATTAAACAAGTTTAAGGATAGTCAGAATAATCCAGTGGTATTTGAGTAAAGCATTTGAAAGATTTGCGTAACAATATTTGTGATGTCTTGCGGACATTTAAAGCTTTTGAGAGTGCTGGATTCTTACGCCACGTGGCTTGACAAGTGAGCCCATTTGACAGGTGTACGTCAGGTTGAAGGGTAGATGGCAGCTGGCCAGACAACTGGTTATCAGCGGACGAGGTCGTCTGCAGTGTGGCCTTGCGCCTATAAATACAAGTGTCATGTTTATTAAAAGAAAACAAATGCTCTATAAATGTGTCTCATCCTGACTTCCTTTTTCCAGTCCAAGTGTGCTATGAATGTTACGTTATTTTGAGCTCGTGGGAGCTAACATGTTGTATGCTAACTTTGCAAGTCCTATAGGAGGACATAGTCAGATTGACATGGGCTACTGATAGCCACATATATTTTGTTGAGTTTGTTAAAGTCATACCCTTTATTTGAAATAAAGCTTTTGTACAGTTCAAAGTTCTTGCCTTCGTTTTGGTTCATTTTTAAATGTCATGGTCAAGATTATTGTGGGAGCATACTTTAGAGATCCTGTTGTCAACCCAATCCCCGAGATATTTATAAGAGGTAAGTAAAGGTAAGTATGGACCCCCGTCTATTTTGGTGTGTTCCACAATATTTCATTGTTAACTTCTGTGCTCAAATCTCGGTAGTATCTGTCAGTGCCATTTTCATTGGTGTAGCTGAGCCGGCGCGGTGGATTATTGGCAATCCGATTGAGGGGGCGGATATCTGACAGCCTACTATCCGGGAAAACGGGGACAGAAGGATTGGCGACCCTAAAACGTGGGGCTGATTCAACATAAGTGGATCACCAGGTTGAACGCCAGTAGGATTGGCAAACCTAAAACGTGTGGATCGATAGACTCAAATAAAGAGGTTGATTGTTAGATGTCTAGGCCAATTGTAGTATTTAAGAGTGTGATTATATAGGAATTAAATGTTGTATTGTAGTAGGAAAATTACACTCAGAAAAGATCAGATCGTATACAACTTGAGAAAGGTTAAATGGGCTGGAAACTTAGAAAAATCGCCTATGATCTGGAATCTTATTTTATTTGACCGGCTTATGACATTTTAGTCATATTAAAGATAAATTAAATTATTTGGATTGTAAATGTAAATTATTTGTGTTAGGATATTTTAAAATGGACCAAGGAAATTTGAACATGTGCTTGAGTTTGTTTCAACATGAAGTGTCTTCGAATGTTAATTATAAGGTAATTTTAAGTTAGATTTAAGACAGAAAATTGATCAAATGTATATATGGTGAAAAGTGTTGCTCAGATGTTGTTATTTTGCTCTTTTGATGTATGTCCCTACAGCAGTCTATTTTTGAATTAATATTGTAATGGCAGAAGAAAGTTTGAGGAAGATGTTAGAGGAGATGTCTGCTAACATGAATAGCAGTATGAAGCAGATGAGTGAAAGCATGAATGAAAGCATGAAGGAGATGGAAGCTAGGAATACTAGTCGAATGGAGGAGAATATGAAAGTTATTCAGACCAGTTCTGCTAACTTAGAGGATAATATGTCGCGTTTACAGATTAACACCCAAGGAATCGAGAATGCTGTAACTGACATGCGCTCAGACGTGTCCAATGTTAAAATAGATGTGTCTAATGTGCATAAAGATCTTACAATGTTGAATTTAGATGTTGCTAATGTCCGAAGTGATATTTCTTGTGCTAGGGCTGAGGTAGTTGTTGTTAAAAATAATGTTGCGACTGTCCAAGACAAGGTTGAGGAAGTCCAAAGAGGAATCCAAAATGTTAGAACTGATGTGTCCAATGTTCAGGTTGATATTAATAACATTCATTCGGATGTAAATGAGATGCAAAGTGACATAAATAAAATTCAAGTAGAGGTCAACACAGTTTTCGTAGATATTGCTAAAGTCCAAACTGATGTAAATAAAGTCAGGGAAGAAATAGAAAATTCGAAAACACTTTGTACACGTAATATAAGTGCATTAACGACTAGGCTAGTTGATGAGTCAGTTAGAACGACAGCATCTTTAGCAGGTTTAAAGTTTGATGTAGAGGTCATGAGAACCCAGGTATTAGACCATAATAGATTACTTAAAGAAGATATCGAAGTAGACATAGCAGAAATGTTAACGGCAAATGTAGCAGTATGGAAAGACGAGTGGAATAGGTCAAGTGGGGAACATGTAACCCAAATTCAAGAACGTATTGAAAGGAAACTTGCCAGTACTCAAATAGATATTAACAATGAAGTAGTACAGATTAGGAAAGATTTAAGCGCCAGGATGGATTCGCTATCCGAGAGACAAGTAGAAGATAGAACACAATTAGGTCAGGATGTGCAAGCATTAAAATCTGCATTAGAGGAACAGATTCATAAAGTTGTCTCTGATGTGAATGAAACGACGAGTAAACTGCAAAATTTGAAGCTAGGAGAAGCTAGTTTGATGGAGACCTACAAAGAAGAGTTAATCAAGAAAGTCTTAACGGAGATTACTGATAAGGATACAGTAGGCTTGGCTTGCGAAACCAATAGGAATTATGCCAGAAGATATAACCTAGATCCAGAAGAGAGAGACGTGACTCCTGAAGAACGTATATCCAGATTCAGGGAGGAAGATGACGAGAGGAATATGGAACCTGAGTGGAACTACCGAGATAGTGGGAAAAACTACCCGGATTCATATCCGAGGAATGTCACGGTCATCAGGAATTTTGAAGACAAACCACAAAAATTCAGCAACACTGACAGTTTGACGCCTATAGAATATGTCAGGAACCTCAAAGATTAATTCATCGAAGCTCACATTCCCAGAGAGAGAGAGATGAAGATAGTGGAAATATTTTTGATTGGAGGACCCCTTGAATGGTTTCGCGCTTTTAGATACACATTCAGTAACTTTGACGAGTTTGCAGAGGCGCTAATCAAACGATTTTGGTCCATCGAAGCGCAGAATTCGTTAAGAGCGGAGGTTTATTCAAGAAAATACTCAGATAGATAGATAGATAGATAATGCCTTTATTGGTGGCGAAGTTAGGGCTCAAGGCCCTCTCTTACACTTAACCACTAGAAGAGTAAACATCTACATGACTTATAATTACAAATACAAATAGCACAAATAATATTAATAGCAATAAGAATAGTGATAATATGAATAATGGTAGAATCATTGATTTCAAAAATACACAAAGTAAAGTACGGTACCCTTAAATGACGTAACTACAGTAATCCGATCATTCATCTCATTCATTCATTCGTTCATTCAACATTTATCCAGGAAGTCAGCGGGCTCCACCCAGCAAATACTCGCAGCAAGCCACTTTAAACTTGCGATGAGAAGGATTGTCTCTAATGTTCGCAGGTAGCAAATTCCATGACCTGGACGCAGAGATTGTGAACGAGCGGTTGTAAACAGCAGTACGGTTTATAGGTATGGAAAGAGAGGAGCCAGATCTCGTATTGTGGTCATGATAGGACGAGAGGTAAGAAAACGGTAAAACAAGATAGTTAGGGGTATTAGTGGAAAGTATTTTGTGCAGTAGTGATAACATGTGGAGTTCACGACGCTGGTGCACTCGAAGCCACGACAGCTCCTTATAATAGGGTGATATATGAACATCATATCGCAGGCCAAAGATATATCTTACACAGTTGTTGAGGCACCGGTCCAGTTTCTTGTTACTGTCGCAGGTTATTTCAGTCAACACAGTGTCACAGTAGTCAAATATAGGTAGTATCAGAGAGCGAATTAGTTGTACTTTAAGTCGAACAGAGAATACATTACCGAACCGTTTCAGAGGATATAAGCATTTATGTACTTTATTACATGTGCTTATCACCTGTTTAGTCCAATTTAAGGTCTCAGTCATAATAATTCCTAAGTTTGTCACTGAAGTAGAGTAGGGTATGATTTTATTGTTTAAAATTATTGGCGAGATGTCACGTTGCTTGAGATAATATAAGTTTTTACTGGTACCGATAATAATCACTTGAGTTTTATTTGGGTTTATTAATAAACTGTTTTTATAAGCATAGTCACTAAGCTGTTGTAGGTCAGAATTTATTTTAATAATTGCATTATTGATATCACTCGGTTTTGAATGATAGTAGATCTGTACATCATCTGCATACACTTGCAATTTGCAGAAATTAAGGGCTTTTGATATGTCATTTATTTGGATGATAAATAACAGTGGCCCAAGAACCGAACCCTGAGGGACACCGAGGGTCTTACTTTGCCATCCCGAACTCGCATTTCCCACTATCACACGTTGCCGGCGATTTTCGAGATAAGAGGAAAAGAACCGGAGTGACACACTATTAAAATTTAGTTCTCGAAGTTTCTGCAGTAGCAACTGAGGGTTGACGGTGTCAAAGGCACTACTGAGATCTAATAATGTCAGTACAGTCACGTCCCGTTGGTCCATTGCACATCTGATATCATCTGTCACTCGTAGTAAGGCTGTCGCAGTGCTATGCCCCTTTCTGAAGCCGGATTGGAAGGGGTTGAGTAGGGAATGCTTTGTAAGGTATTCTGTAACTTGTGTATGAACTAGACGTTCAAGTACCTTGGATAATGGTGGTAGGATGGATACTGGACGATAATCTGAAGGAGAATCAAACTTGGAGCTCTTCGGGATAGGTCTAATTAGTGCATCTTTCCAAACATCTGGGAACACTCCGTTTGTCAGGCAGTAGTTAAATATATGAGTTAATATTGGCAGAACAGCTCCCAAGACATCCTTAATCAGTGATATAGGAATGTCATCATTACCTGTGGCATTAGATGAAATAGAGTATATCACACCTTTAACTTCATTCGAGCTGACATTTCTGAAAGAGAATTGCTCAAAAACAGACTGCTGTTGTAACAAGGGTACCGGTAGTGAACTTTTAGGGAAGGAGGTAGAGGCTACTTTTGGCCGTGCGAAGTGATCATTTAGAGCCTCTAGCGATATGCTTGGTACATGTTGTTCAACTGTCTTACCTATCCCTACCGCACGTAATTTACTCCATTTTTGTCTAGGGCTGTTGGTTTTCATCAGTTCCTGAAAGTATTTATATTTAGAATTTCTAATTAGCTGCTTGGTTCTGTTTCTCAGAATTCTATATCTCTCAAAATCAACTGCATCATGTGTCAGTCTGTATTGTCTGTATAGTTTGTCACGACTGGCCATAGCAGATCTTACCTCGGCCGTTAGCCACGCAGATGAAGAGCGGGTAATTCTTACCCGTTTCTTTGGTGCATGTTTGTCAAATATTTCTAGTACCATTAAATTGAATGTATTTACTTTAGAGTTTATGTTCTGAGAATTACGTATATTATCCCAAGGCAAGTTATATGCATCATAGCGTAGTTTATTCTGGTCAATATGTCGTAAGTCTCGTATTGTAATGTAGCGTGGTGTATACTTAGGTATTCGAATAGAATAACATACGTACAATAGATCATGTGAAGAGATGCCAGGAGCAGGGATCTGTCCGTGTTTAATTACTTTCTGAGGTTGATTTGTCACAAGAAGATCAATTAAGGTATGGCTCGTATGGTCAGTGTAATGAACATGATTAGTAGCGTTCAGGGGTAAAACCGTCATGTTTGTGGCGAGAAATAAATTCAGTAGGCTGTTAACTTCACCAGTCTGCTTTAAAAGGTCAGTGTTAAAATCACCCATGATTATAATGTCGTCGTATGCCGAGGCAAGACCTGCTAATGTATCTTCAAAATCAGCAGTCTGTCTTATTTTAGGTGGCTTGTATACAATCCCTATTAATATCTTTTTATGGCAGTCTAATTCTACAAACATAAATTCTGGTCGCAGTATAAGTGTTGGGTCAGAAGTGGAAATTATCTTACATTTTAGGTCGTTTCTGTAATAAAGTAGAAGCCCGCCACCTATTTTGTCAATACGGTCATGGCGTAATATAGAGTATCCATCAAGGTTAGCTGCAGATGACGGCATGTCTTTACGCATCCAACTTTCACTGATTCCAATAATATGTACATTGTTTACTTCAAAAATAGCCTCTACCTCCTCCAGATGCGCTATTAATGACTGACCATTTAGGTGACAACACTGTAACGACCGCGGGTGGCTCTTAAGCTGCTCTTGCAACACAAGTCCCGTTGAAGCTGGTAGGGACGGGAGAGAAGGGGTGGGCGAAGTTAGGGGAGAGGAATGCAGGTCAATGGTATTGCCGTTGTCCTGGTCAACAAACATCTGAAAGTATGCAGTGGGAAATAAATTTAAGTAAGAAGTAAAATGAGCTTACCTGAGCAACCTGGTGAGCAGATCCACTGACTTTCACAAGCACACACATACACACACACAAATATAAGCTAATTACTATACACATAATTTCTTTCCTAGGTTCTTTTGTTCATCCTACTCCCTGCCATGTTGTTTAACTGCATCATCGTGCATATTTGCATTTTGCTTCCATCCTCCCTCAAAACACAAATACGTCCATCTTGAGTCCAGCATTTCTGCAATCCCCATATATCCCGCGCCTGATTTAAGATAGTTTTTCTCACACTTGTGAGTGACTCAGTTAGCATGAGCCCACTGCCCTTAAAAGCTCGCTTCGCACGCCACACACGATCTCGATCATGATACCGAAGAAACTTGATGATAATCGGTCGATTTCCTTGCGAGACCACCTCAGCAGACGTTCGATATCGGCGGCCCAGCCTGTGGCAGCGATCCACATCAAGCAGTGAGATATCCACTGAAAGTTTATTTTTCAGTGTCTCGAGTGCTATTTTGTAGACGTCCTCAGACGGCTGCTCAGGGACCCCATGCAACAAGAGGCAGTTTCGGCGACTGTACTGTTCAGCCTCATCCAATACCTCGTCTTGTTTGTGAAGCCGGTTTTCCAGTTCCTTCAACTCCCCTTTAAGTCTGGAGATGTCATCACTGGCCTGTTTCTTGAACGCCTGGAACTCATCGCCAAGAGCTTGGAGCACGTTTGGTGGGTTGGCGGCACTGACAGCTGAATCTAGGCGAGCTTGATATTCTTTCAAGGAATCTTCAAAAGCCGATATCTTCCTAGCTACTTCCTTTAGAGACATCGCGTTTACTTTTTAGTGAAGAGGATGCCTAATAATATGACTTAGTTCACACGAATCAGCACTTTCTGCAACTTAACTTTCTATTTAAGCAGGGTGTAGCAAGAGCAACTTCACTCAACCGTCACACTTGCCGCCATCTTGAGCCATCTCAGGTACTCTTCCAACGCGGTACGCTGATTTCTTTACGAGTCAATTGTCCCGCTTGAGATTTTTGCAACCCCCTTTGTCAACGGAGCAATTAATTGATGCGATTTATCGTATGCTGCCTGTGGAGGTGAGGAGACTAATCATTTCGTCAAACATAAGGGATTTGACCAGCATGGATGAATTACTGAGGAGGTTAGACTACACAAGTCCAATGCCTAACGTGGTACAGAAAGGTCAAAGGCATGACTTCAAAGAAATAAATACGGTATATATGGACCAAGTCCAACAAACTGACAAGCCAGATGAAGAGAAAACTGACAATGTAGGTCCTCACAGGAATAATCAGTTTAGAAATAACAGATCGCAAGGTTACCGTCCGTATCAACAGAGAAGAGGCTGGAACTATAATAGAGGCAATTACAACAATGGAAGAGGCAGATATTACAACAATAATGGGTATAACAGAAATTATAATAGAAATAACCAGAACCAAAATAGAAATCAGGATTCTCAAGGTCAGGTTATGACGCCCGATCAGTATCAGGAAAGAGAGAGGGAAAGCCAGCAATACTTGAAGGAGTTACGGGAAAAAGAAGCCGAAAATCAAAAGAAAAGGCAGGATGTTGTGATCGATCCTGAACCTTCGACAAGCCAGCACAACTTAGAAAATAGAAATACTGGACAGAAGAGAAAGTAGAGAGGAGAGAATGCATTTAACCACACACAACCCAGAGTAGAAGAGATTTATGATTAAGGAACATAGAGGAAATATCATACTAGAGTAAGCCAGTAATAATTCAATTTCGTGTTCAAGAGAGTTGAGATACTTGTAACACTGAGTTTAAAAACAATTTGCAACTGTTTTTAAAACGTGGTGAGGGGAGAATGCCCCCGTAATTGAATTATGTTGAGACCACGGTGGCTATATTGAAAATTATGAAGAAAGTTATGGCTGTCATAGTTATGACGTGGATGGCCATGACGTAAGCACGGATGACGCAGACGTTATACCAGCAGGCTGCTTGAGTTGAGATTCTCAATGACGTCAGCATTTATTCGAGAAAGTTCCGAGATTTACGACGCAGTCGCAGGAAACGTGGAATTATGCTGAGGAAGAACTTATGCTATTGGAGGGGAGGCTCGAACCAATCAACGATTGTTTGAAGGAAGACGGAGATTGCTGAAACTATGGTATTTTTAATGCTTTTTGGAATGAAGAATTGTGGAAATCCATTTGCAGTTGAGGCATTGATTTGGAATTTTGGTGAAATTTATTTCCTGTTTTTTGAATTTTGAAAATCCGTCATGTATTGACGAAGTTGGAACTTCGAGCGATGACGCAGTAACACGCTATGGAAGGGATGGATACGCCCCTTATGAAGTTTATAAAAGGCCTTGCGCAGAAGAGAGGAGTCTCATTTTCTGATAGCTCATATCGCATATCTCAATCGTCAGATCTCATATCGCATATCTCAAATCGTCAGTATCAGTGCTTATATAGTCGTTTTGGTGAAACGTCGAGTGATATTGGTAGAAAGAGTCGTCTTTATAACGCGTGGTGAAGCCACCGCATTAAACGAGATTCAAGCAGACAAGCAGTGCAAGTTTACTGTGAGTAAAACTAGGTGAAGTTAAAACGCACATTATAACGCGTCTACAAGGTTGGCTATGAACAGTTAGCGGTTGCCTATAAGCTAATCCTATTGTGCAGTGCTACATTAAGCAGTGTAGTAAATTTGAACAATTTCGAGGAATTATTTTCGAAGATATTAGCAATTTTAGACGTCTGACAAAAGTGATTTTCTCGCCACCTGAGAAGCACGTTATAGCGTCAGATTCTACGCTACGGCTGACACTGCTAGTATAACAGGGAGACTTCTGATTGCTTTTGTGACACAACGCTACAGTATTATGGAGCAGTTTAATACGGCAGTTTGTTCTTCTATTACCATAACCGAAGAGAAGATGGAAGGCTAAAGGACTTTAATGCAATTGGGACATACATCGTTGGGGTAAGATAGCAACATGGAACTTCGCTAATTGCCATTCCATACAAGCGGACATGTGGTGAACAACCATCTACACCCATGTTTCGTGGCTCAACGCTGAATACTATCAAACAGCAATGGAAACGATTTCATACTCTCTGAATATGAATATTTCAATGGAAATTACTACAAAAACTTCATGGCGATTTTCTACTAGATCTTCAGGGATTTTTCAAGAGAGGTCAGGGTTATCCCGACTCACAAAGAAGAATTTTGCCGGAAGGATGTCTTTCGTCTTCATGGAGCAGTGCAATTTCCGGAGGAGGAAGCAGTTCGATTCTCTGAGGGTGCTGTTTCCTGTTTCGAGGATGGAGCTCAGCTTTAACTTGGTGAAATGGATCCATCAGCAGTCTTCTTTGGGGAATTTTCCTCTGGAACGTCAATCGGCAGATAAGGTAGTCGTGAACGTTTATTGTATTTGAGTTCTCTAGCAATATCTGAGCAGCCATTTTCCCATATTTTCTGTCCTCATGTATTTTGCCCTATATTCTTGTTTGAGATTCCTATTCTCAGTACACCTTGATGAGTTATGCCTTTTTCGACGATTTATTAAGACATTGATATGTCATGGGCATAGTTAAATGATTTTGGATCAGTTGAGACTGATATTTAGATATTTCAATAATTTGCTTATTTTTGGTAGTCACGATTTGACTATAAGTTAATGATTTTCATGGCAGATTTAAATTCAGACAGCGTGTCACTTTATTAAAGTAATTCCTACCCCAGTTTAATAACTTTGACCAATTTTCTGTCATCATCAAGAAGGAAGAACATTTAAATGATTTTAGAGCGTTAAAATCTCTTGCGTTGTCGACGATCTTGGAAATACTAGTCGTTATTTGAAATTGATTGCAACACAGACATTTATCGTCAGTTATGAACTACCATTGCATCATAGACAATTTTGTGAAAGATGAACTTTAATTATGTATTATTGAATGCATTAAAGTCGTGGACTTTTGTTAGGAGTTTTTTCTCAATTAGAGATTTGAATAATAATGTTTGCATTCCACAGTCTAATTGGATTCTATTCGACTATTTTGCAGTTTAGTCGCACTTTGTTTGATGATAGTATTTTTATACTACAATACTTTGAAGATGATAATCTTAAATTTTGATAGACCAGAGAGGCGTATATAAGCGTATTCACTATTAAATTTGTTTGTTATTGGCAAATTTTTACTTCATTTCGATTCATGAATGAAATCCACGAAGGTTAAATGACAACAGTTTTGAAACTATTAATGATTATAAGAATTTTTGAAGTGGAACTATGAATGTATAATCGCTAGTGCAGCGAACGTGTTGAAAGTCGCTGATGTATAATGCCCTTGAAGTAAATGAAGGAGGTTCCCACAGTAATTAATGATGTTGAAGAATTTGTTAGTGGAAGTTTTTTGTAAATTCTGTGGAAGATTTTGATGCCGTATATATTAATATATGATGAATTTTGGGCCTATTTTTAATGCAGTGTTGTGCATTTTTTTGTAAGCGACGTATTTACCGCAGGAGTGTATTGTATTTGTCCTTTGAAAATTAATCAAGTGAATTTACTGTTATAATTAACAAGAGTATTGAAAGAATTTGAGATAAGATTTTGAATGAAGATTACCGTCACAAGTAATTATAATAATTATTAAACCTTTATTAAACCAGAATGTGACATTAATATGTATAACTAACCTTCATTGGTCGATTATATTGACACGATTATGAAATTACCAACCGGATGAACATGTGGTTAATGTATTTCTCAAATTAATAATTTGAATAATTTAAATGTTAATATTGTAAATAAATATTGTAAATATCTTTGACAATAATGTGGAACGAAAGTAATGTTAGAGGCGTGTCAAAAATTCTTTTTGTCTTTAACTATATTATAAACAATTTCTAATTGTTATTAAAAATTTATGAGTTTTTGTTAAAAAAATTTAAGAGTTTGTTTTATACTCTAAACAATGCTTATTAAACATTTGGATGCTAATTAAACAAGTTTAAGGATAGTCAGAATAATCCAGTGGTATTTGAGTAAAGCATTTGAAAGATTTGCGTAACAATATTTGTGATGTCTTGCGGACATTTAAAGCTTTTGAGAGTGCTGGATTCTTACGCAACGTGGCTTGACAAGTGAGCCCATTTGACAGGTGTACGTCAGGTTGAAGGGTAGATGGCAGCTGGCCAGACAACTGGTTATCAGCGGACGAGGTCGTCTGCAGTGTGGCCTTGCGCCTATAAATACAAGTGTCATGTTTATTAAAAGAAAACAAATGCTCTATAAATGTGTCTCATCCTGACTTCCTTTTTCCAGTCCAAGTGTGCTATGAATGTTACGTTATTTTGAGCTCGTGGGAGCTAACATGTTGTATGCTAACTTTGCAAGTCCTATAGGAGGACATAGTCAGATTGACATGGGCTACTGATAGCCACATATATTTTGTTGAGTTTGTTATAGTCATACCCTTTATTTGAAATAAAGCTTTTGTACAGTTCAAAGTTCTTGCCTTCGTTTTGGTTCATTTTTAAATGTCATGGTCAAGATTATTGTGGGAGCATACTTTAGAGATCCTGTTGTCAACCCAATCCCCGAGATATTTATAAGAGGTAAGTAAAGGTA
Source organism: Meconema thalassinum (assembly GCA_946902985.2). Classification (NCBI taxonomy): domain Eukaryota; kingdom Metazoa; phylum Arthropoda; class Insecta; order Orthoptera; family Tettigoniidae; genus Meconema; species Meconema thalassinum. The sequence continues at coordinate 212,582,148 of OX336398.1, forward strand.
AGTATGGACCCCCGTCTATTTTGGTGTGTTCCACAATATTTCATTGTTAACTTCTGTGCTCAAATCTCGGTAGTATTTGTCAGTGCCATTTTCATTGGTGTAGCTGAGCCGGCGCGGTGGATTATTGGCAATCCGATTGAGGGGGCGGATATCTGACAGCCTACTATCCGGGAAAACGGGGACAGTACTGGCATACAACAATGTCAGAAATCGTATTTCCAATGAATAATCGTCACTACACCTTTCTTCTTCTATTTCTTGGAGACGTGACCGCCAATGGAACAAACAGAATACCTTACATCCCAGGCAGTTGTGCTAAGCAATTACACAACTAATGGTCTTTGCCTGTGGCAGCTCATTTGTCAACTTTTGATGTAAATGATAAGTTAGTACAGTGTCACGCTCTCTAGAGTAATTTGTATAAATACATGTTTAGGTAGCTTAAGTGAATACACAGAATATAAATATTAACTTACCACAATAACAATAATTGGAAGTTGAGACCCACACTGCCTGAGTAAAGCCCGACATTGCTTCTGGTTACTTGTCCATCTTTTCATTTAACCACCCCTTGACAACTCTCCCATAATTCTTATCCCGATACTTGCAGGTAATCATCCATTTTCTCTCCCTTGTTGACTGTTTTCTTTACTACCTAATAACTTGTTCTAATTCTTTTACGGGGTCAGACCTCTTCCTTCTCTTCATGATACAGGGCGCCAGGAAATGTTCTCCGCAGTAGTTCCGCGCAGCTGCGAGAGGTTGCGTCACCAGTTTAGTTGGCAGCACAGTGTCCTTGATAGGGTGAAGGCCACTTGTGTGGGCTGTGGGTAGTCGAAATCATCAGTGTGTATAGTAAGATTATTGGAAGAGTGCAACAGTATGTTACGAATGGCTGTGGTGAGTATAAGTTTACTGATTGTATTGATACAAGCGACAGCCGAGCTGCCAACTTAACTAATGACGTAATCTATCGCAGCAGCATGTAGGCACAGCGGAGAACATTTCCTGGCGCCCTGCAAAATGCTGTAATTGCACAGCACAACTTCCTGTAATGTAAGATATTCAGATATATTCCATGATTCATAAGAGGTAACTTAAAGGGCTTTGTGTACCACACCTTTAATAACCTGGCGAGCACAAAACCACCATTGTGTCGAAAATGTAATATATATAATCGTTCAATAAATGCAAGGCACAGAAATATCTTCAAGGGTTAATAAACTGACGTCTAATTTAATTTATGTTCGACCCTGACTATTATGTGTCAGAAAACTGTATCATAATGAGCCTCATTATAACACTATTTTTCATTATGAAACAGTTTCTCCCACCAATCAGAGCTCAAGAAACAGTTGTGTGACCAATTAGGAAAGAATACCTTCGCGCATGCGCTCAAAATCCGCTGTAAAAATAGGTGTTCTGTGTTAACAAGCAAAGTGAATGGTCTCTGCGTCTGGAGTGCCTTGACCCACACATGCGCTCTGTTCAGTCAGCAAAGCCAGCACGCCCTGTTCACTAACTGAATCCCACATATATTTATGAATATTTATGTTAAAACAGACAATAACGTTATAATTATCGTCGAACATAAACAGTCGTATGCAACTCGCCTATAATGGTAATTAAGACACTCGTATGGAAATTATAAAACTCGCTTACGCTCGTTTTATAAACATAACTCATGTCTTAATTATTGCCATTATAGCCTCGTTGCATAATGTACTGTTAAATTTTATGTCAAGTTAAAATTGACTGTTGTGCACAATTTTTAATAACATTTTTTTTATAAATATGAGAGAAATGTAAATTGGTCTAATGAATAAATATTCTGGCATATAACTCTACAGTCTAAACGTAAAACATTCCAATATGGCGTTCATGCGATATATCACACTCGTTCAATATATCTCTCAATCTATTTGAGCAATCAAACTGATATTCTGTATGTTGCTATAGGAATATTAAGTAAGTAATTAAGTAAGTAAGTAAGATCTTTGACTTTAAACTCCATGTGATTTTTAACTACTCCAAATGACATTTCTGGCGATCTAATTACTCGATGGCAATGAAACTTAATACATGGAATCTTTTTTCGGCGTTTAGTGTAGATTATTCAAGATGGCATCAGTTTGAATTTTTAAAACATATTTTTAATCTCTCGTATCCTATTTAAGCCATGGATGAGATTGATGGGATATTAGATAACCTTTGTCTAATCATAGTAAATTCTGTGGCTTACCTTTCGTAAATCATAAATGATGTGCTTTTGACTTTTCTAAAAATGAATTACCATGAAAGAAAGATGGCATGTCCCTGGAGGAGTATTAATCACCTATTCTGAAAGTTATACACACAGCACATTATTATGGGTGTTGGTATATATATATATATATATATATATATATATATATATATATATATAAGTACATATACATTTCTAGAAGTAATGGTGTTGGTGGAGACAAGGTGTTTGTTTAGTACATCACATGGAATATATTTTTTATGGACGGGAGAGTTTTCAATGGGGCAGACACCTTGTGGTTCCTTTAAAACGCAATAACTACGTCAGAATTTTCAATGGAAAAAATCATTGGGATGTATGAACATTGGCTAATTATTTCTACTTGTTCAGATTTGCCTTCGTAATCTTGCTCAATATATTAATTTCGGTGCATTCTCTGGAAAGTTGTGCTGCATTAAGACAAGGGTCGTCTTTTTCTATTTCCCTCAATGTGCTGTTTTGTACATTCCCATTGACCATAAAACTACCCCTCCCATTTCCAGTTTCATTGAGTTTTCAGGGCTTATTCTTAAACTAGCAGGTACCCGCGGCTTCGCCCGCGATCAAGACAATGGGGACGATGCATTATTGCTGATAATTGGTCTATTCTATTACAGCAATCGGGCTATAGGTGTGTCCATTCTAATTCTGAATATTCTGATACATACAGTATATTGATATGATCTGCAAAGTGGGAATTTTATCGAGTTGTGAACGTCTGCAGGGTTCGTTGTTACATTATGTTAACACATTTTAAAATTACGTTTATGGTTTTGCCATCTTCTGCTGAGACATAACGATTTTGTTGTCCGGATGCTCGCGAGCACGCCACATACAGTTGGCCATGGGAAAAAATTGTTTTGTCTAAATGTACACGTGCTACTGTTAAGTGTGTGTCATTGCGCTTTGTTAAAGAAATTGCGAATATTGTTTGAAGAGGGAACTGCACTCTTGCACACTGGAATGTCAAATCTAGCGGAATATGGGGAATTAAATATATTCTTACTTAAGCTATTCTGGATGTAATTTGGCCATACTAATTGATGATTTGAACGTAAACATATCCCTATTAATAGACCTATAGTTAAATATCGCTCACCTTGGCCGCTGATGTACATTATGCAGTCTCTTCCAGTGTTACATCCCAGGGATTGAAATTCTCCAAAGACCCTTTTGCCCCACATGCCTCTCTAAGTAATTAAAATTCCTGATTGTTGTTGTTTGAGTCTTCAGTTTTTTGACTGGTTTGATGCAGCCTTCCATGTATCCCTCTCCTGAGCTAATCGTTTCATTTCTACATAGCTACCACACCCTACATCCGAGGCAATCTGTTTAACCCTGGTTTACCCCTACAGTTCTAGTCTGCCACCCTCCCATCCATAACTACTGTCGACCAAACTATTATGTGTACTCGAGTTTGAAGTGTGTTTGTGAAGTAACCGATAGACCCATGTAAAATCCAATAACATCATCATTTTCGTCGTTCTATTTTACGTTAGATCATGTAGGTTTGGAATTTTAAATTTATATTTTAATATTTTTTATCACAGTTGGGACACAAGAAGTGCCTGTTTTTAAGCGTTTTTCAACCATGCATCACATTTAAGAATTATTATCTCACAATCCTGTCATCAGATCGAATCCAAATTTTAACACAACATACACTGGAATGTTGTATAACAGGTTTATTAATGTTAATTTTTTTTGTGTCCAAGAAACAAAGTTGTTATTATTTTTGTAAGGTAACTTTTCCTCGGCTGGGGATGGTTTGAAAATGTAGTTCTTGGTCGCGTTGTAATCCTTATACATCAAAACGGTATGCTGTATGATTGTGAAATACGTAAATTAATTAACTTATTGTATATCGGTTTGTATTTGTACGGAGAATTAAGACATGGTTCACCAGTTAGCCGCTCCGGTGAAAGCAGTACATCATTACCAAGATGGGCTACATCACGCGGCATGGCACGTCTCGCTCGGAAGTGATGGGCTCCATATCAGCAATGCTGTATAGCATTTCCCGGAGCGGCTAGCTGTTGAACCATGTCTTAATTCTCCGTACAAATACAAACCGATATAAAATAAGTGAATTAATTTACCTATTTCACAGTCATACAGCATAAGTTTTTGATGTATAAGGATTACAACGCAACCAAGAACTACATTTTCCAACGACCACGAGCCGAGAAAGAGTTACCTTACAAAAATAATAACAACATTCGTTCTTGAACACTCAAAATTTTGAAATTAATAAACCAGTTATACAACATTCCAATGTATATTGTGTTAAAATTCGGATTCGATCTGATTACGGGTTTGTGAGATAATAATTCTTAAATGTGACGCATGGTTGAAACACGCTTAAAAAGGGGCACTCTTTGTGTTTCAACTGCGATAAAAAATATTAAAATATAAATTAAAAATTCCAAACCTACATGAACTAACGTAAAATCGAACGTCGAAAATGATGATGTCATTGGATTTTATGAAGGTCTATTGGCTACTTCACAAACAACCTTCAAACTCGAGTGCACATAATATTTTGGTCGACAGTAAGCTTGCTATTCCTGGGTGTCATAATATGTGTCCTACCCTCCTATCTCTTCTCTTCATTAGCAGTCGCCTCTCTCCTCTCCCACTCGTCTTAATACCTCTTCATTTGTTACCCTAACTACCCTTTTGATCATCATTCTCCCTTATCACCACATTTCAAAAGCTTCAATTCTCCTCTTTTCTGCTGCACCATTAGTCCATTAGTACAACTCAGCAACTTTTCTAGGTTTAAGCCGTGCCTTGTGCGGGGATTCAATGGCCGTGAAAGACAAAACAACAACTTTATTGAAATAAGTTTGCCCAATTCCTCAGTAAGAGTAATTAAGAAACAATAATAATTAACGTGACAGCCGGTAGAATACGACACATTCGACTGTGAATCAACGTTGCAGATCATGGTTAAAAACGAAAAAGAGCAGATCAAAATTGGCAAACAAAAATATTCAGTTAAGAAAAAAAAAATTATAAAGAAAATGAAAGCATACTGTGCAAAATAGAAAGTATCTTAACATTGTAAATTCCAGTAAACTTCTGAAAGCTCGCTTACAACAACCAGCCGAAAGAGTATAAAATTAGACTCAAAATCACGATCGTATCCGAGCCCCAAAAGCAAACTCTTTATATATAAAATATATCTCATTCTACGCGTATCAATGCGAGGAGCAACGTACGTGGTTAGAGGTGGGAACCGAACCCAGCGTTTTATGGCCCTAAAACGAACGGTTTTCGAGATATTGCCAGAAAACTATCCCCGGTCTGCGAAATTTCAGCGGTTGCCATAGTAGCGTTGATCTGTTTTTCAGAGGGAACACAGTTATTTGGGAATATCTCCGAAACCGTTCATTTTAGGAACTTAAAAAGTGTGTTTCGGGGTCCCTACAGGACCTCCGAGTATTGTGTCTCGTATGTGGCGGCTTAAAATGAGCTAAATCCGAACATTTTACCGACTGTCCTTGCTCAGTGCCAAAGGGCCGAAAAAAGTCACTTACAAATAGAATTTTCATAAACCGTTTCTTATTGGGCCTCTACATACTCGGATCAACCAACATGCAAAATTTCAGCTTCCTAGGTCTAGTGGTTTGAGCCCTGCGTCGATGAGTCAATTTTGGATTGTCAATGCCAAAGGGCCGAAAAAAGTCACTTACAAATTGAATTTTCAAAAACCGTTTCTTAGTGAGCCTCTACATACTCGGATCAACCAATATGCAAAATTTCAGCTTCCTAGGTCTAGTGGTTTGAGCCCTGCGGTGATGAGTTAGTTTTGGATTATATATAAGAGATTATTGATATTGTGCCCCTATTTCTCTGAGATACCACAGGGGCCCATGGCCAAAATGAAGCCTCGTGAAATCCCGTCACATACAAGCACATACAACCACAGACATAGACTTGAGCTTTTCATAACATTAGAATGTTACTCTCAGATCATCAGGTATGGATTGGGCGGAGTTAGCTCAAAATACACGTTAATTAATGAAACTGGTAGTTCTAATGTATTGCAAATCACCAGCCATTTCAGATAAAAACGTGTCAAACAAAAGGTATCCCCGAAAGATCCCTAGCCAAAACTTGATTAGGGATACGTTATTTATTTTAAGTTAATATGAGGATTGAAAGTTACTTTAGCTCCAAATAACTGCCACTACTTTACACGTTTCATTTAAAACGAAACTTAAATTAACCTAAATAGTGTTCACAATAAGGAAGACATATTTACGAACTATTTCACCTACAAAATTAGGTCTAGCATTACGAGGTTGCATTTCAAACCAGTATAAATAGAAATTCTTAAGACCTGCACCTCGAACAATTTGTTACGGTCACTGGAGCAGCGCCTCCTGGATTCTACTCAACATCTGTTGTATCTCAAATCAGCATTTCCATATCCTAAAGCCGGTCCTTCGCATTTTGGTTGAACTCACCTTCCAGACTTGAATTGGATTTGCCATAATGACCTCCTTCCTCTCATGTTGAATTGAGTGATTCATGGTGTTGGTTCGAATCGTCTTCTCTATGGTGTGAAATTTCATTATAATTGCATCGCATCTTCTACACATGTAGTAAATAAATGCTCTGCTTTCTGATGGATTACATATTCTAGCATTGCAGTTCATAAAATAATCTTTCTCGTTCACTTCTCTCACATGCCCATCTTCATGTTTTATTCTCTGTCTCTTGTATCTGATATTATTTGAGTGATCATGCTTTCAAAGCGTCCCACAATTAATTTACGGACTACAGCAAATAATTCTTAACAATATTTGCGCTCTATCTTGTCGGTGTAGTACTTCCAGTTTCATAACATGTACTCAAACTATCCCACATTGACCTTGCACTCGACAGTTCGCAAAATTCCATAAATACACAAATATTTGCATTAAATCATTGATCGCGTATTTTTCAGCGTATTCCACACTCAATAAGAAATATATGCACTAATACTCAATTCTATGCTCCGTAGGTTCCCATGGGGTTCGATGCTCGTATCCACCCTTTCTGACATTCGACAAGTTCAGTTTTGTGCGTCGAGTAGCATTTCGGGCTTCTCCGTTCTGTAGCCACTCAGCTTCTTCCCTTTCCTATTTTCTTTGAAGTATTTCCATACAATGTAAAATGAATGTCTAGCTCTATTTATTGTATTGTCTGTTTCTTCAATTTTTATAATATTAATTTTGATAACGTGTTTCCAATGAGTTACACGGCTCGCTCGATCCTTTTACAGCTTTCACAAGTAGTTTTTTCCGTGACGTGTCTTCATAATTGTACTCGGCTTACAATCTCGGAGAATGACTCAGCGTAGCCACGTGGTCTCGCATGAAATTCATATCTTGGCGAGGTTCATGAACAAGTCAACGGGGACAATAAATAAATGTATGGAGATCAACAGATGAAGTTACCCAAGTCTGTGATGTAAACTCTGGAACAGTACTACCCTTCTGTTCAAAATTGATGATCTACTGTAGGTCATGTATGTCGCATTACGTTTGGAAGCTATTAAAATCAATGGAAATCTGTGTAAGATTTAATTCCACCTATGCAAAGGAACATGTTTATGAAACAAGTAAATTCTCTGCAGGATGATGCTGATCTCACTGAGGATATTAAGATAGAAGATTTCTCCATACCGGAGTTTGTTCCATGCATCAAAACAGAAACTCCATCTATAGCGGGTGGTAGAGATTTCCAAGAGGTAAGAAACTTAATGGATTTCTACTTGTTGCATCTTATAAAAGACATGTACTGATCGCCGTCTTCTTCCCTCCAATGCTATTTAGGGATTACAGAATTGTGTATTCAGACCGTAAAGATGACGAATAGAAGCTGTCTGGTGTTAGGTTGTGTAAGGTACGGAAAGTATAGGATGTCTAGATTGATGGTTAAGCATTATATTGTCCGTGTAGTGCTGGACTCAAACCAATGACCTCCCACTTTATATGCCGTTGGTTTACTCACTGTTGTAATGGAGGATTTCTTAATTCTCATAGGTGGAGGGTACATTATATGAAGCTAATCACGTTGTATTACAGTAGTTGCCTGTTGTGAAGTTTGCATTTTTGTGTGAAGAAGTTACAGTATCCTCATGGACGAGATTGATGGGCTATTATATAACTTTTATCTAATGACACTAAATTATGTGGCTTGCTTTTCGTTAATCATAGTGCACGTGCATTAGACTTTTTGAAAATGAGTTTCCATGACAGAAAAATGCCATTTCATTGGATGAACATTAATCACCTATACTGAAAGTAATGTATACAGCACATTATTTCTCAAATTAAAGGTATTGGTGGAGACAGGTTGTGTACAAAAGGCTATTTAGTACATGACATGGATTTATTTTCTGGACAGGAGGGCTTTCAATGGAAAAGATCAGTGGGATATATGAAAACGGCTAATTATTTCTACTTGTTCAGAGTTGCCTTCGTTATCTTGCTCAATATATTAATTTCGGTGCATTCTCTGAGCAGTTGTGCTGCATCCAGGCAAGGGTCGACTTTTTCTTTTTTCCCTCAATGTGCTGATTTTGTACATTCCTATTGACCATAAAAGTATGCCTCATTTCCATTATCATTCAGCCTTGTGGGTATATTCTTATATGTGAATTATTAATATTGTGCCCGTATATCTCCGAGACACGTCAGTGTCGAAGGCCAAAATTAACCCTCATGAAATCCGTCACAAACAAACTCATACAACCACAGACATAGACTTGAGCTATTCACAGCATGAGAATGTTACTCTTAGGGCATCAGGTAAGGAATGGGTGGTGTTAGCTCAAAATACACGTTACTTAATGGAAAGGAAAGTTCTAATGTACCGCAAATCGCTAACCCTTTGATATAAAAACGTGTCTTCAAATAATGTATTTATCAAAGATCCCTAGCCAACACTTTAATGGGGGAAAATGAAAAAAAAAGAAGTTAATTGCAAGTAGGATAACAGAGCCCCCTTAGCATCAATTAATTGCCACGTAAATACATATTTCCTTTTAGAATAAACATAGTTAAATTAACATAGTCTAAATACTAAACTCTTAACACCTGCACCTCACAGTCACTGGAGCACAGCCTCCTGGATTATACTTGACATCTGTTACGTCTCAATTCCGCATTTCCATCTTCTGAAGCCAGTTCTTCTAACTTTGGTTGGATTCACCTTCCAGGCTTGAACAGGATTTGCGAGAATTTCTGGAAATCTCCTTCTCTCTTCCTCTAATGTTGAATTTAGTTGCTCATAATATTGGTTGGCATAATCTCCTCTATAGTGCGAAATTTCATAATTTCATAGTTATAACATAGCTTCTTCACTTGTTTCAATTGTAGTATATAAATGCATTGCTTTAAATTTAGCACTGATTCTAGTAATTTAGTACTGTGATTAATCTCTATCGTGCACTTCAAATACGTGCTCCACTTCACGTTTATATCACCGTTAATTATACCTGATTTTATCGGAGTAATAGTGCTTTTAAAGCCTCTTACAATTAATTTACGCAGTGCAACAAATAATTCTGAACAATATTTGAGCTCTCTCGTGTCGGTGTAGAACTTTCCAGTTAAAATGAAATGTGTTCAAACTATCGCGCAAACTCCACAGTTCGCAAAATTCAATAAATACACAATTTTTTCCACACACATTAAAAATAATGTGCACTGTATTTCACAACTTATACTTAATTCTATACACTGAAGATTACCCTGGAGTTCGATGCTCGAATGTCTGTATCCTTCTCTCAGGCGTTCGACAAATTCAGTTGTTAGCGTAGTGTAGCATTTCCGGCTCCTACGTTCTTTAGCCAATCAGCGTAATCTTATATTATTCCGTTTTGTTCGAAGTATTTCCATGCATTTTACGGTAAATGTCTAACTCAATTTATTGTAATGTCTGTTTCTTCAATCTTTATACTATTAATATTTATCACGTTTTTCCAATGTATTCCACGGTTTGCTCGATTCTTTCACAACCTTCACAAGTAATGTTTTCGTGCCCTGTCTTCATAGTTTTACTCGGCTTACAATGTCGGAGATTGATACGGTGTTGTCTCGTGGTCTGACATAGAATTCAGATCTTCGTGCGGTTTATAAAGAAGTGAACGGGGACAATAAATATATATTGAGATCAGATGATGACGTTACCCAAGTCTTGGATGTTAACTCTGAAATCAGAACTACCATTCTGTACAATATTTATTATCTAGATTTTGTACTGTATGTCGTAATTTTGGAAGGAATTCAAAGTAATGGATACCTGTCTAAGATTTAATTCCTCCCATGCAAAGGAATGTGTTTATTAAACAAGTAATTTCTTTGCAGGATGTCAGTGATCTCATTGAGGATATTAAGACAGAAGAATTCTCCATACCAGAGTTTGTTCCATGCATCAAAACAGAAACTCCATCTTACGCGAGTGGTGGAGATTTCAAAGATGTAAGTACCTTATTGGGTTACTACTTGTCGCATCTTATAAGGGACATAATCAGATCGCCATCTTCATCTCACCAATGCTATTTAGGGATTCCAGAATTGTGTATTCACACCGTACTGGTGACAAATGTAACCTGTTTGCTATTAGGTTGTGGAAATTACGGAAAATAGAAGGCGTCCAGATTGATGATAAAGCATTATATTGTCCTACTTGTGCTTGACTCAAACCCAGGCCTCCCTCTGTGTATGCCGTTGCTCTTTTCACTTAGGCAATGGACGACATATCTTAATGCTCATAGGTGGAGGGTACATTATTTGAAGCCAGCATACCCTTTGCACAATCACGTTGTTTTAGTTGCCTGTTGTGAACTGCGTATTTTTCTATGATGAATTTGCACCAAATGATCCGATTATGCATGTTGGCTTGTCGCATTATATTTCACCTTTCTTGGCATCCCAGCCTAACGGGAAGGTTATTATTATTATTATTATTTTTAGAAAATAAATCCTTTTTCCATGCCCCGTAGTACCGTAACTCCAATAACTGCTGTTGATATATAATGCGAATTCAGTAGGCCTACTGCTTGCACTTAGAAGCATTATGTAGTGGTGAAATATATGTTAAATAGTCTGCAAATCACTCTCTCTAGAGGCGCTTACTGTAATTGGATTACTGGGAGATTTTTGAATAGGTACCTACCCCAGTCAAAAAATTTTCAGTGATTTGGTAAAATGTTATTGTGGAATATTGCTTATATGGCATATATGAGTGATTTATACATTCATTCTTAAAAGTAGAGCAGGTAAAACTATTGAGGACCAAGTCGAAGTGACATGTGCATGTATTATGTGCTGTGACTGAAATGGACCAAATGATGGGCTAGCAAGAGAAAAGGCTTTTATAGTCTTGCTGCTAGGAAATTCAAAAATAATTATTTCAAACTTAAGCCTATTACTTCCTTTGAAGTACGCAACTACACATTTTCCTTCACACTTCAATTTGTTGTTGCTTGTGTTTCATCTCTACATAGCTACCACACCCTACATCCTAGGCAATCTGTTTAATCATATTCTAACTTTGGTCTATCCCTACCTTTCATGTCCTTGACCCTACCTTCCATAACTAACTTGCTATTCCTGGTTGTCTTAGTATGTGTCCCACCAACCTATCTCTTCTTTTCATTAGCAGTTGCGAGAAACACCTTTCTTCTCCTACTCGTCATATTGCCCAAATCTATATTCGATGTCACCAGATTCTTCTATTCTAAAAATGCATTCCTAGCCTGAACCAACCTACTTTTTGTACCCTCTTTGTTTCGTCCATCACTGGTTATTTTGCTTTAGTAACAGAAGTCTGCTACTTTCTTTAGCTATTCACCTGCCTATTCGACGTCCATTGGGGCTTCTGATTTCTTTCGGGTGCGTTCCAATATTTTTGTTTTCAATTTATTCATTTTCATCATGAATCCTTTCCTCAAGACAGAATCCATACCATTTAAAAGCTCATTCAAATCCTTTGGTGTAACGGCTGAGATGACGATGTCATGAGCAAATCTAGGAGTTGTTATTATTTGTCTTTAAATCTCTTGACCTACTTTGAATGTTTCACCAATTTCCTTCATTGCTTATTCAATGTACATTCAAAAGTATGCGTGATATGTTGCGGCCTTGTCTTACACCTTTCTGAATACCAGCTTCTCTCTTATGTCCTTCGGCTTGAATAACTGTTGTCTGGTTTCTGTATAGCACTGTCCTGTACCTGTACTTTATTACACACTTCTTCAATATATCACACAACTTGCTCCAATCAATGTTGTCTAACGCCTTTTCTAAGTCTACAAATGCGATGAACGTTCTCTTATCTTTACTGATTCTTCCTCCTAAAAACTGCGGAAGACTTAGTACACCTTCCCGTGTTCCTGCGTTTCTCCTGAAGCCAAACTCTGTTTCTATCTGTGCTTCCATCTATTCTAGTCTATTCTATTCTAGTCAGGATCTCTGGAGCATGAGTGATAAAAGCTGATTGTATGGTAATCTTCACATCTGTCAGTTCCTGTTTTCTTCGGTACAGGGATGATAACAATCTTCATGAAGTCAACTCACCTGTATCATAAATCCTACACACCAAGTGAAATAAACCTGATCAGACCTTCATCACCTGCGTGACAATTCAATAGTGTATCATCTATGCCTAATAATTTGTTTCTTCTCAAATCTTCTAACGATCATTCAAATTCTGATTTACTTAACCTACAAAGGAGGGATAAATTTGATAAGTTTCAGATTTAGATGAGACTTGTATAATGCAACAAGATATTATCGAGAAAAAGAAAGTCATTTCAGTCAGTTGTACAGCTGATAAGTCCATACTCTAAGTTGATCTGTGCTGTAATGTTACATTGTTATTGATTGTGTAGAAGCGTAATATGAGAGCAAATAAATTAATAATCATTCTTGTCGCTAGGATATAACAGGAGAGACCCATGATGAAGAGAGTGATCAAAGTGGAAATCATATAAATGAGTAAGTGGACAACATAGTATGGAAAAGTGTTGTTTTTAATGTATGAAAACTAAATATGTGAAGAAGTTTTTTTTTGGCAAAATGAGTTATTCTCTTATTTTTATCGTTGAACATTTTTGTATTTGTCTGTCTGAAGTGGACATTGATATTCACTTTTTATTTGGCAGTCCCTTAACTACCTATTCTCATTCAGAGTTTCAACTGTTGGTAGTATTCAAGTATGTATGTGGTATCCAGTATGAATGTTATTGCACTTATGACTTACTAGGTGTACCGCCATGCGTAGCTTTGCCAATCAAAGAAAAAAGTGCTTATATTTTTAGTTCAATTAATGAAATGATTAATGCGCCAAAACGCCTTTGTTGAAACGAATAGCACACCACCTTTTGTGACGTGTATTTACAGATAAAGAAACATTCTCGTTCTTGTTGGAACGGAAGTCAAAAGTTTCATATATATGAAACCACGAGTCAGTAGAGATCTTGTCTGGAAACAAAGCTTTGCATATGTCACAATGTATTGGTCGCACCACGCTACTCCTTCATTTCAAGCAGATTGTGTGGGATGCCCCGAACAGCAGGTTCCATCAATTTTTCATTTCAATAAACAAATGTACAATCAGGGAATTACCCTGCAAATCCTAATCCATTTATTGACAATGATCATAATTCCTGGCACATGTTAATGCTTTTTCCTCAAATGTACAGTGAAAGTAAGGCAAGGCGCAAAATGAATAATTACATTGAATAAAAAGAATGTAAAAAATCATTTATATACAGACAATGAATCGAAATAAAGTTGGTACAATACAGTAGCATTCATGCCATTATATCAATTACTCGCTGTTTCAGTACGGTACAGAATCACTGTAGTAATACAGTATACTGAACCTTGTGTAGCAGAACTAACTAGATATGGCTTCGATTTATACACCAGCCATCCTAAAGGTGCTTTTCCCTTTCTTCTCCATTTCTACTCCAAGCAAATGTTGGGATTGTTCCTAAATTCAGATCACAGCCGCCTCCTACCCATCCCTTTTCCCCCAATTAAAGAAATACATGATTTCAGCCATCACAATGACACTGGTTATCAATGATGTACACGGGACTCGATGACCATGATGTAAACCATATTATCATTAACCATCACCAATGTATATACTCCATTGGCTACTGATCTTATCCTGCTCACCTGGGGGTGACAAGACACCTGCACACACATTCAGTGTTTATAACAATGTTTACTCTCTGTTCACCTACAAACAAAAGCCAGGTATCCTGGGAATGACGAACCCTCTGCATACACATTGTCCCTAACGATGTACATATTGAACCACTTAGTATCGCTGCCTGCTCACAGCATGGAGCGGTGATTTAGTGTGGTGCGTGTTGCCTATGTAGTCCGTGCTTTATATCGTCAAGTAGTGCAAGGTGAGAACCTTGAGAATCATCTCGGTGAGGTAAGTAGTTCGAATCCCACCTTGGGAACAAACTTTTGCCATTGTTTTAGTTGTTGTTGTTGGATCCAAGTTTAAAAAATAAGTTCAAGATTGGTTTTGGCACCGCCAAAAAGAAAGCAGCGCTTTGATGAAATAAAATTGTCAGTGCTAGGAAAGGAAGTTACCAGTGTACAAAAATATACTGTAGATAGTGGTCCGAAACTTGGGCTGAGGGATCTGTGGATTCATGATCCCGGGACCAACGTGGGTGACGTGTCTGACAAATTTGATGGAGGACTGTGGCTGTACTGGCTCAGGGCCTGGACCGAAACCTGTGTTGCGGCTGCGTGAAGAGGCGGCTGCGTTTCCTGGGTACAATATAAAGGCGAGGCACAAACTGCACAACAAAGGTTGTGAACAACAACCTGGTTTGTGTCAGCATGGAGTCAACTGCGTTGCGCAGACTTTGCACAAAACCAGCAGAGCTGGTAGATCGCAACATCGTACGCTATCAGAGCTAAAATTAGGGCATCGTTCTGCACAAAACTATCAGAATGACAGTCTGTCTCTAGTCATCATGCATACAATTAAGCCTGCAACTGCTGTGTCACTCTCCACTGACTTACTGATTCATTGCAACCCACTTCGTTCACAGACTGTACTGTCGTACACATGTCACTTAACTTCGTGGCATTCCGTGTGGGTTTGGAATGATAGTCACGAATTTTTCAGATGGAGAGGAAATTCTAGATGTTTCGTGACTTAAGCATTGTCTTGTGGTACACACATACATCATATAATATCTTAATGGAAAGAAAAACCAAAACAGATAGTTTCATAATTTAACATCTAAATTTAAAATATAGTCCGCTGATACAGGAGTCACTGATGGATGTTACCACCATAGGCTCGTATAGGACAGTGCTTCATTGTTTGTCTTTCGGCTCCACAGTCACACTGTAACCTGTTCCACTTGAGCAAAGAGTCCGCTTTAACATCAGAATTTGTTCTGATCCGGTCGAGTGTCGACCATATCTGACGAGGAAGATCAAATCCAGGTACTTAAGATGTGACAGATGGCATGTCTCGGCACTCCTGTGGACCAAAAATCTTCCAATCATGAGACCATTGCTGGACTATGTCAAAGTTATCATTGATAAGTCTCGTAGCTGTCTGCGAAGTCTGGCTAGACAAGAAGCAGGTATGTCAGCGTCAATAGGGAGATCCTGATTGTATGTTGTGGTATGCTTTGACCAGGATCTGCTGAGATGGGGCGGAGGAATGTAGCTCAGAACAGGAAGCCATTGAATAGGGGTGATTTAATGGTACCAGGTGCATGGTCTTATTGATTCCAACATCGATCTTCCCTATGTGAGGGCTGTATCACCACATAGGGGCATAATATATTCTGCTACAGATAGAATGAGGCTAATTGCAGAAGAACGAAGGGTTGAAGGATTAAAGCCCCACGTTGTTCCACATAGTTTCTGGATGATGTCGTTGCGCGATCTCAACTTAGCAGCGATCTTGAGAAGATGTTTCTTGAAGGATAAGGTTCTGTCTGAAGTAACACCCAAGTAATTGGGATGTCGATTGTGCGGCAGAAGGATGTTATCAAAGTACATCCTGAGATCCATATTAGCCATGCGATTATTCAAGTAGAAGGAACAAACTTCTGTCTTCGTCATACTAGGCTATAGTCTCCATTTGCAAAAGTAGTCCTCTAGGACACTCATGTCTGTTGTTAGTGTCATCTCATATGTTTTAACTTCTTATAGCTATTGCCCAGTCGTCTGCATATCCAAATGTCCTTAATTCCGTCCTTGGCATATCAGCTATATACAAGCTGAAAAAGGTGGAGCCAGGACAGGACCTTGTGATAATCCGTCATTCAATTCCCTTTGTGCACTAACTGTAATACCCATGACATCTCTAAACTGCCTAATACTCATCATGTTATTGACTAGATTGGTAATGTTCTTGCAGGGAATTAATCGAAGTAGTTTGTAAATCATACCTTCCCTCCAAACAGTATCGTATGCAGACTTGAGATCAATGAATGCCACTGATAGCTTATGGCAATTTTGGAATCCTGCCTCAATAAATATCGTTAGGGACAACACCTGGTCTGTACTATACCCGTATCCAGAGAGATATCGTTAGTGACATCACCTGGTCTGGACTGTACCCTTATCCAGAGAGATATCGTTAGTGACATCACCTGGTCTGGACTGTACCCTTATCCAGAGAGATATCGTTAGTGACCACCTGGTCTGGACTGTACCCTTATCCAGAGAGATATCGTTAGTGACATCACCTGGTCTGGACTGTACCCTTATCCAGAGAGATATCATTAGTGACCACCTGGTCTGGACTGTACCCTTATCCAGAGAGATATCGTTAGTGACCACCTGGTCTGGACTGTAGCCATATCCAGAGAGATATCGTTAGTGGCAACACCTGGTCCGGACTGTATCCATATCCAGAGAGATATCGTTAGTGACAACACCTTTTGTGTACTGTATCCGTATCCAGAGAGATATCCTTAGTGACAACACCTGGACTGTCCTGTGCCTGTATCCAGAGATATATCTGCCAGAATCCAACGATGGAGATGAATCGCAGCAACTTGTAGTCCCCGGCTAGAAAAACTACGAAGAAACTACTGGCAAATAAAACAGGAGGGGTACGGTTAATCATGATTGTGCTATAGGACTATACTACCGGGTTAGTTGGTTGGTAATTCATTTCAGAAGGAGAGTGAGAAACCCTTTGAACACTCGGGGGATTGGGTAGCCTGTGTGGGTAAACAAGTCCTATCTCACCTCTATAGCACAATATATCCCTATCTTCAAATTATAACTCAAAATTTTCTATAAAATGTCAGAACTACGTAAAAACGTGTTTGTTATGATTTATTCAAAATTAACAATTTACAATTAAAATAACACTATTCGTGATTAATAATAATAATAAAAGTCTGTATCTAAACCTATCAAAAATAATGCATCGATAGAGTAATCGAAACTCTTAGCAAACTCCTGCTGTTTCCTAGTTTAAGGACTAAAATAAAAATGTCTTTCAAGTAACCTAGATTCAAAAAATGAAATTAGCGATGACCTTTCGCTATTCATCATTATGTTTTTCAGTCAAGTGACTGGTCTGCCCCTACAATGAGTCTTTTCCACGTTGTTCGGTCTTGTGATGTCCTTTTGACCACTTCATAACATCGTAGGCCTGGGCTATCTATGAAAGATCTGATGAAAGTGTTCCGTGGCCTCCCGCGGGGGCTTTTTCCAGGTATTTTGCCTTCTAGTATGTCGATCATCAGGCCACCATGTCGTAATCTCTGGCCAAGCCAGGTGGATCTCCTTCTATATATCTGGCGGATCATTTGCCGTTTTCAGCCTATTTTCATTTTATGAAAAAAAATAGGCTTGTGAGATCACCTTTTGTGCGTGTGTCTGTGTGTGCGTGTGTGTGTGATTCGTGTGTATCTCCCCCTAATAACTTCTAAATCGCTGGAGCGATTTCAATGAAACTCGCTAAGATCTGACCGACCCCAAACGTGCCCTTAAAATTTAATTGTGTCTCACCAATCCAACATGGCGGCTGTGCGAAATATTTCACCAGCATTCATATCTCCGAAACTTTTACCGATATCACCCTGAAATTTTGTACGGATGACCTACAAGTTTATCTATGTAACTTTCAAAAACCTGTGAAGTACAAAACGAACATGGCGGCCAAGCGAAGAAGAAACATTTTATTATACTTTTCTCGTGATTTAACCATCTGAGCGCAGTTAAATGTAGTACAGTAAATGATTATACATATTGTAATGCACTGGCACCTAATTTAGTTCAATTGTTTACATAACTTCAAGATGGCGGCTGTGCGAAATTTTAAAATTATGTTTTTATTCTTGTGTCGTAATCATGCGATCGAAGTGAAAGTTTGAATAACGAAGCTACGCAATAATTTTCCTTTAATGGTACATAACTGTATGGCCTATACATATAACAATCCAAAATGATGAGCATCCGAAATATTTTGACGGTTCTCTATATCTACGAATCTTTCAAAGCAATCAAACTGATTTTTTTTGTTCATAGAGGCTATGAACATATGTTCACCTATAGGACTATCAGTAACCTGGTGAGCACAAATCCAACATGGCGGCGACGCGAAGTATAAATATGTAAATGGACGCCTCTCGCGATTTAACCATCTGACTGCAGTGAAACTTTGCACGTTAAATGCTTATACAAATGTTAATTCACTGGCATCTAATTTATTTCAGTTGTTGTCATAACCACAAGATGGCATCTGTGCGAAATTTTAAAATTTAGTTTTTACTTCTTGTGTCCTGATCATGCGATTGAAGTTTGAATACCACACGCATACAATAATCTTCATGTAATAGTACATAAATTAAAATCCAACCTGGCGATCATCTGAAATATTTAGACGGCTCCCAATATCTACGAATCTATCACAATAATCAAACTGACATTTTGTATGTTGATAGAGGCAATTAACATGAGTAGGATATATGAAAATAGGCTGTATAGTTCTTCACGGAACTAATTGTTGCGTTATTCTATCCAACACCGTTATGTTGGTCATTTTCTCTACCCAGCTGATCTTTTCCATTCGGCGCCAACACCACGTCTCAAACGCTTCTAGTCATTTAATGTCACCTCTATTCATTGTCCAGGACTCACTGCAGTATATTGCAACTGGCCATATGTAGGTCTTAACCAGTTGTTATCTAAGGCTGAGGGACATCGAGCGTTGACAAATTTCAGAATGCTTTTCGCGGAATGCCTGCTTGGCCATGTATATACGGCTCCTAATTTCAACTTCATATCGTAGGTCTTCTGTGAAGATCTGACCAAGGTATTTAAATCGACTGACCTGTTGTCCTGGTTCCTTATTTATGGTTATATTCAGTTGGTGTTGATGCTTACTTATCACCAGAATCTTGATCTTCTGAAATTTGATTTTCATTCCGTATTCTGTAGCTCTATCATTTAAACATTGCAACATGTTTGTTAATGTATGCGGATTTACTGCAAGTAATGACAGATCATCAGCAAATTTAATATTCTGGATACGTCTTCCACCAACTTTCACTCCCATATTAGACCCTTTAAAAGACCACTTTGTTATAGCTTCAGCGAAGGCATTGAACAGTCCAGGGGACAGCAAACAACCTTGTCTCACACCTTTGCGGATCTTAGCGGGTTCTGATACGTCATTTCAAAGCCGAACAACAGCAGTTTGATTTATACTCAGATCAAATATTAATTTGATTTATCGATGGGGACATCCTATTTGATTCAGAAGAGGAAATAGCTTTTGTCAGCAGACTTTATCAAAGTCGACAAAACACACGTAAAGGTTTCTGTTTACGCTTAACATCTTTTCTCCAAGACATAGCAAGGACCCAATAGCATCACGTGTAGGCATATTCTTTCCAAAACCAAATTGAGAGTTGTCTAGATACTGTTCGATGTATATTTTCATCCTTTTCCTCAAAATCTGCAGAAGTATATTTGATGCATGGGGGATGAGACTAATGGTCCGGTAGTCAATACATTCAACTCGTACAGACTTCTTTGGAATTGGAATGATGACGCTGGTGTAAAACTCCCGAGGCCATTTACCTTCTTCGAAGATTCTTACTACCAATTTCAATATACGTTGAAGTGTACTATCCCCACTATTCTTGATTAGTTCAGCAGGAACATTGTCAATACCTGGCGTTTTACCCATGAATATTGATTTTAGAGCTTCATTGAACTCTGATCTAATAATTCTATCTTCTGCAATTGACCTGTCTTCCTCGCCAAGTGTTGGCAAAACGAATGGAATTGGTTCTGCGTATAGATCTTCAACATACATCCTCCAGTGTTCCTTCTTGTAATTCAGTTCTGATATAGGATTCCCATGTGTATCACGGAACTGTCTAATGCGGAATCCTTTTTGTTTCTTAGTTGTTTCCCTGATCTTTTGGTAGGCTTAATCTGTTCTTCGTTGTTTTTGCAGAAATTCGATTTCTTCGCATTTTGACTGCCACTACTCCACTTTCTTCTCCCGACAGAGTCGATCATTCTAGTTCTTTAGCATTCGATAGTTATTTCTGCCTACTTCTGAAGAGTCGTTTTAAAATTTTCTTCTTTCGTCCATCTTTAAGAGAATGTCCTGTGTGATCCATGGTTTGCGATTCACTCTTCCCACAAATCCCACATAGTCTTCAGCAGCCTTTTCGATGGCGAATTTGGCTATTGACCATAAATGATCAACAGTTTGTTAGTTGCTTGCATATGATGATATGAGGTCATCAGTGGCTTCCTGATATTGCTTTTCAGTTCGCTTGCTTTTACATGGTTCAAGATTCCTCTTCTTTGTTGGTTTTCCCTGAATCTTGCGTTTAAATTTCAGTGCCGTACTCATTACTAGTAGAGAATGATCAGAACAGATGTCAGCGCCCGGATATGCCATGGATTT
The DNA here is from genome assembly GCA_946902985.2 of Meconema thalassinum. NCBI lineage: Eukaryota > Metazoa > Arthropoda > Insecta > Orthoptera > Tettigoniidae > Meconema > Meconema thalassinum. Next base: position 212,603,386 of record OX336398.1, read on the forward strand.
GTTCACTTGATTTCTGTATCTTTCCATGACAAGAATATAGTCAATCTGGTAACGTTGATCATCACCTGTTTTTTTTTTTCAAGTATATCTCCGCCTCTTTGGTGAGGTAAACCAAGTGTTAGTTATAACGAACCTCTGTTGTTTACAGAATTCGAGAAGACGTTGACCACGTGAATTTCTTCTAACAAGGCCATACCCTCCTACTGCAAATCCTTCTTTTCCGTCACCAATCACTGCATACCAGTCTCCCATTATAATAATAGTCTCGCTAGCCTTTGTCTTACGCAGTAATTCTTTCAGCTTCTCATATATTTCTTCAACCTCGTCATCATCACTGCTGGACTTAGGCATATATACCTGCACCACAACTAAATTTACGGGTGTTGCCAGAAAACGTGCTATGATAATTCTGTTTCCTATAGCTTCCACATCCAGTAGGGCTCTTGAAGAGTTAACATTTAGTACCAAACCTACACCGCCTAGACCATTCTCACTTCCGGAGTGCAAGACTTTGAAGTCTCCGCTTACGAGCTCTCCTTCTTCTCTCCAAAGTGTTTCAACTAATCCTAAAATATCTAATTTATGTCGGTCTATTTCTCTTTTCAAGTTCTCTAGTTTCGCAGCTTGTAACATAGTTCGAACATTCCATGTTCCAATTTTAAAATAGGGATTTCTCCTGATAACGACCTGAGAGGCCCCATTTCCTCTCCTGCTGGGCCCGGCATCATTCCTTTGAGGTGTGATCTCGCAGTTGCCAACTTCACTAACATTTGTCTTTGTTCACATCATTGGTTTTCTTGGGATACACATAACGGTCTTTAATGGAGTGGTTTCCCATTGCCTTCTCCGTTCTTATGCTGTTCACCAAATCCTGCTGGTTTATCCACCTTTAGGAGCGATTTCTCACTCCGAGGACAAACGAGTGCCCTGACCCTAACTGCAATTTGCGAAAGAGGGGAGCCACTTATACCGGCGGCTACTTGGTCCCCTTTTAGTCGCCTTTTACGATAGGCAGGGAATACCGTGGGTCTATTCTACAGCCCCAACCCACAGAGGGACTTTCGCTATTATACTAACAGTATTGAACTCTATAAAAGTCTCCTTATATTTGATTAATCCCTCTTCTATGAAATAACTGAATATTCGGTCTATAATTAATATTTCTAGAAGTATTTACATATCACGCACGTTCTCTGCTCAACTACTATTTCTACTTCGAAACCTGCCAGTAACCTTGGTATAGATCGTTACTGTTTGTCAAGATAAGAACTAATGATTTGTTCAATAAAGCCTAGATCACGATAATGTCAACTCTAGTGCTCTCTTTCCAATAGATTACTAATAAGGATAAACTTCTTCCCCCTTTAAATAACAATTATCATTGCTTCAACTTGCTCTGATACAAATGAGCCATCAATAATCCAGATCTGAGCATCTTTTATTACCATACAACTATAACAGCTGATCTCAAATAGACACCTATCTCACTTTATTACAAGTGACTATCTCTTCCAACACATAAAATCTCTTCCACCCTGCCTTGTACAAATATGAACTACATTATTTCGTCATGTGTCAACAATTATCACTAACTTTCATATCGTGAAACAATGTCAAACTCGCGTATTGCCACATTCGCTTCGTATGCAAACCTCTGCCATAATATTCTGGAATACCATCCGTTAATTTTGAAATACACGATGAATTCAACTGCGTTTCAACACTTATCAACAACTTTACGTTAAATCTCAGCCTTCAATATTTAAATATGCTCACACTGATCTCCACCATGAATATTAAATTAATTACTGATCTCTTAAATCTTTTCCAAAATGTAATTCAATTCTTGTTTTGAAATGCGACAAATGCACTCCACAATTCTTACTGTTCACTCATTATTTCTCAATAATATTTCCGTTTGAGCATTATAAAAGGGTTAATTCGTAGTAGAAACCTATCAAAGAAAACTATAAGGTCCTCTACGATATTTCTTATCACCATTACTTTCAATTTATTTGTGTAACAGAATACCTGTCCTCCGCTTTGAGTCATATCAACTTCGAAAATCGAAAAAATGAAAATGATCAAGAAAAGATCATCTCATCTATCCTAATAAGTCGATGAATAAATAATAGAATTTGCGTATTAAAAAAATGTCAGGTATTAAAATAAAATTGCAAATCCCCAAAATCCCAAATATTCAAAAATACGGTCAGCGACCTAAATATATAAATTCCTCAATATCTTATATTCAGAAATACGAAAATCCAAGATTATCAAACTCAAATATGCAATTAAGCTAATTTTCAAATCGAAGATAAAATTTAAAATACTCGACCACGCAGATAATGAAATTCCTACAGCCAGATATCGAATATGTTATTCAAAACAATTAAAAATATCTTCAATCTACAAAAATACTACTTGCTAGATTCATTTCTACCTGGTGCCGACTTAAAATTGTGTAGAGGAAATCGGTCTTGGTCTTAGCTGGATAATAATGCCGCAATAGCATTACCCTTCCTGCCTCGTCCTGGATCGGCTCTGTCGTACCTGGAAAATCGGCTGGCATCTTCATGATGAAACCTACGACTGTTGTCGATTGTTTTGCCTCGTTCTGGATCATTCCCTCGGTTTGATTCCGATCTCCGGTCTTCCCTCGTCTTCTTAGACAATTTCCTGACATCCTCTTGTAGGACGTCATTGTAGTAGCATTTTTAATAGTTATCATTTTGATTTTTGATCTGTTGAATTTTTAAAGTGCTGTCGAAAACCATCCTCTTATCTGCTTCATTTAGTTAACTTCAAATATCTTCAGCATCTCGCACGTTACGTTTCCTCCATGTATTTAGTAAGCCATCTCTTCCACTTAAATAATATTCGAAATCGTCCCTCCCATTTTCAGCATAATATTCATTATGATGAATTTTGGAATATTTAATGTGGCGCAATATTTCTCTCAGTTCTCGCTTCATAATGTGTATTATGCTATCGTCACCTTCTATCACACTAAGAAATACGGTGTCCGTAGAATGATAATTTGCAATAATTCACAGTTATAATTTTGCAAATTTATTATTCAATATCACTGAAATATATTGTCAATGTTTCTTATATCGTTATTTTATAACCTCACAATTCGTTGGAATTCAATTAATAGTTGTTGAAATATTGTCGCGGGTTGAATATTTTCTAAGTCCTTAAAAGATCACCATGTGTGTGTTACACGAGTGCGGCCCTCAGTCTATTCTCCACCCAGATTACTGTGTCACTTCCCGATAACCGAACTTGTTATCACTCGCACTAAACGTTGGACACCTCTAAAATACGTCTTGCTCCTTCGAGTGTCAGACAATAAGAGTCTCGAGCCCTCTTGGCGGGTACCCTTTATACAAGTCACAGATAGCCTCTTCTTTCAAAAACAGCGCGAATACTTGGGGGAATCCTCGAAATATCTAGTTTCCGCTTCTCTGAGACTTCTTAGTTAAAAACCAAAATACCGATAATTCTTGAAAAATATATTACATTTTATAAGCCTTTAGAATGTCTTCTCTAATGCTTTCTATTGCTTTCAGTGACGCGTGATTTCCCTACCCCTCTTCTATTCTCGCGCGCAGGTTGTTTATTTGACACATTGGAAGCTTCATTCCCTGAACTGTCTCAAATGCAATTCTTAACAATAAAATTCGAGTACAGTACAGCTGCGATGCGTTCGAAATCCCGCTTGCTCAATGGGTATCTCCACAAGCAATCTTGGAGAAATTCCCTTCAGGAGGAGTCGTTCCTCAAATTTGTAGCAAACACTCAATAGAGAAATTGGTCGGTAACTCTCTGGGTTATTATTTGGTTTCCCAGGTTTAAAAATAGCGATGATTTTTGTTTGCTTTATCAAGTGAGGAATCTTACCAATCTGCTGGATATTGGTAGGATACTTACAGAGCCATAATCATGCATTTCTACCGCAGTTCACAAGAAATTCGGGATGTAGTTCCGGTGGTAATACCGTACTCTTCTGTAAAATTCTGATTCTATTTTGGTGCGCTAACGGATCTCCGGCCGAGGACTACTCGAGAGGGTGTCAACATCACACATTTTACAATGGTAACATGTCAAAAAAAAGTTTGGGCTTTTCAGTCGGTCAACACGAATGTACCCAAAAAGAGCTGGGTTATGCCCAAATCCTGAAATAAATTACATGAGATTAATAAATACACTAGGATGACCAGTTTCGATCGTCAAGCGATCATCATCAGATCCATTACACTTGAGCTATAACATCTATGTTTGAGAATAACAGGTGAAAAATATTTACAATATGTACAGTTATTTAGTTGCAGTATTGGTAATGCAACTGTCGGTGTATGCTAATTGTAGTATATCTAATGTTAGGTGAAATGCTAAAATGGTGATAAAAATCTTGAATTTGGCTGTTTGGGGTGATTATATGGTTATACAAAATCAACTATGGTTATACTGTAATAATACAGGCTGATACTTATCCGGTTTGTCTTCCTGACTAGAACATCGAGCAGTTTCGTGTTCACTCTGGCACCAGTTTTGGTCGACTAACCCGGGTGTTAACTGGACGAAACTGGTTTTTCCCTTTCTCACCCCTTTTGTTCCTATGTGGTTCCTGAGGTCTGTGCAATGTTTATTTGTATGACGTTGCCAAGTCTAGATAGGAATGTATGCTATTGAATACAGGAGGATCTGCAACTATTAACGACCGTGGAGCTGTCTTCGCCACGCGTGGACTAAAAAGCCATTCAACTAAGCGGTACACGGTCTATTGAAGACGTCCTGGCACCTTTAATACTGCCGCGCATACCGGCCTAGGTTTATTACAGAAAAACGTACATAGTACACCTGATCCAGATAACATTTACCTATAACCACCACTATTCCCTCCCCCCTTAGCTTGACTGTATCGCTATGTTGTGTCTTGTTTCCGACAGGGTGTGTTTTTTATTAGGGTGAAAAGGGGTGAACTCTCCATAAAATTGTGTTCATTTAGATTGTTGGGATTGTTTCGTTTGGCTAGGTGAATCTCGATTGCTTCCTTTATGTCGAGAGCTCTGCCTTTCGATTCGTGATGAATTATTTTTAGGTCAGTCTCGATTTTAGTAAAGCTGTGCCCCGTGTCACACATATGTTCGCATACGGCTGAATGTGTTCCGTATCTTATCGTATTCCTATGTTCATTATAACGTGTATCTACTCGTCTTCCACTCTGTCCAATGTAATTAGCTTGACAACCAGTGTCTCGGCATGTAATAGAATTTACCCCTGACTTTGAATACGGGTCTTGTTTATTGAGATTATTATTTTGCAGGTGCCTCCCGGTCGTATTGTTCGTTGTGAATGCTATTTTTATGCCTTGCTTTTTGAAAAGATTAGTGATTTTTTATGTGTTCTTATTGACATAGTCGAAGAGCGCAAACTTTTTCTCATTACTGTCTGGTTTGGGAATCGTTTTATCTTCATTTTTATGTTTGGCTATAATTTGGACTTTTTTTCTTGGCGGGAAATTGTTTTCCTTTGCTATTTGCTTAATGGTTGTTATTTCCTTATTATAGTTGTCTTTTGACATGGGTATGTTTAAAGCCCTGTGCACCATTGAGTTGAACCCCGCCAATTTGTGCGTACTGGGGTGATTAGACTGATTATCGATTGTATGCGAGGTTTGTGTGGCTTTTTGGAATATGGAATATGACAGTTCGTTATCTTTACGTTCAATAGTTATGTCGACATAATTTATTTTTCGGTCTGTTTCGGATTCCTTAGTGAATTTCATTGAGTGGTGTAGGCTATTAATGGGTTGGAGAATTGTTTATTCGCTTGTTAGTTCAGTATCGTAGATGCAGATTACATCATCTACGTATCCTTTCCATATTACTATTCCCCTTGTTGAAGTCTTTCCTAGGAACTCATTTTCTAGTGCATTAATGAAGATGTCAGTGATTAGTCTGCTTAGTGGTGACCCCATCGCTAAGCCTTCTGTTTGTGTGTACATTTTATTGTCGAATTGAAACACGTTTTGGCTGAGAACGACCCTTAGTAATCTCACAATCTGTTCAGTTTCTAATGCCGAATTGTTGGATTTTAAAATGTTTTCGATAGTGTTTTAATAGGAATGTTGGTGTACATGTTAGTTACATCGAAAGATACAAGCCTCAAGCTAGGCTTCACTTGTAGGGCGTTCAATGCTGTAACTAATTCCGTTGTGTTCTTTACAGAGTTTATGTCGTTGGAAAGGCGATGTTTTAAGATTTTTAGCAACTCTTTGCTGATTTTGTAATTAGGAGCCTTCCTACAATTGACTATTGGTCTCATTGGGCACTATTTTTTTTAAATTTTAGGTTGTCCCCTCAATGACGGTATTTTCGGGTTCATGTTTATTAGTTTTGATTTTTCAGCTTTGGTCAATATGTATTCTGTTTCTTTTAATGCACTTTTTATTTGTTTTTGGAATTTCTTTGTGGTGTCTTTTGCTAATTCCTTGATTTCGTTGTTGTTTAGGAATTCGACTGTTTTTTCAATGTATTCTGTTTTGTTCAAAATTACTGTGGTATTTCCCTTATCTGCTTTTGTGATGATTAACTCATGTTCCTTTATTTTTTGTTTCAGTGACTTTATTTCTTTTTGTGGTTTGTTGTTTTGAATGTTATTGCTTTCGCCCTCTCGTTTGAGGATTCTTTTGGCTTCGTTGGTGGCAAGGTTTTTGGTTAATTCCCTGTCTTCTGCTGGGAGCTTGTGACTGGCTATCTCGATATCTGTGATTAACTGTTTTATATTATGGTTCGAGTGTTTGTCTGTGCAGTTGTATTTCAAACCGTTGTCTAACATATTCATTTCATCTTGAGAAAAGGTTACGTTCGTTCTGTTGTTTACCCTGCTGTGGAAATTGAATTCATTGATATTCGAGTGTTGTTCATTAGATTGATTGTTCTGTGTTTCTCCTAGTTTTCTTAGTTAATATTCTAGCGTTTCGTGCTTCCTCGTTGCTCTGATTTTGATGGTGTCATGTAGGTGCTCGGTAAAACTGTCCAATTGGGATGAGTGCCAGAAGTTACTTAGTTGCAATTGAATATCGTATAGTTGTTGGTTGATTTTTTTGCTTTCTTATGTATGCAAATCTTAGTTCGTTTTTTATCCAAAGTGCTTTGGCTTGTTTAGTTGAAATGATTGAGGCTGGTGTAACCGGTACGGTTTTAATTGGTACGTATTTAGGGGTGAGATTTAGTTCTATACATTTTTTCTTGAACCAAATTGACTTGTCTATGTTCATGACTTCAAGCCCGAGTGTTTTGAACCTCTTGGCTTCACTATTTGCCTGACTAGCCGTGAACATTGTGAGGTTTGAAGCCATTTTTCAGTGCTGCCTAAGTAAACAAAAGTTTGGTGCTTTTCAGTCGGTCAACACGAATGTACCCAAAAAGAGCTGGGTTATGCCCTAATCCTGAAATAAATTACATGAGATTAATATATACACTAGGATGACCAGTTTCGATCGTCAAGCGATCATCATCAGATTCTTCACACTTAGGCTGTAACATCTATGTTTGAGAATAACAGGTGAGAAATATTTAAAATATATACAGTTATTTAGTTGCAGTATTGGTAATGCAACTGTTGGTGTATGCTAATTGTAGTATATCTAATGTTAGGTGAAATGCTAAAATGGTGATAAAAATCTGGAGTTTGTCTGTTTGGGGGTGATTATCTGGTTATACAAAATCAACTATGGTTATACTGTAATAATACAGGCTGATACTTATCCGGTTTGTCTTCCTGACTAGAACTTCGAGCAGTTTCGTGTTCACTCTGGCACCAGTTTTGGTCGACTAACCCAGGTGTTAACTGGACGAAACTGGTTTTTCCCTTTCTCCCCCCTTTTGTTCCTATGTGGTTTCTGAGGTCAGTGCAATGTTTTTTTTTGTGCGACGTTGCCAAGTATAGATAAGAATGTATGTTATTGAATACTGGAAGATCGACAACTATTTAAGACCGTGGAACTGTCTTCGCCACGCGTGGATTAAAAAGCCATTCAACAAAGCGGTACACGACCTGTTGAAGACGTCCTGGCACCATGAAATACTGCCGCGCATACCGGCCTAGGTTTATTGCAGAAAAAAGTACATAGTACACCTGATCCTGATAACATTTACCTATAACCACCGCTATCCCCCCCCCTTAGCTTAGCTGTATCGCTAAGTTGTGTCTTGTTTCCGACAGGGTGTGTTTTTTAGTAGAGTGGAAAGGGGCAAACTCTCCATAAAAGTGTGTTCATTTAGATTGTTGGGATTGTCTCGTTTGGCTAGGTGAATCTCGATTGCTTCCTTTATGTCGAGAGTTCGTATCTGTACTCAAACTAACCGTCGGTTGTCCGTTAGTCACTGCTTGATTGGCTTTAACGTCACGCTGTTCCATGATTGGTCCGAGCCCCAGCCAGTCAACGTTCCATGTATTGCTAAACCTAAACCTGTCTTCGAGATTGAAATGGTTGAGATGTTTCACTATCTATATTGCCTCTTTAATTATCCTATTTTGATATTTAGGAATATTAGCAACAGTTTCAGCCTTACCAAATTCTATGACGTGTCTCGTGACGTCAGCATGTTCAATTAATGCAGATCTGTAGTTTATTTGTTTTGTATCTCGAATGTGCTCTGATATCCTAATGGAAATGCGTCTTTTTGTTTCCCCTTAGTATATCTCTCCCCAGGAACACGGCACTTTATGAAATCCTGCGCCCTGGTTTGGCTGCTTTATCTCGGCGTATGTACGCATTTCTTGCTTCAGCTTGTTTATTTGTTGCTTAATTGCTTTCACGTTGTGTTTCCTTAGTAACCTGTCGATTCTTTCTGTCACCCCCTGTACATACGGCAGAAAGGATTTGTTATTATAATGTCACTGGTTATACGCCCCTTTTAACAACTGTGGCTTTTAGAGACGCCGAGGTGCCGGGATTGTTCCCCGAAGGTATCTTTAACGTGCCAGTAAATCTACTGACGCGGCTTCCTGGTATGAGTGCACCTTCAATGCCAACTGACTGCGCCAGGATTCGATCCTGAAACCTTGTGCCCAGGAAGCGAGAACGTAACCGCTGAGCCACGCAGCCAGCCTAGAAAGGATTTATAGTGGGGCCGATCTTCGATCTATTCAGCAGTTCTTCGACTTTGTTCTGTATTCCGTATGGGTCTATTTATCTGTCCTTTGCTGTATCCAATAGCTAGGAACGTATTCCAAACTCATATTTTCTCTTTATTTACTGTGTCCTCATCGCAAATGCTGTTGGCTCTGATGAGGAGTGATCTAGGTACCATTTCCTTTTGCGACGGTGGGTGGCTTGAATTTTCATGTAGGTACCGATCTGTATGAGTGCCTTTCCTATAGACCATGTGTACGAGCCTGTTGTCTGTTCGTTTATAGAGCAGAGCGTCTACGAAGGCCAGCGGATTCTTTTCTTCTACTACCTATTCTGAAGTTGATTCCCAGTTGTCTAGACCACATGATATCTAGGAAGTCCTGGAGTGTGTTGCGTCCAAGTTTCCATATCAAAAAGACGTCGCCTACGTATCTGAAGCAGCACTCAGGCTTCAATGGGCTCTATTTTTCAGCTTCTGCCTCTAAATTATTATGAAAACGTTGGCAAATAATGAAGAGTGGGGATCCCATGGTTGCTCCCTCCATATGTTGAATCATCTGTCCATTGAGGGCGAAGACTGTGGTGTTAACTCAGTATTCACCAATTTAGTCCGTTGAACCTCCTGTGGCTCTAAGATTTTACCTGATTATCTGTGTGGCGTCAGGTACTGGAACGCTGGAAAATAAGGACTCTGCATCAAGGCTTGCCAGTAGATCGCGGTCACTCAGCTTTATACTCGCTATGCTCGTATATAAGAAGTATTGCGTATTTATGACGTGAGAGGCTAAAGGGAATAATGTATGCAGGACCTGATTGAAATATTTAGCAAGAGCGTGAGTTTGGGTTGCTACGACGCTAACTATGGGTCTCAGAGGTACATTGGTATTGTGTAAGACCGTAGAACGTGGGATTTCTTGAGTGGCGATGTTCTAAGGATTTCTGTTTCTCTTCTTGAATAGATGACTCATTTATTAACTGCGGCGTCGTCTGCGCTGTGTTCCTTATGGGGTTCATCTGGATCACCTCGTAAGCCAAGTCTGAGCTACGAGCCTGGCATGTTTGATGACTTGAGAGATCTGTGCTCTAATTTTATCTGCTTCGAAGGCAAGATGATACAGAGAAAATTTTACCCCGCTAGTAAATCTTCCATAGCAAGACGTCTCGGCCTGATGGCGAAATTAAGTGCATTGCTTCGGATGTAGAATGTTGTAGCTTTGTAAAGATGAATAAATTGATAACATCAAGATTAGGAGACCTGAAGTGTCTAACGACTGGTGACTAAAACAACAACAACAACAACGGTAATGTACACTTGTCACTCATCAATTTAGCCGTCTCTGTGAAATCTCACCGTATTATTCGCAAGAATAAACTCAATTTCTTGAACATTGGAGAAGATCAAGCAGTGATACATTGGGAGGGGCATAAGCAACGTGTCCTTTATGGCACCCGGCATGTAAGACATTTAACGACTTTTGGTTGGAAGATTATGGTGTCTAAGATACGCTCCCAATACACTCATACTGTCAGAGCTATGAATCCAAAATCTCCGAAAAGTCACACCTGTAAAATATACATATAATGGCTCCGGTGGCGTAGTCAGTAGCATGCTGAACTGCTATGCCCAAGATCACGGCTTCAAATCAGGACAAAGTCGCCGGATTTTAAAGAGCATTAAAATCCTTCAGCATGCATTCCTTCTGGGAGGAAGGAAAGCCGGCGGGCCCATGTCAGATTTATGACATGTAAAACAATCTACCACTACAATTAGTAGTTTGTATCCAAACTTGTAGGTTTATTTCGCTGGTTAGCAACACTCTATCAAGTTCCATTGTTCGCCTGTATGTGTCAGTGACATTAGCATCTGCTAGCCAAAGTTGGAGCTACTTGAAATTGAACTAGCGGGGAGCCTATGGGAGTTCATATGAAAATCCTGCTATGGCCATTGACTGCAAAACTTTTATCATCATAATATACAGGTAATTTTATAATGCTCTGACTTTATGTACAACATAATATTGATGAGTGGAAACGCCCTCATTTACCGGTACTTCTTGAAGACAAGATGTACTGGTATTGGTACTGGTATTAAAAGAAGTTCCTCCAATTACATTAACTCCACTTAGCTCTCTAGGTCTTAATAGTATTAATCTACTTCCGTGATAATGTATTGCACTGTTAACTGTTAGTACTACTGATTTCAGTCTGATATGTCCAGATACGTCAGATCCTACTGGAAGAAAAATGTACGCATATGGTAGTAGAGGGAGACAATTTAGTAAAACAGCATCTAGAAGAAAATTTTCCATCACACAAGAATGGACGCCAAACATTCCTAGTCATACTGGAGAAATGATGTACGAATGTAGCGTATGTGAATCCAAGTTTGTTCGGAGAGGACAATTGAGGAGACACATGCTCGTCCATAGCGGTGAGACGTCCTTTTCATGTAGCGTATGTGAATTCAAGTTTAAGCAGAGAGGAACTTGAAACAGACACATGCTAGTTCATAGCGGCAAGAAGCCCTTCATATGTAGCGTATGTGAATCCAAGTTTAACCAGAGAGGATCCTTAAAGACACACATGCTAGTTCATAGCGGCGAGAAGCCCTTTGCATGCAGCGTATGTGCATCCAAGTTTACCAGAAAAGGACATTTAAAGACACACATGCTCATCCATAGCGGCGAGAAGTCCTTTACATGTAGCGTATGTGAATCCAAGTTTAACCAGAGAGGAAGCTTAATGACACACATGCTAGTTCATAGCGGCGAGAAGCCTTTCGCATGCAGCGTATGTGAATCCAAGTTTAACCGAAAAGGAAATTTGAAATCACACATGCTCGTTCATAGCGGAGGCACATTGAGGACATATGAAAAGGCTCATTGTAGTTTATAGCGGTGGGAAGCTGTAATCATTTAGCGTATGTTAATAAAACGTTACGTGCAGAAGATATTTGAAGAGAGACATGCTTATTCATAGCGACTCATGTTCCGCATGTGAATCCAAATTTACCCTAAGTGACAGATTTAACACTTTCTTATCCTTAGCAGCGATAAGCCATATTCATGTGGTGTATGCAATGGCAAATATACAAAAGGAGGATATTTGAAGAGACACATATTAATCCATAGCTCTTAGAAGCCAAATCCATGTTTACCCAAAGAGGACATTTCAAGACACACATGCTCGTCCAGCGCAAGATTCTATATTAATGTAGCGTGTGTGAATCCAAGCTAATTTTTGATGTCATTTGAATTCACACATGCGAATCCATAGGGGAGCGATGCCATATTCATGTATCGAATGCAAAGGCATTTTTACATAGTGGGAAAATTTAAACTTGGTCATGCCTATCCATAGCCGCTTGGAGCTATATATATGTAATTTGCGAAGAAAAATTTAAACAAAGAGGATCTTTGAAGATTCACATGTTAATCCATAGGGGTTAGTTCGGGAGTAAGGTACTGTTTGGAAAGCAAATTTGCTCTCAAGCAACATTTAAAGACATACTTCCTTAACAATAGAGCCGAGAGACCATTGTTATGTTGTAAACGAAAAGTCAATTAACCTAACAGTATATGAGAACAGTTAATCACATCCTAATTGATGGTGGCAAGAAGCGATATTCCCGAAGTATTTGCGAAACAACTCAGCTCTGAGGGCACACGTTCTAATCAATAGAGGGTGGAGACCATTGCCATGTAGCAATTGCAAATATTTGATCAATCACATATTAATTCATTACGGCAAGTTCGTACTTTTCATTTGTAGTTGTTGCTGTTTGCGTCTTCAGTCTTTTCACTGGTCTAATCCATCCCTCTGTACCTTTATGTCCTGAGTAAATGGTTTCATCACTAAAGTCTTTATTCTAGGCAATCTTTTTAAAATATTCTAACTTTGGATTATCCCTATAATTGTTATCGTTTTCACCTCCTTCCTTAATATAGAACTAATATGTGTCCTGCAAACTTATCTCGCCTCAGTGTTGGTTATCTCCAGAAATATTTCCCCTTTGCTACACATTCAAATACCTCTCAATTTGTTGCCCTGATAGCCTTCTGATACTCTGTCAAACTACATTTCGAGTGCTCTTATTCTCCGCTTTTATGCTGCTTCAACTGTCCTGCTTTTACTTCCTTAGCGTGCCACACTCCAGAAAAATTTCAAAAAGACCTCTTAATACCTATACCTATTTGATATAAAACGTATTTATTCTTCATAAATGCCGTCCATGCTTGAGTCAACCTAACTGCAATATGCTCTTTGGTTCGTCCATGACTGTTTATTTTGCTTCTTAATTAGTAAAAGTCTCCTACTTCATTTTTCTTTTCACTTACTAATGTCAATGTAGGTTTCTGATGTCTTGTGGCTGCATTCCCTGATTATGGATTACATACATTGATTTTCATCATGGACAGGCGTTCACATGCGAGGCAACATGGGCACAGTGTGAGCACGCGTCTCAGGGCATCCTGGGTTATGTCGGCAAGGATTCAAGGAAAATGTACATAACAACACAACACTCTGTAAGGAAACATTATTTATATACTTTACATATTTATTCACAAAAGGCAATGTTTATCAGCAACAAACGGGATATTATGCACTTCATTGCGATGAAAATTATTCTGCGACGGCAAAACAAATAGTGTTTTGTGCATCTCGAAATTCGAATATTCATAATTGTTATCTCCTTAAGAGTCCGTTTGTTATTACTATGGTCGACGAATACAATTTAATAATTTTAATCTATACAGAAGAAAATGCTAATCTTATATATAAAAGTGAAAGTCTGTATGTATGTATGTATGTATGTATGTATGTGGGTGGGTGGGTCTGTTCCGTATACAAATCTACACCGTTCCACCAATCTGAACCAAATTTTGCACACATATAGATTAGGACCCAGAAGGAACCGCTGGCTACATGAATTTTCGATAGTCTTTCTCATTCTTCTGATGTCAGCCCTTTTGCACTCAAGCACAGGCTAATCAAATCATAAAATATACTCATGAAGGAATGGCAAGGCAGATAGTTTCCATGGCAACATAGCTCAAGTCGAGACACGGCCGTCTGGATGCCAGTTGCGCTCTGCACTACCGGTATAGAAAATGAGCATCTTTTCTTGAAATCCCGTTAGTTACCTACTCACACAGCACTGTCAACCGAGTTTAGCATAACAAAGACTTGACACTATCTTCTACTATATATTTGTCAAATACCACTCACTCACTCACTCACTCATTCATTCATCACGAAATCTCAGAAACCACCGAACGGATTGGAATGAAATTTGGTATGCTGCTTTCCCAAGGGCCGCAAATGCCCACTAAGAGAGGATTTGTGGATATTCAGGTTCTAAAGGGGTGTTAAGGGGGTAGACCTGCATTTCATTGAATAGCAATTTCTCCCGATTGGTTTCATTGGGGGATGTGATACTCGGCACATAAACTCATCATTAAAAATAAGAAGACACGAGTCTGAGGGTTTTTCGATGTGGCGTATATTATGAGATGAAAGGGGTGAAAAGTGGGGATTGAAAGATTCCTAATGGAGCGTGTATCTCATGAACGACATAGGCGAGGAGTTTGAAACTCAGCGGAAATAAATCAGCATAAAAAATAAGTAAATATGTGTTTGACCGTTTATTCATAAATCCAATTTAAGGGGCCCATGGGGAGGGGTGACATTCTGGGGGAGGGGGGGGGGAACAGGAAAGAAAGTGTCCTAACTGATTATCTGACTGACTCACTCATCAAACTCAGGGGGAAAAACTGCTTTAAAGTAAGTAAATAGCTGTTCTACAGTTTTTTTTCATAAATCAAATTTAAGGGGTTCATGGGGAGGGGTGAAATTCTGAGAAAAGAAAATTGAAAGAAAATGTCCAGACTAACTCACTCACTCACTCTCTCACTCACTCTCTCACTCACTCATCATCGTCCAGCCAAAATTATTGAAGTTAGAAACATGACAGTTTGGGGTTATGTTCATTGTATGTCAAAACCGTCTACTATGGGATGATTTTCGGATTTTCAGGTTCTAAAGGGGTCTTAAGGGGGTTAAACCTGCATTTCATTGAATAACAATATCTCCCGATTGGTTTCATTGGGAGATGTCATACACGGCATATAAACTCATCATTAAAAAGTAAGAAGACACGTTTCTGAGGGTTTTTCGATGTGGTGTATATTATCAGGTGAAAGGGGTGAAAAGTAGGGATTGAAAGATTCCTAACGGAGCGTTTATCTCTTAAACGACATGGGCGAGGAGTTTGAAACTCAGCAAAAAAATCAGCATAAAAAATAAGTAAATATGTGTTTGACCGTTTTTCATAAATCCAATTTAAGGGGCCCATGGGGAGGGGTGAAATTCTGGGGGGGGGGCAGGAAAAAAGTGCCCTAACTGATTGACTGACTGACTCACTCATCAAACTCAAGGGGAAAAACTGCTTTAAAGTAAGTAAATAGCTATTCGACAGTTTTTTTTGATCAATCAAATTGAAGGGGTTCATCGGGAGGGGTGAAATTCTGAAGAAAAACAAATGAAAGAAAATGTCGTGACTCATTCACTCACTTATCATCGCCCAGCCAAAAATATTGAAGTTGGAAACATGGCATTTTGGGGATATGTTCGTTGTATGTCAAAACCGTACACTAAGGGAGGATTTTTGGATATTCAGGCTCTAAAGGGGTCTAAAGGGGGTTAAACCTGCATTTCATTGAATAACAATTTCTCACGAGTGGTTTCATTTGTGGATGTGATACTCGGCATATAAACTAATCATTAAAAATAAGCAGACATGTGTCTAAAGGTTTTTCGATGTGGTGTATTATTATGAGGTGAAAGGGGTGAATAGTGGGGGTTGAAGGATTCCTAACGGAGCGTGTAGGCCTATCTCTTAAACGACATAGGCGAGAAATTTGAAACTTAGCGAAAAAAATCAGCTAAATAAATAAGTAAATCGGTGTTAGACCGTTTTTAAATAAATTAATTTAAGGGGCCAATGGGGTGGGGTGAAATTCTGGGGTAAAAAGAGAGAAAGTGTCCTAACTGACTGACTAACTCACTCATCAAACTCGGGGGAAAAAGACAGCTTAAAAATTAAGTGAATAGGTGTTCAAGAGTTTTTTCATCAATCCAATTTAAGGGGCCCATGGGGAGGGGTGAAATTCTGGTAAAAATAATTGAAAGAAAATGTCCTGTCTGACTCACTCACTCACCACGCCCAGCGAAAACTATTAAAGTTGGAAAAATGAAATATCGGGAATATGTTCGCTGTATGTCGAAAACGTCAACTAAGGAATGATTTTTGTTTATTCGGGTTTTAAAGAGATGTTAAGGGATAAACGTGCATTTCATTAAATAACGATATCTCATGAGTTGTTTCTTTGGGGATCTGATATTCGGTATATAAACTAATCATTAAAAATAATCAGACATATATCTAAGGTTTTATCGATGTGGTGTATATTATGAGGTGAAAGGGGTGAAAATTGGGGGTTGAGGGATTCTTAACGGAGCGTGTATCTCTTAAACGACATAGGCGAGAAGTTTGAAATTCGGCGGGAGAAACAGCTTAAAATACAAGTAAATAGGTGTTCGACTGTTTTTTCATAAATCCAATTTAAGGGGCCCTTGGAGAGGGGTGAATTTCTGGGGGAAAAACAGGACAGAAAGTTTCCTAACTGATTGACTCACTTAGTCACTCATCAAACTCAGGGCGAAAACAGCTTTAAATAAGTAAATAGGTGTTCGACCGTTTGTTTCATAAATCCAATTTAAGGGGTTCGTGGGTTGGGGTGAAATTATCAAAAATAAATGAAAGAAAATGTCCTGACTCACTAACCCACTCATCATCGCCAAGCCAAAATTATTGAAGTTAGAAACATGAAATTTTGGGGATATGTTCGATGTATGTCGAAAACGTCCACTAAGGAAGGAGTTTTGAATATTCAGGTTCTAAATAGGTGTTAAGGGGGTAAACGTGCATTTCATTGAATAACAATATCTCACGATTGGTTTCATTTGGGGATGTGACACTTGGCATATATACTAATCATTAAAAATAAGCTGACACATGTCTAATGGTTTTTCGATGTAGTGTATATTATGAGGTGAAAGGGATGAAAAGTGGGTGTTGAAAGATTCTTAACGGAGCGTGTATCTCTTAAACGACATAGGCGAGGAGTTAGAAACTCGGAGGAAATCAATCAGCTTAAAAATAAATAAATAAATAAATAAAATAAATAGGTGTTCGACCGTTTTTTTTCATAAATCCAATTTAAGGGGCCTATGGGGAGCGGTGAAATTCTGGAAGAAAAACGTCCACTAAGGAAGGATTTTTGTATGTTGACTCTGATCGACCAACCCAAACTATTAATGTTAGCAGAATGATATTTTGGGGATATGTTTGTTGTGTGTCAAAAACGTCTACTAAGGGGGGATTTTTGGATATTCAGGTTCTAAAGGAGTGTTAACGGGGTTAAACCTGCATTTCATTGAATAACAATATGACACGACTATGACGCGAGCGAAGCGAGGCTAAAAATGAGATGGTGTGTGTCTGTGTGTTACTCAATCACGCAAGTACCACTGGTCCGATTTACATGAATTTTACATGGAAGTAGCTGATTTACCTGGTTAACATATAGGTTACTTTTGTTTTCAATACTTTGCACTATTTATAGATGGCGACCATTTTAGTGACGTCACTACACCCTTTGGTTTAAAACTTTCATATTTCCATTTCAAATAAAAAGAGAACGCTAAGAAATAGCAAACTTTTGATGGCATATCCGAGGTTTAAAATTACATTTTCTATCCGAAAGGTATCTCCAACCGTTAGCGAGTAAAACCTAAATTTGTGCTATAAAACACGGTAAACGCCGAGCGGTGTAGTTGGACAAAATGTTCCATCCTTAATCTCCCCCTGCGCAGCACCTCGCCTATCCCCTGTTTTAACTGTCACCTTCACATTTTATTTTATTTATGACGCGCAGCGAAGCACGGGTACTTAAGCTAGTCATCTATATAAATAAAAATAGTGAAAATTAGAGAATTAAGTTATGACACATTTCGCGGTCTTATCCTCGACCAATTAAATTTAGGAGCTTCGAAATTCTTTCACACGTCATCATCAAACATATAACGTTATTTACAAGCCACAGTCATTTCAAAATTGGATCAATCAAAACTTGGATGGTTGTTGGCAACATCCATTATCTAAGCAAGGCTTTCTCATGAAGTTATAGTTGTAAACCGTAGGACATATTCCGGCAGTTGAAATTTTGATTTACTAGAAGGGCTTTAAAAATATATATAATTATTAACAATTTAATTGAATGGGTCCCGACCAGAACGTTGGAAGTGCCAGGAACCAAATTTTACAGAAACTGAAAAGAAAACGTTTATTTCTCAAATTTAATGAATAATGATACTTTTTTAACGTAATATAACCTGAATTAGGGATATTACCTACTCCTCTTCAATTTTAAAATAAAAAGTTATCAACAAAACATTTTTCATTCAGAGTTAGAAAAATTAATGTGCTGTACATGCGACGTTGTAATATTTTACTCCACTGCTCCTGTTATACTACTTAAAACGTTTTGCTGAAAGGGATTTATTTACTCATTATATAAAGAAAATATTTTATTTCCTATATTGTTCAAACATATATAACGTTTAGAAATAAAATAAAATAATTATTTTCTTTTCACACAAGATAAGAAACAAGATTTTCCGTAAAGAATATATAGCCTACCTTCTCCTAAATGCATGGATATAGTTATTACTCTTTGCCTTTTCAAGGAGTATAATTGAATGTTGGTTGTAGTAGCTTGTTGAAATACAACGTGCTATACGGATATAAATCTTTGATTGATTGAATCCTTACCTGAATTATATATATACACACACTAATACAGCCACCACAATAACACAGCTTACCAGACATAATTCAAAACTCATCCAAGTACACGGGATTAAATGACCATAATATCCATGCTTCTCAAATTAAACAACAACAGCTTCCGACCCTAATCCTTCCTCTTATAAAAGTACACGCACTAGTAAGCCTACAGACATCACAGTAACACAGGTTATCAGACAACTTCTACACGCACACCCAAGTACACAGGGCTACAAGACCGTGATGCAGCAAAACCCCTAAAGAATCAACAACAAAAACAACAAGAATGGACCCTACCGCAGATCAAGGACAACGAATTTTAATCGCCGTAGTTGAGTGTTGAAGTATGTGGTGCTATAAGTATATATCATATTTTTGATTGCAAATACACACTATATATGCTTAACATTATAACGTGTGAGTAGTTATAAATCAATAAATACAAATAAAAACGTAGTAAAAAAATTCGAACCTGCTGTGATTCGATCCACCTCCCTCCAAATTATGAATCCAGGTCGTTTCCAGTACGCCACGCATGCCGTACACTACGGTAACACATGCTTAACAACTGGTTTAATATTACTCCACAATATTTTGTCCTGCAATAAACGATTTTATTAGCGTTTTCTGCTGTTTCTATAAACCATTTGATACTACATATGTTATATCGTCCTCAGTACATTTCCTAAAGGATATGAAGTTACGGAAATATATGGATTTAATAGCATACAATAGCGGCCATTTAACCCAATGGGACGGCACGGACATGGCATGGTACGTCTGAACTGTTAGTCACTACTGCGGTTACATATTCTATTTTAGGATGTTAATATCCTACCGGTCAGCTCCTTGAGGACAGTTTAAACCTCCGTATGTACGATAATCGTATTTGGTAAGGCCAGGCCCTGCTGCATCATAAGTTACGGCTTGGCTATAATACTTGCATGAGTCATACGTCCGCCATTTTGAATCTCTTTGGCTGATTACGTTGTAGTTTGGGCAAAAGACGTTTCTCACATTAAGGTATATTGTTGCAAAATTTGGAAGAGATAGGATGATTAGGTTGGTCGTAATTTGATTTTAGCTCAGAACATTTGGGTGGGCGTCATTTCTTTTATGTTATGATGGAGCCGATATACAACATGACACTGAGTTGTCCCTTGCTAGTGCTATCTGTGTACTAAAGGTGCTCCGAGTGGGTTTGGTTGTGTTTGAATTCATAGGAGGGATCGGTTTGCACTCATACACGGCCACCATCTGGAAACTATTGAGCTGATGACCTTGTAGTTTGGTCAAAAGACGCTTCTCACACAAATGTATGTTCTTGCCAAACGTGGTAGCGATCAGATGATTAGGTTAGTCATAATATGATTTAAGTTTTGAATATTTGGATGGCCGCCATTAAGTTTCCATTAAGACGGCGGTGATATAAAACATGACACTGAGGTGCCCTTTTGTAATGCTACCTCTGTACCAAATTTCGTTCAATTCGATTACACGATGTATGAATTAATAGGGGGGATGGACAGACATACCAAATCCCACACGCACACAATTTTTGGTCCTGTGTAGATGTCATCAGTCTACGTTCATTTGTTGCAAAAATCGAAAGAAGGCCAAGAAATAGAATTACATAGGGAATTATTCATTTCGACTTCCCATTCAGCACTTCCTGTCGTAGCAAAGTTACTCTCATGCTGGTTAGACTGAGGATCTGGAGTTGTTCCCATGGTCATCGATCTATTACCAGATCCGTACGCGTGACAGGCATAGGTCATTCACGGATTCGGTATGCCACAAAAGCAAAGGAGTCGCTTGTCGGAAGATGTGACAACATCTGCGTTGTCAAATAATGTTAATGTGGGAGACGAAAGTGACGATGACATTTCGCAGGGTCACCAACCTCGTGGTGTTGTTATCAGTGACAGTTTTGCTGACTCGAAGAGTGACGGAAAAGAAGACGAACGTGTAGGCAACAATGACTGCATTGTTATAATAATGCAGTGTTAGTGAAATATTAGTAGGAAATTGAACTAGGTTCGATCCCTGCTCGCTGTATATCAACAGTCCAGGTTCTGAGCATGCTCCAAACTCTAATGAACTATACCTTTTATTTTAAAACTGCTGCGCATAGACAATTGAGAGTGAGCCATCATGTAGCTCAAAACATAGGAAATCGTAAATGTGTTATTTCAGATTTCATTAATTTTTTTCCCCTTTGAGTTTGTGTTTAATTTTTTCATTTCATTAATCATGATTTGAAACGTTGTTTTTGATTCATTTAGGGACTTTGGGACATTGTGATCATGTAGCCCCGTGCACTTGGGTGTGTGTGTGAAATTTGTGTGATAACCTGTGCTATGTAATCGGTGAATTGGTGCGTGTATTTCATAAAAGATAAATCCGGTATGTTTAGCCTATTTTCATTTATGATGAGATCACTTTTTGTCCGTGTGTCTGTGTGTGCGTGTGTGTGTGTGTGTGAGGATTTTTGTGTGTCCCCCCTAGTAACTTCTAAACGGCTGGAGCTATTTCAATGAAACTCGGTTAGTTCATAGCCCGACCGTGCTCTGAAAATTTTGTTACGCCTCGCCAACCCAACATGGCGGTTGTGCGAAATATTTCACCAGCATTCAATATCTCCGAAACTATTACCGATATCACCCTGGAATTTTATGCGGTGATAAAGGGAACAACTTTAAGTTCACCTATGTGACTTTTGAAAACCTGGTAACTACAAAACCAACATGGTGGCCAAGCGAAATTGCGACTTTTAAATAGACGTTTCTCGCGAATTAACCAACCAAACGCAATGCATCATGTTACTGTATATGTTTATACACATTGTAATGCACCGACATCTAACTTCGTTCAATTGTTTACATAACCTCAAGATGGCGGCTTTGCGAAGTATTTCACCGGCATTTTATATCTCTGAAACTATTACCGGTATCACCATGAAATGTTGTACGGAGATAAAGGGCACTACAGGAAGTTTAGCTATGAGAGTTTTAAAAACCGATTAACTACAAAACGAACATGGCGGCCAAGCGAAGTTGAAAGTTTTAAATAGACTTTCCTCGCGATTTAATATTCCAAACGCAAAAAAACATCGTAGAGCAAATGTTTATACACATTGTAATGCACTGGTATCTAATTTAGTTCAATTGTTTACGTAACCTCGAGATGGCGGCTGTGTGACTACTGAAAATTAAGTTTTTATTTCTTGTGTTATAATCATACGATCGAAATAAACATTTGCATAATGAACGTACAAAATAATCATCGTCTAACAGTACATATCTCTATGGCCTACAGTAGGATATAAATGGGCAAGATGGCCGCCGCACGCAACCGCCCAATGTTATTATTATGGAGAGGTCAGTCATAGCTGGAGCAGGGGCTAATGGGCAACATGGCCGCCACGCCCTGAGACCGTTAATGACGTCACAGAGAGAGGTCGGCCGTGTAGTTGTTAAATAGAATATGTATTATTATAATTATTATTATTATTAATATTATTATTAGGTAATTATTGATTGATCATGTACAATCAAGTCCAGCCTTATATTGTCCACTTCTTGGTGTAGTGGCTAGCATTCTTGGCGGTCATTTCTGAGGTTAGAATCCCCGGCTCTGCCAAGAAATTTTATTTCTGGTCTCAAGAGAGGAACGGGGTACACTCAGCCTTGTGAGTAAAAACTAACAGGAGCTGGATTTTGATTCATACTGCAGCCATTCTGCCTAACCCAACTTCACCTAACCCAACCTAAGCTACCTTAACCTAAACTAACCTTACCTAACCTAACCTAACTTCAAAGTGTTAGCAAATATGAGAGCAAAAAGTGGTAGCTAAACGTGAGAGCAAAAAAGAAGTGAGAGCAAAAAGTGGGAGCAAAAAATGAGAGCAAATGTGAGAGCACAAGTAATAAACTTAGTTATAACCTAACCTAACCTAACTTCACCTAACCTAACCTAACTTCACCTAACCTAACCTAACTTCACCTAACCTAACCTATCCTAACTTCAAAGTCAGAGCAAAAAAAAGTAAGAGCAAATGAGAGAGCACAAATAATAAACTTAGTTATAACCTAACCTAACCCACAGAAACCTCATTTAAAGATTTTACATTTTAACATTTTACAGTTTAACATTTTAGATTTTTGATTTTTTCATTTTACATTTTTTAGATTTTACATTTTTTATTTTT
Organism: Meconema thalassinum; assembly: GCA_946902985.2. Taxonomy (NCBI): domain Eukaryota; kingdom Metazoa; phylum Arthropoda; class Insecta; order Orthoptera; family Tettigoniidae; genus Meconema; species Meconema thalassinum. Next base: position 212,626,654 of record OX336398.1, read on the forward strand.
TATTTTTTGTATTTCAGATTTTAGTTGTTTTAGATTTTACATTTTAAATTTAAATTTTTTTGATTTTCGATTTTACACTTTATATTTTCCGAAAGGAGCAAACTACAAGGTCACATACCTAACCTCATGATACCTAACTTTACCAAACCTAACTTAAGGTAATCCAAAGGCTAATGCACTTACACAAAGTATATTAGGGCACATGCACCTATCCTTATGCTAGTCTTATAGGCTACTGTAAAACATGATCACAACCCCAACCGGGGTATTTCTTTTTTTTTCATTTTTTGTTTACACATTTGTCAATTTTCCAATTTCCCATTTTGAGTTTTTTTTAATGTCAATTTTAAGTTTTTCAATTTCATAATATGGAAACATGGATTTTGCATTTTGTTGTTTACACATTTGTCAATTTTCCAATTTCCCATTTTCAGTTTTTTAAAAATGTCAGTTTTAAGTTTTTCAATTTCATAATTCGGAAACATGGACTTAGCATTTTGTTTACACATTTATCAATTTCACAATTTCCCATTTACAGATTTTAAAATGTCAGTTTAAAGTTTTTCAATTTCATGATATAGAAACATGGATTTCCCAATTTGCTGTTTACACATTTGTCAATTTACCAAATTCCCATTTACAGTTTTTAAAATTTCAGTTTAACGTTTTCTCGATTTTGTCAATATGGAAACACGGATTTTCCAATTTGTGTTTTACATGTTCATTTTGCATTAGGAGTGGAGAGAGGTGGGTAGTAATTAAAAATGTACAAGCAGTGTCCATACAATATATTTTATTTTAAATACTTGTACACTATTTACACATAAGACATTTTTATATATATTATTTTTTGTTATAAATTGTACAGTTGTTTTTATTTTATCTATTTTATTTATATTTTGATTATGAATACCATTTTTAATTTTTTTTTTTTTTTTTAATTTTTGTAGTGCTATTGTTTTATTTCCTAAATTGTTTTGTTTTATGTATTTGCTAGTTGCAGGCAGAAGATTTTGATATTCATAATTTAACTCTTTAAGCATGGTTAATGATTGAGTAATGACCATAGGCATGTGTACCTATGCCGTCAGCATCATACATTATTTTATCATCACCAGGACACAAAGCAATTTTGTTTAGTATTATAGATGATATGTCATGTTGTTTAGAAGCGATAATGTTCATTGGTATTCCTTTTACATTGTTTTTCATGACACAATCCTTATAATCTTGAAAGCTTATACAATTGTTGACAACACTTCTGTTAATACCTTTAATCTTTTTGATTTCTTTACCATTTATGTCTAAAGCGTACATTTTGGCTCTAAATCCAACAAATGCTTTTATAATTTGTCCACAAGCCTCGTCTTAGAATTTCCCCAACGTTTCCTTGTTTGATATAGAGTAACATATGGGATTATTAGGATAATCTGATGTGTCCAGGTGTTCTAGGAAATCCAACTTGTCTTTATATACATCTGGGGTGTTAACCAAATAAATGAACGAGTCGGTATCCATATACATGAGTTTAAGATTGTTCATTCCATAATAGGGTAGCAGGACATCATAGTGGTGGGAATACATTAGAGTTTTTGAAATATCCAGTATACACATTCCAATATATATTGGCTTATTGACTACAATGTTACGTTTAGCCATGTGGAAAGCAGCTATGTTAGGACCATAAATTGTTCTGTCAATAAGTGTCGGCTTTGCTATTAGCTTTTCTGCCTTTTTGCTGTCAGTCACAAGACGTATTGTACCCTTTTACCTACCAATACCTGTTGAATCCCTGGATAGCAGCTGGATCGTAGAACCTGAAAATTCCCCGGCTCTAAAGACCCCCAAGTTCTACCAACAGACACAGGGATAATAGGGCCACTCGAATACCTAACAGGATGTATTAAGACTGACCAAGGCTCAGAGAAAGAAAAGACTAGCTCAAAACACAAGAATTCTTCAAAAGGAAGAAAGAATCTCAAAGGTGTGGTAAACCCTAAAATATCTAGCGATGGCCCCCTTAATACACCCTTCCATCACCTCTATAAAGCATCACGTAATAATTAAAACCAAGTAATAAATTAGTTTATTGCAAGAATAAACATGACAAGAAATATCAATTTTGTCGATACCACGACCAATCAAAAAATCTCATTGATTATACTGGATTGTCTTTCAACTGTGGAAAATGGGAAAGACTTTCAAAAAAGAATCACCCATTATCTCAACTAACTTTTAGTTGATTAAAATATAAGGCATATTAATAATAATAATGATCAATCCCATAGGATAAGCACACACAAAAAAAAATATTATAAGAATTGAATAAATTAAATTCATTTCCATTCCTTAACTGAAAGAACATATTATACAAAAATATCCTGATTATAACCAATAATCCTACACGACATTTTCAGTAGCATTATATGGTCTTGTTATTAAACGATGAAATTCATATGGCACATTTACAGAATATAATTTACACAAAATTCTAGAATAATTTCGATTATTCTCTTCCCACGACATTCATTTCTGCTTAAAAATGTTTCATTTCTAATTTCAGGGTAATTCTGCCGAACAGTTAAGTTAAGCAAAAATTAATCATAGATTCAGCATTAAATAGTTATCGGTGATCCTTTTTAAACATACATCCTATGGCAAAGTCGTTATATTAATTTTACTGGAAATATTGAACTGGATATCCACTCAAGATTCTCAAGAATACTGCTCAGAAAAATATTAATCTTCACACAGGCATTTTCACGATAACAGCGATAAAGTCACCTATGACCAAATATTAACCATACTAGGTTAAAAAAAACAACGCCTCTCTGGGTTAAAACCCCATTCAATCTAATCCTGATTGGCACACCTGGCTCAATCCTCAACAAGAAAAATTTGCTTCGCAAAGCACTGTATCAATATACTTAAACACAAGGGCATTATTCATCTTACATGCCTCTCTAAAATCGAACATGCACCTATAATTGGAGCCTTACTGTTATAAATCCACAATTATGAAAATCAGCTGTTTATAATAAAAGCCTGAACTCGTGTTCAAAAAAAAAATATGATTCTGTAACAGATTACTAACAAAGCCCAGTGGATTCCAGAAATACTCCACCTATTTTTAGAAAACTTGCCTTACATTGATGTATTACATTATTCATAATTCTTAAACATATGACTCATAGTAAGTCATTCCTGGGATTATCCTCGCAAATTTGGATGTCGTTCAAATACCCTCTTAATAGAGAAAAACTATTGCACCAAAGGCAATGATATCAATTTAATCCAGTGTTAACTTCATAAAATAAGGTAAGTATAACACTCCCAACCACTCAAACTGAGGTTGAAAAAGCAATTTATAAAAGTAAATCCAATCTCAAAATAAGATCTTCCCTGATTTTTCCGAACGCGAAAATGTCGATGGATTAGTCCTACAGCATGGATCTAGGTTAGCAACAAAGGCTAAGCGACTAATGACCCATTAGGCAATCCATTTCGAAAATCACGCTCAGAAAATACAAGTTAAATCTGTTAATAAACTGAAGAAAAATAGTCAAAGGACTCAAAGTAACATTCAGAATAACAGGATCCGAAAACTTCCTAATATCGTAATAATAATACGGAAAGGAAAATTCTCCTCAAAGAATACGATGATCCACGCGAAAGTGCTTAAAGAACAATACACTAGAATATGAAAAAACTCAGTCAGAGTTCTCAAAAGAAATTATATGTTACTAAAATGTTCTTACACAAAAAACTGTAGATCTTCCTCCTACATTGATTTCTCGACAAATAAGAATGAGCATATCAGTTTAAATACTGTAAAATACTACTGAAATTTTAAATTTATCCATCAAAATACACAAAGGATGCACTCATTTTTATGAGTCAAAATCCTGGCATCATAGAAGGTCAGCTTCGAAATAAACATCGAACCTGCACTTTCTACTCAACCATTTAATCTACAAAATCAAATATGGCAATGTGTGGTAGTTCAAAATGTCCACGCTACGCTACTGTAACAAGTTGAAGTGATCTGTACCTTTGGCGAATCTGGATGAGGAAAAAAGGATAACGTTGGCCATACTAAGCTCCAGACCAACAGAAAATATGCCGGACTCCAACTGGGTCTCCAGAGAACGAACCATAGTCCTCCTAGGCTCGAACAACACCCGGTCGGTCGAAATGATCCCAAAATATCCTGGCGATATCTTCCCACACATATTAGAATACCGATGGCCGGACCGCACGCAGTTTATCAACTCGTCACGAAGCGAGGGTGAACTCGAACAGCCGCTAAATAGTTCCAATATATGAACGCGAATGTGAGCAAGTTCACAAGAGTCCACGCGGCCCCTTGCATCACGAGAGTCGCTTGCACACTTCATGGTAAATGAAAGTTGCTGCCAACATGTCCCCGCTACACCCTGCTAATGCAGTATTCTTATTTTAATCTAGCCTACCATCGTAATGGATATAAGCTTCATAGTATTCCTTCCCTCTGACACCTTGCTTAAGAATGTGCTTTTTTTTAAGAAGTATAGCCACTGTGAAGAGTTTGAATCAAGTCTAGGCTGCATTTCCACGAAGGTTTATATGCAGAGTGTTACGACACAATACAGCCGAGCTGGCGGTCGGGATTATGAAAGTATTCTCCCGCATGGCCCGTTAGTAGCTGTAGATACACGGTCGCAAAGATAAACTTATTACATATTTAAGACCATGTCGGAACCCCATTAAGCACGTGTCTACTCCACGTAGAATGCTGAACGAACTCGCGTATACACTTCAGCACGGTCACACGTTTTTAAAATCCCGTTAGCTGGCGACTTCACTTTCACTATTTCCAGGCTCAAACCTGCACGCTGTCGGTTTCTCTAGTACTTGCTCTCCGCACGAGGTCGCTTGAGCACCACATCCGCTCCCCCACTCCTCAATACGTCACGACTCGATATAAAATATATCGCAGTCGAAATGTAATCACCAGTGACTTAACAGAACATCTTCTGTTTTTCATACTTGCTTAATAATAGCTTTCTGCCATGGACATATACATACAGACATATGTAAATGCTTACATATATAGCGCTAAATATACTTTAATTTGTATTAATCATTCTCAGGTGAATCGATCGATATAATGTTAGACAACGTCAACATAGTTATTATCGATGACCTTCGGGTTTCTCGTCGGAAACACGAGCTCTGCCGATCTCTTTCTTGATAGCATAACTTTTGCTCGCTGTAGACCAGCTGTTATGATAGACTTCAGAGGCTAGCTAGAAAGTTACAGGGCGTTCCCAAAATACTGTAACCATGACGGTACATAAGACCTTTAGGAATAATGGTGCAGTATGTCTATTCTTTTACGGATATTTTCCATTGTTTTTTCCAAAAATAGCATTGTTGAATAATTTGTACAGATTTTTCTCAAAATCATTTTGGCTTGTTTTCGAAGGTTGTTATTAAAATCAATGCCTTTAGCCAAGGTCTTTGTTTAAACTTTAACACACGATGAATTTTTATCAATTGTATTCCATGATCTAAAGCCTGTTTTAATGCCATGTAGTGAACAACATATCGCCTTCGATTTCCAAGATGAGGAATTAGTTTTTTCAGAGACGAATCCTTAGGTTGTGTACACTCTGGTAGGAAAGGTAAATCGTTGTGTAGATCATGAAGGTCAGATGGGTAATCAACATCAACGTCTAGAATGTATCCCACTGGATCGTCTTCCTTTAGCGTTTCTAGATCAACAGTATCTGGAGAAACCCTCTGAAATCCGCGATAAGGAAGAGAGTGGCACATAGCCCACCCGTATTGGTTGTTGGCATCATCATAGATAATAAACTGCGATGGTTTCTCAGAATCATAGGTTTCCATGTATTTATTGTTAGCTTCAGCATACCGATGAGACACCTGGCATATGCCTCCACGTATTCCAGACTCGATTAAAAGAATCTGATCGTAATCCTGTAGCAATTCCAGTTCAATGCCTGTGTAAAGGAGCATTGCCTCGAAACTTAAACCAGGCGAAGTAAAGAAGTGTGCAGCATCCACTCGGTGTGTTTCTAGTGTTTTGTTTCTAAACGTTTCAAAGCTGTCTGCAAGAAGGAGTACATCTGATGTTAGGTAGAGGTCACTATATTCCCCTAGAGTTTTAATGTTGAACTGATTCCAGACATTTTTGGCATGTTCATAGTCTTCTTGACTAACATCTTCTTGACTTAATTTGTTAAAGAATACCTCTTTTGGAGGTAAACACGTTTCACTTAACTTTTCCCATGAATCAATGTAATCATAACAAAATACCCCTTTACGAGTCATGAGCGATGCATTTTCTTTTCCAAAGTACTTGTCTGTTTCAGGGTATGATGTTAAGTTGGAAACTAAGTTTTCCAAACTACTTGGCATTAACCGAAACGTATCCACAAATCGAAGCTTATCATTTCCCACATATTTGTTAAAGGAAATGTACTTTTCTTTGGAGTTACCGATAACATCCACTCTCTCAGTAGTACATCCTAATTGCTTTACAATGAAATTTGCGTCGTAGACACTCATATTATGCAGAAACACAGGAACGGGGTTACGTATTTTACACCTCAAATTACAGTTATTGTGAGCACTTCCACGGTATTCCCCTGTAATATGGCAATGGTCTCGAACTTTCCAGTCCTCTTTGGTAAATGGTTTTTGACACAAATAACAGATTTCAGAAGATTGGAACGCTGCTTCTTGCTCCTCAGTTAAGGCCTTTGGAACATTTAAGCTGTAAAGGCGATCGATTTAATTAGCTATTGGGATCAAACAGTCCATAAACTTTTCTGCAGCGTCAGGTCCACGATAAATAACAGGTTGGCATGGAAGGTTTGTCTTTATGTGTTCCACAGCAGGTGAGGGTTTAACGTATATACCAAAGCTCATAGGAACATGACTCTAGTATGGCACTGTATAACTTGCTTCAGAATTGGGTAAACATGTTTGATATGGTAAGAGTATACTTGCGAAATCTGCATAGATAACGTAAGGTATTCTCAGCATTTTTCAACATTAAAAAATTTCACAATTGAGTTTTTAATAGGCATTTCAACCCTAGCAATGTCATGCTGGACTCACAAAGCCCTATGTTCTTTTAATTTTTCCATTCCTTGTTGTACATATCGATTATCGAAGTGAGTAAAACACCGTAAACACGTATATATCTTATGTTCATGGTGGGCAATCTGAAGTCTTACTAGTTTATCAAAATCTTTGATAAAGACGTAGTGGTTTTGTCCGGATGATGAACTTAGCAGAAGGAGGTCGCAATGGTATTGCAGCTCTTGATCCACAACCTTTTGAGAAAACAGTTTATTGTCTTCTTCCAATCCAAATACATTAATTGATATATCGTTGGCTTTTTGAAATTTGGTAATGTCAGCTAGCGATGTAGGAAATGATATTACTGAAAAATCATACTTGTTTTCCAGATCCTTGTATTTACTAACGCGTTTAGCATCCGTTTTAACCAGTTTTGCTAAAATGGCGTGCATAAAACACCTCTCGTCCTTGAGAATTAATGCTGGCTTTTCTTGCTTGTATAGCTGCTGGTAATGGAATATATGTGCTTCCACGCAAGGGATTGTACTTATTTATTTTCAATCGTACTCCTTCTACTGCTAACAAAGCCCAATTACTGCCTTTTAGCTCAGATTCTTCCATTTCAGTAGTTAACTTTGTAAATTGTGTTTCCAAGAAACTACTTAAGTCTGTTTCCAAAAATAGGGCGTGATTTCGTGTTTTAAAAGCCCGATCTTTAATTTCGTTGGTAGTTGTATGAATAAATCTACCCTCAGCCACACGATTAACTTTTATCGAATTGTGTTTTGCTTGTTCTTTGTGCATAGCTTGTATTATTTGCTGGTTGGACTCTTTAAGGTATGAATTTAAATCCTTACACGTATCACAACTTATGAAATAGGATTTAAGTCGACCTTCAAAAGATGTCTCGTATTCAATAAGTCCATTTTTGTCTGGGACCATTGAAAGTAGGTAATGTTTTGTAGGCTCCGCTTTTTGTCTTTTAGCTGCCGATACAACATTACAACATTCTTCATGCCGACGTCCGTTGTACACATTGTTGAATGTACTACCACAGGTCTTGCACTCATGGAATTCACCACACGATACTTCATGTCGCTTCCTATGATAGTCTCGAAGAAAAGTCTTTCCACACTCTTTACACATATAGCTAGGAATGGGTTCTTCCATTATAAATATTGATTTCTGCAAACATCTGCTTACTGCGAATCACAGGGCTAGAGATAGGTCGGTGAGAAGGTCTTTCACGATGAGAACACCGTGAGAGGTAGTAGTCAACTGGTGATATTCTTGTTAAGGGTCCTCTAATATAGCCTAGTCTAGACCAATAGCTCTTTACAGCGTATGACAAGGCTGTAGACTGGACAGTGAGACGGTCTTTCACGATGTGAACACTGTAACAAGTGGTAGTAAACTGATTGTATTCTTGCTAAGGGTTCTGTAATATACCATAGTCAAGACCAACAGCTACTTACTGTGTAGTACAAGGCTGTACAATAGTTGTTTTCACAGTCTTTACCGATGTGAACACTATGAGAGATAATAGTCAACAGGTGATATTCCTGCTAAGGGTCAATCTAATATACCCCTAGTTAAGGGTAACAGCTGCTTGCTGCATATGACAAGGGCTAAAGACTGGCTGTTTCAATGGTCTTTCACAATGTAAACACTGTGACAGGTAGTAGTCAACTGAAAATATTCTTATACCCTACTCAAGGTTATCAGGTACTTACTGCATATCAAAAGGATGTACAATCATGTGTGTTAGGCACTCTTTCTTGCTAAGGACTCCAATATTCCCTACACAAGGCTATACATGTTAGTTCTAAACACTTAGTGGTTATTTGTATATTAAATTTATATACACAGCTTATACAAGCACGTTTTTTTTTCACACAGTAAAACTTTGTCAAATAGCCACATGGTACACGCAAAGTATGTTTCCTCTATCTAGCGGTGACTGTGGAAACTACCTGAACGACCAGTATGGTACCTAGCGCTCCATATCAACACTACTGGACGACGAGCATGCTATCTAGCGGTCGATATCAACAACCCACACAACTACTAGCATGCTACCTAGCGGCCGATATCAACACTCACTCAACTCACCTAACCTAACCTGACCACGCCTGATTTGTCTACTGAACCTATCCTAATCTAATCCTAGCTAACCTCACCTGACGTGACCATACCTGTTAGTAAGCAACAACAACAACAACACACTAAGATTCCATGAATTCCAGAGTACTTTTAGATTAATTATCGACTCTCAACTCTTATAACTATGTCTATCCCACTCTGTCAAAAACACGATTTTTTTTTTAATTTTTGCTCGATGTCACTACTAAAGTGATAATGGGTTTTCCGATCCTATCACTATAAATTCATTACCCCCACTTTATCTCGGTCTCGACAACAACCATGCCTATTTTTAGCCTACTTTCGATTTTTGCAAAAAATGAAAGTAGACTTATGAGATCAACACAGGCCGAAAAAAGTGTGTCTGTCTGTGTGTATGTGTGTGTGTGAGTCTGTGTGTGTATGTGTGTGTGTGAGTCTGTGTGTGTGTGTGTGTCTGTGTGTGTGAGTGTGTGTACTCTGAATGTCTGTCCCCCCCCCCTATCAATTCGAACACGGTGAATGCGAATTGAACGAAATTTGGTACAAAGGTAGCACTAGCAAAGGACACCTCAGTGTCATGTTTTATATCGCCGCCATCTTGACGGAAACGTAATGGCGGCCACACAAATGTTCAAAGCTTAAATCAAATTACGGCTAACCTAATCATCCGATCTCTACCAAATTTTGCAACAACATACCTTTATGGGGGCAGCATCCTTTGACAAAACCAATTGGTCATCAGTGTAATAGTTTGCGGATGGCGGCCATCTTTGTGTGAAAATCGATTCCCCATATTAATTCGAACACGGTGCAACCGAATGGAACAAAATTTGGTACAGAGGTAGTACTAACAAAAGGCACCTCAGTGCCATGTTTTATATCGCCGCCTTCTTGACGGAAACGTAATGGTGGCCACACAAATGTTCAAAGCTTAAATCAAATTACGACCAACCTAATCATCCGATCTCTACCAAATTTTGCAACAACATACCTTTATGGGGGGAGCATCCTCTGACCATACAAATAGGTCATCAGCCTAATAGTTTGCGGATGGCGGCCATCTTTGTGTGAAAATCGATTCCCCATATTAATTCGAACACTGTGCAACCGAATGGAACGAAATTTGGTACAGAGGTAGTACTAGCAAAGGGCACCTCAGTGTCATGTTTTATATCGCCGCCGTCTTGACGGAAACGTAATGGCGGCCACACAAATGTTCAAAGCTTAAATCAAATTACGATTAACCTAATCATTCGATCTCTACCAAATTTTGCAACAACATACCCTTAGAGGAAGCATCCTTTGACCAAATGAATAGGTCATTAGCCTAATAGTTTGCGGATGGCGGCCATCTTTGTGTGAAAATCAATTCCCCCTATTAATTCTAACACGGTGAAACCGAATGGAACTAAATTTGGTACAGAGGTAGCATTAGCAAAGGGCATCTCAGTGTCATGTTTTATATCGCCGCCATATTGACAGAAACGTAATGGCGGCCACACAAATGTTCAAAGGTTAAGTTAAATTACGACTAACATAACCATCCGATCTCTACCAAACTTTGCAACAACATACCTTTATGGAGGGAGCATCCTTTGGCCAATCTAATAGGTTATTAGCCTAATAGTTTGTGGATGGCGGCCGTCTTTATGTCAAAATTGATTCCCCTATTAATTCGAACACGGTGGAACCGAATGGAACGAAATTTGGTACGGAGGTAGCACTAGCAAAGGGCACCTCAGTGTCATGTATTATATAGCTCCCATCTTGACTGACACGTAATGGCGGCCACACAAATGTTCAAAGCTTAAATCAAATTACGATTAACCTAATCATCCGATCTCTACCAAATTTTGCAACTACATACCTTTAATGAGGGAGCATCCTTTGACCAATCTAATAGGTTATTTGCCTAATAGTTTGCGGATGGCGGCCATCTTTATGTCAAAATTGATTCCCCCTATTAATTCGAACACGGTGGAACCGAATGGAACGAAATTTGGTACAGAGGTAGCACTAGCAAAGGGCATCTCAGTGTCATGTTTTATATCGCCGCCATCTTGACTGAAACGTAATGGCGGCCACACGAATGTTCAAAGCTTAAATCAAATTTCGATTAACCTAATCATCCGATCTCTACCAAATTTTGCAACTACATACCTTTATGGAGGGAGCATCCTTTGACCAATCTAGTAGGTCATTCGCCTAATAGTTTGCGGATGGCGGCCATCTTTATGTCAAAATTGATTCCCCCTATTAATTCGAACACGGTGGAACCGAATGGAACGAAATTTTGTACAGAGGTAGCACTAGCAAAGGGCACCTCAGTGTCAGGTTTTATATAGCTGCCATCTTGACTGAAACGTAATGGCGGCCACACGAATGTTCAAAGCTTAAATCAAATTACGATTAACCTAATCATCCGATCTCTACCAAGATTTGCAACTACATACCTTTATGGAGGGAGCACCCTTTGATCAATCTAATAGGTCATTCGCCTAATAGTTTGTGGATGGCGGCCATCTTAATGTCAAAATTGATTCCCCCTATTAATTCGAACACGGTGGAGCCGAATGGAACGAAATTTGGTACAGAGGTAGCACTAGCAAAGGGCACCTCAGTGTCATGTCTTATATCGCCGCCATCTTGACTGAAACGTAATGGCGGCCACACGAATGTTCAAAGCTTAAATCAAATTACGATTAACCTAATCATCCGATCTCTACCAAATTTTGCAACTACATACCTTTATGGAGGGAGCATCCTTTGACTAATCTAATAGGTCATTCGCCTAATAGTTTGCGGATGGCGGCCATCTTTATGTCAAAATTGATTCCCCCTATTAATTCGAACACGGTGGAACCGAATGGAACGAAATTTGGTACAGAGGTAGCACTAGCAAAGGGCACCTCAGTGTCATGTTTTATATAGCTTCCATCTTGACTGACACGTAATGGCGGCCACACAAATGTTCAAAGCTTAAATCAAATTACGATTAACCTAATCCGATCTCTACCAAATTTTGCAAATCCATACCTTTATGGAGGGAGCATCCTTTGACCAATCTAATAGGTCATTCGCCTAATAGTTTGCGGATGGCGGCCATCTTTGTGTCAGAATCGATTCCCCCTATTAATTCAAACACGCTGAAACCGAATGGAACGAAATTTGGTACAGAGATAGCACTAGCAAAGGGCATCTCAGTGTCATGATTAATATCGCCGCCATATTGACAGAAACGTAATGGCGGCCACACAAATGTTTAAAGCTTAAATCAAATTACGACTTACATAACCATCCGATCTCTACCAAACTTTGCTACAACATACCTTTATGGAGGGAGCATCCTTTGACCAATCTAATAGGTCATTAGCCTAATAGTTTGCGGATGGCGGCCATCTTTATGTCAAAATTGATTCCCCCTATTAATTCGAACACGGTGGAACCGAATGAACGAAATTTGGTACAGAGGTAGCACTAGCAAGGAAGGAAGGAAAGAAGCTTGTAGTTTAACGTGACCGTTAATCTCGAGATCATGAGCCACGGGACCTCCTTTTTACGTGGAATCCGAACCACAGGACATGGCATTTCACATCGAAAATCTCACATGCATTGACCGGGAATCGAACCCGGACCGCCTTGGTGAGAGGCATTCAGCTAGACCGCTGAGCCACCACGCCCCCAGGTAGCACTAGCAAAGGGCACCTCAGTGTCATGTTTTATATCACCGCTATGTTGACGGAAACGTAATCGCGGCCACCCAAATGTTAAAAGCTAAAATGTAATTACGACCAACCTAATAATCTAGTCTCTACCAAATTTTGCAACACCATATCTTTATGTGGGAAACATATTCTGACCAAACTGCAAGAACATCAGCCCAATAGTTTGCAGATGGTGGCCAAGTATGTTGGCAAATCGATTCTCCCTATCAATTCAAACACGGTGAAATCGAATTGAACGAAATTTGGTACAGAGGTAGCACTAGCAAAGGGCACCTCATATACATGTTTAATATCCATATAGCACGTTGTATTTGACAAGCTACTACAACCAACATTCAATCATACAACTTGAAAAGGACAAAGAGTTATAACAATACCCATGCATTTAGGAGAAAGTAGGCTTTATGTTCTTTACTGAACATCTTGTTATTATGTCAGATAATGTAATGTTCGGGTGCAAAGTGGGTCTAAAAGTGAGTGCAAAGTGTGTGTAAAGTACGCGTAAAAGTGAGTGAAAAGTGAGTGCAAAGTGGGTGCAAAGTGGGTGCAAAGAGGGTCCAAAAGTGGGTGCAAAAGTGGGTGCAAAAGTGGGGTGAAAAGTGGTACCCTATTTGTAATGGCTTATTTGACAAGTTATTTTGTGGCACCCTATTTGTAATGGCTTATTTGACAAGTTATCTATGTCAATGTATTTCGAGGATATTTCTCTTGTTCTTGGAAAGTATCTCAGCACTCTTTATGATAGCATAATGCTTACGCCATGTTTGTAAGCAACAACAACACACTAAAATTCCAAGAATCCAAACTACTTACTCTAAGGTTAATGATTGCCTCTCAACTCAATTCCACGCCTAGTCAAAAACATTATACATTTCAATTTTATCAAAAAAGGTAAATTGCGACAATAGGCTATATGTTTAAACTAAAAATCATATAAAATCATATGCTAACTCCCACACCTAAGTCTATCCCACTCTCAGTCAAAAAATATTATATTCTTTAAATTGTTCCAAAAAATATTTGGAAAGTAGGCTATATTTTGAAAACTAATCATCCTAAAAAGTCATATATAGACTCAAACCAATGGCATTTATGTCCTTAACCGTTAGAACAAAACATGGAAATTTGACATTTTTTCCAAAAAAATGTTCATTTTCAAAAATGGGCTATATTTTGTAAACTATGAAATTTACAAAAAAATGTGTTTGACATAAATGACAGGTATTTACCCCCCTCTACCCAAAAACAATGTCCCAGGTCTCTGGGACAAAATCCAAAATGGTTCAATTTTGAAAGTAGGCGATATTTTGAAAACTAATCATTCTAAAAAGTCATATATGGACTCAAACTCATTTTCTCTAAGTCCTTTAACGTTAGAACAAAACTTAACATATTTTCAATTTTTCCAAAAAAAGGTCAATTTTCAAAATTGCCTATATTTTGGAAACTAAGAATTTTACAAAAAAGTTTGTTTAACGTAAATGAAAGACCTTTACCCCAAAAGAAATTGTAGGTGCCACCGGGTGAGATGGGTGAGATGGAGGTGGCTGCGAAACCCGTAAAAACACACTACTGCACTGTTTTTGTCCTAGGCACCTACAATTCATTTTTGGGGTAGAGGGGGTTAAGGTCTTTCTTTTACGTTAAACAAACGTTTTTGTAAAATTCTTAGTTTCCAAAATATAGGCAATTTTGAAAATTGACCTATTTTTGGAAAAATTGAAAATATGTTGTTTTTTTCTAACGTTAAAGGACTTAGGGAAAATGTGTCTGAGTCTATATATGATTTTTAGAATGATTAGTTTTCAAAATATCGCCTACTTTCAAAATTGAACCTTTTTGGATTTTGTCCCAGAGACCTGGGACTTGGTTTTTGGGTAGAGGGGGTAAATACCTGTCATTTATATCAAACACATTTCTTTTTGTAAATTTCATAGTTCACAAAATAAAGCCCATTTCTGAAAATGAACATTTTTTGGAAAAAAGTCAAAAATTCCATTTTTTGTTCTAACTTTTAAGGACATAAAAGCCATTGGTTTTAGTCTATATATGACTTTTTAGGATGATTAGTTTTCAAAATATAGCCTACTTTCCAAATATTTTTGGAACAATTTAAGGAATATAATATTTTTTGACTGAGAGTGGATTAAATCCTGATCGTAACAGGATAAAGAAAAAGACAACTGAAAATTAAAAGCCGAGATTACCGCTATTTTGCGCAGAATTTAACAATGTTCGAAACACAAAGATGTACAGGTCGTATTAAGGAAGCCTGGAGAAAAAAAAACGATCAAGTACGAAAGCAGGATTAGTTAATTAACGATTCCTGACCAAGCAGGAAATAAGGAAGATTAATAAGTAGTTTCTATAACTACAGATATTTATACAGAGTGAATATGTTTTACATAGAGCAAAATTGGGAGGGCGCTTATGGTTTGGCGGAGCCTCGTGAGTTAGTTAGTTTAAAGTTTATTAGTAAAGGCTGTTTGGAAAAGGGAGATGGAAATATAATGTTCTGGCCAGTTTTATTGCTCTAACGAACGCGGCACGGTTGATAGTTGAACGGGCTCAGTTTTTCACTGAAGTCTATTGATGAATTGGAAAAGTTTACTATTGCAGCTCAGAAAATTTAGGAAACTAAAAGTTATTGCAGTTACGGAGATCACTTAGTAGAATTTGAACTTGAATCAGTTTATTGCGTTGAAGAGTTTTTAGGTTGTAGTAGAATAATGTGGTAAAGTTCCCACGGTGGAAAGCAAATTAGGTGTTGACCAGCAGTTTATGTAACGTAAATTCCTCAGTGAGGTAAAGTATTCCCATAATTGGAGTGGAAAATACTAGATTGCTTGAATAGTTGAAAGATTGGTTGCCATAGAAAGTTCTAGAATTGTGATAACTGTTAAATGGGGTAATAGAAATCCCTCGGAGGAAAGCTAAGTTTTATAGACAGTGGGTAATTTGAATGAAATCCCTCGTTTTGAGAAAGTATTCCGAGTTATTTTGTACAAGAAGTACTACATTTCATCTTGAAAGCTAGTTTAAATAGCCATAGCCGGACAAAGGAAAATCCCTCGAAGACGGTTAATGCACAACATTTAGCAATTCCACACACTGTCTATAAAATTGAATTAAAAAGCATTTAGCTATTTAAAAATCCATTAAAATGTGTTTAAAACATGGAAGTTTGTACTTAGCTTTCTTTCATGCCGAGCAGGCGATGGTTCCTGGTGACGGTTGGCTTTACAGAATAGACATGGCGTCTACTTTAAAATGTCTCATGTATACAGGAGACTTGCCCGTGGGAGAGCCCAAACTGTGTGCTCGAAGACTAAAACAAAAGTGATGACGAGCTAAAACGCACACGGCGGAGGAAGGTAAACGAGGGGAAGGGGAAGGGGAAGCAAAAGGAGTGGGGTTATTAGACAAGAGAGTGTACATCGTAATAACCAACATAAAAATAAAAGATTCTTCAACATGTGAATTTTCTTCATGAAGCGGTGTTCATGGAAATGTTAGCTGGCGACAACGACGATGACTCGTGGATTGATGAGGAAGTTCTCTTGAGTTCCGATGGATTGATGAACTTCGGCAGTTAGCTGCTAGATGCTGCTAGGTTGTCCATGGATGACATATATCTAGAACTGACTTATAAAAAACATAAGCAAGTGCACGGAGAAAATAGAACGGAAGGAATCACTGTTTGTGTCTGCAAAATGGGAAAGAAGGAATTAAAGAAAATTAAAGCAAAGAGCAGCAAGAGCTAACTCTGAATGACCGTGTATTCCAAAGAATACACCACAAACCTCTCCAGTGTTGATAAAATGGGACTGGGAAGTGATTATCTTTCTCAACAGGACAATGATCGCAATCACAAAGCTGGAGGTACCCAGCTCTGGTTATTGTACAACACCCCCATACGCTTGGACACCCCTCCCCAGTGTTGATAAAATTGGACTGGGAAGTGATTATTTTTTTCAACAGGACAATGATCCCAATCCTGGAGATACCTAGCTTTGGTTATTGTACAACACCCCAAACGCTAGAACACCCCTCCCCAGTGTTAATAAAATGGGACTGGGAAGTGATTGTCTTTTTCAACAGGACAATGATCCCAATCACAAAGGTAGAGATACCCAGCTCTTGTTATTGTACAACACTCCCAAACGCTTGGACACCCCTCCCCAGTCCCTGACCTAAACCCAATTGTACATTTATGGCACTACCTTACAACAAAAATTAGGTCTAAACGCATTTCCAACAAGAAAGATTTAAAAAATGATCTCAAGGCGGAATGGGAGAAAATATCACCATCCTACTGTGCTGATTTAGTAAATCAATGCTAAATCGCATCCAAGTTGGGGAAATATTGTTTTCCACGGACTGATGGAGAACTGTACTGTACAGAACAGGGGTTGTAGGAATACTTTTTGTTGGTCCCAAACGAGATATTATACTGTATTTGAAAAGTCGAAATATGTGTTAATTAAAAGTGTAGTTCTTTGCATGCTCTGTATGTTTTAAGAACAATTTAAGAGTTGTTTAGTGAAAGCAGTTTATCACTTAACCCCCAGGTGATCTATTATCTTACATATGAAAGTGAAAGTCTGTCTGTCTGTATGTATGTATGTATGTATGTATGTGGGAATGTGGTTGTGTGGATTTGTTCCGTATACGAATCTACACCGTTCCACCAATCTCAACCAAATTTTGCATACACATTGTTTAGGACCCAGAAGGAACGGCTGGCTACATGAATTTTCGATAGTCTTTCTCATTCTTATGATTTTGGCATTTTTGCATTCAAGCAAAGGCTAATAAAGTCAGAAAATAAACTGATGAGGTAATAGCAAGGCCGGCCATCTCCGTAGCAACAGTAGTTCGAGACGGGACCACCAAGTTTCCATCTATCTCGGTCAAGGGCCATGCTTCACCCACTGCCAGCTATATCGCATCCCTCCAATCTACATTAAACTGCCTGTCCATTCAACACAAGATAGGTTACAGCACCAACGCACTGTGATCGCCGTGGCATTTTTACTCCCAGCTGGATCGCATCCCACCTGGCTGCTTTAAACTGCCTGCCCATTCAACACTCAGACGCGAACAGGATATACTGTATATTAATTCACGGTTAGGTTGCAGCGACAACCAACCGCGGCTTTTTAAGGGGACGATACCTGAAACGATGGGTTTTTAACTTTGGAGTCTTAATATCGAGGTTGAAAAAACACGAAAACTATGCACTAAGTTAGTTATTCTGTTATTCAATCAGCATACAGTTTATGATATTAATTCAGACACACACTAACGGGCAAATTTTCAATTTAAACGAAAGCGAGAAGTACAAAACAAAGGGTTGTTAAGTTCGGAGGCTTAATTGAAAAGACGTGAAAACATGGTACTAAGTTAGTTCTTTTGTTATTCAATCAGCATAAAGGATATGATATTAATTCAGACACATCGGCAAATTGCCAATTTATAGGAAAGCGAAACATACATGGTTGTGGAGGTGATTGTTTTCAAGGGGCGAAATGTCTTCCTCATTTGCTCGCAATTATACGGTAAGGATGATAATCAAAAACAACTACTTCCAACTAATTTAAATCTAACTTACATACTAGATGAGATGAAAAGAAATGAATAAACGTAATAAAAGATAGGGAAAAGAAATCCCTCTGGCCACCGAATAATGGGATGTTGATTAATTTAGGAGCTTTGCAACAAAGTGCTCATATAGCGCCTTGTACTTGGCTGTGTGTTGAATTTGCCTGATAACCCGTCTTATTGTGATGGCTGTATTAGTGTGTGTATGTATAAGTCAATTGAATTGTACGATGGTAACTCATGAAATGAGAATCCTCGGCATTCAAACTTGCCCTGTTCTGATTTACAAAAGCTCACACAGCAGTACGCCATCATAAAATACAAAACACAACTTCATCATTAACATCAATACAAAACAAATGTCTGTAGCAGTGACTTGAAAAAGCGGCGATCACAGTGGGTTGGTCTCTTAGCGTCTATATTTGGAATCGAGGTTGTACGCGTAAACCAATACTGTAATCGTTTAATGGGCAGGCAGTTTAAGCAACAAGGAGGGATGCGATCCAGCAGGCAGTGGCCACACCATTTGTTATCTAGAGCACGATAAAAACATTAGAAATCTGAACGCAATAAACATCTGAAACCGTATCTCTTTTATTAACAGGCGACGTAATTGGGAAATGGAATTAAAAAAGAAATACATTGGCAAACCCTGCATTAGGTATACTATTGCAGATTTTTCTTAAAGTAGAATTATTTTCTTTGTGATTAGATTTCGGATGATAATGACCCAACAGTAACTGCGGCGGTAGGAAGACAGTTTGCCACCAGGACCGATGTGGCGGTTGTAACACAGGAGGACACCAGATACCGCAACGGACAGAGACAATTCAAAGATATTAGTGTTGGCCAAAGGGGGTATAAATAAAGTGTTGACTGAGGCAAGCGGTACACATGACTACTGTTTGGTTATTGACAAACGAGTCCTGTTCTTTGTACATGTATCTGATCTCATATTTCTTCAAATAAAAAGTGTGTTCATCCCACTTTTCGCTGACCCCAACAATATCGATATATCATAAAACACGATGGAGGATCTGGAAGAACAACTGCGTCAGCTTCAGACACAGAAGTTACTTCTACAGCAACACATAGCATAAACATAACCACCTCAACTGCCTTCATCCTCCACAGGTCAGTACCCATGTTAGCATAGTTGCAGTGAAATTATCATCGTGGTGACCCCAAAGACTCCCTAATATACCAGTGAATTGTAAATAATGTTGTACATAATATTATTCCCATGTAAATCAATGACGCCACGAAAGCTGCAATGCTGCATACCAACAAACCAACCCACAAACCAAGCAACCAACCAGCCAATCATCCAAACACGAAAAAACGCTCCACATACTCTAATGGACTCAATCAGGTCAGCAACATCGAGTTACAACAGACGTATGAGAATTCCGAACTATTTTCAACAGTAGCCACCTCTACTCCAAGGGGGTTTGGCGTGGTGTTAGTAACATAGTTTGCCACCAGGCCAGGTGTGGCATTAGTAACACAATTTTGCACCAGGAACCGCCATGGGCAGAGACCATCCAAATACATTAGTGTTGACTAAGACCAGCGTTTGCTATGACTACGGTTTGTTGGTTGACAAACGAGTTCTGATCTTTGTACATGTAACTGATCTTGGCTCTCAAAATAAAATGGGGTTCTTCCCACAATACGTTTGCATACGAATACGATACATTATATAGTTCGTTTCTGTTCGTTCACGCGTCTTTTTCCTATGTATTAACCATTTTAGTGCTTACTGACGAATTATATTGTGTAATGGTGTAGTTATCACAAATTCTAAACACCTTGAACTCCATTACAGCATTTCAGAGATCATAACGGCATGGGTTAAGAGAATATATTTCTTATATTACGAAATTCTTTAGGGGCTAAAGAAGCCCAATATGTTCTCAATCAATGCATCTTATTTGACATTATACTGGGATTATACGTTGCTGCATTTACTTTAACTAGGTGAGATAGGTTGGTTGGATCCTCTGTTTGGGGGCTCCGACAACGCGGTCATGCAGCCCCGTGTACTTTGGATGAGTGTAGAATCTGCCTGATAGCCGGTGTTAATTGTGATGGCTGCATTATTGTGTGTTTTATGTAATTCAGGTAAGGACTGCAGACAGTCAGTTTAAAGTAGTTCCTACTTTTGCTACCTAATGCTACCGTCAATGACACCTAGCTGCAAACTTGGTTAATAAATACCACCGCAACCAGAACATGAAGGTGAATGTTGGAACATAATACCGTTAATCAAATTTAACCTACACATTTTACCTTCACACGAGTGTAGTTAGTGGAAGTTTCTTTTACATCACATAGATCTATGACATGGGACCACCGGCTTTACTTCCCCTCCGACGGAAGGCATGCTGAGGGATTTTAATGCTCTTCAAAATTCCGATGACTTCGGCCGAGTTCGAACTCGCGACCATTGGCATAGAAGCACAGCATGCTATCAAATACACCACCAAAGCCACCCATTATGAGATAATAGGCATGTAAATACAGCAATAGTATCCCTAATATGCAGCTATAGTAGCCTACACACTGACTTATGTACATGAATAAACCAATTCTCATTAATCACACCATTTGTGCGGGGTCAAACATATTTGACTCCAGAATAATGACTTTATATTCCAAACATAGAATAATTTAAATATTGTTTCCTTTCAAAAAGGTAGATGCAACAATTTAAAAATGAAAGAGATCTATGTGAACAAGACGTCTAAATTACACCCATTACAACAAATATAATGACTCTCAGGAAAGTACTGTAATTGTCAGACAGGTCCTGAGAAATGTGCATATACAGCCCTCTTTGTTATTGATGCATTCTCTACTACGTTATTGTACTCCACAGTACCTTCCGCCTAGATTTAAAATGAGTTAATAATGCACCTGATTAACTTCCGAGTCCAGGAGAACTATGTTTTAAACTCACTTAGGGGCCAAGTGAATATGCTTTGCGTAATATATTGGCATATCTTCTTTAACATGTAAATACACCTCCCGGGCAACGCCCGGTAATATAGCTAGTAACCTATAGTAGTATTTCGCAAAATGTGCATCGAATGTGTAGTTTCAAGGGAATGTTAGTCATTATAAAATTGTATAATTAGTAGGCAGGTTGTGAACAGAAATTAATGTTCAGACTTAGTAGACTTAGTAGGTCAGGGGCAGATGACCTCGTATTTCCACCCCTTAAAACAACAATAACACCAGTTTTGTGTATATAGGTAGGCTAGATCAGGATACGCTTTAAAGGGGAAGCTATTATACCAATCTTCAGGATGATGTATTGGGTGCTCCTATATGAATGGGACAGATTGGACAAAAGCGCATAAAGGCATTTTCATATGCCTAGTGCGAACTGTGTCTGCGAATTGTGTAAAGAAGGTGTGATAGATATCACGTACTAACTTGCCCTGCGTGACTTGAATCACTACGGTACGGTACTTAATTTCTGTACTCATCTGTAATTGTATCTATGTACATTGTGCGCGTTTCTCTTATTATTATTATGTGACAGGTTCAACGTTTACTTCCATTCTACATACCGGTATAGCGCCGTTCCACTAAACCAGGGCTATGTAAAGGCTGAAGAAGCACACATGTAATTAAGCCTCGACTACACCCCACTATGCATGACAAAACCGAGGAGTGTTTATATTGGCTAGGGTCGCGCTACCTAACAATTATTGGTCGAGGCAAAAACCATTGGTCTGGATAAAAATATTGGGCCAGGCCAGAACCATTGGTTTGAATGAAAATTATTGATGTGTGTCTACCCTCACAGTGTGTGACAAAAACCAGGAGTGTTTGTATTGGCTAACGCGGCCCTGCAAGCTACTTAATAATTATTGGTCGGGACAATAACCAATGGACTGAATGAAAATATTGGGCTTGGCAGAAACCATTGATTTGGATGAAAATTATTGATGCGTTATGACATTCTTGATTGAAATTGGAGATCGTTAACTCGCACAAAACTTGACTAACTTAAGACTGAAACTTGGCGCTCATTTGTTTTACGATACCGGATATGTAATAGTACTGAATGCGTTGCGTGGGGTTGGCAATACTGTACGTGTTACTAAACCAGACGCATAACGCGGCAGAATACATCCACGTTATGTTCTGACTGTCGTAAATGCGCATAATATGGGGGGCCTTTAAAAGGTCTTTTTTGTTTTTTCCGGTCCCAATTTTGGTATGACCATTGGTAAAAGACATGCATGCTGCATGGGGAAGGGCCACCAAATTGGTCAACTGGTCAGAAAGCCTATACGGTATGCCCAATCCCGTCAGGAGGTGCGCCATGTACCCTTGTAGTAGTATCCGTCTAACAACAAAGGTCCCTCCATGGCCGAATACTCACACTGAATATCTCACTGTGTATGCGAAGAGCCCCGGGCAATACTTACTGTCGCCAGGTAGGTATTGCTTCGGCTGGGTGGCGCCCACTGTGATGGCCCTCGTTCGGTGTAGGCAGTATTTAGGGATGACGGATAAGCGTTTTAAAAATAACTTCAGAGAGAGTGGCCCCCATAAAAAGTGGTTCGAGTGGTATGTTAACCTTGAGATGAAGCACTTAATCAACGTTTTCCAGTGGACAGGTCTCCTCACTACCTGGTAGCTACCAGGACAGACAGGGGAGATTTTAATCAGGCGGGATCAATCATTTTTGCTGAAGAAATCGAGGGGAAATTTGGAGATCTTAACGAGATTTCCGAGCTCTGGAACAGGCAGCTTCTGCTGTATACCGTTACTGGAAGCAAATCGAAGCGTGCTGGAATGCTCTCAAATCAGTGAAAGGTTGAAACGCACAATGAGGTACGTGGAGTAATATTCAGAATGTTCCATCGCGACCTTGTTCTAATTAGCGATGCAAAACTATTTCGGGATCTGGGGAAGAGAGGCAACACTAAGATTAGGCCCAACACCCGATAGATTGGAGAGGACAACTACGATACTGGCGCTTTCATTCTCATTTTCATTTTGAGGATGATGTACCTAAGCAGGTGAAGGTCACATCGTACCACTGCAATGTTCGACTGTACATCTCTTCACCTATGCGCTGCTGCAAAAGCTTGAAATTCGTACATGTTTCTGCCAGGTTCACTACCAAGGCCGTGTGTAGAGAGTGTGGCAAGGGAACACATGAGGGTAAGAGGCGTACGCCTTCCTTCATATGTTCCAACTGCCAAGGCCGTGTGTAGAGAGGGTGGCAAGGGAACACATGAGGGTGAGAGGCGTACGCCTCCCTTCATATGTTCCAACTGCCAAGGCCGTGTGTAGAGAGTGTGGCATGGGAACACATGAGGGTGAGAGGCGTACGACTCCCTTGATATGTCCCAACTGCCTAGGGAGTCACTCTCCACGATTGAAGCAGAGCCCTGAGTTCACTAAAGAAACAGATTCAGGAAATAAGGACTCATGATAGGCTATCGGATCACGACGCTCGTAAGAGGTATCGAGATATGAATGCAGGTGCGCTGCATAAAGAGGGAGGTAGCGCGCAGTTCGCTACTCCTTTTGGGGCAGAGACACCAAATGCCCGCTGATGTGTCCCAGGTGAAGCCCAACACTAGACATGGCACAAAACTAGAAATATTTCTGAGTTTTAATTCACTGGCCGTGAAAGCCAATATACCATCTTTTTGGAAGCCTTCATCGAGATGTTATGGTTGCATGAGCTTTTGGTTCTCGCTGTAAAGAGGTGCAGGGAGCTTCATGAAAAGGGAGGTAGCGGGCAGTTCGCTACTCCTGTGGGGATCCGGGCGGGGACACTGAGAGCCCGATGATGAGCCAGCTTGGTGTTCTAGGTGAAACCCCACAGAAGACACTGCACAATTCTAGAATTATTGCTGATTTTCGAACTAGACACATTACCAATGACCAATGAGACTTCTAAAGCTAACATGGGTGTAGCTAGTGTATTGATGTTATGTTAGTTACACAGTCACACCACTGTATCCTCAAGAATTTATATTGTCACTGATAATCTGCACAGAGCATTTACTTCCGCTGTAAAACCTGTTCTCATTTCACCCACGTGTTGTCGTGTCCCTAAAGAATATTTCAAGCCTCCTAACTTGGACTTGTTACCTAAGTATATTCTTATTAAAATCTTAGACTAACATCTCACAGAAATACTAATTGCAGTGACGAAATCGCTGTGTGGTTCCCATCAACTACTGATGATATAGGATCGTTCAGAGGAAATTAAAAGACTGCAAACAGTTCAACTAATCATGCAGAGGCCAAGCGTCCTAATATCCACTGTTGTCAATAGTAACTGTTGAAAAATGTATAATCATATTATTTGATAATACGGTACCATGATAATCTATCCTGATATCTCTATAATACTACTGAATGTCGCACCAAAAGTGTGTCCAGGTAATTGGCTACATTCGCCTGGAGGAGGGGGAAGCGTTGTTCTCCGTCAGCTGTTCGACAGTATGTAATGTGAGATGTGTCATACCATGTAAATATATTCATTTCATAACGCATTGCCGTTAATAAGTGCAAACTAATTTATGAGGATCTGAGAAGAAAATAAATGAATAAATAAATATTGGGCAATAGTATAGACAATAGTGTTGTGAATATATTTGCGAAACACTCTATTCTTGGCTGTCACCGCGCAGGCCCCAATTTGATTCCGACCTCTGGAGCGGGGTACCCTGAACCTCGTGCGGCAAAAATGAATAGAGGTGGGTTCGATTCCTACCTCTGCCATCCTGGAAGTCCTATTCCCTGGTTTCCCCACTTCTACTCCAGGTAAATGCTGGGATGGTATCTAACTTAAGACCAACGCCATTTCCTTCCCAAATCCTACCTCAATTGCAAAAACAGACACTAATACAGACATCACAGTGGCACAGGTTATCAGACAAATTCCACACACACACAAGTACACGGGGCTGGATTACCTCGATATCGCAATTCCCATAAAACAATCAACAACAAGTAGATCCGTGAAGAATTATACAGCCTATTTTCATATATCCTACTTATATTAATTGCTGAAATACATTCTTAGATATTAAGAACCGTCTATATATTTCGGATGGTCGCCATGTTGGATTTTTATATATGTAGTCCATAGAGTTATGTACTATTAGATGACGATTTTTGCGTTGGTTCATTATTCAAACGTTCACTTCGACCGCATGATTAATACGCAAAAAATAAAAATAATGATTTTAAAATTGCGCACAGCCGCCATCTTGAGGTAATGTGAACAATTGAACTAAATTAGATGGCAGTGCATTACAATGAGTATAATCATATACTCTACCATATTTCACTGCGATCAGGTGGTTAAATCGCGAGAAAAGTCCATTAAAATGTTTTGCATTTGCTTGGGCGCCATGTTCGTTTTGTATTTTTCAGGTTTTTGGAAGTCTCATACATCATCTTGTAGTAGTTCCTTTTATCACCGTACTAAAGTTCAGGGCGATATCAGTAACAAATTCGGAGATATAGAATGCCGGTGAAATACTTCGCACAGCTGCCATCTTGAGGTTATGTAGTCTATTGAACTAAATTAGATGCAATTGCATTACAATGTGTTTAAACATTTGCTGGTTTTTGAAAGTCTCATATGCGAATTTTTATTAGTGTCCTTTATCACCCTACGACATTTCAGGGGCTAAATGACCACGATGTCGCAAATCCCCTAAAACAATCAAAAACACCATAAAACTGCTGCCCAGACTACTTTGGCAGTACACAGTAGCTTCTGTTAAAAATATATATCTTTCCCCCTCAGTCATAAACATAATGGATTACTGCAATCGATGCATTCTCTGGGTTGCAGGAAGGATAATATACGCCTACCGTATGTTCATAGAACATTGCTTTCACATGTTTCAGGCTAACATATTAAATGAACTCCCTTGGTTAAAGCAGGTTCTCGTCTGACCCCACAGCTATTTGGTAATGTTTATGGGGGATAGACTACCCTTCCTTTTGCTGCCTCGAAATGCTCTATCTAAAATAATTTTATTTTGGTTGGCTATACTGTATGTGTGCTTAGAATCTTTAAATGCACTATTGGTGTAAAGGAAGTTAAAAGTATGGCGGCTGTGAAATGTTGTGTTGAAATTATGTTGCTGGGCTTGTTTGGAAATAAATACAATATAATATTCTACTTCGGCATTTTCAGTATGGATGATTTGTTTATTGGCGTATTCATTGGGCCGATGTCCATGCTGTTCCGCCCCTTAAAACAACCATAACTAACTGTTGTATGCAGGCTACATAAATCATAAAAAGGCATGGAAGTTGCTCAAGTTTGCCTATGACTAAGAGATTAAAATCGACTAATGTTAACACCCAACAAGTGCATTTTTCATATTTTACTGAAATCTACTATAATGCCCGACCTGTTCTATTAGAGCGCGTGGAAAAGATGATTCCCTAAAGGCCTATGTATCACGGGTGTGGGAGGCCAGTAGTCATTCCATTACCTACCTTTCACTACGTGATGATGAGACATACTCCCCCGCAAACTTTCCTTTCATTCTTTGTTTGCTTCGTGAAATTCAGGATATAACAACTCTGACACCGTTGGCTACTTTGTGGCAAAAATTGGAGGAATATAATGTTTGAGTTTTCGTCCTTAAAAGTTCGATTTTCCTTGTGATTCATCGTCGTAATGTTGTTGTTCAAAACAGGTAGAAACTAGTGATTACGACAATGAAAATCATCGTTTTGCTAATCCAGTTCGCCAATTTTCTAAATGATGGACATATTATGTTCAGATAATTACTAAATTGAATTGAATTCTGGTAATATCTCTACATCTGAATCTGCCCAACGATTCCAAATATCTAGTTTGTACTGGCCGTTACAGCAGATCAAATTACTACGTTGTGTATTTTCTTACAATGCATGCCACGTATGGATTTATGTTGATTTTGGAGATATATTGGCTTAATAGCAGATCTATGCATCGGTACCGTATTCAGGTCTTCCAGCTTTCTGATAGGAGCCGGGAAAAGAAAAGCGCTACTCACGCAGCCGTATATCTTGAAACGTACATACTTATACCTTTCATTGGATAGTTTCTTTTTTATTACCATTACCCAGCATTGTGAGGCTAAGGCACGGATTAGGAATAATTATGCAAGTTATGATTTTTATGGTCAGGCCACCGTACTAAGAATCGGATGTCGTTTTGAATTTGTTGAAGCACCGTACTCCTTTCGAATTGTTGGTTGTGACGATTTAGCATCAAGCCGAGCTGAATCTTTATTTCCTGGAGCTACTCCGCTCATAAGTACATGTTACGCATCCAAAATTTCCTGCCTTACAAGAGGGTTTGAATGAAATCATATACAACATTACGAACTATATCACCACTGAACTCACCATTTTGTCCACAATCGAATCTTAGTCGCTTTGATAACGGCACACGCATTGCAGGACAATATTTAACTCTTGTATTTCAAATTGTTTGGATTTTAGAAAATGTAACACTTCAGGTTACATTGCTGTTCATTCGTATCAATAAACCCTTTGTTATCAAGAAATGAGTCACCGTATTACTGCACACCTTAACAAGATAGTCAGTAAAGAACATATAGCCTACTTTCTGCTAAATGCATGGGTATTGATATAACTCTTTGTCCTTTTTAAGGGATATAATTGAATGCTGGTTGTAGTAGCTTGTTGAAATACAACGTGTTATACGGATATTAAACATGAAAATGAGGTGCCCTTTTATAGTGCTACCTCTGTACAAAATTTCATTCAATCCGGTTTCACCGTGATTGAATTGATATGCACACATACAAGGCCGCTCTCTGAAAACTATTGGGCTGATGACCTTGTAGTTCAGTCAAAAGATGCTTCCCACAAAAAGGTATGTTGTTGCAAAATTTGGTAGAGATCAAATAATTAGGTTGGTCGTAATTTGATTTAAGCATTTAATATTTGGGTGGCCGCCATTCCGTTTTCATCAAGATGGCGGCGATATAAAACATGACTCTGAGGTGCCCGTTGCTGGTGCTACCTCTGAACCAAATTTCGTTCAATTCGGTTTGTGTACCAAATTTCGTTCAATTCGGTTTTACCGTGTTTGAATTGATAGAGGGAATCGATTCGCACATATATATGGCCGCCATCCGCAAACTATTGGGGTGATGACCTTGTCGTTTGGCCAAAAGATGCTTAGTACTTGAAGGTTTGCTGTAGCAAAATTTAGTAGAGATCAGATGATTAGGTTGGTCGTAATTTGACTTAAGCTTTTAACATTTGGGTAGCCGCCATTACGTTTCCGTAAAGATGGTGGCGATATAAAACAAGAGACTGAGGAGCCCTTTGCTAGTGCTATCTCTGAACCAAATTTCGTTCAATTCGATTTCACCGTGTTTGAATTGATAGGGGGAATTGATTTGCACACATACTTGGCCGCCATCTACAAACTATTGGGCTGATGGCCTTGTAGTTTAGTCAAAGGACGCTCGCTATATAAATATATGCTGTTGGAAAATTTGGTAGAGATCGGATGGTTAGGTTAGTCGTAATTTGATCTAAGCTTTGAACATTTGGGTGGCCGCCATTACTTTTCTGTTAAGATGGCGGCCATATAAAATATGACACTGAGGTGCCCTTTGATAGTGCTACCTATGTACCAAATTTCGTTCAATTCGGTGTCACCGTGTTCGAATTGATAGTGGGGACAAACATGCAGAGTACACACACGCACACACACACACACAGACTCACACACACACAGACACATACACAATTTTTTCGCCCTGTGTTGATCTCTTAAGTCTACTTTCATTTTTTCAAAAATCGAAATTAGGCTAAAAATAACTAGTAGTTCCGTGAAGACCAAAACACCCCTTTTTATACATCCTACTTTTGTTAAAAGCCTTTATCAACATACAAAATTTCAGTTTGATTGCTGTAATAGATTCATGGACATTGAGAACCATCCAAATATTACGGGTGGTCGCCATCTTAGATTTTTATACATGCATGTTATGTACTACTATATGAAGATTAATGCGTAGGTTTATTCAATCGCATGATCAGAACACAAGATATAAAACGAGATTCTAAAATGTCGCACAGACGCCCTCTTGAGATTATAAAAAAATCAAATAAATTACTTGTCAGTGGCTTCAAATGTGTATAAGCATTTGCATTACCAAGTTTCACTGCACTCGGATGTATACATCGCGAGAAGCGTCCATTTAAATATTTAAATTTCGCGTCACCGACATGTTGGATTTGAGTTCACCAGTTTATTGAAAGTTCCAATGGTGAATTTATATTAATAGTCTTTATCGGCACACAGAAATTTCAGTTTGATCGCTGTCATTGATTAGTAGATATTAAGAACCGTCAAATTATTTCAAATGGACGCCATGTTGGATTTTATATATGTAGGGCATAGTGTTATACACCATCAGATAATGATTATTGCGTAAGTTAATTATTCAAACGTTTTTCTTTGATCGCATTATTAGGACACAGGAAATAGAAACTTAATTATTAAATTTCGCACAGCTGCCATCTTGAGGTTATGTAAACAATAGAACTAAATAAGATGCCAATGAACTACAATGTGTATAAATATTTTCTGTGCCATGTTTAACGGCGCTCGGATTGTAAAATCGTGAGAAACGTGTATTTTAATGTTTCAACGTCGCTTGGCCGGCATGTTCTCTTTGTACTCAACAGGCTTTTAAAAGTCATATAGGTGAACTTGTAGTAGTGCCCTTGATGACCATATAAATTTTAGGGTGGTATGACTTATAGTTTAGTAAATATAGAACGTCAGTGAAATATATCTCACAGCCACCATGTTGAGTTGAAAGAGTCGTTATAAAATTTGATGGGCACTGCCAGGGTCGGACAAAATAGTGCGATGACCTTACTGCGTTTCATTGATATCGCTGCAGCTGTTAACATTTTATTAGGGGTGGGGGAACACATACAAGGACAAAAGGTGATCTCATAAGCCTATTTTTTTATCATAAATGAAAATAGGCAAAAGATGTACAGCATTTCACGGCACAAATAACGATTGTAGAAGGAAAACCGGCATAAAAACATGTCAAGAGTACTGTATAATACTTGACGCTTCTGGGCCAAACATTGTTGCTGCCCCGACATGGAATATGTAGATTTATTGAAGCTGCCTTTTCATATGTCTTCAACTGAGTGTGTACTTAACTACGAGTGGTCAACACTATATATGCGTTTACTAATTTACAAATAGAAAAGGAAAAAACTTTATGGAAGATCTTAATTTCAACAGATATATCTCAGGCCCAATGAAATAACAAGTTTAGGATTTCCTCACCAGTGCAATTTCACATGCAAGTCAGATCAACAGCAAGAACACCAAGGTGACTAACATGATCCTTTAATTTATGTCCATAAATAATCAACATCGCTAAAGTAGATTCTCTTTAAATTTTAATTACTTGAAGTTCAATACGCAAGCGGTTTTTTATGGTTTCGCAGAAATTTTGCAGTTGCTCAGTTCCCTCCCAACCCCCCGCCCCTCCTTAATACAGTAAATGATCCAAAATTGTCAGCACGACCTTAAAGGTCCAGTGTTTTACTAGTCGGCAAACAAAACCATATTTTAGGAGTTAAGATCCGCTAGAGGTTCAAACCCAGTCGAAGTCGTCGGATGTTTTAAGAGCGTTAAAATACATCAGTATGATTTCCTTCGGAGAGGAAGAAAAGTCGGCGCACAGTGGTCCGGATCTGTAAAAAAAAGCGGTCAAAATCGATGTTTCAACTTAATTTTAGAAACGCCAAACCACCTTCCAAGTGAAGTATGTTAATCAGTGTACAATAATTTCACATTTTCTTTGGAAATTTCTTCTGTGTTTCTCAGATATATTAATGCAAAAGTGATACAACTCTTCGATTCTGAACTCCGCGCTCCGTTAGGTAAACTTTGAAATATCATTCTAACTTCATAATGAAACTCGGGGTCTTTAATACTGTATCTGTATGTAGTTTGGGGTCTGATATATGTGTTTATAGCATGATTTTCAATTTCAGATCACTTATAAGGACTCTTATACTTACTTTTATAGTACTTTTTTTTTAAGAAAAATAAATTTTGCTTGACCTACAAAAAAGTATACATATGTATAGCATGAAACTTATGCAAGTTTTAAAATGAAGACTGGAGAATTTATCCTTAAAGGTTTCATCGTCAGAACACGCCAGATGCGTGATTGAGAAGCGAGAGAACACTACTGCGCGCTCTGAGGATTAACACTCGCGCGAGATAAGGGCCTGTTGACACATTTGTTTATGCTACGCAAGGGATATCTTGAGGCCAGCAAAATAATCTCCAGTCGCGAGAAGTGGTAGTTGTGTGTGTTGTGAAGTGTGAAAAATGAATTTCGTTGTTAGTCGCAATGAACTTCATAACAAGGTACGAGAGAACAAAAATCAGTCTCGCGCTCGCCAAGAAAAAATTGTGGTAACATATCTCATTAAACAAATTACAATTAAATGTTGACGAGAGTGTCGAGAAAACAGTGTATAATAATATAAGAAACATTTCCTTTTTGCCTTATTTTGACCGGTGGAGAAAGTGTCACTTCTTAGAACATGCTTTTTTGAAGAAATATTTAGACTGGTTGAAAAAAGAAATTGTGATTTCAATTCCGAACATGCCTGGCTCCGCAAACGAGTCGTCTTTCAAAAGAATTTGAATATCTAACGGAGAGAAGCAAAATAAGAAAAATTAAAGACCTAAGGGAGGGTGCCACTTCATCAGAGCTTGCCTATGCGACCGCTATGAATTTAAGGGCAGAGGGAGGCGATTCATCAGCCAAGCTATTAAAAGAAGCTACCACGACTACACCAACAAGGGGCAAACGAATACTGGATGCATGGAGAAAGGGGGGTCAACGATCTACAAAAATGTCAGTGGAAGAAGCCTTATCATTCATAATTAAAGCAAAGTTATCCAATCACCAATATGTGACATTGAGAAGATTAGCTAATAAACATAACCATGATTTATACCCTAGCTATTATGCTATTTTGAATGCTAAAAAGGCTACTTATCCACAAAATGTAATAATTAAGGAAAATGAATGTGAAGTGAAAATACCGCCGGACCACTCATACTCCAGAATGTTATCAATGTTACCAGATGTGAGTGATAAGAGCTATACATTATATTGTAAATGGGGCTTTGATGGCAGCTCCGGCCATTCGCAATATAAACAACCTGGTCAGAAGCTGAAAAGAGTGACCAGAGCTTATTTATATCATCTCTCGTGTCTCAGCGCCTCGTTGACAGTAAAACAGGTATTATTGCGTGGAAAAATCCAAGAACCTCATCTGCACAGTCCTGCAGGCCTATTCGAATGCAGTGGGTTCATGAAACATCGGAAATTACACGGACGGAATGGATGTATCTAAATGATCAAATTGAGAATTTACATAATTTGGTTATAAACAACACTGAAGTGCATTATACCTTAATATTGGCAATGATAGATGCACAAATATGCAATGCTCTATCACAGTCTTCAAGCATGAAGTGCTATATTTGTGGTGCGAAAATTTCAGAAATGAACAATCTACAAAAAATGGCACAAAAGCCCATCGACAATTTACAGCTTGAGTTTGGAATTTCAGTTCTGCACGCCCACATACGATTTTTTGAAAGTCTCCTGCATATTTCATACCGCCTGGGTTTTAAAAAGTGGAAAGTGATCGTGAAAGATGGTAATCGAGACTTATTCGAAAGAAAGAAAAAAAATGTGCAAGACTCGTTCAGAACGAGATTAGGTCTTCTAGTCGATATTCCGAAGCCTGGATATGGAACAACCGATGATGGCAACACTGCCCGAAGGTTTTAGTGAACAACCTCAAGTAGCAGGGGTGGACTGTGAGTTAATAACTCGTTTCGGAATAATTTTAAAAGCAATTTCATCTGGCCATGAAATTGATAGTTAAGAGTTCAATTCCTACTGCAGCGAAACAGCAAGCTTATATGTACGGCTATATCCGTGGTATTACATGCCTCCAACACTCCATAAAATACTTATCCATGGATCTTCCATTATAGAAGCAGCTATTTTGCCGATTACAGAACGTTC
This sequence comes from Meconema thalassinum, assembly GCA_946902985.2. Classification (NCBI taxonomy): domain Eukaryota; kingdom Metazoa; phylum Arthropoda; class Insecta; order Orthoptera; family Tettigoniidae; genus Meconema; species Meconema thalassinum. The sequence continues at coordinate 212,660,336 of OX336398.1, forward strand.
AGAAGAGGCCTTAGAGTCTAAAAACAAAGACGTCAGAAAATATAGGGAAGACCATACCAGAAAATCCTCAAGAATTTCCAATAATTTTGACTTGTTCCATAGACTATTGCTAAGCTCTTATCCAGTAATTTCAAGCACGGGAGATCTACCGAAGAAGAAAAGAAGACAGTTCCCTCAGGAGGTGTGTAATTTATTGTCAATACCCGAGGACGAGAAGGAGCAGGAAGGGGAAGAAGAAGTCGCCTCATCCGGATAAGAGGATGAATACGTAAGTAATTTTATGCACTACGACAAATTTGCCTCATAGTAACATCTAATTTAAAGTTTTACACAAGAGTATTTCATTTCATGACTCATTGAAGTTACACAGTGGTGCAGACTTAATCAAAATTGGCCATTCACTGTCCACTTTGCGCAGATTCTTAAGCGCCTACTTGGCGTAATCTCACAGAATTTATAACTGTACAAATCACAAGGAATCTTGGTAATCCATGGACGGAAAATATTCTCGCTACAGGCGATAATGTTCTCTGAAGTAGTGGCGTTGGAATCAATCACATAAAATGATTTTAATGTAAAACTTTGGATATCTTTGCGCCCCTTGCAGACGTTGAATTCGTCGGCCTCGTGGTCTGAAATGTGGTGTTCCACGACGTCGAAATTATGGTGAAGAGATAAATAATTTTCACAAATTTCACAATGATGTCCGTAGCGCTATCACTGGAGTTAAGTGGTCAATAGTTGCACTCGACTAGGTGCTCAAATTAATGGCGATGCACACCGATAATTATACTTCCTCACTTTGTGGCCGGACTATTCCCTCGTCTTTCAAGACGGACTGTAATACGCGTCCAGTGTGGATGGAAGCAAACTAGGGTGTGTGTGAGTTGCTCTTGCTTGCTGGGTCCCAGTGCATACTCGAGTCATTGAGCAACTAATTCCTTCCGCTTCGCATATCTGCGACGTTAAATACCTTTCCCTTAAGACAAAATACATTCTCCAGAATGTTTAAAATAAGCAGAATTACATGATGATATAATTTGAGCCTTGTGAAGAGTGGAAACATATCAATAAGTACTCAGATAAATAATTTGGAGATTTCTTCGAAGTCTTCCTTCATCATATCCGGCCATGTGCTGGTCTCCGGATGCGGTCTATGATAGTGCATGACATCTGCAAATGTGTTCCAAAGGAAATATCACTGAGCATGAGCTCAGCGGGCTCAATATGGACTGAAATTAAACATTTCCAAAACTGAATAAATAGAGTGTGCAGAGCAACCCCATGTCTCTACATCTATTGTTGGAAAACAACTCAACGTGATCACTGGATTCCGATATATGGGCTCGTACATAACATCAGTTGGAGTCACATTGAGAGAAGTACGAATGCGATGAAATACAGCTTGGCCTAAGTGACGACAGGTGACAGGAGTTTTATGTGATCGTAAGATCCTGTACGTGTTCCTGAATCGTTGTTTGAGACGTATCATCAATCGAAGATGGCCGGATGTCATATCAAATGAAGATCGATGGAAGGAAACCAACCAGTGGAAAATGGATATACAAATAAAGGAGAGAAAGAGGCGATCGATAGGTCACACCCTAAGGAAGCCTGCTGGAGCTATTGAGAAGACTACACTCGATTGGAACCCACAAGGGTCCCGAAAACGATGTCGTCCGTAGATGTAGCTTGCCACGGTGGGTGAGTGGTTATAGTGTCGGACTACCAACCCCAATATTGCAGGTAAGTGATTTTTGAAGGCGACAAAAATCACGATACTCATGTCCTACGTTGTTGGCCTGTTAAAGAACCCATTTGAATTCAGTAGGCCGTGTACAATGGCAAAATTAATCTCGGGATTTTCCGCCAACACAAAGTTCCTCCATTCTCTACTTGAAAGCGGTGTAGTGTCAAGGAGTTTAGATATCTAACCTCCTTGACTTTCATAGCGTTCAAAGGAACGACGAAATTCGACATGCAAGCTACCCTCAGGGTGTCAATTAACAAAGCTTGCACCAGGCACCCGAGGCCATACGATATTATTATTATTACCCACAGATGTGAGCAAGTGCTGCTCTCCATGGAGATAAGGATGCTGCGCTGGTCCATTCGCCTAACAAGAATAGATCATGTCACCAATTACCATTTACAAGCCGGGCGTTTGTTTTAGACGATTGCCCTTGAAGTTGAAGCTTGCGGGTGAGCCTGTGCAATCACTCTGTCGCCCTCTCGCTTCACAGTTGTCACCAACAGTCTGATGTAATGGAATTCCAGACTTGAGTACTTGACGACACCACCATAAAGAACAGTACAGTCCACGTTGAAGTATTGTGATGCGGAGGTTCACGTTACAAAGTTACGAACAGAACGCCAGTTTATTTGCCAATGGCAGTAGTGCGAGATAGGTTTGTCCGTCATCTGACCACATGGGGCAGGTGATAACAACACAGGTACTGTAGTAACTCGCCTCCAGGCTTCCATTATGATTTTTCACTCGTCTAATACTCTTGGTGTCGCACCACTCCCTGACAAGATGCTGGAAGCTCGCCCGCTTTGGTACGGACATGTACTACGGAGTTGCGAGGACACAGTGGCAAACATAGCACTACAACTAGATTTAGTAGGCAAGCGACCACAAGGACGGCCCAAGAAGCGGTGGCTTGACGAAATCAAGGAAGACATGAGAGCAGCCAATGTTGAGAAGAAGGGCGCTGCAGACCGTGCAAGATAGAGGCAATTGCGAAATAAGAACATCACTGACATTGTCACTCGATTATTTGTTGTTACCGTTGTTGAAAAAAGTATATTCGCATTAAAAAAACAAAGTTGTTACCGGTTTTTTGGTAAATACGTATGTGCGTGGGCGAAATGGATTGTGTCGTATGAGTCCTCAATACGACTTCATAACTTGAAAACAGAATGACGATATCTTAAAGGGTTGCTTAGATATTTGAGTAGGTCTTCTTAGGCCGAATAATGATTGGCATTATTGAACATCTAGAAAACGAAAGGAAGAAAACTGTTAAATATAACGATGATGAGCCACGGGGCCTTCTTTTTACGTGGAATCCGAACCAAATGACATGGCATGACATTTCACTTCAAAAATCTCACATGCATTGACAGGGAATCGAATGCAGAGCCTAAGGGCTTCACCACTGTGTCACCACGCCACTTAACAATCTAGAATTAATGGCTCTTACTGTCTCTCAGCCATGGATGGCCACTGCACGTCTCGGCACCGAACTTAACTATGATTTTTCTCTCAACTTACTTTTAACTACCGTATATTCCTTGCACACGGCGTTAGGAATGAGAAATTATAACATTCAAGAAGAAAAATTGGATGTTTTGTTCTATACATAACCATGTTCACGTGATACGAGGTGGGCTACAGTACTTCACAGTAATTATAATAACTAAGGTATCTTGCCAGCTGCGTATGCAATGACAGCATCCAGGGCTTCCCGCTCCGCTGTTGTAATCGGTGCATGCTATCATCTAGCGGTGAGTAATTGCGACCTGTCCGCGGCATGGCCTCCACGAGGCCCCGTTCTATAGGGAGGGCTCTCACTGTATAAAGTTCCTGTAATATTATTCGAGTCCGACATATAATATTCTAGGAACACTCCAGTGATATTATTTTTGAATATTACTGAAACGCTCCTATAATAGTATTAATGTTGTGCGCTTATAGGAATGTACTGTTAGTCGCGCTTCTAACATAATGTTACTAATATCTTACATTACGTAACATCATTTAGTATACCGGTACTCGCAGAATACCTGCTTTGACAGTAGTAACGTTCTAACAACACCGTTTCAATTTCACTCGTAGCTTGCCTCACAGACACAAACCAAAAGCTCGCGAACGACTGCTCAGACAACGGCCGGTGGTCGGCGAAAGAGCCACGGCGGTGGACAGATGTATAGATATTGGTTTCAACTGGTTTATATATTTTCTAGAACGTTAAGTGTGAATTTCGCGCTATATGTCTCTACCATTGAAATGCGCACGCCGCAGTTTCAACTGGTTTATATATTTTCTAGAACGTTAAGTGTGAATTTCGCGCTATATGTCTCTACCATTGAAATGCGCACGCCGCAGTTCACTGGTATGTAGAATTAATTTTTGCTGGTAGGGTTAAATACAGTAGTAATAAGGTGATTGGGTTTTGCTTTTTGCGCAGACAATCTATCGTTGCCTTTTCTGCGCCCCCTATTATGACAGCGCCTGTTCGCACCTTCCAAGGGCCGCCCCTGCAACATGAACTTCAGTTACAGCATGGTTGGCGAATATTTCTTTAACTACGTCCTGCTTGATTTCACTGCATTCAATTATTTTCTGTACCCCATTTTCAGTTAATACAACTACTTTACAACCTCTGTCTTGGCATGACTGCAGTGCACATTCCATATCGAGTGAAAATCCACAGCCTGCTTCCAGTCTCCGACCGGGTCAGGAATGGAATGAATGAAGCCCCCATCTAGCGGCGAGGATATGAACTGTGCCGGCTGCCGAGGCCTGACGCACTCCTCTGGGGCAATGATTAAATGAATGACAGGTGAAGTGAAATGTTAGTGGAGAGTGTTGCTGGAATGAAATTTTGACAGGGAAAACCGGAGTACCCGGAGAAAAACCTGTCTGCCTCCGTTTTGTCCAGCACAGATCTCACATGGAGTGACCGGGATTTGAACCACGGACCCAGTGGTGAGAGGCCGGCGTGCTGCCGCCTAAGCCACGGAGGCTCCACATTCCATATCGAGTAAATTACCTAAACACTACAAAACCATCACCACTCAAACCTATATTATGCTTAGACAATTTGAAAACCATTAGGTAGGCCTATGTATATGTACTAATTATCGATTCTATCAGTTTGAAATACCAAAGAAATTAAAAAAGAATACAAACAAAACAACGACCGCACCAGCCGGAGGTAGAAACAGACTGGTTGACTGCGAGTGGGGAGGCTAAAGGAGGAGGGTGGAGGAGGGGGGCTGATGGTCGTGATGAAATATTTAGAGGACCATCTAAGGTCAAATTGGCGTTATCCCTGAAAATTCCATCAAAATCCGATAACAACCGTGGACGTTATGCGTGCGGCAAGCAATAGCTTTTAACCCCCATCCGACCTCTAACCATACCGTACCCGTAGGACTAACACGTGTAATTTTCTAGGACGTGTTATGTGGGGTACGAACTACTAATTGAACGCATGCGCACTTTGATCTTTCAAATGTTGGGGTTCAATGCTTGTTTTCATGTACTATAGGTCGTGCCTGGTAGCAACATAATGATAAGTCAAACTACGGTATACGTAGTGAGACGATCCTATATTATCGGCAGTTGACAGGTACCTCATAGGGATTCTGTCACTGGAATTAGTATATCTGATATACATTTGGGCGAGATGTTAGTGTAAGAATTGTATAATACACGCCAGTAACAAGTCCATGTTGGAAGAATTTAAATGTTTAGTAGCCACATGACATTGCTTGGGTTATGGCATCGCCATCTATAATTCTCAAGCCGTACTGTATGCAGAATTGGCAACGTATAAGCTAAGAAGAGTCCGTAAATTCTATAAGCGCGTAAGACCACATGCTAACTATTTTGATAAGACAGCATCTAAAAGCAGTTCGTACTGACTTTCAACACCCGTGAAATTCCTCGTGGTAGGTAAATCAGACCTGCTGAAAGTTGTAGAAGTGAGTGTTTCCCGTATTAAGTTGCATGTGTAACCAATACCTGCTAATGAATTTAACCAAGACATTCTTCACTAATATTTCATTAAACTATTTCAGATGCCTAAGAAGTATTATGTGCCTCGCTATCAGTCAAATTATGGCAGCACTATTAAAATAACTGGTTACCGGTATAGCATTACGTTTTGATCACTACAGCGAGGTGGACTTTCAGGGCCTAGTAATTTAGTTTTGGTATACCGGTATATGTTCATGTGGCCTCTATATTGTAGTACCGGTGCATTGTGAACTGTAGCCTACTCAGTTGGCAAGTGCCTTTAGGTTCGGTACATTTCATTAGACTAGGGGACCAGTGGAGCATTATTGCCAAACTGTAAGCTTTAAGCTTGGAGGTCTATTGTGTCTATGACTATGGAAAAAATGTGAAGAATTTATTATCGAAGGCAGCCTCTGAGTATGAATAATATTAAATAATTTTTCTGAGCGCGTCAATGACGGCAGTGAGCATAGCCTTTTATTATTACCTTACCGGGAATTGACAGTACCGGGTCATAGCATGATAATATGTAGGCTATCCGTTATTTGTGTGTAGATTTAGCGGACGTTATGTTCTGTTGTATTTTCGGAAACATTTGGCATCAAAATCTATGAGTTTACACAGTGTTAGCAATTACCATGTGCCTGCGCTAGGCCTCCCAGACAATAGATGGGCGGCGTTGCCAAACCTTAACACAATGCTTGAGAATTGTAGACGGCACTCAAATTACAATATTTAATTGCCTAAGATACAGAGGTGTTGCGGTGTAACTAGGAACAGCTTTATGACGACAATATAAAAGTTAGCTAGAGACGGTGAGGTATCTATTTTGAACTGGGTGTTATGTAACGAAAGAATCAAATTTTATATCGAGGCGTCAATACTTGTAAGCAATTAGTTTGGACTTGCAGGAAACTAGGTTCACTCTTTCACATAGCTTAATTAAACGTGTTGATAGGTTTTAAGGTATGCTACTTTATCGTCTGACAATATGGTATTTAATATGCTGACCCCAAATCAAATTCTTATGTATATAGGAATAGAGAAATGACTTAGAGTACCGTAAATGTTGAGCGTCGTGGTTGTATGTTTTACTGTTGTTGACAAATATATAACCGATCGTTATCAGTGTGAACTTCGAAGGGTCTAAACATTCCTCATTTGATTTGTTAAATATGTGACCGATTTTGCGCACTGGTATATGTAAGATCTAGATTTATTTGTTCCTCTGTTCTAGTTTCCTGATCATAATGGAGAAACAACTATTCACCAAGAGTGAGCCAGAATCGTTGACTCATGAATTCCGTAATATTGTAAGTTGCATTTTAATGTATATATGGTGTAACATTGCTATATTAGTGATGTGCAAGGTTTAGTGACATAATACAGTACTTAATAGTAAATGGTACTCTAACCAGGATCTGTTAACTTTTACTTCTTATGATACACATAACATAGTACTCATGTTGTGCCTATATATTTAACATTGGGTAATAATTGGCAGGATTCAAATGAGCTGTTGCCCTGTGATAACCTGCAGTACGAGGCTGGCGATATATTTGTCAACGAAAGGATAGCCGTTAAGGAGGAACATGAAATTCAGGTAATTAAATGTTTTGAATTACTTCTCTTATAATAATACGAATGATTTATACAATATATATTATTCGGAAGAATGGATTACTTGGTCATGTTTTCTATAAGAACACCCAACAATAGCAGATCCTATTGGTACTGCAGTTCCACTCTGCTGGCACCCTGGATCCTATTACAGGTGAAGTCTGCACAACATGCGATGTTTAAACTCAATCAAATAAGGCATTTGGGATATGATTGCCCTTAAGTGAATGCGCTGCTGTTTTTGTATCCTATTGCTTTTAGGCTAGACTGCCACAGCAAAGCAAGATTTTTATCGGCATAAAACATTGTTAAGATTTTAATTTGGGCTTCAGCAATCATTAACAAATAATCATCATCATATCTATCTTTTTCTATTTGTTGAAATCGTGACCACCAATGGAACAAACAGAATACCTGCTAACACTTCCGTTGACCAGAATGAAAGTAACAAATTCTTAAAATACTGAAATTAGCCAAAATAACTGTAGTAATGGTAGCGAAAACATCTGGAGATGATATAGTGATAGATGTTTAGGCTACTCCTCCGCTGTCTGTAACCCACCTGACCGCCCCAAATACGATCACGACTTATATAGATGAAATTCCAGCTGACGCCATTTTTTAATTTTTTTTGTAACATGTACAGTATTGCCAACCCCACGCATTCAGTATTATTTCGTTTCCGGTATTGTAAAACAATTGGCGTTGGCCAATTTAATCGACTGGTTTTTGTCACGCATCAATTATCTTTATCCTGGCTAATGGATTTGCCTAGACCAATAATTGCTAGGTAGCGCGGGCCTGCTGACCTCGTTAGCCAATATTTGTCACACACATTGAGGGCAGTCAAGCATCAATTATCTTTATCCAGGCCAATGGTTTTGCCAATTATTTCATTTTCCACATAATTGCAATATAACATGTATCATGTGGTGAACTTTGTATCGGGCATGCTGCCAACAGTGATGAAACGTGATAGGACGTAATTTGACGTCAATGTGTCGGCCACAAACATGGCGGGCGTTGTTGAACCAGTAAGAAATAAATACCTTTATTTAGGCAATATTATAAATATTTCCAGTCCAGCAGTGATATACAATTCCTAATGAAAGGTTTGTGAATCATATATTTTTAATAATCTACCGGGTTCTGGTTTGGTGCTGGTTCTAGTCAAGGGATGAATTGTGTTAAGCGATTACACAACTAATGGTTTTTGCCTGTGGCAGCTCGTTTGTCAACTCTTGATGTAAAGGATAAGTTGGTACAGTGCCACGGTCTCTAGAATCATTTGTATAAATACATGTTTTAGATAGTGAATACACAGAATCTAAATATCAACTTGCCACAATAACAGTAATTGGAAGTTGCTTGAGACCCACATGGCCTGAGTAAAGCCCGATATTGCTTCTGGCTACTTGTCCATCTATTATTTTCACCACCCCTGGTCAACTCTTCCTTAATTCTTATTCCGATAGTTGCACGTAATCATCCCTTTTCTCACTCTAATTGACTGTTTTCCTTACTACCTGATAACTTGCTCTAATTCTTTTGCGGTGTCAGACCTCTTCCTTCTCTCCATTATATGATAGTGTATGCGCACAGCACAACTGCTTCAAATCTATATAGGCCTATATAAAGCTCAATGTTTGTCTGTTATTTATACAAATCTACACCGTTTCACCGATCTGAACCTAACATTATATACTCGTACTTACCCTTTGGAACCTTACGATTAACACCGTGCATTTTAAATTTCGGACAGATCTGTCCATTATCTGAATTTAGGCCCATTGGCACACATCTACACCGTTTCACCGAACTAAACCAAATTTTAGATACACTTTGGTACCCTACGAGTAACACTGTCTATTTGAAACTTCGATGAGGCCTCTCCATTCCTTGCATTTTGGCCCTTTGCACAAATCTACACCGTTCCACCGATATGAACCAAATTTTTGGTACTTACCCTTAAAAACCCGACGATTATAAATAACAGTCAAAGGGACACGAAAACCAGGTTTTAAGGCCCTAAGACCAATAATGTCCTGAGTAGTGTAACTGTAAGGATAGTCTATTTGTTTATGCCTATTAAATAAGCGAGTTGCACAACTCCGCATCTACCAGTGTTCTGTAAAAAAAAACGAAAATACTGACATTATCTTGCGCTGATTACTAATTACAGTCACGGGGAGTAATTAGAACTAAAATATTCAAGCCCCTAATGACAGGGTTATCATTATCATCATGCATAACTGTAGGCGACATCTGTTAACTAATTATTAGGCCTCTGTTATTTATATAAATCTACGTCCTTTCACGTATCTGAACCAAATTGTGTTCACTTAACTTTTGGAATACTGCGTGTTATGCTGTCTACTAGAAATCTTGACTGTCCTCATTTTCCCTAGACTTAGTCCGGGCGGCACATGGGCGAAATATTGAATTTGTCGTAGAAGGACTAATCTAGGCTCATTTTAAGCCTCGTAATGCAAGAAATAAAATTATGGGCATCAAATTTGGGCAGGTCACTAAACCGGTGCAGATTTGTATAAATAACAGACAGACAAAGGGACCCGAAAACCACGTCTTATGAGCCAAGAACCAACCGTGCCGGAAATATTCTGGTGTTCTGGTATTCTGTAGTAGGGGCCCAGAAATGCTGGGAATTGAGGTGCAACTGTTAGAATATTTAAATGAGTCTATTGTAGGCTGGCAATGCGGGCTGCATCACGCTACCCGTGTTCTGGTGCAGAATTGTGAAAATAGTTACATCTCGCACTGGTTACAAATTGCAGTCACGGAGAGAAATGAGTGCAAAATCTCTTAGGCCACTTAAATCAGTTGTCATGAAAATATTAGGCTTCCGTATAAGTGCGTTGGTGTTGGCGCAGTACATTGAAATTATCAGCTGCAATATGTGTTGGTGCTATCAAATTTTCTTTGATGTACTCCGATCGTTTTCCTGCGGTGCTATGTGGCGATAATTGACACTACTGCTCTTTCAGAAGTACGGCAAAATACGACATTGCTCACTACTTCTCTAACAACCAATGGTTGTAAAATATTCAGATGTATTCCATCTTTCAGGAAAGGTAACAAAAATGGGCGGTGTGTAGAAGTATAGATTGGAACTGAAGTAATACATCTGTGATGCTGTTTATTTCGAAATGCACTTAGGCCAGTGGGGAGGGCGATATGTGTCAGGAGAGAGGGAAGGGTTCCCTTGTACTGCAGGCACATTCCCCAGTATGTTTTGTAGCCCTTTAGGTATGTAGATAGACTGCTGAGGGAATGGCTGAAGAAGTGCAGTAGGTTGTGGAGGATATGTGAAGGCACATGGGCTGCTCCATGTCTGGCTCAACTCTTCCCTTCTGAGTTCCTTATTCTTCGATGATTAAGGGTATTCCTTGTACTTTCCTTATTTATGTTTATCGTGTCAAAAGTTACAAGACGTTTTCATCATATTAAACTCGGTTATAATATACTACTACCTCGTCTGACTTGGCGCCTGCCTTTTAAATTTTAACACGTTTCACCAATCCAATAAGGCAACCATGCAAAACCGTTATTTTTTATCTCCGAAACTGCTGCAGTTTGTACGGTGATATAAAATATCATGATAGCATCACCTACGTGACTATTAAATACCTGTCACGTACAAAGCTAACATGGTGGCTAAGCAATATTAATGAATTTAAACGGAATGGTTTTTTTTTTTACAGTGGCAACTGTGCTGTAACAATGCCTTGAAACATAGCAAGGCAATATAATGTATAGCTGAGGTATCTTAGATGCCCACCTTCCCTCAGCGTGAATGAACTCGTCCTGTACTCGCCATGCATGTGTGCTGCAACAGGAACAAGATCGCAGTTTTGAGCGCGCGATCGTGGAATACAGCTGCAAGGATTTCGAAGCAAGATCAAATGAACTGGTTGAAAGTTGAATGCTCTAGAGTTTGCAATGCATAGCAGTGTTACGAAGGATTGCAAGAGGCATACCGCACTGAAGCATGGTGGATCAAGGCCTTCAAAGAAGGACGCCAAAATGTGACCGACATTCCGCGGCCTGGTCATCCTGCAGTAAGTGATGCCCTTCATCAGCCTTGTAAATCTGTCGACTTTCCATGAGAAAAATCCTGACATCGATCAAAGTAATGATCGTCAGCCTAAAATTATATTTAAAAATCATAGAAACCTATAAAAATATCCAGAATGCTAATTAGAAATCCGAAAATGTCGAAAATAAGGTCTGAGACCTCAAATCTAAAATTATTCTACCTCAAAATCGAAAATATAAAAATCCTGATGAATCCAAAAATCCTAATTCCTATGAGACTACTTCTCTAAATTTTACTAAGTCTCTCTCTATTGTTGCCAGTTGAAACTATATCAAGTCCTCATATAAAATCACTCACACTAGCGCGAACACAGGCATTCACTTCTCCCGATGTGTTGCTTCATTTCCCGATATCAATTATATTATTCCCGTCGCACTGTTGAGACCGCGGAATAACACGTCCGACCACCTCGATGTCTCAAAAAGAATAAGGCTCGAATCATGTCCGCAATCCCCAACCTTTGACTCAAATTTGGCGTCAGCAGAAAAATCTCGCTCGTAAATTAGGCGGGATATTCTATCTATCCATATTTTGCTTGAATGAGTCTTCTATCTCGTTAAATAAATACATGGGTAACCCTGTAGAACAATTTTGTATCATACTGGTAAAATGCTTCCATAATGTCCAGTAATTAGTAATGAGAAACTTTCACAATTACTGTAAATTCAATTTTCTTATTGGTTGCAGACGATCACGTGATTTAGACTGGCGTGCTTCTGACTCCTTCCATCAGAAAAGACCCGAGGGAATTACGAAAATAGGCTAATTACTTCTACTTGTTCAGAGTTAGCTTCGTAATGTTGCTCAATATATTAATTCCGTGCATTCTCTGAGCAGTTGTGCAGCATCAATGCAAGGGTTGACTTACTCATTTTCCCGCAATGTGCTGATTTTGTACAATCCCATTGACCATAAAATTATCCCTCTCATTTCCATTTTCATTCAGTTCTCAGGGTTTATTCTCATGGGAGAATTATTTATATTGCCCTCGTATTTCTCCAATATGCTACAGAGCCAAAGGCAAAAAGCAACCCTCATGAAATCCAATCATAAACACATAACACCACAGAAATAGCCTTCAGCTAGTTACAGCTCTCAGGTCATCAGGTAAGGATTGGGTGGAGTTATGACATTAGCTTAAAATATACGTTAATTAATGAAAAGGAAAGTTCTAATTTACTGGATATCACCAACCATTTCAGATAATAGCGTTTCCTCAGATAATGTATTCATTAAAGAACCCTAGCCTACACTTTATTGGTATAAATGAATGTATTTTAAGTTCATAATGAGGATTAAAATATATTTATCTGCAAATAACTGCACTACAATACATGTTTCATTTAAAAAGAGAGTTAGAATAACCTAGATAGTCTTCATTCTAAGGAGGAAATATTTACAAACTATTTCACCTACTTGGTCTCTCTCTAGAATTAGAAGGTTGCATTTCAAAACAGTATAAAACACTCTTTAACACCTGCACCTCAAACAAGTTTTCACGGTCACTGGAGCACCGCCTCCTAAATTATACTCAACATCTGTTATATCTCAATTCAGCATATCCATTTCGTGAAGCCGGTCCTTTGCTTTTGGTTGAACTCACTTTCCAGGCTTGATTGGATTTGCCATAATGACCTCCTTCCTCTCATGTTGGATTGAGTGGCTCATGGTGTTGGTTGGAATCATCTTCTGTATGGTGTGAAATTTCATAATAATTGTGTCAGATCTTCTACACGTGTAGTTAATAAATGCTCTGCTTTCAGATTTATCACAGATTCTAGCATTGCAGCACTTACAATAATTTCTCTCATTCACTTCTCTCACCTGCCCAACTTCTTGTTTAATTCTCTGTCACTTATATCACATTTTATTTGAGTAATCGTGCTTTCAAATCGTCCTACAATTAAATTACGGAGTACAGCAAGTACATCTAAACAATATTTGAGCTCAACCTTGTCGGTGTAGCACTTTCCAGTTTTATAACATGTACTTAAACTATCGCACATTGACCTTGCACTCGACAGTTCGCAAAATTCAATAAATACACAAATCTGTGTATTAAATCATCGATCGCGTATTTTTAGCGTATTCCACTCTCAATAGAAAATATTTGCACTCTATTTCACTAATACTCAATTCTATACACCGTAGATTACCATGGGGTTCGTTGCTCGTATCCACCCACTCTGGCGTTCGACAAGTTCTGTTTTGTGCGTAGAGTAGAATTTCCGGCTCCTCCGCTCTGTAACCAATTAGCTTCTTCCTCTTCCTATTTTCTTCCGGGTTGTTCGAAGTATTTCCTTGCAATGTACGTTAAATATCTAACTCAATTTATTGTATTGTCCGTTTCTTCAATCTTTAGAATATTCATTCTGATATTGTGTTTCTGATGAATTACACGGCTCGCTCGATCCTTTCACAGCTCTCACAAGTAGTTTTTTCCGTGTCCTGTCTTCATAATTGTACTCAGCTTACAATCTCGGAGAATGACTCAGTGTTGTCACGTGGTCTGGCATGAAATTTAGATCTTGGCGCGGTTCATGAACACATGAATGTGGACAATAAATAAATCGATGGAGATGAACAGACGAAGTTACCCAAGTCTGGGATGTTAACTCTGAAAACAGAAATTCTATTCGGTTCAAATTTTTGATTTACTGTAGGTCTTGTATGTCGCATTATGGTTGGAAGGTATTCAACGTAATAGAAAACTTTGAAGATTTAATTCCATCTATGCAAAGGAACATGTTTGTGAAACAAGAAATTTCTCTGCAGGATGATGCTGATCTCACTGAGGATGTTAAGATAGAAGAATTCTTCCTACCAGAGTTTGTTCCATGCATCAAAACAGAAACTCCATCTTTAGCGAGTGGTGGAGATTTCAAACAGGTAAGAACCTTATTGGGTAACTACTTGTTGCACTCTTTATAGGACATGTCCTGATCACCATCTTCTTATCCTCACCAATGCTATTTAGGGATTACAGAATTGTGTATTCAGACCGTAGTGATGTCGAAAGGAAGCTCTCTGGTGATAGGTTGTGTAAGGTACGGATAGTACAAGAAGTCGAGATTAATGCTAAAGCGTTATATTATCAGACTAGTGCTAGACTCAAACCAATAACCTCCCTATGTGTATGCCGTTGGTCTATTCACTGAAGTAATGCAGGATATCTTAATTGGTGAAGGGTACATTATATGGTGCCAATCACGTTGTTTTAGTTGCCTGTTGTAAAGTTTGTATTTTTGTATGAAGACGTTACTGTATTCTCATGGACGAGATTGATGGGCTGTTATATGAACATTATCTTATGACACTAAATTGTGTGGCTTACTTCTCGTAAATCATTGGGCACGTGCATTAGACTCTCCGAAAATGAGTTTCAGTGATAGAAAGGTGTCATGTCATTGGATGAGTCTTAATCACATATACTGAAAGTAATATATACAGCACATTACTTCTCAAATTAATGGTATTCGTGGAGACAGGTCGTGTACAAAAGGCTATTTAGTACATGACATGGAATATCTTTTTTTGTGAACTGGAGAACTTTCAATGGAAAAGATCAGGTGAATATATAAAAAGGGCTAATTATTTCTATTTTTTCAGAGTTGCCTTCGTAATCTTGCTCAACATATTAATTTTGGTGCATTCTCTCTGCGGTTGTGCTGCATTAAGGCGAGGATCATTTTTTTGTTTTTCGCGCAATGTGCTGATTATGTACATTCATTCCCATTGATCATAAATATCCCCCTCTCTTCGATTTTCATTTAGCCTTCAGGGCTTATTCTTATAGGAGAATTATTGATATTGTGCCTCTATTTATCCAAGATACCACAGAGCTGAAGGCCAAAATCAACCCTAATGAAATCCCATCACAACAAACTCACACCACTACAGACATAACCTTGAGCGAGTCACAATATGAGAACGTTACTCTCAGGGCAATAGGTAAGGATTGGATGGAGTTAGCTCAAAATACAGGTTAATTAATGAAAAGGAAAGTTCTAATGTACTGCAAATCACCAACCAATTCAGATAAAAACCTGAGCTCAAATAATGTATTTATCAAACAGCCTACACTTTATTGGAGAATAATTATTTTATTTTAAGCTAATTGCAAGTAAGTTAACAAACCCCCTTTAGCTGCAATTAATTGCCACTTAAATACATGTTCCCTTTTAGAATAAATGTAAATTAACACTGTCTAACTACTAAGAAATAGTTATTTACAAACCAATTAACCGACTTATCGACTCTGCCTAGCCTTTACACGGGTACATTTCAAAACAGTATAAAAAAACTCTTAACATCTACACCTCAAACAAGTTTTCACGGTCACTGGAGCACCGCCTCCTGGATTATACTCCACAGCTGTTAATTAAAATTCAGCATTTCCATTTCCAGAAGCCGGTCCTTCGAATCTTGGTTGAACTTGCCTTCCAGGCTTGAATTGGATTTGGGAGAATTTCCAGGAAATCTCCTTCTCTCTTCCTCTGATGTTGAATTTAGTTGCTCATAATGTTGGTTGTAATAATCTTCTCTATAGTGTGAAATTTCATAATAATTGTAAAATAGCTCCTTCACTTGTTCAATTGTAGTGTATAAATGCACTCCTTTCCGATATAGCACAGATTCTAGTAATTTAGCACTGTGAATATTTTTTCTCGTGCGCTTCAAACGTGTGCTCAACTTCACGTTTAAATCACTGTTAATTATACCTGATTTTATCGGAGTAATAGTGCTCTTAAAGCCTCCTTCAATTAATTGACGCCGTACAACCAATAATTCTGAACAATATTTGAGCTCTCTCGTATCAGTGTAGAATTTTCAGTTAAAATGAAATGTTCTCAAACAATTGCGCAAACTCCACAGTTCGCCAAATTCCATAAATACACATATTTTTCTACACTCAATAAGAAATGTTTCACAACTTATACTCAATTCTATACACTGTGGTTTACCCTTGGGTTCGATGCTCGAATCTCTGTATCCACCCTCTCAGGCGTTCGACAAGTTCGGTTTTGTGCATTGTGTAGCATTTCCGGCTTCTCCTTTTTGTAGCCAATCAGCGTAATCCTATATTCTTCTGGTTTGTTTCCAAGTATTTCCAAACAATGTCCGGTAAATGTCTAACTCAATTTATTGTATTGTCTGTTTCTTCAATCCTTATACTTTTAATTTTCATCTCGTTTTTCCAATAAATTCCACGCTCCCTCGATCCTATCCCAGCCTTCACAAGTATCTGTTTTCGTGCTTGTCTTCATAATTGTACTCAGCTTACAATGTCGGAGTTTGACTCGGCGTTGTCTCATGGTCTGACATAGAATTCAGATCTTGGTGGGGTTTATAAAGTAGTGAACGGGCGCAATAAATATATATGGAGATCAACTGATGAAGTTACCGAAGTCTGCGATGTTAACTCTGAAAACAGAACTACCATTCTGTTCAACATTTCTGATCTTGGTCTTGTATGTCGCATTATGTTTGGAAGGAATTCAAAGTAATGGAAACATGTATATGATTTAATTCCACCTAGGCAAAGGAACATGTTTGTGAAACAAGTACTTTCTCTGCAGGATGATGCTGATCTCACTCAAGATATTATCATAGAAGAATTCTCCATAGCAGAGTTTGTTCCATGCATCCAAACAGAAACTCAATCTTTAGTGAGAGGTGGGTTACTACTTGTTGCATCGTATAAAGGACATGACCTGATCGCCATCTTCTTCTCACAAATGCTATTTAGGGATTCCACAATTGTGTATACAGACCGTTTGTGATGACAAATGGAACCTGTTTGCTATTAGGTTGTGTAAAGTACGGAAAGTAGAAGACGTCAAGATTGATGGTTATTTGTGATGACAAATGGAACCTGTTTGCTATTAGGTTGTGGAAAGTACGGAAAGTAGAAGACGTCAAGATTGATGGTAAAGCATTATATTTTCCGACTTGTGCTTGGCTCAAACCCATGACCTCCCACTGTGTATGTCGTTGCTGTATTCACTTAGGTAGAGGTGGATATATCTTAATGCTCATAAGTGTAGGGTACATTCATTATGTGAAGCCAGCATATCCTTAGGACAATCACGTTGTATTAGTTGCCTGTTGTGAACTTTGTATTTCTGTATGAAGAAGTTACACCAAACGATTCGATTATGCATGTTGGCTTCTCGCATTATATTTCACCTTTCTTGGCAGCCCAGCCAAACGGTAAGGTTATTATTATTATTAGAAAAAAATCCTTCTTCCCTGCCCTGTAGTAACTCGAATAACTGCTGCTGATATACAATGAGAATTCAATAGGCCTACTGCTTGCAGTTAGAAGCATTATGTAGTGGTAAAATATATGTTAATATTCTACAAATCACTCTCTCTAGAGGCGCTTACTGTAATTGGATTACTGGGAGATTTTTGAATATGTATCTGCCCTAGCCTAATATTTTGGAGCTTTTTGGTAAAATGTTATTGTGGAATATGGTTTATATGACATATATAAGTGATTTATACATTCGTTCTTAAAAGCTGAACTGGTAAAACTATTGAGGACCAAGTCACGGAAGTGACATGTGCATGTATTATGTGCTGTGACTGAAATAGACCAAAGGATGGACTATCAAGACAAAAGGCTTTTATAGACTTGCTGCTAGAAAATTATTTCAACCCTTAAGTCTATTAGGTACTTCCTTTCTTCTTCTTCTCCTTCGCGAATGGGTCACTTAGGACCACGCGGAATCAACATTTTCTGAGCTTTTCTCCTTGCCCAATAGTTCTTCATTTTCACTGATTGCTGTAATTTCTGTTCCTCCGACCAGGTACGTCGCTGTGGTTTCTTCTCATCTTCCTCAAATCCCCTTGTGTGAACAATTTTCCGGATCATATTTATATCTTGTAAATTTGGTGAACCCAATTCATTAAGGTCTTTCTCTACTTGTTTATACCATTTTGGTCTTGTGCGTTTGATTTGCAGAAATTTGTGGATTCGATAAGTGAGTCTGGTAGGATGCATTTTTTCCAAATGGCTTAGAAACTGAATTCTTTGCAATCTCATTGTTTCAGTTAATTTAGAAACTCTTTTATAAATTTCAGAGTTGTACTTTAATGTACTCTTCTACACATTTTCTATGTCACTTCAATTTGTTGTTGTTTTGGTTCCAACTCTACATTGCTACCACACCCTAAATCCAAGGCAATCTGTGTAACGTATTCTAACCTTGGTATTCCCTACCGTTCTTATGCTCGACCCTACCTTCCATTCCTAACTTTGCAATTCCTGGGTGTCTTAGTACCTGTCCCACCATCCTATCTCTTCATTAGCAGTTTCCAGAAACATCTATCTTCACCTATTCGTCTTTTTATCTAAATCTATATTCCAAGTAAACAGATTCCTCTTTTCTAAAAATGCATTCCTAGCCTAAGCAAACCTACTTTTTATACCCTCCTTGTTTCGTCCTTCACTAGTTATTATGTTTAAGTTACAGTAGTCTGCTACTACCTTTAGCTTTCCCCCTGCCTATTTGATGTCCATAGGGTTTTCTGATTTCATTTGCGTGCATTCCAATATTTTCGTTTTAAATGTATTCATTTTCATCATGAACTATTTCCTTAAGACAGAATTCATACCATTTAAAAGCTCATTCAAATTCACTGGTGTAACGGCTAGGATGACGTTGTCAGGAGCAAATCTCAGAGTTGAAATTATTTGTCTTTGAATCTCTAGTCCTACTTTGAATTTTTCACCATTTTCCAACATTGCTTGTTCAATGTATACATTCAAAAGTATGGGTGATAAGTTGCGACCTTGTCTTACGCCTTTCTGAATACCAGCTTCTCTCTCATTACCTTCGTCTTGAATAACTGCTGTCTCGTTTCTCTATAGATTGTATAGCACCCTCCTATCCCTGTACTTTATTACAATGTTTTTCAATATATCAAACAACTTGCTCCTATCAGCGTTTTAAATTGCCTTTTCTATGTCTACAAATGCCATGAACGTTCTCTTATCTTTTTTTACTCTTCCACTCAAAATCAGCGTAAGACTTAGTACAGCTTCCCTTGTTCCTACGTTTCTCCTGAAGCCAAACTGGTCTTGACCCAACTCGGTTTCTGTCTGTGTTTCCATCCTCCTGTAAGTTATTCTTGTCAGGATCTCTGAAGCTTGAGTGATCAAGCTGATTGTATGACAGTCTTCACATCTGTCTGTTCCTGTTTTCTTCGGTATAGAGATGGTAACATTCTTCTTGAAATCAGAAGGCAAATCACCTGTATCATAAATCCTACACACCAAGTGAAATAATCCTGATCAGATATTCATCATCTATGCTGCATGGCAATTCAATTGATATATCATCTATGCCTATTGATTTGTTTCTGCTCAAATCTTCGAATGATCTGTCGAATTCTGATTTACTTGACCTACAAAGAGGGATAAGTTTCAGATCTAGATGAGACGTGTATAATGCAGTAAGATGTGATCGAGAATAAGTAAGTAATTTCAGTCAGTTGTACAGCTGATAAATCGTTTGATCTGTGCGGTAATGTTACTTTGTTATTGATTGTTGTAGAAGGTTAATATGATGTTGAATAAATTAATGAATCATTCTTGTCCTTAGGAAATAACAGAAGAAACCCATGATGAAGAGAGTGATGCAAGTGGAATTCATATAAATGAGTAAGCCGGCAACATAATAAGGAAAAGCACTGTATGTATGATAACTAAAACAGCTCGATGTGAATAGGTTTTGTTTACAGATCAATTATTCTCTTATTTTTTATCGTTGAACGTTTTTGTATTTGTCTGTCGTAAGTGGACATTGATATTCACTTTTTAGTTGGCAGCTCAGAAACATACTATTCTATTCGGAGTTTTAACTGTTGGAAGTATATATGGTATCCAGTATGAATGTTATTTCACTTATGACCTACCAGTTGTACCCGCCATGCGTTGCGTTGCCAATCAAAGAAAGAAAGAAAGAAAGAAAGAAAGAAAGAAAGAAAGAAAGAAAGAAAGAAAGAAAGTGCTTCTGTTGTAACTTTGTTTATTGAAGTGCACACAACGCCTTAACAAAGTTCATTTCTTGAAATAATTAGCGCGACAAAACTCAGTTGTTGAAACGACTAGCACGCCACCTTTTATGACAAGGATTTGCTAATAAAGAATCTTTCTCGTGCTT
This sequence comes from Meconema thalassinum, assembly GCA_946902985.2. Classification (NCBI taxonomy): domain Eukaryota; kingdom Metazoa; phylum Arthropoda; class Insecta; order Orthoptera; family Tettigoniidae; genus Meconema; species Meconema thalassinum. The sequence goes on from OX336398.1 coordinate 212,680,995, forward strand.
GCAAAAATAATTTGTTGAACCGAAAGTCTAAAGTTTCATATATATGAAACCATGAGTCATTATAATTATTGTCCTGGAAACAAAGCTATGCATATGACACATTGTAATGGTCGCACCACGTGACTCCTTCATTTCAAGCAGATTGTGTGGATTGTCCAGAACAGAAGAGTTCCATCATCTTTTCGTTTTAATAAACAAATGTACAATCAGGGAATTACCCTGCAAAACCTAATCCGTTTATTGATAATGATCATAAAACCTGGGATATGTTAATGCCTTTTCCGCAAATGTACAGTGAAAGCAAGCTAAGGCGTAAAATAAATAATTACATTGAATAAAAAGAATGTAATTAATCAACTATATTCAGACAATGAATCTAAATAAAGTTGGTACAATACAATACCATTCACGCCATTATAACAAATACTGGCTGCTTCAGTACTGTGCACAATCACTGCAGTAATACAGTAAACCGAACCTTATATATCAGAACTAAGAAGAAATGGCTTCGGATCCTACCTCTGTCATCCAAAAAGTCGTTTTCCGTTGCTTCCCCACTTCTACTCTAAGCAAATGCTGGGATTGTACCTAATTTCGGATCATGGCCGCCTCCTACCCAAACCTTCTCCCCAATTAAAATATACATTACTTAAGCCATCACTATGTCACTGGTTATCAAACATGTACACGGGGCGCGATGATCTTGATGTAAACCATATTATCATTAACCATCACCAATGTATATACTCCATTGTCCTGATCCTAACCAGCGCACCTGGGGGTGACAAGACACCTGCACACACATTCAGTGTTTATAGCATAATTTACTCTCTGTTCACCTACAAACAAAAACCAGGTCACCTAGAATGACGAACCCCCTGCATATTCATTGTCCCAAACAGTGTACTTAGTGATCTTGCCTACAAATCAAAACCAGGCCACGTTGTATCTCTGCCTGCTCGCAGCATGGAGCGGTGATTTAGTGTGAGGCGTGTTGCCTATGTAGTCCGTGCTTAATATCGTCAAGTAGTGCAATGCGTCAGCCGTGAGGATTATCTCGTGGCGTGGTGAGGTGAGTAGTTCGAATCCCACTCTGGGCACAAACCGTTGTCATTGTTTTTGTTGTCGTTGGATACAAGTTTAAGAAAAAGTTCAAGATTGGTTTTGGCACCGCCAAAAAGAAAGCAGCGCTTTGATGAAATCAAATTGTCAGTGCTAGAAAATGAAGTTACCAGTGTACACATTTATACGGTAGGTATTGGCCCAAAACATGGGCTGAGGCATCTGTGGGTTCATGATCCCGGGACAAACATGAGTGACGTGTCTGGTAAATTTGATAGAGGACTGTGGTTGTGCAAGCTCAGGTCCTAGACCGAAACCTGTGTTGTGGCTGCGTTTCCTGGGTACAATGTAAAGGCGAGCCACAAACCGCACAACAAAGGTCGTGGACAATAACCTGGTTTGTGCTAGCATGGAGTCGACTGCGTCTACTAGGTTTGTCTAGTGATGAGTTCGGATGTCCAGGAGATTGTCGGATCAGGACCAATTCTGGTGTTTGAGACTGTAGATTGAACAGTTGCTTGTTGTCCGCAGACTTTGCACAAAACCAGCAGAGCTGGTAGATCCCAACTACATACGATATCAGAGCTGAAACTAGGGCATCGTTCTGCACAAGACTATCACAATGACCGTCTGTCTCTAGTCATCATGCATGCTAATAAGCCTACAACTGCTGTGTCATTCTCGATTGACTTACCGATTCCATGCAGCCCACTTCGTTGACTGACTGACTGTCGTACACATGTCGCTGAACTGCGTGGCATTTCTTCTGAGTTTGGAAGGATAGTCTCGAATTTTTCAGATGGAGTGGAAATTCTAGACTTTACGTGACTTAAACATTGTCTTTTGGTACACACTTACATCATATTTCATCCTAATGAAAAGAAAAAGAAAAGTAGATAATCTCATAATTTAACATCTAATTTCAAAATATAGTCCTCTGATGTGGGAGGAACTGAGGTATGTTACCACCATAGGCTCGTATAGGACAGTGCTTCGTCGTTTGTACATTTGCTCCACAGTCACACTGTAACCTGTTCCACTTGAACAAAGCGTCCACACAAACACCGGAATTGGTCCAGATCCAGTTTGATTTTGACCATATCCGACGAAGAAGATCAAATCCAGATACTTATGATGTGACAGACGACATGTCTTGGCACTCCTGAGGAGCAAAAATATTCCAATCATGAGACTACTGCTGGACTATGTATAAATTCTCATTGATAAGTTTCGTAGCTGTCTTTAGAGGGGGCTGGCTTGAGCGAAGTCTGGCTAGACAAGCAGATGTATGTCAGCATGAATAGGGAGATCCTGGTTGTATGTTGTGGTATATTTTGACCAGGATATTACACCTGCTGAGTTGGAGCGGAGGAATGTAGCTCAGAACAGGAAGCCATTCAATAGGGGTGCATTTAATGGTACCAGATAACAGTTGCATGGTCTTGTTGATTTTAACATTGATCTTCCTTTTGTAAGGGCTGTATAACCACACAGGGGCACAATGTTCAGCTACAGATAGAACGAGGCCAATTGCAGAAGAACGAAAAGTTGAAGAATTAGAGCCCTATGTTGTTCCACATAGTTTCAGGATGATGTTGCAGCGTAATCTCAACTTAGAAGAAGTCTTCAAAAGATGTTGTTTGAAGGATAAGGTTCTGTGAAAAGTAACACCCAAGTACTTGGGATGCCATTTGTGTGGCAGAAGGATGTTATTAATGTACACCCTGAGATCCATGTGAACCATGCGATTATTCAAGTGGAAGGAACATACTAGGCTATAGTCTCCATTTGCAAAAGTAGTTCCCTAGGACGCTCAGGTCTGTTGTTAGTGTGATCTCAGATATTTGAACATCTTGTAGCTATCGCCCAGTCATCCGCCTATCCTATTATCCATGATTCCGTTCTTGGCATATCAGCTATATACAAGCTGAAAGAAACTGGAGCCAGGAGAGAACCTTGTGGTAATCCGTCATTCAATTTCCTTTTTGCTCTAAACAGTATGTTACTCATGATGTTATTGGTCTTGCAGGGAATTACTCGAAGTAGCTTGTAAATCAGACCTTCCCTCCAAACAGTGTCAAATGCAGCCTTGAGATCAATGAATGCCAGTGATGTCTAAAGGCAATTTTGGAATGCTGCGTCAAAGAATATCGTTAGTGACAGCACCTGGTCTGCACAGCTACGATGTGGTCGAAATCCAGCTTGCTCAATGGGTATCTCCACTAGCAATCTTGGATCCATTTTGTTCAGGAGGAGTCGTTCCACTAATTTGTAGTTTATTCTCAATAGAGAAATTGGTATGTAACTCTCCGGCTTATTATTTGGTTTCCCAGGTTTCAAAATAGCTATGATTTTTGCTTGCTTTAACAAGTGAAGAATCTTACCAGTCTGCAGGATATTGGTAGCAAACTTCATCATCATCGGCTTTAACTCGAATCCGAGTATAAATCTTCTTCCTTCAGTCCAGTTTGTGAATGTGTTTACGGTGACTAAAGAGTCCAATCCTGGCATGGAACAAGCGTCCACACAAGTCACACAGTATTGCTGGAGGAGGACGTGGTTGGGCTGCTCGAAGTTCCTAGCTTGACGCTTGGCCTCTTCATGTGTGCGTCGATCCCTTTAAAACGTTTTTACAGTATCCGAGATGGTACGGTGCCAAGTTGAGCGGTCTTCGGCCAGCATGTCCCAGGTTTGTGAATCAAGACCTGTCAATTTCAGGGTCTGCTTAAATTGGTCCTTGTAGCGCCTCTTAGGACCACCATGAGGTCTGGTGCCTTAGCATAACTCACCATATAGCATTTGACGAGGTAATCTCACATCATCCATCCGATGGACATGACCAATCCATCTAAATTGGTGACTTATTGTGGATGAGAGCCATAATCGTGCATTTCTACCGCAGTTGACAAGAAATTCGGAATGTAGTCCATCAAATCCCGGTGGTAATACCGTACTCTTCTGTAAAATTCGGATTCTATTTTGGTCCCGCTAACGGATCTCAGGCCGAGGACTACTCCAGACGGTGTTAACCTCATAATGTAAACAAAGGTAACATCTGACATACTACTGCACAGAGCATAAGTGTTAGAATTGTGATTGGCAGAGGCTGATTTAAAAACATTGAAAGGGAAATGGTTAAGTTCAGGTTGGATTTGGTTGGGATTATTGAATTATTTAAATCGTAGGCTTTCTTGGCCAATGTAAACAAAGGTAACATCCGACAAACTACTGGACAGAGCATAAGTGTTACAATTGTGATTGGCAGAGGCTGATTTAAAAACATTGAAAGGGAAATGGTTAGGTTCAGGTTGGATTTGGTTGGGATTATTGAATTATTTAAATCGTAGGCTTTCTTGGCCAATGTCTAGTTTATTATCTTGGCTTACAGGATAAAGCCGTGACGTGTATCGGTGATTGTTTCCGGACGTTTTGGCTGTCTTTGCAGCAGGCTTAATCACGGGTACGAGTTCGTGTCTGTACTCAAATTATCCGATGGTGGTCAGTCAGTCACTGCTTGGTCGCCATTGACGTCACGCTGCCCCTTGATTGGTCCGAGCCCCAGCCAGTCAACTTTCCTCGTGTTGCTAAGCCTAAACCTGTCCTTGATATTAAAATGATTGGGATGCTTCACGATCTCTATTCCCTCTTCAATTATCCTGTTTTGATATCTAGGAATTTTAGCAACAGTTTCCGCCATATCAAATTCTATAACGTGTCTCGTGACGTTAGCATGTTCAAATATTGCAGATCTGTAGTTTATTTTTAGCCTATTTTCAATTTTTAAAAAATAGGCTTATGAGATCACCTTTTGTCCGTGTGTGTGTGTGTGTGTGTGCGTGTGTGTGTGTGAGGTGTGTGTGTGTGTGTCCCTAATAAAATCTAAACGGCTGGAGCGATTTCAACGAAACTCGGTAAGTTCATAGCACTATTCCGGAATACCCCGACCGTGCCCTTCAAATTTTGTTACGTCTAACCAATCCAACATGGCGGCTGTGCGAAATATTTCTCCAGCATTCAATATCTCCGAAACTATTCCCGATATCACCCTGGAATTTTTGACGGTGATAAAGAGAACTACTAGAAGATCACCTGAGTAACTTTTGAAAAACTGGTAACTACAAAACCAACATGGCGGCCACGCGAATTCGCAACTTTTATATAGACGTTTCTCGCGATTTAACCAACCAAACGCAATAAAACTTGGTACAGTATATGTTTATACACATTGTAATGCACCGACATCTAACTTCGTTCAATTGTTTACATAACCACAAGATGGCGGATGTGCGAAATATTTCACAGGCATTCTATAACTCTGAAACTATTAGCGGCATCACCCTGAAATTTTGTTACGAGATAAAGGGCTCTACTGGAAGTTCATCTATAAGACTTTCAAAATCCGGTTAAGTACAAAACAAACATGGAGGCCTAGCGAATTTGAAAAATTTAAATAGACCTTTCTTGCGATTTAATGTACCAAACGCAATGAAATCTGGTACAGGAAAAGTTTATACACATTGTAATGCACTGGTATCTAATTTAGTTCAATTGTTTACATAACCTCAAGATGGCGGCTGTGCGAATTTTAAAATTATTTTTTTATTTCTTGTGTCGTAATCATGCGATCGATGTGAAAGTTTGAATAATTAACCTACGCAATAATTTTCCTTTAATGGTACATGACTCTATGGCCTATACATTTAACAATCCTACATGGCAACCATCCGAAATATTTAGACGGCTCTGAATATCTACGAATCTATTATAGCAATCAATCTGAATTTTTTTATGTTCATAGGGGTTATGAACTTAAGTTCACCTATAGGACTTTAAATAACCTGGTGATCACAAATCCAACATGGCGGCGACGCGAAGTATGAATATTCACATGGACGTTTCTCGCAATTTCACCATCCGAGTGCAGTGAAACATGGTACAGTAAATCCTCATACGAATGTTAATCCACTGGCATCTAATTTATTTCAATTGTTTCCATAGTAAAAAGATGGCAGCTGTGCGAAATTTTAAAATCTCGTTTTTACTTATTGTACCCTAATCATGCGATTGAAGTGTGAATACTACACGTACACAATATTCTTCATGTTACAGTACATAACTCTACGACCTACATATATAAAAATCCAACATGGCGACCATCCGAAATATTTAGACGGTTCTCAATATCTACGAATCTATTACAGCAATCAAACTGAAATTTTGTATGTAGATAGAGGCAATTAACATAAGTAGGATATATGAAAATAGGCTGTATAGATCTTCACGGAACTACTTGTTTTGTTTTTTGTTTGTCTCGAATGTGCTCTGAATCCTAATGGAAACGCATCCTTTTGTTTGTCCTTGGTATATCTCTCCACAGGAACATGGCACTTTGTGAAATCCTGCGCCTTGGTTTGGCTCCTTTATCTTGGCTGATTTACGCACCAATTGCGTCAGCTTGTTTATTGCTTGATTAATCGATGTCACGTTGTGTTTCCTTAGCAACCTGGCGATTCTTTCTGTCACCTCCTGTGCATGCGGGGGAAGGGGTGTATTATAATAATGTTATTGGTTTTACGTCCCTTTTAACAACTGTGTCTTTTAGAGAAGCCGGGATGCCGGAATTGTGCCCCGAAGGGGATCTATAACGTGTCAGTTAATCTGCTGACATTGTGCCCAACTCTAGGAATGGGTATTCCAAGATTCAGACACCTAGATATCAAGGGAGAGGCTACAGCCGCTTTTGAAAGTTGAGATATTTGAATATCGCGCTCCATTCCTTCCAGAAGGAAATGGAAATGTTATGCAGCCAAGAGCATGTCAAGTGACGTAGCGAGTAATAGCAGAGGTCGAGACTGTTTGTTGATTAAATAGTTAGCCATGGAGTAGAGACTTGAGACTTGGATCAGACTACTGGCACGGCCAAATGAAAGAGAATGCACTTAGTATCAAGTAAATCGGACTAGGGATACCAGAGATATGAGGATTTCTAGATTTCAGCGTGATGCAGCGTGACCCTGACCGTTTTGAATAAAAGCCGGCCGGCCCAAGCAACATCAGCTCACTTCGAACCAAGCTCTTGCATAGCAAGGTGCTGCTACGCTGAGCCAAGGCACATGGTTGCCGGATCTACGCAGAAGTTATCTTCAAAATTGTGATAGTCACAAAAGTGCTGCGATACTTGTGGAACTTAGTAAGTTTTCGGCAGAGAGAATCACTAAGGTGATTGATATTTTTCTACGGACACTGGTGAAATATTTTATTTCTACATGGACATATGCTAGACTTTGTCTAGAAAGTACTTTGTCACAGTCCAGTAATAATCATTCAATACTTGGATATTTTAGTCCAATTCAGTCAGTTTCATATTTGTAACTTGATAACCACTCCGATCTTTCAGTATATTGAAGGCCAGTCTATCACGGTGTTGTTCATTAGCCGACAAAGGGAAACTATATGTTGCTTCGCGCATGATAGATGGTGATAAGCCATGCCCAGGGAACGATCTTCAGAACAGCCGTTGATTGGTTTAGACTGTCAGTGTTTTCTTGTACTGAAAAGATTACCGTGAGTTATGTTACAACTGACATATTTGAGAATAGATCATTTAGATCTGACCCCATTTAAGCAAACTGTTATGGCGTTAACAGAAGTAAATATTAAAATGGATCAGCAGTTACTTCAAACTTCAAAAGATATTACCACTATGTCTTGTTAGACAGATTGTGGGTATATAATGGCGGCCGATACAAGGATTAGACGTGCGTGTCCGATAGGGCATGTATGTGGATAAATCTGGTACAGACCAGGTTCACTACGCTTCAAGACCAACGAGAAATGTAAGCCACATTTTGACTTTATATTATGCCTAGCTAATTGGAAGAAACTCATTTTCTGCAGATGACTAACACATTTATTTTTCTTCGTATTTAAATCTTGCAATGATTTACGCAAGACATATTAGAGTTATTCTGAGTATTTTCAGCACTCAGAACAGTTTAGGATCGATGACCGAGCATAACGACGATTTATTTGAATATTTCATATTTTTGGATAATCACGGAAAACAGCCGATGTAACTGTAAAAGTTAATAATTATTTTTGTTGAGAAATGGATATTTTATCCATATTCGAAGATTCGAACATGTGGATTCTCACATAATGAAATAATAATTAAATATATTTAAAATAATATAACAAATAATAATAATAATAATCCACTAATAATAATAATGAACACACGTTCATGGAGAGCTCACCCCTCTTCACGCTACTAAAAAACACACCCTGTCGGAAACAAAACACAATTTAGCGACACAGCCAAGCTAGATAAAAAAAGGGGGGAAATTAGGGGGTTTTTAATAGGTAAATGTTATCTGGATCAGGTGTACGATGTACTTTTCTTCTGCAATAAACCAAGGCCCATATTCGCGGCAGTATTAAAGGTGCCGGGACGTCCTCATAAGACCGTCAACGCTTAGTTCGAATGGGTTATGCTCCACGCGTGGCGAGGGCTAATCCACGGTCTTTAATAGTTGCAGACCCACCTCATTCAATAACATACATCTTATCTAGGTTGGCAACACCTCACATAAACACATCGCGATCACTCCCCACAGCACGTAGGGGAAGGGGGGAGAAGGGAGGGAAAAACCAGTCGTTAAGATAACCACCGCAGTCGACCGTACAGTGAGTTCTAGTAAGCACGAAAACTGCGAGTAGCTGTAATACGGAAGACAATCAGATAAGTAGTTAGCCTAAAATTTTATAGTTTAACCATAGTTTACAACCATATAATCTCTCTAAAGTACAATCTCCGGATAGCTATCACCATTTAGCATTTCACCTAACATATATACTGCATTTAGCATACACTGACAGTTGCAGTACCAATACTGCAACTAAATAATTGTACATATTGTAAATATTTTCACCTGTATTTCAAACATAGATTTTATAGCCTAAGTGTAATGGATCTGATGATGATCGCTTGACGATCGAAACTGGTCATCCTAGTGTTTTATTAATCTCATGTAATTTATTTCAGGATTAGGGCATAACCCATCTCTTTTGGGTACATTCGTGTTGACCGACTGAAAAGCACTAAACACTTGTTTACTAAGGCAACACTGAAAATATGGCTTCAAACACCACAATGTTCACGGCTAGTCAGGCAAATCGTGAAGCCAAGAAATTCAAATCACTCAGGCTTAAACTCATGAATTTAGACAAGTCAATTTGGTTCAACAAAAAAAAAATGTATAGAACTAAACCTCACACCTAAATACGTACCAATTAAAACCGAACCGAACACACCAGCCTCGATCATTTCAACTAAACAAGCCAAAGCGCTTTGGATAAAAAACGAATTAAGATTTGCATACATAAGAAAGCAAAAAATTAACCAACAATTATACGACATTCAATTGCAACTAAGTAATTTCTGGCACGCAGCCCAATGGGACAGCTTCACCGAGCACCTACATGACACCATCAAAATCAGAGCAACGAGGAAGCATGAAACGCTAGAAAATAAATTAAGAAAACTAGGAGAAACACAGAACCATCGATCTAACGAACAACACACGAATAACAATGAATTCAATTTCCACAGCAGAGTAAACAACAGAACGAACGTAACCTTTTCTCAAGGTGAAATGAATATTTTAGACAAAGGTTTGAAATACAACTGCACAGACGCACACACGAACCACAATATAAAACAGTTGATCACAGATATTGAGATAGCCAGTCACAAGCTCCCAGCAGAAGACAGGGAATTAACCAAAAATCTCGCCACCAACGAAGCCAAAAAAATCCTCAAACGAGAGGGCGATAGCAATAACATTCAAAACAACAAACAACTCAAAGAAATAAAGTCGTTGAAACAAAAAATAAAAGAACATGACTTAATCATCACAAAAGCAGATAAGGGAAACACTACAGTAATTTTGAACAAAACAGAATACATTGAAAAAACAGTCGAATTCCTAAACAACAACGAAATCAAGGAATTAACAAAAGACCCCACCAACAAATTCCAAAAACAAATAAAAAGTGCGCTAAAAGAAACAGAATACATACTGACCAAAGCCGAAAAATCAAAACTAATAAACATGAACCCGAAAATACCGTCATTGAGGGGACAACCAAAAATACACAAAAAGGAATGCCCAATGAGACCAATAGTCAATTGTAGGAATTCCCCTAATTACAAAATCAGCAAAGAGTTACTAAAAATCTTAAAATGCCGTCTTTCCAACGACAAAAACAACTCTGTAAAGAACACAACAGAACTAGTAACAGCATTGAACACCCTAAAAATGAAACCTAGCTTCAGGCTAGTATCCTTCGACGTAACTAACATGTACACCAATATTCCGATTATTGAAGCAATCAACACTATCGAAAACAACTTAAAATCCAACAATTCGGTAAAAGAAATTGAAGAGATTGTGAGATTACTGAGGGTCGTTCTCAACCAAAACGTGTTTCAATTCGACAATAAAATATACACACAGAGAGAAGGCCTAGCAATGGGATCGCCACTAAGTGGGTTAATCGCTGACATCTTCATCAATGCACTAGAAAATGCGTTCTTAGAAAAGACTTCAACAAAGGGAATAGTAATATGGAAAAGATACGTAGATGATGTAATTTGCATCTACGATACTGAACTAACAAGCGAAGAAACAATTCTCCAATCCATTAATAGCCTTCACCACTCTATCAAATTCACTAAGGAATCCGAAATAGACCGGAAAATAAATTATCTCGATATAACTATTGAACGTAAAGACAACGACCTTTTATATTCCATATTCCGGAAAGCAACACAAACCTCGCATGCAATCGACAATCAGTCTAATCACCCCAGTACGCACAAACTAGCGGGTTTCAACTCAATGGTGCACAGGGCTTTAAACATACCCATGTCAAAAGACAACTATAATAAGGAAATAAGAACTATTATGCAAATAGCTAAGGAAAACAACTTCTCGCCAAGCAAAATAAATCAAATTATAGCCAAACATAAAAGTAAAGATCAAACGATTCCCAAACCGGACAGTAATGAGAAAAAATTTGCGCGTTTCAACTATGTGAATGCGAATACATATAAAATCACTAACCTATTCAAAAAGCAAGGCATAAAGATAGCTTTCACGACGAAAAACACAATCGCTAGGCACCTCCTAAATAGTAATCTAAATAAACGTGACCCGTATTCAAGGTCAGGGGTATATTCTATCACGTGCCAAGACACCGATTGTCAAGCTAATTACATCGGGCAGAGTGGAAGGCGAGTAGACACACGTTATAATGAACATAGGAATGCGATAAGATACGGAACACATTCAGCCGTGTGCGAACATATGTGTGATGCAGGGCACAGCTTTACCAACATTGAGTCGGACCTTAAAATAATCCATCACGAATCGAAAGGCAGAGCTCTTGACATAAAGGAAGCAATCGAGATACACCTAGCCAAACGAAACAATCCCAACAATCTAAATGAACACACGTTCATGGAGAGCTCACCCCTCTTCACGCTACTAAAAAACACACCCTGTCGGAAACAAAACACAATTTAGCGACACAGCCAAGCTAGATAAAAAAAAGGGGGGAAATTAGGGGGTTTTTAATAGGTAAATGTTATCTGGATCAGGTGTACGATGTACTTTTCTTCTGCAATAAACCAAGGCCCATATTCGCGGCAGTATTAAAGGTGCCGGGACGTCCTCATAAGACCGTCAACGCTTAGTTCGAATGGGTTATGCTCCACGCGTGGCGAGGGCTAATCCACGGTCTTTAATAGTTGCAGACCCACCTCATTCAATAACATACATCTTATCTAGGTTGGCAACACCTCACATAAACACATCGCGATCACTCCCCACAGCACGTAGGGGAAGGGGGGAGAAGGGAGGGAAAAACCAGTCGTTAAGATAACCACCGCAGTCGACCGTACAGTGAGTTCTAGTAAGCACGAAAACTGCGAGTAGCTGTAATACGGAAGACAATCAGATAAGTAGTTAGCCTAAAATTTTATAGTTTAACCATAGTTTACAACCATATAATCTCTCTAAAGTACAATCTCCGGATAGCTATCACCATTTAGCATTTCACCTAACATATATACTGCATTTAGCATACACTGACAGTTGCAGTACCAATACTGCAACTAAATAATTGTACATATTGTAAATATTTTCACCTGTATTTCAAACATAGATTTTATAGCCTAAGTGTAATGGATCTGATGATGATCGCTTGACGATCGAAACTGGTCATCCTAGTGTTTTATTAATCTCATGTAATTTATTTCAGGATTAGGGCATAACCCATCTCTTTTGGGTACATTCGTGTTGACCGACTGAAAAGCACTAAACACTTGTAATAATAATAATAATGATTTTCATAACTTTTCTAAATAATTCTTGGATCTTATATTTTCTAATAATCACATTTATTGAGAGAGAGCCTATGAAGTAGTTTAATCATTTCTAGTTTGGAACAGGTGATTTTCCGAAGGAGAGTGGTTAGCGCAACCCCGCATTCAACCAACATGACAGTTCTGGTTGAACAGTTAATATTTGCAATGGGCAAAGTATATTTTTCAGATAACACGGAGAGGCATGAAACGGGAAGCAATTGATAATTGTATCAAATAGGATATTTTTGTATTTATATAAAATCATGACGTAGATACACATTCGAAAGTGAAATAAAGAGTATCATAAGTATGGTAAATTCACGGGTTGAACTGAATGGTAAAATAAAATAAACTTGTAAGTTTATAAATCTTCCAGTGTTGATAACAAGCAGAGGCTTGATTTATTGTATAAATTTTGGGAAGAAAATTTATGTGTGTGGAGTAGTTGAAATGCCATTCCCAGGTGCGCATGTTTAAGTCGCAGGAATGAGGAGGTTTTTATTTGAGCATCAATCAAATAGCAGGTTCGATGACTCAGTGTTATAGAAGGAGTATTGGAGCTACACATTGCGTCGTATGAATGACCCGAAGGTTATTTCTTAAAAACCATCAGTTCTTATTTCAACCTTGTTTACGGATTCCATTAAGACTTTGATTTTGCTAGAACCCGGATTTGTCATGATAGTATTTTATTCTTCTTCAGAGGAAGACCTTTGCCGTTGTTGTTGGAATGTTGTGTTCTTACACAAATAATAGAATGGGCCACTGCCAATTAAAAATAATTCTATAACCACGAATAATTTGAATGATGTTTTCAATCCTAGTGCCATGAACTAAATGAATTCATTATGAAGCTACAATTCTTATTTCCGCATTCTGTCGAAGAATTGCAAGTTGTGAAAGTTACTAAAATGGCCACAAATATAAATATTTTTCTTAATAATGATTCCAAGTGGAAAATCGAATAGTTGGATGGTCCAACAATTTATTGATCAAGTTGATGATTCAGAAATCATATATTTTGCTAGGAACTTGAAGTTCATAATCGAGTCACTTCTCGAAACGTTTAATATCAGAAGAACAATTAATTTTGTTGTGCTTCGCACAGTTCTTCGATGCTATGCTCAAGGTCAAATACTTTTCAGATGTTATTAATATGTGTAAATAATTTGTGTTGATTCAGAGATAATAATATTTTTGACAATATTTTTTGAAACTGGAAAAATAAGTGAAAATTAAAAATTCTATGAACATTTATTCTACGAGTGTTAATATTGTGTAAAAATTCAAACTGTGAACTACAGTATTTCCAGTAAAGACAATTAAATTTGAACTGGATTTAATCATGAATAATCGATATAATTTTGGAACACAGTCTACAGGACTAATAATCAGACTTGTGTTTCCAAAGATAATTGTCCAATGTGTTGGAAAATGTCTGTATATTGTGTAAATAGGAATGTGGGTCGCCACACATGAATGATGCTGCTTTGAGCATTTTATTTTGCAGTCAATTTTAAAATTCAAAATAAAATGAGATAATTTTACATGATGTGTTATGCCCAGTTGAATCTCCTTCTATCCTTATTGTTGCATTGAGCCAAAAATCAGTAAAGCATTTTTTTCATTTGATGTCGTTTTTGCGATTAGATTTAAACCATCTGGCGCCCCGGGATATTTTGACTCTCGTGCTGACTGATTATTGGTAAAATGCATATGTGGTCGTGCGGACTCCGGTCTAAACGGGCACATAAAATAAGATAGAGAGAGAAATGGCTTCGAACGTGGGGCTCGAGTTAGACACGGTCAATCGCATGCCGATTTAAATTGTGATAATTTTATATAGATATTTTGGGAGTTGAGAGATGTCTGGTTTGGATGAATAAATTAGTAGGAAACCCAATTAGTGGGGAAAATTAAAAATTTAACTGGGTTAATAATTAGAATGGGTTTGATTATTTTTGATAATGGCTTAACCATCAGGGCGTCAAGTAAATTCAGTAGTAAACGTTCGATGACTGGACATGCGCATTATTAGAATCCAGGTGGAGGATATTTGAGAACTTGCATATTTTTCTTGTGATATTGTGGTAAATGTAACTCGTAAAGGTAGAGAATTTTGTTTTTCCATCACGTCGACATTAGGACAAATCTCATTTTATTAGAGTGTTCCAATTAGCTATTCATATTTCTTGTTCTAGTTATAATCTTGTGTCTGCCATCATGTATACCCCTAAGTTTTGAATAATAATTGAAAATTATGGAAGAGATGATGAGGATGATGAGGAGTTTGGAAGAGAGTTCCAAAGAAGCTGGACTGCGTGAAGCAGCCATTATGAAAGAAAATACAGAGGCTTTGGAAAAGAAACTTAAAGAAAATTCTGATTCTTTAGAAAATAAACTTAAAGAAAGTTTAAACGTTAAACTTAAAGAAAATTCTGATTCTTTAGAAAATAAACTTAAAGAAAATTCTGATTCTTTAGAAAATAAATTTAAAGAAAGTTTAAACGATAAACTTAAAGAAAATTCTGATTCTTTAGAAAATAAACTTAAAGAAAATTCTGATTCTTTAAAAGGTAACTTGAAAGAAAATTTAAATAGTAAATTTAATTGTATGGAAAATAAATTTAAAGAGAATTCCGAAATTTTGAAAATGTCACTAGAGATTAAAATGACTAAATTATGCGAAAAAACACATGAGCTCGAAACTTCAATAGCCACTAACGCAAGTTTAATGGACGATAAATTTCGCGATGCCGATCTAAGATCCCAAAGCTTAGCTGATAGGATAGAACATGGTCTTAGGAAAGTTGGTGAAGACATGATCAACCTAGAAGTCAGAGTGAAGAAAGAGAGCAATGAGATGGCAATTCTAGTTGTTCAACGGTTGACAGAACAATTCAAAGAACTCGTAATGGGAGAAATAAGAGAAGGTGTGATTAATGAATTACAAGCTGGAGAACCAAGAGGGAGTCAAGGAAATTAGGGAATCTTTGTCATCCCATATTCAAGTAATTTCCAAAGATATCCAAGCAACTCAGAAGGACATATCAGATATGACAGGGTCGTTGAAAAGTCACGAGGCTGTTATGAACCAGATATCGACTGATGTCAAGGAAAACTGTAAGGAAACCGAAGCAATTAAAAAAATGGCAGAAGAAAACCATAAGGAACTTGAGGCTATGAAAACCCAAATCAAGGACGAGAAACAGTCTGACCATCTGTTGAAAATGTCAAGTATAAGGGGAAAAGAACAGATACAGATAAACCTAGGAGCAGCGAGAGAAACTGATAGTCAAAGACAGGATGAGGTCAGGACAGTATTTCAATCCAACCCATAAACTGTATTCAAGAATGTAGAGGATAAGCCTTCTAAATTTTCAGGGCGAGATTCTGTGACACCCGTGGAATTTTTGAGAGAAGCAGGTGATTACCTAAAAGATTCCAAAATCCCTTAGGAAAGACAGATCCGAGTGATAGGGAAATTTTTGGAAGGTCCTGCACTTCTTTGGTTTAGAGCTTTTAGGTCCACTCTCACCAATTTTGAGGAGTTTTCCCGTGGGTTATTAAAAAAGTTTTGGTCCCCGGAAACCCAACAGCAAGTCAGAGCAGAATTATATTCAAAGAGATTCTCGACGTCACAGCGTACTCGATACTCTACGTACTTTTCTGGACAGCTTTCTAAACTGCAACATTTAGATCCGCCGATGCCAGATAATGAATTAATTACCGCATTGATACGTCAGTTTCCAGCAGACGTCCAAAGAACTTTGATCGCTGCTGACATTTATAATATGGAGCAATTTCACGAGGTATTGCAGAAGCTTGATCATACGAACGCTCAATTCTTCCATCAGAAGGGAGGAAAGAATAACAACGCTGTGTACGCTGTTATGGCCGACAGTTATTCCCAAACACCTCGAGAGATTCGAGAGGGGCGAGAAGAGAAAACGCCGAGGGAAGAGCCCAATAAAAGAGGATGGAATCAGTACAGTAACAGATACAGTTACAAGCCTTATGCGAGACCGGATGGTGGATATCGATATAATACTCGATGGAGAAGGCCAAGGGATAATCAAGGAAGGTACCAGGAAAGAAGGTACTATGGTAGAAACAACAACTATAATAACAGAGAGAATGTGAATACTCGTCAGTCCAATGAGGAGTTCAATAAGGAGACGAGGAAGAACTTAGAAGAAAGACACCAAGAAAACTTGCAGTTCTTGGAACAGAAGCACAATGAACCAGGTCCATCGGGAACACAACAATCCCGGGGGAATGTAGGAAAAGAAGAAAAAACTTCGAATTCACAGTAGAAGATAGAATTTTAAACACATTCACTTCCAGGATTATTAAATGGCAAGCAGAGGATGATGACTTAATTCAACATAATGATGAACGGAAAGAAATGAGTACAAGAATTAGAATGCCAATCATATCATGCGAAGTATTCGGTATGCCTGTCGATACTTTAATTGATACTGGGGCTAGGCTTTGTCTTGTGAGCGAGAAGCTTTATATTCTGTGGAAGCTCAAGGAGAATTTAGAGGAGATTCCAGTATCAGGAATTAAGATCCAAGGAATAATACCCAACAAAATATATCTGTGTAAAACACAATTATACTTATATATTACTCTTGGAGGACATGATTTCCGACATGTGTTTGTAGTAATGAAGGACATGGCTTTTGACATGATATTGGGAGCGGATTTCATTCAGAAATATCAAGCAGTGATAGACATGAAGACAGAGACGATCAGATTCAAGAATACCGAAGAGATAAACTTCGAGGGAAAGGGAAGAGGAAGACATCGAGGGAGATGCTCAATGGTCTCTGATTTTTCATGAAGCTGAAGGAAGAGAAGTCTACACTGAGAAGGAGTCCCCAGAGCTAGGAAAAATTTTGGAAGAGTACCACGACATTTTTGATATTAAACCTGGTGAAATTAAAGATTTTGAATATCGTATTCGTGTAAATGATGATGCACCTTTCCATGCTAAATTGTATCCGGTAGCGGAAAAGCATCGAGAAAGGGTAAAAGTGCTTATCAAAGAGATGGAAAGCAACAATGTGATTGAAAAGTACACTACCTCTTATGTCAATCCATTAGCAGTAGTGTCTAAGCAAGATGGAAGTCTGAGACTATGTTTAGACGCGCGAAATTTAAATTCAAGATTGCTGCCAGAGTATGACAGACCACCAATCATTAGGGAGCTGTTAAGGAAATTCCAAGGCAAGGTCTGGTTCTCTAACATTGATCTCACTTCGTCCTACCATCACATTAGGCTTAGTGAAGATTCCAAAAAGTTTACAGGATTTATGTTTGACCAGCAGACATATGTATTCCGCCGTCTATCATTTGGAGTCAAAACATCTGGATCTGTTTTGATCAGAGCACTGGAACAAAATTTGAGTCCTGAAGTAAAGGAGATAGCAATTCGTTACATAGATGATATCCTAATTGCATCTGAGACTAAGGAGGAACATTTGTTACATCTTCAGATGTTATTCGCAGATTTGAGAAAAGCGAACTTTAAAGTAAACCTTCGAAAATGTCAGTTCTTTCGGAAGGAAATACAATTTCTGGGCCACATTTTGGATGGTGAAGGATACCGTCCCAATGAGACAAAGATACAGGTGATTGCAAATTTCCCTAGACCTACTAGAGTGAAGAATGTCCGCAGTTTTCTCGGAACATGCCAATTCTTTGCAGGGCATTGTCCAAGCTTCACCAAGACGGTTGCACCATTGCAGGAATTATTAAAGAAAGGAAACAAATGGAAATGGAATGAAGATTGTGAACAATCATTTCAAGATGCCAAGAGGTTATTGGTAAACAGCGTGAAATTGGAGTATCCTGACTTTACCAAGAATTTCATCATAGAATCCGATGCATCCACCGTAGGGATTGGAGCTATTCTTCTTCAAGAAGATGACGATCACAAGAGACGTTACCTGGCGTTCATAAGCAGGAAACTTCGTCCATCAGAAAGGAATTATTATACCACAGAGTTAGAAGCACTTGCTGTAATCTTCGCGTTGGAGTCGTGGAAGAAAATGTTAATTGGACATTCAGTAATTGTGAGGACTGATCACCACGCATTGGAGTTTATCTTGAGAACAAACTTTGCCAGTGATAGGATAACTAGATGGTCACTTTTTATTCAACAATTCAACCTAGTTATTGAACACACTCCTGGAAAGTTGAATGTTGGAGCTGATTTATTGAGTAGAGCAGTGGAGTCTACATCTAAGGTTTTTCAAGTTAACCTGACGCAGGAGGATGAGGATACCTTGAGAAGGTTAAGATTGTTGCATTTATCCCAGAGGAGGACCGACGTTTTAGAAACATTTTTCGTTTTCTACAGGGAGACATGGATCCAAATGATGGTGATTTTGTGGAAACTGAAAGAATTTCAAGAGATTTTATGATGTTAGATGGTTTAATCTACAAGTTTGCAGATCCCGACCATACGAAGCTGAGAGTAGTGATACCTCCACGAATGCAAAAACCCATTATCTGGATGGCACATCGAATCGCAGGTCATGCTGGAGTAGATAAGACGGTCAACATGATACAAGAGAAATTTTCGTGGGAGCGAATGCGACAAACTGTCAGAAACACTATTCGAGAATGCGACTTATGCCAAAGGAGTAAACATAATTCCAGATTATTGAGAGAATTACCAAGGCCTATTATTCCTTCTAAGCCTTGTGAAATCTTCGCGACTGATCTATATGGTCCTCTTTCAAAGTCTAAAAGAGGTAACCGATCTATTCTGGTGACCATGGATGTTTTCAGCAAATACACTATGTTACACCCAATTCAGAAGGCAAACGCAAAATATTGTGCGAAGAGAATTAGAGACAATGTAATTCCGGAGCAGGCAAACCGGAATTCCTTTTGTCAGATCGTGGACTCCAATTTACATCTTTAGAATTTAGAACCGTCATGAATGATCTTGGGATTAGACAATTGTTTTGTTCTATTAGACATCCTGAAAGCAATCCAGCAGAACGCGTGATGGCTGAAATAGCAAAATTTTGCCGCCTCTATTGTCCAAATGAGCATTGGAAATGGATGGATGATCTCTCATTAGCATCCGAATCCACCAACTCTACGATTCATGAGAGTACTGGACAGATTCCCATGTTGCTTCATCATGGAATTAAACCAACAAGATTATGGGATCGAATCATCTCTATTCCACGTGAGATTGAACCAAGTCGTCAGATGAGGGAAACTCTAGCATTAGACAAGTTGAGGAGCCAAGCTGAGAAAAGAGAGCGCAGAGTGAGAGGAAAGCGTTTTCGCAGACCCTTGCGCGTAGGAACTCTTGTTTTAGTGAAAAGACCTACACCCTCTGACGTGCAAAATCGAGTGTACTCGAAGTTTGCAAGCCTTTACGCTGGACCATATCGTATTGTGGAAGTAAACAACAATGGAAGCTATGAAATCGCCAATACACGAACTGGTAACATCGTGGGAACTTATAATGCAGCGAATTTGAAGATTTAATATTCAAGAACCAGATGATTTAATGTGTAGATAGGAAAAATAAAAATTTTTCAATTTTTATTTTTTGCTAGGTGTGGGGTGGATGTGCCCAACTCTAGGAATGGGTATTCCAAGATTCAGACACCTAGATATCAAGGGAAAGGCTACAGCCGCTTTTGAAAGTTGAGATATTTGAATATCGCGCTCCATTCCTTCCAGAAGGAAATGGAAATTTTATGCAGCCAAGAGCATGTCAAGTGACGTAGCGAGTAATAGCAGAGGTCGAGACTATTTGTTGATTAAATAGTTAGCCATGGAGTAGAGACTTGAGACTTGGATCAGATTACTGGCACGGCCAAATGAAAGAGAATGCACTTAGTATCAAGTAAATCGGACCAGGGATACCAGAGATATGAAGATTTCTAGATTTCAGCGTGATGCAGCGTGACCCTGACCGTTTTGAATAAAAGCCGGCCGGCCCAAGCAACATCAGCTCACTTGGAACCAAGCTCTTGCATAGCAAGGTGCTGCTACGCTGAGCCAAGGCACATGGTTGCCGGATCTACGCAGAAGTTATCTTCAAAATTGTGATAGTCACAAAAGTGCTGCGATACATGTGAAACTTAGTAAGTTTTCGGCAGAGAGAATCACTAAAGTGATTGATATTTTTCTACGGACACTGGTGAAATATTTTATTTCTACATGGACATATGCTAGACTTTGTCTAGAAAGTACTTTATCGCAGTCCAGTAATAATCATTCAATACTTGGATATTTTAGTCCAATTCAGTCAGTTTCATATTTGTAACTGATAACCACTCCGATCTTTCAGTATATTGAAGGCCAGTCTATCACGGTGTTGTTCATTAGCCGACAAAGGGAAACTATATGTTGCTTCGCGCATGATAGATGGTGATAAGCCATGCCCAGGGAACGATCTTCAGAACAGCCGTTGATTGGTTTAGACTGTCAGTGTTTTCTTGTACTGAAAAGATTACCGTGAGTTATGTTACAACTGACATATTTGAGAATAGATCATTTAGATCTGACCCCATTTAAGCAAACTGTTATGGCGTTAACAGAAGTAAATATTAAAATGGATCAGCAGTTACTTCAAACTTCAAAAGATATTACCACTATGTCTTGTTAGACAGATTGTGGGTATATAATGGCGGCCGATACAAGGATTAGACGTGCGTGTCCGATAGGGCATGTATCTGGATAAATCTGGTACAGACCAGGTTCACTACGCTTCAAGACCAACGAGAAATGTAAGCCACATTTTGACTTTATATTATGCCTAGCTAATTGGAAGAAACTCATTTTCTGCAGATGACCAACACATTTATTTTTCTTCGTATTTAAATCTTGCAATGATTTACGCAAGACTTATTAGAGTTATTCTGAGTATTTTCAGCACTCAGAACAGTTTAGGATCGATGACCGAGCATAACGACGATTTATTTGAATATTTCATATTTTTGGATAATCACGGAAAACAGCCGATGTAACTGTAAAAGTTAATAATTATTTTTGTTGAGAAATGGATATTTTATCCATATTCGAAGATTCGAACATGTGGATTCTCACATAATGAAATAATAATTAAATATATTTAAAATAATATAACAAATAATAATAATAATAATCCACTAATAATAATAATAATGATTTTCATAACTTTTCTAAATAATTCTTGGATCTTATATTTTCTAATAATCACATTTATTGAGAGAGAGCCTATGAAGTAGTTTAATCATTTCTAGTTTGGAACAGGTGATTTTCCGAAGGAGAGTGGTTAGCGCAACCCCGCATTCAACCAACATGACGGTTCTGGTTGAACAGTTAATATTTGCAATGAGCAAAGTATATTTTTCAGATAACACGGAGAGGCATGAAACGGGAAGCAATTGATAATTGTATCAAATAGGATATTTTTGTATTTATATAAAATCATGACGTAGATACACATTCGAAAGTGAAATAAAGAGTATCATAAGTATGGTAAATTCACGGGTTGAACTGAATGGTAAAATAAAATAAACTTGTAAGTTTATAAATCTTCCAGTGTTGATAACAAGCAGAGGCTTGATTTATTGTATAAATTTTGGGAAGAAAATTTATGTGTGTGGAGTAGTTGAAATGCCATTCCCAGGTGCGCATGTTTAAGTCGCAGGAATGAGGAGGTTTTTATTTGAGCATCAATCAAATAGCAGGTTCGATGACTCAGTGTTATAGAAGGAGTATTGGAGCTACACATTGCGTCGTATGAATGACCCGAAGGTTATTTCTTAAAAACCATCAGTTCTTATTTCAACCTTGTTTACGGATTCCATTAAGACTTTGATTTTGCTAGAACCCGGATTTGTCATGATAGTATTTTATTCTTCTTCAGAGGAAGACCTTTGCCGTTGTTGTTGGAATGTTGTGTTCTTACACAAATAATAGAATGGGCCACTGCCAATTAAAAATAATTCTATAACCACGAATAATTTGAATGATGTTTTCAATCCTAGTGCCATGAACTAAATGAATTCATTATGAAGCTACAATTCTTATTTCCGCATTCTGTCGAAGAATTGCAAGTTGTGAAAGTTACTAAAATGGCCACAAATATAAATATTTTTCTTAATAATGATTCCAAGTGGAAAATCGAATAGTTGGATGGTCCAACAATTTATTGATCAAGTTGATGATTCAGAAATCATATATTTTGTTAGGAACTTGAAGTTCATAATCGAGTCACTTCTCGAAACGTTTAATGTCAGAAGAACAATTAATTTTGTTGTGCTTCGCACAGTTCTTCGATGCTATGCTCAAGGTCAAATACTTTTCAGATGTTATTAATATGTGTAAATAATTTGTGTTGATTCAGAGATAATAATATTTTTTGACAATATTTTTTGAAACTGGAAAAATAAGTGAAAATTAAAAATTCTATGAACATTTATTCTACGAGTGTTAATATTGTGTAAAAATTCAAACTGTGAACTACAGTATTTCCAGTAAAGACAATTAAATTTGAACTGGATTTAATCATGAATAATCGATATAATTTTGGAACACAGTCTACAGGACTAATAATCAGACTTGTGTTTCCAAAGATAATTGTCCAATGTGTTGGAAAATGTCTGTATATTTTGTAAATAGGAATGTGGGTCGCCACACATGAATGATGCTGCTTTGAGCATTTTATTTTGCAGTCAATTTTAAAATTCAAAATAAAATGAGATAATTTTACATGATGTGTTATGCCCAGTTGAATCTCCTTCTATCCTTATTGTTGCATTGAGCCAAAAATCAGTAAAGCATTTTCTTCATTTGATGTCGTTTTTGCGATTAGCTTTAACCCATCTGGCGCCCCGGGATATTTTGACTCTCGTGCTGACTGATTATTGGTAAAATGCATATGTGGTCGTGCGGACTCCAGTCTAAACGGGCACAACATGTCTCCCTCACTTTAGCGCACCCTCAATGCCAACTGGCTACGCCAAGATTCGATCCTGCAACCATGGAACCAGCAAGCGGGGACGTTACCGCTGAGCCACACAGCCAGCCAAGAAAGGGTTTCTAGTAGGGCGGATCTTCGTTCTATTCAGCAGATCTTCGGCTTTGTTCTGCATTCCGTATGGCCCTATTTATCTGTCTTTTGTAGTAACCATTATCTAGGAGCGTATTCCAAACTCTTATTTTCTCTTTCTTTATGCTGTCCTTATCGCAAATGCGGTTGGCTCTGGTGAATGACCAAGCTACCTTGTCCCTCTGCGACGGTGGATGGCTTGAGTTTGCATGCAGATACCGATCTGTATGAGTGCCTTTCCTATAGACCCTGTATCCGAGCCTGTTGTCCCTTCGTTTATATAGCGGAACGTCTACCAAGGCCAGTGGATTATTTTCTTCTACTTCCACTGTGAAGTTGATGCTTGGATGTCGGGAACACATGATGTCTAGGAAGTCCTTGAGTGTGTTGCGTCTATGTTTCCATATTAAAAGACACCGTCTACGTATCTGAAACAACACTCAGGTATCAATAGGCTTTCTTTTGCAGCTTCTTCCTCTAATTTACCATGAAATCATTGGCCAATAAATGACAGAGAGGGATCCCATTGTTGCTCTCTACATATGTTGAAACTTTTGCCCATGAAAGACGAAGACAGTGGTATTCATGCAGTGTTCACCTATGTCAACTAAATCCTTTGGACCTCCTGTGGCCGTATGCTTTTACCTGATTGTGTGGCGTCAGATACCGGAAAGCTGGAAAATAACGACTCTACATCCCAGCTTGCTAGGAAATCACCTTCACTCAGGTTTATACTCGCTATGACATATAGGAAGAGTTGCGAAATTATGACGTGAGTGGCTGGTGTAGGTAATAATGCATGCTGGACCTGATTCAATTGTTAAGGAAGAGCGTTAGTTGGGGTTGCTATGGCGATAACTATGGGTCTCATAGGCACATCGGTCTTCTGGAAGACCGTAGAACGTGGCATTTCTTGAGTGGCGAGACTTTTAGGGATTTCTGGTTCTCTTCTTGAATATATTACTCCTTAATGAGCCGCGTCGTCGTCTGCTCTATATTCTTTGCGGGGTTCCTCGGTATCACCTTACAAGCTGGGTATGAGCTAAGAGCCTGGTATGTTTGATGATCTGAGAGTCCTGTGCTCTAATTTCATCTGCTTCGAGGGCTGTAGATGACGGATAGATGATTTTACCCCGCAATTAGAAATTCCCAAGGAAGACGTCTCGGCCTGATGGCGAAATTAAGTACATTGTTTGTAAGGTTGAATGAAGCGATAACATCAAGATGAGGAGACATGGAGTGCTGCATTGGGGGGGGGGGGGGGGGGTGTAATGACTGGTGACTCAAACAACAACAGCAACAAAGATAATGTATACTTGTCACACATCAAGTTAGCCGCCTCTGTAAAATCGCACCGTATTATTCGCAAGAATGCACTCATTTTGTTGAACATTGAAGAAGATCAAGCAGTGTTGTAAACGGATGGGCATAAGCATCTTGTATTTACGCCACCCGGTATGTAATAATCCAACGACTCTTGATCGGAAGATTGTGGTGGCTAAGATACGCTCCTAATACATTCATGCTCTCTGAGCTATGAATCCGAAATTTCCGACAAGTCACACCTCTATAATATACATATAATGGATTCGGTGGCGCAGTCGGTAGCATGCTGAAATGCTATGCCCAAGATCACGGGTTCATATCAGGCCTACGTCGCTCGATTTTTAGGAGCGTTTAAAGCCCTCAGTATGCATTCCATCAGAGGGAAAGAAAAGCCGGCGGGCCCTTGTCAGATTTATGGCATGTAGAGCAACCGATCACCACAATTAGCAGTGGGTATCCAAACTTGTAGGTTATATTTCGCTGGTTAGCAACGCACTATCATATTTCAACGTTCGCCGCTAGATGTCAGTAACAGTAGCATCTGCTACCCAAAGTTGGAGCTACTTGAAATAGAACTTGCTGGGCCATCGGCCTCAAAACGTATATTATATCATATCATAAGATACATATAATTGTAAATTGCTCAGACTATATGTACAACAAAATATTGATGAGTGGAAACGCCATCATTTACCGGCATTTCTTGAAGACAAGTATTTAGTTCTGGTATTAATAATAGTAATACCAATTATATTAATACTACTTATATCTCTAGGTCTTTATAGTGTCATTCTACTTCCGTGATAATACACCGCCCTTTAAACTGTTATTCCTACTGATTTCAGTCTGATACCTCCAGATAGGTCAGATCCTGCTGTAAGAAAAAAATATGCATTTGGTACTAGTGGAAGACAATCTACCAACACTACATCTAGACGAAAATGTACCATCCTACAAAAATTGAAGCCAAACATTATTCGTCATACCGATAGAACGACATATTCATGTAGCGTATGTGAATCCAAGTTTACCGAAAGAGGAAATTTGAAGAAACACATGCTTATTCATAACGGCGAAAAGCCCTTTTCATGTTGCGTATGTGAATCCAAGTTTACCCAGAATGGACATTTGAAGACTCATATGCTCGTCCATAGCGGCGACAAGCCATATTCATGTTGCTTATGTAAATCCAAGTTTACCCGGAAAGAACATTTAAAGAGACACATGCTCGTCCATAGCGGCGAGAAGCCATATTCATGTAGCGTATGCGAATCCAAATTCAACCGGAAAGGACTTTTGAAGTCACACATGCTCGTCCATAGCGGTGAGAAGCCTTACTCATGTAGCGTATGTGAATCGAAGTTTACCCAGAGAGGAAGTTTGAAGATACACATGGTCGTCCATAGCGGCAAAAAGCCATTCTCATGTAGCTTTTGTGAATCGACGTTTTACCGCAAAGGATCCTTGAGAAGACACATGCACATCCATAGCGGCGAGAGGCCATTTCCCTGTAGTTTAATTGAATCCGAATGTTCTTGAAGCGGACTTAACACATGCTCAGCCATAGCAGCGAGAAGCCTTTTCCATGTATAGTATGTGAAACGAACTTTACCCTTGAAAGGACATTTGAAGACACACGTGCTAGCCCGTAGCGGCAAAAAAGCATTATCATGTAGTGCATGTAAATCCAAATCTAACAAGAGAGGATATTTGAAAAAACACATGCTCTTCCATAGTGGCGAGTAGTCTAATTCATAAACCGTATGTGAATCAAATTTTTCAACAGAGGATAGTTTAAGACACACATGGTCATACATTAGCGATGGGAAGTCCTTTTCAAGTAGCGTATGTGAGTCCAAGTTTTATCATTAAGGACCTTTGATGAGAAACTTGCTATTCCGTAGTGTGGAAAGACCATATTCATGTTCCATATGTGAATCCAAGTTTTCCAACAGAAGATATTTGAAGACACACTTGCTCATCCATAGTGGCGAGGAGCCCTTTTCATGTAGCGTATGTTAGTCTAAGTTGAACCACAAAGCACTTTTGAAGAGTTCATATCCAAGAGAAGCCATCATCGTGTTGCGTATATGAATGCAATCTTACATGGAAAATACATTCGAAGAGACAAATATCAATTCATAGCTGTTAGAAGCCAAATTTATGTTGGGTTTATGAATCCACGTTAACCAAGAGAGGACCTTGAAAGACACACATGCTAATCCTTAGCGCAAAAATCAATACTCATGTAGCGTACTTCAATCAAAGTTTACCCTTAGAGGGCATTTGATGATACGAATGCTTTTCTGTAGCTGGGAGATTTCATATTAAAGTATTATATGGCAAACCAAATTAACCACGAGGGAAACGTTAAACTCCCATATGCCAATCCATTGCCACTAGAAGCCATATTCGTTTAACATATGCGAAGCAAAATTTAAACACAAAGGATCAATGAAGAGTCACACGTTAATCCCTTGTGGTGAGAACTGGACTAAAGTACTATCTGCGAAGCAAAATTTACTCTCAACAACATTTAAAGATACACTTCCTAAACAATAGACCCAAGGAACCATTGTTATGTTGTAAACGCTAAGTCAAATTACCTTACTGTATGTGAGAACAGTTAATCACATTCTAATTAATTGTGGCAAGGAGCGATATGCACGTAGAAATGCAAAGCAAATCAGTTGTAAGGGGACATTTGAGGACACCTAATATATAGAGGTTAGAAACCATAGTCATGTAGCAATTGCGAAGATTCATTCGCTAAGACAGGTCATTTGAATAATCACATTTCTATTCATTGAGGCAAGTTGGTGCTTTACATTTGTAGTTGCTGCTTGAGTCTTCCGTCTTTTTACTGGTTTGCTCCGTCCCTCTGTACCTTTATATCCTGAGTTAACCGTTTCATTACTACAGTCTACATTCGAGGCAATCATTTTAACATATTCTCACCATGATCTATCCTTATAGTTCTTATCCTCTACACCTCCTTCCTTATTAAATTATGGTATTTCTGGGTATCTTAATACGTGTCCTGCCAACTTATCTCTTCTCTTTGTTGGTAGTCGCCGGAAATATTTCCCCTTGGCCACATATCGCCGTGCCTGTTCAAGACTACGATATCTGCAAAAATCATTTTATTGAGAAAAACGAGTTTGAGGGTTTCTATAAGTTTGTATTAGCCTTTCGACAGTGTGAAAATCTATAGAGAATTTTGAATTTTGGATATGTTTCGGTTGATTGCATCGTGTACAATGTCCTTTTAATTAAAATTATAAATTTTGTAATTAAGGCCCACAAATAGGGCTAAAATGCAGATGTCGTGGCATTGCACTGACAGTTCTGTGAAAATTGTTAGACAATTAATGAATTTTAACACTTCAGTTTCGTTTTTCCCTAGATTACTTCTATATTTGAACATTCTATACACAATTATAATTTGAAGAAATCACTTGTTAATGAAAATAGGCACACTGAGGCCAAATATGGCATGAATGTTGGAAAATAGTTCACAAGTTCAGCATGAGCACGTCATTTGCTTCAATAGTCAGAAACTCAGTCCTTCTCCGCTTCCAAAGTAACGAAGAATGGGTGATGCGTCTTCGGTATTAGATTTTGGGCACAGAGTGAAATAAGGTCTTTCTTCTTTCTAGCTGATATTTCTGTAGACTTTCTATAAGCTGGTTTGAGTTTGAGAGTTTCGGGATGATGATATGAACTGCTCCTCTTTGTCTTTCTGTTAATATGCACTAGTTTATATTGCTTTTCGTGGTAGGAAGTTTTATAAAAGAACACCCCAGGGGAATTTTTCTTCACCATTATCTCGGTGACAGCATTCCACGAAACTTTCTCCCCATCTTCATTGATGGAAAAATTGGTGCCGAGGTCATTGCATAATGACATGCAATCTATGAAGTCAGTTGTTTTTCAATTGTCTTACAAGGTAAGGTTTCCCAGTCCTTTCTGCAAGACTTGCGATAGTAGCAACCTGAGAGGGAACGTAAATAGGACTGGATTTCAGACCTCTTTTCTTCTCATATTCTATGCGATATTGCATATTGTCTCCCTCATTTTGTGTATGTCCTACTACCAAAAACTTATGTTGAATAGACAGAATTTCTAACTTAAGAACAGCGTAAAAGTATGCAGATAACACGAATTTGTTCTTATTTTGTCCAACACAATTGTCGGAGTAGAAAATCACTTCTTGATTTGGGTATTCTTTCAGAAACTCTATTATGCAGCTACCAACTTCATTTGTCCCCTCTTCCAGCTTGACCTTCGTGCCACATGTAGCATCATCGAATTTTAGAGACAGCTTCGTATATAGTGAAATTAAATAAATTAAGTTTTCTTTCATAATAAAAGCTTGATATTTCACCACTTAAAAGCTTAAAAACCAAACACAGCCACCACTCCACGGTTTTCCTCAGTGGCCTGATGAATATCATTTCCTTTCTCCCGTCTCATTGTTTCTTTCTCTGCATGATGTCTTTCATATTTGTCTTTAATTTTTTGCTTTACTTCTCCAGTAGAATTCTTATATTCTTCACAGATCATACACTGATCTTGCTTAGGTCTATGAAACCCGATGTTGAATTCCGTATTAAATATTGTTTCGTATACGTGCTTCTTTGCAATCGGTTCATTTTCTAACTTACATTTCTCAATATACAACCTGTATAATGTGGATATATCCAACGAACCTTCAAAATACTCTCGTGTTGTATCAACTCGAATGTAATGGGACTCCATTCTTGGAATTGAATTGATGTGTTACCTCACTCCTTCCCTTATCATTAGGTGTAGCTTCTTTTGCTTTCCATGCTTCCCCTTCTTTCTTCTTCAAGGTAACCATCCTTGTTCGTGGAAATAACTGTAGAAATCATGGTGTTTCCCACGCCAAGGGTATCCGTGAACATCTTCTAGCAAACCTTTATTCTATATCCCCTTATGGTTAAACTGTAATTCATGTTGCAAGACCGTCCACCTCCAGGAGTGATTCTTTGATATTTTGGCTTTACTTGCGTCATGTTATGACTAATAAATTGTCTCTGCCTGTTCAGATCTCCAAGATCCCAGAAGCTCTTAAATATTGAAATCCTCTCCTTCTCTGAAAGTGAACACTTAAAATTGCAGTTTCCTTGGCAGCCTTTCTTTAATGTTTTATCCTTCCTACAAGTACCATTTTTGTTGTTTACTAACTGTCCTGTGTTTACTTTAAGTTTTCTTATGTTTCGAGCCCATTTATACAGGGTGTTACAAAAAGGTACGGCCAAACTTTCAGGAAACATTCCTCACACACAAAGAAATAAAATATGTTATGTGGACATGTGTCCGGAAACGCGTAATTTCCATGTTAGAGCTCATTTTAGTTTCGTTAGTATGTACTGTACTTCCTCGATTCACCGCCAGTTGGCCCATTTGAAGGAAGGTAATGTTGACGTAATGTTAGAGCTCATTTTAGTTTCGTTAGTATGTACTGTACTTCCTCGATTCACCGCCAGTTGGCCCATTTGAAGGAAAGTAATGTTGACGTCAGTGCTTGTGTTGACATGCGACTCATTGCTCTACAGTTGGGTAGTTTATTGACTGAGGAATAAACCACCCACCAAGGGAAGATGATTAAGAAAAGGAAGTAGGTTTTGGATTGGAGAAAAAGGATAGAAAAATAGGAGGAGAGTCCCACAAAAGTTATGAATTTGACTTTCAATACATTTAGAAGCGGTTGCCACCGCAAATCCGTGCTCGGATACCTTAAGTGGGTACGAGCTTGGTCGAAGCTGACGGGAGCCGCAGCTAAGACTTGGGCAGTTTGCCAGAGAAAGGCTTTAGTGTATTTCCTCCCAAGCACGAATAAAAGTACTATAGGGAAGGGTGATGGTCTGGCCAGACAGATAGTAAAAGCTTTATTGAGTATGAACGAGGGCATAAACCTAGGAAGAGCTAGGAAAGCCAGGATCCTGCCTAACTGTAGTAACAGAGAAATGATGAATCCAAAAACAAATATTTAATTTATTTAACAATTTAAAGAAGTTAATATTTTTGACAATTAAATATTTTGCAATCTTGTTAACAATTTGGGGTCGCAGACCTCCAACAACATTCAGAAATTGCTCCAGGCAAATAACAATTCTTAAGGTTTTAAACCTAGTACTAAAACCTTGATAAGATTTTAAAAAGGGCAATGAAATGATTAAAGTTTAAACATTAAATTGAGTACAAGGAGTGTACTATAAGAAATTTCTGAAAGAACATTCTAGAGAGAATAACAAATTCGAAAATAACAACAAGGAAAACATAAAGCATACAATAGAAGTTACTACAACTTCTTATATTTAAACAGAATTACCTTATGAGAATTATACAAAAGAGGGCAGGTCACTTACTGTGAAACCTGAAGAAAGTGAAAAGGAAAGTTCTAGACTTCCCAAGTTTGAGCAGGAGTCACTAGCCAAATGGGACAGTTTCCATTTCGTGAAACCTGAACATGACTCGCTCAAGAGTTTAAAGAATTGTTTTCCCTGATTATAGGAAAGGAACAATGTGATTTGAAACTTGTATCACACAAGCAATTATGCAGAATTTAATTAATGTTAAACTAGCAAAGTTGGAAGGGCACTTCGTGAGTGACGCCTTATAGAAAGTTACAATTTTATTAATAATGGTTGTTAGTAGAAGGTTGAGGAAAGATCATTGGGATATAGGATCAATGTTCATGGCCGTATTTAATATAACCGGACGATCGCGACGCGGTAGAAACGTGGAGCAAGCACTGTTTATCACTGTAGTCCATGAAGATGGATGCAAAGTTCACTATAGAAACACTAAAGTTCATGAAAAAGAAAGTTATTGCAATTATGGAAATAACTGATTGCACTATATAGGTGAGAGTCTATTTCTTGAAAAAGTTGTGATTTACAATTAAATGCGCCATAGAATGTTCCAACGGGGGAAGAAAGTTCGCTATTGCAGTAACTTAAGGAAGATTCCTCATTTTAACTAGTATTTTCACAAGTGCGTGAAAAATACTTGACGGCAAGACTCGCAGATAGAGTACAAGATCTCGAAGGTTCCAGAACGACCTTAGCAGAAAAATGGGGTTGAGAAAATCCAACGGAGGAACTAGCTTTATAATTATAGACAGCGGGTATTAGATAATATCCCACGTAGCGAGAGGATTTCTCATTTGAATAGCTTAAGAAAAGCTCTTTCTATTGAGTTTGGCTTAGACAGACAAAAGCTCAACATAGCAAATCCCTCGAAGAATGATTTTGCCCCAAATAATTAATCTCACGCTGTCTATAAAATATCGTTAAAAGCATGTAATCGTTAAAATCATGAAGATGAGGTTAAAACTTGAAGCTGTACTTATCTTGGTTAAATGTTGATAGGGAAGATCCCTTTGACGGATGCCTAGAGTTCCAACATGGCGTGGAGTGAAGAAAGTGTCTCTTGGTTTGAGGAGACTGGCTTGAGTTGAGCCCTGACTGATCGAGTCAACTGCCGACTTAGTAGTGAGACCTGCTCAACGGAGCACAGAGGGTACAAGGAAGGGGAAAAAAGTGGGGGGTAGGAGACAAAAGGAGAACATATAAGTATTGCCAATATTGTAACAAAAAAATGATCTCTTGCTGAGCTGGTCTTCAAAGAGTTGATAACAGTTGATACTAGCACAGCATGGTGAGTAAAGAGGTAGACGTAGTCCTCTTGCTCATGGAGATAATAGCTGGCGATGGTAACAGGATCTGGTAGCCAAATGGATATGGAATTCCTCTTGCGCGAGGAAGAGTTGAAGAGCTTCAGAGATTCGTTGTTATATGACGCTAGGTGGGTCACAGAATATATATCTGGAACAGACTCATACAAAATATAAGCGACCTGAACCCCTAAGAGAGAACAGAAGATCACTGTTGGTGTCTGACAAAGAGGAAGGAAAGAACATGCAAAAACATTGAAAATTATAATCTCAGGTACCGTGTATTCCAAGAATGCACCATACTGGGAGGGGCAGACACCAACAGCGAACAAGAAAAACAAGTACAGTAATAAGCAATTGCGGAGAAGTAGTCTTGTGATCTGACCATTAGTGGTCAAGACTCTGAATACCCTGACTCTCCTATCTCTTCCAGGGTAACACTCGGTCACTCTTCCAAAAGGCCAGACTAGGGGGGGGGTGAAACATCCCTAACTAAGACCAAGTCTCCCACTTGAATGTCGGGACTGGATAGAAACCACTTCTGCCTCCCTTGCAAGGAAGTTAAATATTCCAAGTTCCACCTCTTCCAAAAGGAATTGCGGAGGGCTTCAAGTTTACGCCAAACAATAGGTAGATTAAAATCCCTGTAAGAATTGGGAAGGGGAGGAGGGGCAGAGAGAGAAGTGCGTGTAAGGAAGCGACCAGGTGTAAGTGGAAGGAGGTCATCAGGGTCATTGGAAAGCGGAGTTAAGGGGCGAGAGTTAACAACACCTTCAATCACAAAATAACTAGAAGCTGAGGGAAATAAAGCACTAGTAAAGATTACGATACAATGCAAAAGGAGAATTAACAAGTTTAAACAAAGCGTATAGAAACAAGTACATCTATTCAGGACAAGAATATACCAAATAAACAAAGAAACTATACGAGTAGAAAGCAAGAACGCCATAGGTAACAACCTAGTAGCCATTAACAATGACCTCAAGTTATAATGAGTGTCAAAGGGGTTACTCAGAAAAATACTTAAGTCAGCGAGAAACGTGACATAACAAGTATGAATGCAAAAACACATCGAATGTGACGACGAGAAAAAACAAGTTTGTTCATCAATGAACAATAAGATTTCAAAATATGTAAGCAGAGTGAAATACATGAGCGCGTGAGAAATACGCAACGAAGTTTTGAAACAAGGATCGAAGCAGTTGGAGAATACGAGCGTGAGTAAGTGGAATACAAAAGCAAGTGCGGCCTTGACCCACATAGTACAACGAGATAAGACATATAAATAGCTGAAAGAGTCCTTAACTGGAACAAGTTTATTTTGGGTAGTAGGTGAACGGCTTCTGTACTTGCAGGAGCGGCTCACTAGACAATGGTTGGCAATCAGCCAAAGTTGAGATAAGAGAAACATGCTTTGAACTTTGTCAAGCGTACAGGAAATAAACAGTGACTTGACCTTAATCGGGCTTGTATACAAACAAGTCTGACAAACAAGCAGTTCAAAGTACACAAACAACATTTGTTGAATCAGCTGTAACTTAAAGCAGATATTCAGGTTGACCGGCATGCAGTCAATCGTAACTTGGACGTGAAAAAGCAATTTAAAGCTATATGAAATAGAGTAGGAAATCAATTTCGCATAATTGAGAGGATCACGAAATCGGACAATTTTCAACAGAAAGAAGCTTAATTCTTCCGAACAGAGAAGAAAAGCTGGGACATTGAGAAGAAGGTTATGCATAAGAATAGTTATTCTTGATGTTATAGAATTCAGATTTTCAAGCGGTTTCAAAAGCGGCTTCCAATTGTGAGGAAGGAGGGAGGAGCCGACCGTGGCCATCCTTCTAAATAGCGAAAGAAGTGAAACATGGCTTACAGCAAAGTGATGGTGACTGATAGCCATGGTTTTACACAAGGGGAAGATAGTTTTCGAGAAATAGTTTAAGCAATTAACTGCTATAAAAAATGACATGAGAAGGTAAACGAAATAACACAAAGCAAGGCGAACTTGAATGGCCATCTTGTGCGGGAAGAAGGAAAAACCATTTAAACAACTTACAGAGGTAGCGTAGTTGTTCACGATGAGACATCGTTTCGGCAAGTGTTTTTCAAAAATATTGAGATCTGAAACATGAGCGTTCTCTTTTTCAGAAAGGGGATTTATGTCAGCTGTAACGAAATGACATTGCGCTTTGGTTTGAGCACTGGTATGTTTGATTTCACCAGTAATAACCCAACCAAAATCGGTGTCTCTGGCGACCACGGTTGAAGATAACTTGCGTGCTTGTTTGCGAAGGCACTTCCAAAAAACATTGGCACTGAAAAGTACATCAATGGGACCTTGAGCATTAAACTGAGGATCAGCTAACCTTAAGTGCGAAGGAATCTTTAATCCGGAGGTATTAATACAGCTGCTAGGAGTGTCTTTACCAATACTGGTAAGAATGAGACAGTTTAAATTAAGATTGGTGTTTCTTTGGCAAACGTCTCTGATTTTCAATTTTGAAGACTGCAAGACTTGAGTTTTCAAATTGTCAATGCCGGTCACATTGATAGAAGTAGGCGATGACGAAAGACCTAGTTTTTTAATTAACGATCGCGAAACAAAGTTATGAGTTGAAGCGGAATCGAGAAGACCACGGGTTCTACACCAATTTCCAAATTTATCTTGGATTTCGAATTGTACAGTGGTCAAAAGGGTTTGCGCACTGTGGGAAGCTTCGGCGTTAGAAATGCAGGAAGAAGCATTAGTTTGTTCGGAGCTGCTCTGCATGGAGCTTGAAGAGGCGGGTGCTGATGACCTCGATTTATCGTGAACGTGCAATAAAGAATGATGCGGTTTTTTACAATGGAAACAGAGATTTGATGACGTACAGTTCGAAGAAGAATGCTTAGGTGACAAGCAATTGAAGCAATGTTTGCTATTGAAGACAAACTTCCTTCGATCTTCGACAGACAATTCTTTAAAGGATTTGCACAAATACAATGTGTGAAGCTTTTTACAGAGCGTGCATTTTAAAGATTTATTAAGCGGCCTGATATCTTCTCTTGCATGATTGAAAGAAGAACGGGGTTGCTTGTTCTCGACAGATAGGGGCTGATGTCCCTTTGAAAAAGCAAGGTTTTTCTCAAAAATGTGAGACTGATGATTCGTTTCGACCTTTTCGCACTGAAATGCGAGTGCTGTAAGGACTTGGCATCGGCTGTTAAGAAACGAGATTAAGTGTTCGAAGGAAAATTCTTCCTTACGAGCGAGTTCAATTTCCCAAGCCTTTAAAGTTGAAAAATCGAATCTTGACGTAGCCAGATGAATGAGTATGGTGTCCCATGTTTGGACAGGCTGCTTGAGTTGGTATAATGCTCTGACATTCAACTGTATAGAATCTAAGAGGTCTCTTAAAGAGGTGACGTCATTAGGTTTGACGGCTGGCAAGTTGAAAAGACAACGTATGTGGCGAGCTACACTCAAACGTAAATTGCCATATCTCTCTTTAAGGAGATTAAAGGCGATGTGGTAGTTGTCTGCGCTTAAAGGCAGTGACTCCACTAAGGCTAAGGCCTCACATTCCAAAGAAGTACGGAGGACGTAAAATTTATGTATGTCTGGGATCTCGATATTTTCATGAATTAGGGAGCAGTAAAGTTCGTAAAAAGAATACCATTCACCTTCCTTGCCTGAGAAGTGCGGTAGGCTTATCTTAGGAAGTAACGGTTTCGGTTTGTTCTCGTGAACTGAAGCGGGTGCGAACTGGGCCGGATTGATGACCCTAGTGTCCGGTTCTGAGATATTGCGGATCAATTGGTGGGCCTTGGAAATCCCTTCAAAGTACAAGGGTTCGACCTCGTCCCGATCCGATTGAAGTTCTGGGCAAGCGGATTCAATCTCGGTTTGAATTTGATCATAATAATCATAAGACCGTTCGTACAACTTAAGGCGATGTGTCAAGATGTCTAAATCACACTCGGCGGGATTTAATTTGTTGATAAAATTTCTGAATCTGGTGAGTTGCCCTTTATAGGAAGAACGTCTAGCAATGAGAGTTTCATCTTTTTCAGTAGGAGCCATGATAAAGAGAATAAATTGAAATACAACTCACGAAACTGTAGAACCTTGGAGATGCTGTCAAGCTGGCAGCAGCGAATGGGTATAAAGAACAGGACACCCCAAAGGAGACAGGAGCGGCCTCTTTCCCGTTCACAGGCTTTGCATGATGTAGTTATAGCTGAAAAATCCAAAGCAGATATTAATAATTTGCCAAGTATTGTCAAATGACACGTTTTTAAAAAGAAAAAAGAAAAAATGGGCTCTCCCGGGTTTCGGCACCAAATTTTGGGTAGTTTATTGACTGAGGAATAACCCACCCACCAAGGGAAGATGATTAAGAAAAGGAAGTAGGTTTTGGATTGGAGAAAAAGGATAGAAAAATAGGAGGAGAGTCCCACAAAAGTTATGAATTTGACTTTCAATACATTTAGAAGCGGTTGCCACCGCAAATCCGTGCTCGGATACCTAAAGTGGGTACGAGCTTGGTCGAAGCTGACGGGAGCCGCAGCTAAGACTTGGGCAGTTTGCCAGAGAAAGGCTTTAGTGTATTTCCTCCCAAGCACGAATAAAAGTACTATAGGGAAGGGTGATGGTCTGGCCAGACAGATAGTAAAAGCTTTATTGAGTATGAACGAGGGCATCAACCTAGGAAGAGCTAGGAAAGCCAGGATCCTGCCTAACTGTAGTATCAGAGAAATGATGAATCCAAAAACAAATATTTAATTTATTTAACAATTTAAAGAAGTTAATATTTTTGACAATTAAATATTTTGCAATCTTGTTAACAATTTGGGGTCGCAGACCTCCAACAACATTCAGAAATTGCTCCAGGCAAATAACAATTCTTAAGGTTTTAAACCTAGTACTAAAACCTTGATAAGATTTTAAAAAGGGCAATGAAATGATTAAAGTTTAAACATTAAATTGAGTACAAGGAGTGTACTATAAGAAATTTCTGAAAGAACATTCTAGAGAGAATAACAAATTCGAAAATAACAACAAGGAAAACATAAAGCATACAATAGAAGTTACTACAACTTCTTATATTTAAACAGAATTACCTTATGAGAATTATACAAAAGAGGGCAGGTCACTTGCTGTGAAACCTGAAGAAAGTGAAAAGGAAAGTTCTAGACTTCCCAAGTTTGAGCAGGAGTCACTAGCCAAATGGGACAGTTTCCATTTCGTGAAACCTGAACATGACTCGCTCAAGAGTTTAAAGAATTGTTTTCCCTGATTATAGGAAAGGAACAATGTGATTTGAAACTTGTATCACACAAGCAATTATGCAGAATTTAATTAATGTTAAACTAGCAAAGTTGGAAGGGCACTTCGTGAGTGACGCCTTATAGAAAGTTACAATTTTATTAATAATGGTTGTTAGTAGAAGGTTGAGGAAAGATCATTGGGATATAGGATCAATGTTCATGGCCGTATTTAATATAACCGGACGATCGCGACGCGGTAGAAACGTGGAGCAAGCACTGTTTATCACTGTAGTCCATGAAGATGGATGCAAAGTTCACTATAGAAACACTAAAGTTCATGAAAAAGAAAGTTATTGCAATTATGGAAATAACTGATTGCACTATATAGGTGAGAGTCTATTTCTTGAAAAAGTTGTGATTTACAATTAAATGCGCCATAGAATGTTCCAACGGGGGAAGAAAGTTCGCTATTGCAGTAACTTAAGGAAGATTCCTCATTTTAACTAGTATTTTCACAAGTGCGTGAAAAATACTTGACGGCAAGACTCGCAGATAGAGTACAAGATCTCGAAGGTTCCAGAACGACCTTAGCAGAAAAATGGGGTTGAGAAAATCCAACGGAGGAACTAGCTTTATAATTATAGACAGCGGGTATTAGATAATATCCCACGTAGCGAGAGGATTTCTCATTTGAATAGCTTAAGAAAAGCTCTTTCTATTGAGTTTGGCTTAGACAGACAAAAGCTCAACATAGCAAATCCCTCGAAGAATGATTTTGCCCCAAATAATTAATCTCATTCTGTCTATGAAATATCGTTAAAAGCATGTAATCGTTAAAATCATGAAGATGAGGTTAAAACTTGAAGCTGTACTTATCTTGGTTAAATGTTGATAGGGAAGATCCCTTTGACGGATGCCTAGAGTTCCAACATGGCGTGGAGTGAAGAAAGTGTCTCTTGGTTTGAGGAGACTGGCTTGAGTTGAGCCCTGACTGATCGAGTCAACTGCCGACTTAGTAGTGAGACCTGCTCAACGGAGCACAGAGGGTACAAGGAAGGGGAAAAGAGTGGGGGGTAGGAGACAAAAGGAGAACATATAAGTATTGCCAATATTGTAACAAAAAATGATCTCTTGCTGAGCTGGTCTTCAAAGAGTTGATAACAGTTGATACTAGCACAGCATGGTGAGTAAAGAGGTAGACGTAGTCCTCTTGCTCATGGAGATAATAGCTGGCGATGGTAACAGGATCTGGTAGCCAAATGGATATGGAATTCCTCTTGCGCGAGGAAGAGTTGAAGAGCTTCAGAGATTCGTTGTTATATGACGCTAGGTGGGTCACAGAATATATATCTGGAACAGACTCATACAAAATATAAGCGACCTGAACCCCTAAGAGAGAACAGAAGATCACTGTTGGTGTCTGACAAAGAGGAAGGAAAGAACATGCAAAAACATTGAAAATTATAATCTCAGGTACCGTGTATTCCAAGAATGCACCAACAGTACGAGCATCAAGCACAAAAGTACGTAGCATCAACTGGTTAGTGTTCATCACGAACGTGGTTTTGCAGTCAGTGCAATGTTTTCAAATGCGGAGTTGGCAGATGCCCATTTGATGTATGGATTAGCACGAGGCAATAGCCTTGGCGCGGTACGTTTGTATCGAGACAGATTTCCAGAACGAAGGTGTCCCGACAGGAAGACGTTCGAAGCAATTGATCGGCGTCTTAGGGAGCACGGAACATTCCAGCCTATGACTCGCGACTGGGGAAGACCTAGAACGACGAGGACACCTGCAATGGACGAGGCAATTCTTCGTGCAGTTGACGATAACCCTCATGTCAGCGTCAGAGAAGTTGCTGCTGTACAAGGTAACGTTGACCACGTCACTGTATGGAGAGTGCTACGGGAGAACCTGTTGTTCCCGTACCATGTACAGCGTGTGAAGGCACTATCAGCAGCTGATTGGCCTCCACGGGTACACTTCTGCGAATGGTTCATCCAACAATGTGTTAATCCTCATTTCAGTGCAAATGTTCTCTTTACGGATGAGGCGTCATTCCAACGTGATCAAATTGTAAATTTTCACAATCAGCATGTGTGGGCTGACGAGAATCCGCACGCAATTGTGCAATCACGTCATCAACACAGATTTTCTGTGAACGTTTGGGCAGGAATTGTTGGTGATGTCTTGATTGGGCCCCATGTTCTTCCACCTACGCTCAATGGAGCACGTTATCATGATTTCATACGGGATACTCTACCTGTGCTGCTAGAACATGTGCCTTTACAAGTACGACACAACATGTGGATCATGCACGATGGAGCTCTTGCACATTTCAGTAGAAGTGTTCGTGCGCTTCTCAACAACAGATTCGGTGACCGATGGATTAGTAGAGGTGGACCAATTCCATGGCCTCCACGCTCTCCTGACCTCAACCCTCTTGACTTTCATTTATGGGGGCATTTGAAAGCTCTTGTCTACGCAACCCCGGTACCAAATGTAGAGACTCTTCGTGCTCGTATTGTGGACGGCTGTGATACAATACGCCATTCTCCAGGGCTGCATCAGCGCATCAGGGATTCTATGCGACGGAGGGTGGATGCATGTATCCTCGCTAACGGAGGACATTTTGAACATTTCCTGTAACAAAGTGTTTGAAGTCACGCTGGTACGTTCTGTTGCTGTGTGTTTCCGTTCCATGATTAATGTGATTTGAAGAGAAGTAATGAAATGAGCTCTAACATGGAAATTAAGCGTTTCCGGACACATGTCCACATATCATATTTTCTTTCTTTGTGTGTGAGGAAAGTTTCCTGAAAGTTTGGCCGTACCATTTTGTAACACCCTGTATACTTGACGACGACGCTTCTTCGGACGTCTGTCTTTCTGAGGTGATGATGCTGCTGTTGTTGAGCCTGATCCTTCACAGTTGCTCACTAATTTGGCACTTTCCGAAGGAACACAGATGTCTGATGTTTCGTTAACGAAACTTTCCTTCAAAGGAAATGCTGAAGTTCTAGAGTTTTTGAGTTCTTTGCTAGTTGATGGTAGTTCTTCGTCTTGTATACTCATCTTGTCTGGCTTGTTATTATCATAGTTATCTTCCTCGTCTGAACTACTGGTATCAGGAATATAGTTGATACGTCCCATGGGACTAAAAAGTTGGAAAGACCGGACCCATATTTTTGCAAAGCTACCCAGAAGATCTGTTTGAGACCATCCCCCAGACTTATACTTGGAAATAATACAGAGGCTCATTTGCAACGTACATCTCTATTCAACAAAACTTTACAATTCCAAGACATTTAAAAACAAACATAAATACATACACATAGAAAATATTACAATAAGGTGTGTGTTCCGAACCAGGAAATGTACTCACTTCTGGGGTTATCCAAATTGCATTCCCTTTTGTAATTACTAAACATTTACATATGATCATTATAGCCGACAGCCTCTTAAAATCGAAGATGAAATTTGCCTATCAGTGGATATACGGAATCTTGTAGGATCATTATACATGCAGATCAAATTGCCCACCAGTTGCTAGTTAATGGTCAACTAACCCGATCTAGAAAGCCAGATAAGAAACCTATAGCACAGCAGTACAACCAAGAGAGCAACATCCTATCTTCATCATTTACTGAAGCCGAACTGGAATTATCACTAAGGAAGTGCAAATTGGGAAAAGCAGCTGGACTAGACGATATTCGAG
This sequence comes from Meconema thalassinum, assembly GCA_946902985.2. Classification (NCBI taxonomy): domain Eukaryota; kingdom Metazoa; phylum Arthropoda; class Insecta; order Orthoptera; family Tettigoniidae; genus Meconema; species Meconema thalassinum. The sequence continues at coordinate 212,722,571 of OX336398.1, forward strand.
TTGAGCAGATCAAGAATTTTGGTCCTGTTACGAGGCGATGGCTATTGGAATTAATGAACAATTGTGTCCAAGAATGCAAAATTCCCAGAATCTGGCGAAAGGCTATCCCTAAACCGGGCAAAGATTGGTTGGATCCCAAAAGCTATAGGCCTATCTCTTTGCTCTGTCACCTGTACAAGGTCCTAGAGAGGCTCATCCTTCAGAGACTTATTGGAAAAGTGGAACCATTTCTTATACCACAGCAAGCTGGATTTCGAGAAGGGAAAAGTTGCACATCATATGTATTAAACTTGACACAGTACATTGAGGATGGATTCGAAAAGCGGCTCATTACAGGCGCTGTTTTCATTGATCTCTCTGCAGCTTACGACACAATCAATCATCGGCTTCTTCTAGCAAAATTGTATGACATCACCAAAGACTTCCACCTAGTGTGCAACATTAGAAATATTCTCCAAAACCGTAGATTTTCTGTGCAATTCCAGGGACAAAGAAGCAGATGGAGAACACAGAAGAATGGGTTACCGCAAGGCAGTGTGCTTGCACCACTATTATTCAACATCTATACAAAGGCTAAGGCCCTGAAAGAATTTACTAGCTACTACAGTGACAATCACCTGAAGCCAAATCCTGCCAAAACTCAGAGTTGTGTATTTCACCTCAATAACAAAAAAGCAGCTAAAAACCCTACAAATCTCTTGGGAAGGAATCCCTCTTCAGCAATGTCCGACTCCAAAATATCTGGGAGTAACTCTGGATCGTTCGCTTACATTTAAGAAGCACTGTCTAAACGTGAAGCAAAAAGTGTCTGCCAGAAACAACATAGTGCGGAAACTGAAAGGCACCACCTGGGGACCTCATCCATGTACTCTGAGAACAAGCGCGCTAGCACTGTGTTACTCCACTGCTGAATATGCATGCGCGGTGTGGCACAAGTCCAGCCATACTAGAAACATAGATGTGGCATTAAATGACACCTGCCGTATTATCACGGGCTGTTTAAGATCTACACCCATAGGTAAACTTCACTGTCTCGCTGGTTTTGCACCACCTGAAATCCGACGCGAGGTTGCTGCTAGATATGAGAAAAGCAAGGCTATGACTATGGAAACTCACCCATTGTATGCTTGTCAGCCAGCACATCCTAGGCTGAAATCAGGAAAGAGCTTCTTGAAAACCACTGAAGCTCTTAAAGGAACATCACAGCAAGCAATAATCTCAATGTGGCGGGGAAAATGCCAATATTTAAGAGAATGGATGGTCCCAAAGGAAGAGCTTCCCCCTGGACATTCAGAAAAGTGGACAATATGGAAGGCTCTTAATCGGCTACGCTCCAGTACCACTAGATGCAAGACTAACCAGCAGAAATGGGGCCTTCCTGTGGAATCAGTATACTGCGAGTGTGGTACTGAGCAGACCAATGATCATCTTCTACTGTGTCCTTCTTCTCGAGACACTTGCACCATTAAAGACTTAATGGGAGCAAATTCAAATGCACTCGTCGTGGCAAATTATTGGTCAACCAGTGTTTAATATTTCTATTGTTTCATTTTTCTATGTTTACTTTGTAATTCTGACACGATAAATAAATAAAATTATACATGATTTCAAATCAAATATTTCATCATACATCTTCATTTCTTCAATACATCTCTTCGTCACATTCATCTTATCGCCCAAGTAAATATGAAACAATACATACCAGCAATCTCAAATAACATGAATAGAGACCCTAAACCGTAATCTTTCTAATGGCTTCACGTCGATCTTCTCATATCTTCTTATTGTCGGCCTACATACTTAATAATCCCCGAGCTACCATGACAGTTGACAAAAGACATATGAAACTCCCACAGCGCTGCTGATACAACATGGGTCAAAGAACTGAGTGAAATAATAAATAATACGGTATCATAAGGACCATACTAACACGTAGTTAAAGAGGGAAAACATTGTAATTAAAATAGAGGTTATTTTAAAAACATTAACTACGTCGCACTAGATGTATGTCGGCTACTACAGTGAGAAGTCAGAGGCCGACCAAAAAAGTAAAACACTCTTCTCAGCTAGGCCATCACACTTCCAATCAAAGAATTAAATATAATAGCATTACCTCAGGTCATTTCCTTGCGCACATATACTTACTACAATACATACGCATACCAATATTACACGGCGACACCATTCAATCTAGTTCCATCAGTTAAGCCAGTTAACATGTTAAAATACTAACAAGTAGGAAAAATCTTCATTAAATATCTCCATGCGTAGCTCGAACTGACTCATATTATTAATGCCTTCATATCCATACCTCCCTCTTCAATGCTAGGCCTAATTTCCACCCAGATGTTATGTATCAAATAAAGCTTCCAAATTTCAACTTTCAGTAATGTCACCGGCAGATCAGATTCTCTCGATGTTCAGAATAACATATCGGGACTTAAAATAAGGAGGGCAAGCTTCCTTTCTTTCCGAACCAACTTCCCGTGCGTGGAGTTACATTTTCTCAGGTCATGAACATTTCACCGTCTTCTTAATAATTACATCTCAATAATTGTCGTCATGCCATTACAAAAACAGAACAAATACAAGTCATGTCCATAACTTACTAGCAAGTAGACTGAGACTGCGCTCTACCAGCAAATCATGCAACTACCTTTCATGCAACTTGTCAAATCAGGAAGTGGATCCATCTAGTGACCGCCGGAGCAACTATATACCTTACGTTAACTCTCGTACAGTCTTACCATTTACCTTTCTGAGGGGAATAGTCGTAGATTGAGCCGAGAAACGGCTCAGACCTCCCCTGTTCAACTTTGTCGACGGTTCAAGAACGTAGACAACGTACAGAAAAGAGAAAGTGTACCACAACATGCATAATCTTCACTCAACATTAAAGTTTTTTCTGGACATACACCTTATTAGCTTTGGACCAGAAACGCTTTTCCACAAAGTTCTTTTCTTTTTCCGCAGCACAATTAGAACACCAAACTTATCAATCTATCTTCATGCATAGAAGTAAAATAAGTACTTATGCACAAAGTTACATCAGGATCAGTTTCTTGGTACAACACAACATTAGTATCATATCTTCCCGCAGGCATCCAATTCAGTCGTATCAGGTTCAAATCCGTTGTCACAGTACGTGGAGCTTGGTTCAATATCCGGGCCCTGGATATCGTCTCGCACAGCTTGACGCCATCAAACGCAAAACATGACCTCGAATATTTGTTACTGTAAACAAGTTCAACTCCGACAGCAATATTGACATGGAAAGCTTAACATTTAATACACAATACACATCAGAGAACCCAATAAAATAAACATTTTCTCAAAATATGACCTTTGAACGTTCCTACTCAAGTCCTATTTTTCCGCGAACCACACATCTTTTACAATTATAATTAAATTTCCCAATAACAAAGTAACAATTTTACATTAGTCTTCCATCAGTTAACAAATTCACATTAAGAAACTAATTAATACCATAAATACTCCAGAATATTAATGAACATTAACTGCCTCCCTTCTTAATATGTGACAAAGTATTACAAGTTAATAAGAATCAAAAAATTAAATAGCCTAGAATGAGAATAACTTACAAACCAGAAAAAAATAGACGTAGGCAAGCCCTACATTGTAAATCTGTTCCTGTTATTTAGAAAAATACCCAGGAAAACAAGGAAACACGAACGAAAATCAAAACGAAAAGAAAAAATCCAACCCAAGAAAATATTACAAGAAGATTCGACCATCAAATTAGCAACTATAATACGCGTATAGACCACTCAACTTACCCAACACTTGCTTTCATACATTCATAACCTAAATTCCCACATAAATATTACAAGTTACAGTTACCATCCACAAAATATCCCAAAAATCTACCCAAAATATAATTACATACCGTTAAAATACCGACACATTACACAAAATACCCTTAAATAACAATTAGCTTCATGCTGCCTCGGATAAAAGCTTCAACAAACTTACTTCAACGAAACTACGACCATTACCAACTTACCATCACGACATCCACAATTCATCAATAAGTACTTACTTCCTCAGTTCAGCAAGCTACAAAAGTGCACAAGAACACTACTTGGATAAACTAAGAGGACGGTTTGTAAATACCTACCTTAAAACAAATTACCAACTTATGCCACCTAATACTCAAAGCCTATACTCTTCAATATGTATTAGAATCGTAATAGGCCAGGCGACAGGTAGTTCAATAAGGAAATAATTAGTGGAAAGCTGGAAATTGCTTTAATCGCTTTATTTGGACCCAGATATTACTCTCCCAAGTTTTCCCCCCTCGAGCAAAGTCGGTGTTAGCCCTTCTGGCCCTAAGAAGGTACCATTTTTCGGTGGTTTGCAAATATCTCCCAAACCATCAACTTTATCAACAAAATACCTATTATAAAAAATAATCTAGAGTAAATTTCCTACAGAAATGTTCTGTACTTTTTGCCTCTAATGTGAACCGTTACGATGCTACGACCATCCGAATTAGAGCCCTTTTTGATTCTTGCGGAAAAGCTATGGAAATGATATGCCATATCAAAGTTTCTACATGTTATAAATATTTTTCAGCATTCCAGGTGCACAAGCTGTTAACTTGTTACATGTATAACAGCTTTACAGTGTAAACAGCTGTGGCAAAGTAACTACCAATATTATTATTATTACTGCGTAGTATTGGCATAAAATCATTCTTTTCCACACCACCTGGCGGTAGAGTAATTAAGTGGTGTCCTCAGGGGGCCTAATCCACCGTTCAAATGTCAAAGTTAGTCGATGTTAAACCGATTTGATGATCGTCTGCCTCAATTTCTCCGTCATCGCTTTCATCGTCTGTATCGGTACATTTGTCCGACGTCACAGGGCGTTGAATTCTGGTTCTGAATTGAACAACACAATTATAAGGCTTGGTGGGTTCCACGTCGAGATGTCCTTCACGGGTACAATCGGACATGTAATGGATGGATGCGGTCTGCAAGATTTATTCAGCACTGCATATGCCCTAATATCCACCGAAAAAATTTTAACGGGCCATGCATATTCGAGAGCATTAAGAGCACATTCCCTGGAGCAACTGGCTCTGGCCATGCTTGTATTTCAACGGATAGATGTGACCGACGACGAAAACTCGGCAGCCGCTGACATGCTCTTGGCAGTGGAAGACATCGGGTTTCAACATGATGATGAGAAATATGGTGCGATGCGCAAACTAGATGTGGAGCCTTTCAAAAGCATTTTAAACTTTTTTTCTAATAAATTGGAGGAACTAAGCCAACATGGATCAACGGCTAAGCTCTGGATTCAATATTTCAAGATGGTCACTCTGCTGATTCAGTTCGTGTATGCAGAAAGAAGTGGAAACTGGCAAATATATTTAGATCCGTTCAGAAGATGCTGCCTTATTTCCATGCTATTGGTCACTTTTTGTATGCGAAATCTTGCCACTCATATCTGCAAGATATGTTCGATCTACGATCCAAACTTACTCCATGCGAATATGACCAATTTGTGAACAATGGCTTTTTACGGTGCGAAGATCTGATAGGTTTTCGTCGGGGATTTGGTCCCATATGACCACAGAACAAACGCTTATGCGATCGATGAAAAGTAGCGGTGGTCTTACGCACGGGAGCGGCATAACCAGCAGCGTACTCGCAGTGGAATCTCTGTTCGACATAAATGAACTGAAATCAATTTGCAATATTGCGTTTTCGACTACAGAACAGCATGTGGATGCACGGTGTTCGCGGATCTTGCGGGATTATGCGGACTTGAGAAAATTAGTTGCATGGTTATCAACTCACGATCCCTTTCCTCGTGGACAACACATTGTTTCAATCTCCCGCTGTGTGTGCAAGAAAACATCCTCTTTTTGCATGCGTTTATTTGGTGCGATACAACGTCTTCGTTTCACAGGCAGGGTTAAATGAAATTCGTAACACTGCTGAAGAGTAATGAGGAACTGCAGACAGCTGTTAGGGTTTTCCGAGACGTGAACGAAACACCGATGAAATTGACAAAGCGGGCCAGTTGGTTTTGGCTAGGCTTTATGACAACAAAACCACTGGAAATACCCTGAATGAGTTGCGGTTCCAACTGCTTTTAAAATCTCTAAGCAAACATCGATTTAATCTCGCAAGCTTATCTCCCACCGAGTCAGCGGCACGTGAGCACTCTTTAAGAACATACCATCAAATCCAAACATGGCATAGAAATTATACAAATCCACTGGATTGGGGCTGGAAAAGTTCTCAATGTGGTTTGGCTCCCATACCTACGACGAGGGTTCCGGCGCCACAAACGCTTCTAAACACAGTGTCCTGCAAATGTTCGGAAGGATGTAACGCAGCGTGTGGTTGCAGGAAAACGGGCCTCCTATGCTCCAGAATCTGCATGAATTGTATGGGACGGTAATGTACAAATGCTGCCGAAGAAGATGATATGGACGATTGTCACGGAGACATCGAAGTTAATCTTGAGCGCCCTGTGACGTCGGACAAATGTACCGATACAGACGTTGAAAGCGATGGAGACATTGAAGCAGACGATCAAGACTGCGAGCCTTCATCAAAACGGTTTAAAATCGACTAACTTTGACATTTGAACAGTGGATTAGGCCTCCTGGGGACATCGCTTTAAAAAAAACGCACCATTTTCTCTACCGCCAGGTGGCGTGGAAAAGAGTGATTTTATTCCAATACTACGCAATGATAATACTATTGGTAGGTACTTTGCCACAGCTGTTTAATTTGTAAAGCTGTTATATATGTAACAAGTTAACAGCTTGTGCACATGGAATGCTGACAAATATTTATAACATGTAAAAACTTTGATATGGCATATCATTTCCATAGCTTTTCCGCAAGAATCAAAAAGGGCTCCACTTTGAATGGTCGTAGCATCGTAACGGTTCACATTAGAGACAAAAGGTACAGTACATTTCTGTAGGAAATTTACTCTAGATAAATTTTTATAATAGGTATTTTGTAGAAAAAGGTGATGGTTTGGGAGATATTTGCACACAAAAAAAAATGGTACCTTCTTAGGACCGGAAGAGCCAACTCCGACTTCGCTCGAGGGGGAAAACTTGGGAGAGTAATATCTGGGTCAAAATAAAGCGATTAAAGCAATTTCCAGCTTTCCACTAATTATTTCCTTATTGAGGCTTTTATTTTCGACCTGTCGCCTGGCCTATAAGCTGAACAAGATATTTTAAAGAACCTATTTATATACTCGGCTGTGCATCAAAATAAGTTAAACAATTTAAATAAAAAATAAACCTAACCTTAATTTAAAACAACAAAACAAAACATCCCACCCCAATAATCAACAAATCTAAACGAGTCAACATACATTCATACCAGATACATACACAAGGAGAAATATTACAGAGTTGCACGATTTAGAAGAAAGTGCATCACACGTGCAGAGAAATAATATATTCCCCATACACAATTTTGAAGATTATACATACAAGTACACTTTCGCAGACAAACATACACTCATACCAGATACTTACACAAGAGGAAAAAAAATAATTGCACAATTCGGCAGAATGTACATTACACGTGCAGAGAAATAAAATATTCCCCAAACACAATTTTGAAGAGTTTACTGACAAGTACACCTTCGCAGACAATATACACTCATACTAGATACTTACACAAGAAGAAAACATACAGAATTGCACCATTCGGCAGAATGTGCATCACACATGCAGAGAAATAAGAAATTCCTCATACACAATTTTGAAGATTGTACAGACAAGTACACCTTCGCAGACAAACATACACTAATGCCAGATACTTACACAAGAAGAAAACATACAGAATTGCACAATTCGGCACAATGTGCATCGCACGTGCAGAGAAATAAGAAATTCTTCAAACAAAATTTTGAAGATAGAACAGACATGTACACCCAATACCATCATGCATAGTGTCCAGCATTGGCATCACACCATCGATTAATGTATAAGAACCACAACGATTACACCTCTTACCTTTACTTACTACACGTCCACTGTACACACCCCTGAAATACATTAGACGCAACATATGCAGGTCTGAAATCTCTGCTACCATGAAATACATTTGACTGAAATAAAGTAACACAATGGTCTGGAACAGGATTGAGGTCACTCGACTGCAAAGCTGTTCTCCCCTGCGAATCACCCTCAGGCTGAAAGTAATTTACATAACCTTGCGGAGACGTACATGGCAAGGAAGGATAACACATGCGTAACGTGTTTGCCATTTCTTACCTTTTCAGCAAACAAAATCATTTCGTTGAACTCAGCATAATTACGAGGCTTGACATACATAGACAAGTACGACCGATAATTAGGGTTAATGCCTACTACCAATGAAATTACGATCTGAGCTTCAGTCAACTCACTAGCGAAAACCTTTTGGTGTATTCTTGGAATACACGGTACGAGAGAATATAATTTTTAATGCTCTTTGCATGTTCATTTCTTCCTTTTTTTATCAAACACCAACAGTGATCTTCTATTTTCTCTTTGATGGGTAAGTCTCTTATGTCATCGTGAGTCTGTTCTAGATATATATCTTCCATGACCCACCTGGCGTCATCTAGCAGCGTATCTCTGAAGCTCCTCAATTCTTCCTGGTGCAAGAGGACTTCCTTTTCCATCTGGCCACCAGATCTCGTTGCCATCGCCAGCTATTATCTCTGTGACCAAGAGAACTTCGTCTACTTTTTCACTCACCATGCTGTGCTAGTATCGCCTGTTATCAACTCTTTGAAGACCATCTTCTCAAGAGAATTTAATTTCTTATGTTGGTTATTCTAAGCCTCCGTGGCTTAGGCGGCAGCACGCCGGCCTCTCACCGCTGGATCCGTGGTTCAAATCCCGGTCACTTCATGTGAGATCTGTGCTGGACAAAACGGAGGCAGACAGGTTTTTCTCCGGGTACTCCGGTTTTCCCTGTCAAAATTTCATTCCAGCAACACTCTCCACTAACATTTCATTTCATCTGTCATTCATTAATCATTGCCCCAGAGGAGTGCGTCAGGCCTCGGCAGCCAGCACAGTTCATATCCTCGCCGCTAGATGGGGGCTTCATTCATTCCATTCCTGACCCGGTCGGAGACTGGAAGCAGGCTGTGGATTTTCATTGGTTATGCTGATATGTATACCTTTTGTTTCCTACCCCCACTCTTTTCCCTTCCTTGGACCCTCTGTGCTTCGCTGAGTAGGTCTCACTTGTAAGTCGGCAGTTGACTCGGTCAGTCAAAGCTCAACTAGAGCCAGTCTCCTCAAACCAAGAGGCACTATCTACATCCTACGCCATGTTGGCACATTAAGTATCCTTCAAAGGGAACTTCACCTTCGACATGCAACCAAGATAAGTACATACTTAAGGTTTTAACTTCATCTTCATCGGTTTTACTATCTTCATGCTTTTAACGATTATTTATAGGCAGTGTGAAATTACTATATTTTGGGGGAAAATCATCCTTCGTGGGATTTTCCATGTTGGACTTCTGTCCATTTAAGCCAATCTTTGTGAAAGGCAGCTTTTCTTATGCTTGTTAAATGAGAAATCTTCTCACACCGTGGGAGATTATTGAATACCCGCTGTCTATAAAATGATTAAGCTCGTTCCACCGCTGGAATATCTTTAACCCCATTCTTCAGTCAAGATTGCCCTGGAACCTTCCAGAATCTACGAGTCACGCCGTCATGTATTTTCCACTCACATGTGTGAATACCATTCCAAACTAGGAAATCTTCCTTATTATTTAACGCTCAATAGCTAACTTTTTTTTTCTCCGTTGGATTTGCTCAAGCGTTTTAATGATAATCTACAATCTTCTCAAGTAATAGACTTTTTCTTATCTAGTGCAACCAGTCATTTTTCACAATTGCAACAAATTTCTTTACCATAAACTTTTACGCTGCTACAGTGAACTTTTCATCCATTTCAACGAACTATAGTGATAAACAGTGTTCTCTCATTATTTCTTCCGCGTCGCGTTCGTCCGATTATCATAAATAAGGCCATGGACATTTATCCTCAATCCCAATTTCTCTTTCCTAAACCTCTTACTAACAACCCATAATAAATTGTTAAATTTAGGTCTGTTTCAACGAGGTGTCAATCTAAAGATGTGCCCTCCCACTTTTTCTTATGTGTAATTAATTAACTTCTGCATAACTACGTGTCTAGCACACGTTTTAAACTTACATTGTTTCTCCCTTCTAATTAGAGAATACAATTCTTTTAACTCATTAGTGAGTTATTTCTAGGTCTCACGAAATGGAAACTTGCCCCATTTGTCTCGTGATTCCTATCTAAACACAGAAGGTCTAGAACCTTCCTTTTGTCTTTCTCTTCAGGTTTCACAGTAAGTGACCTGCTCTATTTTGCATAGCTATCATAAAAGTAATTCTGCATAAATATAAGAAGTTATAGGAACTTCTCCTTTATTCTACCTGCTTTCTCTTTTTTTGTTATTTTCGAAGTTGTAATTTTTTCTAAAATAGTTACGTGGAAATTTCTTAAAGTACACTCTTTGTACTCAATTTAATGGCTAACTTTAATCACTTCATTTGTCTTTTTTAAATCTTACAAAGATTTTAGTACATATAAGGTTTAAAACCTAAGGAATTGTCAATTGCCTGGAGCAACCGTCAAATGTTTTCTGAGGTCTGTGACCCAAAAATTGTTAACCAAATTGAAAATATATATTTGTTAAAGTTATCAACTTCTTTGAATTGTTAAATAAATTAAGCGTTTCTTTTCGCTTTCTTATTTTTCTAGTAGAACGGTTAGGCAAGATCCTGTCTTCCTTGGCTCTCCCTACTCAATGCAATTAAATCCATTAATAGGGCTTTCACCACTCGTTGCATTTGAGCAAGAACTCTTAGTGGTAATCTCGTTAAAGTTTCTCTTAGCTTTAATAGCTAATTCTAACTGGCCAGTAAGGCAAGTAAAGCTCGGTACGCCAGCTACCTGCTTGTGGAGATCCTCTCCGAAAACTTATGGTTGGTTTTCCAAAAGATAAGTGTTTTTCTTTGTCTAAACTTTTAGCCGGCTCCTTGCTGAGTAAAAGCTTAGCCATTTCCAAATGCAACCATTGGTTCATTTACCAAAATTATTCCCCAAGGTATAATTTTTTATCACTATCCTTCTTGGAAGCACTTGGTCGCCTTTTCAGGAACTCCATAACTTCGAAAACTGTAAATATCAAAATCGATGCAAATTATTGGCATTCTTCGAATTACTTGGTCAAAAAAGAATTCCTTTAAACAGATCTACAATAAATCTGTTACTCTCAGTCTTGCCAGACCATCACCTTTCCCCATAGTAAGCAGATGCATGCTTGAGAGGGAATATACTAAAGCCACTCTCTTGCAAACCGCCCAAGTCCTACCTGCGTTTCCCGTCAGCTTCGACCAGGTCCTTACCCACTTTCGGTATCAGAGAACGGATTTGCAGCGGCAACCGCCTCTAAGTGCATTTAAAGTTAAATTCATAACTTTTGTGGGACTCTCCTCCTATTTTTCTATCCTTTTTCTCCAGTCCGAAACCTACCTCCTTCTCTTAATCATCTTCCCTTGGTGGTTAGGTTATTCCTCAGTTAATAATCTATCCACCTTTGCGTAACCTTTAATATCAAGGAAGAATTCGTTTAGCGTCTCATCCATTCGTTGTCCAAGAAATAAATAACATCTATGTAGTTCAGGCAATGTGTCCGAATCAATAAAGAAAATCAAAACCTCAATATGGAATTCGTCTAAAGATTTACAAGCACTCAAACATTCAATAAGCTTTTCCCGTAATAACCCATTAGAACAAGGATAAATAATCCTAAAAATTTGTAGCTCTGACAATCTGAACAAAACAGCACTATCCCTTAATTCAACAAATTTCTATAAAAACTTAACTAATAAATTAAAACTAATAAATTAAAGCAGGTGGAAGCCCTTTGCTAAAAAGGTTACATAACTTAATTGTAGAAATCTGGGAGAATGAAGAAATCCCAGTAAATTGGAAGATGGCAGTAGTATTTCCGATTCACAATAAGGGAGATAAATTCGAGTGCAATAATTACCGAGGGATATCATTAATAAGCAGCGCATATAAAGTATTCTCAAGAATAATCTACAACAGACTAGCATGTTATGCAGAAGAAATTCTTGGAGATCACCAAGCAGGATTTAGAAGCCAAAGATCTACAACAGACCACATTTTTGTCATAAAGCAAGTAATATCCAACTATTGGGAGTTTAACAAAACAGCCCATCTTCTTTTTGTAGATTTCAACGAGGCATACGATAGTGTCAATAGGAAACAAATGTGGAAATACATGCAGCGGAATGGAATACCAGAAAAACTTATCACTATGGCAAAACTGTGCACAGAAGGGTCCAAATGCAAAATTAGAATCAATAATGAATATACCGAAGAATTTAATGTCAACACTGGAGTAAGACAGGGAGATGGACTCTCGCCTTTATTATTCAATTTAGCTTTAGAATAAACATTGAAATGAGTAAACCAGCTCCACCCAGGCCTTGAAGTGGGAAACAAGATAAACATATTAGCTTATGCTGATGACATAATACTCACAGAAACCCTTATTGAAGAAGCCAAGGAGGTAGGTCTAATGATAAATGAACAAAAAACAAAATATCTAGGTGTAGGAAGGAATGCAGCACAAGTACAAAACCACTTAACAGTTGCTTCATACGCTTTTCACAGATGTACTGAGTTCAGATATCAGGGGATTATCATAGACCAGAATAATATGGAAGAAACAGAAATAAAATCAAGAATTCTCAGTGGCAACAAAAGCTACTGGTCTCTGAAAAATCTCTTAAAGAGTAAAATTATATCTAGAAAAACTAAAGTTGTCACGTATGGCTCAGAAACCTGGGTATTGTCCAAGCAAACTGAAAGGAAATTAGTAACTTTTGAAAATAGAATACTATGACGCATTTTCGGACCGATAGTAGAAAATGGCCAGTGGAGAATTAGAACAAATAAGGAATTGCGGGATCTCTACAAAGAACCGGATATCATCGCCCGTGCCGAAAGCCAAAGACTGCGCTGGGCCGGTCATGTACATAGAAGAAGTAGAGAATTGAATTTAAGGGCAGTTTTGGAAGGTGTACCCAGAGGAAGGCGACCATTGGGACGACCGAGACTTCGCTGGTGGAACCAAGTTCAAAAAGATATGAGAAAAATCGGAGTCACGGAGGACATAATGGATGATCGAGAAAGATGGCGCCGTGCTGTTGGCGAGGCCAAAAACCTGCTTAGGTTTGAGTGGCCATCTAGGTAAGGTAAGGTAATAAATTATTATCAGTACCACTACAAACGTGAAAATCCTTAAAGATAGAACTCAATGGGTTAGGTAAATTTACGAACTTAATATCAGCACCAGCTGGGAGGATAGGTGGTACCACAATACCAGATGAAGCAGAATTATTTAAATCGCCACACAAATTAGCACTTTCCAAAAGGTTACTTTCACAAACGAGGCTATTATCAGTTTGCACAACTCTAGTGTTATGAGACAAACGAGATCCTAAATTACTTCCAGTTTTAGCAACACTGTGACATGACAATGGTATCGACAACATGTTATCTCTTTCGTTTAACTGCTCTGGATCACACTCATGAGAATAAATTGGACTCGACACAGCCTTTGACAAATTACTGGATGACCCTAATCCATTATTTCGCTCTAAAGCATGCAATTCAGTCACGTGATTCAGCATATTATCGCTCCAATTCTTCGATACAGACACAAAATCAGCACCCAAATAATTCCCAACCACTAATTCACTCGACTTATTAGAACTTGAGCAAGCAACTTCCGCACACGCAATAATCTCAGTAGGAATTTCACCAATTACCTCAGACGACAACCTTTCATATTTATCAAGAAGCTTATTTCGCAGGCCAACCAATTTATCCGCAAAATCACAATCACTTTTCGACCAGAAAATAATTGAGGACGTCAAACGCTTGATCCAGTGCAGCGCATGAAATTTAAACTTATTCACACGATAAGTTGACGGATTATCAACATTCTCCAACGAATCAGCACTCTTCAATAACTCGGAAACAGATAATACAATATTGGACTTACCACTAGTTCACTCAAGTTGATCAATAGGCAATACAATCACTGGTTTATCCTTCAAAGCCTTGAGAAGCAGAATATCCAATTCACGGTGATAATTGGGTTCAGACCCACGAATTAAAATTTCGCAGCCTATTTCCTCTTTGGATAAATAATACAGTGACTTTACAATACTAGAATCCATATAAATTAGCAGCGAGTAACATGAACCAGAGAAAACACATCATTAAATATATATACATACTGCCACATATTTCGAGGTTAAGCCTAGCCTCAACATTATCTCCAAATGCAAATCCAAAGTAATCTCAAACATATAATAAATGTGGTATGACCACGTCAACCACGCTCTGAAAAAGCAGTTGATACGTCCCATGGGGCTAAAAAGTTTGGAAAGACTGGACCCATATTTTTTCAATGCTACCCAGAAGATCTGATTGAGACCATCCCCCAGACTTATACTTGGAAATAATACAGAGGCTCATTTGCAACGTACATCTCTATTCAACAAAACTTTACAATTCCAAGACATTTAAAAACAAACATAAATGCATACACATAGAAAATATTACAATAAGGTGTGTGTTCCGAACCAGGAAATGTGCTCACTTCTGAGGGGTATCCAAATCGCATTCCCTTTTGTAATTACTAAACATTTACATAAGATCATTCTAGCCGACAGCCTCTTAAAATCGAAAACAAATTTTGCCTATCAGTGGATATACGGAATCTCGTAGGATCATAATACATGACTTCAAATCAAATATTTCATCATACATCTTCATTTCTTCAATACATCTCTTCGTCACATTCATCTTATCGCCCAACTAAATATGAAACAATTCATATCAGCAATCTCAAATAACATGAATAGAGATCCCAAACAGTAATCTTTCTAATGGCTTCACGTCGATCTTCTCATATCTTTTTACTTATTGTCGGCCTACATACTTAATAATCCCAGAGCTACCATGACAGTTGACAAAAGACATATGAAACTCCCACAGCGCTGCTGATACAACATGGGTCAAAGAACTGAGTGAAATAATACATAATACGGGATCATAAGGACCATACTAACACGTGGTTAAAGAGGGATAACATTACAATTAAAATAGAGGTTATTTTAAAAACATTAACTACGTCGCACTAGATGTATGTCGGCTACTACAGTGAGAAGTCAGAGGCCGACCAAAAAAGTAAAACACTCTTCTCAGCTAGGCCATCACACTTCCAATCAAAGAATTAAATATAATAGCATTACCTCAGGTCATTTCCTTGCGCACATATACTTACTACAATACATACGCATACCAATATTACACGGCGACACCATTCAATCTAGTTCCATCAGTTAAGCCAGTTAACATGTTAAAATACTAACAAGTAGGAAAAATCTTCATTAAATATCTCCATGCGTAGCTCGAACTGACTCATATTATTAATGCCTTCATATCCATACCTCCCTCTTCAATGCTAGGCCTAATTTCCACCCAGATGTTATGTATCAAATAAAGCTTCCAAATTTCAACTTTCAGTAATGTCACCGGCAGATCAGATTCTCTCGATGTTCAGAATAACATATCGGGACTTAAAATAAGGAGGGCAAGCTTCCTTTCTTTCCGAACCAACTTCCCGTGCGTGGAGTTACATTTTCTCAGGTCATGAACATTTCACCGTCTTCTTAATAATTACATCTCAATAATTGTCGTCATGCCATTACAAAAACAGAACAAATACAAGTCATGTCCATAACTTACTAGCAAGTAGACTGAGACTGCGCTCTACCAGCAAATCATGCAACTATCTTTAATGCAACTTGTCAAATCAGGAAGTGGATCCATCTAGTGACCGCCGGAGCAACTATATACCTTACGTTAACTCTCGTACAGTCTTACCATTTACCTTTCTGAGGGGAATAGTCGTAGATTGAGCCGAGAAACGGCTCAATAGTCATTATCATCACCATCATCTTCTGGTTCATCATTTCTTCTTCTTCTCTTCCTCCTCCTTCTGAACTTGTTTCACAAGTGTAGTTCATGTGCTTTGGAGCATCATTATTGTAGTGACTTGAATTATGTGCATTATCAGTGGAGCAGTCTGCCGTTCCCAGGATATTCGTCTGAAAAATGCAAGAGTTATATATGAATTATTACGAGCATTGAAACACACATCATTAAAATCGTGGTTTATTTCTATTTTATAAGAAATGGAAACCAATCCATTTTGTTGGCCTACTCACAGTATCATTAAACTCAAGCGTATGTTCTGGTGAAGACAGCATCTCTGCAGAATAACCTGACGGCTGAGGTACTGCACCCGAAAATGAATTATTTGGGACTTAAATGAGAATATTTTCCGAGTCCATGATACAGTTTAACGTGGTAATATAAATCCTGGAACTTGAAACAAACCAGTCGTGTTAGCAAGCGAGAGCGGAAGGGAGATTCTAATCACTTGATATATTGCGCAATAGAAGCTTCTAGAAGCTTGAATTCGACATAGCAACAGTGAATTAACTATGGAATATTATAAATATTGTGATAATTTATGTCATTGGACATAAGCCCCCAGCCAATGAGGAGAGGTCTTATTGAAGACGGAAATACCTTCAATTATATTATATGGATAATTTAAACATTTAGGCCCCAAGAAGGATATTTTATTCATTGGTAATGAGAAGAAAATTAAAGGAAAATATTACAGATACTTTGAAAGTCGCCGAAAGGATGAATTATGCTGTAATATGCATTACTAAATGCGCGCTAAATTTCTGGTAGGAAACAGAAATGGCCGCCAATTTTTCGACTTGGAGAGGGAAAGCCAAGCATCGAGGTTCTTTATCCTACAGACTTTGAAGAATGTAGAGGTTTATACCGGGGTAACCGAGGCCCCGAAAGCTTTGTCCAAGTACGGTATTGAGACTACTCGTGGAGACAGAGCGATCGCAGGATAGATAGTGGAGATCCCCGTGCTTATAAACTAGGCGAAGTTCGCAAGATACTTAATATTGCGTTTGCTCATTAATAGTTGAGAATAGACTTCAGCCAATTGAACAGTTGTATAGTATAGAGTGAATACTATTATTCGTCGAAATTTAAGCGTCACAGATAGAATATTTTAGAAAATATTGACTTGTTAAAAGTGTATTAGAAAAGTGACGGACGCAGAAGCTGTAAAGCATTTTTAGTTGGAACGAGAGAGCAGTGAACACAGTCCAAGTGAGTAACAGTGGTTAACTTTCACATTGGAGCAGCATATTAAATATTATTTCATTATGACTGCTAATGTTCATCGAGAATTGTTATTCGATATTTATCACATTGTTGCGATGATGAACTTTATGCACCAGGGACATATTTGAGTCAGAGATATAGATGCAGCATGGAGCTTCGTTAACCAGAATACTTCTGAATGTAGAAGTGTTGTACACTTACATGTCGTGAATTAACGTCATTTCACGAACTTTATATACCGTCTACTAGCTATAGAAATATTTCATTAACCATCTATATGAATATTTCTAAAATATTACTCGACGATAACACTGAACTATATCTACGACGGAGAATGAAGATTCATCATAAGAAGATTTGTCAAGATACCAGGGAAGTCCCGGCCACCCAGAAGAATTATGCCAGGGAGGATGATGTTCGATTCCAGTCGGAGGTTGGTGATTACCGGAGAGGAATTTCCTTCCTTATCCGTGGTCGCTGATTCGAGGAAAACATGGGTCCAACTCAGTATCTTGGATTGAGGAAACACCTAAGCATTTTCCAAATACTTAACCAGATCTTCTAGATAACATATGATAAGGTAGCAGTGTTATTTACTTTTGTATTTAGAGCTTAATTGTGACATTCAGAGCCAACGTTTCACTCCATATATTCTGTATTTCGATGTTTCGACATATATTTATACTTCGTGTGTGTAACAAGATTTTATTCTACAAGATCATTTGAGATGATCGTCTTTCATCATTTTCACATTTACATTCTACGGATCAGTTTCTGAACTGACATGTTTATTTGTTTAAGGAATCAGTATTCCTTATTTAAGATCAGTCATTTTAACTTTCGACGTTTTGAATTTTATTTTGAATTAAGGCTGAAGACATTTAGTCGTGGATGCCAATTATATTCCTTTTAAGTAATTTAATTTGGGCATCTTATTGTACGGAAAAGGCTTCAACAACAGAAGAAACTACGAATGATTTATTGTTATATTATCATAATTACTATGACCTTTACGTCGATGTGACAAGAAATATTCGTCATGATATGATAGAAGTCATATACTCATAGACATTCTTTGTATAGAATGGAAACACATTTCGGAATTGACAATCCTTACTTTATTTGAGAAAGCTAAGAGCTTTAGTCATTTAATTTTATTAGGAGATATATCTTCATAGAAGATAATTTTTATCTTACGACAGGGAATTCAAAGCTAGTTTACCCCAGTCAAGATTGAATTCTATTGGGCATAATAAATAACATGTGTGGTTATTTATACACTATATGTAGTGTCCCGTCATATTGGGGACATGACATTGCAATGACGTGTAATTTAAAGCTAGAAAAGAATGGTGAACGTAATAGTATTTCTATTAAATGTATATGTAGCAGTTTGTGGACAATTAATTAACATTTTATAAAGTAAACTTATGGAGGTCATACACATCACGTCTAAGGTCGTCTTTTATTAATGGAAGTTTCTTATTAAAACAGAAGGAAGTGTTCAGTATACCAGCGGTTGAGTGTTTCAGCGCTGATGGATATGCCAGTAATTTAAATGCAAGTCCTACATAAGAGATGTTGGTAACAATTAATATGTGTTATGAAATTTTTCAACATAGTAGATGTGAGTTTGAATATCATATACAGGGTGTAGATGAGGCTACGCGAAGAAATGTTTGTGCTCATGCGAGGATGTTCCGCATTTGAAGGAAATTATAGAAGTATAGTTCTTCTGGTAAGAACATGGCATTAATAGCAATGGAATCATTGTGTTGAGAACTCCGATATATGTTAATTTACGACTTAGCAGTGATGACATGAGAGTGAATAAGTGGAAAATAATTTGGGAAAGAAGTTGTCTACTCATGCTAACTAATACTTTTATTAAACATTTTATTAAAACACGGATTTGAGTATCTACGTGCATTTGACCTTTGTTGGTTGAACGCATTTGACTGATATTGACTATAAACCCAATTATAACAGGGTGTTGCAGTATATTAACATTGGTGAGTGATTAAGAAACTTTATGTGAAAATCACATATTTATATTGTAGGGTACCTGAGAGGGTAGCCTCTACAATGTGTGTTAAAAGGGGGATGAAATGAGAGTAGCTGAAGGCTGTTCGGGGCTCTAGTGTAAAAAGTATAGGTTTTAACGGTTCGGGCGTGAACGCAGCTCGACGGGAGAACTCCCAATTGTACAGTCTGCTTGGGAAGTTCTAAGGGATGAGGGCAAGGGGTGGTTTGCTAATTGAGTGTCGGAGCAGCTATGCTGTCGCTCGGGTTCCTGCTGATGCGGATTGACTGGCCGCACTACTAATGAATAGCGCGCATGCAAGCAATGTAACGTGACGCAAGTGGCTGATCACGGTAACCAATAAGCAATTAACTAAGTGCTATTAGGATCCTACCAGGAATAGGTTTAAGGGGTAGGATCTTATCAACTAGTTAAATAAAATAAACCAAATGACCAGTTAGCTTTAAGATTCTAAGGGTTAACGTGTACTCCCAATGCGGAGTACTATAGACTTTGCAGAGCAGCTACTACTAACTCAGACGCTTTACAATAATTTAGGGGATGATGGTGTAAGTGTTTGTGTGTTGGTGTGTTAGCTCGCTGGACACTCACCAATCTGGAGGTGACGACAGCGTTCCGGCACCTGGTTACACTGTGGAAGACTGATTGTTCTGGTTACCTCACTCTGCCGTTTTATAGAGGCCGCCTGTTGAGTCTGCAGAGTTGCGGATTCCTTAGGAAGTGAGTTGCTGGCCGGGGTCGCCGGAGGACAAGTATGGGGTTATTGAAGGTTATTTGCAGTGCTAGGCCTTTGGATTTGCAGTGAATATGTAGAAGTGGTTTGGGAGTTTTATCTGTATGGTTATAATTTATGAAATATAAGGGATGTAGGGGGTGGCCTACCCCAGGTATGCAACAATATACTTGATAGAAAGGTAGCCTATACTTTGAGAGAGAGCTAAGACTCTATTGTATAACGAATGGATATCGTTATACATCGTTATACATAACGAATACAGTGTTTGTAAATACTTTTCATAATTATTTAATTATGGAAATAAATTTTAATAATAATTATTCGATCAGATGTTTTTGGAAATGTAGTGTTTTTTAGAATGAATGTTTTAGAACGAATGTTTTTGAGTTGTTAAGTGTGAGTGAACAACACCATTGGTCATGAACAATACGAGAGAGTGCATGGATGATTGTATTAAAATTTGAGAGTGTTTGCTTGAGAATTGAATGAGATATGGCCATTTTTGTAAAGAGTAAATCTAACTTTAAGACAAGGTTTCTGTATGACAGCATCGTGTTCGCAACGAATGCGAAGGGAGAAATTTATCCCTTTTTAAAACTCAAGGCCACTATATTACAAAATAATGGAGAGAGTTATTGAAGGCCACGGCTTTGTGAATGAAAACAGCTTACCGGCTGATTGTATGTGTGTCAATATATGAATGGGTCCAGAAACCAGATGTGCATAGCAAGGCGCGTGCCAGCTATAATAGCGTCATAAGAATGCTAGGCTCGCCGGAATTTTTGTTAAACGTTCTATTGGTTCTAATAGGCTTAGACCTTTCAAAATTTATGTATGTATACCTGACAGTATTGTAACTTCAGTAGTGTGTGTGTTGAAGAAGAGGAGAGCGTATGAATGTATTAATTTATTTATTAATTATGAATTGTTATTAATTGTTTAAATTTTAGTAACAGTTTAAACTTGTTAAATAAATTTACTTAGTTCTTTTTTCTTTATTCTCTCTTCAGTGATTTATTTTTAATATAACTGAAACAGTGGTATCGTGGATCCATTTTCAGGATGGAGCTAAGTCCCTTTATAAACCCCGAGAATAAAAAGGTAGGTGTTCAACTGAGCCCCAGTTTATTATGTTGTTTATCCACGATATCATTGCTCAATACTGTGTAAATTCCCAAAGACCTTGTTGGAGCGATTTCTGATGGATTTTTAGCCGGAGCCTTTTTAGAAATAAGCAATCCAGCTTTGCTATAGATTTCCGACAGGCACAGTACAGTACGGGTACAGTACGACGGTGTGTTAAGAACACGTTGCTTGGTATATCGAATTTCATGTTCTATTTGTTCCGGAGCAGGAGACATTTCAACTTTATTTGAGCCTGGTGCATCCGGTGGGAGAAGTACCTCCTTTTCAACCCTCGTCCGAAAGGAAGGTGTGTTTTCTGAAAGTCTGACCTAATGGAAACAAATACAAACCATCCTTAAACATTACAAATTAAAAACACACGTAATTAAAATTAAACGTGGTCCTACAGTGGTTTACTTCTCTTTCAGAAAAAATAATGGTAACCAATCTAATCTGTTAGCCTACTCACGGTATCACTAAACCCATACGTTTATTGTGATAAAGTCATCATCTCTGAAGAATACCTTGAAGGCTGAGGTACGTCGGTGTGGTAAGAACACGTTGCATGGTACATCAAAGGTTCGTGTTCTATTTCTTCCGTAACGGAAGAAAGTTCAAATATGTTTGAGCCTGTGTCATCAGGTGCGAGGAGTACCTTCTCTTCAACCTTTCTCATAATGGGCGGTGGGTTTTCTGAAAGCGTGGCCTAATTGAAACAAATGCAATCCTTCATTATGAACATTTCTTTTATATTTAACATAACACTACGTAGGCTGAATATAATCCTAGCACTATACAAGGAAACTAAAATAATCATTGAAACCACTAATAATGGCATTCGCATTTGGCAATAAAGCGTCCCTGGAAAAAATGAAACTTCCTATTTACGGAACTTCCCTCGTAGTTGCCACTAGTAAAATAATAGCTTTTCATTTGCTCAACTTTTAAAAGTGCCTAAATAATTGTGCAGATAATAAGACTTATCTACTCAGACGCCTGCTAACCAAAAAATACCTGATTAACTGTACACTATCAACTCGAAATGCGGGATTGCACCTCCTTACTACGCGTCTCTATTTAAACTACCTTCTGTTTCCTGGAAATACATCTGTAAAGTATTTCTAGAGAAGCATTTAAATTGCTCCAACCGTGCGATTACTGGCTGGGTGGCATTTAAACCAGGTAAGCTGTCTGCTCTATGCTGATGTCCTGGTTGTAATGACAGACCCCGTCGAAAGTTTTCAAGCCAACATGTTAGACCTTGAACAGAAGCATATTATTGCATATGGTATGAAAATAAGCATTTCAAAAACAAAGATTTTGTCGGTAGGACTTGCCTGAACTTTTCATTTCATAAAGTGGGTGTTAATACAAAACGAATCACACTGAAATCTTTTATTAGTCTTACTGGCGGCTTCGGTGGCGTAGTTGGTAGCTTGCTGAGCTTCTATGCCCAATGTCACGGGTTCAAACCCGGACGAAGTCGTCGGATTTTTAAGAGTGTTAAAAATCTCTCAGTATGCCTTCCTTCGGAGGGGAAGTAAAGCAGGCGAGCCCATGTCATAGATTTATGACATGTAAAAGAACCTTCCTCTACCTACAATTGTGTGAATCTAAATGTGTAGGTTAGGTTTGATTAATGCACTTAAGTTCCAACGTTCGTCACCGGGCGCTGGTTGTGATGGCATCTAGTAGTAGTCAAGTTCACAGCTAGGTGTCGAAGACGGTAGCATTTGGTGGCTACAGTAGGAACTACTTGAAATTATCGTCTGCAGTTCTTACTTGAATTAAAGACCGACAACACACACTAATACAGTCATCACAATTAACACCGGTTATCAGCTAGATTCTACATGACCGCGTTGTCACAGCCCTTAAACTAAGGAAACCAACCCCCCCCCCCCCTAAAAAAAAATTTCTATAAAACGTTACAAATATATTTCGAGTTTCATCAGAATTAAAATGAAAAATAAAACGCTTAATCACTACACAGTATAAAGCTCAGTCCCCGATTCCTGGATGTAACGGGTGATCTCGAGAACCACAGGATGGATTTCTGTTCAAAAACATTTATTTATGACCAAAGGAAGCCGAGCTGTAACGATTTCGGTGAATGGAGTCGAAGAAAAAACTGCCGTCCGTGCACCTTTTAAGCTTAGGTTGGGTAAACCGTTAAAGATACCGGGCGAAGCCAGGTTGCTAGTTAATTAATAATGTGGAAAGGTGTGATATTCCGTTAAGCAAACGGGAAGTCCAAAACTCCCTATAAACAAGGGGGAACGGTGAAGGTCAGCAAAAAATATTAAGCAAATTTTGAAAAACGGATAAAAATACATTAGTTAAGATTTGAATTTTTGAAAATTAAAATCTTTGTTTCTAATATGTGCGTTTCCTTGGTAGTTAGTTGTTGAGGTTTCAAGGGGCGGAACTACGGTAATTGTTTTTACACGATTTATGACCGGCACGGTATATTATTATTATTATTATTATTATTATTATTATTATTATTATTATTACTATTATTATTAGCGTACGATGTTACATTTGGCAATCGGGTCACAATATACAGGCTGTATCAAAATGAACATCGGGGCTTTATAGCGTTGTAGTATTTATTACAGTTAACTCACAATTATAAATAATACATCAAATGCTAGAGCAACTCAAACAGTTTGTCCTGCAAGTGTTCAATGTGAGCACCATTCGTCACACGGCACACATCGAGTTGATATCCGAATTCGTCGCAAACCTTGCTCAGTGTCTCTTGTGTAATTGCTGCAACAACTACTTCAATCCTGTTTCTTAAGTCGGTTAGGACAGCCGGTAGCGGAAGCACATACACAAGATCCTTTACGATCCCCCAAAGGTAAAGATCGTATTGGGTCAGATCGGGTGAACGTGGAGGCCATGCGAAACAAGCTCTATCATCCAGCCCCTTACGACCAATCCAGCGGTCGAGTACAACTTCATTTAACCAAACGCGTACTAAGGCATGCTAATGAGGTGGCGCACCAACTTGCAGCCAAATAAAGTTCTCTGATTCCGTTTCTTGTATTTGAGGAAAGAGCCATAGTTGTAGCGCATCAAGATAAGAAACCCCAGTTACAATTGTTCCAGCGTATAATAAAGGCCCGTAAACCTGCCACAATTTGCACTGTAACTACAGATTTAGCCCTTGCAAACTGTAAAACACAAAAAGGTTTCTGCCATCTTGGCAACTAGCGCTTCCATCGGAAGACAGAGGAACCAGTGCATGCGCATGCGCACAGGTACGAACACTTGTAGGACAAACTGTTTGAGTTGCTCTTTCAACAATTGATGTATTATTTATAATAGTATGTTAGCTATAGTAAATACAACAAAGACTTAAAATCCCGATATTCACCCTGTATATGAATTGCTTCGGCAATGTGGTAGTATGTCGAGTCTCTCCAACCAAGTGAGTGCGTCAGGTGTTCGATTGTTCCAGAGAATGCTCGCAAAGGGCAGTCCTTCACAATGTGCACAGTCACAAGCAGCAGAGAATAGAAGCACTTCTTCCAACACCAAGATTGGTCCTGGTGGAGCGAGGGAGATTGAACCCAGGCAGTTTTATTGTTGGATCCTTGATAGAAATACCAGACGAGTATGATTGAGACCATTCATGTTTCCATGCCTCCTTAGGACTGAAAGGCATGGCAGCTAATTGCTTGGTTGTCCCCCAAACAGGTTTCCGGGACTTCAGTCTCTTTACGGCATTTTCGTCTATGTCCTGATGGATGGGAAGATGATAATTGTTGTTTTAAGGGGCCTAACATCTGGGTTATCGGCCCCTAATGGTTTGGGTGACAGTGAAAATGTTAATGAAATGAAACTAAAGCTAATACTAACTACGTACTTACAAACTAGAAGAGGAAGTAAGAATAAGGGAAACAAAAGCCAGGAGGAAAGGAAATGTCCTCAACCCTCGAAGAATGAGAATTAAGGGACTTGGAAGAATGGAGAGCCAGGAAAGGCAGATATGAAAGGTAGAGAGGGACCGCCCCAAAGGCAATGGAGAATTCTCCTTTCCAGACGTGAGCCCTTGAGGGTGTAGCACAATCCAGGGTGCACCTTAAGTGGTGGGGCTAACACACCCTGCCTCGTTGAAGGCCTTGAGAAGAAGGCAGGAGACAAAATGAAAGAAAACAAGAAGTATGACCCCTCGAAGAATGAGGGATCAGGAGAGATGAGGCAAGGGCCAATTAAGGCGGGAAAGTGAAAAACTCCCTAGGTCTCAGATACCCACCGTCGGGGTTGGAAAGGAACAAGAGTTGACCAAGGGAAGTCGAGAGGAAAGAAAACGGAAAGGAGCCCGGCACATGTATGTGGAAGCAATGCCGGATTCAGCTCGGGTCCCGTGGTTGCCAGCCCACGTCCCACAAGTTGTGGGCCCCTGGAGGGTAAATGGATGGGATGAGAGCTGTTCTTCAGGATTCTCGAACATAATCTAGCACGGTTATAATATTAAAATACTCTTCAGCTCCTTAAGCTGTATGTTGGCCCCCTTAAGTGCTTTAATCTGCGCCCAGTATCCTTCTCTTCCGTCCATGGTATCTGAGTCCAGCTGCTAATGTTCTTCAGTTTAGACTTCCTGGTTGTGAGTTGCTTCGGTGGCGTAGTTGGTAGCATGCCAAAGGCCACGGGTTCAAACCCGGCCGAAGTCGTCGGATTTTTTAAGAGCGTTAAAAACCCTCGGTATGTCTTCCTTCGGAGGGGAAGTAAAGCCGATGGTCCCATGTCATAGATTTATGGCATGATAAAGAACCTACCACTAATTACACCTGTGTGAAGCTAAATTATAACGCTCTTAGGTTCCAACGTTCGTCGCCAGCAGTCAACTGTGGTGTCATCTAGTAACAAAGTTCTGAACCAGTAGTCGTTGACGGTGGCGTTTGGTAGCAAAAGTTGGAACTACTTGAAAAGCTAATGTCTGCAGTCCTTACTTCAATTAAAACAGATAACACACACTAATACAGCCATCACAATTAACACCGGTTATCAGACAGATTCTACAACACCCAAAGTACACGCGGCTACATGACCGCGTTGTCGCAGCCCCTAAACCGAGGAACCAACCATCCCGGTTGTGGGGGCCGTGGTGGCACAGTGGTCAAGCTGGTTACCTCTCACCAACTTAGACCGGGTTCAATCCCGGTCAATGCATGTGAGAATTTCAAAGTGAAATGCCATATCCTGCGGTTCGGATTCCACATAAAAATGTGGTCCAATTCCTCTTGATCGCGAGAATAACGGTCACGTCAAACTAAAAGCTTGCTTCCTCCCTTTTCTCTGTTGTGGACAATTCGATTAATTTATCAGTTCGTCAACACTTATTAGATTGTAATTTGTTGTTGTTGTTGATTCCTTTAGGGGCTTTGCGACATCGTAGTCATGTAGTTCCATGTACTTGGGTGTGTGTAAAATTTTTCTGACAACCTGTGTCACTGTGATGTCTATATCAGTGTGTGTATTTGAAATTGATGTGACTGGCAGAGTGGCTCAGTGGTAACGTTCTCAATTGCTGAGCATAAGATAGCGGGATCGAATCCCCGCACAATCAGCTGGCATTTGAGGGTGGTTAAATGTGAGGGAGCCGTGTCCGTATAAGATCCCCTTATGGCACCCCGGTCGGCACGGCTCCTCTATAAGCTGAGGTAATTTACTATTATGGAATTGAAGTATGAAGTGGCCGTGGCCTTCAGTTAGGTACCATCTTGATATGTGTCCTGGAGTAGGGTTGGGATGGTGGTAGTACAAGACGGGGTTTGAAAATGGGACGCGTCAGCTCCAGCTATTCTAATGGCGCGATCATATTGCGGTGGCACCATTTTGTTTCCGATGTTAGGCAGTCTTGTCAGAGAACGCAGCGCATCAGTCGCTTGCGAGCTGTTATTATGAGAGGACGGTTTAGATTTTCAACGAGATAATTATTTTTCAGACGGATATTTCAGCTTGTGTTCTTCAGTGATTAGGTAAGGTACAGTTTTTTCCATTTCTGCTATTATACAGTGGATAGTAGTAGCTTTATAATTGATATTTGTTTAGCCCAGGCAATAAATGTACGTTGGAATATTTTAAGGTTAAATACTCCCAGGCTAGTGGGGACAGACATATCCCATATTACAACCACAGGTCGCTGTTCAGAGATGCCAAGGACAACGTTGGGGCCTTCGCCGGAAGGATCCGTAAAAAGTGGAATGAAGAATACATGAAAGCCACAGTTACAGCCGTGAGACAAAAGAAAATAGGTATACGACAAGCTGCTAATCATTGCAATGTTCCAATATATACGGTACATTGCATCGTTTGACATTAAAAACTGAATCTTCAACGGAAATTGTAAACTAGTAAACTAGGACGAAGGCCTATTTCGCCCCCTGAGTTAGAAAACGACCAAACCTATCATACTGCATTTCAATAATGTCATAGAAACAGTCAACAATCTATTACAGGTTTTGGGATACTGGCAACTGAAAAAAAAATCTGCTAGCTGCTACTGATTCTGTCTGCGTTCCGCCCAACTCCAAGAAACAATGACTGTTGCAGACTTCAAGGGCACATTCTTGAGAACACACATAACAATCTACGGTACAACTTCCCTTGACCAGAATCAAAGTAAAAGAATTATTAAAATACTGCAATTAGCCTAAATATATCCAGTAATGGCAGGGAAAAAATCTGTAGATGATATAGTATTAGATCATTACTCCTCCACGGACTGTAACCCACTCAGCCATCCCAAATATGATCACGACTTATTTAGAAGAAATTCCAGCTGACTCAGGCATTGTTAGCAGCATGTACAGTATTGCCAACCCCATGCATTTCGCATCGGGTACGGTAAAACAAAAGAACGCCGTCAAGTTAATGTGAAAGTGAGCTAAGTCTCATTGCAATGGTGAATACTGAAAACTGGTCCTTCTAGTGCAATCAGTAATTTTCGTCCAGACAGTCGTCTAACCAAGAAGCGACCAATAGTTTGCCCAGACACCCATTTTAGTTCTGGTGTATTTTGTATCGGACATGCTGGCAACAGTGAGGATACATGGTATGTCGTCCATGTGTGTGTCTCGAACATGGCTGCCGCCGTTGAACAAGCAAGAAACAAAAACCTTTATTTACGTAATGTTACAAATATTTGCAGTGCAGCAGTGATAATTGACAGTATTTTTAATTCCTAATGACTCCCAGAAAGGTGTGCGAATTTGATGAAAAATGATAATGAAAATCCACAGCCTGCTTCCAGTCGACCGACCGGGTCTAGCGGGGAGGATATGAACTGTGCCGGCTACCGAAGCCTGTTGCACTCCTCTGGGGCAATGATTTAATGAATGACAGCTGAAATGAAATGGCAGTGGAGAGTGTTGCTGGAATGAAATTTGTGACAGGGAAAACCGGAGTACCGGGAGAAAAACCTGTCTGCCTCCTCTTGGTCCAGCACAATCTAACATAGAGTGACCGGGATTTGAACCACGGACCCAGCGCAGCGGTGAGAGGCTGTCTTGCTGCCGCCTAAGCCACGGAGGCTTGGAAATGTATCATGTATTTTAAATAATCTTCCAGGTTCTGTAAACGTCCGGTTCTGATCAAGAGAAGAATTAATCAATCTACTAAAAGGTGCGTTCGAAAAGTAACGAGCCGGAGGCTGGAATGTGCAAACCGGTGACTACATCAGCTAATCGTGGCGTGTGTAACGAGATGTGGTTCCGACCAGAGCGTGGAAGGTCGCAGCCCGTCGCTAGAGGGCACGCGTGCACGTCACGTGACGATACAAAGCGAGCAGCAGCATGCACCAATCGACCAACGCTGCCAGTCGCATTGCAATCAGTGACATGGAGGCGTCAACCGAAGAGCAAAGAGGTGTTGTTCGGTTTCTGACAGCGGAAGGAGTAGGGGGAACGGACATTCATCGCCGAATGTCACAAGTGTACGGCGAACACTGCATGTCCCTTGCGAGGGTCATGGCGTGGCACAAGCGTTTCACTGATGAACGGGTGTCGCTAGCCGATGATGCCTGGTCTGGGGCACCCCCCTGCATTACCGATGACAACGTCCAGCTGGTTGATGCACTCATTATCCAGGACCGCCGAGTGACAGTGAACCCCATAGCCGCCGTGGTCGTTCCACGACAATGCACGAGCTCATACGGCCAACACAGTCGCGGCACTCCTGCAGAAATTCAAATGGGAGGTTCTCGGCCCCCCTCCACAGAGTCCAGACCTCTCTCCCTGTGATGACGCCATGTTTGGTCCCCTGAAAAGGTCTCTGCGGGGCCAACGATTCACCTCGGACGCCGACGTCAAGCTGTAAGTGCGGAACTGGTTCACACCGCAGCCCAGGGAATTTTATGAAACAGCCATTCACCGCCTCGTGTTACAGTGGGACAAGTGCCTCAACAGCCAGGGCCAATACTTCTAACATACCGTACAGGTACTGGTTTCTGTAATTATGCCTCCGGCTAGTTACTTTTTGAACGCACCTTATACCTACGGAACATTATTGATATTAAAAACAGAAGCAGATACTCTGATCGTCCTACTTGAAAGGAAGGCTTTATTTACAAAACAAACATAACCCCCTTCCTTGTAGTACAAGCAGTAATTCCCGGCCAGACAAGAGCTCATTAATGCTCTCTCCCAGGGGCTCACAACTTGTGGGTTGGCGACTACGGGATCCCAGCCGAGTCCGGCATCGCTTTCACTTACTTGTGCCGGGCTCCTCTCGGTTATCTTTCCTCTCGACCTCCCGTGGTCAACTCTTATTCTTTACCGACCCCGACGGTATTAGGGTATCCGAGGCCTAGGGAGTCTTTCACTTTCCTGCCTTAATTGGCCCTTGTCTCTTCTTTCCTGATCCCTCATTCTTCCAGGGGTCAGACCTATTGTTTTTTTTTCATGATATCTCCTGCCTTCTGCTGAAGGCCCTCAAGGAAGCAGAGTGTGTGTAGCCCCACCACTTCTGTTGCACGCTGGATAGTGCTACACCCTCAAGGGCTGACGTCTGGTGAGTACAGGCTTTGGAGTCCCCGAGGGCTTCCTGGGCTGGGTCTGGTTTTTGTCCTTCTTCCATTGCTTTGGGGCGGGCCCTCTCTGCCTTTCTGGGCACTCCTTCCTTCCAAGTCCATCAATAATCATTCCTCGAGGGTTGAGGGCATTTTCTTCCCTCCTGTCTTTTATTTACATTCTTCTCCTTTTTGTTTCACATTTTCTCTTCTAGTTTGTCAGCGAGTAATTCATTTTAATTGTATGTTTCATTTCATCAATTTTCATTTTCACTATCACCCAGACCATTAGGGATCAATAACCTAGATGTTAGGCCCCTTAAAACAATGCTCGGCAGGTTCAAGTGAAGCCCTGAGCGAGGGAGGAAGAGCACGGGGTGAGAGAGTGACACCATTGGTGCGCGCTGTTTCTGTGCAAGTCCCTTCATGAGATTAACCACCTGTCATAAGGACAGTTTATGCTTTCAAAGATGCTGATAGTTGAATATTTCAGCGAAATCTCGGAGAATTTTCATTCCGAAGTGCTAGTATTCGTAAAAATGAAATATAATATACGTATCTACTTGACGTAATGTGTAGAATTAAAAAAATGTAAAACTAAAAATATTAACAATTTGAGTGTAAAAATAAAATATAAATATAGAAATAAAAACAATAAAATAAAATTACAATAATAAAAGAAATATAATTTTTAAACAATGAACATAACTCTAAAACAATTATGAAAATAATTGTAAAAATCAATTCGGAATAAGTAAATTATTTAATTCAATGAAATATATAAAAATTGAACTTTAAGAACATGAAAATGAAATTTAAAAAAAAATACATAAACTTTAAAATTAAATAAATATAAATAACATATTTAATAATTATTATAATAGAAATAAATTTAAATTTAAAAACACATTAAAATAGCAAATAGTTTTGCCCTATAAAGGGTTAAGCACTAGACTGAAAGGGCAAAGGGAGGAGTAGTAGTTCACATAGTTTCCAGGGCTTCGATTTGTCGCACTGTAGCTCGCTTTGCAAGGCCTTTGTACCATACATTAGCAACAGTGAAGCGACGTCTCGCTAACAAATGGCGATACCTAATGCGCCTCTTTCAGTAGCAGTTGAGCAACGACACCCCATGGCAATTGCCATCGTTGAACTAACAATAAATTAAGACTTAAGTGGCTTGCCACGACGGGTGAGTGGTTATGGTGTCGGACTACCGACCCCAGGCTTGTAGGTTCGCTCCTGGCTGTGGTAAGTGATTTTTGAAAAGCGACAAAAATCACGGCACGCATGTCATAGGCTACGTTCGTTATTGGCATGTCAAAGAACCCATTTGAATTCAGATGGCCGTGTTCATAATGGCAAAATTAATCTCGGGGTTTTCCACCAACACAAAGGTCTACCTTTCTCTTCCTTGAAAGAGCTATAGTGAAAAGGAGCTTACATATCTAACCTCCTTGACTTACATAGCGCTCCAAGGAACGTCAAAATTCGACATGCAAGCTGCTCTCTGGGTGTCAAATAACAAAGCTTGCACCCAGCACCCGAGGCCATACGATATTATTATTATTATTATTATTATTATTATTATTATTATTATTATTATTAATATTATTATTATTATTATTATTATTATTATTATTATTATTATTGATGCCTAAAGTCACATAATAACGTAATTTGGCCCATATTATTGTGCAGTAGTGATTGATAATGGACAGTAATTTCAATTAGTAATGACTCCCGGAATATCAAATAAGGTAGGAAAATTATGAAAATGACATGTATTAACTAAGTGCAAGTGTAGGATCCTAGTTTATCACTCTCGAAGAATTAGCGAAGATAGAAGTCAAATAAGTCAAGTAATACCTTCCCGAAATTTCCTATTTCTGCCCATAATTACACGAGGTTACCAAGAACCCGTCAAAACAATCAACAACCCTGGGCCGAAACCGACGCTGGAACGTTTCCATGGATATTATACAGTATTCTGTATTTTCCTTATTAATCCCGTTTTCTAACGGGGTCGGGGATATGATGAGATAGACCACGTGGCTGATAGTTTCTACGGCCCTTCTTGACGCCAAACTCACGCGAGAAGTTAATGAGAGATGAAATGAGTGAAGTAGTTCCAACTTTGGCTACCAGATGCCACTGTCACTAATCTAGAGACGAACGTTGGAACTCGATATTGCAGTGGTATGTTCTTTTACATGCCATACATTTATTTATAACATGGGCCCGCTGGCTTTACTTCTCCTCCGATGGAAGGCATGCTGAAGGATTTCAACGCTCTTAAAAATCCGACTTCAGTCGTGTTTGAACCCGCGACCTTGAGCACAGCGGTCATTAATTCCGAATGAAACCAGAACGTGATACACTTCCATCAGACATGAATGTGACTTGTTCATACCTAGTGTCCTAGTTTAATCTTCTGGGCGATATTACGTATTGAAATTAGTAACCCTGGTCACTATTGGCAAAGTACGCAAATATGTGTTTTTATTTATTGCTTCTTTAAAAACAGTAGCCATTTTCCGACAGTGCTTGAAACTCGTTCAACTGTCAACTCGAACGGCCAACATGTGGGATAAAAAATCACTGATGATAAAAATAAAAGTGGGATACAAAATCACTGTGATAAAAACAACATTGATCGGGAGTAGTGGTTTTTGGATGGTTCAAAACCCTCCTCCTCCTCAGCCTCCTCACAAGATGGCGGCAGCCCGATAACTCCTGAACGCATGGTTGGATTTTGACAAATGAGGTGTCATTGAACTCGGGCTGACACCCCCTTTCCAATGAACAACATATTTCCAACCCAAAATAAAACCTACCCCTACTAGGAGGGTGAAATTGTATTCTTTTAGAGAATTTCTCCTTCCAATTGCAACATGTGAGAGTTTGAATGTCAATATGGAATGAAACGTTGTTCTACATAAAGTGCATGTATTCGGTGGAAAGCAACTATGAATTAACATGCTTGTTTTTTGTTTTTATGCATGCCCACTAATAGCTTTTTAAGAGGGGGGGGGGGAGCGGATCCCTGTGGATGGGTTATTGTTGACGGGTCATTGTTGGCGGGGTCATCGTTGACGGGTCATTGTTGACGAGTCCCTGTGGACGGGTCCCTGTGGACTGGTCCCTGTGGACGGGTCCTTGTTGACGGGTCCCTGTTGACAGGTCATTATTGACAGGTCATTTTTGACGGGTCATTTTTGACGGGTCATTTTTGACAGGTCATTGTTGACGGGTCCTTGTTGACGGGTCCTTGTTGATAAGTCCCTGTTGACAGGTCCTTTTGACTAATCCCTTTAGACCGGTCCCTTTGGACGATCCCTAATGCTATGATGAAATTAAACGTTGTTCCACATGAAACGCATGCGAAGAGCCGATCGCTACTATGAATTAACATGTTTTTTTGTTTTTTTTTGTTTTTACGCATTTGCACTTGGGGTTTTTGTAAGAGGGCGGGCTTTTTGAATACAGATTTATAGATGAGTTATTTTTTTAAATTAACCAAAAGATCCAAAACTAATAGGTCATTAGCTTTTAATATCTCATGAATCAATAAGGCTAGGGACTTGTATGAGAGGTCGTTGGATTTGGGGTGACATTCTGTTTCTTAATGTATTATTCATTTTTGTCAAAAGGGCCTAACTACACTTGTTGATATTTCCGGAACCCATGATGGGATTTTGACCTGTGAGGTGTCGTTGGACTTGGGCAGACACTCTCTTTTTGAATGTATTTTTGACATTTTAACAAAGGGCCTAACTACACTTTTGTTAATATCTCTCGAACCAATAAGGCTATGGACTTGTATGTGGGGTGCTACCACTCGGGGTGACGCTCTGTTTTTAAATATATATTTAATGTTTGTCAAAAGGGCCTAACTGCACTGTTGTTAATATCTCGATAACTAATAATGGGAGAGAGTCAAGTGAGGTGTTATAATACTAAGGATGGCCAACCCTTTCCCATGACCAACGAATTTACCCCAAATATTCAAAACAACAAGGACAATGACCTGAGATTATATAAACTAATACTTGGATATCGACATGTGAGGTCAACTCTTTCCCATGACCAATGAATTTACCTAAAATATCCAAAGTATTAAGGTCATTGACCTGTGATTTTATAAATTAATAATTGGATACGGACATGTGAGTTGTTTACCGTGAGTGATGAAACATAGCTAGGTAGAGAAAGAACTAGTGTAGGCTACATGTATGGTGACTGACAAGACTTTCACTATTGGAACTTGTATTCAGATCAGACTGTAGTACAGAGTATAGGTTGCAGGCATGGGTTAATAAATGACAAACGGTGTATACAAAATCTGATTTATTGATTCAAGAATTAAGAGTAGACTATCTTTAATTGATTGGTTAAAGAGGATAGCTAATGAAACAAAATAGTGACTACATTGAACTAAACTGAACCAAGCTGAATCAAACCCAACCAAACCGAACCAAACCTAATCGAAAACAAGCCAAGGGTTTAAGTGTAAAACTTGTGGGTGGATGTGGTCATTGGTAATGTCAAAAAGGAAAGGGATAACGCTCTACCAATAGAGGGTAAGGTAAAGCTAGTGCATGGTGCTAATGCACACACCCAAGTCCATGAACCTCACACAACTATCCTATGCAGTTTTTATGGGTTGACTGTTAAAACTTGCTCAGTGGTTACTGGGACAAGATGGTCGCTACACACAACAAGCTTTAAATATCTGAGGCTAATAATCTATACACACACTCACACACACTTGTTCTAAACTAACCTGTCTTGCTGGCAGAGCTCACACAGTAGGCAAATGACAGAAATGCTTGGCTAACAGAAATACAATCATTTTCGGTTGTCTAATGTTACCAGCTA
Source organism: Meconema thalassinum (assembly GCA_946902985.2). NCBI lineage: Eukaryota > Metazoa > Arthropoda > Insecta > Orthoptera > Tettigoniidae > Meconema > Meconema thalassinum. Next base: position 212,757,763 of record OX336398.1, read on the forward strand.
AACATTACGTGCTATAGTGGTGAGCACATGTGCCTCTTTCACTGGAGATCTTAATTCGATTTCTAGCTCTAAGGCCTAGAACGAATCAAACTAAGAAAAAAGGGTATGGTAACGCAGTGGTTAAACTGTTAACCTTTCACTAAGGTAGACTAGGGTTTGATTTTAGGTTAATATGCATGTCATAAACAAACAAATAAAAGCAGAGATAATGTTTAAAATTGATTACACTTGTCTCTTTTCAAATTATTACTCAGATTACAAATACAAACGTGGACTGGGTTTGACATACAGTTAATGCTTCTTATCTCATACTAGACTGTAAGAAAGTCAAACAAGCAAACGGCGTAGGTAAAGCAGTGGTAAAATCGTTATGTGTAGAGAAATACCTAACGGTTTTATGAACTGGCAAAGGTATGTCGCATAAACAGTGCAGGATACAATCCAGCAACCATAATTTTTATCTTGTGGACAAGAGAAAACATATATAGAGAGAGATATATAGAAAGCTTGTGTATGTGTGGGCAGCATTGGTTGTTTGACCAGAGAAAATACGGTGAGGTAGGGTGGGGAGAGTGAGAATTAGCACTTATATATGAATGGAAAATGGATTTTTTTCAATCGTTTTTTTTTTCAAATGCAGTGGTAGATAGTCGTTATTTTGTAAAACATTCTTACTTGCAGTAGTATAAGCCTCTATAGTTCCGCTAACACATAGATAGACTGTATTATTGCCATGGTCAAGCACTCACATTAAGATTATTTGCAAAATCATAAAATGAAAAATAAAAAATCTTGTTTTGGAAATATCGTTTTTCAACATACACAAAATAAATATATAAAAAATTTGTAAACAGCAAAATGGAAAATCCATGTTTCCATATAGACAAAATTTAAAAACATAAACGGACATTTAAGAAAATGTATGCAAATGGGAAATTGACAAATGTGTAAATATGAAAATGGAAAAATCCATGTTTCCATATCATTAAATTGAAAAACCTCAAACTGTCATTTAAAAAAAATGCAAAATGGAAAATTGACAAATTGCAATGTGTGAAATGTGAAATTGAACAAATGGTTATCATTTTTTTTAAGAACATGGTGCTCTATGGTTGAGGTGTGAATCAAACCCTCTCTACTTATTTGGACCACTCGAGACTGAGTAGATTAGTTTTAGTTGTCATACCACTTTTAAAAGTTTGTGTTAAATCAAGGAATTGAACCCAATAGCTAGTAGGGGAGATCCAAGGTTATAATATGTTAAACAGATAGCCTTGAATGTAGGGTGTGGTAGCTATATAGAGATGAGACGTTTCGCTCGGGGCAGGGAGGCATGGAGATCTGCATCAAACCAGTCGAAAGACTGACGACTCAAACAACAACATGTAGAACTCACCAAAATAATGTTGTGTAACGGTAAATGTTAGTCAACGAACAGCAATGCATTACTAAAACCCATGTCATGATACCTAAGAGCTTTTCTAAAATTATTTTAAAATGCCTTTAACCCTATATTAAACACCCAGTTCACAAGACTCATAACTGCAATGTTATGGTCAAACAAAACAAAATCTATATTTCAAAACATATAAGTGGTTTAGTCAATGTATACTGGAAAAAGTTTTATAAACACTCAAGTCCACAAAAATAATTAAATTAGTAACTGTCAGGTTGACCGAGTGGTTATGGTGTTTGACTTAAGTTCAAATTTTCTGTACAAGAAAGCATGGGTTCGAATCCCTCACCTGATATAACTTTTGCCTCAACATGGCTTGACCACACTGTATTATTGTGTACTCGGTACACAAACCATAGAAAGAGTGTATTGTTTAAGGTCACTCTCTTTGCGAACATAGTCAGAGACTGTAGATGGTTAACAATTGCATTAATAGTGGCACATAGGGATAGCAATTACGAAAAACAGACAATACCCATACTCTATTTTTATTTATTTAATGTAAGTACTTGTACAATAGTTATATACAAACTACAACTCTCTTTTGTCTATTACTATCTAGTCCTTTTCGATCCACTTCTATATCAAGGGCAGATGACTTTGTAGTTCAGCCCATTAAAACAACAACAACACTACCTCTTGCATAGTCTGTGATGTTGATGATTCTTGAGGCGTGGAAGATGGATACAACATAACTTTTACAGCAGGGGTTAAACGTTGCCCAACAAACAATGCACTATTTTGAGTAGCAACATCTTTCTCTTGTACTAACTTTTTAACATTCTGATGATTTTTTGTCAACACCATTAGTTTTTTGTCTGGAGCACTACATTGATGATCACTCACACTTAAAACCACACCATTTCTACTTTTCATTTTACCTCGACATTTTGTTGACCTCTGTTTTGAGCATCGTCAGAATTGTATTCCTTTAACATTTTGTCGTCTATAGTTATAAGAGTAGCCTTTAGAGAGTACACGTTGTTTACCTCGGTTAGTTGTAGTAAGTTCCATAGTAGTGACTAACCTGTTAGTATGATTTGCACACTACAAAGGTTATCTCTGTTCTGGTAATAGAATTATTTAGCGTTGGCTTTTATATTTAATATGTACAGTTTAAAGTGATAGAAAAGTGGTAGAGACGTGGTAGAAAAGTGGTCAACTAGCGGTAGACAATTGGTAACATAGTGGTAGAGAAGTGGTACCAAAGTGGTAGAAAAGTGGTAGAAAAGTGGCAGAAAAGTAATAGAAAAATGGTAGCAGAGTGGTAGAAAAGTGGTAGCAAACTAGAAAAGTGGTAGAAAAGTGGCAGAAAAGTAGTAGAAAAGTGGGAGCAAAGTGGTAGAAAAGTGGTAGCAAACTCGAAAAGTGGTAGCAAAGTGGTAGCAAAGCGGTAGAAAATATTACATGAATTGTTAAGAAATAGTTTAAGCGGTTACATGGATTCATTACACTATAATTTTAGCATCACGAAGCTCATTTTCTATATCCAAAAGTTCTTCCTCATATTTAGTATGACCAGCCTGTTTATAGGTATGCAAGTACTGAAGCCGCTGGATTAGCTTATTGGGATTGTTCCAGTAAACAAATTTAACAAATGATTTTTTTGGGTGTAAACCATTATCATCATCATCATCATCATCATCATCATCATCATAATCATCATCATCATGGTTATCATCATGAATATAATTATCATCAATATAATCATCATCACTATTACTATCTAATCCTTTTTGTTCATCTTGCAATGCAACAACCTTTGGCATAGTTTGTGTTGTCTTTGATAGTGTTAGAGGTTTCTTAGACGTTAACGACTGTCCTAACATGTCTTTTTCAGGAGATAATAAATGCTCTTTAACAAACAAAGTACTATCTTGAGCCACACTATTCTTTTCTTGGTCTTGCTTTTTTACCTTGGTTAGAGTATTTTGTCCATTTAAATGATAGACTCACCACAAAATGTTTTGATTGTTGACTTGTGTTATTGATAAATTGGTTTAATGTTAGGGGCAGTGCACACTTTCCATGTCGATAATTTATATAGGCTAGAAGGATGGTGTTGCAAACTTCTGATGTGTGTTTCCAAATTTCCTGCATAGTATATTTCATAGAATTTTCCTGTAACTTGAAAGTTCATGCTGATTTTGTCTTTGTGTTTGACATTGTAACTACAAAGGTTGATTGGATATTCTTTGTCAACTTTCAAATCATGTAATTCATGTCAGATATGTTGGAATTTTTGTTCATGTGTGAAGCTATCAAGTACCGATACCTAATTGGTTACACAACTGTTTCATAATGAAAATCTTGATCTCTGATTCATTGGAGAACTGTTTACGCTTGTCTGAACCAAGACTAACTGACTACTCACTGCTAAGGTTTAGAAATTACATTTACTCAAATCACATTCTGGTAAAAATAAAGATCATGACTACTATAAACTGCTACCACTCTTCCACCACTTTGCTAACACTTTTCTATCATTTGACTCTCACTTTTGCTCTTACTTTAAACTGCACATACTACAAACTATCATTTTTATTATCGAGTTAACTTTACTAGAGATTAATTTATGCTTAACAGTTGACATGGAAGTATCAACGACTAGCTATGGTAAGCCATGTGCTTACTATTAAGGATATGCATATATTGTAAAAAGAACTAATAAAAATGGAACTGTTATTTGGTGCTGTTCGAAACAACGATCTAAAAAGTGTCGAGCAATGATTAAAACAAAAAGCTCCAACATACTTATTTCAATCGATCATCATTGTAAATCTCAAAATAATACTCATTTAAATGGACAAAATACTCTAACCAAGGTAAAAAAGCAAGACCAAGAAAAGAATAGTGTGGCTCAAAATAGTGCTTTGTTTGTTAAAGAGCATTTAGTATCTCCTGAAAATGACATGTTAGGACAGTCGTTAACGTCTAAGAAACCTCTAACACTATCAAAGACAACACAAACTATGCCAAAGGTTGTTGCATTGCAAGTTGAACAAAAAGGATTAGATAGTAATAATGATGATGTTTATATTGATGATAATTATATTGATGATGATAACCATGATGATGATGATTATGATGATGATGATGATGATGATGATGATAATGGTTTACACCCAAAAAAATCATCTGTTAAATTTGTTTACTGGAACAATCCCAATAAGCTAATCCAGCGGCTTCAGTACTTGCATACCTATCAACAGGCTGGTCATACTAAATATGAGGAACAACTTTTGGATATAGAAAATGAGCTTCTTGACGCTAAAATTATTGTGTAATGAATCCATGTAACCGCTTAAACTATTTCTTAACAATTCATGTAATATTTTCTACCACTTTGCTACGACTTTGCTACCACTTTTCGAGTTTGCTACCACTTTTCTACCACTTTGCTCCCACTTTTCTACTACTTTTCTGCCACTTTTCTAACACTTTTCTAGTTTGCTACCACTTTTCTACCACTTTGCTACCACTTTTCTATTACTTTTCTGCCACTTTTCTACCACTTTTCTACCACTTTTCTACCACTTTGGTACCACTTTTCTACCACTATGTTACCAATTGTCGACCACTTGTCGACCACTTTTCTACCACGTCTCTACCACTTTTCTATCACTTTAAACTGTACATATTAAATATAAAAGCCAACGCTAAATAATTCTATTACCAGGACAGAGATAACCTTTGTAGTGTGCAAATCATACTAACAGGTTAGTTACTACTATGGAACTTACTACAACTAACCGAGGTAAACAACGTGTACTCTATCAAGGCTACTCTTATAACTATAGACGACAAAATGTAAAAGGAATACTATTCTGACGATGCTCAAAACAGAGGTCAACAAAATGTCGAGGTAAAATGAAAAGTAGAAATGGTATGGTTTTAAGTGTGAGTGATCATCAATGTAGTGCTCCAGACAAAACACTAATGGTGTTGACAAAAAATCATCAGAATGTTAAAAAGTTAGTACAAGAGAAAGATGTTGCTACTCAAAATAGTGCATTGTTTGTTGAGCAACGTTTAACCCCTGCTGTAAAAGTTATGTTGTATCCATCTTCCAAGCCTCAAGAATCATCAACATCACAGACTATGCAAGAGGTAGTGTTGTTGTTGTTTTAAGGGGCTGAACTACAAAGTCATCTGCCCTTGATATGGAAGTGGATCAAAAAGGACTAGATAGTAATAGACAAAAGAGAGTTGTAGTTTGTATATAACTATTGTACAAGTACTTACATTAAATAAATAAAAATAGTGTATGGGTATTGTCTGTTTTTCTTAATTGCTATCCCTATGTCCCACTATTAATGCAATTGTTAACCATCAACAGTCTCTGACTATGTTCGCAAAGAGAGTGACCTTAAACAATACATTCTATCTATGGTTTGTGTACCGAGTACACAATAATACAGTGTGGTCAAGCCATGTTGAGGCAATAGTTATATCAGGTAAGGGATTCGAACCCTTGCTTTCTTGTACAGAAAATTTGAACATAAGTCAAACACCATAACCACTCGGTCAACCTGATAGTTACTAATTTAATTATTTTTGTGGACTTGAGTGTTTATAAAACTTTTTCCAGTATACATTGACTAAACCACTTGTTTGTTTTGAAATATAGATTTTGTTTTGTTTGACCATAACATTGCAGTTATGAGTCTTGTGAACTGGGTGTTTAATATAGGGTTAAAGGCATTTTAAAATAATTTTAGAAAAGCTCTTAGGTATCGTGTCATGGGTTTTAGTAATGCATTACTGTTCGTTGACTAACATTTACCGTTACACCACATTATTTTGGTGAGTTCTACATGTTGTTGTTTGAGTCGTCAGTCTTTCGACTGGTTTGATGCAGATCTCCATGCCTCCCTGCCCCGATTGAAACGTCTCATCTCTATATAGTTACCACACCCTACATTCAAGGCTATCTGTTTAACATATTATAACCTTGGATCTCCCCTACAAGCTCTTGGGTTCAATTCCTAGATTTAACACAAACTTTTAAAAGTGGTATGACAACTAAAACTAATCTACTCAGTCTCGAGTGGTCCAAATAAGTTGAGAGGGTTTGTTTCACACCTCAACCATAGAGCACCATGTCTTAAAAAAATGATAACCATTTGTTCAATTTCACATTTCACACATTGCAATTTGTCAATTTTCCATTTTGCATTTTTTAAAATGACAGTTTGAGGTTTTTCAATTTCATGATATGGAAACATGAATTTTTCCATTTTCATATTTACACATTTGTCAATTTCCCATTTGCATATATTTTCTTAAATGTCCGTTTAAGGTTTTTAAATTTTGTCTATATGGAAACATGGATTTTCCATTTTGCTGTTTACAAATTTTTTATATATTTATTTTGTGTATGTTGAAAAACGATATTTCCAAAACAAGATTTTTTATTTTTCATTTTATGATTTTGTAAATAATCTTAATGTGAGTGCTTGACCATGGCAATATTACAGTCTATCTATGTGTTAGCGGAACCATAGAGGCTTATACTACTGGAAGTAAGAATGTTTTACAAATAACGACTATCAACCACTGCATTTGAAAAACAAAACGATTGAAAAAAAACCTATTTTCCATTCATATATAAGTGCTAATTCTCGCTCTCCCCACCCTACCTCACCGTATTTTCTCTGGTCAAACAACCAATGCTGCCCACACATACACAAGCTTCCTATATATCTCTCTCTATATATATGTTTTCTCTTGTCCACAAGATAAAAATTATGGTTGCTGGATTGTATCCTGCACTGTTTATGCGACATACCTTTGCCAGTTCATAAAACCGTTAGGTATTTCTCTACACATAACGATTTTACCACTGCTTTACCTACGCCGTTTGCTTGTTTGACTTTCTTACAGTCTAGTATGTGATAGGAAGCATTAACTGTATGTCAAACCCAGTCCACGTTTGTATTTGTAATCTAAGTAATAATTTGAAAAGAGACAAGTGTAATCTGTTTTAAACATTATCTCTGCTTTTATTTGTTTGTTTATGACATGCATATTAACCTAAAATCAAACCCTAGTCTACCTTAGTGAAAGGTTAACAGTTTAACCACTGAGTTACCATACCCTTTTTTCTTAGTTTGATTCGTTCTAGGCCTTAGAGCTAGAAATCGAATTTAGATCTCCAGTGAAAGAGGCACATGTGCTCACCACTATAGCACGTAATGTTTAGCTGGTAACATTAGACAACCGAAAATGATTGTATTTCTGTTAGCCAAGCATTTCTGTCATTTGCCTACTGTGTGAGCTCTGCCAGCAAGACAGGTTAGTTTAGAACAAGTGTGGGTGAGTGTGTGTATAGATTATTAGCCTCAGATATTTAAAGCTTGTTGTGAGTAGCGACCATCTTGTCCCAGTAACCACTGAGCAAGTTTTAACAGTCAACCCATAAAAACTGCATAGGATAGTTGTGTGAGGTTCATGGACTTGGGTGTGTGCGTTAGCACCAAGCACTAGCTTTACCTTACCCTCTATAGGTAGAGCGTTATCCCTTTCCTTTTTGACATTACCAATGACCACATCCACCCACAAGTTTTACACTTAAACCCTTGGCTTGTTTTCGATTAGGTTTGGTTCGGTTTGGTTGGGTTTGATTCAGCTTGGTTCAGTTTAGTTCAATGTAGTCACTATTTTGTTTCATTAGCTATCCTCTTTAACCAATCAATTAAAGATAGTCTACTCTTAATTCTTGAATCAATAAATCCGATTTTGTATACACCGTTTGTCATTTATTAACCCATGCCTGCAACCTATACTCTCTCTGTACTAAAGTCTGATCTGAAAACAAGTTCCAATAGTGAAAGACTTGTCAGTCACCATACATGTAGCCTACACTAGTTCTTTCTCTACCTAGCTATGTTTCATCACTCACGGTAAACAACTCACATGTCCGTATCCAATTATTAATTTATAAAATCTCAGGTCAAAGACCTTAATACTTTGGATATTTTAGGTAAATTCATTGGTCATGGGAAAGAGTTGACCATTCTAAGTCCTATGACACCTCACATGTCGATATCCAAGTATTAGTTTATATAATCTCAGGTCATTGTCCTTGTTGTTTTGAATATTTTGGGTAAATTCGTTGGTCATAGGAAAGGGTTGGCCATCCTTAGTATTATAACACCTCACTTGACTCTCTCCCATTATTAGTTATCGAGATATTAACAACAGTGCAGTTAGGCCCTTTTGAAAAACATTAAATATATATTTAAAAACTGAGCGCACCCCGAGTGCTAGCACCCCACATACAAGTCCCTAGCCATATTGGTTCGAGAGATATTAACAAAAGTGTAGTTAGGCCCTTTGTTAAAATGTCAAAAATACATTCAAAAAGAGAGTGTCTGCCCAAGTCCAACGACACCTCACAGGTCAAAATCCCATCATGGGTTCAGGAAATATCAACAAAAGTGTAGTTAGGCCCTTTTGACAAAAATGAATAATACATTAAGAAACAGAATGTCACCCCAAGTCCAACGACCTCTCATACAAGTCCCTAGCCTTATTTATTCATGAGATATTAAAAGCTAATGACCTATTAGTTTTGGATCTTTTGGTTAATTTAAAAATAATAACTCATCTATAAATCTGTATTCAAAAAGCCCGCCCTCTTACAAAAACCCCAAGTGCAAATGCGTAAAAACAAAAAAAAAAAAACATGTTAATTCATAGTAGCGATCGGCTCTTCGCTTGCGTTTAATGTGGAACAACGTTTAATTTCATCATAGCATTAGGGATCAGTCCAAAGGGACCGGTCTAAAGGGATTAGTCAAAAGGACCTGTCAACAGGGACCTATCATTAAGGACCCGTCAACAAGGACCCGTCAACAATGACCTGTCAAAAATGACCTGTCAACAGGGACCCGTCAACAAGGACCCGTCCACAGGGACCAGTCCACAGGGACCCGTCCACAGGGACTCGTCAACAATTACCCGTCAACAATGACCCCGCCAACAATGATCCGTCAACAATAACCCATCCACAGGGATCCGCTCCCCCCCCCCCTCTTACAAAAGCTATGAGTGGGCATGCATAAAAAACAAAAAACAACCATGTTAATTCATAGTGGCTTTCCACCAAATACATGCACTTTATGTAGAACAACATTTCATTCCATATTGACATTCAAACTCTCACATGTTGCAATTGGAAAAAGAAATTCTCTAAAAAAATAAAATTTCACCCCCCTAGTAGGGGTAGGTTTTATTTTATGGTGGATATATGTTGTCCATTGGAAAGGGGGTGTCAGCCCGAGTTCAATGACACCTCATTTGTCAAAATCCAACCATGCGTTCAGGAGTTATCGGGCTGCCGCCATCTTGTGAGGAGGGCGAGGAGGAGGAGGGTTTTGAACCATCTAAAAACCACTATCGGGATGCGTTAGACTATAAACATTGTCAATAACCATTAACCTGGATGCGTTGGGTGTAGGTGCAGAGATTGGGGCACGGTTGACAAAAAACCATTGATCTGGAGGCGTTAGGCTGTAGCCATTGTCAAAACCCATTGGATTGGGCAAAACGAAGGATACAATGGTCGGGTGTAGTTGCGGCCGGGGCACGGTTGACACAAAAATGATGCGCCCATGAGAATGCACTGGGCGCTTCTTTGTTTTACATAGTGCCGTAGTTGTGGGGTTGTCAGTACTGGCTTGACAGTAATCCAACTTCATAAGTCGGTCAAGGCCAGGTCGAAACAGTTGCCGCATGAGAAAGTATTTTACAGACAGAGGAACGCGAGTACGGAAATTCGAATGAACAAACAATTGTATCTTATAGTGCGAATATATTTAGTGGCTTATTGTCTTGGCTTTGGAAAGTATTTTAGTCCTCTTAAAGGCAGCATAATGCTGACCACCATGATGGTAAGCAATAATAACAACACACTAAGAATTCTAGAGTACTTAAAGGTAAATGATTGAATCCCAACTCTTACTCTTACCTTTATCCCACGCCTATTCAAGAACATTATATTTTTAAATTTTTACAAAAATGTATGTGGAGAGTAGGGTATATGTTTAAACTAAAAATCCTAAAAAGTCATATGGTAACTCCCAATTAAAATCAATACACTGTTTAAAATTTTCCAATTTTTTTTAGAAAGTAGGCTATATGTTTAAACTACAAATTATATAAAGTCATATGTTAACTCCTACACCTACCTCAATCACATTGTCGACAGCAACTGTGTTTCATCTAGTACACCACATTGATGATCACTGACACTTAAAACCTTACTATTATTACTTTTTAGGTCACCTCGACATTGTTTTGAACAACGCCAAATAACAGTTCCAGCTTTATTGGTTCGTTTTACAATATATAAATGTCCTTTATAGTATGCATATGGCTTACCATACCTAGTTGTTGATACTTTCATTTCAACTGTCAAGCATGAACTAATCTCTAGTAAAGTTAACTCGGTAATAAGAATAATAATTTAATGTGGGAAAAATATGGGAGCAAAGAGCAAATATGGAAAACAAATATGAGAGCAAAAGTGGAAGCAAATATGAGAGCAAAAGTGGGAGCAAACGTGGGAGCAAGTATGGGAGCAAAAGTGTGAATAAAAGTGGATACAGATAAAAGTGTGAGCAAATATGGAGGGGTAGTTTAAAGTGGGAGCAAGTAGATGGCTACAGATAGTTTAAACGACTGTCATGGCCGTCACGCGCATGTGATTGGTGGTGGACCCGTTGAGGTAGGCAACATCTCGCAAACCAATAATGCTACAGACTTGTACTAGGAGTCAAATAACTTGAGCTCACATCCTCTTTCCTATGGAGAACACGGTGTACTTTTTGTATTTCTAAATGTTAGTTTTGGAAAGTAGACTGAACTTTTGAAACTAGGAATCGCAATGGCTCAAGCGAAAGGTTTTTATACCATTTGTTGCAATAACAAACCTTACCCGTTTGTAAGCAACAGCAACAACACATCAAGTACTTCTAAAGATAGAACGTTAAGGATATGGCGGGAGCACGGAAACACTGAGCTGTGTTGCCGAGTTTATAATCAGCTAATTCGAGTAACCACCAGCGCTGTGTTGAAGAAGACATATTATTAACCCATGAGTTATATAGTGTGATCTTTTCATCAACGCCCAGTACAATCAAATAAATACGAAAATTAGTGTACAAACACTGAATTAACAAAAAGGCAACAGCAAACAGAGCTAAAAAAATCAAACAAACAAATAAATAACGTTAGTTGCTTGGCAAGGATTTGACAGTTCCCATCTTTATTCAATGCTCGTATCTGGATTTGCCATGTCTAATTATTTTACAGAAGATTTCCTCTCTGGTGATGTCCACTTTTCTATTTAAAGAAAATCAAAAACAAAGATAATATCTCTACGTTATAAACTGTTTCTTAAAAAAATATTTTTTCTTCTTGAATGTTACAATTTCTCATTCCTAACGTCGTGTGCAAGGAACGTACGGTAGTTAAAAGTAAGTTGAGAGATAAATCATAGTTAAGTTCGGTGCCGAGCCGAACAGTGGTCTACCATGGCAGAGTGACAGTAAGAGTCTTTAATTCTAGATTGTTAAGGGGCGTGGTGACGCAGCGGTGAAGTCGTTAGCCTCTCACCGCGTTCAATACCCGGTCAATGTATGTGAGATTTTTGAAGTGAAATGCCATGCATGTCATGTGGTTCGGATTCCACGTAAAAAGGGGGTTCCGTGGCTCATGATCGTGATATTTAAACGTTTTCTTCCTTTCGTTTTCTAGATGGTTAATAATGCCAATCATAATTCAGCTAGGAAGACCACCTCAAATATCAACGGAACCGTTTAAGATATCGCCATTCTGTTTTCAAGTTCTTAAGTTGTATTGAGGGTCTCATGCAACACAATCCATTTCGCCCCAGCACATAGGTATTTACCAAAAATCGGTAGCAACACTTTTTTTCATGCGACTTAACTAATTTCACCCACTGGAACAACTAAGAATCGACTGACAACATCAGTGATGTGCTTATTTCGCAAATCCGATGAGTACTTTTTGATATATTAAATGTTTCCATATGTGTCGACATTAGACCGAAAGCGATGTGCCAGCAACTTGAATGTGGAGTGCATGATTCTCTTGCGTGACCCGCTCCTTGTTTACAAACTCACATCTTCTTCTTCTAGCCATTGTCCCGCAGAGCAGGGTCGGCTCTTCTGCACAATTGCCACCATCTTGCACGGTCTGCAGCGTCCTCCTTCTCAACATTGGCTGCTCTAATGTCCTCCTTGATATCGCCAAGCCACCACTTCTTGCGCCGTCCTTGTGGTCGCTTGCCTACTACATCTAATTGTAGTGCTACGTTTGCCACTGTGTCTTCGCAATTCCGTAGTACATGTCCGTACCAACGCAGGCGACTTCCAGCATCTTGTCAGGGATCGGTGCGACACCAAGGGTTTTAGACGAGTGAAAATTCATAATGGAAGCCTGCAGGCGAGTTACTACAGTACCTGTGTTGTTGTCACCTGCCCCATGTGGTCAGATAACGGACACGCTACTGCTGAAGTACAGTCATTGGCTAATATAATGGTGTTCTGTTTGTAACTATGTAATGTGTACTTCCGCATTGCAATACTTCAACGTGGCCTCTACTGTTCTTCACGGTGGTGTTGTCACGCACACTAGTCTGGAATTCCATTCCTGATCTCCATGGAGTACAGCACTTGATCACATCTGTTGGTTACTGGCCAACACTCAGTTCCATACAATGCTACAGGTCTGATCACAGTGCGGTATACTTTTGATTTCAGCTGTACAGGAATCTTGACTTACTTGACTTAATTCCTGCTGCTCCTCTCGGAGCATAGGGCGTCCGTGAAACGCTTACAACGGGTCCTGTTGTTGGCCAACTTCTTCATCTCACTCCATGCCCTTCCCATTTCCAGGCATTCTTCGTCGATCGTCCTCTTCCAGGACTTCTTCGGACGATTTCGTTTTTGGGACCCTTGTGGGTTCCGATCGAAGGAAGTGTTCTGAATTGCTCCAGTGGGCTTCCGAAGGGGGTGACCTCTCCATCGCTACTTTATCTCCATTATTTGTCTATCCATTTTCTGCTGGTTGGTTTCCTCCAATAGAGCTTCATTTGATATGACATCTTCGATTGATGATACGTCTCAAGCAACGATTCAGGAAGATTTGCAGTTGGTCGTACAGGAATCTTACGATCACATAAAAATCCTGTCACCTGTCACCATTCGGACCAAGCTGTATTTGATCGCATACATACTTCTCTCAATGTGTCTACATCTGATGTTATGTATGAGCCCAAATATCGGAATCCAGTGATCTTGTTGAGTTGTTTTCCAACAATAGATATAGAGCCATCCGTTTGCTCTCCACACTCCATGTATTTCGTTTTGGAAATGTTTAATATCAGTCCATATGCATCAAGGTGGTCACTCCAAATCTGTGTTTGCTGCTCTAGGCCTTGGCGTGTCACGCTTGCCAACAAGACATCACCGGCGTACAGAAGATTCCAGGTGTGTTGACTAACTTACATACCGAATTTATTCCATTCTGCACTTTGTCAAAATGTCTGATGGATACACAGACACTTGGGAATTAACATTAGATGAGACGTTCGCAATGAGCTAATTGGGCGAGTTTTGTTGCATTTCTAATTTTAATAAGTATACTAGGTAGCTGTCGCAGGTCCGCTGGTACTAAACAATTCCGTACTTATTATTTATCCTCTTCATAAGGGTGTTTTCTGATATTTCTGCTTGAATTCAGGGCGAGGTGGAAAGGGAGAAAGACTCACGTACACAAGAGACCGGATTTTGAAAGTTGGGGGAGAGTATAAGGGAATGGACTATTAATGAATCCTGAACAAACTTCAAATGCAGAGGAACGGGTACTTTTTAAAAAGGTTATAAGAAAATCCTGAGGTGAAACTTTGGTAGAGAGATAGAAATAGGTAGAGAGAACTCTGGATCACTCAGGATACACTAGAAATATTTGACGAAACGAGGAAGCACATGCATGCAGAAGATAAGAACAACGTTATTTGTTCTACGCCCCTTATAACTACTGTGGTTTTAAGATGTGCCGGGCTGCCAGAATTTTGCCCCGAAAGGGATCATTAACGTGCCAGTAAATCTACTGTCACACTCTCACGCATTTGGGCACTCTCTAATGCCAGCTGACTGCGCCAGGATGCGATCCTGCAAATTCGGGTAATTGCAGGAGATGAAAAAGGTAAGGCAGAGTACAGATGTCTGAAAAATCAGGTAAACAAGTGCAGGAAGCAAACGAAGAAAATTGGAAAAAGAAACGTATCATTATAGAAAATAGTCTAAAGATAGGAGGAGTATTTACAGCTTACTGAATGGAGTACTTGTGGGGAAAGGAAGATTAAGTGCTGTAATATTAAGGTTTCAGATGGAAAACCTGTAACAAGAAGAGAAGAAACCCAGAGAGACATAGAGCATTTGTATAAAGGTATTAAATAGAGGATCATGTGATGGAAAGGGAGGAGGAAATTGATGACGATAAGAAAGGATGTTTTATATTGATATCTGAATTTGATAGAGCACTAGGGTTTAAGGGACAGGTAAAGTACCCTCTTATTCTTAAATCAATGTTGTAATCCCTATACCAAAGAATACAGGAGGTGACATATGGGAAGATTGTCGCACAATCAGCTTGATGACTCAAACTTCAAAGATCCTGACTAGAACGACTTACAAGAGCATCGAAATACAGATAGAAATGGAGTTGGGTGAAGACCAATTTGGTTTCAGGAGAATCGTGAGAACAAGGGATGCTGTACTTAGGTAACAGGCTGATCCTGGAAGGCAGAATACGGAAAAATAAAAGAACGCTCGTAGTATTTGTAAACTTCGAATAAGCTTTTGATGACGTTGATTAGAGTAAGTTGTTTGACATATTGAAACAGATTAGAATCAAGTACGGGGATGAGAGGCTGATCAGCAATCTATACTAAAGGAAAGGCTAAAACTTATCACCCCTAGTTTTTAATCTATTCATTCAAAAAAATAAGATTATTAGAGTAAAATTTCAAGTAGCAGTAAATATTCGAAGAGAAATAATCTCAAATCTGAGATTTGTTTTTGACGTTGTCTTCATAGTCGATTCACCATAAGTTTTGAATGAGTTATTGAATTGAAGAGACTTCGTATTAAGAACGTAAATCATGATTAAAATCAACAAATGTAACCAAAATCATGGAATGCAGCCAAAATAAATCAGAAACCCATATTGACGTCAAATTGGCAAATGAAAAGCTGTATTAAGTAGGAGACTATTGCTACTTAGGAAGCAAAATAACCAGTGATGAACGAAGCAAGAGGACCTTAAAATTATGTTGACGGAGGCAAGGACAGCATTTCTGCAGTATAGAATTGTGTTGACACCAAATAATTTAGATGTAAGTATAAGAAAGTCACTTCTGAATACTTTCCTGTGGAACGGAACGCCATGGAAGTAAAACTTGGACTCTTGAAGCAGGATAAAAACGGAGAATATAAAATCCTGAAATGCGTTGTTACAGGAATATATTGAAGATGACAAGGGAAGTGAACATTACATTGAAAGGTATGGCGAGAGGAGATATTTCTGGTGACTACCAATGAAGCCATGAGATAAGTTGGCAGGACGCATTCTAAGACACCCAGGATTAGCTAACGTAGTTTAGGAAGGAAGTTTCGAGATTAAAAACTAGTCGGATAGACAAAGGTTGGAATATGATTAAAATATTGTAGGATGTAGAAATGAAACGATTGACGGAAGACATGGACACTTATTAATGTGGGCGAAAAATAAAGTGGGCGCAAATTAAAGTGGGCGTAATTTTAAGTGGGCGGAAATTATAAGTGTGCAAAAAATAAAATGGGCACAAATTACAGTGGGAGCAGTATAAAGTAGGCGCAAATTAAAACCACCATCTTGTCTGGTTAGGCTAAGTTAAGTTAAGCTATGGGCACAAATCGTAGGCGCAAATTAACACCGGAACCGAAATAAAACGAACCGGAACCGAACCTAAAAGTAAATGTCCTTTGCTGCTCGATGCCAATACTTATGTGATACTCATATAGGTAAGAAACGGGTCACGCTACGCATTCAACTACCTAGTTTTAACTACCTTTCATGGTCACTCTTCCAAACATTGCCGGAGACTACAGATAAACACCTACGTTCCCACGCATGCATACACCCACGTCGCTCGCGCAGCACCCACTTTATTTGCACGGATGTCAAATCACGTCCATTATCAACATGCTCTCTTCAAATCGTGCCCTCTATAATCACGCTAACGTCAAATCGCGCCGACTATAATTACGCCCACGTTAAATTGCGCCCACCATCATCATGCTAACTTTAAATCTCACTCACTTTAAAATGCGCCCATGTCAAATCACGCACACTATCATCATCAAGCTCTCTTTAAATAGCACCCACTATAATTGTGCCCACGTTAGATTGCGACCACTATATTTGCACTCATGTCAAATTGCGCCCACTATCAACATTCTCTTTTTAAATCGTGCCCAATATATTTGCGACAACTATAATAGCGCCCACGTAAAATTGCGCCCACTATAATTACGCCCACGTTAAATTTCGCCCACTATCATCATCATCATGCTCACTTGATATCGCACTCACATTAAATCGCGCCCATGTCAACTTACGCACACTATCATCATCATCATCATCATGCTCTCTTAAAATTGCACCCACTATAATTGCGCCCTCGTCAAATTGCGTCCACTATATTTGCACCCACGTCCAATCACGCCCACTATCAACATGCGCTTTTTAAATCGTGCCCATTATAATCGCGCCCATATCAAATTGCACTCACTATAATTGCGCCCACGTCGAATTGTGCCCACTATAATTGCGCCCACTATCATCATCATGCTTACTTGAAATCGCACTCACTTTAAATCGTGCCCATGTCAAATTACGCACACAATCATCATCATGCTCTCTTATAATTGCACCCACTATAATTGCACCCACGTCAAATGGCGCCCACTATCATCATGCTCACTTGAAATTGTGCTCACCACAAACTCTATCATTCTTATTACTGCGTTAACTTTACTAGAGTTCAGTTCGTGCTTATCAGTCGATATGATAGTATTAACAAACAGCCATGGTAAGCCATATGCTAACTATAAAGGATACTCATATATCATAAAACGAACAAATAAAGACGGGGCTCTTATTTAGCGCTGTTCAAAACAACGATCAATACAGTGTCGAGGAATGCTTAAGACAAAATACTCCAACATGCTTTCTTCAAACAATCATCAATGTAAACTTAGTAAGATGCTAGGCTAAAGGTAAAAAAAGCAAATGAAAATAAACGAAGTCCAAGAAAAAGATACTGCAGCTCAAGATAATATTAACCTCGAGTTTAATTTCACTACAACGCACTTGATTGATAGCGAGTTGTTTTATAAGAAACCTTTGACACCTCCTCTAAAACCTATGTTGAGGCTCTCTGAAAAGCCCTCAACCCTATCAGAGGCAACACAAACCATCAAGGATTTGGTGGGTAGAGGTGAAAAGAATGGTGATAATAATAATAACATAACTATGTTAAAGCACTCCAGCACATCTAATAACAAGTAGTTCCTTGAAGAACTATACGGCCTATTTTCATATATCCTACTAATGTTAATTGCCTCTATCAACATACTAAATTTCAGTTTGATTGCTGTAATAGATTCGTAGGAATTGAGAACCGTCTAAATATTTCGGATGGTTGCCATGTTTGACTTTTATATATGTAGGTCTTAGAGTTATGTACTGTTACATGAAGATTATTGTGTACGTGTAGTACTCAAACTTCAATCACATGATTAGGACACAAGAAGTAAAAACGAGACTTTAAAATTTCGCACAGCTGCCATCTTGTGGTTATGGAAACAATTGAAATAGATTAGATGCCAGTGGAATAAAATTTGTATAAGGATTTACTGTACCAAATTTCGCTGCACTTGGATGGTTAAAGTGCGAGAAACGACCCTGTGAATATTTATACTTCGCGTCGCCAACATGTTGAATTTGTGATCACCAGGTTATTGAAAGTCCTATAGGTGAACTTATGTTCATAACCCCTATGAACATAAAAAGAATCAGTTTGATTGCTGTAGTAGATTCGTATATAATGAGAACTGTCTAAATATTCCGGATGGTCGCCTTGTTGGATTGTTATATGTATAGGCCATAGAGTCATGTACCTTTAAAGGAAAATTATCGCGTAGGTTCATTATTCAAACTTTCACTTCGATCGCATTATTACGACAAAAGAAACAAAAACTTAATAAAAAGTTCGCACAGCCGCCGTCTTGAGGTTATTTAAACAATTGAACCAAATTACTTGCCAGAGCATTACAATGTGTATAAACATTTTCTGTACCAAGTTTCATTGCGTTTGAATCATAAAATCGCGAGAAAAGTCTATTTAAAACTTTCTAATTCGCTTGGCCGCCATGTTCGTTTTGTAGTTAACCGGTATTTTAAAGTCTCATACATGAACTTCCAGTAGTGCCCTTTATCTCCGTACAAACTTTCAGGGTGATACCGGTAATAGTTTCAGAGATATAGAATGCCAGTGAAATATTTCCCACAGCCGCCATATTGAGGTTATGTAAACAATTGAATGAAGTTAGATGTCGGTGGATTACAATGTATATAAACATATACTGTACCAAGTTCTTTTGCGTTTGGTTGGTTAAATTGAAAGAAACGTCAATTAAAAGTCGCAAATTCGCTTGGCCGCCATGTTGGTTTTGTAGTTAACAGGTTTTCAAGGGTCACACATGTGAACTTCTAGTAGTTCCGTTTATTGCCATTCAAAATTCCATGGTGATATCGGTAATAGTTTCGGAGGGCATGGTCGGGGTCGCCCGGAATAGTGCTGTGAACTTACCGAGTTCCATTGAAATCGCTCCAGCCGTTTAGATTTTATTGGAGGGGATACACAAACGAATCACACACACACGCACACACACACAGACACACGGACAAAAGGTGATCTCATAAGCCTTTTTTTTTC
Source organism: Meconema thalassinum (assembly GCA_946902985.2). Lineage (NCBI taxonomy): Eukaryota > Metazoa > Arthropoda > Insecta > Orthoptera > Tettigoniidae > Meconema > Meconema thalassinum. The sequence continues at coordinate 212,777,295 of OX336398.1, forward strand.
AAAAATTAAAAATAGACTAAAAAGCAACTCAAACTATTCAAGAGACTGTGGACAGAGGTGAAATCTATGAAGATAAAGATGATAATGATGATGATGATGATGATGATGATGATGATGATGGTAACGTTTATGCACCTATAAAACCAACACCGCTTTCCCAGTTTTTGAAAAAATTAGTCATTGCTCACCGTGGGAAACCACTCATTAATAATACCTATTGGAACGATCCTAATATATTTGTCCATCGCCTACAGTTCTTGCATGCCTCTAAATTGGCTGGTCATATTGGTTATGAGGAAGAGCTATCAGAAATAAAAGATGAACTTCGTAAAGCTGGTATTATTGTGTGATGGATCAACGTTGCAACACTCCATCCCCTGAGACTGTTTTCAACAATGGAAACACGCTCATCTAAAGCACAGAGATTTTTCATATTTGAAAAGTATAACTTCACAATCTAGTCAACTATTTACTCCAAGACAACTCAGGACAACCTATAAAAAGAGGATTCTACGTTCAAGAATTACAAAAGACTGCGTTTTCAAAACACATCCTGGTGGAAGAGAGTGATTAAAACATATGAAATAACTCTTTGTAAAATGGTTGGGGTTTAACTCTACAAAAAACAAAGTTCTTGGATCAATAAATATGATTTAGTATAAACCTTGTCATTTATTAATATCCTATCTGCTTGGCTTACCTCCCTGCCACTCTCTATAAAAAAAATACTCTGAGTAGTAAATGTTCTCTTTTTTTAAGTATAGCCTAACAAAAATATTTTCATTTTCTATCCAATCGATCGATCAATATTAGCAATCGTTAGATATTATGTTAAAGTAAATCCCACTAAGTTACCTGTATGTTCATGCGTGTTAAATAATCCCTTGGGATTTAATAGTCCATATTCCATTCTTTTACGCTACTCAGCTACTTGTAACAACATACGACAAGATCTTTCTTGTTGTTAAAGTAAATCCCACAATAGTCTGGGACACCTTAAATAAGTTACTAGAAAACCAACATGGCCGCCACATTTGGTGTTGCCAACCTACATCATTTAACACCAAAACGTCAGCACACATATCCTTGTAACACGTACGCAAATGATCCAAACTACGTAAAGGCCCTTTACATTTTACATAAAGTTGTGAAGCAGTCCTTGCTCAAGTTAGGGACATCTTGGTCATCAGTCCTCAACAGTCTAACTCTTAAGCAGTATTATGGTAGTGAAGTTAACTTAAATTAGCTCTTCTAGTTTGATTTTTAAAGCATCATATAAAATGCATAAGAACAGAAACATTAATACTTACTGGAGGTTTTTTCCAGTTTTGCCGGGGAGCTAAAGATGAGCCTGTTCATTTCTTCTTATCGGCTACATTTTTATTATTAGTCCAAAAATGCAGACCATTCTGTTTTAAGATGAGTGTTCAGAGAAGGATTTAGGAGTAGGAGACAAATAGAATAGTGGGGTACATATTAGCTTATTGTTTCTTTATTTTTGATAAGTACCATACTCATTTCTTGCATGTATAGGCCTACATATATGGAAGTAGAATTGAGACAAGCTATTGATAGCCTATTGGCAAATCCCTATTGAGATGCAAGAAGATGGTTGATCCAATGCTTAGGCCTAAATCCATTCAAACTAGTCGTGGATTTTAGGGGCATAAAACTGTAAAGGCAACTCTTAAGATTTCTTCTTGGAATGGTAGAAAGCAGCAGTTGTTCGTTGAGTTTGGGGCTTTGCGACATCATGGTCATGTAGATCTGTGTACTTGGACATGTGGAATTTGTCTCATAACCTGTGTTATTATGATGGCTGTATTAGTGTGTGCATTTATTATTCAGATGAGGATTGGGAACGAGGCGGCCATGGCCTTAAATTAGGAACTATCCCGGTATTTGCCTGGAGTAGAAGTGCGGAAACCAGTTCCAAGATGGCTAAGATGGGGAGCGAACCCTCCTCTTCTCAGTTTTGCCTCACGAGGCTTAGTGTGCCTTGTTCTATCCCTCAGACCAAAATTAAAATTTCTTGGCAGAGCCAAAAATCGAACCAGGACCAACTGCCAAAAAATTGCTAGCGGCACAGCGCGAGATGGTTGGTAGAATACTCTCCTGACCTTTCGTCACCTGGCACATTAAAAGCCACTTGCAGAAAATTCACTAAATTCACTGACAAATTGACTACAGTCCAGCCGCTGAGTGTCCGGCTCTGACGTTTGGCGATGGTGGGAGAAGAGGGGTAGAGAGAACAATATAGCCAACTTACGGCAATGAGAAGCTGTTAATAGAACCTTGAAACTTGCCATCATTTTAATTCTTCTCTAGCATCTTCACTATGTAACGTGGAAGTCCCACACCCTATTTGCAATTTTATGCATCATTGTGTTATTCCGACATTTTGCGGTTAAAAAACCTAAATTCTTCGACCGCAGTGGATTTCCGCCTAGGTTGGCAAAGTCGCTTAAAACCATGAAGAATGTTGTCACCTGTACCAATCAACGGTTTTCCCGGTAAGCCGGTCTTTAAATTTAGCTCGATGTTGCAAGGGCTCTCTCTGTTGCTCTTTGTGTTAGTGTAGGTTTGTTGTTTTATTGTCTTGTGTGTGCACACTGCCTGTTAACTGTGTGTAATTATATTACTTTAGTAATATGGTCAGTGGTTCGTCAGAATTCATTTAAAAACATGTGAAATATTTTTTGTAGTCCACGCTGTTTTATATTTCGCGGTACAGAACCGGCAACGCTGTCTCCCTCCCTCATGAGAAATGTCAGAGCCGGACACTCGACGGCTGTACTGTAGTTAAATACACGCGTTGAAAGGGCAAGCTTTATCGACGGAGTAATACACAGACCGGCAAAAAAAAGTGGAACAGTTAAAAATGTAATATAAATAGTATAAAATTAGCCATGAAAAAGATGTAATCACATTTTAAAAGCTTTTCACGCATTAGAACACACATCTGAAACATCCGTGAATAGTAATTGATAATATGACATTTCGTAGGGTGGTTTATTAGCACCAATTACCCAATCTTCGATGGCGGGAAGTGCACTGGAAGCATTTAAGGGTTATGAGTGTTGCCGCTCGCTTATTGTTGTTCTAGGAATAACAACTGGCATTTGTTGAACACGAGCAGTGGGCCTCTGTTCTCTTCACTGACGAGAGTCGCTTTAATCTTAGATCTCCTGATGGAAGAGAAAGAGTGTGGAGAAGGCGCGGGAAGAGGTACAGCCCTGTTGCTTTCTCCTCCAGGACTCCATTTGGAGGTGGCTCTGTTATGGTGTGGGGTGGCATCAACATTATGGCCCGCACTGAGTTGGTGTGCATCGATCACGGGTCACTCAATTCCCAAAGGCACATCGAAGAGATCCTGATGAACCATGTGATGCCCTATGCGCCTTTCATTGGTCAGAATTTCATGCTGGTGCAGGATAATGCCCTCATACTGCTCGCTGTGTTGTATAATATCTGCAGGAAGTGGGGATTCAAACCCTGGACTGGCTAGCACGTAGTCCTGACTTAAACCCCATCTAGCACGTACGAGATATGCTTGGAAAGAAAGTCAGACAGTGTGACCCCACCACCTTGGCACAACTGAGAACATCGCTGCTGGAGGAATGGAATCGCATCCCGGCAAATGTCATTCGACGAGTTGTGAACAGTATGCCTGAGCGGTTACAAGCTGTCATAGACTCTAAGGGTGGAAACACTTGTTTTTAGAGACAAGTGGTGTTGTGCAGTGCAAACATTAACACTGTTTTGTTTGAAAAAAAAAGAAAAAAAAACAGCCCAAAAGAACATTACTAAAAATAGAAAATTGTAAGATTTGCAAAAATATGTAATGAAATTTGTGAGTTAAAGCGTTTTGTAAAACAGGTTTCAGTATTTTCTGTAGCCAACCATCTAAAATTTACATGAATAATGCAAATATTGGAAAACTGATACATATTAGTGGAATAAATTAAGAAGTTACATAAAATAATAGCCCGTCTTCAAGCAAAAATGTTCAAGGCAAAACGACGTACGTACCGTAATAGAGGTAACACTTCAGAAGTGATGAACCAAGTAGAATACTTAAATTAGCCTAAATACCTTGTGTAATGTTGAATAATAATTGTGGAAATGATGTCCTAATAGATGTTTTCTGCTTCGCTGTCTCTAATCCACCCGCAATCCCCATTACAACACGACTTATATGAATGAAAATCCACAGCCTGCTTCCAGTCTCCGACCGGGTCAGGAATGGAATGAATGAAGCCCCCATCTAGCGGCGAGGATATGGACTGTGCCGGCTGCCGAGGCCTGACGCACTCCTCTGGGGCAATGATTAAATGAATGACAGATGAAATGAAATGATAGTGGAGAGTGTTGCTGGAATGAAATTTTGACAGGGAAAACCGGAGTACCCGGAGAAAAACCTGTCTGCCTCCGTTTTGTCCAGCACAGATCTCAAATGGAGTGACCGGGATTTGAACCACGGACCCAGCGGTGAGAGGCGGGCGTGCTGCCGCCTAAGCCACGGAGGCTTATCAACACGACTTATATACTGTAGGGAAATTTCAGATTAATTCTGTAACGTATCACTCTTTTCCTTTTCACTTTCACTTTGATAACATATCATTTTCATGCCATATTTCATATTTTGGCGAAAGGGGGGGGGGGGGCATTATCAATTGTAATTACTAACCTTGATCACTTCTGCACCGGATATATGTTCTAAATCACTTAAAAATGTGGTTTTATTTATTGTATATTTAACAACCGCAGCCATGTTCGACAGCATATTTAGTATGTGAAACTGCTGCAGCGATCACACTGACATCATTAGTTACCAACATATCCGATACAAAATAGGCCTAAATTAGACGACACATGTAATGTTGCAATTATGTGAAAAAAAAAGAAAGAATCGGGCTCTTCTTAGTTAGACGAAACCATTGGTCGCTACTAGGTTAGAAGACAGTCTGGACGAAAATTACTGATTGCACTACTGGGCGTAAGCCCCAGGTTAGGTTTGTTTTGTAAGTATAACCGTATTTACCACTGTAATGAACGCTGATCGCAAGGATTCCATTGGTTTGGATGAAAATTATTGATGCGTGTCTACCCAAACTGTGCGTGACAAAAACCAGGGGTGGTGTTTGTATGGCATAACGACCTAACAATTATTGGTCAGCCATCACAGCACTTTTCGATAAACGAAAACAAGCCATGAAATTAAGATTCATGCAATTAACATTCAAATCCATGACACAAATCATAGTATTCACAGCTGGTAGGAGAAACACAACAAGCAACTACGGAGTGTCACTACTCCGAAGTAACTTATGTAATGTGGCTAAGATACAAGAGTTGAACATTTTATTGCTAAAGGGTATTATTTACATTTTTCAGCAGTGCCAACATTATTGTTTGGCACTGGTCTTGCCTCTTAGTTCGAGCGTGGTGAACCCGGAATAAGGCTTTACATACAAACCTAACCTGGGGCTTATACCCCAGACCCCCTTGCTTGTATTAAAAGCAGTAATTTTCATCCCCACAGTCACCTGGCCTAGTAGCGGCCAATGGTTTCGTCCAGACAGTTGTCTATTCTAGAGTTGTACTTTTAGATATGTGTTCTGACAGTTCGGCGGATAAGCCATTGAGCTGAATGAAGCGGGTAATCTCGAGAACCACTGGATGGATTTTGATGCGGTTTGCACTGTTCTCGAGGGAGGTAATTCTAGAAAGAATATTCATTTATGACCAAAGGAAGCCGATTTTGTATCCCTCATGTTGGCAACAATGTGAGCGCATCGGTGTGTGCCTCTAGAGTGCGCCTTGTTGACAGTTGAACGAGATGCAAGCGCTGTTGGAACATGGCAGCCGTTTTTAAAGAGCAATAAATAAAAACTCATATTTATGCACTTATGCACATATAATGAAGTGCAGTAGTGACTAGGGTTCCTAATTTCAATACGTAATATCAGCCAGAAGATGAAACAAGGACACAAGGTATGTAAAAGTCACATTCATGTCCGATGCAAATGTATAAGTCGCATTCTACTTTCATTCAGAATTAATAATACAAGTAGCCTCGGCTATAGATGCGAGCAATATTTATAACATATTGCAACCAGTGGATTCGTCCGAACTGTGTCATCTAATCAAGTAGCGAACAGTGACTTTGTCTCACCCAACATTACATCATTCAGTGGTGCAGTAATTTATGTCGAGAACTAAAAGAGAGCTATGAGATATTGTTGGTATTCTCTGAAAATATGCACATGTGATTCAAGCGCCGTGCATATCCCATTCACATGTGAGTATATGGCTCTTCAGAATTATGATTTATTCATGTTTCACAACCCTTGAAGTTCGTTGAAGGGCACCACACTACTCTGTCGCAACCATGACTGAAACAAATAAAAATAGGCCTAATATAAATATTTTATCTGCCTACTACTAAGTAGGCTATAGATCAGTAGGCAAGTACATAAGTTATAAGCTACATAACTTAATAATCACCAATACATTCACTACCACTAACCGAGTGTGAATCATAGACTAGGCCTACTTCCGAGTTTAAGAGTTACACGTGCAATGTATTATAATATTATGGCTGAGGGCATTTGGAAGTCGATAATAAGATACATAACAATATTACAAGGCGAATTGAACCTAAGAATATATTCCCGAGAAATAACTTACATAGGCTATATTTTAGGGTATGATTGAATTAGGCCTATATGGAAAATGCAGTCAGAAGACTATATCAAAATTTCCAAAGACCATTAAGGTTCTTTATTACTTTGTACTTTTAATTGTGTAGGTCTAGGCTAGGCCTACTTACTCAAATCGTAGTGATCTTCGTAGAGTTTCTCCAATCATCTATAATCTTGTTCTCGTGTTTTTTAGGCGTCATGATGAAATCTAAATAAGAATTTATTCAAAAATTAATTAAATAAAAGCTTCGAATCATCTCAAGACTAGTGGATTTGACACACACATATGAAGAACCTATTATAACTGTAAAAACTCTTTTAATCGATGTATATTAGTAGTACTTACCTTGTACAACTTGTTACAACTTCATTAGACTTGAAATTCCAAAGAAAACTGTGAAATTATTCAAATAATAAGTCATTAGTGTAATTCTTAATTATAATGTTGGCTGACATTGTGAAAAATGCATTCTTGGAGTTATCGCCAGACCCTTGTCGGCAACTGTGTGGTACAAAATTTTACTGGTATTACGGTCTGTGGAGATGGCGAGATTTTAAGCAGGGTTGGCGACAATGTGCTCACACCTGAAAACAACTTAACTTCAAGAAATGCAACCATAAAGCAACATTTACGTAGGCATAGGGGACGGCTGGTAATGTTGCCTACTCTGTCTTGATCTAGTAACTTACTTAAACTGGCCCGGACTATACCTGTATGCCGATATGAGGTAAATAACCCCTGTGATTTAACAGTGCGTATACTATTCTCTTACACTAGTCTGCTACCTATAACAATATGCTACAAGATACTTCTTGTTGTTAAAGTAAATTCCACTACCTCTATGTTCATGCGTGTTAAATAACCCAATGTAATTTAATAGTCCATATTCCATTCTCTTACAAATTTCAGCTACCTGTAACAATATGGGACAAGATCTTTCTTGTTGGTACAGTAAATCCCACTACATGTAAGTCCATGCGTGTTAAATAACCCCTTGTGATTTAATAGTCTATATTCCAATATCTTACACCTCTCAGCCACCTGTAACAATATGTAACAAGATCATTCTTCTTGTTAAAGTAAATGCCACTAAGTTAGCTGTATGTTCATACGTGTTAAATAACTCCTTGTGATTTAATAGTCCTTATTCCATTCCCTTACACTACTCAGCTACTTGTAACAACATGCGACAAGACCTTTCTTGTTGTTAAAGTAAATCCAACTAGAGTTACCTGTATGTTCGTACGTGTTAAATAAACCCTTGTGATTTAATAGTCCATATTCCATTCCCTTACGCTACTCAGCTACTTCTATCAACATGTGACAAGATCTTTCTTGTTGTAAAAGTAAATCCTGTATGTCCTTACGTCGAAGGTAATTTGTTTAACGTTTTCTAACTACCCCTACAGTTCTTGACCTCAACCTTTCTTCCATAACTAAGTTTTCTATTCCTAGATGTCTTAATAAGTGTCCTATCAATCTCTTTTCAGAGTTAGCAGACGCCAAAAACACATTTTCATTCTTCTTTATTTGTTACCACTCGTACCCATCTAATATTTGTTATTCTCCTGTAACACATTTCAATAGCTTGAATTCTCTTCTTTTTAATGCGTTCACAGTCCTAGTTTGACTTCCATAAAGCACTATGCGGCATACAAAGGCTTCTAAAATAACTTTTAATACCTAAATCAATATTTGATGTCAGTTAGGTCCTTTCTGTACAAATGTTTTTGCTTCTGTCGTTGACTGAGTCTTGTCACTGGTTTAATACAGCTATCCATACCTTTCCAGTCCTAAGCTAATTGTTTTATCCCTACATAACCAGCACAACTTACATCCGAGGTATTCTGTTTAACATATTCTAACCTTGGTCTACCCGTACAGTAATTGGTTTCAACCCTTCTTTCCATAACTAAGATTGCTATTCCTAGATGTCTTTGTAAGTGTCCTACCAACCTATATCCCCTCTTTGTTAGAAGACGCCAAAGCACCTTTCATTCCGCTTTATTTATTAGTCAATGTACTCATCTAATATGCATCATTCTCTTGTAACACCGCATTTTCGAAGCTTGAATTCTCTTCTTTTAATGCGTCAAAAAGCCCACTTTTACTTCCATAAATCTCTATACAAAGGGTTTTAAAATAATTGCTAGTGCCTTAATCCATATTTATTATCAATTATTTCTTTTCTGTAGAAATGCTTTTGTTGTTGATGATTCTCCTACACGACTCAGCTACCTGTAACAACATATAATAATGTATTTATTGTTTAAACGTTATAACAAACTCGCTACCTGTGTGCCATAAGCTTTGCTTACGACACGTATAGCATTTGAGAAAGCGGAAAAGTGGCCATTATCTTTGAACTTTTTGATCACACCTCATAGGTTTGGTTTAGTTAACATTTAAACTATAATTCATAGAAGGATGTATTACGGATTGAACAAAAGTCCCTCTGTCCTTCATTCCTAAAACAAAACACTGTACTTTTAGATTTTTGAGATATTTATTTTATTTGAAAATTAGGCTATATTTTTAACTAGAAATTATAGAATTGTATGTTACCTTCAACAAAAGGTCTCTATACCCTTTATCGTACGCTATTATTATTGATTTAGCGTATGGATTTTAGTGCCAGGAGTGACAAAGACAGGATTAGCTCGCCAGAGGCTGTATGTAGTCTGGGTGGTAGTAAAAAGGAATTAAATTTCTACTGATGAAGATTCCCACAACCTCTGTTTCAGTCCAGTGTCACGTGTGTGTAGAGTTTAGGTCGTTACCAATCGTTAACTCACATTTTCTATAACACAACAGCGTGTTGGGAAACCCTAAATGTCGATATAGTATTAAAACCCTAGGCCTGGGTTATCCTAATGCTGTTCAGGTCTAAAGAGAACGAGAGTTGACCTAGAAAATATATTACATGGACAAAAGTAAATCCTTGCTCAAATCTCTACCATTAATGGTTCTAGAAATCTCAGGTCCATAACCTAGTAGTTAAATCCTTTGGTGAAATCTAAAAAATAAAAGATCATACAAATAGAAAATATTACATTTATTAATTTAAATTCTTCCTTAAGTCTCTAACATTATTGGATCGAGAAAGCTCAGGTCAATGGCCTTAAAGTTTACAAAAAAAAAATGAAAAATAAATAATCCACAGAGGGCGTAATCATGAGTGAAATGAGAAATGAGCCCTCGCATAAGTCTCTCCAATTATAGTTCATAAAATCTCAGGTCGATGAACTTGCTGTTGTGGGTTATTTGGATACATTCATGCGCCATACAAAAGGGGGCTTTATCTCGAGTAATTTGAGACCTCGCACGTCCAAATCTGATCATAAGTTCAGAAAATATCTACAAAAGTGTAGTTAGGCCCTTTTAACAAAAAAAATTAAATGGTAATAAAAAATTATATAAATAATATATAAAATCTCTATATGTAAAACTCACTGTTGGTTTGTCTGTTAGCCTGTTATTTATACAAATCTACACCGTTTCACCGATCTGAACCAAAATTTGTATACTTACCTTTTAGACACCAGCGGGTAACACTATCTGCTTTAAATGTTGGTATATCATGATAGTCAACGCCGCACTATTGATGGACAGGTTGTCACTAGGCAACAACGATTTACTCTGTATCATGATAGTCCGGTAAAATTTGCTAAAGTACGCATGAGAACACTGACCGATTGACATTTCCTTTCTATCGTATGCACAGTAAACCAGCATATCAGCAAAATGTAATGTAATGCTATCCTGTCAGAGAAACATAGTGGCAAACATTCCTACATTCTCCTATCACTATTTTGCAGTTTTCATATGTAGACAGTTGTTATTTCATTTGCGGGGCTTAGACATCATGGTCATGTAGCCCCGTGTACATGGGTGTGAGTGTAGAATGTTTGTGATAACCTGTGTTATTGTCATTGTTGTACTAGCATGTGTAAATTGGAGATAGGATATGGTATTTGAAGCCATTTTTCTGTGTTGCTCAAGGATTTATTGGACTGTAGCATTCTCTATCCTATCGTATCCACAGTTAATATTTCATTTACGGGGCTTGGACGTCGTGGTCATCTTGCCCCGTATACATGGGTGTGTGTGTAGAGATTTTGTGATAACCTGCGCCATTGTGATTCTTGCACTACCATGTGTAAATCTGTATATTATATAAAACTCAATGTTGGTTTGTCTATTATTTACACAAATCTACACCGTTTCACCGATCTGAACCAAAATGTGTATACTTCCCCTTTGGAAACCGAAGAAAACACTATCAACTTTAAATTTCGAACAGACCACTCCATTCCTTTCATTTAGGCCTTTTAGCACAAATCTACACCGTTCCACCGATCTGAACCAAAATTTGTATACATTCCATTTGGAACCCTGCGAGTAAGACTGTCGACATGAAATTTCGGACAGACCACTCCATTCCCTGCATTTAGGCCCTTTGGCACAAATCTACACCGTTTCACCGATCTGAACCAAAATGTGTATTGCCTACTTGCCCTTTGGAACTCTGCGAGTAACACTATCTACATGAAGATTCGGACAGGCCAATCCATTCCCTGCATTTAGGCCCTTTGGCACAAATCTACACCGTCCCACCGATCTGAACCAAACTTTATGTATTTACTCTTTGGAACCCGAAGAGTAACAATGTCTACTTGAAATTCCGGACAGGCGACTCCATTTTCTCCTTTTAGGCCCTTTGGCACAAATCTAAACCGTTTCACCTAATTACAACGAATTTCATATACCGTTTGAAACCCTGCTGGTAACAATGTCCATTTGATATTTTGAACAACCCTCTCCATTCTTTATATTTAAAATAACGGATAAAAGGAACTTCAGAAACACGTTTTAAGGTCCTAGAACCATTCATGTACGTAGTAGTGAAACTGTAAGAATATTTTGATAAGTCTATTGTTGACTTACAAAGTGGGCTGCATCACGCCGCCCCTACCCGTGTTCTGGTGCAGAATTGCGAAAATAGTGTTGCATCTTGCGCTGCTTATAAATTTCAGTCCCGGGGGGGAATTAATACAAAATGATTTCTTAGGCTCCTGAAAACAGTTACCATCATGAAAATATTATGCCTCTGTATAAGTGCGATGGTGTTGGTGCAGTGTAGATCAGCTGCAATAAGCGTTGGTGCTTTCAAATTTACTTTCATATAACCCGATCCTTATCCTTCCGCGCTATGTGGCGCTAAAGGACACTGTTGTTACCTCAGGAGTTCGGGACAGCTAAAGTTTTCCAAAGTGCTCTGATTATTTTTCCTGCAGCGCTATGCGACAACAGACGACACTATTGGTCCCTACTTTTCTAACAGCCAATGAGATATAGGCCCTAGCAGGCGTCTTTTATTTCACTTTCTCCTCTTTCTAATCATATTTTTCCATTCGTTTGTAGTTTACATTGTGTCAGTTCTGTAGTTAGTAAATAGCCGTTTCCCTATTATTATTATCATTATCATTACGGGAAAATGACGTGAATGTTTGTCCATTATACCGTGCTACGTATCACCCCCACTACCACCACAAAAAGTTATATTTTTACATTTGCTTTTTTCTGTTAGTTTATGTATAATGTGCCAGTTCTGTAGTAGTATTAATTATCATCCTTAAAACATATAAATCTACCGGGTGGAGCCGGGCACTACTGCTAGGCCCATTGTCAAAACGTTTGAAGAAATAAATACTACATCGAAAAGGGGGTAATTTCGTACCTCACATGTCGATATCTGGTTATTAGTTGATAAAATCTCAGGTCGATGACTTTGACGTCTTGGGTCTTTTAGGTAAATTCACTGATCATGAAATAGGGTTGACCATCCTGAGTCCTAGGACACCTCACGTGACCTTCTCTGATGATAAGTTTATAGAATCACAGGTTGATGACCTTCTTGTTTTGGGTCTTTTGGGTGAATTCATTGACCATGGGAAAGGGTTAACCATCCTGAGTCCTATGGCACATGGCACAAGTCTCTCCGATCAATGGTTAGCATGATATTAATTTGCCAATGACCTATTAGTTTTGGATCCTTCGGTTAAATTTAAAAAACTCTTCCATAAATAATCATTTAAAAAGCCCATCCTCTTACAAAAGCGTAAGCGTACAAAACAAAACAAAAAGGTAATTCTTAATAGTGTAAAACCCTATTCAAGAGATACTTGTTGAGCAATGTTTAATTCATAACAGTAAAATACCTTATATCTGTCATACATGGAAAGTAAACTTTACTAAAAAAGTTGCTATTTCACCCCCCGGGTTGGGGTAGTTTTTATTTTGGATATAAATAAGTTCTCTACAGGAAAGGGAGCGTCCGCTCGAGTAATTTGATACCACACACATCCAAATCCGATGATTGGTTCGCAAGATATCGCACAGCCGCCATCTTGGAGGTTGGGAGGTGGAGGTGGATATAGAACTCTCCAAAATCCACTACTGATATCCACTGTACAACACTAGACTGGCATCGTATAGCAGTCCGTCACTATTCAAAGTGGTTGTCCTGTGCCAATGCTAAGGACCTATTCAAATAAAAGTTAGCTAATGATCGGAACTTGAGACACATATAGGAAATTTGGAAATAAATATATCTTCTTGTTTTATTGTTTTATTATATTAGGCTATATACATACTCATTTAAACGACAATATTAGCCTATGTCTTCAATCGCCAGGAGACCTATTAAGTTAGATAGTTATTGTTGTTTTAAGGGGCGGAACTAAGAGGTCATCTGCCCTTGACTTACTCGGTCTACTTTGTCTGAACATTAACCCTCATATTGCCAAGCCATTTCCTGAAATATTTGCCAAGAATGCCAAGCTATTTTCAATGATCATGCAGACTATTCGAAAAGAAATCATTAATACCACATTTTCAACGATAGAATCATTACTTCTTTCATACATTATGTTCATAAAAGTAAATACTGCATCTAAACCTTTATAATGGAGGTTATTCTGATCATTTTCAATTTATCAATTCTTTTGTGTAAAAATCAATTTTGAGTCTAAATTAAGGTCACCTAAGGGTCATATTCGAAAAAATACTACGTTTCCAGCTGTATAAATTTCTTAGATATATCTGTAGGCAGAAAAATTCAACAAGAACTGCACCGCAATTTTGGCGGGAACGTGCGTGATTGGGGGAGCGCTAAGGGAGGGCGTGAATAAAAACTCAAACCTATCGCGTAACGGACTTCGAAGGAAAAAAGTAAACACCGCACAGGCAAGCCTGGAACCTCACCTTTCCAACAGTATGAAATAATCATGGACATATGCCTACAGAAATCTGCAAATATAAGATAAACAGCGCGCCGATACGATCGGCTTTGACACGGTAAATATTTATACAAGCTTTAATTCACTGGCATGTAATTTAACTAAATTATTTCCTTATACTCAAATTGGCTACTGTGCAAATGTTTTGTTTCGTAATCATGTGTACGGGTGCCGAAGTTTATTAATTATTGAAAATAGAAATTTCTGGCAAATTGCATTTATTCTCTAAATAAATAAATTATTGTTGATCCTCCTACCGCATGTAACTGGTGAAACGCAGAGAGGCAATTACGATTAATCCTTTAATACCAGTTGCTTTCACTCTCATATTCAAAAAATACCAGACTCATATTTTATGAAATACCATTGACTCAAGAAAATCATCATAGCTTCTGTATTTGTGAAGATAATAACGGTGAAATATGTATTTGAAGTACAAAATTACTCGCTATTTACCACTAACATGTCACTTACTACGAGTATATTACATTTGTACTACAAGCCATATTATCGTCCACATCGATGTGTAGCGGCCAGCACTCTTGGTTGTCACCGCGGAGGTCCGAGTTCGATTCCTCGTTCTGCCAAGAAATATACTTCTGGTCTGAGGGCTGGGACGGGTCACACTTAGCCTCGTGAGGCAAAAAAAAATGAGAACAGGTGGGTTCGATTTCCACCTCAGCCATCCTGCAAGTGGTTTCCCACTTCTTCTCCAGGTGAATGCTGGGATAGTTCCTAACTTAATGGCACGGCTGCCTCCTACCCAATCATCATCTGACTTACAAATACACGCACCAATACACCGATTATATTAGCACAGGTTATCACACAAATTTTGCACAGAAACCAAGTGCACGGGGCTACATGATCACAATGTACCAAAGCCCATAAATTAATCAAAAACAACGTTTCAAATCAAGATTAATGAAATGAAAAACTTAAACACAAACTCGAAGGAAAAACAACATTTATAAAATCTGACATAACACATTTACAATTTCTTATGTTTTGAGCTACATGATGGCTCACTCTCACTTGTTTATGCGCAGTAGTTTTAAAATAAATGGTATAGCTCATTAGAGTGTGGGGCATGCTCAGAACCTGCACCGTCGAGATACAGCGAGCATGGATAGAACCTAGTTCGATTTCCTACTAATATTTCACTAACACTGCATTATTATTACAATGCAATCATTGTTGCCTACACGTTCGCCTTCATTTCCGTCACCCTTCGAGTCAGCAAAACTGTTACTGATATCAACACCACGAGGTTGGAGACCCCGCGAAACGTCATCGTCACTTTTGCCTCCCACATTAACATTATTTGAAAACCCAGATGTTGTCACATCTTCCGACAAGCGAGTATTTAGCTCTTGTATCATACAGACTCCGTGCATGACCTATGTCTGTCACGCGTACGAATCTGGTAATAGATCGATGAACATGTGCACAACTCCAGCTCTTCAGTCTAACCAGCATTCGAGTAACTGTGCTAGGCCAGGAAGTGCTGAATGGCATGACAAAATGAATAATTCCCTATGGATTTTTATTTCTTAACCTACTTTCGATTTTTGCAACAAATGAAAGTAGACTTATGAGATCTAAACAGGGCCAAAATGGTGTGTCTGTCTGTGTGTATGTGTGTGTGATTTGGTATGTGTGTCCATAATGATCACAAACATGGTGTAACCGAATTGAACGAAATTTGGTACAGAGGTAGCACTAGCAGAGGGCACCGAAGTGTCATGTTTTATATCACCGCCATCTTGATGGAAACTTAATGGCATCGACCCAAATGTTACAAACTTAAATCAAATTATGACTAACCTAATCATCTGATCGCTACCAAGTTTTGCAAGAACATACCTTTTTGTGAGAAGCGTATTTTGACAAAACCACAAGGTCACCTGCTCAATAGTTTGCAGATGGTGGCCGTGTATGAGTGTATATCGTTCCCCCTATGAATTCAAACACAACGAAACCCACTCGAACTACCGTTAGTACACAGGTAGCACTATCAAGGGACAACTCGGTGTCATGTTGTATATCACCACCATCATAACAAAAAAGAAATGGCGCCCACCCAAATGTTCTGAGCTAAATAAAATTACGACTAACGTAATAATCCGATCTCTACTAAATTTTTGCAACAAAATACCTTAATGCGAGAAACGTCTTTTGCCCAAACTACAAGGTCATCAGCCAAAGAGATTCAAGATGGCGGATGTATGACTCATGCAAGTATTCTAGCCAAACAATAACTTACGATTCAACAGGGCCTGGCCTTACCAAATACGATTATCGTACATATGGAGGTTTAAACTGTCCTCAAGGAGGTGACCGGTAGGATATCAGCAACCTAAAATAGAATATGTAACTGCAGTAGTGACTATCAGTTCAGACTGACCATGCCATATCGTGCTTGTCCGTGCCGTCCCATTTGGTTAAATGGCCGCTATTGTAAGCTCTTAAGTCCATATATTTCCGTAACTTCATATCCTTTAGGAAATGTACTGCAGACGATATAACATATTTTGTATATATGGTTTATAGTAACAGCAGAAAACGCTAATGAAATCGTTTATTGCAAGACAAAATATTGTGGAGTTATACTAAGCCAGTTGTGAAACATGTGTTACCGTAGTGTACGGCATGTGTGGCGTACTGGTAGCGACCTCGACTCATAGTCTGGAGGTTCGTGGATCAAATCACAGCAAGTTCGAATTTTTTACTTGTTTTTATTTGTGTAATTATTTATAACTACTCACACGTTATAATGTTAAGCATATATACTGTAGTGTGTATTTGCAATCAAGAATATTATATATATACTTATAATACCACATACTTCAACACTCAAATACGGCGATTAAAATTCGTTGTCCTTGATCCGCGGTAAAGCCTATTGTTGTTGATTCGTTACGGGTTTTGCGACAGCATGGTCTTGTAGCCCCGTGTACTTGTGTGTGTAAGTTGTCTGATAACCTGTGTTACTGTGATTTCTGTAGGCTTACTAGTGTGTGTACTTTTATAACAGGAAGGATTTGGGTAGGATGCTCATGTTGTTTAATTTGAGATGCATGGACATTATGGTCATTTAATCCCGTGTACTTGGGTGAGTGTTGAATTTTGTCTGATTACCTGTGTTATTGTGATGGCTGTATTAGTGTGTGTATATATATATAATTCAGGTAAGGATTCAATCAATCAAAGTTTTATATCCGTATATCACGTTGTATTTCAACAAGCTACTACAACCAACATTCAATTATACTCCTTGAAAATGCAAAGAGTTATAACTATACCCACGCATATAGAAGAAGGTAGGCTATACAGTATGTTCTTTACTGAAAATCTTGTTTCTTATTTTGTATGAAAATAAAATAATTATTTTATATATAAACGTTATTTTTGTTTGAACAATATAGGAAATAGAATATTTTCTTTATATAATGAGAAAATAAATCTCTTTTGGCAAAACGTTGCAAGTACTATAACAGGAGCAGTGGAGTACAATATTACAACGTTGCATGTACAGCACATGCAAAGTTCTAACTCTGAAAGAAAAATGTTTTGTTCATAACTAGATAGATAATGAGCATTTAATTTTGAAATTGAAGAGGAGTAGGTAATATCCCCAATTCAGGTTATATTACCTTAAAATGTATCATTACTCAATAAATTTGAGAAATAAATGTATTCTTTTCAGTTTCTGTAAGATTTGGTTTCTGGCACTTCCAACGTTCTGGTGGGGACCCATTCAATTAATTTATGTTTTCCTTTTGAAAGTTCTTCTAGTAAATCATAATTTTCCAGTGTCAGAAAATGTTCTACGGTTAACAACAATAACTTCACCAGAAAGCCTTTCTTAGATAATGGATGTTGCCAAACAACCGTTCAAGTTTTGTTTGAACGAATTTTGAAATAACTTTGACTTGTAAACAACGTTACATGATTGATGACGACGTGTGGAACAATTTTGAATCTCCTAAATTTAATTGGTAGAGGATAAGACCGCAAAATATGCCATAATTTAATTTCTTAATTTTCACAATTTGTCTTTATATAGATGATTGTGCATTCTCGTTTGTATATATTAAAATTATTAAATTGTATTCTTCGACCATAGTAGTCATAACAAATGGACTCTTAAGAAGATAACAATCATGAATATTTTTATTTCAAGATGCACAAATCACTATTTCTTTTGCTGTCGCAGATTAATTTCCATCGCAATGAAGTGCATAATATTCCGTTTTTTGCTGATAAATATTGCCCTTTGTGAAGAAATATGTTAAGTAATTAAATAATGTTTTCTCACACACTGTTGTATTGTTTTGTACATTTTGGTTGAATCCTTAAGGGGAACATGAGGGTAGTGTGTTGACAATTTTTGCCGACATAACCCAGGATGCCCTGAGACTCGTGCTCACACTGTACTCATGTTGCCTCGCATGTGACCGCCTGTCCATCCCAGGTGGACAGACGGGCATAGTATATAGAACGTAATTCATGATTAAAATCAATGTATGTAAACCAAAACCATGGAATGCAGCCACAAGAAATCAGAAACCTACATTGACACCAAATTAGTAAGTGAAAAGCAAAATGAAGTAGGAGTCTTTTGTTAATTAAGAAGCAAAATAAACAGTCATGGATGAAGCAAAGAGAATATTGCAATTAGGTTGACTCAAGCAGGGACAGCATTTATGAAGAATAAATTCGATTCTACATGAAATATAGATACAGGTATTAAGAGGTTTGTTTGAAATTTTTCTGGAGTGTGGCACACTAAGGAAGTAAAAGCTGGACAGTTGAAGCAGCATAAAAGCGGAGAATAAGAGCACTCGAAATGTAGTGTGACAGAGTATCAGAAGGCTATCAGGGCAACAAATTGAGAGGTATTTAAATGTGTAGCCAAGGGGAAATATTTCTGGCGATAACCCAACAAAGAGGCGAGATAAGTTGGCAGGACACATATTAGGTCTTTATTAAGGAGGTGAAAATGATAAGAATTATAGGGATAGCCCAAGGTTAGAATATTTTAAAAAGATTGCCTAGACTATAGACTGTAGAGATGAAACGATTTACTCAGGACATAAAGGTACAGAGGGTTGGATTAAACCAATGAAAAGACTGAAGACGCAAACAGCAACAACTACAAATGAAAAGTACGAACTTGCCGTAATGAATTAAAATGTGATTGTTCAAATCTTAGCAATTGCTACATGACAATGGCTCCCTCCCTCTATTGATTAGAACGTGTGCCCTCAAATGTGCCCTTAGAGCTGAGCTGTTACGCAAATAGTTCGCGAATATCGCTTCTTGCCCCATCAATTACGATGTGATTAATTGTTCTTATATACTGTAAGGTTAATTGACGTTGCGTTTACAACATTACAATGGTCTCTCGGCACTTTTGTTAAGGAAGTGTGTCTTTAAAAGGTTGCTTGGGAGTAAATTTTGCTTTGCAAACAGTAAGTTACTCCAGATGTCACCACTATGGGAACTCTTCAATGATCTTCTTTGTTTAAATTTTTCTTAGCATGTTACATATATATATATATATATATATAGCCCCTAACGGCTATGGATTGGCATGACCAAGGTTAAATTTTCCCACTTGGTTAAAATGCCTTTGCTTTCGATACATGAATATGGCTTCGCGCCCCAATGCGTACGCATGTGTGCTTTCAAATGTGTTCTAAAAATGAACTTGGATTCACATGCGCTACATGAATATAGCATCTCGCTGTTATGGATGAGCATGTGTGTCTTGAAATGTCCCCTTAGAGTAAACATGGATTCACATACGCTACATGAAAAGAATTTCTCGCCGCTATGGACGAAAATGTGTGTCTTTAAATATCCATTTTAGAAAAACATGGATGCACATACGCTACATGAAAAGGACATCTCGCCGCTATGGACGAGCATGTATGTCAATTGTCATCTCCGGGCAAACTTGGATTCATAAGAATATGGTTACTCGCAGCTATGGATTAACTTGTGTCTCTTCAAAGATCTTTCTCCTTTAATTTGCCTTAACATACGCCACACGAATATGTTTTATCACTACAATGGAAAAACAAGTCTTTTTTAAAATTTACTCTCTGTTTGAACTTGATTTCACATGTAAAACATGAGCATGGCATCGCGCCACTATAGATAGACATTTGCATCATCAAATGTCCTCTAAGGGCAAACTTTGATTCAAATGCGCTACATGAATATCGATTTTCGCCGATAAGAATATGCATATGTCTCTTCAAAGTTCCTCTCTATGTTAACTTGGATTAATATACGCTATATGAATTTTGCTTCCAAGAGCTATGGATGAACACGTCTCTTCAAATTTCCTCCTTTTGTTTATTTCCCATTGCAAACGCTACATGAATATGGCTTATCGCTGCTATGGATGAGCAAGTGTTAATTACTTCGCTCAGAGTCAATTTGATACACATGCTTTTCGTTACTATGAATAAGCATGTCTCTCTTCAGATGTTCTTTGCGTGTGAAGTTTGATAAACATACGCTATATGATTATAGCTTCCCACCGCTATTGACTACAATGTGCATCTTCAAATGTCCTCAAAATGTCTCCGCTATGAACGAGCATGTGTGTCTTCAAATTTTCTTTTCGGTTAAACTTTGATTCACATATGCTGCATGTGAAGGGCTTTTCGCCACTATGGACTAGCATGTGTCTCTTTAAAGTTCCTCTCTGGTTGAACTGGGAACCACATACGCTACATGTAAAGGACTTCTCCCCGCTATGGATGAGCATGTGCGTCTTTAAATGTCCTTTTTTGGAAAAGTTGGATGCACATACGCTACATGAATAGGGCTTTTTGTCGCTATGGATGAGCATATGTGTCTTCAAGGTTTGTCTATACTTAAACTTGGATTCACATACGCTACATGAATAGGGCTTTTCGACGCTATGGACAAGCATGTGTCTATTTAAAGTTCCTCTCTGGTTAAATGTGGATTCACATACGCTACATGGAAAGGACTTCACGCCGCTATGGACGAGCATGTGTGTCCTCAATTGTCCTCTCCGGGCAAACTTGGATTCACTTACGCTACTTGAATACATCATTTCTCCAGTATGACAAACAATGTTTGGCTTCAATCCTTGTATTATGGTAAAGTTTCCTCTAGATGCAGTGTTAGTAAATTTTCTTCCTCTACTACCATATGCGTACCTTTCTCCTCCAGCAGGATCCGACGTATCTGGACATATCAGACTGAAATCAGTAGTACTAACAGTTAACAGTGCGGTACATTATCACGTAAGTAGAATAATACTATAATGACTTAGAGATCTAAGTGAAATTAATATAATTGGAGTTACTTCTTTTAATACCAGTACCAATACCGGTACATCTTGTCTTCAAGAAGTACCGGTAAATGATGGCGTTTTCTCTCATCAATATTATGTTGTACATAAAGTCAGCGCTTTTTAAAATTATCTGTATATTATGACTAGCAGAAGTACCCGTTCTTCGAACGGTCTTTGGTATGAATAACCAGACGTTATCAATTCAGCTACTGTTGCAATGGTTAGGGGCTTGTCATTCCTTCATAAGTATATCAGAGCGAAGTTTGTTTTCTGGGAATATCACACACACTGTTAATTCGAGGGCCTTAACATGTGGTTTTCGGAGACCCTTTATAGACTACCGAATTTTGTGTCTCACATTGAGAAGCGGCGCAACATATGCGTTGGTCGTTCTTCTAGGAGAATTTTTATATTTCGCCTATTTTAGCATGTATTTAGAAACGTTTTTCCCTATACCCACCCTTCTATGAAAAGTACAGTAAAGAGTTTTATAAATGATTCGTGTATTGATCCTCATGGATACCTACCTAATTTTACGATGCTCCAAGCATCCGAACACGAGTTATAGGCGTAGGCTACATTCAGATACACAGAAATTCAGACACACAAATCCACGTTTTGCTTGCATCCGTCAAAAAACATACCGAAACGTGTAAAAAAAAATAATTGAAATTTTGATAAACAAACTATCAAATATTTGTCGATAGGTGTATTTATGCAAGAGCAAAGGCAGCTAGTGGCCATGGGGCAAACTAACTCTACTGACTACAACGTATCACGCAGATATCCAAATATGGATATATCAACCATACAGTATCAAACAAATTCAAGGGGCAGGACCTCGTAGTTCCACCCTTTATAACAACAATAACTAACTAACTCAATTAAAATCATCCTTACGATGAAACCGTTTGTTGACAAAAAAATATTAGTTAAAATGTGCTCTCAAACTAAATTCACCTAACGTGTACTAAGTGACGTGAAAATAAAATTGAATACCTCATAAACGAAACGCAATACACGTCTCATAAAAACTGACCCTTACGTTCTGTAAAGTCCGCATCCACAGGAAGACCCCTTCAATAAATTTATATCGGCTTGTGGTGCACGAAAATTCAGTTTTTAGCCTCCAATGGCCCAAATTCCTAGAAAGCCGCAAAAATACTATTTCAATTCAGGATTTTTTGAAAATAATGTTGCTGTTTGGAGATATAATAGACCTTCTGTACAACATATCGCACGTGTAAGTCGGGTGAAAAAATTCTAGAGTGCCCATTGACCGCTATAAGCGCATTGATGAATTTTACAGTCTTAGTTGTTTCCGTGATAACCTTATAGCCATTTGCAAATTTCATAGAAATGTAATAAATGGAGTGGCATTGCTTCCTACAGAAAGAAATGAAAAATTGGATGTCATCTCTTGAGATGCTGTTGTCAAGGTTACCGGCTTGGATTCCTTGATTACTTTATTATATTAAATTAGATTTCAGGGATTATCTCTGAAACTGTGGGTAATAGAGCCTTAAAATGTAGTTTTCGGGGACCCTTTAGGGCCCCCGTGTTTTGTTTCCGACACCGAGGGGCTGAAAATAAGCTTTGTCTCGTCATTGCGTGTCATAATATAATAATAATAATAATAATAATAATAATAATAATAAATGTATAATTATTAGAGATAGGGATTAAATAGACCTTCCGTACCACACCAACATGTGTAAATCGCGTGAGAAATTCTAGAGTACCCCTTGACCCCCTTAAGCGCAGTATACTATATATATTGATCAATTTTACAGCGTAATTTGGTTCCGTGATAACCGTATAACCGTTTGCAAACTTTCACAGTAATGTAATAATTGGAATTGTATTGCGTTTTACAGAAATATATGGACCTGTGAGATTATGTTGCCATAGTTACCGGGTTGCATACTCTCATTATGTTATTAAATGAAATTAGTTTTCTGGGAATAACTCAAAAACTATTTGTTTTAGGGCCTTAAAATGTGGTCTTCGGGAGTTTTGTTTCTGATATTGAGGGGCTGAAAATGAATTTTGTCTGGCCCTTCTACGCCTATTTCAGCATGCATTTTAAGGGGGTAGGCCCCCTCGTATGAGAAGTACGGAGAACAGTTACATCAATGATTGGTGCCGTCCCTCGGATGGATGTTTGTACCAAATTTTACGTTGATCCGCCCAGCCGTTATCGAGTTATAAGGGAACAAAGTTGTCCACAGACAGACAGACAAACAAACATACAGACATACATACATACAGACAGACAATAATTTATTTTCGCACGCATCCGTCATAAAACAGTCTGAAACGCGTTAATAACGCAAATTTCCGTAGAAATTCAGAAAATCAGAAATACTTTCATTTTTTTTATATATAGAAACGATAAAAGTTTTGCAGTCAATGGCCATAGCAGGATTTTCATATGAACTCTCATAGGCTCCCAGCAAGTTCAATTTCAAGTAGCTCCAACTTTGGCTGGCAGATGCTAATGTCACTGACACATACAGGTGAACAATGGAACTCGATAGTGTGTTGCTAACCAGCGAAATAAACCTACAAGTTTGGATACACACAACTAATTGGAGTGGTAGGTTCTTTTACATGCCATAAATCTGACATGGGACCGACAGCTTCCCTTCCTCTCTGAAGGAAGGTATGCTGAAGGATTTTAATGCTCATTAAAATGCGGCGACTTTGTCCTGGTTTGAACCCGTGATCTTGGGCATAGCAGTCCAGCATGCTACCAACAACGACACTGAAGCCATTCTATGTATATTTTACAGGGGTGACTTTTCGGAGATTTTGGATTCATAGCTCAGACAGTATGAGTGTATTGGGAGCGTGTCCTAGCCACCATAATCTTCCAATCAAAAGTCGTTAGATTTCGAACATGCCGGGAGCCATAAAGGACAAGGTGCTTGTGCCCCTCCCAATTCATCACTGCTTGATCTTCTCCAATGTTCAATAAATTGAGTTTATTCTTGCGAATAATACGGTGAGATTTCACAGAGGTGGCTAAATTGATGAGTGACAAGTGTACATTATCGTTGTTGTTGTTTGAGTCACCAGTCGTTAGACACTTCAGGTCTCCTAATCTTGATGTTATCAATTTATTCATCTTAACAAAGCAATCAGATTCTACATCCGAAGCAATGCACTTAATTTCGTCATCAGGCCGAAACGTCTTCCTAGGGAAGATATATTGCGGGGTAAAATTTTCTCTCTATCATCTACTAGCCTTCGAAGCAGATAAAATTATAGCACAGATCTCTCAGATTATCATACATGCCAGGCTCGTAGCTCAGACCCAGCTTATGAGGTGATCCCGATTAACCCCATAAGGAACACAGCGCAGACGACGACGCGGCTAATTAAGGAGACATCCATTCAAAAAGAGAACCAGAAATCCTTAGAACCCCGCCAATCAAGAAATCCCACGTTCTACGGTCTTACACCATACCGATGTGCCTCTGAGACCCATAGTTAGCGCCGTAGCAACCCAAATTCACGCTTTTGTTAAATATTTGAATCAGGTCCTGCATACATTATTCTCTTCGCTAGCCTCTCACGTCATAAATTCGCAACACTTCTTATATGCGTGCCTAGCGAGTATAAAGCTGAGTGACGGCGATCTACTGGCAAGCCTTGATTTAGAGTCCTTATTTTCCAGCGTTCCAGTACGTGACGCCACACAGATAATCAGGTAAAAGCTTACAGCCACAGGAGATTCAACGGACTAAATTGGTGGAGACGGGGTTAACACCACAGTCTACGTCTTCAATCGGCAGATGTTTCAACATAAGGAGGGAGCAACCATGGGATCCCCCTCTCTCCATTATTGGCCAACGTTTTCATGGTAAATTAGAGGAAGAAGCTGCAAAAGAGAGCCCATTGAAACCTGAGTGCTGGTTCAGATACGTAGACGACGTCTCTTTCATATGGAAACATGGACGCACACACTCCAGGATTTCCTAGACATCATGTGGTCTAGACACCCGAGCATCAACTTCAGAATAGGTAGTAGAAGAAAATATTCCCGTGGCCTACGTAGACGCTGTGCTCTATAAACGAACAGACAAAAGGCTCGGACAAGGGTCTATAGGGAATGCACTCATACAGATCGGTACCTACATGAAAATTCAAGCCATCCACCGTCGCAGAAGGAAATGGTAGCTAGGACACTCCTCATCAGAGGCAACAGCATTTGCGATGAAGACACAGTAAATAATGTGAAAATAGGTGTTTGGAATACGCTTCTAGCTACTGGATACATCAAAGGACAGATAAATAGGCCCATACGGAATACAGAACAAAGCCGAAGAACTGCTGAATAGATCGAAGAACGGCCCCACTATAAATCCTTTCTAGGGTGGCTGCGTGGCTCAGCGGTTACGTTCTCGCTTGCTGGGCCCATGGTTGCAGGATCGAATCCTGGCGCGGCCAGTTGGCGCTGGAGGTGCAGAAATGTGAGGGAACCACGTCAGTAGATTTACTGGCACGTTAAAGGTCCCCTTCGGGGCACAATTCCTGCACCCCGGCGTCTCTAAAAGTCACAGTTGTTAAAATGGACGTAAAACAATAACACTA
Source organism: Meconema thalassinum (assembly GCA_946902985.2). Classification (NCBI taxonomy): domain Eukaryota; kingdom Metazoa; phylum Arthropoda; class Insecta; order Orthoptera; family Tettigoniidae; genus Meconema; species Meconema thalassinum. Next base: position 212,803,248 of record OX336398.1, read on the forward strand.
TTATAATACACCCTTTCTCCCGTGTGTACACGGGGTGACAGAAAGAATAGCCAGGCTGCTAAGGAAACACAACGTGAAAACGATTATGAGACCAATTAACAAGCTGAAGCAAGAAATGCGTGAATCAGCCGAGATAAAGCAGCCAAACCAGGGCACAGGATTTCACAAAGTGCCGTGTTCCTGGGGAGGGATATACAACGGGGAAAGAAAAAGACGCGTTTCCATTAGGATTACAGAGCACATTCGAGAATCAAAACAAACTAAACTACAGATCGGCAATAGCTGGACTTGCTGACGTCACGAGACACGTCATAGAATTTGATAAGGCAGACACTGTTGCTAATATTCCTAGGTATCAAAACAGGATAATTAAAGAGGCAATAGAGATCGTGAAGCATCTCAATCATTTCAATCTCGAAGACTGGTTTATGTTTAGCACCACGTGGAACGTTGGCTGGGGCGCGTAGCAATCATGGAACAACGTGACGTTAATGCCAATCAAGCAGTAACTGACGGACAACCGACGGCTAGTTTGAGTACAGACACGAACTCGTACCTGTGATTAAGGCTGCTGCAATGGCAGCCTAAACGTCCGGATACAATCACCGATACACGACGCGGCTCCACGCAGAAGCCTAGGTAATAAACTAGACACCAGCCAAGAAAGCCTACGATCTAAATACTTCAATAATCCTAACCAAATCCAACCTCAATCTAATCATTTCCCTTTTAATGTTTTTAAACCTGCCTCTGCCTATAACATTTCTAACACCCACGTTCTGTCCAGTAAAATGTCAGATGTTACCTTTGTAAAATTTGTGATGTTAACTCCCTCTCAAGTAGTCCACGGCCGGAGATCCGTTATCGAGAACAAAATAGAATCTGATTTTTACAGAAGAGAACGGTATTACCATGGGGATTTGATGGACTACATCCCGAATTTCTTGTGAACTGCGGTAGAAATGCTCGATTATGGCTCTGTAAATATATGCTACCAATATCCAGCAGACTGGTAAGATTACTCACATGATAAGGCAAACAAAAATCATCGCTATTTAGAAACCTGGGAAACCAAATAATAAGCCAAAGAGTTACCGACCAAATTCTCTATTGAGTGTTTGCTACAAATTTGTGGAACGACCCCTCCGGAACGGAATTTCTCCAAGGTTGCTTGTGGAGATACCCACTGAGCAAGCGGGATTTCGAACGCATCGCAGCTGTAGTGTACTCGAATTTTATTGTAAAGAATTGCATATGAAACAGTGAGAGGAATGAAGCTTCCTGTGTGTCAAATTTGTTGTCTGGAAACACGTACAGTAGGCAAGAGCAGGTCAGTGTACTCGCAAAAAATAAGCCGGGCCAATCAAAAAATTTGTTACGAGAGAGTCTAGGCACAGTGGCAAAAACTTGTCTTGAAAGGAAGACCGCGCCGGTCACAGGGAGTCGCGTGGACCGGCAAGTTTGGTGCTAGGGGCAACTAGACCACTCCGCACAACCTGCGCGCGCAAACAGGAGAGGGGTGGGGAAGTCGCGCGCCATTCAAAGCATTAGAAAGCATTTGAGAAGATATTTTAACGGTTTAGAAAATGTAATATTTTTTTCAAGAAATTATCGATATTTTGGTTTATAGCTAAAAAGTCTCAGAGAAGCAGAAACTAGATATTTCGAGGATTCCGCCAAGCTTTCGCGCTATTTTGGAAGAAGGCACTATCTGTGACTGGGAGAAAGGGTACCCGCCAAGAGGGCTCGAGACTCTTATTGTTTGACACTCGAAGGAGCAAGACGTATTTTTGAGGTGCCCAATGTTTAGTGCGAGTGATAGCAAGTTCGGTTATCGGGAAGTGACACGGTAATCTGGGCGAAGTATAGGCTGAGGGCCGCACTCGTGTAACACAGACTTGGTGATATTTTAAGGAGTGGACTTAGAAAATATTCAACCAGCGATAATATTTCAACAAAGAATTATGAGGTTATAAAAAAAACGATATAAGAAACATTGACAATATATTTCAGTGATATTGTATAATAAATTTGCAACGTTATAACTGTACAAATTCTCATTCTATGGACATCGTATGTCTTAGTGTGATAGAAAGTGACGATGTCATATTGAACATTATGAAGCGAGAACTGAGAGAAATATTGCACCACATTAAATATTCCAAAATTCATCATAATGAATATTACGCTGAAAATGGTAGAGACGATTTCGAACATTATTTAAGTGGAAGAGATGGCTTACTAAATACATGGAGGAAACGTAACGTGCGAGATGCTGAAGGTATTTGAAGTTGACTAAATGATGCAGAGAAGACGACGGTTTTCGACAGAATTTAAAAAATTCAAGAGATAAAAGATCAAAATGATAACTATGAAAAATGCTACTACAATGAAGGCCTACAAAGAAGACAGGAGATCGGAGTCGAATTGAGGGAATGATCCAGAACGAGGCGATAGTGTGCTGAGGGGCGAAACAATCGACAACAGTCGTAGGTTTCATCACGAAGATGCCAGCCGAATTTCCAGGTACGAGAGAGCCCATCCAGGTCGGGGCAGGAAGGGTAATGCTATCGCGGCATTATTATCCAGCTAAGAAAAAGATCGATTTCCTGTACACAATTTTAAGTCGGCACCAGGTAGAAATGAATCTAACAAGTGGTATTTTTGTAGATTGAGGATATTTTTAATTGTTCTGAAATAACATATTCGACATCTGGCTGTAGGAATTTTATTATCTGCGTGGTCGAGTATTTTAAATTTTATCTTCGAATTGGAAATTAGCTTAATAGCATATTTGAGTTTGATAGTTGTGGATTTTCGTATTTCTGAATATCATATATTGAGGAATTTATATATTACGGTCGCTGACCGTATATTTGAATATTTTGGATTTTTGGGATTTGCGATTTTATTTTAATACTTGACATTTTTGTAATATGCGAATTCGATTATTTATTCTTCGACTTATTAGGATAGATGAGATGATCATTTGTTGATCATTTTCATTTTTTCGAATTTCGAAAGTTGATATGATATGACTAAAAGCGGAGGACAGGTATATTAGAATACGATTTTCTGTTATAAAAGTCCATTGAAAGAAATGGTGATAAGAAATACTTGTATAAATATCGTAGAGAACCTTATAGTTTTCTTTGAAAGGTTTCTACTACGAATTAAACATTTTATAATGCCCAAACGGAAATATTATTAAGAGATAATGAGTGAACAGTAAGAATTGTGGAGTGCATTTGTCGCATTTTAAAACCAGAAAAATAGAGTTCTTATTATTGGCATTATTGAATTACATTGTGGAGAAGGTTTAAGAGATTAATTATTAGTTTAATATTCACGGTAGAGATCAGTGCGAGCATATTTAAATATTGAAGGCTGAGATTAAACGTAAAATTGTTGACTTTGTTGATAAGTGTTGAAACGCAGTTGAATTCATCGTGTATTTTAAAATTAACGAACGGTATTCCAGCATATTGTGGCAGAGGTTGGCATTACGAAGCGAATGTGGGAATGCGCGAGTTTGACAATGTTTTACGATATGAAAGTTAGTGATAATTGTTGACACTTGACGAAATAATGTTGTTAATATGCGTACAAGGCACGGTGGAAGAGATTTTAGGTGTTGGAAGAGGTAGTCACTTGTAATAAAGTGAGATAGGTTTCTATTTGAGATCAGCTGTTATAGTTGTCTTGTTATAAGATATGCTCAGATCTAGATTATTGATGGCTCATTTATATCAGAGCAAGTTGAAGCAATGATAATTGTTATTTAAAGGGGGATGAAGTTTATCCTTATTAGTATTTTATTGGAAAGAAGGCATTAGAGTTGACATTATCGTGAGCCAGACTTTATGGAACAGATCATTAGTTCTTATCTTGACAAACAGTAACGATCAATACCAAGGTTACTGGCAGATTTCGATGTAGAAATAGTTGTTGAGCAGAGAACGTGCGTGATATGTAAATCTATTACATAAAACAAAGTGTCCTGAGTGACTGACTCATCCTCACCCAGCCTAAACTATTAAATTTAGAAACATGAAATTTTTGGGATATGTTCGCTCTATGTCGAAGGAAGGATTTTTGGATATTCAGGTTCTAAAGGGGTGTTAAGGAGTTAGACCTGCATTTCATTGAATAGCATTATCTCACGATTGGTTTCATTGAGGGATGTGATACTCGGCATAGAAACTAACCATTAAAAATGAGCAGGGATTTTCGATACGGAGTATATTATGAGATGAAGGGGGTGAATAGTGGGGTTTGAAGGATTCCTAACGGAGCAAATATCTCTTAAACGACAGAGGCAAAAAGAATGAAACTCGGGGGAAAAAATCAGCTTGAAAATAAATCTAAAACAAAAGCCCACTAAAGAAGGACTACTGCTGCACTGCCTTAGATATCCCTCTATACCTGTGTGCCACCACGGGGATGGGGACCTAAAGCTAAAATAAGCAGACACGCGTGAAAGGGTTTTGCAATGTGATGTATATTATGAGGTGAAAGGGGGAAAATGAGAGCGTAAAAGATTTAGATTTGTGTAATTTTAAGATGTGTACTTTTTTGATAGGAATTTAGGTCAATAGATTTTGTGTTTAGTCAGTGTGTTTAATATATCTCATTAATTTTATATTTACGTTTGTTGTCTGAATCCGTGTTGTGTCTTTTAGTAGAACCTTATACATGCGACGTGAGGTTTGTGATAACTTGATATTTATATGCCATTGTTTAGTTGTATTGTCTTAATTGTCTGATTGTTTACGGTCTTTACGAAATTATTATCATAATTATCATACTAATATATAACAAGTAGTGTCTGTTACTCAAACACGCAAGAACCACTGGTCCGATTTAAATGAAATTTTGCATTAATGTAGCTGATTTACCAGGCTTACATATAGGCTACTTTTGATTTCGATATTTTGCACTATATAAAAATGGCGACTATTTTCATATTTCCATTTCAAATTAAAAGTGAAGGCTAAGAAATAGAACTTTTGATGGCACTGCGAGCTTTAGAATTTAATTTTCTATCCGAAGGCTCCTTATCACTTTTCGTGTATCTCCAACGGTTAGCGAGTAAAACCTAAATATGTATTTTAAAACACGTTCAACGCCAAGCGATGTTAGCTTATGTTAGTCTCTACATGAACTGTTTTATTTATAGAGTTAGTTTGAGGAGTCCGAAACTAGACGTGATTTTGAGTCTAATTTTATACTCTTTGTGCCGGTTGTTGTATGTGAGTATTTGGATCTTTATGCTTTTTCACAATGTTACAGTATATCATCATCATCATCATCATACTATCAACATACTAATATATAAAAATGAGATGGTGTGTGTCTGTGTGTGTGTCTGTTACTCAATCACGCAAGAACCACTGGTCCGATTTAAATGAAATTTTGCATGAATGTAGCTGATTTACCAGGCTTACATATAGGCTACTTTTGATTTCGATATTTTGCACTATATAAAAATGGCGACTATTTTCATATTTCCATTTCTAATTAAAAGTGAAGGCTAAGAAATAGCAAACTTTTGATGGCACTACAAGCTTTAGAATTTAATTTTCTATCCGAAAGGTCCCTATCACTTTTCGTGTATCTCCAACGGTTAGCGAGTAAAACCTAAATATGTATTTTAAAACACGGTCAACGCCGAGCTATGTTCGTCTATGTTAGCCTCTACATGAACTGTTTTATTTATAGAGGTAGTTTGTGGGGTCCTAAACTAGACGTGAATTTGAGTCTAATTTTATACTCCTTGTGCGGGTTATTGTATGTGAGTATTTGGATCTTTATGCTTTTTCACAATGTTACAGTATATCATCATCATCATACTATCATCATACTAATATATAACAAGATGTTCAGTAAAGAACATATAGCCTACTTTCTCCTAAATGCATGGGTATTGTTATAACTCTTTGTCCTTTTCAAGGAGTATGATTGAATGTTGGTTGTAGTAGCTTGTTGAAATACAACGTGTTATAGGGATATTAAACATGAATATGAGGTGCCCTTTGCTAGTGCTACCTCTGTACCAAATTTCGTTCCATTCGGTTTCACCGTGTTCGAATTGATAAGGGGAATCGATTTTCACACAAAGATGGCCGCCATCCGCAAAATATTAGGCTGATGACCTATTAGTTTGGTCAAAGGATGCTCCCTCCATAAAGGTATGTTGTTGCTAAATTTGCTACAGATCGGATGATTAGGCTAATCGTAATTTGATTTAAGCTTTGAACATTTGTGTGGCCGCCATTACGGTTCTGTCAATATGGCGGCGATATAAATCATGACACTGAGATGCCCTTTGATAGTGCTATCTCTGTACCAAATTTCGTTCCATTCGGTTTCACCGTGTTTGAATTAATAGGGAGAATCGATTTTGACACAAAGATGGCCGCCATCCGCAAACTATTAGGTGAATGACCTATTAGATTGGTCAAAGGATGCTCCCTCCATAAAGGTATGTAGTTGCAAAATTTGGTAGAGATCGGATGATTAGGTTAATCGTAATTTGATTTAAACTTTGAACATTCGTGTGGCCGCCATAACGTTTCAGTCAAGATGGCGGCGATATAAGACATGACACTGAGGTGCCCTTTGCTAGTGCTACCTCTGAACCAAATTTCGTTCCATTCGGTTCCACCGTGTTCGAATTAATAGGGGGAATCAATTTTGACATAAAGATGGCCGCCACCCGCAAACTATTAGGCTAATAACCTATTAGATCGGTCAAAGGATGCTCCCTCCATAAAGGTATGTAGTTGCAAAATTTGGTAGAGATCGGATGATTAGGTTAATCGTAATTTGATTTAAGCTTTGAACATTCGTGTGGCCGCCATTACGTTTCTGTCAAGATGGCGGCGATATAAAACATGACACTGAGGTGTCCTTTGCTAGTGCTACCTTTGTACCAAATTTCGTTCAATTCGCATTCACCGTGTTCGAATTGATAGGAGGGGACAGACATTCAGAGTACACACACTCACACACACACACACACACACAGACACACAGACACACACACACACAGACTCACACACACACATACACACACACAGACAGACACACTTTTTTCGCCCTGTGTTGATCTCATAAGTCTACCTTCATTTTTTGCAAAAATCGAAAGTAGGCTAAAAATGAGATGGTGTATGTCTGTCTGTGTGTCTGTTACTCAATCACGCAGGAACCACTGGTCTGATTTAAATGAAATTTTGCATGGATGTAGCTGATTTACCAGGCTTACATATAGGCTACTTTTGATTTCGATATTTTGCACTATTTAAAAATGGCGACTATATTCATATTTCTATTTCCAATAAAAAGAGAACGCTAAGAAATAGCAAACTTTTGATGTCACTACGAGCTTAAGAATTTAATTTTCTATCCGAAGGGTCCCCATCACTTTTCGTGTATCTCCTACGGTTAGCGAGTATAACCTAAATATGTATTTTAAAACACGGTCAACGCCGAGTGATGTGAGTCTATGTTAGTCTCTACATGAACTCTATTATTTATAGAGGTAGTTTGTGGGGTCCGAAACTAGACGTGATTTTGAGTCTAATTTTATACTCTTTGTGCCGGTTATTGTATGTGAGTATTTGGATCTTTATGCTTTTTCACAATGTTACAGTATATCATCATCATACTATCATCATACTAATATATAAAAATGAGATGGTGTGTGTCTGTGTGTCTGTCTGTTACTCAATCACGCAAGAACCACTGGTCCGATTTAAATGAAATTTTGCATGGTTGCAGCTGATTTACCAGGCTTACATATAGGCTACTTTTGATTTCCATATTTTGCACTATTTAAAAAATTTATATTATATTTTATATTACCATTTCTAATAAAAAGAGAACGCTAAGAAATAGCAAACTTTTGATGGCACTACGAGCTTTAGAATTTAATTTTCTATCCGAAAGGTCCCTATAACTTTTCGTGTATCTCCAACGGTTAGCGAGTAAAACCAAAATATGTATTTTAAAACACGGTCAACGCCGAGCTATGTTCGTCCATGTTAGCCTCTACATGAACTGTTTTATTTATAGAGGTAGTTTGTGGGGTCCTAAACTAGACGTGAATTTGAGTCTAATTTTATACTCCTTGTGCGGGTTATTGTATGTGAGTATTTGGATCTTTATGCTTTTTCACAATGTTACAGTATATCATCATCATCATACTATCATCATACTAATATATAACAAGATGTTCAGTAAAGAACATATAGCCTACTTTCTCCTAAATGCATGGGTATTGTTATAACTCTTTGTCCTTTTCAAGGAGTATGATTGAATGTTGGTTGTAGTAGCTTGTTGAAATACAACGTGTTATAGGGATATTAAACATGAATATGAGGTGCCCTTTGCTAGTGCTACCTCTGTACCAAATTTCGTTCCATTCGGTTTCACCGTGTTCGAATTGATAAGGGGAATCGATTTTCACACAAAGATGGCCGCCATCCGCAAAATATTAGGCTGGTGACCTATTAGTTTGGTCAAAGGATGCTCCCTCCATAAAGGTATGTTGTTGCTAAATTTGCTAGAGATCGGATGATTAGGCTAATCGTAATTTGATTTAAGCTTTGAACATTTGTGTGGCCGCCATTACGGTTCTGTCAATATGGCGGCGATATAAATCATGACACTGAGATGCCCTTTGATAGTGCTATCTCTGTACCAAATTTCGTTCCATTCGGTTTCACCGTGTTTGAATTAATAGGGAGAATCGATTTTGACACAAAGATGGCCGCCATCCGCAAACTATTAGGTGAATGACCTATTAGATTGGTCAAAGGATGCTCCCTCCATAAAGGTATGTAGTTGCAAAATTTGGTAGAGATCGGATGATTAGGTTAATCGTAATTTGATTTAAACTTTGAACATTCGTGTGGCCGCCATTACGTTTCAGTCAAGATGGCGGCGATATAAGACATGACACTGAGGTGCCCTTTGCTAGTGCTACCTCTGTACCAAATTTCGTTCCATTCGGTTCCACCGTGTTCGAATTAATAGGGGGAATCAATTTTGACATAAAGATGGCCGCCACCCGCAAACTATTAGGCTAATAACCTATTAGATCGGTCAAAGGATGCTCCCTCCATAAAGGTATGTAGTTGCAAAATTTGGTAGAGATCGGATGATTAGGTTAATCGTAATTTGATTTAAGCTTTGAACATTCGTGTGGCCGCCATTACGTTTCTGTCAAGATGGCGGCGATATAAAACATGACACTGAGGTGTCCTTTGCTAGTGCTACCTTTGTACCAAATTTCGTTCAATTCGCATTCACCGTGTTCGAATTGATAGGGGGGACAGACATTCAGAGTACACACACTCACACACACACACACACAGACACACAGACACACACACACACACAGACTCACACACACACATACACACACACAGACAGACACACTTTTTTCGCCCTGTGTTGATCTCATAAGTCTACCTTCATTTTTTGCAAAAATCGAAAGTAGGCTAAAAATGAGATGGTGTATGTCTGTCTGTGTGTCTGTTACTCAATCACGCAAGAACCACTGGTCTGATTTAAATGAAATTTTGCATGGATGTAGCTGATTTACCAGGCTTACATATAGGCTACTTTTGATTTCGATATTTTGCACTATTTAAAAATGGCGACTATATTCATATTTCTATTTCCAATAAAAAGAGAACGCTAAGAAATAGCAAACTTTTGATGTCACTACGAGCTTTAGAATTTAATTTTCTATCCGAAGGGTCCCCATCACTTTTCGTGTATCTCCTACGGTTAGCGAGTATAACCTAAATATGTATTTTAAAACACGGTCAACGCCGAGTGATGTTAGTCTATGTTAGTCTCTACATGAACTCTATTATTTATAGAGGTAGTTTGTGGGGTCCGAAACTAGACGTGATTTTGAGTCTAATTTTATACTCTTTGTGCCGGTTATTGTATGTGAGTATTTGGATCTTTATGCTTTTTCACAATGTTACAGTATATCATCATCATACTATCATCATACTAATATATAAAAATGAGATGATGTGTGTCTGTGTGTCTGTCTGTTACTCAATCACGCAAGAACCACTGGTCCGATTTAAATGAAATTTTGCATGCTTGCAGCTGATTTACCAGGCTTACATATAGGCTACTTTTGATTTCCATATTTTGCACTATTTAAAAAATTTATATTATATTTTATATTACCATTTCTAATAAAAAGAGAACGCTAAGAAATAGCAAACTTTTGATGGCACTACGAGCTTTAGAATTTAATTTTCTATCCGAAAGGTCCTTATCACTTTTCGTGTACCTCCAACGGTTAGCGAGTAAAACCTAAATATGTATTTTAAAACACGGTCAACGCCGAGCTATGTTCGTCTATGTTAGTCTCTACATGAACTGTTTTATTTATAGAGGTAGTTTGTGGGGTCCTAAACTAGACGTGATTTTGAGTCTAATTTTATACTCTTTGTGCGGGTTATTGTATGTGAGTATTTGGATCTTTATGCTCTTTCACAATGTTAGAGTATATCATCATCATCATCATACTTTCATCATACTAATATATAAAAATGAGATGGTGTGTGTCTGTGTGTCTGTTACTCAATCACGCAAGAACCACTGGTCCGATTTAAATGAAACTTTGCATGGATGTAGCTGATTTACCAGGCTTACATATAGGCTACTTTAGATTTCGATGTTTTGCACTATTTAAAAATGGCGACTATTTTCATATTTCTATTTCCAATAAAAAGAGAACGCTAAGAAATAGCAAACTTTTGATGGCACTACGAGATATAGAATTTAATTTTCAATCCGAAAGGTCCCCATCACTTTTCGTGTATCTCCAACGGTTAGCGAGTATAACCTAAATATGTATTTTAAAACACGGTCAACGCCGAGCGATGTTAGTCTATGTTAGTCTCTACATGAAAATGAAAATCCACATCCTGCTTCCAGTCTCCGACCGGGTCAGGATATGGAGCAACAATCTCCACTCTCATTTCATTTCATCCGTCATTCATTAAATCATTGCCCCATGGGAGTGCGACAGGCTTCGGCAGCCGTTACAGTTCATATCCTTGCTGTTTGACGGGGATTTCATTCATTCCATTCCCTGACCCGGTCGGTCGACTGAAAGAAGGCTAAGGATTTTCACTTTCCTACCTCTGATTAATAATTTGGTGAGTGAAAATATATGTAGTATACACATGTAGTTGGTAGCATGGAAATAACATAATTACATTAGGAATGTGTGATTATATATATTAATGATTTAGGCCAGCAAGCACTAAAAGCCGTGCGAAGGACGGGTACTTCAGCTAGTTCAAAATAAAATTATAAATAACTCATACCATTCTTGATTGAGACGTTGCTAAGTGTACTCTAGACAACTACAGTTTTCGCGGGCGAAGCCACGACGGGGAATGCTAGTAATTGTATAAATATTATTTAAAGACCGAATAAGCATTTATTTAATAGAAAAGGGAATAATTAGGTTTAAGGACACTTATATAGAGTTCAATATTGTTAGTATAATAGCGAATGGTCATCGCTAATTTCATTTCTCGAAGCTAGGTTACTTTAAAGACATTTTATCTTAGTCCTTAAACTAGGGATCAGCAGGAGATTGCTAAGAGTTTCAATTACTCTACCGATACATTATTTTTGATTGGTTTACGTAGAGACTTTTATTATTATTATTAATAATCACGAATCCTGTTATTTTAATTGTAAATTGTTAATTTTTACGTAGTTCTGACATTTTATAGACATTTTTGAGTTATAATTTGCAGGTAATTGGGGATATATTGTGCTATAGTGGTGAGATAGGACTTGTTTACCCACACAGGCTACCCAATCCCAAGAGTGATTAAAGGGTTTCTCATTCTCCTTCTGAAATGAGTTACCAACCAACCCCGTAGTATAGTCCTATAGCACAATGATGATTCACCGTATCCCCAAGTTCTATTTGCCAGTAGTTTCTTCGTAGTTTTTCTACCCAAGCACTGCAAGTTGCTGCGATTCATCTCCATCTTCGAATTCCAGCAGCTGTCTTTCTGGATACGGGTAGAGTACAGACCAGGTGTTGTCAATAACGATATCTCTCTGGATACGAGTATAGTACAGACCAGGTGTTGTCACTAACATTATCTCCCTGGATACGGCTACAGTACAGACCAGGTGTTGTCACTAACGAAATCTCTCTGGATACGAGTATAGTACAGACCAGGTGTTGTAACTAACGATATATATCTGGATACGGGTACAGTACAGTCCAGGTGTTGTCACTAACAATATATCTCTGCATACGGGTACAGTACAGACCAGGTGTTGTCACTAACGATATCTCTCTGGATACGGGTACAGTACAGACCAGGTGTTGTCACTAACGATATCTCTCTGGTTACGGTTACAGTACAGACCAGGTGTTGTTACTAACGATATCTCTCAGGATACGGGTACAGTACAGACCAGGTGTTGTTACTAACGATATCTCTCAGGATGCGGGTGCAGTACAGTCCAGGTGTTGTCACTAACAATATCTCTCAGGATACGGGTACAGTACAGACCAGGTGTTGTCACTAACGATATGTATTGAGGCAGGATTCCAAAATTGCCGTAAGACATCAGTGGCATTCATTGATCTCAAGGCTGCATACGACACTGTTTGGAGGGAAGGTCTGATTTACAAACTACTTCGAGTAATTCCCTGCAAGAACATTACCAATCTAGTCAATAACGTGATGAGTATTAGGCAGTTTAGATATGTCATGGGTATTACAGTTAGTACACAAAGGAAATTGAATAACGGATTATCACAAGGTTCTGTCCTGGCTCCACATCTTTCAGCTTGTATATAGCTGATATGCCAAGGTCGGAATCAAGCACATTTTGATATGCAGACGACTGGGCAATAGCTACAAGAAGTTAAACCATCTGAGAACACACTAACAACAGATACGAGTGTCCTAGAGGACTACTTTTGCAAAAGGAGACTATAGCCTAGTAAGAACGAGACAGAAGTTTGTTCCTTCCACTTGAATAATCGCATGGATAACATGGATTTCAGGGTGTACTTTGATAACGTCCTTCTGCCACACAAGCGGCAACCCAATTACTTGGATGTTACTTCAGACAGAACCTTATCCTCTATACAACATCTCAAGACTGCTGCTAAGTTGAGATCACGCAACAACATGAGGCTCTAATTCTTCAACTTTTTGTTCTTATGCAATTAGGCTCATTCTATCTGTAGCTGAATATTGTGCCCCTGTGTGGTGATACAGCCCTCACATAGGGAAGATCGATATTGAAATCAACAAGACCACGCAATTGTTACCAGGTACCATTAAATTCACCCCTATTCAATGGCTTCCTGTTCTGAGCTACATTCCCCCACCCCATCCCCACAGGTGTAATATCCTGGTCAAAGCATACCACAACATACAATCAGGATCTCCCTATTCACGCTGACATACCCGCTACTTGTCTAGCCAGACTTCGCAGACAGCTACGATACTTAACAATGATAACTTTGACTTAGTCCAGCAGTGGTCTCATGATTGTAAGATTTTTGGTCCACAGGAGTGCCGAGACATGCCATCTGTCACATCATAAGTACCTGGATTTGATCTTCCTCGTCAGATATGGTCGAAACTCGACCGGATCAGAACAAATTCTGATGTTTAAGCGGACTCTTTGTTCAAGTGAAACAGGTTACAGTGTGACTGTGGAGCCGACAGACAAACAATGAAGCACTGACCAATACGAGGCTATGGTGGTAACATCCATCAGTGACTCCCGTATCAGCGGACTATATTTTAAATGTAGATGTTAAAATATGAAATTATCTGTTTTTGTTTTTCTTTCCATTAAGATGTGATATGAAGTAAGTGTGTACCACAAGACAATGCTTAAGTTACGTAACATTTAGAATTTCCTCTCCATCTGAAAAATTCGAGACTATCCTTTCAAATGTATACGGAATGCAACGCAGTTGAGTGACGTGTGTACGACACTGCAGTCAGTGAAAGATGTGGGCTTCAATGAATCAGTAAGTCAGTCGAGAGTGACACATCAGTTGCAGGATTATTTGTATGCATGATGACTAGAGACAGACGGTCATTGTGATAGTTTTGTGCAGAACGATGCCCTAGTTTTAGCTCTAATAGCGTATGTAGTAGCGATCTACCAGCTCTGCTGGTTTTGTGCAAAGTCTGCGCGACGCAGTTGACTCCATGCTGACACAAACCAGGTTGTTGTCCACGACCTTTGTTGTGCGGTTTGTGCCTCGCCTTTACATTGTACCCAGGAAACGCAGCCGCCTTTTCACGCAGCCGCAACACAGGTTTCGGTCCAGGACCTGAGCAAGCACAACCACAGTCCTCCATCAAACTTGCCAGTCACGTCACCCACGTTGGTCCCGGAATCATGAATCCACAGATGCCTCAGCCCAAGTTTTTGGACCTCTATCTACAGTATATTTTTGAACACTGGTAACTCCCTTTCCTTGCACTGACAATTTTATTTCATAAAAGCGCTGCTTTCTTTTTGGCGGTGACAAAACCAATCTTGAACTTACGAAAAAAACTTGGATTCAACAACAACAACAAAAACAATGACAAAAGTTTGTGCCCGAGGTGGGATTCGAACTACTTACCTCACCGAGATTATTCTCACGGCTCTCACATTGCACTACTTGACGATATAAAGCACTGACTACATAGGCAACACGCCCCACACTAAATCAGCGCTCCATGCTGTGAGTAGGCAGCGATACCAAGTGGTTCAATATGTACATCGCTTGGGACAATGTGTATGCAGAGGGTTCGTCATTCCCAGGATACCTGGCTTTCGTTTGTAGGTGAACTGAGAGTAAACATTCTTATAAACACTGAATGTGTGTGCAGGTGTCTTGCCACCCCCAGGTGCGCTGGTTAGGATCAGTAGGCCAATGGAGTATATACATTGGTGATGGTTAATGATAATATGGTTTACATCATGGTCATCGAGCCCCGTGCACATGTTTGATAGCCAGTGTCATTGTGCTGGCTTAACTAATGTAGTTCTTTAAATGGGGAAAAGGTTTGGGTAGGAGGCGGCCATGATCTGAATTTAGGCACAATCCCTGCATTTGCTTGGAGTAGAAATGGGGAAGCAAGGAAATATCACCATTAGGTCGGCAGGTGTAGGTAACGAAGTCATTTCTTATTAGATCTGCTACACAAGGTTCGGTTTACTGCATTACTACAGTGATTCTCTACCGTACTGAAACAGCGAGTAATTGATATAATGGCGTGAATGGTATTGTACTTTACCAAATTTATTTCCATTCATTGTCTGTGTATAGTTGATTTATTACATTCTTCTTATTCAGTGCAATTATTTATTTTACGCCTTACCTTACTTTCACTGTACATTTGCGGAAAAGGCATTAACATGTGCCAGGAATTATGATCATTATCAATAAATGGATTATGATTTGCAGGGTAATTCCCTGATTGTACATTTGTTGATTGAAATGAAAAAATGATGGAACCTGCTGTTCGGGACATCCCACACAATCTGCTAGAAATGAAGGAGTAGCGTGGTGCGACCATTACATTGTGTCATACGCAAAGCTTTGTTTCCAGACAAGAGCTCTAATGACTCGTGGTTTCATGTATATGAAACTTTTGTCTTTCGTTTCAACAAGCACTAGAATGTTTCTTTATCAGTAAATACACGTCACAAAAGGTGGTGTGCTAGTCGTTTCAACAAAGGAGTTTTGGCGCACTAATCATTTCATTAATTGAACTTAAAACATAAGCACTTTTTTTCTTTGATTGGCAACGCTACGCATGGCGGTACACCTAGTAAGTCATAACATTCATACTGGTTACCATATACATGCTTCAATACTACCAACAGCTAAAACCCTGAATGAGAATAGGTACTTATGGGGCTGCCAAATAAAAAGTGAATATCAATCTCCACTTAAGACAGACAAATACAAAAACGTTCAACGATTAAAATAAGAGAATAACTCATTTTGCCAACATAACTTCTTCACATATTTAGTTTTCATACATTAAAAAACAACACTTTTCCTTACTATGTTGTCCACTTACTCATTTATATGATTTCCACTTGCATCACTCTCTTCATCATGGGTCTCTCCTATTATATCCTAGCGACAAGAATGAATCATTAATTTATTTGCTCTCATATTACGCTTCTACACAATCAATAACAATGTAACTTTACAGCACAGCTCAACTTAGAGTAAGGACATATCAGCTGTACAACTGACTGAAATTACTTTCTTATTCTCAATCATATCTTACTGCATTATGCAAGTCTCATCTAAATCTGAAACTTATCAAAGATATCCCTCCTTTGTATGTCAAGTCAATCAGAATTCGACAGATCGTTAGAAGATTTGAGCAGAAACAAATTAATAGGCATAGATGATACACCGTCTCCCACAAATCCAACCCCTCGTCCTCGTCGTGGGAGATGGGCAACGTAATGAAGTAGGGGATTGCCTGTAGGGGTGAAGTACAGTGGGGACTTTGTGTGCCTCAAGACCGCTACGGTAGCTGTGAAGGCCCTACAGGAACCCTGAAGAAATTACGGCTAACGGGGCTCTGGTGAAACAACTGCTTCCTTGTAGTTTGGAGTTGGTTCTTCAAAGGCTAAGAGAAGAAACCCTGACAGAAAATCAGCCTGGTGCCTCAGGCTTAAGGTGGCAGCCCCGCCAAGGCACTCGGAGGCAGTGGGTTAATCACTCGCTCCTCTTAAATAAACTGATTACGGAAACTGAAGCGAAATTACAAAACCGGACGGATAACCTGATGACGACTTTTGGCATGAAGAGGACTACGAAAATCGGTTTCTGAAATGTGAGGACCTTGATGGAGAAAACCAGACTGAAACAAGTGACACGGGAGATGAAGAACTATGGGCTGGATATCCTAGGATTGAGTGAAGTGAGGTGGCCAGGATTTGGTGAAATACAGACAACAGATGGAATTACATTTCTCTATTCTGGGGGCGATGATGAAGAACACAGGGATGGAGTGGGGTTGCTGCTCAACAGAATTGCAAAGAGAAGCCTTATGGAGTGGTAGCCAATTTCTAGTAGGTTCATGTTTGCTAGGTTCAAGACAAAGATCAGGAATGTGATCATCATCCAATGCTATGCGCCTACAGAACAATCGGAGCCAGAGAAGAAGGAAGAATTCTTCCAAATGCTGCGAGATGTCACAAGACAAACAAGTAAGAAGGACATTCTCATTGTTATGGGAGACTTCAACGCGAAGGTGGGCTCAAACAATGAGGGGTTGGAGCAGATCATGGGTAAACATGGCCTTGGTGACATGAATGACAATGGGGAGAAATTTACGGCATATTGCGCCAGTCAGGATTTGGTGATGGGTGGCAAGGTATTTCCTCATAGGCGGTCCCAAAAGGTCACCTGGGTGTCTCCTGATCAAGTCACAGAAAATCAAATTGATCATATCGCGGTGAGCAGGAGGTTCAGAAGAAGCTTGGAAGATGTTAGGAACAAGAGAGGAGCGGACGTTGGTAGTGACCATCATCTTGTGGTTGCCAACTTCCGCATGAAGATCGTCGCAGTCCGCCGAAAGTTTAACACTCGGCACATCAAGTTTGATGTGGAAAAGCTTAAGAACCAGCAGAGATTGGACCAATTTAAACTGGAGCTCAGAAATAAATTCCAGGTGTTGGACTCCGAGACAGGGAAGGACGTGGAGACTGTTTGGAGCGAGGTAAAGAATATCTTCGTGGAAACCAGTGAGATGCAACTCGGGTACAAGAACTACCTGTGGAAAGAATGGATATCCGATCAGACCTGGGACAAGATAAATTATAGGAAGGAGATTAAGGCCAAGCTCAACACCTGCAAGACTAGGCAGCAGAAGGCTCTCACACAAGGAAAGTATTCAACAGCAAACAGGGAGGTAAAGAGGAGTGTACGGAAGGATCATAGGAGGTGGATTGATGAGCAGGCGGAGAAAGCAGAAGAAGCGGCAAGAAGGGGGAACGTTAAGGAGCTCTATGGCATCACAAAGATGCTTTCGAAGAAAGGTTTTAATAAAACTAGGCCTGTGAAGAGCAAGACGGGCGAGATCCTCACGACGTGTGAACAGCAGCTGACAAGATGGAGAGAACACTTTGCGGAGGTTCTTAATAGGGATAGAGGACCAGAATGTAAGCAGCGAAGAGAAGATGAAGAGGAAGCAGAAAGTGACCCAAGCATCAGCCTCGACTCCCCAACTCGGGGCGAAATACGGACAGCGTTGAAGCAGATGAAGTGCGGGAAGGCACCAGGTTTGAATAATATCCCAGCGGAAGTACTGAAAGCAGACCTGGATATTACGATCGATCTGCTGCACCCGCTGTTTGAGAAGATCTGGAAGGAGGAGAAAATACTAACCGACTGGAAGAAAGGGTTGATAGTCAAGTTGCCGAAGAAAGGGCACACCACAAACTGTAACAACTGGAGGGGTATCACCTTGCTGTCCATTCCAAGCAAAGTGCTGGCGAGAGTCATCCTGAATCGTATAAAAGACTGCGTAGAAAAAAGGCTTCGTAAGGAACAGGCTGGATTTCGACAACATCGCAGCTGTGTGGATCTCATCAACACCCTCCGAATCATCCTGGAGCAGAGTGTGGAGTGGCGGAATACCCTTTACCTCACATTTGTTGGCTTCGAGAAAGCCTTCGACTCCGTAAATCAAAGAATCATGTGGAAGACCCTCGAGGAATATAAAATTCCAACAAAGATCATCAGAATCATGGAAGAGATGTACGAAGGGTATGAGTGCCAGGTTCTTCACGAAGGCAAATTAACAGAAAAGATAACGGTCATTTCCGGAGTGAGACAGGGGTGTGTCCTTTCCCCCACTCTGTTCCTGTTGGTCCTGGATAGTGTGATGAAGAAGGTAATGGGAGGACGGAAGAGGGGTATTCAATGGGGTATAAATGACAGGCTTGAAGATCTGGATTTCGCAGACGACATTCGTCTTATGGCACAACGGTACCGAGACATAGGAGATAAGCTGGGGAGGTTGCAGAGAGAAGCAGAACGTGCAGGACTGATGATCAACACCAACAAGACCAAAGAGATGAGGATAAATTCTGATATCACGACTAGCTTGACAGTCAACGGAAAGGAAATTGAGCGAGTTGAGTCCTTCCTCTATCTTGGAAGTATAGTCACAAATAATGGGGGAGCAAAGGAAGATGTTCGAAGCCGTATCAGGAAGGCAAATGGTGCCTTTGTCCAGCTCTACCCCATCTGGAGAAATAGAAACATTTCCAGGAAGACCAAGCTCCGCCTTTTCAATAGCAACGTAAAGTCGATTCTTCTCTACGGCTGTGAAACATGGAAAGTCACAAAACCGATCAACAATCAGCTACAGGTGTTCATTAACAGATGTCTGCGTCGCATCATGAATGTGAGGTGGTCAGAGATAATCTCAAATGAAGATATTTGGACTATCACCAGGCAACAACCGATTAGCATCCAGATCAAGGAGAGAAAATGGCGCTGGATTGGTCACATACTAAGGAAGCAGGACGGAGCTATTGAGAGGGCGGCGCTAGACTGGAATCCTCAAGGCACCAGGAAGCGAGGTCGACCTAAGAGGACCTGGAAGAGGACGATCGAAAATGAAATTGCAGAGGTGGACAAGAACTGGAGTCAAGTGAAGAGAATGGCCAGGAACCGTACTGCGTGGAGAAATTTCGCCAAGGCCCTATGCTCCGGAGGGAGCGGCAGGAATTAAGTAAGTAAGTAAGTAAGTAGATGATACACCGATTGAATTGCCAAGTAGCATAGGTGATGAAGGTCTGATCAGGTTTATTTCACTTGGTGTGTAGGATTTATGATACTTCTGATTTCAAGAAGATTGTTATCATCCCTATACCTAAGAAAACAGGAACTGACATAATGAAGATTACCATACAATCAGCTTTTATCACTCATGCTCCAGAGATCCTGACTAGAATAATGTACAAGGGGATGGAAGTACAGATAGAAACAGAGTTTGGCTTCAGGAGAAACGTAGGAACACGAGAAGCTGTTCTAAGTCTTCCGCAGTTTTTAGGAGGAAGAATAAGTAAAGATAAGATAACGTTCATCGCATTTGTAGACATAGAAAAGGCATTTGACAACGTTGATTGAAGCATGTTGTTTGATATATTGAAAAAGATTGTACTAAAGTGCAGGGATAGGATGGTGCTATACAATCTATACCGAAACCAGACATCAGTTATTCAATCCGGAGGACATAAGAGAGAAACTGATATTCAGAAAGGTGTAAGACAAGGCCGCAACATATCACCCTTACTTTTGAATGTACATTGAACAAGCAATGAAGGAAATTAGTGAAAAATTTAAAGTAGGTCAAGAGGTTTAAAGACAAATAATTTCAACTCTGAGATTTGCTCATGACATCATATTAGCCGTTACACCAGAGGATTTGATTGAGCTTTTAAATGGTATGCATTCTGTATTGTGGAAAGGATTCATGATAAAATGAATAAATTGATAACAAAAATATTGGAATGCACCTGAAAGAAATCAGAAACCCCAATGGACGTCGAATAGGCAGGTGAAAAGCTAAAGAAAGTTGGAGACTTCTGTTACTTAAGCAAAATAACCAGTGATGGATGAAACAAAGAGGGTACAAATAGTAGGTTGGCTCAGGCTAAGAATGCATTTTTAGAATAGAAGAATCTGTTGACATCAAATATAGATTTGCCTAATAAGACGAGTAGGAGAAGAGAGATGTTTCTCGCAACTGCTAATGAAGAGAAGAGAGAGGCTGGTGGGACACATACTAAGACACCAAAGAATAGCAAAGTTAGTTATGGAAGGTAGGGTCGAGGACATGAACGGTAGGGATAGACCAAAGTTAGAATACGACAAACAGATTGCCTAGGATGTAGGGTGTGGTAGCTATGCAGAGATGAAACGCAAACAACAACAAATTCAAGTGTGAGAGAAAGTGTGTAGATGAGTACTTTAAAGGAAGCAATAGGCTTAAGGGTTGAAATAATTATTTTTGAATTTTCTAGCAGAAAGACTATAAAAGCCTTTTCTCTTGCTAGCTCATCATTTTGTCCATTTCAGTCACAGCACATAATACATGCACATGTCACTTCGACTTGGTCCTCAATACTTTTAGCTGCTCTGCTTTTAAGAATGAATGCATACATCACTCATGTATGCCATATAAGCAATATTCACAATAACATTTCACCAAAACACTGAAACATTTTTGACTGGGGCAGATAATAATAAATAATAACCCCGGGCACTACAGCCCGTGAAGAGCCTGGGCCTACCAAATGACCGCTGCCCAGCCAATTGGCCTGCAGATAATGGGGTGACCCTTGATCAGCGCATCGGGTCCCCTCGGCCGTTAATCTTGGTTTTGGTGATCGGGGCACTGCCTCACCGTCAGACAGCTACTCATTTGCGACTGGGCCAGATACATATTCAAAAATCTCTCAGTAATCCAATTACAGTAAGCGCCTCTAGAAAGAGTGATTTGTAGTCTATTTAACATACATTATACCACTACATAATGCTTCTAAGAGCAAGCGGTAGACCTATTGAATTCTCATCATATATCAACAGCAGTTATTGGAGTTGCGGTATTACAGGGCAAGGAAAAAGGAATAATTTTCTAAAAATAATAATAATATTAACCTTCCCGTTTGGCTTGGCTGCCAAGAAAGGTGAAATATAATGCGACAAGCCAACATGTATAATCGGATCGTTTGGAGTAAATTCTTCATAGAAAAATACTAAGCTCACAACAGGAAACTAATACAACGTGACTGTGCAAAGGATATGCTGGCTTCATATAATGTACCCTCCACCTATGAGCATTAAGATATGTCATCCTTTGCCTAAGTGAATAGAACAACGGCATACACAGAGGGAGGTCATGGGTTTGAGCCAAGCACAAGTCGGACAATACAATGCTTTATCATCAATCTGGACGTCTTCTATTTTCCGTACTTTCCACAACCTAATAGCAAATAGGTTCCATTTGTCATCACTACGGTCTGAATACACAATTCTGGAATCCCTAAATAGCGTTGGTGAGAAGAAGATCGCTGGTCATGTCCCTTATAAGATGCAACAAGTAGTAACCCAATGAGGTACTTACATCTTCCAAATCTCCACCACTCGCGTAAGATGGAGTTTCTGTTTGGATGCATGGAACAAACTCTGGTATGGAGAGTTCTTCTGTCTTAGTATCCTCAATGAGATCACTGTCATCCTGCAGAGAAATTACTTGTTTAATAAACACATTCTTTTGCATAGGGGGAATTAAATCTTAAACAGGTTTCCATTACTTTCAATTCCTTCCAAAAATTACGACATACAGAACTAAATCTAGATAAGAAATTTGGTACAGAATGGTAGTTCTGATTTCAGAGTTAACATCCCAGACTAGGGTAACGTCATCTTCTGATCTCAATATATATTTATTGTCTCCGTTCACTTCTTTATAAACCGCACCAAGATCTGAATTCTATGTCAGACCACAAGACAACACCGAGTCAATCTCCACATTGTAAGCCGAGTAAAACTATGAAGACAGGGCACGAAAACGTTACTTATGAAGGTTGTGAAGGAATCGAGCAAACCGTGGAATTCATCGGAAAAACGTGATCAAAATTAATAGTATAAAGATTGAAGAAACAGACAATACAATAAATTGAGTTAGACATTTACCATACAATGTATGGAAATACTTTGTACAAACCGGACGATTATAGGATTACGCTGATTGGCTAAAGAACGGAGAAGCCAGAAATGCTCCACTACGCTCAAAACTGAATTTGTCGAACGCCTGAGTGAAGCATACAGAGATTCGAGCATCGAACTCCAGAGTAATCTTCAGTGTATAGAATTGAATATATGTTGTGAAATATAGTGCAGATTATTTTTTATTGGGTGTAGTAAAAATGTGAATTTATTGAATTTTGCGAACTGTGGAATTTTCGCGGTTTGAGCACTATTGATTTTAACCGGTATGTTCTACACCGACACGAAAGAGCTTAAATATTGTTCATAATGATTTGTTGCACTGGGTAAATTAATTGTAAGAGGCTTTAAAAGTACAATTACTCCGATAAAATCAGGTATAAGTAACGGTGATTTAAGCGTGAAGTTGAGCACGTATTTGAAGTGCACGAGAGAGATTACTTACGGTACTAAATTACTAGAATCTGTGCTAAATCCTAAAGCAGTGCAATTATATACTACAATTGAAACAGGTGAAGAATTCCTAAGAAATTTCACACCATAGAGGAGATTATTCCAACCAACATTATGAGCAACTGAATTCAACATTAGAGGAAGAGAGAAGGAGATTTCCAGAAATTCTCGCAAATCCTATTCAAGCCTGGGAGGTGAGTTAAACCAAAATAAGAAGAACTGGCTTCAGATGGAAATGCGGAATTGAGACGTAACAGACATCAAGTATAATCCAGGAGGCGGTGCTCCAGTGACCGTGAAAACTTGTTTTAGGTGCAGGTGTAGAGAGTTTAGTATTTAGACTACGTTAATTTACCTACGTTTATTCTAAAAGTAAACAAGTATTTACGTGGCTATTGGATCTAAAGTGGCTTTGTTATACTACTACCAATTAACTTAAAATAATTACATTTTCCCCCCAATAAAGTGTAGGCTAGGGATCTTTGATAAATAGATTACTTGAAGACACGTTTTTATCTGAAATGGTTGGTGATTTGCAGTACATTAGAACTTTCCTTTCCATCAATTAACGTGTATTTTGAGCTAACTCCACCCAATTCTTACCTGATGCCCACGAGTAACATTCTCATGCTTTGAATAGCTCAGGTCTATGTCTGTGGTTGTATGTGTTTGTTTGAGATGGGATTTCATGAGGGTTGATTATGGCCTTCGACACTGTGGTATCTCGAAGATATACGGGCACAATATTAATAATTCACATATTACAATATATCTATAAGGCTGAATGAAAATGGAAATAGAGGCATAATTTTATGGTCAATAGGAATGTATACAAAATCAGCACATTGGAGGAAAAAGAAAAAGACGACCCTTGCCTTGATGCAGCTCAGAGAATGCACCGAAATTAATATATTGCGCAAGATTACGAAGGCAACTTTGAACAAGTAGAAATAATTAGCCGTTTTCATATATCCACTCATCTTTTCCATTGAAAGCCCTCCTGACCAGAATAAAAATTCATGTCATGTACTAAATAGCCTTTTGTACACAACCAGTCACCACCAATACCTTCAATTTGAGAAATAATGTGCTGTATATTGTGCCCGTTTACACCTAAGTCCAGACGACCACATATGTATTTTCACCTAAAATCAGTCAGCACGAGAATCTAAAGTGAGTACAATAACACAAACAAATGCTTTACTGATTATCGGCTCGATGCAACAATAAGGATAGAAGGAGATTTTCTGATAATAACACAATCCATAAAATTATCTCATGTTATTTAAAATGTTAAACAGTTAAATGAAGAAATGCTAAAAAATAGCATAACGGATGCATGACGAATCATACATTATACTGTATACACAAATTTACAGATTCACCAACACATTAACACTAGGCATTTGAAACGAAAGTCAAATTAATAGTCCTGTTGACTTCGTTCAAAAGAATTATTTACAATCGTTAGGTTTGTCAGTGCAAATTCAGTTATCCATCCTGATTGCTAACTTCAAGTATTCACACGTTGAAATGAAATATTATCACTCGATGAAAAAAATATCACTGTTTTGTTTGTCTTTCAAATAGTAGCAGAAAATTAACTAACACTTTTTCCAGGAATCAATATCTCAAAATTTGTTCAAATATAAAGTTACAACAATGAAAATAACACAATATTAATTGCATGGACATTCGAGCATGGATTCGAAGAACTTCGATAAACAGAAAAAATATTTATTGTATCATCTGTTCTCGATCTAACATTAATACTCTGAGTTCTTGACTCAATTAGCAATATTATTATTAACAAAATATCAACTCTTTAAATCTGGATTTAACCATTCAATTATTTAAATATCAATTGGAAATATTATTTAGAAATATCATCACAAAATTAATATTAGTTGTTGCTATTATCAAAATTACAATTCTTTTGACAGAATGTCAAAAATGTTAATCATCAAATTAATTTGCAGAATGTTTATATTCTTAACAGGATCACAAATATCCTCTAAATTGTAGTGATTGTTTAGGAAATAACAGTTTTAATTTATTTACAGCATCGGCCCATTCGATTTAAATGTGTCAAAAATCACATTATCATAATTAGCATCTAGACAACGGTAAAGTCTTCTCATAATGAAATAACAAAATTCCCGGCTAACAATTACTAGGAAATATTTACAGAACACGTGGGCAAACTGAGGATTGACAATAAAGGTTCCATAATATAACTCTCAGTTATGAATTCGACGAAAGTGTGGCTTACAACAATAATTCAACACCCAACATTATTTCAAAGTCATCCAACCTACAATATGGTTGGTGCTCCATTATAACACAACCTCTTTCTTGCGACTTAAAATGCAAAATCAGAATGGCATATTCAACTATTTCCACACACACAAAACATTTCTTCCCAAATTATACATAATAATCAAGCCTTTGCTTGTAACTCAAACTGGAAGATTCGTAAGCTAGTAAGCTCCTAAATGAGTTTACAGTAATTGTCCTATACGTTTAAACATTAATTATGCCACACCGTGTATATTTCTAGCCAAACGTTCTATCACAAGACGTTGCTCAAAATGATACTATATTTATACAAACTCTAGTAAAACCCTAATTTATACATGCTATTTGCTTCCCGTATCATTATTTTCCGTGTCTTTCAAAAGATTTAACTGCATAACGCAAGTGTAAAATATTCCAATAGAATTATTCTGTTAGTTGAATGTGGGCATGCGTTAACCACTAGCCTTCGGAAAAACAAGTCTCCGATCTAGCAAACTGTTTTAAATATCAACTTTATAAATCACACTACATGATATGATTATTAGAAATATAAATCATAATTATTATTATTATCTGTGAAAAATATAGAAAATGATTATTATTATTATTATTATTATTATTATATCAGCATTATTATTATTATTCCACAAATGGTATTAACGTTGCTAAACTGATCGGGAAATATCATCGTCGACTTCTTAAATATGGATAAAAATCCATCCCTCAACTTAAATTTATTATTAAACTTACAGTTACGACGGCTGATGACCGCGATTAGAAAAATAATTTCAAAATCAAATAAATGCTCGTTTTGCTCGTCCATTTATCCAAATCATTGACTTCTCATGTCTGAGTGTAAAAACTGCTCAGATCAAGACTTCCACATGCCTTGAAAAAATATTTGCAACAGAAAAATATCGAAGAAAAAAAATTTAGGCAAGACTGTAGAAAAATTAGAAATTCCAGCTAACTACGCATAAGAATAATGCAAAATGTAGCTTACATTCTTGTAGATCTTGATGTTAATAATCTGGTCTGAACCAGACTATTTCAGTCTTCTGTCCCCATTTGGACACGTACTTATAATCTCGTATCGGCATTAAATACCCGCAAAATATCTAACCAGACATAGCGGTATTCATACTCGTTGCCTGAATATCTTGATGAAAAATGTCTATAATATGAGCTGCTTCAACAGCTGAAGTAATCTTCTTGATAGGGGTAAGATCGAAATGATCCATGATGCAAAAATACCAGTAATAACGAGACCCAACTGTGATGCATTCAGTACTATCAATAATCTGACAATCTTATTCAGCACCGGTCCAAGTTTTGATATTCAACTCCCTGGGCAGAGATTCTCACTCTCCAGGCAATGCTAAGCATGCTGGTTTCCCTATGTCGGCTAAATGAACTGAACCGTGCAAGACTGGAATGTGAACAGTACTGACTTATATTGGTTGGTAAAATAGTTATCAAGACAAAAGTTTGTTCTGGTCATTGGATGAAAATAATCCAAGTTTAAATCTTAGTGGACAGTGGAAAGAAAAATATAGACTATGTCTACCATATGTCCGTGTAGCAGAAATAGTTACCAATGTTCTGCCACAAAGTCTATCACCTCTGTGATAACTTACGATGAATTCTGAGTTCACTAAAACTTCCAACACTTTTCAAAGTACAGTAACCATGTACTGTCGTAAAATTTCACTAAGTCCCAGCAACTGCGTGCTAGTAAAAACGTAAAGTATTGCAACCATGTGTTCGAAGATAATTCTGAAGTATAAGGATGTTCGGAGCGACGTGATGTGTCTAGCGACAGGGCGCTTACGAAGAAGTGACTGTGACTGACTGTCGGCTGCCAGCTCTTATATACCGAGCACACGGACTCATCTACGTCATTGTGTGACATCTGCTAAAACTAAAACATCTCATATCGCAGGTTCCGCTCGAACAATTTTCTTGAAACATAGCACGTTCTTCTTCCCTTGTCCGTGCCAGTATTTTGGTGTTAGTCTCATGTTTCTACTCCATCGAAAAATATTTTATACAAATATAGCCTCGACTCTGATAACCTTGCTACGTCACTTAGCGATCTCTTGGCTGCATAAAGCTTCGAAATGCTTCTTAGAAGGTTCAGCGCGCGCTATTCAAATCCTCAGCTCTGGACTTAGCATCTGGGCCTGTGCTCTCAAATCTGGGCAACTGGATTTGGGCACAATATATTACTTTCAGTATAGGTGATTAAGACTCATCTAATGACATGGCATGTTTCTGTCATAGAAAGTCATTTTCAGAAAGTCTATTACACGTGCCCTATGATTTACGAAAAGTAAGCCACGTAATTTAATGTCATTGGATAATGGTTTTATAATAGCCCATCAATCTCGTCCATGACAATACTGTAACTTCTACATAAATACATTATATATACTTCACAACAGGCAACTAATACAACGCGTTTAGCTTCATATAATGTACCCTTCACCTATGGCAATTAAGACATCATCCATTACATCAGTGAATAGACCAGCGGCATATCAAGAGCGAGGTCATTGGTTTGAGTCCAGCAGTAGTCAGAAAATATAATGCTTTACCATCCATCTACAGTAGACATCCTGTACTTTCCGTACCTTACACAACCTAACACCAGACAGCTTTCATTCGTCATCTTTACGGTCTGAATACACAATTAGGTAATCCCCAAATAGCATTGGTGAGAGGAAGATGGCGATCAAGGCATGTCCTTTATAAGATGCAACAAGTAGAAATCCAATAACTTTCTTACCTCTTGGAAATCTCCACCACTCGCTATAGATGAAGTTTCTGTTTTGATGCATGGAACAAACTCCGGTATGGAGAAATCTTCTACCGTTATATCCTCAGTGAGATCAGCATCATCCTGCAGAGAAATTACTTGATTCATAAACATGTTCCTATGCATAGGTGGAATTAAATCTTACTCAGGTTTCCATTGATTTTAATACCTTCCAGACATAATGCGGCATACAAGACCTACAGTAGATCATCAATTTTGAACAGAAGGTTAGTTCTGTTTCAGAGTTTTCATCACATACTTGGGTAACTTCATCTGAAGATATCCATACCTTCATTTATTGTCCCCGTTGACTTGCTCGTGAACCGCGCCAAGATCTGAATTTCATGCCAGATCACGTGACAACACTGAGTCATTCTCCGAGGTTGTGAGCTGAGTACAATTATGAAGACACGTCACGGAAAAAGATACTTGTGAATGCTGAAAATGGACGAGCGAGCCGTGTTATTCATCGGAAGTACGATATCAAAATTAATATTATAAATATTGAAGAAACGGACAATACAATACATTGAGCTTGACATTCACCGTACATTGTATGGAAATACTTCATTGAAAATGGGAGAAGGAAAAAGCAGAGTGCCTACAGAACGGAGAAGCCCAAAATGCTACTCGACGCATAAAACTGAACTTGTCGAACGTCAGAGAGGGTGGATACGAGCATCGAACCCCATGGTAAACTATGATAATTGAGTACTAATGCATATATTTCTTATTGAGTGTGGAATACGCAAAAAATACGCGATCGCTGATTTAATACAAATATTTGGGTATTTATGGAATCTTGCGAACATATTTATTCATTTATTTCGAGTCATAAGCATAGCAAAAGAAACATAGAAAACAAACCAAAGGTTGATAAGATATAATACAATGTAACACAAATCTTAAATGACAAACTAAACAGTATCAGCCTAAAATTTTGCAACAGTTACAGCGTTGTCTGAAGCATCAACAAGCTCTTGTGTGGAACATGATGTAGGACATTTAGGACAGTTAATTAAGTGTTTAGTTGTCTGTTCCTCCCCGCAGTCACACAAGGTGGAAGATTCCTTCAAAAAGCCCCATTTTTACAGGTTGTCAGTTCGTCCAACGCCACTCCTGAGCCGATTTAAGGAATTCCACATTCTACAGACCTGATTTCCATCAGGAGGGAGGTTCTCAGAAGGAGACATCCAATCATTACAATCAGATCTTGCTGCCCACTGAGATAATCCGGCTGCTCCTGGCTGACCGGTCATTCATTCATTTCCGTGTCCGGTCAACATTTCCAAAAAATTGCAGCTGCGATGGCCTTGTTACTTCCTCTAAAAACATCTTCCATTGTGCATGGGTTCTCCAGGAGGGGGCAGGTAAGTAGGTGAGTTGGGTCTTGTTCAGCTCCACATTCACAAGAGGTGTCTGCGTCTGCTGGAAGAATCCCCCATTTTTGCAGGTTGGTCTTGCATCGAGGGACACCCACTCTTAAGCGGTTGAGGGACCTCCACACAGGATAAGGTAAGTCGGCGCCATGAGCCAGTTCTTCCTTTGGTGTCATGTCTGTGAGCAGTGAGCTCCTCCATCTGTTAAGACGAGTTGTCTCTGGTGTTCTCTCCAGCGGCGTAGTCCTAGCAAGGAAACTCTTGCGGGATCTGAGGCGAGACCTTGCTGCCTGGTGACCATATAGTGGATGTCGATGGTCATTCTCCTGCTTTGCTCTCTCGGCGTCCGCAGCAGTGGCCCTCCGGATGTTGGGTGGGGCTATTCCAACAATAGGGTATAGTTTGTGCACTGGTGTTGGTTTCAGGCATCCCGAGATTATCCTTGCAGTGTCGTTGACAGCAGTATCAACCTGCTTAGCATGTGCTGAAGCGTTCCACACAGGAGCGGCATACTCAGCGGCTGACACACACAGTGCAAGTCCGGAAGTCCTCAGGATGTGCGGGCAGGCTCCCCAGGTGCTGCCGATTAGCTTCTAGAGTATGCCATTGCGAGCACAGACCTTCTGTTTCGTGTTCAGACATTGCTGTCTGTAGGTTAGAGCACGGCCTAGTGTGACACCTAGGTAAACTGGTGTTGGGCAATGTTTCTGTCGCTCACCTCGCCATGTGATGTCCAGCTGTCGTCGTGCTTCCCTGTTTCGTAGATGGAACGCACACACTTGTGTCTTATTATGGTTTGGCTTCAGATAGTTGGCATCATATTATTTGGAGAGTTCGTCCATCGCTAAAGTCAGCTTTCCTTCCACTTCTTCAAAGGATGAGCCCTGAGCAGCCACTGCTGTGTCGTCGGCATAGATGAAGAGCCTAGTACTTGCTGGAATTGACTGATCATTTGTGTAGATATTGTACAGCTCTGGAACCAGCACGCTACCCTGAGGGAGACCGTTCTTCTGGGTTCGCCATCTACTCCTTTTCCCCTGTAGCGAGACTTGGAATCTTCTGTTCTGAAGGAAGATGCTGATTAGGGATGTCAGTTAGTGGTCCTTGGTAAGGTCATGCACTTTCTTTGACAGCTTCCTTTGATTCACAGTGTCGTATGCAGCTGTTAGGTCAACGAAGGCGACTCCCGTTATCTGACCGCGCTCAAAACCATCCTCGATGTGTTGGGTGAGATTCAAGATCTGGCTACAACATGATTTGCCACCACGAAAACCTGCTTGTTGTGGAATGAACTTCTCTTCGAGGATAATACTGATTCGGTTAAGTACCAGGCGTTCCAGTATCTTGAAGGTATGGCATAACAGGGATTCAGGTCGAAAATTTTTTGGGTCGTTTGGTTCTTTCCCAGGCTTGAGTAGTGCAATGACTCGAGATTTCCTCCACATTTTAGGGATATGTAGCTTGGCAACACATGTGTTCATTAGGCTTAGTAACCACTCCAATGTTTTACGGCCAAATTTCTTTATCTGTTCTACTCGTAGGTCAGCGACACCAGCAGCCTTGTACATCTTCAAGCTGGAGATGACAGCTTCAAGTTCAACCATCGAGAAGGGATCTCGAGGAAAGTGATTCTCTGCTTCCAAATCACGATGAAGAGCTCCTGTGGTAACCCTCCCTTTTGTTTTACCATTCAGCAGGAGCTAGGTCGCCATTTGATCAGGTGTCACTCCAGTGAAGTTCTTCTGTGGTTTTACAGGGTCGCCGCTAAGGTTTTTAAGCAATTTCCAGGCCTGTCTACTATTCAGCTTCATGTCGAGGTTCTCTACCAGGTTGCTCCACTTGGACATTCGAGTTGCTGTGATGGTTTGCAATAGTGTTTCTCCAGCTTGGCTAGTTTCTTCAGCAAATGGATCCTCTTCATAGAGGGCCTGACACTCTTCTAGCAGCTGTTTGTCATCACCGGACATGCCTGGAACGTATTGAGTTCTACATCCCCTCGGAATAGTTTTCCTTGAAACGTGTTGGACGCATTCAACAGAGGTGTCGTACATTTCAGGTTGTGGAGGAATGTTTATTATCTCCGAGACAAGCTCTTCGCTGAACTTCGTCCAGTCAGCCTTCTTGAAGTTAAACCTCCTCTTGAATGGTACCTCTTCAGGCATCACCACGGAATTCACGGTGAAGATGACAGGCGTATGTTGAGTACGAGGAATAGGGTCACCCATAGTCTTCACACATTGCCGAGATACTTTTGAGGACACAAAGATATTGTCTGGATTGTACCCTCTTTTCCACCTGCCACTGTTGAAGGAAGAAGGGAGCTTTGGGTCGTGGATCAGATGCAAGTTATGAGCCTCAGTCCATATTTCTAGACTTGTTCCATTTGCATCAGAATCTGGTATCCCTAGGCTGTGCTTCTACAGTTGAAATCGCCAATGACAACGTTTACGTCCTGGAGGTTGAAGTAGGCTGGTGTTCCAAAGCTCAGCCTCAGCTTTGGCTGACCGGTGAGGGAAGTCGTAGTTCTCATGAAGCTCTTCCTAGATTTGAGCCTACTAAGTGGTGGCTGGTAACCATGTAACAGATGATCAGTGTTATGTTCTGATTCATGTCTCTCAAGATTGGCTGAAACTTCACGCCTTACATCTGGAGGAGCAATCCCCGCTAGCTTGAGGAGTTTAAAAATAGGTGTAACGTTGAGACATCCCGTTACTATCCTGCAGATTTCATTTAGAGCCACATCAACTTGCTATGCAAGAGATGATTTACACCACAAAGGGCATGCATATTCAGCTGCAGGATAACACAAAGCCAAGGCTGATGCTCTTAATAAATTGGGATCTGCACCCCATATACTGCCAGGAAGCTTCCACAAGAAGTTGTAACGAGCAGCAACTTCATGCTTGGTGTAAGTGCAGTGTTTAATGTAGGTCAACGGTCGATCTAAGGTAACTGTCGAGTGAAAGGTCAATGTGCGATAGTTTGAGAACATGTCATGAAACTGGAAAGTGCTACACCGACAAGAAAGGGCTCAAATATTGTTCAGAATCATTTGCTGTAGTCCGTAAATTAATTGTAGGACGCTTTGAATACATGATCACTCAAATAATATCGGATACAAGAGACAGAGAATAAAACATGAAGTTGGGCACGTGAGAGAAGTGACCTAGAGAGATTATTCTAAGAGCTGCAATGCTACAATATGTAATAAATCAGAAAGCAGAGCATTTATTTACTACACGTGTATACGATGTGATGCAATTATAATGAAATTTCACACCATAGAGAAGACGATTCGAACCAACACCATGAGTCACTCAATTCAACATGAGGAGGTCATTATGGCAAATCCAATTCAAGCCAGGAAGGTGAGTTCATCCAAAATGCGAAGGACCGGCTTTTGGATATGGAAATGCTGATTTTAGATATAACAGATGTTGAGTATAATACAGGAGGCGGTGCTCCAGTAACCGTAAAAGCTTGTTTGAGGTGCGGGTGTTAAGAGTTTCTATTTATACTGGTTGAAATGCAACCTTGTAATGCTAGACCTACTTCTGTGGGTGAAATGGTTTGTAAATATCTCTTCCTTATTGTGAACACTATTTAGGTTAATTTAAGTTTCTTATTTAATGAAACATGTATTGTAGTGGCAGTTATTTGGTGCTCGAGGTACTTTCAATCCTCATAATTAACCTAAAATAAATAAATGTATCCCTAATAAAGTTTTGTCTAGGGATCATACGGGGATACATTATTTAGGACACGTTTTTTATCTGAAAAGGTTGGTACTGCACCCGAATGTCGCATAGCCACCACCTATATCCGCTGAGATGGAAAAGGATCGTAAGGATGTCGATACCCAACCAGATAAACCAACACTACCCTACTAGGTGAATGACTAGGAAACCCTCGACGCATACCGGTCATGCAAAAACGCTATCAATTAGATACACATTTACTAGAAATTAAAGGTCCATAACAAGATGGTAGGACGAGAATCTCGGATCTCGAGCGTGAACGGTGAAGTTGAGACTAAGTGAGTTCTAGTAATTAACCGTTAGGATTATCGCACGTCGATTGCGAAATGAAAAGATGATCACTTTCTATAAAAATGAGCAGGCAAACAAAAATAGTGCCTGAGATTTATTAACTAAATATTTACAAAATCTTAAAATTCCTAACACCAATAAAAATAAACTCAAATTGAAAATAAATTTTCCACTCGATAGATAGTCCTATCTGTTAAATAAAATTTTATCAAAGTTTAAATTGCACAAATGTAATTATTTAAAAATAACAATTAAACGTTTACACTTTCTAGTCACCCTGTGACTCGATCACTATGAGCAGTCTGATCGTAATCAGCTGTTCATCAAAAAAATATATACACACATCAAAAAAAGTTTTGCATCACCTCGGTTCCCAGATCTCCGGCATATAGACGTTGACTGTGTATATTGTATCCAAGATACAGTCCCTTTGACTGTTCATAGATGTCACTAAAACTGCTCAAAGATGTAAACAACCATGCATGAGCAGGGCCTATTAGACGGAGGGGGTACGACAGCCGATCAGTTCCAGTCATTCCACCAGGACGAAGGTACGCTGCTCATGTTGTCTGTAGTTCTACCATGCCTAGAAGGTCAATACCGCAGTTCGATCGCGTCCGCATTGTTACTTTGTGTCAAGAAGGGCTCTCAACAAGGGAAGTTTCCAGGCGTCTCAGAGTGAACCAAAGCGATGTTGTTCGGACATGGAGGAGGTACAGAGATACAGGAACTGTCGATGACAGGCCTCGCTCAGGCCACCCAAGGGCTACTACTGTAGTGGATGACCGCTACTTACGGATTGCCGCTCGGAGGAACCCTGACAGCAATGCCACCATGTTGAATAATGCGTTTCGTTCAGCCACAGGACGTCGTGTTTCAACTCAAACTGTGCGCAATAGGCTGCATGATGCGCAACTTCACTCCCGACGTCCATGGCGAGGTCCAGATTTGCAACCCCGACACCATGCAGCGCGGTACAGATGGGCCCAACAACATGCTGAATGGACCCCACGGAATTGGCATCACGTTCTCTTCACCGATGAGTGTCGCATATGCCTTCAACCAGACAATCGTCGGAGACGTGTTTGGAGGCACCCTGGTCAGGCTGAACGTCTTAGACACACTGTCCAGCGAGTGCAGCAAGGTGGTGGTTCCCTGATGTTTTGGGGTGGCATTATGTGGGGCCACCGTACGCCACTGGTGGTCATGGAAGGCTCCGAAACGGCTTTACGATACCTGAATGACATCCTCCGACCCATAGTGCAACCATATCGGCAGAATATTGGAGAGGCATTTGTCTTCATGGACGACAATTCTCGACCTCATCGTGCACATCTTGTGAATGCGTTCCTTCAAGATAACGACATCGCTCGACTACAGTGGCCAGCATGTTCGCCAGACATGAACCCTATCGAACATGCCTGGGATATGTTGAAAAGGGCTGTTTATGGACGTCTTGACCCACCAACCACTCTGAGAGATTTACGCCGAATTGTCGTTGAGGAGTGGGACAATTTGGACCAACAGTGTCTTGATGAACTTGTGGATAGTATGCCACGGCGAATACAGGCATGCATCAATGCAAGAGGACGTGCTACTGGGTATTAGAGGTAGTGGTGTGTACTGCAATCTGGACCACAAATGCTGAAAGTCTAGCTGTATGATGGTACAACATGCAATGTGTGGGTCTCATGAGCAATAAAACGAGCTGAAATGTTGTTTGTGTTGATCTCTATTCCCTTTGTATTTAACGGTTCCGGAACTCTTGGAACCGAGGTGATGCAAAACTTTTTTTGATGTGTGTATTTAATTAACAATACAATGCCCTACATTATACACTTAATTACTTAAAAAAGCGTACGTAATAAGAATAAAATTATTATATTATTTAAAATGGTGAAATATTTACAGAAGTTGCAATTATCCATATATCCGGTATTTAAAAAACATATTTACAAGATATTTCGCGATCTGACAATCTTATTTCGCTACTGTTTCTTTAAACAGTTCTTCGAACGTTTGTTCACAAAACAATGTAAATTTTAGGTATATTCTGGTTACTTGTCACAATAAATAAAGCTCTAGTATCGAACAATTAAGTTATATATAGCTCTTAAATGTCGTATCAGTGAATAAAATACAATACATTTAAAGAACGATGCGAAACTACTCAAATACTCTTAATAAACTTCGTGGATGTCGTAATAACACTTTCTGACATGTACAACATAAATATAAACCCTAATGCCAGTTACTTTTTAAACATACAGTACCAATTATTTGCTCCACATGGTAATACATTTCTTTCCTTTCGTAATCCGGTGAACAATCTCTTTCAATAGTGTCAGCTACGCTTCCTTACTTGGCATACTCCTTTCCTCTCCTTTTAACAACAATCTCAACAATAATGCACGGCATTCCTTCAATAAAAACACATCTTGCTACACTCCAAACGTGTAGAAGAATCAGTGACTCTACTACGTAAAGACACACCTGTGAAATACTGTTCATAGTGCTCTCCTATCCAACTCTCCTCTAAATTAATTATCCTCGTGCTCTTTCAATAACAATTACATATTTGTTCACTTCAGTTCACCTTGTACAATATTTCTCTTAACTTCAAATAACGCATTTCGTTAACAAACTTTCACAACATACTATTTTTCTAAGTTACAATAAAATATAAACATGAATTAATCGTAGTTCACTCGTCTTTATTGTTAATAACAATAATGCATATCCTCCCGTATCTGGTGTACATTTAATGAATTAAGTATTCATATTTAAACTTGTTTCATATCATACAAGACCTCAGGTAGATCTACAGATCTCCTGGTCTTTGTTTTCGTTATAGCAATTTTTCCAATAAGATTGTTGCTAATTATAGGCATCATTTGACCTCAATTGTCAACAATATGATCCTATTTCATAGTGTAAATCCGTTATAACAATTGTCAATGACTATATCAATGTCATATTACAGTAACATTCCGCAATTGGAATTGTTTTACTCCAAAAATATTATTTATAAATGTTTCATTTATGTTCTGACACAATAAAATGTTTTAAACAGTGATAGAGCATTCTACAATGATGCTTTCTCTTAATAATTATGCAATCTAACTATATAGATGCATTCTTGTCGCATGTTACGCATTTTTAGCGATCGAAGCGTTCCATTCATAAGACAGTTTCGTTTTATAAGTGAGCATATTAAAACGTTTCCTTCAAAAATATAAAAAAAGGAATATCTAAAGTCAAATACAAGTGAAATTACGTCTAAAACGACACACGTTGACGTATAATAAAATTACATGTGGAATCTCTAAAATTGACAGCATAAAAACATGGGTTATGAATAAGGAAATCTACTAATGAATTGGTTACTCCTGAAATACTATCAAATACTACATCAAACTACTAAGATCTTGGAACATTCAATTTTCTACCTTTCTGATGGTCCTTCTACTTTAGATTCCGCCATGGTCCGTATTGACAAGAGATTATAATCCAATATAGTACAATATACTTCCGTCAATCAATACCAAACAAATTATGTTAAATTGTATTAACACTCACATTCGTGGGGCATGTTTCGGGGCCATGCTGCTCCCTTCTTCAGCCACTTCATCTCCTCATTGTCCTCGTGCGATCTCAAAGATATCACATTATAAAAGATGCTCACACAAACATTAAAAACAATAAAAACAATATAAAACACTCTACTAAAAATACACATGCGTATAAACTTACACAAATATATGGAAAACACAGAATGTCTGTCACCATGTAAAATAAAAAAAATCCTCTTCTAACGTTGCAGTTGGTCCAATGGACCGTTTTGGCCTTAGGTATTAAACCTTGTACATATTACGGAGTGACCAGTCCTTTCAATTATAGTGCTTGATGCGAAGAATGGAACATGAATCGGTCAATGCGGACCATGATAGATATCGTAAATTATCTGTCACGTAGATGTCATTGGAAAAGGCAAATCAAGGTAACTATGTGTACACATTGACCGATTCATGTTCCATTTTTCGCATCAAGCACTATAATTGAAAGGAATGGTCACTCCGTAATATGTACAGTGATTAATACCTAAGGCCAAAACGGTCGATTAGACCAACTTCAACGTTAGAAGAGGAATTTTTATTTTACATGGTGACAGACATTCTGTGTTTTCTATATATTTGTATAAGTTTAGACATATGTGTATTTTTAGTATA
This sequence comes from Meconema thalassinum, assembly GCA_946902985.2. Classification (NCBI taxonomy): domain Eukaryota; kingdom Metazoa; phylum Arthropoda; class Insecta; order Orthoptera; family Tettigoniidae; genus Meconema; species Meconema thalassinum. The sequence continues at coordinate 212,841,287 of OX336398.1, forward strand.
GTGTTTTTAGATTGTTTTTATTGTTTTTAATGTTTGTTTGTGTGAGCATCTTTTATAATGTGATATCTTTGAGAACGCACGAGGACAATGAGGAGATGAAGTGGCTGAAAAAGGGAGCAGCATGGCCCCGAAACATGGCCCACGAATGTGAGTGTTAATACAATTTAACAAAATTTGTTTGGTATTGATTGACGGAAATATATTGTACTATATTGGTTTATTTCTGATGGTCTACTGTCGTGATACCTGGTTTGATTTACTAAATGTTCCACTCTCGGACGGCGCGCGCGTGTCGTCTGCCTCTGAGCGGGATCCAGTAAGGAGCGTGGCGGCCAGCTGTCCTGCTTGTCCCCTTGTCGTGCGGCAAACACCTGGACTGCTGGCTCGTCTCCCTGCTATCGGCATTTCTTCTTGCTTCGCGACCTCCAGTCTGGTAACACGAACTCGGGACAAACGAACCCCTCTGTCCGTCTTCCTCGTGTAGCATTTCATCATCCATGTAGGTTTGAACGTCTCTGGTTGAAATCTCTCCAAGTTGGTAGGGGACATTTCAATCGTAGTGTTGAAGGTAAATTCAGAATACTGCATGTTGATGAGCAGATATAGAATTATCGATCCATGGTCGTCAAGATCACTCTGAATTCCCACTCCATAATGTAGACTAACCTGCTTCCATAATTTAGTTGTTCATGGCAATCTTCTGAACAAGAGTCGAATACGAATATCCCCCCTGAATTAAGGATATTATTATCATCGTAAATGTAAGATGATTATGTAGAAGATATATTGTTGCAATGTAGTAGCTGTTGAATGCAATGCTACTAGTCGTAATTCTGTAGAAATGTGAAACTGTAGAAGCGAAGTCTTCTTCCAATAAATGTAGTGTTATAATATTGCTTCTCTCTGTTGCAAACTAGTACGTTTTATATTTTGCCGGCTTCTCCCTTTCCGTCCTAGGCGATGGCTGTATCTCCACACGGTCCTGTCTCGTCTCCCGACCGTACTTCCAATAACGTATAGAGCTCTTCTGGGACAAGCTCCAATATTGGTCCGCTCTCTTCAAGTTGCTGAGTAGGAGTCACTGCTACGCTCTCGATAATGGCGCGCGTGGCAGACTAGAATGGATTTCTAGCCTCGCACGGAGTCCTATTAAACTGAATTACGCTCATATTTTCTCTCCTTGCCATAAATTTATAATTCTGATTTCACAATTAAATTCCATTTTCTCTTCTGCATCTGTAGAAGTGCTAATATCGCTTTATATAAGCAAATTTAATATAATAGCGATTCAAACAAAAATTATGTGATCCAATCTGATTGGCTATTGAGTTACCATGAAAAATCTCCTGGTTCTAGCCTCTTAACATCGGTTCGTGTGCATAATTTTGTTATTGTAACCTCGGTCAACCAAAACGGGTCTTTAGCTTGCTAACTTGAAGCCTTGGTCACATTCCAGTGTCGAAAGGTCAGATTCTCCCTTGGTTAAATTATCATTCACTGAAATTTTCCCAAATTTTATTCTTTCAAAATAGTCCAAAATTTTCCAAAAAGTTATCAATATGCTTTATTCACTTCCTAAAATACATATGTGAATATTATATTGTTCCAATTCCAAATTCCCATTATTTCACCTTCAGGTTCACAAGTCGGTTCGATCCTCGGCTCAGTCAAATTCTGAAACTGGGCTGAATTCGAGTTCAGCTCCCCGCCTGACTTATTAATTAAAGTATAACATACACTTTATTTAATACTCGACTTGTTCATGGCTGGAGCCGAATTCATCCCTTAATGTATCCTGGGATAAAATATTTTTAATTTTGAGTGGTTGTACTTTCCGATATTGACTTTCTGTCAGTCCCTTTCATTCTTGTCTATTCTGTAACTTCCTCTTCTGGTTTTCCTGGTTCTTATCTACGGCGATCTCATGCCTCCTGTTTGTGAACAGTGTTCTCCTCTCTTCTACTTTCTTCTTCCTGACGATTTTCCATTGTTTCCTCTTCTAGGATCCGGTTCCTGACATTGTAACCCTGAAGTTGATGGTTGAGGTTCGATCCCATCATTCGTCTGGTTATTTCTTCTTTCATTTTCTCTCAGTTCATTCCGATACTCCTGGCTTTCCCTATCTCATCATCATCATCATCACTGGCACGACGGCCCTCTGTGGGCCTTGGCCTTCTGAAGAAGTTTTCCCCATTCTTTCCTGTTAAGTGCTGAGCTCCTCCAATTCTTGATTCCAATTGTCTTTACATCCTCTCTCACTCCATCTTCCCACCTTAGCTTTGGTCTTCCGACTTTCCTGGTTCCTTCTGGCATTGCATTCGATATCCTCTTTATCATTCTGTCATTAGCACGCATCATATGTCCTGCCCACTCCAACCTTCTGATCTTTATACATTTCACAAAATCTGGTTCATTATATAAATCATAGAGTTCATGGTTATATCTTCTTCTACATTCACCGTTTTCCTCCACTGGCCCAAAAATTTGCCTCAAAATCTTTCTTTCAAAAATACCAAGTTGTATTTCATAAGATTTTGAGAGTGTCCAGGTCTCAGCTCCATATGTTAATACAGGCTTCACTAAAACTTGATACATTTGGACTTTAGTTTTCCTGAACAACAGCTTGGAATTCAGATGCTTTCTGAGGCCATGATAACACTTGCTAGCAGACAGTATACGCTTCTGTATTTCAGAGCTAACATTGTTCTAGGAATTAACTTCTGATTCAAGATAGGTAATGCTACGCACAACGTCAAACTTATAAGAATCAATTTCTATGCATGTGGAGCCACTAGGGTATTCTTTCTTGGTTACGGGCATATACTGTACTTGGTTTTCTCTTCATTTATTTGTAGATTCATCTTTCTTGCTGCTTTTTCAAAGCTAGTGAAAGCTTCTTTTATAGCTCTTTGTGTTTTTGCAATTGGGCCGGCCCCGTGGTGTTGGGGTAGCGCGCCTGCCTCTCACCCGGAGGCCCCGGGTTCGATCCCCGGCTCCGTCAGGAATTTAAAAAACTGACGTGAGGGTTGGAACGGGGTGCACACAGCCTCGTGAGGACAATTGAGTAGCTGTCTGACAGTAAGACAGCGCCCCGATCACGAAAACCAAGATTAACGGCCGAGGGGACCCGACGCGCTAATCACGCGTCACCCCAATATCTGCAGGCCGAATGGCTGGGCAGCAGTCGCTTGGTCGGCCTTAGCCCGTCATGGGCTTTATAGTGCCAGGGGTTGAGTTTTTTTGCTCTTGCAATTATGTCGATATCATCTGCGTATGCCAAAACTTGAACAGATTTATAAAGGATGGTTCCTCTCGAGTTGATTCCTGAATCTCTAATAACCTTCTCCAAAGCTATATTGAACAAAAGGCATGATAATGAATCTCCCTGCCTAACTCCATTCATGGTCGTTACACCATTTGATATCATGTTCTGTATCTTAATTTGACTCCTAGTATTGTTCATGGTAGCTTTTACTAGAATGATCAGTTTCTTAGGGATCTCTAGCTCTTCCATCGCTACATAGAGATTATTTCTGTCAATAGTGTCATAAGCTGACCTAAAATCAATGAAAAGATGGTATCAATTCCAAATTCTTAACCTATTTTAATCTGTCGGATTGTGAAAATCTGATCCATAGTAGCTTTTCATTGGCGAAATCCACATTGATAGTCACCAACTGCATTTTGCACATATGGCGCCAGTCTGCTAAAGAGGATGTTGGAGAATATTTTATAGGCAATGGATGATAGGCAAATCCCTCTATAGTTAGAGCACAACATGATATCACCTTTCTTATGTATTGGGCAGATGATACCTACATTGCATTCATCAGGAATCATTTCAACTATCCATATCTTAGCCACAAGTTTGTGAAAGTGTTTAGTAAATTCATTTCCAGCATTTTTCACAAGCTCTGATTGTATCAGGTCCATTCCTGGGGCCTTATTATTCTTTAATTTCTTAATGACAAGCTCAACTTCCTCAATAGTAGGTACCGATACTTCTTTCTCCGATTCACTTGTATTTACAGGAGGTAAGGTTTCTTGGTCGTCAACTGGACATTCATTCAGCAGTTCATCAAAATATTGTGCCCATCTTTCAAGTAGTGCCTCCTCACTACCCAATATTATTCCCTCTTTATCTCTACACAAATTTGTTCTAGGCTGGAAATCTTTACGGCTCTTATTTAGCTTCTGATAGAAAGCTCTCACATCATTCATCCCCTTCAACAGTTCCATTTCTTCCAATTCCTTCCTCTCATACAGTCTCTTTTTCTTCTTGTGCAATCTCTTTTCTTGTCTTCTGGAAGTTCTGTACTCTTCTACCGCTTTTCGAGTGTGATTCCTCTGTTGCAATCTCTTGTATGCTTCATTTTTTAAGGTTGTTGCTCGTGCACACTCTTCATCAAACCAATAGTTATACCTAACTTTCTCTTCCCTTCCTAAAACTTCACTTGCAGTTTTTAATAGTGCGTCTTTAAGATTCTTCCAGATTTCATCAACACTCTCACTATTAGACAAATCTATCAGAGCCTCATTAAGCAGTTTTACATATCTCAAGGCGGTTTCAGGCTCCTTCAGCCGCCCACAGTTAAACTTTCTTGCATTGGATCCATGCCCTTTTCTCGCATTAGATATTCGATTTCTAATGGTTGCTAGCACAAGGTAGTTGTCGGAGTCAATATTGGCCCCCTATAACTTCTAATGTCCATCAAGTTAGAGAAGTGTCTTGCACCTATTAGGAGGTGGTCAATTTGGTTAAAAGTACGTCCATCTGGAGATTTCCATGTCATCTTATGAATGTCCTTGTGATTAAAAGTTGTACTTCCCACTACCATATTTCCTGAAGAGGCAAAATGTACAAGTCTAAATCCATTATCATTAGAAGTATCATGCAGACTGTGTTTTCCAATCCAAGGTCTATATTCGTCTTCCTTTCCTATCTTCGCATTCATGTCCCCAAAAATTATTTTACAATCTGCTCTTGGGCATTCATTATAGATTTCATCTAATTCATCCTAAAATGAATCTATATCTTCATCACTCTTCTCTTCCATTGGAGCGTGAATACAGATAAGGCCAAAATTGAAAAACTTCCCTGAAATTCTGAGTCTGCACAGTCTATGCGATTTTGCCCGAAAATCCATGATAAGATGTTTCACCTGCTTATTAACAATAAAACCAGTACTAAACGTATGTTCCTTCTTTTGGCAGCTGTAGAATACCATATGGTTCTTTTTCTCTATGACCTGGTGTATTCTTTGGAATACACGGTAAGACAGAGTTAGCCTTCGCTGCTCTTTGCTTAACTTATTTCTTCCCTTTTTTCTCAAACACAAACAGTGATTTCTTACCTTTTCTTTTATGTGCGCACCTTGTTCACTCTGTTTAAAAGTTTGTTGTAGATATAACTTCCATGATCAACCTAGCGGCATCTAGCAGCTAACTGCTGAAGTTCCTCAACATCTCTATGCTCAAGAGGACTTCCTTCCCAATCCAGCCACAAGATGTCGCCGCTATCTTCAGCTAACATCTCCATTCTCAAGAGGACTTCTACATCATACCCTTCCACCAGGCTTCGCTATTGACGTCTACTATCAACTCCTTGATGATTACTTTTAGTTTTATTTCTATAGTTGGTATTTCACATGTATGTTCCTTTGTTTTCCCCCACCCCCCTTCCCTCCTTGGTACCTCTGTGTTCGTTGTGCGGTCCCCACTTGTGTGTTAGTCTTCAAAGCTCACAGTCGGAGCCTTACTAAGGCTCGTCTCCTGTTCATGTGAGACATGCTTTAAATTGCTACGCCATGATGTGGATTTAATTTAACGGTCGCCTGAGTAGGGGGGTAAGGCGGTTTCTAACTCCCCCCACCACCTCTCCCTCTGACGTCACATACTAACCCGCAATACATTCAGGGGCAAAGCCAATATCTCGTCAACCCATGGTCCGATTTTGACAAATGAGGTGTCGTTGGACTCGGGCTAACGCCCTCTTTCCAATGGACCACTCATTTCAACCCCTAAATAAAACCTACCCCTACTAGGGGGTGAAATTTTAATTTTTTAGTGAAAGCCTCTTTTCAAATGGGACATGTATAAGGTGCGCTGCTAAAATGAACTTAAACGTGGTTGCTCATATCGCGCATGCGTTTTACGAGATGCCGCTATGGATTAACATTTTTGTTTTTGTTTTGTACGCATGCGCACTGGGGATTTTTGTAAGAGGGCGAGCTCTTTGAAAAAAATGATTGATAAGAAGGGGTTTTGGTGGTGAGGAGAGAGCCAGATAGTCGCCTACTTTCCTACGAAGTTTGGCAATATCTCTCGAACGCAAGGTCGGATTTGGACGTGTGACGTGTCAAATCGCTTGTTTGGAAGCCCTATACATGTTATTAATAGGTTAGAGTTTTGAGAATGAAGGAAACAGGCTTTTTTGGGGTAAAACCATGATTTTAGACTTTTTCCGATATTTCACGAATGCATGGTCGGATTTAGTCCTATGACATGCCAAATGACTTGTCTCGAAACCCTCTTTATTTTGGTAAAAGGTTAAAGTTTCTGAAAATGAGGGAAACAGAATTTTTTGGTGTAAAACTGTGATTTTAGTCTTTCTGATATATCTCACAAACCAATAACGCCAGAGACGTATACGAGGGGTCGTAGGACTCGGGGTGAGGCCCTCTCATCCCCCCCCCCTCTTTCAAATATAGTATTTATATTTTAAAAAAATGCGAAAGGGTCTAACGACACTTTTGTTGAAAACATTTTAGTTTTTAAAACTTTTTCTTTTAATCTGTCTAAAATGTTCATGAAGAGTGGTTGCAGATAGAGACGATACCACTGGACACGTGTTTCAACGAAGCTATTACTGGCCACGGTGGTGATATACCAATACAGTATTCGCTATTTCGATGAGACGGCGGGTCGAGGGTTCGTTTTCCGATTTTTCCTATGATGGAATACCTAATACCTAAACCCCCTGAAGGGGGTCTTTAACATGTAAACGATTATGAGTGACATGACAAATGATAATTCCTTGATCAGATGAAGTTAGCTTTAGATAGAACAAACAGAACTTGGTTATATGTTGCTTGAAGTGAGTATAGAAAACAAACTTGCTGGGGCAGACTGACAGGATGTGGATGTTATTTGAGCTTATTGGAATGCATTGACTTGACTTGACAACAGGGCAATGAAAAAAGCACAGAGATGCTGAGGACACTTGAAGGTCAAACGATATGGCAACTATGGTGGGAGGGGGAAGCGAGGATGATGTCGCCGATCATGTTCAATGTTCAATGGATGAATTTAAATTTTGCGAAGCATTGTTCGGAGAGGGTCATGTGACGACTTGTTTTAAGGATATTTATTTTTCCGATCTTTCTTATGGTGGTCTCATTGATTGAAATCATTCAAAACTGCTAGGGCATGGCCTTGAGATTTTATAAACTGATAATGGGATTTTGACATACAAGGTCCACTCAGAACTTGACATGATGTCATTCTTTTTATGGCTTATGAATTTCCCCAAAAAAGACCCAAAACAACAAGATCATAGACTTTTGCTTTTCTTAATATATTGCAAACCCATAATGTTAGATGTTTACTGTGAGTGACGAAACCTAGCTAGGTAAAGAAAGAATTATTGTGGGCTACATGTATGGTGACTGACACGTCTTTGAACATTGGAACTTGTTTTCAGATCTGAGTGTAGTACATAGGGAGTATAGGTTGTAGGCATGGCTTGACAAACGGTGTACACAAAATTCAATTTATCGATTCAAGAATTATGAGTAGACTATCATTAATTAATTGGTTAAAGAGTGTAGCTAAAAATAAAAAAGTGACTACATTAAACTAAACTGAACCAAGTCGAATCAAACCCAACTGAACCAAACCAAGCCTAAAGCAAACCAAACCTAATCAAGAACAAGCCAAGGGCTTAAGTGTAAAACTTGTGGGGGAATGCAGTCATTGGCAATGTCCAAAGAAAGGGATAACGCTCTACCTTTAGAGGGTGAGGTAAAGCTAGCGCATGGTGCTAATGCATATTCCCAAGTACATGAACCACACACACACACAACTATCCTATGCTGTTTTTATGAGTTGACTGTTAAAACTTACTCAGTGGTTACTGAGCAAGATGGTCGCTACACACAACAAGCTTTAAATACTTGAGGCTAATAATCTATACACACACACGCACTCGCTTGTTCTAAACTAAACTGTCTCGCTGGCAGTGCTCACACAGTAGGCAAATGACAGAAATGCTTGGCTAACCGAAATACAATCATTTTCGGTTGTCTAATGATACCAGCTAGCCATTACATGCTATAGTGGTGAGCACATATGCCTCTTGCACTGGAGATCGTAACTCGATTTCTAGCTCTAAGGCCTAGAACGAATCAAACTAAGAAAGAATGGTATGGTGACGCAGTAGTTAAACTGTTAGCCTTTCAATAAGGTAGACTAGGGTTTGATTTTGGGTTAATATACATGTCATAAACAAACAAACAAAAAAAGCGGAGATAATGTTTAAAACTGATTACACTTGTCTCTTTTCAAATTATTACTTAGATTACAAATACAAAGGTGGACTGGGTTTGATATACAGTTAATGCTGCCTATCGCATACTAGCCTGTAAGAAAGCCAAACAAGCAAAAGGCGTAGGTAGAGCAGTGGTAAAATCACTATGTGTAGAGAACTACCTAACGGTTTTATGAACTGGCAATGCTATGTCGCATAAACAGTGCAGGATACAATCCGGCAACCATAATTTTTATCTTGTGGAACAGAGAAAATGCAATTTTACCTTGATGGATAGCAAATGAGTGCAGATGAATGACCTATGCATTAGCCTACCATAGGGTTATAACCACGAGGTGGAGGTGTGACTTTTATATTTTATTGTTTAGAGACATGGCTTTTTTGTAACCAGTAGATTTAGTATTTTGTAAATATTCATTTTTGTAATTGTAAATAGTGGAAACATTTTTTTTTGTAATAGTAAATGTTAAATGTATAACTAAAAGTTATTTGGGATAAGTGTGCATGTCAAGGATAAATAGCGTGGTTGTATTTGTTTTCAAAGACAGGTATGGTTGTGTGAATGTATGACTATAGATAGAATGATAGAGAGAGAGAGAGAGAAAGCTTGTGTGTGTGTGTGTGTGTGTGTGTGTGGGTAGCATTGATTTTTCAACCAAAGCAAACACGGCAAGGTAGGATGGTGGGGTAATTAATGTATATAGCAAATGGTAAATAGTATACTATATTTTTTTAACACTTGTGTTTTTTTAATGCAGCAGTAGATAGGTGTTATTTTGTAAAACAGTCTTACCTACAGTAGTAGTAGTAGTAGTAGTAGTCCTATATGTTTTTGGAAACAAACAGAAAGAGAATGCACTATTGCCATGGCCAAGCACTTCCATTAAAGTGATTTCAAGAAAATTTAAATCAGCAAATGTGTGTTTTACAAAACTAAACATTCAGCATGGACTAAATCATAAACGTGTCTTCTGTGATATGGAAAAAATAGGAAATCCATGTTTCCATATCATCACAATTTAAAAACTTAAAACTGACATTTAAAAAATGTAAATGGGAAATTGGCAAATGTGTAAACAACAAAATGGAAAATTCTTGTTTCCATATCATGAAATCCAAAAACTTTAAACTGACATTTTCAAATCGTGTACATGGAAAATTGACAAATGGCAATGTGTGAAATGTGAAAATGAAAAAATATGAACAAATGGCTATCATTAATTAAAAATAATAAAAAACCGTCGTGTTCTATCGTTAAAGTGTGAATCAAACCACATCTACTTATTTGGATCACCCGAGACTGAGTAGACCTGTTTTAGTCCTAATATACTTTTAAAATTTTATGTTAAAGCTCAATTTGAACTCAAGAGCTTTAGAGTGCCAGCTAACTATTATAACCGTTACGTCACAAAGACAACTTTACACTACTCTTAATAAACAATAATAAGAAAAAGAATAATAAATGTTGAATTTTTTTTTTAAGGATGAACATGGTGACACCGTTTCTGTTGCACAGTCTGCTAGCTACTAGCCAGCAGCTGGGGTCTTAGAAAACGATACAGTTGACATTTTGTAATGAGATGTGACATGTTTCAAAGTACAGTATTATGGGTTGCTGTTGAGTAAAAACTAATCCTGTACAAGGAAGCAAGGGTTCGAACCCCTTACCTAACATTACTATTGCCTGAACATGGCTTGACGACACTGTATTATTATGATACTCGGTCCACAAACCATAGATAGATTGTATTGTTTAAGATCACTTTCTTTCTGAACATAGGTGGAGACTGTTGATGGTTAACAATGGCATTAATATAGTAGGACGTGGGTATAGCAATTAAGAAAAAACAGACAATACCCATACAATATTTTTATTTATTTAATATAAGTACTTGTACAATAGTTACATTCAAAATACATTTCTTTTTTCTCTATTACTATTTAGTTCTTTTTGATTCTCTTGCATATGAAGGGTAGATAACCTTGTAGTTCAGCCCCTTAAAACAACAACAACACAACCTTTTGCATAGTCTGTGATGTTGACGACTCTTGAGATGTGGAAGATGGATTAAACATAACTTTTACAGCAGGGGTTAAATGTTGCTCAATAAACACTGCACTATTTTGAGTAGCAACATTTTTTTCTTGTACTAGCTTTTTAGCATTGTCATGATTATTTGTTGACACTAACAGTGTTTCATCTGGTACACCACATTGATGATCACTCACACTTAAAACCTTACCATTTCTACTTTTTAGATTGCCTCGACATTTTTTTGACCTCTCTTTTGAGCATTGCCAAAATATTATTCCTTTTACATTTTGACGATTATAGTTATAAGAGTAGCCTTTATAGAGTACACGTTGTTTACCTTTGTTAGTTGTAGTAAGTTCCATAGTAACAACTAACCTGTTAGTATGATTTGCTCACTACAAAGGTTATAACTGTTCTGATAATAAAATCATTTAGCGTTGGCTTTTATATTTAATATGTACAGTTTGAAGTGATAGCAAAAGTGAGAGCAAAATGGTAGCAGAGTGGTAGAAAATATAACATGTATTGTTAAGAAATAGTTTAAGCTGTTATGTGGATCCATTACATAATAATTTTAGCACGATGAAGCTCATTTTCTATATCCAATAGTTCTTCCTCATATTCAGTATAACCAGCCTGTTTATAGACATGCAGTTGCTGAAGCCGCCAGATTAGCTTACTTGGATTGTTCCAGTAGACAAATTTAACAAATGATTTTTTAGTTGTAAACAAAGCATTACCATTATCATTATTATCTTCATCATCAACATCATCATCATCATAACCATTATCATTATCATCATCATCATGATCATTATAATCCTCATCACTATTACTATATAGTCCTTTTTGATCCTTTTGCAATACCACATTTTGCACAGTCTGTGTTGCCCTTGATAATGTTGGGAGTTTTTCAGACATTGACAACTGTCCTAACACGACTTTCTGAGGAGATGATACATGCTTCTTAACAAACAATGCACTATCTTGAGCTGCAATATCTTTTTCTGGGACAAGTGTTTTAGCATTTTGAAGAGTTTTTTTAAACAGCAACGATGTTTTATCTGGTACACTACATTGATGATCACTCATACTTAAGACATTACTATTTTTACTTTTCAGCTCACCTCGACACTGTTTTGAACGATGTTTTGAACAACGCCAAATAACAGTTCCATTTTTATTGGTTCGTTTTACAATATATTTATATCCTTTATAGAATGCGTATGGCATACCATTGCTATTTGTTGATACTTCCATGTCAATTGTCAAGCATGAACTAATCTCTAGCAAAGTTCACTCGATAATATAAATAATTTCTAAACCCCAGTAGTGAATAGTCAGTTGTTTTTGATCTATGCAAGCGTAAACATGTCACATACACTGGTGATGGATACTCAAGGCTTTAAGGTCAATGAAAACAAGTACAGTATATATTTAAATAGGTGGCTATCATTGATTGCACAACACGCGGGTCACTATATCTTTTTTTTCTTTCGGACTAGTGTTTTAACATTTGAAGAGTGTTTTAAACAGCAACGATGTCTTATCAGTCACACTACATTGATGATCACTCACACTTAAGACCTCGCTATTTTTACTTTTTAACACACTTTGACACTGTTTTGAACGATGTTTTGAACAACGCCAAATAACAGTTCCATTTTTATTGGTTCGTTTTACAATATACGTATAACCTTTATAGTATGCATATGGCTTACCATAACTATTCGTTGATACTTTCATATCAATTTTCAAGCATGAAATAATCTCCAATAAATTTCGCTCGATAATAGAAATAATAGTTTAAAGTGGGTGCGAAGGTGGGTGCAAAAGTGGGTGCAAAAGTGAGTGTAAAAGTGGGTGTAAAAGTGGGTGCAAAAGTGGGTGCAAAAGTGAGTGCAAAAGTGGGTGCGAAAGTGGGTGCGAAAGTGGGTGCAGTTTATAGTAGGCACCATTTTTACTAGAATGTGATTTGAGTAAATGTAATTTCTAAACCCAAGTAGTGAATAATTAGTTGGTTTTGATTTATGCAAGCGTAAACATGTCTCATACACTGATGATGGATACTCAAGGCTTCTTGGTCAACAAAAACAAGTATATAGTTAAAGAGGTAGCTATTATTGATTGCACAACACTGAATCTATTTTTGAAATTTTGACAAAGGGTCTAAGTGCACTTTTGTTAATATCTCGCGAACCAATAAGACTACGGCATTGTATGAGGTATTGTTGGACTTTTTGCCGAAGACTGCTGGTAAACACTTATGTTCCCACGACCTTTTTAAAGATGGCGACTGACCCACGAGGGGTGATTAAAACGTATTCCAAGCGACGCTTGTCGATAAGAAAACCAATAATCAAAGGGGGGGGGGGGGTGACAGAGCTTGAGGCGATAACCCCTTTTGATTGATCCCTGTTGATTTGCCCCTTTGGACTGGTCCCCGTTGACAAGTCCCTCTGAACGGGTCCTTTTTGAAGGGAGTCATTTATGACGGGCCCCTGCTGACGGGTCACTGTGGACGGATCCCTGTGGACAGGTCCCTGTTGACAGGTCCAAAGGGATTAGTCAAAAGGACCTGTCAACAGGGACCTGTCCACAGGGATCCGTCCACAGTGACCCGTCAGCAGGGGCCCGTCATAAATGACTCCCTTCAAAAAGGACCCGTTCAGAGGGACTTGTCAACGGGGACCAGTCCAAAGGGGCAAATCAACAGGGATCAATCAAAAGGGGTTATCGCCTCAAGCTCTGTCACCCCCCCCCCCTTTGATTATTGGTTTGCTTATCGACAAGCGTCGCTTGGAATACGTTTTAATCACCCCTCGTGGGTCAGCCGCCATCTTTAAAAAGGTCGTGGGAACATAAGTGTTTACCAGCAGTCTTCGGCAAAAAGTCCAACAATACCTCATACAATGCCGTAGTCTTATTGGTTCGCGAGATATTAACAAAAGTGCACTTAGACCCTTTGTCAAAATTTCAAAAATAGATTCAGTGTTGTGCAATCAATAATAGCTACCTCTTTAACTATATACTTGTTTTTGTTGACCAAGAAGCCTTGAGTATCCATCATCAGTGTATGAGACATGTTTACGCTTGCATAAATCAAAACCAACTAATTATTCACTACTTGGGTTTAGAAATTACATTTACTCAAATCACATTCTAGTAAAAATGGTGCCTACTATAAACTGCACCCACTTTCGCACCCACTTTCGCACCCACTTTTGCACTCACTTTTGCACCCACTTTTGCACCCACTTTTACACCCACTTTTACACTCACTTTTGCACCCACTTTTGCACCCACCTTCGCACCCACTTTAAACTATTATTTCTATTATCGAGCGAAATTTATTGGAGATTATTTCATGCTTGAAAATTGATATGAAAGTATCAACGAATAGTTATGGTAAGCCATATGCATACTATAAAGGTTATACGTATATTGTAAAACGAACCAATAAAAATGGAACTGTTATTTGGCGTTGTTCAAAACATCGTTCAAAACAGTGTCAAAGTGTGTTAAAAAGTAAAAATAGCGAGGTCTTAAGTGTGAGTGATCATCAATGTAGTGTGACTGATAAGACATCGTTGCTGTTTAAAACACTCTTCAAATGTTAAAACACTAGTCCGAAAGAAAAAAAAGATATAGTGACCCGCGTGTTGTGCAATCAATGATAGCCACCTATTTAAATATATACTGTACTTGTTTTCATTGACCTTAAAGCCTTGAGTATCCATCACCAGTGTATGTGACATGTTTACGCTTGCATAGATCAAAAACAACTGACTATTCACTACTGGGGTTTAGAAATTATTTATATTATCGAGTGAACTTTGCTAGAGATTAGTTCATGCTTGACAATTGACATGGAAGTATCAACAAATAGCAATGGTATGCCATACGCATTCTATAAAGGATATAAATATATTGTAAAACGAACCAATAAAAATGGAACTGTTATTTGGCGTTGTTCAAAACATCGTTCAAAACAGTGTCGAGGTGAGCTGAAAAGTAAAAATAGTAATGTCTTAAGTATGAGTGATCATCAATGTAGTGTACCAGATAAAACATCGTTGCTGTTTAAAAAAACTCTTCAAAATGCTAAAACACTTGTCCCAGAAAAAGATATTGCAGCTCAAGATAGTGCATTGTTTGTTAAGAAGCATGTATCATCTCCTCAGAAAGTCGTGTTAGGACAGTTGTCAATGTCTGAAAAACTCCCAGCATTATCAAGGGCAACACAGACTGTGCAAAATGTGGTATTGCAAAAGGATCAAAAAGGACTATATAGTAATAGTGATGAGGATTATAATGATCATGATGATGATGATAATGATAATGGTTATGATGATGATGATGTTGATGATGAAGATAATAATGATAATGGTAATGCTTTGTTTACAACTAAAAAATCATTTGTTAAATTTGTCTACTGGAACAATCCAAGTAAGCTAATCTGGCGGCTTCAGCAACTGCATGTCTATAAACAGGCTGGTTATACTGAATATGAGGAAGAACTATTGGATATAGAAAATGAGCTTCGTCGTGCTAAAATTATTATGTAATGGATCCACATAACAGCTTAAACTATTTCTTAACAATACATGTTATATTTTCTACCACTCTGCTACCATTTTGCTCTCACTTTTGCTATCACTTCAAACTGTACATATTAAATATAAAAGCCAACGCTAAATGATTTTATTATCAGAACAGTTATAACCTTTGTAGTGAGCAAATCATACTAACAGGTTAGTTGTTACTATGGAACTTACTACAACTAACAAAGGTAAACAACGTGTACTCTATAAAGGCTACTCTTATAACTATAATCGTCAAAATGTAAAAGGAATAATATTTTGGCAATGCTCAAAAGAGAGGTCAAAAAAATGTCGAGGCAATCTAAAAAGTAGAAATGGTAAGGTTTTAAGTGTGAGTGATCATCAATGTGGTGTACCAGATGAAACACTGTTAGTGTCAACAAATAATCATGACAATGCTAAAAAGCTAGTACAAGAAAAAAATGTTGCTACTCAAAATAGTGCAGTGTTTATTGAGCAACATTTAACCCCTGCTGTAAAAGTTATGTTTAATCCATCTTCCACATCTCAAGAGTCGTCAACATCACAGACTATGCAAAAGGTTGTGTTGTTGTTGTTTTAAGGGGCTGAACTACAAGGTTATCTACCCTTCATATGCAAGAGAATCAAAAAGAACTAAATAGTAATAGAGAAAAAAGAAATGTATTTTGAATGTAACTATTGTACAAGTACTTATATTAAATAAATAAAAATATTGTATGGGTATTGTCTGTTTTTTCTTAATTGCTATACCCACGTCCTACTATATTAATGCCATTGTTAACCATCAACAGTCTCCACCTATGTTCAGAAAGAAAGTGATCTTAAACAATACAATCTATCTATGGTTTGTGGACCGAGTATCATAATAATACAGTGTCGTCAAGCCATGTTCAGGCAATAGTAATGTTAGGTAAGGGGTTCGAACCCTTGCTTCCTTGTACAGGATTAGTTTTTACTCAACAGCAACCCATAATACTGTACTTTGAAACATGTCACATCTCATTACAAAATGTCAACTGTATCGTTTTCTAAGACCCCAGCTGCTGGCTAGTAGCTAGCAGACTGTGCAACAGAAACGGTGTCACCATGTTCATCCTTAAAAAAAAAATTCAACATTTATTATTCTTTTTCTTATTATTGTTTATTAAGAGTAGTGTAAAGTTGTCTTTGTGACGTAACGGTTATAATAGTTAGCTGGCACTCTAAAGCTCTTGAGTTCAAATTGAGCTTTAACATAAAATTTTAAAAGTATATTAGGACTAAAACAGGTCTACTCAGTCTCGGGTGATCCAAATAAGTAGATGTGGTTTGATTCACACTTTAACGATAGAACACGACGGTTTTTTATTATTTTTAATTAATGATAGCCATTTGTTCATATTTTTTCATTTTCACATTTCACACATTGCCATTTGTCAATTTTCCATGTACACGATTTGAAAATGTCAGTTTAAAGTTTTTGGATTTCATGATATGGAAACAAGAATTCTCCATTTTGTTGTTTACACATTTGCCAATTTCCCATTTACATTTTTTAAATGTCAGTTTTAAGTTTTTAAATTGTGATGATATGGAAACATGGATTTCCTATTTTTTCCATATCACAGAAGACACGTTTATGATTTAGTCCATGCTGAATGTTTAGTTTTGTAAAACACACATTTGCTGATTTAAATTTTCTTGAAATCACTTTAATGGAAGTGCTTGGCCATGGCAATAGTGCATTCTCTTTCTGTTTGTTTCCAAAAACATATAGGACTACTACTACTACTACTACTACTGTAGGTAAGACTGTTTTACAAAATAACACCTATCTACTGCTGCATTAAAAAAACACAAGTGTTAAAAAAATATAGTATACTATTTACCATTTGCTATATACATTAATTACCCCACCATCCTACCTTGCCGTGTTTGCTTTGGTTGAAAAATCAATGCTACCCACACACACACACACACACACACACACACAAGCTTTCTCTCTCTCTCTCTCTATCATTCTATCTATAGTCATACATTCACACAACCATACCTGTCTTTGAAAACAAATACAACCACGCTATTTATCCTTGACATGCACACTTATCCCAAATAACTTTTAGTTATACATTTAACATTTACTATTACAAAAAAAAATGTTTCCACTATTTACAATTACAAAAATGAATATTTACAAAATACTAAATCTACTGGTTACAAAAAAGCCATGTCTCTAAACAATAAAATATAAAAGTCACACCTCCACCTCGTGGTTATAACCCTATGGTAGGCTAATGCATAGGTCATTCATCTGCACTCATTTGCTATCCATCAAGGTAAAATTGCATTTTCTCTGTTCCACAAGATAAAAATTATGGTTGCCGGATTGTATCCTGCACTGTTTATGCGACATAGCATTGCCAGTTCATAAAACCGTTAGGTAGTTCTCTACACATAGTGATTTTACCACTGCTCTACCTACGCCTTTTGCTTGTTTGGCTTTCTTACAGGCTAGTATGCGATAGGCAGCATTAACTGTATATCAAACCCAGTCCACCTTTGTATTTGTAATCTAAGTAATAATTTGAAAAGAGACAAGTGTAATCAGTTTTAAACATTATCTCCGCTTTTTTTGTTTGTTTGTTTATGACATGTATATTAACCCAAAATCAAACCCTAGTCTACCTTATTGAAAGGCTAACAGTTTAACTACTGCGTCACCATACCATTCTTTCTTAGTTTGATTCGTTCTAGGCCTTAGAGCTAGAAATCGAGTTACGATCTCCAGTGCAAGAGGCACATGTGCTCACCACTATAGCATGTAATGGCTAGCTGGTATCATTAGACAACCGAAAATGATTGTATTTCGGTTAGCCAAGCATTTCTGTCATTTGCCTACTGTGTGAGCACTGCCAGCGAGACAGTTTAGTTTAGAACAAGCGAGTGCGTGTGTGTGTATAGATTATTAGCCTCAAGTATTTAAAGCTTGTTGTGTGTAGCGACCATCTTGCTCAGTAACCACTGAGTAAGTTTTAACAGTCAACTCATAAAAACAGCATAGGATAGTTGTGTGTGTGTGTGGTTCATGTACTTGGGAATATGCATTAGCACCATGCGCTAGCTTTACCTCACCCTCTAAAGGTAGAGCGTTATCCCTTTCTTTGGACATTGCCAATGACTGCATTCCCCCACAAGTTTTACACTTAAGCCCTTGGCTTGTTCTTGATTAGGTTTGGTTTGCTTTAGGCTTGGTTTGGTTCAGTTGGGTTTGATTCGACTTGGTTCAGTTTAGTTTAATGTAGTCACTTTTTTATTTTTAGCTACACTCTTTAACCAATTAATTAATGATAGTCTACTCATAATTCTTGAATCGATAAATTGAATTTTGTGTACACCGTTTGTCAAGCCATGCCTACAACCTATACTCCCTATGTACTACACTCAGATCTGAAAACAAGTTCCAATGTTCAAAGACGTGTCAGTCACCATACATGTAGCCCACAATAATTCTTTCTTTACCTAGCTAGGTTTCGTCACTCACAGTAAACATCTAACATTATGGGTTTGCAATATATTAAGAAAAGCAAAAGTCTATGATCTTGTTGTTTTGGGTCTTTTTTGGGGAAATTCATAAGCCATAAAAAGAATGACATCATGTCAAGTTCTGAGTGGACCTTGTATGTCAAAATCCCATTATCAGTTTATAAAATCTCAAGGCCATGCCCTAGCAGTTTTGAATGATTTCAATCAATGAGACCACCATAAGAAAGATCGGAAAAATAAATATCCTTAAAACAAGTCGTCACATGACCCTCTCCGAACAATGCTTCGCAAAATTTAAATTCATCCATTGAACATTGAACATGATCGGCGACATCATCCTCGCTTCCCCCTCCCACCATAGTTGCCATATCGTTTGACCTTCAAGTGTCCTCAGCATCTCTGTGCTTTTTTCATTGCCCTGTTGTCAAGTCAAGTCAATGCATTCCAATAAGCTCAAATAACATCCACATCCTGTCAGTCTGCCCCAGCAAGTTTGTTTTCTATACTCACTTCAAGCAACATATAACCAAGTTCTGTTTGTTCTATCTAAAGCTAACTTCATCTGATCAAGGAATTATCATTTGTCATGTCACTCATAATCGTTTACATGTTAAAGACCCCCTTCAGGGGGTTTAGGTATTAGGTATTCCATCATAGGAAAAATCGGAAAACGAACCCTCGACCCGCCGTCTCATCGAAATAGCGAATACTGTATTGGTATATCACCACCGTGGCCAGTAATAGCTTCGTTGAAACACGTGTCCAGTGGTATCGTCTCTATCTGCAACCACTCTTCATGAACATTTTAGACAGATTAAAAGAAAAAGTTTTAAAAACTAAAATGTTTTCAACAAAAGTGTCGTTAGACCCTTTCGCATTTTTTTAAAATATAAATACTATATTTGAAAGAGGGGGGGGGGTGAGAGGGCCTCACCCCGAGTCCTACGACCCCTCGTATACGTCTCTGGCGTTATTGGTTTGTGAGATATATCAGAAAGACTAAAATCACAGTTTTACACCAAAAAATTCTGTTTCCCTCATTTTCAGAAACTTTAACCTTTTACCAAAATAAAGAGGGTTTCGAGACAAGTCATTTGGCATGTCATAGGACTAAATCCGACCATGCATTCGTGAAATATCGGAAAAAGTCTAAAATCATGGTTTTACCCCAAAAAAGCCTGTTTCCTTCATTCTCAAAACTCTAACCTATTAATAACATGTATAGGGCTTCCAAACAAGCGATTTGACACGTCACACGTCCAAATCCGACCTTGCGTTCGAGAGATATTGCCAAACTTCGTAGGAAAGTAGGCGACTATCTGGCTCTCTCCTCACCACCAAAACCCCTTCTTATCAATCATTTTTTTCAAAGAGCTCGCCCTCTTACAAAAATCCCCAGTGCGCATGCGTACAAAACAAAAACAAGAATGTTCATCCATAGCGGCATCTCGTAAAACGCATGCACTATATGAGCAACCACGTTTAAGTTCATTTTAGCAGCGCAGCTTACACATGTCCCATTTGGAAAGAGACTTTCACTAAAAAATTACAATTTCACCCCCTAGTAGGGGTAGGTTTTATTTAGGGGTTGAAATGAGTGGTCCATTGGAAAGAGGGCGTTAGCCCGAGTCCAACGACACCTCATTTGTCAAAATCGGACCATGGGTTGACGAGATATTGGCTTTGCCCCTGAATGTATTGCGGGTTAGTATGTGACGTCAGAGGGAGAGGTGGTGGGGGGAGTTAGAAACCGCCTTACCCCCCTACTCGCCTGGATCGCCTACTCTTCAGAAATGAGCTAAGTACTAATCTTAAAAGTTTTTACATGGTTTTAATAGTTATTAAGTAAGGTTTTATAGACAGTGTGCGGTATTGCTATCAACAACATAACAACCGCCTTCGATGGACTTTTCTAGTCATGCTCCATCCATCTAAGATGACTTTCCAACTTGGAAAATTTGTGCTTCCTGCACAAATTAATTGGGAATGATTTCTCACACCGTGGGAGATTTATTCAACTTGCTGTCTATAAAAACTTAGCTCTTTTCCTCCGCGGGATGTTCTGCCCAATTCTACTGTCATCACAACTCTAGAACTTTCTACATCAATTTATCTTTCTACAAGTAAAACCGTCAAGTACTTTCCACCTAAATATGGGAATGCTTGTTCCTCACTGAGGAATTTATGTTGAAAATACTTCTAATCAGCATATAATTGTGTCTTCCTTCGTAGGAAATTGTCCGCTGCATACAACTACCATCTACAAACGTCACAACGCAATAAACTTTCTCAAGCTAAAATTCAACTAGTGATCTCCACAATTGCAATAACTTTTCGTGTGATAAACTTTCCGTGTTGCAATAGTGAACTTTTCAACGGACTAAAGTGCATAACAGTTCCCATTCAACAACCATCCGTGTCGCGTTCGAACGAAAGCAATAAATACGGCCATAGACTTTCTCCTAATCCTCGTATTTCCTCCTCTCAAACTCCTCACTAACATATTAAAATAATTGTAAAATTTAGGTTCATTTCAATGAGGTGACACTCTATAGAAGTGCCGTCCCATCTTTCTACTGTTTTCCATAGTAATTTCTGTATAATCTGTGTCAAGTATACACCTTAAATCATATTGTTTTTCCTCTTTTATTAGAGAATTCAATTATTTCTACTCACAAGTGAGTTTTCTAACTTTCCTTTTTCCAGGTTTCACGAAAGGGTAACTAGCCCCATTTTTCTCGTGATCTCTGCTTCAATACAAGAAGTTATAGAAACTACTTAATTCTTTCTTTTCTTGTTATAATTTCAAATTTAATATATATTCATACTTTAAGATTTCCACATAGGAATTCTCAAAGTGCATATATTGTACCTGATTCTCTGCCATAGCTTTACTTATTTATAATCCTCGTTATAAACTTTAAAGTTTGCTATTTTTAGCACAACTTTAAAAATCTTATTCAGATTTATGTTCGAAGCAAGTTTTAAACTTGCATCCCCTTTAACATCGTTAAAAAATTTACAATTTGTTAGTATTAAGTCTCAGACTTTTGTATGTTAAAATTGTACATTGTCATTAATTGGAATCTTAATGAGCTTTATATAGTTTGTTACGTCACCTCTAAGTATTGTTAAATAAATTAAATTCCATTTTCTCGTTTTATAAATTCCTAGAGAATAACGGTCAGGCAGGTCCTTGTCTTCCCTAACTCTTCCTTGGCTTATGGTCCCTTTAAGAAAATTACTTAAAAAGTAATTTAAGTTTTGCTACTTGTTGCATTTAACTGGAAACTTCCAAAATCTTGTTTAAAGCTCTTTTTAGTTTTCATAACTAATTCTGATAAGCCATCTAGGCGAGCATAGCTAGCTCAGAAAGCTTCCTGCTCGTCGAGATTTTCTCTATAACTCATGGTTTGTTTTCCAAAGTCATAGTTTTCCTCTGGTTTGAACTTTAAATCGGCACTCCGCTGGTTACAAGCTCAACTTATCATACTTGCAACAATTGGCATTCTTCCAACTCATCAAGAAGAAATAAAATCCTTACTAAAAGCATTCATATTGCTTCATCGCTTCCCTTTTTGGGAGTATTTGATTGGTCTAACGGAGATCCAACAGTACCCAAAAATTAAAGTTATCACGGCCAATTCAAATTATTTGCGCCTTCCAAAACCTTCGATTAAACCTGACTCCTTTTTTCTTTGTCTTGCCAGACTACCACCCTTCCCCATATTACCCAATTTTAGGCTGGGAAGGGAAAGCACAAACGACACTTGCTTGCAAATAGCCCAAGCTCCAGCCGCATTTCCCATTAGCTACGGCCTGGTCCTTACCCACTTTAGGTGTTTCACGGGCTTTGCAGTGACACTCGTCACTAAGTCATTCAAATTAATTTGTTTGCTTAGTGTTGGACTCTCATCCTATTTACTCACACTTGTTCTTCATTCCGAAACCCACTTCCCTTTCCCTTCATCTTCCCTTGGGGTAGGGTTAATTCCTAGCAAAAACCTACCCATCACCCCTTCAACAATCCATCTCACTTCCTGAATAGCAGTAATATCTAATCGGTACTCATCGAGCTGATCGCACAACTTTTTTAGATTTCCAGCTTGGTAAAGTGTTAAGACATTCCATGAGCCAATTCTCAAGTCCTTTAAACGTTTGCGGGGTCGTCGTAAAGAGGTAAGTCCGGCTATTTCTTCTTCAGATTTCGTAGCGAGAGTTCTTTTACGGATTGGGTTACTAGCCCAACGCCAACCCCCAGCAATCCTGCAGGGCCGATGTTTTCTTTCAGGGTTGTCTCCCTTAGCTGGTGGGTCCCCATTTTTAAGCGTCGGGAACTCGCTTTTTCGCCCTTAGATAACTTAGCCGCGCAAACAAAGTGTACCCGTTGCCCAGAGGCCATAGCGTGGACATGCATGTATCGGACTTGGTAGGAATAAATGGCATTTCCTGTGTTTTATTAGTACACTTCCACCAAGCAGGAAGTGAACCCACATGGCCACATACTACCCCTTCGACCTCCCTTTCCCTATCTCGGTCTTGATAATATTTTCTCACATTATCATAGTTTCTCCAACCTCTCTGTTGTTGTTGTTGTTGCCTAGGTTGTTGTTGATGTTGCTGTTGTTGCTGTTGTCTTTGGGCATAGTTATCGTCGTTCCAGTTCTTGTACCGGCGATAACCTCCTCCTGTGCCTCTGTTATTTCTATCATAATAATCGTTTCTTCGTACATCGTTATTTCTGTGATATCCTGTCCTACGTTGACCATTATTTCAGTATCTTGCCTGATATGGTCTTCCATCCCTAAATCGGCGATAAGGCGGTTCGTAGCGGTTCCTTCCTTACTCGTTGGTTCGAGTCAGACCTGCTCTACTGCGGTTATCCTCAGTTTGTTGGGATTGGTCCACTAATACAGTGTGAACATCCCTGTGCTTTGTCTCTTTCTTGAATTATTAGGCGTAGAACTCGTGTGATCTAGTCTACGAAGGATTTCTGCAATTCCCTCTAACGTTCTGACCTCAGCTGATATCAAATGTCTTCTTACGTCATTTCGCAGCTGTCGCGAAATTGCATGTATCAATTCAGTTTCAGCCAATGGGGGCTGGAGGTACTGAAGTCTGGCGAGCTGTGATGTGAAGAAAGTTGCATAATGCGTAGGGGTAGAGAGTGCATATTTCTTTGAGTAGATCTCTGCCCTAATATCTCGTTGCAATTCCTTCCTCCAGAATCTTCTTTGCAATGCATCTGCGAATTCTTCAAAATTGGCATAGGTGTATCTAAAAGCTCGGTGCCAAATTAATGCTTCGGATTCAAGAAATTCCTCGACTAATCTCATCTCTCGATCCCTAGGTATTCGGTTGTCATCCAGGTAGCATCTCATGTCACGCAAGAATTCTACTGCGGTTATGTTTCCTACTCCGCTGAAATGTGATGGCTTGTCGTCATCATTCTTTAGTACAATGAGGTTCTGACTATTTCTTTGGCCTCCTTGATCATAGCATCCTCCCAGGCCTGCATATTCCCTATGAATACGGTCTGTATCTTGCGCTAGGTGCGGTCGCTCCAGTATACGACTGAAAATACTTTCCCTGTCTTCTTCGGCTCTATCTTCATTTCTTTCGAATTTTCCTAGCTCCTCTCTAAGCTTTTCGTCTCTACTCTGGAAAAAACCCGCCAAATCCCGTTTCATTCCTAGACGTACTTCCTCCTTAAGGCCTTTCTGGTCGCATGACTCTACAATAGAATTTGACTTGATTCTGTTACTAAGATCTAGTAGTTCTTTCTCCAGACCTCATTTTACCTTAGCAAATTCTACATTTATTTCGTTAACGGTGGATCTGATAACGTTTAACTCCTCACTTTTTTCCGAATATGCTTTATTTACAAGACCTGTCATTTCGATAATGCTCGATTCTCTATTTTCTTCAATGCACTTGTACAATTCTAATTTCAGATTAACCCTATTAGCTTTAGCATTGGTTTCTATTTGACGAACATCTTTCAATATTTTACTATGCAATTCGTGCATATAATCCTTATTTGATTTTATTACCTCATCCTTCAACTCATTAACAGATTTAGATATAAATGATGCAATATCAACATTTATACCCTCACTGATAAGTTTTTGTTGGTCCTCCAACTTACCTTGTAGATTGCCAACAATGCTGTTCAAATTGTTGAGCTGATCAGTGAGTTGCTTCTGGGAACCTATAATGCTATCATTGTGTTGTCTCTGTTCTAGGGTGGCACTACTGATACTTTTCTGGATCTTTTCCTCTAACTGAATAATATTCTTACTACACTCAACCTTAGTTTCCATTACTTGTTTAGTGACTTCTGCTCTCAGTGTGCTCGTTTCAGTTTTGGTAGAGGCCATATCGTCTTTCACTTGATTGAAAGCTGATTTGGTCTCTTCCAGAGCTTTCCTAATCTCTTCTACCGAAAATCTACTTTCTGCCTGAGCTAATTTACTTTGCTCTTGAGCTAATTTTCCTTCTTCTTGGGCATTCTCTATGGCTATCTTAATGTTTTCCTGAGTTTGTTTAGCCTCCTCTTGTATCTGTCTAACCTATTCTTGTGCTGTCTTTGCATCTTCTTGTGCTTTTCTTATCGTTTCTTGCACTTTCCTAGCTTCTTCTCGGACTAATCTGTCCTCTTCTCGTGCCTTCCTTTCCTCCTCTCGGGCCTTTCTGTTCTCATCTTGTACCGTTCTACATTCCTCCTATACTAATGTAATGCTAGCTTTTGTGACTGATTGTGCTACTGCTAATTCTGCCTTCATTTCGGATTTAGCTGTGGCAGCTGACTGTTAAATTTCTCTTTTTATCTTTTTACTATTGTCATGTGTGAGTTTGTGAAGGGCATCTAAATCTCCTGTCAGCTTCTGTTGAACTCCTTGTATCCTTTCCAGGATAGATTTGTTCTGAGTCAAATCTCCCGACGATATATTTTATACACTTGAGAAAATAGGAGTTATCTTCTACACTACATTGTGGAAATTTCAGAGTGACCAACTCATACTGTTTATGAAAAAATGAATACTTCGACAATCTTAATTTAAAACAAGAAGTTCCGTGACGAACTAAAGAGCCTACTTTTCATGCCAATGATTATTCTACAGTATATGAACCTATCTAGAATAATGAGGAAATTAAGTTGGTAATATCGAAATGTCTAATTAGTTCGAAATATTCCTGGTATAATGTAGCCTAATAGAGCACTACAGTTTGCAGCCCTGGTGATTGACTATATTCTTAATTCCATCTCTTAAGGTGCAGAATACAAAATTTGGTTGAAGTCCAATGGACGTTACATGCAGTTAGACATTGGATCTATCAGCACGCGTAAGAGCATGTTGCCAACAATGTTATGCGTGTGCTGGTTAGAAATAATCGGAAATATTATGATACCTTGTTGTGCCAATTTTGGATGAAATCCATTTGTTAGAAAGAAGTTACATGTAATTTAAAATTGGACCTATCAGCAAGCATACAATCATGTAGGCAGCAGACTTATATTAATTACTCCAAATTAATCAAGAATGTCAGGTGCTATACGTGTGCAAAGTAAAGAGCTGTTGGCTTGCATACTTTGGGTAAAAAAATAGATTAGAATTTATTAACAGTTGGCAGCCCTGATTGCTCTTAAGAATACTTATAGTCATATCTGTTATGTTACACATAGCACATACGAAATTTGGTTGAAATCCAACTGATAGTATAGAAGTTACATGTATTTAAAAATTGGTCCTATCAGCAGGCTTAGAATCATGTTGGTAGACCTGAAGTATATAAGTAACAGGTACTATACCTGTGCATAGTTTAAAGCTGTCGGCTTGCATACTTTCAGATATGAAAGTAGAGAAAATAGAGAGAGCAATAATTAACAGTTGGCAGCCCTGGAGGCTCTTAAGAATACACTCCGTCATATATGTTTATGTACAGATATTACATACAACATTTGGTTGAAATCGAATTAATAGTGTAGATGTTATATGCATTTAAAATTGGACATATCAGAAGGCTTAAAATAATTTTGGCAACACTGTCATGTATGGCCTCCTGGATATTAAACTGAAATAGTATAATCTACAAGTGTGACAATTTTGGAATAGCTCTCATGCATAACTTCCATGATATCCAACATTGAGCTCAAATTTCTAGTGCGTTTTTTCAGCAGGTGGTAGCACTGACATCACTTTCAAATATGGGCTTGAGTTATTCCTGTATACATTTTTACTCATACTAAATTTGGTTTCGATTGCTGCAGCCGTTTAGCCAGACAGACAGAAGACAGACTGACACACATTTTCCCGGATCGATCTCATAAGTCTACTTTTTCCTCATTTTTGCAAAATGAGAAAAGTAGGCTAATAATAGACTGAAGTCTAAAATCCTACCTAACCGAAATCTAGTAAATTGACCCTCTCTCATTTGGCAATCCCTAACTAAATTAAGTTACAACAGTGAGAATTTAACTATATTTTACTGTTTCATGACCAAAATGTCATCAGCTGGTTTAACAAATATGCCTCCAAAACATATCGTACTCCTCAAATTTGGCAGTGTTTATTCACTTAAACATCTTTCCAACATGTGGGATCGGCATTTCTAAACAATTTCTATAATCCACAAATATCTTCGCAAAGTTGTCGTTGAACACTCTCGTGTCCCAACACAATCGATGCCGGACACATTGGGCGCCAAAAAAAATACCACCTATAGGCACCGTGCGTGTCGCTCTAGCGGCCGGATGGAGAACTATAGGTGAGGCAGACTCCAGGCTCGCAGCACAGATTACCTTACGCCCGCAGTATCTGTTCTGGTATGAGCGTGTAGTCACTCCGACGATAATGGCAGAGAAACGAAGATCAAGTAAACGCAATTGTTGTGTTGTCGGTTGTTCCAATACTTATGCAAATACGGGAAGTGAAATACAATTTTATTGTTTTCCAAAACGAGCGCTAGAAGTGGACCGAAGGAGGCGATGGATACAAGCAGTTAACCGAAGGAAGTAAGTACACGTACATACTGCACAAATTTGCAATAAGTTCAACTGACCCGATCTAATTTCATTTTGGTGTTAACTCTTAGCATTGATGGATCACTTTGGCAACCTACGACATAGTCAAGATTATGCAGTGCACATTTCATCGGATACAGAGGATCTGGACACCCACTAAGTCCAGCCTATGTTCCCTCAATATTTCCCGATGAATACAAGAAGAGGAATGTTTCTCCGGGTCCTAGCTTACAGCGCTTTCACAGACAACTTAAACGATTAAAAACGGAAGAATCAGGCGGAAAAGTTTCGGCTACTGTTTGCGCAAGTAACATAACCAAGGATGCATCCGTGGGAACAGACGCGTCTGATATTCATTAATCAGACTTCATGTTTACTTGTTCTGTAAATGTAAACGACGTAAATACACAAGCATGTATTCCACTTAATTTCGGTCTGGGAAGGAACATTTCGAAACATGATCAAATGTGTGGAACGGAAGACGATCATGTAGACGCCACGAGCCCAGGTTTCCAAGGTTACAGTTTCATAAGGAACAATACACAAATGCATGATTTAACAGGTGTAAACTTCCACGTATTTGCCTTACTCATTGCGTTATTACCAAACCGTAACGTTTCCAACGTATCTAAAGAAACCAGATTATTAATTTTCCTAATGAAAATGAAAACTGAACTGTCCTATTCTGCTTTGAGAGTGCTATTCGGTGTTCACAGGACTACAATTTTACGTATTTTTACGACCGTTCTTATGCAACTCGCGCAGCGTACGAAACATTTCATATTCTGGCCTAGTAAGGAAAGTGTTCAAGAAACAATGCCTCCAGCATTTAAGAGAAATTACAATTGTCGAGCCATTATTGACTGCACGGAATTTAGGGTTGAACAGCCTCCCCAAGTAGATCAGAGAGTGTATTTCTATTCTCAATACAAGGGTTGCTACACTGCAAAATTTTAATTGCTATCACGACTAGTGGTATGATCGCCATTAAATCTAAATGTTATGGTGGAAGAGCTAGCGACTCATTCATAACAACTGACAGTGGTTTATTAACTTTACTTCAACCTGGCGATGAGGTCATGGCTGATAAAGGATTTCCTGGCATCAGAACTAACTTATCAGGCCGCGGTGTCGTAATAGTGACGCCACCGTTCTTACATGACGGGAGATTAACAGTTGAGGAGGTTGAGAGTACTTACAATATTGCGAGTGTTAGAATTCATGTAGAAAGGTGTATTCAAAGAATCAAAATATACAATATATTACAGAAATTGCCAACAGAACTGTTTCAGTTCATAGATGACATTGTGCATATGTGTTGTGTTTTAGTAAATTTGCAAACTCCAATAATTAAAGAATAGTTCGAGAATTTTTCTACCATCACTTTGTTTTATATATTCTTTGTTTTCATTTTATATTGAACTGTTCAGTGTTTGCCAAGCACAAATTATTATTTAATTATCACTAGGAATACCACTAATTTTTGGCAAGTAATTGCTGAAAAAGAACTTTGCAATTTTGGTGAGGAATTCCTCGACATACTTATTGTCCTTATAAACAGGTATTGTGAACTGTTGTGCTTTGCTATATACATATAGATCACATTTTTCTAAGCCAGTTATGTACATTCGTATTTGTATTTGTGTGTAATACACATGGCTTGTCTTTAAATGTATGTTTTTTTTTGTTTTTTTTTTGCCCGTCAGCGTAAAGATAACGTACTCTCATATTCCCTGCCTCATCAACTATTGGTTTATCTTTACAGGAAGATGGGCACTTAACTTCTAACACTCTGTCAGCTACATTCCCCTTGAGAACTATGCCATCTGGAGAGCCACAAATCCAAGGTTGTATTTGGTGGATTATTAACCCACACCGAATAACACGAACACTGAATGAACTTGCATAACATTCTATTGCCTCACTTTCCATTTCACTTCGGTAAGAAAGATTGTTCAAAGCAGCTGTCCCAATTGGTGAATCAGTTGCAAATGCGAGAGCTAAAGTATCAAAGTTATGTCACCTAGTTTTGATCCGATGTGTTTTCGTGCTAGCAGATATTCGTTTCTTTCTTTCTTTCTTTCTTTCTTTCTTGAAACCATCGAGGGCTTCGTGATTGAGGTACAGTTTCCAGGGAGATTTTAATTATCTGATCTGTATCAACCTGAACTTTGCTGGTAAAAAACATTTCGCCACTCAAAGTGTGAAAGGTGTATTTGACCGGTGAGCGCACGGAGTTAGAGACTTGTAAATGTACTAGCTGTGTCAAAATTTCCTCACATTCTTCTCTCTCCACATCATTCACTACCCTATCCATCAACGAGCTGACTACGGCCCTGCACGATTGTTCGATTTCAGTTCTTGCTTCTGCTCGAAGTATTGCACGAAGACTGCAAGGGATGTGTTTTAAAATATCCTCACTTAATTCAAAGGGAGGAAGAGATGTCTCTAAAGTCTTTTGCCGAACAGTGCTTCTACGCGTTTGCCTTTCCTATATTTTTCTTTTGACACTGTTTTCGGACTTGGTTTTCCCCATTGGTGCGGATGGTCTGTTTTCGAGACAACGCTTTGATTATTTACAAAATACACTACCGCAGCTACGTGTTTGCAAGTTCCTCTGGCGCCTGCAGGACAGGAACATTCACTGCTCGAGACATTACGATTCTGGTCAACCTAAACACAAACTAAAAATTGTTACAAGTTATTAATACATAGCAAACATGCAAACGCGTCAGCTGTATATATATTAGAAGCGACCTAATATCCCCAAATTAAATATTACAATGTCATTTAGTGGTCGTCAAAGTCTACGTATTGAGATGAAATGAAAATCCACAGCCTGCTTCCAGTCTCCGACCGGGTCAGGAATGGAATGAATGAAGCCCCCATCTAACGGCGAGGATATGAACTGTGCCGGCTGCCGAGGCCTGACGCACTCCTCTGGGGCAATGATTAAATGAAATGATAGTGGAGAGTGTTGCTGGAATGAAATTTTGACAAGGAAAACCGGAGTACCAGGAGAAAAACCTGTCTGCCTCCGTTTTGTCCAGCACAGATCTCACATGGAGTGACCGAGATTTGAACCATGGGCCCAGCGGTGAGAGGCCGGCGTGCTGCCGCCTAAGCCACGGAGGCTTACGTATTGAGATACATTAAGTAATTCTTCCTAAATAAACTTTATAAATTGTGACCTAACTACACCATGCCTACCTCAAGATTCACGATATAAGGCGGCAAAGTCACAGACGTTTGCCGGGTGACTTTTCCTGTGATATATCCGAAAGCATTCGAAAATAACTCTTCCTCGTCGTTCACGTGGCCACTGACAACTAGGTTTTTTCCATTCTTCCATGATGATTCACTTAGATCCCCGAATTGAATCTCTCTAAACCCGCAGCTTGTTCGAACGTCACACATGCAGTACTGAGACTCTCGCAATACGCCTCACCTCTTGTTTCAGAACGGGACACTACATAGCGCTAGAAGTAGCATTTCAAGCTGCCTGCACGGTGCCTATATGCGCCCGAATCTCGCATAGCCACCACCTATATCCGCTGAGATGGAAAAGGATCGTAAGGATGTCGATACCCAGCCAGATACATCAACACTACCCTACTAGGTGAATGACTAGGAAACCCTCGACGCATACCGGTCATGCAATAACGCTATCAATTAGAAACCCATTTACTAGAAATTAAATGTCCTTAACAAGATGGTAGGACGAAAATCTCGGATCTCGAGCGTGAACGGTGAAGTTGAGACTAAGTGAGTTCTAGTAACTAACCGGTAGTATTATAGCACGTCGATTGCGAAATGAAAGGATGATCAGTTTCTATAAAAAATGAGCAGGCAAACAAAAATAGTACCTGAGATTTATTAACGAAATATTTACAAAATATTAAAACTTCCTAACACCAATAAAAACAAGAAGTTCCGTGAAGAACTAAAGAGCCTACTTTTCTTAAAATTTAAGATTCATGCCAATGATTAATCTATATGGATCTATCTAGAATAATGGCAAAATTAAGTTGGTAATACCGAAATTTCTAATTAGTTCGAAATACTGTATACCTGGCATAATATAGCCTAATAGAGCACTGTCAGTTGGCAGGCCTGGTGACTGAATATATTCTTAGTTCCTTCTCTTAAGGTACAAATACAAAATTTGGTTCAAGACCAATGGATAGCATGGACGTTACATGCAGTTAAACATTGGATCTAACAGCCCGCGTAAAATAATGTTGGCAACAATGTCATGCATGTATTGGTCAGAAATAATCTGAAATTATATGATCTATTGTTGTGCCAATTTTTAATGAAATCCATTAGTTAGGATAGAAGTTACTTGCATTTTAAAATTGGACCTATCAGCAGGCTTAGAATCAAGTTGGCGGCACTGACGTATATTAGTTACTCCAAATTAATCTAGAATGTCAGGTACTACACGTGTGCTTAGTTTAAAGCTGTCGGCTTGCATACATTCTGATATATTGGTATTTGGATAAAAAAGAGAGCATTTATTAACAGTTGGCAGCCCTGGTTGCTCTTAAGAATACGCTCAGTTATATCTGTTTATGTACACATAGCACATACGAAATTTGGTTGAATTCCAATTGATATTGTAGAAGTAAAATGCATTTAAAAATTGGATCTATCAGCAAGCATAGAAACATTTTGGCAACACTGCCATGTATGGCCTCCTGGAAATTAAAATGAAATAGTATTACCTATACGTGTGCCAATTTCGAAATAGCTCCCATTTCATACCTTCCATGATATCCAATATGGAGTTCAAATTTCAATTGCTATTTTTCAGCAGTCTGTAGCATTGACATCATTTTCAAATACGGCATTGAGATATTCATGTATAGATCTTTACTTCTACCAAATTTTGTTTTGATTGCTGCAGCCATTTAGGAGTTGATAGGGGGGAAACAAACACACAGACAGACAGAAAGACAGACAGACAGAAGGAAAGACAGACAGATACATTTTGCCCGGATCGATCTCATAAGTCTACTTTTTCCTCATTTTTCCAAAATGTGAAAAGTAGGCTAATAAATTCAAATTGAAAATAAAATATTTCACTCGATAGATAGTACTTCTATCTGTTAAATAAACTTTAAACAAATTTAAAATTACACAAATGTAATTATTTAAAAATAATGATTAAATGTTTACGCTTTCTAGTCACCCTGTCACTCAATCACTATAAGCAGTCTGATCGAAATCAGCTGTTCATAAAAAATATACAATTAACAATACAATGCTCTACATTATACGCTCATTTACTTAAAAACGAGAATGTAATAAGAATAAAATTATTATATTATTTAAAATGGTGAAATATTTACAGAAGTTGCAATTATCCATGTCCAGCACGGTATTTAAAACACATATTTACAATATATTTCGTGATCTGACAATCTTATTTCGCTACTGTTTCTTTAACCAGATCTTCGAACATTTGTTCACAAGAGAATGTAAATTTAGGTATATTCTGGTTACTTGTCACAACAAATAAAGCTCTAGTATCGAACAATTAAGTTAAATATAGCTCTTAAAAGTCGTATCAGTGAATAAAATACAATACATTTAAAGAACGATGCGAAACTACTCAAATACTCTTAATAAACTTCGTGGATGTCGTAATAACACTTTCTGACATGTACAACATAAATATAAACCCTAATGCCAGTTACTTTTTAAACATACAGTACCAATTATTTGCTCCACATGGTAATACATTTCTTTCCTTTCGTAATCCGGTGAACAATCTCTTTCAATAGTGTCAGCTACGCTTTCGTACTTGACATACTCGTTTCCTCTCCTTTTAACAACAATCTCAACAATAATGCACGGCATTCCTTTAATAAAAACACATCTTGCTACACTCCAAACGTGTAGAAGAATCAGTGACTCTACTACGTAAAGACACACCTGTGAAATACTGTTCATAGTGCTCTCCTATCCAACTCTCCTCTAAATTAATTATCCTCGTGCTCTTTCAATAACAATTACATATTTGTTCACTTCAGTTCACCTTGTACAATATTTCTCGTAACTTCAAATAACGCATTTCGCTAACAAACTTTCACAACATACTATTTTTCTACGTTGCAATAAAATATAAACATTAATTAATCGTAGTTCGCTCGTCTTTATTGTTAATAACAATAATGCATATCCTCCCGTATCTGGTGTACATTTAATGAATTAACTATTCATATTTAAACTTGTTTCATATCATACAAGACCTCAGGTAGATCTACAGATCTCCTGGTCTATGGTTTCGTTATAGCAATTTTTCCAATAAAATTGTTGCTAGTTATAGGCATCATTTGACCTCAATTGTCAACAATGTGATCCTATTTCATTGTGTAAATCCGTTATAACAATTGTCAATGACTATATCAATGTCATATTACAGTAACATTCTGCAATTGGAATTGGTTTACTCCAATAATATTATTTACAAATGTTTCATTTATGTTCTGACACAATAAAATGCTTTAAACAGTGTTACAGCATTCTACAATAATGCTTTGTCTTAATAATTATGCATTCTAACCATATAGATGCATTCTTGTCGCTTGTTACGCATTCTTAGCGATCGAAGCATTCCCTTCATAAAACAGTTTCCATTAAAAGTGAGCATGTTAAATCGTTTGTTCAAAAATATAAAAAACGGAATATCTAAGTTCAAATACACGTGAAATTACGTCTAAAACGACACACGTTGACGTATAATAAAATTACAGTGAAATCTCTAAAATTGACAACATAAAACATGGGTTATGAATAAGAAAATCTACTAATGAATTGGTCACTCCTGAAATACTATCAAATACTACATCAAACTACTAAGATCTTGGAACATTCAATTTTCTACCTTTCTGAAGGTCTGCTGTCGTGATACCTGGTTTGATATGCTCCATGTTTCTCTCTCGGACGGCGCGTGCGTGTCGTCTGCCTCTGAGCGGGTACCAGTTAGGAGCGTGGCGGTCAGCTGTCCTGCTTGTCCCCTTGTCGTGGGGCAAACACCTGGACTGCTGGCTCGTCTCCCTTCTAACGGCATTTCTTCTTGCTTCGCGACCTCCAGTCTGGTAACTCGAACTCGGGACAAGCGAACCCCTCTGTCCGTCTTCCACGTGTAGCATTTCATTATCCATGTAGGTTTGACGTCTCTGGTTGACATCTCTCCAAGTTGGTAGTGGACATTTAAATCGTAGTGTTGAAGGTAAATTCGGAATACTGCATGTTGATGAGCAGTTATAGAATTATCGATCCATGGTCGTCATGATCACTCTGAATTCCCACTCCATAATGTAGACTAACCTCCTTCCATAATTTAGTTGTCATGGCAATCTTCTTAACAAGAGTCGAATACGAATATCCCCCCCCCCCCTGACTTAAGGATATTATTATCATCGTAAATGTAAGATGATTATGTAGAAGATATATTGTTGCAATGTAGTAGCTGTTGAATGCAATGCTAATAGTCGTAATTCTGAACAAATGTGAAACTGTAGGAGCGAAGTCTTCTTCCAATAAACGTAGTGTTATAATATTGCTTTTCTCTGTTGCAAACTAGTGCGTTTTATATTTTGCCGGCTTCTCCCTTTCCTTCCTCGGCGATGGCTGTATCTCCACAAAGTCCTGTCTCGTCTCCCGACCGTACTTCTAATATCGTATAGAGCTCTTTTGGGACAAGCTGCAATATAGGTCCGCTTTCTTCAAGTACCTGAGTAGGAGTCATTGCTGCGCTCTCGACAATGGCGTGCGTGGCAGACTAGAATGGATTTCTAGCCTCAAACAGAGTCCTATTAAACTGAATTACGCTCATATTTTCTCTCCTGGCCATAAATTTATAATTCTGATTTGACAATTATATTCCATTTTCTCTTCTGCATCTGTAAAAGTGCTAATATCGCTTTATATAAGCAAATTTAATGTAATAGCGATTCCCACAAAATTATGTGATCCAAACTGATTGGCTATAGAGTTATCACGAAGAAACTTCTGGTTCTGGCCTCTTATCATCGGGTCGTGTGAATAATTTTGTTATTGTCACCTCGGCCAACCAAAACCGCTCTTTAGCTTGCTAACTTGAAGCCTTGGTCATATTCCAGTGTCGAAAGATCAAACTCTCCCTTGCTTAAATTATCATTCACTGAAATATTCCCAAATTTTATTCTTTCAAAATACTCCAAATGTTCTAAAAAGTTATCAATATGCTTTATTCACTTCCTAAAATACATATGTGAATATTATATTGTTCCATTTCCAAATTCCCATTATTTCACCTTCAGGTTCACAAGTCGGTTCGATCCTCGGCTCAGTCAAAGTCTGAAGCTGGGCTGAATTCGAGTTCAGCACATTAGAACTTTCAGTTTCAATAATTAACGTGTGTTTTGTGCTAACTCCACCCGATCCATACCTGATGTTATGAGAGCAACATTCTCATGTTGAAGCAAGCTCAAGTCTATGTAGTGGTATGTGTTTGTATATGATGGGATTTCACGAGGCTTCATTTTGGCCATGGGCCCCTGTGGTATCTCAGAGAAATAAGGGCACAATATCAATAATTCTCTTATAAGAATAAGCCCTGAAAACTCAATGAAACAGGAAATGAGAGGGGTAGTTTTATGGTCAGTGGGAATGTACAAAACAGCACATTGAGAGAAAATGAAAAAGACGACCCTTGCCTTAATGCAGCACAACTGCTCAGAGAATGCACCGAAAATAACATATTGTGCGAGATTACGAAGGCAAATCTGAACAAGCAGAACTAATTAGCCAATTTTTATACATCCCAATGAACTTTTCATTGAAAATTCTGTGGTAGTTATTGAGGTTTAAAGGGACAGATCTACGAGGTATCTGCCCCATTGAAACTCTTCCGTCCATAAAAAATGTATTCCATGTCATGTACTATCGGATTTTTATTATGGATACTCGAATTTAGCCTTAATTACAACCAAACTAACAGAATAACCAATTGAAAAACAGTTATACCAATATTTTCGTTGTTTAATTATTTTCAAGTTATTTATTTATTTATTTATTTGTGGTTGTATGAAAAATTGTCCGCGTTTTTGACGTCTTTTCTTCGAACCGCTCACTTAAAACTATATACATGGAAAACTACTTGGCTGAGGGTAATGACATTTTTATATGTGAGAGGCACAAGTATTGGTAGTGCAAATCTCAAGTTTCAATTTTTTCAACTACATGATAAAATGTTCTTATACTCTTCTGACGTAACGTTTTCTCAGCCCAGGATAAACGTACAGCAGGCAACTTGGTCTCATTTTGAAGCTCTAATTCGTGATTATCGGAAACTATGTCCACTGTAAACGTACAGTGTGATGACGAATTTATGAAGAGTAATATTAATGGGAGGTTTTGTGCGTTCCGGCCTGTGCGATTGAAAGCGAGCGGGCTTGTGAAATCCGGTGCAGCGTCGCTGCGGCTCGCTACGAACGAACACTGCTTTAAGTTTCCTTTCAACCTTTTCTTTTCTTTCCTCGTACATATTTCATTTTCCATCACCTTTTTCACATAAGGGCTTTAGACCTTCAATGGCAGGTTTAAAAGTGGTTAGTCTTCCTAATTTGGAAATGTCAGACTACACAATTTTTAGATGGGCTATCTGCATTATTTACATAATATATTTACAATATGTACCGGTAATTCAGTCAGTATTCTTCGTCCGAAGAATGGCTCTGATCCGATGTATCAGAACTGCTGGCATTCATGTTAATTATGACCTGCTCGAAATGAAGGACATTTTCAGACAGGCCATCTATCTCCCACTAGTGGTCTTCAATTCTTTTAGCGTGTTTAATGCATTGCTTCCAGAGTTAATGAGCAACGGTAAGCAAGGCTTCTCGGCATAAAACATTCATTGCTTCCATACTTCTACCTCGGCATAAAACATTCATTGCTTCCATACTTCTACCATTTTGTAATATGTTAGCGCATGTTCGCCCTCAGACAATGGTGGTCTCTTGGGCTTTGGATGTGATGTGGCATATAAGTAGTAAACAGAAAGACTGAAAATAGCATGTGGACATAGCCAGGTGACTTGCATTCCATTACACTACTGCCCGGCAACGCTGCACTCGAATTCACCGGCTCGCTCGCTTTTACTCGCACGGACCGGAACGCGCAAAACCTACCATTAATATTACTCTTCATAAATTCGTCAACACACTGTACGTTTACAGTGGTCATAGTTTCCGATAATCACGAATTAGAGCTTCAAAATGAGACCAAGTTTCCTGCTGTACGTTTATCCTGGGCTGAGAAAACGTTACGTCAGAAAAAGTACAAGAACTTTTTATTGGGTAGTTGAAAAAAAATGAAACTTGAGATTTGCACTACCAATACGCGTGCCCATCACATATAAAAATTGCATTACCCTCAGCCAAGTAGTTTTCCATGTATATAGTTTTAAGTGAGCGGTTCCTAGAAAATACGTCAAAAACACGGACAATTATTCATACAACCACAAATAAATAAATAATTAATAAACTTGAAAATAATTGGCTTATATCGTCTAACGCAGAATTAAACAAAGAAAATATTGGTGTAACTCATTTTTCAATAGGTCAGTTGGTTTGGTTGTTATTAAGGCCTAAACTCGAGTATCCATAATAAAAAAATCCGATTGTAAACAATCACCTTGTCTCCACCAACACCATTCCCTCGAGAAATAACAAGCTGTATATATATAGCAACACCAATCATAATGTGCTGTGTGTATAACTTTCAGTATAGGTGATACTCCTCTACGGCGCCAGGAAATGTTCTCCGCAGTACCTACTGTCCGTCCACCAGCTAAAGGTCCGTGGCAGGAATGCAACGAGTCAACTGGAGACAGCTAGCCTATGCGCGAACGACAATAGTGCCAACCTACTACTGACCAGTACGATTTCACAATTGAAACTGAACGAAAGTAGCAGTGAGTA
This sequence comes from Meconema thalassinum, assembly GCA_946902985.2. Classification (NCBI taxonomy): domain Eukaryota; kingdom Metazoa; phylum Arthropoda; class Insecta; order Orthoptera; family Tettigoniidae; genus Meconema; species Meconema thalassinum. The sequence goes on from OX336398.1 coordinate 212,879,979, forward strand.
ACCATAGCGTCAATAACATCGGTGCTGAGTTGGCAATACCTCCAGCAGCACTCAATCAACGCAGCTGGGATGTCTCTCCTCTCCCCTTCAGTCCCCTAAGACCATGAGCTGGTGGACGGACAGTACGTGCTGCTGCGAGAGTTTACGTCACCAGTTACGTTGGAAGCACGGCTGTCGCACACTCACTCTCAAATCATAGCTCAAATGCCGTATATGATTGAGTTTAACATGGCACGTTGTGTAGACTTCACCTGTAATAGGATCCAGGGTGCCAGCAGAGTGGAACTGCAGTACCAATAGGATCTGCTATTGTTCGGTGATCTCATAGAAAACAACACTGAGTAATCCATTCTTCAAAATAATATTTATTGTATAAATTATTCGTTTTATTATAAGAGAAGTAGGCCTAATGCAGAATACATGAAGTTCATGTTCCTCTTTAACTGCTATACGTTCATCGTGAAATATATCACCAGCCTCGTCCTGCAGGTTATCAGAGGGCAACAGCTCATTTGAATCCTGCGAAGTATTACCCCATGTTAAATATATAGACACAATATGAGTACCTACTATGTGTATTTTAAAAAGTAGAAGTAAACAGATCCTGGTTAGAGTACCATTTACTAGAAAGTACGGTAGCCTACAGTATTATTTCACTAAACCTTGCTCGTCACTAAGATAGCAATGTTACGCCATATACGAATTAAAATGCAACTTACTATGTCGGGGAATTCATGAATCAAACATTCTGGCTCACTCTTGATGAATACCGGTAGTTGTTTCTCCATTTTGATTAGCACGCTAGAAGAGAGAGAGAATTAAATACCTTACTTAAGCCAGTAGCCTACGCCTAATCAGTCTCATATTTAATAAATAAATTGAGGTATTCTCACACCCCTCGAAGTGTACAGTGATGTTTGCAAGTAGAGCGTCATGGTCAAACAAGTCGTCACTATTTATCCTTCCAATTGAATAGATATAGGCGAACTAATGGTGACTGCTTTAAGCGCAGGGCAATAAAGAATCCTACATTCGAGTTTTCTATTCCTGTAAGTTATACACAAAAATTTGATTTGGAGCACATTTAAGATTATATTGTTAGACGATAAAGTACCTATCAACACGTTCAATTAGGCTGCGTGGAAGTGAACTTAGGTTGCTGCACTGGTATTGCAAATCGGCACTAGTTGCCACGCCAAGAATAAAACTCCTCCTTTCATTACTAAACACCCAGTTCAAACTAGATACATCATTGACTACAAACCTTTCAATTCTTCCAACATGGACTTGTTACTTGCGTATAATAAAATATTCTCACACTTACATCTTGCCGTAATGCACATCAGATATAGGCCTACTAATTCCAGTGACAGAATATCTATGTGGTAGCCTACCTGTCTACTACCGATTATATAGGAACCAGTGGCGACTGGTGGTCACCGTTCTTGGTATACCGCACCAATTACCCCTTACATACCCCCGCCCCACCCTCCTTTTTCACCATGCCTCAACCTCTTGTCAAAGTTGAATTATTATTATTTTGTATTGGAGAACATTTACATAACTTCTAAGAAACACTCTTTATAGCTATAATTTTGGATAGGTTATCCCAATATATTGAGGTCACTAGCCAATTGTTTTGGCCGGGGATATAAGGTCGGATTCTCTTCCTAACGCCACGTGATCTTCCATGTGAAATATTTAGCGTGCTGTCACCGGAATTCGAACCTCGACGGTCCGGGTAAAGCCAGTGCGTCATCCTCCCTCTGCAAGGACTATGTCCTTATACATTAAAAAAATCTTCGTTTAACGCCTGAACACGGTCTACATGAAAGTGCTTCTAGGTAAATGGCATTCGAATCCCCTCGCCCTCCTAGTTCATTTTGACAACGTACAGAGTACATTTCATCTTTACGTTGCCTTCTCTCTCTCCCCGTTCTTGACCAGGTCCTAAATTTTACGAAAACAAATAAACATTGATCCATTTCCGAACGATCTCAATTATACATTGTCTCATCATTAGACATGTCCAAACATGAGAAGCGCATTCATTCATAACCAATGTAATAATGCAATTAAAGAAGAGCCAGTATCTCAAAGTGAAAATATCTTCTGGAAAGCGAACATTCAGCCTCAATCAATAAAATAATACCGGGTGAGTTAGCCGTGGTCGTTACGGCATGACTGCTGGCAGTCGCTCACATCCGGGAGGCGATGAGGTTCGAATCCCCCCGCCGGCAACCTTGAAGATTGTCTTCTGTGGTTTCCCATCTTCCTTCCAGGCAAATGCCGGGGTTGGTCCCTAACTATAGGCCACAGCCGCTACCTTCCAACTCCTCGTACTTACATTCCAACTTTTCTCCCCAACGGTACATGTAGCTCACCCATTGGGTGTCCGTCTCGAAGAAGCTACAAAACTGGCGAGCCGAACATGTCCTCGGACACTCCTGCCACTAAAAGCCATAAGATAAAAAGAAAAAATACATATAGTGTAAACTACCTTGACATATTGTTTCCCAACCTTGGTCTGCCAGGAAGAATTTTACTTGAAAGTAAGTTCCATTCACTTAGATTTCTAAAGGTCCACCTCGTGGCGTAGTGGCTAGTATTCTGGGGCTGTTACTGCGGAGGTCCGTGTTCGATTCTCTGGTCTACCAAGAAATGTAATTCTAGTCTGAGGGTTGGGATTCACTCAACCCCCAAGAGGCAGAAATGAGAACAGGTAGTTCGATTCCAACCCCCAAACCTCCTAGAAATGGTCTTTCTTGGTTTCCCACTTTCACTCGTACATATCTTAAGGCCACAGCCGCCTCCTACCAAAATCCTGGCAACGGTACAGCCATCATAACGACATATCTCATCAATTTCCACACGCACCAAGCCAGGGGTGGATTTAAGGAGTGAACGATTCATCTTGCTGTTATACATTAAAAACATGACGAAAACAGTGGCTTTAGACAAATTCTTTCACACTTAAATACTCTGTATCAAAATTCACATTTTACGATAACGTACTATTTTGAGTGTTCGGCTGTAGAGGATAACAGAAGCAGAGGTAGAGCTATGATGCGATGGTTAGTTTCAGTGTTGAACGATTTCAAAGTCAGAGATGTAGAAGCAGAGGGAGCCGGATTGCTAACTGCTAATAGGGGATCATAGAGGCAACTTGTTCGCAAACAGAGGCTTGCAGACTGGACTGGACGCTGAAAGGTAAAACCGTCTCAAATGAAAATGTATGTATATTTGAAAGAATACTACAAATTTTTGACAGTTCTCTAAAAAATGGCTTTAAACCACGCGTTGGCTATGACAGTAAATAGTAGAACTACCAAAACTAAAATAATTTGGAATACAATAAATATTTGACTTAAAATGGCTAATATCACGCACATTTTTCCCAACTCACAAAAGGGACTCTGCGATGGATCATTCCTCTACCGTCGCAAGGATGGTGTCTCGGAGCTGGATACACTTCGTCAGCAGATACAACTGGGGATGATGACAGGTGACCGCTAACTTGGGTCAAATTAAGTAAGGACCAGGGAAGGGATTTTGGAGGGCAGTCGGTCGGTCGTGGACCTGTTGAAAGGAACCGTCACGGCACTTGCCTCGTGGTGAAAATAGGAAACCAAGACAACCATTTTCCGGACGGCTGAAGTGGGATTCAAACCCATACTCTCCCGATGCCAGCGAGATACGAGCTAGCGCGTTACTGCTCTTGGCCACCGTGATCGGTAACATTTATTTTTACTTCAAAATATCAAAAATAAATTTAAAAAATGTCCTATTACTCACTAATTTGGGCCTAGTTTTAGCAAAATTATCCTATCCCGGACCTCCCCCCACCCCTCTCCAAGCTAAGGGTATTCCATACTCTCTTGACTCCCTGGTGTGTGTTCGCCTACCCCCATGATCTTGCCTTAAATCCGCCCCTGAACCAAGTACACGGGGCTACATGACCACGTTGCTTCAAATCCCCTAATTGAATCAACAACTGCAAGGCAACAAATATTCCAAGTGTAAAATTCTACCTGATTTCGGCAGAAACCAATGCCTTCATTTCCTTGCACAAAGAAATAGATCGCTTTAATTTCAACTTACCGAGGAAATCCAATGGAATAAAATCCTTTCAACAACGCTACTATCCACTTCCAGTGTTTCACTTAATCTAAACATGTTAATATTTCAATGGGAAGTAATTCACGCCAAGACGAACTCACAACATAACTGAAGTGTATAAGGCGCTGCGCTGGTGTGCCTTCCCTTGTGAGCAGGGTGAAAGTACTGTTTGAAATCAGCCAATCAGCAATACACTCACCGCTAGTCTTTAGCGCGATACCCCATACGGAACGTGGCTGGGCTACTCTTTCCCTCCCCCGCTGCGCGGGTCAGTGTCGAGCCCTTTCAACGACCGGGCTAGACTTGCGGTATACCAAAGTACAGTCACTCACAGCTAAAAGCGTGTACCCCAGAAGAAAATTAGCGAGTTAAGCGGGATTCGAGCGCCAGCTTCCTTGACAACAATCGGCGGAACATGAATGATGACAAGCTCGATTTTCCTGACTGCACTGCTACATACAAGTCGAGAAAATGTCGAGATAAACATTTTATATTTTTATCACTGGTGGTATACCGCCGGTATATGCGATGCATGGGAGAATTCGCCACTGATAGGAACGTCTCTATGTATAGGCCTACCCATGGTGTGACTACAATGGTGAGGCGGATCGCTCGCTCTCTCTCGTGCGGATGACGTCACAACGGGGGCAACTGCGAGTTGTGGCTATAGGCGGGAGTCAGGCGCGTGTGATCAGCAGTCGATTGAAACATGTTAATGTTGACAAGTGTGTGCGTTGCTAGTGAAAGTATTGTATTTCTTAATCTCTGTCGACGGAAAGTGGGATGCAATGCCGAATTGTGCTATGTATGGTTGCAACAACTACTCCAGGAAAACAAAAGGGTATAATATAAAATACTTTGTATTTCCACAAGACAAAGTTGCAGCGAGCTCATGGGTCAGAGCTTAAAGGAGGGAGGACATGTTTAATTTAAAGCATGGTAAGTTATGATTTCTAAAAGTAATCTGTCTGTTGTGAGCAGAATTCTTTAGATTATTTCTCTCTAAAATTAAAATATTGCAGTAGTTCTGGACGCATTTTCAAACTGAGATATTAAAGAATATTATAGAAATGAATAGTCAAACCAAATAACAATTACGAGTGGATATTATTATTATTATTATTATTAACATTTTTATTATTATTATTATTATTATTATTATTATTTCAGCTCGAGTATGTTCTCTTCATTTCACTAAAGACAGTTTCGCTATTCCACTTCGACAGCAATTGTTGAACTATACTCCAGTGCACAGTAGAACTTTAAAATTAGATGCCATTCCGACTGAAAATCTATCAAAATCCACTCAAATAACACAAAGGAAAAGGAAAAGATATGTGGAAGAAGCTAAAAGTCGGTCGATGAGGCTGGAAAAGAGGCGTCGTAAAAGTGTTGTATGTGAAATTATACATAACAATGAAACACTTACCGAAGGTATAACATCTAAACATACCTGCTTGAATGAGAAGTAGTTTATAAGGTAAACGTCTTTTTGTTTTTGAACATTGAGGTCCCATTTATTAATAAAAGGTGAATTTGTTTATTTTACACGCACAATACAACTAAGGTTCATTATGATACTTGGAAGAGAGGTAACTAGTGGAGTAAAGCACTGCTTTCACCAGATCGTTGAGACATTGATATCATGAGTTTAATTAAAGCCTGGTGTAGCTATAGTATTAATCTAATCTTGACCTTCATGCAGCTGTAGTTTAGTGGTCATATGAAAGAAATATTGCTCTTGTGAATAGAAACGAAGGCTGCTCTAGTTCCAATATAAGATTTAAAAAAATAAACCTGATAATTCAACGAGTGTCTTTCTTTTAAGCACTCGTTCTCATGAAGATGAGGTCAACGCTTTGAAGACATTAGTTGAGGAGGCTCGTGAGGAATCCGAGGCTTGGGAACACAAGTACGATGATTTATTCGGCGTCGAAGAAAGAAATCGCCGATCTGAAGAACAGTCGTTGTAAAGAAATTCTGACGATACTGGGTAAAGTCTTCACTCCAGGTCAGATAAAACATTTATTAAGTACAGAGAAAGGTAAAAAAATCAAAGAAGTGTAAGCCCTAAAGCCTACCAGTTTTTAAGGGCTAATAACTATTCCTTGCCAGGACTGACGACGTTACGTGATTGGGCTAAATGTTTTAATTTAGAGCAGGGTGTTTTGCATGATGTTGTGAAACTAATGAAATATAAATCAGCAGGACTAACCAAATTGGAACGCTTGACTGTATTGACATTTGACGAAATTTATATTTCAAATCGCATGTGTATCGACAGAAGCAACCAACAGAAAATTGGCCCTCACAAAACTTGCCAAGTTGTCATGGCATGAGGTTTGATTGGTCAGTGGAAGCAGCCTCTTTATTATGCCTTTGACCAAAGTATGAAAAAAGATATTATTCTTGGAATCTACATTCTGCAGGCTTCACTGTTGTAGCCATTACAACTGATATGGGGTCCGGGAATATGGGCTTGTGGTCAGAGCTTAATATTGGACTTTATAAGGAATGTTTCTTCAATCATCCAAGCAACGACTCCTTAAAAGTGTTTGTGTTTGCAGACATTCCTCATTTATTGAAACTTGTGAGAAATCATTTGTTAGGTCAGGGATTTGTGCTGCTCAATGGGAAAAAAAGTGAAAAAGGAACGTTTGGAACTACTAATTTCTATGTCTTCTTCTGAACTCACTATTGAGCACAAAATTAGCAGATATAATTTAGATTTAAAGGGATCAGAGAGACAAAAAGTTCGGCCTGCAGCTCAAGTACTTTCAAACCAGGTATCAAAGGCTCTTGAATGGTGTGGAGGGAAAGGTTTGATGAAAAACATTGACTGGGAAGAAGCGGCTAGATGTATAAAATTAATAAATGACTGGGACTTATTTAATGCTAAGAACAAATTTGGCAGTCATTCTGAAAGAAAGGCATTTGGTACTGATTTAGACAAGCAAATCAGTTTGCTAAATAATGTTAATGAGTTGATAACGTCCATGAGAGTTGACCGACATAAAGCCTTACTCCCATTTCACAAAGGAATTCTACTAAGCAACACGTCTCTAGTTAACCTTTTTAAATATTTGAAGCCGATGTACCAAGTCGAGTACATAATAACTTATCGTCTAAATCAAGATATTCTGAAGAACCTTTTCTCGTATATTAGAGGAATGGGAGGCTCCAATGATTACCCATCTCCTCTGGACATTAAATATAGAGTGAAATGGTACATTTTGGGCAAGCACTCTGCTTCAGTTTTTACTGTAAATAGAAATACAGAGGAGGATATTGTCGAAAAGTGTCTGAAACCCATGGAAACAGAAACTGACACCTGTTTCTCGCAGACTGCGTTAGTGAATGTTGCCAAACGTATTCCTGACATGGTGGATGCTCCTGACGAAGAAAAACTAGTTTCTAGTTTATTTGTTGAATCAAATTACGAAACTGTGGAAATGAACATGAGTTTGTTTGAAATGACCGATCATCAGAATGAATTGTTCAATGAATTTGATCTCTCAGATTTTAAAGATGAAATGAACCACGAAGGTTTAAAATACATTACAGGATATGTAGCACACAGATTCGGAGATAAGTACAAAAACTTGGGAACATTATCTCAAGAACTTGAACCCAGTAAAGAAGGCCCAGATTGGATCCAGTTTATTTCAAGAGGAAATCTTTTGTATCCCTCTAATGAACTTGGAAGTTGCAAAGACAATAGACGCTGAGTTTCATAAATTTCATGGCAATTCGCTATCAAATGATAAGTTTATATTCAATGAATTAACCAGCAGGACCTTGAGAAAATTGCCTCATATTAATATTGCATATGAGGTTATTCACTGTTTAGCTCGAACCCGAACATATATTAGGTTGCGTGACTTAAACAGAAAAATAAGTTTCGGCAATTGACAGAGAAAATTGAATCGCAAAATGTGTAAATTCACCAATGTGAAAAAATAGTGGATCTCGTTAGAGGACTATTAATATTGTTTAGAGGTACGCCGTATTCATAATTCCCAACATTATTATCAGTGTTTACAATACAAAGTATGTACAGTGTTATAATAAATGCTTTTATTAATTCCATCAAGTTATATTATTATGACCAGAGCCGCGTAAAATACAGAGTGCTGTGTCACCGAACGCAATGCTCCCGTTGTGACGTCATCCGCACAAGAGAGAGGGAGCGATCCGCCTCACCATTGTAGTTACACCATGGGCCTACCGTAGTTTGAGTTATCATTACGTTGCTATCGGTACCTACATTATTTTCTTCTCCCACTTAACAGATTTGTTTTAGGCCTAAGGAAAACACTTCACCCAATCAACTGACCTAAATTCACTTTAGTCACTCTAACTATGCATTTAGGGAAAGTAGTCCTAGATAGCCAGGGTATTTTCAATCAATATATGGGTGCGGCACGTGTGGGGCTGGCAAAATGGGGCCATGGGGGCCTCCCCATGGATTTCCGATTTTCATTGTCCCAGCAGTTTATTGAAGTTACTGATCAGGGGCGTATATAAGGGGGGGGGGGGGGCTGAGGGGGCTCCCCCCCCCCCCGAAAAAGCCAATAAAAATTAAGAAAGCGTGGCTTTGGTAAATAGTTGTAAATTTGGTAGTACTCTAATCTTAACTTATTGGCTGTTATAAACAATATTAAAACTCGTGGTGTAGTGGCTAGCATTCTTCGCTGCTGCCCCGGAGGTCCGACTTCGATTCCCGGCTCTGCCAAGAAATTTTAATTCTAGTTCGAGGGCTGGAATGGGGTACACTCAGCCTTGTGAGGCAAAACTGTGAATTCCACAGTACGGTACTTTTGAGAAATAAATTATTAACGTGTAAAAAAAAAAAAGAAAAAAAAAGAAAAAAACTGTTTACCTTTCTGCTTAGTAAATTGGCAAGTATTTAGATATTTGCCATTCATACTCCAAAGGACATATTAGAACATTCATTAAGTATAAAATGTTATTTGTGTGTTGTGTTGAATTTACAACCTTTTTGGTATTGCCAGTAATAATTGTGGGCTATTAAACTTTGAATCTTATCTAAAATAATTACACAAAGTTATATACTCTAAGATAATGGTTGATTTTCCTGGGTATTTTGCGGTGACAGTTCCCTGAGAATACTCACAATTTTCCAGGTTAGTCACCACCCCCCCCCCCCCCTCCCCTGTTACTGATAGCCGAAAGTCCCTTAATGTTGCTGACGTACCGGTAACATGTACACAAACTGGCTTCTTGTGCCGGGAGTGTCCAAGGACATGTTCGGCTCCCCGGAATGTGTACCTGCTTCTATGCGACACCCATGGGGTGAGCTACAAATACCGTCGCGAGTGGATGAGATGAAATGAATGAAGATGGATGAGCAAGTTCAATTTCAAGTAGTTCCCACTTTTGCTACCAGATCCCGCTGCCACCTGCGCTGGAACTTGGAAGAGCGTTTCTAACGAAATATCACCCGAAAATTTCGGTACACACTACCAATTGTAGTGGTAGGTTCTTTTACAAGTCATGAAGCATCCGACGACTTCGACTGGGTTTTAACCACTACCGGTATCAGATATTAACTCCTAAAATACGGCATTGTTTGTCGACTAGTAAAACTCTGGACCTGTAAGGTCGTGCTAACAATATTGGATCATTTACTGTATTCAGGCCCGTATTTACGGGGGGAAAAACTGGGCAACTGCTAAATTTCTGGAAAGCTAGGATACAAAACCGCTTGGGCATTAATCGTCAAGTTACTAAAGTTTAAACCCTCCACAACAGAATATACTTGAGTGTTGTTGATTATTTAAGGTCATAAATGAAAGTATCGTCTTAGTCACCTTGGTGCTCTTGCATGTGAAATTGCACGAGTGAGGGAATCCTGAACGTATTATTTAACTAATTGGTTGTGTGTGATATCTGTTCTAATTTAATAGCCTATAAATTAACCTGTTTGCATTAAGTTCTCTTTCTATTTGTAATTTTAGTAAACGCATATTTATAGTGTTTACCACTCGTAGTTAAATACACACTCAGGTGAAGAAACAGCCCCAATTGTTAAGGAAGATTTAATAAATCTACATATTCCAAGTCGGGGGCAGCAAAGTTGTTTTGCCCAGAGGCGTCAAGAGCCTGACTGTATAATAGGCCACTCTCGCCATGTTTTATGCCGAGTTCCCTTTCCGCGATCGTTATTCGTGCCATGAAATGCTGTACATTTTTAGCCTATTTTCATTTTTGAAAAATATAGGCTGATGAGATCACCTTTGTCCGTGTGTGTGTCCCCTCCCTCCTACCCCGTAATACACTCTAAATGGCTGTAGCGATTTGAATGAAAGTCTGTATTATTGTACTATTTCATCCAATCCCCACCGTGCCCATCGATTTTTGTTACGTCCCACTAATCCAACATGGCGGCAGTGCAAAGTATTTCATGTACATTCTATATCTACGAAACCATTACTGATATCACCCTATTTTTTACGTCGATAGAGAGCACTACTACAAGGTCACTTATATGACTTTATAAATCTGTTAAGTGCAAAGCGAACATGGTGGCCAAGCGAATTTGAAACATTTAAAGAGAATTTTCTCGCGATTTAACCATCCGAGCGCAGTAAAACATGGTACAGCAAGTACCGAAACACATTGTAATGCAATGACTTCTATATTAGTTCAATTGTTTACATAGCCTCAAGATTACGTTTTCTAATGGGCTAAGGTTCCACCTGAATCAATACTTCTATTGAAAATGATCAATTATGTGGTCATTAGAAATGGTACATGTTTCGAGGACTAAAATACATTTTTTTTCCCTCTTCATCAGCCAATATTAAGGACTAAAAGAGAAAATGATTTGATTAGCGTAGCACTAAAATATCTAGTGGCTATCTGCAAGGTGCTTAATATGTACCGTAACTCATATCACAGTTCAGAGTTCCAGTCCATAGAGGATGAGGATATCAGAATAAGAAGGCGAAGGGGGCATGAGAGGCAGGAAAAGGAAGGATACTCTAGCCCCAGAAACATTACCAAACAGCTGTGGGGTCAGACGAGAACATGAAATAACCGAGGGAGTTCAGGCATTTAATATATTAGCCTGAAACATGAGAAAGCAATGTTCTATGAAAATATGGTAGGCCTATATCCTTCCTGCAACCCAGAGAATGTGTTATGTTTATGACTGAGAAATCTACATTTTTTACAGAAGCTACTGTGCATTGTCCTAGTAGTCAGGGCTGCAGTTTTATGTTGTTGTTGATTGTTTTAGGGGATTTGCGACATCGTGGTCATCTAGCCCCGTGTACTTGGGTGTGTGTAGAATTTATCTGATAACCTGTGCCACTGCGTTGTCTGTACTAGTGTGTGTATTTGCAATTGAGGTAGGATTTGAGTAGGAAACGGCGATGTTAGATACCATCAGAGCATTTGACTGAAGTAGAAGTGGGGAAACCACGGAAAAGCACTTCCAGAATGACTGAGGTAGGTATCGAACCCACCTCCTTCCATTTTCTCCTCACGAGGCTGAGTGTACCCCGCTCTAGCCCTCAGACCAGACAGCCGAGAATAGAGTGTTTTATTCAGAACACTTTCCACTATCTTCTATACATATGAGAATGAGGCCTCTTGCTTTGCGATTACATTTGCCTGGCGGAAGGGGCAAACATCGCTCAAGCTGCATGGCGCGCTCCTGGAAAGGATGTTTACTTAGGCTTATTAACACCCTAATTCTGATGGGAAATTGTTATCAGGAGCTGTTATAAATGAACAAGAAGACATTTGGTATAAGCTGTCATTCTACATTTCTTTGTTTCAAAATACACGGCAATGAGTACAATCTACAGGAGAAGAGAAGTGATACATAGGTCTATAGGCAATCTTAATTTCCACCACGCGCTTTAATAGAAAATAGTAGGCTATTATAGTAGATTTCAGCATAATGTGAAAAATTCGCTTGTTGGGTGCCTTCTAAGCTTTTAGGCATAGGTACGCAAACATCTGCAAACTCCATGCTTTCTTCTCTGCAGGCCTATATACATATATGTACCCTACAATCATTTATGTAGCCTACATACATCAGTTAGTTATGTTTTGTCTTAAGGGGCAGAACAGCAAGGTCATCTGCCCTTATGCATACAACAATAAACCAATCATCCATAGGGTCATTCCAATAAATGATGGAGAGCAAGCCTTTCTTTTATATAGAGAGTAAATTTTACTTATTCAGTTGGTGTTTGGTCTGGATTATTTGGGCAACATTTTAATTTTTCCACTTTAAAGTCAATTTATCACTAAATTTCATTCTGAAGTTTCACCTTAATAAAGTGTGTTTTCTTGCCAAATAAAATTACCCTTCTAAGAATGTATTCCATTTTATTATTATATTGAACACATACAATCTGCAATGTATTCAATATGTAACTCATATCACAGTTCCGAGTCCCAGTCCCTAGAGAATGAGGATATAACAACGAGAAGGGGTCATGAGAGACAGGAAAAGAAGGATACTCTAGCCCCAGAGATATTACCCAAATAACTAGCTTTGGGGTCAGACGAAACCATGAGTTAACCAAGGGAGTTCTGGCATTTTTGAACCCGCGCAAAGAATAAGGAACTCCGCGCCATTTTTGTAGGTTTGTGTAAAGTACGTTTTTGTTGTTTTAAAGCGCGCTATCGCGTGAATTTCGTTCAAATTTTATGAGTGGTCTCCACTACCATATAAACATTGTAGTACTTGTGTGGTGCTTCATTGATCACTGAACATAGATAAAGGCATCAGGGGCGGATCTAGGGGAGGGCGAGAAGGGCGACCACCCAGGGCCCCGCGCCACGGATTGTTTTGAATGTTTGATTAATTCTACTTTTCAAACTAATTTATAATTCATATTCTTTTTCAGTGCAGCTATGATCTCCCGTGACCGTTTAGCAAGTTTACAGTAGATTTCAGTGAAATGATAGTAGACTTCAGCCGGGAAAACAGTCGCAGAGTAATATTTTAAGAATATTAAAATTATGTAGATTAAGGCTTTCACGGCCCGAATTACTATTCAAATAATTCATGGTTTTTGGGCTAATGCCGTGTAAAAATAAAATTTAATTTAATTTTATTTTATTTTAATATTTCATAGTTTACATAATCTTCTTCAAGGGGACTTAAATATGTTCCTTTCATATTATTTAAAAAAGTCCTCTCGGCACGCCGGAAGGCGGAGGTAGATTTCACCGGACAAACTTGGGGATAGGCGAAAATAGGCAGAATATGCAGGTTTTCGTAGAAGGATCAGACCTCATTTATTGCGAGAAAGTATTTTATAATTGGAGCTTAATTAACTTTGTTTTTCGTCATTTTATGCATATTTTAAACATGTTATTGTCTTATGGGGACGGTAACCTTCTTGTCATTTGGGGTCCATTTTTATACTTGTGGTCACACTGTCCTTATGCAAGGTTTCGACACTGATGTGTAATTATGTAACGGTCTGTTACTTCTTCACGCAAAATCATATCTCCCGCAGAGATTTTGGTTGGTTCCTCAGTTTATGGGCTGCGACAACGCGGTCATGTAACCCCGTGTACTTTGGGTGAGTGTATAATCTGTCTGATAAACGGTGTGAATTGTGATGGCTTTATTAGTCTGTAATTCAGGTAAGGACTGCAGATGATCAATTTCAAGCAGTAGTTCCTAATGTTGCTACCAGATACTACCGTCAACGACACCTAGCTGTGAACTTGGCTACTAGATGCCACCGCAACCAGCAACTTGCAACGAACGTAGGAACTTACGCTCCAAAGGAAAGCATACTGAGGGATTTTTAGCGCTCTTTGAAAATCCGACGACTTCGGCAGGCTTTGAACCCGCGACCTTGAGCATAGAAGTTCAGCAGCTAGGCTACGTCATCGAAGCCGCTTCCCACATAGTCAGATGGACATCTGAATCCGATCTCGTGCAAGTGCGTTGTCATGGCGACGTCTGATGGCTCACCCCTTATCAATTTAGTAGTGTTGCCATAGCAACCTCTGATAGCTCTAGGCATTTTCTTATAATTCCGAAATCATTTTTCTCATCCCTTGGCGTAATGGTGGGTCATATCAAAATTTCTTTCAGACAAAAGTTTTAGGTAATTAGTAGGGGAATATTGTCCATTTCGTACGGATTTGATATTGTGCCTATTAAGAGAGATATGGTCTGTGTTTTCTGAAAAAACCCACGTTTTCCCACCCCTTTGGTCAATGGTTGGTGCTATAAAAAGCTCTTCAAACATAAAATTTTGGGCTTTATCCGACACATAGTATGAACTTTGAACGGATTCGATATTTCACATATTAAGAGAGTTATAGCAATATTTCACTTTTTCGAAAAACAGCCCCCCAATCTTCACCCCCTTCGACCGATTTAGCCCAGTAACGAACTCGACCGAGATTGTATAGGTATACTTATTCGGTAAAAAATTCAAAGTGATTGGTGCAAAGTTACGGCAGTTATCGTGTCCAGAAGGAACTCATATACATACATACATAAATTATATATAAACGTTTGAACTGACGGTGGTTTTGGGGTCTGGGGGATGTGAAACGCGAAGATATGTCGATATTTTCCATTGCAATAGTTAGCTTTCTAATGCAATCTACCTAAAAAAGGAATGTAGTGCATTCAAAATATTTTAAGTATTCTTTATTATATTATTAATACAAAACTTTTTCCATTTGATTTGATTTTTTAAAATTTCCTATTGTTGTTGGCCCCACCTTATCATATCGCCCAGGGCCCCGCAAGGCCTGGATCCGCCACTGATAAGCATAACCTAGTCTATAAAATAGGAAGAAGGGCCCCCGCAATAGGTTTTGTTGTCTCGGAGCCCACTCCTTAACAGCATGTACCGTATTACTTGTGACTGGAGTCCTCATTCCACTGAACGGACGGTAATAGCAATATTAATACACACTCTGATCTTTGGTTTTGTTGTTGTAGTTGTTGTTGATTCTTTTAGAGGCTTTGCGACATTGCGGTCATGTAGCCCCATGTATTGGGAAAGTGTAAAGTTTGTCTGATAGCCTGTGTCACTGTTATGTCTGTACTAGTGTGTGTATCTGCAACTGAGATACGATGTGGGTAGGAGGCGACCGTGACCTTACGTTAGGTACCATCCTAGCATTTCCTGGAGTAGAAGAGGGAAGTCACGGAAAACCACGTCCAGGATGACTGGGATGAGAATTGAACCCGTCTCTTCTCAATTCTGCCTCAAAAGGTTTAGTGTACTCCATTTCAGCCCTCAGACCAGAATTAAATTTCTTGACAAGAGCCGGGAATCGAAATCGGACCTCCACGGTGACAGCCAAGAATGCTAGCCACTACGGAACGAGGCGAATATAACAGTGCTTGGATGGTTCTTCAGTTTAGGGGCAGCGACAACGTGGTCATGTTGCCCCGTGTACTTTGTGTGCTGTAGAATCTGTCTGATAACCGGTGTTAATTGTGATGGCTGTATTAGTTTGTGTTATCTGTTTTAATTCAAGTAAGGACTGCAGACGATCAATTTCAAGTACTTCCTACTTTTGCTACCAAATACTACTGTCAACGACACCTAGCCACGAACTTGGCAATTAATCGCCACTGCAACCAGCACCTGGCTACGAACGTTGGAACTACAGAGCGTTAATCGAAACTAACCTACAAAATTGTCTTCACACAATTGAAGTTTGTGGAAGGTTCTTTTACATGCCTCAAATCTATGACATGAGACCGCCGGCTTTACTTCCTCTCCGAATGAGGGCATCTGAGGGAATTTTAAAGCTCTTAAAAATCCAACGACTTCGGCCGGGTTAAAACCCGCGATCTTGGGCATAGAAGCTCAGCATGCTACCAAGGGGTGCGGAGGGGACGTTCCAGTGACTCTTGGAGAACAACTAGAATGTAGTTCTCTTTCTTTTCCAGACCTATTGTAACAATCTTATAGTGGTTTTTCTCTTTTGGATGGGAAGAAACATATTCATATTACTGGCATAATTTAGGAAGAGTGAAGATTGACAAAGATAATTTGGAAATAGTGAGTCATTTGTACATCAGATAATGAGCTAGGGGGGATTTCAACGGGTCATCACATTCAAATGACATCTTCCTTATAAGCGTGGCGATAATGAAACCGATGACAACACCGAATGATGTGAAAAGATACATCTTCACACGTCTACACACAGAACGTTACTGGGCTGCACACACTGACTTGGATCTCTAGAGAACATGTGTTTCGAATATTTTAAAACATTCTCTTGATTATTCCCCCACAACACTGAGAGTGCGCTGAAAGGTGAGGAGGTGATGGATGAGTGCGCACTAGCACCTTTTAGCACCCCTTGGCTACCTGCGTCCATGCGCTCCAACTCTCATACCAGCATTAAAGATCC
Source organism: Meconema thalassinum (assembly GCA_946902985.2). Taxonomy (NCBI): domain Eukaryota; kingdom Metazoa; phylum Arthropoda; class Insecta; order Orthoptera; family Tettigoniidae; genus Meconema; species Meconema thalassinum. Next base: position 212,896,494 of record OX336398.1, read on the forward strand.
TCCATCGTAGAGCTGGGGATCGAACCTGGAACCTACAGTGCTGGTCGCACTGAACTGAGGATATTACACTAAAGTTATATAAATTAGGACTTCAGGGGACAAAGTTGTACTATGGTGTCTTCCCCCTGAAATGGTTAATTTCATCCTTATGGCAAAGGGGACATCGATTATCGAAGAATCTATCATGCTAAGACATTACAACCACTTATTCTCTACAGTAGCTGCGAGTGGTTTAGGGGCAAGTGTAATAACTGCCCTTTCTTAGGAGGCTAGGGTTAGATCCCCGGGTTTGCTATGGAGTATTTAAATCCTGGTACGAGTGTTGGAACAAAGTGCACTGAAAATTGTAAGGATAACCGAGGAGTAGATTCCCGGTACCTCCCTTGTCTATCCTAAAAATGGTCTTCCATAGTTACCCATTTATACTCCAAACAAATATCGGGATGATAGCCTACCTAACATGCCAAATTCACATTCCTACAAATTCTAGCCCCGCAAACACGTACACACCCTAGCAATCACCACAATAACGCACGTTATAAGACAGCTCACACACTCAAGAACATGGGGCTGATGACAACGATGCCCCCAAGTCACTAGATAAAACAACTTACTCTCTACATTATCAACTGCGATACATTCAAATGTCTCATTCCCAAATTGAGACCTATTAATAACACATTTTGGCATGCAGACACCCAGGTGAAAACACGGAGGTCCTTTTCTACTCACCATTTTTGGTTGTATTTTTTTCTGGAATTTTACGTCCAAGACGATTTTCATATGCTTCCCCAGCATCGTTCAACGTCTTTCTATTGAAATACTTTCACTTTTGCATGTTCCGTTTACGTGTACGGCCCATATTATCATGTTTGCTAGCTGATGGAGAGATCTTCAACTTCCTGACGCCCTCCATCTTGGAATACCAGAGTCCTTCTTCCGCGCACGTGGCATTTCAATTGCAAATATCTACCCTTAGGAGGCTCTTGTGTGCACGTTTAACACGTCATTTCATGCAACATGCGACCAGGTTCCTATTTCCATCATAATCTCAAAACAGGCCAAGGTGGCGCAGAGTCCCTTATTCGTTGCGCGGGTCCAAATATGTTAGCCTGAAACATGTGACAGCAATGTTCTATTAAAATACGATAGGCCTATATCTTTCCTGCAACCCAGAAAATGCTCCTTTGCTTTGCAGTATTGAATTATGTTTATGACTGAGGAAGAAGTTTATTTTTATTTTTTACAGAAGCTACTGTACACTGCCAAAGTAGACTGGCCTGCAGTTTTATGTTGTTGAATATTTTAGGGTCTTTGTGAGATCGTGGTCATGCAGCCCCGTGTACTTACGTGTGTGTGAATTTGTCTGATAACCTGCGTCACTGTGATATCTGTAGTGTAGTGCGTAAAAAGGAAGGAAGATTTAAGTTTTACGTGACCGTTAAGCCACGGGACATCGTTTTTACGTGGAATCCAAACTACAGGACATGGCATTTCACTTTAAAAATCTCACATGCACTGATCGGGAATCGAACCCTGTCCACCGTGGTGAGAGGCCAACAGCTTGACCGCTGTACCACCACGCCCCATTACTGGTGTGTGTATTTGCAATTGCAGTAGGATTAGGGAAGGAAACAGCCGTGGCCTTAAGTTAGGTATGATCCCAGCATTTGCCTGGAAATCATTTCCAGGATGGCTGAGGTAGGAATCGAACCCACCTCTATTCACATTTGCCTCACGAGGTTGAGTGTACCTCGCTCCAGCCCTCAGACTAGAATGAAACTTGTCTTGGCAGTGGCGGGAATCGAACCTGGACCTCCGCGGTGACAGCCAAGAATGCTGTTATTCGCAAGTCCACGTATATTTAGGACCATTTTAACTACTTTCTATTCATATGAGAAACCTGACTTAACAACCAGGCCCTTAAAATGAATATATTTAGTTTCTTCTCAGATTTTCAAAAATTAGTTTGTACCGGGTCGCCTCCGTAGCGTAGCGGTCAGCATGTTTAGCTGCCACCCCGGAGGTTGTGGGTTCGATTCCCGGCTCTGCAACGAAATTTGTAAAAGTGGTATGTGGACTGGAACAGGGCCTACTCAGCCTCGGGTGTTCCAAATGAGTGGAGGGGGTTCGATTCCCACCTCAGCCATTCTCGAAGTGGTTTTCCGTGGTTTCCCACTTCGTCTTCGGGCAAATGCCGGGATGGTACTGTACCCGATAATCCAGAAAGGATCATGTTGGAATATCCATTGCCCCCGCTGGATTGCCTATTTCTAACAGCACCAGCATATATATTACATTAGAAATGGCTTCCAACATGGTCTTTAGGGATTTACAGACAGCAGTTACAAGAATATTGTGGATCAACAACCAACTACACGGGGCACTCACCTTTACTTACCTCTCGGGGACTGGGAATTCAGCTTCGCCTACACTGCATCCACAATACTCTGCTCCTTATATTTAAAATGAATCTCACACCAACAACAATGGAAAACAATCGGAACAAAATTTATTAACAATAGGGTAAACTAATCTACTATAAACAAAATAATAATAATAAACGAATTTAACAATAGACCTTAAAATTAAAACACGCAATCATTCACACCTCCTTTCAACTCTACATCTTACTACAATGCTGTATTAAAAATTATGAGTATAAAATCTTGGCTTGTTCTAGGCCTACACTGCGTAAGAATAAAAACGTTTAATAAAGCCTCTTAATGGTATTCCAGACTCATGGTTTCATTCACAAGCCTGCGTTTGCAGAACGCACGTGTAGTAACGTTGTTTCATCAATGAAACACCGGCACCACGCCATACTCGAAACTGGTTTATACAATAAATACAAGGCGGTGGGTCTACACCTGTTAATATTATGTCATCGCTCTCCAATGCTAACGGTGAATCATTCTCGCTAGCCCACAGAGACTGCTTGTGTGTTCATTTATAAAACACGTAACATTAACATTTATATCTCACAAAAGTTCACATAACTACTTTGTTTCTTAAACAATCATTCTAAAAATGTTTATACACTCTTTCATTCCCACTCCGCAATTGTTCTAGACCAATTCGGTTCCACATTTGCTCTTAACAATGAATAATCATTCACACCAAAAACATCCGCTCATAAAACACACACTGTTTCAAAACAATTGATTAATAAATCCCACTAAATTATTTAACTAATTAAATCATTTCCACAAATATTATTTACATGTAATATGTTTATAATAATATCCATTATCTAGTGTTGCTAACGTGACACTTCCGAGATTCTAACTTCTCGGTTACAATATAATTCTTAACTAAATATATACACTGGTTTTTCACATAACCATCCTTCTCTAACGTTCTGTAGTTTTAATATACCGCTTACACATGGTCTTATATAGGTTTCATTACATTATCGGTATAATACAGTCGACTAATTAAGGTAAACTGTACGTAATTACATCACTTCGGGTTTAATAAAATTTAATAATTGTATTATAGACGTGAGTAGACAATCTTTTTCAAGTTGCATTTCCACTGAAACCCTCCTGTTAACACAGCTAAATCATTAATTCACAAAAACTGGACTACTTGTATACAACAGCTCTTATCATGATACATGTCTTTTTATCAAAGACCAACAATACTTTGACTTCTTTAAAATGCGGAATTCCCTCGCACGAGCACTCCATAGCTCTACAAATCCTCATATAACAGTATATATGGCATAAACAATTATCATCTACTATGTCAAACAATAACCAAAAAGGATTAATTGTTATTAACATATCTTATGTAGGAACTTCTCTCAAATACTGGCATGACCCTCAGTATCATTACACATGACTACTGGACTACAATTATGCATGCGTAATTTTTTCAAACGAAACTTCCAATTGTAATGAACGATATTAGACAGTCGTGATTTACCTCCTATTGTTTACCCCACAACAAGATAATTAACTGTTAACTCGTCTGTCGCAAATACATGTAATAAAAATAATACTCATGTCTCATCTCACTTGTCAAGCTATAAATTGTTTATCGTTGTAATATCATGTCCACAAATGACGTGATGTTACACAAATAGGATAAAATAACACACATGTTATTTATAGTGTCAGATAGAATTCAATCTTGACCGGGATAAACTAGCTTAGAATTCCTAGCCAAAGATTTGAATAATCTTCAATCAAAAGGTATTTCCTCTAACATATTAAGTGAACAAAGCTCTTAGCTTTACAAATAATAAGAAAGGTTTGTCAATATCTTAATGTTTTTTCCACTCTACACAAAGAACGTTCATAGGACTTAAGACTTCGGTCTTATCAAACGACTAGTATGTCTTAGATCGTCGATAGTTTATGCACAATAATGATATAACAATATCATTCGATGTTTCTTCTTTTCTTGAAGTTATATGTCGTTACATTAAAGTGCTCAAATTAAATTTAATAAGAATTTAATTTGAAGCTTTGACACAATGTCAGAATACTTGGTTTAAATGAAATTATTAAAATTCGAGAGTCGAAACGACTAGTCTCCTATGAGGCAATATAATTCCTCAAACAAAAATTTTAATGTCAGTTCCACAACTGATCCGTAGAATAAAATTGAAAAATAGATGAAATGCAATCATCTTCTAAATAATCTTGAAGTATAAAAATCTCAACACACATCGGAAGTGTAAAATACATAAAAGCACTGAAATACATGAAGTGTGAAAATATAGAAATATGGAATAAGATCGCCGAAAATATGGAATAAGATCACTGAAAATACGGAATAAGATCGCCGGCTCAGAATGTTACTAATCATGCTCTATATAACAATTGAGACACACTAATACCTTATTTGGACGAAAACTTTAAGATCTATGTAAGTATTCCCACAATACTTTAGATGTTTCCTCAGTACAAGACACTTCGAACCTCGGATCTGCGACCTCAGAGATAAGAAACGTCTCTCTCTGGAATTCACCAATATTCGCCTGGGCTCGAACGACATCCTTCTGGCAAATTCTTCTGTGTTGCTGGGCTACCTTTCCCTAGCATCTTGACAAATCTCTTCTGTAGAGTCTTCATTCTCCGTCGTAAATATGTATCAGCTTCATCATTGGAATATAATTATGTAAATATTCATATAAATAGTGAATTAAATGTTTCCATTGCTAATTGATGTTATATTAGTGTTCGTAGACTGACGAAAATGCACAAGATGGACCGTACACTACGTCTGTATTCAAGAATACGTTGTCTAACGAAGCTCCAGCGTTGTATCTTTAACTCCTGTTATTGAATATGTCTCTGGCGCATGACTATCTAGTTCATCATATCAACAATGTTAATTATGCTGCGTGATAATGTTTGAAGAATAATAATAATTACTGCTTAGATTAACCGATCTGTGGTTTTTAAAGTATCAGCCATAATTTCTCTTAATATTCTCTTCATTACCAAATAAGAAAATCTTCTTCTAAGGGCCTAAATGCATAATTTCATCATATTTTGTAATTAAAGTTGATCCCGTCTTCAATAAGACCTGTTGTCTATGGCTCTGGGCTGGGATCCGATAGCATAATTTATAACAATATTTATAATATTAATCTCCGAACTCGCTGTTGCTATGCCAAATATAGCCTTCTAGAAGCGTCCATTGTGCAATATATCACGTGATCGGGCTCTCCCATCGTCTCGAGCTTGTAACACTACACTCTTGTGTCACACTTCCAGAAATTATATTTGCCAGTTAAATTTTATCATGGGGACGGAAAATACTCTCATTTTGTCCCTAAATAATTCAATTTACGGGGGCAGTACCTTCTTCAATGCCACGGCCACCTCCTTCCCCTCTTCCTTGCCTATCCATCCTGACCTTCCATTACCTTCTCTCATGAGGCCCCTGTTCGCTTTGCAGGCGAGGTGCCACATACTCTTCACCAGTTGTATCCCCTCCGATTAGATGTTCCCAGCTCTAGGACACTGCCCGTGGAGGCGGTAGTGGCGAGTTCCCTCGCTGCGTCCGTGGGTTCCACCAACCTGGAGGGTAACGACTTAGAAAAGAAAAGAAGAAAGTTTGTACCGGTACTAATTAACAGCAATGTGTAGTCTGTAACTGTTATGAAATGAATATATTTACAAAGAATGACCATTTTCGATAAAATATTGCCCGCCTATCACACATTACATAGTGTGCTTCCCGCTCCTCGAGGCGAATGTAGCCGATTACCTGGACACACTACATCCAGTAGTGTTAGAGAGTTAAGTGGTGGCATCGTTGCCAAATATATGAATAGATTATTAGGGTACCGTATTATCAAATATTATTTACACATTTTTCAACGGTTACTAATGACAACAGTGGATATTAGGACGCTTGGCCACCGCATGATTGGTGTGAACTGTTTCCAGTCTTGTAATTTTCTCTGAACGTTCCTATATCATCAGTAGTTGATGGCAACCATACAGCGATTCATTCACTGCAATTGGTATTTCTGTGAGATGATTGTCTAAGATTTTATGTAATATGTAGCATTTTCGGCAGTCAGTTTGATTCCAATCTCGTCTGTGTGTTTTGTCATTTACTGTATGTACTCACTTTACTTACTGAGTTGATACAAACACCTGTCGTCGTACTGAATGAATTGATATAAATAGGAACGACGTTTCGATAAAAAGTAATAAAAAAAAGCCCGAATTCCCTGTTAAAAGTTAGACTACCACTTCCATCAAGCCCGTAACAACTTCAAGTTAGAAGACTTGAAATATTCTTTAGGGACACGACAAAACGTGGGTGAAATGATTACACGTTTTACAGCGGAAGTAAATGCTCAGTGCAGATTTTCAGTGACACCCAGTATAAATTGTCGAGAATACAGTGGTGTGACTGTGTAACAGCATTCATACACTAGCTACACCCATGTTAGTTTTATAAGTGTCTAGTTTGAGTTGGGCGTCTTGTAACACAAGGTGGTTGTTCCATTTGGTGGCTTCTGAATGAACTAGTGCCGATACTCGTGCAGTTACCTAAGTTCACTTTCACGTGGTCTAATTAAACGTGTTGATAGGTTTGTAAGGTACTTGATCATCCGACAATATTCTATTCACTCCGCCTGCCTCCAAATTATGGTTGTGTGTTCATAGAAATAGAGAAACCGAATATAGGTTGCTTTATTCCTGTAAGCAAGCACAATTATTTCTCCACTTCATCTATTCAATCGCAATGATAAATATTAAGAACTTATTTCACCATGATGGTTGACTTGCAAACATATGATTGGAGTAAATGTTTAGCGTCAAGGTTGTAAAAACGTTCCTTTTGTTGGTAAACAATCTCTCCTTGTGTCCGTGCGCCTCGTGGGTTATATTGGGATTGCGAGTGTTTACATTTAGAGGTCTGAAATTACCTCATTTAATGTATTAGAATGTGAGAGTGCTCTTCCTCTGTTCTAGTTTCCTGAGCATAATGGAGGAGGAACCCTTCATCAAGAGTGAGCCACAATGGTGGGCTCGTGCAGATGAATTCCCAAATATTGTAAGTTGTATTTTAACTCGTGTAACATTGCAATCTTAGTGATTTGCAAGGCTTAGTGACAGAATACTTAACAGTAAACGGTAGGTAACAAGGATCTGTCATGTTACACATAACTTAGTGTCTATATAGTGCACATTGGGTCACACTTATACAATACTCCCCAGGAGTCGAGTGAGCAGTTGACCACTCATAACCTGCAGGACGAGGCTGCTGATGTATCTGTAGCTGTTAAAGAGGAATACCAAATACAGGTACTGTTTACCTCTCTTACAATAATACTAATGGCTTATTCATTAAGTATTATTAGGAAGAGAGCATTACTCAGTTTTGTTTTCCATGAGAACAGCTAACAATCGCTGGTGTTATTGTATTGATGCTGCTGACGCCCTGGGATATATTGTAGTCATGGTCTACACCTCGTGCCATGCCATAAAGCATTAGAGTTATGATTGCCCTTAACATTTCACCTGGCATAACCTGTGTACCATCACTGTTGACACTACTAATCTACCTTATATCTACTAGGGCTTGGCGCAACCTGTATACCATCACTGTTGATACTACTAATCTACCTTATATCTACTAGTCTTTGGCGCAACATGTTTACCATCTCTGTTGACCCTACTAATCTACTTTATATGTACTAGGGCTTAGCGCAACCTGTATACCATCACTGTTGACACTACTAATCTGCCTTATATCTACTAGGGCTTGGCGCAACCTGTATACCACCACTGTTGCCACTACTAATGTACCTTATAGCCTATCTACTAGGGCTTGGCACAACTTGTATACCATCACTGTTGACACTTCTAACTACCTTATATCTACTAAGGCTGGGCATCTCTTTAACAAATTGTTTTTGTACTTTGAATAAAGGAAAATATACAATGCATATTATAAAATGCACTATTTTTTATTAAAATCGGATAATCAATCACCGACGGTTAATACCAAAACATAAGCCTACGAGGGAAAAAGTATCCCCACATTATCTCACGGGTTTTGCGCGCTCTATGAAAGGTCAAGTGTTAGTGTATCCTATTGCTTATATGGCTACTGGGGGAAATGAGAAGACTGCCTCGGCTCAGTAACAGCTTAAAGCAATATTTGAATTTGGACTTGGCCGTCAACATATTTCAATTGCATAATCTTCAGCAGATGTTTTGTCTTCTGTTGGAATACGAGACTGCCAACAGAACTCGAAATATAATACTTTACATTCCAGGCATTTGTGCTAAGCAATTACACCGCAAATGGTCTTGGTCTGTGGTCAATCATTTATGTAAAGGATAATTTTGCAGAGTGCCATACTCTCTGAATTTCAATTCGTATTTTAGATGGCTTAAGTGAATACATAGATCTGGATATTGCCTTACCACAGCTATTGGTCGCTTTATTTACTAGGTGACAACTTCTATTCGCGACATCCTCTACCTTTCATAACTGGTAACTAAAAGGGCAGTGTGTAGCCCACTTTCAGTGGTGCTCATTGCGTAACGTCAGGATGAGAGCATCCCAATTATCAATTTCCCTATTCTGCTAAGGCGTTGTACAAATAGTGATAAGAACGGAACTAGCACATGTGTGCTCTATTTAGTTTCGAAATACGCTTTGGGTGATCCCTACAAAGGGCATAATAGACTGCTAAAGGAATAGGTTGGAGAGGAAATGATAACGCGATAAGCCCTTTCACATGGGCCGCACTATGTCTGTCGTGTGTTTGTAAAGAGAACATTCATCCTTTCTAGGGGTGGTTCACATGAATTTGGGGATGAAAGACGAACATAGATGTCCATGTGGTCAGACCATCAAGTGTGCAAAACCGGAAGATTTACATTGATTATGTTCCCCTACCCTTCTTGGGCTTGTGGCTAGTGAGCTCTCCTCTTTCCTTTTATGATCTGCATTTCATGAATTACTTCCTTCCGTCTAACTTCCTTATTCTCCAAGGATGGAGGGCATGTATTCAACCTGTCTATAGTAGAGTATTAGAAGCCATTTTTCATTGTTGCATTCGTAAGAGAATTGTTTTTCAGTCGGTCAACGCGTTAATGTGCCCAAATTAGATCTTTACCAATTCGTCCCAATTATGTTTGTACTCTGGTAAAAAGCTGGTCATGATCCGCATTGACGTTTCTAATTCTACTAACTTTTTGCTTTTTATTCCTCCTATAAATACAAATAGAAACAAAAGGGTATAAGCATAAATTATGTTTGTTCTGTCGTAGCAGTGAAGTATTGCGCTCTCCATTATTATTCTTGTCCCTGTTTCTTCAACCTTAAGCCAGGAAACTCAAGCAAATGATTTATGAATTAGGTTAACAACCTGGCGGCCGTGAATTAATGTATCTTTAAAGATGAGCAAGATTATTCAGCGTCTTAGGTTTTACTGAATCAGAGATTCTGGGAGACTGTAGCTAGTTGAGTCGAATAATGAAAGTCTTACTGTGCGGTTGATATTTAGTCTTCCTTATATCGCTTAAACTCGGGAAGAACAGCCTGATCACCTCCACCAGGACTGTTGTGGACTGTTCATGAACAAGAACCTTTTGATGGGTCAAAATGGAAATCTGTGTGCCACTAAGACTGGCATATCCAGATCCTGTGGGAGTTATCTGCTTTTTATCCGTTGGGAATTGGAGTGATTTGGTTCTAGATGGAGGAATGTTATGGATATATCTGATTATGCTAGCAAGAAACCGTCTCTATTCAAAAATAATTATACTGGAGAAATGGGAATGTAATCTAAACAAATAATGTGGTCTGCACTTTTATATCACTTGATGACTTTGAAGTTCTTCATATCCCGTGTCCAACCATCTTGGTATTGCTGCTCTACCTTCACTTTCCTATTTCTTATTCACTGGATACACTGAATGGGTTTGCTAATTTACCTGGCTTGCTCCATTTCCTATTTAACATGTTTATTAAGGGGAGGCTTATTTCACAATATACTGTATTCTTTCGAACCTTCTTACATTAATTTTGGTGCATTCTCTGAGCAGGTGTTCTGCATCAAGACAATGTTAGTCTTTTCTTTTCTCACTGAATTCACTGAATTATTACGTCCCCATTGACCATAAAATTATCCCTCTCATTTCCACTTTCATTTAGCCTCCTGGGTTTATTCAGGTGGATGAAATTATGCGAGGATATATTGTGCCCGTCAGACAAGACCACCGAGGGAACCACTGACCGCAGTAGTCCTCCCGACACACTCATCCTTCGAACCCACACGCCTATAGGACTGGATGTATTCACAGACTAGCTTCGCACGAGACCAATAACACAGGGTGTGTCGGCACTAATGAGAGACTAAATGTTTAAAGAACCAACCCAAGGAACACACCCTAAAATACAAAGCTACAAGAAATACTCCTGACTGAAGTAAATTCACTTGAGGGTCATTGAAAAATCACTAATCCCTAACCTACTTCGGAGGCTAATCCGCTTAGCTAATAAAACGAATTAAAGAAAATAATCATCACCTGAATCGAATTCATTTTAAACCCTCACGAAGTCATATTACAAGAAGATGAAGTTAAACAAGCAAGCTAAGAGAGTTACTCGTTATTGCCCCTAAGCAAATATAAACAGAGTTAAAAATACTAATAGTGACATTTCATGAATTTATTGCAAAGAGAAACTTGATTTGGTTCACGAGGCTAATTGCAAATAATATTTTAAAGCACCAATAAGTATTAATCTAAGCTATGATGGTGTTCTCTCTGACATTTACGATGCATTTAATTAGCTTAGGTCCTAATCGAAGTAAAATATTTGCCGACGAGATCCGTCCGCTGCACAGAAGAATGAACAAAGCTAAGCAACCACCAGATACAACAATAAACCACAATCTGATCACATTAAGAAATAAATAAACACGCAAATTCACATAATTATTGGGGGCGTGGTGGCGCAGCGGTCAAGCTGTTGGCCTCTCTCCACGGCGGACCGGGTTCGATTCCCGGTCAATGCATGTGAGATTTTCAAAGTGAAATGCCATGTCCTGTGGTTCGGATTCCACGTAAAAACAGGAGGTCCCGTGGCTTATGAGCTCGTGATTAACGGTCACGTTATACTACAATGTTCCTTCCTTTTTCACACAATTATTATTGTACACCCCTGCCTACGCGTCTAGTCGCAGTTTGCGGCTGATCGTCACCTAGGTGAGTGTAGTTAGGATGGTGAATGCGTAGTCATGACTACGACTGACTTCACTTGGATGCCATAAGTCCATGTTTACAAAATGCCATTAGACATAGCAACTCCATTGTCATTAAACATTTCAGCTTGTCCTAAAATATGTGGGTCTAATGAAAACAGCTGTTCCAGAAGTTTTGGACATTCAATAAACTAATATTATAAATTTTAACAGTTCACATCTTATTTACATTCCATTTTAGATCAATTATGCATTTTATTTTGTTTAAAGTTTAGTTTGCTTTTAAATCCCTGTAAGTGTTGTTTAGATGTTTAATAACTATCATGACACTTGATGACAACAGCAAAAGCCATTGCCCCAAAGAATATCTCTGCTAAGAAAATTTGAGGGGAAAAACCTCATAGCAGTCAACACAATAACACGTACCTACAATGGGGGAACTCAGCATTCACCTGGATCGCTATAATACCTCGGTCGATGAGAATAGCCTCTATCGCCGGAAAAAAAACCTCCTAACAACAACAATGTGGGTGATCACAGTTTATCCCATCATTACCTCGTCCTCCACGGACACTACAATAACACTGCCTGACTACTCCATAAATCATCTGATCGTAAACGTTTAGCTAAGGGATACCTTAAATGTGTCATCAACGTGATCGCAATCTCCTAACAAACAGAATAGGCAAAAAACGTACCTTGAATGAGACGACAAAGTTCAGAAATAATATAGCCCACAAGGTTTTAACCACTCCTCTGTAACATCAATTCATTAATTCAGCCCTCTGGCTCAAGTCAATTTGAAACATAACAGTTTTTGTCAAGTAGTCGTCCCACAAACAGGTGCTAAGCATTGTGGCTGCAAAGCACTATGATCCACACAACTGGTCGGGCTCTAGGCCTCCCCCCTAGTCGTAAGCATGTCCAACTCCAAAGTGGCGAACCAAATAACTTGCTAAGCTCATATACAATAATGAGCTGTTATCACAACAAAACAGTCCAAATCTGTTAGCTCATGTTATGTTGAATAGTACAGGGATCATAAACTCGAGTTGGCCTGTGCCTACGCTCATAAAAATGCAAAGTTGTTCCGAAACAACACGAAATGAAATCTATTCCGCTAGCTCCAGTCTATGAGCTAAAATTAAAGTTACAAATGGCACAACATTATTTGCATCTTCGGCTTCTGAGCCTCACACTATCACATGAGTGTGTCTTATACTTTCCAATAACGATTATGCACTCTCTGCATGAAAATTAAACATGACCAACGACACCAAACCTTAACGTGCCGCCAAATGATACGTTGAATACAATCAAATGCCAGCTCAGGCTTCTGAAGCCTGTAGTTTTGCTTCTATACATCTCAAATAACAGCAGTGGATTTTAGCACACAATAAAACACACGAACAAACCACTGCGCAGCCTTCCATACTATCAAAAGATACGACCGTGTTATTAAGGCTTACCTTATGCCTTAACAAGAATGTGATACTTCCAAAGCACACTAACTTAAAAATATCTCACTGCTTTTCCGTGGCATGGGAAAATTTGTTTACAGTAAATAGTGGTCGTCTTCCTAAGCTTTCCTAAAGCTCGTATTAATCATATAGCATATGTGATTCGATTATCACATAATTTCACTTGGTCTAGGGTTGAGCATTGTCAAAATTATGAGTGGGTGTTAATTCTAGGAAACAATCTGGTTGCTACTATTTTGAATGCGGTCATTTACATGCTAATCAACAGGAATGAAGTCTATCAGAATGAGTAAGTATTGGTCAAAAACTCACATATCAGCGTTGAAGTAGTGGATCTGCCATCGAGCCACGGCCATTAGCAAGGCCTATGTTCGAACCTAGGCTCCGATAATACCATCGCTTCTTCTTCTTCTTAATTATGCTCGTATGGTCCTCGATTTAAGCATCTCGCTCCTCCATAATGTAGTTACTCCGTCCTTACATGAGGCTCAAATGGTAGAATAGGTTCCACGTGGTCGATTAGTTTTACCATGTTAAATCGGCGAATTTCGCAGGGTTTAATATTGGACATTGACTAAAATAAGCACAGATTTTACACTGGCGCAGAGAGTACAAAATGACCATGAGGTTCTGCCACTGACTCTAGAACACACAGGTGCTGTTCGCTCACAGAATGTAATACTGATAATATCGCACAAAATTGTAGCGATCGTCCACACAAAATGTTTTCAAAGGGCTCGTTTTAAACATGTAACTTTGGTTACACGAAATGTTTGCACTGATATAATTTTACTGCTCAGACAGTATTTAAGCCAACTTTGGGGCATCACTCAGAAAATATGCCCACCATGTGGTCGGTCTACTCACAGTTTTGCCTCTCACAATTATGCGCAAAAAGTGTGTCCAAATGCAACTTCAGAACATCCGCCTTCTTGTCCACAATAATTATTGCCTTCACTTCACTGTAGTGAGGCACAATTCGATACTATCACGCCATAGTTTAAGGCATACGATTACGGGAGACACAGCAATGGCTTCCTACACGGTAGGATCCGGTTCGAGTCAAAGAAGAACTCGTACAGTGACAATAAATTCCTCCTTTCAAATATCTGCGACGATAATACCTGTTTCTGACTGTCAAAAATCCAGAAATGTGTGTAGAAAAGTTCCAAAATATCCAATTAGTTTAATAACTGCAGAAGTGATAAATACGTACTGCTGTAGTCAAAATAGCATGTGGTGTCCAGTTCAAGCTGTCACGATGCAATCTAGCCGTCTGAGGATGTGATACCAACTTAACACAAGCTAAAGGATCATCAGACATGAACCTGTGGGTTCATTATATATATTAATAGACGTGTGGAGATCAGCTCGTGTTTTTAACGTGTAAAGAACCTAAGTATGGGATGTGACCTCTGAAAACTGATCTTCCATTCCTTGCCCAGTTTCTGATCTAGGTCTCGTATGTCGCATTATGTTAGGAAGGCATTCGAGATAACGAAAATCTGATAAAAAAAGGTCACTTAAATCCTTGATTCCCAGAGTGCAAGTTTACAATTTGTGTAAGATACATTTCCACATATGCAAAGGAACATGTTTGTGAAATAAGTAATTTCTCTGCAGGATGATACTGATCTCTGTGGGGATATTAAGATTGAGGAAATGTCCATACCAGAGATTTTTCCCTGTGTCAAAATCGAAACACCATCTTCAGTGAGAGGTGGAGATTTGGAAGAGGTAAGTTACTACTTGTATATTTTGGAGGACTTGACCTGATTGTCATTTTCTTCTGTCTAATGCTATTCAGGGATTCCTTAATTGTATATTCAGACCGTACAGATGGCAATTGACTGCTTTCAGCTGTTAGCTATTAGTTTGTATATTGAAGAAGCCGTGTAGATGGAAAGTGAAGCATTATAATGCGTGACCAGTGCTGGACATGCCATTGTTCTAAGGAGGATATATCGTAATTCTCATCGGCCAAGCTTAAGCACAATCACTTGGTATTACTTGCCTGAGGTGAAATTTACATTTTTATGATGATGTGAGTATTTCTATTTATACCAAATGATAGACGGGAGATGATTTTGACCACATCCACAATCATCTTAAGTGTTCTTGCTTCCTTTGCTTGTTACGTGTACTCTGGGGAATTGCAGGAATGGTTCTAAGTTAAGACAGTGGCCGTCTCTCCTGACATTTCTAAGAACATGCACTTGGTTCTAAGCATAAAGGTAGAGTACCCGCAAGAAGAGCTTGGCGAATCTCAACGATGCGCAGAGACCAATATCAATCGGCGGGGCTCCTGTGTGTGCTCCGAACGCTCATTACCGGGTTCACTGCTCACTCCATTCTTCAACCATGCGGTCTCGCTGCGAGACGTGGTGTACAGCTGTAATTCAAGCTTAGTGTACAAGGAAACAGCAAACAATATAGGCTAATGAGGGTATAGGTTACTGTGTCCTGGCTCAGGTAATAACTACTGTGTAAGGCATTGCATACACGCGCTGTGATCTCACAGTTTAGCATGCCAAGCCTCTGGCTGGGCAGATGGTCCGTTCAGAACTACTGCCAGTGAGCTACTGAAGGGAAATGGGAGGGGCGTGTTCTGCTACTACCGAGCCCATCTGACCTTTGCCGAAGATGTGCGCAGGATTTTGTGGTAAGCTCTTCTTGCGCGTATTCTAACAAAATACTTTCAGATATGAACTTAAAGTAAGAGAACATTGAGGATACAAATGGAGAAACTGATTGTGAGTACATAAACCCATATCGACCTCATAAGCCACATTGCTGTGCCTTTCTTTATACCTACGGTACTTGCAATCGCCTCGATGTCCACGGATATAAGATCTCGCCAAATATTGAATTAGAAGTTGAGTTGTCTACGGCCAAGCGGAGGACATTGAACTTTATATATCAGGATCATCGGGAGTGTATATTCGCATTAAGCTGGGAGTTAATGGATAGGAGCACATTGATGGCTTTCGAAGCCTTTCATGATCGCCATCCTTCTGTATCAGTTGCACTTTATTTGTATGTAAACACTGGATTATCTTTATCACTGTATTTCTCATCATTTATCATGTGTGATGTTCATTTATATTTTGAGATTAAACCCACTATGTTACTCTTTTATCGGAGGGAAACATGGTCATTAGTTGGAAGGCATACTGAGGGATGTGTTACGCTCTTAAAAAATCCGACGACTTTGGCTGGCTTTGAACCCTCAACCTTGGGCATAGGAGTTCAGAATACTACCAGTAACATTACCGAAGCCGCTTCCCACAGAGACATATCCTGTATATCTTCTGCAGTGGCGTTGTCATGGCAACCTCTGATAACTCATCCCTCATCAATTTAGTGGCGTCGTCATGGCAACCTCTGATGGCTCTTGGGGTTTTTTCTTCTCATTCAGAATTCATTTAGCTCATCCCTTGGCGTAATGGTGGGTCATATCAAAATTCTTTCAGACGAAAGTTTTAGGTAATAATTAGGGGGATATTATCCATTTTAAACGGTTTTGATATTGTGCCTATAAAGAGAAATATGATTTTTGTTTCTCTAAAAACCCAATTTTTCCCACCCCTTTGGTGCTATAAAAATACTTTTCAAATGTACATTTTTGGCTTTATTCGATACATAGTATGAACTTTGAATTGATTCTATATTTCACATATCAAGAGAGTTATACCAATATTTCACTTTTTGGAAAAAGGCCCCCATTTTCACCCCCTTGTTCCGATTTTGCTCATTATCGAACTCGACAGAGATTTTCAAGGGATACATACTATGTTAAAGATTCAAAGTGATTGGTGCAAAATTCCGGTAGTTATCGTGTCCACATACATATCCTGTATATTGAGATCAGGTGATGAAGTTACCCAAGTCTTGGATGTTAACCCTGAAAACAGAACTACATTTCTGTACAGCATTTCTTATCTAGATTTTGTACTGTATGTCGAATTGTGTTTGGAAGGAATTGAAAGTAGTGGAAACCTATATAAGATTTAATTCCACCTATGCAAAGGGACATGCGTATGAAACAAGTGATTTGTCTGCCGGATGATCGGATCTCACTGAGGATATTAAGATTACTCCAGTCAACATTATCAAATGCCTTTTCTCAGACTACAAATGCCATGAACGTTCTCTTATCCTTCCTTTTTGTTCCCCCGAAAATCACCCCAAGACTTAGTACAATTTCCCTTGTTCCTACGTTTCACCTGAAGCCAAACCGGTCTAACCCAACTCTGTTTCTATCTGTATTTCCATGATCTTGTAAATTACTCTCGTCAGGACCTTTGTAGAATGACTGATTGTACGCTATTCTTCACATCTGTCAGCTGCTACTGTCATCGATATCGGGATGATGATATTTTTCTTGCAATCATAAGGTAACTTGTATCATAAATCCTACACACCAAGTAAACCTGATCAGACCTTCATCACCTATGCTGCGTGGCAATTCAATCGGTATATCATCTCTGCCTGGTAATTTGTTTCTGCTTATGTCTTGTAATGCTCTTTCATATTCTGATTTAGTTGACATATAAAGGAGGGATGTCTTTGATAAGTTTCAGATCTAGATGAGACTTGTATAATGCAGTAAGATATGATCGAGAATAAGAAAGTAATTTCAGTTAGTTTTACAGCTGATAAATCCTTTCTTTAAGTTGAACTGTGCTGTAAGGTTAGATTATTTGTTATTGGTTGTGTAAAAACGTAATATGATAGCAAATAAATTAATGATTCATTCTTGTTGCTAGGATATAAAAGAAGAAGCCCATGATGAAGAGAGTGATGCAAGTGGAAATCATATAAATGAGTAAGTGGACAACATAATAAGGAAAAGTATTGTCTGTATCTAGACTAAAACTGCTGGATGTGAATAAGATTTTTTGACAAATCAGTTATTCTCTTATTTGTATCGTTGAACGTTTTTGTATTTATCTGTCTTAAGTCGATATTGATATTCACTTTTTATTTGGCAGCTCAAAAACTAACCTTCTCATTCAGAGTTTTAATGGTTGGAAGTATTCCGGTATGAATGATATTGAGAATATGACCTACGAGTTGTTCCCACCATGCGTTGCATAGCCAATCTAAGAAGTAACGCGTTTCTGTTGTGACTTTGTTTATTCAAGTGTATTTTGTTTTTCCGTCTGGTGCGTACATAAAACAAGATGTTCAGAAAAGAACATATAGCCTACTTTCTCCTAAATGCATGGGTATTGTTAAAATTCTTTGTCCTTTTCGAGGAGTATAATTGAATATTGATTGTTGTAGCTTGTTGAAATACAACGTGTTATACGGATATTAAACAAAACTATGAGGTGCCCTTAGATAGTGCTACCTCTGTACAAAATTTCATTCAATTCGGTTTCACCGTGTTGGAATTGATATGGTGAATCGAATTGCACACATACATGGCCGCTATCTGAAAACTATTGGGCTGATGACCTTATAGTTCAGTCAAACGATGCTTCTCACAAAAAGAGATGTTGATGCAAAATTTGGTAGGGATCAAATAAATAGGTTGGTCGTAATTTGAATTAAGCTTTTAACATTTGGGTGGCAGCCATTCCGTTTCCGTCAAGATGGCGGCGATATAAAACATGCCCCTGAGGTGCCCTTTGCTAGTGCTACCTCTGTACCAAATTTCGTTCTATTCGGTTTTACCGTGTTTGAATTGGTTGGGGGGAATCGATTTGCACACATGCATGGCTGCCATTTGCAAACTATTGGACTGATAACCTTGTAGCTTGTTCAAAGAACGCTTCTCAAATAAAGGTATGTTATTGCAAAATGTAGTAGAGATCAGATGATTATGTTGGTCGTTATTTGATTTAAGCTTTTAACATTTGGGTGGCCGCCATTACGTTTCCGTCAATGGCGACGATATAAAACAAGACACTGAGTTGCCTATTGCAAGTGCTACCTATGTACCAAATTTCGTTCAATTCGGTTTCGCCGTGCTTGAATAGATAGGGGGAATCTATTAGCACAAATACATGGCCACCATCCGCAAATTATTTGGCTGATGACCTTGTAGTTCTGTCAAAAGATTCTTCGTACATGAAGGTATAATGTTGGACAATTTGGTAGAGATCAAATGATTAGTTTGGTCATAATTTGATTTAAGCTTTTATCATTTTGGTGGCCGCCATTACGTTTTCATCAAGGTGGCGGCGATATAAACATGACATTGAGGTGCCCTTTGCTAGTGCTACCTCTGTACCAAATTTCGTTCATTTAGGTCACACCGTGTTTGTATTGATGCACACATACATGGCCGCCATCTGCAAACTATTGGGCTGATGACCTATTAGTTTAGTCTAATGACGCTCTTCATATAAATATATGTTGTTGCAAAATTTGGTAGAGATCGAATGATTAGGTTAGTCGTAATTTGCTTTAAGCTTTGAACATTTGGGTCGCCGCCATTAAGTTTCCATCAAGATGGCGGCGATAGAAAACATGACACTGAGATGCCCTTTCCTAGTGCTACCTTTGTACCACATTTCGTTCAATTCGGTTTTACCGTGTTTGAATTGATAGATAGGGGCTTCATTCATTCCATTCCTGACCCGGTCGGAGACTGGAAGCAGGCTGTGGATTTTCATTTTCAGGGGGAATCCATTTGCACACACACATGGCTGCCATATGCAAACTATTGGACTGATAACCTTGTAACTTGGTCAAAGAACGCTTCTCATATAAAGGTATGTTATTGCAAAACGTAGTAGTGATCAGATGATTATGTTGGTCGTAATTTGATTTAAGTTTTTAACATTTGGATGGCCGCCATTATGTTTCCGTCAAAATGGCGACGATATAAAACATGACACTGAGTTGCCTATTGCAAGTGCTACCTATGTACCAAATTTCGTTCAATTCGGTTTCACCGTGCTTGAATACATAGGGGGAATCGATTAGCACAAATACATGGCCACCATCTGCAAATTATTTGGCTGATGACCTTGTAGCTCTGTCAAAAGATTCTTCGTACATGGACGTATAATGTTGGAAAATTTGGTAGAGATGAAGTGATTATGTTGGTCTCAATTTGATTTAAGCTTTCATCATTTGGGTGGCCGCCATTACGTTTCCGTCAGGATGGCGGCGATATAAAACATGACACTGAGGTGCCCTTTGCTAGTGCTACCTCATCATCATCATCATCATCATCATCATCGTCATCATCATCATTTCCCCTTTTCCAGTTGACGCTGCGTGGGGGCAAATATGGTTCCTCTTCACTTTGTTCTGTCGTTCTGTGTCTTCCGACACAGTGTTCCAATCCAGGTTCCGTTTTCTAATATTATTCTGCACCGAGTCCATCCAACGCATTCTTGGTCTTCCTCGTCCTCTCTTCCCTCTCATCCGTCGTTCCAGTGCTCGTCTTGGTAGCCTTACTTCATTCAACCGTTTGACATGTCCAAACCATCTCATTCTGTTTTGCTCCAGTTTGTCATTTTGTTTCTCTACTCCCAGTTCTTTCCGTATATCTTCATTTCTCACTCTGTCCCTCCTCGCTTTCTGGAACATACTTCTCAGGAATCTCATCTCAGCTGCTTGAACTCTGCTCTCATCCCTCTTAGTCATTGTCCAAATTTCTGCTGCTTATGTCACTATAGGAACATAATATGCTTTGTACATAACTTCTTTAGCGTTGATTGGTATATCCTTGTTCCATACTAGTCCCCGTACCTGTTGGTAGAAAGCACTCCCGAGTTGTATTCTTCTGCTAATTTCCAAATCTAGTCTTACATCTTCAGTCAGTTCACTTCCCAAGTATTTGAAGTGTTTCACCACTTCCAATTCCTTATCTCCTACCTTGATTACTCCATTTCCTTTCTTCGTAACTCTACTCATCACCTCTGTTTTACTCTTCTCCACATTTATCTTAAATTCCCATTACTCAATCTTTTCATTTATTACGTCAAACTGTTCTTGTACCTCCATCTCATTCTCGCCCCAGATCACAACGTCGTCTGCAAACAACATTACCTTCATCTTTGCCCTACTATATTCTTTCATTGCTGCCTTCATGATGTCATCCATCACTATTACGAACAATAATGGTGACAACACATTTCCTTGCTAGTCCTACCTCTGTACCAAATTTCGTTCATTTCGGTTTCACCGTGTTTGAATAGATAGGGGGAATCGATTTGCACACATACATTGCCGCCATCCGCATATTATTAGGCTGATGACCTTGTGGTTTGGTCGACAAATTTTTCATACATAAAGGTATAATGTTGGAAAAATTGGTAGAGATCAGATGATTAGGTTGGTCGTAATATGAGTTACGCTTTTAACATTTGGGTGGCCGCTATTACGTTTTTGTCAAGATGGCAGTGATATAAAACATGACACTGAGGTGCCCTTTGCTAGTGCTGCCTCTGTACCGAATTTCGTTCAGTTCGGTTCCACCGTGTTTGTATTGATGCACACATACATGGATGCCATCTGCAAACTATTGGGCTGATGACCTAGTAGTTTAGTCAAAAGACGCTTGCCGTATAAATATATGTTGTTGCATTTGGTAGAGGCCGGATGATTAGGTTAGTCATAATTTGATTTAAGCTTGGAACATTTGAGTGGTCGCCATTAAGTTTCCGTCAAGATGGCGGCGATACAAAACATGACACTGAGATGCCCTATGCTAGTAGTACCTCTGTACTAAGTTTCGTTAAATTCGGTTTCACCGTGTTCGAATTGATAGGGGGGACATACATTCAGAGTACACACACAGACAGACACACAATTTTTCGCCCGGTGTTGATCTCATAATTCTACTTTAATTTTTTGCAAAAATCGAAAGTAGTCTAAAAATCAGAAGGCTTTCCACCACGTGAGCAAACCACAAACAACTATCCATGTGAGAACATTTGTTGATTCAAAAATTCAAAAGTTTGATCTAAATGAAACCCTAATTCCATTAGGGTTCTTCTTCTGGATACAGAGGTATGCTCCACGTGACTCCTTCATTTCACGCTGATTGTGTGGGATGTCCCAAACAGCAGGTTTCCCATCATCCTTTTGTTTTAATGAACAAGTCTGGGAATTACACTGCAAACATAATCCATTTATTGATAATGATCATAATACCCGGGATATATTAATGAAGTTTCTTCCTATGTACAGTGAAAGTAAGCTAAGGCGTAAAATAAATAAATAAATAAATACGTAAAAAAATCAACTATATACAGACAATGAATTCAAATGCGGTTGGTACAATACAAAACCATTTATGCCAATCAAACAATTACTCGCTTTTTCAGTACGGTACAGAATCACTATAGTATTACCGAAATTTGTGTAGCAGAACTAAGAAGAAATAGCTTCGTTTCCTACCCCAGCCATCCTTCCGTTGTTTCTGAATTTCTTCTTTAAACAATTGCTGGGATGGTACCTTAACTCAGGTCACGATCGCCTCCTACCCAAACCTATTTCCCAATCACAAATACTCTAGTTCAGCCATCATAATCACACTGGCTATCATACATGTACACGGGGCTCGAAGACCATGATGTAAGGCTCTTAGATGAGTTATCATTAACCGTCAACAATGTATACACTCAATTGGCCTACTAATCAAAACCAGCGCACCTGGGGGTGACAAGACACCTGCACACAAGTTATCCCAAACAGTGTATCCCTCCCATGGCTCATGACCGTGATATTAATGGTCACGTAAAATCATAAGCTTATACAATGCATCATTTACAAATTAAAACAAGTTCACCAATGTGACTTTCAACAAGTAGTTCCGTGACGAACTGAAGAGTCTACTTTTCTTAAAATTTAAGATTCATGCGAATCTATATAGTCCTATTTAGAATTATGACGAATCAAGTTGGTAATACTAACATTTCTAAGTACTGCAGTTTGACATACACCTGAAATAGTGTAGCCTAATAGAGTAACTACAGTTGGCAGCTCTGGTGACTCTGAATATATTCTTAGTTCCATCTCTTAATGTATAGAATGCACATACAAAATTTGGTTGAAGTCTAATGGACAGTATAGGCGTTACATGCTGTTTGATATTGGATTTATCAGTGTGCGTAAAATCATGTTGGAAACAATGTTATGTACGTATGTGATGCTCAGAAATAATCTGAAATATTGCGATATATTATAGTGCCAATTTTGGTTAATATCCATTTGTTAGTATAGTAGTTACAGGTAATTAAGGATTGAAACTACCAGAAACCTGCGGTAAATTAGTTACTCCAAATTAATCTAGAATGTCAGTTACTATAGGTGTGTAAAGTTTAGAGCTGATGGCTTGCAAACTTACTGATATATTGATATTAGGATTAATCAAATAGAGAGAGAATTTATTAACAGTTGGCACTCCAGCTGGTTCTCACGAATACGCATAGTCATACCTGTTATGGTACACAAGGCGCATACGAAATTTGATTGAAGCCCATTAGTAAGTATAGAAGTTATATGCATTTTAAAAATGGACCTATCAGCCGGCTTAGAATCGTGTTGGTAGCACTGCTGTATATAAGTTACTCCAAATTATAGTACATTGTCAGGTGCTATACATGTGCAAGGTTTAGAGCTGTTGGCTTGCTTACTTAATGATATATTGATATTAGGTTTAAAACATAGAGAGAGCATTTATTAACAGTTGGCAGTCCTGGTGGCTCCTTAGAATACGCACAGTCATATCTGTTGTAGTACACATAGTCCATACGAAATTTGGTGGAAATCCAGTCGATAGTATAGAAGTTACATGCATTTAGAAATTGGACCTATCGGGAGGCTTAAAATCATGTTGGCAACACTGGCAAGTATGGACTGATGAAAATAAATTAATGCATAACCTGTGAGATAACCATCATAGAACTCAAATTTCAATTCGATTTTTCAGCTGTTGGTAGCACTGTTGTCAATTTCAAATATGGTTGCGAGATATTCATTTATAGATCTATACTCTTACGGAATTTGGTTTCGATAGCTGCAGCCGTTTAGTAGTTGATAGGGGGGGACACTCAGACAGACACACATTTTCCTGGATCGATCTCATAAGTCTACTTTTTCCTAATTTTTGTAAAAAAAATAAGTCACTTTGACACATCGACGCCCCGGCGAATCCATGACCTGCTAGCCAGGTTGTACCGCGTTGACACTCGAATCACCTTTCTGTGTCTTCCAAGCCACTTGGGAATTTCGGGAAATGAGTTAGCGGAACAAGCTGCAAAAGCGACGGTATCACTACCATCTCAAACAAAGGAGGTACCCGCTAGAGATATTCGCTCTCAGTTACGCTGACAAGTACTGGCATTTTGGGAGAGTCAGTAGGTAGCTGACCCAGTAAACTGAGAGCGATCAAGGGAACTACCCGCGTGTGGCGGAGCTCTTTCCGGTCACGGAGGGTGTCCGTCACTTCTTGTAGGATAAGGATAGGTAATACAAGATCCACCTACTCGTACCTAATGAGAAGGGAAAAAACCCACGTTGTACCTGTGGAGTCGTATTCACCATGGCCCATATTTTAATTGAGTGTGTGGATCTTGCTGACTTACGAAGAAACCTTGGTTTGCAGATGACACTCAAACTTATATTAGCAGATGACACGGTGGCAGCTGATCTCGTCATCCGCTTTATAAGCGAGAGTGGGTTAGGGCCAGCAATCTAAATTTTCCAGTGAACATTGATTCAACGACTCGTTCGTTTTTGAATGATGAATTTTTTGTTTTCCCGTATTTTTTGTTTATTTTTTAATAATTATAAGTTTTATTTAATTTTTTGTTTTATTAATTTTCGGTTTTTTAAAATTTAGGTATCTACTGAGCCCGTTGGAAGAGGTTATCCGGGTACCATCCGCCGAAAGAAACGGTACTTCGAACGACCCCGTCCTTCGAACCCAACACCTGAGAGGATCGGGTGCATTTCTTTAGGGCTGCATAGCACGAGAGGCTTGATCCAGGGGATCTGGGTCATTTATACGGAAACATGTCATACACGCCCAGAGAAATAGATCCGAAAACATAAGCTAGCAATAAAGAGATCCAGTCTTAAGTAAACTTTCGTGAACGATTTATTCAAAGAATGACCCCTAAACTACTTCCGAGGGTCGAAATCGGCTAATCCGCTGATCTAAATACAATAATGAGTGAATCCTTAATATGACGTTAACCCTAGAGCGGGCGCGCCTAGAAATGTTACATTACCGGGCGCGTGGTGAATTTCGTTCACCATTAATTTTTCTTAGTCTTAGCATCTGGTTAACAAGTACTTATTCTTACACGATTGATATTGTTACTCCTTATGTGCTTTATAAACCTTAGATATAATAATTACAACACAAATTACAAGTGACAGTACATACATATAATAATAAAGGGTCAAAATGTTCATGGGTTGAAGACTGAAAATACAATTGAAACTGATGAATACTTCACTCATGAGAACTTAAAATGAAACACTTCTAACAATCTTCATTAATCATTATCATTATTCTCACAGCTTACACATCTAATGCATCTTCTAGAGTGTGTTTTACACACAAAGTTATGACACTCATTACACTTCATTGTGGTGACTTGATTTTGTTTCCGCTCACAGTGAATGCATCGTCCTCTCTTCGTTGGCACTTTTATCTCTTCTGATGTTTCTTCCTGATGGTATGGGGATAACACTGCTCGGATATCTGGAGGCAGAGTTCCTATCTTAGCTCGTTCAACCAACCACTTATTCATGAGTTGAAATGAAAGATTCTTCAAAAACACGCGTCTCTTTACTGGTTGGTTCTTCGGATTCCCTTTGTAAAGTACCTGACTATTTATTCCAGCAATGTTGAGTCGAGCAAAAAAGACACACATTGTCCACCGTGGGGTTTTCCGGGCTACCGAGTACTTGCCTTCCATTTGGTCGGAAGTATCAACTCCGCCTTTAGTTAGGTTATAATCCAGTATAGCATGGGGCTTTGAACTGTTGGGATCCACGGAGGGTTCGTCGTGCATAGAAGAAAGTAAGATAACTGCTTTATTCCTTTTAGGAACATGCGAAATGAGCATGATTTCATACTGAAACCCAAACGTTGTTGAACCAACTGGCCTATCTTTATGAGGAAGAAACTGCTGTGGAATTTCTCTTTTATTCTTCCTGAGAGTGCCTATACACGTTATTTTATCTTCTAAAAGATCAAGGACTAGGTCATAGCTCGTATACCAGTTGTCGATTGTTAGATTACGATTTTTACCCTTCACGTGGTCTATTAGACGTTTCACTATATCATATGGCTTATTAGAGAGTTCATAGGGGCCAGGAGGTTGCCTGCCACAGTATAACTCCAGAGATGAAGTATAAAAAGTTTTAGCATCATTCAGGGCGTAGAATTTTAACCCATACTTTGCCGGCTTACTTGGCATAAACTGTATAAATGCACATCTCCCTCGAAAAGGCACTAGCTTCTCATCTATTGTTACAAACTCACTTGGTGTGTAGCTCTTTTTACAGTTCACTACAAAGGAATCCAACAATGTGCGAACTGCTGCTAGTTTATCTATTCGCAGGTGATCGTTACGTGTAGTTTTGTCGTCAAAACGAAGACTCCGTAACAAAAATAGAAACCTCTTTGAAGACATGCAGGCTCTTGCTATTCCCATTCCAGTTCCATCTTTCGCCCAGATTTCTTCCACAGATGTGTACTGTTCACCTTTCAAACCAGTGAGGAACAATAAACCAATCAAAGCTATTATTTCTTCATGGCAAGTAGGTTTAGCATCACGCTCACGACTGTAAGTCACTTCTTCGCAATGCCTTGCAATATAGCCTACATGTTAGTATAAGAAACTATTTCATCGACCATTTCAACATCAATTATCTGTAAGAAAGCATCCATTTCACACGACACTGTTTTCGCATCTCCTTTTGGACAAGGAAATATTTTTATTATATTTTTTGATTTAATCCTAGAGGCAGCCTTTGAAAAGCTATTGGTGCACCACATTGTTTCGTCTTTCCCGAAGAAAAAATCCCTCTCTTGTTCATCGTGTTCATAGCTATCAACTAGGCCTACATCACCCTCTTGTTCACTCTCACTGTCATGATTAATGTCTGAATAATTTACCACTTCATCTTCACCATCAGAAAAATCACAAACTTCAGCTCCCTGAGATCCTTCCTCCTCATCAGATAATTCCTGTAACAGGGTTTGTATGTCTTCATCCTTCACAAACTTCGCCCTACAATAAAAATAGATAGTTACTTTTGTATCCTCTACAGTCTATGTTATAAAATAATGAAACTCCAAGAACGTATAAGGTACAATTTTACTTACATATCCGGGCGCGTGGTGAAGAAAGTTCACCAAATGACGGCACTTGCGAGTCAAGGTCGAATAGCTTGACACGTACAACTTCCTGAACAGATACCGCTACACTGAGAGTATCGATAAGACTTCGCCGGAAGGTACTAGCAGCGCCACGGTTGTAGCTCTTAGGAACTAACAACTACAGATGAAATACGCGGGTTGGTGAACGAAATTCACCAGCGCGCCCGGTTTTGGGTTAAGTACCCTCGCGGAGTCCTAGTTACATGAAACATAGCAACAACTAAACTAGGCGCGTGGTACTTGAAGAATTAACGCGACGCAAAGTTACAACAAATGACTCGGTAAAAGTTACATTTAACATCAAACAAACCAATCCCCAGGTTAGGATGGTACCACGTCCACATTAACTATTACATTTAATTTCTATCTAAATCCTATGTGAACGAAGGGATTACGACGAGACGCGTCGTAATCAAATGCTTATTACCTGAACTAATGATAGACCACTGACTATCATAAAAACCCATTAGATAACACTCTTACATCTAAACAAGGTACAACAGGGTTAATACACTCAGAAATAATCAATGAAACCCTTAGCACTAGCCTGCCTTCGCAAACTGAATTACTCTTTGTATTCAGTCGTCATCTCATGCATGTCATTAGGGTGGCAATGCGCAATTAACATTGCGACTTACAAGCTTTGAATCACGCGGGCCATAAGTTACTGACTACTGGTCCCAAAGATTCATGTCGTCGAAAGAAAAACAGTGTCAGCTCATTTAAACAGTCATCCCCACAGGAAATGATCAGAATCACGGTGTCAGTCAACAATCAGCAAAAGGTCGCAAGAATTAATTGCTTAGTTTATTAATTAATCCGTTGATTTAGGATAATTATGCTTTTGATTTATCAGAAGGTTTATGCATTGTTTTAGATATTTCAGTTTAAGACACCAGTGGTCGGCAGCAGATGATCACGCTTGAGATACACTCAAACGATCTGACTTCAACAAGTCATACAATAACACAGGTTAGCTCGTCTTACACCAATTGCACGCAATTAAACCCCTTGGTCGCCTTGGCCTTGGCTCAAAAGGTCGCCGGAAAATACAATAAGTGGACATTATTTCGTCCTGCCTAAATATCATAACGTGTCTACGGACACTACAATTACACAGGCTGGCCTGACTCTATACACAAACTGGGTCAATTTACATATCGTTTAAACTGTTTATAACACGCTAGATGATAAGATTTCATCAGCTCAAAACATTTAAGAAGATTGCGTTAGAAAAAGATCCCCCGCTCTCTAAAGCGGTAAATAAATAAACAGGTGTCTATTACAGCACACAAGACTGCTTTCCAAAGCATGGTTATTATTGACAGTGACCTTTAAATTCCTACAGCGGTGACGTGAATGGGCAATATAAAATGTCAATGAAGTCGTCTCGCTGAGCATCTTGGGTAGAGACAGGTTTTATACAGTTACCTCATCGCGCGTCAAACATGTGTTGCATGGCATGGCGGTTGGCTTTGGCCTCGTACAAGTGGCATCAACACTGTTCAGTATTTTCTGCCAGAGACACAAATACAGTCCTAGTGCGCTCTGCAGATTGTATTCATAGAGTTTAACACTTCCCTAACAGTGTTTCTTGTCATAATTTACCCTTTAATAATATACAACGTTGCACTGGTTTCAAAAAATAGTAAAATAAAGACTGCACACTCGTGCATCCGAACTGCATTGGTGTGACATTAATGTCACTCGTCCATTCTTTAGACACGTGGTTTTCTGTGCATAGCTTAGCACGTTCTTACTCAAAAATAACAACATCTGACTTCTGCTACGATGTTTAAAATGATACGATGTAGATTTACCCACCAATCTTACAGTATGTGGGTTCGTTCCTCTCGAACTTCTCGTAGTGGAATGTAATCACAAAAAATGCTCAAATAAATAGTACATAAAATGTTCCAGCTTCTGTTGGCTGAGAAATGATACGTTAATAAGGTCTTCAAACTCAAAATAAGGGGCCTTAAGTATAGGGTGTTCCCTAACTATCAGAAGTCTACATCTTCTGTCTTTAATGATGTCCTTTACATGACATAAAATATGCGGCTTTCTTAGCTGGTTAATAATTACACTGAAAATACATATAAATTTGCACCTTCCGTATAGAACACGGACATGTGGTGACTAACTAAAGATTGTCACCAGTATCAAAGAAGAAAAATATGTACAATTCTACCTAAGTGTTCAAATATCATGTAGTCTCGGCTAAATACTTTCAAGTTACTTCCACCTGGACAAACCTTGTACAGAGATGTAGGTACAGGACTCACGATTACTTCAGCATGTGAATCACCTTCCGAACTTCCCGTTGGAAGGAGTAATACGCCTTCAGGGTTCCTGGCATATCCATAGTTAAGGCGGTAGGTTTCGGCCATTCCTCGTGGTCCTTCATCATCGACATCTCGTACACGGCTTGCACCTCGTGGTGCTGGATGGACATTCCCATAGTGTTGGTTCATTCCTCGGCGCCTCCCTCACATTAAGGAGTTTACTGCATCATAACGCTGTCAAATTGATTAGTAGAATAATGCATCATATGTACAAAAATAAATTAATGAATAATAATCAATTTGGATTTACACCGCAGAAGAGCACAACCGACGCAGCAATGGAAGTGAAGCAATTTATAGAACCGGAATTAGAAAAAGGGAACGTAATAATTATGACCAGCTTGGACGTTAAAGGTGCTTTTGACGCCGCTTGGAGGCCTGCTATTTTAAAAGGATTAAAAGATATGGAATGCCCTAGAAATCTATACAAACTCTCTCAAGACTATTTCCAAGGAAGAACAGCTTTCATGTCCATTAATAGCAACAAAACTGAGAGAAGACTTACTAAAGGTTGTCCGCAAGGTTCATGCTGTGGTCGTGGTTTCTGGAATATACAATATAATTCTCTTCTTACATTACAGTATACAAATCGCACGAAGGTAGTTGCATTTGCAGATGACGTATTACTGCTTGTTAAAGCAACATCTATTAAAGAGGCAGAAAATTATACTAATATAGAAATGGACAAAATTTCAATTTGGGCTAAACTCAATAAGATCAGATTTAATGAACAGAAATCAAAAGTTATGGTCTTGTCGAAAAGAAAAAGAAAAAAAGAAAAAGAGATTAAAATTTATCTTAATTACAAAAGCTTAGATCAGGTGGACACCGTTAAATATCTTGGAGTTATTTTCGACCACAAACTTACATTTAGAGAGCACATTAACTATTTGACTGAAAAATGTAGGAAACTGATATTTAGTCTCTCAAGATTAGCAAAGCTAAACTGGGGTTTAAAGCATACAGCTCTGAAGGTAATATACAAAGGTGGAATCTTACCTCTCATTTTGTATGGAGCACCGGTATGGGGAAAGGTTATAGAGAAAACTTGCTATAAAGTAAAATTGATAAGAGTCCAAAGGCTGATAAATATCAGAATAGCTAATGCTTATCGCACTGTATCTAATGAAGCTCTCTGTGTGATAACAGGATTAATTCCAATTAATATTCAAATTGAGGAGACGGTAGCATACTACGATCTTATTAAAGTTAATAGTAAAGAAGATCGCTCAATTGGCATTGACATGGAAGTAAATCAATGGTCTCAACCTGCTGACATTGTTAAAATTATTGACGTAAATTATGAACAGATGCATTCTTTCAATGTTTACACTGATGGAAGTAAAAGTGAGGATGGACTAGGATCAGGAATTGCCATATACAATGGAAACGAGTTCATTCAACAGCTGCAATATAAACTAGAAAAACGATGTTCTAATAATCAAGCAGAACAGCTAGCTATCGTTAAGGCATTGCAACATCTAGAATCCATGGACACGGAGTAGAGAACCGCACTCATTTTCACAGACAGCCAAATTACAATAGATGCACTTAAAAACTACAAAAACCATACATTTCTCATAGAGAAAATTAGAAGAAAAGCAATTGAAATGGAGAAACAGAATTGGGTGATTGTCTTCAGTTGGGTTAAGGCGCATAACGGAAATGAGGGAAATGAATTAGCGGACCAGCTGGCTAAAGAAGCAGCACAAAGCGGTTCAAGTGAGTGCTATAATAGAATTCCAAAAAGTAATATGCTAAAAGAATTAAGTGTGTTTAGTTTGAGAAAGTGGCAGAATGAATGGGACAATACATCCAAAGGCAAAATTACAAAATCATTTTTCCCAAGTGTACAGGACAGACTAAAATTGAAAATGAACATAACGCCCAATTTTACAGTTATGACAACAAGACACGGCAATATTAAATCATACTTATTCAGATTTAAAATTATAGAAAGAAAGAGGTATATTAATAGCACATGTTTTAAGATCAGGCAACTGGCCTATAAAGAAAGATTAACTTGTTAGAAACTATCTTAGGGAATTCTTTACTTTTGTAAACTCTATCTCATTTGAAATACTAAATAGATAATTTTTATTTTTATTTTCTTAACTGTTAATCATTTTAGTGTCACAAATTTCATTTAACAGGCCATAGATATAAAATATTTATAATATAAATTGTATAGTTTTAATCTGAAATGATTAATAAGTAATAATTAAGCATGTAGTATTACTACATTGTAATGGGGCATGCTGTAAATAAAATAAATAAAAAAAAACGCTGTCAAATAAGCGTGGAAAAATGGTCATCACGTGGTGCGTCGAAATAGACATTATGGCAATTAAATCACTGATTCTATGATGAAAACACTTCGTACTAATAATTCACTGGCTCTAATGCTTTGCAGGTGATTCATATACTCTGCTTTTGCCTGCCACAGGCTCTACTGATACATGTGGTATCACTCACAGATTTTATGTGTGTTTAAATCGCTGAAAATCACGTCAATCACTATTGCACACGTGTGTTGTGTAGCTTTGCCATTGTTAGTTTTAATGTAGCACACACTGGGCAATGAATTGTACCTGTAAGTTGAATATTTCGTCGGCCTCCAGACGGACCTCGTGGTTGGTGAAAAATATGACTATTTCACACAATTCACTTTTAATCTTCACGATAACGTGGTACTGGCCTTGCACGACCTAAATAATACCGTTCGTAGACTGTGATCGCTATATTAAGCTCGATGGCTGCAGATTCGTAGTCCTCCCAGTTATGGGGTAATGCACACGCCAAGTATGGCCTTCGTCTTAATTGACGGACAATCGACACCATGCGTCTGCCTCAGCGGACTATCAAAACGGGGTGGGTGTAGCTAGCACTACTTCCTGGTGCCTAGGAAGTAGTTGAGCCATTTTGCGCCTAATTACTTAATCCTCCGCGTGTGTGCGATGAAAATACCTTTACCTAAAATGTGATTTACCATTTGTCAAGGCAAAGAAAATGGCAAATTATGCAGAATTAAGTTGTGGCATGATCCTGAGATATGTGGAATCAAAATTTGCTGTAATATATATCTCGGAATAAAAATAAGCTGTCCTCTCCGTAGGCAAAATAGCGGATTGTTCATGAGGAAGCTTTCAGAGTGTGTTCTATTGAACTGAGCATGTGGAGTGAGTATGCTCTCAAGGAAATATTTGACACATGAGCCTAAGCGGGCTCACTACCTCTGCATTTTAAATTCCATTCCAAATTGTTATAATTTAATCAGTGTTTAGAGGGGCAGATAACCTCATAGTTCTGCCTCTTAAAACAACAATAACTAACTTGACTAACTTTGATATTAATATCAACATTCTGCAACCTGACCTCCTTTGCTCTTTGCAATAAAATTATGCACCTAAGCATTCGAGAGAACTCCTGCTTTTACTTTGGAAATAACGAAGGATGCTGTTAGAGAAATGTTAAATCTTCAGAAACGACACCAAAAACATCAGTTCATCATAAAAACTAGAGTAATGAAATTACCTCTGGTTTTAAAAAACAAATCCCTTGAAGCGCAATAATGCTCACTGAAAAATAGCTGTCAAATATATTTTAGCCACCTGCCTATAGTAAAGCCAAGATTACTGCCAACTTGACGTTTCAGTTTTACCCTCGAGTTATGTAGCGGTCAGAAGGAAAATACTTTAACTAGCCAATCACAGGCCGTCATTCAAATCAATATATCACGACAAATCGAGTGTCGTTCGCGATGACCCGATTTAGGGAACAAAACTCTAGCCTAGTACTGAAACGTCAAGTTGGAACTAATGATGGCTTTACTATAGAATCTGTTACATAATTTTGTATAATCGATAAGATGTCTAGTTTGAGTGGGAGGGGAGCTGTATGATTGCTAGTCATTTAGCTGCCTGTTACTCACCAATGCAAACCAGGTTCAATTCCCGATTAATGCATGGTCGACAAAAAAAGAAGATCCTGTGGCTCAAAATTGTGAAATTTGATTGTATTGGTTTAACGTTTTCTATAATTGCAACTGTTTGAGATCCCAGGGTGCCAGAATTATCCCCTGGTGGGGTTCTGCAAAATGTCAGTATATGTACAGACACAGGCCTCCTTCATTCCAGGATCCAATCTCGCAACTTGCATATAGTAGACATGGTGCTGTATAGGCAGCACCACATACCTGACCAATCATAACATTTAAGGCCACGTTAAAACTACTGGCTTGAGAATAATTACCTACCGCCATGTTATGGTACAGCTTCCAAACCAAGAGCAAAGGCTATGGTATGTGTTCCTCTTAGTTTAGTAATCAGTTGAAGAAACCTCCAATAACAACTTGTGGACAATTCCACACACATCATAGTTTTAAGAGTCTGTATTCTTCTTACCTGCGATAAATGTTTCCCAGCTCGTCGAAACAAGGTAAATAGGACGTGTGGTATAACGCCTGCATCGTATTGACTGCGTGAAGTGTGGTACTATCATGGTGGCCACTCAAATGGGTCAACGATTTTCCAGGAGTTTTCCAGGAAATTTCTAGGAGTATTTCTCATTTTTCCAGACTTAAAAATAAGCGCAAGTCCTGGGGAGGCTTTAATGGTTGCCTACTTGAAGACCAAAATAAAGCAGTTGTGTTTGGTTTACTTATACAGACATTGACAAAAATTTTGGAGATTGCATTATTGATACGCAAGCCTGCACACAAATGATTTAATTGTTGTTTAAAAAAAGCCTTTGTGTCTCAAACATCCGCTTTAAAAAAAGAGAGAAAAGAAAGCCGCCTGCAATTTTATTGCGGTGAAGTTGTCTATACTGAATATGTTTTACAAAGATACTATCGCGTGTTCTCACACACAGAAACAGGTAGCCTGAGGAACTTTCCTTCGTTAACGATAGAGTGCTCACCCAAAACCGCAGTAGGAGTATGATTTAAGATAAAACACGGCGCGTAAATTTCCGTTTAAAAATAAGCAAAATGTATGAAAAATTATTTTAATTTAAAAAACTTCAGCATGCAAGACGTTTACATATAAAGTTTAATACACAGTATCGAATGTAATATATATATAATATTTTACATATATATATATTTGGAAAGATTTTTATAATTAATTAACAGTGGCTATTTTCCAGGAGTTTTAAAATTTTTCGTTATATTCCAGTTTTCCAGGAGTTTTCCGGACTTAATAAAAATTCAGGAGTTTTCCAGGATTTCCATGTTTTCCAGGTGTAGTGGCCACCATGTACTATACTACAGAAGCCATGAATTCCGTTATGCACACAAATAATGGCAAGAAATGAAAGGACTAGCTCGTCATAAACAATATTTTAAAATTAGTACTTTTATTGTATTTTTTTCCTTCTTTCTGCTATTTTTCTTAGAGTTTCACTGAACCAGTGAACACTGTGCCCACGTTAAGCCTGCTTTATATGGAGAGTATCTTCACATCTAGTGAATGTCTTAATTATTAGACATGACAAACTTACACTCACAAAGGCAGCTAAGTCACCCTGCGATGGTAGGCAATGAAAACCTCGTAACTCCATTTTGTTAAATTTTACAGGAGAGGCAAAAAATATATTTAGAATGAATATATGAAGTGATGCAGATATGATTGCTACATGTATTATTACGCAGTACAAGCCTAGTTATTTGTAGATTAGAGACGTCCATGCACTTTCAAATCTCTCCGTGATAAAGGAGTTACGAGGTTTTCACTATTAAATTCTGGATTATAACTGGAGATACGTGGTTTATACGGTGACACAAAAGTGAATTTAATTTAATTTAAATTATATTTGGTTCAATAATATGATAACTGAACACTTTTTGATTGGGTAGTGAAGACAAAATAACAAATTTTGTTATGTATTGAGATAAAATGAAATTCCTACAGTTACATTAGAAAACACTGTTACACAAGTTCTATGTTTACACACCGTTCAGCAAGACATCAGCTTGTCATTTAACTTCAACTGTTGCAAACTGGAAAATTATCATAAAAAGAATGATAATCCTTTGGAATAACTTCTTTCAGCTGCTGCAAATGAGCAAACTTTTCTGCTTTGATCTTCGGTGGAGATTGACATAAAAAAGGAACTTCAAACAAGTTGTCAATATTGGACATTCTTCTTGGAAGTGCCTGCCATTCGTCACTATATTTCAATTTGTACTGAATTCCGCCTGAGGGATCATGCTTCAAACATCTGATATCAGTCACAGTAGGGTCCCCAGCTCGTGACCCCGGACGAATAGACGAATATATTGTCATTTTGTGAAAAGCCTTGAAAAATGTATGGTCCAAGTATTTCACAACATAGGGTTTGGGATTTTGCCTTGCAGTAGCACAAACTTCAACATATCCAGCAGGAGTGTATATCTGTCTGTTTCTCAATCGCCTTTCTATTACGGCATGCATGGAGTCACACTCCATTTGAGTGTGACCTTTTTCTAAGAACTTCTGAGTAATAGTCATGTCCTTCTGTTTTGCCAAATGGGTCAGTGCATTACTCATGATTGAATTGCGATTTTGATAAATGCATCCATCGCTATAGAAAACAATTTCTGATTCATCTTGGATGTAGGTTTGAATAAAATACACGACTATGCTGGCAAACTCTGAAGCATTCATACCTCCTTCACACTTGTGCCACAGGAAGCAATAGCCAGCATTTCTTTGCAGATCGTAGATTGTAAAGTTGTGGACCTTTAATTTACTTTTGTAGTATAATGCCGATGCCTGAAGTCTGGGAGATAGCAAAACGGCTTGGAGGTCCTTGGCAAATACCCTAGCTGACCCTGATTTATCAAGGCTTTTGGCATCTCTTGCCTAATGGGTCTCTTCTTTCCAGATTCGTCTTTTCGCATGCCTGAATATTCTTTCCCCCCCTCATACGTTTCTCTTTATTTACGTACTGTTGTACGTATATTTTACATGATATAGCACTAACCTGAAATGATAATTGACTTAATTAATAATACTGAAATTTGTGACATATTTAAATGATCATAAACATAAAAAGACTATTCATTTATTAGGTGTTCTAAAATTTTGAATCGCCCTGGACGCCTATTTTACCTTTGCTTGAGTAGATTTACTTCCTTCGTTATCGTCATCACTCATACTTCTGCTACATTCATCTTTATCCAACTCTGGGGTACAATTATCACTGCTGCCGCTAGACAAATCTTCGTTTTCACTATCTTCTTCAACAGAACTCTTTGAAACTCCATTTTCTATTGTTATTGATTAATTAGTTCCCACATCATCTATAACAATAAAGTTATTGTCAATAAATAACAAAATTTTAAAAATGAATTTTATTTATGCAGCCAATGGCCATGTATTTTCAGGATGGGTCAGGGAAGGGATTTTGGAAGGAAATCGGCCATGGACCTATTGAAAGGAACCGTCCCGGCATTTGCCTGGTGGTGAAAATGGGAAACCACGGAAACTATTTTCAGGACGGTCGAGGAGGGATTCGAACCCACGCTCTCCAGATGCCAGTGAGGTAGAGGTAGCCGGTTAGCGCTCTCGGCCACCGTGGACGGTATTTTCCAAAAATTGTAAATAAATCGAGTGACATTATTTTACCTTCATTTCGTGTTCCAACAATCGGTGTATCACGGAAAAGCCCCTCACTTGAACACGTTTCTGGTGGTTTTATCGTGTAAGTGCTGTGCACCCTTCCTTGTTTTACAAGTTTAAGGATAAGTTTTGTTCTCTTTCGTCTGAAAGCAGATATAGTTATGTTAAACCTAAATATTTCATTAAATTCAGACGTTGTAAACCTCGTAAGTACACTCGTGAACACTGCCATGTGCAGTGAAAAACACGCAACTCCACATGCTTTTAAACAGTATCATTATTAAGCATGAATAGTTGTATTAGAATACATTATTATTATTAGCATTGCACACGTACCTTTAGTTACGAATTAGTGTTGCATTTATAACAAAACGAGGTCACAGTCGTAGAGAAAACACTAAAATATCACACCACGTTTCTTCTCAATGTACACTCAATGGAGCTAACTGGAGTTACGATGTCTTCAGCACAAACGAAAGGCCGCGAAGACACGAGATTTTCGTTTTCCCTCCTAGATGGCGACACTGTGCAGCGCGAAGTTCTATCTCTCAACAAGTTACGTGTCATGTTGTACTGCGCTGGTTACTGGAGTGGATTGGAGTGATTTTTACAGACTGATGGAGTTACGAGCTTTTCTTTGCCTACCGTCGTCTGGTGTGTTGTCCAAGTGCCATGATGGCTTTCAATTCACCCTAGCTAAAGCAGGTTTTAGAGTCTAATTTCAAATCGAGCAGCATGCATTCACATTCTAGCATGGTATGTTACTTCTCTTTTCCTAATTTCAGATTAATTGCATACTGACCAGTTGACAAATCAGTGCATATTGTGCCCAACATATTACCCCAATATAAGCACGGAGTGGCAATCCCACGAGAAATCCTAGCCCAAGGCACTGCATGTTAACGTTGTGTGAGAGACAGAAGGTTGAGTCACGTCACACGTACCTGAATACTATCTCCATCAGAGAGGGGTGCCTCTGACCACGTGCTCAGTCCTTTGTATTCGGCAACTTGTCACTCGAGGAGGAACAGACACATGTTTTTATGTGCGCGTTCTGTACAGTGCTCCGTCGTGATGTACGTGAGTGACTTTATATGCGGTCGTGATTGCGAAGGACCGTGAGTGTTATATCACCGTGTATAGGGAGTGGATTGTATTAGAGTCTATGAAAGACCCTATAATTACGTATCGCCGAAGTAACCGTGCGCAATCGAAACATTACACGGCCGAGTTTTGTGTGCATAATTGTGAAAATGCTTTCGGCTTGAAAACGAAATAACTAACTTTACATGCGGGCTACATTACGGCATCTTGTATGAAAGAACGTTCGGGAACAATCGAGCACTTGCCATCGTAGGAGGACTCGCTAATGCAATTTGTGATTTGAGGATGCAAATGAATTTCATGAATAGCTGTGAATGCTTTCAACTGACTGCCAATATAAAGCTTGTGAAGACTACTTGATTGAAAGAGTCGTGCTTCAATATGAACTGTGCGTGGCGCAGAGACTTGTAATTTCCAGAATGGAATTAGGGCATTTTACAACTTGTGCTATTGGAGTGTCTGTGAAACATTTGGAAACTGAAATATTTACTGAAAATATGGAGCACTAAGTCGGTACATGAGGGAACGAGATGGAGTGATAGCCACGCCAGAATGAAGCCATGAGAACACCATGATGACCACATCGAGGGAGATGGAGATAGCCACCATGGGGTTGGAAAGTCCCGGGCTCGGTTCTTGCAAGAAATTTGGAAGAAGACTGAAGAAGATGGATTCCTGCAGCTTTCGATTTGGGAGGTGATGGTACTGGATGAAGATGGGGATTTCTTAATTGGACCCGGAGATTCTTCACACCAGGAACATACTAAGCTTGTATCATTCTTTCCTATTTCTCCGAGTTGGTGAGACAGAATATTTCTTCATTTAGTAGTTGAGTGGTTTGACTACTCAGTATTAGTCTGTATCATGGAATTGAGCTAATATTGAACTAAATGTATCATGGAATTGAGCTAATATTGAACTAAAGATAAATTGGAAGTTGAATTGAATTTAGATAAGATGGTGAAGGAATTGGATTAAGCAAATTACCGGTGAATTAATTGATTGACGAGTTTTATTATTATTATAAATAGCCCGATTTTTTCTACGTCTACGAAGGATATCTGATGCAGTATTTCCCATTGATGGGCTATTGGATGTGGGACATAACCCACATTGCCTTATTCTACGATCCAGTTAATAATATTTTGCGGATATTCTGTAAATCCATCTCAACTTGTGATGATAGGATTTTGCTACTTTTTGACGTTGGAACTTAATACGAGCAAACCTATAGTTTTTGGTCGAATACTTGATAGTCTATTCGACTGTATTTTCGATGGGATATGCTAGATGCCTGTAACTAATTTGATTTTGAGAACTATAGTAAAAT
Organism: Meconema thalassinum; assembly: GCA_946902985.2. Classification (NCBI taxonomy): domain Eukaryota; kingdom Metazoa; phylum Arthropoda; class Insecta; order Orthoptera; family Tettigoniidae; genus Meconema; species Meconema thalassinum. The sequence continues at coordinate 212,936,427 of OX336398.1, forward strand.
TCAGGTTCAAATTCTTGGATCTAAGCTTCAGATATTGGCGGATATTATTATGATTTGCTAACTATGAATATCAGTTTTATACTTTCACTTGCTTCGGGAATTTGAATTATTTCAAGCACTTTTTGCCAGTTTTGCTTGAACGTTTTTACATTTGATATTGCATCTAGTCAGGCCTTTATTATGTCATATTTTATACAGGCCAATTATGTGGTCGAAGGGAAGCCATAATGGTTATAGGGTAATAGTTATACATTTTTCAGCACTAAAATGTTGAAGTTGGTGTGTTTGTTTAAAAAAGAAAAGAGATTTTTTTAATAAAAGAGAATAATTTAAGGTGATAATTCACATATGCTGTGAACAATTCAAGAAAATGGTTTGAGGATTAATCTTGCTGTTTGATAAAAAGAATATAAAAGAAAATATAAAAAAGATACATATTACTTATAATAATGATTATTGCTGTGAGGTCATTCAAAACGGCATGACTACGGGAAGTATAGGCAAATGAACGTAAATTAAGCATTGATATAAGCATATAAATGATAGTCTAATTACTTTGCATTTAGTCAAGTGGACTATGTTACAAACTAACCATCGAATGGGAAGAAATAGAATCACTTAGTTGTCACATTATATTGAAACAAAATTTGAATTTTTTACAAAAGATAATGAGGGATGCACATTTGTTGCAACATTATGAGTAATAAGGGTAATGAGACTCTGAACTAACTTGTAAAATAATTTGGTAATCATAATATTTGAGACATAGACCTGAGATGAGTGTCTGATAAATTTGGAAAGCATGGATACTCTACTAATGAAATTGATTATTCTATTCGAAAGAATGTAGATAACAAGTTGTATAATAATTGTAAATAGTGAATTTAATCTTGATTTAGTGGTCAAGCTAGACCAATATTGCTACGGCAATTGGTGAATGATATAGTTAATTATTGGAGTTTTCTCATTGGTTGCACTAGTTAGGATGGAGATCTATACTTTTACTCCGAGGCAGGATACTTCTTTTCTATAGATTTTTCTTTAATCATAATCTCAAGTGAGTGTGGTTGTGATAGACTGAAAAAACCACCTGACGGACATTCAAGGTGTTTAATGGATCCTGTAGTCAAATATGACCGAATCTAACCGTTTTTATTTAATTTAATTTTCTTCGAGTATCTCCAAATTTTATTTATATCAAAGGATAGGACCGAGGAGATTCGTTGACCATTTAAACCTTGATTTTTTTATTTGGACTATAAATATTTTTCTTTTGCATCGATCCACATCAAGCTTTAATCAAAAGTTTGGTGCTTTTCAGTCGGTCAACATGAATGTACCCAAATAGAGCTGGGTTATGCCCTAATCCTGAAATAAATTACATAAGATTAATAAATGCACTAGGATGATCAGTTTCGATCGTCAAGCGATCATCATCAGATCCATTACACTTAGGCTATAACATCTATGATTGAGACTACAGGTGAAAAATATATACAATATGTACAATTATTTAGTTGCAGTGTTGGGAATGCAACAGTCGGTGTATGCTAAATGTGGTATATCTAATGTTAAGTGACCTACTAAAATAGTTATACAAATCCGGAATTTGTCTCTTAGGGGTGATTATATGGTTATACAAAATCAACTATGATTATACTGTAATAATACAGGCTTATACTTATCGGGTTGTCTCCTTAACTGGAACTTGAAGCAGTTGTGTGTTCCCTTAGGCACCAGTTATAGTCGACTACCCCGGGTGTTAACTGGGCGGAACTGGTTTTCCCTTCCTCCCCTTTAGTTGCTATCCCAACAATCTAAATGAACACACTTTTATGGAGAGTTCACCACTTTTCGCTCTACTAAAAACACACCCTGTCGAAAACAAGACACAACTTAACGATACAGCCAAGCTAGATAAAAAGGTGGGGGGGGGGGGGGAATAGCGGTGGTTATACGTAAATAATATTTGGATCAGGTGTACTATGTACTTTTTTCTGCAATAAACCTAGGCCCATACGCGCGGCAGTATTAAAGGTGCCAGGACGTCTTCAATAGACCGTGTACCGCTTAGTTTGATTTGCTTTTTTTAGTCCAGGAATGGCGAAGATAGTTCCACGGTCTTTAATTGTTGCAGATTCCTGTATTCAATAGCATACATTCTTATCTAGATTTGGCAACGTCACACAAATAAACATGGCACTGACCTCAGAAAGAACATAGCAACTAAAGGGGGAGGATGGAGAAAACCAGTTTCGCCCAGTTAACACCCGGGGTAGTCGACTATAACTGGTGCCTATGGGAACACGCAACTGCTTCAAGTTCTAGTTAATGAGACAACCCGATAAGTATACGCCTGTATTATTACAGTATAACCATAGTTGATTTGTATAACCATATAATCACCCCTAACAGACAAATTTCGGATTTTTATCTTTATTTTAGAAGTTCACCTAACATTAGATATACCACATTCAGCATACACCGACTGTTGCATTACCAACACTGCAACTAAATAATTGTACATATTGTATATATTTTTCACCTGCAGTCTCAAACATAGATGTTATAGCCTTAGTGTAATGCATCTGATGATGATCGCTTGACGATCGAAACTGGTCAATCTAGTGTATTTATTAATCTTATGTAATTTATTTCAGGATTAGGGCATAACTCAGGTCTATTTGGGTACATTCATGTTGACCGACTGAAAAGCACCAAACTTTTGTTTACTTAAGCAACACTGAAAAATGGCTTCAAACCTCACAATCAAGGTTTAATATAGACCGAATCTCCGAGGCATGATAGGCTTTCGGGATTTCTATTTTTATTTGTTGGTCGATGAGTTACCAATAATGGATGCCTATTTTATATTTTTAATTGAGCTTATCTTCTGATTTCTGTTATGCTATTGCTTTGATTTAGGTTTGGAATGGGTTGATTTAATCTGTTACACCTATATCCTGTTAACCACCCGTGAGACTACTTGAGTTCTCGTACCCACTGGCATATGTTTTTTTTAAATATTCAAACCCAGACTTCAGTCATTTTTGTTCTTTATCTGATATATGTCTTGTGTTATCGGCATGAATTGCGATGTTTTCGCCGGGCCATCCAATTCACTGCCGGCTAACGGGGACATATAAAATGGCGCCCAGCGTGCAGAGCCTCGAATTGAGAAATCGTACCACACGATGGTGTAGCAATTAGATGTTTCTGATGTAATTTGACAGCCAGTGTAGTTTGTTGTGTCGTTGGCACTTGCATTTGAGTGGCTCAAGTTAAATGGATTACCACATTTGAGGTACTTGAATGGGAGGCTAATGATTTTTCTTGCGGGAAGGTCTAATTACCTTTGGTAATGAGATTAGTAGTAGTAGTTATTGTTGTTTTAAGGGGTATTGAGATTGTTCCTAGTTTCTATGACATAGGCAACAGAATCAGAAGTGCTTTTTCCTTTAGAATTGGTGTTTTGATCTCCATTCGTTCTTCTTTTAATGATCCGAATGCGTAGAATTGGATCAGGATCCTTTCATGCAACTCATTGATATTAGTTCAATTCCATGGCATAGTAGTAGAAAGTATGGTGCAATCTTGGTGTGGTCACTCTGGATGGTTCCCTTATATTGTATTGTCTTATCGTACTTATTGACATGTCTAATATGGAAGAGTTGAGGCAGCTTTTAGCTGATTTGAAAACTGAATTAAAGCAGGGTCAGGAGGATTTAAGGGGCGATTTTAAGCAATGTCAAATGGAGTTGGAGGGTAGAATTAATCATAGTATCCAACAAAATCATGATGAATTGGACAAGAAATTTAATCAAAACCGAAAAAGGCGGCTAATCAGGAGTTAAAACACAGGCAGATATAATCAAGTTAAGAGAGAGTATAACCAGCAGTCAAAAGGAAACGGATAGTAGCATGGACGCAAAACTTGATGCATTGATGGCCACTATGCAGGGCTATTTAATAGAGGGTATACAGAAAATTCAGAAAGGTGTAGAGAAAGCCATGGAAGCATTGAATACACACGACAGGACCTTAGAAAAACGGTTAGATGAAAACATTAAAGGACCGGGATCTGATATAACCGCTCACGTACACAAGCTTAAAGGGGAATACCTACATGAGATAGTGGAAGTAAGGAAAGAGTTTAATGAAACTACTGTTGGCATTCGAAAGGAATTAACGGAACAAATAGGAAAAGTAGAGATAAGAATCCTTAAGAAGGAGGAAAATGTTGGCACATTAGCACAAGACGTGGATGCAAATCGAAAACGCATGGATGAGGAAGCAGGGAAGATAGAAAATAAATTGGATGCAATCAATATTAATATCTCACAAGTCAAGACGTAAATAGATGGGGCGATTTCGTCAGTCAGAGATAACATAAAGATACTGGAGGGTAGTAACCTAGACCTCATTACGCGTTTGGAAAACTTCTTACAGATGAATAGTCCGGTTCAAACGATGGAAATTAATTCACCAGAGATTAACGAGGAGAAACGATGGGGAGATTTGGATTCGACACCTAGAGGATTTAATGGGGCTAGTCCTGTAACTATCATTCGGACTCATGAGGGAAAACCGAAAACGTTTACTGGTGTGGGAGTTATCATCCCAATTGAGTTTCTACGAGATCTCAGGGATTATCTAGATGAAAATCGGATCCCAAGTGAACGCGAGATAAGGGTTATTGAAAGATCGTTAGAGAATCAAGCGCTGACCTGGTTTAGAGCTTTCAGATGCACCTTTGCGAATTACGAGGAGTTTGCTAAGGCATTCCTTAGGCGTTTCTGGAGTTCGGAAGACCAACTTAGCATCAGATCAGAACTTTACTCCAGGAAATATTCCATATCTAACCCGACGCAGTATGCGGGGTATTTTACAACGCAGTTAGCCAGGTTACAATATTTAGAACCTTCATTACCCGAAGAGGAGATGATTCAGGCGATAAGGAGGCAATTTCCGGTAGAAGTTCAGTGAACACTTATAGCATATGGGGCGAATAGTTTGAAGACATGTGACGAAATTCTGAGGAAATTAGATCACACCACTTCTTTAATGCACGCGAGAAACACTAGAACAGAGCACCAGGAGGGGAATCTAGTCGTGACAGACCGGAAAATACAGACTGAACCACCACAAAGAAGACTATTCCAGGATACAGGAGATTGGAGAGGACGTTATGAGAATCGTGGATATAATCAACGAGATAGGAGATGGAATCAAGGTGAAAGGCCATACTATGCAAACCAACAGCAGCAACTCAATTTACAAACGTACAGACCCAGGGATATAAAGGGAAGAAACTCTTGGCAGCAAGGAAGAGGTAGATTTCAAACCCATAATAGGCAGCGGAACAGAGATGAACCTCGGGACAATCGCGTGAATTCGGAAGAGAGACATGCAGAAAGTCAAGCATACATGCAGCAGATGAGAGAAGCAACTCAGCAGCAGCAAGGGCAAGAGAACGTAGACCCAGGGCCCAGTACAAGTGGCTCGCAATAAAAGAAAAACGTCAAATACAAAGCACCAGACACGGTAGATTCCAGTAATTCCAAACCTATCATCGAAATCATCGCGGTACATAGAATTGTAGATGAAGACCTCATTTACGACGAGGAGAATCCCGTTAGGAGAGAGAGAACTGAACTACTAATGATTGATGTACATGTTGGAGGACAAAAATTTAAGACATTGCTGGATACAGGAGCCATGGTTTGTATCATATATGAGGCGTGTTTTGAGAATATCAGGTTGACAGAAGACATTACTATATTACCTGCATCCGGAATGAAGGTTAGAGGAGTGATTCCTAACCGTTCTATTAACTGCAAATTACAAGCATTGATTAACCTCATTATAGCCAACAGTAATTTTGAACACGTCTTCATAATATTAAAAGATATTAAGTTCGACATGATTCTAGGTGCGGAATTTTTAACAGAGCATGGCATAGTAATTGATTTACAAGCAGTGATAGCAACTTTCTGAGGAAACGAAGGGAAATGGAATGAGGAAATTGGTATATCACGTAGCCAAGAATTACCTGGATGGAACACCTTAGATAACATGGTAAATGAGACGGAGGTAGAAGCAGAGAGGTTACTCTATGTCAAGAAGGAAAGACAAGAACCACACATCCGGGAGAAATTTGACGAATTAATATCGGAGTTTCAAGATATCTTCGATGAGAAACCTGGTCTTATTAGCAATTTCGAATACCAGATACGACTGGAAGATGAGTCACCATTCGAGGGGAAGCTTTACCTGATTCCAGAGAAGTGGGATGAGGAGGTAGGCAAAGCCATTAAAACCATAGAAGATGACGACCTTATACAGAAAATGACTACCCCATATCTCAATCCTCTGGCTGTTGTTAAGAAACAGGACGGGAGGCTTAGTATTTGTCTAGACGTCAGAAGCCTCAACAAGAGAATTTTGCCAGTATATGACAGGCCTCCCAAGATAAGGGAACTGCTCAGACGATTTAAGGGAAAGACCATATTCTCGACAATAGATCTTACAGCTTCTTACTACCATATACGTTTGTCGGAGGAGAGCAAACGATACACTAGATTCATGTACAACGGCAGTACCTACGTTTTCAAAAGACTACCGTTTGGAGTGAAGAATAGTTGTCCTGCAATGGTCTGAGCATTGGACAAGAATCTGACGGAAGAAGTAAAAGGAGACGTATTATGCTATATCGCTGATGTAATTATAGCATCGACAACCATTGAAGAACATGTAGAACATCTTCGTAAACTATTTAAGAACCAACGGGAAGCATGTTTCAAGGTGAACTTTAATAAATGTCATTTTTGCCATAAAGAGATTAGGTTTTAGGGACATGTAATTGATGGAAATGGGTATCGACCTAATCCTGATAAGATTGAGGCGATCAGGAGTTTTCCCAGACCGAGGAAGGTCAAACAAATTAGGCAATTCCTGGGATTGTGCCAATTCTTTTCGGCACGTTGTCCCATGTACTCAGAGACAATGGCACCATTACAAGATCTCTTAAAGAAAAACAACAAATTGAAACGGGATGAGAAATCTGAAGCGGCCTTTGTTAAAGCAAAAACTATGTTGATAGAGCATATTAAACTTGAATACCCGGATTTCCAGAGAACGATCTATTTAGAATCAGATGCTTCACGCATTGGCATCAGCGCCGTGTTATTTCAGATAGATGACAAGCAAGAGCGTCACTATTGAGCATTCTCCAGTAGAAAGTTACGTGAACCAGAAAGGAACTACACTACCACGGAAATAGAGGCATTAGCAATTATTTATGCGTTGCAGGGTTGGAAGAAGATATTGCTAAGGCATAAAACTGTCGTATTCACCGACCATAAAGCGTTACAGTTTATGCTAAAACAGAGCTAGCTAGCGACAGGGTAGCCTGTTGGACTTTGTTGCTTCAACAATTTGATGTGTCCATTGTGCCCCAACCGGGCAAGGACAACTTCTTAGCCGACGTATTGAGTAGAAACCCGACAGAGGAAATGCAAGTACATCAAGTAGAAATCATCCAAGAAGATCAGGAAACTTTAGAAAAGCTTAAGAAACTACCGTAGTCACAGAAGAGGCATACTCTTCTGAGAATGATGTATAGATTTCTGAAGGGACGCATGAGCAATATCGATCCAGAATATGAAGCAACTGCTAGATTGTCTAACGATTATATCATCGTGGAAGATGTGGTATGCAAGTTTGTGGATGAAGATCATCTCATGTTAAAAGCAGTTTTACCACCGAACCTAGTTGAACGTGTAGTTTGGTTGGCGCATAGGGCCATAGGAAATGGTGGTATTGGTAAAACCATCCATGTGTTACAAGATACATTCACGTGGAAGGGGATGCGAACGTCTGCAAGAAATTCTTTAAGAAAATGTGATGATTGCCAAATAAATAAATTTGCTTCGCATTTCATGAAGGAAAGACCAATGCCTATATTACCATCAGAACCTCGTGAGCTATATTCTACTGACATTTATGGGCCCTTACCTAAATCAAAATGGGGAAACCAGTTCATCCTTGTTACTATGGACGTCTTCACGAAATATGTAATGTTCTTCTCCATACAGAAGGCTAAGTCACGTTATGTGATCAACAGGCTTGAGAAGGGTGTATCTCCTACCATGGGTAAGCCTACTTACATTCTTTCCGATCATGGAACCCAATTCACCTTTGCTGAATTTTATCAGGCCATGATCAGACTTGATGTCAAGCACATATTGAATTCTATACGCCATCCTGAGGGAAATCCATTGGAAAGGGTCATGGTGGAAATTGTGAAATTTTGCCGGTTGTATTGCCACCATAAGCATCATCAGTGGATGGATGTTTTACCAATTTTTGGATTTTGCATAAATGCAACAGTACATGAAAGCACACAATAGATTCCCAAGGTACTCCACTTCAATGTCAAACTAGTAAGACCCTGGGTTCACATTGTCAAAACACCATCTGTTGTAGAAACCAACTTGGAGAGGAGAATCCAATTGGCCAGCGAAAGACTTCTGACACATCGGAGATACGGAACAGAACGAACGAAAAAGGGAAATATAGTCGACCTTTACGTGTCGGAGATCGAGTGTTAATACACAGACCCGTATCATCCAACCTACCACTAAAGATATACGGCAAATTTGCAAAGCTGCTTTTTGGGCCATACCTAGTCCATGAGTCTTATGGAAACAATTGCTATGACATCTGATATATAAGATCTGGAGAGAGGATAGGAAAGTATAATGCTGCCAGCCTTAAGAGATACTACTGTTGAAGAACGAGCAGGATATGTTTGGCACATGATTGCCGACATAATGAAGAGAATACAAAATAAGCTTATGTTATTAACTCGCTTATATTCCGGGGAGAGGGGAGTATGTGCCCAACGTATTACCCAATATAAGCACGGAATGGCAATCCCGCGAGAAATCCTAGCCCAAGGCACTGCATGTTCACGTTGTGTGAGAGACCGCAAGGTTGAGTGACGTCACGCGTATCTGAATACTATCTCCGTCATAGAGCGCTGCCTCTGACCACGTGCTCAGTCCTTGTATTCGGCAACTTGTCACTCGAGGAGGAACAGACACCTGCTTTTATGTGCGCGTTCTGGACAGTGCTCCGTCGTGATGTACGTGAGTGACTTTATATCCGGTCGTGATTGCGAAGGACCGTGAGTGCTATATCGCCGTGTATAGGGAGCGGATTGTATTAGAGTCTATGAAAGACCCTATAGTTACGTATCGCCGAAGTTACCGTGCGCAATCGAAACATTAGACGGCCGAGTTTTGGGTGCATAATTGTAAAAATGCTTTTGGCTTGAAAACGAAATAACTAACTTTACATGCGGGCTACATTACGGCATCTTGTATGAACGAACGTTCGGGAACAATCAAGCACTTGCCATCGTATGAGGACTCGCTAATGCAATTTGTGATTTGAGGATGCAAATGAATTTCATGAATAGCTGTGAATGCTTTCAACTGACTGCCAATATAAAGCTTGTGAAGACTAGTTGATAGAAAGAGTCGTGTTCCAATTTGAACTGTCCGTGGCGCAGAGACTTAAAATTTCCAGAATGGAATTAGGGCATTTTCCAACTTGTGCTATTGGAGTGTGTGTGAAAAATTTGGAAATGGAAATATTTACTGAACATATGAAGCACTAAGTCGGTACATGAGGGAACGAGATGGAGTGATAGCCACGCCAGAATAAAGCCATGCGAACACCATGATGACCACATCGAGGGAGATGGAGATAGCCACCATGGAAGGCTGGAAGGTCCCGTGTTCGGTTCTTGCAAGAAATTTGGAAGAAGATTGAAGAAGATGGATTCCTGCAGCTTTGGATTAGGCAGCAGATGGTACTGGATGAAAATGGGGATTTCTTCATTGGATCCGGAGATTCTTCACACCAGTAACATACTAAGCTTGTACCATTCTTTCCTATTTCTTCTAGTTGGTGACACAGAATATTTATTTATTTAGTAGTTGGGTGGTTTGACTACTCAGTATTACTCTATATCATGGAATTGAGCTAATATTGAAGTAAAGATGAATTGGAAGTAGAATTGAATTTAGATAAAATGGTGAAAGAATTGGATTACGGAAATTACTGGTGAATTAATTGTTTGATGAGGTTTATTATTATTAATAATAGCCATAGTTTTTCTATGGCTACGAAGGATATCTGATGCAGTATTTCCCATTGATGGGATATTGGATGTGGAAGGACATAACCCACATTGCCTTATTCTACGATCCAGTTAATAATATTTTGCGGATATTCTGTAAATCCATCTCAACTTGTGATGATAGGATTTTGCTACTTTTTGACGTTGGAACTTAATAAGGGCTAGGCTATAATTTTGTTCGAATACTTGATAGTCTATTCGACTGTATTTTCGATGGGTTATGCTAGATGCCTGTAACTAATTTGATATTGAGAACTATAGTAAAATTCTGGTTTAAATTCTTGGTTCTTAACTTCAGATATTGGCGGATATTATTATGATTTGCTAAGTATGAATATCAGTTTTATCATATTTTCTTCTCCTACACTCTTTGCTTCGGGAATGTGAATTATATCATGCATGTTTTGCCATTCTTGCTTGAATGTTTTTACATTTGACATTGCTTCTAGTCAGGCCTACATTATGTCATAATTTATACCGGCCAATTAAGTGATCGAAGGGAAGCCATAATGATTGTAGGGTAATAATTATACATTTCTCTGCACTAAAACGGTGAAGTTGGTTCTTAGTTCCATCTTTTAGGGTACAGAATACAAAATTTGGTTGAAGTCCAATGGATAGCTTGGAAGTTACATGCAGATAACATTGGATCTAACAGCGCATAAACTCATATTGGCAACAATGACATACATGTATTGGTCAGAAATAATCTGAAATAATATGATCTATTGTTGTGTCAATTTTGAATGAAATCCATTAGTTAGAATAGAAGTTACATGCATTTTAAAATTGGACCTATCAGCAGGCTTAGAATCATGTTGGCAGCACTGGCGTAGGCCTATATTAGTTATTCCAAATTAATCTAGAATGCCAGGTACTATACGTGTGCAAAGTTTAGAGCTATTGGCTTGCATACTTTCTGATATATTGATATTAGGGTAACAAAAATAGATACAGTATTTTTTAACAGTTGGCAGCCCTGGTTACTCTTAAGAATCGGCATAGTCATATATGTTATGGTACACATAACACACGCGAAATTTAGTTTAAATCCAATTGATAGTATAGAAGTTGCATGCATTTAAAGTTGGACCTCTCAGCAGGCTTAGAATCATGTTGGTAGCACTGACGTATATAAGTTACTCCAAATTATATAGAATGTCAGATACCATACGTGTGCATAGTTTAAAGCTGTCGACTTGCATACTTTCTGATATATGGGTATTTGGATTTAAAAAAATTGAGAGCATTTATTAACAGTTGGCAGCCCTGGTTGCACTTAAGAATACGCTCAGTCATACCTGATTATGTACAGATAGCACATACGAAATTTGGTTGAAATCCAATTGATAGTGTAGAAGTTATATGCATTTAAAATGTGGATCTATCAGCAGGCTTATAATGATTTTGGCAACACTGCCATATATGGCCTCCTGGAAATTAAACTGAAATATTATTATCTATACGTGTGCCAATTTTGAAATTGCTCCCATTCATACCTTCCAAGATATCCAACATGGAGCTCAAATTTCAATTGCGATTTTTCAGCAGTTCGTATTACTGATATCATTTTAAAATTTGGCCGTGAGGTATTCAGGTATAGATCTTTACTCCTACCAAATTATATTTCGATTGCTGTAGCCGTTTAGGAGTTGATAGCGGGGGACACACACACAGCCAGACAGACAGAAGGACAGACAGACAGAAGGACAGCAGACAGACAGACACACATTTGCCCGATCTCATGTCTACTTTTTCCTCATTTTTGCAAAATGTGAAAAGTAGGCTAAAAATGATATATATCTAATACTAGCTGTACCTGGCATGCGTTGCAATGCCAATAAAAGAAAGTGTTGGGTTGTTACTTTGTTTGTTGAAGTGCTTTTGGATTCCCAATATTTAATTATTTTCAGTTAACCACCTCTAAACTATTGTAAAATTGATTTACTATCTCAAAAAAATCATGGGAGCGTGAGCAACAACTCACCAATGTTTCATCGCAATGAAATGAATGCTATATGAACGCATACGGGACTTTGTTGAAACGATTCACGCGCTGTCGCTCATTAGTTGAATCTACTTGTGCGCTAACAATTGTAAAATGGATTTACTAAATCAGAAATCTTTGCGGGAGTGAAAACAACATTTCTCTAAATTTCATTGCAATCGCATGAATGGTATATGAACGCATACGATTTTTTTAAACGATACGCGCGCCATTACTCATTTGTTGAATCTACTCGTGCGCTACCTATTGTAAAAAGGACTTACCAAGTCAGAAACCTTTCCTGGAGTGTGCACAACAATTCAACCAAAGATTTATAGCAATCGGATGAATGGTATTTGTACGATACGGGACTTTGTTTAAGCGATTCGTGTGCCGTCGATAATTTGTTGTATCTACTCGTGCGATACCTATTGTAAAGAGGATGTACTAATCCAGAAACCTTACCTGAAGTGTACACAACATCTCACCCATGTTTCATCGCTATCGGACGTATGGTATATGAACGCATACGGGACTTTGTTGAAACCCTTCGCGCGTCTTCGCTCATTTGTTGAATCTACTTGTGCTCTACCAATTGTAAAATGGATTTACTAAGCCAGAAACCTTGCCTGAAGTGTACACAACAACTCACCCAAGTATAGTCGCTATCGGACGAATGGTATATGAACGCATACAGGACTATGTTGAAACACTTCGCGCATCGTCGCTCATTTGTTTAATCTACTTGTGCGATACCTATTGTAAAGTGGATTTACTTAGCCAGAAACCTTCTCTGAAGTGTACACAACAACTCACCCAAGAAGTTGCTATCGGACGAGTGGTATATGAACGCATACAGGACTTTGTTGAAACGCTTCGCGCGTCTTCGCTCATTTGTTGCATCTGCTTGTGCTCTACCTATTGTAAAATGGATTTACTAAGCCAGAAACCTTGCCTGAAGTGTACACAACAACTCACCCAAGTTTAGTCGCTATCGGACGAATGGTATATGAACGCATACGGGACTATGTTGAAACACTTCGCGCATCGTCGCTCATTTGTTTAATCTACTTGTGCGATACCTATTGTAAAGTGGATTTACTAAGCCAGAAACCTTGCCTGAAGTGTACACAACAACTCACCCAAGTTTAGTCGCTATCGGACGAATGGTATATGAACGCATACGGGATTTTGTTGAAACGCTTCGCGCGTCGTCGCTCCTTTGTTGAATATACTCGTTCGCTACCTATTATAACATGGATTTACTCAGCCAGAAACCTTGCCTGTAGTGTACACATCCTCTCACCCAAGTTTCATCGCTATCGGACGAATGGTATGGTAACGCATACAGGACTTTGTTAAACGCTTCGCCCGTCGTCACTCATTTGTTGAATCTACTCTTGCGTTACCTATTGTTAAGTGGATTCACTCAGCCAGAACCCATCCCTGAAGTGTACACAACATCTCACCCAAGTTTCATCGCTATCAGACCAATAGTATATGAACGCATACGGGGCTCTATTGAAACGCTTCGCGAGTCGTCGCTCATTTGTTGAATCTACTCGTGCGCTACCTGTCATAACATGGATTTACTAAGCCAGAAACCTTGCCTGTATTGTACACAACCCCTCACCAAAGTTTCATCGCTATCGGACGAATGGTATGTGAACGCATACAGGACTTTGTTGAAACGCTTCGCCCGTCGATGCTCATTTGTTGAATCTACTCGTGCGATACATATTGTTAAGTGTATTTACTAAGCCAGAAACCTTACCTAAGTCTACAGTACATCTCACCCAAGTTGCATCGCAATGGGAAGAATGGTATATGAACGCATCGCCATTACGTATTTTTTTAAACTACTCGCGCGCTATCTATTTTGAAATGGAGTAACTATGCCTATAAACCTCCCGGAAGTGTGTACAACAACTCATATACTATAATATATATAAAGGAAAGTCTGTTTGTTCGTATTTTATGCGTTCATAAACCATATATCCGATTGCGATCAAATTTTGGTGAGTCTGATAGCGATGAAACTTGTATGAGATGCTTTAAACTAACCTATGATCACTTTCCATCACGTCGGGTTTCTTAAAGCCGCTTTGTTTTGAAGGGCTATATTTGGATATAAGCTTACAGGCTCTCCATTGGTTATAGAGCTACACGGATTGGTGAAGTATTGGTGTTACATATCTACCATTTCAAGGAACTACTATTTGTCATGAGCAGCTGATCACTTTCACCATCTGTTTCTCTTCATTTTATTTTATTCGTATACCCTAAATTTTAAGGTGCACCATATTAGGTTTTAAACACGTATATTATTACTGTGCTACGCTTTGTTTATTGTTTCTTCAACAGCTGATGAAGGGGATAAAATATAATTAATACCCGAAACATGCACTCTAAACAAGTTCAATAATTAATTTTATCTGTAGAGTATTGATTCAGGCAGATGTTCATTTCTTGTTAATAACTATTAAAACTCAGGTTAGAAGGTCAGGTGTAGGTGTGGCCTTGGCCGCGCGTAGCTAGCGGGGCACGGTTGACACAAAAACATTGATCTGGGCGCGATAGTCTGTAACCATTGACAAAACCACAGTTGTGCGAATAAAATACACATATGTATTACAGCGGAGCGATATTCTGCATAGTAATTACAGAGCAGATAACAAGATAGTGACAGTCAGTCTGAAAGACTAGACTTTGTATCATTTTAAATGCTACAAATGCTGAAAAATGCTGGAAAGGCTTAAACTTAATTTTAAAATTCGCAAAGCCGCCATCTTGAGGTTATGTAAACAATTGAACTGAATTAGATACCAGTGTATTACAATGTGTATAAACATTTCCTGTACCAGATTTCATTGTGATTAGAACATTAAATCGCAAGAAGGGTCTATTTAAAATTTTCAAATTCGCTCGGCCGCCATGTTCGTTTTGTAGTTAACCGGTTTTTTAAAGTCTTATATATGAACTTCCAGTAGTGCCTATTATCTCCGTACAAAATTTCAGGGTGATACCGCTAATAGTTTCAGAGATATAGAATGCCGGTGAAATATTTCGCTCATCCGCCATCTTGTGGTTATGTAAACAATTGAACGAAGTTAGATGTCGATGCATTACAATTTGTATAAACATATACTGTACCAAATTTTATTGCGTTAGGTAGGTTAAATCGCGAGAAACGTCTATTTAAAAGCCGCAAATTCGCGTGGCGGCCATGTTGGTTTTGTAGTTACCAGTTTTTCAAAGGTCACATAGGTGAACTTCTAGTAGTACCCTCTATCACCATAAAAATTCCAGGGTGATATCGGAAATAGTTTCGGAGATATTGAATGCTGGTGAAATATTTCGCACAGCCGCCATGTTGGATTGGTGAGACGTAACGAAATTTGGAGGACACGGTCGGGGTCGCCCGGAATAGTGCTATGAACCTACCGTGTTTCATTGAAATCGCTCCAGCCATTTAGAAGTTATTAGGGGACACACACACACACACACACTCCTCACACACACACACACACACGCACACGCACATACACACGGACAAAAGGTGATCTCATAAGCCTTATTTTAATTGAAAATAGGCTAAAAATCCAATATTTTGACTATCCAAAGTAGGTATAATAGAGCGGTTCTGGCGCAGGGGCTAATGGGCAAGATGGCCGCCGCGCGCAACCAGCCTTATGTTATTCTTATGGAGGGGTCATTCAGAGCTGGCGCAGTGGCTAATAGGCAATATGGCCACTACGCCCCGAGACCGTGAATGACTTCACAGGGAGAGGTTGGCCGTGTAGTTGCTAAATGGAATATTTATTATTATTATTATTATTGTAATTATGATTATTATTAGGTAATTATTAATTGATCATGTGCAATCCAGACCGGCTTTATATTGTCAGCCACTTAGTGTAGTGGCTAGCATTCTTGGCTGTTACTGCTAAGGCCCGGGTTCGATTCCTGGCTCTGACATGAAATTTAATTTCTGGTCTCACGAGTGGAACGGGGTACACTCAGTCTTGTAAGGCAAAAGTGAGAAAAGGCGGGTTTTAATTCATACCTCTGCCATTCAGCCTAACCCAACTTCATTTAACCTCACCTAACCTAACCTAACCTAACCTAGCCTAACCTAACCTAACCTAACTTCAAAGTAATAGCAAATATGAGAGCAAATGTGAGAGCACACATATTAAACTAAGTTATAACCTAACCTAAGCTAACCTAACCTAACCTTACCTAACCTAACCTAACCTAACTTCAAAGTCAGAGCAAATATGAGAGCAAATGTAAGAGCACACATAATAAACTAAGTTATAACCTAACCTAACCTAACTTAACCTAACTTAACCTAACCTAACCTAAAAGTGCGAGAAAAAAAATGTGAGCAAAAAGTGTGAGCAAAAAAGTAAGAGCAAATGTGAGAGCACAAATAATAAACTTAGTTATAACCTAACCTAACCTAACCCACAGAAACTCATTTAAAGATTTTAGATTTTGCATTTTAACATTTTACATTTTAACATTTTAGATTTTAGATTTTTTCATTTTATATTTTTTAGGTTTTACATTTTAAATTTTTGATTTTTTGTATTTTAGTTTTTAGTTTTTTAGATTTTACATTTTAAATTTAAGATTTTTTGATTTTAGATTTTACATTTTACATTTTCCGAAAAGAGTAAACTACAAGGTCACATACCTAACCTCACTAAACCTAACTATACCAAACCTAACTTAAGCTAATCCAAAGGCTAATGCACATACACAAAGTATATAAGTGCTCATGCAACTATCCTTTTGCTAGTCTTATAGGCTACTGTACAACAAGATCACTTTCCCAACCGAGTATTTTTTTCTTTCATTTTGTTGTTTACGCATTTGTCAATTTTCCAATTTCCCATTTTCAGTTTTTTTAATGTTAATTTTAAGTTTTACAATTTCATAATATGGAAACATGGAATTTGCATTTTGTTGTTTACACATTAGTCAATTTTCCAATTTTCCATTTTCAGTTTTTTTATGACAGTTTTAGGTTTTTCAATTTCATAATATGGAAACATGGATTTTGCATTTTGTTGTTTACACATTTATTGATTTCACAATTTCCCATTTACAGTTTTTAAAATGTCAGTTTAAAGTTTTTCAATATCATGATATAGAAACATGGATTTTCCAATTTGTTGTTTTACATTTGTCAATTTACGAAATTCCCATTTACAGTTTTTAAAATTTCAGTTTAATGCTTTTTCTATTTTGTCAATATGGAAACATGGATTTTCCAATTTGTGTTTTACATGTTCATTTTGCATTAGGAGTGGAGATAGGTGGGTAGTAATTAAAAATGTACAAGCAGTGTCCATACAATATTTTTTATTTTAAATACATGTACACTATTTACACATAATACATTTATATATATATATATATATTCTTTTTTTTTATAAATTGTACAGTTGTTTTTATTTTGTTTTATATTTATATTTATTTTTTGATTATGATTACTATTTTATTTTATTTTTGTAGTGTTATTGTTTTATTTCCTAAATTGTTTTATGTATTTGCTAGTTGCAGGCAGAAGATTTTGATATTCATAACTTAACTCTTTAAGCATGGTCAATGATTGAGTAATGACCATAGGCATGTGTACCTATACCATTAGCATTAATCACTCTTTTATCATCACTAGGACACAAAGCAATTTTGTTTAGTCTTATAGATGATATGTCATGTTGTTTAGAAGTGATAATGTTCATTGGTATTCTTTTTACATTGTTTTTCATGACACAATCCTTATAATCTTGAAAGCTTCTACAATGTTTGACAACACCTCTGTTAATACCTTTAATCTTTTTGATTTCTTTACCATTTATGTCTAAAGCGTACATTTTAGCTCTAAGTTCAACAAATGCTTTTATAATTTGTCCACAAGCCTCGTCTTTAAATTTCCCCAACGTTTTCTTGTTTGATGTAGAGTAACATATGTGATTAGTAGGATAATCTGATGTGTCCAGGTGTTCTAGGAAATCCAACTTGTCTTGATATACATCTGGGGTGTTAACCAAATAAATGAACGAGTCGGTATCCATATACATGAGTTTAAGATTGTTCATTCCATAATAGGGTAGCAGGACATCATAGTGGTGGGAATACATTAGAGTTTTTGAAATATCCAGTATACACATTCCAATATATATAGGCTTATTGAATACAATGTTACGTTTAGCCATGTGGAAAGCAGCTAGGTTGGGACCATAAATTGTTCTGTCGATGAATGTTGGTTTAGCTATTAGCTTTTCTGCCTTTTTGCTGTCAGTCACAAGACGTATGTCTATTCTTTTACGGATATTTTCCATTGTTTTCCCAAAAATGGCATTGTTGAATAATTTGTACAGATTTTTCTCAAAATCATTTTTGGCTTGTTTTCGAAGGTTGTTATTAAAATCAACGTATGCCTTTAACCAAGGTCTTTGTTTAAACTTTAACACACGATGAATTTTTATAAATTTTATTCCATGATCTAAAGCCTGTTTCAATGCCAAGTAGTAAACAACATATCGCCTTCGATTTCCAAGATGAGGAATTAGTTTTTTCAGAGACGAATCCTTAGGTTGTGTACACTCTGGTAGGAAAGGTAAATCGTTGTGTAGATCATGAAGGTCAGATGGGTAATCAACATCAACGTCTAGAATGTATCCCACAGGATCGTCTTTCTTTAGTTTTTCTAGATCAACAGTATCTGGAGAAACCCACTGAAATCCACCATAAGGAAGGGAGTGGCACATAGCCCACCCGTATTGGTTGTTGGCATCATCATAGGTAATAAACTGCGATGGTTTCTCAGAATCATAGGTTTCCATGTATTTATTGTTAGCTTCAGCATACCGATGAGATACCTGGCATATGCCTCCACGTATTCCAGACTCGATTAAAAGAATCTGATCGTAATCCTGTAGCAATTCCAGTTCAATGCCTGTGTAAAGGAGCATTGCCTCGAAACTTAAACCAGGCGAAGTAAAGAAGTGTGCAGCATCCACTCGGTGTGTTTCTAGTGTTTTGTTTCTAAACGTTTCAAAGCTGTCTGCAAGAAGGAGTACATCTGATGTTAGGTAGAGGTCACTATATTCCCCTAGAGTTTTAATGTTGAACTGATTCCAGACATTTTTGGCATGTTCATAGTCTTCTTGACTAACATCTTCTTGACTTAATTTGTTAAAGAATGCCTCTTTTGGAGGTAAACACGTTTCACTTAACTTTTCCCATGAGTCAATGTAGTCATAACAAAATACCCCTTTACGAGTCATGAGCATTGCATTTTCTTTTTCAAAGTACTTGTCTGTTTCAGGGTATAATGTTAAGTTGGAAACTAAGTTTTCCAAACTACTCGGCATTAACCGAAACGTATCCACAAATCTAAGCTTAACATTTCCTACATATTTGGTAAAGGAAATGTACTTTTCTTTGGAGTTAGCGATAACATCCACTCTCTCAGTAGTACACCCCAATTGCTTTACAATGAAATTTGCGTCGTAGCCACTCATATTATGTAGAAACACAGGAACGGGGTATCGTGTTTTACACCTCAAATTACAGTTATTGTGAGCACTTCCACGGTATTCCCCTGTAATATGGCAGTGGTCTCGAACTTTCCAGTCCTGTTGGGTAAATGGTTTTTGACACAAATAACAGGTTTCAGAACATTGGAACTCTGCTTCTTGAGCCTGAGTTAAGGCCTTTGGAACATTTAAGCTGTAAAGGCGATCAATTTCATTAGCTATTGAGATCAAACAGTCCATAAACTTTTCTGCAGCGTCAGGCCCACGATAAATAACAGGTTGGCTTGAAAGATTTGTCTTTATGTGTTCCACAGCAGGTGAGGGTTTAACGTATATACCAAAGCTCATAGGAACATGACTCTGGTATGGCACTGTATAACTTGCCTCAGGATTAGGTAGACATGTTTGATAGGGTAAGAGTATACTTTCAAAATCTGCATAGATAACGTAAGGTATTCTCAGCATTTTTTCAACATTTAAGAATTTGACAATGGGGTTTTTAATAGGCATTTCAACCCTAGCAATGTCATGCTGGACACACAAAGCTCTATGTTCTTTCATTTTTTCCATTCCTTGTTGTCCATATCGATTATCAAAGTGTGTAAAACACCGTTTACACGTATATATTTTATGTTCATAGCGGGTAATCTGATGTCTTACTAGTTTATCAAAATCTTTGATAAAGACGTAGTGGTTCTGGCCGGATGATGAACTTAGCAAAAGGAGGTCGCGATGGTCTTGCAGCTCTTGATCCACAACCTTCAGAGGGAACAATTTCTTGTCTTGTTCCAATCCAAATACATTAATGGATATATCGTTGGCTTTTTCAAATTTGGGAATGTCAGCTAGCGATGTAGGAAACGATATTACAGAAAAATCATACTTGTTTTCCAGGTCCTTGTATTTACTAATGCGATGAGCATCCTTTTTAACCAGTTTTGCTAAAATGGCATACATAAAACACTTTTCATTTTTCAAGTTTTCAGGATTAATGCAGGCTTTTCTTGCTTGTATAGCTGCTGGTAATGGAATATATGTGCTTCCACGCAAGGGATTGTACTTATTTATTTTCAATCGTACTCCTTCCACTGCTAACAAAGCCCAATTACTGCCTTTTAGCTCAGATTCCTCCATTTCCGTAGTTAACTTTGTAAATTGTGTTTCCAAGAAACTACTTAAGTCCGTTTCCAAAAATAGGGCCTGATTTCGTGTTTTAAAAGCACGATCTGTAATGTCAATGGTAGATGTATGAATGAATCTACATTCAGCCACAAGATTAACTTTTATCGACTTGTGCATTGCTAGTTCTTTCTGCATAGCTTGTATTATTTGCTGTTTGGACTCTTTAAGGTATGAATTTAAATCCTTGCACGTATCGCAACGAATGAAATAGGATTTAAGTCGACCTTCAAAAGATGTCTCATATTCAATAAGTCCATTTTTGTCAGGGACCAATGACAGTAGGTAATGTTTTGTAGGCTCTGCTTTTTGTCTTTTAGCTGCCGACACAACATTACAACATTCTTCATGACGACGTCCATTGTAGGCATTGTTGAATGTACTACCACAGGTCTTGCACTCATGAAATTCACCACACGATACTTCATGTCGCTTCCTATGATAGTCTCGAAGAAAAGTCTTTCCACACTCTTTACACATATAGCTAGGAATGGCTTCTTCCATTATGAATGTTGATTTCTGCAAACAGCTGCTTACTGCGTATCACAGGGCTAGAGGTTGGTCAGTGAGACGGTCTTTCACGATGTGAACACCGTGAGAGGTAGTAGTCAACTGGTGATATTCTTGTTAAGGGTCCTCTAATATACCCCTAGTCTAGACCAACAGCTCTTTACAGCGTATGACAAGGCTGTAGACTGGACAGTGAGACGGTCTTTCACGATGTGAACACTGTAACAAGTAGTAGTCAACTGATTATATACTTGCTAAGGGTTCTCTAATATACAATAGTCAAGACCAACAGCTACTTACTGTGTAGTTCAAGGCTGTACAATAGTTGTTTTGACGATCTTTCACGATGTGGTCACTGTGAATGAAGGTAGTCAATTGATGATATTCTTGATAAGGGTCCTCTAATATACCCCTGGTTAAGGGTAACAGCTGCTCACTGCTTATGACAAGGCTAAAGACTGGTTGTTTCAACGGTCTTTCACAATGTAAACACTGTGACAGGTAGTAGTCACCTGAAAATATTCTTATGGCCTACTGAAGGTTATCAGGTACTTACTGCATATCAAAAGGCTGTACACTCATGTGTTAGACAGTCTTTTTTTGCTAAGGACCCTCTATATTCCCTACACAAGGCTATACATGTTAGTTCTAAATACTTGGTGGTTAATTGTATAATAAATTTTTGTACAAAGCATATACGAGCACGTTTTCACTCGGTAAAACTTTACCAAATAGTCAAATGCAACACGCAAAGTATGTTTCCGCTATCTAGCGGTGTCTATGAGAACTACTTGAACGACCAGCATGCTACCTAGCGCTCCATTTCAACACTCGCTCACTGAACGACCAGCATGCTATCTAGCGGTCGATATCAATACTCACTCAACTACCAGCCTGCTACCTATCGGTTAATATTACAACTCACTCAACTACCAGTATGCTACATGGCTTTTTTGTCAGTTTTTTGTTGGCTTTTTCTGTTGGCTTATGTTGGCTTTTATTGGCTTTTGTTGGCTTTTGTTGGCTTTTTTGTTGGCTTTTGTATTAGCTCTTTCATATTTGCTCTTGTTTGTTGGGGCTTATTTGGTCTTGGAAAGTATGTCAGTCCTTTTTTATGGCTGCATATTGCTTACAGCCATGATTGAAAGCAGCAACAACAGCAACAACAACAACACACAAAATTCAAAAAAAAAAATCCAAAGTACTCTAAGGTTCATCAATGACTCTCAACTCTTACACTTACCTCTATCCCATGCCTAGTCAAAAGAAATAGTGTATTTTTCAAATTTTTCAAAAAATATTTGGAAAGTAGGCTATGTCATTAATCTAAAAATCCTAAAAAGACATATGTTAACTCCAACACCTACCTCTATACCACTCTCAGTCCACAAATAGTGTATTTTTTCAAATTTTCCAAAACATATTTCCAAAATGGGTATAATTTCCAAAATTAAAAAGTTTACTAAAATGTTTGTTTCTCATAAATGAATGGCCTTTGCCTCCTCTACAGCCGTACCAAGTCCCAGGTCTCTAGGACAACAAAATTTATAAATTTGAAAATGGGCTTATATTTCCAAAATTAAAAAGTTTACAAAAAAGTTTGTTTGACATAAATGAATGGCCTTTACCCCATCTACCCCCCCCCCCCCCACACTAAGTCTCATGTCTCTAGGACAACAAAAATAAAATTTTCAAAATGGGCTTATATTTCCAAAATTAGGAATTTTACAAAAACGTTTGTCTGACGTAAATCAATGGTCTTTACCCCCTATATCCCCATACCAAATCTCAGGTCTTTAGGTCAACAAAAATAAAATTTTGAAAATGGGCTATATTTCCAAAATTAGGAATTCTACAAAAAAGTTTGTTTGACGTAAATCAATGGTCTTTTCCCCCTCTATTCCAACACCAAGTCTCAGGTCTCTAGGTCAACAAAATAAAATTTGGAAAAAATGGTCACTATTTTGGAAACTAGGAATTCTACAAAAAAGTTTGTTTAACATAAATGAAAGGTCTCTATCCCTTCTACCTGTAAACCAAGTTCCAGGTCTGTATGACAAAAATGAAAAAGTTCAACTGGGAAAGTAGGCGATTTTTCATATAACCAAACATTCTAAAAAGTGTTCTATGGGCTTAAAAGAATGGCCTCTATGTCCTTTATTTTTTATAATAAAACTTTTTTATTTTTTACACTTTTACACTTTTTTGAATAAAGGTCAATTTTGAAATTTTTATATTTTGGAAACTAGAAAGTCTACAAAAAAATTTGTTTGACATAAATGAATGGCCCTGACCCCATCTACCACCAAAATAAATTTCAAGTCTCTAGAATGAAAAATAACAGTAGTGGAGTAGTGAGAGTTCTAACGAGTGTCATGGCCGCCGCGTGAGTCCATTTTTGTTGACCTAGAGACCTGAGACTTGGTGTTGGAATAGAGGGGGTTAAGACCATTGATTTACGTCAAACAAACCTTTTTGTAGAATTCCTAATTTTGGAAATATAGCCCATTTTCAAAATTTTATTTTTGTTGACCTAAAGACCTGAGATTTGGTATGGGGATATAGGGGGTAAAGACCATTGATTTACGTCAGACAAACGTTTTTGTAAAATTCCTAATTTTGGAAATATAAGCCCATTTTAAAAATTTTATTTGTGTTGTCCTAGAGACATGAGTCTTAGTGTGGGGGGTAGAGGGGGTAAAGGCTATTCATTAATGTCAACCAAACTTTTTTGTAAACTTTTTAATTTTGGAAATATAAGCCCATTTTCAAATTTATTAATTTTGTTGTCCTAGAGACCTGGGACTTGGTACGGCTGTAGAGGAGGCAAAGGCCATTCATTTATGACAAACAAACATTTTTGTAAACTTTTTAATTTTGGAAATTATACCCATTTTGGAAATATGTTTTGGAAAATTTGAAAAAATACACTATTTGTGGACTGAGAGTGGTATAGAGGTAGGTGTTGGAGTTAACATATGTCTTTTTAGGATTTTTAGATTAATGACATAGCCTACTTTCCAAATATTTTTTGAAAAATTTGAAAAATACACTATTTCTTTTGACTAGGCATGGGATAGAGGTAAGTGTAAGAGTTGAGAGTCATTGATGAACCTTAGAGTACTTTGGATTTTTTTTTTTGAATTTTGTGTGTTGTTGTTGTTGCTGTTGTTGCTGCTTTCAATCATGGCTGTAAGCAATATGCAGCCATAAAAAAGGACTGACATACTTTCCAAGACCAAATAAGCCCCAACAAACAAGAGCAAATATGAAAGAGCTAATACAAAAGCCAACAAAAAAGCCAACAAAAGCCAATAAAAGCCAACATAAGCCAACAGAAAAAGCCAACAAAAAACTGACAAAAAAGCCATGTAGCATACTGGTAGTTGAGTGAGTTGTAATATTAACCGATAGGTAGCAGGCTGGTAGTTGAGTGAGTATTGATATCGACCGCTAGATAGCATGCTGGTCGTTCAGTGAGCGAGTGTTGAAATGGAGCGCTAGGTAGCATGCTGGTCGTTCAAGTAGTTCTCATAGTCACCGCTAGATAGCGGAAACATACTTTGCGTGTTGCATTTGACTATTTGGTAAAGTTTTACCGAGTGAAAACGTGCTCGTATATGCTTTGTACAAAAATTTATTATACAATTAACCACCAAGTATTTAGAACTAACATGTATAGCCTTGTGTAGGGAATATAGAGGGTCTTTAGCAAAAAGAGACTGTCTAACACATGAGTGTACAGCCTTTTGATATGCAGTAAGTACCTGATAACCTTCAGTAGGCCATAAGAATATTTCCAGTTGACTACTACCTGTCACAGTGTTAACATTGTGAAAGACCGTTGAAACAACCAGTCTTTAGCCTTGTCATAAGCAGTGAGCAGCTGTTACCCTTAACCAGGGGTATATTAGAGGACCCTTATCAAGAATATCAACAATTGACTACCACCATTCACAGTGACCACATCGTGAAAGATCGTCAAAACAACTATTGTACAGCCTTGTACTACACAGTAAGTAGCTGTTGGTCTTGACTATTGTATATTAGAGAACCCTTAGCAAGTATATAATCAGTTGACTACTACTTGTTACAGTGTTCACATCGTGAAAGACCGTCTCACTGTCCAGTCTACAGCCTTGTCATACGCTGTAAAGAGCTGTTGGTCTAGACTAGGGGTATATTAGAGGACCCTTAACAAGAATATCACCAGTTGACTACTACCTCTCACGGTGTTCACATCGTGAAAGACCGTCTCACTGACCAACCTCTAGCCCTGTGATACGCAGTAAGCAGCTGTTTGCAGAAATCAACATTCATAATGGAAGAAGCCATTCCTCGCTATATGTGTAAAGAGTGTGGAAAGACTTTTCTTCGAGACTATCATAGGAAGCGACATGAAGTATCGTGTGGTGAATTTCATGAGTGCAAGACCTGTGGTAGTACATTCAACAATGCCTACAATGGACGTCGTCATGAAGAATGTTGTAATGTTGTGTCGGCAGCTAAAAGACAAAAAGCAGAGCCTACAAAACATTGCCTACTGTCATTGGTCCCTGACAAAAATGGACTTATTGAATATGAGACATCTTTTGAAGGTCGACTTAAATCCTATTTCATTCGTTGCGATACGTGCAAGGATTTAAATTCATACCTTAAAGAGTCCAAACAGCAAATGATACAAGCTATGCAGAAAGAACTAGCAATGCACAAGTCGATAAAAGTTAATCTTGTGGCTGAATGTAGATTCATTCATACATCTACCATTGACATTACAGATCGTGCTTTTAAAACACGAAATCAGGCCCTATTTTTGGAAACGGACTTAAGTAGTTTCTTGGAAACACAATTTACAAAGTTAACTACGGAAATGGAGGAATCTGAGCTAAAAGGCAGTAATTGGGCTTTGTTAGCAGTGGAAGGAGTACGATTGAAAATAAATAAGTACAATCCCTTGCGTGGAAGCACATATATTCCATTACCAGCAGCTATACAAGCAAGAAAAGCCTGCATTAATCCTGAAAACTTGAAAAATGAAAAGTGTTTTATGTATGCCATTTTAGCAAAACTGGTTAAAAAGGATGCTCATCGCATTAGTAAATACAAGGACCTGGAAAACAAGTATGATTTTTCTGTAATATCGTTTCCTACATCGCTAGCTGACATTCCCAAATTTGAAAAAGCCAACGATATATCCATTAATGTATTTGGATTGGAACAAGACAAGAAATTGTTCCCTCTGAAGGTTGTGGATCAAGAGCTGCAAGACCATCGCGACCTCCTTTTGCTATGTTCATCATCCGGCCAGAACCACTACGTCTTTATCAAAGATTTTGATAAACTAGTAAGACATCAGATTACCCGCTATGAACATAAAATATATACGTGTAAACGGTGTTTTACACACTTTGATAATCGATATGGACAACAAGGAATGGAAAAAATGAAAGAACATAGAGCTTTGTGTGTCCAGCATGACATTGCTAGGGTTGAAATGCCTATTAAAAACCCCATTGTCAAATTCTTAAATGTTGAAAAAATGCTGAGAATACCTTACGTTATCTATGCAGATTTTGAAAGTATACTCTTACCCTATCAAACATGTCTACCTAATCCTGAGGCAAGTTATACAGTGCCATACCAGAGTCATGTTCCTATGAGCTTTGGTATATACGTTAAACCCTCACCTGCTGTGGAACACATAAAGACAAATCTTTCAAGCCAACCTGTTATTTATCGTGGGCCTGACGCTGCAGAAAAGTTTATGGACTGTTTGATCTCAATAGCTAATGAAATTGATCGCCTTTACAGCTTAAATGTTCCAAAGGCCTTAACTCAGGCTCAAGAAGCAGAGTTCCAATGTTCTGAAACCTGTTATTTGTGTCAAAAACCATTTACCCAACAGGACTGGAAAGTTCGAGACCACTGCCATATTACAGGGGAATACCGTGGAAGTGCTCACAATAACTGTAATTTGAGGTGTAAAACACGATACCCCGTTCCTGTGTTTCTACATAATATGAGTGGCTACGACGCAAATTTCATTGTAAAGCAATTGGGGTGTACTACTGAGAGAGTGGATGTTATCGCTAACTCCAAAGAAAAGTACATTTCCTTTACCAAATATGTAGGAAATGTTAAGCTTAGATTTGTGGATACGTTTCGGTTAATGCCGAGTAGTTTGGAAAACTTAGTTTCCAACTTAACATTATACCCTGAAACAGACAAGTACTTTGGAAAAGAAAATGCAATGCTCATGACTCGTAAAGGGGTATTTTGTTATGACTACATTGACTCATGGGAAAAGTTAAGTGAAACGTGTTTACCTCCAAAAGAGGCATTCTTTAACAAATTAAGTCAAGAAGATGTTAGTCAAGAAGACTATGAACATGCCAAAAATGTCTGGAATCAGTTCAACATTAAAACTCTAGGGGAATATAGTGACCTCTACCTAACATCAGATGTACTCCTTCTTGCAGACAGCTTTGAAACGTTTAGAAACAAAACACTAGAAACACACCGAGTGGATGCTGCACACTTCTATACTTCGCCTGGTTTAAGTTTCGAGGCAATGCTCCTTTACACAGGCATTGAACTGGAATTGCTACAGGATTACGATCAGATTCTTTTAATCGAGTCTGGAATACGTGGAGGCATATGCCAGGTGTCTCATCGGTATGCTGAAGCTAACAATAAATACATGGAAACCTATGATTCTGAGAAACCATCGCAGTTTATTACCTATGATGATGCCAACAACCAATACGGGTGGGCTATGTGCCACTCCCTTCCTTATGGTGGATTTCAGTGGGTTTCTCCAGATACTGTTGATCTAGAAAAACTAAAGAAAGACGATCCTGTGGGATACATTCTAGACGTTGATGTTGATTACCCATCTGACCTTCATGATCTACACAACGATTTACCTTTCCTACCAGAGTGTACACAACCTAAGGATTCGTCTCTGAAAAAACTAATTCCTCATCTTGGAAATCGAAGGCGATATGTTGTTTACTACTTGGCATTGAAA
This sequence comes from Meconema thalassinum, assembly GCA_946902985.2. Classification (NCBI taxonomy): domain Eukaryota; kingdom Metazoa; phylum Arthropoda; class Insecta; order Orthoptera; family Tettigoniidae; genus Meconema; species Meconema thalassinum. The sequence goes on from OX336398.1 coordinate 212,964,899, forward strand.
CAGGCTTTAGATCATGGAATAAAATTTATAAAAATTCATCGTGTGTTAAAGTTTAAACAAAGACCTTGGTTAAAGGCATACGTTGATTTTAATAACAACCTTCGAAAACAAGCCAAAAATGATTTTGAGAAAAATCTGTACAAATTATTCAACAATGCCATTTTTGGGAAAACAATGGAAAATATCCGTAAAAGAATAGACATACGTCTTGTGACTGACAGCAAAAAGGCAGAAAAGCTAATAGCTAAACCAACATTCATCGACAGAACAATTTATGGTCCCAACCTAGCTGCTTTCCACATGGCTAAACGTAACATTGTATTCAATAAGCCTATATATATTGGAATGTGTATACTGGATATTTCAAAAACTCTAATGTATTCCCACCACTATGATGTCCTGCTACCCTATTATGGAATGAACAATCTTAAACTCATGTATATGGATACCGACTCGTTCATTTATTTGGTTAACACCCCAGATGTATATCAAGACAAGTTGGATTTCCTAGAACACCTGGACACATCAGATTATCCTACTAATCACATATGTTACTCTACATCAAACAAGAAAACGTTGGGGAAATTTAAAGACGAGGCTTGTGGACAAATTATAAAAGCATTTGTTGAACTTAGAGCTAAAATGTACGCTTTAGACATAAATGGTAAAGAAATCAAAAAGATTAAAGGTATTAACAGAGGTGTTGTCAAACATTGTAGAAGCTTTCAAGATTATAAGGATTGTGTCATGAAAAACAATGTAAAAAGAATACCAATGAACATTATCACTTCTAAACAACATGACATATCATCTATAAGACTAAACAAAATTGCTTTGTGTCCTAGTGATGATAAAAGAGTGATTAATGCTAATGGTATAGGTACACATGCCTATGGTCATTACTCAATCATTGACCATGCTTAAAGAGTTAAGTTATGAATATCAAAATCTTCTGCCTGCAACTAGCAAATACATAAAACAATTTAGGAAATAAAACAATAACACTACAAAAATAAAATAAAATAGTAATCATAATCAAAAAATAAATATAAATATAAAACAAAATAAAAACAACTGTACAATTTATAAAAAAAAAGAATATATATATATATATATAAATGTATTATGTGTAAATAGTGTACATGTATTTAAAATAAAAAATATTGTATGGACACTGCTTGTACATTTTTAATTACTACCCACCTATCTCCACTCCTAATGCAAAATGAACATGTAAAACACAAATTGGAAAATCCATGTTTCCATATTGACAAAATAGAAAAAGCATTAAACTGAAATTTTAAAAACTGTAAATGGGAATTTCGTAAATTGACAAATGTACAACAACAAATTGGAAAATCCATGTTTCTATATCATGATATTGAAAAACTTTAAACTGACATTTTAAAAACTGTAAATGGGAAATTGTGAAATTAATAAATGTGTAAACAACAAAATGCAAAATCCATGTTTCCATATTATGAAATTGAAAAACCTAAAACTGTCATAAAAAACTGAAAATGGAAAATTGGAAAATTGACTAATGTGTAAACAACAAAATGCAAATTCCATGTTTCCATATTATGAAATTGTAAAACTTAAAATTAACATTAAAAAAACTGAAAATGGGAAATTAGAAAATTGACAAATGCGTAAACAACAAAATGAAAGAAAAAAATACTCGGTTGGGAAAGTGATCTTGTTGTACAGTAGCCTATAAGACTAGCAAAAGGATAGTTGCATGAGCACTTATATACTTTGTGTATGTGCATTAGCCTTTGGATTAGCTTAAGTTAGGTTTGGTATAGTTAGGTTTAGTGAGGTTAGGTATGTGACCTTGTAGTTTACTCTTTTCGGAAAATGTAAAATGTAAAATCTAAAATCAAAAAATCTTAATTTTAAAATGTAAAATCTAAAAAAACTAAAAACTAAAATACAAAAAATCAAAAATGTAAAATGTAAAACCTAAAAAATATAAAATGAAAAAATCTAAAATCTAAAATGTTAAAATGTAAAATGTTAAAATGCAAAATCTAAAATCTTTAAATGAGGTTTCTGTGGGTTAGGTTAGGTTAGGTTATAACTAAGTTTATTATTTGTGCTCTCACATTTGCTGTTACTTTTTTGCTCACACTTTTTGCTCACATTTTTTTTCTCGCACTTTTAGGTTAGGTTAGGTTAAGTTAGGTTAAGTTAGGTTAGGTTAGGTTATAACTTAGTTTATTATGTGTGCTCTTACATTTGCTCTCATATTTGCTCTGACTTTGAAGTTAGGTTAGGTTAGGTTAGGTAAGGTTAGGTTAGGTTAGGTTAGGTTAGGTTATAACTTAGTTTATTATGTGTGCTCTCACATTTGCTCTCATATTTGCTATTACTTTGAAGTTAGGTTAGGTTAGGTTAGGCTAGGTTAGGTTAGGTTAGGTTAGGTGAGGTTAAATGAAGTTGGGTTAGGCTGAATGGCAGAGGTATGAATTAAAACCCGCCTTTTCTCACTTTTGCCTTACAAGACTGAGTGTACCCCGTTCCACTCGTGAGACCAGAAATTAAATTTCATGTCAGAGCCAGGAATCGAACCCGGGCCTTAGCAGTAACAGCCAAGAATGCTTGCCACTACACTAAGTGGCTGACAATATAAAGCCGGTCTGGATTGCACATGATCAATTAATAATTACCTAATAATAATCATAATTACAATAATAATAATAATAATAATAATAATAAATATTCCATTTAGCAACTACACGGCCAACCTCTCCCTGTGAAGTCATTCACGGTCTCGGGGCGTAGTGGCCATATTGCCCATTAGCCACTGCGCCAGCTCTGAATGACACCTCCATAAGAATAACATAAGGCTGGTTGCGCGCGGCGGCCATCTTGCCCATTAGCCCCTGCGCCAGAACCGCTCTATTATACCTACTATCCAAAATATTTAGAAGGTTCTCAATATCTACGAATCTATTACAGCAATCAAACTGACAATTTGTATGTTGGTAGAGGCAATTGATATTAGTAGGCTATATGAAAATAGGCTATTTAGTTCTTCACGGAACTACTTTTTCGTAACGTGTTGGGATTCGTACTACAGAAATTCACGGCTCTGTCAAGAAATGTAATGCTGATTTGAAGTCTGGAACGGGGTACACTCAGTCTTGAGGGGCAAAACTAAAAAGGCGTGGGTTCGATTCGAGCCTCAGCTATCCTGGAAGTGGTTTTCCGTGGTTTACCACATCTACTCCAGGAAAATACCACGATGGTTTCTAACCGCCTCATTCCCAATCCTATCCCCAGTTTACACATACGCACGGTAGTGCAACCATCACAATAACACATGTTATCACAAACCTCAACACACACCCATGTACATGGGGCTACATTAAGACGATGACCAAGGCCGTCAAATGAAATAAAGACTGTCTACATGTGAAAGTTGCATAATGGCGATAGGAGAATGTAGGAATTTTTGGCACTCGTTTTGTCTGTCATGATAGCATTTTTCTAATATGCTTATTAACTGTCCATACGATAGCATAGAGCATACTACAGTCAAATACAGTCCTTGATTCACAATCGGCATAACAGTTTTCCCATGTGCGAGAATATACCAATACTTGTGAAGCAATAACGACTAATAGCCTAAAGTAGGCTATGCAGTGAAATCAGCCATTTGAGCAAAATACCTGTATAATCAGCTGTCTGGAGAAAATAGTCCTTCATTTCACTGACAACAAGAAGTTCTGAAAAGGACTAAAGTGTCTACTTTTCTTGAAATTTAAGATACATGCCAATGGTTAATCTACAGTCTATGGACCTATCTAGCATAATGACGAAATTAAGTTGGTGATATTGAAATTTCTAATTAGTTCGAAATGTAACTGGTATAATGTAGGCTAATAGAGGACTACAGTTGGCAGCCCTGATGACTGAATCTATTCTTAGTTCCATCTCTTAAGGTACAGAATACAAAATTTGATTGAAGTCCAATAGATAGCATGGACGTTACATACAGTTAGACATTGAATCTATCAGCGAGCGTAAAATCATGTTGGCATTAATGCCATGTATGCGTTGGTCAGAAATAATCTGAAATATTATGATCTATTGTTGTGCCAAGTTAGGATGAATTCCATTTGTTAGTATAGAAGTTACATGCATTTTAAAATTGGACCTATCAGCAGGTTTAAAATCATGTTTGCAGCACTGTTATATATTAGTTACTCAAAATTAATCTAGAATAGCAGGTAGGCCTACTATACGTTTGCAAAGTTTATAGCTGTTGGCTTACGTACTTTGTGATATATTGATATCAAGGTGGTAAAAATAATAGACAGCATTTATTAACATTTGGCAACCCTGGTTGGCGCTTACAGTTATTAAATAAATTAAATTTTAATGATTAGTGGCTCGGCCATGTTGAATGGCAACAGCGCAAAGCAATATTTGATCTTGAAAATAAGAATATTTGCGTTGGCTCTTGAAGAAATGTAAGATTCTTCCCGTACTATTGAGACGACTAGGTGCAAAACGCTCTGTGGTTCAGGAGCTTGAGTTTTTTGTCGGATGAACTTAGCGTATTAAATATAGAAATTCCTTGATCCAAATTCACAACAGCTGCTAGTTTTTCTCCTATGCTTGTTTACATCACAGATGAACTACAGCTGAAGAGGACAAACTTGAGACTGATACAAAGTGATCTTTTTGATACGTTTGGAAGAAAAAGTACAGACTCAAGAGGAGGCAGAACATGTCAGACACATCAGAGCGAACGGCGAATATGGAAAAAGAAGTTCTCATGCACCGTCTATAGACAGGCGTAGCAATCAACGGGTTAACCACACATATCTGTTTGGGAGAGGCTCTAAGATTGCAGCAGGTAATGAGTTCCAGTTATGAATAGCGCGGTTTACGAAAGAGTATTTACCATAATTTGTAGGCTGAGGTCGGCCCCTTACTTTGAAAAAAGTATCGCCGCTACTCCTTTAGGTGGTGTTTCTCATATGTTTGCTAAGTTTCCACCATAATTGTTGATTTGTGTACGTGTTGCACATAGCGAAGAGTCTACATTTCATCCTGCTAGCCGCAAGTGATTCACATCCAAGTTTCCTTAACATACGGGTTGCAATTTTTCCTGGATTTAAAGTCCCTGAGCACAAATCTAGCGGTCTTTCATTGCACCATTTCCAACTAATTGACGATCGCTACATGATATGGATCCCAAACCTCCGAGACGTATTCCAGAATATATCTTACAAGGGTCAAGTACCCTAATTCTTTATCAGAGGTACTACCTCCTGTAAATACGCTCTTTATATCGTGCAGAGATTTAAAAGCTTTAGTAACTACACTTCCTCTATGACTATTACATATCATGTCAATCCTTACGTGAACGATACAATATTTGCATGAATCTTTTTCTATAAATATTTCTGAGCAAATAATTTATTGATAATCTGGACTTCGCCCTTTCTCTATGTTTATGAGACTTTATTTTCTTGTATTGATTCTTTTTATAATATTTTATTTTCAATCGCCCTCTTATAGACAAAGTTCAGGTTATCTTACTGTACTGCGTTTTTTATGAGCTATGTATATTTCGATATGTTACACAGTCATCTACAAACAATCGTCACTGTAAATCCCAGTTGGTAAGTCACAAACACTTAAATTTACAAGTTGCTAATTACGTTCCCCTGTCGGTAATTTCTAATGAGAATAGGCCTTCGACTTTCACTTTCTGGGAACGAACCGCCAAAATTCCTACATCCATAAAATTACTCTTCCATTCATTTTCGATGACGCTAATTAATGAAATAGGTAACGTGCGGCACGACATCAACCGCCTTTGGAAAATCTATTACTACGACGCCGATTAAAAATCCACAGTCTAAAGATTTATTAATATCTGGAAAACGTGCTAGCCCTCGCACGAGTTACCTTGCCGAAATCTTTATTGCATTTCATTTCACCTACAAGAATCATGCCAGTATCTAATTTAACATTGTCGCTAAAAAAAACTGGCAACGCAAATAGCTTTCAAAATACCAATTTCTAGCAACTATTTTGTGTGTGCTGCCGACACTTTTGTCCGTTTTAATTCAACCAATGCGATTGTTATTTATATGCCGCCATGGAAGAATACTCAAGGATTTTGTATTGTTTGTGTGAGATTATGGTGCGCTTCATACGCAATTCCTTATTACATCTACCCCCTATCTTATTCCACTGCACTCGTCCTAATGTCTATTATTTACCTCATGTTTCCTCAATATTATTTCTCTATTGTATTTGACAGTGTACGTTCTACACGGTATTTCGGCCCCTGACTACACTATATATGCTTCACTTTCCCTTTAATATTTATTTATTTCAATTGTTTCATTTATGGGGATACTCTCACAGACGCCTGACGTCCATCTTGCTAGCGTCTCCCAGTTGACCTCGACTCCGCTTTATCCTTAAATTTTTCAATTTAATCTACCAGTAATCACACGTTAATACTTTTTCTGTTGCGGAAATTTTTTGATTTGTCTTGTCTTCTCACTCACATTTACATAGAGTACTGGTTCCTAATCGGTGGTCCGCAGGACAAACGAGTGCAGCAGCATACATATAAAAGTTTCCAACCAATTAGTGTCTTGAAAGGGAAGTGCGTTGAATGATTATATTTTTAGTGACGTGCGCCATGTCACGATACATCGAGGTGATGTCTAATGTGTCCATTAACATAGCGCAGTTCTCCGATAACTAGAAAACAGCCATGATAGTTCCAATATTTACGGGATGGAATAGACTTGAATTGGGCAACTTCAGGCCAGTTATCCTTACGTCAATCGTATGTAGACAGATGTAGCATCTCGTTTGCAATTTCTTGCGTAAAGAGTGGAAGAGAATAAAGATAATCTATTCGAAAAGCTAGGCGAGAGCTTATTGAACAAGTTCCTCTCAGAATAATAATTCTCACGTCCGAAGTCCAAGATGTTCAGAAACGCAGCCAGAATATGATTCCATTTAACAGTTACTCGTAGTAAATCCATCATTCGCAGTTACCAGATTAACGAACAACAAAAAAGTAATCATGGTGAGCAAGTATCACGACCTTGTACAAGTTGATACCGTATTTCAATTATTTATACATTTTAGATTAATTCAGTCTTATATTAAATTCCTTCATTTACGGTTTGCATGTGGTGTATTATTAGCTCATTTTCATTTAATAGAGAATAGGCTTATGAAATCACCTTTTGTCCACATGTGTGTGTGTATGTGTGTCCCTATTAAAATCTAAACGGCTGGAGCAATTTCAATGAAACTATTTTATCATGATATGTATCATGAATTTCGGCAAGTCTACCTGTGCGAGAGCCAGATACTATCTCGTTTTCAAGATAATGGGGATTTTTTCAAAATGGAGTATAAATCGATGTCGTAGTTATAGATTAGATATCGTGCGGCCTGCCCAGTGGTGTCGCGTCCCCGAGTTCGATTTCTGGCTCCATCAGGTATTTTAGAAACTGACGGGAGGGCTGGAACTGGGTGTACTCACCTTCATTAGGACAATTAAGTTGCTGTCTGACAGGTAAGCAGCGGAGCAGTCACGAAGACCACGATTAACGGCCTAGGGGCCACGACGCGCTTCACCTCATAATCTGCTTGCCAAATGGTTTCACAGTGTTTGCTTGGTAGACCTGCGCCCTTCATGGGCAATAGAGTCACGGGTTTATCTTTATGTCATGCCATTTGTCATTCTACTCCATAAAAAGATTGATATAACAGTCATTTTATCGATTCAATAATTTGTGAAGGGTGATTCTCAGAAAATCAAAGTGATAAAATTACCGTAACGTCAAGTATCCACATCAGGTTAGCGTGATCGGACCCTTGTTAATTTTGGCTATTGTAACTGACTTACAGATGGTGTTCACCGTGACTGTCGATTGTTGGCTGATGATTGTGTTATATTTCGAAAGATACATAGTTCAATAAACAACGCTGAACCTGCTCTATGAGAGGGTGATAGTTTCTAAAGCTTACAAATCTCTGCATTTTGTAATGTTGGTATAAGAAAGAAGTAGTACCTCTGCAAATGAATTAGGAATTTGTCACTCGTAAGATCTATTCTGTAACACGTATCAGTGGTTTATGATCAATATCAATTAGGGATCTTAAATGAATTGGAATTGAATCAAAGAAAGGCCACTAGATTTGTGCTCAATGACTTTAATTCTAGGAGCAGTGTGACCCGTATGTCAAAGAAACTTGGGTGTTGATCACTTGAGGCTAGGATAATGAAATAGAGACCCATCTCTATGTACAACACGTATACAAATCAACCGCATGCGGTAAACTTAGCAAACGTATGGAAAAGCCTACCTAAATGAGTAGAGGATATCATTCTTTGTAAAGTTACGTTTCAATCACAGCGTATAAATTAAGGTTCATATTCTCTCGCAAACCGTGACATTGATAACTGGAACTCTCGACATGCTGCAGTCTAATTGCTTTTTCAAAATCATATACGGTAGGTGTGTTTAACAAAAGACAGACGATTTGTGTAAATAATCTTGTTTAATTGTTATGTATAATCGTATACTACGCTACTTGTTTTGTGCACCGAAATTGGCCAGCGGGGGTCAGACATCCAGTTGCAAAAGAATGGATGGAGGAGGAGGAAGGTGTTTGGATAAGGTCACTTCTGCTGTGGAAGACGCAATGCTGTTACAGTAGGAGCCGATGTGAACATTTACTTTGTAACGAGCAAAGTGGACATTCTCCCCTCTCGCCCCCGCTGCAGCACTTGGACTCTCCCGCGTACGAAACCCTTTCTGAGGCGCTGAGTTTATTAAAAATGAACTCTCTTCTTTATAGTAGGGGAGCAGTGATAGTTCTAACCCACTCTAGAACCCACATCACCCCGCTACTAAGCCTCAGCCATGTAATATTTGCGAGAGCTCGCGATCCCATGGTCGGATGTTGACAAATGAGGTGTCTTTGGACTCGAGCTGGCGTCCTCTTTCCTATGGACCACTCGTTATATTTTTCAAATAAAATTTGAAAAATTTTGTTTTCGAAAGTAGGCAATAGTTTGAAATCCAAACATGGTAGAACGTTGTGCTATGGTTCATACGAAAGGTCTCTATGTCCTTTATTTATATAATAAAACTTTTTTATTTTTCATGTTTTTTTGAAAAAGTCCAATTTTGAAATTCCTATATTTTGGAAACTAGGAATATTACAAAAATGTTTGTTTGACATAAATGAAAGATACCTAACCCCTCTACCCCCAAAATAAATTGCAAGTCTCTAGGATAAAAATGTAAAAGGGGACACTTCTGCGCCACAGCTTACTTTCCTACGAACTTTGCCGATATCTGCCGAACGCATGATCGGATTTCAACAAACGAGGTGTTGTTGGCGTTGGGGTGGCGTCCTCTTTGCTAAGAATGTGTGTTGGTTTTTTTTTTTTTTTTACATTCTTGATTTTGACATTGGCGCTATTTTGGAAACGGTGAATTTTGGGAAAAAAGTTTGTTTGACGTTAATGAAAGGTGGCTATGCCCTCTAGGAGGACAGCAAGTTTCAAGTGTGTAGGAAGAGAAAAAATATAGCCTACTTTCTCGCGAATATTGGCGATAATTGGCGATCGGATGGTCGGATTTTAACAAATGAGTTGTCGTTGGACTCGAGCTGACGGGTGCTTTGCATTGGACCACGTATTATATTTTGTTGAAATGTTTGTTTTTGAAAGTATGTGATAGTTTGAAAACTAAACCTGATAGAACGTTGTCCAATAGTTGAAACGAATGGTCTCTATGACCTTTATTTTTTTTATAATAAAACTTTTTATTTTTAGAGATTTTTGGAAAACACTGAAATTTTTATTTTTTTTATTTTGGAAACTAGGAATTTTACAAAAGAGTTTGTTTGACATAAATGAAGGGTCCCTACCTCCTCTACCATGAAAATAAATGTCAAGTCTGTAGGACAAAAACTATGCATTTTTAAACTTTTTTTACCTCTTTTTAATTATTTTTTTATAAAGAGTGTTTGTAGACAGAGAGAGATGGTACCGCTGGACATGTGTTACAACGAGGCTATGACTAGCCATGATGAATATGGAAAATGGCTATTTCGAGGGGGTGACAAAGCGAGGGAGCGCTTTCAGATATTTTGTTATGACGAACGAATGAAGGCGAATATATAAAAAAAATCCCTCATGGCGATCTTTAAAACATGTTAGTAAACGGGTTGTGGGTAACATGACAAATGATAATAATTGTATGAGTTGAATGAACGCGGGAAACGTTTGATAATTGTCATTAAGAACTTTAAGAACTTGCTTTGTATGTATGTCCGACTGGCAGCCAAGAAAGAAAAATCCGCTTGGGGTCTGGCTGGCTCAAGCTGGCCAGCTAAGAGAATGGAATGTCAGTCAAGCTGAGAACACTGTTGGGTAGCGATAACAGGTTGCAACAATCTGACAACTCTGTAAAAAGTGGTATCGGCTAGCCAGGCGAGCAGAGCAGCAGCAGCAGCAGCAGGCAGAGCCTCGCAGAGAGGAAAGGGGGAGAGGGGAAAGGGTGGACACAAAGAGAGAACACGAAATCACGTGACCACTGCAGAGTGGTGAGAGGCGGGGCCCGAGGAGCGGGGAGAGGTGAGTAAGAGAGTATTCAGCTTGTCATAGCGCCTTGTCTGTCATTCCTGTGTTGATGTCTATAGTGTACACACATAGGCTGTATATTAACCGTGTGAAAAGTGGACAGGTTCGTGTGCTCAACACTGATTTAGTGACCCTATTGCATACATTATATATTTGAGGTAAGTGTGGGATTAACACTGTATATTTTATTTTAATGCTAATTAATGTTTAAATTATAATTGGTTTGCAATTTTATTGATGTATTGTTATTTTGTTTTATTTTATATAAACTGCATACCTATTGGGGTAAAAGAGGACGAGACGGACTGTCACACAGTCACAAAACATTCCACTCGAGCTTAGGAGAAAGGAAAATCATAGCTTTTTACAAAACCCTGCTAAGAATATTTTGTTATATATAACCTGTTTGATTGTTGTTGTTTTTTTGTTTTGTTTATGAAAGGTTCTATTGAAAATGGATATTCTTATCGTGGTTTATTTTATTACTTTTTAGTGTGTGTTGGGAAACGCTTGTTCGCTACAGCTGCTGTTGAGAACGTGTGTGTTTGGGACCATTGTTTACCAGGCAGTCTACGGCTGAAAACTTGAGTGAGATTGTTTTTTTTATATAAAAATTATGCCTTTTGCCACTGCTACCAATACATTAACTTGGGAGCCCCTTGAGGCCTGTTTTAAGAAACGTGTCTGCTCTGGCCGCATAGTGATTGTTAGTGAGAGTTTATTCCCAAAATACTTTATCGAATCATGCTTTGAAATTTTATTTAGAACAAATTTGTACAGCGCAAAGGTTGCATACGGCTTTGAAGGTCAATACACAACTCATTCGCGATTTCATACATAAAAACAAGGATGGAGAGCATTAAAAATCATTTTATATTGGCAGTAAAATGCAGCAGCTTTTGATAGCTGATAATCTAAAAGATTGGTATCAAAGCCATGTGGTGAATGCCTTGCTATCAAAATTTGATAAACTGCAACAAGGACCCAGTGGTTTAGCATTAGACAAAATCCATTACCTGCAAATTAACATTTGTCATTTCAACCCTTTGAATGCTGGGTCTAGCTTTATTAAAACACCACCAGCAATAGCATCGAAAAAGGCTGTGGTGAATATAAAGAATCATGACAATGATTGCTTCCTTTGGTGTGTGGCTGGATATTTGCAGCCAGTGCAACGTCATGTTGAGAGACCAGAAAAGTACAAGGCCAAGTTTGATGAATTAAAACAAACTATAAATTTAACTCGAGTATCGTTCCCTATGGACTTAACCGAGATCCATAGGTTTGAACAAGACAACCATGACTTTTCGTTCATGGTGTGTGGACTTGAAGGTGATGAGATTGTAGATCCTCTTTATGCCACAAAAGAACCCAAACGACACCACATTCATCTTTTAGGTATATTTATCTGCGGGAAAGGTGAATCACCATTGCCTTATTAAACGCCTGAGTAGATTGTTAAGCAGTCAAACGTCGAAACATGTTGGTAAGAAGAATATTTGTGACCGTTGTTTGCAATATTTTACCACCCCTACACTTTTAGAACGTCATATGGTAGATTGCGTTTCTCAGGAAGCAGTGAAACTGATATTGCCACAAGGAGACAAAGCTGTGTTAAAGTTTAAGGACATTCACAAGCGTGACACTGTTCCCTATGTGGTATATGCAGATTTCGAAGCACTCACCACACCCATGGCGGGATGTGAACCAGATCCCGCCATCAGCTCAACCACACCCATTCAAAAACATGAACCTTTTGCCATAGGATTTAATGTGGTGTGTGCCTATGACCCCACACAATCCGTTTACAAATCCCGTGAGGGCTCAGATTGTGCCAGATGGTTTTGGATGAACTTGTAAAGTTGGCTCATCATGTACAGGAATTACTGGACCACCCAGTACCCATGAGCCTATCTCCAGGACAGCAGCAGCAGTATGTGCATGCCACGACATGCCATATTTGTGAAAAGCCACTGATCAGTGCTGAAGACACCGTTCGTGATCACTCGCACTTTACGGGAGAGTTTCGTGGAGCTGCGCATAGTAAATGCAATTTGAACTTTCCAGCTCCTCGTTTCATCAGTGTCTTTTTCCACAATCTGGCAAATTAAGACATTCAGTTTTTGATTCGTGAATTAGGTCATGTCAACAAGGGCTCGTTTACCATTATCCCCCAAAACCAGGTGCGTTTTACAGCCCTGACATGGAGGTTGGGCGACTTATGGAGTCGATTTTTGGATTCCTTTAAGTTTATGGCTTCCTTCCTAGACAGTCTTGTGAATGGCTTGGATGAGGAGGAATTAAATAATACCAGAATGCATTTTAATGATCCTAAGCAATTTCAATTATGCATTCGGAAAGGTACATTCCCGTATGATTTCTGCAACAACTGGGACGTGTTAGAGCAAAAATAAACTCCCACCACAAGACAAATTTTACTCGAAACTAACACGTAGTACCGTTTCCTTGAAGACTATGCACATGCATGTCAAGTTTGGCGAGTGTTTGACATTAAGACGCTAAGTGAATATGATATGCATAACCTAAAACTGGATGTATTGCTGCTCACCGATGTGTTTCAAAAATTCCGTGAGTTGTGTCAACACATTTATGGTCTTGATCCGGCTCACTATTATACGAGTCCTGGGCTCTCGTTTGATGCCGCTTTGAAATACACTCAAGTCGAATTGGATTTACTCACTGATGTAGACATGGTTCTATTTTTTGAAAAGGGCATTCGCGGTGGTTTTGTTTCGCTTAACCTGCGCCATGCCGAAGCGAACAATGTCTACATGCCTGATTATTCACCAGACAAACCAGAATCATACTTAATGTACTATGACGTGAATAATTTGTATGGCTACGCCATGAGTCAGCCTTTGCCCTATGGAGAGTTTGCTTGGCTGACTGAGAAAAAGTGTCAGAATTTGATGTGAACATGGCTAGCCAAGAAACAGGCGTGGATATGTCTTAGAAGTGGATATTGAATATCCCTCATCGTTGCATGATAAACATGCCGAATTCCCATTCTGCCTTGAGCAAATGGTCCCCCTGACAGTAAAGTGAAAATTGAAAAACTCATGGGTACGCTTTACAACAAAAATCGGTATGTGATGCATATCCAAATGTTGGTGCAATGCCTCCCTCAAGGCTTGGTGTTGAAGAAAATCCACAGGGGGATTTCTTTTGCTCAATAAGCATGGCTCGAGCCATACATGCGACTCAACACAGAGCACCGACAAATGGCAACACAGCAAATTGATTTTTTTTAAATTAATGAACAACTGCATCTATGGCAAGTCCATGGAGAATGTCTGCAAATACCGTGACATTAAATTGGTGAATGTCTGGGAAGGACGTTACGGTGCCCGGCGATACATTGCCAAGCCAAATTTTTAAATCGATCAAAATTATCGATGAGGATTTGGCCACTATTGAAATGAGTAGTACCAGTGTGACCATGGATAAGCCCATTTACTTGGGCCAAGTCATTTTAGACTTTTCCAAATCGGTCATGTATCGATTCCACTGTGAGTTTGCCAAACGCCATTTTGCGGACGTCTCTCTCTTGTATATGGATACGGACTCATTCATTTACCACATTCGCCACTGCAACCCCTATGACGTCATGAGGCAGCATAGTGACTGGTTCGACACCTCTTGCTGTAGCGCTGACAACATGCTTCACCTGCCCATAAAACAAGAAGAAAATGGGTGTTTTAAAAGATGAATGCGGTGACTCCGTTATGACGGAATTCGTAGGTTTGGCCTCGAAAATGTATGCTTATCGCACATTAGACTGTAAGGAAGCCAAAAAAAAGCAAAAGGTGTAGGTAGGGCAGTGGTAAAATCGCTACGTTTAGACGACTACCTGGCTGTTTTATGCACTGGCAAAGCAACCATCATTTGTATCTTGTGGAACGGAGAAAACGCACCCTCGCCTCCATGGATAACAAACGTGAGAGGGCTGATGACCTGTTCACCAGCCTGCCCTGGGATTATAATCGCAAGGAGGAGGAGGTGTGATTTTTCTGTTTGTTCGTTTAGGGACATGGCTTTTTGTAACTCGTAGATTTAATATTTTGTAAATATATATTTTTTTTTCATTGTAAATAGTAGATTTTCTAAATAGTGGCAATTCACTTAGACCTTTTGCTCTTTAAAAAAGTTCTGTGCAACCTTTTGTTTTTTAAATTTTTTGATAGGGTTAGGAATTTAAAAATCCCTCATGGTAAATGGTAAATAGTTTCAATATTATTAAAGCTGTACTAAAGTGTTATTGGTTTTTGTGTAAATATTCAATGAGTAATAGTATCATTTTAGTAGACTAACTGTTTTTTGTCATGGTAAAATGTTAAATTTATAATGAAAAGTTCTTTTGGGATAAGTGTGCATGTCGAGAATGTGTTTGTTCCCAAAGACAGGTGTGAATGTATGAGTAGAGAGAAAGGTCGTGTGTATGTATGAACAGAGCAAACACGGTGAAATAGAGTGAGTGAGGAGGGGGAAATTGTCACTTATATAGTAATTTTGTTTTGTCAATATATTTTTTTTAAATGTTGCGGTCAAATGACATTATTTTTGTAAAAACAGTCTTACCTGCAGTAGTCGTAGACCTCCACGTTTCTCTAAACACACATAAACAGACTGCATCATTATCATGCTCAGGCACTCGCATCAATATCATTGACAAAAAAATGAACTTTCAACATATACCTAATGGAAAAAATGTGTAAACAACAAAATGGAAAATCCATGTTTCGATATCACCATAATTCAAAAACGCAAAACTTGAAACAGAGATTTTTAAAAACTGGAAATGGCTATGAGTTAAATACCAAAATTCAAAAATATCAAACGGACATTTTTAAAAAAGTGTAATTAACAAACTGGAGAATCCATATCATCAAAACACAAAACTTGAAACGGACATTTTTAAAAACTGAAAATGGCTTTGTGTGAAATATCAAAATTTTAAAAACTTCAAACGGACATTTTTTTTAAATGTGTAAATAACAAAATGGAAAATCCATATCATCAAAAACACAAGACTTGAAACAGACATTTAAAAAAAAAACTGTAAATTGGAAATTGGCAAATGGCAATGTGTGAATTGGTCATGTGTGAAAATGTGAAAATAAATAAATCAGCCCATCAACAACATGATTTTTTAATTTAAAAAAACATCATGCTCTGATGAACCTCTGTTTTTATTTTATAGCCATAGGGATTGACAAATTAAAATAGAATACAAACAAATCCCAATTCCTTACTCCCCAATTCCCCAATGTTCATGCCCATGCATCATCAACTTTCCTTTCATAGCACTCATCACAATCAGGGCTGCCATCCTCTCACCCACTGAGGCTTTAGCTTTTTTCAATAAAAATTTATCTGCCACATGTCTTAAACCAGGATGATTATGGCGATAAGAAAGGTCATGTTCTTTGCATGCTTGATCCAAAAGATTAATGGGTACATCACCACGCTGCAAACGTTTTTCGAGACGAGTTCCAGGGCCACAAAAAACGATAACCTGGAAGATGGATTTCGAAAGGTAAGTATTAAATCAGTTTGTCAATGACGCCATTGCCAGTACAGGTCTGGCATATCCTTTTCCATGGATGGTGAAAAGGTTTGGTCTTCCTCCTCCTCTGTGGACGATGTTTATGTTTGTTGTTGTTGTTGTTGCTTTTTCTCGCCATAACACCCGTGGAATGATTCAACAAAGTCTTTACATGGACTTTTATGTCCGTGATACAGTTTGACCAGTTGGCAAGTTGCGCACTGACGCATAGATGGTATTTTTGCCATGGCCACTTGCTTATGGTATTCGTAATCCGTACAGGGTCGCAATTCACTCAACATAGAGTCTTGAGTCCATGATTTTGGTACATGTTGCCAGATTTCTTTCACTGCATTGGCGGCCACATAATAAATGAACGACTTGGGCAGCGCCAATAGTTCCTCTTTGGTAAAACTGTCTAGTTTCTTTTTGCACACAAAGAACTTGCCGATGGTTTTGTCCGTAGCATTGCCTTTCTCCATGGTATCACATTGTGTAGATGTTTACACCTCGCTTGTAGAAATCTCACTGGCGTCATTCACAAGTAAATCTTGATTTTTAATTTTGTTCATCAACTCCCAGAAGGCATGGGTGGTTAACCAATGAAAGAGGTGCCACACATGTGCTAGGGCTGTATGGTTAATGTTGCCATAGGAACAAGTATCAATGAGCGTTTGCAGGGATGGGCAGCCCAAGTCCATCAGGCCGATACATTGACAGTAAGACGCCAAAAATGGTACCAACCATTCGCGCTTTTCATTACCTTTCACAAATACCACATTGGCCGAGGACAAGTGCGCTTTCATAACCACGTCCAAATATTTATAGGAAATGGTTCCTTGATTCCAGTCTAGTTGCCTATGATTTTCAATCCACTCGGTTTGTTTACGGTCTTTTTCACGCAACAAATCAAAAGCATGGGGTAGTTTAAATAGCAAATGCGTACCTTGCGATATCCAAAACGTGGTACAATCGATAATGGCTACTTGTTTAAATATAAATTTGTTGTCACCAATTTTAAAACCCTGGCAATCCTCAATGAGTGTGCGCAACATGTTGACGCTTGCCTGGACCAAGTTCAACTGACGACAGACTGACGATCGACCACTAAGGTGCGCCCATGACATGGACTTACCTGCCATGCTAGTTAGAAAAAAAATTGAGGTTAGGGTAGGACAAGGGGACATGAAAAATAAGAATTTAAGAATTACATCATTGTATTATCATGACACGTCTTACAGGCTTTTGTCTTTTTGGGATAAGGACGTTACCAACTGATACAACAATATAGTCTCCTGTGTTTGTAACGTCCGTAACACCGATGATGTCCCAATGTCTCTAAACTAGGAGTTTTTGATGGTGAGCTGCTCACCGAAGCACCGTTGACACCATACAGTCCACACGTATCGTAACTTGTTTTTTCATCACCCGGAGGCACGAGTGACGGGTAGCTTGAAAGACAGGGTATATTTCCCACCTCCATTCTGCACAGGTAGGGGCAGGCAGGTGACCAGCGCTGATGTTCCTGCATAGGTTGATCGTTCTCTTGCCCTTGGTGTAAGATGATGGGACAAAAGGCACATTTCACTTCATCTCTTGTTTTTAAATAATAGAAGCCAGTGGTCGCCAAGGCTTGAGGGGTTATGAAAGGCACCGAACACGTTGCAAAAGTCTTGAAACGTTGTTCCTCAGAGTTTAAATTCATGGATGTGACGTCTCTTGAGGCTTTAAAGCAATGCATGACTGAGCAGCTTGACGTGGGTTGACTTGTTATTTATACTCTCGTCACTTGGTTGGACAGTGGATAATAGTTGACTTGTTTGTGATGAATAATCAAACAGTAGGCCGTCGTATTGGCTGGTACATTATCATGCGTTTCCAAATCTAATCGAATATCAATATTGGATGGCTTGACAGACTCTTCTATGTAAGAACAGTCAAAGACAATCAGTGGCGCCCTTGCCTTAAGCGCTTGGGGTAGCTGCATGGGGCCGTTCTCCTTTTGATAATACTACCATCGAAATTTAGAAAACAAGTCGTACATGGGACCAAACTTATTTTTTGAAAAGTCCAAATCCAGTCCTTCATAGGAAAACACAGCTCCGTTGAGAAAAATACGTGCATTTCTCAATTGCAGGTGATCAAATTGCGTAGCGTCTTTGGTTTGTTGATACTTGCGATTCGTTTGAAAACCCACGATCATGTAGAGAGGTCTCTCTGTATAGCGAGCTGGTTTTACAGACCAACTGTGTGTGTTGGTGGTGGGCAATAGCGGATACTCACGGAGTGCCCAGCTTCTAAATTCCATGGGTAGAGGCATATCTCTCTTTGCCATCTTGAGTATGTCCAGTTTTTTGCTATCATCAAGGGTCACATGGGGCACTTTCCATAGCAAGCGTTGAGTTGAATTTTTGAATCTATGGGGCATTGTCGGCTCCCTTGAGTGCATTATTATCACTCCTATCTCTCACCAAATAAAGCACTTTCCTTGCGTTGACCACAATGCGCTGTTGATCTTCGGCAAAGCCTAAAATCAGTTTAAGAGGTAAATATCCAGTAAAGGTGCCATCGGTGTGTACCATCCAGTCATTGGTCGAGTCAGGGCACCAATCCGCCATGCAAAGTGTTTTAGCTTCTTCCTCACTATAAGAGGGGTATAGTTTCATGACACTGGAAATACCCACATTTCGAGTGCTATCCACCAAGATGTCGTTAGTGACATACCGCACCTCAGAAATGAGAAAGGCCAAACCATGGTTGGCCAACTTGAATGTGGTGGGTGTAGAGCCATCGGCTTTGGTGAGCCGAACTTCAATCTGAATGACACTTTCATGCGGTAGGCTGTAAATATCTTGGTTGCTGATAACAAATTGAATTTCATCATTGTTATTGAGTCCAGGTGTTTGAGCTTGATAGGAATGGAGATCAATTCTTACCACTCCTGGTTGCTCCTTGATCTGGTTCGCTACCTCTAGAATAGAATTCATCATGGGGGTTGACGTGGTAACCCAAATGCTGTAAACTCTGCTTGTCTTGTGATGTTAACGTGTATTCACGTGCCAAATAACTAACACCAATCCTAGACGGTGTTGTTGCTTTAAACACAAACTTCATAGTGGCTTTAGCACAAACTTGTAAGTCACTGGTGTGGTAGAATCTAGATCAATCAGTTGTTGATCTCTATTAACCAGTCTTAATGTTATATTACTAATACCATCGACGGCCATACAATGAAAAAGCACCACTGGAGGGTTTTCACGAATAATATAGCCATTGGGCGATGTCACAATAAAGTCATAAGGCGAATGAGATGGTTCTTGATTGGTGTACACTTGGCTAATAATATTACACGTCACCGACACATGATTGTCCTCAATGAATCTCACTTCATGGTCTGATCCATGTTTTTTGTTGGGCTCCAACACTCGTGGTTTAAATCCTAGTAATGGACCAATGGAATCGGGGCGTGCTTCAAAGTAAATTTTGAATGTGAAGAAAATACTGCAGCGATGAGTGTTGGTATTTCCTAAAAGTTCAAACTTACGCGTTCCATCGAGAAATTACTTTAAACCATATTCATTGATCAACACCACATACATGTGTTCATAAATATCGTCTATCGTATATCCACCAGAGTTCAGGGTGAGCACACAATCATCATAGTAAAACTTGTTGTTCACATTTTCACGTGATGTACCCGATACCTAGTAGAGGCTATCGGCTACGCCAGCTAACATTGAGCCGTAGTTGAGATTTATGGGAAGAGTTGTAAAGATAGCGCTCAAATCGAGTAGAGAGGAATGCTAGGAATTGACGTAGAGGGCCTAGGATCAAGAAGGCACTGCCAGTCAAACAGATGGAATTATGGGAGGAATATTAAAGTTTTATTAAGATCTTTATGGAACAGCATATTTAATCATCTCAGAAGAGAAGAAATAACAAGCATTATATATGATAATAACTTGAAAAAAGACAGATAATCCCTTAAGTTATTGTATGACTTAATAGCCGAGATTTTGGGAGTCGAGATTATATTTGTGACGCATGAACACAGTAGGTGGGGGATGCATCACGTGACTGCGCCAGGTACGAGCTTCTTAACTTAGTCCAGACACATCAGTTGAGTTCAGCCAGCGAGCTGAGAGGTACACATGAGCAGAGCGTACGGCGAAGCTGAACGGTGCTCTGCACTTGTTACGTAAAGTGAAGGCGACAGTATTACTTAACCAAGCAGAGAGCAGGAAGTAGGTCAGTGAGCCAAGGCGAACAACGCAGGGCAGACGGCGAGAAGACCGGTTCTAAGACAGGCTGTACGGGCCGTGTACGGAGGAGAAAAGCCGGGGTTCAGAACAGCATTGTAATACGAGTTTGAGAACTTTATTTCGAGCTGCCTTTTATAACGCCGAACAGTATAGCAAAGCGGCATGGCGAGGCCGGCTTTAAGCGTAGATCATTCTGGAACAGTGCAGTAGGTCCGAGCGGGCTAGTTCCGACTTTTATACGCAGGCAACATTAAAGAAGCTGAACTTCATTTCAACATTCAGTTACAACATTGAGTTGGGACTTATATTCAGTAATAGAATTGTGCAGGCAGATAATTACAAATATACTGCAATTATGAACATAGATATTCAAATTACATTACGACTATGCATTTCATAACGGAATATGTAGAGCGACCATGGGGTCCAAACAACATTAACGCTATTAAGCAAACGAAATGTTACAATTAAATGCTCTTATGAACATTGCCAGGTGCATTAATAGAATTCTTTTTCCTGATTTATCATAAAATACCGAGTACGAACACAGCTACAGGGTGTTTCAAAAACTTATACACTCTCATAAATAAAATTTATTTTCTACAAGTGAGACTTAACCGCTGTGGAGATTGAACTTTTAACAAGCGAACCGAACATTGTATGGGACAGTGGCGTAACATAGAAGGAGAATATGGGGTACGCTGCTTTTATGAACTTTTACGTCAGGATTTGGACAGTATCCATTATGGATAACATGCAGTTCATCATGTCGGAGTAAACGAAGACAGAGACGCGATGGCACCACGGAGCGATGGATTCGATTCCTGAAGAAGAAGAAGAGGTCTAACAGCTGATTCACTTGGGATATGAAGGCGATCGTTTTTGCGTGGGTGAAACGATATTCACGTCGATCTTTTGAGAAATTTATTACACACAAGAATAATCGACGATCTTTGAAATATAATAACAGCTGATATGAGAAGGTACTGTAAGAGTTATGACTTTCTAATATGATATTTTCATGAGCACTGGGCATACTTGTATATTTTTCTAGTAGGAGTTCTACGTTTATTGAGACATGGCTTAAACATTATTTGCTCCAAGTTTTGCTAGAATATGGCGCTACCATATGATATGGCAGGCACCATTATACGAAATTCTCACCATTGGTTGGCTTTATTAAGCAGATGTTTGGTCTTTTAGACATTTTCCAGTAAGGATAATTTTTCTTGGATAGTTATTTTTTTTTTGTGACGAGTATTTCGAACTCGTGATCTGCAATTGGATTATTTAAATTACTTCGTCAGTTCTTTGCATACTAGCGAGTGTGTATTATTCATCAGTAGGGATTTTTTTCATTGGATTGTTTGGAGATATTAAGATGTTATTCACTCAAGTGAATGAATATCGCTTTTATGTGACAACTAGAGACTTGTTGATTCCAATCTGGTACATTCACTCATGAGACGACGAGATGGGGCCTTTCGTATTTATACGATTGTGTGGTAGTACACATCTTTACCCATCGTTCAGGGCATTATCATGTTAGACGACGGGGCGAGGCCTTTCGTATTTATACGATCGTGTGGTGGATATTCATCTTACTCGCCATTGAGGGACTCATTTTTATCATCCGAGTGTACTTGAGATTGTATGAGGATCAAACAAGGAACTACTAGTCACATATCAGTCGAATTTTGTTAAATAAATTAAAAATACATGTCAGCAGGGTTACATTTTGTAATTCTTGTTTGCCAATCCAATATTTTGTTGCTATACTCTTTTGAGAGTACTTTCAATTTAACAGCTGATACAGTTGATGCTGTTGATAATTTTTATGATTGAATTTGATACCTTTGAGAAGGATTTAAAGTAATTGAATCTTGTAAGATGAATCATTAATGGTCAGATTTATTTTGAGGCAGATCAGTATTGCATATTTCGATGTGAGAGATTATAGCACATTGGTGTTTTTATGTGAAGTGAATTATGAGAATTTTAGGAGAATTTATGCTATTTGAAAGCAGATTTTGAATTTGATTTCGATTAAGAAGGTAATATTTTTCCTAATTGTTTAAGAAGTTGTCTAGATGTGATCAGATTAATTACAGTTATTGGAGATTGCGTGCGTTGATAATTTTAAGCCAGTTATGTATTTTTGTAGATCATGCAACGTGATTAAGTGAAATTTGTGATAGGCATTTTGTGGAAGTTGCCGAGTGGAAGTTGCAATATTGCTAATGTATTTTGAAGCAGACATGAGGTTGTCGAACCCAGTCTAGCATTATTTTTGAGATTCATGCTGTGCGCTGAATATTTATGAAGTTTGTGGAATAATTGTGGTATTCAAATGTGATATTTGATAAAGTGAAAATATATAATGTAGTTGTGGATAGTGAGATCCAACGTGAATTTTTGAAGGCAATAATATTTTTTGGCATGATAATTGAATACGAGATATAACTTGGAAGTGATAAAACTGTAAGACAACGTTCTATAAACCATATTAAACAATTTGTTAGGAAATTAAACAAATAAATAATGTTGATAATACAAGATTTTCTGATAATAATAATTAATGAAATAATAATCTGAAATTTAAGCATATTAATGATCTGACCTAATGAAATAAAAATCAGAATGGCTAGATGAAATAATAAAAATCTAAATAACCAGATGAATAAATTTTAAATAAGTTGATAAATTAAATTTTGGAATAAATCAATGAATTAAATAAATGGATGAATTAGAGATTGAATAAATAAGCTGATTTAAAGAAATTAATAGATGATTAAATAGATGATGAATAACTGAATTAGAAGGTGATAATTAACTAAAGAAGCTGATGATTAATAAATTTAAATGAATTTAAATAAATTTATTTGAGAGATACAATTTGAATGATTTGAAGAATTGCAACTTGAATTGATGAATTAAACGATTTAATTTTGATGATGATGATAATTATAACCAATGAATAGTGGATTTTCTGTGATTCAAAAACCAGCAATGATTAATGACAGTGTAAATAGTGTAAATTACTTATTCGATGTTTAGGAGCATTTTACTAACATATTCAGCATTTGAATAATGCCATGCAAGCCATAAATTATGTGATATTTAAAATATGTGATTATAATATGTGTGTTTAGACAGATTAATAATATATTTTACATCCACATTCATGATGTTAATTTAAAGAGAAATTAGGTCTCAGTTATCACGAATGTCAGTGACACAAAGACATAGTGCTACGGTGATCCTGAGAACCCAAGAGAACTTGAGAAATTTTTCCTATTTTATGTGGATTAAATACACTTTGAGTAGAATGGAGATGTTCGATTTTCTGGACAATGACAATTTAACGTTGGCATTCGACCATGCTCTCAGGTAGGATGAGTGTTTAATATGTCAGTCTGACTATCAAAGTTGAATAAATTTGTTTTTATCTTAATTGTGATCTGATGGTGATGTGATTTTCCTTTTTCCTTTCCTTGTCTTAATTAAGGCTTAACTAGGAAGGATGTGGTTTGCTAGGGATTCAGTTGATGGCGCCCATTTATATTTGCATTTTTTAAATTAAATTTAAACCCGTAACGACCCTGGAGATACTTTATCTCGTGTTACCCTCTGCTTTTGAGATATTTCAACTGAATTTCCGACACATTCCTTATTTGACTAGAGGTTCATTTGACTCCGCTCAGTCCTGGAAATCCAGGAATGCGATGTAATAGCAGATGGGTCATCGCATCCCCAGGACGAACGGGTACAGAGAGAGAGGGAGAATTGGCTTTACCCATCTGTGGGGCTTCGATTTTGTTTATTCTATGGAATCACATCAGATTTGGATTACAGAGAGATTGATCTCAATTTCATTTAATGGTGTTATAAAATTTATTAAACTTAGACAATATACTTGTATGCCCATTCCGGTGATCATGTTAATCATATTAGTGTTATATCATGTTTAGTTATAAGTCATTTTTCTTATACCCAAGTGAATGCAGGAATTGATACATTGTGATGTGTTGTTGTCTAACGTCTCTGAATAAAACGTTTATTGAAAGATATAATTATGTTACCGGAGGATTTAGCTAAGGTGTTAGGAGAGTTACAGAATGGCATGTCTAGTATTGCAGTAACTATTTCTAAAATGGAAACAGAAGTTAAAGAGCAGATAAATAATTCAGAAGCTAGGTTAGAAGCTAGATGTAAAGAAAATGTGGAAGCTTTACAGGCTATTAATGAAGACAATCTGAAAGATAATTTAAAGTCATTAGAGATCAGGTTACAGTCAAATAATGAAGATAATTTGAAGTCATTGGAGACTAGGTTACAGTCAAATAGTAAAGATGAATTGAAATTATTGGAAGGTAGATTACAGTCAAATAGTAAAGATGAGTTGATGTCATTAGAGACCAGATTACAGTCCAGTAGTAGGGATGAATTGAAATTATTACAGAATAGTAATGAAGAAAATTTAAAGTCATTACAGGCTAGCAATGAAGAAAATTTAAAATCATTAGAAACTAGGTTACAGACCAGTACTGAAAGCAATTTGAAAGCTAATGAAGCTAACTTGAAAGATAGTTTTAAATTATTAGAAACTAGATTACAAGCTCGTAGTGAAGAAAATAACACAGAGTTGAAAAACAATTTAACTAGTTTGGAGAATAGATAGTACAGATGTTAGTGGGTGGGTGTGCGACGGTCGTGAAGGATATCCTGGGAAAGAAGAGAGGAGCATCTGTGAAGAATGGAAGGGAAATAATTTGGGCGCGAGTGTGGTATTTCAAACAAAGGGAATGAATGTTGCTGAGAATAGTAGGGATAATGTATTTTTGTAGAGATTGATGATTCGGGGGGGGGGGGGTCGTAAGGGTACGGAGAACAGTTAGACGATGATAGGCACGGCGGTATTGGGCGTTGAGGTGTTGTTGCCAGCGAAGGTTATTCTGAAAGGTAATGCCAAGATAGACGGCGGTAGTGAATTCAGGAATAGGAACATCGTGAAGGGTAAGTGGAACTTTATTACGAGGACGACATATAAGGGATTTAAGCGGAAGACGACAAGTTGGGTCTTGCGTGCATTAACAGTAATGTGGGAGGAGAAGAGCCAAGATTCCAGGGTAGAAATATAGGTTTGGGTGTGACGGGTAAGGAAAGGAGCAGAACGGGCTAGGGCGAGAATTGCGAGATCATCCGCGAATTGGTACAGACGGAGAGGCGGTTGGGGATGGTGAATATCGTAGGTAAAGAGGAGATATAGGAGGTGGGAAAGAGGTGATCTCTGAGGGACTCCAGCGCGGCGGGAAAAGGTGTAAGAGGAGGCGTTGCGAATGTGGACTGAAGCAGTACGATGGTGGAGGAATTGGTAAATAAGACGAATAGGGGGAGGGGGGTAGAGGGAGATGACGGAGTTTATACATGAGGACGGGATGGTAAACAGTATCAAAGGCTTCCTCTACATCTAAGCAATGAAGGGTGGCGGTATGACGAGTTTATGGAGACGATCAGCGGTGAAAATAACCGTTTCAGTAACAAGGGCATGATAGTTAGGAAGGGAAATAGGAGGGGTAGGATGAGTGTGGAGAGAGGTGATGGTTGCGCAGTAAGTGGACCAATCGGTTTGGGTAAAGCAGCGGGAAAGGGGATGTCGGAGTGCGGCAGTGGAATGGGGGAAGATATTGGGGATGGTGATAAGGGCCGGTACATGATCACTGCCAATGAAAGGGGCGATGGGAGTAACTCAAACCGTGGTCGACATCAGAAGAAGAGCGGGAGAAGAGTTGTAGATGGGGCGAGTTGGAGAGGGGAAGGGGAGGCTCACTCCGCGGATGCTGCGAAGAAGGGTGTGAAAAGCTTGATTATCAGTAGCAGAATAAGAATTATTATTAATATCGGTGACGAGAAGGTGTGATCTATATAAGTGTGAATGTCATTAAGAGGAGGGGTACGAGGCGGGAGATGGAGAGTAACTATGGTAAAGGTTTAGGACGGGGCAAAGACTTCTAAAATCAGATACTCGGAGAAGTGGTGAGAGAAATTATAGTGATGTTGAGTGACAGTAAGTTTCCGATGGAGTCCAACAGCCACACCTCCTCGAGCTGCGAAATGTGGATGATCAGCACTGTAGGCAGTGCACGGAGGTAGGTGTAGCTGTTGGGAAAGAAAAAGAAAGGTCTCATTAAGGACGACAGCATCCGGGGAGTGTTGGAGAAGGGAGAGGTCCCTGTGGGGGTCCGGACGTGGAGCAACTAGAGCCCGCTGATGAACCAGCTTGGTGTTCCTGGGCGAAACCGCACTCAAGGCACGGCATAAACCTAGAAAAAATGCTGATTTTTAACCGTTGGTTGTCAGTCAGGCACTGTTTGATAGGCTTTGACCTCATGCTGCTCCCTGATTGGCCAGGGCCCTAGCCAGTTACGCGCTTAGGAAACTCTCTATGTATTGCTTATCCTGAATCTGTCCTCGCGATTGAAATTATTGGGATGCTTCAAGGTTTCTAAAGTCTCTTTCATCATCCTGTTGTGATACCTAGGAATTTTAAAAGCTGTTTCGGACTTATCAAATTCTATGGCGTGTCACGTGACGTCAGTATGTTCAGCTATTGCAGATCTGTATTTATTTGTTTTTTTTGTCTCGAACGTGCTCTGATATCCTAATAGAAATGCGACTTTTTGATGAGTAACATCTTTCCACTCGGTTGCTGGATATTTTTGTGGCAGTGATTTTGAAAAATGGGACGAAGTGGATCGGATGGAAGTGGATTGGACTGAAGTTGATCGGACGGAAGTGTGTAAGACGTACTGCCCGCTGGATCGCATTCCTCCTGGCTGCGTTAGCTGCTTTAGCAGCCTGAAGGGATGCGATCCAGCTGGCAGTGGTAAGAGGAAACAGTGAGCGCGTGGTGTCGGAGATTGGTACCATGACACACGTCGGCCATGTAGAATGTATATCACGAACGGATTACTTCAAGGTTTGGAGTTGCCATTACAGATATTCCTACAATATATCATCTTCAAGTTGTTGTTCTATGGTGTAATAATATTAACTATACCGGGTGATTCACCTAAAACTTGCACTGTAAATATTTCTGGAATGGAAGGTGATATTGATATGCGGTTTTAACCTAATGAAATTGTAACCAAGGGCTCGTATTTGTAGCTGATACACTGATTTTTATAATTTGTAGAAAGTGGTTTTATTTACAACAATTACAATTTTTTAAATGGAACAATACTCATTGACATTAAAAAAATAAAAGTAGAACACATTAGAATTCCAATGGTGTCTTTTGCACGATTCTAATGCAAGTAGTTTACGAGATATTGTTATTTGTACACAATGGGACAATGTCTAGGACAAACTAAAGAAAAACAAATGTGAATGAAGTAATTCTGTGGTTTCTGACAAGTACAGTGTACCCTCAAAGCTTGTGTTCAAAATGACGACCACCAGTCTCAATACAAGCTTCCAGTCTGCTATGTAAAGATTGCTGCACACGTTCTAGCATTTCAGAGGAAATTTCAGCGCAGGCAGCAGTAATACGATTATCATTTATTAAGAGTCTGTTTTTCAATCTCTGGATTAAAGTGATGGTCGTCCACTCCCCGAGTCGCTTTGCTCAACACTTTCTTACTGGACTGTAAACGCTCATGCGAACTCTGGTGTCAACTGATTGAAACACAAAACACATGTTCAAAGTCTTCGTATCAGTATTTAAATGATGATATGCTTAATATGAAACTTTATAACTACTGTAGTCGGCAATGCTGATATTATGTTTCTGCACAATGGCTATTGAGATATTGACCCATATTGCGGCAATGCAGCGATCTATATAATATATATCGATGTTGTAAACGGGAACTGTGCTAGCCTTTAATGGACCACTATAGGAATTCCCTTTACTGTCAAGTAGGTGTATTCATAACTAATTTAAAACTAAATTCCACGCAGGAACATTTTCGAAATAAAGCAAAATATGAAAGGAGCATAAAAAAATTACTTCCATATTTTTACCGGCACGTGAAAATAAGTACCGGTAACTGTCTTGTACTCTTAATTTCTGTGGTTGTAAAGGCTGCGTGGATACCGTCTTGGTCTGCGAATCATGAGGTCTCAAGTTCGAACCCAAGTTCCGGCAATTATTTCTGGTACCAGATTATCGATTCAAACGATATCTATCATAATATTATGCGTCTTTTTAACAGAATCTACATGAAATTACGATTTAACTAATTGTCATTACGTTAGTTTGCACCAGGAAGGAGTTAGGAAATTTGATTGTATTGAACATTATTTCTAGTAGTCTATAGATAGGTTAGAGACTATGGTTTCATTCCCCCTCTTCATTTACAATATTATACACGCCCGGGGGGCTGTACCCCCTGAGAGCCACCCCCCATCTTCTACTAAAACTCACCCCAACTGGCAAACATCATAAGACCAGAACATCACTTTTACACGGCAACAGGCGGCCACCCAACTCGGGAGGTTAGCCAACCACTTGCAACACATTCATAAATATTAACACTATAACTAACTGGGACAGCTACGTCAGTGGAATGCTGACTGAGCAACGGCAAGACCTATAAGAAGAGAGGCCCTTTGGGAGCATTATCTGTTATACAGTGTGTGCTGCCGAAGGCTCTGCTCCAGCTACTATCATCAGGTGAGCATCAGCAAGTGTTCAGATATCCTTTACTTTGTAACACCCATCCATAAACTTGTACACTTAACTTGTACCATTGTCTACATTTCCCTAAAAGGGACCTACAATTTCATACTCACTGGCCAATAAAACACTTGGTCAGTAAACTACACATTGCATTCATAATTACACGCCTCTTTACATCCTCATTCCCTTCCTGACTCTCGTCACGGTTGACCGTGACAATAGTAGCCAAGTTATTGCTTGCTCAGGCTTCATTGTGCCCCCGCAGGCGACTCGATTGCATAGCAGCGAGCCGCTGACATAAGCACGTTTGTTATATCATTCACTCTGTCCAGCTGGCAGGCTGGCACATTAACCTGCACTCAGAGGTTCATCCCCTAGCAGGTTCTCGCATCTAAGCAGGAACACCCCCTAGCATTTGAACATCAAACAACACGCTACACTGGTAAGCTCTCCCAGCTACGGGAAGCTGCCATCATTTAGAAACAACCTTCCAAATTAGTACAATAACACTAATGTTTAGATCCCTAAACAACCCCCCCAACTAAGGGATCTAAAACAATATAGTATGTGATTTTTGTTCAAATAAGTATGACAGTAGCATATCTCAAATTCAATCTATACATACATCATAGACCCAGCTGAGTGTGACATTGCTTCCACTTACTTGTGCCGGGCTCCTCTCCGTCTTCTTTCCTGTCGACCTCCCTTGGTCAACTCTTGTTCTTTTCCGACCCCGACTGTATTAGGGTATCCGAGGCCTAAGGAGTCTTTCACTTTCCCGCCTTAATTGGCCCTTGTCTCATCTTTCCTGATCCCTCATTCTTCGAGGGGTCAGACCTCTTGTTTTCTTTTCATTATATTTCCTTATCTCTTTAAGATTCCCGCACTGTTTTTGTTAATTGGCTCCCCGTGTCTCTAAATTCCATTTAGCGATTTTTTTTTTGCATCAACACTCCATTTTGTAGGTCTTTTCAATCTACGTTGCATTTTGTAAGTCTTTTCGATTTAAATTGAATTTTGAGAGTGTTTTCAACTCAATTGCATTTTGTAAGGATTGACAATCTAAATTGCATTTTAGCAAGTCTTTCAATATAGGGGATGTGAATTTTGGAGCTTATTGAATTTCAATTTCATTTTATATTTTCAACCACAACCGCTTTTTGCAAGTATTTTCAATCTAAATTGCATTTTGTATGGTGGGCAAGTATTTTGATTCTCAATTGCTTTTTGTGGGCATTTTGAATCTAAATTACATTTTGTATGTATTTTCAATCTAAATTGCATTTTGTAAGAATTGTCCATCCAATTGAGTAGTTTGAATCTACCGTGCATTTTGTAAACATTTTCAATTTCAATTACATTTTGTAAGTATTTTGAACCTCGATTGCATTTTGTACGAATTTTAAATCCCATTTGCATTTTTTAGGTATTTTGAATTTCACTTGCATTTTGTAAGCAAAGTATTTCGACTCTACATTGCATTTTCTACGTATTTTGAACCTAACCTACATTTTGTGCGTATTTTTTAATTATTCCTTTTGTGAGTATTTTCGTTCTAAATTCCCTTTTGTAAGTATTACGGCTCTCCATTTTGTGAGTTGTTTCAATCGGAATTCCTTTTGTAAGTATTTTCCTTCTTACCTTATTTTCGTTCTGGTTTCCACTTCATTTTCATTTTCGCTATCACCCAGACCATTAGGGGCCAGTAATCTAGATGTTAGGCCCCTTAAAACAACAATTATCATCAATATCATCATTCATCATAGTACCAGTATGAAAACGGAGCGTAAATTAACCTTTTTAGAATGTGCAAGCTGTGTAGTATACGAGTAGGATAACTTGTCAGATGACTTCACATCCATTTCATCTCAATTTCATTGAAGGATAGCATGCCAGATGTTACACATCATATGCGACTCCTGTATGACTCGTATCTGTTTATTGTACACCCTATGTATATCTCTCCTCAAGAACCAGGCGCTTTGTGAACTTCTGCGTCTTGGATTTTGCTCCTTTTGCTGACTTACGCACCCTTTTGTGTCAGTTTGTTCAGTAGTTGCTCAACCGTTGTCACGGTGTGTTCCCTTAGCAACTTGACGATTCTATTTGTCACCCCCTATATATTGGCGGAAAGGATTTAAGGTGGGGTAGATCTTCGTTCTCTCAGCAGTTCTTCGGCTTTGTTCTTTATTCCGTATGACCCTATTTATCTGTCCTCTGCTGTATCCATTAGCTAGGAGCGTATTCCAAACTCGTTCTTTCTCTTCATTTACGCTATCCTTTACGCGAATGCCTTTGGCTCTGGTGAGGACAGTCCTAGCTACCATTTCCCTCTACGACGGTGGATGACATGAGTATGCATGTAGGTACCGATCTGTATGAGTGCCTTTCCTAGGGACCCTGTATCCGGGCGTGTTGTCTATTCGTTTATAGAGCAGAACGTCTAATAAGGCCAGTGGATTATTGTCATCTACTTCCATTGTTAAGTTGATGATCAGATGTCTGGAGCACATGAAGTCTAGGAAGTCCTAAAGTGAGTTGTGTCCAGGTTCCCATATCAAAAAATCTTCTTTTCGTATCTGAACGAATACTCAAGTTTCAATGAGCTCTCCTTTACAGCTTCTTCCTCGAATATGCCATGAAACCGTTGGCCAATAATGGAGAGAAGGGGGATTCCATGGCTGCTCCCTCCATATGTTGAAACATCTGACCATTCAAGACGAAGAATGTGGAGTTAACGCATTGTTCAACTAAATCAAATAAGTCCGCTGAACCTTCTGCCCCTGTAAACTTTTACCTGATTATCTGTGTGGCGTCAGGTACAGGAACCTTGGTAAATAAGGACTCCACATCGTGACTTGCCAGTAGATCGCCGTAACTCATGTTTATACTCGCTATGATATCTACGAAGCGTTGGGAAATTGTGACGTGAGAGGGTGGCGGAGAGAATAATAGAAGCAGGACCTGATTCAAATATTTAGCAAGAGCGTGAGTTAGGGACGCTATGGCGCTGAATATAGGTCTCAGAGGCATACCGGTCTTGTGTATTTTAGGTAGGCCGTAGAACGTCAGAGTTTTTGAGTAGCCAAGTTCTAGGGATTTCTAGTTCTCTTCAGTAATTGATGAGTCGTTAATTAGACGCATCTTTGTCTTCTCTATTTTGTTTATGGAGTTCCTTGGGATCGCCTTATAAGCTGAGTCTAATCTACGGACCTGGCATGTTTGATGTCCTGAGAAGCCTCTTTTCAAATTTATTCTGCTTTAAAGGCTGGTAGATGACGGATAGCAGATTCTAGACCGCAGGTAATATCTTCCGTAGGAAGACGTCTCGGCGTTGTGGCGAAATGATGTAAATTGCTTCGGATGTAGGATGTGGTAGTTTTGTACACAGAAATGAATTGATAGCATCAAGATTAGGAGACATGACGTGCTGCAATTAAAGCGTCTACAGACTGATAAGTCAAACAAGAACAACAACGAAATTGTATCCTTGTCTCTCATCAACCCAGCCACCTCTGTAAAATCTCACCCGGCTGGCTGCGTGGCTCAGCGGCAACGTTCTCGCTTGCTGAGCCCAAGGTTTCAGTTTCGTATCCTGGCGCAGTCAGCTGGCATTTGAGGGTGGGCAAATGCGAGGGAGTCATGTTAGTGAGATTTACTGGCACGTTAAAGATGCCCTTCGGGGTAAAATTCCGGCACCCCGGCGTCTCTAAAAGCCAGAGTAGTTAAAAGGGACGTAAAATGATAACATTAGTAAGACATCTCACCCAATTTTTCTTATGAAAAGACTCATTTTCATGAAAATTGGCGAAGGTCAAGAGGTGTTGCAATGGGTGGAGGAATGAGCACCTTGTCCTTTGCGGCACCTGGCATGTAGAATATCTAACGACTTTTGATCGAATGATATTGGTTGCTAAGATACGATCCAAATACTCTCATGCTGTCAGACCTATGAATCCAAAATCTCCGACAAGACACATCTGTATAAACTACAGTTGTGATTTGTATAATTGTAAACTGTTCAGACTGTATGTACAACATGTTATTGATGAGAGGAAACGAAGTTGCCGGTACTTCTTGAAGACGAGTTTTCTCGTAGTGGTATTAATGAAAGTTGTCCCAAATATATTTTTACTTCTTAGATCTCTAAAATATTCTATTATTCTTCTTCCGTAATAATGTAGCGGAATTTAAACTGTTAGTACTATTTATTTCAGGTTGATATGTCCAGATACACCGGATCATGCTGTTAGGAAAATCTACAGTCTTGGTAATAGTGTACGAAAATATGCCAACACTGCACCTAGCGGAATATGTACTACCCAACAAAAATTATATTCAAACATTGCTAGTTGTACCGGTAAAAAGGCATATCCACGTAACGAATGTGAATCCAAGTTTACCCAGAGAGGAGGTTTGAAGACACACATGCTCTTCCGTAGCGGCAAGAAGCCCTATATATGCAGCGTATGTGAATCCAAATTTACACGGAAAGGACGTTTGGAGACACACATGGTCGTTCATAGCGGTAATAAGTCCTTTTCATGCAGCGTATGTGAAACCAAGTTTACCCAGAGGGGAAGTTTGAAGAGACACATGTTTGTCCATAGCGGTGAGAGGCCCTTTTCATGTAGCGTATGCGAATCCAAGTTTGTCATGAGAGAACAATTGAAGAGACACATGCTCGTTCATAGCGGCGAGAAGCCCTTTTCATGTAGTGATTGTGGATCCATGTTTTCGCTGAAAGAAAGTTTGAAGACACACATGCTTGTCCATAGTGGCCAGAAGCCCTTTTGTTGCAGCGTATGTGAAACCAAGTTTACCCGGAGAGGAAATTTGAACATACACATGCTCGTTCATAGCGGCGAGAAGCCCTTTCGATGTAGCAAATGTGACTCCATGTTTACCAGGAAAGGACATTTGAAATCACACATGCTCATCCATAGCGGCGAGAAGCCCTTTTCATGCAGCGTATGTGAATCCAAGTTTACAAGGAGAGCAAGTTTGAAGAGACACATGCTTGTCCATAGGGGCGAGAGGCCCTTTCCTTCTAGCACATGTGATTCAAAGTATACCACGAGAGGAAGTTTGAAGATACATATGCCAATCCATAGCGGCGAAAAGGCATCACGTATGCAGAGCCAAATTTACTGTAACGAAATCTTTAGTGGAACACATGCAAATCCATAGGAGTGAACGGCCACATTCATGTAGCTTGTATGAATCCAAATGTATCTGGAGAGGACTTTTAAAGGCAATCATGTTAATACATAGTGTTTAGTAGCCATACTCATGTATGATATATGAATCCAAGTTTTCTAGGAGAGGGAATTTGAATAAACACATTCTAGTCCATAGCGGCCGGAAGCTATATTCGTGTAGGATAAGTGAATCCGAGTTCTCCCAGAAACTATCCTTGAAAAGGCACTGGCTAATTCAGAGACACACTTCCTAAACAACAGAGGCGAGAAACCATTCTTATGTAGAAAACCCAAGCTCATTTTACCTTAAATGAGAACATTTTATGCCGTAACTTTTGGTGGCAAAACGCGATATTAATCTAGTACAGGGAGAGTCCATTGCTGGAGTGCGGCATTCGGCGGGCCACCGTGGGCACACGCCTTCCGTCAGCAAAGCGTACTCAGGTCGCAAATTGTGCGCAGGTAAAAACCGTAACATAGTACATAATGATAATTTCACCCAGCAAATAATGATTAATGAACTTACCTATTTGTATGAGGTGCTGAAAATGTTCGTCCTCAGATGACAGACAAGCGTGTAATTTAGCGTTCACACGTTGTAATTCCCTTCTGTTGTGAGGGATATCTGTTCGCGATATTGTCTTCCAGCTCCACTAGATTATGGGAAATTGATTTGTACACTTTGTATTTTAAAATACCCCACAATTAAGCATGAAACAGCCTTAGGTCCGTGCTTTAAATAATTACAGTACACACGTTGGGTGGTATCGGAGTAGCTATATAATGTAACGCTGTAATTTTCAAAAGATTTTAAATTCAAGTGTTGAGGAATGTTGGCTATTGTCATTCGTTAGCTGGGAATCTAGGCCATATCTATATTTTGTGCATTACATCTGAGCCCAACCAAATATTCTGGCTGCCCGCAGTGGCTAAGCCAATCTTACCAGTACAGGCGACGACAGATACAGACCATTATGTGTGCTTGCTGCAACAGCTACGAACAGTAGGGAATGGTTAGTTTTTATCTAGCCGCAGATAGGTATGGCTGCAAGGATCACCACAAAAAAAATCCCATTTGCTGTACCTTTATTAAGTACGAGATGCTAGTTTTACTCGCAGAGCATTTCAAAAGGAATTTCTGGTGGTGAGATGCCTTCGAAGACAGCAGTTCGGAAGGTTGTGACGAAGTTCAAGTTTTAAATAAAATTATTAAACGGAGCCGTCACGTTTGGACAGAAGGGAAATTAGGGAACATTACTGTTCGATTATTATGGTCAGCAAGACGATCCTTGCGAAAACAAGCCAACGTGCAATATTCAACGACTCAGAGGGCCGCGAATCGTATTATCGACCGTACAAAATTACTCAGGTTCAAACCTTAAGTCCAAGAGACCCAGTGCCAAGAGAGAATTACTGTAATTGGTTTTTCCAGTCCGTGCACGAAGGAATTTAAATCCATAGTTAGGATTCTACAGTGACGAGGCGTGGATTTATTTACATGGACGTGTGAACTCACAAAACGATCGATACTGGTCACCTGCGAACCCAAGACTGTTCCACCAAATCCCCCTGCATGACTCAAAAATCGTTGTGTGGTGCGCAGTTACCACAAAAAAATTAAAGGCCCAATTTTTCCCCCGTGAAACTATTAAATCAGTTCGATACGTTCAGGTTATTTTGAAAAATATCTCCGTCCGGTTAACAGACAGGGAAAGATTTTACTTTTTTTTAGCATACTGCATACTGCGCATAATTCATTGGGCACAATGTGTGCTGTGTTTGGTGACAGGGTGATTAATGCTGGGTTGTGGCCGCCTCGAAGCCGGGATTTAACACCGTGTGATTTTTATTTGTAGGGACACTTTAAACACAAAGTGCTGGAGAACAGTATACGGCAGCAGTATCCCTCATTACGGAAGGAGAGTTACAACGTGTAAACGCTAATTTATTTACACGATACAACGCTTGTCTGCCAGCTGAAGGAGAACGTTTTCAACATCTTCTGTGAAAAAGGTAATTTGTTTAATCATCATTTTCTGGTAAATTTACCATTAATTAATGTGCAATGTCACGGATTTTACCTGCGCGCTATCTGCGGACCGGGTTTGGTTGGCTGGCGACAGACATTCACCCGCCTATTAGCTGGTCTCTGGCCTCGCGTCATTCTAATAATATGCGTAAACAACTCAGGTCTAAGGACATATTTGAGGACATACGATCGAATTTATAGAGTCTAGAAACCATATTTCTGTTGCAATTATGAAGCTTCATTAGCTAAGGAAGGACATTTAAATAATCACATTTTAATTCATTGTGGCAAGTTCGTAATTTTGATTTGTAGTTGTTATTATTGTTGTTGGAGCCTTTAATTTTTTAACTGGTTTGGTACAGCCCTCCTTACTTTTATGTCTTGTGTCAATCGTTTCATTTCTACATCCTACAACCGTGACAATCTATTGAACATATTCTAACCTTCGTCTATCCCATTAGTTTTTAATCCCAACACTTCCTTCCTCAACTAAGTTAGCTATTCCTGGGTGTCTTAGAATGTGTTCTGCCAACTTATCTCATGTCTTCACTGGTTGTCACCAGAAATATCTCCTCTCGCCTACATATTCAAATACCATTCAATGTGTGGTTCACTTCCCATTTCATCTTCAATATTCTCCTGTTACAGCACATTTCAGGATTTTATATTCTCGGTTTGTATCCTGCTTCAAGAGTCTTAGTTTTACTTCCTTGGCGTGCCGCGCCCCAGGAAAAATTCAAAAGTGACTTTCTTATACTTACATCTATATTTGGTGTCAACCCAATTTTATACTGCAGAAATACCGTCCTTGCCTCAGCCAAAATAATTTAAATGTCCTCTCGCTTCGGTTATCACTGGTTATTTTGCTTACTAATTAGCAATAGTCTCCTGCCTAATGTACCGTAGCTTTTCACTTGATAATTTGAGGTCAATATGGGTTTCTGATTTCTTTCGGCTGTATTCCATGATTTTGGTTACATTTATTGTCTTTCATCATTAATTACATTCTTAATGCGAAGTCCCTACCATTTACTCATTCAGAACCCTTGGTGAATCGGCTATGATGTCAACGTTGGTAGCAAATCTCGGAGTTGAGAATATTTCTCCTTGAATATTAACACCTATTTGAAATTTTACTCTGATTATCTTCATTGCTTGTTCAATGAATATACTGAATACTAGGGGTGATAAGTTGCAGCCTCGCTTATACCTCCTTTAGTATAGATTGCTGATCAGCCTTCTATCCCCGTAGTTTACTCCATTCTTTTTAAAGGCATGCCAAACAACTTACTCTAATCAAAGTTATCAAAAGCTCATTCGAAGTACACAAATACTACGAGTGTTCTTTTATTTTTCCGTATTCTGCCTTCCAGGATCAGCCTGTTACTTAAGTACAGCATCCCTTGTTCTCACATTTCACCTGAAACCAAATTGGTCTTCACACAACCCCGTTTATATCTGTCTTTCCATGCTCTTGTAAGTCATTCGAGTCAGGATCTTTGAAACTTGACTCAACAAGCTGATTGTGCGACAAACTTCCCATTTGTCAGCTCGTTTATTCTTTGGTACAGAGATTATTACAACACTCATCTAAAATTCAGAGGGTATTTCACCTATCTCTTAAACCCAGATATCAATAATAAATATCCTTTCCTCATCGTCATCAATTAACTCGTTCCTTTCCATCACATGAATATCTATTTAATACATTTATACAAACGCTCTAGTTAGGTTTTATGTGTCTCTGCATTTCTTCTACTTTTCTTACAGGCTTTCCATCCGAAACCTTAATACAGTATTACACACTTGGTCTTCATTTCCCCACAAGTACTCCACTCAACAAGCTGTACATATTCTTCCGATTTTTAGATAATTTTCTTGTCTTTAATTGCCTTCTTTCGCTTCCTACACTTATAGGCCTGATTTTTCAGACAGCTGTATTTTGCCTTATTTTGTCATCTCCTGCAATCGCCCAAAGTTTCAGGGACGCATCCTGGCGCAGTCAGCTGGCATTAGAGGGTGCCCAAATGCGAGGGAGCCGTGTCAGTAGATTTACTGGCACGTTAATGATCCCTTTTGGGGCAAAATTCTGGCAGCCTGGCGTCTTTAAATAGCGCAGTAATTAAAACGGACGTAAAACCAATAACGCCCAATAACGTTGTTTTTATCCTCTGCATTCTTGTTCTTCCTCGTTCCGTGCAATGACTCTAGTGTATCCTGAGTGATCCACAGCCAATGTTTCTTCTCTGCCAATGTTTTCGCCTGAGGATTTT
This sequence comes from Meconema thalassinum, assembly GCA_946902985.2. Classification (NCBI taxonomy): domain Eukaryota; kingdom Metazoa; phylum Arthropoda; class Insecta; order Orthoptera; family Tettigoniidae; genus Meconema; species Meconema thalassinum. The sequence continues at coordinate 213,003,570 of OX336398.1, forward strand.
CTTATTTTGTTTTTCAAAAGTACCCGTTTTCTTCCTTTGAAGTTTGTTCAATAATCCTTCTCTTAAACTCCGCTTGATCTTTCAAGATTCAATCTCTCGCATTCGTGTGCTCTTCTCCCTCTCCAGCTCGCCCTGAATCCTAGCAGAAATATATCTCAATGAAGAGGATAAATAATAAGTACGGAATTGTTTAGTTCCGGCGGACCTGCGACAGGGACTTAATATACATATTAAAATTAGAAATGCACAAAACTCGCCCAATTAGTTCATTGCGGACGTATCATCTAATGTTAATTCTTAAGAGTCAGGGAATCCATCAGACATTTTGAAAAAGTACTGAGCCCGTTTAGACCAGAGTCCAACGACCCAATTTGCAAATTACCGAAATCAGTTCAGCACGATACAAAAGCTATCTCAGGGTCTATCTGGGCTAAAACTAGGTAAAATCTGGCTTCACTGATATCGGCAATATGCAAGTAAGGTAGGAAGAGAAATAATGGAAAGTAGCACGATTTATAAAAATATCTCAATTTATTTCCAATTAAAAAATTGTAATCCTTGACATAATTCATCAAAAATAAACCAAACACTCACACATAAAAAATCAACACACCACAAAATTTAACAACACCCCTACTCTTCGAAGAATGATATCCAGAAAATTATCAGTCCATTCTGGTATCATTAAAAATCTCTATTTCCACATTTCTAGGCGATCATGATTCGGTGAAGAATTCTAATGATCTCTATTTGTACACTCGCAGTTTTCTGTTTCTGAAGATTGATTTTTGATTGTTCAAGTATTAGATAAATATTTCGAAAATTGTATCTCTTTCACCTGTAGATTATGACTTCCAAAATTAATAATTATGGAATATTATTTCACCAAATTCCTTTGTAGCATTTAGCATTAACATAATATTAATATTCGGCTAAAATGGTGGTCGAATGTTAATATTGTTTGCACTTTTTTACTTTGTTTCATTGAACAAATTGTATATAATTTTCATCTGTTTAGAGTAATATGAAAATTTTTATATTGTATTTTCTTATTCACAATTGGTCTCACATCACCAATGAATTATTTTATAATGATCCCAAATGATGTTATATTGAATAAACACAAATTATTATCATTTAATTAATTCAATTCCTCATCAAATAATTATTATTCTCACTCTCAGTTAATCCTCACAATATTTAAATATCAAAATATGCATAACATAATTTATTATTGTGTATATTAAGGCTTTCATGGCCCGGATTATATAAATAATTCATATTTTTGGGCTAATGCCGTGTATATTTAGATTAGAACCATACGTATCGGAGAAACCTTGCCTCCTTTTTCAATGGAAAATAACAATGTGGCCAAAGAAAGTATATCAATGAGATTACAAAAATTACAAAAAATTAGATAAATTCCTCGGTTCGACACCAGAGAGCAGCTGACAGAAATTACTGTATGGACATGGTAGAACGGCAGATAGAGTAGTAAGTAAGGAGAAGGTAAAGAGGGCGGGGTGAAAATATAGAGACTCCTCGAAGAATGTGGATGTGCAATAGAAAAGGGGGGGGGGGAGGTGGGAGGGTTAGATGGATATAAGGAAACATAAACAAAAGGGAAGTGTATCTGAACGATACCTAACGTCATACAAGCAACGGCGAAAAAACAGTTGGAAACTCCTCCAGTGACGAACAAAGGAGATCAACGCCTGCCTCTGTAGCCATAGAGGAAAAAAGTACAATTTAAAATAGGTGAAGAAGCGAGAGACTGAGAGGAACTATCTTCCTAGATCCTTAATAACTGGTAGCCAAGTGTCACATAGCTGATATACAGTGTCTGTTAAAATTATTGGGATTTTTACGAATTTCAACTGCCTCCCTTATAATTGTAGACAAGTTGTGCTTAACGAGGGCAAGCGCATGAGCATCCTTGAAACATACATCGTGCCCTGAAGACAGGGCATGTTCAGCTATTGTTGATTTGTCCGATTGGTTTAGACGGATGTTCCTTTGATGCGAGTTGCAATGGACCGTTTTATTTGTTCAGTGTAGACTTTCCCGCAAGTACAAGGGACTTCATACACCCCAGGTTGTAGTATAGGGGACAATTTATCTTTGTTTAATGCTAAACGTTGTCTAATTTTTGTCATAGTGCCGAAAACTGTTTTTATCTTGAGCTTGCGGAGAATCGTAGCAACGCGGTCAGTGGTGTTGTGAATATAAGGGAGGTAAGCAGTTCCCCTCACGTCGGAGCTGAGAAGGTTGTCTATCCCTCCTTCTGGGATGTAGGGACCTATATATAGTGGATTCATAATAGCCATTACCCTTTAACATGGTTTGTAACGCATGTAACTCTTCCCGAAGAGTTCATGCCTCACAAATACGTTCCGCTCTTTTGGCTAGAGTTGTTATAATTCCTTGTTTTTGTGCTGGGTGGTGGTGGGAGTCAGCATGTAAATAACGGTTAGTGTGAGTTGGCTTACGGTAGACGCTGTGCCCCATGGAGCCATCTGCCTTCCTCCTCACAAGAACATCCAAAAAAGGTAAGCATCTACCCGACTAGCTGCATTGTGAAGTGGATTGAAGGATGCAGCTGATTTAGGTGGTTCAGAAAGTGGTTCAGTTTCTCAGAACCCTCCTCCCACACCACGAACGTATCATCCACATACCTCCACCAAATCACAGGTTTGAAAGACGCCGAAGATATAGCCTCCCCCTCAAAATGTTCCATGAAAAAATTGCCATGGCAGGCGAGAGCGGACTTCCCATGGCCACACCATCAGTCAGCACGTAAAATTTACCATCCCACAAGAAATAACTGGAAAACAAGCAGTGGTGCAATAATCGGGCAATGTCCTCAGGAAACAAATCCTTGATCAGGGACATGGCTCTATGGCTACAGAGCATGTATTTGATCCCCCTTGTTCGTCACTGGAGGAATTTCCATCTGTTTTTTCGCCGTTGCTTGTATGACGTTAGGTATCGTTCAGATACACTTCCCTTTTGTTTATGTTTCCTTATATCCATCTAACCCTCCCCCCCCCCCTTTCTTTTGGACATCCTCATTCTTCGATTCTTCGAGGAGTCTATATTTTCACCCCGCCCCCTTTACCTTCTCCTTACTTACTACTCTGTCCACCGTTCTACCATGTCCATACAGTAATTTCTGTCAGCTGCTCTCTGGTGACGAACCGAGGAATTTATCTAAATTTTTTGTAATTTTTGTAATCTCATTGATATACTTTCTTTGGCCACATTGTTATTTTCCATTGAAAAAGGAGGCAAGGTTTCTCCGAAACGTATGGTTCTAATCTAAATACACATGGCATTAGCCCAAAAACATGAATTATTTATGTAATTTATTGTTATTATTATTCGTAAATTTCCTTGAAAATTATTTATGACAGGTCTCCCTTCTCTCAAAATTAGTTCATGAAGATTGGCATTAAGTTAGTTGACTGTTTCAAAATCTATTATTATTATTATTATTATTCCAAGCACTCCCAAGTATTTATTATAAACATTCTCAGATATTTATTTATCTTTATTGCATTAGCAACCATTTATTTTCTCAATACATTTTCGGTCAGGTTCATCAAATCTAACAATCATATTTTATTTATTTAGGCACAAAATCGGGAATCTAGATAATTGACCCAGGTTAGAAATAAATACTCAATCCTACAGGATTTGAATTGGACGGGAATATGGGGCGGCCCTCTCGCCTCAACCTTCTTTATCAACTATGAGCAACACATGCTCTCACTAACCTCTTCAATAACTCAGGAACTAATTTCCTCATGGATGACCCTCAGTCTAATGATTCTAATATTTTTTTCTCCACAATAATATATTTTTTATATGTGTTGTAATATTCCATCACACAAATTACCGTGTATTCTTAAATTCATAACGTTTTCCAATGAAAAGATTTAATTATTCCTGGTCAACATCTCACTGCCTCTATTTTACACAAATTCAACCTAATTGATACATTTTTGATACCTGCCGTTATTTTACCTTCTTCCTCATTCTTACTTTGTGCTTTATAGAAACGTCTTCTAAACTCAAAACTGTTGCCATTTGATGTTGTTTACTCAAACTCAATTGTCTAACCATGTTCCTAAATATAAATAACTTTTGTTATTTCTAAACTCTGTTCATAAATATTAACATCTGCTTCACAAATATTGAAATAAATAATTGTTATTGGATTTATCACTTTTCTATAACTATTTAAACCATTTCTATGTTTATTGTTATTATTCCTTATAACCACATTAAATAATAATAATTATTATTATTATTGGCAATATCATATTTAATCATTGTTATGATCCTTACAACATTTACAATTATTATTATGACCCTAGTTATCAAATATTCAAATATAAACAATGAAACAAAATGTTTAAACCCTCACCTTGATTTAACAATTGTCACAAATTATTTACAATTTTCTCATATCATGATTTTTAATTTAATAACATCACTAATTATTAATAGTATAAATTAAATTACTATAATGGTGCTATCACCTTTCAAATAGTTTAATTAAATAAAATTTATAATTTAACGGTGTATCCCCACATAAATAATTATTAGAATATTTATTTCCCTTTTCACTTCACTGTAATTTATTATTATTAAATAATCAAGAATTAATTTAAATAATCCAAGTTTTGCTCAAGAATCCAAGAGCTATAAAATATTAATATTCCTTTATATATATTCAGAATGTCTTATAGCGGGAAGACATCAATGTAACTGTTGTTCTGACAGTATAGAAAAATTGTATATTAAATTGTCGGACCCCACAATGGTGCTCCATTTGTCGTACTGGACAAATACACATGAAGGTTGACATGAAGATGGTGTTGACTTTCTATTATGAATGGTAAAAGAAATTCTCAACTACTTTAGCCTAGTAAGAAATACATGTAGAATATCAGCTTACTTCATTCTTGATGTGATGGTAATGCGTGTCCTTGGTGTTCGCCACAAACATAGCGATCTCCCTTGGTCATCATCGACTCCATTGCCTCATCTTCGTTGCCCTCCATTGCAAACCTATCCTCGCACGGTTTTAACGACACATACTGGCGGTTATAAATGCGCGTACATAAAATTTCCCGCTATACTCTCTAATATCCAACATTATCAAATGTTCCAATTCTGAACACGACTTGTTCACTTTTATAAAGTTCATTTGTATACTGTGATTTCAGTGTTCTGTATTTGACTAATTATGACAGGAACAACTTTTAGCAGCATGAAATTCAGCGAGTTTTGCACTAAAAATTTGGTATCTGTGGATGTCGAAGAATGGCTATTATAAGTTAGTCCCTCAGCTAGTAATCAGATAGTATTTGCAACAAGTGCGCTAGGCAACACTTGTCCCACATCGTAGGCTAAGCTATTTACTAATGTCCTATAACTGGCACTTTGGATATGCTCCACCGTCATCTATAAAACAGATGGGACCAGACGTCGTCTAAGTTCCACCCTGACATCGTGAATAGTGCAAGTGCTTAGTTCACTGACAATAAACTAAGTCCTGAACACTAGTCCAGTTACTATGTTCTCTCGTTGACTGTAGTAACAGTATGTTACTAGATTCACAGCGCTGCGATGATCTCAGTGGTGTTCCTCGCCTCTTTTATACAGATTCCGGTGATACGTCACAGTTCCCCTCGTCATACGAACAAAACTTCCAGAACATTATATTGCCGTATCTCGGCTTCTAGTGAACGTATCTCCTTGCTAGATAGCTCTATCTTCTCCAAATTCAATTGCCAGAAAACGTTACTACTTTCAAAAATTCAAATCCGTCGTCTTGAGGAAATTCTGAAATTATGCTGTCACGTAGGCCAGTGTGCACGTCAGAGTCTCCACGTCACATCTCACTCGCTGCTTGAAGGCCTTCATTGTGCGATTCAAACTCTCCCGCTTCGTTGTAAACATTGCCCAACGTCTCTACGTCTCTATATCTCTACGTCACTATATCACTAAAGCGTCCGTGATTCGGGTACAGTACACATCACAGAATGCACAGAATGGAATACATTCGGTATGTGAGTTTGTCAACAACCCTGCAATCTTCTGTATTGTTTGCAATCGGGACACGCCAAGACCTAGAGCAGCAAACACAGATTTGGAATGACCACCTTGATGCATGTGGACTGAAATTAAACATTTCCAAAACTGAATACATGGCAAACCGATGGCTATTGTTGAAAAACAACTCAACGAAATCACTGTTTTCCGAAATTTGGGCTCATTCATAAAATTAAATGGAGGCACATTGTGAGAAGTACGAATGCGATGAAATAGAGCTTGGCCAAATATCGACAGGTGTCAGGAGTTTTATGTGTTCGTACAATTCCTGTACGACCAACTGCAAGTCTTCCTGAATCGTTGCTTGAGACGTAATATCAATCGAAGATGGTTGGATGTCATATCAAATGAAGATATATAGGAGAAAACCAACCAGCAGAAAATTGATATAGAAATAAAGGAGAGAAAGTGGTGATGGATAGGTCACACCATAAGAAAACCTGCTGGAGTCATTCCGAAGTCTTCCTTCGATGGGAACCCACAAGGGTGTCGAAAACGAGGTCTCTCCAAAGAAGACCTGTAAGAGGACGATTGAGGAAGAATGCCTGGAAATGGAGAAGACATGGAGTGAGGTTAAGAAGTTGGCCAAAAACAGGACCCGATGGAAGCGTTTCACGGAAGCCCTATGCTCCGAGAGGAGCAACAGGAATTAAATCAAGTAAGTCAAGATTCCTGTACAGCTGAAATCAAAAGTATACCGCACTGTGATCAGACCCGTAACATTGTACGAAGCTGAGTGTTGGCCGGTAACCAACGGATGTGAGCAAGTGCTGCTCTCCATGGAGATGTGAATACTGCACTTGTCCATTGGCCAAACAAGACTAGATCATATCACCAATTACCATGTACAAGCGGGAACTTGGTTTGAGACAGATGCCCTTGACCTTGAAGCTTGCAGGTGAGCCTGTACACAGGCACTCTGTCACCCTCTCGCTTCACAGTTGTCAACACTGGTCTGATGTAATGGAATTCCAGACTTGAGTACATGACGACACCACCGTGAAGAACAGTACAGTCTACGTCGAAGTATTGTGATGCGGAAGTACACGTTACATAGTTACGAACAGAACGCCATTATTTTTGCCAATGACTGTACTTCAGCAGTTGCGTGACATAGTATTGTCCGTCATCTGACCACATGGGGCGGGTTACAACAACACAGGTACTGTAGTAACTCGCCTCGAGGCTTCCATTATAATTTTTCACTCGTCTAAATCCATTGGTGTCGCACCGATCCCTGATAAGATGCTAGAAGCTCGCCTGCATTGGTACGGGCATGTACTACGGAGTTGAGAGAACACCGTGGCAAAAATACCACTATAACTTGATGTAGTAGGCAAGTGACCACAAGGACGGCCCAAGAAGCGGTCGCTTGACCAAATGAAGGAGGACATGAGAGCAGCCAATGTTGAGAAGGAGGACGCTGCAGACCGTGCATGATGGAGCAAATTGTGCAGAAGAGCTGATCCTGTTCTGTGGAACAAAGGCTAGAAGAAGAAGAAGAAGAAGAAGAAGTTGTGAGATTGTAAACAAGGAGTGGGTCATGCACACCACATTCCAGTGGCTGGCACATCGCTTTCGGTCTAATGTCGACACACATGGAAACCTTTAATATATCAAAAAGTACTCAACGGATTTGCGAAATAAGCATATCACTGAACTTGTCACTCGATTCATTGTTGTTCCAGTGAGTGAAATTAGTATAGTCGCATTAAAAAAGACAAAGTTGCTACCAGTTTTTCGGTAAATACGTTTGTGCTGGGTGCGAAATGGATTGTGTTGTATGAGTCCCTCAATACGACTTAACTTGAAAACAGAATGATGATATCTTAAACGGTTCCGTAGATATTTGAGGTGGTCTTCATAGCTGAATAATGAGTGGCGATATTAACCATCTAGAAAACAAAAGGAAGAAAAACTTGTAAATCTAACGACCATGAGCCAGGGGACCTCCCTTTTACGTGGAATCTAAATCACATGGCATTTCACTTCGAAAATCTCACATTCATTGACCTGGAATTGAACCCGTTCTGCCTCGGTGAGAGGCTAACGGCTTAACCGCTGCGCCACCACGCCACTTAACAATTTAGAAATAATGACTCGTACTGTCTCTCAGCCATGGATGGCCACTGCTCGGCTCGGCACCGAACTTAACTATGATTTTTCTCTCTGCTTACTTTTAACTACCGTGCATTCCTTACAGATGGCGTTAGGAATGACAAATTGTAACATTCAAGAAGAAAAAACTTTTTTAAGAAACAGTTTATAACGTAGATATAATATCTGTGTTTTTGATGTTTTTTTTTAATAGAAAAGTAGACATCATCAGAGGGGAAATCTTCAATGAAATAATTAGACATGGCAACACCGGACACGAGCATTGAAGAAAGATAGGAACTGTCAAATCCTTGTCAAGCAACTAACATTATTTTATTAGCTGATTATAAATTCGGCAACGCAGCTCAATGGTTCCGAGCTCCCCCCCCCCCCCCGTATCGTGCTGCTTATCGTGATCCCGGATGGAATTGATATATGAGCCAACAGAGAATCGAGGGTCGAATCTTTTTTTTTTTGGGAGAGATATAAATATTAATTTGGAATCATTATTCTGTAAATTCAAGCCTCCGTGGCTTAGGCGGCAGCATTCCGGCCTCTCACCGCTGGGTCCGTGGTTCAAATCCCGGTCACTCCATGTGAGATCTGTGCTGGTCAAAACGGAGGCAGACAGGTTTTTCTCCGGGTACTCCGGTTTTCACTGTCAAAATTTCATTCCAGCAACACTCTCCACTATCATTTCATTTCATCTGTCATTCATTTAATCATTTCCCCAGAGGAGTGCGTCAGGCCTCGGCAGCCGGCACAGTTCATATCCTCGCCACTAGATGGTGGCTTCATTCATTCCATTCCTGACCCGGTCGGAGACTGGAAGCAGGCTGTGGATTTTCATTTCATTCTGTAAATTCCCGGAATATGCTTATTTATACTTATGAATTTAGCGATTTATGTGAAATATCTTAACTAAATCGTATACCAGCGATATTCTTACCTTCGTTCCTATCAATCTTCAGTATTTCGTCGTTTGATTTTTTGATGGGTTCCATTTAGCGACTCCACCACTGCGAAAGGTAGCATACACGTGACTTGTTTTGTTTGATTTGTGTGATTGAGCAACTCCACCGCTGCGAAAGATAGCATACACGTGGTTTGAATTCTGTGATGGGTGTGATTTAACAACTCCAACGCTGCGAAAGATAGCATACACGTGGTTTGAATTCTGTGATGGGTGCGATTTAGCGACTCCACCCCTGCAAATCAGAGCATACACGCTCAGTTTTTAGCAAGATTTAGAAGATCCAGACGTCAGAAAATGTTAATTTGTTATTTTTAAACGCACACAACTATTTGGTTTGTCATCCGCCTATCAAAATCTTTAATTTCCGATACTATGATAATTAATAATAATCTATAATTAACAAATATTTTGAAGCTCTAATGATTCTTCGCCCACTAATAAATTTAATTGAAAAGGCCAGAAAATGTTCATAATTATTGTAAAATGACCTGGAATGATCCCTACGTAGCGCATTATTCTAGAGAATTAGGTTCAATATTTGTGATATTGATTGGGATTGAAGAGATCTAAAAAGAAGGAATTACACTTACAAACAAAAACACAAAAACAGAAAGGAAAAAGATATAAAAACTATAACACTTAAGTGGATGTAAAAATAGAAATGCTGAATAAGTTAGGTTATAAATGATGTTTGATATGTATTTGCCAGGTAGAGAAATCTGTGTAGAGAGAAACAACAACCAATATAAATAGTCTTGTATTTTGAAATTAATGTGTTAGAATATTGAATCATGAGAGCAAAAACTTCTTTTACTTATATTGTGGAGAGAACGTTGGAAATAAGTGGAACATGCCTCGGCGGTTTGGAATCCATATCAAGTAGGGCTCATCAATGAGTTGGAAATGGTACAAAGAAAGGCCGCTAGATTTGTGGTCAGTGACTTTAATCCCAGGAGCAGTGTGAGCCGTATGTTAAAGAAACTTGGGTGGGAATCACTGGAGGCTAGGAGGATGAAATCTAGACTCTGCGCTATGTACAACACGTATACAAATCAACCAGCATGGGGTGAGCTTAGAAAACGATTGGGAAAGCCCACATACATGGGTAGGAGCGATCATCCTTTCAAAGTTAAGGGCCGACCACAGCGAACAAATTATGGTAAATATTATTTTGTAAACCGTGCCATTGATAACTGGAACTCTCTACCTGCCGCAGTCTTAGAGCCTTTTCCCAAACATATAGGTGTGTTTAAGAAAAGACTGACTATTTGTGTAAATACTCCAGTTTAATTGTTGTATAATTGTTATTGAATTGTTATGTATAATTATTTATTTGTTATGTATATACAATTTGCCACCGGGGGACACACCCCCCATTGCAAATAAATGAATGCATATGAATAATAATAAAAAGTGTGACGAAGTTGTTATGAATTGGAAAGAAATGTATTTGTTATTTAGTTGCCATGAAACTAAATTACGTGATCGAAATGGATTGCCTGGATGGAAAGAATGATATGGGCAGAAATGAATAGAATGTTGCCTGGATACTAGTATCTTCTTCTTCCTCTTCTTCTTTGTATGCCGTCTCCGCGTCGAAGATTGGCGAACATCATTGCGATCCCTTGCCTCGAGGTTGCCGTTCGAAACAGAGATGCTGAGTCAAGTTAAAACCATTCCCGCAAATTCTTGAGCCAGGAGATCCTCCTCCTCCCTGGTCTGCACCGTCCTTCAATCGTGCCTTCCATGATTAGCTGCTGGAGTCGCTACTTGTTATTTTTAATCACGTGGCCAAAATATTGTAGCTTCTGTCGCTTGATGTTGTAGAGGGCCTCCATCTCCCTGCCTATCCGACCCAGCACCTAGGTGTATCTCACCTTGTCGGGCCACGATATACGAAGCATGCGACGATACAGCCACATTTCAAATGCTTCCAACTTCGTCTCCAAGGTTTTGGTTAACGTCCACCCCTCTTGTCCATATATTAGTAAGGGAATTATGTAGCACTTGAGGGCAAGTAGTCTCGTTCTCAAACTAAGATCTCGGTGAGACAGCAGATTATTCATTTTGATAAAGACACCCCAGACTTGCTCATTGCGAGCTTTGATTTCATGGCTGTAGTCCAATTTGTCATTGAGGTAGCACCCTAGATATTTATACGAATGAACTTGTGGTATCAATTACTTCTTTGCTGACAACCATGCATTTTGTTTTGCGAATTTTCATCCTTTAGCCATAATCATTGCTAACTGCGTTCACGCGATTCAGCAATGCTTAGAGATCATCAATGCTTCTGGCGATCAGGACTGTGTCATCTGCATACCGGAAATTATTGATGACTGTGCCGTTAATGACAATGCCTTAATGAAACCCACCCAAGGCTTCCGACATGATTGCCTCCGAATATAAGTTGAAGAGCATTGGAGACAGCACACAGCCTTGTCGAACACCACGTCAAATTTTTACTTCATCGGACAACATATTATCCCCACGAATGCTCGCTCGTTGATTCCAGTAGAGATTGGCAATGATGCGTACGTCAGTATTGTCAATTCCAACTCGTTGAAGGAGTTCTAGCATTTTAGTGAGCTGTATTCGGTCGAATGCCTTCTCATAATCAATGAAGCACAAAAATACATCCTTGTTCATATCCTGGCAGCGCTGCACAAAGACTTGTATCGAGAACAAGGCATACCTGGTGCCAAATCCACCCCGGAATCCGAATTGTGTGTCCGACATAAATTATCCGCACATTCTGAAGATTCTTCCATGAATTATTTTCAGAAACAGCTTGAGGACGTGACTGATCAAGCTATTCGTTCGATGTTCTTCGCAGTGCCTTGAATTAGGCTTCTTTGGTAGTGGAATGAAAGTAGACTTGAGCCAGTCTTCAGTGATCAGGCCTGTCTGGTAGATCTTATTGAAGAGGGATGTGAGAACATGTGTTTTCATTGCCCAGAACCTTAAGTATCTCAGCAATAACATTGTCTGGTCCAGGAGCTTTGCCAGACTTCATCTCACATATAACCTTCATCACCTCCTCTCTTAGGATACTTGGACCAATATCCGTCTCTTCAATGCCGTTATCTGCAACTCGGTCATCTTCGAAGAGCTTGTGCACATACCGTTCCCATAGCTTGATCCTGTCGCATGTCATGGCAACCAAGTTATTTTCGTCGTCAATTAACACCCCGATGCTTCGGCTAGGCTGTCTCCCAATCAGTTCTTTGATCTTTTTGTTCAGGTGGAATGTGTCGTGTTTATCCTGAAGCTCTTCGATTTCGTGGCACTTGCTCACCAACCATTTCTCCTTGGCTTTTCGGATCTCAGTTCGAATCAACCCCTGTAGAGCATCGTATCTCTGTTGATCTTTTCCTTTGCATTCTCTTCTTTTATCCATTAGTTCAAGAACGTCCGTTGTCATCCTGGTTTTGTTTTGCTTCTTTCATCAACCTTCAGACGTTTCTGTTCCACTGAAGTAAGCACCGTCTTTACCAGATTCCATTGAACATTAACGTCAGCACAGTCCTCTATGTGACCAAGTCCTGAAATCAATTCTTGTTGGACAGACTCTCGAATAGCATCCTGCTTTAGCACAGTCACGTCAATTTTGGCTTTGACTGGTAATTTGAGCATCGAACGTAACCTGGCATTCAACTTACCAACCAGAGGATTATGGTCCGATGAGACGTCTGCTCATGGGTAGTTTTTAACTGTCGGAATACTATTCTTGAACCGTCTGTTCACCAAAATATAATCAATTTGATTACGGACAATATGTTGAGCATCATCCTTTGGTGACTTCCAGGTATAGGGCCTCAGAGGTGGTAATTTGAAGAAGGTGTTCATGACAACAAATTCCTCCTCTTGACAGAATTGTACTAATAGATCACCTCTTTCGTTTCGAAGTCCCAGGCCGAACGGTCCTACAAATCTATCTACTCTCCCTTGACCTATTTTAGCGTTGAAGTCTCCCATTATGATGTTGACCTCGCGAGCCTTAGTCAAATTCAAGATAGATTTTATTCCCTCGTTAAACGCTTCCACGACGTCATCATCTGCATCTGACGTAGGTGCATAATCCTCAATGATATTCACATCTACAGGCTTTGACTTAAGTTGGAGCATCATGATCCGGTCCGAAAATGGTATGAAATTTTTGATGGAACTCCCAACTGTTTTGGATACGACTACATCGACTCCATTACGATGGCGGTTATCGTCATTTCCAGAATAATATATGGTGTGATGGTCACTGTTGTATTGTCCTCTTTCTGGCCGATGCACTTCACTGACGCCGAGAATGCTTATTTCCATTCTCTCCATTTCACGCTTGACATTGTGGAACTTGCCTGCCTCATACATGCTTCGAACATTCCAAGTTGCAATCTTAATGGCTGACCCTGTGATTCTTAGCACCCTCTGACCACTTAAGGCCTGGCGGGGACTGAGGGCCGTTTTAATTGTCTCAACCATGATGATTGTACTAGGATACAATACGTGGTAGTTTTCCGTTGCTTTCCAAGCGCTGTAGCTTCGCCGTTTTTGGTGGTTACTCCACCTACACCTCTGCTGCATTCGGTGGTAGCTGTTTAACCCATCTATCGGCTAACACCCATCATCGTACTGGAACGCAGCTGCCCATCCCAGGGTAGTATACAGGAGTGGTTTACCGTTGCCTTCTCCCACGCAGTGATCCTTGGCGTTACACCTAAGTGATCATCCGCCTCAGATGATGTCCATACTGCTGCTGCCCAGTATAGGACCCGCAGCCGCCCCTAACATGGGAAACAGACGCTGCTTAATGGATTCGGGTGACATTTCCTTCACCCAGGGGACCATCATCCCACCTAAAGGGGCTCATCCGCCCAAAGCCGTTGGCACCCTTAGGGCGTCGAGTTATTTACAGCCGCCCGATATTCGGCGTTGAGACGCTGGCTGTACGGTCTACTCCATTACCGTAGTGGGATGTCCGGCCAGTGTCTAGAAACCTCCTAAAGAATGAAGCTTGTTGGAAGTCCATGCTAAATGAAAAGAATTTGGAGAAGGCTGTTTGTGCTGCACATGACAAGAAGTACACAGTATCAGCAATCCGATGTAGCAATACTTACTGTAACTTGTTGTCAGAATTCCAAATGACTAAACATTTAACACGCAGGATTATTGCTCAGCAGGTATATTTGTATAAAATTATCAATGGTATCTCGGACACGAGTGAAACTTTAGAGCAAATACATTTCTGTTAAGAAAGGAATGTCTCAGAATACGAGAACTCCTAACAGTTTGAAAATGTAATACAAATTTCCATCAAAATTTACTTATATTGAATATGTGCTGAACTTACAACAGGCTCTCAGCTGACAACAATTTGGATTTCGGAATGTCCTTGCTGAATTATAGAAGAAAATGACACTTATTTTAGCTGTCAAATGATTCACTGTTACAAGATATTGAATTTCGCTGCTATTAGTTTTAGGTTTCACTTGATTACCAATTACCAATAATGCCAACCTTAAAGCATAGTATTAGTACCTAAAAATATTAATCTAGTTGTACATTATGTGACCAAATGTAGAAAAGCATGTTCATTTATTGTTATTACGACTAGAACTTGTGTATATTACTTGTTAACCATCTTGTTTCAAATTTTAAATTATAATATTTAATATCAATTTTTAATTTTCAATTTTTATATTGTGTTCTAATGTATTTCCATGTATTATCTCGCTGTAAACTATTGTTTGCTACTGTAATTGGGGAACTGCACTGTTGTGGCAATAAATAAATAAATAAAAAGTAGGATATATGAAAATAGGCTGTAGAATTATTCACGGAACTACTTGTTTTATCATATGTTGAGTGCCTTTAAAAAGGATACGACAATGGGTGTGATTGGCTAGAGCCCAGGATGGTGTAAGTCAAATTGTGGACCTAAGGCCGCCATGTAGGGATTTTTAGCTAAATACTCAGCCCCATACTGAGGGGGTAGGTGTAATGGGTTTGACACCTAGGTAACCATAAATTTATATCAGTAAATTATTTATTCCCCTTTTCTGCTGGTGACCAGTTTGCTCAAATCATAAAATTTGTCTTATCTTGTGTCGTGGTTCGCACGTTTTGTGGGGGAAAAAGGTGTTATTTTCTGTGTGTGTGCATGTTGAATGAACCAGCATCCCCCCCCCCCCCCTTTGTTAAATCTGTATTATGTGCATCTTTGGTTTTTGGAGTCGCCATCCTCATTAGAATGCATGGTTTTGGATTTGTGAGGCAGGTTTTTTTGGATGGCCGAGAGGAAAGTAATATCGAGAAGTTAGTTTTTAGTGTGTGTAAAGTGGCTGGTAAGGTGAGTTATATTAGGGAGTTGTGAATCAGGTTGAGGGAAGCGTGTAATATTTTTTTTTTTTACAAGTGAACGGTCGACGGATAATTGCATCCTGTAAAGATAATTTCATTCAGTGTAATTTAGCCACTGATTTTTGAACACGGTTGATTTTTGAGCAGTTTCTGAGGCCGGATGCGGGTTTCAGTGCATGCTTTTGTTCGCCTGTAAAATTGCTTCCGTCAGTGGAATGTTTTGTGCCGAACTTGGGGTCTCGTGAAGAATAATAGGGGTGTAGCCGGAGAAAGTTTGCGCCAGATAGTGTTTGTGTAGTACTGGGTAATGTAAAGTAAATTATATCTTCTCTAATTTTACTCCAAGACTATATTAATGAATTCTATAGGTATATACCGTAATATATTATGGACTATTTTCAGCGTTTAAGCGTTGAACATCTGCAAAATGAGCTACGGACCAAAGGCGCTAGAACTACTGGGAGGAAGGAAGAATTATTACAGCGGTAATAACAAAATTCTAACACGCTTTATTATTCTCATAATGAATATGAGGCCAGCATGCTTTCTCCTCTATATATTAAAATTACTTCAGTATTGTAGGCCTTTATTGATAAATATATCTGCATAATGCTTAAATCATAAATAGAGATTTAAATATTCACTTGCTCCCCTTGCTTATAGACTTCGATTCATGTATTTTCTTAGGTTGATAGCTTACATGAAACTGTCGTGTTTTAAGCTGTACATAATCACAGAAAGTTGATACCGGTAATGTATATCTCGAGAATTCATTGCAACGTTTGGTGCTTATGTCATTTTGTCAATTTCTCAATAAGAATCGTTCCCGTACCCCTTGGAAACGACTTAGGGGTACAATTTTTAAAAAGTTTGTGAATCCCTGCTTTAGGGCCACGAATTGTTTCCATTCATCTGACTATGTCTCAAGAATGTAGAAGTCAGTTGCAACCACATTCTCCGTCAGGCAGATGGAAGTTGACGATTAATTCTGATTTCAAGAAACCAACCATAGTACGTTTGTTACTTAATGTTGCCACATTTATTCTTGAAGTATTTGTCCGACTATTGATTGATTTCTTTAAGAATGGGAGTCACAAATGTTACATACACTTCTTGGTGTATATTGACGATTTCTTCCCGTACTTCAATGGAGATGATTTCTGTAGATTCCGATATTGTATGCTTATCGAGGTAATCAGGCAATTTGCTTGTGTATGGCCTCCTCTTTTTTAGCCTATTTTCAATTTTGAAAAAATAGACTTATGAGATCACCTTTTGTGCGTGTGTGTGTGTGTGTGTGTGTGCGTGTGTGTGTGTGAGAGAGAGAGAGGAGTGTGTGTATGTGTGTGTCCCCCTAGTAGTGTGGTGAGGCCACTTCTACCCACAATCTCGTGTGTGCTGGAATACGTATGGCCATGTTGGAAAAAGGTTAGGTGGTGGGGGAGGACTAGGGTTGAGTGAGGAGTCGTTTTGACGGTATTTTGTTCGCTCTATTAGATGGTGAGGTTATTTTTTTAAAATGGGTGGAATTTGGAAACGCAATTTGAGGTAAACGTGCGTTTTTGACATTTTGGTAATATTTAATGAGCTTGTAAGGTTAGAACGATGTGTTATTTAGGAACGGGGTGACGTCCTCTTTGCTGAGAATGTGTGTTGGTATTTTAAAAATGTTTTTTGAAAATTGTTGATTTTGACATTGACGCTATTTTGGAAACGGTGAATTTTGGAAAAACGTTTGTTTGACGTTAAAGAAAGGTGGCTATGCCCTCTAGGCGGACAGTAAGTTTCAAGTGTGTAGGAGGGGAAAAAATGATAGCCTACTTTCTAGCGAACATTGGCGATAATTGGCGAACGGCTGGTCGGAATTTAACGAATGAGGTATTGTTGGCGTTGGGGTGACGTCCTCTTTGCTAATAATGTGTGTTGGTATTTAAAAATGAAAATTCTTGTTTTGGGATTTTTGATTATTTTTGAAACCGTGAATTTTGTGATAAAGTTTGTTAGACGTTAATGAAAGGTGTCTACGCCCCCTAGGTGGAAAGCAAGTTTCAAGTGTGTAGGCCAAAA
This sequence comes from Meconema thalassinum, assembly GCA_946902985.2. Lineage (NCBI taxonomy): Eukaryota > Metazoa > Arthropoda > Insecta > Orthoptera > Tettigoniidae > Meconema > Meconema thalassinum. The sequence continues at coordinate 213,021,187 of OX336398.1, forward strand.
TAAAATGAATTTTGAAAAATTGTGTCTATTTTTTAAACGGTGAACTTGACAAAAAAAAGTTTGTTTGTGATGAATGGTTGGTATTTACTCCCTCTACCCGCACCATAAATTTGAAATCGCTAGGTGAAAAACCTATGCACGTTTTGGGAGGGATTTTTAACCTATGTTTTTGTCATATTTGAGATATTTTTGGAAAACGGGAAAATGGGGTTTAGTCTAATTAAATAAATAATTAGGATTTTATTACAAAAAATCATGTTTATTGACCCATGAATTAAACGTGGAAGGAAACCCTAACACCTTTACAAAATATTTTGCACCTTCGACTTTAATTACTCGTTCAATGAGATAATCGTTGGCATATAATGTTTCTTGCACTTCTTCATGATAGAATCGTCCTTTGATGGGTTGACCGTCTTGATCTTCTAAAAGATACGTCACTGGTCGACCACTGTGGAGTGTACGATTTTGAAAACACTCTTCCATGTTTACTGATGCGAACAAAATCCCCAATTTTAAGACCATATCGCCTTGGGTCAACCCTTTTTATGGGGTTAAACAGTCTATTGAGTCTGGGTAGGTTTTTGGTGACGAGACGAGGTTTCATTCCAATGGTGGAATGAATGGTGTTGTTGTATCGTGACCCAAGTTGAGGTAACCAGTCTATCCATCGATAGGAACCACGTATTGTAAACTCTTTCCACATATAACTTTTAATGTTCGATTGAAGCGTTCATTTACGCTAGCTTTGAGATTGCTATAGGTGGCATAATGGTGAATATCCTTAGATTTTATAAAACTGGAGAAATCCTTGTTGAAGCATTCTTTGCCCTGGTCGGTTTGTAACAAGTGAGGTTGGCGTTTTGATTGTTTAATAATATGTTGAAAGGCCTTTGTGACTAAAACACCAGTTTTTTTTTGGTTCAACAAAAGCCATTTTGGAATAGACATCAATGACGGTCAACATACAGCGTACACCGTCGTTAACGTTAGAATAAATTATCATCTCAACCAAGTCTGCCTGCCAAAGTTCATCGATTCCTTTGGAAATGACACGACGGCGTTCATAAATGCGTCGGGTTGGTTTATGCAATTCATGAGCGATGCCCACTTTGATGGGGGATGGCTTATAAGATAATTTTAGCATATCGGTGTTGTTGTTCAATGTGGGCGATTTCTGCCTCGTGTCCAGTGTGACCAGCTTGTTTTGATGCATGAAGCAAGTATAAGCGCTCTACTGACAGATTGGGATTAATCCAAATGGTTATATCTATGTAGGGTTTTAATTTCTTAAACCTTACACCAGAGGCAGAGTGATGTTTTTGATTACCAAACATGTTTGCAATGATGGTTTTATATTTTTGGGATATATTGGCATTGAGCTGCTGAGAGGATTTATAGTTTCTTTTGTGAGCGTTGGTGTCTAATAAAATGGATTTATATTTAGCAAGGTCCTCTGACGTAAAATCTTGTAGAGAAGGGGTGCAAGAGAATAGCAGTTTTAACAGACCTGGTGTTAATTTATAATTGATATTTTTAATGACACCTTTCGTACGAGCAAATTTAATGGATGAATCCTCAATTTTAAAACTATCATTCTCATAGCGAACACACCATACGTGGTATCTGTCTTTCCAATAAATAGAAGAGTCAGATACGGTTCCAGTGTTGCCCCATAATGTTTGATTAAAATGTTTTTGAGTTGACATTTATTTTGAGGGGTTGCCGAGACTTGGGAAAATGGAGACGATGTGGAGGAAGACTGTGTTGCCGCTATGACGGATGATTTTTATTTTGTTTTTAGGAACTGCTGAAGGGGTGAGGATTTTTTTCTTTTAGGACTAAATACGGTTTCGCTTTCACTTTCACTTTGTTCATGTTCTTCTACTTCTTGTTGTCCTTCTTGATGTTCTTGTTCACTAACATTAGAGGAGGAGGGGGAGGATTTTTCCTGTCGTGTGGAATCTGTTTGAGTAAATTTTGAACTTGTTAACGGTTTGGTTTGAGAGATAGCAGCAGCAGTAGCAGCAGAAGCATTTGGTTTGAACCTCATGGGATCAACCGATGATGGGGCATGTTTTATCATGGGTAAAGGATTGACGTTTTTTAAACGTTGTAATTCACAAAATTTATGTCGAATAGTATTTCGTGCCTCAATAATACGCTGCATGATTTGAACATGTTTCTTGTACCCTATGGCGTTCGCTATGGTGAAGGTAAGGACACACTAACAGGAAATGTCAAACCCTGGGTCTTTTTAATCAGAAATAAAATGATCAAAACCCAAGCGATAACGTCCCTCACATCGTTCCCTCTGTTTTTTATGACCAAACAGGCATGGGGATAATGGTTCCAACACGAGGAACACAATTGCGTGAATGTTGTAAAGGACATATCTGGATTCACATGATTTTCAAAAATATTATAGAGATTTCTAGAGTCTTGGCGGAAGATAACGATGAGATTAGCATTGTCACGAATCAACTGTTTGGGAATTTTAGAATAGGTCTGAGCCAGATAAAAAACAATCCACTTGTTTATGGCGTCCCTTACTAATGTACTCTTGAATAATGGCCTGTCATTGAGTGGCAATATCATCAAAAATTATAATGGAATCTGGTTGAATGCGGTCTGGTTGAATGACATCTTGAGGTGAGGTAAATGTAAAATAGCCCATGGCTTCTTTATTTAACGAAGATATAATTTGTTCCAGATACACGTACAGAGGTTGGTTCAAGGATTTGGCAAAAATATAAATATTTTGAAATCGTAGGACATGAGGCGCGGTAATTATGTTCAGCAAACATTGGTCTTTCCACAACCCGAAGGCCCTACCATAATACATCGAACGGTAGATGGGAAGAGGGTGCCATGACGTTTAGGTTCGCACACGGACAGTGATAGCTCTGAAACCAAATCAGAGACGGGCAAAGCATGGGGTTGTTTCATCAATTCCATAGTGTCGATGACTGAGTTTTTTCATGTGTGTATAAGGTTTATATATAGGCAAGCGGTGAGTAGGATAGGTTAGTTAACGTCTATCACCATGGACGTGTTTGGGCGAGCTCGTGTAACCATGGCCACGGCCGCCTCTTTGTCAAAACAGTCTCGAGAGGTGGCTACAAAAAGCTATGTTGATCGCAAAGTGCAAAGTGTCTATCACATGGCCCCGAAACTAACCACTGAGGGCTATTCAGCCAATCATCATCGTATTATTGATGTGCAAGAGCCTCGAGACGAAAATGATGTCTGCACGAAACGTTATGTGACCTATCAAATGAAAAGGCTTTATAAATTTGTCTCATCTGTATTTTTAGTGTATCTGTGAAATCAAAAACTGGACAATGACAGAAACCATTCCCCACCACCACTGGTGAATGATGACCTTACCTATATGCTTGCTTCTGGTTTAAGTCATTATCGATTGCATTATGATGGCGTGATTCATATTAAATATGCCATGCCTGATGAGAAACATTTAAAATACAAATAAACGGTGATAGACTGTTGGTCCACAACCATCAAAGAATAAATGTTGGAGATGAATTATCCTTTCATCTTATGCTTACGTCTGAGGAAAAGGAAGCTGGGAAAACGGTGAATGATTTTTCACTTTATATAGAATTGGAATATACTGCTATGGAATAAGGTTCTCTACGTTAGTTGTTATCGAATGTTTAAGTAAAAGGTTCACCAAGTAGCACCATGGTGAAAAAAAAGATATGCAATGAACATGAAAAAAAAACAAATCTCAAAAAGAGAAAAAAGCCAGATCGGAAACCAACTCGATCTGTCTCACACCCAGTGTTAAAACTTAAAAAACAAAAAAAATCTAAAAGGACTGGCTATCGAAAAAGCTTTACAGGCGGTGCGATTGTCTACAGCTCCGAGATCGCACCATAATGCATCGATAAAAAGTAAAGAAAGAAAGAATGTGGGCGTGTCATTCCTGTTGCTAAGCGTGGGTTTTTTTCCGGCTTTATTTGCGGGGTTGGCAGCTTTAGGTTCGCTTTTGGGTGGTGCCACTGCTGTGGCAAGAACCATAAAAGCCGTCGAACAAGGTAAGCAACAACCCAAAGAAAGTGAACGACACAATAAAACGTTAGAAGCCATTGCTATGGGAGCTAGAAACGGCAATCCCTTAAAGCCAGACTTTTATCAACAAGGTAGTGGCCTATCGTCTAAGAAAAAAAATGTCCATCTTCGATAAGCGCTTAAGGCAAGTGCCTCGTCCTGCCATGACCCATCAACAATTGCAAAGCTATGTCAAACAACTAGAGATTTCTCATTTTCGAGGTGTATTTATGCGAAATGAATTACCCAAAGCACCGTGGAAAGAAGAACGAGCCACGATTAATTTAGATGATGATGCAGGCCCAGGAACCCATTTTTTAGCCTATGTGAAACAAGCTTCCACAGTATGGTACTTTGACAGTTATGGAAATTTACCACCCCCGATCGAGTTGCTACGTTATTTGGGAAACCGAGTAAAGATATTCTATAATGTGAATCGTCAACGAACCTTTGACAGTCAAGAGTGTGGACGTTTGTGTTTACATTTTTATATAAGAGTTCGCGTTAAGCCATCAGTCTCATCATTATGAATGTCAACGCCAAGACCTTTACCGTGTACAGCCGCGGGCCTGAAGTGTCCCTGAAATTTTCCCCCCATTGAATTGCATCCCGAACAATCCTATGTGCTAGGATTAATTTCTTCGGAAAGTTACAACCTAATTTACAAGATACAATTGGATATTAATGACAATTTTTTTATGATGATTATATGTTGAGACTACCCCCTGGAGGTTATACCATAGACGACGTGCACGAAGCCATTAGCGTGTCGATGATAAAACAATTTGGTGTCAAACCATTTGCGGATGGGACACACAAATTTGAACGTACAGCCAATACGATTACTCATCGCTATCGTATTTCCTCTACGTTTAACATTGACTTTGAAACACGAGTTCATTCTATTGGTCCTTTACTAGGATTTAAACCAAGAGTGTTGGCAGCTCACCAACCCCTTGATTCAGATTATCCAGTGAAATTCATCGAGGACCATCACATTTCTGTGACTTGCAATATTATTACAGACGTATTTACGAATCAACAACAAAGCCATTCCCTGAATGATGTTATTGTCACCTCCCCTTGTGGCTATATTATTCGTGAAAACCCTTCAGTGGTTCTATATCATCCTGTGTGTGTCAGCAATATTAGTAATATTACCTTACGCTTAGTGAATAGAAAGCAACAACTCATTGCTTCGGACGCCAACACCCCTGTGACCTACAAGTTTGTTTTAAAGACGCTATGAATTTTATCTATAAAGCAACAAAAACGTCCTCGAGGTCGGTTACTTGCCCGCCTTGTATGAAACGGTTGGCACGAGTAAACCGACAACGTTTATAACGCATTGGTTATACGTTACACCCCAATCATGAACAAGGAGCTGTTGCATGTGTTAAATCCCATACAAGTGGAAGATGGCGTCGTGCGTATTGATATGCATTCCTATCAACCTCAAGCAACAGGTCTGAATAACAATGACGAGATTCAATTCATCATTAACAATCAAGATATGTTTACTCTACCTCATGAAAGTGTCCTTCAAATTGAGGGTAAATTGATGAAAGCAGGTGGCAGCACACACACAACGTCTGCGTTGGCGAATCATGGTTTGACTTTTCTGTTTTCTGAAGTACGTTATGTGATAAATGATATTGTCATAGATATGACTCGAAATGTGGGCATGACTAGTCTTATGAAATTATATCCTTCCTGTAGCAAGGAGGAAAGTAAAACGCTTTCTAAGGCAGGATGGTGCCCCAACAGTAGCAATGACTGGCTAGTTCATAGCGATGGCACTTTTACAGACTTCCTACCCTTAAAATTACTCCTTGGCTTTGCCGATTATCACAAGCGTATAATTTAAAACGCAAGACGAAGTTTGTATCAGGTGAGAGACCGCAGTGATTATAATGCACTAAAAGGAGCCTCCGAACAAGTGATAGACTCAAAAATTCAACTGCTTCGATTACTATGGTAAGTGCCCCATGTGATGCTATCGGATCGTAAAAGCTAAGGATGTTAAATTTGGTGCAAAAAGATAAAGCCTTGCCTATCGCCTTTCGAAGTTGGAGACTACATGAGCACCCCTTGCTACCTACCACAGACACTCATAGTTGGAGTGTCAAATCGGCTCGCTCTACCGAGAGACCCCTCTATGTTTTTATTGGTTTTCAAACCAATAGAAATTACCAACAAAGCAAAGATGTCACCCTGTTTGATCACATTCACTTGAGAAATTAACGACTATTTTTAATTAATGTTTGCTTTCCCAATGAGGGATTGGAACTCAATTTTTCAAAAAATAAGTTTGGCCTTCTTTATGATATGTTTGCTAAATTTCAATCGTCTTATTATGAAAAACAGGATTGCCCTATGTTGTCACCACAAGGGTTTAAAGCGAAAGCACCACTGATTGTTTTCGACTGTACATATCTAGTGGAATCTATGAAAATCACAACCATTGATTTAAGGGTAGATTTTGAAACACAAGAAAATGTACCAGACCATACCAGTGCCTACTGTTTGATTATTCATGCCAGACAAGTGAAATATCATCCTTTGACCAATTATGTGAGCAGCATGTAAGCCATCTGTAGTCAGGTGAAAAAAAATCATCATTCATAGGATTGATAATAAGCTTCTGCATTCATTGCACATTATCTGTTGCGCTCTGGCACTGTGCAGGCATACAGCAACAACAAACGGCATGTGCCCCTCAATAAGCAGCAACAACAACAACAACAACAACATGACAGACAAACCATGGAATTTAAAATGTGAATTTAATCGTCTCAAAACTTTTGAAACATGGACAGTCCCCTTTATGGATTGTGGAGAATTGGCTGCGAGCGGATTTTATTACTTAAATCGTGGGGATGTGGTCAAGTGTATATTTTGCAATGTTGAAATTGGAAACTGGGAAATAGGGGATCGACCATTTAGTGATCATCAGCGATGGAGTCCATCCTGTCCTTACTTGAATCGCTATGATGTTGGCAATATTCCATGGAGTTTGAATTACCCTGTCATTGTACCAGACCCTGCAAAACTAGGAGATACCTGTGGACCTTATGCGCAAACTATTCATTTGAATGCAATTCCAAATTAAACAAACAAACTTTGTAATAAAATTGTAAGTGTTTTTTATGTTATGAATACAACTTGTAAAAAAATAATATTTAGCTCTTGTTCAATTTATTTGTTCCTTTTTTCCCTAGAGTCCTTTGACTTTTGCAATGTTAAACCATGAAATGGGTTAGTTGTTGATTAGACGTCAACGAGGTAACAAGAAAAAAAAATATATAAAAAAACATCATGCGTACACTCATCGTGGATTGTCAGGGATTTAAAATTGCAGACAACAAATTTATATTTAAGGAAGTATTTTTTATCGATTGTAGTACGTTTTGGGTGTGTAACCCAATCCATTTGGTGTTTAAACATCCCTATGCTTTCGATTTGCTTAGTGAAAAAGATAAAAAGCAGAGCCAATGGATTGAAAATCATTTGCAATTAGTATGGAAAAGGGGTGATATTTCTTACAAGTATCTTGACATAGTCATGAAAGCTCATTTGTCCTCAGCCAATGTGTTATTTGTTAAAGGGGCGAAAACGCCAGTGGCTCCAACCATTTTTACCCTTGCACTGTCAATGTATTGACCTTTTAGTTCTGGGTTGTCCGTCCCTGGATACGCTCATGGACACTTGTCCTTGTGACAATATTCAGAATAAAGCCTTAGTGCATGCTGGCAATTGTTTCATTGGCTCACCAACAGCGCATGTTGGGAGTTGTTAAATAATATTAAAACTGAAAATTTATCGTCCAATGATAGCAGTGAGAACTGTACACGTGAGGTGATAACATCAACGTTATAGACATGGATGCCGCTACAATCGACAAGGCTATTGGAAAGTTCTTTGTGTGCAAGAAAAAACTGATTAGCTTTACACATTATGAATTATTGGCACTACCTATATAATTTCTTTTTTATGCTGCTGCCAACGCTGTGAAAAAATGGGAAAAGGCGCCTAACGAGTGGACTACTGACCCTGTATTGAGTGAACTACAACCATGCAATCATTTTCCCCATCACACGCAATTAACCATGGCAAAAATACCTTCCATTCGTCAGTGTGCCACATGTCAATTGATGAAATTATATCATGGGCATAAAACTCACTGTAAAGACATTGTTTCATCATTCCATGGCTGTCATGCGGAAAACAACCTCCTACCATGCTCGTCGGCAGCCACCGACAAACAACAACAACAGCAAGAACAAGAATAAGAACAAGAAGAACAACAAAAAAGTGTTTTTCACCGATTGAAACCTCTATGTCCCAGGTGTATTGGCCCTGGAATTATTGATAACATCATTAAAAACTTACCATTCGAAGCTCACTTACCTGCTTACAGCTTTTGTGGACCAGGTACTCGTCTTGAAGATCGTTTGAGGAGAGGGAATATGGGGATAAATGCTTTGGACCATGCATGTTGTAATCATGATATAGCCTATCAAAACAGTGATCCCACACTAAGACACATTGCCGACCAAATCTTGTTAAGGATTGCCAAGCAACGATTAACAGCTTCAGATGCCACTCTATCGGACTATGCGTCATGCCTGTGTGGGTTTGAAGGACATGTAAATAATCATCCACACAAAGCCTTTTCACCACGTGTTTACAAATTCCTTTGGCTCACATAGATTCACATTCATTCATCTGTCGAAAACTATACATTTTCGGAGCGAGCCCAACAAATTCAGTCATCATGGTGTCTGAACACTCATCTTTCATTAAACCAATTTCTTTTTTGATCAGACGGGGGATATCGAACACGTTCTTCTCGCAAAACGAGGACGTGTCAAACCATTTTGGGTTTTCATTCACAACGACATACGGATCACAGTCACGGATATGGTAAATAAAACTATCTGTGTCTGTATATAACAATGAAATGGTACCAAATTGCCGCATTGCAAAACCATAATGAAATGTATACATATGCAATTTTGAAAAATCTAAAATGACTTGGCCTAAATAGATAGGTTTATTGATGACCACTTTAGTTTCTCAAAGTTCAATAGTAACTAAATCATCATCAATAACGTTCAAAGATTTAAAATTTGGTTTTGAAATTATTTTTGAGTGCCCCATTGTCCATGCCATGTGTTCACCAATTTTATGTCCCTATACTGCCGCACATTTTCAAGACTCTTGCCATAAATACGATTATTCATCAGTTTAAAAATATATATTTCAAATGGCTGATAGGCACTTTGTCTGTGACCGGTATTTAAATCCATGTAAGGTTTCAACCACGGTTTCTGACAAAAAGAAATACCTCTATGGATTTTTTTCAGGGTTAAGCCCTGAACTAAACATTCTACCAGCATATCAATGTGCAATACATAGTGATTTTTGTCATATAAGGTGCCAATCAATTTTTTTATGATTACCCTTACTCTCGGGCGGCACCATTTTCGCTATACAAAAGGGGAAATCACAATGTCGCTGTCTGAGATCGGGGGGATAAGCTAAGTCAACGTCAAGGACATATCCCACGTCCTGTTGCTTGCTGGCGCTATGCACATTAAGATATTTAATTTCATCCTCAGACAGCCAGACAAAGTTTTTGTACGGCAGCGGTCTGCTCATAGCGAAACCGTTTAAATTATTTACATCGAAATACATCAAGTAAGATTCTGGTTCTTCAGGACAATAATCAGGCATGTAATGATTATTTGCCTTGGCATGCCACTGATTAAGCGTTACGAACCCTCCACGAATCCCTTTTTCCATCATCAGTACCATATCGGGGTCTGTCAGTAAATCAAGCTCAATTTGGGTAAATTTGAGGGCAGCGTCCCAACTTAACCCTGGACTGGTATAGTAGTGGGCGGGATCTAGCCCGCATATCAAATGACATAGCACGAAACGTCTCAAACACGTCAGACAACAACAACACGTCTAATTTTAAGTAGTGCATAGCATATTGACCCATGTTTTCTATGGCAAAAGCACGCCAAACATGCTGTGCGTGGGCATACTCTTCTTCACTGATGGTGCTTTGAGTTAACTGAGAAAAAAAATATCTAGGGGGCAAAGTCGTTTCTTTAAGCACCTCGTAACTTGCTACATGGTCGTAAGGAAAATGACCTTTACGAGCACATAATTTAAATTGTTTTGTATCCGTAATGTGGGATTGGGTATGTTTCAATTCATTCTCGCTTAAGCCTTTGACAAGGCTATCCAGCGAACTAGACATAAACTTGAATCAGTCGAGAAAACGAATGCTCATTGTTCCTTTTTTCCATGAAAGTGAGGTAAAGCTCTCATGGTTCTTAGCTACAATGTTGAATTTGCTCTTATCTATATGAGCAAATTCTTTAACAATGAAGTGCAGATCGTAGCGTGAGAAATTGTGTAAGAAGACGGGGAGAAAGCGAGGTTTAGAATACTTCAAATTGCATTCTCTATGAGCGGCACCTCTGAAATTCTCCGTCATAAGACAGTGATCTTTTACTTTTGTTTCTCCGCCTAGAATAAGCTTTTCACATATGTGGCAGGTGGTGGCTTGATCATATTCTTTTTGCTGTACGTCATTCATCTGAATTGGTACAGGGTTATCCAAAAAAAAAATCTACTTTGCCCGCTAAAGCCGCCATTTGATCAACAAACCACCGCGCACAATCCGAACCTTGGTGACTTGCATATTCACATTGGGATTTATCGTAGTGACATACAACATAATAGCCGACGACAAAAGGTTCATGTTTCTGCACTGGATAGGTCGAGCTTGTATGGGGGTTTGGTTCACATCCCTGAAGGGGAACAGTCAGAGCCTCAAAATCAGCATAAACAGTAAATGGTACCATGTATTGTTTATTAGTGGCCTTAAATTTTAAGACTGTGTCATTCCCTTCGGGCAAGACTAGCTTTACTGCCGTCTGCCCTTCACAGTCTTCAGTATGTCGTTTCAAAAGTTCATCAGTTGTAAAATACTGAAGGCATCGCTCGCAAATGTGTTTTGCATGCTCGTCCTTGGACACTTGGCTGCTTACCAATCTACTCAAATTCTTTACCCAACAATAATGGTTTTTATCCCAATGAGACAAAAGTAATAAGTGAATGTGATATTGTTTTGTCTCTTTGGTGGCATACAAGGGACCCACAATATTGGATCCATCGACACCATACACCATGAAAGAGAAATTTGGATTATCTTTCTCAAATAAATATATTTTATCTGGAGACATGGGAAATGAAACACGTTCCAGATTCAGAGTTTTTTTAGTGGTTAAACATAGCTTTGTACTTCCCTGGTCTATATGCATGACTGTCTTCACAGGGTTGCAGGCAACTAGCCACACTCCATAAAAAGCAGTAATCATCTGTGTTCCATAAATTGATGAGTGCCTTTCTCGAAGCGATAAAGCTCGGTGTGGGAAAATAGCTACTTCCTGCTTTCAATGGATTGTATTTACAAATATTAATTTGTAAATATGCAATGCTATTTAGAGCCAGGCCACTGGGTCCGTCTTGTAACTTATCAAATTTACTGACAAGTCCATCAATAGCATTTATCTGATACCATGTTCCTAAATTATTGGCCATCAGTACTTTCTCCATTTTTGTACAAAGATTAAAGCTATGTTTTTCTTCAACATTATTTTTAATGAGAATAAACTCGTATAGTAATTCGAAATTTACTTTTAAGGCGTGGTGCTTTGTTAAACGTTGCCTGCTTTAATCCAGAAATGTAGATAAACACGATTCTACAAATTCTTTAGGGGATAGACAGTTTTTCACATTATGAATTCGACCTGAACATATTTTACTTTTATAACATTTGGCTAACGGTTGCCATTCTAAGTCTTGATACATGGGCGTGGACATAATAAAAAATCAACAGTAAATGGAAATGTTAACTCACCTCATTAATATGATAATCCGAATAACCAGCAAATACAGATGTCTTCAGTCACTGGCACACACTCTCACTCACTCACACACACACGAACACAAGTCGTAGCAACTGTTGTTTCTCCAAGTGGCTGGGGCTCCAGCAAACAACCAATTAGTTGCAAATGTTGGATAATGCTTCTTTTTTTTAAAGTTATATTTATACATATTCAGTAAACATATGCATTAATTCAGTTATAGCACATCATAACAAAACAGTCAAAAGAGGTTTAGGCTATGCATTAGGATTATTTTGTTTGTCGTGTGGCCTCCTAAGAGGCCGAGTGCAGGTCTTTCTAGTCGACGCCCGTGAGTGACCTGCGTGCCGGAATAAGATATGGAATGGATAAAGATCAATGAAACTGGGCTAGAATGTGAAAGGAAGCAACCGTGGCTTGTCAAAAGGTACCGTCCCAGCATTTGCCTGGCGTTGAAAATGAAAAACCATGGAAAACCATTTCAAGAACGGGCGAGGGTGGTGGTCGAACCCACACGTATACCGACTTAGCAGAGAGCTTGGCCCCATGACCTAACGCTGTGATTTAGCCAACATAGCCTCTGCTGTCGGTAATAGGATTATTCATATGCACAGACATAATAAGACACACACTCGGAAAAAAATAGTAAGCTAATTTTGCACAAACAAAACAAAAAAAGCATATCTTTATAACATACCTTTTCAATATCAAAGTTGTAGCTTAGTGGGCTACGCTGCAACCCCCAATCGTTTGGTTGGCATGCACACAGTTTAATTCTGCAACAAAAAATAAATATATTCCATTAGTTCATATATTAGCTTTAAATAAAATAGCATTCATTCATTCATTCATTCATTCATTTTAGCGTAAAGTCATACACAAAAATGGACATACCTTTTACAAATTATTCATATTTATTTTTGTCCTTTATATACAGCAAATTAGTTGTTGTTGTTCTAAATGTTGTTTTATCTGCAACAAAAAATCCATACATACCATTAAGTTATTAAATCAACTTTCAAAATAATCCATCAAATAACAATAATTTATTCCATAACATTATTATAACAAATATCCATACCTTGTCTTTTTAGTTGATGTATAAATATATCGATGGTTTTATTATTAAATTAAATTAATTAATTAATTAATCTAACGGCTCAGCACAAGCGTCTGTACCAAAAAATAACTTGCAAAGTAATGATCATGATACACTGTTTTGGTACATATATAACGTGTCTAAAAATTTGTCAACACGTTAATTCTCGCCCTGTATTAAAACACTCATTGCAAGTAATGACTGACTGAGTCAGAAGAGTCTCGACATTAGCAGTTCACATAACTCTATGCCAACATGACTTCGGCACTGCACAGCCTATGAGAAGTTCAACATAAGAATTTTCAAAACAATGCTCTGAGAGCGTACTAACCTTGGAGCAAAGTATAACAATCCAACGTCACTTCAAATCTCATTTTTTTCACACTTTCCTCATCTATCTGGAAAACATAATGGAAACACATAAAACCATAAAAAAAATGGAAAGGAGGTGACCGTGACCTTACAGTAGCAACCATCCCAGCATTTGCCCAAAGACAAAGTGGAAAACTACTGAAAGCCACTTCTAGTAGGCTGAGGTGGAAATCGAACCCCCCTCTACTCAATTGACCACTCGAGGCTGAGTAGATCCCCCCGTTCCAGTCCTCACACCACTTTTCAAATTTCATGGCACGGCCGGGAATCAAATCCAGGACCTCCGGGGGCGGCAGCTAACCATGCAGACCACTACGCGATTAAAAACCTAGGATAAAAAATCCCCCCAAAACGTGCATAGGTTTTTCACCTAGCGACTTGAAATTTGTGGTGCGGGTAGAGGGAGTGAATAGCAACCATTCATCACAAACAAACTTTTTTCGTCAAGTGCGCCGTTTCCAAAATAGTCAACATTTTTCAAAATTCCTTTTCTTTTGGCATACACACTTGAAACTTGCTGTTCACCTAGATGGCATAGGCACCCTTCATTAACGTCAAACAAACTTTTTCACAAAATTCACCGTTTCCAAAATAATCCAAAATCCAAAATCAAGAATTTTTAAAAATACCAACACACATTCTTAGCCTAGAGCATGTCATCCCAACGCCAACAATACCTCACTCGTTAAAATCCGACCATCCATTCGCCAATTTTCGCCAATGTTCGCGAGAAAGTGGGCTATCATTTTCCCCCTCCTACACCCTTAAAACTTGCTGCCCACCTAGAGGACATACCCACCTTTCATTAACGTCAAACAATTTTTTTCAGAACATTCACCGTTTCCAAAATGGTGCCAATCCAAAAAACAAACATTCTTAGCAAAGAGGACGTCCTCCCAACACCAACAATACCTCTTTCGGGAGATATCGCCAAAGTTTATATGAAAGTAGAACCGGTATCATCCCACTACTCGTGAGGTAGGGTCTTCAAGGAGATGCTTGCTGACGACAGCGGCGCAGTCTGCTGGAGTGGTATGTAAATCCCCTTGAGCTCGATAAGTCCATATAAACTAAACCCATTTATTTAGATCACTGGTATTTACATATCGCAAACGCTTATTATATGTGGAATACAACGCACCCAAGAACGAACTTCTGCGGGAGTCCAGTTTCGAAATACGAGCCTTTCACATAATTGATTGTTGCGTTGTTTGTGTTGGAGATCAAATTTTAAAACTTCACATATACCCAGAAAACATATCTGACTAACACATATCCAAAGTTGGGTGCTGTAGCACAACTGATTTAAGAGTTGTGAATCTCTAAAGTCGACACTTTGCTCGAACCCCGCAAAAGGTACTTTTTACGTTATACCTGCCATAAGGGATATTAAAATAAGTTACTAAAAACTACCTTTATCATCAATCAACGCAGAAATAAACAAAAAAAGGTGATGTCACTTGTTTTTCTGTAGGCCTTTCAGTTGTGTTGCTATTTATCTCCAAACTCGGGTGCACATAATTTCTGCGCCGACAGTAGGCCTACACTTCAAAAACCCAATCTGTTGCAAAATGAAAACATGAAAAGTCTTGGTAAAACAGCGTTGAATTGAAGAGATCTTAAAAGATGGAATTAAACTAAGAAACAATAACACAAAAACAAAACTGAAAAAGATTTAAAACTATAACACTTACGTGGATGTGAAAATAGAAATGCTGAATAAGTTAGGTTATAAAATAATGATGGTTGGTATGTATTTGCCAGGTAGAGAAATCTGTTTAGAGAAAAAAACAATATAAATTGCCTTGTATATTGAAATTAATGTGTAAGAATATTGAAGCATGTGATCAAAATCTTATTTTGCTTACATTGTGGAGAGAACGTTGGGAATAGGTGTGACGAAATTGTTATGAATTGGTACGAAATGTATTGGTTATATAGTTGCCAAGAAACTAAATAACGTGATCGAAATGGATTGCCTATTTGAAAAGGATTATATGGACAGATATGAATAGAATGTTGCCTGGATACTAGTATCTAGAGATCTCCTGTGGAGAGCAAGTTAAGAATGAAGCTTGTCGGAAGTCCCGTTACAATGGTGGCGTTGCATGCTAAATGAAAAGAATTTGGAGAAGGCTGTTTGTGCTGAAGGAATATGAGTATATTACAAGAAGTACACAGGATCAGCCATCCGATGTAGAATTCCTTACTCGATTGTTGTCAGAATTCCAAATGACTAATCATTCAACACGCACGATTATTGCTCATCAGATGTATTTGTATAAAATTATCAATGGTATCTCAGACACGAGTGAAACTTTAGGGCAAATAAATTTCAACGTAAGATAGAAATGTCTCAGAAAACGATAACTCCCAATAGTTAATAAATGTAATACAAATTTCCATAAAAATTCACCTATATTGAATATGTGCTGTACTGACAACAGGCTCTCAGCTGACAACAATTTGGATTTTGGAATGTCCTTGCTAATTTATCGAAGAAAATTACATCTAGTTTTAGCTGTCAAATGATTCACTCTTACAAAAATATTAACTTTGGTTGTAATTATTTTTAGGTTTCACTTTATTACTAATTTAATACTGATCATTAATGCCAACCTAACATCATTCATTGCTATTGTTATAGTACCTAAAAAATGAATCTAGTTTTAAATTATGTGACCAACTGTTAAAATGCATGCTTCATTTACTGTTATTACGACTAGAACTTGTGTATATTACTTGTTAACAATATTTTTTTAAATTTAATTTATAATTTTCAATCTTTATATTGTGTTCTAATGTATTTTTATTTTGTATTTTAATGTATTTTAATGCATTATCTGGGTGTAAACAATTGCTTGCTACTTTAATTGGGGCACTGCACTGTTGTGGCAATAAATAAATAAGTAGTATATATGAAAATAGGCTGTATAGTTATTCACGGAACTACTTGTCTTATCATATGTTTAGTGCATTTAAAATGGATACGACAATGGGTGTGATAGGCTAGAGCTCAGAATTAGGTAAGTCAAATGGTGGACCTAAGGCCGCCATGTAGGGGTTTTTTGCTAAATCCCATACTGAGGGGGTAAGCATAATGGGATTGACACCTAGACCTAGGTAACTGTTAATAGAAATCAGTAAATTATTTTTCCCACTTTTCTGTTGGTGACCAGTTTGTTCAAGTCATAAAATGTGTCTTATCTTGTGTCATGGCTCGCGCGTTTTGTGAAAAAGAATGTGTTACTTTCTGTGTATGTGCATGTTGAATGGACCAGAAATTCCCCCCCCCCCCCCCCACTTTGTTTAATCTGTGAGCATCTTTGGTTTTTGGATTCGCCATCCACATTAGAATGCATGGTATTGGCTTTGCGTGGCAGTTTTTTGAGGATGGCCGAGAGTAAAGTAATATCGAGAAGTTCGTTTTTTGTGGGTGTCAAGTGTCTGATTAGGTGAGCTATAT
Source organism: Meconema thalassinum (assembly GCA_946902985.2). Classification (NCBI taxonomy): domain Eukaryota; kingdom Metazoa; phylum Arthropoda; class Insecta; order Orthoptera; family Tettigoniidae; genus Meconema; species Meconema thalassinum. The sequence continues at coordinate 213,038,147 of OX336398.1, forward strand.
TAGGGAGTTGTGAATCTGGTTGAGGGAAGCGTATGATATTATTTCATTTTACAAGTAAACGGTCGGAGTATAATTGCATCCTGTAAAGATAGTTTCATTCACGGTAATTTAGCCACTGATTTTTGAACAGGGTTGATTTTTGAGCTTTGGGTGAGGTCAGATGCGAGTTTGAGTGCATGTTTTTGTTCCCTTGTCAAATTTCTTCCGTCAGCGGAGTAATCTGTGCTGAAGTTGGGGTCTCGTGAAGAATAATTGTGTATCGCCCAAGGTAAGATAAGGTTTGTTTCAGTATTGCAACATTCATTGATAACCGGCTAATTCAAGATCAAGCTGGATTTAGACCAGGCAAATCATGTTCCAGCCAAATTCTGAACCTGACACAGCATATCGAGGATGGCTATGAGTATAAACTTATCACTAGTGTCGCCTTTATAGATCTCAGTGCTGCATATGATACAGTGAACCATAAGAAGCTCATAGCCAAGCTGTACAACATCACTAAGGACATGAATCTAACAAATGTCATACGTGGGATGCTCCAGAACAGAAGGTTCTATGTTACACTTCAAGGGAATAAAATTCGATGGAGGAACCAGAAAAACGGGTTACCTCAAGGCAGTGTGTTATCCCCATTACTATTCAACATTTATACAAATGACCAGCCAGAATATTTAGAGGCCAGGCGATGTATTTATGCGGATGACACCGCTATTGCTGTACAGGGTAGGAGCTTTGAGGAGGTGGAGGGAAAACTGTCCAATGCACTTGAGAGATTTGACAATTATTACACCCAAAATCACCTGAAACCTAACCCTGGAAAGACACAAGTATGCGCATTTCATCTTCGCAACAAAGAGGCCCGGAGAAATTTGAATGTTGTCTGGAAAGGAGTGACACTCGAAAGCTGTGAAACGCCTCGATATTTGGGAATCAAGCTTGATCGTACCGTCAGCTTCAGGAAACATTGTAGAGAATTGAAGTGCAAGATCAGCTCAAGAAATAGCACAATGTGGAAGTTGATAGGTTCAACATGGGGAGCGAACCCTCAGGTTCTACGTTCAACAGCATTGGGACTTTGCTTCGCAGCAGGAGAGTACGGATCATCAGTGTGGGGAGCATCTGCCCAAACCAATCAAGTGGACATAGCTCTTAACGAGTCCACACGTATTGTCACTGGATGTCTGAGACCTGCTCAAGTGCAGAAGATCTACCCTCTCGCTTGGCATTGCACCTCCAGTTATTCGACGCAGGGTGGCAGCAGAGAAAGAGAGACAAAAGCTTGAAACAGATCCCAGACATTCTATGTTCAACCACAAGGTGACCACTCCTCGCCTAAGATCCAGGAAGGGTTTTATTAAGAGAACAGTACCCCTCCATACCAAGTCAGACGTCCGGCGTGTGTCACTCTGGAAACAAATAGTACCAGAGGGGTTTACCCCTAAAGAAGAACTGAGCAGTGGTAGTCATTTGCCTTATACCACCTGGAGGTCCTTAAACCGGATGAGAGCAGGAGTGCCTAAGTGTCGTAGCAACCTTGTGAAGTGGGGTTATGCAGAAGATCCACGATGTGCCTGTGGAGAAATCCAGACTCCACAACACCTGCTCACGTGCAAAGATCGTAATGAAACCTGCAGCTAGGAAGACCTTATGTTGGCCACAGACCAAGGGATAAGAGCTGCAGAGTTCTGGAAAGGAAGAATTTAGTGTCTCCCGGACACGGAAAATAAAATATAAATAGTATTGTGGACATGACGAGATGTCATGATTGTCACCTAAGTTTTTCAGAGTTTTCCGGCGAGGTACGGGGTTCGAGTCTCGGCCGATGTTAGACCCGTCATTGGTTTATTTTTATTTTTTCAGTGGTATTTAATTTCGGGCGTACACAAAGATGCAGACAGTTTGAACGAGAAGAAGAAAGAGATCCCCCTTGCCTTACTAAGCTGACCATTTGCGTGATTTCTGTGGCTAGGGGAGCATTATCTTTACGTTGAAAAGTTTTGTAAGGCTAGTTATTGTTTTCAAGCTATGTCCTTTATGTTTCAAAGTTGGGTAGTTGACAACCGCGCGCCTCTAAGTTTGCAATGTGCAGCGGGGAGGTTTATGATCCTCTAGCTTTCGCCGCCATCAACTCCCCTATCTCGGTTCTGGCGAGGTAATGAGCGGCCATGTTCCCAATCAGTGAATGCAATGTAATATTCTTGCCCGCTGCTTCCTTGTTTATCAGTTTTGTGAGCGTTTGATTGTGTTTTGTCATTTTTGGATTCATGTCGCGAGCGCCAGTGCGGTTGGGATGAGTGGTCGCAAGCTTTGCGGATCTGGACCCCATCCTCCGTTGCCAAGCGATTCAAGTATTAGCATACTTTCAAATTTAGCAAAAAATGAAAGTAGACTTATGAGATCACCACAGGGCCAAAAATTGTGTGTCTGTTTGTGTGTGTGTGAGTATGTGTTAGTGTATGTACCCTGAATGTCTGCCCCCCCGTATCAATTCGAACACGGTGAAACCGTATAGAACGAAATTTTGTACAGAGCTAGCACCAGCAAAGGGCATCTCAGTGTCATGTTTTATATAGCCGCCGTCTTGACGGAAACGAAATGGCGGCCACCCAAATGTTCAAAGCTTAAATCAAATTACGACTAACCTAATCACCCGATCTCTACCAAATTTTGCAACATCATACCTTTATGTATGAAGGATTTTTTTTTAACAAACTACAATAATTTGTGCATGGCGGCCATGTATGTGTGCAAATCGCTTCCCCCTATCAATTCAAGAACGTTGAAACCGAATTGAACGAAATTTGGTACAGAGGTAGCACTAGCAATGGGCACCTCAGTGTCATGTTTTATATTGCCGCCATCTTCACGCAAACGTAATGGCGGCCACACAGATGTTAAAAGCTTAAATCAAAATACGACCAACCTAATAATCTGATCTCTACCACATTTTGCAACATAATACCTTTATGTATGCAGGATCTTTTGACCAAATTACAATGTCATCAGCCCAATAATTTGTGGATGGTGGCCATGTATGTGTGCAAATCGATTCACCATATCAATTCAAACAGGGTGAAACCGAATTGAACGAAATTTGGTACAGAGGTAGCACTAGCAAAAGGCAAATCAGTGTCATGTTTTATATCGTCGCCATCTTGACGGAAACGTAATGGCGGTCACCCGAATGTTAAAAGCTTAAATCAAATTACGACCAAACTTATCATCAGATCTCTACCAAATTTCGCAACAACATACCTTTATGTGTGCAGTGTTTATTGGGCACTATAAGGTCATCAGTCCAATAGTTTGCATATGGCGGCCATGTATGTGTGCAAATCGATTCCCCATATCATTTCAAACACGGTAAAACCGAATTGAACGACATTTGGTACAGAGGTAGCACTAGCAAAGGGCACCTCAGTGTCATGTTTTATATCGCCGCCATTTTGACGGAAACGGAACGGTGGTCACCCAAATGTTAAAAGATTAAATCAAATTACGACCAAACTAATCATTTCATTTACCAAATTTTGCAACAACATACCTTTATGTGAGAAGTGTTTTTGAGCAAGTTATATGATCATCAGTCCAATAGTTTGCATATGGCGGCGAAGTATGTGTTTAAATCGATTCCCCATATCATTTCAAACACGGTAAAACCGAATTGAACAACATTTGGCACAGAGGTAGCACTAGCAAAGGGCACCTCAGTGTCATGTTTTATATAGCCGCCATCTTGACGGAAACGTAATGGCGGTCACCCGAATAATAAAAGCTTAAATCAAATTACGACCAAACTAATCATCAGATCTCTACCAAATTTCGCAACAACATACCTTTATGTGTGCAGTGTTTATTGGGCACTATAAGGTCATCAGTCCAATAGTTTGCATATGGCGGCCATGTATGTGTGCAAATCGATTCCCCATATCATTTCAAACACGGTAAAACCGAATTGAACGATATTTGGAACATAGGTAGCACTAGCAAAGGGCACCTCAGTGTCATGTTTTATATCGCCGCCATTTTGACGGAAACGGAACGGTGGTCACCCAAATGTTAAAAGATTAAATCAAATTACGACCAAACTAATCATTTGATTTACCAAATTTTGCAACAACATACCTTTATGTGAGAGGTGTTTTTGAGCAAGCTATAAGGTCATCAGTCCAATAGTTTGCATATGGCGGCCAAGTATGTGTGTAAATCGATTCCCCATATCCTTTCAAACACGGTAAAACCGAATTGAACAACTTTTGGCACAGAGGTAGCACTAGCAAAGGGCACCTCAGTGTCATGTTTTATATCGCCGCCATTTTGACGGAAACGGAATGGTGGCCACCCAAATGTTAAAAGCTTAAATCAAATTACGACCAACCTAATACTATGATCTCTACCACATTTTGCAACATTATACCCTTATGTATGTCGGATCTATTGAACAAATTACAAGGTCATCAGCCCAATAATTTGTGGATGGCGGCCATGTATGTGTGCAAATCGAATCACCATATCAATCCAAACACGGTGAAACCGAATTGAATGAAAATTTGCACAGAGGTAGCACTTACAAAGGGCACATCATATTCATGTTTAATATCCGTATAACACGTTGTAATTCAACAAGCTACTACAACCTATATCCAATTATACTCCTTGAAAAGGACAAAAAGTTAAAACTTTACCCATGCTTTTAGGAGAACGTAGGCTAATGTTCTTTACTGAACATTTTGTTTTTGTTTTTGAATGTCACGAGATTCTTTGTGAAGTGTCAAACCAATTACATTGCGCCTACTTTACGGGTATGTCGAGCTGCAAATGCGCAAGGTATATCCACCTGGGGGTGTGTTTTACTATGTAACCAACCCCAAATCTTGTCTGATAATGCGAACAGATTAGATGACAACCAGATAAGATGTTGCTTATGAATCATTTCACTAAAATTATATTGAAGAGTTTTTGTTTTTCTTCGTAATGGGTCGTTTTTGTGTATTTTATTTTTATCTGGTTGTCCTTATCACTTTAGTATGATTTTCTGAAAGGTATCCATTGCCCAGGGCCTATGTTTCGAGGTTACCTAGTTGAGCTCAAACAAGTCAAGTGAGAATGTTTTTATTGTTATTATTATTAGGCCTATTATCAATCATGTAAAAGAGTTAATTAAATGTAGTACTTGAAATTCAATATTCCCGAGCTCATGTGAAGTGGAAGATGGTATATGGTTATTCCTGTGACGAATAGATTGTTTTAAAATCTTGCCTCATCTTGTGAGATCTGTGGATTTAGGCACAGCTGATGGACCTTACAGACTCTCTTAAGGACTTGTAGTTTTAGAACAGCTGTCTGCCCTGTTAAGTTATTTTTTTAAATCTCGTGGAGTGTTTATATAGGCTTCCTTTATATTTTGTTATTAACGTGTTTTTATTATTATTATTAATAATAATTTAATTTTTGTTCGTTTTTTCCGTTTATCATAATTATTATTATCGTTATTATTAGCAGTTTCTTGGGTTTAATGTTCTTGTGCTTATATTAGCTATGTGTGTAATTAGGAGTTGTTTTTTAAATTTGTGATAATGTTAATTTTTAGTAAATGTCTGTGTGTGCTTACTCACAGATTAGTAACTCATGTATTTGCCCCTAGGCATATCAGTAGATTAACATTTTAAGATCCGTACATGACCCTGACAATGCACTCTCTCAGCCTGGGAATTAGGAGTGAAAAGGGCACATAAGGCATCACCATATAATCCTTTTAGATTGGAAATACAGGAGGCACACACAGTACCTAGTGGGTTTTGTTTCACCCAGGGCTATAGTTTATTTCCTAGTGTGGTGGAGTTCGCCCGCTAACTCCAGTAAAGCAAGGTAGGATTCCTTTGCAGTCCACGTGAATATTGCTCAATGAAGCCCCCCCCCTCCCTTTTGTTTTATTTATATGGTTGTCCAGACGCGGGAATAAGACAGGAAAATACCCATGTATACCCGATATAAATAAAATGGCGCCCAATCGTGCTGGCTTCAATTAACTAATCTACTGGGTGCTCTAATTTATTTCATTACCAAATTACCGCGCTAATTACACTAGCAATGGCCAGTGATACTCTAAGAGAGGTTTGATGCCAGGGGAACAAAAGAAAGGCAGCTAGGAACGTTTAGCAGAACGTCTGTGTTTTCTTCAGTGTGAATGGAGAGTATCTTTCCGCTTGTCTCTCCCTTATTTGATTTTCTTCATCTTCCACTTTTCCAATTTTCTAGCTTGACAGCGTGTCTCATACACGGTGCTGGAAATGGATACCTAATATAGTTTCTGGTGCAATGTGCAGCCATTGATGAAGGCTACTTATTTACATTACATTAAATATTGCAACATAAGTTGCTTCTGTCTGTTCGTGTCAGAAGTGATTGCATGTTTATATGAGCATGGTAAGCTGGGGAAGCATTGGCGAACCCCATAGTCTACTGTTTTATATTTTTCTTGTGTGTGTGTATTGTGAGATGGCTAGCATATAGCAGTTGATGGCTGTGGTCAACACAAATTAGGCATTCTAAAAACACAGCATGTGGAAAAGGGGTGGGGAGGAGGGATGAGATGAAGGAGGGAAGGTGCTTGATTGAACCTCAGAAACACTGTGTAAATGAGAATTTATTATCTACCTAACATCTAATGTTATCACAGAAAAGACATACATATGTACGCACTATAATCTCTACAGAAGCTACTTAATCAGCAATAGTGTTTTAACATTAACATTCCTCAATATCAGCTAATTGATCCCCAGAACGCTTCGTCATCTATTTCATCTTCGGCTCCTTTGTTCCCACAACGATGGCTGGCGCAGTAACTACACAATGTTGAACATTTCAGTCCAACTATTCTGGCACTCACAGTTCTTGTTGCACTTATCTTAACAAGCACAGGAAATTATGTAGTGTAAATCTGGTGGTGGCGGAGGCAAGGTTGATGTGCTTGGAAGGAGACTTATTTCTTCTCTCTTCCAGCCAAACTAGAGTGGATCTTTTTTAACGTCGAGTCACTGCTGAAGCTGGTGGTAAGCTCGTAACGAGTGTTGTTGTGCCACTGCAGTCGTTGGCGGCAATACATCCAACCTGAATTGAGCGTGGATTGGTTGTTTGGTACAGCTGGTGGGGAGCAGTGTTCAAGTCGCCTGAGCCACTTGCATTGTATGTTGATATGAACCTTCACCAGCATTTTCAGGGCCGTCTAGTGATTCACAGAGTTAATTGAAGACCAGAAGTTTTCTCTTTAGCTTAATATTAGTTGCAATACTTTCCAGGTGTATTTTTTCCCATTTCATATATGTGTCACAGCTTGTGAAAGCATGCAGTAGTAGAAAAACGCCATTCATACTCCTATTTGGATTTGAATGCCATGTATATCGTGAATCTTGTGTGGGTTTTTTTACCTTTTACCTTTTCGAGGCATAATCATTTTCAGATTGTGTTCACCCTGTGCAACTGCAACCTAGAGAACCAGTAGATCAGTGTTATCTCAGGTATCACTTCATCAACGAGTTGTTCATTGCAATTAGCGTGGGAAACAGTGAGCATTCATATGCTTGAGCCTTGATGTTTTGTTGAATGATTTGGCTGCTGCTTTCAAGATTTTTCGATCTCACGTGCTGAGCCCCAGAACGCAGATTCGAATCCTGGCGCAGTCAGTTGCCTTTTGAGAGTGCGCAAATTCGAGGGAACCGTTTCAGTGCATTTACTGGCACGTTAATGATCCCCTTCGGGGGCACAATTCCGGCGCACCAATGTCTCTAAATGACCCTGTAGTTAAAAGGGACTTAAAACGAATAACATTATTATTATTATTTGTCAAGATTCTTACCTCTTCTACCTCTGCATCAATGCAATGGCTTCTGTACCATTCGTCATTCAAGATCTGTGAAGCTGTTTTTTTTAAACAAATTACTGAACCTTTCCCTGAAATATCTGATACAGAACCAGAATCTCCTAAATGATTAACAATTTATCATTTCAGATAAATATGGGCATAGGGCTCAACTGTTGGATGCAAAATTGTGAACTTATCTTGTATTTGTTTGATTGAGTACCGGCACTCATAATTAGGCCTATTTTCCACAGTGCGGCTGCAATTTTCAAATGCAGCATCTCTTCTATCATCAGCCCTGCTCCGTCCTCTTTTGTCCCCTTCTCCTGGGTTTTAGATACGTTTCATTGGAAAGTACTTAAGCATTATCGGTAGTATTTTTCCCGCAGATACAAGATCAATTATAGCCCACCCCTCAGTCTATGAAGTACGGTACTTCATTTCCCCACTCACAGTTTCGCTCAAATGCAGTTTTACATACGTTGTTGATGAATTGTATAGTTGTGACGCTCTTCCATTCTTCATTTGTAGCATTGCTGCATTTGGTGCAGTCAATGCACTCACGGGTACAATATAAAAAATAAGTTGCGAACGAGAATTCAGCTCTTTTTCTTGGTTGAACTACAGCATACTCCTGTGATGAGGGAGGTTTTGGACGACAGATGCAGAGGCGGCTTTAGGAAGGTTTTCACGGGATGCGAGATCTCATTGCTGCGCCCCCTCCCCTGTGGAGACTATAATGTTCATAGAGACTAAGGATAACGTACATTTTTTACATTATTTGTAACTCACACCTCCGCAAGATAAGTATAGTAGTAGTGTGGGTGAAAAACAATAACGGTACAAAGAAATATTTTTTGAAAAGGTTTATTTCAACTGCTATGTCGCTGACAACGCTCTCATCTTGCATACGTCAAAATTTACATGGTAAATTAATTTAAAATTGAAACAATTTAAGAAAAAATAACTAACATTTAATCCCTTGCATTTTTGCTTTATTAGTTCTTAATAACTCAAGTCCTGGTCACTACTATTTTCTATAGATAAAATTGCCAGATTTGACAGTCTATCCTGACACATGATTGAACTTTAATAAGTTTTAATTTAGTGAAGCTTCGTTCCCCTTGAGCGACAGTAACAGTTGTGGTTAGCAAAATGCGAAGTGTTCTCCTCACAGTTAAGAATTTTTCCTGCCAACAATTTTGTTGAATAAATTGAAAAACATTTATTGGTTCAAGTGTAAAATTAGAACGGAGACTCACTTAGGCCATGTGGCGGCCGGGGTACTGTGAATTGCAGAGTGTCGAGCACGACATTGGGGCTAACATATGCACAAGTTCGAGAACGACTGCCCAACAACCACCGGTGGTCGGGGAAAGAGGCACAGGGGTGGACAGATGTGTAGATGTTGGTTTCAACTCGTTTATATATTTTGTAGAACGTTAAGTGCGAATTTCACGCCATATGTCTCTACCATTGAAATGTGCACTACACAGTTCACTGATATATATAATTATTTTTTGCTGGTAGGGTTAAATACAGTAGTATTAAGGTGATTGGGTTTTAATATTTGCGCAGACTATCTATCGTTGCCTTATCTGCGCCCCCTAATATGGCAGCGTCTGGTGCGGTCGCACCGTTCGTACCACCCAAGGGCCGCCCCTAGGTGTATGCAACATGGACTTAAGTAACTGCATGGTTGGCGAACTTTTCTTTAACTCCGTCCTGCTTGATTTCACTGTATTCAATTATTTTCTGTACCCAATTTTCAGTTAATACAACTACTTTAGAACCTCTGTCTTTGCATGACTACAGTGCACATTCCGTATCGAGTAAATTACGTAATCACTACAAAAACATCGCCACTCAAACATATATGATGCTTAGGCCCCTTGCAAACCATTAGTTAGGCCAATTTGTATGTAGTAATTATCGATGCTATTAGTTTGAAATACCGACAAATGAAAAAGAGATTACAAAACAAAATATCGACCGCGCCAGAGGGAGGGTAGAAACAGACTGGTTGACTGATAGTGGTGAGGCAAAAAGAGGACGGGGTGGAGGGGTGTTGGACATGATGAAATATTTAGGGGACCAACTAGGGTCAAATTGTCGTTATCCCTGAAAATTCCGTCAGTATCCGATAACAATCGAGGACGTCATGCTTGCGGTAAGCAATAGCTTTTAACCGCCTCCACCCCTCCTACCACGGTCGACTCTAGATAGGTCGGAAGGCTGAGACTTGGCAACATGTTCATCAGTCATACCCTTGCAGGCGGGAACACGAAGGGAACGTTCAGTCTGGCAAGTGTTCTTGTTTATCAAACAGGGATATTTCCTTCAATATTTTGTTTGTTACAATTTTACGTTTATACACTTTATAGAAGCGCTTATTCTACCCTTCCAGTTGAGTTTTTTAAAACTGTAATCCCTAATCGAGAACACACTGACGAGTGTGCTTTGTATCTGGCAAATATTGTTTTATCCCCTTCACCAGTATAAAAAAATCCAGCTTCACTTAGCTGTTTGGTAAGGAGTTACATGGATTTACCACATGTCGTACTTCATGTTTTGAACTTTGATTTTCCAGGTATGTTTCGGCACCGTAACAATGCCAGATAAATATTGTGTCCCCAACTGTAACGCAAATTATCCAAGTAAGGGAGGCTACACGCCAGTGTTTAGGTTCCCAAGTGACGAAAATCTGCGCCAGGCCTGGATTAGGAAAATTCCTCGGAAGGACTGGATACATTCGAAATGGTCTGTAGTTTGCAGAAACCATTTTCACGAAGGGTATACTATTAAAGATTTCCAGATTTTGAGGAACCCAGCACACTTTTGATAGCAAAGTTTTCAGACTTAAATCAAATATACCTCCATGGTAAATTTGCCTGCCCACTGTTGAGACCAGCACATAAACTGAATCTCAAAACGTTGTATCCGAGTAACTTAGAAAGACAGAAGGTTTCACTAGCTTGTAATATTTTCCACAAGTCAACTTACAGTGCTTTAAGAGCCGAATTTCAAAGTGGTTCTGGAATTGTTTCGAGTGAAGGTACTTGTCAGTTTATTCTCATAACCCTTAAGTGGTGGACCATTGTAAATGTTAAATTGAAACTAATAGGTAGGCCTACTCTAAAAAGAAATGAATGGGCAAATCCCTTTTACAGTGTTGAAGATGATCGCCTAGTATTCATTTGGTAATTTTTGCTGTGGCTGCAACACTGGGAATGTGTTAAGGGAGGTGGGTTAACCAGTGATACCCATAAGGCTTTGTTACATAGCACTTCAGTTTTGATTGAATTTTTTTACTACAGTTTGCAAACCCCTAAGTTAGAGTTTGTGCTGCCTGGCAAGTTACAAACAGGCAATCTTGAGGAACGCTTCAGTTGCTACATACAGTTAACGGGTGGAAACAACAATGTTTCATTTCCTCAAGTTTAGAGGCAGAAAAGAAACTGCGATTGAAATCTCTCTTAGGCATAAAATCTACCAAGTATGTATGGTGTTCTGAAATGGTCCTTTGACACTTACAAAGACTTACAAAATTAAAAAAAAGGAAGGGATAGGTTCTGCAAATGTAGCCCCATTTTTAAGCATTTTGCAGGAAACAAATATTTTTGACTTTCATGTTGACTCTCCCTGTCTTCTGTATACTGTATATCAGGTTATGCTTCATTCCAGGTCTCCTCAAAGCCAGAATGTTCTCTTTGTGTTGATTTTGTAGTAGGAAAAGAGGCCTCTACCAATGATCTTTACTTTGACACCCTTAACAGAGGTGGTCTCACTTTTCCATCAGACCTAGTGTACCACATTGCTGACACTGCTAGCTGTGTCCTAAGTGCATTGATCTCCAATGATGATGAAGAAGACAGGTTCTTAAAGTGTCAAAATCAAAAGAGGGTGCTAGTAGTTGTGTCTATAACAATTTTGTTTGGTAATACTGGTTTTCCATATTATGTGTGCCTTTGTGGAGTGGAAATTAGTCTACTAAGCAAAAAAATACTTTCAGTTATTGCCAATGTATTGCTAAACAATTATTCACAGGCAAGGAATGATGCTATTGATGTCAGCAAACTTGGTTATGGGAAGAGGAAGTTGCAGACACTTTAGGAAGGAAACAGAAGTAATCTGATACATTTATGAAATACCAGCAGCAACAGAGAATTTCTATAATGGTAGTAAATTATCTACGGTACATACATGTGTGGCGGAATTGAGGGTTTTTAGGCCTACAGTGTAAAAATGTTATGGGAGATCAAGGCTTATAAACTACAGAGGTTGCCTCAATTTTCACTCACCAATCAGCGCTCACAAGGCGGATGACGTCACAAGATACCAAACGCGCCATGTGGGGAACGTAACGAAACTGTCAACATCAGCTGTTGAGTACGCAAAGAACAGTTTAATCGCATGAAATTATTGGTAAATGGGTGATAAAATAACTGAATGTAGCCTACTTACATTTAATGTTGTGATCTTCTTGAATTTCTTGGAAATTCGCCTTGACTCGGTAGCAGTATCGTGGGTGTTAGTGACTTCCAATAACCACTTCTTATGCAAGATGGAATTGGAATGTTTCAATCTGTTATCACAGCTGCCTCAACCCAACCAGACAGTACGTCAGGAACTTCTCTCGACACAAAATCTGTCGTTCTTCTTAGTACGTTCTTGCCTCGTTGAAATCCGTATTTTCCGTGAAATGTGATGAATGTTGCTGAAATGTGCCGGAACTGGTTTAGCCAAGTTTCTGAGGGATCGGTCATACCACCGTATGACAAGTGTTTAATCCAGGTTGGTAATGCATACTCTTGTTGAGTTTGCATTCCAAAGGTTAAGTTCCCAAGTTGTGGAAATTTATTTTGGAACTTGTGGGCTACATAACCTGCAACATAAGCCTTGCCATCTTCCTCACTTTGTTCCATGATATTGGCAATGAAGGACTCTGGTTGCACATTGCTCCCTAAGGTTGGTTCTGGAAGCACGTTACTTGATTCAGACACTATGCCAGCTTTGTTTAGTGCTTTAGCAACTAAACATTCATCTGAATCTGGATCAGCAGTGTTTGTTTGCTTTTGAACAACTCCTAGATATTTTCCTAAAATAATCATCCTCAGTCTGTAAATGCAGTCAAGGGAAGAAGGATGATCATGTAATTCTGCCTACGGGCCATATCTTGGTACAGAAGTCGAAGGGATTTTATTGAAATGATGACTGCTTTATGGAATATTTGCAAAGAATTTTTACCAATGCAAAGAGAATTACTCATGAAATTTTCCATCTTGTCCAAAAACAAAATACCATGCATGGGCGTATATAAGGGTGGGGGTGGGGGGGCTGAGGTGGCTCCAGATCCCCCCGAAAAAAGCCAACTTGCGTACAACATACAATGTATTTCACAGTAGTCTACTTTTAAGAAATAATTATCAATTTATAAAAGAAAATGCGTGTTTACCTTTGTGCTTTATAAATTGACATGTAGCCCATTTTATTTTCCATTCATACTCCATATAGGCTATAATAGAAAATTCATTAAGTACTCACAATTTTCTACGATAGTCAGCCCCCACCCCCTCGAAAAAAAAATGTATATACACCCCTGATACCATGTACGAAATATGTCAACAATATTAACAGCTTTAAAATCATCCTAACAGGTCATCAAAACTTAAGAGTAGCTAGGCTTACTTACCATTTGATTTTAGATTCCTTGAAAATCTTGGCTTTATATTAAGCAATTCGGCCCTGTAGTCTAATTCGAAGTCTTTACTCTTAAAGTGGAGGGAACATATCCTACTTGTTTGAGGGTTCAATGGTCTTTTCGCTTACATGCAGCAGTCCACTGATTGCGAAGGCATGCGTCTTTAGGCATCGTGAAAAACGACACGTCATTTCCAACTTTATAATAACTGTGACAAACTGCCTCGGCACATCCTTGGCCTGGCATGATTATAAACAAAAGGGCTTAAAACACGTGTTTAAACCACTGCAATCCATACAATATAATGTGTGGGAAAGTTGACTTTCCTTGCATATATAGCGCCTCGCGCGCTACGAGGAAACGTGTGACGTCACGTCCTTTCCCTTCCCTCCGCGTTCCCCTCGCCAAAGAGCTCCATATTGAGGCAACCTCTGTAGTTTACTAGCCTTGATGGGAGATAGCCTGCATTTTTGCATCACATAACCCTCAATTGCCTCTACCTACTCCATATTATTATTATTATATCACCTCCAATTTATTTTATTACCGTACTTCAGAGTAGTAAAATACGAAAAGGAGCCTAATAGATTTTTCTTTATTTTGCTAAACACATTTATGTTGGTAAATTATTTCCGTGTAATTCACGCCTAATATCAGCTGCCTGGCTCTTATACAACTTTTCATGATTATGTGCAAGTTATTCACTTATTTCCGATTGTAATACTGGTCATATTTAAATAAAAATAAACAGATGTTTTGCTAAACATACACATAGGCTATGTTTGTCCAATACTGTAATAATTCAGTAGTTTTTGTCGCCTCCATCGCTAGCAAACAGCTGTTCATGCGCTCGCGACGAAGTATGACTGACAACAACCGTAGCTACAGTGTTGTCAGGTCGAACCTTCCGACATTTCAAGAGTCGACCGTGCCTCCTACCCATACCCTTAGGACCAACAGGTGGAATTTTCTAGGACGCGTTATGTGGGTACGAATGACTTATTAAACGCATGCGCCCTTTGATCTTCTGAATCAGGGGTGTAAAACTCCTTGAAAACTTGGGATGGGTGAGGTGAATATTTAACTGCGGTTGCCTACCTAACAGGGAATTTTATTTTGGTTAAGACTTTAAAGCTGGAAATAACACGGTAATGAAAGCCTAACTCTATATTTATACAAATATGATGATTTTTATTCATTATTTCCAATTAAAATACAATAAGAATATGAAGACAGAACATAAAATGATGAACTGCTGGAGCTCCACCGATTTGGATAAACATGGCACAAGCATAGCACCAAATGTCAAGCTTCTGACGTCACGTGCATCACTGCTTTTCGAACTCGGTCAGCGCAACGCAGGGTGCAATCGCGGGGTGTGCCTAAGACCCGTAAAAGAAAAGGGCACGCGCGCTGTTGTTTCCCGGCAGGTGTTGTGTGTTGTGTGTCACAATATCTTACCTCAGTTTAGAACCGGGGCTCATAAATATTAGTTCGAAAATGCACCTTTTCGGATCGTCGTGGTAGAGGGCAAAGTTCAAAGCGCAGCGACTCTTGGCCCAGTTGGTGCCTCGACAGGAAACAGCGGAGGGGGAAAAAACACTGTTTGTTCGGTAGAATAAAGACATTACAACTATGCTAGGCAAGATGGTTTTTCCAGTTTAAAGCCTAACATAGTATTAAATAATTCATAGAAGAGTTTCGGGTTATTTTACTATTTATTTTAAGGATACCGTAGGCTACTTAAAATTGCCCCTGTTTTGAATGTTGGGGTTCAATGCTTGTTTTCTGTTTTCATGTAGCCTACCTTAGGTCGTGCCTGGTTGCAACGTAATGATATGTCAATCTACGGTAGGCTATACATAGAGAGACGTTCCTGAATTATCGGTAGTTGACTGGTGCCACATAGGGAATCGTCTCTGGAATTATTATATCTGATATAGGCTAAATTTCGGCAAGATGTTAGTGTAAGAACTTCTTGATACACACCAGTAACAAGTCCATGTTTAACAGCGGAAGTAAACAGGGTACAGTACAGATTGTCAATGACACTCAAATTAATATATTTTATTGTCTAACTTGTGAAACTAGGCACTAGGAACAGCTTTATGACGACATTATACATGTTTTAACACATGTTAGCTAGAGATGATGATAGTGATGGACAGAAAAACGCCCAACTGTTTGGAGAAAACAGTTGTCCGATGAAAAACGAACGAACTGTTTTTTAATGTTACACCAAACAGTTTTCCTTCACACTGTTTGCTAGTGCTACTCACTGGCACTGCTGTAACCTTGAATGAATAGCTCCGCCGGAGCTATTCGGCTGAGGTCGTCATTATTCGACAGTAAACCCCTCCCATCCCCTCACTGTCAAATCAACTGTTTGTCCCGTATTATGAGCAGCCAGGATACAACAGCTGTTGGGAAAAGCAGTTCTTAGCCAAACTGTTCTTCTTCAACGTTTTCGCTTATTGCTGTTTGCGAGCTGTTGGCGGATGATTCATCGGTGTTCTTAAATCTCCCCAAAGCTCTCGCATAGCAGCATGGGCGTTCGCCCGCAGGGGTTCGGGGGTTGGGGAGAGGTAGGGGGTGGATTTCCGAGAATATTTAGATTCTTAATTTTCACACCAGTTTATTACATTAATTGAAAGAAGGAAGATTGTAGTTTAACGTGACCGTGAATCTTGTGATTATGAGCCACGGGACCGCCTTTTTACGTGAACTCCGAACCACAGGACATGGCATTTCACTTCGAAAATCTCACATGCATTGACCGGGAATGCTTGTTGGCGAGAGGCCAACAGCTTGACCGCTGCGCCACGAGGCCCCTATTACAAAAATTGAAGTTACTGATAGTTAACTGATTTTAACTGATAGTTCCACAATTTGATTTAACTTAGAGTAATTTGGAATTATTTGAAAATATCTGCAGTTCTTTAGAAAATCGGCGAACTGGATTAACATTTAACATTACCATTTTAATGAACTGCTTGAATTTTATTTTTGTCGATACATGGTGATACCACTAGAGAAATTAACATTATGACGATGATTCACAAAGAAAAGCGAACTTCTAAGGACAAAAACTCTGATCTAAAATAAAACAACTATTTTTCCCGTTCATGCCATAAAGATAATATAGCCTACCCAACGGTTTCAGAGCAGCCAAATAACGAATATCACGAAGCAAGTAAGAAATGAAACGAAAATTGCGGGGGGCGATATGTCCTAGTGACAGCTAGGTAATTAAATGAAAAATATGACTCCCCCCTGGAAAAGAGCCTGTGGGCGCCCATGCATAGAAGGTCGCGTGGTGTCTGAGAGACACCTTTAGCATTCTGAGAAATGTATTTAATTCCAAGTTTCATGTGAGAATTTAAATTAATTCCTGGACATTTCTGAAATATTAGAGTATATTATGTAATGTAGAGACTTGATATAAAGACAATTTATTATGTAATTACTTATTATATATAATATACAACAATTGATTTACAAGTATGCAGACTTTAGTCCTCAAATCACTACAAAGTCTGCTATTACTGAAACAGAACACTGTATATAAACAAAAGAGCAGTGGCGGATTGCACCATGTCCGCGAGGGTAGCTGCTGCAAGTCCGGAGATTAGAGTCACAAATCCCGGCGCTGAGAGCGGCTATTCTGAGTGTGGTATTTTCCACACTCTCTCGAGGCAAATTCAAGTCCCGGGGCACCTACCCCATGGCTGTCCCTACTACAGCTATACACAGTATTACAGCCATCACAGGAATACAGGTTATCAGACAAACTTAACACACACCCAACCACACGGGGCTGATAACCAAGATGTCCAAGCCCCTGAAATGTATTAGCAACAACAAATGAATAATATCTTGCAATAATTATAAAGAAAATACTTTCAAAGAGAAACTTACTTTGTAACATCTCTCAGACGCCGTCAACACTTGCGTAACAATGACTCAGAGTTCAACTACAACTGACGCGCGAGTTATGCTGATTATAAAATGTGAATTGTTACTTGAAAGGTAGATGACAGTTCAGTTCAATGACCTCGCTGTATTTCATGCAATTACGAAATAAGCTGACGTGGCATCCGTCAGACGCCGAGGGACTTCTCCAGGGTTAAAAGTAGAACAGTATTAACTTAGTTGTCGAGTGCCGAAGTACCGTAGGTGAATTGTTTGATAGCATGCCGAAACAAAGTGAGGTGTGGAACTATTTCACGAAAAGTTCAGATGATAAGGCGCTTTGCACCATCTGCAAGCAACTCATTTCTTACAAATCTACTATTACTAATTTGAAAGGACATTTGCAACGAAAACATATATCAATATATACTGAACTAACGTCTCATAGTGTTAAGGAAATACCGTCAGTGCAGGAAAGACCAAGTAGGCCTACAGAGGAAGACATAGCGGAACCTAGTACTAGTGGTACTGGCACTAGCAGGCTTGATAGCGATGCCTCGACGGCTGATTCACGTGTGGTGCATAAAAGACAAAGATTAATTGGGTCGTACGTCGCCAAAAATGTTTCATCTGCCCAAAAGAAATTAATTGATCGTGACCTACTTGATTTATTTATTACAGATTATCAACCATTTAGTATTGTTGACGATAGAGGGTTTTCTAAACTCATGAAGTGGATCCCTGGCTATGAATTACCTGGTAGGAAGACAATTTCTAATGTAATGATTCCAGCACTCTACCATCAACAATTTTCCTCAATAAGGGACACAGTGACCAATGAAGCAGACAGTGTGTGCATAACGACAGATTTGTGGACATCGTCAGTTGGCGAGAGTTACATTGCCGTAACTGCTCATTACATCACGAAGGATTTTTCCTTCAAAACTGTGTTACTGAAGTGCTCTAGTTTCACCGGGAGCCATACGTCTGTTGCGTTAGCAAATGAAATTAGTTGTATACTAACGGAATGGAAGCTGAACGACAAAGTGAATTTTGCCATTTCTGATAACGCTAGTAATATTACAAACGCGCTTGAGGAAGTTCTGAAGTGGAAACACTACGGATGTTTTGCTCACAAATTGAATTTGATTGTCCAGGGTTGTCTTCGGGAAATGCAAGTCACCATTGAGAAAGTAAAAAAAATTGTCGGCTACTTCAAGAGAAGTTCACTAGCAAACGAAAAACTATTGAAGTACCAGATGTCTAGTGGAAATGCAGTGCCTAAACGCCTTACCCAAGACGTCACGACGCGCTGGAATTCAACATTTTATATGCTGCGTCGATTTGTCGAACTCGAAGAAGCTATCAGGGCCACCATTGCTCTCATAGATAAAGATCTGCCCATAATTACTGGCGAAGAGTGGCAAGCTTGCCGTCAACTTTGCGATGTGCTAGCCCCGTTTGAAGAAATGACTAGTTCGATGAGCGGGGAAGCATATATGACTGGAAGTTCTGTGATTGTGGTCGTCAGATGCCTAAAGGGTATTTGTGGAAAACTCGGTCAATCAGGCGAGTACACAGAAGCAGTGAGGACCATAATTGCTAACCTTATTAAAGGGTTAGAAGAAAGATTTAAGAACATTGAGCACAGTAGCACCTTCGCCTTATGCACTCTGTTAGATCCACGCTATAAAGATCACGTTTTTCAAGACCTTGCTGCACTAGAAAACGTCAAAAAGAGGGTGCGTAATTTAGTAGTGAATCTAATAGAGAGGAATGCCCAGACCAGCGCGAAACAGAACAGTGACATTCCGTCCTCAGTTCCATCTACAAGTGCAGCAGTTCAGCCCTCTTGTCCAATAAGCGCTTGGAGTATTTTCAACGACATTATCGGAGATATACGTCCTCAAACCAGCCCTCTGTCACGAGCCATCAAGGAAGTGGATATGTATTTAAAAGATGACATTTTGCCTCGTGTAAATGAAGAAGGAAAATGTAATTGTCCCTTAGACTGGTGGAAAAAACATCAACATGTGTATCCCAATTTAGTAGAAATATTCAAGAAAAAGTGCAACATAGTGGCAACATCAGTGCCGTGTGAAAGACTTTTTTCCAAAACTGGACTGATTGTTAACGACAGGAGAACAAGGTTGTCATCAAGAAAAGTAGAAATGTTGATGTTCCTCAATGTAAACACGAAGCATTAGTCTTATATATTTGTCATAAGGGGTAAAATGTGAACATAAAAAAAGTGTACCAAAGTGATCAGTGCCATGTGGAAAACCAAACTGGATTGGTAATTAATGAAAATCAAGCCACTCACAAACAGAGTTTGAAATGTTAATGTTCCTTGATGTAAATAGCAATAATTAGTCTTTATTTTTTTTTTCGTAATATTGACCATCTTGGTATGTATTCATCTTATCAATAAAATTCTGTAATTTCTATTTACCGTGCTCGTTGAACAATAATCCTATAATTATGTTATATCGTCACCTGAATGCAAGAACTAGGTAACTCAAAATTTCTTTTTTAAGATATCTATGTCATAGTATAGCAAAAATCGCTCAGAATTTAATGCAAGAACTAGGTAACTGATCAAACGATACCAGTGATCTCTAACTTCCAATGTAAAAAATAGGTAAAAGAAAAAGTATAATATTATTTAGAGTAATAAATAGGTAACTTGAGATAGCATCTTCTTTTGAGATTTGTAACAGCACACCTTAGTGTTAGAAGTCGGTAACTCAAGATGTACGCTTTATTATGCAACTTATGCTCTGCTGAATACAATGTATCGAGGAGATAACAAAGATTTCTTGCAGGCGCAAGCATTACCTTAGTGGCGTAACTATGGGGGGTGATTAGGGGAAACAATCCCCCCAGAGACAAATAATTTTAAAAAAAAATTGTGAAATTAGAACGGTAGTCTATTTTGAAAAAAGAAAATTTTCGGATTGTTGACAAACGATTGAAATTATATGTACGTTTAGGCCTATAATTTGAGAACATTTATCTTTACTTGAGTAAAATATTTAGTGTATTTAGTGTATACTTTAATCTGTATTGAGAGGGGCAGATGACCTCGTAGTTCCGCCCCTTAAAACAACAATAACTAATTTGATTGCTTTGACTTTCCTAAGAGTGGAGTCTCACTCGTCTTCCCGTTCTACCCGTGTAGCCTTCATAGAAGTAGTTTGCCATCAGCTTGTGTTGCCTGTCAGTGTCTAATAATAATAATAATGATATTTTTTACGTCCCTTTTAACTACTCTGGCTTTTAGAGACGCCGGGGTGCCGGAATTTCGCCCCAAAGGGGATGTTTAACGTGCCAGTAAATCTACTGACAAGGCTCCCTCGCATTTGTGCACCCTCAAACGCCAACTGGCTGCGCCAGGATTCGATCCTGCTACCTTGGGCTTAGCAAGCGAGAACGTTACCGCTGAGCCACGCAGCCAGCCTCAGTGTCTACTGTCTAGATATTACGCAACGAATCAAGTTACAGTGAAAGGTGGAGAAATATCTTTCCTATCTCACAGCTCCCTTGCGCGTGTGACTCACTCGTCTATCACCGAGTCCCGTTATGAAGTGTGAACGAATGACCTGCTGTCTTCAAACTGTTTGCGAAAACATTACTGCGTTGGTAAATCAGCTTCTGCCGTACTGTCTTGTGAACGAATTTTATAACCTGTTGTTTTCAAACTGTTTGGGAGAACAGTTGTTTTCAACAAACGAACAGTTCGTTTGCGTTTTCCTAAAACAGCAGAAATGACCATCACTAGATGATGAAGAGTCTAGTTTGAACAGGGTGCTTTGTAACAATAGGAAGAAGTTTTATTTCGTGGCGTCAGTCAATACTTGTAAGCAATTAGTGTCGATTTGCAGGAAACTAGATCAATTTTCACGTAGCCTAATTAATCGTGTTGATAGGTTGCTTCCCAAAATCCAATTTTTCTGTATACAGGAATAGAGAAATCGAATGTAGGATTCTTTATTTCGCTTCTCTACAAGCGGGCACCATAAGCTAGATCAATTCAATTACAATAGTGACGTCTTATTTGACCATGATGGTCAACTTGCAAACATATGATTTAGAGTGTATGTCGAGGTTCATGGTTGTTTATGTTTTACTGTTGTTGACAAATATATACTGTAACCGCTTGATATCTGCACTTCGAAGGGTCTGGAAATGCCTAATTTGATTTGTTAAATATGAGACTGATTTTGCGCACTGGTATAGGTAAGATCTTGAATAAACTTAATTGTTCCTCTGTTCTAGTTTCCTGATCAAAATGGAGAAACAACTACTCATCAAGAGTGAGCCAGAATGTTTGGCTCATGAATTCCCTGACATTGTAAGTTGCATTTTAATTCGTGAATGGTGTAACATAGCTATCTTAGTGATGTGCAAGGTATAGTGACATAATAGAGTTCTTAAGAGTAAATGGGGCTCTAACCAGGACTTTTACTTTTTATGATACAGATAACTTAGTACTCGTAGTGTGTCTTAGGTATTTAACATTGGGTAATACTTCACAGGATCCAAATGAACAGTTGCCCTCGGATAAACTGCAGGACGAGGCTGGCGATATATTTGACAACGAAAGGATAGCAGTTATGGAGGAACATGAACTTCAGGTAGTTCTACATTACTTCTCTTATAATAATACGAATGATTTATACAAAGTATATTATTTGGAAGAATGGATTACTTGGTCTTGTTTTCTATGAGAACACCTAACAATAGCAGATCCTATTGATACTGCATTTCCACTCTGCTGGCACCCTGGATCCTATTACAGGTGAAGTCTACACAACATGCGATATTTACACTCAATTAAATAAGGCATTTGAGATATGATTGCCCTTAAGTGAATGCGCTGCTGTTTTTGTATCCTATTGTTTGTAGGCTAGACTACCACAGCAAAGCAAAATTGTGCTCGGCATAAATCAATATTAAGATTTTAATTTGGGCTTCAGCAATCATATTTCTAACGAATAAACATCACCATATCTTTCTTTTTCTATTTGTTGAAAACGTGACCACCAATGGAACAAACAGAATACCTGCTAACGCTTCCTTTGACCAGAATCAAAGTAACAAATTCTTAAAATACTGAAATTAGCCAAAATACAGTAACTGCAGTAATGGTAGGGAAAACATCTGGAGATGATATAGTAATAGATGTTTACTCCACCGATGTCTGTAACCCACCCGACCACCCCTAATTCGATCACAACTTATATAGATGAAATTCCAGCTGACTCCGCCATTTTGAACAACATGTACAGTATTGCCAACCCCACGCCTTCGGTATTATTTCGCATCCGGTGTCGTCAAGTTAATATAAAACAACGCCAAGCTGCGGGCCACAATAGCCAATTTAAATACCTGTTTGTTTTTTCACGCATCAATAATCTTTATCCAGGCCAATGGTTTGCCAATTATTTCTTTTTGCACATAATTACAATTTAACATATGTCGAGTGGTGAATTTTGTATCGGATATGTAGGCAACAGTGATGAACCGTGATATGACGTCAATGTGTCGGCCACAAACATGGCGGGCGTCGTTGAACAAGTAAGATATATGAACCTTTATTTTTGCAATATTATAAATATTTCCAGCCCAGCAGGTTTGTGAATCATATATTTTCAATAATGTACCGGGTTCTGGTATAGTGCTGGTTCAGGTCAAGGGAAGAGTTGTGCTAAGCAATTACACAACTAATGGTCTGTGCCTGTGGTAGCTCATTTGTCAACTCTTGAAGTAAAGGATAAGTTGGTACAGTGCCACGGTCTGTAGAATCATTTGTATAAACACATGTATTAGATAGCTTAAGTGAATACGCAGAATCTAAATATTAACTTGCCACAACATCAGTAACTGGAAGTTGCTTGAGAACCACATGGCGTGAGTAAAGCCCGATATTTCTTCTGGCTACTTGTCCATCTTTTCATTTCACCACCCCTGGTCAACTCTTCCTTAATTCTTATTCCGATAGCACGTAATCATCCCTTTTCTCACTCTAATTGACTGTTTTCCTTAATACCTGACAACTTGCTCTAATTCTTTTACGGGGTCAGACCTCTTCCTCCTCTCCATGATGTAATAGTGTAATGGCACAGCACAACTGCTTGGAATCTATATAAGCCTATATAAAGCTTAATGTTGGTCTGTTTGTTTGTCTGTTATTGAAACAAATCCACACCGTTTCACCGATCTGAACCAAATATTATATACTAACCCCTTGGTGCCCTACGATTAACACTGTGCATTTGAAATTTCGGACAGATCTCTCCAGTACCTGCATTAAGGCCCATTGGCACAATTCCACACCGTTTCACCGAACTAAACCAAATGTTATATACTTACACTTTGATACCCAGTGAGTAACACTGTCTACGTGAAACTTCAGACAGACCTCTCCATTCCTTGCATTTAGGCCCTTTGGCAAAAATCTACACCGTTTTACCGATCTGAAGCAAAATTTTCGCAATTACCCTTTCGAACCCTTCGAGTAACACTGTCTTACTTGAAACTTTCGTCAGACCTCTTCATTCCTTCCATTTAGGCCCTTTGACACAAATCTACACCGTTTCACCGATATGAACCAAATTTTAGGTACTTACACTTTGGAACCCGGCGACTATAAATAACAGACAAAGGGACATGAAAACCAGGTTTTAAGGCCCTGAGACCAATAATGTCCTAAGTGGTGTAACTGTAAGAATAGTCTATTTATTTATGCCTATTAAATAAGCGAGTTGCATAACTCCGCACCTACCAGTGTTCTGGTAAAAAGAAATGAAACAAGTAGTTCCTTGAAGAACTATACAGGCTATTTTCATATATCCTACTCGTGCAAATTGCCTCTATCAACATACAAAATTTCAGTTTCAAGGCTGTGATAGATTCGTAGATATTGAGAACCGTCTATATATTTCAGATGGTCGCCAGGTTGGATTTTTATTTTTATACTATTACATTAAGATTATTGTGTACGTGAGGTATTCAAACTTCAATCGCATGATTAGAACACAAGAAGAATAAACGAGATTTTAAAATTTCGCACAGCTGCCATCTTGTGATTATGCAAACAATTGAAGTAAATTAGATGCCAGTGGATTGACATTTGTATAAGCATTTAATGTGCAACGTTTCACTGCACTCGGTTAATTAATTTGCGAGAAACGTCCATTTAAATATTAAACTTCGCGTCGTCGCCATGTTGGATTTGTGCTCACCAGGTTACTGAAAGTCCTATAGTTGAACATATGTTCATAGCCTCTGTGAACAGAACAAATTTCAGTTTGATTGCTGTAAATGATTCATAGATATTGAGAACCGTCTAAATATTTCGGATGCTCGCCATTTTGGATTGTTATATGTATAGGCCATAGAGTTATATACCATTCAAAGACAATTATTCGCTAGGTTCAATATTCAAACATTCACTTCGATCGCATGATTACGACACAAGAAATAAAAACTTAATTTTAAAATTTCGCACAGCCGCCATCTTGAGGTTATGTAAACAATTGTACTAAATTAGATGCCAGTGCATTACAAATGTAAAATCATTTACTGTACCACATTTCACTGCCCTCAGAGGGTTAAATCACGAGAAAAGTCCATTAAAATGTTTCAAATTCGCTTGGCCGTCATGTTCGTTTTTTACTTTACGGATTTAGGAAAATTACATAGATAAAATTGCATCAGTACTGCCCCCGTAATTGAATTATGTAGAGACCACGGTGGCTATATTTGAAATTATAATGAAAGTTATGGCTGTCATAGTTATGACGTGGGTAGTCATGACGTAAGCACGGATGACGTAAATGTTATGCCAGCAGGCTACTTGAGCCGAGATTCTCAGTGACGTCAGCATTTAGTCGAGAATGTTCCAAGATTTACGACGCAGTCGCAGGAAACGAGGAATTCGGCTGAGGAAGAAACTATGCTATTGGAGGAGAGGCATGAACCAATCAACGATAGTTTAAAGGAAGACGGAGATTGCTGAAACTATGGTATTTGTATTACTTTTGGAATGCAGAATTGTGGAAATCCATTTGCAGTAAAAGCATTGATTTGGAATTTTGGTGAAATTTATTTTCAGTTTTTGAATTTTGAAAATCCGTCATGTATTAACGAAGTTGGAACTTTTAGCGATGACGCAGTATCTCGCTTTGGAAGGGATGGAAACGCCCCTCGTGAAGTTAATAAAAGGGCTTGCGCAGAAGAGAGGAGTCTCTTTCGTTCTCTGATCATTCTGAGATCTCATTCTCAGAGCATCGAAGTATATTTGTGAAAGTTCTTTTCTTATACATTCATTATAGTGAGACGTCGAAGTGAACAGCAGTGAAAAGAATCGTCTTTATAACGCGTGGCGAGGCCACTATATTAACGAGATCCAAGTCAAACTAGGTGAAGTTGAAACGGACCTTAGAAAGCTTCTACAAGTTTAGCTTCGAACAGTTAGCGGTCACCGATAAGCTAATTGTATTGTGCAGTGCTACATGCAGTTATAGAGAAAAGCTGAACAATTTCGACCGATTAGTTCGAAAGATATTAGCAGTTTTATACGACTGAGAAAAGTGATTATCTCGCCACAAGAGAAGCACTTTCGTATAGCCAGAATCAACGCAACGGCTGACGCTGCGAGTGGAATAGAAAGACTTCAGATTGCTTGGTTACACAACGATACAGTATAATGGAGCAAGTTAATACGGCAGTTTGTTCTTCTGACACTACAACCGAAGAGCAGATGGAAGGCTAAGGGCTTATTGCAATTGGGACATACTTCAACGGAGTAAGATAGCGACATGGAACTTCGCTAATTGCTATTCCACACAAGCGAACATGCGGTGAATACCATCTACACCCATGTTTCGTAATTAAAGGCTGAATACCATCGAACAGCCATAGAAACAATTTCATACTCTGAATATGAATAATTTCTTCGGAAATTTCTACAAAACTTCATGACGATTGTCTACTGGAACTTCAGGGAATTTTTCAAGAGAGGTCAGGGATATCCCGACTCACAAAGAAGATTATTGCCGGAAGGATGTCTATTCGTCTTCGAGGAGCAGAGCGATTCACGGAGAAGGAAGCAGTTCGATTCTCCGAGGGTGCTATTTCCTATTTCGAGGATGGAGCTCAACTTTAACGTGGTGAAATGGATCCATCAGCAGTCTTCTTTGGGGAATTTTCCTCTGGAACGTCAATCGGCAGATAAGGTAGTCGTGAACGTTTATTGTATTTGAGTTTACTAATGATGTTTGAGCAACCATTTTTCCCATATTTTTATCCTTATGTATTTTTGCCCTATTTTCTTGTTGAGATTCTTATTCTCAGTACACCTTGATGAGTTTTGCATTTTTCGACGTTTTATTAAGACATTGTTACGTCATGGGCATAGTTAACGATTTTGGATCAGTTGAGACTGATATTTAGAATTTTTAGTAATTAATATTTTTGTAGTCACGATTTGACTGTAAGTTAATGATTTTTAATGGCAGATTTAAATTCAGACAGCGTGTCATTTTATTAAAGTAATTCTACCCCAGTTTAATTACTTTGAACAATTTTCTGTCATCATCAAGAAGGAAGAACATTTAAATGATTTTAGAGCGTTAAAATCTCTTACGTTGTCGACGATCTTGGAAATACTAGTCGTTATTTGAATTGATTGCAACAAAGACATTTATCGTCAGTTATGAATGAACATTGCATTATAGACACTTTTGTGAAAGAGTAACTTTAATAATGAATTATTGAATGCATTAAAGTCAAGAACTTTTGTTAGGAGTTTTTCTCAATTAGAGATTTATATAACGATGTTTGCATTCCCCAGTCTAATTGGATTCTATTCGACTACTTTGCATTTTAGTCGCACTTTATTTGAAGATAGTATTTTTATACTACACATTTCTTTTAAGATGTAAATCTTAAATTTTGATAGACCAGACAGGCGTATATAAGCGTATTCACTATTAAATTTGTTTGTGATTGGCAAGTTTTGACTTCAGTTCGGTTCATGAATGAAATCCACGAAGGTTAAATAGAAAAACAGTTTTGAAACAATTAATGATTATAAAAATTTTTAAGTGGAACTATGAATGTATAATCGCTAGTGCAGCGCGTGTTGAAAGTCGCTGAGATATAATGCCCTTGAATATGAAGGAAGTTCCCACAGGAATAAATGTTAAAGAATTATTTGTGGAAGTTTTGTAAGTTATGTGAAAGTTGAATGCCATATAGATTAATATATGATGATTTTGGGCATATTTTTTAATGCAGTTTGTGCATTAACTTGTTAGCGAAGGATTTTCCGCTGGAGTAAGATTGTCATAGTTCGTTAAAAAAAAATCAAGTGATTTACTGTTATAATTAACACGAGTTTTGAAAGAATTTGAGATAAGATTTTGAATGAAGGTTGCCGTCACAAATCATTATTAAAACCTTTATTAAACCAGATTGTGACATTAATATGTATAACTAACCTTCATTGGTCGATTATATTAATCAAGATTATGAAAATTACCAACCGAATGGACATGTGGTCAATGTATTTCTGAAATTAATAATTTAAACAATTTAAATGTTAATATTGTAAATAATTGCTGTAAATATTTTTGAAAATAATATGGAACGAGAGTGATGTTAAAGGCGTGTTTATAATATTTTATTGTCTTTGACAAATATTATAAACAATTTCTAATTGTTATAAATAATTTATGTGATTTTGTTATAAACATTTAAGAGCTAATTAAACATTTGGATTGAACTTAACAAGTTTAAGGAATTAACATAATGATCCAATAGGATGTGAGCAAAGTACTTGAAAGAATTGCGTAAATATTAATGTGAGTTGTCTTGTCGACATTTAAAAGCTTGAGAGAGCAAGCTATTCTTACGTAACTTAGCACGTGAGAAGGGAATGCATTTGACCAGTATGCAACAGGTTGGAGGGTAGCCCGCAGCTGTGCCAACATCTGGTTATCAGAGTGAGGTCGTCCACACTCCGGCCTTGCGACTATAAATACCATTCTCATGTTTATTAAAAGGAAACCAAATGCTCTATATATGTCACACCCTTACGTCCTTTTCCAATCCAATAGTGTTATGAATATTACGTTATTTGGAGCTCTTGGGAGCTAAAATGTTTTATATCATGTTGTATGATAATTTTTGCAAGTCCTAATGGAGGACGTAGTCAGATTGACTTGGGCTACTGATAGCCACGTTTATTTTGTTGTGTTAGTAAAATCATACCCTTTATTAGAAATAAAGCTTTTGTACAGTTCAAAGTTCTCGTCTTCGGTTCTGGCTCATTTTTAAATGTCATGGTGGAGGTTATTGTGTGAACAGACTTTTAGTGATCCTGTTGTCAACTCAAACCCCGAGATAATTAAGAGGTAAGTAACGGTAAGTATGAACCCCCGTCTATTTTGGTGTGTTCCACAATGATTTCCTGTGAACTTCTGTGCTCTTATCTCGATAGTATCTGTCAGTGCCATTTTCATTGATGTAACTGTGCCGGTGCAATTGACTATTGGCAATCCGATTGAGGGGGCGGATATCTGACAGCCTACTATCCAGGTAAACGGGGACAGAAAGATTGGCGCCCAACGTGGGGCTCGATTCAACAAAACTGGATTACCAGGTTGAACGCCAAAAAGAGTGGCAAACCTAAAACGTGAGGTTCCATTAGACTCAAATAAAGAGGTTGATTCTTTGTTAGATGTCTAGGCCAATTGTAGTATTTAAGAGTGTGATTATATAGGAATTAAATGTTGTATTGTATTAGGAAAATTACACTCAGAAAAGATCAGATCTTATACAACTTGAGAAAGGTTAAATAGGCTGGAAACTTAGGAAAATCGCCTATAATCTGGAATCTTATTTTATTTGACCGGCTTATGACATTCTAGTCATGTTAAAGATAGATTTAAATTATTTGGATTGTAAATATAAATTATTTGTGTTAGGATATTTTAAAATGAGCCAGAGAAATTTGAACATGTGCTGGAGTGTGTTTCAATATGAAGTATCTTCGAAGATTAATTATAAGGTAGTTATAAGTTAGATTTAAGACAGAAAATTGATCAAAATTATATATGGTGAAAAGTGTTGCTCAAATGTTGTTATTTTGCTCTTTTGATGTATGTCCCTACAGCAATCCATTTTTGAATAATATTGTAATGGCAGATGAAAGTTTGAGGTTGATGCTAGAGGAGATGTCTGCTAATTTGAAAGCTAGCATGAACAGTAGTATGAAGCAGATGCTGAATGAAAGCATGAAGGAGAATAATAGTAATTTGTCTGCTAATTTGAATGCAAGGATGGAGGAGAATGCTAGTAATTTGAAAGCTAGCATGGATGAAAGTTTGAAGGGTATTCAGACTAGTGCTGCTAATTTGGAGGATAATATGTCGCGTTTACAGATTAATACCCTAGGAATTGAGAATACTGTAAGTGACATCCGCACAAACGTGTCTGATGTTA
This sequence comes from Meconema thalassinum, assembly GCA_946902985.2. Classification (NCBI taxonomy): domain Eukaryota; kingdom Metazoa; phylum Arthropoda; class Insecta; order Orthoptera; family Tettigoniidae; genus Meconema; species Meconema thalassinum. The sequence continues at coordinate 213,068,131 of OX336398.1, forward strand.
AAAATGATGTGTCTAAGGTACAGAAAGACCTTACAATGTTAAATCTAGATGTAGCTAATGTCCGAGGGGATATTTCTTGTGCTAGAGCCGAAGTAGTTGTTGTCAAAAACGATGTAGCGACTGTCCAAGACAAGGTCGAGGAAGTCCAAAAAGAAATTCAAAAAGCTAGAACTGATGTATCCAATGTTCAGGTAGACATTAATAACATTCATGCGGATATAACTGAGGTGCAAAGTGACATAACTAAGATTCAGGTAGAGGTCAACACAGTTTTCGTAGATATTACTAAAGTCCAAACTGATGTAAATAAAGTCAGGGAAGAAATCGAAAACTCAAAAACTCTTTGTACGCGTAATATAACTGCATTAGCGACTAGGTTAGTCGATGAATCAGTTAGAACAACAACGTCTTTAGCAGAGTTGAAGTATGATGTAGAGGTCATGAGAACCCAGGTATTAGACCACAATAGAGTATTAAAAGAGGATATCGAAGTAGACATAGCCGAAATGTTAACAGCAAACGTAGCGGTATGGAAGGACGAGTGGAATAAGTCAAGTGGGGAACATGTAACCCAAATTCAGGAAAGGATTGAAAGAAAACTTGCCAGTACGCAGATAGAAATTAACAATGAAGTAGTACAGATTAGGAAAGATTTAAGCGTCAGGATAAATTCGCTATCCGAAAAACAAGTTGACGATAGAACACAACTAGATCAGGATATGCAAACTTTAAAATCTACATTAGAGGATCAAATTCATAAAGTTGTCTCGGATGTAAGTGAAACGACGAGTAAACTGAAAAATTTGAAGTTAGGAGAGGCTAGTTTAATGGAGAACTACAAAGAAGAGATTATCAAGAAAGTCTTAACAGAAATCACCGACAAGGATACAGAAGGCTTAGCTTGTGAATTGAATAGGAATTATGCTAGAAGACATAACCTAGAGCCAGAAGAAAGAGACGTGACTCCGGAAGAACGTGTATCCAGATTCAGAGAGGAGGATGACGAGAGGAATATGGAACCTGAGTGGAATTATAGAGATAGTGGGAAAAACTATCCGGATTCATATCCGAGGAACGTGACGGTCATTAGGAATTTCGAGGACAAACCACAAAAATTCAGTAACACTGATAGTTTGACACCTATAGAGTATGTAAGGAATCTCAAAGATTATTTCATCGAAGCTCACATTCCCAGAGAGAGAGAGATGAAGATAGTAGAGAGATATCTGATTGGAGGACCCCTTGAATGGTTTCGCGCATTTAGATACACATTCAGTAACTTTGACGAGTTTGCAGAGGCATTAATCAAGCGATTTTGGTCTATAGAAGCGCAGAATTCGTTAAGAGCGGAAGTGTATTCAAGAAAATACTCAGGTACTCTTCCAACGAGGTACGCTGATTTCTTTACGAGTCAGTTGTCCCGCTTGAGATTTTTGCAACCCCCATTGTCCACGGAGCAACTAATAGATGCGATTTCTCGTATGCTGCCAGTTGAGGTGAGGAGACTTATAATTTCGTCCAACATCAGGGATTTATCCAGCATGGATGAATTACTGAGAAGGTTAGACTACACAAGTCCAATGCCTAACGTAGTCCAGAAAGGTCAAAGGCAGGAGTTTAAGGAAATCAATACGGTATATATGGACCAAGTCCAACAAACTGACAAGCCAGAGGAGGAGAAAAATGACAATGTAGGTCCTCACAGGAATAATCAGTTTAGAAATTACAGATCACAAGGTTACCGACCGTATCAACAGAGAAGAGGTTGGAACTACAACCGAGGAAACTACAATGGAAGAGGCCGATATTACAACAATAATGGGTATAACCGTAACTATAATAGGAATAACCAAAACCAAAATAGAAACCAGAATACTCAAGGTCAGGTTATGACACCTGAGCAGTATCAGCAAAGAGAGAAGGAAAGCCAGCAATACTTAAAAGAATTAAGGGATAAAGAAGCTCACAATCAAAAGAAAAGGCAGGATGTTGTAATCGATCCTGGACCTTCTACGAGCCGGCAGAACTTAGAAAATAGAAATACTGGTCAGAAGAGGAATTAGAGAGGAAAGAATACATTAACCACACAAAACCCAGAGTAGAAGAAATTTATGATTAAGGAACATAGAGGAAATATCATACTAGAGTAAGCCAGTAATAATTCAATTTCGTGTTCAAGAGAGTTGAGATACTTGTAACATTGAGTTTAAAAACAATTTGCAACTGTTTTTAAAACGTGGTGGGAGGAGAATGCCCCCGTAATTGAATTATGTAGAGACCACGGTGGCTATATTTGAAATTATAATGAAAGTTATGGCTGTCATAGTTATGACGTGGGTAGTCATGACGTAAGTACGGATGACGTAAATGTTATGCCAGCAGGCTACTTGAGCCGAGATTCTCAGTGACGTCAGCATTTAGTCGAGAATGTTCCAAGATTTACGACGCAGTCGCAGGAAACGAGGAATTCGGCTGAGGAAGAAACTATGCTATTGGAGGAGAGGCATGAACCAATCAACGATAGTTTAAAGGAAGACGGAGATTGCTGAAACTATGGTATTTGTATTACTTTTGGAATGCAGAATTGTGGAAATCCATTTGCAGTAAAAGCATTGATTTGGAATTTTGGTGAAATTTATTTTCAGTTTTTGAATTTTGAAAATCCGTCATGTATTAACGAAGTTGGAACTTTTAGCGATGACGCAGTATCTCGCTTTGGAAGGGATGGAAACGCCCCTCGTGAAGTTAATAAAAGGGCTTGCGCAGAAGAGAGGAGTCTCTTTCGTTCTCTGATCATTCTGAGATCTCATTCTCAGAGCATCGAAGTATATTTGTGAAAGTTCTTTTCTTATACATTCATTATAGTGAGACGTCGAAGTGAACAGCAGTGAAAAGAATCGTCTTTATAACGCGTGGCGAGGCCACTATATTAACGAGATCCAAGTCAAACTAGGTGAAGTTGAAACGGACCTTAGAAAGCTTCTACAAGTTTAGCTTCGAACAGTTAGCGGTCACCGATAAGCTAATTGTATTGTGCAGTGCTACATGCAGTTATAGAGAAAAGCTGAACAATTTCGACCGATTAGTTCGAAAGATATTAGCAGTTTTATACGACTGAGAAAAGTGATTATCTCGCCACAAGAGAAGCACTTTCGTATAGCCAGAATCAACGCAACGGCTGACGCTGCGAGTGGAATAGAAAGACTTCAGATTGCTTGGTTACACAACGATACAGTATAATGGAGCAAGTTAATACGGCAGTTTGTTCTTCTGACACTACAACCGAAGAGCAGATGGAAGGCTAAGGGCTTATTGCAATTGGGACATACTTCAACGGAGTAAGATAGCGACATGGAACTTCGCTAATTGCTATTCCACACAAGCGAACATGCGGTGAATACCATCTACACCCATGTTTCGTAATTAAAGGCTGAATACCATCGAACAGCCATAGAAACAATTTCATACTCTGAATATGAATAATTTCTTCGGAAATTTCTACAAAACTTCATGACGATTGTCTACTGGAACTTCAGGGAATTTTTCAAGAGAGGTCAGGGATATCCCGACTCACAAAGAAGATTATTGCCGGAAGGATGTCTATTCGTCTTCGAGGAGCAGAGCGATTCACGGAGAAGGAAGCAGTTCGATTCTCCGAGGGTGCTATTTCCTATTTCGAGGATGGAGCTCAACTTTAACGTGGTGAAATGGATCCATCAGCAGTCTTCTTTGGGGAATTTTCCTCTGGAACGTCAATCGGCAGATAAGGTAGTCGTGAACGTTTATTGTATTTGAGTTTACTAATGATGTTTGAGCAACCATTTTTCCCATATTTTTATCCTTATGTATTTTTGCCCTATTTTCTTGTTGAGATTCTTATTCTCAGTACACCTTGATGAGTTTTGCATTTTTCGACGTTTTATTAAGACATTGTTACGTCATGGGCATAGTTAACGATTTTGGATCAGTTGAGACTGATATTTAGAATTTTTAGTAATTAATATTTTTGTAGTCACGATTTGACTGTAAGCTAATGATTTTTAATGGCAGATTTAAATTCAGACAGCGTGTCATTTTATTAAAGTAATTCTACCCCAGTTTAATTACTTTGAACAATTTTCTGTCATCATCAAGAAGGAAGAACATTTAAATGATTTTAGAGCGTTAAAATCTCTTACGTTGTCGACGATCTTGGAAATACTAGTCGTTATTTGAATTGATTGCAACAAAGACATTTATCGTCAGTTATGAATGAACATTGCATTATAGACACTTTTGTGAAAGAGTAACTTTAATAATGAATTATTGAATGCATTAAAGTCAAGAACTTTTGTTAGGAGTTTTTCTCAATTAGAGATTTATATAACGATGTTTGCATTCCCCAGTCTAATTGGATTCTATTCGACTACTTTGCATTTTAGTCGCACTTTATTTGAAGATAGTATTTTTATACTACACATTTCTTTTAAGATGTAAATCTTAAATTTTGATAGACCAGACAGGCGTATATAAGCGTATTCACTATTAAATTTGTTTGTGATTGGCAAGTTTTGACTTCAGTTCGGTTCATAAATGAAATCCACGAAGGTTAAATAGAAAAACAGTTTTGAAACAATTAATGATTATAAAAAATTTTAAGTGGAACTATGAATGTATAATCGCTAGTGCAGCGCGTGTTGAAAGTCGCTGAGATATAATGCCCTTGAATATGAAGGAAGTTCCCACAGGAATAAATGTTAAAGAATTATTTGTGGAAGTTTTGTAAGTTATGTGAAAGTTGAATGCCATATAGATTAATATATGATGATTTTGGGCATATTTTTTAATGCAGTTTGTGCATTAACTTGTTAGCGAAGGATTTTCCGCTGGAGTAAGATTGTCATAGTTCGTTAAAAAAAAATCAAGTGATTTACTGTTATAATTAACACGAGTTTTGAAAGAATTTGAGAGAAGATTTTGAATGAAGGTTGCCGTCACAAATCATTATTAAAACCTTTATTAAACCAGATTGTGACATTAATATGTATAACTAACCTTCATTGGTCGATTATATTAATCAAGATTATGAAAATTACCAACCGAATGGACATGTGGTCAATGTATTTCTGAAATTAATAATTTAAACAATTTACATGTTAATATTGTAAATAATTGCTGTAAATATTTTTGAAAATAATATGGAACGAGAGTGATGTTAAAGGCGTGTTTATAATATTTTTATTGTCTTTGACAAATATTATAAACAATTTCTAATTGTTATAAATAATTTATGTGATTTTGTTATAAACATTTAAGAGCTAATTAAACATTTGGATTGAACTTAACAAGTTTAAGGAATTAACATAATGATCCAATAGGATGTGAGCAAAGTACTTGAAAGAATTGCGTAAATATTAATGTGAGTTGTCTTGTCGACATTTAAAAGCTTGAGAGAGCAAGCTATTCTTACGTAACTTAGCACGTGAGAAGGGAATGCATTTGACCAGTATGCAACAGGTTGGAGGGTAGCCCGCAGCTGTGCCAACATCTAGTTATCAGAGTGAGGTCGTCCACACTCCGGCCTTGCGACTATAAATACCATTCTCATGTTTATTAAAAGGAAACCAAATGCTCTATATATGTCACACCCTTACGTCCTTTTCCAATCCAATAGTGTTATGAATATTACGTTATTTGGAGCTCTTGGGAGCTAAAATGTTTTATATCATGTTGTATGATAATTTTTGCAAGTCCTAATGGAGGACGTAGTCAGATTGACTTGGGCTACTGATAGCCACGTTTATTTTGTTGTGTTAGTAAAATCATACCCTTTATTAGAAATAAAGCTTTTGTACAGTTCAAAGTTCTCGTCTTCAGTTCTGGCTCATTTTTAAATGTCATGGTGGAGGTTATTGTGTGAACAGACTTTTAGTGATCCTGTTGTCAACTCAAACCCCGAGATAATTAAGAGGTAAGTAACGGTAAGTATGAACCCCCGTCTATTTTGGTGTGTTCCACAATGATTTCCTGTGAACTTCTGTGCTCTTATCTCGATAGTATCTGTCAGTGCCATTTTCATTGATGTAACTGTGCCGGTGCAATTGACTATTGGCAATCCGATTGAGGGGGCGGATATCTGACAGCCTACTATCCAGGTAAACGGGGACAGTACCCTTTATCACCGTACAGAATGTTATAGTTTCGGAGATATAGAATGTCAGTGAAATATTTTGCACAGCCGCCATTTTGAGGTTATGTAAACAATTGAACTAAATGAGAGTCCATTGTATTACAATTTGTATAAACATTTCCTGTACCAGATTTCATTGCATTTGGAACATTAAATCGCGAGAAAGGCCGATTTAAAATTTTCAAATTTGCTTGACCGCCATGTTCGTTTTGTAGTTAACTGGTTTTTGAATGTCTTATGGGTGAACTTCCAGTAGTGCCCTTTATCTCCGTACAAAATTTCAGGGTGATACCGCTAATAGTTTCAGAGATATAGACTGCCGGTAAAATATTTCGCACATCCGCCATATTGTGGTCATGTAAACAATTGAACGAAGTTAGATGTCGGTGCATTACAATGTGTATAAACATATACTGTACCAGGTTTTATTGCGTTTGGTTGGTTAAATCGCGAGAAACGTCTATTTATAAGTCACAAATTCGCGTGGCCGCCATGTTGGTTTTGTAGTTGCCAGTTTTTCAAAAGTCTCATAGGTGAACTTCTAATAGTTCCCTTCACCGTAAAAAATTCCAGGGTGATACCGGGAATAGTTTCGGAGATATTGAATGCTGGTGAAATATTTCGCACAGCCGCCATGTTGGATTTGTGAGACATAACAAAAATTTGAAGGTCACGGTCTGGGCCGTCCGGAATAGTGCTATGAATTTACCGAGTTTCATTCAAATCGCTCCATCCATTTAGAGGTTATTAGGGGGGTGACAGCTCCATCTGCGACCTTCAGAGAGCAGGCGCTCTCAACGGCATCCAACGGCTTCCACATCGCTCGGAACGTGTGCTACACATCACTGGTGATTACTTCGAAGGCCCATAGAACGTGGATCGTTGTAAGTATGCTATGTATCTGAATATAAAACGTTTGAAATGGCATTTTTGACCAAAATTTCAATTTTTGTTTTTTAATTGTAAATGGAAGCCTTATATGTCTGCTTCAAAATAACATTTATTTCATATCGAAATTCCACCTGTTAACAGTTGAAAAACTATTTTAAGGTGGTTCGTGTGAACATGTCTAGGGGGCGTGACTCCGCAGCATCTTACTTGCATCTACATATCCTGGAATATCAAAAAAGGTATGAAAATCATGAAAATGACATATCAGCTAAGAACCAGAGTAGGATCCAGGTTCATCGCTCCCGGAGAAGTACCGTCTTTTATATGTTTAAATTACTTTATTGGTGATATCACAAATGTGTAACTTCATTTACGTTAACATAGTCATCATCAAAAATTGACGTAGGAAAATTATTGATGCATCAAATTAAAGCTAATGAAACTAGGAATGCTGTGAGCTGGGGATTTTTGGATACTTTGAAGACTTCAGCCTTGTTTATTTTAAGCAATAGTAAAATTACATTCCTTTTTTTGAAAAATGAAAAATAAAACTACTTCTGGCGATCATCATCGCTATCCCAATAACTAACCTTGAATCTACACAGAAAGACTCCTTATTCTTTTAGCGGCTTCGGAGGCGTAGTTGGTAGCATGCTGAGCCTCTATGCCCAAGGTCGCGGGTTGAAACCCAGCCGAAGTCGTCGAGATAACAGATATAATAGGGATGATAGAGATACCCGTGACAACAGAGATAAGAGACAAAATCAAGGGTACTCAAGATACAACAATTATCGAACGGAGGCGTCCGATAAGAAAGTGCAACAGGGGATGCTCAAGAGAGGGCGAGATAAGTCCATGGAGGTTGGACGAAGAAAATCGAAGGAAAGAAGGGATGAAAATCTAGATAAGTCACAACCCAGCACTAGCAGAGAAGGTCGGAGTTCAGAAAGAACACCTGACCGGGACAAAGGAAAAATATTTTCGAGAAGAAATTAAGCACTGAGATGTCACGCATTCTGCCTGTTCACGACTACAAGAAAGTGATTACCTTGACAGAGAAGTCATATTATAAAATGAAATAATTGTTATGAGGTAGTAAGCCTAAATGGAAGAGAAACGATAGGTCGTTTCAACGCAAAAAAACCTGAAAAGATATGTGCAGAGTGTGAGTGTTTACTGAATAATGCTACATATCCCGAGATTACCTGGAATGGTGTAAATAAAAGCTGAAGAGACTTTTATTTAAGGTATCAAAAGGAAAATTCACCATTATTCCTAAAGGTCTTAAGTACAGATATGGATACAGTATTTTGGAACGCCCTGTAACTTTCTAGCTTGCCAATGATGTCTATCATAACAGTTGGTCTACAGCAAGCGAAAGTCCTGCTATCAAGAAGGGATCGGTAGAGCTCGTATTTCCGACGAGAAGCCCGAAGGTCATCGATAATAATCATGTTGACTTTGTATAACATTATATCGATTGATTTACCTGAGATTGATTAATACGAATTAAAGTATATTTAGCGCTATATGTAAGCAGTTATTTATGTCTGTATGCATATTTCCATGGCAGAAAGCTATTATAAAGCAAGTATAAAAAACAGAGGAAGATCTGTTAAGTCACTAGTGATTATACTTCGACTGCGATATTTGTATAGATTCGTGGCGTATAGAGGAGTGGGGGAAGCGGATGTCTTGCTCAAGCGACCTCGTGTGGAGAGCCGGTACTTGAGAGACTGACAACGTGCAGTAATAACCCTGGCAATAGTGAAAGTGAAGTCACCAGTTAACGGGATTTTCAAAACGTGTAAGCGTGCCGAAGGTTATACGCTGGTTCGTTCAGCATTCTACGTGGAGTAGGGACTTGCTTAATGGGGATCAGACATGGTTTTAAACATGTAATAAGTTTATCTTTGCGACCGTGTGTCCACAGCCACTAACGGGCTATGCGGAATAATACATTCGTAATCCCGGCCACCAGTTCGGGTGTATTATGTCGTAACACTCTGCTTGTAAACTTTCATGAAAATGCAGCCTAGAGCTGATTCAAATTTTTCACAAGGGCTATACTTCTTTTAAAACAGCACATTCTTAAGCAAGGTGTCAGAGGGAAGGAATACAATGAAGCCTATATCCATTACGATGATAGGCTAGGTTACAATAGGAATACTGCATCAGCAGAGTGGTAGCGGGAACAGTTTGCAGCAACGTTCATTTACTATGAAGTGTACAAGCGAGTTTCGTAATGCAAGGGACCGCGTGGACACGTGTGAACTTGCTCACATTCGCATCCTTGTATTGGAACTATTTAGCAGCTGTTCGAATTCACTCGCTTCGTGACGAGTTGATACACTGTTTGCGGTTCAGCCATCGGCATTCTAATGCGTGTCGAAAGATATCGCCAGGATATATTGGGACTTTTCGACCGGCCGGGAGTTGTTCGAGCCTAGGAGGACTATGGTTCGTTCTCTGGAGACCCTGTTGGAGTCCGGCATGTTTTGTGTTGGTCTGGAGCCTAGTATGGCCAACGATATCTTGTTTTCCTCATCCAGATTCGCCAAAGGTACAGATCACTTCAACTTGTTACAGTAGTGTAGCGTGGACATGTGAACAATCACAAATTGCCATATTTGATTTTTGTAGATTAAATGGTTGAGTAGAAAGTGCAGGTTCGATGCCTATATCGAAGCTGACCTTCTATGATGCCAGGATTTTGACTCATAAACATGAGTGCATCCTTTGTGTATTTTGATTGATAAATTTAAAATTTCAATAGTATTTTACAGTATTTAAACTGATATGCTCATCGTTATTTGTCGAGAAGTCACTGTAGGAGGAAGATCTCCAGATTTTTGTGTAAGAATATTTTAGTGACGCATTTTTTTAAAGCGGCGTTGAAAATTCTAACTGAGTTTTACATATTCTAGTGCATTGTTCTTTAAGCACTTTTGCTTGGATTATCTTATTCTTTGAGGAGAATTTTTCTTTCCGTATTATTATAACGATATTAGGAAGTTTTCGGATACTTTTATTCTGATTGTCACTTCGAGTCTTTAGACTATTTTTCTTCGGTTTATTAACAGATTTAACTTGTATTTTCTGAGCGTGATTTTCGAAGTGGATTGACTAATGGGTCATTAGTCGCTTAGCCTTTGTAGTTAACCTAGATCCATGCTGTAGGATTAATCCACCGACATTTTCGCGTTCGGGAAATTCAGGGAAGATCTTATTTTGAGATTGTTTTTTTAAATCGTTTTTTTTACAACCTCAGTTTTGTGTGGTTGTGAATGCTATACTTTTCTTCTCTTATGAAGTTAACACTGGATTAAATTGATATCATTGCCTTTGGTGCAATAGTTTTTCTCTATTAAGAGGGTATTTGAACGACATCCAAATTTGCGAGGATAATCCCAGGAATTACTTACTATAAGTCATACGTTTAAGAACTATGAATATTGTAATACATCAATGTAAGGCAAGTTTTCTAAAAATAGGTGGAGTATTTCTGGAATCCACTAGGCTTTATTGATAATCTGTTACAGAGTCAAATTATTATTTTTGAGCACGAGTTCAGGCTTTTATTATAAACAGCTGATTTTCATAATTGTGGATTTAAAACAGCAAGGCTCCAATTATAGGTGCATGTTAGATTTTAAGAGGCATGTATTAGGAATAATGCTCTTGTGTTGAAGTATTTTGATATAGTGCTTTGCGAAGCAAATTTTCTTGTTGAAGATTGACTAACGTGTGCCAATCAAGAATAGATTGAATGTGGTTTCAACCCAGAGAGGCGTTGTATTTAACCTAGTATGGTTAATATTTTGTCATAGGTGACTTTATCGCTGTTATTATCGTGAAGTAATGCCTGTGTGAAGATTAATATTTTTCTGAGCATTATTATTGAGACTCTTGAGTGGATATCCAGTTTAATATTTCCAGTAAAATTTTATCGACTTTGCCATAACATGTGTGTTTAACAAGGATCACCGATAACTATTTAATGCTGAATCTATGATTAATTTTTGCTTAACTTAACTGTTCGGCAGAAATACCCTGAAATTAGAAATGAAACAATTAAACAATCTTAAGCAGAAGTGAATGTCGTGACATTAAGTCAGTGGGAGGAGAATAATTGAAATTATTCTAGAATTTTGTATAAATTTGTATATTCTGTAAATATGCCATATTAATTTCATCGTTAAATAACAAGACCTTATAATGCTATTGAAAATGTCGTGTAAGATTATTGGTTATAATCAGGGTATTTTTGTGTAAGATGTTCATTAAGTTAGTGAATCGAAATGAATCCAATTTATTCAATTCATATGATATTTTTTTTGTGTGCTTATCCTATGGGATCGAAAATTATTATTATACCTTATTTTTGAAAGAACTAAAAGTTAGTTGAGGTAATGGGTAATTCACTTTGGAAGCCTTTTCCATATTTCATAGCTGAAAGACAGTCGAGTATAATTAATGACATTTTTGATTGGTCGTAGTATCGACAAAATTTATATTTCTTGTCATGTTTATTCTTGCAGTGAACTAATTTATTATTCGGTTTTAATTATTGCGTGATGCATTATAGAGGTGATGGAGGGGTGTATTAAGGGGGCCATCGCTAGGTATTTTAGGGTTTACCACACCTTTGAGATTCATTCTTCCTTTTGAAGAATTCTTGTATTTTGAGCTAGTCTTTTCTTTCTCTGAGCCTTGGTCAGTCTTAATACATCCTGTTAGGTATTCGAGTGGCCCTATTATCCCTGTGTCTGTTGGTAGAACTTGGGAGGGTTTTCTAGCCGGGGATTTTTCAGGTTCTACGATCCAGCTGTTATCCAGGGATTCAACAGGTATTGGTAGGTAATACGGGTACATTAGCATTTCTTCATATGTTGTATTTACGGATATGTGATTGCGTGTCTGAACTGAATATCAATTAGTTTGCTTTGAATAAAGCTCCCAGAAATCCACAGGTAGATACGCCAACAAGCACTCAAATATGCCCTATTCTTCAACAAAATCTGCGTCATATATTTCTTCTGTTCGGGGACCTTGCTGAACCATTCTAAAAGAGAGAAAATAACTATTAAATATGTGCATGCATGATCGTGTCATATTTATAAAATTTAGGCCCAGAGTTATCTATTTAATAATCATAATGTCACAACTAACTTTTTAATTTTCCATGTAATTTCCTGCTTGTTTGCATGAATTGCTGCTGAATGGCGTATTGGTTCAGTTTTCGTAACTTCCTGAACACCATCAAGTTCATCCTGATGAGTGACAGACGTTTCTGCACTTTCAACATTTTCAGTCATATTTTCGATATATTCTTCATCCACACCATGTACCATAACTTCATTTTCCATAAAAATCTCTTCGTCCTCCTCATCTGACAATTCTGCATCACTCTAATCCAGGAAATATTGCACTTCGTCATCATTCAACAGTTTGATTCCTGTAAGACAAGCATGACCTTAATTTAAACTTCATTACAACAAACACCGGAGGTCCTACAATTGAAGCCTCTCCGGTGACATATACAAGCAGCGCATGCATAAGAACTTGCCCCCATGTATTGTAAATAATATTAAATTCACATAAGACAAGTAGTTCCGTGAAGAACTATACAGCATATTTTCATATATCCTACTTTTGTTAATTGCCTCTAACAACATACAAAATTTCAGTTTGATTGCCTTAATAGATTCGTAGATATTGAGAACCGACTAAATATTGCGGACGGTCGTTATGTTGTATTGTTTTATGTACAGGCCAATGAGTCATGTACCATTTAAGGAAAATTATTGCGTAGGTTCATTATTCAACCTTTCACTTCGATCGCATGATTACGACACAAGATATACAAACTTAATTTTAAAATTCGCACAGCCGCCATCTTGAGATTATGTAAACAATTGAATGAAATTAGATACCAGTGCATTACAATGTGTATAAAAATTTGCTGTACCAAGTTTCATTGCGTTTGGATTATTAAATCGCGAGATAAGTCTATCTAAAACTTTCAACTTCGCTTGGCCGCCATGTTCGTTTTGTAGTTATCGGTTTTTGAAAGTCTTTTAGATGAACTTCCAGCAGTACCCTTCATCTCCGTACAAAATTTCAGGGTGACACCGGTAATAGTTTCAGGTATATAGAATGCCGGTGAAATATTTCGCACAGCCGCCATCTTGAGGTTATGTAAACAAGTTAGATGTAGGTGCATTACAATGTGTATAAACATATACTTTACCAAGTTTATTTGCGTTGGTTGGTGAAATCGTGACAAACGTCTATTTAAAAGTCGCAAATTCGCTTGGCCGCCATGTTGGTTTTGTAGATACCAGTTTTTCAAAAGTCACATAGGTGAACTTCTAGTAGTTCCCTTTATTACCGTACAAAATTCCAAGGTGATATGGGTAAGAGTTTCGGAGATATTGAATGCTGTTGAAATATTGCGCACAGCCGCCATGTTGGATTGGTGAGACGTAACAAAATTTGAAGGGCACGGTCGGGATCGTCCGGAACAGTGCTATGAAATTACCTAGTTTCATTGAAGTCCCTCCAGCTGTTTAGAATTTATTAGGGGGAGGGTATCAGAAATCAATCACACACACACGCACACACAGACAGACACACGGACAAAAGGTGATCTCATAAGCCATTTTTTTTTTCATAAATGTAAATAGGCTTAAAATACCCTGACCACTAAAACAAACATTTGATGCAATAACAGTACACTTACTTGGTCGCTGTCTGGTTGAGTCAGCCATCGCAATAACCACTGTCTCGTTGATAGAGTGGATGTTACGCAACGAGAAGGTTCACACGTGTGGTTGAGGCATCTCTGAGAGACGGGAAATAGATGTTTCCTCCTCCGCTGCCTGTGAGCCGCCCAGCCATCCGAAATAGGATCACAACTTATGTAGGCAAATGGCAATGGCCGCCATTGTTCACAGCAATCATCATAAAAACAGCACTGCCAACCTTGTCCTTAGGGTACTATTCCGCACCAACACCTGACCATTTCAACCTTCGTTTCGTCCAATCCAATGGTTTTTGACAATGGTTACAGCCTAACGCGCCCCGATTTTTTTTTTTTTTATTAAACAGTGATTTTGTATCCCACTTTAATTTATCAACAGTGATTTTGTATCCCAAATGTTGGCAACAATAGTGCTCATCGGTGTGTGCCGCTAGACTGCGCCTTGTTGACATTTGAACGTGATGCAAGCGCTGTTGGAACATGGCAGCCGTTTTTAAAAGAGCAATAAATAACACATGTTTACTTACTTCAGCACATAATGAGGTGCAGAAGTGACCAGGGTTCCTAATTATATACGTAATATCGCCCACAAGATGAAACAAGGACACAAGGTATGTAAAAGTCACATTCATGTCTGATGCAAATGTATAAGCCGCGTTCTACTATCAATCAGAATTAATGAATAATCTTCACCACATATTTTTTCTTCATTTTCCTCAAAACGTGACCACCAACGGAACAAACAGAAAATCTTACATTCAGGCGAGTGTGCTGAGTAATTACACGAGTAATGTACTTTGCCTCTGGTAGTGCATTTGTCAATTCTTGATGTACAGGACCAGTTTGTAGAGGGCCATGTTTTCTAGAATAATTTGTATAAATTCTTGTTTTAGACAGTTAAAGTGGGGGCAGATCACGCCCCTTAAAACCTCCAGGACTAACTAACTACCTAACTAACTTACTAACAGCTAAAGTGCATCCAATAAACTGAGTATCGACTTACCACGACTACATTAAGCTGCTTGACACCCACATGAGCTGAGTAGAGACCGTTATTGTTTCTGTTTACTTGTGTCGGGATCCACTTTTCCATTATTCTTCCTTTGATCACCGCTAATTTAGCTCTCTCTCAATTTTGATCCCGAAATTTATAGCTACCGTAATCATAATTTTTATCACCTTAATTCACATTTCTCTTTAGTACTTGAGAAATATCCCTAATATCTTTACGTATCTGACCTCTTCCCAACTTTCTTGGTATAATGGTGTAATTGTTTCGCTCTACTGCCTGGAATATAAGGTATTCTGACATATTCCACTTGCCATAAAAATTAACTAAAAGGGCGGTGATCATGAAACACGTTTTCCCCCAACGTGAATGGTTTTAGTTGGCTACGACGTGATTAAGGACCAGTGATATCACGACCAATTTCTCCATATGCACTGCTTCTACACTTCTTGAAATGTGTTAAATAATTGCCCTACTTTGAATCTGATACTGATGTCTTCCCTATTGCACTTGTTAATATTGTTACACAACACAGCCGCGTCCTCCTCGTCTACTATTAGATGATTTATTTGCTGCAATATGGCCGCCATGGCCTTCAATAACGAAGTTACACTGCACACAGTTTTATGGAATAGCATTTCTCCTCTTAAGCTCTGATATTAAACTTTGCAATTTGCAGCACAATTTCACACAGCACGACGACTGACCATGCGGTGTACAATTCGCAAGTGTTTCATTAGTTCACCAAAAAATGTATGAAATATTCGACGCGTTACTAGCATATTCCGCACTGACAAATAAATGTTCTTCACCGTATTATAAATGATTTCAATAAATGTTAACAACTGTAAGTACCATGCGCTGCAATACACAAATCTCCGCACTCACGCTCTTTAGCGTTCGACAAGTACTGTACAGTAATGAGTAAGCGTTTCCGGCTTCTTCCCTCTGCGACCAGTCAGGTTGTTCCTTCATCATGTCCTTCTACATCATTCCAAATATTTGTTGCTGGCGCCGATAACCAAGATGTTTGGCCCTTTAAAGCAACAATTATCATCACCATGTGTATTATTCCCACATAGAATAATGTCTAATATCATGCAGTACATATCCAACTCAGTTTATTGTGTTGTTTGTGTCTACTGTTATGTATATATTAGTTTCTATATCTTGAGTCTGTAGAAGTAATGAGCCCAAATCCACTTGTGCAGATTTGAGACACAGGCACATATCCTAAGTCCCAAGCGGAAGATTTGAATAGCGCGCATCGATTGTTCTTAGAAGCAAATCGAATGAATATGTAGGCTACAGAACGGCTTGTGACGCGGCAGATCGTCACAAGCGAGGCTATATTTTGATAAAATATTTCCCGATTGATTGGAAACCTGGGACTCATACCATATTACTAGCATGGACAAGGGGAGAAGAATGAGCTTTATTAGATGAAAAACGAACCTGCGGAAGCCGAGATATGAGAAGTTTAAGGATTGAGGACATATCCCGCTATAACGTCAGGAGACTGCTCTGGACTGTATAAAATGAGCGCCGAACTGGACTCAACATTCACATCTTCGCAGCGCCTAGCCGCTAGTACTTCGACTTCACATCTTCACAGCACATGGTTGCTAGCACTTCGTGATACCTATCTACAAGCACATGGTTGCTATGTTCGTCGTAATACTTGTCAATAGCACATGGTTGCTAAGTCTTCGTGTGAATCATCGAAACAGTGCATGGTTACTGGTACTTTAAAAGTGTTAAAAATTCTTCCTGTGAAACATTAAATATTTTTCGACGTTTATCACTCAGGTGATAAACATTTTTTTTGACAGTCAATACTGTGAATATCAAACTGCAAACGGACATATGATAGACTTAGTCTATAAACTATCCACCGTCCATAATTATTATTGGAATATTTTCATGTCCAATTGCCAGAGGCAAGCTTTGTCTTGGTGACTAAAAGACCAACCAAGATCACATGTCAGTACTTTTACAAATACCTTTAAAGCTTGGTAAAGATCACTTAGCCGACATTCGGGACCAGCTGTGCCTAGCGCTGAAAGGAGAGTCCATAACTCTACCCAGGGACAACTAGAACATCAGATTTGTTACCAAAGCTGAATAAGATTTTTAGCGTATTAAACTGTACTGAATGCGTCACAGTTGGGTCTGTGTTACATCTGGTATTTTTACCATGGATCAAATAGATCTAATCCCTTTCAAGAAATTAACTACAGCTGTTAGAGCTGCCATCATGAACAGTTTACATCAAGATTATTACCAGGCAACGAATATAATCACCGCTATGTCTCGCTAGACAAATTGCGGGAATAAAATGGAGGCCGATACCATGATTTAAGTACGAGTCCAAATGGGACTGGAAAACTGGAATGGTTTTAACCAAATTATCAAGGCTTCATAACTTAACATAACGAAAATGGTTGTTTGGGTAGATTAGATAACAAAATGGGTCTTGGTCACATTGTGGTCGTTACGTTTCATATCCGTACGTCATTTGTATCGCATGGTAACCTTATTGGTCCTTATAACGTTATTCTGATATTCGTTATCGTAGAAACGAAATAGTATTGTCCGACAGAAATAACGTTATTTGAATAAGTCTCTCGAAAAATATCTCCTAATACCGTTATTCGGACTAATAACGTTCTTCGGATATCGGTTATCGTAGAAACGAAATACTAGTGCCCACCTGAAATAACGTTATCGGAACACATATCTCGAAAAAAATCTCCTAATATCGTTATTTGGACTGATAACGTTATTCGAATATCAGTTAAAGCAGGAACGAAATGGTAGAGCCCGCCTGAAACAACGTTATCGGAATACATATCTCGAAATATATTTCCCCAATACCGTTATTAGGACTAATAACGTTATTCGTATATTGGTTATCTCAGGAACGAAATCGTAGTGCTCACTAGAAATAACGTTATTTGATAGATCTCTCCAAAAATATTCCCCCAATATCGTTATTCGGACTAATAACGTTATTCGGATATCGGTTATCGCAGGAACGAAATGTTAGTGCTCACTAGAAATATCGTTATTTCAATACATCTCTCGAAAATTATTCCCCCGTTACCGTTATTCGGACTAATAACGTTATTCGGATATCGGTTATCGCAGGAACGAAATGGTAGTGCTCACTAGAAATAACGTTATTTGAATACATCTCTCGAAAAATATTCCCCCAATACCGTTATTCGGACTAATAACGTTATTCGGATATCGTTTATTGCGTATATTACAAAAGGCATCATCGAGTGAGAATGGCACCATTTTGATACCGTACATTTTGCGTTGGAGAACTCCATAGAGTAGAAAGAGTGGAAGTGTCACTTAGCGACCTACGTCGTGTTAGGTTCTGAGATTAGCCGCGAGGTTAATAAATACTCGGAAGTGCTAAACGTGATAGGGTATTGTATTTTTAGCCTATTTTTCACATTTTGCAAAAAAGAGGAAAAGTAGACTTATGAGATCGATCTGGGCAAATGTTTGTCTGTCCTTCTGTCTTTCTGTCTGTGTGTGTATGTCACCCCCTCCCCTCCCCTATCAACTCCTAAACGACTGAAGCATTCAAAATAAAATTTGGTATGAGTAGAGATCTATACCTGACTATCTCAAGACCATATATATGAAAATGATGTCAGTGCTACCAACTGCAGAAAAACCGCAATTGAAATTTGAGCTCCATGTTGGATATCTTGGAAGATATGCATGGGAGCTATTCCAAAATTGGCACATACACTATATAGATAATAATGTTTCAGTTTAATTTCCAGGAGGCCATACATGACAGTGTTGCCAAAATGATTCTAAGCCTGCTGATAGGTCAAATGTTTGAATACATATAACTTCTACACTATTAATTTGATTTCAACCAAATTTCGTATGTACTATGTGTACATAAACAGATATGACTGAGCGTATTCTTAAGAGCCACCAGGGCTGCCAATTTTTAATAAATGCTCTCTCTATGTTTCTATCCAAATACTAATATATCACAAAGTATGCAAGCCGACACCTTTAAACAATGCACACGTATAGTACCGAACATTCTAGATCAATTTGGAGTATCTAACATACGTCAGTGCTACCTACATGATTCTAAGCCTGCTGATAGGACCAATTTTTTAGCCTATTTTCAGTTTTGAAAAAAAAAAAGGCTTATGAGATCACCTTTTGTCCATGTGTGTGTGTGTGTCCCTAATAACTTCTAAACGGCTGGAGCGATTTCAATGAAACTCTGTAAGTTCATAACACTATTTCGGACGACCCCGACCGTGCCCTTCAAATTTTGTTACGTCTCCCCAACCCAACATGGCGGCTGTGCAAAATATTTCACCAGCATTCAATATCTCTGAAACTATTCCCGACATCAGCCTGGAATTGTTTACGGTGATAAAGGAAACTACGAGAAGTTCACCTATGTGACTATTGAAAAACTGGTGACTAAAAAACCAACATGGCGGCCACGCAAATTTGCGACTTTTAAATAGACGTTTCTCGCGATTTAACCAACCAAACGCAATAAAACTTGGTACAGTATATGTTTATACACATTGTAATGCACCGACATCTAACTTGGTTCAATTGTTTACATGACCACAAGATGGCGGATGTGCGAAATATTTCACCGGCATTCTATATCTCTGAAACTATTAGCGGTATCACCCTGAAATTTTGTACGAAGATAAAGGGCACTACTGGAAGTTCATTTGTAAGACTTTCAAAAACCGGTTGACTACAAAACGAACATGACGTCCAAGCGAACTTTTCTCGCTATTTAATGTTCCAAACGCAATGAAATCTGGTACAGGAAATGTTTATACACATTGTATTGCACTGGTATCTAATTTAGTTCAATTGTTAACATTACCTCAAGATGGCGGCTTTGCGATTTTAAAATTAAGGTTTTATTTCTTGTGTCGTAATCATGCGATCACTGTGAAAGTTTGAATCATGAACCTATGCAATAATTTTCCTTTAATGGTACATGACTCTATGGCCTATATATTTAACAATCCAAAATGGCGACCATCCGAAATATTTAGACGGCTCTGAATATCTACGAATCTATTATAGCAATCAAACTGATTTTTAATGTTCATAGGAGCTTTGAACTTAAGTTCACCTTTAGGACTTTAAATAACCTGGTGATCACAAATCCAACATGGCGGCGATGCGAACTATAAATAGTCACATGGACGTTTCCCGCAATTTCACCATCCGAGTGCAGTGAAACTTGGTACAGTAAATCCTTATATGAATGTTAATCCACTGACATCTAATTTATTTCAATTGTTTCCATAACCATTAGATGGCAGCTGTGCGAAATTTTAAAATCCCCTTGTTACTTCTTGTGTCCTAATCATGCGATTGAAGTTTGAATGCTACACGTACACAATAATATTCATGTAACAGTACATAACTCTAGGACCTACATATATAAAATCCAATATGGCGACCATCCGAAATATTTTGTCGGTTCTCAGTATCTGCGAATCTACTGTATTATAGCAAAAAAACTGAAATTTTGTATGTAGATAGAGGCAATAAACATAAGTAGGATATATGAAAATAGGCTGTATAGTTCTTCACGGAACTACTTGTAAATACATGTAACCTCTATACTATCAATTGGAGTCCAACCAATTTTCGTATGTACTATGTGTACATAAACGGTTATCACTATGCGTATTCTTAAGAGCAACCAGGGCTGCCTCTGCTGTCTCTATTTTTTAGCCTATTTTCAATTTTAAAAAAAGAAAAAAAAAGGCTTATGAGATCACCTTTTGTCCGTGTGTGTGTGCGTGTGTGTGTGTGTGTGTGTGAGGTGTGTGTGTGTGTCCCTAATAAAATCTAAACGGCTGGAGCGATTTCAATGAAACTCAGTAAGTTTATAGCGCTATTCCCGGCGACCTCGACCGTGCCCTTCAAATTTTGTTACGTCTCACCAATCCAACATGGCGCCTGTGCGAAATATTTCACTAGCATTCAATATCTCCGAAACTATTACCGATATCGCCCTGAAATTGTGTACGGTGATAAAGGGCACTACTAGAAGTTCACCTATGAGACTTTCAAAAACCTGGTGACTACAAAACCAACATGGCGGTCAAGCGAAATTGAGACTTTTAAATAGACATTTCTCGCGATTTAACTATGCAAACGTAATGAAACTTGGTACAGCAAATGTTTATACACATTGTAATGCACGGGAGTCTAATTTCGTTCAATTGTTTACATAACCTCAAAATGGCGGCTGTGCGAAATATTTCACTGACATTCTATATCTCCGAAACTATTACAGATATAATCATGCAATTTTGTACGGTGATAAAGGGTACTGATACAAGTTTACCTATGTATATTTCATAAACCTGTAAAGTACAAAACGAACATGGCGACCAAGCGAATTTGAAATATTTTAATAGACTTTTCTCGTGATTTCACTCTCTGAGCACAGTGAAATGTGGTACAGTTAATGATTTTGCAGATTGTAATGCACTGCCATCTAATTTAATTCAATTGTTTACATAACCTCACGATGGTGGCTGTGCGAAATTTAAAAATTAAGTTTTTATTTCTTGTGTCGTAATCATGCGATTGAAGTGAACGTTTGAATAATGAACCTAAGCAATAATTGTCCTTGAATGGTACATAACTCTATGGCCTATTCATATAACAATCCTAAATGGCGAGCTTCCGAAATATTTAGACGGTTCTCAATATCTATGATTCTTTTACAGCAACCAAACTGAAATGTTTATGTTCATAGAGTCTATGAACATATGTTAACCTATAGGACTTTCAGTAACCTGGTGAGCACAAATCCAGCATGGCAGCGACGCGAAGTATAAATATTTAAATGGACGTTTCTCGCGAACTAACTATCCGAGTGCCGTGAAACGTTGCACGTTAAATGCTTATACAAATGTTGATCCACTGGCATCTAATTTATTTCAATTGTTTGTATAATCACAAGATGGCTGCTGTGCGTACTTTTAAAATCTCGTTTTTACTTCTTGTGTTCTAATCATGCGATTGAAGTTTGAATACCACACGTACACAATAATCTTAATGTAATAGTACATAGGCCTAAATAAAAATCCAACCTGGCGACCATCTGAAATATTTAGACGGTTCTCAATATCTACGAATCTGTTACAGCAATTAAACTGAAATTTTGTATGTTGATAGAGGCAATTAACATGAGCAGGATATATGAAAATAGGCTGTATAGTTCTTCACGGAACTACTTATTTTTACCCTAATATCAATATATCAGAAGTATGCAAGCCAACAACTCTAAACTTTGCACACGTATAGTAGGCCTACCTGACATTCTAGATTAATTTGGAGTACCTAATATTATGCCGATGCTGCTAACAGGATTCTAAGCCTGATGATAGGTTCAATTCTGAAATGCATGTAACTTCTATACAAACAAATGGATTTCATCCAAAATTGGCACAACAGTAGATCATATTTATTCAGATTATTTCTGACCAACACATGCATGACATTGCTGCCAACCTGATTTTACGCGCGCTGATAGATCCAATATCTAACTGCATGTATCGTCCATGTTATCCGTTGAACTTCAACCAATTTTGTATTCTGTAAGTTAAGAGATGGAACTAAGAATATATTAAGTCACCAGGGCTGCCAACTGTAGTGCCCTATTAGGCTACATTATGCCAGGTATATTTCGAACTAATTAGAAATTTTGATATTACCAACTTAATTTCGTCATTAACTTAGATAGTTCCATATAGATTAATCATTGGCATGAATCTTAAAGTTTAAGAAAAGGCCTAGGTTCTTTAGTTCGTCACGGAACTTCTTGTTGAACTTGTAAAAATGGCGAATGTCCGGAAAAACACTATTAAATGCGCTTTTGAAGAAAGGAACAACAGACCGACACCACTTGAAATACATAGGCCTCGGTGGATAGCAAACGACCGGAAGCTTAATAGAGATCAAGTACTAGCGAATCAACTAGACAACGGGGAAAATTCAGTGTACATTCCATTAGTGTCCACCTTACTTTATGAAAACATATTATCCCGACATGAAGGTGTTAAATTCTCCCGGCTAGTTAGCGGTAAAACCACAAAGATAACGATCACTGCTGCAGACTCATTGACAAAACGCGTGCGTGTCTGTTTAATCTATCTCCCGAAGTCAACAACGAAAGGCCCTCCCGCTTGCTTTCTACGTATGGAGTTGTCAAGGACATACGGAACGAGTGCTGGAATGAAGTATACGAATTTCCTGCTGTAAGTAATGGCATACGTATTGTAACAATTGACCTTAAATACCACATTCCATCATATTTGCCAGTCAATGATTATAAAGTTCTGTTAACATATGAAGGACAAGCTAAGTATTGCTTTTATTGTAAAGAAACCTCCCACTTACAAATAGACTGTCCGGACAGAAGGAATCGCCTAGTACTTCATGTCAGACAACAAACCTACAGCACGGTGCTGGGTGAGTCTGATGGGAGCAACACTACGGACATGGAAACTGCAGTACTTTCCCCTGAATATCCAGCTATATCAGAGGCCCTTCACAACAGGCACCATTCTACAAACACATATAGCATTGCGGAAGTAACTCAAACATCAGATAACGAAGCTGAAACATCTCTGACTACTTTACATAGCAATGAAGAGGGAACTGTGACGTCACGATTGGACAGCACGGGGAAGGGACACACCAGCCATCCAACACAGCAGTTTGTGCAGCAGCCAGATACTATTAAGGCAAATGTCCCGATTTTTAGTTTGTAATTCTGAATCCACGTAGCAGCACCAAAGTGAGACATTTTATTTCTTAAGTTTTCTCTTGAATGGAAGCTCGTATTTGCGATGTCAAACCCACTATGTATACTAGAGTGCAATAGAATTGATATAAGTCAATGCATTTTCCAAAATGTGAAAAACAAAGACGTTACTAGCAGTTTTTTATATTTGTGCTTAAAATATATTAAAAAAAGCCTGGTAATATGAAAACGGAGATTTATTTCCTGATTCCAGTCCATTTTTCATAAATAAAATCGGGTGAATGGAATCGTCGGCATTAGTTTGGGAATTGTTTTGAAAAGGGTGGTAGGAGTAGCTGCGCTGCTTCACAAGATCTCTTGCAAAGAAAATGATGAACACGCCGATTTGACGAATATTGTAGTTCGGCGCGTTACATGTACAAGTGCCTAGGCGTGAAACAATATCTGAGCATTAAAATTATAGTAATGTCACGCTTATGTAACGTTGACACAATGTGTTCGTACAGATACTTTTCTTACTTCCTCAAAAATTCTTGTTATTGTTCTTGTAGGGACTTGGGACATCTTGGTCATCAGTCCCGTGTAGTTGACTATGTGTGTTACTGTATTAGAGTCAGGGATGGGACAGGTGCCCTGAGTCTTCAAGTAAGGTACTATCTCGGCATTTACCTGGAGGGAAACACAAGACACAACTGAACTTCAGGTACAACCACAATGGTAGGTTGATTGACAGGTGTAGAACTAGTCAATGAGAGATGTTTGACTGATGACAGTTTCCTAGGAAAAAATCATAAAATAAGAAGGAATTTCTGAATGGCAATAAACATCTGCTGTAAGAAACATTGTTGCAGTTCCTTACCTTTTCTTTCGTTCAATACGCCAATACACAAGCTCTGCTGGGACTTTTCTTCTTTTTCTGTGAGCGTACAAAGGAAGTGGACATTTATGCAGGACGCTTGCACCTAGAGAACATGGTGCTTGACTGCCGTCAGTATTTACGGCGACCAATTTTCCATTTTCACAATGGCTACGTCTTACTTTTCCTCACAACGCATGTTTCCATTTGAATTCGAACTTGCTGCTCTGAAAAACGTTGTCACTGAATAGTTCGTGATCTTGTACTCTTGCACTTATATATTAGAAGTAAAAAAAAAAAACACTAAACCCGTGGCGCGACAGCCGTTGAAAGGCCTAGGCCTACCAAGCAACCGCTGTTCAGCCATGTAGCTTGCAGATTGTGGGGTGACGTTTGGTGATCCAACTTGTACAGTTAAATAAAAGTGAAATCAAAACTGCTCAGTACTTAACACATTCTCTAATGCAAGCGTAAAGAAATATATAATTTCAATTATAAACTAGGGGGAAAAATCTTATGTGTGGGTAGAGGTTTTTTTAGGGTCTGACTTCCTTTTCTTGGTACAGTACTTAGTCGCAATCCCACCTAGGATTTAGTGGTATGCCCTTGAATCAGGGCTGGCATGCGAAACGAAATGCATGGCTGTGGGGGCGAATATATTTTAATTTCGCCGTGAGCGCGATACTCTGGAGCGAAATGATAATGATTGTCGGCGGGAAATTAAATCGAAGCGAAACTTAATTCGAAGCGAAATGACGTAGCGAAATCTACGCGAAACTTAATAGCTACGCGAAATTACATTCTGCAATTGAATAAAATTTCACTCCCGGCGCAAAAAAAAATTGTAACAATCTTTTAATTTCGCTCCCGGCGCGAAATACAATTGAAGACCTCGTTTCCAAGACTCACTAAGTCAAAAATGATGATTTTTCAGGACAGATATTTTTTGAACCGGAGCCTACTTTGGCAATATTACTTCATTATGAAGTAAAGAGACGTTTTTCAAATTAATATGAAGAACAGTGATAACGAACCAAAACCCTATTTTGAAGTTATTAACGTTAAAATGCCATTTTTTTCCAAAAGTAAACTTGGTCACTTGACTTAGGTCAATTCTGGAAAATAACTACAGACTTAGTGAGTTCTGGAATAAAACATCTACTTGCATATGCTAAGTTACACATTTGGTAGATCGGAAGCAAGCACGTAAAACAATGGGATTTTAGTGATTTATTCTAGATTGCTCAAACGTCCCTTGAAAATCAATGAGGAACAGAAAAAAGTTATTAAATTGTCCAGTACCTGCCATTTAAAAAAATAAAAAATAAAAATATAAATATATAGCAAATTAAGTCCAAGAACAAACGCACTTGCACTGCCTTAACTTTGTACTACACAAATGGCTCTTCTTCAGCATAGTGTATTTCTGTGTGATCAACCAGATCTGCATCATCACCGAAGTTCTTCAGAGCTTTATTGTAGTACAACTGACCTTGTTCGGACAGAGAAACAAACTTCAGAAGTACTGCAACATCCTTCTTCTTCTCTGAAGATATGTTATTGCATTCCTCTACTACATGGACCAATCTGTATGAGTTCCTCCAAGAATGGACTGATTTCTTCTTTAACACTTCGTATTCATTGAAGTCTCCATTGTAGGTATTCTTGGCAAACACTTCTTTCTTTCCTTTTTTGTACAGAAGAACACGCTGCTCCCTCATCAAGAATGGGAGCTTAGTTTTCATTATATTATTGGCGCTCCTTTTAAACTCAAGTAGCCGCCAATCTCTCTTTAAAAGTTTAACAGCGCCATGTTTTTTCAGAATAGCATGATAATATTGTGGCTCTAATAGTTTTTCAAGAGTTCTGTACACTTTTTCGATTATTCCAAACACTCGGTCCGGAGGCAAAAAACTGTGTCCTCTGATAGGAAATATGTGTTCCACTTTATTAACGAGATGTTCAGTAAATAACATATAGCCTACTTTCTCCTAAATGCATGGGTATTCTTATAACTCTTTGTCCTTTTCAAGGAGTATAATTGAATGTTGGTTGTAGTAGCTTGTTGAAATACAACGTGCTATATGGATATTAAACATGAATATGATGTGCCCATTGCTAGTGCTACCACTGTACAATATTTCATTCAATTCGGTTTCACCGTGGTTGAATTGATATGATGAATCGATTTGCACACATACATGGCCGCTATATGCAAGCTCTTGGGCTGATGACCTTGTAATTCAGTCAAGAGATGCGTCCCACAAAGAGGTATGCTCTTGCAAAATTTGGAAGAGCTCAAATGATCAGGTTGGTCGTAATTTGATTTAAGCTTTTACCTTTTGGGCGGCCACCATTCCGTTTCAGTCAAGATGGTGGCGATATAAAACATGTCACTGAGGTGCCCTTTGATAGTGCTACCTCTGTACCGAGTTTCGTTCAATTCGGTTTCACCGTGTCTGAATAGTTAAGGGGAATCGATTGGCACACATACATGGCCGCCATCCGCAAATTATTAGGCAGATGACATCGTAGTTTGGTCGATTGCTTCTCCATACATAAAGGTAAAATTTTGCAAAATTTGGTAGAGATCAGATGATTAGGTTGGTCGTAATGTGATTTAAGCTTTCAACATTTGAGTGGCCACCATTACGTTTCCGTCAAGATGGTGGCGATATAAAACATGACACTGAGGTGCCCTTAGCTACTGCTACCTCTGTACCAAATTTTGTTCAATTCGGTTACACCGTGTTTGAAAATATAGGGGGAATCGATTTGCACACAACCAGGCCGCTATCCGCAAATTATTGGGCAGATGACCTCGTAGGTTGGTCAAAAGATTCTTCATACATAAAGGTATAATGTTACAAAATTTGGTAAAGATCAGGGGAATATGTTGGTCATAATTTGATTTAAGCTTTGAACATTTGGGTGGCCGCCATTACGTTTACGTCAAGATGGCGGCGATTTAAAACATGACACTAAGGTGCCATTTGCTAGTGCTACCTCTGTACCAAATTTCGTTCAATTCCGTTTCATCGTGTTTGAACATATAGGGGGAATCAATTTGCACACAAACATGGCCGCCATCCGCAAATTGTTGGGCAGATGACCTCATAGTTTGGTCAAAAGATTCTCCATACAAAAGGGTATAATGTTGCAAAATTTGGTAGAGATCAGATGAATAGGTTGGTCGTAATTTGATTTAAGCTTTGAACATTTGGGTGGCAGTCATTACGTTTACGTCAAGATGGAGGCGATATAAAACATCCCACTGAGGTGCCCTTTGCTAGTGATACCTCTGTACCAAATGTCGTTCAATTCGGATTCACCGTGCTCGAATTGATAGGGGGGGGACAGATATTCAGAGTACACACTCATACACAGACTCTCACACACACAGACAGACACACACTATTTGGCCCTGTGTTGATCTCATAAGTCTACATTCATTTTTTGCAAAAAAAATCGAATGTAGACTAAAAATGTCACTTTTGTTTACATAATCTAGCAAGAAGCCCATGATGGTCGAGTTCTTGTTTTGGCTTGTGGCAGAGTCTGAGAACAGTCTCAATGTTTTCTGAGATTTAATGCCTTCTGGTTTTGCTTATTGACGAACCCTCTCTTCAAGACAGTGTAGGAAGTTATGGAAGGCTGATGCAACTTCGTTCGATCCTCTTCCAGACTGATCTTCTGCCCAAGAATATATGAATGTGTTTTCCACATTTTAGACGTTTTCATGAATTATAAAAGTTAGGTTGTTCAACCAAAGCTGTCGACCATAAACAGTCTCGGAAATTCTAATCATGGGAAGGGGCTGGTTCTGTTGCATGTCAAATGCTACTTTCAGAACATTATTTTCCTCTCGCTTCAAAATTTCATAAAATTTTTTGGCTCGTAATTTGTGCAATCTGTAACATCCCATCAGGTCTGTCCTTTCGGCTGGTGATGTAGAATTATTTTGTATCTTGATTTGTAATTCTTCACAGTATGAACATGTGTCGGTTTTCGGGTGCCCAAACCCGATATTGAATCGTGTTTGGAAAATTCTATGAAATTTGCTATAAGACGCGAATGATTTTGAAGCACTTACCCTGGCCTCTCTCCACAATCGCCAAATCTTCTTGACGGAAAGTGTTGGGTCCATGTAAACTCGTACGCTCTTTGCCCTCCCATAATGGCTTTCTCTGCACTTCAATGTCTTAATGAAATTAACAATTGAAACCTCAGTTTCCATGTCTTTGGCTTTAATACGACCACCGCCCCTGTTCTCTTTACATTGTTCACCTGTAGCATTGAAGTTCTTAGATAAACGATTCAATCTGAATCTACTCATTCCTGTTACCGAACAGAAAGATTGAGCACAAACTCGTATAATCTGGCCGGCTTTCCTCCGTATAAAATATTGTGTTAATAACCTAGCACGGGGATTGCCTACATTTCTTGGTCGATGTGATTTTGGTTCTTTTGTTACAATATATTTTACATGGAAGTTATCTTGCTCTACTTTTGATTTGTTGTCATACAGTTTGTCACGGAAATGAGTGATGTCTTCTTGACTCAAAAATCCTACCTTGCATGTATAGTTCGGTCTTCCAGCATGATTACTAGCGATACAAGATGCAGGGTGAGCACTTGAACTGTTTCTTGCATGCTTGCGTTTTGTTTTATCCCAGGTGTTTACATCTTTTCTTCTCTTCCTGCTTCGACCGGAATCTTCTAGAAGACTCTTTAATCCTTCTAAATCAAAGTCACTCATCTTGTACACTTTCTTAAAATGTAGAAACTTTCTCTTAAACACAACTCATCAACATACGACACATGAAACAGCCAAGAGGTTACTGGCGAGAAACAGGCGCGTTAGACTTAGCAGAGTTTGGAAGACATCAGGGCCTGATATAGTAGAGTTTTGAAAAAAAAAATGCAATATCCTACGTTACAATTTACGATGACATAGTGAGTTCTGGAATAAAATATTAATAACATACAAAGGTCTATACACCTTACGAACAAGATCCAACAGATTTCTCAATTTCGTCCTAAACTGACTTAGTGAGTTTTGGAAACGAGCTCTTCAATTCATTACAGACTTTTATTTTCACTCGCGGCACAAAATAAAATTCGATACAGACTTTTAATTTCGCTCCCGGTGGGTAGTAAAATTCGCTGCACTCTTTTAATTTCACTCCCGGAATGAAATACAATTCATTACAGACTTTTAATTTTGCTCGCGGCGCAAAATCAAATTTAATACAGACTTTTAATTTCGCTTCCGGTGCGAAATAAAATTTGTTACAGACTTTTAATTTCTCTCCCGGCGCGAAATAAAACTCGGTTATAGACTTTTAATTTCGCTCCCTGCGTGAAATAAAATTCCCAAACGGTATTTAGTTTCGCCCTACGACGTAAATTTAAAATGCATGGAACATTTCATTTCGTTGTTGAAATTAAAATGTATTCGTTTCGAGAGTGAAATTATGTTCGGAGCGATGTTCAAAGTCCTGACGTTGGCAGCAGTAGCAGTCTTACCGTACACCGCCTGCACAAACTGCTGGGCTGCAACAGCAACGTTAGTCATACAATGGTCATCACTCCAGTGTAGGAGAAAGTCAGTGCTATGGGATCAACAACACTATCGTTGTTGACTGCACCTCGGTCTCGTGGCTGGCCCTCCCTGACGTTCATAACGCAATACTTCGTGTACAATGGGGCAACAAGTACCTCTACTTGTTCCATAGCGAACAAGAAGACGAATGTGCTGTGCGGACAGACATTCAAGATAAGTGACGAACTCCAATTACAATACAAATTGTCAGTTGTAACTCTTCAGTCAGTCAACACTAATTTGCCCAATAACTGGGCGTGGTACAATGTATATACTGTACAGTAATATGTAAATAACACTCATGGATAACATTACATGTATTAGTTTATGGTCACTATTATAATGCAGCAATTTTAGTGATCTTAAGTCTAATACATGTAATTTTTTTCCAGGAGTGTTACGTACATCTTATATACGTTGTGCCTCACCCAGTTATCGGGCAAATTAGTGTTGACTGACTGAAGAGTTACAAATAACAGTAAATCGTCTGTGGTAGTACCAGCGGCGTATATGGAGTTCTGTTTCGGAGGGGGGTTACTTGAACAACAGGGGTGAGGGGTCATTCCTCTCATTTCTACATTCTTTATTCTTACACTTCCGGAAATTCCTGGGGAGGGGGGGGGGGGGGGGGCTTGGCATTCCTTACTACTTACTTCTTACCCTCAGCACATTTATACTGACCATGGTACGAAAACAAACCCCTGTGCCACGTACAGTAATTCGTTTCGCACTGCAATTAGTTTTGCGTCGCCTTTCACTATGTTATTGTGCTTTGAATTAAATTCTGCTTCCATTTTAATTTTTGCGCTGACAATCAATTTCATTTCGCACCCGAATATGGCGCTCACGGCGAAATTAAAATGTTTACGCGTCCACAGCCATTTTGTTTCGCATGCCAGACCAGATTTAATTTCAGACATGAAATGAAATGTTCCATGCATTTTAAATTCACGCCAGGGGCAAAACTAAATGCTGTTTGGGAATTTGGTGTCATTAAAAAAACCGTGGCACTACATCCCATGAAGGGACCAAGCGACCGCTGCCCAGCCCTCTGCAGATATTGGTCAGCGCATCGGGTTCCCTCGGCCGTTAATCTTGGTTTTCGTGGCTTTCAGACAGCTACTCTCGAGGCTGAGTGCACACCGTTCCAACCCACACGTCCGTTTCTAAAATCACTAACGGAGCCGGGAATCAAACCCGGGGCCTCCAAGTGATAGGCAGGCATGCTACCCCCAACACCATAGGGCCGGCAATTTTCGTCATACCAGGACCAAAATTAACAGTCGTTTAAAATATTTATTTCGCGCCGGGAGCAAAATTAAGAGACTGTAACGGTTTTCATTTCGTGCCTGGAGCAAAATGAAAAGTCTTATAACGAATTTTATTTCAGGACAGGAGCACAATTAAAAGTCTGTAAAGAATTTTATTTCGAGCCGGGAGCGAAATTAAAAGTGTAACGAATTTTATTTCGTGCCCGGAGTGAAGTTGCCTAACGGTTTTTATTTCACGCCAGGAGCGAAATGAAAAGTCTTTAATGAATTTTATTTCACGCCAGGAGCAAAATTTAAAGTCTGTTAAGAATTCTGGTTGTAGCCGGGAGCGAAATTAAAAGTCTGTAACGGATTATATTTCACGCTGGGAGCGAAATTTAAAGTCTGGTACGAATTTTATTTCGCACCGGGAGCGAAATTAAAAGTCAGTAATGCATTTTATTTCGCACCGGAAGCGAAATTAAAAGACTAATGAATTTTATTTCGCCCCTGCAGCGAAATTAAAATTCTGTTACTAAATTTAATTCGCGCCAGGAGTGAAATTCTATTCCTTTGAACAATTTAATTTCGCGACGCTAATTTAAATTGATAATACATTTCGTTTTGCATGCCAGTCCTTCTTGAATCGGTTTTGGTGGTGGCTCCAATTTTCACCTAAAATGTAAAACTAACTGCACTTGATGACCGTAATGCTCTCCATCAGTCGTACCTATATGTAAATCGTACATGTATCTGTTCTACCAGATATACTGTCCCAAAAATAAATTGCCGAAAATAGACCACCTAACGACACTAAAAATAATACTGTTGCAGGTAAAATAAATTAAGTAAAAAGTAATTAAAGAGATCAATGAACTAAAAACAGGAAAAACAACATAGAAAACTAGAAGTCGTAAGTACAAACTGGTATGATATCAAAGGATCACTCAGAAATATCCAGAACTGGACAATAATTCAGAACTAGCCATCACTGTCGCAGTCAATCACAACATTGGACTAGATGCTCAGGAATCCCATACCGTCAGGTGAGGTCATCGCCCTCTCACTTGACTTACGCTCCCCTCCCCCCGCTCTCGCCGACCTTGTTCTACTATAGGCTACCACGCCTTTTGTTCCAAGTACGATTCTATTCAACCGATTTAGGTTTTCGATACGGCTTTGGAATCAGTGAATAAAACTCAACTTTCTTATTACCCGCTTTTTTTAAATTGTAATCATATATTTAAAATAAAACAGCAACTTTTCTCTTTTTGAAATTAAAAAAATTATCTCAATTCTGCTAATAGACAGAGTACATAGCAGTTTTCAGATCGCAGATCGGAGCTCCCCTTCATGAAAAAAATAATAAATAAATTCAGCTTCCAAAAAGATGGTATATTGGCTTTCACGGCCGGTGAATTAAAACTCAGCAATTCTTTTAGGTTTGTGCCGTGTCTTGCGTGAGGTTTCACTTCGTTTGTGCTACCATCTGTTGGAATATTTTCTTACCAAAATGTCGGGACATTTAGCCTTAACGAACCTGTCACTACCGACGTACCCAAAACCTAATTTACGTGGTCGGAAGACATGGAATTTCAGGATGCCATACAAGAAGAACGAGAACACACACAAATAATAGGCTTCCCAAAAGTCTCAGTACATTCGAAGCACCCTCCAGCTAACGATACCGTTCGCTCCTAATTACTTCACGCGCAAAGCACAGACATAGTTCAGGAAACCCTATCTACTACATTGGGGGCAGAGTTTACATCCACCTCTGATGCTGCAATCAGTGTCAGTTTTAAAAAATCAGGGGCGTCAGTGGAAGTGCCCTACCTCCACAAACAGGAGCTAAACCCAAGGTCACAGATAAAGCCAACATTAAGGACACCCATGCTCTTCACATAAAAACTGTCAACAAAAACACTGCGAGGGAAGAAGTTAAATCATATTACACAAAAACAGGAAGCGCATCACGTAGTCGCCGTAAAGTGCACACCAGTAAAACATCGCTCCAATGATCCCCTAAAATAATTGCTCATCGTCGTTTAAAAATGCACTCAAACATTCTGATGCATGTCATCTTCATCCTTTTGTTCTTGCATATGAGTGTCTTGCGTTGTTTTGCCACATTAAATATAAATGGCATCATAAGTTTGACGACACGTTTTCAACTTCAGGATTATTTTCAGGACTTATGATATTGACATGTTATTACTTCA
The DNA here is from genome assembly GCA_946902985.2 of Meconema thalassinum. Lineage (NCBI taxonomy): Eukaryota > Metazoa > Arthropoda > Insecta > Orthoptera > Tettigoniidae > Meconema > Meconema thalassinum. The sequence continues at coordinate 213,101,717 of OX336398.1, forward strand.
GGAAGTAAATGATCCAAACTTGGACTGGTTGAGTGGGTACAAATACATAGCAAATATTGGCCCATCTCTCCGAGGCACAGCTGTCGTTTACAGATCAGGGTTAATTGTTTCGGAAGTGGAGTTACATCCGTGTGGCAGAATAATTGCTCTGCAATGTGAGGACACATTAATTGTTAATGTCTACGCCCCTTCTGGATCACAAGGTCGTCTGGAAAGAGAACATTTATTTGAAGATGACATCAGATACTTTCTCCAGGGCCCCATCAATACTATCATATTAGCAGGCGCTTTTAACTGTGTTTTAAACCCTCGAGATCAAACCGGCGCTTTTAACAACTGCCGCAGCCTCATAAGTCTCATAGACGGATTTAACCTCCATGATGTGTGGGAACTTAACCATGGAACCGACGTACAATTTACTTTCTATCGTGCCGGATCAGCATCTAGAATAGACAGGGCATATATAGCACGAGGAATGAGAGATAGCATGCATAGTTCCACAGTAGTGCCAGTATCTTTCAGTTAACATCACGCACTGTATTTTCGATATTTAACTACGTCTCAACCACCTATATATGAACACGGGTATTGGAAACTAAACGCATCCCTCCATCACGATCAAGATGTGCGAAACAAATTTGAAACCCTTTGGATGAAGCTGCGCAGTAAAAGGTCGTAATATCCATACCATATCACTTGGTGAATCGAGGTTGATAAACCTGCTATAAAAAAGTGTTTCCAGCAAATTTCCAAACAACGTGCCTGGGAGAGGAGAAGTACTTTAAACTTCTATTATGAGGTAGACTATTATTTGAACTTCAGCAAAAGCAAGCAAATGGCGACGATGTCCTTGGCGAAATGAAAAAGGGGTTAAGCATTCAATTTTAAATATTCAGGTTAATTATTTAAACGGTGAATGTATTCGAGCAAAGATTCCCTCAGTCATAGAAGAAGATCGATCATCACTGTTCCATATTTTAACAGAAAGGCGTAAAGGGCAGCGAAATACCATTACTAAACTTCGGGACGAGCATGGCTGCACTCAGTCGAACATGGATGATACCCTTCAAATTGGTGCAAAGTATTTCACTATATTTTTCTCCTACGTCCAACAAAATATTGAGCAAACAGATGGGAGCTTACATCAAAATCCACCCAGACTGACCGCAGGGGATGGATTTATGCTGGCAAGTGGTATTATCTCGGCGGATATTTTCACAGTATTACGCCAAACTCAACGTAACCGCTCTCCTGGTCCTGATGGAATACCATATGAATTTTATCAATTAATGTGGAATATACTTGCAGAATATTTCCTTAAAATTGACCAGGAGATTATGGGAAACCCACAAATCATAACTGAATAATTTACTGCTGGAATTAATATTTTAATTCCGAAGATTAGAAGACCACTTGGAATGGAGGATTTCTCATTACAGATTGCAAAATCTTTACAACAATTGTAGCATCCCGAATCAAACCGCAACTGCTACAAATTATAGGGCTGTGGAAATCCTGTGCGACTCCAGTAAAAATATCATCTCGAACTTGTTGGTGTTACGCAATATTATTATTGTACATGAGAAAACTTCGCCTAATCTTCCCCTTACGACACTCGTCAGTCTCGATTTTCAAAAGGCCTTTGATAGAAAAAAAAACATTCATTTCTATGGTCTACAATGCGAACCTTTAGGTTTCCTATCGGGTTGATTAAATTCATTACAGGACTGTACAGAACAGCAAAATCTAGGGTAATCATTAATGGACATCTCACATCGAAAATACCCATCCGTAAATCTGTTCGTCAAGGATGCCCACTTTCTATGAACCTGTTCATCATAGCACAGGAACCCTTCCTCCGGAGGATAAACCAGAATGTAACTGATCTGACGATCAATGAGAAGAAAGTGACAGTTCGAGCATATGCCGATGATGTATGTATTGTTCTAACAGACGAAAACAATGAAGACCGTATGCTGACTATCATAAACGAGCTTCAGGAAACATTTGGATCCCAAGTCAATCCATCAAAGTCTGGAATGATGTAAATTGGGTAACATCCGTTATCCACGCCTACTCGATCATTAGCTATTGTGCAAAAGTTGAAGATTTTGGGAATTATTTCCCAAAACAAATTTCAAGATATGATTAGTGAAAACTGGGCGATGGTAATCAATAAAGTGAGGCATACCTTATTCCAGCAACATACCAGGTCCCTCAATCTCATACAGAAAGTATGGCACATTAATGTGTTTGCTTTATCCAAGATATGGTACCTCGCACAATTCTTACAAGCAACGAAACACATTAGCCAACGCTTAGAATTGTGTATCGGTCACTACCTTTGGAATGGATCGTTGTACAGAGTCGCCCGTGATCAATTGTACTTACCAAATCTCCAAGGAGGCCTCAATCTAACCTGTGTTGATATGAAATGTAAGCCCTCTTAAGACGCACCATCCCCCGATCAATGTCAGGAATGCGTAGTCAAAGAAAACTGACATTTCTTCGCCCACCAGCACTTATCACGATTAGTGGGCGACATAGCCACATACTGCAGGCTTTTCGTGCCGTTATCAATGTAAGACAGTTTACCTCGGGAGAGGAAAACTCAGGGGGAATTAATTCAACGAAGAATCTATACACTTATTTGCTGAAGGGGCAACAGAAGCCGCTATCAATAGAACATACATTCACCCAAAGACATTGGAGAACGATTTGGTTGAATGCCTCAAATAAATACATCCCAACACAGTGGAGATCCACACTCTACTCTGTGATCAACATTGTGCCTACGGCGACTAAACGTATACGTCACAATATGGCTGAGGATGCTCAATGTAGACGATGTGGAGATGTCGACACATTAGTGCATCGAGTGACATCCTGCCAAGAGGCTTGAACAGTTTGGACCTGGACGACTGCTATACTGCGGAGAATACATCCGGGGATAGACCACTTACCAGCGGAGTGCATAATGGTTTGCGATTTTGAACTTACTGGGAAACTAAAACAAAACGCTGTAACCTGGGTTATAGCGGCAGCAGTGGATTGGAACATAACAGCGCACGAAAGAGGTGGGTGCACCTTAAGGGACTTTGTAAGTTGGATCAGAAGAATACGCTGGACAATGGTTGGCCTATAGAAAATTTGGACTCGTAAGCCCTCAATAAAAATCCTTTTGTAGATCTCCAATAAACATCTAGTCATCTAATAGAAATCTAATAGACGTCCGTCCCTAGACGTCTAGACGTCTATTACAGAACAACGTTAGACGTCTATTAGACGTCTAGATGGCCACTTTTTGTCCCACTTTTAGTCGTCTATATAGATCGATTTTAGATGTATATAATAATTCCCACACGGCAAATAGACGTCTAAAAGACGTAAAGTACTCGTCTATTAATAAACGTTTAGGGCAATTATTGTTGGTCTAAATTTGGTGTAATCTATGGTCTAATAGACGCCTATTTTTTCGTCTAGTAGACGGTCTAACATAGACGGCGTGTAGAGGTCCCTTTCAACTAAACATTTAAACTAAATACAAATCATATTCACATTTCGCGTGCCTTTAGAGTCTCTTCCATCCACACATGCCCTAGGCACGGCTTCAGACTTTTTGAAACCTGAGGGTAAATTTCCATGTTGAACTCACCGGGATTTGAACTTAGGACCTCCGACTTCGAAGGACAGCAAGTTATCCACTAGACCATGGGCACTGGAACATGGTAACCTGTCTGTAGTACTCTTGTATCGCTAACTATTCAGGGAATTATTACGTGATATAAGAAATGCTATGGCCATGTGAAGTGACTCAAACTACACTAACCACAACACTTTTAAATTCCTATGTGGTCACATTGGACGAATATCCTTAAAGCCTATCGATAGAAAGCATCCACCATTTAATATAAGTCCATTAGATGGCTGTCTGACTGCTTGAAATACTACCTGGTGGAGTTTTGTGACTGTCTTAAATTTATTGATTACTTCATCAAATAGACGTCTATTAGTTGACTACTTACCTAATTTCAATAAACTAACGCTGAAATTTAGTGTCTACTGTATCTTATGCCTATGGCTACACAGAAATATTCTCTATATTACGTCATTTAATATACGTCTAATAGATTACCCGTCTGATTGGAATCGATAGACGGAAATAGATTGCACATGATCGCATCTAATAGACGGATGTTCTGATACAGTAAGTTTCACTATGTCTAAAAAGCATCTCTTTCGTATCTATTGCTAGAAGTGCATTTCATAGAGGACATTTAGATATTGTTATTCCATCTATTAAACGACTATAGACGTATATTTGCCGTGGGAAGTTCTTTTATATGTCGTTATGTTTTCTTCTATTTTTGATAAGGGCTCAACTTTTATTTACTGTTGTTATGGAGACGTCGAATTTACATCTATGGAAGACGACATATAAATAAATTTTAGACGCGTATTGATACCTGTTCGAACCACTTTAATTAAACATGTATACACCTTTTGGAGATACCCATGTGTTTTCATCTGTTTTCATGGACGTGTCGAATTCACATCTAGGAAAGACGACATTTAGACGAATTTTGTACTGGTACCGGATACTGGTAGTTCAAACTCCTAAGACACGCAAAAATATTTTGAAAATACGTATTTTTATATGATTTCATGGACGCGTCGAATATATAGGAAAGCACTCTTGGTCTCCATACTGTTGAAATAATGAAAATTGTCCTAAAACTTCAAAAGTTAAAAGGATTTCATGTCAACTTGCTTATTTTGCCGTATATCTTACGTGTAGGTAAATTCCATGAGTTATTGTTTCAGGCGATGATAAAAATACGAATAAAAGACATAAATTACCTCAGATTGCGACGGAATATTGTTGAGTTTAAACACCTGATAAATTTACTAACGCACGTTACTCGAATTCACATATCCCTGAACAGCATCAATCTAGTCAGTTGGTGAATTCAGAATCTTGATATTGAAATAGACTATAGCTTTATAGTCCTGATGTAGTTTTTTTTTGTTCTACCCGTAATTATTTCGGTTGCTATGAAGTAGGGGATGTGGTGAGACAGTTTCCTTGTGGGAATGATATTACGGATAGATGCCCTTCATGACGTCAATCTCATGAGGGGATTTAATGACAAATGAAATTAATGAGGTAAGGTATGAAATGACTGTGTGTGGTATTTCGAGTTCGGTGTAGTCTGACCATGCACTTTAGCGTGTGTAGCTACCTCGGCTGGTTTGTGACATTATGACAACAAATTTAAAAAAATGTATTTTAACTCTCCTGATTCCATACCAGCCCATGTTACTGTCACATACATGATTACCAATATGCTTGATTCCATTTTTAGAATTATGATATCTCGCTGCACCTGCTGTATCACCCAAAAAGTAGGTGCAGATGACATCGTAGTTCCGCCCCTTAAAACAACAATAACTAACCCAAAGAATATGCAACTTCCTGTATCCTTGTTGCAGATCTGGTTCATGTACGTCCAAATATAATGTTTTATACGCCTTCGGTGTGTTTCTTTACGGGGTGGCTATCCCACTAAGATATGTTTGTGCTTCCCATGCACAAAAGACGTTGTGAGCACGGCAGACCACACGCATATGACAAAATGTTGACTCTAGTGCGCCTAGTGTCCACTCAGTACAAAACGTACTGCAACACCCCGTCAAATGAACAGTGCTTGTGCGACTAAGTGCTACAGTGCTAGTGTGATTTGCTGCACTGCTCAGAAATGGGCAGGATAGGGCTGCGCTTCACCGGCACGAGTAAATTTCTCGCTAGCACTGCTTCACCTTGCCCATTGCACGGCCCTGGTGCACACACATGGACGCACACACACTCGGACAAAAGGTCTAACTCATAAGCCTATTTTTTTCATAAATAGAAATAGCCTAAATACGAGATTTTAAAATTTCGCACAGCCGCCTTCTTGTGGTTATGAAAACAATTCAGTTTGATTGCTGTCATAGATTAGTTGATATTGAGATTCGTCTAAATATTTCGGATGGTCGTCATGTTGGACTTTTATTTACTTTGTAGACCACCGAGCTATGTACTATTAGATGCCGATTATTGCGTACGGTAGGTTCATTGTTCAAACGTTGGCTACGATCGCATAAGAAATTAAAACTTAATTTTTAAATTTCACACCGGTACCATCTTGAGGTTATGTAAACAATTGAGCTGAATAAGATGTCAGTGCATTACAAGGTGTATAGCATTTGCTATACCATTTGACGGCACTCGGATGGTTTAATCGCGAACAAAAACAAAACAAAAGATGTTCAGTAAAGAACATATAGCCTACTTTCTCCTAGATGCATGGGTATTGTTATAATTCTTTGTCCTTTTCAAGGAGTATAATTGAATGTTGGTTGTAGTAGTTTGTTGAAATACAACCTGTTATACAGATATTAAACATGAATATGAGGTGCCCTTTGCTAGTGCTACCTCTGTAAAAAATCATTCAATTCGGTTTCACCGCGTTTGAATTGATATGGTGAAACGATATGCACTCATACATGGCCGCTATCTGCAAAGTATTGGGCTGATGACCTTGTCGTTTGGTCAAAACATGCTTACTACATAAAGGTATATTGTTGCAAAATTTAGTAGAGATCAGAGGATTAGGTTGGTCGTAATTTGATTCAAGCTCTGAACATTTGGGTGGCCGCCATTACGTTTCCGTAAAGATGGCGGCGATATAAAACATGACACTGAGGTGCCCTTTGCTAGTGCTACCTCTGTACCAAATTTCGTTCAAATCGTTTTCACAGTGTTTGAATAGATAGGGGGAATCGATTTACACACATACATGGCCGTCATCCCCAAATTATTGGGCTGACAACCTTGTAGTTTGGTCAAAAGATTCTTCGTATATAAAGGTATACTGTTGCACAATTGGGTAGAGATCAGACGATTAGGTTGATCGTAATGAGATTTAAGCTTTTAATGTTTGGGTGGCCACCATTACGTTTCCGTCAAGATGGCGGCGATATATAACATGACACTGAGGTGCCCTTTACTAGTGCTACCTCTGTACCAAATTTCGTTCAATTCGGTTTCACCGTGTTTTAATAGATAGGGGGAATCTATTTGCACACATACATGGCCACCATCCACAAATTATAGGGCTGATGACCTTGTAGTTCCTTCAAAAGATTCTTCGTATGCAAAGGTATAACATTGCAAAATGTGGTAGGGATCAGATGATTAGGTTGGTCGTAATTTGATTTAAGCTTTTAACATTTGGGTGGCCGCCATTCCGTTTCCGTCAAGATGGCGGTGATATAAAACATGACAATGAGGTGCCCTTTGCTAGTGCTACCTCTGTACCAAATCTCGTTCAATTTTGTTTCACCGTGTTTGAATTGATAGGGGGAATCGATTTGCACACAAACATGGCTACCATCCTCAAAATTATTGGGTTGATGACCTTGTAGTTTGGTCAAAAGATGTTCCATACATAAAGGTATAATGTTGCAAAACTTAGTAAAGATCAGATGATTAGGTTGGTCGTAATTTGACTTAAGCTTTTAACATTTGGGTGGCCGCCATTACGTTTCCGTCAAGATGGCGGCGATATAAAACATGACACTGAGGTGCCCTTTGCTAGTGCTACCTCTGTACCAAATTTCGTTTACTTCGGGTTTACCGTGTTCGAATTGATTGGGGGTGGGGGGTGGTGACAGACATTCAGAGTACACTCTCTCTCTCTCTCTCTCTCTCTCTCTCTCACACACACACACATACACACACACACACACACACACACAGACAGACACACAATTTTCCGCCCTGTGTTGATCTCATGAGTCTACTTTCATTTGCACACAAACATGGCATTTTTTGCAAAAATCGAAGGTAGGCTAATATCTATTTTAACGTATCAACTTCGCTTGGCCCTCATATTCGTTTTTTACTTAACAGGAATTTTGTGAGTCCCATCTAGTAGTTCATTTTATCACCGTACAAAATGTCAGGGTGATATCTGTAATAGTTTCGGAGATAAGGAATGCCAGTGAAATACTTCGCACAGTCGCCATGTTGGATTGGAAAGCTGTAATAAAATTTGAAGATCACGGTCGGGGTCGGTCAAAATAGTACTATAACCTTACCGAGTTTCATTGAAATCGCTCCAGCCGTTTAGATTTTATTAGGTGGGGACACTCACATACGCACACACACGGACTACTGTAAATGTGATGTCATAAGCCTATTTGTTCAGAAATGAAAATAACAAAGAAAGCTTTTAATTCGGTCAACATGAAATTCGTGTTGACCGACTAAATTGCTTTCTTCATTAGAAATAACCATCGCTGAAAAATGGCTTCTATCACTACTAAATGAAAATAGGATAACGAGTAAACGAAAAGCAAGAGCGGGAGGTTTCATTTAGGAAAGATATACTCTTATTGGTCACAAAGGAGTGAAAGTTTGGTGTGTACGTTACACTCTTCCTTATATGGCAACACTGCGAGAAGGTGAGTTCGATTCCCATCTTAGCCATCTTAGGATGTTTTTCCGTGGTTTCCCACTTCCACTCCAGGAAAATACGTGGATAGTTCCCAAGTCAAGGCCATGGCCAAATCCAAAAATAACAAAGATTATCAGACAAATTCCATAAGCACCTCAATTACATGGGACTGATGAACATAAGGCTATGTTCCAAACCCCTATATGAAGCAACAAGAAATATTTCGAATCAATGGGATCTATCGTATTGATTTTAGGAAACATGTTTCTAACGTAGGCTACAGTATGACCGCGATCGAAACGAGCAAGGTGCCTTGCCCTGTCTGATGGGGCACGCGCTCAGATTGAAATCACTATGTTGATTATTATTGATATTTCAAGAAGTAATTATCCTATGTTTGAATAAATAATTGGCCTGGAATTACATATGGCCCTGCATGGTCAGTTCACGGACACCTTCCATGCTTGACCGGGTAGCGGGAAAATAGACACTTCCATAACGTTATTGACGAGAATCTCTTCTGAAATAACGGAATCAATTTCTCCGCCTAGAATAACGTTACTGATAGCGCATAGCTGGTAAAAATCACCTGTATACCGTTACTAGACTTATAACGTTCATGGTGGATTCGCATTTCGAAATAACTGAATTATTTTCCTGTCCTGAATAACGTTATTGATAGCGTATAGCTGGTTAAATTCGCTCGTATACCGTTACTAGACTTATAACGTTATTGGTGGGTTCGCATTTCTAAATAACGGAATTATTTTTCTGCCATGAATAACGTTATTGACAGCGCAAAGCTCGTAAATATTGCTCGTATACCGTTACAAAGCTTATAACGTTATTGGTGGGTTCGCATTTCTAAATAACGGAATTATTTGTCTGCCATGAATAACGTTATTGACAGCGCAAAGCTCGTAAATATTGCTCGTATACCGTTACTAGGCTTATAACGTTATTAGGAGGTTTGCATTTTGAAATAACCGAATCGATCACTCTGCCTGAATAACGTTATTGATGGCGCGCAGCGGGTCAAAATCGCTGTCATACCGTTATTAGACTTATAACGTTATTAACGGGAGCGCATTTTAAAATAACGGAATCTTTTCCTCTGCTGGTTATAACGTTAATAGCACAAACCAGGGTCAATTATAACCCCTTATTTCGTTGCCGCACTAAAAACGTTATTCATATACCATTTGTTTTGGGTACGGCACCAGTAACGTAACAAAAATTAATTCGTTATTTTCGACAATTCTGTTACGTTATGAAGCCTTGCAAATTATCTTCTACATCAAGATCTACAAGAATGTAAGCTATAATTTGCATTATTCTTATGCGTAGTTTGCCGGAATTCTCATTTTTCTACAGTTTTATCAACACAATTTCCAATTGCAATTTGCTGTTGCAAATGATTCTGCGAGGCATTGGAAGCCTTGGAAGCCTAGTTCTGAGTATTTTCTACATTCAGACGTGTCGATTCAATGAATCTATGGACAAGCATCATGAGCATTTTATTTGATTTTCGTCATTTTTAGGTAGATTTCATAAGAAAGCTAACTATTGCAATGGGTACCATGTTTCGACTTCCGGAAAATTTCGAAATATCTTCGCGTTTCACATTCCCTAGACCCCCAAACCACCGTCAGTTCAAAAGTTTATGTATAATTTATGTATATATCACTTTCTTGTGGACACGATAACTACCGCAATTTTGCACCAATCACTTTGAAATTTTTACATAATATGTATCAGTATAAAATCTCGGTCGAGTTCGTTAATGGGCACAATCGGTCGACGGGGGGTGAAAATGGGGGGCTTTTTTCGAAAAAGTGAATTATCGCTAAAACTCTCTTAATATTTGAATTATCGAATCCATTCAAAGTTCATACTATGTGTCGGATAAGGCCCAACAATGTATGTTTGAAAAGTTTTTTTATAGAACCAACCATTGACCAAAGGGGTGGGAAAAAATTGTTTTTTTCGTGAAACATTAATCATAATATCTCTTAATAGGCACAATATCAAAACCGTACAAAATGGACAATATTCCTCTAATAATTACCTAAAACTTTTGTGTGAAAGAATTTTTGATAGACCCACCATTACGCCAAGGGATGAGAAAAATTATTTCTGAATTATAAGAAAATGCCAAGAACCATCAGAGGTTTCCATGCCAACACCACTAAATTGATGAGGGATTAACTATCAGACGTTGCCATGACAACGCACTTGCACGAGATCACATTCAGTTTTCCATCTGACTAAGTGTGAAGCGGCTTCGATGACGTAACTGGTAGCATGCTTAACTTCTATGCCCAAGGTCGCGGGTTCAAAGCCGGCCGAAGTCGTCGGATTTTCTAAGAGCGCTAAGAATCCCTCAGTATGCTTTCCTTTGGAGGGGAAGTTCCAAAGTTCGTTGCGAGTAGCTGGTTGCGGTGGTATCTAGTGGCCAAGTTCACAGCTAGGTGTCGTTGACGGTTGTATTTGGTTGGAACATTAGGAACTACTGCTTGAAATTGACCGCCTGCAGTCCTTACCTGAATTACAGACTAATACAGCCATCACAATTCACACCGTTTATCTGACAGATTCTACACTCACCCAAATTACACGGGGTTACATGACCGCGGTGTTGCAGCCCCGTAAACTGATGAACCAACCAATATCTCTGCGGGAGATAAAATTTTGCGTGAAGAAGTAACAGACCGTTGGATAGTTAGGCTACAGATCAGTGTCGAAACCTTGCATAAGGACAGTGTGACCACAAGTATAAAAATGGACCCCAAATGACAAGAAGGTTACCGTCCCCATAAGACAATAACATGTTTAAATATGCATAAAATGACGAAAAACAAAGTTAATTAAGCTCCAATTATAAAATACTTTCTCGCAATAAATAAGGTCTGATCCTTCTACGAAAACCTGCATATTCTGCCTATTTTCGCCTATCCCCAAGTTTGCCCGGTAAAATTTACCTCCGCCTTCCGGCGTGCCGAGAGGACTTTTTCGAATCGCGGTCATCAGCCATCGTATCTGTAAATATAAAAATAAATTTAAGTTGAATGGATATTTTTTCCATGTTTAAGAAGTCGAGTTTGATCTTTTCTCGAATAGTTTAATGAAGTTAACTCCAGTTTTAGAAATAATAACAATAATAATAATAATAATGCCACGAACCTACTACGTTGTCGTAGCAGGGGGAGAGGTGATACTCCCACGTGGCGAGTCCCAGGTGGCGGATAGGGGGGTCCTCACTGGCTTGCCAGAGGACTTGAGGGAAATAAAATACCTCTCGCGGAACAAACACTCTGTAAACAGCTGCAGAACATCGAGTGGCACCTCTCGATCTTAACAATCGAGTAGCAACCATGTGATCATTTTGTGTGATCACCCCAACCTTTCACTTTCAACTTGTGAACCTGGCATGATGGATCGTATTGGATCACAGCAACTACCCCAGGCCCCGGACTTATATAGTCCGGGTTCTCCCGATCATCGGATTCTGGGGGATTGGGAGCATCATGCTGAGAAGAGTCGGAGCTTCTCAAAATCTCTTCGCCCGAAGAAAAAGAACATCATCGGAACAGTCAATGTGAATACTTTGCTCAAAACTGGGAAACTTAAACAGTTAATTGACACCTTGGATAAATTTGATATGCAAATTGCAGACATTCAGGAAACACGTTTCCAAGACGAAAACCATTTTGATTCATAAAACTTTAGGATATATAAGGGGAAACCAGCCATAAAAATAGGAGATAATTTATCACAATTTGGAACAGCGTTTTTTTTTGTAAGAAAAACAATAGCCAGTTCAGTACTCAACTTTACTTCTCCCTCCGAAAGGATCTCCGTTCTCTCAGTAAAATCAAGCAACATGGCATACACATTGATTAATGCCCACGCTCCTATAAACAATGGTAATAAGAAAAACCCTCAGAAAGTAGAAGACTTTTGGGAACTCCTTGAGGAAACCATCATCAAAATTCCTAAACATCATGTGAAAATTTTACTCGGTGACTTTAACGCACAGGTTGGTAGAGAAAAGAAGTATAGATCCATAGTTGGTCATCATCCAGCACATTGGAGAACAAATCAGAATGGTGAGCATCTGATAAATTGCTGTAAATACTTTAATTTGAGGCTCATGTCTACATATTTCACCAGGTCTCCACACAAGAAAACAACATGGAAATCACCAAATCCAGCACTAGGAGAATTCCAAATTGATCTTGTAGCAGTTTCCAAACAGAACCTCTGTGAAATCCTAAATGTTAGAGTCCGCAGGGGAGTGATTGACTCTGATCACTACATAAGCCAAATCAAAGTGAAATTCCAGCCTAATAGATCCAAACCAAAAACTAAGAGATTACTAAGAGTGGATCCGGAGCACCTCAAGCAGAACGCCAAAGAATTTCGTCAGGCCATAAAAGAGCAAAATCCCAAAGACTGGAGGGACTTAGGAAACTCAATTCTGACATCAGCACAGAAGTTAGGGCAGCCCCCAAGGAAAAGGAAACACAGATGGTGGAACACAACCTGTGATAAAGCAATTGAATACAGAATTAAAGCCTGGAATAAATGGAACGGACATCAGACAACTGAACGATGGGAATTATTCCTTAAGATCCAGAAATCAACAGCTAAGGTCATCCGCAGGGAGAAGCGGACATACGACAGGAATAAACTCATAGAGATAGAACAGGATTTCCTGAAAAACAACACCAGAAATTTCTATAAGACCTTCCGTGAGAGTCTGTCTAGTTATCAACCACCTAGCATATGTTTCAGTAGACCAGATAGCGGCTTCGGTGGCGTAGTCGGTAGCATGCTGAACTGCTATGCCCAAGATAGCGGGTTCAAACCCGGCCGAAGTCGTCGGATTTTTTAAGAGCGTTAAAAATCCTTCAGTATGCCTTCCTTCGGAGGGGAAGTAAAGCCGGCGGTCCCATGTCATAGATTTATGGCATGTTAAAGATCCTTTCACAGACTAAACTTGTGTAAAGCAAAATTTGTTAGGTTAGATTTCGTCTGAACGCTCTATCAAAGTTCCAACGTTCACCACTAGGTATCATTGATATCTGGTGGCGAAAGTTGGAACTACTTGAAATTGAACGGAACTTGTAGCTTGCCCTTTAGGGCGTCCGCTGGAAGCAGCTACAGACTCAGGCGAGCCGAACATGTCCTCGGACACTCCCGGCACTAAAAGCCATACGATAAATAAATAAAGTAGACCAGATGCCTCACTAGAAACAAACACCAAGGAAAACTGCAAGATCTTAGCAAATTACTTCCAAGACCTACTCAATTGTGACCCACCGAAAGAAAAAATGCACTTTGAAAAGCCTGCACCGAATCCAGATTCACATCCACCGGCAATGGAAGAAACAGCAGAAATCATTCAATCCCTTAAAAACAACAAAGCACCAGGAGAAGACGGTATTACCGCTGAAATGTTGAAACTTGGTGGGGAAGAGGTCAGCAGAAGAATCCACGCAATTTTAAAAGCAATTTGGGAAACAGAAGTGATCCCACAGGACTGTAAGTGCGCGTTAATACATCCATTGCGCAAGGGAGGTAACAAAACTGATCCAAACAACTATAGAGGTTTATCCCTATTATCTGTGACCTATAAAATCCTATATAAAGCTCTTCTGAACAGACTAGAGAAACAAACAGTCCATTTGATTGGTGAATATCAAGCGGGTTTTAGGGAAGGGCGTTCATGTGCTGAACAGATATGGAATCTGAAAATGATTTTGAAGATCCGCAAGTCCAACCCCACAATTGTCACCTTTGTGGACCTAAAGCAAGCATATGATTCTGTGGACAGCAGACCCTGTTTGAGACGCTAGAAGAACTTCAAGTTGACAGGAAGACCAGAGAACTGATTCGTCAGACTCTCACCAATACATCATCGAAGGTGAAGTTTCTTGGGGAAATTTCTGACTCTTTTGAAGTACGAACAGGTGTTCGCCAAGGAGACGGACGTTCACCCCTTCTATTTAACCTGGTTCTAGATAAAATCATCAGAGAGTGGGAAAAGAACATCAAAGGCGTTAGCATAGGAACTGCTGGAAACAAAATCAGTGTGAAATGCTTGGCTTTCGCAGATGACCTAGCGATTATCACTAGGAACAAACAAGAAACCAAGCATGCTATTGAGACATTATACAGAATAGCATCACAAGCAGGCCTTCAAATATCATTTGAAAAAACCAAGTACATGCAGAATTTTCAGCAAAGAACAAGAAAAATCAACAAATCAACCCCTGGCACTATACAGCCCATGACGGGCTAAGGCCGACCAAGCGACCGCTGCCCAGCCATTTGGCCTGCAGATATTGGGGTGACGTGTGATCAGCGCGTCGGGTCCCCTCGGCCGTTAATCTTGGTATTCGTGATCGGGGCGCTGTCTCACTGTCAGGCAGCTACTCAATTGTCAGAAAGAAAAAATAAAAACAACGTACGGAGCAATATCACAAGTAGAATTTTTTAAATACCTTGGAGAAATAATTCTTCCTTCAGGATTGGACAGTTGGCTAACACAGAAAGAAGCTCAAAACTTCACAGAGCATTCAGACTAACATGGGATCACTATAACAAAAGAGTAATGTCACATAATGCAAAACTGAAACACTACAAACAGTTCTACTACCGGAAGCTCTATATGCTTCAGAAACCATAGCTTTAGGCCATTCTAAAATTGCAAACATAGAAAAGCAAGAACGTAAAATTTTTAGAAAAATTTTCGGCCCCACACAGGAAAACGGAATTTGGATTAAAAGACGAAATTCAGATCTATACCGTCACACAGATAGTTTCAGCAACACTGTACGAAGAAGACGTTTAACATTTTATGGACACCTCTTCAGGATGGACGATTATAGACTTACAAAAAGGTTATTCAATGTAATAAATTCTCAGAAGTCAAGGATAGCCTGGCTGGATGAATCAGGGAGGACCTGCAAGAGTTGAACATCGGAGAAAATATTCTGAGAAACCGCAAAGTCTTCAGGACCGCAGTAACAAAGCACAAGATTAGGGTGAAAACTAGTGGCAGGACTGGAACCAAGTGGACAGAAGAACGGAAGAGGCAGCACAGTGACTTTATGAAGAGATTTTGGGAAGATAGGAAGGCGAATATCATCAAGCCGAAAAACAAGTTCAAGCGCGCTCGATAATGGGCAAAACGCAAAAAGAATAATATTAATAATAATGATGATTTAATAATAATTATTATTATTTTCAATTTTCTGAGGTGATAATAATAATAATAATAATAATTTGTCATCTCTAATAATCGTATCATGTAGTGTGAATTTATAATTTGGATATTCGAAGCAGTTCACTATATCGGATATTTGTTTTTCCGAAGGTTAGTGGTTAAACGCACGCCCACATTCTACTGACAGAATAATATTGGAGGCATTTTACAATTGCATTTTACAGTCAAATCATGTAGAAGACAAGCAAAGTGATAATATGGGAAACAAATATAATGTATAAATTAGGGTTTTACTAGAGTTTCTATAAATATTAAATTATTTGGGTAACGTCATTTGATAGAACGTTTGACCATGAATAGACACGATGTTAAAATAGTAAGATTTAATATGATGGTGAATTTACAGTAAACTCATTGGGAGAGCTTCTTAATCTTCCAGTTTGGATAACAAGCAAGGGCTTGATTATCATGATAATGTATAATTTGGGAAGAAATATGGTGTGTGGAAATAGTGGAAATTTGTCATTCTTTTTGTGCAATTAAGTCGCAGGAATGAAATCGTCGTTACATGAAGCATTGTTCAGGTTAGATGACTTTTATAAATATGTTGGAAGTTGAAAATATAATTACAAGCCACACTTTCGTCGAATTTGATAACCAAGGGTTATTTTATGCAACCATCACAGTTGATTCACAGTTGATTCTCGTGTTCTATAGATATTTTCCCAGTACTTGTTAACCCGAATTTGTTATTAAAATTAACCTTTCATTGCGATGATACCTTACCGTTGGTCTGTTGCTAAATATGATCATGTGATATATGACACACTTAAATAGAATGGGCCGATGCTATAAATAATACTGTTATTTCATGAACAACCACTACCATATTTGTGATCCTATTAACGTTATAAATATTATAAAATGTAAAATGATGTAATGATTAATATTTTCATATTCTGTTAAAGAATTGCAATTTTTGATAGTATTTTGATAATAATTTTCTGAATAATATTTTCAAATAATATTTGAATGATAGGATGGTTTAATTAACGTTTAAAGTAATGTTGTTTTTGTTAATAATTTTTGACCATGAATTTAAAGTCGAGTAATGCACTCAGAATTATTATTTTGGATCGAGAACAGATGATATAATACATTTTCTGCTCACCATGCTCACATTGTTTAGACATTATTTTTCAAAGCTGCTCAGATGTCCTATAAGTTGATATGTTGGGTTAAACCCATTGCTATGATCTAAAATGTAGCAATTTTTGGAATGACGATTCCTGGAAAGTGATAAGTTATTTTTGCAACAAAATGAAACAAAGTGATTTTTCTCAACGAGTGAAACAATTAAATTTTTCTTTCAACAAGTGAATGCTAATAATTTAGGATTCAGGCTGGGCAATTTAATTTGCCCTGTAGAACCTATTGCTGTAAATAAATATAATTTGAACAAAGTCAACAGGACTGACATTCTGGCTTTCGTTCAAATTCAAGTGTTTATGTGTTGGTAACCCTGTATTTTTGTTGTTCATAAATGTATGATTCTTCATGCATTCCTAATGCTATTCTGGCATTACTGTAAAGTAAATGATTATTTTAGGAATTGTGCTATTTTCAAAGTCTCCTTCTATCCTTATTGTTGCCTCGAGCCGAAAATCAGTAAAGCAATTTTTTGATCGTGTTATTGTTGTCACTTTAACCCATATGGCGCCCTGAGATGTTTAGATTCTCGTTCTGACTGATATTTGGTGAAATGCATATGTGGTCGTTGGACTTCGGTCTAAACGGGCACAGTAAACAGCTCACTCGATCCTCGGCTCGCAATCTCTGCGCATAATTTGATGTTACGTGGTCTGACGTAGAATTCAGATATAGGCGCGTTTAATGATCAAGTGAACGGTGACTATATGTTGTGCCCGTATTGATCCGAGCTGAGGCCAAATCAACCCTCGTGAGATCTCTTCACCAGCAAACACACATGGATTTGAGCTGGTCCCTACACGAGACCGTTAATCTCAGGTTTTGGGTGTGATTATGAAACTAGTCCAAGCACATGCTAATTAATACACAGAAGGTTCAAAATCTACTACAAATAACCACACTTTTTAAGATAAAAACTCGTGTCCTTGAGTTATTTATTCATGAAAGATCCCTAGCTTACTCTTTATTGATGATCTGGTGGTTAGTCCACAAGCTAACTAGAAAGTAAACACTCCTGAAAATAAATTCCATCTTACATTACTGTCTGAATATAACCTCCATAAGTCTAATGTTCCGAAACGTCATAACATACAAGTTAAAATGGTACTCAAAAAGATCCAAAGCAAATACAAATGTCAATTATTCATCAGATCTAATTAAATTGCTTCTATCATCGGCTGTAGATGCCTAATCCCCTGTCGTTCCACAACGATCAGTAACATTCGACAAACAAACCAAAATAAGAATAATAAGTTACGATGGAACCACATTCGTCATTTATATTAATTAAATTAAATGAAGCTAGCTAAATCCTGTACAAATTATCCTACAAAATGTCTTATCTGAAACTCATTACCAAGCTGTAGAAGAAACAAACGACATACAAGAAATATATGTACAAGAATAAACATGATCTCGACTGGGTTGTCGTATTGTTGACAGCTCATCTGTTCATTCAGAAAGTCGTCTCACAATCAGTGATGTCTCATATTTCTTATCTAGGTCTTGTATGTCGCATTGTTTTTGGATGGTATTCAAAATGATGGAACACTGTGTATGATTTATCTCCACATATGTGAAAGAACATGTTTGTAAAACAAGTAATTTCTCTGCAGTATGATACTGAACTGACTGACGATATCAAGATCGAAGAATTTTCGATTCCAGAGCTTGTTCCAAGAAAGGAAGAAATAGAATGTCCTCCTTTAGCTAGTGAAGGAGATTTGAAGGAGGTAAGTACCTTTTGGGTTACTACGTGTTGCACCTTATAAGAGACATCACCTGATCGCCATCTTGCTCTCACCATCGCAATTAAATGAACACAAAATTGTGTATTCAGCCCATACTGATGACAAATGGATGCTTTCTGCTATTCGGTTGGTTTTGGTACGGAAAGTACAAGACGTGTAGAAGTTTGCCTTCTGCTGGCTTAATAATAAAGGCAGTGTCAATAATAATTATGACACATGGAATTTGCTTCCACCATATTGTACTTAAAATGATATGGAGTGTAAATGTGATGAATATTCCTTCAAATTCTCTCCTCACTACTACAATACATGGGAAATGAACGGTGACAACTGTCATTTATTCTTAAGTAGGAGAATGGCAATCACATAATATCATTTACCGTGAATTAATCTTAAATATCAAATTGTGACGATTAACCACCTTATACACTTACTATTAGTACAAATACTGAGAGATGAGACTACCAGAACAAAAATATCTTATGACTGAATATCAGACCAATCAAAATCCTCTCAAACGGACGTATCACTTCTATCGCCGATTATAACAAACGCTCATCAAAATCAAACGTCGACATGTGTGGATAGACCGATGAACAAGGATCTCATAATCTATAAATGTGTTTTAATATAACGTTCCCGTCGAATATAAGACAAAAAACAGAGCAGTCTATCTCGAAATAAATACGAAATTCACCAATTAAAAATTCGTTTTGAAATAACGTACCCTTCCAATGAACTATAATGAACAATAAAAATCGCAACTTCAAATCCACAAATCTAATCTGAACTGGAAACACATGGGGGAAAGAACTTCCCTTGCTAACAATCAGCTGATCCGATGTTATTGACCACTTAGTAAGCCTCAAATATCAAACTCAATATCTATCACCAACACATCTGTTCACTTCTGGATGATAAGTGTGATTCATTTCTCGCTGAGGCTCCAAGATCACACGTATCTCCGTTGAACAATCACAATGCCATTGTATGTGGTTATGCATGTCATTTTTAGCCTACTTTCGATTTTTGCCAAAAATTGTGTGTCTGTGTGTGTGTGAGTGTGTGTGTGGGTGTGTGCATGAGTCTGTGTGTGTGTGAGTGTGTGTACTCTGAATGTCTGTCCCCCCCTATCAATTCGAACACGGTGAAACCGAATTGAACGAAATTTGGTACAGAGTTAGCACTGGCAAAGGGCACCTCAGTGTCATGTTTTATATTGCCAAAACTTAATGGCGGCCACTCAAATGGGCAAAAGTTAATAATGTATTACGACCAAACTAATCATCGGATCTTTAGCAAATTTGGTAACAACATACCTTCATATGGGACGCGTCTTATGCCCAAACTACGAGGTCATCAACCGTACCATTTCAGGATGGCGGCCGTGTGAATTATGCAAACTTTATAATTTATGTCATGGGACCCACCAGTTCCGATTATCGAACAAAGAATCGTTTAATCTGTTCTAAACGACGTGGCCTGTTTGAAATTAAAAGTTTATAATGTAATATTATAGTCTAGAAGTGATTTTAAAAAGCTGAGTCGACTCGGTTATTTGACAAGATGGCAGCTGATCTCTCGTTCTGACCTATATTTTATTAATTTCAGTATGTTGCATGCAATATAGCTTAGTGATAAAAAATATTTGGACTTTATATGAAATGAACTCTGTTTGAAATATACTCCGGTGAAGAAATCGTTTAGTCCAAGTCATTATTTGCTATCACGCTGTATATATATTGGTTCCTAACGCTCAATTAGTGTGTACACGATTGGCTTAGTGGTTAGGGCGTTGGTCTTTCATCCGTCTGGCCGTGGTTCAAATCCTATCAGAGTTAACTTTTTTGCTTGAATTTTTTTATATCCATTATTTCTTGAGTAATGAGACGTTATATAATAAAGGATTATATGGTGCATTTTGACATGGAAAATATAAATTTAATTAAAACATTCTCCACCGGATTGACATCTAAGAGTAATTAGTTGAACTATGTTATAGCAAACCACAGCCTTCTTATGCGAGCTGCGCTCTATACCTGGCAGTTAGTGAACCCATGTCTACAGTATAACTGAAAAGTGTATTATTTTGCTGATAGAGGGCACACATCTCCAAGATAAGGCGCGATTATCACGGCCATGAACGTTGGTATTCATTTATCACTTGTCTTCATAAAAGGTATTGATACAATTCGTTAGTCGGTGGCGAATGTATTCCGCAGATCTCTTCTATAAACGTATTAATTTATGTTCCGCCCCTTGAAACAACAATACGTTAATGATATCTGTACTGTGCTGCAAGATTCTTTGATCTAATTGTACTCATGTGCACATAATTTAACTCACAACGAAGGTCACAGACTCTACAACTCAACTTACTGTAGCCTACTCGTTGCAGCTATTAAAGACACAACGAACCCTTGAATCCTAGTTCGCGTGTGTGGCGGCTTCGGTGGCGTAGTCTGTAGCATGCTGAGTTCTATGCCCAAGATAGTGGGTTCAAACCCGGCCGAAGCCGTCGGATTTCTTTTTAAGAGCGTTAAAATCCTTCAGTATGCCTTCCTTCGGAGGGTAAGTAAAGCTGGCCATCCCATGTCATAGATTTATGGCATGTTAAAAAACCTTCCACTAATTGCACCTGTGTGAAGCTAAATTGGATAGGTTAAGAATGTAAACAACGCTCTTAGGTTTCTATGTTCGTTGCCAAGAGCCGACTGCGGTGGTGTCTAGTAGCTAAGTTCTGAACTTGGCCTAGTAATCGTTGACGGTGGCGCTTGGCGGTAAAAGTAGGAACTATTAGAAAAATTCTAAGTTGCAGTACTTAAATTAAAAAAACAGATAACACACACTAATACAGTCATCACAATTAACACCGGTTATCAGACATATTATACACACACCCAAAGTACACGGGGCTACATGACCGTGTTGTCGCAGCCCCTAAACTTAAGAACCAACCAACCAACTAGTTCGCGTGGATTTTTGTAACGAGTAACTTCTACAGGCGTAGTTTTGCAAACCTATACAGTATAATTTATCGTGTTAGAAAACACACGGAACATCTAAACTGCGTCCATTTTATGAAGATTGATATAAAATATTGCATTTCTGTTGCTTATGAAATGCTCTCGCCTTAAACGCACAAGCACCATCAAGCAGTGCATTTCCTACGTCACAGAAGGGTTTGGTTAACGCGCCATGGCCTGTCATTCCCGTTAGCCGTGCGCGATTACAAATTAGCTGTGTAACAAGTATATTAAATATGTTTCTCCCAGTGATACGTTTAGAGCAACGAAGTTTAAATTATTATAAGTAGTCGGTGTTAATATACTGAAAACCTACGTTGTTTGGAGTGTTTGCTGATGAAATTGCAAAATGCTGGGGTAAAATCTCTCTATATATAAGAATGAAAGTTTGTCTGTTTTTTCTGAATTTCTACGGAAATTTGCGTTATTTACGCGTTTCAGACTGTTTTATGACGGATGCGCGCGAAAATAATTTTTTTGTCTGTCTGTCTGTATGTCTGTCTGTTTGTCTGTCTGTCTGTCTGTGGACAAAGTGGTTGTGGATCAACGTAAAATTTGGTACTGATATCCTTCAGAGGCACAACACTATTCATTGATGTAACTCTTCTCTGTACCTCTCATAAAAGGGGCCTACCCCCTTAAAATACTTGCTGAAATAGGCGTAGACGGGCGAGACAAAGCTCATTTTCAGCCCCTCAATGTGAGAAACGAAACTCGGGGGCCCTAAAAGGGACCCCGAAACCACATTTTAAGGCCCTAAAACCAACAGTTTTTGAGATATTTCCAGAAAACTAATTACATTTAATGCAATAACGAAAGAATGCAAGCCGGTTACCATGGCAACGGAATCTCACAGGTCCATCTATTGCTGTAAGACGCAATACAATTCCATTTATTACATTACTGAGATAGTTTGCAATCGGCTTAAGGTTATAACGGAACCAAATTAAACTGTAAAATTCATCAATGTCATATAATGCGCTTAAGGGGGTCAAGGTGTACTCTAGATTTTTTCACGCGATTTACACGTGCGGGTGTGCTACGGAAGGTCTATTATATCCCTATCCCTATATTGTCATATTATTATTATAGTTATTATTATTATACTACCGCCGACAACGACGAGACAAAGCTTATTTTCAGCTCCTTGGTGTCAGAAACAAAACTCGGTGCCCCTAAATAGCAGTAAAGGGTCCCCGAAAAGTACATTTTAAGGCTCTAAAACCAACAGTTTCTGAGATATTCCCAGAAAATTAATTTCATTTAATAAACTATTGAAGGAATGCAAGCCAGTAACCATGACAACAATATCTGAAAAGGTGACATCCAACTTTCCATCTATTTCTGCAAGAAATAAAGTCACTCCATTTATTAAATTTCTGTGAATGTTTGAAAATGGCTATTAGGTTATTACGGAATCAACTAAAACTGTAAAATTCATCACTGCGCTCAAGGGGGTCAAGGGGTCCCCTAGATTTTTTTCACACGACTTAAATGTGCGTTATGTCGTACAGAAGGTCTATTATATCTCCAAACAGAAGCATTATTTTCAAAAATTCCTGAATTGAAATACGGTAGTTTTTTTCTTTTAGAAATTTGGGCCATTGGAGTCTAAAAAACCTGAATTTTCATGCACCACAAGCCTTTATAAATTATTAAAGGGGTCTTCCTCTGGATGGGGACATGACACAACAGTGAAGGTCAGTTTTATTTGACGTGCATTGCGTTTCGTCTACGAGGCTTTCATTTTTTTCCTCACGTCCGGAAGTACACGTTAGGTAAATTTAGTTTCAGAGCATATTTTATCTAATCATTTTTCTTTGACGAGAAACAGGTTCCAAGTCTCTAACCATTGTAACAGTAGCTCAATTGATTACGTCTGGTTATTAATACCGAAGACCGTTCGAAGAATGTGTACTTCTGCTAGTTATAAACCTTGGTTTGAACGCCACTCCTCAAATCCAGTGTGCCAATTTGCACTTCGAATTGGAAGAAATTAGGAGGTGAAAAAGACAAAGAGTTATAACTATACCCATACATTTAGGAGAAAGTAGGCTATATGTTCTTTCCTGAACATCTTGTTATATCTAAGTGAGAACCCAACTCACTCGAACCTCAACAAAAACAATTTGGCTCCCACGGCCTCGCAGATAGTCACTGACCTTTGTCGAATATTCACATATTATAGGTTTACCTGCCTCGAAGAACATCATTATCACAAAGTATGGGTGGTAAGTGGCTACACCTGTCACCACTCATCGATATACACTTATCACATGGCTTAACTTTAAATGGCACATTATTCATAACACACACATATTGCATGCAAATTACTAACACATTATAAACCTTACCTTTCTAATCATTAATATTCAACAACAAATAATAACACGTGATCAATAACGCTGATCAATCAATCGCCTGCTTGTAAATTCAAAGGTTTTGTCGGGATGAATGTCCCGGGAGTCTTAACATTACTAATAATAGTCTATCACTGGTCATGAAATCATATATTCTCACTCCATCCTGACGTCTATTCGTGATTTCACACTAGATATACATGGTTATGTTTCATCATACACTTCATCTAATGAACAGGTGACCAGGAATAAATAACATCCCATAATCTAAAGGGTAACTTGCCTTACATCTGACTATTCGTGATACGCTATTTCTACTGAATAAGACACCTCCGAATCGCTACTTTAGCCTATCACAAATATCAAAAAGTAAGGACAAAAAAGTATCCTAACTGGACTATGTTATATTTACATTCACAAACCCTCATCCATAAAAAGGAAATGGCAGAGAAATATAGCCAGAACGGATAACTTATCATGTTTTCTTCCCCCTCCGTAGTATATGGCGACGGGCCACGGATGGCCCCTTCCATAACGACTAACTCATAGTTATAAAGTAGGCACTTATATCAATGATGTACTTCATCTTGCTCACATAACTGTTTTGAACACATCACAATTTATTTCACAGTAATATTTTTATTTTTTTCCATGTGTCCCAATTAATTTGATACACAAATTGTGGGCTCCACCATTTATACACTCCCTAACAATTCCTGTCATGGGACTGGATTCTTCTATGTCGTTTGTTCACCTCGCGCTTTGATATTGTGTCTATATTCTACATAAAATATTCTGTTTTCATGGTGTTTTTACACGAACAAATGACTTCATAATTTTTGCCTGTATATTTATAGTTCCCTTTAAGTACCATTTTTTCCATAGATTCATTGTATTTCTCTGATTCTTGCTCTGAATGGGCTGTTCTATGACGCGCCCCACGGATTTCTTGTAATTAAAACTTCTTCATGTAATTTGTTGTCGAGCATAATCTTGATTAAAATTTTGCCAACTATAATCTTAAGAATTTCATCAAGTACGTGGCCTAGGTCTTAAAACATAGACTAAGGGGCACAACACGTTCCTGCCGATTACCAAGATAATTATGGTTAAGCAGAGCACATCGAGTTTTAAATATGAAGTTCAAAGGGAATATATATACACTTTAAGCTGGGAGCTATGCCCCAAATACATGGAAGACAACGGTTAGGTTCAGAAAGGTGGCGTACAAGGCCTTTCATGTTCACCGTCGATATATATCAGGTTCACTTTTATTTCTATATTAAGACTGAAAAATCCTTATTACTATATTTGACATTTGTTATAACTGATTATGATGTGTGTAAGTATTTCTACCCTTATTATTCCCGTTTTCACAGTGTTGGGAAGGAGATTGAGAGAGTTTCTATGGGCCAACGGTTCTTTCTTACAGCCGGAGTTTATGAGAACAAACTTCTTGTGTAGAAGTGACGCTCCCATGTTTGTGTTTGTTGGTGTCTACTCTCTGATGTTTTTGTTCTTTGCCGTCAGTGATCCATCTTGTGTGATATATAAGACTGAAATATGTTGAGGAGTTGGTAAGTAGTGTCCACGGCCTATTAAGACGTACAATCCCGCATTTGCCTGACATTATAAGTGAGAAAAAAATACAAAACCATTTCATAGAAACCCGACGGTGGGTTTCAAACCCAGTTGTCTTCAGAGCGGGGAACTACTCTGACCACATGACCTGGATCTCGAAGTTTTGTAAAATGTTAAATAAGCTCAACTCCTTTCCTGAAGCCCTTTTTATGATATCGACTGCATTTATGAAAGCTTTTGAAATAGGCAATGAGTTGAAATGTAAGTCAACGTCACTGCAGTCAAAACTGCTCCAGACATTCTTTTTTCAGGTGAACTGTACCGGTGATTCCTCAGGGGGATAGAAACACTCGCTCATGTCCTTGAATCTTTTCCAATTTTGCAACGATGAAATCCCGGCACCATAAAATCATTGCTTTTTACATATATCTTCAGCCCTTAAACCTCTTACTTCCTTTATTGCACTTTTCACCACATGTTCTATCACACTTAGATTTACTAGACCTATGACGGAAGGATGGCTTTTTTAAGATAAGGCTTTTATAATGCGGTAAGATACGCTTGAGAATAAGAAAGTAGGGGTAGATGTCCTTGGTGTTCACCCCTTTAATGCCTCAATAACTTACTAACTTAAGCAAGAAAGTAATTTCAATCAGTGAAATAGCTAATTTATCCTCACTTCAAGTTGAGCTGTGCTGTAAAGTTACATTATTTGTTATTAATTTTGTAGAAGCGTTAGATAATTCCTCAGAAAATAATGATTCATTTTTGTCGCTAGGTTATAAAGGAAGAAACCCATGATGATGAGAGGGATGCAAATAGAAGACATCAAAATGAGCAAGTAGACAACAAGATAAGGAGAAATATTGTTATTTTGTGAATGTATACTAAAATTGTTGCTTTGAATAAGTTATCCTCTTTTTATATTTTATATTTTTTGTGTTATTGTGGATCATGATACTAAGGTTTTATTTAGCAGTCCGAAAACTAACAATTCTCATTCAGAGTTTTCACTGTTAAATGAATTTCAGTATATATATATATAAATGGTATCTTATCTGAACGTTTTTGAGGAGATGAATTCTGAACTTATAAGTTATTAGTGATGGGAACAGTTTCTAATGGATGGAAAACCCTATCACTTGGGCTGAGGCATCTGCGGGTTCATGAACCCAGGATCATCGAGTGGTGTGTCCAGCAAGTTAAGACTGTGATTGTGTTGGAGGTGCTGACTGAGGTCCTGGACCAATACATGTGTTGCGGCTGCGCGAAGAGGCGGCTGCGTTTCGTGGGTACGATATAAAAGCGAGGCACAAACCGCACAACAGAGGTCGTGGACAATAACCTGGTTTGAGCCAGCGCGGAGTCGACTGCGAGCTTGTGGCGCGCAGATTTGTCTAGTGATGGGTCCGGTAGCCCGTAAGCCTGCCGCCCCCGACTCTAAACTGAGCAGTTGCTTGTCGTCCGCAGACCTGATAGAACGCAAGTACTTACGCTATCGGAGCTGGGGGAACGCAGATGCGGGTGCTCCGGGAGGTAGAAAAATGGCTCTCAAAACCTGGTTTTCAATCACTCAGGGACACATATTTCCTGCCTAAAAATAAATCGTGTTACACAAAAGGAAACACGCCTACTAATTATCTAAGTTTATTTTACAGCAACTATGTACACCTGTCATCCTAGCACACAAACTGTGCACTGAACTCTTAACAATCCATCAAATCTCCTAACTGCACGGCTGACCGCTCTGTCACATAATTTACTTCCAGGGTCACGCAATCTCGCTCTGATTGCCTCTCGTGTCGTCTTGCCTTAACTACGCTGAAACTAGGGCATCGTTGAGCAATTAACTGAATATTCCTATACACTGACTGTCTGTCACTAGTCATCATGCATACAAATAAGCCTACAACTGCTAAGTCACCCTCGACTGACTTACTGATTCATTGCAGCCCACTTCGTTGATTGACTGCGCTGTAGTACACATATCACTGAACTGCGTGGCATTCCTTATACGTTTGGAAACATAGTCTCGATCTTTTGAGATGGAGTGGATATTTTAGACGTTATGAGATTTATGCATTATCTTGTGGGACTTTCTCGAGAGCGCTACACCATCTCGTAAAAGCCTCTGCGAAGCTTCTCCTCGTGCGTACCTCCTTCCGTTAGCACCTCCTGCAAATGGCGTCCACCCGCCCACCGCGGTCTCTCAAGTGGTGAGACTGACGGATTGAACAGGTCAGTGTCCGGGAGTAAAAACAGCAAGATGTTCAATAAAGAACATATAGCCTACTTTCTGCTAAATGCATGGGTATAATTATAACTCTTTTTCCTTTTCAAGGAGTACAATTGAATGTTGGTTGTAGTTGCTTGTTGAAATATAACGTGCTATATTACACGTTGATTGAATTCTCACCTAAATTATAAATACACACACCAATACATCCTTCACAATAACACAGGTTATCAGACAAAATTCTACACTCACCCAAGTACACGGGCCTAATGACCATGATGTCCAAGCATCTCAAATGAAACAACAACCACAACAACAGCTTCCTACCCAAATCATTCCTCATTTACAAGCACACACACTTGTACAGACATCACAGTGACACAAGTTATCAGACAACTTCCACTCACACACCCTAGTACACGGGGCTACGTGAGCATGATGCCGCAAAGCAACAACAATAACAGTCTGTACCGCGGATCAAGGACAACGGATCTTAATCGATGTAGTCGAGTGTTGAAATATGTGGTGTTATAAATAAGTTATATCTTATATTTTCCATTGATAATACATACTATGCTCAACATTATAACTTGTGAGTGGTTATAAATCAACAAATACCAAAAATAATCAAGTAAGAACATTTGTACCCGTTTGGTTTTGATACACGAACCTCCAGGTTAAGATTTAAGGACCCTCACCCGCTGCTACACATGGCCGATGCTAGTATTACGTTAAAAACTGGTTTAGTATAACTGTATAGCATATTTTGTCGTAGAAAGAATGATATCATTAGCTTTTTCTGGCATTTTTATAACCCATTTGATACTCAATTCGTATTATTTTGTTCAGTACATTCCTAATAGGATATCAATATTGATAGTGCGTAACGGTTTGCACACATATATGACTGCCATCTTCAAAGTTTTTGGATGATGACCTTGTAGTTTAGGCAAAAGACTCTTTCTACATGAAGGCATATTTTTCCAAACTTTGGTAGAGATCAGATAATTAGGTTAGTTGTAATTTGATTTAAGCTTTGAACATTAGAGTGGCCGCCATTCCGTTTTCGACAAGGTGGCGGCGATATAAAACATGCAAAGTTGTCCTTAGCTAGTGCTACCTATGTACCTAAATTGGTTCGGTTTCGTCATGTTTGAATTGTTAGGGGGTAACTGATATATATACACACACATTCAGACTGACAACCTTTTGGACCTTGTAGATCTCATAAGTCTACTTTCATTTTTTGCAAAAATCGAAAGTAGGCAAAAAATGCGTTGTTTTGGAGTTTGGAAAAGGAGATTTTCTGTCCTATCGCTGGGACTCAGAACTAAAGTCCACACGACAAAGACCGTTATTGTTGCTTGTGCGGTACTTCATAACGTTGCTCAACAGCAAGATGATAATGAACCTCCCCTGGAGAGACCAATTGTTGATGAATTCTGTGTAGAATTACCATCCCTTCAAGATCAACATGCACATACTCTAGTATGAGACACTTTCATTCAGGAATAATTCTCACATCTTTATCTTCCCAGTCTTAAATCTCTTAATCAGGACAATGAAAGGAACTCGGCAAATGCAGTTCGTTTTATTTAAATTATTAGAGATAGTTGTAGCATAAATTGCGTGTAGTATCTAATTACAGTGGTATCTATGGATGGGATATTTTGTAATTTAATTTGAGGGAACCGGGACGTGTGATAGGCTCAAAAATGACAATTTTTTCTTTTTAACTTAACAAATCTCCTGTCTTTCCTGAAGAATTTGGTGTATCAATTATTGTGCTGAAGTGGTATTTGTTGCAATAAAATGTGGTATAACCATAACTCTGCACGCTGAATATATTAGTTGTCACGTCCCCTTCTACTGTCATTCATTCAGAATTCTTCTCTAGTTATAATGTAATGTGACATATAACTGAATTTCTCTTTGTAGTAAAGCTTGTTCTGTTGCCAGACAGCAGTTGGCTATGCTGTGGTGCTATATTCATATTTCATTTGCTTTCTGTTGTTGTTGTTTGAAACCTGCTTTCTTTACCGGAGTGGTTTGCTTTCAGTGTTTTGCATTTGTGGTTCACGTTATGATAATGGGTAGGAGTGAAAATTTATTCAAGAAACGTAAGTTTTATGGAAATAAATATAAATCGGTGAGTAGTGTTCAGGCCACTTCGAATCCAAGTACCGGTAACAATCAAAATGATTCTAACCAATCTTCTCCTCGTGGTAGGCCTGAATTGCCTACATCAAGTGCCTCAAAAAGGAAATCATTTTCATGTGAAGAAGACAAGGCAGATGCATTTTGAGAGTTCAGTACCCATAAGAATGACGGCAACATAATAGTGAATTTGAAAGTGTTGTCAGATTTCATCAGTAAGTTCATCAACTGTAAATACTGTAATCATAGTGCATGTTTATCTGTGACTGAAGATGTGAATGTTAGGAAGGGACTAGCATCAAAATTAATTTTAAAATGTGACCAGTGTAATGCTGAAAACTTCACAAGAACCTCAGATATGACTTCACACAAATATTATGATATTAACTTGAGATTGGTTTATGGCATGAGTAGTATAGGGAAGGGGCAGAAGGCAGCAGATATGCTTTGTGGCATGCTAGATCTTCCTCCTCCTCCTAGAAAGTTTATTAGGTACAATAAAGTTGTTGACAAGTGTGTGGCAACAATATGTGAGGTATCAATGAAAAGTGCTGCCCAAGAGGCCATTGTTGAAAATGAGGGTTGTGTTGACATAACCATAGCAATGGATGGAACGTGGCAACGAGGATCCATGTACTGTCAGAATTGTTGGTATAGAAACATTGAAAGTAGGTGTCAAGGATGCAGTTTTAACTTTTAATGAAGGGGTCGTGGGGAAAATCAAAGGTCTTCAAGATATGGGAGACAGAGCTGTACTGCAGCACTGAGGACGAGCGACTCTTACTATTCCAATCGAGCTTCTGAGGCAACAACAAAGCATGCTAGGACATCCAGAAGACTTCAAAAGATGAAGGACTTGAAGATTCAGAGAGCTACTGCCCTGGAATGTTTTGAGGCTGTATTGTAGCTACTAATCACACATTCCTTTTGTGTTTCCCGCAAGTCATATTTTTTGAAACTTCATGTACCATTTTCTCAGAAACTCTCTGATCAATGTATTTGAAACTTGGTAGTCTCTAAGACACTATAAAGATATGCTAGTGGAAGTATTTATTCAGGTATCTTGATTAGTTCGTGGAGCCCAGCTTGCAAAGCACTGACAATTTTACAGAACATTTCAGTTTTCAACTTGGATGTTAAAAAATAAAAAACTCTACTCCTGTGAACAATATGACAATACTTTTAGTTCAGTAGCTCAAAAATGGTTCAAAGATTATGCATGCAAAGTTTGATGGGTCTGGTTTGAGTATTAGCTGAGAAAAAGGCACATGAGTTAAGGTAATTTTTAACAATATATTTCTTTAAGATTAGTTTTGTAATGCTCTCTCCGACACAAAATATTTAATATAGAAGCTTCAAATTCTACCCAAATAATGATGAATGTATTCTGAATATATCAAAAGAACATTCAAGGAAATATCTATTGTAGTTTCTGAGATTTGTAACTAAACATCGGGAGCTACATTTTTCTATCGATTCACACGTCCCGGTTCCCCTGAAGCAAGTTCATCCTTAGAGAGTGCTCTTCCCGTTCCCAGTTGGGCTTCTCCCGTTCCCACTCGTTTCTCTCTTCTGTTCTTCTGCGAAATACTCTCTCTGTTCCTCTAGAATATATCCTCGACTTAGTTTCCCTGATCCTGTCTTTTTCCTTTTTATCTTCGGTTGCCCATCGTGTTGTGACCATAAGAGTTTGCTTGTAGCAGCGTTGGCGAACGGCAGGACCCTGAAGTTTGAACTTCCCCTGAAGAGTCCACCTATAAACAACAAAATGTATATAATAAGAGATATTAATATACTGTAACAATCTCTCTATATATAAAAATGAAAGTTTGTCTGTTTTTTTTTCTGAATTTCCACGAAAATTTGCGTTATTTGCGCGTTTCATACTTTTATGACGGATGCGAGCAATTTTTTTTTGTCTGTCTGTTTGTTTGTTTGCCTGTTTCTCTGTCTGTCTGTGGACAACTGTGTCCTTATAACTTGAGAACGGCTGGGTGGATCAACGTAAAATTTGGACAGATATCCACTAGAGGCACCACACTAATCATTGATGTAACTCTTCTCCGTACCTCTCATAAAAGGGGGCCTACCCCCTTAAAGTACGTGCTGAAATAGGCGTAAAAGGACGAGACAAAGCTTATTTTCAACCCCTCAATGTTAGAAACAAAACTCGGGGGCCCTAACTACATTTGAAGGCCCTAAAAATAACAGTTTTTGAGATATTCCCAGAAAACTAATTTCATTTAATCAACTATTGAAAGAATGTAAGCCGGTAACCATGGCAACAGAATCTCAGAGAACCATTTATTTCTGTAAGACGCAATGCAATTCCATTTATTGCATTACTGTGAAGTTTGCAAACGGCTATAAGGTTATCACGAAACCTAATTAGGCTGTAAAATTCATCAATACGTATAATGCGCTTAAGGGCGTCAAGGGGCACACTAGATTTTTTTCACGCAATTTTCACGTGCGGGTGTGGTACCGAAGGTCTTTTATGTCCCTATCCCTACATTGTATATATTATATTGTTATCATTATTATTATATTATGGCATACAACGACGAGACAAAGCTTATTTTTTAGCCCCTCGGTGGCAGAAACAAAACTCGAGGGTTCCCGAAAACTACATTTTAAGGCTCTAAAACCAACAGTTTCTGAGATTTTCCCAGAAAAATAATTAAATTTAATAAACTAATGAAGGAATGCAAGCCGGCACCCATGACAACAGGTTCTCAAGAGAAGACATCCAACTTTTCATCTATTTCTGTAAAAAGCAATGCCACTCCACTTATTACATTTCTGTGAACGTTTGCAAATGGCTATAAGGTTATCACGGAACCAACTTAAACTGTAAAATTCATCAATGCGCTTATGGGGGTCAAGGGGTAGCCTATAATATTTTCACGTGATTTACACGTGTGATATATGGTACAGAATTATATCTCCAAACAGCAACATAATTTTCAAAAATTCCTGAATTGAAATAGTATTTTTTGCGGCTATTAGTAATTTGGGCCATTGGAGGCTTAAAAACTTGAATATTCATGCACCACAAGCCTTTATCATTTGTTAAAGGGTTCTTCCTGTGGATAGGGAATTTACACAACGGTGTTGGTCAGTCTTTATGTGAGGTGGATTGCGTTTCGTCTACGAGGTTTTCAATTTTATTTTCACGTCAGGAAGTACACGTTAGGAATTTAGATTGAGCACATTCTAACTTTTTTTTTCGACAAACGGGTTCATCGTAAGGATGATTTTGTTTGATACTGTGTGGTTGATGTATCCATATTCGGACATCTTAGTGATATGTTGAAGTTTGGTTGGTTGGTTGGTTCTTCAGTTTAGAAGCTGCGACAACGCGTTCACGTAGCCTGGTGTACTTTGAGTGAGTAGAATCTGTCTGATAACCGGTGTTAATTTTGATGGCTGTATTAGTGTGTGTCATCTGTATTTCAGGTAAGGACTGCAGACGATCAATTTCCTACTTTTGCTACCTTATGCTACCGTCAACAACACCTAGCTGTGACTTGGCTATTAGATGCCACTGCGACTGACCCCTGGCGGCAAACTTTGGAACTAATAGAGCGTTAATCAAATCTAACCTACAAATTTAGACTCACACACTTGTAGCTAGTGGAAGGTTCTATTACATGCCATAAATCTTTGACATGAGACCGCCGGCTTTACTTCCCCTCCGAAGTAAGACATACTTAGGGATTTTCCGCCTTTCTGTGTATCTTTATATGCGCCTTTAACTCGTGCTCCAATGTTTGGAGCATCGTAAAATTAGGTATCTATGAGAGTCAATACACCAATAATTTATAAAACTCTTTACCGTACTTCTCATAGAAGGGTTGGTATGGGAATAAACCTTTCAAAATACATGCTAAAATAGGCGAAATATAAACATTATCCTAGAACTACGATCAAAGCAAATGTTGCGCTTCTCAATGTGAGACACAAAATTCGGGAGTCTATAAAGAGTTTCCGAAAACCACTTTTTAAGGCTCTTAAATTAACAGTTTCTGTGATATTCCCAGAAAACTAACCTCGCTCTGATAAACGTATGAAGGAATAACAAGCCCCTAACCATTGCACCAGTAGCTCAATTGGACGTCTGGTTATTAATACCGAGGACCGTTCGAAGAGCGGGTACTTCTGATAGTCAAGGAAAAAGTTGGAATAATACCACTGTTCTTACTTCATCAAATACACTCAAGGCCTAATCCACTACCTAGCATTTAAGATATGTAATCTATATATTATTACCAACATCTCACTTAAGTCTATCGATATACTGTATTTCAAACCATAAAGTCACCTTATATGACCTAGAGCTTACATACTGTGACTGTCAATGCCTCAAATGTTTGGGCTACTTCCCATGCCTTATAGATCTGTTCCCATGGAACGGCATCGGACTTCTTATTTTCAATTACAGATTTCTTTTATTCCACCACATTGCTGAGGACTTGCTCTTCTGACGAAGAGAAATTGGTGTGCCTTTTCCTCTTCAGGCGTTTATTCATCTCAATTGGTGATAGCTGTTCTTCCTTTTCAAATATCAATCTTTATTATCGTAACGTGAATAATGAAAACAAACAGATTGAGCTAAGAACACAGATCAAGGAATACAAAATATATATTTATTATTTACTCCCTGACGTAGATTCACTCATGCCAACTCTTGAGAGGTATCAAGTAATCTGCAAATCGAACCAGAAATACATACCAACTGTTGAAAATTATGCGCAGATCTGCTAACCTACCGTAAACATTAACCAAAACATTGTAAGAACGATCGAATGTTACCGGGACTTAACTCCGACCGTAGCATCAACTGTCAGTTAGAGTTTACTGTCATGTCACTGGAGTGTGTTAGAACGGACCTATGCATTATTACTTGTGGTAATACAGTTTTATCCTGTAAAATTTAAATTCTACTGTATGTTGGTCACGCTTTCGGATCTCCGGCCGAGGACTACTCGAGAGGGTGTTAACATCACAAAGTTTATAAAGGTAACATCTGAAATTCCACTGGGCAGAACGTGGCTGTTAGAATTGTGGTGGCAGAGGCTGTTTTAAAAACATTGAAAGGGTAACCGTTAGGTTGACGTTGGAATTGTTTGGGATTATTGAAGTGTTTATATCGTAGGCTTTTGTGGCCGGTGTCAAGTTTATTATCTAGGCGTACTGGATAGAGCCGCGTCGTGTATCGGTGATTGTTTCCCGACGTTTCGGCTGTCATTGCAGCCTTTATAGGGAAATGAAAAGCTGATTGAACTTTTAGCTCTCGCAGTTAGAGGCGCACTTGCGCTTCATAAGAAGGGAGGTAGTGCATAGCTCGCTACTCCTGTATGGTTCTGGGCGTGGAATATCATGAGCCCTCTCATGAGTCAGCTTCGTATTCCTGGGTGAAACCACACACAAGGCACGGCATAAACCTAGAAAAATTGCTTTGTTTTAACCGTTGGTTGTCAGTCAGGCACTGCTAGTTAGGCATTGACCTCATGTTGCTCCCTGATTGGCCCAAACCCTAGCCAGTCACGCGCTTAGAGAACTCGCCAGTATTGCTAAATCTAAATCTGTCATCGCGATTGGGATGCTTCAAGGTCTCTAATGTCTCATTTATTATCCTGTTTTGATATCTAGGAATTTTAGAAACTTATAAAATTCTGTCAAGTCTCGTTACGTCAGTTTATTCAACTATTGCAGATCTGCGGTTTATCTGTTGTTTTTTGTTTAGAATGTACTCTGATATCCTAATGGAAATGCGACTTTTTATATGTCCTATGTATATCTCTCCACAGGAACAAGGCTCTATGTAAACTTCTGCGTCCTGGTTTTGGCTCCTTTATCTCGGCTGACTTACGCAACTCTAGCGTCGGCTTGTTCAGTGGTTGCTTAAACGTAGTCACGTTGTGTTCCCTTAGCAACTTGACGATTCTATTTGTCACCCCCTATATATTGGGAAGAAAGGATTTATGGTGGGGTCGATCTTCGTTTTTTAGCCCTTCTTCGGCTTTGTTCCTTATTCCGTATGACCCTATTTATCTGTCCTTTGCTGTATCCATTAGCTAGGAGCGTATTCCTATCCATTAGCTAAGAGCGTATTCCAAACTCGTTCTTTCTCTTCATTTACGCTATCATTACGGCTAGCTGGTGAGGAGTGTCCAAGCTACCATGTCCCTCTGCGACGGAGGATGGCTTGAGTTTGCATGTAGGTACCGATGTGTAAGAGTGCCTTTTCTATATACCCTGGGTCCAAGCGTGTTGTCTGTTCGTTTATAGACCTGAACGTCTACTAAGGCCAGTGGAATATTTTCATCTACTTCCAATGTTAAGTTGATGTTCTGATGTCTGGAGAACATGAAGTTTAGGAAGTCCTGAAGTGAGTTGCGTCCATGTTCCCATATCAAAAAATCTCGTTTTCGTATCTAATCGAACACTCAAGTTTCGATGGGCTCTCCTTTACAGCTTCTTCACATGGCTTCTCCCTCCATATGTTGAAACATTTGCCTATTGAAGACGCAGTGTTCAACTAAGTCAACTATGTCCTTTGAGCCTTCTACCGCTGTATCTGTGTGGCGTCACGTACAGGGACCTTGGTAAGTAAGGACACCACATTGAGGCCTGCCAGTAGATAGCCGTAACTCAAGTTGATACTCGCTATGATATCTACGAAGTGTTGGGAATTTATGACGTGAGAGGGTGGCGGAGGGAATAAAGGATCCAGGACCTAATTCAGATATTTAGCAAGAGCGTGAGTTTGGGACGCTATGACGCTATATATTGGTCTCATAAGCACATCGGTCTTTTGTATTTTTGGTACGCCATAGAACGTCTAAGTTTTTGAGTAGCGAGGTTCTAGGGATT
The DNA here is from genome assembly GCA_946902985.2 of Meconema thalassinum. NCBI lineage: Eukaryota > Metazoa > Arthropoda > Insecta > Orthoptera > Tettigoniidae > Meconema > Meconema thalassinum. Next base: position 213,138,654 of record OX336398.1, read on the forward strand.
TCTAGTTCTCTTCTTTAATTGATGAATCGTTAAATAGCCCCGTCTTCGTCTTCTCTATTTTGTTTATAGGGTTCTTTGGGATCGCCTTATAAGCTGGGTCTGATCTACGGCTCCAGCAACTTTGATGTCCTGAGAGGCCTCTTTTCTAATTTATTCTGCTTCGAAGGCTGGTAGATGACGGATAGAATCTTCTAGCCCACAGGTAATATTTTCCGTAGTAAGACGTCTCAGCGTGATGGCGCAATGAGGAAAATTGCTTCGGATGTAGGGTGTGGCTGTTTTGTCCAGAGCAATGAATTGATAGCATCAAGATTAGGAGACAACGAAGTGCTGCATTGAGGGCGTCTAAAGACTGACAACCAAAACAAAAACAACAACGATATTGTATCCTTGTCACTCATCAATTTAGCCGCCTCTGTGAAATCTCACCGAATTATTCTTGAGAATACTCATTTTCATGAACATTGTCGAACTGCAAGCACCCTGTCCTTCGCGTCACCCGGCATGTAGAAAATCTAACGACTTTTCATCGGAAGATTTTTGTGGCTAAGATACGATCCAAATACATTCAAGCCGTCAGAGCTATGAATCAAAAATCTGTAGATTATGGTGTTGTGTCTTGTAAAATTGTAAAATGTTCAGACTGTATGTTCAACATACTATTGATGACTGGAAACAAGGTCAGTTAGCGGTATTCTTGAAGACAAGTTGTCTGGTAATGGTATTAAAGAAAGTAATCCGAATTATATTTTTACTGCTTAGATCACTAAAATTCTATTATTATTCTTCCGTGATGATGTAGCGAACTTTAAACTGTTAGTACTAATTATTTCAGGCTGATATGTCCAGATACATCGGATCATGCTGTTAGGAAGATTTACCGAATTGGTAATCGTGTAAGAAAAAATGCTAACAGTGCATCTAGTGGAATATGTACTACCAAAAAAAAGTTGAAGTCAACCATTGCTAGTCATACTGATAAAAGGGCATATCCATGTAGTGTATGTGAATCCAAGTTTACCACTAACGGAAATTTGAAGACACACATGCTCATCCATAGCGGCGAGAAGTCCTTTTCATGTAGTGTATGTGAATCGAAGTTGACCACGAATGGAAATTTGAAGACCTACATGCTCATCCATACCGGCGAGAAGCCCTTTTCATGTAGCGTATGTGAATCCAAGTTTACCAGCAGAGGAGGTTTGAAATCACACATATTCTCCCATACCGGTGAGAGGCCCAAGTCATGCAGCGTATGTGAATCCAAATTTGCCCGCGGAACGAGTTTGAGGACACACATGCTCATCCATAGCGGCGAGAAGCCCTTTTCATGTAGCGTATGTGAATCCAAGTTTATCAGGAGAGGAGATTTGAAATCACACATGTTCGTCCATACCGGTGAGAAGCCCTTTTCATGCAGCGTATGTGAATCCAAGTTTGCCCACGGAAAAAGTTTGAGGATGCACATGCTCGTCCATAACGGCGAGAAGCCATTCTCATGTAGAGTATGTGAATCCAAGTTTACCACGAACGGAAATTTGAAGGCACACATGGTCATCCATAGCGGCGAGAAGCCCTTTTCATGTAGTGTATGTGAATCCAAGTTTACCACGAATGGAAATTTGTAGACACACATGCTCATCCATACCGGAGAAAAGCCCTTTTCATGTAGCGTATGTGAATCCAAGTTTACTAGAAGAGGAGATTTGAAATCGCACATCTTCTCCCATACCGGTGAGAGGCCCAAGTCATGCAGCGTTTGTGAATCCAAATTTGCCCGCGGAACGAGTTTGAGGACACACATGCTCATCCATAGCGGCGAGAAGCCCTTTTCATGTAGCGTATGTGAATCCAAGTTTATCAGGAGAGGAGATTTGAAATCACACATGTTCGTCCATACCGGTGAGAGGCCCTTTTCATGCAGCGTATGTGAATCCAAGTTTGCCCACGGAAAAAGTTTGAGGATGCACATGCTCGTCCATAGCGGCGAGAAGCTATTCTCATGTAGTGTATGTGAATCCAAGTTTACCACGAACGGAAATTTGAAGACACACATGCTCATCCATAGCGGCGAGAAGCCCTTTTCATGTAGTGTATGTGAATCCAAGTTTACCACGAGAGGAGGTTTGAAGTCACACATGCTCATCCACAACAGCGAGAAGCCCTTCTTATGCAGCGTATGTGGATCCAAGTTCACCATTATAGGGTATTTGAAATCACACATGTCCGTCCATAGCGGTGAGAAGCCCTTTTCATGCAGCGTATGTGAATCCAAGTTTTCCCATAGAATTAGTTTGAAGACACACATTCTCGTCCATAGCGGCGAGAAGCCATTCTCATGTAGCGAATGTGAATCCAATTTTACCACAAGAGGAAATTTGAAAACCCACATGCTCGTCCATAGCAGCGAGAAGGCCTTTTCATGCAGTGTATGTGAATCCAAGTTTACCCAGAGACTTTGAAGAAACACATGACACTGCATAGCGGTGAGAAGTGAAATTAACCATTGCAAATCACTTGTGGATCACATGCGAATTCATAGCGGTGAAAGGCCATATTCATGTAACGTACTTGAATCCCAGTTTATCAGGAGAGGACATTTAAAGACACACTTGTTAATCCCTAGTGGCGAATAGACATATTCTTGTAGGTTATGTGAATCCAAGTTTACTGTGAGTTAAAATTTGACAAAACACATGCTAGTTCATAGCGGCAAAAAAAAGTGGAAAAAGTGAATCCACGTTCTCCCAGAGTGTATCTTTATAGAGGCACATGCTAATTCAGACACACTTCCTAAACAACGGAGGTAGCGGCCTCGGTGGCGTAGTTGGTAGCATGCTGAACTGGTATGCCCAAGATAGCGGGTTGAAACCCGGCCGAAGTCGACAAATTTTTTGAGAGCGTTAAAAATCTTTCAGTATGCCTTCCTTCGGAGGGGAAGTAAAGCCGGCGGTCCCATGTCATTGATTTATGGCATGTAAAAGATCCTTTCACAGACTAAAGTTGTGTAAAGCAAAATTGTTAGGTTGGATTTCGTCAGAACGCTCTATCAAAGTTCCAACGTTCACCACTAGGTATCATTGATATCTGGTGGCGAAAGTTGGAACTACTTGAAATTGAACGGAACTTGTAGCTCACCCTTTAGGGTGTCCGCTGGAAGCAGCTACAGACTAAGGCGAGCCGAACATGTCCTCGGCCACTCCCGTTATTAAAAGCCATACGATAAATTAATTAATAATAACAACAGAGGCGAGAAGTAAACCCAAGGTCATATTACCTTCAATGTGAACATTTTATAACATTACTTATGGTGGCATGAAGCGATATTAATGTAGTACAGGGAGATTCCTTTGTTGGTGTGGGGCATTTCGCCAGCTACCAGGGGCGCACGCCTTCTGGCCGCCAACTGAACTCGGGTCTCAAATTGTGCGCTGGAAAAAACCGTAACATAGTACATTAATTAATGGTAATTTCACCCAGCAAATGATGATTAAGGAACTTACTTTTTCGCAGAAGATGCTGAAAATATTTTTCTTCAGCTGACAGACAGGCGTTGTATCGTATAATTTGGCCTTTACACGTTCTAATTCCCCCGTGTTTTGAGGGATATCTATTGCTGTATATTGTTCTTCAGTTCCACTAAAGTAAGGGAAATTGATTTGCACAATTTGAAATTTAATACACCCCGCAATTAAGCATGTAACAGCCTAAGGTCCGTGCTTTGAATATTTAAAGTAAACACGTTGGGTGGTACAGGAGTAGCAACATAATGTAACGCTGTAATATTCAAAAGATTTTAAATTCAAGTGTTGAGGAATGTTGGCTATTGTCATTCGTCAGCTGGGAATCTGGGCCTTATTTATATTTAGTGCACTTCTTCTGAGCCCACCCAATTATTCTGACTGCCTGGAGTGACTAGCCAATCTTTTAAGTTCAGGCAACGACAGATGCAGACGAGTAGGTGTGCTTGCAGCAACAGCTACGAATGGTTGGTTTTTACCTAGCCGCACACAGGTAGGGCTGCAAGGTTCACCATATAATAAAGAGTTTTCATTTACTGTACTTTGATTAAGAACGAGTCTGCTAGTGTTACTCGCAGAGAACTTCAACCGGAATTTCAGGTGGTAAGGTGCCTTCGAAGACTGCAGTTTGGAATGTTGTGACGAAATTCAAGTCTAAGGTGTCAGTTTTAAATAAAAATGTTAAACGGAGACGTCACGTTTGGACAGAATGGAAATTAGAGACTGCAAAATAAGAGCATACCTAGGTGACCCAATCGACTTTTTCAGGGCTACACCATCGAGCCTGGACTGGATCAATAGTCTGGACATAAGGCTAAAGGTCGATATCTTTGCTTGTATGCACTTTCTATTATTATTATTTTTTGTTATTATTGTGTTTTTTGTGTGTAATGCCATACGCTAAATAAATAAGAATTCATTACTGCTCGATTATTATGTTCAGCAAGAAAATCTTAGCTAAAACAAGCCAACTTGTCATATTCAACGACCCAGGGAGCCGCAAAACTAATTATCGGCCGTACAAAATTACTCAGGTTCTAACCGAAGTCAAAGAGACCCAGTGACAAGAGAAAACTACTGTAATTGTTTTTTTCATTCCGTGCACGAAGGAATTTTAGATCCATAGATAGTGTTCTGAAGTCACGAGGCGTGGTTTTATTTACGTGGATGAGTGATCTTATAAAACTATCAATACTGCTCACCTGCCAACCCAAGACTGATCCAAAACATCACCCTGCATGACCCAAAAATCGTTGTTTGGTGTGCAGTAACCACAAAAAGAATTGTAGGCCCAATTTCTTTTCTGTGAAACTATTAATTCTTCTCGATACGTTCAGGTTATTTTGAATAATATCTTTGTCCGGTTAAGAGACAGTGAAATATTAAATGGCCTTTTCCAGCATACCGCATTCTGCGCATAGTTCATTGGACGCAATAGGTGCTGTCTTTGGTAACAGACTGATTAGTGCTGGATTGTGGCCGCCTCGAAGCCGCGATTTAACACTGTGATTTTTATTTGTGGGGACGCTTAACATACAAAGTGTATCGGTGTAATCCTTGTACCCTAGAGGAGCTGGAGAACAATATACGGCAGCAGATATCCCTCATTACGGAAGGAGAATTGCAACGTGTACACGCTAATTTATTTACACGATACAACGCCTGTCTGTCAACTAAAGGAGAACATTTTCAACATCTTCTGTGAGAAGGTAAGTTCTTTAATCATCAGTTACTAGTAAATATATCATTAATTAATGTACCATGTCACGGATTTCATCTGCGCGCAATCTGCTGGAGGAGTTCGGTTGGCTGGCGAAAGGCATTCGTGCGCCTGGTAGCTGGCCGGTGGCCCCACTTCATTCAAAACAACTCAGATCTAAGAAGATATTTGAGGACATACTATCGATTCTATTGAGTCTAGAAACCAAGTTTTTGTAGCATTTGTTAGGCTTCATTTGCTAAGAGAGGACTTTAAATAATCACATTCTAATTCATTGTGGCAAGTTCATACTTCTGATTTTTAGTTTTGTTGTTGTCTTTTTTAACCTGTTTGATACAGCCCTCCGTACCTTTATGTCTTACGTCAATTGTTCCATTTCTACATCCTACAACCGTGGTAAACGTTTAAACATACTCTAACCTTCGTTTATCCTTATAGTTTTTAATCTCGACACTTCCTTCCTTAACTGAATTGGCTATTCCTGGGTGTCTTATAAAGTGTACTGCCAACTCATCTCATGTCCTCATCGGTAGTCGCCAGAAAGTTCTCAACTCGCCTACACATTTAAATACCTTTCAATGTGTTGTTCTACTACGCATTTTAACTTCAGTAGTCTCTTGGAACAGCGCAATTCAGGACCTTATATTCTCCACTTTTGTTCTGCCTCACGAGTAGGTTTTACTTCCTTAGCGTGCAGCGCCCCAGGAAAACATTCCAAAATGACTTTCCGTTACATAAATCTATATTTGGTGTCAACATAATTTTTTACGGCAGAAACAGCTTCCTTGCCTCAGCCAACCTTATTTTGATATCCTCTTTTCTTCGTCCATCACTGGTTACTTTGCTTCCTAAGTAGCAAAAGTCTCCTACTTAATTTAGCTTTTCAGTTGCCAATTTGACGTCAATATGGGTTTCTGATTTCTTTCGGCTGCATTCCATAATTTTGGTTACGTTTGTTGATTTTAATCATGATTTCCGTTCTTAAGGCGAGGTCTCTACCATTCAAAAAATCATTCAAAACTCCTGGTGAATCGGCTATGATGACAACGTCAATAGCAAATCTCAGAGTTGAATATTTAGTTCAACTTGAAATTTTACTCTAATTATCTTCATTGCTTTTTCAATGAATAGATTAGTAACTAGGGGTAATAAGTTTTATCCTTGCTTTAGAATAGAATGCTGATCAGTCTCTCATCCCAGTACTTGATTCCAATCTGTTTCAATTACATCTAAACGGCTGGAGCAATTTCAATGAAACTCGGTAAGTTCATAGCACTCTTCAGGACGACCCCGTCCAAGCCCTTCAAGTTTTGTTACGTCTCACCAATCCAACATGGCGGCTGTGCGAAATATTTCACCAGTATTCAATATCTCCGAAACTATTACCCATATCACCCTGGAATTTTGTACAGTGATAAAGGGACTTACTAGAAATTTACCTATGTGACCTATGAGAAACTGGTAACTACAAAACCAACATGGCGGCCATGCGAACTTGCGACTCATAAATAAACGTTTCTTGCGATTTAACTAACCAAACGCAATGAAACTTGGTACAGTATATGTTTATAGACATTGTAATGCACCGACATTAACTTCGTTCAATTGTTATATAACCTCAAGATGGCGGCTGAGCAAAATATTTCACCGGCATTCTATATCTCTGAAACTATTACCGATATCACTCTGAAATTTTGTACGGAGGTAAAGACTACTGCTGGAAGTTTATCTATGGGACTTTCAAAAACCGGTTAACGACAAAACGAACATGGTGGCAAAGTGTATTTGGAAGTTTTAAATAGACTTTTCTCGCGATTTAGTAATCCAAACGCAATGAAACTTGGTACAGCAAATGTTTATACTTGTTATCTTCTGTATTTTTGTGCTTCCTCGTTTCGTCCAATAATTCGAGTATCCAGAGTGACCCGCAGCCCTATACCTATTGTTTCCTCTCTACCAATGTTTCACCTGTAGATTTTCTTATTTCGTTTTTCAAAATTACCCGTTCCACTACATTTGAAGTTTGTTCAGGTTTCTTTAATAGTCCGTACTCTTATACTCCCCTTCAATTTTCAAAATGCAGTATCTTGTGTACGTGTGGCTTTCTCCCTCTCCACCTCGCCATGAATCCTAGCAGAAATGTCTGAAAACACCTCAATGAAGAGGATAAATAATAAGTACGGAATTGTTTAGTTCCGGCGGACCTGCGACAGTGACTTAATATACATATTACAATCAGAAATGCAACAAAACTCGCCCGGTTAGTTCATTGCGAACGTCTCATCTAATGTTATTTCTTATCCATCAGACATTTTGAAAAAGTACACAGTATGCATAGAATGGAATAAATTCGATTGGTGAGTTTGTCATCATCTATGGAGTCTTATGTACGCAGATGATGTCTTGTTTGCAAGCGCGACACGCTAAACTAATTCGGAATGACCACCTTGAAGCATATGGACGGAAATTAAACATATCCAAAACTGAATACATGCAGTGTGGATAACAAACCGTTGGCTCTACATCTATTGTTAGAAAACAACTCAACAAGATCATTGGGTTCCGATATTTGGGCGCATGCATAGCATCATATGGAGACACATTGAGAGAAGTGCGTATGCGATCAAATAAAGCTTTACCTAAATGGCGATAGGTGACAGGAGTTTCATGTGATCGTAGGATTTCTGTACGACCAACTGCAAGTCTTCCTGAATCTTTGCTTGAGGCGTATCATCAATCGAAGACGGCCGGGTGTCATATCAAATGAAGATCTATGGGAGGAAACCAACCAGCGGAAAATGGACAAACAAATGAAGGAGAGAAAGTGGCGATGGATAGTTCACGCCCTAGGGAAGCCTGCTGGAGCCATTCCGAAGACTGCACTCGATTGGAACCCACCAGGGTCCCGAAAACGGGGTCGTCGAAGAAGACCTGGAAGGGGATGATCGAGGAAGAATGCCTGGGAATGGGAAGGACATGGAGTGAGATAACAAAGTTGGCCAACAACAGGACCCGATGGAAGCGTTTCACGGAAGCTCTATTCTCCGAGAGGAGCAACAGGAATTAAGTCAAGTGAGTCAAGATTCCTGTACAGCCTAAACAAAAAGTATACCGCACTGTGATCAGACCTGCAGCATTGTATGGAACTGAGTGTTGGCCAGTAACTAACAGATGTGAGCAAGTGCTTCTCTCCATGGAGATGAGGATGCTGCGCTGGTCCATTGGCCTAACGAGATCATGTCACCAAAAGTATACCGCACTGTGGTGCGACCTGTAGCATTGTGTGGAACTAAGTGTTGGCCAGTAACCAACAGATGTGCTTCTCTCCATGGAGATGAGGATGCTGCGCTGGTCCATTGGCCTTACAAGACTAGATCATGTCACCAAAAGTATACCGCACTGTGGTGCGACCTGTAGCATTGTGTGGAACTAAGTGTTGGCCAGTAACCAACAGGTGTGAGCAAGTGCTACACTCCATGGAGATGAGGATGCTCTGCTGGTCCATTGGCCTAACAAGACTAGATCATGTCACCAAAAGTATACCGCACTGTGGTGCGACCTGTAGCATTGTGTGGAACTAAGTGTTGGCCAGTAACCAGCAGATTTGAGCAAGTACTACACTCTATGGAGATGAGGATGCTGCGCTGGTCCATTGGCCTAACAAGACTGGATCATTTCACCAATTACCATGTACAAGCCGGACGTTTGTTTTAGACGATTGCCCTTGACCTTGAAGCTTGGGGGTGAGTTTGTACACAGTCACTTTGTCGCCCTCTCGCTGCTCAGTTGTCACCAACGGTCTGATGTAATGGAATTCCAGACTTGAGCACGTGACGACACTACCGTGAAGAACAGTGCAGTCCACGTTGAAGTAATGTGATGCGAAAGTACGCGTTACATTGGTACGAACAGAACACCATTATATATGCCAATGACTGTACATCAGCAGTAGCGTGAGATAGTATTGTCCGTCATCTGACCTCATGGGACAGGTGACAACATTTAAGGTACTGTAGTAACTCGCTTCCATACTTCCATTTTGATTTTTCACTCGTCACAACGATCTCTGACAAGATGCTGGAAGCTCGCCTGCGTTGGTACGGATATGCACTACGGAGTTGCGAGGACACAGTGACAATCATAGCACTACAACTAGATGTAGTAGGCAAGCGACCACTAGGACGGCCCAAGAAGCGGTGGCTTGACCAAATCCAGGAGGACATGAGAGCAGCCATTGTTGAGAAGAAGGACGCTGCAGACCGAGCATGATGGAGTCATGATGATGATGATAATTGTTGTTTTAAGGGGCCTAACATCTAGGCTATAGGCCCAAATGATGGAGTCAACCCTGCTCTGTGGAACAAAGGCTAGAAGAAGAAGAAGAAGATGTGAGTTTGTCAGCAAGGAGTGGGTCACGCAAGTCAGTCATGCACTCAACAATCCCGTGGCTGACACATCGCTTTCGGTGTAATGTCGACACATGTGGAAACCTTTAATATATCAAACAGTACTCATCGGAATTGCGAAATAAGCACATCACTGATCTTGTTACTCGATTCATAGTTCTTCCAGTGAGTGAAATGAGTATAGTGGTTTTAAAATAACAAAGTTGCTACCGGTTTTTCGGTAAATACGTTTGGCTTGTGTTGTATGAGCCCCTCAATGCGACGTAAGAACTTGAAAACAGAACGACGGTATCTTAAGCGGTAGAAGACGTAAGGAAGAAAACTTGTAAATCACACAATCATGAGCCACGAGACCTTCTTTTTACGTGGAATCCGAACGACATGACATGACATTTCACTTCGAAAATCTCACATACATTGACCAGGAGTCGAATCCGGTCTGCCTTGGTGAGAGGCTAACGGCTTCACCGCTGTGCCACCACGCACCTAAATAATCTAGAATGAATGACTCTTATTGTCTCTCAGCCCTGGATGGCCACTGCACGGCTCGGCACCGAACTTAACTATGATTTTTCTCTCTGGTTACTATCTACTACCGTACATTCCTTGCACACGGCGTTAGGAATGAGAAATTGTAACATTCAAGAAGAAAAAAAAAAAATGTTTAAGAAACAGTTTATAACTTGGAGATATTACCTGTGTTTTTGATATTTTTTAAAATGGAAAAGTAGACATCATCAGAGAGGAAATCTTCTATGAAGTAATTAGACATGGCAACACCGGACACAAGCATTGAAAAAAGATGGGTACTGCCAAATACTTACCATGCAAATAACATTACTTATTTGAATGTACTGGGCGTTGATAAAAAGATCAAACTATATAACTCATGGGTTAATAATATGTACTAGTGGGCCCGTGTGAGCTTTCGCAACGTGAATGTAGGTTTATGGGGGTAGTAGGGAAGCAGTACGCCGCGCTCCCGCCAGATGGCTGCCGCCGCCGCGCTGCTCTGCGCTCTAGCGGCAGGCTCGCCAGGTTACGGTGTACACATTGTAAATGTACATTTTTAGCCTATTTTCATTTATGAAAAAAAATAGGCTTATGAGATCACCTTTTTCCTTGTGTGTGTCTGTGTGTGCGTGTGTGTGTGAGGATATTTGTGTGTCCCCCTAATAACTTATAAACGGCTAGAGCGATTTCAATGAAACATGGTATGTTAATAGCTCTATTCCGGGCAACCCCGACCGTGCCCTTCAAATTTTGTTACGTCTCACCAATCCAACATGGCGGCTGTGCGAAATATTTCACCAGCATTCAATATCTCCGAAACAATTACCGATGTCACCCAGGAATTTTGTACGGTGGTAAAGGGTACAACTGGAAGTTCACCTATATGACTTTTGAAAACCTGGTAACTACAAAATCAACATGGCGGCCAAGCGAATTTGCGACTTTTAAATAGACGTTTCTCGCTATTTAACCAACCAAACACAATGAAACTTGATACAGTATATGTATATACACATTGTAAAGCACCGACATCTAACTTCGTTTAATTGTTCATATAACCTCAAGATGGCGGCTTTGCGAATTATTTCACCGGCATTCTATATCTCTGAAACTATTACCGGTATCACCATGAAATTTGGTACGGAGATAAATAAAGGGCACTACTGGAAGTTCATCTATGAGACATTCAATTACCGGTTAACTACAAAACGAACATGGCGGCCAAGCGAAGTTGAAAGTTTTAAATAGACTTTTCTCGCCATTTAATGATCCAAACGCAATGAAACTTCGTACAGCAAATGTTTATACACATTGTAATGCACTGGTATCTAATTTAGTTCCATTGTTTACGTAACCTCAAGATGGTGGCTGTGCAAATTTCGAAAATTAAGTTTTTATTTCTTGTGTTCTAATCATGCGATCGAAATCAACGTTTGCATAACGAATGTACACATTAATCATCATCCAAGAGTACACAACTCTATGGCCTACATATATTAAAATCCAACATGGCGACCATCCGAAATACTTAGACGGTTCTCAATATCTATTAATCTACTAGAGCACTCAAACTGAAATTTTGTAAGTGTATAGAGGCTATAAGCATAAGTTCACCTACGGGACGTACAAAAACCTGGTGAGCACAAATCCAACATGGCGGCGACGCGAAACTTAAATATACAAAAGGACGTTTCTTGCGTTTTAACCATCCGAGCGCAGTGAAACTTGATACGGTATAAGCTTATACAAATTTTTATCGACTGCCATCTAATTCATTAAAATTATTTTCATAACCACAAGACGGCGGCTGAGCGAAATTTTAAAATCCCGCTTTTATTTCTTGTGTCCTAATCATGCGATAGAAGTTTGAATAAAACACCTACACAATAATCTTCATGCAATAGTACATAAATTTAAGGCCTATAATATAGAAATACAACATAGTGACCATCGAAAATATTTAGACGGTTCTCAATATCTACGAATCTATTACAGCAATCAAACTGACAAGTTGTATGTTGATAGAGGCAATTAATATTAGTAGAATATATGAAAGTAGGCTATTTAGTTCTTCACGGAACTACTTGTTTAAGGTATTTATTTAATTGTGAGGCATTTAAGGAGGAAGTGAGTGCGTTTCGGGCACACATGGGGTTATGCGGAACCTGTAGGTACCCCATATGTGTAGGTTGGTGTTAACAGGACCTTATTTTCGATACAAAACCGGAATGGGACATTAACTGAATAATACAGGGAGGATTCTGCAACATAGCGCTGGGTGTTACTCGAATTAGCTGATTATAAACTTGGCAACGCAGCTAAGTAGTTCCGAGCTCCCGCCATATCCTTAACGTTCTATCTTTAGAAAGACAGAAGATTGCTGTTTACCGTGATCCCGGCTAGAATTGATATATGAGCCAACAGAGAATGAATCGAGGGACGAATCTTTTTTTTTTTTTTGAGAGAAATACATATACCGTACATTTCGAATAATTATTCTCTAAATTCACGGTATCTGCTTATTTATATTTATGGATTTAGCGATTTATGTGAAATAACTTTCCGAAATCATTTATCAGCGATATTCTTACCATCGTTCCTATCAATCTTCAGTATTCCGTGGTTTGATTTTTGATGGGTGCGATTTAGCAACTCCACCGCTGCGAAAGATAGCATGCACGTGGTTTGAATTGTTTGATGGGTGCCATTTAGCGACTCCACCGCTGCGAAAGATAGCATATACGTGGTTTGAATTGTTTGATGGGTGCCATTTAGCGACTCCACCCCTGCAAATCAAAGCATACACGCTCAGTTTTTAACATGATTCAGAAGATCCGGACGTCAGAAAATATCAATTTGTGATATTTAAACACAAACAACTATTTGGTTTCTCATCCGGCTATCTCTTTCATTACTATGATGATTAATACATATTTTGAAACTCTAAGGATTCTTCATCCACTAATAAATTTAATTGAAAAAGGCAAGAAAATGGTCATAATTCTTGTAAAATGACCTGGAATGCTTCCAAGGTTGCGCATTATTCTAGAGAATTGGGTTCAATATTTGTGATATTGCCCTAAATGTCCATTCTGCAATGTTTGTAAACAGTGTTTATGCTCGTAGCTATTGCCAAATTAAATGTAAGTTAATCATTTGTTTCTTTAAGATATCGCAGATCACCTCGCGGTGTAGCGGCTATCATTCTTATCTGTCACCTCGGACGTCCGGGTTCGATTCCCAGATGAGTTATCCTGGAAGTTATTTTCCATTGTTTACCCACTCCTGCTCCAGGGAAATTCTGGGATGGTTCTTAACTTTGGGCCACGGCCGCCTCCTTACCATTCCTATCCCCATTTTACAAATACGCACACATGTACAGCTATCACAATTACACAGGTTATTACACAAACACACCCAAAACTACACGGGGCTATACAGAGCAACAAACACACCTAAGATGTTGCATATAAAGAATAAGCTATAAAGCGACATACAAGCCTAGAAGGTGTAATCTTGGATAATAGATTAGTGCATCAAGTCAGCTCAGTAAGGAGACCCGATCAAGGAAGAGGACAATGAGTGCTTCAAGTCAGCTCAGTAAGGAGACCCGATCAAGGAAGAAGACAAAGAGTGCATCAAGTCAGCTCAGTAAGGAGACCCGATCAAGGAAGAGGACAAAGAGTGCATCAAGTCAGCTCAGTAAGGAGACCCGATCAAGGAAGAGGACAAAGAGTGCATCAAGTCAGCTCAGTAAGGAGACCCGATCAAGGAAGAAGACAAAGAGTGCATCAAGTCAGCTCAGTAAGGAGACCCGATCAAGGAAGAGGACAAAGAGTGCATCAAGTCAGCTCAGTAAGGAGACCCGATCAAGGAAGAAGACAAAGAGTGCATCAAGTCAGCTCAGTAAGGAGACCCGATCAAGGAAGAGGACAAAGAGTGCATCAAGTCAGCTCAGTAAGGAGACCCGATCAAGGAAGAGGACCAAGATCAATGCAACCCTGGTTCATGCTAAGTCACCAAGCACTGAAGGATTCTGCTCTGATTGTTTTATGTATTGCCGTAATGTTAATACTTTGCCAACTAATATACATTTATTTCCCAAAATATTGCGAATAGAGTAATAAACAAGATGTTCAGCAAAGAACATATAGCCTTCTTTCTTCTAAATGTATGGGTATACTTATAACTCTTTGTCCTCACCCCTAAAACAATCACCTCTACCACCATGTATTGTTTGTTTTCTTTTATATTGATAAATAGCCAGTAAGTGTCAAAATCAATATTTTATACTTTATGATGATTTAATAACAAACCTACTAACTTATTGTAATGAATTCACGTCCGTTAATCTAGATATTGAGCCTCCAAACCTAAGAATCCTTCGTTTTGGGTATCTTCCCCTTTAAAAATCAGCGGCGATCACAGTGGGTTGGCGCTGCAACGTAGCAATGAAGTAATATAATATCTGGTACGCCTCTGAGTGTTGAATGAGCAGGCAGTTTAAAGCAACCAGGAGGGATGGGATCCAGCTGACAGTGCTTTAAGGTAATCGGACTGTGGTCGTGGCTAGTTGAACTATTACAAAATTGCCATTGTTAGGAACAATAACCCACGTAACCCACAAGAGGACAACACCGTACAGAGACATTGAGAAGGCTGTGGTTGATGACAACGTGTATATTGTACTTATATTCTCGTTATTCAAATGTCTCCTGGTTAAGTGCGATGCTGGGGCTGTGATTATTAATAAACTAGTGTATACATTAGCCTCTCCTTTGAGTTAATGGCATTTTTTCAGTATCTGTGTAATGAGTTCGTGTACATCATTTGTGAAAGAATTCAAGTAAAACAAAAGTTTAATCTAGTAGTATTCGAACCCCAGTCAACCGCATGAGAGACTAACGCTCTAGCCCAGAGCCAAACTTGTCCTTAGCACCTTAGTGTTATTAACTGACTTTGATAAAACGTGTTAGAAAATAATGTCTTGAAATAAACGATTTCTTCACCGCAGTACATCTTCAGTATAAATCATTTCATACATTTATATCAGTAGGCTATATCACAAACAACACACTAAAACTACTGAAATATAGGACAGGCACAAGAGGTCAGCTGCCATCTTGCCATGTGACAGAGACTACTCGGCTCTTTTAAGTCCCTAATACAGTATAATATTATAATACTTAATTATATTAAATAACAGATCACGTCCTTTAAGATAGCTTAAACCACCCTTGGCTTGATAATCGGAATTGGTGGGTCTTAAGCTATTGATTACAATGGTTGCACAGAAACTTAGGTATGCGAGAGGGGAAATACCCAGATATATAAGAGAACCTGGCACACAGGAACTTCCCCCAGCTGAGTGTAGATAGTGACGAAGACGACTGCTCTCACCAGGACACGCAAGACTGTAGCCTGTACAATAAAACCTGAATTGACCATTTAACTACAATCACATATTCTCTCTAAACAAACAAGTTTGGAGGACAATCACCACTTTCAGTATTTTAACAAAACATCACGTAGACTATAACTAACAAATATTGACGAGTTGAACTCAACTAATACCACAACTAAAGAAGTGTACATATTGTAAATATTTTCACTCATACTCTCAGACATAAAACCTTTGTAGCCTAAGTGTAATGGATCTGATGATGATCGCTTGACGATCGAAACTGGTCATCCAAGAGTATTTATTAATATCATGTAAATTGTATTCAGGAGTAGGGAATAACTTATCTCATTTGGGTGTTGACCGACTGAAAAGCATCAAACGTTCGTTTAGTCCCTACTACTTTGATCCAGCCAGCGCATGCGCATCATACCATAGCTTATGGGATGATGAAACGCTACTACTTTGATCCACCCAGTGCATGCGCATGATACCATAGCTTATGGAATGATGAAACGCTACTACTTTGATCCACCCAGCGCATGCGCATGATACCATAGCTTATGGAATGATGAAACGCTACTACTTTGATCCACCCAGCGCATGCGCATGATACCATAGCTTATGGGATGATGAAACGCTACTACTTTGATCCACCCAGCGCATACGCATGATACCATAGCTTATGGGATGATGAAACGCTACTACTTTGATCCAGCCAGCGCATGCGCATGATACCATAGCTTATGGGATGATGAAACGCTACTACTTTGATCCACCCAGCGCATGCGCATGATACCATAGCTTATGGGATGATGAAACGCTACTTGGTAGCCAGCAGCAATTCACTAATCTCAACTCAACGGAATCTCGACAGATATTTATGAATGTTTCTGTTCAAGCATATAATAAAGTTATAATTATCGTCGAACATAAACAGTCGTTTGCAACTCGCCTATAATGGTAATTAAGACACTCGTATGGCAATTGCCATAATATGCTCGTTGCATAATGGGCACACATTAACCATTTATAAAAAAAGATGTATCCGTATTGATTGATAGAATTGATCAATTGAAAATCCGCCTGTTCAATACTAAGGGAAGTTGTTTCATGAAATATTACACGATGCACATGTTTCGGAATATCAATGATTCCATCCTCAGCGTGAAAAATATTATACCTTAAAAACTAGTTTAACTTTGTCAAAAAATGGATATCCTAACAAATAGTGCTAATTTAAATTAATAAAAAACTTGTAAATATATGAAATGATGTGCAATTAACCAAACTACTATTAAAGTAGTTTTCTCTTAGTATTGATCAGGTGGATTTTTTCATACCATGAAAATAGGTTAATTTTGTGCTGTTTGATTGACTGACCTCGGCATGACATTTTAATTGAATCATTCTCCTTCCTTGTTAGCCTACTTTCGATTTTTGCAAACAATGGAAGTATACTTATGAGATCACCACAGGGCCAAAAAATGTGTGCCTGTCTGTGTGTGTGTGAGTCTGTGTGTGTGTGTACTCTGAATGTCTGTCCCCCCTATCATTTCAAAAACGGTGAAACCGAATTGAACGAAATTTGGTGCAGAGGTAGCACTAGTAAGGGGCACCTCAGGGAGGTGTTTTATATTGCCGCCATCTTGACGAAAACGTAATGGCGGCCACCCAAATGTTAAAAGCTTAAATCAAATTACGACCAATCTCATCATCTGATCTCTACCAAATTTTGTATCGTTATACCTTTATGTATGTTTTTTTTTACTAAACTGCAAGGTCATCAGCCTTATACATTGCGGATGGTGGCCATGTATGTGTGCAAATCGATTCCCCCTATCTATTCAAACACGGTGAAACCGAATTGAACAAACTTTGGTACAGAGGTAGCACTAGCAAAGCGCACATCAGTGTCTTCTTTTATATTGCCGCCATCTTGACGGAAACGTAATGACGGCCACCCAAATGTTCAAAGCTTAAATCAAATTACGACTAACCTAATCATCCGATATCTACCAAATTTTGCAACTACATATAACCATATGGCGAGCGTCTTTCGATCAAACTACAAGGTCATGAGCACAATAGTTTTCAAATGGTGGCCATGTATGTGTGCAAATCGATTACCCCTATCAATTCAAACACGGCGAAACCGAATTCACAAAGTTTGGTACAGAGGTAGCACTAGCAATGGGCAATCCAGTGCCATGTTTTATATTGCCGCCATCTTGACAAAAAAGCAATGGCAGCCACCCAAATGTTAAAGTCTTGAATCAAATTACAACCAATCTAATCACCTGATCTCTACCAACTTTTGCAACATTAGACCTTTATGTAAAAAAAAAAATGTTTGACCAAACTACAAGGTCATCAGCCCAATCATGTGTGGATGGCGGCCATGTATGTGTGCAAATCGATTTACCCTATTTTTTCAAACACGGTGAAACCGAATTGAACGAAATTTGGTACATTGGTAGCACTTGTAAAGGGCACCTCCGTGTCATGTTTTATATCGCCGCCATCTTTACGGAAACGTAATGGTGGCCACCCAAATGTAAAAAGATAAAATCCAATTACGACCAACCTAATAGATCTCTACCACATTTTGCAACATCATACCTTTAAGTGAGAAGCGTCCTTTGACCAAGCTACAAGGTCATCAGTCCAATAGTTTGCATATGGCGGCCATGTTTGTGTGCAAATCGATTCTCCATATCAATTCAAACACGGTGAAACCGAATTGAATGGAATTTTTTTACAGAGGTAGCACTAGCAAAGGGCACATCTTATTCATGTTTAATATCCGTATAGCACGTTGTATTTCAACAAGCTACTACAACCAACATTCAATTATACTCCTTGAAAAGGACAAAGAGTTATAACAATACCCATGTGTTTAGGAGAAAGTAGGATAAGTGTTCATTACTGAACATCTTGGTTTTTTATGTGGCGCGGTGGCGCAGCGGTCAAGCTATTCGCCTCTCAACAAGATGGACCGGGTTCGATTTCCGGTCAAAGCACGTGACATTTTGGAAGTGAAAAGTCGTGTTCTGTTGTTCGGATTCCACGAAAATAGGAGGTTCCGTGGCTCATGATCACAAGATGAACGTCACGTAAAACTGCAAGCTTCCTTCATTTTCTTCTTCTTCACCCACTTTGGGGTACGTCAGATCAATCGCTTCTTAGATGCTTGTGCTCTCCTTTTCTCTCAATACTTCTTCATTCTCTTTGATCTCCTCTTTCTTTCCTCTTGTAACCTAGATGTTAGGCCCCTTAAAACAACAATTATCATCATCATCATCTTTCCTCTTGTGATATCTGTATCGGTTTTCTGGAGACGGCTCTGGCTTGGATCTTCTTGGTGTTGTCTTTGGTCACGGTTTTGGCTGTACCATTCATCAACATGATTTCAGTAATCTGAAGCTCTCGCAGGTCCTTTTGCACTTCCGTAAACCATTTAGGTTTGATCTTCTTTTTGGAAAAGAAGTCAAAGATTTTCTTGGTTAATCGGGCAGGATTCATCCGGCAGATGTGTCCATAGAAATCAATTCTCCTCTTCCGTATGGTATCTGAAATTCTCTCCGACTTCACATACACTTAAACGTGATTCTTTTGTTTTTTGTTCCTAGACGTATTCCCCCTCGTGTTTTCGCATTCCATTCTCTCATAACTTTCTCAAGTGTACAGTTGAACAACAGGGGGAAGAGACCATTCCCCTGCCGGACCCCTGTTCTGATCTCAAATGGTTCAGACAGTTCGCTCATGAATCTAACTTTAGAGGACGTATTTGTGAGCGTCTCCTTTAAGAGGGCTAGGGTTTTCCTGTCCAGGCCAAAATCTTCCATAATATTGAGCAACGACTCTCTGTCGATGGAATCGTAAGCTTTTTGGAAGTCTACAAAGGTCATTATATACGGTTTCGCCCTCTGCTTCTGGTACGCTATAATGTTTCTGAGATTTAAAATTTGTTCAGCGCAAGATCTCCCCTTTCTAAACCCTGCTTGATACTCCCCAAGTTGGCAGTCCAACCGTGGTTCTGCTCTTTCTAATAACGCTCTTGAAAATATCACGTCCAGCAGCGAGATCCCTCGATAATTGCTAGGATCCGATTTCGAACCTTTTTTGTGAAGAGGGTGTATCAGGGCCATTTTCCATTCCACTGGAATGATCTCTGTCTTCCATATCTCCTCAAAAAGCTTTTGGAGTGAGCCAATCGCATCTTCACTGGCATACTTCCTTAATTCAGCTGTTATTTGATTTTCTCAAGATGCCTTGAAATTTTCCATACGAGTCAGTATCTTCTGAATCTCTCTTACAGACGGGGGTTTACAATCATGGTTGGGAGACGATTTTGGTCCACAATCGAAAGACATCTTTTGGAGTGATTCATCGCAATTTAGGAGTTCTTTAAAGTAGCCGGCTAGAATTTTACAGTTACCCCTGTTACTATATGCCACGTTCCCGTTTTCGTCCTGAAGTTGGAGAGTTGGGGGGTCATATCTGCTTAGGTTTTCCTTGAACACCCGATAATAGTTTCTCATATTGTTCTTCGCAAAGTCATCATTTATCTTGCTGAGTAGTTGGTCGCCGTGCTCCTTCTTAACTTTCTTGATCCCCTTGGACACCATCTTCCTGGTTTCCACAAAGTGTTGCCAGGTACTCTCGTCCTTTTTGGTTTGCCAAACGTGCCACGCCTTCTTCCTCAGATCAAGTAGTCTATCACACTCGTTGTTCCACCATCTATGCTTCTTCGTCTTTGTAACAGGAGCAAGTTCATTTTATTATTTAAAACTTCAATAAAAATAATGGACCTATGAAAGTGGTAGAATAAAATATAGCTAACCGTCAATCATCATAGTGGTCCGATAAATATAAATGGCGTGTAGCCTCCGGAGAGATATAGTTATGGTGTTTCAAACTGACAACCGTAGGTGACCTGTGCGTCGTGATGAGGATAATACAACACCCAGTCGCAAAGTGAGGCGAATTGAGGACCCATGGCCTAGCTGAGAATCGAGTCCCGCGGCTGTCGGACCAAAGGGATACAGGTTCCCCCTGTAGATAGTCTTTCCTTCTCTCCAAGCCGAGTTACGTGGCTGTCGGACCAAAGGGATACAGGTTCCCCCCTGTAGATAGTCTTCCCTTCTCTCCAAGCCGAGTCACGCGGCTGTCGGACCAAAGGGATACAGGTTCCCCCCTGTAGATAGTCTTCCCTTCTCTCCAAGCCGAGTCACGCGGCTGTCGGACCAAAGGGATACAGGTTCTCCCCTGTAGATAGTCTTCCCTTCTCTCCAAGCCGAGTCACGCGGCTGTCGGACCAAAGGGATACAGGTTCACCCCTGTATATAGTCTTCCCTTCTCTCCAAGCTGAGTCACGCGGCTGTCGGACCAAAGGGATACAGGTTCCCCCCTGTAGATAGTCTTCCCTTCTCTCCAAGCCGAGTCACGCGGCTGTCGGAGCTAAGGGATACAGGTTCCCCCCTGTAGATAGTCTTCCCTTGTCTCCAAGCCGAGTCACGCGGCTGTCGGAGCTAAGGGATACAGGTTCCCCCCTGTAGATAGTCTTCCCTTGTCTCCAAGCCGAGTCACGCGGCTGTCGGACCAAAGGGATACAGGTTCCCCCCTGTAGATAGTCTTCCCTTCTCTCCAAGCCGAGTCACGCGACTGTCGGACCAAAGGGATACAGGTTCCCCCTGTAGATAGTCTTCCCTTCTCTCCAAGCCGAGCCGTGTTTGTTGTTTTCTACTTTTTACTTTTTGCTTTCTTTCTTGGTTTTGGTTTTGTGTTTGTTTTCTGCTTTTGCTTTTTTGGAATTTTTCTTTCTGCTTTGTGTTTTTTGTTTTTTATTTTTGATTTCATGATTGTTTTCTGGGAAATCAAAACAAAACAAAATAAAATAAAACAATGTAAACAAAACAAAATCAAAACAAAACGAAACAAAACAAAACAAATAATCTAAACAAATCAAACAAAACAAATAAAAACAAAATAAATTAAAACAACACAAAAACAAAACAAACATTAAATAAAACAATTTAAAACAAAATAAAACGAAATAAAATTAAACAAAACAAAATTAAATACATTTAAACATAACAAAATAAAACAACATTGTGGGGTTTGAAGCCATTTTTCAGTGTTGCCTAAGTAAACAAAATAAAATAAAATAAAATTAAATTAAACAAAATAAACTAATTAAGTAAATAATGTTACGACACGATCCTTATTCAGCAACTACTCTTCTTACAAACGCCGTCACAGAGCACGGATCCTGTTGACAACTAAGGGCCGGGTTCACCATGGTTCGTCAAAATGTTAACAAACCAATTAAGGCCGTTGACGGACGATTACCAAAATGTCGTGGTTCACCAAACTATGACAATCCATTAGCTTCCCTAACAAGCCGTCAAAACTAATTGCTCTGTCAACATGGAATTACCGACTTGACGGTTGATTTAGATCCAAAATGGCGTGTGGCCAAAGCCGGAATAGTCGTGTGAACGATGACGATTTTTTGAAGACATGCTACATTTTCTTCGACTACTAACTTATAAATAACGAAGGAATTACTTGAATGATTGCGACGACACAGAATTTACCATGAGATTTCGGTTGCTGAAACCTTCTGTGTTGAATGTTCTACAGATGACAGAACCTAACCTGGAATTCCCATCTGATAAGTGAGATAGCCTAGGCCTATGAACCATTCCTTATTTATGTGTAATATCGTGTGATGCATTACGGTGTAGCACATGTAGTTCATTTAATAAAAGACTATCTAGACGTCACAACATCAGTCCACATATTTCTTTTTACGTGTAATATCGTGTGATGTATTACGTTATAAAACATCCTAATTAATTTAATTTAATAAAAGGCTACCTAAACGTTACAGCATCAGTCCTCTTTATTTTCAACGATTTCACGATACTCATCCACCGAGTAGATAAGGGAGGATGATTATGTTTCTTTTATTCAACGAAAATTTCACAGTCCCCGGCTTCTTTTGCTCTTTTGCTCATCAGCCATGTTTGTTTTCAACCAAGGAGTTTGTAACTGTTAAGCTTTTACAGTTAACGGCCTGCTTGATTACACCAAAGAATAAACAAATACCGCCACGATCGTCATCTTTCAATGAGGTTTGTACAGCCCTTAAACATAGCACTTTGTTTGCTAATGCCAATCGCCGAATGTGCTGATGAAACGCCAACGAGCTTAATGCCGATGTTAAAGTTAACAACGCATTTAGTGACGGCCTGTTAACGCTGCGTTGGTGAACCCGGCCTTTAATGCCAGGAAGTGAAATTAGCTGTGCAAAATGATTTTATCGCTTGTTAATGTTACCATAAACAAAGCTATGGGAACACGTTTATTTCCAAGTATAATGGACTTCGATATGAAGCAATGGTTTTAGCACCGGAGACTTTTCAATCTCCTTGAAGCAAATTCGTGAGGTGTTTGACAAGCTTTCTATTGATGTTGTTGTTGAGGGGCCGTGCGACATCGTGGCCATTTAGCCCCGTGTACTTGGGTGTGTGTGGAGTTTTGTCCGAGAATCTGTGTTATTGCACTGGACGTATTCCTGTGTGTATTTGAGAATCGGAAAGTAGGTGGCCGTGGCCTTAAGGTGGCGTTAACTGTATAGTTGAGCAAAGCAGTCCACTTACCGAGTCCTTCCCGGAATATTCCACGACGTAATTCTCGCTCTTGCAGGTCACATACGGAATATTCCGCAGGCTATCATAAGTTTATATATAAATACGGTAGTTAGCAGGAACGTAGGCTATTAGACAAAGTTAACGAACTCACTTGGAACCGGAAAAAACTACGTGAATAATTTCATCTAGGCTACATGTTTCAGGATTGGTTAGATACATACTTGAATTTGACAGTATCAGCTGATGTACGATGTAATCAGTGAAGTGGGGGGCTCGTTCGATAATTGGATGAATCGGATAGTGATTAAAGGGAATTTCGAAGGGATTCAGAGTTTATCAAGTGACAATGAAACTGACGGCAGTGTCAATTCAGATAGAAGTGTGGTATTTCAAGGTATGCTTGCTTTTCATGATGTAAATTCCATGGTTCACAGAAGGGATTCTATTCTGTACTATTTCCCCCTCTTTAAATGTCTTTTTAAACAATATACAAGGTAAAAACAAATAAACACGTGTAACCAATTTTCCTTGGAAAATGATCCCTCATAGCATAGTATGACACTGGAAGGGTTAATAAGATGCTACCAAACAAGCTACTGAATCAATTGTTATGAATATTTATTAACATTTACCTTTAAAAGATAAAATACTTAAGTTACTGAAATGGTATTATCATTCACTGATACCAACATTACAATTAGAGGTGTTTTTTTCAAATAAAATATTACACAAATGGAACATTTATGACCTTACTATTGAAGTTAAAGGTTTGAAACTAAATACAATTGAAGAAGATTTGATGGCTTGCATTCCAAATTAGAATCATGCTTCTAGTGCTTCAAACTCTTCATTTGTAAATTTTTCTCTGAAGTTACATAAATACTACAGCCATTATTCTACGTCGTATTAACGCACGTGTGCATTTAAAAAAGCTGTGCAAATTCTAAGTAGAATGGCGCATTAATTCCTGAGATAATGAACCTTATTTGCATAAAAATGGAAGTTGTAAGAAATGCCTGTAAAAGTAGATAAATAAAGATTTTGTAAATATTTGCTAAAGTTGTCAATCTTCAAAAACCCTTTTCCCGGAAGTAGATTAACATATTTGCTCCAAATTAACTTCCCATGATATTTCAATATGCCGAGAACCAAAAACATCAAAAGAGAGAAAATTGAATTTTTCCCCCGACACCGAGAACGACACCTAAGTTAGAACCATCCCGGTATTTGCCCGGAGTAGAAGTGGTAAACCACCTCTAGGAATAGAACCTACCTCTTCTCAGTTCCCAGTTTTGCCTCACGAGGCTGAGTGGACCCCGTTCCAGTCCTCAGACCAGAATTAAATTTCTTGGCAGAGCCGGGAATCGAACCTGGAGCTCCTGGGTGATAATCAAGGATGCTAGCCGCTACAAGATAAGCCTCTATATTTTTCTGTTGCCATTAATTAATTTTAGGGACTATGGACACTTTTGTCATCATCACCCAGTGTTTGTGTGTGTTGAGTTTCTTCCAAAGCTAAAGGAAGTAGGAGACCTCTCTTACTTAGGAAGACAAATAAACAGTGATGGACGAAGCAAAGAAAATATAAAATGTAGATTAGCACAGGCAAGGAAAGCATTTCTACAGAACAGCAATCTGTTGACATCGAAAATAGATTTAGGTATTAGGAATACATTTTTGAAAGCCTTTGTCAGGAGCGTGGCGCTCTATGGAAGTGAAACTTGGACTATTGGTGCAGCAGAGAAGAGGAGAATTGAAGCGCTTGAAATGTGGTGTTACAGGAGAATGATTAAGATCAGATGGGTGGATAGGGTTACAAACGAAGAGGTATTAATGCTTGTGGGAGAGGAGAGATGTTTCTGGCGACTGCTAATGAAGAGAAGAGATAGGTTAGTAGGACACATATTAAGACACCCAGGAATAGCAAGCTTAGTTTTGGAAGGAAGGGTCGAGGACAAGAACTGTAGGGGTAAACTCTTAACCAGATTGCCTCGGATGTAAGGTGAGGTAGCTATGTAGAGATGAAATTGTTAGCTCAGGACAGGGAGGCAAGGAGAGCTGCATAAAACCAGTCAAGAGACTGAAGACTCAAACAACAACAACAACCTATGTATTGTGGTCACTGTGAGTACCACTGAGGGATAGAGACAGTTACATCGGGACTTGAAATGAGGAAACCTATCAACCCGGCGTTACTAGGAGGGAGTGTGAGAAAGCTTCGAACTAGCTGCAGCTCCCTATTGCAGTCAAGTCGTTTGATTAAAAGGGGCAGATGACCTCTTTGTTCCACCCCTAAAAACAATAATAAATAACTAACGCGTGATTTAATGTGCACGGGTACGTCGTGGAGGTGTCTTGTACATTGAGGCAATGGTATACTCCATACCACAAAGTGCAAATAGCAGTCTTGGCAGGTTCGGGTTCGATTGCCGGCTCTGCCAAGAAATTTAATTCATGTCTGAGGGCTGGAACGGGGTCCACTCAGCCTCTTGTGGCCAACTAGGTGGAGGTGGGTTAGATTCCTACCACAGCCATCCTGGAACTGGTTTTCCGGGGTTTCCTCACTTCTACTTCAGGCAAATGTCGACCAGGGGTGCCCCGTTCCCACACCACTATAACACAGGTTACTCAGGAGTGAAAATGAAATATTTTCATAAATTGTTTTAGTTTTGATAACTGATTATTATGTAGTTTTAGGTGCTCATTTCAGATATGATATTGTTTCTATCACGCAAGGTTTGTCTACAAAATGAGCAAAAATCCAGAAACGCCATTTTTATATCAGTATTATTTATGTACAATGTTATACCACATTAAACATAGCGTATGAAAAGTTGATACGGCTTTATTACAACACTATTATAAGATTTTGTAGTAACGTTTTCTTTTTCCTTCAAAATCTTTTTGTACTTTTCCTGCTGTGGAGTTGAGGATTTTCTCTTCTTAACACCCAACAGCAGTCAGCCATCAAGTTAACGTCCCAGCGTCCTTGATATCTTCGTTATAATTTGTACGTTTGTCAAAGAAAAACTCAAAAGTAAAAAATTCAACATGTGAATTCAACAATTGTTTCATCGCTGACCTGTGTTATTATACTCACGGGACTAGACTACCAGATGTCCAAGCCCCACTAATGCAACAACAACAAGGAGACAGACAAGGAAGGAAGATTCAGGAGGCAGATGGAGCATCTACACTTGTACTCCATGAAGCTTGGTGCAGGGCTCACAAGATACTCAATCTACTATTTATATCATCCACGAAAAAATAGAAGAAAAATCCACGACATTTCATAATTTGGAATGACCATCCTCCGGCCCATGTTTCCAAGTCCCCCAGTTGGCGTGCTTCAAATCGTTACAGAGATCAGAAAGTGTAAAAAGCTTTGTGATATATTGTTAGCGCAGTAGCGGCGCTCAATGGGACAGGCGAGTCGTGGCGGGGAATCACTAGACTCATGCTTCGATAATATGTGTGAGATGTGACAATTGTCTTTGTCGTGGTGCTTGTTGTTTTAATGTACAGACCATCAAGGTAATTTGTACTTAATAGAATAATAATGATAATCATGATAATAATAATAATAATAATAATAATAATAATAATAATAATAATTATAACTAACTACCCAGGCTGAAAATAAAGGAACAAGTACGCACCGTTTGCTGAAGAAATACGGAAACTATGAGGACTAAGATGCGTGAGAATGTTGCCAGTGATGATCTCTTCCACGGGAGTTTTTCCAAAGATGTTGGCAATGGCTTTGGAGGAACTAAAAATAAAAATAAAACACCTGATTGCCAGAATGCAGAAGGCAGTGCTGCAGGATACGTGTCATATTGTTAGGGTATATTTTATCTCACAAGTCAGTAAGGTTTACATGATACTTCGTGTTGTTAAATCCGTACCCTGTAGGTTGAATTGTACCATATTTATAATAATAATATCGTATGGCCTCGGTTGCCTGGTGCAAGCTTTGTTAATTGACACCCAGAGGGTAGCTTGCATGTCGAATTTCGTCGTTCCTTTGAACGCTATGAAAGTCAAGGAGGTTAGATATCTAAACTCCTTGACACTACAGCGCTTTCAAGTACAGAATGGAGGAACTTTGTGTTGGCGGAAAATCCCGAGATTAATTTTGCCATTGAACACGGCCTACTGAATTCAAATGGGTTCTTTAACATGCCAACAACGTATGACATGAGTCTCGTGATTTTGTCGCCTTCAAAAATCACTTACCATGGCCTGGGGCGAACCTGCAATCTTGGGGTTGGTAGTCCGACACTATAACCACTCCCCCACCGTGACAAGCTACCATATTTATAAGGAATTAAGATAGGCTAACTAGCAGACCCGTGCGATAAATCTCGCATATTCATAAACCACTCTTTCCCCAATAGGTTTATAATGAGAGACTTAAGGAGAAAGGTTGTTATGTTTTTATTTCAACCAAATGATTATAGAACACTATTTACATTTCAGTTAGAATCCAAGCTCTACGTTCCCTAACTTAAGAAGGCAATCGCTGAAAATTGGATCATCGTAACACTCACTGGTTATTCGATATTATATGAAATTATACGATTTGAGTGGCCTATTCATTCCTTTGATTAACTGTTTCTGAAAGCCATACAAAATGATAAAGGAAAGACCTCAGAATGTTAAAATGAAATGAAGAATGTGTCACATCGGCCAAAATGCGAACTGGAGAGCAATCATGGAGCGTATTTTCCTACAGCAACAGTATCTGCAAATCGCACTCTTCGTACATTTTAAGGTATTTTTAAAGCAATTATAGATATTATGAATTTATAGTGTAATGCGTCACTGCTAATGTCTATTCTCTTTGATTTGAATGCTCATTTTTCACGATCGGTCGCTTGTGAGCGCCGCAGGAGGGATCTATACTACTGTAATAATATGTATGATAATAATAATAGTCATCTCATGTACTGGCGCTTTACCAAGGAGCCTATTGCAAGGATTGAAGGAACTTTATGTGGTCATAAATGTATACAAGTGAATGTGGACATCAGTAGTCATTGCGACAACCAAAATAATGAGAACATTCATAGACTTGTGTAAACAGTTTTTAAGTGTGGTGATTATGCTGGCGGGATGGTACCTGACTTAAGGCCACGGCCGCTTCTTTCCAAATCCTCACCTAAATAACACGTTTACACGTACTACTACAGACACCACAATAACACATGCTATTATAATAAATCTTCACACACCATGATGTCCTAAGCCCCTCAAATGAAACAACAACACAACGTTTTGCGTTATTAACAATTGACATTGAGTCGGTGAACACGTGTTTGTGCCCAATTAGAAATACGTTATGGATTAATTAATTATGCGCATGTAAGAAGGGACGTCGCGTCACCTCCGTAGCCTAGCGGTCAGCATGGTTAACTGCCGCCCCGGAGGTCCTGGCTTCGATTCTCGGCTCTGCCACGAAATTTGAAAAGTGGTATGAGGACTGGAACCGGTCAACATGATTCCCACCTCAGCCATCCTTGAAGTAGCTTTCCGTGGTTTCCCACTTCGTTTTCTGCAAGTGCCGGGATGGTACCTCCTGTAAGGCCATGGCCGCCTCCTTCCATCTTCCTTGCCTCTCCATCCAAATCTTCCCCTCCCTTCCCATCTCACATGAGGCCCCTGTTCGCTTTGCAGGTGAGGCCGCCCGGGCGAAGTGATGATCACACCTCCCCAGTTGTATCCAGCCCTACCAAATGTTCCAAGCTCCAGGACACTACCTGTAGTGGCGGTAGTGGTGAGTTCCCTCGCTGAGTCCGTGGGAAACACCCGCCTAGAGGGTAAGAAGGGACTGTTAGGATGTTATCGAGTGCTCAATGGAGCGCCCAAGGACTGTAGTAGTCCCACCGCAATGTTCCAAGCTCCAGGACACTACTCGTAGTGGCGGTAGTGGCGAGTTCCCTCGCACAGTCCGTGGGAAACACCCGCCTAGAGGGTAAGAAGGGACTGTTAGGATGTTATCGAGTGCTCAATGGAGCGCCCAAGGACTGTAGTAGTCCCACCGCAATGTTCCAAGCTCCAGGACACTACCCGTAGTGGCGGTAGTGGTGAGTTCCCTCGCTCAGTCCGTGGGAAACACCCGCCTAGAGGGTAAGAAGGGACTGTTAGGATGTTATCGAGTGCTCAATGGAGCGCCCAAGGACTGTAGTAGTCCCACCGCAATGTTCCAAGCTCCAGGACACAACCCGTAGTGGCGGTAGTGGTGACTTCCCTCGCACAGTCCGTGGGAAACACCCGCCTAGAGGGTAAGAAGGGACTGTTAGGATGTTATCGAGTGCTCAATGGAGCGCCCAAGGACTGTAGTAGTCCCACCGCAATGTTCCAAGCTCCAGGACACTACCCGTAGTGGCGGTAGTGGTGAGTTCCCTCGCTCAGTCCGTGGGAAACACCCACCTAGAGGGTAAGAAGGGACTGTTAGGATGTTATCGAGTGCTCAATGGAGCGCCCAAGGACTGTAGTAGTCCCACCGCAATGTTCCAAGCTCCAGGACACTACCCGTAGTGGCGGTAGTGGTGAGTTCCCTCGCTCAGTCCGTGGGAAACACCCACCTAGAGGGTAAGAAGGGACTGTTAGGATGTTATCGAGTGCTCAATGGAGCGCCCAAGGACTGTAGTAGTCCCACCGCAATGTTCCAAGCTCCAGGACACTACCCGTAGTGGCGGTAGTGGTGAGTTCCCTCGCTGAGTCCGTGGGAAACACCCGCCTAGAGGGTAAGAAGGGACTGTTAGGATGTTATCGAGTGCTCAATGGAGCGCCCAAGGACTGTAGTAGTCCCACCGCAATGTTCCAAGCTCCAGGACACTACCCGTAGTGGCGGTAGTGGTGAGTTCCCTCGCACAGTCCGTGGGAAACACCCACCTAGAGGGTAAGAAGGGACTGTTAGGATGTTATCGAGTGCTCAATGGAGCGCCCAAGGACTGTAGTAGTCCCACCGCAATGTTCCAAGCTCCAGGACACTACCCGTAGTGGCGGTAGTGGTGAGTTCCCTCGCATAGTCCGTGGGAAACACCCACCTAGAGGGTAAGAAGGGACTGTTAGGATGTTATCGAGTGCTCAATGGAGCGCCCAAGGACTGTAGTAGTCCCACCGCAATGTTCCAAGCTCCAGGACACTACCCGTAGTGGCGGTAGTGGCGAGTTCCCTCGCACAGTCCGTGGGAAACACCCACCTAGAGGGTAAGAAGGGACTGCTAGGATGTTATCGAGTGCTCAATGGAGCGCCCAAGGACTGTAGTAGTCCCACCGCAATGTTCCAAGCTCCAGGACACTACCCGTAGTGGCGGTAGTGGCGAGTTCCCTCGCACAGTCCGTGGGAAACACCCGCCTAGAGGGTAAGAAGGGACTGTTAGGATGTTATCGAGTGCTCAATGGAGCGCCCAAGGACTGTAGTAGTCCCACCGCAATGTTCCAAGCTCCAGGACACTACCCGTAGTGGCGGTAGTGGCGAGTTCCCTCGCACAGTCAGTGGGAAACACCCGCCTAGAGGGTAAGAAGGGACTGTTAGGATGTTATCGAGTGCTCAATGGAGCGCCCAAGGACTGTAGTAGTCCCACTGCAATGTTCCCAGCTCAGGACACTACCTGTAGTGGCGGTAGTGGCGAGTTCCCTCGCTCAGTCCGTGGGAAACACCCACCTAGAGGGTAAGAAGGGACTGTTAGGATGTTATCGAGTGCTCAATGGAGCGCCCAAGGACTGTAGTAGTCCCACCGCAATGTTCCAAGCTCCAGGACACTACCCGTAGTGGCGGTAGTGGCGAGTTCCCTCGCACAGTCCGTGGGAAACACCCGCCTAGAGGGTAAGAAGGGACTGTTAGGATGTTATCGAGTGCTCAGTGGAGCGCCCAAGGACTGTAGTAGTCCCACCGCAATGTTCCAAGCTCCAGGACACTACCTGTAGTGGCGGTAGTGGTGAGTTCCCTCGCTCAGTCCGTGGGAAACACCCGCCTAGAGGGTAAGAAGGGACTGTTAGGATGTTATCGAGTGCTCAATGGAGCGCCCAAGGACTGTAGTAGTCCCAACGCAATGTTCCAAGCTCCAGGACACTACCCGTAGTGGCGGTAGTGGCGAGTTCCCTCGCACAGTCCGTGGGAAACGCCCGCCTAGAGGGTAAGAAGGGACTGTTAGGATGTTATCGAGTGCTCAATGGAGCGCCCAAGGACTGTAGTAGTCCCACCGCAATGTTCCAAGCTCCAGGACACTACCTGTAGTGGCGGTAGTGGTGAGTTCCCTCGCTCAGTCCGTGGGAAACACCTGCCTAGAGGGTAAGAAGGGACTGTTAGGATGTTATCGAGTGCTCAATGGAGCGCCCAAGGACTGTAGTAGTCCCAC
This sequence comes from Meconema thalassinum, assembly GCA_946902985.2. Lineage (NCBI taxonomy): Eukaryota > Metazoa > Arthropoda > Insecta > Orthoptera > Tettigoniidae > Meconema > Meconema thalassinum. Next base: position 213,170,244 of record OX336398.1, read on the forward strand.
CGCAATGTTCCAAGCTCCAGGACATTACCCGTAGTGGCGGTAGTGCTGAGTTCCCTCGCTGAGTCCGAGGGAAACACCCGCCTAGAGGGTAAGAAGGGACTGTTAGGATGTTATCGAGTGCTCAATGGAGCGCCCAAGGACTGTAGTAGTCCCACCGCAATGTTCCAAGCTCCAGGACACTACCCGTAGTGGCGGTAGTGGCGAGTTCCCTCGCTGATTCCGTGGGAATCACCCGCCTAGAGGGTAAGAAGGGACTGTTAGGATGTTATCGAGTGCTCAATGGAGCGCCCAAGGACTGTAGTAGTCCCACCGCAATGTTCCAAGCTCCAGGACACTACCTGTAGTGGCGGTAGTGGTGAGTTCCCTCGCACAGTCCGTGGGAAACACCCGCCTAGAGGGTAAGAAGGGACTGTTAGGATGTTATCGAGTGCTCAATGGAGCGCCCAAGGACTGTAGTAGTCCCACCGCAATGTTCCAAGCTCCAGGACACTACCTGTAGTGGCGGTAGTGGTGAGTTCCCTCGCACAGTCCGTGGGAAACACCCGCCTAGAGGGTAAGAAGGGACTGTTAGGATGTTATCGAGTGCTCAATGGAGCGCCCAAGGACTGTAGTAGTCCCACCGCAATGTTCCAAGCTCCAGGACACTACCCGTAGTGGCGGTAGTGGCGAGTTCCCTCGCACAGTCCGTGGGAAGCACCCACCTAGAGGGTAAGAAGGGACTGTTAGGATGTTATCGAGTGCTCAATGGAGCGCCCAAGGACTGTAGTAGTCCCACCGCAATGTTCCAAGCTCCAGGACACTACCCGTAGTGGCGGTAGTGGTGAGTTCCCTCGCACAGTCCGTGGGAAACACCCACCTAGAGGGTAAGAAGGGACTGTTAGGATGTTATCGAGTGCTCAATGGAGCGCCCAAGGACTGTAGTAGTCCCACCGCAATGTTCCAAGCTCCAGGACACTACCTGTAGTGGCGGTAGTGGCGAGTTCCCTCGCTCAGTCCGTGGGAAACACCCGCCTAGAGAGTAAGAAGGGACTGTTAGGATGTTATCGAGTGCTCAATGGAGCGCCCAAGGACTGTAGTAGTCCCACCGCAATGTTCCAAGCTCCAGGACACTACCTGTAGTGGCGGTAGTGGCGAGTTCCCTCGCTCAGTCCGTGGGAAACACCCGCCTAGAGGGTAAGAAGGGACTGTTAGGATGTTATCGAGTGCTCAATGGAGCCCCCAAGGACTGTAGTCCCACCGCTCGAGATCCAGGAGTTAGCGCAAACAAACACTGGAACACTCATTAGGATTCAGTCGAGGTCCGTACTGGAACTGTCTCCCACTGCTGCCCCAGACCTAAATATTTGGAAGAGCAACCGAGGGGATCGTCGCTACCACAACAGTCACTAATCTAGTTAGCGGTTATATCTTCACCACTGCTGATTTGTTGTTACTACATAGAGCGCAAAATAACCAGTGATGGACGAAGAAAAGATGATATAGAAAGTAGGTGGCTCAGGCAAGGAAAGCATTGCTATAGAAAATAATCTGTTGACCTCAAATATACAGTAGATTTAGATATTAGAAAGTCATTTCATGGCAACCGTTGTCTGAAGCGTGGTGTTCTATGGAAGTGAAACTTGGACTGTCGTCGCAGTAGAAAGAGAAGAATGAAAGCTGTTGAAATATGATGTTACAGTAGAATGATGAAGATCAGGTTGTTCGATGTTGTAATAAATGAAGAGATATTAATACGAGGAACTTGGACATCATGGTGTGTGAAGATTGATTGTGATAGCGTGCAGACTGCTGGTGGGATAGCTGATGAAGTGCGAAGTAGGATAAAGGCAGGATGGATGAGATGGAGGGAAGTCACAGGCGTACTCTGAGACAAAAGGATGCCACTACATATGCAGTCCAATATAGCGCACCGTAGTACGTCCTGTTGCTTTATACGGTGTTGAATGCCGACCGGCCGATAACGCCACGGAGCGCTAATTACACAAGATTGGTCCATGGGCATCGCACCCAATACTCAGAAGGCATGGAAAAATCGTCTCCAATGTTATGGTCGTGGTCTTGCTGCACGTGGAACAGTTGACAATTTCACCCACTCGTTTGAAATTAAATGTGCAACGTCCACGTGGACGTCCAAATCAGTGTTGGCATGACACAGTAAATGCTGACATGAAGACCCCCAACGTAAGACCACAAGATGCCCAAGATCTTATGAAATGGCGAGGCAAGATCAAAATAGCGGACCCTCCACCAACAGGAAAACGCTAGGGAAGAAGAAGATGTGTTATTGAAGTGTCTCTGTTAAACGTATTATTCAGGTGAGGATTTGGAAGGAAGCGGCCGTGGCCTTAAGTCAAGTACCAGCCCGCCAGCATAATCACCACACTTAAAAACTGTTTAAACAAGTCTATGTTTCTGGCAACTGTTAATGAAGAGAAGACACCCAGAAATAGCAAACTTAGTTGTGGAAGGAAGGGTCGATAACAAGAACTGTAGGGGTATAACAAAGTTAGAACATGTTTACCAGTTATCATCCCCCAATTTGCGAGCCACGTCCACAGCTTCTTCTGAGGTGGAATGTCCATTAATTGGCATCGTTTCCTTTTTTCTTGTCACACTTTCCATGTTCCTACAATGAAATTGAGGTATATTCTGTTTCCTGTATATCGCCTACCCCGACCTCCTTTGTGTCATGTAAGTATTGTGACACATATCATAGCTTAGTATTAATATTATTATAATGCATTCCTATCATACTTGACTCTGTTTCCTGTGACTTTTGTGGCGAACCTTTGCCCAGTCTCTCATACTAGGCTATCATCTGGCTGGTTCCAGGTTCAATGCCCGCTTGGGTGGTGGGGATTTTAATTTCCTATGGTTAGTTCCCCTGTTTGAGACGTCTTCATGAAAGATGGAATGCAAATAAGAAGAAAGGAAACCGTATAATTGTAAGGATATCTAATTCATTACAGTATTTAATATATATATTTTACTTGTCGGCTTCAGTGGCGGAGTCGGTAACACACTGAACTGCTATGCCCAAGATCGCGGGTTCAAACCCGGCTGATGTCGTCGGATATTTTAAGAGTGTTAAAAATCTGTCAGTATGCCTTCCTACGGAGGGGAAGTAAAGCCGATGGGCCCATGTCATAGATTTATGGCATGTTAAAGAACCTTCCCCTAATTACACCTGTGTGAAGCAAAATTAGGTTAAACCTTTGACAAATGCTCTTAGGTTCCGACGTTCGTCGCCAGTAGCAGACTGCGATGGCTTCTGGTAACCAAGTTCTGAACTAGTAGTCGTTGACGGTGGCGTTTGGCGGCAAAAGTAGGGAAAAGTTCAATGTCTGCAGTCCTTAAGCTTGCCACGGTGGGTGAGTGGTCAACATGTCGGTCTACTGACCCCAAGCTTGCAGGTTCGCTCCTGGCTGTGGTAATTGATTTTTGAAAGGCAGCAAAAATTGCGACACTATGTCATACGATGTTGGCATGTTAAAGAACCCATTTGAATTCAGTAGGCCGTGTTCATAATGGCAAAATTAATCTTGGGAGTTTCCGCCAACACAAAGTTCCTCATTTCTCTACTGGAAAGCGCTATAGTGTTCAAGTAGCCTAGATATCTAACCTCCTTGACTTTCATAGTGCTTCAAGGAACAACGAAATCCGACATGCAAGCTACCCTTTGGGTGTCAAATAACAAGGATTGCACCTGGCACCGAGGCCATACGATATTATTATTATTACTTGAATTGAAAACAGATAACACACACTAATGCAGTCATCACAATTCACACCGGTTATTAGACAGATTCTACACACACCCAAAGTACACGGGGCTACATGACCGCGTTGTCGCAGCCCCTAAACTGAGGAACCAACCAACCTATCTCTACCCAAACCATCTACAGACACTTAGGTAAAGGATATCTGACAACATCCTGCCATTGAGAGCCACTCACCGTAACTGCGCTAATGTTTCCATTGGTACCATGAACGAGAACCCTGAAATACTGTGGACTGGTGCCATTTAGTCTTTGGTTGATCTTGGGAGGTGATCAAGTCGTGTTCAGGTCTTGTGGCCTCGAAGTGAACACTTCAATACAGCTTTTGCTGTGGAGGGACATTCTGTCCCAATTGGTGGTGGGCTGGCCTGGGGAGCCATCATGTACGGGAAACGATTGCCCCTAGTTGTGATTCGAGAGATATTTACAGCACAGGGCCCTCGGCTGGTCATAAGATTACATACGAGTACGTTTTAAGTCTCTTGGAACAAATTGACCCTTGGTGGAGAAAGAAAAGCTAGCGCACAGGCCTGCCTCACGTTGATTGACAGTTTGATTGCGGAGGAGGGTTGGGAAAGGGTGAAGAAGGGGCTGTTTCTTGTGCAGAGGTAATAGAAGTACCGTTGTCAGTGCATGTTCCTATAGATAGTAAAATAAGTGAAGCCTCCTATGAATTCTAAACTGAAGTTTACGACAAAGAGAGGATTATTGTAATCATTCATAATACAGTTTATAAACTAGCGAAATCTAATATATAAAAGTGAAAGTCTGTATGTGGGTATGTGGGTGGATTTGTTCCGTATACAAATCCACACCGTCCCACCAATCTCAACCAAATTGTGCATACACATAGTTTAGGACCCAGAAGGAACTGCTGGCTACATGGATTTTCGATAGTTTTCTCATTCTTCTTATATCGGCCTATTTGCACTCGAGCAAAGGCTAATCAACTCAGCAAATTAACTTATGAAGGAACGGCAAGGCCGGCCATCTCTATGGCAACAGTAGCACAAGACGGGTGCACCAAGTTTCATTCTACCTCGGTAAGAGGCCATGCCACTCAATTTTCTCAACGGCAACTCTACCTCAAGAAGTGATCACCAGGTTTCCACCTGTCTCTGTAAGGGGCCATGCTACTCCATTTTCTTAACGGCAACTCTACCTCAAGAAGTGATCACCAGGTTTCCACCTGTCTCGGTAAGGGGCCGTGCTACTCCATTTTCTCAACGGCAACTCTACCTCAAGAAGTGATCACCAGGTTTCCACCTGTCTCGGTAAGGGGCCATGCCACTCAATTTTCTCAACGGCAACTCTACCTCAAGAAGTGATCACCAGGTTTCCACCTGTCTCTGTAAGGGGCCATGCTACTCCATTTTCTCAACGGCAACTCTACCTCAAGAAGTGATCACCAGGTTTCCACCTGTCTCGGTAAGGGGCCTTGCTACTCCATTTTCTCAACGGCAACTCTACCTCAAGAAGTGATCACCAGGTTTCCACCTGTCTCTGTAAGGGGCCATGCTACTCAATTTTCTCAACGGCAACTCTACCTCAAGAAGTGATCGCCAGGTTTCCACCTGTCTCTGTAAGGGGCCATGCTACTCCATTTTGTATCCAAACCACGATAAGAACATTAGGAATCTGAACGCCATAAAAATCTCAATACACAGTTTTTTTTTAAATTTTATTAACAGGGGTCGATGTAGGGAATAATAATAATAATAATAACAAATACATTGGCTAACCCTGCACGCGACCTAACGTAACAACGGCTATAGATATCATCACGAAACTTAGTATTAAGATTGAATGAGCTTAAATTATTCTGTTATTGTTGATTGATTTAGAGGCTTGGCGACATCATGGCCATGTAGCCCAATGAACTTAAGTGTGTATGATTTTTTTCTGATAACCAGTGTTACTGTAATGGCTGTAGTAGTGTGTGTATTTGTAATTCAGGTGAGGATTAAAAATGAGGTTGCTGTTGCCTTCAGTTAGAAACTATCCCTGTATTTGCTTCGAGTAGAAGTGGGAAACCACGGAAAACATCTTCCAATGTTTGCCACGGGAGGCGCAGTGTAACCCCTTCCAGCTCTCAGACTAGAATTAAAATTTCTTGGCAAAGCCGGATTCAAACTCGGACCTCCAAGGTGACAGCCGAGAATGTTAGCCGCTAATCCACGTGGTCGTCTAAATGTGACATTTTGGGTCTAATGTCATTTTATTGATGCCGCTGCTGTTACGGGAGATTTTGAATCTTTACCTTACCACAGAAGGTATCACGCGCAATATATTGTATTGTTGTGTTATACTCTCCGTTAAGGTGTGTTCTACTACTAATATGATTACGTTTATGTTTTATTAAACTTAATGTTTTTATGCTGCATTGTTTTAATTGTTAACATTGTTAACCTCCGCCGGCTATCTTTTGTATTACAAATCAGGAATACAGTAACTGTGATAAGACTTGACTAAGACTAACAGATCCGGAATAATTTGTAGCAACCAAAATGAAACAGTAACTTAAATGATTAACCACGCAGTGAACACTCCCTCTTTTCTACTTAAGACATGACTATAAGAGTAAATAATTTGTACCGCACATTACCTCCTTCACTGCCCTCAACAGATACAGTACCGTAGCAAACCTACAGGTGACTGACGTCAATAATAATTTGTACAGAACATTACCTCCTTCACTGCCCTCAACAGATACAGTACCGTAGCAAACCTACAGGTGACTGACGTCAATAATAATTTGTACAGAACATTACCTCCTTCACTGCCCTCAACAGATACAGTACCGTAGCAAACCTACAGGTGACTGACGTCAATAATAATTTGTACAGAACATTACCTCCTTCACTCCCCTCAACAGATACAGTACCGTAGCAAACCTACAGGTGACTGACGTCAATAATAATTTGTACGGAACATTACCTCCTTCACTGCCCTCAACAGATACAGTACCGTAGCAAACCTACAGGTGACTGACGTCAATAATAATTTGTACGGAACATTACCTCCTTCACTGCCCTCAACAGATACAGTACCGTAGCAAACCTACAGGTGACTGACGTCAATAATAATTTGTACGGAACATTACCTCCTTCACTGCCCTCAACAGATACAGTACCGTAGCAAACCTACAGGTGACTGACGTCAATAATAATTTGTACAGCACATTACCTCCTTCACTGCCCTCAACAGATACAGTACCGTAGCAAACCTACAGGTGACTGACGTCAATAATAATTTGTACAGCACAATACCTCCTTCACTGCCCTCAACAGATACAGTACCGTAGCAAACCTACAGGTGACTGACGTCAATAATAATTTGTACAGCACATTACCTCCTGCACTGCCCTCAACAGATACAGTACCGTAGCAAACCTACAGGTGACTGACGTCAATAATAATTTGTACGGAACCTTACCTCCTTCACTGCCCTCAACAGATACAGTACCGTAGCAAACCTACAGGTGACTGACGTCAATAATAATTTTCATAGTAATCATTAGAAGACATGACCAGGCTCCTTTTGTACTTAAACATGGGTACTTTCAAATTACTAAGTAAATAATATCGTACGTTTTTCGTACATTAAATAACTACATCCATACTAATATATAAAATTGAGATGGTATGTGTCTGTGTATTACTCGATCACCAAAGAACCACTGGTCCGATTTACATGAAATTTTACATGAAAGTAGCTGATTTACCTGGTTAATATATAGGCTACTTTTGATTTCAATACTATTTAAAGATAGCGACAATTTAAGTGACGTCACTACATCCTTTGGTTTCAAACATTCATAGAATACAAATACATTTGCCATTGAAGACAAATGTTTTTAAATTGATGTTAGAATTAAACGTTTAAATTCAAACATTCACATTTCAATTTCAAATAAAATGAGAACGCTAAGAAACAGCAAACTTTTGATGGCATATACTAGGTTTAAAATTTAAATTTCTATCAGAATGGTCCTTATCACTTTTCGTGTATCTCCTACTGTTAGCAAGTAAAACCTAATTGTGTGCTATAAAACAAGGTCAATGCCAAGCGGCGTAGCTGGACAAAATGTTCCATCCTAACTCTCCCTCCGCGCAGCACCTCGCCTATCCCCTGTTTTAACTGTCACCTTACCGGGTGAGTTAGCCGTGGGCGTTACGGCGTGGCTGCTGGCAGTCGCTCACATCCGGGAGGCGAGGAGGTTCGAATCCCCCCGCCGGCAACCTTGAAGATGGTCTTCTGTGGTTTCCCATCTTCCTTCCAGGCAAATGCCGGGGTTGGTCTCTAACTATAGGCCACAGCCACTACCTTCCAACTCCTCGTCCTTACATTCAAACTTTCCTCCCCAGACAACACTCCACACGCAACGGTACGTGTAGCTCACCCATTGGGTGTTCGCCTCGAAGCAGCTACAACCTGGCGAGCCGAACATGTCCTCGGACACTCCCGGCATTAAAAGCCATACGCTAAAAAAAATGTCACCTTCACATTTTAATTTATTTATGACCAGTAGCGAAGCACGGGTACTTCAACTAGTAATAAATATTTGTTGCTGTAGATTGTGTTTTAACTGTCACCTTCACATTTCAATTTATTTATGACCAGTAGCGAAGCACGGGTACTTCAGCTTGTAATAAATATTTGTTGCTATATATAGTGTGAGTAGTTGCGGGAACAGAGTGTACTTTGGTGACGTAGTGGACACTGCCTGGCAGAGTGAGGTAAGGAGACTCTCTCTTCAGCTTCTTTCTAGTCAAGAGCCAGTTTATACATTGGCACACTGCTAAGTACTGATGTATAGCAGTCACTGAACCTATGACCCTATGGTTAGAGCCCGTATCCTCATCAGCCCCACATCCGCACGACTGTTATCCGCATCCGCACTTTTTTATCCAAATCTGCTGACATTGCAATAACATAATTAGCCCATTTTCATTTCATGAAAAAAAAAAAAAGGCTTATGAGATCACCTTTTGTCCGTGTATCCGTGTGTGTGTAATTCGTACTATGTCTAATAACGTCTTAACCGCTGGAGCGATTTCAATGAAACTCGGTAAGATTATAGCACCATCCTGGCCGACCCCGAGCGTGCCCTTCAAATTTGATTGTGTCTCACCAATCCAACATTGCTTCTATGCAAAATATTTCACAAGCATTCAGAATCTCCGAAACTATTACAGATATAACCCTGAAATTTTGTACGGTGATACAGGGCACTACTGGAAGTTCACCTATGAGACTTTCAGAAACCTGGTAACTACAAAACCTACATGGTTGCCAAACGAACTTGAGAATTTTGAATAGACTTCTCTCCCGAAGTCGTAATGAAAGTCGGTACAGCGAATTTTTATACACATTGTAAAGCACTGGCGTCTGATTTAGTTCAATTGTTTACATAACCTCAAAATGGAGGCTGTGCGAAATTTTAAAATTAAGTTTTTATTTCTTGTGTCGTAATCATGCGATCGAAGTGAAAGCTTGAATAATGAAGCTACGCAATAATTTTCCTTTAATGGTAAATAACTCTATGGCATATACACATAAAAATCCAAATTGGCGAGCATCGGAAATATTTTGACGGTTTTCAATATCTACGAATCTGTTACAGCAATCAAACTGATATTTTTTATGATAGAGGCTATGGACATAAGTTCACCTATAGGACTTTCAGTAACCTGGTGAGCACAAATCCAACATGGCAGCGACGCGAATTATAAATATTTAAATGGACGTTTCTCACGATTTAACCATCCGAGTGCAGTGAAACTTTGCACGTTAAATGCTTATACAAATGTTAATCCACTGGCATCTAATTTATTTCAGTTGTTTTCATAAACACAAGACGGCAGCTGTGCGAAATTTTAAAATCTTGTTTTTACTTCTTGTGACCTAATCATGCGATGGAAGTTTGAATACCACAAGTACACAATAATCTTCATGTAATAGTACATAAATAAAAATCCAACACCATCTGAAATATTTAGACGGTTCTCAATATCCACGAATCTATCACAACAATTTTGTATGTTGATAGAGGCATGATTAGGATATATGAAAATAGGCTGCATAGTTCTTCAGTGAACTACTTGTTAATTTATTAGATAAAGCGTAAAGCAACAAATTTAAACATTTGAGGAGAAATTCGTTCCCCTAAGCTTTGTCCCTCAGAGTAAGGGCAAGTGAGACAGCAATTGGCTAATTAAAACACTTACTTACTGTAGTCAACACTAATTGGGGGTATTTCCATGACTGGCTTCTCTATTGTTCCCACACAATCCAAGCGAAAGCAAATTGGGAAATAACAAGAAACGTGAAAGACGCACATCTTTGCGAAAACTAAAATTATTTAAAAGAAGTTCAGTTCAACATTGTATTCTAAAACTAGCCGCAACTTTACTCTACACTTAATCCGCAGCTTATCCGCTATCCACACAGGGCTTTACTTCTATTGCTTATATCTCCTCAGGTGAATCTTATATTTCTAGTTGGAGTCTGTAATTTAAGTACTTTATAGAATAGAATCTTGACTAATCTTCTGAGTAGAGTTCCGTTTTACCCCGAACAATTCCGTTTTTTTCTTGTTTCGTTCCGCGTTCCGTTGTAATCGTTAACGGAATGCCAAATATTCCTTTTTTAGTTAACTTGATAATATATTCAATTTCCCATCAATTTTCAAATGTCCCGCTTCAGAATTGATTGTAATATCTAGCTTGTTTTCTGGTGACACAGGTGCAAGTTAGGAAGAGAAAATGATTTCTATGTCTATGTCGGATAGATGGGTACATTTATTAGGGGCAACAACATTAAGGAATATCTTAGTCTTTGCGAAGTTTAATACTCAGTATTTCCCCTCCAATGCTTTTACGAAGTGAGTTCTTTTCTGTATGTATATCAAATGGAGAGGTGATAGAAAGAGCAGCTCCATTAGTTTGTTAAAACTATAATTGTTTAGATATTACAATTTGGACGAAAATTGTAGTGAGTTTTATCAGAAGGTGCTTACAAATAACAAATCCTTGTAAAGGGTTGTTCAAATGAAAATCATTTGTAAGTTGCCGGTGTCATGGCCCTATAATTATGATAAGTCAGCAATATCTAGTTTTAATTTTGTGTATTTGATTATGTAATGCTTATTTAATACATATTTAACAACCTTGATTAAAAAGAAACAATGTTTTCGGACGCGTGTTCCGTTTTTCCATTCTTGAAACCTGGCGGTACTTCTGTGGTGTACGATAAATAAAGCTGCGGCAATGAATGAGATACGAGATAAAGCTGCTGTTTAGAGCTGCTGGCACGGAACCAAATATCCGTCGGCGGAATACAGAGTAGCTGGTGTTGTCTTGTTCTCAATTCTTCAGAACAGCGGGAGATATGAGGTTCACTTTCTCTCTGCTGTAACTAAATCTCCACCATGTTTCAGTCAAAAGCTGTTTCTCAACTTATAACGCGCTCCCAGAATGGGGCTCACAGATTGTGGGAAATGGGGTCCCAGCTGAGACTGGCATTCATTAATTTTTTTATGCTGAGCTCTTCTTTATCACATTGCGTGCTTTTATCCCTTGGTCAATTTTTAATCTCTTCCGATCTCGGTGGTATAATAACAATAATAATAATAATATCTTATGGCCTCGGATGCCGGGTGCAAGCTTTGTCACCCAAAGGGTAGCTTGCATGTCGAATTTCATTGTTCCTTGAAGGACTATGCAATTCAAGGAGGTTAGATATCTAATCTCCTTGAAAACTATAGTGCTTTCTAGTAGAGAAATGAGGAACTTTGTGTTGGCGGAAACTCCCGAGATTAATTTTGCCATTAAGAACACGGCCTGCTGAATTCAAATGGGTTCTTTAACATACCAACATCATATGGCATGGTGTCGTAATTTTTGCCGCCTTTCATAACCACTTACCACGGGGAGGAGCGAACCTCCAAGCTTGGGTTTAGTACACCAACACGTTGACTACTCACCTTCCGTGTCAAGCTATCTCGGCAGTATTAAGTGCGGATCACTATCATTCATGGTCTTTATACCCTGTCTTATTGCAAAGTTCCACAACTTGAGAGCAAAATCTCCTCCACCTAGGTGTGGATCCCCCGGTCAATACGTGTGACGCCCTGTGGTTTGTTTTCCATGTAAAAGTGGAGGTCCCATGGCTCATGATGGCGAAATTAAAGGTCAGGTAAAACTATAAGCTTCCATCCCTAGGTGAGGGTCCAGCGGTGATGGGGTAAAGAGTCTTTCCGCTCCCCTGACAGTGTCTCACCCTTAACAAATTGCAGAGCGACGAAAGAAAGCTCAGTATTGTGGATCTTGATTTACGCGCATCGCATATAAAATGGAGATTCTTTTCCTTGAGCGGGGCCGGCGGCCGGCTGACAGGTGCGCGCCTTCCGCCAGCCAGCCGAGCACGGGCCGCGGATAGCGCGCAGGCACAATAACCAGGGTCATTAAGGTCATTAGGTCACTAAACTTTCATCAACGAGGATGTGAAGTGTCAGCACACAGATAAGAAGGTAACATAAACAGCAGCTTCTTGCAAGACTTAATTAAAGAAGCACAGATGTTTTGTTTTTATTTCTTGGGAATCTGGATGACCTCTTGTCACCAGCTAAAGGTTTGAACTTACCTTTTCACAGGCGATGCTGAAAATTTTCTCCTTCAGCTGACTGAAGCCACATCGTTACTTTATGTAGCTACTCCTGTTCCCCGCTGCGTGTTTACTGTGATTAATCGAAGCCCGTTTGATGTTTAAGTGTGGGGTAATTAAAATACAAAGGGTACAGATCAATTACCAGTACTCTAGTGGAGCAGGAGAACAATATCCCTCACAACAGACGGGAATTACAACGTGTAAACGCTTATATATTTACATGGTACAACGCCTGTCTGTCAGTTGAAGGAGAACATTTTCAGCATCTTCTGTGGAAAGGTAAGTTCTTTAATCATGATTTGCTGGTGAAGTTACCATTGTTACGGTTTCCACCTGCGCGCTATCAGCGGCCCGAGCTCGGAAGGCGCGCGCACCTGGCCCCGCTACAGCAGAAGTATCTCACTGTATAATTCAACGTGTCAGCCCAACAAATTAAAAACAAACTTAGTATTTTTTAGACTTACAGATCAGTCATTGACCATTTTAGGACGTCTGTGGAAGATCTAAATATAGAATATCTTAGTGTTATTAATAGTCGAGATGTGTGGAGCTGTTTGTTAAACGTTGCACTTGAAAATACAGTACAAGTTTAAGGGTTCAATCCCGACTGTCCACAGGTCGTCAAGAATGTCTATGTGCAACAGCCTTCAGACAGAAGGTTTAGTGGTGCGGTAAAAATATCCTTTAATACTTGGGCAACTCTAAAACCAACATTTTACTATTAAAATTCACCTTAAGATACGGCTTCTAAGACGTAGCGTAGTGAAATGTAGGGTCTAATGTCACTTGAATTAAAACGAGTCTTTTTCTTTAGCCTAACGTAGTCAACTTGAACGCTGCTCGTACATTTGGTCCCAACCCTTCATTCCAAACTAATTCTTAACGTATTTTGTCTTCAGGTGTGCGTTAGCTATGCTTCCAGACATTTCAAGTGGAAGCAGAAACTCTACTGTATTTATTCTCCACTCGCAAACTTTTATTCTAATTGCATATGTTAATTAAAGTATGCAGCTACCATTTGTTCTTTCACGAGATATGGCATTCATTATATTCACGAGAATTCTGTACGAGTTCCATTGTTTGATGGGAAATGATAGCAAGAGTTCCCATGGATTGGGAATTGTAAAGATCGAGAGATCTAAAAACATGCAGTAGCTTTAATGGAGCAGATGAAGAGGAGAGAAAGAGTGCAATAGCGATAGATGGGAAGGGAGATATTAAAATATAAGCCACGTTAGTCTGCACTGGAGAATTATACGCATTTGCTTCAGACTAACTTTATTCAACTTAAAACCTCCTGATCTAGGTAGCACTTGTTATTATTAGGGCAGCCCATAGCTCCACTTGACATGTGTCCTGTTTGAAGTATTACGGGACATGCTTGGAGCTCTTCATGCGTTATATCCTTCTATTCTTCCTCCTGGTGCTGAGTCAACCCAGTTGTACCCGTCTTAAATGTACATTTTTAAAGGAAATGAATCGAACCCTTGATCACCGGGACGAAAGCAGAAATCTATATATATAAAAGAAAGTCGTCTTAGTTACACTATTAATAACTCAAAAACGGCTGAACCGATATGGCTAAAAATTGGTGTGGAGGTAGCTTAGAACCAGGAGACGGACATAGGATACTTTTTTAAAATCCCGTGACGTGACATAAAACGTCAAGGAGAATACAAGTCACTATAAAACGTACCGGTAACGCAAATGGCAGCTAAGGCAAGTCGTTTCCAGGCAACAGTAGCTCTTGACGAGACACGGCCGACTGGATGCGAGTAGCGCTCTCCACTACCGGTATAGAAAATGAGGCTCTTAACACGGGTAGTAAATCCAATTTACAGTAGTAGGCGCGAGTAGATTCAAAGTCCTGTATGCGTTCATATACCATTCGTCCGATAGCGATGAAACTTGAGTGAGAGGTTGTGTATACTACAGGCAAGGTTTCTGGCTTAGTAAATCCATGTTATAATAGGTAGCGCACGAGTAGATTCAACAAATGAGCGACGACGCGCGAAGCGTTTCAACAAGGTCCCGTATCCGTTCATATACTATTCGTCTGATAGCGATGAAACTTGGGTGAGATGTTGTGTACACTTCAGGGAATGTTTCTGGCTTAGTAAATCCACATAACAATAGGTAGCGCAAGAGTAGATTCAACAAATGAGCGACGACGGGCGACGCGATTCAACAAAGTCCTGTATGCGTTCACATACCATTCGTCAAATAGCGATGAAACTTGGGTGAGAGGTTCTGTACACTACAGGCAAGGTTTCTGGCTTAGTAAATCCATGTTATAATTGGTAGCGCACGAGTAGATTCAACAAATGAGCGACGACGCGCGAAGCTTTTCAACAAAGTCCCGTATGCGTTCTTATACTATTCGTCTGATAGCGATGAAACTTGGGTGAGATGTTGTGTACACTTCATGGAAGGTTTCTGGCTTACTAACTCCACTTTACAATAGGTATCGCACAAGTAGATTGAACAAATGATCGATGACGGGCGAAGTGTTTCAACACAGTCCCGTATGCGTTCTTATACCATTCGTCCGATAGTGACTAAACTTAGGTGAGTTGTTGTGTACACTTCAGGGAAGGTTTCTGGCTTAGTAAATCCACTTTGCAATAGGTATCGCACACGTAGATTCAACAAATGAGTGATGGCACGCGAATCGTTTATAAAAAGTCCCGTATGCGTTCTTATACCATTCATCCGATTGCTATGAAACTTTGGTGAATTGTTGTGCACCCTCCAGGAAAGGTTTCTGACTTAGTAAATCCTTTTTACAATAGGTAGCGCACGAGTAGTTTCAAGTAAAGAGCGGCAGCGTGTGAATCGTTTCAACCAAGTCCCGTATGCGTTCATATACCATTCATCCGATTGTGATAAAACTTTGGTGAGTTGAGTACAGTCCTGCGAAGGTGTATGAATTAGTAAATCCGTTTTTCAATGGGTGTGCACAAGTAGATTCAACAAATGAGTAACGGCGTGCGAATCGTTTATACAAAATCCCGTATGCGATCATATGCCATTCATTTCATTGAGATGAAACTTTGGTGAGTTGTTGAGCACGCTCCCAGGATGTTTTTTGAGATAGTAAATCAACTTTACAATGGTTTAGAGGTGGTTAACGGAAAATAATATTGGGAATCCAAAAGCACTTCAACAAACGAAGTTACAACGCCAACACTTTCTTTAATTGGCATTGCAACGCATGCCGGGTTCAGCTAGTCTATATATAAAAGAAAGTCGTGTTAGTTAGACTATTTATAACTCAAGAACGGCTGAACCGATTTGACTGAAAATCGGTGTGGAGGTAGCTTAGAACCAGGAGACGGACATAGGATAATTTTTTAAAATCACGTGACATGACATAAAACGTCAAAGAGAATACAAGTCACTATAAAACGTACCGGTAACGCAAAAGGCAGCTAAGGCAAGTCGTTTCCAGGCAACAGTAGCTCTTGACGAGACACGACCGACTGGATGCGAGTAGCACTCTCCACTACCGGTATAGAAAATGAGGCTCTTAATATGAAATCCCGTTAGTTACTCAACGAAATTTGTATACGGGTAGTAAATCCAATTTACAATAGATGGCGCGAGCAGCTTCAACAAAATGGCGTGCGTTTGTTTCAAGAAAGTCCCACATGCCTTCATATACCATTCATCCCATTGCGATGAAACTTGGATGAGATGTTCTTTACACTTCAGGTAAGGTTTCTGGCTAAGTAAATCCACTTAACAATTGGTAGCGCACGAGTAGATTCAACAAATGAGCGACGACGGGTGAAGCGTTTCAACCAAGTCCTGTATGCGTTCACATACCATTCGTCCGATAGCGATGAAACTTGGGTGAGAGGTTGTGTATACTACATGCAAGGTTTCTGGCTTAGTAAATCCATGATATAATAGGTAGCGCTCGAGTAGATTCAACAAATGAGAGACAACGCGCGAAGCGTTTCAACAAAGTCCCGTATGCGTCCATATACTATTCGTCTGATAGCGATGAAACTTGGGTGAGATGTTGTGTACACTTCAGGGAATGTTTCTGGCTTAGTAAATCCACTTAACAATAGGTAGCGCCCGAGTAGATTCAACATATGAGCGACGACGCGCGAAGTGTTTCAACATAGTCCCGTATGCGTTCATATACAATTCGTCCGATAGCGACTAAACTTACGTGAGCTGTTGTGTACACTTCAGGGAAGGTTTCTGGCTTAGTAAATCCACTTTACAATAGGTATCGCATAAATAGATTCAACAAATGAGCGACGGCACGCGATTCGTTTATACAAAGTCCCGTATTCGTTCTTATACCATTCATCCGATTGCTATGAAACTTTGGTGAATTGTTGTGCACCCTCCAGGAAAGGTTTCGGACTTTGTAAATCCTTTTTACAATTGGTAGCGCACGAGTAGATTCAACAAATGAGTAACGGCGCGCGTATCGTTTAAAAAATGATCCGTATGCGATCATATACCATTCATGCGATTGCAATGAAATTTGGTGAAATGTTGTTTCCACTCTCGCGAAGATTTCTGATTTTGTAAATCCATTTTACAATATGGTAGCACACGAGTAGATTCAACTAATGAGCGACAGCGTGTGAATCGTTTCAACCAAGTCCCGTATGCGTTCATATACCATTCATCCGATTGTGATAAAACTTTGGTGAGTTGAGTACAGTCCTGCGAAGGTGTATGAATTAGTAAATCCGTTTTTCAATGGGTGTGCACAAGTAGATTCAACAAATGAGTAACGGCGTGCGAATCGTTTATACAAAATCCCGTATGCGTTCATATGCCATTCATTTCATTGAGATGAAACTTTGGTGAGTTGTTGAGCACGCTCCCAGGATGTTTTTTGAGATAGTAAATCAATTTTACAATAGTTTACAGGTGGTTAACGGAAAAAATATTGGGAATCCCAAAGCACTTCAACAAACGAAGTTACGACGCCAACACTTTCTTTAATTGGCATTGCAACGCATGCCGGGTACAGCCAGTCTATATATATAAATGAAAGTCGTGTTAGATAGACTATTTATAACTCAAGAACGGCTGAACCGATTTGGCTGAAAATTGGTGTGGAGGTAGCTTAGAACCAGGAGACGGACATAGGATAATTTTTTTTAAAATCACGTGACGTGACATAAAACGTCAAACAGAATACAAGTCACTATAAAAAGTACCGGTAACGCAAATGGCAGCTAAGGCAAGTCGTTTCCAGACAACAGTAGCTCTTGACGAGACACGGCCGACTGGATGCGAGTAGCACTCTCCTCTACCGGTATAGAAAATGAGGCTCTTAACATGAAATCCCGTTAGTTATTCAACGTAATTTGTATACGGGTAGTAAATCCAATTTACAATAGATGGCGCGAGCAGCTTCAACAAAATGGCGTGCGTTTGTTTCAAGAAAGTCCCACATGCGTTCATATACCATTCATCCCATTGCGATGAAACTTGGATGAGATGTTCTGTACACTTCAGGTAAGGTTTCTGGCTAAGTAAATCCAGTTAACAATTGGTAGCGCACGAGTAGATTCAACAAATGAGCGACGACGGGTCAAGCGTTTCAACAAAGTCCTGTATGCGTTCACATAGCATTCGTCTGATAGCGATGAAACTTGGGTGAGAGGTTGTGTATACTACATGCAAGGTTTCTGGCTTAGTAAGTCCATGTTATAATAGGTAGCGCTCGAGTAGATTCAACAAATGAGAGACAACGCGCGAAGCGTTTCAACAAAGTCCCGTATGCGTCCATATACTATTCGTCTGATAGCGATGAAACTTGGGTGAGATGTTGTGTACACTTCAGGGAATGTTTCTGGCTTAGTAAATCCACTTAACAATAGGTAGCGCCCGAGTAGATTCAACATATGAGCGACGACGCGCGAAGTGTTTCAAAATAGTCCCGTATGCGTTCATATACCATTCGTCCGATAGCGACTAATCTTACGTGAGCTGTTGTGTACACTTCAGGGAAGGTTTCTGGCTTAGTAAATCCACTTTACAATAGGTATCGCATAAATAGATTCAACAAATGAGCGACGGCACGCGATTCGTTTATACAAAGTCACGTATTCGTTCTTATACCATTCATCCGATTGCTATGAAATTTTGGTGAATTGTTGTGCACCCTCCAGGAAAGGTTTCTGACTTAGTAAATCCTTTTTACAATTGGTAGCGCACGAGTAGATTCAACAAATGAGTAACGGCGCGCGTATCGTTTAAAAAATGATCCGTATGCGATCATATACCATTCATGCGATTGCAATGAAATTTGGTGAAATGTTGTTTCCACACCCGCGAAGATTTCTGATTTTGTAAATCCATTTTACGATATGGTAGCGCACGAGTAAATTCAACTAATGAGCGACAGCGCGTGAATCGTTTCAACCAAGTCCCGCATGCGTTCATATACCATTCATCCGATTGTGATAAAACTTTGGTGAGTTGAGTACAGTCCAGCGAAGGTGTATGAATTAGTAAATCCCTTTTTCAATGGGTGGCGCACAAGTAGATTCAACAAATGAGTAACGGCGCGCGAATCGTTTGTACAAAATCCCGTATGCGTTCATAAGCCATTCATTCGATTGTGATGAAACTTTGATGAGTTGTTATGTACACGCCAGGGAAGGTTTTCGAATTAGTAAATCCATTTTACAATAGGTAGCGTTCGAGTATATTCAACAAATGGGTGACGGCGCTCGAATCGTTTCAACAAAGTCCCGTATGCGTTCATATGCCATTCATTTCATTGCGATGAAACTTTGGTGAGTTGTTGAGCACGCTCCCAGGATGTTTCTTGAGATATTAAATCAATTTTACAATAGTTTAGAGGTGGTTAACGGAAAAAGAAAAAAATATTGGGAATCCAAAAGCACTTCAACAAACAAAGTTACAACGCCAATACTTTCTTTGATTTGCATTGCAACGCATGCCGGGTACAGCTAGTACTAAATAATTTAGTTATCTCTTTTTCGCTATTGCAGAGATGGTTTTACTCCAATTAACGTGGAGAATATTCAAATGCTAATTATTTGTAATTAAGTATGTGGTGACTTGGCCGGCTCCGTGGTGTTAGGATAGCGCGCCTGCTTCTCGCCCGGAGGCCCCGGTTTCGATTCCCGGCTCCATCAGGGATTTTAGAAGCTGACGTGAGGGCTGGGACAGGGTGCACTGAGCCTCGTGAGGACAATTGAGTAGCTGTCTGACAGTGGGGGCAGCGCCCCGATCACGAAAACCAATATTAACGGCCGAGGGGACCCGATGCGCTGATCACGCGTTACCCCAATATCTGCTGGCCAAATGGCTGGGCAGCGGTCGCTCGGTAGGCCTCGGCCCTTCATTGGCTGTAGTGCCAGGGGTTTATGGGGTGACTTAACAGTCGGAAATATGAGGTCATCTACAACAAAATGATTTATAAATGGAAATAATGAAAATTGATGATAGTTCTCAAAGTATAGAGATACAATATAATAAAACCTAGTATGTGCTTTTAAATCCAGCTACATTCCACAGTATCGGTTGGCCGGAAACTCTCTAAACTATAAGTTATATGGTGTGTCACTGATAGTGTGCGGGACATCACATGACACGTTGTTCGCTACTTAAGATGTAGAGTCACTGAGCGATGCGTGGTGTGGCGTTCAGTCAATGGTGCGATGTCTTTCAAAGGAACAGGGGCCATGTACACGAGCATCCACATAACTATCCAATGGTTAGGAAGCGTAGCGTACATGTACTGAACCCTTATTCCTAATATCATAGAATAATTGTTCATATTTTATTTTATTACTGCATAGTGTCTGCAGTCAAGTTGAAGGATGTGAGCACTTGATGGGGCAAGAGTTGGTCAAGTTGAGACAAGAGAGTTATCTTTAAATATTTCTTGGAAGCGAGGTTACTGAACGGAGAGCTAAGCGTCCTTAATTACTCATGACCCTTCTTCGAGGCCCTAAAGGAGGTACGGTGTCTGTCTCATCATCTCTGATACCCTCCTTCTGCGAGGGGTCAGTCTTCTTTTTCTTTACATCTTATCTCCTGCCTTCTGCCCAAGGCACTAAAGGAGGTAGGGTGTCTGTAGCCCCACCGCTTCTGGTGCACCCTGGATATTGCTACACCCTCAGGGGCTCACGGCTGGTGAGTTCGGGAGTTGGCGACCCCGAGGGATTCCTGATCTGGGTCCGGTTTTCCCCCTTTCATCCATTACCTCTGGGGCAGACCATCTCCTCTTTCACTTTCCTATCTGTCTTTCATGGCTCCCCTTTTTTCCAAGTCCCTCAATCCGCATTCTTCCAGGGTTGAGGGCATTTATTTTCCTCCTGTCCTTTATTTGCCATCTTCTCCTCTTGTTTTCCATTCCTTCTTCTAATATAAAAGTTAGTAGTTAGTTTTAGTTATAGTTTACATTTCACTTTCATCTCCACGATCACCCAAACCATTAGGGGCCGATAACCTCGATGTTAGGCCCCTTAAAACAACAATTATCATCACCATCATCAATTTATTTTGCTTTATTGCTTTATGCGTTTTATATTTAGACGTTCACCATTACATTAGCAATAAATATACATTTGTATCATTTTTATCTGTGTTAAGAGGGGCAGATTACCTCGCTATTTCGCCTCTAAAAACTGCATATATACAGTGGAGTAATATATGCATACTTAACATCAGGAATATGATGAACAAGATATGTTAAGTAACTGTCTATATTTGCATTGAAATTCTCTTTGCTTTGTTTCTCATGAAAGTATACATCACCAGACTCTTATGAACCTAAACATCATCTTCAGAGGTAAATGAAAACATAGAGTATTGCTAAATGAGCCATATCCAACGTTTGTTCCAGACAGAGCAACATGATACATAAGTGCGCGCTAGTCTGCTGCATTATTGCAATAGCTATGTTCCTGGGAAGTGATGCGTTCGAAAAGAGAACGACGATCCCTATAAGTGGCAGTCACTTAGGGAAACGGGGTGTTCTTGGCGGTAAGTCGATCGTATTTGCTTCTAAATTACATTGTGTTCCATACTTGCTTTTTAGCCAATCGTGGTCACTGATGCAATGCATATTGTGTAGCTACTTAGAGCCCAGGTTCGATTCCCGGATCTTCCTAACCTTATTAGAAATAAATCAGAAAATTACCTGCTGTAAAACACACTTTTTTTAACGTCAATACTTTCAGAGTTATTAATGGTTTAAATATTGGTCTGCATCGTGTATAGGAATAATGTGGACACGAACATGTGTGGTGTAGCGGCTAGCGTTCTTGTCTGTCGTCCCGGAAGCCCGGGTTCGACTCCCGGTTCTGCCAAAAGAGTTCAATTCTGGTGTATGGGCTGGAACGGGGTACACGCAGCCTCGTGAGGCAAAACTGAGAAGATAAGGGTTCGATCCCCACCTCAGTCATCCTGGAAGTGGTTTTTGGTGGTTTTCTCACTTCTACTCCAGGAAAATGTTGGGGTGGTTCCTAACTTGACACCATGGCCACCTCCTTCCAATCATATGCCAAATTTACAAATACACACATTAGTAGAGCCATCACAATAACACAAGTTAGCACACACACGCATCCTATTCTGCACTGCTCAAGGTTGTTGACTTCTGCTGAGGGAGTGTGTTTGTACTGCCCACTTGCTATTACGGGGATTGGGAAGGAGATGCAATGAATTTCTATGTGGCCGGATTCCCTTTCTGTCACAAACCTAATGCGAGGAGGTAACGGGAGTAGAACTGGGTGGAAGTTGGGAGGAAGAGGCCGTGGCTAATTAGAAAGCACCGTCATGGATAACCACGGCATGGCGAGCGTAGCCAGTAACATTGCGGTTATAGTTTTCAGCCAAATGTAGTCCAATACATTTTCTGCTTATCTGATAAATGGAAATGCAAACACAATTGATATTGCTGGGGAGATTGTCTAAATGACCCAACCTCAAAATATGTGCACAAGTTAGCTGATATCATATTATGGTACTGGCACAGATAACGCAAACTACCTGCAACCTTCACCAGTGCACATTGTGTGTAAATTTGTTAACTTCGTACCAATCACAGAGCACGTTCCCGGAGTCAATATCTAAAACATCAGTATCTCTTCAAGTGGGAAAGATTACCTAGCTATTTCATCTCTTCAAACAACCATTATCATCATCATCATCGCTTTTCAATTATTGTAATTCAGAAAAATGAACCAAATTTAGTTGACCTTAAAATGGTGCTCTAGTTTCTTTTTATCAAAAATAAAGTAGCCAATATGTTCAACTTTCTTTAAAAGTAACTTGGTCTTAACATTGGTGTATTGGAAGTTTACTGGAGTATGTGTATCTTTTCAGTCTCAAACACTTTACTTGGAAACACGTTCTGTGGATTCAGTTTTCTATATCTATAACGATTCAAAAATATGTCAGGTCGGAAGGTTAGGTGAAACAGATGTCCTAAGAATGGTGGTTACCAGAAATCTAAACAACACGATAAACTCTATAATAGTTGATCAATCTTGGAACTCATCATCATCATGAGCATCATCGATTCTCTACTCCAGCTGGCCGGGTGTGGGAATGAACAAACCCCTTCTATAGCTGTCTGTCCTCCATTCTACGCTCCACTTAGTCAAAGCTCTGTGGACCTGCTTCATCCGCCCATCTCTTGGTGTCGTCCCAAATATCTCCCTTGATTTTAGGTTCATTCTGGTTCCGTATTGATAGTAGGCTATAAACAGGTTAAAGGTTCCGCCTGATCAATACTCTTATTAATTATGATCACTGTGTGGCCATTAGTGGGACATGTTTCAAAGCCTAATTCCCTTCATCAGCCGATATGTCATAAAATGATACCTTATGGGCAGAGGACCTCGTAGTTCCGCCCCATAAAACAACAATAACTAACTACTAACAAGAAAATGAATCCAGATAATTGATTGGCGTAACACCAAAATTATCTTTTAAATTAATCCCGTATGGTGCACCGTAAAGAGAGAACTACAATTTTTTTTACGCCCAAGGTAACTTAAGTGATGTCGAAAGTCTTATGAACTATGAACACTTTCAATACAGGCCTCACTGTTGTCTGTAGACGCCAATGAAAGCACGGCAGCAACAGTTGAGAACACCAGGAAATCTTCCGAAGAGCAAAAATGAATATGAACCTTGAAAATACTGTCCTTTAGGAGCGTATAACTCATAAAAATGAAGCTAATGTTTCTCGATGCTCAAACACAGGCAGGTGAACCTTATGTGAATTGTTCTGTTGGACGGCGCATCCCCACATAGCTGGGAGGCGTGACCAATCATAAGAGAGCTATTGTCAGATATGTGATATTGCTTGTTAACCCTTTATAGGGCACACATCCACACACGGCTGGGAGGCGTGACCAATCATAAGAGAGCTATTGTCAGACACGTGGTATTGCTTGTTAACCCTTTATAGGGCACACATCCACACACGGCTGGGAGGCGTGACCAATCATAAGGGAGCTATTGTCAGATACGCGGTATTGCTTGTTAACCCTTTATAGGGCACACATCCACACACGGCTGGGAGGCGTGACCAATCATAAGAGAGCTATTGTCAGATACGTTGTATTGCTTGTTAACCCTTTATAGGGCAACATCCACACACGGCTGGGAGGCGTGACCAATCATAAGGGAGCTATTGTCAGATACGTGGTATTGCTTGTCAACCCTTTATAGGGCACACATTCACACACGGCTGGGAGGCGAGACCAATCATAAGGGAGCTATTGTCAGATACGCGGTATTGCTTGTTAACCCTCTATAGGGCACATATCCACACACGGCTGGGAGGCGTAACCAATCATAAGGGAGCTATTGTCAGATACGCGGTATTGCTTGTTAACCCTTTATAGGGCACACATCCACACACAGCTGGGAGGCGTGACCAATCATAAGGCAGCTATTGTCAGATACGAGGTATTGCTTGTTAGCCCTCTATAGGGCACACATCCACACACGGCTGGGAGGCGTGACCAATCATAAGGGAGCTATTGTCAAATACGTGGTATAGCTTGTTAACCCTTTATAGAACACACAACCACACACTGCTAGGAGGCGTGACCAATCATAAGGGAGCTATTGTCAGATACGTGGTATTGCTTGTTAACCCTCTATAGGGCACACATCCACACACGGCTGGGAGGCGTGACCAATCATAAGGGAGCTATTATCAGATACGCGGTATTGCTTGTTAACCCTTTATAGGGCACACTTCCACACACGGCTGGGAGGCGTGACCAATCATAAGGAAGCTATTATCAGATACGTGGTATTGCTTGTTAACCCTTTATAGGACACACATTCACACACGGCTGGGAGGCGTGACCAATCATAAGGAAGCTATTATCAGATAAGTGGAATTGCTTGTTAACCCTTTATTGGGCACACATCCACACACGGCTGGGAGGCGTGACCAATCATAAGGGAGCTATTGTCAGATACGTGGTATTGCTTGTTAACCCTTTATAGGACACACATCCACACACGGCTGGGAGGCGTGACCAATCATACGGGAGCTATTATCAGATACGCGGTATTGCTTGTTAACCCTTTATAGGACACACATTCACACACGGCTGGGAGGCGTGACCAATCATAAGGAAGCTATTATCACATACGTGGTATTGCTTGTTAACCCTTTATAGGGCACACATCCACACACGGCTGGGAGGCGTGACCAATCATAAGGGAGCTATTGTCAGATACGTGGTATTGCTTGTTAACCCTTTATTGGACACACATCCACACACGGCTGGGAGGAGTGACCAATCATAAGTGACACACTCCGACTGTGGCAGGAAAGCGACTGGACCATTTTCAACCACGACCCGAGGTGTCCATCTTAAGAGCTGTCTACCGAATCCCAGACCCAGAAATGATATACACGATTCAAATTTTAAAACAACACTCCTATTCATAAAACAAAAATTACAATAAATATACAATAAACAATTACATGCAGTGTAAATAAAAAAAAGTTGTGATACCTGACGTAGGATATAACTTACTTGTATTGGCTCACACAATATTTCTCTTAGGTCAAAATATCCATTCACATTAAATTATTATCGGTTGACTAGATAACATGAGGAAGGAGGTCTAACCAACAAATTCCGTATATGCTTAATTATACAACTTTCAGTGAAGTCGGAAAACAATCTTCAATGATATTTAATACCCGTCAATTTATAGGTAATGCCATAAGACACTAAATACCTTAAATCTTGGATAATTCCTTTCTTAACCTGAGCAAACTCGGAACAAGATCTCAATTCGTCAAACCCTTTTAAACATGGAGCCACGATTCTCATTTGTCATCTAACAGCTGACAATCATAACAAAGTTATCCAGAACACAACAACTGATAACCAAAAACAGAAGACGAACGCAATGCAGCAAATACGAACCCCAACTCGAATAAAATAAAAGCTTTACATAATTTACACGGACCTCTATTAGGCAAACTAAACGTGAATAAAGTGAAAGATTACATATTTAAACCAGAAACGAATATTTAAAAGCTTTATCCACACATCAAGATGAAAGCCTCCCAATTACGTGAGCCAATCACGGTGGTGACAATAAGTTTATAAATAACATGCACAGGGTAGATACACATGCACTCCAGAAATATATAATAATCCACTTACTTCTCTCTGGAACTTAATACCTTTTTACCAAATCTTCACAACTCCATTTCACCACATTTGGCCTCTTACAGAAATCCACGACATATAGGTTTGCTTTCCTTAAAGTTGCCTCAACTACTATATATAAACATATAAAAGAAGCAACAAATATTTTTCTCGTCGACAAGACCACTTAGGTATCCGTTTCAAACCGAAGCACAGACCATCACACACTCCAGTTGTACACGAGAACCAACCTCATCTTTCTGCCACATTTTACATAAAAAAATTAATTAATTTGAAGAGAAACTATTCCATGTCGATTCATATTTTTGTAGAGCCAGTTACGCCGAGTTTTACGATTCACGACATCCGATTGAGTAGCTGCAAGCTACTCAATATTCGTAGACTACATGATGTTATGTCTTTACCAGATCATGTGCCATCACACAATTCTTATTGCATTGCCAATACTAACAACCGTTACTAAGGGAACATCTCTCTTGGCAAAGAATATCACCATTCTACCCGCGGACAAAGTTACTGTTCTCACCACCAGGCGAACACGACTCAGTTGAAACCTCCACCAAGGCGCAGCTACACTCTAGCGTAGATCAAGAGCACTACTACATCTCAACTCCCAAGAATTTGCATGCAGCCGTCAAAATCAAGTGTCCTACTGTCGAGGCGAGTTAGTATCGTTACATACTCCCTCCCTTCAGACTTGGCGCCGGTAAAGTACCAAGCCAACGTAATTGTCAAACTGAAATTGTACATGTACAAATACCAATCTTCAACAAATATCAATCTTCAATACCCAAATTCATCACTTCAAAACTGGTTTAGTTTTAGGCATCCATTAAATGAGAAGGTAGAAATAAACACTTCTTCAGAAGTTCGTTCAAAATCCACCACCACAAGTTTGACTACACACAGGTCGATGATAGTTCATGCAGAAGTCAGCGTAGCTAATGGTTCATCCCTGTTCATGCCAAGAAAATTGCATGTTACATGTAACATGATACATCAGATAACTTGTACAGACAATAATACATCATAGTCAACAACAAAGTCAACCCCTGGCACTATCCTGCCCATGACGGGCTAAGGCCGACCAAGCGACCGCTGCCCAGCCATTTGGCCTGCAGATATTGGGGTGACGCGTGATCAGCGCGTCGGGTCCCCACGGCCGTTAATCTTGGTATTCGTGATCGGGGCGCTGTCTCACTGTCAGACAGCTACTCAATTGTCCTCACGAGGCTGAGTGCACCCCGTTCCAACCCTCACGTCAGTTTTAAAATCCCTGACGGAGCCGGGGATCGAACCCGGGGCCTCCGGGTGAGAGGCAGGCGCGCTACCCCAACACCACGGGGCCGGCATAATACATCATGGTATACATAATTCATCATTTCTTCCAAGGATAAGTTCAGATTCGCTTTAGCTTCCAGATGACAGTTCCACCATCCTGGCCACAGATAGTCTTCACAGTACATCCGAAATCTTCTACGCAGACGTATCAACGATGATAGCAGCTGAAACCAAATTCGACTAGGCGAGTATCGTTTTCATGGAATAGTTAACACAAATGTTTGATATTAAACAATATAAACAAACAATATCATTACATATATCCAAAATATGGCAGAAAATTTTCTAACGCAAAACCTATCTCAGAATATCCACACCTTTTACAAAATATTTAAGTTTACACATATTTTAAATAAACAATTAGAAGTTTTGATGAGTACTCAATGCAATATAAGAAAATGTAGAATTGACAAACCAAATTCATAACAATTACAGTGAAGCAAGCAAATCCCAGATGAAAAATGAGTTCTTTAGTATTAAAAAAAAAATATCCCCAAATGAAAATTGGCATAAGTTCCCAATTACACATCTGTCTCAACTCATTTAGGCTACAAGCAAGAAAAATCTACCCAAGAAAACCATTAACAGATTCGAAACCCAAAGGAAAAAAAAGAAAGACCAAGAAAGCAACAATAAACGAAGTATCAACTGACCACACATGCAGACCTAAGAAAACCCCAACACATTCACACACACATCTTTGCATAACCTCTAAATTCACCAAAGAAAACAGTTACTACCCACAAATATCCCCAAAATGTTCCACCAAAATATAAATAGGAGTTCGTTAAAACCGTGACACATTACCACAAATACCCTTTTAATAAACAATTACCTTTATGCTGTCCCGGATGAGAATTTCAACAAATTCACTTCAACGAAACAACGACCATTACCAAATTATCTTCATGACACACACAACTCACCTGTAAGTGTCTACTTCCTCAGTTCAACAAGCAAAAATAAGTGCACAAGGTCACTACTCGGAGAAACTATTTCGGAATGGTTAGTAAATACTTACCATTAAATACATATTCAGCTTATGCCACCTAATATTTGAGTCCCATACCTCCATATACGTTTGGATCTTAAGCTGAACAAGGATATTTTACCACAAATACCCTTTAAATAAACAATTAACTTTTTGCTGTCTCGGATGAGAATTTCAACAAATTCACTTCAACGAAACAACGACCATTACCACATTAACCTCATGGCACACACAACTCACCTGTAAGTACTTACTTCCTCAGTTCAACAAGCAAAAATAAGTGCACAAGGTCACTACTCGGAGAAACTATTTCGGAATGGTTAGTAAATACTTACCATTAAATAAATATTCAGCTTATGCCACCTAATATTTGAGTCCCATACCTCCATATACGTTAGGATCTTAAGCTGAACAAGGATATTTTAACGACCCTATTTATATACTCGGCTACCATTGTAAACATTTAAAATAAAACATAACTTTACCCATTAAAACAAGAAACAAGAACAAAATCCCTCCCCAACTTAAATAACAAATTAGAGATTCACATTCATACCAACACAATACACTAACGCACAATTATATCACCTTCCTCCAGAACCAGTATACAATTTTGAAGGTTCAAAGAAAGGTCACTGTACTACAAACACGCACCAAAGCATCATGTAGGTCATACACGATCTTGAAAATTCAAAATTATTACTGTAACACAAAATGAAATTCCTCTCCGTACCAACAAAATGTCAAAAGCCATTTAGAAAATTCTAACCTTTCGCCTATACACCAACTTGACGCAAAACAATGAGTCACTCTGGTCATACACAATGCAGAAGATTCCAAATAGAGACATCTATACACAATACACACAAATCCATCCTTCGTTCATCAAACATACAATTCATACAGAAAATACATACATACATACATATGTGTGTGTGGTTTCCAAAGATCAAACACAATTTTGAAAATTCAATACAGTACGTACAAGATCACCACAACATATTCAGGAATTATGATTCATTCTGGCATCACACCAACGTCTAAGGTGATTATACGACCCACATAAGTCGCACCGCCTACCTTGATATGTATCACTCTCAGCATATCTCCTGTTGGAACGCCCCTGAAAATTATGGTATGGACCAGAAACAGGGACAACATCTTGACATACCTCTCCCTGAAATAAAGCATGATTAAAACCCTGAACAGGTTGTCTTCCTCCAGACTGAACAGCACCCGTCCACTGAAAAACAGGCTGAGAACCAATTTGCTCAAAGGTACCCTGAATAGAAGAATATGGTAGCGATGAATTTGCCATGCGAACAGCATCTGCCTTTTTAAACTTCTCAGCAGTAAGAATAAGATCATAAAACTCCTTATAAGTCTTAGGCCTAGCACACATGGTTAAACACAATCTACAAATGGGGTTAATTCCTTCGACTAAGGAGGCAACGATTTGCTCCTCCGACAACTGAACAGCAAATACTTTAGCATAATACCTAACATCCACAAAATAATCGTTCAGTGTTTCATCCATTCTCTGTCCTCTGAAAAATAGCTCCGATGAAGATCAGACAAGGTGTACGGGGTAATAAAATAATTTAAAACTTCCATTTGAAAATTAATTAATGAATTTCCAGCAGACATGTTATTAATTAAGATCTGCCTAAGCATACCCGAAGTACAAGGAAACACCATTTTAAATATTTGACGTTCGGACAGTCCAAACACCACAGCACTGTCTTTTAATTCTACAAATTTCCTAAGGAATTGCACTAATAAATCATTCTCCGTACCATTACAGATGTGAAAATTCTTTAAAATCAAGGCTATCGGATTGGGTAACGTAGCAAATCTAACATTGATATGTGACATGACATTTCCAGGGTCACACACTTGAGAAGAATCTCCTAAATTCAAATTATGCTTCATCAAATTATGCTCGACAACATCAGTTACATTAATTGAACTTTCACTGGTGTGTACAGACTTCACACAACGAGAAATTCCAGAAGTTAGATTAATTGAGGCATTCGCACTATTTTCTCTCAATAAGGACCTAGATGACAAGCTGTATTCATTATTTAAATTAGCCTGGTCAATAATATTAGGCCTAGCTGAACATGACATATTTCTCGAAGGCTGACTAGACGACCTATTCCGATGCTGCATAACAGCAGGATTACTAATTCGTAAATCATTAATAGACAACACAGATTCTACATCTTCAACCAAATTATTATCAACATTCACTTCACACCGATTACTATTTTCAGAACCACCACCGATTGAAGACGCCAAAGATTCACTTTTATAATCACGGGTCACACCAGAAAACATACGTTCGTAAACAACAGCCAACCTATCACGCAAACTTGACAATTCATTTGCAAATGAAACACCGTCCTCAACTTTTGGCCAGACATTAATCAATTCAGCCAATCTCAATAACCAATGTAGAGCACGCCACATTAATTTATTTCCCTGATATTCAGACGAATCGATAACACCATCCAACGAAGCACAATCACTCAACAAGTTTGAAACAGATGTACTGACACCAGACTTACCCTTTTCCCAATATTCGCTGTTAATAGGCGGGATATTTACAGGAGCATCACGTAAAGACCTCAAGACAGCCAAGTCAGCTTCCCTATTTCCCTGTGGAATCCTTCCACGAATCAAGATTGCAAACCCCAATTCATCTTTCCTCAGATATTATATGTTTGGGAGAACTCGTTTTTCCATTACCAGGTGGGTTTGTATGCATGAAACATAAAACATATAAAGATTAGTAACATTTACAGAATACAACACTGATCATAATTTATTTTTGGTATACCACTTCTAGTTCCTAATTCTGAACAACTCTCAAAATAGACATAAAAGTGTTAAACACGTAAAACCACGCTCTCGATACAAGTGACACACTCCGACTGTGGCAGGGAAGCGACTGGACCATTTTCAACCACGACCCGAGGTGTCCATCTTAAGAGCTGTCTACAGAATCCCAGACCCAGAAATGATATACACGATTCAAATTTTAAAACAACACTTCTATTCATAAAACAAAAATTACAATAAATATACAATAAACAATTACATGCAGTGTAAATAAAAGAAAAGGTGTGATACCTGACGTAGGATATAACTTATTTGTATTGGCTCACAAAATATTTCTCTTAGGTCAAAATATCCATTCACATTAAATTATTATCGGTTGACTAGATACCATGAGGAAGGAGGCCTAACCAACAAATTCCGTATATGCTTAATTATACAACTTTCAGTGAAGTCGGAAAACAATCTTCAATGATATTTAATACCCGTCAATTAATAGGTAATGCCATAAGACACTAAATACATTAAATCTTGGATAATTCCTTTCTTAACCTGAGCAAACTCGGAACAAGATCTCAATTTGTCAAACCCTTTTAAACATGGAGCCACGATTCTCATTTGTCATCTAACAGCTGACAATCATAACCAAGTTATCCAGAGCACAACAACCGATAACCAAAAACAGAAGACGAACGCAATGCCAGCAAATACGAACCCCAACCCGAATAAAATAAAAGCTTACCATAATTTACACGGACCTCTATTAGGCAAACTAAACGTGAATAAAGTGAAAGATTACATATTTAAACCAGAAACGAATATTTAAAAGCTTTATCCACACAGCAAGATGAAAGCCTCCCAATTACGTGAGCTAATCACGGTGGTGACAATTAGTTTATAAATAACATGCACAGGGTAGATACACATGCACTCCAGAAATATATAATAATCCACTTACTTCTCTCTGGAACTTAATACCTTTTTACCAAATCTTCACAACTCCATTTCACCACGTTTGGCCTCTTACAGAAATCCACGACATATAGGTTTGCTTTCCTTAAAGTTGCCTCAACAACTTTATATAAACATATAAAAGAAGCAACAAATATTTTTCTCGTCGACAAGACCACTTAGGTATCCGTTTCAAACCGAAGCACAGACCATCACACACTCCAGGTGTACACGAGAACCAACCTCATCTTTCTGCCACATTTTACATTAAAAAATTAATTAATTTGAAGAGAAACTACTCCATGTCGATTCATATTTTGGTAGAGCCAGTTACGCCGAGTTTTACGATTCACGACATCCGATTGAGTAGCTAAAAGCTACTCAATATTCGTAGACTACAGGATGTTATGTCTTTACCAGATCATGTGCCATCACACAATTCTTATTGCATTGCCAATACTAACAACCGTTACTAAGGGAACATCTCTCTTGGCAAAGAATATCACCATTCTACCCGCGGACAAAGTTACTGTTCTCACCACCTGGCGAACACGACTCAGTTGAAACCTCCACCAAGGCGCAGCTACACTCTAGCGTAGATCAAGAGCACTACTACATCTCAACTCCCAAGAATTTGCATGCAGCCGTCAAAATCAAGTGTCCTACTGTCGAGGCGAGTTAGTATCGTTACATACTCCCTCCCTTCAGACTTGGCGCCGGTAAAGTACCAAGCCAACGTAATTGTCAAACTGAAATTGTACATACACAAATACCAATCTTCAACAAATATCAACCTTCAATACCCAAATTCATCACTTCAAAACTGGTTTAGTTTTAGGCATGCATTAAATGAGAAGGTAGAAATAAACACTTCTTCACAAGTTCGTTCAAAATCCACCACCACAAGTTTGACTACACACAGGTCGATGATAGTTCATGCAGAAGTCAGCGTAGCTAATGGTACATCCCTGTTCATGCCAAGAAAATTGCATCTTACATGTAACATGATACGTCAGATAACTTGTACCGACAATAATACATCATGGTATACATAATTCATCATTTCTTCCAAGGATAAGTTCAGATTCGCTTTAGCTTCCAGATGACAGTTCCACCATCCTGGCCACAGATAGTCTTCACAGTACATCCGAAATCTTCTACGCAGACGTATCAACGATGATAGCAGCTGAAACCAAATTCAACTAGGCGAGTATCGTTTTCATGGAATAGTTTACACAAACGTTTGATATTAAACAATATAAACAAACAATATCATTACATATATCCAAAATATGGCAGAAATTTTTCTAACGCAAAACCTATCTCAGAATATCCACACCTTTTACAAAATATTTAAGTTTACACATATTTTAAATAAACAATTAGAAGTGTTGATGAGTACTCAATGCAATATAAGAAAATGTAGAATTGGCAAACCAAATTCATAACAATTACAGTGAAGCAAGCAAATCCCAGATGAAAAATGAGTTCTTTAGTATTAAAAAAATATCCGCAAATGAAAATTGGCATAAGCCCCCAATCACACATCTGTCTCAACTCATTTAGGCTACAAGCAAGAAAAATCTACCCAAGAAAACCATTAACAGATTCGAAACCCAAGGAAAAAAAGAAAGACCAAGAATGCAACAATAAACGAAGTATCAACTGACCACACGTGCAGACCTAAGAAAACCCCAACACATTCACACACACATCTTTGCATAACCTCTAAATTCACCAAAGAAAACAGTTACTACCCACAAATATCCCCAAAATGTTCCACCACAATATAAATAGGAGTTCGTTAAAACCGTGACACATTACCACAAATACCCTTTTAATAAACAACTACCTTTATGCTGTCCCGGATGAGAATTTCAACAAATTCACTTCAACGAAACAACGACCATTACCAAATTAACTTCATGACACACACAACTCACCTGTAAGTATCTACTTCCTCAGTTCAACAAGCAATAATAAGTGCACAAGGTCACTACTCGGAGAATCTATTTCGGAATGTTTAGTAAATACTTACCATTAAATACATATTCAGCTTATGCCACCTAATATTTGAGACCCATACCTCCATATACGTTAGGATCTTAAGCTGAACAAGGATATTTTACCACAAATACCCTTTAAATAAACAATTACCTTTTTGCTGTCTCGGATGAGAATTACAACAAATTCACTTCAACGAAACAACGACCATTACCACATTTACCTCATGACACACACAACTCACCTGTAAGTACTTACTTCCTCAGTTCAACAAGCAAAAATAAGTGCACAAGGTCACTACTCGGAGAAACTATTTCGGAATGGTTAGTAAATACTTACCATTAAATAAAATTCAGCTTATTCCACCTAATACTTGAGTCCCATACCTCCATATACGGTAGGATCTTAAGCTGAACAAGGATATTTTAACGACCCTACTTATATACTACAATCTATACAGAAACCAGACAGCAGTCATTCGAGTTGAAGGACATGAGAGAGAAGCTGGTATTCAGAAAGGTGTAAGGCAAGGCTGCAACTTATCACCCATACTTTTCAATCTTTACATTGAACAAGCAATGAAGGAAATTAGAGAAAAATTTAAAGTGGGAGTGAAGATTCAAGGAGAAATAATTTCAACTCTGAGATTTGCTGATGACATCGTCATCTTGGCCAACAAGCCTGAGGATTTGAATGAGTTTTTGAATGGTATGGACTCCGTCTTACGGAAAGAATTCATGATGAAAATTAATAAATGTAAAACAAAAATACTGGAATGCAGCCGAAATAAATCAGAAACCTCTATGGAGATCAAATTGGCAGGTGAAAAGCTGAAGGAAGTAGGAGATTTCTGTTACTTAGGAAGCAGAATAACCAGTGATGGACGAAGCAAAGAGGATATAAAAAGTAGGTTGGCTCAGGCAAGAAAAGCATTTCTACAAAAAAGGAATCTGCTGACATCGAATATAGATTTAGGTATTAGGAAGTCATTTTTGAAAGCCTTTGTCTGGAGCGTGGCACTCTATGGAAGTGAAACTTGGACTATTGGTGCAGCAGAAAAGAGGAGAATTGAAGCATTTGAAATGTGGTGTTACAGGAGAATGATGAAGATCAGATGGGTAGATAGGGTTACAAACAAAGAGGTATTAAGACGAGTGGGAGAGGAGAGATGTTTCTGGCGACTGCTAATGAAGAGAAGAGATAGGTTGGTAGGACACATACTAAGACACCCAGGAATAGCAAGCTTAATTATGGAAGGAAGGGTCGAGGACAAGAACTGTAGGGGTAGACCAAGGTTAGAATATGTTAAACAGATTGCCTCGGATGTAGGGTGTGGTAGCTATGTTGAGATGAAACGATTAGCTCAGGACAGGGAGGCATGGAGTGCTGCATCAAACCAGTCAAAAGACTGAAGACTCAAACAACAACTTATATACTCGGCTACCATTGAAAACATTTAAAATAAAACATAACTTTACCCATTAAAACAAGAAACAAGAACAAAATCCCCCCCCCCCCAACTTAAATAACAAATTAGAGATTCACATTCATACCAACACAATACACTAACGCACAATTATATCACCTTCCTCCAGAACCAGTATACAATTTTGAAGATTCAAAAAAAAGGTCACTTAACTACAAACACGCACCAAAGCATCATGTAGGTCATACACGATCTTGAAAATTCAAAATTATTACTGTAACACAAAATGAAATTCCTCTCCGTACCAACAAAATGTCAAAAGCCATTTAGAAAATTCTAACCTTTCGCCTATACACCAACTTGACGCAAAACAATGAGTCACTCTGGTCATACACAATGCAGAAGATTCCAAATAGAGACATTTATACACAATACACACAAATCCATCCATCGTTCATCAAACATACAATTCATACAGAAAATACATACATACATACGTGTGTGTGGTTTCCAAAGATCAAACACAATTTTGAAAATTCAATACAGTACGTACAAGATCACCACAACATATTCAGGAATTATGATTCATTCTGGCATCACACCAACGTCTAAGGTGATTATACGACCCACATAAGTCGCACCGCCTACCTTGATATGTATCACTCTCAGCATATCTCCTGTTGGAACGCCCCTGAAAATTATGGTATGGACCAGAAACAGGAACAACATCTTGACATACCTCTCCCTGAAATAAAGCATGATTAAAACCCTGAACAGGTTGTCTTCCCCCAGACTGAACAGCACTCATCCACTGAAAAACAGGCTGAGAACCAATTTGCCCAAAGGTACCCTGAATAGAAGAATATGGTAGCGATGAATTTGCCATGCGAACAGCATCTGCCTTTTTAAACTTCTCAGCAGTAAGAACAAGATCATAAAACTCCTTATAAGTCTTAGGCCTAGCACACATGGTTAAACACAATCTATAAATGGGGTTAATTCCTTCGACTAAGGAGGCAACGATTTGCTCCTCCGACAACTGAACAGCAAATACTTTAGCATAATACCTAACATCCACAAAATAATCGTTCAGTTTTTCATCCATTCTCTGTCCTCTGAATAAATAGCTCCGATGAAGATCAGACAAGGTGTACGGGGTAATAAAATAATTTAAAACTTCCATTTGAAAATTAATTAATGAATTTCCAGCAGACATGTTATTAATTAAGATCTGCCTAAGCATACCCGAAGTACAAGGAAACACCATTTTAAATATTTGACGTTCGGACAGTCCAAACACAACAGCACTGTCTTTTAATTCTACAAATTTCCTAAGGAATTGCACTAATAAATCATTCTCCGTACCATTACAGATGTGAAAATTCTTTAAAATCAAGGCTATCGGATTGGGTAACGTAGCAAATCTAACATTGATATCTGACATGACATTTCCAGGGTCACACACTTGAGAAGAATCTCCTAAATTCAAATTATGCTTCATCAAATTATGCTCGACAACATCAGTTACATTAATTAAAATTTCACTGGTTTGTACAGACTTCACACAACGAGAAATTCCAGAAGTTAGATTAATTGAGGCATTCGCACTATTTTCTCTCAATAAGGACCTAGATGACAAGCTGAATTCATTATTTAAATTAGCCTGGTGAATAATATTAGGCCTAGCTGAACATGACATATTTCTCGAAGGCTGACTAGACGACCTATTCCGATGCTGCATAACAGCAGGATTACTAATTCGTAAATCATTAATAGACAACACAGATTCTACATCTTCAACCAAATTATTATCAACATTCACTTCACACCGATTACTATTTTCAGAACCACCACCGATTGTAGACGCCAAAGATTCACTTTTATAATCACCGGTCACACCAGAAAACATACGTTCGTAAACAACAGCCAACCTATCACGCAAACTTGACAATTCATTTGCAAATGAAACACCGTCCTCAACTTTTGACCAGACATTAATCAAATCAGCCAATCTCAATAACCAATGTAGAGCACGCCACATTAATTTATTTCTCTGATATTCAGACGAATCGATAACACCATCCAACGAAGCACAATCACTCAACAAGTTTGAAACAGATGTACTGACACCAGACTTACCCTTTTCCCAATATTCGCTGTTAATAGGCGGGATATTTACAGGAGCATCACATAAGACCTCAAGAGAGCCAAGTCAGCTTCCCTATTTCCCTGTGGAATCCTTCCACGAATCAAGATTTCAAACCCCAATTCATCTTTCCTCAGATAATATATGTTTGGGAGAACTCGTTTTTCCATTACCAGGTGGGTTTGTATACATGAAACATAAAACACATAAAGATTAGTAACATTTACAGAATACAACACTGATCATAATTTATTTTTGGTATACCACTTCTAGTTCCTAATTCTGAACAACTCTCAAAATAGACATAAATGTGTTAAACACGTAAAACCACGCTCTCGATACAAGTGACACACTCCGACTGTGGCAGGGAAGCGACTGGACCATTTTCAACCACGACCCGAGGTGTCCATCTTAAGAGCTGTCTACAGAATCCCAGACCCAGAAATGATATACACGATTCAAATTTTAAAACAACACTTCTATTCATAAAACAAAAATTACAATAAATATACAATAAACAATTACATGCAGTGTAAATAAAAGAAAAGGTGTGATACCTGACGTAGGATATAACTTATTTGTATTGGCTCACAAAATATTTCTCTTAGGTCAAAATATCCATTCACATTAAATTATTATCGGTTGACTAGATAAAATGAGGAAGGAGGCCTAACCAACAAATTCCATATATGCTTAATTATACAACTTTCAGTGAAGTCGGAAAACAATCTTCAATGATATTTAATACCCGTCAATTAATAGGTAATGCCATAAGACACTAAATACATTAAATCTTGGATAATTCCTTTCTTAACCTGAGCAAACTCGGAACAAGATCTCAATTTGTCAAACCCTTTTAAACATGGAGCTACGATTCTCATTTGTCATCTAACAGCTGACAATCATAAAAAAGTTATCCAGAACACAACAACCGATAACCAAAACAGAAGACGAACGCAATGCCAGCAAATACAAACCCCAACTCGAATAAAATAAAAGCTTTACATAATTTACACGGACCTCTATTAGGCAAACTAAACGTGAATAAAGTGAAAGATTACATATTTAAACCAGAAACGAATATTTAAAAGCTTTATCCACACAGCAAGATGAAAGCCTCCCAATTACGTGAGCCAATCACGGTGGTGACAATAAGTTTATAAATAACATGCACAGGGTAGATACACTTGCACTCCAGAAATATATAATAATCCACTTACTTCTCTCTGGAACTTAATACCTTTTTACCAAATCTTCACAACTCCGTTTCACCACATTTGGCCTCTTACAGAAATCCACGACATATAAGTTTGCTTTCCTTAAAGTTGCCTCAACAACTATATATAAACATATAAAAGAAGCAACAAATATTTTTCTCGTCGACAAGATCACTTAGGTATCCGTTTCAAACCGAAGCACAGACCATCACACACTCCAGGTGTACACGAGAACCAACCTCATCTTTCTGCCACATTTTACATAAAAAAATTAATTAATTTGAAGAGAAACTATTCCATGTCGATTCATATTTTGGTAGAGCCAGTTACGCCGAGTTTTACGAATCACGACATCCGATTGAGTAGCTAAAAGCTACTCAATATTCGTAGACTACATGATGTTATGTCTTTACCAGATCATGTGCCATCACACAATTCTTATTGCATTGCCAATACTAACAACCGTTACTAAGGGAACATCTCTCTTGGCAAAGAATATCACCATTCTACCCGCGGACAAAATTACTGTTCTCAACACCAGGCGAACACGACTCAGTTGAAACCTCCACCAAGGCGCAGCTACACTCTAGCGTAGATAAAGAGCACTACTACATCTCAACTCCCAAGAATTTGCATGCAGCCGTCAAAATCAAGTGTCCTACTGTCGAGGCGAGTTAGTATCGTTACAATAAGGGAGCTATTGTAAGATACGCGGTATTGCTTGTTAACCCTTTATAGGCCACACATCCGCATACGGCTGGGAGGCGTGACCAATCATAAGGGAGCTATTGCCAGATACGTGGTATTGCTTGTTAACTCTTTATAGGGCACACATCCACACACGGCTGGGAGGCGTGACCAATCATAAGGTAGCTATTGTCAGATACGCGGTATTGCTTGTTAACCCTTTATAGAGCACACATCCACACACGGCTGGGAGGCGTGACCAATCAAATGGGAGCTATTGTCAGATACGCGGTATTGCTTGTTAACCCTTTATAGGACACACATTCACACACGGCTGGGAGGCGTGACAATCATAAGGGAGCTATTGTCAG
The DNA here is from genome assembly GCA_946902985.2 of Meconema thalassinum. Classification (NCBI taxonomy): domain Eukaryota; kingdom Metazoa; phylum Arthropoda; class Insecta; order Orthoptera; family Tettigoniidae; genus Meconema; species Meconema thalassinum. The sequence goes on from OX336398.1 coordinate 213,210,350, forward strand.
ATACGCGGTATTGCTTGTTAACCCTTTATAGGGCACACATCCACACACGGCTGGGAGGCGTGACCAATCATAAGGGAGCTATTGTCAGTTACGCGGTATTGCTTGTTAACCCTCAATAGGGCACACATCCGCATATGGCTGGGAGGCGTGACCAATCATAAGGGAGCTAATGTCACATACGTGGTATTGCTTGTTAAACCTTTATAGGGCGCACATCCACAAACGGCTGGGAGGCGTGACCAATTATAAGGGAGCTATTGTCAGATATGCGGTATTGCTTGTTAACCCTTTATAGGGCACACATCCCCACACGGCTGGGAGGCGTGACAATCATAAGGGAGCTATTGTCAGATACGCGGTATTGCATGTTAAACCTTTATAGGACACACATCCACACACGGCTGGGAGGCGTGACCAATCATAAGGGAGCTAATGTCAGATACGTGGTATTGCTTGTTAACCCTTTATGGGGCACACTTCCATACACGGCTGGAATGCGTGCCCAATCATAAGGGAGCTATTGTCAGATACGCGGTATTGCTTGTTCACCCTCTCTAGGGCACACATCCACACAAGTCTGGGAGGCGTGACCAATCATAAGGGAGGTATTGTCAGATACGCGGTATTGCTTGTTAACCCTTTATAGGACACACATCCACACACGGCTGGGAGGCGTGAACAATCATAAGGGAGCTATTGTCAGATACGCGGTATTGCTTGTTCACCCCCTCTAGGGCACACATCCACACAAGCCTGGGAGGCGTGACCAATTATAAGGGAGCTATTGTCAGATACGCGGTATTGCTTGTTAACCCTTTATAGGGCACACATCCACACACGGCTGGGATGCGGTAAAAAATCATAAGGGAGCTATTGTCAGATACGCGGTATTGCTTGTTAACCATTTATGGGGCACATTTCCGTACACGGCTGGGATGCGTGACCAATCATAAGCGAGCTAATGTCAGATACGCGGTATTGCTTGTTAACCCTTTATAGGGCGCACATACACACACGGCTGGGAGGCGTGACCTATCATAAGGGAGCTATTGTCAGATACGCGGTATTGCTTGTTCACCCTCTATAGGGCACACATCCACACACGGCTGGGAGGCGTGACCAATCATAAGGGAGCTATTGTCAGATACGCGGTATTGCTTGTTAACCCTGTATAGGGCACACATCCACACACGGCTCGAGGCTTGACCAATCATAAGGGAGCTATTGTCAGATACGCGGTATTGCTTGTTAACCCTTTATAGGGCACACATCCACACACGGCTGGGTGGCGTGACCATTCAAGAGGGAGCTATTGTCAGATACGCGGTATCGCTTGTTCACCCTCTCCAGGGCACACATCCACACAAGGCTGGGAAGCGTGACCAATCATAAGGGAGCTATTGTCAGATACGCGGTATTGCTTGTTAACCCTTTATAGGTCACACATCCACACACGGCTGGGTGGCGTGACCAATCATAAGGGAGCTATTGTCTGATACGCGGTATTGCTTGTTCACCCTCTCTAGGGCACACATCCACACAAGGCTGGGAGGCGTGACCAATCATAAGAGAGCTATTGTCAGATACTCGGTATTGCTTGTTAACCCTTTTTAGGGCGCACATCCACACACGGCTGGGAGGCGTGACCAATCATAAGGTAGCTATTGTCAGATACGTGGTATTGCTTGTTAACCCTTTATAGGACACACATCCACACACGGCTGGGAGGCGTTCCCAGTCATAAGGGAGCTATTGTCTGATACGTGGTATTGCTTGTTAACCCTTTATAGGGCACACATCCACACTCGGCTGGGAGGCGTGACCAATCATAAGGGAGCTATTGTCAGATACATGGAATTGCTTGCTAACCCTTTATAGGGCACACATCCACACACGGCTTGGAGGCATGACCAATCACAAGGGAGCTATTATCAGATACGAGGTATTGCTTGCTAACCCTTTATAGCGAACACATCCACACACGGCTGGGAGGCGTGACCAATCATAAGGGAGCTATTGTTAGATACGCGGTATTGCTTGCTAACCCTCTATAGGGCACACATCCACACACGCCTGGGAGGCGTGACCAATCATAGGGGAGCTATTGTCAGATACGAGGTATTGTTTGTTAACCATCTATAGGGCACACATCCACACAGGGCTGGGAGGCGTGACCAATCATAAGGGAGCTTTTTTCAGATACGTGGTATTGCTTGTTAACCCTTTATAAGGCACACATCCACACACGGCTGGGAGGCGTCACCAATCACAAGGGAGCTATTATCAGATACGAGGTATTGCTTGTTAACCCTTTATAGGGCACACATTCACACAGGGCTGGGAGGCGTGACCAATCATGAGGGAGCCATTGTCAGATACTCGGTATTGCTTGTTAACCCTCTATAGGGCACACATCCACACACGGCTGGGAGGCGTGACCAATCATAAGGGAGCTATTGTCAGATACGAGGTATTGCTTGTTAGCCATCTATAGGGCACACATCCACACACGGCTGGGAGGCGTGACCAATCATAAGGGAGCTATTGTTAGATACGAGGTATTGCTTGCTAACCCTCTATAGGGCACACATCCACACACGGCTGGGAGGCGTGACCAATCATAAGGGAGCTATTGTCAGATACGTGGTATTGCTTGTTAACCCTTTATAGGGCGCACATCCACACACGGCTGGGAGGCGTCACCAATCATAAGGGAGCTATTGTCAGATACGTGGTATTGCTTGTTTACCCTTTATAGGGCACACAACCACACACGGCTGGGAGGCTTGACCAATCATAAGGGAGCTATTGTCAGATATGCGGTATTGCTTGTTAACCCTTTATAGGGAACACATCCACACACGGCTGGGAGGCGTGGCCAATCTTAAGGGAGCTATTGTCAGATACGCAGTATTGCTTGTTAACCCTTTATAGGACACACATCCGCACACAGCTGGGAGGCGTAACCAATCATAAGGGAGCTATTGTCAGATACGCGGTATTGCTTGTTCACCCTCTCTAGGGCACACATCCACATAAGCCTGGGAAGCGTGACCAATCATAAGGGAGCTATTGTCAGATACGCGGTATTGCTTGTTCACCCTCTATAGGGCACACATCCACACACGGCTGGGAGGCGTGACCAATCATAAGGGAGCTATTGTCAGATACGCGGTATTGCTTGTTAACCCTCTATAGGGCACACATCCACACACGTCTCGAGGCTTGACCAATCATAAGGGAGCTATTGTCAGATACGCGGTATTGCTTGTTAACACTTTATTGAGCACACATCCACACACGGCTGGGTGGCGTGACCAATCATAAGGGAGCTATTGTCAGATACGCGGTATTGCTTGTTCACCCTCTCCAGGGCACACATCCACATAAGCCTGGGAAGCGTGACCAATCATAAGGGAGCTATTGTCAGATACGCGGTATTGCTTTTTCACCCTCTCTAGGGCACACATCCACACAAGTCTGGGAGGCGTGACCAATCATAAGAGAGCTATTGTCAGATACTCGGTATTGCTTGTTAACCCTTTTTAGGGCGCACATCCACACACGGCTGGGAGGCGTCACCAATCATAAGGTAGATATTGTCAGATACGTGGTATTGCTTGTTAACCCTTTATAGGGGACACATCCACACTCGGCTGGGAGGCGTGACCAAACATAAGGGAGCTATTGTCAGATACGTGGAATTGCTTGCTAACCCTTTATAGGGCACACATCCACACACGGCTTGGAGGCATGACCAATCTCAAGGGAGCTATTATCAGATACGAGGTATTGCTTGTTAACCCTTTATAGCGAACACATCCACACACGGCTGGGAGGCGTGACCAATCATAAGGGAGCTATTGTCAGATACGTGGTATTGCTTGTTAACCCTCTATAGGGCACACATCCACACACGGCTGGGGGGCGTGACCAATCATAGGGGAGCTATTGTCAGATACGAGGTATTGCTTGTTAACCATCTATAGGGCACACATCCACACACGGCTGGGAGGCGTGACCAATCATAAGGGAGCTATTTTCAGATACGTGGTATTGCTTGTTAACCCTTTATAGGGCACACATCCACACACGGCTGGGAGGCGTGCCCAATCATAAGGGAGCTATTGTCAGATACGTGGTATTGCTTGTTAACCCTTTATAGGGCACACATCCACACTCGGCTGGGAGGCGTGACCAATCATAAGGGAGCTATTGTCAGATACATGGATTTGCTTGCTAACCCTTTATAGGGCACACATCCACACACGGCTGGGAGGCGTGACCAATCACAAGGGAGCTATTGTCAGATACGAGGTATTGCTTGTTAACCCTTTATAGGGCACACATCCACACACGGCTGGGAGGCGTGTACAATCATGAGGGAGCTATTGTCAGATACTCGGTATTGCTTGTTAACCCTCTATAGGGCACACATCCTCACACGGCTGGGAGGCGTGACCAATCATAAGGGAGCTATTGTCAGGTACGCGGTATTGCTTGTTAGCCATCTATAGGGCACACTTCCACACACGGCTGGGAGGCGTGACCAATCATAAGGGAGCTATTGTCAGATACGAGGTATTGCTTGTTAACCCTCTATAGGGCACATATCCACACACGGCTGGGAGGCGTGACCAATCATAAGGGAGCTATTGTCAGATACGTGGTATTGCTTGTTAACCCTTTATAGGGCGCACATCCACACACGGCTGGGAGGCGTCACCAATCATAAGGGAGCTATTGTCCGATACGTGGTAATGCTTGTTTACCCTTTATAGGGCACACATCCACACACGGCTGGGAGGCGTGACCAATCATAAGGGAGCTATTGTCAGATATGCGGTATTGCTTGTTAACCCTTTATAGGGAACACATCCACACACGGCTGGGAGGCGTGACCAATCATAAGGGAGCTATTGTCAGATACGCGGTATTGCTTGTTAACCCTTTATAGGACACACATCCACACACAGCTGGGAGGCGTGACCAATCATAAGGGAGCTATTGTCAGATACGCGGTATTGCTTGTTCGCCCTCCCTAGGGCACACATCCACACAAGTCTGGGAGGCGTGACCAATCATAAGGGAGCTATTGTCAGATACGCGTTATTGCTTGTTAACCCTTTATAGGGCACACATCCACACACGGCTGGGTGGCGTGACCAATCATAAGGGAGCTATTGCCAGATACGCGGTATTGCTTGTTCACCCTCTCTAGGGCACACATCCACACAAGGCTGGGAGGCGTGACCAATCATAAGAGAGCTATTGTCAGATACGTGGTATTGCTTGTTAACCCTTTATAGGGCACACATCCACACACGGCTGGGAGGCGTGCCCAATCATAAGGGAGCTATTGTCAGATACATGGTATTGCTTGTTAACCCTTTATAGGGCACACATCCACACTCGGCTGGGAGGCGTGACCAATCATAAGGGAGCTATTGTCAGATACATGGAATTGCTTGCTAACCCTTTATAGGGCACACATCCATACCCGGCTTGGAGGCGTGACCAATCAGAAGGGAGCTATTGTCAGATACGAGGTATTGCTTGTTAACCCTTTATAGGGCACACATCCACACACGGCTGGGAGGCGTGACCAATCATAAGGGAGCTATTGTCAGATACGCGGTATTGCTTGGTAACCCTCTATAGGGCACACATCCACACACGGCTGGGAGGCGTGACCAATCATAAGGGAGCTATTATCAGATACGAGGTATTGCTTGTTAACCCTTTATAGGGCGCACATCCACACACGGCTGGGAGGCGTCACCAATCATAAGGGAGCTATTGTCAGACACGTGGTATTGCTTGTTTACCCTTTATAGGGCTCACATCCACACACGGCTGGGAGGCGTGACCAATCATAAGGGAGCTATTGCCAGATATGCGGTATTGCTTGTTAACCCTTTATAGGGCACACATCCACACACGGCTGGGAGGCGTTACCAATCATAAGGGAGCTATTGTCAGATACGCGGTATTGCTTGTTAACCCTTTATAGGACACACATCCACACACGGCTGGGAGGCGTGACCAATCATAATGGAGCTATTGTCAGATACGTGGTATTGCTTGTTAACCCTTTATAGGACACACATCCACTCACGGCTGGGAGGCGTCACCAATCATAATGGAGCTATTGTCAGATACGTGGTATTGCTTGTTAACCCTTTATATGACACACATCCACACACGGCTGGGAGGCTTGACCAATCATAAGGGAGCTATTGTCAGATACGCGGTATTGCTTGTTCACTCATTATAGGGCACACATCCCCACACGGCTGGGAGGCGTGACCATTCATAAGGGAGCTATTGCCAGACACGTGGTATTGAATATTAACCCTTTATAGGGCACAATATTATTAAACATATTTTATTTGTGTTTATTTAAATTTAATGATAATTATTTTAACCTAATTGTTATAAAGTTATTACTAATTTTGGTTGTTTTTTTAAAACTTCAATGACCATATTCATTTTTCTAATTTTATCTTATTTTTATAATCTTATAAGGGCTGATTGACAAGATGGCTCATGGAGTACATTCCGTAGTGGGACCTTCGCTAGATAACCTACTGAAGTTAACGGAATCAGGAAGTAAGCTGAAAAAAGACTCACCTGATGACAATATACAGTCAGTAAGTATGTTGACAAAAGCATTCTGACAGTTAGTAGATAATATAAGATCAAAGGACATTGAAATTCTTGAACTGATGTCTAACGCACAGAGGTTAGAAAATCAGGAACGAAGCAAGGAAACTCAAGCCTTTCCTGGTTGTGGAGACGGACAGGTGGTGCCATCTTCTGGCGGAAGACAGGAAACACCTCTGAATAATGTTCGAGAAGAAGAGACATCTGGTGACCAACATCACCTACATCATGATGATGGGGCCGAGTCTCATGGCCCAATGGAAGGAAACAAAGTTGTAGGCATAGAAGAGCTAAATCAGAAAGTAGACTTGGTTATGGATTTCATAACCAATAAAATCAGTAATGTCATACTAACTCACATTATGAAGGCGCTTCACCACGGAGAAAGCATGGACGTGACGTCAAAGAACTCCTTCAACAGTCGACATACTAACACAAGTGAAGGGGACCAACAAAAAGTCACAATGAACAACACCCACTGGTCTCAAAATGCTCGAAGAAGTAGACATACAGTGCAAACATCACGTCCGCCGGTAGTTATTGGAACAGAACTGGGCGTTGACCTGCAGGCCGCTGACCAAAGGGCTTGGCTGTACGTAGGAAAGTTGATGAACACCGCCACAATAGATTTAATCAAGACTTACCTCAACCAAGGCGGAGTTGAAGGTCAAATAACTTGCGAAGAACTTAATACTCAAGGCGATAACAAGGCCTTTAAAATTGGAATACCTTTTCAATACTTATAGGCAACTTTAGACTCAGGGTTTTGGCCAAAATGGGTTTTAGTACGGCAATTTCGTTTCTCCCGTAGGAAATTTGATCCCCCTCCCTTGAATAAAAATAGATCTACCAAGTTCATCCTATGGAACGCAGAATGATTAAGGAATGCTATTCAGTTTATTCTACCAGAAATGATGATGATGATGATGATAATTGTTGTTTTAATGGGCCTAACATCTAGGTTATCGGCCTGCCACCAGAAATGACACAGATACCGGACGCCCTGATAACGACTGAAACCTTCCTATTAGAACCTATAGATATCCCTGGATATTATAGTATACACATGCTCGCAAACCCAACGAAAGGGAGACCGGAAGGTGGTGTCTCTTGTTTTTTGAAACCTACAATTGGCACCATAAAGCAATATATAAGGAAGAAAACTTACTCGTTATAAAGACTACCGACATCACTATTATTGCATTGTATATCAACCCCTACGCCTCCATGAACGACGTCATTGAAACGCTCGCTAAAGCCATTTCAAAAACATCTGGAGAAGACAAAAATATTATCCTAGCCGGTGACCTCAACTGCCGAATAGATAAACCAAGCCGGAAAACAGAGTTAGTACTAGAAATGCTGACTGAGGAAGGATTGTCACTAGTGAACAAAAAGGAAGAAATGACCTACTTCTGCAACAACGGAGCGCGCGCAATTGATCTTGTATTTTACAAAGGCAAAATATACATCAAGAAACAGGAGGGACTCGGGAGATCTGGAGCAGCTCCCATATACAAACATATTCCAATAGTAACTGACATCATTAAAATAGATCAGACTTCGACACAACGCAACAGAAGTCATATATCCAGATTAATTGACCAAAATCAGATCATCCCTGAAGATATTATCAGAGCAGAACGCCTCGCAAATGAAGGTCACATAAATGAAGCATTGAAAATCGTCACAGATTTAATACAATCAGCTAGTCTTCCTATGAAGAAAAGAAGGGCTCAAATCTGGTTTGATAAGAAATGTTATGCCAAGTGAAAAGAAACTCTACAAGCCCTCTGCAAGGCAAGGACTCAAGTCACGGACGAAAATCTCCAAATATATGCACAACATAGGAAATTCTATAAACCACTCCTACAAACAAAAACATCAGAACACAATGAAAGAGAAGCAAAAAATCTAGCCAGGAAGGCCAAATCCGATCCTTTTCTTGCTCTACGAAGACCTGTAACACTCCGACCAAATGAAATTACCATGAGAGAATGGGAAGAACATTTTAAGTCCCTTCTAAGTCAAGAATCCAAGAGATGTAATTTCTCATCAGATAGATCTTCTTCAGATGAGGATACGTTAATTATATCCTTGGAAGAAATCAAAGCAATAATAGATTGCGGAAAAAACAAGAATCCTCCTGGACCAGACCTCATTTGCACAGAACTACTAAAGCAGTCACAGGACATACTATTACCATTTTGGACCAATCACTTTAATGCATGCATACGATTCGGGACCATTCCAGACAGCTGAAGAATTTCCACCATCAAAATTCGCTACAAGGGAAAAGGGGACACCAGTGATCCCAATTCATACAGAGGTATTGCACTTGAGAACAACATCTTCAAGGTATTTATGAAGCTTCTCACAACGAAAGTAACACCAATAGCAGAAATTCCAGATTGCCAATTTGGTTTTATCAAGGAAGAAGCACAACACAGGCAGTAACTTATCTTTTAAGAGAAGTGCAATAATCTTGAAGAAAACCTAAAGGAAAATATTATACAGTATTTGTGGATTATGCAAAAGCTTTCGACTCATTACATCGGGAACTACTTATCCAGAAGATCAAAGGTTTGACCAATGAATTAAGACCAATAACGACCTTATTGGAACATATACTGGCATACAACCTCTTAGAGATAGACGACGGTGTCACCACATCTCATTATATCAGACAGACGAACGGAGTTTTACAGGGTGATATTTTAAGCCCGCTTACGGCAGACATTACCAGCATAATAAAGGACTCTCCCAATACCACACTCTTACTCTATGCGGATGACATGGTATTAGGGTCTTCAAACAGATTAGAATTACAGAGTGTATTGTTTGAACTAGAAAAATGGGTCAATGAAAATCACCTGGATATTAACCTTAAAAAAACGGTTCAAATGACATTTCGAAAAGGAGGTAAACCTGCGCCCAAAGACACGCTCACATTGTACAAAGAACCATTAAACGTAGTGAACAAGTTCAAATACCTGGGCATAACCCTGCAGACTACAGGCACATCCTTCAGTCATCATATACAAGAGAGGTCAGCAACAGCTATCAGAGCCATTTACAAGATTAATAATCTACCAGTGTTATCGCTAGTTACAGCTCGGACCCTTTTCCATACGACCATCTCACCAGTTGTTACGTATGGTCTTGAAATAATATGGGATTTGCTCACATTTAGCGATCTAGAAAGAATAGAGAATGTTAAATCGAGATTTTTAAAGTATACACTAAGAGTTGGAAAGATGGCTCCCACAAGATTAGTCTATGAGTTAGCAAAGGAAACCTTCTTCATCGAAGACCTCAGACTGAAAGTTCCTTTGCCGGCTACAAGATCCTCTACTGACATTTTGGAGGCTAGAAGAGCAAAGAGACAAGAGATAGATCCAGACTTTTATATTACTGATGCCATGATGAACAGAACGTGGTCTAACGAGAATCAAGATCAAGGACACATAATAACGAGAATCGCCATTCACGGATTCCATCATAAGATATGCTCCAACAGATCCTTCCATAGTCCGAATGACAATATTGTGTTTGCATTTTATGCAACGAAATGTGTACCAGATACCATATTAGGACGTGCCGCAAAATATTACAATCATTAAGTGATTATAGTAAACATTAATGCCCATTCGGGCGATCCTTTTTCCTTTATTGTATTTTCAGTTAGGATGTAACTTACAGGTTTTTGTTTTGTTTCAATAAAGGAAATATTTAATAATTTAATAAGCGCTGAAACGGGAAGAAGTTATACAATGACCGCACCCGGGAAACTGGACACGGACAAGGATGATGATGATGATGATGATTATACAATTATTAGTCTATTATTATTATTTAATTTTATAGGCTTATTTACTTAGCAAGCATATTTAATCTAATTCTAATTTTTATCATAGTTTCTTTTTTACCTTCTAATTGTACTTAATTGTATTTATTTCAAAAATTTATCAAGGACCTTAGGTCAAGGATATAAAGGTTTTCAACACTTGGAAAAGTAATTCCTTGATATATGACTGAAAGATTCAATCATCAGCAACTTTGACAATATACCGACCACTAACCTATGCTAAATAGTTATTAAACATAAGATTGCATACCAATGGACAAGTTTATACCAATCTAAAGAAGAATGTTTTGCATTGTGGTTTAAGACTACGACGCAGCAGCCAAGCCTCTAGCGGCGGACTGTGACGGGGGCGTGTGTCCCATGGAGCTCTCAGCCAGACGAGTACACACAAGGTAGGCCTACAGTCCAATCTCTTCTACAGTAAAGTGAAATTATTTTGTTTCGTAGATTTGCGGCCAGAGCTGTAGCGTTTGCCACTGCAGCTAAAAGTGAATGTTGGTCATCGCAAACCGCACTTAGCAATACAATAGTTGTTTTCATGGACATGATAACGTAAGGCTAAGGGGAAACTGTTAAAATATTGGTTGAACAGCTATTGAGATTTACAATGCTCTTGCGTGGGTCTAATGTTTTGAAAAGTTCTATTTATACATTGTTGTTGTTGATTATTTTAGGGGCTGTGATATCGCGGTCATATAGTCCCATGTATTTAGGTGTGTGTGATAACCTGTGTAGTTTTGATGGCTGTACTAGTGTGTGTGTTTATAATTTGGGGATGGGATTGGGAAGGAAGCGGTCGTCGCCTTAAGTTAGGAATTACCTCAGCATTTACCTGTAGTAGAAGTGAGGAAACCACGGAAAGCCACTTCCAGGTTGGCTGGGTTGGAATCGAACCCTCTTCCTCTCACTATTGCCTCACGAGGCTGAGTGTACGCCGTTCTATTTATACATTATGTTTTGATGTTCACCCAAAATGATAAAAAGGATCTTATGTGGTAACAGTACATATATTTCTTTCTCCCCCCCTAGGATTTAGAGGACATCAAAGCCATGATAGGTTCCTCATAAATTGGACATAAATTTTGTGATCCAAGCACCTATTTGTATAGTACAATGAGGTAAGTAAGTATAAATCTAATGAAGATTAAATTTTGAGCCACTGTTAATTTATATCAATTCGTTCAATCGATTCATTGTACAGGGTCATCCACATATCGTGTCTATAGGCCTACAACTGAGGCTGGGTCCCGCTCGACCGATACAAAATTCGTTGCGAGACCTTGAATAAAGAAACTATCGCCACAGAACGCTTCCTCGCACAAACAAACGCTGCTCCGGCAGGTTAAGTGGAGTCCCGCATCATCTGTGGAGAGACGGCCCTGTAGAAAATGTATGGAATTACTCTGTCCTCAGAGCAGAGGGTTGATGCGCGGAACATTGGCCGAGACTCTGATGTTTATTATACTTATATCTTGGCAGCGTTTTGTCGACAGATAACAGGTTATACCCAGAATCCAGCAGTAGGGTTCAAGCAGCTGTGAACTTTTTCAACTCGGTTTCACAGCTTCAATTGGACAGAAACTTTCCTCAGGAAGCTAAAATATCACTGTACAAATCCTACTAACTTCCCATATAGACCTATGGTCTAGAAGCTGCTACAATGACTCCCCGGGACAACAACCGGATACAAGCAGTAAGCTAAAATATCACTGTATAAATCCTACTAACTTCCCATATTGACCTATGGTCTAGAAGCTGCTACAATGACTCCCCGGGACAACAACCGGATACAAGCAGTAAGCTAAAATATCACTGTATAAATCCTACTAACTTCCCATATAGACCTATGGTCTAGAAGCTGCTACAATGACTCCCCGGGACAACAACCGGATACAAGCAGGAAGCTAAAATATCACTGTATAAATTCTAATAACTTCCCATATAGACCTATGGTCTAGAAGCTGCTACAATGACTCCCCGGGACAACAACCGGATATAAGCAGTAAGCTAAAATATCACTGTATAAATCCTAATAACTTCCCATATAGATCTATGGTCTAGAAGCTGCTACAATGACTCCCCGGGACAACAACCGGATACAAGCAGTAAGCTAAAATATCACTGTATAAATCCTACTAACTTCCCATATAGAAGCTGCTACATTGACTTCCCGGGACAACAACCGGATACAAGCAGGAAGCTAAAATATCACTGCACAAATCCTACTAACTTCCCATATAGAAGCTGCTACATTGACTTCCCGAGACAACAACCGGATACAAGCAGTACGCTAAAATATCACTGTATAAATCCTACTAACTTCCCATATTGACCTATGGTCTAGAAGCTGCTACAATGACTCCCCGGGACAACAACCGGATACAAGCAGTAAGCTAAAATATCACTGTATAAATCCTACTAACTTCCCATATAGACCTATGGTCTAGAAGCTGCTACAATGACTCCCCGGGACAACAACCGGATACAAGCAGGAAGCTAAAATATCACTGTATAAATTCTAATAACTTCCCATATAGACCTATGGTCTAGAAGCTGCTACAATGACTCCCCGGGACAACAACCGGATACAAGCAGTAAGCTAAAATATCACTGTATAAATCCTAATAACTTCCCATATAGAAGCAGCTACATTGACTTCCCGGGACAACAACCGGATACAAGCAGGAAGCTAAAAGATCACTGCACAAATCCTACTAACTTCCCATATAGAAGCTGCTACATTGACTTCCCGAGACAACAACCGGATACAAGCAGGAAGCTAAAATATCACTGCACAAATCCTACTTACTTCCCATATAGAAGCTGCTACAATGACTCCCCGGGACAACAACCGGATACAAGCAGGAAGCTAAAATATCACTGTATAAATCCTAATAACTTCCCATATAGATCTATGGTCTAGAAGCTGCTACAATGACTCCCCGGGACAACAACCGGATACAAGCAGTAAGCTAAAATATCACTGTATAAATCCTACTAACTTCCCATATAGAAGCTGCTACAATGACTCCCCGGGACAACAACCGGATACAAGCAGTAAGCTAAAATATCACTGTATAAATCCTAATAACTTCCCATATAGATCTATGGTCTAGAAGCTGCTACAATGACTCCCCGGGACAACAACCGGATACAAGCAATAAGCTAAAATATCACTGTATAAATCCTACTAACTTCCCATATAGAAGCTGCTACATTGACTTCCCGGGACAACAACCGGATACAAGCAGGAAGCTAAAATATCACTGCACAAATCCTACTAACTTCCAATATAGAAGCTGCTACATTGACTTCCCGGGACAACAATCGGATACAAGCAATTGAGATGAAATTCCTAAGATCAAATATTCAGAAGACCAGACGAGACAAAATTAGAAATGAGTCAGTCCGCCTAAAGCTAGGGCTGAAAAAAAAGTGTGCTTGACATTCTTGAGGAGTCGAGATTGAAATGGTTCGGTCATCTGATGAGGATGTCCTCTAGTAGAGCAAGAGACCAAGAGGTAGACCTCGAGATGGGTGGATGAAGCAGGTCCACAGAGCTTTGACTAATAGGAGCGTAGAATGGAGGACCTGGTGGAAGGACAGACAGCTATGGAAGGGGCTTGTTCACTCCCATACACACCGGGTGAGTTAGCCGTGGTCGTTACGGCATGGCTGCTGGCAGTCGCTCTCATCCGGGAGGCAGGGAGGTTCCAGTCCCCCCGCCGGCAACCTTGAAGATGGTCTTCTCTGGTTTCCCATCTTCCTTCCAGGCAAATGCCGGGGTTGGTCCCTACCTATAGGCCACAGCCGCTACCTTCCAACTCCTCGTCCTTACATTTAAACTTTCCTCCCCAAACAACACTCCACACGCGACGGTACGTGTAGCTCACCCATTGGGTGTCCGCCTCGAAGCAGCTACAAAACTGGCGAGCCGAACATGTCCTGGGACACTCCCGGCACTAAAAGCCCATACCCCGCGTGCTGGAGTGGAGAATCGATGGTGATGATGATGATGATGATTACGTAATTATGTGCTTATATAACAAAATGTCTGTCGAGTAGTGGCTCCGGTGGCGTAGTTGGTAGCATGCTGACCTGCTGTGCAGAAGATCGCGGGTTCAAACCCAACCAAAGTCGTCGGATTTTTATGAGCGTTAAAATCCTTCAGTATGCCTTCCTTCGGAGGGGAAGTAAAGCCGGCGGTCCCATGTCAAAGATTTATAGCATGTAAAATATCCTTCCAGTAACTAACCTGGTGTGAAGCTAAATATCTAGGTTAGAATTCGTTGTAACGCTCCATCAAAAGTTCGAACGTTCACCAATAGGTGACAGTTGGTGTATTCTTTGGAATACACGGTAAGACATAGTTAGCTTTTGCTGCTCTTTGCTTTAATTCATTTCTTCCTTTTTCGCAAACACCACCAGTGATTTCTTACTTTTTCTTCTATTTGTGCACCTTGCTTACTTCGTTTGTAAGTCTGTTATAGATATATATGTTCCATGATCAACCTAGCGGCATCTAGCAGCTAACCACTGAAGTTCATCAACATTTTCACTCTCAAGAGGACTTCCTTATAAGTCAAGCCACCAGATGTCGTCGTCATAGTCAGCTAACATCTCCATGCTGAAGAGGACTTCTTCTCCACACCCATCCACCAGGCTTCGCTATTGACGCCTGCTATGAACTACTTGAAGACCACTTCATCAAGATACTTAATTTTCGTCATGTTTGTAATTCTTATGTATGTTCCTTTGTCTGTTTCCCCCACCCTTCTTCCTCCTTGGTACCTTCGTGCCTCGTTGAGCGGTTCTCACTTGTGTGCCAGACGTCAACACTTACAGTTGGAGCCTACCTAAGGCTTGTCTCCTGTCTACTCGAGACATTTTTTAAATACCTATGCCATGATGTGGATTTAAGCTAACGGTCGCCTGGATCGCCTACTCTACAAACAATGAGCTAAGTACAACGTCAATGGTTTTAACCCAATGGTTTTTACCGCATTTTAATTGGTTTTAAACAGCTAAATCCTTATAATTCTTGTTTTATAGACAGTGTGAAATTGCTAAGTGCAGTGCAATAACTACCTTCGAGGGATTTTTCTAGTCATGCTCTACTGTAACTATCTAAGCTGACTTTCCACTTAAAAATTTAGTGCTTCTTGCACAAATTAACTGAGAATGAGTTCTCACACCGCGGGATTCATATTTAACGAAATACTGTCTATAAAAACTTAGCTTTTTCTCCGTGGGACCTATTGCCCAATTCAACTGTTATCATAACTCCAGAACTTTCGACATCGAACTATCTTTCTACAAGTAAAACAGCCTAGCATTTCTTCAAATATGGGAATACATTTTCCTCACTGAGAAATTTATGTTGCATAAACCTCTAATCAACATAATTTGTCTTCCTTCGTTGGAGAGTTTCCGCTGCATTCAACTGCAACCTTCAAAAGCTACGACGCATTAAACTCTCTCAAGCTAAAATTCAACTAGTGATATACATAATTGCAAAATCCTTTCTCCTTGTGAACTTTCTGTGCTACAATAGTGAACTTTTCAAATACACCAATTGACTATAGTGAAAACAGTGCCCGTTAGACCACCAACCGCGTCGCGTTTGTGAGAGCAATAAATAAGGCCGAGAACTTTCTCCTAAAGTTCCCATTTCCTCCTTCCCAAACACCTTTACTAACAAATTAGGTTAATTATTAAACATAGGTCCTTTTCCATGAGGTGTCACCTCTCAGCAGGTGCCCTCCCAACATTGTTTCATATCTCATAAGTAATTTCTGTATAACTCGTGTCTAGCACACATTTAAAACCACCTTGGTTTTCCTTTATAACTAAGGAATTTAATTCTTTCTATTCACAACTGAGTTATTTAACTATCTTCTCCAGGTTTCACGAAAGGGTAACTTGCCCTATTTTTCCTCGTGATCCCTGTATAAACATAAGAAGTTATAGAGGCTTTTTCTTAATTTCTCTTTCTTTTGTTATAATTTCGAATTTGTTATTTGTTCTTACTTTCAAGATTTCCATATAGGAATTCATAAAGTGCCCACATTGTACCTTATTCATTGTTAAAGCTTTAATTGCGTTAATTGTTGTTAAACTTCGAAATTGTTAATCTTAGCACCATTTTTAAAATCTTAAGCAGATTTTAGTTCTAATAAGAGGTTTCAAACCTAAAAATTGTTAATTGCCGAGTGCAAACTTCAACATTCTAGAGGTCTGAGACTTCAAAGGTTAAAACCTAAATTGTACTTTTTATATTTGTTAAAATTATTATATCTCCACGCATTGATAAATAAATCAGATTATATTTTTTCGTTCTTGCCTTAGAATAACGATTAGGCAGGACCCTATTTTCCCTGACTCTTCCCATCGGTTTATGCTCCCTTTAAGAAAATCACATACCGGTACTAAAATAATAAATGTTTTGCTTCTTGTTGCATTTGATAGAAAACTTCTAGTATCATCTTTTTCAAAGCATCTTTTAGCTGCTATAGCTAATTCTAATGAGCCAGTAAGGCAGGTAAAGCTAGTTCCGCAAGCTTCCTGCTTGTTGAGATTTTCTCCATAACTTGTGGTTAGTTTTCAACATTTAAGTTTTTCTTCTAGACTAAACTTTTAGTCGGCACTTTGCTGGGTAAAAGCTTAGCTATTCTTAAATGCAACTATTTTTTCTTACATAAATTCTCCAAGAAAACAACAAAATTATCCCCAAAAGCATACCTGCTTCATCGCTACCCTTTCTGGGAATACTCGGCCATACTCGAGAAATCCTACAGTTCCAAGAACTAAACTCATCACGGCAAATTCAAATTATTTGCGCCTTTCAAAACATTCTTTTAAACTTAACTCCTTTGAAAGGATATACAGTAAATCTGTCATTCTTTGTCTTGCCAGACTACCACCCTTCCTCATAGTATCCAAATATAGGCTGGGAAGGGAAAGTACGATCGCCGCTTGCTTGCAGATAGCCCAAGCTCCAGCCGCATTTCCCGTTAGCTGTGTCCCAGCCCATACCCACTTTAGGTATCCCGCAGGCTCGCGCAGTGAAAATGGTGATTAAACGTTTACTTTAGTTTAAGTTTATGAGTTATATTGGACTCTCGTCCCATCTATCCATACTTTTTCTCCATTCCGAATCCCACTTCTTCCCTTTTTTCCATCATCTTCCCTTAGGGAGGGTTATTCCTTAGCTAATAACCTATCCAACAGTGATATCTGGTAGCGAAAGTTAGAACTACTTGAAATTGAACGGAACTTGTAGCTCTCCCAATGGGTGTCCGCTTGAAGCAGCTACAGCCTCTGGCGAGCCGAACATGTCCTCGGACACTCCCGGCACTACAAGCCATAAACAAACTAAACAAACAACTGTCGTGTATAATGCGATGTCTTGATGGAACCTCATTATCGAAACATCCTGTTTAATTGTCCTGACGACAACTATATTAATGCCTATGATATGAACTAGAAGGATGGGAGTTGCGTCACCTCCCAATATAAGTTAATCTGAAAAAGAAGCAAAGCATTCCATAAATCTTAATAATTCTCCAGTTGTATCAAAATTTAATTGCATGATTTACAAAATAATAATATCGTATGACCTCGGGTGCCAGGTGCAAGCTTTGTTATTTTCACCCAGAGAACAGCTTGCATGTCAAATTTCGTCGTTCCTTGGAACGCTATGAAAGTCAAGGAGGTTAGATATCTAAGCTCCTTGACACTAAAGCGCTTTCTAGTAGAGAATGGAGGAACTTTGTGTTGGCGGAAAATCCCGAGATTAATTTTGCCATTATGAACACGATCTACTGAATTCAAATGAGTTCATTAACATGCCAACAACGTATGACATACATGTCGTGATTTTATCTGCCTTTCAAATATCACTTACCGCGGCCAGGAGTGAACCTGAAAGCTTGGGGTGGTAGTCCGACACGTTAACCACTCACCCATCGTGGCAAGCTATGAGTTACATGATACTGTTTGAATCTTTCTGTTTTGAGATTATCAGCTCCTGATGCCCCAGGTTCCATTTCCGGCTCTGTCTATAATTAAATGTCTTGGTGTGGATTGATGTGATATGGTCTCCTGGCCCAAGGTTTAGACCGACCTTCTTCTTCCCTTCTGTATCTACATCAATGTGTTTTCCACTTCAATTCAGTTGATAGCTTCATATTTATTTAGTGAACTTCGTAACATCCGTATATATTTCATAGAATTTGTTTCGATTTGTTCTAACATTTAATCGGCAGTTTCCAGTAACTTAGGTTGTTTCTTTACCGTCAGTCCAAGTAACAGTTGATTAAGCACTGGTATTCTGTTCAAAATCCAGCGCTGCGGGTTTAATCCTGGCTCAGGCCAATGCATTTTAAAGTGTTTGAATGCGACAGCATCCTTGAAGAACCCCTCTGGGATAACTTCCAGTGCCCTGGCCTCTCTAATACTGTACTGGTTCAAAGAGCGCACGTCTGACTGGCTGGTGGTCCCACAATCTAATACCGTACCGGTTCAAAGAGCGCACGTCTGACTGGCCGGTTGCCCCACAATCTAATACCGTACCGGTTCAAAGAGCGCACGTCTGACTGGGCGGTGGCCCCACAATCTATTACTGTACCGGTTCAAAGAGCGCACGTCTGACTGGCTGGTGGCCCCACAATCTATTACCGTACCGGTTCAAAGAGCGCACGTCTGACTGGCCGGTGGCCCCACAATCTAATACTGTACCGGTTGAAAGAGCGCACGTCTGACTGGCCGGTGGCCCCACAATCTAATACTGTACCGGTTCAAAGAGCGCACGTCTGACTGGCCAGTGTCCCCACAATCTAATACTGTACCGGTTGAAAGAGCGCACGTCTGACTGGCCGGTTGCCCCACAATCTATTACTGTACCGGTTCAAAGAGCGCACGTCTGACTGGCTGGTGGCCCCACAATCTATTACTGTACCGGTTCAAAGAGCGCACGTCTGACTGGCTGGTGGCCCCACAATCTATTACTGTACCGGTTCAAAGAGCGCACGTCTGACTGGCCGGTGGCTCCACAATCTATTACTGTACCGGTTCAAAGAGCGCACGTCTGACTGGCCAGTGGCCCCACAATCTAATACAGTACCGGTTCAAAGAGCGCACGTCTGACTGGCTGGTGGCCCCACAATCTATTACTGTACCGGTTCAAAGAGCGCACGTCTGACTGGCCAGTGGCCCCACAATCTAATACTGTACCGGTTCAAAGAGCGCACGTCTGACTGGCTGGTGGCCCCACAATCTATTACTGTACCGGTTCAAAGAGCGCACGTCTGACTGGCTGGTGGCCCCACAATCTATTACTGTACCGGTTCAAAGAGCGCACGTCTGACTGGCCAGTGGCCCCACAATCTAATACTGTACCGGTTCAAAGAGCGCACGTCTGACTGGCCAGTGGCCCCACAATCTAATACTGTACCGGTTCAAAGAGCGCACGTCTGACTGGCCAGTGGCCCCACAATCTAATACCGTACCGGTTCAAAGAGCGCACGTCTGACTGGCTGGTGGCCCCACAATCTATTACCGTACCGGTTCAAAGAGCGCACGTCTGACTGGCTGGTGGCCCCACAATCTATTACTGTACCGGTTCAAAGAGCGCACGTCTGACTGGCTGGTGGCCCCACAATCCATTACTGTACCGGTTCAAAGAGCGCACGTCTGACTGGCTGGTGGCCCCACAATCTATTACCGTACCGGTTCAAAGAGCGCACGTCTGACTGGCCAGTGGCCCCACAATCTAATACAGTACCGGTTCAAAGAGCGCACGTCTGACTGGCCGGTGGCCCCACAATCTATTACTGTACCGGTTCAAAGAGCGCACGTCTGACTGGCTGGTGGCCCCACAATCTATTACTGTACCGGTTCAAAGAGCGCACGTCTGACTGGCTGGTGGCCCCACAATCTATTACTGTACCGGTTCAAAGAGCGCACGTCTGACTGGCCAGTGGCCCCACAATCTAATACAGTACCGGTTCAAAGAGCGCACGTCTGACTGGCTGGTGGCCCCACAATCTATTACTGTACCGGTTCAAAGAGCGCACGTCTGACTGGCCAGTGGCCCCACAATCTAATACTGTACCGGTTCAAAGAGCGCACGTCTGACTGGCCAGTGGCCCCACAATCTAATACAGTACCGGTTCAAAGAGCGCACGTCTGACTGGCTGGTGGCCCCACAATCTAATACTGTACCGGTTCAAAGAACGCACGTCTGACTGGCCAGTGGCCCCACAATCTAATACTGTACCGGTTCAAAGAACGCACGTCTGACTGGCCAGTGGCCCCACAATCTAATACAGTACCGGTTCAAAGAGCGCACGTCTGACTGGCCAGTGGCCCCACAATCTAATACTGTACCGGTTCAAAGAGCGCACGTCTGACTGGCCAGTGGCCCCACAATCTAATACCGTACCGGTTCAAAGAGCGCACGTCTGACTGGCTGGTGGCCCCACAATCTATTACTGTACCGGTTCAAAGAGCGCACGTCTGACTGGCCAGTGGTCCCACAATCTAATACCGTACCGGTTCAAAGAGCGCACGTCTGACTGGCCAGTGGCCCCACAATCTATTACCCTACCGGTTCAAAGAGCGCACGTCTGACTGGCCAGTGGCCCCACAATCTAATACCGTACCGGTTCAAAGAACGCACGTCTGACTGGCCGGTTGCCCCACAATCTAATACCGTACCGGTTCAAAGAGCGCACGTCTGACTGGCCGGTGGCTCCACAATCTAATACCGTACCGGTTCAAAGAGCGCACGTCTGACTGGCCAGTGGCCCCACAATCTATTACCGTACCGGTTCAAAGAGCGCACGTCTGACTGGCCGGTTGCCCCACAATCTAATACCGTACCGGTTCAAAGAACGCACGTCTGACTGGCCAGTGGCCCCACAATCTAATACCGTACCGGTTCAAAGAACGCACGTCTGACTGGCCGGTTGCCCCACAATCTAATACCGTACCGGTTCAAAGAACGCACGTCTGACTGGCCGGTGGCCCCACAATTCTCGCCCTGTACATGGGCATCATAATGATGATGATGATAATTGTCGTTTTAAGGGGCCTAACATCTTGGTTATCGGCACCGCATGGAAATGAGTTGGAGAAGGGCTTTCCTTGGAGTGATCATAACTGCTGACTCATCCACGAGTTGTCCCCAATAACCTCTTCAACTAAGTCTTGTAAATGGTCATCACAAGGTGCGGTGGTGCAATCGGCTAAACGTACTCGCCCGAAGTAGAGGATATGCGGGTTCGAATTCTTACTATCGTTTAATTTTCATGTCGTACTCAATTATTGTT
The DNA here is from genome assembly GCA_946902985.2 of Meconema thalassinum. Classification (NCBI taxonomy): domain Eukaryota; kingdom Metazoa; phylum Arthropoda; class Insecta; order Orthoptera; family Tettigoniidae; genus Meconema; species Meconema thalassinum. Next base: position 213,232,217 of record OX336398.1, read on the forward strand.
ATACATATTTCTTGTCTCTGAAATGTAACAGCAGGATTATAACTTTTAGAGACGAAAGACGTTGTGGGACTGTGATTTATTGCAGAAGAGGTTTTTGTCCGTACCTTCACAACCAAGTTACAAGAATTGTATTGGTGCTGATAACCTGAATACTCAACGTGAAAATATTATGGATTTTCAGTGAATCAATCACTTTTATGAGTGATTACAAACGATATAATATTCTATTCTTGTTCTGTTTTAGGAGTGCAGCAGATCTTCCAACCGAGTCAAAATAACATGACCAATGGGCACTCAGTGTTATTGAAGTGATACCGAAAAAGATGAAATAAAAATGTGTCAATTTAATTACTATCATTTTAACCCTTTTCCACACGTAGGCTGTATTCTTGGCAATTGTTATTAGTATTGTTGTTGTTGTTGCTTTCTGCACTCGGGTATATAATTGTGTACAGTATATCGGGTAGCTGAGGCCATGAGTGGAACTGGAACAATTCTAGTCGTTTAATTTATAATCGGCCACGGTGGCCGAGAGAGCTAATGCGCTATCTCGTGTCTCGCTGGAATCGGGAGAGCGTGGGTTACAATCCCAACTTGGCCGTCATGAAAATAGTTTTCGTGGTTTCCCATTTTCACTACCAGGCAAATTCCGGGATAATTCGTTTCAACAGGTCCACGGTTCAACCCTTGTTGAATTAGACCCAGGCTAGCGGTCGCCTGTCACCATCCCCAGTTGTATCTGCTCCTGGACACCATCCCTGCAATGATCCCTCGCAAAGTCCGTAGGTGAAGTCGAGCTGAGAGGATAATAATAATGCACAATGTGTGATCACCTGCTGATCTCAATATCGCGGGTTTGATTCCCGGTTAAGCATGTCATGTTTTTAAAGTTTTTGATGGTTGAAAAAATTAATTGAACTTCTAGTAGTATTAAATCGGGTTATTATTAACTACTTAGATTCAAAACTACCCGACAACTGGATTAATTTGGCTCCAATGCTCAGCGACTTCTCATTATAAAGATTTTTCGTCAGGTGATAGATAGGCTCTGTCTAATTTCCAGATTCTAAGATTAATTGCTTCCTGTTCTAGGCCATTTTGTTGGATTACCTCACCCAGGTACTTAAATTTCTTTACACGTTTAATCTTCCCTTGGTTTGTTTTCATCCATTCTGGTCCATCACCGATGTTTGTCATGTACTTTGTCTTCTCAAAGGAAAATCTGTAAACCTACTTTCTCAGCCATCTCTGACAACCGATTAATCATTACAATGGCTGATTTAATATTGTTGGCAAAAATAGCTAGGTCATCTGCAAAAGCCAAACAATCAACGTGCATCCCTTTCAGTTCGGGCCCTAGCCTGAATCGTTCTTCATTCCCTTCTTCTCGACTCAGTGTCTTCCTCCATTCACGAATGACCTTTTCTAATACACAGTTGAAAAGGATTGGAGATAATCCATCACCTACTTATTAACTAGTTAGATACAGAAATACCCGACAACTGGACCCTTTTCATTTAAAGGTACACATATTCTAATACGAAGTGGTATTAAGATAATGCCATACCAAGGCTGTCACTTGGCGAATACGGAGTGTGGAAGGTATGGAGATACCGTTGCCGTACGGAGTACCTCCTCCATCGATAGCAACCACTGGGGAGACTCCAGGACGAACCTGCAAGAGAGAATACTGGACTGTATTCACATTTCTTATCAAACACAGAACAACAAATCTAACCTACCTAAGGCTATTATAAAGAGTGGGTGAATTCACCCACTATTTTGGTGGTTAAGTTGACTCAAAGCAGTAGATGAAACTTTAGTTCCTCCTTACACTTCGGCATCACATCTGTCACTAGTCATCGCTAATGAGAATAAGTGGTAGCTGATGCAATTCAGTGGTGCCAACACCAATTTTCAAAAAATCCCCAAATTAGTAGTTAACAGTCAGCAGATTCCTATGTTATCAATAGAGAATGAAATACTTTTTGTCGCTAACTGGAGTTAAAAAGTTGTTATCTAAACAATACTCCATTTAGAATATTTTGTCGCCAATTTTTCGGAAAATTCACTAGATACTGGGACAAAGTTGCTGCATTGGCAACACTGATCCCAACGCGTCTGTTCCGATTTGTTTATGCGTATGTTTAATGGAATCTGGGATGTTCATAACATTAACTAGCTATGGTTATTTGTCGTTGACGGGTTCATGGAGTCAAGTGGTCATTGTTAATTTATTTTAGGGGCTTGGGACATGTTGGTCATCAGCCTCGTGTAGTTGGGTGTGTGCCAGTTAACATGTAGTTACGTAATTGCTGTAGTAGTGTGTGTAACTGGATTAGGGGCAGGGATGAGGTAGGCGCCCCGGGACTTGAAGTAAGATACTATCCCAGCATTTGCCTGTAGTAGTGTGTGTAACTGTATTAGGGACAAGGATGAGGAAGGCGCCTCGGGACTTGAAGTAAGATACTATCCCAGCATTTGCCTGGAGGGAGTGTGGAAAAACGCGGGGGAAAAACGCTCAGGATAGACGTTGTCAGTGCCGGGATTCAAACCTACGATCTCTAGACATGCTGCAGCTGCCCCTCGCGGTTCATACACACGTCCTTCTTACCTCGTGATATTCTCAGAAAAGGGGACTGAGCTTCTATGCCCAAGGTCGCGGGTTCAAACCCGGCCGAAGTCGTCGGATTTCATAAGAGCGTTAGAAATCCCTCAGTATGCCTTCCTTCGGAGGTGAAGTAAAGTCGGCGAGCCCATTTCAAAGATTTATGGCTTGTAAAAACCCTTCCACTAACATCAATTGTGTGAAGCAAAATTTGTAGGTTATATTTGACTAATGCTCTATTAGCTCCAACTTTCACCGCCAGGTGCTGTTTGATATGGCATCTAGAAGCCAAGTTTGCAGCTAGGTGTCGTAGACAGTAGCATTTGGTAGCAAAAGTACGAACTACTTGAAAATTGATCCTCTGCAGTCCTTACCTGGAGTACATACAACACACACTGATTCAGCCATCACAAATAACACCGTTATCAGACAGATTCTGGCCGGTCCCGTGGTGTTGGGGTAGTGCGCCTGCCTCTCATCATGAGGCCCCGGGTTCGATTCCCGGCTCCGTCAGGGATTTTAGAAACTGACGTGAGGGCTGGAACTGGGTGCACTCAGCCTCGTGAGGACAATTGAGTGGCTGTCTGACAATGAGGCAGCGCCACGATCACGAAAACCAAGATTAACGGCCAAGGGGACCCGATGCGCTGATCACGTGTCATGGAGGCAAGAACCATGTGGTAGCTGGGCTTGAATCTCACCATAGGCTATCCCGTGAGTTCTGTTTCCCCATGAGCGTCAATAGGCTATCTTGTCGAACTGGACCTAGCATGGCGGTTTAAGTGCAATTGAGTCGCTTGAGTCTCGTCTGTTTCTGATTGTGTTCCAATGTAGATCCTCTCGTAGCTGCTCGACGTTTATGCAGGAGGAAGAAAATAAAAACTATTACAACCACTACCAAGTCCACCTCGTATCATACGGCTAGCACTCTTGGCTGACACCGTGCAGGTCCGGGTTCGGTTCCCGGCTCTGCCAAGAAATTTAATTCAGTTCTGAGGGCTGGAACGGAGGCACACTCAGCCTAGGGAGGGAAACTGAGAAGAGGCGGGTTCGATCCCCACCTCAGCCATCATGGAAGTGTTTCCCACTTTTACTACAGGTGAATACCAGGTTGATTTCTAAATTAAGGCCACGGCTGCTACCTTCCCACTTCTACTACAGGTGAATACCAGGTTGATTTCTAAATTAAGGCCACGGCTGCTACCTTCCCAATCCTCATCTTAGTTAGAAATACACACACTAATCGTCAACGTCGTCGGCCGATACTCGTATCCGAGTTTATGTTTCTCGCCTGCAGTTCCACAATCCTTAGTCCAGACCAGGGGTCTCCAAACTACGGCCCAAGGACCACATCCGGCCCGCGGACATATTTTGTCCGGCCCGCGGAGAGCTAGCATACTTGGAAACTCCTTTTAGAGAACATATTTTTAATAGCAAATTAAATTTAGTTTACTGAAGTTTTCTAATTTTATGTTGAATAATTATTAATATGACATCTACATTGATATGGTCATGGGCTAACTACTCATAACATTGTTGTAGGCTTATTGTTATTGTTTTTGTGATAAGTTGGATAAAGAAACACAGAATTGTAATGAGTAAAGACATGTATAACATGCAGACATATCAAATACTAATGAGATTTATGTAATTGAGATTTTCCACTGACAATAGTTTGTAGTTGTGGACTAATTTTACTTGTACCAATTATTAAAAGAGATTTAACTTGCTCATCAGTTAATTTAGATCTGTAAACATTTTTTGTGTACTTCTTTTTGGAGAAGGTCTTCTCACACAAATAAGTAGTACCAAAAACAGAAAACAGCCCACGAGCAAATTTATGCAAATTATCAAATTGTGTCAGTGGAAGACTCTTATAAAATTCCAACAAAGATGAGTTTTGATATTTGTTCTTAATTATATCACTGCACAGTAGTTCAATCATTTCTATTTGAAGTTCCGGGGCTAGGGTTTCAATGTCAGTATCAAAAGGATCCTGAAAAATCTTAATTAATTCGCAAAGGCATCGAAGTCCGAGAAACGAGTATCAAAATTTATTTTCAAAGCACTCAAAGTTTCGATTGCAAAATCGATAGGAAACTCAGTCTCAGTGGTGTGGCTGAATATTTCACATGTTTTAAAATGTGAAAAACATTTACTTCGTAGTTGTGATTGAACCAGTATCAATTTCTTCCGGAATGATTTGATATTAGTGTATAAATCAGGAAGATGCTGGTTTTCTCCTTGCAATCTCAAATTCAGTTCGTTCACATGTTTTGTCAAATCAACATAGAATGCTAACTTCCACAGCCATGCGTTGTTTTGTAATTCAGTAAGAGGGCGATGCTTTTCATTCAAAAAAATTTCGATCACTGCTCGAAGTTCAAAAAAGCGCTGAAGGACTTTCCCACAACTAAGCCAACGTACGGCAGTATGATAAGGTAAGTCATTTTCTCCAATCTCTTCAATAAATTGTCGGAATTGTCGGAGATTCAGCCCAACAGATCTCATAAAATTAACAGTTGATATGACTGGTTTCAGAACTTCAGACATATCCAAACGTTTTCCGCACTAAGACTGTTGATGAATGATACAATGTAAGACTAATGGTTTTGAACCACCGTCATTTTCTACAGCCTTTGACACAAGAGCGACCACTCCTTTATCTTTCCCACTCATGTTTTTGCCTCCATCAGTTGTAATACATTTCAAGTTTTTCCATCGAAGGTTCTTTTGATTAATGGCCATTTCAACTCCTTTAAAAATATCTGTACCAGTAGTTGTGCCATGAATACTATACATATCAAGAAGTTCTTCATGCACTTCATAGCTTTTATCTACTCCTCGAATATAAATCAACACCTGAGCAGTATCTGACACATCCGTTGACTCATCCAAGGCCAAAGAAAACCACTCAACATCTCCATTTTTGTCGAACAGTTGAGATGATATATTTTCAGCGATGTTTTCTACCCTTCGAGCCACAGTGTTTGCTGACATACTGACAGTTTTTAATAAATTTACCTTTTCAGGGCACATTTCTTCGGCTGCTGCAATTATGCATTCTTTGATCATTTCTCCATCGGTGAATGGTTTTCCACGTTTTGCAATTTCAAGAGCCACACGAAAGCTGGCACGAGTTGCATCCTCTTGTTCGGTTTTGAGTTTTGTAAATGAAGATTGCTGCGATTTCAATCCGCGCTTCATAGCTTCGAATTTTTCTGTCCGCAAACTTCCTGTATATTTTGAGTAATTTTGAAAATGATTTGTTTCATAATGACGTTTAATGTTATATTCCTTGAGAACGGCTATGCTTTCATTGCAAATCAAACATAGCGCCTTGTCACTGGACTCAATTACGAAATACTGAATGTTCCACTCATCTTTGAATTTTCTGCATTCACTATCAATTTTTCGCTTCTTTTCCACACTACTAAATCACACGCAAAAGCAACAATTTAAATCAAAATACTGTTACAAAGATGTCTTAAACTTAAACACGCACAAACACGTTTTAAGGAGGTACGCACTATTTTATTTCACAACGGTGTCATAGGAACTGACTTGTGGTTGCGCAACTAGCCTTCTTATATATTCCAATTACTGCCATCTAGAAGTGAGTGGAAGACACCAGAACTCTCTCGAACCAACGAGATTACTCTGTACGTGCTATTAGCGCCATCTGTTAGCGATAGAAGGTACTACCTATTTCCGCTTGTGTCCACCAGATGTCGTGTCACGTTACTCCTCATGGCTCGTACTCTACGACTAATCTAGAAATTACAGATAATGACAGGAAAATTAATAATATGCAGTGTTGCCGTTTTGCGGACTTGAGTCCGATTTTCAGCCTTTTTTCAACGTTGCGTACTTTTCGGACTTTTTTTTCATCAGTGGACTATTTCACTTTTTACCACCGGCAACAATGATAATATGGTTTTGGCCCTCGGAACTTACTGGAGTAATCAGTATGGCCCTAAGGCTGGAAAGTTTGGAGACCCCTGGTCCAGACGATGAAGATGGCGCTGATGGCTTATCAGACCAATTCTTGCATAAAACATGCGGCCACATATCTTGCATCCGATGGAGGGTGGAGAACGTGGTAGTGTTTGATATATCATCTTCCTCTGGCGAATTTCCTCTTCCTGTCTTCGACATTCCTGCTCAAACTGTGCAACTGCAGCTGAGATGGTGGCACGCCTGTGAGGGCGATCCAGTTCAAGAGTAGCACACTAATACAGGTGCCACAATAGCACAGGTTATCAATTCTTCACGCATGCAAGTACACGTGGCTGCATGACCACCTTGTCGCAAAGCCTCTCAATAAATCAACAACTAACTACAGTACCAAAACAAGAAACAGTAGGAATGCGGGAAATGCTAGGATCGGTAACACGCAGTGCTAGGCTATGGGGCAGAGCTATCTGAGGACTTGGCAGACGTGGGTTCGACCCCTACCGTCAGATGTCCTTCAGATGGTTTCCCGTGGTTTGCCAGTTTCAACTGTGGGCAAAAACCAAGAAGGTGCCTTATAATAGGCCACGGCCACTACCTTCCATTTCCTTGCCCAGTTTCATTCATATATTTTCATATATCCTACTTATGTTAATTGTCACTATCAACATGCAAAATTTCAGTTTGATTGCTGTAATAGATTCGTAGATATTGAGAACCATCTAAATATTTCGGATGGTCGCCATGTTGGATTGTTATATAAGTAGGTCCTATAGGAATGTACTGTTACATGATGATTATTGTGTACGTGTAGTATTCAAACCACAATCGCATGATTAGGACACAAGAAGTAAAAACGAATTTTAAAATTTCGCACAACTGCCATCCTGTGATTATGGAAACAATTGAAAAAAAAGATGTCAGTGGATTAACATTTGAATCATTCATTCATTTCCGTGTCCGGTCAACATTTTCAAAAAATTGCAGCTGCGATGGCCTTGTTACTTCCTCTAAAAACATCTTCCACTGTGCATGGGTTCTCCAGGAGGGGGCAGGTAAGTAGGTGGCTTGGGTCTTGTTCAGCTCCGCATTCACAAGAGGTGTCTGCATCTGCTGGAAGGATCCCCCATTTTTGCAGGTTGGTCTTGCATCGACGAACATCCACTCTTAAGCGGTTGAGGGTCCTCCACACAGGATAAGGTAAGTTGTATAAGGATTTACTGTACCAAGTGTCACTGCACTTGGATGGTTAAATTGCGAGAAACAACCATGTGAATACTTATACTTCGCGTCGCCGCCATGTTGGATTTGTGATCACCAGGTCATTGAAAGTCCTATAGGTGAACTTACGTTCATAGCCCCTATGAACATTAGAACATTAATTGCCTCTATCAACATACAAAATTTCAGTTCGATTGCTGTAATAGATTCGTAGATATTGAGATCCATCTAAATATATCGAATGGTCGCCATGTTGGATTGTTATATGTATAAGCCATAGAGTCATGTACCATTAAATGAAAATTATTGCGTAGGTTCATTATTCAAACTTTCACTTCGATCGCATGATTACGACACAAGAAATAAAAACTTAATTTTAAAATTTGCACAGCCGCCATCTTGAGGTTATGTAAACAATTGAAATAAATTAGACACCTGTGCATTACAATGTGTATAAACATTTCCTGTACCATGTTTCATTGCGTTTGGATCATTAAACCGTGAGAAAGGTCTATTTAAAATTTTAAAATTCGCTTGGCCGCCATATTCGTCTTGTAGTTAACCAGTTTTTGAAAGTCTTATAGATGAACTTCCAGTAGTGCCCTTTATCTCAGTACAAAATTTCAGGCTGATACCGCAAATAGTTTCAGCGATATAGAATGCCAGTGAAATATTTCGCATAGCCGCCATCTTGAGGTTATGTAAACAATTGAACTAAGTTAGATGTCGGTGCATTACAATGTGTATAGAAATATACTTTACCAAGTTTTATTGCGTTTGGTTGGTTGAATCGCGAGAAACGTCTATTTAAAAGTCGCAAATTCGCTTGGCCGCCATGTTGGTTTTGTAGTTACCACGTTTTCAAAAGTCACATAGGTGAACTTCTAGTAATTCCCTTTATCACCGTAAAATATTTCAGGGTGATATCGGTAATAGTTTCGGAGATATTGAATACTGGTGAAATATTTCACACAGCCGCCATGTTGGTTTGGTGAGACGTAACAAAATTTGAAGGACACGGTTTGGGTCGTCCGGAATAGTGCTATGAATTTACCGGAAATTTATTGAAATCGCTCTAGCCGTTTAGAATTAATTAGGGGCAGGGTGCGGGGGGGGGGAGACACACAACATCACACACACAAACACAGACAAAAGGTGATCACATAAGCCTATTTTTTCAAATTGAAAAGAGGTTAAAAAGTGGTCTGATTCTCTCAAAAATTGAAGGTATCAGGAAAGATGAGCCAAAGGCTAATCAAGGCACCCTAGGCCTTGAGTATCCTAGTACCGTTTACGTCGGAAGAGAACAACAGATGTCCACGGGAGGTCGATAGGAAAGATGAGAGAGAGAGGGATTCATATACAAATACAGGGAATCAATTAGGGTCCTCTGGTCGCCAACCCACGTCCCACCAGTTGTAAGCTTCTGGGGTGTTTAATAAAGTTTGTGTTGGCAATTACCAATAAACCGATTGTTGTTGATGATTGATTTAGGGGCTTGCGACATCGTCGTCATGGAACCCCGTGTGTGTATGTAATTTGTCTGATAACCTGTGACGTCTGTATTATTGTGTGCATTTGTTATTCAAATGAGTTTAGGAGGCGGTGGCCATGGCCGTAAGTTAGGAACCATCCCGACATTTGCATGGAGTAGGAGTGGAAACCTATGGAAAACCACTTCCAAGATGGCTGGGATGGGAATCGAACCCGGACCTGCAAGACGACTGCCAAGAATGATAGCCCCTACACCACGAGTTGATGTAATAAAACGGAATACAGCAAAGAGCCAAAATGGTGGGTGGACATAAGCCCTACTTAGAGCACTAAAGCTGCCTGTATCGTTGACCAGACACTCGCCCAATGAAGACACGGATCAGAGCTGAAGGGAATGTGATGGCGGACAAATACATTAGTCCTATCGCACGTGGAACCAGGTAGCGTTCGTTTCTTATTCCCCACTATCTCCATGACTGAAACACAAAAAGCTTCATTGGGACACATCAAATACTGGATACACAGGGTGTCCCTCGTAGCAGTCGGTATTCTCCGGTGTTCATGCAGACATTTTTAATTGTATCTTATAGATGTGAACGTCGATCTGCCCAAACAAAGGCTGCTCACTAAGAATGTCACGTGAAGTCCAGTACTAATATAAAAAGTCGATATGGTTCTTATTGCGAACAAAATATTTTTTAAAGTGTGCCTTTATGTGCTCAACCGATCGAGTAACCTCAAATTAATCTAGTGTAATATTCAGTTGATGGATATTTACTGGCAGTTTCAGTACGGTAAGAGAAACAGGGGGAGTAATTATTATACGCAACCCTATATGAGTACTGACACGAGTACAAGAAAATCATAGTTTACCCGGAACTACCTATTCAAGATGATACACTTGATCTCCTTAACCGAATGAAATCAAGACATTCACCAATCGATTATGTTCAGAGTCTCATGGAGAATAATTTCGAACAGAATACCCTACGGAAGATTGGACCTCCAGTGTCAGCTCTCAAGTCCTCATCATCATCATCTTTATTTCCCCTTTTCCAGTTGACACTGGGTGGGGGCAAATACGGTTCCTCTTCACTTTGTTCTGTCGTTCAACCATTCCTCTTCCGACACGGTGTTCCAATCCAGGTTCCGTTTTCTAATACTATTCTCCACCGAGTCCATCCAACGCATTCTTGGTCTTCCTCGTCCTCTCTTCCTGTCATCCGTCGTTCCAGTGCTTGTCTTGGTAGCCTTACTTCATTCATCCGTTTGACATGTCCAAACCATCTCAATCTGTTTTGCTCCAGTTTGTCATTTAGTTTCCGTACTTCCAGGTCTTTCCGTATATCTTCATTTCTCACTCTGTCCCTCCTCGTTTTCTGGACCATACTTCTCAAGAAACTCATTTCAGCTGCTTGTACTCTGCTCGCATCCCTCTTAGTCATTGTCCACGTTTCTGCTGTATATGCCATTATAGGAACATAATATGCTTTGTACAAAACTGCTTTAGCCTTAATTGGTATACCCTTGTTCCATACTAGTCCCCGTACCTGTTCGTTGAAAGCACTCCCGAGTTGTATTCTTCTGCTAATTTCCAAATCTAGTCTTCAGTCAGTTCACTTCCCAAATATTTCAAGTGTTTCACTACTTCCAATTCCTTATCTCCTACTTTGATTACTCCTTTTCATTCTTTCTTATCTCTACTTATCACCACTGTTTTACTCCTTTCCACATTTATCTTCAATCCCCATTGCTCAATCTCTTCATTTATTACGTCTAACTGCTCTTGTACCTCCATCTCAAGTCCTATCCGTTATTAATAACAAGAACCCCGTACCTGGTTTTGATTTACCCTGGAAAACATGGATTGCTCTGAATAGAATTCGGATCGATATAGGCCTAATGGTATCTGTACTGTATCCTTCTCCCCCCAGTGTAGCTGTGATGTTCCCTCACAAACTATCGAGTCCATTGTGTCTGGATGTAAGCAAATGGGAACATGTCTCATTGACAAACCCTGCCGATGGGTCAACTCAATAGACCTGAAATTCCAATGTCATATGCGATTATAGATTTTGTGTTTATATTGACCCTATTGGTGAGTTATGCCCAGTAAGGAGTGCTTCAGAGATGCTTTCTTGGTTTTCCAATATCTCCTCAGTTCAGCCTCTCCTGTGTGAGGGGTGGTCGCGTGGGTACCAAGAGTTAACACTATCACAATTTGGAACGGTCAAGAATATCACAGTCTAAAGTGCCAGCGTCATTCAAGTCTTGTTTCACTTCATTAAGCCACAAGCTGCCAGTCTTGTAGCCATTAATCAAGTTGAAGATCTTATTGGGGATTCTATCGTTCCCCATCCGGAAGAGGTGCCTGTAGAATTTCAACTCTGTATCCTAATGTCGCACGATAAATACATAAATAAATAAATAAATTTATTTATTTATGACGCGAGACTTGAAGCAGCACAAGTTGGTGCAAGCGCCGAGTTTCCATAACCTCTCCGACCAATCACAATATTCCTCTAGAATGCTGTCTACAGTGTTATGCCTAAGGCCCAGGCTGAGGAAAGCAGTTTTAGCCGTACGATTGGTCAGAGGGGACATGAGAACTCACATACCAGGTGAGCAGACTCTGTTTCGGACTTCCGGCTGACACGACGTACACATTAATAAACAAGATGTTCAATAAAGAACATATAGCCTACTTTCTCCTAAATGCATGGGTATTGTTATAACTCTTTGTACTTTTCAGCGAGTACAATTAAATGTTCGTTGTAGTAGCTTGTTGAAATACAACGTGCTATACATGAATATGAGGTGCCCTTTGCTAGTGCTAATTTTGTAAAAAAAACATTCAATTCGGTTTCACCTTGTTTGAATTTATATGGGAAATCGATTTGCACACATACATGGCCGCTATCTGCAAACTATTGGGCTGTGACCTTGTAGTTCAGTCAAAAGATGCTTCCCACAAAAAGGTATTTTGTTGCAAAATTTGGTAGAGATCAAGTGATTAGGTTGGTCCTAATTTGATTTAAGCTTTTAACATTTGGGTGGCCACCATTCCGTTTCCGTCAAGATGGCGGCGATATAAAACATGACACTGAGGTGCGCTTTGTTAGTTCTATCTCTGTACCCAATTTCGTTGAATTCGGTGTTACCGTGTTTGAATGGATAGCGGGAATCGATTTGCACACATACACGGTCACCATATGCAAACCATTGGACTAATGAGCTTGTAGCTTGGTCAAAGAACGCTTCTTACATAAAGGTATGTTGTTGCAAAATTTGGTACAGATCATATGATTAGATTGGTCGTAATTTGTTTTAAGTTTTTTATATTTGGGTGGCCGCCATTACGTTTTCGTCAAGATGGCGGCGATATAAAACATGACACTGAGGTGCCCTTTGCTTGTGCTACCTCTACTAAATTTCGTTCTATTCGGTTTCACCGTGTTTGAAAAGATAGGGGAATGGATTTGCACACATTAATGGCCACCATCCGCAAATTATTGTGCTGATGACCTTGTAGTTTGGTCAAAGGATTCTTTATGCATAAAGGTATAACGTTGTAAAATTTGGTAGAGATCAGATTATTAGTTTGGTCGGAATTTGATTCAAGCTTTTTACATTTGGGTGGCCGCCATTACGTTTTTGTCAAGGTGGCCATATAAAACATGACACTGGAGTGCCCCTTTCTAGTGCTATCTCTGTAACAAATTTCGTTCAGTTCGGTTTAACCGTGTTTGAATTGATAGGAGGAATCGATTTTCACACATACATGGCCGCCATCTGCAAACTATTGGGCCGATGACCTAGTTGTTTAGTCAAAACACGCTTGTCATATGAGTATATGTTGTTGAAAAATTTGGTAGAGATCGGATGATTAAGTTAGTCGTAATTTGATTTAAGATTTTCACATTTGGGTGGCCGCCATTACGTTTCCGTCAACATGGCGGCAATATAAAACATCACACTGAGTTGCACTTTGCTAGTGCTACATCTGTACCAAATTTCATTCAATTCGGCTTCACCGTGTTCGAATTGGTAGGGAGGGGGGGCAGACATTCAGAGTACACACACTCACACACACACACACACACACAAACACACACAGACAGACACACCATTTTTGGCCCTGTGTAGGTCTCATAAGTCTACTTTAATTTTTTTGAAAAATAGAAAGTAGGCTAAAAATTACGATTAAAGATTTCTCCATGATCTCCGGGGGAAATATGCGTAGGATGGCTCTTAGGATCTTAGGTCTACTCTGTATACGATGACTGTAAATGCATAGGATGGCTCTTAGGATCTTAGGTCTACTCTGTATACGATGACTGTAAATGCGTAGGATGGCTCTTAGGATTTTAGGTCTACTCAGTATACTATGACTGTAAATGCGTAGGATGGCCCTTAGGATCTTAGGTCTACTCTGTATACGATGACTGTAAATGCGTAGGATGGCTCTTAGGATCTTAGGTCTACTCTGTAAACGATGACTGTAAATGCGTAGGATGGCTCTTAGGATCTTAGGTCTACTCTGTATACGATGACTGTAAATGCGTAGGATGGCTCTTTGGATCTTAGGTCTACTCTGTATACGATGACTGTAAATGCGTAGGATGGCTCTTAGGATCTTAGGTCTACTCTGTATACGATGACTGTAAATGCGTAGGATAGCTCATAGGATCTTAGGTCTACTCTGTATACGATGACTGTAAATGCGTAGGATAGCTCTTAGGATCTTAGGTCTACTCTGTAAACGATGACTGTAAATGCGTAGGATGGCTCTTAGGATCTTAGGTCTACTATGTATACGATGACTGTAAATGCGTAGGATGGCTCTTAGGATCTTAGGTCTACTATGTATACGATGACTGTAAATGCGTAGGATAGCTCTTACGATCTTAGGTCTACTCTGTATACGATGACCGTAAATGTGTAGGATGGCTCTTAGGATCTTAGGTCTACTCTGTATACGATGACTGTAAATGCGTAGGATGGCTCTTAGGATCTTAGGTCTACTCTGTAAACGATGACTGTAAATGCGTAGGATGGCTCTTAGGATCTTAGGTCTACTCTGTATATGATGACTCTAAATGCGTAAGATGGCTCTTAGGATCTTAGGTCTACTCTGTATACGATGACTGTAAATGCGTAGGATGGCTCTTAGGATCTTAGGTCTACTCTGTATACGATGACTGTAAATGCGTAGGATGGCTCTTAGGATCTTAGGTCTACTCTGTATGTGATGACTCTAAATTCGTAAGATGGCTCTTAGGGTCTTAGGTCTACTCTGTATACTGTAAATTCGTAGGATAGCTCTTACGATCTTAGGTCTACTCTGTATACGATGACTGTAAATGTGTAGGATGGCTCTTAGGATCTTAGGTCTACTCTGTATACGATGACTGTAAATGCGTAGGATGGCTCTTAGGATTTTAGGTCTACTCTGTATGTGATGACTCTAAATTCGTAAGATGGCTCTTAGGATCTTAGGTCTACTCTGTATACGATGACTGTAAATGCGTAGTATGGCTCTTAGGATCTTAGGTCTACTCTGTATACGATGACTGTAAATGCGTAGAATGGCTCCTAGGGTCATAGATCTACTCTGTAAACGATGACTGTCAATGCGTAGGATGGCTCTTGGGATCATAGGTCTTCTCTGTATACGATGACTGTAAATGCGTAGGATGGCTCTTAGGATCTTAGGTCTACTCTGTAAACGATGACTGTAAATGCGTAGGATGGCTCTTAGGATCTTAGGTCTACTATTTATACGATAACTGTAAATAAATTAGTGCAGCGAAAACAAATATACTAAATCATTTATTGTAGAATCATCACACCTCTACAGAATGACAATATAATGTGGTTGCTGCACAATGCTGCTCCTATGGGAGACTCCATTGTCCATCCACCTGGTGCTTTTTCTTCTTCTTTCGTTTCTCCCTCTTTGGGGTATGTTGAATCAATCATTTCCCTGTACGCTGTTCTTTCCGTTGAACCCAGTACTTCTTCAATATTTCCGATCTTCTTTTCCTCTCTTCTTCCGAGATAATGGGTTTGGATTTTAGTGTAGCTCTGACTTGGAACCTTATATTTTCGTCTTTAGTAATTAATTTGGCTGTTCGATCGAGTAATGACGTTTCTGTCATTTTCAATTCTACTAGGTCTTTTTCAATTTTTTTAAAACCAGTTGGGTTTTGTTTTACGATTACGTAAAAGTCAAAGATTTGTTTCGTTAATCTATTAGAATCCATTCTCAGAAGATGACCGTAAAAATTTATCCTCCTTTTTCGCATGGTATCTGAGAGTTTTTCAATTTTCTGGTAGAGATATACATTCCTAATGTATATAATCTTGTTATCCTGAAATTTTGGTCGTATAATTTTTCTTAAAATTTTCCTTTCCTTCAGCTCGAGTTTTTCCATTTGGCCCTTAAAATTTATAGTTAGTGTTTCTGCTGCGTACAGTACTTCTGGCTTAATCACTGTCTTGTATTGTTTAATTTTGGACCCCCATGAAAGAGATTTTTTAATTGTATGTATCTTTTGTTAATTGGAAGGCCAATTCAAGCTTATTTTTCCTGGATTCCATTGCTTTACGTTCCCCAACATTCCAACTAATCCATTGTCCGAGATATTTGAATTCTTGTACTATTAATTGTTTGTTCTATAACTTTGAAGTATTTACGAGGGTGTTTGTTGCTCGTCATGATCTTGTTTTTTTCGAAAGAGATGTGAAGACCTATTTTAGCTGCTTGTTTCTCTAGTTCAAGGATTTGCTCCCTTGCTTCCTCCAATGTTTCAGCCAACAAGTCCATATCATCTGCAAAAGCTAAATAAACTGCTCAAAAAAATTAAAGCACCACTTTTTTCAAAAGGCCACCAAATTTTGAAAAGTTGACCGCACAAGCTCGAAATCGCAGTATGAAGTTTGTCCTGACGCCTATCAAGCGTATGATTCAGCAAAACTCCCCAACTTGAGTAGTTTCGGGGTAGCGCCCCCAAAACCAGCCCATTTTCGAAAACCACAAATTGAAGTTTGCGAGAAGCGCTGTAGGACTCGTCGCAGGTTGCCAAAGCAGTCGAAAATGAATGAGCTCTTAAAGGTTCCACAAACACATTGAAATCGTTACATTTGACCTTTGGGCATTTTCAACCCCCTTCATCATCCCCTAAACATGGACTACCATTGTGGGCGTCTGAGAAGGTATCGGGTGTGTTTAACCACCTGCAAACCTGCACACCGTCCTCAGTTGCTGATTGCAGTAAGTTCTTAAGGCCTCCGGCAATGTTCATCCCCCCCCCCCCTAAAACCCTCAACTGGCAGGGGACCAAACCACCTCGTCTCCATTCACCCCTAAGGAAGGTTTTAATCGAGATGTTTATCAGTGCTGCTAATGGGGGTTCTTCCCCTAACGTTTCAAAAAAGGAGCTGTGTCACCACCCCTTCCCCTGCTACCCCCTTTTGTATGATTTTTCAAATCTGGCCATTTTTAAGGGCTGAAACGAGTTCTTAATCGCTGAAAGGGCTGTATATGTCCTTAGAAGTAGTGGTGAAACGTAATCAACCCCTTTCGATCGTTGATTGACATTCCAACCCCCAAACATGACATTTTTGCACCCCCAACCCTCCCTGTCTGGACGCGTAATGCGTCATGGCAGAGTTTTCAGAGTTGGATGAAAATGGAGCCTATGGCCTGCAATCGAGCCCAAAACAGCAAGTTGGAGGGGGGATTTATCGGTAAGGTGGCAAACGAGACCAAACATTTTTCAAAAAAGTTAACAGCCTCTAGTAAGTACGCCCATGCACAGGCAACCCGCACGCATGGGCGTGATGTGGGTTGCCTATGATCGGCAATGGGTTACTTCAATCGATAGCTGGCGGAGCAACAAAATGCCTATTCATGGGCGTACTTACTAGAGGCTGTTAACTTGCTTGAAAACTTTTTGGTCTCGTTTGCCCCCTTACCGATACATTCCCATCCAACTTGCTGTTTTGGGCTCGATTGCAGGCCATAAGCTTCATTTTCATCCAACTCTGAAAACTCTGCCATGACGCGTTACGCGCCCAGGCAGGAAGGGTTGAGGGTCCAAAAAAGTCAAGTTTGTTGGATGGAATGTTAATCAACGATCGGAAAGGGTTGATTTCGTGTCACCACTACTTCTAAGGACCTATACAGCCCTATCAGCGATTAAGACCTCGTTTCAGCCCTTAAAATGGCCTTATTCGAAAATTCACAGAAAAGAGGGTAGCAGGGGAAGGGGTGGTGACACAGGCACAGCTCCTTTTAAGAAACGTTAGGGGAAGACCCCCCATTAGCAGCACTGATAAACATCTCGATTTAAACCTTCCTTAGGGGTGAATCGAGACGGGGTGGTTTGGTCCCATGCCAGCTGAGGGTGTAAAAGGGGGGTGAACATTGTCGGAGGCCTTAAGAACTTACTGCAATCAGCAACTGAGGACGGTGTGCAGGTTTTCAGGTGGTTAAACACACCCGGTACCTTATCAGACGTCCCCAATGACAGTCCATGTTTAGGGGATGATGAAGGGGGTTGAAAATACCCAAAAGTCAAATGTAACGATTTCAACGTGTTTGTGGAACCTTTAAGAGCAATACTCATTCATTTTCGACTGCTTTGGCAACCTGCGACAAGTCCTACAGAGTTTTTCGCAAACTTCAATTTGCGGTTTTCGAAAATGGGCTGGTTTTGGGGGCGCTACCCAGAAACTACTCAAGTTGGGGAGTTGAGCTGAAGCATATGCTTGGTAGGCGTCAGGACAGACGTCATACTGCGATTTAGAGCATGTGCGGTCATTTTTCAAAATTTGGTGGCCTTTGAAAAAAGTGGTGCTTAAAATTTTTGAGCAGCATAATTGATTTTAAGGTTCTTCTTTTTGCAACCCAGTCTTATTCCACTCTTTATATTCGTGTTCCATTCTCTGACTACTTTCTCAAGCGCACAGTTGAACAACAACAACGGTGAGAGCCAATCGCCTTGTCGTACTCCCGTTCTTATTTCGAAGGGGTCGGATATTTCACCCATGAATTTAACTTTCGAAAACGTATTTGTGATAGTCTCTTTTATGATATTAGTTTTTTTCTTATCCAAACCCAATTCTTCCAATACTAATAAAAGAGATTCTCTATCAATTGAATCATACGCTTTTTTGAAATCAATGAAGGAGATTACGTACGTTTTTGCCCTTGATTTTTGGTATGCTTTTTAGTAATGATTGTTCTGATTATATCTGCAGTTGATCTGTCGTTGATTTGGTGTTTGAATTAAATAGTGTTTCACAAACTGATTATTATTATTGGCCTAATAGTAAATACACACTTGAGAATTTAGATCGCTGGCCTGGCCAATTAAGCCCTCCCCCCCCCCCCCCCCTCCCAATTAAATGGGAAATTTATCGTGTAGACCAACTCTACAATAATTACAGATACACACGATAATAACAAAGGTTATTATACAAATTACTCACACAATATGCAAATGAACAACAAAGGCGGCTTCGGTGTTTTAGTGGGTAGCATGCTGAACTTCTTGCCCAAGATCGCGGGTTCAAATCCGGCCGAAGTCGTCGGATATTTTAAGAGCGTTAATAATTCCTCAGTATCCCTTCCTTCGGCATCCCATGTCATAGATTAATGGCATGTTAAAGACCTTCCACTAATTACACCTGTGTGAAGCTTAATTGTATAGGTTAAGAATGTAAACAACGCTCTTAGGTTCCTACGTTCGTTGCCAAGAGCCGACTGCGGTAGCTAAGTTCTGAACTAGTAGTCGTTGACGGTGGCGTTTAGTGGCAAAAGTAGGAACTATTTGAAAAATTCAAAAAGTCTGCAGTGCTTACTTGAATTAAACAACAGATAACACACAATAATACAGTCATCAAAATTAATACGCTCAAACGATATAACGTACTCGACTACATTAATTTTGTAATGACCTATAATTGGGAAAATAATGTGATGAAATACCATTTGTTTTATTTAGAAACCCTGCGGTACTGTTGAATACACTAGTGTCGTCATCGTTACAGTTCACCGGCAGGCGATACGGTGTTGCCAGCTGACGTACATGATTATAGCCGTAACGTTAATAAAACACTTGTAACGTGAACAGACATGTTTACACACAACATCATACTCATGAATAAGTAGGGCCTACATAGTAGCAGAAATTACACATATTCTACGGTTAGAATATTTCGGATAATGAAGCAGAAAAAAATGTAACAAATAAATTACTCACCATTACCGCCTCGCGTCTGGAGTCGAAGGTTCAGAGTTTGAGAAAAAGTATGATAAAACCTATAAAGTGAACACACCCCTCATTTCGGAGTCACTATTTTCGTCACGTAAATAGACGGGGCCGCTTTTGGGTAAAATTTCGTTTTTAAGAAAACAAGAAGAAAATCGTATAACGTTTGGGCATCAGATCTTTTTAAAATAATTTGACCCTGCAGAGTTCGAAAATGCCTGATGCCCACTCGAGAAATGAACCAGAAGTCCAAAATTCAAGATGGCGTCTAAGATGGCGGCTTTTTTTTTCCGAAGTTTGCTACTTTGAGCTCGCGAGTAAATTCTATTCAACATTTGCACCGTTTATTTTTGCAGCTATGTAGAGGAGGCATGCAGCTACCTGTTACATACCGTGGTTATCCTGAAACTTGGATTTTAACCCTGGAATCGTACCTGAAATCTGACCTATGGATTATTTTTGAAAGTTACTTTTGTTTCGCTTTGATTACGGAAAACGTTCACGGTATACAGTACGAACATTAGTGACTGCATAATACTTGTAGTCCCAACATTCAGCATTACGTTGCGCAGTCTCTTATCCCGCTACGTCAATTAGGAAGGCGTTGAAAGTGCAGCTGTGCGCGCGCGGCAGGCCCGGTACCTCATCGATGTGCAGCCGTACTGCCCGGCACTGCCTGCAGATGAGTTCTATCATGCTTCTTATTGGACGCTATTTGGGTGTTACAATTGACACTTGTGATGCAAAATGGTTAAACAGCAACTACTGCTGGTTGCTTTCCTGGATAAAATTTCCGTTAAGTTGGCATGACATATCTAGATGCGAAAGGAATTCGGATGGTGGAAGTTCATGCTTCTCGTAATACACCGCTAGCCTTCCTGTCTACGTTATTGTCAAACAGTCCGTTCTATGGCCGTGTGTATATCTGATATGAATGAATTGAGTCCAGATGTCGAGGGCGCTGATCCAGACCAGGCACAGGGATGGATAGTTGGAGTATGTAAGGCTGAAGGAGGCCTCACTCAAAATACGTCCTCACTCCAGCGGTGGGCACTTTCCTTTCATTGGCAGAGTGAAATCTCCAAGTTGGTGTGTGCGCTCTGTGGCCACCTGCAGTGAACTGCTACCAGGCTGCCGGAAGAGAGACAACACTGAGGACAATTCTCTCCTGCGAGTAATGTAGGTCTGGGATCTGCTGAAACAGGATCAAGGCATCTGTAACATTACCAACAAGGACCAAGCATCGAAAGAAACCGAAGAATCTCTTCTGAATACCAAGGCGGAGGGACAGGCGGCAGTCCTGGACTTTGTCCGTAAGCAGTGCAATGCACTTACCCTCTCAGATCTATATAAGGTCAATGTCACAAAGGACACTACGAGTGCCCTTCAGGCGGACAGAAAAGTTATTCGCTGCCTCCTTGTTGCATACGAGGGTGGACAAGAGGTTGAACTACGCCCCATTATGAAACACGAACTACTTCTGATTCCTATAAGCCTCTGAGAAATGAATGGTGACCTCAGAAGCGCCAATGATAAAAGTACTCTCACTTCTATCATTACTTCTGGAATTGACTGCCCCGGAACCATTCCCGTCGCGACCGATACGTCCAGTGATTTAGTTGGAAAAAAATATTTACAGGAACTCACCTTATTAATTCAGCAATTTCCAAATGGACTCGTATTGGGTGTCAAAATCAGCGGCCTCGTTTTTCCGACAAGTTGTTTCATCAGCTGAACGTCTCCCCTTTCGTATCCATGACTTGACATATGGTTGTGGGTTAAATAAATGCACAGGAGGTCCTACGCTGCTTATGAAAATAAGTCCGCTTGATCTTTCAACCAGCAGCCTATTTCTCTTTTCGGTGTGGATCTCATTCATGGTACTGAAAGCTTTTTCAGATTCTGATGAAGAGATGGGAATGGTCTGTACAGTCTTGATTAAAGGCATCAGCTCCACTGGAATTTCCTTGGTCTCGACATACTTTTTAAAAGCATTAATGTACCTCCTCTTGTCTGACATGTGGAAAAAGTCACAAAGGTTGCCGACACTCTCATCACCATAGCAGATATCCAAAGTAGAAGTGGAGGGCCAATTATTTTTGTATAGTACCTTTGAGTCACTGATAACTTTTGTCATTCTCTCATGTCTCTGCTGACTAGAGCTGGAACCAAGATGAGATGATGTGGACACATTTTACATTAGCCTGTTATTTAAATTGTTCACAAGACTTCTGAAAAACTGCTTTCTGTCAATTTTTACAACTTTTTTAGAATCATGTAATCCTATGTTTCTAAACTTTTTGTTTTCTGCTGCTTTAAGAACTGTTCTGTAGTATTCTCCAGAAGCTGAGTTACACATAGATTCAAACACTTTTATAGTGCGCTTGATTGCATTTGAGCCTCTGTCAGACTTGTC
The DNA here is from genome assembly GCA_946902985.2 of Meconema thalassinum. NCBI lineage: Eukaryota > Metazoa > Arthropoda > Insecta > Orthoptera > Tettigoniidae > Meconema > Meconema thalassinum. The sequence continues at coordinate 213,254,190 of OX336398.1, forward strand.
TCTCTTTTCTGCAACTCTAATGACAAATCAGCTAACTCAACAAGAGCATCATACATAATTTCTAGAAATTCTACACAAGTTAACATATTTTCTAGACCTTAGAATTTTGCCCTTTCTTTGGAGTCTCTCTGGTGGTCATTTTTGCCCTCACTAAAATGTTTTACTAGAGCACTGTAGTTTTCCCAGACAGTTTTTACAGTTCTCTGGCTTGAAACTACCCATCTTATTGTAAATATTTTCCCAATCTTCTTAACTCTTTGTTCCAGTGAAGCAGCACAAATGTTGAGTTCCCTTTGATTTTTGGGAGACATGCTGTATAAAGAATACAATTTGTCAAAGAAAGAATAGAAATGGTTAACACCTGTAACTTCATTCCTTGTATCAGAAACTGCCAATTCCAAGCGATGGTTTAAACAGTGCCAGATTACTACATCTGGAAATAACTTTAAAAACTGTGCTCCAACTCCATTTTTTCTACCTAACATTACAGAGGCCCCATCACATGCTAGACCAACTAAATGTTCTGCCAGAAAGTTTTCATTCATCCCATATGAAGAAATATTCTACAATATCTCTCGAGTAATAACATCTGCTGTAGTTGATTCAAGTTCTATCAAGTCCCAGAAAAAGGAAACAACTTCAGAGTTATCTGAAAGAGCACATCTCAAACATAATACTAACACAGATTTTACACTAACTGTTGTTGATTCGTCAATCATAATACTGATTTTCCTCTGATTTTCTGTTATAGATTTTGCTATTTTATTTCTCATTTCCTGTGAAATGTGTTCAATAATATTAGCACAACTAAAATTTGTATGAAGAACTCGTCCCTCATCTAAACCATTTAATTGTTGAAGTTCAACATAAGCCTGTAGGTCTACGAAGGGTCTATTTCTTTTCGCAATTGAGTATGCTGTTCGAAATACTCGAACGGTGGTTTCTAGGTGTTTGACATTCATAGTGTCCAAGCAACTTTCAAATATCTTTTTATTGGATTCAGATTTTTGTAACATAGCTTTTTTGTGAGATTCTGGATTTTTGTGCTCAAATATTTTTTTCCTAAGGCTTGTTTGTTGTTGATTAATATTATTTCCGTTGGGATGAACCTTGCATTCTACCCATACTTTCATTAGCGTAAGTTCTGCCCCTTTAGAAACTCCTAATCATAATTTACATTCCTCTTTACATATATTGCATCCTAAATTTTTATTTCCTGCAAATAACCACTCGTTCTCTGACAAAAAATAACGGTACTGAGACTCGTTCCAACAGTCTGGAAAATCTTGTTTTCGGTAGGTGGGTCCTTGAATTTCACAGTCGATGGTAGAGGGTGTAGAACCATAACCTAGATTCTCCCTTGAATCTGCATCACACGTTTCAGCAACATTTAACCCAGGGTCTATCTCTATACTCACGTCTTTAATGAAACTAATGTTCTCGGAACTCCATCCAGTTTCGTTTTTACTTGAGCCATCACACACCTTTTTAGTATTCTTTGATTCTTCATCTTCATCCCCAGCACGTTTTTTTTTTGAACCCAGCTACTTAAGTAAACTCATTGTCACAAGTTGTGACTCACAACTCACTTTCACAGTCACTGGAAAACTTGAAAGGAACTACGGGGCTACTGATGTTCATTAACTGCAGAGAGATTCCGTAATATCTGCTTCACAGCAACACATCGAGCAAAACATAAAATAAAACTTGGATTCACACAAACATAACGAGTGGAAGAAAGTTGTAGTGCTCAATTCCCGCTCTCCGTATCCAATAGCAGTGTAGCCAACCTTAGAGAACCAGAAAAACGCCCAGGATTGTAAAAGCGACCGTATTTTATGAACATAAAACCGTAAGGTTCGATATTAGTCCGCTAGAGTACACCCGTGATGTTTCAGCGCTATGTATAGATGATAAACGATTTTCTTACTGAATGTAAAATTGTTACGTCATTCTAAAGCGGGAAGACATTTTCCGGAACGGCGTTCCGACCCGTTCCGGTCCAACTAAACCACTGGATACGTCTGTTTTGATTATTGATGGACAAGCTCTGGTAGTTGCACTTGGAAAGCCTTCAAAGTCACAGCCAACTTGAGGAAATTTTGCTAGGCGTTTCGCAAAGAGGATACAGTACTTGGGAAAGCTCTACACAAGGGTTGATATCGTATTTGACCGTCCCGTGGCTCATGATCGCATAATTAACGGTCACGTAAAACTAAAAGCTTGCTTTTGTTTTTGACCGCTACAGGCCTTTTTCAGTGAAATCATCAACCCGCAAGGAAAGAGCAAATGGTAAAACGCCAATACGACGAAAAATAGACAATTCTTCTGTGCCATTACCACCAGACTGGAAGGGCTTCTTGGCTTTGCCCGAAAATAAGGCAGACCTAGCCAATTTCTTGAGCAATGAACTATTGAAATATCCTTTTGGTGAGCTGGAAGTAGTCACCACAGGGGGCTTCAAACATGAGCGACGAGTCGAATCTACACGCCCAGGCACTCCCGTGCAGCACCTCGCCGCCTCCCATGAGGAAGGGGACACGCGCGTCGTGCTCCACGCTACCCGCACGGACTCCCCTGTCAAAGTGATAATGGCAAGAGACACTGACATAATCCTGCAGACCGTGCATCATTTTAACAGAATGAAATGCTCAGAGGTGTGGGTGATGGCTGGAACGGAAAATAAGAGAAAATACATTCCGGTCCACACCATTGCATCCACACTGACACCTATTCAAAGGGAAAACATGTTGGCGTTCCATGCGCTCACAGGGTGTGACACCACCTCTAAGCCAGCTACTATCAGTAAAACAGCAGAATGGACTCATTACTTGAAGCATGCTGAGCTGCTCTCCGCACTCGGAGAGCTTCCGCTCCTGAAGTCCACAATCTCAAATGTGGAATAGTATTTCGTGCAAATGTACAAGGTAAGCACTCATAACTTATGTTTTCATCGAACCCCATGGAAAATGACAGTCTCTAAGCAGAATTTTTCTTGCATTTAGGTGCCACTAGAGACCTGTGGTATCTAATGTTTGGTCTTGTGGATCAAGAAGGACTTCCCCCGCCCAGTGACTCTCTGAGGCTTCATATTTTAAGATGTCAATATCAAGTGAGTATTCGACGTTCACAATACACACAGTATTATTATTTGTGACTCATAGTAAATTAATTTGTTATGTTCCTCTGGCAGGCTAGTGTTTGGTAAAACGCTCCATGCCCGATCCTGTCTTACCCAATCCACTGGAAACAGGATGGCAGTCTACAGATGGGAAGTTGACTGCTGTACTTATGACCTGACAGCCAGTTCCAAAGAAATGCGACGATCTAGTTACGTGTGGGTGTGAGACCGAATGCGTCACCGACATTATGTGGTTGCAAAAATAGGAAACGCTTATACATAAAGACGTGTCGTTGCAAGGCCCCTTGCTGCAACAGACGTAAATATTATAAACTATGCCTGTAATATAAAAGTGTGAAATAAAAGTATAATTTTGCTATGTACAACAACATTGTTCTTCGCTTCAGCAAACAAACCTCCGTTCAACCTACAAATAAATCAACTTAGTAATATTTCACTTTGCATGGGTACGGAACTTCCGCAGAGTGGATGACGGGGCGCCCCGCCACCGGGCGGCCTAGCCTGCAGTTACTTATTGTGGGTGCGGAACGTCCGCAGAGTGGATGACGGGGCGCCCCGCCACCGGGCGGCCTAGCCTGCAGTTACAACGTCCTCCTGCAGTTACTTATTGTGGGTACGGAACGTCCGCAGAGTGGACGGTGGGGCGCCCCGCCACCAGGCGGCCTAGTCTGCAGTTTCAACGTCCTCCTGCAGTTACTTATTGTGGGTACGGAACGTGCGCAGAGTGGATGACGGGGCGCCCCGCCACCAGGCGGCCTAGTCTGCAGTTTCAACGTCCTCCTGCAGTTACTTATTGTGGGTACGGAACGTGCGCAGAGTGGATGACGGGGCGCCCCGCCACCGGGCGGCCTAGCCTGCAGTTTCAACGTCCTCCTGCAGTTACTAATTGTGGGTACGGAACGTCCGCAGAGTGGATGACGGGGCGCCTCGCCACCGGGCGGCCTAGCCTGCAGTTACAACGTCCTCCTGCAGTTACTAATTGTGGGTACGGAACGTCCGCAGAGTGGATGACGGGGCGCCCCGCCACCGGGCGGCCTAGCCTGCAGTTACAACGTCCTCCTGCAGTTACTAATTGTGGGTACGGAACGTCCGCAGAGTGGATGACGGGGCGCCCCGCCACCGGGCGGCCTAGCCTGCAGTTACAACGTCCTCCTGCAGTTACTAATTGTGGGTGCGGAACGTCCGCAGAGTGGATGACGGGGCGCCCCGTCACCGGGCGGCCTAGCCTGCAGTTACAACGTCCTCCTGCAGTTACTAATTGTGGGTACGGAACGTCCGCAGAGTGGATGGCGGGGCGCCCCGCCACCGGGCGGCCTAGCCTGCAGTTACAACGTCCTCCTGCAGTTACTTATTGTGGGTACGGAACGTCCGCAGAGTGGATGACGGGGCGCCCCGCCACCGGGCGGCCTAGCCTGCAGTTACAACGTCCTCCTGCAGTTACTAATTGTGGGTACGGAACGTCCGCAGAGTGGATGACGGGGCGCCCCGCCACCGGGCGGCCTAGCCTGCAGTTACAACGTCCTCCTGCAGTTACTAATTGTGGGTACGGAACGTCCGCAGAGTGGATGACGGGGCGCCCCGCCACCGGGCGGCCTAGCCTGCAGTTACAACGTCCTCCTGCAGTTACTAATTGTGGGTACGGAACGTCCGCAGAGTGGATGGCGGGGCGCCCCGCCACCGGGCGGCCTAGCCTGCAGTTACAACGTCCTCCTGCAGTTACTAATTGTGGGTGCGGAACGTCCGCAGAGTGGATGGCGGGGCGCCCCGCCACCGGGCGGCCTAGCCTGCAGTTACAACGTCCTCCTGCAGTTACTTATTGTGGGTACGGAACGTCCGCAGAGTGGATGACGGGGCGCCCCACCACCGGGCGGCCTAGCCTGCAGTTACTAATTGTGGGTGCGGAACGTCCGCAGAGTGGATGACGGGGCGCCCCGTCACCGGGCGGCCTAGCCTGCAGTTACAACGTCCTCCTGCAGTTACTAATTGTGGGTACGGAACGTCCGCAGAGTGGATGACGGGGCGCCCCACCACCGGGCGGCCTAGCCTGCAGTTACAACGTCCTCCTGCAGTTACTAATTGTGGGTACGGAACGTCCGCAGAGTGGATGACGGGGCGCCCCACCACCGGGCGGCCTAGTCTGCAGTTACAACGTCCTCCTGCAGTTACTAATTGTGGGTACGGAACGTCCGCAGAGTGGATGACGGGGCGCCCCACCACGGGCGGCCTAGCCTGCAGTTACAACGTCCTCCTGCAGTTACTAATTGTGGGTACGGAACGTCCGCAGAGTGGATGACGGGGCGCCCCACCACCGGGCGGCCTAGCCTGCAGTTACTAATTGTGGGTGCGGAACGTCCGCAGAGTGGATGACGGGGCGCCCCACCACCGGGCGGCCTAGTCTGCAGTTACAACGTCCTCCTGCAGTTACTAATTGTGGGTACGGAACGTGCGCAGAGTGGATGACGGGGCGCCCCACCACCGGGCGGCCTAGCCTGCAGTTACTCATTGTGGGTGCGGAACGTCCGCAGAGTGGATGACGGGGCGCCCCACCACCGGGCGGCCTAGCCTGCAGTTACAACGTCCTCCTGCAGTTACTAATTGACACAGCTGGCTAGGCGTATACGCATCGTAATGCTGAATGATAGAACTACAATTAATGTACCGTCCCAAAGATTCGTTTACCGTGTACTTTTTCCGTAATCAAAGCGAAACAAAAGTAACTTATTAAAATATGTGTCGGATTTCAGGTACGATTCCAGGGTTAAAATTCCAAGTTTCAGGATAACCGAAGTATGTAACATGTAGCTGCATGGCTCCTCCACATAGCTGCGAAGTAAAATGGCACAAATATTGAATAGATTTTACTCGCTAGCTCAAAATAGCAAACTTCGGGGAAAAATCGCCATCTTGGACCCTTATTGAATTGTGAACTTCCGGTCCATTTCTCGAGTGGGCATCAGGCATATTCGAACTCAACAGGGTCAAATTATCTTAAAAAGAACTGATGCCCAAATGTTATACGATTTGCTTCTTGTATATCGTTTTTAAGAAAAGCAGCCCGGTCTATAGGGGCCGGCGAAAGTAGTAGAATATGCAGGTTTTCGTAGATGGATCAGACCTTATTTATTGCGAGAAAGTATTTTACATTTGGAGCTTAATTAACTCTGTTTTTCGTCTTTTTATGCATATTTTTAACATTTTATTGTCTTATGCAGACGGTAACCTTCTCGTCATTTGGGGTCCATTTTTAGCCTATTTTCAATTTTGAAAAAATAGGCTTATGAGATCACCCTTGGTCCGTGTGTGTGTGAGTGAGGAGTGTGTGTGTCCCCACACCCCCCCCCCCCCTAATAACATCTAAACGGCTGGAGAGATTTCAATGAAACTTGGTAAGTTCATAGCACTGTTACGGCCAACCCCGACCGTGGCCTCCAAATTTTGTTACGTCTCACCAATCCAACATGGCGGCTGTGCGAAATATTTCACCAGCATTCAATATCTCCGAAACTATTCTCGATATCACCCTGGAATTTTTTACAGTGATAAAGAGAACTACTAGAAGTTCACCTGTGTGACTTCTGAAAAACTGGTAACTACAAAACCAACATGGCGGCCACACGAATTCGCGACTTTTAAATAGACGTTTCTCGCGATTTAATCAACCAAACGCAATAAAATTTGGTACAGTATATGTTTATACACATTGTAATGCACCGACATCTAACTTGGTTCAATTGTTTACATAACCACAAGATGGCAGATGTACGAAATATTTCACCGGCATTCTATATCTCTGAAACTATTAGCGGTATCACCATGAAATTGTGTACGGAGATAAAGGGCACTACTGGAAGTTCATCTACAAGACTTTCAAAAACCGGTTAACTACAAAACGAACATGGCGGCCCAGCGAATTTGAAAATTTTAAATAGCCCGTTCTCGCGATTTAATGTTACAACCGCAATGAAATCTGGTACTGGGAATGTCTATACACATTGTAATACACTGGTATCAAATTTAGTTCAATTGTTTACATAACCTCAAGATGGCGATTTTGCGAATTTTAAAATTAAGTTTTTATTTCTTGTGTAGTAATCATGCGATCGAAGTGAAAGATTGAATAATGAACCTACGCAATAATTTTCCTTTAATGGTACATGACTCTATGGCCTATACATTTAAGAATCCAACATGGCGACCATCCGAAATATTTAGAGGGCTCTGAATAGCTACGAATCTATTATAGCAATCAAACTGTATTTTTTATGTTCATAGGGGCTATGTACTTAAGTTTAACTATAGGACTTTAAATAACCTGGTGATAACAAATCCAACATGGCGGCGACGCGAAGTATAAATATTCACATGGATGTTTGTCGCAATTTAACCCTCCGAGTGCAGTGAAACATGGTACAGTAAATCCTTATACGAATGTTAATCCACTGGCATCTAATTTATTTCAATTGTTTCCATAACCACAAGATGGCAGTTGTGCGAAATTTTAAAATCTCCTTGTTACTTCTTGTGTCCTAATGATCCGATTGAATATTGAATGCTACACGTACACAATAATCTTCATGTAACAGTACATAACTGTAGGACCTACAAATATAAAATCCAACATGGCGACCATACGAAATATTTAGTCGGTTCTCAATATCTACGAATCTCTTACAGCAATCAAACTGAAATTTTGTATGTAGATAGAGGCAATTATCATAAGTAGGATATATGAAAATAGGCTGTATAGTTCTTCACGGAACTACTTGTAATACTTGTAGTCACACTCTCCTTATGCAAGGTTTCGACACTGATGTGTAACTATCTAATGGTATGTTACTTCAAGCAAAATTTTATCTCCCGCAGAGATGTTGGTTGGTTCCTCAGTTTAGGAGCTGCGACAACGCGGTCATGTAGCCCCGTGTACTTTGGGTGTGTGTAGAATCTGTCTGATAAACGGTGTTAATTGTGATGGCACAATTAGTCTGTAATTCAGGTAAGGACTGCAGACGGTCAATTACAATTAGTAGTTACTAATTTTGCTAACAAATACTACCGTCAACGACGCCTAGCTGTGAATTTGGCTACTAGATGCTACCGCAATCAGCAAATCGCAACGAACGTTGGAACTTACCCTCCGAAGGAAGGCATACTGAGGGATTTTTAAAAGCATACTGAGGGATTTTTAGCGCTCTTAGAAAATCCGACGACATTGGCCGGCTTTGAACTAGCGACCTTGGGCATAGAAGTTTAGCGGGCTACCAGTTACCTCACCGAAGCCACTTACCCCAGAGCCAGATGGAAAACTGAATGTGATGTCGTGCAGTGACTTTGTCATGCCAACCTCTGATGGCTCATCCCTTATCAATTTAGTAGCGGCGCCATGGTAACCTCTCATGGCACTTGGCATTTTCTTCTAATTCCAAAATCATTTTGCTCATCCCTTGGCGTAATGGTGGGTCATACCAAAAATTCTTTCAGACAAAGTTTTAGGTAATTATTATGTAAATATTGTCCATTTGGTATGGTTTTGATGTTGTGCCTATTAAGAGAGATATGACTAATGTTTCACGAAAAACCCACTTTTTCCCACCCCTGTGGTCAATGGTTGGTGCTATCAAAAATGTTTTCAGTCATACATTTTTGGACCTTATCCGACACATAGTATGAACTTAGAATGGATTAGATTTTCATATATTAAGAGAGTTATAGCGATATTTCACTTTTTCGAAGAAAAAAAAGCCCCCCATTTTCACCCCCTTCGACCGATTGTGCCCATTCACGAACTCGACCGAGATTTTAATGGGATACATATTATGTAAAAATTCAAAGAGATTGATGCAAAATTGCGGTAGTTATCGTGTCCACAAGATAGTGATATACATATATACATATTGTACCCGATTTGCCATGTGTCAAGAGATTGGATTGCACTGCATTATTTGGTGAAGAACAGACGACGTGCATGATAGCTGTGACGTCACCGCCACGGCCACATGGATTACATAATGTCAATAGAACTTGAAATACGCAATGATGTAACGCTCACTATTCTACTGAGATTATGAAAGGATTTGTGAATACCTACTCTGACGTAACAACCTGAAGGGCCAGTAAGGAAGAAGCAGTACACGTGATCTAGGACACAGTGGAGGGCACTGGAATCGCAGAGCGAGTTTTGGAGGAGAGGAAATGACCGTGAGATCCTTCACTTGACTTGAATATTTCAGGCAGAGCGATGTGCATAGTTCCGCGGGTACGCATAAGAAACTTACAACGCATGTCTAGTGACGAAAGACGTGTGGAGTCACTCAGTCAGCATGGCGATATTTCCGTGTGATCTATACTGTCAGAATGAGTTAACCGAACGAACATTTACGGAGTACCCTAAGACTTCAGTATTGTGAAACATGAACAGTCCGGATACAGTGAAAGCCTGTATGGATTCACGCAGTTACAGTTATTTAAATGCTGTCAGATTTGTGCCGGAAGTTGAACGCGGAGTAGAACTGAATGTGTAACCAGCTAGCGGATATGTTTTGTTTTCAGCCAGGGAGGTCATTGTACCAGCGGGCTGCGTGCAGGCCATGGCCAACTACTTGTGACGCAAGACCCATATGTGTCTGAAGGTTGAACTTAGCAGCGGCGAGATCGAACAGATTTCTCAAGTAAAACCTAAGCGTTTGAAACTGCGATATTTCATATACTTTTGAGCCTAGCAAAGTGCGGTTTGCTCGAGTGAATCCATAATTCTGCAAACTAGCATATTAGACGGGCAGAATTTGTGGAAATTTTTTGGACATAATGGTCACCAGGCCACGTCTGTACTTCTATTCCACAAGGAACGTTCAATACAGTAACATGGCACACTAGACTGCAGGAGGCATGGGAGATTTCGGGTACGTGTGACGTTCCGAGAGGTGAAAATAGAGAGCCACGTGCATCACCGAGTCTACCAAGAGACTTGGAGATGGGTAACGACCAAATGGCGAGACCTAGGGAAAACGCCATTAGTCCGCCAGGAACTCCATATTTCCACAGCAAGATGTCCAAGGTACTAGTGACTACACCATGATTTTTCCAGAACTGTAGTGGTAGTGATGTGGATTTTAGTGGTTTGGATTGCACAGGTAAAATTATATTGCGACAAACTTAAGGGGGGATATTTTTGTCACGAGTTAAGCGGTGACATTACACCATTTTCTTTATTCTCTTGAGAAACGTTTGATTTTCATAGATATAGTGGATACAATGCTAAAAGGAAAAGTGGATAATTTTGAACATGTGACATTAAAATAAAGAGTTAAATAATCGCTTTAATGAGTTTAATCACAGTTACACAGTAACACTTGTAAATTTGTCTGGAGGTGATGAATAATAATCATGTAAATTGGAAGGAATATAATGTAGATTAATTAACACAGAAATAATCACACAATTTAAACATCTAAATAACACAATTAAACTGTTTTTGTACACTGAGTGATAAATGAGATCTTTAAACACAATGCGATGTTATAAGCTTCAATGATTTACGTAATAAATGTGAATGACAGGTAATAATAATAATAATAATAATAATAATAATAATAATAATAATAATGCTGAAATAAGGTAATCACGATGATAAAATATAAGGCAGATAAAATATGGTAACGTATTAAGGTGAGCAAAGTTGAAAATGATGTAAAGAATGAGAAATAATGTGAATTGAAAGGTCACTGTGATTTTAATGAGGCAATAATTAAATGAGGACAAGCCTGAGAATATTTCAACGGAGCCATGAGGGTCATTTATTATGTGTGTAAAATTAATAGGAGAATTGACATATCAACGTTGTAGTCATTAAAAAAATGCCTAATGAATCTGTATTACTTTGTAAAATCATTTGATATTATAGAGGTTATATCAGTGAAATAATTTAATTGCAACTGATACAGTGAGAAGAAAAGCAGGTTTAATCTGTTGTGTGATATTTCAGATCTTGAATTTTTGAATATTAATTGTGATAAAGATAGTGAATCCAGTATACAGATAAAAGGAAATTGAAAATTTGAGTTAAGAGGGAAGTTGATGTAACCAAATGTGAGCATGCACATATGTAAATACGCTGTAAATTTGTAAATGAAATTAATTTAGTATCCATTATTCACCAGTCACAAGATTAGATAGAAGGAGATCTAATGGAATCGTTGCAGTGATATTTTTTTTTCTTTCAATGCAAACTGTTTAACAGGCATCCAAAGATGAACTCTATAATAAGAAACGGATGACCAACACAATAATGTAATTATAATTTAACCCATTGAAAATCCATATGCGGGATCTCCGTAAGTTTGATTATACCAAATGATAGGATACAAGGAGATTTTGTCCCGATTTAGGATTCATTTAATTTGATATTTCTTTTTGATTGCACATCAAGAAATAAATTAGATAATCTCCACGTGTAGGGCGATAGGAACCTTTTATATATTTTATTGACTGTACCAGTGCCGAAGTGAATAATATGTGGAAGTTTTATCTTATTTGTTCATGTTCTTTCTGTGGCTTCGCAACGCAACGTGGATGGGAGACGACGTCTGACGATAAAATATGAACCCCAGTCCATCGTCATGCCCCGAGGTCATTTGAGGTCTCAATTTTTCTCTAGTTTATCATCATGTCAGAGTGTGTCTGACCATCCACGGTTTCTTTTTATAATATTCTCTGGTAAATGTTGTTCCGAATTTCAACCTGGGATCGCGTTGTGTCGGGCCACGCAATCCACGGTTGGGATATCGGGCATACATATATATAAAATTTTGAACTGACAGTGGTTTTGGGGACTAGGGGATGTGAAACACAAAGATATGTCGAAATTTTCCGGAAGTCGATACATGGTACTGGGCCCGAATTTATTTATGGCCAAAACCACGAGCCAGACTAGGTGTGAACTGAGACCCGCAAATATAAGAAATCACATATTAAAATTATTTAAGTAAAATAAAATCGAAGATCTAGAGATTTTATACTTGGAATGAGTATAATTTAATGTCGAGAAATTATTATGAACAAATACGAAAGGCCGAAGTAAAATAAGAAAATCTAGAAATTATTTAAACCAATTAATATGGAAATTATTGGAACAAAGACCGGCCTACAACGCTAAATATGCGGATTCTATTTCCGGGGGACGGAGTGTGTCGTCACTAGAAGTAGGGGTAAACGGCACGTGGCACCGCGTGAGGAGAGGCGAAGAGCTGCGTCACAACGCGTCAGTGGGGGACGCAGGAGCGGAGATCTCGACGTTAGCAAGAGAAGAGCTAGTATTCATACACTACTCATATCACGTCTGAGCAAGACATAGGCTTGAAAGCCAGTATATTTGAAACAGTGCATCATATTGTAGGCACAGTGCGCGAGAGTGAAGGCAGAGTATTCACGGGAGGCAGAGTTCTACCCAGAGAAGGCAAAGTTAGAGAGACGGACTTGTCACATTATAAAGTGAACAGTTTACGAGCTGAATTGAGCTCATTTATTCAACACGCTCTACTACGAGAAGCGTGCACGTTATAACGCAGCTTGCAGCAGTATAAATTGATCATTCTTTACAACGATACAGCTGCTCACATTACTGCAGCAAACATTTGTCATTTGAAAACTGTATTATACAGAAAGCATTACTACATTTCAACCAGTTAAAACGCAAATTATAGAAAGGCAAAGGGGAAGTTATTCAGGTTTACTCTTTAACCAGATGATGACTTATTGCTAAATTGAACAATGAAGGGAAGCTGATATGCATCATGCTAGAGTGAAATCCGGAATACTATGACAGTATGGAAATCGCGGCGGAAAAACTACGCGACACTCTGAAGTACAGAATGAAACTACGCTACAATGGGAGAATTCAAATCCACCTTGAAATGCTCTTACAAATATTATACAACGGAACGAGATTCTAAGAAGAGCTCCAGTCGAGATTTGTTGGTGTACAACATGAAGATTCTACCAGTTAAGCTGAAGGACAGCCAACGGACGGAGAGAAGACAGATCGTTAGTGGCGAGGTCACTGTCCAGTCCACTGACCCAGTTCTGCTGGTGACGTCACAGACAGCTCTTTCACATCTGGACGAGACAGCTGTGGTTGAAGGACTCGCACGAAGCTTTGCGTGTAAAAGCAACTCCATCCAGAATTCTCGACGTTCAAAAAGGTAGCTGAAGCGTTATCTTACATTTCATGTTTGTAGTAGCAGTATTATTCTGTGTTGTATTCAGCAATCGACCAACATATTTTAGTAATTATTAATTTTTGTGTGGATCATTTAAATCCGATAAATTCATTTTCATTGCCAATTTGCATTGCAGATTTCAGTCATTTTGACATTTTTCTAAGCGAATAGTCATTTTTAAGATAGTAAATTGTATAATCAGTTAATTAGTTCTAAATATGCGTAACGTTATCTAAATCCGTTTTATGAGAGGAGAAATGCATTGATAAGTTTAGATACAGTAGGTTAAGTAAGTACGAATTTCACGAAAGTACAGGGATAATCGAAGACTTAAGATGCTGATTCGAGCTTCGAACCTAGTTATAATTTACGACGTGCAATAAATGCCTTATTACACGATAAATTAATTCATGATCAAAGAATGACTTTATGAACAATTAATCAATTTAAAAATTAAATGTCTCTATGTATTTGTGAAGGCAGATAGTTATTTAAAACTATACGGCAATGCTAAGAAAAGGAATAAATTATATTCCCAGCAACTTCTATGTTCAGAGAACGTTAACATGTGTAAATTAAAATATATATTAGAGCATTAAAAAGTCTAAATAATTTTGAAATAATTAATTTCATGAAGGAAACTGGGAAACTTCATAGATAAGAACATGTATTTAAAAAGACGAAATGTAATGACAGGGCGACCTTTTATAAGTCGACCGGAGTCTGTAAATAAGTCAGAATGAACTTAACTGAATTATATTCAGATTTTGAATTCTCAGGAAGATAGGATATGTTCGTAATTTTTATTAAATATGAATTCTTGCAGACTAGTAAATTGAAAATTACTGTATTGTTACAAACGAAGTTTATACGTGGAATAATGTTAATAAAATCTAGACACAGGATGTTTAGAAAGCTGCACAGAAGTAGTTGAAGTTTTTGAATTTTGATAGCACGAGGGAATGAGTGTATAAGGTTAGGGGAACTTTTGTGGAAGCTGTTTCTTGAAAAATATTCTCTTTGAAGGTGAATATGAAATAGAGATATTGATTTTCCTTGCATTATAGAGAGAATGCATTGAAATGGTTTAAAGATTTGAAATTCTGTGCAAGGTAGTTGACGTAAAAGAGATTACGTAGTTGTTAAAGAAGGAGGCATAGTATAAATGTTTTCCAGTTGTACTCACAGAGATTGCATCGAGGCAATTTTCTGTACAGCATGTTCGAAAAATATAGTAATTATTTGTGTAATTTTGAAATAGAGGTGTGGAATGAGGAATTAATGCCACGCACTTCTAATATCCACAATTTATAACGTAACTGACAGTCTCGCAATGAATTTCATGAGTATTGGAGTTATTCTCAGATTAGGAGGAATACATTTTGAGCAGTGTTTAACTTAATCATTCGACACATATGCTCGTCTTTGCTATGGACGAAGTAGAAAATACTTTAAACCGATAAAGTGTGGTGATTGTTTAAAGAAAAGGAGTATTGAAGACTCCTACATTAGATCTTGTTTGAAATAAACTTAAATAATTTCGTGGAAAAATTAATAATTTGTGCAGACAACAAATTTTGTACATGTGTATATAAAATTTATACTTAATATTTAATACTTGATATTTTTGAATATACTAAATTAGATTTGGAACTACGGTTCAAGTACATGAAACGCTTTGTATAAACTAGGGAAATGTCTGAAACTAACGTCGTTTCATATTTTTGATTTTAGTGAAGGGTCAGAAGAACTTCACAAGTGTTTGAAATTTATTAAAATTTTCTTGTTTATCGAGGTGCGAGTTTATGCACTATATTTATTTTTGGAGAGAATAAGGGCTCAAATAGAGTGCCGAATTCTCCAAATTTATTTTATTTCAGGACATCGTGAATTGTCACAGCTAATTTTATTTTGTGTTTAATTATTGCAGTGTCAAGAGGACAGTATATTAAATCTTTTGAGTTAGGGACATGAGTGTATTGTCCTTGGTGAATAAACGGCTACAACGTTTTAGTTGGATAGTCAATTTTATCTTAACTGACCGCTTACTCATTCTATAATCGTCGTAAATAGTAATACAGGTTAGTTATAGGCGCCCACTATAGATTAGACCTTATCACCCCTCGAGATCGGCGTTTTCTCGATCGCTATTAAATGTAAATAATAGTAGAAGAGACACCATGGTGGAATGAGAGAGTAAAAGAAGCTGTGGGAAGGAAGAACGAGGCTTTCAGATTGTGGTTCCAGGAAAGAACTGATCTGACAAGGGAAGATTATAAGATAAAGAAGAAAGAAGTAAACAAGTATGTCGCAGGGGAGAGGAAGAAATGGATGGTAAAGTGGACAGAGATGATGGAGGAAGACAGCAGAAGAAATAAGAAAGTACTTTATGGGATGGTCAAATGTAAGAGAAGAGGTCTGCGAGAGGATGTGGTAATGATGGACAAAAACGGAAATGAGGTACACAACAAAGAGACACTCAAGACAGTGTGGAAAGAGTACTTTGAGGATTTGCTGAATCCAAATGGTCATAGGGAGGAAGACAATGCATTTGAAGATGGAGCAGACAACACAGGAATGGAAAAGGACCTGACTTGGAGAGAACTGGAAATGGCTACAGACAAGATGAAAGGAGGAAGGGCACCAGGTGTGGATGAAGTGAGTGTTGAAATGGTGAAGGCAGCAGGGGAGGTTGGGAAACAGTGGCTGTACCGTGTGATGAGGGTGATATGGAAGGAGAAAAAGACCCCAGAAGATTGGAAGAAAGGATTAATTGTCCCAATATTTAAGAAAAGAAGCAGAAAGGAGTGCAGAAATTACAGGGGAGTCACACTCATACCTCACTGTGCCAAGATATATGAAAAGATATTAGAAAGTAGAATAGGAGCCAAAGTGGAGAGAAAATTGAGAGAGGAGCAGTATGGATTCAGACCTGGGAGATCAACAGTGGATCTCATATTTTCAGTGAGACAGCTCCAGGAACACCACTACGAATTTGGAGAGGATCTGCTGATGGCCTTCCTGGACATCGAAAAGGCCTATGATAGTGTGTGTAGGGAGAAGGTTTGGAAAGCAATGGAAAACATAGGAGTGGAATAAGAGACTGTAGGCAGAGTGAAGGAGATGTATTGTGGAAGTGTGAGTTGTGTGAAAGTTGGAGGGGAAAGAACAGACTGGTTCAGACAAATGAGTGGCCTGAAACAGGGTAGTGCGCTGTCACCCCTTCTCTTTATTGTGGTTATGGACGAGGTAATGACACGGATAGCAGGAAAGATAGGAGAAGATAAGATGAAAGCAATGGTGTTTGCAGATGATCTCATGGTCTGGGGAAACAAGGAGGAGGAAATTCAGGAGCAACTGAAGGCTTGGGAAGAAACAGTGGGAGAGTACGGATGGAAGTTCAACATCAGTAAATGTGAGATCCTGTTAACGACCAGGAAAAAGGACAGACCAATGAGTGGGATAACACTTGGAGGTGGACAGCTGAAGAAGGTGGAAAGTCTCAAGTACTTGGGAAGTATAGTGGAGGAAAATAGGAGAAATGACAAAGAGATTACGGAACGTGGCAGAGAGGGAGAAGCATTTCTCAGAAGCATTAGGAGCTTAGTGTGGAATAAAGATGTCCAACAAAAAATCAAGGAAATGTTATACAGACGCTACTATATCCCGATACTGACCTATGCTTCAGAAGCGTGGACAATGAAGAAAAGAGACATAAGCAGAATACAGGCAGGTGAAATGAAGTTCCTGCGAAGTAGGATCGGAGTAACAAGAAGAGAAGGGTGAGGAATGAAAAGGTCAGGGAAATGGTGAAAGAGGAGCCCTTGCAAGGTAGGATTGAGACATCAAGACTGAGGTGGTATGGACACTTAAAGAGAATGGATGAGAAGAAGATTCCCAAGAGGATACATGAGATGCAGATGCAGAAGAAACGACCAATGGGAAGACCAAGAGATAGATGGCTGAAAGGAGTGGAGGAATGTGTCAATAAGAGAGGCGAGGACTGGACCAGAGTGACAGCGGAGAGGTGGTGGGAAGAAAGAACTAAGTGGCGAGGCTTATGTTCCAAACAGACCCAGCCTGGGGCTGGAAACTGTACAAGATGATGATGATGATGAATAGTAGAAGTATGTAACTATTCTGGTAGTACTATTTAATATACTCTATATGATCCTAGAATTTCCAATTTTTACTTAGCAGGCAACGGTAAGTTATATTGAGCTGGGTATCTATGTTCCTGCAATCCTTTACATCTCAGCGGATCTAGGTGCTGATTGGAGAATTCGGGCGCAGTACCCATTGCAATAGTTAGCTTTCCAGTGAAATCTACCTAAAAAAAACACAGCCTTATATATGTTAAGTAAAATGTGGAAAGTACGTCTACAAGCTAACCTTAAAAGAATTTTAAATTTCGAGGGAACATTAATAACCGTATCTTGAAACTTACGTATTCTATCTTCATCAAACGGATTTCACAGTCCCTCAGCCTATGTTCCCATTAAATAAAGACATTTTTTCACATGGGCAGATTTCTTTGCGGGTGTTTCACTTCCTCCACTCGTCAGAAAAACCTGTTTTTATTTGTCATCAGTCAGCTCTTTCTTCGCTTTCTTCTTCATGATTTAATATTTATCCCGTAAATATTTGACAGGTCTTCTTCACCCTGTCAATGCCTCAAATGTTTGGGCTACTTCCCATGCCTTATACTTCTGTTCCCATGGAACGGCATCGGACTTCTTATTTCCAATTACAGATTTCTTTTCTTCTACCACCTTGATGAGGACTTCCTCTTCTGACGAAGAGAAATTGGTGTGCTTTTCCTCTTCAGGCGTTTATTTATCTCATTTGGAGATAACTGTTCTTCATTTCAAAGATGTAACGTTATTCTCGTAACGTGAATAATGGAAACAAGCAGATTGAGCTAAGAACACAGATCAAGGAATTTAAAATATATATTGATTATTTTCTCCCTGACGTAGATTAACTCATGCCAACTCTTGAGAGGTATCAAGTAATTTGCAAATCGAACTAGAAATATATACCAACTGTTGAAAATTATGCGCAGATCTGCTAATCTACCGTAAACATTAACAGAAACATCGTAAAAACGATGAAATGCTACCGGGACTTACTCCGACCGTAGCATCAACTGTCAGAGTTTACTGTCACGTCACTGGGGATGGTAAGAACGGGCCTATGCACTATTACTTGTGATAATACCGTCCTTTCCTGTAAAATTCAAATTCAACTGTATGTTGGTCCCGCTTTCGGATTCCCGCCGAGTACTACTCGAGGGGTGTTAACATCACAAAGTTTATACAGGTAACATCTGACATTCTACTGGGTAGAATGTGGCTGTTAGAATTGTGATTGACAGAGGCAGATTTAAAACCATTGAAAGGGTAACGGTTTGATTGACGTAGGATTTGGTTGGGATTTTTGAAGTGTTTAGATCGTAGGCTTTTGTGGCCGGAGCCTAGTTTATTAACAAGGCTTACTGGATTGAGTTTCTTCGTGTATCGGTGATTGATTCCCGACGTTTCGGCAGTCATTGCAGCAGCCTTTATCATGGATACGAATTCGTGTCTGTACTCAAGATAACCGTTGGTTGTCAGGCAGGCACCACTTGATAGGCAGTGACCTCATACTGCTCCCTGATTGGTCAGAGCCCTAGCCAGTCACGTGCAAAGAGAACTCTCTATGTATTGCTAAGACTGAATCTGTCATCGTGATTGAAATTATCGGGATGCTTCAAGATCTCTAATGCCTCTTTTATTATCCTGTTTTGAGATCTAGGAATTTTAGCAACAATTTCGGCCTTATCAAATTCTTTGACGTGTCTCGTGATGTCAGTATGTTCAACTATTTATTTGTTTTTGTCTCGAATGTGCCCCGATATCCTAATGGAAGCGGGACTTCTTATATGCCCTAGGTATATTTCTCCACAGGAACAAGCCGCATTTTTAAACTTCTGCGTCCTGACTTACGCACCTCTTGCGCCAGCTTGTTTAGTGGTTGCCAACTGTTGTTACGTTGTGTTTCCTTAGCAACCCGACGATTCTATTTGTCACCCCCTGTATATTAGGCAGAAAGACTTTATGGTGGGGCCGATCTTCGTTCTTTCAGCACTTCGTCGGCTTTGTTCTCTATTCCGTATTATCCTATTTATCTGTCCTTTGCTGTATCCATCAGCTTGGAGCGTATTCCAAACTCGTTCTTTCTCTTTATTTACGCTATCCTTATCGAAAATGTGGTTGGCTCTGGTGAGGAATGTCCTAGCTACCATTTCTTTCTGCTGCGGTGGATGGCTTGAGATTGCATGTAGGTACCGATCTGTATCAGTTCCTTTCCTAGAGACCCCGTGTCTGAGCGCATTGTCTGTTCGTTTATAAACAAGAACGTCTCTAAGGCCAGTGGATTATTTTCTTCTACTTCCATTGTTAAGTTGATGCTCAGACGTCTGGGGAACATGAAGTCTAAAAAGTCCTGAAGTATGTTGCTTCTATGTTCCTATATCAAAAAACCTTGTCTAGGTATCTGAACGATCACTTACGTTTCAATGGACTCGCCCTTACAGCTTCTTCCTCGAATTTGCAATGAAAACGTTGGCCAATAATGGAGAGAAGGGGGATCCCATGGCTGCTTCCTCCATATGTTGAATCATCTATTCATTGAAGACGAAGAATGTGAAGTTAATGCACTGTTCAACTAAGTCAACTAAGTCTTTTGAACCTTCTGCCGCTGTGAGCTTTTACCTGATTATCTGTGTGGTGTCAGGTACAGGAACCTTGGTAAATAGGGACTCCACATCGAGGCTTGCCAGTAGATCGACGTAACTCAAGTTTACACTCGCTATGATATCTACGAAGTTTTGGGAGTTTCTGACGTGAGAGGGTGACGGAGGGAATAATGGATGCAGGACCTGATTCAAATATTTAGAAAGAGCGTGAGTTGGGGACGCTATGGCGCTAAATATTCGTCTCAGAGGCACACCGGTCTTGTGTATTTTAGGTTTGGGTAGAACGTCGGAGATTTTGAGCAAAGAGGTTCTAGAGATTTTTAGTTCTCTGCTGTAATTGTCGACTCCATAATTAGCCGCGTCTTCGCCTTCGCTATTTTCTTGGGATTGCCTTATAATCTGGGTCTGATCTACGGGCTATCTGGTCTTCGTAGGCCATTAGATGACGGATAGCAGCTTCTAGCCCGCAGGTTACATATTTCGTAGGAGGACGTCTCGGCGTGATAGTGAAATTCAGTACATTGCTTCTGCTCTAGTTTGTGGTAGATTTGTACCGAGGAATGAATTGATAACTCAAGATTAGGAGACATCAAGTGCTGCATTGAAAGCGTCTAAAGGCTGATGACTCGAACAAAAACAACGATATTTTATCCTCGTCACTCATCTGTGAAATCTCACCAAATTAGTTGCAAGAGTGGACTAATTTTCATGAACATTGGCGAAGATTAAGCAGTGTTGCAAAGGCTGGAGGAATGAACACCTTGTCTTATACGACACCCGGCATGTAAAATATTTCACGACTTTTGATCGGAAGATTTTGGTGGCGAAGATATGATCCAAATACACTCATGCTCTCAGAGCTATGGATCCAATTTCTCCAACAAGACACACCTGCATAATCTACAGGTGTGTCTTGTATAATTGTAAAATGTTCAGACTGTATATAGAACATATATTATTATTGATGAGTGGAAACGACGTCAGTTACCGGCACTTCTTGAAGACTGGTAATGGTATTAATAAAAGCCGTCCCATATATATTTATACTTCTTAGATATCTAAGATTCTATTATACTTCTTCGCAGATAATGTACCGCACTTTAAACTGTAAGTACTAATTATTTCAGGCTCATATATCCAGAGACATTGGATCCTGCCATAAGGAAGATTTACAAATATGGTAATAGTGTAAGACAATATGCTAACAGTGTATCTAGAGGAAAATGTACTACAAAACAAAAATTGAAGTAAACCTTTGCTAGTCTTACCGGTAAAATAGCATATCCATGTATGGTATGTGAATCCAAGTTTAACCAGAGAGGAAGTTTGAAGAAACAAATGATCGTCCATAGCGACGAGAAGCCATATTCGTGTACCGTATGTAAATCCAAGTTTAACCAGAGAGCATATTTAAACACACACATGCTCGTCCATAGCGGCGAGAAGCCATATTCTTGTTGTGTATGTGAATCCAAGTTTAAATGGGAAGGAAGTTTGAAGACGCACTTGCTCGTCCATAGCGGAAAGAAGCCATTCTTATGTAGGGTATGTGATTCAAAGTTTACCAAGAGAATACGTTTGAAGCGACACATGCTCGTTCATAGCAGTGAGAAGCCATTCTCATGTATTGTATGTGAGTCAATGTTTACCAAGAGAGGATGCTTGAAAAGAAACATGTTCGTCCATAGCGGCGAGAAGCCCTTTTCATGTAGCGCATGTGATTCGAAGTTTACCCAGAGAGGAAGTTCGCTGACACACATGCTCCTCCATAGCGGCGAGAAACCTTCCTCGTGTAGCGTATGTTAATCCAAGTTAAACCGGGAAAGATATTTGAAGGCAGACATACTTATCCATATAGGTAAGAAGCCCTTTCCATGTAGCGTATGTGAATCGAAGTTTACTACGAGAGGAAATTTGAGCAAACACATGCTAGTCAATAGCGGCGAGAAGCCATATTCATGTAGCATATGTGAATCCAAGTTCTCCCAGAGTGTATCTTTGAAGAGGCACATATTAATCCATAGACACACTTCCTAAACAACGTAGCGAGAAACCATTTTTATGTAGTAAAACCAAGGTCAATTCACCTAAAATGTGAACATTTTATAATAATATGCTTATTACAGCAAAATTGCCCTATAAATTAACATAAACCCTAATATCAACAAAACCTGAACATCGATGCATATCTTTCTGTACATTTAACGACATGATATCTGTCACATAACTCTCCACAGGGACGACATATACAGGTCACGCGTGGGTCATGAAATCTCTTCGTCTGGCATAACTTATGGTGGAAACCATGCACCGCAAGGCTTGTGACAAGATGCCGAAGATGGTAATTCCCCTCCTTCCAATCCTTTCTAGTCATAGCATTTGTACTGTAGAAATCGATCCAGGTTTCTCTTTTTTTTTCATGGTGTTCAAGTACTACTTTTTCATAAGCTAGCGTGGATGGTAGCAGCATTTTAAATCGTAGATCTGAAAGCAACATTGTTTCATTCGTCATCTCGTAAACCAGTCTGGATGGCGTAAATTAAGAAAGGCAAATTTCTCGCTTCAGGAACGTCGCTTGAATTATTTCAATGCCTTTTAAATTATTTCTATAAGCTACTGCCAAATTACTTGTATACCATAAGTGATTATTGGTACAATTTTGGTATTAAAAAGCTTCATCGAAGTTTGGATAGAAATCTTGGAGAGGTGATGAATGTCGTTCATAGCCAGCCCAGCTGTTATACCTTTGTCCTTCAAGTGCGTCGTATAGGTGGTTCCTTGGGGTTTAAATATAACGCCCAGGTATTTGAATTTATTCACATTGTTAAGTTTGAGCTCTCAAGGTCTCAGTAGCCCAGAAAAGAACGCGAAAAGAAGCAGGGTCATAGCAGAAGACGATTGAAATAAACAAGTGGGGGGAATCAGGGTCTCATTTGATTCTCCGCCAGGCCCGGGTTTGCAAATCAATCTAGACGAAGATTATCTAAAATTAACACCGAAAGATTACATTGCGTAATGGAAAATCAAAGATACAAAACCTCAGAAATTATTAAAAAGTAGCTGAAGTACCCGTGCTTCGCTACGCGTCGTAAATAAATTAAAATGTGAAAGTGACAGTAAAAAGAGGGGATAGGCGAGGTGCTGCACAGAGGGAGATTAAGGATGGAACATTTTGTCCAACAACACCGTTCGGCGTTGACCGTGTTTTATAGCACAAATTAAGGTTTTACTCGCTAACCGTTGGAGATACCTTTCGGACAGAAAATGTAATTTTAAACCACGTATATGCCATCAAAAGTTTGGTATTTCTTAGCGTTCACTTTTTATTTGAAATGGAAATATGAAAAATTGAAACCAAAGGGTATAGTGACGTCACTAAAATGGTCGCCATCTTAAAATAGTGCAAAGTATTGAAATCAAAAGTAGTCTATATGTTAACCAGGTAAATCAACTACTTCCATGTAAAATTCATGTAAGTCGGACCAGTGGTTCTTGCGGGATTGAGTAATACACAGACACACACCATCTCATTTTTAGCCTTGCTTCGCTCGCGTCATAGTCGTGTCATATTGTTATTCAATGACATGCAGGTTTAACCCCCTTAACACCTCTTTAGAACCAGAATACCCAAAAATCCCTCCTTAGTAGACTTTTGGACACACAACAAACATATCCCCTTCTTCTAACTTTAATAGTTTTGATTGGTCGAAGAGAGTGAACATCCAAAAATCCTTCCTTAGTGGACGTTTTCCTTCCAGAATATCACCCCTCCCCATTGGATTTATGAAAAAAAAACAGTCGAACACCTACTTATTTTAATTATTTATTCATTTAATTATTTATTTTTAAGCTGATTGAAACTCGGAGAAAATCAAACTCCTCGCCCATGTCGTTTAAGTGATACACGCTCCGTTAGGACTCTTTCAACCCCCACTTTTCATCCCTTTCACCTCATAATATACACCACATCGAAAAACCATTAGACATATGTCAGCTTATTTTTAATGATTAGTATATATGCCAAGTATCACATCCCCAAATGAAACCACTCGTGAGATATTGTTATTCAATGAAATGCACGTTTACCCCCTTAACACCTCTTTAGAACCTGAATATCCAAAACTCTTTCCTTAGTGGACGTTTTCCTCATACAAAGAACTTATCCCCAAAATTTCATGTTTCTAACTTCAATAATTTTGGCTGGGCGATGATGAGTGAGTGAGTCAGTCAGGATATTTTCTTTCATCTATTTTTGAGAATTTCACCCCTCCCCATGAACCCCTTAAATTGGATTTATGAAAAAAAAAACGGTCGAACACCTATTTACTTATTTAAAGTTGTTTCCCCCCTGAGTTTGATGAGTGAGTAAGTGATTCAATCAGTTAGGACACTTTCTTTCCTGTTTTCCCCCTGAATTTCACTCCTCACCATGGGCCCCTTAAATTGGATTTATGATGAAATGGTCGAACGCCTATTTACTTATTTTTAAGCTGCGTTTCCCGCTGAATTTCAAACTTATCGCCTATGTTGAATAAGAGATACAGTACACGCTCCGTTAAGAATCCTTCAACCCCCAATTTTCTCCACTTTCACCTCATAATATACACCATATCGATTAACCCTTTGACATATGTCTGCTTATTTTGAATGCTTAGTTTATATGCCGAATATCACATCCCCAAATGAAACAACTCGTGAGATATTGTTATTCAATGAAATGCAAGTTTAACCCCATAACACCCCTTCAGAACATGAATATCCAAAAATCCATCGTTAGAGGACTTTTTCGACATACAACGAACATATCCCCAAAATTTCAAGTTTCTAACTGCAATAGGTTTGCTGGGGGATGATGAGTGAATATCCAAAAATCCTTCCTTAGTGGACTTCTTTCCCCAGAATTTCATCTCTCCCCATGAGGCCCTTAAATTGGATTTATGAAAAAACGATCGAACACCTATTTACTACTTTTTCAATCTGATTCTTCTCCCTGAGATTCTTACTTTTTGCCTCTGTCTTTTAAGAGATACTTGCTCCGTTAAGAATCCTTCACTCACTTTTCACACATACACCTCATAATATACACCACACCGAAAAACCCTCAGACATGTGTGTTCTTATTCTTAATGATGAGTTTATATGCCTTGTATCCCATCCCAAAGGAAACCAATCGGTAGATATTGTTATTCAATTAAATGCAAGTCTACCCCCTTAACACCCCTTTAGAACCTGAATATCCAAAATTCCTTCCTTAGTGGAAGTTTTCGACATACAACGAACATAGTGACTGAGTAAGTCAGGACATTTTCTTTCAATTATTTTTCAGAATTTCACCCCTCTCATGAACACCTTAAATTGGATTTATAAAAAAAACGGTCGAACAACTATTTACTTATTTTTGAGCTGTTCTTCCCCCCTGTGTTTGATGAGTGAGTGTGTTAGGACACTTTCTTTCCTGTTTATTCCCCCAGAATTTCACCCCTCTCCAAGGGCCCCTTAAATTGGATTTATGAAAAAACGGTCAAACCCCTATTTACTTATATTCTAAGCTGTCTTTTCCCGACGAATTTCAAACTTCTCGCTTATGTCGTTTAAGAGATACACGCTCTGTTAAGAATCCCTCAACCCCCAATTTTCACCCCTTTCACATCATAATATACACCACATCGATAAACCTTTAGACATTCGCCGTGCCAGTGCAAGACCACGATAAGTGCAAATTTTTCAATTTTTATTTTTTTACAGCAATCAGTGTATTTTTGTGTGATCTTCAATGTAAAAGTGCAAAAATTTCAAAATTTATATAATTGGGCCGTTGAAGTAAAATGAATTGGTTTTGCATTGGAGTATTTTTTTGAAGATGCTCCGTGCAAAACAGAGTCATCTGCAGATGCATCGGTTTTACACTGGAAATTGAAGGAGAATTCATTTACCTTCAGTGCAAGACCACGATATCTGCAATTGTCGCGGTCTTGCACGGGATTGTTTAGAATCTGGCATGCATTCTTGAGTTGTCTCTATTGACACGAGTAAAGATTTTCTTCTTTTCCCGCTCATTCACTTCACTGTTGTTCCAAGCCTCATTCAGAGTGGTAGTGAGTGTATTATAGTGAAGGGATTGAAACTGGATTATATAAATATGAAGAGGATATATCGCAGTCGTGGCGAAATGTTGTTAGCTTTGGTTAAAAAGGTATGTAGGCCTACTCTTTAGTTTCTGATAAAGCAATTAATTGTTTCCAAATGCGAATGCCATTACTTGTTGTTTCAATGATTATTTTAGTTTCTTTGTATAGTACTAGGATTATACTCAGCCTACGTAGTGTTATGTTAAATATAAAAGAAATGTTCATAATGAAGGATTGCATTTGTTTCCATTAGGCTAGACTTTCAGAAAACCCACCGCCCATTATGAGAAGGGTTGAAGAGAAGGTAATCGAACCTGATGACACAGGCTCAAATATAGTTGAACTTTCTCCCGTTACGGAAGAAATAGAATACGAACCTTTGATGTACCATGCAACGTGTTCTTACCACACCGACGTACCTCAGCCTTGAAGGTATTCTGCAGAGGTGCTGACTTCATCACAACAAACGCATGGGTTTAGTGATACCGTGAGTAGGCTAACAAATTAGATTGGTTACCATTATTTTTTCTGAAATAGAAGTAAACCACTGTAGGACCACGTGTAATTTTAATGACTTGTGTTTTAATTTGTAATGTTTAAGGATGGTTTCTATTTGTTTCCATTAGGTCAGACTTTCAGAAAACACACCATCCTTTACGACAAGGGTTGAAAAGGAGGTATTTCTCCCACCGGATGCACCAGGCTCAAATAAAGTTGAAATGTCTCCTGCTCTGGAACAAATAGAACATGAAAGTTCGATATACCAAGCAACGTGTTCTGACAACACCGTCGTACCTCAGCCGTCAGGTTATTCTGCAGAGATGCTGTCTTCATCAGAACATACGCTTGAGTTTAATGATACTGTGAGTAGGCCAACAAATTGGATTGGTTTCCATTTTTTATAAAATAGAAATAAACCACGATTTTAATGATGTGTGTTTTTAATGCTCGTAATAATTCATGTATAACTCTTGCATTTTTCAGACGAATATCCTGGGAACGGAAGACTGCTCCACTGATAATGCACATAATTCAAGTCACTACAATAATGATATTCTAAAGCACATGAACTATATTTGTGAAACAAGTTCAGAAGGAGGAGGAAGAGAAGAAGATGAAGAGGAAGGAAAAGAAGATGATGAAGAAGAGGATGAATCAGAAGATGATGGTGATGATAATGACTATATTCCTGATACCAGTAGTTCAGAAGAGGAAGATAACTATGATGATAACAAACCAGACAAGATGAGTATACAAGACAAAGAACTACCATCAACTAGCAAAGAACTCAAAAGCTCTAAAACTTCAGCATTTCCTTTGAAGGAAAGTTTCGTTAACGAAACATCAGACATCTGTGTTCCTTCGGAAAGTGCCAACTTAGTGAGCAACTTTGAAGGATCAGGCTCAACAACAACAGCAGCAGCAGCAACATCACCTCAGAAAGACAGACGCCCGAAGAAGCGTCGTCGTCAAGAACATAAATGGGCTCGAAACATAAGAAAACTTAAAGTAAATACAGGACAGTTAGTAAACAACAAAAATGGTACCTGTAGGAAGGATAAAACATTAAAGAAAGGATGCCAAGGAAACTGCAATTTTAAATGTTCACTTTCAGAAGAGGACAGGATTTCAATCTTTAAGAGCTTCTGGGATCTTGGAGATCTGAACAGGCAGAGACAATTTATTAGTCATAATATGACTCAAGTGAAGCCAAAATATCGAAGAATCACTCCTGGAGGTGGAAGGTCTTGCAATATGAATTACAGTTTAACCATAAGAGGAGATAGAATAAAGGTTTGCAAGAAGATGTTCATGGATACCCTTGGCGTGGGAAACACCATGATTTCTACAGTTATTTCCAAGAACAAGGATGGTTTCCTTGAAGAAGAAAGAAGAGGGAAGCATGGAAAGCAAAAGAAGTTACCCCCAATGATAAGGGAAGGAGTGAGGCAACACATCAATTCAATTCCAAGAATGGAGTCCCATTACATTCGAGCTGATACAACACGAGATTATTTTGAAGGTTCGTTGGATATATCCACATTATATCGGATGTATATTGAGAAATGTAAGTTAGAAAATGAACCGATTGCAAAGAAGCACGTATACGAAACAATATTTAATACGGAATTCAACATCGGGTTTCATAGACCTAAGAAGGATCAGTGTATGATCTGTGAAGAATATAAGAATTCTACTGAAGAAGAAAAGCAAAAACTTAAAGACAAAACTGAAAGACATCATGCAGAGAAAGAAGCAATGAGACGGGAGAAAGGAAATGATATTCATCAGGCCACAGAGGAAAACCGTGGAGTGGTGGCTGTGTTTGATTTTCAAGCTGTTACACCTCTGCCAAGTGGTGAAATATCAAGCTTTTATTATAAAAGAAAACTTAATTTATTTAATTTCACTATATACGAAGCTGTCTCTAAAATTGGAAGATGCTACATGTGGCACGAAGGTCAAGCTGGAAGAGGGGCAAATGAAGTTGGTAGCTGCATAATCGAGTTTCTGAAAGAATACCCAAATCAAGAAGTGATTTTCTACTCCGACAATTGTGTTGGACAAAATAAGAACAAATTCGTGTTATCTGCATACTTATACGCTGTTCTAAAGTTAGAAATTTCGTCTATTCAACATAAGTTTTTAGTAGTAGGACATACACAAAATGAGGGAGACGCTATGCACTCTCGCATAGAATATGAGAAGAAAAGAGTTCTGAAATCCGGTCCTATTTACGTTCCCTCACAGGTTGCTACTATCGCAAGTCTTGCAAAAAGGACTGGGGAACCTTACCTTGTAAGACAAATGGAAACAACTGACTTCATAGATTGCAAGTCATTATGCAATGACCTCGGCAACAATTTTTCCATCAATGAGGATGGGGAGAAAGTTTCGTGGAATGCTGTCACTGAGATAATGGTGAAGAAGAATTCCTCTGGGGTGTTCTTTTATAAAACTTCCTACCACGAAAAGCAATATAAACTAGTGCATATTAACAGAAAGACAAAGAGGAGCAGTCCACATCATCACCCCGAAACTCTCAAACTCAAACCAGCTTATAGAAAGTCTCCAAAAATATCAGCTAGCAAGAAGAAAGACCTTATTTCACTCTGTGCTCAAAATCTAATACCGAAGACGCATCACCCATTCTTCGTTACTTTGGAATCGGAAAAGGACTGAGGTTCTGACCATTGAAGCAAATGACGTGCTCATGCTGAACTTGTGAACTATTTTCCAACATTCATTCCATCTTTGCCTCAGTGTGCCTATTTTCAATAACAAGTGATTTTTTTTTCAAATTATAATTCAATATAGAATGTATATAGAATTGTGTATAGAATGTTCAAATATAGCAGTAAACTAGGGAAAAATTAAACTGAAGTGTTGGAATTCATTAATTGTCTAACAATTTTCACAGAACAGTCAGTGCAAGACCACGACATCTGCATTTTAGCCCTTTTTGTGGGCCTTATTTACAAACTTTATAATTTTAATTAAAAGGACAATGTACACTATGCAATCAACCGAAACATATCCAAAATTCAAAATTCTCTACAGATTTCCATACTGTCGAAAGGCTAATACTAAGTTGCAGAAAACTTCAAACCCGTTTTTCTCAATAAAATGATTTTTGCAGATTAGTTATATACCGAATATCACATCCCCAAAGAAACAACTCATGAGATATCGTTATTCAATGAAATGCACGTTTACCCCTTAACACCTCTTTAAAACCCGAATAACAAAAATCATTCATTAGTTGACGTTTTCGACATACAGCGAACATATTCCCAAAATTTCATGTTCCTAACTTTAATAGTTTTCGCTGGGCGTGATGAGTGAGTGAGTCAGACAGGACATTTTCTTTCAATTATTTTTACCAGAATCTCACCCATCCCCATGGGCCCCTTAAACTGGATTGATGAAAAAACGCTTGAACACCTATTAACTTATTTTTAAGCTGTCTCTTTCCCCTGAGTTTGATGAGTGAGTGAGTTAGTCAGTCAGTTAGGACACTTTCTCTGCTTTCCCTCCCCCAGAATTTCACCCCGCCCCATTGGCTCCTTAAATTAATTTATGAAAAAACGGTGGAACACCGATTTACTTATTTTTAAGCTGATTTTTTTTCGCTGAGTTTAAAATTTCTCGCCTATGTCGTTTAGGAGATAGGCCTACACGCTTCGTTAGGAATCCTTCAACCCCCAATTTTCACCCCTTTCACCTCATAGTAATACACCACATCGAAAAACCCTTAGACACGTGTCTGCTTATTTTTAATGATTAGTTTATATGCCGAGTATCACATCCACACATGAAACCACTCGTGGGATATTTTTATTCAATGAAATGCAGGTTTAACCCCCTTAAGACCCCTTTAGAACCTGAATATTCAAAAATCCTCCCTTAGTGTATGGTTTTGACATACAACGAACATATCCCGAAAATGACATGTTTCCAAATTCAATATTTTTGGCTGGGCGATGATGGGTGAGTGAGTCAGGACATTTTCTTTCATTTTTTTCCTTCAGAATTTCACCCCTCCCGATGAACCTCTTAAATTTGATTTATCAAAAAAC
Organism: Meconema thalassinum; assembly: GCA_946902985.2. Classification (NCBI taxonomy): domain Eukaryota; kingdom Metazoa; phylum Arthropoda; class Insecta; order Orthoptera; family Tettigoniidae; genus Meconema; species Meconema thalassinum. The sequence continues at coordinate 213,284,990 of OX336398.1, forward strand.
TGCCGAACTCACTTATACTTATTTTTAAGCAGTTTTTCCCCCTGAGTTTGAAGAGCGAGTGAGTCAATCGGTTAGGACACTTTCTTTCCTGTTTTTTTTTACCCAGAATTTCACCCCTCCCCATGGGCCCCTTAAATTGGATTTATGAAAAAACGGTCAAACACCTATTTACTTAATTTTTGCTGATTTTTTTCCGCTGAGTTTCAAACTCCTCGCCTATGTCGTTTAAGAGATACAGGTTCCGTTAGGAATCTTTCAACCCCCACTTTTCTCCCCTTACACCTCATAATATACACCACATCGAAAAACACTCAGACCCGTGTCTTCTTATTGTTAATGATGAGTTTATATGCCGAGTATCACATCCCCCAATGAAACCAATCGGGAGATGTTGCTATTCAATGAAATGCAGGTCTACCCCCTTAACACCCCTTTAGAACCTGAATACCCAAAAATCCTTTCTTAGTGGGCGTTTGCGGTCCTTGAGGAAGCTGCATACCAAATTTCATTCCAATCCGTTGGGTTGTTTCTGAGATTTCGTGATGAATGTGTGATTGAGTGTGTGAGTGGTATTTTACAAATATCTAGCAGATAGAGTCAAGTCTTTGTTATGCTATACTCGGTTGACAGTGCTTTGTGAGCAGTTGAGTAACTAACGGGATTTCAAGTAAAGATCCTCATTTTCTATACCGGTAGTGCAGAGCGCAAATGGCATCCAGTCGGCCGTGTCTCGACTTGAGCTATGTTGCCATGGAACCTATCTGCCTTGCCATTCCTTCATGAGTATATTTTATGATTTGATTAGCCTGTGCTTGAGTGCAAAAGTGCCGAAATCAGAATAATGAGAATGTCTATCGAAAATTCATGTAGCCAGCGGTTCCTTCTGGGTCCTAAACTATGTGTATGCAAAATTTGGTTGAGATTGGTGAAACGGTGTAGATTTGTATACGGAACCAACCCACCCACACACCCACCCACATACATACATACAGACTTTCACTTTTATATATAAGATGAATGAATTGTAAGTCGTAGCTTCGTTGTAGAACCAAGCCAAGGCTGACGAAATCCAAAAAGATAACTGAGGATGAACTTAAAATTACAAATAAAAAGACAAAATAGAAATAACTTAATATATTGTGCCCGTCTGTTCACCTTGAATGAACAGACGGCCAAATAGCGAGGTTACATGCGAACAGTGCCAGCACGAAATCTTATCTCAGGGCGTTCTGGGCTTGCCATAAAAGACGCTCATCACTATCCCTATTCCCCACGTAAGGATTTAGGGGAATATTGCCAACACTCAGAAATGAGAAATATGGAAAAAAAATTGTTTTCACGATTTAGTCAACAAGTAGACAACACAAATAAATAATTAAACTCACCCTAACGATAACGAAAGAAAACTAATGTACCAAAATGTTATCACCTCTACAAAGAAAATAAATAATCATCGTATTCTCTGATGCAAATATAAATACCCTGAACAAAATTTGAGCACGGAACTCTATACAAGAGAGTGCAAGACTAAATAATTCAATTACTTGATACAAGCAGCCTTAGGTGGCTTTCCTGCTTGACAATCATTTATGGTGAAAGAATCCTTGATTGTATTTACACTAGTTGTACAAAGTATTCTGTATATTTACAATTACGATGCCATAATCCATTGTTCGTATTTATATTGTTTTTGTTTGTATCTGCTTCGTTCACATTTACCATATTTACATCACTGTTGGTTTTCGAAATTTCACATTTTATGTTTGCAAGAGATTCACTGTTAAATTCACAAGTTAACTTTCTTAGGCCACAGGCAAGACGTTATAAAATAGGCAACGCGAGGAAAAAATATATATCACAAGGAAGAAAAATGAGGATAATTCCAGTTGATAAGTTGCAATATTCCCTATTTGACAAGACATTCCCAGTAATTATCATCCCTATTCAGAGAACATACTCTGGCACGGAATAATAATTTAGTAACGTGGGAATCCCACAAAAATAGATATATTCACATGTCTTCATAATTACAACTTATGACACAATTCAAATATATAGATTGATTTTTAAACATTTAACTTAAACAGGCCACGCCGTGTATTTGGCATCATATTTTAACACCATATATTCTTTTTGACAAGTGACTCCAATAAATTACTTAACGTGGAAGTCAGGTAATGGATCAATATTAAAAGTATTTATAACTTTCGACAGGGTAGCCACACATGGTACCCGTCCCAGCTTGCAACTATGGAAGTATCAATCCCTCAAATATTAACTTTAAACTTTATCACTTTTTAACATGGGAGTCTTAATCCCTCTCATTTATTTCTCGTACATAAACAATTATTTTTACTTCATTCCTGTATCCAAATACCTCGCTTAAGGATCTGCGATCCCTCACTTATTATGAATTTCAACCTCTTTCGCTTGAAATTTAAAACTTGGATGTTCATATCCTTGGCTAATATACCAGGTTTGATAATTATTAGAATTACGAAAATAATAAACAATTCTATTAATGTCATGTCACTTAGAGCTTTAATTTGCCATTAATCCTGTTGATTCATTAAATCACAGTCGTCAAATCAAGTATAGAAATATCGATAGAAGAAAATATAAATTTATTGTGAATATTCATCTCACTTCCTAATCGAATTGGTGCTTCCTATTCGAAGAATAAGTACTAATAATCGCATCGTAGAATATTAATATATTTTGGTTAGAATATCGATGGCAGAGTTATAAAGAAACAAGACTTTCTACCTTTGGACTGGCTGATGACGGAGTGATCCCTCGGTGTGGACAACATCCATAAACCACGCTTCCATTTCGCCGTCCTCTTCGTTAGAAGACCCCATCCAAGCATCCACGTATTCCATATAAATAACGCCGGTTGGCGTTATCCACTCGTCCATCGTGACGTCAGGTTCCGTCCATCCTCGTTATGGCTGCCTAGCCAAGAATCATCTCTACATGAAGGTGTGACGTCATCAGGTTCCAATTAACCTGTTCCATGTTGGTTGTGGATTTGGACATGTCCTCGGACATGCGTAGTGGTGGAAGGTTCATCAATTAAGGATCTTTACTTTATTATAACCTGGTAAGCAACTTTGCATTCCATGTGATACACTTACAATCCTTTGACTATCTTATTTTGAGCATATTCTGCACTTATCATGGGTAAAGAGGTATTCCCTCGTCCATACTGACGATGCAGCGGGCCCCAGACGTCGGCTAAGTCCTAAACTGGGTAAGAGGTATTAATCCGTACTGACGATGCAGCAGGCCCCAGACGTCGGCTAAGTGCTCTAAGCGTACTTTGGACTGGTATCATGCAGGAATTTAGTTAGCTTATTGTGCGGGCAAGCCCGCCGAAGAACTGTGTTCGCTAGCACTGCGCTGCGCCTTATAAAAGGAACTCGCCATGCTTGGGCTCACGACCGCGCCACTCATCTGTGCAACTGAAACTTTAAATGTAGATATCTCAGTCATCTGTACGTTAAATTTCTTGAAACCTTTTCCAAAAATTCATAATAAAATAAACCAATAATCCCACGATGAAACATTATTCAAAATTGACAAAATTCTGTGAAGAGTAAGGTTCCACTGCCGTGCCGTGGGCGCCACCAGTCGCTCACTCATACTCTCTAGTCACCAGCCTGCACAATGCCAAGCGGGCGCGGCTTTCAAACACCACAATCCCCACGCCAGCTCCGTAAACATGTGCTACAAGGGCACAGCACGACTGAGATACCTGTGTTACGTCCTGTAAGTTGGTGGTAACCACCACGTTCCTCGTCTTTACAGAGCTGAGTCTCAGGATGTGGAGCATTTTTCACTCGATAAAATGAATTTTTAATATTTAAGGATATTTTTTAGTTGAAGTGATTGCAACAAGTCATAACTTACATAATGATGCATGAAGTGTTCACCAAGATGTGAGAGATTGCTACATGTAGGCTGATGAAGTTCAAATACAGACCAAAACATGCACCAGCGACAATGTGAAAGCGTAAAATAAAGGTTTTTAAATGTTTCCTCCAATACTGTTCACCATACAAAACAAACCTGACCTGGGGCTTAGGCCCCAGACTCCCTTGCTTGTAGTGCAATTTGTAATTTTCGTTCAGACAGTCGTCTTACCAAGTAGCGACAAATGGTTTAGTCCAGACACCCATTTTGTTCATCAGTAAGTTTCGTGTATACAGTCGCCAAACCACGCTACAGGGAATTGCGGTAAAGGAAAGGTGGCACCATCGCCTCATTCAAGCATTATTTACAAATATAAATAATGCACAAAGGCCCAATTATTACTGTTTTCACATTATTACGTTACGCGTGTAGACTGGTGTATTTTGTATCGGACATGTTGGCAACAGCTGACGTCAATCTGTGCGCGTCGTGAGCTCTCGCTGCGGCGGTTTCACATACTAAATCTGGTGACGAACATGGCTCCGGTTGTTAAATTAACAATTAACTCATATTTACGTGATTTAGCACATATATCCGGTGTAGTCGGAGCAGAAGTGATCAACACTTGCACCAGTGTGCGACCTCGCCACCCTTGTGCTGTTTGTTTTTGTTGCGCTCGCTTCGTTGAGACTTTACATACAAAAACAAACCTAACCTGGAGCTAATACCCCGTTTAGACGTCTCGGTCGCGATCTCGATTATCTCTGATCTGGATAATGTCCAATCGTGATCAATGGCATTTTTCATTGTTACCGACGTGTTTAGACGTCCCATCATGAAACATCAGGACAATCCCGTAAAACAGGATGACATCGCTAATATCTGCCATCTTTTGAATTCCAAGTGTTGAAGCAGAAATGCACAGTAGTTTCTTTCCTCCAGTTTTGAAGTATTTCTGTTATTCTTTTTACAGAATTCAACCTGCTAATGTATATTCTTAATTTTATGCAAATCCTGAGAGATGTGTAGGCAAGGCGAGAAAAAAATGCACAGGTCTAGGATGTTTATTGCATACATACTTCTTTGTTCGTCCAGAGTCATTTGGTTCTATCGGAATCCCTTCAATGTCTATGCCAACTCTATTTCTTTCTTCTTTCTCCGGGTCTCCTTCTCCTTCCTCAGGAACTCCTTCATCTTCACACTGTGCATCTTCTTTCTCTCTTCGGACCATTTTGAGCCTCTTTTCGTTTCCTTCCTTCCTTGGAACCCCTCCATTCCCAACACTTTTTTCCTAAACATTTCTCTCTCTATTGCATCTTCTTCTCTTATATTGTTTCTTTCCAAATCCTTTTTAACTTCCTGAATCCAAGTTGTTGTTAATTTCTCATTCCAAAGATATTTTAATATCTGTCTGGTTAACCTGTTGTCATTCATTCTACACAAATGTCCAAGAAATAGCAATCGCCTCTTTTTTATTGTGTCTGTTATGTTTTCAATGTTGCGGTATATTTCATAATTACTTCTTAATTTCCAGAATTCTGTAGTTCTTAATGGACCTAATATTTTCCGTACAATTCGTCCTTCTAATACATCCAATTTATCTAACTTATAATTCAAAAATTCAGTGCTAGACATTCGCTTGCGTATAGGCATTCTGGTTTGATTACTGTTCTGTAGTGCTGTATTTTCAAGTTTCTAGATAAACATTTTTTGTTGTAGGTGTTCCTAGTTATACCATATGCTCTTTCCAGCTTGTGTACTCTTTCTTCTACAGCAGATTTTTCTAAACCATTTTCCTGAATGATTTCTCCCAAATATTTGAATTTCTTTACCCTCTTAATTTTATCAATTTCTGTGACTAGGATTTCTGGAGCATTTTTTATATTTGTCATACATTTGGTATTTTCTACAGAAATTCTTAAACCTGTTCTGTTGGCTATCTCTTATAAGAGATTAATTTGCACTGTTGCGTCAGTCAGATTTTCAGAAAGTATGGCAAAATCATCTGCAAATGCTAGACAGTTTATATCAATACCTCTGTTTTTATTCCCTAGTGTTATGGGTGATATCTTGTGTTCCCTCAGTTTTTGATTCCAAATTCTGACTAATTTCTCCAGGACACAGTTGAATAGCAGTGGAGATAAACCATCACCTTGTCTTAACCTGTCTTTATTTTGAATGGTTTAGATATTCTCCCCCGAAATTTTACTTTTGATATGGTGTCTGTGAGGGTTTCACGGATTAGATTAGCCAGTTTTCATTTAACTCCAAATTCTCGAATTACTTTATCTCGAGTTTCCCTGTCAACGGAATCGAAAGCTTTTTAAAATCTATAAATATCAGTACTATGGTCTTGGAGTTTATTATCCTGTGACGGATTGTGGACTTCAGGTTGAATATCTGTTCTGCGCAAGATCTGCTTTTCGGAATCCACTCTGATATTCACCTCAATGACTGTCGAGTGTTGCTTGTATCCTGTTTAGTTATATTGTTGAGAATATCTTATAAGCCACTGCCAATAGGGATATATCTCTGTAGTTATTGACATCTTGCATATTACCTTTCTTATGCAAAGGATGTATAAGGACCACATTCCATTCTTCCGGGATCTTTTCCGTTTTCCAGATTTCTTCAAAGATGCTTTTAAGGTCATCTATGATTTTGGATTGAGACCATTTTATAAGTTCAGCTGTGATGGAGTCTTCTCCACTAGCTTTGTTGTTTTTTAGAGTGTTAATTGCTTTTTCAATTTCTTCATGAGTAGGTGGTGGATCTGCTTCCATGTTGTCATGAATTTCGGGAAATTCTAACTTGTTGTTTGGTTCTTCACAGTTCAGAAGTTGATCGAAGTGCTTTGCTAGTATTTCACAATTCTTTTCATCGGATAGACCCATTCTGCCATTTTCGTCTATGAAGCAAATACTTGGAGCTTGATACCCCTTTAAATTATTTTTAAAGGTCTGATAGAAATTCCGGGAGTTATTTTTAACAAAATCATCCTGCATGTGAACAAGTTGTGACTTTTCAAAGGAGCGTTTAGCACTCTTAATTATTCTGGCTGTTTCCTTTCTTTGTTGTTTAAATTGTTCAAAGTGTTCATTCTTTCCAGAGCATTTCCATGTTTTCTATAATTTAGTTCTTTCTCTAGGGCTTCTTCACAAGTTTCATTCCACCAAACTTTCTTTTTCATTTTTACTGGCCCAAATACTTTTTTCGCTGCACTATTGATTTCTTTGGATAATTCTTGCCAATTACCTGCTTTACTTATTTGAATTTTTTCTTGAAAATGTTTTATTGCTTCTTGTGTGATGTTGAGTCTGTCTGTGTTATATTTAATAAATTTTTGTAGTATTCTTTGGTTTCTATGAAGGAGAAGGTTGAGCTTAATTTTGGAGAGATAGTGGTCAGAGTCAAATTCTCTACTTCTGATTACTTTAACATTCATAATTTATTTAATATTATTTCGAGGCATAGCAACATGATCCAATTGGAATTCTCCTAACATTGGATTTGGAGATATCCAGGTTTTAGCTTTTCTTGGTAGTTTCCTGAATGAAGTTGACATTAATTTCAACCGAAGGGTTTTACAGAGATTAATTAGTCTCATGACATTTTAATTAGTCCTTTTATGGGCTGGATATTCCCCGACTGTTTTTCAATAAGTTCTTTCCTTCCCTATTTGCGCATTGAAATCACCCTAAAATATAACAACATTCGATTTTCCTCTTCTAAAAGTTCCCAGAATTATTCTACTTTGCTTGGATTTTTTTATTGTCATCATTTATGGGTGCGTGGCAATTAACAATGGTATACTGTTTATTCTTGCATTTGATTGTTAGGAGAGAAGTTCTTTCTGAACTATATTTGAATTCTGTTACATTGTCTACTATATTTTTATGAACGTAAAAAGCAGTGCCGAGTAGTGGCATTCCTTTCATAATTTTGATTGCTGGTTTACCTTTAAAAATTCTATGGTTTCCGTATTCTGCAACATTTTCATCCAAAAATCTTGTTTCTTGCACTGCGAGGATTGGTATTTCATGTTTATTTAAAAGAATGTCGAGTTCTTTCTGTTTACCCTTTTTCAATAAGGAATTTACATTCAAAGTGCCTGCAAAGAAGTTCTTCTTAAACTTGAGTCTGGAAGGATACCAAGGATGCTCCGATTCATCCTTATTGCAGATGTTGGGACTCCCCAGAACCCTAGGTCCCGATGCATTGCATACTGCAGTGGTGGATTTCTCTTCTGAGGTACCACCTGGGGTAGTGCTTTCTTTCAGCGTACGTTCCATTCTGCAATTGAAATTGTACTTTGTACAAATTAGGAAATAAATTCCGTGATAAGATCTATTTCTTTATTATTCGTCTTCGACGTCTTTTCCCAACGATAGAATTTTCCGTGATTAAATACTGGTATGTTTGTTCTCCATCCATAATTTCATCGCTCCCTCAATCTTCATATATCTGATATCAACCTACATAAATACAACCACCATAGCCAACATTACATACTTCTCGCTTTCAACACACAATCAAGTCCAAAGTGGCCATCATTTCCACTGCCTACTTCGCTCACACAGCAGGGCGAGAGAACACACCGACGATCCCAATGACCACACACGCGATTATCTAGTTGTGGGAACAGGATCGGGCTGATCCTCTTGGAGGGAAAGTTGATCGCGATAATGTAATCCTGGTTCGTTTAGACGTCCCAACTTAATCTGGACCGGGGGCCGATTGGGATCACGACCGGATCATCTAAACGGGGTATTACACCCAACCCACTTGCTTGCGGTACAATCAGTAATTTTCGGTCAGACAGAAGCCAGTAGTTTCTCGCTTCGCTTCGCAGGCCAATAGACTCTCGCTCACTGCACTTGATCTGTGTCGTGTATTTTGTGTAACATATATCGGCAATGGTGACATGACGACAATGTATACACCTGTGTGAGTCTCTTGAAGACACCTAATGTGCTTCTTTCGGAAGCAGTTGAGCAACGGCAAGCTATGGCAATTAATTGCCGTCATTGAATGAACAAGAAATCCCGACTTAAGCCACATATTTACGTAATTTAGCACATACAGTAAATATTCGATTAACCGGCAACGTCGGGACCGTGGTTGTGACGGTTGAGCGAATAGACGGATGACAGAAACTCTGTATTATTCCTCCAGAACATGACCTCAATCAATTATATTATAGACAGATATCACTCTCACAGTAATGTATTGTAATATATTTCGGAGCGAAAAGAAATTAAACACGATTGTAATAGCAAATAAAACTATTTATTACACGATACAAACATCCGTACAGTAGCTACAAATGTGGCAAAATAATGTACAGTGCAGTAATATAAACTTACAGGTGAAATAGTTCATGTAGCTTGAAAATAGTCAATCATTTTCTTCTGCCTCTTTGATGCTCGAGCTTTCACCGCGGCAATATTTCGTATTTTTCGGAGCAGTAGTGTCTGTACACTCGTCGCAGTTTCACCCGTTCTTAAGCGTTTTATAATTTCAAGTTTTTGGTTAAGTCCTAAAACAACACATTTACGCTTTTTAGACATTTTGCCACGTCACTGTAACACACACACCTGCACTAAATACGGTAGTGTAAAATACACACTGTACATATATCACTTTCATTACAGTGGAAAACACGTAACAAATGGGGCACTACGTCACAGCCAGCTAGATACACTGCATTGACAGACCTTTTGCCACAACTGAAACCCGATACAGAGGTGACTGGTGACTGACAAGTGAGACAAAAGGAAAAAAGAGGGGGAGGAGTGTTGGCGCGTCAACTGAAGGTCATATGTACCATTGTATGGCGGGCAGGTACACTCACTTCCCACTAAAGGAGAGTAAGTAAACTAAGCGAACGCGTCACTGCACCTAAAAGCACTTTGGTATTACAGTAGGCTATTATTATGCTATTACAGCAATGACGGTTAACAGAAACTGACAGTTTAAAGATTGACGGTTAAACTAAGTTTTACTGTATTTTCAGTGCAGTAGTTAAGAGCCCTGGGGCAGGTTTGCAGCAACTGGCCAATCTTCTCTATTGTCCGCCATCCTCTTAAATTCGTAATATGATTTTGTGTTTGTGTCTGCCAGTGGGTTTTTCCCTTCTAACGTCCCTTCGATGACTCTTGCTAGCAGGCTATTATGTCTGAGAGTATGGCCCAACATATTCGCTCATCTTGTTTTCAGACTCTTCATAATGCTTCTACTTTCTCCAGCTCTTCTGAATAACTCTTCTGAATACCTCTTCATTTGTCATATGTTGTATCCAACTGAACTTAAGCATTATTCTCCTGCACCAAGCCACAAAGCCATCAACTTCTTCTCTTCTGACTTCCCTATTGTCCAGGTCTCACTACCATACAAAGCCACACTCCACACGTACGTCTTCAACTATAATGGACTGTAATTTCAATTTGTAATGACTCCAAGAATATAAAATTAAGGTATGAAAATGTCCAGGTTCATCACTCCCTAACAATTGCCAAAAAGAAATGACGGCACATTAGTGAATAATATGGACCAGGTACACATTACTTGTCAGTACATCTGCAATTTAATTATTTAGTATCAGTCAAGACATGCACTCGGCCATATCACTTGGTAATTACAGGTAAAAACAACTTAAGATGGTCTCCTGTCAGAGAGTGTGCACGAGTAAAACATTCTACATATAATTAAAAATCGTGAATGATAATTAAATTTTTCTGTCACCTTGACTGTGAATTAACCAAGTTCAACTGTATGTTCGACTCTTCCTTGGATTGCGAGTGGGCTATGAGGCAGTCAGTACGAGAGCGTATCACTTCATTGTAGTAATACTCAAAAGATAACTACTGTATAGATAGCTATAGACGACTTCACTTATCCCTCTACTTGTGAGGTGCGGTCAAGCTCACGACAATAATATTTTGAAGTGGTATTTTTATCTCTTCCATTGTTACTTCCCGCTTTTTTTGTGTGTGTGTGTGTACCTTCCAAACACATGGCCTTGAGTCACTGCATAGATCTGTGCAGTTCTAGCTTCTGTTACGTGCAGACGATTGCGTTGTAACATTTTCGAGCTGTATCAGTGACCGCACCTCAAAGTTAACGTTTCACGCTGACCATGAAGGCAGGAGATACACTTTCAGCTAAAGAAGTATGTTTTACTGTTTCATTGTGCCAACCATGTATATTTGCTTCTAAATAATAATTCTAGAATGATATTTGGTAAGTTTTCATTTTTAAAATTAATTAAATCTAATAATCAGAGAGAACTTTTATTTTTTCACATTACAAATGTAATAAGATTACGAAAGACCTATGCTTTGATTATAATAAATGTTTGTATTTGTATCGTGTGTTAGAGTAGTTGAAGTATCAACACGACAAATTTCAAGTAAATAGTTGTATTGTGTGTGCCTACGAACAAGCACTCAGCCACACAAGCCACTCAGACCTCACCTCACAATGTACGTCACACAAATACCACCTCACAAGTAGAGGGTTAAGTTTCAGTTTCAGGGCTTTACGACAGCGTGGTCATGTAACCTCCATGTGAGGCTAAGCGGTTTCCTTATTATTATTATTATTAGCCTACTTTTCACATTTTGCAAAAATGAAGAAAAAGTAGACTTATGAGATCGGGCAAATGTGTGTCTGTCTGTCTGTCCTTCTGTCTGTCTGTCCTTCTGTCTGTCTGTCTGGCTGTGTGTGTGTGTCCCCCCTATCAACTCCTAAACGTCTGCAGCAATCGATACAACATTTTGTAGGAAGAAAGCTCTGTGCCTGAATATCTCACGTCCATATTTGAAAATGATGTCAGTGCTACCAACTGCTGAAAAATCGCAATTGAAATATGAGCTCCATGTTGGATATCTTGGAAGGTATGAATGGGAGCCATTTCAAAATTGGCACACATATAGATAATAATATTGCAGTTATATTTCCAGGAGGCCATACATGTCAGTGTTGCCAAAATGATTATAAGCCTGCTGATAGGTCCAAATTTCAAATGCATATAACATCTACACTATCAGTTGGATTTCAACCAAATTTCGTATGTGCTATGTGTACATAAACATATATTACTGAGCGTATTCTTAAGAGCCACCAGGGCTGCCAACTGTTAATAAATGCTCTCATTTTTGAAAATCAAAATACCCATATATCAGAAAGTATGCAAGCCGACACCTTTAAACTATGCACACGTATAGTACCTGACATTCTATATTAATTTGGAGTAAGTAATAAACGTCAGTGCTACCTACATGATTCTAAGCCTACTGATAGGTCCAACTTAAAATACATGTAACTTCTATACCATCATTTGGATTTCAACCAAATTTTGTGTGTGGTATGTGACCCATAACGGATATGACTATGCCGATTCTTAAGAGTAACCAGGGCTGCCAACTGTTAATAAATACTGTCTCTATTCTTGTTACCCTAATATCAATATATCAGAAAGTATGCAAGCCAATAGCTCTAAACTTTGCACACGTATAGTACCTGGCATTCTAGATTAATTTAGAGTAACTAATATAAGCATACGCCAGTGCTGCCAAAATGATTTTAAGCCTGCTGATAGATCCAATTTTAAAATGCATGTAACTTCTATACTAACTAATGGAATTTATTCAAAATTGACACAACAATAGATCATATTATTTCAGATTATTTCTGACCAACACATGTATGTCATTGTTGCCAACATGATTTTACGCGCGCTGTTAGATCCAATGTTTAACTGTATGTAACCTCCATGCTATCCATTGGACTTCAACCACAGTTTGTATTCTGTACCTTAAGAGATGGAACTAAGAATATATTCAGTCACCAGGGCTGCCAACTGTAGTTCTCTATTAGGCTACGTTATGCCAAGTATACAGTATTTAGAACTAATTAGAAATTTCGATATTACCAACTTAATTTCGTCATTATTCTAGATAGATCCATAATATAGATTAATCATTGGCATGATTCTTAAATTTTAAGAAAAGTAGGCTCTTTAGTTCGTCACGGAACTTCTTGTTATTATAATAATAATAATAATAATAATAATAATAATAATAATAATAATTATTATTATTATTATATTTACGTTATTTAGCACATATTTTCAGTGCAGTAGTGATTATAGACAGTAATTTCAATTGGTAATGACTCCAGAATATCAAATAAGGCCATCGGCTGCAGTAAATTTATTAATTATTATTAAGGCCCGGAAGTTCATGCAAAATCTTATTTTTGCATATTTAAGCTTATTTTGGTTATTTTGTTAGTTAGTTATTGTTGGTTAAAGGGGCGGAACTACGAGGTAATCTGTCCCTCTTAACACAGATTAAAGTATACAAATTTAGAGGTGGACACCCTCATTGGATAAGACCGAAATATAATAAAACAGAGAGTTAAACAAAATTAATAATTATGAAAATAAACAAAAATTACGGAAGAACAAAGATTCAGCATTCAAAAACGAACAAGTCGTTGAGTCATTGTACACTGGCAAATTTAGATTGCTGGCCCTCACCCACTCTCACTTATAAAGCGGATCACGCGATCAGCAGCCACCGCTTCATCGGCTAATATAAGTTTGAGTATCATCTGCAAACCAACGTTTCTTCGTAAGTCAGCAAGATCCACACACTCTGTTAAAATGTGGGCCACGGTGAAAACGGCTCCACAGGTCCAAAGTTAGGGGGTCTTCCCTTCTCATTAGGTATGAGTGGGTGGATCTTGTATGACCTATCCTTAACCTACACAAAATGATGGACTCCGTCCGTGAGCGGAAGGAGCTCCGCCACACGCGAGGAGTTCCCTTGATCGTTGTCAGTTTACTGGGCATTGGGTCAGCTAGCGATGACTCTCCCAAAATGCCAGTACTTGTCGGCGTAACTGAGAGCGAATATCTCTAGCGGGTACCTCCAATGGTCGAGGTGGTAGTGATACCGCCTCTTTTGCAGTTTGATCCGCGTACTCATTTCCCGCAGTTCCCATGTGGCTTGGAAGCCACTGGAAGGTTATTCGAGTGTTAGCGCGGCACAATCCGGCTAGTAGGTCGAGGATTCGTTGCACTAGGGGGTGTTGCGGGAAACATGTAGCAATTGACTGCAACGAACTCAAATAGTCGGTACACACGAGAAAGTGGATTCGTGCATCCTGTAGCCCAAACTGCAGAACTTCATGGATGGGAACGAGCTCCGCAGTAAACACACTACAGGCCTCAGGCAAAGAGATCTTGGTAATTGCACCATCAATAACGTAAGAACAACCCACATTCTCATCCACCTTCGAACCATCCATGTATAGAATACCAGCATACGGAAATTGGTGAACTATGCTGTGGAACGGCCTCCGATAATCGGAGACATCCGTATTCACCTCAGGACCTCGGTGTAGATATAAACGAGTTTCCGGACTCGGAACTTGCCACTGAGGCACCTCGCCAAGTGTCCGGATCATACAGAGACCTACAGCCACTCCTAGTTCAGTACACGATCTATCGAGTCGAATACCAACCGGCCGAGTGGCACGAGGCTGGTTGGCGTACCTCTGGTGGTATTGGGTACTGAAGAGAGCTCGATAGCTCGGATGTTGGCAATGGCGAGATAGTGCGTGATGATGTCTCCGTTTTGGTTACATCTTGATCCTAAAGTCTGTGAGTCTCGTATTTGTATTATCTGCCGGTTAGTAGTTTGTACCGTCTGGAAGGGAGAACCGATTTCTCCAACAACTGAAATGCTTTCGTTCCTTTCAGTTTACTACCAGTTCAGAGTAGGGGTTCGGCTTATGAATGACCAGGAATTTCCAGAAATATTGTCTGGATCTATTATCTCAAACTCCTTAATTCCGGCCTTCAGTGAACTTCCAAGCTGCTTAACGTCAACCATAGCCGGAGTTATGGCTTCAATAAAAACTAAAAACATTGTTAAGTTGCAAAATATTGTGAAATTGTTTGAAAGTGAAATTATTTCTACCGACGGTAGTGTCCTTTATTTTAAAATTTGTGAAACAAATAAAGGCAGTTAGAGCAAATTTTCAGTAACTCAACATTTGGAAACCGCCAAACATAGGCCTGAGCGAAATGCTGTAAAGAAAGAAAAAACACATCAATTCAGTTCTTGTTAAAAATGTCATTAGTTGCCCTGCAACCAAACTTAGTGAGTTTTCTCAAGACCAGTCTTAATTACAGCAAACATACCATAGTAGAAACTGGTAGTTATCTGTTCATATTTTCTTTATATTCAAAATAGAAGCGCTAAAGAATACGGAGTGATCCTAACTGCCGTAGTTAATTCATAGTGCATATTTTTTGATACGTGATGCATATTAGTGCAAGAACTTCTGGGCCTTAATTATTATCATTAGTTGTCTACCCTTACGGCCTTTTGGCTACAATATATTATAAGAACCTTACACATACTTATCAGAGCTTCACGAGCATTTGCAGCATGATGTACACTACATCAAATCTTCAGAACAATTTCAAGGTCGCAATAACACACACCAACCACCCAACAAGTCATCCACAACATAATTAAAGATGGCTGCATCTCTTTACGTTAACCGTAAACAGTAAAGACCAAAAAATCTCTCATGTCAAAGATATGCTCTACAGGATTCTCTTAGGAGCACTAGCTGATCACGCGTTCTGACCAATGGGAAGAGCGTATGAAAAGACTGCGTTGTGGCTTCTAGCATTTCATAAGGGAAAGGATGAACTGAAAGTCACAGGGCGAGGAATCGTTCTGCCTGGTCGATCCCGTGAATTGGTATGTACTTTACGGGAACATTTCAAGAAGGAGAGAGATAACGGCGGTCCTTAAGTGCCTTTTAGTAGGCTAAAGTTGTCGACATAACTTCCGTGACAATGACGGAGATAGTGACACTAACACTTCCAGTGATATCAGTGGTGTGGAACCTCTCTTACCTTAATCTTCAGGGGCAGATGACCTCGCTGTTCCGCCCCTTAAAACACCAATAACTAACTACCTGAATCTTCGTTTAAAATGACTAGTTGGAAATAAATCTACGGATACACCTGCAATGAGAACTTCCAGTAATATCGGTCTTAATGGGTCACCCATAATCTAGCTACCAGTTTGAAGGTCCTTGATGCTATCCTTCAAATAGTAGCCTAAGTTCCTTTTTTTTTCTCTGAACTGACAGTTCACATTTAATTTTTTGTGTGTTTTCTTAAACATGATATTGCTTTGAGTAACAACTTGCTCTTTCCAAAGTTAAGCCATAGCTTGAGACGTTAAGCAAAGTAGCTGACTTGAGGAATGTTAATGATGCCACAATGAAAACTAACAAGCTTATTGACAGCGTTATGACTGGTGCGTATAGCAAAAATGGTAGTGAGAATTGCGGAAATGCCGAGACCTTCTTCTCGAACATACGGTATTTACTATGCTGTAAAGAAAAAAAGTTGAAAGCATGTGAATAATATTTATCGGGTTTAAGTGCAAACCTTGCCAGAATATTTCGTACGCAATATGGGAGAAAAATCCTCTTTTAAGCCTGAAGCAGTAGATTGCCATAGAAAAAAAATATAGGCTAACATTATTGTATGTTATCGAACTCAGCCTTAAATTGAAGCCATTACTATTATCACAAAAAATAAGGAGATGTTGTATATTCTACATCTGTAGCAACTATTCTAGATTCTTAATAATAATTATTAAATATATTATAGCGAGTTGAATGATCTAACTCATTTTCCCACGCGCGCGCGGTAGGAGCGAGCAGATTGGCAACCTTGTCCCCTGACCACATCGCGAGACGAGAACTGTCAATCCCATTCTGGCAGCGTACAGAGTATAGGCCTAGTTATTTATCGTGTGTGACATGGCAAAGTGAGTTCAATAGCTGACAATATCACTGAATATCTTAACAAATATTCAAGTGATGATGAAGTTTCTCTGTCCGAATCGGAAAGTGTAGAATATGATGATGATGATAATCCAGCATCTCCAGACAGTGATGTTAGTGTGGATAGCGACGAGTGTTTTATACAAAAAATTGCTGACATTTTTCAGTGTTACATCACTTTAAACATTTTGATCTATCCTTGTATCTAAAGCACCTAGAATATTGCTAGCAAACAATAAAGTCCTACTGATATGAATTTCAAACTTGGGTAGTGAATTCCATTTCCTAGAATTACTTCGAAACTTTCAAAATCTGAAACTTGTAACTTTGTTTCCACATTTCTTATTTCTTAACATTAAACCCTTTTGGTTTAAAGACAACACATACTTGCAGTGATAATACGTGATGAATACCAAATTTCATGTAGATATCTTCATTGGTGTACCTTCCCTGTAATTTTAAAGATGTGTATGCATAGTGTGGTAAATATAGCGGGACTATTATAGCTCGCGATACATTTGCATATAAAATTCCCCTAAAAGCAAAATGGCGGCGTTGGTGACGTCATCGACATGATCACGAAATACTTCTCTGGCAAGCTTACGGGAAAAGCCTGCGGAATTGGGGGTTTTGGGTGGGCGAAACATAAACAGAAATTAGCATTTACAATAAACCTTCGAAACGCGATGTGTAATTGACCTTACAGATCGCGATACTCATCAAAATTTTCTCATTTCAGCTCGTATTTATAAAAACATGTATCGCGATCTTCACTCACTGCATGTCCTCGCATGCCTATACCTAACGAAACACTGTCAGCTGACAAGATGGCGGGCACGGCAACAACCGAGCATCAACATCAACACGTCATCCGTGTCGTAACCGAGGACTCTAAAAATCCCACTAAACGAAATCAATCTCAATGTGTAGTTGACCCAATACAGCTGACAGTTTTCACACATTCTTCATCTGATGTCTTGAAAGCAAAAGGGTTGAGCTCATAACTCTGTGTTACAGGGTATTTACGCCAGTGACACCAACTATTCCTTTCATGGCAATTGTAAACAAGGTGGCACCATCCAACCCTGTGGAACTACTGTGGACCCAGTAATACCAACTATCCTGTTCACAGCAGTTGTGAACAAGGTGACACCACACAACCCTGTGGATATTCTGTGGACCCAGTGACACCAACTGTCTTGTTTACGGCAATTGTGAACAAGGTGACACCACCCAACCCCGTGGAACTTCTGTGGACCCAGTGACACCAACTATCTTGTTTAGGGCAATTGTGAACAAGGTGACACCACCAAACCCTGTGGAACTTCTGTGGACCCAGTGACACCAACTATCTTGTTTAGGGCAATTGTGAACAAGGTGACACCACCAAACCCTGTGGAACTACTGTGGACCCAGTGACACCAACTATCTTGTTTAGGGCAATTGTGAACAAGGTGACACCACCCAACCCTGTGGAACTTCTGTGGACCCAGTGACACCAACTATCTTGTTTAGGGCAATTGTGAACAAGGTGACACCACCCAACCCTCTGGAACTTCTGTGAACCCAGTGACACCAACTATCCTGTTCATGGCAATTGTGAACAAGGTGACACCCCCCGACCCTCTGGAACTTCTGTGGACCCAGTGACACCAACTATCCTGTTCATGGCAATTGTGAACAAGGTGACACTCCCCAACCCTCTGGAACTTCTGTGGACCCAGTGATACCAACTATATTGTTTACGGTAATTGTGAACAAGGTAACACTTACCACAAAACCCTGTGGAACTAGTGACACCAACTATCCTGTTTACGACAATTGTGAATAAGCTGACACTTGACACTTACCATCTTACCCTGTGGAACACCTTCTTGGGGAAAAGCACTGACGGTCGGAGGGAGACACAATCTTATCTTATATATATATACTAGCTGTTACCGGTAGCTTCGCCCGCAATTACATTTGGAATCCCGTTATAACATTAGTTATATAGATAGATAAGCATGGGCCCTAGAGGAAAAGAATTCTATCACCTGAAACCAAAAATGCATGGGATGAAAAAAATCATCAAAATATCATGTTGGTTTCGGACCCAAAAAGACGTGAAAAATATAATAAAAGTATTAAAAAAGCTACTTTTTGAAATTTCATTCGAATCAATTTTTATGATATTCCTGGACTTAGAAAATTCCGACCAAAAAATACAAAATCATTAATAACTCCCTAAGTAGACTATTCGTCGTATGACGAAATAGCAAGAGACAAAAAAGATGTAATGTGTTATTGTCTACAACATAGGCCATGTATAATTTTACATATTACCTGTTTTTCCCCCAGAATTTCACCCCTCCCCATGGACCCCTTAAATTGGATTTATGAAAAAACGGTCAGACACTTATTTACTTATTTTTATGCTATTTTTTTTGGCTGAGTTTTAAACTCCTCGCTTATGTCGTTTAAGAGATACACGCTCCGTTAGGAATCATTCAACCCCCACTTTTCACCTCTTTCACCTCATAATATACACCATATCGAAAACCCCTCAGACACGTGTCTTCTTATTTTTAATGATGAGTTTATATGCCGAGTATCACATCCCCCAATGAAAACAATCGGGGGATATTGCTATTCAATGAAATGCAGGTCTACCCCCTTAACACCCCTTTAGAACCTGAATATTCAGAAATCTTTTCTTAGTGCGCGTTTGCGGCCCTTGAGGAAGCGGCATAGCAAATTTAATTCCAATCCGTTCGGTGGTTTCTGAGATTTCGTGATGAATGTATCAGTGAGTGAGTGAGTGGTATTTGAGCTTTATATAGTAGACAAGCTGACCCGGCAGACGTTGTCCTGCCAATCAAAGAAAGTGTTGTAACTTTGTTTCTTGAAGTGCTTTTGGATACACAATCTTTTTTTCAATTTATGTTAACTGCCTCTAAACTATCGTGAATTGAATTAACTAATTTAGAAACATTCGTTGGAGCGTGCACAACAACTCTCCAAAGTTTCATTGCAAACGGATTTATAGCATTTAACGCATACGGGACTTGGTTTAAATGATTCGTGCGCTGTTACTCTTTTGTTGAATCTACTCGTGCTCTACCAACTGTGAAATGGATTTACTAAGTTAGAAAGCTTCACGTAAGTGTACACAACAACTCGTCAAAGTTTCATCGCAATCGATGAAGAGTATATGAACGCATACAGGATTTTGTTGGAACAATTCGCGTGGCGTCACTCATTTCTTACATCTACTCGTGCGCTACCAATATTGTAAAGTGGATTTACCTAGTTGAACACCTTCCCTGGCGTGTACACAACAACTCATCAAAGTTTCATCGGAATCGGATGAATGACATATGCACGCATAAGTGACTTTTTTAAACGATTCGCGTGTCGTCACCCATTTGTTGAATCTACTCATGCGCTACCTATTGTAAAGTAGATTTACTAAGCCTGAAACCTTCTCTGGCGTGTACTCAATGATTCACCAAGGTTTGATCGATATCGGATGAATGATATATGACCGCATACGGGACATTGTGGAAACGATTCGCGCGCCGTCGCTCATGTGGTGAATCTACTCGTGCGCTAATTATTAAAAACTGGATTTACTAAGACAGAAACATTTCCTGGAGTGAACACAACAATTCACCAAAGTTTCATCGCAATCGGATAAATGGTATATGGACGCATACGGTACTTTGTTGAAATGATTCGCGTGCCGTCACACATTTGTTGAATCTACTCATGCGCTACCTATTGTAAAATGGATTTATTAAGCCAAAAACCTTCCGTAGGGTGTACACAACATCTCACCCAAGTTTCATCGTAATCGGACGAATGGTATTTGAACGCATATTGGGCCTTATTGAAACGCTTCGCGCGTCGTTGCTCATTTGTTGAATCTACTCGTGAGCTACCTATTGTAAAATGGATTTACTAAGTTATAAACCCTCACGTAAGTATGCACAACATCTCACCCAAGTTTCATCGCTATCGGACGAATGGTATTTGAACGCATACGGGACTTTGTTGAAACGCTTCGCTCGTCGCCGCTCATTTGTTGAATCTATTCGTGCGCAACCTCCTGTGAAATGGATTACTTAAGTGTACACAACAACTCATAAAAGTTTCATCTCAATGTATGAATGGAATATAAACTTATACGGGATTTTGTTGAAACGCTTCGCGCGTCGTCACTCATTTGTTGAATCTAGTCGTGCGCTACCTAATGTGAAATTGATTTACTAAGCCAGAAGCCTTCCCTGGAGTGTACACAACATCTCACCCAAGTTTCATCGCTATCGGACGAATGGTATTTGAACGCATACGGGACCTTTTTGAAACGCTTCGCGCGACGTCGCCCATTTGTTGAATCTATTCGTTCGCTATCTATTGTAAAATGGATTTACTAGGCCAAACACCTTCCCTGGAGCTCACTCAACATATCACCCAAGTTTCAAGGCAATCGGATGAATGGTATATGAACGCATACGGGACTTTGAAACGCTGTAACGTGCAGAGACAAACAGTAGAATTCGACATCACTGCCACCTTTGGTATAAAACACAACTTTTCGCCACGGGCGTAGTGTATGTAATGGCGGTAGTTGCACAGGTTGCGACCAGGTGGCTCTAACGTGCAGAGACAAACCGTCCAAAGACATCAGCTTTTACGAAGGCCAAGGCTAGTGGTTTCCATGACGACTGTTTTTGACTGTATATTGTGGTTCTAAAATTATGTGTTAATTGTGGTTCTAAAATTGTGTTCATTCCACCTACCGGGTCAGATTGTGAATCTAAACCATACATGGATCCACCCTAATATACATACCAAATTCCATCAAAATCGGTTCAGTCGTTTAGGAGGAGTTCAGTCACATACACACGTGTCGAAGAATTATATATATAAAGATAAGCATGGGTCCTAGTGGAAAATAATTCTATCAACTGAAACCAAAAATACATGGGACGAAATAAACATCAAAATATCATGTTGGTTTCGGACCCTAAAAGACGTGAAAAATATAATAAAAGTATTAAAAAAGCTATTTTTCGAAATTTCATTCGAATCAATTTTTATGTCATTCCTGGGACTTAGAAAATTTCGGCCAGAAAGTACAAAATCATTAATAACTCCCCAAGTATTCGTCGTATGATGAAATAGAAAGAGACAAAAAAAGATGTAATGTGTTATTGTCTACAACATAGCCCATGTATAATTTTACATATTACCTGTTTTCCCCCCAGAATTTCACCCCTCCCCATGGACCCCTTTAATTGGATTTATGAAAAAACAGTGAAACACCTATTTACTTATTTTTTATGCTGAATTTTTTCCGCTGAGTTTCAAACTCCTCGCTTATGTCGTTTAAGAGATACACGCTCCGTTAGGAATCCTTCAACCCCCACTTTTCACCACTTTCACCTCATAATATACACCACATCGAAAAATTCTCAGACTCGTGTCTTCTTATTTTTAATGATGAGTTTATATGCCGAGTATCACATCCCCAATGAAACCAATCGGGAGATATTGCTATTGAATGTTTCTTTTTTCAGAATTTCATCCCTCTCCATGAACCCCTTAAATTTGATTTATGAAAAAAATGTCGAACAGCTATTTACTTATTTTTAAGCAGTCTTTTCACCCTGAGTTTGATGAGTGAGTCAGTCAGTCAATCAGTTAGGACACTTTCTTTCCTGTTTTCCCCCCCCCCCAGAATTTCACCCCTCCCCATGGGCCCCTTAAATTGGATTTATGAAAAAACGGTCACACACCTATTTACATATTTTTTATGCTGATTATTTTCCGCTGAGTTCCAAACTCCTCGCCTATGTCGTTTAAGTGATACACGCTCCGTTAGGAATCCTTCAACCCCCACTTTTCACTCCTTTCACCTCATAATATACACCACATCGAAAAATCCTCAGACTCGTGTCTTCATATTAGCCTACTTTCGATTTTTGCAAAAAATGAAAGTAGACTTATTAGATCAACACAGGGCGAAAAAAGTGTGTCTGTCTGTGTGTGTGTATGTGTGTGTGTGAGTCTGTGTGTGTGTATGTGTGTGTGTGAGTCTGTGTGTGTGTGTGTGAGTGTGTGTACTCTGAATGTCTGTCCCCCCCTATCAATTCGAACACGGTGAATGCGAATTGAACGAAATTTGGTACAAAGGTAGCACTAGCAAAGGACACCTCAGTGTCATGTTTTATATCGCCGCCATCTTTACTAAAACTGAATGGCGGCCACTCAAACGTTCAAAACGTAAAATCAAATAACGACTAACCAAATCATCCAATCTCTACCAAATTTGGTAACAACATACCTTCGTATAGGATGCGTCTTGTGACCAAACTACAAGGTCGTCCGCCATACCATTTCAGGATGGCGGCCGTGAGAATTATGCAAACTTTATAATCCATATCATGGGACCCACGAGTTCCGATTATCGAGCCGAGAATCGTTTTAACTGTTCTAAAGGAAGAGGCACGTACGAAATTAAAAGTTTATTTTGTAATACTATAGTGCAGACGTGATTTTAAAAAGCTCAGCTGATTCATTAATAAGAC
This sequence comes from Meconema thalassinum, assembly GCA_946902985.2. Taxonomy (NCBI): domain Eukaryota; kingdom Metazoa; phylum Arthropoda; class Insecta; order Orthoptera; family Tettigoniidae; genus Meconema; species Meconema thalassinum. The sequence continues at coordinate 213,308,368 of OX336398.1, forward strand.
AAGATGGCAGCGGATATCTTGTGCCTGACTTATATTTCACTAATTTGAGTATTGCCTGCAATATAGCGTACTGAAACAAAATAAATAAACTTTGTATGAAATGCTTTATATATAAATAATATACTTCAGTGATGAAATCGTTTAGTATAAATCATTATTTGCTAACAAGTTCTATGTAAGTCATTTTATATAGAAAGATATTCGTTGACACAATTAGCTCAGTGGTAAAGCGTTAGTCTGTCATTCATATGCCTATGGTTCAAACCCCATCAGAGTTAGTTTTTTGCTTGACATTTTACATATTTGTTGCTTTGTAATGACTCAGACGTTTTAAAATTAAGCGTTATATTGTGCATATTACGGTGCAAAACATATACTTAATTAAAACATAATTCGCCAGCAGATTTAATCGAGACATCTAGCTGACAAAAAGGTAACAGATTTTATTGAAAAGTTTCTTCTTCTGGCCGCTAGAATGCACTCGCTCTGTTAGGATTATATTGTTCGATATTTCACAACTAGATATCACGACTAGTTTTTATATTTATTGTTTCTTGAGTACTGAGACGTTATAAAATAAAGCTTTATATGGTGGTTTTTGCAATGGAAATTATATATTAAAAAAACGACATTCTCCACTGGAGTGACATCTTCCAGCCTTCAGTTGTACTATGCAGAAACTATAGATTCGAGCAGCGCTCTATACCGGCCAGTTAGTGAACCCAGTCTTAACGACTGCTAGGAGTAATAAGACAGTAACATTCGTTTATTCCTTGTGCACAGAGGCGTTGTTGATAATCTCAAAACTTGCAATATGGATGATTTGGAGATGGATTATTTTGTTATACCGTGTATTTAAGATTAGCCTATAAATTAACGGGTTACGAAGTTACTTCACTTAGTTCTATATCATTCGTACACGACACAGAACAACAACGTGACGTCAGTTTCTGATCTGCTCTGATTGGCTATTACATTGCTGCAGTCGGGTAGTTGGCAGTCAAGGATAAAATTCTCGACTGCCAACTGCCAGCTACCAACTGCAACTTCATGTTGTGTATGGTGCCTATAGTATACACGGAGTCGATCGCGACTGCCGACCGAGGACTACCAACTACGGACTGCCGACTGCGCATTGTAGATGGGCCTTATTAGAGCAACGAAGTTTCAATTATTGTAAGTAGTCGGTGTTTGGAGTGTTTGCTGATGAAATTGCAAAATGCTGGGGTAAATTATAAACTATGGTTTGAACGCCACTGTTCAAATCCTGTGTGCCAATTTGCACTTCAAATAGGAAGAAATTAGGAGATGATAAGGACAGAGAGTTATAACTATACCCATACATTTCGGAGAAAGTAGGCTATATGTTCTTTCCCGAACATCTTGTTTTAATGATGAGTTTATATGCCGAGTATCACATCCCCAATGAAACCAATCGGGAGATATTGCTATTGAATGTTTCTTTTTTCAGAATTTCACCCCTCCCCATGAACCCCTTAAGTTTGATTTATGAAAAAAAAAATGTCGAACAGCTATTTACTTATTTTTAAACAGTCTTTTCCCCCTGAGTTTGATGAGTGAGTCAGTCAGTCAATCAGTTAGGACACTTTCTTTCCTGTTTTTTTCCCCCAGAATTTCACCCCTCCCCATGGACCCCTTAAATTGGATTTATGAAAAAACGGTCTAACACCTATTTACATATTTTTATGCTGATTTTTTTCCGCTGAGTTCCAAAATAAGTAAATAGGTGTTTGACCGTTTTTTCATAAATCCAATTTAAGGGCCTATGGGGAGGGGTGAAATTCTGGTTAAAAAAAAACAGGAAAGAAAGTGTCCTAACCGATTGACTCACTCGCTCTTCAAACTCAGGGGGAAAAACTGCTTAAAAATATGTATAATTTATATGTGTTCGACAGTTTTTTTGATAAACCAAATTTAAGGGGTCATCGGGAGGGGTGAAATTCTGAAGAAAGAAAATGTCCTGACTCACTCACCCACTCATCATCGCCCAGCCAAAGATATTGAAGTTGGAAACATGTCATTTTCGGGATATGTTCGTTGTATGTCAAAACCATACACTAAGGGAGGATTTTTGAATATTCAGGTTCTAAAGGGGTCTTAAGGGGGTTAAACCTGTATTTTATTGAATAACAATATCTCACGAGTGGTTTCATTTGTGGATGTGATACTCGGCATATAAACTAATCATTAAAAATAAGCAGACATGTGTCTAAGGGTTTTTCGATGTGGTGTATTATTATGAGGTGAAAGGGGTGAAAATTGGGGGTTGAAGGATTCCTAACGAAGCGTGTAGGCCTATCTCCTAAACGACATAAGCGAGAAATTTGAAACACAGCGAAAAAATCTGCTTAAAAATAAGTAAATCGGTGTTCCACCGTTTTTTTCATAAATTAATTTAAGGAGCCAATGGGGTGGGGTGAAATTCTGGGGGGAAAAAGGAGAGAAAGTGTCCTAACTGACTGACTAACTCACTCACTCATCAAACGCAGGGGAAAAAGACAGCATAAAAAAGTTAATAGGTGTTCAAGCGTTTTTTCATCAATCCAATTTAAGGGGCTCATGGGGAGGGGTGAGATTCTGGTAAAAATAATTGAAAGAAAATGTCCTGTCTGACTCACTCACACATCACGCCCAGCGAAAACTATTTAAGTTAGAAACATGACGTTTTGGGAATATGTTGGCTGTATATCGAAAACGTCAACTAATGAATGATTTTTGTTATTCGGGTTTTAAAGAGGTGTTAAGGGGGTAAACGTGCATTTCATTGAATAACGATATCTCATGAGTTGTTTCTTTGGGGATGTGATATTCGGTATATAACTAATCATTAAAAGAATCAGACATATGTCTAAGGGTTTATCGATGTGGTGTTTATTACGAGGTGAAAGGGGTGAAAATTGGGGGTTGAGGGATTGTTAATGGAGCGTGTATCTCTTAAACGACACAGGCGAGAAGTTTGAAATTCGGCGGGAAAAAGCAGCTTAAAATATAAGTAAATAGGTGTTCGACCGTTTTTTCTTAAATCCAATTTAAGGGGCCCTTGGAGAGGGGTGAAATTCGGGGGGAAAAAACAGGAAAGAAAGTGTCCTAATTCACTCACTCATCAAACTCAGGGGGGAAGAACAGCTCAAAAATAAGTAAATAGGTGTTCAACCGTTTTTTTTTTCATAAATCCAATTTAAGGGGTTCATGAGAGGGGTGAAATTCTGAAAAATAATTGAAAGAAAATGTCCTGACTTACTCACTCACTCATCATCCCCCAGCCAAAATTATTGAAGTTAGAAACATGACATTAAGGGGCTATGTTCGTTGTATGTCGAAAACGTCCACTAAGGAAGGAAGTGTGGATATTCAGGTTCTAAAGGGGTATTAAGAACAAAGTTCCAAATGGTTACGCCTCGTCGATACTGTTTATTAAAATGTCGTGATACAATCACCTGTCATTTAACACATGGTACATGTTTCGACGTCTAATACTTATTGACTTCTTCATCAGCCTAAATATTTGGTCAGCACTTAAAACATTCCCTTTATATACTGGGTGTAGTACAATAATTGTACATAAAAACACACATAGATCACTGTAACACATTAGAAAGTTGTTAAAACATTTTCTTATGTTAAAAGCTCAATAAAATCCTCAGCCGGGCTTGGCAGTCTTTCTTGGTTTATTTCTAATGTTAGCTTCAAAAGCCCAAGCAAGGGGTGACCATTCCCAACTGGAAAGAAATGAAACTATGTATGAGAGAAGGAAGTGGTAGATAAAATAATACTTTAAAAACCCTAAATGTTATATAAAGACTTACGATGTAATGCGGCAATGAGCTAACAGAGCCGTGCTGAGTCGGACGGAGACTGTGCTGTACTGAAACGGTGTGTCAACATGGAAGCAACAAGCAAGACAATAGGGGCGGAAGAGGAGAGGGGTGAGAGTTCGGGAGTGTTTTGGTTAGGAGTGGGGAAAGGGGGGGGGGTATGGAGTAAGTTTAGGGGAAGGTAACATGGATCAACGGTTGTGGATTTATTTCTATGGTGGTTTATATTTTGTTTTGTAATGGATTAACGTTTCATAGAGTACGTTCTTTTCGAAATGAATCTCATTAAGATTCGTTAGGGGGGCGGTCTTTTGGGCTAAATCGATTTCAATTTCTTCTAAGATGTTCATTGTAGTTCCTTTATTTGCTCGATGTAAGATTCTCATATCGTTGTTAATGTCTGTGAACTCATATTTGGTATCATTCATATGATTTGCCATGGCGGAAAATTTATTATATTTAATGGCACTGAAATGCTCACCATATCTTGTTATAAATGCTCTACCTGTTTGTCCACAATAATTAGCGTCGCATTTAGCACATTTCAATATATACACACCTGATTTACTGAATTTGTTCGTATGGTTCAATTTATTAGTATTGAATAAAATATTATTGTTTGTGTTGGAAGTTCTATATGCTATTCTTAGTCCACACTTTTTGAAAATATTTGAAGACAGGTGATTGTATCACGACATTTTAATAAACAGTATTGACGAGGCGAAACCATTTGGAACTTTATTCTTAATATAATTCAGTCAATACGGAAAAAATGCGCGACTCTCAGAGTCAAAAAGATTCTAAACGGGTGTTAAGGGGGTAGACTTGCATTTAATTGAATAACAATATCTCCCGATTGGTTTCCTTTGGGATGGGATACTTGGCATATAAACTCATCATTAAGAATTAGAAGACACATGTCTGAGGGGTTTTCGATGTGGTGTATATTATGAGGTGTATGTGTGAAAAGTGAGTGTTGAAGTAATCTTAACGGAGCAAGTATCTCTTAAAAGACAGAGGCAAAAGATAAGAAATCAGGGAGAAAAATCAGATTGAAAAAGTAGTAAATAGGTGTTTGATCGTTTTTTAATAATCAAATTTAAGGGGCTCATGGGGAGTGATGAAATTCTGGGGAAAGAAGTCCACTAAGGAAGGATTTTTGGATATTCACTCATCATCCCCCAGCAAACCTATTGCAGTTAGAAACTTGAAATTTTGGGGATATGTTCGTTGTATGTCGAAAAAGTCCACTAAGGATGGATTTTTGGATATTCATGTTCTGAAGGGGTGTTAAGGGGGTTAAACTTGCATTTCATTGAATAACAATATCTCACGAGTTGTTTCATTTGGGGATGTGATATTCGGCATACAAACTAAGCATTAAATATAAGCAGACATATGTCTAAGAGTTTATCGATATGGTGTATATTATGAGGTGAAAGGGTAGAAAATTGAGGGTTGAAGGATTCTTAACGGAGCGTGTACTGTATCTCTTATTCAACATAGGCGATAAGTTTGAAATTCAGCGGAAAAAGCAGCTTAAAAATAAGTAAATAGGTGTTGGACCGTTTCTTCTTAAATCCAATTTAAGGGGCACATGGGGAGGAGTGAAATTCGGGGGGGGGGGGGGAAACAGGAAAGAAAATGTCCTAACTGATTGACTTACTTACTCACTCATCAAACTCAGGGGGAAAACAGCTTTAAATAAGTAAATAGGTGTTCGACCGATTTTTTTTTTCATAAATCCAATTTAAGGGGTTCTTGGGGAGGGGTGAAATTCTCAAAAATTAATGAAAGAAAATGTCCTGACTGACTCACTCACTCATCATCGCCCAGCAAAAAATATTGAAGTTAGAAACATGAAATTTTGGAGATAAGTTCGTTGTATGTCGAAAACGTCCACTAAGGAAAGAGTTTTGGATATTCAGGTTCTAATGAGGTGTTAAGGGGGGTAAACGTGCATTTCATTGAATAACAATATCTCATGAGTGGTTTCATTTAGGGATGTGATTCTTGGCATACATACTAATCATTTAAAATAAGCTGACACATGGCTAATTGTTTTTCGATGTGGTGTAAATTATAAGGTGAAAGGGATGAAAAGTGGGGGTTGAAAGATTCCTAACGGAGCGTGTATCTCTTAAACGACATAGACGAGGAGTTTGATTTTCTCCGACTTCCAATCAGCTTAAAAATAAATAAATAAATGAATAAATAATTAAAATAAGCAGGTGTTCGACCGTTTTTTTTCCTAAATCCAATTAAAGGGCCATATGGGGACGAGTGAAATTCGGGAAGAAAAACGTCCACTAAGGAAGGATTTTTGGATGTTCACTCTCATCGACCAATCAAAACTATTGAAGCTAGAAGAAGGGGATATGTTTGTTGTGTGTCGAAAAAGTCTACTAAGGAGGGATTTTTGGATATTCAGGTTCTAAAGGGGTGTTAACGGGGTTAAACCTGCATGCCATTAAATAACATTATGACACGACTATGACGCGAGTGAAGCGAGGCTAAAAATGAGATGGTTTGTGTCTGTGTATTACTCAATCACGCAAGACCCACTGGTCCGACTTACATGAATTTTACATGGAAGTAGCTGATTTACCTGGTTAACATATAGGCTACTTTTGATTTCAATACTTTGCACTATGGCGACCATTTTAGTGACGTCACTACACCCTTTGGTTTCAAACTTTCATATTTCCATTTCAAATAAAAAGTGAACGCTAAGAAATAGCAAACTTTTGATGGCGTATACGAGGCTTAAAATTACTTTTTCTATCCGAAAGGTATCTCCAACGGTTAGCGAGTAAAACCTAAATTTGTGCTATAAAACACGGTCAACCCCGAACGGTATAGTTGGACAAAATGTTCCATCCGTAATCTCCCTCTGCGCAGCACCTCTCCTATCCCCTGTTTTAACTGTCACTTTCACATTTTAATTTATTTATGACGCATAGCGAAGCACGGGTACTTCAGCTAGTAGTAGATAAAAAGGAATGTCTGTGTGTTCGTCTCTTATGCGTTCATAAACCATTCATCCGATTGCGATCAAATTTTGGTGAGTTATTGTAAACAATTCCGGGAGGTTTATTGGCATAGTTAATCCATTTCAAAATAGATAGCGCACGAGTAGTTTAAACAAATGCGTAATGGCGATGCGTTCATAAACAATTCATCCGATTGCGATCAAATTTTGGTGAGTTGTTGTGCATAGTCCCGGAAATGTTATAGGCGTAGTAAATCCAATTTACAATAGATGGTGCGCGAGTAGCTTCAACAAAATTGCGTGCGTTTGGTTCACAAATGTCGCACATGCGTTCATTTGCCATTCATCCCATTGCGTTGAAACTTGGGTGAGATGTTCTGTACACCTCAGGTAACGTTTCTGCCTTAGTAAATCCACTTAACAATAGGTAGCCCTCCGAGTAGATTCAACAAATGAGCGACGACGGGCGAAGCGTTTCAAAAAGTCCTGTATGCGTTCACATACCATTCGTCCGATATCGATGAAACTTGGGAGGGAGGTTGTGTACACTACAGGCAAGGTTTCTGGCTTAGAAAATCCATGTTATAATTTGTAGCGCACGAGTAGATTCAACAAATGAGCGACGACTCGTGAAGCGTTTCAACAAAGTCCCGTATGCATCCATATACTATTCGTCTGATAGCGATAAAACTTGTGTGAGATGTTATGTCAAATTCAGGGAAGGTTTCTGTCTTAGTAAACCCACTTAACAATAGGTAGCGCACGACTAGATTCAACATATGGGCGACGACAAGCGAAGTGTTTCAACATAGTCCCGTATGCCTTCAAATACCATTCGTCCGATAGCGACTAATGTTGTGTACACTCCAGGGAAAGTTTCAGGCACAAGTAGATTCAACAAATGAGTGACGACGGGCGAAGCGTTTCAACAAAGTCCTGTATGCGTTCACATTCCATTCGTCCGATAGCGATGAAACTTGAGTGAGAGGTTGTGTTTACTTCAGGCAGGTCTTCTGGCTTAGCAAATCCACTTTACGATATGTAGGGCACGAGTAGATTCAACAAATGAGCGACGACGCGCGAAACGTAACAAACAAGTCCCGTATGCGTTCATATACTATTCGTCTGATAGCTATGAAACTTGGGTTAGATGTTGTGTACACTTCAGAGAAGGTTTCTGGGTTAGTAAATCCACTTTACAATAGGTATCGCACAAGTACATTAAACATATGAGCGACGAAGCGCGAAGTGTTTCAACATAGTCCCGTATGCGTTCATATACCATTCGTCTGACAGCGACTAAACTTGGGTGAGTTGTTGTGTACACTCCAGGGAAAGTTTCAGGCTTAGTAAGTCCATTTTACAACAGGTAGCGCACAAGTTGATTCACCAAATGGGCGAAGACGCGCGAAGCGTTTCAACAACGTCCCGTATGCGTTCATATACCATCCGTCCGATAGCGATGAAACTTGGGTGAGATGTTGTGTACACTCCAGGGAAGTTTTCTGGCTTAGTACATCCACATTACACCAGGTATCGCATAAGTAGATTCAACAAATTGTCGACGGCACGAGATTCGCATAAACAAAGTCCCATAGCGTTCAAATACCATTCATCCGATTGCTATGAATCTTTGGTTGAATTGTTGTGCACACTCCAGGAAAGGTTTCTGAATTAGTAAATCCTTTTTACATAGGTAGCACATGAGTTGACTCAACAAATGAGTAACGGTGCGCGTTTCGTTTCGTATGCGTTCATATACCATTCATGCGATTGCAATGAAATTTAGAGCAATGTTGTTTCCACTCCAGCAAATGTTTCTCATTTAGTAAATCCATTTTACAATTGGTAGCGCACGAGTTAACTCAACTAATGAGCGACAGCGCGTGAATCGTTTCAACCAAATCCCGTATGCGTTCATATACCATTCATCCGATTCTGATAAAACGTTGTTGAGTACAGTCCTGCGAAGGTGTAGGAATTAGTAAATCCATTTTTCAATGGGTGGCACACAAGTAGATTCAACAAATGAGTGAAGGCGCGTGTATCGTTTAAACAAAATCCCGTATGCGTTCATATGCCATTCATCTGATTACGATGAAACGTTCATGAGTTGTTGTGTACACGCCAGGGAACGTTTTCGACTTAGTAAATCCATTTTTCAATAGGTAACGTACGAGTATATTCAACAAATGTGTGACGGCGCTCGAATCGTTTCAAAAAAGTCACGTATGCGTTCATATACCATTCATTTATTTGCGATGAAACTTTGGTGAGTTGTTGAGCACAATCCCATGATTTTTTTTGAGATAGTAAATCAATTTTACAATAGTTTAGAGGTGGTTAACGGAAAATAAATAAATATTGGGAATCCAAAAGCACTACAACAAACAAAGTTACAACGCCGACACTTTCTTTGATTGGCTTTGCATCGCATGCCGGGTACAGCTAGTATATATATAAGAAGGAATGTCTGTATGTTCGTCTTTTATGCGCTCATAAACCATTCATCCGATTGCGATCAAATTTTGGTGAGTTGTTGTAAACACTTCCGGGAGGTTTATAGGCATAGTTAATCCATTTCAAAATAGATAGCGCGCGAGTAGTTTAAACAAATGCGTAATGGCGATGCGTTCATATACAATTCATCTGATTGCGATCAAATTTTGGTGAGTTGTTGTTCACAGTCCCGGAAAAGTTATAGGATTAGTAAATCCAATTTACAATAGAAGGCGTGCGAGTAGCTTCAACAAAATGGCGTGCTTTTGTTTCAAGAAAGTCCCACATGCGTTCATATGCCATTCATCCCATTGCGATGAAACTTGGGTGAGATGTTCTGTACACTTCAGGTAAGGTTTCTGGCTTAGTAAATCCACTTAACAATAGGTAGCGCACGAGTAGATTTAACATGTGAGCGACGACGGGCGAAGCATATCAAGAAAGTCCTGTATGCGTTCACATACCATTCGTCCGATATCGATGAAACTTGGGAGAGAGGTTGTATACACTACAGGCAAGGTTTATGGCTTAGTAAATCCATGTTAGGTAGCGCACGAGTAGATTCAACAAATGAGCGACGACTCGTCAAGCGTTTCAATAAAGTCCCGTATGCATTCATATACTATTCGTCTGAAAGCGATGAAACTTGGATGAGATGTTGTGTACACTTCAGGGAAGGTTTCTGGCTTAGCAAACCCACTTAACAATAGGTAGCGCACGAGTAGATTCAACAAATGAGCGACGACGGGCGAAGCGTTTCAATAAAGTCCTGTATGCGTTCACATACCATTCGTCCGATAGCGATGACATTTCGGTGAGTGGTTGTGTACAATCCAGGCAAGGTTTCTGTCTTAGTAAATCCACTTTACGATAGGTAGGGCACGAGTAGATTCAACAAATGAGCGACGACGCATGAAGCGTTTCAAAAAAGTCCCGTATGTGTTCATATACTATTTGTCTGATAGCGATGAAACTTGGGTGAGATGTTGTGTACACTTCAGAGAAGCTTTCTTGGTTAGTAAATCCACTTAACAATAGGTATCGCACAAGTAGATTAAACAAATGAGCGACGACGCGCGAAGTGTTTCAAAATAGTCCCGTATGCGTTCATAGACCATTCGGCCGATAGCAACTAAACTTAGGTGAGTTGTTGCGTACACATCAGGGAAGGTTTTTGGCTTAGTAAATCCACCTAACAATAGGTAGCGCACGAGTAGATTCAACAAATGAGCGACGACGGGCGAAGCGTTTCCACAATGTCCTGTATGCGTTCACAAACCATTCGTCTGATAGCGATGAAACTTGGGTGAGAGGTTGTGTACACTTCGGGCACGGTTTATGGCTTAGCAAATCCACTTTACGATAGGTAGGGCAAGAGTAGATTCAACAAATGAGCGACGACGGGCGAAGCGTTTCAACCAAGTCCCGTATGCGTTCATATACTATTCGTCTGATAGCGATGAAACTTGGGTGAGATGTTGTGTACACTTCAGGGAATGTTTCCGGGTTAGTAAAAGCACTTGACAATAGGTATCGCACAAGTAGATTACACGAATGAGCGACAACGCGCGAAGTGTTTCAATATAGTCCCGTATGCGTTCATATACCATTGGTCCGATAGCGACTAAACTTGGTTGAGTTGTTGTGTACACTCCAGTGAAAGTTTCAGGCTTAGTAAGTCCATGTTACAATAGGTAGTGCACAAGTAGATTCAACAAATGAGCGAAGACGCGCGAAGCGTTTCAACCAAGTCCCGTATGCGTTCATATACCATTCGTCCCATAGCGTTAAAACTTAGGTGAGATGTGGTGTACACTTCAGGGAAGGTTTCTGGCTTAGTACATCCACTTTAAAATAGGTATCGCACAAGTAGATTCAACAAATGATCGACGGCACGCGAATCGCTTAAACAAAGTCACGTAGCGTTCAAATACCATTCATCCGATTGCTAAGAATCTTTGGTTGGATTGTTGTGCACACTCGAGGAAAGGTTTCTGAATTAGTAAATCCTTTTGACAATAGGTAGCGCACGAGTAGATTCACAAATGAGTAACGGCGCGCGTATCGTTTAAAAAAAATCGTATGTGTTGATATGCCATTCATGCGATTGCAATGAAATTTAGAGAAATGTTGTTTCCACTCCCGCAAAGATTTCTGTTTTAATAAATCCATTTTACAATTGGTAGCTCACGAGTACATTCAACTAATGAGCGACAGCGCGTGAATCGTTTCAACCAAGTCCCGTATGCGTTCATATACCATTCATCCGATTGTGATAAAACGTTGGTGAGTTGAGTACAGTCCTGCGAAGGTGTATGAATTAGCAAATCCGTTTTCAATGGGTGGCGCACAAAAGATTCAACAAATGAGTGAAGGCGCGTGAATCGTTTAAACAAAATCCCGTATGCGTTCTTATGCCATTCATCCGATTGTGATAAAACGTTGGTGAGTTGAGAATAGTACTGCGAAGGTGTATGAATTAGTAAATCCGTTTTCAATGGGTGGCGCACAAAAGATTCAACAAATGAGTGAAGGCGCGTGAATCGTTTAAACAAAATCCCGTATGTGTTCATATGCCATTCATCCGATTGCGATGAAACGTTCATGAGTTGTTGTGTACACGCCAGGGAAGGTTTTCGACTTAGTAAATCTATTTTACAATAGGTAGCGTACGAGTATATTCAACAAATGGGTGACGGCATTCGAATCTTTTCAACAAAGTCCCGTAGCGTTCATATACCATGTATTTCATTGCGATGAAATATTGGTGAGTTGTTGAGCACGCTCCCATGATTTTTTTTTTGAGACAGTAAATCAATTTTACAATAGTTTATCGGTGGTTAACGGAAAATAAATAAATAAATATTGGGAATCCAAAAGCACTTCAACAAGCACTTTCTTTGATTGGCATTGCAACGCATGCCGGGTACTTCAGCTAGTTCTTAATAAGTCTCATTAGATTACCACTGTATCTCCATTCGGAAGGGTGGAGAGGATTCCACAGCGCCAAGTGATGTCGTAGGCTTTATCGAGAACGAAGAAAACCGTGACTGGGTGGTTCTTTCAGATACATGCCTTGTCTGTGGGCTTTATAGTTGCGCCAGATAGCCAGTGCTGCAACAATGAGAGTGAAAGGCACAAGAAACCTCACGAGCTTACAAGTTTCCAGCCTTGGTAATAGGCACCATGAGCTCCTCTCACAATGTCCATGAAATCTCCTCTTTAATCCAGAGCAGTTGTTTGATCCTGGTATATGTCAGCATTTGGTTATAGCTATTATCCAATCTAGGAGATGTGTAAGCGCACTGCGCATTTCCCACTTTGTGTAAGATACATTGTAGAACTCATAAGCAGTTGTGGCATAGTAAAAGGGCTGAGTCTCTGCATCCCACTTTAGAGTCGCAAATGATGGATCATGACTCCTGAAACTAGTTACATCGGAATATCAGATCAAATACTGCAATATGGATAATGAACCGCACAAAACCACTACAGTAATTGTAGTAGACAAGGGGTCCAGAACTCATTTTTAACTAAGTGTTGAAGTACATCTCATATTTTATTTCGAATGAGATTAGGTTTCATCTGATTAGTTGTATGAACACTCTAAACAGTCAACACTGGAGTTCAGAGAAACTAGACAAATTATTTTAACTATTCACCATGAATCGTTGCATCCAGTTTCTTCAATGACACCGCACTGCTGAATGCATTCTTACACGAGTCTTTCAGGAAAGTGTTCAGAACGAGAAAGGATGTACTGTTATTACCAGTAGGATGTGAATGTGAGGCAGGGTGCACCATGAGTCCGCTGATGAGCCTGATTGGTGTAATTAGGCAAAATACCGCAACAGACAACTTAGAGGTTTTGGCGGACGTGTAACATAATTGTTTCTTTATGATAAATAGGTCTTCTGTTTAAAAGAATTTAAAAAGAGGGCTATTCTTTCTTGCCGAGAAGTAGAATCGGGCACTGGGTTACTTTGGGAGGTACAAAATCACATGACATTATGTTGGAAAGGTTTTTTTTTTCAGTTTTAAAGTGTGAGGCAATAAATTGTTTCCTCGGGATTATTTGAGCGATTGGTAGACACATGAGGTTTGATGTAAAGGATTCATCGCATTACGCAAGCAGTGTCTAGTTTATTAACAATTATTTGGTTTTATGTACAAGAATTTCAAGACAATTAAAATAAACAATATCGTTGTTGTGTGTAAGTACTTCTTCTTCTATAGCGTTTTCTCATTTGGGAGGTCCGCTTTTCGGATCATTGAGCGCAACTACACGCGGTCAGCTGTATCTTCTGATTGGAGATTTTAGCATTCATATCGGTGTTGATAGTATCTTTCCGCCGTTGCTTGGGCCTTCCCCTTGGTCTTCTCCCATCAACCTTCAGTTGGTAGGCAGTATCTACCATAGCTCTCAACACATGGCCATACCATCGGGTCTGTGTTCAGCCATCTTATCAGGAATTGGGACCGCGCCAAATTTTCGCCTGATATTATCGTTACGCAAGTGGTCTCGCAGTGAAATGCCCATAGTTCGTTGCAGCATCCGCATTACCCTTGCGAGGAGAGAATGTTGAGCACTTTTAGTGACAGCCCAACATTCAGTGCCATACAGTGCATCTGTACGATAGACTTCTGGTAAGTTGGTATTTGCTTATCACACAGAACCCCTGTGACATCTCTCCAACGCATCCATGCTTCATTGATACTTCCTCGTACATCATTACTGATGCATCAATCACTTTGCAGACGGGATCCTAGATACTGTAAGGTGCCCACCTTGGCCAGGAATGTACCACTCATTTGGATAGATCCAGGTATTCGGTCTTTTGTATGTTCAGGCTCAGATCAAATTGTTGTAGCCTGGCGTGCCATGTTTGAACTTGTGAAGTTTCCCTAGTTGTAGCGGCAAACATCACCTAATCTGCATATAGTCCATGGGACATTACTTAGCAGATCACTGGTAATGGTATCCATAACTAGGACGAACAGAGGTGGAGACATGGTCAAATGCTTTTTCTAGATCAAGAAAGGCCCAACGCAGTTCTTTACCTTTCTCCCTGAGCTTTTCTAACAATTGACGAGCTGCAAATATGGAGTCTGTTGTCTTGCATCTTTTCACAAATCCGCACTGGTTGGTGGTGACCTGTACAATGTTTCTTAAACGTTGATCAAGAATTCGTTCAAAAATCTTCATAATGTGGCAGAGGAGCCAGATTGGCCGATAGTTGGAACATTCTGCTGGATCTCCTTTGTTCTTAAACTACTGTCGACCAAAGTATTATGTGTACTCGAGTTTGAAGGTTGTTTGTTAAGTAACCAATAGACCTACATAAAATCCAATACCATCAACATTTTCGTCGTTCTATTTTACGTTAGTTCATGTAGATTTGGATTTCTTAATTTATATTTTAATATTTTTATCGCAGTTGGAACACAAAAAGTGCACGTTTTTAAGCGTGTTTCAACCATGCGTCACATATAAAAATTATCTCAAAAGCCCGTCATCAGATCGAATCCAAATTTTAACACAATATACATTGGAATGTTGTATAACTGGTTTATTAATTTCGCAATTTTGTGTGTCCAAGAAACAAAGTTGTTATCATTGTTGTAAGGTAACTTTTTCTCGGCTCGGGGTGGTTGGAAAATGTAGTTCTTGGTTGCGTTGTAATCGTTATACATCAAAAAGTTATGCTGTATGACTGTGAAATACGTAAATTAATTCACTTATTTTATATCGGTTTGTATTTGTACGAGGAAATAACACATGGTTCAACAGCTAGCCGCTCCAGCAAAAGCTGTACAGCGTTGCTGAGATGGAGTCCATCACCGCCGAGCGAGACGCGCCATGGTGCGTGTGGGCACCTTTTCGGCAACGCTGTACAGCTGTTCCCGGCGCGGCTAGCTGGTGAACCATGTGTTATTTCCTCGTACAATTACAAACCGATATAAAATAAGTGAATTAATTTACGTATTTTACAGTCATACAGCATAACTTTTTGATGTACAACGATTACATCGCAACCAAGAACTACATTTTCCAACCACCCCGAGCCGAGAAAAAGTTACCTTACAAATATGATAACAACTTTGTTTCTTGGACACACACAATTTTGAAATTAATAAACCAGTTATACAACATTCCAATGTATATTGTGTTAAAATTTGGATTCGATCTGATGACGGGTTTTTGAGATAATAATTCTTAAATATGACGCATGGTTGAAACACGCTTAAAAACGTGCACTTTTTGTGTTTCAACTGCAATAAAAAATATTAAAATATAAATTAAAAACTCCAAACCTACATGAACTAACGCAAAATAGAACGACAAAAATGATGATGTTATTGGATGCTATGTAGGTCTATTGGTTACTTCACAAACAACCTTCAAACTCGAGTGCACATAATACTTTGGTCGACAGTAGTCGACCAGTCAGAGTGTGTATGTTAAGAATCCACTATAGCATCGAAGATTTCTGTAAGCCAGGGAATAACTTTATTTTGAAGTTCTTAATTTTCGAGAAGTCGGCAGGCTGAAGCTTTCCCCTTATTCATTTTCTTAAGAGCGTTTTCAACTTCTATGGTGGTGATTTGTGGAACTGGTCCAAGAATTGGTAGACCATCAGGGATTGGTGGATTAGAGAATACAGTGCTCGATACCTCAGTGAAGTATTCTTGCCAGGTCTTTTGTTGTTCAATTAGTCGTTGTCCATTTTCGTCTTTTATGCACATGTAATGTTCAATGATCTTAATTTTTCCATCTGGTAGACAGACTTTTCACCATCTGGTTTTTCCAACCGATCATGTATCTCTTGATAGTGTTTTGCTTTGACCTCCTCAACCACTTTCTTTGCTTCTTTTCTTGCCACCGTATATTCCTGAAGGTTTGACGTTGTCTTTAGCTTTAGCCATTGTTTGTAGGTCAATTTCTTGGCTCTTACCGTTTCTTGCACTTGCACGGATCACATCCACATCAGTTTGTCGATTCGACGACATCCAGATATTGGAGCACCAAGTGCATCCCTGGCTATGGTTGAGACTCTGTGACCAAGTGTTTTCCAGGGAGAATCGATCTCTGTAGTATCAATTTGAGGGATGGTTGGTTCCTTAGTTTAGGGGCTGCGACAACATGGTCATGTAGCGCCGTGTACTTTGGGTGTGTGTAGAATTTGTCTGATAACCGGTGTAAATTGTGATGATTGTAATAGTGTGTTTTATCTGTGATTCAGGTAGAAGGGCTGCAGACGATTATTTTTTTCAAGTAGTTTCTACTTTTGCCAACAAATACTTCCATCCACGACACCTAGCAGCGGACGTGGCTACTAAATGCCATCACAGTCACCTCCTGATGGCGAACGTTTGAACTAGTAAAGCGTTATCAAACTAACTTATAATTTAGCTTCACACAAGTGTAATTATTGGAAGGTTCTTTACCATGCCGTAAATCTATGACATGGGGCCGCCGGCTTTACTTTCCCTCAGAAAGAAGACATACTGAGGGATAATTTGAGGGAATGCTATGTTGTCAATAAATGCAGTTTTCTGTTTTGGTAGTTTCCCCCCATTTGAATTAGGATTGCCCTGTTGTGCCATGTTTTCATTTGAGCCTCATATCTGCAATAAGCAGTTTATGCTGTGGAGCCAGGCAGTCAGATGGTATAACTTTTGAGTATGTAACGATTGGAAAATCCCTCTTTTGAACCAAAACGAAATCTATTTGAGTATGATGGTCACCACTGGAGTATGTAATGAGTTGCGAGAGGTACGCTTCTTGAAGAAAGCCCAAATGCAGTTCATTTCCTTTCTCCCTGTGCTTTTCCAACAATTGACGAGCTGCAAATATGGATCTTTTGCATATGCAAAATCCAGAGCAAGTCGTCCATCTTCATTCCTAGACCCATAACCATGGTTACCATGACATTGGTACCCATTAGACGTATTTCTGACATACCCACTAAGATCTCCACAGAGGATTAGTAGGTCTTCTTCATTACTGGTGGCAATGCTACCTTGGAGGTCAGTCCAGAAATTATCTTTGTTAACTTCATCATAACCAGTCTGCGGCACATAAGAGGATAAAATATGGAGTCGGCGTGATGGGGTATCAATGACAACTGACATTAAACGGTCAGAGTACCGATGGACAGATGCAACTTGACTTCGGGGATTCTCACTCACAACGACAGCTTCTCCTTTATTGTGGGTTGTTTCGTGGTATATCAATGTGTATCCTTCCCCTATGTTACGGGATTTTTGACCTTTCCACCTTGTTTCCTGAAGAGGCATGTCCACACGACGACATTTTAGAATCTTGACTCTGTGCAGTTAGAGTTCCAATATTTAAAGTCCCAATTCGTAATGATTTTGGTTTGGCGTTTGTATGGTATATCTTCCTTAACCGACCCCGTCCTTTGGTCGGTAGCCCTTGCCCACGTGTCACGTTGGTCAGTCGAGGCCATCACGCGTCACTTACGGTGCATGCCCTTGCATTATCCAAAATTAAAGGGTGTGGCATTCGATCCTTGAGTTGGGACATTAATGAACCAACCGACCTGTCGCCCGGGCCTGCCGTTGGCTGCATTTTATAGCTACTGACAGCATCTTTATTCGGCCGCCCCTAACATGGGATACAGACGCCGTGTGCAGCCGCCGGCTCCGGATCAGACGCTACAGCTAATACCTGTCATCAAGTAAGGACGATACTTTGTACTCAATTAATCCCGAGCACTGTGCTGCTGGATGTGGCTAATATATTATTAGACCATGGAGCTGTAAATATACCAGAGAGGAAGGGATATCCTGGCTTAAATCATGTTTTTTGTAGACAATGGTAGTAGTGGTTTTGTGAGAGTTCTAAATCCACCTCCACCTCCCCACCTCACAAGATGGTGGCAGCCCGATAACTCCCGAACCCGTGGTCGGATTTTGACGAATGAGGTGTCATTGAACTCGGGCTGACACCCCCTTTCCATTGGACAACATATTTCAACCCCAAAAATAAAACCTACCCCTACTAGAGGGTGAAATTGAATTTTTTAGAGAATCTCTGTTACCAATTGCAACATGTGAGAGTTTGAATGCCGATATGGATTTAAACGTTGTTCCACATAAAGTGCATATGTTCGGTGAATAGCCACTATGAATTAGCATGCCCACTCATGGCTTTTGTAAGAGGGTGGGGGGAGTGGATCCCTAAGGATGGGTTATTGTTGACGGGTCATTGTTGGCGGGGTCATTGTGGACGAGTCCTTGTGGACAAGTCCTTGTTGACAGGTCCTTGTGGACAAGTCCTTGTGGACAGGTCCTTGTTGACAGGTCATTGTTGACGAGTCCTTGTGGACAAGTCCTTGTGGACGAGTTCTTGGCCCTTTGGACTGATCCCTTTAGACCGGTCCCTTTGGACTGGTCCCTATGGACTGACCCATGGTCTCTAATGCTATGATGAAATTAAACGTTGTTCCACATGAAACGCACGTGAAGAGCCGATTGCTACTATGAATTAACATGTTTGTTTTCTGTTTTTCGCATGCGCACTCGGGGTTTTCGTAAGAGGGCGGACTTTTTAAATAATGATTTATAGATGAGTTATTTAAAAAAATAACCAAATGATCCAAAACTAATAGGTCATTGGCTTTTTAATATCTCATGAACCAATAAAGCTAGGGACTTGTATGAGGGGTCGTTGGACTTGGTATGACGCCCCGTATTTCAATGTATTTTTGATTTTTATCAAAAGGGCCTAAGTACACTTTTGTTAATATCTCGTGAACCAATAAGGCTAGGGACTTGTATGAGGGGTCGTAGCACATGGGATGACATTCCCTTTTTAAATGTATTTGTTGAAATTTTGACAAGGGGCCTAACTACACTTTTGTTGATATTTCCTGAACCCATGATGGGATTTTGACCTGTGAGGTGTCGTTGGACTTGAGCAGACACTCTCTTTTTTGAATGTATTTTTGACATTTTAACAAAGGGCCTAACTACACTTTTGTTAATATTTCGCGAACCAATAAGGCTAGGGACTTGTATGTGGGGTCCTAGCACTCGGGGTGACGCTCTGTTTCTAAATATATATTTAATGTTTGTCAAAAGGGCCTAATTGCACTGTTGTTAATATCTCGATAACTAATAATGGGAGAGAGTCAAGTGAGGTATTATAATACTAAGGATGGCCAACCCTTTCCCATGACCAATGAATTTACCTAAAATATCCAAAATATTAAGGTCATTGACCTGAGATTTTATAAATTAATAATTGGATACGGACATGTGAGTTGTTTACCGTGAGTGATGAAACATAGCTAGGCAGAGAAAGAACTAGTGTAGGCAACATGTATGGTGACTGACAAGTCTTTCACTATTGGAACTTGTTTTCAGATCAGACTGTAGTACAGAGAGAGTATAGGTTGCAGGCATGGGTTAATAAATGACAAACGGTGTACACAAAATCGGATTTATTGATTCAAGAATTAAGAGTAGACTATCTTTAATTGATTGGTTAAAGAGGATAGCTAATGAAACAAAATGGTGACTACATTAAACTAAACTGAACCAAGCTGAATCAAACCCAACCAAACCGAACCAAACCTAATCGAAAACGAGCCAAGGGTTTAAGTGTTAAACTTGTGGGTGGATGTGGTCATTGGTAATGTCAAAAAGGAAAGGGATAACGCTCTACCTATAGAGGGTAAGGTAAAGCTAGTGCATGGTGCTAATGCACACACCCAAGTACATGAACCTCACCCATCTATCCTATACAGTTTTTATGGGTTCACTGTTAAAACTTGCTCAGTGGTTACTGGGACAAGATGGTCACTACACACAACAAGCTTTAAATACCTGAGGCTAATAATCTATACACACACACTTGTTCTAAACTAAGCTGTCTTGCTGACAGTGCTCACGCTGTAGGCAGATGACAGAAATGCTTGGCTAACAGAAATACAATCATTTCCGGTTGTCTAATGTTACCAGCTAACCATTTTTTGCTGCAGTGGCGCGCACATGTGCCACTTACACTAGAGAGTTTAACTCGATTTCAAGCTCTAAGTCCTAGAACGAATCAAACTAAGAAAAATGGGCATAGTGGCGTAGTGGTTAAGCTGTTAGCCTTTCACTAAAGTGGACTAGGGTTTGATTTCAGGTTAATACGCATGTCATAAACATATAAAAAAGCAGAAATAATGTTTTAAACCGAATACACTCGTCTCTTTTCAAATTATTACTTGGATTACAAATACAAAGGTGGACTGGGTGTGATATACAGTTAATGCTGTCTATCGCACACTAGCTGTAAGGAAGCCATATGTAGAGCTATATGTAGAGAACTACCTAGCGATTTCATGAACCGGTATAGCTATGTCGCATAAACGGTGCAGGATACAATCCAGCAACTATAATTCGTATCTTGTGGAACAGAGAAAATGCACTTTTGCCTTGATGGATAACAAATGTGTGCAGATGAATGACCTACGCATTAGCCTAGCAAGGGGTTATAACCACGTGGAGGAGGTGTGATTTCTATATTTTATTGTTTAGAGACATGGCTTTTGTAACCAGTAGATCTAATTGATTTAGTATTTTGTAAATATCTATTTTTGTAATTGTAAATAGTTAATTTTTTGTAAATAGTGGAAACCATTTATTTTTGTAATGGTAAATGTTAAATGTATAATTAAAGTTCTTTGGGATGAGTGTGCATGTCAATGATGATTTTAGGGATAAATAGAGTGGTTGTGTGTTTGTTCTCAAAGACAGGCAAGGTTGTGTGGATGTATGACTACACAGAAAGAAAGAGAGAGAGAGAGAGACAGAGAGAGAGAGAGTGTAGAAACAGCCTAACCTTCAGTAGTAATAGTAGACCTCTATGTTTTGCATACACATAGACAGACTGTAAGATCGCAATGGCCGAGCACTCACTTTAACACCATTTACAAAATCTTGAAATGAAAAAATCATGTTTCGCAAATATGAACTTTTGACATAAACAAAATAAAAATAAAATGTGTAAACTACAAATTGGAAAATCCATGTTTCCATATCATGAACTTCAAAAACTTTAAACTGACATTTAAAAGAAATGCAAATGGAAAATTGACAAATTGTAATGTGTGAAATGTGAAAATGAACAAATGGCTATCATTATTTAAAAAAAATAAAAAAAATGGTGCTGTATGGTTGAGGTGTGAATCAAACCCTACTTATTTTGGACCACCCGAGACTGAGTATACTTGTTTTAGTCCTCATACCACTTTTAAAATTTTGTGTTAAAGCTAGGAATTGAACCCAAGAGCTTGTAGGGGGAGACAAAGGTTAGAATATGTTAAACAGATAGCCTTGAATGTAGGATGTGGTAGCTATATAGAGATGAAACGATTAGCTCGGGACAGATAGACACTGAGATCTGCATCAAACCAGTCAAAGGACTAAAGACTCAAACAACAACATATACGTTCACCAAAATAATGTTGTGTAACGGTAAATGTTAGTCAACGAACAGTAATGCATTACTAAAACCCATGACACGATACCTAAGAGCTTTTCTAAAATGATTTTAAAATGCCTTTAACCCTATATTGAACACCCAGTTCATAACAGACTCATAACTGCAATATTATGGTAAAACAAAACAAAATCTATATTTCAAAACAAGCAAGTGGTTTAGGCAATGTATACTGGAAAAAAAGTTTTGTAAACACTCAAGTCCTCAAGACCAATTAAATTAGTAACTGTCAGGTTGGCCTAGTGACATAATTTGGATAAAATGCAAGGGCCAGTCCATAGGGATCAGTCCAAAGGACCCGCCCACAGGGACCCGTCAACAAGGACCCGTCCTCCGGGGCCCGTAAAAAAATGACTCCCTTCAAAAAGACCCGTCCAAAGTGTACGTGCGGGGAACATACGATTACGTCAACAAAACATCTCATCTAGAGTTTTAAATTTAGCCACTATGACGCGCTCAACACAGGAAGTGCGTGGAAACATACGATTACGTCAGCGAAACATGAACTCACTTGTCTGTTGTAAGAGTATCACTTTAGTAGTGACATCAAGCAGCAAAAGACGTTTTCTTACACTCAATCCATCATTATGGTAAGCTCTTTTTTTCTTATCATCATGGAAAGCTCTTAGAATAAAATGATATATATATAGTGGTTCTGGTCACTTAAAAAAAACCTACGGCACAGTTTTTGTCCTAGGGACTTGAATTTTTTGTTTTGGGTAGAGGGGGGTAAAGACCTTTCATTTTCGTTAAACAAACTTTTTTGTAAAATTCTTAGTTCCCAAAATATAGACAATTTTGGAAATTGGACTTTTTTGGAAAAACTGAAAAAATGTTAAGTTTTGTTTTACCAATTAAGGATATACAAGCCATTGGTTTGAGCCTATATATGACTTTTTAGGATGATTAGTTTTCAAAATATCGCCTACTTTCCAAATTGAACTTTTTTTGGATTTTGTCCCAGAGACCTGGGACTTGGTTTGTGGGTAGTGGGGGTAAATACCTGTCATTTACGTTAAACAAACTTTCTTGTAAAATTCCTAGTTTCCAAAATATAGCCCCGTTTTAAAATGAACATTTTTGGAAGAAATGTCAAAAATTCCATATTTTGTTCTTACGATTAAGGATATAAAAGCCATTGGTTTGAGTCTATATATATATGACTTTATAGGATGATTAGTTTTCAAAATATGGCCTACTTTCCAAATACTGTGTTGGAAAAATTTGAAGAATATTATATTTTTTTGACTGAGAGTGGGATAGACGTAGGTGTTGGAGTTAGCATATGATTTGATATGATTTTTAGTTTAAACATATAGCCTACTTTCCCAATTAACCTTTTTTTTTGAAAAATGTGAAAAATATATAATGTTTTTGACTAGACGTTGAATGGAGTTGAGAGACAATCATTAACCTTAGAGTACTTTGGATTCTTGGAATTTTAGTGTGTTGTTGTTGCTTACAAACATGGCGGTAAGCATTATGCTACCATAAAAAAAGGGTTGAGATACTTGCCAAGACCAAGAGAAAAATCCTCTAAATACATTGACAACAATAACTTGTCAAATAAGCCATTACAAATAAGGTATTAACGTAAACCACCAAAAATAAGCCACCAACATAGGCCACCACTATAAGTCACCACCATAAGCCACCATAAGCCATCACCACAAGCCACCATCATAAGCCACCACAAGCCACCACCACAAGCCACCACCATAAGCCACCATAAACCACCACCATAACCCACTATCATAAGCCACCACCATAAGCCACCATCATAAGCCACCACCATAAGCCACCAACATAAGCCACCAACATAAGTCACCAACATATGTCATCAACATAAGCCACCACCATAAACCACCAGCATAAGCCACCAGCATAAGCCACCCCCATAAGCCACCAACATAAGCCATCAACTTATGCCATCAACCTAAGACATTAACCTAAGCCATTAACATAAACCATCAACATAGTCCAGCGACATAAACCATCAACATAAGCCACCACCATAAGCCAACAACATATGTCACCAACATTAGCCACCAACATAAGCTATCAACATTAGTCACCAACATATGTCATCAACATAAGCCACTAACATAAGCCACCAACATAAGCCACCAACATAAGCCATCAACATAAGCCACCAAAATCAGTCAACAATACATGTCATCAACATAAGCCACCCACATAAGCCACCCGCATATGCCACCAACATTATCCTGCATAAAACGTCAACACAACATCATTCTTTCACCACAAGTGTTCAGACCTTTGTAGTAGGCGGATCGACTATACAAGTCAGTGGCTACTATGGAATATACTATAACCAATAAAGGTAAACCACGTGCACTGTATCATGGGTACTCTTATAACTATAAGCGAGAAAATGCGAATGGCATCATATTTTGGCAGTGCTCAAAACAAAGAACAACAAAATGTTTAGGTCATCTAAAAAGTAAACATAGTGAGGTCTTAAGTGTGGGTACTCATCAATGTGGTATACCAAATGAAACACCGTTAGTGTTAACAAAACATGATCAAAAGAACAAGAAAAAGCAAGTCCAACAAAAACATAGTGTTACTCTACATAGTGACTTCCTTGTGAAAAAACATTTATCTCCTCAAAAAGTCATGTTAGGACAGTTGTCAACGTTCAATAAAAACGTAACACTATCAAAAGCAACACAGACTCTTCAAGAGGCCCCTTTTGAAAAGGAAAAAAAGGAATTGGATAGTTCTAGTGATGTTGAGGATGATGATGATGATGATAATGATGGTGACAATGACTATAATAATTATAAAGATAATATTTATAATGAAGATGATGATGATGATGATGATGATGAAAAAGAAGAGAATGAGGGTTTAATGTCTATAAAACCATTGCGGCTTCCCCAGTTTTTAAGAACAAGAGTACCTGGAGAAAGTTGTAAAAGGATCTGCAAAACAAGCGTTGTGTTTAAAATCTATATCAAACAATGGTAAAGAGATAAAATGTTGTATTCAGTGTGTAACTGTTGTAAAAAAACTAAATGAATAAAAATATTGTATGGGTATTGGCTGTTTTTTCTGAATTGCTATCCCCATGTCCCACTATTAATACAATTGTTAACCATCAACAGTCTCTGACTATGTTCAGAAAGGGAGTGGTCTTAAACAATACACTATATCTATGGTTTGTGTACGAGTATCATAATAATACAGTGTGGCCAAGCCATGTTAAGGCAATAGTTATGTCAGGTAAGGGATTCGAACCCTTGCTTCCTTATACAGAAATTTGATCTTAAGTCAAACACCTTAACCACTAGGCCAACCTGACAGTTACTAATTTAATTGGTCTTGAGGACTTGAGTGTTTACAAAACTTTTTTCCAGTATACATTGCCTAAACCACTTGCTTGTTTTGAAATATAGATTTTGTTTTGTTTTACCATAATATTGCCGTTATGAGTCTTGTGAACTGGGTGTTCAATATAGGGTTAAAGGCATTTTAAAATCATTTTAGAAAAGCTCTTAGGTATCGTGTCATGGGTTTTAGTAATGCATTACTGTTCGTTGACTAACATTTACCGTTACACAACATTATTTTGGTGAACGTATATGTTGCTGTTTGAGTCTTTAGTCCTTTGACTGGTTTGATGCAGATCTCAGTGTCTATCTGTCCCGAGCTAATCGTTTCATCTCTATATAGCTACCACATCCTACATTCAAGGCTATCTGTTTAACATATTCTAACCTTTGTCTCCCCCTACAAGCTCTTGGGTTCAATTCCTAGCTTTAACACAAAATTTTAAAAGTGGTATGAGGACTAAAACAAGTATACTCAGTCTCGGGTGGTCCAAAATAATTAGGGTTTGATTCACACCTCAACCATACAGCACCATTTTTTTTATTTTTTTTTAAATAATGATAGCCATTTGTTCATTTTCACATTTCACACATTACAATTTGTCAATTTTCCATTTGCATTTCTTTTAAATGTCAGTTTAAAGTTTTTGAAGTTCATGATATGGAAACATGGATTTTCCAATTTGTAGTTTACACATTTTATTTTTATTTTGTTTATGTCAAAAGTTCATATTTGCGAAACATGATTTTTTCATTTCAAGATTTTGTAAATGGTGTTAAAGTGAGTGCTCGGCCATTGCGATCTTACAGTCTGTCTATGTGTATGCAAAACATAGAGGTCTACTATTACTACTGAAGGTTAGGCTGTTTCTACACTCTCTCTCTCTCTGTCTCTCTCTCTCTCTCTCTCTCTTTCTGTGTAGTCATACATCCACACAACCTTGCCTGTCTTTGAGAACAAACACACAACCACTCTATTTATCCCTAAAAACATCATTGTCATGCACACTCATCCCAAAGAACTTTAATTATACATTTAACATTTACCATTACAAAAATAAATGGTTTCCACTATTTACAAAAAATTAACTATTTACAATTACAAAAATAGATATTTACAAAATACTAAATCAATTAGATCTACTGGTTACAAAAGCCATGTCTCTAAACAATAAAATATAAAAATCACACCTCCTCCACGTGGTTATAACCCCTTGCTAGGCTAATGCGTAGGTCATTCATCTGCACACATTTGTTATCCATCAAGGCAAAAGTGCATTTTCTCTGTTCCACAAGATACGAATTATAGTTGCTGGATTGTATCCTGCACCGTTTATGCGACATAGCTATACCGGTTCATGAAATCGCTAGGTAGTTCTCTACATATAGCTCTACATATGGCTTCCTTACAGCTAGTGTGCGATAGACAGCATTAACTGTATATCACACCCAGTCCACCTTTGTATTTGTAATCCAAGTAATAATTTGAAAAGAGACGAGTGTAATCGGTTTAAAACATTATCTCTGCTTTTTTATATGTTTATGACATGCGTATTAACCTGAAATCAAACCCTAGTCCACTTTAGTGAAAGGCTAACAGCTTAACCACTACGCCACTATGCCCATTTTTCTTAGTTTGATTCGTTCTAGGACTTAGAGCTTGAAATCGAGTTAAACTCTCTAGTGTAAGTGGCACATGTGCGCGCCACTGCAGCAAAAAATGGTTAGCTGGTAACATTAGACAACCGGAAATGATTGTATTTCTGTTAGCCAAGCATTTCTGTCATCTGCCTACAGCGTGAGCACTGTCAGCAAGACAGCTTAGTTTAGAACAAGTGTGTGTGTATAGATTATTAGCCTCAGGTATTTAAAGCTTGTTGTGTGTAGTGACCATCTTGTCCCAGTAACCACTGAGCAAGTTTTAACAGTCAACCCATAAAAACTGTATAGGATAGATGGGTGAGGTTCATGTACTTGGGTGTGTGCATTAGCACCATGCACTAGCTTTACCTTACCCTCTATAGGTAGAGCGTTATCCCTTTCCTTTTTGACATTACCAATGACCACATCCACCCACAAGTTTAACACTTAAACCCTTGGCTCGTTTTCGATTAGGTTTGGTTCGGTTTGGTTGGGTTTGATTCAGCTTGGTTCAGTTTAGTTTAATGTAGTCACCATTTTGTTTCATTAGCTATCCTCTTTAACCAATCAATTAAAGATAGTCTACTCTTAATTCTTGAATCAATAAATCCGATTTTGTGTACACCGTTTGTCATTTATTAACCCATGCCTGCAACCTATACTCTCTCTGTACTACAGTCTGATCTGAAAACAAGTTCCAATAGCGAAAGACTTGTCAGTCACCATACATGTTGCCTACACTAGTTCTTTCTCTGCCTAGCTATGTTTCATCACTCACGGTAAACAACTCACATGTCCGTATCCAATTATTAATTTATAAAATCTCAGGTCAATGACCTTAATATTTTGGATATTTTAGGTAAATTCATTGGTCATGGGAAAGGGTTGGCCATCCTTAGTATTATAACACCTCACTTGACTCTCTCCCATTATTAGTTATCGAGATATTAACAACAGTGCAATTAGGCCCTTTTGACAAACATTAAATATATATTTAGAAACAGAGCGTCACCCCGAGTGCTAGGACCCCACATACAAGTCCCTAGCCTTATTGGTTCGCGAAATATTAACAAAAGTGTAGTTAGGCCCTTTGTTAAAATGTCAAAAATACATTCAAAAAAGAGAGTGTCTGCTCAAGTCCAACGACACCTCACAGGTCAAAATCCCATCATGGGTTCAGGAAATATCAACAAAAGTGTAGTTAGGCACCTTGTCAAAATTTCAACAAATACATTTAAAAAGGGAATGTCATCCCATGTGCTACGACCCCTCATACAAGTCCCTAGCCTTATTGGTTCACGAGATATTAACAAAAGTGTACTTAGGCCCTTTTGATAAAAATCAAAAATACATTGAAATACGGGGCGTCATACCAAGTCCAACGACCCCTCATACAAGTCCCTAGCTTTATTGGTTCATGAGATATTAAAAAGCCAATGACCTATTAGTTTTGGATCATTTGGTTATTTTTTTAAATAACTCATCTATAAATCATTATTTAAAAAGTCCGCCCTCTTACGAAAACCCCAAGTGCGCATGCGTAAAAACAGAAAACAAACATGTTAATTCATAGTAGCAATCGGCTCTTCACATGCGTTTCATGTGGAACAACGTTTAATTTCATCATAGCATTAGAGACCATGGGTCAGTCCATAGGGACCAGTCCAAAGGGACCGGTCTAAAGGGATCAGTCCAAAGGGCCAAGAACTCGTCCACAAGGCCTTGTCCACAAGGACTCGTCAACAATGACCTGTCAACAAGGACCTGTCCACAAGGACTTGTCCACAAGGACCTGTCAACAAGGACTTGTCCACAAGGACTCGTCCACAATGACCCCGC
Organism: Meconema thalassinum; assembly: GCA_946902985.2. Lineage (NCBI taxonomy): Eukaryota > Metazoa > Arthropoda > Insecta > Orthoptera > Tettigoniidae > Meconema > Meconema thalassinum. The sequence goes on from OX336398.1 coordinate 213,337,051, forward strand.
CAACAATGACCCGTCAACAATAACCCATCCATAGGGATCCACTCCCCCCACCCTCTTACAAAAGCCATGAGTGGGCATGCTAATTCATAGTGGCTATTCACGGAACATATGCACTTTATGTGGAACAACGTTTACATCCATATCGGCATTCAAACTCTCACATGTTGCAATTGGTAACAGAGATTCTCTAAAAAATTCAATTTCACCCTCTAGTAGGGGTAGGTTTTATTTTTGGGGTTGAAATATGTTGTCCAATGGAAAGGGGGTGTCAGCCCGAGTTCAATGACACCTCATTCGTCAAAATCCGACCACGGGTTCGGGAGTTATCGGGCTGCCACCATCTTGTGAGGTGGGGAGGTGGAGGTGGATTTAGAACTCTCACAAAACCACTACTAATGGTATCTTCATCAACATAGATGAAATTTTAGGTTAATTTAAAACAAAATTTTTAAATGTATTCATTTCTTTTGTTAATATCATGTTATAATTCATTTCTTGCTGAAGAAGGACTCATCGCAGTCTGAAACATGTACACAATTAAGTATCGAACGTTAATTGTTTAAAATATTGTCTTCATTTGACGGAATCATTTCTATCATATATGAATAATTCGAACAAAGGAAACAGCGGAGAACAAAAAGGCCATTGAAGCTTGTTACAAGTTGACATTCTACGGGTGAGTCACATTACTTGCAGATGAATACATAGAATTGATGAAAAGACACACGATTTAGAAAAACAAGTACCGTACCGGTGATAGAAAAGTAGAAGAAATCTGTGCAATGTGATGAGACAGCTGTTTTATTGTAGCAGTATTGCCAACATTCCCAATTGAAGTGATAGGAGCCATGTTTCATTGTTGCCTGGTTCTAGTAAATTTCGACAGGCGGGAAAACAAATATTTTTTATGCCCTAACATGAGAAACATTACATAAGATATTTATCGCAATAGAACATGCTCTTATGGTTTCTGTTTTCCAGCCTAATGTAATCTGTGTTGGCTGACTGGAATCTCTTCAGAAAACCACAAAATCTGAGCATATTTTCTCTGCTCTATGTAAGATTTGTCAAGAGTTGGTAGAGATCAACAAACTCTTCTGTGCAACACTGAAATTCATTGACTCTAAAAGGTAACATGCTTGCTCGGATATTAAATCTGAAGTTTGAAGTTGAAATATTTTTGTTGTGGTCAAGGGAAAAGTAGATTCAATTTAGAGATAATTAATATATCCAACTCTTGGAATAGATATCAGACTTCTTGGAATCGCTCAACCTTCAGAATTTGAGACAGCAAATACAGTTTCAAATTATCTAGGTTGAGCAAGTCAAATCATAAGCTATTTACATTAAGTTAAAGGTTTCCTGGTAGAAGTATATTTTTGACAACGTAGCCTTAACTTCCCGTCCTAAAGAGCTTCTTTACAACACACAAAATCATACATTATATTTGAAAAAAGATTTATATAACTATTTTTAAGAACAAATGTCATCCTTGAGATTTGAAATTGGATGCAGTTTCCAGTTTGTTTAATTAGTGAATGATAAAGAGTTTCCCCCCGTTTCAATACATGTGTTTACATGTTTGGGAACATAAGCATTTCCTAGTTCAGCTTTTAAGTTTCCATGACAAATATGCATTATCCAAAATAATAGAAACCTATCCTAAATCGTTCTTTATTGTTATATTGGTTACACACATTTCCATGCATGAAATAAAATCATTATTATTATTATTATATTTATATATCGTATGGCATATATGAAAAATATTTATAAGTTGACATCAAGGTTAGAAACATAATGAAGTGCCTGTTGCGTCCCTAGGATGAAGTCGCTGAATTCACCACTGTAAGATATGTGTGGGCATTCTTGAACTACAGTAGGTACCGAACAGTCTGTCTTACAGCACCGCACGCACAACCTGATGAAGATATTTTCCTCTAGGTTGAGCAAATCAAATCATAAACTATTTACATTAAGTTAAAGGTTTCCTGGTAGAAGTATATTTTTGACAACGTAGCCTTTCAACTTCCCGTCTTAAAGAGCTTCTTGACAACACACAAAATCATACATTATATTTGAAAAAAGATTTATATAACTATTTTTAAGAACAATTGTCATCCTTGAGATTTGAAATTGGATGCAGTTTCCAGTTTGTTTAATTACTGAATGATAAAGAGTTTCCCCCTTTTCAATACATGTGTTTACATGTTTGGGAACATAAGCATTTCCTAGTTCAGCTTTTAAGTTTCCATGACAAATATGCATTATCCAAAATAATAGAAACCTATCCTAAATTGTTCTTTATTGTTATATTGGTTACAAACATTTCCATGCATGAAATAAAATCATTATTATTATTATATTTATATATCGTATGGCATATATGAAAAATATTTATAAGTTGACATCAAGGTTAGAAACATAATGAAGTGCCTGTTGCGTCCCTAGGAAGAAGTCGCTGAATTCACCACTGTAAGATATTTGTGGGCATTCTTGAACTAGGTGCCGAACAGTCTGTCTTTCAACACCACACGCGCAACATGTTGAAGACCTTTTCCTCCACTTGTACAGGAGATCCCCGTATACACCGTGATTGGTCCGGATTCTATTTAATTTTGACCAGGTCTTTCTAGGCTGAATGAACACTGGCACCTTCCCAGTTATGCATAGCATAATTGATCTATCTGGAGGGGCCATCGAATTCCAGGGGGATGGCTGTTGCTCACGTCCGCTGGTTTAACCATTAACTACCCTGCACGTGTCTCCTGGGTGGTGCTAAACGAGCAACAAAAACACTGGCGGCCAGACAATCATTGAGATCTCCTGGTAAACATTAGATCACATATCAGAACATGAATAAGTCGACAAAGGGTTCTTTTGAGGACTATCCCTCTAGAAAGCTAGGACAATGTTTAAGAGTTTGTCAGCTCAACATTGAAGGCATCAGTAGAGCAAAATGCCAAGATTTGCATAAAATCTTAACTGACAACAAAATTGATCTAGTTGCAATTCAAGAAACCCATGCAGCTAACGAAGATCAACTTAGTTCAAGAGGAAAAATACCTGGATATGACTTGCTAGGTGCTACCTACGACAATGTTTATGGAGTTGCAACATATGTTAGACAAAATGTAGAAAATGCATATCTTATTTCTACAAGCTATGATGATGGCATTCAAGAAGTTGTCACAAAAGTAGGTGAAACGACAGTAGTAAATGTCTATAAGCCTACAAGCATTGTTTGGCCACCTACAGTGCTTAATACTTACAACCACCCTACAACATATCTGGGAGACTTCAATAGCCACCATGAACAATGGAAATACAGGCTGAGTAACGAAAATGGAAATGCATTGGTGGACTGGAATGAAGAGCATGATATACATCTCGTTTTCGATGCTAAGGATCGGGGCACTTTCAGATCTGGTGCCTGGAACACTGACCACAATCTCGATCTCTGCTTTGTCTCGTCTGACTGCAATGACAGACCACTGCCAGTAACAAGAAAGGTCCTTGGAGACTTCCCACATAGCCAACATCGCCCAATTTTTCTTGAATTCGGGATCAGTATCCCTTTAATAAGAGCGCTTCCCAGGCCCAGATGGAACTTTCAAAAAGCTAACTGGAACATATTCTCAGAAAATCTAGATAAATGTGTGAGATGGATCCCTCCAGTAAGTTCAAACTACCAGCGGTTCGTTCAAGCTATAATTAGCACGGCAAAGAAGTGTATCCCTCGCGGTTTCCGTAAGGAGTATATTCCCGGATGGACATAGAAATGTGAAAACCTATACAAAGAATTCTGTGAAACTAACGAGCATGATGAATTGCTGAATAACATCAACGCAGCAAGACGAATAAAGTGGACCAAAACTGTCGAATCTCTGGACTTTCGTACATCAAGTGGGAAAGCTTGGTCTTTGCTCAGGAAGCTAGGTGGTAGTACCCCAAGAGACCGCATATACGATGCTATCACCCCTAACCAAGTTGCAGCAAACATTGTGTCCACCTCCAGATCACCTCAAGTACGTACACATACTATTTCAGCTAAGAAGAAATTAAAGGTACTCAAAGCAGAATGTAGAGCTGATACTGAGTATTGTCTTCCATTCAGCACCGAAGAAGTAGCAACTGCCATAAAATAAATGAAACCAGGGAAAGTCCCAGGCTTTGATGGCATACACGCTGAATTTCTGGTGCACTGTGGCAAGTATGTGAAGCAGTGGCTAGCTAAGTTCTTCACAAATATCCTGCAAAACGGCAACATACCTCATGAAATGAAACGCGCGAAAGTTATAGCCTTATTGAAGCCAGGTAAAGCAAATGACAAGCCAGAAAATTATCGCCCCATAGCATTACTAAGTATGTTGTATAAGCTACTGGAAAGAATGGTGTATAACAGAATCTGTCACAAGATCTTCAAATCTATACCGGTTGAACAAGCCGGATTCAGGCCTAACCGCAGCTGCACAGACCAAGTCCATTCTCTATCAACCTTCATAGAAGCAGGTTTTCAGAATAAAGAGAAGACATCAATAGCATTCATTGACCTAACAGCAGCATACGACACTGTCTGGAGGCAAGGTGTCATAGTGAAACTCCTTCTAGTGATACCAAGTATGAAAATTAGCTATCTCATCAATGAAATGCTCAGTAACCGATGTTTCCAAGTAATTATGGGCTACTGCATCAGCTCACAAATGAAGCTGAACAATGGCCTGCCACAAGGATCGGTCCTTGCCCCTCTTTTGCTCAGTCTATACATATCAGATATGCCTGAAACAAAGTCAAGGAAGTTTGGGTATGCTGATGACTGGGCCCTTGCTACGAGGCATAAAGAACTTGAAACAACTGAAACCATAATGACCAATGACTTATCAACTATTGGAGAATATTTCCGGAAATGGAGGTTACAGCCAAGTGCCACGAAGACAGAAGTATCTACGTTCCACCTACACAACAGGCTGGCCAACAAAGAGCTCACTGTTCATTTTGAAGGAAAATTGTTGAGACATAATAGGAACCCAAAATATCTAGGGGTAACATTTGATAGAACGCTCAGTTTTAAGGAACACCTAACAAAAACAGCTGCCAAAATTAAAACTCGGAATAACATCTTTCAAAAACTGTGTGGCACATCTTGGGGATCTTCTGCAACAACACTGCGCACCTCAGCTTTGGGTCTGGTTTACCCAGTTGCCGAATATTGCTCGCAAGCTTGGCTAAACAGCACACACACTAAGCTTATCGACACTCAGCTTAACTATACAATGCACCTTATAACTTGCACAATCATACCCACGCCGACTTTCCGGCTACCCATACTTAGCCACATACAACCTCCATCTCAGCGTCGGAAAAATGCACTATTACGCGAGTACAAAAAGCTGTACAAAAATCCACACCTTGCTGTGCATGAAGACATACCAAACATAGGAAGAGGTAGGCTTCGCTCTCGTCATCCACCCCTTGAAACCGCGAGAACTTTAGATGCCAACAACTTTAATACTGATGACTGCTGGAGGCAATCATGGCAGACCAACGCAACAGCAGAGCAATTGAAGATGCCGTGCATATCAACGAAGCCACCCGCTTTTGAATTACCACGCAAGAACTGGTCAATTCTTAATAGAATAAGAACCAACACTGGAAGATATGCAGACCTTATGTACAAGTGGAAGAAAAGAGAGTCTCCAAGCAGTGACTGTGGTGCTGAAAAGCAGACGGTCTTCCATGTTGTGCAAGAATGTCCCTTGAGAGCTTTCGCTGGCGACCAATCAGAGTTCCTGGTGATGACGGAGGGATCACTGGACTATATTCATGGACTTGATATTAGTTTGTAGTCTGTTATAATTATCTTTATGACTGTAATATTATTTAACTGTTCATTTTGTCATGTAGCCATACGCTAGATAAATAAAAATCGATTTCCAATCAGAAGACCATCTCTCAGTCAGGTGGAATTTGTTGATTGCAAGATTCTTTGCTCTGCAGATAGGTATATGTTTTGAACGTTATCTTTTCACATGTAGATCAGCAATGTCTCCATGGATAGGTAGTTGTTTCTTCATCTGGATCATACTATATTCTCTTATCAAAATGATGCATCGCTGCAATTAGGTGGTGCGATGTGGCTGAGAAAAGGAAGCCATTGCCTAGGAGTTGACATAATGTTTTATGTTGTCATGCGCATGGTGTTATTCAATTGTACATCCATTACTCTTACATGCAGACTATTTATCCCCACCGGTGAACAATACTCCGCAACAGAATAAACTAAACCTAGAGCTGAGCAAAAGAGAGTAGTTGCAATGGCACCACTTCCGTAAAATGTTGTTTTTTGTCTTCCTTTTGGCAGAAGTCATTCGTAGGTGTTCTTTGAATGACAGTGTTATACCCAAATTCTTGGGATGTCTGTTATGGCAAAGGAGTAATTACTATATATTGTGCCCTAATGTACTATTGCAGCTATCATTTCATACATTTGTATTAAAGAAACGATTGGAGTAATAACAATATACGGCAGCAGATATCCCCCACAACAGAAGGGAATTACAACGTGTAAACGACAATTTATTTACCCGATACAACGCCTGTCTGCCAGCTGAAGAAGAACATTTTCATCATCCTCTGCGAAGAGGTAAGTCTTTTAATCATGATGTGCGGGGTGAAATTTCCATTAATTAAGGTATTATGTTACGGTTTTTGCCTGCGCGCAATCTGCGATTTGACATCGGTTGGCTGGCAGAAGGCCTGCGCGCCTGGTAGTTGGCCGAACGCAGCCCTCCAACAAAAGGATCTCCCCGTACTACATTACTATCGCTACTTGCCACCATAAGTTACAAATTCGTATAATGTTCACATTTAAGCTAATTTGACCTTGGGTATACTACATAGGAATGGCTTTTTGCCTCTATGGATTAGCATGTACGACTTCAAAGATATTATCCGGGAAAACTTCGATTCACATAAAGTACATGTGTATGGCATCTTGCCGTTATGAACCAGGACGTGTTTGAAAAATTTCTTCTTACACTAAAAATGGCATGTGCTCATCCAATTTCCTCTCGTGGTAAAGTCTGATTCAAATACGCTACATGAAAAGTGCTTCTCGCTGCTATGGAAGAGAATGTGCGTTTTCAAATTTAATCTGTCATAAAACTTGGATTCACATACGGTACATGAATATGGCTTCACTATGGATGACCATATGTATTTTCAAATTTCCTCTCAGGGTAAATTTGTATTCACACTCGCTTAATGAGTATGGCTTATCGACGCTATCCGTGGACATGTGTCTTCAAATATTCTTTCTCGATAAACTTGGATTCACATACGCTATGTAGGATGGCTTCTAGACGTTATGAGGGAGTATGTGTTATCTCTGTTTCAAAACATATATTCACATAGCTTCTCGCCACTATGGACAAGAATTTGTCTCCTCAAACCTACCCTCTGGACAAACTTGGATTCACACACGTTACATGAGTAATGATTCGCAACGAGCTACTTGAAATGGGCTTCTCACCGCTATTGATGAAGCATGTGTCACTTCAAACTTCCTCTGCAAGGCAAACATGGATTCACATACACTACACGAGTACGACATCCAGCCGCTATGTACCTCTCAGGGTAAACTTGATTTTACATACGCAGCCTGAGTACGGCATCTCACCACTATGGATGAGCGTGTGTCTCTTCAAATGCCCTCTCTGGGGATACTTGGATTCAGATACGCTACGCCAGTAAGTCTTCTCGCGCTATGGATGAGCATGTGTCTATTCAAACTTCCTGTGTGGGTAAACTTGGATTCACATACGCTACATGAGTGCGGCTTCTCACCGCTATGGATGAGCAAGTGTCTCTTCAAACTGCCTCTTTCGGTAAACTTGGATTCACATACACTACACGTGTAAGGCTTCTCACCGCTATGGATTAGCATGTGTCTTTTCATTTGATCTCTTTGGGTAAACTTGGATTCACATACACTACAAGAGTACGGCTTATAGCCGCTATGCATTAGCATGTGTCTTTTCATTTGTTCTTTCTGGGTAAACTTGGATTCACATGCACTACAAGTGTACGGCTTCTCGCCTCTATGGATCAGCATGTGCATCTTCAAACTTCCCCTTTTGGTAAACTTTGATTCACACAAGCTGCATGTGTACGGCTTCTCGCCTCTATGGATAAGCATGTGCATCTTCAAACAACCTCTTCTAGCAAACTTTGATTCACACAAGCTGCATGTGTACGGCTTCTCACCGCTATGGATAATTATGTGTCTTTTCAAACTACCTCAATCAGTAAACTTGCATTCACATACACTACACGAATACGGCTTCTTACCGCTATGGATCAGCATGTGTGTCTTCAAACTTCGTCTGTAGGGAAACTTGTATTCACATACGCTACATGAATACGGCTTCTCGCCGTTATGGACGAGCATGTGTCTCTTCAAATTTCCTCTCTCGGTAAACTTGGATTCACATACGCTACATGAGTAGGGCTTCTCACCGCTATGGATGGCCATGTGTCGCTTCAAACTTTCCCTTCTGCTAAAATTCGATTCACATACACTACAAGAGTACGGCTTCTTACCGCTATGGATGATCATGTGTTTAATCAAACTTCCTCTATGAGGAAACTTGGATTCACATACGCTACATGAGTACGGCTTCTCACGGCTATGGATGAGCATGTGTCTCTTCAAAGTTCCTCTTTGGTTAAACTTGGATTCACACACACTACACGAGTACGGCTTATTACCGCTATGGATGAGCATGTGTGTTTTCAAATGTCCACTCTGGGTAAATTTTGATTCACATACGCTACATGAATATCCCCTTTTTACGATATGACTAGCAATGGTTGACTTCAATTTTTGTTTGGTATTACATTTTCCATTACATGCACTGTTAGCATATTGTCTTACACTAATGCGAAATCGGTGTATCTTCCTTACAGCCGGATCTAATGTATCTCGATAAATCAGCCTGAAATAATTAGCACTAACAGTTGAGATTGCGGAACATTATCACGGAAGAAGAATAACAGATTCTTAGAGATCTAAGGAGTGTAAATATAATTCGGACAACATTTGTTAATACGATTACCAGAAAGCTTGTCTTCAAGAAGTACCAGTAACTGACGTCGTTTCCACTTATCAATAATATGTTGAACATACATTCTGAACATATTACAATTATATAAGACACACCTTAAGATATACACGTGTGTCTTTTCGGAGATTTTGAATTAATAACTCTGACTGCATGAGTGTATTTGGATCGTATCTTAGCCACCAAAATCCTCCAATTAAAAGTCGTTAGAATTTATACATGCCGGGTGCCGTAAAGGTCAAGGTGCTCATTCCTCCACCCTTTGCAACACTGCTTGACCTTCGCCAATGTTCATGAAAATAAGTCTAATCCTACAATTAATTCGGTGAGATTTCACAGACGCGGATAAATTGATGAGTGACAAGGATACAATCCCGTTGTAGTTTTTGTTTGAGTCATAAGTCTTTAGACGCTCTTAATCCGGCAGTGGTCGCGGATATATATTGACATAAGTGGTCGCGGGTGGGATTTTCACTGACCTTCGTAATTTGAAGTTTTATACTCAAATGATTGTTCTGAAAGGGACGGTAATACGTTTATTTGCTTTCGTGAAGTATCTAATAGATATTTACTTAAAAGATAGTATGATTTTGCCAGGCCTGTATGAATAACTAAACGTTCTAAATCATAAAACCTTAAATATGGCATCTAAAAATATTTTCTGGAGGACGCTCGCATTTATTAAGCATAAATACAAAATGGAAGTTCAAATGGGAAAGCAACCCTTCGGCCATACTCTGTTGTAAACCAGCCTGCAAAGGTTGTCAAACGACTAGCACATCCTATTGAGAATAGTGGAAGGCACTTCACTGTGGGTAATTATTTTTCATCGGTTTCCCTGGCTTTTAGACTAGCTGAAGAAAGGATTGACAGTAGCGGGAGCTGTTAGACAAAGTAAGGCAGAGATTACCCAATAGTCTTGTGCATTCACATGAGAAACTTTCCAAACGCCAGAGAGATAGAATAGGCCAAATAATGCAGTTATTTCTTCTGAGTGTATCGAGCGTCCCCTTTTCATACAATTTTGACATTTGTAAGCTAGTACAGTCCACAATTTTTTGAATAGTTTAAGGAGGAAAAATCAATCTCCACCCCTCACAGTGGGAGTTCACAATATTTGCCTCATCTTTTCATCCATGAAGGCGTCGAACTTGGTTCTTTAATCTGTTTTTTTGCAACGCATTGTGAGCAATGGATGTACCAGGTTGTGCGTCCATCTTCCTTGGAGTACTGTGCACCAGGATTATCCAGTTCATCGCCAGAAATATCCGAAGCAGTGCATCACTAAATTCTCTATTAAGCTCTTCGTCTTCATTAGCATTGCCAACTTCCAACAAATCATCATCTGCCTCATTATTTCTTCTTAATTCTTGCTCCACCTCGTCAAAGAATACCATAACCCTCTAGCAATTTTTAATTCACCAGAGAACAAACTATACAACGAAAAGTTACATAAAAATAGTTACGTTTATGGTCGCGGGTGATGGAAAGTCTCACTTCCCTGCACAAGTGTACAAAAACAGTAACCGTGTGAATGTTTCAAGTGTTAACTTGCTATTGTTGCAGGAGGTGTCTCGTTATGCCTCCTACTAGGAATAGCTAGGAGGGTATGTTAATCTGCGTGCGGGCTGTGAAGTTACATGCAAGAAATATCCAAAGTGAGATAATCTCTCACCCCGCGACCACTGCCGGGTTAATTCAGTACTTCATGTCTCCTAATCTTGATGTTATCAATTGAGCCCTCTGTATAAAACTACCACACCCTACATCGGATGCAATGTACTTAATTTCGCCATCATGCCTACGGAAGATATTACCTGCGGGCTAGAAGCTTCTATCCGTCATCTACCAGCCTTCGAAGCAGTATAAATTAGAACTGAGGCTTCTCAGGACATCAAACAGGCCAGGCTCGTAGATCAGATCCAGCTTATAAAGCGATCCTAAGGAACCCCGGAAAGAAAATAGAGAAGACGAAAATGCGGCGAATTAAGGATTCATTTATTACAGAAGAGAACTAGAAATCCCTAGAACCTCACTACTCAAAAACTCCGACATTCTATGGCGTACCTAAAATACACAAGACCGATGTGCCTCTGAGAGCAATATTTAGCGCCATAGCGTCCCCAACTCAAGCTCTTGATAAATATTTGAATCAGGTCCTGCATCCATTATTCCCTCCGCCACACTCTCACGTCAGAAATTCCCAACACTTTGTAGATATCATAGCAAGTATAAAATTGGGCTACGGCGATCTACTGGCAAGCAGATTACTGGCAGGGTAATCGGTCCGACTTCCTGTTGGCAACACCTACAGCATTGCAATGGATAAGGAATTTGGATTTAAATAGATAAGCCTGCCTTGTCATGTGTCCCTGTAAATATATATATATATATATATATCAATGTAGATGAGTGTATATATTTATCTTGCTTGCTTGTTTTGTATGTCATACGATAAATAAATAATACCGGCAAGCCTCGATGTGGAGTCTTTATTTCCCAAGGTTCCTGTACCTGAAGCCACACAGATAATTAGGTAAAAGCTTACAGCCACAGAAGGTTCACCGGACTTAGTTGACAGAGTTAACCACTGCGTAAACTCCACATTCTTCGTCCTCAATGGGAAGATGCTTCAACATATGGAGGGAGCAGCCATGGGATTCCCCTTCTCTCCGTTATTGGCAAACATATTCACGGCAAATTACAGGAAGAAGCTGTAAAGGAGAGTCCATTGAAATTTGAGTGTTTGTTCAGATACGAAAACGAGATTTCTTAATATGGGAACATGGACGCAACTCAGTTCAGGAATTCCTAGACTGCATGTGCTCCAGACATCTAAGCATCAACATAACAATGGAAGTAGAAGAAAATAATCCACTGGCCTTAGAAGACGTTCTGGTCTATAAACGAACAGACAACACACTCGGACACAGGGTCTATAGGAAAGGCATCCATACGGATCGGTACCTACATGGAAACTCAGGCCATTCTACCGTCGCAAAAGAAAATGATAGCTAGGACACTCATTACCTGAGTTAACCACATTTGCGATAAGAATAGCGTAAATGAAGAGAAAGAACGAGTTTGGAATACGCTCCCAGCTAATGGATACAGGAAAGGAGAGATAAATAAGGTCATAAGTAATAAAGAACATAGAAGGGGAACTGCTGAAAGAACGAAGATCAGCCCCACCGTAAAGCCTTTCTGCCTAGTATACAAGGGGTGAAAAATAGAATCGTCAGGTTGCTAAGGAAACACAACGTGTCAACGGTCAAGGTAAGGAAGACCTGCCTTTCTCACCCATGTTAAATCTTCAAATTAATGGTGCACTTTACTCAAAATTTGTTTGGGCTAGCCGATTGACATTTTCAGGGATTACTGTTTGGATCATTATCTGCAATAAGGAAAATAATTATTGACAAAAGCGAAATGAATTTGCCGATATGATTTTTTTTCTGAAGGTACGATGTTTTAATCCAAAATAATGTCGACAAATATGTATAATTTATTTTGTATATTATTTAATGTGATCCCTTCTTATTACTGTTAACTAGTATGATGCTGATATATCAAAGAATAATAAGGACCTATCATTATTAGTTTTCTTACGAATGGTAACAAAGCAGTGAAAAAATGTAAGACTGAGAAATATGAGGTTGAAGTTTTTCATTACATTGTGTTACCTCTGACATTTATTGGAATATTTCTGTCCCATAACTTGCATCATTTCGTGTATCACTGGTTATTTTGCTACATAAGTCTCCTACTTTCTTTAGCTTTTAAATAAATAAACCAATAAGTAAGTAAATTAAAAAATATATATATAAATAAAGGCGTGTTTCAACTTATCTTTTTGCAAATAAGTGGACTTGTTTCCCTCTTCAAATCACCGATTAAATTAGTAATAATTGGGCAGATGAAGTCACTGTTCCGCCTCTTAAAACAATATTTCGTCAATAGGTCAGTGCAAAATCACAGTGATTATAATAATATGATGATGTTCAGTAACCACTCGTAATATAAACAATGCAGGAAGTTGTCATTGTTTCCAACACAAAGTCTGCGCTCAATAAAGCAGACCAGTAGTGAGTTCTGAAATATATCTATAACTAGCTGAAGTACCCGTGCTTCGCTACGCGACATAAATAAATTAAAATGTGAAGGTGACAGTCAAAACAGGGGATAGGCGAGGTGCTGCACAGAGGGAGATTAAGGATGGAACATTTTTTCCCAACTACACCGCTCGGCGTTGACCGTGTTTTATAGCACAAATTTAGGTTTTACACGCTAACCGTTGGAGATACCTTTCGGATAGGAAATGTAATTTTAAACCTCGTATATGCCATCAAAAGTTTGCTATTTCTTAGCGTTTTCTTTTTATTTGAAATGGAAACATGAAAGTTTGAAACCAAAGGGCGTAGTGACGTCACTAAAATGGTCGCCATCTTTAAACAGTGCAAAGTATTGAAATCAAAAGTAACCTATATGTTAACCAGGTAAATCAGCTACTTCCATGTAAAATTCATGTAAATCGGACCAGTGGTACTTGCGTGATGGAGTAATACACAGACACACACCATCTCATCTTTAGCCTCGCTTCGCCCGCGTCATAGTCATGTCATATTGTTATTCAATGAAATGTAGGTTTAACCCCGTTAACACCCCTTTAGAACCTGAATACCCAAAAATCCCTCCTTAGTAGACGTTTTCGACACACAAGAAACATATCCCCAAAATATCATTCTTTTAACTTTAATAGTTTTGGTTGGTCGATGAGAGTGAACATCCAAAAATCCTTCCTTAGTGGACGTTTTTCTTCCAGAATTTCACACCTCCCCATAGGCCCCTTAAATTGCATTTATGAAAAAACGGTCAAACACCTATTTATTTTATTTATTTATTTTTAATCTGATTGATTTTCTCCGAGATTCAAACTCCTCGCCTATGTCGTTTAAGAGATACACGCTCCGTTAGGAATCTTTCAACCACCACTTTTCATCCCTTTCACCTCATAATATACACTACATCGAAAAACCATTAGACATTTGTCAGCTTATTTTTAATGATTAGTATATGTGCCAAGTATCACATCCCCAAATGAAACCACTCGTGAGATATTGTTATTCAATGAAATTCAGGTTTATCCCCTTAACACCTCTTTAGAACCTGAATATCCAAAACTCTTTCCTTAGTGGACGTTTTCGGCATACAACGAACATATCCCCATAATTTCATGTTTCTAACTTCAATAATTTTGGCTGGGCGATGATGAGTGAGTAAGTCAGTCAGGACATTTTCTTTCATTTATTTTTGATAATTTCACCCCTCCCCATGAACCCCGTAAATTGGATTTATGAAACAAACGGTCGAACACCTACTTACTTATTTAAAGCTGTTTTTCCCCTGAGTTTGATGAGTGAGTGAGTCAATCAGTTAGGACACTTTCTTTCCTGTTTTTCCCCAGAATTTCACCCCTCTCCAAGGGCCCCTTAAATTGGATTTATGAAAAAACGGTCGAACACCTATTTACTTGTATTTAAAGCTGTTTCTTTTTTCGCCGAATTTCAAACGTCTCACCTATGTCGTTTCAGAGATACACGCTCCGTTAAGAATCCCTCAACCCCCAATGTTCACCCCATTCACCTCATAATATACACCACATCGATAAACCCTTAGATATATGTCAGATTATTCTTAATGATAAGTTTATATACCGAATATCACATCCCCAAAGAAACAACTCATGATATATCGTTATTCAATGAAATGCACGTTTACCCCCTTAACACCTCTTTAAAACCCGAATAAACAAAAATCATTCCTTAGTTGACGTTTTCGACATACAGCGAACATATTCCCAAAATTTCATGTCTCCAACTTTAATAGATTTCGCTGGGCGTGATGAGTGAGTGAGACAGACAGGACATTTTCTTTCAATATTTTTACCAGAATTTCACCCCTCCCCATGGGCCCCTTGAATTGAATTGATGAAAAAACGCTTGAACACCTATTAACTTATTATTTAAGCTGTCTTTTTCCCCTGAGTTTGATGAGTGAGTGAGTTAGTCAGTCAGTTAGGACACTTTCTCTCCTTTTTCCCCCCAGAAATTCACCCCCACCCCATTGTCCCTTAAATTAATTTATAAAAACGGTCGAACACAGATTTACTTACTTTTTAAGCTGATTTTTTCTTCACTGAGTTTCAAATTTCTCGCCTATGTCGTTTAAGAGATAGGCCTATACGCTCCGTTAGGAATCCCTTAACCCCCACTTTTCACCCCTTTCACCTCATAATAATACACCACATCGAAAAACCCCTAGACACATGTCTGCTTATTTTTAACGATTCGTTTATATGCCAAGTATCACATCCACAAATGAAACCACTCGTGAGATATTGTTATTCAATGAAATGCAGGTTTAACCCCCTTAAGACCCCTTTAGAACTTGAATATCCAAAACTCCTCCCTTAGTGTACGGTTTTGACATACAACGAACATATCCCCGAAATGCCATGTTTCCAACTTCAATATTTTTGGCTGGGCGATGATGAGTGAGTGAATGAGTCAGGACATTTTCTTTCATTTTTTAACCTACTTTCGATTTTTGCAAAAAAAATGAAAGTAGACTTATGAGATCACTACAGGGCGAAAAAAAGTGTGTCTGTGTGTGTGTATGTGTGTGAGTCTGTGTGTGTGTGTGTGAGTGTGTGTACTCCGAATGTCAGACCCCCTATCAATTCGAACACGGTTAAACCGAATTGAACGAAATTTGGTACAGATGTAGCACTGGCAAAGGGCACCTCAGTGTCATGTTTTATATTGCCGCCATCTTTACCAAAAGGTAATGGCGGCCAATCGAATGGTCAAAACTTAATAATGCATTACGACCAAACTAATCATCGGATCTTTACCAAATTTGGTAACAACCTACCTACAGGAGAATTGAAGCATTTGAAATGTGGTGTTACAGGAGAATGATGAAGATCAGATGGGTAGATAGGGTTACAAACAAAGAGGTATTAAGACGAGTGGGAGGGGAGAGATGTTTCTGGCGACTGCTAATGAAGAGAAGAGATAGGTTGGTAGGACACATACTAAGACACCCAGGAATAGCAAGCTTAGTTATGGAAGGAAGGGTCGAGGACAAGAACTGTAGGGGTAGACCAAGGTTAGAATATGTTAAACAGATTGCCTCGGATGTAGGGTGTGGTAGCTATGTAGAGATGAAACGATTAGCTCAGGACAGGGAGGCATGGAGAGCTGCATCAAACCAGTCAAAAGACTGAAGACTCAAACAACAACCTTCATATGGGACGCGTCTTTTGCCCAAACTACAAGGTCATCAGACGTACCATTTCAGGATGGTGGCCGTGTGAATTATGCAAAATTTATAATCCATAACATGGGACCCACCAGTTCCGATTATCGAACCAAGAATAGTTTAATCTGTTCTAAGCGACGTGGTTCGTTTGAAATTAAAAGTTTATATTGTAGTATTATAATCTAGAAGTGACTTTAAGAATCTGAATCGTCTCGGCTATTTGACGAGATGGCAGCTGATCTCTCGTTCTGACCTACATTTTACTAATTTCAGTATGTTGCATGCAATATAACCTACTGATAAAAATTATATGAACTTAATATGAAATGAACTCGGTTTGAAATACACTCCAGTGAAGAAATCTTCAGTCCAAGTGATTATTTGCTAATACAGTACGTTATATGTATTTGATCGATAACGCGTGAGTTATGAGTGTACGATTGGCTGTGTGGTTAGAGCTCCCGTCTCTCATGTGGCTGGCCGGGGTTCAAATCCTATCAGAGTAGAACATTTTTGCTTGATTTTTTTATATTCATTGTTTCTTGAGTTCTGAGACGTTATAAAATAAAGCGTTATATGGTGCGTTCTGCAATGGAAATTATATATAAAAAAACGACATTCTCCACCGGAGTGACATCTACCAGCCTTCAGTTTTACTATGCAGAAACTATAGATTCGAGCAGCGCTCTATACCGGCCAGTTAGTGAACCCAGTCTTAACGACTGCTAGGAGTAATAATACAGTAACATTCGTTTATTCCTTGTGCACATCGAACCAAGAATCGTTTAATCTGTTCTAAGCGACGTGGTTCGTTCGAAATTAAATGTTTATATTGTAATATTATAATCTAGAAGTGACTTTAAAAATCTGAATCGTCTCGGCTATTTGACAAGATGGCAGCTGATCTCTCGTTCTGACCTACATTTTACTAATTTCAGTATGTTGCATGCAATATAACCTACTGATAAAAAGTATATGAACTTAATATGAAATGAACTCGGTTTGAAATACACTCCAGTGAAGAAATCTTCAGTCCAAGTGATTATTTGCTAATACAGTACGTTATATGTCTTTGATCAATAACGCGTGAGTTATGAGAGTACGATTGGCTGTGTGGTTAGAGCTCCCGTCTCTCATGTGGCTGGCCGGGGTTCAAATCCTATCAGAGTAGAACTTTTTTGCTTGATTTTTTATATTCATTGTTTCTTGAGTTCTGAGACGTTATAAAATAAAGCGTTATATGGTGTTTTTTGCAATGGAAATTATATATTAAAAAAAACGACATTCTCCACCGGAGTGACATCTACCAGCCTTCAGTTGTACTATGCAGAAACTATAGATTCGATCAGCGCTCTATACCGGCCAGTTAGTGAACCCAGTCTTAACGACTGCTAGGAGTAATAATACAGTAACATTCGTTTATTCCTTGTGCACAGAGGCTTTGTTGATAACCTCAAAACTTGCAATATGGATGATTTGGAGATGGATTATTTTGTTATACCGTGTATTTAAGATTAGCCTATAAATTAACGGGTTGCGAAGTTACTTCACTTAGTCCTATATCATTCGTATACGACACAGAACAACAACGTGACGTCAGTTTCTGATCCGCTCTGATTGGCTATTACATTGCTGCAGTCGGGTAGATGGCAGTCAAGGATAAAATTCGCGACTGCCAACTGCCAGCTACCAACAACAACTTCATGTTGTGTATGGTGCCTATAGTATACACAGAGTCGATCGCGACTGCCGACCGAGGACTACCAACTACGGACTGCCGACTGCGCATTGTAGATGGGCCTTATTAGAGCAACGAAGTTTCAATTATTGTAAGTAGTCGGTGTTTGGAGTGTTTGCTGATGAAATTGCAAAATGCTGGGGTAAATTATAAACTACAGTATGGTTTGAACGCCTCCGTTCAAATCCTGTGTGCCAATTTGCACTTCAAATAGGAAGAAATTAGGAGATGATAAGGACAGAGAGTTATAACTATACCCATACATTTAGGAGAAAGTAGGCTATATGTTCTTTCCCGAACATATTGTTTTTCTTCAGAATTTCACCCCTCCCGATGAAACCCTTCAATCTGATTCATCAAAAAAACTGTCGAGAAGCTATTTACTTACTTTAAAGCAGTTTTTCCCCTGAGTTTGATGAGTGAGTCAGTCAGTCAATCAGTTAGGACACTTTCTTTCCTGTTTCCCCCTCCCCCCCAGAATTTCACCCCTCCCCATGGGCCCCTTAAATTGGATATATGAGAAAACTGTGAAATACATATTTACTTAGTTTTTAAGCTGATTTTTTTCCGCTGAGTTTCAAACTCCTCGTCTATGTCGTTTAAGAGATACACGCTCCGTTAGGAATTTTGCAATCCCCGCTTTTCACCCCTTCACCTCATAATATACACCACATCGAAAAAACCTCAGACATGTGTCTTCTTACTTTTTAATTATGAGTTTATATGCCGTGTACCACATCTCCCAATGAAACCAATCGGGAGATATTGTTATTCAATGAAATGCAGGTTTAACCCCCTTAAGACCCCTTTAGAACCTGAATATCCGAAAATCCTCCCTTAGTAGACGGTTTTGACATACAATGCATATATCCCCAAACTGTCATGTTTCTAACTTCAATAATTTTGGCTGGGCGATGATGAGTGAGTGAGTGAGTGAGTGAGTCAGGACTTTTTCTTTCAATTTTCTTTTTTCAGAATTTCACCCCTCTCCATGAACCCCTTAAATTTGATCTATGAAAAAAGCTGTCGAACAGCTATTTACTTACTTAAAAGCAGTTTTTCCCCCTAGTGTTTGATGAGTGAGTCAGTCAGTCAATCAGTTAGGACACTTTTTCCTGTTTCACCCCCCCCCCCCAGAATTTCACCCCTCCCCATGGGCCCCTTAAATTGGATTTATGAAAGAACGGTCAAACACATATTTCCTTTTTTATGTTGATTTTTTTTTCGCTGAGTTTCAAACTCCTCGCCTATGTCGTTTAAGAGATACACGCTCCGTTAAGATTCTTTCAATCCCCACTTTTCACCCCTTTCACCTCATAATATACACCACATCGAAAAACCCTCAGACACGTGTCTTCTTGTTTTTAAGGATGAGTTTATATGCCGAGTATCACATCCCCCAATGAAACCAATCGGGAGATATTGCTATTCAATGAAATGCAGGTCTACCCTCTTAACACCCCTTTAGAACCTGAATATCTGAAAATCCTCTCTTAGAGGGCATTTGCGGCCCTTGAGGGAGCTGCATACCAAATTTCATTCCAATCCGTTCGGTGGTTTCTGAGATTTCGTGATGAATGAATGAATGAATGAGAGAGTGAGTGAGTGGTATTAGACAAGTATGTAGGAGATAGATAGTGTCAAGTCTAAGTTATGCTAAACTCGGTTGACAGTGCTGTGTGAGCAGTTGAGTAACTAACGGAATTTCAAGTAAAGATCCTCAATTTCTATACCGGTAGTGCAGAGCGCAACTCGAATCCAGTCGGCCGTGTCTCGACTTGAGATATGTTGCCATGGAAACTATCTGCCTTGCCATTCCTTCATGAGTATATTTTATGATTTGATTAGCCTGTGCTTGAGTGCAAAAGGGCCGAAATCGGTAGAATGAGAAAGACTATCGAAAATTCATGTAGCCAGCGGTTCCTTCTGGGTCCTAAACTATGTGTGTGCAAAATTTGGTTGAGATTGGTGGAACGGTGTAGATTTGTATACGGAACAGACCCACCCACCCACATACATACAGACTTTCACTTTTATATATAAGATATTTCAGAAGTTATACGCACAAACATAAATCTCTGTAAAAGTGGGCATTGTCTATCATGGTGCGGTATAGCCATTTATTACAAAATTACCATTTTTCTTATTTTTTCGACTTTTTTTACAAAGTCTTATTCTCTACATTCTAATTAACAAAATACGCCCTATTTTTTCTTTTTTTCATTTTCTTCACCCCTAAACCACTAAGCAAGCTGACACAAGAGGTGCGTAAATCAGCCGAGATAGAGCAGCCAAAACCAGGACGCAGAAGTTTACAAAGCGCCTTGTTCCTGAGGAGAGATATACATAGTGCATACAAAAATGTCGCGTTTTCATTAGGATATCATGGCACATTCGAGACAAAACGAACAAAATTACGAGCCTTACAGTAGTCGTATATGATGTGTAACATCTGACATAGAAGAAACCTCATGTGAAATTGTTCATACACCGGTATTTTATACTATTATTGGCACAAATATTAATCTATTGTAAAAGGGAGTGTTTTACAGATATTGTAGTTTATAATACGGAACTCATTTTATTAGATGATTTGTAGCTTCCACCAGCACTAGCCTAAATAAGGAATACGATATGGATCAACTAGATTGATAGACGCGACACCACTCACAACCTTAAATTCCTTATAAACAGGACATCTTGATTCACAGACCAACACGCAATTTCGTATGGATTCTGTTAAAATGAGTCATATTGATATGATAAATATCGTTTAAAATGTTAATATGGTAGCAAAAATATCTACGCCGTCAGGGATTCGAACCCGAGGTCTCTGGATTCACTATTATAGGCGTTAACCCCACGGCTATTTCGACTACGCAAATATTGTGCACAAGATGGTGACTTATTTCCACGTTCCCATAATACTGCATTACGGAATTAAGTTTCATTTATATTTTGCTTGTTTCGATAAAGTGCGTGAAATTGAGTTTAAAATGCCTTATGAATAGGCCCTCTTGTGAGTAAAGAGAATGTATAAATTTCCGACACCGCGCGCTCATTGTTTCTCTTAACCACTGCCAGCAGGGTCTTACCACTGCCCACTGGATCTATCGATCGAGTTGGCAGTGCATCTTATACTTCCGTTCGATCCACCACTGCCAGCTAGTACACTTCCAATCGATCGATCCAGCGGGCAGTGCATCTTATACTTCCGTTCCATCCACCACTGCCAGCTCAATTTTTCCGATCCACTTTCGTCCCAAATTTTCAAAATCACTCCCACAAAACTATCCAGCAACCAAGCGGAAAGATGTTACACATCAAAAATAAACTACAGATCTGCAATACTTGAACATACAGACGTCTCGAGACACGCCGTAGAATGAAATAAGGCCAAAAGTGTTGCTAAAATTCCTAGATATCAAAACATGATAATAAAAGAGGCATTAGAGATCTTGAAGCATCCCAATAATTTCAATCACGATGACAGATACATAGAGTGTTCTCTTATCACCTGACTGGCTGGGGCTCTGACCAATCAGGAAGCAGCATGAGGTCAAGGCCGATCAAGCAGTGCCTGACTGACAACCAACACGAACTCATACTGATAAAGGCTGCTGCAATGACTGCCGAAACGTCAGGAAACAATCACCGATGCACGACGCAGCTGCATCCAGTAAGCCTAGATAATAAACTAGACACCGGCCAAATCCAACGTGAACCTAACCATTTCCCTTTCAATGTTTTTAAGCCTGTCTCTGCCAATCACAATTCTAACAGCCATGGTCTACCCAGTAGAATGTCAGATATTACCTTTGTAAACTTTGTGATGTTAACACCCTCTCGAGTAGTCCTCGGCCGGAGATCCGAAAGCGGGACCATCATACAGTAGAATTTGAATTTTACAGGAGAGGATGGTATTATCACAAGTAATAGTGCATAGACCCTTTCTTACAATCTCCAGTGACATGACAGAATACTCTAACTGACCGTTGATGCTACGGACGGAGTAAAGTCCCGGTAACATTCGATCGTTCTTACAATGTTCCGTTAATGTTTACGGTTGCTTAGCCGACCTGCACATAATTTTCAACAGTTGTTATATAGAGTATTTCTTAGTTCGAATAGGTTATGCTCCAGGCGTGGCGAGGGCTAATCCACGGTCTTTAATAGTTGTAGACCCACCTCATTCAATAACATACATCTTATCTAGGTTGGCAACACCTCACATAAACACATCGCTATCACTCCCCACAGCACGTAGGGGCAAGGAGGGGGGGGGGGGAGAAGGCAGGAAAAACAAGTCGTTAAGATAACCACCGCAGTCGACCGCACAGTGAGTTCCAGTGAGCACGAAAACTGGGAGTAGCTGTAGTACGGAAGACAATCAGATAAGTAGTTAGCGTAACATTTTATAGTTTAACCATAGTTTACAACCATATAATCTCTCTAAAGTACAATCTCCGGATAGCTATCACCATTTAGCATTTCACCTAACATATATACTGCATTTAGCATACACTGACAGTTGCAGTACCAATACTGCAACTAAATAATTGTACATATTGTAAATATTTTCACCTGTATTTCAAACATGGATTTTGTAGCCTAAGTGTAATGGATCTGATGATGATCGCTTGACGATCGAAACTGGTCATCCTAGTGTTTTATTAATCTCATGTAATTTATTTCAGGATTAGGGTATAACCCATCTCTTTTGGGTACATTCGTGTTGACCGACTGAAAAGCACTAAACTCTTGTAGAGTATTTCTGGTTCGATTTGCAGATTACTTTGTACCTCTCAAGTTAATCTACGTCAGGGAGTAAATAATATATATTATATATTCCTTGATCTGTGTTCGCGTTATGATTATAAAGATAGATATTTGAAAAGGGAGAACAGTTATCTCCAAATGAGATGAATAAACGCCTGAAGAGGAAAAGGCACACCAATTTCTCTTCGTCACAAGAGGAAGTCCTCGTCAAGGTGGTGGAAGAAAAGAGATCTGTAATTGAAAATAAGAAGTCTATGGGAACAGAAGTATAAGGCATGGGAAGTGCCCAAACATTTGAGGCGTTGCCAGGTTGAAGAAGACCTGTCAAATATTCGAGGGATAAGTATGAAATCATGAAGAAGAAAGCGAAGAAAGAGCTGACTGAAGAAAATAAAACACATTTCTCTGATGGGTGGGGGAAGTGAAACTCCCGAAAAGAAAACTGCTCATGAGGGAAAACGTATTTCTTTAATGGGAACATCGGCTGAGAGACTCTGCAATCCGTTTGACGGAGATAGAATAGGTAAGTTTCAAGATACGATTATTACAGTACACGTAATTTATGTTACAACTATCTATAACTAGCAGAAGCACCCGTTCTTCGAACGGTCTTCGGTGTTAACACCAGACATTATCAATTGAGTTACTGTTGCAATGCTTAGCGATTTGTCATTCCTAGATAATTATATCAGAACGAAGTTTGTTTTCAGGGAATATCACATACACTGTTAATTTAAGGGCCTTAAAATGTGATTTTTGGAGACCCTTTATAGACTCCCGAATTTTGTGTCTCACATTGAGAAGCGGAATATATGCTTAGGTCGTCCTTCTAGGATAATTTTTATATTTCGCCTATTTTGGCATGTATTTTGAGATGTTTTTCCCTATATTTACCCTTCTACTGTATGAAAAGTACGGTGAAGAGTTTTATAAATGATTGGTGTATTGACTCTCATGGATACCATACCTATTTTTACGATGCACCAAGCATCCGAACACGTGTCATAGGCGTACATAAAGATACACAGAAAGACAGACAGACAATTCTATTGTCTACAACATATCACCCAGAAATCCAAATATGGGTATTTCTACCACACAGTATCAAACAAAATCCGTATGTCGACAAACTAACAAAAAAAAACGTTAAAATGTGCTCTCAAACTAAATTCACCTAACGTGTACTTCCTGACGTCAAATAAAATTGAAAGCCTTGTAGACGAAACGCAATACACGTGACATAAAAACAGACCCTCTACGTTGTGTTATGTCCCCATACACAGGAAGACCTCTTTCATAAATTATAAAGGCTTGTGGTGCATGAAAATGCAGGTTCTTTAGCCTCAAATTGCCCAAATTCCTAAAAGCCGCAATAAATGCTGTTTCAATTCAGGAATTTTTAAAAATAATGTTGCAGTTTGGAGATATAATATACCTTCTATACTATATGTCGCACGTGAAAATTGCGTGAAAAAAATCTACGTTACCGCTTGACCCCCTTAATTGCATTGATGAATTATACAATCTGAGTTGGTTCCGAGATAACCTTATAGCATTTTGCAAACTTTCACAGAAATGTAATAAATGGAGTGACATTGCTTCATACAGAAATAAATGGAAAGTTGGATGTCACCCCTGAGTAACTGTTGTCATGGTTACCGACTTGTATTCCATCATTAGTTTGTTAAATTAAATTCGATTAGTTTTCTGGGAATATCTCAGAAACTGTTGGTTTTATAGCCTTATAATGTAGTTTTCGAGGACCCTTTAGGGCCCCCGAGTTTTGTTTCTGGCACCGAGGGGCTTTGTCTCGTCGTTGTACGCCTTAATGTAATACTACTAATAATAATATGATATAGGGATAGGAATATAATAGTCCTGCCGTACCACACCCGTAGGTGTAAATCGCGTGAAAAAAAATCAGAGTACCCCTTGACCCCCTTAAGCGCATTACACGTATTAATGAATTTTACAGCTTAATTTGGTTCCGTGATAACCTTCTATCCGTTTGCAAACTTTTACACTAATGTAATTAATGGAATTGCATTGCGTCTTACAGCAATAGATGGACCTCTGAGATTCTGTTGCCTTGGTTACCGGCTTGCATTAGTTCATTAGTTTATTAAATGAAGTTAGTTTTCTGGGAATAACTTACAAAAGGTAGGTTTTAGGCCCTAAAATGTGGTTTTCTGGGACCCTTTAGGGCCCCCGTGTTTCGTCTTTCACATTGAGGGGCTGAGAATGAGCTTTGTCTCGTCCATCTACGCATATTTCAGCATGTATTTTAAGGGGGTAGGCCCCCTTTTATAAGAGTTACGGAGAATGGTTACATCAATGATTATTGTCGTGCCTCTGATGGATATCTGTACCAGATTTTACGTTGATACACCCAGCCATTCTCGAGTCTTAAGGGAACAAAGTTGTCCACAGACAAACAGACAAACAAACAAACAAACAGACAGATAGACAGACAAAAAATTATTTTCGCGCGCATCCATCATAAAACAGTCTGAAACGCGTAAATAACTCAAATTTCTGAAGAAATTCAGAGACAACACACAAACTTTCATTTTATATATAGAGAGATATACTGAACCGCTCAGCGTTGGCCGTGTTTTATAGCACAGATTTAGGTTTTACTCGCTAACCATTGGAGATACACGAAAAGTGATAAGGACCTTTCGGATACAAAATTAAATTTTAAAGCTCGCATATGCCCTCAAAAGTTTGCTATTTCCTAGGGTTCTCTTTTTATTTGAAATAGAAATATGAAATTCTGAAACCAAAGGGTGAAGTGACGTCACTAAAATGGTCGCCATTTTTAAATTGTGCAAAATATCGAAATCAAAAGTTGCCTATATGTAAACCTGGTAAATCAGCTACATCCATGCAACATTTCATTTAAATCGGACCAGTGGTTCTTGCGTGATTGAGTAACAGACAGACAGATAGGCAGACAGACACACACCATCACATTTTTATATATTAGTATGATAATTTATATAAAACTGCATTTGCAGAGTTCCTTTCATTGTCCTGAATGAGATTTTTCAGACTGGGAAGCTAACGATGGGCGAATTATTCCTGAATGAAAGTGTCTCATTCTAAAGTGTGCGCATGTTGATCTTGAAGGGATGGTAATTCTATATAGCATTTATCAACAATTGGTCTCTCCAGGGGAGGTTCATCAACACCTTGCTGTTGAGCAACGTTATGAAGTACGGCACAAGGAACAATAACGGCCATTGTCGTGTTGACTTTAGATCTGAGTCCCAAACAGGCAAATTCCGGAGGTCAATCACCACTTCTAGTATCTCAACAAAACATCAAAGAGATTACAACTGACGATTTGCATTATCTTAACTAATACTGAAACTAAATAAGTGTACATATTGCTTGCCACGGTGGGTGAGTGGTTATAGTGTCGGACTACCAACCCCAAGATTGCAGGTTCGCCCCTGGCCATGGTAAGTGATTTTTGAAGGCGACAAAAATCACGATACTCATGTCATAAGTTGTTGGCATGTTAAATAATCCATTTGAATTCAGTAGGCCGTGTTCAATGGCAAAATTAATCTCGGGATTTTCCGCCAACACGATGTTCCTCCAATCTCTACTTGAAAGTGCTGTAGTGTCAAGGAGTTAAGATATCTAACCTCCTTGACTTTCATAGCATTCAAAGGAATGACGAAATTCGACATGCAAGCTACCCTCTGGGTGTCAATTAACAAAGCTTGCACCAGGCACCCGAGGCCATACGATATTATTATTATTATAGTGTACATATTGTAAATACTTTCGGACATAAATTTTATAGCCTAAGTGTAATGGACCTGACGATGATAGCGTGACGACCGAAACTGGTCATCCATGTGTAATTACTAATCTCATGTAATTTCTTTCAGGATTAGGGAATAACCCATCTCATTTGGGTACAATCGTGTTGACCGACTGAAAAGGACCAAACTTTTGTTATATTATCTTACTAATGTTGTAAATGTCTCTACCATCTCTGGGTCAAGTGAAGCATGGCTAATTCTGTATTGTTACTCCCCTTCAAAAGGATCTATTAAAATCTAACCAATTACGTATCATATCAAAGTTCTACTATTAGCACACGTACTTCACCACCAACGTCAGTAAACATTCATTACGAGAAAACTAACATCACTTGTCCAATAGAATATGCTCCACATAAAACTTTGTTAAGCATCTGTAAATCCTCTCAAAAAAGTTTTAAGATACTGACATATGGTGGAGAATCCTCAATATTTAGCCTATTTTCGGTTTTTGAAAAAAGTAAAAGTAGACTTATGTGATCTACACGGGCCAAACGTTGTCAGTCTGTCTGTGTGTGTGAATGTGTGTGTATATCTGTTCCCCTCTATCAATTCAAACATGAAGAAACCAATTTGAACCAAATTTGGTACGGACAGCTCAGTGTTATGATTGATATCACCGCCATCTTAACAGAAACGGAATGGGGGTCACTTAAATGTTCAATGCTTAAATCAAATTACGACTAACCTAATATACTGCTCTCTACCAAAGTTTGCAACAACATTTCTTCGTGTGGGAAGCATCTTGTGCCTATACTACAAGGTCATCATCCAAAAGGTTTGAAGATGGCGGTCGTATATGTGTGCAAACCATTCTGCCCTATCAATTCAAACATGACGAAACCAAATCGAACTATCTTTGGTACAGAGTTAGCGCTAGCAAAGACCAACTCAGTGTCGTGTTGTATATCTCCGCCATCATAACGAAAAGGAAATGGCGCCACCCAAATATTCTAAGCTTAAATCTAATTTCGATTAACCTATCATCCGATCTGTACCAAACTGATCAAACATATACCTTAATATGGGAAGCGTTTTGCCCAAACTACAAGGTCATCAGTCAAATAGTTTCAAGATAGCGGATGTATGAATCATGCAATTATTATAGCCTAAGCGTAACTTATGATTCAACAAGATCTGGCTTCACTAAATCCACTTATCGTACAGAGGGTGGTTTAAACTCTCCTCAAAGACAGGATATTAACATTTTATAATAGAATTTCCCGTAGTAGTGACTAATAGTTCAGGTAGACCGTGCCGTATCGTGCTGGGCTGTGCCGCCCTGGTGGGTCACAACGAAGGCTATTAAATGCTCGCTTCGCCATATTTCAGTAGATTGATATTATATCTTTTTAGGAATGTACTGAACAAAATAATACGAATTTAGTATCAAATGGTTTATAAAAATGCCAGGAAATGCTAATGAAATGTTCTTTCCAAGACAAAATATGCTATACAGTTATACTAAACCAGTTGTTAACGTAATACTAGCATTGGCCATGTGTAGCAGCGGGTTAGCGTATTTAACTCTAAACCTGCAGGTTCGTGGATCGAAACCAAAAGGGTTCAATTTCTTTCACTTGCTTTACTTTGTATTTATTGATTTATAACTACTCACACATTATGATGTTAAGCATATATAGTGTGTATTTGCAATCGAAAATCTCTCTCTATATAAAAATTTAAGTACGTCTGTTTTTTCTGAATTTCCACGGAAATTTGAGTCATTAACGCGTTTCAGACTAGTTTAAGACGGTTGCGCACAAAAATAAATTTTTGTCTGTCTGTCTATCTGTCTGTGTACAACTTTGTACGCGCATCACTCGAGAACGGTTGAGTGGATCAACGAAAAATATGGTACAGATGTCCATCAGAGACACGTAAATAATCATTAATGTAACTCTTCCCCATACCTCTCATAAAGGAGGGCCTATCTCCTTAAAATGCATGCTGAAATGGGCGTAGAAAGACGAGACAAAGCTCATTTTCAGCGTCTCAATGTGAGAAAAAAAACTCGGAGGCTCTACGGGCCCCGAAACCCACATTTTAAGTTCCTAAAACCAACAGTTTTTGAGATATTCCGAGAAAACCAATTTCATTTATCAAGCTATTGAAAGAATGCAAGCCAGTAACCATGGCAACACAATCTCAGAAGTCCATATATTTCTGTAATGGGCAGATGACCTCGTAGTTCCGCCCCTTAAAACAACAATAACTAACTATTTCTGTAAGACGCAATGCCATTCCATTTATTACATTACTGTGAACGTTCGCAAACGGCTATAAGGTTATCACGGAACCAACTTACGCTGTAAAATTCATCAATACTTAAGTGGGTCAAGGGGTACTCTTGAATTTTTTCACGTGATTTACACGGGCGCGTGTGGTACTGAAGGCCTATTACATCCCTATCCCTATATTATTAAATTATTATGATTATTATTATATTATGGCGTACAAGGACGAAACAAAACTCATTTTCAGTCCCTCGGTGCCTACTACGTTTTAAGGCTCTAAAACCACGTTTCTGAGATATACCCAGAAAACTAATTTCAGTTAATAAACAAATAAAAATAGATGACGAGTACAGAAGAAGACCAAATCAGGAGCTCTATAGATATACTGAGAAAATCACAGATGTGGCCAGCAAGAGACGTCTGACTTTCTACGGACATGTCTCAAGGATGAAACCAACAAGACTAACCAATCGGCTTCTCAACTACTGGGTGAATAGAAAGAGCGTGACACCGTGGCTAACAGAAGTTAACAAGGCATCCAAGAACTGAAGATAGTAAAAAGTGATATTAGAAGCCGATCACATCTCAGAAATCGTCGTCGTCGGCTTTAACTCCTTTCCGAGTATACATCTTCTTCCAAAACAGTCTAAAATAATCTAAAGTTGAGGTCTGTGGGCATGTTTGCGGTGACTGAACAGCCCAATGCGTGCATGAAACAAACGTCCACACAGATCACACAGAACTGTTGGTGGAGGGCGTGGCTGTGCTGCACGGAGCTTTCGTGCTTGTCGCTTGGCCTTAACAATTCTACGACGTTCGTCTTCAAACATTTTGACAGCAGCCGGGATGGTCTGGCGCCAAGTTGAACGGTCTTTAACAAGCTGGTCCCAGGTTTGTGGATTGAGTCCTGTCAACTTCATATTCTGCTTAAATTGGTCCTTGTAACGTCTCTTAGGGCCTCCATGAGGTCTGGTGCCGGAGGTGAGTTCACCATACAGAACCAGGCGTGGTAGTCTCGTATCATCCATCCGATGGACATGTCCAATCCATCTAAGTCGATGACCAATGATGGATGATTCTATACTATTAGCAAGCGCTTTCTCAAGAACATCAAGATTGGTGATGTGGTCTTCCCACTTTATCTTAAGGATGGATCGAAGTTTCTGTTGATGGAAGCTCTCAAGCTTTCGGAAGTCATGTCGATAGAGGGTCCAGGTTTCACAGCCATACAACAATGTTGAGATGACAACAGCTTGGTACACCATGAGCTTCGTCTTCACGGTCAGATCTTTATTCAAGAAGACCCGGTGCGATAGTCGCCCAAATGCCGCATGGGCAGCACCGATTCTCTTCTCAACATCCTGCCCACAATTGCCGTATACAGATAGCAGACTGCCCAGATACGAGAAGTGGTCTACCTGCTCCAATGGAGTATCTGAGATAGAAATGTTGAAGTGCGGAAGGGAAGTGCCTGGTGAGGGTTGTGCCAGAACCTTGGTCTTCTGAACATTAATGGTGAGACCAAAACGTTCACATGCATTCTTGTAGCAATTAACAGTCTGTTGCAACTCCAATGGCGTGAGTGTAGGCGATGCCGCATCATCTGCATACAACATATTGGTTATCTTCGTAACCTGAGTTAGCTTCTTGGAGCGAAATTGAGCTAGGTTGAAGAGCCCTCCATCAAATCGGTACCTGACATCTACACCTGGGATGTTTGTGGGCGATTTATAGAGCATTGCAGCCAAATACAATGCAAACAGTGTTGGAGCAAGTACGCAGCCTTGTTTCAGTCCATGAGTGATAGGAAATTCGTCAGAGATCTTATTTTGCTGACAAACCTGACCGGTCATGCCATCATGGAGAGCTTGTATTAGATCAACAAAGCGTCGAGGACAGCCAAAGCGTTGTAGCACCGCTCACATAGCAGATCATGGAACTGAGTCAAAGGCCTTTTACAGATCATTAAAGACTAAGAAGAGTGGATTCTGTTGCACACTACATTTTTCCTGCAGTTGTCTTACATCACAGAAATATACTTAAATAGAAGAGTTTTCAGGACAGACCACCCTGTAAGAAAACCGGCATCATCTGAAAAAAAGAGAGAAAGGAGAAACATTGCCAGAAAATGCGCGAATATTGGTAAAACAACAAGTCCCTCGCCAAGCTGAAAAGTTCAACGTCGTGGTCCTTAACCGGCCCATCCGAAAAAAGAAGAAGAAGAAACTAATGAAGGAATGCAAGCCGGTAACCATGACAACAAAATCTCAAGAGGTGACCTCGAACTTTCCATCTATTTCTGTAAGAAGCAATGCCACTCAATTTATTAAATTTCTGCGAAAGTTTCCAATAGGCTATAAGGTTATATGGAAACAAACAAGGACTGTAAAATTCATCAATGCGCTTAAGGGGATCATGGGGTACGCTAGAATTTTTAAATGCAACTTACACGTGCGATATGTTGTACAGAAGGTCTATTATATCTCCAAACAGCAATATTATTTTCAAAAATTCCTGACTTGAAATAGTGTTTTTTGCAGCTTTTGGGAATTTGGGCCATTGGACGCTGAAAATCCTGAAATCATGCACCAAAATCCTTTATAATTTATTAAAGAAGTCTTCCTGGGGATGGGGACTTTCCACAACGGTGAGGGTCAGTTTTCATTTGACATATATTGCGTTTCGTCAACAAGGTTTTTAATATTATTTTCACGTCAGGAAGTACACGATAGGTGAATTTAGTTTGAGAGCTCATTTTAACTAATCATATATTTGTAGACAAAAGGGTTCATAGTAAAGATGATTTTGTTTGACACTGTGTGGATGATATATATTTATGTTTATGTACGCCTATAACTCGTGTTCGGGTGCTTGGAGCATCGTAAAATTAGGTATTGTAACCATGAGTCACCAATCATTTATAAAACTCTTCACCGTGCTTCTCATAGAAGGGTTGGTATTGGGAAAAACTTTTCAAAATACATGCTAAAATGGGCGAAAAATAAAAATTATCCCAGAGAGACACCAAAGCATATGTTGCGCTTCTCAATGTGTGACACAAAACTAGGGAGTCTATAAATGGTCTCCAAAAACCACATTATAAGGCCCTTAAATTAACAGTGTTGTGATATAACCAGAAAACTAATTTCGTTCTGATAAACTTATGAAGGAATGACAAGTCCCTAACCATTGCAACAGTAGCTCAATTGATGGCGTCTGGTTATTAATACCGAAGACCGTTCGAAGAGCGGGTACTTCCGCTAGTATAATATATACTTATAACACCACATATTTCAACACTCGACTACAGCGATTAAAATTCATTGTCCTTGATCCGCGGTACAGACTGTTGTTGTTGATCCTTTAGGGGCTATGCGGCATCATGGTCACGTAGTCCAGTGTACTTTGGTGTGTGAGTGGAAGTTTTCTGATTACTTGTGTCACTGTGATGTCTGCATACCTGCCAAACTTCGGAAGTTAAATATGGAAGCTTTTTTATTATTATAGATTACATCATGCGCAGTATACCATGGCGTGGGCGAAAGAGGGTACACAAAAGACCTGCGTGTCTTTATGGGCAAAGTATGAATTCAGCATAAAATTCACAAAAATGTAAACAATCATCAATCATCGAGTAATATGTATG
Source organism: Meconema thalassinum (assembly GCA_946902985.2). Lineage (NCBI taxonomy): Eukaryota > Metazoa > Arthropoda > Insecta > Orthoptera > Tettigoniidae > Meconema > Meconema thalassinum. Next base: position 213,369,735 of record OX336398.1, read on the forward strand.
GCCAATATTTAAACGTAAGAGAACATAATTGTGTGTTTAAAGAAAATGCATACAATCATTCTGATGGATTACACTTCGCATTCGCTACCAGATATTTACCTTTTGTCAGACTAAAGTTAATTACCATGGACAACATTACTTACCTAATTATGATTAGGTGATGTATATACATGTGGATGGTAATCTTGAGACTGCTTACTGATTTAATGCAGATCTTGAAGCCGACTTTGCTCTCTTCAAAAATGCCCCGTCATGCTGCTGCTCGTAGCAATTTCCACTTAGGCTTGATTTAACCACTAACAGCTTGTTGAGGTTTTCGTCATTCAGAGATGATCGGAATTGTGTCCTTGTCTTCTTCACCTGGCTAAACAATCTCTCACATTCAACGTAGCTGTGTGGGATTGTTAATATTGACAGCATTACTCTAGCTAGTCTGTCATATTTCAGACACCCATCTCCACCTCATATATCCCCTATTGCAAACCAAGAACAATCTGCTCGTTTTCCTTCCACAATAGAAGATCGCAAATCCTCCATTTGGAGAGCACAAAACTGGCATTGTAATGCATCCATTGCTTGGTGCTCATCTTCACCGTCTTTTTTTTTTTGGCAACATAATTGGAAACTTAGACATATAATACTTCACGGCACTAAAGGAAGCAGTAGACAAAGACCTTATCTGTGACACTTGAGCATTAACAGAAAACTCATTGTCCAAATTAAATGTATGAATAATATAATCAAAGGCTGCAGTGAAGTAGTTCCTGACGTGCAAATAAAAGACCTTCTTCTCCTCAGGAGCCACATTTTCTACACAACTAGATGTTGTTGAACCAATTACGAAATAATCATCAACTTTCTGATTCTCTCTTGTGTTATAGGCCACTTCTAAAGTTGTGCAATATTTATTTACGGCCAATGGCTTAACAAACCTACAGAGAATTTCTGTCAGCAAGTCAATCAGTATGGATCTTAGGACATGGATGTGAGGTGCTTGCGATTGAAGAACTTTGTTATACTTTTCAAATGTAGGAATGGTAAATGCCAGAATCAAACAAAATGCCTCATTTAACTTAGATGACAGAAAAAGAAATAGTCTCTCCTGTCTTGAAATACCAACAGTTTGACTTGGTTCCGTCACTTTTATCCTTACAAAGAGAGAAGAAGAACTGCTCTCCAACTTCCTTTTGCCAATGATAACACGTGCTTGATCTTGTACTCTGTTGTTCACACCAACACCAAATTCCACTTCTGCAGGCTTATCTCCATGTACCTTTACTTTGGTAATTTGAAAATACTTGAGAGATGTGTTTGTGCCAGTGGACTGGTTCACCTCATCCTAAAAAAAACTCAGCAGTGGCTTCCACTGTGAAATCAGTCTATCTAAGCATTTACCCAAGGACAACCGACGCGTGCACACATGCTTCAGTATTTTCCTAACATCAGTTTGGTAAAGAGCTTGATATAACTTCAGATGATCTTTCCTCTTGCAGCTTTTGTTTAAATAATAATAAATATCAATCATTATCTCATCAATTTTCACAGGAAGGGAATCAGCACCTTTCTCAGCAGCTAGATGAATTAAATGGCATGGGCATCCTACAACGATGATGTTTTTACACTGCTCTTTTAATTTCGCAACAACACCATTTTTCCTCCCTATCATAACAGGGGCATTGTCTGCACTAAAAGCTATACAGTTTGCCATTGGAATAGCATGTCTTTACAGAAGACGCAGAAGCAAATTACCAATGTTAGCACCAATCGAGTCACCTTCCAAATTTTCCATGGATAGCAAACGATTTTCAATCATCTTCGATTCTCTGTTGAAAAATGACACGACGACAGGATACAGCTTACTACCTCTATCATTGCTACCATCATTGGATATCTCGAAAGGCCTATATTTTAAAATATTAATAATTTTTGAATCGGCGTCACGTGCCATTTCATGAACAATGGCGGATGTTTTTGTCCTCCCATAGGCATATTTCTTCGCAATTTCCGAATCTGGGTACATTTTTCTAAACAATTGTCCCACGTGATCGGAACATGATAAAGAGAGGTTTTGTTCTACGATGAATGCCGTGAACAAACACTCTGCTCGAATGGCAGCATTGTCTTCATTCCCGTGAACAAAAGACGTACCTAATTTTTTGTTCTTCTGTAAACAACTAGCACTGTCCTTGTGTTTTAGAGTGTTGCTGTGAGTTACAATGTCATTTTTTCCACCATGAGAAATATTTATATCGCAACGACACACGGAACAAAGATCAAAATGGTTTTCTCTAGTAGATTGTACAATGAATGGAAATTCAGTTTTATAGCTTTCTTTGAACACTTGGAGATAACGTTCCTGAGGTTTTGTCGCCATAACGTGACGAGAGAAACTTAAAACACACGACACGAAACAATCATCGACACAACTCGTTGAAATAATTATCTACCGACGCACTAAACGTGACGCTAGCAGAGTATAAACACGTGGCGTCAAACGCATCAAGTCACAAGGTTCCAATCCCATACTGCATAGTCACCTGGCCAGACTCGACTAATCAGCGCAAGCTTGACACCTGTTTGTCCGTAAAATACCTCCAATCAGTATGCGGTAGGCTGATCAGCTGACTCACCATTCTGAGATCGCAGGCAGCTATGGAGCTCACTGCCAAGCGAGAACCTTACACAAAAATCCAAGGTTACGCAAATCACAAAAGCAATTACGACTTACGAGAGAATCTCCTTGAGAATGGAAATTATTTGCATTTCCTTTTTTTTTTTACAATATATCACTGGGGTCCGAAATTCGGAAGAAATTATAGTAATTAAGAAGATCGGAAGACGAGGTGAAAATTCGGAAAGTTTCCGAATAAATCGGAAGGGTTTGCAGGTATGTGTCTGTACTAGTTGTTGATGATGATGATTCTTTATGGGCTTTGCTGCATCGTGGCTATGTACCCCGTGTACTTGGGTGAGTAGAAGTTGTCTGATAAACAGTGTCAATCCGATGTCTGTACTAGAGTGTTTACTTTTATACGAGGGAGGATTTGGGTAGGAAGCTGTTCTTGTTCTTTCATTTGAAAGGCTTCGACATCATGACCATTTGGCCCGTGTAATTGGGTGAGTGTTGAACTTTTTCTGATAACCTGTGTTATTTTGATGGTTGTGAAAGTGTGTGTATTTATAATTCAGGTGAGGATTCAATCAACTAACGTATAATATAGCATGTTATATTTCAACAGGCTACTAAAACCAAAATTCAATTATACACCTTGAAAATTCCAAAGAATTTTAACTATACCCATGCATTTAGGAGAAAGTAGGCTATATGTTCTTTACTGAACATCTTGTTATTTTAACTTCCGGTCACTGACCACTTCAAACAGCCTGGCTCACCAGTTGAGAAAGCGCAGTTGGCCTTTTACATACGGGTGGATGGCATTTGCAATAGGTGCTAACAGAAGGAGGTACGCAAGTAAAGAAGCTTCGCAGAGGATTTTAAGAGATGGCGTAGCGCTCTCGAGAATAATGCTTAAGTCTCGCAACGTCTGGAACTTCCACACCATCTCAAAAGATAGAGACTATGCCACGCAGTTCAGTGACATGTGTACTACACCGCAGTCAGTCAACGATGTGGGCGTCAATGAATCAGTAAGTCAGTCGAGAGTGACATAGCAGTTGTAGGCTTATTTGTATGCATGATGACTAGTGACAGACGCTCAGTGTAATAGTTTTGTGCAGGAATATTCCGTTAAGTGCTGAACGATTACGTAGTTTCAGCGTGGATAAGGCAAGAAGACAGGAAAGAGCGGGATTTCGGGTCCCTGGTAGTAAATTATGTGACAGAGCGGTAAGCCGTGCAGTTAGGAGTTTTGATGGATTGTTAAGAGATCCAGTGCATAGATTGTATGCTAGGATGACGGGTGTACATAGTTGCTGTAAAATAAACTTAGATTATTAGTCGGAGTGTTTCCTTTTCTGTGATACGATTTGATTTTTGAGTAATTACAAACCAGGTTTTTAGAGCCATTTTGCAAATTCCCGGAAAACCCGCAGCTGCGTTCCCCTAGCTCTGATGGCGTATGTAGTAGCGTTCTACCACCTCTGCTGGATTTGCGCGAAGTCTGCGGGCGACAAGCAACTGCTCGGTCTAGAGTCGGGGGCGGTAGGCTTACGGACTACAGGACCCATCACTAGGCAAACCTGCGTGCCGCAAGCTCGAAGTCGACTCCATGCTGGCACAAACCAGGTTATTGTCCACGACCTCTGTTGTGCGGTTTGTGACTCGCCTTTACATATTACCCAGGAAACGCAGCCGCTTCTTCGCGCAGCCGCATCACAGGTTATTGTCCACGACCTCAGTTGTGAGGTTTGTGCCTCGCCTTTACATTGTACCCAGGAAAGGCAGCCGCCTCTTCGCGCAGCCGCAACATAGATTTCGGTCCAAGACCTGAGCCAGCACCTCCAGCACAACCGCAGTCCTCTATTAAACTTGCTGGACACACCACCCATTGATCCTGGGTTCATGAACCCACAGATGCCTCAGCCCAAGTTTTGGACCACTATATACAATATAATTTTGAACACTGGGAACTTCATTTTCTAGTGCCGGCAATTTTATTTCATCAAAGAGCTGCATTCTTTTTGGCGCTGTCAATACGATCTTGAACTTTCAAACTTGGATCCATCAACAACAAAAACAATGACAAATGTTTCGAACTTCTTACCTCATCGCGCCACGAGTTAATCCTGTCGGCTTTTATAAACACTGTGTATGCCGGGTCTCGTTGCCTCAAAAAGACCTTATTTTTAGCCTAATTTTCTCTTTTTGCAAAAATGAGGAAAAAGCAGACTTATGAGATCGATCAGTGAAAATGTGTGTGTATGTATATGTGTCCCCCCATATCAACTACTAAACGGCTGCAGCTATCGCAACCAAATATGGTAAGAGTATAGATCTATACATGAATATCTCACGGCCATATTTGAAATTGACGTCAGTGCAAACAACTGCTGAAAAATCGCAATTGTAATTTGAGTTCTATGTTGGTTATCTCAAAATTTATGCTTGCGAACTATTCCAAAATTGGCACACATATAGATAAAAATATTCGAGATTAATTTTCAGGAGTCCATATATGCCAGTATCAATGCTGTCAGTGGTAAAATCAAATATTTGAATACAACCGTTTCAAAGATAGACAATACTCTCAATTACCAAATCTTCCGCAAACCTACTCAAATCCACTCAATTATCAGAAATGATTCTATTCAACCAGGCGTTCATAAAAAAGCCACTTTGAGAAGCCTTATTAATAGAGCGTTGAATCTACCTTTGTCCAAACAAGATTTCAATAAAGAACTAAGAATCATATTTCAGATCGCTAAAATTGATGGTTTTAGTAGATCCTACGTTTTTAACATATTAAAAAGCATCAGGAACAAACCTAAAACTCGTCTATGCAAAGAAACAAACGAAAAGGAAAAAACTACTTCTTCTGTTTTTACCTACTTTGATCATTCAACATATATTATTACAAATGTGTTGAAGAAGTTGAACATGAAAGTAGCATTTAAAACCAATAACATAACAGCAAATTATTTTTCAACTCTAATGAAGTTAACGAGTCAAGTTAATTCAGTAAATCAGGTGTCTTCCAATTAACATGCAACATCTGTAATGTCAACTACATTGGACAAACGGGCCGTAGTTTTATAATAAGATACGGGGAACATTTTAACGCCGTAACACACCGTAAATTTTCAGCGATGGCTAATCACATGAAAGAAACAGGCCACTCTTTCACCAGTATTGAAAAGACGTCAATATATTATATTATGCCACAAAGGGCATTTTCTTAAACACACTGGAGGCCATGGAAATTAATACGGCACAAAGAACTTCAAACATGGCAAATTTGAATGACATCAACTTCGACGTAAATATTCTGTTCGACACTCTGGCTGATTATATCAATTTCAATAAGTCTAAACACAGAAGGAAACCACCATAAATTGTATAGGTTTTCTTCACTTTTTACGTTTCCTTTTTCACAAGTTTCCTCTCAACCCCCCTCCGCGTGAGTAACCCTTTAGCCACTTACATTGCTAATCCTTTCCGGTGTCATTGACCTTCGCAGGAGTTCAACCTCGCTCTTTCCTGCTGTACGTAACAGCACGCGTCACAGCTGACGTCACACTTTCACTTTCCGAGTGTGCTTGCTACCCTAGTGTGATCTATCTTTAAACATTGCTTCCACGCTGTGGTACGTTCAGCAGCTATATACGGCACATTTCAGAAGATCACGTAAGTTTTCAAAAGCAATACTTATTGAGGCCCTTTTCTGGTAGAATTTTACTATTTTTAATATCCCGCTAATTTCTCCTTTGTATTTCTCTTTTTCACAGTTTTACTACAATATCTCTGAATCTGGCTTATTATGCTGGTCCATTCTTCGCAATTATTATTGGAAAGGTAACCTATTAATAATACATCTGAACAAAGGCTGCCAAGGGAGTTTTTGAAATGTCATACTTCAAACAATAACAAACATTTTTGAGATTTTACAACCCTCAAGATTTTAATTGACCACAGTTTGGACACAAAATAAGTATTTTGTTGATTATGACATTAAGCAACTGCTTCAAGAAGAGACAGTTAATTTTAAATGCAACTTTTTATATAATTTTTAATACCGGGACATGTTATCTTAGTCTTCAGTTTTTTATGTTTTTAATTCTTAGTTTTAATTCTGTTTTTGAGTGTACTGATATATGGTGTTTTTTAGATCATGCCCCTGTGTCTCGCGCATCATTCATTTAAATTTCATTTCATGTGATCTTCCAGATTTTAATTTGTTTTCGCGCAATGGAACAATTATCATGAATGTTGGGCCTGTCACTTTGTAAGCTGACGAAGAGATCATTTCATGTAGGATCTCGAAACATGTACTTGTAAATTATGTGATCTATGATTACATTTTAATAAAAGTATTGACTAGGCGGACCTTGAATAAAAAGATAATTATTATCTATTCAAATAATCTCGTCAATACGGAACTATGTCAAATGTTAACAACCTTGAAGTTAACATTCCTGAAAATGCCAGTGTTGCCAACATGATTCTAAGCCTACCGATAGGTTCAATTTCTAAATGCATGTAACTTCTATACTATCGATTGGATATCCACCAAATTTCGTATGAACTATGTGTACTACAACAGATATAACTGTGCGTATTCTAAGGAGCCACCAGGGCTGCCAACTGTTAATAAATATCAATAAATCAGAAAGTATGCAGGCCCATTGCTCTAAACTTTGCACACGTATAGTACGTGACATTGTACCATAGTTTGGAGTAGCTTAAGTACATCAGTGATGCCAACACAATTCTAAGCCGGCTGATAAGTCCAGTTTTAAAATGCATATAACTTCTATACTTAATAATGGACTTCAATCAAAATCCGTATGTGCTTTGTGTACCGTAACAGTTATGACTATCCGTATTCACGAGAACCAACAGGGCTGCCAACTGTTAATAAATGCTCTCTCTATTTGTATAATCCTTATATCAATATATCAGTAAGTTTGCAAGCCATCAGCTCTAAACTTTGCACACGTATAGCAACTGACATTCTGTATTAATTTGGAGTAACTAATTTACCGCAGGTTTCTGGTAGTTTCAATTTTAATTACATGTAACTTCTATACTAACAAGTAGATTTTATCCAAATATGGCACTATAATATATCGCAATATTTCAGATTAATTCTGAGCATCACATACATGACATTGTTTCCAACATGATTTTATGCGCACTGATCAATCCAATATCAAACAGCATGTAACGTCCACACTATCCATTATACTTCAACCAAATTTTGTATATTCTTTCTATACTTTAAAGGATGGAACTAAGAATATATTCAGAGTCACCAGGGCTGCCAACTGTAGTAAGTTACTCTATTAGGCTACACTATTTCAGGTGTATGGCAAACTGCAGTACTTAGAAATGTTAGTATTACCAACTTGATTTCGTCATTATTCTAGATAGGTCTATATAGATTGGCATGAATCTTAAAAATTAAGAAAAGTTGACTTTTTAGTTCGTCACGGAACTACTTGTTGGAAGTCACATAGGTGAACTTCTTTTAAATTGTAAATCATACATTGTATAAGCTTATAGATTTACGTGACCATTAATATCACGATCATGAACCATGGGAGGGATACACTGTTTGGGACAATGTGTGTGCAGGGGATTTGTCAACCCCGGTGCGCTGGTTTGGATTAGTAGGCCAATTGACTGTATACGTTGGTGACGGTTAATGATAACTCATCTAAGAACTTTACATCATGGTCAAGGAGTCACGTGTACATGTTTGATAACCAGTGGGATTGTGATGGCTGAACTAGTGTATTTGTAATTGTGGAAAAGGTTTGGGTAGGAAGCGGCCGTGACCTGAATTAAGGTATCATCCCAGTAATCGCTTAAAGAATTGGGGAAAAACGCTTTTAGGATGGCTGGGGAGGGAAACGAAAGCATTTCTTCTTAGTTCTGCAGCTCAAGGTTTGGTATTACTACAGTGATTCTGTTCCGTACTGAAACAGCGAGTAATTGTTATAATGGTATTAATGGTTTTGTAATGTACCAACCGAATTTCAATTCACTGTCTGTATAAAGCTGATTTATTATATTTTTTCTATTTGATGTATTTATTTTACGCTTTAGCTTACTTTCACTGTACATTGGCGGAAGATTTCTTAACACATCCCAGGTACAGGATTATGATCTATATTAGTAAATGAATTACGGATTACGTTTTGCATGGCAATTCCCAGATTTGTTCATAAAAACGAAAAGATGATGGGAAACCTGCTGTTCGGGACATCCGGCACAATCAGCGTGAAATGAAGGAGTCACGAGGTGCATAGCTTTGTTACCAGAACTCGAACCCTAATCGACTTGGGGTTCCATTTAGATGTAACATTTGACTTTCGTTTCAACAAATGTTCTCACATGGACAGTTGTGTGTGGTTTACTCACGCATCGGAATGCCTTCAGATTTATTTACGTACGCACCAGACGGAAAAACAAAATACACTTGAATAAACAAAATCACAACAGATTTACTTTCTTTCTTTGATTGGCAATGCAACGCACGGCGGAAACAACTAGTAGGTCATCTTCTCAATATCATTCATACTGGAATACTTCCAAGAATGAAAACTCTAAATCAGAACGGTTAGTAACAAGTGAATATCAATATCCACTTAAGACAGACAAATACAGAAACGTTGAACGATAAAAATAAGAGAGTAACTGATTGGTCAACTAAACTTATTCACATCCAACAGTTTTAGTCTACATACTGTACCCGATACCTATTTTAGGCTATCGGCTACGCCAGCTGACATTAAGCTGTAGTTGAGGTTTTGGAAGGCAAGCTGATATGATAGCGCATCGATCGCGTCAAGAAGAAAGCCAAGATGACGTAGGAGGTCAAGAATCAAGGAGGCATTGAAATCTGTGAGAAGATAGAATTATTAATAAAGATGTGAAACTTTATTGAAATATATATGGGATTATAATAGGTTAAAACAACTTAGAAGAGTATATATGACATGCATAATATGTGGAAATAATTTTATGGAAATAAGTTATTGTATAACAGAACAGCCGAGAGGATTCGGGTTCGAGACTATCTTCGTGACGTAGGAGCACCGTGGTGGGGAGAATTAGCCACGTGCCGCACGGAGCTCATAAGCTGCAACACAGCGCTAAGCAAGTCAGTTGGGCTCTATGAGACGAGCAGTACAGAGCAGCTCTATAGCACAGCGAGACGGGCATTGAAGGTCACGCAACACACGTAAACCGTCACGGCAAGTGTAGGCGACATTTCTCGCATCACCGAGCAACAGAGGCCGAGCGGGTCGTTGATACAGGCGACCTAGCCGAGAAGACAATTATAGATAGCCGGGGTATTTCAAAACCACACTGATCGCATATGAAGACTTTGTTTCAAGCTTCATTTCGACGTTGTTCGAACACAGGCTTTCACATACAACCTTATAACCATGCTGTTATATAATACATTCAAACGACTTTTTACTATTTCAAGTAAACTGAATGTTTAGCATAGGCTCTGATGAACATTACAGCGTGCATATATAAGAATTTTATCTTATGCCATTTTCATGGATTACATATTATAGACAGATACAGGGTGTATCGTAATCATGAACACTATCTAGTAAAATTTTTATTTTACTCAAATAGAACTTTGCAGTAAGTTGAGAGTGGACTTACAATTCTCAAACTGAACATTTATCGGAACAGTGGCGTATATTAGAAGAAGAGTAGGGGGTCCGCTGTTACCATGAACTTTTCGAGAAGGAGTTGGACGATATCCGCTATGGGTAATTCGAGGTTCAACATGATCGAGTAAACGTGAATAGAGACAAGATGGCACCACAGAGCGATGGATTCGGTTCCTGACGAGAGGAGTCCAACAGCTGATTCGCTTGGGATTTCGAAGGAAAGCGTCATTTCATGGATGAAATGATATTCACGCCGATCTTACGAGAAATCTTTAGGTAGGGAAAATCGACGATCTTGGAAATTATATTACAACTGATAATGAAAGGTATTGTAAGAGTTCTATCTACCTGATACGATTATTTTCATGAATACTGGGCACACATGTATATTTTTCTAATAGGAGTGATTTGATTATTAAGACATGGTTTGAATTTATATACTTCGAATTTGCTAGAATATGGAGTGACCATATGATATGGCAGGCATCATTATTCGATATTCTCACCGTTGTTTGACTTTATTAAGAAGATGTTTGGTCTTATAGACATTTTTCCAGCTAGGATATTTTTCATGAATAGTTTTTTTTGAGTAGCGAGTATTTCGAACTCGTGATCTGCAATTGATTATCAGAAACTACTTCGTCAGTTCATTGCATACTAGCGAGTGTGTATTATTCATCAGTAGGGATTTTTTTTCCATTGGATTGTTTGGAGATATTAAGAAGTTATTCACTTTAGTGAATGAACGTCGCTTTTATATGACAACTAGAAACTTGTTGATTCCTTTCTGGTACATTCACTCATATAGCCTACGAGGTGGGGTCCTTCGTATTTATACGATTGTATGGTGGCTACTCACCTTACCCACCGTTTAGGGAACTATCATCCAAGTCGACGGGGCGAGGTCCTTCGTATTTATACGATTGTACGGTGGTTACACATCTTACTCGCCATTGAGGAACTCATTTTATCATCCGAATGTACACGAGATGTAAGTGAATTAAACAAGGAACTACTAGTCACATATCAGTCGAGATTTTGTTAAATAAAGTAACGATAAATGTCAACAGGATTGCATTTAGTAATTCTAGTTTGCCAATCCAATATTTTGTTGCTATACTCTTTTGAGAGTAATTTCAGTTTAACAGCTATTACAGCTGATGCTTTAATGATTTTTATAATTGTGTTTGATACCTTTGAGAAGGATTTAAAGTAATTTAATCTTGTAAGATTAATCATTAATGGTCATAATTATTTTAAGGCAGATCAGTATTGCAGATTTTGATGTGAGAGATTATAGCACATTGGTGTTTTTCTACGATGTGAATTATGAAACTTGTGAAAGAGAATTTATGCTATTTGAAAGCAAATATTAAATTACTGAAGTAATATTTTTCCAATTGTTTAAGAAGTTGTCTAGAAGTGATCAGAGTAATTACAGTCATTGGAGATTATGTGCGTTAATAATTTGAAGCCATTTATATATTTTTGTAGATCATGCAACGTGGTTAAATGAAGTTTGTGATAGGCATTTTGTGGAATTTGCCATTTGGTAGTTGCAACGTTGATAATGTATTTTGAAGCGGACATGAGGTCGTGGTACCCAGTCTAGCGTTATTGTTGAAATTCATGCTGTATGTGCTGAATATTTATGGAGTTTTTGTAGCAATTCTTATATTCAAATGTGATATTTGGAATATTGAAGAAATATAATGTCGTTGTGGATAGTTAGATCCAACGTGATGTCGTGGAGACAATAATATTTTTGGCATGATAAATTAAATACGAGATATAACTTGGAAGTAATAAAACTGTAAGACAACGTTCTATAAACCTTATTAAACAATTTGTTAGGAAATTAAACAAATAAATGAAGTTGATAATACAAGATTTTCTGAAAATAATAATTAATGAAATAATAATCTGAGATTTAAGCATATTAACGATCTGACCTAATGAAATAAAAATCAGAATGACTAGATGAAATAATAATCTAAATAACCAGATGATTGAAATTTAAATAAGTTGATAAATTAAATTTTGAAATAAATCGATGAATTAAATAAGTGGATGAATTAAAGATTGAATTGATTAAACTGATTGAAATGAATTATTAGACGATTGTAATGATGATGAATAACTGAATTAGAAGGTGATGATTAATTAAAGAAGCTGATGATTAATGAATTTTTATGGAATTAAATAAATTTAATTGAGAGATAATTCGAAGGAATTGCAACTTGAAATGTGAATTTAAATGATGTAATGGTGAGGAATTAACGATTCTGACAGGAATATTTGGAATTTTGAAGTAAGAATTAATGTGAGAAATATTTAATTTTGATAATAATGATGAGGATGACCAATGAGAATTTGAATTTTCTGTAATTCACAGATAAGAGATTAATGACGATGTAAATAATGTAAATTAATTAGTCAATGTTTAGGAACATTTGATTAACATGTTCTACGTTCAAATTATACCATGCAAACCATAATTTATGTGATATTTAACATGAGTGATTATTATATGTGTATGTTTAGGCAGGTTAGTAACTTAATTAAATCCACATTGATGTTAAATTAAAGAGAATTAGGTCTCATGTTTCACAAATGTCAGTGACGAAAGACATAGTGCGACAGTGGTCCTGAGAACCCAAGAGAACTTTATACATTTTTCTTGTTATGTGGATCGAAATAAATTTGCATTAGAAAGGAGATGGTTCGATTTTTGGACAATGACAATTTAACTTTGCATTCGACCATAAAATAAATTTGTTTTTATCTTAGTTGTGATCTGATGATGGTGTGATGTTCCTTTTTCTTTCCTTGTCTTGAGTAAGGCTTATCCGGAAAGGAAGTGGTTTTGCTAGGAATTCAGTTGATGGCGCCCATTTATATTTGAATTATTTTTATTAACTTAAGCCCGTAACGACCCTAGAGATACTTTGCCTCGTGAAACCCACTGCTTTTTCACGAACTCAGCTGAATTTCCGACACATTCCTTATTTGACTACAGGTTCATTTAACTCCGCTCTGTCCTGGAACTCCAGGGATGTGATGTTATAGCAGATGGGTCATCGCATCCCCAGGACGAACGGGTACAGAGAGAGAGGGAGAATTGGCTTTATCCAACTAGTGGGGCTTTTAGATTTTGTTAATTCTATGGAATCACATCAGATTTAGATTACTGAGAGATTGATCTCAAGTTCATTTAAGTGTGTTACAAAATTTATTATACTTAGTCAGACAATGTACTTGTGTGCCCAATCCAGTGTTCATGTTAATCGTATTAGTAATATCATGTTAGTTATAAGATATTTTTCCCTATACCCAAGTGAATGCAGGAATTGAGACATTGTGATGTGTTGTTGTCTAACGTCTCTATATAATTCTATATTGAAATATAATTATGTTGCCGGAGGATTTAGCGAAGGTGTTAGGAGAGTTGCAGACGGGTATGTCTGGAATTGCAGAAACCATTTCTAAGATGGAAACTGAAGTTAAAGAGCAAATTAATAATTCAGAAGCTAGATTAGAAGCTAAATGTAAAGAGAATGTACAAGCATTGCAAACTAATAGTGAAGATAATTTAAAGTCATTAGAGACTAGGCTACAATCTAGTACTGAAGAAAATTTAAAACTATTACAGTCAAATAGCAAAGATGAGTTGATGTTATTAGAGACTAGGCTACAGTCAAATAGTGAAGACAATTTTAAGTCATTAGAAAAGAAATTACAGTCTCGTAGTGAAGAAACTAATACTGAATTAGAAAATAAGTTAACCAGATTAGAGAATAGTTTAACTTTGAAGAACAATGAGATGTTGAAAACTTTACAATTAGACATCATTGCAGTAAACATGAAAGGAGAGGAAAATGTTCAGATATTAAGGAAAAATATTATCGAGTTGGAAAATAGAGGAGAAGAAAATATTTTTACTTTAAGAACAGACGTTATGACCATACAGAAAGACATTAAGTCAGATGTATCGAAGTTGAGATTCGACATCGATGGTTTAGTGGCAGATGTAGGAAAAATTCAAGATTGGTCTACCGAAGTATCTTTCGAGACTAAGATTAAGAGTCTAGAAACGAATCTAGGTAACGAAATAAAAGATTTGAAGACAGTAATTGGGACCATTAAAGATGAAGTCTTGGGAGAGGTCAATTCTAATATAAAGTCGTTAGAAAATCAATTGCAGAAGGATATTAGGAAGATAGACGACGATATAGAGCAAAAGGTTAACGAAAACTTAACTTTATTTAAAAATAGAGTCGGAGCAATTGTTGAAGAACGATATAATGAGGTCGATGCCGAAGCAAAAGAGAAACGTGACGGGTTAGATGAAAAATTAATCGCAGGTATGGCAAACTTAGAAGTTAGGTTTACGGAAAGCAAGGAAGCGATGAAATTAGATTCAACACTATTTAGAACAGATGTTGATCTGTTGAAAGAACAAGTCGCGTTAGTGAAGAACACGTGCGAAGGAAAGATTGACAAGTTGAGGAACGATCTAGACGAAAGTAACAAGACGCAGGACGTTACATCGTTAGATGAGTTGAAGACTCAGGTCAAGAGATTAGCAGAAGACAGGATGACTAAACTAGAATCCATAGTTAACAGTTTTACCAGTCATAATGTAACATCAGGGGAAACATTGATGAATCAAACAGCGATAGACCGCAGTATGACGAATCAAGACACGAGCATGGTAGAAGACCGTCAAATGCAACCGAATGTGACATTCGAAAGGGTCAGTTCAACCCCTCAGGAGAATCCAAGTTCGAGTAGGAGTACGTCGAGTCCAAGTGAACGATACTCAGGTCCAGTCACAATTATAAGGAACCTAGATGACAAACCGAGAAAGTTTTCGGGAAATACAGGAGTTACACCAGTAGAATTTCTGCGAGATATTCGAGACTACATGGCGGAACACAGGGTAGCCAAAGAAAGAGAGCTAAGGATAGTAGAACGCGCCTTAGATGGATCTGCACTTACGTGGTTTAGAGCGTTCAGAAGCAACTTTGCGAACATGGAGCAATTTGCCATGGCTTTCTTGAGGAGATTCTGGAGTGCCGAGGATCAACTCAACGTAAGAGCGGAGATGTACTCTAAACGCTATTCTACGTCACATCCGACGCATTACGCCAACTACTTCACGTCACAACTGGCTAAATTACAGTTCCTTATTCCTCCATTGCCAGAAGAAGAGCTTTTGCAAGCTATAGCGCGACAGTTACCGATAGAGGTACAGCGATCTCTGATAGCATCAGGAGCCAATACGCTGGAACATTATGATGACATATTGCGGCGGTTGGATTATACGAGCGCACAGGTTACACCGAGAAGTAATCGGAACGACAACAGAAACACGCAAGAAGTAAATGCGGTAGTCGTGGACAATGCAGCTCAAACGGACAGAAGGGATTCCTGGGAAAACCGACGGAACGATGGGAATCGAGGAAACATCCGTAACGCAAGAGGAAATGATCGATATAGAGGACCATATGAAAGGCCATACGATCAAGAAGCGAGAGATAGCCGGTATAGGAATTATAACCAAAATTCCAGGTATCAGGACAGGAATCGGTATAATAACAGATATCGGGGAAGGAATAACTGGAACCAAGGTCAACAGTTTAATAGAAACGACCGACAGGAAGGCCGAAGAAACGATCCTAACGACAGAAGGGAAAATCGTGGACATGAAAGGTCAAGACAAGAGGATAGACAGCCTAGTGCACCACTCGAAGAGACAGTGAGAGATGTCAATCGAGCCAGCACGAGTGAAGACAGAAGGAATAAACGTCAGAATAACACAGAATCAAGGTGTTAATCATTGGAAGTCATCATTATAGAGAGTCAGAAAGTACCATCATGCTGAGTAAAGGAAATTGTAGAGCTATCGTGTACATGTATAATATATTGAATGCCTGAGAGTGTATTTTTTTTCTCAATCCTGATAAAAAAAAAAGATGTACGGGAGAGATGTACCCGATACCTATTTTAGGCTATCGGCTACGCCAGCTGACATTAAGCTGTAGTTGAGGTTTTGGAAGGCAAGCTGATATGATAGCGCATCGATCGCGTCAAGAAGAAAGCCAAGATGACGTAGGAGGTCAAGAATCAAGGAGGCATTGAAATCTGTGAGAAGATAGAATTATTAATAAAGATGTGAAACTTTATTGAAATATATATGGGATTATAATAGGTTAAAACAACTTAGAAGAGTATATATGACATGCATAATATGTGGAAATAATTTTATGGAAATAAGTTATTGTATAACAGAACAGCCGAGAGGATTCGGGTTCGAGACTATCTTCGTGACGTAGGAGCACCGTGGTGGGGAGAATTAGCCACGTGCCGCACGGAGCTCATAAGCTGGAACACAGCGCTAAGCAAGTCAGTTGGGCTCTATGAGACGAGCAGTACAGAGCAGCTCTATAGCACAGCGAGACGGGCATTGAAGGTCACGCAACACACGTAAACCGTCACGGCAAGTGTAGGCGACATTTCTCGCATCACCGAGCAACAGAGGCCGAGCGGGTCGTTGATACAGGCGACCTAGCCGAGAAGACAATTATAGATAGCCGGGGTATTTCAAAACCACACTGATCGCATATGAAGACTTTGTTTCAAGCTTCATTTCGACGTTGTTCGAACACAGGCTTTCACATACAACCTTATAACCATGCTGTTATATAATACATTCAAACGACTTTTTACTATTTCAAGTAAACTGAATGTTTAGCATAGGCTCTGATGAACATTACAGCGTGCATATATAAGAATTTTATCTTATGCCATTTTCATGGATTACATATTATAGACAGATACAGGGTGTATCGTAATCATGAACACTATCTAGTAAAATTTTTATTTTACTCAAATAGAACTTTGCAGTAAGTTGAGAGTGGACTTACAATTCTCAAACTGAACATTTATCGGAACAGTGGCGTATATTAGAAGAAGAGTAGGGGGTCCGCTGTTACCATGAACTTTTCGAGAAGGAGTTGGACGATATCCGCTATGGGTAATTCGAGGTTCAACATGATCGAGTAAACGTGAATAGAGACAAGATGGCACCACAGAGCGATGGATTCGGTTCCTGACGAGAGGAGTCCAACAGCTGATTCGCTTGGGATTTCGAAGGAAAGCGTCATTTCATGGATGAAATGATATTCACGCCGATCTTACGAGAAATCTTTAGGTAGGGAAAATCGACGATCTTGGAAATTATATTACAACTGATAATGAAAGGTATTGTAAGAGTTCTATCTACCTGATACGATTATTTTCATGAATACTGGGCACACATGTATATTTTTCTAATAGGAGTGATTTGATTATTAAGACATGGTTTGAATTTATATACTTCGAATTTGCTAGAATATGGAGTGACCATATGATATGGCAGGCATCATTATTCGATATTCTCACCGTTGTTTGACTTTATTAAGAAGATGTTTGGTCTTATAGACATTTTTCCAGCTAGGATATTTTTCATGAATAGTTTTTTTTGAGTAGCGAGTATTTCGAACTCGTGATCTGCAATTGATTATCAGAAACTACTTCGTCAGTTCATTGCATACTAGCGAGTGTGTATTATTCATCAGTAGGGATTTTTTTTCCATTGGATTGTTTGGAGATATTAAGAAGTTATTCACTTTAGTGAATGAACGTCGCTTTTATATGACAACTAGAAACTTGTTGATTCCTTTCTGGTACATTCACTCATATAGCCTACGAGGTGGGGTCCTTCGTATTTATACGATTGTATGGTGGCTACTCACCTTACCCACCGTTTAGGGAACTATCATCCAAGTCGACGGGGCGAGGTCCTTCGTATTTATACGATTGTACGGTGGTTACACATCTTACTCGCCATTGAGGAACTCATTTTATCATCCGAATGTACACGAGATGTAAGTGAATTAAACAAGGAACTACTAGTCACATATCAGTCGAGATTTTGTTAAATAAAGTAACGATAAATGTCAACAGGATTGCATTTAGTAATTCTAGTTTGCCAATCCAATATTTTGTTGCTATACTCTTTTGAGAGTAATTTCAGTTTAACAGCTATTACAGCTGATGCTTTAATGATTTTTATAATTGTGTTTGATACCTTTGAGAAGGATTTAAAGTAATTTAATCTTGTAAGATTAATCATTAATGGTCATAATTATTTTAAGGCAGATCAGTATTGCAGATTTTGATGTGAGAGATTATAGCACATTGGTGTTTTTCTACGATGTGAATTATGAAACTTGTGAAAGAGAATTTATGCTATTTGAAAGCAAATATTAAATTACTGAAGTAATATTTTTCCAATTGTTTAAGAAGTTGTCTAGAAGTGATCAGAGTAATTACAGTCATTGGAGATTATGTGCGTTAATAATTTGAAGCCATTTATATATTTTTGTAGATCATGCAACGTGGTTAAATGAAGTTTGTGATAGGCATTTTGTGGAATTTGCCATTTGGTAGTTGCAACGTTGATAATGTATTTTGAAGCGGACATGAGGTCGTGGTACCCAGTCTAGCGTTATTGTTGAAATTCATGCTGTATGTGCTGAATATTTATGGAGTTTTTGTAGCAATTCTTATATTCAAATGTGATATTTGGAATATTGAAGAAATATAATGTCGTTGTGGATAGTTAGATCCAACGTGATGTCGTGGAGACAATAATATTTTTGGCATGATAAATTAAATACGAGATATAACTTGGAAGTAATAAAACTGTAAGACAACGTTCTATAAACCTTATTAAACAATTTGTTAGGAAATTAAACAAATAAATGAAGTTGATAATACAAGATTTTCTGAAAATAATAATTAATGAAATAATAATCTGAGATTTAAGCATATTAACGATCTGACCTAATGAAATAAAAATCAGAATGACTAGATGAAATAATAATCTAAATAACCAGATGATTGAAATTTAAATAAGTTGATAAATTAAATTTTGAAATAAATCGATGAATTAAATAAGTGGATGAATTAAAGATTGAATTGATTAAACTGATTGAAATGAATTATTAGACGATTGTAATGATGATGAATAACTGAATTAGAAGGTGATGATTAATTAAAGAAGCTGATGATTAATGAATTTTTATGGAATTAAATAAATTTAATTGAGAGATAATTCGAAGGAATTGCAACTTGAAATGTGAATTTAAATGATGTAATGGTGAGGAATTAACGATTCTGACAGGAATATTTGGAATTTTGAAGTAAGAATTAATGTGAGAAATATTTAATTTTGATAATAATGATGAGGATGACCAATGAGAATTTGAATTTTCTGTAATTCACAGATAAGAGATTAATGACGATGTAAATAATGTAAATTAATTAGTCAATGTTTAGGAACATTTGATTAACATGTTCTACGTTCAAATTATACCATGCAAACCATAATTTATGTGATATTTAACATGAGTGATTATTATATGTGTATGTTTAGGCAGGTTAGTAACTTAATTAAATCCACATTGATGTTAAATTAAAGAGAATTAGGTCTCAGGTTTCACAAATGTCAGTGACGAAAGACATAGTGCGACAGTGGTCCTGAGAACCCAAGAGAACTTTATACATTTTTCTTGTTATGTGGATCGAAATAAATTTGCATTAGAAAGGAGATGGTTCGATTTTTGGACAATGACAATTTAACTTTGCATTCGACCATACTCTTAGGTAGGAATTATATTTAAAATGTCTGTCTGACTATCAAAGTAAAATAAATTTGTTTTTATCTTAGTTGTGATCTGATGATGGTGTGATGTTCCTTTTTCTTTCCTTGTCTTGAGTAAGGCTTATCCGGAAAGGAAGTGGTTTTGCTAGGAATTCAGTTGATGGCGCCCATTTATATTTGAATTATTTTTATTAACTTAAGCCCGTAACGACCCTAGAGATACTTTGTCTCGTGAAACCCACTGCTTTTTCACGAACTCAGCTGAATTTCCGACACATTCCTTATTTGACTACAGGTTCATTTAACTCCGCTCTGTCCTGGAACTCCAGGGATGTGATGTTATAGCAGATGGGTCATCGCATCCCCAGGACGAACGGGTACAGAGAGAGAGGGAGAATTGGCTTTATCCAACTAGTGGGGCTTTTAGATTTTGTTAATTCTATGGAATCACATCAGATTTAGATTACTGAGAGATTGATCTCAAGTTCATTTAAGTGTGTTACAAAATTTATTATACTTAGTCAGACAATGTACTTGTGTGCCCAATCCAGTGTTCATGTTAATCGTATTAGTAATATCATGTTAGTTATAAGATATTTTTCCCTATACCCAAGTGAATGCAGGAATTGAGACATTGTGATGTGTTGTTGTCTAACGTCTCTATATAATTCTATATTGAAATATAATTATGTTGCCGGAGGATTTAGCGAAGGTGTTAGGAGAGTTGCAGACGGGTATGTCTGGAATTGCAGAAACCATTTCTAAGATGGAAACTGAAGTTAAAGAGCAAATTAATAATTCAGAAGCTAGATTAGAAGCTAAATGTAAAGAGAATGTACAAGCATTGCAAACTAATAGTGAAGATAATTTAAAGTCATTAGAGACTAGGCTACAATCTAGTACTGAAGAAAATTTAAAACTATTACAGTCAAATAGCAAAGATGAGTTGATGTTATTAGAGACTAGGCTACAGTCAAATAGTGAAGACAATTTTAAGTCATTAGAAAAGAAATTACAGTCTCGTAGTGAAGAAACTAATACTGAATTAGAAAATAAGTTAACCAGATTAGAGAATAGTTTAACTTTGAAGAACAATGAGATGTTGAAAACTTTACAATTAGACATCATTGCAGTAAACATGAAAGGAGAGGAAAATGTTCAGATATTAAGGAAAAATATTATCGAGTTGGAAAATAGAGGAGAAGAAAATATTTTTACTTTAAGAACAGACGTTATGACCATACAGAAAGACATTAAGTCAGATGTATCGAAGTTGAGATTCGACATCGATGGTTTAGTGGCAGATGTAGGAAAAATTCAAGATTGGTCTACCGAAGTATCTTTCGAGACTAAGATTAAGAGTCTAGAAACGAATCTAGGTAACGAAATAAAAGATTTGAAGACAGTAATTGGGACCATTAAAGATGAAGTCTTGGGAGAGGTCAATTCTAATATAAAGTCGTTAGAAAATCAATTGCAGAAGGATATTAGGAAGATAGACGACGATATAGAGCAAAAGGTTAACGAAAACTTAACTTTATTTAAAAATAGAGTCGGAGCAATTGTTGAAGAACGATATAATGAGGTCGATGCCGAAGCAAAAGAGAAACGTGACGGGTTAGATGAAAAATTAATCGCAGGTATGGCAAACTTAGAAGTTAGGTTTACGGAAAGCAAGGAAGCGATGAAATTAGATTCAACACTATTTAGAACAGATGTTGATCTGTTGAAAGAACAAGTCGCGTTAGTGAAGAACACGTGCGAAGGAAAGATTGACAAGTTGAGGAACGATCTAGACGAAAGTAACAAGACGCAGGACGTTACATCGTTAGATGAGTTGAAGACTCAGGTCAAGAGATTAGCAGAAGACAGGATGACTAAACTAGAATCCATAGTTAACAGTTTTACCAGTCATAATGTAACATCAGGGGAAACATTGATGAATCAAACAGCGATAGACCGCAGTATGACGAATCAAGACACGAGCATGGTAGAAGACCGTCAAATGCAACCGAATGTGACATTCGAAAGGGTCAGTTCAACCCCTCAGGAGAATCCAAGTTCGAGTAGGAGTACGTCGAGTCCAAGTGAACGATACTCAGGTCCAGTCACAATTATAAGGAACCTAGATGACAAACCGAGAAAGTTTTCGGGAAATACAGGAGTTACACCAGTAGAATTTCTGCGAGATATTCGAGACTACATGGCGGAACACAGGGTAGCCAAAGAAAGAGAGCTAAGGATAGTAGAACGCGCCTTAGATGGATCTGCACTTACGTGGTTTAGAGCGTTCAGAAGCAACTTTGCGAACATGGAGCAATTTGCCATGGCTTTCTTGAGGAGATTCTGGAGTGCCGAGGATCAACTCAACGTAAGAGCGGAGATGTACTCTAAACGCTATTCTACGTCACATCCGACGCATTACGCCAACTACTTCACGTCACAACTGGCTAAATTACAGTTCCTTATTCCTCCATTGCCAGAAGAAGAGCTTTTGCAAGCTATAGCGCGACAGTTACCGATAGAGGTACAGCGATCTCTGATAGCATCAGGAGCCAATACGCTGGAACATTATGATGACATATTGCGGCGGTTGGATTATACGAGCGCACAGGTTACACCGAGAAGTAATCGGAACGACAACAGAAACACGCAAGAAGTAAATGCGGTAGTCGTGGACAATGCAGCTCAAACGGACAGAAGGGATTCCTGGGAAAACCGACGGAACGATGGGAATCGAGGAAACATCCGTAACGCAAGAGGAAATGATCGATATAGAGGACCATATGAAAGGCCATACGATCAAGAAGCGAGAGATAGCCGGTATAGGAATTATAACCAAAATTCCAGGTATCAGGACAGGAATCGGTATAATAACAGATATCGGGGAAGGAATAACTGGAACCAAGGTCAACAGTTTAATAGAAACGACCGACAGGAAGGCCGAAGAAACGATCCTAACGACAGAAGGGAAAATCGTGGACATGAAAGGTCAAGACAAGAGGATAGACAGCCTAGTGCACCACTCGAAGAGACAGTGAGAGATGTCAATCGAGCCAGCACGAGTGAAGACAGAAGGAATAAACGTCAGAATAACACAGAATCAAGGTGTTAATCATTGGAAGTCATCATTATAGAGAGTCAGAAAGTACCATCATGCTGAGTAAAGGAAATTGTAGAGCTATCGTGTACATGTATAATATATTGAATGCCTGAGAGTGTATTTTTTTTTCTCAATCCTGATAAAAAAAAAGGAGATGTACGGGAGAGATGTACCCGATACCTATTTTAGGCTATCGGCTACGCCAGCTGACATTAAGCTGTAGTTGAGGTTTTGGAAGGCAAGCTGATATGATAGCGCATCGATCGCGTCAAGAAGAAAGCCAAGATGACGTAGGAGGTCAAGAATCAAGGAGGCATTGAAATCTGTGAGAAGATAGAATTATTAATAAAGATGTGAAACTTTATTGAAATATATATGGGATTATAATAGGTTAAAACAACTTAGAAGAGTATATATGACATGCATAATATGTGGAAATAATTTTATGGAAATAAGTTATTGTATAACAGAACAGCCGAGAGGATTCGGGTTCGAGACTATCTTCGTGACGTAGGAGCACCGTGGTGGGGAGAATTAGCCACGTGCCGCACGGAGCTCATAAGCTGGAACACAGCGCTAAGCAAGTCAGTTGGGCTCTATGAGACGAGCAGTACAGAGCAGCTCTATAGCACAGCGAGACGGGCATTGAAGGTCACGCAACACACGTAAACCGTCACGGCAAGTGTAGGCGACATTTCTCGCATCACCGAGCAACAGAGGCCGAGCGGGTCGTTGATACAGGCGACCTAGCCGAGAAGACAATTATAGATAGCCGGGGTATTTCAAAACCACACTGATCGCATATGAAGACTTTGTTTCAAGCTTCATTTCGACGTTGTTCGAACACAGGCTTTCACATACAACCTTATAACCATGCTGTTATATAATACATTCAAACGACTTTTTACTATTTCAAGTAAACTGAATGTTTAGCATAGGCTCTGATGAACATTACAGCGTGCATATATAAGAATTTTATCTTATGCCATTTTCATGGATTACATATTATAGACAGATACAGGGTGTATCGTAATCATGAACACTATCTAGTAAAATTTTTATTTTACTCAAATAGAACTTTGCAGTAAGTTGAGAGTGGACTTACAATTCTCAAACTGAACATTTATCGGAACAGTGGCGTATATTAGAAGAAGAGTAGGGGGTCCGCTGTTACCATGAACTTTTCGAGAAGGAGTTGGACGATATCCGCTATGGGTAATTCGAGGTTCAACATGATCGAGTAAACGTGAATAGAGACAAGATGGCACCACAGAGCGATGGATTCGGTTCCTGACGAGAGGAGTCCAACAGCTGATTCGCTTGGGATTTCGAAGGAAAGCGTCATTTCATGGATGAAATGATATTCACGCCGATCTTACGAGAAATCTTTAGGTAGGGAAAATCGACGATCTTGGAAATTATATTACAACTGATAATGAAAGGTATTGTAAGAGTTCTATCTACCTGATACGATTATTTTCATGAATACTGGGCACACATGTATATTTTTCTAATAGGAGTGATTTGATTATTAAGACATGGTTTGAATTTATATACTTCGAATTTGCTAGAATATGGAGTGACCATATGATATGGCAGGCATCATTATTCGATATTCTCACCGTTGTTTGACTTTATTAAGAAGATGTTTGGTCTTATAGACATTTTTCCAGCTAGGATATTTTTCATGAATAGTTTTTTTTGAGTAGCGAGTATTTCGAACTCGTGATCTGCAATTGATTATCAGAAACTACTTCGTCAGTTCATTGCATACTAGCGAGTGTGTATTATTCATCAGTAGGGATTTTTTTTCCATTGGATTGTTTGGAGATATTAAGAAGTTATTCACTTTAGTGAATGAACGTCGCTTTTATATGACAACTAGAAATTTGTTGATTCCTTTCTGGTACATTCACTCATATAGCCTACGAGGTGGGGTCCTTCGTATTTATACGATTGTATGGTGGCTACTCACCTTACCCACCGTTTAGGGAACTATCATCCAAGTCGACGGGGCGAGGTCCTTCGTATTTATACGATTGTACGGTGGTTACACATCTTACTCGCCATTGAGGAACTCATTTTATCATCCGAATGTACACGAGATGTAAGTGAATTAAACAAGGAACTACTAGTCACATATCAGTCGAGATTTTGTTAAATAAAGTAACGATAAATGTCAACAGGATTGCATTTAGTAATTCTAGTTTGCCAATCCAATATTTTGTTGCTATACTCTTTTGAGAGTAATTTCAGTTTAACAGCTATTACAGCTGATGCTTTAATGATTTTTATAATTGTGTTTGATACCTTTGAGAAGGATTTAAAGTAATTTAATCTTGTAAGATTAATCATTAATGGTCATAATTATTTTAAGGCAGATCAGTATTGCAGATTTTGATGTGAGAGATTATAGCACATTGGTGTTTTTCTACGATGTGAATTATGAAACTTGTGAAAGAGAATTTATGCTATTTGAAAGCAAATATTAAATTACTGAAGTAATATTTTTCCAATTGTTTAAGAAGTTGTCTAGAAGTGATCAGAGTAATTACAGTCATTGGAGATTATGTGCGTTAATAATTTGAAGCCATTTATATATTTTTGTAGATCATGCAACGTGGTTAAATGAAGTTTGTGATAGGCATTTTGTGGAATTTGCCATTTGGTAGTTGCAACGTTGATAATGTATTTTGAAGCGGACATGAGGTCGTGGTACCCAGTCTAGCGTTATTGTTGAAATTCATGCTGTATGTACTGAATATTTATGGAGTTTTTGTAGCAATTCTTATATTCAAATGTGATATTTGGAATATTGAAGAAATATAATGTCGTTGTGGATAGTTAGATCCAACGTGATGTCGTGGAGACAATAATATTTTTGGCATGATAAATTAAATACGAGATATAACTTGGAAGTAATAAAACTGTAAGACAACGTTCTATAAACCTTATTAAACAATTTGTTAGGAAATTAAACAAATAAATGAAGTTGATAATACAAGATTTTCTGAAAATAATAATTAATGAAATAATAATCTGAGATTTAAGCATATTAACGATCTGACCTAATGAAATAAAAATCAGAATGACTAGATGAAATAATAATCTAAATAACCAGATGATTGAAATTTAAATAAGTTGATAAATTAAATTTTGAAATAAATCGATGAATTAAATAAGTGGATGAATTAAAGATTGAATTGATTAAACTGATTGAAATGAATTATTAGACGATTGTAATGATGATGAATAACTGAATTAGAAGGTGATGATTAATTAAAGAAGCTGATGATTAATGAATTTTTATGGAATTAAATAAATTTAATTGAGAGATAATTCGAAGGAATTGCAACTTGAAATGTGAATTTAAATGATGTAATGGTGAGGAATTAATGATTCTGACAGGAATATTTGGAATTTTGAAGTAAGAATTAATGTGAGAAATATTTAATTTTGATAATAATGATGAGGATGACCAATGAGAATTTGAATTTTCTGTAATTCACAGATAAGAGATTAATGACGATGTAAATAATGTAAATTAATTAGTCAATGTTTAGGAACATTTGATTAACATGTTCTACGTTCAAATTATACCATGCAAACCATAATTTATGTGATATTTAACATGAGTGATTATTATATGTGTATGTTTAGGCAGGTTAGTAACTTAATTAAATCCACATTGATGTTAAATTAAAGAGAATTAGGTCTCAGGTTTCACAAATGTCAGTGACGAAAGACATAGTGCGACAGTGGTCCTGAGAACCCAAGAGAACTTTATACATTTTTCTTGTTATGTGGATCGAAATAAATTTGCATTAGAAAGGAGATGGTTCGATTTTTGGACAATGAAAATTTAACTTTGCATTCGACCATACTCTTAGGTAGGAATTATATTTAAAATGTCTGTCTGACTATCAAAGTAAAATAAATTTGTTTTTATCTTAGTTGTGATCTGATGATGGTGTGATGTTCCTTTTTCTTTCCTTGTCTTGAGTAAGGCTTATCCGGAAAGGAAGTGGTTTTGCTAGGAATTCAGTTGATGGCGCCCATTTATATTTGAATTATGTTTATTAACTTAAGCCCGTAACGACCCTAGAGATACTTTGTCTCGTGAAACCCACTGCTTTTTCACGAACTCAGCTGAATTTCCGACACATTCCTTATTTGACTACAGGTTCATTTAACTCCGCTCTGTCCTGGAACTCCAGGGATGTGATGTTATAGCAGATGGGTCATCGCATCCCCAGGACGAACGGGTACAATACATACAATACTTTTCCTTATTATGTTGTCCACTTACTCATTTATATGATTTCCACTAGCATCACTCTCTTCATCATGGGCTTCTTCTTTTATATCCTAGCAACAAGAATGAATCATTAATGTATACATTATCATATTACGCATCTACACAATCAATAACAAACAATGCAACTTTACAGCACAGCTCAACTTAAAGAAAGGCTTTATCAGCTGTAAAACTTACTGAATTTACATTCTTATTCTCGATTATATCTTACTGCATTATTCAAGACTCATCTAGATCTCAAATTTATCAACGACATCCCTCCTATAGGTCAATTAAATCAGAATTTGACAGAACATTAGAAGACTTAAGCAGAATCAAATCACCAGGCATAGATGATATATCGATTGAATTGCCACGCAGCATAGGTGATGAAGGTCTGATCAGGATTGCTTGGTGTGTAGGATTTATGAAACAAGTTACCTTATGATTGTAAGAAAAATGTCATCATCCCTATACCGAAGAAAGCAGGAGCTGACAGATGTGAAGAATACCGTACAATCAGCTTGATCATTCATACTTCGAAGGTCCTGACGAGAATAATTTACAAGATGATGGAAAGACAGATAGAAACAGGGTTGGGAAGGACCGGTTTGGCTTCAGGTGAAACATAGGAACAAGGGAAGCTGTACTTTGTCTTAGGCTGATATTGGGGGGGGGAGAGAACAAGGAGGGATAAGAGAACATTCACGGTATTTGTAGTCTTAGAAAAGGCATTTGATAATTTTGAATGGAGTAATCTTAATATCCTCAGTGAGATCAGTATCATCCTGCAGAGAAATTACTTGTTTCACATACATTTTCCTTTGCATAGGTGAAATTAAATCTTATACAGTTTTCCACGACTTTGAATTCCTTCCAAATATAATTCGACATACAGTACAAAACCTAGATAAGAGATGTTGTACAGAATGGTAGTTCTGTTTTCAGAGTTAACATCCCAGACTTGGGTAACTTCATCAGCTGATCTCAGTATACGGTATATGTATATACTAGCAGAAGTACCCGTTCTTCGAACGGTGTTCGGTGTTAACACCAGACATAATAATAATAATAATAATAATAACAATGTTATTGGTGTTACATCCCTTTTAAGTACTGTTGCTTTTAGAGAAGCACCAGACATTATCAATTGAGCTACCGTTGCAATGGTTAGCGGCTTGTAATTCCTTCATAAGTTTATCAGAACGAAGTTAATTTTCTGGGAATATCACACACACTGTTAATTTAAGGGCCTTATAATGTGGTTTTCGGAGATCCTTTATAGACTCGCGAATTTTTTGTCTCACATTGAGAAGTGCAACATATGATTTGGTAGTCCTTCTAGGATAATTTTTATATTTCGCCTATTTTAGCTTGTATTTTGAGAAGTTTTTCCCTATATCCACCCTTCTACTGTATGAAAAGTACGGTGAAGAGTTTTATAAATGATTGGTGTATTGACTCATGTTTACCATACCTAATTTTACGATGCACCAAGCATCCGAACATGAGTTATAGGCGTACATAAGGATACACAGAAAGACAGACAGACAATTCTATTGTCTACAACATATCACCCAGAAATCCAAATATGGGTATATCTACCACACAGTATCAAAGAAAATCATCCTTACGATGAACCCGTATGTCGACAAAAAAAAAAAAAATGAAAAAAGATTAGTTGAAATGTGCTCTCAAACTAAATTCACCTAACGTGTACTTCCTGACATGAAATAGAATTGAAAGTCTTGTAGATGAAACGCAATACACGTCACATAAAAACTGACCCTCTACGTTGTGTTGGGTCCCCATACACAGGAAGACCTCTATCATAAATTATAAAAGCTTGTGGTGCATGAAAATTCTGGTTCTTTAGTCTCAAATGGCCCAAATTCCTAAAAGCCGCAAAAAATGCTGATTCAATTCAGGAATTTTTGAAAATAATGTTGTTGTTTGGAGATATAATAGACCTTCTGTACTATATGTCGCACGTGAAAATTGCATGAAACAATCCTAGATTACCCCTTGACCCCCTTAATTGCATTGGTGAATTATACAGTCTACGTTGGTTCCGTGATAACCTTATATTTGCAAACTTTCACAGAAATGTAATAAATGTAATAAATTGCTTCTTACTGAAATAGATGGAAAGTTGGATGCCACCCCTTGAGATAATGTTGTCATGGTTACGGATTTGCATTCCTTCATTAGTTTGTTAAATTAAATTTAATTAGTTTTCTGGGAATGTTTCAGAAACTGTTGGTTTAAGAGCCTTATAATGTAGTTTTCGAGGACCCTAGAGTTTTATTTCTGGCACCGAGGGGCTTTGTCTCGTCGTTGTACGCCATAATATAATACTACTAATAATAATATAATATTGGGATAGGAATATAATAGACCTGCCATACCACACCCGCAGGTGTAAATCGCGTGAAAAAATTCTAGACTACCCCTTGACCCCCTTAAGCGCATTTTACATATTGATGAAATTTACAGCTTAATTTGGTTCCATAATAACCATCTAGCCGTTTGCAAACTTTCACACTAATGTAATTAATGGAATTGCATTGCGTCTTACAGCAATAGATGGACCTCTGAGAATCTGTTGCCATGGTTATCGGCTTGCATTCGTTCAGTAGTTTATTAAATTAAATTAGTTTTCTGGGAATATCTCAAAAACGGTTGGTCGTAGGACCTTAAAATGTGTTTTTAGGGCCCCCGAATGTTATCTCTCACATTGAGGGGCTGAAAATGGGCTTTGTCTCGTCCTTCTACTCCTATTTCAGCATGTATTTTAAGGGGGTATGCCCCCTTTTATGATAGGTACAGAGAAGAGATACATCAATGATTAGTATCGTGCCTCTGATGGATATCTGTACCAAATTTTGCGTTGATACACCCAGCCGTTCTCGATTTATAAGGGAACAAAGTTGTCCAAAATCAAACAAACAGACAGACAGACCAAAACATTATTTTCGCGCGCATCTATCATAAAACAGTCTGAAACGTGTAAATAACTCAAATTTCCGTAGAAATTCAGAAAAAAAACAGACAAATTTTCTATTTATATATGTAGAGATATACTGCACGTCTCGGTGTTGACCGTGTTTTATTGCACAAATTTAGGATTTACTCGCTAACCGTTGGAGATACACGAAAAGTGTTAAGGACCTTTTGGATAGAAAATTGAATGTGAAGGTCATGTATGCCATCAAAAGGTTGCTATTTCTTAGCGTTCTCTTTTTTATTTGAAATGGAAATATCAAATTTTGAAACCAAAGGGTGTAGTGACGTCATAAATGTGGGTTTTACTCGCTAACCGTTGGAGATAAACGAAAAGTGAAGCTCGAATGTACCGTCAAAAGTTTGCTATTTTTTAGCGTTCTCTTTTTATTTGATAAGGAAATATGAAGTTTTGATTAAAGTGTGTAGTGACGTCACTAAAATGGTCGCCATTTTTAATAGTGCAAATTATCGAAATAAAATGTATCCTATATGTAAACTTGGTAAATCAGCTACATCCATGCAAAATTTCATTTAAATCGGACCAGTGGTTCTTGCGTTATTGAGTAGCACACAGACAGACAGAAAGACAGACACACACCATCTCATTTTTATATATTAGTATAGCAGAAGTACCCGTCCTTCGAACGGTGTTATATATTAACACCAGACATTATCAATTGAGCTACTGTTGCAATGGTTAGCGGTTTTTCATTCCTTCATAAGTTTATCAGAACGAAGTTAGTTTTCAGGGAATACCACACACACTGTTAATTTAAGGGCCTTAAAATGTGGTTTTCGGAGACCCCTTATAGACTCGCGAATTTTGTGTCTCACATTGAGAAGCGCAACATATGCTTTGATCGTCTTTCTAGGATAATTTTTTATATTTCGCCTATTTTAGCATGTATTTTGAGAAGTTTTTCCCTATATCGACCCTTCTACTGTTTGAAAAGTACGGTGAGGAGTTTTATAAATGATTGGTGTATTGACTCATGTTTACCATACCTAATTTTACGATGCACCACGCCTACGAACACGATTTATAGGCGTACATAAAGATACACAGAAAGACAGACAGACAATTCTATTATTCATAATGTTGAATTTTGGGCTTATGCCGTGTTTTATTATACTAATATTCGACGCGTTTCGAAAGAAACCATGTCTTTCATCGTCAGGAATAATCTGGAATACGACAATGTTGCTAAGAGAAAGCAACGAAGAACATATAGAAGGTGCCCAAAGATGGACGCCATTATAGCCCCATGTTAGGGACAACGGAAAGCAGCAGTGAATTACTTTCTCAGGGTTCTGATAATAGGTAGCCAGGATTCACTGAGATTGTAGCCGGTGTCGCGGTTGAAATTACCTGGGTGTTTACGTATTTCAACCGCCTCCCTGATGATTCTGGGACGATATTGCTTTATACGGGCAAGAACATCCACTCCTTGGAACATGACATCATGGCCAGGTGTTAAAGCATGATCGGCAACAGCTGATTTATCAGGTTGAATGAGCCTGATACATCTATTATGTTCCTTAATGCGAGTGCATATTGTTCTCGAAGTCTGCCCGATGTAAACCTTGCCACAAGTACAGGGAACTCTGTAGATACCCGGTTGTTGCAATTTAGGCAAACTGTCCTTAGTTGGTCGCTTTCCGTTGTCCCTAACATGGGGCTATAATGGCGTCCATCTTTGGGCACCTTCTATATGTTCTTCGTTGCTTTCTCTTAGCAACATTGTCGTATTCCAGATTATTCCTGACGATGAAAGACATGGTTTCTTTCGAAACGCGTCGAATATTAGTATAATAAAACACGGCATAAGCCCAAAATTCAACATTATGAATAATAACACGGGCCGTGAAAGTCTAAATGACAAGACAATTCTATTGTCTACAACATATCACCTAGATATCCAAATATGGGTATATCTGCCATACAGTATCAAACAAAATCATCCTTACGATGAACCCGCATGTCGACAAAGGAAAGATTAGTTAAAATTTGCTCTCAAACTAAATTCACCTAACTTGTACTTCTTGACGTAAAATAGAACTGAAAGACTTGTAGACGAAACGCAATACACGTCACATAAAAAATGACCCTCTACGTTGTGTTAGGTCCACATACACAGGAAGACCTCTTTCATAAATTATAAAGGCTTGTGGTGCATGGAAATTCAGGTTCTTTAGTCTCAAATGGCCCAAATTCCTAAAAGCCGCAAAAAATGCTGATTCAATTCAGGAATTTTTGAAAATAATGTTGCTGTTTGGAGATATAAAGGATGATTTTAATTTTACGTGACCATTAATCGCGAGATCATAAGCCACGGGACCTCCATTTTACGTGGAATCTGAACCACAGGGCATGGCATTTCACTTTGCAAATGTTTGGAGATATAATAGTCCTTCTGTACTATATGTCGCACGTGAAAATTGCATGAAAAAAATCTAGGTTACCCCTTGACCCCCTTAATTGCATTGATGAATTATACAGTCTAAGTTGGTTCCGTGATAACCGTATAGCCATTTGCAAACTTTCACAGAAATGTAATAAATAGAGTGACATTACTTCTTACAGAAATAGATGGAAAGTTGGATGCCACCCTTTGAGATAATGTTGTCATGGTTAGCGATTTCTATTCCTTCATTAGTTTGTTAAATTAAATTAGATTTCTGGGAATATTTCAGATACTTTTGGTTTTAGGGCCTTATAATGTAGTTTTCGAGGACCCTTTAGGGCCCCCAAGTTTTGTTTCTGGCACCGAGGGGGCTTTGTCTTCTCGTTGTACGCAATAATATAATAATAATAATATAATATAGGGATAGGAATATAATAGACCTGCCGTACCACACCCGGAGGTGTAAATCACGTGAAAAAATTCTACTCTACCCCTTGACCCCCTTAAGCGCATTATACGTATTGATGAATTCTACAGCTTAATTTGGTTCCGTGATAACCTTCTAGCCGTTTGCAAACTTTCACACCAATGTAATTAATGGAATTGCATTGCGTCTTACAGCAATAGATGGACCTCTGAGAATCTGTTGCCATGGTTACCGGCTTGTATTCGTTCATTAGTTTATTAAATGAAATTAGTTTTCTGGGAATATCTCAAAAACGGTTGGTTTTAGGGCTTTAAATAGTGGATTTCGGGGACCCTTCAGGGCCCCCGAGTTTTGTCTCTCACATCGAGGGGCTGAAAATGATTTTTGTCTCGTCCTTCTACTCATATTTCAGCATGCATTTTAAGGGGGTAGGCCCCCTTTTATGAGAGGTACGGAGAAGGGTTACATCAATGATTAGTGTCGTGCCTCTGATGGATATCTGTACCAAATTTTACGTTGATACACCCAGCCGTTCTCGAGTTATAAGGGAACAAATTTGTCCACAGACAATGAAACAAACAGACAGACCAAAACATTATTTTCGCGCGCATCTATCATAAAACAGTCTGAAACGTGTAAATAACTCAAATTTCCGTAGAAATTCAGAAAAAAAACAGACAAATTTTCTATTTATATATAGAGAGATATACTGCACCGCTCGGTGTTGACCGTGTTTTATTGCACAAATTTAGGTTATACTCGCTAACCGTCGGAGATACACGAAAAGTGATAAGAACCTTTTGGATAGAAAATTAAATGCTAAAGCTCGTGTATGCCATCAAAAGTTTGCTATTTCTTAGCGTTCTCTTTTTATTTGAAATGGAAATATGAAATTTTGAAACCAAAGGGTGTAGTGACGTCACAAAAGTAGGTTTTACTCGCTAACCGTTGGAGATACACGAAAAATGATAAGGACCTTTCGGATAGGAAATTAAATTTCAAAGCTCGTTTGTGCCATCAAAAGTTTGCTATTTCCTACCGTTCTCTTTTTATTTGATATGGAAATATGAAATTTTGAAACCAAAGGGTGTAGTGACGTCACTAAAATGGTCGCCATTTCTTAATAGTGCAAAATAACGAAATTAAAGGTATCCTATATGTAAACCTGGTATTTCAGCTACATCCATGCAAAATTTCATTTAAATCGGACCAGTGGTTCTTGCGTTATTAGGTAACAGACAGACAGACAGACAGAAAGACAGACACACACCATCTCATTTTTATATATTAGTATGATGGATCATAATGTATGTATTTCACTTTCTTGTGGACACGACAACTACCTAAATTTTGCACCAATCACTTTGAATGTTTTACGTAGTGTATATTCCTTGAAAATCTCGGTCCAGTTCGTTAATGAGCAAAATCGGAACAAGGGGGTGTAAATGGGGCCCTTTTTCGAAACAGTGAAATATTGCTATAACTCTCTTAATATGTGAAATATCGAATCCATTCAAAGTTCATACTATGTGTCGGATAAAGGCCAAAAATTTATGTTTGAAAGGTTTTTTGATACCATTGAACAAAGGGGTGGGAGAAAGTGGGTTTTTAGAGAAACAAAAATTATATCTCTCTTAATAGGCACAACATTAAAACCGTTTAATATCGACAATATTCCTCTAATAATTACCTAAAATTTTAGTCTGAAATAATTTTTATATGACCCTCCGTTACGCCAAGAGATGGGCAAAATGAATTATGAAATATGAGAAAATGCCTAGAGCCATCAAAGGTTGCCAGGACAACGCCAATAAATTGATGAACCATCAAAGGTTGCCATGACAACGCCATTGCACGAGATCACATTCAGTTTTCCAACTGTCTCTGTGGGAAGCGGCTTCGGTGGCGTAACTGGTGGTACGCTGAACATGTATGGTCAAGGTCGCGGGTTCAAACACGCCCGAAGTCGTCGGATTTTTTAAGAGCGTTACAAATCCCTCATTTGTAATCTCTCAGCCTTCCTTGGGAGGGGAAGTAAAGTGGTGGTACATAGAACTATGGCATGTCAAAGAACCTTTCACTAACTACAACAATGGGAAGCAATATTTATAGGTTAGACTTGATTTATGCTCTACTATCCAACGTTCGTTGCAAGGACCTGGTTGCGGTGGCACCTAGTTGTCATGTTCACATATAGGTGTCGTTGACGGTAGCATTTGGTAGCAAAAGTAGGAAGTACTACTTGGAATTGACCGTCAGCAGTCCTAAGCTGAATTACAGACTAATACAGCCATCGCAATTAACACCGGTTATCAGACAGATTCTACACACACCCAAAGTACACGGGACTACATGAGCGCATTGTCGCAGCCCCTAAACTGAGGAATCAACCATCATCTCAGCGGGAGATAAAATTTTGCGTGAAGAAGTAACAGACCGTTAGATAGTTACACTTCAGTGTCGAAACCTTGCATAAGTACAGTGTGACCACCAGTATAAAAATAGACCCCAAATGACGAAGAGGTTACCGTCCTCGTAAGAAAAGAAAATATTAAAAATATGTATAAAAAGACGAAAAACAAAGTTTATTAAGCTCATAATGAGAGGAATAAAATAAGGTCTGGTCCTTCTACGAAAAGATACATATTTTGCCTATTTTCGCCTATCCCCAAGTTTGCCTGAAGAAATCTCTCTCCGCCCTCTGGCGCACAGAGAGGGATTTTTTAAAATCTTGTAATAATTAAGATATCAAATCTTGAAACTTGAAAATTAGATCCGAGACTTATTCTTCATGCCTTAGAGCCGAATTCATTTTAAATACTATAAAACTTAGTTCAAGGCCACTTCGACAGCCTCCGACAACCCTCCAAAAGCAAATGTGTTTGAACCCCACTGTCGGCAATCGTTCAAATGGTTTACCAGTGTTTCTCATTATAAATTCCAGGTGAATGCTGGGACGGTGGACATCCAAACTAATGACCATATTTCCCTCGGATAAAAGAGTAACAAAGTGGGTTTAATCTTAAAATATAAATGAACATCACACATGACGAATGATGAGAAATACAGTGATAAAGATTTTCCAGTGTTTACATACAAATAAAGTGCAACTTATACAGAAGGATGGCGATCATCAATGTGCTCCTATCCATTCTCTCCCAGCTTAATGAGAATATACACTCCCGATGATCGTGGTATATAAAGTTCAATGTCCTCTACTTGGTCATAGTCAACTCAACTTCTAATACAACATTTGGCGAGAACTTATATCCACGGACATCGAGGCAATTGCAAGTAGGTATAAAGGAAGGCACAGCATTGTGGCTTACGAGGTCCAAATGGATTTATGAACTCACAATCGGCTTCTCCATTTGATTCCTCAATATTCTTTTACTTTTAGTTTATAGGCTATCTGCAAGTATTTTGATAGAATTCGCACAAGAAGAGCTCGCCACTAAATCCTGCGCAGATCTTCGGCAATGTTCGGGTGAGCTCGGTAGCAGCAGAGCACGCCCCTCCCATTTCGCTTCAGTATCTCGCTGGCAGCAGTTCTGAACGGACCGTCTGCCCAGCCAGAGGCTTGACATGCCAAACTGTGAGATCTCAGCGCGTGTACGCAATGTCTTACACAGTAGTTAGTACCTGCGCCAGGACACAGTAACCTATACCCTCATTAGCATATCTTGTTTGCTGCTTCCTTGCACTCTACGCTTTAA
Source organism: Meconema thalassinum (assembly GCA_946902985.2). Lineage (NCBI taxonomy): Eukaryota > Metazoa > Arthropoda > Insecta > Orthoptera > Tettigoniidae > Meconema > Meconema thalassinum. The sequence continues at coordinate 213,406,718 of OX336398.1, forward strand.
TTACAGCTGTAGACCGCGTCTCGCAGCGAGACCGCATGCTTGAAGAATGGAGTGAACAGTGAACCCGGTAATCAGCATTTGGGGCACACACAGGAGTCCCGCAATGAGCATTAAACTACGCTAATATGTATTGGTCTCTGCGCATCGCTGAGTTTCGGCAAGCTCTGCTTCTTCCTTTATGCTTAGAACCAAGTGCATGTTCTTAGAAATGTCAGGAGAGAAGGTCACTGTCTTAACTTAGAACCATTCCCGCAATTGCCTAGAGTACATGTAACAAGCAAAGGATGCAAGAACACTTAAGACGATTGTGGATTTAGTCAAAATCATCTCCCCTCTATCATTTGGTATACATAGACCATCGAAATACTCTAACTTCGTCATACAGAAATGCAAATTTCACCTCAGGCAAATAATACCAAGGGATTGTGCTAAAGCTTGGCCAATGAGAATTACGATATATCCTCCTAGAACAATGGTATACATAGAGGGAGGGCATGGGTTTAGGTCAAGCATTGGTCACACATTATAATGCCTCACTTTCCATCCACATGGCTTGTACAATATACAAACTAATAGCTGAAAGCATCCAATTGCAATCTGTACGGTCTGAATATACAATTATGGAATCCCTGAATAGCATTAGACAGAAGATACAAGTAGTAACTTACCTCTTCCAAATCTCCACCACTCATTGAAGATGGTGTTTTTATTTTGACGCAGGGAACAATCTCTGGTATGGACATTTCTTCAATCTTAATATCCTCAGTGAGATCAGCATCATCCTGCAGAGAAGTTACTTATTTCACAAACATGTTCCTTTGCGTAGGTGGAAATACACTTTACACAAATTGTAAACTTGCACTCAGGGAATCAAGAAAAAAAGTAACCTTTTGTAAGATTTTTATTGTATCGAATGCATTCCTAACAAAATGCGACATATAAGACCTACATCAGTAACTGGGTAAAGAATGGAAGTTGTGTTTTCAGAGGTCGCATCCCATACTTAGGTGCTTTACATGGTAAGTACACGAGCTGATCTCCATACATCTATTAATATATATAATGAACCCGTAGGTTCATATCTGAGGATCCTTTAGTTTGTGTCAAGTTGGTAACACATCCTCAGACGGCTAGAATGCACCGGAACAGCTTGAACTGGTCACCACATGCTATTTTGACTACCGCAGTACGGATTTATACTCCGAGGACAGGAGATATTTCCTGTAATTTGATTATCACTTCTGCAGAGTTATTAAATTAATTGGATATTTTGGAACTTTCCTAGACACATTTCTGGATTTTCACAGTTAGAAACTGGTATTATCATCGCAGATATTTGAAAGGAGGAATTTATAGTCGCTGCACGAGTTCATCATTGACTTGAACCGGATCCTACCGTGTAGGAAGCCATTGCTGTGTCTCCCGACTCTTGGGAAACGTGCGTTTCGAGTACGCCGTAATCGTGTGCCTTAAATTATGGCGTGATAGTATCAAATTTTGCCTCACTACAGTGAAGTGAAGGTAATAATTATTGTGAGCAAGTAGGCAATGTTCTGAAGTGATGTCCATCACATTTGGACACTCTTTAAGCGCATAATTGTGAGTGGCGAAACTGTGAGTAGACTGACCACTTGGTGGGCATATTTTCTGCGTGATGCCACAAAGTTGGCTTAAATACTGTCTGAAGAGTAAAATTATATCAGTGTAAACTTTTTTGTAACCTCATGTAGCAGGTAGGGACCCTCCTCGGAGGTAGCCCTGTCCAAGGATTGGCGCCGCTGCCTATGAGAGTCCAGAGCATAACGACCCGGTGTATACCATCTGATAAGGGTCCCAGCTCTGGGTTACGAGTGAAGACCTCAACGGAATCTACAGCGGAGAAGATGGACTTCGGAACGGTGGAGATTGCGGACGAGGCAGCCCAGTACTAAGGGAATAATGTGAGTGCACTAAGCATCAGCAGCGTCTGTTTCCCATGTTAGGGGTGGCTGCAAGGGCGTCTGTTCTCCATGTAAGGGGCGGCCTGAATACTTGCTGGCAGTAGCTCTAAAATGCCTCTGGGAGTGGCGACCCCTTTGTAATTAACGCTTCTGTATAAGATTAGGAGTGGACAATCTTGAAGGCATTCAGTCTTCACCCCTAGTAAATCTCTTTACTAGTTCACATACGATGATAACCATCGACACAGATGCCACTGCCCCAGGGAGTATCCAATCTCCCTTCACCAATGGTGGCGCATTCAGGCCTTCGGACCTCTTGGTGCGGGGAAAGTCGAAGTTCCCCTATACCATCAACCGACTGAGACCCAAAACTATCACAGACACTGGAATTATCAATATTAAAAATTCAAAAAAAAAAAGCGTTCTGCTTTAAATATGACTTCATGCAACATGACATGAAAGATTGGAACTACATGAGGTCCACTATATGCGAAGCGACCATTAACCTCGGACAACCTCGAAGGAGGCGACGCCATAGATGGTGGAATTCTGAATGTGACGTTGCAGTTGATGAAAGTGCTGCAGCCTGGATGAATTGGAACTCGACAAAACCACAAGAAGATTGGGAGAATTTCACAGTGGTGCGGAAACTGTCTAGCAAGACCATACGGCGTTTGAAGAGATCTTACGATAGATCAAGACCGGAAAAGTTGGATGAAGAATTTAAAATGTATAACACCAGAAACTTTTATCGGGTCTTCAAAGAGAAACTCTCTGGGTATAAACGACAATGCTTCACTTTAAGGATACAGCCGGGGAGCTGGTCACCAGCGAGAACGAGGAACTTTTGGCAAACTACTTTCAACAATTGCTTAATTGCGAAGAGCATACGGACAGATTGCCTGTTGAAGATCCTCAAGAGATACACCTGCCATCTAATCCACCAACTATGCAGCAAGTTGCTAATGCCATCAACCATCTTAAGAACTACAAGGCACCCGGGGAAGATGGCATCATTGCAGAAGCCCTGAAAGCCGGTGTAAAGACGATCGCAGAGGCGCTACACCAGATCATAATCGAATGTTGGGAGACTGGCAGGATCCCTGATGACTGGAAATCAGCTATCATACACCATTAACATAAGAAAGGCGATCACAGTTATGTCAACAGCTACCGGGGGATATCTCTGCTGTCAATAGCATACAAATTGCTCTCCAGGACTTTATTGGATAATGCAGAACGTCAATGTGATCAAACAATTGGTGAATATCAGAGAGGATTTCGACGTGGAAGGTCCTGTACCGAGCAGATTTTCATTTCGAAAACCATTCTCCAAATTAAACAGGTAAGGAGTACGAACCTCAGTGTGGTTTTCGTCGACTTCGCAAAAGCTTTTGATTCCATAGACCGCCTGACACTATTCTCAATACTCCAAGAACTCTAAGAACCCTCATCACGGATACAACCACTAAGGTGAAGTTCATATGATGATGATGATAATTGTTGTTTTAAGGGGCCTAACATCTAGGTTATCGGCCCTGGGTGAAGTTCAGAGGAGAACTATCTCGAAGTCTGAAGATCAAAACCAGAATACGACAGGGTGTTGGCCTTTCACCCATTCTGTTTAATCTGGTGCTTGATAAAGTCATCGTGACCTGGGAATGCACATTGAGGAATCTATGAATCAAACCAGTTGCCTTTGGAACTGAGACTCGAAGAATCGAGATCAGGTGCCTTGCCTTCGCTGATGACATTGCAATCTTAGCCAACAACTCTAAAGATGCTGTCGTAGCTGTCCAAACCCTGCACGAGATAGCGGTGAAGTCTGGATTACAGATATCTTACGATGAGACCAAGTACTTTGAGAATCGGCGCTCCGGAAACACCCCTTTGACGACCATACATGGAACGATTGGAAGAGTCAATCGCTTTTGTTATCTTGGTCAATTGGTCCACCCAAATGGTAGAGATCTTAGCATGGCGTAACAAACTCAAAGCAGCAAACCAACTATCCCACAATTTGTACAACAAGAAATGCATTTCGAGGAATGCTAAGATCTGTCACTACAGAACTGCTGTCGGACCACAGTTTCTGTACGCCGTAGAGACCCTCTTGATGAACAGAAAAGGCACCATGGATGACCTGGAGGAATCCGAAAGACGTTATCCTCAGGAAAATTCATGGCCCGAGATTGCTCCCGGATGAAATCTACCGTTTGGAATCTCATTCTGACCTGTATCAACAGTTAGAATCAGGCAATACCAGCATGCGACGTAGGAGGCGAAAGTTCTACGGACACCTACAACGAATGAACAGCAACAGGCTTACAAAGAAGACCTTCTCCTTGGTTAAAACCTACAAGACTGAAAGTCTGTGGCTTAATAATGTACTAGAGGACATGGATTCAGCTAGAATTGCTGACCTTGATGTAGAAGATCGTTCTAAATTTTGTGCTGTGGTAGAGTCTTGGACCCCACCACCTAGAGTCCCTAAATGTCGGAAGCCCCTTTCGCAGGAGAGAAAGGAGAAATTATCAGCAGGTCTCAAGAGATATTGGGAACGGAAAAGAGCATCGAAGAAGAACTAGTCATAAGCGCTCCATAGTGGGCGTAAATCAATAATAATTTTTTGTAAACAAAGTTACATGTTAAAAACGTGCCTTTTGAAGACTTTTTGTGTGGACGATCGCTACGATTTTGTGCGATACTTATCAGTATTACATTCTGTGAGCCAAAACCACATGTGTGTTCTAGAGTCAGTGGCAGACCCTCATGGCCATTTTGTACTGTCTGCGCCAGTGTAAAATCTGTGCTTATTTTAGTCAATGTCCAAAATTAAACCCTGTGAAATTCGCCGATTTAACATGGTAAAACTAATCGACTAGGTGGAGCCTATTCCACCATTTGATGCTCAGGTAAGGATGGAGTAACTACCTTATGCTGGAGGGAGATGCTTAGATCGAGGGCCATACGAGCATAATGAAGAAGAATAAGTGATGGTATTATTGGAGCCTAGGTTCGAACATAGGTCTTGCTAATGACCGAGGCTCAATGGCAGATCTACTACTTCAACGCTGATATGTGAGTTTTTGACCAATACTTACTCATTTTGATAGGCTTGATTCCTGTTGATTAGCATGTAAGTAACCGCATTCAAAATAGTAGCAACCAGATTCATTGTTTCCTAGATTTAACAACCATTCGTAAGTTTAACAATACGTTGCCAGAGAGCGTTCTTTAGGTCAACCCTAGTCCAAGTAAAATGATATGAGAATCGAATCACATGTGCTATGTGATTAATACAAGATTTAGGAAAGCTTAAGAAGACGACCACTATTTATTGTAAATATATTTTCCCGTCACACGGAAAAGCAGTGAGATATTTTTGAGTTAGTGTACTTTGGAAGGATCACATTCTTGAGGTAAGCCAGAATGACATGGTCGTATCATTTGACAGTATGGAAGGCTGCGCTGTTGGTTTTTCATGTGTTTTATTGTGTGCTAAAACCACAGCTGTTATTTGAGATGTATAGAAGCAAAACTAGAGACATCAGAAGCCCGAGCTGGCATTTGATTGTATTCAACGTATCATTTGGCGGCACGTTTAGGTTTGGTTTCGCCGGCCATGCTTAATTTTCATGCAGAGTGTGCATAATTGTTATAGAAAAGTTTAAGACACACTCATGTGATAGTGTGAGGCTCAGAAGCCGAAAGATGCTAATAATGTTGTGTCATTTGTACTTTTACTTTTAGCACATAGATTGGAGCTAGTGGAATAGATTCCGTTTCGTGATGTTTCGGAACAACCTTGCATTAATTATGAGCGTAAGCACAGGCCAGCTCGAGTTTATAATCTTGTGGTGATATCCCTGTAATATTCAACGTTACATGAGCTAAGAGATTTGGACTGTTTTGTTGTGATAACAGCTCTTTATTGTGTTTGAGCTTAGGAAGTTATTTGGTTCGCCAGTTTGAGTTGGATATGCTTACGACTAGGGGGGGCTTGAGACTGACCAGTTGTGTCGCCCCCAAAATGCTTAGCAACCTTTTAGTGAGACGACTACTTGACAGAAACTGTCATGTTTCAAATCGACTTGAGCCAGGGTCCTGAATTAATGTATTGATGTTACTGAGGAGTGGTCAAAACCTTGTGGGCCTTCTTTATCAGTTATATCTGAACTGTATCGTCTAATTCAATCTACGTTTCTTGCTTATTCCGTTTGTTAGGAAATTGCGAACACGTTGATGACACATTTAATGTATCCCTTTGCTAAACGTTTTTGACTATATGATTTATGTAATTGTTAGGCAGTGTTATTGTACTGTCCATGGAGGACGAGGTAATGATGGGATAAACTGTGATCACCTACATTGTTCTTAGGAGTGTTTTACCGGCGATAGAGGCTTTTCTCATCGACCGAGGTATTATAGAGAGCCAGGTGAGCGCCGAGTTCCACCATTCTACTCGCGTGTTATTGTGTTGACTGACATGAGTTTTCCCCTCATATTTTCTTAGAACAGACATCCTTTAGAGCAATGGTTTTTGCTGTTGTCATCAAGTGTCATGATGGTCATTAAACATCTAAACTACACTTATAGGGATTTAAAAGCAAACTAAACTTGAAACGAAATAAAATGCATAATTGATCTAAAATTGAAAGTAAATATGAAGTGAACCGTTTAAAATTGTAATATTTTTTTATTGAAGACCGACACTTCAGGAACAGCTGTTCTCATTAGACCCACATATTTTAGGACATGCTGATATAGTTCGTGACAACAGAGTTGCCAAGTCTAATGGCATTTTGTAAACATGGACTTATGGCAACCAGGTGAATACAGTCATAGTCATGACTACACCTTCACCATCCTAACAACACTCACCTAGGTGACGATTAGCAACAAACAGCGACTAGTTCGCGTAGGCAGGGGTGTACAATAATAAATGCGTGAATGTGCGTGTTAAGTTATTTCTTGTTGTGATCTGATTGAAGTTTATTGTTGTATCTGGTTGTTGCTTAGCTTTTTTTTTTACTTTTCTGTGCTGTGGACGCATCTCGTCTGCAATTATTTAACTTCAGTTAGGACTTAAGCTAGTTAAATGCATCGTTAATGTCAGAGAGAACACCATCATAGCTTAGATTAATGCTTATTGCTGCTTTAATATATTAATTATTGAAATTAGCCCTGTGAACCAATTAAATGTTATTCTTTGCAATAAGTTCCTGAGATATCACTATTAATATTTTTTAACTCTGTTTGTATTTGCTTAGGGGACAATTTACGAGTTGCTCTCTTAGCTTGCTTGTTTAATTTCATCTTCCTGTAATAGGACATTGTGAGGGTTTAACTTGAATTCGATTAAGGGGATGATTCTTTTTATTCTTTTTATTTACTTAGCTGATAAGCCGATATTTTTACCCTTCGAAGTAGGTTAGGGATTTGTGATTTTTCAATAACCCTAAAGTGAATTTTACCTCAGTCTGAACTATTTTTTGTAGCTTTGTATTTTGGGGTGGGTTCCTTGGGTTGGTTCTTTAACCATTTAGTCTCTCATTAGTCCCGATACTCCCTGAGTTATAGGTCTCGTGCGAAGCTAGTCTGTGAACACATCGAATCCTCTCGGCGTGTGGGTTCAAAGTATGGGGGTGTCGGGACGATTACTGCGGTCAGTGGTTCCCTCGATGGCCTTATCGGACGGGCACGATATATACTCACATAATTTTATCAATCTGAATAAACCCAGGAGGTTAAATGAAAATGGAAATAAGAGGGATAATTTTAAGGTCAATGGGGATGTAAGAATTCAGTGAATCGGGTGAGGAAGGAAAAGACTAACATTGTCTTGATTCAGAACATCTGCTCAGAAAATGCACCAAAATTAATGTAAGAAGGTAAGAAAGAACACAGTATATTGTGGAATAAGCATCCCCTTTAATAAACATGTTAAATAGGAAATGGAGAATGCCAGGTAAATTAGCAAACCCATTCAATGTATCCAGGGGAATAAGAAATAGGAACGTGAACGTAGAGCAGCAATACCAAGATGTTTGGACATGGGATATGAAGAACTTCAAAGTCATAAAGTGATATAAAAGTGGGGACCATATTATTTGTTTCGATTAGATTCACATTTCTGCAGTATAATTCTTTTTGAACAGAGACGGATTCTTGCCAGCATATTCAGATATATCCGTACCATTCCTCCATCTAGAACCAAATCACTCCAATTCCCAACGGATAAAAAGCTGATAACTCCCACGGGATCTGAATATGCCAGTCTTAGTGGCACACAGATTTCCATTTTGATCCCATTATAAGGTTCTTGTTCATGATCAGATCAACAACAGTCCTGGTGGAGGTCATCAGGCTGTTCCTCCTGAGTTTAAGCAATATAAAGAATACTTAATATCAACCACACAGTATTAAAGACTATCATTATTCGACTCCACTAGCTACAGTCTCCCAGAATCCCTGATTCTGTAAAACCCAAGACGCTGAATAATCTTGCTCTTCTTTAAAGAAACATTAATTCACGGCCCCCAGCTTGTTAATCTGATTCATAAAATCACCAGTTTGAGTTTCCTGGCTCAAGGTTGAAGAAACAGGGAAGAGAATAATAATGGAGAGCGCAATACTTCACTGCAACGACAGAACAAACATGTATTTATTTATCAATTTATCGTATGGCTTTTAGTGCCGGGAGTGTCCGAGGATATGTACGGCTCGCCTGAGTCTGTAGCTGCTTCCAACGGACACCCTTAGGGTGAGCTACAAGTTCCGTTCGTTTTCAAGTATTTCCAACTTTCGCTACCAGATATCAATGATACCTAGTGGTGAACGTTGGAACTTTGATAGAGCGTTCTGACAAAATCTAACCTAACAATTTAGCTTCACACAAGTTTAGTCTGTGGAAAGATCTTTTACATGCCATAAATCTATGACATGGGACCGCCGGCTTGACTTCACCTCCGAAGGAATGCATACTGAAGGATTTTTAATGCTCTTAAAAAATCCGACGACTTCGGCCGGGTTTGAATCCGCTATCTTGGGCACAGCAGTTCAGCATGCTACCAACTACGCCACCAAAGCTGCTTAGAACAAACATAATTATTCTTACACCCTTTTTTTACTGGTATTTATAGGAGGAATAAAAAGCAAAAAGTTAGTTGAATTAGAAACGTCAATGCGGGTCATGACGAGCTTTTTACCTGGGTACAAATATAACTAGGACGAATATGTAAATATTAAATTGGGCACCTTAACGCGTTGACCCACTGAAAAACAATTCTCTTACGAATGCAACAATGAAAAATGCCTTCTAATACTTCTAATACTCTACTCAATCCTTGAAGAATAAGGAACTTAGATGGAAAGAAGTAAGTCATGAAATGGAGATCATAAAATATAATCATATAATCAATGTAAATCTTCCGGTTTTGCACACTTGATGGTCTGACCACATGGAAATCTATGATTGTCTTTCATCCCCAAATTTACGTGAACCATTCCTAGAGAGGATGAATGTACTCATTAGAAACACACGCCAGACAGTGCGGCCCATGTGAAAGGGATTATCGCGTTATCATATCCTATTCCTTTAGCAGTCTATATAGAATCTAAAAATTGTTTTAAGCTGTTACTGAGCCGAGGCAGTCTTCTCATTTCCCCACTAGCCTATATGCAATAGGATACACTAACACTTGACCTTCCATAGAGCGCACATAACCTATGAGATTATGTGGGGATATTTTTTCCCTCGTAGGCTTATGTTTTGGTTTTAACGGTGAGTGATTGATTTTCCGATTTTAATAACAATTGAGCATTTTATAATTCACAATGGATATTTTCCTTTATTCAATGTATAAATCAGTTTGTTAAAGATATGCCAAGCCCTAGTAGATATAAGGATCATTAGTAGTGGCAACAGTGAAGGTATACAGGTTGCGCCAAGCCCTAGTAGACATACATAAGGTAGATTAGTAGTGTCAACAGTGATGGAATACTGGTTGCGCAAAGCCCTAGTAGATATAAGGTAGATTAGTAGTGGTAACAGTGAAGGCTTACATGTTGCGTCAAGCCCTAGTAGATATAAGGTAGATTAGTAGTGGCAACAGTGATGGTATACAGGTTGCGCCAAGCCCTAGTAGATATAAGGTAGATTAGTAGTGGCAACAGTGAAGGTATACAGGTTGTGCCAAGCCCTAGTAGATATAAGATAGATAAGTAGTGTCAACAGTGATGGTATACAGGTAGCGCCAAGCCCTAGTAGATATAAGATAGATAAGTAGTGTCAACAGTGATGGTATACAGGTAGCGCCAAGCCCTAGTAGATATAAGGTAGATAAGTAGTGTCAACAGTGATGGTATACAGGTAGCGCCAAGCCCTAGTAGATATAAGGTAGATTAGTAGTGGCAACAGTGATGGTATACAGGTTGTACCAAGCCCTAGTAGATATAAGGTAGTTTAGTAGTGTCAACAGTGATGGTATACAGGTTGCGCCAAGCCCTAGTAGATATAAGATAGATAAGTAGTGTTAACAGTGATGGTATACAGGTAGCGCCAAGCCCTAGTAGATATAAGGTAGATTAGTAGTGGCAACAGTGATGGAATACAGGTTGCGCCAAGCCCTAGTAGATATAAGGTAGATTAGTAGTATCAACAGTGATGGTATAGAGGTTGCGCCAAGCCTAGTAGATATAAGGTAGATTAATAGTGGTAACAGTGTTGGTATACAGGTTGGCCAATCCCTAGTAGATATAAGGTAGATTTGTAGTGTCAACGGTGGTGGTATACATGTTGCGCCAAGCCCTAGTAGATATAAGGTTGATTAGTAGTGTCAACAGTGATGGTATATAGGTTGTGCTAAGCCCTAGTAGATGGTAGTGACAACAGTGATGGTATACAGGTTGCGCCAAGCCCTAGTGGATCTAAGGTAGATTAGTACTGTCAACAGTGATGGTATAAGGCATCCAACGTTTAGAATGAAGCATTGGTCTTATAGCGCGTTACGACAGGGTTGCCACTCCATGAGAGGAGGCAGTACAATGCGCGCTTCGTGTACACTTTCCGCACATTCAGCGATTGTGCAGTGACGAAGACTTGAATTAAGTACTGTACAATAATACTAATAGTAGGCTAACATAACACATACAACGAAATTAAATTAAATTAACTGTAACGTATGCTGAATGTGACATAAAGAAAACAATCAAAATAAAATAAATAAAGTACAAGCACAAGGAAATGTGTGAAGTTTCGACTGCAGTTAAAGTTGAAGTACGTTATTAAAGAAAATACACCTCATTGGCTTACCTTTCATGATTTATACTTTCGTTGGGTTTAAGGTTCTTAAAATAACTGAACACATTAATTACGACCTGTTTTTCCCTCCTTCTGAGCACTTGACCACGCTTTCTTTTCACAAAACTATCTATTGTTGTACGTGAAATACGTAAAATACAACACGTTAAATCTAACAGAACTGCTGCACACACACTCAAGATAGAGACAGCCAAACTACTGAAATACAAGCTCGAATGGCACAGTAATAAAGCTGTGAGTAGCAAGCTGCACCCTGCTGTCGTTCGAAACTTCATTTTTATAATCCGCGGTCAATGAACAGCCCGGCCTGTGTAAACAATTAAACCTACACTCTGGGTAGGCAGGTAGAAAACTTCTTCCAACATTCCTCTACAACTCTCAAACTGACATGACATAGTTATCTTTAAAAATAGAAAAGTTGGCAGCATACGAACTTTTTCAATGCTGCTATGCGGTTGTGAGAGAATATTCAGAAGTTTTGCCAACATGAAAATTGTAATATTGCCAGTATAAAATATTTCAATAATCCATCATCAAGACGGCACATTTAGCTACACGTGTGTAAGAAATAGGCATCACAAAGTCAATGCAACATGATATAAGATCGATTTTACTAAAAAGGGGACTCAGTTTATAGCATTTAAAAAAATATGGATATCTAATTTTTCTAGCATTTCTATCAAGTTAACGTAGATCTAATATAGGACAAAAAAGATCGGCAAAACATAGTTCTACCCGAATATGCTGTTTTTTCGACAATGAAAAGTTTTCGACTGATATGGCAACAGTGGAGTGCTAGAAAATGACAGCGTCATACATGTCTCGCGTGCAACAGAAAGAGAGAAGAATATCCCTATCTAACCAGTGCTTCATTCTAAACGTTGGATGCGCTATATACAGGTTGCGCCAGATGAAATGTTAAGGGCAATCATAACTCAAATGCTTTATGGTATGGCACGAGGTGTAGACTATGAATACAATATATCCCAGGGCGTCAGCAGCATCAATACAATAACATCACCAATTGTCAGTTGTTCTTGTGGAAAACAGGACTTAGTAGTCCTAACTTCCTAGTAATAATTTATGAATAAGCCATTAGTATTATTATAAGAGAGGTAAACGGTACCTGTATTTGGTATTCCTCTTTAACAGCTACAGATACATCAGCAGCCTCGTCCTGCAGGTTATGAGCGGACAACTGCTCACTCGACTCCTGGGGAGTATTGTATAAGTGTGACCCAATGTGCAATATATAGACACCAAGTTTTGTGTAACATAACAGATCCTAGTTAGCTTACCATTTACTAATAAGGATTCAGTCACTAAGCCTTGCACATCACTAAGATTGCAATGTTATACGAGTTAAAATACAACTTACAATATTTGGGAATTCATCGGCACGAGCCCACCATTGAGGCTCACTCTTGATGAAGGGTTCCTCCTCCATAATGTTCAAGAAACTAGAACATAGGAAGAGCACTCCTTATATCACTCTCACATTTTAATACATTAAATGAGGTAATTTTAGACCTCTAAATGTATGTAAACACTCGTAATCCCAATTTAACCAACGAGGTGCACAGAGACAAGAAGAGATTGTTTGTCAACAAAAGGAAAGTTTATATAACCCTGACGCTCAGCATTTGCTTTAATCATATTTTTGCAAGTTAAGCGTCATGGTCAAATAAGTTTTTAATATTTATCATTGCGATTGAAGAGATAAAGTGAGGAAATAATTGTGCCCGCTTACAGGAATGAACCATCCTATACTCTGGGAGCTGCCTGAATAGGATTGACATTTGGCCGGATGTTTCACCTCAGTCATCACCTCTCTGCCTCTTGACCAATCCATGATCGCATAGTTGATGTCATAATTCTCTGCGTTGCAATATCACAGCCCACGTGCGTCAGTGCATGGTTAGCTGTGTCTCTGACTTGTACAGTGTGAACGCTTGTTATTCTAACCGTGTGTTGGTGCTTTAATGATAATAATAGTGCTTTAATAATTGTTTGTGTAGTATACTGTAGAGTAGAACAGCAGTAGTTAAAAGTAATTAGAAACTTATATTTGTGACTTTATTCAGTTTTCATTGACATTAACAGTCTATTTCCTTATTATATTTTGTTATGTCGGAGGAGGGTACGTTGGCTAAGGGAAAGGGTGAACTGAAAACCACTGGGCGAGGAATCGTTCTGCGAGGTCAGTCCCGTGAATTGGTATGTACTTTACGGGAATATTTCGAGAAGGAGAGAGATAACAGCGGTCCTTTAGTGCCTTTTAGTAAAGTTATCGAGAGAACTTCTGATGCCCTAAACATCAATAAGAATACAGTAGTGAAGATCTGCAAGGAGAGATTCCAGCTCGAGGAAAGTCAAAATAAATGTGTCAAACTCCAATAACTACCTACCTGAACCTTCGTTTAAAATGACTAGTTGGAAATAAATCTACGGATACACCTGCAACGAGAATTTCCAGTAATGTCAGTCTTAGTGGGTCACCCATCATCTAGCTACCAGTGTGAAGGTCCTTGATGCTATCCTTCAAATGGTAAGTTTCCTTTTTTTAAATCTCTGAACTGACAGTTCACTTTTTGTGTGTGTGTTTTCTTAAACATGATTTTGCTTTGAGTAACAAATTCCTCTCTCCAAAGTTAAGCTAAGTAGCCGACTTGATGAATGTTAATGATGCCACAATGAAAACTAACAAGATTACTGACAGCGTTATGACTGGTGCGTATAGCAATAATGGTAGTGAGAGCTGATGAAATGCCGAGACATACGGTACTTAATAAGCTGTAAGAAAAACACGTTGAAAGCATGTGAATAAATATTTCTCGGGTTTAAGTGCAAACCTGACCTAACTATTTCGTTCGCAATATAGGAGCAAAATCCTCTTTTAAGCCTGAAGCAGTAGATTGTCACAGAAAAAATGCAGGCTAACATTATTGTAAGTTATCGATCTCAGCGTTTACTTAAAGCCGTTACTATTATCGCAACAAATAAGGAGATATTGTATATTCTACATCTGTAGCAACTATTCTAGATTCTAAATAATTCTGTAGCTTATCACTGAAATAATAATATTATTAAATATATTATAGCGAGTTGAATGTACTGCAGTAACTCATTTGCCCACGCGTGCGCGGTAGGAGCGAGCAGTTTGGCAACCTCGTTCTCAGACCACATGGCGAGGCGATAACTGTCAATCCCTTTCTGGTAGCTCACAGAGTATATATTCGGTTTCTCTATTTCTATGAACACACAACCATAATTTTGATGCAGGCGGAGTGAATAGAATATTGTGAGATGATAAAGTACCTTACAAACCTATCAACACGTTTAATTAGGCCACGTGAAAGTGAACTTAGGTAACTGCACGAGTATCAACAGTAGTACATACAGCAGGCACTCAGAAGCCTCAAAATGGAACTTCCACGTAGTGTTACAAGACGCCCAACTCAAACTAGACACTTTACCAGCACTCCAATGACGAATGAGACTTCTAAAGCTAACACAAGCTACTAGTGTATTGATGTCATGAGACTGTTCCTAGCTACACAGTCACACCACTGTATCCTCGACAACTTATATTGAGTGTCACAGATAATCTGCACTGAGCATTTACTTCCGCTGTAAAACGTGTTATCATTTCAACTACGTTTTGTCATGTCCCTAAAGAGTATTTCAGGTCTTCTAAATCGGACTTGTCACTTAAGTATATTTTCAATAAAATCTTCGACTAACATCTCACAGAAATACTAATTGCAGTGACGAATCGCTGTATGGTTCCCATCAACTACTGATGATATAGGAACGCTCAGACTGGAAACAGTTCACACTAATCACGCAGTGGCCAAGCGTCCTAATATCTACTGTTGTCATTAGTAACCGTTGAAAAATGTATAAATATGATTTGATAATACAGTACCGTAATAATCTATTCTTATGTTTGGCAACGAAGCCACCATATATATCTCTATAATACTACTGGATGTCGCACCAAAAAGTGTGTCCAGGTCATGGGCGCACCCAGGGGAGGGGGGGGGCTTTAGCCCCCCCCCCCCAAAAAAAAAACCTGGGAACACTTTAAAAACATTTATGATATGTTTCAAGAAAATTGATTGCATAACGGGTTCCAGAATGTTTAGTGTAGGAACGTTGGAACATTTTGCGATTTTCTACTGTTTAAATTAGAAATATGTTAGGCCTATATTTAAGCAACACTTGAGTGATAATCATATATAGGCCTATATTATTTCTGTAGGCCTAGTATATATCCCTCCTGCAGCGCTCACAAGCGACCGATTGTGAAAATGAGCATTCAAATGAAAGAGAATAGACATTAGCAATGACGAATTGCACTCTAGTTCCATAAATATCAATAATTACTTTAAAAATTACTTTAAAAATATACGGTGTGCGATTTTCAGATACTGTTGATGTATGAAAATACGCTCCATAATTGCTGTTTACTTCACATTTTGGTCGCTGTGACGCCCGTTTCGTGTCATTTTAACATTGAGGTCTTTGCTTTATAATTTTGCATGGATTTCAGAAACAGTTGCCTAAATCAAAGGAATGAGTACACAAATAGTATGATTTCATAAATATCGAATAACCAATGAGTGTTACAGCACACTCAATCAGTGACAAATTGCATTCTAAATTTCTTAAATATCATTTTTTGTAAGAAGTGTTCGATTTGCAAAACCTATTGGGGAAAGTGTGGTTTATGAACATGCGAGATTTCTCGCACGGATCCGCTAGTAATATATATTGTAAACACAACACGACCGGATATTTCCGTCCGTTATCGTAACTATGCTCGGAGCAAGATGCGCGTGGGACAGCGGTGAAAATTTCTCTCCCCAAGGTATTGTGCTGTGCTCTGTGTCAGGCGTCAAGTCAGTAGTGGTGTTTGTAAAAGTCGATTCGATGATTGTTATTGTGTTTGTATTTTCTATTGGCTATTGGTGATCGTAGTGTGTCCAATTGGACTAGTCGTAATGGGAGACAAAAGAAAGTCAAACATCCAAAACTATTTTAAACCGTTAAAAATCAATAAATATGATGCGGTTAGTGTTAGTAAATGTGGCGATCCTTCAACGAGTAAGGAACTGTTAACAAGGACTGCAAGCATAGAAAAACAGCCAAGTTGTTCGTCAGAGGAGGGCTCAGAGGCAAATGTGAGCAGGCCTAAGGCCGTTGTAAGTAAACATAACATGGATTTGGACATTGGTTTATTTAAAAACAAAGTGTTGACGGACAATGAAAAGTTCAAAGTTTTGAATGACAAATGGGTTCCTCAGAGCAACTTTAACTTTCCTTTTAGATCGCATGGGAACCAACAACGAAAATTTTCGTTTCCATGGCTAAAGAAATATACCTGGCTTTCGTATTCTGGAATTGAAGACTCTGCATACTGTGTCCATTGTATGCTTTTTTCAAAAAAAGAAGTCGGTAGGAGTAACGCTCAACATACTGGACAACTTGTTGAAGAAGGTTTTTGTAACTGGAAAAAAGCACTAGAAAAGTTTGAAAAACATGCAAACTCGCAGTATCATAAAGCCTCATGTGTAGGCGCAGCTGACTTTAAAAGAGTTATGGAGTGCCGAATGAAACCGATTGACAAATCTCTTGATAAAGGAAAAGACGTCCAAGCCCAAAATAATGTGAAAAGAATAATTCCAATAATATAAACTGTTATTTTGTGTGGCAGGCAAAATATCGCCCTTAGGGGCCATAGAGATTATTGTCAGTTTCAAATCGACAGTAAACCATTTGAAAATGAGGGGAACTTAAGAGCTTTGCTCAGAGTTGAATTGAAGCAGGTGACAACAATTTGAAAGATCACTTTGGGTCATGTGGCAAAAATGCGACCTATATAAGTTGGAATTTTCAAAATCAAGTCATCGATGCTTTTAACCAAATAATAACTGAAAAAATAGCAAGTAAAGTAAAAGAAGCTAAGTTTTTTAGTGTTCTCGCAGATGAAACATCTGATATTTCAACTGTTGAACAGTGTTCTTTGTGTTTACGTTATGTAACCCCAAATACTTTAAATGGTTATGAAATATGTGAGCAATTTTTGAAGTTCATGCCTCTAACCTCTACTACGGGTAGCGTATTGGCAAAAACATTGATTAAAGGTCATGAAGACAGTAATATAGACATAAATAACCTACGTGGCCAGGGGTACGATGGGGCGGCTGCCATGAGTGCAAAGTTTAAAGGGGCTCAAGCGTGCATCCAAGAAGCTCACCCCACAGCAATATACGTGCATTGCGCTTCTCATAGCCTTAACCTGGCATTGTCGAACGCGTCTGAGGTTGTATCAATCAGGAACTGCTTTGGAATAGTGGAGAAGTTGTGGGATTTTTTTAACACTCCTAAAAGACAAGCAGTTTTAAAACAGTGCATTGAATCTGAGGTAAATCTTGAAACCAACAAGAAAAAACTCCTGCAGCTTTGTCCAATGAGATGGGTACAAAGGCACGATGCTATTTTTGTTATGAAAGAACTGCTGCAACCTCTTGAAGTAGCGTTAGAGGAGATTAAAAACTGGAATGATAGGGAATCTTCTTCAGGAGCTCTAATACTACTAAACTCCTTAAGTCAGGGTGAATTTATAATTTCTCTCATGGCATCAGAAAAACTGCTTGGTTACACAGTAAACCTAAGCAAAAAGCTTCAGGGAACTGATATAGATATATCATCTGCAATTACACACGCTGAAACTGTGATTGAAAGGTTAAAATCTCTAAGAAAAAATGCAGATCAACAATTTCACTCGTTGTTTGAAGAAGCTACCAAAATTGCTAATAACTGCGGTTCAATAATTTCGATGCCTCGAACAGTTGTAAGACAACTGAACAGAAGCAACATACCGGCAGAAACTCCAGAATTATACTATAAAAGATCTGTTTTCATCCCTTGGATTGACTCTTTCATTATTTCATTGGAATCTCGATTCATCAAGCATAAAGACTTATTAAAGAGTTTTGAGTGCTTACTGCCATCAGCCAATGCATCACATACACATAAAGAAACCTTCCAAGAAAAAATGCAACCTGATTTCTTACAGCTGTGTAATTTTTATAAGAAAGACATAATTGAAAGTGGAGGAAACAACAAAGGCCTGCTTATGGCTGAGTTTGAACTGTGGCACAAGAGCTTCAAAACCTACGCTAATATCCCTAAAAACGCAATCGATGTGTTGAATCTATGTGACAAGGACTTGTTTCCTAATATCCACACATTGTTGAGAATTTTGTGTACCATCCCTGTGACTACAAGCACTGCTGAGAGGTCATTTTCTGCACTACGTCGGCTGAAAACATATCTTAGGAATACCATGGGTGCAGACAGGCTGACTGGACTAGCAGCACTGAATATTCACCGAGAAATTGAAGTCACCAGTATAGAGGTAGTTTCCGTTTTGATAAAATCTGCTAGACGGCTGGATTTTGTTCTGTGAAATTTGAGTTTCCACTTGATTCAAACAATGTTAATGTTAATTCATTAATACATGATTTGTATTCAACTATCTGTTTAAACTTGCATTCAGTCTGTGTAATTAAGTTCAACTTGAAATTCTAGAAATGTTCAAGATTTGTATAATAATGTTAGTTAAGAAGGAAAATTTAAATAACTTACATATTTTCACGTTCAGTACATAAAATATTTGTTACAATCCATAGCACTATGGTATACCCATCTCGTAATTTTTAAAATGTAATTTTTAATTCCAATTAAATTTACGTATTCAAAATCAAAATGTTATTAATAATTTCCTAAAACCTATACCGTACTAGTTCTTGGTATAAACAACTCAAAACTTAGTAAATGATTGCAGATAATTGATGTTACACATCAATCTGACGATCCTGGTAGCTGGATATATAGTTATAATAGTGAGCAGAGCAATCCAGTCGTTATCACTCTGATCGTGATCAAAAGTTAATTCTTGATAAAAATCATGCTGTTCCTTTTTATTACTTGCATAACCGTAGCTCAATGGTACTGTAACTAAAAGGTGTATAAAACCAATGCACATTTTGTTTAAATAATCTCCAGTCTAATAGCATCTTTTGTATTGGTTTTAAGAGAGCATTCTACAGTATGTTTGATATTATAGAATATATTTTTATGCATATGGTCTCATATATACATATTTAGATACAAGACTAATAATGGACACATTCTCTTTCCATAGCTGAAATCATGTTATTGAGGAAAGCCCCCTCCAAACGAAAAGTCTGGGTGCGCCCCTGGTCCAGGTAATCGGCTACATTCGCCTGGAGGAGCGGGAAGGACAGTATGTAATGTGTGATGTGTCATTCCTTGTAAATATATTCATTTCTTAAAACAGTGCCGATAATTAGTACACACTAATTCCTGAGGCTCTGAGAAGAAACTGTTATATTTATCGTAAGGGCCTGGTTGTTAAGTCAGGTTTCTCATATCAATAGAGAGTAGTGGAAAGGGTTCTAAATATACGAGGACTTGCAAATAACTGCATTCTTGGCTGTCACCGCGGAGGCCTGGGTCCGATTCCCGCCTCTGCCAAGAATATTTTAATTCTGGTCTGAGGGCTGGAGCGGGGTACACTCAACCTCGGGAGGCGAAAATGAATAGAGGTGGGTTCGATTCCTTCCTCAGCCATCCTGGAAGTGGCTTCCGGTGGTTTCCAGGCAAATTCCGGGATGGTACTGCGCCCGAATTCCTCTATGTCAACGTCCCGAATCCGTGCAGATGGAAAAAGGATCGTAGGAATGTCAATACCCGGCTAAGAATTGAACATGTCCGACCGGACTGATGACTAGGGAACCCTGAACACACATAACGCACCTCTAACCATACTACTACGTAGTTGCATACAGAACAGCTAAAAAAAACAAAAGTTTGAGCACAAATGGGCAACTCGGCTCTCGGGTTGATAAGATAAACATGTCGATTCACTGTCTGCATCTAACTAGCAGTATCGTTATCGCGTAATTAAGTATTGAAATAAGAATCAGCTCTACACAAACGTAGCAAGTGTATAAAAAGCACTTGCCATTTATTCACTAAAATGAACATTACAAAAATGTCCCTAATATTGGTTAAAATTAAATTAAATAATGACATTCAAATAAAATATCTGCCTTCTCTCGGCATAGATGTGACTAAACTAGCCTCTTGTGCATCAAACTCAAAATTACGTGTATATCATTCCTTGAAAGATATTTCAAAACAAAAGTATTACACTTCCATAAAAAATACTGTAGGCTACTACTCTTCTTAATATATCTCACTTCATCGTTCAAATTCTACATACATATTCCCTGCATGATACAACGTTAATATTTTTCGCAATTATAGCGTCAAATCTATAAATATTAATGAAAAATTGTTAATAATAATAGTAATATCTGTTTATATATACATATATACAATATCGCGTCCTGCACCATTTCTTTCTACATGCATTAATTGCATAGAGTTAGTTTCTACTGCATTTCTCTCGTATTTCACACAATATATCTGTCAAATTCTGTATTACATTTCCATTATCAATGTGAACTGTTGTAACAAACAATTATGTTCATGACTATTCACTTAAATTTACAAATCCGGTATTTAATAATCAATAATATTACAATATCACACTCGTAACTCTCCATAAATACATATTTCGGCTTTACTCAACTGAACACACTGTACTTCATATTTTCTCATCAATAATTCTTTATGTTCGACCCTCACCATTATGTGTCAGAAAACTGTATCATAATGTTGGTCATTATAACACTGCTTTTCATTATGATACAGTTTCTCCAGCCAATTAGGTAACGATACCTTCGCGCATGCGCTCAAAATTCAACATGTTGGACATAAACACAACATCGAAGTATAATAAATTACCGACTTGGAATATGCACCGTCCATATGTTCGCGTAAATAAACTGGCGAATATGAGACAAGAAATAGCACTGTACCTTAATATCACCAACACTAAATTTCTACACAGCGCATAGTCTTGAAATGACTCCGGAGACAATATAACTGAGGGGCGGCAGATGTAAACATATGGCCTGCATGTGTCATTGCAAGCACACAGAACGCATGCGTCGGTCATTCAGAGATCTTGAAAGACAGAGATATCATACTTAGCGCACGCTCTCCAATCACAAAATTCAAGTGGCTGACTCTCAACAGATATTTACGAATTTTTATGTTAAAACATATAATAAAGTTATAATTATCGTCGAACAAAAACAGTCGTATGCGACTCGCCTATAATGGTAATTAAGACACTCGTATGAAAATTATAAAACTCGCATACGCTCGTTTTATAAAAAATACTCGTGTCTTAATTATAGCCATTATAGGCTCGTTGCATAATGTACTATTATCTCACACTCTTCATAAACATATTATCGCAACTTTTATTACACTTCCTTCCAAATAATGCCTGTCGCATATCTTCCTCTTAGCACTTTCACAAAAATGTCTACTAACCATATCAAATACCTTCAACAAGGTAAGATATTCAGTATTCCTACTAGACATTACCACTCTAACACCTTTCATGAATATACTACTCCTCCTCCGACCTAATCTTCTATCGATTATACAATTCCGTGCTATATCTCACCTATTATATCTCTCACAAAATATTATTGCGTATCTCTTCACTCTTTCACTTACATAACTCATGCCATATTTCCTTTCTCCGATTTAAATACATCTCCGTTACAATTTCTAGCTTCTTTCTGAATCTTAAGTCTGCTCGCGTCTGTTATTCAAATAATAATATATTTACCTCACGTCCTTTTCATTGCAATTGATACTTAATATCCTTCCTTTAATCTTACAAAACCTTTCCATAACAAATGTTGATCCGTAATCTTTTTACATTTCTCTCTTGCATCATTCAGTTATGCCTCCAAACTACGCATACTGTTCTTATGTTCCAAATAACTTCTGGGTTTTACAATGTCATCTTCTCAAACAATGGAGTTCCTTCAATGCAAATATTGAATACTCCTGTCAATAATTACGGTTTTATACATTATAGTTTCGTTCCTGTAACGAATTAGCTTTAATATAGGATCATCATGTCCTTTCTGTCTCCCACCTTACATGTACAAACTGTTTACGCTTGTCAAATACTCATGACTCCTTTCTCTCCGATGCTACAATAATAGTTAATGCTCATGACTCCTTTCTCTCCGATGTTACAATATTTACGAAAAAATACTCTAGTGATCGGCAAGGATTTACATTCAAACAAAAATCTAAGCGTTAGCTTAATAAACTGCAAATTAATTACGGTGAAAAATATTATCAATAAACCTTCAAAATACGTCCAAAATGGCGTATGAAAATTTCTACCAACATTTGAAAATTCTAGACAAAATAATAACATGAATTATGAATAGCAATATTAGATATTGGACAAAATACTGGAATAACGCGTACAAGTTCTAACTACATAAGTATGTTAAATATCACTGGTCTACCTTCAAAACTCTGCCGCTAGTAACAGACCTGCTGATGTTGGTATTAGCGGGATCTCCCTACAAGTTTCGGGAATGTGATACTCGTCTACCACCTGGACTGTACGTGTCTCACTGCTTCCGTCTAGACTGCTTGGCTCGGCGCACAGCAAGGGATGGGGTTAGAAAACCGGTAGTCAGCTCGGATCTCGCTAGGCCGCTTCCTCTCTCGTCCACGCCAATGACCTCGCTCCACTGCAGCGCTTCAGTCTTCCCGGTCAGATGACCTCGATACTCCTCTCACTTCTTTCTTGGGTCCATCTTCTTCCTGCACATCTCTGGATGTTCTCTGATGTTGGTAGTATTACAGTGATGTTTCTTAACATGAGAAATCACCCCAGCTTGTGAATTTCTCTCCATTGTAGTAGATTGTTGCGTTTGTTTGAGCGAACTGCAGATGTTAGCGCAGCTCGCTTCCATAGTCAAGCTATCATGGTCGAATCTGGAATTCGCTTGTTAGTATAGCTTAACTTTCCCTTCATAGATGATGAATTAAAACATTCTCCTCTCTTCTGAACAATAGTTAGGCGTAATTTCTCCCCTTCGGCCTAATTAAATATCCATCTTGTATGATAATAGATGTGTTTCTTCAGTGAAGTATTTCAATAGTTCAAACTTCCCTTCTTCTGCGTAGTCTCGAATTGTAGTTCCAATATACTGCTTCCAAAATATAATAACGTATCGCGACGTATATTTCTTGTTGGTTCTGTCCAATGTTTCTTCTCAGTTGTAGTATTAACTTATTTATTCATGTCATTCCATATTACTCTTCATACTCTTCATACTGAAGTCTTAAATTTTACAAGTCTTCATCTCTTGTAGATTGAAGAGTGAATTATAGTACATATTACTTCCTCGGAAGTTCGAATAGAAAGAGCCTCGCTTCTTGGCGTTTGCTAGCCTCTTCAGTCAGATTTCCCTAGTAAATCTGGTGTCCTAGCCTCACTCTGCTCTGTAAACTTACTCATTCGCTTATATCTCCTCTCTCAGTTATCCAATTTAACTTATGTCTTGCCAATTAAATTTCTCCTTCCTTCCTGATGAATTTGATATGTCACACTCCTTTATAATATTAAAATAATATATTTAATATTTATCAGTTCCATCTTAATCAATCTTCCTTCTGCTTGGCTGTCTGCTTTTTATGGCGCGCGTCGTCCAGGCGACATCCCTCTTCTCTCACTCTGGCTCGCATTCGACCTCTGCTTATCCTTGTGACGTCCCCTAGTCTCAAAAACTGGTTTCTCGCAACCAACATTGATGAAACTGTACACTTTCCTGGACTTGGCTCAAGACATTTACTCTTGATTAAAATATATCATGTAATAAAATTTCCATTCCTTCTCCAAATAAGAACATTTCTTCTGGTTAAAATTTTACCAATAGCTTCTTAGTCCTTAAACTCTCTTCCTGTCTGATTCATATCTCGAAAAATTTCTTGCACTATTTTTCTCTGATGCTTTCGGTTCATATCTCGTCCGGTGATATAGTCATGGCTAGACATGATTTCGAGCGCAGTACATAACTTAAGGTCACGGCTGTTTCCTATCCAAATCCTACTTCAATTGCAAATACACACACCAGTAATGGGGCGAGGTGGTACAGCGGTCAAGCTGTTGGCCTCTCAACAAGGTGGACTGGGTTCGATTCCCAGTCAATCTATATGTTTTTTTGAGATTGAAATGCCATGTCCCGAGGTTCGGATTCCTTGTAAAAGAAGGTCCCGTGGCTTATGATCTAGAGAATAACGGTCACGTAAAACAAAAATCTTCCTTCATTTTTACACACACCTGTACAGATATCTCAGTGACACAGGTTATCAGACAAATTCACACATACCCAAGTACACGGGGCTACATGGCCAAGATCTCGCAAAGATCCTAAAATATTCAACAACAACATAAAACTTCAGTCCGGACTACTTTGGTAGTGTACATTGGCTTCTTTAAAAGAATGTATCTTTCTCTCTCTGTCATAATCATAAAGCATTACTGGGTTGAAGGAAGGATATAGAACATTGCATTCCATGTTTCAGGCTAACATATTTAATGCCAGAACTCCCTTGGTTAACTCATGGTTTCGTCTGACCCCAAAGCTAGGTATTTGGATAATGTCTCTGGGGCTAGAGTGTCCTTCCTTTTCCTGTCTCTCATGACCCCTTCCCGTTGTTATATCCTCATTATCTAGGGACTGGAACTCTGAACTGTGATATGAGTTACATATTAAAAGTAGGCTACCTTACAGATTGTATATGTTCACTATAATAGTAAAAGGAACAATTACCTTAGGAGAGTATTTTTTGTTGCAACAAACACACTTTATTAGAGTCAAACTTCAGAATGAAATTTAGTGATAAATTGAAGTTAAGGTGGAAAAATTAAAATGTTGCCCAAATAATGCAGGCCGAACACCATCTGAATGAGCAAAATTTACTCTCTATATAATAGTAGGGCTTGATCTCCATCCTTTAATGGAGTGACCCTATGGATGATTTGTTTATTGTTGTATGCATAGCGGCTGATGACCTTGCTGTTCTTCCCCTTAAAACAACCATAACTAACTGATGTATGTAGGCTACATATTTTTTATTTTTTTACAAATTCAAAGCAAAAAAATATATCAGAATTATATGTTTTAAACACTTCATCCCATTACTGATCCTAAAAAGCACCCGGTTTATCAAGTGCACCGGGGGCTTGGGGGCGAAGTCCCCAACGAGTAAAGCGAGTATTTATATAGACCTGCAGAAAAGAAAGCTTGAAATTTGCTCATGGTTGCATACCTATGCCTAATAGATTAAAAAGCAAAGGAGCTTAGAAGGTACCGAACAAGCGAATTTTTAGCCTATTTTCAATTTTGAAAAAAATAGGCATATGAGATCACCTTTTGTCCGTGTGTGCGTGTGTGTGCCCCTCCCCTAATAACATCTAAACGGCTAGAGCGATTGCAATGAAACTCGGTAATTTCATAGCACTATTCCGGAAGACCCCGACCGTGCCCTTTAAATTTTTTAACGTCTCACCAATCCAACATGGCGTCTGTACGAAATGTTTCACCAGCATTCAATATATCCGAAACTATTACCGATATCACCCTGGAATTCTTTACGGTGATAAAGAGAACTACTATAAATTTACCTATGTGACTTTGAAAAACTGGTAACTACAAAACCAACATGGTGGCCAAGCGAGTTTGCGACTTTTAAATAGACGTTTCCCGCGATTTAACCAACCAAACGCTATACCACTTGGTACAGTATATGTTTATCTACGTTGTGCACCGACATTCAACTTCGTTCAATTGTTTACATAACCTCAAGATGGCAGCCGTGCGAAATATTTCACCGGCATTCGATATCTTTGAAACTATTAGTGGTATCACCGTGAAATTTTGTACGGAGATAAAGGGCACTACTGGAAGTTCATCTATAAGACTTTCAAAAACCGGTTAACTACAAAACGAACATGACAGCCAAGCGAATTTAAAAGTTTTAAATAGACATTTCTCGCGATTTAATGTTCCAAACGCAATGAAACTTGGTACAGGGAATGTTTATACACATTGTAATGCACTGGTATCCAATTTAGTTCAATTGTTTACGTAATCTCAAGATGGCGGCTGTGCGAATTTTAAAATTAAGTTTGTATTTCTTGTGTCGTAATCATGTGATCGAAGTGAAAGTTTGAATAATGAACTTACTCAATAATTTTCCCTTAATGGTACATGACTCTAAGGCCTATACATTCAACAATCCAACATGGCTACCATCCGAAATATTTAGACGGCTCTGAATATCTACGAATTTATTATAGCAATCAAACTGATTTTTTTATGTTCATAGGGGCTATGAACATGAGTTCACCTATAGGATTTTCAATAACCTGGTGATCACAAATCCAACATGGCGGCAACGCGAAGTATAAATATTCACATGGACGTTTCTCACCATTTAACCATCCGAGTGCAGTGAAACTTGGTACAGTAAATCCTTATACAAATGTTAATCCACTGGCATCTAATTTATTTCAATTGTTCCCATAACCACAAGATGGCAGCTGTGCGAGATTTTATATCTCGGTTTTACTTCTTGTGTCCTAATCATGCGATTAAAGTTTGAATGCTACACGTACACAATAATCTTCATGTAACAGTACATAACTCTAGGACCTGCATTTATAAAAATCCAACATGGCGACCATCCGAAATATTTAGTCGGTTCTCAATATCTACGAATATATTACAGCAATCAAACTGAAATTTTGTATGTTGATAGTGGCACTTAACATAAGTAGGATATATGAAAATAGGCTGTATAGTTCTTCACGGAAATACTTGTTCATATTATGCTAAACTCTACTAAAATAGCATACTATTTTCTATTAAAGCGCGTGGTGTAAATTAAGATTGCCTATAGGCCTATGTATCACTTCTCTTCTGCTGTAGAATGTACTCATTGCCAAGTATTATGAAACAAAGGAATGTAGAATGACTGCTTATACCAAATGTCTTCTTGTTCATTTATAACAGCTCGTGATAACAATTTCCCACCAGAATTAGGGTGTTAATAAGCCTAAGTAAGCATCCTTTCTACGAGCGCGCCATGCAGCTTGAGCGATGATTTCCCCTTCCGCCAGGCAAATGTAATCGCAAAGCAAGACGCCTCATTCTATAGAGATCAATGGGATTCTCACATGTATAGACAATAGTGGAATGTGTTCTGAATATAACACTCTATTCTTGGCTGTCTGGTCTGGGGGCTGGCGCGGGGTACACTCAGCCTCGTGAGGAAAAAATGGAAGGAGGTGGGTTCGATTCCTACCTCAGTCATTCTGGAAGTGCTTTTCAGTGTTTCCCCACTTCTATTTCAGGCAAATGCTCTGATGGTATCTAACTCAAGGCCATCACCTCAATTGCAAATACACACACTAGTACAGACAACACAGTGGCACAGGTTATCAGACATATTCTACACACACCCAAGTACACGGGGATAGATGACCACGATGTCGCAAATCCCCTAAAACAATCAACAACAACAACAACAACATAAGACTGCAGCCCAGACCACTTGGGTAATACACAGTAGCTTTGTAAAAAATGTATATTTCTCAGTCATAAACATAATCCGTTCTGTGGGTTGCAGGAAGGATATAGGCCTACCATATTTTCATAGAACATTGCTTTCACATGTTTCAGGCTAACATATTAAATGCCTGAACTCCCTTGTTTAACTAATGTTCTCGTCTGACCGCACAGCTATTTGGTAATGTTTTGGGGGCTTATGTATTTCCTTTTCCTGCCTCTCATGCACCCTTCTTATTCTCTATGGACTGGAACTCTGTGAACTGTGATATCAGTTACGGTACATATTAAGCACTTTCGCTTCCTTATTCTGATATCCTCATTCTCTGTGGACTGGAACTCTGAACTGTGATATGAGTTGCGGTACATATTAAGCACCTTGCAGATAGCCACTAGCAATTTTAGTGCTACGCTAATCAAATATTTTTTCTCATTTAGTGCTGATTATTGGCTGATGAAGAGGACAAAAAAATGTATTTTTGTCCTCGAAACATGTACCATTTCCAATGACCACATAAATGATCATTTTGAATAGATGAAAGAGAATTGGGGGATTGTCTTCAGTAGGGTAAAGGTGCATAACTGAAATGAGGGGAATTAATTAGCGGACCAGCTGGCTAAAGAAGCAGCACAAAGCGGTTTAAGTGAGTGCTATAATAGAATTCAAAAAAGTAATATGCTAAGAGAATTAAGTGTGTTTAGTTTCAGAAAGTGGAAGAATAAATGGGACAATACATCCAAGGGCGAAATTACAAAATCATTTTTCCCCAGTGTACAGGACAGACTAAAATTGAAAATGAACATAACGCCCAATTTTACCGTTATGACAACAGCACACGGCAATATTAAATCATACTTATACAGATTTAAAATTATAGATAGTCCAGCATGTATATGCAGTAACGGTCACCAGACTGTAGATCACTTACTATATGAGTGTAAGTTATTAGGGAAAGAAAGGGATATATTAATAGCACATGTTTTAAGATCAGGCAACTGGCCTATAAAGAAAGACGAACTTGTTAGAAACTACCTTAGGGAATTCTTCACTTTTGAAAACTCTATCTCATTTGAAACACTAAATAGATAATTTTTATTTATATTTTCTTAACTGTTAATCATTTTAGTGACACAATTCCGTTTAACAGGCCATAGATATAAAATATTTATAATATAAATTGTATAATTTTAGTCTGAAATGATTAATAAGTGATAATTAAGCATTAGTATTAATGGGGCATGCTGTAAATAAAATAAAAAATAGAAGTATTGATTCAGACGGAACCTTAGCCCATTAGAAAAGGTAATCTTGAGTCTATATAAACAATTGAACTAATATAGATGTCATTGCATCACAATGAGTTTCGATATTTGATGTACCATGTTTTACTGCGCTCGGATGGTTAAATCGTGAGAAAAGTCTATTTAAATGTTTCAAAATCGCTTGGCCACCATGTTCACTTTGTAGTTAACAGATTCTTAAAAGTCATATAGGTGACCTTGTAGTAGTGCTCTTTATCGCCGTAAAAGAATTAGGGTAATATCAGTAATAGTTTCGTAGATATAGAATGTCGATGAAATATTTCGCACAGCCGACATGTTGGGTTGATGAGAAGTAACAAAAATTGATGGGCACGATGGGGATCGAACGAAATACCGTAGTACAATGTGTTGACTGACTTTCATTGACATCGCTACAGCCATTAAGGTTTTATTAAGGGGACACACACATACACACACACACACACCCGGACAAAAGGTGATCTCATAAGCCTATATTTTTCATAAATGAAAATAAGCTAAAAATGTAGAGCAATTCACCGCACGAATAACGATCGCGTAAAAGCAAGCCGTCACAAGACACGGTGAGAGTATAATACGGTCAAGCTCTTGACGCCTCTGGACAAAACAAATTTGCTGCCCCCGACTTGGAATATGCAGATTTATTAAATGTTCCTTAACACATGGGGCTGTTTCTTCACCTACTTAACTACGAGTGGTAAACACTATAAAATAGAAAAAGAACTTAATGCAAATAGGTGAATTTATATTAAATTAGAACAGTTATCACACACAACCAATAACAAGTGTAGGATTCCCTCACTCGTGCAATTTCACATGCAAGTCAGATCAGCAGCAAGGACACCAAGGTGACTAAGACGATCCTTTAATTTATGTCCTTAAATAATGAACAACGCTAAAGTATATTTTCATGTGGAGGGTTTAAACCTTAATAACTTGACGTTTAATGCTCAAGCGCAATTTGTATATTTTTCCAGAAATTTAGCAGTTGCCAAATTTGTCCCCCCGTAAATATGGGCCTGAATACAGTGAATGATCCAATATTGTAAGCACAAGCTTACAGGTCCAGTGTTTTACTAGTCGGCAAACAACCCCATATTTTAGGGGCCAATATCTGCTAGCGGTTCAAACCCAGCCGAATTCGTCGGATGTTTTAAGAGCGTTAAAATCCTTCAGTATGCCTTCCTTCGGAGAGGAAGTTAAGCCGGCGGGCCCATGTCATAGATTTGACATGTTAAAGAACCTACCACTACAATTGGTAGTGTGTAGCCAATTGTAAAGGTCATATTTCGTTAGAAACGCTCTACCAAGTTCCAGCGAAGGTGTCACCGGTATCCGGTGGCAAAAGTTGGAACTACTTGAAATTGAACTTGCTCATTCATTTCTTCTCACACGTGACGGCACTTGTAGCTCACCCCATGGGTGTCACATAGAAGCAGCTACAAACTCTGGCGGGCCGAACATGTCCTCGGACACTCCCGGCACTAAAAGCCATACGCTAAATAAATAGCGCTGTTGCAATGTCTAAAAATATCTCCAGAACGTGCTTTCATATCGCCACTGCCGAAGAGAGGTGGCAAAAGTAGTAGCATCTGGTGTTAGTGTAGGGGAAACAGAGGGTATTTAACACTAGGCATAACCGCATTGAAAATTGGGGCTATGTTTCCATTGGATCCTAGTGTAAGACATCTTTAGAACCAGTTTGTTTTCGAATGTAAATACATGTTGTAACAGTTGGTTGTCAGTCGACTATTTTCGGACATGGTGAACGTACAGTACATTAAATCACAGGCTTAATGCATAGTTAGAGTGATCTAGAGAGAATTTAGGTCAAGTTGCGAAACTTCAACGAAAGAAAGCCGGACTGATTAATGGAGACGAACTTGGCGTGGAAAAGGGGATGATAATGGACCATCAGTACATGAATAAAAGAAAAGAAATATAAAGCGTAAGTCAGATTTATATATTGGAATCTGGAATGTGAGATCCCAGGAGCCCTGAAAGTGCTACTGAACCAAACAATGAAGCTGAAGCAGAGTATCATAGCTCTGCAAGAAGTAAGGTGGACCAGAAGTGGAATTCTAGAAAAGCGAGAAGCTAGTATATTCTGTAGCTGTAGTGAGGAGAAGCACGAGTTCGGCACAGGATTTATGGTACGGTACACCACGAGCTAAAGCACTTTGTAATTAGGGTTAGCCTACACCTATTAATCCATGACTGTCAGTACTCAGGATAAAGGGTAAATTCTTTAATTACTTTATAAATAACGCCCACACTCTGACAGAAGAATCTGAGGAAGAAGACAAAGAATCGTTCTATGAACTTTTGGAAAGAACATAATATGATGGTTGCCCTGGCCATGACATAAATTAGTAGCTGGTGATCTAAATGTTCAGGTGGGAAGGGATCAGGTATATGAGCCAACAATTGGACCACACAGCAAGCATACTTGGCAGGTTGGTTGGTTCCTCAGTTTAGGGGCTGCGACAACGCGGCCATGTAGCCCCGTGTACTTTGGGTGTGTGTAGAATCTGTGATAACCGGTGTTAATTGTGATGGCTGTATTAGTGTGTGTATCTGTTTTGTTATTTCAAGTAAGGACTGCAACTTTGTATTTTTCAAATATTTCCTACTTTTGCCGCCAAACGCCACCGTTAAAGACTACAAGGCCTAGTTTAGAACTTAGCTACTAGACGCCACCGCAGTTGGCTCTTGGCAACGAACGTAGAAACCTAAGAGCGTTGTTTACATTCCTAACCTAAACAATTTAGCTTCACACACGTGTAATTAGTGGAAGGTTCTTTAACAGGCCATAAATCTATGACATGGGACCGCCGGATTTACTTCCCCTCCGAAGGAAGGCATACTGAGGGATTTTTAACGCTCTTAAAAAATTCGACGGCTTCGGCCGGGGTTGAACCCGCGATCTTGGGCATGGCATGCTACCAACTACGCCACCGAAGCCTCCTAGCAAGCATACTGTAAGCAATGATAATGTAATGAGACTTATATTATTGCAGCATCTAGAAATACGATTGTGGTCTCCTCATTGTTCCAACACAAAGACACAGCCTACATAAAGGAACGTGGACATCGCCGGATGGAAACGTAGTTAAACAGGTCGACCATGTGTTGATAGATGCAAGGCACAAATCAGATCTCTTGGATGTGAGGAGCCTCAGATATCCAAATATAGACTCAGACCACTTCCTGGTACGGGCGCGAATTAGAGTTAAGATCTCTAGTGCATTCAAAGGATCCCGACACAATAATCCTAAATATAATATAACAGCTCTAGAATCCTCTGAGCCAAAAAGTAGTACCAGAGAGGATAATACAGATTCTTGAAAATACTGAAGAGTGCAACGACATCGAGTGTCAGAGGAAAATGGTTAAAAATGCAGTGGTGACGTCAGCGAATGGAACACTGGGGATTGAAACAGGATATAAAATATCTCCTTGCTTTGACACTGAGTGTGAAACAGCAACAGAAGAGAAGAATACAGCATACCGAATTACATTACAATCAAATTGTACAAGAGGAACGAAGGGAGTCTATAAAGAAAAACGGAGGATTGAATAGAAGATCCATCAGAGAAAAAAGAGGGAGTGGATGAAGGCAAATGTCGAAGAAATGGAGCTTCTGAGAAATCATAATGAGGAGAGGAAATTTTAAAGATAGGTAAATGCTGCACGGAAACCCTTCTGTAGCAAAACTAGCCTGATAAAGGATGAAACAGAAAAAATTGTTAGCGAGGGGAAAGAGATATGTGAAAGATGGCGGCGACATTTTGATAGACTTCTCAATTTAAGAATGATACCAAGACACTCAATAGATGCGCAAGGAGAAAATGTCCCTTGCGAAAATATAGGTCCACCAACTCTAGAAGAAGTGATAACTGCCATGAAGAAATTGAAAGACAACAAGGCAACAAGGCAAGCGGAACTGCTCAAGCAAGTTGGAAATGAATTGGAACGAAATTTCCCAAAAATAGCTACTTCAGTATGGGATGAGGAGAAAATGCCTCAGCAATGGGAAGAAGGAATTATATGTCCTATAGGCCTATATAAGAAAGGAGATCAGCTTGAGTGTGATAGATATAACTTAGAGGAATTACATTACTTAATTTGGGATACAAAGTACCGTCTTCTCCCAATTGTTCAGAGAGGGACTGGGTCATATCTGTGTGGATTTATCCCAGGAAAGTCCACTTTAGATTAGATCTTCACCTTTAGGCAAATTTTAGAAGAGACAATCGAATATGCAATTGGCACGCATCACCTCTTCATTGATTACAAAGGAGCATATGACAGTATTGACAGAGAGCAATTGTACCATGCTGATTGAATTGGGAATTCCTGAAAAATTGGTAAGGTTGGTGAGAATGACAATGAGTGGGACACGAAGTAGTATAAGAACGGGAGGAATGATGTCTGACACATTAAATATTCAGAATGGGGTACGGCAGGGAGACGCGCTGGCATGTCTTCTGTTTATTGTTGCCTTGGAGAAGGTGATGAGAGATGCAAAACTCCTGAATAGGAAAACAATTTTCTCTAAATCAGTGTGGATACTGCTTCTGCCGATGATATAGATATAGTGGCTAGAACTCGGAAGGCAATGAAAGAGACATTCATCGCCCTTGAACAGGTGAGTAGGAAAGTGGGACTGAACATCAACCAGCAGAAAACTAAATATATGGCTGTTAGGAGAGCACGTAAGGAGAACATGCCACCCTCAATTACCGTGGGCAATTGCACCTTTGAGAGAGTTGAGCAGTTTAAATATTCGGGATCAACAGTCACCTACTCATATGATACCTCTTATGAAATTAAACTGAGATTAATATCAGCCAACATAGCCTATTTTGCTCTAACAAGACTTTTCTCTTCAAGGCTCTTGACCTGTACCGGTACCACTAAATTAGCGATCTATAAAACACTTATAAGACCTGTGCTTACATACGGTATGCCTCGGAAACAAGGCCACTAACAGCAAAAGATAACCGGTACTGGAATGCTGGATGCCTTTGAAAGAAAGATACTTCGAAGAATCATCGGCCCAGTCTGCGAAAGAGAAACATGGAGGAGGAGGTACAATCATGAATTGTACAACATTTATAAAGACCCAACTATTAGAAGAATAGTGAAATCAGCCACATTGAGGTGGGCCGGGCATGTAGCACGGAAGTACCGTAGGCCTATAGGCTACATACAGAGACAGGGGCGGATCTAGGGGAGGGCGAGGGGGGCGACCGCCCAGGGCCCCGAGGTTCGGGGGGGGGGGGGGGGGGGCGCACCATGGATTTTTTAAATTAATTAATTAATTATACATTTCAAACAAATTTTTAATTCATATTTTTTCAGTGCAGCTATGACCTCCCTTGATCGTTTAGCAAGTTTCAATTTCAGTGAAATAATAGAACACTTCAGCCGGAAAAGAGTCGCAAAGTAATATATTAATATTTCATAATGTACATAATCTTCTTCAAGGGGACTTATCAAAGGTTTCTTTCATATTATTAAAAAATGTACTGTAGTGTACTCAAAATATTGAAACTACTCTTTATTTATTATTATTATTATTACAAAACTACTTTCCATTTGTTTTGTTTTATTCTTGTTTTCCTATTGTTGAGGGGCCCACCTTATCATGTCGCCAAGGGCCCCGCAAGGCCAGGATCTGCCACTGTACAGAGACGTTCCTATATTATCTGTAGTTGACAGGTAGGCTACCACATAGGGATTCCGCCACTGGAATTAGTATATCTGATATATATTTCGGCAAGATGTAAGTGTAAGAATATTTTATTATACGCAAGTAACAAGTCCATGTTTGAAGGATTGACATTTTGAGACAATGATGTATCTAGCTCGTACTGGGTGTTTTGTAATGAAAGGAGAACGTTTTATTCGTGGTGTGGCTAATAGTGGCGATTTGCAATACCAGGGCTGCAACCTAAGTTCACTACCACGCAGCATAATTAAACGTGTTGGTAGCTACGTTATCATCTGACAATATAATTTTTAGTCAGCTTCCCCAAATCAAATGTTTGTGTATACTGGAATAGAGAAATCGAATGTAGGATTCCTTATTTCGCTGCTCTAGAAACAGGCACCATAAGTTAGGCCTATATCTATTAAATTGGAAGGATACATAGGCTACTGACGACTTAATGACGGTCAACTTCCAAACATATAACTGTGCACTTCATGGGGTCTGAGAATACCTCATTTGATGTATTAGACATGAAACAGATTTAGCGTAGGCTACTGGCATAAGTAAGGTATTAAATCTCTTTCTCTTCTAGTTTGCTAATCAAAATGGAGAAACAACTACTCATCAAGAGGGAGCCAGGATGTTTGATTCATGAATTCCCTGAAATTGTAAGTAGCATTTTAAATCATATACGGTGTAACATTGCTATCTTAGTGATGTGCAAGGTTTAGTGACATAATACTGTACTTCATAGTAAATGGTACTCTAACCAGGATCTGTTAATTTATACTTTTTATGTTCGACCCTCACTATTATGTGTCAGAAAACTGTATCATAATGATGGTCATTATAACACTGTTTTTCATTATGATACAGTTTCTCCAGCCAATCAGAGCGCGTTCATTGACCAATTAGGTAACGATACCTTCGCGCATGCGCTCAAAATCCAACATGTCGGACATAAACACAACATCGAACTATAATGAATTACCGACATGGAATACGCACCGTCCATATGTTCGCGTAAATAAACTGGCGAATATGAGACACGAAATAGCACTGTAACTTAATATCACCAACGCTAATTTCTACACAGCGCATAGTCTTGAAACGACTCCGGTGACAATAGTACTGAGGGGCGGCAGATGTAAAGATATGGCCTGCATATGGCATTGCAAGAACACAGAGCGCATGCGTCGGTCGTTCAGAGTTCTTGAAAGACAGAGATATCATACTTAGCGTTCGCTCTCCAATCACAAAATTCAAGTGGCTGACTCTCAACAAATATTTATGAATATTTATGTTAAAACATATAATAAAATTATAATTATCGTCGAACATAAACAGTCGTATGCAACTCGCCTATAATGGTAATTAAGACACTCGTATGGAAATTATAAAACTAGCATACACTCGTTTTATAAAAATACTCGTGTCTTAATTATAGCCATTATAGGCTCGTTGCATAATGTACTATTATGATACAATTAACTTAGTACGGTACTCATATTGTGTCCATATATTTAACATTGGGTAATACTTTGCAGGATTCCAATGAGCTGTTGCCCTCGGATAACCTGCAGGACGAGGCTGGCGATATACTTGACGATGAATGTATATCAGTTAAGGAGGAACATGAACGTCAGGTAATTATATGTTCTGTATTACTTCTCTTATAATAATACGAATGATTTATACAATAAATATTATTTGGAAGAATGGATTATTTGGTCTTGTTTTCTATGAGAACACCTAACAATAGCAGATCCTATTGATACTGCAGTTCCACTCTGCTGGCACCCTGGATCATATTACAGGTGAAGACTACACAACGTGCCATGTTAAAACTCAATCGTATACGGCATTTGAGATATGATTGCCCGTAAGTGAATGCGCTGGTGTTCGTGGATCCAATTGCTAATAGGCTAGACTGCCACATCAAAGCAAGCAATGTGAAGATTGTATCTTGGTAGTCAGCAATCATATTTCAAAAGAATAATTATCACTACAGCTTTCTTCTTCTATTTCTTGAAGACATGACCGCCAACGGAACAAACAGAAAACTTACATTCCAGGCAGTTGTGCTAAGCAATTACACAACTAATGTACATTGCCTGTGGTAGTTCTTTTGTCGACTCTTGATGTAAACGATAAGTGGTACAGTGCCAAGCTCTCAAGAATAATTTGTATAAACACATGTTTTAGATACGGTACCTTAAGGGACACTGGGACTGAAATTTTAGTGAAATTTGTGGAAAATGTCGATTTTCGGTTTTTTCCATATTAATACACCCCTATCCCCTGCGGATAATATAGCAGTGTTTTATCCGAATTCCGCCATTTTTAAAGCCCTGGCGTAGCTTTAAAATGCACGGTGTGTCCTTTAAACGCCCCAGCACAGTAAGTGTCCTGAAGGTTCTGAGTCTTGGTGTTTCTACAATCGAAGTATCGCAGCTGGTAAAACACCACAGAGTCATGACAAAATGGCTGTAGAACTTTAAGAACCCTTAGTTGTCAAGATTATGCTGTTTATCAAAGGCTGGCATCAGATGAGCTACTGTCCAGATGCATCCGTGGGGCTACTGAAAATCAGAATGAGTCTCTGCATTCTGTTATCTGGAGGAAGTGCCGGAAAGAGATTTTTATTTCACGGAAGATACTTGAAATTGCTGTTTGGAATTCTGTAACAGAATTCAACATGGGGTGTAGTGCAACAACAGAGTTGAAATCAGGAATAAGACTAACTTCAGTATCTCATGTCACAGCACAAACACTTGAAAGATGTGACAGTCGCAGGAAGTATGTAAGTCCGCGGTCATAATTGGAGAAGCGAAAGCATGTCGACGGAAGGTGAAACTGGCAGAAATGAAGGAGGAGGCTGCAAAACAGAAGAAGGAGGGTGTCACCTATGCTGTAGGACAGTCCTAATGTCATTGGTAAGCTGAAACCTTGTAAATTGTGCATCATTTTAGAAAATTGCTGTTTTCTCGGATTCACTTTTTCAGGCATTCAAAATGTTACTCGCGTCATAAATCTTATGATATTGCTTTCAAAATGGGAATTTATTATCTTCATTGCAATGACTATAAACCTGCGGATCGTTTTTTAGATTGCACTTTTGGTTTGGCTGCAAAAAAAAATCAAACTGGAAAAAATACGATTTTTTTGTAGAAAAAAACTTGGAGATGGAAAAAAATTAATTTCTTGACACTCATTAATGCAATTCAAAATCGGATCCGTAGGTTTCTTCCAATTGTTATAGTGCAATAGAATATTACCTAAAAGATACACTATCTTGTTTTTTTTAACGCGGCTGACCTTTATAAAACTTGAATAATTAGCACAATAAATGTACAAAATAATTAATATCTAGAGAACTAATCAACTTACAATGCTCACATTTCCCAAAGTGGTTTATAATATGACTATTCATAACCATATAAAATTTCAAAGCTGTACCTCAGTTTATATAGAATTTGAAAATTTCAGTCCCAGTGTCCCTTAAGTGAATACACAGAATCTAAATATTAACTTGTCACAATAACAGTAATTGGAAGTTGAGATCCACATGGCCTTAGTAAACCCTGACATTGCTTCTGGTTACTTGTTCATCTATTCATTTCACCATCCCTGGTCAACTCTCCCTTAATTCTTATCCCGATAATTGCAGGTAACCATCCATTTTCTCTCCCTCATTGACTGTTTTCTTTACTGCCTGATAACTTCCTCTAATTCTTTTACGGGGCCAGACCTCTTCCTTCTCTTCATGCTGTAAATGCACAGCACAACTGCCTGGAATGTAAAATAATCAGATATATTCCATCATTCATAAGAGGTAACTTAAAGGGCGGTGTGTACCACACCTTCAATAACCTGGTGAGCACAAAACCAGCATTGCGGTGAAAATAAAATATATAATTGTCCAAGAATTGCAAGGCACGGAATATCTTCAAGGGTTAATTAACTGGCGTCTAATTTAATTTAAATGTTTGACAACTTAAATTGACGTTGTGCACAATCTTTAGTCTATTTTCATTGTGTCTGTGTGTGCGTGTGAGTGTGTGTGTCCCCTAATTAAATCTAAACGGCTGAAGCGAATTCAATAAAAATCAGTAAGTTCATAGCACTATTCAAGATGTCTCCGACCGTGCCCTTCAAATTTTGTTACGTCTAACCAATCCAACATGGCGGCTGTGTGAAATATTTCACCAACATTCAATATCTCCGAAACTATTACAGATCACCCTGGAATTTTGTACGGTGATATAGGGAACTACTAGAAGTTCACATATGTAACTTTTGAAAATCTGGTAATTTAAAAACCAACATGGCGGCCAAGCGAATTCGCGACTTTTAATGAGACGTTTCTCGGGATTCAACCAATCAAACGCAAAGAAACTTGTACAGCATATGTTTATACACATTGTCATGCATCGACATCTAACTTCGTTCAATTGTTTATATAAGCTCAAGATGGCGGCTGTGCGAAATATTTCACCGGCATTCTATATCTCCGAAACTATTATCATATCGCCCTGAAATTTTGTACGGAGATAAAGGGCACTACTGGAAGATCATCTATGAGACTTTCATGAACCGGTTAACTACAAAACGAAGTTGAAAGTTTTAAACAGACTAAACTTGCTACAGCAAATGTTTATACGCATTGTAATGGACTGGTATCTAATATAGTTCAATTGTTTACATAACCTCATGATGGCGGCGGTGCGAATTTTTAGATATTTTTTTTTATTTCTTGTGTCGTTATCATGCGATCGAAGTGGAAGTTTGAATAATGAACCTACGCAACAATTTCCCTTTAATGGTGCATGCCTCTATGGCCTATACATATAGCAATCCAACATGGCGACCATCCGAAATATTTAGACGGTTCTCAATATCTACGAATCAATTACAGCAATCAAACTGAATTCTTTTATGTTCATAGGAGCTATGAACATTTAGTTCACCTATAGGACTTTCAGTAACCTGGAGGTCACAAATCCAACATGGCGGCGACGCGAATATAAATATTCACATGAACCTTTCTCGCAATATAACCATCCAAGTGCAGTGAAACTTAGTACAGTGAATCCTTATACAGATTTTAATCCATTGGCATCTAATTTAATTCAATTGTTTTCATAATCACAGGATGGCAGCTGTGCGAACTTTTAAAATCTCATTTTTACATCTTGTGTCCTAATCATGCGAGTGAAATTTGAATAGTACACGTACACACTAATCATCATGTAACAGCACATGACTCTAAGGCCTACATATAAAAAATCCAACATGACAACCATCCGCAATATTTAGTCGGTTCTCTATATATACTATTCTATTACAGCAATTAAACTGAAATTTTGTATGTTGATAGAGGCAATTAACATAAGTAGGATATATGAAAATTGGCTTTAGTTCTTCACGGAACTACTTGTTTAACAACATTTTCTTTGTCTTTAAAATATGCGAGAAATGTAAATAGGTCTAATGAACTAATACTCTGGCATATAACTGTACGGCCTAAACATGAAACATTCCAACATGGCGTTCATGTGATACTTCGCAAAAGTTCAAAATATCTATGAAACTATTTAAGCAATCAAACTGAAATTCTGTATGTTGCTATAAGACTATTTAGTAGGAACTGTGCCCGTATTTATCATGAAGCTGACTTGACGAAATCCGAAGCTCAAGAATGGATCGAAGAACCTTGTAGGCCCCGTCTTGAAAACCTGAAAGTCCCTCCGACAAGCACTTCTATGATAAACACAACAGTCATACGAAAGTGTTATGGACTAACTGCTGTGGACAAGGATGCTAACTACTTTCGGAGAGTGAGATCCCTACAAAATTCTCGGGTCGGAATGGGTTAAAGGCGCCATACACCGTGATCCGTTCCATAACACAATCTGCATTATAATTAAAGTAATTCACGCCACTCCGTTGTTTAAAAAAGAACGAAATTAAATTTATTGTCAAAAGAACAATAATTAAAATAAAAACAACCTCCAATACAATTAAGTGAGGCTTGCACGCCTTCGAAGAAAAACATATGTGTTGAAATCGCTCATGAACAACATAACGTAAATACCTCCTTCAACTGGAGTTCATTAAATAAAATTTAAAATTTAATTGAAAACCACTAATGACTTTCCAAACGCTAATAAGAATTATTAACATAACTTGTTGATAATTTATACAGCGTAGGACTCCCTACTAAAATGAATAAAGCAGAAATCAGCTGGGCTAATGTCACAATCTATCAGCTGTTCCGGGCAAGTCTTCATTTCAAGTAGCGATCAGCTGTTATTTCACTCAAGGTTCCACGCACACAAATGACCGTACCCCTCAGTCATACATTTATACATTCCACTAATACTCTCACATCTATGTTTTAAACCCCTTTAACTTGACATTAAATATTGTCGGAGAAGTTTGCTCAGCTCCATTTCATGTTCATTCACATAAATTTCACAGTGAGTTGTTCATCCAAAACAAACATTCACATACCTTCCAGTTCCATATTAACACTTCCCCGCATATTTCATAAACACGTATATTACGATCCTGCGCTTATTTATTGGCCCGATAATAATTTAGTATTATCCACGACATTTTAGAAGTCGAATAATAAATTAACAAAATTCAAATAATTATTTAAAATATTTACAACGGATTTCTTCCACATGTTTACATTTAAAACTGCTCATCTATAACTTTCTTCAATAATAATTCCTTTATTATTAATTATTATAGTTTAAACAAATTATTAAACACTGGTTATGTGTATATTTAAATATGCTCACTTTAAAATTCACTTTAAATGTTTATATTAACTGTTTACTTCAAAAAGATCACTCACCTAATTCACTTTACTAGTTAGGTTTAGTTAGGTTTATATGTCAATTCCTGGCTAATATGACCATTCAATTAAGCACAGTTCATATTATTATTAATCCACAATCTTGATAATCAGTTAATAAAAATTAGGAAACGAAGGTTAACGACCACCTCACCTCACTTTTCCGCAAGCATATCAATTTGTCAATCTGTCAATAATAATTCCAACAACAAATGTGAGTTACGACCAACTCATCTCCACTACAATGCAATACCTCAAAACAGCATGTTCTTACTTCACAACAATATATTAATGGCAAACTACCTCAATCCTCTTCTTGCCTAGAACATCTCAATATAGCGCTGCCTTGGGTTTTTGTGGGTATCTACTCACATAACGTAACGGCGGTGCTTTTGAAGATCCAACCAGCCTTCGGGCTGACTACCTATCAGACAGACTTTCACAATACGGAATAACCCTTCATATTTGAATTCAATATTTCCTCGCAGACATTTTCCTCAACATATATATTTATACGTCATTACAATCCCTCGTATATCTTACATAGCTTCATTATTATTGACTTCCTAAATTATTATCATACTATTTGCATTATTCTTTGATACTACAACCTTACTTGTTGTTCACAATGAACTCCATTAGAATATTATCATTGAAATGTGTATAATAATTGACCTCCCGCAAGTTACTATGGGATTAACAATTGTTCCCTATATTTGATATTAATACAATCATATCTCTCCATTCTGATCTTACTTCAAAATTCATCATTATTGCAAAGTCATGACAACATTTGTCCACAACGTTAAAAAATGATATATTAACATCATTGTTATTAGGAATTCGATTTATCTGAGTTAATATCTGGATCACGATGTTCCCAACATCAGAATGTCAATAAAAATAAACCCTCCATGAAGATTTATATCTGATCTATTATTTATTAATGATCAATGCTATCAATGAAAATAAAAATAGTCATCTGATATAACGAATATCATTGCTGTTACAATGTCTCCGTTGCATATTACATATTGACATAATGTTGCAATTATTAATATTGTTCTGCCAAACGTCAGAGCATTAATAAAATCAAATCTACTTTGATATTTACGTCGATAACGATCGATGAATTCTTCTCCTAATTAAAATCTTCTTACAGAAAAATTCCCAACATCTTTACTCCAAATGAATAGAAAATAATCGTCGGAGATGACATTCTGAATAGAAATCCAGAAAATATCATCCAAGAAAAGTGAAATAATTTATTTAAGAAAATTTTGAATGAGGAAATTAAAATTCCATTAAAAAACCTTGAAGTTCCAAAACTATGAATCGAAATCATTGTTGGAACGGAAAACCAAAACATCCAACATGCCTTCCACATTTAAATAAAAACGAAGAAATTTCGAAGACGCACAACATTCAAAATACGGTAGATTGGCGCTCAAAGAAATTGTCAAACTACTCTACACTACTAAGTAATATAAATCGTCGTTCTACCTTGTGAAGAATCTAGCAGCAATAATTGGTATAAGAAATACCCAGATGGTCCAGTATCTCTGCACAAGAGAAGTCTCGAACTGTTGGCCTCCACTCCGGACGTACCGCTATCTCGGGAAACGAATCCACGTTTCCAAGAACTGCCTCAGCTCCAGACGGGATGTGAACTCCTTCTCTCCCGGCTTCCATATACCAAGTTTCAAGCATTGGGTGGGATCTCCCTACCGCTCTTCTACGACGCATCTTGTAGTTGACAGTCATATAAGAGCAATATCGCTGGTAGACAATCATTGTTTCTGACCATACAGTATTTCATAGATGGTGAAAATACAATAGGTCGAAGAATGTTCGACGTAGCTCGAAATAATATTGTTAATGCTCAATGTTCAAGTTAGAGTTACTCTGTGTAGCAATCTCACTTCTGTCTATTGTATTCCAATCAGATATTAAAACTTAGGCCATCTCTGAGCTTTCGTAGACTGATAATTCTGCCTTCCGTTCAATTCCATGTTAATGTTCATAGTGAATATCCGTCGAGTTGATATCTCACTGATATGAGTAGCCTCTA
The DNA here is from genome assembly GCA_946902985.2 of Meconema thalassinum. Taxonomy (NCBI): domain Eukaryota; kingdom Metazoa; phylum Arthropoda; class Insecta; order Orthoptera; family Tettigoniidae; genus Meconema; species Meconema thalassinum. The sequence continues at coordinate 213,450,568 of OX336398.1, forward strand.
TGTTCATATACACACGCAGCTTAGTAAAAGTCAATGGCTTCAATACGCTGCTAATAATGTTCGTCTCACTTCACAAAAATATGCTGCTTGCCTCGCTAGGAAACAAAATGTTATGGACTGAGCGATCTTGTATCAGACGTAGATTCTCTTCTAAATACACTCGCATAATACACTGTTAAAAACGTCAGTACATTTCCCTAACAATAGTTTGTAATTCCCTTCACATTTGATCTTCAATACGAATTGATATAAGCTGCTTGACTTCATAGCGAAACACGCACGTTTAACTTCACACTACTGTGGTGCAATAACGTTAATGTTCAGTGCCCGGCCTTCACTTGGCACTTGACCCGAGCTGTGGTCCTATCGAGGGGTGGAGATTACCGCACCTCGCTAACCTTGACTGGGCTGGGAATTAACAAGTCCCTCTTCAACTTCCCTCTTCAAGCGCTCGCTGAATAAGAACCTCGATCTCGGGCTGCAATCTCCGAGCAGCAGATTTCTCAGTGCCATTTTCCAGGGGAGGGGATAATGGGCGCGTACCTTATTTTCTTAATAATACATTGTACTGCGTACTTCTTCTGCCATAATACTTCTGAATACGTCTCTCTTATCAATTAAGGCACATTTCCAAACAATAAAAACTTCTTAATTGATCCAGGGATTGAATTGTTAATTAGCATAATTATATCTCCAGAATCTTCCGATCATGCAAACCTTTTCTCATGGGTTAATCCATTATCTTCTATTAGCTGATGGATATCATATTCCTCCTAATATAGGCGCGGTCGCAGTTTGATGCTAGGTGAAATGACCTCGCTAAACTGACCCATAATGCATCGTCAACCTTCGCTACTGAGAAGAAAACATGTTATTTAGCACCTATCCACCGTCTATGTTTCAATGTAAATCCTTTATCGTTGGGAGGAAAATGACCACAAAATTGATGAAAAATAATCAGAATTCGGGCTCATTGCTCCTTCAATTGATGATAAAAACGTTCTCCTAAATGTTTTTATCTAGTCCAATTCAAGACCAGGAATATGTCACTGAGATTGGTTTCGGATTATTATCATTAGCCTACTTTCTTATAAGAGAAGCTGGTATTCAGAAAGGTGTAAAGCAAGGCTGCAACTTATCACCCATAATTTTCAATGGACATCAAATTGGCAGGTGAAAAACTAAAGGGAGTAGGAGACTTCTGTTACTTAGGAAGCAAAATAACCAGTGATGGACGAAGTAAAGAGGATATAAAAAGTAGGTTAGTTCAGGCAAGGAAAGCATTTCTAAAGAAAAGGAATATATTGACATCGAATATAGATTTAGGTGTTAGGAAGTAATTTTTGAAGGACTTTGTCTGGAGCGTGGCACTCTCTGGAATTGAAACTTGGACTATTGGTGCAACAGAAAAGAGGAGAATTGAAGCGTTTGAAATGTGGTGTTACAGGTGAATGATGAAGATCAGATAGGTAGATAGGGTTACAACCGAAGAGGGATGAAGACTTGTGGGAGAGGGGAGATGTTTCTGGCGACTGCAAATGAAGAGAAGAGATAGGTTGGTAGGACACATACTAAGACATCCAGGAATAGCAAGCTTAGTTATGGAAGGAAGGGTCTAGGACAAGAACTGTGAGGTAGACCAAGGTTAGAATATGTTAAACAGAATGCCTCGGACGTAGGGTGTGGTAGCTATGTAGAGATGAAACAATTAGCTCTGGACAGGGAGTCATGGAGTGCTGCATCAAACCAGTCAAAAGACTGAAGACTCAAACAACAACAAAAAACGAAATTCCATGACAGAAAGAAGGCATGTCCCTGGATGAGTCTTAATCACCTTTACTTAAAGTTAAACACACAGCACATCATTATTGGTCTTGGTAACTTATATATACAACTTGTTATTTCTCGAAGTAATGGTGTTGGTGGAGACAAGGTGTTTGTTTATTACATCACATGGAATGTATTTTTTATGGACGGGAGAGTTTCAATGGGGCAGATATCTCGTAGCTCCGCCCCTTTAAACCTCAATAACTTGCTCAGAATTTTCAATGGAAAAGTTCAGTGGGATATGTGAAAATAGGCTAATTGTTTTTACTTTTTCAGATTTGCCTTCGTAATCTCGCACAGTATATTCATTTCGGTGCATTCTCCGAGCAGTTCCGCTGCATTAAGGCAAGGGTCGTCTTTTCCTTTTTCCCTCAATGTGCTGTTTTGTACATTGCTATTGACCATAAAATTCAGTTTTCAGGGCGTATTCCTATAGGAGAATGATTGATATTGTGCCCCTATTTCTCTGAGATACCACAGGGCCCAAGGCAAAATTACAGCCTCGTGAAATCCCATCACAAACAGACACATACCACCACAGACAAAGACTTGCGCTAGTCACAACATGAGAATGTTACTCTCAGGGCATCAGGTAAGGATTGCGTGGAGTTAGCTCAAAATGCACGTTAATTAATGAAAAGGAAAGTTCTTATGAACTGCAAGTCACCAATCATTCCAGATAAAAAAGTGTCCTAAAATAATGTATCCACGACAAATCCTTAGCCAGAACTTTATTAGGGATAAATTTATTTCTTTTAACATAATTATAAGGATTAAATTACCTATAGCTACGAATAACTGCCACTACAATATATGTTTCATTTAGAGAGAAACTTAAATTAACCTAAATAGTCTTCATAATAAGGAAGAAATATTTACAAACCATTTCACCTACATAAGTAGATCTAGCATTACGAGGTTGCATATCAAACCTGTATAAAAAGAAACTCTTAACACCTGCACCTCCAACAAATTTTCACGGTCACTGGAGCACTGCCTCCTGGACTATACTCAACATCTGTTCTCTCTCAATTCTAGATTTCCATTTTCAAAAGTTGGTCCTTCGTATTTTGGTTGAACTCACCTTCCAGGCTTGAATTGGATTTGCCATAATGACCTCCATCCTCTCATGTTGTATTGAGTGGCTCATGGTGTTGGTTGGAATCGTCTTCTCCATGGTGTGAAATCTCATAATAATTGTATCACATCTTCTACACTTGTAGTAAATAAATGCATTGCAGCACTTTTTTTTCTAGTTCACTCACGTGGCCAACTTCATATATAATTCTCTGTCACTTCACTTGTATCTGATTTTATTTGAGTGATCATGCTTTCAAAGCGTCCTACAAATAATTTACGGACTACAGCAAATATTTCTGAACAATATTTGAGCTCTATCTTGTCGTGCAGCACTTTGCAGTTTTCTGATAATATGTACTCAAACTATCGCACATTGACCTTGCATTCGACAGATCGCAAAATTCAATAAATACACAAATCTTTGTTTACAAATCATCAAACGCGTATTTTTAGCGTATTCCACACTCCTTACGAAATATTTGCACTCTATTTCACAAATATTCAATTCTATACACCGTAGATTTCCATGGGGTTCGATGCTCGAATTTCCTTATCCACCCTCTGAGGCGTTCGAAAAGTTCTGTTTTGTGCATAGAGTAGCATTTCCGTTGTGCAGCCAATCAGCTTCTTCCTTTGTTCTTCCGGGTTGTTCGAAGTATTTCCGTACAATGTACGGTGAATGTCTAATTCGGTTTAATGTATTGTACGTTTCTTCAATCTTCATACTACTAATTTAGATATCGTGTTTCCAATGAATTACACGGCTCGCTCGATCCTTTCACAGCCTTAACAAGTATCTTTTTCTGCGCCCTGGCTTCATAATTGTACTCAGCTTACTATCTCAGAGAATTCGGCTTCGGTGCCGAAGTTGGTAGCATGCTCAGCGTCTATGCCCAAGATCGCGGGTTCAAACCCGGCTGAAGTCGTCGGATTTTTTAGAGCGTTAAAAATCCCTCAGTATGCCATCCTTCGTAGGGGAAGGAAAGCCGGCGGCCCCATGTCATAGATTTATGGCATGATAAAGAACCATCCACTAATTACACTTGTGTGAAGCAAACTGATATGTTAAATATGACTATCGCTCTTAGTTTCAAACGTTTTTCGCCAAGATCCAACTGTGGTGGCACCTAGTAACCAAGTTCAGAACTAGTTGTTCGTTGACAGTGGCGTTTGTTAGCAAAACGTGGAACTACTTGTAAATCGAATGTGTGCCGTCCTTACTTGATTTGAAGACCGATAACACACACTAATAGAGCCATCATATATCACACCGGTTATGAGGCAGATTCTACACACACCCAAAGTACAGGGTATTGGCTTCACATAATACAATACAATAAACATAACCGCGTTGTCGCAGCCTCTAATCTGAGGAACCAACCAATCCCAGAGAATGACTCAGTGTTATAACGTGGTTTTACATGAATAGAACAAGTGAACGGGGACAGTAAATATATATGGAGACCAATTGATGAATTTATCCAAGTCTGGGATGTTAACTCTGAAAACATGATTTCACGGTCACTGGAGCACCGCCTCCTGGATTATGCTCGACATGTGTTTATCTCAATTCAGCTTTTCCGTCTCATGAAGTCGGTCCTTACCTTCCAGGTGAATTTAGTTGCTCATAATGTTGGTTGGAATTATCTTCTCTATGGTGTGAAATTTATTATTGTAACACAGCTTCTTCACTCGTTTCACTTGTAGTAAAAATATGGACTGCTTTTGGATTCTAATATTTTAGCACTCTGAATAATTTATCTCGTGCACTTCCAACACTTGCTCAACTTTATGTTTAAATCACTGTTACTTATAACTGATTTTATCGGAGTAATCGTGCTTTTAGAGCCTCCTACAATTAACTTACGCACTTACAACAAATTACTCTGAAGAATATTTTTGCTCCCTCGTGTCGGTGTAGAACTTTCCAGTTTAGCCCTCAACGCGACACGTGAGTCTATCAGACTCATTCGATTTATTTCATGTCAAATATTGGCTGCCCTGTGCCTCTAGGCGGTCAGAAAAACCTATGTAAATTCGCTTCAGCCAGTTGTCGTGCAGCTGTGGCATATGACGGTGCGGTTGACAGCAGATATTTCTAACACCTAGGGAACCTCACCGGCTGGCGCACAGTGCTCCTGGCCGCGCAAAATACCTTTGCATATAGAAATGGTCTATAAACCTTAAAATAACTGTTCAAAATTATGTAAAACAGTTTCCTTATTCTCATTTATAAGAATTTAAGTTTGATTGTCGCCCCGGATATCCAGGTTCGATTCCCGGATCTGCCAAGAAATTTTAATTCTGGTGTAAGGGCTGGTACGTGGTAAACTAAGCCTCCTGAGGCAAAACTGAGAAGAGGAGGGTTCGATTCCCTCCTCAACTATCCTGGAAGTGGTCCCGGAGGTCCGGGTTCGATTCCCGGTTCTGCCAAGAAATTTTACTTCAGGTAATGGCTGGTACGGTGTAAACTAAGCATCCTGAGGCAAAACGGAGAAGAGGAGGGTTCGATTCCCACCCCAACCATCCTAGAAGTGGTTTTCCGTGGATTTCCCCACTTCTACTCCAGGCAAATGCTGAGATGGTTCCTACTTTAGGGCCACGGCCGCCGTCTTCCCAATCCTATCTCAAATGAGCAAATAGTAGTACAGGCATCACAATAACACAGATTATCACAAAAATTACACAGGCACACCCAAATGCATGGGACTATACGACAACGATGTTGCAGCCCATAAAATAAGCAACATCAACAAGAATTGAGGTTAAACTTCTCTTATTAGCCTAATTATAATAATAAAAATAATATTTTTCAATTGGATTAGGATTTTCCTCAACGCCGCTGAACTGGCAGAAAATTCTGCTTTTTTTTTTCAATAAGTTCAGTGATGTCTCTCCCTCCTTCTAAGCTTATACTCACTTGACCGGCTAACGCTAGCTCCTCCCTGCTGAGTTTTTGTATTAAAGGTCGCAGTTTCCTTCGTTTCGAAAATTCACTCCACTCCACGAATGATTGGGAAGGACGACCCACATAACCTGGATTCCCTCTCCATGTTCCCTTCCAGGCTATTCTTATTTCGTGACAAACTTTCTTAAGTCCTGCGATTGGCAACCCACGTTTTTCTTAACTGTGCGGAAAAATGTTTAAGATTTTTTTCTAACATTATTTAACAGACTGTCCAAGGGATTTCAGATCGCAGTTTTCTATTAGATAGGTTCAACTCCTTTCGCGTTTCCACCTGCATGGCGCCAAGCATCGGAAAGATCGTTCCGCGAAAATCCTCCCGACAAAATTTAAAGGAGAGCAAAAGCCAAAGTTGCAAAAAGTTGCAAATATTTTTCACACAGAAAACATAATAGGGTGTAGGCTATAGGCTAATGGAAAGAAATTCACCAATGGTTGACAATTGTGAATTTCCTGGGCTGAAAAGAATTATTTTACGACAAAAATTCACTATTTTCCAACGTTTATCACATAAACACAGCGATTTTTATAAGACTTTGCAAATTTCATAAAGAAAGATCATATCATAGTCTGTCATATCCGCTGGCAAACGATGAAGATAGCTGGACTAACAAGTCTTTACAAGCACAAGATTCAAACACAAATAATCAGCCTTTCTTCCAGCTGTGGATGCGATAAGAAACGTCCTACTTCAGCGGTCTTTCACATTCCAGGGGTGAAACAAATAAGACATATAAGTACAGGTCTGAGGTCCTCTGACATTGCCGATACTAAAAATGGCATATAACATGAAAAAATAAGACATTTATTTTTTACATTTTGAGCGCCCAGATCGTGCAAAAGGACCACTGTGTGACGTGTCGCAACGGGCTATAAAATAATATGATTCTGGTTTACACGCGTGCCAACACGGGATGGTGACAAACTGCAGTTACATGTACGTGTGTGTTTCATGACCATGAATACTCCTCTATTTCCTGCTAATTCACATTTTTGCCCACTTTTCACATTTTGCAAAAATGTGGAAAAAGTAGACTTTTGAGATCGATCCGGGCAAATGTGTGTCTGTCTGTCTGTCGGTGTGTGTCTGTGTCCCCCTATCACCTCCTAAACGGCTGCAGAAATCGAAACCAAATTTGGTATGAGTAATATCTCAATCCCATATTTGAAAATGATGTCAGTGCTACCAACTGCTAAAAAACCGCAATTGAAATTTTAGCTCCATGTTGGATATCTTGGAAGGTATGCACAGGAGCTATCCCAAAATTGGGGCAGATGACCTCGTAGTTCCGCCCCTAAAAACAACAATAACTAACTAACTAACTATCCCAAAATTGGCACACATATACGAAGTACGTCCAGAAAGCAAGTTCCGTTTGTAAATAACATTAAATTGTGTACAGATACAGAAAAAAAGTTTATTGCACAATATTCTACAACCCTTAAACTACTTTTCCACATAACTGCAGGCATTTGTCGTAGCGTGACACGAGTTATTGTATACCTTCTTCATAGACGTGTGCCGCCTGTGTCTTCAACTAGTTGTACTAGTTGTACGTGCGCCATTTGTAGAGCACTGTCAGCCACGTACGCGTTGTGCATGTTTACTCGTACAATAACGGTGTTGATTGAAAATCCCGCCGCTTGTGAAATCAGATCTGTGATTCGTCTTCTGAATGCTAGGAAAGTGAAACCAATTGAAATTTATCGGCAAATTTGCGAAGTGTATGGACAAAATGCGATGAGTGATTCAATGGTGAGAAGTTGGGTCCGACAGTTCAATGAAGGCCGTAGTGAAGTGCACGTTGAAGAACGAAGTGGGCGTCTATCTTTGGTTACAGAAGAACTGGTTCACGCGATTGATGACATGATCCGCGAAAACCGCAGGTTTACAATTAGTGCTCTCGCTATGGAATTTCCCCAAATCTCACGATCACTAATTCATGAAATTGTCGAAAAACTGAGCTTTCGTAAACTTTGCTGACGTTGGGTACCAAAGATTCTTACGGAGCAACACAAAACAAAACGGATGGGTAGTGCACTTCAGTTTTTGACCCGTTACGATGAAGGCGGCGAAGAATTTCTGACACAGATAGTCACAGGAGATGAAACTTGGGTTTCTTACGTCACCCCTGAAAGCAAACGGCAATCAATGGAATGGAGGCACACTTCATCCCCAGCAAAGGTTAAGCCGAAACAAAGCTTGACACCTCGGAAAATGATGTGCACAGTGTTCTGGGACTGGAAAGGCATCTTACTCTGATTTCTTACCGCGTGGTCAAACAATCAACGCAGATGCTTACTGAGAGTCACTTAGGAAATTGCGCCGCGCAATAGAGAATAAGCGCCGAGGGTTGCGGTCAAAAGGTGTTGTTTTTCTTCACGACAACGCATGACCACACAATGCAAATGTGACGAAAAACCTCCTACAGGGATTTGGCTGGGACGTGTTTGACCACCCTCCGTACAGCCCTGACCTCGCTCCTAGCGACTTTCATCTGTTCACACATCTCAAGTCTTTCCTTGGCGGTCAACACTTCAACAATGACGACGAGCTGAAAGAAGATGTTTCCAACTGGTTGAAGACACAGGCGGCAAACTTCTATGAAGAAGGTATCCAAAATCTTGTGACACGCTATGACAAATGCCTGCAAAAGTTCCGCAGTTATGTGGGAAAGTAGATTAAGAGGTGTAGAATGTTGTGCAATAAATAATTTTTCTGTATCTGTACACAATTTAATTTTATTACCAAACGGAACTTACTTTCCGGACGTGCCTAGTAGATAATAATATTTCAAAAATATGGTGTATTGGCTTTCACGGCCGGTGAATTAAAACTCGGCAATTCTTCTAGGTTTGTGCCGTGTCTTGTGTGGGGTTTCGCCTAGGACACCAATCTGGCTCATCGGCGGGTTCTTGGCAGGAAATTCACCGGCCGTGAAAGCCTATATACCATCTTTTTGGAAGGCTTCATAGGGAGGTTCAGGCTGCTTGAGTTTTAGTTCTCGCAGTCAAGTAGTGCAGTTGCACTCTATATAAAGGGACGTACCGCGCAGCTCGTTACTCCAGTGGGGTCCGGGCTGGGACACCAAGAGCCCACCGATGAGCCAGCTTGGTGTCCTAGGCGAAACCCCACACAAGACACGGCACAAACCTAGAAGAATTGCTGAGTTTTAATTCACTGGCCGTGAAAGCCAATATACCATTTTTGGGGAGCCTTCATAGGGAGGTTCAGGCTGCTTAAGCTTTTAGTTCTCGCAGTCAAGTAGTGCATTTGCACTCTATATAAAGGGAGGTAGCGCGCCATTCGTTACTCCTGTGGGGGTCAGGGCGGGGCACCAAGAGCCCACCGATGAGCCAGCTTGGTGTTCTGGGCGAAACCCCACACAAGACACGGCACAAACCTAGAAGTATTGCTGAGTTTTAATAATATTTCAGTTTAATTACCAGGAGGCCATATATGGCAGTGTTGCCGAAATGATTCTAAGCCTGCTGATAGGTCCAATTTTCTAATGCATATAACTTCTACACTATCTATTGGATTTCAACCAAATTTCGTATGTACTATGTGTAAATAAGCGAATATGACTGAGCGCATCTTAAGAGCCGCCAGCGCTGCCAACTGTTATTAAAAGTTTTTTTTCTATATTTTGTATCCAAATACCAATATATCAGAAAGCATTCAAGCTGACAGCTTTAAACTATGCACACGTATAGTACCTGACATTATAGATTAATTTGGAAAAACTGATATACGTCAGTGCTACCAACATGATTCTAAGCCTGCTGATAGGAACAAATTTTAAATACATGTAACTTCCATACTAGAAAATGGATTTCATCCGAAATTGGCACAACAAGAAATAATATATCAGATAGTTTCTGAACAACACATGCATGACAGTGTTGCCAACATGCCTTTAAGCGCGCTGATAGATCCCATGTTTAACTGCATGTAACGCCCATGCTGTCCATTGGACTTCATCCACATTTTGTATTCTGTACCTTAAGAGATGGACCTAAGAATATATTCAGTCACCAAGGGCTAAAACTGTAGTGCTCTATTAGGCTACATTATACCAGGTATATTTTTAACTAATTAGAAATTTCTATATTACCAACTTAATTTCGTCATTATGCCAGATAGGTCCATATAGATTAATCATTGGCATGAATCTTAAATTTTAAGAAAAGTAGGCTCTTTAGTTCGTCATGGTTCTTCTTCTTCTTCCTCTTACTATTATTCCTCCTATATATGAAAATAAGTGATAAAAGGAAGAAGTACTGCTCATTGTGCTCTTACAAGAAACATCGGCAAACCAGTTACAGGTGTGTGAAATGTAACGATCCTATTTGTATTGAATGTTCACGGAAGGTGTGTTTGACATGCCTGCATGAAAAATAAAAGTGGTCATGTTATGTCTTATTGGTCTCCTGAACTCAGAGCTTGGCTCCATAGTCTTAGTAAATTAACAGGCGAGGTCACTCTTTCGATGCAAAGTCTGTGCTTTTTGTATTTTGTTTATGTTTATAAATTTTATTTCAAAGCTAATGGATTCTACAATGATAATTTAAGCTTACCCCTATTTTCTTCCTCCCGGTGGCATTTCGAATTATTTAAAACGTGTAATTTTATTTGAATTATCGTTTCATGGTCTGGGAATTAGTTGGGATTTCGAATTTTCGTGGATAAGAGTCTGTCATGCTCACGTGTCGCTACGGAGTGGCTAAGAGGACTTATCGCGTCGCGTTGTGGGTTAAATGAAATGTGCTCAAACTCTCGCGGAAACGCAACAGTTCGCAAAATTTCATAAATACACACAATTTCGTAATAAATCATCCAACGGGTAACTGAAGTGTTTTCTACACTCAACAACAAATAATCTGCACCCTATTTCACAACCTATACTCAATTCAATACACAGTGGATTACCCTGGGGTTCGATGCTCGAATCTATGTGTCCACTCTCTCAGGCGTTCGACAGGTTCTGGTTTGTGCGTTGTGTAGCATTTTCGGCTTCTCCGTTCTGTAGCCAATCAGCGTCTTCCTATATCCTTCCGGTTTGAAGTATTTTTTGCACAATGTACGGTAAATGTCTAACTCTTTTTATTGTTCCTTTCTTCAATACTTATAATTTTTATTATTATTTTTGATCTCGTTTTTCCAATGAATTCGAGGGTTCACTCGATCCTTTCACAGCCTTCACAAGTATCTGCTTTCGTGCCCTGTCTTCATAACTGTACTCAGCTTAAATGTAGGAGATTGACTCGGTGTTGTCTCGTGGTCTGACATAGAATTCTGATCATGGTGCGGTTTATAAAGAAGTGAACGGGGACATTAAATGTATATTGAGGTCAGCGGATGACGTTACTGAAGTCTGGGATGTTAACTCTGAAGAGAGAACTACCATTCTGTACAAAAAAAATTATGTAGGTGTTGTACTGTATGTCGAATAATGTTTGGAAGGAATTCAAATCAATGGAAACCTGGATAAGATTTAATTCCATCTATGCATAGGAACGTGTTTGTGAAACCAGTAATTTCTCTGCAGGATGATGCTGATCTCACTGAGGATATTAAGATAGCAGAATCCTCCATACCAGAGTTTGTTCCATGCATCAAGACTGAAACCCCATCTTTAGCGAGTGGTGGAGATTTCAAAGAGGTAAGTACCCTAATGGGTTATTACCTGTTGCATCTTATATAGGACATGACCTGATCGCCATCTTCCTCTCACCGATGCTATTTAGGGATTCCAGAATTGAGTATTTAGACCGTGCTGATGACAAATGGACCCTGTCTGCTATTATGTTGTGAAAAGTACGGAAAGTACAAGACTTCTATATGGATGGTAAAGCATTATATTTTCGACTTGTGCTGGACTCAAATCAAGGACCTCACTTTATGTATGGATTTGCTCTGATCACTGAGCGAGTGGAGGCTATATTTTAATCCTCATAGGTGAAGGGTACATGATGTGAAGCCAGCTTATCCTTAGAACAATCACTTCGTATTAGTTGCCTGTTGTAATGAAGTTACAATATTTTCATGGTAAAAGTATATCAAATGATCCGATTATGCATGTTGGCTTGTCGCATTATACCTGATATTTCACCTTTCTTGGCAGCCTGGACAAACGGGAAGGTTATTATTGTAATTTTTAGAAAATAAAACCGTTTTACCTGTGCTGCAGTAACTGTAGTAAATGCTGTTGATATATAATGTGAATACAGTAGGCCTACTGCTTGCAGTTAGCAGCATTATGTAGTGGCAAAATGTATGTAAATAGTCAACATATCACTCTCTCTAGAGGAACTTACTGTAATTGGCTTACTGGAAGTTCCTTGACAATGTACCTGCCCTAGTCACCAATTGTGAATTTCTTGTCAAGGTGTTCATGTAGAATATTGTTTATATGACATATGAGTAATTTATACATTCATTCATTCTTAAAAGCTGTGCTGGTAAAAATATTTAGGACGAAGTCTTGTGTAAGTGACATGTGCATGTATTATGTGCAGTGACCGAAATGGAACAAACGGATGGATCAATAAGAGAAAAGTCATTTACAATCTTGCTACTAGAAATTTCAAAAATCATTCTTTCAGCTCTTTAACCTAATACTTCCTTTAAAGCACTGTTCTCCACATTTCCTATCACACTTCAATTTGTTGTTGTTGTTGTTGTTGTTTGGGTTTCATCTCTACATAGCTACAACACCCTACATCCGAGGCAATTTGTTTAACAAATTCTAACCTTGGTCTTTCCCTACCTTTCTTGTCCTCGACCCTACCTTCCATAACTAACATTGCTATTCCTGGGTGTTTAAGAATGTGTCCCACCAACTCATTCAAACCCTCTGGTGTGTCGGCTAATATGACGATGTCATCAGCAAATCTCAGAGTTGAAATTACTTGTCTTTGAATCTTTACTCCTTAAAACAACAATTATCATCATCTATCGAATTTTTACCAATTTCCTTCATTGCTTGTTCAATGTACACATTGAATTCCATGGATGATAACTTGCAGCCTTGCATTACACCTTTCTGAATACCAGCTCTCTCTCATGTCCCCTGGCTTGAATAACTGCTGTCTGGTTTCTGTATAGATTGTATAGCACCATCCTAAACCTGTACTTTATTACAATCTCTTTTAAACTATCAAACTACCGGTACTTACTTCAATCAACATTATCAAAAACCTTTTCTAAGTCTACGAATGTCATGAACGTTCTCTTATCTTTCCTTATTCTTCCTCCCAAAATCAGCCTAAGACTTAGTACAGCTTCCCTTGTTCCTATGTCTCCCCTGAAGCCAAACTGGTCATGCTCCAACTCTGTTTCCATTTGTCTTTCCATCCTCTTGTAAATTATTCTCGTCAGGAGCTCTGAAGCATGACTGATCAAGCTGATTGTACGGTGATCTTCACATCAGTCGGCTCCTGTCTTCTTCGGTATAGGGATGATGACATTTTGCTTGAAATCAGAAGGTAACTCACTTGGATCATAAATCCTACACACCAAGTGAAGTAACCTGATCAGACCTTAATCACCTAAGCTGCGTTGCAATTCAATCAGTATATCATCTCTGCCTGGTGATTTGTTTCTGCATAAGTCTTCCAATGCTCTGTCAAATTCTGATGTAATTTACCTATAAAGGAGGGATGTCTTTCATAAGTTTCAGATCCAGACGAGACTTGTATAATGCAGTAAGCTATGATCGAGAATAAGAAAGTAATTTCAGTAAGTTTTACAGCTGATAAATCCTTCCGCTAAGTTGATCTGTGTGGTAAAGTTACATTATTTGTTATTGATTGTGTAGAAGCGTAATATGATAGCAAATACATAAATGTTTCTTTCTTGTTGCTAGGATATAAAAGAAGAAACCCATGATGAAGAGAGTGATGCAAGTGGAAATCATATAAATGAGTAAGTGGACAACATGATAAGAGAAAGTGTTGTATTTATGATGACTATAACTGTTGGATGTGAATTAGTTTTGATGAGAAATCAGTTATACTGTTATTTTTATCGTTGAACGTTTTTGTATTTGTCTGTCTTAAGTGGATATTGATATTCACTTTCCAGCTGACAGCTCAAAAACTAACCGTTCTCATTCAGAGTTTTAACTGTTGGAAGTATTCCGGTATGAATGTTATCGAGAAGATGACCTACTTGTTGTTCCCGCCGTGCAATAAAAGAAAGAAAGATAGTGTTTCTGTAGTAATTTTGTTTATTCAGGTGTATTTTGTTTTTCCATCTGGTACGAACATAAAAAAATTAGAATGCATCCCGACGCGTGAGCAAACCACAAACAACTATCCATGTGGGAACATTTGTTGAAACGAAAGTCAAAAGTTACATCTAAATGAAACCCCAAGTCGATTAGGGTTCTTGTTCTGGAAACAAAGCTATGTACCACGTGACTCCTTCATTTCACGCTGATTGTGCGGGATGTCCCATGCAGGTTTCCCATCATCTTTTCGCTTTAATGAACATATCAGGGAATTACCCTGCAAAACATTATCCATTTTTTGATAATGATCATAATACCTGTGATATATTAATGGATTTTCCGCAAATTTACAGGAAAATTAAGATAAGGCGTAAAATGAATAAATACATTAAATAGAAAAAATATATTATATCAACTATATACAGACAATGAATTGTAATGCGGTTTGTACAATACAAAACTATTCATGCCATTAAAACAATTACTCGCAGTTTCAGTACGGTACAGAATGACTGTAGTAATACCGAAACTTGTGTAGCAGAACTAAGAACAAATTGCTTCATTTTCAATCCCAGACATCCTAAATGAGGTTTTTCGTTGTTTCCCCACTTCTTCTTTAGGCCATTGCTGGGATGGTACCTTAATTCAGGTCACGGCCGCCTCCAACCAAACCTTTTCCCCAATCACAAACACATTAGTTCAGACATCACAATAACACCGGTTATCAAACATGTACGTGGTACTCCATGACCATGATGTAAAGCTCTTTGATGAGTTATCATTAACCGTCTCCAATGCATACACTCAATTGGCCTACTAATCCAAACCAGCACACATGGGCATGACAAGACCCCTGTACACACTTTGTCCCAACTGTGTATCCCTCCGTGGCTCATGATCGCGAGATTTAATGGTCACGTAAAATTATAAGCTTACACATTGAATACTCTCAGTTCACTCACAAATCAATACCAGTTTACCATAGAGGTGATGAGGCCCTGCACACACAGTGTTTATGACAATGTATACTCTCAGTTCACCTACAAGTCAATATCAGGGTACCCTAGAGAAGATGAGGCCCTGCACACACAGTGTTTATAACAATGTATACACTCAGTTCACCAACAAGTCAATATCAGGGTACCCTAGAGATGATGAGGCCCTGCACACACAGGTTTATAACAATGTTTACTCTCAGGCAGGGTGTCTACCGGTAACGAAAGTAATGAAAGTAACGAAAAAGTAACGAATTTTACAAATGGGTAACGAAAGTAACGAATTTTACAAACGGGTAACGAAAATTTTCTGAAGGCGGCTTGAATCATTTAAACTCGCACCGCTAGGCTCAGAGATTGCGATGGAGCGAGTTTCACGCAAGCAGCGCCGTTAAGCTATATTTCCCCGTGCCCGACCTCAAGGAAATACATACTGAGGATACCTTGAGTGGTATAGATCGGTTCGACGTATATTCTCGGCATCAAGAAGACTTAAGTTTTGTGTGAAATATTTTTCTGTGTTACTGTATTAGGAAACCTGACTTTTCGCGAGACGTTTATTCGCGAATACTTCCGAAACTAAAAATAAATCTCTCATTTCTGATATTTGGAGACTATGTCAAATTGAAGTCCAGAAATAACGCGAAATAATTTAATGTCGCAATCTTGTGAAATGTTACCGTTTCGAAAGAAAATTGCGAAAAATCTTCGAAATGCATATAACTTATTTTAAAAATTTGTCTAGTAAATTATCGACATCCAGTATGGTTAATTCGAAATTCCGTTATACGTCCATTTTCCTTCGAACTTTGGTTCCATCGGATATATAATCTAACCGATTATTTCGATAACTTGTATAATTCGTGATTCTCAGTCGAAAGAAAACGTGCCCTCTTGTCGTATTATCCGTGCAATTCTCTCAGAATAATTCGTAATATTCGATACCTACTTCAAACGTTCATCTCTAAAATCGCATCCTTAAGACGGCCGGCTTACGGCACGACTTGCCTGCGGGAATCTCGTCAAACGGACCGAGAACGAAGTCAGTTGTGTCAAGTCATAAAACCCGTCCCCTATCGTGAACTTGTGACCACGAGGACTGCGGGAACCCTGTCAAAGGTGATTGGACACCCATCACGAAACCTACTTGCCACTTTTCCCATGATTGTATAATTAAAGCGTGCGGGGAGCGAGAAGTGCATCAACCCACTTAAAAATGACAGCCTACGTAGCATTGTGATACTAATTCCTCCTCATGATCCACCCTGAACTGATGAACTCCCAACCACAGTATAGGGACAAAGGGAATCACGGCGCCGACCAAACATGTGCATAACTACTCGTGAATTTTAACCATGCCCAACCTTGAGCTTACCTCCGCCATTCTGCCAGGAAGGATAGACCAGCAGACAATCGTTGAACGGCCGGGTGCGGCGACGATTGCTTAATATCTCGAGGACGACGTAAAACGGCCGAGAGCGGCAGCGATTGCGATACATAGCGATATTTCTCCGCATTCAATGACGAAGACAACTGGATTCTTGTCAAACGGACAGCAAGTGGCGCCGATTGCGTAATAATGCTATATTTTCTTGTGCCAGACCTCAAGGACAATGTAAATCTCGTCGAATGACTAAAAGTGACACTAATTATCTAAATCGCGAATTTTCTCCGTGTTCTATCGTGAAAACTACGGGAGTCTCGTCAAACGGCTGAGACCAGCGCCGATCGTGTAACATCTCGATATTTCTCTGTATTTGACTGCGAAGACAGAATTCGGTGACGATCGCGTGACATCGCATAAATTTCTTCGTGACCTACCGCGGGGACGAAGAAAATCTCGCCAAAAGGTCAAGAGCAGAGCAACCTCTTGGTACCGTAATTATAACAACATATTATGCTGAACATAGCTGAAACAACTCATTTGATAATATATATCTAGTAGCCTATATATTTATTATTTTAAAAAAATTTATAACATCATGTGTATTTTATTTACTGTACCTCTTTAAAAACAGTTCATTGTTGTTTTTCTTCCCCTCGTGATAAGCGCCTATGCTTGCAGGCCGCAGACGTATCTTGAATTCAAAGGTAACTAAAATTATCTAAAAGGTACCTAAAAAGTAACTAATTTTTACTTCATCCTTTCAGTAGACACCCTGTCAGGTCACCAACAAGTCAATACCAGGGTACCCTAGAGGTGACGAGGCCCCTCACGCTCGGTGTTTATAACAACGTATACTCTCAGTTCTCCTACAAGTCAATACCAGTGTACCCTGGAGGTGTCGAGGCCCTGCACACACAATGTTTATAACATACTGTCATTTCACATACAAGTCAATACCAGTGTACCCTGGAGGTATCGAGGCCCTGCACATACAATGTTTATTACAATGTATACTCTCAGTTCACCTACAAGTCAATACCAGGGTACTCTAGAGGTGACAAGACCCCTGCACACACAGTGTTTATGACAATGTATACTCTCAGTTCACCTACAAGTCAATACCAGGGTACCCTAGAGGTGACAAGGCCCCTGCACACACAGTGTTTATAACAATGTATACTCTCAGTTCACCTACAAGTCAATACCAGGGAACCCTAGAGGTGACGAGGCCCTGCACACTCAGTGTTTATAACAATGTATACTCTCAGTTCACCTACAAGTCAATACCAGGGTACCCTAGAGGTAACAAGACCCCTGCACACAAAGTGTTTATAACAATGTATACTCTCAGTTCACCTACAAGTCAATACCAGGGTGCCCTAGAGGTGACGAGGCCCTGCACACTCAGTGTTTATAACAATGTATACCCTCAGTTCACCTAGAAGTCAATACCAGCCTACCCTAGAGGTGTCGAGGCCCTGCACACAAAGTGTTTATAACAATGTATACTCTCATTTCACCTACAAGTCAATACCAGTGTACCCTGGAGGTGTCGAAGCCCTGCACACACAATTTGCATAACAGTGTATAATCTCAGTTCACCTACAAGTCAATACCAGGGAACCCTAGAGGTGACGAGGCCCTGCACACAAATTGTTTATAACAATGTATACTCTAAGTTCACCTACAAGTCAATACCAGGGTACCCTAGAGGTGACATGACCCCTGCACACAAAGTGTTTATAACAATGTATACTCTCAGTTCACCAACAAGTCAATACCAGGGTACCCTAGAGGTGACGAGGCCCTGCACACAAATTGTTTATAACAAAGTATACTCTAAGTTCACCTACAAGTCAATACCAGGGTACCCTAGAGGTGACATGACCCCTGCACACAAATTGTTTATAACAATGTATACTCTAAGTTCACCTACAAGTCAATACCAGGGTACCCTAGAGGTGACGAGGCTCTGCACACAAAGTGTTTATAACAATGTATACTCTCAGTTCACCTACAAGTCAATACCTGGGTACCCAAGAGGTGACATGACCCCTGCACACAAAGTGTTTATAACAATGTATACTCTCAGTTCACCTACAAGTCAATACCAGGGTACCCTAGAGGTGACATGACCCCTGCACACAAAGTGTTTATAACAATGTATACTCTCTGTTCACCTACAAGTCAATATCAGGGTACCCTAGAGGTGACGAAGCCCTGCACACAAATTGTTTATAACAATGTATACTCTAAGTTCACCTACAAGTCAATACCAGGGTACCCTAGAGGTGACGAGGCCCTGCACACACAGTGTTTATAACAATGTATACTCTCAGTTCACCAACAAGTCAATATCAGGGTACCCTAGAGATGATGAGGCCCTGCACACACAGGTTTATAACAATGTTTACTCTCAGGCAGGGTGTCTACCGGTAACGAAAGTAATGAAAGTAACGAAAAAGTAACGAATTTTACAAATGGGTAACGAAAGTAACGAAAAAGTAACGAATTTTACAAACGGGTAACGAAAATTTTCTGAAGGCGGGTTGAATCATTTAAACTCGCACCGCTAGGCTCAGAGATTGCGATGGAGCGAGTTTCACGCAAGCAGCGCCGTTAAGCTATATTTCCCCGTGCCCGACCTCAAGGAAATACATACTGAGGATACCTTGAGTGGTATAGATCGGTTCGACTTATATTCTCGGCATCAAGAAGACTTAAGTTTTGTGTGAAATATTTTTCTGTGTTACTGTATTAGGAAACCTGACTTTTCGCGAGACGTTTATTCGCGAATACTTCCGAAGCTAAAAATAAATCTCTCATTTCTGATATTTGGAGACTATGTCAAATTGAAGTCCAGAAATAACGCGAAATAATTTAATGTCGCAATCTTGTGAAATGTTACCGTTTCGAAAGAAAATTGCGAAAAATCTTCGAAATGCATATAACTTATTTTAAAAATTTGTCTAGTAAATTATCGACATCCAGTATGGTTAATTCGAAATTCCGTTATACGTCCATTTTTCCTTCGAACTTTGGTTCCATCGGATATATAATCTAACCGATTATTTCGATAACTTGTATAATTCGTGATTCTCAGTCGAAAGAAAACGTGCCCTCTTGTCGTATTATCCGTGCAATTCTCTCAGAATAATTCGTAATATTCGATACCTACTTCAAACGTTCATCTCTAAAATCGCATCCTTAAGACGGCCGGCTTACGGCACGACTTGCCTGCGGGAATCTCGTCAAACGGACCGAGAACGAAGTCAGTTGTGTCAAGTCATAAAACCCGTCCCCTATCGTGAACTTGTGACCACGAGGACTGCGGGAACCCTGTCAAAGGTGATTGGACACCCATCACGAAACCTACTTGCCACTTTTCCCATGACCGTATAATTAAAGCGTGCGGGGAGCGAGAAGTGCATCAACCCACTTAAAAATGACAGCCTACGTAGCATTGTGATACTAATTCCTCCTCATGATCCACCCTGAATTGATGAACTCCCAACCACAGTATAGGGACAAAGGGAATCACGGCGCCGACCAAACATGTGCATAACTACTCGTGAATTTTAACCATGCCCAACCTTGAGCTTACCTCCGCCATTCTGCCAGGAAGGATAGACCAGCAGACAATCGTTGAATGGCCGGGTGCGGCGACGATTGCTTAATATCTCGAGGACGACGTAAAACGGCCGAGAGCGGCAGCGATTGCGATACATAGCGATATTTCTCCGCATTCAATGACGAAGACAACTGGATTCTTGTCAAACGGACAGCGAGTGGCGCCGATTGCGTAATAATGCTATATTTTCTTGTGCCAGACCTCAAGGACAATGTAAATCTCGTCGAATGACTAAAAGTGACACTAATTATCTAAATCGCGAATTTTCTCCGTGTTCTATCGTGAAAACTACGGGAATCTCGTCAAACGGCTGAGACCAGCGCCGATCGTGTAACATCTCGATATTTCTCTGTATTTGACTGCGAAGACAGAATTCGGTGACGATCGCGTGACATCGCATAAATTTATTCGTGACCTACCGCGGGGACGAAGAAAATCTCGCCAAAAGGTCAAGAGCAGAGCAACCTCTTGGTACCGTAATTATAACAACATATTGTGCTGAACATAGCTGAAACAACTCATTTGATAATAAATATCTAGTAGCCTATAAATTTATTATTTTTAAAAAATTTATAACAGCATGTGTATTTTATTTACTGTACCTCTTTAACAACAGTTCATTGTTGTTTTTCTTCCCCTCGTGATAAGCGCCTATGCTTGCAGGCCGCAGACGTATCTTGAATTCAAAGGTAACTAAAATTATATAAAAGGTACCTAAAAAGTAACTAATTTTTACTTCATCCTTACAGTAGACACCCTGTCAGGTCACCAACATGTCAATACCAGGGTACCCTAGAGGTGACGAGGCCTTGCACACTCAGTGTTTATAACAATGTATACTCTCAGTTCACCTACAAGTCAATACCAGCATACCCTAGAGGTGTCGAGGCCCTGCACACAAAGTTTTTATAACAATGTATACTCTCATTTCACCTACAAGTCATTACCAGGGTACCCTAGAGGTGACGAGGCCCCTCACGCTCGGTGTTTATAACAATGTATACTCTCAGTTCTCCTACAAGTCAGTACCAGTGTACCCTGGAGGTGTCGAGGCCCTGCACACACAATGTTTATAACATACTGTCATTTCACATACAAGTCAATACCAGTGTACCCTGGAGGTATCGAGGCCCTGCACATACAATGTTTATTACAATGTATACTCTCAGTTCACCTACAAGTCAATACCAGGGTACCCTAGAGGTGACAAGACCCCTGCACACACAGTGTTTATGACAATGTATACTCTCAGTTCACCTACAAGTCAATACCAGGGTACCCTAGAGGTGACAAGGCCCCTGCACACACAGTGTTTATAACAATGTATACTCTCAGTTCACCTACAAGTCAATACCAGGGAACCCTAGAGGTGACGAGGCCCTGCACACTCAGTGTTTATAACAATGTATACTCTCAGTTCACCTACAAGTCAATACCAGGGTACCCTAGAGGTAACAAGACCCCTGCACACAAAGTGTTTATAACAATGTATACTCTCAGTTCACCTACAAGTCAATACCAGGGTGCCCTAGAGGTGACGAGGCCCTGCACACTCAGTGTTTATAACAATGTATACCCTCAGTTCACCTACAAGTCAATACCAGCCTACCCTAGAGGTGTCGAGGCCCTGCACACAAAGTGTTTATAACAATGTATACTCTCATTTCACCTACAAGTCAATACCAGTGTACCCTGGAGGTGTCGAAGCCCTGCACACACAATTTGTATAACAGTGTATAATCTCAGTTCACCTACAAGTCAATACCAGGGAACCCTAGAGGTGACGAGGCCCTGCACACAAATTGTTTATAACAATGTATACTCTAAGTTCACCTACAAGTCAATACCAGGGTACCCTAGAGGTGACATGACCCCTGCACACAAAGTGTTTATAACAATGTATACTCTCAGTTCACCAACAAGTCAATACCAGGGTACCCTAGAGGTGACGAGGCCCTGCACACAAATTGTTTATAACAAAGTATACTCTAAGTTCACCTACAAGTCAATACCAGGGTACCCTAGAGGTGACATGACCCCTGCACACAAATTGTTTATAACAATGTATACTCTAAGTTCACCTACAAGTCAATACCAGGGTACCCTAGAGGTGACGAGGCTCTGCACACAAAGTGTTTATAACAATGTATACTCTCAGTTCACCTACAAGTCAATACCTGGGTACCCAAGAGGTGACATGACCCCTGCACACAAAGTGTTTATAACAATGTATACTCTCAGTTCACCTACAAGTCAATACCAGGGTACCCTAGAAGTGACATGACCCCTGCACACAAAATGTTTATAACAATGTATACTCTCTGTTCACCTACAAGTCAATACCAGGGTACCCTAGAGGTGACGAAGCCCTGCACACAAATTGTTTATAACAATGTATACTCTAAGTTCACCTACAAGTCAATACCAGGGTACCCTAGAGGTGACGAGGCCCTGCACACACAGTGTTTATAACAATGTATACTCTCAGTTCACCAACAAGTCAATATCAGGGTACCCTAGAGATGATGAGGCCCTGCACACACAGGTTTATAACAATGTTTACTCTCAGGCAGGGTGTCTACCGGTAACGAAAGTAATGAAAGTAACGAAAAAGTAACGAATTTTACAAATGGGTAACGAAAGTAACGAAAAAGTAACGAATTTTACAAACGGGTAACGAAAATTTTCTGAAGGCGGGTTTAATCATTTAAACTCGCACCGCTAGGCTCAGAGATTGCGATGGAGCGAGTTTCACGCAAGCAGCGCCGTTAAGCTATATTTCCCCGTGCCCGACCTCAAGGAAATACATACTGAGGATACCTTGAGTGGTATAGATCGGTTCGACTTATATTCTCGGCATCAAGAAGACTTAAGTTTTGTGTGAAATATTTTTCTGTGTTACTGTATTAGGAAACCTGACTTTTCGCGAGACGTTTATTCGCGAATACTTCCGAAGCTAAAAATAAATCTCTCATTTCTGATATTTGGAGACTATGTCAAATTGAAGTCCAGAAATAACGCGAAATAATTTAATGTCGCAATCTTGTGAAATGTTACCGTTTCGAAAGAAAATTGCGAAAAATCTTCGAAATGCATATAACTTATTTTAAAAATTTGTCTAGTAAATTATCGACATCCAGTATGGTTAATTCGAAATTCCGTTATACGTCCATTTTTCCTTCGAACTTTGGTTCCATCGGATATATAATCTAACCGATTATTTCGATAACTTGTATAATTCGTGATTCTCAGTCGAAAGAAAACGTGCCCTCTTGTCGTATTATCCGTGCAATTCTCTCAGAATAATTCGTAATATTCGATACCTACTTCAAACGTTCATCTCTAAAATCGCATCCTTAAGACGGCCGGCTTACGGCACGACTTGCCTGCGGGAATCTCGTCAAACGGACCGAGAACGAAGTCAGTTGTGTCAAGTCATAAAACCCGTCCCCTATCGTGAACTTGTGACCACGAGGACTGCGGGAACCCTGTCAAAGGTGATTGGACACCCATCACGAAACCTACTTGCCACTTTTCCCATGACCGTATAATTAAAGCGTGCGGGGAGCGAGAAGTGCATCAACCCACTTAAAAATGACAGCCTACGTAGCATTGTGATACTAATTCCTCCTCATGATCCACCCTGAACTGATGAACTCCCAACCACAGTATAGGGACAAAGGGAATCACGGCGCCGACCAAACATGTGCATAACTACTCGTGAATTTTAACCATGCCCAACCTTGAGCTTACCTCCGCCATTCTGCCAGGAAGGATAGACCAGCAGACAATCGTTGAACGGCCGGGTGCGGCGACGATTGCTTAATATCTCGAGGACGGCGTAAAACGGCCGAGAGCGGCAGCGATTGCGATACATAGCGATATTTCTCCGCATTCAATGACGAAGACAACTGGATTCTTGTCAAACGGACAGCAAGTGGCGCCGATTGCGTAATAATGCTATATTTTCTTGTGCCAGACCTCAAGGACAATGTAAATCTCGTCGAATGACTAAAAGTGACACTAATTATCTAAATCGCGAATTTTCTCCGTGTTCTATCGTGAAAACTACGGGAATCTCGTCAAACGGCTGAGACCAGCGCCGATCGTGTAACATCTCGATATTTCTCTGTATTTGACTGCGAAGACAGAATTCGGTGACGATCGCGTGACATCGCATAAATTTCTTCGTGACCTACCGCGGGGACGAAGAAAATCTCGCCAAAAGGTCAAGAGCAGAGCAACCTCTTGTTACCGTAATTATAACAACATATTGTGCTGAACATAGCTGAAACAACTCATTTGATAATAAATATCTAGTAGCCTATAAATTTATTATTTTTAAAAAATTTATAACATCATGTGTATTTTATTTACTGTACCTCTTTAACAACAGTTCATTGTTGTTTTTCTTCCCCTCGTGATAAGCGCCTATGCTTGCAGGCCGCAGACGTATCTTGAATTCAAAGGTAACTAAAATTATATAAAAGGTACCTAAAAAGTAACTAATTTTTACTTCATCCTTACAGTAGACACCCTGTCAGGTCACCAACATGTCAATACCAGGGTACCCTAGAGGTGACGAGGCCTTGCACACTCAGTGTTTATAACAATGTATACTCTCAGTTCACCTACAAGTCAATACCAGCATACCCTAGAGGTGTCGAGGCCCTGCACACAAAGTTTTTATAACAATGTATACTCTCATTTCACCTACAAGTCATTACCAGGGTACCCTAGAGGTGACGAGGCCCCTCACGCTCGGTGTTTATAACAATGTATACTCTCAGTTCTCCTACAAGTCAGTACCAGTGTACCCTGGAGGTGTCGAGGCCCTGCACACACAATGTTTATAACATACTGTCATTTCACATACAAGTCAATACCAGTGTACCCTGGAGGTATCGAGGCCCTGCACATACAATGTTTATTACAATGTATACTCTCAGTTCACCTACAAGTCAATACCAGGGTACCCTAGAGGTGACAAGACCCCTGCACACACAGTGTTTATGACAATGTATACTCTCAGTTCACCTACAAGTCAATACCAGGGTACCCTAGAGGTGACAAGGCCCCTGCACACACAGTGTTTATAACAATGTATACTCTCAGTTCACCTACAAGTCAATACCAGGGAACCCTAGAGGTGACGAGGCCCTGCACACTCAGTGTTTATAACAATGTATACTCTCAGTTCACCTACAAGTCAATACCAGGGTACCCTAGAGGTAACAAGACCCCTGCACACAAAGTGTTTATAACAATGTATACTCTCAGTTCACCTACAAGTCAATACCAGGGTGCCCTAGAGGTGACGAGGCCCTGCACACTCAGTGTTTATAACAATGTATACCCTCAGTTCACCTACAAGTCAATACCAGCCTACCCTAGAGGTGTCGAGGCCCTGCACACAAAGTGTTTATAACAATGTATACTCTCATTTCACCTACAAGTCAATACCAGTGTACCCTGGAGGTGTCGAAGCCCTGCACACACAATTTGTATAACAGTGTATAATCTCAGTTCACCTACAAGTCAATACCAGGGAACCCTAGAGGTGACGAAGCCCTGCACACAAATTGTTTATAACAATGTATACTCTAAGTTCACCTACAAGTCAATACCAGGGTACCCTAGAGGTGACATGACCCCTGCACACAAAGTGTTTATAACAATGTATACTCTCAGTTCACCAACAAGTCAATACCAGGGTACCCTAGAGGTGACGAGGCCCTGCACACAAATTGTTTATAACAAAGTATACTCTAAGTTCACCTACAAGTCAATACCAGGGTACCCTAGAGGTGACATGACCCCTGCACACAAATTGTTTATAACAATGTATACTCTAAGTTCACCTACAAGTCAATACCAGGGTACCCTAGAGGTGACGAGGCTCTGCACACAAAGTGTTTATAACAATGTATACTCTCAGTTCACCTACAAGTCAATACCTGGGTACCCAAGAGGTGACATGACCCCTGCACACAAAGTGTTTATAACAATGTATACTCTCAGTTCACCTACAAGTCAATACCAGGGTACCCTAGAGGTGACATGACCCCTGCACACAAAGTGTTTATAACAATGTATACTCTCTGTTCACCTACAAGTCAATACCAGGGTACCCTATAGGTGACGAAGCCCTGCACACAAATTGTTTATAACAATGTATACTCTAAGTTCACCTACAAGTCAATACCAGGGTACCCTAGAGGTGACGAGGCTCTGCACACAAAGTGTTTATAACAATGTATACTCTCAGTTCACCTACAAGTCAATACCTGGGTACCCAAGAGGTGACATGACCCCTGCACACAAAGTGTTTATAACAATGTATACTCTCAGTTCTCCTACAAGTCAATACCAGGGTACCCTAGCGGTGATGAGGCCCTGCACACTCAGTGTTTATAACAATGTATACTCTCATTTCACCTAGAAGTCAATACCAGTGTACCCTGGAGGTGTCGAGGCCCTGCACACACCATGTATATAACAGTGTAAACTCTCAGTTCACCTACAAGTCAATATCATGGTACCCTAGAGGTGACAAGACCCCTGCACATACAGTGTTTTTAACAATGTATATTCTCAGTTCACCTACAAGTCAATACCAGGGTACCCTAGAGGTGACGAGGCCCTGCACACACAGTGTTTATAACAATGTATACTCTCAGTTCACCTACACGTCAATACCAGTGTACCCTAGAGGTGACGAGGCCCTGCACATACAGTGTTTATAAGAATGTATACTCTCAGTTCACCTAATAGTCAATACCATTTTACCCTAGAGGTGACAAGGCTCTGCACACACAGTGTTTATAACAATGTATACTCTCAGTTCTCCTTCAAGTAAATACCAGTGTACCCTAGAGGAGAGGAGGCCCTGCACACACTGAGTTTATAACAATGTATACTCTCAGTTCACCTACAAGTCAATACCAGTGTACCCTAGAGGTGACGAGGCCCTGCACACACTGTGTTTATAACAATTTATACTCTCAGTTCACCTACAAGTCAATACCAGGGTACTCTAGAGGTGACGAGGCCCTGCACACACTGTGTTTATAAAAATGTATACTCTCAGTTCACCTACAAGTCAATACCAGGGTACCCTAGAGGTGACGAGGCCCTGCACACACTGTGTTTATAACAATGTATACTGTCATTTCACCTACAAGTCAATACCAGCGTACCCTAGAAGTGACGAGGCCCTGCACACACAGTGTTTATAACAATGTATACTCTCAGTTCACCTACAAGTCAATACCAGGGCACCCTAGAGGTGACGAGGCCCTGCACACACAGTGTTTATAACAATGTATACTCTCAGTTCACCTACAAGTCAATACCAGGGTATGCTAGAGGCGGCGAGTCCCCTGGACACACATACAGTGTTTATAACAATGTATACTCTCAGTTCACCTACAAGTCAATACCAGGGCACCGTAGAGGTGACGAGGCCCTGCACACACAGTGTTTATAACAATGTATACTCTCAGTTCACCTACAAGTCAATACCAGGGTATCCTAGAGGCGGCGAGTCCCCTGAACGCACACACAGTTTTTATAACAATGTATACTCTCAGTTCTCCTACAAGTCAATACCAGTGTACCCTAAAAGTGACGAGGCCCTGCACATAGTGGGTTTATAACAACGTGCGTACTCGACTCACCTACAAACAAGAAAAGGGTCTTCTGTCAATGACGAACTCTCTGTATATACATTGTCCCAAGATTTGTGGCTGCTTATTTCTCGTTACGAAACATGGACATTACATATCTCCGTAATTGCTGCCTAAGTTTCACAAAAATCTTTCTCAATCATCAAGACGAGGATAACTCAAAAACAAATACACGCTGGAAAGGTTCGGCAAAATGCTGCGATCGGCCTGAAACTTCAAATGCCTATACCTAAGCACGTTTAGACAGTCCACAGTGCATTAGTGAACATCCCTTAGCTTTTTAGAATCGGGGTTTTGTATGAAGATTTACATTATTCGAGCGAAAATTGGAGGACGTCTAAATGTACCCAGTGTTATTGCGGACGCTTTTGTTAACTTGTTACTTGGCAAAATTTCCTCGAGTGAACACATTTTAGAAACAGACTTAAAAAATCGGTGTGTAATTACTCGATTTGTTGGAAATGGTCAACTATCAATATTATTTTGAGAAGGGAATAATATTAATTATATGCCGTGCGGTATCTCGCAGTATGGAGCGGTGTGAGGCATGTTGGCTAAGTAATCCGCACTGCATATCGACAGGATTACCTCATGGCGCGATGAGGTAAGAAGTTCGAATCCCACCATGGGCGCAAACTTTGTCATTGTTTTTGTTGCTGGATCCAAGTTTGAATGTTCAGGATTGGTATTGGCACCACCAGAAAGAAAGCAGCGCTTTGATGAAATAACATTTTCGGCGCTAGGAAATGAGTTTGCCAGTGTCCAAAATTATATTGTGATAGTGGTCCAAAACTTGGGCTGAACCATCTGCGGGTTCATGAACTCAGGAACAATGGGTGGTGTGTCCAGCAAGTTAAATTGAGGACTGAGGTTGTGCTGGAGGTGCTGGCTCAGGTCCTGAAGCGAAACATTTTTTACGGCTGAGCGAAGAGGCGGCTGCGTTTCCTGGGTGCAATGTAAAGGCGAGGCACAAACCGCACAACAGAGGTCGTGGACAATAACCTGGTTTGTGCCAGCATGTAGTCGACTACGAGCTTGTGGCGCGCAGGTTTGCCTAGTGATGGGTCCGGTAGTCCCTGACTCTAGACTGAGCAGTTGCTTGTCGCCGTAGACATCGTGCAAATCCAGCAGAGCTGGTAGAATGCAACTACATACGCCATCAGAGACAGGAGAACGCAGCTGCGGGTTTTCCGAGAGGTAGCAAAATAGCTCTCAAAACCTGGTTTCCAATCACTCAGGGACACATATTTTCTGCCTAAAAACAATTCGTGTCATTGAAAAGGAAACACTCCTACTAATAGTCTAAGTTTATTTTACACCCGTCATCCTAGCACACAAAATGTGCCCTGGATCTCATAACAATGCATCAAAACTGCTAACTTCACGGCTTACCGCTCTGTCACATAATTTACTACCAGGGACACGCAATTACGCTCTGATAGCCCTCGTGTCCCCTTGCCTTAACCACGCTGAAACTAGGGCATAGTTCAGCACTTAAAGGAATATTCCTGCACAAAAGTATCACAATGACCGTCTGTCACTAGTCACCTATTATATAAAACAAAGTGTCCTGACTGACTGACTGACTCATCATCGCCCAGCCAAAACTATTGAAGTTAGAAACATGAAATTTTGGGGATATGTTCGTTGTAAGTCGAAAACGCCCACTAAGGAAGGATTTTTGGATATTCAGGTTCTAGAGGGGTATTAAGGGGGTACACCTGCATTTCATTGAATACCAATATCTCCGGCTTGGTTTCATTGAGGGATGTGATACTCGGCATATAAACTCATCATTAAAAATAAGAAGGCACGTGTCTGAGGGTTTTTCGATGTGGTGTATATTATGAGGTGATAGGGGTGAAAAGTGGGGGTTAAAGGATTCCTAACGGAGGTTGTATCTATTAAACGAGATAGGCGAGGAGTTTGAAACACAGCGAAAAAAAATCAGCTTAAAAAGAAGTAAATAGGTGTTTGACCGTTTTTTCATAAATCCAATTTAAGGGGCCCATGGGGAAAGGTGAAATTCTGGGGGGGGGGGGGAACAGGAAAGAAAGTGTCCTTACTGATTGACTGACAGACTCACTCATCAAACTCGGGGGAAAAAAATGCTAAAAAATAAGTAAATAGGTGTTCGACAGTTTTTTTTTTCATAAACCCAATTTAAGGGGTTCATGGGGAGGGGTGAAATTCGGAAAAAAGAAAATGGAAAAAATAAGTCCTGACTCACTCACCATCGCCGAACCAAAATTATTGAAGTTAGAAACATGACATTTGGGGGATATGATCATTGTATGTCTAAACCGTCCACTAAGGGAGGATTTTCAGATATTCAGGTTCTAGGATGGTCTTAAGGGGGTTAAACCTGCATTTCATGGAATAACAATAACTCCCGATTGGTTTCTTTGGGGGATGTGATACTCGGCATATAAACTCATCATTAAAAATAAGAAGACATGTGTCTGAGGGTTTTTCAATGTGGTGTATATTGTGAGGTGAAAGGGGTGAAGAGTGGGGATTGAAGGATTCCTAACGGAGCGTGTATCTCTTAAACGACATAGGCGAGGAGTTTGAATCTCAGCGGAAAAAACAACTTAAAAGATAAGTAAATAGGTGTTGGATCGTTCTTTTTTTTCATAAATCCAATTTAAAGGGCCCTTGGGGAGGGGTGAAATTCTGGGGGGGGGGGGAGGGGGGAACAGGACAGAAAGTGTCCTAACTGATTGACTGACTCACTCACTCTTCAAACTCAGGAAGGGAAAACTGCTTAAAAATAAGTAAATAAGTGTTCGACAGTTTTTTTCATAAATCAAATTTAAGGGGTTCATGGGGAGGGGTGAAATTCTGGAGAAAAAATTGAAAGAAAATGTCCTGACTCACTCACTCACTCATCATCGCCTAGCCAAAATTATTGAAGTTAGAAACATGACATTTTGGGGATATGTTCGTTGTATGTCAAATCCGTACACTAAGGGAGAATTTTCGGATATTCAGGTTCTGAAGGCCCATTAAGGAGGTTAAACCTGCATCTCATTGAATAACAATATCTCACGAGTGGTTTCATTTATGGGTGTGATACTCGGGATATAAACTAATCATTAAATATAAGCAGACATATGTCTAAGGTTTTATCGATAGTGTATATTATGAGGTGAAAGGGGTGAAAATTGGGGTTGAAGGATACTTAACGGAGCTTGTATCTCTTAACAGGCATTGGTAAGAAGTTTGAAATTCGGCGAAAAAAAGAAACAGCTTAAAAAATAAGTAAATAAGTGTTCGACCGTTTTTTCATAAATCCAATTCAAGGGGCCCTTGGGGAGGGGTGAAATTCTGGGTGGAAAACCAGGAAAGAAAGTGTTCTAACTGATTGACTGACTGACTCACTCATAAAACTCAGGGGGAAAGACAGCTTAAAAATAAGTAAATAAGTGTTCGACCGTTTTTCCCATAAATCCAATTTAAGGAGTTAATGGGGAGGGGTGAAATTCTCAAAAATAAATGAAAGAAAATGCCCTGACTGACTCACTCATTCATCATTGCCCAGCCAAAATTATTGAAGTTAGAAACATGAAATTTTGGGGATTGTTCGTTGTTTGTCGAAAACGTCCACTAAGGAAAGATTTTTGGATATTCAGGTTCTAAAGGTGTGCTAAGGGGGTAAACGTGCATCTCATTGAATAACAATATCTCAGGAGTGGTTTTATTTGGGGATGTGATACTTGGCATATAAACTAATCATTTAAAATAAGCTGACACATGTCTAATGATCTTTCGGTGTGGTGTATCCTATGAGGTGAAAGGGATGAAAAGTGGGGGTTGAAAGATTCCTAACGGAGCGTGTATCTCTTAAACGACATAGGCGAGAAGTTTGAAACTCAGAGGAAATCAATCAGCTTAAAAATAAATAAATGGGTGTTCGACCGTTTATTCATAAAGCCAATTAGAGGGGTCCGTGGAGAGGGGTGAAATTCTGGAAGAAAAACGTCCACTAAAAATGATTTTTGGATATTCACTCTCATCGACCAACTAAAACTATTAAAATTAGAAGAATGATATTTTGGGGATATGTTTGTTGTGTGTCGTAAACGTCTACTAAGGAGGGATTTAGGATATTCAGGTTCTCAAGGGGTGTTAACGGGGTTAAACCTGCATTTCATTGAATAACAATATGACACGACTATGACGCGAGCGAAGCCGCGGGTAAGTGCTAGTCATACATACAAATAAGCCTACAACTGCTAAGTCACTCTCGACTGACTTACTGATTCATTGCAGCCCACTTCGTTGATTGACTGCAGTGTCATACACATTTCACTGAACTGCGTGGCATTCCTTATACGTTGGGAAGGATGTCTCAATCTTTTGAGATGGAGTGGAAATTCCAGATGTTACGAAACTTAAGCATTATCTTGTCGGACTTTCTCGAGAGCATTACGCCACCTCTTAGAAACCTCTGCGAAGCTTCCCCATGTGCGTACTGTACCCGAAAACCCGGAAAGGAGCCTGTTGGAATATCCATTGCTCCAGCTGCATCGCCTATTTCTAACAGCACCGGCAAAATACTACATTAGAAATCGCTCCCAACGTGGCCTTTAGGGATTTACATACAGCAGTTACAAGAATATTGTGGATCATCAACATACTACACGGGGCACACCTACCTTTACTTACCTTCTCAGGGACTGGGAATTCAGCTTCGCCTACAATACATCCACAATACTCTAGTTCTTATATTTGAAATGAATCACACGCCAACAACAACAAATAACGAACTGAATAAAATTTATTAACAATGTTGTACACTAACCTAGTATAAACAAAATAACAATAAACTAATTTAACAATCAAATTAAAATAAAAACACGCAATCATTCACACTTCCTTTCTACTCCACATCTTACTACAATGCTGTGTAAAAAAATATGAGCATACAATTCTTGGCTTGTTTTAGGCCTACACTGCGTAAAAAGTAGCCGTTTATTGAAGGCTCTTGCATTCGTGGCATTCCTAACACCTGATTTCATTAACTAGCTTGCGTTTGAAGAACGCACGTGCACTGGCCTTGTTTCATCAATGAAACACTAGCACCACGCTGCACTCGGAACTGAATACAATTTATACAAGGCGGTGGGTCTTCACCGGCTCATATTATGACACACCGCTCTCCAACTCTAACGGTGAAACTTTCTAGCCAGCCCACATCGAGACTGCTTTTGAGTGCATTTAAAATACGCGTAAAATTAACATTTAGATCTTACAAACATGCACATAACTTCTATGTTTCTTAAACAATCATCCTGAAATTTTTTATACACTCTTTCATTCGCACCCCGCAATTGTTCATGACCAATTCGGTTGAACAATTACTCTTAACAGTGAACAATCATTCATACCAAAAACATCCGCTCATAAAACACACGCTATTCCAAAACAATTGATTAATAAATCCTACTAAATTATTTAACTAATTAAATAATTTCCAAAGAATTATTTACATGTAATATGTTCATAATAATATACATTATTTAGTGTTGCTAACACGATACTTTCGAGATTCTGGCCTCTCGGTTACAATACATCTCTCAATTAATTATATACACTGGTTTTCCACATAACTATTCTCTAGCATTCCGTAGTTTTGATGTACTGCTTAAACATCGTCTTATATAGGTTTCATTACATTGTCGGTCTAATACAGTCGACTAATTAAGGTTAACTGTACGTAATTACATAACTTCGGGTTTAATAAAATATAATAATTGCATTATAGACATGAGTAGACAATCGTTCTCCAGTTGTATTTCCGCTAAAATCCTCCTGTCAACACAGCTAAATCGTTACTTCACATGAACTGGACTACTTGTATACAATGACTCTGATCATGATCCATGCCTTCTTATCAAAGAACAACAATACTTTGACTTCCCTTTAAAATGCGGAACTCTCTTCGCACGAGCATTCTTCATAGCTCTACAAATCCTCATATAACAGTATATATGGCATAAACAATTATCATCCACTCTGTTAAAAAATAACCAAAAACGGATTAATTGTTATTAACATATCTTCTGTAGGAACTTCTCTCAAATAATGGCATGACCCTCAGTATCATTCCACACTGAACTACAATTATACATGCTTAAGTTCTTCAAACGAAACTTCCAATTGTAATGAACGATAGTAGACTGTCGTGATTGACCTCCTAAAATTTACTTCACAACAAGATAATTAACTGTTAACTCGTCTGTCACAAATACATGTAATAAAAATAATACTCCTGTCTCACCTCACTTGTCAAGCTTTAAATTGTTTATCGTTGTAATATCAGGACCACAAAATGACGTGATGTTACACAAATAGTGTAAAATAACACAAATGTTATTTATAGTGTCAAATAGAATTCAATCTTGACCGGGATAAACTCGCTTTGAATTCCTAGCCAAAGATTTGAATAATCTTCTATCAAAAGATATTTCCTCTAACTTATTAAATGAACAAAGCGCTCAGCTTTACAAATAATAAGAAGGTTTGTCAACGTCGTAATGTTTTTCCACTCTGCACAAAGAATGTTTAGGGGGATTAAGACTTCGGTCTTATCAAACGACTAGTATTTCTTAGACCGTCGACAGTTACAATAATGATATAACAATATCATTCGATGTTTCTTCTGGTCTTGAAGTTAGATGTTGTTACATTAAAGTGCTCAAATTAAATTTAATAAGAATTTAATTTGAAGCTATGACACAATGTCAGAATACTTGGTTTAAATAAAATTATTAAAATTCGAGAGTCGAAACGAGTAGTCTTCTATGAGGCAATATGATTCCTCAAACAATTTTTTTTATGTCAAATCCACAACTGATCCGTAGAATAAAATTGAAAAATAGATTAAAGGCAATAAATATCTCCTAAATAATCTTGACGCATAAAAATCTTACCACACATCTGAAGTGGAAAATACATGAAAACACTGATATACATGAAGTGTGAAAATATGGAAATACGGAGTAAGATCGTTGGCTCAGGATGTCATTAATCAGGCTCTATACTACAAATAAGAGACACTTCTAATTTATTTGGACGATAACTTGAAGATCTATGTAGGTATTCCCACAATACTTTGGTTGTTTCCTCAGTTTAAGATACTGAGATGGATCTGCATTCGAACCTCGGATCTGCGACCTCAGAGATAGGAAACGTCCCTCTTTGGAATTCACCAACATTCGCCTGGGCTCTAACGACATCCTTCTGGCAAATTCTTCTGTGTTGCTGAGCTACCCCTAGCATCTTGACAAATCTCGTCTGTAGAGTCTTCATTCTCCGTCGTAAATATGTATCAGCCTCATCATTGGAATATAATTAATAGAAATATTCATATAAATGGTGAATGAAATATTTCCATTGCTAATTGATATTACATTAGTGTTCGTAGACTGACGAAAATGTGCAAGATGGACCATACACTACGTCTGTATTCAAGAATACGTTGTCTAACGAAGTTCCATCGTTGTTTCTTAACTCCTGTTATCGAATATGCCTCTGGCGCATGACTATTTAGTTCATCATATCAACAATGTTAATTATGTTGAATGAAACCATTTGAAGAATAATGATAGTCATTCTGTTAATGTTTATGTGTTGCGCCAATGTTACAAGTTCTCCGCTACTGTTCACTTGAACTGCGTTCGCCAACTTCACGTTGCAATCTAAAATGATATTCAGCTTTATTTCCAACACATTTGAAAATCTGTCATAACAGGCTTATTTTGTCGAAACGGTAAGTTTTAGAACGCTCGACTTTTCACAGAATGTAGTATGCGATCTGTTCTTTATATATATTCGCTTACTTAAATTCAGATCTCAATTATTTAAGAGATATAATTATTTCAATGTTCCTCACAACTTCACATAAAATGGAAGTGCGGCAATCTCCTACGTTCCACCTAGCTATCCTCGCGTCTCCACAAGTCGACAGTCGTCGCACTCGGACAAAGCTTTGGGATCTCCGTTAACCCAGTAAAAACACTTCCTCACTCTTCAAAGTCTGCTGGAATAAGAACATCGATCCTTGGATCTTCCTCTCCAAGTCGAAATTTTGGCGGTCATATCAATCTCCCACCATAATTTTAGCGCGTTGATTACTAATGCTTATTACTGCGTAGATTAACCGATCTGCGGTTTTTAAAGTATCAGACATATTTTCTTTTAATATTCTCTTCATTACCAAATAAGAAAATCTTCTTCTAAGGGCCTGAATGCATAATCTCATCACATTATGTAGTTGAAGTTGATCCCGTCTTCAATAAGACCTCTTCTCATTGGCTCTTTGCTGGGTTCCAATAGCATAATTTATAACAATATTCATAATATTAATTTCCAAACTCACTATTGCTAAACCAATTTTAGCCTTCTAGAAGCGTCTCTTGTGCAATATATCACGTGATCCCACAGCCTCGAGCTTGTAACACTACCCTCCTGTGTCACACTTCCAGAATCTATATTTGCTGGTTAAATTTTATCATGGGATGGAAAATACTCTCATTTTGTCCCAAAATAATTCAATTTCCGGGGGCATGTGCATACCTCGTTCCGTTAGTACCTACTGCAAATGCTGTCCACCCCTAGGTGAAAGGCCCACTGCGCTCTCTCAAGCCGGTGAGACAGACAGATTGAAGTGGTCAGTAGCCGGAAGTATGTTCAGTAAAGAACATCATCTCCTAAATGCATGGGTATTATTATACTCTTTGTCCTTTTCAAGGAGTACAATTGAATATTGGTTGTAGTAGTTTGTTGAAGTATAACGTGCTATATTATTGTACCCGTTTCCCAGACCTCACGTCTGCCCGGAAATCAAACGTGATGTCCAAGAAATGGTACATGGTCGTAACAAAACAAATTAGGTGTCCCTGAAATATATATCCGGAAAAACTACCAAAAACATCAACTGAGAACACGGGCAGGCAAGAGATCTAATGTCTCGGGTCGTTTAACGGGATAGGTGAGATAGGTTGCCTCAGATATATATCTCTCTAAATAAAATAGGATAGTATCACTCAGTTAGGAAAAGGAACAAGCTTCAGGAATATATTTGGTTTAACTAAGATAAAATGGTCTCTTTATTTAAGAGCAGACGAACACAAATAAATATACCCTCCTAAAAATCGAATTGGTTCAATCTTATGTTGGGATCGTACAGGGTGGCGCACGAAATGTCATACACCGAAAATGGTTTATAAAATGTGTAAATCTTGGCTCACAACCATTCCCTTTCGTGAACAGAAACCTAATTTCAGGCGTGATTCGACAGCCAGAAGCACATGTTGCGCATGTGTACCGGCTTCCAGTTATACAGCCTGGTGGACAAAGGGAGGTTGACGATTGAGCTGAAGGAAAAGCAGTGTTGCTTTATGCGGAAACGAAGAGTGGACTGTAACTCATAATTAGGAACGGTTTCGTGTTCATTTCAGAACCCAGTAGGCTCCCGACCGGCAGGCAGTGTATAGACTGGCCAGCCAATTTGAAACAATACTGGAGAGAAAACGGACCCGTCTCAAGATTCCCACTCACCGGAGAATATTGCTGCTGTGAGAGCGGCTGTGGCTCAGAGCCCCTCCAAATCCACCAAAACTGCCCGTGTTCAGCTAAGCATCTCTCGTCGGTCAATTCAGAGAATACTGCTGTCTGAGCTTGACCTATTCCCATACAAAATGACAAGTCATAAACTTGACTAGCAACGGCAAGTACAGTTTTCAGCGTAGTACACAATACATTGGTTCAGAGAAGAGGCATACGTTTATCTTATCGGTGAACACACAGAATGTCCGATTTTGGGCGAAAGAAACGGCCTGCTATTGTGCACGAGGTTGAAAATCATGGTGTGAAAGGGTGTGTATGGGCCGCAACTTCCAGTTATGGAATTATTGGGCCAATCTTTTTCAATGACACAGTCAATATTGCGCGTTACGTGGACTTGTTAAAAACAGTTTCCCTCCACAACTCTTTGCACCACGACTACCAATAGAGACACAATGGTTCATGCAGATTTGAGCTCGTCCGCACACAGCAAATGTTGTTCTGGACTTCCTCCATGAACATTTTGGGCCCCCTGTGATGTTCCATCGATATCCCGAACGTTTTCAGAGCGGCTCAATCTGGCCACCACATAGCCCCGATCTTAATCCCTGCGACTTCTTCCTGTGGGGATATTTGAAGGAGAAAATCTATAGCCAGAAACTAAAAAATGTACTGTAATTGCGAGCGGTCAATGTGGCTTTCTTCCGAGGGTTGAGTGAGGACATGTGTCGTAACTCGTAGAGTGGTCACAAACATGCAGGTTCGTCTCGAAGCTGTTATACGCCGAGAAGGTGGGCATATTAAACATGTCCTGCATACTGACTAATCATGCACATTTCAGTGAATGTTGTAATGCCTATCCCTATTCAATTTGTTGTATATTAAATATTCTATGAACAATTTCCAGTGTATGACATTTCGTACGCCACCCTGTAGATCCAAAAGTCCTAAACTGCCAATTCGATTTTCCTATTGCACTTAGGGTAATGCGATATGAAATAAAGTTCCAGTGTTCTTTGGTTTAGCTGAATGTTAAATAAAATAAAATCGTTGCACTTCACTGTCACTGTTTCAGCTTGGAATAAATTGAAATAAGTTGTAAATTGTAACTTCACATTCCCCTCAAAAATCTAACTTATCACACATTTAAACTAACATATTTTAAGGAAAAGAAATTAATCAATTACGAGAATATTATTTAACAAGGATAAATCGTGATTTAATTTAAATTGCAATAAAAATAGAATTAATTAGCAAATATTATTTACATTGAGCATTCGACATTGGTGTGGAATACTGATCAAGTAATGTCCAATGTCTTCCATGTAGTAACTAATGTTCATTAATAATTATTCCAATCCCCGATTATATTACATCAACCTGCTAATTGTTGTTAAATTCCACAATTCAGTTCCACTAAATTATCATCCATAAATTCTTATAATATCTTCCATTTATTATTATGAGGGTGATGCATTGATTAATTAATATGGCAAATTCATTCATTAATAGGTTATAGATTACTTCATTTAAATGTTTTCCTTTCGAAGAGAAGATCGAAAAAAGAAGATTCATATTTATTGTTAATATCTCTATAAGCTGTTATATCAATATCCATTATTTTACAGCCTTTAATATATATTTTTTTATTATTATTATTCATCGCATTCATTAAACATGCTTATCTCAATAATAATCTCAGGATTGTTTTCACAGACACCTCCTAAAATTCTTCTAATCACAAAAATCAATCGTGAAATACATATTTTCACTGCCTACAAATGTGAAGTATTTCTATCAAAATTATTGAATGGGCTAACTGACTCGCATTCAAATGTTGCAACTATAGGACCACCTACGTAAGAAGTGTCCACAACATAAATCAAATAACATGCATTCATGTATAAATAGGCTGCTGCGTAAAGATATCATACGAGAATTAACTTGTTATAACATAAAAAAAATTAATCGAATCATTAATTCAGAAACTTCCAATGCTCAGTTAATCAAATAGGAAATCAATAAATTATTATCTGCAATTATTCTTCAAATTGCTGTCATAAATTGCCACACAAATGTGATTATTATCGTTGATAATCATCCATAATTAATAATATGAATGTCACCTTTACTTAAATAAATTAGATATTATTATTATTATTATTATAATTCATCATAATGAATCCAATTATTAACTTTATCAACCATCGCTGTCAAAGATCGGGAAATGTCGCTGACAATCGCATTCAAAAGCTTGTGGGAAAATATTCTTAAATAAAAAGAATTGTTATTATAAAAAACATTAAATTAATTTAACTAAATTTATCAAAGAATTAAATAATTATTAAGTTATTATTTCTATAAGAAAAATTTATGAAATATAAATAGCAATGACTAACTCTTAAGGTAGCTCTTTTATGTTTGAAAAATCAGGAATAAATATAATAGTCATCAGGAAATAAAATCAATAATGTTTCATAGTGTTGGTTGTCATGGTGTATTATGGATGTAATGTTTCACTGCCCTTACACATTGAGTGAAGTCCACCGATGACGAAAGATGTCTTGAACTTGTTAGACCTCCGTTTAATGAAATTGGAAAACCCCAACATCATCGTGATGACTGTAAGTTGGTGAGTCTGCTGATCTCGGTGTTCATCAAAGCCTATAAGTTTCCCCTCAAATTGTCAAAGCTGATCTCATCTTGATTGTGTAAAAGCTATCATAAGATCCCACGAAGAAAAGTTTATTGTGTATAAAGAGCATTCTGGATAACTCAGGTTCCTCAAATACAATTTGACTGTTTGCCACTGCTATCTGAATAATGTACATCTTGAATAGTCTTGAAATTCAATTTATATTAATAGTGTTCTGCTCCTCAGTGTTTATTTGAATGTGAATATTGCAGTATTAACTTCTTAACGTGTCATAGGACTTCACCTAGTATGAGTGCGTTTGCATGTATTGATTTGAAGTGTTCATGACGATTTCCTCATGAAGCTGTAATTGTTCCTCGTGTAGTGTGATAATGTAAGGAACGGTTCTACTCACAGAAATCTCCGATGCACTCACACGAATATCACTGAATTTATCGCTAGTTTCAAACACTAGACCGTTTGAGCGTTTATTTCAGGCGTACACATGTTCACTTAAGCAATCTGATGCCGTGAGATTTGGAAAAATCATGAACCTCGGTTTAAAATAGGCTATGTGTTTTTCAGCGTGAACTCTCTCCGAATGGCAGCCCGCGATGCGTTGCAAGGTACAGGTGACGATCTCTCCCCTCCTATAATCACGTGGTGTAGTCGGGGAGAATCGGACCTCCCTTTCCAGAGACGTATTACGACGTAACTCAAAGTGCAGTTTTACACAGGTGATATTTAAATAATATTCAGCCGTTCGTCGATTGGTATCTTCTATTATACATATTCTGCCAATGCATGAAGGTAAAGCTGAAATCAATGAAGCGTTGTAAAAAGATTATATTTTGTATGATAGAAAGACCGGTGTATCCTTGCTCTGTCCAGCCAGGCTGAAGCTAGGCTATAAGACTCGTACTAAAGTTCATTAAGCACTCGTCCAGTCACGAGCCTATGATCCCGCTGTTCTGACGTATTAATGAGCGTGACTCAAAATGCGATTTCGGTCACATATTCCCCTCTCCTCGTTTTTTTTATAACAGAACTGAAGAGAACTTATAAAAACCATGTCTTCTTAATAATGTGACGAAATTTAGCATCAAAGAAATCTCATTCTACTTTCTTGAAATAATGTCTGAGATTTGCTGAGTTGTAATTTCCAATGATAGGGTTGGATTCAATCTCTGCTACTAGGTAGCTGTTGTTTCCAAAGACTGTAACTATCTTGTATGGACCAGAAAAGGGTTTAGCAAATTTGCTGTAAATCCTCTTGGGTAGGTTTGATAAGAACAAGATCGTTCTCACGCAATGGTTCACTAAATCGGCTACCAGCATGTCTCTTCTGTCTCTTAACCGCTTGTTTTTCCAGACTGGCTTTGGCCAATTCTACTATCATGGGTAAAGATGGAGAAATTTCTGGTGGAGTTGTGATGATACCGTCCCAGACTCTCTGAGGCTTTCGTCCAAAATGCAAAGTGTATGGAATTTGAGATGTACATTCGTGGACCGTTGAGTTGAGACTCTCTTCGATTATGGGAATAACATTCACCCATATTTCGTGTCCATCAGAGCAATATAAACGACAAAACTTTCCAATCTCCGACATAATTCGTTCTGCTGGGTTCCCTTCAGGGTATCTAATGGTGTTGAGAATGTGTTTGACCTCGAGTCGCTGCATAGCCTCTTGAAATTCTAAACTAGTGAACTGACTACCATGATTACTCAGTAGGAACTCGGGTTTCCCTGCTTCACGAAAAACACAGTTTTCCAATCGTCTGATAACGTATCGTGATGTTGCTTTCTGGATTGGGTGAAGCATGACCAGCTTTGAGAACACGTCCATCGTTACCAGAATGAATTGGTTAAATCTAAATGACTTAGGAATTGGACCATAGAGATCAGTGGCATATAATTCCCGTGGTTTCGATGGAATTATCGCTTTCGGCTGTTCTTTGGCGAGTTTTGAGGCATATTTACTTAGCTGGCAGCTACACATGTTCTGATGACCTTTCTTAAAGACTCTCGCATCGTTTTCCAAGAAAAAGCTTCTTTCGCTGCATGCAAAGTCTTATCTACTCCTGCATGTCCAATAGATCGGTGTATGAGCCAAATAACTGTATTTACTAGTTTAGGAGGTATAACCGTTCTGAGGCGCGAATGATCCCTGTCCGTGAATTTCATCACCAAGTCTCCCACGATGTGATAATCTATCGCTTCTTTAGATGTTCGGTCATAATTCGGATCATCCTGGTCCATCTTATTCTTAAGGAATCGGTAGATATTCCTCAGCGGTGCATATCTCTTCTGTGATATGGCTAAGCTCCTCAGTTTTTCAAGAGTCTCCCTATCATCTGGAACACTTTCAATAAGATGGATCTCTGTATCACAAGGATTTCGGCTAAGGACATCCGCCAATTGATTCTGCTTGCCCGGACGATGAATAATTTCCACGTCAAATTGCTGTAAGAATAACGTCCATCTTGTAATTCGATCATTTGCAAGATCTGATTTCATCATAAACTGTAAAGCTTGATGAACCGTAATCAGAGTTACTCTATATCCTATAAGGATCCTTTTCCATGTTTGAAGCGCATAAATCGCTGCTAAAGCCTCCAGCTCAGTAACGTTGTAATTAACGTCATGGCTTTTCAACTTGCGACTCGCAAAAGCTAGATAGCGATGCTTTCTATTTTCATCCATCTGGTACAGTACAGCACTGATGCCGATTTTTGATGCATCAGATTCAATGTAGAAGTTTCTTAAAAAGTCAGGATCTTCCAGTTTGATATTTTCGACAAGTATCAGCTTAGCCCTTTGAAATGCTTCGTTGCACTCCTCGCTCCATTTCCACTTATTGTTGATCTTTAACAAATTCTGTTTCAGTATAATTCGGACAATGTGCGGAAAAGAACTGGCACATTCCCAAGAATTGTCTGACCTGTCGTATCTTCTTTGTCTGCGGAAACTCTGATATTGCCTGTATTTTAGTAGGATTCGGTCTATATCGTGATCCGTCAATAATGTGACCCAGAAATTTGATTTCTTCACGGAAAAACCTACATTTATCATAATTGACCTTGAAATTAGCTTCTTCTAGATTTGCGAATAGCAAATTGAGATGTTCTAAATGTTCTTCCTGATTCGTTGAAGCTATTATAATATCATCAATATAGCATAAAACAAATGCTTTGACTTCTGGTGTTAGATTCGAATCTAATGCTCGAATCATGGCCGGTCCGCTATTCTTCAGTCCAAATGGCATTCTTTTAAAAGCATAGGTAGCGTTGTTAAACAAGAATCCAGTGTATTGTCGACAGTTCTCTGATAATGCTACATGATAAAAAGAAGTTGTGAGATCGATTGTCGAAAAATACCGTTTTCCTTCGAATCTTCTCAATAATTCGCGAATCTTCGGGGGACGATCGTGTTCCAATAACAATCGTTCGTTAAGCCCTCTTTCGTCCAGACATAGGCGTAATTTACCATTCACTTTCTTGACTACTGCGAGTGGATTGAGAAATTGTGTTGGCATGCGACAAATAATATCATCCTGTTCCATCTGATTAATCATCTCTGCAACTTCAGTCTGCCATTTTTCCGGGATAGGGTACAGTTTCTTCTTGTATGGAGACATATTGGTTAACTGAATCTCGTATTCGAAGTTTTTGATCAATCCAGGTTTATCATTAAAAATACCAGAGTATCTCTTTATCAAATCACTCAATTTCTTCTCCCCTTCGGGATCGAGTTTCACTCCATGTTCTAAACTTTGTTCTTCCGCTTCAACCGTATTGATTATTTCATCCCGGATGTTCATATGATCAGATTCCAATTCATTGATTCCTTGAGCATCTTCACTAACTCCCTCGGTGGAAGTAAAATAGATCGTCCTGTTCTTCAAATCAATAATCATTCCGTTATCGGTAATAAAATCTATTCCGATTATAATATCAAAGTTAGAATTCGATATAACCAGGAAAATGTGTTGCATTAGCCTTCCTGCGAGAAGTAGATTTAACATAACTTGTTGTCTACATTTGATCATTCTGTCCGGAATCACTCCCCTAATTTTAACTGTTGAAGCTGGAAGAATGTAATCTTTCCCTTGGTTTGGAGCAAGTCCAAACACGACTATGAGATAATTGAAACCATTGCTCCCGTGTCCACCAATGTTCTTATTTTGCATCCCATTATCTCCAAAGCAATAACTGG
This sequence comes from Meconema thalassinum, assembly GCA_946902985.2. Classification (NCBI taxonomy): domain Eukaryota; kingdom Metazoa; phylum Arthropoda; class Insecta; order Orthoptera; family Tettigoniidae; genus Meconema; species Meconema thalassinum. Next base: position 213,494,801 of record OX336398.1, read on the forward strand.
AAGTTCATATTTCGTCCCTCGGCGTACTTCTTCGTTCTCATACACACATCAAATAAAGTTTTGCATCACCTCGGTTCCCAGATCTCCGGCATATAGACGTTGACTGTGTATATTGTATCCAAGATACAGTCCCTTTGACTGTTCATAGATGTCACTAAAACTGCTCAAAGATGTAAACAACCATGCATGAGCAGGGCCTATTAGACGGAGGGGGTACGACAGCCGATCAGTTCCAGTCATTCCACCAGGACGAAGGTACGCTGCTCATGTTGTCTGTAGTTCTACCATGCCTAGAAGGTCAATACCGCAGTTCGATCGCGTCCGCATTGTTACTTTGTGTCAAGAAGGGCTCTCACCAAGGGAAGTTTCCAGGCGTCTCAGAGTGAACCAAAGCGATGTTGTTCGGACATGGAGGAGGTACAGAGATACAGGAACTGTCGATGACAGGCCTCGCTCAGGCCGCCCAAGGGCTACTACTGTAGTGGATGACCGCTACTTACGGATTGCCGCTCGGAGGAACCCTGACAGCAATGCCACCATGTTGAATAATGCGTTTCGTTCAGCCACAGGACGTCGTGTTTCAACTCAAACTGTGCGCAATAGGCTGCATGATGCACAACTTCACTCCCGACGTCCATGGCGAGGTCCAGCTTTGCAACCCCGACACCATGCAGCGCGGTACAGATGGGCCCAACAACATGCTGAATGGACCCCACGGAATTGGCATCACGTTCTCTTCACCGATGAGTGTCGCATATGCCTTCAACCAGACAATCGTCGGAGACGTGTTTGGAGGCACCCTGGTCAGGCTGAACGTCTTAGACACACTGTCCAGCGAGTGCAGCAAGGTGGTGGTTCCCTGATGTTTTGGGGTGGCATTATGTGGGGCCGACGTACGCCACTGGTGGTCATGGAAGGCTCCGAAACGGCTTTACGATACCTGAATGACATCCTCCGACCCATAGTGCAACCATATCGGCAGAATATTGGAGAGGCATTTGTCTTCATGGACGACAATTCTCGACCACATCGTGCACATCTTGTGAATGCGTTCCTTCAAGATAACGACATCGCTCGACTACAGTGGCCAGCATGTTCGCCAGACATGAACCCTATCGAACATGCCTGGGATATGTTGAAAAGGGCTGTTTATGGACGTCTTGACCCACCAACCACTCTGAGAGATTTACGCCGAATTGTCGTTGAGGAGTGGGACAATTTGGACCAACAGTGTCTTGATGAACTTGTGGATAGTATGCCACGGCGAATACAGGCATGCATCAATTCAAGAGGACGTGCTACTGGGTATTAGAGGTAGTGGTGTGTACTGCAATCTGGACCACAAATGCTGAAAGTCTAGCTGTATGATGGTACAACATGCAATGTGTGGGTCTCATGAGCAATAAAACGAGCTGAGATGTTGTTTGTGTTGATCTCTATTCCCTTTGTATTTAACGGTTCCGGAACTCTTGGAACCGAGGTGATCCAAAACTTTTTTTGATGTGTGTATATTAAATCATCATCCTTAATTTCGTAAAGTTCCTGGATTTCTACAATACAATCGGGGATCGGAATATTATCAATTAGTTTCGTTCTTGTTGTTACTGTTGTTGTCTTTTTTTTCTACCTGCGACCCGCTAGTGCTAGGTTGCTCTAGTGTCTCCTCCTGTGGAGCTGACGGTCGAGTATTCCTTAGTTGCTGAATGTATTCTTGGCTTTCTTTATGCCTATCATCCAAGTTACTATTCTGTTGCCCTTGATTTTGGTATTGTCTGCCGTTATTGTTCATGTGATAATTGTTATACCTCCTATTCTGGTACCAGTTGTTCCTGCCATTATCGCGATATCTTGAATATCTCCTGTTATACGGTGTTTGTCTCTGATTATTGTATCTATTATTCGGCATTGCTCTAGGATTGTATTCCTGGTAATTCGATCGATAATTTCCATTATTATTTCGTCGATCATAATCCCTCGGTGTTTTCTCTTCTCTATTAGAGGACCTATCCGTCTGAGATGTTCTGTCCATGACTTCGGCGTTGATTTCACGGTTTTCTCTTCTATCCGATCTACTGTTCTGAAGACTACTTGTGTGATCTATACGCCTGAGAATCTCCTCACAATATTGTAGTGTCTCTACTCCGGATGTTATCAACATGCGCTGGATCTCTATAGGAAATTATCTCGTGATTGATCTCAATAATTCCCCTCGTGATAATGGTGGAGTCAAAAATTGTAATTTGGCGAGCTGTGTAGTGAAATACCCTGCATACTTCGTTGGGTGAAATGTGGCGTATTTCCTAGAATACATGTCTGCCCTGACATCGAATTGTTCCTCCGGACTCCAGAATCGATTTATAAATGCGTGATTAAAGTTGTCCATGTTCATAAACGAGTCTCGGAATGCTCTAAACCAGCTCAGTGGAATTCCTTCTAACGATCTGTCGACATTCTTAGCTCTCTTTCCTTAGAAACTGTATTTTCATCCATGTATTCACGAAGGTCCCTTAGAAATTCCATGGGAGTAAGGTTATTTCCCCCATTGAATTTTCTAGGTCTATCATCAATGTTACGGATAATCGCAACATGTCCGGGTGTGGTTGAATTTACTTGAGTAGTATTCTTTTCTAAGCCCCCAGATATATTATGGCTATTGGATGGCGTTGATGTTTCCATTATTTCTCGAATCTTATCCGCATTAACTTTCATGTCGCTCAGTTCTGATTCGAGTTTCGAAATACGCATAGTCGTCATACTGTGTTCTAGCTTCAACTTTTCCTCCATCTCTAAAGATGTAACCACTACGCTGCCTTTCACGTGTGTTTCCAACTCCTTACGAATGTCCTCAAAGTTAGTGTCGCATTTACCAGTAACTTGATCAATTTGTTTCTTGACCCCATCTAACTCTCCAGTATTAGTGTTTATCGCTAAACGTAACTCCGCAACTGTTTCTGCGCTCGATTCTTTATTTCTTGTTAGATGCGCCACCAAGTCTTTACTTAATCCATCCAAGTTATCATTCAATTTATTTTCTAACGCTCCCAGATTGTCTATGAATTGCGTTTTGACAACATTAATTTGTCCTGACACATGACCGTGTAATTCGTTTCTCAGAGTTTTGAAATTATGCGTCCATTTGGTATCACAAGAGTCTAATTTATTATCAAGAGCTGCATTGCTTTTCTCAAAATCTACCTTTACTTCCGAAATCTGCGATTGCAAGCGAGTTTCGAGACTTTTAACATCGGTAGTTAACGCATTAGTTTCAAGTGATATACTCTGAATCTCTGATTTAAGAGTAATAATCGATAAATTAATTTCTCCTTTATCAGTATTAACCTTTAATACATCGGTTGACAAATTCGATACATTATTTTTCAGTTCTTTCGTTTCACCCTTTACTTCATCTAATCTATCCTGTATTTCTTCCTTAAATTCCTCAGCTTTCTCAGTTAAGGTTTTCATATTATTAGTTACAATTTGCACATCATTGGTTAAAGTTTGCAACTTAGCATTTGAAGTTTGCACATCATTAGTTAAAGTTTGCAACTTATCAGCTAATTCATCCTTATTAGCTGTTAAATTATTATTAAGTTGCTCCTTATCATCAGACATTTGTTGTCGCAACTTATTAAATTCAGCTTGGACTTGAGTTAAGAAACCTCTTAACTACTCTGGCACTTCGTAAGGCATATCAAAAATACTTAAGAATAGGGAAAACTTACAAACTAGATGACCAACCAAGACCATGAGACTAGAAATATTTTTCCTGATTTTCAAACATATTTAACGTCTAATATATAGAGCACATTCATCCACTAAACTCACTCTGGTGAATGAAAAAGAGCAAAAAGAAAAATTATTCATAAAACAACATCGTGCATCTATAATTATTTTTCATCATAGTGAGCTTAGAGAAATCTTAATTATCCTGACATTTACTTTACTATTAAATGCAAAACTAAGTGAAATATCATCATTCTAAACTGAATTAAAAATCCTACTGAATAACACTGTCAGATATCAGAACACGTCTGACTACCCAACTGGCCCATTTTATTGCCTAAATATCAAACGGTTCGATCACTCTCAATTCAAAACCACTATGTTTTGCACAAAGAAAATATCCAAACATCGGAACGATTCTCTCTGTTCGTAGCTTTAATGTCAGATATCAGAAGAAAATAGACTCCCAAAGGTACGAATATCTCTGTTCGAGGCCTTATAGGTTGGGCGCCACGTCGACCTCATGTACCCGTTTCCCAGACCTCACGTCGGCCCGGAAATCAAACGTGATGTCCAAGAAATGGTACATGGTCGTAACAAAACAAATTAGGAGTCCCTGAAATATATATCCGGAAAAACTACCAAAAACATCAGCTGAGAACACGGGCAGGCAAGAGATCTAATGTCTCGGGTCGTTTAACGGGATAGATGAGATAGGTTGCCTCAGATATATATATATCTCTAAATAAAATAGGATAGTATCACTCAGTCAGGAAAAGGAACAAGCTGCAGGAATAATTTAAGATAACTAAGATAAAATGGTCTCTTTATTTAAGAGCAGACGAACACAAATAAAAATACCCTCCTAAAAATCGAATTGGTTCAATCTTATGTTGGGAACGTAGATCCAAAAGTCCTAAACTGCCAATTCGACTTTCCTATTGCACTTGGGGTAATGCGATATGAAATAAAGTTCCAGTGTTCGTTGGATTAGCTGAATGGTAAATAAAATAAAATCGTTGCACTTCACTGTCACTGTTTCAGCTTGGAATAAATTGAAATAAGTTGTAAATTGTAACTTCACATTCCCCTCAAAAATCTAACTTATCACACATTTAAACTAACATATTTTAAGGAAAAGAAATTAATCAATTACGAGAATATTATCTAACAAGGATAAGTCGTGATTTAATTTAAATTGCAATGAAAATAGAATTAATTTGCAAATATTATTTACATTGAGCATTCGACATTGGTGTGGAATACTGTTCATGTAATGTCCAATATCTTCCATGTAGTAACTAATGTTCATTAATAATTATTCCAATCTCCGATTATATTACATCAACCTGCTAATTGTTGTTAAATTCCACAATTCAGTTCCACTAAATTATAATCCATAAATTCTTATAATATATTCCATTTATTATTATTATGAGGGTGATGCATTGATTAATTAATATGGCAAACTTCATTCATTAATAGGTTATAGATTACTTCATTTAAATGTTTTCCTTTCGAAGAGAAGATCGAAAAAAGAAGATTCATATTTATTGTTAATATCTCTATAAGCTGTTATATCAATATCCATTATTTTACAGCCTTTAATATATATTTTATTATTATTATTCATCGCATTCATTAAACATGCTTATCGCAATAATAATCTCAGGATTGTGTTCACAGACACCTCCTAGAATTCTTCTAATCACAAAAATCAATCGTGAAATACATATTTTCACTGCCTACAAATGTGAAGTATTTCTATCATAATTATTGAATGGACCAACTGACTCGCATTCAAATGTTGCAACTATAGGACCACCTACGTAAGAAGTGTCCACAACATAAATCAAATAACATGCATTCATGTATAAATAGGCTGCTGCGTAAAGATATCATAAGAGAATCAGCTTGTTATAACATTAAAAAAATCGAATCATTAATTAAGAATCATCCAATGCTCAGTTAATCAAATAGGAAATCAATAAATTATTATCTGCAATTATTCTTCAAATTGCTGCCATAAATTGCCACACAAATGTGATTATTATTGTTGATAATCATCCCTTAATTAATAAATATGAATGTCACCTTTACTTAAATAAATTAGATATTATTATTATTATTATTATAATTCATCATAATGAATCCAATTATTAACTTTATCAACCATCGCTGTCAACGATCGGGAAATGTCGCTGACAATCGCATTCAAAAGATTGTGGGAAAATATTCTTAAATAAAAAGAATTATTATTATAAAAACTTTAAATTAATTTAATTAAATTTATCAAAGAATTAAATAATTATTAAGTTATTATTTCTATAAGAAAAATTTATGAAATATAAATAGCAATGACTAACTCTTAAGGTAGCTCTCTTATGTTTGAAAAATCAGGAATAATTATAACAGTCATCAGGAAATAAAATCAATCATGTTTCATGGTGTTGGTTGTCATGGTGTATTATGGATGTAATGTTTCACTGCCCTTGCACATGGAGTGAAGTCCACCGATGACGAAAGATGTCTTGAACTTGTTAGACCTCCGTTTAATGAAATTGGAAAACCCCAACATCATCGTGATGACTGTAAGTTGGTGAGTCTGCTGATCTCGGTGTTCATCAAAGCCTATAAGTTTCCCCTCAAATTGTCTAAGCTGATCTCATCTTGATTGTGTAAAAGCTATCATAAGATCCCACGAAGAAAAGTTTATTGTGTGTAAAGAGCATTCTGGAAAATTCAGGTTCCTGAAATACAATTTGACTGTTTGCCACTGCTATCTGAATAATGCACATCTTTAATAGTCTTGTAATTCAATTTATATTAATAGTGTTCTGCTCCGCAATGTTTATTTGAATGTGAATATTGCAGTATTAACTTCTTAATGTGTCATAGGACTTCACCTAGTATGAGTGCGTTTGCATGTATTGATTTGAAGTGTTCATGACGATTTCATCATGAAGCTGTAATTGTTCCTCGTGCAGTGTGATAATGTAAGGAATGGTTCTTCTCACAGAAATCTTCGATGCACTCACACGAATATCACTGAATTTATCGCTAGTTTCAAACACTAGACTGTTCGAGCATTTATTTCAATCGAACACATGTTCACTTAAGCAATCTAATGCCGTGCGATTTGGAAAAATCATAAACCTTGGTTTAAAATAGACTATGTGTTTTTCAGCGTGAACTCTCCCTGAATGACAGCCCGCGATGCGTTGCAAGGTACAGGTGACGATCTCTCCTCTCCTATAATCACGTGGTGTAGTATCGAGACCCTGAATTACCAATGCTGTGGAGGAAAGCTCATGTGGTCGCACTGCTAAAACCAGGCAAGGAACCAACGGATGCAAAGAACTTCCGTCCTGTCTCTCTTCATTGCCACCTATACAAGGCATTTGAAAGGTTGATCCTTGAAAGAATTGCAACATTCATTGATAACCGTCTAATTCAAGATCAAGCTGGATTTAGACCAGGGAAATCATGTTCCAGCCAAATTCTGAACCTGACACAGCATATCGAGGATGGCTATGAGAATAAACGTATCACTGGTGTCGCCTTTATAGATCTCAGTGCTGCATATGATATAGTGAACCATAAGAATCTCATAGCCAAGCTGTACAACATCACTAAGGACATGAATCTAACAAATGTCATACGTGGGATGCTCCAGAACAGAAGGTTTTATGTTACACTTCAAGGGAATAAAAGTCGATGGAGGAACCAGAAAAACGGGTTACCTCAAGGCAGTGTGTTATCCCCATTACTATTCAACATTTATACAAATGACCAGCCAGAATATTTAGAGGCCAGGCGATTTATTTATGCGGATGACACCGCTATTGCTGTAAAGGGTAGGAGCTTCGAGGAGGTGGAGGGAAAACTGTCCAATGCTCTTGAGAGATTAGACAATTATTACACCCAGAATCACCTGAAACCTAACCCTGGAAAGACACAAGTATGCACATTTCATCTTCGCAACAAAGAGGCCCAGAGAAAGTTGAATGTTGTCTGGAAAGGAGTGACACTCGAAAGCTGTGAAACGCCTCGATATTTGGGAATCAAGCTTGATCGTACCCTCAGCTTCAGGAAACATTGTAGAGAATTGAAGTGCAAGATCAGCTCAAGAAATAGCATAATGTGAAAGTTGATAGGTTCAACATGGGGAGCGAACCCTCAGGTTCTACGTTCAACAGCATTGGGACTTTGCTTCGCAGCAGGAGAGTACGGATCATCAGTGTGGGGAGCATCTGCCCATACCAAGCAAGTGGACATAGCTCTTAACGAGTCCACACGTATTGTCACTGGATGTCTGAGACCTACTCCAGTGCAGAAGATCTACCCTCTCGCTGGCATTGCACCTCCAGTTATTCGACGCAGGGTGGCAGCAGAGAAAGAGAGACAAAAGCTTGAAACAGATCCAAGAAATTCTATGTTCAACCACAAGGTGACCACTCCTCGCCTAAGATCCAGGAATAGTTTTATTAAGAGAACAGTACCCCTCCATACCAAGCCAGACGTCCGGCGTGTGTCACTCTGGAAACAAATAGTACCAGAGGGGTTTACCCCTAAAGAAGAACTGAGCGGTGGTAGTCATTTGCCTTATACCACCTGGAGGTCCTTATACCGGATGAGAACAGGAGTTCCTAAGTGTCGTAGCAACCTTGTGAAGTGGGGTTATGCAGAAGATCCACGATGTGCCAGTGGAGAAATCCAGACTCCACAACACCTGCTCACGTGCAAAGATCTTAATGAAACCTGCAGCCAGGAAGACCTTATGTTGGCCACAGACCGAGGGATAAGAGCTGCTGAGTTCTGGAAAGGAAGAATTTAGTGTGTCTCCCGGACACGGAAAGTAAAGTAAGCAAGTATCACGTGGTGTAGTCGGGGAGAATCGGACCTCCCTTTCCAGTGTCGTATTACGACGTAACTCAAAGTGCAGTATTACACAGGTGATATTTAAATAATATTCAGCCGTTGGTCGATTGGTATCTTCTATTATACAATTCTGCCAATGCATGAAGGTAAAGCTGAAATCAATGAAACGTTGTAAAAAGATTATATTTCATATGATAGAAAGACCGGTGTCTCCTTGCTGTGTCCAGCCAGGCTGAAGCTATGCTATAAGACTCGCTCTAAAGTTCATTAAGCACTCGTCCAGTCACGAGCCTATGATCCCGCTGTTCTGACGTATTAATGAGCGTAACTTAAAATGCGATTTCGGTCACAATTATATTATACGTTGATTGAATCCTCACCTATATTATAAATACACACATAAATACATCCATGACAATAACACAGGTTATCAGAAATACTTCAACACTCACCCATGTACACGGACCTAATGACCATGATGTTCATGTCTTTCAAATGAAACAACCAAAACTGCTTCCTACCCAAATCCTTCCTCGTATAAATGTATGCACATTTGTACTGACATCACAGTGTCACAGGTTATCAGACAACTTCTTCACACACCCAAGTATATGGGGTACATAGTCACGATGCAGCAAAGCCCGTAAAGAATCACCAACAACAGACTCCACCGCGGACGAAGGATGGCTTCCTCATTTACAAGTACACACACTAGTACAGACATCACAGTGAAAGTTATCAGACAACTTCCACTCACACACCCAAGTACACGGGGCTACGTGACCATGATGCTGCCATGCCCCTAAAGAATACACAACAACAACAGTCTGTACCGCGCATCAAGGACAACGAATTTTGATCGCTGTAGTTGAGTGTTGGAATATGTGGCGTTATAAGTATATATATTTTCTTTTGCAAACACACACTAGATATGCTTAAAATTATAACGTTTGAGTAGTTATAAATCAATAAATACAAAAGAAACCAAGAAAAAATATTGAACCCGTTTGGTTTTGATCCACGAACCTCCAGGTTAAGTGTTTAAGACGCTAACCCGCGGCTACACATGGCCAATGCTAGTATTACGTTAACAGCTGGTTTATTATAACTGTATAGCATATTTTATCTTTGAAAGAAAGATTTAATTAGCATTTTCTGCTGTTTTTATAAACCATTTCATACTAAATATTTATTATTTTGTTCAATAAATTCCTAAAAGGATATCAATTTACTGAAATATGGAGTAGCGAGCAAACAATAGGCTCCATTTTGACCCAACAGGGCGGCACAGCCCAGAACGATACGGCTCGGTCAGCCTGAACTATTAGTAATTACTACGGAATATTATTCTATTACAGTATAAAATGTTAATATCCTACAGGTCACCTCCTTGAGCCACCTCTGTATTATAAGTGGATTTAGTGAAGTCAAGACTTACTGAATCGTAAGTTACTCGTAGTCTATAATAATTGCATGATTCATACATCCGCCATCTTGAAACTATTTGGCTGATGACCTTGTAATTTGGAAAAATTACATTAATTTGGTAGAGATCGATCGGATGATTAGGTCAGTCGAAATTTGATTTCAGATTAGAGCATTTGGGTGGCACCATTTCTTTTTCGTTATGATGGCGGTGATATACAACATGACACTCAGTTGTCCTTTGTTAGCGCTATCTCTGTACCAAAGTTAGTTCGATTTGGTTTCGTCGTGTTTGAATTGATAGGGCGGAACGGTTTGCACACTTACAGTATACGACTGCCATCATCAAACTTTTTTGGATGATGACATTCTAGTTTAGGCAAAAAACGCTTCCTATATGAAGTTATATTGTTACAAACTTTAGTCAAGATCAGATGATTAGGTTACTCGTAATTTGGTTTAAGCTTTGAACATTTGATTGGCCGCCATTCCGTTTCCGTAAAGATGGTGGCGATATAAAACATGACACTGAGATGTCCTTTGCTAGTGCTACCTACCTACCAAATTTGGTTCAATTCGGTTTCATCATGATTGAATTCATGGCGGGGAACAGATATAGGCCTACACACTCGCACACACACACACACACACACAGACAGACTGACAACTTTTGGCCCATGTAGATCTCGTAATTCTACTTTTAATTTTTGCAAAAATTGAAAGTAGGCTAAAAATGCAGGATTCACCACCATATGTTAGTACGGTATCTTAAAACTTTTTTTCAGTAAATTTACAGATGCTTAATAACGTTTTATGTGGAGCATTTTTTTATTTGACTAGTGAAGTAAGTTTGTTCGTAATAAATATTTACTAACGTTGAAGGTGAGGTATTTGTGTCAATAGTAGAACTTTGATATGATACGTAATTGGGTAGATTTTAATAGTTCTTTCTGGAGAGGAGTAACAGTGCAGAATTAGCCATGCTTCACTTGTCCCCTAGATGGTAAAGAGTTTTACAACAATAGTAAAATATTATCTAATCCTCGCACTGCTACATGGCTGAAATCAAAGGGAAACGTTCTTTCCAAAGATATACACCTATCTATAGGCCCGGATTTACAATCTCCGGTTAAATTCTTAGTGACACTTTTACGGCAGGTTTACTGGTACCAGATTCTTACAATGCCCGGTTTGTGACAAAGTGACAGTAAAATAAGCCTTAACCGGCAGTGAACTCTACCAGAGCGAAAACTGCATTACTGCCAGATTTCCCATTATGATTTTAACGCCAGCTGATTACAATCATCGTCAATATGCCTAGAATTATCCGTAATTTCAAGGGTTTCGTAAATGATAATGCTACTCAAAGAAGGAGGCGATACGTGATTATTATAAGGAGAACAAGATTTTTAGACCATTCCGTTTGACCAAGCATTCAGATCGAATAGTTCTTGGTTGTATAAATTCAGAGATTCTTCATAGTACCCACCACGGTCCCCAGACCTTACTCCTCTTGACTTCTTCCTATGGAGGACCTTGAAAAATGAAGTTTATCAACAGAAACCATCTACATTGAACGAGCTACGAGAAACCAGCGAGGCGTCCTGTGCGACTATCACACCGGCATCACTGACAGCCGTAGTTCGGTCAGCAGTTCAGTGGTATCGACGTTGTTTGGCTGCTAATGGGGGTCACTTTGAACACATGAAATAACCTCCCCCCTCACCCCGCAAAAATTGTAACGGTATGTCATTTTGTTCCATAGATATTAACTATCATAATTTTCTACATTTTTATGGACCCCTCTGTAGTTACGTGTATAATGAAAACAAACAGATTGCGCCAAATACACATATCAGGGAATAAAATGCATATTTTCATTATTTACTCCCTGACGTAGATTTACTCATGCTAACTCTTGAGAGGTATGAAATAATCTGCAAATCCAACCAGAAATATATACCAACTGTTACCGGGAATTTACTCCGACCGTAAACTCAACTGTCAGAGTTTACTGTCACGTCACTGGAGATCGTAAGAACGGACCTATGCATTATTATTGTGGTAATACCGTCCTCTCCTGCAAAATTCAAGTTCTACTGTATGTTGATCCCGCTTTCGGATCTCCGGCCGAGGAATACTCGAGAGGGTGTTAACATCACAAAGTTTACACAGGTAACATCTGACATTCTACTGGGCAGACCGTGGCTGTTAGAATTGTGATTGCAGATGCAGGTTTAAAACCATTCAAATGGTAACGCTTAGATTAACGTTGGATATGGTTGGGTTTGTGGAAGTGTTTAGATCGTAGGCTTTTGTGGCCGGTGTCTAGTTTATTATCTAGGCATATTGGATGGCGCTGTGTCGTGTATCGGTGATTGTTTCCCGACGTTTCCGCTGTCATTGCAGCATCATTTATCAGGGGCACGAGTTCGTGTCTGTACTCAAACTAACCGTTGGCTTTCAGTCAGGCAATGCTTGATCGGCATTGAACTCATGCTGCTCCCTGATTGGTCAGAGCTTTAGCCAGTCACGCGATACGAGAACTCTATATGTATTGCTAAGCCTGAATCTGTCATTACGATTGAAATTATTGGGATGCTTCAAGATCTCTAATGCCTCTTTTATTATCCTGTTTTGATATCATGGAATTTTAGAACAATTTCGGCCTTATTAAATTCTATGGCGTGTCTCGTGACGTCAGTATGTCCAACTCTTACAGATCTGTAGTTTATTTGTTCTTTTTTTCTCTCGAATGCTCTCTGATATCCCAATGGAAACGCGACTCTTTGTATGCCCTATGTACCTAATCTCTCCACAGGAACAAGGCGCTTTTTAAACTTCTGTGTCCTGGTTTTGTCTGCTTTATCTCGGCTGATTTACGCAGCTCATGTGTCAGGTTGTTTAGTCGATTAGGGGCGAAGAAATGAAAAAATATTTTGTTGGCGTATTTAGTTGTTAACAATGTAGAGAACAGTACTTTGTCAAAAAAATCGAAAAAAGATGAAAAATGATTTTTTTTTTAGATTTAAATGACTATGCTGCACCATGAAAGACAATGCCCACTTTTACAGAGATTTATGTACTGTACGTGCGTATAACTTCTAAACTATAATACAGAGATTTCTGAACTTCTGGTCTGCTGTGTTGAGCGCACACATTGTGTTGGTAAGAATGACAACTTCCTGCATTGTTTTTGTTACGAGTGGTTACTGAATATCGTCATATCCCTCACTATATTTTTCTGCTAAGGTCCCATTCCAGTTTTGTACCGAAAATAAGGTCCCATTAACACCAACCTACACATATGGGGTACCTGCAGGTTCAGCATAACCCAATGCGTAAGCGAAACGCACGCACTTACTCTTTAAATGTCTCACAATTAAATAAATACCTTAAAACATGTATATTTACAATGAAATAATCAAAGAATGCAACACGGTAAACATGGTAACAGAATCTCTCAGGTCCATCTATTTCTGTAAGACGCAATGCAATTACAATTATTATATTACTGTGAAAATTTCCAGACGGTTATAAGGTTATCACTGAACCAAATTAAGCTGTAAAATTCATCAATACATACAATATAAGGCTCTTAAGGGGGGTTAAGGGGCACTCTAGAATTTTTTCAAGCAATTTTCACGTGTGAGTGTGGTACGAAATGTCTGTTTCACCCGACTATAAAGGGTCTCCGAAAACCACTTTTAAAGGCCCTTAAATTAACAGTGGCTGTGATATTCCCATAAAACTTACTTCGTTCTGATATACCTATGAAGGAATGACAAACCGCTAACCACTGCACCAGAAGCTGAATTGATAAAGTTTGCAAGAATTTAGTGCTTTTCAGTCGGTCAACACGAATGTACCCAAAAGAGATGGGCTATGCCCTAATCCTGAAATAAATTACATGAGATTAATAAAACACTAGGATGACCAGTTTCGATCGTCAAGCGATCATCATCAGATCCAAAACACTTAGGCTATAAAATCTATGTTTGAAATACAGGTGAAAATATTTACAATATGTACAATTATTTAGTTGCAGTATGGGTACTGCAATTGTCAGTGTATGCTAAATGCAGTTTATATGTTAGGTGAAATGCTAAATGGTGATAGCTATCCGGAGATTGTACTTTAGAGAGATTATATGTTTGTAAACTATGGTTAAACTATAAAATTTTAGGCTAACTACTTATCTGATTGTCTTCCGTACTACAGCTACTCGCAGTTTTCGTGCTCACTTGAACTTACTGTGCGTTCGACAGCGGTGGTTATCTTAACAACTGTTTTTTTCATGCCTCCCCCCCCCTGTCCCTACGTGCTGTGGGGAGTGATAGCGATGTGTTTATGTGAGGTGTTGCCAACCTAGATAAGATGTATGTTATTGAATGAGGTGGGTCTACAACTATTAAAGACCGTGGATTAGTCCTCGCCACGCGTGGAGCATAACCCATTCGAACTAAGCGTTGACGGTCTTATGAGGACGTCCCGGCACCTTTAATACTGCCTCTAATATGGGCCTTGGTTTATTAAAGGTGCCGGGACGTCCTCATAAGACCGTCAACGCTTAGTTCGAATGGGTTATGCTCCAAGCGTGGCGAGGACTAATCCACGGTCTTTAATAGTTGTAGACCCACCTCATTCAATAACATACATCTTATCTAGGTTGGCAACACCTCACATAAACACATCGCTATCACTCCCCACAGCACGTAGGGACAGGGGGGAGGGGAGGCAGGGAAAAAACAGTCGTTAAGATAACCACCGCTGTCGAACGCACAGTGAGTTCAAGTGAGCACGAAAACTTCGAGTAGCTGTAGTACGGAAGACAATCAGATAAGTAGTTAGCCTAAAATTTTATAGTTTAACCATAGTTTACAACCATATAATCTCTCTAAAGTACAATCTCCGGATAGCTATCACCATTTAGCATTTCACCTAACATATATACTGCATTTAGCATACACTGACAGTTGCAGTACCATTACTGCAACTAAATAATTGTACATATTGTAAATATTTTCACCTGTATTTTAAACATAGATTTTATAGCCTAAGTGTTTTGGATCTGATGATGATCGCTTGACGATCGAAACTGGTCATCCTAGTGTTTTATTAATCTCATGTAATTTATTTCAGGATTAGGGCATAACCCATCTCTTTTGGGTACATTCGTTTTGACCGACTGAAAAGCACTAAACTCTTGTTTACTAAGGCAACACTGAAAATATGGCTTCAAACACCACAATGATAAAGTTTGATTATTCATACTAAGGATAAATCAGTCATAGCATTCATGATTGAGATTTTGCTAAGTGTACTCTTTACAACTAGAATATTCGCGGGCGAAGCCTCGACTGGTAATGCTAGTTATTATAATCACTGTAATTTTGCACTGACCTATTGAAGAAATATTGTTTTAAGTGGCGGAACAGCACCTATCATTACTAATTGAATCGGCGATTTGCAGAGGGAAACAAGTTCACTTATTTGCAAAACGATAAGTTGAAATACGCATTTATTTATTATTATTATTATTTCCGATCATTCCCTTTCAGGAGGGCGTGAGAACTTGAGCCAATCTCAACTTCACTTCCTTTTCCTCTCTTCTTTTCTTCCCAAAACCTCTTCATTTGTTCATTGTGCTTTTTCTGCCTTTCCTCTGTCCATTTTTTTCCTGATGTGTCCTTCCATGAAACTTGTACAATTTTCGTGTTTCTGATTTTATTTATAAATTGTTCTCTGTCCTTAATGTCGTCTTCGGAGATTTTAAGTAATTCCATATCTTCATGTGCTTCTTTTTTATTCTCTTCAGTCCTGAGCTCAGTTCAGAACTTTGAAATATACTTTTCTGTGTTTAACTTATTGCAATTAGGTAAAATAATACATATTTATCAAAAAAAATTTTTTTTTCGAAATCACTGGGCTATTATGACATGTAGCATATATGCTACATCAGGACTTATTGACGACTCTCCTCCCACTACTTTGCAATGCTAAGTTATTTTGTGATACACGATTACTAATGGTTTAATGCCTTGTAAAGTATTTACAATAGTAACATAATTTTTTGTACATTTTTCTATATTTATTTTTGCATTATCTAAAGTCAAAATACAAATAATTAAGAAATGATAATTAAAAATGTTTGATTAAAAAGTCAAAGCACTAAAGATGTTATATTAAAAAAACATAAAATTGAGAGTACAATCCACAATATCCAGTTATGACTCATGAAATGCTGAGAAACAGTTTCTTTTTTCCGTAAAGCATAGGTACATTTTGCATTTTTTGCACTGTACAAAAGTGAATCCTTTCAGCCCGGTAGTCTACATCTTGATCTACTTTTTTGCGTTCTGCTCATCATTTCTGGTAGATGCAAAGCATGAAACTTCCTGGATTGAACAGACGGCATAGGCGCTGGTATTCTGCGGCGCCTCAAGTTTCGATTTCCATCGTCCTCATCACCACCACCATCATCATCATCAGGTACATCATTCGCTTCATCTTCATTGTTGGAGATGCCGTATTCAATCTCGGGTCATCTTCCCTCCCATCATCATCATCTCCAATCTCCAGCTCAATATCAGACACATCAGGATCGATAGAGTCAATCAGTTTCACAATGTCTGCATCATTCAAGGCTAAAGAAATAAATGGTGAAATTTAATGTTAGCGTTTTCATTACATGGTAAGAGAAAGTAGGCTATGTGATAAGAGAAAGTAGGCTATATAATATTTAAAGACCGCATATTTCTCAAAATTTAAGCCACATGTGACTTAAGCCTTACCTACAGCACTGAAAGACATGCTAAAAATGAGGAAAATTCAGACATAAAATCAAGTAGCAAATAAAAAATGTCAAGGTCATTGCCTGATGTTGAGTATATGCTACGTAATGCAAATCGTGATCGTGTAAGTATTTTAGTATACTACCGAAACTTACATTCAATAGCACATTAACTGTTGATCAATTGTAAGCAATTTTTATAACATTTACATTACTTTAATATACAAATACATATTAATTACCTGCACGTCTTGTTTCCATGGTTACCAGTCCGCCAACTTCAATATTCACAGAGGTGCTGCCACCTATTCGCTCGAGCGGGTAACAAAAAAAAATGTGCGTGATGCGCGGCCAGTAGACTATATGCTACAGCCGGCAACCCGCAGAGAAGCCAGCGCTTAAGTCAGAAAAAAATAAAAACCGCATGTAGCATATATGCTACGTAAGGACAGAGGAGGTTATCCAACTGGTCTTTAATTTACTTGCATTCACGACATTGAAAATCTTCTTAGTGAGTCTGTTCTCATCCATCCTATCCGTCCATAGAACTGCAGACGTCTCTTCCTAAATTTAACTATAAGTGTGTCTGTATTTTCATAAAGTTCTTTTGTTGGTCTCCTGACTCAAATTCCTTTACGGAAAACAGCGCCATGGATTTTCCTAAGAATTTTTCGTTCCTGTTTCTCAATTTCATGAATTCTCGTCATTCCTCTAATGACTGTGGTTTTGCGCGTACAAGACTTCAGGCAAAACAACTGCGTTGTAATGGCGCAGTTTTGCATTACGAGATACTGCTCTTTTGTTATAATGATTCCATGTCAGCTTGTACGCCTTCTGCAATTTTACTATTCTCTCTGCATTAGAAATTGTGTTCAATCCTGTGGGTTGGATGGCTTCTCCTAAATATTTGAAGTGAGTGATCTGCGAGATTTTTCCATATAGCGTTCGCAAGATGATGTTTCCTGTTGTTTTGGTATCCATATACTGTTTTCGTTCATAGGAAATATCAAGTCCCATTTTACTGGAGATTTCATATAGTTTGTCTAGCGCTAATATGGCTTCATCCTTGTTGTTTGGATGGCCAGATCATCTGCAAAGGCCAAGCATTTCACGGTGACTCTTTTCCCTTTCTCCTTTCCAATTTGGATACCTTTTACATGCTTTTACCATTTTGTGATGATTTTGTCCAGTACGATGTTCAACAAGATTGGTGATAAACCATCCCCTTGTCGGACTCCAGTATGAATTGCAAAAGAGTTAGAGATTTCTCCCATGAATTTCACTTTTGAGGTAGTTCCCAATAATGTTTCCTGGATGATGGCCCTGGTCTTCCTGTCAACTCCTAATTCTTCTAGTCTGTTAAAGAAGGGTTGTCTGTCAACCGAATCGTAAGCCTTTTTGAAATCCACAAAAGTGACTGTAGTGTTCCTGCATCGTCGTATGTGCAGTATGGTCTTGAGGTTCCAGATCTGCTCAATACAGGACCTTCCCTTCCTAAAACCTGCCTGATTATCTCCAATATGGTGGTCCACCTGTGGCTCGAGTCGAGTCAGCAAAGCTTTCGAGAGAATTTTATAAGCGACTGGAAGAAGCGAAATTCCTCTATAATTATTCGGATCAGTTTTGCTTCCCTTCTTATGGAGTGGGTGTATCAAAGCACTCTTCCATTCTTTTGGGATTTTCTCTGTTTTCCAGACATCTGATATTATTCTGTGAATTTTTTGTGTTATATGTTCATGATCTAAGTCCAAACTTCTGCATTAAGTCCATCTTCACCAGCGGCTCTATTGTTTTTAATGACTTAATTATGTCCACTATTTCTTCATATGATGGTGGAAGTGAATCAAGGTTGGGCACTGGTTTTGGAAATTGCAGTAGTTCAGAAGGTGCTTCGCAATTAATGAGTGTACTAAAATATGTATCTAGAATTTCACAACTATTGCTCGTATTAGTTTCCAGAGATCCATTAGGTCGTTGGAAGCATAATCTAGGAGGTAGAAAGCCAGCTATATTTTCTCTAAAGGTCTTGTAAACATTTCTGGTGTTGTTCTTAGTGAAGTCCTGCTCTATTTCATTTAGCCTATTATTATCATAATTGCGCTTTTGTCGGCGAATAATTTTAGAAGCTTTTTCCGAACCTGCACAAATTCTTGCCATTTTTCTGTTGTTTTATGACTATTGAAATTATTTATTAATTTATTTATATTTGTATTTATTTACGGTATTTATTTGTTTATTTATTTATTTATTTAAAAGCTAAAGGAAGTAGGAGACTTATGACGCAAAATAACTAGTGATACACGAAATGATGCAAGTGATGGGGCAGGAATGTTCTAAGAATTGTCATAGGTAACAAAACTTAATGAAAAACTTCAACCTCATTTTTCTTAGTTTAACATTTTTCAATACTTTGGTACTGCGCTCGAAATCATGTCTAGTAGAGGGGAGAAGACAGGATGAGGTATGAACCAAGGACCACCTCAGGAAAATGGAATATTTTAAATTTGGAATTATCGACTAAATTAGCAGTCCAGATAGAAGAGAACGTTAATACAAGCATTTGGGAAAATTTTCGCCTGAAGAAATATTTTTATTTCATGTAATAATGGAGATTTTATGATCTTGTAAATTTTAAACCATGAGTGAATGAAAGAGGTACTGTCCTGGAAGTCGACACTTTTAGCAAGGTTCGCGGTGAGAAACCAGTTTTTGATCCGAGGGTAGAGTGAAGGAGGACCAGAGGTCAGACGCACGCCAGTATCAAGAGTGGGAGAAGCGAATGCGTGTCTGAAGCGCGCCACTTTTTGGCGAGAACCAATAAGAAAATAGTTTGAACACTGAGGA
The DNA here is from genome assembly GCA_946902985.2 of Meconema thalassinum. Taxonomy (NCBI): domain Eukaryota; kingdom Metazoa; phylum Arthropoda; class Insecta; order Orthoptera; family Tettigoniidae; genus Meconema; species Meconema thalassinum. The sequence continues at coordinate 213,514,470 of OX336398.1, forward strand.
AGGAACAAATATTAAAATCTTGATTTTAATTTTTTATAAGAGTGTTACATATTGAATTCACCAGCAAAGCAAAAGAAATTTAATTGGCAAAACGGATTTTAAATTTAAAGACTGAGAGAGAAGTTATGTATGAATTTGTTAATATTCATAGCGGTTGGAGGCTAGTTGATCAGATTTGCGATTGAAATCTAACCGAGGAGGCTAGGAGACGCTAGCAGACGAGGTTCTTTTTACATCGACCGTCGAGAAGACAAGACGTAAATTGTATTCATTCTTCAAAAAGTATTAGACAAAGGTTTTGTGAACTGGAGACTTCAAGATGAAGCAAGTAGTAATGGAAACAAACAATTAATATTACAAGTCAACAGTATTGAGAAATGTTATTCATCGTATTTAAAAGAAGAAATCTACGACGAGATAAAACATTGAAAGTTACAGACTGAACATCGAACACGTAACTTCGCAGAAGGAAAGTCTGAAGAAGGGAGACTTAATCCATTGAAAATTCAACAATCTAGACAAGAATGAATAAGAATTTAGGTCGGAGGGGAAGAACTACGACTACAAAAAATTGCGCGGTGAGAATGATGTTTTAAATTCACCATGATGGGAAGATAGAACTATACTGAACCGGTGAGATCCAGAGATGACCAGGATGACATAGCAGTATGAACAAGCGAGCTGCAGACCACCACAGTTTTCGCCGTAACATAACGTTGCAAGCTCCTACAAGAGAAATTCACGACATGGAAGTGATTTCTCATGATGGAAAGAACTATGCAAACTACCGACATCAAAGAACATCTAGATCTGAGAAGAAGATGACGAGCGGATTCGTGATGGAGACGGCGAGGAACCCAGGACTGGTGGACGAGAGGCAAGCAGAGCGGAGGCGAGATCGTGTCATCATCCTGTACGAGAGAAGTGGGGCAACAAGAGGGGAGCCAGCTGGTAACCTGTTTCGAGACAGCACACAAGGCCTTTCACCTTTACTGCAGTCCACTCAAGGCCGAGGTGACATAATGCAGCCAGTTTGGAACAGCACGCAGCATTCCAGCAACCTCACGGTGAGGTTACGAGGACACAGGAGTCATCAGGTCAGTCACCAACGATCTCAGAAAGAAGGTAGAAGGGTGCATTTTTCATATCTGTAGTTAGACTTTGTTCACGTTATTCCAGAATATTGACCAACATATTTGCATTTATAACCTATGTTATTGTATTGTCTTGAAAGTTTAGTAAATTTTAGTAATTGCGATAGTTATTTTCATACGTCACTTGGACGTATTTTGAAGTCTTGATCGATGATATTAGACATCGTTAGTATTTTTCATTGTCATTTTTAGAGCGTTAAAATTTTACTTACGAACGATTTCCTTGCGATTGCGAACGTATTCTCCGTAGGTTTGTTGTAACATTGGAGAACTCCGTAGATTTGAAGTAATGTTAGAGAACTTTGAATATTTGTGGAAATATTGAAGAACGAAAATATATATGTATTGAAATATGAGAATTGAAGCACAACTTTGTGATAAATAAATAAATAATGCATCAGAGAAAGAGTATAGTCATGTGTTTGACGAATGTAAATAGTTTATTACTTGTGAGAAAGAAGGGGAGGACAGAGAATCCTATAAGTAAAGAGTTTATTCATTTCAGGAACGAAATAAGATTTATAAAACGAAATAGTTGACAGGAGTATTCAATATTGGCATTGAAGCAACTCTTGTATGCAAGAAATCAATGACATTGTAAAACGCAGAATTTGATGTATGGAAAGGAACATTATGCGATAGTTGAAGGCATAACTGAACGAGAAACGTTATTATAAAATGCTATGGTTGTATATTTATCATAAAACTATACTGTAAGATGGAAGGAAAGATATAAACATTTATTATGAACATAAACGTGAGGGAAGGTTATTGTTATTTTTATAACAGACACAAGCAGACTTGAAATTCAGAATTAAGCGATAAATTGTAACAAGGTAATATGTGAAGCGAAGGAGGAAGTATGTGGAAAGTATTAGAACATAGCACGAGATGTATAATCGATAGAGGAGTTTGTAGGAGGAAGTGAGACGTATTCATGAACGTTATTGCAGTTGTAATTTCTAGTAGGAATACTAAATATCATACTTTGATGAAAGTAGTTGATATGGAATGGTAGAAGTTTTGTGAACGTGCTAAGAGAAGAAAGGTTGATGAAATTTATTTGTATTGATGAAGGCGTAACTAGAGACGCGATAATATGCAACGTGAGTTTATGAAGAAAGGCTCTGTATTATTTTGTGGTGAGTAAGAGAAGTCATAATTTGTATTTGGAGAAGATAGGAGTGTGGCAGTGAGGATTCATACCAGACACACTCGGTATTTGGTTGAAGAGCTTATCTGAACAGTCGTGCATTGTTAGTTTGTTTTATTATTAATTATTGAAATACCAGAGTTGTACACCTTAGTGATGAAATATTAACTTCACTGTTTGTATTCATGATTCACATGGAATTGACACACAAACACCTATTTTGACTAGTTTATTGTGTGAAATACGGAGAAATATGGTGATACACGTAAAGAAAGATGATGAGACAGGAGGAAAGTGGTGGAATGAACTCTAATAAATTAGAGACAGTTGTTTTTATATCGTGCGGGCCGCGATCATGTATAAAATGTGAATACGTTATTATTCTAGTATTAATTATTTCTTTTATTATATTTAAGAACTTAAGATCTAAATTTGAAGACTTTAACGATTGTATTACGTAGGGAGTATGTTAGTTATGATGAACGTTAAAGCATAACTTCAGTAAACAAGTAGGACAGACACTACTGTCATTAATTGAACTATGTGTTTATGTAAATATTATCAAGCAAGAGATACATGTTGTATTCGTGTAAAAATGCAAGAAAGACACTTATTAAGCGTATCAGGCCTATGTAAGGCACAGATAAATATTTTATTTTATTCTTGGTGAAGGGAACATCATTTTTGTCATGTTATATTCTTTATTGTCAATAAATGGCAAGAATACTTTTTTTTCTTGCTGAGTTATTTTAGAACTGTTTCTTTGATTCAACGCTTAATTACATTAGAACGATACCGCTAGCTAGATGCAGACAGCTGATCGACAACTTATCTTAACGCCCGAGAGCCGAGTTGCTCGTTAATGTTCTACTTGTATTTGTTTATATTTTCTGTACTGCATGCAACTAGTTAGTAGTATAGTTAGTGATGTATATACGTGTTCCTAGGGTTCCCTAGCCATCAGTCCGGTGAGGGTTGTTCGACTCTTAGCCGGGTGTTGACATTCTCACGATCCTTTTACCACCTGTGCGGATTTGGGACTGTGCTCTTGAGGAATTCGGACACAGTACCATTTCTAAGAAAACTAAAAAAGATATGGCCTCAAACTATTTTTGATGTATCAACATCATCCTAAGGAGCAGTAATAAGACGGGATATCCCCTTTAAATAATATAATTACAAATTGAAATATAAATATGTTTCGACATTATTTTGATTAATATATTGTACCTTAAAAATATTCATATTGGCATAAGTATTTCTTTTTTGTCAATAATTCTTCTAATTATTGCAATCAATGATCCAAACAGTAATCTTTAAAGATTTAAATTGGCTAACCCAAACAGAGTTTGAGTTAAGTGCACCAAAAATGTAAAGATTTAACCCGGGCGAGAAAGGCAGGTCTTTCTTACCTTGACCGTTGTTACGTTGTCTTTCCTTAACAACCTGATGATTCTATTTGTCACCCCCTGTATATTAGGCAGAAGGGCTTTATGGCCGGGCCGATCTTCGTTTTTTCAGCAGTTCTCCGCCTATGTTCTTTATTCCGCATGATCCTATTTATCTGTCCTTTGCTGGATCCATTAGCTCGGAGCGCATTCCAAACACGATGTTTCTGTTCATTTACGATATCTTTATCGCAAATGCGGTTGGCCTAGGTGGGGAGTGTCCTAGCTACCATTTCCTTCTGCGACGGTGGATGGCTTGAGTTTGCATGTAGATACCGATTGGTATGGGCGCCTTTCCTATAGACTCTGTGTCCGAGCATGTTGTATGTTCGTTTATTGACCAGAACGTCTACTAAGGCCAGTGGATTATTTTCATCTATTTCCATTGTTAAGTTGATGTACAGATGTCTCCTGCAGATGAAGTCTAAGAATTCCTGAAGTGAGTTGCGTCCATGTTCCCATATCAACAAATCTCGTTCTCGCATCTGAACAAACATTCAAGGATCAAAGGCCTCTTACTCTAATTTGCCATGAAAATGTTGGCCAATAATGGAAAGAAGGGGGACCGCATGGCTGCTCTTCCAAATGTTGAAGGATCTGCCCATTGAGGACGAAGAATATTGTGTTTACTCAGTGTTCAACTAAGTCCGTGAAACCGTCTGTGGCTGTAAGCTTTTACGTGATTATCTGTGTGGCGCCATGTACAGGAATCTAGGTAAATAAGGACTCCACATCAGGACTTGCCAGAAGATCGCCGTAACTCAAGTTTATACTGGCTATGATATCCAGGAAGTGTTGGGAGTTTCTGACGTGCGAGGTTGGCGGAGGGAATAATGGATGCAGGACCTGATTCTAATATTTAGCAAGAGCGTGAGTTGGGGACACAATGGCGCTAAATTTTGGCCTCAGAGGCACGTCAGTTTTTGTATTTTAGTTAGGCCCTAGGACGTTGGAATTTTTGAATAGCGAGGTTGTAGGGATTTCTAGTTGTCCTGTAATTGATGAATACTTAATTAGCCGCGTCTTCGTCTTCTGTATTTTCTCTATGGGGTTCCTTGTTATCACCTTATAAGCTGGATCTGATCTACGGGCCTGGCATGTTTGATGTCCTGAGAGGCCTCAGTTGTAATTTATTCTGTTTCGAAGGCTGGTAGGTAACGAATGGAAGCTTCTAGCCCGCAGGTAATATCTTCCGTAGGAAGACGTCTCGGCATGACGGCGAAATGAAGTACATTGCTTCAGATGTAAGGTGTGGTAGTTTTGTACAGAGGAATGCATTGGTTACATCAAGATTAGGAGATATGAAGTATTGCATTAAAAGTGTCAAAAGATCGATGACCCAAACAAAAACAAAACAACGGTATTGTATTCTTGTCACTCATTACTTCAGCCACCTCTATAAAATCTCACCCAATTAATCTCATGAATAGACTCATTTTCATGATTATTGGCGGAGGTCAAGCAGTCTTCTCAAGGGTGGAGGAATGACCACCATGTCCTTTACGGCACTCGGTATGTAAAAAAATCTAACGACTTTGGTGCGGAAGATTTTGGTTGCTGATATACGATTGAAATACACTTATGCTGTCAGAACTATGAATCCAAAATCTCCGATAAGATTGTAAAATTTTCGGCCTGTATCTAGAACGTATTAATGGCGAGTGGAAATGACATCAGTTACCGGTACTTCATGGAGGCATGTTTTCTGGTATTGGTTTTAATAAAATTTCTCCCAATTATATTTACACTTCTCAGATCTCTAAAATTCAATTATTCTTCGTCCGTGATAATGTACCACACTTTAAACTGTCACTACTAATATTTCAGGCTGATATATCCAGATACATCGGATCCTGCTGTTAGGAAGATATACCGATATGGTAACTGTGTAAGACAATATGCTAACAGTGCTTCTGGAAGAAAATGTACTACCAAAGAAAAATTGAAGTCAACCATTGCTAGTCATAACGGTAAAAAAGCATATCCATGTACCGTATGTGAATCTAACTTTACAAAGAGGGGAAATTTGACCACACACTTGCTCGTCCATAGCGGTGACAAGCCATACTCATGTACCATATGTGAATCCAAGTTTTCCCGGAATGGATATTTGAAGACGCACATGCTCGTCCATAGCGGCGAGAAGCCTTACACATGCAGCGTATGTGAATCCAAGTTTACCCAGAGAGGAAGTTTGAAGACACACTTGCTCGTCCATAGCGGCGTAAAGGCGTATGTGAAACCAAGTTTGCCACGAAAGGAAATTTAAACACACACATTCTCAGTCATAACGGCATGAAGCCTTAAACATGTAGCGTATGTCAATCCAAGTTTTCTGACAGAGGAAATTTGAATAAACACATTCTCGTGCATAGCGGAGGAAAGCCTTACTCTTGTAGCGTATGTGGATCCAAGTTTACCTGGAAAGATGGTTTGAAGACACACATGCTAACCCATACCGGCAAGAAACCATATTCCTGAGGGTCAAGTGAATCTAAGTTTACCGTAACATAAAGTTAGGAGACACACATGGTTGTCCATAGCGGCAAAGAGGGGAAATTTGACCACACATTTGCTCGTCCATAGCGGCGAAAAGCCTTTTCATGTACCATATGTGATTCGACGTTCAACCAGAGAGAACGTTTGTAGACACACATGCTCGTCTATAGCGTTGAGGAGCCATACTCGTGTAGTGTTTAGGAATCCTAGTTTACCACGAGGGGAAAGTTGAAGACACACGTGGTCATCCATAGCGGCGAGATGCAATCCGTGTAGCGTATGTGAATCCAGGTTTACTGAGATCGGTAGTTTGAAGACACACATGCTTATCCATAGCGGCGAGAATCCCTCTTCCTGTAGCGTATGTGAATTCAAGTTTACCCAGAGTGGAAATTTGAAGACATACATGCTCGTCCATAGCGGCGTTAAGGCATACTCATGTAGCGTATGTGAGTCCAGGTTTTTCGACACAGGAGGTTTGACGAATTACATGCTCCACCTGAGCAGCGAGAAGCCCTTGTCATGTAGCGTTTGTGAATTCAAGTGTACCCAGAGATGAAATTTGAAGACAAACATGCTCGTCTGTAGCAGCGTTAAGGCACATTCGTGTAGCGTATGCGAATCCAAATTAACTTCGAGAGGAAATTTAAACACACTCATTCTCGTTCATAGAGGCGGGAAGCCTTACTCCTGTACTTTGTGTGAATCCATGTTTACCACGAAAAAAAAGTTTGAAGAAACGCATGGTCATCCATATCGGCCAGAAGCCAAATTCGTGTAGCGTATGTGAATCCAAGTTTACCTCGAGAGGGAACTTGAAGACAACACATGATCGTCCATAGCGGCAAGCAGCCGTACTCATGTAGCGTATGTAAATTCAAGGTTAGCACGAGAGAATTCTTGAAAACATTCATCGTCGTCCATAGAGGCGAAAAATCATACTCATGCAGCATATGTGAATCGATGTTCTCCCAGATGGTATCTTTGAAAAAGCACATGATAATCAATAGACCCAAATCCTAAACAACACTGGCGAGAAACCATTCTTATGTAGTAAGTTAAATCTCAGGTCAAATTAGCTTGAATTTTAACATTTTACGACGACATTTAGGCTGGCAAGAAGGGATATTAATGTATTACAGAGAGATTCATTCCAGGAGCGCGATATGCGGCCAGCTACCCGTTGCGCACGCCTTCCGCCAGACAACCGATCTTGATAGAAGATTGCGCGCAGGTAAAAACCGTATCATAGTTCATTACTTAATGGTAATTTCACCCAGCAAATCTTCGCAGAAGATGCTGAAAATGTTCTTCTTCAGCTGGCAGGCAGACGAAGTATCGTGTAAATAATTTAGCGTTTACACGTTGAAATTCCCTTCTCTTGTGAGGAATATTGTTCTCCAACTCCACTGGAGTACACTTCGTATTTTAAAATACCCCATAGTTAAACATCAAACCGTCTTAGGTCCATGCCTCGATTAATTAGAGTAAACACGATCTGTGGGGCAGCAGTAGCTACATGATGCAACTCTGTTACTTTCAAAGAATTAGAATTCAAGTTTTGAGAAATGTTGGCTATCGTCATTCGTCAGCTGAGAATCTAGGCTTTTACTTTATTTTCTGGATTTCGTTTGAGCCCATCCAATTATTCCGGCTGCCTGGACTGGCAAGCCAATCTTTTAAGTACAGGCGACGACAGATACAGACCTGTAGCTTTGTTGCTGCAACAGTTAGGATTGGTTAGTATTTATCTAGCCAGACACAAGTATGGCTGCGAGATTCATTACACAACAAAGAATTTTCATTTGCTGTACATTTTTAAAAACGAGTCTGTTACTCACAGAGCATCTCAACAGGAAATTCCTGGTGTTACGGTGCCTTCAATGACTGCAGTTTGGAACGTTGTGACAAAGTTCAAATCTACCGCATCAGTAAAAAAAACATGTAGTTCCGTGAAGAACTATACAGCATATTTACATATAACTTACTCATGTTAATTGCCTCTATGAACATACAAAATTTCAGTTTGAAGGTTGTGATAGATTCGTAGATATTGAGAACCGTCTAAATATTTCAGATGGTTCGCAGGTTGGATTTTTGTTTATGTACTATTACATGAAGAGTGTTGTGTAAGTTTGGTCTTCAAACTTCAATCAAATGATTAGAACACAAGAAGTAAAAACAAGATTTTAAAATTTCACACAGCTGTCATCTTGTACTTATGAAAACATTTGAAATAAATTAGATGCCAGTGGATTAACATTTGTTTAAGGATTTACTGTACTAAGTTTCACTGCACTCTGAAGGCTAAATCGCGAGAAACGTCCATTTAAATATGTATATTTTACGTCGCCGTCATTTCGGATTTGTGCTCACCAGTTCACTGAAAGTCCTATAGGTGAACGTATGTTCATAGCTTCTATGAACATAAAAAAAATCAGTTTGATTGTTGTAAAAGATTCGTAGATATTGAGAACCGTCTAAATATTTCGGATGATCGCCATTTTGGATTGTTTTATGTATAGGCCATAGAGTTATGAACCATTAAAGGAAAATTATTGCGTAGGTTCATTATTCAAACTTTCTCTTCGATCGCATGATTACGACACAAGAAATAAAAACTTAATTTTAAAATTTCGCACAGCCGCCATCTTGAGGTTATGTAAAAAATTGAACTAAATTAGATGCCAGTGCATTACAATATGTATAATCATTTAGTGTACCACATTCCACTGGGCTCAGAGTGTTAAATCACGAGAAAATTCTATTAAAATATTTCAAATTCGCTTGGCCACCATGTTCGTTTTGTTCTTTACAGGGTTATGAAAGTTACATAGATATACTTGTACCAGGGCTCTTTATCACCGTACTAAATTTCAGGGTTGATATCTGTAATATTTTCGGAGATATATAATGCCGGTGAAATATTTCGCACAGCCGCCATTTTGAGGTTATGTAAACAATTGAACTAAATTGGACGCCATTGCATTACAATGTGTATAAACATTTTGTGAGACACAATAAAATTCCAAGGGCTCGATCGGGGTCGGTCAGTATGGTGCTATGATCTTACCCTTTATCACCGTACACAATTTCAGGGTGATATCTGTAATGGTTTCGAATATACTGAATGCTGGTGAAATATTTCGCACAGACGCCATGTTGGATTTGTGAGACACAATAAAATTCCAAGGGCTCGATCGGGATCGGTCAGTATGGTGCTATGATCTTACCGAGTTTCATTGAAATTGCTCCAGCCGGTTAGTAGTTATTAGGGGGGCACACGCCACCATCACACACGCGCACACACACGGACAAAAGGTGATCTCATAAGCCTATTTTTTTCATAAAATGAAAATAGGCTAAAAAACGGAGGCGTCACGTTTTGACAATAGGGAAATTAGAGGACATTGCTGCTCGATTATTATGGTCAGCGAGAAAATCATTGCAAAAGCAAGCCAACGTGTCAAATTCAACGGTTCAGAGGGCCACAAAACTAATTATATATCGACCGTACAATATTACTCAGGTTCAAACCTCAAGTCCAAGAGATACAGTGGCAACAGCCAACTACTTCAATTGTATCTTCCAGTCCGTGCACGACGGAATTTTAGATCCACAGTTAGTGATTTTCAGTGACGAGGCGTGGTTTTATTTACATGGACGTGAGAACTCACAAAACAACCGATACTGGTCATATGTGAACCCAAGACTGACTGATCCACCAAATCACACTGATGACCTAATAATCGGTGTGTGGTGCACAGTTACCGCAAAAACAATATTAGGCCCAATTTCTTTTCCGTGAAACTATTAATTCCTCTCGATACGTTCAGGTCATTTTGAATAACTTCCTTGTCCGGTTAACAGACACGGAAAGATTTTACGTTCTTTTTTCACCAACGGCGCATTCTGCGCGCAATTAAATGGACACAATGAGTGCTGTCTTTGGTTATAGGGTGATTAGAGCTGGGTTGTGGCCGCCTCGAAGCCCAGATTTAACACTTTTTTTTTTTTTTTTTTTTTTTTTTTGTGGAGACGCTTTAAAGACAAATTGTAATGGTTTAATCCTCGTACGCAAGAGGAGCTGAAGAACAATATACGGCAGCAGATATTCCTCATTACGGAAGGAGAATTACAACGTGTAAAAGCTAATTTATTTACACGATACGACGCCTGTCTGTCAGCTGAAGGAGACCATTTCAACATCTTCTGTGAAAAGGTAAGTTCTTAAATCATAATTTGCTGGTTAATACATCATTAATTAATGTACTATGTTATGGATTTTTACCTGCGTGCAATCTGCGGTCCGAGTTTGGTTGGCTGGCGAAAGGCGTTCGCGCGCTTGGTAGCTGGCAGCTGGGCCCCCTCCAGCCAAAGAATCTCACTGTATAAGCCAAAACAACTCAGCTCTAGGGATATATTTGAGGACATACGATCGAATTTATAGAGCCTAGAAACCATGTTTCTGTTGCAATTATGAAGCTTTATTTGCTAAGGAAGGATATTTAAATAATCAATTTTAATGCATTGAACAAGGTATTACTTTTGATATGTAGTTGTTAGTTTAAGATTATTTAAACTCAATCTATGCTGACGAGGGTGTCATTGAATAACGAAACATGTACGTTTAAGACCTAATTAAACTACTGTACATTCTTTAGTGTTTGAATCACATAGTGAATTAAATGTAGTCATTTCTATGTCTTTAAGATATCGCAGATCACCTCATGGTGTAGCGGCTACTATTCTACCTCTTACGTCCGGGTTCGATTCCCAGATAGGTTTTCCTGGAAGTGTTTTACCATTGTTTACCCACTCCTACTCCAGGAAAATGCTGGGATCGTTCTTAAATTAGGGCCACGGCCGCCTCCTTACAATTCCTATCCCCAATTTACAAATACGCATATATGTACGGCCATCACAATATTATACAGGTTATTACACAAATTCCACAAACACACCCAAAACTACACGGGGCAGTACAGCAACAAGAGAAATAAGATGCCCAATGTTTGGGAAGCCAGGCTCTGCCTGTCACAAGTCAGGACAAAGGGCGAGTGATAGAGGAGTAACACCTCTTAAAAAAAACCTGGGACCAGCTGACCCAGCTGGTAGTACCCTGTAAGGGTCCCTTGCCAGGGTTACGGTGAAGTCCACAACGGCTGCTACAGTGGAGAGGATAATCTTCGGTACAGTGTATATGGCGGATGTGGCAGCCCAGTGCTCGGGATTAATAGAGTAAAAGGTATCATCCTCACTCCGAGGATAGATATCAGTTGTAGCGTCTGATCCGGAGCGGGCGGCTACGAACGGCGTCTGTACCCCATGTTAGGGGCGGCCGAATTTATATGCTGGCAGTAGCTTTAAAATGCTAGGCGTCAGACTCAGCGACAAGTCGGCCGAAATTTAATTGTCGTATCATGATGCGCCAAGTAAATTGTAGTATCCAGGCTAGGGCGTCCCCCGCAGGCGACGCGCCCCGACCCCGCCCGATCGGGGTGGGAAATGGACGAGGGCTACCTACCCAAGGCCGGTGCAGGCTAAAGAAGCAAGGCTCGATTACCAGATTTGCGACAATCAACGTTGGGGCATTAACTGGGCGCAGTCGTGAGTTGGCTGAATCGCTCCACCAACGCAAAATTGATGTAGCCTGTATCCAGGAAACAAAGTGGAAAGGCGCAAAGGCGCGTGATATTGGTGATGGTTACAAGCTCTTCTACAATGGCAAAACATCTGACCGAAATGGTGTGGCAATTGCCATCTGTGAACGGCTACGGAATAGTGTCACCAGAGTAAACCGTATCTCTGATCGCCTGATGAGCATCCAGATAATTACGGACGCAATATCACTCCATATCATCTCATGTTATGCACCACAGACTGGGTGCCAAGCTGAAGAACAAGACAAATTCTGGGGTGATCTTGAGACATTAATACATTCAGTTGATCCTAATGAGTCTTTGCTTATTGGTGGTGATCTCAATAGTCATGTTGGTAGATCACGTGATGGATTTGAACGCGTACATGGTGTTTGTGGTCATGGGACGCGAAATGCAGCTGGTGTGCGTACTTTAGAGTGTGCCGAGGCTTGTGACCTAGTGGTGGTGAACACCTTCTTCAAGAAACGGTTATCACATCTCATCACATACAACAGTGGTGGCCATCAAACTCAAATTGATTACTGGTTGGTGCGTAGAAGAGATCTGAAATTGGTGAAGGACTCCAAGGTCATTCCTTCAGAAAATGTTGCTCCCCAACATAAGCCCTTGATCTTAGATTTCCACATTACTCTTCGTACTCCTTCACGACCTTTCACCAATACTGAACGTATAAAGTGGTGGAAACTACCTGGCCATGAATTGCTATTTCTAGATTCTATTGGTCCTCTTCCTGACAACATTGATCAACTAACATCGAATGAATTCACCTCAAACATCCAGGCAAATGCAAAGGAAGTAATGGGTATGACAAAACCGGGACGACAATTCGTTGATAAACAAACTTGGTGGTGGAATGAAGACGTGCAACGAGCTGTGAAATCTAAGAAAACTGCTTACAAAAAGTGGCTTAGATCAAGAACCGATGCTGATCTAACTCAATATCGTCAGCTCAAATCCGATGCAAAACACGCTGTTGCAGTTGCTAAATCCAAGCAACTAAGTACATTGTACAAACAACTAGAGGAATCTACTGGGGTCAATAATATTTACAAGCTAGCCAGATCTCGTCATCGTGCCACAGTTGACATAGGACATGTCATGCATGTCAAGGATAAGCACGGGCATCTTCTAACAAAACCAACAGAGATCCTTCAACGATGGCATGAACACTTCAATACTATCTGTAATGAAGAGTTCCCTCACCCACCGATTCCATTAGCCGAACCTGTACAAGGTGCAGTTCCACCTATCACACCTGCCGAGGTCAATACTGCGATCCACGCAATGAAGAATGGCAAGGCAACAGGCCCTGATGATATTCCTGCAGAGCTATGGAAGCAGTTGGGTCATGCCTCTGCAGAGTTCCTAGCAGAGTTCTTTAACAAATGCCTTGCGAGCCACCAGATCCCGTCAGCTTGGCAAACTAGCGTCACAATACCAATATGGAAAGGCAAGGGCGATGTAACTATCTGTGCCAATTATCGTCCCATTCGTCTCTTATGCCACATAATGAAGATTCTAGAACGTGTGATTGACACTCGCTTACGTAGCAGTGTTACCATCTCGCCTAACCAATGTGGATTCATGAAAGGTTGCGGAACAACTGATGCTATCCATGCAATGCGGCTTCTGATAGAAAAGTATATGGAGAAAAGAAGGACAATTCACATGGCTTTTCTGGATCTGGAGAAAGCATTCGACCGGGTTCCCCATCAGCTTATATGGTATTCTCTTCGATCTCATGGCGTACCAGAAGCTTATGTGCATTGGGTCCAACTCCTCTACAATAATACAACTAGCTCTGTACGCAGTGCTGCTGGACTCACCAAACAGTTCGATATTCGAGTTGGGGTTCACCAGGGATCTGCACTATCTCCACTCTTGTTTATCCTATGCATGGATAAAGTGACTGCCGATTTGCAGAGGCAACCACCATGGACATTACTGTACGCCGATGATGTCATGCTTGCAAGCGAGACCCGTAATGATCTAGAGCAATTGGTCAACCTCTGGAATGCGAGGCTCTGTGAATGTGGACTACGGCTCAACCTCACTAAGACTGAATATCTTGAATGTGGTTCCCAGACAGATGGGACCATCATAGTGGATGGCAGCCCACTACCAAAAGCTTCACATCTCCGATACCTTCGCTCTGTTGTGAGACCTGATGGTGATACAGTCTCGGATGCCCGTGCAAGAGTGAATGCTGCATGGATGAAGTGGCGCCAGGTCCCAGGCGTTCTCTGTGACCGCAAGATCCCTTTGCGCCTCAAAACTAAGATCTATCAATCAGTCGTCCGCCCTGTTGCTTTGTATGTAGCTGAATGCTGGCCTAATACAAAGAAACATGAACAAGCTTTGCACTCAATGGAGATGCGGATGCTAAGATGGACCTTGGGAATTACACGGCTGGATCATATTAAGAACGAAGACGTCCGCAATACTCTTGGAATTGCCCCTATTTCAGCCAAAATGGAGACTCGGTTGCGTTGGTACGGACATGTAGCCCGAGCAAATACAGAGTCCATTGTAAGCAAGTCCCTTGCTCTCGAGCCTGATGGACAAAGACTTCCAGGACGACCAAAAAGGCGTTGGATGGATACCCTACATGACGATATGAGCATCGTAGGTCTTCGTCCTACAGATGCAGCAAACCGCAACAAATGGAGCGTGAGGTGCAGAGTGGCGGACCCCAAAAAATAATTGGGAACAACGCCAGGAAGAAGAAGATTTTATAAAGAATTCCAATGCTAAGCTAAAAATCGTGGCAAGCAACGTATGGGCCTAGACGGTGTAATCATGGACAATAACAGTGTAGATGAGATCAGTGCATCAAGTCAGTCCAGTAAGGTGACCGATCAAGGAAGAGGACAAAGAGGCGCAGAAGAAAGATCAATGCAACCCTGGTTCTTGCTAAGTTCTGTATGTTTTATGTATTGCCGTAATTTTAATACGTTGCAAACTAAGTTATATTTATTTCCCAAAGTATTGCGAATCGAGTAATAAAGAAATGTAATCGGACAGGAAACTGAAGGAACACTGGGTTAAATTCATGTGATCGGTTTCATAATTCAGGAATACTAGACTAAACTGAAAGGTCATCAGCTAGAATACTGGAAGAACCCCTGGCAAACCACACGTTGTGTCAGGAAGAGCATCCAGCCTTTAATCCCCAGCCAATAACAAATTGAGCCTGGTTGGATCCGATGACCCAAATTGATTGGGAAAAGCCGAAGAAAATTTTGAGTATTCCAGTACAAGGCTTGTATCAGATAACTTGTATCAGCCTAAGGGAGTTTAGGTTTGAAATTTAACACAAAGGGCCACTGTGAACAAAGACGAGGCCTGTGGAGCAGCTTGCAGTACGTGTCACGTTTTACGGTCCGGGGATACACCGCGTCTGAGCCGTTAAAGTACCCCAAATAGAAATACAGGTCGTACAGGATCGTGATGGATATGGAAATTAGGAGGAATTTATGCCGAGACTCCTGATATTAATATCTTCGCTGAGTTCGGTCTACGAAGTGAAATATTAATTGAAGACCATCCTTGAAATCACTACGCGTATTTGAATGTCATTGGCTGCAGTTCAAAACCTCCGACAAGTCTACCCCTCGCCAAGGATCTATGTTTTGAGCATCTAGCACGCTTCTGATTCAAGAAGAGAACGGACGATCGAACCAGGGACGCAAGATGCCAGAGCGATCCTAATATTTTTATGTATCTCTGAGTATCTAAGACTCACTTCAATAATGGGAATAATCACGGAAAAGAACCCATTGTGTGTACGGGCTCGGATTATAAGACTACCCTTGGCAGCCACTAGGCAGTCCCGAGGCAGCCGCTGAGAGACTAACTCCACGTCACCTTGTTTCAGATTTTTCGAAGCGCTCAGAGAAGTCGTGAGATATAGTCTGAAATATTAGAAAGAACAGTGAGCCTACGGGCTAGGGAGTTAATGCCTAATCGCCTGTTTTTTTTTGTATATAATTAAATTGTGAACTCTTGTGTGACATAATTAGGGAAGAAGCGTTTATAGTTATATGTGAAGTGTGCTTAATAATGAACCATACCTTTGTGTTATAAGTGTTGTGCAGAACAAGGCCAAGCTCTGGGATGAGATGAGCTTGCAGTTTTATTATCATATGTGGAGTGCATTTAAAATGGATACGACAATGGGTGTGATTGGCTAGAGCTCGGGATGAGGTAAGTCATATTGTGGACCTAAGGCCGCCATGTAGGGGTTATTAGCTAATTACTCAGATGACCTCGCAGTTCCGCCCCTTAAAACAATAACTAACTAACTCAGCCCCATGTGTGTGTCAAGTGGCTGGTCAGGTGAGTTATATTAGGGAGTTGTGAATCAGATTGAGGGAAGCGTATTATATTATTTTATTTTATTTTAATATCAAGCCAACAGTTCAATAAATCATCTTATCGTCTTAAGGACATCCTACATGTTCGATCGGGTTCAAGTCAGGACTACGAGCTGGCCAGTCCAGGGTTTGAATCCCCACTTCCAGCAGATATTGTACAACACAGTGAGCAGTATGAGGGCGGGCATTATCCTGCATCAGCATGAAATTCCGACCAACGAAAGGCGCAAAGGGCATCACATGGTTCATCAGGATCTCTTCGATGTACCTTTGGGAATTGAGCGTCCCGTGATCGATGCACACGAACTCAGTGCGGGCCATAACGTTGATACCATCCCACACCATAACCGAGCCATCTCCAAATGGAGTCCTGGAGGAGAAAGCAACAGGGCTGTACCTCTCCCCGCGCCTTCTCCACACTCTTTCTCTTCCATTAGGAGATCTAAGGTTAAAGCGACTCTCGTCAGTGAAGAGAACGGAGGTCCACTGCTCGTGGGTCCATCCCAGCCTTGCGATGTCGTTCGAGTGCGGGTCCACGTGCAGGTCTCCGGGACGAAAGATGAACTTCTTCAAACCTTCTTCTTACTGTTCACTCACTCTGACATTTTTCAGTTGAGTCAGCCTGAAATGCTGTGGTATGGCGATCACGCAGAACTTGTAGGGTGAGAAATCTGTCATCCCTGGCACTTGCGCTTCATCTACGGCCTGACCCTCGTCTCCTATCGTATGTTTGGAGTTCTCTGTAACGTTGCACTGCACGGTGAATTCTACCGAGAGATGATTCTCAGCAACATAACAGAAGCTGCGGCCATCCTCCACCAATGCAACTGCCTGTGCAGCTCCTTCACGGCTAAGAGGCATGTTTTAGTGTGAGCTGCACATGGATAACCTACTAAAATGTACGACAATGGTTCCCAGGTGTTCAACAAATGCCAGTTGCTATCCCTAGAACAACAATAAGTGAGCGGCAACACTCATAAACCTTAAGCGCTTACAGTGCTCTTCCCGCCATAAAACCATTAAGATAGGCTCATCGAAGATTGGGGGGTATTGAAGGTAATAAACCACCCTATGAAATGTCATATTATCAATTTATATTCAAGGACGTTTCAGACCATACTTGCCATTGTAATTTGGATCTATGCTGGCTACACGGACATGGTATCTCCCTCCCAATAAGATGTCCAAGATCTCCACCAAATGTCAAACGAGACCCTTCAAATTATTCAAATGAAAGCATTCCTCAACTTTTAATTATTTTTTCTATTTTTTGTTTCACCCTGGTGGTCTAGGGATGAAGAATTTTATAACATACCCAGTCCCCCCCTTCCCCTTCCTCCCAGAAAATATCGCATAATCCTCACCACATCCATTCCCCCTGAAAAAGAACATGGGCATCCTTGCAGGCCACATGGAAAATAAGCAGTTAACAGTACTACACACTGGGTAAATCGGTTTGAAATGGGTAAATCTAGAGCTTTAACAGAGAATTATGGATGTGGTGATTGGTAGGGCCCTGGAGTACAAAACTATGCCCGTATCTTCAAGAACACTAGCAAATTGCAAGTAATCTTCCTCCAATGACACAGTAATGTTTACACTAAATTATAATAAGCACACACAAAATGTATTACAGACATTATTTTATTTAGGATATTGGTTATAAATATAAGCATCTCAAGCACATTAACACATTGTCTGGAAGAATCTTAGAATGTAGAAAATGAAGTTTGCAGGTTTCACCAAGTAGGCTATAAAGGTGATATCTTGCTGATCTTGGATATATTACTGACGATTATTAGGATCTAATATCCTCCAGCTATTAACATTCTCAAAAAATCCTGCACTGCACATAGGGCCTACAGCCATTATACCCTGCTGATGATTCATGATCTCTTCAGGATTTTAAATTTTTCTGACACCATTTCTCAATCTCACTGGAGCTTAGTGGGTTACAAATTCATCGTTACAAAGATGCATGAACACAATTTGAGGACTGGACATGTCTAACTTGATTCCAGCTGCCTTGCTACTGTTTCCTTATGCAGTACAAAATCACTATCAATTATATTGGTATCTTGCAGCCTTGGCAACGATAGAGTCTTGTATTAACTCTTGTACTATTTTCATCTCTAATTTATCTCAACAAAACAAGCCTGCCAACTTGTGTCAATAGCTTTAATGTGGACATGGAATGGAATTCACACTTACAAAATTCCCCTAGACACAAAATTGCATCTTCCATGACAACGTGGACAACACTTAGGGTTTAAACGCTGCATACATGTTAAATTCTATGTGTTATACTCTGATTTACAAAATATGAACGGTGCAAGCTGCCATCCGCTTGAATAGTGAGGTGAGGAGTGGAGACAAGAGGGGTAACTGTGTCCATAGCAACAGCGAGCAGTGTTGCAATGAATGCTGACACAACAGTGAGCACATGGTTTGACGCAGTGTTCTACTGTGAACTAACTCGTCACTGCCATTAGTAATATCCCGTGTATATATTGAAGTGCATTTGCTTATTCTTTCATAGGCTACAGTAAACGTTATCCTTCTGTTTTTGTTGGAAGCGTGTGTATATACAGATTTTGAGTTTATTTCTTTTATTTGCATCATCGTGTCTATTTTCGTTGTGTAAAAATGGCATCGGTACATGCTCGCGGAAGGCCCAGGATCCATTCTCTGCGACAGAACAACTTCAGGCCGTGGTGTGACTCTCCATAGCCAAGTAAAGGAGATGGTATGTGCGGTGAGGAATTTTATGGAGGAAGAAGAGGAAAGTATGCGCTTACGGGAGAAACCTCTGATTCCATTTGTTCAGGTGAGGAAAAGAATTTCCAAGACTCTTGGTGTGAGTGAAATCACTGCATACTGAGTGACGGAAGGGAAGTTCCTGTCTGATGATGCTGGCCCGTCTAAACTATCAACTCCAGGGAAGAAGAGGCATAGAGAAGGGGTGGTCACTAATTTAGATGGCTTTCAACAAGATGCTGTTAGACGGCATATTTATAGATATTATTTTAGGAAAGAAATTCCAACATGTCGCAAACTTCTTGTTTTTGCTAAGAGAGGCACAATTATTTCAAGGAAGCCTTTCTTCACTGAAAGTGTTGCACGATCTGGGATTTAAATATAAGAAAATTAATGGGGGGAAGGTGATCATGGAGAGGCCAGATATTGTGGCTTTGAGGTGTCAGTTCCTACATGAAATGGGGAGACCCTACTGAGTTGTAGGCCAAAAATTACAAACAAAAAACCAAAATCTGGTTTCATGCCCTAGAAGTTACCTTATCACTTGGGGCACTTAAATATACATTTGTTTTTTATGTACGGCCATTTTTAAATACCTTACGGGGGCTTTTAAAGAACACGTGCTTAGGTCTTGATATGGGCAACGCCTACTTCCTAGAACCAAAAACCCCCTCAATTTTGTTGTAATTTCATACTCTTGGCCAAGATTATCATGCCAATCATCTGAATACAAGCTTATGGTGCCATCTGTTGGTCAATTTATCAGTTATGAGTAACCTAGGCAATGTTTGTCAAGTGTGAAACTTTTCTTACCGTACATGTTATTTTCTTATCCCATATAATTTTTAGCTGTATGGCATTCACTAAAAGAATATCATTACTATACACATGCACATATTTAACATCGAACAGAAGTATTTTGGTTTGTAGTAAAGTATAGGCCATTTTGGATACATAGTGGAACCATGCGTCTTTGTTTATTTTGATGGTCAGTGGCTTTAGTGAAGTTTATTCGCAAGAATTATATTTTTATTGGTTTACTGTGAGTGGTGGAACTTGTGTAAGTTAATGGTATTTTAGAGATTTGTGTGCAGTTTATTAGATGTATTCTGTATCTAGTCGATGGCGTAAACCGAAAGTCTGTGAAACAAAGAAATGGAATAGTGCTATTTTGAATGTTGACAAACAGTGGGGTGATATTACATGTGAAGTTAAGTAATGCAAGTTCAACAGCTGCAACTACTTCTTCTGCCAGTGTCAGAAAACTGGAATAGGCCTATTTTAGTGAGGAGAATACTGTTAGACCTAGTGTTAATGACAAGCACATTCTCATTCATATATGGGTGCCCTCCAAAATTTGTTTACAGAACTGTGTGGTGAATGTGGCAGTAAATCTTCGTGTCAACGTCAGGGAGAAAGATGGGTTTAGTAATAAGTTACCTCTGAAGTGTGGGAAAAGTGATTTGTCAACTCAGGGAAGTCTTGATGCAGGAAATTCCACTAAAATACTGTTTTTCTTAATAAAGTTAGGTTTTTCTCAATACTATATTTTTCAGCATTTTAAATGTTCCAGTTGCCTGCCTTTTGATCCCATTACCTTCAAACTTGTTTTGCACATACAACTTTGTGGTCTTAATAATGTGTGGAATCCATTTTGAAAAATATTAATAACTTTCAGAAATATTTAGGTTCAAATTTGAAAAAAATGACATATTTTAACAGAACAACAGGTCATTCTAAGATAAAAACATTTTAATAATAAACCATTTGCACTGATTTTAAAAGTAATACCAATTTTTATTTGTAGACCATTGATGATCATTCCATATAAGTTTTAGATTGATAACTTTAAATTTGATTTACCTGGGACATTTTCAAAATTTGCATATTTATTACATAAAATGTTATAATTTCTAAATGACTGAACCAAATAGCTCCAAAGTTTAGAATTCCCTTAATTATGCTCACTTTAAAGAACCTTCAAAATTTGGTGAAAATTGGGTGAAAATAGGCTACTGGAAAATTCAAAACTTAAGTTAATAGGGCAAAAATGTTATCGATATTGTGTGGTTAGGTGAAATGAGGGTCAATGCTGGTCACACAGTATCTAAGGGTTGGAGTGACAACTCAGTTCAGGGGACAAGGAAGGGCCGTCAGGCAGAGGGGGTCGATTTATTATTCTATATGCCGGGCTATCACACGGTTTGTTAATAATACACTTTTGCTCTTTAGGTCGAAAAGAACTCGTGATTACCATGAAGACATGGACTAAAATGGTTCCAGGAACAATTGTTACCCAACATCCCTGAACACAGTGTTATTGTAATGGACAATGCTTCGTACCACATAGGTCAGATAGAATAAGCTCCAACAACTTCAAGTACGAAGTCACGAATGTTGGAATGGCTGGACCACCATCGTGTAACCTACCATGCGACAGCTCTCGGACAAATGGAATCCTTCTCGGTAGTGCTGAATGAACATAGAACGAGCGATAACATTCTATATAATACATGAATTCGCCAAAATACCTTATAAAAGGATGAGAAATAAATCAGGAAGCAATGTTTTAATAGATGTTTCCTCCTCCGCCGTCTGTGACCCACCCAGCCATTCCAAATATAGCGAAAATTACAGCAGTGAGCGCCATTCTTCAAATCAATCTTCAAAAAAGTACCATAACAGTACTGCCAACCTCGCCCTTACGGTACTATGTGAAACAAAAAAGTGCCCAATTTACTCTCTAGTGGGCATCATTCGTTCGCTGCACTCAGTTCACGACTCTAATTATGCTAGAGTGTGCAATATTTCGCATCTCTGTACGGCTGAAATGAGTGTTTTTTGTTATCTGCTCTGTAATAACTATGCAGTATATCGCTCTCCTGTAATAAGTATGTGTATTTTTTCCCGCACAACTGTGGTTTTGACAAAGGTTACAGCCTAACGCGCCCAGATCAATGGTTTTGTGTCAACCATGCCCCGCTAGTAGCGCGCGGCCAAGGCTGCACCTACACCCGACCATTCTTACCTACACTTTGTCCAATCCAATGGTTTTTGACAATGGTTACAGCCTAACGCGCCCAGATCAATGAATTTTGGCAATGGTTACTGCCTAACGTGTCCCGATGATTCTTTTTTTTATCAACAGTGATTTTGCATCCCACTTCTTTCTATCAACAGTGATTTTGTATCTCACATGTGTGCCTCGGTGCGTGCTGCTAGAGTGAGCCTTGATGACGGTTAAACGAGATCAAGTGCTATCGAAGCATGGCAGCTGTTTTTAAAATAGCAAAAAACAAAAACACATATTTACGTACTTTAGCACATATATGAGGTTCAGTAGTAAGTTTTAATTAGGGTTCCTAATTTCAATACGTAATATCGCCCAAAAAATGAAACAAGGACACAAGGTATGTAAAAGTACATTCATGTCTGCTACAAGTGTATAAGCCGCGTTCCACTTTCATTCAGAATTAATATCCTTCTCAACCTTATACAGCAGCGCAAGCCTAAACCCATGTAGGCTACCACGTGGATGAACTGGCGAGAAAGCATGGCCATGAGATCATCACGCTGCCCCATATCATTGCCACTTCAATCCTATAGAAATGATATGGGGTCAAGTGAAGGGTTATCTAGCACGGCATAATAAGAATTTCACACTCCGTGAGGTTGAGAAGCTTACCGTTTAGGCTATTAGGGAAGTGACTTCATAAAACTGGAAGCGTTTTGTGTTAATAGTGCAACGAGAACTGGATGAGGCTACGAAACGTGAATGTATACTCGATGATAGGGTAGATTGGTTCATAGTTTCCCTGGAAAGCAATTCCAGATCCAATTCAGACACAAGTGACGAAGAGGGGGCGATGAAAGGAATAGACCCATAATTAAGTTAGTAGCAGCTAGAGCGATTAGGCAACTAAAAATTCCCCTAAACTCGCGTGCATCGCAATGTTTAATTGACCCTTCACACGAATACGGCTGACACACCACAGATCCCAGTATTTGTGTCTTCCTGGAAACTTCTTGGAATGTTATGAGTCATGATCTGCCTCAGTGGCAACGCAGCATTTCCTCACGTGTTAGCTTTGACAACTGCCAGTGCTCATTATTGGTACCGGCAATACAGAGTATTCTTTGCGTACAAACACAAACCTAACCCCAGACCTCCTTGCTTGTACTAGGCCTACTAACAATAATTTTGGTCCAGATAGTCGCCTAACCAAGTAGCGACCAATGGCTTTGTCTCGCCATGACTTTAGAAGAGTACAGTTCAACTTTTCCATTAAAATGAACTACGGTAAAAGTAATTTATGAACATTCATGATCTTTCAAGAAATTATTCTTCTTTAGACTGAGATAGGCTACTCAATACTCCCAATAATGTCAAAAGTACTCAAATCAAACTTACCAAGCAACTTTTGAAGATTTGATGGATGAGGCAGATAAATATGACCACTCCGATGTAACTTTTTGTACACTGATGACAAGTGAACATATTATATGGAAGCTGCCAAGAGTAACGTGTCTCCACTGTACCTACGATTGTTTACCTAACATCTAAAAAATTAATTTGCTCTATTAAAAATTATAAGGGTGTGCAATCATCACTCGAAAAACTTCTCTGTAGGGTGTTCACAGGAGCATTCACTACTGACAACTTTCTTCCATTTTCATCGCACTCAGAATTTTCAATGAACTGAAGTAGGCTAGTTCATCAAATGAATTTTTATCAGTAATGCAAAGAAAGTTTTGTGGAACTTAATGTTTGGGAATCTGCAACCCATTGACTCAATGCTGAGGTTATTTAGAATACACACAGAACCTGTAATTATGGGCACTGCATCACTCAAATTCTTCAAGTACTTCACCAACTTGTCTTCTGTCTTGATGTGTGTCCATTCCTGCTTAAATTTATTCCTGTTGGAGGAGAAGTGTTCAGATATATCCGATAGACTGTGCACAGAATTCTCTTCTTCGTAGTGTCTGAAGTCTTCCAAGCTCGCTTCTATGGCTTTATCCGAGATTTTCTACCTCTGCATCACACAGTCTTCTAGAAGAAGGCCCAGGAATGGATAGCTATTCTGGCAAATTCGAAAATATTGAAGATACTGCATCAGGATTCAACTTCGGGTAACTCCTAGCAAATGTCTTTATTTCCCCATCAACTTGCTCTGTCCTGAAAACAGAGCTATCAGGAAAATGTTTTATACAAATTATAGGCTTGCTCACTTTAGAGAAGTCAGTGGGAATTTTTCTAGGCCATATATTTCTTAATTTTTCGTCCTTTGGGAGAGAAAATGTAGAAACATTTTCATGCTGGGATCTGTAATTGTTCTTACAGCCAGCCACATTACAGCATCTCGGCATTTTGATTTCCTGTAAAGAGACACATTCATTAAATATCTAACTTTAACTCAGATAATTAACTTAGCATGCATTCTAATAGTCCTTAACATCCACAATATTAGGCTAACGTAAGTTCGTACATAACCTGCACCACACTTGCGTTTGATTAACCTGTGTCATTAATGAGAAATAAAGTGTTAACACTTACCCTGTAGGCTACGTGATTATTGCAGCTACATGATGCACCACAACACAAGTTGGATGTAAAGTTGGACATGACACTTTATAAAACACTAACTATTCTCACACTGCTATTCACAAACAAGTCTTCTCAACCGGAGTCACTACTTCGCCTACGTCACAGACAAGATGGCTGCTCGCACTGGGGCCAGTATCTTTCGTGGGCCACGGCAAGTTTTACACCTGGTAGGCCTAGCTAGAGACAATGAAGAGTCTAGTTCGAACTGAGTGTTTTGTAACGAACGGAGCAAGTTGTATTTCGTGGCGTCAATAGCTGTAAGCAATTAGTGTGCATTTGCAGGAAAGTAGGTTCAATTTTACGTAGCCCTAGTCCAGTCGCGCGAGAATAATTACGCTATTAGTCGCGCACGGAGGAAAACTCCGGGTTTATAAAAAAATATTTTATTAGGTTTATTTTGGCAAACATATTTTTAGAATCACATATTATGGCCAGAAAACAAACATATGTGTTTCTCTGGCATATTTTCTAAATAGTTTGTTTAAAATAATAGGCCTAGTTAAATGTTTAACAACATTGCATATGGTAATTAAATTAAATCCATAAGTGTTGTTGTTACCTATAACCACATCATACAAAATATGTCTTAACAAAAACAATAACGTAAGTTTAGAAAAGTAAAACTGCAAGGTCATCGGATTACAGAAATATATAGTCTCAAAATCATATGTAATAATTTAATGTGTCTGAAAACATTATGTAGAAGTTTATAAAATAAAATATACTTGTAATAAATGTTCAAAACTGTCCAATTAGGAATAATTAATGTATACCGGTACCGGTAATACAAACATAAACATATGGTTTATAGGTTTTCTTTTTTAGATATCTCTGCATAAACAATCTTACTTGTATATTCTTTCATAAAAGAAACACAACACAATCACTTTTTACCTCAGGATAACTTCCGTCACTATTCACACATCACTGTTATAGTTAGTTATCGTTGTTTTAAGGGGCGTAACATCGAGGTCATCTGCCCGACACATCACTGTCATCGTCATTTTGACCTTCGGCGGTGCTTGCGCAATCCCGGCAGTATGTTACTCTATGTTCTGTGCACAGGAACTTGTGACAGGATAGACAAGATACCTTCGATGAGCGGTTTTGTTTCCAAGAACAAAACGCACAGCGTCCGCTTCCTTCTGCAGCTTTTTGACAGAATTGTGGGTTTTCTTCAATCCCAGCAAGTCCTCGTATCTTCATCTTCAGCTGACGTGGAATATTCGTTAGTGAGTGTCTCCTCTTCAAATAATCTAAACAGAGCTCTCGGGACAAATTTTTCAGGAATGTGCGCCTGTTTGTCTCTTCCTTTGCGTTAACTAAGAAAATAATGTAGGCATTTATTGCTCCAATATTCATGAGAGCAAAAAAGAGTGATAATGGCCATCTCTGAGTTCGCCTCGCTACTGTGTACGTTGCTTTTAACTTGTCCATTGTATCTACTCCTCCTTTTGTGAGATTATAAAAGGTCAACATCTCCGGTTTCATTGCATCACCGGAGTCCGAGTTGTGGAAACTAGACAAGAGAAGTACAAGTCTATTTCTTTTGGGCACGTAGGAAAGTAGAGTACTATTATCTCCAAACCCAAATAGGCTACTAAATTCCTCACGTCCCTTGCTCTCTGTAAACAAAGCGGGTATTTCTCGTTTGTTTTTTTCTCAAAGTGCCAACGACCGTCAAACGATGATCTTTCAACAAATCATTTGCAAGCGGGATTGAAGAATACCAATTATCTATGGTTACGTTGCGTCCTGGACCAGATATTGGTCGGATTAGTCGGAGAACTACCTGATGTGGAGAATTGCTCACTTGGTAAGGTCCATCTGGTTGGCTTCCTAAATATACCTCCATTTTTTGAGCGTAATACGTCCGGGCATCGGCGAGAGCAAAAATCTTAATTCCATACTTGGCTGGTTTTGATTTTATATACTGCCGAAAACTACATTTCCCTCTAAATGGCTCTAACATTTCATCAATAGTCACATATTCACCTGTGCTATAATGCTCAGTGCAATGATCGTTAAATTTCTCGAAAATAAAACGTAAAGGAGCAAGTTTATCATATTGCCGTCTCTCTTCCCGCGTGTTAACATTGTCAAACCTTATGGCTCTTAACAAAAATCTCAATCTTTGCAATGACATAGTGGTTCTGAAAAAATCGACACCTGTGAAGTCCTTCGCATGTAAGTCCTCTAGATTTTGGTGAGACGAGTGCAGCGCTCCGGCCATGTATAGAAGACCAAACAAAGCTTTCATCTCCGTAAAGTCTGTCTCTCGTGCGTCCCCTTCACGCTGATATTTACCTCTGTTACGCTTAATCCATATATTTGTACAATTTACCATTTCATTCACCATATAGTCGTCAAAAATGAGATTCCAGGCTTCTAGAGCAGTTTTAGCACTTGTGGCCAGACCTCGAACACAAGGAATATGACTTCTAATTATATTGTGAGCTCTGGTTCTCACATTTTGTGGTGGACAGTGGGTGTGCCATATTGTATTGTTGTCCTTGCCAAGTAGATAACCCCTTCGACCTCTATTTATGTTATAAATAGGAATAGTTTCAAGTTCGTCTGCAGACTGCTCACTATCTGAAACGTGATCACTATTTTCTAGGATATCCTCATTTTCATCAGATGAACCTCCAACACCCGATTCCTCTGGAATTTCTTCAAGCAAACGTCTGATACGCTCCTCCTCACGTAGATCCATTTTTCTGCAGACAATTGATCAAAATCCCATAAAGCCTTTGCGATAGTAAAGAAATCCGCTAAATATAACGTGACGAAAAGTATTCCTTAGTAGCCACACAGGGGATCCTCATCCAGGTTTAGACAATATATACTGGTTTGCAAGGACATTAATTTAAAAATTGTTATTCTACGTAACAACTTAACTTACCAACGATTAGTAAAGGTAGATCACAATAATACCACTTCACATACAAAACGAGTTCACACACAATGTAAGAATACGACGGCACTTGTTAGTCGCGCACGGAAGAAACGTCCGGGTAATGGACAGCGGTCGCTACAGTGATACTTTCCCCGCACATAGGAAGAGTAACCTTGACGAATTTCAGACTGGGCGAGTCAAAATGAACCAGGGAGAAGGTATAGGGGTGGAAAGGGCAATCCGTGAACAAAGAAGTACTCTCCCATGCATAATAAAATGGACCCGGAGGAAATCTCCGTGCGCGACTAATTAAAGGGTAGCCTAATTAAACGTGTTGATAGGTTTTTAAGGTATGGTACTTGATAGTCGGTGAATATGATATTTATTATGCTTCCCCCGGATCAAAGTTTTGTGTATATAGGAATAGAGAAATAAAATGTAATATTCTATATTTTCCTTCCCATTTCATTTCATCTGTCATTCATCTAATCATTGCCCCTGAGGAGTGCGTCAGGCCTCGGCAGCCGGCACTGTTCATATACTCGCCGCTAGATGGGGGCTTCATTCATTCCATTCCTGACCCGGTCGGAGACTGGAAGCAGGCTGTGGATTTTCATTTCATTCTTTATTTCCCTGCTCTACAAGCGGGCACCATAAGCTAGATCTATTCAATTACAATGATAAATAGTGACGTCTTCTTTGTCCTACAGTAAATATTGAGCTTCATGGTTGTATAAGTTCCACTGTTGTTGACAAATATATAACCGCTTGTTATCAGTGTACACTTCGAAGGGTCCGAAAATACCTCATTTGATTTGCTAAGTATAAGACTGATTTTGTGCACTGGTATAGGTAAGATCTAGAATTAATTGTTCCACTATTCTAGTGTCCTGATCATAATGGAGAAACAACTATTCACCAAGAGTGAGCCAGAATGGTTAACTCATGAATTCCGTAACATTGTAGCCTAAGTTGCATTTAATTTATATATGGTGTAACATTGCTATCTTAGTGATGTGCAAGGTTTAGTGACATAAAACAGTACTTTTTAGTAAACGGTACTCTAACCAAGATCTGTTAACTTTTACTTTTAATGATACACATGGCTTAGTGCTCATATTGTGTCTATATATTTAACATTGTGTAATACGGTACTTCGCAGGATTCAAATGAGCTGTTGCCTTCTGATAACCTGATGAACGAGGCTGGTGATATATTTGACGATGAAAAGATAGCAGTTAAGGAGGAACGTGAACTTCAGGTAATTATAGGTTCTGCATTACTTCCCGATTATTTATAGTGAGATTATTTTTTGGAAGATTGGATCACTCGGTCTTATTTTCTGAAAGAACACCTAAGAATAGCAGATGTAATTGTATTGATACTGCAGTTCTACTCAGCTGGCACCCTAGATCGCATTTGAGATATGATCGGTGTTAAGTGAATGCGCTGCTATTTGTGTATCCTATTGGTTATAGGCTAGACTGCCACAGCAAAGCAAGCTTGTTACCAGCATAAAACAATCTTAAGATTTTAACTTAGCCGTCAACAATCATATTTCTGATGAATAATCAGCGCCATATATTTCATCTTCTATTTGTTGAAAATGGAACGAACTGAATACCTTCCAACATTTCCTTTGACCAGAATCATTTTTTTTTTACGGGCACACATTTTTATTCACTGACAGAAAACAAGTACATATACAGGTGTTGTATCAAAATACAGGGTGAATCCCACATAATATAAACTCTTGTGCGTGGGCTTCATGAACACAATTTCTTAATTTATTTGCAACATGGTATTTGACTGATAATAGTAAGAATAGTTTGTAGTAAAAGCATTAATTATAAGGATACTGAAAATAAAAGAAGATGATTACTTATTTGTGACTGAGTTGGTTTAAATATGTTGGTGAAAATTTATAATTTCATTTACTTTATCAAAGTTATTATTATTAACGAGCCATGTAAAAAGCCTTTTCTTCAGTATATTCAGGGTGTTATTTGTCACATTTACGGGAAATATATTGTATATCCTAGTGCTAAGACAACTCAAATCCCTTCGGCCAAGTAGTGTGTTTCGACGAGGGATATTTATTTCAGTTCTGTCTTGACGTCTAGTGCACAATTTAAGTTTTTGTTCATTACAGAATAGCTTCATATTTTTAAGTATAAATATGATTGATGACTGAACAAATAACTGTCGTATATTAAGCACCATGCTTTGTTGATACAGTTCACATGTTGGAAAAATTGGTGTTTTCTTGTACATAACTTTTAGAATGAAATTCTGTCAGGTCTGAGCCAAATGTGTATCAAGTATTCCACCCCAACCATTTATTTCATATTGTAGTTGTGACTGGACTAAGGCAAAATATACAGTTCTCAAGACTTTTGCTGAAACTAATGAAATTAACCAAAATGCCTATAGAAATGGTAGGGATGCAAGTTGTTCCGTTAAGAACTATACAGCCTATTTTATGCATCCTACTTTTGTTTCTTTCCTCTATCATCATACAAAATTTCAATTTGATTGCTGTAATAGATTCGTAGATATTGAGAACCTGCTAAATATTTCGGATGGTTGCCATAGGGATTTCTATATATGTAGGTCTTGGAGTTATGTACCATTACATCAAGATTAATGTGTGGGTGCAGCATTAAAACTTCACTCGCTTGTTTAGGACACAAGAAATGGAAACCAGATTTTAAAATTACGCACAGCTGTCATGTTGTGGTTATGAAAATATTTGAAATAAATTAGATACCAGTGGATTAAAAATTGTTTAAACATTTACCGTACCATGTATTACGGCGCACGGATTGTTAAATTGTGAGAAACGTCCATTTAAATATTTATATTTCGCGTCGCCGCCATGTTGAATTTTTGCTCACCAGGCTATTGAAACTCCAATAGGTGAACATATGTGCATAGCCTCTATCAACATACAAAATTTCAGTTTGATTGCTATCATAGATTAATAAAAATTAAGAACCGTCAAAATATTTCGGATGGTCGCCATGTTTGATGATTATATATGTAGGCCATAGAGCTATGTACTATTAGATAACGATTATTATGTAAGTTCATTATTCAATCGTTCACTTTGATCGCATGATTAATAAACAAGAAATAAAAACTTCATTTTAAATTTAGCACAGCCGCCATGTTGAGGTTATGTAAACAATTGAACTAAATTTGATGGCAGTGCATTGCAATGCATATAAACATTTACTGTATCAAGTTTTACTGCGTTTGGAAGGATAAATCGCGAGAAAAGTCCATTTAAATGCGTCAACTTCGCATGGCCGGCATGTTCGTTCTCTAATTAACATGTTTTTGAACGGCTCGTGGGTGATTTTCTAGTGCCCTCTATCACCGTACAAATTTTCGGGGTGATATCAGTAATAGTTTTGGATATATACAATGCGGGTGAAATATTTCGCACGTCCGCCATCTTAAGTTTATATAAACAATTGATCTAAATTAGATGCCAGTGCATTACAATGTGCATAAACATTTACTGTACCATGTTTCATTGCGTTTGGATGGTTAAAGCGTGAGAAAAGTCTATTTAAAATTCTTACTTTGCTTGGCAGGCATGTCTGTTTTGTAGTTAACCGGTTTTTGAGTGTCGCATAGGTAATATTCTAGTACTGCCCTTTTTCACCATACGAAATTTTAGGGTGATATGAGTAATAGTTTCGGAGATATAGAATGCCGGTGAAATATTTCGCACAGCCGCCAAGTTTGATTGGTGATACGTAATAAAGTTTAAGGGACTCGGTCAGGGTCGGCCAAAGTAGTACAATGACCTTTCATTGAAATCGCTCTAGCCGTTTAGATGTTATTAGAGGAGGACACACATACGACAAAAGGTGATCTCATAGGCTAAAAACCAGACTACAGTTATTAGAGATGAAGAACATGAGAGAGATGTGTAGGGCAAGGCTGCAAACTTATAACGCATACATTTCAATCTACGCATTCAAAAAGAAACGAATGAAATTGTAGAGAAATTTAAAGTAGGAGTATAATGATTTATGGTGAAGAGATTTGTTGATGTCATTGTCACCTAGCCGAATGACCAGAGGGTTAGAATGAAAACATTGCGCAACATTAAGCAACACTTCCGGTCTGAATGCAGTTCGCTTGTTTTCGATTCAAATCCTAACCAAATTAACTTATTTACATAATTCTTTCTTCGAGCCTCCGTGGCTTAGGCGGCAGCACGCCGGCCTCTCACCGCTGAGTCCGTGGTTCAAATCCCGGTCACTCCATGTGAGATCTGTGCTGGACAGAACGGAGGCAGACAGGTTTTTCTCCGGGTACTCCGGTTTTCCCTGTCAAAATTTCATTCCAGCAACACTCTCCACTATCATTTCATTTCATCTATCATTCATTTAATCATTGCCCCAGAGGAGTGCGTCAGGCCTCGGCAGCCGGCACAGTTCATATCCTCGCCGCTAGATAGGGGCTTCATTCATTCCATTCCTGACCCGGTCGGAGACTGGAAGCAGGCTGTGGATTTTCATTATTTCACATAATTCTTTCTTCACTGTGTTCCTTCGTTCAATACCCTCAGGTGGTTTATTGAAATCTCGTCACACCAGAAGTAGTTATAAGGGCTTAAGTGAATCGCTGCATTGACTCACATTAGCTTTTGTTGTGGTAGAAAAGGCAAACTGCTAATCTAATCTACCGGATAAAGTTGTGTTTCATTAACCCACACTAGCGCTCGAAGTGGGTAGAAAGGGTAACTGCTTATGTAATTGAGTTTCCAGTGAACAATCATCTGTCTGCCGCGTTTCATCATGCTGGCAAACCTTCGGTGTGTCCTTTACGGTTGGAAAAGTGAAGAAAACAACGTACGTAAATTAATCAAGTAGGAGTCCACGCAGCACGACCTGCTTTCGATGAGACGGAGGCGCAGCAGCAAGGGGCCAGCAAGAGGGGTTATAATCTCAAACAACAACTCCGTTTTCGGCAAGGCCTGCGGAATTGCATTTCGGACCTTCGACCCGATTGCGAGGAAATGTAGGAAAATTATAAAATGTTATTCTAGGCAATGCTGACACCATCACAAGGTTATGAACGCCGGACGTCCTCGGAAGTGGAAAATATCTTACTGCTGTAAATACATGATTCAACTTATTGAAAATGTTAAAACGAGTTATTATAGATAATTTTCCGTAGATTTCAATTAGACCATCAGTTGAATTTTTACCAGTTATTATATACATTTGGGCCCGATTGTTTTCAAATACCAAAAACATTTAATAATATCAAAACGGTGAGAGATATCAAAATATGATAAGGGGTAGAAAAGTTGCAAATCACTGAGATCTTACACCTGTAGATTTAACTTTTTCAATAGGATCGACGCTTTCCGAGATATAACGATTCGAAAAAAGAATGAAATTCACGGCCCCGAAAAAAGGAAAATGGTGAGAGATATCAAAAAATCATAGGAGTTAAAAAAGTTGCTAATCACTGAGGTCCTATTTCTGTAGATTTTACTTTGTTCGATACGGCCAACCGTTTCCCAAATATAACGGTTCGAAAAAAAGGAAGAAATTCAGGGCCGCAGAAAATCAAAACGGTGAGAGATATCGAAAAATCGTAAGGGTTGAAAAAGTTGCTAATCACTGAGGTCCTATATCTGTAGATGACCTTCCAGTAGTGCCCTTTATCTCGGTACAAAATTTCAGGATGATACCGTTAATAGTTTTAGAGATATAGAATGCCGGTGAAATATTTCATACGGCCGCCATCTTCAGGTTATGTAAACAATTGAACGAAGTTAGATGTCGGTACATTATAATGTGTATTAACATATACTGTACCAAGTTTTATTGCGTTTGGTTGCTTAAATCGCGAGGAACGTCTATTTAAAAGTCGTAAATTCGCGTGGCCGCCATTTTGGTTTTGTAGTTACCAGTTTTTCAAAAGTCACATAGGTGAACTTCTAGTATTTCCCTTTATCACCGTAAAAAATTCCAGGGTGTTATTGGGAATAGTTTCGGAGATATTGAATGATGGTGAAATATTTCGCACAGCCGCCATGTTGGATTGGTGAGACGTAACAAAATTTAAAGGGAACGGTCGGGGTCGTCCGGAATAATTCTATGAACTTACCGAGTTTCATTGTAATCGCTCCAGCCGTTTAGAAGTTATTAGGGGACACACACCTCACACACACACGGACAAAAGGTGATCTTATAAGCCTATTTTTTCAAAATTGAAAGTAGGCTAAAAATGCACCAACAATAGGATTCAGTGATGAAGCCGGTTTGAGTTGACAATGTAACAGACAACGAGAAGAGAGCATTGAGTTGCTTACCTTACAACAGTGGATTTGTTTCTCGTTAATGGAAGGTGCCTGATCTATACAGACACACACCGGACTGTGTAGGGCGAGGCAACAAGCAACGAATGAACTGGAAGATACATTTGAAGTGGGAGTAAAGATTCAAGGAGAAATAATTTGCTGATGTCATTGTTATCTTAGTCGATTCACCAGAGGATTTATAAATTTTATGGACTCTATCGCGAGGGAAAAAATCATGATTAAATGAATAAATGTGAAACAAGAAAACAAATAGTTCCATTTAAATAATTATATTTCACGTCGCCGCGATGTTGGATTTGTGCTCACCAGGTTAACGAAAGTCCCATAGCTTCTATCAACAAATAAAATTTAAGTTTGATTGCTATCATAGATTAATAGATATTGGAAACCTTTTAAATATCTCGGATGGCCAACATGTTGAATTTTAATATACGTCGGCCATAGAGTTATGTACCATTAGATGACGATTATTGCGTTAGTTCATTATTCATATGTTCACTTCGATCGCATGATTAATTCACAAGATATAAAAACATCCTTTTAAAATTTCGCACAGCCGCCATATTGAGGTTATGTAGACAATTGAACTAAATTAGATGGCAGTGCATTAGAATTTGTATAAATATTTCCTGTACCATATTTCACTGCGCTCAGATGGTTAAATCGCGAGAGAAGTTTTCAAAATATTTCAACTTTGCTTGCCCGCCAAGTTCGTTTTCTACTTCACAGGTTTTTGAAAAATACATAGATGAACATGTAGTAGAGCTCTTTATCACGGTATAAAATTTCAGGGAGATATCGGTAATAGTTCCGGAGATATAGAATGCTGGTGAAATATTTCAAACAACAGCCATCTTGAGATTATGTAAACAATTGAACTAAATTAGATGCCAGAGCGTTTCAATGTGTACAAACATTTGCTGCACCATGTTTCATTTAGTATCGATAGTTAAATCGCGAGATAAGTCTATTTACATGTTCCAACTTCGCTTGGACACGATGTTTGTTTTGTAATTAACAGGTTTTTTAGAGTCACATATATGAACTTTTATTAGTGTCCTTTATCACCGTACAAAATTTTAGTGTGATATCGGTAATAGTTCCGGAGTTATAGAATGCCGGAGAAATATTTCGCACAACCGCCATCCTGAGGTTATGTACACAAATGAATTGAATTAGATGCCTGTGCATTACAATGAGCATAGACATTAGCTGCACCAAGTTTCATTGCGATTGGATGGTTACGTCGTGAGAAAAGTCTATTCAAAGTTCCAACTTTGTTGGCCGCCCTGTTGGATTTGTAGTTATGATGTTTTTGAAAGTCTCACATGTGACTTTCAAGTAGTACTCTTTATTTTGGTACAAAATTTCAGGGTAGGCCTATATCAGTAACAGTTTTGGAGGTATAAAATGCCGGTGAAATATTTCGCCCAGCCGCAATGCTGGATTGGTGAGAAGCAATAAATTTTGAAGGGCACGGTCGTGGTCAGCCTGAACGGTGCTATGACCACACCGAGTTTAATGGAAATCGCTCCAGTTCTTTAGAAGTTATTAGGGATGCGCGCGCACACACACATACATACACACTCAAAAGGTGATCTACTTTTTCATAAATGATAATAGGCTCTGAATTTGTAGATGACATAGTAATAGATGTTTACTCCTCCGCTGTCTGTAACCCACTCAACCACACGATCACGACTCATATAGATGAAATTCCAGCTGGCTCCGCCATGTTCAGCAATATGTACAGTATTGCCAACCCCACGCATTCAGTACTATTTCGCATCTTGCATCGTAAATCAAAAGAGCGCCGCCAAGTTAATGTGAAAGTACGCCAAGCTGAGTCCACGTTAGCCACCTTAAACACCTGGTTTTTGTCACGCATCAATTATCTTTTTCCAGCCCAATGGTTTTTGCCCACACCAATATTTTCATGCAGTCCAATGGGTTTGCCTCGACCAATATTTTCATCCAGACCTGTTTTTGCCTGGACCATTAATTGTTATGTAGTGTGCCCCGCGGGCCACATTAGCTAATATTAACATCCCTGGTTTTCGTCATGCACAGCGGGGACAGTTTCGCATCAATAATCTTTATCCTGGCCAATGGTTTTGCCAATTATTTCTTTCTGCACATAATTACATTGTAACGTGTGTCGCGTGGTGTATTTTGTATCGGACATGTTGGCAACCGTGATGAAACGTGATATGACGTAATATGACGCCAATGTGTCGGCCACAAACATGGTAGGCGTAGTTGAACAAGTAAGAAATAAAAACCTTTATTTATGCAATATTATAAATACATCCAGTCCAACAGCGATATACAATTCCCAATGAAGTGTGTGTGAATCATATATTTTCAATAATCTATCGAGTTCTGGTTTGGTGCTGGTTCTGGTCAAGGGAAGAGTTGTGCTAAGCAATTTGCCAACTCTTGATGTAAAGTGCAATGCTCTCTAAAACTATTTGAATAAACAAATATTTTAGATAGCTTAAGTGAATACACAGAATCTAAATATTAACTTGCCACAATAACAGTAATTGGAAGTTGCTTGAGACCCACATGGCCTGCTTTTGGTTACTTGTCCATCTTTTCATTTTACCACCCCTGGTCAACTCTTTCTTAATTCTAATGCCGATAGTTGCAGTTAATCATCTATTTTCTCACTCTAATTGACTGTTGTCCTTACTACCGGATAACTTGCTCTAATTCTTCTACGGGATCAGGCCTTTTCCTTCTCTTCATGATATAATGGTGTAATTGCACAGCACAACTGCTTGGAATGTAAAATATTAAGATGTCTTCCATCTCTTATGAAAGATAACAACAAGTTCCGTGACGAAATGAAGAGCCCACTTTTCTTCAAATGTAATAGAGCCCACTTTTCTTCAAATGTAATATTCATATCAATGATTAATCTATATGGACCTATCTAGAATAATGACGAAATTAAGTTGGTAATATCGAAATTGCTAATTAGTTCGAAATATACCTGGCATAGGCTAATGTAGTAATGTATCCTAATAGAGCAATACAGTTGGCAGCCCTGGTGACTGAATATATTCTTAGTTCCTTCTATTAAGGTACAGAATACAAAATTTGGTTGAAGTCCAATGGATAGCATGGACGTTACATGCAGTTAGACATTGGATCAATCAGCGCGCGTAAAATCATGTTCGCAACAATGTCATGCATGTGTTGGTCAGAAATAATCTGAAATATAATGATCCATTTTTGTGCCAGTTATGGATGTAATCCAATTGTTATTATAGAAAATATTGGTATTTTTAAATTGGACCTATCAGAAGACTTAAAAACATGTTGGCAGCACTGTCGTATATTAGTTACTCCAAATTAATCTAGAATGTCAGGTAATATATGTGCGCAAAGTTTAGAGCTGTTGGCTTGCAAACTTTCTGATATTGATATTAGGGTAAAAATATAAACAGCATTTATTAACAGTTGGCAGCCCTGATTGTTCTTAAAAATACGCATAGTCATATCTGTTATGGTACACATAGCACACACGAAATTTGGTTGAAATCCAATTGATAGTATAGAAGTTACATGTATTTAAAAATTGGTCCTATCAGCAGGCTTAGAATCATGTTGGTAGCACTGACATACAGTAACTGGTCAGGTACTATACGTGTGCAAAGTTTAAAGCTGTTGGCTCGCATACTTTCTGATATATTGGTATTTGGATAAAAATAGAGAGATCATTTATTATCAGTTGGCAACCCTGGTAGCTCTTAAGAATACGCTCAGTCATATATGTTTATGTACACATAGTACATACGACATTTGGTTGAAATCCAATTAATAGTGTAGAAGTCATATGCATTAAAAAATTGGACCTATCAGTAGGCTTAGAATCATTTTGGCAACACCGTCATGTATGGCCTCTTGAAAATTAAACTGAAGTATTGGTATCTATATGTGTGCCAATTTTGGAATTGTTCCCATGTATACCTTCAAGATATCCAATATGGAGTTGAAATTTCAATTGCGATTTTTCAGCAGTTGGTAGCACTGACATCATTTTCAAGTA
This sequence comes from Meconema thalassinum, assembly GCA_946902985.2. Classification (NCBI taxonomy): domain Eukaryota; kingdom Metazoa; phylum Arthropoda; class Insecta; order Orthoptera; family Tettigoniidae; genus Meconema; species Meconema thalassinum. Next base: position 213,552,439 of record OX336398.1, read on the forward strand.
TGGCACATTGAGATGTTCCAGTATAGATCTTTACTCATACCAAATTTGGTTTCGATTGCTGCAGCCGTTTAGGAGTAGATAGGGGGGGGGGCGGTCAGACAGACAGACAGAGACACATTTTCCCGGATCTATCTCATAAGACAGAGAGATCATTTATTATCAGTTGGCAGCCCTGGTAGCTCTTAAGAATACGCTCAGTCATATATGTTTATGTTCACATGGTACATACGACATTTGGTTGAAATCCAATTAATAGTGTAGAAGTCATATGCATTTAAAAATTGGACCTATCAGTAGGCTTAGAATCATTTTGGCAACACTGTCATGTATGGCCTCCTGAAAATTAAACTCAAGTATTGGTATCTATATGTGTGCCAATTTTGGAATTGTTCCTATGTATACCTTCAAGATATCCAATATGGAGTTCAAATTTCAATTGCGATTTTTCAGCAGTTGGTAGCATTGACATAATTTTCAAGTATGGCATTGAGATGTTCCAGTATAGATCTTCACTCATACCACATTTGGTTTCGATTGCTGCAGCCGTTTAGGAGAAGATAGAGGGGGGGGGGGACAGACAGAAGGACAGACAGAGACACATTTTCCCGGATCGATCTCATAAGTCTACTTTTTCCTCATGTTTGCAAAATGTGAAAAGTAGGCTAAAAATGGGCGGTGTGTACAAGTATAGATTGGAACCGAAGTAATACATCTGTGATGCTGTTTATTTCGAAATGCAGTTAGGCCAGTATGGAGAGCGATATGTGTCAGAGAGAGTGGGAAGGGTTCCCTTGTTCTCATATCCTCTTGTACCAGGTACACTCTGCAGGCATATTCCCCAGTATGTTTTGTAGCCCTTTAGGCATGTAGATAGACTGCTGAGGGAATGGTTGAAGAAGTGCAGTAGGTTGGGGAGGATATGAGAAGGCACATGGGCTGCTCCATGTCTGTCTCAACTACTCCTTCTAAGTTCCTTATTCTTCGATGGTTAAGGGTATTCTTTGAACTTAACTTATTTATGTTTACCGTGTCCAAAGTTAGGAGATATTTTTATCCTATTTTCATCATATTAAACTCGGTTATAATATACTACTACCTCGTCCGACTTGGAACCTGCCTTTTAAATTTTAACACGTTTAACCGGTCCAATAAGGCAACCATGCGAAATATTTCACCAGTATTTTATCTGTCCGAAACTGTTGCAGTTATCGCCCTGATAATTTGTACGGTGATAGAAAATATTATGATAAAATCACCTACGTGACTATTAAATACCTGTCAAATACAAAACTGACATGGCGGCCAAGTATTATTAATGAATTGAAATTTGAATGTATTTAAGGTAGCCTACATACATTTAAAATGTAATTTTAACCCAAATTTCAATTTTTGTTATTTCGTTGTAAATGGAAGCATTATTTGTCTGCTTCAACAAAACATATATTTTATGTCGAAATTCCACATGTAAACAGTTGAAAAAATATTTTACGGGGACTCGTGTGCACATGTCTAGGGGGCGTGGATCCACAGCATCTTACTTGCATCTAAGTATCCAGGAATATCACAAAAGGTATGAAAATCATGAAAATCAGATATATGTGCTTAGAGCAAGTGTAGGATCCAGGTTCATCGCTCCCGAAGAAGTACCGTTTTATGTGTCTAAATTACTTTATTTGCGATATCACAAATGTGTAGCTTCATTTACGTTATTCTCAGAATTGAAATCTTTCATCACATTCAAATTTGCAAAATCATCATCAAAATTGACGTAGGAATATTATTGATACATCAAATTAAAGCTAATGATGGTAGAAATGACGTGAGCTAGGGATTTTGGATTAATTGAAGACCTTAACCTTATTGTTTATTTTAATCTATACGTTCCCTTTTTTATGAAAATAATTACACTTAGTCTGACGCAGATAAGTGCACGATTCTGATTCAGAACATTATGTGCGTTAAATTAAAGAACTCAGTAAAATACATTTAATGATTAAATTTTGCAAGTTTAGGGCATTTTGAAAAATTCTTACTCTTTTTTTTCAAACCTTCAGATAACTGAAAGTAGAAAACAAAGTTTCTGATACAAAGAATTGATTGTTGGGTTTCATGTGTGACGTAGTAAAAGTTTCAGAGGAATCGGTTCAAAAATGTAGATATTCTTCCTGAACGTATTGTGCCAGATATCCCAACCGTGGATTGCTTGGCCAAACGCACCGCGACCCCAGGTTGAAATTCGAAACAACATTCATCAGAAAATATCACAAAGAGAAAACCATGGATGGTTAGACATACGCCGACAAGAAGACAAGACAAAAAAATTAGACCTCAAATGACCTCGGGGAGTGACTATGGACTGGGGATCATATGTTACCGTCAGACGTCGTCTCCCACCCACGTTACGTTGCGAAGCCGCAGAAAGAAAATGTACAAAAAGGACAAAACTTCCACATTTTATTCACCTCAGCACTAGAACAGTCAATAAAGAAAATAATAGTTCCTAACCCCTTGCACGTGCAGATTGACTAACTTAAGTCTTGATGTGCAAAACAAAGAAAATATCAAATGAAATTAATTCTTAATCGGGACAAAATCTCCTTGTGTCCTATCTTTAGATATAATCAAATTTACGGAGATCCCGCATATGGATTTTAATGGGTTAAATTTTAGTTACACTGTTGCGTTGGTCATCCATTTCTTATTATAGAGTTCATGTTTGGATGCCTTTTAAACTGCTTGCATTGTAAAAGAAAAACACAAAAATATATGACTGTAACTATTCCATTAGATCTTCTATCAAACTTGTGACTAGTTTATAGTGGATATTCAACTTACTTTACTAACATATTTACATCATATTTACACATGTGAATGTTCACATCTCGTTATGTCAACTTTCCTCTTAACTCGGAATTGCAACTTTCCTTCAGCTTTACAATGGGTTCAAAATATCCTTATCTCTTTAAATTTTCATAATTGAAGCTCTGAAATTTCCCACAATAGATTAATCCTGTCTTATTCGCACTGAGTCACTTGTAATTAAATTATTCCACTGGTATAAATCTCATTGATGTTAAATGATTTCACAAAGCAATATAAAAATTCATCAGGCAAAATGTTACTGGATACAACATTGACCTAGTCATCCTTTAATTTATTTCTCACACATATATTGAATGGCCCTCATGGCTCCGTTGAATTATTCACAGGCTTTTCTCAACTTAATTATTTGCCTCATTAAATCACAGTGACCTTTTAAATCACACTATTATTTCACATTCTTCACATCGTTTGAAAACTTTGCTCATCCTATTAAATTATCCTATTTTACCTGCTTTGCATTTTATCATCCTAATTACATCATTGCAGCATTATTATTACCCGTTATTCAATCCTATTACTTAAATCATTGAAGCTTGTAACATCACGTCGTGTCTATAAATCTCATTCTACGCTCTCAGTGTATTTAAAGAACCATTTAATTGGATTATTTAGATGTTTAGATTGTGTGAATTCTGCAGTATTAATTAGATTTCATTATATTCCTTTTAGTTTAATTGATTATTATCCATCACCTCCTGTCAAATTTACAAATGTTACTGTGTAACTGTGATTAAACTTATTAAAGTGTTTTTATCAATATCATTAATTTAACGTTACATGTTTAATGTCATCCACTTCTCATTTATCATCCTACATCCACTATATCTGTGAAAGAAATCAGTCGTTTCTAGAAAACATAAATAAAAATGGTTTAATGTCACCGCCTAACTCGTGACTATAGATCCCCCCTTAAGTTATCGCAATAGAATTTGACATGTGGAATCCAGACCACTAAAATCTACTTCACTACCACTCTAGTTATAAAGAATCATGGTGTAGTCAATTGTACCTTGGACTTCTTCTTGTGGAATTATGGAGTTCCAGTAGGACTAACGACGACTTCCCTCGGTCTCGCCACTTGGTCTTTATCCATCTCCAAGTCTCGTGGTAGACTTGGTGTCGGTTTTAGGTCTCCATTTTCACCTCTAGGAATGTCATTCGTATCCTAAATCTCTCATGCCGCGTGTACTTTAGTGTGCCATCTTACGGTGTTGAAAGTTCCTCGTAAAATAAAAGTAGATGCAGGGTCTGATGACCATCATGTCGAAACATTTCCTCAAATTCTTTCCGTCTACTATAATAGTTTGCAGACTCCTGAATACACTCGCGCAAACCGCACTTTGTTTACTTACAGGTTCATGAATTATTCGTTTCAAAAACATTAATTTTCGTGAGGAATCTGGTCGAGATTGTCGCCTCTTAGCTTGGCCTTCAAGCACATATGGGTTGCACGTCACAAGCTGTTGGCCTCAACTTGCCTACTGTCGCACGGCACAATGACCTCGCCTGTCTGTAAACATAGCTTTGAGCCGCTTCCTTATTCACTGCTAGCTTTGCGTTCAATATCCTGCCTGAATCTAACAGCTTTTCAAAGGACTGTAACTACGTGAAACCATACAGGCTTTCACTGTACACGTACTGTTCGCTTCTTCACCATCTTCTTCTTCATCTTCTTTTCTTCGGCTTTTCCCAATTAATTGGAGTCACCGGAGCCAACAAGGCTCATTTTGGTTTTGGCCGGGGATTTCAGTTGAAAATTCCACCCCGCTGTCACCGGGATTCGAACCCCGGTCGTCCGGGTGAAAGACGAACAGCTAAGCCACTGCGCCATCACGCTCCCCTGTTCGCGTCTTCACCATATGAAGCCTTATTGTACTGAGTAAATGTTCGGTTTGATAACTCGTTCCGACTGTGTGAATCACATGGAAAAATTTGCCATGCCGGCTTAGCGGTGCTACACGTCTTTCGCCACTAGACATGCGTTGAATGTTTCACATGCGCACTGGCGGAACTGTCCTTATTGCTCTGCGTGTAAGAATCAAGTGAACGACCTCAGGTCATCTCCTCTCCTCCAAAGCTCGCTCCGTGAGTCCAGTGCCCTCTACAGCGTATCCTAGATCACGTGTTCCGCTTCTTCCTTACTGGTCCTTCACGTTGCTACGTCATTGAAGGTATTCACAAATCCTCGAATAATCTTAGTAGAATAATGAGCGTTGCATTCTTGCATATTTCAAGTTCTCTTGATATCATGGTATCTATGTGGCCAAGGCAGTGACGTCACAGCTATCCTGCATGTCATCTGTCGTTCCTTTAGATCATGCGGTGCAATCTGACCTCATGACACATGACAAAACGGGTACACACTCCTCTCAACCAGTAAATAATTATTGATTGGAGATCCAATTATTATTTTACACAATGCTATTGCCTGACAATCATGTTCACATTATGGCATGTGTCTCATTGCCTTCTATAAAATCGTTTTAGGCTACCAGCGTTTTACTTGCGGATCTCTCTATTTGTGGCAATGTCTACCACTTTGTAACTATTGTTGCCATAGCTACGGCCGATCTTAAATGGGCCCGTGAAAACTCTGGCAAATTTACAGTATATTTCCGCTGGTAAGTTTGATGATTTAGGCTTTCTCAGCAGTATAAACTGCCCATCGTTCAGTGGCCGATCATAGTGCTTGTTCCTGCCTCTTCTCGCTCTCTTCTCCGCCTGAGCTAGTAGTCGTTCGTGTGCCCTCTGGATCATCACGTTGTGACTTGGTACAGCATTCGGCGGTTTATCCAAAATCCTATCCCATGGGTAGTTCTGTACATCTGGTTTTCCTAGTCTCTTCCTCTTCGCATATTATATCTTCGTCTGTCATTTGGTGGAAAGCATGAATGTTGATTGCATTCGAGTTAAGGATTCTGTTGGTTATTGATTCTGGTCTGAAATTTGTGTTTTTTTCCTCAGTGCTCGGTCTCTGGTCATCCGTGGGTTTAGTTTGAGAATTGCTTTCCTCTTCCCTAAGTTGATTCAAATGACTATGGGTATCCTGGTATCTGTTTCCCAACTCCTGACGGTATTCTCGTCTATCGCCTCGTTGGTTCTGCCTGTCGTTTCCTCGATCCCTTTGTCTGTCATCTCTTAGGTTTTGATAGTTGTTATGGGGTCTCCTTCCTCTTGACCTTGAGCCTCTTATGTAGTTGATTCCTCCTCTGGATCCTCTCGAGTCGTACTGTTCCTTCCTATTATGATAATAGAGCCTTCGGTCATACGGTCCTCTTTGTTCTCTGTATCGGTTCCATCCAAGTATCGGGCCTCGGTTAACCCTGATATATCTTCGCTGTTGCGGTTACGTCTCTGCTGTACGGTCCATCACGATCAATTTGACATCTCGTGGTTCAGATCTAACTATACGAGGTTCCGTTAATGCGCTGATATGGTCTAGCCTCCTCAGAATCTCGTCGCAAATCTCGAGTTTATTGGCTCCTGACGTAATTAACACTCTCTGGACTTCAACAGGATATTGGTGAATTATCGCTTGCACTAGGTCCTTCACCCTCATTGGTGGATCCAAAAATTGAGATTTCGCATTCTGTGTGGTAAAATAGCTCGCATACTGGGTTGGTTTGGTCGTAGCGTATTTTCTAGAGTAGAGCTCCTCTCGAATACTCTGCTGATCATCTGTGTTCCAGAATCGCTTCAGGAAAGCTCTTGCAAAATCGTCATATCTTTTAAATGAGCTTCTGACTGCTCACAGCCGATTAAGTGCTGGTCCTTCAATTGCTCGCTCAATAATCCTTAATTCACGGTCTTCAGGTGTCCTTTGTTCGTCTAGGAATTCCCTCAGATCTCGCAAAAATTATATCGGGGTAATAACTCCCTCTCGCGAAAATGGTTTTGGTTTGCCGCCCTGGCTCCTGATAACAGCAACTGTCGGAACTGAATGATGCGTGAATGGGGTTGCATACATTCCCATTGAAATCCACATTTTGTTCTCTCTAATGGAACTAGGTTCCCTGGTTTCGTTTCTAAAAGCCGTTTCCCTAATTCCTGTTATAGGACTCGGTTCCTCATTTTCAGTTACACGAGCTGATCTCTTAATTTTAGTTGTAGGACTCGGCTCCTTAATTTCGCTCTGACTGTTAGCGCTTTGAAACTTTCCTTCCAACTTTGTAATTCTTTCTAGCTGTGCCCATTTAATAATGTTGACTTTGTCCTCTAGAGAAGAAACAGCGATGGCTATTTGGGTTTGAATCTCTAGATTCGCATTTTGTTTCATCCCCTGTAATAGGTCTCGGATAACTTTGACTTTCGTGTTATTTTCCATTGTAATCCCTTTCATCTGCCCTGTTATATCCTCTATTTTCTTCGACAACTCTTCCTTCCAATTGCTATTCTCTTTTTGTATTTCGTCATGTTTCTGTTCCACTTCTTTAATATTTTCCTTAAGTATCGTAAGTTCTGCGTTCACGATTTCCTTTCTCTCTTCTACTTCCTTCCTTACGTTTCCCAATCCTAGTTTGATTTTATCATCAAGGCGTTTCTCAGTTTCTTCCTGATTCTTCACTAATTCAATTTTTAATCCTCCCAATTTATCATCTACCTGCTTTTCTAAAGCTTTCATTTTCTTGTCTATTTGACTTACTAAGTCCTTTCCTTTGAATTTAACATTAAGTTGGGCTCCTATGCTATTTCTTAATCGTGTACCCATATCAAGTTTTAAATCTTTCAGTCTCTCGTTCACGTGCCCTTTTATTTGGGTTCCTAAACCTTTCATTTGTGTTTCAAAACGATCGTTCAGTTGTGTTTCAAACCTTTTATCGGTGTTTCTAAACCTTTCGTTTGTGTCTCTAAAGTTTTATTTTGGGTTCCTAATTGTATTTCTAAGGTTTTACTTTGGGTTTCTAAACCTTTTATTTGCGCTTCTATAGTTTTACTTTGGGTTCCTAGTTGTGTTTCTAAGGTTTTACTTTGGGTTTCTAAACCTTTTATTTGTGCCTCTATAGTTTTACTTTGGGTTCCTAGTTGTGTTTCTAAGGTTTTACTTTGGGTTTCTAAACCTTTTATTTGCGCTTCTATAGTTTTACTTTGGGTTCCTAGTTGTGTTTCTAAGGTTTTACTTTGGGTTTCTAAACCTTTTATTTGTGCCTCTATAGTTTTACTTTGGGTTCCTAGTTGTGTTTCTAAGGTTTTACTTTGGGTTTCTAAACCTTTTATTTGTGCCTCTATAGTTTTACTTTGGGTTCCTAGTTGTGTTTCTAAGGTTTTACTTTGGGTTTCTAAACCTTTTATTTCCGCCTCTATAGTTTTACTTTGGGTTTCTAAACCTTTAAGCTTCTCGTTTAGTTGGGTTCCCAAGTTTATATTAAGGTGGGATTCTAAATTCTTTAGCTTATTGTTTAATTGAGCTCCCAAGTTTTCATTAAGTTGGGTCTCTAAACCTTTTGATTTGTCGCTTAGTTTATCATCAATGCATGTTGTTCGATCATTACTTTGCTCATCTAATCGTGTTTTTCAGCTATCGTTTTGCTTTGTCATCTGACCCTGTAGTCCTGTCAGATTAGATTTTAATTTGCTTTCATGCTCGCCTAATGCTTCTGACATCCTTTTTCTGTGAGTCTATGAGCTGTTGCTCCACACCTTTTTGACTATTGGGCAAATCTCCTAGTTTCTTACCGAGTTCTAAAAACATCTTCTTAAACTCTTCTAAATTATCCATATTTATACAAAATACAAATCACAATGGATATGGGAAATTGTCGGATACACTGACTTATCCTAGAGACTTAAAGCTACGTAGATTTTAGTGGTTAGAGTCAAATTCGATAGAATACACTTGTGATAAATGTGAGTTTTATCCATTGCAATACCAGTGAGATTGAATGAAGTAACATATTCCTTTCCCTAGCCTTCGCATACGCAACTTAGATCACGTCACAACCATGTAGAACAGTTAACCTGGGTACCAGATCTCAGTTGGTTTTGTTTCCTCAACTTCGCCTGATCCACATGTTTGAACGCTTCTACAAACAATACCTGAAATTTAATTTACTAATGTCCCATCGGACTCGCCGTCTAGTTGGTTCTCTGTCTGGTGTCCCAGTTTTACTCGAGTCCAACCACGTTGGCCGCCATTTTGCTGTGCCCGATATCCCAACAGTGGATTGAGTGACACGACGCACCGCCATCCCGGGTTGAAATTCGAAACACCATTTACCAGAATATATCACAAAGAGAAAACCGTGAATGGTTAGACATACGCCGACAAGAAGACAAGACCAAAAAAATGAGACCTCAAATGACCTCGGGCGTGACTATGGACTGGGGATCATATGTTACTGTCAGACGTCTTGTCCCTTCCTTGTTACGTTGCTAAGCCACAGAAAGAATATGTACAAATAAGATAAAACTTCCACATTTTATTCACCTCAGCAATAGTACAGTCAATAAAGAAAATAATAGTTCCTAACTCCCTGCACGTTGATATTGATGTGCAAAACAAAGACAATATGAAATGAAATTAATTCTTAATCGGGACAAAATCTCATTGTGTCCTATCTTTAAATATAATCAAACTTACGGAGATCCTGCATATGGATTTTAATGGGACAAATTTTAGTCACACTGTTGCGTTTGTCATCAATTTCTTATTATATAGTTCATGTTTGGATGCCTATTAAACTGCTTGCATTGTAAATGGAAAACACAAAAATATATGACTGTAATTATTCCATTAGATCTCCTTCTATCTAACTTGTGACTAGTTTATTGTGGATATTCAACTTACTTTACTAACATCTTTACATCATATTTACACATGTGAATGTTCACATCTCGTTATGTCAACTTTCCTCTTAACTCGGAATTGCAACTTTCCTTCAGCTTTACAATGGGTTCAAAATATCCTTATCTCTTTAAATTTTCATAATTGAAGCTCTGAAATTTTCCACAATAGATTAATCCTGTCTTATTCGCACTGAGTCACTTGTAATTAAATTATTCCACTGGTATAAATCTCTATGATGTTAAATGATTTCACAAAGCAATATAAAAAATCATCAGGCAAAATGTAACTGGATACAACATTGACCTAGTCATCCTTTCATTAATTTCTCACACATATATTGAATGGCCCTCATGGCCCCGTTGAATTATTCACAGGCTTTTCTCAACTTAATTATTTGCCTCATTAAATCACAGTGACCTTTTAAATCACACTATTATTTCTCATTCTTCACATCGTTTGAAAACTTTGCTCACCTTATTAAATTATCATATTTTACCTGCATTGCATTTTATCATCCTAATTACATCATTGCAGCATTATTATTACCTGTTATTTAATCTTATTACTTAAATCATTGAAGCTTGTAACATCACGCCGTGTCTATAAATCTCATTCTACGCTCTCAGTGTATTTAAAGAACCATTTAATTGGATTATTTAGATGTTTAGATTGTGTGAATTCTTCAGTATTAATTAGCATTCATTATATTCCTTTTAGTTTAATTGATTATTATCCATCACCTCCTGTCAAATTTACAAATGATACTGTGTAACTGTGATTAAACTTATTAAAGTGTTTTTATCAATATCATTAATTTAACGTTACATGTTTAATATTATCCACTTCTCATTTATCATCCTACATCCACTATATCTGTGAAAGAAATCAGTCGTTTCTAGAAAACAAAGTAAAAAATGGTTTAATGTCACCGCCTAACCTGTGACTATAGATCTCCCCTTATGTTATCGCAATAGAATTTGACATGGGCAATCCAGACCGCTACAATCTACTTCACTACCACTCTAGTAATAAAGAATCATGGTGTAGTCACTTGTACTTTGGACTTCTTCTTGTGGAATTATGGAGTTCCAGTAGGACTAACGACGACTTCCCTCGTTCTCGCCATTTGGTCTTTATCCATCTCCAAGTCTCGTGGTAGACTTGGTGTCGGTTTTAGGTCTCCATTTTCACCTCCAGGAATGTCATTCGTACCCTAAATCTCCCATGCTGCGTGTACTTTTGTGTGCCATCTTACGGTGTTGAAAGTTCCTCGTAAAATAATAGTAGATGCTGGGTCTGATGACCATCATGTCCAAAAATTTCCGCAAATTCTGTTCGTCTAATATAATAGTTTGCAGACTCCTGAATACACTCGCGCAAACCGCACTTTGATAGACTTATAGGTTCATGAAATATAAAAGTTTCGAAAACATTAATTTTCGTGTGGAATCTGGTCGAGATTGTCGCCTCTTAGCTTGGCCTTCAAGCACATATGGGTGGCACGTCACAAGCTGTTGGCCTCAACTTGCCTACTATCGCACGGCACAACGACCTCGCCTGTCTGTTAACAGAACATAGCTTAGAGCCGCTTCCTCATTCACTGCTGGCTTTGCGTTCAATATCCAGCCTGAATCTAACAGCTTTTCAAAGGACTGTAACTACGTGAAACCATACAGGCTTTCACTGTACATGTACTGTTTGCGTCTTCACCATATGAAGCCTTATTGTACTGCGTAAATGTTCGATTTGATAACTCGTTCCGACTGTGTGAATCACATGGAAAGTTTGCCATGCCTGCTTAGCGGTGCTACACGTCTTTCGCCACTAGATATGCGTTGAATGTTTCACATGCGCGCTGGCGGTACTGTCCTTAATGCTCTGCGTGTAAGAATCAAGTGAATGGCCTCAGGTCATCTCCTCTCCTCCAAAGCTCGCTCCATGAGTCCAGTGCCCTCTACAGCGTATCCTAGATCACGTGTTCCGCTTCTTTCTTACTGGTCCTTCACGTTGCTACGTCATAGAAGGTGTTCACAAATCCTCGAATAATCATACTGGAATAATGAGCGTTGTATTCTTGCATATTTCAAGTTCTCTTGATATCATGGTATCTATGTGGCCAAGGCAGTGACGTCACAGCTATCCTGCATGGTATCTGTCGTTCCTTTAGATCATGCGGTGCAATCTGACCTCTTGACCCATGATAAAACGGGTACAGTATTGTACCCAAATATCCTGGAGAAGTATCTGCCAACATCCGAATATGAAGGTGGATTGCAGGAACGTGTAGTCCCCGGCTAGAAAAACAGCTAAGAGCCACTAGCAATTAAAAGCAGGATGGGTACGCTATCTACTATCGTGCTATAGGACTATTCTACTGGGTTCTTGGGTTACTAACTACATTTGGTGGGTGAAAAAATTTCTCACCTCGGGCGCAACATGTATTAGGCGTGGTTAGCGACTTCTACTTGACCTCAATAGCACAATACAATCATCCGATGTACTCCAAACGATAATGCAAGTTTCCTATGAAAATTGTCAAGCAAACGCAAACACGTGCCTGTTGGTTTATTCAAAAGACAAATTACAACGATGAAATGCAAACGAACTTCCTCAGACCAAGAAAAAAATAAGCCTCCTAAACGTTCCTGGCTATAAAATTCGATTTAATAGAATAAAACTCGTTTCAGTTATGAAACCTGCTGTGCCCTAGGTTTAAGGAGTAATCAAAGAAAATTTTTAAATGACCTAAAATACTTAAAGAAAACTACTACTAACGATCGTCATCGCTATCACAATAACTAACCATGAATCTATACAGAAAGACTCCTTATTCGTAATCAATCCCTACTCTAAATAAAAATGAAGTAATCGATATACATACATTACACGTCTTCATTTCCTCTTACTTTTCTTCAAAATGTTCAAAATCCCACTAACTTGGGTCAAATTCAGTAATATTTGTCATATTTTGGAATCCATAATCCCTACATCTAACTACACTCAGATATCTCTCTTAATAATGAATAATTATAAAACTACAACTCTCCTAGCTTTAAACAATTACCAGTGTTCAGGACTCTTCATTAATATTGAACCATATGATCCAACAGTAACTTTCACTTTCGCTCCGATCACATATTTGTCATAAAATACTACTCATATCTCTCGAATTGACTTCATAAAAACAATAACATCTTTATACAAGCTGTATTCCTTCATAATTCACTCAGACTATCTTTCCTCGCAGATATCAAAATATTTTAACCCCCATTGAAACAATGTCCGGCAACACATTATCAATATTACTTAACTATGCATATCTTTCCTTCAATGTATGGGAATACTTTTACAACCTGTTTACATATCACATATCCAGGTAGTCTTCGTACAAAACCCTTAATTATGCTTGTATATGTTCCTTTCTTTAATCCTTGAACTATATCTGACACTAGATATGTCAAGTTCGAAGCTTGCTTGCAAATATTTCAACAACAGCTCCTTCTTTAGTTACTGGTTCAAACTCTTCACAAAAATATCTGGTAATGCAATACTTGTTTAATATATAAATAGCTCTACTTCGTCATCAATCCTTCTCAGGAATTGTTGGCTGGCGACAATGCAACATGCCCATATGTCATCATTCCATCAAATAATTATCATTTCAATGCTTTATAAATCCTGAGTGTTTGTAGAAATCTTTCCAAACCGTCAGTAAGATTTTCCACAACACTTTATGTTTGTCAATAATCCTTCATAGTATTATTCAAATACGGTATTGTTGTACCCCTAGGTTACGCTACCCCCATCCCGTAAATAAAATCTACAACAAATCAAAATTACAAACATTTAATTTAAAAACCTACAGATTACAACTACAAAATCACAAGACTAATAATTAGCACATACATGAACCCAGGTAGCCTCGTAGCCCAGGCAACGACCCTAGAAAGGTTTACGACACGGTAGGAATGTAAGGATTCCGCCGACCTAGCACAAGAAACCTATAAGAACCCCGGAGGTCATACACCCAGAATCATTCGATCACTCAGTCTGTCTTAGTGCTACCGACGTGACGAACCTCTACTGTTGGCTGAATGGGTAAGTGTCTCAAGCGATCACTACACTCACCATCACACTACACTCACATCCCCCTGTGCTTTGACTGTAATTATTTTTATTAGTTATCATTTGAACTGCTATTTGCCAGTGTACCTCAAGATCGAGGTACACATTAAATTCAAAAACACTAGAAGCCACTGGTCTTATTCTTTTATTTATTTAGCTAATAAGATCCTACCCTATTAGATTCCCCTTTAGGTAGGACTTAGAATTAGTCCTACTGTTTATTGTTTAATTGCTTCTTGTCGTCAGCCGAGTGCTATTGCTCAACGCTGACACTAGCGGATTTCCCGTTAGCTCGCCTGCCCACGACTCCCGGCAGACCGCATGACGAAGATGTCGCGTACAGAGTAATAACTTAATTGCCTTTCTAAACTACCCCCTCACCTAGAACTACCCCGTCAAGCAGTACATTTGAGAGTTCTCCTTGCTGATCGCACTGTCGATCTCATTTCACTAAACACTCCCTACCTCTTACAGCATTTGCCAAGCTCGCCCCCTATTTAGACTAATTTCATCCCTTAGGTTAATTATTTGTACATGCCTCCCTAACAGGAACCTTACAAATGGTGGAGGCGCGGGGTACTGACCTTAAATCAGTAAACTCTCATTTGTTACAAGACAGAGCACACAAATTAAATGTGTATTTGTATATAAATGTGTAACTGTATGATCGTACTGACGTTAAATCAGTAAGCTCTCTTTTTTGCAAGACAGACCACACAAATTACAAGTGTATTTGAATATAAATGTGTAACTGTATGATCGTACTGACGTTAAATCAGTATGCTCTCATTTGTAGCAAAATTGAGCACACAAATTATAAGTGTATTTGTATATAAATGTGTAAATGTATGATCGTACTGACGTTAAATCAGTAAGCTCTCATTTGAGGCAAAATTGAGTACGCAAATTACATGTGTATGTTTGTATATAAATGTGTAACTGTATTTTCGTAGTGACGTTAAGTCAGCTCTCATTTGTTGCCAGATAGAGCACACAAATTAATTGTCTATTTTTATATAAATGTGTAACCCTATGATCGTACTGACGTTAAATCACTAAGCTCTCATTTGTTGCCAGATAGAGCACACAAAATGTGTATATGTATATAAATGTGTAACTCTATGATCGTACTGACGTTTCATCAGTAAGCTCTCATTTGTTGCAAGACAGAGCACACAAATTACATGCCTATTTGTATATAAATGTGTAACTGTATGATCGTACTGACGTTAAATCAGTAAGCTCTCATTTGTTGATAGATAGAGCACACAAATTACAAGTGTATTTGTATATAAATGTGTAGCTCTATGATCGTACTGACGTTAAATCAGTAAGCTCTCATTTGTTGCAAGATAGAGCACACAAATTACATGTGTATTTATATATGAATGTGTAACTGAATGATCCTAGTGACGTTAAATCAGTTATCTCTCATTTGTTGCAAGATAGAGCACAAAAATTACATGAGTATTTGTATATGAATGTGTATCTGTATGATCGTATTGACGTTAAATCAGTAAGCTCTCATTTGTTGCAAGATAGAGCACACTAATTACATGTGCATTTGTATATAAATGTGTAAATGTATGATCGTAGTGACGTTAAATCAGTAAGCTCTCATTTTTAGCAAGACAGGGCTACCAAATTACATGTGTATTTGTATATAAATGTGTAAATGTATGATCGTAGTGACGTTACATCAGTAAGCCCTCATTTGTTGCAAGACAGAGCACACAAATTACATGTGTATTAAATATAAATGTGTAACTGAATGATCGTACTGACGTTAAATCAGTAAGCACTCATTTGTTTTAAGATAGAGCACACAAATTACATGTGTATATGTATTTAAATGTGTAACTGTATGATCGTAATGACGTTAAAACAGTAAGCTCTCATTTGATGAAATATAGACCACACAAATTACATGGGGAATTGTATATAGATGTATAACTCTATGATCGTAGTGACGTTAGTCCAGTTAGCTCTCATTTATTGTAAGACAGAGCACAAAAAATTACATGTGAATTTGTATATAAATGTGTCACTTTATGATCATACTGTCGTTAAAAGAGTAAGGTCTCATTTGTTGCAAATCAGAGCCTACAAATTAAATGTGTACGACACTAGGAGCGAGACATATAATTGTCAGAATACACTACACACAGCAGGGTACCCAAATATTTTTATTTTAGTTCACCCCCATCATCCGCCAATACTTAATACCGGGACAGCATATTTTACGGCCGAAAGCCAGTATTCTCGGTGATATTTACACAGCGTCGCGTCACACAAAATACACCGTATTTTATCTCTTAGCGGGCTTTAATACACATTTGCCCTCGAATACACCCTTATATAGACACGCCATCCATCATAGGACAACACGAGCATGTCTCCGTGACCATATAAATATATAAACCTATTTCCCACTTAGGAGGTTTTAATTTATTTTATTCGCGATACAGAGATATTATACAAAATATTCTATTCCAGAGTTGGACGAGCAGAGTTATTTCAAGCGATAGCACGTTAATCCTCCCCGGTGCATTTTACCCCTCTTGAAATCCATAAGTACAACGCCGCACTTAGTGGAATTTATAGCCTTGTTTAACATATAGATGGCATTCACATATACCATCCTCCCAACTAATAGAATGGCAATACACACTTAGGAATCCCCCACATTTCCATAGGGTGGATAGTTTTTTTTTGCAGCGATCAGCCCCCTTATAGGAAGGAATTACGACGCACATATTGTGCGCTGCAATATAACCTGGTTTAGAATATCTATACATAGTATCTGTAGACAGTATCTCTAGACAGTACCTCTAGTTAAGGGATTATATTATATAATAATCCTAGATGACCAGTTTTTCAATCTAGACTTTATAGTGTATAAGTCTAGTACATATAATAATCCTAGATGACCAGTTTTACAATCTAGACTTTATAGTACACACATCAAAAAAAGTTTTGGATCACCTCGGTTCCAAGAGTTCCGGAACCGTTAAATACAAAGGAAATAGAGATCAACACAAACAACATTTCAGCTCGTTTTATTGCTCATGAGACCCACACATTGCATGTTGTACCATCATACAGCTAGACTTTCAGCATTTGTGGTCCAGATTGCAGTACACACCACTACCTCTAATACCCAGTAGCACGTCCTCTTGCATTGTTGCATGCCTGTATTCGCCGTGGCATACTATCCACAAGTTCATCAAGACACTGTTGGTCCAAATTGTCCCACTCCTCAACGACAATTCGGCGTAAATCTCTCAGAGTGGTTGGTGGGTCAAGACGTCCATAAACAGCCCTTTTCAACATATCCCAGGCATGTTCGATAGGGTTCATGTCTGGCGAACATGCTGGCCACTGTAGTCGAGCGATGTCGTTATCTTGAAGGAACGCATTCACAAGATGTGCACGATGAGGTCGAGAATTGTCGTCCATGAAGACAAATGCCTCTCCAATATTCTGCCGATATGGTTGCACTATGGGTCGGAGGATGTCATTCAGGTATCGTAAAGCCGTTTCGGAGCCTTCCATGACCACCAGTGGCGTACGTCGGCCCCACATAATGCCACCCCAAAACATCAGGGAACCACCACCTTGCTGCACTCGCTGGACAGTGTGTCTAAGACGTTCAGCCTGACCAGGGTGCCTCCAAACACGTCTCCGACGATTGTCTGGTTGAAGGCATATGCGACACTCATCGGTGAAGAGAACGTGATGCCAATTCCGTGGGGTCCATTCAGCATGTTGTTGGGCCCATCTGTACCGCGCTGCATGGTGTCGGGGTTGCAAAGCTGGACCTCGCCATGGACGTCGGGAGTGAAGTTGCGCATCATGCAGCCTATTGCGCACAGTTTGAGTTGAAACACGACGTCCTGTGGCTGAACGAAACGCATTATTCAACATGGTGGCATTGCTGTCAGGGTTCCTCCGAGCGGCAATCCGTAAGTAGCGGTCATCCACTACAGTAGTAGCCCTTGGGCGGCCTGAGCGAGGCCTGTCATCGACAGTTCCTGTATCTCTGTACCTCCTCCATGTCCGAACAACATCGCTTTGGTTCACTCTGAGACGCATGGAAACGTCCCTTGTTGAGAGCCCTTCTTGACACAAAGTAACAATGCGGACGCGATCGAACTGCGGTATTGACCTTCTAGGCATGGTAGAACTACAGACAACATGAGCAGCGTACCTTCGTCCTGGTGGAATGACTGGAACTGATCGGCTGTCGTACCCCCTCCGTCTAATAGGCCCTGCTCATGCATGGTTGTTTACATCTTTGAGCAGTTTTAGTGACATCTATGAACAGTCAAAGGGACTGTATCTTGGATACAATATACACAGTCAACGTCTATATGCCGGAGATCTGGGAACCGAGGTGATGTGTGTATATAAGTCTAGTACATATATTACGAGCATGGACAGCAGTCTCATATTAATATTATGGCTCCAGATGCCATAAATTACGACTAGTGTGTCCAAGCCTCAAAGCACATCTCCCTCCCAAGATACATATTAACACTCTACAGATAAACACTTGTACAATTCTCCCCTATTAATGCACGGCACTTGGTAATCATGCAATTACCAGGGTGTACCCCATGATTTATCGCTCGTGGCTATATGTTAATCAACATTCGGAACCTTAGAGCTAACAGCTTAGCGTTCCAGGCTTAACCCGCTAACACCAGTGCATGCAATATTTGATTTTAATAACCAATATTTTCACCCTGCATGTCAATTCAGAGCATAAATGCTACCCTAATTCCTTCAGCATGGTACCTAACAACCACGCTGAACACCCAGATCCTAGCGAATAAAATCCTCACCCACACCGGTCGAGAATTCCTACCACTTAACGTGACCATACATCCCCATAGGACCACGATTCCTTGGACCTCTCTTACCATCCCGTTACCGATACTTACAAATTTTAACATACCTACAACTGCCCAGTAACACGGGAATACCATTCACATCCTTCGCTTACCTACTAACATGTGAGAAGGAATAATACGCAGCTGACATTAGCTGGATATCCTACGAGCCAGGCGCAATTGAAAGTGCACTGTGCCACCACAGTTATCACCCCCCCCCCCTTATAACTATAACACCATACACAACATAATACCGCTTGACACTTGCTCTTCATGGTTTGTGCACGGAGGTGCACTTTAATAGATGTGAACCTATTTTCCAAGGGAAAATAGATATTGCTAAGATTGATAAGTTGTACCCAGGACTGACGGCAAGGATAGCCCAGGACCTGACATAATAGGACTTCAACGTTGATGACCGACGAGAGGTCATAGTGGTGACGTGTTAGGGCGGGCAAGCGCCTGTGTTAGAGGGAAGTACCTAGCCTGTCTCCCCTAGCATAGGGTCCGTTATACCCATTTTTTATGCCCTAACGTCGTCTAAACTATACCTGCGGATGGAGGCTTGATGGCTCGATGAGGGAATAAACTACCCCCATCTCGGACAGGATACTTCCTCCTTCCCAAGACGACCCACATGACTTGACGATAGTTACTATGTAAGGTTAAGTAATTTCGGCTCTATTCGCGGAGCTAGAGACCTGGTTATTATACACAGGTGAAGAAAGAAGAGGATATAATTCCCCGGGCCGAGGTATGTAGCACCGATGACCTCTCTGCTCATACCCCCGTAGACTTATTCATCAAGAAAGAAGAGGATATAATTTCCCGGGCCGAGGTATGTAGCACCGGTGACCTCTCTGCTCATACCCCCGTTGACCAAAGCATCAAGAAAGAAGAGAATATACAATGAAACTACGATTCTCTCCCTGGCCGAGGTTACAGATATTATTGTGCCCCAGGGAGAGGAATATATTGATATTGCCTAAATGACAATATATGAGCACCGAATGCGGTCTTACGAAAATGCGTAAGCCCGATAGGAACGGTCCATACCGTTCACGAGATTATCCTTCAAGGAAGGGACGATGGTATATAGGAATGGTCCTCACCGTTCACGAGATTGTCCTTCAAGGAAGGGACGATTGTATATAGGAACGGTCCACACCGTTCACGAGATTGTCCTTCAAGGAAGGGACGATGGTATATAGGAACGGTCCATACCGTTCACGAGATTGTCCTTCAAAGGAAGGGACGATAGTGTATTGGAACGATCCATACCGTTCGCGTGTTTATCCTTCAATGGAAGGGCAGATAGAAAATAAGGAATGAAGATATAATCCAAATGGAAAGGTATATGAAAGTACACAATAACAAATGGCCAGTAATAATTATAACTCTATGTTTTATGATTACATTATGTATTTATTTTTCAGCGCGGGTTGAAAACCTGAGGCGCCGACACCGGAAACAGCGCACATAGTAGTGCATACATTGGCTACATGCATCGGGAGTAGCTCCATTTTGGGCGCTCGCCGAAATTAATAATGATAGTGATAAAATGTGATATATTTGCCATATGTACTGTTTCTCTATATACCTCCACAGGTTCACCCCACAAATACCGAGGGGAGATACCCTCCAATATGATGATTTTATATGTGTAT
Source organism: Meconema thalassinum (assembly GCA_946902985.2). NCBI lineage: Eukaryota > Metazoa > Arthropoda > Insecta > Orthoptera > Tettigoniidae > Meconema > Meconema thalassinum. The sequence goes on from OX336398.1 coordinate 213,572,793, forward strand.
TATGGATCCCCACAGATGGCTGCGAGTTATATGCATTAACAATATGTTTTTTTGTACTACACAAATTTCCCGCCCCCACATTTCACACTCACACGGCCAATACACATCCCCCCCCCCCCCCTACATAATACATATTTCCAGGCGCACATCCGAACCACAGTGGAGATATACTTGTGGGATATCCTCCACTGGAGGTCGGATCAACAAATAATTTGACACCTATAATGAGAGGTGCACTACGGCCACACAACTCGCGCCTATTTCTGTAAAGGACGAGTTGTGCAGCCAAGATGACTTCGCTCGCCCACAGGGAGCGAGTCATACAATAGCAGTAATATAGACGGGTAGTATATAACCTGCAGGTCATAACTAATAGTTTATGCTTAGATATTAAGTTAGAGTGCACTCTCCGTAATGTTAACGTGCATAGAATACAATATTAACAGTGATATAGTTGCGGACGGCCGTATTGATAGAATATTAATATAATTAATAGAATTTGGTTTTAACATATAGAATATTGGTATAATTAATAGAGTTTTGTTTTTATAGAATATGGGTATAATTAATAGAATTTTGTTTTGTTTTTAATAATTACAAATGGTATGATTGCATGGAAATTTTTCTGGAAATTATTTAAAATTGATGATATTATTTAGATAAAATTTGCGAAGGTATGGAGATTTTTGGATTGTTTTACACGTTGTTTTTTCCTTTCTATTCTTTTAAACTCCCCATTGTAAAATGTCGTATTTCTTCCCCACAATAAAACACTTCTAAATTTAACCCTTAAATTACACCCTGCGACTTTTATTTCATTCTTTCTCCCCACACTATTCCTTTTACACACGTGCAGGGCACGTGAGGGCAGTTTTTCATCCACACCGGAGGTACGTTACTTATATATATATATAGCCTCCCCCCTAACCCTCGGATGTTTTTTTCCTCTCGTTGTGTTGCTGCACCCCTTTAGTTAAATTGATAATATTGATATGTTTATGTTATATGTACTGTTTTGTTTAACAATTTATTGTGTCATTATGTTACAAATTCCAATAGGGATATATGTTATATCCCGCCAGGTAAATGATGTCATATGAAAACCAGTAAGCTTCACGAACCATTGTTGATTTTTTTAAAATATATGTAAAGAAATATTGTTTCCCTCACCATAAACACTTATACATGATCGCTGAGCACACTCGGACGCACAGTCAACAGAAGGCACCTATATACAGCCTTCAATCTTCGACGATTAATACTATCTTACTAAATTCATATCTACCCCCTTACTCACCCCTATCTTCCACGAGGCTACCAACACACCCCCTACGACGCCACCTATACAATTACGAGCTAAATTGAAAGAAGAAAAGAAGAGAAGAACAGAAGATAGAAGAGTTAGAAGAGAGAAGAAGTTGCCCTATTTTGCAAAAACCACCCCCACGTCTTCGTCCAGTTATCGAGGACGATAACTAACCCTAAAAAGGGGGTTGTTGTACCCCTAGGGTACGCTTCCCCCATCCCCTAAATAAAATCTCCAAGAAATCAAAATTACAAACATTTAATTTAAAAACCTACAGATTACAACTACAAAATCACAAGACTAATAATTAGCACATACATGAACCCAGGCAGCCTCGTAGCCCAGGCAACGACCCTAGAAAGGTTTACGACTCGGTAGGAATGTAAGGATTCCGCCGACCTAGCACAAGAAACCTATAAGAACCCCGGAGGTCATACACCCAGAATCATTCGATCACTCAGTCTGTCTTAGTGCTACCGACGTGACGAACCTCTGCTGTTGGCTGAATGTGTAAGTGTCTCAAGCGATCACTACACTCACCATCACACTACACTCACATCCCCCTGTGCTTGGACTGTAATTATTTTTATTAGTTATCATTTGAACTGCTATTTGCCAGTGTACCTCAAGATCGAGGTACACATTAAATTCAAAAACACTAGAAGCCACTGGTCTTATTCTTTTATTTATTTAGCTAATATGATCCTACCCTATTAGATTCCCCTTTAGGTAGGACATAGAATTAGTCTTACTGTTTATTGTTTAATTGCTTCTTGTCGTCAGCCGAGCGCTATTGCTCAACGCTGGCACTAGCGGATTTCCCGTTAGCTCACCTGCCCACGACTCCCGGCAGACCGCATGACGAAGATGTCGCGTACAGAGTAATAACTTAATTGCCTTTCTAAACTACCCCCTCACTTAGAACTACCCCGTCAAGCAGTACATTGGGGAGTTCTCCTTGCTGATCGCACTGTCGATCTCATTTCACTAAACACTCCCTACCTCTTACAGCATTTGCCAAGCTCGCCCCCTATTTAGACTAATTTCATCCCTTAGGATAATTATTTGTACAGGCCTCCCTAACAGGAACCTTACAATATCATACATAGGCAACGTAGGCAAGCCATTGCTTTTGTGTGTACGGAGCTTTGGGGAATAATATTCCTTACTTGCAGTCAGGATATCTTAGCCGACATATGAGCCATTGCTTTTGTGTGTGCAGAGCTTTGGGGAATAATATTCCTTACTTGCAGTCAGGATATCTTAGTCGACATATGAGCCATTGACTTTGGGTGTGCAGAGCTTTGGGGAATAATATTACTTACTCATCTAGGGAATGTAGTCTAGAAACTAGAAATGGTACTAGTGTACTACGTAAACCACTCTTATGATTGTCAGTGTATCGCTCCATACACCAAGGCCATAAGCAAGTACGTGAGGATCGAACCAACAGTCGTGGTTGCAAAAATGATTTCGAACCCGGTGTAAATATTCTAGAACGGGAAAGTGAACCAGTCGAGTTAGGAAGATTTTCTGTGGCACAAAGCTGCAAGTGTTAGATTGGGACTCGAATATGTATAACATTATGTTGCTGGACATGCATCATATTTGTTTGAAAAATGTAGATCGAACCGTCATTATGAGTTGCTAAGAGAACTGGAGGTGAGATATCAGGGGATTTTTGGGAACATCGTCGTGAGTGATGGAGTTAGGCGAAACGTGAAGCGGAACGTCTGTGCACGGGAAGACATGTGTATCAGCTGGTATAGACGGACTCTACGTCAAGAGGATTCTGCCTGCAAGAACTTCACGATGTAAGCCAACTTTATTATTAGTTACTAGTGTTTCTGCATTCTCAATTTCGACTATACTGTCTGCTAGTAGGATTCTGTCTTTGGATATTTATTTTCAAGAAGTTACAGTACATTTGCGGATTAATCAGCCAATTTATAATAATGGATCTCTTTGATGGAAATCTAGTGCGTTTGGGATTTCAGCCTGATATGCCACGATATAACAGTAGGCTACGATGTGGAGGTTATTTTGAACCATTCTACGTCTAAATGTTATGCTAAGGAACTTTGATAATGCTGTTGGAGTTTGTTTAAATTTATTTTTTTATAATTAAATTAATTGTTAATAATTATTTTGTCGAGTTTTCTCATTTTAGTATTTTGATGAATGAGTAATGTTGATAGCTACATTGCGTTTAAATATTATTCCTCGGGAATAATAGTTTACTGGAACGGAATTTTCTGTGAATTGAAAATTTTTTATATTTGAATTTAAAATAAATGTTGTAAAATATTTTCTTTGTAAATGAAGTTCAGATATGATATCGGAAGGCTGTATGACTGGTATTCAAGCCATAATGATAATAATACCAAGTAAATGATTATATTGTTTGGAACGTTTTCCAATAATAATAATAATAATAATAATAATAATAATAATTCATGGTAATAATAGTGGTTAATAATTGGATGAATAATGGATCGTATTTGATAATATGGGAGTTTATTTAGAATAGAGGGACATGCCGAAAACGTGATTTTTTATACTGGGAGCTGAAGGTCATTCATATACGAATTTTGTATGAAATGAGGAACTATGTATTGGAAATCATGCGACAGTTAAACAGGGGTGTGTTGGAGAAGACATTAAAAGTTTATTACACCTATGCGAGAGGCCGAGATATTTAAGGCGATTGTGAGGGAGAGCATGATCCCATATGCTGGTTATTTAGAAGCCATTCAACCCAGCCTGCGTAGCTGAGGGGTCATTATAAAAATAAGAATATAATGGTCAAATGTTAAGTGAAAATAAAATATGAATTAATGAAGGAGGTTTTTGATGTTGAGTTTTGAGGGTCAAATAATTGCTCCATGCTCAAATATGATTAAAATGAGGACTATATATAGTCGCTCATATGGGAAGCTAATGGCCTATCTTCAGTGAATTTCTACATTCCTAAACTGTTGTATAATAGCCCACATGTTGTAGTCGTTTAAATATGCATAAGTTGATGACTCATACTAGTTTTTGATGAATGCCTTACCGTGTCCTATTCAACATATTTACACTATGAGAGGTATTTTTGTCCAGAGGATGGTAAATAAATAAATAATTTAAGCTGATAGCTGATTGGTTTGTGGATCCATTAATTTTCATAAAATACCAGTTTGGATTATTCTAAATAATAATAAATTTAATAAATCAAAGGAAATAAATAAAGGAATTAAATTAAAGTGAATTAAACGAAATAAATTAAATCAGAGGATTTAAATAAAATATGTAATGTGGAGTAAAATTTATTTATGATAAAAATGTGGAAGAATGTTTGGAGTACATTCAAATTTTTGAATTTGGAAATGGTGGTCATGGTGTTAGTGATTTTGATTTCACATCGTTTTGGGAATGTGAGTTTCCAGATGTGAGTTAGGATATGTAAATTTCACCGCAGAGGTTTAAACAATTCTGGAAATTTGATTCAAGTGATACATTTGTACATATTAAAGTCATGGTGTCAGGATGGACTGATAGTTTCCTGCACATCAGTGATAAATGTGCAGTTTACACAATTAATTTAAAACAGATGCTGAGATGGACTAAAGATTTTCTCAGACATCAAATTAAATTTTGAAAAGAGTGAATTTACTTTGGTCAAAGGCTGTGAATAGTTTATTTTATGCGTTATGTAAATTATATGTAGATGAGGGGCCCAGGGGAAGCGCAGGATGTCTTTATTTTTCAGGACTGGAATATTAGATTTTTCCCTGGGGTAGCATTGCATTCTAATAAGACCAGCAGACAGTTAAATTAAACTGAGGTGTTTTAAGGAGTTGGTGTTATTCACAAATTATTTGCACTTCCTTCCATCCTTTATGGAGTGTGAATTTCGATATCCGTCCGGCTAGTTTTGTTTAATTTGCATTATTTTACTCAGATGGACTCCGAGATGTTGAGTCTTATGCTCGTCGGATGTTGAAATTCATATTCGTGTGGACGTGGGACTTCGGTCAAACGGTCACAGTATATTAACTGTAAGCCCTATGTTTGTGAAGATATATTATTAAGTTATATGTTTTGGGAAGATTGTTTCTCTAACCTGCTGTAAATATTATCTCTCGCTTTCAGTTGTCGGCTATAATCTAATTTTCCGGAGTGTGTTGCTTTTCCTGTACCCAAGTGTGTTCAGTCTGTAGTGTATGTACAGGATTTCATCGTATTTTTTTGTAATCCATTTAAAACCTCTGCGATTTCCCGTGTTATCTATTCTGTCCGTGGTTTAACTCTGGTACTCCAGGGAGATGTTAAAAATGAGTGGGAGTGGCATTGGTGAGCTCCCGTGTCTTATATTAGCTATCAATAAATCTGCTATGTTGTTGCGGTCCTCCTCCGCTCTGTATAGGCCGCGAAATGAATTTCGTAGTTTAGTGGACTGTGCCTACATCCCTATTTGTTTATAATATGTAGTACAATGCGCACGTGTGCTCTTCGTTCAATCTCCCAAGGGTAGGGGAGTGTTCGGTGTTTCATCCGCTTTAAGACAGAAAATGATGTTTGTGATGATCATTGCCTTTGTCAGACGGAAAGTTTGTGTAGTTGCGTTCTCCATCCTATCTGTGGAGAATATATATATATATATATATATATAACATGAACGTGTGCCCTTCGTTCTCTTCTTAAAGTGTATTTGGAGTGTCCAATGTAAACTCCTTTGTAAAGCGGAAAATGTGTTTGTGTGATTCCGTACCTGTGTAAGACGGAAAGCTTGTTTAATGGTGTTCCTTACTCTGTATATAATGATACTGAATCCGTGTATCTCTTATCTGACTCTCGACGGTTCGGTTCTTAGTGTAGCTAAGTTGTTGTTCGCATTGTTATGCCCTTAAATGTAGTTACCTATATCAGCAATACCGGAAAAATTACAATTTTTTAATTGGCACATGTGTGCGTATAATCCTGTAAGTGAACTGTAACAAGGGAACATGTTTCTAATAGTTTGATTTGTCAATGTTTGCAAGTGTGTAATTAATGTGTGATTTAATAGAATCATTTAGCCTTTGATTATCGTTAAAGTAGGATTTCACTGTAGGAATGGTCGTAGATTGTTCTGCATTATGGACACAAACATGACTACTTAGTGTGCGAATGCACAAACAAGCTTGCTAAAACGAAGAAAATCTACGCCCTTCCTCATACGGCTGCATTTATTCCCTATTGTGTTTGCAAGCGTGATTATTTAACATATAAAATACGAGCATTCCTGCGAAATCAGAGAATAAATGTGTGCCCGATCGTCATTACTAATATTTAGTTTAATAAATGTTAATTTACTATGTTGGTAAGGGGGCCAATAAATGATTCGGTATACTAGGGTAATTCTATCGTGTGTTTGGTATGGAATCTGTCTTATGGTAGGCTTGTGGCCTTCTTTGAGATGTGGTGCTACTAAATTACATGATATCGATTCACCACATGGCTGTTTGTTACGGTCCGTTCACAAATCGGCGTGAGATGATTATAATGAATTCCCTTTTGCAGCGAGTTATGCGGTTAACACAGTCCACGCACTCGTGGTACAAGGCCTCGCTTCCAAGACTAAGTATGGGTGGTTGTTGTAATTTTAGTGAGGTTCCCTAATCGACGGCTAATGCAAACGCCTGAATTAGGAACTGGCTGGACATTGTAGCCCTATGTCGCTATAGGTTTGTCATTCCGACTCAATAAAAATAAAAAACAAGATCCCATTGGGGGGGGGGGAATATGTAAATGTGTGTAACGATGTATCTGTACTAGCGAGTGTGTCGCGCATGGCCTGGTTAGTTTGGTCTCCCTAGTCGTTGCGTGCTCGGAGAGCTGTGTAGATTTTTCAGTGTGTGCGCTCTGACTTCCGTATGTTTATCTGTAGCGTGTATCCGTGTGAGATCATGGAAAGTGTGTATGCAATTCTGAGCGTTAGCATGTAGTGTAATATGGTGTGTGACTATCTCGGTGTTGACTATGTGATTGTATGCTAGAATGGTTAATTACTCTTCAAGTGGATTCTTTGCACATGTACGAATGAATTATTAAATTTAATTACCGTACTAGAATATGTTGATTCGTGTTTGCATTCCTACATGCATAACCCGTGTCATTGTAATGTCTATTCTGAACTGTGTCTTTCCTAGCCAGTGTCATTGTGTCCATTCCGAGTAGTGTTTCTAACTTGTGTTATTGTGGCGACTAACCCGAACTGTGTCTTTCCTAGCTAGTGTCATTGTAATGTCCAATCTTAGTATTTCTGACTAGTGTTATTGTGGTGACTATTTTGAACTGTGTGTTTCCTAATCACTGTTATTGTGGTGTCTATGTTATTGTGAGTGTGTTTTCGGAACTGTGTGACCGTAAGTTGATCTAGCGTTTTCGCTTTTTGGCCTCGTGAGCCCGGGGTTTAGGAATCATTTCCCGTGTATGGTAGGGTTTCATCCGACGCATGTGAACCATATCTTTAATGATTTTATGATTATGGCGAATATTCACATTATAGTTAAGATCTGATAGCTTTCTGTGTACCTTAAATGGACCTGTCCAAGAAATTCCGACACGTTCTTTATACGCGTAGGTGTCCAAATCATAACTAATTGCCCGGCTTTATATTCGTGATGTGTGTTCTTACAATCGTAAGCGTGTTTTTGTTTCTTGTTTCTTTGTTTGTTTCTTTTGTGCTGCTCGGATGTTCTGTCGCACTGAGATCCTCGCTGTTTGTAAATATTGTAATCGCTCAGCGTTACTGGGGAGGGTATCTTGCGGAATGTATATATTGTCGACGGGAATGATATCCGTGTAAAAGAAAGTGCGTGGTGTATTTGGTAGCCCGCGACACTGACATATTTTAACTAAAAGTTACTGCCTGCTGGTAATCTTCCCAATCGGTGCCACTGTTTTTGGCGAATCTGGCCAGAGCTCCACAAATAACTTTGTTCATGGCCTCCGTCAAGCCATTGCTCTGAGGGCTGAAACTTGTCGTTGTATAAGCCTTCATATTAAGCAGTGTGAGTAGCTGTGTTATGATCCACGATGTGAAAACTGTCCCCCTATCCGATAATAATGTTCGGAATGTGCCGTATTTAGTGATGATCTCTAGCAGAAACTTCGCTATCTGTTGAGCACTGGCCATTGGGACGGCCTTAGTGATTATATATCGTGTGAGATACTCATTTGCTACAAGTATGTATGTGTTGCCCCTGTCGGATACGGTAATTGGTCCCTTAACGTCAATTCCGACCCTATGAAATAGCTCTCCCCCCGGCACCGGGTGGAGTAGTCCGTGCGGTTTACCGGGCTTGTTATTGTAGCGTTGGCAAGTGTGACATGTTTTTATAAACTCCTCTATGTCCTTTTTCATATTCTCCCAGTAATATTTCGTCCTAATTCGCTGGTATGTTTTGTGTACGCCTAAGTGTGCGCCAATGAGAGGTGGATTATGATATTCTGTCATAATATGATTTTTCAGTGTTTTTGGAAGTGCAATCGGCGCGACGTCTTGTGTGGCTGTGGGTTTGCATCTTAGTATGTCGGAATTATCTATAAAAACGCCAAGATAGCCGGGCAGTTTTAATATCTACCTTATCTATGTTATCCAATGCTATCCTGATTCGCCCTAGATGGGGATGGTCTAATTGCTCCTGTCGCATGTCCACTTGTGTAAATGCGTAGGTGGGTAGGGTATCTCACTCATGGTCAATATTCTCGTCTGGCGGTTCGAGTACCGGCAATCTCGATAGTCCGTCCGCGTCATGATGGGTATTACCTTTCTTGTGTTTAACATTGAATGTGTAATCGTACAGCCTGAAAATTAATCGGATAAGCCGGGAATTGGGGTTCTTTAATTTGTCCTAAAAAAGCAGACTCGCGTGGTCTGTAACTACTGTAAAGTGAAAGCTGTATAGGTATGTTCTGAAATAATTTACGGCCCATGGAAATGTTTACATTTCCCTTTCAGTGGCAGAGTATCTACTTTCAGCCGGTGTTCATTTCCTGCTCGCGTAAACTATCGGATGTTGTTGTTTATTGTCATCTTCCTGTAATAGTGCGGCACCTATTCCAAATTGACTTGCGTCTACGTGCACAAACGTGGGCTTATCGTCCTGGAAGTGGTTAAGGAGTGGCGGTGTGGTTAATAAGTGTTTGAGGGTCTCAAAAGCTTCCCTGTGTTGTTCTGTTATAATGAATGGTGTTTTCTCGTGCGTTAGGTCCGTTAATGGACTGGAGATGTGTGCAAATAGAAAGAAAAATCGACGATAATAGCTTGCAAGTCCCATAAAGCTGCGAAGCTGTTTAACGTTCACTGGCATTTGAATATCGGATATGGGAGCGGTTTTAGCTGGGCGGGTATAATGCCCTCTTTGCTGACAGTATGTCCTAGAACCTGTACCTTCTGTTGTGCGAACTGGCATTTGCCTGGCTTTGGTTTTAGTTTCGCGTATCAAATTCTGTCAAGGGCCTCCTGTAAGTGTTTGATATGTTTATCAAATGTCTGAGAGAATATCGTAATATCGTCAATGTATGTAAGTACCGATCGATATTTAAGCCCCACAAATGCTTTATCTACCAGATTCTGAAATGTCTGGCTAGCTTTCTTCAATCCCATTGGGCAACGTCAAATAGGTGTATAGACCGTTTTCTGTAACAAATGCGAGTTTGTGCCTGTCAGGCTCATAGACGGGTATCGTATAAAATCCAGAAAATCTGTCGACCGTTTTGAAATACTTAGCTCCACTGAGCGTTTCGAGATAAGTGTCTGTACGTGGAAGCGGGTAATTGTCGCTTTTAATTAATCTGTTCAGTCGCTGATAATCTGTACAAAATCGATGCGAACCATACTTCTTTTTAGTGAGGATCACTGGGGCACTATTGTTCGATATCACGGGTGTAATGATATTAGCGTCTAACATCTCCTGAATTTGGGTGTCAATAGCTTGTCTTTCCCTTGCGCTAACTTGATAGGGAGGCTGGTGTTCCGGGTTATTGCTATTTAAGTCTACGTGATGCTCTATTTGATCCGTTACTACGAGATCCGCGAGGGAGTGTGCAAATATGTCGTTATATTCCTCTAACTGGTCTGTAAGCCTCTTATTTTGCTCCGGTGTCAGTTCTTGTGTAGAAGTATCTTTGCCTTTTGCCATTCTGGCGCCTGTGCCGGGTTGTGGATGTATTGTGACCAACGGGGAGACCTGGTGCTCGCGTATGTCACGCTGCTCTTGCAGACTCTCTGTCTTTCTAGCGTGTGTTATGGAATGTGTAATCACATGGTCTCCGTTTACCAGGCGTATTTCATTGTTGGGGAAACTTATGTTTGCATCAAATCTTGCGAGGAAATCCGTGCCGATTATGGCTGGCACTGATAAGTCTTGTATTACAAACATGGGGTGGCTTACCCTAAATTTGCCTATTTGGACCTGTATGTCTGCTATTCCTAAGTATGTGAGGCTTTGTGAGTTGGCCGCTATAAGCCCAGTGTTGTTATCCACCCTGTATATTTGTGCGTCGATGATATATTTATTACTTACGCAGCATATGGCCACTCCCGTATCCAGTAACATGTGTACTCTGCGTTCGTTTATATTAGCGGGTATTGTTAGTGCTGCGATAGTGTTCCCGGCGTGTGCAACATGCCTATTGTTTATATGTTATTGTAGGTACTGTTGAGCCTTGGGGCTGGAAAGTGTGTTTGCCAATGTGTACACCAGACTGAACTGCTGTGTGTATTGTCTGCCTAGTATATTTGCTTATGCATCGCTGTGCGGCCTGTTGTTCACTGAATCTGACACGCTTGGCTCTAACAGGCATTTCCTTAACCCGTGTCTCTGGCTTGCCTTGTGAAATGCCTATCTGGAATCCACTGTACTTTCTTTTCAACTTCCGCCCTAATGAAATAATCTTCCTTATTATTGCGACAATGCGTGGGTTCGGATCATAGCCTTAGCTTTAGTGTTCTAGTGATTTTATTCCTCCGCGCGTGTGCGGGTTCGAAGCTCTGTTTCCGTGCGTACGCACCAATCATTCTAGCGGTCCCGGAAGGTATGGGTTCACATCCCGTCCCTCGTGTAGGTGTTAAAATTGTTCTCATGTTCCGGCGGAACGCTGGTTCGAGTGTTGCACGTTGTATCAATGCGGTGGCTACCTGAGAGTATTTCAAGGCTATGGGTTTGTTTCCCGTCCATTTTAATATCGGGTTAGCCGCTTTAGTGTCTTGGCACGGTATCGGCTTGCCCGCGGGTGGTTTAGTGGACGCTGCGCTTGTACTCGTGGATTGGGCTAGCGTGAGTTCGATTCCTGCGCGTGGCATTAATGCGGCGGCCATGTCAATGTCCCTAGACGATGTGTGTTCGATCCCCATTTCCTGTTTGGAAGCAGTAGTCACTTTCTCACTCAGGGGAGTTGTGGGTTTGATTTTGTGTGTCGCTTTGGGTGTAAGAGGGCTGTAATGTCCTAAATTGGGACTTCCCGTAAATAACAAGTGAATGTTCTCGTTAAATCCTGTCGTGAAAAGTGTGGGACTCATTTTGTTCACCGTGTAAACATGTATATTGCGTTTTGTTACCTTTGCCAAAGCGGTGACCTCTGTTGCTCCTGCATATACTCCATCTTTGTACATATATTCCCCGTAAGCGTATTTATTAGGGAATAGTTTATCGTTCCCGTCCGCGACAAAGTACTGGTATTCGTCCCAATGGGACATAATGTGCATAACTGTTTCTGTTCGAAGGTCCTTGTGCTTGTCCTCCCTCTGACTGCCCTAAATAAACTGTTTCTGTCTCCTTGGACCGTGTGCGGCTGTAGATCTGATAGGGGTAACGTTTCCTCCATTGTGTCCTTACGGATGGTGGTTGGGGGAGGTTTTCGTTTAACGGGGCGTTTGTGGGTGTCTTGTTGCGGGGGCAGATTATCGCGTGGTATATTCTCCTGTGCCTGAATAAGGGGGGTTTCTCTTTGCGGTAGTTCGTTGTGCTTTGATAACTGACGGGAAAGGGTTTCAACCGATTTGATTGTCGATTTCCCTTCCCTCCCTACTAGTTTTTTGGATATGTATTTCCCCGCCTTTCTATATACCGTGGTGGTCCCCTGGGCGCATTGTTCTGCCAATTGTCGGTCTGGGGATTGCACTCGGATCCCCATGTATAGTGATCGGGAAGCGGGTAGTTCTCCGGTCCTTGTCTGTGGTAAATAGGGGCATTCTGTACGCGCGGTGGGATAGGTCTACCGTTGCTAGGGCCATTCCGATTATGCTGTGGCGAATTATTTTGCCTGCGATGTGGTGGGGTATATGATTGGTTCCTTGGGGGGGAGTTACCACTGTAGACCTCGTTCCGCCCATACCGTGGGGAATCGTAATTCTGTCGAAGTAGGGATGGACTGTCCCGCCGAGGTATATGCTCCCTGTATTGTGGGGGACGGTGCACTGGCCGACATGGTGGTGGATGTGCCGCCGAGGTATGTCCTCCCTGTATTGCGGGGGCGGTAAGTTTGCCTAGGTGGGTGTGGACCGTCCGCCGAGGCATATCCTCCCTGTATTGTGAGTGGCAATTTGCTTGTCTCTGTGGGGGTGAATTGTGACAAGTAGGGTTGTTTTGCCTGCGCTGTTTGTGATTGTAATTGTCCCTATAACCTTCTTGCCTGTCACTATCTTGTGACCGCCACCGGTCATCTTGATCATCCCTCTGTGCTCTTCCTCCTGTGTGAGTGTGGATGGCAGTGATTTGCATTTCCTGCATTTGCTGTGTGAGATCATGTATTTGCTGATGCAGGTCATTGTTATCTGTCCGGATATGTTGATCGAACGCCTTCTGAGTGATTTTGTTACCTGCCTCTATGAAATAATATTCTCTTGCAGGTCCTGCACCGTCTGGCTTCGCATAGTGCACAACTTATCCACTAGGGATGGCTTAAGGACCTGCATGATGAGGCGATTTTTTTGTCTATCTGGCATTGCCCTATTATATTTATCGCACATCAAGAGTTTGACATTGATATATGCCTGTGCACTTTCTGCAGGGCCTTGGGTTCATTCCTTGATGCGATCGTACAAGTCGTCCTCATGAGGCGTGAGTTTAAACTCGTGTATCAGAGATGCAGAGAGTTCTTCCCAAGCGGCGTCAAAGTGGCCTCATTGAGTTCGAACCACGTTATTAACGACTTTGAAAGGTATGCCGGTAAGAGGCATCTCTTATCGTCAAATGACCACCTGTTAATTTTTGCCGTTTTGTTGAACGCCTTGCGGTATTCCTCGGGATCTTGCTTATCCCCAGAATACTTTGCAGGCTGGATCATGGGGTACTTGGCTTGCGTGGCCATGTTTTCTGGGTAATATATTTCGTGGTTGATTAAGGGGGTTTGATGGTTTGGGCCACCTTGTCTATTGTTGTGTGATGAAGTGTTTGATCCTTCGTAAGTGTGTGACAGATTGTTGGTTTCCGATCGTGTGAAATATGTACGCCTATCTTGAGAGGTACCCGGTTCGTTGGGTGTAGAGTGTATTGCGTGTTATGTGTCAATTGGTTCAGTGTCCCTGATGTTATCTAGAGATAAATTGTGGTCAATTTGTGCCGCTTGTACTGTGGAAAGTGCTTTATTGATATTTTGTTCTAGCGTGTCAGTTGCGGCCTTAATGTATGTAATTAGCGCTGTACTTTCTGCGTCGCGCGCAGTCTCTTCCAATTGTTGTATGAGTGCGGACAAGCTATTATTTGCCTGCTGCGTATCGATTATTTGCTGTACTACGTTATGTGGTAATGCAGGGGTTTGTTCTTCGCTAGCGTTACTATGATAGTTGAGCGTTCTGTGCCTGCGCCCTAGTGAGGGAAGAGGCGTGTGCTATTGCGTCAGGGTATTTTAATCTGAGTTCTAAAGCTCCAGCTTCAAGTTCGGCAAGTAATCGACCTGCGTTATATTCGCTTATGAGGTCGGCGTTGGTAACACGGATTTTAGGGCGTAGCGGTTTGGTACTGGCAGCAAGGTAATGGGCTACGTCCCTAACCTTGCGTTTAGTCTTGCTCTGGATATTTAGTATAAAGGTGCTTAATTTGTTTTTGTAATGTACTCAATTGTCTACTCTTTTTTTTTCTAATTTTGGGCATGGCCTTGCTTTGCTAAGTCGTACTCCGGGATCCTACTGCGGGATTAGTTGTATTAACCCTCTTAAAATGCAGTAGCCGGGGACTCCAGCAATTGTATGAGCCTTGAAGGGCTTTTACAATGTGTATAGAAGTAGTTTGGGGTGTTGTATGAATCGGGGCTGTATGTGTAGGTGTTTTGGAGGTGAGTTTGTGTCGGGAGCGTCTATGTAGCTTAGACGTGCTTAGAGGGCAGCTTCCAGTTGTACGGTGTATCTTGAGAGCTAGGGGGTGAGTTACTAGTGAGGGTTGATGGATAATTAACAACCTGTTGAGGTATAGTCACTGTTCAGCGCTTGCGGCAGGCGCACGCAAGCAAGTAATATGTGTAGTAGTAATGCTGACCGATGCTCTTAACATGAGCCGTCAACTGAACTGCTTAGCTAATGCCTTTAAACGATTAAATATTACTGGACCCTACTGTGATAAGATGGGGGCAGGTAGGGGTTTATCCTACAATTAAATAATCAGAAATACCAGTGTGGTGGAAACCAATTGGTTTAATGAATACTTCTTGTGAAGTGTTAGTAATATTCCACAGAACAGCTTTAGTGCTATGGATTCCTGAACAATGCAAGTACAAAGTGTAAGGGGTTGGGTAGTGGATGTGGATGTAAAAAGGTGTAATCTCGCAATCACACTCACCTAGATGGCAGCTGGCGTGAAGTCGTCCTTCAAAGGTTTCACTGTACACAGACCTCGAGGTGTGGGAGCATGCCAGCTTTATAGACTGGGTAATGCAGTGTGTGCATAATTGGCACATTCCAGTAAGGTCGGTATTATTGTCGGGGTCATACGAGTTCAAAAAGGGTTTAAATGAGTTCAAGTAGGTTCATGTCAGTTCAAATGAATGTGTTAATTATCCTGTAATTTATATGGGGACTGAAAATGTAGAGACGTATTGGGTGAAAGTTTAATGTGTATTTCCGGGGGTGTGCATCCCCTAAGGGGTGCAACACTATATATAATTACCATCCCTTCAATATCAACATGCGCACACTCTAGTATGAGACACTTTCGTTCAGGAATAATTCCCACATCTTAAGCTTCCCAATCTGAAAATTCACATTCAGGACAATGAAAGGAACTCTGCAAATGCAGTTTTTTTATATAAACTATTATGGATAGTTGTAACATAAATTACGTTTAGTATCTAATTACAGTTGTATCTATGGACAAGATATTTTCCAATTTAATTTGAAGCAAGTTCATTCTCAAAGTGTGGTCTTCCCGATTCCAGTTGGGCTTCTCCCGTTCTCACTCGTGTCTCTCCTGTGCTCTCTTCTGTTCTTTTAGAAAATAACATCGCCTTTCTTGCCCTGATCCTGTCTTTTTCCTTTCTATCTTCGATTGCCCATCGTGTTGTGGACATATGAGTTTGCTCGCAGCAGCGCTGGCGACCAGCTGGACCATGAAGTATGAGCTTCCCCTAAAGAGTCCAACTATGAACAACTAAATGTATAAAATAAGAAACATTATATACTGTAATAATCATAATATCACTGTTCTTACATCTCCAAATATACTGAAGGCCTAATCCACTACCTAGCGTTTGATAAATATAATCTATGCATTTTTACCGATATCCCACTTAGGTCTATCGCTTTTTCTAACCTCCTTATGTGGTCTAGCGATTACTTACTGAGAATGCTGGATTAGCCGGAGGAGCGTATGCTAAGGCATTTAATAAGGAAATCATCCTATTCATCATATTCAAGAATTAAATTCAAAGTATTTAAGTATATTTTGTGTATGTCATAAATAGGGTAGACATACCCTATTTATGTTCCGCCCCGTAAAACAACGATAATTATCATCCTCATATGTGTCATAAAGGATATCCAAACAGTACCTGTATAGTTTCAGGCTGCTCTGTTACCTCAAAGGTATTTGCATCAATATCTTCAATGTCTATCGGACATTATGCCTCATCATCTGAAAAATAAAACCACATCCTTATATTAGTTAAGTAAAATGTGAAGTTTACGTTTACAATGTAACCCTGTTTTTTATTTTATTTTATCGCGAGAGTACTGTAATAATCGTAACTTGTAACTTACCTATTCTATCTCCGTCAAACTGATTGCAGAGTCTGTCAGCCGATGTTCCTCATGGGCAGTTTTCTTTTCGGAAGTTTCACTTCCCCCACCCATCAGAGAGATCTGTTCTCTTTTCTTCAGTCAGTTCATTCTTCGCTTTCTTCTTCATGATTTCCTACTTATCCCGTGAATATTTGACAGGTCTTCTTCAACCTGGCAATGCCACAAACGTTTGGGCTACTTCCCATGCCTTATACTTCTGTTCCCATGGAACGGCGTCGGACTTCTTATTTTCAATTACAGATTTATTTTCTTCCATCACGTTGATGTGGGCTTCCTCTTGTGAAGAAGAGAAATTGGTGTGCCTTTTCATCTTCAGGAGTTTATTCATCTCATTTGGAGATAACTGTTCTTCCATTTCAAATATCTATCTTTATAATCATAACGTGAATAATGAAAACAAACAGATTGCGCCAAGAACACAGATCAGGGAATATATAATATATATATATTTATTATTTACCCCCTGATGTTGATTAACTTGAGAGGTATAATGTAATCTGCAAATCAAACAAGAAATACTGTATATACCAACTATAGAATTTTATGCGCAGGTCTGCTAACCAACCGTAAACATTGACTCCAACGTTGTAAGAACGATCGAATGTTACCTGGTCTTTATTCCGACCCTAAAATCAATTTTCATAGTTTACTGTCACGTCACTGGAGATTGTATGAACGGGCCTATGCATTATTACTTGTGGTAATACCGTCCTCTCCTGTAAAATTCAAATTCTACTGTATGTTGGTCGCGCTTTCGGATCTCCGGCCGAGGACTACTCGAGAGGGTGTTAACATCACAAAGATTACAAAGCTAACATCTAACATTCTACTGGGCAGAACGTGGCTGTTAGAATTGTGATTGGCAGAAGCAGGTTTAAAGACGTTGAAATGGTAACGGTTGGGTTGACGTGGGATTTGGCAGGGGTTATTGAAGTGTTTATATCGTAGGCTTTGGAGGCCGGTGGCTAGTTTATTATCTAGGCTTACTGGATGCAGCTGCGTCGTGTATCGGTGATTGTTTCCTGACGTTACGGCAGTCATTTCAGCAGCCTTTATCAGTATGAGTTCGTGTCTGTACTCAAACTAACCGTTGGTTGTCAGTCAGGCACTGCTTGATAGGCATTGACCTCATGCTGCTTCCTGATTGGTCAGACCTCTAGCCAGTCACGCCATTCGAGAAGTCTGTATGTAATTCTAAGCCTGTATCTGTCATCGCGATTGAAATTATTGGGATGCTTCAAGATCTCTAATGCCTCTTTTATTATCCTGTTTTGATATCTAGGAATTTTAGCAACACTTTCGGCCTTATTGTTTTCTAGGGCGTGTCTCGTGACGTCAGCATAATCAACTATTGCAGATCTGTAGATTATTTGTTATTTTGTCTCGAATGTGCCATGATATCCTAATGGAAACGCGACATTTTGTATGCCCTATGTATATCTCTCCTCAGGAGCAAGGTGCCTTGTAAACTTCTGCGTTCTGGTTTTGGCTGCTCTATTTCGGCTGATGTATGCACCTCGAGCGTTAGCTTGTTTAGTAGTTTAGGGGCGAAGAAAATGAAAAATAATTTTTGGCGTATTTTGTTATTTACAATGTAGAGAACAGGAATTGGTTAAAAAAGTCGAAAAAATATGAAAAATTGCCATTTTTAATATATAAATGACCGTGCTGCACCATGAAAAACAACGCCCACTTTTACAGAGATTTATGTTTGTGCGTATAACTTCCGAACTATTATAGAAAGATTTCTGAACTCACATCTGGTCTGCTGTGTTGAGCGCAGACTTTGTGTTGGAAACAATGACAACTTCCTGCATTGTTTATGTTACGAGTGGTTACTGAACATCATCATATTATTATAATCACTGTGATTTTGCACTGACCTATTGAAGAAATATTGTTTTAAGTGGCGGAACAGTGACTTCATCTGTCCAATTATTCCTAATTGAATCGGTGATTTGAAGAGGGAAACAAGTCCATCTATTTGCAAAAAGATAATTTGAAACACGCCTTTATTTTTTAATTTATTTTTAATTTACTTATTTGTTGGTTTATTTATTTATGTATTTATTTATTTAAAAGCTAAAGGAAGTAGGAGACTTATGTAGCAAAATAACCAGTGATACACGAAATGATGCGAGTTATGGGGCAGGAATGTTCCAGGAAATGTCAGAGGTAACAAACTGTAATTAAAAACTTCAACCTCATATTCCACAGTTTAATATTTTTTCACTACTTTGGTACTGCACCCGAAGTTGACGTAGCCCTCACCTATTATCCGAAGGGATGGAAGGGATTGCAAAGGGCGTTGATACCCAGTTAGATTGATCAATGGAACCTTGCTAGGTG
This sequence comes from Meconema thalassinum, assembly GCA_946902985.2. NCBI lineage: Eukaryota > Metazoa > Arthropoda > Insecta > Orthoptera > Tettigoniidae > Meconema > Meconema thalassinum. The sequence continues at coordinate 213,591,710 of OX336398.1, forward strand.
GAAAGCTAGTAACCTCTGAATACAGGTATATATATCAAAACACGATAGTACTCCTACATAGTTACAAAAATAAAAAACGTCCTACAATCAAAATATGTTAGGACGAGATTCTTGAAATCTCGAGGGTGATCGGTTAATAATTTGCAATGAGCGCCAGTACCTAATTAGCAGCACTATCGTTTCCGATTATTAAAGACGGAAAGTCGAGATGTTCTATAAAAAAATCGGACAGGCAAACCAACACGTGCCTGCAAATTTATTCATCAAAATAAGGACACTCCCAGTCCTAACACACCTACATTCACACGTTACAATTATTCGTACAAACTTAATTAAAATATCTAGTATATTTAAAATAAAAACGTAGTGAGCTTCCTGTCACTAATTCTCAGTCCTAATGACTATAACATAGAGAAAAATATTTCTTCCAACGTTTAAAAATGAAATATTTAAAATGTTAAAAATATGGTCACACTTGTGGCTCATACAGTACTGTACTTATTATACACGTAAATCATTTCTCACGCAATCGTCTAACATTCATCCCCTATATGATACATTTCAAATGACGTTTCTTTAAACCTAAACTTCACACATTTTAAATAACCGTAAAAACTATCCTATTATTAATTTATACAATATATATACAACATTATCGTTAGCTACTCGATAATGGTTCGATCCCACTGATCCTTCTCGTTACAATGTTCTTTCGTCACTTCTGATAATGAAAACTTCTACTTCAATGTCATTTCATGGGTTAACTTTCACTTCCATAGAGCATAATATTTCAAACAATAAAGGTAAAAACTGCTCAGTATAGACAAATCCATTGATATAAATTTAATACAATAAGACGGACATATAACAGACGACTCTACGGTTCCCAATATCTACGTAATACAATACGTCACTCCAATAGTTACTTATTATCTTAATCGCATCTTTCCACGCATTACACCTCGACAACTAGGTCGGAACTTCATTATACAATCGCATTACTTTGTATACTTCCTTAGGAACACCATAATATTTTACCACAAAACACAAGGTTGCGTCAACAACTACGCTTTCTTATTCATTTCCTGTACACACAATAATAATACATAATCCCATTTCTGTGCATACTCTAGGTATCCACGAAATTCAGTAATTTTACTTATAGAGTTAAAATTACAATTCTTCTAACTCTTATACATTCCATTCCTCTCACATTTACTTAAATACATCTTGTACTTTCGTTCATGTTCCTTTCTTATACATTTCCTGTCACAACATCATTTAAAAATATTTTAATATGCGATCTTATTATCTTTCTATTATTTTATGGAACCAAAGTTCGTAGAACTTTCTAAATTTAGAGAACGGTCTGTATATTCTCGTCTTAACAAAATAAAATACGTTACATCACTTCTCCTTTCTAGTATTTCTGTCTTGATACATTTTATCTAACATGTTTCTTTCATTTCTCACAACAATTCCTTTACATAAGTATTAGTTTATACATTCCGTATTTTTCCGTACCGAAATATACTGTAGCGTTTTTCATCTGTGCCAAAACTTCAGATTGTTTAATGAGACGTCAACTTCACCAAAGGTCTGTTTTAAAGAAGGCAATTTCCTTGTTGTTCTCAAAAGAACTAAACAATAACTTATTTGTCTATTCAGATTTCATATAAATCTCTGTCCCGAAAAATCATACTCAGAAATATGTCAACAACGACTTTCTGCAAAAATATATCAGAACTAACGCAATTTTAAAAATATTCCAATTAATTTAGCAAATACTATTAAATTCAAAATAAACTCGCAATGACTAACAATGACGACTAAAAATCCTTAATACGGCAAAATCCTAATGACGACGTTACAAAAACAATTACTAAGACATTACCGACATTAACGATGCTCTACACTCAATTAAAACAATTAAATAGTTTAGAATAATCTATCAAATTTGCCACACAAAACTAGGTCAGGTCTAGGATATCTACGTTACTGCATTCTAACTACAATAATATATTCGGTGGGTCTTTTTTACCTTCTGCCAGAACCTTTTTTTCAAAATACAAATTGGACTTGAGCTTCCCTCGCCCCCGTCTCCTCGTACAGAAGCATGCCAGACAGCTGACATAATGGGATCGTTTGTGGTCGCGTGCTGGGCTGCTCGCTCAGCCCTCGTTCGTCCTTCAGTCGGGATTGTCTGCCTTCCTTCCTTCTCCGCACCGGAGGTCGAATCACGCTGCATTCTTCTATACTGGGGCGTCTCTGGCGATTTCTTCTAGCGAACAGCATTCTTGAAGTTCTCCGTTGAATGGTTGTTGTTTTTGTAGTTCATAGGTATTTCTTCCGTTGTTATGGCAATACCTTGCAGTTGCAGATGCAATGGTCTTAATTCGGTGAAGCATGATGATAAGCTTTCACCCTCCTCGACAAAGCCTTGATATGCGGGCTAAGTCACTGCCGGAATCCTCATATTTCAAATAGTTATTTCCCCTTCATGATCTAGTAACTCTCCATGACAATCAAGTAATGTTTCATGTCAAATATCCTCATTGACCCCAGTTCAAATAACATATTCATAATTTTCAATTGCAGTCTGAACTAACTCGTTGAGTAAGGTTTTATAAAATTTCCTTATTTTTCGAACAACTCTTGCATTTTCCGAAAAATGTTGCTTCTGCTTGGCAATAATATCTCCACACCGTAGATTGAATTTCCCTTTGTTATTTCACTGACTTTTCTTCATATCTCTGTCCATTGTATTGTTTGCTTTCGTAGAATTATAACTTTGACTTTCTAGAGAATTAACTTTCATCGGTGTTCGTCTTCATCTTGACTCGGTGACAACGCTCTTCGTCCCGTCAAATATTCTTCATATTGCTCGGTCAACTTTTTCCACTTTCAAATTATACGTCTATTCATTTTTGAAGACAAGTAGAGAATGACTTCTTCAGGCCGTCTCCCCTCTCTAATAACAATTAAAAAATGGCGTTTCTGGCTTTCGACCTTGTATCAATAAATATCTGTCTCATACTTTTAAATCAAATAATATAATTTACACCATCGGCTTTCATTTTTCGCCTTCTTTCCATGTCTGCCAAATATTTTCTTCTGAAAGTCATTTTCAATAATTAATAAGATATCAAGAACCGCCAATATGTAATTTTGCTATTGGTTAATATGTGGTCACGTGATGAAACTCCTTCATTTGCACGGTCGAATCTCCCTTCTTGCAAGCTTCAAAGTCACCTTGACACGAGCCTCTTCAAAACTGGATTTTCCCAAGTGCCGCCTTCAATAAACTTGCCAATCTTGCCAGTTTCCAGCATGCATTACATTTCATTCCTCTCCATGTTAATAAAATAGCATTTTATATTTCATCGTATTTCCGTGCTAAAAGTAAACGGAAACTTTTCAAATTGACTCTGGCATTAGCTACAGTCCTGATACATATTACCATGTTGTCAATTTCTTAACTAGACATGTAGCATTGGCGCTTTTTTTTTCTCGAGAGCTGTCGGTTCGAATCCCGACCCATACCTTATCCTCGGTCTTTTAAATTATGGGTTCAGTACCAGATATCAATCGTATGGTCTCGTTGATTTCAGCATCATTATTCCGTACGTGAGGGCTGTATCACCACACATTGGCACAATATTTAGCTACAGATAGGACGAGGCTAATTGCAGAACAACAATGAGTTGAAGCATTAGAGCCCCATGTTGTTCCACATAATTTCTGGATGATGTTGGTGGGTGATCTCAACTTAGAAAAAGTCTTCAAGATATGTTGTTTGAAGGATAAGGTAGTGTGTAAAGTAACACCCAAGTACTTGGGATGCCGATTGTGTGGCTGAAGGATGTTAGCAAAGTACACTCTGGGATTCATGTTAGCCATTGGATTATTAAAGTGGAAGGAACATACTAGGCTATAGTCTCCATTTGCAAAAGTAGTCACCTAGGACACTCAGGTCTGTTGTCAGTGTGCTCTGAGATGTTTGAACTTCTTGTAGCTATCGCCCAGTCGTTTATACAAATGTCCTTGATTCCGTCCTATATACAAGCTGAAAAATAGTGGATCCAGGAGAGAACCTTGTGATAACTCGTCATTCAATTTCCTTTGTGCACTAACTGTAATACCCATGACAACTCTAAACAGTGTGTTACTCATCATGTTATTGGACTTGCAGGAAATTGCTCAATGTAGTTTGTAAATCAGACCTTCCTTCCAAACAGTGACAATTGCAGCCTTGAGATCAATAAATGCCACTGATATCTTAAGGCAATTTGGGAATCCTGTCTCAAAGAATATCGTTAATGACACTACCTGGTCTGTACAGCTGTGATGTGGTCGAAATCCCAGTTGCTTAATGGGTATCTCCAAAAGCAATCTTGGATACATTTTGTTCAGGTGGAGCCGTTCCACTAATTTGTAGCATATACTCAATATAGAAATTGGTCTGTAACTCTCTGTCTTGTTATTTGGTTTCACAGGTTTCAAAATAGCTTTTTCAAGTGAGGGATCTTACCAGTCTGCTGGATAATGGTAGCAATCCTAGAGAGCCAGAACCTTGCATTTCTACCGCAGTTGACAAGAAATTCGGAATGTACTCCATCTAATCCCGGTGGTAATACCGTACTCTTCTGTAAAATTCAGATTCTATTGTGCGCGTCCCGGAAATATGTGCGATGACCCGGCCAAAAATTACACCACCGTATTTTCGAGAAAGAACAGGGGAGTGAAATAAAAAAAAGTAGCAGGAAAAACGAATGTGCCTGAATTCTAGTTTGAGAATATAAGAAGAAAAACGGCTCGGGTGGCACGAGACAGAGTATCTCCGGGTCGTTACGGGATGGGAAAGAGGGCGCCATCAAACTAGAGTTCGCAAGGACCCATTCATGGAGAAGCCAGATTTAAAAGAAGGAAAATAGAAATGACACAGATAAAAGAAATTTAAGAAGGTAAAGGAAAATGATCCTTACTTATTCATGGATTCAGCTTGCATTAAAATTCCACACCCTGCCTATGATCTCGACGGCTAGAGAATGTCTTTCTGAATCTTGCCGAATCGGATCAATAAAACAAATTACATCACAGGACTGAAACGATAGCCAACTAAAAGACTCTTCTATCGCTGCAGGAATTTTTCGGCGCACACGACACGAAAAATTATTAACACTCATCCCTGAGCGACCTAACTTCAATTATATGAAAGAAAAAAATACACCATCAAATAATCAAGCTACTGCGCCCTGTGATGTGAAACTGCTTGCTGAATTTATATCGGCATTGTACTACCGTAATTGCACACAAAATAGTCTATCCAATTAACCAAATTTCTTTACAATTATAACTGACAATAATATAATATGAACTCATCTAACTCAGTTCCAAAAATCAAAAATAAATCAAATCAGTCCACTGATTATCAGGATCAGTTCAAAAAATCTTTTAATCAAATCGAAATCCTTAATTCAATAGCTCATGCTCAATACAACATCTTTTGTGAATCCAAAGCTAATAATCTTGTTCAAAATTCAATAATCTTTTGTCAATTCAATAATCATCCCAATTGCCCGCAATTATAATAATCCTTACATGGTCTCGTGGTCTCGAATCCACAACTAGATTCAAAAATAATCCAGAATCAAACTCCATCAAATGATGATTGAAGTATCGGTGCAACCATACTCGATGATTTCGTTAAATTTCTCAGGCAATTGCTGATCAAAATAATTAGTAAATAGGACAGAGAAAGAAAGATTAAATTTTGTCTCACAAAAGCAATGAGCCTAACTCAAAATGAGCCATAAATTCTCAAAGAGAGACCATATAATTAGATCAAAATATTTAAACATCATGATTAGATTTTAAATAATTCATAAAAAAAACATTATCATATCATTTGCCAATAAACCGTTACACTAAGGCAATAGCCCTCTAAATAACTCGAGCAACATGTCACAAAAGATCATGGCCCATCAAACTATCATTCAAAACCAGAAAACAGATCATCTGAGCATTTCTGTACAGAACTTCAATAATTCATATCACAAATATAATATCTAAGTGTCACATCTAATATTTAATATTTAATATTTAATATTGGCTATCTTCACACTCAATAAATGTGGCAACCAGAATGCATAAATCGAACAGTTGGATCTGAACTGATATGCACCCAAAATACTAATAATCCAATCGAAATGTGAACGGCTCAAGGCAAAACTCGCAAAGTCCACAAATGAGAACCCCAAAGATCGTCCTAGAAAATGTCTGGAGTTCGAAAAAGAACATCGCACAGACAGCAAAGTCTTCCTAAGGCTTCCACATCAAATCCCCAAAGAAAATGTGGACCAAAATAAACACTTGTGCATCTGAGGCACAATATCTTAAAATCCTTGGATAAAACCATAAATCGAAAAAGAATGCAGCATGAAAGAATCGCAGGGAATAAAGAAATTGAAATAATTGCCATCGCAATTATGCAAGAGAAAATAATAATAATCGTTAAAAACAATCATTATCATCATTAATCAAATAAAAACATTAGACTCCGATGTGTACAATTAGATAATGCTCTTGCCATACCGTGGAATTATACAAAGTCGAAATATGTTCATGTGCTCTGGAGTGCAACTCGGGAAGATTCAATTCATGTGTGCTGGCGACACATTTTTACCTCCTGGCATTTTCGTTAAGCAGAGACAAACCTCTTCTGCAAATATAATAGGGTGTTAAGATCCCTGATAAGTGTTCCCTGGTGTCGTGTTGGCAGTTGGCGTCGGCTTCGAAGATCGTCGCGACGCCTCCCGGATCAAAGGTCCATCCACCCATCACGTCTTCTGCGTGTTTTAATGTGCCATGGTGTAATCACAAATATTCGGAACTATATGTCTCTCGTTCCTCACGAAGACATTTACTGCATTTATATGTGGCTCCATTATAGTAGGATAACTCACCACCACTGTCCCAATTCTATTTATAGTGTTCAGAAATGAGATTGTGTTCAGTGTAATTGGTAAAGACTGTTCCAGAAGTCCGGCGTGAAGTAATGTTCAATGAACTATGTGGACTATTACAGAGTTCCAATGATGCCTAAAACCATGTGCACTTACCATCACGGCTTTGATTAAATATGCAATGTGCTGACGTAAAGGTGTCCCAACTGATGTCCATTGAATAATGTGTAGGCTTGTAACACAGGATTAGAAATATCCAGCCCTCAGATTGTGTATCTCTGCTGCTTTATGCTGGTAATGTTTATATGATTTTTCAACTCACGTGGCTCCAACTCCTTCAGTATCTCAGTGCAAGTCCCAATACTTACGAATATTAACCCTCACTTTCACACTGCCGTTTGCTTGCGATTTACAAGTGACAAACTTACATCTAATAGCTCGCCCTTACGACCGTAAGAATACAACACACACAGCGATACTGGTCCGCACTAAACATGCTCTGCACATGAACAGAATCAACATAAGAAAGAGCAAGCTCATCTGGCGATCACCTGTCAAGCGGCCTCGCTATCCTCTCCTCCCTAAGGGGGTGGGGGTATCTCGCACATACCTCTCCTAACTCCCGGCCGTGACATCATCACACAAGTGCACTGACCTCCACCGGTTATTCGGGCAAGATCAAACCACCGTGACGTAATATTTGCGGCCCCCGGCCGTTCACGCAGCACAGTAGGTTAGTGGTCAGACTCCAAATTTGGTACACTATTTTGGTCCCGCTAACGGATCTCAGGCCGTGGACTACTCCAGACGGTGTTAGCATCTCAATGTATACAAAGATAACATCTGACATACTACTGGACAGAGCTTGTGTGTTAGAATTGTGATTGGCAGAGGCAGGTTTAAAAACATTGAAAGGGAAATGGTGAGGTTGAGGTTGGATTTGGTTGGGATTATTGAATTATTTAAATCGCAGGCTTTCTTGGCATGTGTCTAGTTTATTATCTTGGCTTACAGGACGGATCCGCGTCGTGTATCGGTGATAGTTTCCGGACGTTTTGGCTGTCATTGCAGCTACCTTCATCATGGGTACGAGTTCGTGTCTGTTCTCAAACTAACCATCGGTTGTCCGTCAGTCAGTCACTGCAGGATTGACTGTGACGTCACGCTGCTCCCTAATTAGTCCAAGCCCCAGATAGGCAGATTTCCACGTGTTGATTTCAAGTTTGAAATGATTGGGATGCTTCACGATGTCTACTGCCTCCTTAATTATCCTGTTTTGATATCTAGGAATTTTAGCAACAGTTTTGGCCTTATCAAATTCTATGACGTGTCTCTTGACGTCAGCATGTTCAACTATTGCAGATCTGTAGTTTAGATTGTTTTGTGTCTCGAGTGTATCTGAAATCCTAATGGAAACGCGTATTTTTGTTAACCCTGGGTATATCTCCCCTCAGGTACATGGCACTTTTTGAAATCCTGCGCTCTGGTTTGGCTGCTTTATCTCGGCTGATTTACGCACCACTTGCGTCACCTTGTTTATTGGTAGATTAATGGTTGTCACGTTGTGTTTCCTTAGCAACCTGGCGAATCTTTCTGTCACCCCCTAACATACGGGAGAAGGGGTGTATTATAATAATGTTATTGGTTCTACGTCCCTTTTAACAACTGTGGCTTTTAGTGACGCCGGGGTGCCGGAATTGTGTCCCGAAGGAGATCTTAAACTGGCCAGTAAATCTACTTACGTGGCTCCCTCGCATTTGCGCACCATCTATGCCAACAGGCTAGGCAATGATTCGATCCTTGGGCCCAGCAAGCCAGACGGTAATCGCTGAGCCACGCAGCCAGCCTAGAAAGGATTTATAGTGGGGCCGATCTTCGTACTGTGCCCTTATTCCTGGAATGACCCATCAGCATCCGCAGATGAAGAATGGATCGTAGCATCGTGAAGTCCCCGGCTAGAAAAACTACACAGTGCTAATGGCGAATACACTCTGGAAAAGGAACAGGGGAATCATATGAATGTGCTATAGTCACTAACTACTTTAAAACAGGGGTTCTAAATCCACTCGGGAATACGAGAGTCAAAAATCTCGGGCGTAAGGATTAGGATCAAGTTCCCATAAAATCCCCCACCCTATAGCACATTCCTCTACCAATACTCCACAAAAGACAATGCCAAATTTCTATACAAATATTAGGAAAACGTAAGAAACGTGCCTGTCATTTATTCACGACACGTTGGCAAAATTAAAAACAATTTACATTAAATTAATCTTACGTTCGAATTAAAATGTTTTGTGGAAAACTTCATAATGTTTATAAATTACTCTTGAGTTTCCTTAGGAAACATTCCAAAAAAGAAAATTCGTATACAAGCGCAAATAAAACCATCCCTGTCGGAGTCTGTCAAATAACTGCTGTGCCCTGGCTGACGGGAGTAACAACAAAAATATAAATTAATGTCGTTAATTTTCACCCGCAAAATAAAATGAATTTTCCCCTGACGTAGGCCTCCGTCATTACAATTACTATTTGTTACACTATACAATTTAACTCCCGTCTCCTATTATCATAAAAATCTCTACCATAAAAATCGCATTAAATAAATTCTAAATAATATGACGCAAAATCCTAAATTAATAAAACACGATATATTTACAATACGAATAATAAAGACGTATTTCGTCAACTAATATTACTAATACATTATCAAGAAATAGCAAAAATGCTAACATTAATCTCTACAATATTTACATACTTCTCCTGCTTCGTAACTCATTATAAATTACGTAGAATTCAGTTTATCTCCAAATTGCTTTGTCTTTCCAATAAAATATTCTAAATTCTGGATTCTATAATCCATACGGTTAAGTATAGACATAGTTTGTGTACTTCTGCTGGTCTCTCCTTCTTAATAAAATACTATTTTCATACACGAATAATTACAATTCCTTTAACATCTACTCAGAACCATTTAGATATACATCAATTTACTTCAGGTTTCACAAAGATCCTATCATCTCTATCATGTACAACTTCAACAATGGTTGTCTGTCCTACTGTTTCAAGGATTTTCAATAGTGTAGCCTGTATCGATACCTTATAACAATTCTTCAATAAATATACTGCTTATATTTCACAAATACTTCTTGCTCCAGATAGCATTAACATTTCGCAAATCTGTCCTCACAGATATATTTCTCTAAATTCTGAAACAATGACTTCACGTAGCCCTTTGCTATTAATACAACTCCTCCGTCAATACGGGAATATTATAAATATATCTCTCAAATATAATTCGTAGTTCCTCTCCATATTAATATATCAACTGTATTCTTCAAATACATAACTTCATGTTGCGAAACTCTTACTCTGCAGTTAACTTACTTTACACAAAAATACAATAATACGAATATTGATTCCTTCGATTCATTATCCAAAATGGTAATATGATAAAATACTATCCCTGCAATATCACTTATATTCTTTACATCTTTCACATTCTTAAAACGAGCTTCTATCACCTGGATACTTCCTTGAGTATTAACTTCTATTTCACATTCCTTTAAATTACGACGTAAATTAGCAGTTGCCTCTGCTCACATTACAATATTACAATATTTCCTTTCGCCTGTTCATCTCTCCTCAAATCCAATCTTTTCATTAGTGAACTTCGTAAATAAATATTCATAACCAGATCTGATAATAAGTGAACGGTGTTACCTTTAAAGCAGTTGTCGTTGCGGCAATGGAAACGTGCACCTTTAGTCTTGCGCTCGGCCCATGAAACAGGACTAGGTGTAGAAAGGTGAAAGACCCAACTGATGGTAAAAGAGGTGGAGAGAAATGTATTAGAGGCGTGGACAGAACGTACATCTACATGGCAGTAAATGTAAATTCAAATTCGATGCATTACTCAAAATGAATCATGGGCCTAACCTACAATCACAAGACATAACGTTGAATACTAAACCAAACACCAGTCTAAATAAAGTACTCAGACACAGTACCAATACGGAGGGCAGATAGTATATTGATCAAATAATCAAGTCAACGCTAAAGACGAGGAAGCGATACATGCTAGGATTGAGGTTAAGAGGAGGTCAAACATGTGAAGTTAAGTAAGATAATGGGTGAAATGATCCCGACGTAGATCTCATGAGTGTAGGAGGTTAAGAGAGGGGGAGAGATACATTTGGAGAAAGTATACTCATGTAGAGTAATGTTAAATTGTGAAAAATAAAGATTAAGGAAGTCAGGAAAAATGGGCTTACAGTCAAAGTAGTGAACGGTAACCCGAATAACCCAGAAGAAACAGAGGAGGTGGGGAATTTTGAAAAGAACGTAGACTTAACAAAAGTACGCGTAGAACTGACGTAAATAGACTAAAATAAAAAGGGGGAAAGTAACCGAGTATATGAATAATTAGGAGATAGGTAGAGCAAAACAAAATAAGAGAAATCCCTCAAAATAAGTTACGATAAAGGGAAAGGAAACGGGTAGAAAGCAGCGGGGGAGATACGTACGATAAAGGGAAAACGATAAACTCGAAGACTTGCGTAAAAAGACGCAATCTCTAGATGAGCAAGAGGCAAAATAAGGAAGTGGCGTACGGTATAGGTCTTACTTCGGGCGAAGACACCACTCAGTAAACCCAGACCAAAATACCCACACAAAAGGGACAAAGGAAGGAAGGTAAAGGTAACGGGAACAAACAAACACAATATGGACATACTAAATAGGTTAGACACCATAGTATTCCATGAAATACTCAAAACACACACTCACACATACTAAGGAAGTAAGTCGTAACTTACCTTGATGGAATCAGGACTGACAGGAATCTCTCAGGATTACGGTAAATAAACAAAATTCACGCCAGGACGCGACCTTAATAAAACACGTAAAAAGGGATAACAATATGAAAGGAACAAGGCATCTCGAAAACGGGAGCGAGAGCTCAAAAAAGAAATCCTACATGGGAGAAAAAAAAAGAAAGGCTGCTCAGAGACAAACAAGGGGTTGTCCCTGGTTACGGAAAAACAGAGAAGCAAAAGGGGAAGAGGTGCCACTAATCACGATTCGGCATAGCAAATAGTTACTATAACGAACCTTGACCAGCAATTATAGATATGTCCACTGATCTGCTTAGTTATCCTGGCCAGTAACAACCAAGAAGAAAGGAGAACAGTTCCGATAATTGGCACACAGAAGAATAGAAGGGGGGAAGGGGAGGGTGGTAACTAAAGATCGAAGAAAATGGTTCATATGTTATTCAACATAACTGTATTCAGATCTTCAAATAGATCGTCTAAAATCGCAATCTCTAAACAAACTGTTCTGAAAGCATCATACTTGGATTAAAATATCCATTTAAAATCTATCTAACTTCTCAAGTCGGATTAATTAAATCTTACAAAGACGAAACAATAAAATCTCTCTATCTTCTTGGGTTGAAAACAATAAGATCATACAAAAACGAAACAATAAAATCTCCGCAAATAAATTTAAATTTAGTCTTCATTCTACCTGGTATCGGGTCAAGTTGATTAGAAGTGGATCTCCCTCGTTGTTAAACAGAAACGGAATGTTTCTGGGATCCTCCTTCTGATAGCTGCAGTACCGGAACATTCTGGATTTCCTCCTGAAGTCGCAAAACGGTCTGGAACTGGGTTCGTACTCCAACATCACCGTGTGGTATCAGCGTCCATCCTGCTTGGTAATCTTCTTTGTGAGATGGGATTGCCCTTTCTCTCTTGAATCGCACAGGGGTCCTCCTGATCGCGCTCGTTCGGGAAAGTTCTTCTCTCCTCAGTACAGCAGTAGATATTGTTAATAGTGTCTCCATATTTGTAGAACTGTAGAAATGACTTCCGGCGATATTGGTTTGTAATGCAGGAGTGAATAGATGTTGGTCATCCCCACATACTTTATGTTATGTCATTTCGAATATTCTCGTTCTTGTCATGAATCACGTTCCCTTTAGCATCGTAGTGACTCATTTCACTAACTGAAGTTGCGGTGTATTTCTTCCCTCTCAACCTCTGTTCACTTGACATACTGATGAACGTAGTTAAAATTTCAATCACTCTATGAATGTCGTTTCGAATAGTTTATGTGCTTCCTTCTCTAAATGTCAAAATTATCGATGAATACTTTTTATAATAATAATAATTACGCATATATAATGCCGTAATCTACTGCTTTGTTTTGATTAGTAATACTTGTTACTTATATTTCGTCTCTGTTTCAGCATTGTCTTTCAAAATGTAGCGAAGCTTTGAACACGTCTGCCCCCTGCGAAGATTTCAGATGAAAGGATCTCTTATCTTGTAGTTTTTCTCCCTCCGCGATGAAAAAGTTGGCGTCACTTCATAAGAAACTTGCCTAAATGGCGCGTTTATGCCAAATACTCATTACTTAGTAATCAACCAATTAATTGCTCTCAAATGTGTTTCCATCATTTCACTATTTAATTTGTCAACTTTCCATGTGACCTAAAGTATTTCAATGAGCCTGGTAATGATATAAACTCGTTATCTTAATTTGATTAATTTATAACGTGTTATTCCATTGGCTTGCGTAGGTCACGTGGCTTGTACTAGGCACGCGACCGCATTCCATTGTCATGTGTCCAGTCTCCCCCTCGCAAACGTTTGGCTCTCCGATACGAAGACCCGAGCCTGCCTCTGGCACTTCGGCTCGTCTCTGCTCTATAAATTACGTGATTGGCTCGCCTGGTTAACTGGATTAACCTGTTTGTGGTCTCAATCCAGCCACTGTTTCAAAACTTTGCGAATTATGAATCTATCACTAAGCAAATACGAGTACAGTACTAAACAGCAGTTCTTCGACTTTGTTCTGTATTCCGTATGACCATATTTATCTGTCCTTTGCTGAATCCATTATCTAGGAGCGTTTTCCAATCTCCTATTTTCTCTTAAGTTGCGCTGTCCTTATCGCAAATGTGATTGGCTGTGGTGAGTGTCCACGCTGTCATGGTTTGAGTTTGCATGTAGGTACCGATCTGTATGAGTGCCTTTCCTATAGTCCCTGTGTCCGAGCGTGTTGTCTGTTCGTTTATAGAGCCGAACGTCTACGAAGGCCAACGAATGATTTTCTTTTACTTCCATTCTAAAGTTGATGCTCAGATGTCTGCACCACATGATGTCTAGGAAGTCCTGGAGTGTGTTGCGTCCATGTTTCGAAAACAAACAGACGTCATCTACGTATCTGAGCCAATACTCGGGTTCCAATGTGCTCTCTTTTGCAGCTTCCTCCTCTAATTTATCATGAAAACGTTGGCCAATATTGGAGAGAGAGGGATCGCATGGTTGCTCCCTCCATATGATGAAACATCTGGCCATTGAGGACGAAGACTGTGGTGTTAACGCAGAGTTCAACTAAGTCTATTACGTCTGTTGAACCTCCTGTAGCTGTAACCTTTTACCTGATTATCTGTGCGACGACAAGTACTGGAACGCTGGAAAGTAAGGACTCTACATCACGGCTTGCCAGTAGATCGCCGTCACTCAGGTTTATACTCGCTATGCTAAATACGACGTGTTGCGAACATATGACGTGAGAGGTTAGTGGAGGGAATAATGTATGCAGCACGGGATTCAAATATTTAGCAAGCGCGTGAGTTTGGGTTGCTACGGCGCTTACTATGGGTCTCAGAGGCACATCGGTCTTGTGTAAGACCGTAGAACATGGAATTTCTTGAGTGGCGAGGTTCTAAGGATTTCTGGTTCTCTTCTTGAATAGATGACTCCTTAATTAGCCGCGTCGTCGTCTGCGATGTGTTCCATATGGGTTTCCTCAAGATCACCTCATAAGCTGGGTCTGAGCTACGAGCCTGGCATGTTTGATGATCTGAGAGTCATGTGCTCTAATTTCATCTGCTTCGAAGGCTGGTAGATGACGGAGGAAAGATATTACCCCGCAAGTAAATCTTCCCTAGGAAGACGTATCTGTCTAATGGCGAAATTAAGTGCATTTCTTCGGATGTAGAATGTGGTAGATTTGTAAAGATGAATGAATTGATAACATTAAGATTAGGAGACCTGGAGTGCTGTATTAGAAGTGTCTAACGGCTGGTGACTCAAACAACAACAACAACAACGATAATGTACACTTGTCACTCATCAATTTAGCCGCCTCTGTGGATACTCAGCGTATTATTAGCCCAAGAATAGACTCATTTTCTTGAACATTAGAGAAGATAGTAACCACTCGCTCTTCCTCGAGCATGATATTGTCTCGTCCCGCAGGGACTTGTACGGATCTGCCCTCTGTGGCAGTTGACGAAGTGGAGAGGTGATGATGGATGACAGGGCCTCCGGACTCGTCCAGTAGATGTTCCTTTGAGATGGCCGGCCGGGTTAGAGAGCACCTCCTGAAACCCGAGCCACGAAAGTTCTTGTCAGGAGGGGTGTGCCTTCCTCGGCGCGGATATATTGATGAAACTTCTAGCTTCTCTGTCCCGCCGCTCAAGCAGTGATGCAATGTGAGGGCCATTAGCACCTTGTCCTTTATGGCACCCGGCATGTAAAAAATCTAATGGCTTTTGATCGGTAGATTGTGGTGGCTAAGATATGCTCCTATTACACTTATGCTTTCAGTGCTGTAAACCCAAAATCTCCGACAAGTCACACCTGTAAAATATACGTATAATGGCTTTGGTGGCGTAGTCAGCAACATGCTGAACGGTTATGCCCAAGATCACGGGTTCAAACCAGGACTAAAGTCGCCGGATTTTAAGGATCGTTAAAATCATTCAGTATGCCATCCTTCAGAGAGGAAGGAAAGCCGGTGGGCCCATGTCAGATGATGAACCCATGTGCCATAGGGTCCATGGAGGTCAAATCCATGCATTTGGGGAAGAAATGAAAGAAACGTACAGTTTCTAATGTAACTTAGAGAAAGATCAAGCTAGGATGCTAGCCTAATATGGTGCAAGAGGCGAGGACCAGGTGTTCGAGAGATGAGATCACCCCTCTTGACATTCAGAAGGGAGCTAGTCATGAGTATTAATAACCGAGTGGAAATTTCCCACTGTTAGACAAGGAAGCCCGATTCGGAAATCGAGCTGAGCTTGCTGGAAAACGACAACACCGCTTATGCGCCAGAAGAGGAATAATTAAATTTAACCCGTTTACGAGTATAAAAATGAGTAAACAAGTACAGTACGGTGAATCATTTCGAATGAGAGATTTTTAGTAAAGAAAAACCCATTAAATATTGCACAGGAGAAAACTGCAAATGCAAGTAGACGTCATCGGGGAATTACCAAGGCTGGTGTAGAGGGGAGAGTACAAAAGAACTGCAACAGCCACACAATTGAGGACGAGAAATTAATTAATATCTCCGAATTGCACGATCGATTCTTAGGCGCAATGAGATTATTTAACATTGAGAAGACGAGCTTTCGGAAGGTATAATTTTTATAATTGTGCAACCATTATTTTAGAAGTTGGCCACAGAAAGGGCTAGAGTCTTATCTTTTTGTAGCGAAAAGGTATAAAACTCCTGGCCTCACCAAGCCAATCATGCAGTTCCGAACAGCCCGAGGGGGTGTTACTACGCATCAGTACAAGCAGGTCCAAATAGCCCAAGGGGGGCGTTGCTACGCATCAGTATTCAGACAGCCGTGTGGGGCGTCACTCTGCGTCACATCGAAGACAGTTTACCAGTACTCCTTGAGGGGAGAAACGCTGTATTACACCGCAGAATCAATATCCGATAGCCATAGGCGTCGCAGTATTAACAACTTGCTGGCCTCCATAAGGAGTGGTAAAGAAGAAATTTAAAGTATCGCCGTGTTGAAAGATTAGGAAAATCCTAGTTACAGGATTTAGGTCTGACAGTACATAAGTTACAGTGAAAAGTTCGTAAAATATAGTCAGAGCAGGCTGCGAAAGTTGGACTTAAGGCGATAGGTCGTTAAATAGACCTCCATGGACCCTATGGCACATGGGTTCATCTCACCCTTCCTTAGGATAAATAAATTTTCGAAAAATTTTTGAGGAAATTTATTTTAATTAATTTTATCTTTTTTTATTCGTCGAATCCATCATAACGTCGTCCGTATCTTCTGTTGTTTTATTTCTTTAAAGTTCCTTCCACTAATTGTGTAGGTTTGGTATGCTCTATCCCTACCTTTTTTTTTTATTACATTGAAATTTTCTTTTTCAATAAAATCAATTATTTCTTTAATTTCCCAATACAATTTCTCCAATTCGCATTCGCACTCGAATGCTTGAGCTCTATTTTCTATTTCTTCCTTATTCTTGTTTATGTCAAAAGCGGATTCATCTCTAAATGTTTCCATAACCAGGGCTTGTTCATTTGATTCATCGAAATCTTCGGGAGAGTAATATAATTTCAAATTTGCTGAATTCATGGTCACTTCGTGATCAGTTTCACAGTGCCGAATTCTGTATGCGTTATTCCTCAAATCTCTAATTATTTGATATGGTCCGTGGTACATTTTCTGGAACTTCTTGTACACACGGTTCCCTGGATCCGAAATGGCTGGTCTTTTTACTAACACCATTTCTCCTGCTAATAATGGTCGATGATACCTCTTATGCCTATTTCTTCTCTGCCTCCTGTCGGCTTGAGCTTTTAGATGCTCAAAGGCTCTTCTAATACGTACATCTCTTCCAGGCTGAGCGTCTGCTGGCCTAGGAATTACCAGACTCCAAGGTCTTTCTGGTTGCTCATTCCGATGTAACGTTATTGGTATCTCTCCCGTGGATTCATGGATTGTATTATTTATACAAAATTCGATAATATCCAAGATATCTATCCACTTCCAATTTTCTTCGGCACAGTATATTCTACAATACTTGGCCGTTTCCCTCATCACTCTTTCTACAGGATTTGCCTCAGGATGGCGAATACTTGACAAAATCTGACGTATTCCAAGTCTTTCTAATTCTCGTCTGAACTGGTGAAACAACTGCCGTGATCCGACAACAAATTCTCAGGTTTCCCCAGAATCGGTATCACTTTTTCTTTGAGTCGTTTTAACACCTGTTTGGTACTAGTCTTCTGTATGGGAGCAAGGACAACCATTTTAGTGAAGACATCCATAGCCACCATTATGTGTCGATTTCCTCTTCTTGCCTTTGGCAAAGGTCCAAAATTATCAATAGATATGATTTGGCCGGGCCTTTCGGGCAACAATGGTATAGGCTTCTGCCTCATCAGAAATGCATAGGTCATCGATAGGTTATCGAGGAGACCTCGATCCGAATAGACTTTCGCTTGGATCGATAAACCAGATCTACAAAGAAGCCGTTCAAGCTAGATAAATAGCCGGTCATCCAGAATTGGAGTAGAAGAATTAGGATTCCAGGGAACAGTAGATGTTCCGAGACTTTCGTATTCTGCAGGATAGGAAGCCGACATTGAATAAATCTCACCCTTGGAAACGGGAAATTAAGAGGTCACGTGTGATAGGCTAAGAAATACGGCCTAGTGATCAAGAATTGTAAAGTGTAAATTTATCAAGATTGTGTGTTAAATTAATATTTTTTAGTGTTTATTGTGTGTTCTAAAGGGACACACCAGTGTATAAAAATGTCGTCAATGTTAAGTGTCTTAAATATGTGTCAAGAAGTGTTTGTACATAAGATGAATTTCGATAATATGGAGTAAAATTTCGAAAGTGGGCCAAAATGAAACACCGCACAAGAATAAAGGTCATGGGACGACCTTAAAACACATGTGAGTAATGAATTTCATTCTATTTTTGTGTCAGGGAATGATTGTGTACAAATCCACCGGAGTTTTTGAGTAAAAGGGATGTGTTTTAATAAATAAATACTGAATAAACAAGAACGCGGTCTGAACAATAATAGAAATTTGAGAAATTATAAATAATTATGCAAAGAATAAATTCCGTAGAGGAAATATGTGAATAAAATGTCAATGTATTTAACGAATGTCATAAGAGCAAGCGAAATATCAGTAATTATCATGAAAGATATTTAAATAAAGTAAATTTGAGATATGAAAGAAATAGCTTTTGAGCTTGTGTAAAGAATAACGAGATGAAATAATAATAATAATAACCAAGTAAGGAAATATTAAATAAAGATCAAATTAATTGATGTGAATAAAAGAGCGTTAGAGCCTTAATAAAAAGTATAGACATGATGTTAAAATGCAGGTTCTTGAAATAGAGAAAGTTATTGTCAAAGGAAAAGAATAATATAAAAATTGAAATGTGTATCAATGGTTAATATGATATTATCAGTTCTTTGGATGACGCTAGGTTTAAAAATGTATAGCGCAAAGGGAGCGCAATTGAAGTGAAATGTCACGCTAGGAACGCGTAAAAGTTAATGTACTTGGTAAATTACTTATGAGAGGTAGTTGATTGTCGCGAATTGAGATTTGGTATAAGTCCTCTATTTGTGACGTAGTATCACGAGGCATTGTGTATGTTATTCAAAGGGAGCAAATGTATGGTATTGAGCGTAGGTCTATTAGCTATTGGCTGACCCTAAATCGCATTTTGTATAGTCCTCTATAAGGGAAAGGTTCCCGAGGCATGTGAAGAGATTCGAACTCAGAATCATCTTACTTTGAAAGCCCCTTTATTATTCGTCGTTAATTACTCTTCCACAATCAATGAGGACCTTTCATAATTAATAAACGCCAAGATTACGAATGTGGTTTATAAGCCCAATAATATTGTTGTACGTACACGAAGAATAAAAGGCCAGGTCTCCACAAAGAACTGAGAATGGAAAGTTTGTGTTTTGTAAAGCATTTAAAGATAGCTCTAGCTCGGGCCAGACGGGAAGGAGCCCGCATAGTCATAAATAACTATCATGTTTCACGGCCAGACCCTCGGAGTAGGAGGGGTGTCTGGAGGTCGTTTTGTAAAGAGTAATGAATACACCAGGATGTTTAAAGTTGTTAACGACCCGGGCGTTGAACCGAGGTCCTTGTGATTGATATTTCCGCTTGCCTGTTCAGATCGTAGTTTTCTTATGTGATAATGGTCTTATAAGACATATGAGATAAATAACAATTCCTATTGTAATGTTGTATGGAAGTAGGATTCCACGAGTTAATTGAAGGCAACTAGGTTTCGGGAGTAACTATAGTTTTTTGACTGTGTCAAGTATCTTCATACTCTGGAGTACACAAGTAATTTCCTGATTACCTTAATGTAGTTGTGAAACTAGAGAGAGATGATAACAGCTGAAAATGTGTGAACATGCCCAAAATATTGAGTTAGATAATTAACATATAATTTTAAATGTAATTCTACATTTGTTTTGAGGATTAAGAAAATACAAAAAGTAGTATTTGAGGTGTACAAAGAATGACACCATTATTATATAAAGCATGGAGCCAAAGAGCTCGGAGTTATATGAAACTTACAGCTGAGGCTTTATGGAAGTAAAAATAAGTAGGAATTGTTGGTTTATGTGGAAACCATATGTTTTAACACAATATTTGTTTTATTATATTTGTGATTCCTTGTTCATTTGGAACAAGTAGATGATTATGGGTCAGTAATTTAATTGTTAAAGTGTTTGTAGCGCCATTAATTTTATTAATTAAATATGTTAAAAATAGGAGTTGATTTTGTTGTTATTTTTGAAAGTGTATCCTCAAATTAATCCAAAATATGTGAGTCACAGAGTGGGGGAACTTACCGCTGCCCCGAAAATTCCGAATTGAGCTACGCTGGTATACTGTGATTGGCATATTTCTTGCTAAAAGGGCACAATATATGGCATGTAAAAACAACTACCACTACAATTTGTAGTGTGTATCCATACTTGTAGGTTGTATTTCGCTGGTTAGCAACACACTTTCATGTTCCAACGTTAGCCTGTATGTTTCAGTGACAGTAGCATCTGCTAGCCAAAGTTGGAGCTACTGGAAATTGAACTTCCTGGAACCAATGGAAGTTCATATAAAAATCCTGCAATGGCCATTGACTACATAACTTTTATCATCATAATATACAGATAATTGTAAAATGCTAGTATAGTAATAGTATTATTCTACTTGCGTGATATTTATTTCAGATATGTCGGATCCTGCTGGAAGAAAAATGTACGCATATGGTACTAGAGGAAGAAGAATGTACGCATATGGTACTAGAGGAAGACAATTTACTAACATTGCATCCAGAGAAAAAATTACCATCTTACAAGAATTGAAGCCAAACATCTGTAGTCATACTAGAAAAAAGACATATTCATGTAACATATGTGAATACAAGTTTACCGGGAGAGCCCAATTGAAGATACACATAACATTGACAACAGAGAAGTAACAAGTATTACTAATCAAAACAAAGCAGTAGATTACGGCATTATATATGCGTAATTATTATTATTATTATTATAGAAAGTATTCATCGATAATTTTGACATTTAGAGAAGGAACTATTCGAAACGACATTCATAGAGTGATTGAAATTTTAACTACGTTCATCAGTATGTCAAGTGAACAGAGGTTGAGAGGGAAGAAATACACCGCAACTACAGTTAGTGAAATGAGTCACTAAGATGCTAAAGGGAACGTGATTCATGACAAGAACCAGAGAGGAACTTTGAAGAGACACATGCTAGTCAATAACGGTGAGAAGCCGTTTCCATGTAACGTATGTGAATCCAAGTTCAACCAGACAGGAACTGTGCAACTCACATGCTCACCTATAGTGGATGGTGCCGTTTTTATGTAACGTATGTGGATCCAAATTCAAGCAGAGAGAAACTGTGAAGACACACACGCTCATCCATAGCGGCGAGAAGCCCTTCTCATGTAGCGTATGTGAATTCAAGTGTTCCGAAAAAGGATTGTATACAAAGACGGCCTATCGTGCGTGTAGCTTACCATGAATTCCTTCAGGAGTATGAAGATCAGGGACACATGAAGAAAATATGAAGAAGACAAGAGAAGGCTGTACAAGTATATTACTTACATCATCAAGCAGTCTTGAATCCCTCAAGTACCAGCACAAAAGCTCGGGTAGTCTTTGATGCGTTTACTAAAACAAACGCTGGTTTGTCTCTCAGTGACAAACTTCTTGCGGGACCTACAGTACAACAAGATTTGCAATCCATTATTCTACAATTCAGAACTGATGAGGTCATATACAAAGCTGACATAACTAAGATGTACAGGCAGGTGAATGTACACCCGGAAGGTACTGGACTCCAGAGAATTTTGTGGAGAAATTCACCAGAACAGCCAGCCACTATATATGAACTTGCTATAGTTACATATAATACGGCATCAACATCTTATCTTGCAACTCGGTATCTCCGTCAACTAGCTGATGACGAAAATCACAGGTTTCCGCGAGCTGCAGAGATTTAAAAGCGGGACTTATATGTGGATGATGTGCTTATTGTATCATGCACTATCGATTATGCTCAAATTCTCTTACATGAACTCATTTAGCTACTCAAAAGTGGTGGATTTCCATTATCGAAATTTTGTTCAAATTATTTAGCCTTACTAGACTCCATCCCTCCGGCATTAAATCAAACCGATTTACCTCTTCAACTGGACACTGCAACCGAAGTGACGACATTGGGATTATTGTGGCATCCCACAGAAGACACATTCATGATTGTTGCCAAACCAACATCATCTCCTTGTGGTAGTGATGGGAATACAAGGGATTCACCAGTCATTAAGAGAGATGTGTCATCTGCAGTCACATCAGTTTTTGATCCATTAGGGCTTGTAAGTCCTGTTGTGATCAATTGCAAAATCTTTTTACAACAACTATGGTTACACAACATAGGCTGGGACGATAAACTGAATACTGAACTCAATACACGCTGGCGTCAATTTAATTCACAATTGTCTATACTGACAGAAATTGAGTCTGAAAGATATGTATTAGTCAAGGGTACACCGTCTCACATACAACTCCATGGCTTCTGTGATGCCAGCGAGAATGCATATGGAGCCTGTCTCTATCTATGTTCTACATCATAGCAAGGAGAGACTCAGACGAGATTGCTTTGCTCAAAATCTCGTGTAGCCCCTCTCAAACAAGTAACACTGCCGAGATTTGAACTTTGTTGAGCTTTGTTACTCGCTCGACTAGTGCACAAAACAGTGCCTATCCTCGATTAATATATCTCTAAAATCATATTGTGGACTGATTCAACCATTGCGCTTGCATGGTTATCATCACCACCTACCAGATGGAAAATGTGTGTTGCTATCAAGTGGCTGAAATCAAGATTTACCCTATGACAGCACTTGGATGCATGTACACAAGCTAACCCTGCAGATTTGATATCTTGAGGCACTAACCCTGTTACTCTACAGAACCTGGAATTCTGATGGAATGGACCATCATGGTTAATTCCTCCTTCGTTAGACTCGCCTACATTCACATCAAATGTTACAGGCACAGAACCTCCAGAACAACGAACACCTACCGTTGTTGCATTATTTTTGCAATGTAACAAAGAGTGCATACAGGTGAAATACTCATCATTAACTCGTCTGCTAAGAGTCATCAGTTATTGTTTGAGATTTGTTCATAACACTCAGCATACAGGCAACAAAAGAAGATGTGAGTTGACTGCACTAGAACTACAAACGTTGCTGCATTGGTGCATTAAAATGACACAGCAGGAAGTTTACAGAAAGGAAGTTGCAACTCATCAAGAGCATACAGAGGTCATACCCAAGAGCGACCTTCGGGATCTCCATCCTTTTCTAGATAAGAATGATTTTATTCGTGTAGTAAGACGGCTACGCAACTCACAACTAGCTTACGACAGCAAGCATCAGTTAATTTTACCTCCAGCCATCACTTTACTGAACTCATCATCAAAGATGAATACATTCGTCTGTTACTTGCAGGACCTCAATTACTCATCGCTTCATTACGACAAAGATATTGGATACCTCGCATTCGCCAAGTGGTTAGAGGAGTCATCCATACATGCCTGTCTTGTGTCAAAATGAAGGTAGCTACTACGCTGCAACTCATGGGCCAATTACCTGTGGCAAGAGTCACGCCTTCTCGTACTTTCCTCCACACGGGAATTGATTATGGTGGGCCAATTCACATTAAGGTCGATTCTATCAAAAGCCGGACCACTATGAAATGTTATATATCATTATTTGTTTGTCTCTCTACGAAGGCAATTCATCTGGAATTAGTAAGCTCACTAATATCACAGTCATGTATCGCTATCCATAAACGATTCATTGCCAGAAGAGGCAAAGTTCTTGACTTATATAGTGACAACGACACTAACTTCGTTGG
The DNA here is from genome assembly GCA_946902985.2 of Meconema thalassinum. Lineage (NCBI taxonomy): Eukaryota > Metazoa > Arthropoda > Insecta > Orthoptera > Tettigoniidae > Meconema > Meconema thalassinum. The sequence goes on from OX336398.1 coordinate 213,615,959, forward strand.
AGTTAACAGGGAGTTACAAGAGCTCCGAAATATGGTTCTGTTGGAGGAACACAATAAAATAATTCAGTCATTCGCAGCTGCAGAAGGTATCAAGTGTCATTTCTTTCCTCCCAACTCTCCTCATTTTGGCGGATTGTGGGTGCTGGAGTGAAATCAATGAAATACCACCTTCGAAGAGTCACTGGAAATTCTATTCTTACTTTCGAAGAAATGTCCACGCCCTTAACGCAGATAGAGGCCTGTCTAAACTCCAGACCTCTCACCATCCTTTCTAATGAACCCAGTGATCCAGGCTATCTGAGTCCTGGTCAATTTTTGATTGGTGGTCCTCTCATGACCTTTCCTGAGCCTGATTTGTCAGACTGTTTTATGAATGATCTTTCAAGATGGCAAAGAGTTCAACAGATCAGCCAACAGCTTTGGAAAAGATGGTCAGCAGACTACCTTAATTCGCTTCAACAACGGAAAAGATGGCCTTCAGCATGCGCTACTCCTCAGCCAGGAGAAGTAGTCCTTATGAAAGAAGAAAATCTGCCTCCACTCTCTTGGAGACTAGCAACGATATGTGAATACCAGGGAAATATGGTATTGTTCGGGTAGTCAATGTTAGGACTTCAACAGGAAGCATTGTGAAAAGACCAGTGCACAAACTGGTTGCTCTTCCTTGTTAATTAGTATTTAGTGTTGTTTATTTATGCAGTGATTTAGTATGTAAGTGTTTTGTTTTGTGAGTCAACTTAATGTGTAATGCGTCTTTTGAAACATCATACTGTTTCAATGGGGGGAGCATGTTTTGGTTTGAGATGTTCATTCAACTTCCCCTTCTATAGGTATGTATATTTGCGCCTCTGGGCCTGTGTTTATGTTGTTCCTTTTCTGTCGGAATGAGTTTTATCTCTGGTGTACTCAAATCGGCTCTTTTTCCATTTCTCAACCTGATGGCAGCACACTCCTTGTGGCTGACCAATGTATATAGGAGGCAGTTTGACATGGAGGCCATTGATACATTCTGTTGAGTATTCAGTGAGAGCAAGAGTGGAATTGTTGGAAAAAAGATTGTATTCTGAATGGCAAGAGAAGCAATCTGTATAAGAAACCTGCTACGTACGCAGTAATTACTTAACATTCTAACATATGGCTAACTCAGCATATTATCAGCCAGACGCAATAACGAGCTGCATAATATAAATATCTTCCTTCGTTTGACTAGCCTACATTCACACCAAATGTACGGCTCTACAAAACTATAAGCAATACCACAAGCTTCTCATGTCATCCCCAAGCCACTACAGAAATATACCAGGTACAGTTGTAGAACTATGAACTATCCTTAGGTTAATAAACGAGTGTTGTTTAATCTTTCAACAGACAAGATATATGTGTGTTACAGTCCATTTATTAGATAAGTCATCATCATCTTCATTTCCCCTTTTCCAGCTGACACTGGGTGGGGGCAAATATGGTTCCTCTCCACTTTTTTCTGTCGTTCCACCATTCCTCTTCCGACTCGGTGTTCCAATCCAGGTTCCGTTTGCTAATGCTATTCTTCATCGAGTCCATCCAACGCATTCTTGGTCTTCCTCGTCCTCTCTACCCTGCCATCCGTCGTTCTAGTGCTCGTCTTGGTAGCCTTACTTCATTCATCCGTTTGACATGTCCAAACCATCTCAATCGGTTTTGCTCCAGTTTGTCATTTAGTTTCTGTACTCCCAGTTCTTTCCGTATATCTTCATTTCTCACACTGTCTCTCCTCGTTTTCTGGACCATACTTCTCAGGAATCTCATCTCAGCTGCCTGTACTTTGCTCTCATCTCTCTTAATCATTCTTCAAGTTTTTTAACTGCATATGTCATTATGGGAACATAATATGCTTTATGCTTCCTTAGCCTTAATTGGTATATCCTTGTTCCATACTAGTCCACGTACCTGTTGATAGAAAGTACTCCCGAGTTGTATTCTTCTGCTAATTTCCAAATGTAGTCTTCCATCTTCAGTCAGTTCTCTTCCCGAGTATTTGAAGTGTATCACCACTTCCGATTCCTTATCTCCTACTTTGATTACTCCTTTCCTTCTTTCTTACCTGTACTCATCACTACTGTTTTACTCTTCTCCACATTTATCTTCAATCCCATTGCTGAATCTTTTCATTTATTACGTCTAACTCTTCTTGTACCTCCATCTTATCCTCGCCCCAGATCACAACATCGTCTGCAAACAGCTTTACCTTCATCTTTGCCCTACTATAGTATTTCATTGCTGCCTTCATGATGTCATCCATCACCATTAAGAACAATAATGGTGACAACACAATTCCTTGCTTTAGTCCAATGTCAAATTTAAACCATTCCGATGTCTTCACACTACTGTAGCAATCCATGCACTTTCCTTTTATCATGTCTCTCAGTTCCTTGCCTATCCCCCTATTTGTTAACCTTTCCCAAACTTTTGTTCTAGGGATGCTATCATGGGTCTTTTCTAGATCAATAAAAGTGATTAGCATATCCTTCCCATATTCCCAACTCTTTTCAATGTTCTTTCTCAGAATGAAAATAGGTTCCACTGTTGACCTGCCCCTTCTAAATCCAAATTGCTCCTCCTCTATTTGGCTTTCTACCTTTACTCTAATTCTTTTTTCTAGGATTCTTTCCATTACTTTGGCAACATGCGAGATGATGGTGATTCCTCGGTAGTTACTACACACCTTCCTGTCTCCTTTCTTAAATATTGGCAATATTATTCCCTTTTTCCAGTCTTCAGGAACTTTCTTCTCTCTCCACACACTCCAGAAAAGTCTGTATGTCCACTGCAGTCCCACTGGTCCTGCAGCCTTGATCATTTCTATTGCCACTTCGTCGATTCCCACAGCTTTTCCCATCTTCATCTTCCTAACTGCCCATTCCACTTCTGTCATAGTAATGTCTGGTTCTTCTTTTATTTCTTCCTCCACCGTTTTGGCTGTTTCCGAAACTTCTTCGCATACCTGGCGTCTCACATTCAAGAGCCGGCTGAAATATTATTTCCATCTGTCCGTTTTCTCTTCTGGTTTTGTCAATATTTCACCTTCTTTTTTTTCACTTTTTATAATACCAAACAGCAATTTCTTTCCACAATTTCAATCCTCCCTTATTTCCTGAGTGAATTTTCCCCATCTTTTTCTTTTCTTATTTTCCTCTCTAATTACTTTCTTGCAATCTCTGGTTCCTTCTATATATTTTGATCTACTTTCGTCCGTCTTTTTTGTTTTCCATTCCTTCCTATTTTTCTTCTTCTCCCTTTCCTTTTCTTTCACTCTATCATTCAACCATTTTGTCCCCTTTTCCGTACCATTTCTGATGTTCTACTACATGTTCTCTCTGCACTGTTTACAAATGCACTCTTGAACTTTTCCCATTCTTGTTCCGCATGGGTAATATCCGTCCTTGGTATCTGTTCTTGCAATTCCTTCTTAAATCTCTTCTGCAACCTCCTTTTCCTTTAGTCTCCAGACCTTAATCTTTCTTTCCCTTTTTTCTGGTAATCTCATAACTTTTATCACTTTTAATTTTGCTACCACTGCCCTATGGTCACCTCCAAAGGCTTCCTCTGGCATAACTGTGACATCTATCAGGTATTTCCGATGCCCTTTTTCGACTAATACATCAGAGTTTTCGTTCTTCTTTCTCCCTATCCATACCTCGATATCTTTGGACTATTTTTCTTTCTGAACCACGTATTCCCTATAATTAATTGGTTCCGCTGACAGAAGTCCATTAAGAAATCCCCTTCTGGATTCTTACTGCCATAACCATGTGGTCCCAAAATCTCCTCTCTTCCTTGTATATCTCTTCCCACTTGTGCATTCAAATCTCCCATTAATATTATTTCCTTATCCTCTATATATTTTTCCACATCTTCTAGGAATTCTTCTAAGTTCTCTTCTTTATTCCCCATTTGTGGAGCATATACTTGAACCAGATTTTTTGTCCCTGTCTGGAACTGTATCCTTCCTAAGATCATCCTGTCACTTATCTTCTTAACCTCCTCCACATACACTAGGACATCGTTTCTTATAATCATTCCTACTCCATTTTTTGCCTCCTGTCTTCCACTGTAAAACAGCTTATATCCTTCCTTTAGTTTTCTTTCCCCTTTTCCTTTCCATTTCGTTTCACAGAGACCGAGGATGGCTATATCCTTCTCCATCATGAAGTCCACTTGCTCCTCAGTCTTGTCCGTCAGGGCTAATATGTAACTGTCCCTATTCGGATATATTGTGATGCTGGTCGCCCATTTCTCACAGCTCCCCCAGCATCTGAAGAACTGCGCGTCGCCAGCAGGGGACGCCCTAGCATTTTCCGAGGCTGAACCATAATTGCTATCATTATTGGCTATTATTAAGATGTGGTTGCCACTCCCAAATGCATTTTATGACCTACTGCCAGGTATGAACTGGGCCGCTCCTAACATGAAGAACAGACGCCTTTTGTAGCCGCTCCTCTGGAGTACAGACGCTACGGGTGTCCATAATATGGACAAATTGCTTTTACTCTATTAACCCCGAGCACTGGGTGGCCTCTTCCGCTAACTTTGCTGTACCAAAGGACTCTTTCACCACCGCAGATGCCGTTGAGGTCTTCACTCATACCCTGAGATGGGCCCTCCATTATTTATAGATAAGTATGAAATGATAATCATAACTGACCATACCCTACAGTCCACTTATCAAGTAGCTACAACTAAGTTATTGAGTCGGAGAATAAATCGCCCAGCACGAACACTATAATTCTTATCCTTTTCACCTCCTTCCTTAATAATGACCTAATATGTGTCTTGCCAACTTATCTCGTCTCTTTGTTGGTATTCGCCAGAAATATTTCCCCTTGGCTACACAATTAAATACCTCTCAATTTTTTGCCCTGATAGCCTTCTGATACTCTGTCACACTACATTTTGAGTGCTCTTATTCTCCGCTTTTATGCTGCTTCAACTGTCCAGCTTTTACCTCCTTAGCGTGCCAAACTCCAGAAAAATTTCAAAGAGACCTCTTAATACCTATAATTATATTTGATGTAGAAACGTATTTATTCTTCATAAATGATGTTCCTGCTTGAGTCAGCCTAATTGCAATATTCTCTTTGATTCATTCATGACTGTTTATTTTGCTTCTTAATTCGCAAAAGTCTCCTACTTGATTTTGCTTTTCACTTACTAATTTGGTGTCAATGTAGGTTTCTGATTTCTTGTGGCTGCATTCCATGATTTTGGTTTACATACATTGATTTTCATCATGAATTACGTTCTATATACTATGCCTGTCTGCCTACCTGGGATGGACAGGCGGTCACATGCGAGACAACATGAATACAGTGTGAGCACGAGTCTCAGGGCATCCTGGGTTATGTCGGCAAGAATTCTGTATACACTACCCTCACGTTCCCCGTAAAGGATTCAAGGAAATTATGCATGACAACATAATACTGAGTGAGAAAACATTAGTTTAAAGAAAATCACTTCACATATTTATTAACAAAAGGCAATGTTTATCAGCAACAAATGAAATATTATGCACTACACTCCAATGAAAATTAATCTGCGACGGCAAAAGCAAATAGTAATTTGTGCATCTCGAAATACAAATATTCATAATTTTTATCTTCTTAAGGGTCCATTTGTTATGACTATGTTCGAAGAATACAATTTAACAGTTTTAATCTATACAGAAGAGAGTGCACACTCATCTATATAAATAGAAATGGTATTTAATGAATTAAATTATGCCGCATTTCGCGGCCTTATCCTCTACCAATTACATTTAGGAGCTTCGAAATTGTTTCACACACCATCATCTATCAAGTAACGTAATTTATAAGTCACATTCATTTCAAAATTGGATCAAACAAAACTTGGATGGTTCTTGGCGACATCCATTATCTAAGCAAGGCTTCCTCAAGAAGTTATAGTTCTTAACCGTACAGCATAATTATTCTGGTACTTGAAAATTATGATTTACTAGAAGAGCTTTCCAAAAATATATAATTATTAACAATTTAATTGAATGGGTCTACACCAGAACGTTGCAGGTGCCAGAAATCAAGTTTTACAGAAACTGTAAAAACGTTAATTTCTCAAATTTATTGAATAATGATTCTTTTTAAGCTAAAATGACCCGAATTGGGGATGTTAGTCCTCTTCAATTTCAAAATTAAATGCTCATAATCTCTCAAGTTACAGAATGAACAAAACATTTTTCTTTCAGAGTTAGAACGTTGCATGTGCTGTACATGCAACGTTCTAATATTGTACTCCACTGCTCTTGTTATAGTACTTGCAACGTTTTGCCAAAAGAGATTTATTTTCTCATCATGTTAAGAAAATATTTTATTTCCTATATTGTTCAAACATAAATAACGTGTAAAAATAAAATAAAATAATTATTTTCTTTTCAAACAAAATAAGAAAGAAGATTTTCAGTAAAAAACAAATAGCCTACCCTCTCCTAAATGCATGGGTATAGTTATAACTCTTTTTCTTTTCAAGGCAATGTTGGTTAACGTAAATTTTTGAAATACAAAGTGCTATACGGATATAAGACTTTGATTGATTGAATCCTCGCTTGAATTATATATACACACACTAATACAGCCATCACAATAACACAGGTTATCAGACAAAATTCAACACTCACCCAAATGCACAGAGCTAAATGATCATGATGTCCATGCATCTCAAATTAAACAACAGCTTCCTAATCAAATCCTTCCTCGTATAAATGTACGAACAGTAGTAAGCCTACAGATATCTCAGTAACACAGGTAATCAGACAACTTCTACACACACCCAAGTACACGGGGCTACAATACCATGATGCCGCAGAACTCGTAACGAATCAATTACATAAACAACAACAACGGTAGATTCTACCGCTGATCAAGGAAAACGAATTTTATGCGGTGTAGTTGAGTGTTGAAGTATGTGGTGTTATAAGTATATATATATTTATAATAATTTTGATTCCAAATATACACCATATATGCTTAACATTATAACGTGTGAGTACTTGTCAATCAATAAATACAAAAGAAAACGAAGTAAACAAATTCGAACCTGCTGGGTTTTGATCCATGAACCTCCAGAATATGAGTCCAGGTCGCTACCACACATGCCGTACACTAACACATGTTTAACCACTGATTTAGTATAACTCCACGATATTATGTCTTGCAATAAACGATTTCATTAGGTTTTTCTGCTGTTTCTATAAACCATTTGATACTAAATATATTATATCTTCTTCAGTACATTTCTAAAAGGCTATGAAGTTACAGAAATATATGGAATTAAGAGCAAACAATAGCGGCCATTTAACCCAACGAGACGGCACGGGCAAGCACGATATGGCATGGTCTGCCTGAACTGTTAGTCACGAATGATGTTACATATTCTATTTTAAGATTCTAATGTCCTACCGGTCACCTCCTTGAGGACAGTTTAAACCTCCATATGTACGATGATCGTATTTGGTAAGGCCAGGCCCTGTTGAATCGTAAGTTATGGCTTGGCTACAATACTTGCATGATTAAAACATCCGCCATCCTGAAATTATTAGGCTCATGAACCCGTAGTTTAGAAAAAAGACGCTTCTCATATTAAGGTATATTGTTGAAATGTTTGGTATAGATCGGCTGAATAGGTTAATCGTAATAATTATAATTATAATAATCGCATATTTCAGAAGCCACCTAGGTGGCACTTTTTTAAAAATGGAGTTTTGACGGGTTGTTGCTATTCGGAGATAAGTACATCGGTTTTTGCAGAAATAACCTATGTTCCATATAAGCAATGCTGTTAGGCAGCTGTGTAAAAAATGTGTTTATTTCAGAAAGAACCCAAGCGCCATCGCTTAGGTTCTTTCTGCGGTAAATTCATTCCTCCACTCATGAGAGTTGGTGGCCCTGTTACGATAACCTGTTTTGTGACTTGTTTTGTTTTTACCGAGTTGTTGTTGTAAACACGGAGTGGTCGAGTGTGTGTTTGTAGTGGAAATAATAGTGTATTTAGTGATTATTAAGTAGTGTTTAGCTCTTAAACCATGTCTGACAGTTCAGAAGATGAACCTATTCCTTAGCGTAAACGTGGAGTGAGACATGAAGAAAATGAAAAGCGGAGCATTGTCCGGAAAGCTAGAGTACAAGGACTATGGTACGTATCGTACAGAGGAAAAGAGGTCCCCCAGAAAGCCCCGCTGAACAATGTAAACTGTATGAGTAATTTTAAATATCAGTTAAAATTTACTGACGATACTATACAGGATCTCTGGAATAAAGTAGCCCATTATGGGGGAAAACCCAAACAATACCTTGATGCACGACTTGATGTTGTGAAAATGCAGAATAGTTTCATTCTAGATAACCTTGATCTAAATGACAAAGTTAATTACAGTTTCTACCACAAATACTTCAAAGAGAAATTCTCATATTCTTTTGGTCGGCCACAAGTTGACGTTTGCTCAACCTGTAAGAGATTATCTGTAAAATTGAAAGACAAAGCTTTGAGTCGAAACGCTAAGCTGAATGTAGCGGCTGAAATGGTTGGGCACAACAGAAGATCCAAAAAATAGTATTCATCTATGAAAGAAGCAACTCAGAACAAAGCCGATGACAAAGTCACTTTGGCATTCGACCTCATGGAAAACCTACCTTTGCCTCATATACCTGTACAGGTGGTGTTTCATATGAAGCAGCTCTGGTTTAATGTTTTTTCAATACGTGACTTGAAAACTAATCGTTCCAAACTCTATGTGTACCATGAGGGAGAAGCAAACAAAGGTCCAGATGAAGTCTGTTCTATGCTGCTACATTATTTTGACACTGAACTTCCATTTAATGTCAAGCACCTCATATTGTTTTCTGATGGGCCAACGGGCCAAAGTAAGAATCACACAGTTGTGCGTTTCTTATTGAATCTCGGTGACAGAGGTCGGTTTGAGACGATTACGCATAACTTTCCTGCCCGTGGGCACTCTCTTCGCCTTGTGACAGGGATTTTGGGAGTATTAAACGGCTCTTGAGGAAGGTAGACAGAATTTATACTCCAGATGAGTATACTGAGCTCATCATAAAGGCAAGTGTGTCTGGACGTTTTACCGTTTATCACCTTACTTCGGACGATATTTCCTGCCCGTGGGTACTCTTTTTCGCCTTGTGACAGGGATTTTGGGAGTATTAAATGGCTCTTGAGGAAGGTAGACAGAATTTATACTCCAGATGAGTATACTGAGCTCATCATAAAGGCAAGTGTGTCTGGACGTTTTACCGTTTATCACCTTACTTCGGACGATGTTTCCTGCCCGTGGGTACTCTTTTTCGCCTTGTGACAGGGATTTTGGGAGTATTAAATGGCTCTTGAGGAAGGTAGACAGAATTTATACTCCAGATGAGTATACTGAGCTCATCATAAAGGCAAGTGTGTCTGGACGTTTTACCGTTTATCACCTTACTTCGGACGATGTTTCCTGTCCGTGGGTACTCTTTTTCGCCTTGTGACAGGGATTTTGGGAGTATTAAATGGCTCTTGAGGAAGGTAGACAGAATTTATACTCCAGATGAGTATACTGAGCTCATCATAAAGGCAAGTGTTCTGGACGTTTTACCGTTTATCACCTTACTTCGGACGATGTTTCCTGCCCGTGGGTACTCTTTTTCGCCTTGTGACAGGGATTTTGGGAGTATTAAATGGCTCTTGAGGAAGGTAGACAGAATTTATACTCCAGATGAGTATACTGAGCTCATCATAAAGGCAAGTGTGTCTGGACGTTTTACCGTTCATCACCTTACTTCGGACGATGTTTCCTGCCCGTGGGTACTCTTTTTCGCCTTGTGACAGGAATTTTGGGAGTATTAAATGGCTCTTGAGGAAGGTAGACAGAATTTATACTCTAGATGAGTATACTGAGCTCATCATAAAGGCAAGTGTGTCTGGACGTTTTACCGTTCATCACCTTACTTCGGACGATGTTTCCTGCCCGTGGGTACTCTTTTTCGCCTTGTGACAGGGATTTTGGGAGTATTAAATGGCTCTTGAGGAAGGTAGACAGAATTTATACTCCAGATGAGTATACTGAGCTCATCATAAAGGCAAGTGTGTCTGGACGTTTTACCGTTCATCACCTTACTTCGGACGATGTTTCCTGCCCGTGGGTACTCTTTTTCGCCTTGTGACAGGGATTTTGGGAGTATTAAATGGCTCTTGAGGAAGGTAGACAGAATTTATACTCCAGATGAGTATACTGAGCTCACCATAAAGGCAAGTGTGTCTGGACGTTTTACCGTTCTTCACCTTACTTCGGACGATGTTTCCTGCCCGTGGGTACTCTTTTTCGCCTTGTGACAGGGATTTTGGGAGTATTAAATGGCTCTTGAGGAAGGTAGACAGAATTTATACTCCAGATGAGTATACTGAGCTCATCATAAAGGCAAGTGTGTCTGGACGTTTTACCGTTCATCACCTTACTTCGGACGATGTTTTAAGTTTTAAACATTGGTGGCCTACATCATACAAGAACATACCAACTCTAATGAAACATCAGGCAGGGAACGTAAGGAGCCATTTAAGGGTTCTAGTTACAAACAGTTTATGTACTCTAAAGGTTCTCCAGGATATGTTGTGGCAAAGGCGTTTATTGGAGGATTTTCATCTACTTTCGCACTTCTGAAAACCGACAGCCCACCTGAACTACCTTCCGAGAAGGCTTATCCTTTGGGAAAGGTAAGTCGATTACAATAATATTATTAAAGGGATATAACATTATCGAGCAAGTAAAAGCAACATTTTGTAGCCTATAATAACTTCACAAACTTTTACTGGGTTCTGCACATTGCAATTTTTGGTTTTAGGTTCCCATCAACAAAAAGAAAGTTGAAGACTTGAAAATTTAATGGACAACACCGTTGGTTATGAAGAATTTTACGACTCCATCATTCAATGGCCAACAACCGAGAGAGAATGTGCCGAGGATATGCTAGACGCTGAATAAAGCCAGAAAGCCTTTTATTGTTCTAATTTGAATTTTGTGGTTTATTAATTGATATCTATTAAATTTTTATGGATATAATGGTGTTATTTACTTAACCTTTCATCTTAAAACTTGCATAGATTAATAAATTAGCTAGTTTTTTAATAATTGCTACAGAAATAAACAGGAAACTAACAGGAAAAGTTGTTTATTTCAGAAAAACCTAAGTGCAATGTTTTTAAAAAAAATATAGCATTTTTTTAATTATTTCATGTTTACTATACTTTTCTAGCATATTAAAGTTTCATTTAAAAAATTTACAAGGAGGTAATTCTTCAACTTGCACTGCCACACAGTTTTTTTTCATTTTCCCAACAATTTGCAAAAGAGCACTTAGGTGGTTTCTGCAATTAGCGATTCAATTTGATTTAAGCTCAGAACATTGGGGTGGGTGCCATTTCTTTTTTGTTATGATGGTGGCAATATACAACATGACACTAAGTTGTCCCTTGCTTTGATTTCGTTTCGTTGTGTTTGAATTGATAGGGGGGATCGATTGGCACTCATACACAGCCACCATCTGCAAAGTATTGGGTTGATGACCTTGTAGTTGGGTCAAAAGACACTTCTCACACAAAGGTATGTTGCAAAATTTTGTACAGATCAGATGATAAGGTAAGTCATAATTTGATTTTAGCTTTGAACATTTGGGTGGCCGCCATTACGTTTCTGCGAAGATGGCGGCGATGTAAAACATGGCACTGGTGTGCTCTCTCCTAGGGCTACCTCTGTACCAAATTCCGTTCAATGCGGTTTCACCGTGTTTGAATTGATAGGGGGGGGGGGGGGGTGGACAGACATACCAAATCCCACACATACACACATATAAACACACAGACAGACACACAGTTTTTGGCACAGTGGAGATCTCATAAGTCTGCTTTTTTTTTTTTTTTTTGCAGAAATCGAAAGTAAGCTAAAAAAATGAAAATCCATAGGGAATTATTAATTTTGACATCACATTCAGCACTTCCTGGCGTAGAAAAATTACTCTCATGCTGGTTAGACTGAAGAGCTGGAGTTGTTCACATGGTCATCGATCTATTACCAGATCCGTACGTGTGACAGACATAGGTCATTCACGGAGTCTGCATGATACAAGAGCAAGAGACTCGCTTGTCGGAAGATGTGACAACATCTGGGTCGTCAAATAATATTAATATTAATTAAGTGACGATGACATTCCGCGGGGTCACCAACCTCGTGGTGTTGTTATCAGTGACCGTTTTGCTGACTCGAAGAGTGGCGGAAATGAAGACGAACGTGTAGTTAACAATGACTGCATTGTAAATAATAATGCAGTGTTAGTGAAATATTAGTAGGAAATTAAACTAGGTTCGAGCCCTGCCCGCTGTATCTCGACAGTCCAGGTCCTAACCATGCCCCACAATCTAATGAGCTATACATTTTATTTAAAAACTGCTGCGCATAGACCAATGAGAGTGAGCCATCATGTAGCTCAAAACATAAGAAATCGTAAATGTGTTATTTCAGATTTCATTAATGTTGTTTTTTTTCTTTCAAGTTTGTGTTTTAATTTTTCATTTCATTAATATTTATTTGAAATGTGGCTGTTGATTCATTTAGGGGCTTTGCGACATTGTAGTCATGTAGCCCCGTGTACTTGGGTGTATGTGAGAAATGTGTGTGATACCCTGTGCTATTATAATCGCTGTATTGGTGCGTGTATTGGAATTCAGATGAGGAGTGGGTAGGAGGCGGTCATGTAACAATCCCGGCATTCGCTTGGAGTAGAAGTGGGAAACCATTTCCAGGATAGCTGAGAAGGGAATCAAACCCACCTTTTCTCATTTCTGCCTCACGAGGCTGAGTGTAACCCATCCAAGCCCTCGGGCCAGAAGTAAATTTCTTTGCAGAACGGGGAATCGAACTCGGACCTCCGCGGTGACAACCAAGAGTGTCATCCACAACGCAATGAGGTGCACGATAATATGTCTTGTAGTACAAATGTAATATACTCGTAGTAAATGACATGTTAGTGATTAATAGCGAGTAAATTTGAATTTCAAATAAATATTTCACCGTTTTTATCTTTAGAAATACCGAAGATATTATGATTTTCTTGAATCAATGCTATTTCATATAAAGCAAGTCTCGTATTTTTGAATATGAGAGTAAAAGCGACTGGTATGAAAAGATTATTCCTAATCGCCTATCTGCGGTTCACCAGTTACATGTGGTAGGAGGATCGACAATAATGTATTTAAAACTCACCAATTCTTCTTTTTCTTTTGTATTTCCGGTCCCATTTTTGGTTTGACCCTTAGGAAAAACATGCAAGCCACTTGGGGAAGGGCCACACACTTGGTCATCTCTCCAGAAAGCCAAGGCGGTATGCCCCACCCCGTCAGGTGGTGCGCCATGTACCCTTGCAGTAGAATCCGCAAGGGGAAGGGCCACACACTTGGTCATCTGACCAGAAAGCCTATGCAGTATGCCCCACCCCGCCAGGTGGTGCGCCATGTACCCTTGCAGTAGTATCCGCAAGGGGAAGGGCCACACACTTGGTCATCTGTCCAGAAAGCCTATGCAGTATGCCCCATCCCGTCAGGTGGTGCGCCATGTACCCTTGCAGTAGTATCCGCTTAACAATACAGGTCTCTGCAAATGCGAATACTCGCACTTAATATATCACTGTGTATGCGAAGGGCCCCGGGCAACACATACTATCCCAGGCAGGTATTGCATCGGCTGGGTGGCGCCCTCAGTGATGGCCCTCGTTCTGAGTAGGCAGTATTTGGGGAGGAAGATTTAGGGATGACGGATAAGCGTTTTAAAAATCTTCAGAGGGTGGCCCCCTAAAAAAGCCAGCTCTTGAAGTTCGAGCGGTATGATAGCCTTGGGATGAAGCATTTAATCAGGGTTTTACAGTGGACAAGTCTCCTCGCTACCTGGTAGCTACGAGGACAGACAGTGGAGATTTTAAACAGTCAAAATCGATCATTTTTGCTGAAGAAATCGAGGGGAAATTTGGAGGCCTTAACGGGATTTCTGAGCTCTGGAACATGCAGCTTCAGCTGCATACCGTTACCGGAAACAAATCGAAGCGTGCTGGAATGCTCGCAAATCAGTGAAAGGTTGAAACGCCCAATGAGGGACGTGGAGTAATATTCCAAATGTTCCACTGCGACCTTGCCTTCTACTATCAGGTGACATTCACTTAAACTCAGGACCCCTTAACCTCTATTATCAGAACGCACAAAGCATCAAAATTAAATTAACCGACTGTATAACAAATTCATTAGAAATTAACCAATTCAATATCCTCTGCCTCTCAGAAACATGGTTGTCAGACTTTGTCTCATGTGGGGAACTTCCGTTTTCATCTGAGTTCAATGTGTTTCGGTGCGATAGGCCCTCAAGGGGTGGCAGTGTTGCAATCGCAGTTCATAACAAACTGAAGGCAAAACATAGGCCTGACTTAGAAACTTCCTGCGAAATCATATGGGTCGAGATTAATATCCCAAAAAGGAAGAATTTACTTGTAGGCTGCTTCTACCGTCCACCTACCAGCAAAATTGACACCTTAGAAGAATTTTTCAACTCTACTGTTCTTGCCCTCAACCAAGAAAATGAAATAGTGTTACTAGGTGATTTTAATTCACATATCTCCTGGACATCAATAGACAATGGTATCATAAACTCTCCCCCAATTGATATTTTCATCTTATCTAATTTTATAAACGGTCTTCACCTGAAACAGTTCAATCTATATCCTACAAGGAAATCTGAAACACTGGACCTCATATTTTCAACACTGCGTGATGTCACCGTGGCAGTTGGAAGAAATATCCTGAACACTGACCACAGTTCAATAGAAGCCTCCCTCCCCGTCCCAGCCTGCAGACATAAAAACAACCCACCTGCCAAGAACAAAACATTCCCTCTCTGGAGGAAGGTCGACTGGCAAGCTGTCAATCAAGATTTATCATCTCTTCCTTGGAGCCTGCTAAGAGCTGAGAGAGATGTAAATAGCGCAGTGGCCTTGTTTGAGGATTTACTCTACTCGGCCATTAAACAACACGTGCCTTTCTCCGTTCCCAAATCCAACAAATATCCGCACTGGCTAAGCGAAAACACCAAACTCCTTCTCCAAAACAAAACTCGTGCATGGTCACTGTGGAAATCAGTTCCTAATCCTCATACTCGCAATGTTTTTACTCACCTACGGAAAATTTCAAGAGTTCATATGACAGAAGATTACAACCGCTACATTTCTTCCATAACAGGAAATCTCAAGAATAATCCGAAGAAGTTCTGGACACTTATATCATCCCGTAGAAAGACTCCTAGAATTCCACTTAACCTAAACCTCAATAATGAAGAAATCCCATTTGAATTGAGGTCCACACATTTCAATGAATATTTTCACTCAACCTTTTCAGTTCCCGTACCAATTAACAGTCCCCCTCAACTTACTAGCGTCTGTTCTGATTCACTGTCTCAAATTTCAACGACCCCCGATGAAATCCAAATTATCTTAAAAAGTCTGCCCGCAAACCGATCTACTGGGCCATCAGACATAAGCCCTATATTCCTGAAAAACACCTGTGCATCTCTCAGCACCCCCTTGTTCATAATACTCAACTGGTGCATGACATCCGGCACTTTTCCCGACTCATGGAAAAGAGCTGACGTCACACCTGTCTTTAAGTCAGGCAGCAAGCACGAAATTTCCTCATACAGACCTATATCTATCGTCCCTATACTCTCTTCAGTCTTCGAAAGAATAATACATTGCCGTCTCCTCACCTCTCAGAAGAACAACATGGCTTCGTCCCTGGAAAATCATGTTTAACAAATCTGACTGTTCTGAACCATCACATAATTTCTGCAATTGAACAAAAATCTCAGCTAGATGTAATCTACGTTGAACTGGCCAAAGCATTTGATTCCGTGAACCATTTCCTTCTCCTCCACAAGCTTGCTTCACGATACAATGTACATGGATCCTTCCTGTCCCTAATACAAAGTTTCCTGTCCTATAGGCAACAACGGGTAGTGCTTCCAGGGTCTGTATCGTCCTGGCTCCCAGTCTTATCAGGAGTAACTCAGGGCAGTTTCCTGGGACCCCTTCTCTTCGTGCTGTATATGGACGATATAAACACATGTGTGCAAAATTCTCCGTGTTCCTTTCTTCTGTACGCTGATGACCTCAAGATATTCAGAAAAATTTCCAGTTCTGACGAACGCACTGAGCTCCAGGAAGCAGTGAATGCATGTACTGACTGGATCAACAAATGGAGGTTATCTCCAAATCCCAAAAAGTGCTTCAGTGTGTCTTTTTCACTACTGAAATCTGGAAATCAGGCCGACTATAAAATTTGTGGAAATAAATTGGATACGGCTTCTCAGGTAAGAGATTTAGGAATTATTCACGATGATAAACTGACATTCTCTCCCCACATTGACCACATCAAATCTCGCGCAATGCGCAGTCTTGGCATTCTATACAGGTTCACAGAAATTAAAGACCTCACTGCACTTAAATTATACTTCACCACATATGTTCTCCCTATCCTAGATTTCTCTTCTCCAATTTGGTCTGCCTCGGCAATAACCAATATTTCTAAATTGAACAGTGTCTTAAATTTCTTCATATCAATAGTCAAAGCTCGCAATCCTTCACTAAGGCACTTTGCCAAATCCGACATTTTAAATCAGCTCAATGTACTCGACCTGAGAAGCCGTCTACAATTTACTGACCTGTGTTTCCTACATAAAATTATGAATGGTTACACAAAATGTAACATGTTACTAAGCTACTTCCCACTCCACGTTCCCTCCCGTTCAACACGTCAGAACCATTTACACCACATACCTCGCCCACGCCTTGAAGTACAGAAGCGCTCTATTTTCCACCGTCTGCCAACCCTTAGCAACTCCCTTCCAAATATTGACATATTCTCTCCCTATAGAACATTCAAACACAACATTAGAAGATCCATTTCATCCTCAATCCCTAACCCCTCACCCACCTAATCACCCACTACCCCAATCATTCCCTACGTCTTTCCCGAGATTTGTCCCTTGCTGCCATCACTGCCATTTGTTACCTGTTATTGTTGTTGTTGTTTTGTTAATATTATTTAAAATTGTTAAAATATTAGTGTAAAATGACCTATTCATGGTTGTATCTAATACTTATTAAATAAATAAATAAATAAATAAAAAAAGACAAGGCACAAACCTAGAATAATTGCTGAGTTTCAAACCAGACCATTACCAGCTCTCCAATGACAAATGAGACTTCTAAAGCTAGTGTATTGATGTCATGAGGCTGTTCCTAGTTACACAGTCACACCACTGTATCCTCGATAATTTATATTGAGTGCCACTGATAATCTGCACTGAGCATTTATTTTCGCTGTAAATCGTGTTATCATTTACCCCACGTTTTGTCGTGTCCCTAAATAATATTTCAAGTCTTCAAACTAGGACTTGTCACTTAAGTATATTTTAAGTAAATCTTAGACTCACATCTCACATAAATACTAATTGCAATGACGGAATCGCTGTATGGTTGCCATCTACTACTGATGATATAGGAGCGTTGAAAGGAAATTACAAGACTGGAAACAGTTCACACTTATCATGCAGTGGCCAAGCATCTTAATATCCACTGTTGTCACTAGTAACCGTTAAAAAACGTGTAAATATTATTTGATAATACGTAACCGTAATAATCTATTCTTATAATTGGCAACGATGCCACCATTTATCTCTATAATACTACTGGATGTAGTGTGTCCAGGTAATCGGCTACATTCGCCTGGAGGAGCGGGAAGCAAAACACATTGCCGTTAATTAGTACAAACTAATTTATGAGGCTCTGAGATCTCATATGTATAGACAATAGTGAATATACTTGCGAAACATTCACGCGATGCCGCTACCAACAAGCCATTTCATCATTTCCGCTTCAATCCGTTTCTCACCAGTCAAATATTTTGCTCAACCGTAAAAGCACTTTTCAAGAACCACAACCAACAAATTTATCAACCTGATAAATTCGTTCTTCACCAGCCCTCATATTTTCCAAATCCATAAAAAATTACCTAAAAACCTCATATACAATTTATAAATAATAATAATTAAACAAATTGATTTTTAAAAATCTATAAATTTCCCCCCAAATTCATATTTTTATCTCAAAACTCAAATAATTTAAGTATCTTTTCCATGCAAAAGGTTTTCTTAACTTTACTAGAAACACATAAAGTCACGGTACAAAAATACATTATAAAGATAAAAAAAATAATAAAAACTCACGCCCGCGGTTAATCAATAAGCTAACATATATATATATATATATTCAATCATACAATATAAGAACCGTATCAAAACTTTATTTAATGGATATATATATATATATTCATTATTGTATTTTATCCTACAAACTTCAATATTTTGGTCAATTTATAATAAATGGGTATTTTAATAAAATACTTCAATCTATTAATAAAAATATATAAATAAACTATATAGGTTGTTATATATATATAGTATAATTAATTATATTACAATATACATTTATATATATATACTAGCAGAAGTACCCGTTCTTCGAACGGTGTTATATATTAACACCAGACATTATCAATTGAGCTACTGTTGCAATGGTTAGCGGTGTGTCATTCCTTCAAGTTTATCAGAACGAAGTTAGTTTACTGGGAATATCATGCACACTGTTAATTTAAGGCCCTTAAAATGTAGTTTTCGGAGACCCTTTATAGATTCCCGAATTTTGTGTCTCACATTGAGAAGCGCAACATATGCTTTAGTCGTCCTTCTAGGATAATTTTTATATTTCGCCTATTTTAGCATATATTGAGAAGTTTTTCTCTATATCCACCCTTCTACTGTATGAAAAGTATGGTGAAGAGTTTTAAAAATGATTGGTGTATTGACTCTCATGGTTACCATACCTAATTTTACGATGCACCAAGCATCCGAACACAAGGTATAGGCTTACATAAAGATACACAGAAAGACACACAGACAATTCTATTGTCTACAACATATTACCCAGATATCCAAATATGGGTATATCTACCACACAGTATCAAATAAAATCATCCTTACGATGAACCCGTATGTTGACAAAAAAAAAGTTAAAATGTGCTCTCAGACTAAATTCACCTGACGTGTACTTCCTGACGTGAAATACAATTGAAAGCCTTGTAGACGAAACGCAATACACGTCACATAAAAACTGACCCTCTACGTTGTGCTAGGTGCCCATACACAGGAAGACCTCTTTCATAAATTATAAAGGCTTGTGGTGCATGAAAATGCAGGTTCTTTAGCCTCAAATTGCCCAAATTCCTAATAGCCGCAAAAAATACTGGTTCAATTCAGAAATTTTTGAAAATAATGTTGCTGTTTGGAGATATAATAGACCTTCTGTACTATATGTCGAACGTGAAAATTTCATGAAAAAAATCTAGGTTACCCCTTCACCCCCTTAATTGCATTGATGAATTATACGGTCTACGTTAGTTCCGTGATAACCTTATAGCCATTTGCAAACTTTCACAGAAATGTAATAAATGGAGTGAAATTGCTTCTTACATAAATAGATGGAAAGTTGTATGCCATCCCTTGAGATAATGTTCTCATGGTTACCGATTTGCATTCCTTCATTAGTTTGTTAAATTAAATTAAATTAGTTTTCTTTGGGAATATTTTAGAAACTGTTGGATTTAGAGCCTTATAATGTAGTTTTCTAGGATCCTTTAGGACCCCCGAGTTTTGTTGCTGGCACCAAGGGGATTTGTCTCGTCGTTGTACGCCATAATATAATACTACTAATAATATAATATAGGGAGAAATTATAACACCTATTTTTATTTTATTTTTAATTCAGCCAATGGCCATGTACTTTTCTTTTCAGGACGGGTCAGGGAAGGGATATTATCAGAGAAAGAAGCATTCACATCACGCATGAGCAAAATGGAAATGGCCTACCATTTAACTAAGGGCATCTATAAGAAAAGGTCAATATCCTTCAACACAAAACTAAAACATTACTGCAGTGTCATCCGTCCGGAGGTCTTGCATGCTTCTGAATGCCTCACGATGAACAAAAAGGCTTGGTCGAGAAACTGGAGGCCAAAGAAAGTAAAATTTTGAGAAAGATATTGGGTTCCATCAAAGACAATGGGGAATACAGAAGACGGCATAACCATGACCTATATACTCATGTGGAGAAGATAAGCAACGTCATCCGGAAGAGAAGGTTACCATTTTTTGGGCATGTAAAACGAATGAGCCCAGCGAGACTGACCAACCGCAACATAACTTACTTTCAGGAGAGGAAAACAAAATGGGCCTGGTGCATTGAACTGTATAAAGATCTGAAAGAAGTGGGGATTACACCAACAGACATTCAGGAGCGCCCCCCACTCAAAGGGAAACTTCAAGCTTGTAAAGGTTTCCAAGAAAAACCGAAGCTGAAAACGGGAAAGATTTGGACCCAAGAACGGAAGGAAGTCCACCGAGAACGAATGCGGGCGTACAGGGCAAACATCAAAGCCAGTAGGAGACGGTTGGAATGACGCGGTCCATAGATGGCCTATACGAATTGTATGAATGAATGAATGAATAATATGGGTATAGGAATATAATAAACCTGCCGTACCACACCCGCAGGTGTAAATCGCGTGAAAATATTCTAGAGTACTCCTTGATCCCCTTAAGCGCATTATACGTATTGATGAATTTTACGGCCTAATTTGGTTCCGTGATAACTTTCTAGCCGTTTGCAAACTTTCACACTAATGTAATTAATGGAATTGCATTGCGTCTTACAGCAATAGATGGACCTCTGAGAAACCGTTGGCATGGTTACTGGCTTGCATTCGTTCATTAGTTTATTAAATTAAATTAGTTTTCTGGGAATATCTCAAAAACGGTTGGCCTTCGGTCCTTGAAATGTGGTTTTCGGGGACCCGAGTTTTGTCTCTCACATTGAGGGGCTGAAGATGAGTTTTGTCTCGTCCTTCTACGCCAATTTCAGCATTATTTTAAGGGGGTAGGCCCCCTTTTATGAGAGGTACGGAGAAGAGTTACATCAATGATTAGTGTCGTGCCTCTGATGGATATCTGTACCAAATTTTACGTTGATACACCCAGCCGTTCTCGAGTTATAAGGGAACAAATTTGTCCACAGACAAACAAACAAACAAACAAACAAACAGACAGACAGATAAAAAACATATTTTCGCGCGCATCCATCATAAAACAGTTTGAAACCTGTAAACAACTCAAATTTCCGTAGAAATTCAGAGAAAAACACACAAATTTTCATTTTTATATATAGAGATATATACAGCACCGCTCGGTGTTGACCGTGTTTTATTGCACAGATTCTGGTTTTAATCGCTAACCGTTGGAGATATACCAAAAGTGATAAGGACCTTTCGGATAGAAAATTAAATGTTAAAGCTCTTGTATACCATCAAAAGTTAGCTATTTCTTAGCGTTCTCTTTTTATTTAAAGGAAATATGAAATTTTGAAACCAAAGGGTGTAGTGACGTCACAAATGTCGGTTTTACTCGCTAACTGTTGGAGATACACGAAAAGTGATAAGGACCCTTCGGATAGGAAATTAAATTTCAAAGCTCGCATGTCCCATTAAAAGTTTGCTATTTCCTACCGTTCTCTTTTTATTTGAAATGGAAATATGAAATGTTGAAACCAAAGGGTCTAATGACGTCACTAAAATTGTCGCCATTTTTTAATAGTGTAAAATTTCGAAATCAAGAGTATCCTATATGTAAACCTGGTAAATCAGCTACATCCATGCAAAATTTTATTCAAATCGGACCAGTGGTTCTTGAGTTATTGAGTAACAGACAGACAGACACACACCATCTCATTTTTATATATTAGTATGATGAATAAATATATAATATGAATAAAGATTGCGATACCCTACAATGCCATAAATATTTTTAAGATCCTTCTTTTCGGCCTCTATCATATAGGTCTTTAATAGGTCGAAAGGTATCTGCATATCTATAAGTTCTTATTAATTAATAAACTTTCTATAAGATATTATATTTATTATATATACGTATATATATATACTAGCAAGTACCCGCGGCTTCGCTCGCGTCATAGTCGGGTCATATTGTTATTCAATGAAATGCAGGTTTAACCCCGTTACACCCCTTTAGAACATGAATATCCTAAAATCCCTCCTTAGTAGACGTTTTCGACACACAACAAACATATCCCCAAAATATAATTCTTCTAACTTTAATAGTTTTGGTTGGTCGATGAGAGTGAATATCCAAAAATCCTTCCTTAGTGGACGTTTTTTCTTCCAGAATTTCACCCCTCCCCATGGGCCCCTTAAATTGGATTTATGAAAAAATTTCGAACACCTATTTATTTATTTATTTTTAAGATGATTGTTTTCCGCTGAGTTTCAAACTTCTCGCTATGTCGTTGAAGAGGTACACGCTCCGTTAGGAAACTTTCAACCCCCACTTTTCATCCCTTTCACCTCATAATATACACCACATCAAAAAAACAAAAAACATGTGTCAGCTTAGTTTTAATGAATAGTTTATATGCCAAGTATCACATCCACAAATGAAACCACTCGTGAGATATTGTTATTCACTGAAATGCACGTTTACCCCCTTAACACCCCTTTAGAACCTGAATATCCAAAAATCTTTCCTTAGTGGTCGTTTTCTACATACAACGAACATATCCCTAAAATTTCATGTCTCTAACTTCAATAATTTTGGCTGGGCAATGATGAGTGAGTCAGTCAGTCAGGACATTTTCTTTCATTTATTTTTGAGAATGTCATCCCTTCCCATGAACCCTTAAATTAAATTTATGAAAAAAAAAACGTTCGAACACCTATTTACTGATTTTTAAGCTGTTTTTCCCCCTGAGATTGATGAGCGAGGAAGGTAGTCATTCAGTTAGGACACTTTCTTTCCTGCCTTTCCCCCAGAATTTCACCCCTCCCCATGGGCCCCTTAAATGGATATATGAAAAAACAAAACGATCCAACACCTATTTATTATATTTAAGCTGTTCTTCCCCCCTGAGTTTGATGAGTGAGTGTATTAATCAGTTAGAACACTTTCTTTCCTGTTTTTCCCCCCAGAATCTCACCCCTCTCCAAGGGCCCCTTAAATTGGATTTATGAAAAAAACAAAACGGTCGAACACCTATTTACTTATATTGTAAGCTGTTTTTTCCGCTGAATTTCAAACTTTTCGCCTATATCGTTTAAGAGATACACGCTCCGTTAAGAACCCTTCAACCCCCAATTTTCACCCCTTTCACCTCATAATATACACCACATCGATAAACCTTTAGACATATGTCTGCTTATTTTTAATGATTAGTTTATATGCCGAATATCACATCCCCAAAGAAACAACTCATGAGATATCGTTATTCAATGACATGCAGGTTTACCCCCCTTGACACCTCTTTAGAAGCCGAACAAACAAAAATCCTTCCTTAGTTAACATTTTCGACATACAGCGAACATATTCCCAGAATTTCATGTTTCCAACTTCAATAGTTTTCGCTGGGCGATGATGAGTGAGTGAGTCAGTCAAGACATTTTCTTTCAACAATTTTTACCAGTATTTCACCCCTTCCCATGGGCCCCTTAAATTGGATTTATGAAAAAACGCTCGAACACCTATTAAGTTATTTTTTTATGACGTCTCTTTCCCCTGAGTTTGATGAGTGAGTGAGTTAGTCAGTCAGTTAGGACACTTTCTCTCCTTTTCTTTTCCAGAAATTCACCCCAACTCATTGGCCCCTTAAATTGAACTTATGAAAAAACGATCGTACACCGATTTACTTATTTTTATAGCTGATTTTTTTCCGCTGAATTTCAAACTTCTCGCCTATGTCGTTTAAGAGATACACGCTCCGTTAGGAATCCTTCAATCCCCACTTTTCACCCCTTTCACCTTATAATATACACCACATCGGAAAACCCTTAGACACATGTCTGCTAATTTTTAATGATAAGTTTATATGCCGAGTCTCACATCCACAAATGAAACCACTCTTGAGAAATTGTTATTCAATAAGACCCCTTTAGAACCTGAATATCCGAAAATCCACCCTTAGTGTACGGTTTTGACATACAACGAACATATCCCCAAAATGTTATGTTTCTAACTTCAATAATTTTGGCTGAGTGAGTGAGCCAGGACATTTTCTGTCAATTTTTTTTCTCCAGATTTTCACCCCTCTCCATGAACCTCTTAAATTTGATTTGCGATAAAAAACTGTCGAACATTTATTTACTTATTTTTAAGCAGTTTTCCCCCCTTAGTTTGAAGAGTGAGTGAGTCAATCAGTTAGGACTCTTTCTTTCCTCCCTCCCCCCCCTTAATTTCAACCCTCCCCATGGGCCCCTTAAATTGGATTTATGAAAAAAAAACGATCGAACACCTATTTACTTATTTTTTTTAGCCGATATTTTCGGGTGAGTTTCAAATTTCTCGCCTATATCTTTTAAGAGATAGACGCTCCGTTAGGAATTCTTCAACCCCCCTTTTCACCCCTTTCCCCACATAATACACACCACATCGAAAAACCCTCCGACACGTGTCTTCTTATTTTTAATGATGAGTTTATATGCCGAGTATCACATCCCCCAATGAAGCCAATCGGGAGATATTTATCAAATGAAATGCAGGTTTAACCCCCCCCCCTTAAGACCCCTTTAGAACCTGAATATCCGAAAATCCACCCTTAGTGGACGGTTTTGACATACAATGAACATATCCGCAAAATGGCTGGGCAATGATGAGTGAGTAAGTGAGTCAGGACATTTTCTTTCAAATTTGTTTTTTCAGAATTTCACCCCTCCCCATGAACCCCTTAAATGTGATTTATGAAAAAAAAACTATCGAAAACCTATTAACTTATTTTTAAGCAGTTTTCTCCCCTTGAGTTTGATGAGTGAGTCAGTCAGTCAATCAGTTAGGACATTCTCATTCCTGATTTTTTCCCCCCAGAATTTGACCCCTCCCCATGGACCCCATAAATTGGATTTATGAAAAAACGCTCAAACACCTATTTACTAATTTTTTAAGCTGATTTTTTTCCGCTGAGTTTCAAATTTCTCGCCTTTGTCGTTTAAGAGATACACGGTCCGTTAGGAATCCTTCAACCCCCACTTTTCACCCCTTTCACCTCATAATATACACCACATCGAAAAACCCTCAGACACGTATCTTCTTATATTTAATGATGAGTTTATATGCCGAGTATCACATTCCTCAATGAAACCAATCCGGAGATATTGTAATTCAATGAAATGCAGGTGTACCCCCTTAACACCCCTTTAGAACCTGAATATCCAAAAATCTTTCCTTAGTGGGCGTTTTTGACTTACAACGAACATATCCCCAAAATTTCATGTTTCTAACTTTAATAGTTTTGGCTGGGCGATGATGAGTCAGTCAGTCAGTCAGTCAGTCAGGACACTTAGTTTTATATAATAGATATACTAGCAGAAGTACCCGTTCTTCGAACGGTGTTATATATTAACACCAGACATTATCAATTGAGCTACTGTTGCAATGGTTAGCGGTTTGTC
This sequence comes from Meconema thalassinum, assembly GCA_946902985.2. Taxonomy (NCBI): domain Eukaryota; kingdom Metazoa; phylum Arthropoda; class Insecta; order Orthoptera; family Tettigoniidae; genus Meconema; species Meconema thalassinum. The sequence continues at coordinate 213,641,636 of OX336398.1, forward strand.
ATTCCTTCATAAGTTTATCAGAACGAAGTTAGTTTTCTGGGAATATCACACACACTGTTAATTTAAGGGCCTTAAAATGTGGTTTTCGGAGACCCCTTATAGACCAGCGAATTTTGTGTCTCACAATGAGAAGCGCAACATATGCTTTGATCGTCCTTCTAGGATAATTTTTATATTTCGCCTATTTTAGCATGTATTTTGAGAAGTTTTTCCCTATATCCACCCATCTACTGTATGAAAAGTACGGTGAGGAGTTTTATAAATGATTGGTGTATTGACTCATGTTTACCATACCTAATTTTACGATGCACCAAGCATCCGAACACGATTTATAGGCGTACATAAAGATACACAGAAAGACAGACAGACAATTCTATTGTCTACAACATATCACCCAGATATCCAAATATGGGTATATCTACCATACGTATCAAACAAAATCATCCCTACGATGAACCCGTATGTCGCAAAAAAAACCGATTAGTTAAAATGTGCTCTCAAACTAAATTCACCTAACGTGTACTTTCTGACGTGAAATAGATTTGACAGCCTTGTAGACGAAACGCAATATACCTCACATAAAAAATGACCCTCTACGTTGTGTTAGGTCCCCATACACAGGAAGACCTCTTTCATAAATTATAAAGGCTTGTGGTGTATGAAAATTCAGGTTCTTTAGCCTCAAATGGCCCAAATACCTAAAAGCCTCAAAAAATGCTGATTCAATTCATGAATTTTTGAAAATAATGTTGCTGTTTGTAGATATAATAGTCTTTCTGTACTATATGTCGCACGTGAAATTGCATGAAAAAATTCTAGGTTACCCCTTTAACCCCTTAATTGCATTGACGAATTATACAGTCTACGTTGGTTCCGTGATAACCTTATAGCCATTTGCAAACTTACACAGAAATGTAATAAATAGAGTAGCCTAATAATAATATCGTATGGCCTCGGGTGCCGGGTGCAAGCTTCGTAATTTGACACCCAGAGGGTAGCTTGCATGTCGAAATTTCGTTGTTCCTTGAATCACTATGAATGTCAAGGAGGGTAGATATCTAAGCTCCTTGATCACTATATCGCTTTCTAGTAGAGAAATGAGGAACTTTGTGTTGGCGGAATCTCCTGAGGTTAATTTTGCCATTATGAACACGGCCTACTGAATTCAAATGGGTTCTTTGACATGCCAACATCGTATGACATGCGAGTCGTATTTTTGCCGCCTTTCAAAAATCACGTACAGGCCGGACGTTTGTTTTAGACGATTGCGCTTGACCTTCAAGCCTGCGGGTGAGCCTGTACACAGTCACTCTCTCACCCTATCACTTCACATTTGTCACCACCGATCTGTTGTAATGGAATTCCAGACTTGAGCAGACAGTACAGTCCACGTCGAAGAATTGTGTGACACGGAAGAACACGTTACCTAGTTACGAACAGAACGTCATTATATTTGCCAGTGACTATACTTCAGCAATAGTGTGAAACAGCTTTATCGGAGCGCTTGGGGCAGCTGATAACAACACAGGTACTGTAGTAACTCGCCTCCAGTCTTCCTTTAAGATTTGTCACTCGTCTAAAACAAACGTCCGGCCAGTACCACGGCCAGGAGTGAACCTGCAATCTTGGGGTTAGTAGACCGACACGCTATCCACTCACCCACCGTGGCAAGGTATAAATGTAGTGACATTGCTTCTTACAGAAAAAGATGGAAAGTTGGATGCCACCCCTTGAGATAATGTTGTCATGGTTACCGATTTCCATTCTTTCATTAGTTTGTTAAATTAAATTAAAATAGTTTTCTGGGAATATTTCAGATACTGTTGGTTTTAGATCCTTATAATGTAGTTTTCGAGGCCCCCAATTTTGTTTCTGGCACCGAGAGGCTTTGTCTCCTCGTTGTACGCCATAATATAATACTAATAATAATAATATAATATAGGGATAGGAATATAATAGACCTGCCGTACCACACCCGCAGGTGTAAATCGCGTGAAAAAATTCTAGTGTACCTCTTGACCCCCTTAAGCGCATTATACGTATTGATGGATTTTATAGCTTAATTTGGTTCCGTGATAACCTTCTAGCCGTTTCCAAACTTTCACACCAATGTAATTAATTGCATCTTACAGCAATAGATGGACCTCTGACAATCTGTTGCCATGGTTACCGGCTTGTATTCGTTCATTAGTTTATTAAATGAAATTATTTTTCTGGGAATATCTCAAAAATGGTTGGTTTTAGGGCCTTAAAATGTAGATTTCGGGGACCCTTTAGGGCCCCAGAGTTTTGTCTCTCTCATTGAGGGGCTGAAAACGATCTTTATCTCGTCCTTCTACTCCTATTTTAGCATGTATTTTAAGGGGGGTAGGCCCTCTTTTATGAGAGGTACGGAGAAGGGTTACATCAATGATTAGTGTCGTGCCTCCGATGGATATCTGTACCAAATTTTACGTTGATACACCCAGCCGTTCTCGAGTTATAAGGGAACAAAGTTGTCCACAGACAAACAAACAAACAAACAAACAAACAAACAAACAGACAGACAGACCAAAAAATATTTTCACGCGCATCCCTAATAAAACAGTCTGAAACGCGTAAATAACTCAAATGTCCGTAGAAATTGCGAAAAAAACATACAAACATTAATTTTTATGTATGTAGAGATATAACACCGCTCGGTGTTGACCGGGTTTTATTGCACAAATTTAGGTTTTACTCGCTAACCGTTGGAGATACACGAAAAGTGATCAGGACCTTTTGGATAGAAAATTAAATGTTAAGTCTCGTGCATGCATAAAAAATGTGCTATTTCTTAGCGTTCTCTTTTTATTTGAAATGGAAATATGAAATTTTGAAACCAAAGGGTGTAGTGACGTCACATATGTGGGTTTTACTCGCTAACCGTTGGAGATACACGAAAAGTGATAAGGACCTTTCGGATAGGAAATTAAATTTTGAAGCTCGTGTGTGCCATCAAAAGTTTGATATTTCTTAGCGTTCTCTTTTTATTTCATATGGAAATATGAAATTTTGAAATCAAAGGGTGTAGTGACTTCACTAAAATGGTCGCCATTTTTTAATAGTGCGCAATATCGAAATTAAAAGTATCCTATATGTAAACATGGTAAATCAGCTACATCCATGCAAAATTTCATTTAAATCGGACCAGTGGTTCTTGCGTTATTGAGTAACAGACAGAAAGACAGACACACACCATCTCATTTTTAGCCTATTTTCAATTTTGAAAAAATAGGCTTATGAGATCACCTTTTGTCCGTGTGTGTGTGCGCGTGTGTGTGTGTGTGTGATTCGTGTGTGTCCCCCCCCCCCTAATAAAATCTAAACGACAGGAGCGATTTCAATGAAACTCGGAAAGTTCATAGCACTATTCCCGGCGACCTCGACCGTGCCCTTCAAATTTTGTTATGTCTCACCAATCCAACATGGCGGCTGTGCGAAATATTTCACCAGCATTCAATATCTCCGAAACTATTACCGATATTACCCTGACATTTTCTATGGTGATAGAGGGAACTACTTTAAGTTCACTTATGTGACTTTTGAAAACCTGGTAACTACAAAACCAATATGGAGGCCAAGCGAATTTGCGACTTTTAAATAGACGTTTCTCGTGATTTGACCAACCAAACGCAATGAAACTTGGTACAGTATATGTGTATATTCATTGTAATGCACCGACATCTAACTTCGTTCAATTGTTTACATAATCACAAGATGGCGGATGTGCGAAATATTTCACCGGTATTCTATATCTCTGAAACTATTAGCGGTATCTCCCTAAAATTTTGTACGGAGATAAAAGGCACTACTGGAAGTCCATCTATAAGACTTTCAAAAACCGGTTAATTACAAAACGAACATGGCGGCCAAGCGAATTTGAAAATTTTAAATAGACCTTTCTCGCGATTTAATGTTCCAAGCGCACTGAAACCTGGTACAGGAAATATTTATACACATTGTAATCCACCGGTATCTAATTTAGTTCAATTAATTACATAACCTCAAGATGGCGGCAGAGCGAATTTTAAAATTAAGTTTTTATTTCTTGTGATGTAGTCATGCGATCGAAGTGAAAGTTTGAATAATGAACCTACGCAATAATTTTCCTTTAATGCTACATGACTCTATGGCCTATACATTTAACAATCCAACATGGCGACCATCCGAAATATTTAGACGATACTGAATATCTACGAATCTATTTTAGCAATCAAACTGCATTTTTTAATGTTCATAGGGGCTATGAACTTAAGTTCACCTATAGGACTTTAAATAACCTGGTGATCACAAATCCAACATGGCGGTGACGCGAATTGTAAATATTCACGTGGACGTTTCTCGCAATTTAACCATCCGAGAGCAGTGAAACTTGATACAGTAAATCCTTATACGAATGTTAATCCACTGGTATCTAATTTATTTCAGTTGTTTCCATAACCTCAAGATGGCAGCTGTGAACAATTTTAAAATCTTTTTTCTTGTGTCCTAATTATGCGATTGAAGTTTGAATACTACAAGTTCACAATAATCTGCATGTAACAGTACATAACTCTAGGACCTACATATATAAAATCCAACATGGCGACCATCCGAAATATTTAGTCGGTTCTTAATATCTACGAATCTATTACAGCAATCAAACAGAAATTGTGTATGTTGATAGTGGCAATTAACATAAGTAGGATATATGAAAATAGGCTGTATAGTTCTTCACGGAACAACTTGTTATATATTAGTATGATAACAGATTGAATTTGGAGGGCCCATTCATCAGTTTTTCTATTACTGCCACGTGTTTTTTATCTAGCCCGTTACACGACCCATTTTATAAAAAAAAAAACTATTTAGCATATTGGAAAGTTTATGGTATTTTCCCCTTATAACGACTTAATTTCACATAAATATTTTTACATAAAATTGCATCTATATAACTTTAAATAGATCAATTTTACCAGAATAAAAAACACCTAAAATTTTACCTTATAAATTTCCTGGCTTTTTTCTATAAAACCACCCACAAAAATTAATTGAAAGACCAGAACTTATCATTTTATTTTACTAAAAAATTCTTAGTGTTAATTTTAATCAATTTTTATTAAATAAATATTCATAAATCTAATCAAAATACCTTAACATTTGATGCTTTTTTTATATTCTTTCTTTTTTTAACATAATAATAAAATGAATTTTAATTATAAACTAATTTAGATTACCTACACTTTTAAGAAAATTTTATAAAGTGAATATGTTCACAGGAGAAGACCCCTTTTTGAAATAGAAAAATAATTTCAAACCCCCATGAAATTACCTCCACGTCCTGGAAGATGGGGTGGCAAAAAAACTTTTTATGTATAGATTACATTCCTATTAATACAATTTTAATTATAAACTAATTTAGAGTACCTACACTTTTAAGAAATTTTATAAAGTGAATTATGTTCACAGGAGAAGACCCTTTTTTGAAATAGAAAAATAATTTCAACCCCCCTTGAAATTACCTCCACGTCCCGGAAGATGGGGTGGCAATTTTTTTATATATATAGATTACATTCCTATTAATAGAATTTTAATTATAAACTAATTTAGGGTACCTACACTTTTAAGAAATTTTATAAAATATATTTATAAAAATAAACATATAAAAACTATAATATTTACATTATACTGTAATCAAACATTATATCTCCACTATTCTCTTTTAATGAAGTGCCTGATTAAAGGATTACGGTGATAGAGTAAATTATGTAAATTTTTTTACCTTCATTACATTTAGTAGATTTAAACTACTCCTTAAAGTATCAAAAACTTTTGTGCATCATACACCTAAATATATATATTATATAAAAAGGTAAGCTAAATATAAGCTAATGGGTTCATACCCCGTAAATAAGATTGCCTCCTTTTTAATTTTAAAAAATCCTTCAAAGGTTTTATTTTTAGTACATTAATTATAGGTACTTTAATTTCCATCTCATCAACTTCTTGATTAGGTGTTTGGATAGGATTAGAAATCAATTTATTATCTTTTATCCCATTAATATCCAATAGAAAAATATTTTATCAACTGAAGCCTTCTTTAAAATACTTCTTAATTCAGGCTATTGCTTCTTCCCTATTATTATTCTCTTTAATCACTATATCCCTAATATAAAAAATTATTATAATAATAAATTATGAAGTATTTTTTATTTATAATCAGCTCAGCCCTTCTTCTAAAGATAGGGGCAGCACCTTTCCATTTTTGATTAGACTGAAGAAATAGTTTAATTTTAATAACATGACAAAAAATTGCACCCTTAATACTTCTATCGTATACTATTAGAATAAATATTTTCTTTTCAATCATTATTATTTTTTCAATTTCAGTAGGTTCTTTAGGAGGATTAAATCAGACATCCTTGCGAAAATGAATAGCCTACTCATCCATTAATCACTTAGGTTGAATAATTGCTGCTATAGTTTCTGGTGAAAACTTATGAGAATTATATTTTCTCATTTATACTTTCCTGAGATCATCAATCATTTTCTTATTTAATACATTTAAAATCTTTCACATTAATCAAAATTTCCTTATAATAAATAATAGCCCAAAAATTACATTTTGTTTATTCTCTTTACTTCTATCGTTAGGGGGATTCCTACCAAAATGATTAGTTATTCAAGCAATGGCTGAACTTAATAGATTAATAATGATTACCTTAATAGTAATCACAACATCAATCATTTTATTTTATTACCTTTGTGTCACTTTTACTGCATTTCTCTTTTCTTATAGAGAAATCAAATGAAATTATGAGCAATTTTATAGTAATCAATTTTATATTTTAATAACAACCTTTTCTATAATTTCAGTTTTAGGATTATTATTTTGATAATTAATTTTTAATATATTATAAGGTTTTAAGTTAATTAAACTAATAGCCTTCAAAGCTATAAATAAAATATCAATTTTTAAACCTTAGTAGTATTCTACTCCTTTAGAATTGCAGTCTAATATCATTCATGACTATAAAGTTCTGATAAAAGAGATAAATCTCCTAAACAAATTTACAATTTATCGCCTATAGCTCAGCCATTTTACCGCAACAGTGACTCTTCTCAACTAATCATAAGGATATTGGAACACTTTATTTTATTTTCGGAGCATGGGCAGGAATAGTAGGTACTTCATTAAGAATACTTATTCGTGCAGAACTCGGTCAACCTGGTTATCTAATTGGAGATGATCAAATTTATAATGTAATCGTAACAGCTCATGCTTTTGTAATAATTTTCTTTATAGTAATACCAATTATAATTGGAGGTTTCGGAAATTGATTAGTCCCTTTAATGCTAGGAGCCCCTGATATGGCCTTCCCACGGATAAATAATATAAGATTTTGATTACTACCTCCTTCTCTATCTCTATTATTAGCAAGAAGTTTAGTAGAAAATGGACCTGGGACTGGTTGAACTGTCTACCCGCCGCTCTCTGCAAACATTGCTCATGCAGGAGCCTCTGTAGACTTGGCGATTTTCTCACTTCATTTAGCCGAAATTTCCTCAATTTTAGGAGCAGTAAATTTCATTACAACTACTATTAATATACGAGCTCCAGGAATATCCCTAGACCAAACCCCTCTATTTGTATGAGCTGTAGGAATTACAGCACTACTTTTACTTCTTTCTTTACCTGTTTTAGCCGGGGCCATTACTATATTATTAACTGATCGAAACATAAATACTTCATTCTTTGATTCCGCAGGTGGAGGGGATCCTATCCTATATCAACACTTATTTTGATTTTTCGGACATCCAGAAGTTTATATTTAAATTTTACCAGGATTTGGGATACTTTCTCATATTATTAGTCAAGAAAGCGGAAAAAGGAAGCATTTGGAACATAAGGAATAATTTATGCTATACTAGCCATTGGTTTATTACGATTTGTCGTTTGAGCTCATCACATATTTACAGTAGGAATAGATGTAGATACACGAGCTTATTTCACTTCAGCAACTATAATCATTGCTGTGCCAACCGGAATTAAAATTTTCAGATGATTAGCTACTCTCCATGGAACACAATTTAATTATAGTCCATCATTATTGTGAGCATTAGGATTTATTTTCTTATTTACTATTGGGGGTTTAACGGGGGTAATCTTAGCAAATTCATCAATTGATATTATCTTACATGATACTTATTATGTCGTTGCCCATTTCCATTATGTCTTATCAATAGGAGCAGTATTCGCTATTTTAGCAGGATTTTTACAGTACAATGATACCCATTATTTACTGGATTATCCTTAAACCCTAAATGTTAAAAGATTCAATTTACAATTATATTTGTAGGGGTAAATCTGACGTTTTTTCCTCAACATTTTCTAGGGTTAGCAGGAATACCACGACGATATTCTGACTATCCAGATGTATATACTTCATGAAATGTTATCTCCACATTAGGGTCAACTATTTCATTTATTGGAATCATCCTACTTATTTTTATCATTTGAGAAAGTATAATCTCCAACCGCCCTATTTTATTCTCCTTAAATATAGTAAGTTCATTATAATGATACCAAAATTTACCTCCCGCTCAACATAGCTATTCAGAATTACCTATATTAACTAATTTCTAATATGGCAGATAAGTGCGGTAGATTTAAGCTCTACATATAAAGAATAACCTTTTATTAGAAAATGGCAACATGATCAGATTTAAATTTACAAAATAGTGCATCTCCTTTAATAGAACAACTCAACTTTTTTCACGATCACACATTATTAATTCTATTAATAATCACCGTTCTTGTATCTTACATTATATTAACATTATTTTTTAATAAATATACTCACCGATACTTATTAGAAGGGCAAATAATTGAAGTAATTTGAACAATTTTACCCGCCATTACGCTTATTTTTATTGCTCTTCCATCTTTACGTCTTCTTCATTTATTATATGAATCTATAGACCCTATTATTACTGTAAAAACTGTAGGGCATCAATGATACTGAAGTTATGAATATACTGACTTCGTCAATCCTCATGAATTTGATTCTTATATAATCCCTTATAATGAAATATCTAATAATGGATTCCGGTTACTAGATGATGATAATCGTACAGTTTTACCTTTAAATACACAAGTCCGGATATTAGTAACAGCGGCAGACGTCCTACACCCTTGAACTGTTCCTGCGATAGGTGTAAAAGTAGATGCTACACCTGGCCGACTAAACCAAACAAGCTTCTTTATTAACCTGCCAGGCTTATACTATGGGCAATGTTCAGAAATATGTGGAACTAATCATAGTTTCATACCTATTGTCTTAGAAAGAGTTAATACTAAAACATTTATTAACTGAATTGTAAATAATAATTCATCAGATGACTGAAAGTAAGTAATGGTCTCTTAAACCATTTTATAGTAATTAACGTTTACTTTTGATGAAGAAATTAGTTAAAAAATAACATTAGTATGTCATACTGATATCATTAATAGATTTAATATTTCTTTATTCCTCAAATAGCCCCTATAAGATGATTATTTTTATTTTCAATATTTTCTTTAGCTTTAATCTCCTTTACTATTATTAATTACTTCTTCTTGATTTACCAGCCAGTTACTGAAGAATCTAATATCCCACAAACTTCCTTAAATTGAAAATGGCAACAAATCTCTTTTCCGTTTTTGATCCATCAACTAAAATTATAAATTTATCTTTAAATTGATTAAGAACATTCTTAGGGATAATAATTCTACCTCTCATTTATTGATTAATGCCTTCACGCCATAATATAATCCGATACTCTGTTATTAAAACATTACATAATGAATTTAAATCCTTATTCGGGCCTACAGGCCATCACGGAAGAATATTTATATTTATTGCATTATTTTCATTAATCTTATTCAATATTTTTTTAGGATTATTTCCATATATCTTTACAAGCTCAAGACACTTAGTAATAACTCTGACATTGGCTATACCTTTATGGTTTATATTTATAATTTATGGATGAATCAACCATACCCAACATATATTTGCTCATCTAGTTCCTCAAGGTACACCAGCAGCTCTTATACCTTTCATGGTCTGTATTGAAACTATCAGAAATGTAATCCGACCAGGAACTCTAGCCGTACGACTAGCAGCTAATATAATTGCTGGACACCTACTTCTAACTCTACTAGGTAATACTGGCCCTTCATTAACAATAACACTTCTTTCAGTACTTGTATTCGCACAAATTGCACTATTAACATTAGAATCAGCAGTTGCAGTAATCCAATCTTATGTGTTTGCTGTCCTCGCAACATTATATTCTAGAGAAGTAAATTATGACAACACACTCTAATCACCCTTTTCATTTATTTAATCCTAGCCCCTGACCTTTAACAGGGGCCATCGGAGCACTTGTTACAGCCGCAGGTTTAGTAAAATGATTCCCTCATTTTAATAATTCTCTTTTATTATTAGGAACTTTAATTACAATTTCAACAATAATTCAATGATGACGAGATATTACTCGTGAAGGTACTTATCAAGGATTACATACTCTTTCGGTAAATTACGGACTTCGCTGAGGAATAATCTTATTTATTGTATCAGAAATCTTTTTCTTTATCTCTTTCTTTTGAGCTTTTTTCCACAGAAGATTATCTCCTAATATTGATCTAGGAGCAATATGACCTCCCACAGGAATTAACCCTTTCAACCCATTACAAATTCCTTTATTAAATACAGCAATTCTTCTTGCCTCAGGAGTCACAGTAATATGAGCTCACCATAGACTAATAGAAGGAAATTATAGTCAAACAACACAGGGTTTATTTTTCATTATTATTTTAGGGATTTATTTTTCCATCTTACAAGCCTATGAATATATTGAAGCCCCCTTTACTCTTGCAGATGCTTCTTACGGATCTAGTTTTTTTTAATAGCAACAGGGTTTCATAGATTACATGTTTTAATTGGAACAACATTTTTATCAACATGCTTAATACGACACTTAATATGTAATTTCTCCCCTAATCACCATTTTGGTTTTGAAGCAGCTGCTTGATATTGACATTTCGTTGATGTTGTGTGATTATTCCTTTATATTTCTATTTACTGATGAGGTAGATATTTATTTAGTACATATGTCCATTTGATTTCCAATCAAAAAGATTGAAATTATTCAAAATAAATAATTTGAATTATATTTATATCTATCATCTCCATCGCCTTGGCAATAATTGTTATAATCTTAGCTTCAATACTTTCAAAAAATCTATTAATGACCGGGAAAAAAGTTCACCATTCGAATGCGGCTTCGACCCTAAAACTCAGCACGTCTACCCTTTTCCCTCCGATTTTTTTAAATCGCTGTTATTTTCTTAATTTTTGATGTAGAAATTGCCCTTCTATTGCCTGTATCCATTATTGTACAAAGATCAGATATTACATCATGAACTTTAGTCAGAATATTTTTCTTATTTATTCTCCTGGTCGGATTATTCCATGAATGAAATCAAGGTGCTTTAGAATGAGCTTATTAACTTCATAGGGTTGTAGTTAAGTATAACATTTGATTTGCACTCAAAAGGTATTGAAATTCAATCTTCCTTAAATAAGAAGCGATATACTGCAATTTCGACTTGATCTTAGATGATTTCATCCTTATTTGTGTACTTATTTTAGTATTAATTGCAACCAAAGAAGCGGTATATTACTGTTAATAATATTAGTGAAATTTATTTCCAATTAAGAAGAAATGAGAGGATCAAATTAAAGCTGCTCACTTTTTATTTAAATGTTTTAACTCCATTAACATGTCTATTTATATAGTTAAAACAATACATTTTCATTGTATAAATAATAAATTATTATTTATAAATATTTAGAAATTAAATAATTTCCCTAACATCTTCAGTGTCATGCTCTACATATAAGCTATTTAAATATAATAATAACATTAATAAAATATTGTGGTGTTTGAAGCCATATTTTCAGTGTTGCCTTAGTAAACAAGAGTTTAGTGCTTTTCAGTCGGTCAACACGAATGTACCCAAAAGAGATGGGTTATACCCTAATCCTGAAATAAATTACATGAGATTAATAAAACACTAGGATGACCAGTTTCGATCGTCAAGCGATCATCATCTGATCCATTACACTTAGGCTACAAAATCCATGTGTGAAATACAGGTGAAAATATTTACAATATGTACAATTATTTAGTTGCAGTATTGGTACTGCAACTGTCAGTGTATGCTAAATGCAGTATATATGTTAGGTGAAATGCTAAATGGTGATAGCTATCCGGAGATTGTACTTTAGAGAGATTATATGGTTGTAAACTATGGTTAAACTATAAAATTTTAGGCTAACTACTTATCTGATTGTCTTCCGTACTACAGCTACTCGCAGTTTTCGTGCTCACTGGAACTCACTGTGCGGTTGGAATCAATCTAGCCTCAAAGAACAAGTAAAAGGAAAATAATATTATTCTTCTAAAAGTGCAACATAACATTAATAAAAAAATATTAAAAAAAGAAAAAAGAATTAAAATACCTACAATGATAAACACTTTCTCTAGCTGTAATCATTAATGAACAAATTCAAAATCTTAATAGAATTAAGCCATAAGACAAAATATCAACTCCAAAGATATAACTCAAATTACAAAAATCTGTTAATGTAATATATCTTATTATAAAAAAGAAAGTTATCAAATTTAACAGAATTTGTACCAATCATCAAAACTTATTTAAAAAACTGAGAGGGATTACAAACACAAGTATAAAAATAAATTTTAACATTGTAAAATTCTAAATGTTTGAAAAAAATCATTCCCATGAGTTCGAATCATCGAAACTAAAATAGAAAGGCCCAAAGCCCCTTCACACACTGAAAATGTCAAAAATACTATTCTAAAAATAATTCAAAAGTATATATATTTAAAAATATAAATAATATTAAAAATAATCTTAAAACTACAAATTCCAATCTTAATAACGTTGCTAATAAATGCTTCCAATTAGAACAAAACACCCATACACCTCTTAAAAAGACCAAGATTACTACAATTCAATAAATAAATATTACCATTGTTTTAGTAGTTTAAATAAAAACACTGGTCTTATACATCAATATTATGTATACTACTTCTAAAACTGTCACCGCGCACGCCCCAGTTAGATTCCTGCCTCTGGAGCGGAGTACACTGAACCTCGTGATTCCTACCTCAGCCATCCTGGAAGTGCTTTTCCGTGGTTTCCCTCTTCTACTCGGGGCAAATGCCGGGATGGTATCTAACTTAAGGCCACCGACGTTTCCTTCCCCAAAGCTACCTCATTTGCAAATACACACACTAATACAGACAACACAGTGTCACAGGTTATCGGACAAATTCTACACACACCCAAGTACACGCGGCTAGATGACCACAATGTCGCAAATCCCCTAAAACAATCAACAACATAAAACTACAGCCCAGACTACTTTGGCAGTACACAGTAGCTTGTGAGAAAAAAATTATATATCTCTTTCAGTCATAAATATAATGCATTCTCTGGGTTGCAGGAAGGATATAGGCCTACCGTATTTCCTAGAACATTGCTTTCACATGTTTCAGGCTAACATATTAAATGTCTGAACTCCCTTGGTTAACTCATGTTCTTGTCTGACCCCACAGCTATTTGGTTATGTTTCTGGGCTTGAGTATCCTTCCTTTTCCCGCTTCTCATGCCCCCTTCTCTTTCTTATTCTGATATCATCATTCTCTATGGACTGGAACTCTGAACTGTGATATGAGTTACGGTACATATAAGCACCTTCGCTTTCTTATTTTGATACCCTTATTCTCTATGGACCGGAACTCTGAACTGTGATATGAGTTACGGTACATATTAAGCATCTTCGCTTCCTAATTTTGATATCGTCATTCTCTATGGACTGGAACTCTGAACTGTGATATGAGTTACGGTACATATTAAGCACCTTCGCTTTCTTATTTTGATATCCTTATTCTCTATGGACCGGAACTCTGATATTAACAAATTTACAATGAAATTTGATAAAATGTTCCGGTTAACTCAAAACAGTTGCCAGCGTTTCGCCCCAGTGTACCATTGGGCTCTTCAGTTGGAATTGGTACACCTCTCCAAGACGCGTGGCTAGTACATACTGAGAAGGCCGCTGCAAGGCACAAATGTCACCACGAGCAGCGCCAATGTACTACGGAAGTAAAAACATCCTTTCAAAAATAATGTTAACTTACCGTGCTAATCCAAATTGGAATTATCTGTTCCCAAAAGAAACAGTATGTTAATTGTCCGATTGAGTTCTGTATATTAACAAATTTACAATGAAATTTGATAAAATGGTCCGGTTAACTCAAAACAGTTGCCAGCGTTTCGCCCCAGTGTACCATTGGGCTCTTCAGTTGGAATTGGTACACCTCTCCAAGACGCGTGGCTAGTACATACTGAGAAGGCCGCAGCAAGGCACAAATGTCACCACGAGCAGCGCCAATGTACTATGGAAGTCAAAACTTCATTTCAAAAATAATGTTAGCTTACCGTGCTAATCCAAATTGGAAATATCTGTTCCCGAAAGAAACAGGATGTTAATTGTCCGATTTGTTAATATACAGAACTCAATCGGACAATTAACATCCTGTTTCTTTCGGGAACAGATATTTCCAATCTGGAACTCTGATCTGTGATATGATTTACGGTACATATTAAGCACCTTCGCTTTCTTATTCTGATATCCTCATTCTCTATGGACTGGAACTCTGAACTGTGATATGAGTTACGGTACATATTAAGCACCTTCGCTTTCTTATTCTTATATCCTCATTCTCTATGGACTGGAACTCTGAACTGTGATATGAGTTACGGTACATATTAAGCACCTTCGCTTTCTTATTCTGATATCCTCATTCTCTATGGACTGGAACTGTGAACTGTGATATGAGTTACGGTACATATTAAGCACCTTCGCTTTCTTATTATTATATCCTCATTCTCTATGGACTGGAACTCTGATCTGTGATATGAGTTACGGTACATATTAAGCACCTTCGCTTTCTTTTTCTGATATTCTCATTCTCTATGGACTGGAACTGTGAACTGTGATATGAGTTACGGTACATATTAAGCACCTTCGCTTTCTTATTCTGATATCCTCATTCTCTATGGACTGGAACTCTGAATTGTGATATGAGTTACGGTGCATATTAAGCACCTTCGCTACCTTATTCTGATATCCTCATTCTCTAGGTACTGGAACTCTGAACTGTGATATGAGTTAGGTACATATTAAGCACCTTCGCTTTCTTATTCTGATATCCTCATTCTCTATGGACTGGAACTGTGAACTGTGATATGAGTTACGGTACATATTAAGCACCTTCGCTTTCTTATTCTTATATCCTCATTCTCTATGGACTGGAACTCTGATCTGTGATATGAGTTACGGTACATATTAAGCACCTTCGCTTTCTTTTTCTGATATTCTCATTCTCTATGGACTGGAACTGTGAACTGTGATATGAGTTACGGTACATATTAAGCACCTTCGCTTTCTTATTCTGATATCCTCATTCTCTATGGACTGGAACTCTGAATTGTGATATGAGTTACGGTGCATATTAAGCACCTTCGCTACCTTATTCTGATATCCTCATTCTCTAGGTACTGGAACTCTGAACTGTGATATGAGTTAGGTACATATTAAGCACCTTGCAGATTGTATGTGTTCAATATAATAATAAAACGGTACAATATCTTAAAAAGAGTAATTTTTGTTGCAACAAACATACTTCATTAGAGTCACACTTCAGAATGAAATTTAGTAATAAATTGAAGTTAAAGTGGAAACTTTAAAATGTTGCCCAAATAATCTTGACCAAACACCACCTGAATAAGCAGAATTTACTCTCTATATGAAAGAAAGGCTTGATGGCCATCATTGAATGCAATGACCCTGTGGAGAACTCCATAGTATTTACTTCTATTGTATATCACTTAGTGTTATATGAGCTCTTAAATAAGTTTCCTTTGGTTGGCTACACTGTATGTTTGCTTAGTATCTTTGAAAGCACAATTATATAAAAAGTTGAAAGTATGGCGGCTGTGAAATGTTCTGTTGAAATATGTAGCTGGGCTTGTTTGGAAATAAATTCAATGTAATGTTCTACTTCGTTATATTCAGTTGGGTAAATTGAATGGTTCCCAATGTAGTGGTGACCCCGACGTGATAATAAGCTCCTAACTGTTAGTGGCAAGTACCCAAGTGATAAAAGTAATTTGGACCACGAGGTAGGAATTGCACAACAAGGTAAGCCCTAACATAATTATTGATCATCACTGAAGTTATTATACTTAAACAAAACAGGATCTTCTAGCGAGAGAGTGGAAGGCTACTCGTACGACGTTCACGAAAACATACCATGGAATTATGCAAATGCTAGGCGAGAGAGAACCGTCGCCAGATATTTTCCAAGTTAAGCACAACACATTAGAACGCCTCTCCAAGGATTTGAGTATTCTCGTATGTGAATGGTATGAACTTCTCTCGAAAAATGCCACTAAAAATGAGTACAAGGGAAAGTTAGAAGAAAGACAAGTTAAATATGACGCATTCGCGAATAAAAATGCCGTTCAATCCCCACGTTCTGTGTGTTCTTCACGAATGGATGCTCAGACTGCCCAAGATCGAGCTGAAGTAATTTGGGGGAGAGATTAAAGATTGGGTGGATCCTCCTCCGGCCTCTCACCGCTGGGTTCGTGGTTCAAATCCCGCTCACTTCATGTAAGATTTGTGCAGGACAAAGCGGAGGCAGACAAGTTTTTCCCCGGGTACTCTGGTTTTCCCTGTCATAATTTCATTCCAGCACTACTCTCCACTATCATTTCATTTCATCTGCCATGCATTTAATCATTGCCCCAAGGGAGTGCGACAGGCTTCGGCAGCCGGCAGAGTTCATACCCTCGCCGCTAGATGGGGGCTTCTTCATTCATTCCATTCCCTGACCCGGCCGGTCGACCGGAAGCAGGCTGTAGATTTTTCATTTCATTAAAGATTAGCTTGGATTCTGAAGCCAGTTCAGTAGCATACATAATGATGGAGACATGCTAGATGAGGATAAATTCCAATATATGATTCAAGCTACAGTGAACGGATCCAGAGCAAGGGAAATAGTTGATAGTTTTCCCTCAACAACAGGGAATAATATAAGGCAGTTGAAAGTCTTAAAGGCAGGCTTGGGCGTGAAGAGTTTTTCGTGGAATTTTATGTAAGAGAGTTGTTTGCTTAGGTAGTAATAAATACTATGTTACGTCCAAAAATAGTAGTTTAAGTACGTGTCAGATCTATGATAAGTTGGAGTCTTTCTTGAGGGATCTAGAATCGATAGGCATGACGTCGGGCAAACATTCTGCCATGTTATTGCCTTTAGTCGAATTTTGTGTTCCAGAGGAGATGTTGAAAGTTTGGATAATACATTCCTCATCCGATGATCAACTGTAGAGTGGGAAGCATAGTGATAAGCTGAACCTCTTGTTAGCCTTTCTTAAATCTGAGGTGGAAGGGGAGGAGAGAATATCAATGGCAAAACCAGGTTTTCGGATGTCAAACAAATCAAACCCATCATGCAATGTAAAGAACAGAATAGAAGGAATGAAAGAAGTACCCACTGCGCCTAATCTGCTGAAAGGAGAAAGACAGTCGTACAGATGGGCAACATGGCTCTTGTGATAAGTCTCACGATAGCACGGTGCACAGAAAATGTCCCTATTGGAGAAGAGAAAGATGTTGAAACGGAAGATAGCATGCGATGTTTGTTTGAAACAAGCTCACAGGTCCAGAGACTGTAAATCCAATCTGAAGTGTGCAGAAAGCATTGTGTGATAATGTGTCCAGACTTGTCTATTAAGGCTGTGTCCCAAAGCTATATTATCAGACGTAGTGAACCAGATAGTCGACTAACATTCCGGATGTGACGTCACAAAGGTGCAAAGGTGTTCCAAAGGTGCTTAGCACATAGTAATCTAGTTTGTAGTAGCTAGTAAACGAAAGGGCATTTTAGATTGGCTGACTTGTCGACTTGTACAAGGAAGTTATAGAAACTGTAGGTTGTCTTTGCTCTTTGACTTGATTATTAATCCTCTTAGCTTGGAACTTTGCCTATACTCTGCCATCAACCGTGCTAAAACCCACGTGCTGTGTTGCTCTGTCTTGATATAATTTATAATGGACAGTTGTTCTGAAAACTCTCTTCCTGTGGAAAGCAGAAATGGTGCGAGTAGGGGGCTACTAGGAGTTCTAACTCACCCATTTTATTTGTACCCGACTGTACATGTTAAATAATTAATATCTCTCGAACGCATGGTCCCAATTTGACAAATGAGGTGTCATTGGCCTCGAGCTGACGTCCTCTTTCCTATGGACCACTCGTTATATTTTTGATTATTTTTGAAAATTTTTGTTTTCTAAAGTAAGTGATAGTTTGAAAACCAAACATGATAGAATGTTGTACCATAGTTGAAACGAACAGCCACTATGTCCTTTATTTTTTGTAATACAACTTTTTTATTTTTTTATATTTTTTGAAAAAAGTGTAATTTTGAAATTTATATAGTTTGGAAACTAGGAAGTTTACAAAAACGTTTGTTTGCCATAAATGAAAGTTCCCTATCCCCTCTACCCCCAACATAAATTTCAAGTCTCTAGAATAAAAACCTGACAGTAGTAGTGAGGTAGTGACAGAGCTGTCTACTAACTTATTTAACCCTCCTCGTATTTGCCCCGAACCTGATATCTCGCTAACCAATGGTCGGATTTGAACATACAGGGTGTCCTAGCACTCGTAGTGATGCCCCCTACTTTCCTATTGGCTCTTTATTTAAATAAAAGACCAAAACTAATAGGTCATCCGCTTTTAATATTTCCTAAACCCATGGTTGGATTTGAGCATATGGGGTGTCCTAGGAATCGTGGTGAACCCCCCTTTCGTATGGACGTTTTATTTCCACTCTAAAATAGTGCTAGGTTGTAGGTTCTGCTCTACTTAGGGAGTTGTGAGCCCCTGCGACCTTGGAATGGAAGGAGTCATGCTAGGAGGGCGTGCTTGGATTCGTTTTTCTCGTCACGTTGCGCTCTGTACGGGAATGTATGTGTCGAAAAGATGAAAATCTGGAAACACGTTTTTTTTTTTGGGGGGGGGGGGGGTAAAAACGTGATTTTAGACTTTTTGTTATATCTCGCGAACCAATCATGCTAGAGGCGCATACGAGGGGTCCAAGGACTCGAGGTGACGTCCTCTTTGCTATGGACCACTCGTTATATTTTAAAAAAATGGAAACTCTATTTTGGGGTAAACAAGTGTTTTTTGTAATTATTGCCAATTTCTCACCAACCAATAACGCTAGAGACGTGTACGAGGTGTCCTAGGACTCGGGCTAACGCCCCCTGTTTGAAACTATGTTTGGAATTTTGACAAAGGGCCTAACGACACTTTTGTTGAAAAAAATATTAATTTCCTCTTTACCTGTTTATAATGTTTATGAAGCGTGGTGGTTGAGAGATACGATACTACTGAGTGTGTGTTTCAACGAACCTGTCGCTAACCACAAGGACCATGCTTAATAGAACAATCGCTATTTAGGCGGGTCGATGTATGACAGAGCGAGGGTTCGTTTTCTGAAATTTTACCTTTAACGTGTAAACGGTGATGAGAACTTGATTCTATGTTGGTCGAAGCGAGTAGAGAAAACAAACTTGCCAAGGAGCAGGAGGTGAATGTCATTTGAGCTTATTGGAATGCGCTGATCTGACTTGACAACAGGTGCAATGGAAAAATGACAAAGACGCAGAGGACACTTGAAGGTTAAATAATCCGACCATTGTGGTGGCAGGGAAGAGCGAAATGCATGCATACACGTGTGAGATGACATGTACGCTAAACCAGTGACATCCTGTTTGCTTCGTACGTGACAAAATGCAAGTTCATGTGAAATTTGACCTAGTCCAGGTGTTCACTTGGGACGTCAGCTGTCCACGTGCCTGATAACAGAATGTTCAAAGCGTGGGAAAAAATGATTATACATGCAACGTTACATATATACAGATATGTCGTTATCATTTCCACTCTCACTTAGGTGACTACCTTTGAACACACTGCGTTGCGTGAAACACCTGGTCTTATTTAACAGTTTTGGTGTTGGTGGAAAATTCTTAACCTTGTTGTGGGGATGGTATTTATTTATTAATTTATATATTTATTGATTTATATATATTTACAAGCAATTATTTATTGATTGTTAAAGTTATAAATAAATGTGTATTTATTTGTTTGCAGATAACGAGTATAGCCTAACTGTTGTGTGTCTGTGGGAAAGAGATTGAAAAAGAGAGAAAGACAGACAGCTAGAAAAGGAAACCATTACCACACTAGCCCACGAGACGATAATAAAGCAAAGCATTACAAGTCAAGGTGAGGTTTGTTTTTTATATATATAACCTGTTCGATTTTGTTTTGTTTATGAAATGCATAAACTATATGGAATTGATATGCATATGGTGGTTTATTTTATTTCTTTTTAGAGTGTTGGAAAACGCTTGACCACTGTTGATAACCTGGAACGTGTGTGTTTGGGACCATTGTCAAGCAGTCTACAACTGAAAACTCGGGTGAGAGTGGTTTTTTTTAATAATGTATTTTACTGCTGCGGATATGTTAACTTGGGAACCCCTAAACAGTTGTTTCAAATCGCGTGTGTGCTCTGGCCGCGTGGTCAATGTTAGAAAAAGTTTGATTCCCAAAGAATTTTTAGAATCTTGTTTTGAAATTTTTTAAATTGAAATTTGTACAGCGCAAAGGTTGCATACGGCTTTAAATGTGAATACAGAACTGGTGTGTGAATTCATATATAAAAAGAAGGACGTAGAGCATAAAGAGACATTTTATATTTGCAGTAAAATGCAAGAGCTTTTGATAGCCGATAATCTGAACGAGTGGTATCAAAGCCATGTGGTTATTTATTTCGAGTCATAAGCACAGCAAAAAGAAACATAGGAAACAAAACCAAAGGTTGATAGAATATCATACAATGTAACTCAAATCTTAGATCACAAACTAAACAATATCACCCCAAAATTGAGCAACAGTAACAGCGTTGTCTGAAGCATCAACAAGCTCTTGTGTGGAACATGATGTAGGACAACTAGGACAGTTAATTAAGTGTTTAGTTGTCTGTTCTTCCCCGCAGTCACACAAGGTGGAAGATTCCTTCAAAAAGCCCCATTTGAACAGGTTGTCCTTAGTTCGTCCGACGCCACTCCTGAGCCGATTTAAGGACTTCCACTCGCTCCAGACTTGATTTCCACCAGGAGGAAGGTTCTCGGAAGGAGCTATCCAATCATTACACTCAGATCTTGCTGTCCACTGAGATAATCTGGCTGCTCCAGGCTGACCGGTGAGGGGAGTAGTAGTTCTCATGAAGCTCTTCCTAGATTTGAGCCTACTAAGTGGTGGCTGGTAACCATGTAACAGATGATCAGTGTTATGTTCTGATTTATGTCTCTCAAGTTTGGCTGCAACTTCACGCCTTACATCTGGAGCCATGTGGTGAATGCCTTGCTATCAAAATTTGATAAACTGCAACAAGGACCCAGTGGTTTAGCGTTAGACAAAATTCATCATTTGCAAATCAACCCGTTGAATGCTGGGTCTAGCTTTATTGAAACATCACCAGCAATAGCTTCGAAAAAGGCAGTGGTAAATATTGAGAACCATGACAATGATTGCTTTCTGTGGTCTGTGGCTGCCTATTTGCAGCCGGTACAACATAATGGTTGTCGACCAGGAAAGTACAAGACCAAGTTTGATGAATTGAAACAAACTTTAAATTTAACTCGAGTATCGTTCCCTATGGACTTAACCGAGATCCATAGGTTTGAACAAGACAACCAGGACTTTTCGCTCATGGTGTAAGGCCTTGATGGTGATGAGATTGTGGGTCCTCTTTATGCCACAAAAGAACCAAATCGACACCACATTCATCTTTTATATCTGTCTTACGGAGAAGTGAATCACTATTGCCTCATTAAAAGCCTAAGTAGAATGCTAAGCAGCCAAATATCCAAAGCACAGGGTAAAAAGCATATTTGTGACCGTTGTCTCCAATACTTTTGGACGCCTACTTCTTTGGAACGTCGTAGGGTGGATTGTGTTTCTCAGGAAGCAGTGAGACTGATATTGCCACAAGGGGACAAGGCTGTGTTAAAGTTTGAGGACATTCAAAGCGTGACACTGTCCCCTATGTGGTATATGCAGATTTAGAAGCTCTCACCACACCCATGGCGGGATGTGAACCAGATCCCACCATCAGCTCAACCACACCTATTCAAAAATATGAACCCTTTGCCATAGGATTTAATGAGGTGTGTGCCTATGACCTCACACAATCCGTTTACAAATACCGCGAGGGGCCAGATTGTGCCACATGGTTCTTGGATGAACTTGTCGAGTTGGCTCATGATGTACAGGAATTACTGGACCACCCAGTACTCATGAGCCTATATCCAGACAGAACAGCAGCAGCAGTATGAGCATGCCACGACATGCCATATTTGCGAAAAGCCACTGATCAGTGCTGAAGACACGGTTCGTGATCACTCGCACTTTACGGGACAGTTTCGTGAAGCTGCGCATAGTAAATGCAACTTGAACTTTCCAGCTCCTCGTTTCATCAGTGTCTTTTTCCACAATCTGGCGAATTATGACATTCAGTTTTTGATTCGTGAATTGGTTCATGTCAACAAGGGCTCGTTTACCATTATCCCCCAAAACCATGAGCGTTTTACAGCCCTGACATGGAGGTTGAGCGACTTTAGCATTCGATTTTTAGATTCCTTTACGTTTATGGCATCCTCGCTAGACAGCCTTGAGAATGGCTAGAATGAGGAGGAATTAAAAATACTAGAATGCATTTTAATGATCCTGAGCAATTTCAATTGTGCATTTGGAAAGGTATATTCCCGTATGATTTCTGCAACAGCTGGGACATGTTAAAGCAAAGAAAACTCCCACCACAAGAGAAATTTTACTCGAAACTAACACGCAGTACCGTTTCCGATGAAGACTATGCACATGCATGTCAAGTTTGGCGAGTGTTTGGCATTAAGACGCTCAGTGAATATGCTTTGCATTACCTAAAACTGGATGTATTGCTGCTCACCGATGTGTTTGAAAAATTCCGTGAGTTGTGTCAACACATTTACGGTCTTGACCCGGCTCACTATTATACGAGTCCTGGGCTCTCGTTCGATGCCGCTTTGAAATACACTCAAGTGGAATTGGATTTACTCACTGATGTAGACATGGTTCTATTTTTTGAAAAGGGCATTCGTGGCGGCTTTATGTCGCTTAACCAACGCCATGCCGAAGCGAAAAATGTCTACATGCCTGATTATTCACCAGACAACCCAGAATCGTACTTAATGTACTATGACGTGAATAATTTGTACGGTTACGCCATGAGTCAGCCTTTGCCCTATGGGAAGTTTGCTTGGCTGACAGACAAACAAGTGTCAGAATTTGATGTGAACATGGTTAGCCAAGAAACAGGCCGTGGATATGTGCTAGAAGTGGATATTGAATATCCCTCATCCTTGTATCATGAACATGCCGATTTCCCATTCTGCCTTGAGCAAATGGTTCCCCCTGACAGTAAAGTGAAAATTAAAAAACTCATGGACCCACTTTACAACAAAAATCGGTATGTTCTACATATCCAAATGTTGGTGCAATGCCTTGCCCAAGGCTTGGTGTTGAAGAAAATCCACAGGGGTATTTCTTTTGCTCAAACAGCATGGCTTGGGTCATACATGCGACTCAACACAGAGCACCGACAAATGGCAAAACAGCAGTTTGAAATTAATTTTTTAAAATTAATGAACAACTGCATCTATGGCAAGTCCATGGAGAATGTTCGCAAATACCGTGACATTAAATTGGTCAATGTCTGGGAGGGGCGTTGGGGTGCCCGGCGGTATATTGCCAAGCCAAATTTTAAATCGATCAACATTATCGATGAGGATTTAGCCACTATTGAATTGAGTAAGACCAGCGTGACCATGGATAAGCCCATTTACTTGGGCCAAGTCATTTTAGACTTTTCCAAATCGGTCATGTATCGATTCCACTATGAGTTTGCCAAACGCCATTTTGAGGGCGTCTGTCTTTTGTATATGGACACGGACTCATTCATTTACCACATTCGCCACTACAACCCCTATGACGTCATGAGGCAGCATAGTGACTGGTTCGACACCTCTTGCTATAGCGCTGACAACGTGTTTCAGCTGCCCATAAAAATAAGAAGGTAATGGGCGTTTTAAAAGATGAATGCGGTGATTGCATTATGACGGAATTCGTAGGTTTGGCCTCAAAAATGTATGCTTACTGCACACTCGACTGTAAGGAAGCCAAAAGAGCAAAAGGTGTAGGTAGGGCAGTGGTAAAATCGCTATGTGTTCATGACTATCTAGTGGTTTTACGCACTGGCAAAGCTATGTCTCATACACTGTGCAGGATACAATCCAGCAACCATCATTTGTATCTTGTGGAACAGAGAAATCGCACCCTCGCCTCCATGGATAACAAACGTGTGTGGGCTGATGACCTGCTCACCAGCCTGCCCTGGGGTTATGATCGCAAGGAGGAGGAGGTGTGATTTCACCGTTTAATCGTTTATGGGACATAGCCTTATGTAACTTGTAGATTTAGTATTTTGTAAATATTGGTTTCTGCCATTTTAAATAGTAGATTTTGTAAATAGTGGCAACCCACTTGGACCTTTTCCTCTTTAAAGAAAAGTTCTATGCAACCTTATTTAAAAAAATTGACTGGTAAATAGTTCGATCCTTTTAAAGCTGTACAAAGTTGTAGTTTTTTTTGGTAAATATGAAATAAGTAATATTTTTAGTAACTTTAATGACTAATATTTAATTATTTTTTGCAATGTAAATGATAAACTAAAAAAGTTCTTTTGGGATGAGTGTGCATGTCGAGAATGTGCTTTTGGGAATAAATAAAGAGGTTGTGTTTGTTCCCAAAAACAGGTGTGAATGTATGAGTAGAGAGAGAGAAAGCTGGTGTGTATGGTTGACCAGAGCAAACACAGTGAGGTAGGGTGTGTGAGTGGGGAGGGGGTAAATGGTCACTTATATAGTCCTTTTTTTCAATGGTTTTGTATTCTTTGAAATGTGGCAGACAATAGACATTATTTTTGTAAAATCAGTCTTACCTGCAGTAGTCGTAGACCTTGACGTTTCCGCAATCCCGTAAACTCACTGCAGCATCACCATGGTCATGCACTTGCATCAACGTCATTGTCAAATCTCAACTTTCGACATACACCAAATGGAAAAATGTGAAAACAGCAAAATGGAAAATCCATGTTTCCATATCACCAAAAACCGCAAAACTTAAAACGGACGTTTTAAAAAACTGAAAATGGCCATGTGTGAAATTTGAAAATTCAAAAAACTACAAACGGACATTGTTTAAAAAGTGTCATCAACAAAAATGGAAAAATCCATTTCATCAAAAACGCAAAACTTAAAACGAACGTAAAACTGTAAAAGTACAGTAAGTATGTAGTTAGTTTTAGTTGTAAGTAGGTAGTTAGTTTGTCTATTAGATATATGTCATTGTTCTATTATGCTGTGGTGTGTGAGTGTGTCTGGTAGCAGTTGCAGTGTTTATTAGTTATAGTTCATTGTTTCAGTAGACTGTGTTGTGTGAGGGTGCATGTGAGTGTGCCTGTTGACAGAATGTTTTAGTGGTAGTATTTGTTGTTGGTGGAACTTATGTTTTTTGTTAGTAGAGTTTTGGTATTTAATTGTTAGTACGGTAGAAGGTTAGTATTTTTGTTAGTAGAATTGCTCTTTACTTATTCTGAAAGGGAGTAGCAGCCTTTCAGAATAAATCAATTCTTTACTAGTCTTATAGACGGTTAAGATATTGATAATATAAGCCAATAATGGCTACACTGCGTCCTGCTGCACGGCTGAAAGCAACGGGAAACTACAGCCGTATGCTATTCCCGAGGATATGCACCTCTCTATGCATAATTACATGTGATGATGGCCTCCTCCCTTGTAAAATTTCAATCCGGAGGTAAACTAGTCCCCCGTTCGGATCTCCGGGTGGGGACTACTCGAGAGGGGGTTAACATCACAGAAGTGACAAAGAGGAAATCTGACATTCTACGGATCGGAGCGTGGAATGTTAGAAGTCTGCTAGGAAGTGGAAGGTTAGAAAACGTAGAAAGGGAAATGGATAGGTTGAGGTTGGATTTGGTTGGGATTAGTGAAATGCGCTGGCAGGAAGAACAGGACTTTTGGTCAGGAGACTATAGGGTCATTAGCACTAAATCAAACAATGGCCAAGCTGGGGTTGGCCTCATATTGAGTAGGAAACTTGGACAGCGGGTGGAATATTATGAGCAATATAGTGAACGGATTATTGTAGCAAAAATCAATACAAAACCTACCTGCACTACAGTGGTACAAGTCTATATGCCTACCAGTCAAGCTGATGATGAGGATGTTGAAAAGGTCTACGAAGAAATAGACGAAATTCTGAGGTATATCAAGGGTGATGAAAATGTTATAGTAATGGGAGATTGGAATGCTGTGGTAGGAAAAGGGAGAGAAGGGAAGATAGTAGGAGATTTCGGATTAGGTGAAAGGAATGATCGAGGAAGCAGGCTGGTAGAATTCTGCACCGAGCATGAATTGGTCATAGCTAACACCTTATTCAATAACCACAATAGAAGAATATGCACATGGATGAGACCAGGAGATACAGGGCGTTACCAAATCGACTTCATTATGGTCAAGCAGAGGTTTCGAAACCAGATTTTGGATTGTAAAACATATCCTGGTGCTGACATAAACTCTGATCACAATCTGGTTGTAATGAAATGCAGATTAAAGTTGAAGAAACTGAAGAAAAGTCAAAAGCCAAAAAGGTGGGCAATAGACAGACTGAAAGAGAAGGATGTAAACGAAAGATTCAAGAAGAGTATAAAGGAAGGACTAATGAAAAACCCTAAACAAACTTCAATTGCAGACGAATGGGCACTTTTGAAGAATGAAATAACAAAATCCGCAGAAGAAAACATTGGTAGGAAAGAAAGAATAGGTAGAAAACCGTGGATCACTCAGGATATACTAGAATTGATGGATGAAAGGCGGAAACACAAGAATCTAAGAGATGAAAAGGGGAAAGCAGAATACAGACGTCTGAGAAATGAGGTTAACAAGAAGTGCAAGGAAGCGAAAGAAGAATGGTTGAAAGAGAAATGTGCAGGTATAGAAAATTGTCTGAAATTAGGAAAAGTAGACACAGCTTATCGAAGGATTAAGAATACTTTTGGTGAAAAGAAGACTAAGTGCTGTAATATTAAGGACACAAATGGAAAGCCTCTAACAGATAGGGAAGAAAAGGTTGAGAGATGGAAAGCTTACATAGAGAGTTTGTATAAGGGAAAGGAGATTGAGAATCATGTAATGGAAAGGGAGGAGGAAATTGATGAGGATGCGAAAGGAGATTTAATATTGAGATCAGAATTTGATAGAGCTTTGGAAGACTTAAGCAGGAACAAAGCACCAGGCATAGATGATATACCGATTGAGTTGCTACGCTGCACAGGAGATGAAGGTCTGATCAGGTTATTTCACTTGGTGTGTAGGATTTATGAGACAGGTGAGGTACCCCCTGATTTCAAGAAGAATGTAATCATTCCTATACCAAAGAAAGTGGGAGCTGACAGATGTGAAGATTACCGTACAATCAGCTTGATTACTCATGCTTCAAAGATCCTGTCTAGAATAATTTACAAGAGGATTGAAAGCCAGATAGAAACGGAGTTGGGTGAAGACCAGTTTGGTTTCAGGAGAAATGTAGGAACAAGGGAAGCTGTACTAAGTCTTAGGCTGATTTTAGAAGGTAGAATAAGGAAGGATAAGAGAACGTTCATGGCTTTTGTAGACTTAGAAAAGGCTTTTGATAACGTTGATTGGACTAAATTGTTTGACATTTTGAAATCAATTGGAATAAAGTACAGGGATAGGAGGGTGATATACAATCTGTACAGAAACCAGACAGCAGTCATTCGAGTTGAAGGACATGGGAGAGAAGCTGGTATTCAGAAAGGTGTAAGGCAAGGCTGCAACTTATCACCCATACTTTTCAATCTTTACATTGAACAAGCAATGAAGGAAATTAGGGAAAAATTTAAAGTGGGGGTGAAGATTCAAGGAGAAATAATTTCAACTCTGAGATTTGCTGATGACATCGTCATCTTGGCCGACAAGCCTGAGGATTTGAATGAGTTTTTGAATGGTATGGACTCAGTCTTACAGAAAGAATTCATGATGAAAATTAATAAATGTAAAACAAAAATACTGGAATGCAGCCGAAATAAATCAGAAACCTCTATGGAGATCAAATTGGCAGGTGAAAAGCTGAAGGAAGTAGGATACTTCTGTTACTTAGGAAGCAGAATAACCAGTGATGGACGAAGCAAAGAGGATATTAAAAGTAGGTTGGCTCAGGCAAAGAAAGCATTTCTACAAAAAAGGAATCTGCTGACATCGAATATAGATTTAGGTATTAGGAAGTCATTTTTGAAAGCCTTTGTCTGGAGCGTGGCGCTCTATGGAAGTGAAACTTGGACTATTGGTGCAGCAGAAAAGAGGAGAATTGAAGCATTTGAAATGTGGTGTTACAGGAGAATGATGAAGATCAGATGGGTAGATAGGGTTACAAACAAAGAGGTATTAAGACGAGTGGGAGAGGAGAGATGTTTCTGGCGACTGCTAATGAAGAGAAGAGATAGGTTGGTAGGACACATACTAAGACACCCAGGAATAGCAAGCTTAGTTATGGAAGGAAGGGTCGAGGACAAAAACTGTAGGGGTAGACCAAGGTTAGAATATGTTAAACAGATTGCCTCCGATGTAGGGTGTCGGAGCTATGTAGAGATGAAACGATTAGCTCAGGACAGGGAGGCATGGAGAGCTGCATCAAACCAGTCAAAAGACTGAAGACTCAAACAACAAATTGCAAATTGGCAAAATGGCAAATTGTGAAATGTGAAAATGAGAAATCAGCCATCAACATCATGATTTTTAAGAATAATAAAAACACAAAACATCGTGCTATGGTAAACCTTTGTTTTTATTTCATAACCATAAGGGGATTGACAAATCAAAAATAGAATACAAACATATCCCAATTCCTCACTCCTCCATTCCTCAATGTTTATGTCCATGCATCATCAACTTTCCTTTCATAGCACTCATCACAATCAGGGCTGCCATCCTTTCACCCACTGAAGCATCACAGGATGTGAAACGTTGATTAGCTTTTTTCAATGACAATTTATCTGCCACACGTCTTAAACCAGGATGACTATGGCGATAAGAAAGGTCATGTTCTTTGAATGCTTGATCCAAAAGATTAATGGGTACATCACCACGCTGCAAACGTTTTTCAAGACGAGTTCCAGGGCCACAAAAACGATAACCTGGAGGATGGATTTCGAAAAGTAAGCATTGAATCACTTTGTCAATCACGCCATTGCCAGTACAGGTCTGGCATATCCTTTTCCATCGATGGTAAAAAGGTTTGGTCTTCCTCCTCTTCTATGGACGATATTTGTGTTTGCTGTTGTTGTTGTTGCTTTTTCTCGCCATGACACCCGTGGAATGATTCAACGAAGTCTTAACACGGACTTTTATGACCGTGATACAGTTTCACTAGCTGGCAAGTCGCACACTGACGCATAGACGGTATTTTTGCCATGGCCACTTGCTTATGGTGATCGTAATCCGTACAGGGTTGCAATTCACTCAACACAGGGTCTTGAGTCCATGATTTTGGTACATGTTACCAGATTTATTTGACCGCGTTGGCGGCCACATAATAAATGAACGACTTGGGGAGCGCCAAGAGTTCCTCTTTGGTAAAACTGTCTAGTTTCTTTTTGCACACAAAGAACTTGCCGATGGCTTTGTCCGTAGCATTGCCTTTCTCCATGGTATCACGTGCTGTAGATGTTTACACGTCGCTTGTAGAAATCTCACTGGCATCATTCACAGGTAAATCTTGAGTTATAATTTTGTTCAACAACTCCCAGCAGGCATGGGTGGTTAACCAATGAAAGAGATGCCACGCATGCGATAGGGCTGTATGGGTAATGTTGCCACAGGAACAAGTATCCATGAGCGTTTTCAGGGAGGGGCAACCCAACTCCATGAGGTCGATACATTGACAGTAAGACGCCAAAAATGGTTGCAACCATTGACGTTTTTCATTACCTTTAACAAATACCACATTGGCCGAGGACAAGTGTGCTTTCATGACCACGTCCAAATATTTATAGGAAATGGTTCCCTGATTCCAGCCTAGTTCCCTATGATTTTCAATCCACTGGGTTTGTTTACGGCCTTTTTCACACAACAAATCAAAAGCATGGGGTGGTTTAAATAGCAAATGCGTAGCTTGCGATATCCAAAACGTGGTACAATCGATAATGGCCACTTGTTTAAATATAAATTTGTTGTCACCAATTTTAAACCCTTGGCAATACACAATGAGTGTGCGCAACATGTTGACGCTTGCCTGGACCAAGTTCAACTGACGACTGACTGACGATCAACCACTAAAGTGTGATCAAGACATGGACTTACTTGCCATGCTAGTTTCAAATTGAGGTTAGGGTAGGACAGGGGGACATGCAAAAATAAGAATTTAAGAATTACATCATTTTATTATCATAACACGTCTTACAGGCTTTTGTCATTTTGGGATAAGGAGGATACCAACTGATACAACAATATAGTCTCTTGTGTTTGTAACGTCCATAACACCGATGATGTCCCAATGTCTCTAAACTAGGCGTTTATGACGGTGAGCTGCTCACCGAAGCAGCATGGACACCAACCGGTCCACACGTATCGTAACTTGTTCTTTTTTTCATTACCCAGGGACACAAGTGAGGGATAGCTTGAATGACAGGGTATATTTCCCACTTCCATTCTGCACAGGTAGGGGCAGGTGGGTGACCAGCGCTGATGTTCCTGCATGGGTTCATCGCCCTCCTGCCATTGGTCTATGATGATGGGACAAAAGGCACATTTCACTTCATCTCTTGTTTTTAAATAGTTGAATCCAGTGGCCGCCAAGGCTTGAGGGTTTATGAAAGGCACCGGCCACGTGGCAAAAGTCTTGAAACGTTGTTCCTCAGAGTTTAAATTCATGGATGCGACGTCTCTTGAGGCTTTAAAGCAAGACATGACTCAGCGGCTTGACGTGGGTTGACCTGTTATTTATACACTCGTCACTTGGTTGGACAGTGGATAATAGTTGACTTGTTTGTGATGAATAATCAAACAGTAGGCCGTCGTATTGGCTGGTACATTGTCATGCGTTTCAAAATCTAGTAGAATGTCAATATTGGATACTTGACAGACTCTTCCAGGTAAGAACAGTCAAAGACAATCAGTGGTGCTCTTGCCTTAAACGCTTGGGGTAGCAGCATGGGGCCGTTCTCTTTTTGATAATACGACCATCGAAATTTAGAAAACAAGTCGTACAGGGGGCCAAACTTATTTTTTGAAAAATCCAAATCCAGTCCTTCATAGGGAAACACAGCTCCGTTGAGGAAAAGACGTGCATTTCTCAATTGCAGGTGATCAAAGTGCGTGGCATCTTTGGTTTGTTGATACTTGCGATTCGTTTGAAAACCCACGATCAGATAGAGAGGTCTCTCTGTATAGCGAGCTGTTTTTACAGACCAACTGTGTTTGTTGGTGGTGAGCAATAGCGGATACTCATGGAGTGCCCAGCTTCTAAATTCCATGGGTAGAGGTATATCTCTCTTTACCATTTTGAGTATGTCCAGTTTTTTGCTATCTTCAAGGGTCACATGGGGCACTTTCCATAGCAAGCGTTGTAGTTGAATTTTTGAATCTATGGGGGCATTGTCGGCTCCCTTGAGTGCATTATTATCACTCCTGTCTCTCACTAGGTAAAGCACTTGCCTTGCGTTGACCACAATGCGTTGGTGATCTTCGGCATAGCCTAAAATCAGTTTAAGAGGTAAATATCCAGTAAAGGTCCCATCGGTGTGTACCATCCAGTCATTGGTCGAGTCAGGACACCAACCTGCCATGCAAAGTGTTTTACCTTCTTCCCCACATTTCGAGTGCTATCCACCACGATATCGTTAATGACATACCGCACTTCAGAAAACAGAAAGCCAAACCATGGTTGGCCAACTTGGATGTGGTGGGTGTAGAGCCATCAGCTTTGGTGAGCCGACCTTCAATCTGAATGACACTTTCATGCGGTAGGGTGTAAATATCTTGGTTGTTGATAACAAATGGAATTTCATCATTGTTATTGAGTCCAGGTGTTTGAGCTTGATAGGAATGGAGATCAATTCTTACCACTCCTGGTTGCTCCTCGATGCGGTTCGCTATCTCTAGGATAGAATTCATCATGAGGGTTGACGTGGTAACCCAAATGCTGTAAAATCTGCTTGCCTTGAGATGTTAACGTGTATTCACGTGGCAAACAACTAACACCATTCCTAGACGGTTTTGTTGCTTTATACACAAACTTCATAGTGGCTTTAGCACCAACTTGTAAGTCACTGGTGTGGTAGAATCTAGATCAATGAGTTGTTGATCTCTATTGATCAGTCTTTATGTTATATTACTAATACCATCGACCGCCACAGAATGAAAAAGCCCCACTGGAGGGTTTTCACGAATAATACAGCTATTGGGCAATGTCACAATAAAGTCATAAAGCGAATGCGAGGGTTCTTGATTGGTATACACTTGGCTAATAATATTACACGTCACCGACACATGATGGTCCTCAATGAATTTCATTTCATGGTCTGAGTCATGTTTTTTGTTGGGCTCCAACACACGTGGTTTGAATCCTAGTAATGGGCCAATGGAATCGGGGTGTGTTTTAAAGTCAATGTAGAAGGTAGAGAAAATACTGCAGCGATGAGTGTTAGTATTTCCTACAAGTTCAAACTTGTGCGTTCCGTCGAGAAATGACTTTAAACCATACTCATTGATCAACACCACATAAATGTGTTCATAAATGTCATCGATCGTGTATCCCCCAGAGTTCAATGTGAGCACAGAATCATCGTAGTAAAACTTGTTGTTCACATTTTCACGTATGTTGTATATTCGATTGTACGTTTCAAGAGAAACAAGTCCTAAACCATAGGGTTTTTCACTCAATTCGACAGGCGGGTAAAAGTCTAGGCTGACTTCAGGTCCACGTCTATGCAGTGTAAACGTTTTACTTTCTGCCGGCATACTGGTGGCGTTTTTGCTTATGCTGCGTCTTATATAAAAAATTAAACACAAACGTCCACACTGTTGGCTGTTAAACGTTTGCTCTCGTTTCACATTATAATATATCTTGATCCTGTTTCCAAAATAGGTCACTAGTTCCATGGTCGGAGGCAAATTCCCAAAACTGTCAAAGTACCATACGATGGATCCCTCTTTGACATAAGCTACATAATGCGTTCCTGGTCCTCGGTGATCATCCAAATTGACAACAGCACATTCCTGTTTCGAAGGTCGTGGGGGTAATTGGTTTCGCATAAGCACACCTCAAAAATGAGAAAGCTTTAGTTGTTTAGCATAGCTTTCCACTTGTTGATTCGTCAGGGCATGTCTTGCTATGGCTGAGGTTATTTTTTTTATATTTCGAAATGGTGAAATCCCAAATCCTTGTTGATAAAAGGCTGGCTTTAAATTGGCATTTCTAGCCCCCAAAGCAATCGCTTCCATCGTTTCATTGTGTCGCTGACTTTCTTTGAGTTGTTGCTTGCCCTGCTGCGCGGCTTTAATGGTTTTCGCCACCGCACTGGCACCGCCCAAAAGTTAACCCAGAGCAGCCAAAACGGCAAATAATGCAGGTAAAAATCCCGCTCGTTTGGGAACGGGAATCACTCGCCCTTGGTTTGAACCTTGTCGTTCACGTTTTGGAATAACATAACTCTGTGCTGCTCGAAGGGCTTTCCTTATGGTCAATACATTATTTTTTCTTTTTTTCTTTCGCAAGGGCTTGTCCACGAATGTCTTAAGCCCAGGCTTTGCCAAGGACAAAGTCCTCTATTTAGTCTTTCTCACCACATATCTTTGTTTCACCATGATGATAATGACCAACAACCTTTCACAAGAAAGTTTAAATCACAACTAACGTCAGATGATTATTTCATGGCTGTATATTCCAATTCCACAAAAAGTGGGAAATCGTTTATGGTTTTTCCCGCTTGCTTTTCATCCCATGTCAACATGAGATGAAAGGATAATTCGTCACCTGCATTGACCATTTCATGTTTATGGAGCAACATCCTATGACCATTTATCTTTATTTGTAAATGGTACTCAACAAGTATGGCATATTTCATGTGAATGGATCCATCATAGTGTAATCGATAGTGGCTTAAACCCGAAGCAAGCACATAGGTCAAGTGCTGGTCACGAGCTAGCGGTAAATGGTTTCTGTCATACAAAGGTTTTTCATTTGTCAGATACACTAAAAATACAGATGGGATAAATTTATAAAGCCTTTTCATTTCATCGGTCACGTAACGCTTGGTACAGACATCGTCTTCGTCTTGCGGGTCTTCCACATGAATAATCCAATGGTGATTAGCGCTATAGCCATTCACCGTAAGCTGGGGCACTTTTTCATAAAACTCATACACTTTGTTATCCACATACTTTTTTGTAGTAACGTCTGTAGACACTTGAGGATGTTTTTACATGGGTTAACCGCTTTCCCTTAAAGTCATAATCTCCCTGTTTAGTGCGTGGCACTACTGACCTATCCACATAGTGTTTATTAGCAGGATCTGTTTCTTGTTTAGGATCATGTATGGGGACAGACCTAGCTTTGGCTATGAACGCACGTCCAAAGACATCCATCGTCAACCTGTAGTATGAGTCTACTGTTTCTATGAAAAGGCTCGGTGTCCTGTATATAGACAGCCTGCTAGCCTGGCTAAGCCTTAGTTGAAATGAAGATTATTAAGCAGCAAGAGTCATTCCCCGTGGGGGACATGGTTTCCCATCTCTGTCCCACATCAAGTGAACAACGCCATGGTTCACTGTTTCCATCTTCCATTTGCTGCATTATTTGGGGCTTCCCGGCTGTGGAAAGACTAATCTTTTGCTGACCCTTATCACAGCGCCCAATGGTCTGCGTTTTCAAAATATTTATATTTTTGCAAAATCTCTCTACCAACCCCTCTACGTGTTTCTGGATCAAGTCATGTCTGGATTACAAAAAGGGAATATGGGTTATTTCACATTTTCCATGCAAGAAAATGTGATTTCACCAGATGAGGTAGAGCCTGATTCACTCATGATTTTCGATGATGTATCCACTGAACGTCAAGGTATCATTCAAAGCTATTTCAGCATGGGTCGTCACAAAACATATCAATTGCTTCTATCTTGGACAAACGTATTCTAAAATGTCCAAACAGTTGATTCGTGACAATGCCAATGTCATTGTTTTATTTCGCCAGGACGAGAGGAACAGTCGTCACATTTATAATGAACATGTGAATCCGGATATGGCCTTTCAAATGTTCACAGAATTGTGTGCCAAGTGCTGGAACACTCAACGTCATGCCTGTTTAGTGATTGACAAACAAAGTGAACTCAACCAAGGACGGTATCGCTTAGGGTATGATCATTTTATTGCTATTTAAGGCCCTGTCTCATTCCCTGTCAAGTCATTTGTCAAGACACCATGGCGTTAGCAGAGAGTCAATTGAAAAAGCATATTATTAGAGCAAACAATACCATTCGCCAAAAGTTTCGTCAATTGAAACAATCACGTGCAAATCATGCTTTGTTTATTCAACAACATTTAGCCCCTCCACTAAAAGCCATGTTGAAACCCTCTTTCAAGCCATCTGAAACGCTACCCACCGTTTCACAAGCCACGCAGACGCTGTACGAGGACCCTGAGGAAGAGGAAGAGGAACAGGAACAGGAAGATTTTACTAGTGTTAGCGAAGTTGAGGATGACGAGGAACATGTGTTTACGCCTCAAAAAAAGACCGCACCCCTTGCAGAGTTTTTGAGAAAAAATAAATCCTTGGCCATGGTCGAAACACCATGCCTTTCCAGAGCGTCTCCGTTTTCACAATTCTTGGCCACCCCTCAACATAAAGCTCAACAGAAAACCATTTTAATAAAATATTATGGATCAACATTGGAACCCTATTTCACCGATCTATTTATTGGAAATGCAGATACCACGTATGGTGTTCGCTATGAGGATGATAGTTTTAAAATTGGTGATTCATCCATTAAATTTGCTCGTACTAAAGCTGTCATTAAAAACATCAACTATAAATTAACGCCAGGACTGTTAAAGCTCCTCTTTCTCGGACTCCCTCTTCCCATGATTATACACCAGAGGATCTTGACAAATATAAATCCATTTTATTGGACACCCATGCCCACAAAAGACAGTATGATCCCACGCAACAAGTAAATGCCAATATATCTCAAAAATATAAAACCATCATTGCAAAAATGTTTCCCACCAGTCAAAGTACTCGTAAAGCATCCGCTTCGGGAGTGACATTTAAACCATTAATACCCCTTGTGGATGTTACCTACTGGCACAATCCCAATAAGCTCGTCCAGCGGCTACAGTTATTGCATGCCTCACGTCAAGCTGGCCATACCGGTCACGATTGGGAAATTCAAGAAATTGAGCAAGAACTTCGAAATGCCAAACTTATTGTTTAAGCCCTCACCCATTAAAATAGGTATTGCTCACAAGTTGCATCACCCAGTTAGGCGTCACTATCCACGACTCAAGGTGATTTCACGAGGTTTGGATGAACTTTGGCAGGCTGACTTGGTTGAAATGATACCCTATGCTGGCGTTAACGACGGTGTACGCTATATGTTGACCGTCATTGATGTCTATTCCAAAATGGGCTTTGTAGAACCTGTGCGTCGCAAGTCTGGTCCACTAGTTACCAAGGCCTTTCAACATATTATTCAACACTCCAAACGTCAACCTCAGCTGCTACAAACTGACCAGGGGAAAGATTTTTTCAACAAGGATTTCTCCAGTTTTCTCAAATCTAAGGATATTCGCCATTATACCACGTACAGCAATCTCAAAGCCAGTGTGTTCGAGCGGTTCAACCGAACATGGAAAACCCATATGTGGAAAGCGTTTACCGCTCAGGGCAGTTATCGCTGGTTGGACATGTTACCTGAGCTAGTATCACGTTACAATGACACCAAACATAGAACGATTGTGACCAAGCCACGCCTCGTGACTACAAATATTCAGCGACTGGATAAACTGTTTAACCCCATAAAACAGCAGATCATAAACGTCACCGACTGAAAATTGGGGATTTTGTTCGTGTGAGCAAATTTAAGTCTGCATTCAATAAGGGGTACACGCCTTAGTGGGGGACTGAACAATTTCGAATTCGTCAAGTCAACTTGGACACTCCAGTCACCTATTTACTCGAGGACCTCAACCATCAACCCATAAAAGGTAGATTTTATCTCCATGAACTTCAGAAAACAGCATTTTCTAAGCATTATCTTGTGGAAAAAGTGTTGAAACAAAAAGGAAATAAACTATATGTCATATGGTTAGGATTTAACTCTATGTTTCATTCTTGATCAATAAATTACATGTTGTGTGAACCTGTGTACTTCTTATTCACACATGTTGTACACCTCCTATAGCTCTGTGTGTACAGCGCTCCGCGCTTCGTTCATGTTCATACATGTTTGTCTTTCCCTTTCCACCTGTGTTCTCTCTTACATTACCCCTCCCCCTCTCCCCCCTCCACCTCCCACCACTGCTGTTCGCAGCTCTTGCCTATCTATTGTTTGTGACATCATTCCCACAAGTTGCATCAGACTTTTTACTGATTCAGTGATTCTCACGCTTTGAACATTCTGTTATCGGACACGTGGACAGATAACGTCCAAGGTGAACACCTGTGTTGGATCATATGACACGTCAACTTACATTTTGTCACGTACGAAGCAAAACAGGATGTAACTTGTTAACAGTTATCGTTCACGTGGACAGCTAACACCCAAGGTGAACACCTGTGCCAGATCAAATTTCACCTGAACTTGCATTTTGTCACGTATGAAGCAAACAGAATGTGGTTTCAAATGTCATCTCACACGTGTATGCATGCCTTTCGCTCTTCCCTGCCACCATGATGGTCAGATTATTTCACCTTCAAGCGTCTTTATCATTTTCCATTGCACCTGTTGTCAAGTCATATCAGCGCATTCCTATAAGCTCAAATGACATTCACCTCCTGCTCCTTGGCAAGTTTGTTTTCTATACTCGCTTCGACCAACATAGAATCAAGTTCTCATCACCGTTTACACGTTAAAGGTAAAATTTCAGAAAACGAACCCTCGCTCTGTCATACATCGACCCGCCGAAATAGCGATTGTTCTATTAAGCATGGTCCTTGTGGTTAGCGACAGGTTCGTTGAAACACACACCCAGCAGTGTCGTCTCTCTCAACCACCACGCTTCATAATCATTATAAACAGGTAAAGAGGAAATTAATATTTTTTTTTTCAACAAAAGTGTCGTTAGGCCCGTTGTCAAAATTTCAAACTTAGTTTCAAACAGGGGGCGTTAGCCCGAGTCCTAGGACACCTCGTACACGTCTCTAGCGTTATTGGTTGGTGAGAAATCGGCAAAAATCACAAAAAACACTTGTTTACCCCAAAATATAGTTTCCATTTTTTTTAAATATAACGAGTGGTCCATAGCAAAGAGGACGTCACCCCTAGTCCTTGGACCCTTCGTACACGCCTCTAGCATGATTGTTCGCGAGATATAACAAAAAGTCTAAAATCACGTTTTCACCCCCCCAAAAAAAACGTGTTTCCAGATTTTCATCTTTTCGACACATACATTCCCGTACAGAGCGCAACGTGACGAGAAAAACGAATCCAAGCACGCCCTCCTAGCATGACTCCTTCCATTCCAAGGTCGCAGGGGCTCACAACTCCCTAAGTAGAGCAGAACCTACAACCTAGCACTATTTTAGAGTGGAAATAAAACGTCCATACGAAAGGGGGGTTCACCACGATTCCTAGGACACCCCATATGCTCAAATCCAACCATGGGTTTAGGAAATATTAAAAGCGGATGACCTATTAGTTTTGGTGTTTTATTTAAATAAAGAGCCAATAGGAAAGTAGGGGGCATCACTACGAGTGCTGGGACACCCTGTATGTTCAAATCCGACCATTGGTTAGCGAGATATCAGGTTCGGGGCAAATATGAGGAGGGTTCAATAAGTTAGTAGACAGCTCTGTCACTACCACACTACTACTGTCAGGTTTTTATTCTAGAGACTTGAAATTTATTTTGGGGATATAGGGGTTAGGGACCTTTCATTTATGTCAAACAAACGTTTTCGTAAACTTCCTAGTTTCCAAAATATATGAATTTCAGAATTACACTTTTTTCAAAAAATGTAAAAAAATTAAAAAGTTGTATTACGGAAAATAAAGGACATAGTGGCTGTTCGTTTCAACTATGGTACAACATTCTATCATGTTTGGTTTTCAAACTATCACTTACTTTCGAAAACAAAAATTAAAAAATATATATATATAACGAGTGGTTCATAGGAAAGAGGACGTCAGCTCGAGTCCAGTGACACCTCATTTTTCAAAATCGGACCATGCGTTCGAGAGATATTAATTATTTTAACATGTATAGTCGGGTAAAAATAAAATGGGTGAGTTAGAACTGCTAGTAGCCCCCTACTGGTGCGGAATTCAAATGTAAGTTCAATCCTATATTCTTTGGTACTGCACCCGAAATTTGAATGTTTTAGGACAAAAATGATGATATTTTTCGAGCCCAATGATTAAGTTTAACGTGTAAATATTGACGTTGGATTGAGACGCAAACGAGTTTTGTTAACAAGCTCAGACAAG
The DNA here is from genome assembly GCA_946902985.2 of Meconema thalassinum. Taxonomy (NCBI): domain Eukaryota; kingdom Metazoa; phylum Arthropoda; class Insecta; order Orthoptera; family Tettigoniidae; genus Meconema; species Meconema thalassinum. The sequence goes on from OX336398.1 coordinate 213,681,754, forward strand.
GGGGAAGTGAGATCACGTGATTTGTGACGCTCAAGATAGCCTAGCAAGGTGGAACCTCGTGTAGCAACAACAATTTTACCGCTCATTAATGATATATTATTATTATAAAATATATCATTGGAGATTAGCTGACAACCAGTGAGAAGAGGCATTATGGAGGAGAATATCACTATTGCCTAGTTAATGCTATTAACTATTGCACTTAAGCCCCAATGAGCACTTTTAATAATTGGAATACTGAGGAAAATTACGAGAGGATATTATCTGTGCTTTGAAAGTCGATTGAAGGGAGAAATACACTGTAATAAGCTATATTCAGATACGCGTTTTATTTTTGCGGGAGATAAAATGGCGCCGGAATTAATACATGTTGGAGAAGAGGAGCTCAGAGAGAGCGTTCTCATGCCTACAGAAGTCGTCGAAGGCAGACGTATTACCAGGAGTGTTCATGCTGAGGAAGTAAAGCCGAGTGCGGTGATTAGACCTCTCGAGGAGACAGCGCCGATCCCGGCGTAGTTGACGTATGACCGCGCTTTATGCAAATCTAGTCCAGGTCAATATTGAGTTATGAATGCACATTGTTGAACTATTATACAGTACACGAGAAGCATTTTTGACTGCAGACATGAACACACAAATATTATTCAACATTATGAAGATGTTAGTGATTATGGAATAGAAACATTATGCGACTGGGGTATTTTAATGCAGAGTTGTGATTAGACAACATTAGATTACTTAACTACAGAACTATGTACAACATCTAGAATGTCTACAAAGTCAAGTATACATGAAACATTATGTACATTACCATCCAGTACAATTAAATTATTATCATGTACTTGTACTTCTGACTTCGAGCAATTAATATAATTCATTGACCATCTACATGAACATTAATAACCACGATTGTGATTCGATCTACAACTAACAAATTTTATTTGTAACTATGAAACTATATCGTCAATATTGTTCGAAAATAATGTGGGAAATTCGAATGAAGTCGGCGAATGATGATTCATCAGCAGGAAGAAGGAATATACCAGGGACTAAGCCCGGCAATTGCTTTGAAACTTGGAATCCATGTACGAAAGGAATCAATTCGATGGCCGGCGAAAGGGGGTGTTGTCCGGAGAGGAAATCCTTCCTTATCCCAGGTCGCAGTTCTTTCGTTGGTGTGGAAGGATTTGGTTTCAACAATACATTATTGGAAGATGAAACATCTAGTTATTTTCCAATACCTGATATTAACATCAGGAGTCCTCAGACAAGGTAGAAGTGTCCAGCATAATTATTTAGTTAGAGTATTGTGATAGCATTTTTAGCAACATTTCTCCATATTTCATTTATGTATTTTCACTACGATGTGTGATAAGATGTATTCCTCAAGATCATGTTGGATGATTATCTCTAGTCATCCATACATGGAAGTTCAACGATTCAGTTTCTGAAATGAAGTTTATTTGTTTGTGAATTTATTTTCCACTTTGGAAAATTTTAGATATTAGTTTTCGACGTTTTTCGATTTTTGAGTTAGGATTTCAGACGGTTTGTCTTATATGTCTAGTAAATTCATTTTGAATAAAATGAATTGGGCATCTTACTGTGAGAAGAACATTACTACAGGGGAAGCAATGTACGTGTGATATATTGTTAATTATCGCTCATTGCTATGAACATTTCATCGATCTGGCAAGTAATATTCGTCACGATTATGATATAAAGTCATGTACTTATCGGCATTTTTGTATAGAATGGAGATACATTCAGGAGGTGAAATACCCATTTATTTGAAGGAAATCTTGGCACTTTCATTAAATGTAACACTATTTGAAACATATCTTCTTAGAAGATAATTTATCCTACAGCAGGGAATTTAGGTTAAGTCTATTCCAGTCGTGATTGATTTTTGTGAGACACTTAAATAACACTTGTCGTTATTTATGCACAAATGTAATGCTATGTTATTTTGTGAACGTACTATTGTAACCTCCGTGGCTTAGGCGGCAGCACGCCGGCCTCTCACCGCTGGGTCCGTGGTTCAAATCCCGGTCACTCCATGTGAGATCTGTGCTGGACAAAACGGAGGCAGACAGGTTTTTCTCCGGGTACTCCGGTTTTCCCTGTCAACATTTCATTCCAGCAACACTCTCCACCATCATTTCATTTAATCTGTCATTCATTTAATCATTGTCCCAGAAGAGTGCGTCAGGCCTCGGCTGCCGGCACAGTCCATATCCTCGCCGCTAGATCGGGGCTTCATTCATTCCATTCCTGACCCGGTCGGAGACTGGAAGCAGGCTGTGGATTTTCATTATTGTAACCATGTAACTTTGAAGTTAAGTTCAGAATGGTGAGACATATTTGTATATATTTATTACATGTATGGAAACAAGAAATTGATAACAAAGTAACACTATTTAGTAAACCTACGGAGATCTATCATTAGCATCTTCTAGGATAGTTTTGAGAGCAAATATGAAGTCATGAGAACAGATACTGCTGTTGACATTATAAGCGGTTGTATGGACAACGCTAAGATAAATGCAAGTTGGAATTAATGCAAGTACTACAGAGGAATTGTTGAAAACAACTGTGTTTAGGTTGTGAGAAATGTTCATTGAATATACGAGGAGGATACATGCCTTATATAGGAGTATATAAATCTGCGAGGAAATATTTGTTGTAATACGAAGGTGTTTGCCGTATTTTTGCATTATAGCACTGTTGTGTGGAGATTAGAGCTTTGTTCTATTTAGTAGAGTTATTGAGAACAAATATGTGCGTATAGATTCACGATTTAGAAGGAAGGAACGATGTTTGGGAATCGTTATTTATCTTTGTTCACTAAACTTTTATTTAAACGTTATTAAACCTGGAACTATCTAATAATAATATGAACTTATCTTAGATGATTCGTCATATCAGACCGGAGATGACCATAAACCTAATACAGACGTAAATGGTATAGTATTTTAACAATGTGAAGATACTAGAGAAGGAAAATAATGGCTAGTCTAATTCTACACAAGTAAACTTGATGTGATAGACAATGATAAACACTGTATATAACAATTTATAATTAAATTGTTACCCCGAATAATGATCTAACCCACAAAAAATCACAAGTTGAGCTTTCAGTGGAATCATGATCTATCTGAATGCACTCATGGTTTCGTGAACGGAAATGAACATAAATGTATTTGAAAGCTGAATTATTTATTTTTCAATGTTGGTATCCCGGCGATCCCGGCGAATACTGATCTATCTGTAATAAAATGGGGGATGAATACGAGAAAGTTCTTAGCAGCAGTACTGAAAACCAATTAAACAAGGGTAGAAAATGCAGAATTAACATATCTGAATGGAAGGATAATAGAAAGAAAGCATTGAGGAATGCTGGGGAGCCCTACAAGAGCAGGAAAGGACTTTTAGTGCCAGGAAAATGCATATCAGAACGGGTGAGTGGAACAGTGATCTAACCTTCAAGTGCGCTGTAAGTTGGTTACATACTTATATCTATGTTCATAATCGAAGCCTCCGTGGCTTAGGCGGCAGCACGCCGGCCTTTCACCGCTGGGTCCGTGGTTCAAATCCCGGTCACTCCATGTGAGACCTGTGCTGGACAAAACGGAGCCAGACAGGTTTTTCTCCGGGTACTCCGGTTTTCCCTGTCAACATTTCATTCCAGCAACACTCTCCACTATCATTTCATTTCATCTGTCATTCATTTAATCATTGCTCCAGAGGAGTGCGTCAGGCCTCGGCAGCCGGCACTGTTCATATCCTCGCCGCTTGATGGGGGCTTCATTCATTCCATTCCTGACCCGGTCGGAGACTGGAAGCAGGTTGTGGATTTTCATTCATCTATGTTCATAATCATTAGCAATGTTAAGTGATCTATTTCAAGTGTTTAGTGCTTTTCAGTCGGTCAACACGAATGTACCCAAAAGTGATGGGTTATGCCCTAATCCTGAAATAAATTACATGTGATTAATAAAACACTAGGCTGACCAGTTTCGATCGTCAAGCGATCATCATCAGATCCATTACACTTAGGCTATAAAATCTATGTTTGAAATACAGGTGAAAATATTTACAATATGTACAATTATTTAGTTGCAGTATTGGTACTTCAACTGTCAGTGTATGCTAAATGCAGTATATATGATGTTAGGTGAAATGTTAAATGGTGATAGCTATGCGGAGTTTGTACTTTAGAGAGATTATATGGTTGTAAACTATGGTTAAACTATAACATTGTAGGCTAACTACTTATCTGATTGTCTTCCTTACTACAGCTACTCGCAGTTCCACTTCCCACAGGTCTATGTGAACTGTATAATGAACGTCTTGCTAAAAAAAAGAACAGGGATTTTATGTACAAGTTCATCCCACTCCAATACCGCGAGTTCTATCAGAATCGGAAAGAAACGGAGTGAGAGAGACATAGCAACTTGTTTATATCTAAAGAAATGCCAAATATGTATTTTTCAGTCACTGTTGCATTTTTATTGTAGTTTTCACTTCATTGTTGCGTTTATATTTGCATATTTCACTTCATTGTAGCATTTATATTGTAATTATAGCTTAGATCTCTTTTCCACTGTTTACAGATATATCTCTTTTCCACTAAATTTTGCATTCTTATGTTTGTATCTATGAAAACTGTATTGTTTTTCCTAACGTGTGTCATACATATGTTTTTATATTACATAGATCATTGAAAAATGAAAGATTTACTAACAAAATTGAACTCAAAATAAAAATAAACGTTTTATTTCGTTTCCCAATAATGTTCTATTTGTGGGTTAGATATTTATTCGGGGTAGCCATTCAATTATTTAATTAAGGGTTTTATTATTTTTAATAATAATGATATCTCTTGCGTGTTTAATATTTTTAGAACGATTAGTAGTAAATATTTTAGGGTGAGAGTGTGTGTTTAATGAAAGACATGTGTATTTGAAACTACGTCAGTTGCAAATGGCAATAGTACTGTAAATAATTAGTATGGTATTGTATGAATGTGATTGATAGAGAAACTACAGATTTATAAAGGATTTTGTCATGTATAAATGAAAAAGAATGGGATCTGTATATCGGCCGGCAATGTTACAGTCTCGCCGTGTTCCGAAAATGAAACGGGATGTTGGAGACCAGATGTTAAACGCGTTACCAGTTTATTGAATCCCAGGCTCGATTATATAAGCGGAATGCAGGTGTGCATTCTAGTGAAAGGAGTTTTAACTGTGTCAATGAAACGAGACTGCAGTCAGGTGTCGTTCTCGACACGCGCAGATATTTGAAATATTTAACAGGAATGTCAGGCTCTTCATAATTTTGTCAACAAGTATTTTAACGATCTGTAAATGGCAGAGACCAACCATAATGTTACCAGCATATGTGTGTAGTTGTGGGAATAAAGTGATATGAATGGATGGACTTATATGTGTGTTAATTAATTTAATTAATGATTATTACTATTTTAGGGAATTTTTATTTAGTTTAATTTTAGGGAATTTTTGTTAATACATTTATTTCGTTTTATAAGTTCTGTGTCGAGTGACTCATTTTAAACTATAAGCAGAGATGGTGTTATGGAATATCCTACAGCAGGTAAGGATCCCTTTTATCCTACATAGCCCCGAGATGTAATGAAAGTTTTTCACTCTACCGCAAGTGTATTTTTGTTTTATCCATAACACTATCGTAGCCTACTCTCTATAATCCCGAAGACCTTGATGGTGGGATACTAACTGGTTATCTAGCCGGAAACCGTCATTATTCTACGATCCAGGTGCACTTTGGATTCTCAGCAAGTAACTTCTCAACTTTTACGTGTACAGTAGAAGAAAAAGTTGCCCAATTATAGGGGCTACGAATGAGGTCTGTAGAGATTACTAGAGCCTATTTGAAGGGAGTTTAAGCCAGCCCAGTTGAGGTGAAAATTTAGTGCGATGATATAGGCAATTGTGAGTTAATTTTAGTAGTGTTGCACTCAAATACAGATCAGATCTGATGTAAAACCTGAGATAAGTAATAAATGGTCAGAATTCTGTGAAATTAACCTACGATCTGAATTTGATTTTATTTCAAACCGGCTCATGGCCTTTGTTAGTCATGTTTATTGTAAAGATAACTTGTTTAATCGTTGGTAAATATAAATTTCAGTGTGATAGTATAGTTAATTTAAGTCGCAAGCGTACACACGAAATTATAAGTTTATTAACCGTAGTAGAGTACTTGGTAAGTTAATGTTAAGATTCTAGATACACATTAAGATGCCCAATTACATGGTTGAAATTGTTGCTCCAAATGTTGTCATCATGCTCTGTTTTTAGCATATCCCTACAGCAGTTCATATATTGTGTAATATTGCGATGGCAATGATGGCGAAGGAGGATGTACAGAAGATGTTGGACGTGATGCAGCGTAGTGTGCAGGAGGATATGAAGCAGAATATGACGGAGGAGTTGAAGGATGTACATTGTAATATACAGGAAAATTTGAAGCAGGAGATGACGGAGAATTTGAAGGTAAATTTTCAGATTTTGCAACGTAAATTTCAGGGAAAAAGCAGGATCTGGGGCAGATTGAAAGGGATCGGAAAGAAGACTTTGACACTGTTGTCGTCAAAGTCGTTGAAAATATTGTTGAAAATATTACAGGGAGATTAAGTGAAAGTGTTAAGGAAAGTGTCAAAGAGGAAATACAAGGAGTACAAACTTCTTTAGACGGATTGCAGACTAGTGCTACTGCAGTCCATGCTAATGTATCACGATTACAAATCAGCTCAAAGGAGATCCAGGCAGATATAAGTAATGTGAGGACAGATATAGGTAACGTCCGGACTGATGTTAGTAATGTCCAGACGAAAGTTGATACTGTCCAGGCTGATGTGTGTAATATCCGAACAGAAGTAGGTAATTTTCGAACTGATGTTAGTAACATACAAATAGATGTGGACAATGTACAAACCGATGTCAATAGTGTACAGACGGACCAAAATAAAATGCAAACAAATGGTCAAAAATATGTTTATCGATGTTAATAGCGTTCGTGGGGAATTTGATAAGGTAAATTCAAATGTTAATGGTATAAGTACTAATATTGAGCAGATGCAGACAAAAGCATCTAGCTTGAGAGAGAGAGAAATTAAAAAACAGAATAATTCTGATGATTTAGAAACCAAACTTAACCATATTGAAGCAATTAAGAGACTCGATAGAGAATGAAACTAAAGCATTAAGGGATTATTTAGATAAAGAAATTAGAATGATAAATAAGGTTGTCACTGACGTGAATGCGATCAACGAAGGAAAGTCTACCGAGTTAGAGGAGTACGTAACTAGGAAACTACGTAGCTTAAATATAGGAGATGCAGCTAGAATTGAGATTTATAAGGAAGATTTGAAGAAAGAAGTAGGACAGCCGTTGAAAGATATCATCAGCGACTTAGAAGAGAAATAAAAGGAGGAGATAGATGAGTGGGGAAGTCATACTAGGAGGAATAGTATAGAGAATGAGGAAAGAGAAGCCAGAACGGAATTAAGGGTACTCAAACCTACAGAAAGACCCGAATATAGGAGTCAAGAGTCCGAAAGAGAAGTTAGAGACCATAGAACTAGTCTTTCCAATAATCAACCTAGAAATGTGACTGTGATCCTTAACTTTGAAGATAAGCCTCGTAAATTTACTAACCTGAACGGATTCACACCAATATAATGTATAAGAAATCTCCGTGATTTCTTTACGGAAGCTCAGATTCGGAGAGAACGAGTGATGAAGATAGTGGAGCGCTATCTATACGGTGGACCGTTAGAATGGTTCCTAGCCTTTAGGTACACCTTTATTGACTTTGAGGAGTTTGCAGAGTCACTAATAAAGAGATTTTGGTCAATACAAGCCCAGAACATCTTACGCGCAGAAGTATACTCGCGAAAGTATTCGAATACATTACCAACGCGCTACGCTGATTTCTTCACTAGCCAGTTGACACAATTAGGATTTCCACAGCCACATTTGTCGACAGGGGAATTGATAGAGGCGATATCAAGACAGCTTCCAGTCGAAGTTTGACGGTTAATTAATTATCTCGTCTCAGATCAAATGTTTGGCTAGTCTGGATGAGTAACTGAGAAAATTAGACTATACCAGTCTGATGCCGAATGATATGTCCTGAAATCACAGACAAGAACTCAGGGACATTAACACAGTCTTCATAGACCAGACTCAGCAAACAGAACGTCCTAATGAGCGAGACAAGGAAAATATTGGTCCAGAAAGAAACAATTATTTTAGAGACAGAAGACCTGAACCTAGATACCGAAGATTCCGTGGAGGAAGACCCAACCAGCAACAACAAGGCCGAAATAGGCAATAATCGTAGGAACTGATATTACCACAATAACTATAACTATCAGTATAACAACAACAACTATAACCGTAACAATAGGAATAACCAGGGTTATAACCGGTATAAGATTCACCGAGATGACGTGTTCACGAAGGAACAGTACGAGGAACATCACAAAGAAGGAAAGGAATACCAAAAAATATTAGGCAGGAAAAGGAAAATAGAATTGGGAGTGAGAGCAACCCGAGTGTTCATCCTAAGTCGAGTACAAGTCGGGAAGGAAATCACGAAAATGACACTCAGGGACAAGACAAAACTCCATTTTCGAATCAAAAGTAGGAGAACTAGAAAATGCTATACCATTACACCAGATAATGAAATATGATATATATGAAGCAACAGACGAAGATTTACTGTTTGAGAGGGCAGTAATTAGAGAGGAAAGACCACATGAGCTGCCTATAATAAATATTGATGTCGATGGACCGAAGTGTAAGTCTTTAATGGGCACTGGCGTGGTTATTTCTATCCTCTCAGATGAGTGTTACCAAAGGCTGTTAAAAGGTGACAGAATGACTATTTTGCACACATCTTCAGTCAAAGCACGCGGCATTTTTCAAGATAAGTCGGTAAAATGCAAAATCCAAGTATTGCTAAGCTTAGAAATAATAGGTCGCACTTACGAACATATTTTTATTGTTGTAAGTAAGATTAACTTTGACATCAGGCTAGGAATTGACTTCATTACCAAAGTTGGAGCAGTAATTGACATGAAAAACCGAATTATAAAATTTAGCGAAGGGTCTATTAACATATAAGAGTTAGAAGAAAAGGACACAGAAAACAGTCTGGATGTGGATTTTAGGGAAGAACTCATTAACAATATCGTTGAAGAGGCAAAGAAAGAAAGAAAGAAAGAAAGAAAGAAAGAATGAAAGAGAGAAAGAAAGGGGATCATATATTTTCAAAGGAGAGGGATTCGATGAAATAAGAGATGAATTTGAAGAATTACTAATGGAATTTAAATATACTTTCGACGATAAACCAGGGTTAATTAAAGACTAAATGTACAAGATTCGATTAACCGATTATACCCCGTACCAAAAGAGAATTTATCCCACCCCTGAGAAGTACTATGAGGAAGTACGGTACGGGGGATAATTAAGAAGATGGAAACCGATGGCATTATAAAGAAGCAGGCTTCATCTTTCTTAAATCCAATTACTGTGGTAAATAAGAACAATGGTCCATTACGTCTATTTCTCGGTGCACGGACAATTAATATTTTAATATTGCTTGAAATGGACCGACCACCGAAGATCCGTAACCTGTTGAGGAAATTCAAGGGAAAGGCTTGTTTCTCAGTCCTGGATCTCTGGGCTTCGTTTTACCAAATAGAGCTTGAGGAAGAAAGTAAGCAGTATACGGGAATTTTATTTGGCCTGACTTCCTGGGTGTTTCAGCGGGTACCGTTGGTATCATCAAGAGAGGACCAGCCCAAATTAGAGCCTCTGACAGCAAGCTCACTGATGAGGTGAAGAAGAACGTGCTTTGTTACATTGATGATTTAATTATCTCTTCAGAGAATGTACAAGAACACTTGGTGCATTTGCGTAAAACTTTCGTGAATTTAAGAGAAGCAAATATAAAAATAAACTTCGATAAGCGTCACTTCTTGCAGGAGAAAATTCATTTTCTTGGACATACTAAAGACCAGCATGGTTATCACCCGAACTTAGAGAAAGTAAAGGCTATTATGAGACTCCCAAAGCTCACTAAGTTCAGACAAGTGAGAGAGTTCGTGGGTGCCTGTCAGTCTATAAGTAGTCACTGCCTAAATATTCGGAAATTATGGTCCCTCTCTACGACTTTTTGAAAATGAATAAGCGTTGGAAATAGACAAGTGTCGCAGATGACGCATTTGAGAAAGCCAAAGAAATGTTAAGGGACAATGTGAAGTAAGAATATCCGGATTTTGACCGAATATTCTACGTTGAGTCCGACGCTTCACGTGCCGTTTTATAACAGAAAGACGAAGAGGGAAATAAGCACTACATTTCTTTCACTGGAAGGAAATTTAAAAGGCATGCAGAGAACTACTTCACGACGGAGTTAGAAGCGTTAGCTTTCGTGACGGCTTTACAAGCTTGGATTTTTTTAAATCGGTCACCAAATCATTATAGTCACCGATCATAAAGCGTTACAATTCATGCTGCAGACAGATTTGTCAAGCCATAGGTTGACAATATGGGCCCTATTTATTCAGCAATACAATGCAACCATAGTCCACCAGCCAGGTAAAGATAATTTGTTGGCTGACGCTTTATCTAGAAAGACTGTTAGGAATTTGCAGATTACCCATGAACAATTGGAGCAAGAAGATCTAGAAACTGTGAGGAGATTGGAACGAATCGGAGTATCACAGAAGAGGCACGCTCCAATAAGGAAAATGTACAGGTTTTTGAAGGGGAATATGCACGCTGCGGACTAAGAGTATGCAATTAAACAGAGACGCTCGCATCACTATATTCTTAGCGGAGATCTGGTATGCAAATACGCCGACGCTGAGCGAACTAAAATCCGCATAGTTGTGCTCCCTAATTTTGTCTCAAAATTAGTATGGTTAGCACATCACTCTATAGGACATGGAGGTCTATATAAAACTCTTACCACTCTTAGGGAGAGATCTGTCTCGACGAATATGAAATAATCCATCATGTGTTCGATGCCAGACAGTGAAATTCGCATCTGAATTACTGAAGGGAAGACCCAGAGCTATAATACCTTCAAAACAACACGAACGGATGGCGTGTGATATCTTTGGCCCCTGTCCGAAAGTTATCGTGGGAACCAGTTCTTATTAGTGACAGTAGATGTGTTCACTAAATTCGTCGCTATGAATCCTATGCTGAAAGCACACACAAGAAACGTTGTCAATAGATTGAAATAGATTGGAGAATGCTGTTTTCCCCGGAGTATCTATTGTCACTCATGGTAGTCAGTTTACCTCAGCTGAATTTGAAGCTGACATGGAAAGTCTAGGGATAAGACACTTATTTTCAAGCGTGCGATACCCTGAGTCGAATTCTAGCGAGAGATATATGGCTGAATTTTCGAAGTTCTGTCGTATATTCTGCCCAGACGATCATCCAAGTTGGGTTAAGTATGTGCCTATCACAGAGGACTGCTTAAACTCCAGAGTTTAAGAGAGCACGGCGGAAGTACCGATCGTGATACACTTAGAGCTGAATCCATAAAGACCGTGGGATAGTGTATTATTTAACTTCATTCAATGAGATCCAGATGTAGGAAGTTAAGCTTGGATCGACAGAGCTAAAAAGAAGCTTCAGAAAGCCGCTGAAAAGCGATTAAAAAGAGTCAAAGGAAAACGATTCAGCACACCATTGGAAATTGGGGACATGGTTTTGTCACGCAGACCTATTAAATCGGACGTGGGCAATAAAATATACTCCAAGTTTAGTCCAGTCTTTTACGGCCCGTTCCGCATTGAAAATGACTTTGGGAATAACTGCAATGAACTATTTGATGAAGAAAACAACGTCATTTTGGGAAAGTTCTATGCGAAGAATTTGAGGAAATATTTTAAGAAAGTAGGCTGAAAAATCATTAAAAATTCGAGTTCAGTGACATATCTAAGGTCCTGATTCGAAGTGATTAAAAACAATTGAAGAACTGCTTTTAACCTGAAGAGAAGGGAGAATGCACCTGAAATGTAAATGTTTTAGGACAAAAATTATGATACGTTTCGAGCCCAATGATAAAATTTAACGTGTAAAGGTTGACGCTGGATTGAGACACAAACGAATTTTGTTAACAAGCTCAGACAAGGGGGAAGTGAGATCACGTGATTTGTGACAATTAAGATAGATTAGCAAGGTGAAACCTCGCGTAGCAACAAGGATTTTACCGCGGATTAATGATATATTATTGTTATAAAATATATCATTGGAGATTGGCTGACAGCTTTATGGAAGAGAATATCACCATTGCCTAGTTAATGTTATTAACTATTGCATTTAAGCCCCAAGAAGGACTTTTTAATAATTGGAATACTGAAGAAAATTACGAGAGGATATCATCAGTAATTTGAAAATAGATTGAAGGGAGAAGTACACTGAAATCGCTATATTCAGATACTCGCTTTTATATTTGCGGGAGATAAAATGGCGCCGGAATTAATACGTGTTGGGGAAGAGGAGCTCAGAGAGAGCGTTCTTACGTCTAGAGAAGTCGTCGAAGGCAGACGTATTACCAGGAGTGTTCATCCTGAGGAAGTAAAGCCGAGTGCGGTGATATGACCTCTCGAAGAGACAGCGCCGTTCCCGGCATAGTTGACGGACAACTGCGCTTACTGCAAATCTAGAACAAGTTAAAGTTCAGTTATAAATGCACATTGCTGAAATATTATACAGTACAATTAATACTGAAGTGAATTCTAGTGATACTTTTGACTATAGACAATCAGTTTATGAAGTTTGAACGTCCCAGTTTTGAGAATTAAGGCAATTATTAGCAATTTAACTATTCTGTTAGAAAAGTAACTCGTTTCAACATGAGACGCATCTTTGTTCGGCACGTTATCAGCGAACGACCTTTCATGCTACAATACAACATTAGTCAGAGTGTATTGTATTAACATTGAAGCCTTTGATTATATGAACATTATAATGACTGCAGACATGAATACACGAATATTATTCAACATTATGAAGATGTTAGTGATTATGGAATATAAACTTTATGCGACTAGGATATGTTAATGCAGAGTTGTGATTAGACAACATGGAGCAACGTTAGTTAACTACAGAACTATGTACAACATCTAGAATGTCTACAAAGTCAAGTATACATGAAACATTATGTACATTACCATCCAGTACAATTAATGTATTATCATGTACTTGTACTTCTGACTTCGAGCAATTATTATAATACATTGACCATCTACATGAACATTAATAACAACGATTGTGATTCGATCTAAAACTTACACATTTTATTTGTAACTATGCAATTATATCGTCAATATTGCTCGAAAATAATGTAGGAAATTCGAATGGAGTCGGCGAATGAAGATTCATCAGCAGGAAGAAAGAATATGCCAGGGACAAGGCCCGGCAATTGCTTTGAAACTTGGAACCCATGTCCGAGAGGATACAGTTCGATGTCTGGCGGAGATGGGTGTTTTCCGGAGAAGAAATCCTTCCTTATCCGAGGTCGCAGTTCTTTCGATGGTGTGGACGGATTTGTTTTCAACATTACATGCTTGGAAGATGGACCATGTACGTATTTTCCAATAACTGATTAGAACTTCAGAAGTCCTCAGACAAGGTAGAAGTGTCCAGCAATATTATGTAGTTAGAGTAGCGGCTTCGGTGGCGTAGTTGGTAGCATGCTGAACTGCTATGCCCAAGATAGCGGGTTCAAACCCAGCCGAAGTCGTCGGATTTTTAAGAGCGTTAAAAATCCTTCAGTATGCCTTCCTTCGGAGGGGAAGTAAAGCCGGCGGTCCCATGTCATAGATTTATGGCATGTAAAAGATCCTTTCACAGACTAAACTTGTGTAAAGCAAAATTTGTTAGGTTAGATTTCGTCAGAACGCTCTATCAAAGTTCCAACGTTCACCACTAGGTATCATTGATATCTGGTGGCGAAAGTTGGAACTACTTGAAATTGAACGGAACTTGTAGCTCACCCTTTAGGGTGTCCGCTGGAAGCAGCTACAGACTCAGGCGAGCCGAACATGTCCTCGGACACTCCCGGCAATAAAAGCCATACGATAAATAAATAAATAAATAAATAAATGTAGTTAGAGTATTGTGATGGCATATTTGAGAAACATTTCTCCATATTTCATTTATGTATTTTCATTCTGATGTGTGATAAGATGTATTCTACAAGATCATGATGATGATGATGATAATTGTTGTTTTAAGGGGCCTAACATCTAGGTTATCGGCCCGTACAAGATCACGTACGATGATTATCTCTAGTAATCCATACCTGAATGTTCAACGATTCAGTTTCCGAACTGAAGTTTATTTGTTTGGGAATTTATTTTCCACTTTGGAAAATTTTAGATATTAGTATTCGAGGTTTTTGATTTTTGAATTAATATTTCAGACAGTTTGTCTTAGATGTCTAGTAAATTCATTTTGAGTAAAATGAATAGGGCATCTTACTGTGAGAAGAACACTAGTACAGGGGAAGCAATGTACGTGTGATATATTGTGAAATATCTCTCATTACTATAAACATATCGTCGATCTGGCAAGATATATTCGTCACGATTATGATATAAAGTCATGTACTCATGGCCATTCTTTGTATAGAATGGAGATACATTCAGGAGGTGACATATCCATTTATTTGAAGGAAAGCTTTGCACTTTCACTAAATGTAACTTTACTTGAGTCATATCTTCTTACAAGATTATTTATCGGACAGCAGGAAATTTAGATATAGTCTTTTCCAGTCGTGATTGATTTATATGAGACACTTAAATAACACTTGTCGTTATTTATACACAAATGTAATGCTATGTTATTTTGTGAACATAGTATTGCAACCGCATAATTTTGAAGATAAGATCAGTATGGTGAGACACATTTATATATTTTTATTACATATATAGAAACACGGAATTTATAACAAAGCAACAATGTTTAGTAACCCTACGGAGATCTTTCATTAGCAAATTCTAGGATCGTTTTGAGAGCAAATATGAAGTCACGAGAACAGATATTGCTGTTGACATTATAAGCGGTTGTATGGACAACGCTAAGATAAATGCTAGTTGGAATTAATGCAAGTACTACGGACGAATTGTGGGAAACAATTGTGTTGAGGTTGTGAGAATTGTTCATTGAATATATGAGGAGGATTCATGCCGTATATAGAAGTATAGAAGTCTGCGAGGAAATATTTGTTGTAATACGAAGGTGTTTGCCGTATTCTTGCACTATAGTACTGTTGTGTGGAGATTAGAGCATTGTTGTATTTAGTGGAGCTATCGAGAACTCCTATGTGTGTATAGATTCACGACTTTGAAGGAAAGAACGATGTTTGGGAAACGTTATTTATCTTTGTTCTGTAAACTTTTATTTAAACTTCATTAAACCTGGAACTATCTAATAATAATATGAATTTATCTTAGATGATTGGTCATATCAGACTGGAGATGACAGTAAAACTAATACAGACTTAAATGTTATAGTATTTTAACAATGTGAATAGACTAGAGAAGGGAAATAATGGCTAGTCTAATTCTACACAAGTAAACGTGATGTGATAGACTGTATATAATAATTTATAATTATTTAATTAAGGTTTTTATTATTTTTATAATAATGATGTATCTTGCGTGTTTAATATTTTTAGAACGATTAGTAGTAGATGTTTTTAGGATGAGAGTGTGTGTTTAATGAAAGACATGTGTATTTGAAACTAGGTCAGTTGTAAATGGCAATAGTACTGTAAATAATTAGTATGGTATTGTATGAATGTGATTGATAGAGAAAGGGATAGAGAGAGGGATTTTGTCATGTATAAATGAAAGATAACGGGATCTGTGTATCGACCGGCAATGTTACAGTGTCACCGTGTTACGAAAATGAAACGGGATGTTGGAGACCAAGTGTTAAACGCGTTACCAGTTTATTGATTCCCAGGCTCGATTATATAAGCGGAATGCAGGTGTGCATTCTAGTGAAAGGAGTTTTAACTGTGTCAATGAAACGAGACGGCAATCAGGTGTCGTTCTCGACACACTCATATATATGAAATATTTAACAGGAATATCAGGCTCTCCATAATTTTGTCAATAAGTATTTTAACTATCTGTAAATGGCAGAGGCCAAACAAAATGTTACCAGCATATGTGTGTAGTTGTTGGTAACCAGTGGTATGAATGGATGGTCGTATTTGTGTGTTCATTAATTTATTTAATGATTATTAATATTTTATGGAATTTTTATTTAGTTTTATTTTAGGGAATATTTGTTAATAACTTTATTTCGTTTTATAAGTTCCGTATTGAGTGACTTATTTTAAACTATAAGCAGAGATGGTGTTATGGAATATCCTACAGCGGTAAGGATCCTTTTAATCCTACATAGCCCTGAGATGTTAGGTAAATTTTTCACTCTACCGCAAGTGTATTTTTGTTTTATCCATAACACGTTCGGAGACTACTGTGAATAATCCCGAAGACCTTGTTGGTGGGATATTGATGGTTTATCTAGCCTGAAACCTTCATTACTCTACGATCCAGCTGCGCTTTGGATCTCCAGCAAGTAACTTCTCGATTTTTACGGTTAATGAACACTATTATTTTAACGTTTTTTAACACAAGCGATGATTTTTTTAGCATGGTTATCAGTTTTTAACTTATGTCTACAGACCTAGGTAATGCGATGAAATTATTTTAACTTATTTAACCCGTCACTACCACAGATCGAAAATATTACACTTAAAGACACACTTGGGTGATGGGGACCCGTCTTAGAATTATTTTCACTGACGGCAGATTAAAATAAAAGAACAGGCACTACCTTATTATAATAACTTGGTTAATTTATAAGTAATTAAACATGGTATAATTTCAAAATATTCCTTGTTTCGTAGTTCCAACAGGAATTTTTAAGAATCGCTACACCATTAAATCATTTGTTTGTGAAATAACTGCTGTTGAAGAATCTGTATGCGTTTTCCTTCAGTACTGTATTGTAGTAACTTAGGTAGATAGATAGATAATGCCTTTATTGGAGGCGAAGTTAGGGCTCAAGGCTCTCTCTTACACTTAACCACTAGAAGAGTATACATCTACATGACTTATAATTACAAATACCAATAGCACAAATAATATTAATAGCAATAAGAATAGTGATAATATGAATAATGGTAGAATCATTGATTTCAAAACTACACAAAGTAAAGTACCCTTAAATGACGTAACTACAGTAATCCGATCATTCATCTCATTCATTCATTCGTTCATTCAACATTTATCCAGGAAGTCAGCGGGATCCACCCAGCAAATACTCGCAGCAAGCCACTTTAAACTTGCGATGAGAGGGATTGTCTCTAATGTTCGCAGGTAGCATATTCCAAGACCTGGACGCAGAGATTATGAACGAGCGGTTGTAAACAGCAGTACGGTTTATAGGTATGGCAAGACAGGAGCCAGATCTCGTATTGTGGTCATGGTAGGACGAGAGGTAAGACAACGGTGAAACAAGATAGTTAGGGGTATTAGTGAAAAGAATTTTGTGCAGTAGTGATAACATGTGGAGTTCACGACGCTGGTACACTCGAAGCCACGACAGCTCCTTATAATAGGGTGATATATGTTTATCATATCGCAGGCCAAAGATATATCTTACACAGTTGTTGAGGCACCGGTCCAGTTTCTTGTTACTGTCGCAGGCTATTTCAGTCAACACAGTGTCACAGTAGTCAAATATAGGTAGTATCAGAGAGCGAATTAATTGTACTTTAAGTCGAACAGAGAATACATTACCGAACCGTTTCAGAGGATATAAGCATTTATGTACTTTATTACAGGTGCTTATCACCTCTTTAGTCCAATTTAAGGTCTCAGTCATAATAATTCCTAAGTTTGTCACTGAAATAGAGTAGGGTATGATTTTATTGTTTAAAATTATTGGCGAGATGTCACATTGCTTGAGGGAATATAAGTTTTGACTGGTACCGGTAATAATCACTTGAGTTTTATTTGGGTTTATTAATAAACTGTTTTATAAGCATAGTCACTAAGCTGTTGTTACATATTTAATGTGTATAAAACTGAAAATGCACTTAATTTTTTATTTAAATGAATGATGATAAGAAAACCTAGTATCGCTGAATGAACATAGAACACACTATTATATTCTCTACACTACATGAATTATAGTTTATAGAATAATAGGATATCCACCTTTTAATACTATTTATTTATCTGACATAATGGGACATGTTTCGAGGGCTATCGCTCCCCCTTCATCAGCCTATCCAAACAACACTTTAAAAATAACCTTCCTTATTTACAAGTACATGAGAATCATGAAGACAGTTTGTACAGAATAGTTAAAGTTTTCCAATTCATTGTTTTCCGTTCAATGCTCCAAAGAAGTTGTTCTTAATGGAACTCTAGGCCTGTGCGGACCAAATCCACTGAATCGGGCCGGTCCAGTGGGCCATTGTTCGACAAAACGAAGGTTAGAAGGTCGGGGGTAGGTGCAGCCTTTGCCGCGCGTAGCTAGCGGGACACCGTTTACACAAAACCATTGATCTGGGTGCATTAGGCTGTAACCATTGTCAAAACCACACCGTTTTGGCGCACTGTGTAATGAACTGAGTGTTGTGCACGAATAAATAAAAACACATATTCACGAACTTTAGCACTTATATGAGGTTCAGTAGTGACCTGGGTTCGTAATTTCAATACGTAATATCGCCCAGAAGATGAAACAAGGACACAAGGTATGTAAAAGTGTCATTCATGCCTGCTACAAGTGTATAATCCGCGTTCCACTTACATTCAGAATTAATGAAAAATGCACCTGTCTTTTAGCAGTTAGGCTACATATGAGATGACGTGAATAGAAATGTATCACACACAAATTCACAGATAATTCTTATTTTGTCATTTACGCTGCGTTATTTTGTCATCAAGGTAACAAAATCTCTGGCATTGTCTACTATAACATTCAATAGAGCCTATTCCTTGCAGCTATTTGGACACATGACATAGCCACTTTTACCTCACAGCAATGCTTTGCACTTACCCCTAAGACACTGATGGGTTAAGAGGACCCGATGACTTATTTATGGCAGACCGTGTAGAATAATTAACCGAACGCAATGGCATATCAAGGCTAACTGAAGGGAATGGGCATACGCTGTAGCCAGCTCCAGGCTGATTCTTTTCAGTGTCGGAGGGGACAACATTGTTCTTCATTAAATGGAGGATTTTGCACCAAGAGCACTTCACAGGGTCTGCGTCGGTGGGTACTCCACGATAGTACAGAAAATGAATGCCGGTGGGCATATCCACAGATATATAAAAGGATACTGGAAAAGAAGTAGGCGAATCTTACTGCAAAGTATAGGGCGATTAAATCCCCCCCCCCCCCCCCCTACGGGAACAGGCAGCGAGGATGGTCACCGTACCTTTACCACCTGGCCATATTTCAGTATAATAGATTCATTTTTTTCAGAATGCCGAACTATCAACCCCCCCCCCCCCCTTTCATTGTAGATTCATCAAAACTCTCATATTCGAATCCTACTCCTCCTCCTCTTTACAGTCAGGCGATTGTGCTAAGCCATTACACGACTAATGTACTTTGCCTCTGGTAGTGCATTTGTCAATTCTTGATGTGCAGGACCAGTTTGTAGAGGGCCATGTTTTCTAGAATAATTTGTATAAATTCTTGTTTTAGACAGTTAAAGTGGGGGCAGATGACGCCCCTTAAAACCTCCAGGACTAACTAACTACCTAACTAACTTACTAACAGCTAAAGTGCATCCAATAATCTGAGTATCGACTTACCACGACTACATTAAGCTGCTTGAGACCCACATGACCTGAGTAGAGACAGTTATTGTTTCTGTTTACTTGTGTCGGGATCCACTTTTCCATTATTCTTCCTTTGATCACCGCTAATTTAGCTCTCTCTCAATTCTGATCCCGAAATTTATAGGTACCGTAATCATAATTTTTATCACCTTAATTCACATTTCTCTTTAGTACTTGAGAAATATCCCAAATATCTTTACGAATCTGACCTCTTCCCAACTTTCTTGGTATAATGGTGTAATTGTTTCGTTCTACTGCCTGGAATATTAGGTATTCTGGCATATTCCACTTGCCATAAAAATTAACTAAAAGGGCGGTGATCATGAAACATGTTTTCCCCCAACGTGAATGGTTTTAGTTGGCTACGACGTGATTAAGAACCAGTGATATCACGAACAATCTCTCCATGATGCACTGCTTCTACACTTCTTGAAATGTGTTAAATAATTGCACTGCTTTGAATCTGATACTGATGTCTTCCCTATTGCACTTGTTAATATTGTTACACAACACAGCCGCGTCCTCCTCGTCTACTATTAGATGAACGCCAGGAAATGCACCGTCAGGCACTCCATTGTCTTCGCGTAGCAGCCAGCCAGCAGCGGCCAAGTTGCCGACTTCGCAAGTGAGCGCGCTCCTGCTCACTCACACTTAATTGCTAATCTAAGTTAATAGCTCTTTCTTAGGCATACCTCCCTTAACGAGTAAACACACCCCATAGGATTGTACCACCGTTACATCGCAGCCTATAACAGACACTTACACTAGTAGATTCCCCCTATTACGGGAAACTGCACTTTTCGGAAACCACCCCTAAATTATACATCTACATACCCCTGTTCATCCCTTCCCCCAACACCGGGATAGAACAGATTGGTGGATGCACCGGGTACCACGCAAATTAAGGGTAGGGACTCGGACAACGAGCCCTCATGGTAGACCGGAAAAAGTACCTAAGCAGCCAAGCGAAAATAGATTTTTTTCTAGAGAGCACGCCATATATATATTTACCCTTTATGCAGAATGTATATATTTTTTTATCACATTAGACATCCCACCCACCCCATAGGGCAAGGTCGGTAGAAACCAAATGACCACATTTAAAACCACACTAAGGGATTTCGCGCACCACTTGTCGGCCAGCACAACCCCACTCTTACCAAAGCTAAAAATCAAGAATAGCGATTTAATAACCGAACACACTGCGCCACGCCTTCTGCAGGAACTCGAATTACAGGTATTAGAAATCCGCGCTAAATACCCTGCAGAGGCAGCACAAACCACACATTTTACACGATCCCAGGCCCAAACAGGTTCACGAGAACAACAGTCACCAGTATCCAGCGCTAGTGGAACAGATTTACTACCCACACTCCATCCCTTATTATTACAGCAACTCCAAATTACGGAGCAAAGGACTGATAGCCTGCTCACGCGCATTACACAATTATTGGAATCAGACACCATTAAAGGAGATACCCAAACAACAGAGGCAGTCCTGGACATACACACTATCATAGAAACAATCAAGCAGGACATAGACAGAAGTGGTGAAGTCTACACAATACGATATCACACCCCCCCGTCAGCGAAGATATATCATGGGACGAGCTCCCTGGCAAAATAACACACGTTTCATACACAGGCAGTGAGGATAATCCCCGCCGAAAAAACTCAGGCTCAGACAATTCATCACACGTCACGAAGGTAGATAGTATAAACGGGGAAGAATCCTCACACCGCCAAGGGGAAACAAACGAGCAGGATATGAACAGGCAAACGGATTATCCAATGATTCACCCCGCAAAATTCACAGGGGAGGATCAAGACCCGGAGGAATACCTCAAAGCCTTCAACAGAACGGCCAGAATCAATGGCTGGGGCGACGAGGTCAAGAAACGGCTCTTACCCGCATATTTAACGAAAGCGGCCATGACATGGTATGAGCTTCACGAGGACAACCTAGAAAACGCCACATGGGACGAAATCACTTTTCTGCTAAAGAATGAATTTCAGCTCACACCGGATGATGTGGACCTATACGATCAGATAAGACAGAGGACACAGGGGCCCACAGAGATCGCACAAACATATGTCAATTCTAAATTGATGATGTGCGATAAGTACAATGTCGCCATGCCTAATAAGCAGAAGGTCAAGCTATTAATGCAGGGCCTTAGGCCGTCATTAGTGGACAAGCTCTGCATCATGAATAATCCTACGGTGCAACACATGTTAAATAACATAAATATCATTGAGGCAGGAAGGAAGATCACGGAAAAAGCTACGGAAAAGGCCGTGAATCAGCATTTCAACCCCGGAAAAGAGGACACCAGCAGAAAGATGGATGAGTTGGTGAATAGAATGGAGAAGCTAACGATAGCTGCAATTCAGGCAGGTGGGGGGACACTCAGGAGAGAAAACAATGACACGGAGGAAATATATTATCCGGACAGGGAAAGGAGATACACGGAGGGGCAACACTACGAGCAAGTCAAGCCATACTACCCTCCACAGCAGCCAACATCACCGTATAAACAGGAGAGGCCACATTACCCTCCACGACATTCACCAGCCACATACACACAGGTAGAGCCAACCTACCCTCCACAACGACCAACATCCCCATAAACACCAGATAATTAACCTCCGGAGTACGAATACGGTATTCCCCGGCGAAGCAGCCCACCCCCAAACAGACAGGGCTATGCTTCCCCACAATATAGGGGAAACGATGTCTATCGGGAAAACCCACCCCAATCAGACAGGGCTATGCTTCCCGCCAATATAGGGGAAACGGGGACTACCGGGAAAACCCTCCCCCAGGCAGACAGGCTTATGAATCCCCGCTGTACAGGGGAAACGGGAATCGCCGGGAAAACCCGCCCCCGCAGCAACAGACGTACACTCCCCCCTATCTAAGACAGGAAAGCGGGCCACAGAACAGAACACGTGGCGAGCGACGTGGCAAAACAGCCCCACAGAATGGGCTGGATGCTCATAACACGTACACAAAGGGGCCGGAACAATATCCGCTCCCCGACGAATACCCGAGGGAGTTCAGGGAGGAGGTGCTCCAGCAACCAGACAGGAGGGTACTGCTTTCAACACCAAACCACCCACCGCAAACGGGGAACTGGCGTAACCACCCCGAGGGGGGACAAACATATAACACGGGGCGACGCACACCAACGCATTCAAAAAACTACTGAAGGGGGAGGTTCGGCCTGCTAGAAAAGCGGAGGAATTTCCTCCCCTCACACAAACCCAGAGAGACCCTTTCCCTACACAGACACGCAAACGCAGGGGGAAGAAGCAGCCAAATAGCAAAACGGCTGACGACCCGCCCCCGAACCGTTTCCAGACACACCCCGTAAAAGGGGGTGGCAACTGCCTATTCAGGGCCATGAGCTTTCTGATCCGCCATGATGAAAACCACCATAGAGGGTACAGGCAGGAAACAGTCAAACACATCCTGGACAATTGGGACGAGTACCGGGATTTCGTAGCGGACGAGCAGGAAAACCCATTCCAGACAGGGCAAGATTGCAAGAAGTACATGAGTAGGGACGGTACTTATACCGGAGCCGTGGAAGTGACCGCTCTCGGTAAGGTCCTCAAAGCGAACATACATGTCTATACTGAAATTCATTCACCGCCATTGTTCACCACTACGGGATTCAATAGGGCCCTACACATACAATTCACAGGGAACCCTAGGGCGGGACACTACACTTCTCTCACAACTACACTCGAACAAAAAGCAAACACTAAGCCCACAACGTCGCCAGACATGAATACGTCACCAATAGAGAAACGGGTGGAAAAGGACAAACCCACACCATCCAGCAGTGAAAATATACCCCCTGCACCACTACACGGGGCGGGAAGTGACCCTAGACAGGAGCAGGACACAAACACAGCTATTATGGGAAAGGCAGCGACAGGAATCGCACTCATAACTGCCTGGAACAAGAAACGGGGCAATACATGCAAACGAAGGGTCAGATTTGCGGACACACCTTCGCAGGATAGGGAGAGGGACAACACATCCACACAGCAACTGGGAATCGAGGCCACACTAAACGCTCACAAGAATTTGGGTATTTTAGCAGGGCGGAAAATGAAGAGAGCAGGCAGTGTATGGCTCGAGTACATTTCGCTGAGCGAGACAGAAAAGCTGAGCCAGGAAATGAGTCGTGCGGCCAAGCGTGTCAAATACGATGGTCAACAAGCTCTATGCCTCTTCAGCAAAAATGTAACACGGGAGGAAAACAATGACACAAACGGGGACAAGGACACTAAAGCAACAACAACAACATACACCCTCAATAACACTTCTCTACAGGGGGAAGGACACAAATTAGCGGCATTAACAACATACGCCAGCATAAATGGGCACAGAATGCAAGTGCTTATTAACACGGGGGCAGCGGTAAGCTGCGTAAACAGCAAATACGTTACCGAAGGGCAGACACACGGTGTCACGAGGGACATCCGGCTTGTAGCGGCCAATGCGCAGACGCTAGAAAACTTAGGGGTGGCACAGGCACACATAAGGCTAGGCAATTTTGCAACAATACACCCCATGTTCGTGATAGAACATCTTTCTGCGTCAGCAATAATGGGGATGGATTTCCTCGCCAAATACGAGGCAAGCATACATTTTGCTAGTGGCAGGATGCATTTAATGCATAACCAGAAGCTCACTACACATCCCATGGTATACGCCAAGAACACAGATGGGATTCGAGGGGAGCGAGAAACCCGCAAGCACCAGGCCTCTACACTGAACACAATCGACAAACACACAGGCACACACACAGATCAGGTACTCAATAACACTCACAGACAGGACCTAACACGAGAGCAGGATAGGAGGCTCACAGAACTCCTTGAAAACAATAGAGATATCTTTGCCAACTCGCTAAGAGGTCTCGCGGTAACAGATCTCATCGAACACTATGTCACACTCACCAGTGACCGACCAGTCCACCAGCCAGAAGGAAAGACACGCTATCGACAGTCAAATTAAGGAGATGCTCGAAGCGGGGATAATAGAGCCTACAATCTCAAATTGCAGTGCGCCGGTCTTGTTGACCAAGAAGAGGGATGGTTCCCATAGGTTCTGCAATGATTACCGCAGGCTTAATTAATTAATAGAAAACGACAACTATCCACTGCCAAGGGCCGATACCTATTTGGATGCCCTCAGTGGGGCCAACTGGTGTAGCTCGAAGGATTGTTTTTCCGGGTTCAATTCAATCCCTATTTATGAGCCGGATAGGCACAAGCTGGCATTCGTTACAGAAAACGGCCTCTTCGCATATAGGGTGTTACCCATGGGGCTCCGTAACGCCAGCCAGACCTTCCAAAAGCTAGTGGATAAGGCGTTTTCAGGCCTGAAGTGGCGTTCGATACTCGTCTACATATACGATATAACAGTTTTCTCCCAGACCTTTGACGAGCATCTCGTACACTTGGAGGAGGCATTCGCAAGGATCAGAGAGGCCAAATTAAGGCTTAAACCTGCGAAATGTCAATTTGCCCGGCAGCAAATTAATATCCTGGGGCATATTGTCAACAAAGAAGGGATTATCCCCGACCCAGCGAAGACAGACGCGATAACGGGTATCCAGATGCCCGCAAATTTAAAACAATTGCGTAGGTTCATGGGACTGGCATCTTATTACAGGAAGTATATTTATAGATTCGCACACATCGCCCACCCCCTAACAGAACTCACACGCGAAAACACATCCTTCCACATCACACAACAACACATAGAGGCATTCAACACGCTTAAGCAATTATTGACCACCCCGCCATTATTACAACACTTCCTGAGCGATAGGCCCATATTTCTACACGTTGACGCAAGCCAATATGAGTTAGGAGCCGCCCTATTACAGGAAGAAACTGAGGGGCGCAAACGGCTAGTGGCTTACGCCAGCAGAAAATTAACGGCCGTTGAAACCAGATACTCTGCCACAGAACGCGAAATGCTGGCATTTTCATGGGGAGTAAACTACTTCCGGGTATACCTCTACGGTATCCACTTCACGGTAGTAACTGACCACGCCAGTCTGCTTTTCTGGGATAAATTCAAGAACCCAAACTCGCGCCTCAACAGATTTGTATTCCGTCTGTATGATTATAATTTCTTGGTCAAACACAAGAAGGGCGCTACACACCTGGATGCAGATGGATTATCTAGACTGCCAGTAGCCACCCCACTCCCCCCAGATGACAGTAAGGATCACGAATGGGATGACATGCCCACTTTTGCCCTAACGCTGGTAGACATGAAGCAGGAGCAAGAGCGTGTTCCACGCTTGAAACAGATTCTTATGGCGCTAGAAAACTTGGATACGGTAGATTCCAAGACGGCACTGCTGTCTA
Organism: Meconema thalassinum; assembly: GCA_946902985.2. Lineage (NCBI taxonomy): Eukaryota > Metazoa > Arthropoda > Insecta > Orthoptera > Tettigoniidae > Meconema > Meconema thalassinum. The sequence goes on from OX336398.1 coordinate 213,708,120, forward strand.
TGCGATTCTTCCTAGACAAAGACGGGGTCCTGAAATCTAAGCCCACAGCCATGCACGATAATGCACCTATAGCGGTTCCGGACTCATTGAAAGAAAATATCATGAGCGGACACCATAATAGCCCGATGGCAGGGGCGCACTTAGGTACGCACAAAACATACCATAGAATCCGAGACAAATATTACTGGGTAAACGTGAAGGACGACATTTACAACTTCGTAAAAACATTTCACACCTGCCAGCGATTTAAGGCAAGACCTGGCAAGCCTCATGGATTACTAAACCCTATCCCAGTAGGAAAACTATTCCACAGGAAAGGAATAGATGTTAACGGCCCCATCTCCACATCCGAAAGGGTAACAAATACATACTCGTGGCCACAGATTATCTCACCCGGTATATGATCACGAAGGCTATTCCCAAAGCAGACACGAATAGCATAGCGGAATTCCTATTCGAAATAAATACGCGATATGGCCTATTCCAAACCCTATTGTCCGACAGAGGGACTATTTTCACCTCGAGAGTACTCCAACAGTTTCTGGAGATACTAAGGATAAGGGCATACACGACAACGAGTTTCTCACCGCAGACCAATGGGCTCACAGAAAGTATGAATAAAATAATTGGGACAGCGCTAGCCAAATTCACGGGGGACACAGGGACAGACTGGGATAATTACCTACAACCCATCACATTTAGCTATAACACCTCAAAACCCACAGCCACAAAACACTCTTCACACTTTCTGTTGCATGGCTACACACCCAGAAGCCCAATTGGCAATATATGCATCCCCAGGACACTCTCATAGACAATACAGCCCGGTTAGAGTATTTGCAGATAGCGCGAATGAACGCGAGGAAAACCATCATCGCGGCACAAAGAAGGCAAAAGGAGCGGCACGATAGTATACACAAGCACGTGGAATACACGCCAGGGCAACTGGTCATGATTTCCAATTCCGCCCGCAAAAAGAACGTGTCCGAGTTCCTGCTACCACGCTAGGCGGGTCCCTTCAAGGTTTGCAGGAGGGTATCTGACGTAAACTACATAGTGAACGTGCGGCATGGACACAAACTCATTAAGGACATTATACACGCCCGCCGTATGAAGGCGTACCACACTAGAACAAAACACTCGCACATAAGAGCGGAAACGCCGCGAAGAGGAAAGGAAATGGCTCTACTCACAGAAAGGGTAAGAAGGCCAAAAGGTAGGACTCGGACCACGAGGACCTCACCAAAATACGGACCTGCCACATACACCTAGCTGCCAGACATGCAACTAGGGGCCAGGAGCTACAGGGACACAAACACATAAACTACACAGATAGAGACACCATACCCAAGGGGTAAACATGTACCAAACACAGTAGAACACAGAAACGGAGAACGCGGTATTTGTAAGTAGACGCAGGTTCTTTTACAACGCATTCGGGAGAGGATTAGAGCAACGCACACAACTCTCACCGGGCACGTAGCGGCATTACATAGCCACGACAAGGGTTGATACATACACAAAGTACACGGGGCAGACACATATTACAATTAGCGTGGACAACTGGCAGAAAACACGCAATCAAAAGTACAACGTAGGTACTGTACATTTGAAATGTCAACAGCAGGCAGAAAGTAATCTCCTAGCCAGCGGCGTTATTGCATATGTAACGTGATACGTGCCAAGTCAGCGCGGACACGCGGTGAACAAGGCAGCCAGGATTAAAACCGTAGCGCGATATATTAACATTGCGGCCTCCAGAGAATCATTCATTATAGATTCGAGACCGCACTACGATCACAAATCAAGACCAGGGGCATCCAAAATTCGCACAGGCGACATACACAGGGCATATTTACACGTGCGTAGGCCTGTTCCATGGGACTCGCTATAATAACCTAGTTAGGGCATTAGCGACCCCGGGACTACCAATAAGGGATATATCAGGAACACCAGGCCTCGCCGAGACCACAAAATACTCTTTCTAACCATAACGCCCAAAATCCAAGTATGAGGGACGTTCAAGAGTATACAGAACACTCACACTAAATGGACATTGACACGCCCATTATACACGCCATGGAGCGGTAATTACCAAAATGGAGGTCCCGAAATAAGAAACAAGGCACACATTGTGGGTCGCGTCAAGGGCACATATCTAGAAAATACACGGTCATGCAACACAAACAAGAGTAGATGATCTACGAACTCCAGTAGAATTAACGTAACTAGCACAAGTTAGCCAACGACAGTTGCGGACTACGATACCAGAGGCCACACAGTCACACACGGTAGGGACGCGTAATCCAGGGTCCGCATTATAACTAAGGACGGGCGGCCCAACAAATAACAAGGGGAGAAGTTGACCGACTGAAGATCGACCGATTCAGGTACACGGGTCACAGGGTAACGAAAGAATACACTCACACAAACAACGACACAAAGGTAGACATATACAGAACACATTTTACAAACACTGGGACTCTATAGACGAATCCAACAGACATTAACACTAAAGGGGGGGATGCCACATCTCAACACTAGACGGCATGAAGAATTCGTGCGGGACACTCAGAAGCACCCCAGAAATAGGCCAAAATATGCTCCGAAGGAGGAGACGGTAGGCAAAATGATACAGAGTGAACAGATTAGGAAGGACAGACAGTAAGTACAGCCCAGAAATAGACATCCTAGGGCAAAAACACACTCTATCACACAAAAATACACCAGGGCAGACATATTCCACGAACACGGGGAATATTAGGGGACCAGGCATACATTGACACAAAAGCTTGGTAACACCACATGTCAACGGCCGAAAATCATGGATATTAAGTAAAGGGGCAAGTAGATTACCCCGGACACAGGCCGAATAGACTCTCTAGAAGGAAATAATAGATAATTGCATAGAGAAGAGAGATTACGGAAGCAAGTTCCAAAAGAAGCTTAGTAGCGGAAATGCTACAGGTTGACACATTGTTCCTTTTAACACAAACATATATCCACACATGGACAGTGGCAAACATCACGTTTTGTTATTCTTCCTGCATGTCGCTGAAGACATTAAGTACACAAAGGCGATAAACCAAAATACAGGAAGTAGCTCGCTGCGAACACAGCGAATTCCGGCGTGACGCCACTCACTGTATGCGGAAGAAATTTTGCAACAGCGAACCGGGACAACAATACACAAACTTGAAGACAATGGCACAAACAATACCAGGAAGCCATACACTTACAACACTGCAATGTTTACACAGGAAGTGGAGACAGGACTCCACGGGCTTCCCTAAAATATTACACATCTATTAAAGACCAGACTTAATTGGGGAGGCTACATTATTTCAGGCCGACCGGTAATAAAACTTGAACATGTATACAGCTGTGAGAGCGAACACTAACGGCGTATGCCAAGCGGCCTACGCGATGTAGATAAACCCGCTCAGATGACAGGGCACGCGCAGGCGAGAACTCAGCCAGCAGGCAGCCGCGTGCACAAAGCGCGCTGCAAACTGAAGCCACGGACGTCTCCTCCCACACGCGCCCAGCACTTAGGGGTAGCAAGGCAATTACACAAAAATACACATACTAATTAAGGGCGGTACTTAGAGAACAGATATATGTCACAGATCGTAGGGGATGATAGGCCCACGACAGTATACAGAGGGATATATTTGGTAGACACTAGATGCTCTATGGCATCTCAACGATACATAGACGTTCAGCGAGCGCAAATCCCAACACCGGCAGAGAGCGGAAGAAAACATAGAACAGCCAAGAGAGGCTGTTACACCATAACAGGAGTAAAGGTGGAAAATGCCATCAGGATGGCCATAGTATGAGCTACGGGCAATACATTCTCACACCCTCCCTTCCATTTATCCTAATACCTAATACAAACTCATACAAACACACACATACACGTGAAAACATGTTACACTACATTAAAATAATACATAGGGGTTGGTTTAGACATTCATGTGTTTCACAACTCAAAGGTCTACTGCACCTTGTGCCATTATGCCTACACCTGAATATTAGAGGTGTTTCGGACACCAATGTTAAGCGCCGATGGACATCTCTATATAAAGAGATGAGGCGATATTTACATACTAACCAATATGTCAGTAAATAATCCCGCATGCAGAAGGCATAAACTTATTATACCCTAACATGCCCATTTTCCTCAGTTGAGAGAAGACATGCGCTCAAATCCATCTCGATGCATGAGATATCCCAACCAAACACCAAGGGTTATATTATTAGCATACCTGCATGACGCATTTCAAATTTGGACACCTGGGGAAAACCCACCCCACACAATCACAGTAAAAACATCTTTATAGCATCACCGATTCTTGGCCAACACAAACATAGAGTCCAACGATGCATAACCCTTCCCCACCACGTTTTAACCCCATTCAGCAAATAACACTCTATCGGGTCATAGTAACAAAGGACCAGGCATCCCATACACCCACTAATATCTCCAGAAACATGACAAAGCAGCAGCGCTGGGGATCCGATAAGGCACTGGAAGGCCTAAATCTGGCACTCTGTTTAGAATGCTCTACAACCCCAGAACACAAGATTGTACCAAATTATACACTAAAAACACTATAGTATACAAAACTGCACTTTACCCAATAACTTAAGAGGAATCTGAGGTCACACTAGGTGGTGACAAGTATGCACGCCGAAGAGAGAGCAGGAACGCCACACGAGGGCAGATCCGAGGACGTGGAACAGACCCTGACGATCACTTTTGACTAGACTCATAGTTAGATGTATGCTAAGTCAACTCTCGGAGGCGTAGAGAGTAGTCTTCCATTCGTGTGAATGGAAGAAGTGGACCGGGGTTCAGCGGGACCAAACCTTGGCCACGCAAGTCCTCATTCCGGAAAATGGGGTGAAGAGATAAATGAATAATAAATAACGGATAATAAACGATGTATATGGAATGAATGCGGTCATTCGGGCCCGTGCCCACGTAAATGGGCGGCAGTGGGCCTCCAAAGCTTAAATGGGAATTGCAGCGAACACCCAGAGATATAAATGGGGGAATGCAGCGAGCTCCCAGAGGGGCCTGGGCAACCCACTAATAAATATAAATGAATGATGAATAAAGCGACTATAAACCTTATATAATTGTAAACGAAATGGATATCCGCGCGCAGTGTTTGCATTTTAGCAACACAATCACACAGGCCTCTACACGCTACACATTAGTTGTTAAGAGGGGAAGTCGACAGTTAGTATTAAGGGAACGGAATCCAAAAGGGCCTTTCGGCCTGGTGGTTTTGGAAACAACCGGTGTTTCTCAAATACACACGAGTGGTGCCCTGAGGAGGGATACCTGCCTCAGGCGATCGTTCCGATCAAAATTCTAGTATGTAAGGCAGTTGCATTTGGAAGCAACTTAGACTTAAGCAAATTTAGCGAGGACTGTTGGAAAACAGTAGCTCACAATGCACATTTCGGCACTAATTAAGGATCATTTCTGCATGTACATAAAAACATTTTTTTAGCATTAATTAGTAGTAACCTAGGGTAAGTACACTTTTACATATATAATGATAAATCGGCACCTGGCAACTAAAGCGTTACCAGGGTAAGACCGATAACACGTTAAGAAAACGGGCATATGCGATGCGAACGCGACATTGAAGTTCGGCACCTGGCAACTAAAACGTTAACAGGGTAAGACCGATAACACGTTAAAAAAACGGGCATATGCGATGCGAACGCGACATTGAGCGTTCGGCACTTGGCAACTAAGCGTTACCAGGGTAAGACCGACAAAGCGACAATATATAGTAATACCGACGCTAAAGCAGCCGAAGCTGACCAACCTCAGCAATGCTCGAGACGTCCGAAGAGGTCTCAAGGGCGGTGGCACCACTGAAGCCGACCCTTAAACAGCGCTGCGCGATATATGCGCATAATAATATTTGCCCAAGGGCATATTTATAACATGTTTCTATATTTCAGCAAAGAGCTCCACCACGGGAGCTACGTGGGAGCGCAGATAATCATGATCACTACAAAGTAAAGGTGCACCGACGACACATAAACACACTCATACACGGGTATACACTGGGGAGACATGACAAATACACAAGAAGACAGGAGTATATGCATAAGTATGGCAACAAGATTATAGCAGGCTTAGGTTAAGCTAGATTTAAATGGCGCATAATAGATATATGCATGTATGAGGAATATAAACGAAATGCATGTGATTATCATATCGTATCCTATTTCAGGCAAACCAGAAGGCGCTATATACGCACGTTTCCACAGAAGAGGGGAACTAATTAATAATGTATTTATTTTTTCAGATGATCAGCACTGTTCACATGTCTATTGTAAATATATTTTAACACAAGCTTAAACGCACTCTCTATCACACACAAAAACATAATAATCTCCGGTTTAAGTCACATTAATAAAGTGATGACGCAATACAGAGAAACGCTTAAATAATGAGCGGACACGATAGCCAGGAGAGACGCAGCTTTGTGAACGTCTATCCTAGCCATCAAGGTGAATTCTTCCACCCACGGGGGGGAATTCACGAGAGGTGTAAAGGTTGAGCGGTTTAGCCACGACACCACAGGTTGAAAGTTGAAAGGTACAGCTGAAAGACACGAGGTGGAAATGGCCAAAACGGAAAGTGCTACGGCCATGTGGATAGTAAGAAAAGGTACAACGCTCATGAGCAAGAAGGGCTAGTATTACCATTAGTATAATTAAGGCTAGTATATAATCATCGTAAACAAAATTGTAAACAACACCGTAAAATTATAAGGAATATGATGAATACACATAGAATACCATAATATTCCAACACCATTTAATACTGTCACACTGTAACACACTTTTGTTTCTTTCTTTTCCATCCTTCTAACGATTAAATTTGTGAAGGTGCCCTGCTTCACCCCGACAAAATAAATCATTTAATACATATACCTTTGACTTACACCCTGGAGCACCTGTTTTCTGTTTTCTTCAAGCTTTCATACACTAACACTTTGTCATAATTTGTACATACAGGGAGCAATTTTTTCCCACACAGCACACGGCAAACGGACGGCACAACCACCCGTCCAACCATGGTTTTTTTCCTCCCTGTGTGGAATATCATATATATATATATATATATATATATGTATATTTTTTCAGCAATATTAACATCAAAAAATGTAAAAATGAGCTATGTATATACCCAAAACCCACACTTATGAGCACACTCCAACCTCACATAGCCAACTAGACAGGACGACACGACCACACAGCATCAAAGAAGAAGAGGGAGAAGAAGAAGAGGAAGAAGAAGAAGAAGAACAACTACACCGCAACACCTACACTGTTCCCTAGGACCTGAAACTCCAACACACCCATTCACCTATAAAACTACCCCTACAGGCTAAGCCATAAGCCTTATACACTTCCTGTAAACAAGCCGGCGCAGCGGTCTAGCTGTCAGCCAAGCTTACATCATTCATAAACAAACACACTATCGACGGAATCTAGAACACCAACAGTGACGACACGCTGAGTCAGCAGCACGGGAGGCCTTAAAAGGTAGGCCCCAGGAAGGTCTATTGTCTATCGCGGCCGGCGGCTCTGCATCTCCAGTTCCAGCTCCAGCACGTCATCACCAGGTGAGAACAGAGTGTGCTCAGATCTCCTTACAAATTTGTACTTCATCACCCAAATTCATGCTTGTACTTGTAACACATTGTTCTACACTTGTCCATTAGTAAAAGGGACATCAGATCACCATAACTGAACAAATAAATACTTGGTCAGTAAACACACATCTTGTACTCATTTCACTTGTCTTTACATCCTGACACCCAATCTGCTATTATTCCTAATTGCCCCAGACCGTGAATGCCAGGAATTGCACCGTCAGGTACTCCATTGTCTTCGCGTAGCAGCCAGCCAGCAGCAGCCAAGTTGCCGACTTCGCAAGTGGGCGCGCTCCCGCTCGCTCACACTTAATTGCTAATCTAAGTTAATAGCTCTTTCTTAGGCATACCTCCCTTAACGAGTAAACGCACCCCATAGGATTGTACCACCGTTACATCGCAGCCTATAACAGACACTTACAATAGTAGTTTCCCCCCTATTTCGGGAAACTGCACTTTTCGGAAACCACCCCTAAATTATACATCTACATACCCCTGTCCATCCCTTCCCCCAACACCGGGATAGAAGAACTTCCTTTTATTTGCCCCAGTCACCAGCCGAACCTAGTACACTAGGTACATGCTCGCCCATTCCTACTAGGGCGCAGCATGTCCCTACGCGCCTTGAAGGAACGAAAAGGAAGAGGGAGAGAAGTGAGGCAGATGCTAGGGGCCAAGAAAATACTGATCGCCTGCTGTCTATGCTTGAGAAGATTGTCGGCAGGCAATAGTCTTATGTCATCATCATCATCAAGTTTCCACTCCAGTTTCCCGGGTGTGGTTTAGGAGCGCTCTCGATTTTAGTCGATTCATGTACCACTGCTCCTTCAAGACTTCATCCCAGTTGATCCCCATGGATGTGATATGTATTACAATAAATTGTTGATTAAAAGTACTAATGGAACCACATTTTTTTATGTTTTAGTACACGTTCCGAGTCTAATGCTATTTAATTTTAGATCTTGTCGAGGTAGGTAGGTGTTTTAGAACCTTACTTCTTGTTAATGACACCATTTCTAGTTGTTGAACAAATTAAGTTTAAAATTTGTGAGTTCAGAGTAAGCCTCTTTTTTCCTAAATGAAAGTATTAGAATTCTCATGTTGGATAGGTGCGACCTTCTTTTCAATTCTTCCTTCCTCTTCCAGCATTCTTACTGTGATGTACCTCATTTGCTTTTGTTCAGCAGTTCTCTGAATGTATTACTTGTGTACACTACCTAATTTGCTTGTGACCCCCTTATGTTGAGAACTTACCAGACACAATCTTCATTAAAACGCGGCAATTTTTCTAGCAATAGAAAAAAGAAAAATTGCTGAGTTATAATTCACTGGCCGTGAAAGCCAATATACAATCATCATTCTTTGTTGATTTTTGTTTTTAATTAATTTTAGATTCATTGGAAATCTTAGTAAATAGCCCCATATATGCTCAAATTGTCATATAACCTGTGTTTCTGTGGTGACTGTAGTAGTGTGTGCAACTGTAATTAAATAAGGTTTGGAAATGGGGTAGGTGCTCTGGAACTTCGAATGAGGCAAGTTGCTATGCTGCCATTTGCATTGGGGAGCATGGAAAAAAATCAAGTAAAGACCCACTAAGGATAACTGTGGTCAGTTGTGGGACTTGTTGGGGCTCCTCATCGTGGTCATGGTGAGACATTTAAAGTCGCCCTATAGGAACAGACAGTTGTCCATACTATCAAATTAACAGTTATGGTAGGAGCCTTACATGGCAAGTCAAATGATACCGAGAAGCCTACTGCTCGAGTCAAAGCTCTGTGAACATGCGGGATGAGGAAGAGAAGGGCCTGTCAACAGCCCGCCGTGTTATCTGGAGTTCATGTCTATTCCAATATATACTATATTGCTAACATAGGGCCATTGCCTAAACAAGTGTGGTGTTGCAAATGAGTGAGTGACCAACCAATGTATTTGGTTGTTCCTACACACGGACCGGGAACGCCCTCACATCTCTCCTCACCGTCCACAATCCGCATTCCACTCAGGTTCACAGAGCTTGGACTCTAGCAGTATCTACTGTTTACGTCACGGTTTTTAGCCGGTCAATCCCGGTTCCACAGTGGTACATTCTGTGCAATTGATACGCGAGTTTTCAGTTGCGTGGAAGGCAACACAATTGCACATGCCTGAGGTTTGCCACCCATCCTCTGTACGACTGAGAAACTGGAGCCCACCTTCCAGAAACCTTAGCGTGAACTGTAGCTTTTGTCATGTAGCCGATTATGAAACCGCAGTTGGAATGCCAAGCATTTCCAAAATAATTTGGCACTTTTCTCTCAGTCATAGGCCTATGCTTTTACCACCCAATTTTATGTGGCATAGTTCACATGATCCACACATTCCCAGTTTATTGACTTCTTTAATTTTGTATCACGCACTGCCTTGTAACAAAGCAAAGCCAACTCCGTACAGGACCTTGGAGTAGTGGAAGGTAGAAGCTTCCACTTTGTGTGACATTGGGACTAGATGGGATGGAGTTGTCAGCTCCACGCCCGGCCGTCTTTCCTCCCAGGAATTACCCTGGAACAGAATTCTGGTGTAGGCTGAGTGAAACCCAGGGCTATTAGGATTTCCGAAATTGGTAGTTTTGTTTCTAAAGTCCACTACCTGGGTGGGGATCGAACTCACTCCCATTCAGTTAGAAGCTCATCTCTACCGACTGTGCCACGCCTTGTAAAGTTCCTATATAAATCTACAGGTTCAAGTATATACTGTGATACGTACATGCCTCTGGGAATTTTTTAGTGGAGTCTATTAAGTTGCTGAGGATGTTGATGTTTCTTTGACGGTGTGGCTTGAATTGCCACCATATTGGTCAGCTCTATGAGGTTTCAAATAGCATGTATTCATATGTGTTCAAGTGCAAAGTGTGGTTGCAAGTTATAAATGTTCAATTTTAGTTCAATCAAATTGAAAGTTGCACTGTACTCTTCTGAAGCTATGGTGCAACAACGCCATTGGTTGCTACTTGGTTAGGCAACAGTCTGGGCGAAAATCACTGCTTGTAATACAAGCTTATGCCCCAGGTTTGTGTTTGTGCAGTCTTGCAGGGGATCTCGTAAGTAATGTAATTTTTTAAGAAAATGTTATTTGCAAAGTTTTCCGTCAATGTAAACTATTCTTCACAGTAGAGACCATCAGATTCTATGGTCTGGAGCTATCTTTCAGTGAGATTTCTTATCTTATCCCGCGACGGTACCAGTCTCTGGGTTTTGATGCGAAGATTTCGGCGAGACCCACTTCCACAGTTTCAATGTTTTTGAAATTTATTCCACGCAAGAAATGGGTCATGGATCGAAAAAGATGGTAATCTGAAAGCCCACGCTGCATGAGGTAGCAGTTAGACTCCACCCGGTAACTGATCCTGGTTATCTCCGTCTCAACATTTCATGAACTCGTTCTAGTTGTGCAGAATAAATATCTGCATTGACTGCACGCCCGTTTGGAACAAATTCCCACTCTTTCAAAATTCCACCAGACACACAACATCTCTTAGGGCTGAATCGTTCCTTTTTAATTATGACTTTGGCAGGTTTACGAGGACTGAACCACTGTTTCAAGACGTCAGCATTGCGGTAATAGGCCCATTCTTCACCATATATGATGATTCTCCTGATAAACCTATCATCCTTGGGGTTACCGATAAGTTGACGACAGATATCCACTCTACATTGAGCCTTTTCAGGAGTTAACTCATGAGGTTGTGTTTAATATTCCAAATTGTTTAACCTGGTGATGTATGGTATCCTTCGATGCACCAAGTTCTTCCGACAGCCTACGAGTACTTCTTAAAGGATTTTCTTCCAAAACACAGTAAATCTATAGTGTTTTCTTCTCCAGTGTTGAAACGTTGGAACCATCATTGTGCCACTCACTCACTAACAACAGCTCCACCTTCCACTTCACATATTATTTGAGCCGTGGCAGCAGCTCTGTAATCTTGTTTCCAATAGTGCTTTAGAAGGACCCTAACCTCCTACTTTGTAGGTTCCATTTGTGATTGTGTAGTATCAACAACAGATGACTGATCCATTCTAGCAATATACCAATTCTAGTCATGGCCTCCTGTAAATAGCACTGACGAACCAAAGAAAACCAATTATATCTTATAAAACAACATTACTTGTGAATAAGGCCCAGATAGTTATTTGTTATTTTTCTTTAACTAAATATTTTATATTTATATTTTTTGCCGTATTTATAGTTAAATACATACTCTGGCGTATTACTAAATATTCCCCTGTCATTAAATACAGCAAGGGGCCTGGGATCAACAGTCTCATTAAGCCTCAAAATAGACCTTACCTCGACAGTAAATTTTACTTGAAATTACAGCGGTCTGTGGGTATTGACAAGAGTGCTATGAAAATTTTCGAAGTGACCTCGCTCTTTAGAATGAAATTCGAAATCTGCAGTAAGTATTGTATGATTGGAAAACGGGGACAATACCTGACCTATGAAGCGGGAATACTTGTACTGTAGACAGGAGTATGGATTATTCAAGCAGCTGGACGTTTCAAATATATTTCGAGTAAATATGATACAAATTTAAGAACATATTTTGGGAACTTAATCATATTTTTCCACTTTTAAGCAGATAAATATACATATTTCTGAAAAAGTTAAGCACACAATTATCTGGGCCTGGTTATGAGACATCCTAATATTAACAATTTATCATGTTTAAAGCATTAGTAACATGTAGTCAGTCATTTTGTGTCAACGGGAATGTTTAGTGCAATGTATCACAATCTATACTACTCCCAATCTACATGCTCCAGACCATACAGACAGAAAATATCAAAATATTCTCACCCAAACCATATAGGTGATGATAGGAACTATGATTGGAGAGCTGTTCTACATCATAAGAGCCACAAACTTCAATTTAAAACTACGAAGGAAAATGAAGCAATCTTGCAGTTTTACGTGACCATTAATCAAGCGATGATGCGCCACTTACGTTGAATCCGAACCACAGGACTTGATATTTCACTTTTAAATCTTGCACTCATCAATTGGGTATCAAACCTTGGTCAGACGCAAGCGGCTTTACTACTGGACCATCATGCCCCCAACAAACTATGAAATTCTCTGTGCAGCGGTGCCACACCATCCTCAGATCAATACACATGTGCGGTGATTATTTAAATCAATTTTCTGAGCATATTTACATTCACATGGCAGTTATGAAACGGTATTTAAAATATCCTAAGTGTTCAAATGAACTCTGTTCAATGAAAGAATGAAATCATTTGTCCAAATAGACCCAGGTTTTGATATGTCTGTAACCTCTTGAAAGAAACCTTTGGAGAAATTTAAATATCTCCTACTCATAACACTGAGAAGAAATGTGTATGTCTGTTCTTTCTCCATTCATTAAAATCAAAATTATCATTAAGTTTCAAGGTTATCTCCCCCCCAAAAAATCCATTAAGCCACTGTTGCATTCATACTATACCGCTAATACTTTTACAAAACTACTTCTTGTAGACATCTGTGTATTTTGAAGGTACTGGGTATGCCAAGTTAATTTCTTGAAATGAATGCCACTAAAAAATCAAAAGTGCGAGTGGTCCCTGTGACCTGACAGCTTTCTGAGCAATTAAGCAATTAAGCAATTAATACCCGATGGCACAGATCTGCGTGAACTCGAGGGCTTGGAGGGTAAGATAGTGGTGGGGGTTACAGATGCTGTACTACTATGACCAAAACAAACCCTCTTGTCATCAGCTATCGCCACTCAAAAGTTAGAGAGTAACTTTTCATCACTCGAGATCTTAACTCGCAATACAATTACAGATATTAAGTAGCGAAGTGAACGTTCCTCCCTCATCAATCACGCTGAAGCACATAGACTCCTGCATAAGAGATCCCCCCTGTGCACAGCAGAGATTTTGCGCCATCAGATATTATGTGCAGTATAATAAGGAAATTCGTAACATTTATATTTTGCAGTAGTTAACTGACTAAAACATCAGTTGCCATGTTGGAAAAGGGATGGACAACACATACTACATAAACTCAATAGATTTCAGCAATAAAACATCCTTGTAAAAAAGCATTAACAGGCATTAGAAATTAAAAATAACCTCAGCAAATTTGGTAACTTGAGTAAAATAGAAATCGAAGATTTCATGTCATGATTCAATTTCCTTTTAAAAAACAACACAAAATATATCAGCAAAGGAGCGGTCTTGCAATGGTATCTCCTGCCTCAGGAATTGCAGCAGACATTTATATCGACCATTTAGAAAATAACAAAATTGTCAATGATATCCAAGGAATTACAAACTGGGGAAGATATGTTGACGACATATTCACAATTTTAGACAAATATTTGATAAAGGCAGACCAATTATTAGAAAAAAGAATAATTTGGATCTGATAAAATTCACCGTCAAATCAGAAAAATAATCATCATTAAATTACTTAGACTTCAAAATTTCCAAACACCAAAACATGTTAGAATATAAAATATATAGAAAACCCACTCAAACAGATATTACCATAAAAATTATTCCAATCACCCAGAGGATAAAAAAAACACATTCTACAGTCTTTTGAACAGAGCGATCAGAATACCACTAAAAACAGAAAGTTTTAACCCTCAAACTGTGTCGTGACAATATCAGTACACAAACTGTGCCGCGGAGCCACTAATGGCACCACCTATATTCTAGGACATAACTCTGGTATTTCGATTTTAATTGACACAGTATTTATTATAATACACTATCTAACATCAGTAAACAAATCTATATAGAAAAAATCTCCGAAATGCGTATACACATTGAAGAAGAAAAAAGTTCCAAATCACTGCAAACCACACGTACTTTTATACACATAGATAAATGTAACGGGCTTTTAGTGTTAAAGATTGTAATAAAGTATATGGATTGTATATTTTCATAAAACTAAGACATGGAATAATAGATAACTAGAATTACACACATATGTCCTACTCCACAAATTTTCACAACACCTGAACTTTCACTTTCAATCGTCCCCTCTGCATTCCCGACAGAATACAAATCGGCATGTCTGGCACACTGGTCGGTCACAATCTTCACAGTATTGATTAGATTTATTCCCTTGGTATCTAGGGCATATCGCACACCTCTTCCTCTTTGAAGGGCCTTCGTTATCTCGTGCAGTGCCCTTTGGAAGTGGCGTCTTCAAAATACGAGATACTGGCAGCCTAAACTCCCTAGGTAGGCGAGTATTCACAAGCCTTTCATTGAGATAGGGCTCAGTCAGTTGCTTTGCCAGAAGTTTTAAGAATTGGAAACGAGTAATGACCTTATTGACTTTGAATGAGGTGTGCAGTATGTGAGCATTGACTCCTATTATATTGGGAATCGTGTAAAAGATATCCATAGGCCATCTGCGTGTACGTCTACCTGTGTCGTACGTAACGCACTTCTGGTCCAGTGTGTCTACTCCACCTTTTATGTTATTGTAAAATGCAATCATCTCGTCTTTGTTACATTCAGGATCCTTCCACCTAGCATGATGCATACTCGACACCAAAATTACAGCCTTACCCTTTTTGGGCACGTGTGAAAGCAGCGTGATATGTTTGGTAAATCCATATTCAGATGAGCCCACAGGACGCCAGCTGTTAGGAAGAAATTGTGGCGGAATCTCCCGCTTATTTTTCTTGAGGGACCCAACGTAAGTCAACTGTCTTTGTTTTAGTTCCGAAACAAGCTCTATTGAGCTGAAATAGTTATCAGCGGTGATGTTCCGATTAGTTCCGGCAAACACTTCAGCAAGCCGCACTGCACTTTTCGTTGGTGTTTGTAACTTTCTTTCTTCTAAATTCAAACCAATCCCTTCACTATCCTTCCCTGTGTAGATATATCCATTTGGAAAGTAGTTTGTTCGCGCATCACACAAGATGATAATTTTGAGACCATATTTTTGTGGTTTATTGGCCATATACACCCTGAATTTGCAGCGACCTCGGAAGCCTACTAGCATCTCGTCCACACACGCCATGGATCCGAGGTTGTAAAGACTCGGGGAATTTTCTACCATTCTGTTGAACATCCACGAAATAGCGGCAGCAGGATCTGTACATCTCCTCTCACAACGATCCAACTGATTATCACACCGCAAAACAATAATCAAAAAGAGAACTCTTCTCATGGACAGTGTCGCACGGAATATGTCTCTACCAGTACCATCTGTAGCGAACAAGGAGTCTTAGCTTTCATTATTTGACTTGAAAATAGCACTGTAGTACAGAAGACCAAACAATGCTTTTATTTAGATACTGGTTGTATCTCTCATTTCAGTTCTGTCTGTTTTAGAAAACCGTACTCTGTAAGTTGTGAGCTTTTCATTTTTGTGCTTCACTACATTTTCCACCATATCATCACAAAATAAGCATTCCCATACTTGTAGTGGTGTGCAAGTATCTCCCAGCTGTCTCACTTTCCCTTTTATTGTTGGTAATTTGACAACAATGTTATGGGCAGGTGTCTTCATATTACGACAAGGTTCAACAGAGGACCACTTGTACCTGTTTTTACCGTAAAATGCTGATGAATTTCCTTCCACTAACTGTGAGTTTTCTTCCGTATTATGTGAAATACCTTCGTCATCAGAGTCATATTCCTGCTCGGAAGCAGACTCGTGTTCAGAATTGAAGCCAACATCTTGGTCATCACGGTCACTTTCAACACTTCCCTCATCGTCCTCATTCAGCACAATGTCTAGCTCCTCAACTACATTCGAAAAATTAGGATGTGAAACCGAAATACCACTCTCCCGAAACGACGCCATTGCATCTGCACAGCAACTGATTCCTTCACACAGTTACAGACTGCACTAGTAAGAGTAAGCGCGCACACAGCCTTCAGAACGCGAACTGTGTCGTGGTGCCAAAAGTGTCACCACTTCCGCTCCGCTTGCTAATAACAAAGAGAGGAAACTGCGCAGGCGCCTGCCAGTCTGGCTATGAAACAAAGGCAAGTAGGCGGGAAGATACATAGAAGGGAAAAATTCTACGATAAAACTGCCCACTGCAATAAAAGTAAGTTTGAGAAGCGGTGCCATAAAGGACCCCACGACACAGTTTGAGGGTTTTAACAAAGAAATGAAAATAATAGCACTAATTGCCAAGAATAATGGATAGAAACATGAGTAGGCCTACGTCAATAGCATTAGAAATAAAATTCGAAACAAATTCAAATCCATATTAGTAAAAGAAAAAATCACCATATTTGCATACACGAATTCAAAACTTCATTCCATTACCAACACATATCAAAAACATAATATAAAAGTCCCATATAAGACTAAGAACAATAATAGCAATATTATTTTCAATCATAATTCAGCCAATAAAATTAACAAGTAGGCCTATAATAATTCTGGGGTTTACCAATTGAAATGTAAGGATTGTGGGATCAATTACATAGGTCAAACTGGCAGGTCATTTAACATAAGTATCGGCCATGGCTAAACGCATGGAAGAAAAGAAGCACAACTTCAACACTACAGACGACTTGAAAATTCTATATATACAAAACAAGGGAAGACTAATGAATATTCTAGAAAACATGAAAATTCATGCATACAGAAAATAGACCCAATTAAAAATGTAAATGAAGTAACATACAATGATAATATTTTATTCAACACGTTAGCTAAAATGAGAAAACACGGATCAAACCAAGATAAACAACGCATTACATATGCCCAACCCCACTCAGTTTCTCACACTGTACTTCACTCCCCTCCACGCAGTACGAGCTAACATCAGCCGGTCAGCCGTGGCCTCGCTCAGTCGGTAGCAGATGGCCAACCGGATAGGTCTCAGCCCACTTGACGTAACACACACATCATTCTATACAATTTACAAGATTGTGATTAATAATTGCATACAAATATTGAATGATATCCAAAATTGGAATACTCAGGATTCCACAATATGGTATAACGAAACCCAAATAAAACGAATAGAAGTTTTTAATAATTTATGAATGATCTGTGCTTACGAAATGAACAGATTTAACCACGAAGACGTCAAGTGTACCAAAGACAATGGAATAATTATTCCGATACCTATTTTAAATACTTTAAAATAAGTGTCTCTTGAATTTTAGGACAAATCTTCCGATTGTTTTATGTTAACTATGTGTTTGACATACACCTTATGGTGTTTTAGGCCTAGTCGGGATTCCTATGGCTCAGGAAGGTCTATATGAATAAAATGAAACATGTACAGCATGTATATGGGGATATAAATTCTCAAAAAAGATATGTTGTATTCAAAAGTGAAAATCTTGAACAACAATGGTAACGACTTCCAGGACATGAAGCAAAGATTGACATTATATTAGCCATATTAACGAAGTGCGATAGTCAAAGGTTCTCATCACATGCAGTTTTAATGAATGTCCTGCCATATTTACATGAATGAAATATTATACGGTGACACAGTATGATTTTTAGTTGGTACGGTCATTTATAGTTCTGTAGGCCTAACATATTAACCGCTCGGTGCTGTGAACTAAACCTACTGTCTCCACGCCAGAAGAACTCAGTTTGACAAGCTGCGTTGTGCTATTGTTCAACAGAAGAAAGAAAGAATGCGTTGATTAAGTGCCCGACTTGATGTTTATAGAATGCGTGGTATGCTACAAATTAACGGACAATATTTGATCCAATATTGGCTATTAGTCGTCATGCAATGCTACCTGATTGCGATGCAACGAATGCAGACGAAGCAACAGGTCTCGGAAATCAGTCCCGGGAGATTCATCGCGTTGGGGACGCCTCACAACTTCAATGGGATCATTTGGAGAATTTAGAATGTCACCAGCAGTTGAGCGTATGTTATGGAGAACTACAGCAGCAGCTAAAACCTGAACCCCCGTTTTCAATTTCACCTCCAGAGACTTGGAGAATGTTAACCTCCATCTTATTCTCATTGCACCAAATGCGCTCTCTACCACACAGCAACCACGGCTTAAATGAAAATTGAAACTACGTTTCATGGGTGTGAGGGGGGTTCTTTATAAGGTGCAATGAGGGGAACGGGGTGTAATATGCAACCTTAACCCTTATCACCAATTAAAAAGTGACCCTCTGGAGGATATTTAGCAAGTCTGTACAGTGAACTGTGCCTGAGAGCACGCATATCATGCACAGATCCAGGAAATCCTGCGAAATGTCGATAAATCTTCCACTATGGTCAACTACTCCCTGTAAAGGGAGGGAATAGCACAGCTTTTGGTCAATATATTGGTCATGTAGCGCGGTAGGAACCAGTCTATTGCCCCTGCAGCCTGGCGGAACACTGGACTTCTCTACGTTTCCTCGAAATCTGCACCAACTGTATCTAGTTCGGGCAGAGTAGGATGTCGAATGATGCGACGAACAAAACTAACCGTTTTCTTCAAACCTCCAATCACTAGACGGTGCACGGTGGACCTTGGGTGATTGAAGCAGCGAGCGACAACCCGGAAACTAGAACCGCAAACCATCCAGTACAGGAAAATTATAGCCTATAAACAGAAACACATTTTAAACATTTTATTCATTAAATAAAAAATAACCACATTTTTTCAGTGTTGTCTAAAAGTAACAGATTCATAAAACAATCCAGTCTGTACGTTACTTCACTAAACCTACCTCAAATTCAAGAGAACAGCCCCCTAGTCAGTTGGTCAAAGAACAGGGACAATGCTCGGTGTGTCACGCGAATATGTTGCTTCGTTTTCCGGAAAACACGACTGAGGATTAAAACTACATCCCGATTCATGCTCTCTAACACACAATAAGGAACTCATCTCAAGTTTTCAACTTGCCGTTGCCTTATTATCATGATTGCCCTTCTTCTCTTCCTCCTGAACTGTATTCGCATAATCAGCCAAACACAAACCATAATTAAAGCTCGGCAAAAAGAGATCTTTCAAGTGCATCCATGATGGTATCCAAAGCAATCCAAAGAATTCTATCGTTATTTTAAAACAGCTGATATCTTAATTTTGAACACTCCGCACTCGTCATGAAAGCGCAAAGAGCTTACAAGGAGTAGCAGATCACCGCCCTCTTGAGCGTTGGTTTGGTACCAGTTTGTAAGCCCGGTGCGTTTCAGATCACAAGTCTATGAAGGAGGCTGTGATCAAGCACACATGTCCCAAAGCTCCGTAGTGCGTAGTACCTAGTGAGTAGTTGCTAGCAGCTAGTCAATAGCAGAAAACTTGAGCTTTGGGACGCCGCCGTATTCTACATAAATTTGAGTTTATAATTTGTAGTATTTCCTAAAACTTGAGTCCAATGTTTCGGGCTTTTTCCCCTAAGAAATATAATATTGGACATTGACGTAAAGTGCTCTAGTGGTTCCTAGAGGAACAAGATGGAAGTAGTGGAAAATAAAAGTCACCAAATTCGGCCGAGTAAATGTGCAATCTACCAAGGTGGAAAGCAATGATATAAAAAAGCTACTTGATTACAACTACCTACTTCGTGTTGTCAGAAAGCAGTTTTGTCCGTTTTACAAACGTGAAATACCTCGCCTTATGCCTATTCAGGTGAGAAACATCTGGCTTGGGATGAAAATACCGAAATTGAATATTTTGTTGTTTCTGAATATTTGCCAATTGGGGAATTAAAATATGTTGAAGAAATGAAAATAAATCAAAAAATGTGCATGTTATGACACTTAATGTCACCGTGCTACTCTTTGAAAAGGCACACCCACTCTTCCCGCGGCTCATACTCTTGCGGATAATTTTTGAATTCCTGGAGGTAAATTTCCGCATGCACTACCATTCAACTTCCATTTTCGTGTTGGTAACCCTGCCAAAACCCGATATGTTTTGTTTATGTTTATTATCCAGTGTCGAATGTCAATTCATCAAATGTGAAAGTCGTGAAATGGTTGTGAACTCTCTTTTGTAACTCTCAGCGCAATGGGTCGTTTCAAATGTTCTGGGAAGAGAAAGTCTACGGGAAATCGTATACAAGGACACATCAACGTGTAAATAACGTTGATTTCAAATTTGATCTGTTGAGGAGGTCAGAGTCTTAGGCAACGTTGCCACGTGTTCCCCTCGTGACAAGTATGAAGCTGTAAAGAGCTCTAATTCTTTCAGTTCCCCCAGGAAACAGAATTAGTGGTTGAAGACATGACCAAATAAGCAAGGACGAGAAAGAGAAATGTAAAGAGAACCAAGGGGGAGGCATATAATCCAGATTATGAGGCCGGAAAATACTGAGAACCATCGCACGCAAGAAATTACACTGACAAACGTAAGCTGTATTTTCCTTTGCTGTGTATTTTTATCTCTATTAATATGTCCGCTGTGAACAGTAATAGGAAGAGATTTCCCAGTATTTTACACAAGAATAAAATTATGACTTCTGCACGTTATGGGGAAAATAAAAGAATTTAAAAAAATCTCAGTCTCCAAAAATAATCCTTCCTATTATTACAGCTAAAGATGTGTATAACTATCCCTGAAAATTTCATATTAATAACTGAAATAATTATTCAGTAATATGCCCAGAAAATGGATAATTTAACTTAGGAAAAATAGGGAACTGTTTCTCATCTTAATGTAGCTATTATCCACAATGAATCATCATATGTTTTTTGAGGGAACGATTATCGGCGTATGAAGCACCTCATGTTTCACAACAATACGGCTTGATACCGTCATGAATTAGCAGCTGCCTTTTTAGAGTACTCTTCAGAGTGAACTCCTTCCCACACAAATTACAGTGATAAGGATTTTTTGCGTCAGTAGGCAACGCATGCTTCAGTATAAGTCTTTTGAGAGTTTGTTTATCAGCGTACGAAGCACCACAATTGTCACAACAATACGGACTTATACCGTCATGTTTCATGATATGGGTGTTTAAATGACGCTTATCATTAAATCCTTGTGACATATACCACACTGATAAGGCTTTCGCTTACTATGAAGGAACATGTGTCTTCTAAGGCTACCTTTATCAGTGAATGAAGCTCCACATGTATCGCAATAATATGGTTTTACGCCACCATGAATAACCATATGCCTCTCGAAATTTTTCTTTTCAGCGTACTTCTTACCACATATTTTACAACAATGGTCCGTTTGATCACTATGATGTTCAATGTGCCTCTTAAAGTAACTTTTAACAGTAAATGAAGTTCCACATTTGTCGCAACAGTATGGCCTTATACCACCATGATTTAACATATGCTTCTTCAAGTCGCTCTTTTGAATGACCTCCCTTCCACATATGCTACAGCAATGTGGCCTTTTGCCACTATGAATGAAAGAATGGGTCAACAACTTTGACTTGCGACGGAAAGTATTTCCACATACATCAAAGGCATGAACTTTTTGCTCTCCTTAAAGAACCATATGAGTTGTGTCTCATTAATAATTTTCCCACGAACTTTACAGCCATTATGTGTTTCAGTATTTCCTAAAACGTACATCTTGTTAATAGGATGATCCGACGTCTCCCTGCATACATTCCTAAGAACAATCATAATATTGTATATTGAAGAGAAGTCTTCAGAATGATTGGTAGAGGAAGGATATTTACTTAGAAGAGAGCCATTATCAAATAAAAGTATTATCTGATTAGAACTTCTTTATGACGTAACAGTGTTGCATGCCAAATCACAGAACAATCGGCTACCACACATAATATTCACATCAGTCTCTCTATTGGAAGTGCAAAATGGCTCCATATACTGTAGCTTCAAAATCTATACGAGAACGTGGAGTTTCTAAGTACTTGCTCCCGCGCCGTTGGGGCGAAGCACGTAAAATGATACATTTGTGAACCCTGCCTAACATATCGTTTATAACGCACATACAAGCTGATTTGTCAAGTCATGTGTATATCTTGGCGTCAATCATCATTCTACCTGATGTGAATGTGCAAGTTTAGGTTGTGGAGTGTGGTCACCGGCCAAATTCTCGCTCTTTATTTAAAATGTGCAGTACCAGTCAAATGAGATTAATACGATGTCTCCTGCCATCCATAATTCATGAATGATATGATATGATATGATAGGATACGAATGATATGATATCTCGGAAGTCTACCCTAGATGAGTAAATGCTATTATACAGGATGGTTAAGAATAAGAGCGACAAACATTTAGTTATTGCAAAAGGTTTCAAATAAACAAGCTCAAAATCACCCCTTGTGAGCGGAACACGTCGCTGTTGAAGATGCATGGAAATGTCCTATCAGTTAATAGCGCAGGAGTTAGAGCATAAATTTGTACTGCATTATTATTTTACTTCTAAATTTATAAATTTCCCATAGCACTAATTGTTCCATTATGCACGTAACTGATCAATGAATGAGTATATTAGTGCCAACCTATTGGACACATTGTATATAATTCGATTTCAGAAGCACTAAACTGCAAATACGGATACAGATGTACAAGTAAATATGTTTGAAGAGACCTGTCACTTTCCTAGCAATTGATAAATGTCAACCTCCTAGATCTAGGATAAATGTACCATCTCATTGACTGCAATAGCTAAAGAAATGTCTAACGTATGGCCTCTGATAACAGGGAAAGGATATAATGGGTGAATGATTCTCCAAACAACAAACGGGCTCTTGAAACACTACACAGGATAAGTGATCCTAGAGGATTGAGGTTGTGTGCTGTGACAGACTGCTTATCCGGCCGTTATTTCCTATCGAAAAAAACAACAAATACTACAAGGACATTGCGTTATTCCCAGGCGGTCGGTTATACCGTTATTCATGCGTTTCTTTTGGTAGGGTCTTTGCTTCCTTGTCTCCTCAGACCCGAAGCGGGCAGACGTGCGGGGTTAAATTTCGGATTAACACATCATTAAGTAAATTAGTTTTGAAGAGGTCATCCTTTCTTCTTCTTCTTCTTCCTCTTCTTCATCATCGAATCCTTGGGAAAACGACAGAAATAGGGGTCTAATATGCTGGTCTCATATACTGGAATGAGAGAAATCTATTTTTAGTTATATTATAAATTTATTTTATAGTTCATGGAGCTCTAAACCTTTCAAGTCAAAGTTGTAACTTCTATTTGCAAATTTATTTTTTCTGCGAATGCAATTACCAGGAGATGATCATTTCCTATGTCCGCACCCATCTTATTTCTTGCATCCATGAGCAACCACCTAAAGTTTTCCGTGATATAGTCTTGGGACACTCACGTAACTTTATGAATATCATTGTGTGAAGAACAGTTCCAACTATCAACAGATCGTTTTCTGCACAGAAGTCGACAAACAACTAGCCATTTTCATTCTTTTTTCACTGTGACATGATTATCCATAACATGTTCTAACCCTTCATTTTCAGCAGCTTGCAATTACCAGGTGATGATCATTTCGTTGGTCCGCACGCATCTTATTTCTTGCATCCAGGAGCAACCACCTTAAGTTTTCCGCGTTATAGTCTTGGGACACTCACGTAACTTTGTGAATATCGTTGTGGGAAGAACTGTTCCAACTATCAACAGGTTCTGCACAGAAATCGACAAAGAATTAGCCATTTTCATTCTCTTTCCCTATGACATGTTTGTCCAAAACATGTTCTAACCCTTCATTTTCTCAACCAAGTTTGGCATTTAAATCTCCCATCACTTGCCCTTATTTTGTAACATAACTTGCCGTAGTTGGAAATAGATTTCCAATTTTACTACAGATCTCGCAACTTCTGTTGGAGCATAGCACTGTACAATTTTTACATTTCTTATCTTAGTTGTGATCCGTACAGTTATGATTCTTTCAGAGACAAGTTTGCGAATTATCGGAGTTTTATAGGCCGTCTTTCTCAACAAAATTCCTACTCCTTCCTTTAAAGTTCGTCTTCCTCGACCCTACTTGAAAATCCGTCATTGGCTCATATTTCCCCAAAATCACTCCTTCTGGATTCAGTAATTCCTAGAATATTCTTACTGAATGTTTCTTTAATATTTAATATGATATTAATAATTTAGCCCACAGCACCCGATCTTAGTGCTGGGAGCGCCACCTAAGCCTCTAAGCAGGATAATTCTAATTCAGAGTTTCTTCCATCAGCTTTTGAAGATCCCTCCTCCTTGCAAGGCATCAGTTTCTCTCTTCGTTAATCCCAAGAGAAAGGGCTACCCTTTCTGCCAACTTCCCCATACCAAAGGTCTCCTTTGCTGCCATTAATTGCCATCGCTTTTCGGAGTTAATGTAGGGCCTCCACAGCTACCGTAGCAGTCCCTATGTTGTGTCGGTGCGAATATCCCACAACGTGAACGAGGGGTTGGACTTCTTGGAGACTGATCATTCTAGAGCTAACTAAAATTAATATAGGCCGAAGATTCTCTACCTTGATTAAATAAAGTGTTGTGATTGTGATAATTAATTTTTCGAGCTTAGCAGAAGATTTTCACCGGTGCTTCTGTAGTGACTGTAATCATAAGAGTTAGGGAATAGGGTAAGCGTAGGGGTAGGTTAAATAATAAACTTTCCATCATTTTCCTGGAGGGCGAGTAGAAAATACTGGTGAAAACCACAGTCAGCATATTCATTGTCAGCGTCGATATTCAAAGATCCAATCTTCAGACATCACCCTTAAACTTGTCCCACTCCCATCTACCATTCCTTATCACACACCTGCACACTCACAGTCCTTCCTGAGCTACTAGCCAGGAATATTCTGTTCTTCGCCTACATGTTCGCATTTGCGAAAATACAGATTAGCATTTCTTAACTTATCATTGAAGTATCAAATTGAAGATAGCTTAAATGTTCCACCCTCGTTTTTCTCACTTACCGTCAATGAAACAAATATTTAAAATTTAACTTCCAACATTTACTCTTAAAAATTAATAATAATACTTAGAAAACCTAACCTAACTACTATACAAACTGCTTTATTTATTGGGGCATTTTCTAAAAGGCATAACTTGGGCGTGTTTCATTACCTATTCATTGTACGCGGTCGTGCTATCAACTGATTCTCGCAAGAGAGCGTCAGGCTTATTCGCGTAGTGCAAAGCCACCGTGTCTAAATTTTCCATTCACTGTTTCAACGTCCTCGTGATATTGCTGCGTGTGCAAGCACTAGTACTTTCTTAATGATGTAGAACCAGTATAGCCTCTATTCCTCAATCAGCCATCACTCTCTAGGACTTAACCTGCTACATCTCACCAGAATCATAGGCCTATAGTCTGCGAAGATGGTCTACCCACCCATGCGAATCTCAACATCAAGAAGTTTACACCGGCGATTTGTGGCTGTTTAAAACGGTTTTTATGAAGCATCGTATGAACAATTATCTGGCACTCAAGTTCAGTAAACCAAGTAACCGGACAATCTTCTATATTAATTAGTTAATCACAAGTGTCAAAATCAAAGTATAACTCACAAAAAAAAAACAGGATACTGTGTAACAGGCCTCGAATATTGAAATTTGAATACATTCTACAAAAAGTTGATGTTCATTCCCAACCCTATACCCCATTTACAAATACTCACTCTAGTACCGCCATCACAACACACCAGTTTGAACTCAGATCATGTAAGGGTTTATAGTTCGAACAGACCTATACATTAAACGTCTTAGCAGTTTGTCGGCGGACACTCCATCATATCTGGGATCTTCCATTCCTCCAGGGCTCGAAATGATAAAATCTAAACTTATCGTGTCGTTCTCACAATGGTCGGTTATAATCTCAGCATGAAAACAGTTTCGAGTCAGTGGTTCCGATTACCACTTTTCACACTCCTCTCAATCTCACTCCTTAAAATGTTGACGGTTCAAGTATAATGCATATTTAATGCCGCTTTAGCCAAGAGTTGCTAAAATCAAACAATCTCGACGGAACTTATACACAGGTGTTTCAGGAGGAATAGTCAATATTTTAGGAGGTGGTAGTATAGATGAAATGCAATAAAAAGTTCCGTATAACATGTTTCCCAATAGTGTTGCATACAGAGATACAGCTGGTAGTATTTAACCCAAATAAATGTAAAGCCAAGGCAAATGAGGACGCTCAAAGTTGATTTAAAAAAATTCTACCACCAACTTCAATGCATTTTGCACTTCTCTTGATAACAACCCGTGTAGGTCCTCGGAGGGCGTCTGGCGTTCTTTAACGAGGGCTGCACTAAGCATAATCCGAACGACCAACTCGGCTCTTGTGTTAACATTCTCCTTGTAGACTTCGCCTTTCAACCATCCCCACAGGAAAAAATCCAAAGGGGGTAAGGTTCGGGGATCTTGGTGGCCAAGAAACGCGCCCATAGCTACCGGTGTGCCAACATACGAAACGACAACTGCCCTGGTTACATACCAACATCTGTGTCTCGGTATGCAATACAAATGGAACCCATGTTATATGGAATTTCTTATTGCAATTCATGTATACTACCACCTCCTAAAATATTTGCCATTCACCCTGAAACACCCTATATAATACCACAAGTCTCCGAATTTCAAATTTGTGTTGGTTGACTTAAGTAAATGCAGTGATTGTATATACTGTCATAAGTGCTGAATCAAAATTGTCAATCCGTTTAATTTTATGTCAGGATTTTTGTGGAATCACTTTAAAATGTATTATAACTTATAATTACATGAAATTCATCACAAACGTTTTCATTTCACTTTTCTTAATCGTCACGAATGGGTCTCTTAGGCCACACAGTATCGACATTGGCCAACCTTTCCTTTAGCCTAGAATTCCTTCATACTCAGCGAATGAGTTTGCTTTCATTGCATGGACCTCGTCTTTTCGTCCTCGAACCCCCGTGGGAGTGCTAGTTTCTTGATATCAGTTCAAACTAGTAAATTTGACGATCCTAATTCATTCACTCTGTTTGTACCAATTGTATCTACAGTAGTTGTTTTGTTCTTCAAGTAAGTCATTTCACTCTTATATTTGAAATTCAAAAATAATAAAAAACACAACTTGTTGAAATTTTTTATAGGCTATGGTTGTTCATACATTTCAATAGAGTGCATTTTCTTTGTATTGCCTTATTTACTTCATTATTGGATGTATAAATTGGCACAATGAATCACTCCACTTGCTCCTCTCCTGTCTGAACCAAATGATTATCATTATGAAGGAGAACAACCTTTAAACTTCGCCTGGGAGTATCAATGAACAGTCTCATTTCACTTGAGTCATACTTTGGAAGTCCAAGTTTTAGAATAAGTTAGGAAATCATGGATTACCCAGAGTCCGCAGCCATGAAAATCCGATTTTTTAAATATAGGAATAGTTAATGTTAGTACGATACAGGAGTTGAACATTTTATCGCCAGAGGGTGTTATTGCATTTTTCAGCAGTGCCAACATTATTGGTTGGCGCTGGTTTTGCCGCTTAGTTCGAAACATAGAATCCTAGTGGTCAGCTTTCATTACAGTGGTGAATACTGCTCTACATACAAAACAAACGTAACCTGAGGCTTACGCCCCAGATCCCCTAGCATACAGTTCAATCAGTAATTTTCGTCCAGTCAATCATCTAATCAAGTACTGACCAATGGATTCCTCCAGACAGTCGTCTAGCCAAGTAGCGACCAATGGTTCAGTCCAGACACCCATTTTAGTTGAATATTTTACCTCTAGACGGTCGCCAAACCTCGCTACAGGGGATTGCAGTGAAGTGAAGTTGGCATCATTGCCTAATACAAGCCTTATACAATATAGCGACTTGTTTTTTCGTCCGTTTATTACTTCAAGGTGAATGTTGATAATTTCCTTATTTTAAAGTGTGAACGTATTGTTTTTTAAAAGCAGTTGGCTTCAATAACATGACACAATAAATACAAACAATTTCCAGAGCGACACTAAGAAAAATAACAATATTGAAACGGGACACTGTGTAATGCATAAGAGCCATAAGTTCCTGCACATTTTTGCAATAAGGGGCAGATGACCTCGCAGGTTCTCCCCTTTAAACCTCATTAACTAACTAACTTACTGCAATAAACAACAACGTTGGAGAAAGAATATTGAAAATATATTTCGTGTTGTCGATACTGTACCCGGATCGTTCACACGTCCGTGACATTGTTGATATTATTATTTTGGAAAGAAGAGTTATTAGTTGAAGAGATTGAGGGAATGGATGGTTTGAATAACACGCGGAGGAGACTCAAGAGTGCTGAGGAAAGCATGCATCGCAGGGGCGAGTGACGTGAGTGTATGACGTGGAGCCCGCATACGTCACGAGAAATATTTTTCTGAATTACCGTTAGGAGAAGAGATGGACGCTAGGAAATTAGCACATTTTACTGGCAATTACAAGAGAAGGATTTTGAGCTATCAAGCGTTAAAATCGATTCAGTAGAAGCGGAGATACGAGATGGAAAGCTCTGGAACAATTTCTCGCTGGACTATATCAAGGCCACGATTCTTAACATAGTCACATCATTACAACGGAGCATTTGCTCAAGTATGGAACTACATAACGTGAAGTGACATTATACATGCCAAGATTCTGACGGTCGGAGGACTTAGTCACCGTACCAGTGGTCAGCACGACTTAGTTTTTGTTCGAGTGAACAAACTTAACTTTTGGCAGCGAATGGACTTAGAATATCCACTGACTTTCAGGTCACATATTCTACAGTCAGGTGATGGTAGTGTCGAAACCATTCACAGAAGTTAGCCTACGATGCATTTCTGGTGGTGACTATACATCAGGCACTTCGAATTTCATCAGGAGAAGTTTTATTTCATCCGTTCGTTTATGCAGCTAATAGGTGTTCATATCTTAGCGTGCAAACGAAACCGCATTATTTGAATATGAGATTTATTCTCGAATCTACAGGAGTACTGTACCAATCTATGACTGAGCAACTTTTCGTCATGTTACACGGTACTGGTGATAGCGGGAGTTATTTCGAATGAGTGACTGCGAATATCAACATGCGCCGCTAAAACTACTCGTAGGATTGGTAGGACATGGAGACGAACGAGGTATATGGATACGGCAGATCGCCATGGGAAGACACTGTTGGAATAGTGTCCACCGCAGGACACGCCCTTCCTCTACATCAAGAATGAAGTAAGACAACTATTCATGTACTATCCACTAACCTGTAGTATTAGAGAAATCCATATTTATGAACAGTCACGATCATAAATCAACACACATTTTTCACCGTAGCTAGATTTTCGATTGTATTTGTCTGGATGACAAATGGAACTGCTGTCTGACAATTTATTTTTCGATCTACGATTTTTGTCAGGACAGGCATTAGTTCATGTTCCGACATGAAATATTTCGATTATTCTAAGGGATAGAAGTATTTTTCTTTAATTCTTATTGTGAGAGCAGAAGTAATTGCGGCTTGGATTATTTAAATAATTTGATTTACAAAATAATAATAATAATCAAGTGTGAAGTGAATAAGTTAATAATATTATAAATAATAACGATGCTATTTAAAGTTATAAATAATTAGGGAGTGATAATACCGAACATTAGGAACTAAATTAAATTAATTGTTAATTGTTTATTGTGATTAAATAATTAATGCATTAAATAAAAATAATAGGAGATGTTAATAATAATCATTTACAGATGAGATTTAAATAATTATTTATTAAAGGAATAGGGCGATAATAATCATTTATGACATTGATGATGCCTAAATAGTTTTTGTGATAATAATAATAATTTGTGGATGAATTTAATTAGTTGGAAGGGCTTAAATTAAATAACTTTGTATATTTTTGAATAAAAGTTTGGAAGTTTAAATAAATTTAAATGAGTTTGTGGATGAAGAGAATGAAGTAGTAAGATTTTTTAGCTCAGAATTATTTTTTCGAAAAGCACTTAAAAATATATATTCAGATGAAAAGAAAGGAACGGCAGGTATTTAATGTATCAAGTTAGGGAGAATTTATGTAAATGGGAGGCAAAGAGATATTGACCAGAATTTATTTTATTGGTAAAATAACACTGAAGAACACAGTCTAGTAATTAACAGAATATTACAAGAAGAAAAAATATATGATAAAAAAAATGATGTTGTGTACAGAATATTTTGGTGATGATTTTAGTGTGCGTTTGGCGACACTTAAAGTTCTAGAGACCTTGGGGGTCATCCAAGTGGGTTTTGTTCCCCTAGTTGTGGGCACACAAGGATGTGCGTATGTTTGAAAGAGCCTGTGGGCTAAATTTGTAAAAGAAGGGGTTAATCCAAATATTAAGTAATGTTTTTTTTTGGATCAACTCGAAATTCCGATGGTATGCCTAAATAAATAATTGAAGAACATGAATTTAGATTTGTTGAACCTGACCGAGAAAAAAATAATAAGATGAAAGGGGCAAATGAATTAAAATAAATAATTAATGAATTTTTATTTTGGAATAATAATAATATCAGTGGAAATGAGCAAATAAAATATTCATCATGTGAGAGGTTGAGAAAACTTGTTATAAATAAAGTGAAGGGAAATTTTGAAATTAATTAATTAATAATAATAATGAAAATGAAAATCCACAGCCTGCTTCCAGTCTCCGACCGGGTCAGGAATGGAATGAATGACGCCCCCATCTAGCGGCGAGGATATGGACTGTGCCGGCTGCCGAGGCCTGACGCACTCCTCTGGGGCAATGATTAAATGAATGACAGATGAAATGAAATGATAGTGGAGAGTGTTGCTGGAATGAAATTTTGAGAGGGAAAACAGGAGTACCCGGAGAAAAACCTGTCTGCCTCCGTTTTGTCCAGCACAGATCTCACATGGAGTGACCGGGATTTGAACCACGGACCCAGCGGTGAGAGGCCGGCGTGCTGCCGCCTAAGTCACGGAGGCTTAATTAATAATAATAATATTTTTTTATTAAAATGTTTGTGAGATTATATGAAAATTTTGGTGATAGAAAATTTTTGATAACATAAAATTTTGGTGAAGAGTTAATGAAAATACGCTGATGGTGGATAGCAATAATTTATATTGTTTACAACAATTTTTGTGTAATGTTAATAACATACGAAAATAATTTAAAAATTTTGTGACATTTAAACAAATGAAAGTGAGGAAAGAAGAAAGTTAAATTTTCAAAATATTATGAAAAGTTTTTGAACAAATTTCGTTTATTGGAAATTGAAAATCTTTATGAACAATTATTAGCATTCGACTTTATATCAGTCGAGTATTGATATTGTTATGAAACAACGAATCAGTGATATGATAATTTTTCCAAATAAGTCTAATTTTGGAATAACACCGAATGAATGAAGTGACTATTTTTTTTTTTAGAAATGATTTGCTACGGATATTTGAAAAATCAAATGCAATCTTTCGAAAAGTGAACTACGACCATTTAAATATTAGGGATCACTCAGAACTCTTTATTGAACAGTGATTACCAGTGTAAATATTCTTTTTGAATTTATTTTTTTGGATATCAGAATGGACTAATTAATTTTCTGATTATCATATCTGCGACATTCTAGTAATATTTTAGGGACTGTTGATTTCTCCTGTGTGATTTGTTTTATCTTTGTTGAGGTTTTAGCCATTCGAATCATATTTTTATCTATAAATAAATTGAGATTTTAAGGAAGGTGCTAATTCAAAATAATTTCTCACCATACCTTACTTGTGAATTACCGAGATCAGGGATGCCAGATTAGACCCAAGTATTCACCTAGATAGACCCTGAGATATATCTCGTGCTAATCTGATGTCGGTATTTTACAAAATGTGGTCGTTGGATCTCGGTCCAAACGGGCACATAAGGTAGAGGGGGAAGCTTGGCGCCCGTACTAAGGGGGCTACAGAATGGGTCTTTCGGATTTGTTTTCGAAGAGGCATTCGAGTAGACTTGTGAATTTTGCCTCTTGTTTCAACAATTGACAAAAATCTAGATAATTTTGAATTAAGGGAGATTGTTGAGTCCATGGTCAAATTTGCATTTTGAAATAAGTATTTTGATTTTTGTTGTTGTAACGATTTTGATTCGTAAGGGAGTACAGTAATACTTTAAAGGGAGTTTTATAAATTTTTTTAAACTAAATGTTAGAATTGGAAGTTTGTTTTGGTTAGGTAAAATAGCACATTTATAATATCCATATGGAGGATTTTTTTTGAATTTTGAAATTTTGCTGTTGTTATTTGAAAGTCAATTTAAATGAGTAGATTTTTTCTTTTCCATTAGACATCGACGTAGGGTATCTCAATTTATTCGGAATTCTCAAATGCTATAGGTTAGTATATGTTTAGTATTAAGGCTTCTTTCTATCCATGGAATACCAGTCCTGTATTTCTATTGGAAAATAATGGATCAGGTTTTGGAGGAGTTGGCTCGGCTGGAGTCAAACAATAAACAGAGTATTGAGAAAGCTACCCAATTAGAGAATATGTTGTCAGAAAATTCCAAAAGGTTGGAAAAGCAGATACAAGAAAATTCTCAATATTTGGAAAGCTCATTAGAAGTTAAAATAAATGCAAATTCTAAATCATTAGAATCTAAAATAAATGAAAACCTAAATCTTTGGAAAGCTAATTAGAATCCAAATTAAATCAATCATTTGAATCTAAACTATCTGAAAAGTTGTTAGAGTCTAATTCACTTAAGTCAGATATTGACAGTAAACTATCCGAAAATTCTAAACTTTTTGAGGACAGATTAAGTGTTAGCACAGAATCTTTAAGGGAAACTTTGGAAGAGAAGATTACTTAACATTCTAAAGCTCTTGATAGGTTGACTGAAAATTCCTGCATAATGGATTTAAAAATCATTGGAAATTCAGAAACGCTAAGGTTAGATTTAGCTGATAATTCTAAACTGTTAGAACATCGCTTATCAGAAAGTTTGGGGAAACAATTCGCGGAAAAGTCCAAAATTTTTGGGGAAAAACAGCGAATTATTTGAAAAATACAAGAACGTTGAAACTAGGCTGGTAGAAAACAAAGTTTCACTGGAAACCAAAATTAATGATAGCATGAAAACCTTAGAGGACAAAATCAAAAAATCGCATGATAAATTGAAAGACATGAAAGAAAATTTTGATAAACATTGTAGAAGAGTGGCTGAAGACTTGGTAATCTTGGAGATCAAAATTACGGAAGAGTGTAATGTTACTGCAAGGCAGGTGTTGTAGGAAGTGGGACAGATTTATAGGGGACTATCCTAGAACATCTGAAAGAGGACAAGCTAATCCAGGAACTTAGTAAAAATGTGAAGGAGATAGCACTTACTGAGGTCAGAAGTTCAGTACTAGAGGAGGCTAAAGAAGACTTTCAGGAAGTAAGGAATTCTTTTTCTACGCATATCAAAGTAATATCGGAAGATGTAGGAAAAATTCAGAGACATGTGTCTAAGGTGACTAATTTAGTGAAGACTCATGAAAATATAATTGAGAAATTAGTAAAAGATATTCAGGACAGGAATCAAAACTTGGGAAAGAAAGGAATCGATCCTGTAACTAAAGAATTTGTTGAGACGACCAAAGAAGAGATCAGAGGAAAGATGATTCTGGACTGAAGAAGACATTGGAAACATTAGAAGAGAAAATGGCTTTTTATGAATTTCGTTTTTTGGAAATTGAAAATATTAATGAACAATTATTAACATTCGACTTTATGTCAGTCGAGTATTGATATTGTTACGAAACAACGAATCAGTGATATGATAATTTTTCCAAATAAGTCTAATTTTGGAATAACACCGAATGAATCAAGTGACTATTTTTTTTTAGAAATGTTTTGCTACGAATATTTGAAAAATCGAATGCAATCTTTCGAAAAGTGAACTACGAACATGTGAATATTAGGGATCACTCAGAACTCTTTATTGAACAGTGATTACCAGTGTAAATATTCTTTTTGAATATTTTTTTGGATATCAGAATGGACTAATTAATTTTCTGATTATCATATCTGCGACATTCTAGTAATATTTTTGGGAATGTTGATTTCTCATGTATGATTTGTTTTATCTTTGTTGAGGTTTTTGCCATTCGAATCATATTTTTTATCTATAAATAAATTGAGATTTTAAGGAATGTGCTAATTCAAAATAATTTCTCAACTTACCTTACTTGTGAATTACCGAGATCAGGGATGCCAGATTAGACCCAAGTATTCACCTAGATAGACCCTGAGATATATTTTCTCGTGCTAATCTGACGTCGGTTTTTACAAAATGTGGTCGTTAGATCTCGGTCCAAACGGGCACAATACCAATGGTGGTACCTAACTTATGGCAACTTCTTACCTAAATCCTATCTCAATTACAAATACACCAGTACAGATCTCGCATTGGCAAAGGTTATCAGACATATTCTACACTCACCCAAGTATACGGGGCTACATTACCACGATGGCGCAAATCCCCTTAAAGAATCAACAACAACTCTTATTATTATAGTGTTTGAAGCCATTTACAGTATGATGCTTTTCAGTCGGTCAACACGACTGTTCCCTAATTAGACAGGTTACTCCCTAATCCTTACATGAGATTAATAAAAACAACTGTTGCATAATCTGATAAGTTTTCCGTGTTATAGATTTGGGACACTCACAAAGTCTCTCCGCAGTGCGGGACGTGTTGGGTTAGCAGTACAGTCATGTTATGTTGTTGCAAGGGAAACAGTTACATTAAATTAAGTAATGCAATTAATAATAATAATAATATCGTATGCCCTCGGGTGCCGGGTGCAAGCTTTGTTATTTGACAACCAGAGGGCAGCTTGCACGTCGAATTTTGTTGTTCCTTAAAGCACTATAAAAGTCAAGGAGGTTAGATATCTAAGCTCCTTAACATTATAGCGGTTTCTAGTAGAGAAATGAGGAACTCTGTGTAGGCGGAAAATCCCGAGATTAGTTTTGTCACTATGAACACGGCCTACTGAATTCAAATGGGTTCTTTACCATGCCAACATCGCATAACATGCGTGTCGTGATTTTTGTCAACTTTCAAAAAATCGCTTACCACGGCCAGGAGCGAACCTGCAAGCTTGGGGGGTTAGTATTCCGAAACGATAACCACTCACCCACCGTGGCAAGCAATAATGCAATTATATATATGGTACTCCCCAATATCACACTGTGCTCCGTAAATCTTCCACTAGCACGGAAACCATCTTCCACTAAAAACACACGCTCCTCAGTAGTAAGCATTCCTATTAGACTAAGCTTACACATGAACTTGACAAGAACACAACTTACAGCGTCAACACTGTCACGCACAAGTACTCACTGTTGGCAATAATCAACCGGTATTCCCCACCCTATCACTTCAGCTGAAGGTCAACACAGAACAAGTGCATGCTTAAGCCAACGTACACAGCGACATGAATGTGCTGCAAACCTAACCGCCACTGTGGAGAGACTTTGCGGACGCCCTGTACTATATCATCCTTTCAGTGAAGCAACTGTGGATGCAGGAAACAAGCTCATTTCTTCTATAGGGGAGACAAAAAGGGATCAATGGATAAAAATTATTGAAAACTTGGATCTGAAAAAAGACAGTCATAAAACATGGAGACTTCTGAGACGTCTAAGCAATGACCCAACTAAGACCACTGCACATCATAATATCACTGCCAACCAAATGTCACATCAGTTACTGAACGGGAAGGCAACCCACAAATAAAAAAACGAAATTGCAAAGAGAAGAGCAAGAGGAGAGTAATGATCTCACATCATCATTCAGCATGGAAGAATTAGAGAAGGTTACCAAACACAGCAAAAATGGAAAATCGGCTGGCTTGGATGATGTACGGACCGAGCAAATTAAACACTTTGGCTTAACAACAAAGAAATGGATTCTTCAACTTTTCAACAGTTGTGTGAGCAAAAGCCAAATTCCGAAGATATGGAGGAAGAGCCGAGTGATCGCTTTGCTGAAAGCTGGCAAAGAAGGAAATAATCCTAAGAATTTTAGACCAGTTGCACTACTATATCACCTCTACAAACTGCTGGAAAGATTGATTTTAAATCGCCTATCACCTGTAATTGACCCCTTACTTTTACCTCAGTAATCTGGATTTCGCCCTGGTAAAAGCTGTACTGGACAACTGCTAAATCTCACACAGTTTATAGAAGATGGGTTTGAAGCTCGTAAGGTGACAGGAGTGGTATTTGTCGACTTATCAGCAGCGTATGATACTGTCAACCATCAGCTACTACTAGTCAAGGTCTACAACCTCACCAGGGATTTTAGCCTAACCAGGCTCATCGCCACTATTTTGCAAAACCGCAGGTTTTTCGTCGACTTCCAAAGACAGCGTAGTCGATGGAGACTACAGAAAAACAGCCTCCCGCAAGGAAGTGTACTGACTCCAATCCTGTGCAATACATACACAAACGACCAACCTATAGCCCCGAACTGCAGAAGATTCCTTTATGCTGATGACCTTGCTCTAGCCACTCAGAGCGCAGATTTTGAATCAGTGGAGAACACCCTCACGAAAGCCCTTAAAGATCTTTTCAGATTCTACAACACAAACCAGCTTAAGCCAAACCCCTCAAAGACACAAGTGTGTGCTTTTCATTTGAGAAATATGGAAGCTACTCGCAAGTTAAAGATCGTATGGCCAGGGGTTGAATTGGAACACTGTGAGTCTCCAAAATATCTAGGAGTGACACGACAGATCTCTTACTTTCAAGAAGCACTGCATAAACTCCAAGTCAAAAGTTTCTTCCAGGAACAATCTCCTACGCAAACTGGCTGGATCACAGTGGGGTAGTCAACCTGAAACGATCCGAACTTCTGCAACGGCACTATGCTATTCTGCAGCAGAGTGTGCTTCTCCTGTTTGGTATAATTCAACACATGCCAAACAGGTGGATGTAGCTCTCAACGATACCTGCAGAATTATAACAGGTTGCTTGAAATCAACTCCAGTCGAATTGCTTTATCTCCTCGCATGAATAGCACCAGCCCTTGTTCGAAGAGAAATAGCTGCTAACAAGGAACGAAATACAGTGGAGCATGAAAGAACTCATCCGCTATATGGACACGAACCACAGCCGCAACGACTGAAGTCGAGGAAGAGTTTCCTTAGAACATCAGAGGAACTTAGAACCACTGCTGAAAAAGCTAGGTTGCAAATGTGGAGGGCTACGACCAACCTTCCCCCTGGTTGGGAAAATGTTTCTGAAACTCTACCTCCTGGCTATGACGAGGAATGGACGACTTGGAAGTCCCTGAATAGACTGCGCTCTAGAGTAGGCAGATCAAGGGTTAATATAGTAAGATGGGGTTACATTGACCAGGATGATATTCCATGTGATTGTGGAGAAGACCAGCTGCACGGAAGAAGTTCTTCGTCGGGGAGCACCGAGTGCACTGGAAGTGGCCAAGTTTTGGGCAAAGATAATGACTGTTTTATATGTTTTGAAAAGTATGTTTATGATACGAGAATAATAATATAATGATTTCTTTTTATCAAAAACAAGCTGTACCCGGCATGCGTTGCAATGCCAATTAAAGAAAGTGATGGGGATGTGACTTTGTTTGTTGAACTGCTTTTGGATTCCCAATATTTTCTTCCTCTTACGTTAACCACCTCCAAACTATTATAAAATTGATTTACTATCTCAGAAACATTCATGGGAGCATGCTCAAAAACTCACCCAATGTTTAATCGCAATGAAATGAATGGTATATGAACGGATACGTGTCTTTGTTGAAACGATTTGAGCGCCGTCACCCATTTGTTGAATATACTCGTACGCTACCTATTGTAAAATGGATTTACTAAGCCTGAAACCTATCCTGGAGTGTATACAATAACTCACCCAAGTTTCATCGCTATCGGACGAATGGTATATGAACGCATATGGACTTTGTTGAAACACTTCCCACGTCGTCGCTCATTTGTTGAATCTACTGGTGCGATACCTATTGAAAAGTGGATTTACTAAGCCAGAAACCTTACCTGAAGTGTACACAACATCTCAGCCTAGTTTCATCGCTATCGGACGAATAGTATATGAACGCATAGGGGACTTGGTTGAAACACTTCGCGCGTCGTCTCTCATTTGTTTAATCTACTGTACTTGCGCGATATCTATTGAAAAGTGGATTTACTACGCCAGAAACCTTACCTGAAGTGTACACAACATCTCACCCAAGTTTCATCGCTATCGGACGAATAGTATATGAACGCATAAGGTACGAGACTTGGTTGAAACGTTTCGTGCGTAGTCGCTCATTTGTTGAATCTACTCGTGCGCTACCTATTGTAACATGGATTTACTAAGTCAGAATCCTTGCCTGATGTGTACACAAACTCTAACCCAAGTTTCATCGCTATCGAACGAATTGTATATGGACGCGTACGGGACTTTGTTGAAACGCTTCGCGCGTCGTCTCTCATTTGTTGAATCTACTCGTACGCTACCTATTGTTAATTGGATTTACTACGCCAAAACCTTTCCCCGAAGTGTACACAACATCTCACCCAAGTTTCATCGCAATGGGATGAATAGAATATGAACGCATATGGGTCTTTGTTGAAACGAATCGCTCGCCATTTTATTGAAGCTACTCGCGCACTATCTACTGTTAATTGGATTTACTATGCCTATAACTTTCCCGGGAGTGTGCACAACAACCCACCAACATTTTGTCTCAATCGGATAAATTGTCTATGAACGCATCGCCAACACTCATTTGTTTAAACTACTGGCGCGCTATCTATTGTAAATTGGATTAACTATGCCTATAACCAGCCCGGAAGTGTGGTTAACAACCCACCAAAATTTGGTCGCAATCGGATGAATTGTAGGCTATATGAACGCATCGCCAACACTCATTTGTTTAAAATACTCGCGCGCTCTCTATTTTAAATTGGATTAACTATGCCTATAACCATCCCTCAAGTGTACACAACATCTCACCCAAGTTTCATCGCAATGGGATGAATGGTATATGAACGCATGTGGGTCTTTGTTGAAACGATTCGCACGCTATATTACTGAAGCTACTCGCGCGCTATCTACCGTAAATTGAATTTACTATTTACTTTCCTGGGAGTGTGCACAACAACCCACCAAAATTTAGTCGCAATCGGATGAATTTTAGGCTATATGAACGCATCGCAAGCACTCATTTGTTGAAATTTCTCGCGCGCTCTCTATTGTAAATTGAATTAACTATGCCTATAACCATCCCGGAAGTGTTCACAACAACTCACTAAAATTTGATCGAAATCGAATGAATGGTTTATGAACGCACAAAAGACGAACATCCTTATATATATACGAGATGTTATCAGAGCAGATTGTAAACATTCCATAATTTCAGGTAAGTCTCCACATCAGATCTTTCAACAAGTTATCAGTAGACAAACACTGACTTCGTATGTTGCAGTTCAAGCTGTTTACCATCATCTCAGCAGAGTACTCGTAGGCCATATCTGTATTATTTAACAATTCTACATTACTTTCGGACTTATAGCATAAGTATATCACACCAATAATAGCTACACCTACATAGATTAATTGGTGGAGTGAGTGAGACTGTTTGGTGATGAGATTGTCATTTCTCAGTCTTGCAACATTGTTGGTACCGTAGATATATACTGGGTGGCGCACGAAATGAGTCACCATTTTCTTGTTGAATAAAACCCTCATTGTCAATCCAGACTCAAAAAATTACTTTCTTCAATGAAAAACACACTATGGAGAATTGTTCTAACGCAGCACATGCTCAAAATGGCCACCATTTCGATTTCTAACTTCCTACAAAGGAACACTGATATTAGCAATTGCCCTACGGAAAACAGGCTTTGTTGAGGTCGCTTCGGTTCCAATTGTGTTCCTTCCCGTTTAAATTTCTCATACAGCATGCGAGTAGTTCTATTGCAAGAGGAAACTGTTGTCGAATACACCTCTGGGTCAAAACAAGACTTTTTGTTTCATGAAAGAGTAACACATCTACTGATCGCTGCTGCTCGTCCCTTGCCAGCCATTGTTGTAAACGCTAGTCTCCCATAGTACGCGTCATTTCGAACCGGTAACTCATTTGTTTCTCCAATGCCCCATTCATACTACTATTGAGCTTCTCAACAGAATATCTAGTGTGACTGATAAATTATGTAAGAAACAAATTGTGACTTATTTCGTGCACCACCCTATAGTACTTTTTTCCGATGCTTAATGCTTAAGTATTTTACCAGTATTAGTTGCCTCACTTTCTAAGTTTTTGATGGTTTTATGGAGGGCACTGGCTGTTAATGGGTGTCATTGTAGGCTTGGTAGTGTTTTGTAGAGCTATTTTGTCTTGTATAGATTTGGATCTGATGATGCTCGCTGGACGGGCGAAACATGTCATCCTTTGGTTTTCTCCCTCTTCTCTAGTCCAAAATATATCTATATATATTATTTCTTTACTTGTAATTTTTCAGGTTATTTTTCACATGTCCCAGTAATTGGGTTACAATGTGTTGACCAACTAAAAAGTCTTAATATCAATTACGTATTGACTACGTGGACTGGTTTAGTTACAACCCTCAGATAACTAACAGTCGCTATGTTACTAAGGGGAAGGAACTTTTTAGAATATCTTATAGAAAGAATGTGAGAATTTATAGTGTAGTAGTATTTCCTCGTGCGTATCGCAACTCCAATCTCCAAAGAGACATCCAATGTCCGGTGACCTCAGGCTTTACTATAAAATTGATTTTCATATTCTAACATCCAAAAATTAGGTATG
Organism: Meconema thalassinum; assembly: GCA_946902985.2. Taxonomy (NCBI): domain Eukaryota; kingdom Metazoa; phylum Arthropoda; class Insecta; order Orthoptera; family Tettigoniidae; genus Meconema; species Meconema thalassinum. The sequence continues at coordinate 213,749,488 of OX336398.1, forward strand.
TTAAGGAATTAAAGTTGAATAATTACTCTCCTAATATATTATGAGAAAATTAAAATAACACAAGAGATGGTAACAAGAACTTCGGGCTTTGTATATGATTTAAGTATGCTAAAATACCATAAGAACATTAAAAATTTTGAAGCAATAATTTCATCGCAGAAAAGTGTAATCGGAGTTTGAAGCCACATTTGGTGAAATGGGGAGAACCTCACCTTCTCAATTTCACAGCTTCTCCTATCAAACTTTCTCATGAATCATACGTAAAAGAGAAGGTGAACTACTTACTCATTTAAATGGCTTTCACTTGCATCTCTTAACCTCCGGGTTTCTTCTGTCGCATCCTAAGGAAAACAAGGATCAATTAATTTCTTTATAGTCATGGTACACCGTGACACAATAAATGCCAACAATTGAGAAGGGCAGCTCAATTCTAGAAACTACCTGCAACAACGTTTACATCTTGTTGTAATACACGAGTGTTATACAAGATATAACGAGAATAGAAGTTTTAATTTCTCATCAAGGCCATCTAATTATAACAAAAAAAAGTAAAAATTTGAACTCAAAAACTGAGACAAGTTTCTTAATAGTTTATAACAACTTCTATACTTCTCCAAAGACAGAAATTATTTTCAAAATGTATCAGTGTCTATGTTAGTCGTACTTGTGTTCTATTTCAGTGACAGGATATACTGATCATTGAGTAACAACTTACTAGGCCATTACACCAGTTACCGATGAACAAGAGGATACTGATGCTTAAGGAAGCTGAGTTAAGATAATGACCAAAAATGTTGAGAGGTCACATTACTCAAACATATGATATGTACTTAGTCCTGCTCGACATAGATTAAGTAGTGTTCTTTCTTTCTCTGTGAAATGATTAAGATTTCAGTTCAAGGTATCAATTTATTTACAGGCTATTAACATTCACACTGGTGTTCTTAAGCAGGATTCAAAAACATAAACCGACCGCTTGTCTCGCTGGCTTCGGGAGAGTGTGGGTTCGCACCCTACCTCAGCCGTCCTGAAAATAAAATAAATGGCCATTGGCTGCATTAAAAAAATTATTAAACAGTAACGTAATATCAGTCAAGAGAATATTTGAAATTCTAATCTATAACCAGTAAATTTGCAACGGGGATTTCCTTTAGAAATCTTCAGTGTCTAAATGTTTTAAAGTCATATAGAGCAGAGATTTTTGAATCATCAATCACATTGCCGGAAATGCCATTTGTATACTGCTGAAAGCTGATATCTTAAAATTGTTCTTTCATTCTTATTGTTGAAACTGTACCCAAATTTATAAAATTCGGAAGAAAATTGAGTTCCATAATTTAACAATTTACATGATCAGTCAATGAGGTTGGTTAGAATACAAGTTGTAAAGCCAATACTTCTGTTTCTAGTTATATGTCCATGAAACTAGGCAATATTTGCAGTGTAATAGGAAACTGCCTGTATACTTCGTAAAGCAGTCTTGACGGGTCAGATTCTCACTTCTTTTTTTCATCCCTTGTTGTATCTACGCACTGCATTTTTGCGCAGATAGTAAGTCACTCAGGTCAGTATAGTTGCTACATTAGGTTTATTTTACTTGCAGAAGCTCTGAAATTCCACCAACAAAACTTTTAAAATCACAACAAGGACGGATCCAGCTAAGTTTCACTAAGAACTGAGGAATGAACATTAATGTTGTGATACCCACATGATCAAGGACACAAGAAGAAAGGTTTATAAATTACATCTCTATTACACGAGAGGATCTAACAGGTCATAACAGACTAACAAGTTTCTGGTTTGACAATGATGAACTCGGAATTACATTAATGTGCTGAATGTTACTTTGATGCAAAATAGGCTTCTGATGAGGGACGATCGGTACTTAAACACTATCCCTAAGAGACTCTCATTGCATTGCCTCCTTGGTTTAAAATATTTTAATTATTATTTGGAAAGAAGGAATTCAATTAACTTAAAATTTTGAGACGGAATCCAAAAAGAAATCATTACTACGGAAAGCTACAGAGGTAGCACCCTCATAATCTCTCATTATATCACAAGTTGACAAAGGAGCTATCTAGGGCATGGAATCTTCATGATATAATCAGTTTACAAATCTTCTGAGATAGCAGGGATTTAGATGATGATGAAAATTGTTGTTTTAAGGGGCCTAACATCTAGGTTATCGTCCCAGCAGGGATTGAGGTTCGAGACCTGAAGGAAATATCATTTCCAAATCTTATGCTACAAAGTGCCTTGACCCATTTCTGCCTGGCAACAAAACACAGATTGTTTCAGACATCGCCATCTAGTGCCAATCATTGCCCCCTGTGTGCCTTGGGGCTCATTTCGCGGTAGGTTTCAGGAGTGGCTAAGAAAGCTTTTAAGAACATCGAGGTCCCTACTCAGTAGGACAAATATACCTACGGAAATCTACCTACAGATGGTCAATGAACAACTAAATGGGTCAGCAGGATCTAGGTCGAAGAACATTAGAGGTCTCAGTCTTGACTGGGAAGAGCTCCAAAAAGAATTTACTCAGAGGTTAGACTATGAAATTGTCAGAGCCACTATCCAGAAAATGGTCCTAAGCAAGACACCACCCAGTGGAACAGGAGCAGACACTTTCATAATTCAAAACTCGAACTCTGTAAAAGAGTTCACGACGGTGATGACATCGACACTAGTGTCCTGTATATAATTAAACTATAGCATGACAAGATCCGATCAATGGTGAAGGTGGCGAAGCCGAGAAATTTCGAAGAGCTCCATCTCATCGTAGCAATAGTAGATGAAGTGGCAAGTTACCATGCATCCAAGACGAGTACTGCTCTTCAACTGTCAACATGCAAATATGACCAATTAGATTGTGTTTGGGAGTAAAGATATCTACACAAACCTCGGAGAATTATCTTGATAATTACCATGATAAAAATTGGTCAATGGTCTCATGCTGACTTGCTCAAAATGTTCACAAATAAATAAGGAAATGTATTTCAACAGCCAAATCAACACTGAAAGAACCCAACTAAAAGGACAAGGTTTGACATTTCAGCACAAAACTCAAGTCTTTGTCAGCCAAAAGATATAATGGTCAAAAACATCAGTCTAGCAATCACAGCCACTTCAAACAATTATAAAAACATACACAAATTTGTGTCTTGCTTCTTTTTTTGTAGCGTATGGCTTTTAGTGCCGGGGGTGTTCGAGGACATGTTCGGCTCACCAGTTTTGTAGCTGCTTCTATGCGGACCATCCATGGGGTGAGCTACAAGTACCGTCTCGAGTGGAGTGTTATCTGGGGAGGAAAGTTTGAGTGCAAGGACGAGTAGTTGGAAGGTAGCGGCTGTGGCCTACAGTTAGGGTCCAACCCCGGCATTTGCCGGGAACATGGGAAACCACAGAAGACCATCTTCAAGGTTGCCGGCGGAGGGATTCGAACCTCCTCGCCTCCGGATGCGAGCAACTTCCTGCAGCCACGCCGTAACGACCACGGTTAACTCACCCAGTTGTGTCTTACTAATATAACACCAATAAACCACATGTTCATATATTCAGAATGGTATGATGCCAAATTAATGTTTTGACGTATGCGACAATTATATGTTCTGGCTGACAAAGACTACCTTGCAGTCAAAAATTCCTATTAGTTGTGTGATTTCAATGTTGATTAGGCTGCAAAATTACATTATCTTATTCAATTGTGAATATCAACTCAAACCTACAAACCTGAAAACAAAATTACATGTACAAATTATACATTTATTAAATGGACTTTAAGCATACAGTGCAGTAAGTTATGTAAGCCATTATTTTAGGTTAGTAGGATCGAGTTTTAATACTCACTCCCTGTCCTAAGGCCAATTTAATTCAGTCATTAACGTGTTGACAAAATAAAAATTCTTTCATAGATCACACTGAAAAAAAAAAAGGCTCAAGAATTCTCTACTAATAATATGTTAACGTTAAAACAAATTTGGAAATTATTATAGCATAGGAAATAATGTAAAGGGTTACCTGAATTTCAAATTCTTCTTTAACAAGTGGAATCTCATCTATTAACGAAGTATCTTCAGACTTTATCCCTGCCATCTTATCATAGGGTAGCTGCTCATTGTACTCCTGGGAAGAAATAAGTGAGTATGACTTAATGAAAGAAAAGATGCTCTAAATAATAATTAGCATAGAAAATGAAATATCCTTGTTACTGCTTGGTAGCATTAAGTGACTAGCATGTAAAGTCACTAACAGAGAAAATGAGTTCCCCTGGAAGGTATGGTTCGCTGCAACGCATACATATAAAGGACAGGACATGCAACACGGCGTTGCAGAGTTACATTCTATTTGGTTGTCTTTTTATGGTCACAGCTTGTTACGTGTTTCGGCCTTGGACATATGGTATAGCGAAGTAGCTGGGAACATTCAATAATTTTGAGATACCAACGTGATATCACAGTCAGTCACTCCTTAATAAGCTGCTTCAGTGGCGTACTGCTGAACTGCCATGGCCAAGATCGCAGATTCAAACCTGGCCCAAGTCGTCGGATATTTTAGAGCGTTAAAATCCTCAAGTTTACCTTCCTTCAGATGGGAAATAAAGCCGGCCTGCCCATGTCATAGATTTATGACATGAAAAAAAAAATACACCACTACAATTGGTAGTGTATAGCCATATTTGTAGGTTATACAGTATTTCGTTAGAAACAATTAAAGGCAAAATGAGGGAAGCGCGTCTTTGCTGGTCTGGGCATGTCACTAGCCGTGATAAGAACTCTGTGATAAAAGTGGCCCTCCGATACGATCCAAGAGGGCATTAACCCCGTGGGCGCCCAAAGAAACGATGGACGGACAGAATCACTGAAGACCTACTGTGTGTGGCCTCAAACCTGAAGATGCCCTTGACAGGAAGAAGTGGCAAACAACGAAGCAAGCGGACCCTGGGCCAACGCAGGAAATAAGCTAGGAAAAAAGAAGAAATGCTCTATCAAATTCCAACGTTTGCCGCAAGATGTCAGTGGCATCTGGTAGCCAAAGTTGGAACTATCTGAAATTGAATTTGCCCAGTTTCATTCATCTTCATTCATTTCATCTCGTTCACACGCGGCGGTACTGGTAGTTCAACCCATGGGTGTCCGCATAGAAGCTGGTACAAACTCTGAGGGAAACTTCAAGTAGTACATTGTAGGATGTCCTTTATTTCAGAATAATGTAAATAGTTGGCTTATGAAAAGGATTACTTCCTCTGTAGTAGGATTGGATTTTTTATTTGAATAATTCAAGGATGTAATTTCCTCCTAATCATAATTATCAAACTCATCATTTGTAATTTGAGTCACATTTACATTTTTTGATGTGCCTGTCAACTCCTCTGTCATTCCCTTTCTGGAATCTTGTGTTTTTAGCCTATTTTCAATTTTGAAAAAAAAATAGGCTTATGAGATCACCTTTTGTCCGTGTGTGTGTGCGTGTGTGAGGTGTGTGTCCCTAATAAAATCTAAACGGCTGGAGCGATCTCAATGAAACTCGATAAGTTCATAGCACTATTCCCGGCGACCTCGACCGTGCCCTTCAAATTTTGTTACGTCTCACCAATCCAACATGGCGGCTGTGCGAAATATTTCACTAGCACTCAATATCTCCGAAACTATTACCGATATCGCCCTGAAATTGTGTACGGTGATAAAGGGCACTACTAGAAGTTCACCTATGAGACTTTCAAAAACCTGGTGACTACAAAACCAACATGGCGGTCAAGAGAAGTTGAGACTTTTAAATAGACTTTTCTCGCGATGTAACTATCCAAACGTAATGAAACTTGGTACAGCAAATGTTTATACACATTGTAATGCAATTGAGTCTATTTTAGTTCAATTGTTTACATCACCTCAAAATGGCGGCTGTGCGAAATATTTCACTGACATTCTATATCTCCGAAACTATTACAGATATCACCCCGCAATTTTGTACGGTGATAAAGGGTACTGATAGAAGTTTACCTATGTATATTTCATAAACCTGTAAAGTACAAAACGAACATGGCGACCAAGCGAATTTGAAATATTTTAATAGACTTTTCTCGTGATTTAACTCTCTGAGCGCAGTGAAATGTGGTACAGTAAATGATTTTGCAGATTGTAATGCACTGCCATCTAATTTAATTCAATTGTTTACATAACCTCAAGATGGCGGCTGTGCGAAATTTAAAATTAGGTTTTTATTTCTTGTTTCGTAATCATGCGATCGAAGTGAAAGTTTGAATAATGAACCTAGGAAATAATTGTCCTTGAATGGTACATAACTCTATGGCCTATACATATAACAATCCTAAATGGCGAGCTTCCGAAATATTTAGATGGTTCTCAATATCTATGGATCTTTTACAGCAACCAAACTTATTTATTTTAATGTTCATAGAGACTATGAACATATGTTCACCTATAGGACTTTCAGTAACCTGGTGAGCACAAATCCAACATGGCTGCGACGCGAAGTATAAATATTTAAATGGACGTTTCTCGCGAATTAACTATCCGAGTGCCGTGAAACGTTGCACGTTAAATGCTTATACAAATGTTGATCCACTGGCATCTAATTTATTTCAATTGTTTGCATAATCACAAGATAGCTGCTGTGCATAATTTTAAGATCTCGTTTTTACTTCTTGTGTTCTAATCATGCGATTGAAGTTTGAATACCACACGTACACAATAATCTTAATGTAATAGTACAAAAATAAAAATCCAACCTGGCGACAATCTGAAATATTTGGACGGTTCTCAATATCTACGAATCTGTTACAGCAATTAAACTGAAATTTTGTATGTTGATAGATGCAATTAACATGAGCAGGATATAAGAAAATAGGCTGTATAGTTCTTCACGGAACTACTTTTTTCTTTCGGTTTTTACCCTATAGTCACAATTATAAGCATTCTATTGGTAGAACTTTCCAGTTGGTGGGCACAACATATGTATATATACTCTCAAACAGTATCACAATGAACTATGGGAAATTACTTAGCTGAAACACAAAGAAATGGAACACTATTCACCTGAATGTCAAGTTTTTCTTTGACTGCCAACACACTCCCCTCTTGAACATTTGGATCATCAAATACCTCACGTGGCTCAGCTTTCATCACCTGATTACCAGTATCTTGCTCCTGAGAAAAGACAAGCAAATATAAAAGCTCAATGATTTCTATCAATGGGTCATGAGTACCTAGATCCTAGATAATTATGCGCACACATAACATTATTACTTCGCTCCACCATGTTATCAGTATCTGCAAAATGGCAAGAATATACAGACTCAATGTATTATCCCCACCAGGATATCAGTAACTTACTCCTGAAAAATGGCTTAACGTAATAAAATTCAATATATTCAATGCTACACAGCTCATAGTTATCAGTACCTCACTCTCGGGATATGGCAAAATCAAATGTTAATTGGTTTATTGCTGTTTTCCATGCTCCCAATATTGTGATAATCCTTTCAGCTTCACATACTTACAGTACCCTGCATCAGGTTCAATCCAGCTCGCTAGCTTCCCAGCACTGTTTCTTCTATTTCTAGAACAGGTATTCCTGGTGGCCTTAAAATCTGACATGCCAATCCACCACCTTTCCTTAATATCAAAAATGCTCTCCGATCCCGAAGACCAGCAATGAGGACAGCCAGCAGTCTCAGAGAGCATAATTTTCTTCTCAAGCAGGCTTGGACACAAGAATGGTGTAACAATGTACCTCTGCAGCTCCAAGGTTGCCTTCATATCAAGTGCAAGTCTCGCAAGACGTGGTCAAAACTTAACCGGATACGGACCAAACACGGCAGATGTGGTGATCTATTTTTCAAATGGGGAAAAATCACATCACCAGCATGCACGTGCAGCTTTCCGAAACAGACAGTTTCTCACATTTTTAAAGAGAGTCTTCTGAGTACCTACTCTGGTGATATCTCTGACTTCCTGAATGTTACCCCAGAGGCAATAGACTATAACAACAATATGTCTATAACCTTGTAAATATTTATGTATCATTTGTATCATTGTAGACATTAGACCGTTGTTCATTGTATTGGAAAGTGATGTACTGACTTACGATTAATAATAATATAATCAGAATTGCTTACAAACTCTTCATTTTTTACTCCACTTATACAAATTCTTCTATTCCCTTCCTTTCGGCAGCACTAAGCGTCTGGGTTTTTCATACATGTGCTATACTCCAGGCAGATAGCTTAAAAATATAATCATGCTTATAGTAAACATTTGACCTGTTGTCATCTCCTGATGAAAGCTGTATTTTTGAATTTCACGGTTAGGCAGAGGCTAGGGTTAAATGTGTCTTCTTACTGGTTTCTGTCTCATTCATAGCTGTGATTATAAGGAAACTACTAACATATGGGTGGTGTCTAGTTGCAGTGTTCAGGACACAGCCAGTGTCTGTGGATCCAATGATAGGTTCTACTAATAGGGTTAGTGCTGCTAGACTGGCTCAAGAGGGGAAAGCTTCATTCCTCATCTTGCCTTGTATGCCTCAATATAGTGCTGCCTTGCCATGCTTTTTGGTTCTTTAAAATGTCATACCAATTTAGACTTACAAGATTCCATGCCTTTCCTTTTAGAAGGAAGCTGTACTCTCAAAGTAGGGATGAGCAGAAGAAGTAGTTCAGCAGTGGCCTCAGAAGATCACAGTATTGGGTTGGAGCCCTGTTCAGACTGATGGCTTATAAATGTAACAACTTATATTTGTATATTCACTATCACTTTAAGATCCCCTCCAAGTCTTAAGGTAGCTCCGGCCATAAGGACATCAAACCCATTACATTATCATAATTAAAATATATAATTCTTAAAGTATATATAATAATGCCAGGAAGCATCGGCCCATGGAGACAAACTTTACCATACACAAAAGTAGCACCACATCTCTTACCACAAAGTGGACAAGAGTAATCGATATACGGAGGATTGAGGAATCTACACCTCAGATCATGGAAGCAATACAGCACACACATGACGGATACATTGACACCACACTGCGTGAACTAGAAAACATAATTGGTGCTACAACAAAAATGACATTTAATAGAAAGGTCAAGTCCTGGTTAACTGCAGCCTGCTACCAATCCAGACAAAATAATGATTCAATCGCTGCAGAGAGCGTTAACGTCATCTTGTGAGGTCTCTTAATCCAACTATTCTAGGAATAGAAAAAGTTACAGAGTGCTGATCATAGGAAAGAAATATTATGAGGAAACAGAAAACAAGCTAGTAGATGAAGCAAAGACCAAACCCTTCAAAGTCTTAAAGCCGAGAAATTACACATTACCAAGAAACATTCCTATAGAGGTGATTCCATGATCAATTTACAAATTGTTACAATCTAAAGACATCCGACCTTGTGAAACTACCGCCATCCAGACGAGAATCACTGAAACATTCACTCCACAAGAGAGAGTGGAAGTAATGTTATCGCTGAAACTCAATTAGACCTGTGGGCATATGATGTTCAGTGAGTATCTACAGAGTGCGCCTAAAATTTAGCAGAAGCATGGACTTTCATGTTCTATGAATGTCTCCAACAGAGGAAAATTCTAGAAAAGTCGAGGATTTCAACGGTTCAAACACTGTATAAGGGAAAAGGTGACTCGAGTAGCCCAGGCACCTACAGAGGCATGGCGTTGGAATGTATGTTATAAGACACTAACGAAACATCTTGCTATGAAACTTAAGGCCACAGTGGACAATTGTATCCTACAAGAAGAGTTTGGCTTTAGGTTGACGAGTCAAGCCATAGAACGTTTAAAGGATGACACACACGAGGCCCTTCAACATCCGCGAGGAAAGCCACACGTTATCTTCGTTGACTGTGCCAAGGCATTAGACACAATGAAGAGAATTACACTCATGATGAAATTCGAACGACTTGTATGAGAAGAGATACATGGCTAGTGAGATAATTACTATTGACAAACTATATTGACCATGCATGTCTCTGACATGATCGATGAGGCAACAGGTGTCCTTCGATAGGATCCACTCAGCCCCCTTCTATTTAATATTGCCAAGTACGATGTCAACGAAGTCGTAGTACGTACAGATATACATGACAAGTGCTGTATCTGTATGACCATTGACTGCAATAAACATAATTTAGTACCAGTCACAAGCCAAATACTGGAACCAGAGACGTAAACTAATTCACCCTGATCTTCAATTCCACCGCAAGGGCTGCCTTTTCGACTACAGCTTCCTGAGTTATTCAGTCATGCAATCAGTACACACCTAAACCACTACTAGCGATATTTCGCAGTATGTCCAGTATATCGTGGTATATCCTAAAGTTGCTTATATAGATTAATTTAAAACTGAATGCCCACGGAATATAAATGTATAAAAGTCTGATACTTATGTCACAAAGTACTTTTGGTACAGCTTCGGTGGCATAGTTGGTAGCATGCTGAGCTTCTATACCCAAGATCGCGGGTTCAAACCCGACCGAACCCACCCAAAGTCGTTGGACTTTTTAAGAGCGTTAATAATCCCTCAGTATGCCTTCCTTCGAGAGAGGGAGGGGGGAAGTAAAGCCAGCGGCCCCATGTCATAGATTGACGGCATGTAAATGAACCTTCCACTAACTAAAGTTGTGTGAAGCTGAAGTTTGAAGGTTAGATTTGATTAACGCTCTTCAAGTTCCAATGTTCGGCACCAGGTGCTGGTTGCGGTGGCATCTAGTTGCCAAATTCACAACTAGGTGTCGTTGACGGTAGAATTTGATAGCAAAAGTACGTCTACTTGAAAATTGATAATCTGCAGTCCTTACCTGAAATACAGATAACACCCACTAATATAGCCATCACAATTAACACCGGTTATCAGACAGATTCTACACACACACAATGTACACGGGGATACATGACCGCGTTGTCGCAGCCCCTAAAGTGGGGAACTAACTGCACTTTAGGCCTGAGAGTTTGTATTTCTTGTGAGTGAATCCAGCGTTACTGTGTTTGTATATTCGTGTAACACGAGAAAACATGAAATATGCACACATGCTATGTATTAATGCTTTGCCAGGCCACTCATATTTAAGACACTTATTGTTACAGAGAATTCTTCTGAATCTGGTAGCCATTGTGGCTCGCACTTGATGAAGACAGGTTCGTTCATGATGATGTAGAATCTGTAGTAGAAGAAGGCAACAGCTTGAGTAAAATCATTAAAACAAATGAATTTACATGAAAAAGAGTCTAGTTCACTGATTTAAGAGGGCACTCAATTGTGAATTGCCATACTGCAATATTTGGTAATGTATAACAGAAAGGGTGACACGGTGACATATAGTTTCAATATGCTGCATTTTTATGTTACTAAACACAGTAGCAATTTTCATTAAAAGTTAAAAAAACATAATTTATGTTTTAAAAATTCTTACATTTTCCCAAAAACTACGGTACCGGTACTTAACATCCTATACCGAAAATATTTTAGGTACAAATATTTTGAACCCAAGACCAAGTCATTGTTCTGGGGGGTTAAGAACTGATTATTTTTTTGAATCGTGGGGAGAGGGGGGGGGGGCACATTTGAACTATCATTTAGCCTCCAACAATTTTTTCTTCTTCACGGCCAAATAACACCTTTACAATTTTACAATGATTTCTAATGTTTTCCTTTGCAATAATTATGACAACATATACTACAAAACTGATAATTATGCAGTGTGTTTATTGTGTACAGTGGACGTCCAAAGGTGCCCCAGAAGGGGGTAGGTTTAAACAGAGGTGGGGTACTATTGAACTGTGCTGGGGTACAATATTGAACACATATTTTTTCAACAGAATACCCTTATAATTTACTCAATTTGCAAATCAACTGTAACATACATATTAGGCATGACGTATTGATGAATAATTCATGTAGGCTCAGTATAATTAACAGTGAGGCTCTATAAATGAAATTATTAAAAAGACTGATGTCACTGTTCATCCCATTTTAAAGTTTTGGAAATTGAATGTAAATATATTAGCAGCCCATGCTGTTCCTCCAGATGAGACAAGATTTGGAAGTTTCCAGTTATGTCCTCTTTAGAAATCGGCAATCTGTTTTCTTGATCTGGGAATACAAATTTGTTTCCCCTGAAACTGCTTGCGCAACCTGATTTATGCCCTTTACTGCAACAACATTTGGAGCTTGAACAACGGTTGGCCCTACTGTTTATCCAAGTTATAAATCTGGTGTGGTGTGAATTTAAATTTCTCAAGAACTGAATAGTTTTTTTGAAATTCACTCACATTTTGTTTAGTAAAACTAGTTGAACGTGAAAGCCTTGTGTTTTCTGTTTTCCTCAAACTTAGTTTCATGAAGCCTTTCATCCATTCTGAGCTTGCTACTTCCTCACCTTTCCAGTTATCTGTAAAACAACCAATTTGTTCTGCATAATCGAAAGCTAACTTGCGAAACTGAAGGTAAGAGCCTTTTTTGAACTCCTCAGAATATATTTTTCTTCCTGGTTTGTAAATATTTGCTTAATGGTGTACTTTGAAGAGTATTTTCTGCTACTTTCTCCAGATGTCATTGCTTTCTTTATGCGGTAGAACAAGGTAGTACATAGCAGCTGCTGTTCTCAGTTGTACCTTGTTTTTAAAGAACTCATTAAGGGCGTTCTCTACATTAGTTTCGTTTATATCCGATTCATCTCGTTTCCTCTTGTAGTTCCTCACCTTTTAACATACCGTAGGTCTAAAAAACAAAAATTAACATTTCGACAAGGTTATGTCGTAATGAACCATGTAAGTTGTAGGGGGGGGGTGGGTAGATTATAGGCTAGGGAATAACCCACCCACCAAGGGAAGATGATTAAGAAAAGGAAAAGGGTTTCGGACTGGAGAAAAAGGATAGAAAAATAGGATGAGAGTTCCACAAAAATTATGAATTTGACTTTCAATACATTTAAAGGTGGTTGCCACCGCAGATCCTTGTTCGGATACCTAAAGTGGGTACGAGCTTGGTCGAAGCTGACGGGAACTGCAGCTAAGACTTGGGCAGTTTGCCAGAGAGAGGCTTTAGTGTCTTTCCTCCCAAGCACGAATAAAAGTACTATAGGGAAGGGTGATGGTCTGGCCAGACAGATAGTAAAAGCTTTATTAAGCATGAACGAGGGCATAAACCTAGGAAGGGCTAGGAAAGCCAGGATCCTGCCTAACTGTAGTATCAGAGAAATGATGAATCCAAAAACAAATATTTAATTTATTTAACAATTCAAAGAAGCGTAACTTTAACAAATAAATATGTTCTATGTAGTTAACAATTTGGGGTCGCAGACCTCCAACAACGTTCAGAAATTGCTCCAGGCAAATTACAATTTTTAAGGTTTTTAAACCTTGTATTAAAATCTTGGTAAGATTTAATAAATAGGCAAAATGGAATAATTAAAGTTTTAACATTTACAGGAGTACAAGCAATGTACTATAAGAAACCTCTGAAAGAACATTCTAACGAGAATAACAACTTCGAAGATAACAAAATGGAAAACATAAAGAATAAAAAGGAAGTTCCTACAACTTCTTATATTTAAACAGAATTACTTTGTGAGAATTATACAAAGAGAGCAGGTCACTTACTGTGAACCTGAAAAGTTAATCAAAAGGAAGGTTCTAGACCTCCTATACTTTAAATAGGACTCGCAAGTTAAATGAGGCAGTTTTCATTTAGCGAGACCAAAAAATAACTCACTCAAGAGTTGAGAGAATTGTTTTCCCTGCTTTTGAAGGGAGGAACAATGTAAGTTTGAAACGTGTGCTAGACACGTAATTATACAGAGATACTTAATGATAAACCAACAAAAATGGAAGGGCACTTCTTGGAACAGACCTAGATTAAAAGTTTATTGCAGATTGTTAGTAAGAGGTTTAGGAAAGAGAAATGGGAATTAAGGAAAATGTTCATGGCCTTATTTGAATATAAGCGGACGATCGCGACGCGGTAGAAAAGTTGAGCAAGCACTGGTTTTCACTATAGTTCATTGAAATATATGAAAAGTTCACTGTGGAGACACAAAGTTTATGGAAAAGAAAGTTATTGCAATGATGAAAATAACTGGTTTCACTAGATAAGTGAGAGTCTATTTCTTGAGAAAGTTGTAAATTACAATTAAATGCGCTATAGAAAATTCCCGCGGTGGACGAAACTTCACTATGTAGTAATTTAGAAATAAGATAATTCAATTTTAAATAGAATTCTCACAAGTACGTGAGAAATACATGACGGCAGGACTTGTAGATTGAGTACAGAATCTGGAAGGTTCCAGAACAATCTTAGCAGTAAAATGGGGCTAATGTAAATCCAGCGGAGGAACTAGCTTGTTGAATTATAGACAGCGGGTAATTAGATAATATCCCACGTAGTGAGAGGATTTCTCATTTGAATAGCTTAAGAAAAGCTCTTTATAGTAAGGTCGGCTTATACAAGCGAAAGCTTAACATGGCAAATCCCACGAAGAATGATTTTTGCCCCAAAATAAATACTTTCACACTGTCTATAAAAGTATCATTGAAAACACGTGGAAGTTAAAACCATGAAGATGAGGTTAAAACTTGAAGAAGGTACTTATCTTTGTTGCATGTCGAAGTGAAGTTCCTCACTGATGCCTAGAGTTCCAACATGGCGTGGAATTAAAAAAATACCTCGTTAGGTCAGGAGGCTAGCTCTGGTTGAGCCTTAACTGATTGATTCAACTGCCGACTGAGAAGTGAGACTTGCTCAACGAAGCACGGAAGGTCCTAGGAAGGGAAGAGAGTGGGGGTAGGAAACAAAAGGTATACATATCAGCATAACCAACTTATCAAAAATAAATGTTATTCTTGATGGATGGTCTTCTAAGAATTGATAGTAGGCGATATTAGCGCAGCATGGTGAGTGAAACAGTAGACGTAGTTCTCTTGCTCAAGGAGAAAATAGCTGGCGATAGTAACAAGATCTGGTGGCCAGATGGATATGTAAGTCCTCTTGCACGATGAGGAATTGAGTAGCTTCAGAGGTTCGCTACTAGATGACGCTAGATGGGTCACAGAAGTTATATATCTGAAACATACTTATGAAGACATAAGAGATTTGCCCAACAAGGAGAAAACAGAAGATCACTGTTGGTGTTTGGCAAAGAGGAAGGAAGAAATGAACATGCAAAAGCATTGAAAATTATAATCTCAGGTACCGTGTATTCCAAGAATGCACCATACTGGGAGGGGAAAACACCAACAGGGAACAAGAAAAACAAGTAAACATTTGAAGGTAATGGAGAGATCAAAGACAGAGGTCTTGTGATCGGACCATTAATAGTTAAGACTCTGAATACCCTGACTCTCCTATCTCTTCCAGGGTAACACTCGGTCACTTTTCCAAAAGGCCAGACTAGGGGGGGAGAAACATCCCTAACTAAGACCAAGTCCCCCACCTTAATGTCGGGACTGGAAAGAAACCACTTCTGTCTCCGTTGTAAGGAAGTTAAATATTCCAAGTTCCACCTTTTCCAAAAAGAATTACGGAGGGCTTCAAGTTTACGCCAAACAATAGGTAAATCAGAATCCCTGAAAGAATTAGGAAGGGGAGGAGGGGCAGAGAGAGAAGTGCGTGTAAGACAGTGACCAGGTGTGAGTGGAAGGAGGTCATCAGTGTCATTAGAAAGCGGAGTAAAAAGGCGAGAATTATCAACATCTTCCATCACAAAATAACTAGAAGCTGAGGGAAATAAAGCACTAGTAAAGATTGCGATACAATGCAAAAGGAGAATTAACAAGTTTAAACAAAGCGTATAGAAACAAGTACATCTATTCAGGATAAGAATATACCAAGTAAACAAAGAAACTATGCGAGTAGAAAGCAAGAACGCCATAGGTAACAACCTAGTAGCCATAAACAATGACCTCAAGTTATAATGAGTATCAAAGGGGTTACTCAGAAAAATACTTAAGTCAGCGAGAAACGTGACATAACAAGTATAAATGCAAAAACACATCGAATGTGACGACGAGAAAAAGCAAGTTTGTTCATCAATGAACATTAAGATCGCAAAATATGTAAGCAAAGTGAAATACATGAACGCGTGAGAAATACGCAACGAAGTTTTGAAACAAGGAACGAAGCAGTTATAGAATACGAGCATGAGTAAATGAAAGACACAGGCAAGCGCGGCCTTGACACACATAGTACAACGAGATAAGGCATATAAATAGCTGAACGAGTCCTTAACTGGAACAAGTTTATTTTGGGAAGTAGGTGAACGGCTTCTGTACTTGCAGTAGCGGCTCGCCAGACAATGGTTGGCAATCAGCCAAAGTTGAGATAAGAGAAACTTGTTTTGACCTTTGTCAAGCGTACAGGAAATAAACAACAACTTGACCTTCCTCAGGCTTGTATACAAACAAGTCTGACAAACAAGCAGTTCGGAATAAACAAACGACACTTGTTGAATCAGCTGTGACTTAAAGCAGATATTCAGGTTGAACGGAAAGCAATCAATCGTAACTTGGACGTGAAAAAGCAATTTAAAGATATATGAAATAGAGTAGGAAATCAATTTCGCATAATTGTGAGGATCACGAAATCGGACAATTTTCAACAAAAAGAAGCTTAATTCTTCCGAGCAAGGAAGACAAGCTGGGACATTGAGAAGAAGGTTATGCATAAGAATAGTTATTCTAGATGCTATAGAATTCAGATTTTCAAACGGTTTCATGAGCGACTTCCAATTGTGAGGAAGGAGGGAGGAGCCGACCGTGGCCATCCTTCTACATAGCGAAAGAAGTGAAACATAGCTTACAGCAAAGTAATGGTGACTGATAGCCATGGTTTTACACAAGGGGAAGATAGTTTTCGAGAAAGAGTTTAAGCAATTAACTGCTATAAAAATGACATAAGAAGGTAGACGAAGTGACACAAAGCAAGGGGAACTTGAATTGCCATTTTGTGCGGGAAGAAGGAAAAACCATTTAAACAACTTACAGAGGTAGCGTAGTTGTTCACGGTAAGACATCGTTTCGGCAAATGTTTTTCAAAAATATTGAGATCTGAAACATGAGCGTTCTCTTTTTCAGAAATGGGATTTCTGTCAGCTGTAACGAAATGACATTGCGCTTTAGTTTGAAGACTGGGTTGTTTGATTTCACCAGTAATAACCCAACCAAAATCGGTGTCTCTGGCGACCACTGTTGAAGATAACTTGCGTGTTTGTTTGCGAATGCAATTCCAAAAAACATTGGCACTGAAAAGTACATCAATGGGACCTTGAGCATTAAACTGAGGATCAGCTAACCTTAAGTGCGAAGGAACCTTTAATCCGGAGGTATTAATAGAGTGACTTGGAGTGTCCTTGCCAATACTGGTAAGAATGAGACAGTTTAAATTAAGATTGGTGTTTCTTTGGCAAACGTCTCTGATTTTCAATTTTGAAGACTGCAAAACTTGAGTTTTCAAATTGTCAATGCCGGTCACATTGATAGAAGTAGGCGATGACGAAAGACCTAGTTTTTTAATCAACGATTGCGAAACAAAATTATGAGTTGAAGCGGAATCGAGAAGACCACGGGTTCTAAACCAATTTCCAAATTTATCCTGGATTTCGAATTGTACAGTAGTCAAAAGGGTTTGCGCACTATGAAAAGTTTCGGCGTTAGAAATGCAGGAAGAAGCATTAGTTTGTTCGGAGCGGATCTGCAAGGAGCTTGAAGAGGCAGGTACTGATGACCTCGATTTATCGTGAACGTGCAATAAAGAATGATGCGGTTTTTTACAATGGAAACAGAGATTTGATGACGTACAGTTCGAAGAAGAATGCTTAGGTGACAAGCAATTGAAACAATGTTTGCTATTTAAGACAAACTTCCTTCGATCTTCGACAGACAATTCTTTAAAGGATTTGCACAAATACAATGTGTGAAGCTTTTTACAGAGCGTGCATTTTAAAGATTTGTTAAGCGGCCTGATATGTTCTCTTGAATGATTGAAAGAGGCAGAACGGGTTTGCTTGTTCTCGACAGATGGGGGCTGATGTCCCTTTGAAAAAGCAAGTTTTTTTTTCAAAAATTTGACACTGAGGATTCGTTTCGACCTTTTCGCACTGAAATGCGAGTGATGTAAGGACTTGGCATCGGCTGTTAAGAAACGAGATTAAGTGTTCGAAGGAAAATTCTTCCTTGCGAGCGAGTTCGATCTCCCAAGCCTTTAAAGTTGAAAAATCGAATCTTGATGTAGCCAGATGAATGAGTATGGTGTCCCATGTTTGGACAGGTTGATTGAGTTGGTATAATGCTCTGACATTCAACTGTATAGAATCTAAGAGGTCTCTTAAAGAGGTGACGTCATTAGGTTTGACGGCTGGCAAGTTAAAAAGACAGCGTATGTGACGAGCTACACTCAAACGTAAATTGCCATATCTCTCTTTAAGGAGATTAAAGGCGATGTGGTAGTTGTCTGCGCTTAAAGGCAGTGACTCCACCAAGGCTAAGGCCTCACATTCCAAAGACGTGCGAAGGAAATAAAATTTATGTATGTCTGGGATCTCGATATTTTCATGAATTAGGGAGCAGTAAAGTTCATAAAAAGAATACCATTCACCTTCCTTGCCTGAGAAGTGCGGTAGGCTTATCTTAGGAAGTAACGGTTTCGGTTTGTTCTCGTGAACTGAAGCGGGTGCGAACTGGGCCGGATTGCTGACCCTAGTGTCCGGTTCTGAGATATTGCGGATCAGTTGGTGGGCCTTTGCAATCCCTTCAAAGTACAAGGGTTCGACCTCGTCCCGATCCGATTGAAGTTCTGGGCAAGCGGATTCAATCTCGGTTTGAATTTGATCATAATAATCATAAGACCGTTCGTACAACTTAAGGCGATGTGTCAAGATGTCTAAATCACACTCTGCGGGATTTAATTTGCTGATGAAATTTCTGAATCTAGTGAGTTGCCCTTTATAGGAAGAACGTCTGGCAATGAGAGTTTCATCTTTTTCAGTAGGGGCCATGACAAAAAGAATAAATTGAAATACAACTCACGAAACTGTAGAACCTTGGAAATGCTGTCAAGATTGCAGCAGCGAATGGGTAGCAAGAACAGGACACACCAAAGGAGACGGGAGCGGCCTCTTTCCCGTACACAGGCTTTGCATGACGTAGATATAGCTGAAAGATCCAAAGCAGATATTAATAATTTGCCAGGTATTGTCAAATGACACTTGACAAACAGTAGAAATAAAAAATGGACTCTCCCGGGTTTCGGCACCAAATTTTGGGTAGATTATAGGCTAGGGAATAACCCACCCACCAAGGGAAGATGATTAAGAAAAGGAAATGGGTTTCGGACTGGAGAAAAAGGATAGAAAAATAGGATGAGAGTTCCACAAAAATTATGAATTTGACTTTCAATACATTTAAAGGTGGTTGCCACCGCAGATCCTTGTTCGGATACCTAAAGTGGGTACGAGCTTGGTCGAAGCTGACGGGAACTGCAGCTAAGACTTGGGCAGTTTGCCAGAGAGAGGCTTTAGTGTCTTTCCTCCCAAGCACGAATAAAAGTACTATAGGGAAGGGTGATGGTCTGGCCAGACAGATAGTAAAAGCTTTATTAAGCATGAACGAGGGCATAAACCTAGGAAGGGCTAGGAAAGCCAGGATCCTGCCTAACTGTAGTATCAGAGAAATGATGAATCCAAAAACAAATATTTAATTTATTTAACAATTCAAAGAAGCGTAACTTTAACAAATAAATATGTTCTATGTAGTTAACAATTTGGGGTCGCAGACCTCCAACAACGTTCAGAAATTGCTCCAGGCAAATGACAATTTTTAAGGTTTTTAAACCTTGTATTAAAATCTTGGTAAGATTTAATAAATAGGCAAAATGGAATAATTAAAGTTTTAACATTTACAGGAGTACAAGCAATGTACTATAAGAAACCTCTGAAAGAACATTCTAACGAGAATAACAACTTCGAAGATAACAAAATGGAAAACATAAAGAATAAAAAGGAAGTTCCTACAACTTCTTATATTTAAACAGAATTACTTTGTGAGAATTATACAAAGAGAGCAGGTCACTTACTGTGAACCTGAAAAGTTAATCAAAAGGAAGGTTCTAGACCTCCTATACTTTAAATAGGACTCGCAAGTTAAATGAGGCAGTTTTCATTTAGCGAGACCAAAAAATAACTCACTCAAGAGTTGAGAGAATTGTTTTCCCTGCTTTTGAAGGGAGGAACAATGTAAGTTTGAAACGTGTGCTAGACACGTAATTATACAGAGATACTTAATGATAAACCAACAAAAATGGAAGGGCACTTCTTGGAACAGACCTAGATTAAAAGTTTATTGCAGATTGTTAGTAAGAGGTTTAGGAAAGAGAAATGGGAATTAAGGAAAATGTTCATGGCCTTATTTGAATATAAGCGGACGATCGCGACGCGGTAGAAAAGTTGAGCAAGCACTGGTTTTCACTATAGTTCATTGAAATATATGAAAAGTTCACTGTGGAGACACAAAGTTTATGGAAAAGAAAGTTATTGCAATGATGAAAATAACTGGTTTCACTAGATAAGTGAGAGTCTATTTCTTGAGAAAGTTGTAAATTACAATTAAATGCGCTATAGAAAATTCCCGCGGTGGACGAAACTTCACTATGTAGTAATTTAGAAATAAGATAATTCAATTTTAAATAGAATTCTCACAAGTACGTGAGAAATACATGACGGCAGGACTTGTAGGTTGAGTACAGAATCTGGAAGGTTCCAGAACAATCTTAGCCGTAAAATGGGGCTAATGTAAATCCAGCGGAGGAACTAGCTTGTTGAATTATAGACAGCGGGTAATTAGATAATATCCCACGTAGTGAGAGGATTTCTCATTTGAATAGCTTAAGAAAAGCTCTTTATAGTAAGGTCGGCTTATACAAGCGAAAGCTTAACGTGGCAAATCCCACGAAGAATGATTTTTGCCCCAAAATAAATACTTTCACACTGTCTATAAAAGTATCATTGAAAACACGTGGAAGTTAAAACCATGAAGATGAGGTTAAAACTTGAAGAAGGTACTTATCTTTGTTGCATGTCGAAGTGAAGTTCCTCACTGATGCCTAGAGTTCCAACATGGCGTGGAATTTAAAAAATGCCTCGTTAGGTCAGGAGGCTAGCTCTGGTTGAGCCTTAACTGATTGATTCAACTGCCGACTGAGAAGTGAGACTTGCTCAACGAAGCACGGAAGGTCCTAGGAAGGGAAGAGAGTGGGGGTAGGAAACAAAAGGTATACATATCAGCATAACCAACTTATCAAAAATAAATGTTCTTCTTGATGGATAGTCTTCTAAGAATTGATAGTAGGCGATATTAGCGCAGCATGGTGAGTGAAACAGTAGACGTAGTTCTCTTGCTCAAGGAGAAAATAGCTGGCGATAGTAACAAGATCTGGTGGCCAGATGGATATTTAAGTCCTCTTGCACGATGAGGAATTGAGTAGCTTCAGAGGTTCGCTACTAGATGACGCTAGATGGGTCACAGAAGTTATATATCTGAAACATACTTATGAAGACATAAGAGATTTGCCCAACAAGGAGAAAACAGAAGATCACTGTTGGTGTTTGGCAAAGAGGAAGGAAGAAATGAACATGCAAAAGCATTGAAAATTATAATCTCAGGTACCGTGTATTCCAAGAATGCACCAGGGGGGGGGGGGTGATTTTGAACAGTGTTCAAACCTGCCCCATAATGCAAAATTTTGACTTAATTATCATCAAAATTAGAGGTTATCATCTAAAATGAAAACAAATATGTCAAAATACATCTGAAGGATAATACTTAATTCAGGTATATTTGGAAAGAAAGTACTTCTCTTGGTATTCCTTACAGATGGCTTGGCGAAATTTTGGATTTCAGCCTCAAAAATTGTTCATCAACACAGCCACAATAACAAGCAAAACTTGCGGAAAACTAACTACTGTCATGGAATACCACCGTACTAAAACTAAAATTACCTTTCAGAATATTTAAAACTATAAGATTCCATGACTTTAAATCTGCTAGTTCAAATGCCCCCCCCCCCACAGCCTATATTAATTCTTAAATGTTCATTAAAAATGTTAGCAGTTGCCTGTCTGGTTTCCAATAACTAACCATCGTATCTGAATAATTTTACAACCACAAATACAAACTAAATCTAACAATATGCATGTAATATCTCTTCTGTGTGTGTAACAATTTATGAGATATATAGAAGGCCTATATGGAATGTTTGTTTCTACAGCAAATTTTTCCGGAGGTAAAATAATCCCCCGCTCGGATCTCCGGAGGGGGACAGACAAAGAAGCCAATTTAAGAAATAAGCAGAGAAGAGTCGGTACCTGGAATGTACGGACCTTACTCCAGACTGGAAAGTTAAAGAACTTGATCATGGAGATGGAAAGGATGGATTTGCATGTATTGGGTATAGCAGAAATGAGATGGCCACATGCAGGAGACTTTTGGAGTGGAAATTATCGGATAATTAAATCTGGTACAGCAAATACTAAACCAGGATATGGTGGAGTTGGCATCATAATGCATAAAGAACTAGGAAACAGAGCAAAGGGAATCATGCAATATAATGAACGATTAATTTTAGTACGGACCGAAACTAAACCAAAGGATACTGTGATAGTCCAAGTATATGCCGACAACACAAGAGGTAGATTAAGAGGCAGAGAAATGTTATGAAGATCTAAGTGAACTTATAGCTAAAATAAAGGGGGAAGAAAACCTTATTTTACTTGGTGACTGGAATGCAATTGTCAGAGAAGGAACTGAAGGAAATGTTGTAGGTAAATACGGTTTGGGGAGAAGAAATGAGAGAGGCGAGAGACTAGTAGAGTTTTGTATGAAGCATAAATTAGTTGTAACGAATAATATATTCCAACACCATCCAAGGAGGAGATACACTTGGAAAGCTCCGGGAGACCTAAGAAGGGCCCAAATAGACTACATATTAGTAAAGGAAAGATTTAAGAACCAGGTGAAAGATGGTAGAAGTTACCCTGGAGCTGATGTCGACAGCGACCATAACCCATTCGTCATACGCTGTGAATTAAAGTTCAAAATATTAAAGAAGAAAGAAAATAAACATTGGGATATTTATAAGCTTAAAGATGAGTCCACTCAAATACTATATATGGATGAAACAAACAATAACATAAAATACATTGATGAACACTTCGGAGTAGAAGAGAAGTGGATCAAAATAAAGAAGAGTATTTTAGACTCAACAGAAACTGTATTAGAAAAAAGGGAAAAAGAAAATAGGAAAGAGTGGATAAGTCAAGAAGTTGTGGATATGATAAAGGAAAGAAGACAGTATAAAAAACTCAATTGATGATGATGAAAAGCAAAAATACAAGACCTTAAGAAACAAGATAAATAAGAGGGCAAATCAAGACCAGGAACTGCATTTAATGGGAATCTATGCAGGCATAAATAAAAACATGAAATATGGACAAATAGATATGACCTATAAAGATATTAAAAGGTTCTTTGAAACATGGAAGCCAAAAACAATGAGCAATGAGGACAAAGATGGGAAATTAATATATGACGAAAAGAAGGAAAGAATATTTGGAACAACTATACAGTGGAAGCTGTGTTAACTTGCCCATTGAGAAAGAAGATGAAATTACAGAGGATGACTTGGGGGCACCTATTATGGAAGAAGAGTTTGAGAAGGCGTTGCAGGACCTCAAAGGAAAGAAAGCTCTTGGAGTTGATAACATACCTGGAGAACTATTGAAGAAAACAGGTGACAAGTTAAAAAGGAACTGTACAACTAATATGTACTATTAACAAGACTGGAGAATTGCCTGAAGACTTTGTAAAATGAATAATAGTACCTAAACCTAAAAAAACAAAAGAAAGGTCATGTAAACAATACAGAACATTGAGTCTGGTGTGTCATGCATCAAAAATAGTCACCAGAATTATTATGAAGAGAATAGAAAAACAAATCGATGAAAACCTGTATGATGATCAATTTGGTTTTAGGAAAGGAGTAGGAACAAGATAAGCTATCTCAGCATTGAGGCAAGTGATAGAGAAGCAGATGAAGAAAGGCAAACCTACCTTCTTAGCATTCGTCAACCTTGAAAAGGCGATTGACAATGTGAACTGGAATGTTCTATTCAGCACTCTTCATCAAACAGGTATCAACTTTAGAGACAGAAGACTCATCTACAATATCTATAAGCAAGAAAATGGAATAGTTTGTTGTGGTAGCAAGGAAGAAACAGCACACAACAGAAAGGGTGTACGGCAGGGTTGTTCCCTTTCCCCATACCTATTCAATATATATGTACAAAAGGCGATCGACCGTGTAAGAGAAGAAATTGCCACAGGAGTGAATATTCATGGAGATCAAGTTGACATGATAAGGTTTGCTGATGACATAGCGCTAATTGCAGAGAGTGAAGAAGACTTACAAAGATGATGAGCAAGATGGACAAAATAATGGAGGAAGGATTTAATATGAGAATAAATACAAACAAAACAAAAATTTTGGTCCGCAGTAGAAATGGCGAAAACCAGACAGCCATAGAGTTAAGAAATGAAAAGATACAAGAAGTGAATGAGTGTAATTATCTGGGAAGAAAAATAACGAATGATGGAAGAAGCAGCAGAGAAATATTAAGTAGGATTTCCCAAACCAAGAATGCTTTCTATAAAAAGAAGAACCTATTTACTGCAAGGAACATAGGCCTAAGTCTTGATGTGAGGAAACAAATGTTGACGACCTATGTATGGAGCGTCGCGCTGTATGGCAGCGAATCTTGGACAATAGAAGAGAGAGAGGAAAAGATCCTGAGCAGGATGGACAAACCTGGTGCTATAGAAGGATTATGAAAATCAACTGGTAAGAAATGGTCACAAATGAGGAAGTCTTTAGAAGAGTGGGAGAGAGAAGATGCTTCCTTTAATATTTGAAAAGAAGAAGGAATCACCTCGTGGGCCTCATACTGCGACACAATGGACTGATTAAGCTTATAATCGAGGGAACAGTAGACGGCAAGAATTATAGGGGAAGACCCAGACTGGAGTACATGAGTCAAATACTGCAAGATATGGGCTGTGGCTCATACTGTGAACTGAAGAGGAAGACTGAGAGACGGGAAGACTGGCGAGCTGCTGCCAACCAGCCTCACGAATGTTAACCACAGAGAGAGAGATTGAAGTGAGCAATTTCCATTTTTAATTGTAAGTTTTTTAAAAAAATTGCTACTGTGTTGAGAACCACAAAATGAAGCACATGTTAACTCTTAGTTCAAGTACATACCGCGAAACGTACGTTTCTAGGATAAATTTTGGGTTTATTCAATGATGGTATGGATGTCTTGCGGACGTTGAAGTTCGTTTGTTTGAATTGCCGCCATATTCCTGACATGACACTTACATAGTTTCAATAAGCTGCATTTTCTAAGTTTCTAAACACAGTAGCAATTTTCATTAAAATAAAGTAGATTGTACGTTTTAAAAAGGTTACATATTGTACCATTTTCTCAGAAACTACTTGACGATTTTTTTTTAGGTAGACTATATATTTGATGAATTGGAGTTTGAGTCAATGTACTAAACCTGTTGTACTGGAATAATTACAATGGAAGGAAAAATAGCCCGTGAAGGGCCTAGGCCTACCAAGCGACCGCTGTCCAGCCTAGGCCCTACAAGGACAGTAGTGCCAGGGGTTGTTATTATTTGTTACAACATATAACAACCTTGAAAATAACAATGTTTTGGAACGTGTGTTCCGTTTTACCATTGGCAACCCTATATACAAGGCCCCTCATTCATATAATTTAACAAGTACCGTACATAGTGCACATGGAATTCGAAAAACGCCTGTTGAAATACGCACGAGTTACCGGTATATTTTATGAACAATGTCCACCTTATAAATCTAAATGATAAAATGCACAAAAAATGGTTTGGTCTAAGTTTCAAACTACTTGATTATCACAAATGGTGACTTTCAGATCTCAGGTCGTGAATGGTGCAGAGGTAGGGTATAACATGGCCCATTGAAGATTCGAAACCCTTGCGCCATTCCTCATTTTGTCGTAAAATCCCCACTCTGGTATTAGATTATCAGCCTTTGGACGAAAACGTTTACCATCGCTTATAGTTTAAGCCTGATTAACAATAACAGTATAGGAAGAGGCCCCGAAGGAAATGTTACAGAATACCAGAACAGAAATACCGTACGCTAGCTCAACCGTTCGCTACTGAAACACAAGACGCTCAGCTCGAACAAAAACTGTGCTCTGTCGCCAGGGCTGTGTTTATTATTGGCAATTTTAGGTACGTTCACTTCGCTCGTTGCAACGTAAATGTTCGTATCGGCTCGGACTGTAACTGTATTGCTCCCAGGAAGAAGCTCCAAATTAAAAATAGAGAAGAAGAATATGTTTTAGGAATAAATAAGATACTTGCGATTCACATTAACAACATTTGAAAGGAAAAACTACACCATCACAGATGAACAAAGGGCAGCCAGCTCAGACAGAAAGGAGACATTTTGGGTGCAGAAAAAACTGAAGCTGAATCGCTAGTCTCAAAATGCCGTTGTTGGAGTTAATTGTATTTGTATTGATTAAAGTGCGCCAATGAGGGCGTCATATATGAAAAAAAAGAACGTTTATCACAGCGAATGGCCATACAGATTCCCACAGAAGATTAAGTATGTAATACAAGTGCCAGTCTGTAAGATGAATTAAGTCTCACTGTAAACCATGTGGTATCTAGTTCACTTCCTTCCAGTCATTTTTTTTTCATTATGCCTATTGCATCCATACTGTAAAATTCAATACAGATATCATTCTTTTTCCTCTGGTGCTCAGAGACTATGTTTCGGTACACTGGCGTGGATGGCAGTCTGAACTGGATTGCTTTGTGGCACAGCTGAATCCTGATTCAGAGAATTTTGAGACGCCGTGTAGGCTACATGCTCTGGTTATATCGCCTTTATTTTTTCGAAATCCCTCAAGTTTAACTTTGTAAGGCATTCCCAGATAAATTGTATTCCATATGTGGTTGTGGGTACGATCTTGCATTGAAATAATTTAATTCCTAATCGAAGTGAGATCTTTGTCATATACCGTTTATTGCAATCAGAGCTGCAGCCATCTTTCTCTGACATGCACAGAAAGTGCTATTCCCTGGATCTGCTGAGTGATACCTAAGTATTTAAATCTGTTGTCAGTGCTTAGGGTGTGTAGGCCACTAGTCTTCCTACTTTCTTAAAAGTTATTTTCACCGTCTTTAGCTCGTTGAGTTGGAGATAATTGCCATGGGCCCAGTCTACCAGGTGATAGAACGCTGTGAGTAAAGAAGTGATCGATTTCGAAACTAAGGTTAAAGTTTAAAATCATAAAAACACCCTTTTCTGTCTAGTTAATACTTATTTAAACATTGTTCAGTACATGTTTCGTGGCATTTGATTCTAGAAAGATATTGCCCCTTCATCATCTTATTGTCTCTAATGAGTGCTTCCTAATAGGTGAGCCTCTCACCAACTGCTTGGTGCAGTGCTTGCTATCTTTAACTAAATTGAATCTCTCATCGTAATTTAGTTTGAGGAAATCTTGACATTTGTTCAGTCTGTGATCTTCTGAGCAGATGTAGCATTACTCTGTTTTTGACATGTATGATTGCTGTTGTGAAATTTACCGTGGGTTTGGCCTGGGTTTTGAAAGATGACGCTGATTAAGCATTTGCGCTCTCGAACATAACTGCGAAGTTTGGCATTTCCTTTCCAAAAATTTAATTAGGTCATTAAACGTGATAACATCCTGATCTGCAAATTATTTTCGAACTCTAACCTCACTTTTCTTTCAGTGCATGACAGTTGTAATTCACTTTGAAATAAGTCCTGAATACTAGGCTGAGCATTTACTGCTTTAAGTGCCTCTAAATTACCTTGGAATGTGTTTAATAATGCACGTAACTGTGACTGAGTGGCTTTTGGTTACTTGGGGCCTCCAAAAGTCGTTTGAAGTGTTAAGAAGCAATCAGTTTGGGACAGTGGTATCTACTCATTATTAAATCATATGCTACTATGAAATTAGAATCAGAAACACTTATATTCTTTATCGTATCTTTAGATTCGTCTTTCAGAGACGAGAGGCTGTAGTGAAATCGTTCGATATTTGATAGATCTTGATAATTTACAACACGATCTCTAAAATGTAGTTATGTAGGCAGATCGCCGTCGAATGTTGATAGGTTGATGTTACGAAGCCTAATGTATATTTCATGGTTAGGACCGTTAGATATGAGGAACTGAGAATCATCTTCTTTTTTAAGGCTTGTTGTTAGTTGCAAAGCGTCTTGTTGCTTAGCTTCTAATATGTCGTATAGATCTTCAAATTCCTCTCGAAGCATTTCATGCAGTTTTCCGCTTCATCATTCAGTTCTAAATTCGACTGTACTAATTGAAGCTATTTCAAGACCACAATCTAAATAATTTTGCCTGTATTCGAGTAGGTTGTGACTCATCTAATTCCGCATTGATGAATGTGTCTATACGTCCAAGACCGGCTTTTAGAATTCCTCGTTTTTAATAGCTTGCCATTTATCGATTTCATCCATCTTGAAAAATCCACCGACTGCTTCCAGTCTCCGACCGGGTCAGGAATGGAATGAATGAAGCCCCCAT
Source organism: Meconema thalassinum (assembly GCA_946902985.2). Lineage (NCBI taxonomy): Eukaryota > Metazoa > Arthropoda > Insecta > Orthoptera > Tettigoniidae > Meconema > Meconema thalassinum. The sequence goes on from OX336398.1 coordinate 213,778,200, forward strand.
CTTGCGGCGAGGATATGCACTGTGCCGGCTGCCGAGGCCTGACGCACTCCTCTGGGGCAGTGATTAAATTAATGACAGATGAAATGAAATGATAGTGGAGAGTGTTGCTGGAAAACCGGAGTCTCGGAGAAACACCTGTCTGCCTCCGGTTTTTCCAGCACAGATCTCACATGGATTGACCAGGATTTGAACCACGGACCCAGCGGTGAGAGGCCGGCGTGCTGCCGCCTAAGCCACGGAGGCTTCCCTTCATCCATCTTAATAGTTTAAAGTTAGCCGCATGTGCACAATGGAGAATCAAAACTTAGTTGTAATTTGTTTGGTTAAGGCGCTCAAGAGTGGATTGTAATAGTCGTGAATAGTTGTTCCGTAGTAGTGACGATAATGAAACGTGCCATTTGGTAACAGGTGGGTCTGGTGGCAGGGTGCAGAGAGCGCTAGCCGCAGTAAATATTGTAAGATGGATGGCATTGGTTGCAACTTATGACAGGAGATGTCACTAGTTGTGTCTGAACGATGTCATAGGGTCCAGTGTGATGCGCAGGACTTGGCTTGTTTGGTTATGTAAAGTAATATTGGCTTCAATACCTTTGTGCTGTCATGCGCATTTTATAGTAGACTGTATAATGATGTTAATTACTGTACCTCATGTTGAGGCAGCTGGATCATTGGAATTATGTTGGAAGTAATCCAGGCCGAGAGGACCATAACATAAACAAGTAACAAATTTTCCGATATTATTTAATTATTACTTTATTGATCTAGTTGCTAAGATACGAGAAATATGAAAGGAATAACTATCAAGAAGTTTATACCAATGATATCTAAAACAAGTAAAAAACTACCTTTACTCTAGGCTTTGCCAACCGAGAAATGCAAAAACACTGCATTCATCAGGAGATGACAACATGTCAAATTTTACTATAGACATGATATTTTTAAGCTCAAATAGATATGCAAAACGAAGGGAATAGAAGAATTTAAATGTTAAATTTTACGAGTTGATTTGGTGGAGTAAAAAAATAATGAGTTTTTTGTAAGTATTTCTGATGTAAAGGAGAGATGGGTTGGCAGATGACATTTTATGGCAACCAGGAATACTTGTATTAGTAATAGCAGAAAGAGTGCTAGGGAAGCTAGAGAGATGGATTGACCCTGATGCAGAGTGCTGTTAGTATGTGGACACGAAAGGATAATCACAATATAGGGAGCATGCAAAGCAGCATTTCAAAAAAAAACTAAATTAGCTTTTGTCATTTCCCAAGAGAGAAGTACTGATAACCAGGAGCCAAGAAACATTGTATACTTTATTTTGAATTTTTCAGGAGCATGATACTGATATCCTGGTAGCGATTAAATATTGAGTCTGTGTATTCTTGCCATTTTACAGATACTGATATCATGGTGAGAAGTAGTAACATTATGTATGCTTATAATTATCTAGGCTCTAGGTACTCATGACCCATTGATGATAGAAAACATAGAGCCTATATATATATATATATATATATATATATGCTTGTCTTTTCTCAGGAGCAAGCTGCTGATAATGTGGTGATGAAAGCAAGGAAAAGTGAGATATTTGAAGATCCAAATGTAGCAGAGGGAAATGTGTTGGCAGTCCAAGACAAACTTGACATTCAGGTGAAAATTGTTACATTTAGTGTTACATCCAATTAGTTTTCATTAACTTAGTTTACTTTGATGCTGTTAAACATATGTTGTGCCCACCAACTGGAAAGTTCAACCAATATAATGTTAATATAATTGTGAATTTGAGACTAACAGCAAAGAATGCAAACACATTTACAAATGTTTTAAATATCTGTATTGATAGTAGAATTAAATGTTTGAAATTATTGATTTGGCATATAATTTTAAACATTTAATACTAACAGCAAAATAAAACACAAGCTTCCGAAAAGGGAGTATGGGGGAAGTTCACAGACACATCAGCCTCGTATGTAAATGGGAATCAAATTACAAACGATGAGTTTGAAATTATGATTAGGAGGAAATTTCATTCTTGATTTTTTCAAATAAAAAATTGAATCCTACTATGGAGGAACTTATTCTATTCTTAAGCTAACTATACAAAATATTATGAAATAAAAGACATCCTACAATGTACTACTTGAAGTTTCCGTACCGCAGTCCTACCATACAAAAAAGTGTTTACCACCTGGGAGCTGCATCCTAAAAATATGTGTTAATCAATTCACACTGCATTAATGTGAGATAAACGACTCAGTAAAAGAATAACACAATAACGATCACTGGCAGTATCCTTATTTATTGTTACGAATTCTAAACTATGTAAATGAAATCAAAATTTTAAAATGAACAGTGTGTTTGTTGCATTGTACTGAGTATAATAACCATTAAAGCACTGGTCGTAATTTTTTGTTATATTTTTACTTTGTCTATTAAGGAGTTCCTGGCTGTGATGCCTTTTTGGTCTCACAAAATTATCGAATATACCCAGCCGCTTAGCTATCCAACAGCCACTCTGTATATTATGTCCATGGTAACAAGCCATGTCTTGAAACTATAAAAAGACAACAAAATAGAAGATAGTTCTGCAACGCCGCGTTGCCTGTCCTGTCCTTTATATGTACGAGTTGCAGCTAACCATATCCTCTAGGGGACGCTCCTCTTCTCTGTCGCTGACTCGACGTGACAAATAATAGGAATTTGGGGTAGTTACTTAATGCTACCAAATAGTAACCAAGATATTTCTTTTTCCATGCTAATTATTATTTAGAGCTCATATTCTCTCTTTTCTTACATTAAGTCATACTTACTTATTACTTCCCAGGAGTCGAATGAGCGGCTATCCTTTGATAGTATGGTGAGGATAAAGTCTGAAGATCCTGATGATGTATTTGAAGATACTTCTTTCATAGATGAGAATGCTGTTGTTGAAGAACAACTTGTAATCCAGGTAACTCTAGGCACTATTTCCCATTCTAAAGTAATTTCCAATTGTTCTCACCTTAAAACGTCATATGATGTTTTTAGTCGAAAATTCTGGAGCAATTTTTGCAGTGTAATCTATGAAAGAATCTTTTAGTCATCGCTAGGCCCGGATAGTTATGTGTTTAAATATGTTTTATTTAACTAAATATTTTCCCTTTATTTACATATTTTTGCCTTTTTTATAATTAAATACATATTCTGGCGTATTTACTCATAAGCACATATTTCTTATATTTGGTGTATGTTGTACTTCTTGGATGACTGGTGCCAACATTTTTGGCTCTTGGCAATTCCAGTAATCCGCCTCTCAGTCCACCCTTGTCTCTGTATTGTAGTACTAATTCATGACAGGAATTCCCCGGTCAGTAAGTACAGCGGAGGGGCTGGAGTCAACAGTCTTATTATGCCTCCACTAGTCCTTAATTTGACGGCATATTTTACTTGAATTTGCAGTAGTTTGTGAAGTTTGTCAGTATAGGCTGCAGACAGAGTGGTGTTCTCGTTTCAACGAATACGATGCCTCCCAAATGTGCGAAGAGTGTTACTTTGAACCGGTTAGTGTGGTAATTTGGAGACTTTTTAAAACTGACGGAACTGTATTATTTTGTAATGTTTCTGAGAAACCTGCAGCGGCAGACATGCGTTCACCAGCTACGCAACATTTTGTGACAGCAAAACCCGCGAAATGTGCATCGTTGATGAAGCCGACACAACGTTTGCTTCCCGAAATGCAAGATGTGAGACCCGGCTCAGCAAACTGCCAGTTCTCACAAGATATTTGGCATGCCTTTCTTGCGGCTGATATACCACTAAACAAACTGCAGCATCCAGTACTATGTGGTACGTTAGAAATGTACGTCAATGTTCCTCCCTCTGACGAGTCAACACTGCTTAAGAACTATTTACCAAATCGTTACTCTGACACAGTACACTGAAATTGAGGCAAGCCCCCGCCTGTTAAGTGGGAATATTTGCACCGTGGACTGGATTATTCAAGCAGCTGGACGTTTCAACTACTTTTCGAGTAATTGTGGGACATAAATATTACAAATTTAAGAACATATTTTGGAAACTCAATCACATATTTTCCACTTTTAAGCACATAAATAAATACATATTGATGAAAAGTTAAGCACGTAACTATCCGGGCCCTGGTCATCACGTTCAACATCATTATCTTGGACAGTTTCCAGCCACTGGCTGGGTCTGTTTGGAACTTAAGCCTCTCCATCGTCTTATGTCTTCCTACCATCTCTCCGTCACCACCTTGGTCCAGTCTTCTCCTTTCTTTCGCATTCAGTCCTTCACACCCTTCAGCCACTTAACTCTTGGCCTTCCTCTTGGTCTTTTTCCCTCTATTTTCATCTCGTGTATCTTCCTGGGTGTCCTTCTCCCATCCATTCGCTTAACATGCCCATACCATTTAAGCCTTGATTCCTCTATCCTATCCTGTAATGCTCCCTCCTTGACTAATTCTCTGATCTTCCCATTTCTTAACCTGTCCACCTTTGTCACTCCAATACTGTTTCTCAAGTATTTCATCTCACTTGCCTGTATTCCGCTTCGCTCCCTTCCTTTCATAACCCAGGTCACTGAGGCATACGTCAGGATTGGAACGTAGTACGTCCTATATATAACCCTTTTGCTGTTTTGAGGGACATCCTTACTAACACCTTTCCTGAATAATTCTGTTTGCCTCCCCCGCTCATTTATTTCTCTTTTCTTCTATTTTCTTGTATCATGCTTCCCAGATACATGACACTCTCTACTTTCCTCAATTCTTCCCCACCAATTGTTATTCCCCATTGTGACTCGCTCCTTCTTCCTGGTTGTGATAATCCACTCACTTTTGCTTATGCTAAACTTCATCCCATATCCATGTACTATTTCTTCCCATACATCCAACTGCTCCTGTTCTTCGTCCTCCTTGTTTCCTCAGATCAACAAATCATCTGCAAACGCCATTAATTTCATCCTTCTTTCGCCAATCACTTCGCCACTCTGGGCATTATATCGTCCTTCATTACTATGAAGAGTAGTGGTGAAAGTGGACTTCCATGCCTCAAGCCATTATTCTGTTCCAGTCAATCTGATCTCTCTCCTCCTACATTCACACTGCTTATACTTCCATTGTACATTTCCCTTATCCTCCATATAGTCTGCTTTGCTACTCCTCTCTTCTCCAAAGACCGTCAGCATTAATGTTATGGCATTTGTCGCGAAGGACACAACGCAACTTTACCAAAGTTTTAATGTAGGCTTCAGCATTCACAGTGGTCCGTGTTCTGCAAAGTCCACCTATAACACTCCACACATATCCCAGAACACTGTCACAAGCACTTTCCAAGCAGATTGAATCACGTTGAATTTTTTTCGTACGGTACTGAGGAACCAGTATATTTCAACTCCGTCAAGGCCTGCTTGGTTTCAGGCGTGTAGTGGTAGGTACGACCATGACTCGTCACCAGTAACGATTCCTTTTAGAATGTAATGTCCTTCTGCGGCGTTATGCGTTAAGTGATTAAAGTTTGTCATCATTCGCTGGTCCTTTTGGTTGTCTGTCAGGTTCTTGGGCACCCAGCGAGTACTAACTTTACGAAATTTCAATGTGTGACGAACAATGTCGTACACCGCACCATAGGAAATGTTGGTCTGCGATAAGATTCGCAGGTGCACACACCGGTCTTTCAAAATTGCTGCCTCAATGGCTCGGATATTCTGCAGGGTTGCAGCCGTTACCGGTCGCCCGGAATGTCGGAAATCACTTAGGTTCACACGGCCTCTTAGAAGAAGAACAATAAACACCACCTGGAGAATTCTTATGGTCCATACAGTCGTCGCCATGCACGCCACGCATGTCCCTGTGGATTTCACTCGGTATATTGCCCTTTGGCCCACAAACATCGAACTACACTTCATTGCTCTTCAAAAGTTGTCGACAGTAACTAACGTGCCATGTTTGTTTCGTAGTTCAGGCTTCTCTCGCTAGAGCTGCACTTGAAAACAAAATACCCTCTGTAGCGCAAAGTTCAAACTATATCATCATGAAATTTCAACATTCCAGCTGCAATACCAGGGGTGAAAAAGAAGATTGTGCGTTACATTCCGATCTCACTTCGTATAGTTGTCAGAAGCGTCAAAGCATTCACTTGGAATCGTACCATTCTGAATATATGAACAAGTGGGTTATTGGTGTTACATAAGCAAGACACAAAGTTGTGTATGCTTTTATAGAAAAAGCAAGTTGCTGTGGATTTCATATTGATATTTTTGACCATTATGTCTTTTTGCTGACAAAGACTTGGGTTTTGTGGACAAAAGTCAAAAAACTTGTCGCATTAATTGTGTTCATTCAGTGTTGATTAGGCTTTAGAAATACATTTCCTTATTTATTTGTGAACATTTTGAACAATTTGAGCAAGTCAACGTGGGACCTTGAAGCAACTTTTATCATAGTCATTATCATGGTAATGTTCTAGTAGGTTTGTGTAGATATATTTTACTCCCCACCAAATTTAATTCAGCATATTTACATTTTGACTGCTGAAGGGCATTTTTTTTTGTTAGACAACACTTTTTAGTCAGTATGATTTTCTATTTTGACACTGAACTGTAGATTCAGTTTGCTAAGTACCCTAGGCCCTATCGTGGATATTTTATGAATGTGTATTGGAATAATTATTGCAATTCCTGCATAAGTAAGGTTTCGTGTAGTACGGTACCTTCTATGGGTACTTGGTATATTTACAAGAGTATTTGAGTAAAATCAGAACATCGTTGACTGAGGTTTTGAATTCTGTCTACTTCATGATGTTGTAAGGGGCCTACACTATCTGCCCTATGGTTTCGAAAACAGGACTACGTACAAAAGGCACTTAAGTCGTTTGGAAAGGTACCATCAGCATTGCAACAGGAACATTCTTGGAGATTCTTTGAGACCAATGCACTAATATCAGTGTCATGGAGGAAGCTAATACTACCAGCATTGAGGCTATAATATTAATGCATCAGGTTCGATGGGCAGGACATGTTGTTTTCATGCCTGAACAACGTCTCCCAAAACAAATCATGCACTGCCAGTTGCAGATCGGATAGAGAAAGCAAGGAGGACAACAGAAATGCTTCAAAGACATTCGGAAATCCAATTTAAACAAATTTCAAATCGGCACGGAACAAATAGGAGACTACTGCATCAAATCATTAGGCATCGCATCGTTCACCAAGGTCCCGTATGTTTGAACAACATCAACGAAGACGCGAGTCTGAAAAGTATAATGCGAGGAATGAGGTTTCCAGGAGGATCAACCCTCAAGAACCAGTGGCTACTCGAAAACAACAAGTGTATTTTGTGGAAGAATTTGTGAATCCAGGATTGGGCTATACAGTAATCTATGAATTCACCTTTCAAAGACAACTGTAATATGCCCTTCATTTTAATATTTACATTTTTAATATATTTTGATAATCTTTGTATTTATTAAATAATACATACTTTCCTCCGTAAATATTATTCATAGTGACCAATTTTAGCATTTCTTGTGACATTGTATGATTCGCTATGGTAAACAAATGTATTGCTAGATGGTGTGTTGAATTTCCTAACGTAGGTAGAAGGTTTGGGAGTAAGAACACTCTTGTGGTCAGGGGCAGATGACCTCATTGTTCCGCCCCTTAAAGCAACAATAACTAACAAACTCTTGTGGTTGAAATTTTGAGTTGTATGAAAATCATAAAGAAAGAAAAAAAACTTGCAGATGTAAGTCAACTAGACAATGATAGATAAGGAACCTACGAATTTGTGATGGCCAATTGCATAGAAAAGTAAACTTAGTGGTAATAAAGTGGTAGTGTGTGATATCTCATGTGATATGTACTGTGTTATGAATAAACTACAGCGAGGCGATAAATTGACTTCAAAAAAGCCTGAAAATGAAGATGAACAAGATGAATGTGGTGACGTTACACAAAGTTCTAACATCCCGAGGCTTTTACTTACTATTGGAGGGGAGCAAACCAGACCTGGAATGTAGGCTACACCAGGATTTGTTGGACAAGGGCCTGGACCCAGACTGCTTCGACTTCAAAAACTCCTCAGAGGAAGAAGAAACCGATCAGGTTAGCCAAATTGAAGTGTTTGATTCAGGCCCTGTCCAAAAATATTTATACCCAACATAAAACACTAAACGATAACTTGGATACTCAGGTGTGGACTTCAACACTAGTATCCCATAATTAATCAAACTATTGCATGACAAGGTTGGATTACTGGTGAAGGTGGCACAGCTGAGAACTATTGAAGAGCTCCATCACATCGTAGAATTACTAGAGGAAGTGGCAAGTTATAAACGTTAACTTGTAATAGAGAAAGTTAAGGAAACGGAGAGCCTTCAGTATCTGGATGGGCTTTGTCGTTAGTACTGCCTAAGAAAAAAAATGGTGACTACCGACTTTGTGTGGACCTATGCCAGGTAAACAATAATAAATCCAATGCTTATGCCATGTCTGATGCTTGAAACGTAATTATTATTAGCGTATGATACAACACAAAACAAACAACATAACCAATGCATACATACAATAGGTAACACATTACAACTGTAACAATCATGCAAGGGAAAGTGTGTTCAAAGATTAATGTCTAAATTTTCTAGCCATCTTATGGTTTCAGTAGAGGCTATTACAAAGTCCTGTGTTGATCCAGTGAATGCCCTACTAATACACTCAGTGACAATATGGTTCATAATCTGTCTAACTGCACCACAATCACAGGTTGGGGAAGATCGCATACCCCATTTAAACATCATTGATCCGCGTCTCCCGTGGTTAGTGCGGACTCTGTTGAGAGTTACCCATGTCTTGCGTGGCAAATCAAATCCAGCTGGCAGATTTTGAATGTTGAACTATGCCTGCCATTGCATTGGAGCTACGCTGTTCCACTCTTTTTGCCAATCAGCTTTTGGATCATAAACCTTCCTAACCAGTTCCTGTGCTGTTTGACTAGGTGGAGATCTTGACTTGAGACGGCTATATCTGGTGCTATTGAAACTTAATAACACAAGTGAATGGGGCAAAAGTCATCAATAACCCTTGATTTGAATTCTGGCTACAGGCAGGTGGAAGTCAAAGAAGAATCTCGACCAATGGCTGCTTTTTCTGCACCACAAGGACTTGATCAATTCAGAGCCTCGCCCTTTTTCTCAAAAATGCTCTAGCTACATTTATGCGCCCGATGGACAAAGTTATGTCCGGACACTGGTATGAATTTTGTCAAGATTATTTGTCTGTTGGCACAGGCTAGAGTAAAGTGTGGCTTTTCACCGACATCTCAGTCCCATTCAAGGCTATAATTATATGGAAGCTCCTGAGGTATGAGTGTTGCTGAGTAATGGTCTTCAGGGCACAGCCAGTGCCTGTGGATGTTGTGATAGGGTCAGTGCTATTGTTCTGGCTCAATGAGGAAAGCCATGGCAAACTACTGCACTCCTCATCTTGCTTAGAACACCTCATTATATTGCTGCCTATGGCAGAACTTTTTGAAGAACCAACCACTCTCTTGGCTGACCCTACATGACAGGCATTTGAATGACATCCTGGTATATAGCAAGACATTTTCTGATCATCTGGAACAATTGAATAGAGCCATGGAGAGGTTGAGGATTCATGAACTTACCTGCTAAGTGAAAAGAAGTGTGTTCGCATTGAGCTCAGTTGAGTATCTTGGTTATGTGTTGGTGGAAAAGGGCCTGGTGAGACAACCGGAAAAGAATAAGGCTACTGAGGAACCTTGTTCCAAACGCCAAGTACGTCTGTTCTTAGGTCTCTGTGGTTGGTACAGTAGCTTCGTAATTTATTTTGAGACAACGCCTGCTATCTTAGCCAACCTCCTCAATAAAGATAGACCATTTAAATTGATCCAAAAAATTGGCGTAGTCTTTCAAGAGATAAAGAGAGCTATATATCATTGTCCGGGGAGAGCATATCTGGATACAAACCGAGAAATATACTTACTGACAGATGCGAGTGGCATTGATGGGAGCCGTTCTCCTACTGAAAGGAATTATTTCACAACCAAGAATGAGACCTTAGCAGTCGTGTGGGCTTTCGGGAAGTTCACAGGCTACCTGATAGGAAGTACAAACTCTTTGTGGATAACTCATCAGTAGTTGAACAGGGTTTCTGGAACTATGTCCAATTCGATGTGATAGGCTTTGATCCTTGACGATTTTGACTTTGAAATTTTTAATGTCCCTGGCACAACAAATCAAGTGGCTGACAGTTTGTCTAGAACTCCTGAGGATGGATGAAGTTCGACCAAGCAATTGTTGGAGAGAGAGATTCCTTAGCCAATGAGGAGGTTTTAAAGAGACTCTGTGCTTCTTTTCATCGAACGAGGGAGTAACAATATCGATCAGGAATTGGTTAATAAGTGGCAGACTGAGGACGTGGCCTGTAGAACAATGAAATTCTGGATGATCAAACTTAGCATTGATTGCCGGCCTGTTCCAGCTCAGTTCAAGATGGTGTACTTGAGTACATGTCCCATCTTCCATGATCTTTCTCCATTATTGTCATACCGAGATCCCACATGGTGAGTATCCTGGAGAAATAGCACGAAAATCCAGAAGCTGGTCATCCTGGGCAAGATGAAACCTATTTTTCGATTCAATGTTTCTTCTGGGTACACATGCGTCATGACATCAAGAACTACGTCCAGACTTGTGCAAATAGTGCTCGCACTGAGGCAAACAACCAGAAAGCGAGTGCCAGCATGAGAGGACGTCAACCTCATCGGGCATGGGATATTCTCACCCTGTACCTTACGGGACTTACCCCATAATCTCCCAAGGAAAGACTGGGATCCTCGTGGTTACTGATCTAATTATGAGAAGCGTGGAAGCATTTGCCATTCCCGAGGCTACAACAGAACGTATCGTACATTTGCCAAGGACGGGAGTCTTCAGTCGATATGGTTATCCTCGGTGTCTACTCACTGACAATGCTAGTCAGCTCTCCTCGCGGCAGTAGTTGCATGCTTTGTTGGACTGGGTGGGAGGTTAGCACTAAACTACGCCAATCTACCATCTTCAGGCGAACCCCGTTGGGTGAAGAAACAAGGAAGTTACGATAATGTTCTGGATTCATCTACTGTAGTTACAGGCAACATACCAAGCGGGACCAACACCAGCATGAATCCCTTCTGGCCATTAGTCAGCTTATCAACTGCGTCACTGGTTTCTCAACGGCAACACCTTTTTTTAATTTCATGTGTCACCAAAAGGAATTGGTGACTGGAACTTCGTCCATGGACAGGGAGAGGAACAGGATGATCCTTCTACATGGCATGAGTAGATCTAGTAATAAACTCAACAGGTGAATCACCAAGCACAAGACCCTTCAAGGAGGGAAGTTGACAGCAACGAAGCGCGGAGGAAAAGGACTTCACTGGAACGCTGATTCTTCGAAACCACCTCTTTAGCAACAAGCTCCATAAGTTCAACGCTGGGATGGCACCAAACTGGCTTTGGCCTTTCGAAGTGGACAAGAAGTTGGGAAATAGTGTGTACACATCAGAGTTGCAGACGATACCTTGATCCCTATGAGAAGCGATGTAATGGCCGATTAAATTGTTACTCAATGATCAGTAGATCCTGTTACAGAAATAAAACACAAATAGGACTTGCATAGGCACTGATAAATTTAAAAAGTAATTGTCTTTGGAGAAATATAGAGGCTGTCATTAACCATGAAATATTTGGTCTCAGGATGTTTTTAAATTCAAATTTCTACTTTTTCCGTTAGAATTAGATGACCATAAAGAAATAAATTGATCCTTGTTTTCCTTAGGATGCGACAGAAGAAACCCAAGCGTTAGGAGATGGAAGTGAAAGCCATTTAAATGAGTAAGTATTTCACCTTATATTTTACGTATGATTCATGATAAAGGTTGATAGGAGAATAAGTGAAATAGAGAAGGTGAGGTTCTCTCTAAGTCACCAAATGTGGCTTCAAACTCTGATTACACTTCTCTGCGATGAAATTACTGCCTCGAAATATGTAATATTCTTAGGGTATTTTTAGCATGCTAAAATCATATTCAAAACCGGAAAGTTCTGGTTATAAAACCATCAGTAGACCAGTGGAATTGTATAGAACCGAATGTTGGCCGGCCACAAGGAGACATGAACAACAGCTGCATGCCATGGAGATGAAACTGCTTCGCCGGCCAATGGGACTCGCAAGACTGGAACACATCAGAAATGAAGATGTTCAAATGCCATTCGGTGTGGCCCCAATCCCTGAGAAGATGAGAAAGAACCCTTTACGATGGTATGGCCATGTACTACGCAGAAGTTTTTCTTCCGTTGTGAGAAGAGCCTTAAACATCAGTCCTGAGAGCCGCAGACCACGTGGGTGACCAAAGAAGCACTGGCTTGACACTCTGTGGGAGGATATGCATATGGCTTAAGTCTCTCGTGAAGATACACAAGACCCCATCAAGTGGAAAGGAATGTGCAGAACAGCGGACCCTGCAATTTAGTCCACTTAGTCAATACCAAATTGATATTACAACTTCTCCGTCGGACCACACAATGTAATCCCAATTACTGGGACATGTGAAAAAATCACATGTGATTAAAATTTATATGGGCCTATGTTTGTTTTAGACTACAGAATACGGAGAAAGCAAAGAGATGACCTGCTTCTCTCGCCATGCAAGCATCATCAGATCCAAATGTGTACAAGACAAAATACTGTAGCTCTACAAATTACTAGCAAGCCTACGATGACACCCACTAGCAATCAGTGCCCTCCAAAATCAAAAATAATTAGAAAGTGTCGCAACTATTATAGGTAAAATACTAAAGCAGTAAGCATCTGAGAAAAGAACTATTTATAGGCGATACCTACTTTGATGCAATAATGAGAAATCACAATCTCATTAACAAACGTCCCACTCCACCAATTAATTTATGAAAGTGTATCTACTATTGCTGTGATATACTCGAGCTATAAGTCCTGAACTTTTGTAGTATTGTAAATGAATGACCTATGAGTAATTTGCTGAGATCATGGTAAAGAACGAGAATTGCAGGATACAAAAACATTGTCTTTCTACTAGTAACATGATGAGAGATCAGATATGGAGACTTTCCTGAACTTGTGGAAGATCTTCAAGCTGTTCTGTCAATGACTTTTTGTTGTAGGAAATTGTAAGTATAGTAGTTGTAGGAGCTTTTATATAAGCAGTAGATATGAAATATTTTCAGATTATGTAAGAATAATGAACCATATCCAACCTATCTTTAGTGATTTATTTTAACATCAGAGGTACATGTTTTAAGAGCCTTCATCAGTCACTTCTTCAGCCTCTCATCAAGCATCTTTACTTAACATTGAAAAGATATCTAGACATACCTCAAAACAAATTTAAAAATATTCTCTAAAGTCGTCAAATCTTTTATAAAACTAATGATAACTTATGTATTCTAAAATCTATTCAGTACAATAAAATAATGATGAATATCCAAGAAAAGATTTTTAAAATAACATCCTTTACATGATTTAAATTATTTAGCATAATACATGTACATCCATCCTACTTAATGATTAAAATTCGTAAATATTTATTATTAAGATTTCATGTAACTTCGTCGAGGGAAAGAAGAACTCAATCAATCATAAATCGATCATAATAATAAAATTGTTCAACATGAAATTAGATTTTCAGTGTTGCCTTTGTAATCAAAATTTGATGTATTTCAGTCGGTGAACACGATTGTAGTGTGATGGGTTATTCCCTAATCCAGCAAAAGAAATGTTATATGATATTAATAAATACTCTTGGATGACCAGTCTCGATCGTCAAGCGATCATCTTCAGATCCATTACCCTTAGGCGATTAAATCAATGTCTAAAAGTGTGGGTGAAAGTATTTACAATATGTACACTTATTTAGTTGCAGTAGTAGTTGCACTAATGCAACTCATCAATATTTGTTAGTTGTGGTCTATGCAATGTTTTGTTATGATGCTGAAAGTGGTGATTGCTTGCTTGGTGTGAATATGTGATGGCTGTTCAGATTGTATTGTACAGGCCACTTATCTTATTGAGCCATACGTGGCCCGGATGAGAGCACTTAACTTCGTCACTGTCTGCTCTCAACGGAGGGGGGGGGGGGTCCTTGAACCCGCTTGGATTTGAAGCCCAGGTCTTCTGGTTGATAATCTGGGTCGCTACCCCTCGGCTAAACATGTCCGATGCTAAGAGGATGTTAACAGTAGCCTTATTATAATTATTATAATTGCCTATAATGGCAATAATTAAGACACGAGTATGTTTATAAAACGAGCGTATGAGAGTTTTATAATTTCCATACGAGTGTCTTAATTACCATTATAGGTGAGTTGCATACGACTGTTTATGTTCGACGATAATTATTATAACTATTTTATGTTCGAACATAAATATTCATAAATATCTGTCGAGATTTCACCAGTTTTATGTACTGAACAGAGCACATGGGACGCACAGAATACCTTGTGTTTGACCATGGCCTCCTCGATTACCCCACGATGATACTAGGCCACGCAGTGAAATTAAAATTAGAAGGCCTTGGAACTCAGCGCAGGTGCGATGCTATCCTTATCCAATTGGTCAAACAACTGTTTCTTGAGCTCTGATTGGTGGGAGAAACTGTTTCATAATGAAACATAGTGTTATAATGACCCTCATTTTGACACAGTTTCCTTAGATATAATATTTACATTTCGACATAGTCCAACATAAACCATGTTATACAAAATTTGTATTATTTCTTTCAGTACATTCCATAAAAGAATTTCAAGCTACTGAAATATGCACCAGCGAACAAACAATAGCCTCCATTTTGACGGCACAGCTTGTCTAACCTCTAGTCAGAAATACTATATAATATGCTATAATAAACTGTTAATATCCAACTGGTCACATCCTTGAAGACAGTTTCAACCACCCCCTGTACGATAAGTGCAACTGGTGAAACCAGGCCTTGTTGGAATATAATTTATGGATTAGCCAATATGTTTGTATGATTCATACGCCCGCCATCTCGCAACTATTTGGCTGATAACAATGTGGTTTGAGCAAAAGCTGCTTCCTACATGAAGGTATATTGTTATTCATAATGTTGAATTTTGGGCTTATGCCGTGTTTTATTATACTAAAATTCGACGCGTTTCGAAAGAAACCATGTCTTTCATCGTCAGGAATAATCTGGAATACGACAATGTTGCTAAGAGAAAGCAACGAAGAACATATAGAAGGTGCCCAAAGATGGACGCCATTATAGCCCCATGTTAGGGACAACGGAAAGCAGCAGTGAATTACTTTCTCAGGGTTCTGATAATAGGTAGCCAGGATTCACTGAGATTGTAGCCGGTGTCGCGGTTGAAATTATCAGGGTGTTTACGTATTTCAACCGCCTCCCTGATGATTCTGGGACGATATTGCTTTATACGGGCAAGAACATCCACTCCTTGGAACATGACATCATGGCCAGGTGTTAAAGCATGATCGGCAACAGCTGATTTATCAGGTTGAATGAGCCTGATACATCTATTATGTTCCTTAATGCGAGTGCATATTGTTCTCGAAGTCTGCCCGATGTAAACCTTGCCACAAGTACAGGGAACTCTGTAGATACCCGGTTGTTGCAATTTAGGCAAACTGTCCTTAGTTGGTCGCAGGAGTTGCCTAATCTTAACGGAAGTTCCAAATACAGTCCGTATGTTGTACCGACGTAGGATTTTAGCAATACGATCCGTTGTGTTATGTATGTACGGAAGGTAAGCAGTTCCTCTTACATCTCTTTTCTCAACTGACGTCCTATTATTATGTGTTGGTTTCAGAACCGTAGAAATCAAAGCCTTGCTATAACCGTTGCTCTCAAAGGTGGTTCGCAGGGTGTTAATTTCTTCTTGTAAAGAAGACACTTCACAAATCCTCCTAGCCCTGGTAGTTAGAGTTGTAAGGATACCATGTTTCTGGGCAGGGTGATGGTGAGAACTTGCGTGGAGATATCTATTGGTGTGTGTTGGCTTACGAAAAACGCTGTGTCCTAAAGATCCATCCTCTTTCTTGGTGACGAGAACATCTAAAAAAGGTATTTTGCCGTCAGATTCCTTTTCCATGGTGAAACAAATAGAAGGGTGCTGGAGATTAAGGTGATCCAGGAAATGGCTAAGATTTTCCTCACCTTCCGTCCAAACAACGAACGTGTCATCCACATAACGCCACCAGATCTTCGGTTTGAAAGGAGCCGACGACAAAGCTTTCTCTTCAAAGTTCTCCATGAAGAAATTAGCCACAACAGGAGAGAGAGGACTACCCATGGCCACACCATCAGTCTGCTCATAAAAATTCCCATTCCATAGAAAGTAGGAGGAGGTCATGCAGTGATAAAAAAGTCTTGTGATGTCTTCAGGAAAAAGGCCATTAATGAGAGACATAACACCATCAATAGGTACTCTCGTAAACAGAGACACCACGTCGAGACTCACTAGAATATCACCCGGCTGAAGTGTTATAGCTTTTAACTTTTCCACGAAGTGTGTGGAATCCTTAATGTACGAAGGCGTGTTACCCAGAAGCGGCTGAAGTAGTCTACCTAAATATTTGGAAAGGGCATATGTAGGAGAACCAATCGTACTAACAATAGGTCTAAGAGGAACATCTTCCTTATGTATTTTAGGAAGACCATAGAGTCTCGGAGGAATAGCATCCCCTGGAAGGAGAGTCTTCGCTGCATCCGCTGGAATAGATGATTGCTTGATCAATTTGACGGTGACATTTGAGTAGCGAGTAGTAGGATCACGACTATTAATCCTATATACAGGATCTGATAACAAAGACGAGATCTTGGAATCATAATCAACCTTATCCAATACCACTGTCGCGTTACCGTTGTCAGCGGGGAGAACGATAATATCAGAATTGTCCCTTAGATCTTTAAGTGCCCGGCTTTCGCCTTGTTTTAAGTTGGTGTTAGGTGGCTTAGCGGTCTTGAGAACTCGGGAACATTCTTGCCTGGCTTCCTCGGCCTCTTCAGGTGTGAGGTGATGTACCGAGGATTCTACGGATGTTATAAGTTCTTCAATAGGAATTCTTCTAGGCGCTACCGCAAAATTGAGACCTTTAGCGAGAACTGCCTGTTGGGTATCACTTAGGGGCTTGCTGGACAAATTTACGACAACCTTGTTAGCATCAAGTCTAATGGCTTGAGATTTCTGCGTTCTAGATCAGGTGAGGGACAGACATATTTCCAAATATGATAGGTTATGTCAGTTGCAGAAATCTCAAGCCATTAGACTTGATGCTAACAAGGTTGTCGTAAATTTGTCCAGCAAGCCCCTAAGTGATACCCAACAGGCAGTTCTCGCTAAAGGTCTCAATTTTGCGGTAGCGCCTAGAAGAATTCCTATTGAAGAACTTATAACATCCGTAGAATCCTCGGTACATCACCTCACACCTGAAGAGGCCGAGGAAGCCAGGCAAGAATGTTCCCGAGTTCTCAAGACCGCTAAGCCACCTAACACCAACTTAAAACAAGGCGAAAGCCGGGCACTTAAAGATCTAAGGGACAATTCTGATATTATCGTTCTCCCCGCTGACAAGGGTAACGCGACAGTGGTATTGGATAAGGTTGATTATGATTCCAAGATCTCGTCTTTGTTATCAGATCCTGTATATAGGATTAATAGTCGTGATCCTACTACTCGCTACTCAAATGTCACCGTCAAATTGATCAAGCAATCATCTATTCCAGCGGATGCAGCGAAGACTCTCCTTCCAGGGGATGCTATTCCTCCGAGACTCTATGGTCTTCCTAAAATACATAAGGAAGATGTTCCTCTTAGACCTATTGTTAGTACGATTGGTTCTCCTACATATGCCCTTTCCAAATATTTAGGTAGACTACTTCAGCCGCTTCTGGGTAACACGCCTTCGTACATTAAGGATTCCACACACTTCGTGGAAAAGTTAAAAGCTATAACACTTCAGCCGGGTGATATTCTAGTGAGTCTCGACGTGGTGTCTCTGTTTACGAGAGTACCTATTGATGGTGTTATGTCTCTCATTAATGGCCTTTTTCCTGAAGACATCACAAGACTTTTTTATCACTGCATGACCTCCTCCTACTTTCTATGGAATGGGAATTTTTATGAGCAGACTGATGGTGTGGCCATGGGTAGTCCTCTCTCTCCTGTTGTGGCTAATTTCTTCATGGAGAACTTTGAAGAGAAAGCTTTGTCGTCGGCTCCTTTCAAACCGAAGATCTGGTGGCGTTATGTGGATGACACGTTCGTTGTTTGGACGGAAGGTGAGGAAAATCTTAGCCATTTCCTGGATCACCTTAATCTCCAGCACCCTTCTATTTGTTTCACCATGGAAAAGGAATCTGACGGCAAAATACCTTTTTTAGATGTTCTCGTCACCAAGAAAGAGGATGGATCTTTAGGACACAGCGTTTTTCGTAAGCCAACACACACCAATAGATATCTCCACGCAAGTTCTCACCATCACCCTGCCCAGAAACATGGTATCCTTACAACTCTAACTACCAGGGCTAGGAGGATTTGTGAAGTGTCTTCTTTACAAGAAGAAATTAACACCCTGCGAACCACCTTTGAGAGCAACGGTTATAGCAAGGCTTTGATTTCTACGGTTCTGAAACCAACACATAATAATAGGACGTCAGTTGAGAAAAGAGATGTAAGAGGAACTGCTTACCTTCCGTACATACATAACACAACGGATCGTATTGCTAAAATCCTACGTCGGTACAACATACGGACTGTATTTGGAACTTCCGTTAAGATTAGGCAACTCCTGCGACCAACTAAGGACAGTTTGCCTAAATTGCAACAACCGGGTATCTACAGAGTTCCCTGTACTTGTGGCAAGGTTTACATCGGGCAGACTTCGAGAACAATATGCACTCGCATTAAGGAACATAATAGATGTATCAGGCTCATTCAACCTGATAAATCAGCTGTTGCCGATCATGCTTTAACACCTGGCCATGATGTCATGTTCCAAGGAGTGGATGTTCTTGCCCGTATAAAGCAATATCGTCCCAGAATCATCAGGGAGGCGGTTGAAATACGTAAACACCCTGATAATTTCAACCGCGACACCGGCTACAATCTCAGTGAATCCTGGCTACCTATTATCAGAACCCTGAGAAAGTAATTCACTGCTGCTTTCCGTTGTCCCTAACATGGGGCTATAATGGCGTCCATCTTTGGGCACCTTCTATATGTTCTTCGTTGCTTTCTCTTAGCAACATTGTCGTATTCCAGATTATTCCTGACGATGAAAGACATGGTTTCTTTCGAAACGCGTCGAATTTTAGTATAATAAAACACGGCATAAGCCCAAAATTCAACATTATGAATAATAACACGGGCCGTGAAAGTCTAAATGACAATAGGTATATTGTTGTAAAATTTGCTAGAGATCGAATATTTGGTTAGTCGTTATTTGATTTAAGCTTTAAAGATTTGGGTGGTAGCCATTTCGTTTCTGTTAAGATGGTGGCGATATAAAGCATGTCACCGAGTTGTCTTTTGCTGTACCAAAGCTCGTTCAATTTGGTTTGCCCGTGTTTGAATTGATAGGGGGGATCTATTTTCATACATAGACGGCTGCCATCTGGAAAATATTCAGCTGATGACCTCATTGTTTGCGCGAGAGGTGTTTGGAACACAAAGGTATAATTTTCGGAAATTTACTAATTAGATTTTCCCAACCTTCCCTTCTGATTTCTACGAACATTTAACTACTGCTCAAGCTCTTTTATAGATTGCCATATTTTTGGTGTTCTGTATCTGAGATATTTAGTTGCCGATAATCTTAATACTAGGCCTCTTAAAACAAGAATTATCATCATCATGATCATCTGAGATATTGGTGATAAGTTTTCTTATTTTCTTTAATTAAGAGTGTAACGCTGTTATTCCAGTTTATGAGACCATGTGAGACCCTTATATCTGTCGTTTTCCCAAGGATTCGAAAGAGAAAGGAAGAGTTAATTTACTTGCTAATCCTAAATTTGTACCAGCAAAGAGTTGAGACCCTCATCAACCAGACTCCAGTTAGCACATGGCAAAAATTATCTTACATCTTATCACGCAAAACGATATCAAACCTATCCCGCATCTCGTTCCTTAACTTACCGCATTAAGCTTCTGACAACAGAAATAATGCGTAACGAAGGAAAGTCAACAAAGCTCAGACGCAATACTCCCAGAGACCAAAGACAACAAACCGCCCCCCTCCCCAATAATGAGCATTTCACATTTAGCAATAGAGACTTCAGACAATAAACCTAGCACATTTACAACATACGGAGTTATGTTGACGCTTAACAAGTTTTGAATTTCAAATTTATTTACGAGATCCACCTTATTTTACGCACCACAAGACATGGGCCATTTCAATATGGCCTGCCCCATTTGCATGCATGGATGAGATAATTTTTCAATACCAGCAAAGGAATACATGATGGACAATTGGGGAACATAGGTTTGAATTACTGTACATTCAGTTTCAAAAATCTCGAGGAACGCAACTTTTAGAGATTATATATGGACGATATTAATTATGCACATGCCTTCTGGTAAACAGTTCCCTTCGCGCATTACGTAAACATTGCACAGTTAATTCAGAATCATGTGAAAAGTTCATAGTTGGATCGTTGCAAATTAATAACAATGTAAGACCACCTTGGCTCTGAGGGGACAAAGGAGCAGATACCCAACCGACAGAGGTGCATAAATCACGGTACAATTGAACTCCTGGGAATGACGCAATGCCCTTGTAGTATTTGGAGATCAATATTAAACTACGGTCGTATAAGCAGTCTACCAGAGCACCCAAACTCAATCCCCTAGGATCACGTAACCTATATAGTGTATCAAGAACCAGTTTGTTGATTGGATGACCATTTACCGATTACATCATTTGCCTGCGAGCGTAGGCCATTCGCTAGACATTTCTGATTAGTCAATGAGATGGTGCATTTTGGATGGACGTAAGAAATTAACATTCGAATCATTTCTGTGAAATTACGAGATGTCTCCCAACACAATTACTCGTACAGTTGTTTTCGTATGTGCAATTTAGTGCTTCCGGGCTTGAATTGCATACAATGTGTCCAAGAGTTGAGACTAATTGCTTCCTTCATTATGGCCTCTATGGGACCACGACCAGCACTGCCATGGTTTGGGTGTGCTTCCTTTTCTCCTTTCAGAACCTCTTCATCCGCTGTCTTCTTCTTTCCCGTTCTTCCTCGGAAATCCTTAGTGTCCTCTTAGCACTAAGGCTGGCTGCGTGGCTCAGCGGCAATGTTCCCGCTTGCTAGACCCAAGGTTGCAGGTTCGTATCCTGGCGCAGTCAACTGGCATTTGAGGGAGCGCAAATGCGAGGGAGCCGTGTCAGTAGATTTACTGGCAGGTTAAAAATCCCTTTCGGGCAAAATTCTGGCACCCTGGCATCTCTAAAAGCCAGAGTAGTTAAAAGGGATGTAAAACCAATAACATTATTATTATTATCTTGGCACTAATTTACTTATTATTTTATCAGTTACATGCATAATGGAACGGTTAGTGCATTGTGAAATATTTAAATCACAAAGTAAATGAATAAAGGATGCAATTTTACGCTTTAATCCTGCGTAGAAACTGACAGGATCTTTGTTTCATGCATCTTCAACACCGATGTGTTACTCACGCGAGAGGTGATTTAGTTGTTATTCAATTGAAACCCCCTGTTATCACTAAACACTTGTCGCTGTTTTTCTTAACCATCCTGTATGATTCATAATGTGATTTGTATGTGCTTATACAAGGAAAGTTTTCCTTTGAAGTTTTGTTGAACAGGCTGATGAAGGGGGAGTGTTAGCCCTCGAAACATGTCCCTGTAAGTAATTTGCAATAAATAGTATTGAAAGGCGGAAATTGTATTATTCTTTCAAAGTTATTCTTTCAAAGTTATCCTGAATGATATCATTCACTTATCTGGGGTAGATCTCCGAGATTTCCTTCGTGAGTTTTGGGATGGCAGGAGTATCCTATTATTCTCTTTTGATTGGCATTGCATATTTTCACGGATGAGCGAGAATTCGGGCGGAGGTGATACTCTACAGCCAAAACTTGCACATTCACTTAAGGTCGAATGACAAGTGGTGCCAAGACATAGTCATGACTTGACAAATCAGTTTCGATGGGGGTAATAAGTCATACGTAAGGTAGGGTTTACAAATCTATCATTTTACGTTCTTCGCCTGTTATCGGCGTGGAAGCAAGTACTTAGTAACTTTATAGTTATAGTATAGATCACGGAGCAATTATTGTGCAGTTATGCAGTTCCAATAGAGACTGGTGTAAATATTGTGTTTGGTGGTCTATTGTCTGTCATTCGTCATACCACACTGTTACGTAATAAACTACTTCTAATCAGATAACACTTCTATTTGATACTGGCTTCCTTATAAATAGATCTCCTTCCTCTACCATTCAATGTGAAGACTTCTCTTCAATATCGAATATTATGATTGTTCCTAGGAATGTATCCAGGCATCCAGAGACCCACATGCTTCTTCATGGAAAGCAAAAAGCTCATTCCTGTGGTGTATGCGGTAAGATTTTCCCCCGCAAATCTACGTTGAAGACACATTTTTCTCATTCATAGTGGTCAAAGGCCACACTGTTGTAGCATATGTGGAAAGGACTTTTTTCAAAGAGGTAATTTAATTAAGCATATGCTTAATCATGGTGGTGTAAGACCGTACTGTTGCGACAAATGTGGAGCTTCATTCGCTGTTAAAAGTAACTTCAAAACTCACATGGCTCATCATAGTGACGTAAAGGAACATCGTTGTAACATATGTGGCAAGGTGTACGCTGGAGAGAGAAATTTAAGCTGGCATATTGTTATTCATGGCAAGGTAAACCATATTGTTGCGATATATGTCACGCATCATTCAGAGTGAAGGGGAGTCTCATAAGACATATGTTTCTTCATAGTGATCGAAAGCCTTACCAGTGTAACATATGTGAAAATAAGTTTATTGATAAGCGTCATTTACGTACCCATACCCTAAATCATGATGGTATAAAGCCGCATTGCTGTGAAACTTGTGGTGCTTCATACGTTGCTAAAGATAAATTTAAAAAACACATACTGAAACATAAACTGCCGTATAATACCTAAGACCTGTATCACGAACATGTTTGGGAAGGCCTTCACTCTGAAGAGTACTTTAAAATGGACTCTGCTAATTCATGCCGTTATCAGGCCGCATTGTTGTGACACTTGTGGTGAAATACCATATACGCTGATAAGCGTCGCCTCCAAAAACAAGTTGATTCATTGTGGACAAATTAGTTTGAAAGCCACATGCTACTTCATAGTGAACAGACAGTCCCCTTTTTTAAACGAGCAAAGCTGCTTTTTGTCACAAGCAAGTTGTGATATATCTTTTATTTTGAGCATTGCTTTCCATCTAATTAGATCGCACATTTATTTAGCCAGAATTTTAACTTTTGATTTTCGACTAGCTACATCTTGTTTCTATTAGAATAACTATGAACACTTCACGTCATTATTGAATAATTATATCTTTAGGAATAGATACGCGAAGACGGACTTGCGTTTAAAATAAAAAAGGAGCTCTAATTTGTATGGAATAAGTGTTCTTAGGAGACAATCAACAATCATATCCTTCTTTATACTTCTTCGAAGAAGTACTATTATGAAATAAGCAAAAACCTTCGCTCTAAACAAATGAAGATGTATACGTTACTGTATAGTGGGTATAAAGCAAATTCACGTTACAAATTTGGGAAGGCAATTACCAACCCATATAACTTTCATAGATATTTGGTTATTATCATGGCATAGGGATGGATTCATTTGTGTATTGCCAAAAAGTATTTTCCCTTCATGTAACATTGAGGAAACACATGTTGCATATTGCATGGAAGCCGTACTTTTGCAAAATAATGATGTGGGGTATTATATTTTTAAGAGAGTTGTTTGTAAAGTTATGTTATTTCAACGTGGTATAAAGCCCCTTTTTTTATCACAGTTGTAGAGCTTGACTCGTTTCAAAGCATGTGTTTCTTCGTAGTGGGCAAAAGTCTTATTTCTGATGCATGAGTGGGAATGAAATAACTCGGAAGCACTGTGAAATATGTCATAATATTAAACTTATAGAGATGTGGAGGTCTATAAGTGAGCATTGCTGTGAGGAGAACAATACCAAGTTAAGCGTACATTATAGTTAGTTTTTTCTAGAGCATGCTACAATTTGTTTAATTGGTGTATTATTATTACATTGTGATATTCTAAATGATATACACGTGCATACACACCGTCACTTACGTAATACACAAAACAAACCTAACGTATAACAAGATTCAAATTGCGAATCAATATCATACTATCATCATCTAACGACGAGCTATTGAACCACAGTGAACAGGACCTGATGATGGCCACGTGAGGGGCGAAACGCGTAATCCTGAATTGCCCATTTCAGTTTGATAATTAACGTCTGTTTTTTTTTCTTTTCCATTGTCGTTTCACCCTCCAGGGTTGGCTTTTCTCACGGACTAAGTGAGGGATCTCACCACGACCGCCACTGAGGGCTGTGTTGTGGAGCTTGAGACTCTGAACTGGAGATACAACTGGGGTGTGTGACCAGCACTACGCCCAGGTGGCCTCACCTGCAAAGCGAAGAGGGGGTGATGAAGGGATGGGAAGAGTGGAAGGGTTAGGCAAGGAAGTGGGAAGGAGGCGGCCAAGGCCTAACCGTAGGTACCTTCCCAGCATTTTCCCGAAGACGAAGTGGGAAACCACGGAAAACCACTTGGAGGATGGCTGAGGTGGGAATTGAACCCCCTCTACTCATTTGGACCACCTGAGGCTTAGTAGTTCCCTTACCACAGTCCTCATACCACTTTTCAAATTTCATGGCAGAGCCGGGAATCGAACCGTGGACCTCCGGGGTGGCAGCTAATCACGGTGACCACTACGCAACGGAAGCGACGTGATAGTTAACTGATACATGTAATTTTTCGAGGAGTGTTTACATATTTATAACTTGTACCCCGCCCAATTCATTGGCCACAATCGTGTTGACCGACTGAAAAGCTGCAAAAGACAATATTTGTGTTGGCAACACTGAAGACAGAATGGCTTCAAATCTCCACACAAACTGAGAACGAAAGTTAAATGCAGTGAGGTTGGTGTTTATAATATATATGTTGTGTTTTGTAGCTTCAAACCTTTAATATGAAGCACCGCTTAAAATATTCAGCGTATCCCCGACATAAAGTATCCAGCCTTCGAATTAGTTTCTAAAATCCTTCACGGAGCCGGGAATCAAGCGCAGGGCCTCCGGGTGAGAGACAGGCGTGCTACCCCAACACCCTGAGGTCAGCACAGAAGGTAGTTCTTGGGCACCGAATGGCACAAGGTTAACAATTTTTTTTTCGGACTATTTTCAGCAAAATGTCAAAATGGAGCTTTTGTGAGATAAAACGATCATAACCATTGAAAATATGCTAGTTTTAAAAACTCTAGGTATGAAACCTCTAGGTTTTGACCCTTAATCGTCGGGGATGAAATTCAATGAAGTTCGATGTAGTGTGTGTGATTTCCTAGAGACACATACCTTTCCAGACGCCAAACTCGTGAGAGAAGTTAGAGATAAAATTAATGTTACTGACGAAGGAGGTGGCTCAGGGCTCTTTGAAGATACGATTCTGGTGTTTCCTTAGAGTCGAAAATGGAAAGCCATTCCAAGGACGGCTAACAGTAACACTCATCCAGAGATAACTTGGCCCCATGGCCTCGCGGACGTAGCTACCGCTATGCTACAATTAGAGCCACGCGAATATAGTTTGCATAGCTGTGCGGATAGCAGATACACTGCGGATAATGTTTGGACGAAATTTGCGGATAGTTTTTAGAATACAAACCGAACTTGTTGAATATCATTACTAGGACCCGGATGGTGATGACATCATATTTTTCCGTTATGTTTTTTTATGACAAATAAGATGATGATTTACGCTAATCCCATTCAAATAATGTCATTAAGAACAATTAACGCTCCAAACTAAAAGAGGTTGCAATTGTAGCTATACAACATTAATTTTACACATAGCACATGAGATACAGAGCCGACTCTCTCCGCACGTGTCTAAATGTTTTGCTTTAGTATTTTATCTAATTGAAATATTATTGTAATGCCAGAAGATTCGGATAACACACGTCCGGATGCGGATAAAAGTCGGGCGGATGCGGGATGGGTGCGGATAGCAGTCGTGCGGTTGCGTGGCGGATAACGTGCATGTTAATTTTTGCATGATCCTTCCAAGACAGGCCTCAAAGTACAGAGATCGAGGGTACACCAACAGTTTATCATACGTAGTCGGTGGCATGCTGAGCTTCTATGCCCAAGATAGCGGGTTCAAACCCGGCCGAAGCCGTCGTTTTTTTAAGCGTTAAAAATCCCTCAGTATGTCTTCCTTCGGAGGGGAAGTAAAGCGGGCGGTCCCATGTCATAGATTTATGGCATGTTAAAGAACCTTCCACTAATTGCACTTGTGTGAAGCTAAATTGGATAGGTTAAGAATGTAAACAACGCTCTCAGGTTTCTACGTTCGTTGCCAAGAGCCGGCTGCGGTGGCGTCTAGTAGCTAATTTCTGAACTTGGCCTAGTAGTCGTTGACGGTGGCGCTTGGCGGCAAAAGTAGGAACTATTTGAAAAATTCTAAGTAACAGTACTTAAATTGAAAAACAGATAACACACACTAATACAGTCATCACAATTAACACCGGTTATCAGACACATTCTACACACACCCAAAGTACACGGGGCTACATGACCGCGTTGTCGCAGCCTCTAAACTTAAGAACCAACCAACCAGTTTATCATAATCGTCCCACTCAATTTCATACATAGCACCTACCCTACTTCTACACTCTAATAATTCATTTTAGACACCTCAGATACCCAGAATTAGTGAAAATATTCTTCTGGTGGTTGTTTACTAATCACAAAAGGAGAGAGGAAGAAAACATTGTATTGGCTTATTTTTCAGAGCATAATGTTATTTATACCACAAATAACACTAAACAAAGTTGGTTTACTACTTTTAAAATTGTGATAAACTAGCTCTGTAGTCAATTAAACGGAATCTTGTTGAAAAGTATGAAACATAGTAGGGCTAAAATTTTCATGTAAATGTTTGGTGTTCATGCTA
Organism: Meconema thalassinum; assembly: GCA_946902985.2. Classification (NCBI taxonomy): domain Eukaryota; kingdom Metazoa; phylum Arthropoda; class Insecta; order Orthoptera; family Tettigoniidae; genus Meconema; species Meconema thalassinum. The sequence continues at coordinate 213,805,496 of OX336398.1, forward strand.
TTATTTATTTTTGTCTAATGGGTCTTCTATTAACATTCAAAACATGTCTTTTTAATTGACATAAACTGTTACACTAGTGTTGGTTATGCTGAATTTCCTAATGTATTTATTGTAAATACATTTAATTATCTTGTTAAACAATAAATTACCAATTACTGTTATTATTATATTATTATGTGCGATTGGACCCAGATGGATCATGCAGTACTTTTATGATTCACCTTTCTTATCTTCTATATGCCTCTCATTCTCTCTCCGTGGGCCATCTTCCTTTCCTCAGTCCGCTTGGTTCCTGCTCTCTTTGGAGCGTCATTCTCTGGTGTTACTATTCAACGATTTACCCTACATCGGAATAGGATCCTGTCAAAAACTTCCGCTGTTTTTACTTGGGCCTTCTCCAAGTCTTGTTTGACTTGCTGAATCCATGGTATATTCCTCAGTTTTTCTCTGTGTGTAAGCCTAGTTGGTGGAAGTCATTGAATATGTCCATAAAATTTCAATCTTTGTTTTCTGATTTCTGCCGCGAGATTAGAGAATTTCTCAATTTGCTTTACGAGATTTCAACCTGTATCCTTCTTCTGTTCTTTCTGGGCCAAGAATTTGCCTCTAGATCTTTCGTTCTTCCTTAATGATATTTTCCAAGTCACCCTTCCTTTTAAGTATCAGAGTTTCACTTGCATACAGATCTTCAGGTTTGATCTCCGTGTTGTAGTGTCTCATCTCTGTATGAGTGGACATGCACTTTTTATTTTAGATGCCGCGCGTTCTCCTGTGTGCTCTCTTCAGTTTCTGTAGACGAACTCTTTGTGCTTCCTTTTCTAAGCCTGTTGGTTCCAATAATTATATAATACTATTTATTATTAAGGGACTTCAATGCTCAAGTGGGAAGAGAAAGTGCTTTCAGGAGAACAGCGGGAAGAGAGAGCCTACATGAAGTCTCTAACGATAGTGGTGTCAGGATGATCGATTTTGCAATGAGCAATAACATGATCATCAAAAGCACCTGGATGAAAAGGAAAGATATATGGCAAGTTACCTGGTGCTCACCCGACGGGGTCACCAAAAACCAGATCGACCATGTCCTCATAGACAGACGGCATGCTTCGGATATGCTGGAAGTGGATAGCTGTCGAGGAGCTGATAGGACAGTGACCACTACCTAGTAAGAATTAAATACAGACAAAGGATAGCTAGCTACAGAGAGACCAAGAAAGCTATTACACCGCGATTTGAAGTTGTGAAGCTAAGAAATGAGGAAAGCACAAAAGAGTTATATCAAAAAGTTATGACCGATATAGTCAACACGGTTGATGATTGGACAGAGAAAAGTATTGAAGAAAGGTGGTCAGTTGTGAAAGGAATAATACATGACACAGCTGAAAATGTATTGGGTGAAAGGAAGCAAACAAAGACACAGGGATGGTTCGATGATGAATGCATGAAGAAGATTGATGAAAGAAACGAGGCAAGAAAAAGAATGTTAGAGAGAATAACAGGAAGAAATGTAGAGGTATATCAACAGAAGAGAAAGGAAGCAAACAAAGAATGCAGAGGGAAAAAGAGGAATTATGAAAAGCAGTGGATCAAAGACTTAGAAGAGAGGAATACTGAGCAAGACACAAGATCATTCTACATTAGGGTTAAAGACGTCAAGAAAGGATTTCAACCTAAAGCGAGCTTTTGTAAAGATAAGGAAGGAAATCTCATTGGTGGTAGAAATCAGATCAAAGTTAGATGGGTGGAGTACTTAAGTGAACTACTGAATTCAGATTGGGAATCTAAGATATTGCTGAGGATGGAGATGTAGAAGAGGCAGGACGAGAACAAGATGGAGAATAGGCGAACCTGGAGTCAATCGCTGAACCCACACTGGAGGAAGTTTAAAATTCTGATAAAACACTCAGAAACAACAAAGCTCCAGGGGAGGATAACATCACAGCTGAGATGATCAAGCATGGCGGCGAAAAACTAGCAAGGTATTTACATGAACTTATTGTGGAAATATGGAACAAAGAAGACATGCCAGAGGAATGGAATACGGCAATACTCTGTCCCATTCATAAAAAAAACATGACAAAGAAGATCGTGAAAATTACCGAGGAATAGCACTGCTTAGTATTGTCTATAAGGTATTTGCAAAGATCTTTGCAAGAAGGCTGGGAACCTACGTGGAAGCATATTTAGGGGATTACCAGTGTGGTTTCAGAAATAACAGGTCCACTACTGACCAGATCTTTACTATCAGGCAGATTCTGGAGAAATACTATGAGTACAATATTGGTGTTAATCAGCTGTTCATAGATTTCAAACAAGCATATGATAACATCAGGAGAGATCAGTTATGGAAGGCAATGCAAGAGGCAGGAGTACCTGCAAAACTTTTAAGACTGGTACAAATGACATTGAACAAAACCAGGTGTAAAGTGAAAGTGGAAGGTATATTATCAAAGACCTTTCAGGTTAATCAGGGATTACGTCAGGGTGATGTAATCTCTAAACTCCTATTCAATATTGCGTTAGAGAAAGTCATGCGAATGACACAAGATTGCAACCCAGGAGGAACATTATTGAACCGAGTGACGCAAGATCTCGCATATGCAGATGATATTGACATATTGGCTAAGAGGAAGCAGGATCTTGAGAGAAAACTGGGAAGGTTAGAAAAGTATGACGCTGAGATGGGGCTAAAGATAAACCAGTCTAAGACCAAGTATATGCTGGCATCCAGGAGAAAATACAGTGAAACGACAAAAGTGCATTTAAATGGTAATGAATATGAACAATGCAATACCTTGGGTCAATAGTAACAGAAAATAACAACATATATACCAGGATTGCAGCTGGTCACAGCAGTTACTATGCGTTAGGCAAGGTATTCCAGACGAGAAGCCTAAGTAGGAATCTGAAATTAATAATCTATTGCACAGTTGTGAGACAGGTGGTGGGTGACCTATGGTTCAGAGGCATGGACTATGACGCAAGGAGATGAGGAGTTATTACGAAGATGGGGAAGGAAGATACTTAGGAAAATATATGGGTCGGTGAATGATAGTGGTTTTTGGCGAATCAGAAACAATAGAGAGATCAGAGAACTATATGGAAAACCAGATTAGGTAGCCGAAATAAAAAGCAATAGACTGAGATGGCTAGGGCATGTTGAAAGAATGACGGAGACCCGGATGGCAAAGAAAGTGTTTGAAGGTAAACCTGGAGGACGTCGTATGAGGGTAGACCAAGGATAAGATGGTTGGATGACGTAGAGGATGACCTGAGGAGAATGGGAGTAAAAAGATGGAGAACCAATGCCGTGATCCGAGAGGAGTGGCTGAAGATTGTCCAGGAGGCCAAGGGGGGTGTAGCGCCAAGGCCGTGATCCGAGAGGAGTGGCTGAAGATTATCCAGCAGGCCAAGGGGGGTGTAGCGCCAAGGCCGTGATCCGAGAGGAGTGGCTGAAGATTGTCCAGCAGGCCAAGGGGGTGTAGCGCCAAGGCCGTGATCCGAGAGGAGTGGCAGAAGATTGTCCAGCAGGCCAAGGGGGGTGTAGCGCCAAGGCCGTGATCCGAGAGGAGTGGGTGAAGATTGTTCAGCAGGCCAAGGGGGTGTAGCGCCAAGGCCGTGATCCGAGAGGAGTGGGTGAAGATTGTCCAGCAGGCCAAAGGGGATGTAGCGCCAAGGCCGTGATCCGAGAGGAGTGGATGAAGATTGTCCAGCAGGCCAAGGGGGGTGTAGCGCCAAGGCCGTGATCCGAGAGGAGTGGATGAAGATTGTCCAGCAGGCCAAAGGGGGTGTAGCGCCAAGGCCGTGATCCGAGAGGAGTGGCTGAAGATTGTCCAGGAGGCCAAGGGGGGTGTAGCGCCAAGGCCGTGATCCGAGAGGAGTGGCTGAAGATTGTCCAGCAGGCCAAGGGGGGTGTAACGCCAAGGCCGTGATCCGAGAGGAGTGGGTGAAGATTATCGAGCATGCCAAGGGGGGTGTAGCGCCAAGGCCGTGATCCGAGAGGAGTGGCTGAAGATTGTCCAGCAGGCCAAGGGGGCTGTAGCGCCAAGGCCCTGATCCGAGAGGAGTGGCTGAAGATTGTCCAGGAGGCCAAGGGGGGGGGGGGGTGTAGCGCCAAGGCCGTGATCCGAGAGGAGTGGCTGAAGATTGTCCAGGAGGCCAAGACCCTACATGGGCCGTAGCGCCAAGGCCGTGATCCGAGAGGAGTGGGTGAAGATTGTCCAGGAGGCCAAGGGGGGTGTAGCGCCAAGGCCGTGATCCGAGAGGAGTGGGTGAAGATTGTCCAGGATGCCAAGACCCTACATGGGCCGTAGCGCCAAGGCCGTGATCCGAGAGGAGTGGGTGAAGATTGTCCAGGAGGCCAAGGGGGGTGTAGCGCCAAGGCCGTGATCCGAGAGGAGTGGGTGAAGATTGTCCAGGATGCCAAGACCCTACATGGGCCGTAGCGCCAAGGAGTAAGTATTGTGCTCATGACATTAAATACAAAACACATGAACACTAAATAATAAAAGTTCATGATCTAGGAGCCCTTGCCGGGTTCTTGAGCTAGTCATAACATCAAAGGTCACATCAATACGATTTTGCCTCTCTTGCCTACCTCTGCATAGGTACAATGAATAAAATTACCATTACTGAATTGAACATCACCAGTTGACTGCCAGACTATCGTACATGACCTCCTGGCAAATAAGTAAAGCACATGTACTTGATTAGAATATTATGCTAGAAAGTGTTATAAAGAACTTAAGAATTGGAGGAAAAAAGAGAAATGAGTAGTGAATTGAATAATTCAGAAAAAACGCATTGTAGATGCTGAGGGGAGATGGCAAGAAAACTTCGGAAAATCTCAAAATGTAACAGGAGACTTATCATAAGGTTTTGAGGCCATTTTCTCAGTGTTGCCAACACAAACTTTTAGTTGTAACTCTTCAGTTGGTCAACACGAATTTGCCCAAAGACTGGGCAGGGGTACAATATATTATACAGGGTCTTTATATTTGCTTGGCAAGGACATTCTCGCTCCGCCAGTGACGGCTCAGTTGCCGGCTACCATGCGCGCATATGTACGGCAGAATGCAGTATCATGCATCTTTACTCACCATGGTTACAGTAGATGCTGAAAATGTTCCCCATCCGCTGCCAAACATAATCAGCATCTCCTTATGAAGTTTCCGATTAATTTAGCTTCGGTAAGGAAATAACGACCTTTTCGTCTATTTTTATTGTTTACTGAACCAGTACGTTTGAATCTCTCAGCTAGTTGTTTTATTGTCCGATTTATAGGAATGGGTTTCCCTGGAAATTTCACTCGAAACCTTTGACTTGTTCCAGCGCACGATTTCCTGCTCTTTATATACGTATTGTGCAGATATACACTTCACGTAACGAATATTTCACATAAGGCATTACAGCACTATACACAATCACAATAAAACATTATACAATTCGATATACAGTACACAGTGGCTTTATAAAACACCCAATTAGCTCGGAGCTCACACGACTACCGCAGCAAGAGCGTGCGCCATCCTGTTACAGCCGGCTATTGGCCGGGGACCGGCGGCCAAGGGCGAGCGGAATCACCTTGCCAAGCAAATATAAAGACCCTGTATAATATCAAATAACAAGTAAATTAGCACTCCTGAAAATAAAATTACATGTATTAATTATGAACTCTTTTCATAACGGGGTAATTTAAGATTACATATTTCAACCATTAAGCTGTCATCATCATTTCTTGATCACTGGGGTTGATGTATATACAAATATAATGTGTATGGTCTTATTATACTTTTGTACGTCGTTCCAGCCTCAGTACTTTTAAATCAGGCTAGTCTTGACTACTGCCAACAGATGATCAGGCTGGTGCACTCGGAGTGAGTCTGTCGTGACTAGGCACACTTAATGCGTACACTTGTACATCCAGCGGCTGTGTTGGGATAAGTAAGCATACAAATAGTAGAATACAACTGCTTGTTCTAATTGTATTTTATTATATTGTGCTGTTTTAATTGTATACACGTGCATAATACTCCTAAGTTCACAAACCCTTATAAAACAAACTAACTTTATATAACGAGATTCAAAGTGAGAATTGTAATATGAATATGAACTTGACTCTAGATAGCCAACAATATACATTAGGTGAGCAGACTTTGGTTGATTGGTTGGTTCCTCAGTTTAGGGGCTGCGACAACGCGATCATGTAGCCCCGTGTACTTTGGGTGTGTGTAGAATCTGTCTGATAACCGGTGTTAATTGTGATGACTGTATTAGTGTGCATATCTGTTTTAATTCAAGTAAGGACTGCAGACGATCAATTGTCAAGTAGTTCTTACTTTTGCCGCCAAACGCCACCGTCAACGACCAACTAGTTCAGAAATTAGTTACCAGATGCCACCGCAATCGGATCCTGACTACGAACGTAGCAACCTACGAACGTTAGTCAAATGTTTAACCAATATTAATTTAGCTTCACACAGGTGTAATTAGTGGAAGGTTCTTTAACATGCCATAAATCTACGACATGGGACCGCCAGCTTTACTTCCCCTCCGAAGGAAGACATACTGAGGGTTTTTTAACGTTCTTAAAAAAATCCGACGACTTCGGCATGCTACCAACTACGCCACCGAATCCGATGCGCGCCAAAGATGAACAATCAGTTCTTCCACAGGGGCGTGTCTATGCAACTCGCCTCCCCTGATAACAATGCACATCTTCAAACATTCCTACAGTTACAATTATACACTGAAAAACTTGAAACTTCGGTTCTTAATTCTTGCTGAGTACTCATTAACAAACATAGAAAACTTGAGGCATGTCTTCAATGTTGCCTTTTAGATGATATCAATGTTGGCTGTTAATAAGGTGGTTTAATAAAATTGAGGAAATCCAGCAGTAAGATGAACTGCATTGCAAAAGTGAGATTTGCCCGCAATGCACAAGCGCTCAGCTCAAGCACCAACCATCAGTGGAGGGTATCAGAGACTAAGTCCTATTCCATCAGTGAAAATGTTATCCACAATAGAGAGTAAAATGTTAGTTAATCAATTTATAGTCTTATTACTATTATTATTAAATATCAAAAAAAGGAACCCTATTTTACCAGAGGTACATTAGGGTTGTAGATTAAAAACAAAGCAAATACAAATATTACTAACATAGTTTACAAAAAAAAAATCGTGATGAAAGTGAGAAATTGTCCTAAACAGCACTGCCTCTTGAAAATATGGTACAGCGGCTTTAAAAGTTCAAGGTTACAGCTATTAAGGTGGCATTGTAAATAGTATCTATCCTTTTCAAAAACAGGACACTCAAATATAAGGTGATACACCGATTGAGGCAATCCACAAAAACATCAACAGTCGTCTGTTGCTATTTTAAAACGTTCAAAATAAGACTTGAATTTTCCATGACCAGTTAAAAATTGTGTGAGGACAAAGTTTGGCTCTAATAATTTTGATAACAGTCGATGTTGTACTTCCGGGAAGAATATTTCTCTTGTTATAGATCCTTTCAGGCTACATGACCCTGCGATATTCAATTCGTATAGTATGTAATTCCTTATCTGCCCTTTAACGTAACATATTGGCTGGGGCGGATCCAGGGAAGGGCGATGGGGGACGATTGCCCCCCCCCCCCCCCCAAGAGAAAAGAAAAGAGGGAAAAAGTGAAAGGAAAAGGGGGAAAGCGAAGGAGAGGAGAAAAGCGAAGGAGGAGACGCACACAACGAACTATAAACAACGATTTTAACCTAACTAGTATTCAGTTAATAATCGTGCAATATAAATTAAATAACCTAGCCGCGACGCTATCTTCTCGCTACACCGCTCACACTGTTGCTATGGTTGTGACGAGCCGAGCTGACCGAGCACAGCGCAGCCGAACGGAGCCGAGTTCAAACGAACAATCCCCTTCGGCCCGCTCCACCCGCGCCTGAGATATGTCTATCGAGGTAAATTGTATGAAGACTTCATAAGCTTTATAAATCTCCGAGAAACAGTGCACAGCCGTTTAAAGGGAAAATACGTAATTAAAGGGAAAGTAAAGCGAAGAAAAAAAGACGAAATCCCAGTATTCGAACAGGAAGATATCGCCCGAAACGAAGGGAATGTCGATGGAAAGAGAAATAAAATTAATACTGAAGGGCTAGCGCAAGAATCGACAAATCAGAAAACTGGAGAAAAGCAGCTAAATGATGACAATACTGAAAAAGCAAACAGGGTGACGGAAACAGAAACCGAGCGAGAGCTACAGGAAGGAAAAGAACCAAAGAAAGCAGAAACCGAAGAAGAAATCCTAGTTGCCGCAGGTAAGAAGAGACCTCAGGAACCGGAAACAGAAGAAGACGATGTAAATCCAAATGTGTGAAAAAATTAAGAGAACAGCAGAAACGGAAATACAAGCATGATGGAGAAGGAACTAAGGAGGATTCGAAGAGAAAATTTCAAGCCAAAAATAAAGCCAATAAACAAGAAACCAAAGAAATTGCAGAGCCTACCTACTATCAAGAAAAAGAAGAAAGAATGTAGCAAAACCAGAGGATGAAGATTAATACGACCAATAAACAAGAAATGAAAATGCAGATGCAAGAACTATAGAGGAGAAGAAGAAAACGCAAACCAAAGAGAGAACCAGCAAGAAACAAGAAACCAAAGAGTCCCAGAGCCTACCGTAACCGGCAGAGACGTGGGTAAAACTGTATTGAGTATTCTCAAGCATCACAGTCTTGTCCTATGTCGATGTGTTGGCGTTGGTACTGACGGGTGCGCTATGATGGCGTCAGAAGCTTGTGGTGCTGTCGCCAAGGTGCAAACCGAAGCAGAGCATGCCGCTAGGTTCCCTTGTTGTAACCACGCTCTGAATTTGTCTATTTCGAAGTCCTCGAAAGTCGTCGCCATGTGAAATGCAATAGGAGTTAAGAAGGCCACTATTACATTCATTGATTCGTCCTCAAAACGCTCCTATGTATTTAAATCAACTCTAGGTGAACTTTTATGTGGACTTTGTGAGACGCGGTGGATCGAACAGCACGACGGTTTTGTACAATTTCGCTCTTCACTCCCGAACATAGTCAAGAGTTAAGACTCGATTACTTTAAGGAAGGACTCAGAAAGTGCTTCTAAGGCAAAAACGCTCATAGCTGCTCTTTGTGAGAGTGATTTTATAGTTACCGTCATTTGCTTGTCAGAAATCCTTGGAGACAATAAAACACTCAGCATTTTGTTTCAAAAAGGGCAAACAGACTTGAAGGAAGCCCAGGATGCGCTAGGCGACCCTATTACTGTGTTGAGCAAGACGCGCGAAGAGTGAGAACACAATTTGCTGAGCTCTTCCAAGAAGAAGAACCTCTGGCAAAACAACTCGGAACCGAAGTCCACTACGATGTTAATTTTGACCCATCTCGCGTGATTGATCAGTACGCAAAAAAAAAAAACCGGTGACGAGAGTTTGTTGTTTGGATTAAAATTGTTTTTATGAACAAAATTGCCGTATTTATAATATTTACGTACAATTAGCAATACACATGTACCTGTCATAATTTCGGGTAGCCTTGTTCTTATTTCGCTCAACCTATATGTTACCCCTAATTATAAAGGTTAAATATGGTTTTAAACTCCCGTAAATCTGATTAAATTGTGTCTTTAAGGATATTTTTCTCGTCGATCGATTAAAATTCTTCGGGCCTCGAACCGGGGTTTTATTTAATCTTGAAGCTATTGTCTAAGCTATACAGTATAGTTATTTTTTTACGGTTGTCAGTCAGCAAACTATCTTCTTCTTCTTTTCCTTCAGCGTTTGTCCCGGTTTAGCATCTCTGCCATACCCTTCACTGTTGAGATCTGGGGCTGGTAACGACCAGACGGACGAGCGCTCCCAATCAGTTGGCACGCTTTGCTTTCTCAGACAGTTCACAGTACGGTAACTTACTATATGATTTCCAGAATTATGAATTCTCATACAAATAAAAGGAAACATACAGCTTAAAATGTATCACGGTATTAGGCTAATTGTTTTTATTAAAGAAATCTGGTCACTGTGCAACAATTATTAGGGTATTATGGTGCACCAGAAATGCTTATTAATTGGATCAAGATGTTATACATGAACACTACAAGTGGTGTACGTTGCGCTGTTGGCAACTCAGAAAGTTTTGCAGTGATTGTCGGTGTACACCAAGGATCAGCACTGCCGCCCTTGCTCTTTATCATGATCATGGTCACAATTACACGAGACCGGCATAGGAGGGTACCCTGCACCCTCTAATATGCAGATGATGTCGCACTTGCTGATACCACCAGAAGAGGCCTGCAGCGTCAGATTGAAAATTGGAACAGTCGCCTCTCACAATACGGTCTTGGGGTAAATAAAAATAAAACTGAAGACCTGGAAACCATCCCCAGCATTGGCTCCATCCAAGTTGATGGAGAGACAAAAGAGAAGACCATAAGCTTTAGGTATTTAGGATCTCACCTGCAGTTTGATGGTGGGATAAGTGATGCAGTGCGCAGTAGAAGTCACAGGCATGCTCTGCGACTGAAGAATGCCACTCAATCTGAAGTCCAAAATTTACCGCATGGTAATACGTCCTGTTGCTTTATACGATATTGAATGTCGACCATCTGACAAAGCTACGGAGCGCCAATTAGTTACTTATTGAGGTTTTAAGGTGCAGAACTACGAGGTCATCGGCCCGTAGCGCCAATTACACAGTATAGAAATGAGTATGCTCCGTTGGTCGATAGGCATCACGCGCATGCATCATGTCAGAAACGAAATCGTTCGCCAGCAAATGGGCATCACACTGATCACTGAGAAGACACGGGAAAAGTGGCTCTAATGGTACGGTCACGTCCAACGTGCGGCACCTTGAAAAGTTGCTTATTTCACTTCCTCCTTTGAAATTAATGGACAACGTCCACGTGGACGACCCAGTAAATGCTGATCTGAAAAATCTCCACTTAAGATCACAAGATGCCCAAGATCGTGCAAAATGGCGAGCCAAGATCAGCATCCTGCAGATCCTGCATCAGCGGGAAAACGCCTGGAAGAAGAAGATTATTATTAGGGTATTATTATTATGGTATTATTTTATTATCTTTTTATTATTTTATCGGTATGTACATATTTTACGCCCACATTGTAGCGAGTATATCATACCAAATACATTTAAGTTAAATCATCTCAGAATTGCCAGGGTACGGTATTTAGTTGTCAACATCTTCCTCCTCTTCATCAGATATCACATATTGTTACCGTTGCTTACTGTTCAGTGTAGCGGAAGTCTAATGCTGTTGTTAATTCTTCAAAATCTTTTTTTGTCTTCTCTATTTTCAATTTGTTTCACTGTAATATTCAACTCTTCTAAATCATTTTGAACATCTTTGAAGCAATTTTGTTTGTTTGTTTTACTTCTCCCCAAGTACCGGTAGTTAAATAGTTGTTTTAATAAACTATTGGCCTCTAATCTTTATAAATGACAGAAGAGGCCATTCTCCTTTTTATCTTCCTGTCTGTTATTGAATCACTTTCCCGGAAACTTAATGCATTAGGCGACGATCTACATTAGGGTATAATTATTACATTTTCATTGAAAAAATCTGATCAGTATTCAACACTGCAACCCTATTACCTGCAGCCACTGCTTGTTGATGGGACTGGATGTGGATATTAGCTAGTCGGTGGCTGTAGCATACAAGAGCCTCGTCTCAAGAGGCAGTGTGTCTGGCTGTAGAGATTGCCCTGGTCCTTTCCTTTGTTTTTCCTTGTACCATTCCCCCCACCTCCATCTGCCTGTCATAGTGTTTGTCCTATTTCATTGTTGCTGTCATCCTTCCGCTGTCCATTGATGGTTTCTAGGGCGACTGCACCTATGGTTGAATGGTTACAGCATCTTGGCACAAGGCCCGTTTCATGTTGAGGTTTGCCTTCCTACTGAACCTTATCAACTTTATCTAAATGGATACTGTTAATCCATTGGTAACCGTTCAACCATAGGTGCAGACTGCAGTCACCCTGTGTCCACTTTGTTATGATTTCCTATGTAGAAGTATGATATAGTTTAAGTCTTCAGTCTTTTGACTGGTTTGATGCAGCCCTCCGTGCTTCCCTCTCCTGAGTTAATCGTTTCATCTCTAGGCTACATAGCCACCGTACCAATATCCTGCATCCCAGGCAATCTGTTTAACCTTGGTCTTCCCCTAGGCCTACAGTTCTTGTCCTCAACCCTTGCTTCCATAACTAAGCTTGCTATTCCTGGGTGTCTAAGTCTGACTAACCTATCTCCTCTCATCATTAGCAGTCACCAGGAACATCTCTCCGCTCCCACTCGTCTTAATACCTCTTCATTTGTCTCTCTATTCTACTCATCTGATCTTCATCATTCAGCTGTAACACCACATTTCAAATGCTTCTAATCTCATCTTTTCTGCTGCGCCAAAAGTTCAAGTTTCACTTCCATAGAGCACCACGCACCAGACAAAGGCTTTCAAAAATGAATTTCTAATAGGTCTACCTAAATCTATGTTTGATGTCAACAGATTTCTTTTCTGTAGAAATGCTTTCCTTGCCTGAACCAACCTACTTTTATATCCTGTATGCTTCGTCCATCACTGTTATTTTGCTTCCTAAGTCGCAGAAGTCCCCTACTTCCTGTAGCTTTTCGCTTGTTCCATGATGTTACTTCTAAAATATTACTGCCAGGTAAAGTGCAAGGTTTCGTTGTTGAACTGTGCGGTTGTGGACATTTAGTCATTTTGTGGCATAGAAAGTGGCAAGAGCAATAACGTATCTGTTATCCTTCAGGAGAGGTTTAAAGGGACGAAATATCTAGGTCAACGGCCCTTAAACTCGTCGTGTTGCTCATACTTGGCATCGCATTAGTTTCAGGTTCTGTGGAACAAAGTGGAACAGATAAGTTAATTAAAAGGTGCGGTATTTTTCCCCTTTTGCAAAATGGCAATTAAGCAAAGTTGTTGTTGATTAATTTTGGGTGTTTTGCAACATTTTGGTCATGTAGTCTCGTGTATTTCAGTTAGTGTGGCGCCATTGTTACAGTGGCCGTAGTAGTGTGAGTGCTGTGTTTGTAGCTCAAGACTAAGGTTGGAAAGGAGGCGGTCGTGGCCGTAAGTTAGGAACCATCCTGACATGATCTTGGAGTACAAGTGGGGAAACTACTTCGTAGACGGCTGAGGGTGGGAGCAGAACCCACCTCTTCAGTTTTGTCTCCCAAGTCCTCATTAGAATACTAGCCAACAAGTACGGTACTTGGCAATACATTTACAGACTAAGTTTTATACCTGTTTTGGAATTATTTATTTATTTAAAGTGCATCTTAGACCATCCTCCCTTTTCTTCACTTTTAACACCTTAGCTTATTGAAAATATGTCATTTATGATATACATACCTTTCCGGGAGTTTCTTGGGAGTCGTTTCACAATCTCTTCATACTCAATAGCCACTGCTGCACCGCAATAATTGATATTTCACGGATATAAAGCATTTTCCGTCACTTACGGGACGCCATCTTGAACAGTCGTGACACCCGAAAGTCGATCATGTGACTACTTTACCAACTTGAATAAAGAAATTCACCACACCCCTTCGCTACTAATTTAGGCACTGTCTTACGGAAAATTACTGCTAGTACCACAAGCAAGGGAGTCTGGGGCGTAAGCCCCAGGTTAGGTCTGTTTTTATATGTAAAACATTATAAATACATAAATAAACACTGCAATTGTGATCATTTTTGACTGAGTATAGTGATTTCATAAATCACGTGCGAAACAGTACCAAACGCGTGGGGTTCGCATTACTGAGTCACTGTGAAATATGGAGGCCAGAACTTCGATTTCAGCTATATAAGTCGTGTTGCTATTTGGGCGGGATGGTGGGTCTAATTCTAGTGGTTTTCAAGAGTTGTGTGTTCAGAATGCACTTTCCTGTAATTAGACAAAATAGAAGACTTGGTAAAACGTAATTTAATGTCCTGGAAAAATATAAAGGAACGGTTAAGGACAAGGAAATAAGTTTCCAAACATCTAAGTTAAGCTTTGAAGAGAGATTTTACCAACTTGCAGTTAAGGTACAGTACTAATGGGAAAATGCAGTGGCAAATAAAGAAAGGAGCTCGTGAAGTCCGCCACCATCAAAATCCGGAAAATGATTTTTAGTAATAGATACTGTGATTGAGATACAGGAATTAAACATTTTGTAGCTAGATGAACTGCGTTTCATCAGCAGTGCAAACATTATTGTTTGTCGCTCGTTTTGCCGCTTAGTTTGAAACATGGAAGTGCGTCATTGCAGTGATGAGCGAGGAATAAGGTTTTACATACAAACACAAACCTGCCCTGGGGACCCCCCCCCGCTTGTAGTACAATCAGTAATTTTCAGCCACACAGACTTCTAACCTAGTACCGCCCATGGGTTTCCTCCAAACTGTCGTCTAACCAAGTAGCGAACAATGGTTTCGTTCAGACCGTTATCTAACCAAGTAGCGACCAATCGTTTTGTCCAAACTGTCATCTAAGTTTCGTTCAGACAAGCTTCTAACCTAGTACCGCCCAAGGGTTTCCTCCAAACTGTTGTCTAACTAAGTAGCGACCAATGGTTTCGTTCAATCCGTCATCTAACCTAGTACCACCCAATGGTTTCGTTCAGTCTTCTAACGTAGCACCGCCCAATGGTTTCCTCCAAACTGTCGTCGAACTAAGTAGCGACCAATGGTTTCGTTTAGACAGTCTTCTAACCTAGGACCACCCAATGGTTTTCTCGAAACTGTCGTCTAACCAAGTAGCGACCAATGGTTTAGTTCAGACAGTCTTCTAACCTAGTACCGCCCAATGGTTTCCTCCAAACTGTCGTCTAACCAAGTAGCGACCAATGGTTTCGTTCAGACCGTCATCTAACCAAGTAGAGACCAATTGTTTTGTCCGAACTCTCTTCTAACCAAGTAGCGACCAATGGTTTCGTTCAGACAGACTTGTAACTTAGTACCGCCCAATGGTCTCCTCCAAACTGTCGTCTAACCTAGTAGCGAACAATGTTTTCATCCAGACAGTCTTCAATCCAAGTAATGACCAATGGTTTCGTCCAGACAGTCTTATAACCAAGTAGCGACCTGTGGTTTCATCCAGTCTTCAAACCAAGTAGCGACCAATGGTTTTGTCCAGACCATCGTCTATCCAAGTAGCTACCGATGGTTTTTGTCTCGCCCATTTTAGTACATCAGCAATTTTTGTCCAGACAGTCGTCTAACCATACTACAGGGGAGTGCCGTGGAGTGACAATTGCAGCATTGCCTGATAGGGAAATATTCGATGTGGTATTTAGGCCTAAGAGGCATGCGAGGAACGAGTTCATGATGAACATCTAGAAATGTAAAAAAAAAACTCCTCTCGGCACACCGGAAGGCGGAGGTAGATTTCACCGGGCAAACTTGGGGTTAGGCTATAATAGGCAAAATATGCAGATTTTCGTAGGAGGATCAGACCTCATTTAATGCGAGAAAACTATTTTACAATTGGAGGTTAATGAACTTTTTTTTCGTCTTTCTACGCATATTTTGAACATTTTATTGTCTTATGGGGATAGTAACCTTCTTGTCATTTGGGGTTCATTTTTAGCCTATTTTCAATTTTGAAAAAATTGGCTTATGAGATCACCTTTTGTCCGTGTGTGTGTGTGAGGTGTGTGTGTGTGTCCCTAATAAAATTTAAACGGCTGGAGCGATTTCAGTGAAACTCGGAAAGTTCATAGCACTATTCTGGTCGACCCCGACCGTGCCCTTCAAATTTTGTTACGTCTCACCAATCCAACATGGCGGCTGTGCGAAATATTTCACCAGCATTCAATATCTCCGAAACTATTCCCGATATCACCCTGGAATATTTTACGGTGATAAAGGGAACTGCTAGATGTTCACCTACGTGACTTTTGAAAAACTGGTAACTACAAAACCAACATGGTGGCCACGCGAATTTGAGACTTTTAAATAGACGTTTCTCGCGATTTAACCAACCAAACGCAATAAAACTTGGTACAGTATATCTGTATACACTTTGTAATGCACCGAAATCTAACTTTGTTCAATTGTTTACATAACCACAAGATGGCGGATGTGCGAAATATTTCACCGGCATTCTATATCTCTGAAACTATTAGCGATATCACCCTGAAATTTTGTACGAAGATAAAGGGCACTACTGAAAGTTCATCTATAAGACTTTCAAAAACCGGTTAACTACGAAACGAACATGGCGGCCAAGCGAATTTGAACATTTTAATTAGATTTTTATCCCGATTTAATGTTCCAAACGCAATGAAATCTGGCACAGGAAATGTTTATACACATTGTAATGCACTGGTATCTAATTTAGTTCAATTGTTCACATAACCTCAAGATGGCGGCTGTGCGAATTTTAAAATTAAGTTTATATTTCTTCTGTCGTAATCATGCGATCGAAGTGAAAGTTTGAATAATGAACTTAGCAATAATTTTCCTTGACTGGTACATGACTCTATGGCTTATACATATAACAATCCAACATGGCGACCATCCGAAATATTTAGATGGATCTCAATATCTACGAATCTATTACAGCAATCAAACTGTTTTTCTTTATGTTCATAGAGGCTATGAACTTAAGTTCACCTAAAGGACTTTAAGTAACCTGGTGATCACAAATCCAACATGGTGGCGACGTGAATTAGAAATATTCACATGAACGTTTCTCGCTATTTAACCATCCGAGTGCAGTGAAACTTGGTACAGTAAATCCTTATACGAATGTTAATCCACTGGCATCTAATTTATTTCAATTGTTTCCATAACCACAAGATGGCAGCTGTGCGAAATTTTAAAATGTTCTTGTTACTTCTTGTGTCCTAATCATGCGATTGAAGTTTGAATGCTACACGTACACAATAATCTTCATGTAACAGTACATACCTCTAGGACCTACATATATAAAATCCTACATGGCGACCATCCGAAATATTTAGTAGGTTCTCAATATCTACGAATCTGTTACAGCAATCAACCTGAAATTTTGTATGTTGGTAGTGGCAATTAACATAAGTAGCATAAATGAAAATAGGCTCCATAGTTCTTCACGGAACTACTTGTTATACTTGTGATCACACTGTCCTTATGCAAGGTTTGGAACTGATGTGTAACTATCTAACAGTCTGTTACTTCTTCACGCAAAATTTTATCTCCCGCAGAAATGTTGGTTGGTTCCTCAGTTTAGGGGCTGCGACAACGTGGTCATGTAACCCCGTGTACATTGGGTGTGTGTGTAGAATCTGTCTGATAAACGGTGTTAATTGTGATGACTGTATTAGTCTGTAATTCAGGTAAGGTCTGCAGACGGTCAATTTTAAGTAGTAGTACCTAATTTTGTACCAAATACTACCGTCAACGACACCTAGCTGTGAACTTGGCTGCTAGATGCCACCGCAACCAGCAACTTGCAACGAACGTTGTAACTTCCCCTACGAAGGAAAGCATGCTGAGGGATTTTTTAGCGCTCTTAGAAAATCCGGTGACTTTGGCCGGCTTTGAACCAGCGACCTTGGGCATAGAAGTTCAGCATGCTACCAGTTAGCCGCTTCCCTCATAATCAGATGGAACAAGAAGTTCCGTGACGAACTAAAGAGCCTACTTTTCTTAAAATTAAGATTCATGCCAATGATTAATCTACAGTATATGAACCTATCTAGAATAATGACGAAATTAAGTTGGTAATATCGAAATGTCTTAATTAGTTCGAAATACTGTATACTAGGCGTAATGTAGCCTAATAGAGCAATACAGTTGGCAGCCCTGGTGACTGAATATATTCTTAATTCCATCTCTTAAGATACAGAATACAAAATGTTGTTGAAGTCCAAAGGACGTTACATGGAGTTAGACATTGGATCTATTAGTACACGTAACAGCATGTTGGCAACAATGTCATGCGAGTGCTGGTCAGAAATAATCCGAAATATTATGATATATTTTTGTGCCAATTTTGGATGAAATCCATTTGTTGGTATAGAAGTTACATGTATTTTAAAATTGGAGCTATCATCAGGCATAGAATCATGCTGGCAGCACTGACTTATATTAATTACTCCAAATTAATCTAGAATGTCAGGTGCTATACGTGTGCAAAGTATAGAGCTGTTGGCTTGCATACTTTCTGATATGTTGATATTAAGGGTAAAAAATATAGACACCATTTATTAACAGTTGGCAGCCCTGATTGCTCTTAAGAATACTTATAGTCATGTCTGTTATGTTACACATATCACATACGAAATTTGGTTGAAATCCAACTGACAGTATAGAAGTTACATGTATTTAAAAATTGGTCCTATCAGCAGGCTTAGAATCATGTTGGTAGAACTGACGTATATAAGTTACTCCAAATTAATGTAAAATATCAGGTAATATACCTGTGCATAGTTTAAAGCTGTCGGCTTGCATACTTTCTGATATATTGGTATTTGGATAAAAAATAGAGAGAGCAATTATTAACATTTGGCAGCCCTGGTGGCTCTTAAGAATACACTCAGTCATATCTGTTTATGTACACATATTACATACAAAATTTGGTTGAAATCCAATTGAAAGTGTAGAAGTTATATGCATTTTAAAATTGGACCTATCACAAGGCTTAAAATTATTTTGGCAACACTGTCATATATGGCCTCCTGGAAATTAAACTGAAATAGTATTATCTACATGTGTGCCAATTTTGGAATAGCTCCCATGTATACATTCCAAGATATCCAACATGGAGCTCAAATTTCTAGTGCGTTTTTTAGCAGTTGGTAGTACTGACATCTTTTTCAAATATGGGCCTGAGATATTCCGGTTTACATCTTTACTCATACTAAATTTGGTTTCGATTGCTGCAGCCGTTTAGGAGTTGATAGAGGGGGACACACACACACAGCCATCCAGCCAGACAGACAGAAGGACAGACACATTTTCCCGGATCGATCTCATAAGTCTACTTTTTCCTCATTTTTGCAAAGTGTGAAAAGTAGCCTAAAAATTAATGTGATCTCGTCAATGGCGTTGTCATGGCAATCTCTGATAGCTCATCCCTCATCAATTTAGAAGCGTTGTCATGGTAACCTCTGATAGCACTTGGCATTTCCCTTAATTCCGAAATCATTTTTCTCATCCCTTGGCGTAATGGTGGGTCATATCAAAAATTATATCAGACAAAAGTTTTAGGTAATTATTAGGGGAATATTTTCCATTTTGTACGGTTTTTATAGTGTGCCTATTAAGAGAGATCTGATTAATGTTTCCCGAAAAACCCATTTTTTTCCACCCCTTTGGTCAATGGTTGGTGCTATCAAAAAACTTATTTGACATAAATATTTGGCACTTATCCGACACATATTATGAACTTTGAATGGATTCGATATTTCACGTATTAAGAGAGTTATAGCGAAATTTCACTTTTTCGAAAAAAGCCCCCCATTTACACCCCTTTCGACCGACTTGCCCATTTAACGAACTCGACCGAGATTTTAATGGGATACTTATTATGTAAAAAATTCAAACTGATTGGGGCATAATTACGGCAGTTATCGTGTCCACAAGAAAGTGATATATATATATATATATATATATATATATATATATATATATATCTACATACATATATACATAAATTATATATAAACTTTTGAACTGACGGTGGTTTTGGGGTCTAGGGGATGTGAAATGCGAAGATATGTCGAAATTTTCCGTAAGTCGAAACATGGTACCCATTGCAATAGTTAGCTTTCTAATGAAATCTACCTAAAAAGATGGATTGCAGCCGAAATAAATCAGAAGCCCCTATTCGCGTCTGATTGGCAGGTGAAAAGCTAAAGGAAGTAGGAGACTTCTGCCACTTAGGAAGAAAAATAACCAGTGATTGACGAAGCAAGGAGGATATAAAAAGTAGGTTGGCTCAGGGAAGGAAAGCATTTCCAGAAAAAAGAAATATGTTGAAATCAAATATAGATTTAGGTCTTAGGAGGTAATATTTGAAATCCTTTATCTGGAGCGTGGCGCTCTATGGAAGTGAAACTTGGGCTGTTGGCGCAGCAGAAAAGAGGAGAATGAAAACGTTTGAAATGTGGTGTTACAGGAGAATGATGAAGATCAGATGGGTAGATAGGCTTACAAATGATGAGGTGTTAAGACGAGTGGGAGAGGGGAGATGTTTATTGCGACTGATAATGGAGAGAAGAGATAGGTTGATAGGACACATATTAAGACACCCATGAATAACAAACTTAGTTCTGGATGGAAAGATCGAGGATAAGAACTATAGGGGTAGACCAATGTTATATTATTGAAAAACAGATTGCCTCAGATGTAGGGTGTGGTAGCTATGTACAGATGAAACGATTAGTTCAGGACAGGGGTAATTGGAGGGCTGGATGAAGTGAGTCAAAAGACACATTTAAGGGAAAAGTGAAGTGGCAATGTAAGAACAACTTCTATGGCAAAAATATTAAGGGCCCGTTAAAGGACAAGGGGATAGAAAATGGGTCACATACAGGATTTAACTGGCAGGAAGGGGGGTAATAACACGGCAGTTACTTGGATAAACTCTTTAGATGCTATAAGTGGTACTAAAGGTTAAGTAGGCATGCTCAGAGCCAATTTGTGAAAATTGTGAGGATGTTGGTACCATTCTTATGCTTCTTTGACGGTAGCTATTACCACTTCCCCTACTACACGAATTAGTGAATGCACTGCCATGCAGCATTGCCAACTTTTTCAATTGATAAGATCATGCATCTACTTCAAAATGTTGTTATAATTCACAGTGGGATTGTACATAGAAATGAATTATGCCTAGTTTGGGCATATGCTATTTCAGATGGCTGCAAATATTAGGCAGCTCTTCATTTCGGCTAGATAATTTCCTACAGATTTCTAGAGATTTTAAAATGAATACAGTTTACCATGTGTAAATTTATAAGTAGGAGTAATCAACATCACCACCGCCTTCATTACACGCACTTGATGTTCAAGGCCAGAAGTACAGCTCGTATTTATATCTGGAGTTGGTTTAAAGATTTTGCGCGAATCTCTGCTTCTCACTTTTTATTTGGTATGCAAGCATCCATGCACTGTTTTAAGTCAGAAACCTACTCCTATTTTTCACTTTGACTAGATTAAATTCACTGTATACCCTATGGCAGTCGGCAATAGAATGTGGCCGTATCAATGCACAGAACGAATTCGGGTAATGCAGAGAATTCATTGTTATTAGATTAGGCAATTTCCCCCAAAACTTGCTTCTCCAGTTGTAAATAGGTTAGAATAAATATAAGATACACAAGGACGAGAATCATACGGTGTGCGTACTATCTTGCTGTTGGATTGTACAGTTGGCGACACTTCGCCCGCACCTTTTTGCGACAACTTAACTGAACCGACTTGGTTCAAGTTTAAACCGTGATACGTACGATATGTGACTATGATTTTTTGTAGGGTCGTCAAATACGTAAAACTTACGAATGTTGATGTTCGTTTGTTTGATGTGCCTTGATTTGCCACCGTATTACCAGGGCGAATAAAGTAATAAGTGGTGGATCTACCATATGAGTCAATGGTTATGATGCAGTAGTTCTAAATTTCAACACCATGCGCCGCGCCGATCATATGGCCTGAAGCACATGACGGGACGGCAGTCCAGCAGTGATACATTACCGCGTGCAAATTGTACTTACGTTTTATTTCTATGCTTGTTTTAAACTTCTGTTATCATTATTCCAGGCTGCTTTGCGCCTGCTTGTAAGTCTGGGTATAAGAAAGGAGATGATCGGCACTTGTTTAGACCACATCAAAACAGTTTGGAAGAATGGAACAAAAAATCCACGAGCTGACCGACAATTAATTTTGAGTGACCGTGTGTGTGACTTACATTTTAGTGATGACATGATTATTAAAGGGGATTCTTTCATAATAGATGGAAAGACGGTGGAATTAGTTCGTGATAGGTGGAAGCTAGCCGAGAATGCTGTGCCGCATAATTTTCTGGGGATTCCTAGTTATTTAAGTATCGAACCTCGTAAAAGGAAAGGTCCGATAAAACACTCACCTCTTCCAGAAAAGAAACAGAGAGGAGTCACAGTTGCTCAGGATGTTTTTAATGAAGCGGTCAGTGTCAGCATTGGGATCGAGTGCGATGGAAAACGTGTTTCTCAGCCATGACGAGAATCACCGTAACTGCGTTCTTATATTTGACGAAGTGAAGTTGAGAGAGGATATCTATCAGATATAACTCGTCAATGTGCAGTTTTGATGGATTTGTAAACATGGATGAATTTACAAAACAGGAAGATAAAAATGTTCTCGGTTACCTTGCACTAGTGTTTTTCATTGTTCTTGTAATGAAAAACTGGGTACAACCTGTGATTCGAAATGTGTGCTGCTCAGGGGATCACCTGTTGCTATATTTCCTTGGGATAGTGTTTCATTCCATTAAATCCCGGTTCATTTTTCGGGCGAAAGAAATGTCCAGGGAACTGATATCCAGATTGTCTTCAAAATCAGTGAGAAAAATAATGGGCTCTTCTCTTTAGAGGTAAGCTCTACTCTTCTTCGAAATTTATTTTAGTGTGTTCTGGATAGTATTTTAATATGTTCGTATTCCCTTGAAGATTTGTTTCTGTTATTCACAACTTGCTTAGTATTTAGTGCAATACTTCTTTTAATAAACAATGAGCCAGACAGGCCGTCCACCTGCACGCGCAGGCCAAGTTACGGCAGTACCACCTAGCGGCGGAGACAGTTAACTACCGCAGTTCCTTCGCTTATTACTTTATTCGCCCTGGTATTACCTCAGCTGTATGAGGTTTCAAATAGTACGTCGTTACTTGCGGATGTGTTCAAGTGTGAGGTTTTGTCTTGAGTTACAATTGGTTATAAATTACTTTTAGTTCAATTTAATTGCACTGCTTAAAGTGCTCACTGTACAACCAGCTGCTGTGCTTGGATAAGTAACCATATACATAATAGAATCCCATTTCCCTTGGAATATTCAAGTATTTTAACTATTGGGGACAGACTCCCATGCATTCATGAACTCAAAGAAAGCCAAAGGCATGGTGTTCAATATTCTAAGTCTGGATGCTTAACTTTGTGTTCTTCCAGGTCTCACCTTGCCATTCAACCCACAGTTTCTCTAATTTAGCCATGTTGAGTACGGGGTGCTTCTGTATTGTTCTGTTTCTTGAGCACAATGTGCAACATCCCACATCCCCTTAGAACTTTTGCAGATATTAATTAATTGACATAACTAAGTATTATGTTTTCAGACATATATTCCAACTTAGCATTAATGGCATTTTCATGCTCAGTAGGAAACACTCCAGTTGGATTGATTGGATATTTAGGATACACTACCTTACCTTCAACTTGAACTTGTAGTTGAATGATGGCGAACTTCCTTGCGAACTAGGGACAGTGCAGGGGCGGATCCAAGTACTGGTCTTGGGGGGGGGGGGGGGGGAGGCGGTCAGGATATCTGTCCACAAAATAGAACGGGGGGGGGGGGGGGAGGGGGAAATATACCATAATTAGATATGCAAATTTAAAAGTTAACAATAAACATCGAATTATTTGCACATACTTTTCCCAAAATGTGATTTTTTTTCGAAATGTGATTTTTTTTGGTTACTTTCCTACTTTCTGTGTGGTCACTAAACAATATTTTGTTTGCTCATACTTAGCTATACTTACATACATTCTATCAGTATCGGACTGGCCCTAAGAGGCCTCGATAAGAGCGGGAGAGTAGGGGCCTTCCCCTCCCCCTCCCCCAGTGACTTGCTCCAATTTTTACGCGAAAAAATATTTTTATGCGGGGTTTACTGACACGGGGTTCGCGCGCATTGAAATACTGTGATCGTAATGAGGCTCCTCCGGAACTCCCTCCCCCCCCCCCTTTTTTCCCCCATTTTTAGCCTACATTTCACATTTTGCAAAATTGAGGAAAAAGTAGACTTATGAGATCGGGCAAATGTGTGTCTGTCTGTCTGTCCTTCTGTCTGTCTGGCTGTGTGTGTGTGTCCACCTATCAACTCCTAAACGGCTGCAGCAATCGAAACAAAATTTGGTAGGAGTAAAGATCTATACCTGAATATCTCACGGCCATATTTGAAAATGATGTCAGTGCTACCAACTGCTAAAAAATCTCAATTGAAATTTGAGCTCCATGTTGGATATCTTGGAAAGTATGAATGGGAGCTATTTCAAAATTGGCACACGTACAGATCATAATATTTCAGTTTAATTTCCAGGAGGCCAAACATGGCAGTGTTGCCAAAATGATTATAAGCCTCCTGATAGGTCCAATTTTTAAATGCATATAACTTCTACACTATCAATTGGAATTCAACCAAATTTCGTATGTTGTATGTGTACATAACCAGATATGACTGAGCGTATTCTTAAGACCTACCAGGGCTGCCAACTGTTAATAAATGCTCCTAATTTATTTTATCCAAATACCAATATATCAGAAAGTATGCAAGCCGACAGCTTTAAACTATGCACACGTATAGTACCTGACATTCTATATTAATTTGGAGTAACTTATATACGTCAGTGCTACCAACATGATTCCAAGCCTGCTGACAGGTCCAACTTTAAATACATGTAACTTCCATACTATCATTTGGATTTCAACCAAATTTCGTATGTGCTATGTGTACCATAACAGATATGACTATGCTTATTCTAAGGAGCAACCAGGGCTGCCAACTGTCAATATGTGCTGTCCCTATTTTTGTTACCCTAATATCAATATATCAGAAAGTATGCAAGCCAATAGCTCTAATTTTTGCACACGTATAGTACCTGGCATTCTAGACGAATTTGGAGTAACTAATATACGTCAGTGCTGCCAACATGATTCTAGGCCTGCTGATAGGTCCAATTTTAAAATGCATGTAACTTCTATACTAACTAATGGATTTCATTAAAAATTGGCACAACAATAGATCATATTATTTCAGATTATTTCTGACCAATACATGCATGACATTGTTGCCCACATGATTTTACGCGTGCTGTTAGATCCAATGTTTAACTGCATGTAACGTCCATGCTATTCATTGGACTTGAACCAAATTTTGTATTTTGTATCTTAAGAGATGGAACTAAGAATATATTCAGTCATCAGGGCTGCAAACTGTAGTGCTCTATTAGGCTACATTATGCCAGGTATACGGTATTTCGAACCAATTGGAAATTTCGATATTAGTAACTTAATTTCGTCATTATTCTAGATAGGTTCATATATTGTAGAATAATCATTGGCATGAAAAGTAGGCTCTTTAGTTCGTCTCGGAACTTCTTGTTAGATACAATATGATAAGCTGATGTTAAAGGCTTACTCGCACAAGGACCGAGGTCATTAATTTTAAGGCCCCGAGGCCCCTTGATGCTTCAGATGCCTTGAATGGTCCGAGCGGGGACAAAAGTCCCCCGGACCTCCTCATAGGTAATGTTTGACTTTGTCCCTTTTGCGAGTGCCCTCCCTCTCTTAAGTTGTAAACAAAGACGCAGCATATATTAGCTACCTAATAACTGGGGTCACAGGCCTATTTGCGCAAGGGCCTAGGGGCGGGGGGGGGGGGGGGGGGCTCGGCACTCGGAGTCTCCTTGAGGCCTCAATGGGAACTCCCGTTCTTCCCAATTGGCCAGTCCAACACTGCACTCTATTTTATCATTTGCCATGCCAATAATATCGCTAGAGCGCTTTCGTAAAGATAGACTTAATTTTATCCAAATCGCTATCTTACCGGGTTCATAGTTTATACTTACTGTATTAATGTAATTAAAGGGTAGGAGAGTAAAATCAGAGTTATATAGTTTGCAGGCGCGCGGGACAAACGCTGAAGGAAAAGAAGAAGAAGATAGTTTGCTGACTGACAACCGTAAAAAAATAACTATACTGTATAGCTTAGACAATAGCTTCAAGATTAAATAAAACCCCGGTTCGAGGCCCGAGGAATTTTAATCGATCGACGAGAAAAATATCCTTAAAGACACAATTTAATCAGATTTACGGGAGTTTAAAACAATATTTAACCTTTATTTTAGGGGTAACTTATAGGTTGAGCGAAATAAGAACAAGGCTACCCGAAATTATGACAGGTACACGTGTATTGCTAATTGTACGTTAATATTACAAATACGGCAATTTTGTTCATAAAAACAATTTTAATCCAAACAACAAACTCTAGTCACCGGTTTGGTTTTTTTGCATACCGATTAATCACGCGAGATGGGTCAAAATTAACATCGTAGTGGACTTCGGTTCCGAGTTGTTTTGCCAGAAGTAGTATAGGCGGCGGTATGGGACAGACAATTAAGTGTGAATAAAAGTACCATTATATTTTCATCAAAGAAATTATGGATAAAATGACCTTAAACTTCTTGAAAAAATTTGTCCAAAGAAAATATGGTTATCTTAACCATTAAATTTTTTCAGATAAATTATGGTTAGGACTAACCATAATTTGAATTACCTTTTATGGCTAAAGATAACCATAAAAAGTACCTATAATTTCATATGAAATTATGGCTACAACCAACCATAAAACACTATCACATTTATGCTTAAAATTAACCATTTAATGTTCACCAACTTTTAAAAGAAATATGGCTACTACTAACCATAAAACGTAATAAAAAAATATTGATAGTAATGATGGTTAAAACTAACCATAAAACACTATTTAATTTGTGGTTACTATTATCCATAAAAATTAACCATAAAAATAATAAAAGTTATGGATAACGTTGCCATAAAATTACCAATGTTATATTTAATAAAATATGGTTAAAAGTAACCATAAAAATGACTCTAATATATAAATGACAAAGTTATGCTTACCTCTACCTATAAAACGAAACACAAATTGATCCTACAAACACCTAAAATAATGGCTAAAAGGAACCAGTAAATTTTTAAAAGAATTAAGGATAAAATAATGGTTAAAACAAGGCTAAAATTATCAGTTACTTTTTTAGAAATTAGGGGAAAAGTAGTGGTTAAAACAAGGCTAAAAATTCTGACGAATTTTTTAGAAACAATGGATAGAATAATGGTTAAAATAACTAGTGACTTTTTAAAGAATTATGGAAAAAATAATGGTTAAAACAAGGCTGTAAATTCTAACGACTTTTTTTTAGAAATAATGTTTAAAACAAGGCTAAAATTACCAGTAACTTTTTAAAGAAGTAAGGATAAAATAATGGTTAATACAAGGGTGTAAATAGCTATAAAAATGATGTGTACACTATTATATTTAGTATCCCCAAGGAAGTGTATCAATTATGTTGTCTTCTTCTTTCTGGATCATTCGCTTGTCGTAGTCGACTTTAAATTCTTTGGCAATATTTTTATTTACAAGGCTTTTTGTTTTCTTATCTCTTGTTATCATGTTATTGCTTATAACAACCTTATTATTAGAACCTTGTATTAAGTCAGTCATTGTCTTTATGTTAAGTTTTTTTGGCATTTTCGTGGTTGAGAGTAAATCCTTTGATCTTGGTAACCTGTTTGCCATTATATGTTTCGTACGCATAACTCTTAGGACCTGTGCTTATCCAATCAGTACCATGATCATCTTTGCCAAATTCGTCAGTCCATTCACCAAGCATACAACCGGTCTCTACGGTGTTTGTTCCATCATCTATGTAAACAATACTATCAGTGTCATAATAAACTACTGCCTTTCCTAATTTATCAAGCATATCGTATAATCTTATTCTAGCATTGGAAGTGGTGAAAGCTGCCACAAATATGTTGGTATTTGTGCTATTTTCTACATAGAAATCATTGTAGTGGTATGTTACCTCAATTACTTCATCATTGATGTACATTACATTAGTAATTTCTATCTTATCGTCTAATAGCAATTCGTACCACCTCTTAGGGTCATCAATAAACTCTGTTTGTGACATGTTTTGCCTCTGACCGAACTTTCCCCAAAGAGAATTTAAGCATATTTTAGCAACATCTCGCTTACCAGCGTTGGGTTTAATTTTGTCAATATCAAGCTTTATGCCTTGCTTTTCTTTTATAACCCTTGCATATTCTTCTTTAGATTTGTAATCACCATCCCAAGGACTAGTTTCTAGCTTAATTTTCATAAAGGTTTTAATATAGTCCTTGAAAAGCTCATTACTTTTCTCTTCAAAATGCCATACTTCGTAAACTTCCTGTATTTTGTAGCCTTTCTCAAGAGCCTTATTAAGTTCGATTGTAGTCCAAGTTCCAAAAAGCGCCCTCTCTTCATCACTATGGTTACAAGGTCCTACCTTTTCTTTCGCACATTTCCCACACAGAGAGAACATTAGCTTATCTAGCTTTACCGGAAGCACTGGATGATACAAACCTCTTGGAGGAAGAACTTTACATTTAACTAAACCAAACCAGTCTTTATTGTATTTTTCTGGCTTAAATATTTTAGTGGGATGTCTCACAGTGTACCAGTCATAAAACATAACTGTTGGATATAAACTGCATATATCTATATATCTCAGCTTTTTTCCAGAAACTTTTAACTTTGAGGCGTTTGTCCTACCACCGAAGAATGCGTCCCTGGGGTTTAGAGGTTCTACAACATCTTTTGTTTTATTTAGGCTTTCCTTATAAGCTTTAGAATTTTTCCATTTACAGCTCCACATCTCTACAACCTTGTACCCGGCATTTTTAAGAGCTTGTGTTCGCTCTATAGTTTTTGTAAGCAAGTCATCCATAGTTTCATTGTTGACATTGTTGATAGTATCGCCTGAGTAACAGTCGGGACAACCATGCCAAAAACAACCATGATATTGGTACACAGTTTTAGTCATATAGTCGTACCCATCGACTTTGGCTCTACAAATTGTGACCTCGCCACCGTTTAATGCGTGTCGAACATTAGGGAACGAACTTAACCATGCTATAGACTCCTTACTGAACATTTCCTTTTTTTGCTCTTTGACTACAGCAATCGTGTCTTCTTTAAGGAATTTTGACCTGTAAATTGCCATACAAACACTGGCTATAGTTATGTATTGGAAGGGGTCTATATTTGCTATTTCTAAAAATGACTGTCTAAAGGCAAGGCAACCTCGCCGTAATATATCGACATCAGAATGGCAATACTCGGCTAATTCTTTCTTAAAGTCAAACACGTAGTTTTCTTTCACTTTCTCAGCGTGCCATTCTAAGAATACTTTTCTAGCATCAGGTTCCATTGTATCAACACCATAGTATTTAGTAGCTGGAATGGACCCTACGTAATTTTGATTTTCTTTTTTGTTGAAAAAGTGTGGAAAATACCCCTTTTTTAGTTCTTTTAGTTCAAATGTTTTGGGAAAGGATGCGAGACCTCCTTGGATAAAGTTTATGCTGTCAATTATTCTGAGCCTTAGGGCTGGTATTTTGAGCTCCATAATTTTAGACCCTTGGTAAATAGTTTTAGGCTTAATGCCATTATTGACGCAATATTGTAAAATAAAATGCGCATCATAACCTTTTGCATTGTGTGCTATACACGTAAAACCTTTGTGGTTGTCAGATATTAGCCACTGACAAAATTCGTCATTTTTTAGGAAAGCCCGCCTAACACCATTAAAGTCATAAACGGATACAAAGTTTGGGACGTGTACTCCGGTATCTTGTTCAGCTTCGTAATCGAAAAAGTAGTAGTTTTCCGTGTATGTGCACCATTTATATCGCTTATCAGCCTTTCCATTGCAAATACAATCTTCCATACAGTATCCCCCACGGTTTTTCTTTCCTTGCATATAACATTGGTGCTCGTCTCTTTTCACGATATCATTACAATTCCAACACTTAGAGTACCCACAATTGTGCTTATCACTTTTGTTACATATCTTATTACACTTTTTGCACTTGTAAGCTACTTCACACACTCTCTCATGGTTATCAACGCAATCTTTACCAAAACAATATCTATTGCACTTTTTACAGTATACTCGGGGTCGCATACCTTTTGGGAAATCATGTTTTGGGCACAAACACAAATTACACACATTTTTATCTTTTTTACACGAGTGCTAGTCCTGATGATCGTAAGGTATATCACATTTTTTGCAGTAATATGAACTTCCATAAAAACCTCGTATATTATTAATGGAATCATAATGGTTGTTATGCAAGTACAAATAAATTGTTATCGCGTCATTTACACCTGAGGAATGGATTACCTTGTTAAAATGGGCAGCCGAAACAACTTTAATCCGAACACCCATGAGATATGCAACACTTCTAATATCGTCTAAACTAAACCCATCTTCACAGTTCATTCCGAATCTTGTGCATAACTCTTTTGCTAATTTTTCTTGCAAACTCCGTCCTTTCCTAATGTAGGTAATTTCATTATCAGTTAATGTCCTGTCCAATGTATTTTTAGTTTCATAGGTTAGGGCTGTGATTATTGCTCTTGGTCCGCACAGTTTATCGGTGTTGGTTATTTTGTTTATGCTTCTTTTAGCCATAACATCATTAGCAATATTGACTATTTTCTTACGCTTTGCTCCTTTGCCTCTGGGAATTTTGTAAACCTCGAAGTGAAAAGTGGTATTGTTAATATCTACATTTTCATTAGATGTTATTATTCTTTCAATCTGGTCAAGTAGATGTGAAGCATTAACTTTTATTTTTCTTTTTGATGAAATCACATGGTTAAAATTATTATTTTCTGCAACTACTTTCATTTGATCACGTGGCTTAAAATCAGTTAGTTTTCTTACTACTTTTATGGCTGCATGCACACCTTTTCTGACCGCTTTCATTTGTTCTATTGGTTTTCCTTGCAAATCATTTATGTGTATAGTATATGCTGTCTGCCATACGTTAAACTTTTTGATCAGCACAGTACGAACACCTTGATGAATTTCGAAAGGTGACTTTTTAGCTACTGTTTCATTAAATATATTTTTCTTAAAAGGAAAAATTTGGCCCAATTTTCGCTTTACAATTTTTAAGTCCTTAGACTGAACAGGTTTTGGTTCCTTTTTAATTTCAAAGAGGTCTTGATCGAATCCAAAATGCCTGATTTTGTCCAAACGTTCCTTTTCTTTCGCTATCAAATTTAGCAACCCTTTCTTTGAATGAATTACTGAGTAGCCCTTAATTTTGTTTTCTCTGGCGACTTGTTTTAGTTCACGAACGCTCTTCTTAGGCAGCTCTGATTCTTGATACGTAAACAAAGCACTATCTCCGGCATTACTCCAAGCACTGCTTACAGCTTCAAGAAGAGCACCCTTCTTCATCTTGTATACTCCTTTTAGTTTGAGTTCCGTTGCCAGAACCCTTAGTTCCTTTACAGTTGCACCTGTTCGGCGCTTAATATTTTGTTTTAAATCCATTTATTATATAACTTTTTTTAATTAAAAATTTCATTTTTTTTAATAAAAATAATTATAAGACATTACTTGAGAGAAATGATAGTAAAATATTTATATAAATAAATGAACAGAATAATTACATTTTGCATTATAATTGTTACCCTAACAAAGGTTCAATTAGAAATATTATCTCATGAAAATCAGAATCAATTTGCTATCAACTATCTGCGTAATTTTGGATACTTGACTATAGACGAACAAGAAATTTCAGAAGTAAATGAAACAACTTTCCAATCTGCTTTAAAATTGTTCCAAGAGTACTACAATCTCGATATCACCGGTGAATTAGACGAATGTACTTTACAATTAATGAATACATCGCGATGCGGTATCACCGATGACGATATAAATTTTACTACTCGGCGGTATAAATGGAATAATAAAAATATAAAATGGCATTATGCTTTAGCTAATCAAGCAATGCAAAGTGTAGCTAGAGCCGCTTTCGATGTTTGGAAAAAACATACAGATCTCTCATTTGAGAACGATTTAAGGAATCCAGATGTAATTATATCAAATAAACGTGGTAGCCCTCATAGAAATCACAAAATAAGTGGGCAATGTTTCAGTGGATTTGATGGAAAAGGTGGAGTTTTGGCTCATGCAAATTACCCAAATAGCATTAATTCACCTATTGAAATTCATATCGATCAAGGTGAATCTTGGTATTTAAATACCGATGCTAATACTCCTCAATATCAAACAAATTTACTTTCTGTTATGATACATGAAATAGGCCATGCCTTAGGTATTTCTCATTCAAATAATCCAGATGCTATTATGTATGCATACGCTAACAATCAAATAGAGCTACATCAAGATGACATTTTAGCTATTCAAAGTTTATATGGTAATGCCACAGAGCCTAACGTACCGGATAAAACACCAACTCCAGATACACCAAAGCCAGAGCCCAATTTATGTGATTTGAATGTCAACACTATTTTAATTGTTAATCAGTTAATGTATGTCTTTTATGAAAAATGGTTTTGGCTTTTAGATCTTGATAACTCAACAGCCTTAAAAAACAAACGACCCCAGTTTATTACAGATTGGTTAACCTTCTTACCCCAAGATTTTAAAACTATTGCAACCGCTTATCAAAGACCCTCTGGTGAGATTGTTATGATTATTGCCAACAAAATCTACATGATGGATTATCCGAGCTTAATATTGGTAAACGGTTATCCAAAAGCCATGTCCATGTGGAACATTAGACCAGATACAATAATTCATGCTTTGTTAAACACTTACTCAGGCCACACTTATATTTTTTACAATGACGCTTTCTTTTCGGAAATAGACGAATGCAGCTTTAAACCCAAGCAACATGGCATATTATCAAGACGTTTTCCTGGTTTACCGCCTGCAATGGATTCAGCCTTTAGATATATTAACGGAATGCTGTATTTTTTTAAAGGTAGACAAGTATATCAATACAATGAATTCACGAATTCTTTGGTTAAAGCTCAAAAATTTGATCTTTCAATGATTGGCATAGACTGTCCAAAAAGGTCATCTTCGTTTATGGAAGTAATAAAGAGTTTGAAAAATACTGTAGCTCAACTAGAGGAAATAAAATAATTATATTAAATAATTAAAAAATTATTTTTAATTTTTATAGGTAATAAATGGAAGTAAATCAATTTCTCAAGACGCTCAACAGCATCAACGAACAAAAGACGTTTAAAAAACTCAGTGAGTTAGAAATAGGGAACGAATACCTTATAACGAATGTAGATGGTATAAATACAAAATATGGAAATAAAACTTTTCTAGAACTTGATAGTGAATTTAAGGTTATATTGCCTGACAAATACAACAAGGTGCTAAGTTGTGGAAAGGAAAAAAAGAAAATGATAGGGTTGAAAATGGTATACCACGGCACAAAAGAAGTCTATGGTGGTTGCAAAGCGCACAATCTTGAATTCTTTTAAACATTTTCTTAAATTTTCGTAACTCCCCGACAAATTTTAAGTAGAAAATTTATGGTTTTAATGGTTAGTAACCATTAAAATCAAATACCAAAATTAAAGTAAAATTAAGGATTCCTTCGTAGCTTTATAAAAGTTGTAACAGCTATCTATGTCATCACCATTAAGTTCAAAAAGATAATCTATACTATCCTCAGACAACTGATTTATAAATACTTCTGCATCTTCAGTAGGATGTAGTAAAAACAGGAAGAAAGAAAGGGTTATTCGCTTTACTCGGGCGTCCATTTATATTTACAGAAATATTATAATATAACATTTTCTTTATTAACCCAGCTATTGTGAGAATTATCAAAGCCCAACCATTTGACATATGCCCGATTTCCTTTCTTTCTTAAAACTTTTTCAACAAGATATGCCTCTGGATACTTTGTTTTCTGTAATTCTTGCTCATAAAAGTTCCCCTTTATTTCTTCCGCATTTACATCTTTCAATTTGTACGTAATAGGGTCGGAATAAACGATATCTTTTATTTCAAATATTTCAGTCGACCAATTTCCTGTGTATCCTTTTTCAAATATACCTTTTAGTTTACTAATTCTGACTTGATCGCCAACCTTAAATTTCGCTTTTTCTTCCGCTCCTACGCTTACAGTATAAACAGTTTTCAACAAATGTTCTTCATTAGCTTAGTTTACGTTTTTTGGCTTCATATTTATAGTTGTGTGCGTCGTATTATTGTAGCCATTAATTAACTCTGGTAAAATGCCAACCCAGCAGTAGTTTGCTTGAATATCAAACTGCTTCCACATTTTCTCTTTTAAGGTCCTATTGAATCGTTCTACAACTGAAGCTTTTACTTCAGTAAAAGTCGAATAATGATTGATATTAAATGTTTTCATTAATTTTGAAAATTCTTTATTGTAAAATTCTTTACCGTTGTCTGTTTGAAGATTTTTGGGTTTTCTGTTTTTTAAAATATCATCAAACGCTTCAGCAACACTTTTACCCGTTTTATCTTTGACTGGTACACTCCAGGCATACTTTGAAAATACATCAATGACTGTTAACAAATACTTGTAGCCTTTATTAAGCTTCGATATCCCCTTTATTTTTCCAGAGTCCATTTCTACCAAATCCGCTTGCCAAATGTCATCAATGCCGTGAGTTGTAACCCTCCTTCTCGGAAAATTCTTCCTCATGGGCTTATGAATTTCGTTTATAATTTCCTCCCGAATGCTAACGGGTGGCTCTCTAATTTGGGTAGAACTCCCTATTTTTACACTCTCATTAACTTTTTTTTCAAACCGGCTTTTCTTACTCCCACACTCGGAACATAAACCTTCGATTCTAGTTCGACCATTTTTTGTCGAAAGGGTGTGAGGATGCAGTGTTTGAGTAAACGTTTTGCACTTTAAACACCAAATGTGATTATTCATTTATTAACTAATTAATTAATTAAAATTAATTATAAAATAAGCATTGGTTTACTCAGACACCCAACATTGAAGAACGCAAACTAACTTTCAAGAAACAAGGGTCTACCCTTTGTTGAGGAAATTAACTTTTTATATTTATATTTTAATTAATTAATTAATTAATAAATGGAATCAATTACCGATATTCTGAACAGCAAACTTGTCTATAATAGCAAACAAGTGGTTATTGCTATTGATGAAAATAACGATTCATGGTTTAAAGCTAAAGATATTGCTTTAATATTGGAGTATAGAGATACAGATAAAGCAATTCGAAAACACGTTGCAATTGAAGACAAAGGTACATTCGATACCTTAAATAACCCCGCCGTTTTGGCAGGGTTAAAAAATATACATCCTCAAACCATATTTATTAATGAATCTGGTTTGTATTCGCTTATTTTATCATCTAAAAAAGAGGAAGCTAAAAAATTTAAGAAATGGGTAACGAAAGAAGTCCTTCCATCAATTCGAAAGTACGGAGAATACAAAATTAAAGAAGAATATAAGAACCAACTAGTTGGGTTAATGCAGAAACTTCAAATAAAGGAAGCAGAAAACTAATCTCTTACCCCATTAGCCACACCTCTTGCACTTAAAACTAGTAAGAATAATTGTCTGCTTATTATAGATAAGCATGAACCAAACGAAAAGTACAGGTACTATGCAATAAGGGCGCAGAGACAACAGGTGAATCAAGCAATCAAAAAAATATGCAGGCGGCACCCCGATTGTGAAATAGTTTATGAAAAATATAATGATCCTAATAGCGTAAGGTTGTATGTGCTTATGAAAGAACAAATAAAAATTAGCTATTCGGGAAACCATTTCAATATTCCATTTACTCCTGATCTTCTTAAAGGAACAATAGAGATGTTGTATAAAAACCTGTTACATTAGACTGTTTTTAATGGATATTTTCTCCATTAAAAACTAAAACATTTTAACATTAGTGTTATTCGACCGATTCATCAGGATGAGGTTCATATGCATCAAGTATTACTTCACCAAACATCGTCACACTAACATTTATTGGAAGTTTTAAAATTACGCTGCCCATTTTATTTTTAAAGCATAAAGCATCACCAGATTTAACGTTGAAGGGCTTACTAGTATCTACCATAATTTTTTCTTCTTTGGAACGTGCAATATAAACGTCTAATACTGTTTTAATAGCGTCATCTTTATATGAAGTAAATACTTTATCTGGGTCTACGATACGAACAAATACTTTCCTAATCGTTGCGTTGTATGTAAAAATATGCTTAATTTTATCTTTCTCTGCAAAAAGGTCATTTTGTAATATTATCCTATCAAACACCTTTCTTTCTAAGTTGTCAACCTTTTCTGTTAATGTTGATACTGGTGCAAGACAAGTAGTGGCATATTCCGAGAACAATTTTTCTATTTCTTCTTTCGTGAAGTAGTCCCCTTCAGTAGTAAGTGGTTTGAGCTTTTCTAAGAGATATTGCTTATTAACGACTTCTTTATTGTTGATTGGATCTTCAATATTCGCTATCCTTTTACCTTGAAAATCAATCCATGTTTTTGAAACAAAAAAAAGCTCACCAAGGCGTTTATTTAGAGCCGTAACTAGCCTTGAAAATCGTTTTTCTAAATCATCCTTTGTGTTAGCTTTAATACTTAATGAACTACCCTCTCCGTTTATAATTTTATTTCCAAATATGTCCATTTATTAAATCTATAATTTCGTTAAAATGAGCGGGATTAGGGGATCCCAAATTCGAAAACAACTTTAAAACAAGGACACATAAATGACCACATATATATTCATCAAACATTTGAATTCTTTCGGCGTTATAAAATAGGTTGCTAGCTCCCAAATAATTTACTAGTTTTTCAGGAACATCTCCACCAAATGAGTCAAAGACGAATTTTTGGTTACCCTTTTTAAAGTAACAAATCCAATGAGTACCTGCATGATCCGACGTATCCAAGTTTACAATTCCTGATTCACAATCATTAGGTTTTGTAGGCAATTCATCAATCATAAAAACATTTCGAAAATGCTTTATGTTCATTTCCTGTATTATTTTAAGTATATCGAAATTACTTAAAGGGTGCTTATAGTTGGAAAGTATATCACTCAATATCGATGAAATTTCTCTTTTTTTTATTTTTATTTTAGTTATTCCCAAACAACCTTGTCCAGTCTTTTTTTCGATCACCAGATTATGTCTAATTTGTTCAGCCAATTCCGCATCTTCTTTTTGCTTTTTATGAACAGCGCTTGTAATGGCTGCAGCGCCACCTGCCAGCGAACCAATGGCACCCAATGCAGCTAATATTAATGGCAAAAATCCTCCTTGGTGTTCATTAATTCCAGAACCTTCTTTCTTCCTACTGAGATATTCGAATATTTTCTTTGCAATTGGAATGGACAAACTTATAAGTAAGCTACCACCTTTTTGAATTTTTCTTGCTTTCTGCTTCTTTTGTGTATCTGTCAAGTACTCATCTAGATAGTCATGCTTTTTCAGATCTTTGTTGGAGAGTTTTATTTTAATAGCTTTGGGTTTTAGTTTCCCTTTTTGGGAAACGTTGTCATCAATACTAAATTCTTTCATTTATTTAATGAAAAAATTATAAACAAAAATTTTACAAATTTATTCTCAGACGCCCCAACCATTTTCATCTAACCCCATTCCCATTTTTCTTTTTCCATACATTATTCCAGTAACGGCTGTAGCTGCTAGTCTCTCACC
Source organism: Meconema thalassinum (assembly GCA_946902985.2). Taxonomy (NCBI): domain Eukaryota; kingdom Metazoa; phylum Arthropoda; class Insecta; order Orthoptera; family Tettigoniidae; genus Meconema; species Meconema thalassinum. Next base: position 213,843,083 of record OX336398.1, read on the forward strand.
TATGTTAGCATTTTTACTGAATATTCTCTCTTTTGCAGCCTTTTGTAATTCTTTATCTGCTTGATGTCTGTGCTCTAATTTTGTATGGTCGCGGTATGCTATATCATGTAATTTACATGCTTCGTCTAATGGGTTGGAACCCTGAACACCTTCGGCTAGTTGCTTGTCTAATGGATTACCAGGACCACAAAATTTATATCCCGGGAGTGTTAAGTCAATATTATTTTCACCTATTTTATTAATCATCCAATTAACTAATCCTTTTCCATGTTTTTCAGATTCCCAGAATGTATGGGGAATGTTATTTAAAAACCTAATTAGATATGGAATACCTTTAGGATTATTAACAATGAAGTCATTAAACTTACTCGTAAGCATCTTTGTTATTCCAACCTTTTCATTGTGATAGACGTTGTTTCCAGCATTTTCTTCGCCATGAATTACCATTAATCTGTCTATTAATTCCCTTACATCATCCAGCCACACATATTCAATCGGTGCATTTGAATATTTTTTTACAAAACCAAATCCTGATTTAGGAGGAGTGGTTAGAGATGCAGCTCTTTCTTTTCTACTAACTTTTTCTGAAAGCCATATATCCTTTATCAACGTATTATATTTTTTGCCAACACTACTTTTAGGTTTAGTGCTATTTGGGTCATTGTTTTGATACATAGCATTTGTAATTTTTAAAATAGTCTCATATGTGCTGCGGTCTTCGTCTGTATACTCATCATCGTTAGGTATATCATTTAAGGTTAAAAATAGCATTAAACCCTTTGTAGCTTTAAAATTCTTACCCTTAATTATAATATCGTCATTACTGAATTCAACTTTTGAGTCACCTATATAATAACTCTGATAGTTCTTATCATACCTTATTCCAAATTTAGGGTCACTAATTCTAGGTAAATATTTTGAAATTATTACCCCTAAGTGGACCGTAGAATAATCAGTTATGCCTTTCCTCTTAACATTTTCTTCACTTTTATCATACTCTTCATCGGCCTCTTGAAATAAACTCCTCCCCTTTTCTTTCTGAAGTTGCGACTCTAAATTCTTTCTGACCTTTCTTGCCGATTTTAAAGCTTCTATTTGCTCATCAGTGACATCATATTCATCCAAGAAATGGGAACCTTCGGAATCTGAAGGAAAGTCTTCTTTATAGTCAATTCTGTAAGGAATTAATTGCTTCTCCACTTCTCTATTTTCTTCTATAGCTTTAATAACATTTTCACCGATGTCATTTAACTTGTTGCCTAAAACATTAACAGCATCAATAACAGGTTGATCTTCTTTTTTATACTTCTCGTATACCGTTATAGGCTGCTTCTTCCATATTCGAAATTCGTCTTTTAATTCTTCAAATTTCTTCCTATTCCTTCTTGCTTGTTGAACTACCTTTTGATCGTATTTCGCAAACATCTTTATTATAAGTGAAATTTAAAAAAAATTACGTTTGATGCTAACATTGACGTTTGACATTGACGCTGTAGGTTGTACGCTGTACGTTGACGCTGTACGTTGTACGCTGACGATGTTGGTGTTAGAATATTCAACCCAAAACCTGCCAATACCCCTGGAGTAGTTACCCAACATTTAGAAACGTTTTAATTTTATTCCTATATTTACCATCGTTAGCTTTGCGATTCATATCAATAGTAATAAAACCAAACTCCTCATTCCAACATTTGCTTCAAATATTCTTAAAGTCTTCAAATTTCATATCGCCACCAACAAATTCTTGATAAATATGATTTAAATTGGTATTATCTTGCCTAAATATGTTTAAGAAGTTTAAGTTATCACGAACTAATTGTTTTGGTATTTTTGAATACGTTTTTAGCTAAGTAAAAACAGTCAATCCCTTTATGTCTTCCTCGTGTAAAATATTCTCGAACTATGTCTTGGTTTTCCAGTATGAAATCGTCGAAAATTACAACTGACCTATCTTCACATTTATCCAGGGGCATTATGCTTTCATCGTCATGAATAAATTGTGCAATGGACTTTCCTAACTTCTCTTCGATTTTATTACATTTTTCCATAAACTGTTGATACTTAGATTGATCTAAACTTTTAGAGAAGATGTAAAGGTTGTTTATTTTTTCCCAGTTTAACCATCCAGGTGCCAAAATATAATTGTCAATCATTAAGGTTGTTTTACCACAATTACTGGGGCCTATTATAGCACAACGAATGGAATTCGGTAATAATTTGCCATGTTTGTTCTTTACTTGCTTTTCTACAAGTCTTACTTGTGGGTCCCAATCTACAACATTTCGTTTACTCATTTTCGTTTATTTTATTAATTAATGAATGAATTAATAAATGAAGAGAATTTTTGAACTAAGTGGTAAAACTTCGGTTTTAGAGAAAAGGTTAAATGTTCCATTGCGAGATGAATTTAGAAAAGTTGGATTAATAGGGTTTTACTCAACCTTCCTAACACCAAATATTACAACAAAAAACAATAAAGTACACTATGAAAAAGTATCAGGCACGATAACTGAAATGTTTATTCCACCAGGTCAATATAATGTAGAAAATTTACAAAAAGCTATTCAAGGTCAAGAACCTAACATTAGTATTGAACAAAATAAAATTCTAAACAGATTGGAAATAATTAGTGATTATAAAATATATTTTGACCAAGAAGAAAGTATTGGTTCAGTTTTAGGTTTTAATAATCAAATTGTAGAACCAAAAACCAAAACACTTGCTCGGAACTTACCTAAAATAATTCCGTTCGAAAATATCCGCGTTCATTTCAATTTAGCGGATGGAATGTTTGTAAAAGACTCTGAGCATTTTCACCGTGAAACGAATATTATAGCATCATTTAAACCAGCCCTAGAATTTAGTGCTCCAATAATTTATGAGCCGAATTATCCTGTATTTTGCCCAGTTTTCGATTAAATTCAGAATTAAAAATTACTGTGACCAATGAGAATGACGAAGTAATAGATTTCAACGGCGCAACAGTTACTGTAATTTTAGAGATGAGTTAATTATTTCCTCTTCATTTAATTTTCTATTATTTTTCTTATAATAAATGAACAAAGTAGAAAGTTACCAGTGGCAGTCTTTTCCTGTAAATGAAAAGACTAAAAACAATTTAAATTTGCCAAACAAGGACGTGGAAATAGATATTAAAGTTGGTGATGGTTGGATTGATAATAATGCGCACCTGTATATTACTTTCGATGTAACTCATGCTGATGGAACTGATTACACTAACTATGAAGGAAAGTCAAATGTAAAGCTAATTGACAATTACCCCACTCAATTTTGGAGCACTGTAACCGTGAAAAAACGAGGACACACTATCTATCGAATTGACCATCCAAATATATCTTCAATGGTTCTGTTTAATTTAACAGCCTCTTATAGTGATAAAATGATATATTCAGGTAATTTTCTTAATAATGGTAAATTGCAGAAAAAATCAAATGAGTTAAGGTACCCTTTAAGTCTTCTTGGTGGCTTTTTTAAGGATTTTAAAGAGATTATGTGGGAAGGAGATTTAACTGTTACATTTACATGGAGTCAAAATGCGAACGATGCTCTGTATAGATGGTGGACTAAGAATCCCGATGGGGGCAATGCGCCTGGAACTCACCCGGAGGAAGGAAAAGTTACCGTAAAGTCAATGGAGATAAAAATTCCTGTTGTAAAATACGAACCAAATTATGAGCTTGAACTGAGAGAAAAAATACTGCAAGAACCACGAATACCTATATCATTCTTTGACCTTCAAACTCAAGAAATTTCAGGCCTAAGTGGGAAAAGGAATTTTGAAATAGATATTACTAATTACTACAATTCAATGGAGTTTGATCTGCCATATTTCATTTTTGTAGTGTTTCAAACTAATAAAAAAGGTAACCAAGATATGAATAGTTCCAAATTTGATCATGTTCAGCTTCAAAATATTTACATGAAAAACGGAAGAAACGAAATGTTTCCGGAAGAAATGTGGAATATCAAGCCTCCTAATACTTATCTAAATGCTTATTATGCTTTTAGGGACTTAAAGCGTATAACTGAGCTGAAGTATGATGTTGTTGTAACTCCCACAGAGTTCATTGCTTCTTATCCTATTTATGTTATCAATATAAGTCGGCGTAGAAATGTAGTAACACCTCAGAAAACCAGTATGAAATTGGTAGCAACATTTAATGCCAATATACCAGAAAATACGCTTGCTTATATAATTATGTACGGTAAAAAGAATTTAACCTATGATGCTAAGCATGGAATAGTTACTGAAAACGTTTAAATGTTGAAAGTGAACCATTTTTCTGTTATCCATCAACTCGTCATTGATTAGACTATCAATAACAAAAGTTTTATAATGTTCTGGCGATGTATAACCTCTATCTTTATTAAAAATTGTGACTTCGGCAAACTGAAAACTTTTAAATGTGAAAGTAGTTGTTATTCATTTTAATAAATTAGTAAGAGTTTAGTTTTTAAGTTCAATTGATCTTAAAAACTAAGAATAAAAAGAGTTAGTTTAAATTTGTTGAATTTGAAAGGGCAATTAAGTTTGCAGTATTTTCTTATTTAAAGATAAAAAATAGCAGTTAATAAATATGGAACCCGAATATAATATAATGCCTTGCAGCCTGACAAATATTTTAAAAGGGGGTTGTGTTTCAAATACACCCACCAAAGTAAATAATGTGCCTGAGTGTATTAAGAAAATAGTCTTCGATTACTACCTTAAGCTGCAAAATTTGCAACTGACAATCTTAGAACGCGTTAGTAATGACAGTGATTTCATGGAAATTGGTGATGCCTTAGAGGAATTAGAAGAACAAGTGGAGAAATTAATAGTTTCGGTTAAATAACTATTGTTATTATTTAATTAGTAAGAGTTTAGTTTTTAAGTTTAATTGAACTTAAAAACTAAGAATTAAGAAAATGATATTTTAGGTGAAAAGGCAATTAGGTCTGCAAAATTTTGTTATTTATAGATATAAAAAACAGTTAATAAATATGGAACCTGAATACGCCGTTATCGTCCGTTGCGTCGACGTAAATAATGTGCCTGAGTGTATTAAGAAAATAGTCTTCGATTACTACCTCAAGCTGCAAAATTTGCAACTAACTATCTTAGCACGCGTTAGTGATGAAAGTGACTGTGTAGAAATTGGTGAGGCATTAATGGAATTAGAAGAGCAAGTAAAGAAACTAATAGTTTCGGCTGAGCACAGTGCGAAAAAAGAAGGAAGAAGTTAAAAATAAGTTATCAGTGAACTTGACCAGGAAACTCCGTTAGCCTTGATACGCTCTTAGTCGATAAGATAACCTTGTCAGCATGCACTCTCTCTCTGTGCCATCCGCTCACTCGCATGGAAGTGATGTGCTAAATTAAATATTACTTAGCCCCCAGCTGTTAGTCTTGTTACACCGGAAGTACTAGTAGCAAAGCAAGAAACTACGTAGTATGTGCAGCGCGATCTATTAGCAAACAATAAAAGCTCTTCGTAGTGCACTTCTCGTAAGAAATTGCACCACATAAGGCGTTCAAACTAAGCTTCCCATCGCTTTCCTCGTAGCTCAGGAGGACAAGTGTTTGGTTTGTTGAGATTTGTTCGCTTAGAAACGGAGGCGCCCCGTTTTCTATGGTTCGAATCCCACTCAATCCTTTCAAAAAAATAACTGAGTCATTAATAGAGAGAGAAAAGAGGAGTAAGGAGCAAATGCTCTCCAGGGTCTGTTAGAGGCATTCTGAAAGATGCAAAGTAGATGGGAGTGGCCACTCAAAAGGAATGGAATGAGAACTTGGAAGGAGAAGCTGAAAAAGGAAAAAAAAAAACTCCCTAGGGGTGTCGACGAGGAGAAATTAGAAAACCAGCGCTGGCTTCGAAACACCCCTGGGGGTTTCTCTGAAATGTCGGAGTTTTGCAAAAATTTTCACCATTATTTTTTCCATAATTCTTTAAAAAGTCACTAGTTATTTTAACCATTATTCTATCCATTGTTTCTAAAAAATTCGTCAGAATTTTTAGCCTTGTTTTAAACACTACTTTTCCCCTAATTTCTAAAAAAGTAACTGATAATTTTAGCCTTGTTTTAACCATTATTTTATCCTTAATTCTTTTAAAAATTTACTGGTTCCTTTTAGCCATTATTTTAGGTGTTTGTAGGATCAATTTGTGTTTCGTTTTATAGGTAGAGGTAAGCATAACTTTGTCATTTATATATTAGAGTCATTTTTATGGTTACTTTTAACCATATTTTATTAAAAATAACATTGGTAATTTTATGGCTACGTTATCCATAACTTTTTATTATTTTTATGGTTAATTTTTATGGATAATAGTAACCACAAATTAAATAGTGTTTTATGGTTAGTTTTAACCATCATTACTATCAATATTTTTTATTACGTTTTATGGTTAGTAGTAGCCATATTTCTTTAAAAGTTGGTGAACATTAAATGGTTAATTTTAAGCATAAATGTGATAGTGTTTTATGGTTGGTTGTAGCCATAATTTCATATGAAATTATTGGTACTTTTTATGGTTATCTTTAGCCATAAAAGGTAATTCAAATTATGGTTAGTCCTAACCATAATTTATCTGAAAAAATGTAATGGTTAAGATAACCATATTTTCTTTGGACAAATTTTTTCAAGAAGTTTAAGGTCATTTTATCCATAATTTCTTTGAAGAAAATATAATGGTACTTTTAACCACACTTAATTGTCTGTCCCATACCTACGCCTATACTACTGCCAGAGGTTCTTCTTCTTGGGAGAGCTCAACAAATTGTGTTTCGCACTCATCGCACCTCTTGCTCAACACAGTAATAGGGTCGCCTAGCGCATCCTGGGCTTCCTTCAAGTCTCTTTGCCCTTTTTGAAACAAAATGCTGAGTGTTTTAATGTCTCCAAGGATTTCTGACAAGCAAATGACGGTAACTATAAAATCACTCTCACAAAGAGCAGCTATGAGCGTTTTTGCCTTAGAAGCACTTTCTGAGTCCTTCCATAAAGTAATCGTGTCTTAACTCTCGACTATGTTCGGGAGTAAAGAGCGAAATTGTACAAAACCGTCGTGCTGTTCGATCCACCGCGTCTCACAAAGTCCACATAAAAGTTCACCTAGAGTTGCTTTAAATACATAGGAGCGTTTTGAGGACGAATCAATGAATGTAATAGTGGCCTTCATAACTCCTATTGCATTTCGCACGGTGACGACTTTCAAGGACTTCGAAATAGACAAATTCAGAGCGTGGTTATAACAAGGGAACCTAGCGGCATGCTCTGCTTCGGTTTGCACCTCGGCGACAGCACCACAAGCTTCTGACGCCATCATAGCGCACCCGTCAGTACCAACGCCAACACATCGACATAGGACAAGACTGTGATGCTTGAGAATACTCAACACAGTTTTACCCACGTCTCTGCCGGTTACGGTAGGCTCTGGGACTCTTTGGTTTCGTGTTTCATGCTGGTTCTCTCTTTGGTTTGCGTTTTCTTCTTCTCCTCTATAGTTCTTGCATCTGCATCTTCATTTCTTGTTTATTGGTCGTATTAATCTTCATCCTCTGGTTCTGCTACATTCTTTCATCTTTTTCTTGATAGGAGGTAGGCTCTGCAATTTCTTTGGTTTCTTGTTTATTGGCTTTATTTTTGGCTTGAAATTTTCTCTTCGAATCCTCCTTAGTTCCTTCTCCATCTTTATCTCTTGCTTGTATTTCCGTTTCTGCTGTTCTCTTAATTTTTTCACACACTTGGATTTACATCGTCTTCTTCCGTTTCCGGTTCCTGAGGTCTCTTCTTTTCAGCGGCATCTAGGATTTCTTTTTCGGTTTCTGCTTTCTTTGGTTCTTTTCCTTCCTGTAACTCTCGCTCGGTTTCTCTTTCCGTCACCCTGTTTTCTTTTTCAGTATTGTCATCATTTAGCTGCTCTTCTCCAGTTTTCTGATTTGGCGATTCTTGCGCAAGCCCTTCAGTATTAATTTTATTTCTCTTTCCATCGACATTCCCTTCGTTTCGGGCGATATCTTCCTGTTCGGATACTGGGATTTCGTCTTTTTTTCTTCCCTTTACTTTCCCTTTAAACGGCTGTGCACTGTTTCTTGGAGATTTATAAAGCTTATGAAGTCTTCACACAATTTACCTCCATAGACATATCTCAGGCGCGGGTGGAGCGGGCCGTAGGGGATTGTTCGTTTGAACTCGGCTGCGCTGTGCTCGGTCAGCTCGGCTCGTCACAACCATAGCAACAGTGTGAGCGGGGTAGCGAGAAGAGAGCGTCGCGGCTAGGTTATTTAATTTATATTGCACGATTATTAACTGAATACTAGTTAGGTTAAAATCGTTGTTTATAGTTCGTTTTGTGCGTCTCCTCATTCGCTTCTCTCCTCTCCTTCGCTTTCCCCCTTTTCCTTTCTCTTTTTCCCTCTTTTCTTTTCTCTTGGGGGGGGGGGGGCGATCGCCCCCCATCGCCCCCTCCCCCCTGGATCCGCCCCAGGGACAGTGAGATTGTTGCTAAACAGTGTGAGAGTGGTTTAGAACTTCTTCTTACCACAAACAGTAAGATTCTTGCAAAACTGTGCCGAACATGTGCAAAATGGTGGTCATTATCCCTTTACATCCAGGCTACTCTGTGCTGCGGGAGGAGTAAAGCGCAAAGCATGCTTGGAGTGCAGGCGTTTAGTTAATCAGGCATAAGAGACAAACGTTTCAAAGGGTTTGGCCTAATTGTTCGCAGTTTGTCAGCAGGAAGTAAACACACAAACAACATGAGTTACTGGAATTATATGAGGCTCATGATCTGTTGTGATCATTTGTTTATCCCCATGTTAACTCACTTGTCTTCCTATAAATCCGTCATCGATAACAATACGGCCAATACTTTTCCACACATTATTCCTTTTACTCTCAGATTCTAAATTCATGTCCTTGTTGAACAAGAGAAATCTTTCCATATCATCATCCGTTAAAACATCCCTAGGCAACTTTTCGAATCTGTGAATGAAACTCACATTTTGGCAGTCATGACAACAACAAAACCATCTCGCTCTTTCAGACAATATATATCATATGTAATCGATCGACACTTGGTCGTTATACATCAAATGAGTCATTGATATTTTGTCCACAAATGCATGCCGCTAGACTTGTAATAGTTTAAGAACTGGCCGCTAGATAGAAACACAAATCAAACACTGGCCCGTGCAACTCCCTCACGTCACTCCCCGCTGTTGGGTTAATTGCAACTTGGTCTTCTCGAAAAGTGCCACCTTGACCACCTTAGAAAATTTCCCCTTATTTCCCTCTTCATATTTTTTTGTCTGGGTAGGCGTGATTGCTTGCCATTTTTGTGTAATTTAAAATGAGAGCTGCATTTCCAGTAGTTTACTAGTTAGTTAAACTCGTTGAAGAGCAAAATATCTGCATACCAATTGAATGAAAGTATGGACACATAGGTAGCTCTGGTATTTTTAGCAGGATCATGGTCTTTCATATAACATCCAATTCTTTCCCAGTGCTTTCTTTATCTAAGACTTGGAAATGAATCGTGGTTATGACAAAGGTATGGTAGCATAGTTAACTAAACAGCCTGTCCAGAATGTAAGAGTTTCAAGTTCTCATCTCAATTGCAGTCTCCTTTTCATGTCTTGCTCAACAGTTACTAATAATACTAACTAAGATGATATTTTACAGTCCTGGTGTGCGCTGATAGCATTGCATCCAGTCTTCAGCTGCGACATAAACCAGGACGAATGGATGTATCAGTTGACATAAAGAAGGAAACTGTATGGATTGCAAACATTACTGACGTGAGTATTTCTACACTTATTTATTGGAAGTCTGTCATAGGACATAGAATAAGGTAACATATATCTTAATATAGCGACTTCAGTGGTGTAGTCAGTAGCATGCTGAACTGCTATGCCCATGATCGCAGGTTCAAACCCGGTCGAAGTTGTCGGATATTTTAAGAGCGTTAAAATTCTCAGTATGCCTTCCTCTGAAGGGGAAGTTTTGCCAGCAGGCCTATGTCATAGATTTATGACTTGTAAAAAACCTACCACTACAATTGGTAGTGTGTAGCAAAATTTGTAGGTTATATTTAGCTAGTTAGCAATGCTCTATGAAGTTCCAACGTTTGTTGCTAGGTGATAGTGACAGTGGCATCTGGTAGCCGAAGTAGAAACTACTTGAAATTGAACTTATTGGGAGCCCACGGGCGTTGAATTAAAATACCCTTCTATGGCCATTTAACTGCAATTCATACATAATATATATTAATAATTGTTAATTACAAAGAAAGAATGCATGTATACAGAATAATCCTCAACAAAATGTTGATATAAATTTACAACGAATAAGGAAATAACAAGGATGTAAACCTAATAAAAGCAATCCAAAACAAAGTTTTATATAAAATAAAACAAATACATAAAGCTACAATGATTAAACAAATATAAATGGATCGTGTTGCAAAAATAAATTCAATACCCAAGACTAAAAGAATTCCTAAAAATATTCATTCTATTGTTATAGTAATTACGCCACCGGTGGGGGGGGGGGCGGAAATCGGGGTACAATGCTCTCTTACACCCTACAAACTCGACCGAAAGGCGAACTCTCCTGGTTAAGTGACTGGATTCTCCAATGTCGTTTGTTCTCCTCGCGCATTGTGTTTACTTGGTGGTTTACACGAACAAATTATTTCAAACTCCTCACCTTTATTTTTATAGTTCCCTTCGATAACCATATTTTCATTGAATCATTATATTTGTCTCATTTCGTGCTCTGAATGGGCGTGTCTTCGTTCCTCTATGATGCGTCCCACGGATTTCTGTGGGCTGGGGATTCACCTGCCAAGGAGTGGTCTCTGCTGTCCTCTATTGGTGATCTATTTTGCCAGTCTCTCTTGTCAAAATGTATTGTGAAATTCTACCCCTTTTTTTGCAGTGAAAAATTTGCTTGTAATTTAAACTTCTTCACGTAATTTGTTGTCGAGCATAATCTTGATTAAATCGTTGTCAACTATCAACTCTAGAATTTCATCAAGTATGTGGCCTAGGTCTTAAATCATAGACTAAGGGGCACAATACCTTACTGCCGATGGATATTGATTTATAAATGTGAAGTTCAAAGGGAATGTATATTCACTTCAAGCCGGGAGTTATGCCCCAAATACACGGAAGAGAAAGGATAGGTGCAGAATGGTGGCGTACAAGGCTTTTCATGTTCACCGTTGATATATATCAGCTTCACTTTTAGTTTTATGTTAACACTGAAAAATCTTTATTAGTGTATTTTACATTTCTTATAACTGATTAAGATGTGTGTAAGTATTTCTACCCTTATTATTCCCGTTTCCACAGTGTTGGGGAGGAGATTGAGAGAGTTCCTATGGGGCAACGGTTCTTTCTTACAGCCGCAGTTTATTAGAACAAAATTCATGCATGGAAGTGACGCTGTCAGCAAACGTTAACATGTTTGTGTTTCTTGGTGTCTACTTTTCTCTTTGTTGTTTTTGCTCTTTGCCGTCAGTAATCCATCATGTGTGATGTTTCTCAATATGTTCGTTGATGTTTTAGATTAAACCTATTTTATTACCTCTATGTAGTGTTTAATCAGAATTAAATTTGGAGAGGAGATGGTGAGAAGTGTCCACGGTATATTAAGACATATAATACTATAGCGTTTTATAGAAAGCCGACGCACAGTGTGGCAAGAGTGCCTCAATGGCGGCATTAATTCTAATTTTACTTAATAGGTTTTCTAAGTTATACATCATTATCAAGGACATGTTTGTGTCTTACGAAAAGTGAAAATACAGTTCATTTGACATTTGTTTATTAATATTATAATTGTAAAACTTAGTACAAATTATAACTGTAGCAAAATAATTATTATGAAAATGCAGAAAGCAACTTAAATCACATGAATCATCAGAACAAGTGAAAGTACAATTGTCTCAATTACTATCATCATCCTCATCACCATCGCGACTCCTGGGACTAATTGTGTATATGAATAGATTTTAATAAATATAATCCTTCTTTCGGCCTTGAAGGTTTATTTTTTAAAGTTTCCTTTTGCTGGTGATAAGTGGATCAGAACTCACCAAACAGTAATTTAAAATATCGGCATTTGTTTTCTGTCGACTACATTTTCTGGAAGAAGTTTCCCGGCAATTTTTTTGTCCTTATTACGTGCTTCCTGTGCTTTCTCTGTTAACTGTCGTATAAGAAGCAATGTGGGCGATGCTGTATCATGTATCAAATATTTATGCAGTGTAGAGGACATGTTGCACCATGGGTATTTCTGAACGAAATATCTTGCTGTGCTATAGGCAAAAACTCTACATTTTTCATGATTTCCAGAAGTTTTCTCCTCGTGATGAGCATTTTATTTTAGATGGTACCTGAAATACCGTAAACCCAGACAATATTTTATTTGACGCCCTCCGATTTTCATCTGTTATTGATTTTATTATCATTTAGAAAAAAGTTGCAAAACTAAACTGATCTACAATATGGAGGCCACAACCACTGAAGAAATCAACAATGCATTCTCCGACTGCCTCGGAACATACCTATTTACCTTCTTTTATCTCAAGATGGTAAATATAAGCACACGTTTAAAGAACGATCTTTCTGACAAACAAATATTACAAATAAGAACATACCTGAACACGAAGGTTCCTGGCGAAGCAATGAAATAATTCCGAAAACACGACTCATGTTCACCGGAAACTAAGGGCTGTCAATAACTTGCGTGGGACACGTCTTGTCTGCTCTGTAATATCTCAACTACTGTGGGCTCCCCAAGTGGTCAATGTCACAACGTGTTTCAACATAGTCGAACAAGTCTTCTAGTGTTCTGCTATACCAAAAAATATCATACGACCAATTTGAGTTTTTGAATCAATGCCACATTTGAGGCACTCTTGCCCCTCTGTGCGACGGTGGGTTTCAAACCCAGTTGTCTTCAGAGCGGGGAAGTACCCTGACCACATGGCCTGGATCTCGAAGTTTTGTGATATTTTTAATAAGCTCAGCTCCTTTCCTCAAGCCATTTTTTTATTTTATAATAGCGACTACATTTTTGATAGCTTTTGAAATAAGCAATGAGTCGGAGCGAAGCTATTGAAATGAAAGTCAACGTCACTGCAGTCAGAACTGCTCCAAGCATTCTTTTGTCTGGTGAACTCTACCGGTGATTCATCAGGGAGATAGAAACACTGGCCCAGGTCCTTGAATCTTTTCCAGTTTTGCAACGATCAAATCCCGGCACCATAAAATCATGCCCTGGATTGTGTTCAGAAGAGAAGTTATAACGTCCAAGAACAAGTCGGTGTCATATCATATAACACAGTTCAAGTTGGCTGGAGATGATTGCCTAAAAGATCAAGATAGGTTTCCTAATAAATCCAACCAGGAGGATTAAACACCACCTCGGCCAGCCTTAAGGAGGAAACGCGTGATGTCTTATTACATTTCACCTTTGTGAAACGGAATGTTTATTTCTAGAAAGTTAATAATATTTTGCAGTACCGCAGTAACTCTAGTAACTGCTGTTGATACGAGTATGTAATGTACATACAGTCGGCCTACTCCTTGCAATAGAAGCATTATGTAGTGGCAAAATGTATGTTAAATAGTCTATACAACACTCTATTTAGTTGTGCTTACTGCAATTGGCTTACTCGAAGTATGTACAAATTTAACAGCCATAATCATAAATTCTGCAGTGTTCTGTGAAAATATTCATGTAGAATATTTTTATATGACATAAAGTGACTGATTTATACGTTCATTGTTCAAAGCTGCCAGGTAGAACTCTTGAGGGCCAAGACACTTGTAAGCGACCTGTGAGACTGAAATGGGACAAGAGGTTCGATTAGCCCCTTATAATCTTACTGCTAGGAATTGCTTATTACATATTATTTCTTCAGCCCTTTAACATATTACTTTCTTTATTGCACTGTTCACCACATTTTCTATCACGCTAAGATTTACTAGACCTATAAAGGAAGGATGGCTCTTTTAAGAAAAGACTTGTATAATGCAGTAACATACGCTGGAGAATAAGAAAGTAGGGGCAGATAACCTCAGTGTTCCGCCCCTTAAAGCCTCAATAACTTACTAACTAAAACAAGAAGGTAATTTAAGTCAGTGGTAGAGCTAATATATCCTCACTTCAAGTTGAGCTGTGCTGTAAAGTTACATTATTTGTTATTAATTTTGTAGAAGCGTAAGATAATACCTCAGAAATTAATGATTCATTTTTGTCGCTAGGTTATAAAAGAGGAAACCCATGATGACGAGAGGGATGCAAATACAAATCATCCAAATGAGTAAGTAGACAACAAAATAAGGAATACTTTTGGTGAATTAAATCTAACAATGTTCGCTTTGAATAAGTTATCCTCCTTTTATGTATGTCATTGAACATATTTATGTGTGTTATTGTCTGACATAAGTTGATAATGATGTTAAGTATTTTAGCAGCCCAGAAAATAATCATTCTCATTCAGAGTATTTCAGTAGATACAGGGTGTCACTAAATATGTGGGACTCCATTAGGACCTGACAAGCAAAACATGTCCGGTAAACATATGGTGTGTGTGCCTTGTTTGTGGTGTGCATAACACAGACGATTCTAGTTGGTCATGTGTGGAGGGCACACAAGCCACTTGTACGCTTCGTCACTGTTCAAGTAACAAATGTATAGGGCGTCAGGGACCGACGTCGTGGCATGCTCGTTCTCCCGATCTCAATCCATTAGACTTCTACTTATGTGGTCATTTAAAGGCCAATGTGTACGCCACACCAATTCATAACGTGGGCATTCAGGCATATTGAATCCTTGTACCAATCCTTAGGCAGTTATTTCGCCAACTTAAAGGGTTTTGGCTGATTAAATACCCTTACTTACCTAACTCACCTGTCCAACAGTGTCTTCAACATTCCTTTACAGGTCAAACTAGTCGTTGAAAAGAAGATGTCTTCCCTCTCAAATTAATAATAATATGTTTATTGCAGCAAACTGGCCATACACATTAACATAACACTAATCACAGCAAAACTTGATCAATGATACATATATTTCTGTACTTGTAACGACATGATATTTGTCACATAACTCTCCACAGAGACGACATATACAGGTCATGGAATCTCTCTGTCCGGCATAACTTATGGTGGAAACCATGCCCCGCTAGCCTTGTGACAAGATGTCTAAGATGGTAATTCTCCTCCTTCCAATCCTTTCTAGTCATAGCCTTTGTACTGTAGAAATCGACCCATATTACTCGTTTTTTCTTCTTGGTGTTCAAGTACAACTTCTTCACAAGCTGGCGTGGATGGTAGCAGCATTTTCAATCCTAGATTTGCAAGCAACATTGTTTCATTCGTCATCTCGTAAACCAGTCTGGATGGCGTAAATTTAGAAAGGCAAAGTGCTCGCTTCAGGAACGTCGCTTTAATTTTCTTAATGTCTTTTAAATAATTTCTTGTAAGGTACTACCGAATTACTTGTATACCATGAGTGATTATTGGTACAATTTTGGTATTAAAGAGCTTCATCGCGGTTTGGATTGAAATCTTGGAGAGGTGATGAATGTCGTTCATGGCCAGCACAGCTGTTATGCCCTTGTCCTTAACATGTGCCGTATAGGTGGTTCCTTGGGTTTGCAGTATAAAGCCCAGGTATTTGAATTTATTCACATTGTTAAGTGGTTGGTGATCTAGGAGGATTACATCATCAATCGCTTTTCTGCCTCCTCTTCTGAACGTCATTTTTACCGTCTTATTCCTGTTAATAGTTAGGTCTGTTTCCCTCTCGAATTAGTGGGGTGATATATTTTATGAGTGTTTGGGCAGCATTAATGAGATTATTTTAAGGCCGTTGCATGGAACATAAACTGGACCTTAATGGAAATCCCGTTTTTCATTTCGAGAAGTGCCGCTTCTTCTTTCGTACGAAATAAATTAGGAAAGAGCAGTCGTCTGCTAAGTTTGCAAGATCGTCGTGTAAGCTGTCCAAAGTTTCGGGCAATTTACAGCTATAAGTTACATGGGTGAGTTAACATTATATTATATATACTGAATTTGTGCAGCTTCTAATTTTTACACATTCAGTTACATTTTGATCCCTGTCAGAATGATTTATTTCCTTATTATATGACACTGTGACGTAACCTTACGTTTCATAATCAACTCAACGGACGTCATCGCTTTTTGTACTCAGTGCGGTTAACTTTATATTTGGGTCATATTGTCTAATACTACGTAGAGGAAGCTGACAACTGAAAAGTAACATTCAGCTGCTGGTATTGATACCGTCCTCACTCTGCGCCAGCCGACACTAGAGCCTCCTATCGGCTGTAACAAACAAACTCCACAAGTCACGTCACTTTCTCTTTTATACTATATATACTAAAGTTGGTGGTAAAGTGTGTGTGCTAAAGTAGAACATTGACATGATACGTAATTGGTTTGCTCTTAATACTTATTTCTGAAGGGGAGAAACAGTACAGATTTAGCCAGGCTTTACTTGTCCCTCAGATGGTGAACACATTTTTAACAATAGTCAAATAATATTTAATCTGCGCACTAATGCAAGACTGCAAGCAACGGGAAACTATAGCCGTAACGTTCTTGCCGACGAGACGATGAGGAATAAGAAGCTCTTAAATTGACTTCGTTATGGTCATGCTGATTTTCCAATAACCTGGCTTTTGATTGGGCCAACATTAACTCTGATGACAATCCGGTTGTTATGATTTATAGGTACACGGAGAAACTACAATGTGAACTTTTCAAAATAATACAACAGAATCTGTAGGAGGATACTCTGGGAGTAAGCATAGACAGAGTAGGTGATCACTCAGGTTATATTAGAATTAATGGATGAAAAATCTAGAACGAACGAAATGAAAGGGAGAAGACCTAATACAGGATACTGAAATTTGAGGTAAACAAGAGGTGCAAAGCAGCCAAAGAACAATGTTTGAACGAGAAATGTGCAAAGACTTGCTCATGATGTATCGGTTAGCATAGTTGTCTGTCGCTTCGGAAGTTGGGATTCGATTTCTGTCTGTGCCATGAATGGTAATTCTGGTCGGAGGGCTGGATCGGGGTACACTCAGCCTGTTGAGGCAAATTTGAGAAGAAGTGGGTTCGATTCCCTCTCCAGCCTCCCACAAAGTTATTTTTCCGTGTCTCCTACTTCTTCTCCAGGCAAACGAGATTTAATATTGGTATCTGATTTTGATTGACCACTAGAAGGCCTATGTATTTAAGAACCAAAATACATATTTGATATCCCTGAGTTGCTACGTTGAATATGGGCACAGAATCTCATCTCTTTATTCTTTAATAATTATGTTGGATTTTTTGACAGCGATATCGAGGGTTACAAATGTTTGTTTTCAGGAAGTATAACAATGTGCCTAAATCTAGCAAAGTAGCTGACGGATGGGAAGATTGTCATTGCAATGCATTTCATGACTCATGCTTCTAAATTTTTGACTAGAGTTATTTACAAGAAAATGAAATTACAGCCTGGTTGGGACTCTAAACTTCTCAAAGCAGAGTAGGCTGATGGATGGTGTGGCCCGTGGCCATTTACAAGCATTGGCATTAGTTACAAATATAATCAAGCTCAAAGCTTATATGAAGAAAAATGATTGTTGTGCTCCAAAAGAGAAACTAAATCCCTCACAAGAAAAGCATTAAGAGATTTAGCAAGATTAGAGACAGTTTTGATTATGAAAAAACAGTAATCACGATGCATAGTTTGAGAACGACCCTAGGTAGGAAACAAGCTGAGCCATCTTTACCAGTGACACTCATCCAAAGAGAAATCATAAACCTGACAAAAAGTAGCTTGGAAAGTTTTGGTAAGAGCACAACAAACAAAAGAAATAATTGCCAAAGTTCACGAGGCGCATCTCAAGTTGCTGCCATAAGTGATGATCAAGTACTAGAATAGTAATTAGTTGGGGTAAATATTGAGAATAAACGCTCAAACTCTAAATGACTAGAGGCGATATAAAATACGGAGCAGGGGGCTGCCGTGGCTAAACATTTAAAGCTATGCAACTGATATAATTTTAAAGAAATTTGATTGCTTATTTTGCCGCAATTATTGAATAGACTTGATTTTATAAGTGAGAATATCACAATATACGTGCCCCATTAGACACAATGAAGATTTACTGGAGTTTAAATAGTTGACAATTTGCTAATCCTAACAATTTAGAAACAGCAAGCGTCGCCGTGAAAATTTGAAATATCATTTATAATTGGGAATGAAGGGCCTAGACTGCACAAGAATGATATGAGCTTGGACCTAGATGGTGCAAGGATGGAACAGGGCCTAGACGGCAATAGAATGATGAGAGCTTGGAAGCTTGTAAAGTTACAATAAATTTAAAGTAATTAAACTTCGAGAAATTGGAGCAAGGGACGTGGTTGACGAATAATACTGAATTACTGCAGAAATGACATTAATTACAAATTCAAAAATAGGGGGGGGGAGGGGATCATCTCTTGGATATAACTTCTGATTTATCAAAACAATAGCAGCTAATATTATGTAATATACTTAATTGAAATCTGTTGGTAAAGGGTGTAGAGGGAAGGAAAGGGAATTCGTTTATTTTCACTGTTTGTGTATGGGTACTATACCCGAAATTACCTACCATCTGCTTGCTGAAATCCCTCGAAGATCACTGAATCGTAGAACCTGGAAAATCCCGGCTGAAAACCCCCAGATACTACCAGCAAGAGATGGGGATTATAGGGCACAGGGAAAACTAACCAGGCAATGTTAAGAAAAACCATGGCTAAACGCTAAAACGCAACAGCTCAAAGATCACGAGATCTACACAAGAGTGTAATCTCAGGCGTAGAAACACCTAGGAATACCCAGCAATGGCTTTCTTAACGTGACCACTCACTTCTATAAATCACCACTATGTCGAATTAAAAGGAATTGAAAATAATTTATTCCCAAAAACGACATAGTGAAGTGCTATGTCCTCAGAATAATAATCTGATGAACATTAGAAAGCTTGACATGGTCAAGAATGAATCACTCAAACAAGGATAAATCCATCACACCAGAATGGCCTGCAAAATCCCATAAAAGAAATTAATCCAAACAAACTTCTATTAGATCAAATATCAGAACTGTCTCGTTCCAGTGGGTGATTTCTCCTGATATACAAGTTAATAATGACCCTGATAAAGAATTTATACTCATATTTACAATTGGTTTTAACACCTCTCAGAGTGTTATGGCAAAAGACGAAGAATGTACACCCTCCATAAGTATAATTTGCTTAATTCAATTGTGGTTTCGTGGTAGTAATATCATAAATGCTTGGTGTCCCTTGGACCCAATAATGTCTTTTGAGAATAAGCAAAAAATCAAATTCATTCAACATTGATCTGAGAATTCATCAAAGGGATGATTATGTAGCTATTAGCATTGCAATTAAATCCAGAAATCGGATAATAAAGATCATTACTTAAATTATACGTGCTCGTGTCCAGAAGTGCACGTTTCCTGATAATGCATTATCGCAATCTAGTTCGATGTCTGTAAATCTATGCTCGCTTTAAGTCACACCT
This sequence comes from Meconema thalassinum, assembly GCA_946902985.2. Taxonomy (NCBI): domain Eukaryota; kingdom Metazoa; phylum Arthropoda; class Insecta; order Orthoptera; family Tettigoniidae; genus Meconema; species Meconema thalassinum. The sequence continues at coordinate 213,862,712 of OX336398.1, forward strand.
GACTATTTATTCACCTTCCCTTCAGCAATGGATTTCATCATAATTATTTTAAACATTAATTAATTATTATTATTCAACGGTGCCTGAACATGGTCTTATCCATATGATAAATCTACTCCACTGAGTATTAATCGTTTGAAAATTGCCTTTTATACACTTATAATCATAAGTCACCCTCTGTGGTGATACGAATGATTTTGTCAATAATATACATTAATAGTTACAGTTTGCTTTATGTTTGCGTTTCTAGAATTATACAGGCTCGTTATACTTCATATAGAGTATCTAAAAATGTTATCTCTTATGTCTCCAAATAATTATTGGAATAATTGTTAATGCTTTTACAATAGTTTATTACAATCACACGTCTGTTAAAGGACATGCCTCCACAATTGATTATCTGAGATTTTCGTTGAAGAAAAGATTGTAAATGCTGTTCAGAATGTCTTTAATAGACTATAATTCGCATCGAAAAGTCGGAATAATACCATAAGAAATGGATTTCTATCAGCTCAAAATTAATTTCACATTCGTGTTTCAAAACAATAAATTCAATGGAATCGTGATTTTTCAGGCGTAAAAAGAAATATTCCTGCTCGAGCGGACCATGGAAAATATTATAGGGTTCCTACACCATTGACGAGGGTGATCGGAACGATAAGCACCAAAATCGTCGATTAGAAAACCTTACTGTATCCGCAATGCACCAAAACTGGAAATTTCTCTTAGCAAAGCTAAAAAGAATCCTATCAGACCAAGAGTGAGCTCAAAAACGTCTCAACTATCTAACATGACGTAGAAAAATGTTCAAAAGGACATTAACAACTCTTCAACTAACAATCAGAACGATCTCTAAAAAATAGATCCGTCGATAAATGCGAATGCGAATAAACGTGTCAAAAGAAAATATATACCACGATGAAAATTCAAAATCACTATAATAACAACTTCCCCTAACTCGATTATCTTCACTACGACAAAAATGTTCCCATATAAGTTACCATAAGTTACCATAAATTGTGTAAAAACACACTACAAAATGGATGCATTCTTTTAAAAAGAATCAAAATCTAGTCGAGAATAGGACCAGCCATGAGTAAGACGTCAAGTCTAAATCCTACCCATTGACTATACTAAGAAACATAAAAGTAAAATATGGCAGTTACTAAAACATTATAATATTCATGCATTACTACTACTGATGTGTGTCAATTTGCTGTACTTTTTCGCCAGACGATGATGGAGTCGAAAGCTATGATATGCCTCCCATATCAAGTCTTCCTTATACGTAGACATGCCCTGGGTCATCCTGGAATGTCGATGGAATCGAACCCTGGATTGCCAGCCTCGAACGCATGGCTCGCAGACAGCCACACGAACAACACCGGTTGTTACATCACTCCACGCACTGTCCATATCGTTCCGAATAAGAATCCCATCACAGAGTAGTAGTATTCGCCCGAAGCGATAATTGCATCATAATGTCATCATGTCATGATGGACTGACATGGTAGAAGAAATTTAGCACTAGCGATGACGCTTTAAAAAGTCAGTGTCCATTCCGTAGAATGCATAGTGCGTCGCCTACACCGCAGTAGTCATGTATAAATGTTTAGCCAGACATAGCTATAATGTACTCGTGCATGAAAACCTTTCTTTCTGACATCTCTTTGATAATCATGTCGGTAAATTTATAGGAATGAATAATATGGTTCATTTAGTGCTCATGTGTAACAACACTTTTGTCCATTGAAGTAGCACTATTTTCAAGTAAATGTTCTACTGGAGGTATCACAGTTCACTTGCCCAAGTTAATGTTGCTCGTTGCAAAGCTTGCCTTAATATCTGTATGACATGATTAAGCTTGCATGTTACATGGCACATATTCAGCGTGAAAATATCACTCTTTACTGAAATGCCTATGCTAGAGTTTTTTTGACACACCTCTAACTTCCTAGCGATGGCCTCGCACACGTTTCAAGTAGGCCTCGAACTCACGATACGTGTTAAATAATCGCGCTAGTAGGTCATTCTGCTCTAAGCAGAGATATATTAGAATCTGTCTTGCTCGAACTGCCCGCAGATTCACGAGGGTGAACATCCCCACTCCCACGGTGCGTAGATCGATAGATCAAGACGTTGACGCATAGTCAAAATAGCTGTCATATATCATGAAGTCTTGCCAGTGAAATCAGCTCTTCAAAGCCAGCACAATGTCAATACATCTTGGGTAAAATGCTGAAAAACATAAATAAACTTCTCTTCTTCGTTATTATATATGAAGTAATCTTTCAATAATCAATCAATATTTTGGATCTGCGCGGAGCACAAGTTCTGGGTATCAATCTCGCGTCTGCCAGTTCGGAGAACCTCGACTTGGCTCGGCTCGGGCCAGCCTGGCGGGATTCCGTCAGCTGTCATGCTGCAAGCTCGCCAGCCACGTGCTGTGCTGTGCTATGTTATGTTACAAAAACAAATACTGCCGATCACAGTACTGGAACTATATATACTGTATGTAGGTCCTAGAGTTATGTACTATTACATGAAGATTATTGTGTAGGTGTAGTATTCAAACTTCAATCGCTTGATTACGACACAAGAAATAGAATCGAGATTTTAAAATTTTGCACAGTTGCCATCTTTTAGTTATGAAAACAATTGAAATAAATTAGATGCCAGTGGATTAAAGTTTCTATAGGCATTTTCCGTACCAATTTTTACTGCGCAGGGATGTTGAAATCGCGAGAAAAGTATATTAAAATGTTTCAACTTCCCTTGGCCACCATGTTTGTTTAGTGCTTTACAGGTTTTTGAAAGATACAGAGTTACATGTTGGATTGGTGAGACATATACAATTTGAAGGGCACGGTTGGGGTCGACCGAAATGGTACTATGTCCTTACAGAGTTTTATTGAAATCACTCCTGCAATTTTGAAGTTATTAGAGGGAAACACATACGTACCCACACATACACGCACACACACACATACGGACAAAAGGTGATCTCATAAGCCCATTTTTCGTCGATGAAAATAGGCTAAAAAGAGCAAATCCCCCGTTGCGCCTAGCCAATATTTGTACTTTTAAATTTAGCATGGATCCTCTCGGTGGTGAAATTGATGTTTGACATCAAGAAAATGATACCTTGCCGGCAAGATAAAAATATAGCAGATTTGACTACTTGCAAATATTAAGAGAGCTGTTTAACTTATCTATGCATGTTGATTGGCTGACTCGCGGTCAATCCATGTCAGATTTCCGAAGTGAAATGCCATGTCCTGTTGTTCGGATTTCTCGTTAACAGGAGGTCCCGTGGCTCATGATCGCATGATTAACGGTCACGCAAGACTAAACGCTTCCTTTGACTGGCGGTGCTATTAGGGCAATTATCACTTCATGGCTTTCACAAAATGTCGGAGGGGTGACGGCAGTCCCTTGTAGATAGACCGAGTGAGTTTGCTGGCTGTCTTTAGAAGAGTAACAAGTGAGAAGACTCCCGACTAGCGAGGTGATCGAAGGGGGGAAGGGAGTGGGAGAGATGGAGGACAAATGGTCACAAACGTAGAAAGCATAAATCCTTAAAGCACACACATTTATTTTCTTGAGGCATAGTTCAAAAATAATGTTGAAGTGTGTAGGTTGCCATCTGTGGAGGACGAGTTGAACTTCCAAGCATCGTAAGTACTCGGTGACAACGAGTTCTCACGTTGACCGCTGAAGATGGGAGAGTTGAACTAAGTGCCGCGTGAGGGCTCACTAAGGCGAAACTTGATGATTTTGATGAAACAAGGGTAGTGAATCTCTTTCACTAAAACACACTTAACACAGGCATGAGCGAATGCACATGGAGAGAGGAAAAACACACAGAAATCTCCGTTGGTGGTTTTCACTTAATATAAAGATAAGAGAGAGCGAAACAACTGGAAAACGCAATATGGGTAAGAACTGCGTAAGGTGTATATTCAAGGAATATACCAACATCGATTGTCAGATGAAGCGCTAAAGGAAGTTGGAGCCTCCTGGTACTTAGGAGGCAATATGGACCAGGCTAAAGACATACATGAAAGATGCGTTGACATATGGTAACATCATATATAGATGCAGCTAATGGAGAGTCATTTTTGAGGCCGAGGTCTGGAGTGTGGTGCTATAAGTATGTGACATATGGTTAATTCCTACTGCAGGAAAGGGAAAATAGGAGCATTTGAATGTCGTGTTATTGGAGAATGTTGGAGAGTGGGTTGCTAGATCGAGCAAGAAATGAGGGGTAATTGATGAATGGGGTTAGATGATTCTGGTGAGTGGTAATGAAAGGAGGTGATTGTTAGGGATCATATTTAGGCACCAGGAATAGCAAATTTTCAGTAGTAATGGAAGCAAGAGTAAAGGACCTGAACTATAGGCCTTAAGCAAGGTTAGAATATGTAAAATATATTGCTTCGGTTGTAGGGTTTAGTGGCAATGTAAATACGAATTATTTATCTTAACTATGGGAAAAATGGAGTGCAACTCTGAAACTCAAACATCAACGACATAAAGAATAAACACAACGACAACAGTAAAGTATTCTTTTCACTCATAATTTTAGCCGCTTTGTGCGAGTTCAGCTCAATTATGCGCAAGAAGAGACGCTATTACATAAATAAGCTCATCGGTGATCCATAGGCGAAGGTCACCAGATATGCGAAGGGTGCAAATATAAAAACCTTGTCCTTTATTGCATCTGGCATGCCGAAGGCTATCGGCTTTGGTTCGGAAGAATGTGATGCCTAAGAAACAATTCCTACTCACTCGGGCTCCCTCAGCTATGACACTATATTTTCTGTCAAATATGAATTCAATTTCAAAGCATTCAGACTATATGAAGTGCATCATATTATTGAGCAATAAAACGGAATCTGATCCCGATAAATCTTAAAAACTTAATTCCTGGTAGCGATATTAACACATGGAAGACGGGCCCCGAGAAATATCGTAGTACGCTGGCCAGAGGTAGATGACGGGCCCCGAGAAATCTCGGTTTTATACACGTCATTGTTTTCGGTCTTCCTGCGACATCTCTTGACCATGTATTGAACTATTTCGGTCTTGCACATTGAGAAGGACATTTGTAGATGTATATGTGCCACCTTCCGTCGATTCATGGCCTTCTTTAATTCTTTGATTTTGTTTCGAAACATCGAACTTCCTTCTGTTGGCTCAATCAATGACTTGTATAATCAGATGATAAGATTTATCGTTTATATTATCGTTCAAATGGCACAAGTTATAGTGAATTAGTGGAAACTGAATGAGAGAGTGATATTCAGGTCTCTAGGCGACGTAATAACAACCAAAGTACATACCGTACTTTGATTGTTGACCAATCTAACCTCAAATATACTCCGTCTGCTCTTTCTGTTAGCCGCCACGGCACATTGTGTTAAGTTCCAGATTACATCACCCCCTAGAACACTACTAGGGGTATGTGTATACTCTTATCAACTAGAAAGATAATATCTAGGCTATTTCCACAATGATGTACTTTTTATAAACAAGTGCACTGGAATAGTCTCAGTAGCAAAATGTCCGGTCCACAGGGGATGTGACATGTCAAGGCATCCGGTCAGCAATGTGTTAAGGAAAGTTTCCCCAATAATGATTTCACTACTTTGATGTCCATACCTTGAAATTATTTCACTTTCTATAATAATGCACCATACTTCAAACTGTTAGTACTGACTATTTCAGGGTGATATGTCCTGATACGCTGAATCCGGCTGCGATGACGATGTATGATGTTGGTATTTGAGGAAGACAAATTACTAACACTGCCTCTTCTAGTGAAGAATGCTGTTTAAAGCAAAATTTGAAGAAATATTGGTGTAGCGTATGCGAAGCAAAATTTACCCGGATAAGAGATCTGAATACACACATACTAATTCATAGCGGCAAAAAGCCACATTCATGTAGCTTTTGCGAAGCCAAATTTAATCAGAGAGGAAATTTGAATCAGCACATGCTAATCCATACCGGCAAAAGATCGTATTCATGTAACGTATGCGATGCCAAATTTACCTTGAAAGGACTTTTGAATCAACACATGACAATTCATAGCGGTACAAAACCATATACATGTGCCGTGTGCGAAGCTAAATTTAAACGAAAATTTGACTCGACACATGGTTATTCATGGTAGGGAGAAGCCTTATTCCTGTACCGTGTGCGATGCCAAATTTACCACCAGGATTAGTTTGAGAACTCGCATTGAGATCCATAGTGACAAGATTCCATATACATGTAACGTGTGCGAAGCCAAATTTATTCTAAGAAAATATTTGAAACAACACATGCTAGTCCATAGTGATAAGAGGCCATATTCATGTCGCGTTTGCGAATCCAAATTTAAGCAGAGAGGAAATTTGAAGGAACACATGGTAATCCATAGAGCCGCAAAGCCATATTCATGTAGCTTGAGCGAAGCCAGTTTCACTCAGAGGGAAAGTTTGAACAGTCACAGGCTAATCCATAGTGGCGAGAAGCCATATACATGTATTGTGTGCGAAGCCAAATTTGCTCGAATAAAAACTTTGAAACTTCACCTGCCAATCCATAGTGGCGAAAAGCCATAATCAAAGCAAGTGTGATGCGAAAGCTTATACACAGAGTATATTTGAAGGGACACTTGTTAATCCATACAGGCAAGAAGCAACACTCGAAATTTACTTAAGAAGGCAATAAAAAGTCCCACATGCTTATCCATAGTCGCGAATAGCCATATTCATGTAGCTTGTGCGAAGAGAAATGTACTCGGGAGAGGAAGTTTCAATAAACACATTTGTTGCACTCTCTACAGATCTTATATTCATCATTATCTTGTAAAATTTTCACCTTCCTAATGGTCGTCAATAGGGCTTTGGGATTTGCTTCGTCTGCATTTTTTAATATTTATTTATTTATTTATTTATTTTCTTCCTTAAGGGGAAGTCTATACCTTTTCGAAGTCATTCCACTTTGATAAATCATCTATGATGGGAATGTCAATACTAAATCTCAGATTTGAGAATATTTGACGTTGAATTTTTCATTCTAGAAGATTTTGTTGAACTTGCTGAAATGTGCTAAACCGACTAACAGGTCTACACAACTAACGTACTGTGGAAGAGAAGCGACTGGACCTTCTGCATACATAACCCGAGGTGTCTACCCTGAGAGCTGTCTAAAGAACCCAGAAATGATACACATGATACATATTTTAAATCACAACGCTTCTATTCACAAAACAATTTTACAAATTCATAACATAAAAAATTACATGAAAGAAAAATTAAGAAAAGGTGTGGTACCTGACGTAGGATACACTTACTTGCATTGGCTCCCAAAATCACCCTCTTAGACCAAATATATCAATCCACTTGAAAATATTATCAGTTGACTCGAATGCATAAATACTTATCCAGAGAAATTTATCAAAAGACTGCATGATGTTATGTCCTTTCCTGATCATGTCCCAACACACAATAATCATCGTATCGAAAATTATAACAGATGTTACTACTGGATACCATCTTTTACTTGACAAGGAAGAACCTCTATTCTACACGCGGATAAGACTACTGTCTTCACCACTAGGCGAGTATGACGAAGTTATAGCCTACATCGAAGCGATGCTGCACTCTACCGGAGATGAAGAGCACTGCAACGCTTCAACTCGAGAATAGTTGCATACAGCTGTCACATTCATGTGTACTTACGAACGAGGCGAGTTAGTATTGAATCAGAACTCCCTACCTTCAACCTTGGTGCCGGTAAAGTACCAAGGCAACGTAATTGTCAAACTGAAACTTTACATGCACAAATACCAATTTTCCATCAATACCAAATGTCCATCACGCAGAAAGTTTGTTCTAGCGTGCATAAAATGAGCAGGTAGAAATAAACACTACTTCACAAGTTCGTTCAAAATCCACCACCACAAGTTAGACTACACACAGGTCGATGATATTTCTTTCTGAATACCGCGTAGCTAGTGGTACATTCCATATAATGCCAAGAGAATTGCATCTTACGTGTAATATGATACATCAGATAACTTGTACATACAGTAATTCATCATGGTATACATAATTCATCATTTCTTCCGAGGATAAGTGAGATTCGTTTTAGCTTCCAGATGACAGTTCCACCATACGGGCCCATGGACACTTTTACCGTACATCCGAAATTTTCTACATGGACATATCAACGATGATAACAGCTGAAACGAAATTCGACTAGGCACATTTCGTTTTCATGGAATAGTTTACACAATCGTTTGATATTAAAAAATATAAACAAACAATATCATTACATATCTCAGAATATCCACACCTCTTACAAAAATTATTAAGTTTACACATATTTTAAATAAACAATTAGAAGTGTTGATGATTACTCATTACAATCAAGAAAATATAGAATTGACAAACCGCAATCATAACAATTACAGTGAAGCGAGCAAATCCCAGATTAAAAATGAGTTCCTTAGTACCAACAAAAAAAATATCCCAAATGAACGTTGGCATAAGTCCCTTATCACACACCTGTCTCAAGTCATTTAGGCAACAAGCAGGAAAAGTCTACCGAATAAAATCACAGACAGATTCAAAAACCCAAGCAAAGAATAGAAAGACCAAGAAAACAACAATAAACGAAGGTGCAGACCTAAGGAAACCACAACACATTCACATACACATCACTGCATAACGTCAAAATTCACCAAAGAAAACAGTTACTACCCACAATTTTCCGCAAATTTTCCACCAGAATATAAATAGGAGCCCGTTAAAACATCGACACGTTACACAAAATACCCTTTAAATAAACAATTACCTTTATGCTGTCTCGGATGAGAATTTCAAAAAATCAATTTCATCGAAACAACGATCCTTACCAAATTAACATCACAAAAAACACAACTCACCTGTAAGTACTTACTTCGTCAGTTCAACAAGCAATAAAAAGGGCACGAGATCACTACTCGGAGAAACTATTAGGATCGGATTGTAAATACCTACCTATTAAACACATCAGCTTATGCCACCTAATACTCCAGTCCCATCCCTCAATATGTATTAGGATCGTAAGCTGAACAAGGATATTTTAACGAAACCCTAGGTATACTCGGCTGCCCTTTAAAACTTTAAACAATAAAATAAAATAAAACCTAACTTTACCCTTAAAAACATGAAACAACAACAAAGTCCCTCCCCAAATTACTGGACAAATCTAGAGATTCATATTCGTACCAACACAATACACTTTCACATAATTATACTACGTTCCTCCAGAAGTCGTACACAATTTTGAAGATTCAAAAAAATGTCACATTACTACAAACACGCACCAATAAAAGCATCATGTAGATCATACATAATCTTGAAAATTCAAAATTATTACCATCATTCAAAATATTAATCCTCTCCATACCAACAAAATGTCAAAAGCCATTTAGAAAATTCTAACCTGTCACTTACATCCCAACTTGATGCAAAACAATGGGTCACTTTGGTCATATGCCAAGTAGAAGATTCCAAATAGAGACATTTATACACAATACACAAAAATCCATCAGTCGCTCATGTATCTCTTTTGGTCATACACAGTTTATGAAAATAACTAGTGACAACATAAAAACAACAACACTCTCATACATACATAAATACTTACATACATACATACATGTGTGTGATTTTCAGCGATTAGACACAATTTAGAAAATAAATTGTGACAACCACCAAAACATCAAACATACGATTCAAACAGAAAAAAACATACATACATACATACATACATACATACATACATGTGTGCGGTTTCCAGCGATCACACACAATTTAGAAAATTAATACATACAAGGTCACCACATCTTCAGGAATTATGATTCATTTTTGCATCACACCAACGTCTGGGGTGATTATAAGAACCACATAAGTCTCACAGCTTACCTCGATTTGTGCCACTCACACCATATCTCCGGTTGGAACGCCCTTGAAAATTGTGGTATGGACCAGAAACAGGAACAAGATCCTGACCTCCCTGAAATAAAGCATTATTAAATCCCTAAACAGGTTGTCTTCCTCCAGTTTGAACAACACTCATCCACTGAAAAACAGGCTAAGAACCAATTTGCACAAAGGTACCCTGAATAGAAGAACATGGTAGCGACGAATTTGCCATGCGTAGAGCATCTGTCTTTTTAAACTTCTCAGCAGAAAGAACTATATCATTAACTCCTTATAAGACTGCGGCCTAGCACACATAGTTAGACACAATCTATAAATAGTGTTAATTCCTTCGACTAATAAGGTCTGGATTTGTTCCTCTGTCAATTGAACAGAAAACACTTGAGCACAATACCTAACATCCACAAAATAATCGTTCCGTGTTTCATCCATTCGTTGTCCTCTGAATAAATAGTTTCGAATAAGATCTGACAACGAGTGCACGGTTATAAAATATTTTAAAACTTCCATTTGAAATTTAATTAAGGAATTTCCAGCAGACAAGTTATTAATTAAGATTTCTCTTAGCATACCCGTAGTACAAGGAAACATCATTCTAAATGTTTGACGTTCGGACAGTCCAAACACGACGGCGGTTTCTTTTAGTTATACAAATTTCCTTAGTAATTGCACTATTAAATCATTTTCCGTACCATTACAGACGTGAACATTCTTTGAAATCAAAGCTACAGAATTGGGTAACGTAGAAAATCTCACATTGCCATCTTACATGACATTTCCGGGTTCACACACTTGAGAAGAACCACTCAAATACAACTTATGCTTCATTAAATTATGCCCGACAACATCAGTTACATTAACTAAACTTTCACTGGTTTGTACAGATTTCACACAACGAGAAATTCCAGAAGTTCGATTAATTGAGGCATTCGCACTATTTTCTCTCAATAAGGGCACAGATGACAAGTTGCATCCATTATTTAAATTAGCCTGGTCAATAGTAGTAAGCCTAATGAAATATGACATATTTCTCTGAGGCTGACTAGACGACCCTTTCAGATTCTGCCTAACAGCAGGATTACTAATTCGTAAATCATTTATCGACAACACAGATTCTATATCTTCAACCAAATTATTATCAACATTCACTTCACCCCGATTACCATTCTCAGATCATCCACTGATTGACGACGCCAAAGATTCACTATTATAATCACAGGTTACACCAGAAAACAAACGTTCATAAACAGCAGCCAACCTATCACGCAAACCTGACAATTCATTTGCAAATAAAATACCGTTATCAACTTTTGACCAGACATTAATCAAATCAGCTAATCTCAATAACAGATGCAAAGCACGCCACTTTATTTTATTTCTCTGATATCCAGACGAATCGATAACACCTTCCAACGGAGCACAAGCACTTAATAAGCTAGAAACAGATGTAATGACACTAGACTTACCCATCGGCCAATGTTCGCTGTCAATAGGCGGGATATTTACTGTAGCATCACGTAAAGACCTTAATACAGCCAAGTCAACATCTCTGTTACCATGTGGAATCCTTCCACGAATTAAGATCTCGAACCCCAATTCATCCTTTCTTAAATAGTAAATCACAGGAAGAACTCGTTTTTCCATTACAAGGTAGGTTTGCGTACATGAAACACAGAAAACACAAAGCTTTGTAATATTTACAGAATACAACCTTTATACCTTGTTCACAATTTATTTTTTGGCATACCTCTTCTAGTTCCTAATTCTGAACAACTCTCAAAATAGGCATAAATGTGTTAAAACACGTTAAACCACGCTCTAGTTACAAGTTGAAAAGCGAAAAGACGACTAACAGATCAACACAACTAACATACTGTGGAAGGGAAGCGACCGGGCCTTTTGCATACATAACCCGATATGTCTACTTTGAGAGCTGTCACCGGAGCCCCGGACCCAGAAATGATACACATGATTCATATTTTAAAACACAACGCTTCTATTCACAAAACAATTTAAAAATACATAACATAAAAATTACACGCAACATAAATTAAGAAAAGGTGTGGTACCTGACGTAGGATACACTTACTTGCATTGGCCCCCAAAATAATCCTCTTAGACCAAATATATCAATCCACTTTAAATATTATCAGTTGACTCGATAGCATAAAGACGTAGGCCTAACCTACAAGTTTCCACATTTGCGTAGTTTCTCCAACTCTCAGTTATAGTCAGAATATCAAACTTCAATAATATTTAATACCCGTCCATCAATAGGTAATGTCATAAGACACTAAATATATTAAATCCTTGATTATTTCCTTTCATAAACTATGCGAAACCTGAGCTAAATCTCAATGCAGTTAACTTTCAATCATGGCGCTACGATCCTCTTTTGTCATATATCAGCTGACAATCATTTCATAGTTACCCAAAAGACAACACCCAATTACCAATAAACAGTAGACGAGCGCAAAGCCAGCAAATACGATCCCCAACTCAATTAAATAAAAATAAGTTAAATAATTAACACGGGCCTTTATTAGGCAAGCTAAACGTGGATAAAGAGAATGATTACAAAAAGAAAAACAGAAACAAATCGACGCCTCCAACTAAGAACATCGTAACTGACATTTTTGAGATTTTGAGATTATTCGCGTATCATATACTAAACAATGAGCTCTATCAACTGGAAGATTATTACTCTATGATTCCCATTATATTTTTTGTTAATTCAGTATTTAAGAACATCGTAACTGCTGTTATTTAATTTGTTCCATTTAAGAACATCGTAACTTGAGATACGATGTTCTTAAACGGAGTGTTGTCTATGAAGTGTTCAGTACAAGTGTAGTTACGATCATATTAAAGGAAGCATTCAGCTCATTCACTCAAAACTGCATGTTAGTTTTCCGCATCCGTCCACAATGACTAATGACAAGGACATGCCAAGGTGCTCGAAGCTTCCATTCTCGCTGCTTTGTGAGCTGCGCGATCTTCATTTGATTGAAAATCCACAGCCTGCTTCCAGTCGACCGACGGGGTCAGGGAATGGAATGAATGAAGCCCCCATCTAGTGGCGAGGATATGAACTGTGCCGGCTGCCGAAGCCTGTCGCACTCCCATGGGGCAATGATTAAGTGAATGACAGATGAAAAGAAATGATCATGGAGAGTGTTGCTGGAATGAAATTTGTGGCAGGGAAAACCTGAGTACCCGGAGAAAAACCTGTCTGCCTCCGCTTTGTCCAGCACAAATCTCACATGGAGTGACCGGGATTTGAACCACGGACCCAGCTATGAGAGGCCGGCGCACTGCCGCCTTAGCCACGGAGGATCCGTCATTTGATTATAGTTCTCATTTTAGCAGCTGGAGAGCGCACATTTTCAGTTACTGAAGTCGAGACACAGTGCAGTGCCAATGTAACGCTGACTATAATGTTAAGGTGATTATTGTGTATAGTCTTTTACCCTTTTCAAAATGTTATCAAGAGGCAAATTGATGGTTGATTTAGTGAGGAGCATGGCTGCTTATTCAACTCAGTTACAAGGAAAGTGCACATTCATTATTATTGTTCAGAAAGGCCCGTCATTATTATTCTCTTTATGTCAGAAGATGATGATGATGATGAGAGTTGTTGTTTTAAGGGGCCTAACATCTAGGTTATCGGCCCCTATAGGTCAGAAAACTAGCTTTAACCAGCAACAGCTACAGCCACCTCTATTAGAGGAGAAATAATATGGAAGTTAGGCGTATTACAAGGTGCTGCTTACATTTCAATAACATAAAATAAGACATAAAGTGTCCGGGATTTAAAAATTCAACTATGCATATCAGAATAATTTTGTTAAGTAGAGTACTATCAAATTCTCTTATAATAATAATATGAGAGACATTATTTTTATTGTTCATGTTATACTTTTCAGATCAAAGTACTGACGAACGTAATTCAAGCACCAAGGACTCAGAATCTCAGAGTAACTGCTCATCCCCCCTAACTTCAGAGCAACATATTATGAGTGAAATTACTAGGGATATCTTGTGTTTATCACAAAATCTTGAAGGAGTCACCTTTGAAGCAAAAGATGAGAGAGAAGATAGTGAAAATAACGGTGACAAATTACAGCATGAATACGACAATAAGGAAGAGAATGAAATATCACAGAATAAGCAAGAAACAAGAAAAAAAGAAACAGGCTATAGTTGACATCATAATTAATAATGGCCCAATGTACAACAAGTCGGATTGTTCTAGGTTGAAGACTGGTAAAACCAAAGTACCCGTTGAACGAGAAAACCTATCCCCCAACACCACAAAACCTGAAAGTTCTACTGAAAACTTCTACCAGAACGAAGATAATGGCAAGAGATTTCATTGAAACAGACTGGGAACCTGAGTCTGAGGAAGATAGTGACAAATCAGTGTATGAAGAAAAGGCAAATTCAAAGAAAAAGATTGAAAAATGAGGTTCAAATGAAATTGGGAGCTTTGTTATGAGCTATATAAAGTTTAAAGTTCAAGAAGGAATTACAGACTTTATATTTTATTCAGATAGCCGTGCAGGACAAAATCGGAATAGGATTTTGTATGCAGTTTACTCATTTATGTCTGAGACCCTGTATGTTTCCATCACCCACAGATTTTCGGAAAAAGGATACACGCAAAATGAAGGGGACTCAATGCATGCTCTCATTCAAAGAAGAAGGAATGGGCAAACTATTTATGTTCCATACCAATTGGATATGCTTATTCGCATGGCGAAAGCGAATGGTAAACCATACGTGGTTAAAGAAGTTTCCCAGAAGGACTTAAAAAATTGCAAGGAACTTCTGGATTTTGACAAGCGGAACTGGGTAGCAAGAGAAGAGAAAACACACTGGCACAAAGTGAGGCAGGTTCGTATCGGGAGAGACGAACCAACCAAGCTGCTTATCGAGTACGACCACGAAGGTGAAGAAGTGTTTATTGATCTGTACCAGAATCGACGAGGAAGACGGCAATCTATTCGCACTTTGGAGCTTAGTAATGCTTATAACGGACTGTTGACAGTAGCTCCACAAAAGGAGAAGGACTTGCTGTCTTTATGTGCTCCCAGTCTCATTCCAGACATGTATGAAAATTTCTAAAAAAAAACAGAAAGTTACCGTAGCCGAAACAACTGAATCAGACACAACTAGTGACAAATAAAAATGAAAGTAACTTGTCTCGAAGTTGAATTGTTTTAGTTTGTATATTCTATTTTCAAAACAACGAACATTTTTGAAAAGTTTAAAATAATAACAAATATTTTTAATTTAACCTGTAAACTTCTGTTCTTCTGAAATGTTTTCATAGTCTTCAACGATTGTATTGTACACAGATAACAATCTTAAGAATAGTAAGTTCAGTCAATTCTTTCTTTTAGCTCATTGTATGCAGTAATAATGGAATTTATACTAATAAAAGACACTATAACATAAAGTTGATGGTTATTATTAGATTAAATTGTCCAAACAATAACATAGTAACTCGACTTTTGAATTCAGTTGTTCACACATCTCCAATGAAGAACATCGTAACTTCACATACGATGTTCTTCATTGGATTATTCCAATTCAGTAATATCGTAAATACGTTTAAGTGGGTTATTTAATAAATTCCATCACCCTTCTTCGGGTAAAATAAACTAGGCAATAAATGCTTTCCATTGAGCCCATAATCGCAAAGATCGAGAAACTCGCCGATTTGTAGGAATTTTTCTAAACTTTAAACTGCTCTCCTCAACATTTTACTTTATGCAGATACGATGTTCTTAGTTGGAGGCGTCGAAATATTAGAAAGCTTTATCCACACATCTAGTTGAATACCTCCCAACTACGTGAGCCAATCACGGTGGAGACGTTAAGGTTTAATGCATCATTCACTAGGTTAGATTACCCATGCACCCCACAACAATATATAATAATCCACTTACTTATTTTTTGGAACATAATACCTTTTACCAAAAACTCACAAACTTCTTTTAACCACATTTGGTCTCTTACAGAAATCCATATCATATAGGTTTGCTTCCTTTTAAGTAGCTTCAGTAACATATATAAATAATAATAAAGGAGCAAATTATATTTCTTGTCGACATCAACACTTAGGTGTCCGTTTCAATACGAAGCACAGACCACTGCACATCCCAGGTGTACACCAGAACTTACCTCATTTTTCAGCCACATTTTACATGGTAATAGTAATTAAATGAAAGAATACTATTCCATATCGATTCATATTTTGGTAGAGCCACCTACGAAGAAGAATTATGAAGCCAGAGATCCGACTGAGTAGCTAAAAGCTACTCAATATTCGAAAATATCAGCAGACTACTTGATGTTATGTCCTTTCCTGATCATTTTCCAACACATAATAATCATCTCATCGAAAATTATAACAGTTGATACTACGGGATACCATCTTTTACTAATCAAGGAAGAACTTCCATTCTACAAGCGGATAAGACTACTCTCTTCACCACCAGGCGAATACGACGAAGTTATAGCCTACATCGAAGCGATGCTGCACTCTACCGGAGATGAAGAGCACTACAACGCTTCAACTCGAGAATAGTTGCATACAGTTGTCACAATCATGTGTACTTACGAACGAGGCGAGTTAGTATTGTATCACTTGCTTTATTGCTTGTTAAATATTTAGTTTGAAAACTTTGGGTTATTAGCTGCAGCCCTGCCTTACACCTTATGAATACCAGATGCTCTCTTATGTTCTTCAGCTTGTATAACTGCTGTCTGATATCTGTACAGATTGAGGATCACCCTCCTTTCCCTGTCATTTTTTCCAATCCTTTTCAGTATGTCAAAAATCAGCGGTAATAAAAACCTTTTCACTGTGCTCAAATGCTACTAAGGTTCTTCTATATTTACTTATTCTACCTTCCATTTTCAAACTAAAACTTACTACAGATTCCCTAGGTCCTACTTTTCTCCTCAGACATAATTGATCATCACCAAACTCGCTTTTTTCTTTCGTTCCATTTCCTTGTAAATTATTGTAGTCTGGTTCTTCAAAGCACGAGCGATCACGCTGATTGTACTATTGACTTCCATATGCCAGTTTCTGTTTTCTTCGGTATAGGGATGGTAATATTCGCCTTAAAATCAGGGAGTACCTCACCTATCTCATAAATCCTACATCCAAACGAAATAATCTGGGCCCACCTTCAGTAACTAAGTAATGTAGCATCTCAGTCGGTGTATCATCTCTTCCTGGAGTGTTGTTGCTGCTTAGGTTTCCCAGTCCGCTATCAAATTTAGATCTCCATATTAAATATACATTCGTATCGTCATCAACTTCCTCATCCCCATCCAGATCACGATTCTCAATCTCTTTACCTCTATACAAATGCTCTATGTAAGCTTTCCGTGTCCTAACCTATTGTTCTCTACTAATTTTTCTTCTGATTGTGAGCCTTTTCATAAGCTGCAACTATTTTCCTACCGTCAGACAATTTTCAGATGTTTGTATTCGGCTCTCCTAATTGAATCTCCTGCATTCTTGTTACGCCTTTCATGCATTATTCAAATAAACAAACGAGTGATTCACCAGCACCTTATTTTGTTCAGATAAAGGCAACCCAACTAACGCGGGTTCATAGTTATCCTAAATGCATTAGTACCTGCTCCTTTTCTGTCTTAGTACAACGAATATAGCAGAAAACATTACCAGCATTGTTATTTCAATAGCCGCAAATATTATGCTTGATAAAAACGATCATAGCTCCGAATAACACCACGTCAGGACATGACATGTCTACGAATAGATTCTATACGTGCCAGCGATACACCATGGCTCTCAGAAGCTAAGGGAGCTAAATCAAGCATTGCTGAAGTAAAGGTAGACAAGCTGTTAGGTAGCATGATCGATCCCCAAACTAGTACGTATTTTAGTTGCTTAATGTCTTTTATAGATGGATATATTATGTATGCTTATCTATCTGTTTCAATTAGAGATTTTTTATTTGGTCCTGTTCAGGATAATTTTTATCCGATGGTACGTAGCCAGGTTGGATGACTACATATTGATCCGTGGAACGAATGTAAGGTACTCTGAATATTCAGGATAGCAAGTGTTTGAAAAGTTGAACACCTAGGTTTATAGAAAACTCAGACTCACACAGGCTGCCACACGTGTCAACACAAAGCCCTCTGTAATACCGGGTTGTAAACCATTCCTCATTCTTACGCTGTGCCATGTCATAGCCCTCTCTAACCCCGGGATGTCAACCAGTCGTCATTCCTATATTTGACAAATGTAAAATAGTATTAATTGATCCACTTATGAGAAAATCCGGGGTGTATTCGGTTCATTAGACTGTTAACATGACTTTTCTCACTGAACATATGCTGAGAGAAAGTGACGTTACAAGAAATGAAAGCCAACAACTGAATGAGCCTGGTGAATTAATTTTCAGGTTGGATTACTTTTATACAACTAAATGAAGTGTAAAACTCAGCAATTTTTCTAGGTTTGTGCCGTGTCTTGTGTGGGGTTTCGCCTAGGACACAAAGCTCGATCATCAGCGGGCCCTTGGTGTCCCCGCCCGGACCCCCACAGGCCGTGAAAGCCAATATACCATCTTTTTGGAAGCCTTCGTAAGGAGGTTGTGGCTGCTTGAGCTTTTAGGTCCCTCAATAAATAGGCGCATGTGCGCTTCATAAAAAGCGCACTTCGCTACTCCTGTGGGAGTTCAGGCGGGGAGACCAGGAGCCCACTGATGAGCCAGCTTGGTGTCCTAGGCGAAACCCCACAAAAGACACGGTACAAACATAGAAAAAATCCTGAGTTTTAATTCACTGGCCGTGAAAGCCAATATACCAAAATAAGGTGTATCAGCATGCTTGTGAAATTGATTTTCTTATCTTTTCATCTACTCGAGACCAACCTAAATCATCCTTGAAGTGACTTTCAGTAGCACCCTTCTTCTACTCCACATAATATGCAGTGAGATACTATTCGTAATTCTCATGACTCCATGACAAAATGTTGTTTCCGCTACCCATGATGCTCAGGTGTCGAGCGCATGCTATGGAGCTGGCGGTGGCTGCACATTTTAAAGCCATCTCAACAAAAGAACATATACACTTCTTTTTCTTATGCGTGTCGACTAAAGAAAAGTATTTTAAACGATACGAACGCCTTGGTTAAGAAAATCAATATCCAACGCAAAACGTTATCACTTTCTAACTTCGCGTAGTGTGAAAGCATCCGTAGCTAAAATGGTAACGCGTTGGACTACGGATTGAAAGAGTTGGGGTTCTATACTTGATAGGGGGACAGGTTTATAATTTGTTTTCGTTACGTTTTATCGTCTGTGTCGACAGCTTTACCAATGCCTTACGACAGAAATGATACAAGAGGTCACAGTTACCGTAATTATTGAGGATGGGGCACTAGTAATATAGCGAACAGGTGCATTTTCAGGTTGGATTCCATGAACGTTACATAGTGCAAGAATCCGGTATTACACGAAACATCTTAATATGAACACCTCAAATGAAGTTGTCACCTTTTTGTTAGAATTTAATAACAAAATTATACCAAGGGAAATTCTCAGGACACGTATAAGGCAATCAGAATTTCCTTCGATATGTTGTTGTTGTTGTTGTTGTTGTTGTTGTTGTGTATGTTGTTGTTGTTGTTTCAATTGAAGGCTAGAACATCGCGGTCATTTGGGGGTGTGTGGATGTTTGATAACTGATGTTATAACGGAGTCTGTATTAATGTGTCTATTTGCAATTAAGGTGAGGATTAGGATGGAGACAAGTTGAAAACCATCCCGGCATTAGCCTGGAGTAAAAGTGGGAAACCTCAGAAAACCAATTCCAGGGTGGCTAAGGTGGGAATCGAACCCACTTCTTCTCAGTTTTGCCTAACGAGATCTAGTGCAGGCCGTTGCACAGCAGCAATACTTTTTATCAGAGCCGGGAATCGAACCTGGACCTTTGGAGCGATACTTCAATATGTTATGTCAATATCAATATCTGCCATTACAGGTCATGTGGCTTAACCTGCTGATTCGATCGTATTGTCTTTGTAAATCTGCAAAATTCAACATACTCTTCACAGGAATACATCGTAAGTTAACAAATGTGTCAGTGTAACTTAGTAGGTGTGGCTCAATATTACATCCCCATTAACATTGAGCTTGGGCTGTCGTTCAAAAGTGAATGCGTACGTCTGGATGTGAAGTACCATTCTACCCGTTCTCACCCTCCGTGTCTGACAGGAACTTAACCGATTCAGCCACAACTGCAACGTGGAAACCACGCGCTGCACGTGCACTAGTTGCAGTGGCCATCCCACCTCAAATGTTATTATCCAGGTCAAAGTCTTCAATCACGGTTTACGATGTTGATATAACTTTCTACCATTACTGTACAGTGAGCGTAATTATTAATTTGAAGGTATTACGTTTAAGTGGGTTCATTCACGGAGCATTAATCACATGTTAGTAGAATGGTCCTTGGTATTTGGCGCAGAAACTTTCATGGTCGTTTTTCCTTTGCTAGATCTATGGGTCAATTACATTGCTGTCACACTGGCAGATCGCAGAGCAATATCGTCCATCGGGAGAAATGCAGTGTTAGTTGGGTTTCATAAAACTATATAATAAGGGGCTAGTGAGCCTCTTTGTGTATAAGATAATTATATCTATCTATTTTATATCGGCGGGATTTTCTTTGCCGTGCAGAAGTCTCTTATAGACCATTTTTTGAGACCCTCTCGGCTCTCGACATCATTTATATCGTTTCCAAAGTTAGCCATATTTATACAATCCATTTTAACCCTGTAATATGTATCTGCCTCTCTTTCCAAATATTACTTTTCTCCGTCTTTTATCTTGAGTGGGTTGCCAAAAATCTGTATAGCTGGTAGCCTATATTTCCCTTTAGATTGATACGTCAAGTAGCACGTAAATTGCAGTTCGACTCTCGCCTTGTGACAATCATTCAAGTTCACATAATACGGGTACAATTCCTCGTTGACTCAATTAATGATGTATAACAAATTCTCTCATTAACCTTACAATTCCACTAGTATTCTGAACTGTATTTTGTTCAATCTAATGCACCTTAGGGTAAAATCTCCTAAAATTTGCGTGGTTGAACTCTGCCGGAACTTGGTTGCTGTCAATCAACAATTATTTTTGTAAGCTGTAAGAACTTTGAGCGGCCCAATAAAGAGTTTTTTTTAATGAGGAATATACCTTGAGTGGTAGGTTCGATGCCGTTGGTTTACGTATTAAAAAGCTCGCCTTCCCGCAATTGCAAGCTGTACCGTTTTCTTTTGGACTCGCTTTAATCGCGTATCTGCTTGTTTGTTCATGTAATCTGAAGCTAATTCAAATCTTCATTCCATCGGTGGTTCGATATATAATGGAATTTTAAAAATTCTATCCCATGGTCGTTAAGATTTCTGGTCGAAATGAAGAGTGAAAAGAATATCATTGGAGATCTTGTGTCTTCTGTAATTTAAACGAAATGCAATTATCGGCACAACCTTAGTCCAATTGTGGTGGTCTTCGGAGCAATACAGACGACAGAACTAGCTAACCTCTGACATCAGTCTCTCTGTAGCATTCGATTCGGGGTATCTTATAATACTAAAGATATGCTTGATACCTAGACTTTCCATGGCATCATGAAACTCAACACAAGTATATTGACTTCCATGATCCGCTAATACAATTTCCTGTTTTTCCTGCTCTTGGAATAATGCTCTTCTCAATGCGTCTTAAACCTGCTTTAGATGTAGCCTTTTGCATAGGATTAAAAATTCCGAGCTTAGAAAATACATCCATTGCGTTTCATGTTATCACTCCCGTTGCAATTAAATATCTGCACACATCCGTGGTTAACTGACACGAAGTAGCTATTACTAATTTTTGTACAGCAAGTTGCGGTTGAAGATATTGTAATTTAGCTAATTATACCGTGAAGTAGTTTGCATACCAAGTTGGTGTTAAAGAAGTGTATATCTTAACCCTTATGTCCTTTTGTACTCGACCAAAATCTCTTTTGAAGTGGGTCTGCGAACGCGTCAAAATTGTGATATGTGTATCGGATGCCCTCTACCAAATTAACGCTCCAATCTCAAGGAACTTCTTAACAACTTGAATTTCTTGGTCTCTTGGTATTCTATTGTCATCATGATTACAACGCATATCACTCAAAAATTCGATCGCAGTATAATTTCCCATGCCTGAGAATTTAGAAGGTTTACCCACAAAATTTCTCAAAAATATGACATTTATCTTTCTTTATCTCGCAGTTTCTGGTTCATAGAATTACATCTAGGCATTTCTTGTCCTGGCAGTCGATATTCCCTCAACGGTTCTTGACTCCTAGCATTTCGAATTTCGTCTTCAGCCCTAGCTATTCTATTTTCTTGTATCTGCCGAGCTTCCTTACTCTTCTCCTCTCGTTCGATTAAGATATCCCGTAGATCGTCTCTGATCTCGTTTCTAATATCCGTCTTCGCATTCAATAGGATAGTAGCTTCTCGAAGAGTTAAATTTTGCAGCCTGATATTAACTGCTTCAATTTCGGACACTTGGTTCTGCTTAGAATTACCTATTTCGGTCTTCAATTTCTCAATCGCATCTTTATGATCTACTATAACAGTTAATTTATCAGGGTCAGATTTATCCGTTATATCAGAAACATTGACAACTCTAGTATGCTGCACATTATCAATTTTCTTAGACATATTATCCTTTAAAGTAGTCATATCAACATTCATATTATACTATACTATATCATACTCAAGATTATTAATATCAACTAACAATCTAGCATGCATTTCAGTATTATACTCCTGATTACTATTTAACATATCTCTTTTCACAACACCTATAGCTTTTTTAAAACACGCTTTGTAATATCAAAACCTTCTTCAATCATTTTATTTTGTTCGGAAACCTGCATCTGTAAATCACTTACATTTGCTTTAAGAGTGCCAGACTTACAACTCAACGTGTCATGGTATTCTGTTAACTGGTTTAAAGTGGTGTGTTTTGAGGTGGTCATCCTTAATCTCCTTCTGTAGTTCCTCTATGCTCTCTTTATTCTCCTCTTTGACTTCTTCTAGGTTACTCTGCATCTTTTTGTGTAGCTGACTTATGCTTTCACAAGTTTCTATCTGTTTAGAGTCGTCAGCTTGTAATATGGTAACATCAGTGTGAAGAGTAGTAACATTGTGATTTACTCTCCCAACACCAGCCTTCGTTTCTCCCTGAGTTTTCCTACTTTTCTCCTGAGCTATTCTAATCTCTTCCTGGCTTTTCTCCTAACCTTTTCTATGTTCATTCTTAACTTTTTAAGCTCCTCCTGTACTCGTGCCATGTTTTCCCTACATTGATTTTGTAATAGCGTCTCATTGCTTCTATATACTATTTTCATTTCTGTCACTTCTACTTTTAACCAAATCAACATGCGCCACCCCTGTAGATCATTCTGAAGTGATCACTGTAGAAATTAGCATTCCCTGGCCACCTTACCTCGCACAGCCCCAAGATGTCCAGTCCTCTTTCCTTCATAATCATTTTAGCTTCTTCTAGTTTTCCTGCTTCTAACAGCGTTCTCACTTTCCACGTTTCATTGATTCTTTTCCTCGAGGATTTTGCTCAATGACGACCTGGGAAGCCTCGACTTTCCCCCTTCCGGATCTTGGGTTCCTTGCCTCATAATCAGTAAACGATACATCTTGCTCTGAACACATCATGATTGCTTAACTTGGGAAAAAGTAGTGCAGTGGGTCCCTGTTGCCTTCTGCACTTTATTTGGACCGCCCCTAACATGGGGAACAGACGCTCTCTGTAGCCACCCCTAACATGGAGAACAGACGCTAAATTGATTTATTCTCCTGGTTGACTCCACTAGGTTCTTCCGCTCTCTCTGCCGTTGGGAATAAATTCCTCTTCCGCATTTATGACCGTTGACCAAATTGACTGATATATGGCAAACATATGCCTTTTGCTCTTACTCTTGCGAGCACTGAGATGACTCTTCCGCCATCTACACTGTTCCATAGTCCATCTATTCCACTGTATATGCCGGTGAGGTCTTCGCCGTAAGCCTGGCAAGGGACCCTCACATGTTACTACCAGCCGGGTCAGCTGGACCAAGGTTTTTTACAGAGGTGTTACTTCTCTATCACTCTCCCTTTGTCCTGACTTGTGACAGGCAGAGCCTTGCATCCAAAACTTTGCGCCCCGGTTGGTGTAGGAAACTATATTGAGATTCCAAATATGTGGTCCATGATAAAGTTGTATAAATCCACGTATTTCTAAATCTCTCCAGTAATCCACATATTATCGTTGGCTTTGTTTCCCTTCCATGTATTTAGTATCTCATCTTCAACGTCTTTAAAATAGTCATATTCAGCGTCCCCGTTGACTCAATTTTGTAATTCACAATTGACATTTAGTATAATAATCGAAGATAATATTGAAGTGTTCGTAAGTACTTTCGATGAATATTAGTGCTTATAGTTTTCGAATAACTCTCGCAGCTAAATTTCTGTAGATTTATAGTTGCCTCTGCTTTTCAATATCGCAGCTAAATATTTATTACGATGTCGTAAAATAATTTTCAGTTCACTGGAATGATGTTTATATACTGTTCACTTTGGTGATCACTTCTCGATAATAATGATCAAGAGTATCTCTTCACTAGACTTGTCGGAATATCCTAAGTTGTCATTATACAATTTTGAACCTTCACCGGCAATATAGCCAAGCTTGACTGTCGAAGGCCCTGCCCTCGTGGTCAAATCAACATGCAATCTGCCGTACGTATTTCTGGTCGGGAACTCGTTTATAAGCCAGTATTTTGTGACCCTCCCGGGTTTGGCGCTGTTGGGTCGAGTGGGAATGTTAAATAAGACGTTTTGAGACAACTGCTTGTCCCTTTATCATGGTTTGTGATGAGTAAACAAGGGCATAAAGCATCCATAGATACAATGTATAAGATAGGAAACTAGTTACTCCGTGACCTCCTGATACTAAGTGGAAGTTGGTAATGAAACTATAGAGGGCAGCCATGATCTACTTAAGGGATATCCATCACCTGTATTCAAGTTCTTTGGTTGTTTACTAATTACTTTCGCCTCCCGAATGATAGGAGTTGTGAAACGTTTCTCCATACATATGTCAGAAATGTCATCAAAAATAATCCCATGGTCATTCTGTATGACATGTTCAGCCACATCAAACTTCTCTTGTTGGCAAAGACGTAATTGCCTACGATGTTCCTTGACCCTTGTTGTGATTCTCTTACATGTCTGACGGTGTGTGAAAAGGATAAGTTAGACGGTGAACTTGTGTTCCTAGCCGACACTTTCTACAAGAATGGCTACTCGATGAGACAGATTAATGAAGTGCTACATCCTAAACAGAAAGACAGATTAGCGCAGAGTCCGCCTTCTGCAAGGTTGGCCTACCTGCCTACGATATAACAGTAACTTAACAGTGTAAATAAATGTTTCATTTTCATGGAACTTGGCACTGTTACCAACTTTGTTTTCCATGTGATGTTCTGTGGGCATGAACGCAGTATTAGTGAAATTTTAAACAATAGGAAGAGTATTTCAGTACAAATTTGATATTATATAGCATTTAATTACATATAACATTTGCTTGAGTTGATACTATTTATACCAACGAATTACTGATTAATTTGATTTAATGGCGAAGTAGACCTAAGGTTGAGGTCACTGTTACTATGAAAGGAAATTCAACATGGTTTCCAGGAGAACACAACGTGGTCAGATTGCAACTATGAAGCTTGAAAAAACAATAAAATATTTAAATTTAATAAAAGTAATGAGACTTTAGGTTGAGGTGCATTCAAGTAGCCTTTATAGTAATTTGAATTTAAAGTTCATGGTGAATGCACTTATCCAGCGAGAAGAGGGAACTTATGTCCCGGTATTCAGAATTTGTTCTGTGTGAAATTCAGTAGAAAGTAATTTTTCTTGTAATTACGAATGAAATTCTTACCCTGAATATATTTCGATAAAGTCAGTGATATTAATGTTCGTAGATTCTATCTAAAGTGGTGTAAAAGGGCTTCCACTTTGGTCTTTGTGCTGTCAGTATGTCGTGGTTACCTTCTGAATCTCAAGGCTACGTGCCGTAAACTTACAAGAATATGTCAGCTACAAGCTGCCATTTTTCCTTCCCTACTCTCGATTTTAGCCAAGATAATGATGAACGATGTCTGACAAATAGCTGATTAGTAGGATCGAAGGACACACTTAATTTCCCTTCTTACTCACCGATTATATCATACGTCACTTAGCACAAGTCATGTTATTATTAAGAAAAGGACACCAGACTATTGCTCTTCTAAGAGAAATCTGCGCCTCAGGATTCGAGAATAACGCAATTGTTACCTGAAGGCTCATGTGTACGGAGAGAGTCCATGTGCCGCAGCAGGAGCGAGAGGGGAGGAACGTGACAGTATTGCACGTGAGGGCGTCAGTGACCCTCCTTCTCATCCATTCATTCTTTTATTCATTTATTTATTTGCAACTGGGGGTGTCTGTCCCGGCGGCCAATTTTGGTATACATAGCAAGTAAACGATTGCACATAACAATTAAATAAGAAATAAACAAGAGTATTTACACAAATCGTTTGCAACCACAGTGCAGATTTTTTCATTCGCATGCAAAGAAAATTGTAGAAACCGTAGTTTTAACTTATCATCGGGGTTTTGAAATGTCTTTAGCATTTGGGTTTATTATTCAAAATGCAAATTCCAGGTCTCATGCCTATATAAATTATTATGCTTAGACAAATTAAAATCTTTACGCCCAACATCTTCAAACCATGCAAAGGGCCAAAAGTACAATTATTGTCTAAAATCAGTGAGCAAGTAATACGTATTGCTTCTTACTGGTACAACATTTCATATTCTTTGATCCAAATTCACAACAGGTGCTTGTTGTTCTGCCATGCTTGTATACATCGCAGATGAACTCCAGCTGTAGAGGACAGACTTTGAGACTGATTCAAAGTGATCTGTTAGTTACTTCTGGAAGAGAATATACTACGTCCTGCCCATCAGATGGCAGAACAAGTCAGGGATCGACTTGGAACCTAAGAGCGAATGGAGAATATGAACAAATAAAAGTTCTAATGCACCGTCTCTAGTCTCTAGTCGGGTTAAACACACCTTTATGTTTGGAAGAAGGCTCTAATATTGCAGCAGGTAGAGAGTTCCAGTTATGAATGGCGCGGTTTACGTAAGAATATTGTTACGGCCCAGCCTTCAATCAGGACTTAACTCCAATTTACCCAAATCCCATAATAATAAACTGTAGAGCGCAGTCACTGTTTACATGTGAAGCAACATTGCCTCACGATCACATCACTGAAGGCGCAAACTTTCAACACTACTGCAAACAATTGTACACAACATTGGAAATACCGCTGATGACTCATGACCCACAAAGCAACTCCCAATATATAAGGAAGGATCCCATGAGGCGAGGACAGACCCAGTTGGACGTACGGGCTGACTAGGAGCCAACGGCAGCTCTTATAAACTTCAAGACCTCAAAGGTGAGTGTTCTTCAGGCTATCCTTATTCCAATCCCTTCTTAGGCTTAGGTTCTTTAGGTTATTTTTCGGCACATATGTTGCCTTCTTAAGCCTCGGAAAGAGACTTCTTAGGGGCAGGTGCAACATGCTACTTCTCAGCAGGTTTTTGGAGAAGGCCTTCTTGGTGGCAGCTTTCTCCCCGTTCTTCTTGGTCTTGGGAAGGCGCTTCACCTTAGAGGAAACAGTCGGCTTGGCGAAGCCTGAAGCTCCTCTTCTCTTGGTCGGCACCAGTTCTCTGGAAGCGACAGCAGTCTTCAGGTACTTCTTGAAAAAGCGACGAGATTCTCAGAGTTCACCGTGTCGTTGGCCGAAATGTATTTCTTGATGACCTGAAGAGATAACCCACCACGTTCCTTGAGACTCTTCATGGCGCTGCCCACCATCTCGGAGGTTTTCGGATGGGCGGGCTTGGTGCGGGGTTTCTTGGAGGCGGAATGTTTGCTCTCCTAGGGCGAGGCCTGGGCTGGAGCTGAAGCGGGATCGGAGTCTGCCGTGTCGGCCATGGTGAGCGAGCGAGTGTGTGTACTGCTGTCAATAAACTAAACAAAACGTTCAGGGCTCAAGTATAGACTAAACGGCAGATCGGAACGCGCAGGGAACCGCCGTCGCTGCCTGTCGGGTGGCCCGAGTGACGGTAATTTTTGGACGTGCTTCCTAGCCCCTTTAAGGTGCTCCGTATGGCTCTCGGGGACGCCTATGCAACCTGGTCGGGATAGGAAGGGACAACCAAAAGTTTGTCACTTCGCCTTACCCAAGAGAACATTTTCCGTCTTAGTTTCTGCCGTCCTGGCTAAGGTGCGTTTCATGGGTAGCATTTCACCGGTCGCCTCTCCTTGCCGAAGTTTAAGGGCGTCCGGTGTCGTTGTGACGCCCACTGGAGTGACCCCTGTTCACCTGTCAGACGCTTAATCCTCCCTCTATTCCCCAGGATAGGCTTCCGGTATCGACCCCATACCAATAAAAGCGGCAGCCATTCGGCCTGCAGGTTGATTTCTACAGAGGGAAGGAAACTTACAGTAATCCGCCTTTTAACCCATGCCTGAAAGGACCTACGGCGCAACACCCCCCAAGAGTTCCGTGACAATTGCATCCTCGTTAGTCCTGTACCTTCACGAAAGGCCCAGCCTCATCTACAGTTACTCTCGTTCCTTAGGGCCCTCCTCCTTGATGAAAAACCCTGAGTAGGGGGACTAAAAGAATGAAAGGAAAGTCTTCTGGAAAATTAGCCCTGGGGATGTCTGGCATCACTAACCGTATCATATTTGGCCATCCTTTATTTCGCCTTATTTAGGAAGACTCCTCACAGGTCGAAGTATAGACACCGCATAAGTATTCGAACCAGGTCCTGAAAGAGTGAGATGAATACGTTAACATTCAGGATGTTACACTGCCACGTGAGGCCGAAGAGGCCTGTGAGCCTCTCAAGCAGCTGTTAAGGAGGAGTTTTAACCTGCATCTGCACCTGCCGCGTAACGAACCTACAGCCATCCTACCTGAAAGCTTAGGCCCTTTAAAGAGGTCCCCTAAGTGTGAGAACACCTCTCTAGTTGTTGTTTGTTTGTCCCAACAAAAATGATATGATTTATATAAAGAGCATTTCTGTAAATATGGTTAAGTGTAATGTAAGTAAGCACACGCAATGAGAAAATGTATCACTAAGTAGAAGGATGAATGAATGAGGGAAGGAGGGTGATTAAGAACTGTCTAATTGATATTA
This sequence comes from Meconema thalassinum, assembly GCA_946902985.2. NCBI lineage: Eukaryota > Metazoa > Arthropoda > Insecta > Orthoptera > Tettigoniidae > Meconema > Meconema thalassinum. Next base: position 213,892,064 of record OX336398.1, read on the forward strand.
TTCCTACTAGCTTAGTTTGTAAACAGTGCGTTTATTCCCCCCCCCCCCAATTCCCTCCCTCTTAAAATCTCCAGTCATAAACTTGTTAAAATAAATAAGGGCATATCTCGACTGATTCAGCAAGAGAGTAGTAGCCCCGAAGCCTGTAATTTTGATGCATCTGTCCCACCCAATCAACATACAACTATTAGTACATAGCAAGGACCTAACCAGGAACTGAAAAATCAGGTCTTGATTTCAGTTAGCGGAACATATGGGAAGCCTGTGCCTCTTCCTCGCTTTACTGCGTCCAATTCTAAGCGACTGGGAAACAAATTAGAGCATCTTTCAACTCACCATGACAGGGAAGGCTAGATCAAATGTTCATTAAAAATCTCGTTGAAAGAAATTTTACAAATCCAAGCAAGGTGATAGAAAACGACATAAGTCTCATAGACACGGACCGCATTGTAGTACCGAGTATTTTTTTAAAAAGCTGCCTAGGGCCTGACGTATAAGAATTCTAATTTGTCCCCACATATACCGTATATCTGAGCACTCCGATTTTATTTTCAATAGTAATATGCGGTTTATATCTCGCTAATTGAACGGCCTTCTTCCTACGTGTGATATTAGCTGCTAATCTCTGCCATGACGTCATATTTTAACGGCAGAAATAACCGTCACAAGCCACCATAGCGTTTGAACTACAGGCTACTAAAAACACAACTTGAAAAGTATCTCCCAATTCCTAAAAAGACAGGAATTTACGAGAATGTCAAAGAATGATCAATAGATTAAAGTTTAATCAAACCCCAAGTATAGATATTAATTGAAACTCAAAATCTCCACTGCTTTTAAAGCTGATGACCTGAAGGGGATAACATTAAAAATAAATAAAATAACCCTACAGCTAGCCTTAGATGTTACGAAATGGCGAATACAGGATACTAGATATAACTACGTAAGATCCTCGTAACAAATGGGAGGGTGGAGAAGGTAGTTGACGTTACGACCGTGCACTCGAGTTATGCTCATGCCAACAGTTGACCTCAGGAGTAGTATCTTGTCGGAAGGCCCTTTCCAATGCTTCCCTCTCCTCTCCCCCTCCCCCACCTTTCCCCTCTGTGTAGTAGGTTTTGTGTGTGAGAGATGATAACCTGATTTATTGCAGTGACTGTGCAGTTGTAAGTCAGGTGAGGAATGGGAAGAAGGCAGCGGTGGCCTCACGTTAAGCTAAGTCACAATAACACAGGTTATCAAACAACAAATTTACACACACACAGCCAAGTTTAAGGACCAAATCAACCTCCTAAGTCGATGCCCCTCTCATAATAAATTATAGCTTCAAAGTTTACAATATTATTATTGAATCTACTGTTGGCAGAATGGATTTCTTTCTGTATTTATTTCATTTTTCACCCTCATAATTCAAGCTTAATTATTCATTGTCGAGTTGGCCGAGCAGTCTAAGGCGTTGGAATTAAGTTCGAATTTTCTTCATAGGTTTTCTTCATAGGAAGCGAGGGTTTGAATCCCTCAACCGACAGCTCAGCATGGGTTGGCATCAGTCAATGTACCATCCCTTTTCTTCCGAATGATATAGATTGCTTGCTGACTCCATATTTCCTGAATTTACAACCTCCCCTGCTGTTGTTGTTGTTGCTTTTGCTGCTGACATTTGATATTCTGCAGGGCCCTCCTCTCCCTTCTGCTCAGATTGTCTAAGTTGAAAGAAGCCTCGGCTCGGAGTTGGGGCACGAAGAGTCCCGAAAGAAGTCTCAACATGACTCGGCTTGGAGAGGGGGCACAAAGAATCCCCAAGGAAGCCTCAGCTCGACTCGGCTTAGAGTGGGGGCGCGAAGAGTCCCGAAAGATGCCTCAGCTTGACTCGGCTTGGAGTTGGGGCACGAAGAGCCCCCAAAGAAGCCTCAGCTCGACTCGGCTTCGAGTTGGGGCACGAAGAGTCCCGTAAGAAGCCTCGGCTCGAATTGGGGGCGCGAAGAGTCCCGAAAGAAGCCTCAGCTTGACTGGGCTTGGAGTTGGGGCACGAAGAGCCCCCAAAGAAGCCTCAGCTCGACTCGGCTTCGAGTTGGGGCACGAAGAGTCCCGAAAGAAGCCTCAGCTCGGAGTTGGGGCGCGAAGAGTCCCAAAAGAAGCCTCAGCTCGGAGATGGGGCGCGAAGAGTCCCGAAACAAGCCTCAGATCGGAGTTGGGGCACGAAGAGTCCCGAAAGAAGCCTCAGATCGGAGTTGGGGCGCGAAGAGTCCCGAAAGAAGGTTCAGCTCGACTCGGCTTGGAGTTGGGGCACGAAGAGTCCCGAAACAAGCCTCAGATCGGAGTTGGGGCACTAAGAGCCCCGAAAGAAGCCTCGGCCCGACTCGGCTCAGAGTTGGGGCGCGAAGAGTCCCGAAACAAGCCTCAGATCGGAGTTGGGGCACGAAGAGTCCCTAAAGAAGCATCAGCACGACTCGGTTTGGAGTTGGGACACGAAGAGTCCCGAAAGAAGCCTCGGCCCGACTCGGCCGAGTTGGGGCACAATGGGTCCCGAAGGAAGCCTCGGCGCGACTCGGCTTGGAAATGGGCCACGAAGAGCCCCAAAAGAAGCCTCAGCTCGACGCGGCTTGGAGTTGGGCCCCGAAGAGCCCCGAAAGAAGCCTCAGCTCGACACGGCTTGGAGTTGGGGCGCGAAGAGTCCCGAAAGAAGCCTCGGCCCGACTCGGCTCAGAGTTGGGGCACGATGAGTACCGAAAGAAGCCTCGGCGCGACTCGGCTTGGAGATGGGCCACGAACAGCCCCGTAAAAAGTCTCGGCTCGACCCGGCTCGGAGTAGGGACACAAAGAGTCCCGATAGAAGCCTTGGCTAACTCGGCTTGGAGTGGGGGCACGAAGATTCCCGAAAGAAGCCTCGGCTAACACGGCTCGGAGTGGGAGCACGAAGAGCCCCGAAAGAAGACTCGACTCGGCATGGAGTGAGGGCACGAAGAGTTCCAAAAGAAGGCTCGACTCGACTCGGCTTGGAGTGGGGGCACGAAGAGCCCCATAGAAGTCTCGGCTAACTAGGCTTGCAGTGGGGGCACGGAGAGCCCCATAGAAGTCTCGGCTTACTCGGTTTGGAGTTGGGGCACGAAGAGCCCCATAGAAGTCTCGGCTAACTCAGCTTGGAGTTGGGGCACGAAGAGCCCCATAGAAGCCTCTGCTAACTCGGCTTGGAGTTGGGGCACGAAGAGCCCCATAGAAGCCTCGGCTAACTCGGCTTGGAGTTGGGGCACGAAGAGCCCCATAGAAGTCTCGGCTAACTCGGATTGCAGTTGGGGCACGAAGAGCTCCATAGAAGTCTCGGCTAACTCGGCTCGGAGTGGGAGCACGAAGAGCCCCGAAAGAAGACTCGACTCGGCATGGAGTGAGGGCACGAAGAGTTCCGAAAGAAGGCTCGACTCGACTCGGCTTGGAGTGGGGGCACGAAGAGCCCCATAGAAGCCTCGACTAACTCGGCTTGCAGTTGGGGCACGAAGAGCCCCATAGAAGCCTCGGAAAACTCAGCTTGCAGTTGGGGCACGAAGAGCCCCATAGAAGCCTCGGCTAAATTAGCTAGCAGTTGGGGCACGAAGAGCCCCAAAGAAGCCTCGGCTTAATCGGCTGGCAGATGGGGCACGAAGAGCCCCATAGATCTCTCGGCTAACTCGACTTGGAGTTGGGGCACGAAGAACCCCATAAAATCCTCGGCTAACTCGGCTTGGGGTTGGGGCACGAAGAGCCCCATAGAAGCCCCGGCGAACTCGCCTTGGAGTTGGGGCACGATGAGCCCCATTGAAGCCTCGGCTAACTCGGCTTGCAGTTGGGACAAGAAGAGCCCCATAGAAGCCTCGGCTAACTCGGCTTGCAGTTCGGGCACGAAGAGCCCCATAGAAGCCTTGGATAACTCGGTTTGCAGTTGGGGCACGAAGACCCCCATAGAAGCCTCGGCTAACTCGGCTTGCAGTTGGGGCACGAAGAGCCCCATAGAATTCTCGGCTAACTCGGCTTGCAGTTGGGGCACGAAGAGACCCATAGAAGCCTCGGCTAACTCGGCTTGGAGGTGGGGCACGAAGAGCCCCATAGAAGTCTCGGCTAACTAGGCTTGCAGTGGGGGCACGGAGAGCCCCATAGAAGTCTCGGCTTACTCGGTTTGGAGTTGGGGCACGAAGAGCCCCATAGAAGTCTCGGCTAACTCGGCTTGGAGTTGGGGCACGAAGAGCCCCGTAGAAGCCTCTGCTAACTCGGCTTGGAGTTGGGGCACGAAGAGCCCCATAGAAGCCTCGGCTAACTCGGCTTGGAGTGGGCGCATGAAGATCCCCGTAGAAGCCTCGGCTAACTCGGCTTGGAGTTGAAAGCCTCTGCTAACTCGGCTTGGAGTTGGGGCACGAAGAGCCCCATAGAAGCCTCTGCTATCTCGGCTTGGAGTTGGGGCAGGAAGAGCCCCATAGAAGCCTCGGCTACCTCGGCTTGGAGTTGGGGCACGAAGAGCCCCATAGAAGCCTCGGCTAACTCGGCTTGGAGTGGGCGCACGAAGATCCCCGTAGAAGCCTCGGCTAACTCGGCTTGCAGTGAGGGCACGAAGAGCCCCATAGAAGCCTCGGCTAACTCGGCTTGCAGTTGGGGCACGAAGAGACCCATAGAAGCCTCGGCTAACTCGGCTTGGAGGTGGGGCACGAAGAGCCCCATAGAAGTCTCGGCTAACTAGGCTTGCAGTGGGGGCACGGAGAGCCCCATAGAAGTCTCGGCTTACTCGGTTTGGAGTTGGGGCACGAAGAGCCCCATAGAAGTCTCGGCTAACTCGGCTTGGAGTTGGGGCACGAAGAGCCCCATAGAAGCCTCTGCTAACTCGGCTTGGAGTTGGGGCACGAAGAGCCCCATAGAAGCCTCGGCTAACTCGGCTTGGAGTGGGCGCATGAAGATCCCCGTAGAAGCCTCGGCTAACTCGGCTTGGAGTTGGAAGCCTCGGCTAACTCGGCTTGGAGTTGGGGCACGAAGAGCCCCATAGAAGCCTCGGCTAACTCGGCTTGGAGTGGGCGCACGAAGATCCCCGTAGAAGCCTCGGCTAACTCGGCTTGCAGTGAGGGCACGAAGAGCCCCATAGAAGCCTCGGCTAACTCGGCTTGGAGTTGAGGCACAAAGAGCCCCATAGAAGTCTCGGCTAACTCGGCTTGCTGTTGGGGCACGAAGAGCCCCATAGAAGCCTCGGCTAACTCGGCTTGGATTTGGGGCACAAAGAGCCCCATAGAAGTCTGGGCTAACTCGGCTTGCTGTTGGGGCACGAAGAGCCCCATAGAAGTCTCGGCTAACTCGGCTTGCAGTTGGGGCACGAAGAGCCCCATAGAAGTCTCGGCTAACTCGGCTTGGAGGTGGGGCACGAAGAGCCCCATAGAAGTCTCGGCTAACTAGGCTTGCAGTGGGGGCACGGAGAGCCCCATAGAAGTCTCGGCTTACTCGGTTTGGAGTTGGGGCACGAAGAGCCCCATAGAAGTCTCGGCTAACTCGGCTTGGAGTTGGGGCACGAAGAGCCCCATAGAAGCCTCTGCTAACTCGGCTTGGAGTTGGGGCACGAAGAGCCCCATAGAAGCCTCGGCTAACTCGGCGTGGAGTTGGGGCATGAAGAGCCCCATAGAAGTCTCGGCTAACTCGGCTTGCAGTTGGGGCATGATGAGCCCCATTGAAGCCTCGGCTAACTCGGCTTGGAGTGGGCGCACGATGAGCCCCATGGAAGCCTCGGCTAACTCGGCTTGCAGTGGGCGCACGATGAGTCCCATGGAAGCCTCGGCTAACTCGGCTTGCAGTGGGCGCACGATGAGCCCCATGGAAGCCTCAGCTAACTCGGCTTGCAGTTGGGGCACGAAGAGCCCCATAGAAGCCTCGGCTAACTCGGCTTGGAGTGGGGGCACGAAGAATCCCATTCAAGCCTCGGCGAACTCGGCTTGGAGTTGGGGCACGTAGAGTGACGAAAGAAGCCTCGGCTCGACTCGTCTCGTAGTTGGGGAACGAAGAGTCCCGAAAGAAGACTCGGCTTGGAGTTGGGGCTCGAAGAGCCCCGAAAGAAGCCTCGGCTAACTCGGCTAGCAGTTGGGGCACGAAGAACGACGAAAGAAGCCTCGGTTCGACTCGTTTGGGAGTGGGGCACGAAGAGTCCCGAAAGAAGACTCGGCTTGGAGTGGGGGCACGAAGAGCCCCGAAAGAAGCCTCGGCTTGGAGTTGGGGCACGAAGAGCCCCGAAAGAAGCCTCGGCTCGTTTCGCCTCGGAGTGGGGGCACGAAGAGCCCCGAAAGATAACTCGGCTTGGATTGGGGGCGCGAAGAGCCCCGAAAGAATCCTCTGATCGACTTGGCTCGGAGTGAGGGCCTGAAGAGCCCCGAAAGAAGACTCGGCTTGGAGTGGGGACGCGAAGAGCCCCAAAAGAAGCCTCGGCTTGGAGTTGGGGCACGAAGAGCCCCGAAGGAAACCTCGGCTCGACTCGCCTCGGAGTGGGGGCACAAAGAGCCCCAAATGAAGACGCGGCTCGGAGTGGGGGCACGAAGAGCCCCGAAAGAAGCCTCGGCTTTGAGTTGGGGCACGAAGAGCCCCGAAAGAAGCCTCGGCTCGACTCGCCTCGGAGTGGGGGCACGAAGAGCCCCGAAAGAAGACTAGGCTTGGAGTTGGGGCGCGATGAGCCCCGAAAGAAGCCTCTGATCGACTCGGCTCGGAGTTGGGGCACGAAGAGTACCACATAACTGGCTTTCCCCTCTCCACCTCCCGTAGCCAACCCTATATAACACGGCTCAGGTCCAGAGACATCGGACGATTGTATGCAGCAGCGGAGTGATTGATGACTACTATCAGCAATGTCCAGGATACGAAAGAAGAAACCCCTTCCTTGCAGGCGTGCACCCCTCTCCGGATCATGGTGACTTGGTACTAGGACGCACTTGGCGGGCGGGCTGCGCTCCGAACCTAACTCCGGACGTGCAGGTCGTCCGCCATTGCGGACGTGCTAGTCCCAGCAGTACCAAGTTAACTGATTCCCACATATACTAATCTCGGCGAGGAAACTGATTTTGCAACTGTTGCATGAAACACCTCCCGTACTACAAAACTACTCATTCCCATACCCACATTCCTTGCATGTGGCTATAACCAAGCGGCCAGGTTTTACGTGTAGGGAATCTTTCCTTTCTGCCTATGCGGTTTTCCCTGGCCCTACAATCCAACCTTTATATATAGGCACATATTTATATATGCATATATATAGCATATACCCATGGTAATATCTACCCATGATGCCTGGTAAATCGCGATCACGATCAGACAGGCGTTAAGCTTCGAAGGGCAATCCTTTCCAAAACTCTATGCCTTCTCTTTTACTATGTAGACTAACTGCATATCCGAGGCACCATTAGTAAGGTCGGGTGTCAGGCGGGGGGTGCTGGAAGCATATCTCCCCCCCCCCTCCCCCCTCCGAAAAAAACAGAGACATCGACAAATTCACTCGTGCATGGACTACGACGTCACGACGTGTGTCCAACCAGCAAGTAACCAACACCCAGGTGAGATCAGTGAGGGGAACGAGAGTAGCATCACAACCAAACCCAGGGACAGCACTCACACCCTCACGGAAGCTCTTGGCCGTCACACACTGTAACACGACTTGTATATAACCATATTGTACATATGTTGCTTGTATATATCCTAACTTGCTCACTGTTCCAGCTTATGTTTTGATTGCTTAAGGCCCCCTCCGCAAACGAGAGATATCGCCAGTATGCCGGCCAGAACAGACCTCTCGGTCTACTCAGCCTCAGCCCCTCCCTGAAGCACCAGGGTCGCCAGACTATTTTGATACCCTTAGTTTCCATGTTTCAATCGTCTTAAAACTCAACAATTAGTCCAGGTTTTGCCGTTCCTTGTGTGGGGTTCCGCCTCGTAATACCAAGCAGGCTCATCAGCGGGCTCTTGGAGTCCGTGCCGGGACCCCCACAGGAGTAGTGAACAGTGTACTACCAGCCTTCACATTAAGCGCGCATGCGCCTCTTTACTGCGAGAGCTAAGAGCTCAATCAGCCTTTAAACTCCAAAAAGATGGAATATTGGCTTTCACGGCCAAGGAATTAAAACTCAGCAATTTTTCTAAGTCTATGCCGTGTCTTGTTTGGGGTTTGGTCTAGGAACACCAAGCTGGCTCATCAGTGGGCTCTTGTGATGTTTACTTCGCTCCTAGATCTAGCGCTCCATCAAGTAGCTACAGGCTCAGGTCTTAAGAACAACGACAAACCAGCTCCGGTTCATTCAATAGTCAAGGCGAAATACACAAAATGCCCAATAATTTTCCGAAATGTCTACTTTGTCCGAAATTCCACGCTTTGAATTCTCGCAATTCTTTTCGAGCATTCACAATCTACGATAAGAGAAAGCTCATTGCGCAACATCATTGTTGTTTTAATTGTCTTCTGCCTAAACATTCTGCGTCTAATTGGCAATCCACTAAAGTGCGGGACAAATCATCACTGGTCAACCTCCTTATTTCCGCCCTCAGCCGTCAGCCCACTTCTAAACATTCTGCGTCTAATTGGCAATCCACAATAGTGTGGGACAAATCATCACTGGTCAACCTCCTTATTTCCGCCCTCAGCCGTCAGCGAACTTCTAAACATTCTGCGTCTAATTGGCAATCCACAATAATGTGGGACAAATCATCACTGGTCAACCTCCTTATTTCCGCCCTCAGCCGTCAGCCCACTTCTAAACATTCTGCGTCTAATTGGCAATCCACAATAGTGTGGGACAAATCATCACTGGTCAACCTCCTTATTTCCGCCCTCAGCCGTCAGCGAACTTCTAAACATTCTGCGTCTAATTGGCAATCCACAATAATGTGGGACAAATCATCACTGGTCAACCTCCTTATTTCCGCCCTCAGCCGTCAGCCAACTTCTAAACATTCTGCGTCTAATTGGCAATCCACAATAATGTGGGACAAATCATCACTGGTCAACCTCCTTATTTCCGCCCTCAGCCGTCAGCCAACTTCTAAACATTCTGCGTCTAATTGGCAATCCACTAAAGTGCGAGACAAATCATCACTGGACAACCTCCTTATTTCCGCCCTCAGCCGTCAGCCAACTTCTAAACATTCTGCGTCTAATTGGCAATCCACTAAAGTGCGGGACAAATCATCACTGGTCAACCTGCTCATTTCCGCCCTCAGCCGTCAGCGAACTTCTAAACATTCTGCGTCTAATTGGCAATCCACAATAATGTGGGACAAATCATCACTGGTCAACCTGCTCATTTCCGCCCTCAGCCGTCAGCCAACTTCTAAACATTCTGCGTCTAATTGGCAATCCACTAAAGTGCGGGACAAATCATCACTGGTCAACCTGCTCATTTCCGCCCTCAGCCGTCAGCGAACTTCTAAACATTCTGCGTCTAATTGGCAATCCACAATAATGTGGGACAAATCATCACTGGTCAACCTCCTTATTTCCGCCCTCAGCCGTCAGCCAACTTCTAAACATTCTGCGTCTAATTGGCAATCCACAATAGTGTGGGACAAATCATCACTGGTCAACCTCCTTATTTCCGCCCTCAGCCGTCAGCCAACTTCTAAACATTCTGCGTCTAATTGTCAATCCACAATAGTGTGGGACAAATCATCACTGGTCAACCTCCTTATTTCCGCCCTCAGCCGTCAGCCAACTTCTAAACATTCTGCGTCTAATTGGCAATCCACAATAATGTGGGACAAATCATCACTGGTCAACCTGCTCATTTCCGCCCTCAGCCGTCAGCCAACTTCTAAACATTCTGCGTCTAATTGGCAATCCACTAAAGTGCGGGACAAATCATCACTGGTCAACCTGCTCATTTCCGCCCTCAGCCGTCAGCGAACTTCTAAACATTCTGCGTCTAATTGGCAATCCACAATAATGTGGGACAAATCATCACTGGTCAACCTGCTCATTTCCGCCCTCAGCCGTCAGCCAACTTCTAAACATTCTGCGTCTAATTGGCAATCCACTAAAGTGCGGGACAAATCATCACTGGTCAACCTGCTCATTTCCGCCCTCAGCCGTCAGCGAACTTCTAAACATTCTGCGTCTAATTGGCAATCCACAATAATGTGGGACAAATCATCACTGGTCAACCTCCTTATTTCTGCCCTCAGCCGTCAGCCAACTTCTAAACATTCTGCGTCTAATTGGCAATCCACAATAGTGTGGGACAAATCATCACTGGTCAACCTCCTTATTTCCGCCCTCAGCCGTCAGCCAACTTCTAAACATTCTGCGTCTAATTGGCAATCCACAATAGTGTGGGACAAATCATCACTGGTCAACCTCCTTATTTCCGCCCTCAGCCGTCAGCCAACTTCTAAACATTCTGCGTCTAATTGGCAATCCACAATAGTGCGGGACAAATCATCACTGGTCAACCTCCTTATTTCCGCCCTCAGCCGTCAGCTCACTTCTAAAATGTGACCACAATCGGGATCTAACCCGCGTCTCTTATGGCACGGCCAGGCACGCTAGGTCCTTGCACGAATGATGTTATGATACATTAGTCTAAAATAAAGCAAGTAATATCCATGTTAAAAATGATTTAATTAACAACATTATAAAAAAAGAAAAATATGCAGCCATAAATTTGCGCAATACACTTGTTCCGCTGCCCTGTTCATTGAAACTTTAAGTCAGCTTCTCCATCAATGTCTCTTGCAAGTGTTTGGGATCTGCAGGTGTTAGTTAGGCTTCCCAGTTGGCCTCAAAGCTTTCAATACCTGATGAAAGGAACTCTTACCACCTCGTGTTGTAGCGACTAGGTCCGGGTTCGATTCCCGGCTCAGACGAGAAATATAATTGTGATTTGACGAATGGAACGAGTGCATTCCGCCCCGTGACGTATATCTGAGCAGTGTTCGATTCCCACCTCAGATATCTGGGAAATGGTTTCCCACTTCTACTCCTGGCGGATGGTTCCTAGCTTAAGTCCACGGCTGCCCCCTTCCACATCCTCCCCTACATTACACACACTTATATAGCCATAACAATAAAACAGGTTATCAGACAAAAGGCCACGTTCTACTCAAGTACACGGGACTGAGTGACATGAAGTCAATGCCCCTTTAATGAAACTTTTTAATCTTTTCTTGATTTCTCCTTTAAATTAGGTTTGACATAGCCTACATGGTGCAACGCCGTGACGTTTAGAGCTAAATTTCCTTTAGGTTTTGTTAGTTTATTTTACAACAATTGACTTTATTTTTACGATTCATGATAACTAGTAAATTCACCGCGCTCAGATTTACTACGTTCAGCAGATTAAATCGCAAATAAACTCTAAATATCTTAGAATTGTTGGCTGCCCTGTTGGGTATGTACGTAACAGGTTCTTTAAATTCACTTATCACGGTGTTATCTGTCACCAGACAAACAGTTAAGGTGATATCAGAATTAATGTGGTAATAAAATATTGGAATGCAGCCGAAAGAAAAGGTGAAAAGCTAATGGAAGTAGGAGACTTCTGTTACTCATGGAGCAAAACAACCACTAATGAACAAAGCAAAGAGGATATTAAAAGTAGGTTGGTACAGGCAAGGAAAGCATTTCTTCAGAAAAGGAATCTGTTGACATCAATAAAATATAGATTTATGTAATAGGAACTGATTTTTGAAAGCCTTTGACAGGAGCGTGCAATAACTCCATATCCATGAACTAGATATCACAGGTGATGATTCTGCTTCTCTTCCGGTATGGAACAGTTAGAGTCAGAACAATTCGACGCCGTAGTCAAAGAGGAGCCCTATCGGCACTGTCCTTACCGATATGGGGCAAATCATTCTGAGGATAGGACGTTTTAAAAATCACAGGCCCACCAAGTTGTTGAGCCGTACTTGTTGCATTTATTTAGTATTCACTGTCTGAAAAGTTGCCTTTCTGTGAAGGGAACGAGTAGTTCATCAATATAAATTCTTTGAAACACATTGAAGCATCCCCCTTTAGAGGGACCCGTTGAATAATATATTACTCATGCATTATGCTTACAAAAACCGGTTGAATATTGCCCAACTATAAAGGGACAAACGGACCCCGCTTGCCCGGTTATGTATCGTACACGAGATCGAAATTTGTACTTTGAATCGAAGGCCTATCTGAGGGCTCAAATTGCAATTAATTTTTAGCATTGTATAACGCATAAAAATGAACAAATTAATGGAATTTCTGTCCTTGCATGGCGAAAGATTCCTTAATGTCGTTAGTCAAAAGTAACGGCAACTGGTTCCAGCAGACCCAGGGATATATTTTTCAACCGGAGACGATGTGTGTCCATGAGCCTGGTACTGTCGACTTTTAAGTACATTTCTTAGTAGATCAGTGCGATAACGCTTTAGAATATGGATTGGCTACTTGTTTCACGCATGGTAGACGATTTTGTTCCATTGGTAATCTGTCAACTGGGTGCGGTTATAAGATATTGCGTTTAAATTTTGGATTATGTGTAAATACTTGCAAATAATATAATATTGCTAATTCTGGCATTTCGGCAGATCTATATTAATAGATGTTATCTTTTCTCCAAATTTCAAAATTGTTATACTCATAACATATATATATATATATATATATATATATCAAATGGCTCCTAGTCTGCAGATGCAATTTAGTGTATTTTTCATAAGAAGAAAATCAACACAGCTCCAACCCATTAACTTACTGGTGAGTAAGACTTGAAAATGAGACCATAATCGGAATCGAACCCGCGTCTCTTGTGGCATGGCCAGGGACGCTAGGTCCTTGCACGAATGTTGTTATGATACATAAGTCAAAAATAAAGCAAGTAATATCAATGATAAAAGTTTATTTAATTAACAACATTATATAAAACGAACATTATGCAGCCATCAATTTGCACAAAACACTGGACAGGTAAAATGATTGTTACACTGCCCTGTTCATTGAAACTCTAAGTCAGCATCTCCATCTACTGTATGTCTCTTGTAAATGTTTGGGTTCTGCATGTGTTAGATAGGCTTCCCAGTTGGCCTCAAAGGTTTCAATACCGGTACCTGATGAAAGGTACTCGAGTTTCTCCTGGAGTAGCGACTAGTTCCGGGTTAGATTCCCACCTCAGATATCTCGGAAATGGTTTCACACTTCTACTCCTGGCGGATGGTTCCTAGCTTAAGGCCTCGGATGCCCCCTTCCACATCCTCCCCTGAATTACTTTTCACACACTTATAAAGCAATCACAATAACACAGGTTATCAGACAAAAGGCTACATACACTCAAGTACACGGGGCCGAGTGACACGAAGTCAAAGCCCCTTTAATGAAACTATAAGTCTTTACTAGATTTAGCCTTTAAATTAGGTTTGACGTACATGGTACAACACCGTGACGTTTACAGCTGAATTTCCTTTAGTTTTAGCCAGTTTATTTTGGAACAATTGACATTCTTTTTTCGATTCATGATAACCTTTTCTAGTGCTACTGAACTGAAGCCTCATTGTCGTCGAAGCTGCTTTATAATTCGTTTTATTTGTCTCCAAAATTTGGTAGACATGACAAAAACTGTGTTATGGTGACTTCTTTTGCAGCGGAGGTAATACTTAAGTGTCCAGTGCAGATTTTCAGTGACAGATATTTCACAATATTTAATTGTCGAAGATACAGCGGTGTGGCAATTTAACTAGGAACAGCCTTATGACAGCAATATACAAGTTACCCGCATGTTAGTTGGGGACGATAATGATGCTCGTTTGAACTGCGTGGTTTGTAACACAAGTAGATCTTGGTAATTTGTGGATTCCGAAAGGCTGTATGCTACTAGTGGCGATTTACAATTCCTGTACAGTGAACTAAGTTCTATTTCACGTGCCTAATTGAGCGTATTGATAGATTTTTACCGTCAGTAGATCTACTTTATTGTCTGACGAAATAATATTTAATCTACTCACCGCAAATCAAGTTTGTGTGTACATAGAAATTAGGCGGCCTAAGATTAATGTAAAATCTTTTGTTTCCTTGCTGTTTAAGCAGCCACAATTACTTATTAATTTTATCAATTCATTCGCAATGATAACAACTTACTCTACCAGCGTCATTGTCGTATTTGTTTGTTGTTGTTGTTGTTGACAAACATAAAACCGCTCCTGATCACTGAGCACTTCCTCATCTGATTTGTGAATGATTTGGCATAGCCTACTGGTATAAGTAAGGCCATTAATTAATTCTTCAGTGTGTTTATTTGTGTGTGTCCTAGTTTCCTGAACACAATGGAAGATCAACTATTTATTAAAAGTGAGCCAGACTGGTTGACCAATACAGTTGAAGTCTCTAACAATGTGAGTTGCATTTTGTTTCGTATATGGTGTAACATTGCATTCTTAGTGATGTGCATGACAAGTGAGGTTTAGTGACTTAACACACTACTTAATGGTAAATGGCACGCTAACGTTTAGTAACGTAACTTAGTACTCTTATTGTGTGTGCATATTTTTGATTGGGTCATACTTATGTTACTTCGCAGGAGACAACTGTCCTGTTGCCCTCGGATAACATAAAAGACGAGGCTGCTGATATATTTGACGATCAAAGAATACCAGTTAAGGAGCAACATGAACTACAGGTAGTTATCGGTTCTGCGTTATTTCTCTTGTAATAGGGTAGTACTGAACGAAAGTAGAACAAGCGATAACATCCTCTATAGGACATGAATTGGCCAAATACCTTCTCAAACGACCAGAAATAAATCAGGGCATGAAGTTTAAATATATGTTTCCTCCTCGTCTGTCTGTGACCCACCCAGCCATCCCAAATAGGATCACAACTTATATAAGCAAAATTCCAGGTGTGGCCGCCATTGTTCACATAAATCATCATCAAAACAGTACTGCCAACCTTGCCCTTATGGTACTATGTCGCACCAACACCTCACCTTTCTAACCTTCGTTTGATCCAATCCAATGGTTTTTAATAATGGTTTCAGCCTAACGCGTTCCCATTTTTTTTTTATTAACAGCGATTTTGTATCACACTTTACTTTATCAACAGTGATTTTGTATCCCACATGTAGGCAACAATTTTTGCGCCAGCGGTATGTTGAACGAGATGCAAGCGCTGTCGGAAAATGGCAGCCGTTTTTAAAAGAGTAATAAATAACACATGTTTACGTACTTTAGCACAAATACGAGGTGCAGTAGTGACCAGGGTTCCTAATTTCAATACGTAATATCGCCCACAAGATGAAACAAAGACACAAGGTATGTAAAAGTCACATTCATGTCTGATGCAAATGTATCTTTATTCTTCATTTTCTTGAAAACGTAACCACCTCGGGACAAATACAAAATCAGGCGTTCAGGCAATTGTGCTAAGCAATTACACGACTAATGCACTTTGGCTCTGGTAGTTCAGTTGTCAATTCTTGATGGACAGGACCAGTTTGTAGAGTGCCATGTTCTCTAGAATAATTTGTATAAATTCTTGTTTAAGACAGCTGAAGTGGGGGAAGATGACGTCGTAGTTCCGCCCCTTAAAACTTCCATAACTAACTAACTAACAGCTAAAGTGCATACAATAATCTGAGTATCAAGTTTCCACGACGAAATTAATAGGAAGTTGCTTGAGACCCACAGAACCTGAGTAGAGACCGTTAATTTTTCTGTTTACTTGTGTCGGGATACACTTTTCCATTTCTTCTCTTGACCACCCCTAGTTTAGCTATCCCTCAATTCTGATCCCGAAATTTATAGGTACCGGTACCATTATCATCATTTTTCTCACTTTAATTGATAGTGTTCTCTTTAGTACCTGATAAATATCCCTAATTTCTTAAGGGGTCAGACTTCTTCCTAACCATCATGGTATAATGGTGTAATTGCTTTGCACAACTGCCTGGAATATAAGGTATTCTGATATATTCCACTTGTCATATCAAGTAACTAAAAGGGCGGTGATCATAAAGACACGTTATCTCCCACCGAGAATGGTTTTAGTTTGCTACGACGTGATTTAGAACCAGTGATATCACAAATATTCTTTCCATGATGCACTGCTTCTACACGTCTTTTAATGTGTTAAATAATTGCACTGCTTTGAAACTGAAACTGATTTCTTCCCTATTGCACTTGTTAATATTCTTACACAACACAGCCCCCTACTCCACGTCAACTAATGGATGATTTGATTATTGCAATCTGGCCTTCAATAACGAAGTTACACTGCACACAGTTTTATAGAATAGCATTTCTCCTCTTTAGCTCTGGTATTAAACTTTGCAATTTGCAGCTCGATTTCACACAGCACGAGGACTGACCATGCGGTGTACTGTTCGCAAGTGTTTCATTAATTCACCATAAAGTGTGTGAAATATTCGACGCGTTACTAGCGTATTCCGCACTGGCAAATAAATGTTCTCGACCGTATTCTAAATGATACCAATAACTGTTTAGTCTTCAGTACCATGTGGTCCAACGCAAAAATCTCCGCACTCACAGTAATAATTAGGCGTTTCCAGTCAGGTTGCTCCTTCACCATGTCCTTCTACATCATCATTCCAAATATTTGTTACTGGCACCGATAACCTAGATGTTAGGCCCCTTAACGCAACAATTATCATCACCATGTGTATTAATCCCACATAGAATAATGTCTAATATCATGCAGTAAATTTCCAACCCAGTTTATTGTGTTGTTTGTGTCTACTGTTATTTAAATATTTGTTTCCATCTCTTGAGTCTGATGAAGTTCACAGCTTATTCGATCCTTCCACAGCCCTCTCATGCATCTTTGTCCCTGTAATAGCTCAGCTCGCAATCTCTTCGCATAATTTGATATTACGTGGTCTGACGTAGAATTCAGATATAGGCGGGCTTAATGATTAGGTGAACGGGGGAATATGTTGTGCCCATATTGATCCGAGATACCTCTGAGTCGAAAGCCAAATCAAACCTCGTGAGATCACTTCACCAGCAAACACACATGGATTTGAGCTGGTCCCACACGAGACCGTTACTGTCAGGTTTTGGGTGTGGTTATGAAGCTAGTCCAAGCACATGGTAATTAATAAACAGAAGGTTCAAAATCTACTAAAAATAACCACACATTTTAAGATATAAACTCGTGTCCTTGAGTGATTTATTCACCAAAGGTCCCTAGCTTACTCTTTATTGTTGTTTAGGCCACAAGCTAACTAGAAAATAAACACTCCTGAAAATAAATTTCATCTTACATTACTGTCCGAATATCACCTCCAGAAGTCTATATTCCGAGACGTCATTAAAATAGAAGCTAAGAAATTGTACAAAAATAGTTCCAACGGAAATACAAATGTGAATTATTCATCAGATCTAATTACTTTGCTCTTATCTTCGGTAGATGCCTAATCCCCTGTCGTTCCACAACGTTCAGTAACATCTGACAAAGACACCAGAATAAAAATAATAAGTTACAATGGAACCACATCCACCAATTATATTAATTAAATGTAATCCCGCTAGCCAAATCCTGTACAAAGTATCGTACAAAACGTCGCGTCTGAAACTCATTCCTAAGCTGTACAAGAAGAAAATGACACACAAACAAAATATGTACAATAATAAACATGATCTTGACTGGTTTGTTGTATTTTTGGCAGCTCATCTGTTCCTTCAGAAAGTCGTCTCGCAATCAGTGAAGTCTCATATTTCTTATCTAGGTCTTGTATGTCGCATTGTGTTTGAATGGTATTCAAAATGATGGAACACTGTGTATGATGTATTTCCACCTATGTAAAGGAACGTGTTTGTAAAACAAGTCATTTCTCTGCAGGATGATACTGATCTCACTGAGGATATCAAGATAGAGGAATTTTCGATACCAGAGCTTGTTCCCAGAAGGGAAGAAATAGAAAGTCCTTCATTAGAGAGCGATGGAGATTTGAAAGAGGTAAGTACCTTTTGCGTAACTACTTGTTGCACCTCATAAGAGACATCACCTGGTCGCCATCTTCCTCTCACCATTGCAAGTAAGGGAATACAAAATTGTGTATTCAGACCGTACTGATGACAGATGGAAGCTTTCTGTTATTAGGTTGGGTTTGGTACAGAAGGTACAAGTCGTGTAGAAGATTGCCTGCTGCCGGCTTAATAATAAAGATAATAATAATAACTATGACACATGAAATTTGCTTTCCCGAAATTGTACTTGAAATGATACGGGGGAGGAAATGTGATAAATATTACCTCAGATCCTCTCCTCACTACTAAAATACATGAGAAATGATCGGTGACAACTGTTATTTATTTATATGAGGAAGAATGATAAACACATCATATCATTTACCGTGCATTAATCTCAAATACCAGGTTATAACTATTAACCACCTTATACATTTGGTATTAGTACAAATATTGCGGGATGAGTCCACCTGATCAAAAAAAAATCGAATACTGAATATCAGATCAATCAAAATCTTATCAAACGAACGTATTGCTTTTATCACCGATTATATCAAACGCTCATCAAAACCAAACGTCGAGAAACCTGTAGGGAAAGGCATGGATCAAAATCAAACTAATGAAAATACTCGAGTATTCTGATTATTTACACGAGCCTCGACTCGAACCTGTGACCCTTCACTCTACAATGGTTGATCTGTATGTGTGGATAGACCGATGATCCACGATCTCATAATCTATAAATGGGTTTTAAAATAACGTTCCCGTCCAATATAAGACATAAAACAGAAAAGTCTACCTCGAAATAAATGAATTCACCCTTCCAGTGAACTATACTGACCAATCAAAATCGAAACTGCAAATCCACAAATCTTATCTGAACTGGAAACACATAGGGGAAAAAACTTCCCTAGCTAACAGTCAGCTGGTCCGATGTTAACGACCACTCAAATATTGAACTTACTATCGCCTCAGTAAGCCTCAAATATCAAACTCAATATCTATCACCAACAGTTCTGTTCACGTCTGGATGATAAGTGTGATTCATTTCTCGCTGAGGCTCCAAGATCACACGTATCTGTTGAACAATCAAAATGCCATTGTATGTGGTTATGCATGTCATTTGTATATCTAAGTGAAAACCCAACTCACTCGAACCTCAACATAAACAATTTGGTTCTCATAGCCTTGCAGATAGTCTCTTACTGGCCCATGTCGAATATTCACATATTGTAGGTGTACCTGCCTCGAAGAACATCATAATACCTCGATGATTATCACAAATTATGGGTGGTAAGTGGCTACACCTGTCGCCACTCGTCGATATACACTTACCACATGGCTTAACTTTAAATGGCACATTATTCATAACACACACATATTGCATGCGAATTACTCACACATTATAAAACTTACCTTTCGAATCACTCATATTCCACCTCAAGTAATAACATGTGATCAATCTCGCTGATCAATCAATCGCCTGCATGTATATTCAAAGTCTTTCTCGGGGTGAATGACCTCTGAGTCTCAACATTACTAATAATATTCTATCACTGGTCATGAGATCATATATTCTCACTCCATCCTGACATCTATCCGTGATTTCAAACTCAATATACATGGTTATGTTTCAACATACACTTCATCTAATGAACAGGTGACCAGAAATAAATACACAGTTCAAAAAAGTTAGGGGGACATGTTTTGTAACGTCTGGTATATGAACATTAATTATGTAGATGGAGTTCCAATGGTCGTACAGCATGCCTTGAGACCTTAGCTTCACAGGGTATGTCAAATCGAAGTTATTCTCCATCTGTAGGCGTATCCATGCATTAAATAGTCAGGTGACCCCTCAAAACAAAGTGAATAGCGGTGCGTTCGTGTGTTGTTGTGAGGTACACAGACTACTGCGGTCATTTCAGCCCGTTGTACGTAAACCAGCACATGGCATGAGACATCTTAACGAGGTTCAAGTCGCAAGGGCTGTCACTTTCATCCAGGAAGGATGGACTATTCGTCGTGTTGCTGTGAATCTCAATATCTCTCCATCGGTTATTCAACGCTTGTGGAATTGCTACACTGAGACAGGCCAGTGCCTGAGAACTGCAACAAGACCTCAGGAGGGTCATTGGAGTCACGGTGTCTGACCAGACAGTAAGGAACAAGTTAAGAAAAGTGTCCTTACGACCCAGACGTGCTGTTCGAGTGCCCCGTTTATCGCAGCAACATCACGCAGGTCGCCTTCTGTTTCCCCGAACCCACGTCAACTGACAACTTCGCCAATTGAGACCTGTGTTGTTCACAGAGGAGTCCAGATTTCCACTGATACAGCGTGATGGACGTCAGCGTGTATGGAGAGGCTGTGGTGGGCAGTACATGCCAAATGTTGTCCAGGAAGTCGACCGATTCGGACAAGGTTCTGTGATGGTGTGGGGTGGCAGCAGTATTGATGGCCGTACGGATCTTGTCGTCGTCCATGGTAATCTTACTGCTGCGGGGTACATCGAACAGATACTGCTGCAGCATGCGTTGGCAGCTGCATACGGTGTTGGCCCTGAATTCGTACTCATGCACGACAATGCCAGGGTTCATGCAGCGCGCATCACCAGAGTTGTCTTGCGAGAATTGGACATTCAAGGGATGGAATGGCCAGCAGTGAGTCCCGCCCTTAATCCCATCGAGTATGTGTGGGATAGATTTGACAGAAGTGTTCGTGGGTGTCCTGTTCCATCAGAGGCTCTCCAGGACCTCGAACAGGCTCTCATTGAAGAATGGGACCTGATACCGCAATGTGACCTCCGCCGACTTATACGGAGCATGCCACGTAGGTGCCAAGCTGTGATAAATGCTCGTGGAGGACATACACCATACTGAAGCTCTCCAACTGTGATAAAATCCACTCTGGAGTACGATTTTCACTTTGTTTTCGCCACTATTTTGACATTTCCGTTTTTGTTCTGAATATGAACGAGAATCCATCGATATTCTTTTGTATACGTCAACTGTAAAGAATAAAGTTTTAGTAGGTAATTATACCCGGGTTTGAGGTATTGCTTTGTGGAGAACGGCATCCGTTCAAAAACATGTTCCCCTAATTTTTTTGAACTGTGTAACATCCTATAATCTAAAGGTAACTTTCCTTACTTTTAATTATTCGTAATAGGCTGTTTCTACTGAATAAGACACCTCCAAATCGCTACTTTAGTATATCACAAAGACCAAGAACTAAGAACAAAAACGTATCCTAACTGGACTATGTCATATTTACATTCTCAAATCCTCTTCCATAAACAGGAAATGGCAAAGGAATATAGCCCTCCGTAGTTTATGGTGACGGGTCACGGACGGCCCCTTCCATAACGACTAATTCATAATTATAAAGTAGGCACTCATTTCAATGATGTCTTACATCTTGCTCACATAAATGTTGTATACACATTACAATTTATTTCACAGTAATAATGTTTGATTATGTTGCCTAATTAATATGATACACAAACTATGGGCTCCACCATTTATACTGTCCCTAGTCACTCCGGTCATGTGACTGGATTCTCCAATGTCGTTTTTTCTCCTCGCGCATTGTGTTTACTTGGTGTTTTTTCACAAACAAATGACTTCAAACTTCTCACCTTTATATTTATAGTTCCCTTCGATTACCATATTTTCCGTAGAATCATTATATTTGTCCAATTCGAGCTCTGAATGGGCGTGTCTTCGCTGTTCTAAGATGCACCCCACGGATTTATGTAGGCTGGAGATTCACCGTATAGACAACTGCCAAGGAGTGGTCGGTACGCAACTCTGCTGTCCTGGCCTTCATCGTCTGTATTGGTGATCTATTTTTCCAGTCTCCCTTTTACACATGTATTGTGAAATTCTACCTCTTTTTTTGCAGTGAAAAATTTGCTTGTAATTTAAACTTCTTCACGTAATTTGTTGTCAAGCATAATCTTGATTAAATCGTTGCCAACTATCAACTCTAGAATTTCATCAAATATGTGGCCTAGGCCTTAAATCATAGACTAAGAGGCACCATACGTTACTGCCGATTGCTGCGATAACTATGGACATTGATTTATAAATATGAAGTTCAAAGGGAATGTATATCCACTTAAAGCTGGGAGTTACGCCCCTAACACATTGAAGAGAAAGGATAGGTGCAGAAAGGTGGCCTTTCATGTTCACCGTCGATATATATCAGCTTCACTCTTATTTGTATATTAACACTGACAAATCTTTATTAGTGTATATTACATTTCTTATCACTGATTAAGATGTGTTTAAGTATTTCTACCCTTATTATTCCCGTTTCCACAGTGTTGGGAAGGAGATTGAGAGAGTTCCTCTGTTGCAACGGTACTTTCTTACAGCCGGAGTTTATGAAAACAACATTATTACGTAGAACTGATGCTCGCAGCAAGCGTTGACATGTTTGTGATTGTTGGTGTCTACTCTTTGATGTTTTTGTTCTTTGCCGTCAGTGATCCATCATGTGTGATATCTCTCAGTGATATTTCTCAGTATGTACGTTGATGTTTTTAGATTAAATCCTCTTTGTTACCTCTATGTACTGTTTAATCAGAAAGAAAGATGATGAAGAGTTGGTAAGAAGTGTCCACGGCCTATTACGACACACAATCCCGCATTCGCCTTTATTTAAGATTGAGAAAATAAAATTAAGCGTTTCATAGAAAGCCGACGGTGGGTTCCAAACCCAGTTGTCTTCAAAGCAAAGAAGTACCCTGACCACATGGACTGGATCTCCAAGTTTTGTGATATTTAAAATAAGCTCAGCTCCGTTCCTCAAGCCATTTATTATGATACCGACTTCATTTATCAGAGCTTCTGAAATAGACAGTGAGTTGGAGCGAAACTCTTGATATATAAGTCGACGTCACTGCAGTCAGAACTGCTCCAGGCATTCTTTTGTCTGGTGAACTCTACCGGTGATTCCTCGGGGAGATATAAACACTGGCTCATGTCCTTGAATCTTTTTCGAGTTTTGCAACGATGAAATCCCGGCGTCATAAAATCATGCCCTGCATTTTTGTAAGAAGAAAGGTTATAACGTCCAAGAACAAGTCGGTGTCGTATCATATATCGCTGTTCAAGGCGGCTGGAGATGATTGCCCACAGGATCAAGAATGTTTTCCTAAAAAATCCCACCGAGAGGTTTAATCACCGCCTCGGCCTGCCTTAAGAAGGAAACACACGATGGCTTATCGCATTAAATTTCATCTTTGTTGGCCGCCTGGACAAACGCAAAGTTTATTTCTAGAAAATTAATGCTGTTTCGCAGTACCGCAGTAACTCAAATAACTGCTGTTGATATATAATGTAAATACAGTCGGCCTACTGCTTTCAGTAGAAACGCTATGTAGAGGCAAAATGTATGTTAAATAGTCTACACAACACTCTATCCAGTTGCTCTTACTGCAATTGGCTTGCTCGAAGATTTTACAAATTTAAAAGCCACAATCCTAAATTCTGCTGTGATTTGTGAAAATATTCATGTAGAATATTTTATATGACATAAAGTGTGTGATTTATACGTTCATTGTTAAAAGCTGTCAGGTAGAACTGTTGGGGGCCAATACACTTGTAAGTGACCTGTGAGACTGAAATGGGACAAGAGGTTGGATTAGTCCCTTATTGTCTTACTGCTAGAAAGTGCTTATTACATATTATTTCTTCAGCCCTTAAGCCTCTTACTTCCTGTATTGCACTGTTCACCACATATTCTATCACACTTAGATTTACTAGATCATTAAAGTAAGGATGGCTCTTTTAAGATGTGACTTGTATAATGCAGTAAGATACACTGAAGATTAAGAAAGTAGGGTAAAATTACCTCGGTATTCTATCCCTTAAAGCCTCAATAACTTACTAAGTACGGTAAAGCAAGAAAGGAATTTCAGTTAGTGGAATAGCTAATATATCCTCACTTAAGTTGAGCTGAGCTGTAAAGTTACATTATTTGTTATTAATTTTGTAGAAACGTAAGACAATACTGTACCTCAGAAATTAATGATTCATTTTTGTCGCTAGATTATAAAAGAAGAAACTCATGATGACGAGAGGGATGCAAATAGAAATCATCCATATCCGTAAGTAGACAGCAAAATAAGGAAAAATATTGGCGGCTTCGGTGGCGTAGTCGGTAGCATGCTGAGTTCTATGCCCAAGATAGCGGGTTCAAACCCAGCCAAAGCCGTCGGATTTTTTAAGAGTGTTAAAAATCCCTCAGTACGCCTTCCTTCGGAGGGGAAGTAAAGCCGGCGGTCCCATGTCATAGATTTATGGCATGTTAAAGAACCTTCCACTAATTGCACCTGTGTAAAGCTTAATTGGATAGGTTAAGAATGTAAACAACGCTTTTAGGTTTCTATGTGCGTTGCCAAGAGCCGACTGCGGTGGCGTCTAGTAGCTGAGTTCTGAACTCGGCCTAGTAATCGTTGACGGTGGCGCTTGGCGGCAAAAATAGGAACTATTTGAAAATTTCTAAGTTGCAGTACTTAAATTAAAAAAACAGATAACACACACTATTACAGTCATCATAATTAACACCGGTTATCAGACAGATTCTACACACACCCAAAGTACACGGGGCTACATGACCGCGTTGTCGCAGCCCCTAAACTTAAGAACCAACCAACCAACCAACCAAGGAAAAATATTGTATTTGTGAAATCAAACTAAAAATGTTGGTTTTGAATAAGTTATCCTCTTTATATATATTTGTCATTGAACACATTTATTTGTGTTATCGTCTGACATAAGTGGATAATAATATTGAGTTTTTATAGAATGAGCCTGGTTCCTTATTAATTATAATAAACTATAATTATTTAGTACATTGAAACCGTTGTATAGGAGAAGTAACTGAGTAGTACTGCCCCCGGAAATTGAATTATATTGAGACCACGACGGCTGTATTGGAAAATATGAGTAAAGTTATGGATGTCATAGTTATGACGTGGATATTCATGACATAGGCACGGATGACGTAGAATTCATGCCAGTAGGCTGATTGAGCTGAGATTCTTGGTGACGTCATGATTTTGTTCGAGAAAGCTCAGAGATTTACGACGCAGTCGCAGGAAACAAGGTATTGTGCTAAGGAAGAAGCTACGCTATTGGAGGAGAGACGCGAACCAATGAACGATAGTTTGGAAGGAAGACGGAGATTGCTGAAACTACGATATTCGATTACTTTTGGCATGCAGATTTGTGGAAATCTATTTTCAGTTATGGCATTGATTTGGAATTTTGAAGAAATTAATTTTGAGTTTTTGAATTTTAAAAATCCGTCAAGTATAGCCAAAGTTAAAACTTCTAGCAATGACGCAGCAACAGGCTATGGAAGGGATGGTTACGCCCCTTAAGAAGTTGATAAAAGGTCGTGCACAGGAGAGAGGAGCTCAAATACTCAGATCTCATACGCTCAGATCTCATACTCAGATCTCATACGCTCAGATCTCATATGTCAGATCGCATATATATTTCTGGTGATATAGAGTTATTTTCAAGTGATTCAGTGAGGTGAAAGCCTGCCGCATCGAACGAACTCGGAGCAGTTCCATTCTACGCTGCTCGAAACTAGGTGAAGATGAAACGCGCACATTAACGTTTCCACCAGTCAAGATATCAAGCGCTAACTTCAGCCTGTATTATAATTCTGTTAGGCAGTATAACATTGAGGTGTATACAAGATTTGAACGATTTCACAGTGATACTTCGAAAGATATTGGAACTTTTAGGCTGCCAACAAAAGTGATTTACTCGCCACAGGAGAAACACTTTTATATTCCACATTATACACTACGGCTGACACGTGGAGTGCAACAGTTTGGTATTACAACGATACATTCGACTATGGAACATTATAATATTGCAGTGCTTTTGATGATTATAATAGTAGTTGAGATGGAAGGCTAAGGCTTTGATGCAATTGGGACATATATTATTGGAGTAAAGTAACAGCATGGAACTTCGTTAATCGTCTTTCTACAAAAGCGAGCATGTAGTGAACATCCAACTACACTCAAGCATCGTTAATCCATCGCTGAATTATACCAGATAACAGTGGAAATATTTTCATACTCCACAACTATGAATATTTCTGCGGAAATAACTACATTAAACTTCATGACGAATTCCTGCAAGAACTTCAGAGAACTTTCAAGAGAGGCCAGGGTTATCCCGGCGCACAATGAAGAATTTTGCCGGAAGGATGTTTTTCGTATCCACGGAGCAGTGCAATTTCGGAGGAGGAAGCAGTTCGATTCTCCGAGGACGCTGATTCCTGTTTCGAGGATGGAGCTCATCTTTAAGTTGGTGAAATGGATCCATCAGCAGTCTTCTTTGGGGAATTTTCCTCTGGAACTTCAATCGGCAGATAAGGTAGTCGTGAACGTTTTTTGTATTATTTGAGTATTTTAGCGATATCTGAGCAACCATTCTTCCCATATTTTCTGTCCTACCTTTTGCCCTATTTTCTTGATTGATATTTTTGTACTCAGTACACTTCGATGATTTATGCCTTTTTCTTCGATTTTTGAGACATTGTTATGTCATTGGCATACTTAAATAATTTTGGATCAGTTGAGACTGATGATTTAGATTCTTTCAGTAATTTGCATATTTTTTGTAGTCACGATTTAACTGTAAAGTTAACGATTTGCTATGGCAGATTTGAATTCAGACAGCGTGTCATTTTATTCAAGTAATTCTATTCAGTTAATTACTTTGACCAATTTTCTGTCATCCTCAAGAAAGAAGAATAATTAAAAGATTTTAGAGCGTTAAAATCTATTTCGATATCGACGATCTTTGAAAACTAGTCGTCTTATGAACATGATTACAACATAGACATTTATCATTGCATTATAGACAATTTTATGAAAAATGAACGTTAATTACAATTTATTGAATACACTATAGTAATGAACATTTGATAGGAGTTTTTCTCAATTCTAGATTGGAACAATAATGTTTGCATTCCACAATCTAATTGTATTCTATTCGACTATTTTGCAGTTTAGTTGAACTTTGTTTGAAGATAGTATTTTTATACTGCGATACTTTGAAGATGTTAATCTCAATTTTGATAGACCAGGCAGGAGTGTCTAATCGTATTTGCTATTAAATTTATTTGTGATTGGCAAATTTTTACTTCATATCGATTCATGAATGAAACCCACGAAGGTTAAATAATAACAGTCATTATTACAATTGATGAATATAAGTATTTTTAAAGAGGAACAATGGATGTATAATCGTTATTTCAGTGGACGTGTAAAAGTCGCTGTTGAGTAATGCCCTTGAATAATGAAGGAGGTTCCCACAATAATTAATGAAGTTGATGAATTAATAGTGGAGGGTTTTTGTGTGTAGTTTGGAAGATTTTTATGCCATATATATAAAGATATATGATGAATTTTGGGCCAATTGTTGTGCCATTTTTATGCGTTATGAGCGAAGTATTTTCCCGCTGAATGTTGTTCTTGTTCTTTGAAAGATTATTCATATGAAGATACTGTTAAAATTAACAAGAGTGTTAAATAATTTGAGATAAAGATTTTGAATGGAGGTTACAGTCACAAATATTAATAATTATTATTAAACCTTATTAAACCTGAATTTGACAGTTAAATATAACTAACCTTCATTGGTCGATTATATCAACACGATTTGAGTAATTATCAACCGGATAAACGTGTGGTTTAATGTATTCCTTGTATAAATAATATAAACAATTAATATTGTAAAATAATTTTGTAAATATCTTTGTTAAATAATTTAAAATGATAGTGATTAATAGAAGCGTGTATTACATTTTCAATGGTCATTTGACATTGTTATAAACAATTTATTATTGTTATAAATAATTAATGAACTTTTGTTATTAACATTTAGAGTTTTTTTATATACTCTAAACAATGCAAGTTAAGCAAGTGGTTTGAACAAATAATCATGATTTGGGATTGTTGGAGGAATCCACTGGTGTTTGAATGAAGCATGTAAGACATTTGCGTGATAATATTTCAGTTGAGATGTGAACATTTACGTATTTGAAAAGAGAGAGCCGAGCTCTGAGGTAGCACGCTTATGCTAGGGTTGAACGAACGGGTGTCCGCTTTGACTATACAGGTGCTTTGCAGCTGGCCCGGACAACTGTGTTACCGAGGCCAAGGGCGTTTCATAATAGCCTTGTGGCTATAAATAAAATGTGCAGTATATAAACACGCAAAGCAATTGATATATGTGTCTCATCCCAAATCCCGTTTCCACTCCCAGTGCATTGTTATATTTTTCGTTGCTATAAGCTTGAGAAAGCTAAAACATTATATGTAGAGAATACAGGTCCTACAGGAGGACATGGTTTTGTGGTCGATGGCTTCTGATTGCCACGTATATTTTGTTGTTTCATTTTTGTTAAAAATCATTCTTTATGTGAAATAAATTATTGTGCAGTTTAAAGTTTCTCGTCTTCGTTTTTGGTTCATTTTAAATATCATGGTGGAGGTTATTGTGAGGACATACTTTTAAGTGATCCAGTTGACAACCCAGTCCCCGAGATATATTTAAGAGGTAAGTAAAGGTAAGTATGAACCCCCGTATATTTTGGTGTGTTCCACAATAATTTTCTTGTTAACTATTGTGCTCTAATCTCGATAGTATCTGTCAGTGCCAGTTTCATTGATGTAGCTATGCCGGCGCGTTTGATTATTGGCAATCCGATTGAGGGGGCGGATATCTGACAGCCTACTATCCGGATATCGGGTACAGTAGGATTGGCGACCCTGAAACGTGGGGCTTGTTCTACAAAACTGGATTACCAGGAGGATTGCCGCAATTCGGTGGGGCTCGATTGTCTCGATTGGCACGTTCGACTGAATAACATTGGATTACCAAGTCATTGCAGTAGAATTGACACCGCAATTTTTGTGGAGTGTTCGAATAACATTGGATTACCAAGTTATCGATGTCAAAGGGATTGTGAAGACTCAAATAAAGAGGTTGATTCTTTGTTAGATGTCTTAGCCAATTGTAGAATTTGAGAGTGTGATTATATAGGAATAAATGTTGTGTTGTATTAGGAAAATTACACTCAGAAAAGATCAGATCTTATACAACTTGAAAGAGGTTAAATAGGCAGGAAACTTAGAAAAATCGCCTATGATCTGGAATCTTATTTTATTTGACCGGCTTATGGCATGTTTTAGTCATATTAAAGATAAAATTAAACTATTTGGATTATAAATGTAAATTATTTGTGTTAGGATATTTTAAAATGAACCAAAGAAACTTGAACATGTGCTTGAGTTTATTTCAACATGAAGTGTCTACGAAGGTTAATTATAAGGTAATTATAAGTTAGATTTAAGACAGAAAATTGCTCAAATTTATATATGGTGAAGAATGTTGCTCAGATGTTGTTATTTTACTCTGTTTGATGTATGTCCCTAAAGCAGTTTATTATTGAATATTGTTGAAATGGCAGGTGAAAGTCTGAGAATGATGTTGGAGGAGATGTCCAACAGTTTGTCTGCTAACTTGAAAGCTAGCATGAATGAAAGCATGAGGGAAATGGAAGCTAGGAATACTAGTCGAATGGAGGAGAATGCTAGTAGAATGGATGAAAGTTTGAAAGTTATTCAGACCAGTTCTGCAAACCTAGAGGATAATATGTCGCGTTTACAGATTAATACCCAAGGAATAGAGAATGCCGTGAGTGACATTCATAAAGATGTGTCTGATGTTAAAATAGATGTGTCTAAGGTACAAAAAGATCTTACTATGTTGAATCTTGATGTTGCTAATGTCCGGAGTGATATTTCTTGTGCTAGGGCTGAAGTAGTTGTTGTTAAAAATGATGTTGCGACTGTCCAAGACAAGGTTGAGGAAGTCCAAAGAGAAATCCAAAATGTTAGAACTGATGTGTCCAATGTTCAGGTTGATATTAATAACATTCATTCGGATGTAAATGAGATGCAAAGTGATATAAATAAGATTCAAGTAGAAGTCAACACAGTTTTCGTAGATATTTCTAAAGTCCAAACTGATGTAAATAAAGTCAGGGAAGAAATAGAAAATTCGAAAACACTTTGTACGCGTAATATGAGTGCATTAACGACTAGGCTAGTTGATGAGTCAGTTAGAACGACAGCGTCTTTAGCAGGTTTAAAGTATGATGTAGAGGTCATGAGAACCCAGGTATTAGACCATAATAGATTACTTAAAGATGATATCGAAGTAGACATAGCAGAAATGTTAACGGCAAATGTAGCAGTATGGAAAGACGAGTGGAATAGGTCAAGTGGGGAACATGTAACCCAAATTCAGGAACGTATTGAAAGAAAACTTGCCAGTACTCAAATATATATTAACAATGAAGTAGTACAGATTAGGAAAGATTTAAGCGTAAGGATGGATTCGCTATCCGAGAGACAAGTAGAAGATAGAACACAAATAGGTCAGGATTTGCAAGCATTAAAATCTGCGTTAGAGGATCAGATTCATAAAGTTGTCTCTGATGTAAATGAAACGACGAGCAAATTGCAGAATTTGAAGCTAGGAGAAGCTAGTTTGATGGAGACCTACAAAGAAGAGTTAATCAGGAAAGTCTTAACGGAAATCACTGACAAGGATACAGAAGGCTTGGCTTGCGAAACTAATAGGAATTATGCCAGAAGATATAACCTAGATCCAGAAGAGAGAGACGAGACTCCTGAAGAACGTATATCCAGATTCAGGGAGGAAGATGACGAGAGGAATAGGGAACCTGAGTGGAACTATCGAGATAGTGGGGAAAAACTACCCGGATTCATATCCGAGGAATGTGACGGTCATCAGGAATTTTGAAGACAAACCGCAAAAATTCAGCAACACTGATAGTTTGACGCCTATAGAATATACCAGGAACCTCAAAGATTATTTCATCGAAGCTCACATTCCCAGAGAGAGAGAGATGAAGATAGTGGAAAGATTTTTGATTGGAGGACCCCTTGAATGGTTTAGAGCTTTTAGATACACATTCAGTAACTTTGATGAGTTTGCAGAGGCATTAATCAAACGATTTTGGTCCATAGAAGCGCAGAATTCGTTAAGAGCGGAGGTTTATTCAAGAAAATACTCAGGTACTCTTCCAACACGGTACGCTGATTTCTTTACGAGTCAATTGTCCCGCTTGAGATTTTTGCAACCCCCATTGTCAACGGAGCAATTAATTGATGCGATTTCTCGTATGCTGCCTGTGGAGGTGAGGAGACTAATCATTTCGTCAAACATCAGGGATTTGACCAGCATGGACGAATTACTGAGGAGGTTAGACTACACAAGTCCAATGCCTAACGTGGTACAGAAAGGTCAAAGGCATGACTTCAAAAAAAAAAAACTGTATATATGGACCAAGTTCAGCAAACTGACAAGCCAGATGAAGAGAAAACTGACAACGAAGGTCCTCACAGGAATAATCAGTTTCGGAATAACAGATCGCAAGGTTACCGTCCGTATCAACAGAGAAGAGGCTGGAACTATAATCGAGGCAATTACAACAATGGAAGAGGCAGATATTACAACAATAATGGTTATAACAGAAATTATAATAGAAATAACCAGAACCAAAATAGAAATCAGGATTCTCAAGGTCAGGTTATGACACCCGATCAGTATCAGGAAAGAGAGAGGGAAAGCCAGCAATACCTGAAGGAGTTACGGGAAAAAGAAGCCGAAAATCAAAAGAAAAAGCAGGATGTTGTGATTGATCCTGGGCCTTCTACAAGTCAGCAGAACTTGGAAAACAGAAATTCAGGACAGAAGAGAAAGTAGAGAGGAGAGAATACATTAGCCACACACAAACCCAGAGAAGAAGAGACTTATGATTAAGGAACATAGAAGAAATATCATGCAAGAGTAAGCCATAATAATTCAATTTCGTGTTCAAGTGAATTGAGATATTTATAACACAGAGTTAAAAAACAATTTGCAACTGTTTTTAAAACGTGGTGAAGGGAGAATGCCCCCGGAAATTGAATTATATTGAGACCACGACGGCTGTATTGGAAAATATGAGTAAAGTTATGGATGTCATAGTTATGACGTGGATATTCATGACGTAGGCACGGATGACGTAGAATTCATGCCAGTAGGCTGATTGAGCTGAGATTCTTGGTGACGTCATGATTTTGTTCGAGAAAGCTCAGAGATTTACGACTCAGTCGCAGGAAACAAGGTATTGTGCTAAGGAAGAAGCTACGCTATTGGAGGAGAGACGCGAACCAATGAACGATAGTTTGGAAGGAAGACGGAGATTGCTGAAACTACGATATTCGATTACTTTTGGCATGCAGATTTGTGGAAATCTATTTTCAGTTATGGCATTGATTTGGAATTTTGAAGAAATTAATTTTGAGTTTTTGAATTTTGAAAATCCGTCAAGTATAGCCAAAGTTAAAACTTCTAGCAATGACGCAGCAACAGGCTATGGAAGGGATGGTTACGCCCCTTAAGAAGTTGATAAAAGGTCGTGCACAGGAGAGAGGAGCTCTCATACTCAGATCTCATACGCTCAGATCTCATACTCAGATCTCATACGCTCAGATCTCATATGTCAGATCGCATATATATTTCTGGTGATATAGAGTTATTTTCAAGTGATTCAGTGAGGTGAAAGCCTGCCGCATCGAACGAACTCGGAGCAGTTCCATTCTACGCTGCTCGAAACTAGGTGAAGTTGAAACGCGCACATTAACGTTTCCACCAGTCAAGATATCAAGCGCTAACTTCAGCCTGTATTATAATTCTGTTAGGCAGTATAACATTGAGGTGTATACAAGATTTGAACGATTTCACAGTGATACTTCGAAAGATATTGGAACTTTTAGGCTGCCAACAAAAGTGATTTTCTCGCCACAGGAGAAACACTTTTATATTCCACATTATACACTACGGCTGACACGTGGAGTGCAACAGTTTGGTATTACAACGATACATTCGACTATGGAACATTATAATATTGCAGTGCTTTTGATGATTATAATAGTAGTTGAGATGGAAGGCTAAGGCTTTGATGCAATTGGGACATATATTATTGGAGTAAAGTAACAGCATGGAACTTCGTTAATCGTCTTTCTACAAAAGCGAGCATGTAGTGAACATCCAACTACACTCATGCATCGTTAATCCATCGCTGAATTATACCAGATAACAGTGGAAATATTTTCATACTCCACAACTATGAATATTTCTGCGGAAATAACTACATTAAACTTCATGACGAATTCCTGCAAGAACTTCAGAGAACTTTCAAGAGAGGCCAGGGTTATCCCGGCGCACAATGAAGAATTTTGCCGGAAGGATGTTTTTCGTATCCACGGAGCAGTGCAATTTCGGAGGAGGAAGCAGTTCGATTCTCCGAGGACGCTGATTCCTGTTTCGAGGATGGAGCTCATCTTTAAGTTGGTGAAATGGATCCATCAGCAGTCTTCTTTGGGGAATTTTTCTCTGGAACTTCAATCGGCAGATAAGGTAGTCGTGAACGTTTTTTGTATTATTTGAGTATTTTAGCGATATCTGAGCAACCATTCTTCCCATATTTTCTGTCCTACCTTTTGCCCTATTTTCTTGATTGATATTTTTGTACTCAGTACACTTCGATGATTTATGCCTTTTTCTTCGATTTTTGAGACATTGTTATGTCATTGGCATACTTAAATAATTTTGGATCAGTTGAGACTGATGATTTAGATTCTTTCAGTAATTTGCATATTTTTTGTAGTCACGATTTAACTGTAAAGTTAACGATTTGCTATGGCAGATTTGAATTCAGACAGCGTGTCATTTTATTCAAGTAATTCTATTCAGTTAATTACTTTGACCAATTTTCTGTCATCCTCAAGAAAGAAGAATAATTAAAAGATTTTAGAGCGTTAAAATCTATTTCGATATCGACGATCTTTGAAATACTAGTCGTCTTATGAACATGATTGCAACATAGACATTTATCATTGCATTATAGACAATTTTATGAAAAATGAACGTTAATTACAATTTATTGAATACACTATAGTAATGAACATTTGATAGGAGTTTTTCTCAATTCTAGTTTGATGGAGACCTACAAAGAAGAGTTAATCAGGAAAGTCTTAACGGAAATCACTGACAAGGATACAGAAGGCTTGGCTTGCGAAACTAATAGGAATTATGACAGAAGATATAACCTAGATCCAGAAGAGAGAGACGTGACTCCTGAAGAACGTATATCCAGATTCAGGGAGGAAGATGACGAGAGGAATAGGGAACCTGAGTGGAACTATCGAGATAGTGGGAAAAACTACCAGGATTCATATCCGAGGAATGTGACGGTCATCAGGAATTTTGAAGACAAACCGCAAAAATTCAGCAACACTGATAGTTTGACGCCTATAGAATATATCAGGAACCTCAAAGATTATTTCATCGAAGCTCACATTCCCAGAGAGAGAGAGATGAAGATAGTTGAAAGATTTTTGATTGGAGGACCCCTTGAATGGTTTAGAGCTTTTAGATACACATTCAGTAACTTTGACGAGTTTGCAGAGGCATTAATCAAACGATTTTGGTCCATAGAAGCGCAGAATTCGTTAAGAGTGGAGGTTTATTCAAGAAAATACTCAAGTACTCTTCCAACACGGTACGCTGATTTCTTTACGAGTCAATTGTCCCGCTTGAGATTTTTGCAACCCCCATTGTCAACGGAGCAATTAATTGATGCGATTTCTCGTATGCTGCCTGTGGAGGTGAGGAGACTAATCATTTCGTCAAACATCAGGGATTTGACCAGCATGGACGAATTACTGAGGAGGTTAGACTACACAAGTCCAATGCCTAACGTGGTACAGAAAGGTCAAAGGCATGACTTCAAAAAAATAAATACTGTATATATGGACCAAGTTCAGCAAACTGACAAGCCAGATGAAGAGAAAACTGACAACGTAGGTCCTCACAGGAATAATCAGTTTCGGAATAACAGATCGCAAGGTTACCGTCCGTATCAACAGAGAAGAGACTGGAACTATAATCGAGGCAATTACAACAATGGAAGAGGCAGATATTACAACAATAATGGTTATAACAGAAATTATAATAGAAATAACCAGAACCAAAATAGAAATCAGGATTCTCAAGGTCAGGTTATGACACCCGATCAGTATCAGGAAAGAGAGAGGGAAAGCCAGCAATACCTGAAGGAGTTACGGGAAAAAGAAGCCGAAAATCAAAAGAAAAAGCAGGATGTTGTGATTGATCCTGGGCCTTCTACAAGTCAGCAGAACTTGGAAAACAGAAATTCAGGACAGAAGAGAAAGTAGAGAGGAGAGAATACATTAGCCACACACAAACCCAGAGAAGAAGAGACTTATGATTAAGGAACATAGAAGAAATATCATGCAAGAGTAAGCCATAATAATTCAATTTCGTGTTCAAGTGAATTGAGATATTTATAACACAGAGTTAAAAAACAATTTGCAACTGTTTTTAAAACGTGGTGAAGGGAGAATGCCCCCGGAAATTGAATTATATTGAGACCACGACGGCTGTATTGGAAAATATGAGTAAAGTTATGGATGTCATAGTTATGACGTGGATATTCATGACGTAGGCACGGATGACGTAGAATTCATGCCAGTAGGCTGATTGAGCTGAGATTCTTGGTGACGTCATGATTTTGTTCGAGAAAGCTCAGAGATTTACGACTCAGTCGCAGGAAACAAGGTATTGTGCTAAGGAAGAAGCTACGCTATTGGAGGAGAGACGCGAACCAATGAACGATAGTTTGGAAGGAAGACGGAGATTGCTGAAACTACGATATTCGATTACTTTTGGCATGCAGATTTGTGGAAATCTATTTTCAGTTATGGCATTGATTTGGAATTTTGAAGAAATTAATTTTGAGTTTTTGAATTTTGAAAATCCGTCAAGTATAGCCAAAGTTAAAACTTCTAGCAATGACGCAGCAACAGGCTATGGAAGGGATGGTTACGCCCCTTAAGAAGTTGATAAAAGGTCGTGCACAGGAGAGAGGAGCTCTCATACTCAGATCTCATACGCTCAGATCTCATACTCAGATCTCATACGCTCAGATCTCATATGTCAGATCGCATATATATTTCTGGTGATATAGAGTTATTTTCAAGTGATTCAGTGAGGTGAAAGCCTGCCGCATCGAACGAACTCGGAGCAGTTCCATTCTACGCTGCTCGAAACTAGGTGAAGTTGAAACGCGCACATTAACGTTTCCACCAGTCAAGATATCAAGCGCTAACTTCAGCCTGTATTATAATTCTGTTAGGCAGTATAACATTGAGGTGTATACAAGATTTGAACGATTTCACAGTGATACTTCGAAAGATATTGGAACTTTTAGGCTGCCAACAAAAGTGATTTTCTCGCCACAGGAGAAACACTTTTATATTCCACATTATACACTACGGCTGACACGTGGAGTGCAACAGTTTGGTATTACAACGATACATTCGACTATGGAACATTATAATATTGCAGTGCTTTTGATGATTATAATAGTAGTTGAGATGGAAGGCTAAGGCTTTGATGCAATTGGGACATATATTATTGGAGTAAAGTAACAGCATGGAACTTCGTTAATCGTCTTTCTACAAAAGCGAGCATGTAGTGAACATCCAACTACACTCATGCATCGTTAATCCATCGCTGAATTATACCAGATAACAGTGGAAATATTTTCATACTCCACAACTATGAATATTTCTGCGGAAATAACTACATTAAACTTCATGACGAATTCCTGCAAGAACTTCAGAGAACTTTCAAGAGAGGCCAGGGTTATCCCGGCGCACAATGAAGAATTTTGCCGGAAGGATGTTTTTCGTATCCACGGAGCAGTGCAATTTCGGAGGAGGAAGCAGTTCGATTCTCCGAGGACGCTGATTCCTGTTTCGAGGATGGAGCTCATCTTTAAGTTGGTGAAATGGATCCATCAGCAGTCTTCTTTGGGGAATTTATCTCTGGAACTTCAATCGGCAGATAAGGTAGTCGTGAACGTTTTTTGTATTATTTGAGTATTTTAGCGATATCTGAGCAACCATTCTTCCCATATTTTCTGTCCTACCTTTTGCCCTATTTTCTTGATTGATATTTTTGTACTCAGTACACTTCGATGATTTATGCCTTTTTCTTCGATTTTTGAGACATTGTTATGTCATTGGCATACTTAAATAATTTTGGATCAGTTGAGACTGATGATTTAGATTCTTTCAGTAATTTGCATATTTTTTGTAGTCACGATTTAACTGTAAAGTTAACGATTTGCTATGGCAGATTTGAATTCAGACAGCGTGTCATTTTATTCAAGTAATTCTATTCAGTTAATTACTTTGACCAATTTTCTGTCATCCTCAAGAAAGAAGAATAATTAAAAGATTTTAGAGCGTTAAAATCTATTTCGATATCGACGATCTTTGAAATACTAGTCGTCTTATGAACATGATTGCAACATAGACATTTATCATTGCATTATAGACAATTTTATGAAAAATGAACGTTAATTACAATTTATTGAATACACTATAGTAATGAACATTTGATAGGAGTTTTTCTCAATTCTAGATTGGAACAATAATGTTTGCATTCCACAATCTAATTGTATTCTATTCGACTATTTTGCAGTTTAGTTGAACTTTGTTTGAAGATAGTATTTTTATACTGCGATACTTTGAAGATGTTAATCTCAATTTTGATAGACCAGGCAGGAGTGTCTAATCGTATTTGCTATTAAATTTATTTGTGATTGGCAAATTTTTACTTCATATCGATTCATGAATGAAACCCACGAAGGTTAAATAATAACAGTCATTATTACAATTGATGAATATAAGAATTTTTAAAGAGGAACAATGGATGTATAATCGTTATTTCAGTGGACGTGTAAAAGTCGCTGTTGAGTAATGCCCTTGAATAATGAAGGAGGTTCCCACAATAATTAATGAAGTTGATGAATTAATAGTGGAGGGTTTTTGTGTGTAGTTTGGAAGATTTTTATGCCATATATATAAAGATATATGATGAATTTTGGGCCAATTGTTGTGCCATTTTTGTGCGTTATGAGCGAAGTATTTTCCCGCTGAATGTTGTTCTTGTTCTTTGAAAGATTATTCATATGAAGATACTGTTAAAATTAACAAGAGTGTTAAATAATTTGAGATAAAGATTTTGAATGGAGGTTACAGTCACAAATATTAATAATTATTATTAAACCTTATTAAACCTGAATTTGACAGTTAAATATAACTAACCTTCATTGGTCGATTATATCAACACGATTTGAGTAATTATCAACCGGATAAACGTGTGGTTTAATGTATTCCTTGTATAAATAATATAAACAATTAATATTGTAAAATAATTTTGTAAATATCTTTGTTAAATAATTTAAAATGATAGTGATTAATAGAAGCGTGTATTAAATTTTCAATGGTCATTTGACATTGTTATAAACAATTTATTATTGTTATAAATAATTAATGAACTTTTGTTATTAACATTTAGAGTTTTTTTATATACTCTAAACAATGCAAGTTAAGCAAGTGGTTTGAACAAATAATCATGATTTGGGATTGTTGGAGGAATCCACTGGTGTTTGAATGAAGCATGTAAGACATTTGCGTGATAATATTTCAGTTGAGATGTGAACATTTACGTATTTGAAAAGAGAGAGCCGAGCTCTGAGGTAGCACGCTTATGCTAGGGTTGAACGAACGGGTGTCCGCTTTGACTATACAGGTGCTTTGCAGCTGGCCCGGACAACTGTGTTACCGAGGCCAAGGGCGTTTCATAATAGCCCTTGTGGCTATAAATAAAATGTGCAGTATATAAACACGCAAAGCAATTGATATATGTGTCTCATCCCAAATCCCGTTTCCATTCCCAGTGCATTGTTATATTTTTCGTTGCTATAAGCTTGAGAAAGCTAAAACATTATATGTAGAGAATACAGGTCCTACAGGAGGACATGGTTTTGTGGTCGATGGCTTCTGATTGCCACGTATATTTTGTTGTTTCATTTTTGTTAAAAATCATTCTTTATGTGAAATAAATTATTGTGCAGTTTAAAGTTTCTCGTCTTCGTTTTTGGTTCATTTTAAATATCATGGTGGAGGTTATTGTGAGGACATACTTTTAAGTGATCCAGTTGACAACCCAGTCCCCGAGATATATTTAAGAGGTAAGTAAAGGTAAGTATGAACCCCCGTATATTTTGGTGTGTTCCACAATAATTTTCTTGTTAACTATTGTGCTCTAATCTCGATAGTATCTGTCAGTGCCAGTTTCATTGATGTAGCTATGCCGGCGCGTTTGATTATTGGCAATCCGATTGAGGGGGCGGATATCTGACAGCCTACTATCCGGATATCGGGTACAGTAGGATTGGCGACCCTGAAACGTGGGGCTTGTTCTACAAAACTGGATTACCAGGAGGATTGCCGCAATTCGGTGGGGCTCGATTGTCTCGATTGGCACGTTCGACTGAATAACATTGGATTACCAAGTCATTGCAGTAGAATTGACACCGCAATTTTTGTGGAGTGTTCGAATAACATTGGATTACCAAGTTATCGATGTCAAAGGGATTGTGAAGACTCAAATAAAGAGGTTGATTCTTTGTTAGATGTCTTAGCCAATTGTAGAATTTGAGAGTGTGATTATATAGGAATAAATGTTGTGTTGTATTAGGAAAATTACACTCAGAAAAGATCAGATCTTATACAACTTGAAAGAGGTTAAATAGGCAGGAAACTTAGAAAAATCGCCTATGATCTGGAATCTTATTTTATTTGACCGGCTTATGGCATGTTTTAGTCATATTAAAGATAAAATTAAACTATTTGGATTATAAATGTAAATTATTTGTGTTAGAATATTTTAAAATGAACCAAAGAAACTTGAACATGTGCTTGAGTTTATTTCAACATGAAGTGTCTACGAAGGTTAATTATAAGGTAATTATAAGTTAGATTTAAGACAGAAAATTGCTCAAATTTATATATGGTGAAGAATGTTGCTCAGATGTTGTTATTTTACTCTGTTTGATGTATGTCCCTAAAGTAGTTTATTATTGAATATTGTTGAAATGGCAGATGAAAGTCTGAGAATGATGTTGGAGGAGATGTCCAACAGTTTGTCTGCTAACTTGAAAGCTAGCATGAATGAAAGCATGAGGGAAATGGAAGCTAGGAATACTAGTCGAATGGAGGAGAATGCTAGTAGAATGGATGAAAGTTTGAAAGTTATTCAGACCAGTTCTGCAAACCTAGAGGATAATATGTCGCGTTTACAGATTAATACCCAAGGAATAGAGAATGCCGTGAGTGACATTCATAAAGATGTGTCTGATGTTAAAATAGATGTGTCTAAGGTACAAAAAGATCTTACTATGTTGAATCTTGATGTTGCTAATGTCCGGAGTGATATTTCTTGTGCTAGGGCTGAAGTAGTTGTTGT
The DNA here is from genome assembly GCA_946902985.2 of Meconema thalassinum. Classification (NCBI taxonomy): domain Eukaryota; kingdom Metazoa; phylum Arthropoda; class Insecta; order Orthoptera; family Tettigoniidae; genus Meconema; species Meconema thalassinum. The sequence continues at coordinate 213,932,513 of OX336398.1, forward strand.
TAAAAATGATGTTGCGACTGTCCAAGACAAGGTTGAGGAAGTCCAAAGAGAAATCCAAAATGTTAGAACTGATGTGTCCAATGTTCAGGTTGATATTAATAACATTCATTCGGATGTAAATGAGATGCAAAGTGATATAAATAAGATTCAAGTAGAAGTCAACACAGTTTTCGTAGATATTGCTAAAGTCCAAACTGATGTAAATAAAGTCAGGGAAGAAATAGAAAATTCGAAAACACTTTGTACGCGTAATATGAGTGCATTAACGACTAGGCTAGTTGATGAGTCAGTTAGAACGACAGCGTCTTTAGCAGGTTTAAAGTATGATGTAGAGGTCATGAGAACCCAGGTATTAGACCATAATAAATTACTTAAAGATGATATCGAAGTAGACATAGCAGAAATGTTAACGGCAAATGTAGCAGTATGGAAAGACGAGTGGAATAGGTCAAGTGGGGAACATGTAACCCAAATTCAGGAACGTATTGAAAGAAAACTTGCCAGTACTCAAATAGATATTAACAATGAAGTAGTACAGATTAGGAAAGATTTAAGCGTAAGGATGGATTCGCTATCCGAGAGACAAGTAGAAGATAGAACACAAATAGGTCAGGATGTGCAAGCATTAAAATCTGCGTTAGAGGATCAGATTCATAAAGTTGTCTCTGATGTAAATGAAACGACGAGCAAATTGCAGAATTTGAAGCTAGGAGAAGCTAGTTTGATGGAGACCTACAAAGAAGAGTTAATCAGGAAAGTCTTAACGGAAATCACTGACAAGGATACAGAAGGCTTGGCTTGCGAAACTAATAGGAATTATGCCAGAAGATATAACCTAGATCCAGAAGAGAGAGACGTGACTCCTGAAGAACGTATATCCAGATTCAGGGAGGAAGATGACGAGAGGAATAGGGAACCTGAGTGGAACTATCGAGATAGTGGGAAAAACTACCAGGATTCATATCCGAGGAATGTGACGGTCATCAGGAATTTTGAAGACAAACCGCAAAAATTCAGCAACACTGATAGTTTGACGCCTATAGAATATATCAGGAACCTCAAAGATTATTTCATCGAAGCTCACATTCCCAGAGAGAGAGAGATGAAGATAGTTGAAAGATTTTTGATTGGAGGACCCCTTGAATGGTTTAGAGCTTTTAGATACACATTCAGTAACTTTGACGAGTTTGCAGAGGCATTAATCAAACGATTTTGGTCCATAGAAGCGCAGAATTCGTTAAGAGTGGAGGTTTATTCAAGAAAATACTCAAGTACTCTTCCAACACGGTACGCTGATTTCTTTACGAGTCAATTGTCCCGCTTGAGATTTTTGCAACCCCCATTGTCAACGGTGCAATTAATTGATGCGATTTCTCGTATGCTGCCTGTGGAGGTGAGGAGACTAATCATTTCGTCAAACATCAGGGATTTGACCAGCATGGACGAATTACTGAGGAGGTTAGACTACACAAGTCCAATGCCTAACGTGGTACAGAAAGGTCAAAGGCATGACTTCAAAAAAATAAATACTGTATATATGGACCAAGTTCAGCAAACTGACAAGCCAGATGAAGAGAAAACTGACAACGTAGGTCCTCACAGGAATAATCAGTTTCGGAATAACAGATCGCAAGGTTACCGTCCGTATCAACAGAGAAGAGACTGGAACTATAATCGAGGCAATTACAACAATGGAAGAGGCAGATATTACAACAATAATGGTTATAACAGAAATTATAATAGAAATAACCAGAACCAAAATAGAAATCAGGATTCTCAAGGTCAGGTTATGACACCCGATCAGTATCAGGAAAGAGAGAGGGAAAGCCAGCAATACCTGAAGGAGTTACGGGAAAAAGAAGCCGAAAATCAAAAGAAAAAGCAGGATGTTGTGATTGATCCTGGGCCTTCTACAAGTCAGCAGAACTTGGAAAACAGAAATTCAGGACAGAAGAGAAAGTAGAGAGGAGAGAATACATTAGCCACACACAAACCCAGAGAAGAAGAGACTTATGATTAAGGAACATAGAAGAAATATCATGCAAGAGTAAGCCATAATAATTCAATTTCGTGTTCAAGTGAATTGAGATATTTATAACACAGAGTTTAAAAACAATTTGCAACTGTTTTTAAAACGTGGTGAAGGGAGAATGCCCCCGGAAATTGAATTATATTGAGACCACGACGGCTGTATTGGAAAATATGAGTAAAGTTATGGATGTCATAGTTATGACGTGGATATTCATGACGTAGGCACGGATGACGTAGAATTCATGCCAGTAGGCTGATTGAGCTGAGATTCTTGGTGACGTCATGATTTTGTTCGAGAAAGCTCAGAGATTTACGACGCAGTCGCAGGAAATAAGGTATTGTGCTAAGGAAGAAGCTACGCTATTGGAGGAGAGACGCGAACCAATGAACGATAGTTTGGAAGGAAGACGGAGATTGCTGAAACTACGATATTCGATTACTTTTGGCATGCAGATTTGTGGAAATCTATTTTCATTTATGGCATTGATTTGGAATTTTGAAGAAATTAATTTTGAGTTTTTGAATTTTGAAAATCCGTCAAGTATAGCCAAAGTTAAAACTTCTAGCAATGACGCAGCAACAGGCTATGGAAGGGATGGTTACGCCCCTTAAGAAGTTGATAAAAGGTCGTGCACAGGAGAGAGGAGCTCTCATACTCAGATCTCATACGCTCAGATCTCATACTCAGATCTCATACGCTCAGATCTCATATGTCAGATCGCATATATATTTCTGGTGATATAGAGTTATTTTCAAGTGATTCAGTGAGGTGAAAGCCTGCCGCATCGAACGAACTCGGAGCAGTTCCATTCTACGCTGCTCGAAACTAGGTGAAGTTGAAACGCGCACATTAACGTTTCCACCAGTCAAGATATCAAGCGCTAACTTCAGCCTGTATTATAATTCTGTTAGGCAGTATAACATTGAGGTGTATACAAGATTTGAACGATTTCACAGTGATACTTCGAAAGATATTGGAACTTTTAGGCTGCCAACAAAAGTGATTTACTCGCCACAGGAGAAACACTTTTATATTCCACATTATACATTACGGCTGACAAGTGGAGTGCAACAGTTTGGTATTACAACGATACATTCGACTATGGAACATTATAATATTGCAGTGCTTTTGATGATTATAATAGTAGTTGAGATGGAAGGCTAAGGCTTTGATGCAATTGGGACATATATTATTGGAGTAAAGTAACAGCATGGAACTTCGTTAATCGTCTTTCTACAAAAGCGAGCATGTAGTGAACATCCAACTACCCTCATGCATCGTTAATCCATCGCTGAATTATACCAGATAACAGTGGAAATATTTTCATACTCCACAACTATGAATATTTCTGCGGAAATAACTACATTAAACTTCATGACGAATTCCTGCAAGAACTTCAGAGAACTTTCAAGAGAGGCCAGGGTTATCCCGGCGCACAATGAAGAATTTTGCCGGAAGGATGCTTTTCGTATCCACGGAGCAGTGCAATTTCGGAGGAGGAAGCAGTTCGATTCTCCGAGGACGCTGATTCCTGTTTCGAGGATGGAGCTCATCTTTAAGTTGGTGAAATGGATCCATCAGCAGTCTTCTTTGGGGAATTTTCCTCTGGAACTTCAATCGGCAGATAAGGTAGTCGTGAACGTTTTTTGTATTATTTGAGTATTTTAGCGATATCTGAGCAACCATTCTTCCCATATTTTCTGTCCTACCTTTTGCCCTATTTTCTTGATTGATATTTTTGTACTCAGTACACTTCGATGATTTATGCCTTTTTCTTCGATTTTTGAGACATTGTTATGTCATTGGCATACTTAAATAATTTTGGATCAGTTGAGACTGATGATTTAGATTCTTTCAGTAATTTGCATATTTTTTGTAGTCACGATTTAACTGTAAAGTTAACGATTTGCTATGGCAGATTTGAATTCAGACAGCGTGTCATTTTATTCAAGTAATTCTATTCAGTTAATTACTTTGACCAATTTTCTGTCATCCTCAAGAAAGAAGAATAATTAAAAGATTTTAGAGCGTTAAAATCTATTTCGATATCGACGATCTTTGAAATACTAGTCGTCTTATGAACATGATTGCAACATAGACATTTATCATTGCATTATAGACAATTTTATGAAAAATGAACGTTAATTACAATGTATTGAATACACTATAGTAATGAACATTTGATAGGAGTTTTTCTCAATTCTAGGTTGGAACAATAATGTTTGCATTCCACAATCTAATTGTATTCTATTCGACTATTTTGCAGTTTAGTTGAACTTTGTTTGAAGATAGTATTTTTATACTGCGATACTTTGAAGATGTTAATCTCAATTTTGATAGACCAGGCAGGAGTGTCTAATCGTATTTGCTATTAAATTTATTTGTGATTGGCAAATTTTTACTTCATATCGATTCATGAATGAAACCCACGAAGGTTAAATAATAACAGTCATTATTACAATTGATGAATATAAGAATTTTTAAAGAGGAACAATGGATGTATAATCGTTATTTCAGTGGACGTGTAAAAGTCGCTGTTGAGTAATGCCCTTGAATAATGAAGGAGGTTCCCACAATAATTAATGAAGTTGATGAATTAATAGTGGAGGGTTTTTGTGTGTAGTTTGGAAGATTTTTATGCCATATATATAAAGATATATGATGAATTTTGGGCCAATTGTTGTGCCATTTTTGTGCGTTATGAGCGAAGTATTTTCCCGCTGAATGTTGTTCTTGTTCTTTGAAAGATTATTCATATGAAGATACTGTTAAAATTAACAAGAGTGTTAAATAATTTGAGATAAAGATTTTGAATGGAGGTTACAGTCACAAATATTAATAATTATTATTAAACCTTATTAAACCTGAATTTGACAGTTAAATATAACTAACCTTCATTGGTCGATTATATCAACACGATTTGAGTAATTATCAACCGGATAAACGTGTGGTTTAATGTATTCCTTGTATAAATAATATAAACAATTAATATTGTAAAATAATTTTGTAAATATCTTTGTTAAATAATTTAAAATGATAGTGATTAATAGAAGCGTGTATTAAATTTTCAATGGTCATTTGACATTGTTATAAACAATTTATTATTGTTATAAATAATTAATGAACTTTTGTTATTAACATTTAGAGTTTTTTATATACTCTAAACAATGCAAGTTAAGCAAGTGGTTTGAACAAATAATCATGATTTGGGATTGTTGGAGGAATCCACTGGTGTTTGAATGAAGCATGTAAGACATTTGCGTGATAATATTTCAGTTGAGATGTGAACATTTACGTATTTGAAAAGAGAGAGCCGAGCTCTGAGGTAGCACGCTTATGCTAGGGTTGAACGAACGGGTGTCCGCTTTGACTATACAGGTGCTTTGCAGCTGGCCCGGACAACTGTGTTACCGAGGCCAAGGGCGTTTCATAATAGCCTTGTGGCTATAAATAAAATGTGCAGTATATAAACACGCAAAGCAATTGATATATGTGTCTCATCCCAAATCCCGCTTCCATTCCCAGTGCATTGTTATATTTTTCGTTGCTATAAGCTTGAGAAAGCTAAAACATTATATGTAGAGAATACAGGTCCTACAGGAGGACATGGTTTTGTGGTCGATGGCTTCTGATTGCCACGTATATTTTGTAGTTTCATTTTTGTTAAAAAACATTCTTTATGTGAAATAAATTATTGTGCAGTTTAAAGTTTCTCGTCTTCGTTTTTGGTTCATTTTAAATATCATGGTGGAGGTTATTGTGAGGACATACTTTTAAGTGATCCAGTTGACAACCCAGTCCCCGAGATATATTTAAGAGGTAAGTAAAGGTAAGTATGAACCCCCGTATATTTTGGTGTGTTCCACAATAATTTTCTTGTTAACTATTGTGCTCTAATCTCGATAGTATCTGTCAGTGCCAGTTTCATTGATGTAGCTATGCCGGCGCGTTTGATTATTGGCAATCCGATTGAGGGGGCGGATATCTGACAGCCTACTATCCGGATATCGGGTACAGTACCATATCAAAAGATCACAGAGTAAAATTTCAAAACACCAAATCTGTTACACTAATTTTGTTAATAAACCATAAAGAAAAAGTCTTGAAAAAAACGCGTAGAATTGAAGAGATGCCTGTGTGAATATATGCTGTATATGTTGAATATGTTAGGTTATAGAAATGATTATTAATGTGCATTTGCCAGGTACTGTAGAGAGATACTTTGGAAATATGTCTGACGAATATTATGAAATGATGAGAAATGTATCGGTTGTGTAGTTCCTTACATTTAGGTCGTTTGGAGAAAATATCGAATTCGTCGAAATACCAATCTAGGCTCACTTTAAGCTTCGTAACGCATGAAATAGAACTTGTGACTTTAAATTTGGCTCAGTTCAGTGAAAAGGTGTAGGTTTCTGTAAATAAGGCTCAATTTAAATCTCGCAATACTAGAAACAAAATACTGGACGTGAAATATGGTCAGTTTGCTGAAACGGTGTTGATTTCCAAAAACAACAGACAAATGGTCCTGAAGACCATGTTTTATGACCCAAAAACCACCCTGTCAGAAGTTGCAGTAGGGATGCTGGGAATTGAGGTGTAATTGTTAGAATTTTTGAATGAGTCCATTGATGGCTGGCAATGCGGGCTGAATCACGTCGTTCCTTCCTGTTTTCTGGTGCAGAATTGTGAAAATAGTTACATCTTATGCTGCTTACAAATTGCAGTCACGGGGAGTAATTAGTGCAAGCAGGCGCGGATCTAGAGTTTGATTATGGGGGTGGGGGGTGGTCAGAGATTCGATCTAGAGTTTGGCTTGGGGGGGGGGGGTGTCAGAGAATCGAAATTGATAAGAAAAATGGTATCACTAAAAACGCAATCACAAAATAACCAAACGTTTGCAACGTCGTGTTTTGCGACTTTTACATCGAGTTTCGAGAAAAGTATCAAGGTACGTTACAATTTCGGCAAGTCGAGTTGATACCGACAAAGGGGGAAAGTCACAGCTTAAATTGCCAACCAAGCTTGCAGTTTGGACGTCGGCAAAAATTTTTGGTGCGGAAAAAGCCCCAGTGTCCTATCTGTGCATTGCTGCACATTCATCGTGACATCATTATAAACATCGATTCGGTAATCTCAAGGTTCGCTAAACAAAATAGACGAGTTGATTTTGTTGTATAACTAATAATTTTTATACAAGAGGTTTGAAGTTGTAAATATGTACAGTTGTAACAGAACATAATAATTCCAATAAAGATAATTCAGTATTGAATAAAATGAAAAAAAAAAAACTGTTTTTCAGTTAAAATTCGTTAAGTTTTATTTGTCTGGTAATTGTGTTTCCGTTTTTTGAGTTTGCAAAAAAAAATGGTTTCCGTTTGGGGGGGAGGTCATGACTCCCGTGCCCCCCCCCCCCTTGAATCCCCGCCTGAGTGCAAGACGATTTCTTAGGCCCCTTAAAACAGGGATCATGAAAATATTAGGCCTATGTATAAGTGTTATGGTGTTGCACTGTCGTCGTCGGCTGTAACTCGGTTCCGAGTACACATACTTTTTCCTGCATAGAGCTTTTCAAACTAGCTTGTGGATGTGTTTCTGATGACTAAACAGGCCAATCCTGGCATAAAACATGCGCCCACATAAATTGCACTCAATGGTCGGGGGAGGGCGGGGTTGTAATTGACGAAGCTTCCTTGCTTGTCGCTTGGCCTCTCCATGTCTGCGACGTTCTTCTTCAAATAAGTTGACAGCGTTTGATGTAGTGTTCCGCCACAGTAAACGGTTCGCAGCAGATGTTTCCCATGAGTGGATAGGTATACCAGTCGTCTTCATGAACTGTTTTAGCTGGTCTTGAAAACGCTTGAGAGGGGCCCTATGAGGTCTAGTGCCAGAGCAAAGTTCACCATAAAGGAATTGACGTGGAAGCCAGAAATCACTCATAGGGTGACCATGGCCTAACTATCTCAGTTGATGAGCGATGATGGTTGCCTCAATGCTGTTGAGATGCGCTTTCTCAAGAACTGCAGTGTTGTACTTAGAGGTTATGAGATGCAATAAGTGTTCGTGCTTTCAATTCTTCTTGAAGGACTCCAATGATCATTCTACAGCGCTATGTAGCGAAAAATGGCACTTTTGCTTCCTCAGGAGCTCGGGACAGCCGAAGTTTTCCTACGGTGATGTGCGGCAAAAGAATACACTATTGGTCTCTACTTTTGTAACAACCAATGATAACAGGAATCGTCTTTTATTTCACTTACTCCTCTTTCTAATATTTTTCTTTAATTTATAGTAAATTACATGTGCCAGTTAGTGAAGCTAATAAATATTTGTTTTCCTGTTCATTAATTTAATTATCGTTAGAGAAATATGTCAGGATATTACGTCCATTATGTTAATTACCTCCACCACAAACTTATTTTAACGTATTTATTGGTGTTACTGTGTAAGTTTGATGTGTCAGTTCAGTAGTAGCATTCATTATCTTCCATAAAACAAATAAATAAATCCATTGGGCGAAGCCGGGTGCTTCTGCTTGTAATAATAATAATAATAATAATATGGCCGTGCAGAGGATAGAACCACTTCGTATCGCTGCCAGTTAGCGATTGCCAGCTCGCAGCAAAGAGCTGTGATTTAGTGTGTCGGTGTGAAGCGTGTTGCCTATATAGTCCGCGTTTTATATCACTTGGTAGTGTGACAGCCGTGAGGATTATTTCTTGGCGCAGCGAGCTTAGAAGTTTGAATCCCTCCTTGGGCAAACTTTCTTGCCATTGTTGATGCTGGATCCAAGATTGAAGGTTCAAAATTGGTATTGGCAAGTGAAAAAATAAGCGTTTCTTGGAAAATATAAAGTTATCAGCGCTAGAAAATTACCGAAGTGTAAAAAAGCTATTGTGTGGATGAATTATTTGCAACAGCCGGCCCCTGGGCAGTCCACAGCCTGATAAACCCTTTCATTTTGCTCGCCTGATCGGTAATTGAAAATGTATTTCTTTCGTAATCTGTTAATCTGAAGTAAGCATCTTTCCAACCCGCGACAATGCAGTGCAAATATTTTACTCTGGGCTTGGTATCTCTGTTAAAAGAAGCCTTGGTGCCGACCACCTAGCATTCTTTGTGGATATATTCTGTCACTTGAATAAGTTGAATTCAAAGCTGCAAACACAAGGCCAATTGGCTCATGAACTTACGGACATGTGAAAACTTATCACAGGGACTGAATGTATCGGAAAATCAAATTAGAAATAAAATTACCTGTCACTTTCAAACTCTGTCCCAGTGATTTCTACGGAGACTCATTGGCAGATTTGCTTGAAGAGTTTAATGTCAGAATCAGCGACTTGAGAAAGGAGGAAGTGAATTTAAGTATTCTCTCATCACCATGCAGCAGTGACGTGATTAGTGTTCATGAAAATTTCCTTATGAAACTTACTGAAATTTAGGAGGATGTGGCTTTGAAAGGAGTATTCTTGGACACCTGATTACAACAGTTTTTATCAAACTTTCCATGCAAGAAGTGCCCTAACTTAAAGAGGATGGCATTGCTTGGCAGCACGCCTCTAAGTGAGCGGGATCAAAGTAAATCTGCCTGTTAACCATAGCGTATTGAAGGGAAAGTGCGGAGACTCCTGAATCTGCCGCATCTTTAGTATGGGTAGATGCTGTGCCTGCCGACAGACTGCGCAACGATAGAGTCTGTTTCTAAGCGTTGGCGAGTTTGAAACACAGAAATGCTGCCGTATTTTGTCTTTATTTCTTGGTATTGAAATGTGTATGCGATCAAGATGCGATGGTGAAGTAATACATACGTGTATGTGTTATGATAATCCGTGGTGACACTGCTGTGTTTAATCCTTTACACTTACTTCTTTACATTTGTAGAGTGAATTGAAATATAACCTTGTCAGATTAGTCAAACAAAACGGTGTAAGTGAATTTGCCGTGTTGTTTTGTTCCCGGGGGCCGATCTGGTTACGACAAGTCACATGCAACTGTTAGACACTTTCTTAGACGTCTGAACGCCGAAGGTGATTTATTTTAATGGGCTAAGACCATTACGAGGAAAGTCATTACATTATCAAATAAGCCATATGTAACTGACAAACATTTCTCGGATGATATCCTTCCTAAAACTGATTTTTTTTATTATAGAGGAAAGACTGTCGAAAAGGCGAGAATAAGATGGTGTTTGAAGCCAAGTGCATTCCCACACTTTTTTCCAAACTTGGCGAGATATTTCACCACGGAACAGAAGGAAAGCACGCGAATCTGCCCCGAAAGTGTCTGTGAAAAAGAATCGGACATATCGAAATCTTGTACCAAACTTTAGGCAGTTAGTACGCCAACTTTCACCAACATAAAAGACTTTGGCTCATTAAATACCCTTAGTAACTCACCCGTCCGACAGTGACTTCAATTTTCATTTACAGGTCGAACGAGTCGTTGAAAAAGAATGTCTTCCCTCTCAAATTTGTGGGGTGATATATTTCATAAGTGTTTGGACAGCATTATTGAGATTGTTTTAAGGCCGTTGCATGGAACATAAACTAAACTTTAATGGAAAACTCGTTTTTCATTTCGTGAAGTGCCGCTTTTTCTTTCGTACGAAATAAATTTGTAAAGAGAAATCAACTCCTAAGTCTGAAATATCGTCGTGTAAGCTGTCCAAAGTTTCGGACCACAGCTATAAGTTACATGGGTGGGTTTACATTATATTATATGTACTGTATTTCTGGAGCTTATGATTTTTACACATTCAGATACATTTTGATCCCAGTCAGAATGTTTATTTCCTTATTATATGAAACTATGACGTTACCTGATGTTTCATAAGTAACTCAACGGATGTTATCGTTTTATATACTCAGTGCGGATAACTTTTAATTTGGGTCAAATTGTCTAATACCACGTAGTGGAAGCTGAGAACTGAAAAGTAACATTCAACTGCTGGTATTGATACCGTCCGCACTCTGCGCCAGCCGACACTAGAGCCTCCTAGCGGCTGGAACATACAAACTCCACAAGTCACGTCACTTTCTCTTGTATACGTTATGGTTTAACTAACGTTGGCGGTGAAGTATGTGTGCTAATAGTAGAACTTTGACATGATACCTAATTGGTTAGTTTTTAATACATTATTCTGAAGGGGAGCAACAGTACTGATTTAGCCTTGCATTACTTGTCCCTCAGAAGGTGAACACATTTTTAACAATAGTCAAATAATATATAATCTGCGTACTGATGCAAGGCTGCAAGCAACGGGAAAATGTAGCAGTAATGTTCTTGCGGACGAGACCAGGAGTAATAAATTTACCTCGTTATGTTCAAGCTGAATTTCCAAAACCTGGCTTTTCATTGCTAAACAAACTTTAGGGTCAACCATAACTCTGACGACAATCCGGTTGTTATGATTTATATGATTCAAGGAGGAACTAGATTGTGAACTTTTAAAAATAATACAACAAAATCCGTAGAAGGATGGTAAGCATAGACAGAATATGTGGTTACTCAGGGTATAATAAGGGAGAAAGCCTCATACAGGCTACTGAAATTTGAGGTAAACATGAGGTGCAAAGCAGCCAAAGAACAAAGTTTGAAAGAGAAATGTGCAAAGACTTGCTCTTCGTGTATAGGTTAGCATAGTTGTCTGTTGCTTCGGAAGTTGGGATTCGATTTCTGGCTCTGCCATGAATGGTAATTCTGGTCGGAGGGCTGGATCGGGGTACACTCAGCCTGTTGAGGCAAATTTGAGAAAAGGTGGGTTCGATTCCCTCTCCAGCCATCGTCAAAGTTATTTTACCGTGTCTCCCACTTCTTCTCCAGGCAAACGAGATTTAATATTGGGATATGATTTTGATTGGCCACTGGAAGGCCTATGTACTGAAGAACCAACAGACATAGGTGATATCCCTGAGTCGCTACGTTGCATAGGGGCACTGGATCTCATCAATTTATTGGATTTTTTACAGGCATATTTCTTATTTGATGATTCATGCTTCTAAATTTCTGACTTGAGTAATTTACGAGGTAATGCAACGACAGCCCAGTTAGGCGAAGACCACATTTAGTCAGCAGAAGCGTAGGATTAAGGGAATCCTTACTGCCTATTACACTGATCTCGAAAGGTAGAAACACGAAAGAGAAGATAACGTTACTGGTATTTTAAGACTTAGATAAGACTGTTAATTTCCTTGATTGGAGTAAATTATTTGACATTTTTAAAAGGATTGGAATAAAATCGATCGATAAGACGGTGTAAACATTCAATACTGAAACCAGTTGGCAGTTACTACATTCCTAGTACTTCATCTTTTTACTCGTACCTTTCAATCTATTCATTTAGCAAATAATGGAGGAAACGAGAACAAAATGGATATTGGGGATAAAGGATCAAGTGAAAGTTATATCGATTCGTATAATTATTCACTAACGACAGACATCTTAGGCGATTCACCTGTGGGTTTGAATGTCATTCTAACCAGTGTTATTTTACTGCCGAGAAAAATTATTTGTGATAAAATCCATGTATATAGTACAGAATTAATGAAATGCAGTCGAAATAAGTGAAAAAATTTGATTGACATTTGGAGGAGTTGGAAGAGTCCAATCGCACCACAGAGAAGATGTATGAAGGCTGTTGAAATGAAAAGGTACGAAGTGATACTGTGGGTTCAATTTATTCGTTATTCAAAAGTTATCACCACAGGTCTGGGCACAGGGGTCCCATTGCTTCAGTAGCTGCAGGATTCTACGTTCCCTGAAGTCTTGTGTTTGGGACAGGAGCCAATCCTGTACGGTGTCTTTCAGTTCCTCGTCCGATTGGAAACTGTTTTCCTTTAGATGTTTTCTTAACGGACCAAACAGAGGGATGTCACACAGGCCGACAAGTCCGGAATGTAGGGGGGATACTCTAGTTGCTCCCACTTGAACGTGTGACGTTAGAGACGTGTGGGCGGGATTATCATGGAGCAGAATCACACCCTTCGAGAGCAGTCCAGTTTGTTTGTTCCTGATGGACTCTCTGCTCCTCACTTGTCGAATTGTGCAATGTGAACGCCATCACTGCTGCTGCATCAACTTCAACTGGACGGGACGTCCAACAGTCAGCTTATCTTCTGCGTCATGTGTGTGTGCGCCGACGCATGCGCCCTACCACGCCGGACACTACATATCCTAAATGTCTGCCTACGTTATTCTAATGCGGCATATTCAAATATCAACCTCTACAAGGCGTCGGCGAATTCTTCTAAATTGTGGTACGTGTACTGTACCAGATAATCCGGAAAGGAACCTGTTGGAATATCCATTGCCCCCGCTGGATTGCCTATTTCTAATTGCTCCGGCAAATACAACATTAGAAATCGCTTCCAACATGGTCTTTAGGGATTTATAGACAACAGTTACAAGACTATTGTGGATCAACAACCAACTTCACGGGGCACTTACCTTTACTTACCTCGGGGACTGGGACTTCAGCTTCGCCTACGTTATATTTGAAATGAATCACTCCAACAACAATGGAAAACAATCTGAACAAATTTATTAACAAAAAGGTAAACCAATCTACTATAAACTAAATAACATTAAATGAATTTCACAATTAACATTAAAATTAAAAACACGCAAACATTCACACCTCCTTTCAACTCTACATATTACTACAATGCTGTATTAAAATTATGAGTATAAAATCTTGGCTTGTTCTAGGCCTACGCAGCGTAGAAATAAAAACGTTTAGTGAAGCCTCTTAATGGCATTCCAGACACCTGATTTAATTCACAAACCTGCGTTTGCAGAACGCACGTGCCGTGGCTTTGTTTCATCAATGAAACACTGGCATCACGCCGTACTCAAAACTGGTTTATACAATAAATAGAAGGCTGTGAGTCTACACTGTTCATATTGTATCATCACTCTCCAATGCTAACGGTGACTCATTCTCGCTAGCCCACAGAGACTGCTTGTGTGTGAATTAATAAAACACGCAAAGGTTAACATTTAGATCTTACAAAAGTTCACATAACTACTTTGTTTCTTAAACAATCATTCTAAAATTTGTATACACTCTTTCATTCGCACTCCGCAATTGTCCTAGACCAATACGGTTCCACATATGCTCTTAACATTGAATAATCATTCTCACCAAAAACATCCGCTCATAAAACACACACTATTCCAAAACAATTGATAAATAAATCCTACTAAATTATTTAACTAATTAAATCACTTCCACAAAAATATTTACATGTAATATGTTTATAATAATATCCATTATCTAGTGTTGCTAACGTGACACTTTCGAGATTCTAACTTCTCGGTTACAATATAATTCTTAACTAAATATATACACTGCTTTTTCACATAACTATCCTTCTCTAACGTTCTGTAGTTTTAATATACTGCTTACACCTCGTCTTATATAGGTTTCATTACATTATCGGTATACTACAGTCGACTGATAAAGGTAAACAGTACGTAATTACATAACTTCGGGTTTAATAAAATTTAATAATAGTATTATAGACATGAGTAGACAATCTTTCTCAAGTTGTATTTCCGCTGAAACCCTCCTGTTAACACAGCTAAATCGTTAATTCACAAGAACTGGACTACTTGTATACAACGGCTCTTATCATGATACATGCCTTTTTATCAAAGAACAACAATACTTTGACTTCCTTAAAATGCGGAATTCCCTCGCCTGAGCACTCCATAGCTCTACAAAACCTCATATAACAGTATATATGGCATAAACAATTATCATCTACTATGTTAAACAATAACCAAAAGGGATTAATTGTTATTAACATATCTTATGTAGGAACTTCTCTCAAACACTGGCATGACACTCAGTATCATTGCACATGATTACCGGACTACAATTATACATACGTAAGTTCTTCAAACGAAACTTCCAATTGTATTGAACGATATTAGACAGTCGTGATTAACCTCCTAAAGTTTACTCCACAACAAGATAATTAACTGTTAACTCGTCTGTCGCAAATACATGTAATAAAAATAATACTCCTGTTTAATCTCACTTGTCAAGCTCTAAATTGTTTATCGTTGTAATACCATGTCCACAAATGACGTGATATTACACAAATAGGATAAAATAACACATGTTATTTATAGTGTCAGATAGAATTCAATCCTGACCGGGATAAACTAGCTTTGAATTCCTAGCCAAAGATTTGAATAAAAAGTATTTCCTCCAACATATTAAATGAACAAAGCACTTAGCTTTACAGATAATAAGAAAGGTTTGTTAATGTCGTAATGTTTTTCCACTCTACACAAAGAATGTTCATAGAAATTAAGACTTCGGTCTTATCAAACGACTAGTATTTCTTAGATCGTCGATAGTGTATGTACAATAATGATATAAAAATATCATTCGATGTTTCTTCTTTTCGTGAAGTAATAGGTTGTTACATTAAAGTGCTCAAATTAAATTTAATAAGAGTTTAATTTGAAGCTATGACACAATGCCAGAATACTTGGTTTAAATGAAATAATTAAAATTGGAGAGTCGAAACGACTAGTCTCCTATGAGGCAATATAATTCCTCAAACAAAAATTTTAATGTCAGTTCCACTACTGATCCGTTGAATAAAATGGAAAAATAGATGAAATGCAATCATGTTCTATATAATCTTGCAGCATAAACATCTCAACACACATCTGAAGTGTAATCTACATAAAAGCACTGAAATACATGAAATGTGAGAATATAGAAATATGGAATAAGATCGCCAAAAATATGGAATAAGATCGCTGACTCAGAATGTTACTAATCGAGCTCTATATAACAATGAAATACACTAATACCTTATTTAGACGAAAACTTGAAGTTCAATGTAAGTATTCCCACAATACTTAAGATGTTTCCTCAGTACAAGACACTGAGATGGATCTGCATTCGAACCTCGGATCTGCGACCTCAGAGATAAGAAAACGTCTCTCTCTGGAATTCACCAACATTCGCCTGGGCTCGAACGACATCCTTCTGGCAAATTCTTCTGTGTTGCTGGGCTACCCTAGCATCTTGACAAATCTCTTCTGTATAGTCTTCATTCTCCGTCGTAAATATGTATCAGCTTCATCATTGGAATACAATTATGGAAATATTCATATAAATGGTGAATGAAATGTTTCCATTGCTAATTGATGTTATATTAGTGTTCGTAGACTGACGAAAATGCACAAGATGGACCGTACAGTACGTCTGTATTCAAGAATACGTTGTCTAACGAAGCTCCATCGTTGTATCTTACTCCTGTTATCGAATATGTCTCTGGCGCATGACTATCTAGTTCATCATATCAACAATATTAATTATGCTGAATGTTAATGTTTGAAGAATAATAATAGTCATTCTGTTAATGTTTATGTGTTGCGCTAATATTAAAAGTTCTCCGCCACTGTTCACTTGAACTGCGTTCGTCAACTTCACGTTGCAATTTATAATGATATTCAGCTTTGTTTCCAACACATTTGGAAATCTAACTTAACAGGCTGATATTGTCGAAACGGTGAATATTAAAACGCTCGACTTTTCACAATATATAGTAGGCGACCTGTTCTTAATATATATTCGCTTATTTAACTTCAGATCTCAAATATATAAGAGATATATTCAATACAATGTTCCTCGCAACTTTACGTAGAATGGAAGTGCGGTGATCTCTAACGCTCCACCTAGCTATCCTCGCGTCTCCACAAGTCGACAGTGGTCGCACTCGGACTAAGCCTTGGGATCTCCGTTAACCCAGTAAAATCACTTCGTCACTCTTCAAAGTCTGCTGGAATAAGAACCTCGATCCTTGGATCTCCCTCTACAAGTCGTATTTTTGGCGGCCATATCAATCTCCCACCATAATTTTAGCGCGTAGATTAGTAATGCTTATTACTGCGTAGATTAACCGATCTGCGGTTTTTAAAGTATCAGACATAATTTCTCTTTTATTATCTTCATTACCAAATAAGAAAATCTTCTTCTAAGGGCCTAAATGCATAATTTCATCATATTGTGTAATTAAAGTTGATCCCTTCTTCAATAAGACCTGTTCTTATTGGCTCTGTGCTGGGATCCAATAGCATAATTTATAACAATATTTATAATATTAATTTCCAAACTCGCTGTTGCTATGCTAAATATAGCCTTCTAGAAGCGTCCATTGTGCAACATATCACGTGATCGGGCTCTCCCACACTCTCGAGCTTGTAACACGACACTCTTGTGTCACACTTCCAGAAATTATATTTGCTAGTTAAATTTTATCATGGGGACGGAAAATACTCTCATTTTGTCCCTGAATAATTCTATTTACGGGGGCATTCCTCCGTCATCTCAAGTTAAAAACAGTTGCAAATTGTTTTTAATCATACTAATTCAAGGCTTTTGATATGTCACTTGAACGCGTATATTGAATTATTTTAGCCGATTTTCTTATGATACTTTTTTAAATTTTTAGCGTTGAATTTTCCTATAATAACGTTGTTTTCATCGTCAAACAACTCATAACAGTTATTCCCATAAGCATTAGTTATTCGGAACGCTCTTTCTTCTTGGTTTTACTGCAGTTATCTTCATCTGACCCGTACCTCTTCTTCTATTCTTCTTTTCTTCAACGTCTTCTTCCTCTTCTTCTTTTCTTGGTTCTTCAACGTCTTCTTCTTCTTTTCATGGTTATTCAACGTCTTCTTCTTCTTCTTTTCTTGGTTCTTCAACGTCTTCTTCTTCTTCTTTTCTTGGTTCTGTGTAGCAGTATATCCTCTTCTCTCTTCTACTTCTTTTAGTCAACGTAAATGGTCCCTCCATATCGTCTGTGAGAACCATTTCCATTACCTTCTCCTTTACTGGTGCCTGGTTTGGAATTGATACTCAAATCCTTTTTTATCACCATTCCCATTTTCCTTGTCTCTTAAATCTTTAAGATATTCTTGTCCTTCCTTATGACGTTCATCATACTTCTCCTTCGTCATAATTTCATCTTGGGAGTTTCTGTTACGATTATAGTTCTGGTTATTCCTATTGTTATTCCTGTTATACTAACCATTATTATTGTATCGGTAGTTATTATTGTTGTGATAATAACCACTTCTACGATTGCCATTGCTATTATCGTTATTACGTCCTTGCTGTTGCTGGTATGGACGACCTCCACGGAATCTCCTGTATCTGGGTTCTGGTCTACGATCCCGGAAATAATTATTCCTTTCAGGACAAATATTTCCCGTTTCTGGTTCTTTCGGTTCGTCCGTCTGTTGTGTTTGGTCAAGATATACTGTATTAATGTCTTTGTACTCTTGCCTTTGGTTCTTCGCAACAACATTTGGCATAGGGCTCGTGTAATCGAGTTTTCTGAGCAATTCGTCCATGCTTGCTAGATCGTTGATCCCTGACGAGATAATTAGACGTCTGACTTCAACAGGGAACATCCTGGCTATCGCGTCTATCAACTGAGCTGTAGATAACGGGGGTTGAAGAAATCTGAGCCTGGCTAATTGACTCGTGAAGAAGTTTGCGTAGCGTGTAGGAAGAGTTCCTGAATATTTCCGTCAGTATACTTCTGCGCGTAGGGAGTTTTGTGCTTCAATAGACCAAAAACGCTTTATTAGTGCTTCTGCGAATTCATCGAAGTTCATGAAGGTATATCTGAAGGCTCTGAAAAGGGGCCCATCTGATAAAAAGCGTTCTACGATCTTCATTCCCTCTCTCTTGGAATATGCGCTTCGATAAAGTAATCTTTGAGATTTCTGATGTACTCTATCGGTGTGAAACTATCTAAGTTGCTGAACTTACGCGGTTTGTCTTCAAAGTTTCTTATGACCGTCACGTTTCTCGGATATGAATCCTGAAGGTTTTGTCGAAAATTTCTATTGTAACTTTCGGGCTCTCTCTACTCTAAACCTTCCGTAAACCTGAATAATCTTTCTTCCGGCCTGATTTCCCTTTCTTCCACTTCTAGGCTATTTCTTCTAGTCTGATTCCTCGAATCTTCAAAATCTATCTTCACCCTTTCCTTATCTTTTATCTCAGCGATAATCTTCTTCAGCTGTTGGCCTACTTCAGTCTTTAAATCTTCCTTATACGTCTCAAGCTTGGCAACATCTCCTAGATTAAGATTTTGTAATTTCTTGGATACGTATTCTTCTAGTTCATTAGTTTTCTCCTCACTCATGGCATTAACGTTAGTGACAACCTTGTTTAATCGTTCCTCTATCGTTTTAGTTTTATTCTCTAACGATTCTTTCAAGGCTTGCACATCCTGACTAGACTGAGTTCTATCCTCTACTTGCTATTCAGTGAGCGTATCAATCCTTTTACCTAGATCTGTTCTAACTTCAATAACCTCTCTATTAATTTCTACTTGGGTACTGGCTAATTTCTTTTCTATGTTATCTTGGATTTGCTTAACATGTTCCCCACTATATTTTTTCCACTCGTCTTTCCGTACAACTACATTAGCTTTTAACATTGCAGCTATGTCCTCCTCAATATCTGCCTTAAGAATTTTATTATGGTCAATAACCTGTATTCGTAAAGTTTCTACGTTACCTTTTAATTCGACAAGAGAAGCTGTAGTTTTTATCGCATCGTTAACAAAACGTGTCGTTAAAGCAGTTATATTTTGTGTACACAATTCTTTAGACGCCTCTACCTCTTGTCTAATCTTATTGATGTCCACTTGGCGTTTTGATACATCTACAAATACCGTATTAACTTCTGTCTGTATTTTACCTATGTCAGACTGTACATCAGTGACATCTGACTGCATATTATTTATGTCAACCTGAACATTGGTGACATCGGCTTGGACTGTATCTACTTTATTTTGGACATTGGATACCTCTAACCTCACATTACCAATATTGGACTGTACTATGTCTACTTTGGATTGGACTGTATCTATTTTACTTTGAACATGGGATACATCTGACCGAACATTACTAACATCGGACTGTACTATGTCTACCTTTGTTCGTACACCACTTACATCGTCCTGTATCTGCTTTGAGCTGGCCTGTAATCGCGTGACATTTGCAACAATTTTAGATGCACTAGTATGCAAACCCTCTAAAGAAGTCTGAACTTCCTGAATTTCAGTTTTGAAACTCTCTTTAACACTTTCTGCAACTTTATCTGAAAGAGAATCAACAACCTTGACAACCACTGTGTTAAGGTCCTCCTTCCGTTCCCACTTCAGTTGTTCAAGGTCCTGCTTGGCTTCCTGAAATTTACTTTGCATATCTACCATATTCGCAGAGAAATTCTCCTTTATCTCACCTTTGTCAATATTTAAACTGATCTGCAGTTGCTCCTTCAAATTCTGCTCCATACTTTCTTGCAACTTCATCTGCATCTCCTCTAACATCCTCTTTACATCCTCACTTTCCATTGCAATATTATATAATGCTATAGAGACATAAACATTAACAGAGCAAAATAACAACATCTGAGCAACGTCCTATTCCATATATATATATATATATTTGAGCACCTTAATGTCTAAAAGTAACTTAAAATTACCTTAGCATTAACTTAAAGTACACCCTATGTTGAATAAATTTACTCATCATGTTCGTTCTCCCGTGATTCACTTTAAATATACTACCACAAAGAAAAACCACCATTACAATCATAAAACAAGTTAGCTTTAGTTTTACACATGACCTTAGCAATCGTCATGTACCGGTAAAATAAAATAGATATTCAGATCGTAGGTCGTTTTTCGAAACTGTCTACCTACTACGCCTCTCTCAGGTTTCTAAGATCTGATCTTTATCTGAGTGTAAACTTCCTAATATTAATT
The DNA here is from genome assembly GCA_946902985.2 of Meconema thalassinum. NCBI lineage: Eukaryota > Metazoa > Arthropoda > Insecta > Orthoptera > Tettigoniidae > Meconema > Meconema thalassinum. The sequence continues at coordinate 213,953,366 of OX336398.1, forward strand.
TAAATTAAGCCTATATAATTACACTCACATCCATCCGAAATTGGATAAGACATCCCACAAGTCTGGTAATTATTTCTTTCACTAGAAATGTTCAAATCAACTTCCTTTAGAGACACTACGAAGCTAATTTCGTAGCCCCAAAGTTCATAGGCGTCATTCCTTCTGTACCCGATAATCCGGAAAGGATCCTGTTGGAATATCCATTGCCCCCGCTGGATTGCCTATTTCTAATTGCTCCGGCAAATACAACATTAGAAATAGCTTCCAACATGGTCTTTAGGGATTTACAGACAGCAGTTACAAGAATATTGTGGATCAACAACCAACTACACGGGGCACTCACCTTTACTTACCTCGGGGACTGGGACTTCAGCTTCGCCTACACTACATCCACAATACTCTGCTCGTTATATTTAAAATGAATCACTCCTACAACAATGGAAAACAATCTGAACAAATGTATTAACAAAAAGGTAAACTAATCTACTATAAACAAAATAACAATAAATGAATTTAACAATTAACATTAAAATTAAAAACACGCAAACATTCACACCTCCTTTCAACTCTACATATTACTACAATGCTGTATTAAAATTATGAGTATAAAATCTTGGCTTGTTCTAGGCCTACACAGCGTAGAAATAAAAACGTTTAGTGAAGCCTCTTAATGGCATTCCAGACACCTGATTTCATTCACAAACCTGCGTTTGCAGAACGCACGTGCCGTGGCTTTGTTTCATCAATGAAACACTGGCATCACGCCATACTCAAAACTGGTTTATACAATAAATAGAAGGCTGTGAGTCTACACCTGTTCATATTATGTCATCGCTCTCCAATGCTAACGGTGACTCATTCTCGCTAGCCCACAGAGGCTGCTTGCGTGTGCATTTATAAAACACGTAAAAATTAACATTTATATATTACAAAAGTTCACATAACTACTTTGTTTCTTAAACAATCATTCTAAAATTTGTATACACTCTTTCATTCGCACTCCGCAATTGTCCTAGACCAATACGGTTCCACATATGCTCTTAACAATGAATAATCTTTCACACCAAAAACATCCGCTCATAAAACACACACTATTCCGAAACAATTGATTAATAAATCCTACTAAATTATTTAACTAATTAAATCATTTCCACAAAAATATTTACAATAAATATTTATTTTATAATAATATCCATTATCTAGTGTTGCTAACGTGACACTTTCGAGATTCTATCTTCTCGTTTACAATATAATTCTTAACTAAATATATACACTGGTTTTTCACGTAACCATCCTTCTCTAACGTTCTGTAGTTTTAATATACTGCTTACACCTCGTCTTATATAGGTTTCATTACATTATCGGTATACTACAGTCGACTGATAAAGGTAAACTGTACGTAATTACATAACTTCGGGTTTAATAAAATTTAATAATAGTATTATAGACGTGAGTAGACAATCTTTCTCAAGTTGTATTTCCGCTGAAACCCTCCTGTTAACACAGCTAAATCGTTAATTCACAAGAACTGGACTACTTGTATACAACGGCTCTTATCATGATACATGCCTTTTTATCAAGCAACAACAATACTTTGACTTCCTTAAAATGCGGAATTCCCTCGCCTGAGCACTCCATAGCTCTACAAAACCTCATATAACAGTATATATGGCATAAACAATTATCATCTACTATGTTAAACAATAACCAAAAGGGATTAATTGTTATTAACATATCTTATGTAGGAACTTCTCTCAAACACTGGCATGACCGTCAGTATCATTGCACATGATTACTGGACTTCAATTATACATACGTAAGTTCTTCAAACGAAACTTTCAATTGTAATGAACGATATTAGACAGTCGTGATTAACCTCCTAAAGTTTACTCCACAACAAGATAATTAACTGTTAACTCGCCTGTCGCAAATACATGTAATAAAAATAATACTCCTGTTTAATCTCACTTGTCAAGATATAAATTGTTTATCGTTGTAATACCATGTCCACAAATGACGTGATGTTACACAAATAGGATAAAATAACACACATGTTATTTACAGTGTCAGATAGAATTCAATCCTGACTGGGATAAACTAGCTTTGAATTCCTAGCCAAAGATTTGAATAATCTTCTATCAAAAAGTATTTCCTCCAACATATTAAATGAACAAAGCTCTTAGCTTTACAGATAATAAGAAAGGTTTGTTAATGTCGTAATGTTTTTCCACTCTACGCAAAGAATGTTCATAGGAATTAAGACTTCGGTCTTATCAAACGACTAGTATTTCTTAGATCGTCGATAATGTATGTACAATAATGATATAAAAATATCATTCGATGTTTCTTCTTTTCTTGATGTAATAGGTTGTTACATTAAAGTGCTCAAATTAAATTTAATAAGAGTTTAATTTGAAGCTATGACACAATGCCAGAATACTTGGTTTAAATGAAATAATTAAAATTGGAGAGTCGAAACGACTAGTCTCCTATGAGGCAATATAATTCCTCAAACAAAAATTTTAATGTCAGTTCCACTACTGATCCGTTGAATAAAATTGAAAAATAGATGAAATGCAATCATCTTCTATATAATCTTGCAGCATAAAAATCTCAACACACATCTGAAGTGTAATCTACATAAAAGCACTGAAATACATGAAATGTGAGAATATAGAAATATGGAATAAGATCGCCGAAAATATGGAATAAGATCGCCGACTCAGAATGTTACTAATCAAGCTCTATATAACAATGAGATACACTAATACCTTATTTAGACGAAAACTTGAAGTTCAATGTAAGTATTCCCACAATTCTTAAGATGTTTCCTCAGTACAAGACACTGAGATGGATCTGCATTCGAACCTCGGATCTGCGACCTCAGAGATAAGAAAACGTCTCTCTCTCTGGAATTCACCAACTTTCGCCTGGGCTCGAATGACATCCTTCTGGCAAATTCTTCTGTGTTTCTGGGCTACCCTATCATCTTGACAAATCTCTTCTGTATAGTCTTCATTCTCCGTCGTAAATATGTATCAGCTTCATCATTGGAATACAATTATGGAAATATTCATATAAATGGTGAATGAAATGTTTCCATTGCTAATTGATGTTATATTAGTGTTCGTAGACTGACGAAAATGCACAGGATGGACCGTACACTACGTCTGTATTCAAGAATACGTTGTCTAACGAAGCTCCATCGTTGTATCTTACTCCTGTTATCGAATATGTCTCTGGCGCATGACTATCTAGTTCATCATATCAACAATATTAATTATGCTGAATGATAATGTTTGAAGAATAATAATAGTCATTCTGTTAATGTTTATGTGTTGCGCTAATATTAAAAGTTCTCCGCCACTGTTCACTTGAACTGCGTTCGTCAACTTCACGTTGCAATTTATAATGATATTCAGTTTGTTTCCAACACATTTGGAAATCTAACTTAACAGGCTGATATTGTCGAAACGGTGAATATTAAAACGTTCGACTTTTCACAATATATAGTAGGCGACCTGTTCTTAATATATATTCGCTTATTTAACTTCAGATCTCAACTATATAAGAGATATAATCAATACAATGTTCCTCGCAACTTCACGTAGAATGGAAGTGCGGTGATCTCTAACGCTCCACCTGGCTATCCTCGCGTCTCCACAAGTCGACAGTGGTCGCACTCGGACTAAGCCTTGGGATCTCCGTTAACCCAGTAAAATCACTTCGTCACTCTTCAAAGTCTGCTGGAATAAGAACCTCGATCCTTGGATCTCCCTCTCCAAGTCGTTTTTTATGGCGGCCATATCAATCTCCCACCATAATTTTAGCGCGTAGATTAGTAATGCTTATTACTTCGTAGATTAACCGATCTGCGGTTTTTAAAGTATCAGACATAATTTCTCTTAATATTCTCTTCATTACTAAATAAGAAAATCTTCTTCTAAGGGCCTAAATGCATAATTTCATCATATTGTGCAATTAAAGTTGATCTTGTCTTCAATAAAACCTGTTCTCATTGTCCCTGGGCTGGGATCCAATAGCATAATTTATAACAATATTTATAATATTAATTTCCAAACTCGCTGTTGCTATTCTAAATATAGCCTTCTAGAATCGTCCATTGTGCAACATATCACGTGATCGGGCTCTCCGACAGTCTCGAGCTTGTAACACGACACTCATGTGTCACACTTCCAGAAATTATATTTGCTACTTAAATTTTATCATGAAGACGGAAATACTCTCATTTTGTCCCTGAATAATTCAATTTACGGGGGCAGTACCTGAATGCTCGATGACAAATTATTGCTTCAGAATTCAACTACTTTTCTACCACTCTCGTTTCACTCTCATGTCACGAGTAATCCGATTATCGTCCAAGTATCAGCGCATATCACGCAGAAATTCTATTGCTGTGGTATTTCCAACTCCTGTAAATTTATTAGGTTTTTCATCATTCCCTTTTATAGCGATAACATTAGGGTTGTTACGGATCATTTCCTGCTCGTATGCCTTTCCTATAGTATCGTAATCTCTTGTAACTCGTTCTGTGCCTGAAGTAACGTTCGGTCTGAAATGCATTTGACTGTCTATGCTTTCACGATCATCTTCAATTCTTTCTGTTCTAGATTCTAGCTTGCTTAATTCTTCCCCAATTTTTTCATCTCTTTCCTTGAAATAGTTTTCTAGAATATTCTGTAAATCAACACGGACTTCTGTTTTTAAGACTGACGTATCTGTTGTTTCTTTGAGAGTAAGTTCTTTGAGTTGTTTACTTTGATCTCCTAATTCCTGTTCCTGATTTGACTTTATTTTCGATAACTCAACGTTCATATCATCTACGGTGCGTTTGACAATGTCTAGATCTTGCGATTTTACATAATCCGAATTATTTACAATTTCTGCATGAGTGGAAATTTTTGCTTCACGTAAACGGTCAATGCGTTTAGTCAATTCTTCTCTTAAATTATTAACATTTGAATTAGCATTACTTTCTATACATTTAAGCTCTTTAATTATCGTACAGTGCATTTCTAGAATATATTCGCTATTAGCTTTTAAAACATCCTCCTACATTTCATTTACAGATTTTGTTATACATGCTGTAATGTCTACATTTATTTCTTCCTCGATCAATCTTTTTTGATCGGCCAACTTCCCCTGTAAATCACCTACTGTACCACTTAACATATTCAGCTGGTCCTTGAGTTTCTCCTGCGAATATGAAATATTTTCATGCTGTTGTATATTCTCGGCTTTAATTGTGTCTATACTACCCTGCAATTTATCTTGGAGTTCAATTATATTTTCACTGTTAGCTACCCTTGCCTCTACAACGTTTTTAGTAACTTCTGACCTAAGAGCTTCTATTTCTCCTTTAGTTTCTTCTTGAGCCTTTCTAGTATTTTCCTGAATTTTATCAAAAATTGTCCTATTATCTAGTTGGACTTTCTCTAGGGTATTCTGAGCTTTATCTAGGGATCTCCTAACTTCTTCTAGGATTTTCCTAGCATCCTCTTGTGATTTCCTGAATTCTTCTTTGGATTTATCTAGGATATTCTTAATTCCTTCTTGAGCTTGCCTAGTCTCTTCTTGGGATTTCCTAAATTCTATTTGGGCTTGCCTAGTCTCTTCTTAGGATTTCCTAAATCCTTCTTGGGATTTATCGAGCGAGTTTCTAATTCCTTCTTGGGATTTCCTAAATCCTTCCTGGGCTTTCTTACACTCTTATTGGACAAGGGTAATACTAGACTTAGTTAAGGACTGGACTACAGCTAGTTCTTTTTTCACTTCATACTTAGTTGTAGCTGCTGATTCTTTAATTTCCCTATTCATTTTCTTTGTGTTATCATGTGTAATTTTGTGTAAAGCATCCAAGTTTTTAGATAACTCGGTTTGGGTTTCCTGCATCTGATTCAACATGGACCTGATAAAGGTCCTCTGCAGACATATCTTCTTTATAATGAGATATAGGAGAGTATCACCTACACCAATAATTGTGGATCTCCAGAATGACCAACATATACATTCTATAAAGTAGTGGAATGCATCATCAATATCCTAACCCTTATATATTACTTAACCTTACGTCTACATTCCTACCTGACGTAATCTAAATACTAATCCTACCTCATTCAATGATCCTACTAATTTACAAATAAAGACGTTATATTTAACTTTCCTTTACATGACTGACATATCTTTAGCTGGTTCAAATAAATTCCTCACAACTATTGTACTCTCCAAATTGGTTTAATGTCAATTCGCTTCGAAAAATTTCCAAATTCGGGATCGGCATTTTCAAAATTTCAACTAGATGATGCCTCAAATGACATAATCTATTACAATCCCACGGATACGATAAAATCTCTAGCATCACGTTGTTGTGCCACAATAATATATACCATATGCACCCTAATTCCACAATGTTTCCACCTAATATCTGCTGAAATGGAAAGGATCGCAGGGACATAGATATCCAGCCTAATACATCCACAATTCCCTACTAGGCGAATGACTATGGAATCCTCAACGCATACATAAATAACACAAGAGAGTACCACTACCTAGCTTCACACGAAATCCATAAATAAAAGATCGGTAGGACAAGAAACTCGGATCTCAGGGGCGAACGGTCATAAATTAGCATATCAGGGCGCCAGCATCTAACTAGTAGTAATTTCCTGCATCGATCATTAAATGAGAAGTCGGTCAGTCATTATAGAAGGTGACAAGCAGACTAACCAGTGCTTGTTGTAATTTGTTCAAAAAATGGACAAAACAACAAAATGTCCCTTCCATCACAATAAATAAAATAAAAATATCTAACTCGACATAAATTAAAACAATATGTATTATAAAACTCTGTCTGCTAGATTATAATAGTCTTTGAGTAATCTATTACTCCACTGAGCTCTCATCTACACATACATTCCGTACATCTAAATTGTACATCACATTTACATTCCTAAAATTTAAGTTGCATAAACTTTTTATACATCGTTTGGTTCTAGTTAACTCACTTGAAATAATTAAATGTGGAACGTAACTCTCTACAAAACATCCCCTAGTTAATACATGACGTTCCTTTACTTTGAACTTCAATTCCAAATCTAAATTTATTTAATTTAAATAAGTATAAAAATTAGTAAAATATTGACATTAATTACAAATCGCGTCCTGCTCGATATATTTCTATAATCTGCTTCAGATCTACAGATCCTCTCCTCATCTACGCTTTATCTGTACTTCCTACAATCACAAATTACCTAACTGGGTTTGTGAGCATAATACACTCTGTCGTATCAATGTGAACTATCGTAACGAACGATTAAGTTCATTACAGTTCCAAAAATGTTACATCCATTAATAAATTCGAAAAGTATGAAAAATATGCAAGACTGACTCATTTACAATAACAATAATCGTTCTTGGTGCGTGGCATTGGACCTTCACTTCCTCACACTCAAAAATATTAATAACTTCTCTGGCATACTTACATCACTTTGCCTTGTAACAGTATTTTTATACTTCCAATTAATGTGCACAAGCGTAACTGTGCGTCTCAAATACGCTTACTTTTCCTATGTTACATTTCTTTCACTTCACATCGTAATTACCATCTAAAATACACTCTCCCAGTATATGAGAATCAGTGACTTTAATCAATACACACCGCTATGTGTTTAGTATCTTTCACATCTTGTCTATCGCTTATACAAAATATCGTGCAATATTAATCCTCAACTTGTTCCAATTCCAAACATTAATTTTCTCTGTACAGTTTATTATACGTCCTGTACTTTCAAATATTCGCTCTTATTTCCTCTAAATCCAAACATTTACTTTGTTTCAATACTATATACTTTCTGAGTCTACAATCTGCATGTCTTCTGTGTGTAATAAAAATATTAATAAATCCTCCCTTTCTCTTTTCAATAAAACTGAATTATAAATTCATTGTAAACATTTCTGTCTTCTTTAAGACTATAGGTTCATGCATAACCTCTTCTTGTCTTTATTTCGTAAACTTGACTATCACACTCTCTTATTCATGTACTTTTCGTAGGTCATTACTGAATATTAACACTACCTAAGGGAAGATGTTGGCAGATGAAAGGAGGTGTGTTTAGGAGTGGAAACAATTTTAGGTAGAAAGGACGAGAATCCCACACAAAATCGAAAAAACAATAAAAATAAGGATTTAGAGAAAGGTTCCACTGCACAAAGCCTGTTAAGGACCTAAAATGTTTGGGGACCTGAAGTATGCCAACGGGGAATATAGCGTGAACTGAGGTCACCCGCAAGCAACCGTCAAGTGCTCTTTCCCTCCCGAGCCGGTATTCCGGTATTATGGGGATAGCTAGTACTCTAGAAGGCAAAGATATCGGAAAGGAAGTGGATTTTTGTAGTTTCTCTTCAAAAGAGTTAGACTTTACTACGCATTCTAAACTGCTAGAAGGATTTGAATTTGCTGTGATATTTTTTATTTCTGGGCGCTGTTGGATCTCCGTCAGGACGGCCGAATGTCCCCAGAGTGGGAAGAGATAAATCAACTTTAGTGCCTTTAGCAATATTGTTTACTGTTATTGGTGAGAATCTTTTAAGAACACCAATTGTTGCATTTAAAGCAGGCTAAGCTTTTACCCAGCGGGGTCCCGGCTAAAAGCTTAGAACGGAGGAAACCCTCAGACCTAACTTAAACAAAACCAAAATTTTGAAAATTAAAACACCTGTTAGAGAAGAAGTCTCTACAAATAAGAAGCTGGCGGAGCGGGCTGTTTTTGCCTCAATGGTTTACTAGGATTAGCAGTGACAGCTAAGAGAATCTTTGAAAATGTAGTTACTTGATGTTTCATTATAACGCAATAATTGGTAAAGTTTTTATTAATGCAGAGATTGTTTTCTCCATAAATAGACCTTAAGCTTAGGAGAAGAATCAGGGAAGAGAAGGTCCTGCCTGACCGTGATTCTAGCAAGAGAGATAAACCGGAAAATAATAAAGAATTTATTTAACAATTAATACAATTTGCAAAATTTAACAATTGATGATTTAAAAACCTTATTTTGAGTTAAGAGTAACAACTTAGCTATTTTAAGCTTAAGTACGAGATCAACAACTTGGAAGTCTCAGACCCTTAGATGTACAAGAGTTGTTTAATAAGCGTAGGTTTTTGAACTCTTAGGGTTAATTATAAAAGGTTACACTCTAGTATAACAGTTTGTTAAATGAATTAGGCAGAACATCAAAAGAGTCGAATACCCTTATGGCAAGCGAAAAAGATATAAATTCCTGAGCGAGCAGGATAAAAAAGGAAGATTAATAAGAGGTTTCTATAACCTATAATATTTTGGCTGAGTTGAATATATGATAACCTTAAATGGGGCAGGTCACTTATTGTGAAGCCTGGATTAAACAATTAGAAAATTAGAGGTTCCTGATTAACAGGAAAGATTACATATTTACGCAGAGTGAATAAATGGAAAATGGAGCAAGGTTGGGAGGGCGCTTAATTCTAAGCGAAGCATCGTAGAGTTTTGACTTAAATTTAAATTTGTTAGTAAAAGGTATTTGAGGAAAAGGAGATAGGAATTCAAGGTTCTGGCCAGTTTTATTGCTCTCAATCAAACGCGGCGTGGTAGATAGTTAAATGGACACTGTTTTGAAATGAAGTCTGTTGATAGATTGGAAAATTTCACTATTGCAGCACAGAAAGTTTATGGAACAAACGAAAAGTTATTGCAGTTTATGGAGAACACTAAGTTGAATTTGAACTTGAATAAGTTTATTGCGTTGGAAAGTTTATGAGTTGCAGTTAGTAGTTCTAATTAACTTGAGGTTCCAGCAATTTGACGGTATTTAGCATAGTTCTTTTGTGGTTTGAAGTATATTTTGAATGGAAGATTCCAGAGCTGTAATGCCAGTTAGATGGAGCAGTAAAAATCCCTCGAAGGCAAGTTAAGTTTTAGAAAGTTATTAATGAGTTTTTGGCAGTAATCCCACGGTAAGAGAAAGAATCCTTTTGTATCGTATAAGAAGTACTAAATTTCATGATTGGTAAAGAGCTTTGGTAGCTAAGAAAAGCGATTCCCACGAGGGGCAGAGTGTTCACAAGTTTGTGAAATTCCAGCACTGCCTATAACTTTTAGTAAAAGCATTCCAGAAATTGTTTAAAAAACAATTTAAGACCGGTTAAAAGTTTAGTGCAGGTAGTTACTTAACTTGCATGTTGAGCAGGCGATGGTTCCTTGTAACCGTTATATTAAGAATTAGACATGGCGCCGACTTTTAAAAATGCCTCATGGAGATAGGAGGCTGGCCTCTAAGCAAGAACACCAAACTGTTCATACAAAGTCCGAACTAGAAGTGAGAGCGGGCAACGCAGCGCACGACAGAGCTAGGTAAGCAAGGGGGAAGGGGAGGGGAACAAAAGAGTTAATGGCAGAATGGGCAACATAAGAACAATAAAAAACTCTGTACATAAAATTATTTCTTCATGGAGTAGGGTCTTCAAGGAGATGTTAGCAGACGACGAAGACGACGCCTGGTGGATTGGTGGGTAAGTCCTCTTGAGCTCAGTGAGTTAGAGGAACTTCGGCGGGTAGTCGTAAGATGCCACTAAGTAGATTCCAAAGAAAATACACATATAGAACAAACTTATAAACAATGTAAGCGCGTACACGGAGCAAATAGAATATAGGGGTTCGCTGTTGGTGTCTGCAAGGAAGGAAATTAAATAAATAAGACTAATGAAGAAAAGCAAAGAGAAGCAAGAGCTAACTCTGATTGAACGTGTATTCCAAGGAATACACCAACTTTCAGTTTAGTTTCCATCTCAAATTCTTCTTAACAATATTATCATGGGCTTAATAATGCTTTAATTCTCATAAAATGGTTTTCAAATGTTTGTGTAATGTTTTCGAAAACATTCTTGACATTTGCGTGGTTTCATAGTATATTCAATACTTCTTTACAATATTATCATGGGCTTAATAATGCTCTAATTCTCATAAAATGGTTTTACAATGTTTGCGTAATGTTTTCAAAAACATTCTTGACATTTGCGTGGTTTCATAGTATATTCCACAATAATTTGTATTAAACGAAACATTCTAAACGAAGCATTTTGAACGAAGCATTATACACGAAGCATTTGAACAAAGCATTCCACTCTATATAAAACAGATTTATCCAAATCGTAAGTTTCTATCATGAAAATCTAATTTATAAACAAGAAATCCCAAAATGAAGCATCTATTACGTCAAAACCGAAACTCGTTGACGTATACGAATTTACTGTGAATTTTCATAAAAATAGCCACATAATATATGGGTTATATATAAACGTCTACATAAAATATATTGGTCAGCTCTGAATTCCCTCAAACATGACTAACTACTAAATATATAACAAAGCACTTGTCTACCTTGGTCTGCGTTGAATTTGACATAACCTGTGTTGTTGTAGCGATGAAATGTGGTCACATTCCTCCTGGCTCGTGCCTGCATTCCAATTAAGCGTGTCGACATTCCAACCATGTGCGCGCTCCCCTGCCTGCCTAACGGTGTTGTGCGTGCACAGCTGATCGACTGCCTCCCTGCTCACAGTGGCTCGTACGTTTGAACTGCACATCATAGCGCCACCTTCTCTCTTCTCAGCCTGACACGGCTTGGATTCGCGTACGGTTTATGATCAGATGACCTAGTCGAATGTCTCTTCAGTCGTTCGCTCTCTGGTAGTTTATGATGGAAATTATTGATTGGAGAGTGTTTGTTATAAGAATTCCAAGTTTGTAAAGGAATCTTATGTTTCGGTAGAATTGTTAGTGAATGCTGTGTGCTGCGGATGGTATTGCAGTTTAGATCCATGGTTGCTATGGTTCACTCTGGATCTCACACATATCAGTGTAGACTAAACCTCCATCATGGTACTTAGTGCATCTTTACAATCTCAATAGAATGATTGCAGTGACTATGTCCCCTCTGACTGCCTTGAAAAATCATGCTGACTACTTCTGAAATTATATAGTTGAATTATATTTCTCGTCGAATACTTTCTTCGTATTTCCGTAATATCGTAGTTGTATATCAATGCTGTAGTAATTATATGTATGACCGTGTATTTCAGTAGCTTGTAGTAATGTTGCTGTTATTCGAAGCCTCTTCTGTTATATTCTGCAGTATAATATTTCACGGGAGATCAACCTCAAGTTGGCTGCTAACGATGGATCTCCTCCGGTCAAACTCTCTATCTCCCTTCGGTGACAAATCTAGTCAATCTTCAGTAGAAGTGTATATCTGAAGACGTCTTACCTCGACCAAACAGTAATGAAGAGTGATCCAGCTTCCTCTCTCGCTGTGGCCTTCTGGTCTGTCCTCGCGCTAAAATATATGGCGCTAGCCTCACTCCTGTTCGTAATATCAGTATTATGCTAATATCTTCTATATCGGTAATTATTCTTAAATTTCGTTTCGACAGAAAAATTTAACTTCTTGTTCTCTATCTTCTGATGTATGATAATTGTTCATAATAATCATTTCAAATTACAATGATAATTTATTCTTTCAGACGTATAAACAATTTCATTGTTATCAGCGGTCCAAAGGTGACTTGTGCCGTCTATTTCCCTCACTCTCATACGGTCACCTGTCTATCTCAAGTCTATTTTAGTGGTGAGTTCGCTGTATAGAACCGGTTACTGACCGTCACAAACTGATCAGTGATCATATTCCTGAAACATTCTCAAGTCCTCTTCCCTTTGTTAAAATATTTTCGACATGAAATTTTCCATTCTAGCTTCACATAAAGGCTTTTATATTCTGTTATAACTTATCAAATGCTCTCTTATACACAACAGAATGCTAGTGTCTGAGAAAAGTACCTCAAGTTGTGACTTCAAATGCATGCGTAAAATTGTCACGCGTTAGAGTTCGAATCTTGACTGGTGCAATTTTATTGACTTCCATAAATTCGTGTTAGCACCAAACACTGGAACCTATTGTATGGCAAACCAAGTTATTTTTGTTGCGATGCAGTTTTTAGCCTACTTTTCACATTTTGCAAAAATGAGGGTAAAGTAGACTTATGAGATCGGGCAAATGTGTGTATGTCTGTCTGTCCTTCTGTCTGTCTGTCTGTCTGTCTGTCCTTCTCTCTGTCTGTCTGGCTGTGTGTGTGACCCCCCTATCAACTCCTAAACGGCTGCAGAAATCGAAACATAATTTAGTAGGTGTAAAGTTCTATATCTGAATATCTCACGGCCATATTTGAAAATGATGTCAGTGCTACCAACTGCTGAAAAATCGCAATTGAAATTTTAGCTCCATGTTGGATATCTTGGAAGGTATGAATGGGAGCTATTTCAAAATTGGCACACGTATAGATAATAATATTTCAGTTTAATTTCCGGGAGGCCATACATGGCAGTGTTGCCAAAATGATTATAAGCCTGCTGATAGGTCCTAATTTTAAATGCATATAACTTCTACACTATCAATTGGATTTCAACCTAATTTCGTATGTGCTATGTGTACATAAACATATATGACTGAGCGTATTCTTAAGAGCCACCAGGGCTGCCAACTGTTAATAAATACTCTCAATTTTTTTATGCAAATACCCATATATCAGAATGTATGCAAGCCGACAGCTTTAAACTATGCACACGTATACTACCTGACATTCTATATTATTTTGGAGTAACTTATATACGTCAGTGCTACCTACATGATTCTAAGCCTGCTGAGAGGTCCAACTTTAAATACATGTAACTTCTATACTATCATTTGGATTTCAACCAAATTTCGTGTTTGCTATGTGTACCATAACAGATATGACTATGCCGATTCTTAAGGGTAACCAGGGCAGCCAACGGTTAACAAATATTGTCTCTATTTTTGTTACCCTAATATCAATATATCAGAAAGTAATCAAGCCAATAGCTCTAAACTTTGCACACGTATAGTACCTGGCATTCGAGATTAATTTGGAGTAAATAATATAGGCCTACGCCAGTGCTGCCAACATGATTCTAAGCCTGCTGATAGGTCCAATTTTAAAATGCATGTAATTTCTATACTAACTAATGGATTTCATTCAAAATTGTCACAACAATAGATCATATTATTTCAGATTATTTCTGACCAATACATGTATGTCATTGTTGCCAACATGATTTTACGCGCGTTGTTAGATCCAATTTTTATCTGCATGTAACGTCCATGCTATCCATTGGACTTCAACCAAATTTTGTATTCTGTACCTTAAGAGATGGAACTAAGAATATATTCAGTCACCAGGGCTGCCAACTGTTTTTTCTGTATTAGGCTAGATTATGCCAGGTATACAGTGTTTCGAACTAATTAGAAATTTCGATATTACCAACTTAATTTCGTCATTATTCTAGATAGATCCATATAGATTAATCATTGGCATGAATCTTATATTTTATGGAAAGTAGGTTCTTTAGTTCGTCACGGAACGTCTTGTTAGTTTTGATGTTGTGGATAGAGTTTCTCTTTAAAGAATGTCATTGATTAACATGGTGAATTATTTTCCGGTTATGAATTTGCATGGTTTCAAAGCTATTTCAATCTAGAACATCGATGTAATTGCTTCAGGTTGAGAGACTCTCGATATGAGCAGAGTTGACCCATTAGACTGTTAGTTACGAAGTTACAAAATTCCCACAATGTGTCAAGTTATTGAATTTGACAGAGTTAAGATGAAAAAGGAAAAAATAACCCCGTTGCGCCTAGCCAATGGATATAATTTTACATTTAGCATTGATTTCCTCGGTGGTGAAATGTATGTTTGACATCAAGAAAATGATAACTTGCCGGCAAGATAAAAATATAGCAGATTTGATTACTTGTATGTATTGAAAGAGCCTCATAGCTGGGTTAAAATAGTGTGTAACTTATCTTTGCATGTAGGTTGGGTGACTGGCGGTGCTGATAGAGCAATTATCACTACAAGGCTTTCACAAAATGTCCGACGATTGACGGCAGTCTCTTGTAGATAGACCGAGCGAGTCTGCTGGCTGCCCTTAAAAGAGTGACAAGCGAGAAGGCTCCCGACTAGCGAGGTGATCGAGGGGGGGGGGAGGGAGTGTGGGAGAAGTAGGACATCAGTCTCACAAGCGTAGAAAAACATAAATCTTTGAAGGACACGCATTTCTTTTCTTGAGGCAGAGTCCAAATATTGTATACGTGTGTAGGTTGCCATCTGTATACGACGATTCGAACTTCCAAGCATCATAAGTAGTCGTTGACATCGAGCTCTCACGTTGACCGCAGGTGATGAGCGAGTTCAGCGAAGTTCCGTGTGCGGGCGCACTAAGGAGAGGCTTGATCATTCTGTTGAAAGAGGGGTAATTAATCTCTTTCGCTAAAACACACTGGAGACATACATTAGCAAAAGCACAAGAGGAGAGAGAAAACACACAGAAATATCTGTTGGTGGTTTCCACGGAATAAAAGGTAAGAGAGGGTGAAAGAGTAGAGAAACCCTAATATGGGTACAAACTATGGAGAGATTATATTCAAGGAGTATACCAACACAGATTGTCACATGAAGCGCTAAAAGTTGATTGTGACTCCTGCTACTTAGGAAGAAATATGGACCAAGCGAAGGAGATGCATAAAAGATGGGTTGACATATGATAACACCATATACAGGGTCATCGAAAAATAATGCCAACATTTCAAAAAATTATAGCACCGAAACCCTTTATGTTAAACGTGTAATTCTTTCACTGAACGCCAGCTGGTTAAAGTAAGTTTTGTTTTGGAGGGGAGGTGACCTTGCTATGCGCACACTAGTTGCGCAGTAGCCAATGACTGCACCACCCGACAAACTGCACCTGATTACAAAGCTGTAATTCGATGGTTTAATCAGTTTAAGGAAACAGGGACTGTAGAGAAAAAAAACTAGGCCAGGCCGACCACCAACATCAGCATTGAACACGCGCTTTCCCTATGGCTGGATTGGTACGTGCAATCATTTCTGTATTAACTGTCAAGATGGCGGCAGAAATTCGTTCCCACAGGTGCTGCAAATCCCGAATGTTTTCTGCATACACAAAGTTTTTTATGTACCCCAGAAAAAAATCCAAACGGGTGAGGTCGGGATTTCATTGGTGCGCGCGCCCCCGGTCGTCCTTGGCTACTGCGCAACTAGTGTGCGCATAGCAAGGTCACGTCCCCTCCAAAACAAGACTTACTTTAACCAGCTGGCGTTCAGTGAAAGAATTACACGTTTAACATAAAGGGTTTCGGTGCTATAATTTCTTGAACTGTTGGCATTAAATTTCGATGATCCTGTATATATGCAGGCAGCTATTGGGAAGTGCTATATGTATGTGGAACTTGGTTAATCCCTTCAGCAGGAAAGGGAAATTTGGTGTTATTGGAGAATGTTGGACATGGGGGAAACGGGGGAGGAGGGGGGCTTGATAGAGAAACAATGGAAGGGTAATTAGATGAAAGGGGGTTAGATAATTCTGGCGAGTGGTAATGAAAGGGAGAGATTGGTAGGGCTCATATTTAGTCACTTGGAATACCGAATGTTCAGTAGCAAGGTAAGAATATGTCATATAAATTCTTTCAGTTGTTGGGTGTAGTGGTTAACTAAAACAAATTATTTATCTTAACAATGGGAGAAATTGTGTGCAGCATTGAAATTCAACAACAGAAACAAACACAAACAACGACAACGGTAACGTATTCTTATACTCGGCATTCTAGCCGTTTTGTGAAAGCTCAGCGCAGTTTTGCCAAAGAAGAGACGCTATTACATAAATATGCTCATCGGTGATCCATGGGCGAATAATACCAGAAATGCAAAGGGTGCAAACCTAAACACGTTGTCCTTCAGTGCATCCAATATTTAGTAGTCTAACGCCTTTTGATTCGAAGAATGTGGTGGCTGAGAAATAATCCTATCAAACTCATGCTCACAGATCCCGTTAATTCTTAAATACCTAGTTCATGGTAGTGGTATTAATGAAAGTTGCTCCAATTACAATATTTCACCACTTGACGCTATACGTTGACTATTATTTCTCTTCCTATAATAATGTACCATACTTCAAACTCTTAGTACTATCTATTTCAGGCTGATATGTTCTGATACGTTGAATCCGGCTGCAATGAAGATACATGATGTTGGCAATAGTGGAAGACAATATACTAACACTGCCTCTAAAGACAAATGTTCTAATAAGCAAAACTTGGAAGCGAATACTTGGAGCCATAGTGAAAAAACTCGATGCGCATGTGAAATATGCAAGGGAAAGTGCACCTTAAAACTATCCTATAAGGAGCACCTGCTTTTCCATACCGACGAGAAAGCGTATTCATGTGCCGTATGCGAAACCAAATACTCTCTCGAAAAAAGTCTCAAGGCGCACATGCTAATCCATAGTGGAATTATGCCACATTCATGTTGCGTGTGCAATGCGAAATTTAAATGCAAAGGAATTTTGAACAGGCATATGCTAATCCATACTGGTGAGAGACCATATTCATGCCGTGTATGCGAAGCCAAATTTAATCGGATTGGAAATTTGAACACACACATGCTTGTCCATAGTGGTGTGAAGGCGTATTCATGTGCCGGGTGTGATGCCAAATTTTCTCAAAGAGGAGCTTTGAATCAACACATGCTAATTCATAGTGGAGAGAAGGCATATTCATGTGCCGAGTGCCATACTAAATTTCGTCAGCGAGGAGGTTTGAATAAACACATGGTAATCCATAGTAGTGAGAAGACATATTCATGTGCCGTGTGCGAAGCCAAATTTCGTGAGAAAGGAGCTTTGTATCAACACATGCAAATCCATACTGACGACAAGCCGTACTCATGTGGCGTGTGTCAAGCCAAATTTACCCGGAAGGGAAATTTGAAGACTCGCATACTAATCCACAGTGGCGAGAAGGCTTATTCATGTTCTGTGTGCGAAGCCAAATTTAATCAGAGTGGAACTTTGAATAAACACATGCTTGTCCATAGTGGCGAGAAGGCTTATTCATGTGCTGTGTGTGAAGCCAAATTTACTCAGAAAATGCATTTGGAACAACATATCCTTATCCATAGTGGTGTGAAGCCTTATTCATGCCGCGTGTGCAAAGCAAGAATTAGCTTGAAAAAACATTTGAAGCGGCACATGCTAGTCCATAGTGGAGTAAAGGCGTACACATGTGCTGTATGCGAAGCAAAATTTGCCTTGAAAGCAAATTTGAAACGACACATCCTTATTCATAGTAATGCCGCGTGTGTAAAGCACAATTTGCCCGAAGAGAAAATTTGAAACAACAGAACCTTATCCATTTTGGCTAAATTGAGCCTGAAACAACCTTTGAGGTGACACATGCAAATCCATAGTGGCGAGATGGCGTATACATGTGCCGTGTGCGAAGCAAAATCTGCCATAAGAGGAAATTTGATCAGATGGTTGATAATTCATATTGCTGAGAGGCCATATTCATGTGCGTGTACGAAGCCCAATTTACTAATAGAGAAAAATCGAATAAACACATCCGAATCCATATTCCTTCGAGTGCCACATGCCAGAAAATTGAAATCTGATTTAGTTTACTTCAATGTAATTTCGTATCAACGCAATTCTTTTATCTTTAAATGTTTTCCTTGCCTAAGTGAACCTACTTTCTATATTCTCATTACCTCTCCTGCATACTTAAAATATTTGATGTCAATAGGCCTTTGAGATTTCCTAAGTCTGTATTATTTTTATATGTTTTGATTTTCCTGAAAAGGGAGTCCATACCAATTTTAAATTCATTCAATTACATTCATAAATCGTCCATGATGAAAATGTCAATATTAAAGTTCAGAGTTGAGAATATTTCTCGATGAATTTTTAATTCTACAAGATCTTGCTTTTATTTTATTCGTTGCTTGTCAATTTTTAATTTGAAAATTATGGGAGATAAACTGCAGCCTTGCCGTACACCTTTATGAGTACCAGATGCTCTCTTATGTTCTTCAGCTTGTATAACTGCCGTCTGACTTCTCTATAGATTAAATATCACGCTCCTTTCCCTGTTTTGTATTCCAATCCTTTTCAGTAAAGGTATGTTTGACAACTTTCTCCAATCAGCGTTATTAAAAGCCTTTTCACTGTCTCCAAATGCCATGAACGTTCATTTATACTTATTCTACCTTCCAAGTTCAACCTAAGACTTACTACAGATCCCCTAGTTTCTACGTTTCTCCTCAGACGAAATTGATCTTCATCAAACTCGCTTTCTCTCTGTCTTTACATCATCCTTTAATTATTCTTGTCTGGTTCTTTAAAGCACGTGCGATCACGATGTTATACTATAAACTTCCCACATATTAGCTTCTGTTTTCTTCAGAATAGGGATGCTAACATTCTCCTTTATATCCGGGAGTACCTCACCTGTCTCATAAATCCTACATCCAAACAATATAATCTGGGCCCGCCATCAATACCAATGCAATGTAGGAACTCAGTCAGTATATTATCTATTCCTGGTTTTTTTTGCTGATTAAATCTCCCAATGCTCTTAGGGGCTGCGAGAACGCGGTCATGTCGCCCCGTGTACTTTGGGCGTGTGTAGAATTTGTCTGATAACCGGTGTTATTTGTGATGGCAGTATTAGCGTGTGTTTTCTGTGAGTCAGGTTCAAGGAGTGCAGACGATTCCCACTTTTGCTACCAATTGCTACCGTCTACGACACCTAACTGTGGACGTGGCTACTAAATGCCATTACCGTCAGCACCTGGCGGTGAACGTTGAAACTAATACAGCGTTATCAAACCGAACTACAAATTTAAGCTTCCACAAGTGTAATTAGGGGAAGGTTCTTTTTCATGTAATAAATCTATGACATGGGACCGTTGGCTTTACTTCCCCTCTATAGGTAGGCATACTGAGGGATCTTTAACTTTCTAAAAAAAATCCGACGACTTCGGCCGGGTTGGAACCCGCAATCTTGGGCATAGAAGCTCATCATGCTACCAACTACGTTAATACAGCTTTAGCGTTGAGTTCATGCTCGCGAATATAGTGGAAATCATTAGCAGCAGTGTTATTTCAACGACCTCAAATATAATGCATGATTAAAACGATCACAGCTCCGAATAAAGCCAACTCACATTTAGGACAGGAAGTGTCTACGAATAGATTCTGTACGTGCAAGCGATACACCGTGCCTCTCAGTAGCTAAGGTGGCAAAATCAATCATTGGTAAAGAAACGTCAGGCAAGCATGTTTGAATCCCGAGCTACTACATATTGTTTTTCTTAATGTCGTTTATAGTGGATATATTATGTGTGCATATCTACCTATTTTAAAGAGTGATTCTTTTATTTGGTCCTGAAAAGGACCATTTTTACCCGATGTTACGTAGCCAGGTTGGATAACGACATAATGATCTGCAGAATGAATGCAAAGTACTCTGTATATTCAGGGTATCATGCGTTCGAAATGTTGAACACCTTGGTTTAAAGGAAAACTCAGACTCACTCAGGCCGCCTCACGTGTCCTGTCAATGTCCTCTGTAACACTGGGTTGTAATCCATTCCTCATTCTTACGCTGTCGACAGGCCTCTGTAATCCGGGATGTAAACCAGTATTTATTCCTACGTTTGACAAATATAAAGTAGTATTAATTGATCCACTTATGAGAAATGCCGTAGTGTATTGAGTTCATTAGACTGTTAACATGACTTTTATCACTAAGATATGCTGAGAGGAACTGACGTTCGTAGAAAAGAAAGCTACTAACTGATGAACCTGCCGAATTAATTTTCAGTTTAAATTCTTTTTATTCAAAAAAAACAAGTGTGTTGGCGTGCTTGTGGAATTGGTTTCCAAATCTTTATCATCCACGCGAGACCAACCTATATCATCCTGAAAGTGGTTTTCCGTGGCATCCCTCTTTTACTCCAGATAAAATGCCGCGAAAATATCACACTATTCGTAATACTCCTTACTCCATGACGAATTGTTGTTGCCCCTACGGTACCCATGATGCTTAGGTGTCTATCGTATGCCATCGATCCGATGGTGGCTGCAAGGGTTAAAGCCATCACAACAAAAGAAATGAACATTAACATTTCTTTTTCTTATGCCTGTCGACTAGAAAAGTATTCGAACCGATAAGAACGTTTTAGATAAAGAATGTCAAGTGTTCAACGCAAATAGTTGTTATTTTCTATCACTACGTAGCGTGTAAGCGTCCGTGGTTGAAAAGGTAACGCGTTGGACTGCGGATTGAAAGAGTTGGGGTTCAATACTTATTAGGGAGAGAGGTTTATAATTGAATCAGTCATTTGAGAAACACCTCATCTCCATTTTTTTACCGAAATCGAGTTACACATACAAAATTGTTGGTGAAAGCAAGGCACATCCAATACGTATAAAACACCACATCTCAAATAAGTAAGCACAGTGATACGAAATGTTGAAACATTCGTTCATTTAAGAAACACTACATCTCCTGGAAATGTGTTGTTTCTCAAAGTACTTAAAATTTGTAGCTGGTGGCAGCACTGCTCCACCTTATTCTCCGCCAACCTCAAACACCTGTAAATGTGTTCTCCTTTTTGTTTGTTATTGTCATGCTTTGTTTCTGAGTTCCATTGAAAATGATATTAGCAATTCTACGCGTTTTAAACGCAGGAAAGGGCAGAAGCAAGTCGCATATAAGTGTGAAATTTAACATTTCAACCTTTATGGAGTTTCATTTGAAACGCCCTATTAAAATAAACATATTCTTGGCGTGCCTCCTACCTGCATCACTGGAACCAACTAGAAAAGAAAGGAGTACGCAGTGGAAATGGATGTTAATTTCTGACCTGTGCTAGGCCCGTACTTGCAGGCCAGATGTGCCGAGCGACTCCAGACTCCGTGAAGGTGGTCCCACGACGAGTGGTAGGAATACCCTCCTGGTGCTAGCAAGCTAGAATAAGTTAGGCCTAGGTTTGAAGAGAGAGAGAGAGCAGCCCGATCGCCAAACACTACTAAATAAGACACATGGGTAAAGAAATGGAAATTTAATGAATTGAAACCGAACACACAAAGAAACCCGGCCAGAATAACACACACAAAAAAGAATACCCTTCACCTAGGGGTCAAATAAAGTCACTTTCAAACGGGGAAGATAAATATAAATAACAATAAATAACTTACGATAGTAAATAACGTTAACAAATTAAATTCATACCTGTGCTCACTTCGGTGAAAACGATGTAAAAAGGGAGGAAGTAAAAGATCAAGAGGCAATCGAGCCGGTCGCTGGTCAACAACAATCACTTCTCAGCCTAGAGATGGATGGTTGTCATGACGACCACAAATAACAAGCATAGCAAAGATAAAACAAGAGGCTGTGTGCGTGTCGCAGAGGCTGTGGCGAGCAATGGGGATGCGATCGAGCTGGCAGTCCCCAGAGAAAAGAAATGCAAAAACTAAAGATACTACAAGGAGAAACAAATGACGTCAAGTGTCCGTGAAATATATCATGATACATACACGCAATCAGACACACAAAATGCCAGCCGACGATGCAGTAATAAAACACAAAGCAACTCGTGCTTGTAGGTAGTCTAGCAAAATATGCTAAACCTATATAGTCCCCAACTTACGTTCCGAGTTCGAGCTGAATACGGTAAGGCCTACTTAAAGTTACCGCCGTGATCCAGTTGCCCGAAGCATGGAATGAAGGGAAAACATAAGGGCTAAAATATATGGTGTCATGCCTCGTGTTGGGAGAATGGTCGAAAAGCCAACGTCCACAAACCACGGGAGACCCATTCGAAGATATGCCCAATCAAAACAGCATCAATGCACCTGGCAGCAAGAAAAACATACACTCACAAAATCACTCGCAGATATATTTCACGGCACAAATAAAAGGTTTAACGAAGACTCAAACAAAATAAAACAGGAGACCGCCATTACGATTGGTTCCACAGCAAAATCCAAGCACACGACGAAGATCAAAAAGAAAAGTTAAATTTAGGAAATGAGCATAGTGGACTCAAGGTTAGATGTATTACTTACATGAGTAAATGGAAGGCTTCGGCATAATAACAATGTTAAATAAAAAGGAAAAACATTACATTTTAAATAATAAGGCGAAGAGCCTCAAGGCACGTCCGGACAGAAAGCATCTCACATGGCGTCTGAGTCAACCGGGACGGCCGCCAAAGAAAATAAAGAAACGAGAGATGTTAAACATGGCTCAGGATCCACACCACCCCCCAAAAGAAAAATGATTTATAATAATAAAAGATTTTTCATTTTACATCACTAAGTACCACCGCTTTGAAATCAATCATGTCCCAAGTGTTCCAAAATACACAACATCCTTATCACACAGGTGGTTTGTCAACAACTATAACAGTACACAAAATATGAGGGGGGAGGGTGATCGATATAACAATCACTTAAGCAATTGAGCCATATCAGAAAGAATACAGTTATAAAATGAAGTAATATATAAAAATAATCAGATCGCTTCGGCGATCGCAATATCAGGACAGAACTCCTTCGGGGTCCCCAAAGGCGCGCGTTCCTTTGACGATCCCTGGGCTTGTCATAATGGTATTACGGTTCGCCTGAGCGTTACAATGACAAGAAAAGTAGATAGATACACGGACGAAAATCATAAACAAAAGACTTTCGCCCTTTGACGCCGAAGTCTGCCATTCTCCTTATACCCATCATGAAAGTGACGTATTAAAATAACAAAGAAGCGATATAATGTGTCCATTATTTATAGAATATAAATTCTCTACTGGCCGAATTCGCAAAAATACATATTTTTACAATAAATATTAAGTTACACAGAGTATGTAGGCCTATTTCTTCTTGTATTATTTTCTTTCTTGAGCTCGTAAATTTGTACTTGACTCTGCCTCGGTCAAAATTGGTTCAATAATAGGCAGGTCAAGGAGACGCCATATGAATACTAGCTTCCTTGGATAACATAAGCAAATTATGATTGGCTTACCTACGCAGAAAAAGGACAACATTAATCACAGCAAATAAGAAGGTTACACAATAAATGGTTTCAATTGAGATATGTGAGCTCTGGATACGTCGGTGGGATTCTCCTTGGAGATCAATTCAACAGTGACAGGTGTTAAAAATCTAGTGATAGTTTTGGGCGTGCTCCAGCGAAGCATTAGCTTAGCTGACTCCTTATTCTTGGCCGAACTCTGTGGGTGCAGGCGCACTAGCATGTCGTCATTCACCTGAAAACAAACAGGTTGCCTATCCTTGTTATAGCGAGACGCCACGCGATCTCGTGCCCTTTTCAGATGCCGTACAGCAACTTCCCATTTTTCTTTGACTGAGGTACGGCGGGATGGCGCAGCCAGATAATCTATTTTCCACTGAAGCTGAAGTGGATCAACAATACGCCTTCCTGAAAACAATTCCGAAGGGGTAGAATTCGTCGATTCATGAAGAGCAGTGTTAAATCCTAAGGAGAAAAACTGAAGATTTGCGTCCCAACGTGACTGATCTGCGTTGTGGAACGCACTCAAGCAAGCCTTCAAGTTACGATGAAACCTTTCAACGTGATTTGGCTGAGGGTGGTAGGGTGCCAAAAAGACATGATCAATTCCCCAAGAAAAACACATTGATCTAAAAGACTTGGACCGGAAAGCGCTCGCGTTATCGGACACTAAAAACTTTGGAGGACCAAAAACACCAAAAATATGATTGGTCAAAAGCCTAACAGTGGTACGTGTCGTGATTTCCCTGACAGGAAATAACCATACAAATTTTGAAAATCCATCAACGACAGTAAGTATAGCTTGATGACCAGAAGATGACCTAACTAGGGGACCAAAATAATCTATAAACAGGCGCTCATTAGGATATGACATCGTGTCAGCGTGGTGAAGTCCAATGCGAGAATTCTTTGCTGGCTTAGAACGTTGACACGTAACGCATTTTCGGACGAAAGCAAAAGCATCCGCTTTCAAATGAGGCCAGAAGAATTCCTGAGAGATTTTATGGAAAGTCTTCGTCATACCTAAATGTAATCCAAAACAGGATTCATGGAAATACGCCAAGAGCATACTTCGTATATTCTCTGGCACGAAAATCCTACATTTCGAAGATCGAGGAGCGGTATGCACTATAACATCATTGCGCAATGAAAACTCAGATACACCAGGATCTTTCCCGAGAATTTTTTCGCGCAATGTGACACAAAATGGGTCATCTGCTTGGTACGTACGGATGTGAGTAAAAGACCATGGAATGTGTTGGAGAAGATTCACTGGCTCGGGGATCTCAACAATGGGAGGAGGTTCCTCAAACATGCGTGACAAACAATCCGCTACAACATTTTCACTGCCTCTGACGTGAATGATGTCAAAGCTGAAAGAGGATAGACGAAGAATCCAACGATTTATACGTCGCAATTTTTTGACATGCGAGCGCATCCAGGACAGAGCTTCATTGTCGGTATACACTATGAAATGCCGATGTTCTAGAAAAGATCTGAAACGTTCACAGCCGAATACGACAGCCAGACATTCTTTCTCGAAAGTGGAATACCGGCGTTCGCAATCATTAAGCATCCGACTGGCAAAAGCGATGGGTGCCAAATTACCATTCACCTGCTGACTAAGCACACAAGAAACTGCGACATCACTCGCATCACAATGTAACATAAAATCTTTCCCAAAATCCGGAGTTCGAAGGACGGGAGCAGAAGAAAGACATTCTTTCAATTTCTCAAAGGCGAGACACTGGTCGGGGCCCCACACGAATCGTACATTCTTCTTCTTCAAATAATTCAGGGGCGCTGAAATGTCCGAAAAGCCCTTAATGAACCTACTGTAAAAGCCTGCCATTCCCAAAAAACGTCGGACTGCTTTCACATTCGTGGGAGTAGGGAATTCTTGGATACATTGCACACGCTCAGGGTTCACTTCTATGCCCACATCCGAAAGAATGTGACCTAAAAATTGGATTTGCTTCGAAGCCAAAGAGATTTTGTCCGGGTTAACAGTGAGTCCGGCTCTGCGAAGACGACATAGGACTTCACGTAAATGGATCAGGTGATCCTCAAAAGACTGACTTTAAATCACGAGGTCATCTAGATAGTTAAACACAGATGAATACTTTAAATCTCTAAATAACTCGTCCAAAACCCTACTCAATACTTGGCCGCCGATAGAAATGCCCATGGGTAACTTATTGAACTCAAAAAGGCCGAACGGAGTGGAGAATGCAGTTACCTTACGGCTCTCGGGATCGAGAGGAATTTGATAATATGCACAATTCAAATCTAGGACGGAATAGTACTTCGCCCCGTGAAAATGCTGAAAAGCGCTCTCCAGAGTTGGAAGGGGAAAGTTGTCGAACACCACCTTAGAAGTGAGTCGACGATAATCAACTACTAAACGAAAAGTACCCTCTTTCTTAGGCACCAGGAATGCTGGACTACCATAAGAAGACTTAGAAGGGCTCACAACACCGCGTGCCTTAAGATCATGAATATATTCTCTCATGGCAATGAGTTTGGGTGGAGAGCAAGAAAATGGCGCCGACCTAACTGGAACCTCATCAGTCAAATCAATATGACACTCGTAGCCGATAGCGGAACCCAGTTCCGACGTGAGAACATCTGGAAATTCATTCACCAAATCAGATAAAGCGTCACGTTGACTCGTGAATAAAGTAGGAGGGATTAGAACAGCAGAGATACCAGAAAAATTACAAGGAACACTCGCTTCACAAGTATTAAAATGAAACCGCTCCTTGGATTTAAACAAAAAACTGAAGGAATGATCCGAAAAATCAAGCCTCAACCCTGCTTTGTGCATAAAATCAGAACCTAAGATCATAGGCGTAGATAAGTCATCCACCACATGGAAGTTCCAATCCCAAGAATAACCACATATCTTAATAATATGACATGTTACAACGCTAGAAACAGAAATAGATGACTTCACCGCAGAATAAAATTTTAAACCCCCATCTTTTGGACAAATCTGAGTAACAGGAAGCTGTTCCGCGATGGAGCGCTGAATAAATGAACGTGAAGCACCAGAATCCAGTAAAGCGGGTATCGACAATTTCTTAACACTTACAGGGACCCAAGGACAGAAGTTTCCAGTCGTGGAAATGTTTATTTCCCGGCGAACTTCATTGCATGGCCACTCCGGCGGGTCTAAACCGGGGACCCATGCTCGTTTCCCTGACGCGAAGCACATCTAGGACAGGCTATGTGCGTCACGTCACGAAGACCACATGTGTGACAAAACACACGAGAGGGCGCACGGCTGGAATTAAAATGATGCCCCAAACGATCACAATTCCAACATTTTATACGGTTATACATGTTCGGGTTTCGAGGTAACTGTTGATCCTGAGGAGCGGGATTCGCAGAAGAAGTAGCATTGGGAATACTCCCGACAATATGCGAGTGGGGACGGTTAACTGCCCGGTCCTTCTGACGAGATATTGAAGATGGGTGCGCAGTCCTCTGAATCTGGGATTGCGCGCATGCAGTCTCTGGAAACAAACTGTCAGAGGGGAGGGGTGGGGGTACATATGACTTGCGCAAGCGCCGATTGAACTCGCATTTCACGTCCTTGATCAACAATATCAGCCACACTATACACACTGGACCGACGTATGAAAGACTTGTACTCAGGTGCTAGATTTCTATACACAATATCAACAGTTTCAATAAGGGGAAGGGGCTGCGCCAACCTACTTATTAAAGTCATTAGCCCAGTAACAAAATCGTCTACAGGCTCTTCCAAACCCTGGGTACGGCGATGAATTTCAGCCTTCAAGTCATGTTCAAAATCATAAGTTGCAAACCGCTCCTTTATTGACTTACAGAAATCAACCCACGAGATGAAAGATCTGTTGGTAAGTCGATACCATTTTAAAGCTAAGCCACTCAACAATAACGGTAGGCAGACAACAATGTCGTCTGTTTCGAGGTCATAACAATGGCAGAGTTCACTGACCCTGTCTAAGAACTCAAATACAGACGAAACTCCCAGTTCACCAGAAAATGAAATTCCCCACTTGGACACTATATTGGCTACACCTCCCTTGCGATGGCCTTTCACCTCAGTCAATGGATTAGTGTCTTTCCCACAGACACTTTCAAACGATAGCAGATCATCGTCAGACTGGATGAGCTCCTTCTTCACGTTACAACCTGGGAGAGAATACATGGCTAAACTACAGAAGTACTGCTAGCTACAATTCAAAACAATAACTACAAATGTCTTCCCTCCGTCCTGCGCCTGAAATGAGTACGAAACAAGAAGTAGGGTTGGTTAGTACATTACCAATGCTGGGGTTCGTTGATAGGGTCCAACTCATTGCACTCTCCTTACAGTTTGTTATTTTTATGGTCCATACTCCTTGGAAGTTCACATTGACTCTCAATATTTGTTTGCATAGTATGCAATAGGGAACATGAAACAGAATAAAAACAACATTGAAAAATATGCAGCGAAATATTAAAATCCAATGGATATGGCTAAGCGACCAGGAGACTTAACCTCGCAACTGATACCATCTGCACCGCCCTATTAAAATAAACATATTCTTGGCGTGCCTCCTACCTGCATCACTGGAACCAACTAGAAAAGAAAGGAGTACGCAGTGGAAATGGATGTTAATTTCTGACCTGTGCTGGGCCCGTACTTGCAGGCCAAATGTGCCGAGCGACTCCAGACTCCGTGAAGGTGGTCCCACGACGAGTGGTAGGAATACCCTCCTGGTGCTAGAAAGCTAGAATAAGTTAGGCCTAGGTTTGAAGAGAGAGTGAGAGAGAGCAGCCCGATCGCCAAACACTACTAAATAAGACACATGGGTAAAGAAATGGAAATTTAATGAATTGAAACCGAACACACAAAGAAACCCGGCCAGAATAACACACACAAAAAAGAATACCCTTCACCTAGGGGTCAAATAAAGTCACTTTCAAACGGGGAAGATAAATATAAATAACAATAAATAACTTACGATAGTAAATAACGTTAACAAATTAAATTCATACCTCTGCTCACTTCGGTGAAAACGATGTAAAAAAGGAGGAAGTAAAAGATCAAGAGTCAATCGAGCCGGTCGCTGGTCAACAACAATCACTTCTCAGCCTAGAGATGGATGGTTGTCATGACGACCACAAATAACAAGCATAGCAAAGATAAAACAAGAGGCTGTGTGCGTGTCGCAGAGGCTGTGGCGAGCAATGGGGATGCGATCGAGCTGGCAGTCCCCAGAGAAAAGAAATGCAAAAACCAAAGATACTACAAGGAGAAACAAATGACGTCAAGTGTCCGTGAAATGTATCATGATACATACACGCAATCAGACACACAAAATGCCAGCCGACGATGCAGTAATAAAACACAAAGCAACTCGTGCTTGTAGGTAGTCTAGCAAAATATGCTAAACCTATATAGTCCCCAACTTACGTTCCGAGTTCGAGCTGAATACGGTAAGGCCTACTTAAAGTTACCGCCGTGATCCAGTTGCCCGAAGCATGGAATGAAGGGAAAACATAAGGGCTAAAATATATGGTGTCATGCCTCGTGTTGGGAGAATGGTCGAAAAGCCAACGTCCACAAACCACGGGAGACCCATTCGAAGATATGCCCAATCAAAACAGCATCAATGCACCTGGCAGCAAGAAAAACATACACTCACAAAATCACTCGCAGATATATTTCACAGCACAAATAAAAGGTTAAACGAAGACTCAAACAAAATAAAACAGGAGACCGCCATTACGATTGGTTCCACAGCAAAATCCAAGCACACGACGAAGATCAAAAAGAAAAGTTTAATTTAGGAAATGAGCATAGTGGACACAAGGTTAGATGTATTACTTACATGAGTAAATGGAAGGCTTCGGCATAATAACAATGTTAAAAATAAAAAGGAAAATCATTACATTTTAAATAATAAGGCGGAGAGCCTCAAGGCACGTCCGGACAGAAAGCATCTCACATGGCGTCTGAGTCAACCGGGACGGCCGCCAAAGAAAATAAAGAAACGAGAGATGTTAAACATGGCTCACATTACTCTAAGAAACATATGGGTCAAGTTAAAGCAAAATCCTTCATTGATGGCCTTTTCGTGCATAACTTGTAATATATTGGTTACAGAGACTAACTGACGAGCCCAATGGTACACTGGGACGAAACACTAGCAATTGAATTGAGCTAGCCAGACCATTTTATCAAATTTTTGTTAAAATACATTAGCTCAAATGGACAAATCAACGTCATGTTTTCCTTCGGGAACATTCGATTTCAATACGGGCTACAAATGCCGTGAAAGAAAGTAAAGCACTGCCACGAAAACGAACAGAAACGTCGTAGTCAAGACATGTGATGTCCAGCTCACATTTAATGTGAAGAAAATGGCGCTTGCTGTGCGCGCTGCTCATTGTCCCAATTTAGGTCTCTATGTAATTTGGTACGAGAGGGCCATGCTTACTATTTTTGATGTTAATTTTGTTCTTCTTGCTTTGTTAGTAGTGTAAGTTGATTATGTAGGGAATGAAAGGTTCTGAAGCTGATTGTGAAGAACGTAATGGTTATGTTTTAGATTGTGGTGGATCTGATGTGGATATAAATGATATGTCATGTTTGAAGGAAAGATTGAACTTCAGAAAAGTTTCCCTTGAGGTAATAAATACACCCCCCCCCCCCCCCAAATGTCGTACCAACGTGGGACTCGAAAAAGGGAATGAAGCAATATGAGTTACAGCGTGAGTACAGAGTACAGTGCAGGTAGAGAAAGGAATGAAGGGAGTATTGAACTTAAGTATGTTCCCAATGCTTATGAGCGAAATTACAGAGCTGAAGGGATTGACTAGTGCATTAAAGGAGTTGGTTAGTTCAGTAGAGGTGTCGTGAATAAGAAGGTTGAATCTATGAAAATTGATATAGAGGAGCATTTTGACCCAATCAGTGAAGTACTTACAAGAAAGCATGAACATTATCAGAGAGGTGGGGAGCGTAAGAATACAGATGACATGGAAGAAACTGAAGAAGGGGAGGAAGGAGGTGAAATAAAGGAAAATATAGAAGAGAAACGGAGAAGGTGAAATGGAAGAAAGTAAGAAAGTAGGTTATATGGAAGAAACTGAAGAGGAGAAAGGTGAAACGGATAAGGGAGTAAGTCAAATGGAGGAGGAGGATAAAATTGAAGACAAGGAAGAGGATGAGACAGAGGACATGAAGAAGGATAGAGTAGACAAGATAGAGGAGGAAGACTACATACAGAAATAAGATCAGGTCAAGAATAAATTGTGGAGGACAGGGTGGATGAAGGATGAGATGTAAGACGAAAAGAAAGGAGTTGTTGAATAGTACGAGACAGATAAGAAAAATGAGGTAGGGAAGGAGAGAGAAACGGTGGAGATAGAACATGAGGAGTACAAGGTGTGGAATGACATGGTGGAAGAAGAAAAAGACGAGATGGAAGGCTGCAGGAGGAGGAAGACTAAGAAAATAACAAAAGAAAAGGAAGAACGAGGAAGAAGGAAAGAAAGAAGCTCATCGATAAATAATATTGGAAAGCGGATTTCAGCTTGGTGATGGCATGGATTCAGAATATTTAGTTGCTGTTTCAGGGATGCTTACACTACATAGTCAAGGGGACATGTCTATAGAATAAATACAAAAAGAGCCAGCACTTATTAAATATGACGCATCATCGCTTTCCGAGGTGGCTGAGGGAGAAAATTTTGACTATTTGGGAAAGGAATCAAAAGAAAAGAAGTATTTTAGAAGTGGCTTTACGGGAACACCTGACAGACGAGGACAAGTTAACAACAATGAAAATTATCATGATTTATAATTTGTTTACTTTCTGTGTGATATTTTTAGTGGATGTTTGAGATCTATCGTAATTTGTGATCTCTATTTTATTTATATATATATACTGCATATGTGTGATTCTCATGTGTTTCTCACTCGAGAATTACATATATAGGGGGCGAATTGTAATATATTGGTTACAGAGCTCACATTTAAGGTTACGAAAATAGCGCTTGCTGGGAGTGCTGCGCATTGTCCCAATTTAGATCTCTATGTAATTTGGTAGGAGAGGGCCTTGCTCTATTGAGTGTCACATCTGCAGAGATATTCTTTTTACTATTGTCTATTTATTTTTATTTTTTAGATTATTATGAGCTTTTGTTGAGACAGTGAAAGTCTTATAGTATCTTCCTTGGGCTTTGAAAGAAATAAGGAAGATGATATTCTAGAATGAATGGGTTTGGTTTGAGATAGAGATAATGTTAGAACAACTTGTTGTGGAAAAGAAGATGTTAGATGTGAAAG
Organism: Meconema thalassinum; assembly: GCA_946902985.2. NCBI lineage: Eukaryota > Metazoa > Arthropoda > Insecta > Orthoptera > Tettigoniidae > Meconema > Meconema thalassinum. The sequence continues at coordinate 213,985,711 of OX336398.1, forward strand.
TTGGTTATATTGTAGAGGTACTATATGTATGAATTGATCTTGTTGCAAATATAAATATTAGGTTATTGAATGTGTTTCCCTTATGGTATTTAATACCACCCCTCCCCCCCCCCCCCCCCCCCAAATGAAGTTTGTACAGTTACAGACTAAAAGAAACGGGAAGCCCGTTCACCAGAACTTGCAAAAATTAGTGTCTACCCTCAAAAATGTGTTCCTATAAACATTAAAAAAATTAATGACCTCAAGAAACTCAAAGACTATATTCCTACAGACATTGTTGAAAACTTTTATTCAAAAATGTATGACTGACCAACTATTGACAGGGATTAAATTGAACTGATGTAAAAAACAATGCCTAGAATATATATGTAAAAAAACAGTGCGTAGAAAATGTATATACCAGATTGTAAATTGATCTTAAAATTAGAGAATGGTTTTCTTTCTTAATGTATGTATTTTAAACAGTTGTTTCATGCCTGATGACTCCACATTAATTCAGTTATTTGAGTAACAACACATCTCCACAGACTTTGTAAATTTTTATCCACAACAAAATTTACAAAATATATTTCTCTTATCATATAATTAGCTGTACCCGGCATGCGTTGCAATGCCAATCAAAGAAAGTGTTGGCGTTGTAATTTTGTTTCTTCAAGTGGCTTTGGATTCAGTCTTTTTTCAATTTCCGTTAACTGCCTCTAAACTATCGTAAAATGGATTAACTAATTTAGGAACATACGTGGGAGCGTGCACAACAATCCACCAAAGATTCATCGCAATCAGATGAATGGGATATGAACGCATACGGAATTTTATTTAAACGATTCGTGCGCTGTCACTCATTTTTAAAATTTACTCTTGCGCCACCGACTGTGAAATGAATTTACTATGTTAGAAACCTTCGCGTAAATGTACACAACAACTCAACAAAGTTTCATCGCAATCGATGAATGGTATATGAACGCATACGGGATTTTGTTGAAACGCTTCGCGCGTCGTCACTCATTTGTTGCATCTACTCGCACACTACCTATTGTAAAATGGATTTACTAAGTCGAAAACCTTCCCAGGCGTGAACACCTCAACTCATAAAATTTTCATCGTAATCAGATGAATGGCATATGAATGCACACGGGATTTTGTTTAAACGATACGCGTGCCGTCACTCATTTGTTGAATCTACTCGTACGCTACCTATTGTAAAATAGATTGACAAAGCCTGAAATTTTTTCCGGAGTGTACTCAACGATTCACCAAAGTCTCATCGCAATCGAATGAATAATAATCTATACGAACGCATACGGGACTTTGTTGAAACGATTCGCGCACCATCGCTCACTTGTTGAATATACTCGTGAGCTACCTATTGTAAAATAGATTTACAAAGCCTTAAACTCTTCCTCGAGTGTACTCAACGATTCATCAAAGCCTCATCATAATTGCATGAATGGTATATGAAATCATATGGGACTCGTTTGAAACGATTCGCGTGCCGTCGCTCATTTATTGAATCTACTCGTGCGCTACCTGACGTGAAATGCATGTACTCAGCTAGACACCTTCCTTGGAGTGTACACAACAATTCACCAATGTTTCATAGCAATCAAATGAATAGTATATGAATGCATACGGGACTTTGTTGAAACGATTCGCGCACCATCGCTCATTTGTTGAATCTACTCGTGCGCTACCAATTGTAAAATGGATTTACTAAGCCAGAAAACTTTCCTGGAGTGCACATAACAATTCACCCAATTTCATCGCAATCGGATGAATGGTATATGAACGCATTCGGTACTTGGTTGAAACGATCCACGTGCCGTCCCTCATTTGTTGAATATACTCGTACACTACCTATTGTAAAATGGATTTACTAAGTCGAAAACCTTCCTTGGCGTGTACACAACAACTCATGAACGTTTCATCGCAATCTGATGAATTGCATATGAACGCATACGGGATTTTGTTTAAACGATTCACGCGCCTTTACTCATTTGTTGAATCTTCATGTGCGCCACCCATTTAAAAACGGATTTACTAATTCATACACCTTCGCAGGACTGTACTCAATTCACCAACGTTTTATCACAATCGGATAAAAGGTATATGAACGCATACGGGACTTGGTTGAAACGATTCACGCGCTGTCACTCATTAGTTGAATCTACTCGTGCGCTTCCAATTGTAAAATGGATTGACTAAATCAGAAAGCTTTGCGGGAGTGGAAACAACATTTCTCTAAATTTCATTGCAATCGCATGAATGGTATATGAACGCATACGATTTTTTAAACGATACGCACGCCGTTACTCATTTGTTGAATCTGCTCGTACGCTACCTATTGTGAAAAGGATTTACTATGTCAGAAACCTTTCCTGGAGTGTGCACACCAATTCAACCAAAGATTCATAGCAATCGGATGAATGGTATTTGAACGCATACGGGACTTTTTTGAAACGCATCGCGAGTCGTCGCTCATTTGTTGAATCTAATCGTGCGCTACCTATTATAACATGGATTTACTAAGCCAGAACCTTGCCTGTAGTGTACACAACCTCTCACCCAAATTTCATCGCTATCGGACGAATGGTATGTGAACGTATACAGGTCTTTGTTGAAACGCTTTGCCCATCGCCGCTTATTTGTTGAATCTACTCGTGCGCTACCTATTGTTAAGCGGATGTACTAAGCCAGAAACCTTACCTGAAGTGTACAGAACAACTCACCCAAGTTTCATCGCAATAGGATGAATGGCATAAGAACGCATGTGGGACTTCGTTGAAACAAAAGCACGCCATTTTGTTGAAGCTACTCGCGCGCCTTCTATTTAAATTGGATTTACGACAACTATAACTTTTCCTGGACTGAGCACAACAACTCACCAAAATTTGATCGCAATCGGATGAATTGTATATGAACGCATCGCCAATACGCATTTGTTTAAACTAGTCGCGAACTATCTATTTTGAAATGGATTAATTATGCCTATAAACCTCCCGGAAGTGTGTACAACAACTCACCAAAATTTGATCGCAATTGGATGAATGGTTTATGAACGCATAAAATACGAACAGACAGACATTCCTTTATATATATAAGATTTGCTTACCAAACCCCTGTACTTTTATACATTAACAAATCTAACATTGATACAATGTGAAATATTGTCACAGCGAGGTTTTTCTTAGTTTTCCGAAAGTTTACTTTTGTGGATAAAACGTATTTCTCAAGTGACTGATTCAATTGATTTCGTAACGTTTTATCGGCTGTGTCGACCGCGTTACCAATGATTTACGACATAAATGATACAAGTGGTCACAGTTACCGTAATTATAGAGTATGGGGCACTAGTAATATATCAAGCAATTGTATTTACATGTTGGATTCCATGAACTTTACATAGGACTCGAATTTGGTACTACACGAAGTATTTCAATATGAACACCTCAAATTGAGTTGCCTTGATTTTGTTAGAATTTCATAACAAAACTATACCAAGGGAAATTCTCACGATTAAGTATACTGGCAACCTAAATCTCCTTTGATATGTTGTTGTTTCATTTGAGGAACTAGAAAATCGCCATGTTGCCCCGTGTATGTACTTGACCGGCGCAACCCATTCAAGTGAATTTAGCTACATCGTCGGACAAACTGCAGATCTACCATGAACGATTTGGTCATCAACACAAAGCGCATGTCAAGAATGTACTGAAGCAGATGAACATCAATGTAGACATGTGTAAAGAGGATTTCTGCGATAGATGTGCACTGGGAAAAATGCATCGACTGTCATTCAAGACACGAATGAATCGACCAACAGCCACCGGTGAACAAATCCACGCCGATGTGAATGGACCAATGTCTACTGAATCTCTTGGAAAGGCAAGCTACTACGTATGTTTCAAGGATGATTTCAGCAAGTTTCGACGAGTTTTCTCTTTAAAGCACAAAAGTGAAGTGTACACCGTTCTGGAACAGTTCCTGAATGAAGCCAAAACAAATGGACACGTCGTGAAGCTGTTCAGGTGTGATGGAGGGAAAAGAATTTGATAACAAGAAGGTTTCTGAACTACTCGCAAGCAGAGGCATAGAACAAAGCATTACTACGCCATACACACCACAACAAAACGGAGTTGCGGAACGTGAAAATCGGACGATTGTGGAGTGCGCAAAATCTATGCTGAATCCCAGCAAGTTAACGAAACAACTTTGGGCTGAAGCCTGCAACACTGCGGTGTACCTCCTGACTCGCACTGGGAAGTCATCCATTGAAAACAAATCTCCCTATGAATTGTGGTTTGGACGACCAGTGGGAAGTCTCAGTCATCTGAAGATCTTCGGAACAGAATGCTACGTGCATATCGACAAGAATTTTCGCTCAAAGTTCGACGACAAAGCTGTTTTTGGACATCTGGTTGGGTACGTGAACGACAGGGATGGATTTAGAGTCTGGATTCCAACTCAGGGAAAGGTTGTTCTAAGCCATGATGTGAAATTCAAACCTGAAGTTGTCTGCAATCTGCGCACCAACGCCGGAAATGTTGAAGTCACGCTTGAAGAACGTGTGGAGAGGAATCAGTCTAATTCATCGTCTGATGTAGGCCTACAGAGAAGGTCAGAGTCAGATGAGAACTTAAGCGAAATTGAAGATTTTGCTTCGGCATCCAGTTCCGGAGGAAGCGAAGATGAGGAAGAAGGAGAGACTGAAGAAAGAAGGAAAAGCAAACGTGAAAGTAAGGAGCCATCGTGGATGATCAGTGGAAATTACATGTACATGGCTGGACCATCTATCGCTGAAAAGAATCCTGACTCATACTCTGAAGTGCTGCAGTCTAGTGATAAAAATCAGTGGCTGAAAGCAATTAATGAAGAATTGGAGTCCTTAAAGGAAAATGATACCTGGAAATTGGTTGAGCGTCCAAATGGTACACGGGTCCTGAAAAATCGGTGGGTTCTTCGACAGAAGACAACGGACAGTGGAGAAGTTCGCTTGAAGGCACGATTGGTAGCCAAAGGCTATGCGCAACAGCAAGGAATCGATTATGAAGAAACATTCAGCCCTGTTGCACGGTATGATACCATTCGAGCTCTGTTGGCAGTAGCTGTTGAAAAGGAGATGAAACTTGGTCAATTTGATGTCAAGACGGCCTTCTTGAACGACGAGCTTGAAGAAGATGTGTTCATGGAACAGCCAGAAGGTCATCAGGACGGTACTGGCCGAGTGTGTCATCTAAAGAGAAGCTTATATGGTTTAAAACAGGCTCCACGCTGCTGGATCAAGCGTTTCAAGAAATTCATGGTGAAAGCTGGATTCAAAAACAGCAAAGCTGATCCTTGTCTCTTTTACAGCAACAAAAATGGAAAGTGGTTGGCTGTTGTAATCTTTCTGGATGATGGTCTGGTAATTGGCAACGAAGAAGACATCGAGCAGTTCATGGAAAAACTTCAGCAGGAATTTCACACGACCAGAGGATCTCTCAACAATTTCCTGGGCATGAAGATACAAGAAAACCATGATGGATCAATTGCAATCAGTCCAGAGGATTACACGAGGAAAATCCTAGAAAAATTTGGGATGGCCGAGTCAAATGGAGTGTCTACCCCAGTTGGACGCGAAGAAAGTGAAGACGGAGAAAAGGTTTCGGCCAGGGTTCCTTATCGTGAGGCGGTGAGATCCTTGATGTACCTGACTACAGCTACTCGTCCAGATATCGCATTCGCGGTCAATAAAGCTGCTCGAGCCATGGAGAATCCAACAGTTCAAGACTGGAGTCAAGTGAAACGGATATTTCGATATTTAAAGAGCACAGTGAACCATGGAATCGTCTATAGGAAATAGGACGTTTTGAAGGTCTACAGTGATGCTGACTACGCCGGTGACAAGAGGACGAGACGTTCAACGACGGGTGTCATTTCGATCTACAATCATGGAGCTGTATCGTGGAGAAGTCAGTTACAGAAGTCTGTGTCAACATCGACAACTGAAGCTGAAATTGTGTCTGCAAGTGAAGGAGCAAAGGAGTTGATTTGGCTGAAAAGACTGTTTTCTGAATTACTGGGAACTGCTGACAAACCTCCTACGCTTTACATCGACAATGCTGGTGCAGTTAAATTGGCTAAGAATCCGGAGTACCATCGAAAATCCAAGCATATTGAGGTACGTCATTTCTATGTGAGGGAAAGATTTTTGGACGGAGAACTTGAGCTGGAGCACATCGACGGGACCAATCAATTAGCTGATCTTGTAATTAAACCTCTGGAGAGGGTCAGATTCGAGACGCTGCGTGAGAGGATTGGCGTGCAGAAGATGACATCTTAGAGGCTGAAAAGTGTTCAATAGTTCATCTTGTTTATTTTTTATTTGTATTTGATTTTTCTTTGGAGGAAGTGTTAATAATTGAATGAAAAATAGCACAGTAGCGCCACCTGGTGAAATAGACATGTACAATAAAGAAGAGAACAAAAGACGAGTCAGAGCAAAGTCTGTGCGTGTTCGCGTGGCAAGTGACAAGCATCTCAAAAGATGATTTGTATTTTGTATTGTATTTCTCACTTGATAAATAAAGTTTTACATTAAAACTAACAGTTTGTAATGTACTTTATCGCCTGACAATATTCTATTTACTCCGCCTGCATAGAAATTAGATATCTGTATTCATAGGAACAGAGATTCAGAATATAGGATGCTTTATTTTACTGCCCTTTACGCAGGCACAATTATTTCCGTATTTCATATATTCAAACACAATGATAAATATAAACACTCAAACGACCACGATGGTTATATGGTTATAGCAATAATAATAATGTTAATGGTTTTACGTCCCTTTTAATTATTAAGGCTTTTAGAGACGCAGTAAATGTTTGCAAACAGAGCGACATTGTCGTAAAAACTGCACTTTTGTTGACTACAATCTATTCTCATCACTGTGCAGCTCGAGGGTTATATTCAGATTGCAAGAGTATTTACATACCGGTACATTTGGAGCTCTGAAATTACCTCATTTGATTTATTAAATTGTGTGACCCATTTGCCGTAGGCTACTGGTATAAGCACGGCCTGTACTATTCTTAAGTGCTCTTCCTCTGATCTAGTTTCCTTAGCAAAATGGAGAAACAAACCTTTGTCAAGAGTGAGCCAGAATCGTTGGCTCATACAGACGAGTTCCCGAACATTGTAAGTTTCATTATAATTCGTACATGGTGTAACATCTTAGTGATATGCGTGACAAGCAAGTGTTAGTGACTGAATACTTGATAGTAAATGGTAGACTAACTAGGATCTGTTAACTTTTACTGTTTGTTAAATGTAACTTAGATCTCACATTGTGTCTATATCATGCGTGTATAATACTTCACAGGGATCAAATAAGCAGTTGACATCTGATAACCTGCAGGACGAGGCTGGCGATACATTTGACGATGAGAATGTGGCAGTTAAGGAGGAACTTGAACTACAGGTAATTATAGTTTCTGCATTACTTCTCTGATAATAGAGCAAATGGTATTTGAATTAAATATTATTAGGGCATTTGGATCACTCAGTCTTGTTTTCTGTGAGAACAATAGCTGGTATTATTGCATCGATGCTGCAGTTGTTTTGTTTAGTAATTAATACTTTCCATGTTTCCCATATTGTAAACTAGGGACGGTTGGATTTCAAGATGGAACCGCATGTGTTATCAAATATTCCTTTCTTGCAATACCTGGAATCTCTCTATAAATAAAAATGAAAGTTTGTCTGTTTTTTCAGAATTTCTACGGAAATTTGCGTTATTTACACGTTCAGACTGTTTTATGACGGATGCGCGCGAAAATAAAATGTTTGTCTATCTGTATGTCTGTCTGTCTGTCTGTGGACAACTTTGTTCCCTTATAACTCCAGAACGGCAGGGTGGTTCAATGTAAAATTTGGTACAGATATCCTTCTGAGGCATGGCACTAATCATTGATGTAGCTCTTCTCTGTACCTCTCATAAAAGGGGGCCAACCCCATTAAAACACTTACTGAAATAGGCGTAGAAGGGCGAGACAAAGCTCATTTTCAGCCCCTCAATGTGAGAAACGAAACTCGGGGGCCCTCGAAAACCACCTTTTTAGGCCCTAAAACCAACAGTTTTTGAGGTATTCCCTGGAAACTAATTTCATTTATTACAATAATGAAAGAATGCAAGCCGGTAACCATGGCAACAGAACGTCACAGGTCCATCTATTGCTGTAAGTCTTAATACAATTCCATTTATTCCATTACTGAGATAGTTTGCAAACGGCTATAAGGTTATAACGGAACCAAATTAAGCTGTACTCTAGAATTTTTTCACGCGATTTACACGTGCGGGTGTGGTACGGAAGGTCTATTACGTCCCTATCCCTTTATTGTTATATTATTATTATTATTATTATACTACGGCCTACAACGACGAGACAATGCTTATTTTCTGCCCCTTGGTGTCAGATACAAAACTCGGGGACCCTAAATAGCCGTAAAGGGTCCCCTAAAACTCCATTTTAAGGCTCTAAAACCAACAGTTTCTGATATATTCCCAGAAAACTAATTTCATTTAATAAACTAATGAAGAATTGCACGCCAGTAGCCATGACAACAGCATCTGAAAAGGTGACATCCAACTTTCCATCTATTTCTGCATGAAGTAATGCCACTCAATTTATTACATTTCTGTGAACGTTTGCAATTGGCTATAAGGTTATCACGGAACCAACTAAAACTGTGAAATTCATCATTGCGCTTAAGGGGGTCAGGGGTTACCACAGATTTTTTTCACACGACTTAAACGTGCGATATGTCGTACAGAAGGTCTATTATATCTCCAAACAGCAACATTATTTTCAAAATTTCCTGAATTGAAATAGTATTTTTTTTTCTTGCTTTTAGGAATTTGGGCCATTGGAGGCTAAAAAACCTGAATTTTCATTCACCACAACCCTTTATAATTTATTAAATGGGTCTTCCTCTGGATGGGGACTTTACACAACAGTGAGGGTCAGTTTTTATGTGACGTGTATTGCGTTTCGTCTCCGAGGTTTTCAATTTTATTTTCACGTCAGGAAGTACATGTTAGGTAAATTTAGTTTCAGAGCATATTTTAACTAATCATTGTTCTTTGTCGACAAACAAGTTCCAAGGACCCTAACCATTGCAACGGTAGCTCAATTGATTAAGTCTGGCTATTAATACCGAAGACCGTTCGAAGAATGGGTACTTCTGCTAGTATGCATATAATTATAACAGATTATTGGTTAAATGAGTGTTATTATACCTTATAACGAATGAGTTAATATTAAAGAAGAGAGCATGAGTTATTGGTAAATGTTACCGATACGATGTATAGCCAATAACTCGTAGGTTTCGTGTCATTTTAGCATTTAAAAGGCTCAATGTAATACATAATATACTAATTTAGCAACTGATTGTAATATTCTCACATAACATATTTAATTGTCACCAACTTAATGCAATAATAGTCCATATGTTGGACCACTGCCGTGCAAATCGCACACTTTTAGGCAATCCAAAATAATAATGAAAATTACAACGGACGATTCATTGCCAATGAAAATCGCGGATCGAAAGTTCGCTATGCATAAGCTTCGGTGTCATTTTAATCCGTGGAAGCTCTATTGTAGAATATTAGAAGACATTTTTTATTGTTGCATTTGTTGGAATTGTTTACCTGTCTGTAAACACATATTTGTGCCCAATAAAATGTTTACCGACGCATTCTAATCATGTTTGTACCCAGCTGAAAGGCTCGTCAGGATGATTTGTATTGACGTTTCTAAGACTAATAATTTTCTAATACTAATGCAAATGGTCATGTCTGTGAAACAAGTAATTTCTCTGCAGGATGCTGCTGATCTCTGTGGGGATATTAAAATTGAAGAAATGTCCATACCCGAAATTGTTCGATGCGTCAAAATAGAAACACCATCTTCAGGGAGTGGTGGAGATTTGGAAGAGGTAAGTTACTACTTGTATCTTATGGAGGACTTGTTTCTTCTGACTAATGCTATTCAGGCCGTACTGATGGCAAGTGTATTGTACTGGAGGCACAACCCGTGTAGATGGAAGGCGATGATTTATGATGTGTGACCGATGCTGGGCCTCTATGTATGCCAGTGTTCTATGGAGGATAGAGCTTAATTCGCATAGGTCAAGCCTTAGCACAATCACATTTTATTGGTGGACTAATGTGAAATTTGTTTTATTGTAAGACGAAGTTCGAGTTTTGTAATGGTCTAGGAATACTGATTGATCCGAGATCTCATCTAATTACTGTATTCTGTCCGAGGAATGGTACTGCGGCCGAATTCCTCTAGAGCACAGTCCCAAATCCGCACAGATGGTAAAAGGATTTTGAGAATATCAACACCCGGCTACGAGTTGAACATCCCTCACCGGACTGATGACAAGGGAACCCTAGTGGTTATGTGAAGAACAGCCCACGTTCGTTCTCATAAACGGGAGAAAGCATCAGGTAAATGCCTGGACAAAATAACTACTGTGAAAGGAGCTATTAGACTGAATATTTTGGGCTAGGGGAGTGCGGCCTGGTTCTTTATCCTCAACTTTAAGTCTAAATTTAACACTGAACATTTAAGCATTAATATAATATAAACTTTATTTGTTGTTTGAAACAAGTGATAAATATTATACATTACTGGAAACCCCTTGGGTTTAAAAATTAGTAGGTTGGCACAACTTGGTGCTATTTACAAGAGTTCATTTGAAAGACACACTATTTGTTTTGGAATAATTGCACTTGCAAGCAATATTAAAACTATTAAAACATTGAAGATAAGGGATAAAATAGAGAATAAAAGAATGTAACTTATCTTCCGTTGCTATTTATGTTGACTAGAGAGGTTTCAGTGCTGCAGGTCGGCCGTGGCCAGAGCTTGCTGGTTTGGTAGTTGTAGTTTGTAGTTTACTGTGCTATGTGATTGCGATGTCCAGCATCTCGAAATAAAGTATCGGCTTGAAGAAGGTTTCTTCTTTAGAACCAAAGTACACTGAAGAGCGAAAGTAACAAGCAAGCTTTCATCTTGCGTAGCGGTGAGAACTGTAATCTGAGCCTTGCAACAGCTCATCTAGTTGTGACATTGATGCGTAGTAATCTCCAGCGTATCGGTGTGACGTGCTGAGTACACCGTCTTACTGTAGAAGCATGCCGTCAGGTATCTGCCCCATGGAACGAAGCTTTGGAAGACACCATGAAGTGATGCGGTAATGCGGTACTGGCGTACTGGATCTGAACTGGATCTGGTTGTACTGGATCTGAATCTTGAAGAGGAGAACCGCTTCTTAAATAGGGCGTAGAACAATCGAGAAATCCCACTGGCTGGCGGCGTCTGATTGGCTAAAGCGGAGATGTGACGACAGTCCTTCACGTAGCGGCTAGCGAGAAGCAACACCTGGCAGTAGTGAACTTGCGGCTCGGAGAGTCAACATCTATGAACAGGCTGAGGTATGTGTCTTAGAAATTTTGTTCGTTACGAGTGATCACTCGAGAATTACATTATATATTATAAGCATAAATGTGATTAAATACATTAATAGTTCGGTGGTCTCAAAGCATTTAACCGACAAATGCGGCATAAGAAAACAACACATTAAAAACATCACGAAAGTGATCATGCTCCGAGACCCCCGAAAGAAAACAATCAAAGAATCATCTGGAAAAAACATGAACAACAATGAAAGAGGATGACACTAAGCCTCAACTGGCAAAATAGCAACCATAGAAATTGGTCTAGTATAGACTCCTTTACTAGTGAGAACATCTACAACTCTCACATGCCTATCACGACCTAGATGGCAGTGAGTTACCCTACCAATATTCCATACGAGAGGGGGACTTGGATCTCGCAAAAGAACCATATCTCCCACTCGCACATCAGGCTGGGAAAGCCGCCACCTCTCTCTCCTGTTAAGTGAGCCGAGATACTCCAGCTTCCAACGGCGCCAAAAGGAGTTTCGCAAAGATTCTAATTTTCTCCAGAAAATAGGCAACCCGAGATCACAACGTCGACTCAGCAAAGGAGGCGTAGAAGCTAAAGAACAGCCTATTAAAAAATGACCAGGTGTTAAGGGAAGAAGATCCTTAGGATCGTTAGACAAAGGCGTGAGCGGCCTAGAATTTACGATACCCTCAACCTGAATAATTAAGGAATTGAATTCCTCATAGGGAAGGATGGCTGAACCAAGGGTTTTCTTCAGCTGTCTCTTCGTGAGCTTTATGCAAGATTCCCAACGACCACCATGATTGGGGGCGTAAGGGGGAGTGAAATGCCATTTGAATCCCTTAGCATGAGAAAAATTAGAAAACTGTTCCTTAGCAGAAGGGGAGGTAAGCGCAGTTTTCCAAAGATCAAAAGTACTAACAAAAATTTTTGCGTTATCTGAAAAAACCTCGGAGGGAACACCCCTTCTAGCGGCAAATCTAGAAAAGGCTGCTATAAAATAAGGAGTAGAAGCACTTGTAACCAACTCAAGGTGAATGGCTCCTGTCACCATGCACACAAATAAAGAAATATAATGTTTACCTAACAACTTTCGCTTAGATAAGGGGGAATTAACTTGATAGACATAAGGCCCAGCATAATCGATACCCGTAAGGGCGAAAGGCTTACTAGGTTCGGAACGAAAATATGGCAAGTTTCCCATAATTTGTGTGATTGGCGGGGGCTTAGATTTGAAACAAGGTATACATTTCCGAATAACAGAAGAAACTTCATGAACACCGTTAATGAGCCAATATTGCTCGCGAATTAAACAAAGCAAAGTGCGGGTGCCAGCGTGCAAATTCTGATAATGAAATTTCTTTACGATGAGAGTAGTAATAGGATGTCTAGAAGGGAGAATAATGGGATGTTTTTTCTCATCTGAGTAACTAGAATATTCTAGCCTGCCCCCCACTCTTATTAATCCATCTTGGTCCAAAAAAGGGGTGAGAGGTAACAGCCTACTAGACTTTGGTAAAGCTTTTTTGCTTAAAAGCGTCTGATACTCAAGAAAGAATACTTCTTGTTGCATAAGAAACAAGATTCTACGAGTAGCAAATTCCAATTTCATTTTAGTGAGAAAGGGTTGCGGTTTCACAGGCTGATCAAGAACAAGAAATTTCCATCGAAATAAATATGCTACCACACGAATTAATTTATTAAACGAAGAGTACCGCTGAAAGAGACTAGTAGCAATAGAAGTTAGAAAAAGGGAAGCGGTAACAATGCGAGCATCAGGAACATCTTCTGCGAGCGGATTAGATGAACGAGGCCAACAAGAGAAATCCTGACTGAGCCACGCCGGACCATTCCAGTATAATTTAAGAGAAATTAATTTCTTGGGCAAGCAGCCACGTGAAATTATATCAGCGGGGTTTTCTTTCCCCGGAACATGATTCCATTGGTCAAAATGAGACAACTCTTGTATTTTAGAAACGCGATTAGCCACAAAAGTGGTCCAATGTGAAGAAGGTTTTGAAAGCCAAGCTAACACGATGGAAGTATCACTCCAAAACCATGTGCTCGAAAATTTCAAATTTAAACTGATTTTTAATTTACTGGCTAATTCCACAGCCATTACAGCAGAACATAATTCCAATCTAGGCAAAGATATGGATTTGAGTGGGGCTACCTTTGATTTTGCACAAATTAAATTGGAAAATCCGGGTAAAGTATTGGAAGAGCGGCCTACTAAGTAGGCGCAGCAACCGTATGCCTTTTCAGAACTATCTGCAAATACGTGCAAATCGAAATACTGACATGAAAGGTCCGAAATTAAAGTGCGAGGAATAGAAATTTGAGAAAGATCTAACAAACTCTTGCGGTATTTCAACCACTCATCCAAAAGGGGGGAGGGTACCTTATCATCCCAACCAACTTTCAATGACCAAAGTTTTTGTAAGAAAATTTTTGCAGTTATAACCACCGGAGCAATGTACTGCAAGGGATCAAAAACTTTTGCTATTTCTGATAATAATTGCCTTTTCGTTTGAGGGTGAAACTCAGATAAGTGTACCTGATAGGAAAAGGTATCTGAAGAAGGAGACCAAAAAACACCCAAGGTTTTAATAGCTGATTCCTCAGTAGGAAGCGCAACACATTGGTCAACAGGAGTTACTTGTGAAAAGTTAGATAAAAAGTCGGTTGAGTTCGAGTTCCACTTATGAAGGGTAAACCCACCACCGGAAAGAAGAGAGTTTAAATCTTCACAAACAAGAAGTGCGTCAGAGATACTAGGAAAGGAGTACAGGAAATCATCTACATAAAATGCAGTTTTCAAAACTTCAGAAGCTAGAGGATGAAAAAGATGACCATCTTGTTCTGCCAACATGTGAAGAGATCGTATTGCGAGAAAGGCAGACGGCTTAAGACCGTATGTCACTGTTCTTAAACGAAATATTTTTATAGGTTTTGCATTGTCATCTCGCCACAAAATTCTTTGCAAATCACGTTGTTCTGGATTTACTAGAATTTGCCTATACATTTGCTTGATGTCAGCAAGAACAGCAATGGGGAATAGACGAAAGTTAAGTAAAACTGAAGTAAGATCTGTCTGAATAGCGGGTCCAGAATGCAGAGTGTCATTGAGAGAAACACCATTAGCATCTGGAGATGACCCATTAAAAACCACTCTTATCTGTTCTCGGGTGGAAGAATTTTTCCAAACCGGATGATGATTAAGATATACTATTTCTTTAGGAGGATTACTAATTTCTTCAGATTTTGGAACTACTTCCATGTGATTCGCTGACTCGTATTCTTCCATGAAGGAAGTATACTGAGTTTTTAAGAGAGCATCTTTTTTAAAGCGATTTTCAATTGCGAATAAAGCTTTGAGAGCTCTGGAATGTGATTCTGTAATAACAGGGGGGTTAAAAATGCGAGGAAGAGTAACCACGAATCTGCCTTCAGTAGTGCGAACAGTGGTTTCTTCGTAGTGTGTTTCACAGATCTCATTATTGCGAGAATGAGGTGAGGTGACTTGAATATCCTCAATGTCCCAGAACTTAATTAATTCTTGATTTAAATCAGCACCAACAAAATAACAATGAGATTTTTGTTGAACGGGGTTGCGGTATATTTGCCCAGTGGCAATCCAACCGAAATCAGTTCTACGAAAGAAAACATCACGGGCAACTTTAACCTTTTCCGGATGTAAACATTGCCAAAAAATGCTGGCACTTAAAAGAATTTCTACAGATGTAGCTCTGTTGAAATTCGGATCTGCAAGTTGCAAATGATGCGGAATATTCCAACCCTGGACTTGAAAAGAAGTAATGGGGGTGTCATTACCTATGGAATTGATAATTAAAAAATCTAAATTTAAATGAATGCCGAGATTATTGGAATCTTTTACATCCACTTTAGCATAACTCAGAGATTGCGATTTGGAACCATTAATTCCTGTAACTTCTATAGAAGTAGGGCATATTTGTAGACCTAACTTGCGAACTAGCGATTCACTGATAAAATTGTTAGTTGCAGCATTATCTAACAATCCCCTTACAGAAACCCATTTTCCGTGAACATTCTTCACTAGAATTTGGACAGTGGACAATAAAACTTGAGTTTTACTGAACGAAACAGAGCTTTGAGTAAAAGACTGAGCGTTATTCGGCAAAGTCTCAGAATGAGATTTAGCGTATGAACTATTGGTTGCTGATGACCGCGATCTTTCATGCCTATGCAGGAGAGTATGATGCTTTGCTTTACAGTGAAAACATAACCGTTCAGAATGACAATTGCTTATCATATGTGTCCCTGATAGGCAATTAAAGCAGTGCTTGTGGGTGGTAATTAATTTGCGTCTTTCATCCACAGATAAAGATTTGAATTGAGCACATTGGTACAAGTTATGTGGTTGTTGACACAAAACACAAGCTTGTGCTTGATTGGAAGACCGAATATTGGTAGTAAAGGCATGTGACCTTAGTACTCTCTGAGTGGGGCTGATGTCCTTACTATTAGAGGAAGGTTTGAAGGTAGAGCTACTCTTTTGGCTGGCTACAGCAGAGAGAATTTGGCATTTCGCCTTTAAGAATTTAATAATAGCTTCATAGGTACACAATGAATGTTGCGACAGATCTGCTTCCCAATCTTTTAAAGTTTTAGTGTCTAATTTAACAGAAATGAGATGAATCAAAAATAGATCCCAATGGTCAACTGGTTGGTCCAAATTGGCAAGCGCACGAATATGAAGTTCTGCAGCATCGATCAAATTACGAAGCGAGGCAAGATTATCAGCTTGAACAATAGGTAAATTGAATAAACCCTGTATGTGACGTTGAGTTTTTAAACGAGTGTTCCCAAACCGATCTCTGAGAAGTGCCAAAGCTACTTCATAATTTTCATTTGTCAACGTAAGCTCTTGGATGAGTTTAAGTGCGTTGCCTTGCAAGGACAAACGCAAATAATGAAACTTCTGTATTGAAGGAAGAGAATCGTTTTCGTGAATCAATGAATTGAATAATTCAAAAAATGGTTCCCATGTAGCTTCATCTCCGGTAAATTTAGGTAATTCTATTTTCGGTAATATAAAACGGGAAGGAAAAGAAGAAGATTCTGAAGGTGTTTTCTCCTGCTTTTCCCGCAATGTCAAACTTCTTAAAAGCTGCTTTGCGTCTGCAAACCCCTTATAATATAAATTTTCAACCTCGGAGCGATCACTTTGCTGGTCGGGATATTGTGTCTCAATATTACTTTGGATCTCGTCATACTTTTCAAAGGCCTGTTCATAACCTTTCAGTCTTTGAGAAATTATGTCACTATTACGTTCTTTTTCCATGAGCTCATATAGAAAAGTGCGAAAACGCGTGAGTTTGCCCTTGACCGAAGCCCTCGCATTAATGAGTTTTTCGTCAATTGGCATTGTGAAAGTTTGTTGTGAAGGTACTCACGACTTCCCTGTGAACTCGTACAACAGCCTGCCAGAAGAGAGAGAAAGCAGCCCCTCCAACGGTTAAATGTGGAACTTGTTTTTGTGTCTCCTCTTCCAGTGCCAAGCATGAACTCCGAGCTGAAACTTTCCAAAAGAATTAGAAATCACAATTTTTGAACAATTTATACACTTAATGTTCAGTATGAGAGATAAATTTTGTTAATTAGTTCAAATATTAATTTCTGAGAAAGGTTCAATATACAGACTTGCTTCAACAAATGTTTACAAAACGCACTCCCGGGTTTCGGCACCATATGGTTATGTGAAGAACAGCCCACGTTCGTTCTCATAAACGGGAGAAAGCAGCAGGCAAATGCCTGGACAAAATAACTACTGTGAAAGGAGCTATTAGACTGAATATTTTGGGCTAGGGGAGTGCGGCCTGGTTCTTTATCCTCAACTTTAAGCCTAAATTTAACACTGAACATTTAAGCATTAATATAATATAAACTTTATTTGTTGTTTGAAACAAGTGATAAATATTATACATTACTGGAAACCCCTTGGGTTTAAAAATTAGTAGGTTGGCACAACTTGGTGCTATTTACAAGAGTTCATTTGAAAGACACACTATTTGTTTTGGAATAATTGCACTTGCAAGCAATATTAAAACTATTAAAACATTGAAGATAAGGGATAAAATAGAGAATAAAAGAATGTAACTTATCTTCCGTTGCTATTTATGTTGACTAGAGAGGTTTCAGTGCTGCAGGTCGGCCGTGGCCAGAGCTTGCTGGTTTGGTAGTTGTAGTTTGTAGTTTACTGTACTATGTGATTGCGATGTCCAGCATCTCGAAATAAAGTATCGGCTTGAAGAAGGTTTCTTCTTTAGAACCAAAGTACACTGAAGAGCGAAAGTAACAAGCAAGCTTTCATCTTGCGTAGCGGTGAGAACTGTAATCTGAGCCTTGCAACAGCTCATCTAGTTGTGACATTGATGCGTAGTAATCTCCAGCGTATCGGTGTGACGTGCTGAGTACACCGTCTTACTGTAGAAGCATGCCGTCAGGTATCTGCCCCATGGAACGAAGCTTTGGAAGACACCATGAAGTGATGCGGTAATGCGGTACTGGCGTACTGGATCTGAACTGGATCTGGTTGTACTGGATCTGAATCTTGAAGAGGAGAACCGCTTCTTAAATAGGGCGTAGAACAATCGAGAAATCCCACTGGCTGGCGGCGTCTGATTGGCTAAAGCGGAGATGTGACGACAGTCCTTCACGTAGCGGCTAGCGAGAAGCAACACCTGGCAGTAGTGAACTTGCGGCTCGGAGAGTCAACATCTATTAACAGGCTGAGGTATGTGTCTTAGAAATTTTGTTCGTTACGAGTGATCACTCGAGAATTACATTATATATTATAAGCATAAATGTGATTAAATACATTAATAGTTCGGTGGTCTCAAAGCATTTGACCGACAAATGCGGCATAAGAAAACAACACATTAAAAACATCACGAAAGTGATCACCTAGGAACACACATATAACTATATAACTATACTACTAACTATACTAGAGCCATCCTTACTTCCGACTTGAAGTTTCAGTGATACGTCACAACTACACTCTAACCAGCCAATCACAGGCAGCCATTCAAATGGATATATCGATATAAATCGAGATTCGCTGACGACGTTGCCAGCAAACTTCTTGCGTTCACATGTTGTTGTCAGCTGTTTGCACTGTGCTCTGTTAGTTTCATTGGCGGTCTTTGTGTATTCTCGTAGCGCCAAGAGAGGAAAGGCCTTAGGACAAGGGACTCCACTAAGGAGTCAAACCCGGGAAATTATTTGTAATGTGCGAGAGTACTTTGAGAGGGAGAAAGACAACGGGGAAACTCTCTTACCTGTTGCTCAGGCAGTACAGAGAACAGCTGATGCGACTAAGGTTCATAGAAGCACAGTAATTGGAATTGGGAAAGAGAAATTCCATGCGGAGGAAAAGGCAGCCGGACCATCTAAACTAGAAACGCCAGGCAAGAAGAGAAATAGGCATAAAACAGTGACGGATTTGGATGCTTTCCAACAAGACGCTATTCGCCCTCATATTTATGCTTATTACCGCAGAAAAGAGCATCCGACAATTGAGAAATTACTCCGTTCTCTTGACAATAGCGATCTTTTTCACGGAGGGAAATCTTCTCTGAAAAAAGTAGTGAAGGATCTGGGATTCCGATATAAAAATGTTAACGGGCGGAGAATACTAATGGAAAGAAGTGATATTGTAATGTGGGGGGTGCAGATTTTTTAGGGAGATTATGCAAGAAAACTTTGATTCTATAGTGTGGCTGGATGAAACGTGGGTCAACGCCTCTCATTCCCGGGGAAAAGCCTGGACAGATGATTCCATGGAAGGTACATTCGCAGTGCCTGTTGGGAAAGGGGGGAGAATAATTGTAATTCATGCTGGTACGTCACAAGGTTTCGTGCCGAATTCTCTTCACGTGTTCCGATCCAAGAAAACTGGTGATTATCATGAGGAGATGAACAGTACCACATTTCAGAAATGGTTTGAAGAATTGCTGAACAACTTGCCTGAGAAGAGCACAATTGTTATGGACAATGCCCCATATCATAGTGTCATTCACGAGATAGCTCCAACAATGGCAGCAAGAAAGAATGTGCTCATTGAGTGGCTGACGAGTTGCCAAGAGAGCTATCCTCAAAGCGACTCGCGCCATTGGAGAAAAAACACCTGTCGATAATGTAAGTCTCGCGTCTGCCAAGGACGCCTCTGTGCCCCCTCCACCCTTAATGCACACAGTTAAACTTCCTGTGATCAGGTTGGAACCATTCTCAGGAGACGTAGAGAAGTGGTCCCGTTTCTGGGAACAATTCCAATCATCTATTGACGGCAACCCTTCCATTTCCAGTATCGATAAACACGTTTTTCTTCGCGGGTACTTGGAGGACGAGCCCAAGAACCTGGTCGACGGAATTCCAATCACCGCTGACGCATATGAGGAGACAAAACAGATTCTCATTTCACGGTACGGTGAAAAAAACAGAATAATCCAAGCCCATCTGGATTACCTGGAGACTCTACAGCCTATATCACACGTCACGCCCAACGCCTTAAACATGACATTCATCGAATGTAACCGGCGGATACAGGCCCTCAGGGCCTTGGGAGAAAATGTTGACGAATATGGCCGAATGCTAGCTCCGAAAATTCTGCGCGCGTTCCCGGAGGACATTGTTCGCCGTTGGATTATTCATGCCAAGAGAGAGAATATCATGGAAAGCCACATTACTAAATTGATGCGATTCTTAAACGAAGAGGTTGACGGTGCTCTAACCACACAGAAAATCAGAGGAAATCCTATAGCTTCAGCAACCCTTATCCCCACTACAGCTGCACTCCAAATTCATGCCAAATCAAGCAAATCGTCACCAAAAGCGAAGAAGACGATACTTCCATTCTGCGTATTTTGTGACCGACGAGGCCATTGGGGTCAAGACTGTAAAACCATAACAACCGTGTATGATCGCATTCAGAAGCTAAAATCGAACAAGCGCTGCTTTCTTTGTTTAAATCAAGGACACGTTGTTTCGGACTGCAGCAAGAAAGGTCAAACGCAGTGTGCTACATGTAAGAAGTTACACCATAGATCTATTTGTGATGGAGAACAGAGAACTCTTTCTACTCCGTCATCTCAAACGGCAGTAGGGAAAATAAGCGTAGCAACCTCCGGCTTTACTTACCTACAGACCGCTCAGGTGTGGATTACAGGACCCACAGGTTTAAGCAAACTTTCTCGCTGTGTTCTCGACGCAGGAAGTCAGTCGACCTTCATCTCCAAGTCACTAGTAGACGATCTTCAGCTGGAAGTAATTAGACGACAAGAACTGACTGTTTGTGCCTTTGAGTCAAACCCTACGAGCTCCAACACTAGACGACTTGTACGATTCAATATGAAAGGGTTTTGGACCAACTCGAGCGTCTCTCTCTATGGTTTCGAAAGTCCTCACGTTCTTTCACCACAACCGTCGGTTCCACAAGACATTACGGCATTGGCACATGCTCGTAAGTTACAGTTAGCTGATCCTAGGACGGATTCCCATGAAGATCTACCAGTTGAACTCCTTATCGGTAGTGACCACTGGAAAATTATCAGAGACAGTCCTCCCTTACGTATCTCCACGTCACTCGTGTTGGTTCCTTCTACCATCGGCTGGATACTCAGTGGGGACCGATCCGGTATGCACGTGAATTCAGCCACAGTCAATTTCATTAACCTCGAGCAGGCTTCTTTCCAGTCAGACGAAGACTTCAGAAGATTTTGGGACCTCGAGACTATTGGTATAACTGCTGATCAAGAACGCCCACATACGCCGAAGGATTCCAGAATCCTTGAGGACTTCAAATCATCTTTCCGAATCGAAGAACAGCGACGCGTAATCTCGTTGCCAAAGAAGCAAGGCATTCTGGAACTACCCCATAATCTACACAATGCCGAGGCGCGTCTGAGCAACCTTCAGAAAAGACTTCAAAGCAATGACGACTTCAACCAGATGTACTGTAGCCAGATGTTCAGCTACATTCACAATCAGCACGTGGAAGAAGTCAACACGACAAACTCACCCGAAGTCATGTTCTACCTTCCTCATCAAGCTGTGAAGAAAGAAAGAAAGAAAGAAAGAAAGAAAGAAAGAAAGATATGGAAAAACCAAGTGGAGAATAGTATTCGACGCATCATCTCATCAGGCTAAGTCACCCTCTCTTAATGACATGTTGGAGATGGGACCAAATTTATTACCAGAGGCTGTGGCGATTCTCCTGCGTTTCAGACTTCATCGACAGGGGATCATCAGCGACATACAACAAGCCTTTCTTCAGCTAACCCTGGACAGGAAAGACAGAGACTTGACCAGATTCCTCTGGTACAAAGTGATTCAAGACGACGGAGGACACTTCCACACAACAAATGACATAGTTACTTATCGTTTCTCTAGGCTCCCTTTCGGCCTGACCTGCAGTCCTTTCCTCCTCTCAGCAACCATCAGGGAACATGCGGACAAACACACACTCTCCTTTCCTAACGCTGCACCACTAATCAACAGCAACACCTTCATGGACGACATTGTTGTGGGAGCAGCAGATGACAACTTGGCAGTCACCTTGTATTATGAACTCACTGCCTTAATGAAGATGCTCAATTTTCCTCTTGCAAAATGGGCAACAAATTCCGATGTACTGAGAGCCGTTTGGAAGGCAGAAGGACGAGAGACTGCGCTGCAGACTCAGGTGCTAGGAATAAACTGGTGCACTTCAAGTGATTCTTTTATGGTGGACACGAAGGAAATCCTTGATAAAATCCCAGAAGGACCAACCACAAAAAGACAGCTTTTGAAGATCGTCAGCAGCTTTTACGACCCACTTGGCTTGTTCTCTCCGGTATCTCTTGTGGGGAAACGATTGTTTCAGGATACTTGGTGCCGGGGTATTGATTGGAATGAACTGTTACCCAACGATCGTGCCGCACACTGGCATGCTTGGATATCTACGCTCTCCTCGCTCTCGCCAATACGCATACCGCGCTGGCTCCACACTTCAAGTAAAGAAGACACTCAGGTTCATGTGTTTTGCGACGCTTCAGAGCGAGCTTACGGAGCAGCCTTGTACATTCGCGCAACTAATGAGGACACTATCTCCACTCACCTAGCCTACAGCAAGTCCAGACTGACTCCCGTTAAGAAAGTCACACTACCACGCCTTGAACTCCTTGCAGCCTTAGTGGGAGCACGGCTTCTACGATATTTTGCAAAAGCAACCAATTTCGACACTTCCCAAGCTACTTTATGGACTGACTCCACTGTGACATTGGGTTGGATACGAGGAAATCCAAATAAATGGAAGACCTTCGTCTGCAACCGTGTGACGGAGATACAGTCCTACACAACACCATCACAGTGGAGACACTGCCCCGGATCTGACAACCCTGCAGATCACCTCTCTCGGGGACTTCTTCCTGGTCAGATCCAGTCCTTAGATATATGGTGGCATGGACCTTCCTGGTTAACAAAGGAAGATTCTTACTGGCCTCAGGACGCACCATCGCTTCCATCACTCCCAGAAACAAAGAACACTGTGCAGACTGTCCTTCACGTCGATTTGCCAGAATCGATCATAGACTCCACCCAGTTCAGTTCCTACACGCGCCTTCTACGCGTTACAGCTTGGGTACTTCGTCTGACGCGAATCCTTCGCCACAAAGACCACGAAAACGGGGAACTCACTGCTCAAGAACTTATTGCGGCGCGTACCTACTGGATAAAGGTCGTGCAGAAAGACTGCTTTCCTGCTGAACTTGGAGCTCTACAATCCAACGTCCCTCTCCCAGTAAGATCCAAACTGCGATGCTACAACCCCTTTCTAGAAGACGGTGTTCTGCGGCTTGGAGGGCGACTGGAGAGTGCTGACATTACTCACCAGCAGAGGCATCCCATAATTCTCGATGGCGACCATCACTTTACACAACTTATGATCAGAGACACACACATCCGCCTCCATCACTTGGGAGTGCGAATTGTTCTTTCAGACCTTCGGATGACCTTCTGGATACTGCGTGCTCGTCGTGCCATCAAGAAGATACTATATCGCTGCCTTCCTTGCAAAATGGCCCGAAATCGTCCCAGTCAAGTACTTGAGGCGCAACTCCCTCCACAGCGTGTCATTCCACAGAAGGCATTTGCAGTAACAGGCATTGACTTTGCTGGACCGTTATACGTCAGGGAAGGTCATACAACTAAAAAATGCTACATCACGCTCTTCACGTGCGCAACGACCCGAGCCCTTCACTTAGAACTTTGCCGAGATATGAGCACTGACAAGTTTCTGCAAGCACTGCAGCGGTTTGTGGCGAGACGTGGCATTCCACACACTATCTATTCTGACAATGCCCAGACATTCCACTGTGCAAATCGAGAATTGGCGGGACTATGGGCTACCGTTTCCGATACGAAGGCTTGCCAGAACCTATCACGAAACAACATCACGTGGAAGTTCATCGCACCACGCGCGGCTTGGTGGGGAGGCTGGTGGGAAAGAATGGTTGGCTCCACCAAGCGATGCTTGCGAAAGACACTTGGGCGCTCTTCTGTAGATGAAGATGGTTTGCAGACGATACTGACATCTATCGAAGCCGCGCTGAACTCCAGACCACTCACCAAAGACGACGACATCAACGTGCTCACCCCAGCTCACTTCCTTGTCGGTGGACAACTCAATGCACTGCCCTCTGGACCTGAACCTCAGCCCGGTTGCCACATTAAAGAATACAGACTTCAGCAACAACTGGCGGACCATTTCTGGAAACGATGGAGCAAGGAATACCTGCTTCAGCTTCAGAGTTTCCACCAGGTGAAGCAACCTAAAGGAACGTCACCACGACTGAGGCTCGGAGACATCGTTCTACTCCAGGACGAGGTGCGGCCTCGACATCTGTGGAGGAAGGCCCGGATTCAGGAGCTGAAACCAGGCAGAGATGGACTTATCCGGACGGTGATTCTATCCACGCCAGAGGGGACCCAGATCGCCCGACCTGTCCAGCTGGTCATCCCCCTTGAGGTTGACCAGGGTGGGGAGGATGTTGGGGAATGAAACAAGGACAATGTGTTTATGTAACTTGCCGCTAGAGTGTGTTGTATGTTGTAGTTGCTAATGGAATAAAATAGTGAATGTCACGGTGTTGTTCTTCCTAACTTCACGCTATAATATCCCACACTGACATTCCTTTACGTGACGACATGAAGAAAGGGGAGCTCATGAAACTCGTGAATCTGAACAAGCCACAGTTTCCAGATTATGAGGTGGACGAAATTGCTAGGCGACACGGACATAAAGTTATCCGACTTCCCCCTTATCACTGCCATTTCAATGCCATCGAACTTATTAGGCCCATGTGAAAAATTACGTCGCAGTTAATAACAAACTCTTCACGATTTCAGAAGTAGGAAGAATTCTTTCACAGGCTGTGGACAATGTTAGGGCGGACGATTGGGAGAGAGTCGTGAGACACACGAAAGGAGTCATTAATGAAGCTTGGGAGAAGGAAGATATCATTGTTGAAGACGTGGAAAGATTTGTCATTTCTTTGGGGTCACGTGATAGTGATAGAAATGGTGATAGTTCAACAAACGGCAATAGTGACTTCGAAATGAGTGGTGTATTCCCTTTATAGGCTCCGGACGCGGGGCAGCAATGGTGAGTAATTTATTTGTTACTATTTTGCTCTGCTTCATTATTAACCGCAGTATATGTGTAATTTCTGCTACTATGTACTTATTCACGAGTATGATGTTGTGTGTAAACATGTCTGTTCACATTACGAGTGTTTAGTTAATTTTGCGGTTATAAACATGTACGTCAGCTGATTTGCATTAGTGAACTGGCAACACCGTATCGCCAGCCGGTGAACTGTCAAGTCGGAAGTAACGATGGTGGCACTATAGTTGCATACAGTACAGAAGAAAATAAACAAATGAAAGTAGAGCACTAACGAGAAAACTCGGCTCTCGGGCGTTAAGATAAGTTGTCGATCATCTATCTGCATTTAGCTAGCGGTATCGTTCTAGTGTAATTAAGCTTTGAATAAAAGAAACAGTTCTAAAAAACTCAGCAAGACTAAAAATATTCTTACCATTTATTAACAATAAAGAATATAACATGACAAAATTATGTTCCCTTACAAAGAATAAAATAAAACATTTATCAGTGCCTCACTTATGCCTGATGCGCTTAATAAGTGTCTTTCTTGCATCTTTACACGAATACAACGTGAATCTCTTGCTTGATAATATTTACATAGACACACAGTTTAATTAATGACAGTAGTGTCTGTCCTACTTGTTTACTGAAGTTATGCTTTAACGCTCATCATAACAAACATACTCCCTACGTAATACAATCGTTAAAGTCTTCAAATTTAGATCTTAAGTTCTTAAATATAATAAATGCAATAATTAATACTAGAATAATAACGTATTTACATTTTATACATGATCGCGTCCCGCACGATATAAAAACAACTGTATCTAATTTATTAGAGTTCATTACACCACTTTCCTCCTGTCTCATCATTTTTCTTTACGTGTATCACCATCTTTCTCCGTATCTCACACAATAAACTAGTCAAAATAGGTGTTTGTGTGTCAATTCCATGTGAATCATGAATACAAACAGTGAAGTTAATATTTCATCACTAAAGTGTACAACTCTGGTATTTCAATAATTAATAATAAACAAACTAACAATGCACGACTGTTCAGATAAGCTCTTCAACCAAAAATCGAGTGTGTGTGGCATGAATCCTCACCCCCACACTCCCTTCTTCTCCAAATATAAATATGACTTCTCTTAGTCACCACAAAATATAACAGAACCTTTCCACAAGAACTCACGTTGCCTATTATCGCGTCTCTAGTGACGCCTTCATCAATACAAATGCATTTCATCAACCTTTCTTCTCTTAGCACGTTCACAAGACTTCTACCGTTCCATATCCACTACTTTCATCAAAGCATGATATTAAGTATTCCTACTACAAATTACAACTGTAATAAAGTTCATGAAATCGTGTTACTTCCTCCTACAAACTCCTCTATCGATTATACATCTCGTGCTATGTTCAAATACTTTCCAAATACTTCCTTCTTCGCTTCACATATTTCCTTGTTACAATTTATCGCTTAATTCTGAATTTCAAGTCTGCTTGTCTGTTATAAAAATAACAATAACCTTCCCTCACGTTTATGTTCACAATAAAGTTTATATCTTTCCTTCCATCTTACAGTATCGTTTTATGATAAATATACATCCATAACATTTTATAATAACGTTTCTCGTTCAGTTATGCCTTCAACTATCGCCTACTGTTCTTTTCCATACCTCAAAATCCTGGGTTTTACAATGTCATTACATTTAATGCATACAAGAGTTACTTCAAAGCCAATATTGAATACTCTTGTCAACTACTTCGTTTTATACATCTTATTTCGTTCCTGAAATGAACAAACTTTTTGCTTACAGGATTCTCTGTCCTCCCTTTCCTCACTTCAAGTAGTAAACTATTTACTTTCGTCAAACACATGACTATATTCTTTCTCTGACAAATAATTTATTTATTTCTCACAAAGTTGTGCTTCTTTCCTCTTGTTTCAATACATATATACTATCGTTCTTCAATATTTCCACAAATATACAAAATTCTCTAATATTTCATCGAATCTACGGAGTTCTCCAATGTTACAAGAAATCTACGGAGTATACGTTCGCAATCGCAACGAAATCGTTCGTAAGTAAAATTTTAACGCTCTAAAAATTACAATGAAAAATACTAACGATGTCTAATATCATCGATCAAGACTTCAAAATACGTCCATGTGACGTATGAAAATAACTGTCGCAATTACAAAATTTACTAAAACTTCCAAGACAATACAATAACATAGGTTATAAATGCAAATATGTTGGTCAACATTCTGCAATAACGTGAACAACATCTAACTACAGATATGACAAATGCACTCTTCTACCATCCTTCTGAGATCGTTGGTGACAGATCTGATGACTCCTGTGTCCTCGTAACCTCACCGTGTGGTTGCTGGAATGCTGCGTGTTGCTCCAAACTGGCTGCATTATGTCACCTCGGCCTTGAGTGGACTGCAGTAAAGGTGAACGACCTGGTGTGCTGTCTCGAAACAGGTTACCAGCTGGCTCCCCGCTTGTCGACCCACTTCTCTCGTACAGGATGATGAAACGATCTCGCCTCCGCTCTGCTTGCCTCACGTCCATCAGTCTCGGGTTCCTCGCCGTCTCCATCACGAATCCGCTCGTTTTCTTCTTCTCAGATCTAGATGTTCTTTGAAGTCGGTAGTTTGCATAGTTCTTTCCATCATGAAAAATCACCTCCATGTCGTGAATTTCTCTTGTAGTAGCTTGTAACGTTATGTGTCAGCAAATACTGCAGTGTTCTGCAGTTCGCTGTTCGTGCTGCTATGTCATCCTGGTCATCTCTGGATCTCACCTCTTCAGTATAGTTCTATCTTCCCATCATGGTAAATTTAAAACATCATTCTCACCGCGCAATTGTTTGTAGTCGTAGTACTTCCCCTCCGACCTAAATTCTTATTCATTATTGTCTAGATTGTTGAATTTCCAATGTTTTAAGTCTCCCTTCTTCAGACTTTCCTTCTGCGAAGTTAAGTGTTCGATGTTCAGTCAGTAACATGCAGTGTTTTATCTCGTCGTAGATTTCTTCTTTAAATACGATGAATAACTTTTCTCAATACTGTTGACTTGTAATATTAATTGTTCGTTTCCATTTCTTCTTGCTTCATCTTGAAGTCTCCAGTTCACAAAACCTTTGTCTA
Source organism: Meconema thalassinum (assembly GCA_946902985.2). Lineage (NCBI taxonomy): Eukaryota > Metazoa > Arthropoda > Insecta > Orthoptera > Tettigoniidae > Meconema > Meconema thalassinum. The sequence continues at coordinate 214,014,043 of OX336398.1, forward strand.
ATACTTTTTGAAGAGTGAATTCAGTTTACGTCTTGTCTTCTCGAAGGTCCATGTAGAAAGAGCCTCGTCTGCTAGCGTCTCCTAGCTTCCTCGGTTAGATTTCCCTCGCAAATCTGACCAACTAGCCTCCAACCGCTATGAATATTAACAAATTCATACATAACTTATCTCTCAGTCTTTTAATTTAAAATCTGTTTTGCCAATTACATTTCTTTTTCTCTGCTGGTGAATTCAATATGCAACACTCTTATAAAATATTAAAATAAAGATTTTGATATTCGTTCCTTCCTCAGTATTCAAACTATTTTCTTATTGGTTCTCGCCTAAAAGTGGCGCGCTTCAGACACGCGTTCGCTTCTCCCACTCTTGATACTGGCGTGCGTCTGATCTCTGGTCCACCTTCGCTCTCCCCGCGGATCAAAAACTGGTTTCTCACCACGAACCTTGCTAAAAGTGTCAACTATCAGGACAGTATTTCTTTCATTCACTCATGGTTAAAAATTTACCAAATCATGAAATCTCCATTATTACATGGAATAAAAATATTTCTTTAGGCGAAAATATTCCCAAATGCTTGTATTAACGTTCTCTTCCATCTGGACTGCTAATTTAGTCGAAAATTTCAAATTTGAAATATGCCATTTTTCTGAGGTGGTCCTTGGTTCATACCTCATCCTGTCTTTTCCTCTCTAGTAGAGAGGCTAAGGGGCTCCTAAGCCAAATCCCGTTATTTATGCAAATGAGGGGGGCGTGGCAGGGTCAATGACCTTGAGGTCATTCACCCCAAGGTCGACTACCACCCTCAAGGTCATCAGGACCCCGGAAGGTAAACAAACCTGGAAGGTCAAGGAACCGGTTTGGCGGCGTGGGTTTTGGGGGGGGGGACGGGAGGGGTGGTAGTGTGTAGGAGTAAGGTGTGGGGGTGGGTGTACAATGAACCGGAAGTTAAACAAATGGGTGAGAGAGGGGGGGGGGGAGGATTGACGAGGATCTGCTTGAGAGACCCTCTTTGGTCCAGCCTGTTGGTCGACTGAACAACTGCTATGCTGGTCACTTGTCTTATATAGCTTTGTGTTGTAGCCGATTGGTTCCGAATGCAGTCGAAGGATTCCGATTCTCCATTTGTGCTGACCCGGGAGATTTGAATGACTTACATTCACGTGTCAGAATAATCAGATTTGAACGGTCAACCGGTGTGTGACGTCACAGGAGAGTTGACCCCTGAGCTAATTTTCAAATTTGCCTTTATTATTATTATTTTCATCACCATATTGTTTGTGGGCGAGGGGTTGAATGACCTCAAAGGTAAACAAACATGACTGATGCTGGACTGGGTTTTATTGAATCTAATGAACAGCGTTGTGGAACTCTGTGGTATTTGAACTAATAAGCCGGAGCTGGCACAGGGGCAAGTGGGCAAAATGGCCGCTGTGTGCAACTCCCTCATGTTGTTCTTATGGAGGACGAGGTAAAGCTAGAACAGTGACTGCTGGGCAAGATGGCAGACACAGGGCAAGTGGGTAAGATGACTGCTATGCGCAACTCCCCCATGATGTTTTATGGAAGGTGATGTAAAGCCGGCTCAGGGGCTACAGCGCAAGATGGCCACCATGTCCAGAGACAGTATGATGACGTCATAAATAATGTTTACAAGGAGACTGATTTGTGTGTGTGTGGCCTCCTCAGAGGCCGAGTGCAGGTATTTCTATTCGACGCCCGTTGGCGACCAGCGCGTTGGGATAAGAGATGAAATGGATGAAGATGAATGAAACTGGGTAAGAATGTGGAAGGAAGCGGCTGTGGCCTATTAGAAGGTACCGTCCCAGCATTTGCCCGGTGTTGTAAATGGGAAACTACAGAAAACCATTTCAAGGACGGCCGAAAGGAGATTGATGACCTAGTAGTTGATGGAGGATAAGGTTAAGCTAGCACACGTTCATGGCTGACAACCTGGAGAACTGGGTTCGATCTCTAACTGCTATGAAAATCAATTAGAGTTTGAACGGGTTACACACAGCCTTGTGAGATGAAAAACTGATGATTATGATGATAATTGTTGTTTTAAGGGTCCTAACATCTAGGTTATCGGTCCCTAATGGTTTGGGTGATCGTGAAGATGATACTGAAATGTAAACTATAATTAAAACTATCTACTAGCTTATATACGAGAAGAAGGAATGGAAAACAAAAGGAGAAGAAGGCAAATAAAGGACAGGAGGAAAACAAATGCGCTCAACCCTCGAAGAAGGCGGATTGAGGGACTAGGAAGGAAGGAGAGCCATAAAAGCAGATAGGAAAGGGAATGAGGAGAGGGTCCGCCCCCACAGGTAATGGAAAAAAGGGGGTAAACCGGACCCAGCTCCGGAATCCCTCGGGGTCACCAAATCCCGAACTCACCAGCTGTGAGCCCCTGAGGGTGTAGCAATATCTAGGGTACACCAGACGTGGTGAGGTTACATACACCCTGCCTCCTCAAGGGCCTTGAGCTCAAGGCAGAAGGTAAAAGGAAATGAAAAAGAAGGCTGACTCCTCGCAGAAGGAGGGTATCAGGAAAGATGAGACAAGGGCCAATTAAGGCGGGAAAAGAAGAGACTCACTAGGCCTTGGATACCCTAATACCGTGGGGGTTGGAAGAGAACAAGAGTTGACCAAGTGAGGTTGACAGGAAAGAAGACGGTGAGGAGCCCGGCACAAGTAAGTGGAAGCAATGCAGGACTCAGCTGGGGCCCCATGGTCGCCAACCCACGTCCCACTAGATGTGAGCCCCTGGGGGGGGGGGGGGCAGATGAAAAACTGAGCAGAGGCGGGTTTGATTCACATCTCGATAATTTTTGAAGTGGTTTTCTGTGCTTTCTTCCAGGCAAATGCTTGGATGGTTCCTAACTTAAGGTCACAGCCACTTCTTTCCCAATCCCCACCCAAATCACAAATATATAAACTACTACAGACATCACAATTACGCAGTTTAACACACATGCTAGTACAAGGGAATAATTGCCTACGATGTCACAACCCCTAAATAAATTACAACAACAACAACAAAACCTTAAAACCTGAGTGTTAGACATTAGCCATTTTTTGTGGATGTTGAGAATTGTATAATTTTTATTATTTAATTACGGGCCAATCTCAAATTTTTGGTCGGAATATTAAGCTGTTTTAACTGTGGTTGATAGGAAAATATAAGGTGCATGAAGGTAGGTAGGTAGAAGCATTCTTTAAAAAATCCTTATTTACTAGAAGGAACAAGAAGGAATAACTTGAGCTGTCTTTTGACAGTGGCGGGTATTGGGAGAACAGAAGCGTGTAGCAAGCAAACCAGATCTGTAACTGCGAGCGAGCCCTCCAAGTAGGTCATTGGCCATGACAAAAAGCCAGTGCTATTGAACACTCACGTGTGGCCAGGGAGCTGTATAACATTGACACACATGGCTGCGCTGCTTTGTAATACACGGACAGTATCTTAGCATGTTGTTGTATTAGTAACATTTGAGAGAGAAGGGTTTTGATATTGAGATTATTCAGGCCTGTGTACTTGGGTGTGTTACAGTTTTGATTGCTAACCTGTGTTATTGTGATGGTTATATTAGTGTGTGTGTGGCTCACTAGGTCAAGTGCACCCCTTTCTAACCCTCAGACTAGAATTACATTTCTTGGCAGATTTGGAAATCAAACCTTGACTTCCAGGATAGATCCTATGTTAAATAGTCTGTTTATGACCATCTTGAGGTTTAGCGGCTAGTAAAATTGGCACTCGCCTCTTAGATATGGGTTTGATAATTATTGGGATCATTCAGCCCTGTGTACTTGGGTGTGTTACAGTTTTGTTTGATAACCTGTGCTATTGTGTTGGTTGTATTAGTGTGTGTGGTTTACGAGGTTGTGTGTACCATGTTCTAATCCTCAGACTGGAATTACATTTCTTGACAGACAGTACATTCAGCCTTGCGAGGTAAAACTGAGAAGAGGCGGGCTCATTTCACCCCTCATCTATTCTGGAACTGATTTTCCATGGTTTCACACTTCTACTCCAAGCGAATGCTAGGATGGTTCCACACTTTAGGTTATCACTGTCTCTTTCTTTTCTAATCCCAAGTTACAAATACACACACTACTACAGACACCACAGTAACACATGTTACCAATAATATAGGACATACAGTGCACCATTTAAACCTAAATGCTAATGAGATAAGATAATTAATCGCAATAACTTGTAAAGGTAATGAGTGAGAAAGTTTCTTACTTCCTGGTTTGAGGCTTGCTTGCTGGGCTGTATCCTGGTGCAGCCAGCAGGCATTTGAGGGTGCGCAAATGCGGGGGAGCCGTGTCTATAGATTTACTGGCACGTTAAAGATCCCCTTTGGGGCAAAATTCCGGCACCCCGGCGTCACTAAAAAGCCAAATAACATTATTATTAGTTATATTTTAATATTGTATAGCCTCGGGTGCCAGGTGCAAGCTTTGTTATTTGACGCCCAAAGGGCAGCTTGCATGTTGAATTTTGTTGTTCCTTTGAGCGCTCTGAAAGTTATGGAGATTAGATATATAAGCTCCTAGACACTATAGCGCTTTATAGTAGAGAATGGAGAAACGTTTTGTGTTGGTGGAAAATCCCGAGAATAGTTAGTTAGTTATTGTTGTTTTAAGGGGCGGAACTACGAGGTCATCTGCCCCTAAAATCCCGTGATTAATTTTGCCATTATGAACATGGCCTACTGAATTCAAATGGGTTTTTTAACATGCCAACAACGTATGACATGTTCAGGAGCGAAACTGCAAGCTTGGGGTTGGTAGCCCGATACGGTAACCACTCACACACTGTGGCAATTAGTAGATTATCATTATCCTAAAATGTGTTCTCGGCAACCTCCTAGTGTAGCGGTTAGCATTCTTGGCTGTCGCCCGCAGAGGTCCGGGTTCTGGCTCTGCCAAGAAATTAATTCTGTTTTGAGGGCTGGAACGGGGCAGCCTTGTGAAGCAAAACTGGGAAGGGGTTGGTTCGATTCCCACTGCAGCAATCCTTGAAATGGTTTTCTGTGATCTCCCCACTCCTACTCGAGGCAAATGCTGGAAGGTTCCTAACTGAAGGCCACGGCCGTCTCCTTCCCAATCCTCTCTCAAATTACAAATACACACAATAACATAGGTTATCAGACAAACACGCACACTCGCACGTCTAAAATACACGGGGCTAAATAACCATTATGTCCAAGCCTCTAAAATGAATTAACAACTAAATTATTTTGGCTGAAACATAGTCATGTTTAAATGTAATGTCTGTTCTGAATCTTTTTTAATGTAGGAGGAGGAAGTTGTTGTTGTTGTTGTTGTTTCACTGAAGGGCTAGGATATTGTGGTCATTTCAGACTTGTGTACTTTGGTTGTGTGTGTAGATTTTGTCTCATAACCTGTGTTATAGTGGTTTCTGTAGTATGGAGTGTCCACGTTGTGTAGCGGCTAGCATTCTTGGTTGTCGCCCCGGATGTCCAGATTCTATTCATGACTGCCAAAAAAAAAATCTGATCTGAGGGCTGGAACGGGGTGCACTCAGCCTCATGAGGAAAATAAAGAAGAGGTGGGTTTGTTTTCCCCTCAACCATCCTGGAAGTGGTTTTCTTTTGTTTCCCACTTCAACTCCAGGCAAATACAGGGTTGGTACCTATCGTAAGGCCACAATTGAGGGCACCGTGGCATCCACTAACAACTTGTTAATTTACACAATTATTCTGTAATCCAAGAAATGAATTTCACGAACACAAATTACACAATGATGGCAAATGAAGAATTTCAACTATTTGTTTGATGTTGTTGTTTAATTTGAGGGCCTTGGGTATTGCGGTCATGTAGCCCTGTGTGCTTAATTTTGTAGAAGTTGCCTGATAACATGTGTTACCGTGATGTATGTACTAGTTTGTGACTTTGTAATCGAGGTACTGTAGGATTTGGGTAGGAATCGTCCGTGGCCTTACGATAGGTACCAACCCTGTATTTGCCTGGAGTTGAAGTGGGAAATCACAGAAAACCACTTCCAGGATGGCAGAGGTAGGAATCAAACCCCATTCCAGCTGTCAGATCAGAATTAAAATCTCTTGGCAGAGCCAATTGAACCCGCGCCTCCACAATGACAGCCAAGAATACTAGCCACTACACAACAAGGAGGCTTTTCCTGTATTTTAATTTGTCTGGTAATCTGTATTATTATGGTATCTTCAGTAGTGGTAGTGTGTGTATTTGCAATTTGAGAGAGGACTAGGAAGGAGACGGCCATGGGCTCAAGTTGGAAATTACCCCGGCATTTGCCTTGAGTGGAAGTGGGAAACAAAAGAAAACCACTTCCAGGATGGATGAAGGGAAATCAAACCCACCTCTTCTTATTTTCCTCATGAGGCTGAGTGCACCTCGTTCCAGCCCTCAGGTCAGATTTTTTTTTGACAGAGTCATGAATATAATCTGGACCTCCGGGGCGACAACCAAGAATGCTAGCCACTACACAACGTGGACACTCACTACTACAGAAACCACTATAACACAGGTTATGAGACAAATTCTACACACACAACCAAAGTACACAAGTCTGAAATGACCACAATATCCTAGCCCCTTAGTGAAACAACAACAACAACAACTTCCTCCTCCTACATTAAAAAAGATTCAGAACAGACATTACATTTATACATGACTATGTTTCAGCCAAAATACTTTAGTTGTTAATTCATTTTAGAGGCTTGGACATAATGGTTATTTAACCCCGTGTATTTTAGACGTGCGAATGTGCGTGTTTGTCTGATAACCTATGTTATTGTGTGTATTTGTAATTTGAGAGAGGATTGGGAAGGAGACGGCCGTGGCCTTAAGTTAGGAACCTTCCAGCATTTGCCTCGAGTAGGTGTGTGGAGGCCACAGAAAACCATTTCAAGGATTGCTGCGGTGGGAATCGAACCAACCCCTTCTCAGTTTTGCTTCACAAGGCTGCCCCGTTCCAGCCCTCAAAACAGAATTAATTTCTTGGCAGAGCCAGGAATTGAACCCGGACCTCTGCGGGCGACAGCCAAGAATGCTAACCGCTACACTAGGAGGTTGCCAAGAACACATTTTAGGATAATGATAATCTACTAATTGCCACAGTGTGTGAGTGGTTACCGTATCGGGCTACCAACCCCAAGCTTGCAGTTTCGCTCCGGAACATGTCATACGTTGTTGGCATGTTAAAAACCCCATTTTAATTCAGTAGGCCATGTTCATAATGGCAAAATTAATCACGGGATTTGAGGGGCAGATGACCTCGTAGTTCCTCCCCTTAAAACAACAATAACTAACTAACGAACTAATCTCGGGATTTTCCACCATCACAAAACGTTCCTCCATTCTCTACTATAAAGCGCTATAGTGTCTAGGAGCTTAAATATCTAATCTCCATAACTTTCAGAGCGCTCCAAGGAACAACAAAATTCAATATGCAAGCTGCCATTTGGGCGTCAAATAACAAAGCTTGCACCTGGCACCCGAGGCTATACAATATTAAAATATATCTAATAATAATGTTATTGGGCTTTGAGTGACGCCGGGGTGCCGGAATTTTGCCCCAAAGGGGATCTTTAACGTGCCAGTAAATCTATAGACACGGCTCCCCCGCATTTGCGCACCCTCAAATGCCAGCTGGCTGCACCAGGATACAGCCCAGCAAGCAAGCCTCAAACCAGGAAGTAAAATACTTTCTCACTCATGACGTTTACAAGTTGTTGCGATTAATTATCTTATCTCATTAGCATTTAGGTTTAAATGGTGCACTGTATGTCCTATATTATTGGTAACATGTGTAACTGTGGTGTATGTAGTAGTGTGTGTATTTGTAACTTCTGATTAGGAAAAAAGAGACATCGATAACCTAAAGTGTGGAACCATCCTAGCATTCGCTTGGAGTAGAAGTGTGAAACCATGGAAAATCAGTTCCAGAATAGATGAGTAGTGAAATGAGCCCGCCTCTTCTCAGTTTAACCTCGCAAGGCTGAATGTACTGTCTGTCAAGAAATGTAATTCCAGTCTGAGGATTAGAACATGGTACACACAACCTCGTAAACCACACACACTAATACAACCAACACAATAGCACAGGTTATCAAACAAAACTGTAACACACCCAAGTACACAGGGCTGAATGATCCCAATAATTATCAAACCCATATCTAAGAGGCGAGTGCCAATTTTACTAGCCGCTAAACCTTAAGGTGGTTATAAACAGACTATTTAACATAGGATCTATCCTGGAAGTCAAGGTTTGATATCCAAATCTGCCAAGAAATGTAATTCTAGTCTGAGGGTTAGAAAGGGGTGCACTTGACCTAGTGAGCCACACACACACTAATATAACCATCACAATAACACAGGTTAGCAATCAAAACTAAAACACACCCAAGTACACAGGACTGAATAATCTCAATATCAAAACCCTTCTCTCTCAAATGTTACTAATACAACAACATGCTAAGATACTGTCCGTGTATTACAAAGCAGCGCAGCCATGTGTGTCAATGTTATACAGCTCCCTGGCCACACGTGAGTGTTCAATAGCACTGACTTTTTGTCATGGCCAATGACCTACTTGGAGGGCTCGCTCGCAGTTACAGATCTGGTTTGCTTGCTACACGCTTCTGTTCTCCCAATACCCGCCACTGTCAAAAGACAGCTCAAGTTATTCCTTCTTGTTCCTTCTAGTAAATAAGGATTTTTTAAAGAATGCTTCTACCTACCTACCTTCATGCACCTTATATTTTCCTATCAACCACAGCTAAAACAGCTTAATGTTCCGACCAAAAATTTGAGACTGGCCCGTAATTCAATAATAAAAATTATACAATTCTCAACATCCACAAAAAATGGCTAATGACTAACACTCAGGTTTTAAGGTTTTGTTGTTGTTGTTGTTGTTATTTATTTAGGGGTTGTGACATCGTAGGCAATTAGTCCCTTTTACTAGCATGTGTGTTATCCATCGTAATTGTGATGTCTTTAGTAGTTTATATATTTGTGATTTGGGTGGGGATTGGGAAAGAAGTGGCTGTGACCTTAAGTTAGGAACCATCCAAGCATTTGCCTGGAAGAAAGCACAGAAAACTACTTCAAAAATTATCGAGATGTGAATCAAACCCGCCTCTGCTCAGTTTTTAATCTCCCCCCCCCAGGGGCTCACATCTAGTGGGACGTGGGTTGGCGACCATGGGGCCCCAGCTGAGTCCGGCATTGCTTCCACTTACTTGTGCCGGGCTCCTCACCGTCTTCTTTCCTGTCAACCTCACTTGGTCAACTCTTGTTCTCTTCCAACTCCCACGGTATTAGGGTATCCAAGGCCTAGGGAGTCTCTTCTTTTCCCGCCTTAATTGGCCCTTGTCTCATCTTTTCTGATACCCTCCTTCTGCGAGGGGTCAGCCTTCTTTTTCATTTCCTTTTACCTTCTGCCTTGAGCTCAAGGCCCTTGAGGAGGCAGGGTGTATGTAACCCCACCACGTCTGGTGTACCCTAGATATTGCTACACCCTCAGGGGCTCACAGCTGGTGAGTTCGGGATTTGGCGACCCCGAGGGACTCCGGAGCTGGGTCCGGTTTACCCCCTTTTATCCATTACCTGTGCGGGCGGACTCTCTCCTCTTTCCCTTTCCTATCTGCCTTTTATGGCTCTCCTTCCCTCCTAGTCCCTCAATCCGCCTTCTTCGAGGGTTGAGGGCATTTGTTTTCCTCCTGTCCTTTATTTGCCTTATTCTCCTTTTGTTTTCCATTCCTTCTTCTCGTATATAAGCTAGTAGATAGTTTTAATTATAGTTTACATTTCAGTATCATCTTCACGATCACTCAAACCATTAAGGACCGATAACCTAGATGTTAGGCCCCTTAAAACAACAATTATCATCATCATCATCATCATCATCATCATCATCATCAGTTTTTCATCTCACAAGGCTGTGTATAACCCATTCAAACTCTAATTGATTTTCATAGCAGTTAGAGATCGAACCCAGTTCTCCAGGTTGTCAGCCATGAACGTGTGCTAGCTTTACCTTATCCTCCGATTAATCAACTACTAGGTCATCAATCTCCTTTCGGCCGTCCTTGAAATGTTTTTTTGTGGTTTCCCATTTACAACACCAGGCAAATGCTGGGACGGTACCTTCTAATAGGACACAGCTGCTTCCTTCCACATCCTTACCCAGTTTCATTCATCTTCATCCATTTCACCTCTTATCCCAAAGCGCTGGTCGCCAACGGGCGTCGAATAGAAATACCTGCACTCGGCCTCTGAGGAGGCCACACACACACACAAATCAGTCTCCTTGTAAACATTACTGATGACGTCATCGTACTGTCTCTGGACATGGTGGCCATTTTGCGCTGTAGCCCCTGAGCCGGCTTTACATCACCTTCCATAAAAACATCATGGGGGAGTTGCGCATAGCAGTCATCTTACCCACTTGCCCCTGTGTCTGCCATCTTGCCCAGCAGTCACTGTTCTAGCTTTACCTTGCCCTCCATACGAACAACAGCGGCCATCTTGCCCACTTGCCCCTGTGCCAGCTCCGGCTTATTACTTCAAGTACCACAGTGTTCCACAACGCTGTTCATTAGATTCAATAAAACCCAGTCCAGCATCAGTCATGTTTGTTTACCTTTGAGGTCATTCAACCCCTCGCCCACAAACAATATGGTGATGAAAATAATAATAATAAAGGCAAATTTGAAAATTAGCTCAGGGGTCAACTCTCCTGTGACGTCACACACCGGTTGACCGTTCAAATCTGATTATTCTGACACGTGAATGTAAGCCATTCAAATCTCCCGGTTCAGCACAAATGGAGAATCGGAATCCTTCGGCTGCATTCGGAACCAATCGGCTACAACACAAAGCTATATAAGACAAGTGACCAGTAGAGCAGTTGTTCAGTCGACCAACATGCTGGACCAACGAGGGTCTCTCAAGCTGATCCTCTACAATTCTTTTCCCCCTCCCTCACCCATTTGTTTACCTTCCGGTTCATTAAACCCCCTCCCCCACCCCCACACCTAACTCCTACACCCTGCAACCCCCCTCCCCCTTCCCCTAACACCCACGCCCCCAAACCGGTTTTTGGACCTTCCTGGTTTGTTTACCTTCCGGGTCCTGATGACCTTGAGGGTGGTGGACGTCCTTGGGGTGAATGACCTCAAGGTCATTGACCCTGCCACCCCCCCCCTCATTTGCATAAATAACGGGATTTGGCTTCGGAGCCCCCTAGCATCTCTACTATCGGCGATTGTTTCCCGACGATTCGGCTGTCATTGCAGCAGCCTTAACCATGAATACAAGATCGTTTCTCTACTCAAACCAACCGTTGGTTGTCAGTCAGGCACTGCTGGATCGGTATTTACTTCTCGCTGCTCCCTGGTTGGTCTGAACTCCAGCAAGTCACGCACTAATAGAACATTCCACGTGTTTCTAAGCCTGAATCTGTCTTCGCGATTGAAATTCTTGGGATACTTCACGATCTCTATTACCTCTCTAATTATCCTGTTTTGATATCTAGGAACTGAAGCAACAGTTTCGGCAGGGGCGTAAGACACAGGGTTTGCACGGGGGGGGGGGGGGGAGGCACTTACCCCCCCCCCCCCCAGTTTTAGGTGCAAGGCAACATTTTTAAGTAGCCTATCTTTAAAAGAATAAAAGTAAAATAACCGGAAAGTATTCTATAAACTATTTGATACTACGTTAGGCTGTAAATGGGAAGAGTCATCTTGCCTTCTTAGTCGTCATTTATTTATTCTACAGAACAAACAGTCTATTTTTGCCCCCTCTGGCGTTTCCCGTCGAGGTGCCAACTGAGCCGAGAGCCCTGTCCACTTACAACGACGATCCGAAAAGGTACATTTTCGAACTATTATATCTGAGCCCTGGTTCAAAACTGAGGTAAGGTACTGGGATACACAAAATCATTACTCCTGCCCGGAAACAACAGCGCGCGCGTCTTTTTCGTTGTTGTTGAAATAAACAAGGTAAAATAACATGAATCTTCCCGCACGCATCTCGCTTTTTAACCTTCAATTAGTCACGTGAAAAAAATTACGTTATTAGTCGCGCACGGAAGATACTCCCAGGGTTGTAAAATGGATAGATATTGTGTTTAAAACAGACAACTGACTATTTTAAACATGTTAAAATTCTATAATTATTATCTCAAAGTAAAAAATGTTCTATTTGTACTACTTATACGTTATATTTGTTTTGGTAAAGTAATTTAAAAAAAAATATCTAAGTAAAAAATAAACTATAACAAGTTTTAAACTACAAAACTTAAAACATAATACTAAAGTGTAATTCTACAATTATAAACCTACAGGTACTAACTAATATTTACAAAAAATAAACCATGAAGTAAAAATAACAGAAAAACAACTGAAAGCAGTCTCTACACTTCCTCATCTTGTGCACAGTTGGTACAGAGGGAAGTTGTATGTACCTTGAGCACTTTGAGCATGTCCCTCTAAGTACAATACGCACAGCGCCCGGCTGCTCCAGCTGCAAGTGGTCTTTTCGTATCTTCATCTTCAATACAAGCGATTTTTCTTGCTTGTCGCTTCACTTGGCGAGGTAAATTTTCCTGTAGAGCTTTTCGTCTGATATGATCCATTGACAGATCTTTTGCGAGAGTTTATAAAGAGTTTATGTGGACAATATTTGCCTCCGTGTTGGCTAAGTATATTATGTTAGCATTCACTGCACCAATGTTCATAAGAGCCAATGGTCATCTGTTTGTTTTTCTTCCCACATTGTAGGCTGCCTTCAACTTGTCCAGGGTGTCAACTTCCCCATTTGTTTTGTTATAATATCGTAAATCAACATTTCTGACGTCAGTGTGTCACCACTTTAATTTTCCTTGCTTTGTAAGAAAGTAGAGTTTTTGTCATAACCGTAAAAGAACGAACTACTGTTTACTGGCCGATTAATATGCTCTTGTACTATTGGTGGTAATTCAACCTTGCTTTTACGCAAGGTTCCGACAAGAGTGAGCTGATGGTCACTTGCCAATTCATCACAGAGCGGTATAGAGGATATAATAATATTAATAATAATAGTAATATCGTATGGCCTCGGTTGCCAGGTGCAAGCTTTGTAATTTGACACTCAGAGGGTAGCTTGATTGTTGAATCACTATGAAAGTCAAGGAGGTTAGATACCTAAGCTCCTTGAACACTATAGCGCTTTCTAGTAGAGAAATGATGAACTTTGTGTAGGAGGAAACTCCCGAGATTAATTTTGCCATTATGAACACGGCCTCCAGTTATCAGACAGATTCTACACACACCCAAAGTACACGGGGCTACATGACCGCGTTGTCGCAGCCCCTAAACTTAAGAACCAACCAACCAACCGAACACGGCCTACTGAATTCACATGGGTTCTTATACATGCCAACATCGTATAACATGCGTGTCGTATTTTTTTCCGTCTTTCAAAAATCACTTACCACGGCCAGGAGCGAACCTGCAATCTTGGGGTTAGTAGACCGACACGCTATCCACTCACCCACCGTGGCAAGGAGAAGTAATTATAATTGTATGCAGTCACATTCCTACCCGATTGGTAAATAGGCCATGTTAATCTAAGCACAACATTCAATTCTCTATTCCTCACAATCAATGGTCATTGATGTTGCTTCCCACAGTAAACTTCCATTTTGCTGGCATAAAATGTCTTAGAATCAGTCAGGCCGTAACTGTTATACCGTATTTAGCAGGTTTTGTTATCATATACTGCCTAAATGGGCACCGGCCTCTAATAGGTTCTAACATTTCGTCTATAGTGTCGTTTCCTCCAAGGGTGTAGCTGTTGACGCAGGTTTCATCGAAGACTTCAAATATTTCTCGCAGCGGAGCAAGTTTGTCAAGCTGTCCCCTTTCTTGTCTTGTATTAGCATCGTCGATTCTTAGACTACTCAATAGTAGACAATATAGATCGGAAAAATTCCACACCAGTAAAATTATTTGCATATAAGTCATCCAGATTTATGTGCGACGATTTCAGGGTTCCCGCCATATACAGTTGCCCTAACATAGCTTTCATATCAATAATGTATGTATCCTTGGCATCTCTATCTCTTCCGTACTGTTGTCGGTTTACTGTAATTCGATTATTTGTCTAGCGGGCAATTGTATCTATCATGGGGTCTGTAAAAAAACGAACTCCAACAATCGAAGGCTGTACGAGCTTCTCGAGCATTTCTTCGTGGGCCAGGTATATACACTCTTAGAATGTTGTGGGGTCTACGTCTAGCATTCCTATAAATAGGGGGGTTACAAGAATAACAGCGAGTTAGTTTGTCTTTTCCCAAAATAGAGTTTGTTTTTCTATTCACATCAAAAATAGGGATTGGCTGTTGAACTGGATGTACATCTGGCACTGGATCTGGCTGTTCTTCATCTTCAGATTGTTCCGTACCCGTGTTGTGGTCAGAAACTTCTAAATTGTCTTGAACCTCACTACCGTCAGAAAAGATGTCATCTTCGTCTTACATTGGCTCCAATAACAGAGCATTAATTCTGCTCTCTTCTCGAGGATCCATTATGAAGTAAAGCACATCCAAAATTACATATAACAAAACGATATTATCTAAAAAGTATACACACACTTAGTCGCACACGGGACTTTCTACCGTTCACTTCGGCAGCACAAATAGTCACGCTCGGAAGATCAGACCAGGTCATTTAGCAAATGAGGCAGTGAGTGAGAGAGGGGGCTTTGCGAGAGTTGGATGGAACTCAGATATTTGGAGTTTTGCGGTTGCTCTCTCGCAGTATAAACGTGATTCTCAGAAACTACATTCTTCACAAAACAAGGGAAGGAACCGGCGGATGTCTTTGATATTATTCACACAGAAAGATGAATGTATACCCTACACAATGGTACCAGTAACTCAATTTTGACAAAATCTCGGCATAGCCCCCTCTCTCACCCACTGCCTCAAATTGTTGTTGGCAAGCACGCCTCTGGCCGAACACTGATAACAATAGAAAATAAATATTCGGAAGGGTAGGGGGAGAGCTGTTGGGTCAGCCACCCCTCCGCCACCTCTAACTGGAACAGTCTGCGCAAAATAAATTGGATCCGGGAGAATATCCCGTGACGGGACACCCTACGCATGCGCCTTGCGTTGTGCCGACAAGGTTTGAAAAGCTGTGATGGACGTGACTTTATAAATTCGACATTTGGTGCTACGCTTGTGCCGTATTTATCCAAATGGGAGGCGCTATAGCCTTTCATCAGTTTCTGTCTAAACTTTGTTGATTACTTCGTTCATATTTGTGAAGTTTGTTCTTTGTCACTGTGATGACCGTGAATCTGCTCGGCGTACTGTACCCGTAAATTCGGGAAGTTGCCTGTCGGGAATCCATAGCAAAGCTTGATTGCTAATTTCTAAATAGGCTCCGGCCAAAAGTTCAACCAGAAATCGCTCCAACGAGGTCTTCGGGAATTTACACAGTATTCTACAATGATATCGTGGATATACAACAAAATACACTGGGGCTCAGTTGAACACCTACCTTTATTCTCAAGGTCTTATAAAGGGACTTAGCTCCATCCTGAAAAGGGATCCACAATACCACTGTTCCTATTATATCTGAAATAAATCACTCGAAAGACGATAAAGAAAACGAACTAAATAAATTTAATTAACAAGTGTAAATTATAACTAAAATTTAAACAAATAATAACAATTCCAAAATTAATAAATTAATTAATACATTCATATGCTCTCCTATAACACAACACACACACACTAATGAAGTTACTATACTGTGAGTTATACAGAAATAAATTTTGAACGGCCTAAGTCTGCTACAAGTAATAAATCTTTAACAAAAATTCCGGCGTGCGTAGCATTCCAACGGAGCTATTAAAATTGGCACGCGCCTAGCACTGCACATCTGGTCAGACGACCATTCATGAATTGACACACATGCAATCAGCCGGTAAGCTGTTTTCATTCATAGAGCTGCGGCACGATCAACTACTCTCCTCATTTTATGTAATATATTGGCCTAGAGTTAAAACGGGATACACTTCTCCCTTCTGTCTGCACTGCGAACACGATGCTTGTGCGTACAGTAGCCTTGTCTTAAAAGTTACATTTACTCTTTACAAAAGTGGTCATATCTCGTATAATTCTCTATCAATCACAATCAAATTTTAATACAATCTTCCATGCATTCCGTCATATTGTTCTAGACCAATAGAGTTGTTCAATCACACGTAAAAACGTAAAACCACTCGTTCCAAAAACATTCATTCTAAAAATACACTACATTTTTAAAACATATGATCAAATTATTATTATTATTAAAATTATTTCCCTAATTGTATAATTAAGAAAAGTATTTACAAACTCTGTATTCGTTATGTTTAACGTTATATAACGATATCCATACGTTATATATTAGAGTCTTAGCTCTCTCTCATAGTATACCTTTCTATCAAGTATATACAATGTGATCCTCACATAAAATCTCTTTATCACTCACCAATGTTAATATACTGCATTACTCTGTCATTATTGGGTTTATAGTCAATATCAGTCAAATGCGTTCAACCAACAAAGGTCAAATGCACGTGGATACTCAAATCCATGTTTTAATATAATGTTTAATACAAGTATTAGTTAACATAAGTAGACAACATGTTTCCCAAATTATTTTCCGCTCATTCACACTCTTTCTATCACTGCTAAGTCGTAAATTCACATATATCGGAGTTCTTAACACAACGACTCCATTACTATAATGCCATGTTCTTACCAAAAGAACTATACTTTAGTAATTTACCTCAAATGTGGAACAAACTCGCATGAGCACAAACATGTCTCCACGTAGCCTCATAGACACACTGTATATGGTATTTAAACTCACATCTACTATGTTGAACAATTCCTTAACACATATTCATTGTTACCAACATCTCTTCTGTAGAACTTGCATCTAAATTACCGGCATATTCATCAGCGTTGTAACATTCAACTGCTGGTATACTGAACTCTTCCTTCTGTTCTTAAAAGAAACTTCCATTTATAAAAGACGACCTTAGACGTGTCGTTTATGACCTCCATGAGTTTAATTTATAAAATGTTACTTAATTGTCCACAAACTGTTACATATACATTTAAGATATATACTATTATGTTCCACCATTCTTATCTAGCTTTAAATTACACGTCTTTGCAATGTCATGTCCACAATATGCCGTGACACCACATATAGTGTAGTGGTATCTTGTATAATATAGGCACTAACAAGTGTGCCTGTATAAGCTACAGTGTGTATAATACAGTGTTACAGTACTACAGTACATGGAGCAGTAGTGGTACCTTGTATAGTATAGGCACTAGGAAGTGTGCCTGTATAACCTACAGTGTTACACTATATATATAGTATGATCAAGTAGGGAGAGATAGAGGAGTAACACCTCTTTAAAAAACCCTGGTCCAGCTGGCCCGGCTGGTAGTACCTTGTTAGGGTCCCTTGCCAGGGTTACGGTGAAGTCCTCAACGGTACCTGCAGTGAAAGAGGTGAGCTCTGGCACAGTGTGGTTGGCGGAAGGGGCAGCCTATTGCTCAGGTTTAATAGGGCAAACTATTGTCCATAGTTATAATGAGCACATTTTGGCCCAATGGTAAAATGAGCGGAGGAGGAGCCAATCATTCTCATGACTCCCAACGGTCATAGAGGCGGAAGAGGTCAGGCCAGACGGACTGGCTGTAAAGGCGCACCTCAGTAGTACTTGAGTATGTGGCAGTTCGTTGCAGTCTCTGTGTTCAGTCCTGCATGTCTCATTCTTCGTGAGCCGCTGGATAAGGCTCAGAGATCATGGTGTGTGGGTCTCGTCCTGGCAAGCTGAGATCCACCCTAAACAAATTCACGCCAGTGGCACTTCTTCCGAACGTCACTCACTTTCAAAGTCCAACGGCGATGGGATATGGACGGTGGGGGCAGGCTATGGGTGTAACTGGAAGCCCCTATTTCGGACCTGCAAGTTGGCAGCAGATGTGTGATGGTCGTCTTCCGGAGACTCTGTGACTACTCAGGAATTCGGTCCTGCATCTGTGTTTGGGCAGGCCTATTTAGGATCACCGCTGCCCACCCCACATGGGGAAGGCCATAGAAAAGGTAGGCTAAACATCGGAAGTCACAATCTTGGTCCGGCTGGGCAACCGCACTCAGCAGGTCACCCCTCATGCGGTCGAAACTCAAAAACAGTAAAGAATCACAAATTGATTATTGGATCATGGAACATCAGAACTTTGCTTGATTTGGACAATAACGTTAGACCTGAGAGAAGGTCAGCTTTCGTAACCAGTGAGTTATCAAGACTCAACGTTGACATTGCTGCTCTCAGTGAAACTAGGCTGTCGTCTGAAGGCAAGATTACTGAATCTGGAACAGGATATACCATCTTCTGGAAAGGAAAGGAGGAGGGTGAATGTCGTATTCATGGTGTGGGCTTCGCTGTGAAGACCAAACTGGTAAATTATCACCAACTTACGCCCATTGCAATCAGCGAAAGGCTCATGACTCTCCGCAGGAGGTTCCTTTATGAAACTCATCTCTGCCTATGCTCCTACCTTAGATTCTGATGATGAAGTAAAGACTCATTTCTATAATCAGCTAAGTGAAATCATCTCCAAGGTACCATCTGCAGATAAGCTCTTGCTCTTCGGTGACATCAATGCCAGAGTTGGGAAAGATCAGAGGCTATGGAATAATGTGATGGGCCAACAGAGACTTGGAAAATATAATCCCAATGGACTGTCGCTTCTTAGTCTTTGTGCAGAACACGAACTTTTCATTACCAACACGCAGTTCCGGCTATCTAACCGCTTCAAAACCACGTGGATGCATCCTCGTTCCAAATATTGGCACATTCTTGATTATATCATTACCCGGCAATGTGATAAAAAGGACACTCTTATTACCAGAACAGCAAGGAATATAGACGATTGCTGGACAGATCATAAACTTCTTATATGTAGGCTCAGGATATTCATCAGACCTAAACCATTTAGGAACATCAAAAATTGGCCAAAAAAGAACTTTAATACATCCAAAATTCAGGATGAATCCATGTATAAACATTTTGGAAACAGGATCGTCACCCAGTTATCAGAAAACCCAGTAACAAATGACATTCAGCAAGAATGGGCCACACTACAGAAGATTATCACACAGTCAGCTGAGGAAACCATTGGTTTTATAGTGCGGAAAAGAAAAGACTGGTTTGATGACAACTATGAGGACATTTTGTCTCTCATCAATGCCAAAAGGAATGCCTATCTTGCCCATCTTCAAGACCCAACTTCCAACACAAAGAGAGATAAACTACTTGAACTCAAGGGTAAATGCCAGACGCAGATAAGGCAGATTAAAAATACTTGGTGGCAGCAGAAGGCTCAGGAACTGCAGAGACTATCGGATGCTCGAGACTTGAGGAACTTCTATGCAGTACTCAAAGAAATATATGGACCATCTCGCTCATCATCAGGTGCACTGAACAGCGCGGATAATTCTACTACCTTTACTGATAGTCAAGAAATCTTGGAACGCTGGAAGGAGCACTTCTCCAATCTCCTAAATCGTCCATCAGCAGCTGCTGAAAACTTCCTTTGTGATGTGTCGCAAAAACCTCCTGAACAACTGTGGTTGGCAGTACCTCCTACTTATCATGATTTCAATGCAGCTCTCAACCAATTGAAACCCAGAAAAGCACCTGGCCCAGATAACATCCCTCTGGAACTAATTCAAGCCGGAGGTCGTTCCTTCAAAACAAGGATTTCCACCCTTATACTCAGAATATGGGAATCAAGAAAGGTACCTGGAGACCTAAAGAATGCCACTATCGTCACTATCTTTAAAAAGGGTGATCGCAGTGTTTGTGGCAACTACCGTGGTATATCACTGCTATCAATTGTGGGGAAGATTCTTGCAATAATTCTACTTAACCGCCTCAAGGTTATCTCTGAGAAGTTCCTCCCAGAGTCACAATGTGGATTTAGAGCTTCCAGAAGCAAAATTGACTTGATTTTCTGCGTGAGACAGCTACAAGAAAAATGTAGAGAACAACAGAATCCACTCTTCTTAGTCTTTTATGACTTGGAAAAGGCATTTGATTCGGTTCCAAGACCAGCCATGTGGACGGTGCTGAAGCGGTTTGGTTGCCCTCAGCGATTTGTAGATCTAATCAAGGCTCTCCATGATGGCATGACAGGTCAGGTTTGCCATGAGAATAAGATGTCCGATGAATTTCCTATTACCCATGGATTGAAACAAGGATGTGTACTGGCTCCAACGCTTTTCGCGCTGTATTTGGCTGCAATGCTTTATGATTCACCCACAAACATCCCAGGTGTGGAGGTCAAGTATCGTTTTGATGGAGGGCTTTTCAACCTAACTCGTCTCCGCTCCTTGAGGAAAACTCAGGTTACTAAGGTAACTAACATGTTGTATGCAGATGATGCTGCGTCGCCAACTCTTACACCAGAAGAGCTGCAAGAGTCAGTTAATTGTTACAAAAATGCATGTGATCGCTTTGGTCTTACCATAAATGTCAATAAGACTAAAGTCTTGGCACAACCTTCACTAGGCACACCTCTTCCTCAGTTCAATATCTCCATCTCAAATTTGCGAATAGAACAGGTAGACCACTTCTCGTACCTGGCCAGTACCATTTCTGTGTGCTGTACCTGTGAGCAGGATGTGGATAAGAGAATTGGTGAAGTCCATGCAGCATATGGACGATTAGCGAACCGGGTCTTCATGAATAAAAATCTGTCCATGAGTACAAAGCTTATGGTGTACAAAGCAGTAGTCATTTCTACATTGTTGTATGGCTGTGAAACGTGGACCCTTTATCGACGTGATCTCAGGAAGCTTGAGCGTTTCCACCTACAAAAACTTCGATCAATCCTGAGGATTAAATGGGAAGACCGCATTACCAATATTGCTGTTCTGGAAAAGGCTCAAATCATACATAATAGGTCACGAATTTAGATGGATTGTTCATGTCCATCGGATGAATGATGTGAGATTACCTCGTCAGATGCTATATGGTGAGTTATGCTATGGCACCAGGTCTCAAGGCGGTCCTAAGAGGCGCTAGAAGGACCAATTTAAGCAGACCCTGAAATTAACAGGTCTTGATTCACAAACCTGGGACATGCTGGCTGAAGACCGCTCAACTTGGCGCCGTACCATCTCGGATACTGTAGACGTTTGAAAGGGATCGACACACACACGAAGAGGCCAAGCGCCAAGTTAGGAAACTTCGAGCAGCCCAACCACGTCCTCCTCCAGCAATACTATGTGACTTATGTGGTCGCTTGATCCATGCCAGAAATGGACTCTTTAGTCACCGTAAACACATCCACAAGCTGGACTGAAGGAAGAAGATGTATACTCGGATTCGAGTTAAAGCCGATGATAATGAGTGTATAAATAACCACACATGTTATTTATTATATCCAATAGAATTCAATCTTGACAGGGGTAAACTAGCTTTGAAATCCCTGTCATAAGATAAAAATTAACTTCTATAAATATATATCTCCTAATAAGATTAAATGACGAAAGCTCTTAGCTTTCTCAAATATAGTAAGGATTGTCAATTCCGAAATGTGTTTCCATTCTATACAAAGAATGCATATGAGTATATGACTTCTATCATATCATGACGAATATTTCTTGTCAGATCGACGTAAAGTTCATAGTAATTATGATAATATAACAATATATCATTCGTAGTTTCTTCTGTTCTTGAAGCGTTTCCTTACAGTAATATGCCCAAATTAATTTACTAAAAGGAATATAATTGGCATCCGCGACTAAATGTCTGTAGCCTTCATTCAAAATAAAATTGAAAAACCTCGAAAGTTAAAATGACTGGTCTTAAATAAGGAATACTGATTCCTTAAACAAATAAACATGTCAGTTCAGAAACTGATTAGTAGAATGTAAATTTGAAAATGACGAAAGACGATCATCTCACATGATCTTGTAGAATAAAATCTTGTTACACACATGAAGTATAAATGTAAGTCGAAACATCGAAATACAGAAAATATGGAGTAAAACGTTGGCTCTGAATGCCAATATAAAGCTCTAACTACTAAAGGAAATAACACTGCTACCTTATCAGACGATATCTAGATGATCTGGTTAAGTATTTGGAAAATACGTAGGAGTTTCCTCAGTCCAAGATACTGAGTTGGACCCATAGTTTCCTCGAACCTGCGACCTCGGATAAGGAAATAATTTCCTCTCTAGAAATCACCAACCTCCGTCTGGAATCGAACAGCATCCTCTGTGGCATAATTCTTCATTGTTGCCGGGCCCTCCCTGGCATATTTACAAATCTTCTTATGATGAATCTTATTCTCCGTCGTAGATAAAGTTCAGTGTCATTGTCGAGTAATATTGTAGAAATATTCATATGGATGGTTAATGAAATATTTCTATAGTTCGTAGATGTTATATACTTAAGTTCGTGAAATTACGTTAATGCACGAGATGTAAGTGTACATAACGTCTACATATTCTACGTATTCTGGTTAACGAAGCTCCATGTTGCATCTATATCTCTGCTTCAGATATGTCCCTGGCGCATAAAGTTCTCAGTTCGTCATCGCAACTATGTGACAAATATTGAATAATAATTCTCGATGAACATTAGCAGTCATAATAAAATAATGTTAGTATGCTGCTCCAATGTAAAAGTTAATCACTGTTACTCACTTGGACTATGTTCGCTGCAATCTCGTTCCAACTAATAATGCTTTACAGCTCTTCGTCCGTCACTTTCATTGACCCGTTACTATTTCATAAACGGGTCGACAAGATACGCGATATTATAAAGACTGCCATCTGCCAGTTAATATTTAAACCCACTTTGGATCTTGGGAAAAAGGAAAACGCGCCCGCTATGGAGAATGTGATCTCAATCAAAGTGAAAAAAATTAACAATACCGTCGTCAGATTTTGTTATACGAGTGAATGGAGCCGAGATCCATGATGGAAAGAAACCAAAATATATCTATCCAATGTGTATTAAATCTATGCTTCAAATTGTTCTTACGTCTCGTCGTTTCGATATATCCGCGCACATTGCTGTCTTGGCCGGAATGCAGTTTAAGAATGATATGTATTTGCAGCTGTCGTCGAGACCGTCTCCAGGAAATGCTAAGTTCCTTGTTTTATTGGAGGTGTCTATACGCATGGAAAAGGTGAACAAGAATTTGGTTAGGAATGTTTTGTCCACCAACCTTCAGTGTTAGTATGTCCCCCTCTAGATTGGAGATCGTGTTCCTTATTTTACGTTATCTTTGTTGTGTTCATGCTTCTCCCCTTTATGTAGATATGTACGTATTGAGGAACCGTGTTGTTTTTGGGGTTAATCGTTTTAGGGTCCCGTGTTTATGATTTACCTTCTTGTATTCTCTCGGTATTCTTCTCTTTTATTACCTGGTTTATTTTTATACTTGTATTTACTTTGTTTTGATATTATGTGTACCCTTTTTTCCAGCCCCATCGTCCCTCATTCCATCATTTCATGCGCTACTCACGCCCCCTTTTACTATGTCTTGTTCTTTTGTTGTTTATTAAATTTTATTCAACCTCTACTCGAAACGTGTAGTCATTTTGTGGTCGGTTCTCCCTCTAGTTCGGAATGTGTAATTAGACTCGATATAAGGTCTACATGGTCCGCGTCCTACTAACATCTGCACGCCTCACATTTGTTATACACTTTTAACAAGTTAATATCTTCGAAACAATTCTATCTGTGACGCTTACATTTCGTAGAATAATAGTATGCGTTCTGTACTATATAACTATTCAATTGGCTGAAGTCTAATCTCAACTAACAATGAGAAAACGCATTATCAAGTCTCTTGCAAACTTCGCCTAGTTTGTATGCAAGGGGATCTCCACTATCTACCCTGCAATCGCGCTATCTCCACGAGTAGTCTAACACCGTACTCGGAAAAAGCATTCGGTTACCCCGGAATA
This sequence comes from Meconema thalassinum, assembly GCA_946902985.2. Lineage (NCBI taxonomy): Eukaryota > Metazoa > Arthropoda > Insecta > Orthoptera > Tettigoniidae > Meconema > Meconema thalassinum. Next base: position 214,038,111 of record OX336398.1, read on the forward strand.
CCCCTCTGCACTCTTCAAAGTTTGTAGGATCAAGAACCCTGTTGCTTGGCTTTCCCTCTCCAAGTCAAAAATCTGGCCGCCATTTCTGTCTCCCACCAGAAATTTAGCGCGCACTTTAGTAATGCTTATTACTGCGTAATTCGTCCTTTCGGCGACTTTCAAAGTATCGCTAATTGTTTCCTTTAATTTTCTTCTCATTACCAATGAATAAAATATCCTTCTTGGGGCCTAAATGTACAAATTCTCCATATAATATAGATGAAGGTAATCCCGTCTTCAATAAGACCTCTCCTCTTTGGCTGGGGGCTTATGTCCAATAACATAAATTATAACAATTTTAATAATATTCCATACCAAATTCACTGTTACTATGTCAATTTCAAGCTTCTAGAATCTTCTATTGCGCAACATATCACGCGATTGGAATTCCCCGCCTCCTCGAGCTACTAACACAACACGTTTGTGTCAGGTTCCAGGATTTATATTTTCATTTTATACTGTATCAAGGGCTCGGAAAATATTCTCATTTAAGTCCCAAATAATTCATTTTTCGGGGGCAGTACCTGCTTCAAGCTGTTCTGCAGAGATAAGTTTTTCAGTAATGAGACCACCTCCGATTTACGATATGACAAATTAGACGGAACACGGAATCATTGCTGTCTACTAGCCACCTACTCAGAAATGGATGACAAGCTCAATGACACGTGCAATGCTCAAGAGTTTGTAAACAATGATCGATGACAATCCCTCCCGCGAAATTTTGTCACACATAATATTTGTTTATGAATTCAAATATTAAAAACTAATATACCTATAATGTACGATAGTTGCTAAGCGACATATGGCAACGAAGTATAGCGAGGTGACGGTAACGTGATGTACGAAACAGTGTGACAATCAGTTTGCTCTGATCTCATAACGTTACCTCTCTTTACTCTCCAGTGCCTTCGCTCTTAAAAACCTACCGATAACCTAGATGTTAGGCCCCTTAAAACAACAATTATCATCATCATCATCATCATAAAAACCTACCAAGAACAGCAATAAGTGCCCTAGAAGCGTGCGACAAAAGTTTTTTCCCCCGAACTTGTAGGCTATACCCTTCTCATACTTTTGGCAATTTTGCCTGTCTGTGGAGTTACCGCTGAATACAGTTTGAGTTTGAGTAGGTTTAAAACATACTTATAGTAATTCTGACTCCAAAAACAGACTCATCGGTGTATCGTTGTTATCTATTCTCAGAGACATACAAATCACTGACGAAGTTATAAACCAATTTGGTAAAGCTTCAAGAAACCTTGACTATATATTATAGTGTAAGTTGTAAATCAAAACAGTTATTGAGGTTCTAAGCGGCAAAAGAGCGAGGTCATGTGCCCCAAATCCAAACAGTACTGTTCATTCCTTCTATCTAAATACTATGCAGTGAGCAAGTTGACTGTATTAATAAGAGGTAACAAGAAATTGTCTAAGTTGTGTTTGACAAAAATCAAACATAAATCATGGTAACAAATTGGTTGAAAAAGTGATGCCAGATAGCCTTAAAACTCATCAGTTTGTACCAAATTATACAAAAATATCCCAGTAAGGAACCCCTGACCCCCACATCTTTCGGGACTATTCCATGGCACCAAACTCCCGGTTGCTCCCCCCCCCCTCCCAAATGAAACTCTATATGCAGGCAGTCAGTGTTCGGATCTTTAGCTTGACGTTGACAATTATTGTTTTTTGTTTTGTATTCATTTTCATATTCTGATGGTATTTTTTATTTTAACCTTTACAGTGTCAGGGGGAGATATATCGGCCAAGAGAGCTTCTGCTAAAAATACAATGGGCCTTGAATATGCTATTATTAGGCTACTACTTCTAGCCTAGCAGTGCTATCACTGTTGTAACAAAGGCAATGTAGGAATTACACTCTCTGGAATATCGACATTTTTGTGTTCCGTGAACAACTTGGTTCCTAATAAGTATTCTTTGAACATGCTGTAGTTGTTAAGAAAGACAACTTAACTCTTATTTACTTATTTATGTTGTAAGATCTTTCACCGGCATATGTTGGCAACTATGTACCAAAGACAATGCAGACGTAATAAAAGTAAATCGATACCAGTGTAGTTGGTATCGTAGAGCCAAAAGGACGTTAGCAGATCTGTGCCTGTTCATTTATTTGATTCTACCACATATAACCTACAGGAAACATTACTCTGATAACAGGTTATGGTGCCCAGAACGTACGGATAGTTTTTGTGAGTGAAACGGGAATCAATACTGTGAGGTTAACGGAATATCGGAGGAAGAATAATGATTTTTTAGCGTCGGCCTACTTTGATACAAAAGGAAAAATGAACGACGATGAGAGACAAAGAATCAATGATGAAAGATACCACATTCCACTTTTCGACGGTAAGAACCACGACAATTGGAAATTCAGACTTGAGGTTCTACTGGACGAAAAGAAACTGATGTCCTACATCACAGAAGAAGTTCAGTATACTGAAGCACCGGCGGGCGAGACAACGGCAGCTCGAACGGCCAGGAAAGCAGCTAATGAGAAACTCCGGCAAAGAGATAAGTATTGCATTAGACTTATTGTGAGTGCTATAGCTGATAGTCATTTGGAATATCGCCGAGGACATGATACAGCCTTCAAGGTCTGGGAAAACTTTAGCAGACACTTTTCAAAGGAAAGGAATTGCCAGTCAACTTCAGGCAAGGAAAGCTTTGCTTGCAATGCGACATAACCCCACTAATGAAACTTTGCAAAATCACTTTCTGAAGTATGACAGACAAATTCGAGAACTTAAATCTGCTGGAGCAAATACTGATGAGATAGATGTGATTTGTCATTTGTTATTGACCATGCCAACAGACTATAGTATGGTTGTAACCTCTATTGAAACCATGTCAGCAAACTGTAAGAACTTAACCCTTCCTTTTGTCAAAAATAGACTTTTGGATGAAGAATCTAAAAGGAATCTGCAAGGAAAACAGAAACCACAGAGGAATGAGTCAACAACTGCTTTCTTTACTCGACCAGGATAAGTAAAGAACGAAGGAAAACAGAAACATCAGTACCAGCAGCCGAAGACTACTGCAGCAACAACATACACTCAGCACCAGTCCAAGGTATTTCCTGGAGCTAACAGTAATACTAAGCCTGCTTCACATTCTTACAAGTGTCACAACTGTGGGGGCAGTGGTCATTTACGGAGAGACTGTCCTAGCCCACGTAACACACCTTGGCAGCCTACAAAGTTTTCAGGGATGCAAACTGGTGCTCCCAATGTCACTCAAGAGGAGGAAGAAGAATTCTGTTTCTCAGCTTTATCTGATGTAATAGACACAAGAATGAATAAGGCTGAAAGTGATGAAGTGATATGGTGGCTTGATTCTGGAGTTTCAGAGCACTTGATTAATCAAGCTGATTTCTTTCAGACAAGTTTAAAGATTAATCCTATGAAGATTAAGGTAGCAAAAGCAGGACACTCAGTCACATCAACACAAAAGGGAAACATGAAACTTTTTGCATTGGTGGACGGAACATGGAATACGGTGAACATTCCAGACGTGTTGTGCCTTCCAGATTTGGAAATAAATTTACTGTCTGTGAGGAGACTGGAAATGAGTGGTTGCACAATCATTTTTGAAGATGTTAAGGCACTAATAATGAAAGGAAATTATGTGATTGCAGTTGCACATCGGATCAACAAGTTGTACAGGCTAACACTCCATAACAGAAAGGAAATTGCATGCCTACCACTTGGAAGCGAGGACTTGTGGCATAGAAAATTTGGTCACACTAGTAAGGCAGGGCTTCGGAAACTGCACCTGGTGGATGGTATGAAAGAAACTAAGGTGAAGGAAGTGTGTGAAATATGCTGTCAAGGAAAAATGTGTAAGCTGCCACACAACCAAATGAGAAGAAGAGCACAGAGGCCACTGGAACTAATCCACAGTGACCTGTTTGGCCCAATTACACCGGAGTCATATAATGGAAAAAGGTACATTATAACTCTAATAGATGACTTCACACATTTTGCAGCTGTGTATCCTCTAGAAAAGAAGAGTGAAGCATTAGACTACATCAAGATCTATGAAGCAATGGTAACCGCTCATTTCAAGAGCAAAATAAATCGCTTCAGGTGTGATCGAGGTGGGGAGTACACTTCAAGCGAGCTGAAGACTTACTTTCAAGAGAAAGGAATACAGTTGGAATATACTATGAGCTACACACATGAGCAAAACGGAGTAGCTGAAAGGTTCAACACAACTATCCTGGACGAAGCAAGATGTATGTTGCTGAGCTCAGGACTACAGAAGAATCTTTGGACTGAAGCAGTAAGCGCAGCAGTGTACCTTATCAACAGGAGCACTACAAATGCTTTATCAGACTGTGTTCCAGCAACTCTCTGGTATGGGCATAAACCTGATGTCAGCAAGGTCAGGTTATTTGGTTCTCCAGCTTACCTTCATACTCCCAAACAACTGAGTGGAGAAAAAATTGACAGTCGATCGAGGAAACTTTACTTGGTTGAGTACTGTCATAATGGTTATAGATTGTGGTGTCCTGACTCCCAAGAATTTATTGACGGGAAAGATGTCATTTTTGATGAGAGTTCTCCAGGTGAAAGGTTTATAGATATTGATCCATCACACGATGAAACTAATCAAAAGCCTATTTCAAAGGAAGAAGGTACCGTGGAAGATCCAATTCCTGAAGATTGCAAAAATTCAGGGGATGATCTGGAAGCCAATGGCACACCGACAGAAGAACGGAGGCGTGGAACTCGTGTGAGGAAGAAACCGCAGTATCTGGATGATTATGAGGTTACCCTAAGTGATCAAGCTATGGGTGCAGTAATAGATGATGTGCCTGAATCTGTCAAGGACATTGAAGGTCGACCTGACGTTACAGAATGGCGGAAAGCAGTTCAAGAAGAGATGAATGCACTGCAGGAAAATAAAACCTGGACACTGACAACGCTGCCACCTGGTAAGAAGGCAATCAACAACAGGTGGGTGTTTCAAATCAAACATGATGCATCCAGAAATGTTGAGAAGTATAAAGCCCGCCTTGTCATTAAAGGCTGTTCGCAAAAACGGGGCTTAGACTAATTTGAGACGTATGCACCAGTGGCCCGCCTAGTGACTGTGAGAGTATTGTTGTCAGTAATTAATCATCATGGATTGCTTACTCAACAATTTGATGTGAAGAACGCTTTCCTTCACGGCAGTATCAAGGAAGCAATCTACATGACTCAACCAGAGGGATTTGAGCAAGAGTCAACTCCACCTCTGGTTTGCAAGCTGAACAAAACACTCTACGGATTGAAGCAGGCCCCAAAGTGGAACTCTAGATTCAATGATTTCATTCAGAAGCATGGTTTCAGGCAATCAGAATATGATAAATGTCTTTATTTTCATGACACACTTGCTATTACCCAACTTCTTTATGTTGATGATATTATTGTAGCAGGTAGTTCAGCTGCAGCTCTGCAGGAATGTAAGAAGGCTCTCATGGCAGAATTCAAGATGACTGATCTTGGAGATCTCAGGGAATTTCTGGGAATCAAAATTGATCGCTCAGAGAGAGGAATGTTCTTAAGCCAGCCCCAATACATCCAAAACCTTCTGAAACGTTTTGGAATGGAGGACTGCAATCCAGCTAAAACTCCCATGGAGGTAGATCCAGCAAAGGAGCCTGTTGGTGAATGTATCCTTTTTGTCAGACCTTACAAAGAACTAGTTGGATGTTTAATGTATCTCATGTTGACAACACGTCCTGATATAAGCATGGCAGTGCATTTCTATAGCAGGTTTCAAAGTAATGCTACTGATGCGCAATGGGTTGGGCTTAAACGTGTCTTACGTTATCTGAAGGGAACAAGCGAGATGGGACTCTTATTTCAAAGGCAATCAGGAACTAGTGCTAACCTAGTTGACTATGCTGATGCAGACTTGGGGGGGGGGGGGGGGGGGGGTAATTCCAAGAATAGGAAATAAATTTCTGGTTTCATGATCGAAGTCTATGGTGGTAATGTACTTTGGGTGACTACGAAACAAACTGCCGTTGCCCAGTCATCAACTGAAGCGGAGTACGTTTCTCTCGGATGTGCTGTAATGGAACTCATTTGGTTGAGAAATCTTGTTTTGGACATAGGTGTTGAACTATGTGGACCAGTTGTCATCTTTGAAGACAATCAGTCAACTATTTTCTGTCTAGATAAGTGGGAAGAGAAAAGGCTAAAACACGTTGATGTCAAGTATAATATTGTGAAAGATATGTATCGGAAGAATGTTATCAAGGATCTTCATATTCCTTCAGGTGAGCAGAAAGCAGATATTCTCACCAAACCACTGACTGGTAACCATTTCCAGACTCTTCGAGCTGGCATGGGCATTGTTAGTATGTAAGCAACTTGTAAGCTGTTAAAGCTGTGAAAGATTATTTTTGTATTGTGATCATTAGTTTGTTAAACTCATTTAATAGACTACTATCTATGTTAAATTGAGGGGAAGTGTTAAGAATAACAATTTAACTCTTATTTACTTATTTATGTAGTAAGATCTTTCACCGGCATATGTTGGCAACTATGTACCAAAGACAATGCAGACGTAATAAAAGTAAATCGATACCAGTGTAGTTGGTATCGTAGAGCCAAAAGGACGTTAGCAGATCTTTGCCTGTTCATTTATTTGTTTCTACCACATATAACCCACAGGAAATATTACTCTTATAACAGTAGTCACTTTGAAACAAAGTTTGTTTACATTCTTACACGAAGCTAATTGAGATACGTGGTGATAAATATCGCTTTGAACGATGGAGAAATAAATGAGGATTTAACGCTCAGTGAAGCGTGTGAGAGTACGTTTTCGATTCATAATGACCATTTCAAATTATATAAAAAAGTTTCATTTATTGAAACACTGTTTTAAATATTAAGCATCTCATATAGGCCGACTATATTTGCCGGCTACAGTCAAACATTAACATCTTAAAGGCGTTGATAAAAAAAAACTTGTGATTTCAATTTCGAAGGGTTAATTAGTAATAATAAATATAAATTATAAAAGTTTTTTTTAAATGTAGCGTTAGGCCTACCGTGTTATTTTAAGCTTCAAAGCCTAAAACGAAAAAGGTTCTCACTGGTAGGAATCCAACCGAAATTTATATATTTAACCCCCCCAAGTTTGCGAGGAGGTTTACGCCCCTGTCGAAAATGGCTTTCTCCTGGCGGATACAAGGATGGTTCGTAGCTTAAGGCCATGGCTGCCCCCTTCCACACGCTCCCGTGTGTAACTTTACACGCACTTATATAGCAATCACGATAACACAGGTTTTCAGACATAAGGCCACATACAGTCAAGTACACGGGGCTGAGTGACACCTAGTCTAAACCCCTATAATGAAACTATAAGTCGTTACTAGATTTCGCCTTTAAATTAGGTTTGACGTACAACACCGTGACGTCTAGAGCTGAATTTCCTTTAGTTTTAGCCAGTTTATTTCGCAACAATTGGCTTACTTTTTACGATTCATGATAACCTTTTCTAGTGCTACTGAACTGAAGCATCGTCGTTGTCGAAGCCTGCAATATAATGTGCTTTGTAATTCGTGGTTTTGCTCCAAAATTTGGTAGACATGACAAAACTTGTGTTATTATAACATGTTTTTTAGCGGAGGTAATACTTAAGTGCTCAGTGCAGATTTTCAGTGATAGTCAATTCACAATATTTAATTGTCGAAGGTACAGAGGTGTGTCTATTTAACTAGGAATAGCCTTGTGGTGTTTGAAGCCATATTTTCAGTGTTGCCTTAGTAAACAAGAGTTTAGTGCTTTACAGTCGGTCAACACGAATGTACCCAAATAGAGCTGGGTTATGCCCTAATCCTGAAATAAATTACATGAGATTAAAAAATACACTAGGATGACCAGTTTCGATCGTCAATCTATGTTTGGAATACAGGTGAAAATATTTACAATATGCACAATTATTTAGTTGCAGTATTGGAACTGCAACTGTCAGTGTATGCTAAATGCAGTATATATGATGTTAGGTGAAATGCTAAATGGTGATTGATATCCGGAGTTTGTAATTTGGAGTGATTATAATATAGTGTATTTTTTAATCTCATGTAATTTATTTCAGGAGACTGGAAGCAGGCTGTGGATTTTCATTTTCATTAGGGCATAACCCATCTCTTTTTGGGTTCATTCGTGTTGACCGACTGAAAAGCACTAAACTCTTGTAGGAATAGTCTTATGACGACAATATACACGTTACGCTCATGTTAGTTGAAGTCGACAATGATTCTCGTTTGAGCTGCGTGGTTTGTAACAAATGGAGACATTGGTAATTTGTGGATTACGAATGACTGTATGCTACTAGTGGCGATTTACAATTCCTTTACAGTAAACTAAGTTCAATTTCACGTGCCTAATTAAGCGGATTGAGAGATTTTTACCGTCGGTAATTTATTGTCTGACAAAATAATACTTAATCTACTCACAGCAAATCAAGATTGTGTGTTCATAGAAATAAGGAGACTGAATGTAGGATATTTATTTCCCTGCTCTATAAGCAGCCAAAATTAATCATTCATTTCATCAATTCAGTCGCAATGATAACAACTTATTCGATCAGCGTCATGGTCGTATTTGTTTCACTGTTGTTGACAAATATATAACCGCTCCTTATCATTGTGCACTTCCTCATCTGATTTATTGTATATGGGAATGACTTGGCGTAGCCTACTGGTATAAGTAAGGTCATTAATTAATTCTTCAGGGCTTTTCTTGTGTTCTAGTTTCCTGAAAACAATGGAGGAACAACTATTTATTAAAAGTGAGCCAGACTGGTTTACACATACAGTTGAAGTCTCTAACATTGTGAGTTGCATTTTGTGTAACATTGCATTCTTAGTGATTTGCATGACAAGTGAGGTTTAGTGACTTAACACACTACGTAATGGTAAATGGCACGCTAACGTTTCGTAACGTAACTAAGTACTCATATTGTGTGTGCATTTCCTTGCTTGGGTCATACTTGTGTTACTTCGCAGGAGACAACTGTCCTGTTGCCCTCGGATAACTTGAAAGACGAGCCTGCTGATATATTTGAGGATGAAAGGATAGCAGTTAAGGAGGAACGTGAAGTACAGGTAATTATTGGTTCTGCGTTATTTCTCTTGTAATAATATGAATGATTTATAGAATGAATATTATTTGCAAGATTGTATTACTTAGTCTTGTTTTCTATAAGAACACCAACAGTAGCTGATGTTATTGTATTGATCCTGCAGTTCCACTCTGCTGGCACCCTGGATCCTATTATAGGTTATGTCTACACAATAATATAAGCCATTTGAGATATGATTGCCCTTAAGTGAATGCGCTGCTGGTTGCTATAGGCTGGTGGGAAAGAGGGAAGACTGCCACAGCAAAGCAAGCTCGTTATCGGCATAAAACAATGTTAAGTTTCTAACTTGGGCGTCAGCAATCATAGACTATTTGTAATGAATAATCGGTAGCACTGAATGAAAGTAGAACAAGCGATAAAATTTTCTATACCCCGCATGAATTTGCCAAAATACCTTATTAAAATTTTCAGTCCTGAGAGAGAAAATGTGGAGATTAAAATATTTCCATGGTTCCATTCTGACCTACAGCATGTCAGAACACCTTTTTCCCTGAAAATATAAAAATCACGGCATCTTTATGGTGGGGATATGAGGTTCACATATGTGGTCCTCAGGTTATACCTGAGAATATTCAATGACTGTTGCTCAAAATAATAGGTCTGCTTCCTAATACAATTTGCAATAAGTGAAATGTAGTATGCAAGCAATTAATCATTATAAAATTACAAGTAAAAAAAATCAGAGGAGTATTGTCTTATCATGAGACCAGTTTTTCTTGAAAACGTATGTCATTGCCGCCTACTTTTCATGGTAGGCCTGAAAGCAATTGTTTCTCATGAAACCCAGATACAGATCACATTTAACACACTTGAATCTGGTTTTCGAATGACAACCTGGATATTGACACTTAGAAGCATTCTTTGCTTCAACATATTTGGATATGTGACCAATATCATCAAACCTTACCTCGGCAATGGGTGGCACTACAACCTTCCTAGGCATCTTCCTTTCGATGGCATCCTGATCTTCTTCATCAGTAATTGCCTCATCTTGACCAGAATTACGAGGTCTTCTTCTTTTCTTAGCATGGAATACAGGGTCCGTCTTCCTGTAATTTATCATCGCTCTTCCCATATGCATATTATAGTTTTACAACGGCAATCCCTTATTCTTGGGGATGTTTTTGCCTACACACCTTCAAAGATACATGACCCAGCAATTCACAATGACTAGGTCTACATAGTGATTGAACATCGTGACGGTCCATTTCACAGTACGATTATAGCACCTGTCCAACAAATCTACACCTCCCATCTATTCATTGTACAATTTACCGGGTGAGTTAGCCGTGGTCGTTACGGCATGACTGCTGGCAGTCGCTCACATCCGGGAGGCGAGGAGATTCGAATCTCCCTGCCGGCAACCTTGAAGAAGGTCTTCTGTGGTTTCCATTCTTCCTTCCAGGCAAATGTCGGGGTTGGTCCCTAACTATAGGCCACAGCCGCTACCTTCCAACTCCTCGACCTTCCATTCCAACTTTTCTCCCCAACGGTACTTGTAGCTCACCCATTGGGTGTCCGTCTCGAAGCAGCTACAAAAGCCACCTTTGGCTGAGGGATTTCAACTTTCTTGCCTTTATCTTTAGACTATCTCTTTTACTTCGAAACAGGTTCACTTCCAACGCATGAGGAAAGTAATAGAACAATTTGTTTTTCTTTCCATTTAATAATGCATACTTAATCATCCTCCCTCACCTTTTCATCCCATTCACCTCTTTTGAGCTGTTTGTCATTTTTTAGCTTGTCTATTACAGACCCCACTCTATTCTTCATAACTGTGCCTGTTTGGTAGGTGTTCCTATCAAGTAGAAAATCTAAACATTTTACACTTGTGAAAAACCTGTCAGTGTAGACACATTGGGTGCTGTCTTGAGGGACACTTGCTGTCAACTGTTTCACAACAGCAGCACCAAGTCAAAATTGTTTCATGTCATCAGCAGGAACTGTTTCTTAGCCAACATAAATTTGAAAATCGAATAATAAGCCGTCTGGTGATGCAAGGACAAAAGATTTAAGTCCTAAAGGGTTAAGTGTTTAAGAAACATACTGGTAGAATCCTCACTTTCCTGAAAAAGGTATGATCTGTTTATCTAAGAAAACATGTTTGGATCTTGGAAGTGTTAAGCACTTCTTACTAATAGGTTCCAGAAAGGGATTCACTTTCCCTAGTCATTAGTTGCCATCACGCTGAGCGCTAATATCTGTAAAATGCATGCAGTTCCTCAGTTCAACGAATCTATCCCGTGATATGCAATTAGAAATCAGTGGCGTATTGGTATCATGCTGCCAATACATCTTTACTTGAGGATAACCCAAACACCCCATAACAACTTGAATTCCTGCCAGATGTACCATTTCTTTATATGTTGTATTTACGGATATGTGATTGCGTGTCTGAACTGAATATCAATTTGTTTGCTTTGAATAAAGCTCCCAGAAATCCACAGGTAGATACGCCAACAAGCACTCAAATATGCCCTATTCTTCAACTAAATCTGCGTCATATGTTTCTTCTGTTCGGGGACCTTGCTGAACCATTCTAAAAGATAGAAAAAAAACTATTAAATATGTGCATGCATGATCGTGTCATTTATAAAATTTAGGCCCAGAGTTATCTATTTAAAAATCATAATGTCACAACTTAACTTTTTAGTTTTCCATGTAATTTCCTGCTTGTTTGCATGAATTGCTGCTGAAAGGCGTAATGGTTCAGTTTTCGTAACTTCCTGAACACCATCAAGTTCATCCTGATGTGTGACAGACGTTTCTGCACTTTCAACATTTTCAGTCATATTTTCGATATATTCTTCATCCTCACCATGTACCATAATAACTTCATTTTCCATAAAAATCTCTTCGTCCTCCTCATCTGACAATTCTGCATCACTCTAATCAAGGAAATATTGCACTTCGTCATCATTCAACAGTTTGATTCCTGTAAGGCAAACATGACCTTGATTTAAACTTCATTACAACAAACATCGGAGGTCCGACAATTGAAGCCTCTCCGGTTACATATACAAGCAGCGCATTCATAAGAACTTGCCCCCATGTATTGTAAATAATGTTAAATTCACATAAGACAAGTAGTTCCGTGAAGAACTATACAGCATATTTTCATATATCCTACTTTTGTTAATTGCCTCTAACAACATACACAATATCAGTTTGATTGCCTTAATAGATTCGTAGATATTGAGAACCGACTAAATATTGCGGACGGTCGTTATGTTGTATTGTTTTATGTATAGCCCAATGAGTCATGTACCATTTAAGGAAAATTATTGCGTAGGTTTATTATTCAACCTTTCACTTCGATCGCATGATTACGACACAAGAGATACAAACTTAATATTTAAATTCGCTCAGCCGCCATCATGAGGTTATGTAAACAATTGAACGAAATTAGATACCAGTGCATTACAATGTGTATAAAAATTTGCTGTACCAAGTTTCATTGCGTTTGGATTATTAAATCGCGAGAAAAGTCTATCTAAAACTTTCAACTTCTCTTGGCCGCCATGTTCGTTTTGTAGTTAACCGGTTTTTGAAAGTCTTATAGATGAACTTCCAGCAGTACCCTTCATCTCCGTACACAATTTCAGGGTGACACCGGTAATAGTTTCAGGTATATAGAATGCCGGTGAAATATTTCGCGCAGCCGCCATCTTGAGGTTATGTAAACAATTGAACGAAGTTAGATGTAGGTGCATTACAATGTGTATAAACATATACTTGACCAAGTTTATTTGTGTTGGTTGGTTAAATCGTGACAAACGTCTATTTAAAAGTCGCAACTTTGCTTGGCCGCCATGTTGGTTTTGTAGATACCAGTTTTTCAAAAGTCACATAGGTGAACTTCTAGTAGTTCCCTTTATCACCGTACAAAATTCCAAGATGATATGGGTAAAAGTTTCGGAGATATTGAATACTGGTGAAATATTTCGCACAGTCGCCATGTTGGATTGGTGAGACGTAACAAAATTTGAAGGGCACGGTCGGAGTTGTCCGGAACAGTGCTATGAAATTACCTAGTTTCATTGAAGTCGCTCCTGCTGTTTAGAAGTTATTAGGGGGAGGGTCTCAAAAATCAATCACACACACACGCACACACAGACAGACACACGGACAAAAGGTGATCTCATAAGCCTTTTTTTTTTCATAAATGAAAATAGGCTTAAAATACCCTGACCACTAAAACAAACATTTGATGCAATAACTACACTTTCTTGGTCGCTGTCTGGTTGAGTCAGCCATCGCAATAACCACTGTCTCGTTGATAGAGTGGATGTTACGCACCGAGAAGGTTCACACGTGTGGTTGAGGCATCTCTGAGAGACGGGAAATAGATGTTTCCTCCTCCGCTGTCTGTGAGCCGCCCAGCCATCCGAAATAGGATCACAACTTTTATAGGCAAATGGCAATGGCCGCCATTGTTCACAGCAATCATCATAAAAACAGCACTGCCAACCTTGTCCTTAGGGTACTATTCCGCACCAACACCTGACCATTTCAACCTTCGTTTCGTCCAATCCAATAGTTTATGACAATGGTTACAGTCTAACGCGCCCCGATTTTTTTTTTATTAAACAGTGATTTCGTATCCCACTTTAATTTATCAACATTGATTTTGTATCCCAAATGTTGGCAACTATTGTGCTCCTCGGTGTGTGCCGCTAGACTGCGCCTTGTTGACATTTGAACGAGATGCAAGCACTGTCGGAACATGGCAGCCGTTTTTAAAAGAGCAATAAATAACACATGTTTACGTACATTAGCACATAATGAAGTGCAGAAGTGACCAGGGTTCCTAATTTCAATACGTAATATCGCCCACAAGATGAAACAAGGACACAACGTATGTAAAAGTCACATTCATGTCTGATGCAAATGTATAAGCCGCGTTCTACTATCTATCAGAATTATGAATAATCTTCATCACATATTTTTTCTTCATTTTCTTCAAAACGTGACCACCAACGGAGCAAACAGAAAATCTTACATTCAGGCGATTGTGCTGAGCAATTACACGAGTAATGTACTTTGCCTCTCGTAGTGCATTTGTCAATTCTTGATGTGCAGGACCAGTTTGTAGAGGGCCATGTTTTCTAGAATAATTTGTATACATTCTTGTTTTAGACAGTTAATGTGGGGGCAGATGACGGCCCTTAAAACCTCCAGGACTAACTAACTACCTAACTAACTTACTAACAGCTAAAGTGCATCCAATAATCTGAGTATCGACTTACCACGACTACATTAAGCTGCTTGACACCCACATGACCTGAGTAGAGACCGTTATTGTTTCTGTTTACTTGTGTCGGGATCCACTTTTCCATTATTCTTCCTTTGATCACCGCTAATTTAGCTCTCTCTCAATTCTGATCCCGAAATTTATAGGTACCGTAATCATAATTTTTATCACCTTAATTCACATTTCTCTTTAGTACTTGAGAAATATCCCTAATATCTTTACGTATCTGACCTCTTCCCAACTTTCTTGGTAAAATGGTGTAATTGTTTCGCTCTACTGCCTGGAATATTAGGTATTCTGGCATATTCCACTTGCCATAAAAATTAACTAAAAGGGCGGTGATCATGGAACATGTTTTCCCCCAACGTGAATGGTTTTAGTTGGCTACGACGTGATTAAGAACCAGTGATATCACGAACAATCTCTCCATGATGCACTGCTTCTACACTTCTTGAAATGTGTTAAATAATTGCACTGCTTTGAATCTGATACTGATGTCTTCCCTATTGCACTTGTTAATATTGTTACACAACACAGCCGCGTCCTCCTCGTCTACTATTAGATGATTTATTTGCTGCAATATGGCCGCCATGGCCTTCAATAACGAAGTTACACTCACACAGTTTTATGGAATAGCATTTCTCCTCTTTAGCTCTGATATTAAACTTTGCAATTTGCAGCACAATTTCACACAGCACGACGACTGACCATGCGGTGTACAATTCGCAAGTGTTTCATTAGTTCACCAAAAAATGTATGAAATATTCGACGCGTTACTAGCATATTCCGCACTGACAAATAAATGTTCTTCACCGTATTATAAATGATTTCAATAAATGTTTACAACTGTAAGTACCATGCGCTGCAATACACAAATCTCCGCACTCACGCTCTTTAGCGTTCGACAAGTACTGTACAGTAATAAGTAAGCGTTTCCGGCTTCTTCCCTCTGCGACCAGTCAGGTTGTTCCTTCACCATGTCCTTCTACATCATTCCAAATATTAGTTACTAGCGCCGATAACCAAGATGTTAGGCCCCTTAAAGCAACAATTATCATCACCATGTGTATTATTCCCACATCGAATAATGTTTAATATCATGCAGTAAATATCCAACTCAGTTTATTGTGTTGTTTGTGTCTACTGTTATGTATATATTAGTTTCTATATCTTGAGTCTGATGAAGTAATGAGCCCAAATACACTTGTGCAGATTTGAGACACAGGCACATATCCTAAGTCCCAGGCGCAAGATTTGAATAGCGCGCATCGATTGTTCTTAGAAGCAAATCGAATGAATATGCAGGCTAGTGACGCGGCAGATCGTCACAAGCGAGGCTATATTTTGATAAAATATTTCCCGATTTATTAGAAACCTGGGACTCATACCATATTACTAGCACGGACAAGGGGAGAAGAATGAGCTTTACTAGATGAAAAACGAACCAGCGGAAGCCGAGATATGAGAAGTTTAAAGATTGAGGACATATTCCGCTATGACGTCAGGAGACTGCTCTGGACTGTATAAAATGAGCGCCGAACTGGACTCAACATTCACATCTTCGCAGCGCCTAGCCGCTAGTACTTCGACTTCACATCTTCACAGCACATGGTTGCTAGCACTTCGTGATACCTATCTACAAGCACATGGTTGCTATGTTCGTCGTAATACTTGTCAATAGCACATGGTTGCTAAGTCTTCGTGTGAATCATCGAAACAGTACATGGTTACTGGTACTTTAAAAGTGTTAAAAATTCTTCCAGTGAAACATAGAATATTTTTCGACGTTTATCACTCAGGTGATAAACATTTTTTTTACAGTCAATACTGTGAATATCAAACTGCAAACGGACATATGATAGACTTAGTCTATAAACTATCCACCGTCCATAATTATTATTGGAATATTTTTATGTCCAATTACCAGAGGCAAGCTTTGTCTTGGTGACTAAAAGACCAACCAAGATCACATGTCAGTACTTTCACAAATACCTTTAAAGCTTGGTAAAGATCACTTAGCCGACATTCGGGGCCAGCTGTGCCTAGCGCTGAAAGGAGAGTGCATAACTCTACCCAGGGACAACTAGAACATCAGATTTGTTACCAAAGCTGAATAAGATTTTTAGCGTATTAAACTGTACTGAATGCGTCACAGTTGGGTCTGTGTTACATCTGGTATTTTTACCATGGATCAAATAGATCTAATCCCGTTCAAGAAAAATTAACTACAGCTGTTAGAGCTGCCATCATGAACAGTTTACATCAAGATTATTACCAGGCAACGAATATAATCACCGCTATGTCTCGCTAGACAAATTGCGGGTATAAAATGGAGGCCGATACCAGGATTTAAGTACGAGTCCAAATGGGACTGGAAAACTGGAATGGTTTTAACCAAATTATCTTCTACATCAAGATCTACAAGAATGTAAGCTATAATTTGCATTTTTCTTATGCGTAGTTTGCCGGAATTCTCATTTTTCTACAGTCTTATCAACACAATTTCCAATTGCAATTTGCTGTTGCAAATGATTCTGCGAGGTATTGGAAGCCTTGGAAGCCTAGTTCTGAGTATTTTCTACATTCAGACGTGTCGATTCAATGAATCTATGGACAAGCATCATTAGCATTTTATTTGATTTTCGTCATTTTTAGGTAGATTTCATATGAAAGCTAACTATTGCAATGGGTACCATGTTTCGACTTCCGGAAAATTTCGACATATCTTCGCGTTTCACATTCCCTAGACCCCCAAACCACCGTCAGTTCAAAAGTTTATGTATAATTTATGTATATATCACTTTCTTGTGGACACGATAACTACCGCAATTTTGCACCAATCACTTTGAAATTTTTACATAATATGTATCACTATAAAATCTCGGTCGAGTTCGTTTATGGGCACAATCGGTCGACGGGGGTGAAAACGGGGGGCTTTTTTTTCTTCGAAAAAGTGAAATATCGCTATAACTCTTAATATTTGAAATATCGAATCCATTCAAAGTTCATACTATGTGTCGTCATACTATGTGTTGGATAAGGCCCAACAATTTATGTTTGAAAAGTTTTTTGATAGCACCAGCCATTGACCAAAGGGGTGGGAAAAATTGTTTTTTTTTAGAAACATTAATCATAATATCTCTTAATAGGCACAATATCAAAACCGTACAAAATGGACAATATTCCCCTAATAATTACCTAAAACTTTTGTGTGAAAGAATTTTTGATATGACCCACCATTACGCCAAGGGATGAGAAAAATTATTTCGGAATTATAAGAAAATGACAAGAGCCATCAGAGGTTTCCATGACAACACCACTAAATTGATGAGGGATTAACTATCAGACGTTGCCATGACAACGCACTTGCACGAGATCACATTCAGTTTTCCATCTGACTAAGTGTGAAGCGGCTTCGATGACGTAACTGGTAGCATGCTTAACGTCTATGCCCAAGGTCGCGGGTTCAAAGCCGGCCGAAGTCGTCGGATTTTCTAAGAGCGCTAAAAATCCCTCAGTATGCTTTCCTTTGGAGGGGAAGTTCCAATGTTCGTTGCGAGTGGCTGGTTGCGGTGGTATCTAGTGGCCAAGTTCACAGCTAGGTGTCGTTGACGGTTGTATTTGGTAGGAACATTAGGAACTACTGATTGAAATTGTCCTCCTGCAGTCCTTACCTGAATTACAGACTAATACAGCCATCACAATTCACACCGTTTATCTGACAGATTCTACACTCACCCAAATTACACGGGGTTACATGACCGCGGTGTTGCAGCCCCGTAAACTGAGGATCCAACCAAAATCTCTGCGGGAGATAAAGCTTTGCGTGAAGAAGTAACAGACAGTTAGATAGTTACGCATCAGTGTCGAAACCTTGAATAAGGACAGTGTGACCACAAGTATAAAAATGGACCCCAAATGACAAGAAGGTTACCGTCCCCATAAGACAATCAAATGTTTAAATATGCACAAAATGAAGAAAAACAAAGTTAATTAAGCTCCAATTATAAAATACTTTCTCGCAATAAATATGGTCTGATCCTTCTACGAAAATCTGCATATTCTGCCTATTTTCGCCTATCCCCAAGTTTGCCCGGTAAAATTTACCTCCGCCTTCTGGTGTGCCGAGAGGACTTTTTCGAATCGCGGTCATCAGCCATCGTATCAGTAAATATAAAAATAAATTTAAGTTGAATGGATATTTTTCCATGTTTAAGAAGTCGAGTTTGATCTTTTCTCGAATAGTTTAATGAAGTTAACTCCAGTTTTGGAAATAATAATAATAATAATAATAATGCCGCGAACTTACTACGTTGTCGTAGCAGGGAGAGAGGTGATACTCCCACGTGGCGAGTCCCAGGTGGTGGATAGGGGGGTCCTCACTGGCTTGCCAGAGGACTTGAGGGAAATAAAATACCTCTCGCGGAACAAACACTCTGTAAACAGCTGCAGAACATCGAGTGGCACCTCTCGATCTCAACAATCGAGTAGCAACCATGTGATCATTTTGTGTGATCACCCCAACCTTTCACTTTCAACTTGTGAACCTGGCATGATGGATCGTATTGGATCACAGCAACTACCCCAGGCCCCGGACTTATACAGTTCGGGTTCTCCCGATCATCGGATTCTTGGGGATCGGGAGCATCATGCTGAGAAGAGTCGGAGCTTCTCAAAATCTCTTCGCCCGAAGAAAAAGAACTTCATCGGAACATTCAATGAGAATACTTTGCTCAAAACTGGGAAACTTAAACAGTTAATTGACACCTTGAATAAATTTGATATGCAAATTGCAGACATTCAGGAAACACGTTTCCAAGACGAAAACCATTTTGATTCAGAAAACTTTAGGGGAAACCAGCCATAAAAATAGGAGATAATTTATCACAGTTTGGAACAGCGTTTTTTTTTGTAAGAAAAACAATAGCCAGTTCAGTACTCAACTTTACTTCTCCCTCCGAAAGGATCTCCGTTCTCTCAGTAAAATCAAGCAACAAGGCATACACATTGATTAATGCCCACGCTCCCATAAACAATGGCAATAAGAAAAACCCTCAGAAAGTAGAAGACTTTTGGGAACTCCTTGAGGAAACCATCAGCAAAATTCCTAAACATCATGTGAAAATTTTACTCGGTGACTTTAACGCACAGGTTGGTAGAGAAAAGAAGTATAGATCCATAGTTGGTCATCATCCAGCACATTGGAGAACAAATCAGAATGGTGAGCATCTGATAAATTGCTGTAAATCCTTTAATTTGAGGCTCATGTCTACATATTTCACCAGGTCTCCACACAAGAAAACAACATGGAAATCACCAAATCCAGCACTAGGAGAATTCCAAATTGATCATGTAGCAATTTCCAAACAGAACGTATGTGAAATCCTAAATGTTAGAGTGCGCAGGGGAGTGATTGACTCTGATCACTACATAAGTCAAATCAAAGTGAAATTCCAGCCTAATAGATCCAAACCAAAAACTAAGACATTACTAAGAGTGGATCCGGAGGACCTCAAGCAGAACGCCAAAGAATTTCGTCAGGCCATAAAAGAGCAAAATCCCAAAGACTGGAGGGACTTAGGAAACTCAATTCTGACATCAGCACAGAAGTTTGGGCAGCCCCCAAGGAAAAGGAAACACAGATGGTGGAACACAACCTGTGATAAAGCAATTGAATACAGAATTAAAGCCTGGAATAAATGGAACGGACATCAGACAACTGAACGATGGGAATTTTTCCTTAAGATCCAGAAATCAACAGCTAAGGTCATCCGCAGGGAGAAGCGGACATACGACAGGAATAAACTCATAGAGATAGAAGAGGATTTCCTAAAAAACAACACCAGAAATTTCTATAAGACCTTCCGTGAGAGTCTGTCTAGTTATCAACCACCTAGCATATGTTTCAGCAGACCAGATGCCTCACTAGAAACAAACACCAAGGAAAACTGCAAGATCTTAGCAGATTACTTCCAAGACCTACTCAATTGTGACCCACCGAAAGAAAAAATGCACTTGAAAAGCCTGCACCGAATCCAGATTCACATCCACCGGCAATGGAAGAAACAGCAGAAATCATTCAATCCCTTAAAAACAACAAAGCACCAGGAGAAGACGGTATTACCGCTGAAATGTTGAAACTCGGTGGGGAAGAGGTCAGCAGAAGAATCCACGCAATTTTAAAAGCAATTTGGGAAACAGAAGTGATCCCACAGGACTGGAAGTGCGCGTTAATACATCCATTGCACAAGAGAGGTAACAAAACTGATCCAAACAACTATAGAGGTTCATCCCTATTATCTGGTGCCTATAAAATCCTATATAAAGCTCTTCTGAACAGACTAGAGAAACAAACAGTCCATTTGATTGGTGAATATCAAGCGGGTTTTAGGGAAGGGCGTTCATGTGCTGAACAGATATGGGATCTGAAGATGATTTTGAAGATCCGCAGGTCCAACCCCACAATTGTCACCTTTGTGGACCTAAAGAAAGCATATGATTATGTGGACAGCAGACCCTGTTTGAGACGCTAGAAGAACTTCAAGTGGACAGGAAGACCAGAGAACTGATTCGTCAGACTCTCACCAATACATCATCGAAGGTGAAGTTTCTTGGGGAAATTTCTGACTCTTTTGAAGTACGAACAGGTGTTCGCCAAGGAGACGGACTTTCACCCCTTCTATTTAACCTGGTTCTAGATAAAGTCATCAGAGAGTGGGAAAAGAACATCAAAGGCGTTATCATAGGAACTGCTGGAAACAAAATCAGTGTGAAATGCTTGGCTTTCGCAGATGACCTAGCGATTATCACTAGGAACAAACAAGAAACCAAGAATGCTATTGAGACATTATACAGAATAGCATCACAAGCAGGCCTTCAAATATCATTTGAAAAAACCAAGTACATGCAGAATTTTCAGCAAAGAACAAGAAAGAAAAAATAAAAACAACGTATGGAGCAATATCACAAGTAGAATTTTTTAAATACCTTGGAGAAATAATTCTTCCTTCAGGATTGGACAGTTCGGCTAACACAGAAAGAGGCTCAAAACTTCATAGAGCATTCAGACTAACATGGGATCACTATAACAAAAGAGTAATGTCACATAATGCAAAACTGAAACACTACAAAACAGTTCTACTACCGGAAGCTCTATATGCTTCAGAAACCATAGCTTTAGGAGGTCATTCTAAAATTGCAAACATAGAAAAGCAAGAACGTAAAATTTTTAGAAAAATATTCGGCCCGACACAAGAAAACGGAACTTGGATTAAAAGACGAAATTCAGATCTATACCGTCACACAGATAGTTTCAGCAACACTGTACGAAGAAGACGTTTAACATTTTATGGACACCTCTTCAGGATGGACGATTATAGACTTACAAAAAGGTTATTCAATGTAATAAATTCTCAGAAGTCAAGGATAGCCTGGCTGGATGAATCAGGGAGGACCTGCAAGAGTTGAACATCGGAGAAAATATTCTGAGAAACCGCAAAGTCTTCAGGACCGCAGTAACAAAGCACAAGATTAGGGTGAAAACTAGTGGCAGGACTGGAACCAAGTGGACAGAAGAACGGAAGAAGCAGCACAGTGACTTCATGAAGAGATTTTGGGAAGATAGGAAGGCGAATATCATCAAGCCGAAAAACAAGTTCAAGCGCGCTCTATAATGGGCAAAACGCAAAAAGAATAATAATAATAATGATGATTTAATAATATTAATTATTATTTTCAACTTTCTGAGGTGATAATAATAATAATAATAATAATAATAATTTGTCATCTCTAATAATCGTATCATGTAGTGTGAATTTATAATTTGGATATTCGAAGCAGTTCACTATATCGGATATTTGTTTTTCCGAAGGTTAGTGGTTAAACGCACGCCCACCTTCTACTGACAGAATAATATTGGAAGCATTTTACAGTCAAATCGTGTAGAAGACACGCAAAGTGATAATATGGGAAACAAGTATAATGTATAAATGAGGGTTTTACTAGAGTTTCTATAAATATTAAATTATTTGGGTAACGTCATTTGATAGAACATTTGACCATGAATAGACACGATGTTAAAATAGTAAGATTTAATATAATGGTGAATTTACAGTAAACTCATTGGAAGAGCTTCTTAATCTTCCAGTTTGGATAACAAGCAAGGGCTTGATTATCATGATAATGTATAATTTGGGAAGAAATATGGTGTGTGGAAATAGTGGAATTTTGTCATTCTGTTTGTGCAATTAAGTCGCAGGAATGAAATCGTCGTTACATGAAGCATTGTTAAGGTTAGATGACTTTTATAAATATGTTGGAAGTCGAAAATATAATTACAAGCCACACTTTCGTCGAATTTGGTAACCAAGGGTTATTTTATGCAACCATCACAGTTGATTCACAGTTGATTCTCGTGTTCTATAGATATTTCCCCAGTACTTGTTAACCCGAATTTGTTATTAAAATTAACCTTTCATTGTGATGATACCTTACCGTTGGTCTATTGCTAAATATGATCATGTGATTTATGACACACTTAAATAGAATGGGCCGATGCTATAAATTATACTGTTATTTCATGAACAACCACTACCATATTTGTGATCCTATTAACGTTATAAATATTATAAAATGTAAAATGATGTAATGATTAATATTTTCATATTCTGTTAAAGAATTGCAATTTTTGATAGCATTTTGATAATAATTTTCTGAATAATATTTTCAAATAATATTTGAATGAGAGGATGGTTTAATTAACGTTTAAAGTAATGTTGTTTTTTGTTAATAATTTTTGACCATGAATTTAAAGTCGAGTAATGCACTCAGAATTATTATTTTCGATCGAGAACAGATGATATAATACATTTTCTGCTCACCATGCTCATATTGTTTAGACATTATTTTTCAAAGCTGCTCAGATGTCCTATAAGTTGATATGTTGGGTTAAACCCATTGCTATGATCTAAAATGTACCAATTTTTGGAATGATGATTCGTGGAAAGTGATAAGTTACTTTTGCAACAAAATGAAACAAAGTGATTTTTCTCAACGAGTGAAACAATTAAATTTTTCTTTCAACAAGTGAATGATAATAATTTAGGATTCAGGCTGGACAATTTAATTTGCCCTGAAGAATCTATTGCTGTAAATAAATATAATTTGAACAAAGTCAACAGGACTGACATTCTGGCTTTCGTTCAATTTCAAGTGTTTATGTGTTGGTAACCCTGTATTTTTGTTGTTCATAAATGTATGATTCTTCATGCATTCCTAATGCTATTCTGGCATTACTGTAAAGTACATGATTATTTTAGGAATTGTGCTATTTTCAAAGTCTCCTTCTATCCTTATTGTTGCATCGAGCCGAAAATCAGTAAACATTTTTTTGATCGTGTTATTGTTGTCACTTTAACCCATATGGCGCCCTGAGATGTTTAGATTCTCGTGCTGACTGATTTTTGGTGAAATGCATATGTGGTCGTTGAACTTCGGTCTAAACGGGCACAGTAAACAGCTCACTCGATCCTTCCACAGCCCTCACATGCATCTTTTTCCATGTAATAGCTCGGCTCGCAATCTCTGCGCATAATTTGATGTTACGTGGTCTGACGTAGAATTCAGATATAGGCGCGTTTAATGATCAAGTGAACGGTGACAATATGGTTTGCCCGTATTGATCCGAGCTGAGGCCAAATCAACCCTCGTGAGATCTCTTCACCAGCAAACACACATGGATTTGAGCTGGTCCCTACACGAGACCGTTAATCTCAGGTTTTGAGTGTGATTATGAAACTAGTCCAAGCACATGCTAATTAATACACAGAAGGTTCAAAATCTACTTCAATTAACCACACTTTTTAAGATAGAAACTCGTGTCCTTGAGTTATTTATTCATCAAAGATCCCTAGCTTACTCTTTATTGATGATCTGGTGGTTAGTCCACAAGCTAACTAGAAAGTAAACACTCCTGAAAATACCAATTCCATCGTACATTACTGTCTGAATATAACCTCCATAAGTCCAATGTTCCGAAACGTCATAACATACAAGTTAAAATGGTACTCAAAAAGATCCAAAGCAAATACAAATGTCAATTATTCATCAGATCTAATTAAATTGCTTCTATCATCGGCTGTAGATGCCTAATCCCCTGCCGTTCCACAACGATCAGTAACATTCGACAAACAAACCAGAATAAGAATAATAAGTTACGATGGAACCACATCCACCATTTATATTAATTAAATTAAATGAAGCTAGCTAAATCCAGTACAAATTATCCTACAAAATGTCTTATCTGAAACTCATTACCAAGCTGTACAGGAAACAAATGACATACAATAAATATATGTACAAGAATAAACATGATTTCGACTGAGTTGTCGTATTGTTGACAGCTCATCCGTTCATTCAGAAAGTCGTCTCACAATCAGTGAAGTCTCATATTTCTTATCTGGGTCTTGTATGTCACATTGTTTTTGGATGGTATTCAAAATGATGGAACACTGTGTATGATTCATCTCCACATATGTAAAAGAACATGTTTGTAAAACAAGTAATTTCTCTGCAGTATGATACTGAACTGACTGACGATATCAAGATGGAAGAATTTTCGATTCCAGAGCGTGATCCAAGAAAGGAAGAAATAGAATGTCCTCCTTTAGGTAGTGAAGGAGATTTGAAGGAGGTAAGTACCTTTTGGGTTACTACGTGTTGCACCTTATAAGAGACATCACCTGATCGCCATCTTGCTCTCACCATCGCAATTAAATGAACACAAAATTGTGTATTCAGCCCATACTGATGATAAATGGATGCTTTCTGCTATTCGGTTGGTTTTGGTACGGAAAGTACAAGACGTGTAGAAGTTTGTCTTCTGCTGGCTTAATAATAAAGGCAGTGACAATAATAATTATGACACATGAAATTTGCTTCCACCATATTGTACTTAAAATGATATGGAGTGTAAATGTGATGAATATTCCTTCAAATTCTCTCCTCACTACTACAATACATGGGAAATGAACGGTGACAACTGTCATTTATTCTTAAGTAGGAGAATGGCAAACACATCATATCATTTACCGTGAATTAATCTTAAATATCAAATTGTGACGATTAACCACCTTATACACTTACCATTAGTACAAATACTGAGAGATGAGTCTACCAGAACAAAAATATCTAATGACTGAGTATCAGACCAATCAAAATCCTCTCAAACGGACGTATCATTTCTATCACCGATTATAACAAACGCTCATCAAAATCAAACGTCGACATGTGTGGATAGACCGATGAACAAGGATCTCATAATCTATAAATGTGTTTTAATATAACGTTCCCGTCGAATATAAGACAAAAACAGAGCAGTATATCTTGAAATAAATACGAAATTCACCAATTATAAATTCGTTTTGAAATAACGTACCCTTCCAATGAACTATACTGAACAATAAAAATCGCAACTTCAAATCCACAAATCTAATCTGAACTGGAAACACATGGGGAAAGAACTTCCCTTGCTAACAATCAGCTGATCCGATGTTTATGACCACTTAGTAAGCCTCAAATATCAAACTCAATATCTATCACCAACACATCTGTTCACTTCTGGATGATAAGTGTGATTCATTTCTCGCTGAGACTCCAAGATCACACGTATCTCCGTTGAACAATCACAATGCCATTGTATGTGGTTATGCATGTCATTTTTAGCCTACTTTCGATTTTTGCAAAAAATGAAAGTAGACTTATGAGATCAACACAGGGCCAAAAATTGTGTGTCTGTGTGTGTGAGTGTGTGTGTGGGGGTGTGTATGAGTCTGTGAGTGTGTGTACTCTGAATGTCTGTCCCCCCCCCCTATCAATTCGAACACGGTGAAACCGAATTGAACGAAATTTGGTACAGAGGTAGCACTGGCAAAGGGCCCCTCAGTGTCATGTTTTATATTGCCAAAACTTAATGGCGGCCACTCAAATGGGCAAAAGTTAATAATGTATTACGACCAAACTAATCATCGGATCTTTAGCAAATTTGGTAACAACATAACTTAATATGGGACGCGTCTTATGCCCAAACTACGAGGTCATCAACCGTACCATTTCAGGATGGCGGCCGTGTGAATTATGCAAACTTTATAATTTATAACATGGGACCCACCAGTTCCGATTATCGAACCATGAATCGTTTAATCTGTTCTAAACGACGTGGCCTGTTTGAAATTAAAAGTTTATATTGTAATATTATAGTCTAGAAGTGATTTTAAAAAGCTGAGTCGACTCGGTTATTTGACAAGATGGCAGCTGATCTCTCGTTCTGACCTATATTTTATTAATTTCAGTATGTTGCATGCAATATAGCTTAGTGATAAAAATTATATGAACTTTATATGAAATGAACTCGGTTTGAAATATACTCCGGTGAAGAAATCGTTTAGTCCAAGTCATTATTTGCTATCACGCTGTATATATATTGGTTCCTAACGCTCAATTAGTGTGTGCACGATTGGCTTAGTGGTTAGGGCGTTGGTCTTTCATCCGTCTGACCGTGGTTCAAATCCTATCAGAGTTAACTTTTTTGCTTGAATTTTTTTATATCCATTATTTCTTGAGTACTGAGACGTTATAAAATAAAGGATTATATGGTGAATTTTGAAATGGAAAATATAAATTTAATTAAAACAACATTCTCCACCGGAGTGACATCTAAGAGTAATTAGTTGAACTATGTTATAGCAAACCACAGCCTTCTTATGCGAGCTGCGCTCTATACCTGCCAGTTAGTGAACCCATGTCTACAGTATAACTGAAAAGTGTATTATTTTGCTGATAGAGGGCACACATCTCCAAGATAAGGCGCGATTATCACGGCCATAAACGTTGGTATTCATTTATCACTTGTCTTCATAAAAGATATTGATACAAGTCGTTAGTCGGTGGCGAATGTATTCCGCAGATCTCTTCTATAAACGTATTAATTTATGTTCCGCCCCTTGAAACAACAATACGTTAATGATATCTGTACTGTGCTGCAAGATTCTTTGATCTAATTATACTCATGTGCACATAATTTAACTCACAACGAAGGTCACAGACTCTGCAACTCAACTTACTGTAGCCTACTCGTTGCAGCTATTAAAGACACAACGAACCCTTGAATCCTAGTTCGCGTGTGTGGCGGCTTCGGTGGCGTAGTCGGTAGCATGCTGAGTTCTATGCCCAAGATAGTGGGTTCAAACCCGGCCGAAGCCGTCGGATTTCTTTTTAAGAGCGTTAAAATCCCTCAGTATGCCTTCCTTCGGAGGGTAAGTAAAGCTGGTGATCCCATGTCATAGATTTATGGCATGTTAAAAAACCTTCCACTAATTGCACCTGTGTGAAGCTAAATTGGATAGGTTAAGAATGTAAACAACGCTCTTAGGTTTCTATGTTCGTTGCCAAGAGCCGACTGCGGTGGTGTCTAGTAGCTAAGTTCTGAACTTGGCCTAGTAATCGTTGACGGTGGCGCTTGGCGGTAAAAGTAGGAACTATTTGAAAAATTCTAAGTTGCAGTACTTAAATTAAAAAAACAGATAACACTAATACAGTCATCACAATTAACACCGGTTATCAGACATATTATACACACACCCAAAGTACACGGGGCTACATGACCGTGTTGTCGCAGCCCCTAAACTTAAGAACCAACCAACCAACTAGTTCGCGTGGATTTTTGTAACGAGTAACTTCTACAGGCGTAGTTTTGCAAACCTATACAGTATAATTTATCGTGTTAGAAAACACACGGAACATCTAAACTGCGTCCATTTTATGAAGATTGATATAAAATATTGCATTTCTGTTGCCTATGAAATGCTCTCGCCTTAAACGTACAAGCACCATCAAGCAGTGCATTTCCTACGTCACAGGAGGGTTTGGTTTACGCGCCATGGCCTGTCTTTCCCGTTAGCCGTGCGCGATTACAAATTAGCTGTGTAACAAGTATATTAAATATGTTTCTCCCAGTGATACGTTTAGAGCAACGAAGTTTAAATTATTGTAAGTAGTCGGTGTTAATATACTGAATACCTACGTTGTTTGGAGTGTTTGCTGATGAAATTGCAAAATGCTGGGGTAAATTATAAACTATGGTTTGAACGCCACTCCTCAAATCCAGTGTGCTAATTTGCACTTCGAATTGGAAGAAATTAGGAGGTGAAAAAGACAAAGAGTTATAACTATACCCATACATTTAGGATAAAGTAGGCTATATGTTCTTTCCTGAACATCTTGTTATATCTAAGTGAAAACCCAACTCACTCGAACCTCAACAAAAACAATTTGGCTCCCACGGCCTCGCAGATAGTCACTGACCTTTGTCGAATATTCACATATTATAGGTTTACCTGCCTCGAAGAACATCATTATCACAAAGTATGGGCGGTAAGTGGCTACACCTGTCACCACTCATCGATATACACTTATCACATGGCTTAACTTTAAATGGCACATTATTCATAACACTCACATATTGCATGCAAATTACTAACACATTATAAACCTTACCTTTCTAATCATTAATATTCAACAACAAATAATAACACGTGATCAATAACGCTGATCAATCAATCGCCTGCTTGTAAATTCAAAGGTTTTGTCGGGATGAATGACCCGGGAGTCTTAACATTACTAATAATAGTCTATCACTGGTCATGAAATCATATATTCTCACTCCATCCTGACGTCTATTCGTGATTTCACACTCGATATACATGGTTATGTTTCATCATACACTTCATCTAATGAACAGGTGACCAGGAATAAATAACATCCCATAATCTTAAGGGTAACTTTCCTTACTACTAACTATTCATGATACGCTATTTCTACTGAATAAGACACCTCCGAATCGTTACTTTAGCCTATCACAAATATCAAAAAGTAAGGACAAAATAGTATCCTAACTGGACTATGTTATATTTACATTCACAAATCCTCTTCCATAAAAAGGAAATGACAGAGAAATATAGCCAGAACGGATAACTTATCATGTTTTCATCCCCCTCCGTAGTTTATGGCGACGGGCCACGGATGGCCCCTTCCATAACGACTAACTCATAGTTATAAAGTAGGCACTTATATCAATGATGTCCTTCATCTTGCTCACATAAATGTTTTGTACACATCACAATTTATTTCACAGTAATATTTTTATTTTTTTCTATGTGTCCCAATTAATTTGATACACAAATTGTGGGCTCCACCATTTATACACTCCCTAACAATTCCTGTCATGTGACTGGATTCTTCAATGTCGTTTGTTCACCTCGCGCATTGATATTGTGTCTATATTCTACATAAAATATTCTGTTTTCATGGTGTTTTACACGAACAAATGACTTCATAATTTTTGCCTGTATATTTATAGTTCCCTTTAAGTACCATATTTTCCATAGATTCATTATATTTCTCTGATTCTTGCTCTGAATGGGCTGTTCTATGACGCGCCCCACGGATTTCTTGTAATTAAAACTTCTTCATGTAATTTGTTGTCGAGCATAATCTTGATTAAAATTTTGCCAACTATAATCTTTAGAATTTCATCAAATACGTGGCCTAGGTCTTAAAACATAGACTAAGGGGCACAACACGTTCCTGCCCATTACCAAGATAATTATGGTTAAGCAGAGCACATCGAGTTTTAAATATGAAGTTCAAAGGGAATATATATACCTTTTAAGCTGGGAGCTATGCCCCAAATACATGGAAGACAACGGTTAGGTTCAGAAAGGTGGCGTACAAGGCCTTTCATGTTCACCGTCGATATATATCAGGTTCACTTTTATTTCTATATTAAGACTGAAAAATCCTTATTACTATATTTGACATTTGTTATAACTGATTATGATGTGTGTAAGTATTTCTACCCTTATTATTCCCGTTTTCACAGTGTTGGGAAGGAGATTGAGAGAGTTTCTATGGGGCAACGGTTCTTTCTTACAGCCGGAGTTTATGAGAACCAACTTCTTGTGTAGAAGTGACGCTCCCATGTTTGTGTTTGTTGGTGTCTACTCTTTAATGTTTTTGTTCTTTGCCGTCAGTGATCCATCTTGTGTGATATTTCTCAGTAAGTGCGTTTATGTTTTAGATACAAACCTCTTTGTTACCTCTATGTACTGCTTAATAAGACTGAAATATGGTGAGGAGTTGGTAAGTAGTGTCCACGGCCTATTAAGACGTACAATCCCGCATTTGCCTGGCATTACAAGTGAGAAAAAAATACAAAACCATTTCATAGAAACCCGACGGTGGGTTTCAAACCCAGTTGTCTTCAGAGCGGGGAACTACCCTGACCACATGGCCTGGATCTCGAAGTTTTGTAAAATGTTAAATAAGCTCAACTCCTTTCCTGAAGCCCTTTTTATGATATCGACTGCATTTATGAAAGCTTTTGAAATAGGCAATAAGTTGGAGCGAAGCTATTGAAATGTAAGTCAACGTCACTGCAGTCAGAACTGCTCCAGACATTCTTTTGTCTGGTGAACTGTACCGGTGATTCCTCAGGGGGATAGAAACACTCGCTCATGTCCTTAAATCTTTTCCAATTTTGCAACGATGAAATCCCGGCACCATAAAATCGTTGCTTTTTACATATATCTTCAGCCCTTAAACCTATTACTTCCTTTATAGCACTTTTCACCACATGTTCTATCACACAGATATACTTGACCTATCATGGAAGGATGGCTTTTTTTAAGATAAGACTTTTATAATGCTGTAAGATACGCTTGAGAATAAGAAAGTAGGGGTAGATGACCTCAGTGTTCCGCCCCTTAATGCCTCAATAACTTACTAACTAAAGCAAGAAAGTAATTTCAATCAGTGAAATAGCTAATTTATCCTCACTTCAAGTTGAGCTGTGCTGTAAAGTTACATTATTTGTTATTAATTTTGTAGAAGCGTTAGATAATTCCTCAGGAAATAATGATTCATTTTTGTCGCTAGGTTATAAAAGAAGAAACCCATGATGACGAGAGGGATGCAAATACAAGTCATCCAAATGAGTAAGTAGACAACAAAATAAGGAGAAATATTGTTATTTTGTGAATGTATACTAAAATTGTTGCTTTGAATAAGTTATCCTCTTTTTATATTTTATATTTTTTTATATTTTATATTATTTGTGTTATTGTGGATGATGATACTAAGTTTGTATTTAGCAGTCCAAAAACTAACAATTCTCATTCAGAGTTTTCACTGTTAAATGAATTTCAGTATATATATATATATATATATGGTATCTAATCTGAATGTGTTTGAGGAGATGAATTCTGAACTTATAAGTTATTAGTGATGGGAACAGTTTCTAATGGATGGAAAACCCTATCACTTGGGCTGAGGCATCTGCGGGTTCATGAACCCAGGATCATCGAGTGGTGTGTCCAGCAAGTTAAATGGGAGACTGTGATTGTGTTGGAGGTGCTGACTGAGGTCCTGGACCAATACATGTGTTGCGGCTGCGCGAAGAGGCGGCTGCGTTTCGTGGGTACAATATAAAAGCGAGGCACAAACCGCACAACAGAGGTCGTGGACAATAACCTGGTTTGTGCCAGTGCGGAGTCGACTGCGAGCTTGTGGCGCGCAGATTTGTCTAGTGATGGGTCCGATAGCCCGTAAGCCTGCCGCCCCCGACTCTAAACTGAGCAGTTGCTTGTCGTCCGCAGACCTGATAGAACGCAAGTACATACGCTATCGGAGCTGGGGGAACGCAGATGCGGGTGTTCCGGGAGGTAGAAAAATGGCTCTCAAAACCTGGTTTTCAATCACTCAGGGACACATATTTCCTGCCTAAAAATAAATCGTGTTACACAAAAGGAAACACGCCAACTAATAATCTCAGTTTATTTTACAGCAACTATGTACACCTGTCATCCTAGCACACAAACTGTGCACTGAACTCTTAACAATCCATCAAAACTCCTAACTGCACGGCTGACCGCTCTGTCACATAATTTACTTCCAGGGACACGCAATCCCGCTCTGATAGCCTCTCGTGTCTTCTTGCCTTAACTACGCTGAACCTAGGGCATCGTTGAGCAATTAACTAAATATTCCTATACACCGACTGTCTGTCACTGGTTATTATGCATACAAATAAGCCTACAACTGCTAAGTCACCCTCGACGGACTTACTGATTCATTGCAGCCCACTTCGTTGATTGACTGCGCTGTAGTACACATATCACTTAACTGCGTGGCATTCCTTATACGTTTGGAAACATAGTCTCGATCTTTTGAGATGGAGTGGATATTTCAGACGTTATGAGACTGATGCATTATCTTGTGGGACTTTCTGGAGAGCGCTACACCATCTCGTTAAAGCCTCTGCGAAGCTTCTCCTCGTGCGTACCTCCTTCCGTTAGCACCTCCTGCAAATGGCGTCCACCCGCCCACCGCGGTCTCTCAAGTGGTGAGACAGACGGATTGAACAGGTCAGTGTCCGTGAGTAAAAACAGCAAGATGTTCAGTAAAGAACATATAGCCTACTTTCTGCTAAATGCATGGGTATAATTATAACTTATTTCCTTTTCAAGGAGTACAATTGAATGTTGGTTGTAGTTGCTTGTTGAAATATAACGTGCTATATTACACGTTGATTGAATCCTCACCTAAATTATAAATACACACACCAATACATCCTTCACAATAACACAGGTTATCAGACAAAATTCTACACTCACCCAAGTACACGGGCCTAATGACCATGATGTCCAAGCATCTCAAATGAAACAACAGCAACAACAATAGCTTCCTACCCAAATCATTCCTCATTTACAAGCACACACACTTGTACAGACATCACAGTGACACAAGTTATCAGACAACTTCCACTCACACACCCTAGTACACGGGGCTACGTGAGCATGATGCCGCAAAGCAGCAACAATAACAGTCTGTACCGCGGATCAAGGACAACGGATCTTAATCGATGTAGTTGAGTGTTGAAATATGTGGTGTTATAAATAAGTTATATATTATATTTTCCATTGATAATACATACTATGCTCAACATTATAACTTGTGAGTGGTTATAAATCAACAAATACCAAAAAGAATCAAATAAGAACATTTGTACCCGTTTGGTTTTGATACACGAACCTCCAGGTTAAGATTTAAAGACCCTCACCCGCTGCTACACATGGTCGATGCTAGTATTACGTTAAAAACTGGTTTAGTATAACTGTATAGCATATTTTGTCGTAGAAAGAATGATATCATTAGCTTTTTCTGGCATTTTTATAACCCATTTGATACTTAATTTGTATTATTTTGTTCAGTACATTCCTAATAGGATATCAATATTGATAGTGCATAACGGTTTGCACACATATATGACCGCCATCTTCAAAGTTTTTGGATGATGACCTTGTAGTTTAGGCAAAAGACTCTATCTACATGAAGGCATATTGTTCCAAACGTTGGTAGAGATCAGATAATTAGGTTAGTTGTAATTTGATTTAAGCTTTGAACATTAGAGTTGCCGCCATTCCGTTTTCGACAAGATGGCGACGATATAAAACATGCAAAGGTGTCCTTAGCTAGTGCTACCTATGTACCTAAATTGGTCCGGTTTCGTCATGTTTGAATTGTTAGGGGGTAACTGATATACACACACACATTCAGACTCACAACCTTTGGACCTTGTAGATCTCATAAGTCTACTTTTATTTTTTGCAAAAATCGAAAGTAGGCAAAAAATGCGTTGTTTTGGAGTTTGGAAAAGGAGATTTCCTGTCCTATCGCTGGGACTCAGAACTAAAGTCCACACGACAAAGGCCGTTATTGTTGCTTGTGTGGTACTTCATAACGTTGCTCAACAGCAAGATGATAATGAACCTCCCCTGGAGAGACCAATTGTTGATGAATTCTGTGTAGAATTACCATCCCTTCAAGATCAACATGCACATACTCTAGTATGAGACACTTTCATTCAGGAATAATTCTCACATCTTTATCTTCCCAGTCTTAAAACTCTTAATCAGGACAATGAAAGGAACTCGGCAAATGCAGTTTGTTTTATTTAAATTATTAGAGATAGTTGTAGCATAAATTACATGTAGTATCTAATTACAGTGGTGTCTATGGATGAGATATTTTGTAATTTAATTTGAGGGAACCGGGACGTGTGATAGGCTCAAAAATGACAATTTTTTCTTTTTAGCTTAACAAATCTCCTGTCTTTCCCGAAGAATTTGGTGTATCAATTATTGTGCTGAAGTGATATTTGTTGCAGTAAAATGAGGTATAAACATAACTCTGCACGCTGAATATATTAGTTGTCACGTCCCCTTCTACTGTCATTCATTCAGAATTCGTCTCCAGTTATAATGTAATGTGGCATATAACTGAATTTCTCTTTCTGGTAAAGCTTGTTCTGTTGCCAGACAGCAGTTGGCTATGCTGTGGTGCTATATTAGTATTTCATTTGTTTTCTGTTGTTGTTTGAAACCTGCTTTCTTTACCGGAGTGGTTTGCTTTCAGTGTTTTGCATTTGTGGTTCACGTTATGATAATGGGTAGGAGTGAAAATTTATTCAAGAAACGTACGTTTTATGGAAATAAATATAAATCGGTGAGTAGTGTTCAGGCCACTTCGAATTCAAGTACCGGTAACAATCAAAATGATTCTAACCAATCTTCTCCTCGTGGTAGGCCTGAATTGCCTACTTCAAGTGCCTCAAAAAGGAAATCATTTTCATGTGAAGCAGACAAGGCAGATGCATTTTGTGAGTTCAGTCCCCATAAGAATGACGGCAATATAATAGTGAATTTGAAAGTGTTGTCAGATTTCATCAGTAAGTTCAGCAACTGTAAATACTGTAATCATAGTGCATGTTTATCTGTGACTGAAGATGTGAATGTTAGGAAGGGACTAGCATCAAAATTAATTTTAAAATGTGACCAGTGTAATGCTGAAAACTTCACAAGAACCTCAGATATGACTTCACACAAATATTATGATATTAACTTGAGATTGGTTTATGGCATGAGTAGTATAGGGAAGGGGCAGAAGGCAGCAGATATGCTTTGTGGTATGCTAGATCTTCCTCCTCCTCCTAGAGAGTTTATTAGGTACAATAAAGTTGTTGACAAGTGTGTGGGAACAATATGTGAGGTATCAATGAAAAGTGCTGCCCAAGAAGCCATTGTTGAAAATGAGGGTTGTGTTGACATAACCATAGCAATGGATGGAACGTGGCAACGAGGAGGACACTCCTGTCTTCATGGGGTTGTATCTGCAACCCTTTCTGACACAAGTAAAATTGTAGATGTGGATATCCTATCCAATTACTGTCAGGGTTGTTGGTATAGAAACATTGATAATAGGTGTCAAGGATGCAGTTTTAACTTTTAATGAAGGGGTCGTGGGGAGAATCAAAGGTCTTCAAGAAATGAGAGTCAGAACTGTACTGCAGCACTGAGGAGTATTGACAACGAGCGACTCTTACTATGCCAATCGAGCTTCTGAGGCAACAACAAAGCATGCTAGGACATCCAGGAGACTTCAAAAGACGAAACAGGGGCAAGGACTTGAAGATTCAGAGAGCTACTGCCCTGGAATGTTTTGAGGCTGTACTGTAGCTACTAATCACTCATTCTTTTTGTGTTTCTCGCAAGTCATATTTTTTGAAACTTCATGTACCATTTTCTCAGAAACTATCTGATCAATGTATTTGAAACTTGGTAGTCTCTAAGACACTATAAAGATACGATAGTGGAAGTATATCTTGATTAGTTCATGGAGCCCAGCTTGCAAAGCACTGACAATTTTACAGAACATTTCTGTTTTCAACTTGGATGTAAAAAAATAAAAAACTCAACTCCTGTGAACAATATGACAATACTTTTAGTTCAGTAGCTCAAGAATGGTTCAAAGATTATGCATACAAAGTTTGATGGGTCTGGTTTGAGTATTAGCTGAGAAAAAGGGACATGAGGTAAGGTAAATTTTAACAATATATTTTTTTAAGATTAGTTTTGTAATGCTCTCTCCGACACAAAATATTTAATATAGAAGCTTCAAATTCTACCCAAATAATGATGAATGTGTTCTGAATATATCAAAAGAACATTCAAGGAAATATCTATTGTAGTTTCTGAGATTTGTAACTAAACATCGGGAGCTACATTTTTCTATCGATTCACACGTCCCGGTTCCCCTGAAGCAAGTTCATCCTTAGAGAGTGCTCTTCCCGTTCCCACTCGTTTCTCTCTTCTGTTCTTCTGCGAAATACTCTCTCTGTTCCTCTAGAATATATCCTCGACTTTGTTTCCCTGATCCTATCTTTTTCCTTTTTATCTTCGATTGCCCATCGTGTTGTGACCATAAGAGTTTGCTTGTAGCAGCGTTGGCGAACGGCAGGACCATGAAGTTTGAACTTCCCCTGAAGAGTCCACCTATGAACAACAAAATGTATATAATAAGAGATATTAATATACTGTAATAATCTCTCTATATATAAAAATGAAAGTTTGTCTGTTTTTTTTCTGAATTTCCACGAAAATTTGCGTTATTTGCGCGTTTCAGACTGTTTTATGACGGATGCGAGCAATTTTTTTGTCTGTCTGTTTGTTTGTTTGCCTGTTTCTCTGTCTGTCTGTAGACAACTGTGTCCTTATAACTTGAGAACGGCTGGGTGGATCAACGTAAAATTTGATACAGATATCCATTAGAGGCACCACACTAATCATTGATGTTACTCTTCTCCGTACCTCTCATAAAAGGGGGCCTACCCCCTTAAGGTACGTGCTGAAATAGGCGTAAAAGGACGAGACAAAGCTTATTTTCAACCCCTCAATGTTAGAAACAAAATTCGGGGGCCCTAACCACATTTGAAGGCCCTAAAACTAACAGTTCTTGAGATATTCCCAGAAAACTAATTTCATTTAATCAACTATTGAAAGAATGCAAGCCGGTAACCATGGCAACAGAATCTCAGAGAACCATTTATTTCTGTAAGACGCAATGCAATTCCATTTACTGCATTACTGTGAAGTTTGCAAACGGCTATAAGGTTATCACGAAACCTAATTAGGCTGTAAAATTCATCAATACGTATAATGCGCTTAAGGGCGTCAAGGGGCACACTAGAATTTTTTCACGCAATTTTCACGTGCGGGTGTGGCACTGAAGGTCTTTTATGTCCCTATCCCTACTTTGTATTTATTATATTGTTATCATTATTATTATATTATGGCATACAACGACGAGACAAAGCTTATTTTTAGCCCCTCGGTGGCCGAAACAAAACTCGAGGGTTCCCACAAACTACATTTTAAGGCTCTAAAACCAACAGTTTCTGAGATTTTCCCAGAAAAATAATTAAATTTAATAAACTAATGAAGGAATGCAAGCCGGCACCCATGACAACAGGTTCTCAAGAAAAGATATCCAACTTTCCATCTATTTCTGTAAAAAGCAATGCCACTCCACTTATTACATTTCTGTGAACGTTTGCAAATGGCTATAAGGTTATCACGGAACCAACTTAAACTGTAAAATTCATCAATGCGCTTATGGGGGTCAAGGGGTAGCCTATAATATTTTCACGTGATTTACACGTGTGATATATGGTACAGAATTATATCTCCGAACAGCAACATAATTTTCAAAAATTCCTGAATTGAAATAGTATTTTTTGCGGCTATTAGTAATTTGGGCCATTGGAGGCTTAAAAACTTGAATATTCATGCACCACAAGCCTTTATCATTTGTTAAAGGGTTCTTCCTGTGGATGGAGAATTTACACAACGGTGTTGGTCAGTCTTTATGTGAGGTGGATTGCGTTTCGTCTACGAGGTTTTCAATTTTATTTTCACGTCAGGAAGTACATGTTAGGTGAATTTAGATTGAGCACATTCTAACTTTTTTTTTTTCGACAAACGGGTTCATCGTAAGGATGATTTTGTTTGATACTGTGTGGTTGATGTTGGACATCTTAGTGATATGTTGAAGTTTGGTTGGTTCTTCAGTTTAGAAGCTGCGACAACGCGTTCACGTAGCCTCGTGTACTTTGAGTGAGTAGAATCTGTCTGATAACCGGTGTTAATTGTGATGGCTGTATTAGTGGGTGTCATCTGTATTTCAGGTAAGGACTGCAGACGATCAATTTCCTACTTTTGCTACCTTATGCTACCGTCAACAACACCTAGCTGTGACTTGGCTACTAGATGCCACTGCGACTGGCCCCTGGCGGCAAACTTTGGAACTAATAGATCGTTAATCAAATCTAACCTACAAATTTAGACTCACACAATTGTAGTTAGTTGAAGGTTCTATTACATGCCATAAATCTTTGACATGAGACCGCCGGCTTTACTTCCCCTCCGAAGTAAGGCATACTTAGGGATTTTCCGCCTTTCTGTGTATCTTTATATGCGCCTTTAACTCGTGTTCGAATGTTTGGAGCATCGTAAAATTAGGTATCTATGAGAGTCAATACACCAATAATTAAAAAACTCTTTACCGTACTTCTCATAGAAGGGTTGGTATGGGAAAAAACCTTTCAAAAGACATGCTAAAATAGGCGAAATATAAACATTATCCTAGAACTACGATCAAAGCAAATGTTGCGCTTCTCAATGTGAGACACAAAATTCGGGAGTCTTTAAAGAGTTTCCGAAAACCACATTTTAAGGCCCTTAAATTAACCGTTTCTGTGATATTCCCAGAAAACTAACTTCGCTCTGATAAAGGTATGAAGGAATAACAAGCCCCTAACCATTGCACCAGTAGCTCAATTGGACGTCTGGTTATTATTACCGAAGACCGTTCGAAGAGCGGGTACTTCTGATAGTCAAGGAAAAAGTTGGAATAATACCACTGTTCTTACTTCATCAAATACACTCAAGGCCTAATCCACTACCTAGCATTTAAGATATATAATCTATATAATATTACCAACATCTCACTTAAGTCTATCGATATACTGTATTTCAAACCATAAAGTCACCTTATATGACCTAGCGCTTACCTACTGTGACTGTCAATGCCTCAAATGTTTGGGCTACTTCCCATGCCTTATAGATCTGTTCCCATGGAACGGCATCGGACTTCTTATTTTCAATTACAGATTTCTTTTATTCCACCACATTGCTGAGGACTTGCTCTTCTGACGAAGAGAAATTGGTGTGCCTTTTCCTCTTCAGGCGTTTATTCATCTCAATTGGTGATAGCTGTTCTTCCTGTTCAAATATCAATCTTTATTGTCGTAACGTGAATAATTAATACAAACAGATTGAGCTAAGAACACAGATCAAGGAATATAAAATATATATTTATTATTTACTCCCTGACGTAGATTAACTCATGCCAACTCTTGAGAGGTATCAAGTAATCTGCAAATCGAACCAGAAATACATACCAACTATTGAAAATTATGCGCAGATCTGATAACCTACCGTAAACATTAACCAAAACATTGTAAGAACGATCGACTGTTACCGTAGCATCAACTGTCAGTTAGAGTTTACTGTCATGTCACTGGTGTGTGTTAGAACGGACCTATGCATTATTACTTGTGGTAATACAGTCTTCTCCTGTAAAATTTACATTCTACTGTATGTTGGTCACGCTTTCGGATCTCCGGCCGAGGACTACTCGAGAGGGTGTTAACATCACAAAGTTTATAAAGGTAACATCTGACATTCCACTGGGCAGAACGTGGCTGTTAGAATTGTGATTGGCAGAGGCTGTTTTAAAAACATTGAAAGGGTAACCGTTGGGTTGACGTTGGAATTGTTTGGGATTATTGAAGTGTTTATATCGTAGGCTTTTGTGGCCGGTGTCTAGTTTATTATCTAGGCGTACTGGATAGAGCCGCGTCGTATATCGGTGATTGTTTCCCGACGTTTCGGCTGTCATTGCAGCCTTTATAGGGAAATGAAAAGCTGATTGAACTTTTAGCTCTCGCAGTTAGAGGCGCACTTGCGCTTCTTAAGAAGGAAGGTAGTGCATAGCTCGCTACTCCTGTATGGTTCTGGGCGTGGAATATCATGAGCTCTCTCATGAGTCAGCTTCGTATTCCTGGGCGAAACCACACACAAGACACGGCATAAACCTAGAAAAATTGCTTTGTTTTAACCGTTGGTTGTCAGTCAGGCACTGCTCCCTGATTGGCCCGAACCCTAGCCAGTCACGCGCTTAGAGGACTCGCTACTATTGCTAAACCTAAATCTGTCATCGCGATTGAAATTATTGGGATGCTTCAAGGTCTCTAATGTCTCATTTATTATCCTGTTTTGATATCTAGGAATTTTAGAAACAGTTTCTTACTTATAAAATTCTATGTGAAGTCTCGTTACGTCAGTTTATTCAACTATTACAGATCTGCAGTTTATCTGTTGTTTTTTTGTTTAGGATGTTCTCTGATATCCTAATGGAAATGCGACTTTCTATATGTCCTATGTATATCTCTTCACATGAACAAGGCTCTTTGTAAACTTCTGCGTCCTGGTTTTGGCTCCTTTATCTCGGCTGACTTACGCAACTCTAGCGTCGGCTTGTTCAGTGGTTGCTTAAACATAGTCACGTTGTGTTCCCTTAGCAACTTGACGATTCTATTTGTCACCCCCTATATATTGGGAAGAAAGGATTTATGGTGGGGTCGATCTTCGTTTTTCAGCCCTTCTTCGGCTTTGTTCTTTATTCCGTATGACCCTATTTATCTGTCCTTTGCTGTATCCATTAGCTAGGAGCGTATTCCTAACTCGTTCTTTCTCTTCATTTACGCTATCATTATGGCTAGCTGGTGAGGAGTGTCCTAGCTACCATGTCCCTCTGTGACGGAGGATGGCTTGAGTTTGCATGTAGGTACCGATGTGTAAGAGTGCCTTTTCTATATACCCTGTGTCCAAGCGTGTTGTCTGTTCGTTTATAGACCAGAACGTCTACTAAGGCCAGTGGAATATTTTCATCTACTTCCAATGTTAAGTTGATGTTCTGATGTCTGGAGAACATGGAGTCTAGGAAGTCCTGAAGTGAGTTGCGTCCATGTTCCCATATCAAAAAATCTCGTTTTCGTATCTAATCGAACACTCAAGTTTCGATGGGCTCTCCTTTACAGCTTCTTCACATGGCTTCTCCCTCCATATGTTGAAACATTTGCCTATTGAAGACGCAGTGTTCAACTAAGTCGACTATGTCCTTTGAGCCTTCTACTGCTGTAAGCTTTTACCTTATTATCTGTGTGGCGTCACGTACAGGGACCTTGGTAAATAAGGACACCACATTGAGGCTTGCCAGTAGATAGCCGTAACTCAAGTTGATACTCGCTATGATATCTACGAAGTGTAGGGAATTTATGACGTGAGAGGGTGGCGGAGGGAATAAAGGATCCAGGACCTAATTCAGATATTTAGCAAGAGCGTGAGTTGGGGACGCTATGACGCTATATATTGGTCTCAGAAGCACATCGGTCTTTTGTATTTTTGGTACGCCATAGAACGTCTAAGTTTTTGAGTAGCGAGGTTCTAGGGATTTCTAGTTCTCTTCTTTAATTGATGACTCGTTAAATAGCACCGTCTTCGTCTTCTCTATTTTGTTTATGGGGTTCCTTGGGATCGCCTTATAAGCTGGGTCTGATCTACGGCTCCAGCAAGTTTGATGTCCTGAGAGGCCTCTTTTCTAATTTATTCTGCTTCGAAGGCTGGTAGATGACGGATAGAATCTTCTAGCCCGCAGGTAATATTTTCCGTAGGAAGACGTCTCAGCGTGATGGCGCAATTAAGAAAATTGCTTCGGATGTAGGGTGTGGCAGTTTTGTCCAGAGCAATGAATTGATAGCATCAAGATTAGGAGACAACGAAGTGCTGCATTGAAAGCGTCTAAAGACTGACAACCAAAACAAAAACAACAACGATATTGTATCCTTGTCACTCATCAATTTTGCCGCCTCTGTGAAATCTCACCGAATACTCATTTTCATGAACATTGTCGAACTGCAAGCACCCTGTCCTTCGCGTCACCCGGCATGTAGAAAATCTAACGACTTTTCATCGGAAGATTTTTGTGGCTAAGATACGATCCAAGTACACTCAAGCTGTCAGAGCTATGAATCCAAAATCTGTAGATTATGCTGGTGTGTCTTGTAAAATTGTAAAATTTTCAGACTGTATGTTGAACATACTATTGATGACTGGAAACAAGGTCAGTTAGCGGTATTCTTGAAGACAAGTTGTCTGGTAATGGTATTAAAGAAAGTAATCCCAATTATATTTTTACTGCTTAGATCTCTAAAATTCTATTATTATTCTTCCGTGATGATGTAGCGAACTTTAAACTGTTAGTACTTATTATTTCAGGCTGATATGTCCAGATACATCGGATCATGCTGTTAGGAAGATTTACCGAATAGGTAATAGTGTAAGAAAATATGCTAACAGTGCATCTAGTGGAATATGTACTACCAAAAAAAAATTGAAGTCAACCATTGTTAGTCATACCGGTAAAAAGGCATATCCATGTAGTGTATGTGAATCCAAGTTTACCACCAGTGGTCA
This sequence comes from Meconema thalassinum, assembly GCA_946902985.2. Classification (NCBI taxonomy): domain Eukaryota; kingdom Metazoa; phylum Arthropoda; class Insecta; order Orthoptera; family Tettigoniidae; genus Meconema; species Meconema thalassinum. Next base: position 214,081,116 of record OX336398.1, read on the forward strand.
TTTGAAGAGACACATGCTCATCCATAGCGGCGAGAAGCCCTTTTCATGTAGCGTATGTGAATCCAAGTTTGCCAGGAGAGCAGATTTGAAATCACACATGTTCGTCCATACCGGTGAGAGGCCCTTTTCATGCAGCGTATGTGAATCAAAGTTTGCCCACAGAACGAGTTTGAAGACACACATGGTCATCCATAGCGGCGAGAAGCCATTCTCATGCAGCGAATGTGAATCCAAGTTTACCATGAGAGGAAATTTGAAAAAACACATGCTCGTCCATAGCAGGGAGAAGCCCTTTTCATGCAGCGTATGTGAATCTAAGTTTACCACGATTGGATATTTGAAGAGACACATGCTCATCCATAGCGGCGAGAAGCCCTTTTCATGTAGCGTATGTGAATCCAAGTTTGCCAGGAGAGGAGCTTTGAAATCACACATGTTCGTCCATACCGGTGAGAGGCCCTTTTCATGCAGCGTATGTGAATCCAAGTTTGCCCACGGAATGAGTTTGAAGACACACATGGTCATCCATAGCGGCGAGAAGCCATTCTCATGCAGCGTATGTGAATCCAAGTTTGCCCACAGAACGACTTTGAGGGCACACATGCTCGCCCATAGCGGCGAGAGGCCATTCTCATGTTGCGAATGTGAATCCAAGTTTGCCACGAAAGGAACTTTGAAAAATCACATGCTCGTCCATAGCAGCGAGAAGGCCTTTTCATGCAGTGTATGTGAATCCAAGTTTACCCAGAGACGATATTTGAAGAAACACATGACAGTGCATAGCTGTGAGAAGTCAAATTAACCATTGGAAATCACTTGTGGAACACATGCGAATTCATAGCGGTGAAAGGCCATATTCATGTAGCGTATTTGAATCCCAGTTATTAGGAGAGGACATTTTAAAGACACAATTGTAAATCCCTAGTGGCGAATAGACATATTTTTGTAGGATATGTGAATCCAAGTTTACTGTGAGATAAAATTTGACAAAACACATGCTAGTTCATAGCGGCAAAAAAGTGGAAAAAGTGAATCCACGTTCTCCCAGAGTGTATCTTTTTAGAGGCACATGCTAATTCAGACACACTTCCTAAACAACAGAGGTAGCGGCTTCGGTGGCGTAGTTGGTATCATGCTGAACTGCTATGCCCAAGATAGCGGGTTCAAACCCGGCCGAAGTCGTCGAAATTTTTGACAGCGTTAAAAATCTTTCAGTATGCCTTCCTTCGGAGGGGAAGTAAAGCCGCCGGTCCCATGTAATAGATTTATGGCATGTTAAAATCCTTTCACAGACTAAAGTTGTGTAAAACAAAATTGTGAGGTTTGATTTCGTCAGAACGCTCTATCAAATTTCCAACGTTCACCACTAGGTATCATTGATATCTGGTGGCGAAAGTTGGAACTACTTGAAATTAGACGGAACTTGTAGCTCACCCTTAAGGGTGTCCGCTGGAAGCAGCTACAGACTTAGGCGAGCCGAACATGTCCTCGGCCACTCCCATTATTAAAAGCCATACGATAAATAAATAAATAATAACAACAGAGGCGAGAAGTAAACCCAAGGTCATATTACCTTCAATGTGAACATTTTGTGACATTACTTATGGTGGCAAGAAGCGATATTAATGTAGTACAGGGAGAGTCCTTTGTTGGTGTGGGGCATTTCGCCAGCTACCAGGGGCACATGCCTTCTGCCAGCCAACTGAACTCTGGTCTCAAATTGCGTGCTGGAAAGAACCGTAACATAGTACATTCATTAATGGTAATTTCACCCAGCAAATGATGATTAAGGAACTTACTTTTTCGCAGGAGATGCTGAAAATGTTCTTCTTCAGCTGACAGGCAGGCGTTGTATCGTATAATTTGGCCTTTACACGTTCTAATTCCCCCCCTGTTTTGAGGGATATCTATTGCTGTATATTGTTCTCCAGTTCCACTAAAGTAGGTGAAATTGATTTGCACAATTTGAATTTTAATACACCCCGCAATTAAGCATGTAACAGCCTAAGGTCCGTGCTTTGAATATTTACAGTAAATACATTGGGTGGTACAGGAGTAGCTACATAATGTAACGCTGTAATATTCAAAAGATTTTAAATTCATGTGTTGAGGAATGTTGGCTATTGTCATTCGTCAGCTGGGAATCTAGGCCTTACTTATATTTTGTGCACTTCTTCTGAGCCCACCCAATTATTCTGACTGCCTGGAGTGACAAGCCAATCTTTTAAGTTCAGGCAACGACAGATGCAGACGAGTAGGTGTGCTTGCAGCAACAGCTACGAACGGTTGGGAATGGTTGCTTTTTACCTAGCCGCACACAGGTAGGGCTACAAGGTTCACCATATAATAAAGAGTTTTCATTTACTGTACTTTGATTAAGAACGAGTCTGCTAGTGTTACTCGCAGAGAATTTCAACCGGAATTTCAGGTGGTAAGGTGCCTTCGAAGACTGCAGTTTGGAAGGTTGTGACGAAATTCAAGTCTAAGGTGTCAGTTTTAAATAAAAATGTTAAACGGAGACGTCACGTTTGGACAGAATGGAAATTAGAGACTGCAAAATAAGAGCATACCTAGGTGACCCAATCGACTTTTTCAGGGCTACACCATCGAGCCTGGTCTGGATCAATAGTCTGGACATAAGGTTAAAGGTCGATATCTGTGCTTGTATGCACTTTCTATTATTTTTTTTTTTATTATTGTGTTTCATGTGTAATGTCATTCGCTAAATAAATAAGAGTACATTACTGCTCGATTATTATGTTCAGCAAGAAAATCTTAGCAAAAACAAGCCAACGTGTCATATTCAACGACCCAGGGAGCCGCAAAACTAATTATCTGCCGTACAAAATTACTCAGGTTCAAACCGAAGTCAAAGAGGCCCAGTGACAAGAGAAAACTACTGTAATTGGTTTTTCCATTCCGTGCACGAAGGAATTTTAGATCCATAGATAGTGTTCTGAAGTGACGAGGCGTGGTTTTATTTACGTGGATGTGTGATCTTATAAAACTATCAATACTGGTCACCTGCGAACCCAAGACTGATCCAACAAATCACCCTGCATGACCCAAAAAACGGTGTTTGGTGTGCAGTAACCACAAAAAGAATTATAGGCCCAATTTATTTTCTGTGAAACTATTAATTCTGCTCGATACGTTCAGGTTATTTTGAATAATATTCTTGTCCGGTTAACAGACAGTGAAATATTAAATGGCCTTTTCCAGCATACCGCATTCTGCGCATAGTTCTTTGGACGCAATAGGTGCTGTCTTTGTTAACAGACTGATTAGTGCTGGATTGTGGCCGCCTCGAAGCCGCGATTTAACACTGTGATTTTTTAACAGACAAAGTGTATCGGTCTAATCCTTGTACCCTAGAGGAGCTGGAGAACAATATACGGCAGCATATATCCCTCATTACGGAAGGAGAATTACAACGTGTACACGCTAATTTATTTACAGGATTCAACGCCTGTCTGTCAACTGAAGGAGAACATTTTCAACATCTTCTGTGAGAAGGTAAGTTCTTAAATCATCAGTTACTAGTAAATATATCATTAATTAATGTACCATGTCACGGTTTTCATCTGCGCGCAATCTGCGGGAGGAGTTCGGTTGGCTGGCGAAAGGCATTCGTGCGCCTGGTAGCTGGCCGGTGGCCCCACATCATTCAAAACAACTCAGATCCAAGAAGATATTTGAGGTCATACTATCGATTCTATTGAGTCTAGAAACCATGTTTCTGTAGCATTTGTTAGGCTTCATTTGCTAAGAGAGGACTTTAAATAATCACATTCTTATTCATTGTGGCAAGTTCATACTTCTGATTTTTAGTTTTGTTCTTGTCTTTCTTAACCTGTTTGATACAGCCCTCCGTACCTTTATGTCTTACGTCAATCGTTCCATTTCTACATCCTACAACCGTGTTAAACGTATAAACATACTCTAACCTTCATTTATCCTTATAGTTTTTAATCTCGACACTTCCTTCCTTAACTGAGTTGGCTATTCCTGGGTGTCATATAAAGTGTACTGCCAACTCATCTCATGTCCTCATCGGTAGTCGCCAGAAAGTTCTCCACTCGCCTACACATTTAAATACCTTTCAATGTGTTGTTCTACTACCCATTTTAACTTCAGTATTCTCTTGGATCAGCGCAATTCAGGAACTTATATTCTCCACATTTGTTCTGTCTCACGAGTAAGTTTTACTTCCTTAGCGTGCAGCGCCCCAGGAAAAAAATCCAAAATGACTTTCCGTTACATAAATCTATATTTGGTGTCAACATAATTTTTTACGGCAGAAACAGCTTCCTTGCCTCAGCCAACCTAATTTTCATATCCTCTTTTCTTCGTCCATCACTGGTTACTTTGCTTCCTAAGTAGCAAAAGTCTCCTACTTAATTTAGCTTTTCACTTGCCAATTTGACGTCAATATGGGTTTCTGATTTCTTTCGGCTGCATTCCATAATTTTGGTTACGTTTGCTGATTTTAATCATGATTTACGTTCTTAAGGTGAAGTCTCTACCATTCAAAAACTCATTCAAAACTCCTGGTGAATCAGCTATGATTACAACGTCAATAGCAAATCTCAGAGTTGAATATTTAGTTCAACTTGAAATTTTACTCTAATTATCTTCATTGCTTTTTTAATGAATAGATTAATAACTAGGGGGTAATAAGTTGTATCCTTGCTTTAGAATAGATTGCTGATCAGTCTCTCATCCCAGTACTTGATTCCAATCTGTTTCAATTACATCTAAACGGCTGGAGCGATTTCAATGAAACTCGGTAAGTTCATAGCACTCTTCAGGACGACCCCGTCCAAGCCCTTCAAGTTTTGTTACGTCTCACCAATCCAACATGGCGGCTGTGCGAAATATTTCACCAGTATTCAATATCTCCGAAACTATTACCCATATCACCCTGGAATTTTGTACAGTGATAAAGGGACTTACTAGAAATTTACCTACGTGACCTATGAGAATTTGGTAACTACAAAACCAACATGGCGGCCATGCGAACTTGCAACTCATAAATAAACGTTTCTTGCGATTTAACTAACCAAACGCAATGTAACTTGGTACAGTATATGTTTATACACATTGTAATGCACCGACATTAACTTCGTTCAATTGTTATATAACCTCAAGATGGCGGCTGAGCAAAATATTTCACCGGCATTCTATATCTCTGAAACTATTACCGATATCACTCTGAAATTTTGTACGGAGATAAAGACTACTGCTGGAAGTTTATCTATGGGACTTTCAAAAACCGGTTAACGACAAAACGAACATGGTGGCAAAGTGTATTTGGAAGTTTTAAATAGACTTTTCTCGCGATTTAGTAATCCAAACGCAATGAAACTTGATACAGCAAATGTTTATAAAATTGTAATGCACTGGTATTTAATTTAGTTCAATTGTTAAATAACCTCAAGATGGCGGCTGTGCGAATTTTAAAATTAGGTTTTTATTTCTTGTGTCATAATTATGCGATCGAAGTGAAATTTTGAATAAAGAACCTACGCAATTATTTTCCTTTACTGGTACATGACTCTATGGCCTATACATATAACAATCCAACAAGGCGACTATCCGAAATTATTAGGCGGAACTCAATATCTACGAATCTATTACAGCAATCAAACTATTTTTGTTAATGTCCATAGTGGCTATGAACACTTGGTACAGTAAATCCTTATACAAATGTTAATCCACTGGCATCTAATATATTGCAATTGTTTCCTTAACCACAAGATGTGTGAAATATTTAAGTCTCGTTTTTACTTCTTGTGTCCGAATCATGCGATTGAAGTTTGAATACTACACGTACACAATAATCTTCATGTAACAGTACACAACTCTAAGACCCACATATATATAAAAATCCAACATGGCGTCCATCCGCAATATTTAGTCGGTTCTCAATATTTACGAATCTATTACAGCAATCCAACTGAAATTTTGTATGTTGATAGTGGCAATTACCACAAGTAAGGTATATGAAAATAGGCTTTAGTTCTTCACGGAACTACTTGTTATCTTCTGTATTTTTGTGCTTCCTCGTTTCGTCCAATAATTCGAGTATCCAGAGTGATCCGCAGCCCTATACCTATTGTTTCCTCTCTACCAATGTTTTACCTGTAGATTTTCTTAATTCGTTTTTCAAAATTACCCGTTCCACTACATTTGAAGTTTGTTCAGGTTTCTTTAATAGTCCATACTCTTATACTCCCCTTCAATTTTCAAAATGCAGTATCTTGTGTACGTGTCGCTTTCTCCCTCTCCACCTCGCCCTGAATCCTAGCAGAAATGTCTGAAAACACCTCAATGAAGAGGATAAATAATAAGTACGGAATTGTTTAGTTCCGGCGGACCTGCGACAGTGACCTAATGTACATATTACAATCAGAAATGCAACAAAACTCGCCCGGTTAGTTCATTGCGAACGTCTCATCTAATGTTATTTCTTATCCATCAGACATTTTGAAAAAGTACACATCACAGTATGCATAGAATGGAATAAATTCGGTTGGTGAGTTTGTCATCATCTATGGAGTCTTATGTATGCAGATGATGTCTTGTTTGCAAGCGCGACACGCTAAACTAATTCGGAATGACCACCTTGAAGCATATGGATGGAAATTAAACATATCCAAAACTGAATACATGCAGTGTGGATAACAAACCGTTGGCTCTACATCTATTGTTAGAAAACAACTCAACAAGATCATTGGGTTCCGATATTTGGGCGCATGCATAGCATCATATGGAGACACATTGAGAGAAGTGCGAATGCGATCAAATAAAGCTTTACCTAAATGACGATAGGTGACAGGAGTTTCATGTGATCGTAGGATTTCTGTACGACCAACTGCAAGTCTTCCTGAATCTTTGCTTGAGGCGTATCATCAATCGAAGACGGCCGGGTGTCATATCAAATGAAGATCTATGGGAGGAAACCAACCAGCGGAAAATGGATAAACAAATGAAGGAGAGAAAGTGGCGATGGATAGTTCACGCCCTAGGGAAGCCTGCTGGAGCCATTCCGAAGACTGCACTCGATTGGAACCCACAAGGGTCCCGAAAACGGGGTCGTCGAAGAAGACCTGGAAGGGGATGATCGAGGAAGAATGCCTGGGAATGGGAAGGACATGGAGTGAGATAACAAAGTTGGCCAACAACAGAACCCGATGGAAGCGTTTCACGGAAGCTCTATTCTCCGAGAGGAGCAACAGGAATTAAGTCAAGTGAGTCAAGATTCCTGTACAGCCTAAAACAAAGGTATACCGCACTGTGATCAGACCTGCAGCATTGTATGGAACTGAGTGTTGGCCAGTAACTAACAGATGTGAGCAAGTGCTTCTCTCCATGGAGATGAGGATGCTGCGCTGGTCCATTGGCCTAACGAGACTAGATCATGTCACCAAAAGTATACCGTACTGTGGTGCGACCTGTAGCATTGTGTGGAACTAAGTGTTGGCCAGTAACCAACAGATGTGAGCAAGTGCTTCTCTCCATGGAGATGAGGATGCTGCGCTGGTCCATTGGCCTAACAAGACTAGATCATGTCACCAAAAGTATACCGCACTGTGGTGCGACCTGTAGCATTGTGTGAAACTAAGTGTTGGCCAGTAACCAACAGGTGTGAGCAAGTGCTACACTCCATGGAGATGAGGATGCTGCGCTGGTCCATTGGCCTAACAAGACTAGATCATGTCACCAAAAGTATACCGCACTGTGGTGCGACCTGTAGCATTGTGTGGAACTAAGTGTTGGCCAGTAACCAACAGATTTGAGCAAGTACTACACTCCATGGAGATGAGGATGCTGCGCTGGTCCATTGGCCTAACAGGACTGGATCATTTCACCAATTACCATGTACAAACCGGACGTTTGTTTTAGACGATTGACCTTGAAGCTTGGGGGTGAGTCTGTACACAGTCACTTTGTCGCCCTCTCGCTGCTCAGTTGTCACCAACGGTCTGATGTAATGGAATTCCAGACTTGAGCACGTGACGACACTACCGTGAAGAACAGTGCAGTCCACGTTGAAGTAATGTGATGCGAAAGTACGCGTTACATTGGTACGAACAGAACACCATTATATATGCCAATGACTGTACATCAGCAGTATCGGGAGATAGTATTGTCCGTCATCTGACCTCATGGGACACGTGACAACATTTAAGGTACTGTAGTAACTCGCTTCCATACTTCCATTTTGATTTTTCACTCGTCTAAAATCCTTGGTGTCACAACGATCTCTGACAAGATGCTGGAAGCTCGCCTGCGTTGGTACGGATATGCACTACGGAGTTGCGAGGACACAGTGACAATCATAGCACTACAACTAGATGTAGTAGGCAAGCGACCACTAGGACGGCCCAAGAAGCGGTCGCTTGACCAAATGAAGGAGGACATGAGAGCAGCCATTGTTGAGAAGAAGGACGCTGCAGACCGAGCATGATGGAGTCAACCCTGCTCTGTGGAACAAAGGCTAGAAGAAGAAGAAGATGTGAGTTTGTCAGCAAGGAGAGGGTCACGCAAGTCAGTCATGCTCTCAACAATCCCGTGGCTGACACATCGCTTTCGGTGTAATGTCGACACATGTGGAAACCTTTAATATATCAAAAAGTACTCATCGGAATTGCGAAATAAGCACATAACTGATCTTGTTACTCGATTCATAGTTCTTCCAGTGAGTGAAATGAGTATAGTGGTTTTAAAATAACAAAGTTGCTACCGGTTTTTCGGTAAATACGTTTGGCTTGTGTTGTATGAGACCCTCAATGTGACTTAAGAACTTGAAAACAGAATGACGGTATCTTAAGCGGTAGAAGACGTAAGGAAGAAAACTTGTAAATCACACAATCATGAGCCACGAGACCTTCTTTTTACGTGGAATCCGAACGACATGACATGACATTTCACTTCGAAAATCTCACATACATTGACCAGGAGTCGAATCCGGTCTGCCTTGGTGAGAGGCTAACGGCTTCACCGCTGTGCCACCACGCACCTTAATAATCTAGAATGAATGACTCTTATTGTCTCTCAGCCCTGGATGGCCACTGCACGGCTCGGCACCGAACTTAACTATGATTTTTCTCTCTGGTTACTATCTACTACCGTACATTCCTTGCACACGGCGTTAGGATTGAGAAATTGTAACATTCAAGAAGAAAAAAAAAATGTTTTAAAAACAGTTTATAACTTGGAGATATTACCTGTGTTTTTGATATTTTTTAAAATGGAAAAGTAGACATCATCAGAGAGGAAATCTTCTATGAAGTAATTAGACATGGCAACACCGGACACGAGCATTGAAAAAAGATGGGTACTGCCAAATACTTACCATGCAAATAATAATACTTATTTGAATGTACTGGGCGTTGATAAAAAGATCAAACTATATAACTCATGGGTTAATAATATGTACTAGTGGACCCGTGTGAGCTTTCGCAACGTGAATGTAGGTTTATGGGGGGTAATAGGGAAGCAGTACGCCGCGCTCCCGCCAGATAGCTGCCGCCGCCGCGCTGCTCTGCGCTCTAGCGGCAGACTCGCCAGGTTACGGTGCACACATTGTAAATGTACATTTTTAGCCTATTTTCATTTATGAAAAAAATAGGCTTATGAGATCACCTTTTTCCGTGTGTGTGTCTGTGTGTGCGTGTGTGTGTGTGAGGATATTTGGGTGTCCCCCTAATAACTTATAAACGGCTAGAGCGATTTCAATGAAACATGGTAAGTTCATAGCTCTATTCCGGGCGACCCCGACCGTGCCCTTCAAATTTTGTTACGTCTCACCAATCCAACATGGCGGCTGTGCGAAATATTTCACCAGCATTCAATATCTCCGAAACAATTACCGATGTCACCCAGGAATTTTGTACGGTGGTAAAGGGTACAACTGGAAGTTCACCTATGTGACATTTGAAAACCTGGTAACTACAAAATCAACATGGCGGCCAAGCGAATTTGCGACTTTTAAATAGACGTTTCTCGCTATTTAACCAACCGAACACAATGAAACTTGATACAGTATATGTATATACACATTGTAAAGCACCGACATCTAACTTCGTTTAATTGTTCATATAACCTCAAGATGGCGGCTTTGCGAATTATTTCACCGGCATTCTATATCTCTGAAACTATTACCGGTATCACCATGAAATTTGGTACGGAGATAAATAAAGGGCACTACTGGAAGTTCATCTATGAGACATTCAAATACCGGTTAACTACAAAACGAACATGGCGGCCAAGCGAAGTTGAAAGTTTTAAATAGACTTTTCTCGCCATTTAATGATCCAAACGCAATGAAACTTCGTACAGCAAATGTTTATACACATTGTAATGCACTGGTATCAAATTTAGTTCCATTGTTTACGTAACCTCAAGATGGTGGCTGTGCAAATTTCGAAAATTAAGTTTTTATTTCTTGTGTTCTAATCATGCGATCGAAATCAACGTTTGCATAACGAATGTACACATTAATCATCATCCAAGAGTACACAACTCTATGGCTTACAAATATTAAAATCCAACATGGCGACCATCCGAAATACTTGGTCGGTTCTCAATATCTATTAATCTACTATAGCACTCAAACTGAAATTTTGTAAGTGTATAGAGGCTATAAGCATAAGTTCACCTACGGGACGTACAAAAACCTGGCGAGCACAAATCCAACATGTCGGCGACGCGAAACTTAAATATACAAAAGGACGTTTCTTGCGTTTTAACCATCCGAGCGCAGTGAAACTTGATACGGTATATGCTTATACAAATTTTTATCGACTGCCATCTAATTCATTTAAATTATTTTCATAACCACAAGACGGTGGCTGAGCGAAATTTTAAAATCCCGCTTTTATTTCTTGTGTCCTAATCATGCGATAGAAGTTTGAATAAAACACCTACACAATAATCTTCATGCAATAGTACATAAATTTAAGGCCTATAATATAGAAATACAACATAGTGACCATCCAAAATATTTAGACGGTTCTCAATATCTACGAATCTATTACAGCAATCAAACTGACAAGTTGTATGTTGATAGAGGCAATTAATATCAGTAGAATATATGAAAGTAGACTATTTAGTTCTTCACGGAACTACTTGTTTAAGGTATTTATTTAATTGTGAGGCATTTAAGGAGGAAGTGAGTGCGTTTCGGGCACACATGGGGTTATGCGGAACCTGTAGGTACCCCATATGTGTAGGTTGGTGTTAACAGGCCCTTATTTTCGATACAAAACCGGAATGGGACATTAACTGAATAATACAGGGAGGATTCTGCAACATAGCGCTGGGTGTTACTCGAATTAGCTGATTATAAACTTGGCAACGCTGCTAAGTAGTTCCGAGCTCCCGCCATATCCTTAACGTTCTATCTTTAGAAAGACAGAAGATTGCTGTTTACCGTGATCCCGGCTAGAATTGATATATGAACCAACAGAGAATGAATCGAGGGACGAATCTTTTTTTTTGAGAGAAATACATATACCGTACATTTCGAATAATTATTCTCTAAATTCACGGTATCTGCTTATTTATATTTATGGATTTAGCGATTTATGTGAAATAACTTTCCGAAATCATTTACCAGCGATATTCTTACCATCGTTCCTATCAATCTTCAGTATTCCGTGGTTTGATTTTTGATGGGTGCGATTTAGCAACTCCACCGCTGCGAAAGGTAGCATATACGTGGTTTGAATTGTTTGATGGGTGCCATTTAGCGACTCCACCCCTGCAAATCAAAGCATACACCATACCTGCCAACTTTTACGGTTTATCCGTAAAATTTACGGAAATTGCAGCATTTTACGGTTTTACGGATGAACGGTGTCATTTTACGATTTTGCGGACAAAAATTTGAAACGATAATTTACATTCGATAATACCGCCCACTTCCGTACAATCGATTGTTTGCGTGGGTCGAAGGCAAGTCCACGATAGTCGATAACTCGTTCTTTGATATGATTCGTACTTTTAACCGTGTGATGGTTGTGTCGTCATTTGTAATTGAATTTGAAGCCGGGATAACCGTTCTTCCATGTGTCGACAGGCTCTGCTTCGCATATTCTTTGTTCCGCTCCGTTCGCTCGTTGCGATTTAAACCATATTCTTTGACCACGTTAGTTGTTCATTGTTCGCGAAGTTGGCGTTCCTTGAATGTTTTCGTCTTTTAAGGTTATGGCATATTTTAATGAAGCGTTCGAGTTTTTGTGCTATAACTTCGTGCTTCGCAGTTTCCTGTATTCCTTGGACTAATTACATTCGTTCCGCGTGTGTGTGTTTTTTCTACCATGTGCATATTCTTTCTTCACGAGGTTGGCGTCGTTTTCATTTAATGGCTTTGTGTGTCTTGACATGTTTTAATGAAGTGTTGGCTGTCTTAAGTGTTTTATGTTATAATTTTATGTGACGTTCAGTGATCCAGGTTCCTTTCGATGTTTTAGTAGATATCGAGAATGAACAAATCCAACAAGAAACAGTACTTCCAGACATTTAAAGAATCATACTCGGTTGATTTTCCGTGCATACTAAAATCAAGAAAGGGAGAAAAATTTGCCTTTTGCACGGTATGTGGGTGTGATATTAATATTGCACATGGTGGAAAAAACGATTTAAGTAATCATGTGAAGTGCGGTAAACACATTAGTTATGTTAAATCGAAGGAAGATAGCAAGAAAATCAACACCTTTTTTGCTAAGTCTGGAAACGTTGACAGTGACGTAATTAGGGCCGAGTGTCTGTTTACTTCCTTTTTGGGGGAACACAATGTGCCCTTAATTGCGGCTGATCATGCTGGTGCTTTATTTAAGAAGATGTTTCCCGCATCAGAAGTTGCAAAGAAATATAGTTGAGGTCGCACGAAAACGACATGTATTGTAAATAAAATGGCAAAAAATGCATCATTTGAAGTTGTTAAGGCCTTCAGAACGGACCGAATACAGATAAATCCCTTTTCTTTTCATCAGTGAGAAACTACTTTTATACTGCCTGTGACTACATCATCAACAAGTTTCCACTCAAGGATGACGTGTTAAAGAATGCTCAAGTTGCTAGGTTAGACAAAATTGAAGATGCACAGTTATCTTCCATTCGTTTTTTCTTGGAAAAGTTTCCTATCATGTTATGCAAGGAAGAGAATGAAACTACAGATGAGGTGGTGAATGAGCTTCAGAGGCAGTTCACAGCTCTTCAGGTAGATGACACTTTGGCTGCACATCAAGATGCTGCAAGTGATTCCAGTTGGGCACAAATATCAAGCATTCGTGGAGCCGATGGACTTCTTAAGTATAACCGAATTTCTAGAGTATTGCTCTCTATTCTCACCATACCCCATAGCAATGCAGAATGTGACCGTTTTTTTTAGCCTTGTGAAGAAAAATAGAACACAGTTCAGGTCATCCATGTCCAATGAATCTCTGGAGTCTATTTCTATTTTGAAGACCAGGAGTTCTGGTCCCTGTTATGACAAAACATTTTCTCAAGACTGTTTGCAGGAAGCTAAAAAAAAGGCCACAACCATGACTTAAAAGTCGAACTAGCATGTGATTTGCAGTGTGTATTATATTATTTCTTGCCTGTGTTACGTTAAACAAGTTTTATTGTTTAAAGCCTTTTTCAATTATCGTGTATCAGCTTAATCTATCAAGGAAGTCCTGTTATGTCTGCTCCAAACCAATATTCACCACGCCTGCTGCTGATTAACATGGATTTCTTCTTGATTGTTATGTTCATCTACAAATCAAGTAAGTAGATATGATTTCATTGAAGTATCCTGTTTAAAGCATGAATTATTGTATTTTGTAGCCCAGAAGTATTATTATTTTCGTCCAGCTAGGGTTTGTCGAAAATCGTTAATTTCTTTGTCGCGCGTGAGTTTTACTGATAGCCCTTTTCAAAAGTTGGCAGGTATGATACAGGCTCAGTTTTTAACATGATTCAGAAGATCCGGACGTCAGAAAATATCAATTTGTGATATTTAAACACACACAACTATTTGGTTTCTCATCCGGCTATCTCTTTCATTACTATGATGATTAATACATATTTTGAAACTCTAAGGATTCTTCATCCACTAATAAATTTAATTGAAAAAGGCAAGAAAATGGTCATAATTCTTGTAAAATGACCTGGAATGCTTCCAAGGTTGCGCATTATTCTAGAGAATTGGGTTCAATATTTGTGATATTGCCCTAAATGTCCATTCTGCAATGTTTGTAAACAGTGTTTATGCTCGTAGCTATTGCCAAATTAAATGTAAGTTAATCATTTGTTTCTTTAAGATATCGCAGATCACCTCGCGGTGTAGCGGCTATCATTCTTATCTGTCACCTCGGACGTCCGGGTTCGATTCCCAGATGAGTTATCCTGGAAGTTATTTTCCATTGTTTACCCTCTCCTGCTCCAGGGAAATGCTGGGATGGTTCTTAACTTTGGGCCACGGCCACCTCCTTATCATTCCTATCCCCAATTTACAAATACGCACACATGTACAGCTATCACAATTACACAGGTTATTACACAAACACACCCAAAACTACACGGGGCTATACAGCCCCTACAGAGCAACAAACACACCTAAGATGTCGCATATAAAGAATAAGCTATAAAGCGACATACAAGCCTAGAAGGTGTAATCTTGGAGAATAGATTAGTGCATCAAGTCAGCTCAGTAGGGAGACCCGATCATGGAAGAAGACAAAGAGTGCATCAAGTCAGCTCAGTAAGGAGACCCGATCAAGGAAGAGGACAAAGAGTGCATCAAGTCAGCTCAGTAAGGAGACCCGATCAAGGAAGAGGACAAAGAGTGCATCAAGTCAGCTCAGTAAGGAGACCCGATCAAGGAAGAAGACAAAGAGTGCATCAAGTCAGCTCAGTAAGGAGACCCGATCAAGGAAGAAGACAAAGAGTGCATCAAGTCACCTCAGTAAGGAGACCCGATCAAGGAAGAGGACCAAGAGTGCATCAAGTCAGCTCAGTAAGGAGACCCGATCAAGGAAGAGGACCAAGATCAAGGCAACCCTGGTTCATGCTAAGTCACCAAGCACTGAAGGATTCTGCTCTGATTGTTTTATGTATTGCCGTAATTTTAATACTTTGCCAACTAAGATACATTTATTTCCCAAAATATTGTGAATAGAGTAATAAACAAGATGTTCAGCAAAGAGCATATAGCCTTCTTTCTTCTAAATGTATGGGTATACTTATAACTCTTTGTCCTCACCCCTAAAACAATCACCTCTACCACCATGTATTGTTTGTTTTCTTTTATATTGATAAATAGCCAGTAAGTGTCAAAATCAATATTTTATACTTTATGATGATTTAATAACAAACCTACTAACTTATTGTAATGAATTCACGTCCGTTAATCTAGATATTGAGCCTCCAAACCTAAGAATCCTTCGTTTTGGGTATCTTCCCCTTTAAAAATCAGCGGCGATCACAGTGGGTTGGCGCTGCAACGTAGCAATGAAGTAATATAATATCTGGTACGCCTCTGAGTGTTGAATGAGCAGGCAGTTTAAAGCAACCAGGAGGGATGGGATCCAGCTGACAGTGCTTGAAGGTAATCGGACTGCGGTCGTGGCTAGTTGAACTATTACAAAATTGCCATTGTTTGGAACAATAACCCACGTAACCCACAAGAGGACAACACCGTACCGAGACATTGAGAAGGCTGTGGTCGATGACAACGTGTATATTGTACTTATATTCTCGTTATTCAAATGTCTCCTGGTTAAGTGCGATGCTGGGGCTGTGATTATTAATAAACTAGTGTATACATTAGCCTCTCCTTTGAGTTAATGGCATTTTTTCAGTATCTGTGTAATGAGCTCGTGTACATCATTTGTGAAAGAATTCAAGTAAAACAAAAGTTTAATCTAGTAGTATTCGAACCCCCAGTCAACCGCATGAGAGACTAACGCTCTAGCCCAGAGCGAAACTTGTCCTTAGCACCTTAGTGTTATTAACTGACTTTGATACAACGTGTTAGAAAATAATGTCTTGAAATAAACGATTTCTTCACCGCAGTACATCTTCAGTATAAATCATTTCATACATTTATATCAGTAGGCTATATCACAAACAACACACTAAAACTACTGAAATATAGGACAGGCACAAGAGGTCAGCTGCCATCTTGTCATGTGACAGAGACTACTCGTCTCTTTTAAGTCCCTAATACAGTTTAATATTATAATACTTTATTATAATAAATAACAGATCACGTCCTTTAAGATAGCTTAAACCACCCTTGCCTTGATAATCGGAATAGGTGGGTCTTAAGCTATTGATTAGAATGGTTGCACAGGAACTTAGGTATGCGAGAGGGGAAATACCTAGGTATATAAGAGACCCTGGCACACAGGAACAGTTGAGTGTAGATAGTGACAACTGCTCTCTCCAGGACACGCAAGACTGTAGCCTGTGCAATAAAACCTGAATTGACCATTTAACTACAATCACACATTCTCTCTAAACAAACAAGTTTGGAGGACAATCACCACTTTCAGTATTTTAACAAAACATCACGTAGACTATAACTAACAAATATTGACGAGTTGAACTCAACTAATACCACAACTAAAGAAGTGTACATATTGTAAATATTTTCACTCATACTCTCAGACATAAAACCTTTGTAGCCTAAGTGAAATGGATCTGATGATGATCGCTTGACGATCGAAACTGGTCATCCAAGAGTATTTATTAATATCATTCAGGAGTAGGGAATAACCTATCCTATTTGGGTGCAATCGTGTAGACCGACTGAAAAGCATCGAACTACTTTGATCCACCCAGCGCATGCGCATGATACCATAGCTTATGGGATGGTAGCCAACAGCAATTCATTAATCTCAACTCAACGGAATCTCGACAGATATTTATGAATGTTTCTGTTCAAACATATAATAAAGTTATAATTATCGTTTGCAACTCGCCTATAATGGTAATTAAGACACTCGTATGGCAATTGCCATAATAGGCTCGTTGCATAATGGGCACACATTAACCATTTATAAAACATATATATCCGTATTGATTGATAGAATTGATCAATTGAAAATCCGCCTGTTCAATACTAAGGGTAGTTGTTTAATGAAATATTACACGACGCACATGTTTCGGAATATCAATGAATCCATCCTCAGCGTGAAAAATATTATACCTTAAAAACTAGTTTAACTTTGTCAAAAAATGGATATCCTAACAAATATTGCTAATTTAAATTAATTAAATACTTGTAAATATATGAAATGATGTGCAATTAACCAAACTACTTTTAAAGTAGTTTTCTCTTAGTATTGATCAGGTGGATTTTTTCATACCATGAAAATAGGTTAATTTTGTGCTGTTTGACTGACTGACCTCGGTATGACATTTTAATTGAATCATTCTCCTTCCTTGTTAGCCTACTTTCGATTTTTGCAAACAATGGAAGTATACTTATGAGATCACCACAGGGCCAAAAAATGTGTGCCTGTCTGTGTGTGTGTGAGTCTGTGTGTGAGTCTGTGTGTGTGTGTACTCTGAATGTCTGTCCCCCCTATCATTTCAAAAACGGTGAAACCGAATTGAACAAAATTTGGTGCAGAGGTAGCACTAGTAATGGGCACCTCAGGGAGGTGTTTTATATTGCCGCCATCTTGACGAAAACGTAATGGCGGCCACCCAAATGTTAAAAGCTTAAATCAAATTACGACCAATCTCATCATCTGATCTCTACCAAATTTTGTAACGTTATACCTTTATGTATGAATTTCTTTTTGGACTAAACTGCAAGGTCATCAGCCTTATACATTGCGGATGGCGGCCATGTATGTGTGCAAATCGATTCCCCCTATCTATTCATACACGGTGAAACCGAATTGAACAAAATTTGGTACAGAGGTAGCACTAGCAAAGCGCACATCAGTGTCTTCTTTTATATTGCCGCCATCTTGACGGAAACGTAATGACGGCCACCCAAATGTTCAAAGCTTAAATCAAATTACGACTAACCTAATCATCCGATATCTACCAAATTTTGCAACTACATATAACCATATGGCGAGCGTCTTTTGATCAAACTACAAGGTCATGAGCACAATAGTTTTCAAATGGCGGCCATGTATGTGTGCAAATCGATTACCCTTATCAATTCAAACACGGTGAAACAGAATTCACAAAATTTGGTACAGAGGTAGCACTAGCAATGGGCAATCCAGTGCCATGCTTTATATTGCCGCCATCTTGACAAAAAAGCAATGGCAGCCACCCAAATGTTAAAGTATTGAATCAAATTACAACCAATCTAATCACCTGATCTCGACCAACTTTTGCAACATTATACCGTTATGTAAAAAAAAAAAATGTTTTGACCAAACTACAAGGTCATCAGCCCAATCATGTGCGGATGGCGGCCATGTATGTGTGCAAATCGATTCACCCTAACTTTTCAAACACGGTGACACCGAATTGAACGAAATTTGGTACATTGGTAGCACTTGTAAAGGGCACCTCCGTGTCATGTTTTATATCGCCGCCGTCTTTACGGAAACGTAATGGTGGCCACCCAAATGTAAAATGATAAAATCCAATTACGACCAACCTAATAGATCTCTACCACATTTTGCAACATCATACCCTTAAGTGAGAAGCGTCCTTTGACCAAGCTACAAGGTCATCAGTCCAATAGTTTGCATATGGCGGCCATGTTTGTGTGCAAATCGATTCTCCATATCAATTCAAACACGGTGAAACCGAATTGAATGGCATTTTTTTACAGAGGTAGCACTAGCAAAGGGCACATCTTATTCATGTTTAATATCCGTATAGCACGTTGTATTTCAACAAGCTACTACAACCAACATTCAATTATACTCCTTGAAAAGGACAAAGAGTTATAACAATACCCATGTGTTTAGGAGAAAGTAGGCTAAGTGTTCATTACTGAACATCTTGGTTTTTTATGTGGCGCGGTGGCGCAGCGGTCAAGCAATTCGCCTCTCAACAAGATGGACCGGGTTCGATTTCCGGTCAAAGCACGTGACATTTTGGAAGTGAAAAGTCGTGTTCTGTTGTTCGGATTCCACGAAAATAGTAGGTTCCGTGGCTCATGATCACAAGATGAACGTCACGTAAAACTGCAAGCTTCCTTCATTTTCTTCTTCTTCACCCACTTTGGGGTACGTCAGATCAATCGCTTCTTAGAAGCTTGTGCTCTCCTTTTCTCTCAATACTTCTTCATTCTCTCTGATCTCCTCTTTCTTTCCTCTTGTGATATCTGTATCGGTTTTCTGGAGACGGCTCTGGCTTGGATCTTCTTGGTGTTGTCTTTGGTCACGGTTTTGGCTGTACCATTCATCAACATGATTTCAGTAATCTGAAGCTCTCGCAGGTCCTTTTGCACTTCCGTAAACCATTTAGGTTTGATCTTCTTTTTGGAAAAGAAGTCAAAGATTTTCTTGGTTAATCGGGCAGGATTCATCCGGCAGATGTGTCCATAGAAATCAATTCTCCTCTTCCGTATGGTATCTGAAATTCTCTCCGACTTCACATACAGGGTGTCGTTCCTATAGAAAACTTGTTTGTTATTTTGGAATTTAGGAGAGATCTTCCTCAAAATGTTTCTCTCTTTGATTTCCAATTCTTCCATTTGCCCTTGTCTCCTCAAGACTAGTGTTTCTGCTGCAAAGAGTGCCTCTGGCTTAATTACGGTGTTATAATGCCTGATTTTAGTGTTCCTGGAGAGGGTTTTCTTATTGTGTGTATTTTTGGTTTTCTGGAAGGCTAGTTCCATTTTGATTCTTCTCGCCTCCATTGTTTTTCCTTCAAGGTTATTCCAGTCGATCCATCCTCCTAAGTATTTGAAACTATTAAGCACCTCGATTTTATTAGCTCCTACTGTAACTCTCTTGGGTACATCCAAATTATTTGACATAATTTTCGTTTTTTCAAAGGAAATTTTAAGTCCTATTTTCCCCGCCATGTCTCGTAATTCTGTGATTTGTTCATTGGTTTCCTCCCATGTTTCTGCGAGCAGCGCCAAGTCGTCAGCAAAGGCCAAACACTTAATCGTGATTCTTTTGTTTTTTGTTCCTAGACGTATTCCCCCTCGTGTTTTCGCATTCCATTCTCTCATAACTTTCTCAAGTGTACAGTTGAACAACAGGGGGAAGAGACCATTCCCCTGCCGGACCCCTGTTCTGATCTCAAATGGTTCAGACAGTTCGCTCATGAATCTAACTTTAGAGGACGTATTTGTGAGCGTCTCCTTTAAGAGGGCTAGGGTTTTCCTGTCCAGGCCAAAATCTTCCAAAATAATGAGCAACGACTCTCTGTCGATGGAATCGTAAGCTTTTTGGAAGTCTACAAAGGTCACTATATACGGTTTCGCCCTCTGCTTCTGGTACGCTATAATGTTTCTGAGATTTTAAATTTGTTCAGCGCAAGATCTCCCCTTTCTAAACCCTGCTTGATACTCCCCAAGTTGGCAGTCCAACCGTGGTTCTGCTCTTTCTAATAACGCTCTTGAAAATATCACGTCCAGCAGCGAGATCCCTCGGTAATTGCTAGGATCCGATTTCGAACCTTTTTTGTGAAGAGGGTGTATCAGGGCCATTTTCCATTCCACTGGAATGATCTCTGTCTTCCATATCTCCTCAAAAAGCTTTTGGAGTGAGCCAATCGCATCTTCACTGGCATACTTCCTTAATTCAGCTGTTATTTGATTTTCTCAAGATGCCTTGAAATTTTCCATACGAGTCAGTATCTTCTGAATCTCTCTTACAGACGGGGGTTTAGAATCATGGTTGGGAGACGATTTTGGTCCACAATCGAAAGACATCTTTTGGAGTGATTCATCGCAATTTAGGAGTTCTTTAAAGTAGCCGGATAGAATTTTACAGTTACCCCTGTTACTATATGCCACGTTCCCGTT
The DNA here is from genome assembly GCA_946902985.2 of Meconema thalassinum. Lineage (NCBI taxonomy): Eukaryota > Metazoa > Arthropoda > Insecta > Orthoptera > Tettigoniidae > Meconema > Meconema thalassinum. The sequence goes on from OX336398.1 coordinate 214,102,078, forward strand.
TTCGTCCTGAAGTTGGAGAGTTGGGGGGCCATATCTGCTTAGGTTTTCCTTGAACACCCGATAATAGTTTCTCATATTGTTCTTCGCAAAGTCATCATTTATCTTGCTGAGAAGTTGGTCGCCGTGCTCCTTCTTAACTTTCTTGATCCCCTTGGACACCATCTTCCTGGTTTCCACAAAGTGTTGCCAGGTACTCTCGTCCTTTTTGGTTTGCCAAACGTGCCACGCCTTCTTCCTCAGATCAAGTAGTCTATCACACTCGTTGTTCCACCATCTATGCTTCTTCGTCTTTGTAACAGGAGCAAGTTCATTTTATTATTTAAAACTTCAATAAAAATAATGGACCTATGAAAGTGGTAGAATAAAATATAGCTAACCGTCAATCATCATAGTGGTCCGATAAATATAAATGGCGTGTAGCCTCCGGAGATATTTTGTTATGGTGTTTCAAACTGACAACCGTAGGTGACCTGTGCGTCGTGATGAGGATAATACAACACCCAGTCGCAAAGTGAGGCGAATTGAGGACCCATGGCCTAGCTGAGAATCGAGTCCCGCGGCTGTCGGACCAAAGGGATACAGGTTCCCCCCTGTAGATAGTCTTCCCTTCTCTCCAAGCCGAGTCACGCGGCTGTCGGACCAAAGGGATACAGGTTCCCCCCTGTAGATAGTCTTCCCTTCTCTCCAAGCCGAGTCACGCGGCTGTCGGACCAAAGCGATACAGGTTCTCCCCTGTAGATAGTCTTCCCTTCTCTCCAAGCCGAGTCACGCGGCTGTCGGACCAAAGGGATACAGGTTCCCCCCTGTATATAGTCTTCCCTTCTCTCCAAGCTGAGTCACGCGGCTGTCGGACCAAAGGGATACAGGTTCCCCCCTGTAGATAGTCTTCCCTTCTCTCCAAGCCGGGTCACGCGGCTGTCGGACCAAAGGGATACAGGTTCCCCCCTGTAGATAGTCTTCCCTTCTCTCCAAGCCGAGTCACGCGGCTGTCGGACCAAAGGGATACAGGTTCCCCCCTGTAGATAGTCTTCCCTTCTCTCCAAGCCGAGTCACGCGGCTGTCGGACCAAAGGGATACAGGTTCCCCCCTGTAGATAGTCTTCCCTTCTCTCCAAGCCGAGTCACGCGGCTGTCGGACCAAAGGGATACAGGTTCCCCCTGTAGATAGTCTTCCCTTCTCTCCAAGCCGAGCCGTGTTTGTTGTTTTCTACTTTTTACTTTTTGCTTTCTTTCTTGGTTTTGGTTTTGTGTTTGTTTTCTGCTTTTGCTTTTTTTGAATTTTTCTTTCTGCTTTGTGTTTTTTGTTTTTTATTTTTGATTTCATGATTGTTTTCTGGGAAATCAAAACAAAACAAAATAAAATAAAACAATGTAAACAAAACAAAATCAAAACAAAACGAAACAAAACAAAAAATCTAAACAAATCAAACAAAACAAATAAAAACAAAATAAATTAAAACAAAACAAAAACAAAACAAACATTAAATAAAACAATTTAAAACAAAATAAAACGAAATAAAATTAAACAAAACAAAATTAAATACATTTAAACATAACAAAATAAAACAACATTGTGGGGTTTGAAGCCATTTTTCAGTGTTGCCTAAGTAAACAAAATAAAATTAAATTAAATTAAACAAAATAAACTAATTAAGTAAATAATGTTACGACACGATCCTTATTCAGCAACTACTCTTCTTACAAACGCCGTCACAGAGCACGGATCCTGTTGACAACTAAGGGCCGGGTTCACCATGGTTCGTCAAAATGTTAACAAACCAATTAAGGCAGTTGACGGACGATTACCAAAATGCCGTGGTTCACCAAACTATGACAATCCATTAGCTTCCCTAACAAGCCGTCAAAACTAATTGCTCTGTCAACATGGAATTACCGACTTGACGGTTGATTTAAATCCAAAATGGCGTGTGGCCAAAGCCGGAATAGTCGTGTGAACGATGAAGATTTTTTGAAGACATGCTACATTTTCTTCGACCACTAACTTATAAATAACGAAGGAATTACTTGAATGATTGCGACGACACAGAATTTACCATGAGATTTCGGTTGTCGAAACCTTCTGTGTTGAATGTTCTACAGATGACAGAACCTAACCTGGAATTCCCATCTGATAAGTGAGATAGCCTAGGCCTATGAACCATTCCTTATTAATGTGTAATATCGTGTGATGCATTACGGTGTAGCACATGTAGTTCATTTAATAAAAGACTATCTAGACGTCACAACATCAGTCCACATATTTCTTTTTACGTGTAATATCGTGTGATGTATTACGTTATAAAACATCCTAATTAATTTAATTTAATAAAAGGCTACCTAAACGTTACAGCATCAGTCCTCTTTATTTTCAACGATTTCACGATACTCATCCACCGAGTAGATAAGGGAGGATGATTATGTTTCTTTTATTCAACGAAAATTTCACAGTCCCCGGCTCTTTTTGCTCTTTTGCTCATCAGCCATGTTTGTTTTCAACCAAGGAGTTTGTAACTGTTAAGCTTTTACAGTTAACGGCCTGCTTGATTACACCAAAGAATAAACAAATACCGCCACGATCGTTATCTTTCAATGAGGTTTGTACAGCCCTTAAACATAGCACTTTGTTTGCTAATGCCAATCGCCGAATGTGCTGATGAAACGCCAACGAGCTTAATGCCGATGTTAAAGTTAACAACGCATTTAGTGACGGCCTGTTAACGCTGCGTTGGTGAACCCGGCCTTTAATGCCAGGAAGCGAAATTAGCTGTGCAAAATGATTTTATCGCTTGTTAATGTTACCATAAACAAAGCTATGGGAACACGTTTATTTCCAAGTATAATGGACTTCGATATGAAGCAATGGTTTTAGCACCGGAGACTTTTCAATCTCCTTGAAGCAAATTCGTGAGCTGTTTGACAAGCTTTCTATTGATGTTGTTGTTGAGGGGCCGTGCGACATCGTGGCCATTTAGCCCCGTGTACTTGGGTGTGTGTGGAGTTTTGTCCGATAATCTGTGTTATTGCACTGGACGTATTCCTGTGTTTATTTGAGAATCGGAAAGGAGGTGGCCGTGGCCTTAAGGTGGCGTTAACTGTATAGTTGAGCAAAGCAGTCCACTTACCGTGTCCTTCCCGGAATATTCCACGACATAATTCTCGCTCTTGCAGGTCACATACGGAATATTCCGCAGGCTATCATAAGTTTATATATAAATACGGTAGTTGGCAGGAACGTAGGCTATTAGACAAAGTTAACGAACTCACTTGGAACCGGAAAAGACTACGTGAATAATTTCATCTAGGCTACATGTTTCAGGATTGGTTAGATACATACTTTAATTTGACAGTATCAGCTGATGTACGATGTAATCAGTGAAGTGGGGGGCTCGTTCGATAATTGGATGAATCGGATAGTGATTAAAGGGAATTTCGAAGGGATTCAGAGTTTATCAAGTGACAATGAAACTGACGGCAGTGTCAATTCAGATAGAAGTGTGGTATTTCAAGGTATGCTTGCTTTTCATGATGTAAATTCCATGGTTCACAGAAGGGATTCTATTCTGTACTATTTCCCCCTCTTTAAATGTCTTTTTAAACAATATACAAGGTAAAAACAAATAAACACGCGTAACCAATTTTCCTTGGAAAATGATCCCTCATAGAATAGTATGACACTGGAAGAGTTAATAAGATGCTACCAAACAAGCTACTGAATCAATTGTTATGAATATTTATTAACATTTACCTTTAAAAGATAAAATACTTAAGTTACTGAAATGGTATTATCATTCACTGATACCAACATTACAATTAGAGGTGTTTTTTTTTTCAAATAAAATATTACACAAATGGAACATTTATGACCTTACTATTGAAGTTAAAGGTTTGAAACTAAATACAATTGAAGAAGATTTCATGGCTTGCATTCCAAATTAGAATCATGCTTCTAGTGCTTCAAACTCTTCATTTGTAAATTTTTCTCTGAAGTTACATAAATACTACAGCCATTATTCTACGTCGTATTAACGCACGTGTGCATTTAAAAAAGCTGTGCAAATTCTAAGTAGAATGGCGCATTAATTCCTGAGATAATGAACCATATTTGCATAAAAATGGAAGTTGTAAGAAATGGCTGTAAAAGTAGATAAATAAAGATTTTGTAAATATTTGCTAAAGTTGTCAATCTTCAAAAACCCTTTTCCCGGAAGTAGATTAACATATTTGCTCCAAATTAACTTCCCATGATATTTCAATATGCCGAGAACCAAAAACATCAAAAGAGAGAAAATTGAATTTTTCCCCCGACACCGAGAACGACACCTAAGTTAGAACCATCCCGGTATTTGCCCGGAGTAGAAGTGGGAAACCACGGTAAACCACCTCTAGGAATAGAACCTACCTCTTCTCAGTTCCCAGTTTTGCCTCACGAGGCTGAGTGGACCCCGTTCCAGTCCTCAGACCAGAATTAAATTTCTTGGCAGAGCCGGGAATCGAACCTGGAGCTCCTGGGTGATAATCAAGGATGCTAGCCGCTACAAGATAAGCCTCTATATTTTTATGTTGCCATTAATTAATTTTAGGGACTATGGACACTTTTGTCATCATCACCCAGTGTTTGTGTGTGTTGAGTTTCTTCCAATGCTAAAGGAAGTAGGAGACCTCTCTTACTTAGGAAGACAAATAAACAGTGATGGACGAAGCAAAGAAAATATAAAATGTAGATTAGCACAGGCAAGGAAAGCATTTCTACAGAACAGCAATCTGTTGACATCGAAAATAGATTTAGGTATTAGGAATACATTTTTGAAAGCCTTTGTCAGGAGCGTGGCGCTCTATGGAAGTGAAACTTGGACTATTGGTGCAGCAGAGAAGAGGAGAATTGAAGCGCTTGAAATGTGGTGTTACAGGAGAATGATTAAGATCAGATGGGTGGATAGGGTTACAAACGAAGGGGTATTAATGCTTGTGGGAGAGGAGAGATGTTTCTGGCGACTGCTAATGAAGAGAAGAGATAGGTTAGTAGGACACATACTAAGACACCCAGGAATAGCAAGCTTAGTTTTGGAAGGAAGGGTCGAGGACAAGAACTGTAGGGGGAAACTCTTAACCTGATTGCCTCGGATGTAAGGTGAGGTAGCTATGTAGAGATGAAATTGTTAGCTCAGGACAGGGAGGCAAGGAGAGCTGCATAAAACCAGTCAAGAGACTGAAGACTCAAACAACAACAACAACCTATGTATTGTGGTCGCTCTGAGTACCACTGAGGGATAGAGACAGTTACATCGGGACTTGAAATGAGGAAACCTATCAACCCGGCGTTACTAGGAGGGAGTGTGAGAAAGCTTCGAACTAGCTGCAGCTCCCTATTGCAGTCAAGTCGTTTGATTAAAAGGGGCAGATGACCTCTTTGTTCCACCCCTTAAAACAACAATAAATAATTAACGCGTGATTTAATGCGCACGGGCACGTCGTGGAGGTGTCTTGTACATTGAGGCAATGGTATACTCCATACCACAAAGTGCAAATAGCAGTCGCCCTGGAGGTTCGGGTTCGATTGCCGGCTCTGCCAAGAAATTTAATTCATGTCTGAGGGCTGGAACGGGGTCCACTCAGCCTCTTGTGGCCAACTAGGTGGAGGTGGGTTAGTTTCCTACCACAGCCATCCTGGAACTGGTTTTCCGGGGTTTCCTCACTTCTACTTCAGGCAAATGTCGACCAGGGGTGCCCCGTTCCCACACCACTATAACACAGGTTACTCAGGAGTGAAAATGAAATATTTTCATAAATTGTTTTAGTTTTGATAACTGATTATTATGTAGTTTTAGGTGCTCATTTCAGATATGATATTGTTTCTATCACGCAAGGTTTGTCTACAAAATGAGCAAAAATCCAGAAACGCCATTTTTATATCAGTATTATTTATGTACAATGTTATACCACATTAAACATAGCGTATGAAAAGTTGATACGGCTTTATTACAACACTATTATAAGATTTTGTAGTAACGTTTTCTTTTTCCTTCAAAATCTTTTTGTACTTTTCCTGCTGTGGAGTTGAGGATTTTCTCTTCTTAACATCCAACAGCAGTCAGCCATCAAGTTAACGTCCCAGCGTCCTTGAGATCTTCGTTATAATTTGTACGTTTGTTAAAGAAAAACTCAAAAGTAAAACATTCAACATGTGATTTGTGGGTAAACAAAGGGTGATGGGATGTTTCTCTATTCAGCACAAAATATACCATAATCACTATAAACATTTGAATCAATTCTTACATCGCTGACCTGTGTTATTATACACACAGCCAAGTACACGGGACTAGACTACCAGATGTCCAAGCCCCACTAATGCAACAACAACAACAACAACAACAACAACAAGAGGACAGTCAAGGAAGGAAGATCCAGGAGGCAGGTGGAGCATCTACACTTGTACTCCATGAAGCTTGGTGCAGGGCTCACAAGATACTCAATCTACTATTTATATCATCCACGAAAAAATAGAAGAAAAATCCACGACATTTCATAATTTGGAATGACCATCCTCCGGCCCATGTTTCCAAGTCCCCCAGTTGGCGTGCTTCAAATCGTTACAGAGATCACAAAGTGTAAAAAGCTTTGTGATATATTGTTAGCGCAGTAGCGGCGCAAAATGCAAGGCCATCTCACATGGATGAATGGGACAGGCGAGTCGGGGCGGGGAATCACTAGACTCATGCTTCGATAATATGTGTGAGATGTGACAATTGTCTTTGTCGTGGTGCTTGTTGTTTTAATGTACAGACCATCAAGGTAATTTGTACTTAATAGAATAATAATGATAATCATGATAATAATAATAATAACTAACTACCCAGGCTGAAAATAAAGGAACAAGTACGCACCGTTTGCTGAAGAAATACGGAAACTATGGGGACTAAGATGCGTGAGAATGTTGACAGTGGTGATCTCTTCCACGGGAGTTTTTCCAAAGATGTTGGCAATGGCTTTGAAGGAACTAAAAATAAAACAACTGATTGCCAGAATGCAGAAGGCAGTGCTGCAGGATACGTGTCATATTGTTAGGGTATATTTTATCTCACAAGTCAGTAAGGTTTACATGATACTTCGTGTTGTTAAATCCGTACCCTGTAGATTGAATTGTACCATATTTATAATAATAATATCGTATGGCCTCGGGTGCCTGGTGCAAGCTTTGTTAATTGACACCCAGAGGGTAGCTTGCATGTCGAATTTCGTCGTTCCTTTGAACGCTATGAAAGTCAAGGAGGTTAGATATCTAAACTCCTTGACACTACAGCGCTTTCAAGTACAGAATGGAGGAACTTTGTGTTGGCGGAAAATCCCGAGATTAATTTTGCCATTGAACACGGCCTACTGAATTCAAATGGGTTCTTTAACATGCCAACAACGTATGACATGAGTATCGTGATTTTTGTCGCATTCAAAAATCACTTACCATGGCCTGGGACGAACCTGCAATCTTGGGATTGGTAGTCCGACACTATAACCACTCCCCCACCGTGGCAAGCTACCATATTTATAACAAATTAAGATAGGCTAACTAGCAGACCCGTGCGAGAAATCTCGCATGTTCATAAACCACACTTTCCCCAATTGGTTTATAATGAGAGACTTAAGGAGAAAGGTTGTTATGTTTTTATTTCAACCAAATGATTATAGAACACTATTTATATTTCAGTTAGAATTCCAAGCTCTACGTTCCCTAACTTAAGAAGGCAATCACTGAAAATTGGATCATCGTAACACTCACTGGTTATTCGATATTATAGGAAATTATACGATTTGAGAGGCCTATTCATTCCTTTGATTAACTGTTTCTGAAAGCCATACAAAATGATAAAGGAAAGACCTCAGAATGTTAAAATGACATGAAGAAGGTGTCACAGCGGCCAAAATGTGAACTGGACAGCAATCATGGAGCGTATTTTCCTACAGTAACAGTATCTGCAAATCGCACACTTCGTAAATTTTTTAAGATAATTTTTAAAGCAATTATAGATCTTTATGAATTTATAGTGCAATGCGTCACTGCTAATGTCTATTCTCTTTGATTTGAATGCTCATTTTTCACGATCGGTCGCTTGTGAGCGCCGCAGGAGGGATCTATACTACTGAAATAATATATATGATAATTGTTACCCCACATTAACGGCACTGGCCAGCAGCACGTTGGTAACTCGATAGCCAACGCTTTGCTTACCAGAATGAGACGAGTACGGGGAGCGTGGATGGGCCAACTTACCTGTATTCAGAGGTCCGGGTCACTTCCGCAGCAAAATCACCTCCAGATGACAAATCCCAACAGAAGAGCTCCAAAAGGGGTGGAAGGAAGATGGAGAAGGGGACAACACACACAGGCTATCGTACAAACACCCCCCCCCAAAACCGACAGAACTGCCGTCGGTGAAATAATGCCACAACAAAAGAATTAAAAAAGGAAAAATATAAGGTTTAATATTAAAAATTTAAAGAACACCTTCACCATAAACTGTACATGCATCAACCAACACAAATTTCCAAGAAGGCCAGATAGCGCCTAACATGCTTGCTTGCAAAGCCAAGAAGAGGAAAGACTTAATTTAAAATTAAAATAAAATATTAAACAGCCCAAAGGTTAAAATAGAAATTACATGCACAACACAATGAGAAAGGGCTTGATAAATTGCAAGGAAATGCAATCACGATCCGACATGCAGATGTTGAGGCCATGCCAAAAAATAAGGATTGAAATTAAATTAAATTTTAAAAAAAATTAAATGGGATAGAAAATAAATAAAAGATATGCACGCCGGCGAAAAACACAAGGACATTTACCAAAAATCACAAAATTAACATCAACAAGATTACATTAAAAAAAAAAGGGATTAAGCTAACACACAACACGACTGTTTTGAGACCCGCGCCAATCGACTGACCACGAGACCACAATGCATCACGGTAAACAACATGGCCACACAAAAACATGCCAGATCGAAATTACGGCAAACAATTAATAAGATTAAATTTTAAACATTAGTAGAAGGAAATTAACGGCAAATTACATCGAAAAACTATTAATGCAAGTCGTTTTAAAACAGGACGGATCTTACATAGATTTAAAAAAAAAGACAATCCCAAGCTTGCCAAAGGAAAATAAATAATAATTTAAACGTGAAATAAACTAGAAATGTGTCTCCAGGAGGTACGACGAAAAGAGAAGAAAATTAAAATAAATCAGGAACGTAATTAAAACAGCAATAAAATTAGGCCTATAAACAAATGAGGAACAGAATTAAAATATTACTATAAGATGATATCGGAGCTCCATAAGATAAAATAATTAGATAAATTAAATTAAAAAAACGTACCATACATCCTTCTCAGTGGAGACACAATAATAATAAAATAATTAACACCTAATTTTACGTTATTACATGTGCTTCACAAAAAATGGCTAACCCGGCACATGCGTTGTTTGGGTCACAATCACAGGTCACATTCTACACGTCCACTTCACGGCGAAACGATGAAAATTCACAGCCTGAAGAAAACAGGCAATTCCTTTTATCCTTTCATACCTATATTTTGTAGAGAATGGGGGCTAAAAGCTTCCATTAGTGGAGACACCTTTCACGACCAGATGGCTTGATGTTTACTTCACGACAGCAAATGGAGACTCCCAAAATGGCGGAGAATTTTCTTGTCAAATCCGAACTGTATACATGTAAATAATATTGTCCAATCACGGAGTGACACCTCAAAACAACAATGTCATAAATAAGTTCATAATTTGGCGGTATCATGAACACACACCGTTCTTTGTTTTATGACGTAGAATCATAATTGTTTTTCACTTATGTCACGAATTGGTAGAGTTTTAAAGGAAACACCAACGCACTCTATTGGTGAATAAGCAGGAACTACTTGGAGAAAGCCGAAGTCCGACAGCATGAGCCATCTCGCGTTGACCAACGGAACCACGACAACAGGCGGTCGGTTCAAATGTCATGAAGTATGATCCACCGGAATATACATGATTGAAAACGAAGAGACGTGCACTTGCACGTATCAATAATAATAATAATAGTCATCTCATGTACTGGCGCTTTAACAAGGAGCCTATTGCAAGGATTGAAGGAACTTTATGTAGTCATAAATGTATACAAGTGAACGTGGACATCAGTAGTCATTGCGACAACCAAAATAATTAGAACATTCATAGACTTGTGTAAACAGTTTTTAAGTGTGGTGATTATGCTGGCGGGATGGTACCTGACTTAAGGCCACGGCCGCTTCTTTCCAAATCCTCACTTAAATAACACGTTTACACGTACTACTACAGACACCACAATAAAACATGCTATTATAATAAATGTTCACACACCATGATGTCCTAAGCCCCTCAAATGAAACAACAACACAACGTTTTGCGTTATTAACAATTGACATTGAGTCGGTGAACACGTGTTTGTGCCCAATTAGAAATACGTTATCGATTAATTAATTATGCACATGTAAGAAGGGACGTCGCGTCACCTCCGTAGCCTAGCGGTCAGCATGATTAACTGCCGCCCCGGAGGTCCTGGCTTCGATTCTCGGCTCTGCCACGAAATTTGAAAAGTGGTATGAGGACTGGAACCGGTCAACATGATTCCCACCTCAGCCATCCTTGAAGTAGCTTTCCGTGGTTTCCCACTTCGTTTTCGGCAAGTGCCGGGATGGTACCTCCTGTAAGGCCATGGCCGCCTCCTTCCATCTTCCTTGCCTCTCCATCCAAATCTTCCCCTCCCTTCCCATCTCACATGAGGCCCCTGTTCGCTTTGCAGGTGAGGCCGCCTGGGCGAAGTGCTGATCACACCTCCCCAGTTGTATCCAGCCCTACCAAATGTTCCAAGCTCCAGGACACTACCCGTAGTGGCGGTAGTGGTGAGTTCCCTCGCTGAGTCCGTGGGAAACACCCGCCTACAGGGTAAGAAGGGACTGTTAGGATGTTATCGAGTGCTCAATGGAGCGCCCAAGGACTGTAGTAGTCCCACCGCAATGTTCCAAGCTCCAGGACACTACCTGTAGTGGCGGTAGTGGCGAGTTCCCTCGCTGAGTCCGTGGGAAACACCCGCCTAGAGGGTAAGAAGGGACTGTTAGGATGTTATCGAGTGCTCAATGGAGCCCCCAAGGACTGTAGTAGTCCCACCGCAATGTTCCAAGCTCCAGGACACTACCCGTAGTGGCGGTAGTGGTGAGTTCCCTCAAACAGTCCGTGGGAAACACCCGCCTAGAGGGTAAGAAGGGACTGTTAGGATGTTATCGAGTGCTCAATGGAGCCCCCAAGGACTGTAGTAGTCCCACCGCAATGTTCCAAGCTCCAGGACACTACCCGTAGTGGCGGTAGTGGCGAGTTCCATCGCTCAGTCCGTGGGAAACACCCGCCTAGAGGGTAAGAAGGGACTGTTAGGATGTTATCGAGTGCTCAATGGAGCGCCCAAGGACTGTAGTAGTCCCACCGCAATGTTCCAAGCTCCAGGACACTACCTGTAGTGGCGGTAGTGGTGACTTCCCTCGCTGAGTCCGTGGGAAACACCCGCCTAGAGGGTAAGAAGGGACTGTTAGGATGTTATCGAGTGCTCAATGGAGCGCCCAAGGACTGTAGTAGTCCCACCGCAATGTTCCAAGCTCCAGGACACTACCCGTAGTGGCGGTAGTGGTGAGTTCCCTCGCTGAGTCCGTGGGAAACACCCACCTAGAGGGTAAGAAGGGACTGTTAGGATGTTATCGAGTGCTCAATGCAGCGTCCAAGGACTGTAGTAGTCCCACCGCAATGTTCCAAGCTCCAGGACACTACCCGTAGTGGCGGTAGTGGTGAGTTCCCTCGCACAGTCCGTGGGAAACACCCGCCTAGAGGGTAAGAAGGGACTGTTAGGATGTTATCGAGTGCTCAATGGAGCGCCCAAGGACTGTAGTAGTCCCACCGCAATGTTCCAAGCTCCAGGACACTACCCGTAGTGGCGGTAGTGGTGAGTTCCCTCGCACAGTCCGTGGGAAACACCCGCCTAGAGGGTAAGAAGGGACTGTTAGGATGTTATCGAGTGCTCATTGGAGCGCCCAAGGACTGTAGTAGTCCCACCGCAATGTTCCAAGCTCCAGGACACTACCCGTAGTGGCGGTAGTGGCGAGTTCCCTCGCTGAGTCCGTGGGAAACACCCGCCTAGAGGGTAAGAAGGGACTGTTGGGATGTTATCGAGTGCTCAATGGAGCCCCCAAGGACTGTAGTAGTCCCACCGCAATGTTCCAAGCTCCAGGACACTACCCGTAGTGGCGGTAGTGGTGAGTTCCCTCGCTGAGTCCGTGGGAAACACCCGCCTAGAGGGTAAGAAGGGACTGTTAGGATGTTATCGAGTGCTCAATGGAGCGCCCAAGGACTGTAGTAGTACCACCGCAATGTTCCAAGCTCCAGGACACTACCCGTAGAGGCGGTAGTGGTGAGTTCCCTCGCTCAGTCCGTGGGAAACACCCGCCTAGAGGGTAAGAAGGGACTGTTAGGATGTTATCGAGTGCTCAATGGAGCGCCCAAGGACTGTAGTAGTCCCACCGCAATGTTCCAAGCTCCAGGACACTACCCGTAGTGGCGGTAGTGGTGAGTTCCCTCGCACAGTCCGTGGGAAACACCCGCCTAGAAGGTAAGAAGGGACTGTTAGGATGTTATCGAGTGCTCAATGGAGCGCCCAAGGACTGAAGTAGTCCCACCGCAATGTTCCAAGCTCCAGGACACTACCCGTAGTGGCGGTAGTGGTGAGTTCCCTCGCTGAGTCCGTGGGAAACACCCGCCTAGAGGGTAAGAAGGGACTGTTAGGATGTTATCGAGTGCTCAATGGAGCGCCCAAGGACTGTAGTAGTCCCACCGCAATGTTCCAAGCTCCAGGACACTACCCGTAGTGGCGGTAGTGGTGAGTTCCCTCGCACAGTCCGTGGGAAACACCTGCCTAGAGGGTAAGAAGGGACTGTTAGGATGTTATCGAGTGCTCAATGGAGCGCCCAAGGACTGTAGTAGTCCCACCGCAATGTTCCAAGCTCCAGGACACTACCCGTAGTGGCGGTAGTGGTGAGTTCCCTCGCTGAGTCCGTGGGAAACACCCGCCTAGAGGGTAAGAAGGGACTGTTAGGATGTTATCGAGTGCTCAATGGAGCGCCCAAGGACTGTAGTAGTCCCACCGCAATGTTCCAAGCTCCAGGACACTACCTGTAGTGGCGGTAGTTGTGAGTTCCCTCGCTGAGTCCGTGGGAAACACCCGCCTAGAGGGTAAGAAGGGGCTGTTAGGATGTTATCGAGTGCTCAATGGAGCGGCCAAGGACTGTAGTAGTCCCACCGCAATGTTCCAAGCTCCAGGACACTACCCGTAGTGGCGGTAGTGGTGAGTTCCCTTGCACAGTCCGTGGGAAACACCCGCCTAGAGGGTAAGAAGGAACTGTTAGGATGTTATCGAGTGCTCAATGGAGCGCCCAAGGACTGTAGTAGTCCCACCGCAATGTTCCAAGCTAGTATCATCTGTTGTCAACTCTTTGAAGACCAGCTCAGCAAGAGATCATTTTTTTTGTTGTAATATTGGCAATGCTTATATGTTCTCCTTTTGTCTCCTACCCCCCATTCTCTTCCCCTTCCCTGGTCCCTCCGTGCTCCGTTGAGCAGTTCTCACTTCTCAGTCGGCAGTTGACTCGATCAGTCAAAGCTTCTCTCGAGCTAGCTTCCTCAAACCAAGAGGCACACGCTCTTCTACGCCATGTTGGCTAGGTAGTCATCAACGGAAACTTCGACTTCAACATGAAATCAAGATAAGTACCATTTTAAAAGTTTTAACCTCATCTTCATGGTTTTAACTTCCAAGTGCTTTTAATGATATTTTATAGACAGTGTGAAATTATTTACTTTGGGGCAAAAATCATTCTTCGTGGGATTTGCCATGTTGAGCTTTTGCTTGTATAAGCCAACCTTACTAAAAAATAGCTTTTCTTAAGCTATTCAAATGAGAAATACTCTCGCTACGTGGGATATTATCTAATACCCGCTGTCTATAATTATAAAGCTAGTTCCTCCGTTGGATTTTCTCAACCCCATTTTTCTGCTAAGGTCGTTCTGGAACCTTCGAGATCTTGTACTCTATCTGCGAGTCTTGCCGTCAAGTATTTTTCACGCACTTGTGAAAATACTAGTTAAAATGAGGAATCTTCCTTAAATTACTGCAATAGCGAACTTTCTTCCCCCGTTGGAACCTTCTATGGCGCATTTAATTGTAAATCACAACTTTTTCAAGAAATAGACTCTCACCTATATAGTGCAATCAGTTATTTCCATAATTGCAATAACTTTCTTTCTCATGAACATTCGAGTTTCTACAGTGAACTTTACATCCATCTTTATAGATTACAGTGATAATCAGTGCTTGCTCCACGTTTCTACCGCGTCGCGATCGTCCGGTTATATTAAATACGGCCATGAACATTGATCCTATATCCCAATGAACTTTCCTCAACCTTCTACTAACCACCATTATTAATAAAATTGTAACTTTCTATAAGGTGTCACTCACGAAGTACCCTTCCAACTTTGCTAGTTTAACATTAATTAAATTCTGCATAATTGCTTGTGTGATACAAGTTTCAAATCACATTGTTCCTTTCCTATAATCAGGGAAAATATTTCTTTAAACTCTTGAGCGAGTCATGTTCAGGTTTCACGAAATGGAAACTGTCCCATTTGGCTAGTGATTCCTGCTCAAACTTGGGAAGTCTAGAACTTTCCTTTTCACTTTCTTCAAGTTTCACAGTAAGTGACCTGCCCTCCTTTGTATAATTCTCATATAGTAATTCTGTATAAATATAAGAAGTTGTAGGATCTTTTATCTTATTTTTCATGTTTTTATTATTGTTACATTCGAAGTTCTCATTTTCTCTAGAACATTCTCTCAAGAATTTCTTAAGGTACACTCTTTGTACTACAATTCACTTTCCAACTTCAATTACTTCATTGTTTATTTGTTTAAATCTTATAAAGATTTTAGAAACATGTAAGGTTTGAAACCTTGTAAATCGTCAATTGCCTGGAGCAAACATTTAATGTTGAGAGGTCTGCGACACCATTTGTTAAAAAGTTCAAATGAACTGTTTGTCTAAATTATATTGCATAATTGTTAATTTCTTCAAACTTCTTGTAATTGTAAAATAAATGAAGCGTATCCTTTCGCTTTTTCATTTACGAATACAAAGTTTAGGCAAAATCCTATCTTCCTTGACTCTCCTCACTTAATGACATTAAAATCATTAATAGGGCTTTTCCCCTTTGTTGCATTTGAGCAAGAACTCTTAATTTTCACCTCACTAAAGTTCTTTTTAGCTTTAATAGCTAATTCTAATTGGCTAGTAAGGCAAGTAAAGCTCGCTAAGCCAGCTACCTGCTTGTGGAGATCCTCTCCGAAAACTTATGGTCAGTTTTCTAAAAGATAAGTGTGGTTCTTTTTGTCTAAACTTTTAGCCGGCTCCTCGCTGAGTAAAAGCTTAGCCATTTCCCAATGCAACCATTGGTTCATTTACCAAGATTACTCCATAAGGCATAATCCTTTATCATTTTCCTTCTTAGAGACACTTGGTCGCCCTTACAGGAACTCCATAATTTTGGAAATTGAAAATACCAAACCTGAGTTAAATCATTGGCATTCTTCGAATTATTTTGAAAAACCCAATTTCTTTGAGAAGACATACAGTAAATTTGTTCCTCTCAGTCTTGCCAGACCATCACTCTTCCCCATAGTAGTTTTATATATGCTTGAGAGGGATTATACGAAAGCCACTCTGTTGCAAACCGCCCAAGTTCTATCTGTGTTTCCCGTCAGCTTCGACCAAGCTCGTACCCACTTTAGGTATCCGAGCACGGATTTTCGGTGGCAACCACCTTTAAGTGTGTTTAAAGCTAAACTTATTAATTTTGTGGGACTCTCCTCCTATTTTTCTATCCTTCTTTTCCAATCACAAATCTACTTCCTTCTCTTAATCATCTTCCCTTGGTGGGTGGGTTATTCCTCAGTCAATAAACTACCCAAAGTTTGGTGCCGAAACCCGGGAGAGCCCATTTTTTCTTTTTTCTTTTTAAAAAAGTGTCATTTGACAATACTTTGCATATTACTAATATCTGCTTTGAATTTTTCAGCTATAATTACATCATGCAAAGCCTGTGAACGGGAAAGAGGCCGCTCCTGTCTCCTTTGGTGTGCCCCGTTCTTTCTACTCATTCGCTGCTGCCAGCTTGACAGCATTTCCAAGGTTCCACAGTTTCGTGAGTTACATTTTAATCTACCTTCTTTAATATGGCTCCCACTGATAAGGATAAGGATGAAAAACTTACTTCTAAACGAGCATCCTATAAAGGGCAAATTACCCGATTCAGAAGGTACATAAAATAATTAGATCCCTCAGACGCGCAATTAGACTTGTTGAAACATCGTGTAAAGGATTTTGAACGTTCATATGAAAACTACTGTAACATTCAAACTGAATTAGAAACTTGCATGCTCAATCAAACAGAAGATCGTGTCGAAGTAGAAAACCTATATTACGAAGGCATAGGTTCTGCTTTCAAAATAATACGCCAACTCGAAGAGGAGCAGAAAAAGGACGCTTCTGTTCTTGGTTCCCTTCACGAACCACAAACTTCCTTCCGTGAGGGCACTCACAAGCCCAAACCAACTTTACCTAAAATTGATTTACCCCATTTCTCTGGAGATGAATCCACTTGGGATTCTTTCTATGAATTATTTTGCTCCCTTGTTCATGACAATGAAGACATTCAAGTCATTTACAAGTTTCATTACTTGAGATCTATCCTCCGAGGTCAAGCTTTGCAGTTGGTCGAAGCACTTCCTCTGCGTGCCGAAAATTACCCCATTGCCTTTAACTTATTAAAGGAAAGATATGGAAATTTACGGTTACGTATTCAACGCCATATGAAGGCTCTATTTAACCTACCTGCGTCACAGCACAATGACGTCACTAGTTTGCGTACTTTAGTTGACACTACCCAACTCCACGTTAAAGCTTTGTCCCAATTAGATCAACCTACTGAACATTGGGATACTTTCCTAATACATTTAGTAGTCTCTAAAGTTGATGCTGCTACCCTCAAAGCTTGGGAAATTGAACTTTCTAAAGAAGACGACTATTCTTACGAGCATTTAGTCACTTTCATAAACGCTAGATGCCAACTTTTAACCGCTCTAGCTAATCAAAGTGAACCTTCATCTCCTAGTTCCAAATTCGAATTAATGTCCATCAAATCCAAAAGTGAACGCTCAGCGTCCAATACCCAAAAACCCGGGTCCAGCTCATCCAAATTTAAATCAAACACTACTGGATACCCAACTAGGTCTAGTGAACGTCGTGTTGCTAGCTCTATTGTTCTAAACACGCAAAGCGAACCTCGCAAAAGTTTAAACGAACCGGTAAAGTGCATACTTTGTAAAGATCCCCATGTCTTATACCTCTGCAAATCTTTTAAAGAAATGTCAGTCGACGACAGACGAAAATTAGTCGCTCAAAACAAACATTGTTTCAACTGCCTAGCGCCCACGCATTCTGCTTCTAACTGTAAGTCCACAAGACTTTGCTACCATTGTGAAAAGGCTCATCATACTTTGCTACATCGTCATGATCAGGCAAGGTCATCGACAGCATCTACTTCTCCGAAAAATGATAGTGCTAACAGCTCTAATGCTTCATCGTATATTCAAAATGCCAAGTCCATACGCAGTGCCCAAGTATTGTTGTCCACTGTCCAAATCGAAGTTCAGGATAACTTTGGCAACTGGGTCCGTGCACGCGGTCTTCTAGACTCAGCGGCAACTCATGATTTTGTGTCTAATTCCTTGATTAGAAAACTAGGTCTACCTGTAAACCCCACTTCTATTAACGTGTCAGGCATCAACAGCTCAAAATCGCAAGCTTTACAATTTTCAAAGCTAACTATAAGAGATACTTGTCATAGAAACAACTTTCTTAAACTTAATTGTCTAATTCTTAATAGCATCGGAGAAGACACTCCAAGTCACTCTGTGGATATTTCAGGGTTAAACATTCCCTCGCATTTAAGGCTAGCCGATCCTTGTTTTAATATGCAGAACCCTATTGACATACTCTTTAGTGCCAATGTTTTCTGGAATTGCCTACGTAAACAGGTTCGTAAGTTATCCTCAAACGTGGTCGCCAGAGACACTAATTTTGGATGGATCGTCACGGGGCAACTTCCCCATTATTCTCCTCAACCCGCATCGCAATGTTACTTCTCCAATACTGACCTGGAACAGTTCTGGAGACTTGAAAATATTGATTCTCCTAATGTAACCTCTTCAGAAAATGAATTCTGTGAGCAACATTTTTTAAATACCACCACTCGTTCTTCTGATGGCCGGTTCGTCGTTCAAATGCCAAGATTAAATAATCCTCCTAAACTTATCAACTCTCAGCCTAAAGCTCGAAAAGCTCTCTTCGCTATCGAGAGCAAATTCAAGAAGGAACCTCTTGTTAAACAACAGTACACTGATTTCATGGATGAGTATGAAAGCTTAGATCATATGGAAGTTGTTAACAAATCTGATGATGAATTGCACCCCCCAATTGAAACGGTTTATTTAAATCATCATCCCGTGTGGAAAAACCCTCTTGTAAAAGATAAAATTCGAGTTGTTTTCAATGGTTCATCACCCGACGTTAATGGCAACAGCCTTAACGACACTCCTTATTCTGGTCCTGCTATTCAATCAGATCTATCTGCTATACTCTTAAACTTTCGATTATTTCCCATAGCTGTCATAGCCGACATAAAACAGATGTATCGTCAAGTGTTAATTCAACCAGAACAACGAGATCTTCAAAGAATCTTGTGGCGTGATGAAACCAGTAAGCCCATTAAGGTATTTCGCTTGAAAACGGTTACTTATGGCTTAAAACCCTCTGCTTTCCTTGCTATCCGATCCCTACACTTGCTAGCCTCTCAAGATGGTCATTTAGTTAACCCCAAAGCCTCTGAAGCACTAACTACGTCATTCTATGTTGACGATTATTTGCAATCCTTCCCCTCTTTGCAGGAAGCTTCTTTTGGATCTTTAGAACTTCAGGCATTACTAAGGAATGGAGGTTTCCCACTCCATAAGTGGAACTCCAACTCCCCTGAGTTTCTCGCTCAGTTTCCCATCGAAGACGTAGATCCTTCTTCTGTCGAAATTTGTGGAAACTCCGAATCTATAAAAACTCTAGGAGTTCACTGGTGCACTAGCACTGACACTCTTATCTATAAAGTTTCGCTCGCAGAAGAGCTTCCTAATACAAAAAGACAAATTCTCTCTGAAATTGCAAAAATTTTTGATCCACTGCAATTCCTTGCCCCAGTTATCGTTATAGCCAAACTCTTCATGCAAGAGCTGTGGTCGCTTAAATGTGAATGGGATGACACTGTCCCTCTTTCTTTTCTTAATCGTTGTCTCTCGTTTCGCAGCAATTTGTTGGATCTTTCCCTTATTGAAATTCCCAGGAATTTAATCAGCTCTCATTCTAATGCATCTTTTTTCCTTCATGTGTTCGCGGACAGTTCCGAAAAAGCTTATGGTTGCTGTGCATATTTAGTTTATCACGATTCACTCTATGGATCTCCAGTTTCCAACCTTGTTTGTGCCAAATCGAAGGTCGCTCCTCTTAAAACTATCACTTTGCCCAGGCTCGAACTGTGCGCTGCACTCATGGCTGCAGAACTTGTCAAGAAATTACGGGAAGTATTAAAAGTCGAATTCTCGCAAATCTATCTCTGGAGCGATTCCATGATCGCCCTTTCTTGGATCGCCAAGAACCCCTCTCACTGGCAAACTTTCGTTGCAAACAGGGTTTCGAAAATTCAAACTCTTTCTTCTGGATGTCAATGGAGGCATGTTCCCAGTGCGGATAATCCAGCCGATATTATCTCTCGTGGTTGTTTACCCTCTCAATTGGCAGCTTCCCAATTGTACTGGCATGGGCCCTCGTGGCTAATCGACGAATCTTCCTCATGGCCTTCTAAACCCCCAGCTACAAACTCCAACTTGCCTGACGCTAAAGTACCTCTACCCATTGCTTCTTGTCTTGTTTCCAACGCTTCTCATCCTTTGTTGTCCCGCTATTCTTCTTTTCATAAATTACTACGAATTGTCGCCTATCTCCTTAGATGGAAATATCTTGTGGTTGACCAACCTCTTCTTCCTAAACCACACCTTACCAATCATGAATTGAATCTCGCTACCGTTAAGGTTTTACAACTGACACAGCAAGAAGCCTTTTCTTCTGAATTGTCATTGCTTTCTTCTAAAAGAGATCTTCCCAAATCCAGCCGTCTCCGTGCTTTAGCCCCGTTTCTTGATGACCATGGGTTACTCAGGGTAGGTGGAAGGCTCTCGCAATCTCTACTCTCTGAGGACAAAAAGCATCCCGTTATTTTGCCTTCCAAACATCACGTAACTTCCTTAATTATACGTGACTTTCATTACCGTAATCTTCATGTTGGTACACGTACTCTGCTTTGCCTCTTAAGGGAAAAGTACTGGATTATAAATGGAATTCATGAAGTTTCTTCTGTAATTCATAAGTGCATTCCTTGTTTCAAAGCGAAACCTAAAATCAATACTCAATTAATGAGCGATCTGCCCTCTTTTCGTTCTTCTCCTATACGCCCATTTGCCTTAACTGGCGTGGACTATATGGGTCCGTTCCAATTTCAACGAAACTCTCCTGAAGCTAAACGCAAATTGTTTGGTAAACTTTATGTTTCTCTCTTTGTTTGCATGGTTACCGGCGCAATCCACTTGGAACTAGTAACGAATGCTTCTACTTCTTATTTTTTATCAGCTGTCTCTCGTTTCACTGCTAGGCGTGGTGTTCCTTCTGAGATGTTCTCTGATAACGCTTCCACCTTTCAGGGCGCAGCTTCCCTATGGAAGAAAGCTCTCACTTCCTCTCCTGCTATGGAACAAATCTCTAATTTTTCCTACTCAAAGGGTTTCAAATGGCGCTTTATACCTCCTTACGCTCCTCAACACGGTGGTAGGTGGGAATCTTGCGTAAAGCTCACTAAACGTCATTTAAGAAAAGTCTTAGGTAATCGAATTCTGACTTACGAAGAATTCAATTCACTGTCTGTTCTGATTGAAGGTGTTGTTAACTCTCGCCCTTTAACTCCGCTTTCCAGTGACCCTGATGACCTACTTCCACTCACCCCTGGTCACTTCCTTATCGGCACTTCTCTTTCTGCCCCTCCTCCTCTTCCCAATTCTTACAGGGATTTTAATTTACCTATTGTTTGGCGTAAACTTGAAGCCCTCCGTAATTCTTTTTGGAAGAGGTGGAACCTGGAATATTTAACTTCCTTGCAACGGAGGCAGAAGTGGTTTCTTTCCAGTCCCGACATTAAAGTGGGGGACTTGGTCTTGGTTAGGGATGTTTCTCCCCCTCTAGTTTGGACTTCCGGTAGAGTAACCAAGTGTTATCCTGGAAGAGATGGGAGAGTCAGGGTGGTCAGAGTCTCGACCATTAACGGTTCGATTACAAGACCCCTGTCTTTGATCGCTCCTCTTCCATTAAATGTGTAACTGCTTATTTGCTCTCTGTTGGTGTTTACCCCCCAGTATGGTGTATTCTTTGAATACACGGTACCTGAGATATAATTTTATTGCTCTTTGCATGTTCATTTCTTCCCTCCTCTTTGTCAAACACCAACAGTGATCATCTGTTTTCTCCTTGTTGGGCATATCTCTTATGTCTTCATAAGTCTGTTCTAGATATATAACTTCTGTGACCCACCTAGCGTCTTCTCGCAGCGAATCTCTGAAGCTCCTCAATTCTTCCTGGTGCTAGAGGACTTACTTATCCATTTGGCCACCAGATCCTGTTACCATCGCCAGCTATTTTCTCCTTGAGCAAGAGGACTACGTCCACTTCTTTACTCACCATGCTGCGCTAGTATCATCTGTTGTCAACTCTTTGAAGACCAGCTCAGCAAGAGATCATTTTTTTTGTTGTAATATTGGCAATGCTTATATGTTCTCCTTTTGTCTCCTACCCCCCACTCTCTTCCCCTTCCCTGGTCCCTCCGTGCTCCGTTGAGCAGTTCTCACTTCTCAGTCGGCAGTTGACTCGATCAGTCAAAGCTTCTCTCGAGCTAGCTTCCTCAAACCAAGAGGCACACGCTCTTCTACGCCATGTTGGCTAGGTAGTCATCAACGGAAACTTCGACTTCAACATGAAATCAAGATAAGTACCATTTTAAAAGTTTTAACCTCATCTTCATGGTTTTAACTTCCAAGTGCTTTTAATGATATTTTATAGACAGTGTGAAATTATTTACTTTGGGGCAAAAATCATTCTTCGTGGGATTTGCCATGTTGAGCTTTTGCTTGTATAAGCCAACCTTACTAAAAAAGAGCTTTTCTTAAGCTATTCAAATGAGAAATACTCTCGCTACGTGGGATATTATCTAATACCCGCTGTCTATAATTATAAAGCTAGTTCCTCCGTTGGATTTTCTCAACCCCATTTTTCTGCTAAGGTCGTTCTGGAACCTTCGAGATCTTGTACTCTATCTGCGAGTCTTGCCGTCAAGTATTTTTCACGCACTTGTGAAAATACTAGTTAAAATGAGGAATCTTCCTTAAATTACTGCAATAGCGAACTTTCTTCCCCCGTTGGAACCTTCTATGGCGCATTTAATTGTAAATCACAACTTTTTCAAGAAATAGACTCTCACCTATATAGTGCAATCAGTTATTTCCATAATTGCAATAACTTTCTTTCTCATGAACTTTCGAGTTTCTACAGTGAACTTTGCATCCATCTTTAAAGATTACAGTGATAATCAGTGCTTGCTCCACGTTTCTACCGCGTCGCGATCGTCCGGTTATATTAAATACGGCCATGAACATTGATCCTATATCCCAATGAACTTTCCTCAACCTTCTACTAACCACCATTATTAATAAAATTGTAACTTTCTATAAGGTGTCACTCACGAAGTACCCTTCCAACTTTGCTAGTTTAACATTAATTAAATTCTGCATAATTGCTTGTGTGATACAAGTTTCAAATCACATTGTTCCTTTCCTATAATCAGGGAAAACATTTCTTTAAACTCTTGAGCGAGTCATGTTCAGGTTTCACGAAATGGAAACTGTCCCATTTGGCTAGTGATTCCTGCTCAAACTTGGGAAGTCTAGAACTTTCCTTTTCACTTTCTTCAGGTTTCACAGTAAGTGACCTGCCCTCCTTTTATAATTCTCATATAGTAATTCTGTATAAACATAAGAAGTTGTAGGAACTTTTATCTTATTTTTCATGTTTTTGTTATTGTTACATTCGAAGTTGTCATTTTCTCTAGAACATTCTCTCAAGAATTTCTTAAGGTACACTCTTTGTACTACAATTCACTTTCCAACTTCAATTACTTCATTATTTATTTGTTTAAATCTTATAAAGATTTTAGAAACATGTAAGGTTTGAAACCTTGTAAATCGTCAATTGCCTGGAGCAAACATTTAATGTTGAGAGGTCTGCGACCCCATTTGTTAAAAAGTTCAAATGAATTGTTTGTCTAAATTATATTACGTAATTGTTAATTTCTTCAAACTTCTTGTAATTGTAAAATAAATGAAGCGTATCCTTTCGCTTTTTCATTTACGAATACAAAGTTTAGGCAAAATCCTATCTTCCTTGACTCTCCTCACTTAATGACATTAAAATCATTAATAGGGCTTTTCACCTTTGTTGCATTTGAGCAAGAACTCTTAATTTTCACCTCACTAAAGTTCTTTTTAGCTTTAATAGCTAATTCTAATTGGCTAGTAAGGCAAGTAAAGCTCGCTAAGCCAGCTACCTGCTTGTGGAGATCCTCTCCGAAAACTTATGGTCAGTTTTCTAAAAGATAAGTGTGGTTCTTTTTGTCTAAACTTTTAGCCGGCTCCTCGCTGAGTAAAAGCTTAGCCATTTTCCAATGCTACCATTGGTTCATTTACCAAGATTACTCCATAAGGCATAATCCTTTATAATTTTCCTTCTTAGAGACACTTGGTCGCCCTTACAGGAACTCCATAATTTTGGAAATTGAAAATACCAAACCTGAGTTAAATCATTGGCATTCTTCGAATTATTTTGAAAAACCCAATTTCTTTGAGAAGACATACAGTAAATTTGTTCCACTCAGTCTTGCCAGACCATCACTCTTCCCCATAGTAGTTTTATATATGCTTGAGAGGGATTATACGAAAGCCACTCTGTTGCAAACCGCCCAAGTTCTATCTGTGTTTCCTGTCAGCTTCGACCAAGCACGTACCCACTTTAGGTATCCGAGCACGGATTTTCGGTGGCAACCACCTTTAAGTGTGTTTAAAGCTAAACTTATTAATTTTGTGGGACTCTCCTCCTATTTTTCTATCCTTCTTTTCCAATCCCAAATCTACTTCCTTCTCTTAACCATCTTCCCTTGGTGGGTGGGTTATTCCTCAGTCAATAAACTACCCAAGTAGTCCCACCGCAATGTTCCAAGCTCCAGGACTCTACCCGTAGTGGCGGTAGTGGTCAGTTCCCTCGCTGAGTCCGTGGAAAACACCCGCCTAGAGGGTATGAAGGGACTGTTAGGTTGTTATCGAGTGCTCAATGGAGCCCCCAAGGACTGTAGTAGTCCCACCGCAATGTTCCAAGCTCCAGGACACTACCCGTAGTGGCGGTAGTGGTGAGTTCCCTCGCTGAGTCCGTGGGAAACACCCGCCTAGAGGGTAAGAAGGGACTGTTAGGTTGTTATCGAGTGCTCAATGGAGCCCCCAAGGACTGTAGTAGTCCCACCGCAATGTTCCAAGCTCCAGGACACTACCCGTAGTGGCGGTAGTGGTGAGTTCCCTCGCTGAGTCCGTGGGAAACACCCGCCTAGAGGGTAAGAAGGGACTGTTAGGATGTTATCGAGTGCTCAATGGAGCGCCCAAGGACTGTAGTAGTCCCACCGCAATGTTCCAAGCTCCAGGACACTACCCGTAGTGGCGGTAGTGGTGAGTTCCCTCGCTGAGTCCGTGGGAAACACCCGCCTAGAGGGTAAGAGGGGACTGTTAGGATGTTATCGAGTGCTCAATGGAGCGCCCAAGGACTGTAGTAGTCCCACCGCAATGTTCCAAGCTCCAGGACACTACCCGTAGTGGCGGTAGTGGTGAGTTCCCTCGCTGAGTCCGTGGGAAACACCCGCCTAGAGGGTAAGAAGGGACTGTTAGGATGTTATCGAGTGCTCAATGGAGCGCCCAAGGACTGTAGTAGTCCCACCGCAATGTTCCAAGCTCCAGGACACTACCCGTAGTGGCGGTAGTGGTGAGTTCCCTCGCTGAGTCCGTGGGAAACACCCGCCTAGAGGGTAAGAAGGGACTGTTGGGATGTTATCGAGTGCTCAATGGAGCGCCCAAGGACTGTAGTAGTCCCACCGCAATGTTCCAAGCTCCAGGACACTACCCGTAGTGGCGGTAGTGGTGAGTTCCCTCGCTCAGTCCGTGGGAAACACCCGCCTAGAGAGTAAGAAGGGACTGTTAGGATGTTATCGAGTGCTCAATGGAGCGCCCAAGGACTGTAGTAGTCCCACCGCAATGTTCCAAGCTCCAGGACACTACCCGTAGTGGCGGTAGTGGTGAGTTCCCTCGCTCAGTCCGTGGGAAACACCCGCCTAGAGGGTAAGAAGGGACTGTTAGGATGTTATCGAGTGCTCAATGGAGCGCCCAAGGACTGTAGTAGTCCCACCGCAATGTTCCAAGCTCCAGGACACTACCTGTAGTGGCGGTAGTGGCGAGTTCCCTCGCTCAGTCCGTGAGAAACACCCGCCTAGAGGGTAAGAAGGGACTGTTAGGATGTTATCGAGTGCTCAATGGAGCGCCCAAGGACTGTAGTAGTCCCACCGCAATGTTCCAAGCTCCAGGACACTACCCGTAGTGGCGGTAGTGGTGAGTTCCCTCGCTGAGTCCGTGGGAAACACCCGCCTAGAGGGTAAGAAGGGACTGTTAGGTTGTTATCGAGTGCTCAATGGAGCGCCCAAGGACTGTAGTAGTCCCACCGCAATGTTCCAAGCTCCAGGACACTACCTGTAGTGGCGGTAGTGGTGAGTTCCCTCGCTGAGTCCGTGGGAAACACCCGCCTAGAGGGTAAGAAGGGACTGTTAGGATGTTATCGAGTGCTCAATGGAGCGCCCAAGGACTGTAGTAGTCCCACCGCAATGTTCCAAGCTCCAGGACACTACCCGTAGTGGCGGTAGTGGTGACTTCCCTCGTTGAGTCCGTGGGAAACACCCGCCTAGAGGGTAAGAAGGGACTGTTTGGATGTTATCGAGTGCTCAATGGAGCGCCCAAGGACTGTAGTAGTCCCACCGCAATGTTCCAAGCTCCAGGACACTACCTGTAGTGGCGGTAGTGGCGAGTTCCCTCGCTGAGTCCGTGGGAAACACCCGCCTAGAGGGTAAGAAGGGACTGTTAGGATGTTATCGAGTGCTCAATGGAGCGCCCAAGGACTGTAGTAGTCCCACCGCAATGTTCCAAGCTCCAGGACACTACCCGTAGTGGCGGTAGTGGTGAGTTCCCTCGCTCAGTCCGTGGGAAACACCCGCCTAGAAGGTAAGAAGGGACTGTTAGGATGTTATCGAGTGCTCAATGGAGCGCCCAAGGACTGTAGTAGTCCCACCGCAATGTTCCAAGCTCCAGGACACTACCCGTAGTGGTGGTAGTGGTGATTTCCCTCGCTGAGTCCGTGGGAAACACCCACCTAGAGGGTAAGAAGGGACTGTTAGGATGTTATCGAGTGCTCAATGGAGCGCCCAAGGACTGTAGTAGTCCCACCGCAATGTTCCAAGCTCCAGGACACTACCCGTAGTGGCGGTAGTGGTGAGTTTCCTCGCTGAGTCCGTGGGAAACACCCGCCTAGAGGGCAAGAAGGGACTGTTAGGATGTTATCGAGTGCTCAATGGAGCCCCCAAGGACTGTAGTAGTCCCACCGCAATGTTCCAAGCTCCAGGACACTACCCGTAGTGGCGGTAGTGGTGAGTTTCCTCGCTGAGTCCGTGGGAAACACCCGCCTAGAGGGCAAGAAGGGACTGTTAGGATGTTATCGAGTGCTCAATGGAGCCCCCAAGGACTGTAGTAGTCCCACCGCAATGTTCCAAGCTCCAGGACACTACCCGTAGTGGCGGTAGTGGTGAGTTCCCTCGCTGAGTCCGTGGGAAACACCCGCCTAGAGGGTAAGAAGGGACTGTTAGGTTGTTATCGAGTGCTCAATGGAGCGCCCATGGACTGTAGTAGTCCCACCCCAATGTTCCAAGCTCCAGGACACTACCCGTAGTGGCGGTATTGGTGAGTTCCCTCGGTGAGTCCGTGGGAAACACCCGCCTAGAGGGTAAGAAGGGACTGTTAGGTTGTTATCGAGTGCTCAATGGAGCGCCCATGGACTGTAGTAGTCCCACCGCAATGTTCCAAGCTCCAGGACACTACCTGTAGTGGCGGTAGTGGTGAGGTCCCTCGCTCAGTCCGTGGGAAACACCCGCCTAGAGGGTAAGAAGGGACTGTTAGGATGTTATCGAGTGCTCAATGGAGCGCCCAAGGACTGTAGTAGTCCCACCGCAATGTTCCAAGCTCCAGGACACTACCTGTAGTGGTGGTAGTGGTGAGTTCCCTCGCTCAGTCCGTGGGAAACACCCACCTAGAGGGTAAGAAGGGACTGTTAGGATGTTATCGAGTGCTCAATGGAGCGCCCAAGGACTGTAGTAGTCCCACCGCAATGTTCCAAGCTCCAGGACACTACCTGTAGTGGCGGTAGTGGCGAGTTCCCTCGCTGAGTCCGTGGGAAACACCCTCCTAGAGGGTAAGAAGGGACTGTTAGGATGTTATCGAGTGCTCAATGGAGCGCCCAAGGACTGTAGTAGTCCCACCGCAATGTTCTAAGCTCCAGGACACTACCCGTAGTGGCGGTAGTGGCGAGTTCCCTGCTGAGTCCGTGGGAAACACCCGCCTAGAGGGTAAGAAGGGACTGTTAGGATGTTATCGAGTGCTCAATGGAGCGCCCAAGGACTGTAGTAGTCCCACCGCAATGTTCCAAGCTCCAGGACACTACCCGTAGTGGCGGTAGTGGCGAGTTCCCTCGCTGAGTCCGTGGGAAACACCCGCCTAGAGGGTAGGAAGGGACTGTTAGGATGTTATCGAGTGCTCAATGGAGCGCCCAAGGACTGTAGCAGTCCCACCGCAATGTTCCAAGCTCCAGGACACTACCCGTAGTGGCGGTAGTGGCGAGTTCCCTCGCTGAGTCCGTGGGAAACACCCGCCTAGAGGGTAAGAAGGGACTGTTAGGATGTTATCGAGTGCTCAATGGAGCGCCCAAGGACTGTAGCAGTCCCACCGCAATGTTCCAAGCTCCAGGACACTACCCGTAGTGGCGGTAGTGGCGAGTTCCCTCGCTGAGTCCGTGGGAAACACCCGCCTAGAGGGTAAGAAGGGACTGTTAGGATGTTATCGAGTGCTCAATGGAGCCCCCAAGGACTGTAGTAGTCCCACCGCAATGTTCCAAGCTCCAGGACACTACCCGTAGTGGCGGTAGTGGCGAGTTCCCTCGCTGAGTCCGTGGGAAACACCCGCCTAGAGGGTAAGAAGGAACTGTTAGGATGTTATCGAGTGCTCAATGGAGCGCCCAAGGACTGTAGTAGTCCCACCGCAATGTTCCAAGCTCCAGGACACTACCTGTAGTGGCGGTAGTGGCGAGTTCCCTCGCTGAGTCCGTGGGAAAAACCCGCCTAGAGGGTAAGAAGGAACTGTTAGGATGTTATCGAGTGCTCAATGGAGCGCCCAAGGACTGTAGTAGTCCCACCGCAATGTTCCAAGCTCCAGGACACTACCCGTAGTGGCGGTAGTGGTGAGTTCCCTCGCTGAGTCCATGGGAAACACCCGCCTAGAGGGTAAGAAGGAACTGTTAGGATGTTATCGAGTGCTCAATGGAGCGCCCAAGGACTGTAGTAGTCCCACCGCAATGTTCCAAGCTCCAGGACACTACCCGTAGTGGCGGTAGTGGCGAGTTCCCTCGCACAGTCCGTGGGAAACACTCACCTAGAGGGTAAGAAGGGACTGTTAGGATGTTATCGAGTGCTCAATGGAGCCCACAAGGACTGTAGTAGTCCCTCCGCAATGTTCCAAGCTCCAGGACACTACCCGTAGTGGCGGTAGTGGCAAGTTCCCTCGCACAGTCCGTGGGAAACACCCGCCTAGAGAGTAAGAAGGGACTGTTAGGATGTTATCGAGTGCTCAATTGAGCCCCCAAGGACTGTAGTAGTCCCACCGCAATGTTCCAAGCTCCAGGACACTACCTGTAGTGGCGGTAGTGGTGAGTTCCCTCGCTGAGTCCGTGGGAAACATCCGCCTAGAGGGTAAGAAGGGACTGTTAGGATGTTATCGAGTGCTCAATGGAGCGCCCAAGGACTGTAGTAGTCCCACCGCAATGTTCCAAGCTCCAGGACACTACCCGTAGTGGCGGTAGTGGTGAGTTCCCTCGCTGAGTCCGTGGGAAACACCCGCCTAGAGGGTAAGAAGGGACTGTTAGGATGTTATCGAGTGCTCAATGGAGCGCCCAAGGACTGTAGTAGTCCCACCGCAATGTTCCAAGCTCCAGGACACTACCCGTAGTGGCGGTAGTGGTGAGTTCCCTCGCTGAGTCCGTGGGAAACACCCACCTAGAGGGTAAGAAGGGACTGTTAGGATGTTATCGAGTGCTCAATGGAGCGCCAAAGGACTGTAGTAGTCCCACCGCAATGTTCCAAGCTCCAGGACACTACCCGTAGTGGCGGTAGTGGCGAGTTCCCTCGCTGAGTCCGTGGGAAACACCCGCCTAGAGAGTAAGAAGGGACTGTTAGGATGTTATCGAGTGCTCAATGGAGCGCCCAAGGACTGTAGTAGTCCCACCGCAATGTTCCAAGCTCCAGGACACTACCCGTAGTGGCGGTAGTGGTGAGTTCCCTCGCACAGTCCGTGGGAAACACCCTCCTAGAGGGTAAGAAGGGACTGTTAGGATGTTATCGAGTGCTCAATGGAGCGCCCAAGGACTGTAGTAGTCCCACCGCAATGTTCCAAGCTCCAGGACACTACCCGTAGTGGCGGTAGTGGCGAGTTCCCTCGCTGAGTCCGTGGGAAACACCCGCCTAGAGGGTAAGAAGGGACTGTTAGGATGTTATCGAGTGCTCAATGGAGCGCCCAAGGACTGTAGTAGTCCCACCGCAATGTTCCAAGCTCCAGGACACTACCCGTAGTGGTGGTAGTGGTGATTTCCCTCGCTGAGTCCGTGGGAAACACCCACCTAGAGGGTAAGAAGGGACTGTTAGGATGTTATCGAGTGCTCAATGGAGCGCCCAAGGACTGTAGTAGTCCCACCGCAATGTTCCAAGCTCCAGGACACTACCCGTAGTGGCGGTAGTGGTGAGTTTCCTCGCTGAGTCCGTGTGAAACACCCGCCTAGAGGGCAAGAAGGGACTGTTAGGATGTTATCGAGTGCTCAATGGAGCCCCCAAGGACTGTAGTAGTCCCACCGCAATGTTCCAAGCTCCAGGACACTACCCGTAGTGGCGGTAGTGGTGAGTTCCCTCGCTGAGTCCGTGGGAAACACCCGCCTAGAGGGTAAGAAGGGACTGTTAGGTTGTTATCGAGTGCTCAATGGAGCGCCCATGGACTGTAGTAGTCCCACCGCAATGTTCCAAGCTCCAGGACACTACCCGTAGTGGCGGTAGTGGTGAGTTCCCTCGCTGAGTCCGTGGGAAACACCCGCCTAGAGGGTAAGAAGGGACTGTTAGGTTGTTATCGAGTGCTCAATGGAGCGCCCATGGACTGTAGTAGTCCCACCGCAATGTTCCAAGCTCCAGGACACTACCTGTAGTGGCGGTAGTGGTGAGGTCCCTCGCTCAGTCCGTGGGAAACACCCGCCTAGAGGGTAAGAAGGGACTGTTAGGATGTTATCGAGTGCTCAATGGAGCGCCCAAGGACTGTAGTAGTCCCACCGCAATGTTCCAAGCTCCAGGACACTACCTGTAGTGGTGGTAGTGGTGAGTTCCCTCGCTCAGTCCGTGGGAAACACCCACCTAGAGGGTAAGAAGGGACTGTTAGGATGTTATCGAGTGCTCAATGGAGCGCCCAAGGACTGTAGTAGTCCCACCGCAATGTTCCAAGCTCCAGGACACTACCTGTAGTGGCGGTAGTGGCGAGTTCCCTCGCTGAGTCCGTGGGAAACACCCTCCTAGAGGGTAAGAAGGGACTGTTAGGATGTTATCGAGTGCTCAATGGAGCGCCCAAGGACTGTAGTAGTCCCACCGCAATGTTCTAAGCTCCAGGACACTACCCGTAGTGGCGGTAGTGGCGAGTTCCCTGCTGAGTCCGTGGGAAACACCCGCCTAGAGGGTAAGAAGGGACTGTTAGGATATTATCGAGTGCTCAATGGAGCGCCCAAGGACTGTAGTAGTCCCACCGCAATGTTCCAAGCTCCAGGACACTACCCGTAGTGGCGGTAGTGGCGAGTTCCCTCGCTGAGTCCGTGGGAAACACCCGCCTAGAGGGTAGGAAGGGACTGTTAGGATGTTATCGAGTGCTCAATGGAGCGCCCAAGGACTGTAGCAGTCCCACCGCAATTTTCCAAGCTCCAGGACACTACCCGTAGTGGCGGTAGTGGCGAGTTCCCTCGCTGAGTCCGTGGGAAACACCCGCCTAGAGGGTAAGAAGGGACTGTTAGGATGTTATCGAGTGCTCAATGGAGCGCCCAAGGACTGTAGCAGTCCCACCGCAATGTTCCAAGCTCCAGGACACTACCCGTAGTGGCGGTAGTGGCGAGTTCCCTCGCTGAGTCCGTGGGAAACACCCGCCTAGAGGGTAAGAAGGGACTGTTAGGATGTTATCGAGTGCTCAATGGAGCCCCCAAGGACTGTAGTAGTCCCACCGCAATGTTCCAAGCTCCAGGACACTACCCGTAGTGGCGGTAGTGGCGAGTTCCCTCGCTGAGTCCGTGGGAAACACCCGCCTAGAGGGTAAGAAGGAACTGTTAGGATGTTATCGAGTGCTCAATGGAGCGCCCAAGGACTGTAGTAGTCCCACCGCAATGTTCCAAGCTCCAGGACACTACCTGTAGTGGCGGTAGTGGCGAGTTCCCTCGCTGAGTCCGTGGGAAAAACCCGCCTAGAGGGTAAGAAGGAACTGTTAGGATGTTATCGAGTGCTCAATGGAGCGCCCAAGGACTGTAGTAGTCCCACCGCAATGTTCCAAGCTCCAGGACACTACCCGTAGTGGCGGTAGTGGTGAGTTCCCTCGCTGAGTCCGTGGGAAACACCCGCCTAGAGGGTAAGAAGGAACTGTTAGGATGTTATCGAGTGCTCAATGGAGCGCCCAAGGACTGTAGTAGTCCCACCGCAATGTTCCAAGCTCCAGGACACTACCCGTAGTGGCGGTAGTGGCGAGTTCCCTCGCACAGTCCGTGGGAAACACTCACCTAGAGGGTAAGAAGGGACTGTTAGGATGTTATCGAGTGCTCAATGGAGCCCACAAGGACTGTAGTAGTCCCTCCGCAATGTTCCAAGCTCCAGGACACTACCCGTAGTGGCGGTAGTGGCAAGTTCCCTCGCACAGTCCGTGGGAAACACCCGCCTAGAGAGTAAGAAGAGAATGTTAGGATGTTATCGAGTGCTCAATTGAGCCCCCAAGGACTGTAGTAGTCCCACCGCAATGTTCCAAGCTCCAGGACACTACCTGTAGTGGCGGTAGTGGTGAGTTCCCTCGCACAGTCCGTGGGAAACACCCACCTAGAGGGTAAGAAGGGACTGTTAGGATGTTATCGAGTGCTCAATGGAGCGCCCAAGGACTGTAGTAGTCCCACCGCAATGTTCCAAGCTCCAGGACACTACCCGTAGTGGCGGTAGTGGTGAGTTCCCTCGCTGAGTCCGTGGGAAACACCCGCCTAGAGGGTAAGAAGGGACTGTTAGGATGTTATCGAGTGCTCAATGGAGCGCCCAAGGACTGTAGTAGTCCCACCGCAATGTTCCAAGCTCCAGGACACTACCCGTAGTGGCGGTAGTGGTGAGTTCCCTCGCTGAGTCCGTGGGAAACACCCACCTAGAGGGTAAGAAGGGACTGTTAGGATGTTATCGAGTGCTCAATGGAGCGCCCAAGGACTGTAGTAGTCCCACCGCCATGTTCCAAGCTCCAGGACACTACCCGTAGTGGCGGTAGTGGCGAGTTCCCTCGCTGAGTCCGTGGGAAACACCCGCCTAGAGAGTAAGAAGGGACTGTTAGGATGTTATCGAGTGCTCAATGGAGCGCCCAAGGACTGTAGTAGTCCCACCGCAATGTTCCAAGCTCCAGGACACTACCCGTAGTGGCGGTAGTGGTGAGTTCCCTCGCACAGTCCGTGGGAAACACCCTCCTAGAGGGTAAGAAGGGACTGTTAGGATGTTATCGAGTGCTCAATGGAGCGCCCAAGGACTGTAGTAGTCCCACCGCAATGTTCCAAGCTCCAGGACACTACCCGTAGTGGCGGTAGTGGCGAGTTCCCTCGCTGAGTCCGTGGGAAACACCCGCCTAGAGGGTAAGAAGGGACTGTTAGGATGTTATCGAGTGCTCAATGGAGCGCCCAAGGACTGTAGTAGTCCCACCGCAATGTTCCAAGCTCCAGGACACTACCCGTAGTGGTGGTATTGGTGATTTCCCTCGCTGAGTCCGTGGGAAACACCCACCTAGAGGGTAAGAAGGGACTGTTAGGATGTTATCGAGTGCTCAATGGAGCGCCCAAGGACTGTAGTAGTCCCACCGCAATGTTCCAAGCTCCAGGACACTACCCGTAGTGGCGGTAGTGGTGAGTTTCCTCGCTGAGTCCGTGGGAAACACCCGCCTAGAGGGCAAGAAGGGACTGTTAGGATGTTATCGAGTGCTCAATGGAGCCCCCAAGGACTGTAGTAGTCCCACCGCAATGTTCCAAGCTCCAGGACACTACCCGTAGTGGCGGTAGTGGTGAGTTCCCTCGCTGAGTCCGTGGGAAACACCCGCCTAGAGGGTAAGAAGGGACTGTTAGGTTGTTATCGAGTGCTCAATGGAGCGCCCATGGACTGTAGTAGTCCCACCGCAATGTTCCAAGCTCCAGGACACTACCCGTAGTGGCGGTAGTGGTGAGTTCCCTCGCTGAGTCCGTGGGAAACACCCGCCTAGAGGGTAAGAAGGGACTGTTAGGTTGTTATCGAGTGCTCAATGGAGCGCCCATGGACTGTAGTAGTCCCACCGCAATGTTCCAAGCTCCAGGACACTACCTGTAGTGGCGGTAGTGGTGAGGTCCCTCGCTCAGTCCGTGGGAAACACCCGCCTAGAGGGTAAGAAGGGACTGTTAGGATGTTATCGAGTGCTCAATGGAGCGCCCAAGGACTGTAGTAGTCCCACCGCAATGTTCCAAGCTCCAGGACACTACCTGTAGTGGTGGTAGTGGTGAGTTCCCTCGCTCAGTCCGTGGGAAACACCCACCTAGAGGGTAAGAAGGGACTGTTAGGATGTTATCGAGTGCTCAATGGAGCGCCCAAGGACTGTAGTAGTCCCACCGCAATGTTCCAAGCTCCAGGACACTACCTGTAGTGGCGGTAGTGGCGAGTTCCCTCGCTGAGTCCGTGGGAAACACCCTCCTAGAGGGTAAGAAGGGACTGTTAGGATGTTATCGAGTGCTCAATGGAGCGCCCAAGGACTGTAGTAGTCCCACCGCAATGTTCTAAGCTCCAGGACACTACCCGTAGTGGCGGTAGTGGCGAGTTCCCTGCTGAGTCCGTGGGAAACACCCGCCTAGAGGGTAAGAAGGGACTGTTAGGATGTTATCGAGTGCTCAATGGAGCGCCCAAGGACTGTAGTAGTCCCACCGCAATGTTCCAAGCTCCAGGACACTACCCGTAGTGGCGGTAGTGGTGAGTTCCCTCGCTGAGTCCGTGGGAAACACCCGCCTAGAGGGTAAGAAGGGACTGTTAGGTTGTTATCGAGTGCTCAATGGAGCGCCCATGGACTGTAGTAGTCCCACCCCAATGTTCCAAGCTCCAGGACACTACCCGTAGTGGCGGTAGTGGTGAGTTCCCTCGCTGAGTCCGTGGGAAACACCCGCCTAGAGGGTAAGAAGGGACTGTTAGGTTGTTATCGAGTGCTCAATGGAGCGCCCATGGACTGTAGTAGTCCCACCGCAATGTTCCAAGCTCCAGGACACTACCTGTAGTGGCGGTAGTGGTGAGGTCCCTCGCTCAGTCCGTGGGAAACACCCGCCTAGAGGGTAAGAAGGGACTGTTAGGATGTTATCGAGTGCTCAATGGAGCGCCCAAGGACTGTAGTAGTCCCACCGCAATGTTCCAAGCTCCAGGACACTACCTGTAGTGGTGGTAGTGGTGAGTTCCCTCGCTCAGTCCGTGGGAAACACCCACCTAGAGGGTAAGAAGGGACTGTTAGGATGTTATCGAGTGCTCAATGGAGCGCCCAAGGACTGTAGTAGTCCCACCGCAATGTTCCAAGCTCCAGGACACTACCTGTATTGGCGGTAGTGGCGAGTTCCCTCGCTGAGTCCGTGGGAAACACCCTCCTAGAGGGTAAGAAGGGACTGTTAGGATGTTATCGAGTGCTCAATGGAGCGCCCAAGGACTGTAGTAGTCCCACCGCAATGTTCTAAGCTCCAGGACACTACCCGTAGTGGCGGTAGTGGCGAGTTCCCTGCTGAGTCCGTGGGAAACACCCGCCTAGAGGGTAAGAAGGGACTGTTAGGATGTTATCGAGTGCTCAATGGAGCGCCCAAGGACTGTAGTAGTCCCACCGCAATGTTCCAAGCTCCAGGACACTACCCGTAGTGGCGGTAGTGGTGAGTTCCCTCGCTGAGTCCGTGGGAAACACCCGCCTAGAGGGTAAGAAGGGACTGTTAGGTTGTTATCGAGTGCTCAATGGAGCGCCCATGGACTGTAGTAGTCCCACCCCAATGTTCCAAGCTCCAGGACACTACCCGTAGTGGCGGTAGTGGTGAGTTCCCTCGCTGAGTCCGTGGGAAACACCCGCCTAGAGGGTAAGAAGGGACTGTTAGGTTGTTATCGAGTGCTCAATGGAGCGCCCATGGACTGTAGTAGTCCCACCGCAATGTTCCAAGCTCCAGGACACTACCTGTAGTGGCGGTAGTGGTGAGGTCCCTCGCTCAGTCCGTGGGAAACACCCGCCTAGAGGGTAAGAAGGGACTGTTAGGATGTTATCGAGTGCTCAATGGAGCGCCCAAGGACTGTAGTAGTCCCACCGCAATGTTCCAAGCTCCAGGACACTACCTGTAGTGGTGGTAGTGGTGAGTTCCCTCGCTCAGTCCGTGGGAAACACCCACCTAGAGGGTAAGAAGGGACTGTTAGGATGTTATCGAGTGCTCAATGGAGCGCCCAAGGACTGTAGTAGTCCCACCGCAATGTTCCAAGCTCCAGGACACTACCTGTAGTGGCGGTAGTGGCGAGTTCCCTCGCTGAGTCCGTGGGAAACACCCTCCTAGAGGGTAAGAAGGGACTGTTAGGATGTTATCGAGTGCTCAATGGAGCGCCCAAGGACTGTAGTAGTCCCACCGCAATGTTCTAAGCTCCAGGACACTACCCGTAGTGGCGGTAGTGGCGAGTTCCCTGCTGAGTCCGTGGGAAACACCCGCCTAGAGGGTAAGAAGGGACTGTTAGGATGTTATCGAGTGCTCAATGGAGCGCCCAAGGACTGTAGTAGTCCCACCGCAATGTTCCAAGCTCCAGGACACTACCCGTAGTGGCGGTAGTGGCGAGTTCCCTCGCTGAGTCCGTGGGAAACACCCGCCTAGAGGGTAGGAAGGGACTGTTAGGATGTTATCGAGTGCTCAATGGAGCGCCCAAGGACTGTAGCAGTCCCACCGCAATGTTCCAAGCTCCAGGACACTACCCGTAGTGGCGGTAGTGGCGAGTTCCCTCGCTGAGTCCGTGGGAAACACCCGCCTAGAGGGTAAGAAGGGACTGTTAGGATGTTATCGAGTGCTCAATGGAGCGCCCAAGGACTGTAGCAGTCCCACCGCAATGTTCCAAGCTCCAGGACACTACCCGTAGTGGCGGTAGTGGCGAGTTCCCTCGCTGAGTCCGTGGGAAACACCCGCCTAGAGGGTAAGAAGGGACTGTTAGGATGTTATCGAGTGCTCAATGGAGCCCCCAAGGACTGTAGTAGTCCCACCGCAATGTTCCAAGCTCCAGGACACTACCCGTAGTGGCGGTAGTGGCGAGTTCCCTCGCTGAGTCCGTGGGAAACACCCGCCTAGAGGGTAAGAAGGAACTGTTAGGATGTTATCGAGTGCTCAATGGAGCGCCCAAGGACTGTAGTAGTCCCACCGCAATGTTCCAAGCTCCAGGACACTACCTGTAGTGGCGGTAGTGGCGAGTTCCCTCGCTGAGTCCGTGGGAAAAACCCGCCTAGAGGGTAAGAAGGAACTGTTAGGATGTTATCGAGTGCTCAATGGAGCGCCCAAGGACTGTAGTAGTCCCACCGCAATGTTCCAAGCTCCAGGACACTACCCGTAGTGGCGGTAGTGGTGAGTTCCCTCGCTGAGTCCATGGGAAACACCCGCCTAGAGGGTAAGAAGGAACTGTTAGGATGTTATCGAGTGCTCAATGGAGCGCCCAAGGACTGTAGTAGTCCCACCGCAATGTTCCAAGCTCCAGGACACTACCCGTAGTGGCGGTAGTGGCGAGTTCCCTCGCACAGTCCGTGGGAAACACTCACCTAGAGGGTAAGAAGGGACTGTTAGGATGTTATCGAGTGCTCAATGGAGCCCACAAGGACTGTAGTAGTCCCTCCGCAATGTTCCAAGCTTCAGGACACTACCCGTAGTGGCGGTAGTGGCAAGTTCCCTCGCACAGTCCGTGGGAAACACCCGCCTAGAGAGTAAGAAGGGACTGTTAGGATGTTATCGAGTGCTCAATTGAGCCCCCAAGGACTGTAGTAGTCCCACCGCAATGTTCCAAGCTCCAGGACACTACCTGTAGTGGCGGTAGTGGTGAGTTCCCTCGCTGAGTCCGTGGGAAACATCCGCCTAGAGGGTAAGAAGGGACTGTTAGGATGTTATCGAGTGCTCAATGGAGCGCCCAAGGACTGTAGTAGTCCCACCGCAATGTTCGAAGCTCCAGGACACTACCCGTAGTGGCGGTAGTGGTGAGTTCCCTCGCTGAGTCCGTGGGAAACACCCGCCTAGAGGGTAAGAAGGGACTGTTAGGATGTTATCGAGTGCTCAATGGAGCGCCCAAGGACTGTAGTAGTCCCACCGCAATGTTCCAAGCTCCAGGACACTACCCGTAGTGGCGGTAGTGGTGAGTTCCCTCGCTGAGTCCGTGGGAAACACCCACCTAGAGGGTAAGAAGGGACTGTTAGGATGTTATCGAGTGCTCAATGGAGCGCCCAAGGACTGTAGTAGTCCCACCGCAATGTTCCAAGCTCCAGGACACTACCCGTAGTGGCGGTAGTGGCGAGTTCCCTCGCTGAGTCCGTGGGAAACACCCGCCTAGAGAGTAAGAAGGGACTGTTAGGATGTTATCGAGTGCTCAATGGAGCGCCCAAGGACTGTAGTAGTCCCACCGCAATGTTCCAAGCTCCAGGACACTACCCGTAGTGGCGGTAGTGGTGAGTTCCCTCGCACAGTCCGTGGGAAACACCCTCCTAGAGGGTAAGAAGGGACTGTTAGGATGTTATCGAGTGCTCAATGGAGCGCCCAAGGACTGTAGTAGTCCCACCGCAATGTTCCAAGCTCCAGGACACTACCCGTAGTGGCGGTAGTGGCGAGTTCCCTCGCTGAGTCCGTGGGAAACACCCGCCTAGAGGGTAAGAAGGGACTGTTAGGATGTTATCGAGTGCTCAATGGAGCGCCCAAGGACTGTAGTAGTCCCACCGCAATGTTCCAAGCTCCAGGACACTACCCGTAGTGGTGGTAGTGGTGATTTCCCTCGCTGAGTCCGTGGGAAACACCCACCTAGAGGGTAAGAAGGGACTGTTAGGATGTTATCGAGTGCTCAATGGAGCGCCCAAGGACTGTAGTAGTCCCACCGCAATGTTCCAAGCTCCAGGACACTACCCGTAGTGGCGGTAGTGGTGAGTTTCCTCGCTGAGTCCGTGTGAAACACCCGCCTAGAGGGCAAGAAGGGACTGTTAGGATGTTATCGAGTGCTCAATGGAGCCCCCAAGGACTGTAGTAGTCCCACCGCAATGTTCCAAGCTCCAGGACACTACCCGTAGTGGCGGTAGTGGTGAGTTCCCTCGCTGAGTCCGTGGGAAACACCCGCCTAGAGGGTAAGAAGGGACTGTTAGGTTGTTATCGAGTGCTCAATGGAGCGCCCATGGACTGTAGTAGTCCCACCGCAATGTTCCAAGCTCCAGGACACTACCCGTAGTGGCGGTAGTGGTGAGTTCCCTCGCTGAGTCCGTGGGAAACACCCGCCTAGAGGGTAAGAAGGGACTGTTAGGTTGTTATCGAGTGCTCAATGGAGCGCCCATGGACTGTAGTAGACCCACCGCAATGTTCCAAGCTCCAGGACACTACCTGTAGTGGCGGTAGTGGTGAGGTCCCTCGCTCAGTCCGTGGGAAACACCCGCCTAGAGGGTAAGAAGGGACTGTTAGGATGTTATCGAGTGCTCAATGGAGCGCCCAAGGACTGTAGTAGTCCCACCGCAATGTTCCAAGCTCCAGGACACTACCTGTAGTGGTGGTAGTGGTGAGTTCCCTCGCTCAGTCCGTGGGAAACACCCACCTAGAGGGTAAGAAGGGACTGTTAGGATGTTATCGAGTGCTCAATGGAGCGCCCAAGGACTGTAGTAGTCCCACCGCAATGTTCCAAGCTCCAGGACACTACCTGTAGTGGCGGTAGTGGCGAGTTCCCTCGCTGAGTCCGTGGGAAACACCCTCCTAGAGGGTAAGAAGGGACTGTTAGGATGTTATCGAGTGCTCAATGGAGCGCCCAAGGACTGTAGTAGTCCCACCGCAATGTTCTAAGCTCCAGGACACTACCCGTAGTGGCGGTAGTGGCGAGTTCCCTGCTGAGTCCGTGGGAAACACCCGCCTAGAGGGTAAGAAGGGACTGTTAGGATATTATCGAGTGCTCAATGGAGCGCCCAAGGACTGTAGTAGTCCCACCGCAATGTTCCAAGCTCCAGGACACTACCCGTAGTGGCGGTAGTGGCGAGTTCCCTCGCTGAGTCCGTGGGAAACACCCGCCTAGAGGGTAGGAAGGGACTGTTAGGATGTTATCGAGTGCTCAATGGAGCGCCCAAGGACTGTAGCAGTCCCACCGCAATTTTCCAAGCTCCAGGACACTACCCGTAGTGGCGGTAGTGGCGAGTTCCCTCGCTGAGTCCGTGGGAAACACCCGCCTAGAGGGTAAGAAGGGACTGTTAGGATGTTATCGAGTGCTCAATGGAGCGCCCAAGGACTGTAGCAGTCCCACCGCAATGTTCCAAGCTCCAGGACACTACCCGTAGTGGCGGTAGTGGCGAGTTCCCTCGCTGAGTCCGTGGGAAACACCCGCCTAGAGGGTAAGAAGGGACTGTTAGGATGTTATCGAGTGCTCAATGGAGCCCCCAAGGACTGTAGTAGTCCCACCGCAATGTTCCAAGCTCCAGGACACTACCCGTAGTGGCGGTAGTGGCGAGTTCCCTCGCTGAGTCCGTGGGAAACACCCGCCTAGAGGGTAAGAAGGAACTGTTAGGATGTTATCGAGTGCTCAATGGAGCGCCCAAGGACTGTAGTAGTCCCACCGCAATGTTCCAAGCTCCAGGACACTACCTGTAGTGGCGGTAGTGGCGAGTTCCCTCGCTGAGTCCGTGGGAAAAACCCGCCTAGAGGGTAAGAAGGAACTGTTAGGATGTTATCGAGTGCTCAATGGAGCGCCCAAGGACTGTAGTAGTCCCACCGCAATGTTCCAAGCTCCAGGACACTACCCGTAGTGGCGGTAGTGGTGAGTTCCCTCGCTGAGTCCGTGGGAAACACCCGCCTAGAGGGTAAGAAGGAACTGTTAGGATGTTATCGAGTGCTCAATGGAGCGCCCAAGGACTGTAGTAGTCCCACCGCAATGTTCCAAGCTCCAGGACACTACCCGTAGTGGCGGTAGTGGCGAGTTCCCTCGCACAGTCCGTGGGAAACACTCACCTAGAGGGTAAGAAGGGACTGTTAGGATGTTATCGAGTGCTCAATGGAGCCCACAAGGACTGTAGTAGTCCCTCCGCAATGTTCCAAGCTCCAGGACACTACCCGTAGTGGCGGTAGTGGCAAGTTCCCTCGCACAGTCCGTGGGAAACACCCGCCTAGAGAGTAAGAAGAGACTGTTAGGATGTTATCGAGTGCTCAATTGAGCCCCCAAGGACTGTAGTAGTCCCACCGCAATGTTCCAAGCTCCAGGACACTACCTGTAGTGGCGGTAGTGGTGAGTTCCCTCGCACAGTCCGTGGGAAACACCCACCTAGAGGGTAAGAAGGGACTGTTAGGATGTTATCGAGTGCTCAATGGAGCGCCCAAGGACTGTAGTAGTCCCACCGCAATGTTCCAAGCTCCAGGACACTACCCGTAGTGGCGGTAGTGGTGAGTTCCCTCGCTGAGTCCGTGGGAAACACCCGCCTAGAGGGTAAGAAGGGACTGTTAGGATGTTATCGAGTGCTCAATGGAGCGCCCAAGGACTGTAGTAGTCCCACCGCAATGTTCCAAGCTCCAGGACACTACCCGTAGTGGCGGTAGTGGTGAGTTCCCTCGCTGAGTCCGTGGGAAACACCCACCTAGAGGGTAAGAAGGGACTGTTAGGATGTTATCGAGTGCTCAATGGAGCGCCCAAGGACTGTAGTAGTCCCACCGCAATGTTCCAAGCTCCAGGACACTACCCGTAGTGGCGGTAGTGGCGAGTTCCCTCGCTGAGTCCGTGGGAAACACCCGCCTAGAGAGTAAGAAGGGACTGTTAGGATGTTATCGAGTGCTCAATGGAGCGCCCAAGGACTGTAGTAGTCCCACCGCAATGTTCCAAGCTCCAGGACACTACCCGTAGTGGCGGTAGTGGTGAGTTCCCTCGCACAGTCCGTGGGAAACACCCTCCTAGAGGGTAAGAAGGGACTGTTAGGATGTTATCGAGTGCTCAATGGAGCGCCCAAGGACTGTAGTAGTCCCACCGCAATGTTCCAAGCTCCAGGACACTACCCGTAGTGGCGGTAGTGGCGAGTTCCCTCGCTGAGTCCGTGGGAAACACCCGCCTAGAGGGTAAGAAGGGACTGTTAGGATGTTATCGAGTGCTCAATGGAGCGCCCAAGGACTGTAGTAGTCCCACCGCAATGTTCCAAGCTCCAGGACACTACCCGTAGTGGTGGTATTGGTGATTTCCCTCGCTGAGTCCGTGGGAAACACCCACCTAGAGGGTAAGAAGGGACTGTTAGGATGTTATCGAGTGCTCAATGGAGCGCCCAAGGACTGTAGTAGTCCCACCGCAATGTTCCAAGCTCCAGGACACTACCCGTAGTGGCGGTAGTGGTGAGTTTCCTCGCTGAGTCCGTGGGAAACACCCGCCTAGAGGGCAAGAAGGGACTGTTAGGATGTTATCGAGTGCTCAATGGAGCCCCCAAGGACTGTAGTAGTCCCACCGCAATGTTCCAAGCTCCAGGACACTACCCGTAGTGGCGGTAGT
Organism: Meconema thalassinum; assembly: GCA_946902985.2. Classification (NCBI taxonomy): domain Eukaryota; kingdom Metazoa; phylum Arthropoda; class Insecta; order Orthoptera; family Tettigoniidae; genus Meconema; species Meconema thalassinum. The sequence continues at coordinate 214,144,825 of OX336398.1, forward strand.
GGTGAGTTCCCTCGCTGAGTCCGTGGGAAACACCCGCCTAGAGGGTAAGAAGGGACTGTTAGGTTGTTATCGAGTGCTCAATGGAGCGCCCATGGACTGTAGTAGTCCCACCGCAATGTTCCAAGCTCCAGGACACTACCCGTAGTGGCGGTAGTGGTGAGTTCCCTCGCTGAGTCCGTGGGAAACACCCGCCTAGAGGGTAAGAAGGGACTGTTAGGTTGTTATCGAGTGCTCAATGGAGCGCCCATGGACTGTAGTAGTCCCACCGCAATGTTCCAAGCTCCAGGACACTACCTGTAGTGGCGGTAGTGGTGAGGTCCCTCGCTCAGTCCGTGGGAAACACCCGCCTAGAGGGTAAGAAGGGACTGTTAGGATGTTATCGAGTGCTCAATGGAGCGCCCAAGGACTGTAGTAGTCCCACCGCAATGTTCCAAGCTCCAGGACACTACCTGTAGTGGTGGTAGTGGTGAGTTCCCTCGCTCAGTCCGTGGGAAACACCCACCTAGAGGGTAAGAAGGGACTGTTAGGATGTTATCGAGTGCTCAATGGAGCGCCCAAGGACTGTAGTAGTCCCACCGCAATGTTCCAAGCTCCAGGACACTACCTGTAGTGGCGGTAGTGGCGAGTTCCCTCGCTGAGTCCGTGGGAAACACCCTCCTAGAGGGTAAGAAGGGACTGTTAGGATGTTATCGAGTGCTCAATGGAGCGCCCAAGGACTGTAGTAGTCCCACCGCAATGTTCTAAGCTCCAGGACACTACCCGTAGTGGCGGTAGTGGCGAGTTCCCTGCTGAGTCCGTGGGAAACACCCGCCTAGAGGGTAAGAAGGGACTGTTAGGATGTTATCGAGTGCTCAATGGAGCGCCCAAGGACTGTAGTAGTCCCACCGCAATGTTCCAAGCTCCAGGACACTACCCGTAGTGGCGGTAGTGGCGAGTTCCCTCGCTGAGTCCGTGGGAAACACCCGCCTAGAGGGTAGGAAGGGACTGTTAGGATGTTATCGAGTGCTCAATGGAGCGCCCAAGGACTGTAGCAGTCCTACCGCAATGTTCCAAGCTCCAGGACACTACCCGTAGTGGCGGTAGTGGCGAGTTCCCTCGCTGAGTCCGTGGGAAACACCCGCCTAGAGGGTAAGAAGGGACTGTTAGGATGTTATCGAGTGCTCAATGGAGCGCCCAAGGACTGTAGCAGTCCCACCGCAATGTTCCAAGCTCCAGGACACTACCCGTAGTGGCGGTAGTGGCGAGTTCCCTCGCTGAGTCCGTGGGAAACACCCGCCTAGAGGGTAAGAAGGGACTGTTAGGATGTTATCGAGTGCTCAATGGAGCCCCCAAGGACTGTAGTAGTCCCACCGCAATGTTCCAAGCTCCAGGACACTACCCGTAGTGGCGGTAGTGGCGAGTTCCCTCGCTGAGTCCGTGGGAAACACCCGCCTAGAGGGTAAGAAGGAACTGTTAGGATGTTATCGAGTGCTCAATGGAGCGCCCAAGGACTGTAGTAGTCCCACCGCAATGTTCCAAGCTCCAGGACACTACCTGTAGTGGCGGTAGTGGCGAGTTCCCTCGCTGAGTCCGTGGGAAAAACCCGCCTAGAGGGTAAGAAGGAACTGTTAGGATGTTATCGAGTGCTCAATGGAGCGCCCAAGGACTGTAGTAGTCCCACCGCAATGTTCCAAGCTCCAGGACACTACCCGTAGTGGCGGTAGTGGTGAGTTCCCTCGCTGAGTCCGTGGGAAACACCCGCCTAGAGGGTAAGAAGGAACTGTTAGGATGTTATCGAGTGCTCAATGGAGCGCCCAAGGACTGTAGTAGTCCCACCGCAATGTTCCAAGCTCCAGGACACTACCCGTAGTGGCGGTAGTGGCGAGTTCCCTCGCACAGTCCGTGGGAAACACTCACCTAGAGGGTAAGAAGGGACTGTTAGGATGTTATCGAGTGCTCAATGGAGCCCACAAGGACTGTAGTAGTCCCTCCGCAATGTTCCAAGCTCCAGGACACTACCCGTAGTGGCGGTAGTGGCAAGTTCCCTCGCACAGTCCGTGGGAAACACCCGCCTAGAGAGTAAGAAGGGACTGTTAGGATGTTATCGAGTGCTCAATTGAGCCCCCAAGGACTGTAGTAGTCCCACCGCAATGTTCCAAGCTCCAGGACACTACCTGTAGTGGCGGTAGTGGTGAGTTCCCTCGCACAGTCCGTGGGAAACACCCACCTAGAGGGTAAGAAGGGACTGTTAGGATGTTATCGAGTGCTCAATGGAGCGCCCAAGGACTGTAGTAGTCCCACCGCAATGTTCCAAGCTCCAGGACACTACCTGTAGTGGCGGTAGTGGTGAGTTCCCTCGCTGAGTCCGTGGGAAACATCCGCCTAGAGGGTAAGAAGGGACTGTTAGGATGTTATCGAGTGCTCAATGGAGCGCCCAAGGACTGTAGCAGTCCCACCGCAATATTCCAAGCTCCAGGACACTACCCGTAGTGGCGGTAGTGGCGAGTTCCCTCGCTGAGTCCGTGGGAAACACCCGCCTAGAGGGTAAGAAGGGACTGTTAGGATGTTATCGAGTGCTCAATGGAGCCCCCAAGGACTGTAGTAGTCCCACCGCAATGTTCCAAGCTCCAGGACACTACCCGTAGTGGCGGTAGTGGCGAGTTCCCTCGCTGAGTCCGTGGGAAACACCCGCCTAGAGGGTAAGAAGGAACTGTTAGGATGTTATCGAGTGCTCAATGGAGCGCCCAAGGACTGTAGTAGTCCCACCGCAATGTTCCAAGCTCCAGGACACTACCTGTAGTGGCGGTAGTGGCGAGTTCCCTCGCTGAGTCCGTGGGAAAAACCCGCCTAGAGGGTAAGAAGGAACTGTTAGGATGTTATCGAGTGCTCAATGGAGCGCCCAAGGACTGTAGTAGTCCCACCGCAATGTTCCAAGCTCCAGGACACTACCCGTAGTGGCGGTAGTGGTGAGTTCCCTCGCTGAGTCCATGGGAAACACCCGCCTAGAGGGTAAGAAGGAACTGTTAGGATGTTATCGAGTGCTCAATGGAGCGCCCAAGGACTGTAGTAGTCCCACCGCAATGTTCCAAGCTCCAGGACACTACCCGTAGTGGCGGTAGTGGCGAGTTCCCTCGCACAGTCCGTGGGAAACACTCACCTAGAGGGTAAGAAGGGACTGTTAGGATGTTATCGAGTGCTCAATGGAGCCCACAAGGACTGTAGTAGTCCCTCCGCAATGTTCCAAGCTCCAGGACACTACCCGTAGTGGCGGTAGTGGCAAGTTCCCTCGCACAGTCCGTGGGAAACACCCGCCTAGAGAGTAAGAAGGGACTGTTAGGATGTTATCGAGTGCTCAATTGAGCCCCCAAGGACTGTAGTAGTCCCACCGCAATGTTCCAAGCTCCAGGACACTACCTGTAGTGGCGGTAGTGGTGAGTTCCCTCGCACAGTCCGTGGGAAACACCCACCTAGAGGGTAAGAAGGGACTGTTAGGATGTTATCGAGTGCTCAATGGAGCGCCCAAGGACTGTAGTAGTCCCACCGCAATGTTCCAAGCTCCAGGACACTACCTGTAGTGGCGGTAGTGGTGAGTTCCCTCGCTGAGTCCGTGGGAAACATCCGCCTAGAGGGTAAGAAGGGACTGTTAGGATGTTATCGAGTGCTCAATGGAGCGCCCAAGGACTGTAGTAGTCCCACCGCAATGTTCCAAGCTCCAGGACACTACCCGTAGTGGCGGTAGTGGTGAGTTCCCTCGCTGAGTCCGTGGGAAACACCCGCCTAGAGGGTAAGAAGGGACTGTTAGGATGTTATCGAGTGCTCAATGGAGCGCCCAAGGACTGTAGTAGTCCCACCGCAATGTTCCAAGCTCCAGGACACTACCCGTAGTGGCGGTAGTGGTGAGTTCCCTCGCTGAGTCCGTGGGAAACACCCACCTAGAGGGTAAGAAGGGACTGTTAGGATGTTATCGAGTGCTCAATGGAGCGCCCAAGGACTGTAGTAGTCCCACCGCAATGTTCCAAGCTCCAGGACACTACCCGTAGTGGCGGTAGTGGCGAGTTCCCTCGCTGAGTCCGTGGGAAACACCCGCCTAGAGAGTAAGAAGGGACTGTTAGGATGTTATCGAGTGCTCAATGGAGCGCCCAAGGACTGTAGTAGTCCCACCGCAATGTTCCAAGCTCCAGGACACTACCCGTAGTGGCGGTAGTGGTGAGTTCCCTCGCACAGTCCGTGGGAAACACCCTCCTAGAGGGTAAGAAGGGACTGTTAGGATGTTATCTAGTGCTCAATGGAGCGCCCAAGGACTGTAGTAGTCCCACCGCAATGTTCCAAGCTCCAGGACACTACCCGTAGTGGCGGTAGTGGCGAGTTCCCTCGCTGAGTCCGTGGGAAACACCCGCCTAGAGGGTAAGAAGGGACTGTTAGGATGTTATCGAGTGCTCAATGGAGCGCCCAAGGACTGTAGTAGTCCCACCGCAATGTTCCAAGCTCCAGGACACTACCCGTAGTGGTGGTAGTGGTGATTTCCCTCGCTGAGTCCGTGGGAAACACCCACCTAGAGGGTAAGAAGGGACTGTTAGGATGTTATCGAGTGCTCAATGGAGCGCCCAAGGACTGTAGTAGTCCCACCGCAATGTTCCAAGCTCCAGGACACTACCCGTAGTGGCGGTAGTGGTGAGTTTCCTCGCTGAGTCCGTGGGAAACACCCGCCTAGAGGGCAAGAAGGGACTGTTAGGATGTTATCGAGTGCTCAATGGAGCCCCCAAGGACTGTAGTAGTCCCACCGCAATGTTCCAAGCTCCAGGACACTACCCGTAGTGGCGGTAGTGGTGAGTTCCCTCGCTGAGTCCGTGGGAAACACCCGCCTAGAGGGTAAGAAGGGACTGTTAGGTTGTTATCGAGTGCTCAATGGAGCGCCCATGGACTGTAGTAGTCCCACCGCAATGTTCCAAGCTCCAGGACACTACCCGTAGTGGCGGTAGTGGTGAGTTCCCTCGCTGAGTCCGTGGGAAACACCCGCCTAGAGGGTAAGAAGGGACTGTTAGGTTGTTATCGAGTGCTCAATGGAGCGCCCATGGACTGTAGTAGTCCCACCGCAATGTTCCAAGCTCCAGGACACTACCTGTAGTGGCGGTAGTGGTGAGGTCCCTCGCTCAGTCCGTGGGAAACACCCGCCTAGAGGGTAAGAAGGGACTGTTAGGATGTTATCGAGTGCTCAATGGAGCGCCCAAGGACTGTAGTAGTCCCACCGCAATGTTCCAAGCTCCAGGACACTACCTGTAGTGGTGGTAGTGGTGAGTTCCCTCGCTCAGTCCGTGGGAAACACCCACCTAGAGGGTAAGAAGGGACTGTTAGGATGTTATCGAGTGCTCAATGGAGCGCCCAAGGACTGTAGTAGTCCCACCGCAATGTTCCAAGCTCCAGGACACTACCTGTAGTGGCGGTAGTGGCGAGTTCCCTCGCTGAGTCCGTGGGAAACACCCTCCTAGAGGGTAAGAAGGGACTGTTAGGATGTTATCGAGTGCTCAATGGAGCGCCCAAGGACTGTAGTAGTCCCACCGCAATGTTCTAAGCTCCAGGACACTACCCGTAGTGGCGGTAGTGGCGAGTTCCCTGCTGAGTCCGTGGGAAACACCCGCCTAGAGGGTAAGAAGGGACTGTTAGGATGTTATCGAGTGCTCAATGGAGCGCCCAAGGACTGTAGTAGTCCCACCGCAATGTTCCAAGCTCCAGGACACTACCCGTAGTGGCGGTAGTGGCGAGTTCCCTCGCTGAGTCCGTGGGAAACACCCGCCTAGAGGGTAGGAAGGGACTGTTAGGATGTTATCGAGTGCTCAATGGAGCGCCCAAGGACTGTAGCAGTCCCACCGCAATGTTCCAAGCTCCAGGACACTACCCGTAGTGGCGGTAGTGGCGAGTTCCCTCGCTGAGTCCGTGGGAAACACCCGCCTAGAGGGTAAGAAGGGACTGTTAGGATGTTATCGAGTGCTCAATGGAGCGCCCAAGGACTGTAGCAGTCCCACCGCAATGTTCCAAGCTCCAGGACACTACCCGTAGTGGCGGTAGTGGCGAGTTCCCTCGCTGAGTCCGTGGGAAACACCCGCCTAGAGGGTAAGAAGGGACTGTTAGGATGTTATCGAGTGCTCAATGGAGCCCCCAAGGACTGTAGTAGTCCCACCGCAATGTTCCAAGCTCCAGGACACTACCCGTAGTGGCGGTAGTGGCGAGTTCCCTCGCTGAGTCCGTGGGAAACACCCGCCTCGAGGGTAAGAAGGAACTGTTAGGATGTTATCGAGTGCTCAATGGAGCGCCCAAGGACTGTAGTAGTCCCACCGCAATGTTCCAAGCTCCAGGACACTACCTGTAGTGGCGGTAGTGGCGAGTTCCCTCGCTGAGTCCGTGGGAAAAACCCGCCTAGAGGGTAAGAAGGAACTGTTAGGATGTTATCGAGTGCTCAATGGAGCGCCCAAGGACTGTAGTAGTCCCACCGCAATGTTCCAAGCTCCAGGACACTACCCGTAGTGGCGGTAGTGGTGAGTTCCCTCGCCGAGTCCGTGGGAAACACCCGCCTAGAGGGTAAGAAGGAACTGTTAGGATGTTATCGAGTGCTCAATGGAGCGCCCAAGGACTGTAGTAGTCCCACCGCAATGTTCCAAGCTCCAGGACACTACCCGTAATGGCGGTAGTGGCGAGTTCCCTCGCACAGTCCGTGGGAAACACTCACCTAGAGGGTAAGAAGGGACTGTTAGGATGTTATCGAGTGCTCAATGGAGCCCACAAGGACTGTAGTAGTCCCTCCGCAATGTTCCAAGCTCCAGGACACTACCCGTAGTGGCGGTAGTGGCAAGTTCCCTCGCACAGTCCGTGGGAAACACCCGCCTAGAGAGTAAGAAGGGACTGTTAGGATGTTATCGAGTGCTCAATGGAGCGCCCAAGGACTGTAGTAGTCCCACCGCAATGTTCCAAGCTCCAGGACACTACCTGTAGTGGCGGTAGTGGTGAGTTCCCTCGCACAGTCCGTGGGAAACACCCACCTAGAGGGTAAGAAGGGACTGTTAGGATGTTATCGAGTGCTCAATGGAGCGCCCAAGGACTGTAGTAGTCCCACCGCAATGTTCCAAGCTCCAGGACACTACCTGTAGTGGCGGTAGTGGTGAGTTCCCTCGCTGAGTCCGTGGGAAACATCCGCCTAGAGGGTAAGAAGGGACTGTTAGGATGTTATCGAGTGCTCAATGGAGCGCCCAAGGACTGTAGTAGTCCCACCGCAATGTTCCAAGCTCCAGGACACTACCCGTAGTGGCGGTAGTGGTGAGTTCCCTCGCTGAGTCCGTGGGAAACACCCGCCTAGAGGGTAAGAAGGGACTGTTAGGATGTTATCGAGTGCTCAATGGAGCGCCCAAGGACTGTAGTAGTCCCACCGCAATGTTCCAAGCTCCAGGACACTACCCGTAGTGGCGGTAGTGGTGAGTTCCCTCGCTGAGTCCGTGGGAAACACCCACCTAGAGGGTAAGAAGGGACTGTTAGGATGTTATCGAGTGCTCAATGGAGCGCCCAAGGACTGTAGTAGTCCCACCGCAATGTTCCAAGCTCCAGGACACTACCCGTAGTGGCGGTAGTGGCGAGTTCCCTCGCTGAGTCCGTGGGAAACACCCGCCTAGAGAGTAAGAAGGGACTGTTAGGATGTTATCGAGTGCTCAATGGAGCGCCCAAGGACTGTAGTAGTCCCACCGCAATGTTCCAAGCTCCAGGACACTACCCGTAGTGGCGGTAGTGGTGAGTTCCCTCGCACAGTCCGTGGGAAACACCCTCCTAGAGGGTAAGAAGGGACTGTTAGGATGTTATCGAGTGCTCAATGGAGCGCCCAAGGACTGTAGTAGTCCCACCGCAATGTTCCAAGCTCCAGGACACTACCCGTAGTGGCGGTAGTGGCGAGTTCCCTCGCTGAGTCCGTGGGAAACACCCGCCTAGAGGGTAAGAAGGGACTGTTAGGATGTTATCGAGTGCTCAATGGAGCCCCCACGGACTGTAGTAGTCCCACCGCAATGTTCCAAGCTCCAGGACACTGCCCGTAGTGGCGGTAGTGGCGAGTTCCCTCGCTGAGTCCGTGGGAAACACCCGCCTAGAGGGTAAGAAGGGACTGTTAGGATGTTATCGAGTGCTCAATGGAGCCCCCACGGACTGTAGTAGTCCCACCGCAATGTTCCAAGCTCCAGGACACTACCTGTAGTGGCGGTAGTGGTGAGTTCCCTCGCACAGTCCGTGGGAAACACCCGCCTAGAGGGTGAGAAGGGACTGTTAGGATGTTATCGAGTGCTCAATGGAGCGCCCAAGGACTGTAGTAGTCCCACCGCAATGTTCCAAGCTCCAGGACACTACCCGTAGTGGCGGTAGTGGTGAGTTCCCTCGCTCAGTCCGTGGGAAACACCCGCCTAGAGGGTAAGAAGGGACTGTTAGGATGTTATCGAGTGCTCAATGGAGCGCCCAAGGACTGTAGTAGTCCCACCGCAATGTTCCAAGCTCCAGGACACTACCCGTAGTGGCGGTAGTGGTGAGTTCCCTCGCTGAGTCCGAGGGAAACACCAGCCTAGAGGGTAAGAAGGGACTGTTAGGATGTTATCGAGTGCTCAATGGAGCCCCCAAGGACTGTTGTAGTGCCGCTCGAGATCCAGGAGTTAGCGCAAACAAACACTGGAACACTCATTAGGATTCAGTCGAGGTCCGTATTGGAACTGTCTCCCACTGCTGCCCCAGACCTAAATATTTGGAAGAGCAACCGAGGGGATCGTCACTACCACAACAGTCACTAATCTAGTTGGCGGTTATATCTTCACCACTGCTGATTTGTTGTTACTACATAGAGCGCCAAATAACCAGTGATGGACGAAGAAAAGATGATATAGAAAGTAGGTGGCTCAGGCAAGGAAAGCATTGCTATAGAAAATAATCTGTTGACCTCAAATATACAGTAGATTTAGATATTAGAAAGTCATTTCATGGCAACCGTTGTCTGAAGTGTGGTGTTCTTTGGAAGTGAAACTTGGACTGTCGGCGCAGTAGAAACAGAAGAATGAAAGCTGTTGAAATATGATGTTACAGTAGAATGATGAAGATCAGATTGTTCGATGTTGTAATAAATGAAGAGATATTAAGACGAGGAACTTGGGCATCATGGTGTGTGAAGATTGATTGTGATAGCGTGCAGACTGATGGTGGGATAGCTGATGAAGTGCGAAGTAGGATAAAGGCAGCATGGATGAGATGGAGGGAAGTCACAGGCGTACTCTGAGACAAAAGGATGCCACTACATATGCAGTCCAATATAGCGCACCGTAGTACGTCCTGTTGCTTTATACGGTGTTGAATGCCGACCGGCCGATAACGCCACGGAGCGCTAATTACACAAGATTGGTCCATGGGCATCACACTCCTGAATCATGTCAAAAATAACACTGTTCGCCAGCAAATGGGCATCGAACCCAATACTCAGAAGGCATGGAAAAATCGTCCACAATGGCATGGTCATGGTCATGCTGCACGTGGAACAGTTGACAATTTCACCCACTCGTTTGAAATTAAATGCGCAACGTCCACGTGGACGTCCAAATCAGCGCTGGCATGACACAGTAAATGCTGACATGAAGACCCTCAACGTAAGACCACAAGAAATGGCGAGGCAAGATCAAAATAACGGACTCTCCACCAGCAGGAAAACGCTAGGAAGAAGAAGATGTGTTATTGTAGTGTCTCTGTTAAACGTATTATTCAGGCGAGGATTTGGAAGGAAGCGGCCGTGGCCATAAGTCAAGTACCAGCCCGCCAGCATAATCACCACACTTAAAAACTGTTTAAACAAGTCTATGTTTCTGGCAACTGTTAATGAAGAGAACACACCCAGAAATAGCAAACTTAGTTGTGGAAGGAAGGGTCGATAACAAGAACTGTAGGGGTATAACAAAGTTAGAACATGTTTACCAGTTATCATCCCCCAATTTGCGAGCCACGTCCACAGCTTCTTCTGAGGTGGAATGTCTATTAATTGGCATCGTTTCCGTTTTTCTTGTCACACTTTCCATGTTTCTACAGTGAAATTGAGGTATATTCTGTTTACTGTATATCGCCTACCCCGACCTCCTTTATGTCATGTAAGTATTGTGACACATATTATAACTTAGTATTAATATTATTATAATGCATTCCTATCATACGTTTTAAATTTACTCAGTTTCCTGTGACTTTTGTGGCGAACCTTTGCCCAGTCTCTCATACTAGGCTATCATCTGGCTGGTTCCAGGTTCAATGCCCGCTTGGGTGGTGGGGATTTTAATTTCCTATGGTTAGTTCCCCTGGTTTGGATACTTAAGTGTTTGAGACGTCTTCATGAAAGATGGAATGCAAATAAGAAGAAAGGAAACTGTATAATTGTAAGGATATCTAATTCATTACATGATTTTATATTCAATTAGAGTATTTAATATTTATATATTTTACTTGTCGGCTTCAGTGGCGCAGTCGGTAACATACTGAACTGCTATGCCCAAGATCGCGGGTTCAAACACAGCTGAAGTCGTCGGATATTTTAAGAGCGTTAAAAATCTGTCAGATGCCTTCCTACGGAGGGGAAGTAAAGCCGATGGGCCAATGTCATAGATTTATGGCATGTTAAAGAACCTTCCCCTAATTACACCTGTGTGAAGCAAAATTAGGTTAAACCTTTGACAAATGCCCTTAGGTTCCGACGATCGTCGCCAGGATTGGTGCATTCTTGGAATACACGGTACCTGAGATTATAATTTTTAATGTTTTTGCATGTTCTTTCCTTCCTCTTTGTCAGACACCAACAGTGATCTTCTGTTCTCTCTTAGGGGTTCAGGTCGCTTATATTTTGTATGAGTCTGTTCCAGATATATATTCTGTGACCCACCTAGCGTCATATAACAACAAATCTCTGAAGCTCCTCAATTCTTCCTGGTGCTGGAGGACTTACTTATCCATTTGGCCACCAGATCCTGTTATCATCGCCAGCTATTTTCTCCTTGAGCAAGAGGACTACGTCCACTTCTTTACTCACCATGCTGCGCTAGTATCAACTGTTATCAACTCTTTGAAGACCAGCTCAGCAAGAGATCATTTTTTTGTTACAATATTGGCAATACTTATATGTTCTCCTTTTGTCTCCTACCCCCCACTCTTTTCCCCTTCCTCGGTCCCTCCGTGCTCCGTTGAGCAGCTCTCACTACTAAGTCGGCAGTTGATTCGATCAGTCAGGGCTCAACTCAAGCCAGTCTCCTCAAACCAAGAGACACTTTCTTCACTCCACGCCATGTTGGAACTCTAGGCATCCGTCAAGGGGATCTTCCCTATCAACATTTAACCAAGATAAGTACAGCTTCAAGTTTTAACCTCATCTTCATGATTTTAAAGATTACATGCTTTTAACGATATTTTATAGACAGTGTGAAATTCTTTACTTTGGGGCAAAAATCATTCTTCGTGGGATTTGCCATGTTGGGCTTTTGCTTGTATAAGCCAACCTTACTAAAAAGAGCTTTTCTTAAGCTATTCAAATGAGAAATACTCTCGCTACGTGGGATATTATCTAATACCCGCTGTCTATAATTATAAAGCTAGTTCCTCCGTTGGTTTTTCTCAACCCCATTTTTCTGCTAAGGTCGTTCTGGAACCTTCGAGATCTTGTACTCTATCTGCGAGTCTTGCCGTCAAGTATTTTTCACGCACTTGTGAAAATACTAGTTAAAATGAGGAATCTTCCTTAAATTACTGCAATAGCGAACTTTCTTCCCCCGTTGGAACATTCTATGGCGCATTTAATTGTAATTTACAACTTTCTCAAGAAATAGACTCTCGTGTTTATACAGTGAACTTCTCATATATTTCAACGAACTATAGTGAAAACCAGTGCTTGCTCAACGTTTCTACCGCGTCGCGATCGTCCGGTTATATTAAATACGGCCATGAACATTGATCTTATATCCCAATGATCTTTCCTCAACCTTTTACTAACCACCATTATTAATAAAATTGTAACTTTCTATAAGGTGTCACTCACGACGTGCCCTTCCAACTTTGCTAGTTTAACATTAATTAAATTCTGCATAATTGCTTGTGTGATACAAGTTTCAAATCACATTGTTCCTTTCCTATAATTAGGGAAAACAATTCTTTCAACTCTTGAGTGAGTTATTTTTAGGTCTCACGAAATGTAAACTGCCCCATTTGGCTCGTGATTGGTAATTAAACATAGGAAGTCTAGAACCTTCTTTTTGATTACCTCTTCAGGTTTCACAGTAAGTGACCTGTCCTCTTTTGTATAATTCTAATAAAGTAATTCTGTTTAAATATAAGAAGTTGTAGTAACTTCTATTTTATGCTTTATGTTTTCCTTGTTGTTATTTTCGAAGTTGTCACTTTCTCTAGAACATTCTCTCAAGAATTTCCTAAAGTACACTCTTTGTACTAAATTTAAATGTTTCCACTTTAATTACTATACATGTCTTTTTATTTTCTTATAAAGATTTTAGAAACATGTAAGGTTTGAAACCTTATAAATTGTCAATTGCCTGGAGCAAACGTTTAATGTTGAGAGGTCTGCGACCCCATTTGTTAAAAAGTTCAAATGAACTATGTTTGTCAAAATTATATTACACGCTTGTTAATTTCCTCAAACTTCTTGGAATTGTCAAATAAATTAAATATTTGTTTTTGGATTCATCATTTCTCTGATACTACAGTTAGGCAGGATCCTGGCTTTCCTAGCTCTTCCTAGGTTTATGCCCTCGTTCATACTCAATAAAGCTTTTACTATTTGTCTGGCCAGACCATCACCCTTCCCTATAGTACTTTTATTCGTGCTTGGAAGGAATTACACTAAAGCCTTTCTCTGGCAAACTGCCCAAGTCTTAGCTGCGGTTCCCGTCAGCTTCGACCAAGCTCGTACCCACTTTAGGTATCCGAGCACGGATTTGCGGTGGCAACCGCTTCTAAATGTATTGAAAGTCAAATTCATAACTTTTGTGGGACTCTCCTCCTATTTTTCTATCCTTTTTCTCCAATCCAAAATCTACTTCCTTCTCTTAATCATCTTCCCTTGGTGGGTGGGTTATTCCTCATCCTATAATCTACCCAAACGTTGGTACCAGAAACCCGGGAGAGCCCATTTTTTATTTTTTATTTTTAAAAAATTGTCATTTGACAATACTTTGCATATTACTAATATCTGCTTTGGATCTTTCAGCTATATCTACGTCGTGCAAAGCCTGTGATTCGGAATGAGGCCGCTCCTGTCTCCTTTGGGGTGTCCTGTTCTTTCTACCCATTTGCTGCTGCAAGCTTGACAGCATCTCCAAGGTTCTACAGTTTCGTGAGTTGTATTTCAATTTATTCTCTTTATCATGGCTCCTACTGAAAAAGATGAAACTCTCATTGCTAGACGTTCTTCCTATAAAGGGCAACTCACTAGATTCAGAAATTTTATCAACAAGTTAAATCCCGCCGAGTGTGATTTAGACATCTTGACACATCGTCTTAAGTTGTACGAACGGTCTCACGATTATTATGATCAAATTCAAACCGAGATTGAATCCGCTTGCCCAGAACTTCAATCGGATCGGGACGAGGTCGAACCCTTGTACTTTGAAGGGATTGCCAAGGCCCACCAATTGATTCGCAATATCTCAGAACCAGACACTAAGGTCATCAATCCGGCCCAGTTCGCACCCGCTTCAGTTCACAAGAACAAACCGAAACCGTTACTTCCCAAGATAAGCCTACCGCACTTCTCAGGCAAGGAAGGTGAATGGTATTCTTTTTACGAACTTTACTGCTCCCTAATTCATGAAAATATCGAGATCCCAGACATACATAAATTTTACTTCCTCCGTACTTCTTTGGAATGTGAGGCCTTAGCCTTAGTGGAGTCACTGCCTTTAAGCGCAGACAACTACCACATCGCCTTTAATCTCCTTAAAGAGAGATATGGCAATTTACGTTTGAGTGTAGCTCGCCACATACGTTGTCTCTTCAACCTACCAGCCGTCAAACCTAATGACGTCACCTCTTTAAGAAACCTGTTGGACTCTATACAGTTGAATGTCAGAGCACTATACCAATTTAAGCAACCTGTCCAAACATGGGACACCATACTCATTCATCTGGTTACATCAAGATTCGATTTTTCAACTTTAAAGGCTTGGGAAATTGAACTCGCTCGCAAGGAAGAATTTTCCTTCGAACACTTAATCTCGTTTCTTAACAGCCGATGCCAAGTCCTAACAGCACTCGCATTTCAGTGCGAAAAGGTCGAAACGAATCCTCAGTGTCAAATTTTTGAGAAAAACCTTGCTTTTTCAAAGGGTCATCAGCCCCCATCTGTCGAGAACAAGCAACCCCGTTCTTCTTTCAATCATTCAAGAGAACATATCAGGCCGCTTAACAAATCGTTAAAATGCACGCTCTGTAAAAAGCTTCACACATTGTATTTGTGCAAATCCTTTAAAGAATTGTCTGTCGAAGATCGAAGGAAGTTTGTCTTAAATAGCAAACATTGTTTCAATTGCTTGTCACCTAAGCATTCTTCTTCGAACTGTACGTCATTAAATCTCTGTTTCCATTGTAAAAAACCGCATCATTCTTTATTGCACGTTCACGATAAATCGAGGTCATCAGCACCCGCCTCTTCAAGCTCCATGCAGAGCAGCTCCGAACAAACTAATGCTTCTTCCTGCATTTCTAACGCCGAAACTTTTCATAGTGCGCAAACCCTTTTGACCACTGTACAATTCGAAATCCAAGATAAATTTGGAAATTGGTTTAGAACCCGTGGTCTTCTCGATTCCGCTTCAACTCATAACTTTGTTTCGCAATCGTTGATTAAAAAACTAGGTCTTTCGTCATCGCATACTCCCATCAATGTATCTGGCATTGACAATTTGAAAACTCAGGTTTTGCAGTCTTCAAAATTGAAAATCAGAGACGTTTGCCAAAGAAACACCAATCTTAATTTAAACTGTCTCATTCTTACCAGTATTGGCAAGGATACTCCAAGTCACTCTATTAATACTTCCGATTTAAACATTCCTTCGCACTTAAGGTTAGCCGATCCTCAGTTTAATGCTCAAGGTCCCATTGATGTACTTTTCAGTGCCAATGTTTTTTGGAAGTGCCTTCGCAAACTAACACGCAAGTTATCTTCAACCGTAGTCGCTATAGACACCGATTTTGGTTGGGTTATTACTGGTGAAATCCAACAACCCAGTCTTCAAACCAAAGCGCAATGTCATTTCGTCACAGCTGATATAAATCTCATTTCTGAAAAAGAGAACGCTCATGTTTCAGATCTCAATAATTTTGAAAAACACTTGCCGAAACGATGTCTCATCGTGAACAACTACGCTACCTCTGTAAGTTGTTTAAATGGTTTTTCCTTCTTCCCGCACAAGATGGCCATTCAAGTTCGCCTTGCTTTGTGTTATTTCGTTTACCTTCTCATGTCATTTTTTATAGCAGGTAATTGCTTAAACTCTTTCTCGAAAACTATCTTCCCCTTGTGTAAAACCATGGCTATCAGTCACCATCATTTCGCTGTAAGCCATGTTTCACTTCTTTCCTTATTTAGAAGGATGGCCACGGTCGGCTCCTCCCTCCTTCCTCACAATTTGAAACCGCTTGAAAATCTGAATTCCCTAACATCTAGAATAACTATTCTTATGCATAACCTTCTTCTCAATGCCCCAGCTTGTCTTCTTTGCTCGGAAGAATTAAGCTTCTTTTTGTTGAAAATTGTCCGATTTCGTGATCCTCAAAATTATGCGAAATTGATTTCTTACTTTATTTCATATAGCTTTAAATTGCTTTTTCACGTCCAAGTTACGATTGACTGCATGCCGTCCAAGCTGAATATCTGCTTTAAGTTACAGCTGATTCAACAAATGTTGTTTGTGTACTTTGAACTGCTTGTTTGTCAGACTTGTTTGTATACAAGCCCGATTAAGGTCAAGTCACTGTTTATTTCCTGTACGCTTGACACAATTCAAAGCAAGTTTCTCTTATCTCAACTTTGGCTGATTGCCAAGCATTGTCTGGCGAGCCGCTACTGCAAGTACAGAAGCCGTTCACCTACTTCCCAAAATAAACTTGTTCCGTTTAAGGACTCTTTCAGCTATTTATATTCGTTATCTCGCTGTACTCTGTGGGTCAAGGCCGCGCTTGCTTACGTCTTCCACTTATTCATGCTCGTATTCTATAACTGCTTCGATCCTTGTTTCAAAACTTCGTTGCGTATTTCTCACGCGCTCATGTATTTCACTTTGCTTACATATTTTGAAATCTTATTGTTCATTGATGAACAAACTTGTTTTTTCTCGTCGTCACATTCGATGTGTTGTTGCATTTATACTTGTCATGTCACGTTTCTCGCTGACTTAAGTATTTTTCTGAGTAACCCCTTTGATACTTATTATGACTTAAGGTCATTGTTTATGGCTACTAGGTTGTTACCTATGGCGTTCTTGCTTTCTACTCGCATAGTTTCTTTGTTTATTAGGTATATTCTTATCCTGAATAGATGTACTTGTTTCTATACGCTTTGTTTAAACTTGTTAATTCTCCTTTTGCATTGTATCGCAATCTTTACTAGTGCTTTATTTCCCTCAGCTTCTAGTTATTTTGTGATTGAAGGTGTTGTTAACTCTCGCCCCTTAACTTCGCTTTCCAATGACCCTGATGACCTCCTTCCACTTACACCTGGTCGCTTCCTTACACGCACTTCTCTCTCTGCCCCTCCTCCCCTTCCTAATTCTTTCAGGGATTTTGATTTACCTATTGTTTGGCGTAAACTTGTAGCCCTCCGCAATTCTTTTTGGAAGAGATGGAACTTGGAATTTTAACTTCCTTGCAAGGGAGGCAGAAGTGGTTTCTTTCCAGTCCCGACATTCAAGTGGGAGACTTGGTCTTAGTTAGGGATGTTTCACCCCCCCCCCTAGTCTGGCCTTTTGGAAGAGTGACCGAGTGTTACCCTGGAAGAGATAGGAGAGTCAGGGTATTCAGAGTTTTGACCACTAATGGTCAGATCACAGGACTACTTCTCCGCAATTTCTTATTACTGTACTTGTTTTTCTTGTTCGCTGTTGGTGTCTGCCCCTCCCAGTATGGTGCATTCTTGGAATACACGGTACCTGAGATTATAATTTTTAATGTTTTTGCATGTTCTTTCCTTCCTCTTTGTCAGACACCAACAGTGATCTTCTGTTCTCTCTTAGGGGTTCAGGTCGCTTATATTTTGTATGAGTCTGTTCCAGATATATATTCTGTGACCCACCTAGCGTCATATAACAACAAATCTCTGAAGCTCCTCAATTCTTCCTGGTGCTGGAGGACTTACTTATCCATTTGGCCACCAGATCCTGTTATCATCGCCAGCTATTTTCTCCTTGAGCAAGAGGACTACGCCCACTTCTTTACTCACCATGCTGCGCTAGTATCAACTGTTATCAACTCTTTGAAGACCAGCTCAGCAAGAGATCATTTTTTGTTACAATATTGGCAATACTTATATGTTCTCCTTTTGTCTCCTACCCCCCACTCTTTTCCCCTTCCTCGGTCCCTCCGTGCTCCGTTGAGCAGCTCTCACTACTAAGTCGGCAGTTGATTCGATCAGTCAGGGCTCAACTCAAGCCAGTCTCCTCAAACCAAGAGACACTTTCTTCACTCCACGCCATGTTGGAACTCTAGGCATCCGTCAAGGGGATCTTCCCTATCAACATTTAACCAAGATAAGTACAGCTTCAAGTTTTAACCTCATCTTCATGATTTTAAAGATTACATGCTTTTAACGATATTTTATAGACAGTGTGAAATTCTTTACTTTGGGGCAAAAATCATTCTTCGTGGGATTTGCCATGTTGGGCTTTTGCTTGTATAAGCCAACCTTACTAAAAAAGAGCTTTTCTTAAGCTATTCAAATGAGAAATACTCTCGCTACGTGGGATATTATCTAATGCCCGCTGTCTATAATTACAAAGCTAGTTCCTCCGTTGGATTTTCTCAACCCCATTTTTCTGCTAAGGTCGTTCTGGAACCTTCGAGATCTTGTACTCTATCTGCGAGTCTTGCCGTCAAGTATTTTTCACGCACTTGTGAAAATACTAGTTAAAATGAGGAATCTTCCTTAAATTACTGCAATAGCGAACTTTCTTCCCCCGTTGGAACATTCTATGGCGCATTTAATTGTAATTTACAACTTTCTCAAGAAATAGACTCTCGTGTTTATACAGTGAACTTCTCATATATTTCAACGAACTATAGTGAAAACCAGTGCTTGCTCAACGTTTCTACCGCGTCGCGATCGTCCGGTTATATTAAATACGGCCATGAACATTGATCCTATATCCCAATGATCTTTCCTCAACCTTTTACTAACCACCATTATTAATAAAAGTGTAACTTTCTATAAGGTGTCACTCACGACGTGCCCTTCCAACTTTGCTAGTTTAACATTAATTAAATTCTGCATAATTGCTTGTGTGATACAAGTTTCAAATCACATTATTCCTTTCCTATAATTAGGGAAAACAATTCTTTCAACTCTTGAGTGAGTTATTTTTAGGTCTCACGAAATGTAAACTGCCCCATTTGGCTCGTGATTGCTAATTAAACATAGGAAGTCTAGAACCTTCTTTTTGATTACCTCTTCAGGTTTCACAGTAAGTGACCTGTCCTCTTTTGTATAATTCTAATAAAGTAATTCTGTTTAAATATAAGAAGTTGTAGTAACTTCTATTTTATGCTTTATGTTTTCCTTGTTGTTATTTTCGAAGTTGTCACTTTCTCTAGAACATTCTCTCAAGAATTTCCTAAAGTACACTCTTTGTACTAAATTTAAATGTTTCCACTTTAATTACTATACATGTCTTTTTATTTTCTTATAAAGATTTTAGAAACATGTAAGGTTTGAAACCTTATAAATTGTCAATTGCCTGGAGCAAACGTTTAATGTTGAGAGGTCTGCGACCCCATTTGTTAAAAAGTTCAAATGAACTATGTTTGTCAAAATTATATTACACGCTTGTTAATTTCCTCAAACTTCTTGGAATTGTCAAATAAATTAAATATTTGTTTTTGGATTCATCATTTCTCTGATACTACAGTTAGGCAGGATCCTGGCTTTCCTAGCTCTTCCTAGGTTTATGCCCTCGTTCATACTCAATAAAGCTTTTACTATTTGTCTGGCCAGACCATCACCCTTCCCTATAGTACTTTTATTCGTGCTTGGAAGGAAATACACTAAAGCCTTTCTCTGGCAAACTGCCCAAGTCTTAGCTGCGGTTCCCGTCAGCTTCGACCAAGCTCGTACCCACTTTAGGTATCCGAGCACGGATTTGCGGTGGCAACCGCTTCTAAATGTATTGAAAGTCAAATTCATAACATTTGTGGGACTCTCCTCCTATTTTTCTATCCTTTTTCTCCAATCCAAAATCTACTTCCTTCTCTTAATCATCTTCCCTTGGTGGGTGGGTTATTCCTCATCCTATAATCTACCCAAGGATCAGGTTGCGATGGCTTCTGGTAACCAAGTTCTGAACTAGTAGTCGTTGACGGTGGCGTTTGGCGGCAAAAGTAGGGAAAAGTTCAATGTCTGCAGTCCTTAAGCTTGCCACGGTGGGTGAGTGGTCAACATGTCGGTCTACTGACCCCAAGCTTGCAGGTTCGCTCCTGGCTGTGGTAAGTGATTTTTGAAAGGCGGCAAAAATTGCGACACTATCTCATACGATGTTGGCATGTTAAAGAACCCATTTGAATTCAGTAGGCCGTGTTCATAATGGCAAAATTAATCTCGGGAGTTTCCGCCAACACAAAGTTCCTCATTTCTCTACTGGAAAGCGCTATAGTGTTCAAGTAGCCTAGATATCTAACCTCCTTGACTTTCATAGTGCTTCAAGGAACAACGAAATCCGACATGCAAGCTACCCTTTGGGTGTCAAATAACAAGGCTTGCACCCGGCACCCGTGGCCATACGATATTATTATTATTACTTGAATTGAAAACAGATAACACACACTAATGCAGTCATCACAATTAACACGGGTTATCAGACAGATTCTACACACGCCCAAAGTACACGGGGCTACATGACCCCTAAACTGAGGAACCAACCAACCTATCTCTACCCAAACCATCTACAGACAGTTAAAGGAAATCTGACAACATCCTGCCATTGAGAGCCACTCACCGTAACTGCGCTAATGTTTCCATTGGTACCATGAACGAGAACCCTGAAATACTGTGGACTGGTGCCATTTAGTCTTTGGTTGATCTTGGGAGGTGATCAAGTCGTGTTCAGGTCTTGTGGCCTCGAAGTGAACACTTCAGTCCAGCTTTTGCTGTGGAGGGACATTCTGTCTCAATTGGTGGTGGGCTGGCCATCATGTACGGGAAACGATTGTGATTCGAGAGATATTTACAGCACAGGGCCCTCGGATGGTCATAAGATTACACACGAGTACGTTTTAAGTCCCTCGGAACAAATTGACCCTTGGTGGAGAAAGAAAAGCTAGCGCACGGGCCTGCCTCAGGTTGGTTGACAGTTTGATTGCGGAGGAGGGTTGGGAAAGGGCGGAGGTTGAAGAAGGGGCTGTTTCTTGTGCAAAGGTAATAGAAGTACAGTCAGTTCGGCTCGTTGTCAGTGCATGTTCCTATAGATAGTAAAATAAGTGAAGCCTCCTATGAATTCTAAACTGAAATTTACGACAAAGGGAGGATTATTCTAATCATTCATAATACAGTTTATAATCTAGCGAAATGTAATATATAAAAGTGAAAGTCTGTATGTGTGTATGTGGGTGGATTTGTTCCGTATACAAATCTACACCGTCCCACCAATCTCAGCCAAATTGTGCATACACATAGTTTAGGACCCAGAAGGAACGGCTGGCTACATGGATTTTCGATAGTTTTCTCATTCTTCTTATATCGGCCTATTTGCACTCGAGCAAAGGCTAATAAACTCAGCAAATTAACTTATGAAGGAACGGCAAGGCCGGCCATCTCTAAGGCAACAGTAGCACAAGACGGGTCCACCAAGTTTGATTCTATCTCGGTAAGAGGCCATGCCACTCAATATTCTCAACGGCAACTCTACCTCAAGAAGTGATCACCAGGTTTCCACCTGTCTCTGTAAGGGGCCATGCTACTCCATTTTCTTCATGACTACAGTCAAGTCGTAATCACCAGATCATGGGCCTCCATTTTCTATCCAAACCACGATAAGAACATTAGGAATCTGAACACCTTAAAAATCTGAATACGCAGTTTTTTTTAAATTTTATTAACAGGGATCGATGTAGGGAATTAAAATAATAATAATAATAACAAATACATTGGCTAACCCTGCACGCGACCTAACGTAACAATGGCTATAGATAATCATCACGAAACTTAGTATTAAGATTGAATGAGCTTAAATGATTCTGTTATTGGCGACATCATGGCCATGTAGCCCCATGTACTTAAGTGTGTATGATTTTTTTCTGATAACCAGTGTTACTGTGATGGCTGTAGTAGTGTGTGTATTTGTAATTCATGTGAGGATTAAAAATGAGGTTGCTGTTGCCTTCAGTTAGAAACTATCCCTGTATTTGCTTCGAGTAGAAGTGGGAAACCACGGAAAACATCTTCCAATTTTTGCCACGGGAGGCACAGTGTATCCCCTTCCAGCTCTCAGAACAGAATTAAAATTTCTTGGCAAAGCCGGATTCAAACTCGGACCTCCAAGGTGACAGCCGAGAATGTTAGCCGCTAATCTACGTGGTCGTCTAAATGTGACATTTCGGGTCTAATGTCATATTCTTGATGCCGCTGCTGTTACGGGAGATTTTGAATCTTTACCTTACGACATAAGGTATCACGCGCAATATATTGTATTGTTGTGTTATACTCTCCGTTAAGGTGCGTTCTGCTACTAACATGATTACGTTTATGTTTTATTAAACTTAATGTTTTTTTGCTGCATTGTTTTAATTGTTAACATTGTTAACCTCCGCCGGCTATATTTTGTATTACAAATCAGGAATACAGTAACTGTGATAAGACTTGACTAAGACTAACAGATCCTGAATAATTTGTAGCAACCAAAATGAAACAGTAACTTAAATGATTAACCATGCAGTGAACACCCCCCCCCCCCTTTTCTACTTAAGACATGACTATAAGAGTAAATAATTTGTACAGCACATTACCCCCTTCACTGCCCTCAACAGATACAGTACCGTAGCAAACCTACAGGTGACTGACGTCAATAATAATTTGTACAGCACATTACCTCCTTCACTGCCCTCAACAGATACAGTACCGTAGCAAACCTACAGGTGACTGACGTCAATAATAATTTGTACAGCACATTACCTCCTTTACTGCCCTCAACAGATACAGTACCGTAGCAAACCTACAGGTGACTGACGTCAATAATAATTTGTACAGCACATTACCTCCTTCACTGCCCTCAACAGATACAGTACCGTAGCAAACCTACAGGTGACTGACGTCAATAATAATTTGTACAGCACATTACCTCCTTCACTGCCCTCAACAGATACAGTACCGTAGCAAACCTACAGGTGACTGACGTCACCAATAATTTGTACAGCACATTACCTCCTTCACTGCCCTCAACAGATACAGTACCGTAGCAAACCTACAGGTGACTGACGTCAACAATAATTTGTACGGAACATTACCTCCTTCACTGCCCTCAACAGATACAGTACCGTAGCAAACCTACAGATGACTGACGTCAATAATAATTTGTACAGAACATTACCTCCTTCACTGCCCTCAACAGATACAGTACCGTAGCAAACCTACAGGTAACTGACGTCAATAATAATTTGTACGGAACATTACCTCCTTCACTGCCCTCAACAGATACAGTACCGTAGCAAACCTACAGGTGACTGACGTCAATAATAATTTGTACGGAACATTACCTCCTTCACTGCCCTCAACAGATACAGTACCGTAGCAAACCTACAGGTGACTGACGTCAATAATAATTTGTACAGAACATTACCTCCTTCACTGCCCTCAACAGATACAGTACCGTAGCAAACCTACAGGTGACTGACGTCAATAATAATTTGTACAGAACATTACCTCCTTCACTGCCCTCAACAGATACAGTACCGTAGCAAACCTACAGGTGACTGACGTCAATAATAATTTTCATAGTAATCATTAGAAGCCACGACCAGGCTCCTTTTGTACTTAAACATGGGTACTTTCAAATTACTAAGTAAATAATATCGTACGTTTTTCGTACATCATAAAACTACATCCATACTAGTATATAAAAGTGAGATGGTATGTGTCTGTGTATTACTCGATCACCAAAGAGCCACTGGTCCGATTTACATGAAATTTTACATGAAAGTAGCTGATTTACCTGGTTAATATGTAGGCTACTTTTGATTTCAATACTATTTAAAGATGGCGACAATTTTAGTGACGTCACTACATCCTTTGGTTTCAAACATTCATATTTCAATTTCAAATAAAATGAGAACGCTAAGAAACAGCAAACTTTTGATGGCATATACTAGGTTTAAAATTTAAATTTCTATCAGAATGGTCCTTATCACTTTTCGTGTATCTCCAACTGTTAGCGAGTAAAACCTAATTGTGTGCTATAAAACATGGTCAATGCCAAGCGGCGTAGCTGGACAAAATGTTCCATCCTAACTCTCCCTCCGCGCAGCACCTCGTCTATCCCCTGTTTTAACTGTCACCTTCACATTTCAATTTATTTATGACCAGTAGCGAAGCACGGGTACTTCAGCTTGTAATAATAATATGTGTTGCTGTAGATAGTGTTTTAACTGTCACCTTCACATTTCAATTTATTTATGACCAGTAGCGAAGCACGGGTACTTCAACTAGTAATAAATATGTGTTGCTGTAGATAGTGTTTTAACTGTCACCTTCACATTTCAATTTATTTATGACCAGTAGCGAAGCACGGGTACTTCAGCTTGTAATAAATATTTGTTGCTATATATAGTGTGAGTAGTTGCGGGAACAGAGTGTACTTTGGTGACGTAGTGGACACCGCCTGGCAGACTGAGGTAAGGAGACTCTCTCTTCAGCTTCTTACTCGTCAAGAGTCAGTTTATACATTGGCACACTGCTAAGTACTGATGTATAGCAGTCACTGAACCTATGACCCTATGGTTAGAGCCCGTATCCTCATCAGCCCCACATCCGCACGACTCTTATCCGCATCTGCACGTTTTTATCCAAATCTGCTGACATTGCAATAACATATTTAGCCTATTTTCATTTCATGAAAAAATACGCTTATGAGATCACCTTTTGTCCGTGTATCCGTGTGTGTGTGATTCGTACTATGTCTAATAACGTCTTAACGGCTGGAGCGATTTCAATGAAGCTCGGTAAGATTATAGCACCATCCTGGCCGACCCCGACCGTGCCCTTCAAATTTGATTGTGTCTCACCATTCCAACATGGCGGCTATGCAAAATATTTCACCAGCATTCAGTATCTCCGAAACTATTACAGATATAACCCTGAAAATTTGTACGGTGATACAGGGCACTACTGGATGTTCACCTATGAGACTTTCAGAAACCTGGTAACTACAAAACCTACATGGCTGCCAAACGAACTTGAGAATTTTGAATAGACTTCTCTCACGATTTAACCATCCAAACGTAATGAAAGTCGGTACAGCAAATTTTTATACACATTGTAAAGCACTGGCGTCTGATTTAGTTCAATTGTTTACATAACCTCAAAATGGCGGCTGTACGAAATATTTTACTGGCATTCTATATCTCCGAAACTGTTTCAGACATCACCCTGGAATCTTGCACGGTGAGAAAGGGCACTGCTACAATTGTATCTATGTAACTTTCAAACACCTGTAAAGTACAATACGAACATGGTGTCCAAGCGAATTTGAAACATTTTAATAAACTTTCCTCGTGATTTAACCATCTGAGCGCAGTGAAATGTGGTACAGTAAATGATTATACTTATTGTAATGCACTGGCATCTAATTTAGTTCAATTGTTTACATAACATCAAAATGGAGGCTGTGCGGAATTTTAAAATTAAGTTTTTATTTCTTGTGTCGTAATCATGCGATCGAAGTGAAAGCTTGAATAATGAAGCTATGCAATAATTTTCCTTTAATGGTACATAACTCAATGGCCTATACATATAACAATCCAAATTGGCGAGCATCCGAATTATTTGGACGGTTCTCGATATCTACGAATCTTTTACAGCAATCAAACTGATATTTTTTATGATAGAGGCTATGGACATAAGTTCACCTATATGACTTTCAGTAACCTGGTGAGCACAAATCCAACATGGCAGCGACGCGAATTTTAAATATTTTAAATATTTAAATGGACGTTTCTCGCGATTTAACCATCCGAGTGCAGTGAAACTTTGCACGTTAAATGCTTATACAAATATTAATCCACTGGCATCTAATTTATTTCAGTTGTTTTCGTAACCACAAGACGGCAGCTGTGCGAAATTTTAACATCTCGTTTTTACTTCTTGTGACCTAATCATGCGATGGAAGTTTGAATACCACAAGTACACAATAATCTTCATGTAATAGTACATAAATAAAAATCCAACACGGCGACCATCTGAAATATTTAGACGGTTCTCAATATCCACGAATCTATCACAACAATCAAACTGCAATTTTGTATGTTGATAGAGGCAATTAACATGAGTAGGATACATGAAAATAGGCTGTATAGTTCTTCACGAAACTACTTGTTAATTTATTAGATAAAGCGTAAAGCAGCACATTTAAACATTTGAGGAGAAATTAGTTCCCCTATGCTTTGTCCCTCTGAGTAAGGGCAAGTGAAACAGCGAGTGGCCCATTATAACACTTACTTACTGTAGTCGTCGCAGGCAAGCGTTAGTATAAAGGACCTTTTGATGGAAAAGTCAACACTAATTGAGGGTATTTCCATGACTGGCTTCTCTATTGTTCCCACACAATCCAAGCGAAAGCAAATTGGGAAATAACAAGAAACTTGAAAGATGCACATCTTTGCAAAAACTCAAATTATTTAAAAGAAGTTCAGTTCAACATTGTATTCTAAAACTAGCCGCAACTTTACTCTACACTTAATCCGCAGCTTATCCACATCCACACAGGGCTTTACTTCTAGTGTGGTTCAGGCGAGGTCTAATCTAGTAGTGACGGAGAAGTATCCACATCCACACAGGGCTTTACTTATAGTGTGGTTCAGGCGAGGTCTAATCTAGTAGTGACGGAGAAGTATCCGCATCCACACAGGGCTTTACTTATAGTGTGGTTCAGGCGAGGTC
This sequence comes from Meconema thalassinum, assembly GCA_946902985.2. Taxonomy (NCBI): domain Eukaryota; kingdom Metazoa; phylum Arthropoda; class Insecta; order Orthoptera; family Tettigoniidae; genus Meconema; species Meconema thalassinum. The sequence goes on from OX336398.1 coordinate 214,171,193, forward strand.
TAATCTAGTAGTGACGGAGAAGTATCCACATCCACACAGGGCTTTACTTATAGTGTGGTTCAGGCGAGGTCTAATCTAGTAGTGACGGAGAAGAATTTCCCCTCTCCCTATTGCTTATATATCCTCAGGTGAATCGTATATTTCTAGTTGGAGTCTGTAATTTAAGCACTTTATTGGATAGAATCTTGACTAATCTTCTGAGTAGAGTTCCGGAACAATTCCGTTTGTTTCTTGTTTTGTTCCGCGTTCCGTTTTAATCGTTAACTGAACGCCAAATATTCCTTTTTTAGTTAACTTGATAATATATTCAATTTCCCATCAATTTTCAAATGTCCCGCTTCAGAATTGATTGTAATATCTAGCTTGTTTTCTGGTGACACAGGTGAAAGTTAGGAAGATAAAATAATTTCTATGTCTATGTCGGATAGATGGGTACATGTGATAGATTTATTAGGGGCAACAACATTAAGGAATATCTTCCCAGCATTTTCCCCTCCAATGCTTTTACGAAGAGAGTTTTTTCTGTCATGAATATCAAATGGAGAGGTGATAGAAAGAGCAGCTCCATTAGTTTGTTAAAACTATAATTGTTTAGATATTACAATTTGGACGAAAATTGTAGTGAGTTTTATCAGAAGGTACTTACAAATAACAAATCCTTGTAAAGGGTCGTTCAAATGAAAAGCATTTGTAATTTGCTGGTGTCATGGGCCTATATGATAAGTCAGCAATATCTAGTTTTAATTTTGTGTATTTGATTATGTAATGCTTATTTAATACATACTTAACAACCTTGATTAAAAAGAAACAATGTTTTCGGACGCGTGTTCCGTTTTTCCATTCTTGAAACCTGTCGGCCCTACTTCTGTGGTGTGCGATAAATAAAGCTCCGGCAATGAATGAGATACGAGATAAAGCTGCTGTTTAGAGCTGCTGGCACGGAACCAAATATCCGTCGGCGGAATACAGAGTAGCTGCTGTTTAGAACTGCTGCTACGGAACCAAATATCCGTCGGCGGAATACAGAGTAGCTGCTGTTTAGAGCTGCTGGCACGGAACCAAATATCCGTCGGCGGAATACAGAGTAGCTGCTGTTTAGAGCTGCTGCTACGGAACCAAATATCCGTCGGCGGAATACAGAGTAGCTGCTGTTTAGAACTGCTGCTACGGAACCAAATATCCGTCGGCGGAATACAGAGTAGCTGCTGTTTAGAACTGCTGCTACGGAACCAAATATCCGTCGGCGGAATACCGAGTAGCTGCTGTTTAGAGCTGCTGGCACGGAACCAAATATCCGTCGGCGGAATACCGAGTAGCTGGTGTTTAGAGCTGCTGCTACGGAACCAAATATCCGTCGGCGGAATACAGAGTAGCTGGTGTTTAGAGCTGCTGCTACGGAACCAAATATCCGTCGGCGGAATACAGAGTAGCTGGTGTTGTCTTGTTCTCAATCCTTCAGAACAGCGGGAGATATGAGGTTCACTTTCTCTCTGCTGTAACTAAATCTCCCCCCCCCCCCCCATGTTCCAGTCATAAGCTGTTTCTCAACTTATAACGCGCTCTCAGAATGGGGCTCACAGATTGTGGGACATGGGTTTGCGAACATGGGGTCCTAGCTGAGACTGGCATTCATTCATTTTTTTATGCTGAGCTCTTCTTTATCATATTTCCTGCCTTTATCCCTTGGTCAATTCTTAATCTCTTCCGATCTTGGCGGTATAATAATAATAATAATGAGGAAGACATTGGGACCTGTTAAGGAAGGTAATGAATACAGAAGGCGGCCTAATCAAGAGCTCTACACGTACTGTTAAAGAATCACGGATGTTGTTAGGAAACGACGTCATGCATTTTATGGACACGTCTAGAGGATGCATCCTACCAGGTTGACCAATCAGCTCCTCGGTTACTGGCAAAAGCGTAGAACAAGTCACCATGGTTGTGGGAAGTGAGCAAAGATCTGCAAGAACTTGGAGGGACGGAAAGAGTCTTAAAAGACCGGACATCTCTCAGGAAGACGCTTCAGCAATTGAGGTTCCAGGACAAACCGCCAAGAAAGAAAACAGGTGCCCTCTGGACCCAGGAGAGGAGGGAACAACACAGCCAGAGGATGCGTAACTACTGGGCAAACATCAAAGCCCTCTCCAAATGTAACAAATGAACGTCGTGGTCCATAGATGGCCTATTCGAAACAAGAAGAAGAATATCGTATGGCCTCGGGTGCTGGGTGCAAGCTTTGTTATGTGTCAACCAAAGGGTAGCTTGCATGTCGAATTTCGTTGTTCCTTGAAGCACTATGAAATTCAAGGAGGTTAGATATCTAAGCTCCTTGAACACTATAGCGCTTTCTAGTAGAGAATTGAGGAACTTTGTTTTGGCGGAAACTCCCGAGATTAATTTTGCCATTATGAACACGGCCTACTGAATTCAAATGGGTTCCTCGACATGCCTCCATCGTATGACATGGTGTCGTAATTTTTGCCGCCTTTCAAAATCACTTACCACGGCCAGGAGCGAACCTCCAAGCTTGGGGTTAGTAGACCGACACGTTAACCACTCACCCACCGTGGCAAGCTATCTCGGCGGTATTAAGTGTGGATCACTACCATTCATGGTCTTTATACCCTGTCTTATTGCAAAGTTCCACAACTTGAGAGCAAAATCTCCTCCACCTAGGTGTGGATCCCCCAGTCAATACATGTGACGCCCTGTGGTTTGTTTTCCATGTAAAAATGGAGGTCCCATGGCTCATGATGGCGAAATTAAAGGTCAGGTAAAACTACAAGCTAGGTGAGGGTCCAGCGGTGATGGGGTAAAGAGTCTTTCCGCTCCCCTGACAGTGTCTCACCCTTAACAAATTACAGAGCGACGAAAGAAAACTCAGTATTGTGGACCTTGATTTACGCGCATCGCATATAAAATGGAGATTATTTTGCTTGAGGGGGACCGGCGACCGGCGACCGGCTGACAGGTGCACGCCTTCCGCCGGCCAACCGAGCTCGTGCCGCGGATAGCGCACAGGCACGATAACCAGGGTCATTAAGGTCATTAGGTCACTAAACTTTCATCAACGAGGGTGCTTATCAGCACACAGATAAGAAGGTAACATAAACAGCAGCTTCTTGCAAGACTTTATTAAAGAAGCACACATGTTTTGTTTTTATTTCTTGGGAATCTGGATGACCTCACGTCACCAGCTAAAGATTTGAACTTACCTTTTCACAGGAGATGCTGAAAATGTTCTCCTTCTGCTGACAGAAGCCACATCGTTACATTATGTAGCTACTCATGTTCCCCCCTGCGTGTTTACAGTGATTAATCGAAGCCCGTTTGATGTTTAATTCAAATGAAAATCCACAGCCTGCTTCCAGTCTCCGACCGGGTCAGGAATGGAATGAATGTGGGGTAATTAAAATACAAAAGGGCCAAAATCAATTACCCGTACTCTACGGGAGCAGGAGAACAATATCCCTCACAACAGACGGGGATTACAACGTGTAAAAGCTAATTTATTTACACGGTACAACGCCTGTCTGCCAGCTGTAGGAGAACGCTTTCAGCATCTTCTGTGGAAAGGTAAGTTCTTTAATCATGATTTGCTGGTGAAGTTACCATTGTTACGGTTTCCACCTGCGCGCTATCAGCGGCCCGAGCTCGGAAGGCGCGCGCACCCGGCCCCGCTCCAGCAGAACAATCTCACTGTATAATTCAACGTGTCAGCCCAACAAATTAAAACAAACTTTGAATTTTATAGACTTGCAGATCAGTCATTGACCATTTTAGGGCGTCTGTGGAAGATCAAAATAAGGAATATTATTAGTCGAGACGTGTGGAGCTGTTTGTTAAACGTTGCGCTAATACAGTACAAGATTGAGGGTTCAATCCTGACTGTCCACAGGTCGTCAAGAATGTCTATGTGCAACAGCCTTGAGTCAGAAGGTTTAGTGATGCGGTAAAAATATCCTTTAATACTTGAGCAACTCTAAAACCAACATTTTATTATTACAATTCACCTTGAGATACGGCTTCTAAGATGTAGCGTAGTAAAATGTAGGGTCTAATGTCACTTGAATTAAAACGAGTCTTTTTCTTTAGCCTAACGTAGTCAACTTGCACGCTTCTCGTACATTTGGTCCCAACCCTTCATTCCAAACTAATTCTTAACGTATTTTGTTTTCAGGTCTGCATTAGCTATGCTTCCAGACATTTCAAGTGGAAGCAGAAACTCTACTGTATTTATTCTCCACTCGCAAACTTTTATTCTAATTGCATATGTCAAATAAAGTATGCTGTTACTATTTGTTCTCTCCACGAGATATGGCATTCATTATATTCACGAGAATTCTGTATGAGTTCCATTGCTTGATTGGAAATGATAGCAAGAGTTCCCATAGATTGGAAATTGTAAAGATCGAGAGATCTAAAAACATGCAGTAGCTTTAATGAAGCAGATGAAGGGGAGAGAAAGACAGCAAAAGAGATAGATGGGAAGGGAGATATTAAAATGTAAGCCACGTTAGTCTGCACCGGGAAATTATACGCATTTGCTTCAGACAAACTTAATTTAACTTAAAACTTCCTGCTCTAGGTAGCACTTGTTATTATTAGGGCAGCCCATAGCTCCACTTGACATGTGGCCTGTTTGAAGTATTACGGGACAAGCTTGGAGCTCTTCATGCCTTATATCCTTCTATTCTTCCTCCTGGTGCTGAGTCAACCCAGTTGTACCCGTCTTAAATGTACATTTTTAAAGGAAATGAATCGAACCCTTGATCACCAGGACAGGAAGAAGAATTACTAAGTAATTTAGTTATCTCTTTTTCACTATTGCAGAAATGGTTTTACTCCAATGAACGTGGAGCATATTCAAACGTTAATTAATTGTATTTAAGTATTGGGTGACTTGGCCGGCTCCATGGTGTTCGGGTAGCACGCCTGCCTCTCACCCGGAGGCCCCGGGTTCGATTACCGGCTCCATCAGGGATTTTAGAAGCTGTCGTGAGGGTTGGAACGGGGTGCACTCAGCCTCGTGAGGACAATTGAGTAGCTGTCTGACAGTGGGGGCAGCGCCCCGATCAAGAAAACAAATATTAACGGCCGAGGGGACCCGATGCGCTGATCACACGTTACCCCAATATCTGCAGGCCAAATGGCTGGGCATCGATCGCGTGGTAGGCCTCGGCCCTTCATGTGCATTATTGCCAGGGGTTTATGGGGTGACTTAACAGTCGGAAATTTGAGGTCATCTACAACAAAATGGTTTATAAATGGAAACAATGAAAATTGATGATAGTTCTGAAAGTAGAGAGTCAATATAATAAAACCTAGTATGTGCCAGCTACATTCCACAGTATCGGTTGGCCGGAAACTCTCTAAACTATAAGTTATATGGTGGGTCACTGATAGTGTGCGGGACATCACATGACACGTGGTTCGCTACTTAAGATGTAGAGTAACTGAGCGATGCGTGGTGAGCCGTTCAGTCAATGGTGCGATGTCTTTCAAAGGAACAGGGGCCATGTACACGAGCATGCACATAACTATCCAATGGTTAGGAAGCGTAGCGTACATGAACTGAACCCTTATTCCTATTATCATAGAATAATTGTTCATATTTTATTTTATTACTGCATAGTGTCTGCAGTCAAGTTGAAGGATGTGAGCACTTGATGTGGCAAGAGTTGGTCAAGTTGAGACAAGGGAGTTATCTTTAAATATTTCTTGGAAGCGAGGTTACTGAACGGAGAGCTAAGCGTCCTTAATTACTCATGACCCTTCTTCGAGGCCCTAAAGGAGGCACGATGTCTGTCTCATCTTCTCTGATACCCTCCTTCTGCGAGGGGTCAGTCTTCTTTTTCTTTTCATCTTATCTCCTGCCTTCTGCCCAAGGCACTAAAGGAGGTAGGGTGTCTGTAGCCCCACCGCTTCTGGTGCACCCTGGATATTGCTACACCCTCAGGGGCACACGGCTGGTGAGTTCGGGAGTTGGCGACCCCGAGGGATTCCTGACCTGGGTCCGGTTTTCCCCCTTTCATCCATTACCTCTGGGGCGGACCATCTCCTCTTTCACTTTTCTATCTGTCTTTCATGGCTCCCCTTTTTTCCAAGTCCCTCAATCCGCATTCTTCCAGGGTTGAGGCATTTATTTTCCTCCTGTCCTTTGTTTGCCTTCTTCTCTTGTTTTCCATTCCTTCTTCTAGTATATAAGTTAGTAGTTAGTTTTAGTTATAGTTTACATTTCATTTTCATCTTCACGATCACCCAAACCATTAGGGGCCGATAACCTCGATGTTAGGCCCCTTTAAACAACAATTACCATCATCAATTTATTTTTGCTTTATTGCTTTAGGCGTTTTATATTTAGACGTTCACCATTACATTAGCAATAAATATAAATTGTATAATTTTTATCTGTGTTAAGAGGGGCAGATTACCTCGCTATTTCGCCTCTAGGAACTGCATATATGCATTGGAGTAATATATGCATACTTAACATAAGGTATATGATGAACAAAATATGTTAAATAACTGTCTACATTTGCTTTGTTTCTCATGAAAGTATACATCACCAGACTCTTATGAACCTAAACATCCTCTTCAGAGGTAAATGGAAACATAGAATATTGCTAAATGAGACATATCCAACGTTTGTTCCAGACGGAGCAACATGATACAGAAGTGCGCGCTAGTCTGCTGCATTATTGCAATAGCTATGTTCCTGGGAAGTGATGCGTTCGAAAAGAGAACGACGATCCCTATAAGTGGCAGTCACTTAGGGAAACGGGGTGTTCTTGGCGGTAAGTCGATCGTATTTGCTCCTAAATTACATTGTCTTCCATACTTGCTTATTAGCCTATCGTGGTGACTGTAGCTACCTAGAGCCCAGGTTCGATTCCCGGATCTTTCTAACCTTATTAGAAATAAATCAGAAAATTACCTGCTGTATAACATACTTTTCTAACGTCAATACTTTCAGAGTTATTAATGGTTTAAATATTGGTCTGCATCGTGTATAGGAATAATGTAGACACGAACATGTGTGGTGTAGTGGCTAGCGTTCTTGTCTGTCGTCCCGGAAGCCCGGGTTCAACTCCCGGTTCTGCCAAAAGAGTTCGATTCTGGTATATGGGCTGGAACGGGGTACACGCAGCCTGAGAAGATGAGGGTTCGATCCCCACCTCAGTCATCCTGGAAGTGGTTTTTGGTGGTTTTCTCACTTCTACTCCAGGAAAATATTGGGGTGGTTCCTAACTTGACACCATGGCCACCTCCTTCCAATCATACGCCAAATTTACAAATACACACATTAGTAGAGCCATCACAATAACACAGGTTAGCACACACTCGCATCCTATTCTGAACTTCTCAAGGTTGTTGACTTCTGCTGAGGGAGTTTGTTTGTACTGCCCACTTGCTATTACGGGGATTGGGAAGGAGATGCAATGAATTTCTATGTGGTCGGATTCCCTTTCTGTCGCAAACCTAATGAGAGGAGGTAACGAGAGTAGAACTGGGTAGAAGATGGAAGGAAGAGGCCGTGGCTAATTAGAAGGCACCGTCATGGATAACCACGGCATATTGAGCGTAGTGAGGTAATAGTTTTCAGCAGAAATGTCCAGTAACGAATATCTGCTAGAATTATTATCAGTAAAGAAGTGGGATAAATATCAGCCAAATGTAGTCCAATACATTTTCTGCTTATCTGATAGATGGAAATGCAAACACAATTGATATTGCTGTCTAAATGACTCAGCCTCAAAATGTGTGCACAAGTTAGCTGATATCATATTATGGTACCAGCACAGATAACGCAAACTACCTGCAACCTTGAATAGTGCACATTGTGTGTAACTAATCACAGAGCACGTTCCCGGAGTCAATATCTAAAACATCAGTATCTCTTCACGTGGGAAAGATTACCTAGCTATTTCATCTCTTCAAACAACCATTATCATCATCATCATATCTTTTCAAGTATTGTAATTCAGAAAAATGAACCAAATTTAGTTGACCTTAAAATGGTGCTCTGGTTTCATTATATCAAAAATAAAGTAGCCAATATGTTCAACTTTCTTTAAAAGTAACTTGGTCTTAACATTGGTGTATTGGAAGTTTACTGGAGTATGTGTATCTTTTCAGTCTCAAACACTTTACTTGGAAACACGTTCTGTGGATTCAGTTTTCTATATCCTATAACGTTTCAAAAATATTTCAGGTCGGAAGGTTAGGTGAAACAGATTTCCTAAGAATGGTGGTTACCAGAAATCTAAACTACACGATAAACTCTATAATAGTTGATCAATCTTGGAACTCATCATCATCATGAGCATCATCGATTCTCCACTCCAGCAGGCCGGGTGTGGGAATGAACAAACCCCTTCTATAGCTGTCTGTCCTGCCACCACTATCCTCCATCCTCCACTCCAGCTGGCCGGGTGTGGGAATGAACAAACCCCTTCTATAGCTGTCTGTCCTCCATTCTACGCTCCACTTAGTCAAAGCTCTGTGGACCTGCTTCATCCGCCCATCTCTTGGTGTCTTCCCAAATATCTCCCGTGATTTTAGGTTCAATCTGGTTCCTTATTGATAGTAGGCTATAAACAGGTTAAAGGTTCCGCCTGATTAATACTCTTATTAATTATGATCACTGTGTGGCCATTAGTGGGACATGTTTCGAAACCTAATTCCCTTCATCAGCCGATATGTCATAAAATGGTACATTAGGGGCAGATGACCTCGTAGTTCCGCCCCATAAAACAACAATAACTAACTACTAACTAGAAAATGAAGCCAGATAATTGTTTGGCGTAACACCGAAATTATCTTTAAAATTAATCCCGTATGGTGCACCGTAAAGAGAGAACTACATTTTTTTTTACGCCCAAGGTAACTTAAGTGATGTCGAAAGTCTTATGAACTATGAACACTTTCAATAAAGGCCTCACTGTTGTCTGTAGACGCCAATGAAAGCACGGCAGCAACAGTTGAGAACACCTGGACATCTTCCAAAAAGCAAAAATGAATATGAACCTTGAAAATACTGTCCTTTAGGAGCGTATAACTCATAAAAATAAAGCTAATGTTTCTCGATGCTCAAACACAGGCAGGTGAACCTTATGTGAATTGTTCTGTTGGACGGCGCATCCCCACATGGCTGGGAGGCGTGACAAATCATAAGAGAGCTATTGTCAGATACGTGGTATTGCTTGTTAACCCTTTATAGGGCACACATCCACACACGGCTGGGAGGCGTGACCAATCATAAGGGAGCTATTGTCAGATACGTGATATTGCTTGTCAACCCTTTATAGGGCACACATCCAGACACGGCTGGGAGGCGTGACCAATCATAAGGGAGCTATTGTCAGATACGTGGTATTGCTTGTTAACCCTTTATGGGGCACACATCCACACACGGCTGGGAGGCGTGACCAATCATAAGGGAGCTATTGTCAGATACGTGATATTGCTTGTTAACCCTTTATGGGGCACACATCCACACATGGCTTGGAGGCGTGACTAATCATAAGGGAGCAATTGTCAGATACGTGGTATTGCTTGTTAACCCTTTATAGGACACACATCCACACACGGCTGGGAGGCGTGACCAATCATATGGGAGCTATTGTCGGATACATGGAATTGCTTGTTAACCCTTTATAGGGCACGCATCCTCACACGGCTGGGAGGCGTGACCAATCATATGGGAGCTATTGTCGGATACGTGGAATTGCTTGTTAACCCTGTATAGGGCACACATCCCCACACGGCTGGGAGGCGTGACCAATCATAAGGGAGCTATTATCTGATACGTGGTATTGCTTGGTAACCCTCTAAAGGGCACACATCAACACACGGCTGGGAGGCGTGACCAATCACAAGGGACCTATTGTCAGATTCGCGGTATTGCTTGTTAACCCTCTATAGGGCACACATACACACACGGCTGGGAGGCGTGAACAATCATAAGGGAGCTATTGTAAGATACGTGGTATTGCTTGTTAACCCTCTATAGCGCACACATCCACACACGGCTGGGAGGCGTGACCAATCATAAGGGAGATATTATCAGATACGCGGTATTGCTTGTTAACCCTTTGTAGGGCACACATCCACACATGGCTGGGAGGCGTAACCAATCATAAGGGAGCTATTGTCAGATACGTGATATTGCTTGTTAACCCTTTATGGGGCACACATCCACACATGGCTGGGAGGCGTGACCAATCATAAGGGAGCTATTGTCAGATAAGTGGTATTGCTTGTTAACCCTTTATAGGACACACATCCACACACGGCTGGGAGGCGTGACCAATCATATGGGAGCTATTGTCGGATACGTGGAATTGCTTGTTAACCCTTTATAGGGCACACATCCACACACGGCTGGGAGGCGTGACTAGTCACAAGGGAGCTATTGTCAGATTCGCAGTATTGCTTGTTAACCCTCTATAGGGCACACATCCACACACGGCTGGGAGGCGTGACCAATCATAAGGGAGCTATTGTCAGATACGTGGTATTGCTTGTTAACCCTCTTTAGGGCACACATCCACACACGGCTGGGAGGCGTGACCAATCATAAGGGAGCTATTATCAGATACGCGGTATTGCTTGTTTACCCTTTATGGGGCACACATCCACACACGGCTGGGAGGCGTGACCAATCATAAGGGAGCTATTGTCAGATACGTGGTATTGCTTGTTAGCCCTTTATACGACACACATCCACAAACGGCTGGGAGGCGTGACCAATCATATGGGAGCTATTGTCGGATACGTGGAATTGCTTGTTAACCCTTTATAGGGCGCACATCCGCACACGGCTGGGAGGCGTGGCCAATCATGAGGGAGCTATTGCCAGATACGTGGTATTGCTTGTTAACCCTCTATAGGGCACACATCCACACACGGCTGGGAGGCGTTACCACTCATAAGGGAACTATTGCCAGATACGTGGTATTGCTTGCTAACCCTTTATAGGGCACACATCCGCACACGGCTGGGAGGCGTGACCAATCATAAGGGAGCTATTGCCAGATACGTGGTATTGCTTGTGAACCCTCTATAGGGCACACATCCACACACGGCTGGGAGGCGTTACCACTCATAAGGGAGCTATTGTCAGATATGCGGTATTGCTTTTTAACCCTTCATGGGGCACACTTCCATAAACGGCTGGGAGGCGTGACCAATCATAAGGAAGCTATTGTCAGATACGTGGTATTGCATGTTAACCCTTTATAGGGCACACATCCACACACGGCTGGGAGTCGTGACCAATCATAAGGGAGCTATTGTCAGATACGCGGTATTGCTTGTTCCCCTCTCTAGGGCACACATCCACACACGGCTGGGAGGCGTGACACATCATAAGGGAGCTATTGTCAGATACGTGGTATTGCTTGTTAACCCTTTATGGGGCACACATCCACACACGGCTGGGAGGCGTGACCAGTCATAAGAGAGCTATTGTCAGATACGCGGTATTGCTTGTTAACCCTTTATGGGGCACACATCCACACACGGCTGGGAGGCGTGACCAATCATAAGGGAGCTATTGTCAGATACGTGGTATTGCTTGTTCACCCTCTCTAGGGCACACATCCACACACGGCTGGGAGGCATGATCAATCATAAGGGAGCTATTGTCAGATACGTGGTATTGCTTGTTAACCCTCTAAAGGGCACACATCCACACACGGCTGGGAGGCGTGACCAATCATAAGGGAGCTATTGTCAGATACGTGGTATTGCTTGTTAACCCTCTATAGGGCACACATACACACACGCCTGGAGGCGTGACCAATCATAAGGGAGCTATTGTCAGATACGCGGTATTGCTTGTTAACCCTTTATAGGGCACACATCCACACACGGCTGGGTGGCGTGACCAATCATAAGAGAGCTATTGTCAGATACGTGGTATTGCTTGTTCACCCTCTCTAGGGCACACATCCACACACGGCTGGGAGGCGTGACCAATCATAAGGGAGCTATTGTCAGATAGGTGGTATTGCTTGTTAACCCTTTATGGGGCACACATCCACACACGGCTGGGAGGTGTGACCAATCATAAGGGAGCTATTGTCCGATACGTGATATTGCTTGCTAACCCTTTATGGGGCACACATCCACACACAGCTGGGAGGCGTGACCAATCATAAGGGAGCTATTGTCAGATACGCGTTATTGCTTGTTAACCCTTTATAGGGCACACATCCACACACGGCTGGGAGGCGTGAACAATCATAAGAGAGCTATTGTCAGATGCGCGGTATTGCTTGTTAACCCTCTATAGGGCACACATCCACACACGGCTGGGAGGCATGATCAATCATAAGGGAGCCATTGTCAGATACGAGGTATTGCTTGTTAACTATCTATAGGGCACACATCCACACACGGCTGGGAGGCGTGACCAATCATAAGGGAGCTATTGTCAGATACGTGGTATTGCTTGTTAACCCTTTATAGGGCACACATCCACACACGGCTGGGAGGCGTGACCAATCATAATGGAGCTATTGTCAGATACGTGGTATTGCTTGTTAACCCTTTAAAGGACACACATCCACACACGGCTGGGAGGCGTGACCAATCATAAGGGAGCTATTGTCAGATACGTGGTATTGCTTGTTAACCCTTTATAAGGCACGCATCCACACACGGCTGGGAGGCGTGACCAATCATAAGGGAGCTATTGCCAGATACGTGGTATTGCTCTTCAACTCTTTATAGGGCACAATATTATTAAACATATTTTATTTGTGTTTATTTAAATTTAATTTTAATTATTTTAACCTAAATGCAATTAGGTTATTACTATTTTTAAATGTCAATGACCATATTCATTTTTATAATCTTATAAGGGCTGATTGACAAGATGGCGGATGGAGTACATTCCGTAGTGGAAACTTCGGTAGATAACCTACTGAAGTTAACGGGATCAGGAAGTAAGCTGAAAAAAGACTCACCTGATGACAATATACAGTCAGTAAGTATGTTAAGAAAAGCATTCAGAGAGTAGAAGATAATATAAGATGAAAGACATTGAAATTCTTGAACTGAAGTCTAACGCACAGAGGTTAGAAAATCAGGAACTAAGCAGGGAAACTCTAGCCTTTCCCGGTTGTGGAGACGGACAGGTGGTGCCATCTTCTGGCGGAAGACAGGAAACACCTCTGAATAATGTTCGAGAAGAAGAGACATCTGGTGACCAACATCACCTACATCATGATGATGGGGCCGAGTCTCATGGCCCAATGGAAGGAAACAAAGTTGTAGGCATAGAAGAGCTAAATCATAAAGTAGACTTGGTTATGGATTTCATAACCAATAAAATCGGTAATGTCATACAAACTCACATTATGAAGGCGCTTCACCAAGGAGAAAGCATGGACGTGACGTCAAAGAACTCCTTCAACAGTCGACAAACTAAGACAAGTGAAGGGGACCAACAAAAATTCACAATGGACAACAACCACTGGTCTCAAGTTGCTGGAAGAAGTAGACATACTGTGCAAACATCACGTCCGCCGGTAGTTATTGGAGGAAAACTGGGCGTTGACCTGCCGGCCGCTGACCAAAGGGCTTGGCTGTACGTAGGAAAGTTGAAGAACACCGCCACAATAGATTTAATCAAGACTTACCTCAACCAAGGCGGAGTTGAAGGTCAAATAACTTGCGAAGAACTTAATACTCAAGGCAATAACAAGGCCTTTAAAATTGGAATACCTTTTCAATACTTATAGGCAACTTTAAACTCAGGTTTTTGGACAAAATGGGTTTTAGTACGGCAATTTCGTTTCTCCCGTAGGAAATTTGATCCCCCTCCCTTGAATAAAAATAGATCTACCAAGTTCATCCTATGGAACGCAGAATGATTAAGGAATGCTCTTCAGTTTATTCTACCAGAAATGATGATGATGATGATGATAATTGTTGTTTTAAGGGGCCTAAAATCTAGGTTATCGGCCCGCCACCAGAAATGACACAGATACCGGACGCCCTGATAACGACTGAAGCCTTCCTATTAGAACCTATAGATATCCCTGGATATTATAGTATACACATGCTCGCAAACCCAACGAAAGGGAGACCGGAAGGTGGTGTCTCTTGTTTTTTGAAACCTACAATTGGCACCATAAAAGCAACATATAAGGAAGAAAACTTTCTCATTATAAGGACTACCGACATCACTATTATTGCATTGTATATCAGCCCCTACGCCTCCATAAACGACGTCATTGAAACGCTCGCTAAAGCCATTTCAAAAACATCTGGAGAAGACAAAAATATTATCCTAGCCGGTGACCTCAACTGCCGAATAGATAAACCAAGCCGGAAAACAGAGTAAGTACTAGAAATGCTGACTGAGGAAGGATTTTCACTAGTGAACAAAAAGGAAGAAATGATCTACTTCTGCAACAACGGAGCGCGCGCAATTGATCTTGTATTTTACAAAGGCAATGTAATATACATAAAAACACAGGAGGGACTCTGGAGATCTGGAGCAGCTCCCATATACAAACATATTCCAATAGTAACTGACATCATTAAAATAGATCAGACTTCGACACAACGCAACAGAAGTCATATATCCAGATTAATTGACCAAAATCAGATCATCCCTGAAGATATTATCAGAGCAGAACGCCTCGCAAATGAAGGTCACATAAATGAAGCATTGAAAATCGTCACAGATTTAATTCAATCAGCTAGTCTTCCTATGAAGAATAGAAGGGCTCAAATCTGGTTTGATAAGAAATGTTATGCCAAGCGAAAAGAAACTCTACAAGCACTCTGCAAGGCAAGGACTCAAGTCACGGACGAAAATCTCCAAATTTATGCACAACATAGGAAATTCTATAAACCACTCCTACAAAGAAAAAATCAGAACACAATGAAAGAGAAGCAAAAAATCTAGCCAGGAAGGCCAAATCCGATCCTTTTCTTGCTCTTCGAAGACCTGTAACACTCCGACCAAATGAAATTACCATGAGAGAATGGGAAGAACATTTTAAGTCCCTTCTAAATCAAGAATCCAAGAGATGTAATTTCTCATCATATAGATCTTCTTCAGATGAGGATACATTAATTATATCCTTGGAAGAAATCAAAGCAATAATAGATTGCGGAAAAAACAAGAATGCTCCTGGACCAGACCTCATTTGCACAGAACTACTAAAGCAGTCACAGGACATACTATTACCATTTTGGACTAATCACTTTAATGCATGCATACGATTCGGGACCATTCCAGACAGCTGAAGAATTTCCGCCATCAAAATTCGCTACAAGGGAAAAGGGGACACCAGTAATCCCAATTCATACAGAGGTATTGCACTTGAGAACAACATCTTCAAGGTATTTATGAAGCTTCTCACAACGAAACTAACACCAATAGCAGAAATTCCAGATTGCCAATATGGTTTTATGCAAGGAAGAAGAACAACACAGGCAGTAACTTATCTTTTAAGAGAAGTGCAATAATCTTGAAGAAAACCTAAAGGAAAATATTATACAGTATTTGTGGATTATGCAAAAGCTTTCGACTCATTACATCGGGAACTACTTATCCAGAAGATCAAAGGTTTGACCAATGAATTAAGACCACTAACGACCTTATTGGAACATATACTGGCATACAACCTCTTAGAGATAGACGACAATGTCACCACATCTCATTATATCAGACAGACGAACGGAGTTTTACTGGGTGATCCTTTAAGCCCGCTTACGGCAGACATTACCAGCATAATAAAGCACTCTCCCAATACCACACTCTTACTCTATGCGGATGACATGGTATTAGGGTCTTAAAACAAATTAGAATTACACAGTGTATTGTTTGAACTAGAAAAATGGGTCAATGAAAATCATCTGGATATTTAATGATATTTAATATGCAGGCAAGAAGAAAACTGAAGATTTTCTGGGAGGGTGCTCTTTTGGATCATTGCTCTACACCTAAATATCTAGGGGTAACTCTGGATCGTGCACTCACGTATGAACAACATTGTGTTAACACGAAGCACAAAGTATCTACGCGAAATTCCATTCTTCGCAAGTTATGTGGTACCAACTGGGGAATGCAAGCTCAAACAATGAAAACTACTGCTTTAGCACTGAGCTACTCTGCAGCAGAATATGCATGCCCTGTTTGGTATAGATCATGTCATGCCAAACAGGTAGATATTGCTTTAAATGAAACTTGTCGGCTTATAACTGGTTGCCTAAGATCTACACCTTGTGACAAGTTATATTGCTTGGCTGGCATTGCTCCCCCAGATATTAGACGTGAAGTAGCTGCCAAACATGAAAAATCTAAAGTAGAAGTTTCCCAGACACATCCTCTACATAATTATCAACCTGCTCAACAACGATTGAAATCTAGGCGATGTTTCTTACACTCTACTGAGTGCCTGTCGGATTCACCTCAATCATCAAGGCTAACTTCCTGGAGATCCAGAAACAATAATCTCAACGGATGGATGGTTCCATCTGAAACTCTTCCTGCCGGTTATGAAGAGTCGTGGCCTACATGGAAGAGTCTGAACAGGCTGCGGTCTGGGGTCGGTCGATCTAAGACCAATATGAAGAAGTGGGGCCTTTCCGATGAGTCAGCCTTTTGTGCCTGCGGAGAAGAACAAACCATGGTGCACCTTCTCCATTGCAACTCCTGCCCTCTCATTTGCACTATGCAGGATGTAGTTCAGGCCACACCAAATGGACGAGATCTTGCCAAATTTTGGTGCGATGTAATTTAATTGTTATTTTGAAAGTACCTTTAGTGTGTTTTTTATTTTAAAAAAGTTATCTATGCTAATTTTACATGATGTATTGCTTCTGATACGAATAAATAAAATCTGGATATTAACCTTAAAAAAACGGTTCGAATGACATTTCGAAAAGGAGGTAAACCTGCGCCCAAAGACACGCTAACATTGTACAAAGAACCATTAAACGTAGTGAACAAGTTCAAATACCTGGACATAACCCTGCAGACTACAGGCACATCCTTCAGTCATCATATACAAGAGAGGTCAGCAACAGCTATCAGAGCCATTTACAAGATTAAGAATCTATCAGCATTATCGCTAGTTACAGCTCTGACCCTTTTCCATACGACCATCTCACCAGTTGTTACGTATGGTCCTGAAATAATATGGGATTTTCTCACATTTAGCGATCTAGAAAGAATAGAGAATGTTAAGTCGAGATTTTTAAAGTATACACTAAGAGTTGGAAAGATGGCTCCCACAAGATTAGTCTATGAGTTAGCAAAGGAAACCTTCTTCATCGAAGACCTCAGACTGAAAGTTCCTTTGCCGGCTAAAAGATCCTCTACTGACTTTTTGGAGGCTAGAAGAGCAAAGAGACAAGAGATAGATCCAGTCTTTTATATTACTGATGCCATGATGAACAGAACGTGGTCTAACGAGAATCAAGATCAAAGATAAATAATAACGAGACTCGCCATTCACGGATTCCTTCATAAGATATTCTCCATCAGATCCTTGAATAGTCCGAATCACAATATTGTGTTTGCATTTTATGCAACGAAAGGTGTACCAGATGCCATATTAGGACGTGCCGCAAAATATTAAAATCATTAAGTGATTATAGTAAACATTAATGCCCATTCGGGCGATCCTTTTTCCTTTATTGTGTTTTCGGTTAGGATGAAAATTACAGGTTTTTGTTTTGTTTCAATAAAGGAAATATGTAATAATTTAATAAGGGCTGAAACGGGAAGAAGTTATACAATGACCGAGCGCTTGTCTGCCGCACCCGGGAAACCGGACACGGACAAGGATGATGATGATGATGAATTATCTTAAAATTAAGATTATACAATTGTTAGTCTATTATTATTATTTAATTTTATAGGCTTGTTTATTTTGCAAGCATATTTAATCTTATTCTAATTTTTATCGTAGTTTCTTTTTTACCTTCTAATTGTACTTAATTGTACTTATTTCAAAAATGTATTAAGGACCTTAGGTCAAGGATATAAAGGTTTTCATAAACATTAAGTAATTCCTTGATATATGACTGAAAGATTGAATCATCAGCAACTTTGCCAATATAACTTACGTACCACTAACGTATAGTTGCTAAATAGTTATTGAACATAAGATTGAATACCAATGAACAAGTTTATACCAGGCTAAAGGAGAATGTTTTGCGTTGTGGTTTTAGACTACGACGCAGCAGCCAAGCCACTAGCGGCGGACTGTGACGGGGGCGTGTGTCCCATGGAGCTCTCAGCCAGACGAGTACACACAAGGTAGGCCTACACTCCAATCTCTTCTACAATAAAGTGAACATATTTTGTTTCGTAGTTTTGCGGCCAGAGCTGTAGCGTTAGTCACTGCAGCTAAAAGTGAATGTTGGTCATCGCAACCCGCACTTAGCAATAAAATGGTTGTTTTTATGGACATGATAACGTAAGGCTAAGTGGAAACTGTTAAAATATTGGTTGAACATCTATTCAGATTTACAATGCTCTTGCGTGGGTCTAATGTTTTGAAAAGTTCTATTTATACATTGTTGTTGTTGATTATTTTAGGGGCTGTGATATCGCCGTCATACAGGGTGTTACAAAAAGGTACGGCCAAACTTTCAGGAAACATTCCTCACACACAAAGAAAGAAAATATGATATAAGGACATCTGTCCGGAAACGCTTAATTTCCATGTTAGAGCTCATTTTATTACTTCTCTTCAAATCACATTAATCATGGAATGGAAACACACAGCAACAGAACGTACCAGCGTGACTTCAAACACTTTGTTACAGGAAATGTTCAAAATGTCCTCCGTTAGCGAGGATACATGCATCCACCCTCCGTCGCATAGAATCCCTGATGCGCTGATGCAGCCCTGGAGAATGGCGTATTGTATCACAGCCGTCCACAATACGAGCACGAAGAGTCTCTACATTTGGTACCGGGGTTGCGTAGACAAGAGCTTTCAAATGCCCCCATAAATGAAAGTCAAGAGGGTTGAGGTCAGGAGAGCGTGGAGGCCATGGAATTGGTCCGCCTCTACCAATCCATCGGTCACCGAATCTGTTGTTGGGAAGCGTACGAACACTTCGACTGAAATGTGCAGGAGCTCCATCGTGCATGAACCACATGTTGTGTCGTACTTTTAAAGGCACATGTTCTAGCAGCACAGGTAGAGTATCCCGTATGAAATCATGATAACGTGCTCCATTGAGCGTAGGTGGAAGAACATGGGGCCCAATCAAGACATCACCAACAATTCCTGCCCAAACGTTCACAGAAAATCTGTGTTGATGACGTGATTGCACAATTGCGTGCGGATTCTCGTCAGCCCAACCATGTTGATTGTGAAAATTTACAATTTGATCACGTTGGAATGACGCCTCATCCGTAAAGAGAACATTTGCACTGAAATGAGGATTGACACATTGTTGGATGAACCATTCGCAGGAGTGTACCCGTGGAGGCCAATCAGCTGCTGATAGTGCCTGCACACGCTGTACATGGTACGGGAACAACAGGTTCTCCCGTAGCACTCTCCATACAGTGACGTGGTCAACGTTACCTTGTACAGCAGCAACTTCTCTGACGCTGACATGAGGGTTATCGTCAACTGCACGAAGAATTGCCTCGTCCATTGCAGGTGTCCTCGTCGTTCTAGGTCTTCCCCAGTCGCGAGTCATAGGCTGGAATGTTCCGTGCTCCCTAAGACGCCGATCAATTGCTTCGAACGTCTTCCTGTCGGGACACCTTCGTTCTGGAAATCTGTCTCGATACAAACCTACCGCGCCACGGCTATTGCCTCGTGCTAATCAGTAGTGGTTTTGTAGGGGTTCAAGGCCCACCGCCACCGCCACCGCTGGAATACTAATATGGCAATATCTCGCGAACCAATCAGGCTAGAGACTTGTACGAGGTGTCAAATTACTCAGGCGAACACTCCTTTTCCATTGGACAACATATCTCCACCCTAAAATAAAACCTACCCTACTAGGGGGTGAAATTGAATTTTTTAGAGAATCTCTCTTTCCAATTGCAACATGTGAGAGTTTGAATGTCGATATGGATGTAACGATGTTCTGCAAACCAATAATCAAAGAGGGGCATGTTAGGCCTTGAGGTGAGAGCCCCTGTTATTGTTGACGAGCCCCCTGCTGTCGGGCCCCTGTGGATGGGTTATTGTGGACGAGTCCTTGTGGACAAGTCCTTGTGGACAGGTCCTTGTGGACGGGTCCTTGTGGACAAGTCTGTGTGGGCAGGTCCTTGTGGACAAGTCCTTGTGGACGAGTCCTTGGCCCTTTGGACTGATCCCTTTGGACGGGTCCCTTTGGCCTGGTTCCTACGGACTAGCCCATGAATTTATTTAAATTATGTCAAAGGGCCTAACTACATTTGTGTGTGTGTGTTGAATTGACGTTGTTCACCACTACTATAATGGAATAACGATATGAAAGGAAAGTGACGAAATACATGTGAATACGTGTGAAATGACCTTATTACCGTCCTCCTTGTGAAACAAGTCACATCCTGTTTTGCTTCATACGTGAGAAAATGTGAGTTCATGTGTAATATGATCTAACACACAGGTGTTCACCTGTACACGCGCACGATAAGAGCTAACAAGTCACAACCTGTTTTGACAGTGGTGGGAGGTAAAGGGGGGGGGGTAGTGTAAGAGAGAACACAGGTAAAGAGAGAAAGAAATATGTATTGCTCATAATACATGTATAGCTGAGGACTGTACATAGGACTGTAGGTTAAGTACAACATGAGTAAATAAATAAATACAAGACACACAGGTTCACACAACATGTATTTTATTAATCCAAGAATTAAAGGCTGAGCTAAATCCCAACCATTTTACATATAGTTTATTTCCTTTTCGTTTCAACACTTTTTCCACAAGGTAATGTTTAGGAAACGCTGTCTTTTGAAGTTCTTGAAGATAAAACCTGCCTTTTATGGGTTGATGGTTGAGGTCCTCGAGTAAATAGGTGACTGGACTGTTCAGATTGACTTGACGAATTCGAAATAGTTCAGTCCCCCAATTTGGTGTGTAGCCCTTGTCGAAGACGGACTTGAATTTGCTCACACGAACATGGTCCCCAATGTTAAGGCGATGACGTTTAGGGTCTGCTGTTTTTATGGGGTTAAACAGTTTATCCAGTTGTGGAATATTTTTAGTTACAAGTCGTGGCTTGGTCCCAATGGTTCTGTGTTTGGTGTCGTTGTAACGTGACACTAGCTCAGGTAACAAGTCCAACCAGCGATAAGTGCCCTGAGCGGTAAATGCTTTCCCCATATGGGTTTTCAATGTTCGGTTGAACCGCTCGACCACGCTGGCTTTGAGATTGCTGTACGTGGTGTAATGGTGAATATCCTTAGATTTGAGAAAACTGGAGAAATCCTTGTTGAAAAATTCTTTTCCCTGGTCGGTTTGTAGCAGCTGAGGTTGACGTTTGGAGTGTTGAATAATATGTTGAAAGGCTTTGGTAACTAGTGGACTAGACTTGCGACGCACAGGTTCAACAAACGCCATTTTGGAATAAACATCAATGACCGTCAACATATAGCGTACACCATCGTTAACGCTAGCATAGGGAATCATTTCAACCAAGTCTGCTTGCCAAAGTTCATCCACACCCTGTGAAATCACCTTGAGTCGCTGATAGTGACGTCTAACTGGACGATGCAACTCGTGAGCAATACCCATTTTAATGGGTGAGGGTTTAAACAATAATTTTGGCATTTCGAAGTTCTTCCTCAATTTCTTGAATTTCCCAATCGTGACCAGTATGGCCGGCTTGACGTGAAGCATGCAACAGCTGTAGTCGCTGGACGAGTTTATTTGGATTGTGCCAGTAGGTAACATCCACAAGGGGTTTTAATGGTTTAAATGTCACTCCTGAAACGGACACTTTACGACGACCACTTTGACTAGTGGGGAACATTTTTGCAATGATGGTTTTATATTTTTGAGATATATTGGCATTCACTTGTTGAGTGGGATCATACTGTCTTTTGTGAGCATGGGTATCCAATAAAATGGATTTATATTTACCAAGGTCCTCTGGCGTATAATCTTGAGATGAGGGAGTCCGAGAGAATAGTAGCTTTAACAGTCCTGGTGTTAATTTATAGTTGATCTTTTTAATGACAGCTTTAGTACGACTAAATTTAATCGATGAATCACCAATTTTAAAACTATCATCCTCATAGCGAACACCATACGTGGTATCTGTGTTTCCAATAAATAGATTGGTGAAATAGGGTTCCAGTGTTGATCCATAATATTTTATTAAAATGTTTTTCAGTTGAGCTTTATGTTGAGGAGTGGCCAAGAGTTGTGAAAATGGAGACGATCTGGAAGGGCAAGGGGTTTCGACCATGGCCAAGGATTTCCTTTTTCTTAAAAACTCTGCAAGGGGTGATGCCTTTTTTTGAGGCGTAAACACTTGTTCCTCATTATCCTCAACTTCGCTAACACTAGTTAAATCTTCCTGTTCCTCTTCATCTTCCTCTTTCTCTTCCTCAGAGTCCTCGTGGTGCGTCTGACTGGCTTGTGAAACGGTAGGTAGCGTTTCAGATGGCTTGAAAGAAGGTTTCAACATAGCTTTTAGCGGAGGTGCTAAATGTTGTTGAATAAACAAAGCATGATCCGCACGCGATCGTTTCAATTGACGAAACTTTTGGCGAATAGTATTTTTTGCTCTAATAATATGCTTTTTCAATTGACTCTCTGCTAACGCCATGATGTCGTGACAAATGACTTGAGAGGGAATGATACAGTGCCTTAAATAGCAATAAAATGATCAAACCCTAAGCGATACCGCCCTTGGTTGAGTTCACTTTGTTTGTCAATCACTAAACAGGCATGACGTTGTGTGTTCCAGCACTTGCCACACAATTCTGTAAACATTTGAAAGGTCATATCCGGATTCACATGTTCATTGTAAATGTAGCGACTGTTCCTCTCGTCCTGGCGAAATAAAACAATGACATTGGCATTGTCACGAATCAACTGTTTGGACATTTTAGAATACGTTTGTCCAAGATAGAAGCAATCGATATGTTTGTGTCGACCCATGCTGAAATAGTTTTGAATGATACCTTGTCGTTCAGTGGATACATCATCGAAAATCATGAGTGAATCAGGCTTTACCTCATCCGGTGAAATAACATTTTCTTGCGTGGAAAATGTAAAATACCCCATATTCTCATTTTAGGTAGATTTCATTAGAAAGCTAACTATTGCAATGGGTCCCATGTTTCGACTTCCGGAAAATTTCGACATATCTTCGCGTTTCACATCCCCCAGACCCCAAAACCACCGTCAGTTCAAAAGTTTATATATAATTTATGTATATATATATGTATATATATATGTATATCAGTTTCTTGTGGACACGATAACTGCCGTAATTTTGCACCAATTACTTCGAATTTTTTACCGAAGATGTATACCTATAAAATCTCAGTCGAGTTCGTTACTGGGCTAAATCGGTCGAAGGGGGTGAAAATGGGGGGCTTTTTTCGAAAAAGTGAAATTTCGCTATAACTCTCTTAATACGTGCAATATCGAATCCATTCAAAGTTCATAATATGTGTCGGATAAGTGCCAAAAATTTATGTCAAATAAGATTTTTGATAGCACCAACCATTGACCAAAGGGGTGGAAAAAAGTGGGTTTTTCGGGAAACATTAATCATATCTCTCTTAATAGGCACAATATCAAAACCGTACAAAATGGACAATATTCCCCTAATAATTACCTAAAACTTTTGTCTGAAAGAATTTTTGATATGACCCACCATTACGCCAAGGGACGAGAAAAATGATTTCGGAATTATAAGAAAATGCCAAGAGCTATCAGTGGTTGCCATGGCAACACTACTAAATTGATGAGGCATGGACCATCAGACGTTGCCATGACAACGCACTTGCACGAGATCAGATTCATTATTTCCATCTGATTAAGTGGTTGGTTGGTTCTTAAGTTTAGGGGCTGCGACAACGCGGTCATGTAGCCCCGTGTACTTTGGGTGTGTGTAGAATCTGTCTGATAACCGGTGTTAATTGTGATGACTGTATTAGTGTGTGTTATCTGTTTGTTAATTTAAGTACTGCAACTAACAATTTTTCAGATAGTTCCTACTTTTGCCGCCAAGCGCCACTGTCAACGACTACGAGGCCAAGTTCAGAACTGAGCTACTAGACGCCGCCGCAGTCGGCTCTTGGCAACGAACATAGAAACCTAAGAGCGTTGTATACATTCTTAACCTATCCAATTTAGCTTCACACAGGTGCAATTAGTGGAAGGATCTTTAACATGCCATAAATCTATGACATGGGACCGCCGGCTTTACTTCCCCTCCGAAGGAAGGCATACTGAGGGATATTTAACGCTCTTAAAAAATCCGACGGCTTCGGCCGGGTTTGAACCCGGTATCTTGGGCATAGAAGCTCAGCATGTTACCGACTACGCCACCAAAGCCGCCTGATAAAGTGGGAAGCGGCTTCGGTGACGTAACTGGTAGCATGCTGAATGTCTATGCCCAATGTCGCGGTTTCAAAGCCGGCCGAAGTCGTCGGATTTTCTAAGAGCACTAGAATCCCTCAGTATGCTTTCCTTTGGAGGGGAAGTTCCAACGTTCGTTGCGAGTTGATGGTTGGGGTGGCATCTAGTAGCCAAGTTCACAGCTAGGTGTCGTTGACGGTTGTACCTGGTAGCAACATTAGGAACTACTGCTTGAAATTGACCGTCTGCAGTACTTACATGAATTAAGACTAATACAGCCATTACAATTCACACCGTGTATCAGACAGATTCTACACTCACCCAAAGTACACGGGGTTAGATGACCGCGTTGTCGCAGCCCCTAAACTGAGGAACCAACCAGAGGTAGATTTCGTTAGAAAGCTAACTATTGCAATGGGTACCATGTTTCGACTTCCGGAAAATTTCGACATATCTTCGCGTTTCACATCCCCAGGCCCCAAAACCACCGTCAGTTCAAACGTTATATATAATTTATGTATGTATATGTATATCAGTTTATTGTGGACACGATAACTGCCGTAATTTTGTACCAATCACTTTGAATTTTTTACCGAATACGTATACCTATAAAATCTCGGTCGAGTTCGTTACTGGGCTAAATCGGTCGTTGGGGGGTGAAAATGGGGGGCTTTTTTTTTCGAAAAAGTGAAATATTGCTATAACTCTCTTAATATGTGAAATATCGAATCCGTTCAACATTCATACTATGTGTCGGATAAAGCCCAAAAATGTATGTTTGAAGAGTTTTTTTGATAGCACCAACCATTGACCAAAGGGGTGGGAAAAAGTGGGTTTTTCGGGAAACATTAATCATATCTCTCTTAATAGGCACAATATCAAAACCGTACAAAATGGACAATATTCCCATAATAATTACCTAAAACTTTTGTCTGAAAGAATTTTTGATATAACCCACCATTATGCCAAGGGATGAGAAAAATAATTTCGGAATTATAAGAAAATGCCAAGACCTATCAGTGGTTGCCATTGCAACACTACTAAATTGATGAGGGATGAGCCATCAGACGTTGCCAAGATAACGCACTTGCACGAGATCAGATTCAGATTTCCATCTAAGTGTGAAGCGGCTTCGGTGACGTAACTGGTAGCATGCTGAATGTTTATGCCCAAGGTCGCGAGTTCAAAGCCGGCCGAAGTCGTCGGATTTTCTAAGAGCGCCAAAAATCCCTCAGTATGCTTTCCTTTGGAGGGGAAGTTCCAACGTTCGTTGCGAGTTGCTGGTTGCGGTGGCATCTAGTAGCCAAGTTCACAGCTAGGTGTCGTTGACGGTAGTACCTGGTAGCAACATTAGTAACTACTGCTTGAAATTGACCGTCTGCAGTCCTTACCTGAATTACAGACTAATACAGCCATCCCAAAGTACACGGGGTTACATGACCGCGTTGTCGCAGCCCCTAAACTGAGGAACCAACCAAAATCTCTGCGGTAGATATAATTTTGCGTGAAGAAGTAACAGACCGTTACATAGTTGCACATCAGTGTCGAAACCTAGCATAAGGACAGTGTGACCACAAGTATAAAAATGGACCCCAAATGACAAGAAGGTTACCGTTCCCATAAGACAATAAAATGTTTAAAATAAGCATAAAATGACGAAAAACAAAGTTAATTAAGCTCCAATTATAAAATACCTTCTCGCATTAAATGAGGTCTGATCCTTCTACGAAAATCTGCATATTCTGCCTATTTTCGCCTATCCCCAAGTTTGTCCGGTGAAATCTACCTCCGCCTTCCGGCGTGCCGAGAGGACTTTTT
Source organism: Meconema thalassinum (assembly GCA_946902985.2). Classification (NCBI taxonomy): domain Eukaryota; kingdom Metazoa; phylum Arthropoda; class Insecta; order Orthoptera; family Tettigoniidae; genus Meconema; species Meconema thalassinum. The sequence goes on from OX336398.1 coordinate 214,197,544, forward strand.
TTAATCCAGACATGACTTGATCCAGAAACACGTAGAGGGGTTGGTAGAGAGATTTTGCGAAAATATAAATATTTTGAAAACACAGACCATTGGGCGCTGTAATAAGTGTCAGCAAAAGATTGGTCTTTCCACAGCCGGAAGGTCCCACAATGATGCAGCGAATGGAAGATGGAAACAGTGAACCATGGCGTTGTTCACGTGAGGTGGGGCAGAGATGGGAAACCATGTCCCTCACGGGGAATGACTCTTTCTGCTTAATTAGCTTCATTTCAACTAAGGCTTAGAGAGGATAGCTGGCTGTCTATATACATCACACCGAGCCTTGTCATAGAAACAGTAGACTCATACTACAGGTTGACGATGGATGTCTTTGGACGTGCGTTGATGGTCAAAGCTAGGTCTGTTCCCATACATGATCCTAAACAAGAAACAGATCCTGCTAATAAACACTATGTGGATAGGTCAGTAGTGCCACGCACAAAACAAGGAGATTATGACTTTAAAGGAAAGCGGTTAACTCATGTAAAACATCCTCAAGTGTCTACAGACGTTACTACAAAAAAGTATGTGGATAACAAGGTGTATGAGTTTTATGATAAAGTGCCTCAGCTTACGGTGGATGGCTATAGCGCTAATCATCACCGCATTATTCACGTGGAAGACCCACAAGAAGATGATGATGTCTGTACCAAGCGATACGTGACCTATGAAATGAAAAGGCTTTATAAATTTATCACATCTGTATTTTTAGTGCATCTGACAAATGTAAAACCTGTGAATGAGAGAAACCATATACCGCTAGTTCATGACCAGCACTTGACCTATGTGCTTGATTCGGGTTTAAGCCACTATCGACTACACTATAATGGAACCATTCACATCAAATATGCCATACCTGATGAGAACCATTTACAAATAGAGATAAATGGTCATAGGATGTTGGTCCATAACCAAGAAATGGTCAATGCAGGAGACGAATTATCCTTTCATCTCCTGTTGACATGGAATGAAAAGCAAGCTGGAAAAACCATAAATGATTTCCCACTTTATGTAGAATTGGAATATACAGCCATGAAATGACAATCTAATGTTAGTTGTGACTTAAACTTTCTTGTGAAAGGTTGTTGGTCATCATCATGGTGAAACAAAGATATGTAGTGAGAAAGACAAAAAATATGAGCCTCTCCTTGGCAAAGCCTAGGCTTATGACATTCGTGGACAAGCCCTTGCGAAAGAAAAAAAGAAAAAATAATGTGTTGACCATAAGGAAAGCTCTTCGAGTAGCACAGAGATATGTTATTCCAAAACGTCAGCGACAGGGTTCAAAACAAGGGCGAGTGATCCCCGTCCCCAAACGAGCGGGATTTTTACCTGCATTATTCGCTGGTCTGGCTGCTCTAGGTTCACTTTTAGGCGGCGCCAGTGCAGTGGCAAAAACCATTAAAGCCGTGCAACAGGGAAAGCAACAACTCAATGAAAATCAGCGACACAATGAAACAACGGAGGCCATTGCTATGGGGGCTAGAAATGTCAATTTGAAGCCAGCCTTTTATCAACAAGGATTTGGAATTTCACCTTTTCGAAATAAAAAAAAACATCTTTAACCTCAGCCATAGCAAGACATGCCCTGACGCATCAGCAAGTGGAAAGCTATGCTAAACAACTGAAGCTTTCTCATTTTCGAGGTGTGTTTATGCGAAACCAATTACCCTCACGACCCTGGAAACATGAATGTGCTGTTGTCAATTTGGATGATCACCGAGGACCTGGAACACATTATGTAGCTTATGTCAAAGAGGGATCTACTGTATGGTACTTTGACAGTTTTGGGAATTTGCCCCCGCCCATGGAACTAGTGACCTATTTTGGAAACAGGATCAAAATATATTATAATGTGAAACGTGAGCAATCGTTTAACAGCCAACAGTGTGGACGTTTGTGTTTATTTTTTTTATATAAGAAGCAACATAAGAAAAAACGTCAACAGTATGTCGGTGGAAAGTAAGACGTTTACACTGCATGGACGTGGACCTGAAGTGAGTCTAGACTTTTACCCACCTATCGAATTGAGTGAAAAACCTTATGGTTTAGGACTTGTTTCTCTTGAAACGTACAATCGAATATACAACATACGTGAAAATGTGAACAACAAGTTTTACTATGATGATTCTGTGCTCACCCTGAACTCTGGTGGATACACGATAGATGACATTTATGAACACATTTATGTGGTGTTGATCAATGAATATGGTTTAAAGTCATTTCTCGATGGAACGCGCAAGTTTGAACTTGTAGGAAATACCAACACTCATCACTGCAGTATTTTTTCTACATTCAAAATTGACTTTAAAACTCACCCCGATTCCATTGGTCCATTACTAGGATTTAAACCACGTGTGTTGGAGCCCAACAAAAAAACATGAATCAGACCATGAAGTGAAATTCATTGAGGACCATCATGTGTCGGTGACGTGTAATATTATTAGTCAAGTGTACACCAATCAAGAACCGTCGCATTCGCTTTATGACTTTATCGTAACATCGCCCAATGGCTATATTATTCGTGAACACCCTCCAGTGGTGCTTTTTCATTCTGTCGCTGTCGATGGTATTAGTAATATAACATTGAGACTGATCAATAGAGAGCAACAACTCATTGATCTAGATTCTACCACACCAGTGACATACAAGTTGGTGCTAAAACCACTATGAAGTTTGTATATAAAGCAACAGCACCGTCTAGGAATGGTGTTAGTTGTTTACCATGTGAATACACGTTAACATCTCAGAAAAAGCAGATTTTACAGCATTTGGGTTACCACATTAACCCCCGCGATGAATTCTATTCTAGAGGTAGCGAACCACATCGAGGAGCAAACAGGAGTGGTAAGAATTGATCTGCATTCTTATCAAGCTCAAACACCCGGACTCAACAACAATGATGAAATTCAATTTGTTATCAACAACCAAGATATTTACACTCTACCGCATGAAAGTGTTATTCAGATTGAAGGTCGGCTCACCAAAGCCGATGGCTCTACACCCACTACATCCAAGTTAGCCAAGCATGCTTTCGCCTTCCTGTTTTCTGAAGTACGTTATGTCATTAACGATATCGTGGTGGATAGCACTCGAAATGTGGGTATTTCCAGTGTCATGAAACTATATCCCTCTTATAGTGAGGAAGAATCTAAAACACTTTGCATGGCGGGTTGGTGCCCTGACTCGACCAATGACTGGATGGTACACACCGATGGCACCTTTACTGGATATTTACCTCTTAAACTGATTTTAGGCTTTGCTGAAGATCACCAGCGCATTGTGGTCAACGCAAGGCAAGTGCTTTATCTGGTGAGAGACAGGAGTGATAATAATGCACTCAAGGGAGTCGACAATGCCCCCATTGATTCAAAAATTCAACTACAACGCTTGCTATGGAAAGTGCCTCATGTGACCCTTAACGATAGCAAAAAACTGGACATACTCAAAATGGTAAAGAGAGATATACCTCTACCCATGGAATTTAGAAGCTGGGCACTCCATGAGTAGCCGTTATTGCCCACCACCAACACACACATTTGGTCTATAAAAACAGCCCGCTATACAGAGAGACCTCTCTACATGATTGTGGGTTTTCAAACGAATCGCAAGTATCAACAAACCAAAGATGTCACGCAATTTGATCACCTGCAATTGAGAAATGCACGTCTTTTCCTCAACGGTGCTGTGTTTCCCTATGAAGGGTTGGATTTAGATTTTTCAAAAAATAAGTTTGCCCCCCTGTACGACTTGTTTTCTAAATTTAGATGGTCGTATTATCAAAAAGAGAATTGTCCAATGTTGTCACCCCAAGCTTTTAAGACAAGGGCGCCACTGATTGTCTTTGACTGTTCCTACTTGGAAGAGTCTGTCAAACCATCCAATATTGACATTCGACTAGATTTTGAAACGCATGACAATGTTCCAGCCAATACCACGGCCTACTGTTTGATTATTCATCACAAACAACTCAACTATTATCCACTGTCCAACCAAGTGACAAGTGTATAAATAGCAGGTCAACACACATTAAACCACTCAGTCATGTCTTGCTTTCAAGCCTCAAGAGAAGTTACATCCATGAATTTAAAATCTGAGGAACAACGTTTCAAGACATTTGCCACATGGCCGGTGCCTTTTATAAACCCTCAAGCCTTAGCAGCCGCTGGATTCTACTATTTAAAAAGAAGAGATGAAGTGAAATGTGTGTTTTGTCCCATCATCTTAGACCAATGGCAAGAGAGCGATGAACTCATGCAGGAACATCAGCGCTGGTCACCTGCCTGCCCCTACCTGTGCAGAATGGAAGTGGGTAATATACCCTGTCATTCAAGTTACCCCTCACTCATGCCTCTGAGTGATGAAAAAAGTTATGATACGTGTGGACTTTATGAAGCCGGCAGTGCTTCAGTGAGCAGCTCACAGTTAAAAACATCCAGTTTAGAGACATTGGGATATCATCAGTGTTATGGACACTATAAACACAAAAGGCTTTTTTGTTGTATGAGATGGTACCGCCTCTATCCTAGAATGAAAAAAGAATGTAAAACTTGTTATGCTAATAAAATAATGAAATAAAAAAAAATTGGTTGTTGTTGATATATTATTATTTCTTATGCCCCCCTGTCATATCCTTACCTCTATAGTGACTACTCGATGTTTTTCTTTTCTTTTACTAGAATGGAATGTAAGTAAATGACATGGGTACACCTTACTGAACAATTATCAGTCTGTGGTCAGTTGGATTTGATCCAGGCAAGAGTGAACATGTTGCGTACACTGATTGTCGACTGTCAAGGGTTTAAAATTGGAGATAACAAATTTATATTTAAAGAAGTGGCCATCATCGATTGTTCCACTTTTTGGATATCACAAGCTACCCATTTGGTGTTTAAACCACCTTATGCGTTTGATTTGTTGTGTGATAAAGACCGTAAACAAACCCAGTGGATTGAAACTCATATGCAACTAGACTGGAAGCAAGGAACCATTTCATATAAGCACCTGGACATGGTCATGAAAGTCCACTTGTCTTCTGCCCATGTAATATTTGTGAAAGGTAGTGAAAAACGTCAATGGCTACAACCATTTTTAGCGTCTTACTGTCAATGTATCGATTTAATGGACATGGGTTGTCCCTCGCTGCAAACACTCATGGATCGCTGCCCCTGTGACAATATTACCCATAAAGCCTTGGCACAGGTGTGGCAATTGTTTCATTGGCTATCCACCAATGCCTGCTGGGAGTTGTTAAATAAAATTAAAACTAAAGGTTTACCTGTGAATGACACCAGTGAGATTTCTACAAGCGACGTGTAAACATCAACGTGATACCATGGAGAAAGGGGATGCTACCGATAAAGCGATTGGAAAGTTCTTCGTGTGCAAAAAGAAACTAGACAGTTTTACTAAAGAAGAATTATTGGCTCTTCCAAAATCATTCATTTATTACGTCGCAGCAAATGCAGTGAAAGAAATCTGGCAACATGTACCAAAATCATGGACTCAAGACCCTGTGTTAAGTGAATTGCAACCATGTACAGATTATGATCACCATAAGCAAGTGGCTATGGCAAAAATACCCTCTATGCGGCAGTGTGCTACTTGTCAGCTAGTCAAACTGTATCATGGTCATAAAAGTCAGTGTAAAGACTTTGTTTCCTCATACCACGGGTGTAATGAAGAAAAAAAGCAACAACAACAAACATCATCCACAGAGGAGGAGGAAGATCAAACCTTTTTACCATCGATGGAAAAGGATATGCCAGACCTGTACTGGCAATGGCGTCATTAACAAAGTAATTCAATACTTGACTTTCGAAATCTACCTACCTGGTTATTATTTGTGTAGTCCTGGAACTTGTCTTGAAGAACCTTTGCAGCATAGTGATATACCTATTAATCCTTTGGATCAAGCATGCACCTTTCTTATCACCACAGTCATTCTGCATTAAGACGTGTAGCGGATAAAGTATCATTGAAAAGCTAAACAGTGTTTGACATCCTGTGATGTCTCAGTGGGAGAGAGGTTGGCAGTCGTCATTGTGATTAGTGTTATAAAAGGAAAGTTAATAATGAGTGGACATGGACATTGAAAAGGATTGAGGAATTGGTATTTATTTGTATTCTATTTTTGTAAAGCTCTATTTGTTGTGAAATAAAAACAAGGTTTACAAGATCACAATGTCTTTTATTTTAAAAAATGGTGATAGCCATTTCATTTTTTTTTCACACATGAATATTTACAATTTCCACTTTACATTTTTTTACATTCCCCTTGTTTAGTTTAAACATTCTGTACATTTTTGTTGTTGTGAAATAAAAACAAGGTTTACCAGATCACAATGTCTTTTAATTCTAAAAATGGTGATAGTCATTTCTTCATTTTCATTTTTTCACACATGAATATTTACAATTTCCACTTTACATTTTTTACATTCCCCTTGTTTAGTTCACACATTCTGTACATTTTTTTTTTGTGAAATGTAAATAAGGTTCACTAAATCACTATATCTTTTAATTTTTTAAAATGGTGATAGCCATTTCATTTTTTCACACATGAATATTTACAATTTCCACTTTTCATTTTTTACATTCCCCTTGTTTAGTTCACACATTCAGTAAATTATTTAAAATCTTTTTCGTAATATACAAAAGCAAACATTTTACACTAAAATGTATTACTTATCTTATTTTAACTAAACTACTGTAGCCTAACATTATACATTCTACTTACAGTTTTTACAAAAAATATTACAATATAAAACACACTACAAATATTACAATATAGTGATCATTAGACTTAAGTAAAGTAATAGTCGTCAATACGACTGTTTCCCCAAGCAAGAGTATTAAATGTGTTGGGTATAATGAATCGTTTGCTGTCTTCATTACTTAAAGCAACTTTGTTCAACAAATTGGTATGTAGCTGATGATTTTTACTTCTAAATACACTCATTTTCTTATATAATACAGGTGGGTTACTAACTATACAGTTTTTATAATCACTTATATCTAACTCTTTACTAACAACATTCTTTTTCACTCCTTTTAATTTCTTTACTACTACATCATCAATTGTCATATAGCTGTATGATTTAGATTTTGTACCTACAAAGGTGTCTATAATAACACCAGCACATTCATCCTTAAATTTCCCAAGAACCTTTTTGTTTACTAGAGGTAAATGGTAAATATTATCCTTCGGGTAGTCACTTGTATCAAACCTATTTAGCTCAGTTTTGATATCCTCGTAAAAATCATCAGTTTTAAACTCATAAATAAAAGAATCTGTGTCTGTGTAGAGTAATTTAGCATTATCAAGATAGTTTTTCTTTACATAATCATAGTGAAATTCATACATAAGTGTCTTTGATAATTCCAGAATGGTGTAACCCACATATATGGGTTTGTTGTAAGTTACTTTAAGACGATTCATTTGTATTACAACTAAATCCTCATGAATAATTGAACAGCTATGAAAGTTAGGCTTGCTTATTAAGTTGCTCGCACCATACCTTTTACCATCATTCTCCCACTTTGTTATCAGCTTTACATCAACTCGTTTATCAACATTCTCCATAGTCTTTCCAAAAACACTATTATTCATGAGTTTATAAAAATCTTTTTCAAACGCGTTTGTTGACTGCGTTCTTAAATTATTGTTTAGATCAATATACGGTTTGAGCCATGCTGACTGATGAAATTGCAATACGCGATGAATTTTAGTTAATTTCAATCCATGCTGTAGACACTGTTTCAAGTTTTGATAATGTATTACATATTTACATTTATCATTTACATTAGCAATTAACATTTTTGTTCGTGATGTGATGTATGGAGATTTCATATTCTCAGGACAAAATGGTAAATCATTATGATCATCATGTAACTCTTTAGGGTACTCAAGATTTACCTCTAAAATATATCCTTTATCATCGTTATCATTAAGGGTGTCAACATGTAAGACATCAATTTCAGGTTGTGTCAGCCAGCGAAAATCTTTCAGTGGTAGATATTGACTCATAGCCCAACCATATTGGTTATTTGCATCGAGGTAGACAATATACTTTGACTCTTCACAAGGGTTGTAGCTAGGCATGTATTTATTATTCGCTTTGGAGTACCGTCCACTACATTGACTTAATCCACCTCGAATTGATGATTTTATAAAATTGATCATGTCTATATCAGTCATTAATTCTAAATTTACTTTCGTTTTTTTCAACATTGAACTGAAACTTAACCCAGGAGCAGTGAAATACTGGCAAGGATCAAGGTCATAAGTTTTCATACAAACATTCCGAAAATTTTCAAAAACATCTGCTAATAACAACACATCTGTCTTCAAATATATGTCTGCAAATTCTCCTAAAGTTTGAATGTCAAACTGTGTCCATACACGTTGTGCATGTAAATATTCCTGATCACTGATATGACTTGTGTTTAAGGAACTGTAAAATGTATCTTTCGGTGGTAAAGAACACTCCTCAAGACGTTTCACACAGTTAATATATTCATAAGGGAATATACCCTTTTGACGAATCAAATTAAAATCATCTTCTTTAGGAAAGACACGATGAATTTCATGAAACTGATCTGATTTTAAATTACTAGCCAGCTTATCAAGACTACTCGGCATAAAGCGGAATGAATCTAAAAATCGCAGTTTAATGGTCTTTTTATTGCTAGTTTTGATGTATTTTGTGAACGATATGTATTGTTCCTTATTATTTGCAATCACATCAATTTTCACATCTGAAGCTCCAAATTCTTTAACGATAAAGTGGTTATCGTATTTGCTGCCGTTATGTAGAATGACCGGAATGAATTTACTTACTCTATAATTTAAATTACATTCATGGTGAGCTGCACCACGATATTTTCCTGTTAAATGGTCATGATCGCGAACCCTGTCTGTATATAAACATTCACCACATATAAAACAATTAGTTTCAGTTTCAAAATTCATTTGCTCTGAGGAAGTTAGTGGCTCCATTGGAATGATCGTATTTAAAATAGAGGATATACGAATGGCATCTTTCTCAAGCCTTTCCATAAAAACTTTAGGTGCATCAGGTCCTCTATAGAGCTCAAACTTATTTAAAGAGTCATCATAACTACATTTAATATAATATGCAAAGCTAAAAGGTTCATGAATGTGAGTAGTGTTGGTGAAAGGTTGGGCTGGATTCAATGAACATGTATTAAATGGTTTTAGCAAAGCTTCAAAGTCAGCATATATAACAAATGGTACTCGAAGCTGTTTCTCATAATCCTTAAATTTTAGAATGTTATTTTTAGGAGTCGGTAATACCGTACGAACATGATTACACCCCCATTTTTGATGTTGAGTTAGTTGATCCTCTTTTGTAAAATAGAGCAAACAACCTTCACACAACCACTTTTTACCTTTGTATTTTGATAGTTGACTACCGACAAGTCTACATAAATGTTTTATCCAACAATAGTGGGCATTTTCACCTTCGGTTATGTACAGTAAATTTACATGAGCATCCTTTTTTCCTGAGTATAATATAGAGGACCAACTATACTCTTATTTTCAATTCCATAAACATTAATACTTACATTGTTCAGCTCTTCAAAACGTTGAATGTCTTTTATCGCCATAGGAAATTCCATTTCTTTTAAATCTAACACTGAAGAATAGTGAGGATAAGATGATGTTCTATACCGATGCTCTACTGCTGGATGGAGAGCTGAGGTTACAGCCCACGCAAAGCATGCGTCATCATTATTCATAACGTTTACACAAGCATGCTTACGTTTGATCCATCCTGGCAAATCAATGTATGATGATGCTCGAAGGGGGTTGTATTTATTCATGTTGGTTTCTAAATAAAGTACTTCAACCAACGCCCAGCCTGACTCCCTTTCCTGGAACTCTTCACTCTTCACAATGATAGCACATGAAATATCTTGGTATATATCACTAATATTAGTTGATTCGCTAACAATTATGTTTTTGTATTAAAGGATTTGATATCCGTAATTTCACCTTCGCTCCCAGTTTTTACATAGAGGCCAAAAAGTTCAAAATTCATTTTAATTGTTTTATGCTCTAATAAAACATTTTCTACTAAGCCAAACACAGTAGGTTGAACATTTTTTAAAAATAATTCAAAACTTTGAGTTTTTTCTTTACTATAAAGTCTATAACTAGCAATTCGACTTTTAAATGCACTACCAATTTGTTGAACATTTCCAGAATTTCTTTCATGGCAAGCGTTATTTTTATGTTGAATACTGCGTAAATGTCCATGAATGATTGAAGAAGGTATATCAATATTACATACATCACAATGGGTTATTGAAGGTTCACCATTCTTTTTTCTTTTTGTTGCACAACTAGTTTCACAATCTTGAGAACGTTTACGCTTTTGAGCATCACATTCATTTAAAGGTTCCGTGCTAGTTGATGGTTTTACAGTTTTTAATTCCTGTTGTTCCCCATGCACTTCAACCATGTGGAATTGATATCGCTTTACAGCAGAAAAACCAAGTTCGCAAACTGAACACGAAAATGGTGCTGAACTGACATGTTTTAAATTTACATGTCGTGTAAGACTATCTTGTCTGTTAAATGTTGTAGCACAATGACTGCACACAAACATTTTCTGATCATGTTTTGTACTTGCATGACGTTGAAAGCTGTCAGGTCTTGAGAACTGTTTCTTACAGTCACCACACTTGAACATTATGATCACTTTCGAAATTACCTATAAAAGAAAGAAATCATCAATGTTAATAAAAGATAAAACAAAAAGTACAATATAAATAGTTTAATTATATTCCAGTCAATGGTTATAGCAGGGTATTTAAATCAATCATCTGTGAACTCCTAGCAAGTCTAACTTTATGTAGTTCTAACTGAGGGTTACTATATACCACTGTCACTGACACCTAGCGGTGAACATTGGAACTTGATAGAGTGGTAGAAACCAGCGAACACCAGTTAAGTGAGCTAAGTGTGGCGTCATAGCCAGTCTTAAAACAAGTCTAAACTTGTAGAACATGTCACGTGATAGAAACCAACGATCGTCAGTTAAGTGAGCTAAGTGTGACGTCATAGCCAGTCTTAAAACAAGTCTAAACTTGTAGAACATGTCACGTGATAGAAACCAGCAATCGCCAGTTAAGTGAGCTAAGTGTGACGTCATAGCCAGTCTTAAAACAAGTTTAAACTTGTAAAACATGTCACATGATAAGGTTAAGTTAGGTAAAGTTAGGTTATGTTAGGTAAACTGAGGTTAAGTCTTTAAATATTCCCTCTGACACTGACACCTAGCAATGAACATTCAGACTTAATAGAGCGGTAATCAAAATCTAACCTACAAAATTAGCTTTACACACCATGGTCAAGTAGTTCCAACTTTTGACTGTCAAATATACCATTTTCACTGACATGTAGTGGTGAACATTGGAAAATATCACTCTAACTGTTTAAAAGTTATTAGAGGGGGCACTTACCTTTTTATAATTTATCAACTGCTGTCACTGAATGAACAGATTGTAGGAATCTGGTAACCTACAGGTACCCAATTATCTGCAAACAAATCAATCAATCAATCAATCAATAAATACATTCCAATCAATAACTTCAACATCAATTAGTAATAAAAGACTGCAATCCATTAATAATAAGTACTTACCTTGCAAAATAATTTAATGATTTTCTACCAAAACGGCTTTTTTTTACAACTCTTGAGCAGTAATAGAGCACTGTTCACTCAAAGCGAGTAATAAAGACTGACAGTAGGGAGATATATGACACCCCTCTTATATAAACTCTCATCGCTCGTGTCAGCAGTTTTTTGCAGATCATTGCAATTCCTTTCCCAATACAGCTGAGAGTCCAAAGTACACTAGGAACACCTGTGTGGTATCCAATGACTGCTGACTTTGCATGATCATCACCCATTGTCTTAGTCAACATATGGGGTTTTAAATTACTGCAGCGTCAGTCATAGCAACAGCAGTGTGCGCTCTCTAGTATGTCGGCAACATGACACCGGAAGGAACACCTGTGTAATATCCAATAACTGCTAACTTTGCATGATCATCATCCATTGTCTTCATGAACACTTGCGGTTTCAAATTACTGCAGTGTTAGTCATAGCAACAGATCTGTGCGCTCTCTGTCATGTCTGTAATATGACACAGGAAATATAACAAGACGTCTTACTGCACGTGCCATCTCTCAGTTTTAACATCTTAAGAACATGTATTATTCTCTTTCAACTACAAATGACTCGTTAGAACACATCCATCCACCGAGTTAGATCCCTTGTATGTTCACATGTATTTCGTCACTTTCCTTTCATATCGTTATTCCATTATAGTAGTGGTGAACAACGTCAATTCAACACACACACACACAAATGTAGTTAGGCCCTTTGACATAATTTAAATAAATTCATGGGCTAGTCCGTAGGAACCAGGCCAAAGGGACCCGTCCAAAGGGATCAGTCCAAAGGGCCAAGGACTCGTCCACAAGGACCTGCCCACACAGACTTGTCCACAAGGACCCGTCCACAAGGACCTGTCCACAAGGACTTGTCCACAAGGACTCGTCCACAATAACCCATCCACAGGGGCCCGACAGCAGGGGCTCGTCAACAATAACAGGGGCTCTCACCTTGCCCTCACCGACATTCAAACTCTCACATGTTGCAATTGGAAAGAGAGATTCTCTAAAAAATTCAATTTCACCCCCTAGTAGGGTAGGTTTTATTTTAGGGTGGAGATATGTTGTCCAATGGAAAGGGAGTGTTCGCCTGAGTAATTTGACACCTCGTACAAGTCTCTAGCCTGATTGGTTCGCGAGATATTGCCATATTAGTATTCCAGCGGTGGCGGTGGCGGTGGGCCTTGAACCCCTACAAAACCACTACTCTAATCCATACATCAAATGGGCATCTGCCAACTCCGCATTTGTAAACATTGCACTGACTGCAAAACCACGTTCGTGATGAACACTAACCAGTTGATGCTACGTACTTTTGTGCTTGATGCTCGTACTGTAGAGCAATGAGTCGCATGTCAACACAAGCACTGACGTCAACATTACCTTCCTTCAAATGGGCCAACTGGCGGTGAATCGAGGAAGTACAGTACATACTAACGAAACTAAAATGAGCTCTAACATTACGTCAACATTACCTTCCTTCAAATGGGCCAACTGGCGGTGAATCGACGAAGTACAGTACATACTAACGAAACTAAAATGAGCTCTAACATGGAAATTAGGCGTTTCCGGACACATGTCCACATAACATATTTTATTTCTTTGTGTGTGAGGAATGTGTCCTGAACGTTTGGCCGTACCATTTTGTAACACCTGTATAGTCCCATGTATTTGGGTGTGTGTGATAACCTGTGTAGTTGTGATGGCTGTACTAGTGTGTGTGTTTATAATTTGGGGATGGGATTGGGAAGGAAGCGGTCGTCGCCTTAAATTAGGAATTACCTCAGCATTTACCTGTAGTAGAAATGAGGAAACCACGGAAAGCCACTTCCAGGTTGGCTGGGTTGGAATCGAACCCTCTTCCTCTCAGTATTGCCTCACGAGGCTGAGTGTACGCCGTTCTATTTATACATTATGTTTTGATGTTCACCCAACATGATAAAAAGGATCTTATGTGGTAACAGTACATATATTACTTTCTCCCCGCCTAGGATTTAGAGGACATCAAAGGCATGATAGGTTCCTCATAAATTGGACATACATTTTGTGATCCAAGCACCTATTTGTATAGTACAATGAGGTAAGTTAGCATAAATCTAATGAAGATTAAATTTTGAGCCACTGTTAATGTATATCAATTCGTTCAATCGATTCATTGTACAGGGTCATTCACATATCGTGTCTCTAGGCCTACAACTGAGGCTGGGTCCCGCTCGGCCGATACAAAATTCGTTGCGAGACCTTGAATAAAGAAACTATCGCCACAGAACGCTTCCTCGCAGAAACAAACGCTGCTCCGGCAGGTTAAGTGGAGTCCCGCATCATCTGTGGAGAGACGGCCCTGTAGCAAATGTATGGAATTACTCTGTCCTCAGAGCAGAGGGTTTATGCGCGAAACATTGACCGAGACTCTGATGTTTATTATACATAAATCTTGGCAGCGTTTTGTCGACAGATAACAGGTTAAACCAAGAATCCAGCAGTAGGGTTCAAGCAGCTGCGAACTTTTACAACTCGGTTTCACAGCTTCAATGGGACAGAAACTTTCCTCAGGAAGCTAAAATATCACTGTATAAATCCTACTAACTTCCCATATAGACCTATGGTCTAGAAGCTGCTACAGTGACTCCCTGGGACAACAACCGGATACAAGCAGGAAGCTAAAATATTACTGTACAAATCCTACTAACTTCCCATATAGACCTATTATCTAGAAGCTGCTACAATGACTCCCCGGGACAACAACCGGATACAAGCGGGAAGCTATAATATCACTGTACAATCCTACTAACTTCCCGTATAGACCTAAGGTCTAGAAGCTGCTATAGTGACTCCCCGGGACAACAATCGGATACAAGCAGGAAGGTAAAATATCACTGCACAAATCGTACTAACTTCCCATATAGACCTAAGGTCTAGACGCTGCTACAGTGACTCCCCGGGACAACAACCGGATACAAGCAGGAAGCTAAAATATCACTGTACAAATCCTACTAACTTCCCATATAGACCTATGGTATAGAAGCTGCTACAGTGACTCCCCGGGACAACAACCGGATACAAGCAGGAAGCTAAAATATCACTGAACAAATCCTACTAACTTCCCATATAGACCTAAGGTCTAGAAGCTGCTACAATGACTCCCCGGGACAATAACCGGATACAAGCAGGAAGTTATAATATCACTGCACAAATCCTACTAACTTCCCATATATACCTAAGGTCTAGGAGCTGCTACAGTGACTCCCCGGGACAACAACCGGATACAAGAAGTAAGCTAAAATATCACTGTATAAATCCTACTAACTTCCCATACAGACCTAAGGTCTAGGAGCTGCTACAGTGACTCCCCGGGACAACAACCGGATACAAGCAGTAAGCTAAAATATCACTGCACAAATCCTACTAACTTCCCATACAGACCTAAGGTCTAGGAGCTGCTACAGTGACTCCCCGGGACAACAACCAGATACAAGCAGGAAGTTATAATATCACTGCACAAATCCTACTAACTTCCCATATAGACCTAAGGTCTAGGAGCTGCTACAGTGACTCCCCGGGACAACAACCGGATACAAGCAGTAAGCTAACATATCACTGCACAAATCCTACTAACTTCCCATATTGACCTAAGGTCTAGGAGCTGCTACAGTGACTCCCCGGGACAACAACCGGATACAAGCAGGAAGCTAAAATATTACTGTACAAATCCTACTAACTTCCCATATAGACCTATGATCTAGAAGCTGCTACAATGACTCCCCGGGACAACAACCGGATACAAGCGGGAAGCTATAATATCACTGTACAATCCTACTAACTTCCCGTATAGACCTAAGGTCTAGAAGCTGCTATAGTGACTCCCCGGGACAACAATCGGATACAAGCAGGAAGCTAAAATATCACTGGACAAATCCTACTAACTTCCCATATAGACCTATGGTATAGAAGCTGCTACAGTGACTCCCCGGGACAACAACCGGATACAAGCAGGAAGCTAAAATATCACTGAACAAATCCTACTAACTTCCCATATAGACCTAAGGTCTAGAAGCTGCTACAATGACTCCCCGGGACAATAACCGGATACAAGCAGGAAGTTATAATATCACTGCACAAATCCTACTAACTTCCCATATATACCTAAGGTCTAGGAGCTGCTACAGTGACTCCCCGGGACAACAACCGGATACAAGCAGTAAGCTAAAATATCACTGTATAAATCCTACTAACTTCCCATATAGACCTAAGGTCTAGGAGCTGCTACAGTTACTCCCCGGGACAACAACCGGATACAAGCAGTAAGCTAAAATATCACAGCACAAATCCTACTAACTTCCCATATAGACCTAAGGTCTAGGAGCTGCTACAGTGACTCCCCGGGACTCCAACCGGATACAAGCAGGAAGTTATAATATCACTGCACCAATCCTACTAACTTCCCATATAGACCTAAGGTCTAGAAGCTGCTACAATGACACCCCGGGACAACAAGGGATACAAGCAGGAAGTTATAATATCACTGCACAAATCCTACTAACTTCCCATATAGACCTAAGGTCTAGGATCTGCTACAGTGACTCCCCGGGACAACAACCGGATACAAGCAGTAAGCTAAAATATCACAGCACAAATCCTACTAACTTCCCATATAGACCAAAGGTCTAGGAGCTGCTACAGTGACTCCCCGGGACTCCAACCGGATACAAGCAGGAAGTTATAATATCACTGCACCAATCCTACTAACTTCCCATATAGACCTAAGGTCTAGAAGCTGCTATAGTGACTCCCCGGGACAACAATCGGATACAAGCAGGAAGGTAAAATACCACTGCACAAATCCTACTAACTTCCCATATAGACCTAAGGTCTAGAAGCTGCTACAGTGACTCCCCGGGACAACAACCGGATACAAGCAGGAAGCTAAAATATCACTGTACAAATCCTACTAACTTCCCATATAGACCTAAGGTCTAGAAGCTGCTACAATGACTCCCCGGGACAACAAGGGATACAAGCAGGAAGTTATAATATCACTGAACAAATCCTACTAACTTCCCATATAGACCTAAGGTCTAGAAGCTGCTACAATGACTCCCCGGGACAATAACCGGATACAAGCTGGAAGTTATAATATCACTGCACAAATCCTACTAACTTCCCATATATACCTAAGGTCTAGGAGCTGCTACAGTGACTCCCCGGGACAACAACCGGATACAAGCAGTAAGCTAAAATATCACTGTATAAATCCTACTAACATCCCATAGAGACCTAAGGTCTAGGAGCTGCTACAGTGACTCCCCGGGACATCAACCGGATACAAGCAGTAAGCTAAAATATCACTGCACAAATCCAACTAACTTCCCATATAGACCTAAGGTCTAGGAGCTGCTACAGTGACTCCCCGGGACAACAACCGGATACAAGCAGGAAGTTATAATATCACTGCACAAATCCTACTAACTTCCCATATAGACCTGAGGTCTAGGAGCTGCTACAGTGACTCCCCGGGACAACAACCGGATACAAGCAGTAAGCTAAAATATCACTGCACAAATCCTACTAACTTCCCATATTGACCTAAGGTCTAGGAGCTGCTACAGTGACTCCCCGGGACAACAACCGGATACAAGCAGGAAGCTAAAATATTACTGTACAAATCCTACTAACTTCCCATATAGACCTATGATCTAGAAGCTGCTACAATGACTCCCCGGGACAACAACCGGATACAAGCGGGAAGCTATAATATCACTGTACAATCCTACTAACTTCCCGTATAGACCTAAGGTCTAGAAGCTGCTATAGTGACTCCCCGGGACAACAATCGGATACAAGCAGGAAGCTAAAATATCACTGCACAAATCCTACTATCTTCCCATATTGACCTAAGGTCTAGAAGCTGCTACAGTGACTCCCCGGGACAACAACCGGATACAAGCAGGAAGCTAAAATATCACTGTACAAATCCTACTAACTTCCCATATAGACCTATGGTATAGAAGCTGCTTCAGTGACTCCCCGGGACAACAACCGGATACAAGCAGGAAGCTAAAATATCACTGAACAAATCCTACTAACTTCCCATATAGACCTAAGGTCTAGAAGCTGCTACAATGACTCCCCGGGACAATAACCGGATACAAGCAGGAAGTTATAATATCACTGCACAAATCCTACTAACTTCCCATATATACCTAATGTCTAGGAGCTGCTACAGTGACTCCCCGGGACAACAACCGGATACAAGCAGTAAGCTAAAATATCACTGTATAAATCCTACTAACTTCCCATACAGACCAAAGGTCTAGGAGCTGCTACAGTGACTCCCCGGGACAACAACCGGATACAAGCAGTAAGCTAAAATATCACAGCACAAATCCTACTAACTTCCCATATAGACCTAAGGTCTAGGAGCTGCTACAGTGACTCCCCGGGACTCCAACCGGATACAAGCAGGAAGTTATAATATCACTGCACCAATCCTACTAACTTCCCATATAGACCTAAGGTCTAGAAGCTGCTACAATGACTCCCCGGGACAACAAGGGATACAAGCAGGAAGTTATAATATCACTGCACAAATCCTACTAACTTCCCATATAGACCTAAGGTCTAGGATCTGCTACAGTGACTCCCCGGGACAACAACCGGATACAAGCAGTAAGCTAAAATATCACTGCACAAATCCTACTAACTTCCCATATAGACCTAAGTTCTAGGAGCTGCTACAGTGACTCCCCGAGACAACAACCGGATACAAGCAGGAAGTTATAATATCACTGCACAAATCCTACTAACTTCCCATATAGACCTAAGGTCTGGGAGCTGCTACAGTGACTCACCGGGACAACAACCGGATACAAGCAGTAAGCTAAAATATCACTGCACAAATCCTACTAACTTCCCATATAGACCTAAGGTCTAGAAGCTGCCACAATGACTCCCCGGGACAACAACCGCATACAAGCAGGAATTTATAATATCACTGCACAAATCCTACTAACTTCCCATATGGACCTAAGGTCTAGGAGCTGCTACAGTGACTCCCCGGGACAACAACTGGATACAAGCACTAAGCACAAATATCACTGTATAAATCCTACTAACTTCCCATATAGACCTAAGGTCTAGGAGCTGCTACAGTGTCTCCCCGGGACAACAACCGGATACAAGCAGTAAGCTAAAATATCACTGCACAAATCCTACTAACTTCCCATATTGACGTAAGGTCTAGGAGCTGCTACAGTGACTCCCCGGGACAACAACCGGATACAAGCAGTAAGCTAAAATATCACTGCACAAATCCTACTAACTTCCCATATAGACCTAAGGTCTAGGAGCTGCTACAGTGACTCCCCGGGACAACAACCGGATACAAGCAGGAAGTTATAATATCACTGCACAAATCCTACTAACTTCCCATATTGACCTAAGGTCTAGGTGCTGCTACAGTGACTCCCCGGGACAACAACCGGATACAAGCAGTAAGCTAAAATATCACTGCACAAATCCTACTAACTTCCCATATAGACCTAAGGTCTAAGAGCTGCTACAGTGACTCCCCGGGACAACAACCGGATACAAGCAGGAAGTTATAATATCACTGCACAAATCCTACTAACTTCCCATATAGACCTATGGTCTAGAAGCTGCTACAATGACTCCCCGGGACAACAACCGGATACAAGCAGGAAGCTATAATATCACTGTACAAATCCTACTAACTTCCCATATAGACCTAAGGTCTAGGAGCTGCTACAGTGACTCACCGGGACAACAACCGGATACAAGCAGTAAGCTAAAATATCACTGCACAAATCCTACTAACTTCCCATATAGACCTAAGGTCTAGAAGCTGCTACAATGACTCCCCGGGACAACAACCGGATACAAGCAATTGAGATGAAATTCCTAAGATCAAATATTCAGAAGACCAGACGAGACAAAATGAGTCAGTCCGCCTAAAGCTAGGGCTGAAAAAAAAGTGTGCTTGACTTTCTTGAGGAGCCGAGATTGAAATGGTTCGGTCATCTGCTGAGGATGTCCTCTAGTAGAGCAAGAGACCAAGAGGTAGACCTCGAGATGGGTGGATGAAGCAGGTCCACAGAGCTTTGACTAAGAGGAGCGTAGAATGGAGCAACTGGTGGAAGGACAGACAGCTATGGAAGGGGCTTGTTCACTCCCATACACACCAGGTGAGTTAGCCGTGGTCGTTACGGCATGTCTGCTGGCAGTCGCTCACATCCGGGAGGCGAGGAGGTTCGAATCCTACAGCCGGCAACCTTGAAGATGGTCTTCTCTGGTTTCCCATCTTCCTTCCAGGCAAATGCCGGGGTTGGTCCCTACCTATAGGCCACAGCCGCTACCTTCCAACTCCTCGTCCTTACATTCAAACTTTCCTCCCCAGACAACACTCCACACGCGACGGTACGTGTAGCTCACCCATTGGGTGTCCGCCTCGAGGCAGCTACAAAACTGGCGAGCCAAACATGTCCTGGGACACTCCCGGCACTCCCCGCTTGCTGGAGTGGAGAATCGATGGTGATGATGATGATGATGATTACGTAATTATGTGCTTATATAACAAAATGACTGTCGAGTAGTGGCTCCGGTGGCGTAGTTGGTAGCATGCTGACCTGCTGTGCAGAAGATCGCGGGTTCAAACCCAGCCGAAGTCGTCGGATTTTTATGAGCGTTAAAATCCTTCAGTATGCCTTCCTTCGGAGGGGAAGTAAAGCCGGCGTTCCCATGTCAAAGATTTATAGCATGTAAAATATCCTTCCAGTAACTAACCTGGTGTGAAGCTAAATATCTAGGTTAGAATTCGTTGTAACGCTCCATCAAAAGTTCGAACGTTCACCAATAGGTGACAGTTGGTGTATTCTTTAGAATACATGGTAAGACAGAGTTAGCTTTTGCTGCTCTTTGCTTTAATTCATTTCTTCCTTTTTCGCAAACACCAACAGAGATTTCTTACTTTTTCTTTTATTTGTGCACCTTGCTTACTTCGTTTGTAAGTCTGTTATAGATATATATCTTCCATGATCAACCTAGCGGCATCTAGCAGCTAACCACTGAAGTTCTTCAACATTTTCACTCTCAAGAGGACTTTCTTATAAGTCAAGCCACCAGATGTCGTCGTCATAGTCAGCTAACATCTCCATGCTGAAGAGGACTTCTTCTCCACATCCATCCACCAGGCTTCGCTATTGACGCCTGCTATGAACTACTTGAAGACCACTTCATCAAGATACTTAATTTTCGTTATGTTTGTAATTCTTATGTATGTTCCTTTGTCTGTTTCCCCCAGCATCCTCCCTCCTTGGTACCTTCGTGCCTCGTTGAGCGGTTCTCACTTGTGTGTCAGACGTCAACACTTACAGTTGGAGCCTACCTAAGGCTTGTCTCCTGTCTACTCGAGACATTTTTTAAATATCTATGCCATGATGTGGATTTAAGCTAACGGTCGCCTGGATCGCCTACTCTACAAACAATGAGCTAAGTACAACATCAATGGTTTTAACCCAATGGTTTTAACCGCATTTTAATAGGTTTTAAACAGCTAAATCCTTTATAATTCTTGTTTTATAGACAGTGTGAAATTGCTAAGTGCAGTGCAATAACTACCTTCGAGGAATTTTTCTAGTCATGCTCTACTGTAACTATCTAAGCTGACTTTCCACTTAAAAATTTAGTGCTGCTTGCACAAATTAACTGAGAATGAGTTCTCACACCGCGGGATTCATATTTAACGAAATACTGTCTATAAAAACTTAGCTTTTTCTCCATGGGACCTATTGCCCAATTCAACTGTTATCATGACTCCAGAACTTTCGACATCGAACTATCTTTCTACAAGTAAAATAGCCTAGCATTTCTTCAAATATGGGAATACATTTTCCTCACTGAGAAATTTATGTTGCATAAACCTCTAATCAACATAATTTGTCTTCCTTCGTTGGTGAGTTTCCGCTGCATTCAACTGCAACCTACAAAAGCTACGACGCAATAAACTCTCTCAAGCTAAAATTCAACTAGTGATTTGCATAATTGCAAAATCTTTTCTCCTTGTGAACTTTCTGTGCTACAATAGTGAACTTTTCAAATACACCAATTGACTATAGTGAAAACAGTGCCCGTTAGACCACCAACCGCGTCGCGTTTGTGAGAGGAATAAATAAGGCAGAGAACTTTCTCCTAAAGTTCCCATTTCCTCCTTCCCAAACGCCTTTACTAACAAATTAGGTTAATTTTTAAACTTAGGTCCTTTTCCATGAGGTGTCACCTCTCAGCAGGTGCCCTCCCAACATTGTTTCATATCTCATAAGTAATTTCTGTATAACTCGTGTCTAGCACACATTTAAAACCACCTTGGTTTTCCTTTATAACTAAGGAGTTTAATTCTTTCTATTCACAACTGAGTTATTTAACTATCTTCTCCAGGTTTCACGAAAGGGTAACTTGGCCAATTTTTCCTCGTGATCCCCGTATAAACATAAGAAGTTATAGAGGCTTCTTCTTAATTTCTCTTTCTTTTGTTATAATTTCGAATTTGTTATTTGTTCTTACTTTCAAGATTTCCATATAGGATTTCATTAAGTGCCCACATTGTACCTTGTTTATTGTTAAAGCTTTAATTGCGTTAATTGTTGTTTAACTTCGAATTTGTTAATCTTAGCACCAGTTTTAAAATCTTATGCAGATTTTAGTTCTTATAAGAGGTTTCAAACCTAAAAATTGTTAATTGCCGAGTGCAAACTTCAACATTCTAGAGGTCTGAGACTTCAAAGGTTAAAACCTAAATTGTACTTTTTATATTTGTTAAAATTATTATATCTCCACGCATTGATAAATAAATCAGATTATATTTTTTCGTTCTTGTCTTAGAATAACGATTAGGCAGGACCCTATTTTCCCTGACTCTTCCCATTGGTTTATGCTCTCTTTAAGAAAATTACATACCGGTACTAAAATAATAAAAGTTTTGCTTCTTGTTGCATTTGATAGAAAACTTCTAGTATCATCTTTTTCAAAGCATATTTTAGCTGCTATAGCTAATTCTAATGAGCCAGTAAGGCAAGTAAAGCTAGCTCCGCAAGCTTCCTGCTTGTTGAGATTTTCTCTATAACTTGTGGTTAGTTTTCAACATTTAAGTTTTTCTTCTAGTCTAAACTTTTAGTCGGCACTTTGCTGGGTAAAAGCTTAGCTATTCTTAAATGCAACTATTTTTTTCTTACATAAATTCTCCAAGAAAACAACAAAATTATCCCCAAAAGCATACCTGCTTCATCGCTACCCTTTCTGGGAATACTCGGCCATTCTCGGGAAATCCTACAGTTCCAAGAACTAAAATCATCACGGCAAATTCAAATTATTTGCGCCTTTCAAAACATTATTTTGAACTTAACTCCTTTGAAAGGATATACAGTAAATCAGTCATTCTTTGTCTTGCCAGACAACCACCCTTCCCCATAGTATCCAAATATAGGCTGGGAAGGGAAAGTACGATCGCCGCTTGCTTGCGAATAGCCCAAGCTCCAGCCACATTTCCCGTTAGCTGTGTCCAAGCCCATACCCACTTTAGGTATCCCGCAGGCTCGCGCAGTGAAAATGGTGATTAAACGTTTACTTTAGTTTAGGTTTATGAGTTATATTGGACTCTCGTCCCATCTATCCATACTTTTTCTCCAATCTGAAACCCACTTCTTCCCTTTTTTCCATCATCTTCCCTTAGGGAGGGTTATTCCTTAGCTAATAACCTATCCAACAGTGATATCTGGTAGCGAAAGTTAGAACTACTTGAAATTGAACGGAACTTGTAGCTCTCCCAATGGGTGTCCGCTTGAAGCAGCTACAGCCTCTGGCGAGCCGAACATGTCCTCGGACACTCCCGGCACTAAAAGCCATACGATAAACAAACTAAACAAACAACTGTCGTGTATAATGCGATGTCTTGATGGAACCTCATTATCGAAACATCCTGCTTAATTGTCCTGACAACTATATTAATGCCTATGATATGAACTAGAAGGATGGGAGTTGCGTTACCTCCCAATATAAGTTAATCTGAAAAAGAAGCAAAACATTCCTTAATTCTTAATAATTCTCCAGTTGTATCAAAATTTAGTTGCATGATTTACAAAATAATAATATCGTATGACCTCGGGTGCCAGGTGCAAGCTTTGTTATTTGCACCCAGAGCTCAGCTTGCATGTCAAATTTCGTCGTTCCTTGGAACGCTATGAAAGTCAAGGAAGTTAGATATCTAAGCTCCTTGACACTAAAGCGCTTTCTAGTAGAGAATGGAGGAACTTTGTGTTGGCAGAAAATCCCGAGATTAATTTTGCCATTATGAACACAATCTACTGAATTCAAATGAGTTCATTAACATGCCAACAACGTATGACATACATGTCGTGATTTTAGCTGCCTTTCAAATATCACTTACCGCGGCCAGGAGTGAACCTGAAAGCTTGGGGTGGTAGTCCGACACGTTAACCACTCACCCATCGTGGCAAGCTATGAGTAACATGATACTGTTTGAATCTTTCTGTTTTGAGATTATCAGCTCCTGATGCCCCAAGTTCCATTTCCGGCTCTGTCTATAATTAAATGTCTTGGTGTTGATTGATGTGATATGGTCTCCTAGCCCAAGGTTTAGACCGACCTTCTTCTTCCCTTCTGTATCTACATCAATGTGTTTTCCACTTCAATTCAGTTGATAGCTTCATATTTATTTAGTGAATTTCGTAACATACGTATATATTTCTTAGAATTTGTTTCGATTTTTTCTAACATTTAATTTAACAGTTTAATTTGGCAGTTTCCAGTAACTTAGGTTGTTTCTTTACCGTCAGTCCTAGGAACAGTTGATTAAGCACTCGTATTCTGTTCAAAATCCAGCACTGCGGGTTTAATCCTGGCTCAGGCCAATGCATTTTAAAGCGTTTGAATGCGACAGCATCCTTGAAGAACCCCTCTGGGATAACTTCCAGTGCTCTGGCTTCTCTAATACTGTACTGGTTCAAAGAACGCACGTCTGACTGGCCGGTGGCTCCACAATTCTCGCCCTGTACATGGGCATCATAATGATGATGATGATAATTGTCGTTTTAAGGGGCCTAACATCTTGGTTATCGGCACCGCATGGAAAGGGCTTTCCTTGGAGTGATCATAACTGCTGACTCATCCACGAGTTGTCCCCAATATCCTCTTCAACTAAGTCTTGTAAATGGTCATCACAAGGTGCGGTGGTGCAATCGGCTAAACGTACTCGCCCGAAGTGCAGGATATGCGGGTTCGAATTCTTACTATCGTTTAATTTTCATGACGTACTCAATTATTGTTATACATATTTCTTGTCTCTGAAATGTAACAGCAGGAATATAACTTTTAGAGACGAAAGACTTTGTGGGACTGTGATTTATTGCAGAAGATGTTTTTGTCCGTACCTTCACAACCAAGTTACAAGAATTGTATTGGTGCTGATAACCTGAATACTCAACGTGAAAATATTATGAGTGATTACAAACGAGATAATATTCTATTCTTGTTCTGTTTTAGGAGTGCAGCAGATCTTCCAACCGAGTCCAAATAACATGACCAATGGGCACTCAGTGTTATTGAAGTGATACAGAAAAAGCTGAAATAAAAATGTGTTAATTTAACTACTATCATTTTAATCCTTTTCCGCATGTAGGCTGTATTCTTGTTGTTGTTTTTTACACTCGGGTATATAATTGTGTACAGTATATCGTGTAGCTGAGGCCATGAGCGGACCTGGAATAATTCTAGTCGTATAATTTATAATTGGCCACGGTGGCCGAGAGCTAATGCGCTATCTCGTGTCTCGCTGGAATGGGGAGAGCGTGGGTTCCAATCCCAACTTGGCCGTCATGAAAATAGTTTTCGTGGTTTCCCATTTTCACCACAAGGCAAATCCCGGGATAATTCGTTTCAACAGGTCCACGGCCCTTCCCTGACCCGTGTTGAATTAGACCCAGGCTAGCGGTCGCCTGTCACCATCCCCAGTTGTATCTGCTGACAAAGTGTGTTCAGCTCCTGGACACCGTCCCTGCAATGGTCCCTCGCAAAGTCCGTAGGTGGAGTCGAGCTGGGAGGATAATAATAATTTACAATGTCTCATCACCTGTGGAACAGGGATAGTGTGTCCACCTGCTGATCTCAATATCGCGGGTTTCATTCTCGTTCGAGCAAGTCATGTTTTTAAAGTTTTTGATGGTCGAAAAAATTAGTTGAACTTCGAGTAGTATTAAATCTGGTTATTATTTACTACTTAGATACAAAAATACCCGACAACTGTACCCTTTTCATTCAAAGGCAGACATATTCTAATAAGAAATGGTATTGCCTCTCGCACTTTCATTTAATTTGCTATTCGATCCTATTCCTTTTTCGTGAGTTTGTGCTTTTTAACATACATATGTTATAATTGCGAATTTGAGTGATTTTATTGAAAATTGGGAATTACTATTGTGTTACGCTGCCGGCGCTTTCGTTTGAACGTCGGCCCTCAATATCAGTGCCTTGCCAGGTGCATTTCTGTTACCAATCTGTCTCACTCTATTCATGGATAAGAACTTTGTTAAATACCCGTCAAACCACTTAAAACCAAGAGCCGAATTTCAATCGTTTTCACGAACAGATAATCTAATCACCCACTGCGTCACAATTGTATATTTAGGATTATAATAGAAGTATTGTGCAACATGGATTATGGAAATTAAAGGAGATATGAGAGAAAGACAATAACACAGACAAAATATACGAACTAAGTTCAACAAACACAAGGAAGGCTGATGTCAGACGAAGAAAGAAGATTGCGATCCGACAGAAATATTGGGATGATAGGGAAATCAAAAATTCCTTGTATCGAATTGGTCCAAAATCGCCTAATGTGTTTTGAGAGAATTTTCACGATTCGATGAGAAATATTTTACAAGCCTCCATCGTACTACTCGAAGTTCCATGGATTTTCTCCGTCTTTAGAAAATACGGCTTTATTGGCACGAAAGCCAAAGAAGCAACCTTTCTAGATGATAAAGAACCTTAAATACCGAAAAGTTATTTTTTTAAATCGAATTGAGCCACTATGGACTACAGAGTAACAATCAAAATCAATGTTTCGTTCTAGATCGTCTGCCAGCTTTGATGTCCTGCCAGTATCTCTTGAGCCCATCACTCAGCGTCTTCTTCCGATCTTCTGAAAGAGGTCCCCTCCGTCTTTTGGGTTCTGCCCCTACCTTAAATCCCTGGTAATTTTTGATTATGTGTCTGAATTCACACCAGTTCATAATTTTGCAGTCCGGAATACCAATTTCTATAAGGTCTTTGTTACATTCTTCAAACCATGCCATTTTTTTCCTCTTTGCTTTAACGAAATTCCAAATTTTCTTTGTTAGACGATCGTTGGACATACTGAAAATGTGTCCATAGAACAACAACCTCTTCCTTTTTATTGTTGACGTGACTGGTTCTATCTTTCTATATAACTCTTCGTTTGACTTCAAACGTAAGTCTCCGTCAACCCATGTGTTCCCTAATTTTTTTTAATATCCTGCGTTCTCTTTTGACTAACTGGTCGACTAGTCCCCGCCTGTTCATAGTCAAAGT
The DNA here is from genome assembly GCA_946902985.2 of Meconema thalassinum. Classification (NCBI taxonomy): domain Eukaryota; kingdom Metazoa; phylum Arthropoda; class Insecta; order Orthoptera; family Tettigoniidae; genus Meconema; species Meconema thalassinum. The sequence continues at coordinate 214,224,929 of OX336398.1, forward strand.
CTCCGAAGCATATAATGCGTCAGGTTTGACAACCGTGCTGTAGTGTCTTAATTTGGCTCCAATGCTCAGCGACTTCTTATTATAAAGATTTTTCGTCAGGTGATAGGCTCGGTCTAATTTCCAGATTCTGAGATGTATTGCTTTCTGTTTAGGCCATTTTGTTGGATTTCCTCACCCAGGTATTTAAATTTCTTTACACGTTTAATCTTCCCATGGTTTGTTTTCATCCATTCTGGTCCATCACTGATGTTTGTCATGTACTTTGTCTTCTCAAAGGAAATCTGTAAACCTACTTTCTCAGCCATCTCTGACAACCGGTTAATCTTTACAATGGCTGATTTAATATTGTTGGCAAAAATAGATAGGTCATCTGCAAAAGCCAAACAATCAACGTGCACCCCTTTCAGTGTGGGCCCTAGCCTGAATCGTTCTTCATTCCCTTCTTCCCGACTCAGTGTCTTCCTCCATTCACGAATGACCTTTTTCGAATACACTGTTGAAAAGGATTGGAGATAATCTATCACCTACTTATTAACTACTTAGATACAGAAATACCCAACAACTGGACCCTTTTCATTCAAAGGCACACATAATCTAATTTAAAAAAATGGTATTAAGATAATGCCATACCAAGGCTGTCACTTCGCGAATACGCAGTGCGGAAGGTATGGAGATACCTCCTCCATCGATAGCAACCACTGGGGAGACTCCGGGACAATACTGGACTGTATTCACATTTCTTATCAAACACAGAACACCAAATCTAACCTACCTAAGGCTATTATCAAGAGCGGGTGAATTCACCCACTATTTTGGTGATTACGTTGACTCAAAACAGTAGATGAAACTTTAGTTCCTCCTTACACCTAGGCATTACACCTGTCACTAGTCATCGCAAATGAGAACAAGTGGAAGCTCTGATCAATCTAATGCAATCCATTGGTGCCAACACAAATTTTCAAAAAATCCCCAAATTAGTAGCTAACAGTCAGTTGATTCCTATGTTATCAATAGAGAACGAAATAATTTTTGTCGCTAACTGGAGTTAAAAAGTTCTTATCTAAACAATACTAAATTTAGAATGTTTTGTCGCCAATTTTTCGGAAAATTCGCTAGATACTGAGACAAAGTTTCTACATTGGCAACACTGATCTCAACGCGTGTGTATTGATCTGTTCCAGTATGTTTATGCGTATGTCTAATGGAATCTGGAATGTTCATAACATTAACTAGCTATGGTTATTTGTCGTTGACGGGTTCATGGAGTCAAGTGGTCATTGTTAATTTATTTTAGGGGCTTGGGACATCTCGGTCATCAGCCTCGTGTAGTTGGGTGTGTGCTGAACTTGACAGCTAGCATGTACTTACGTAATTGCTGTAGTAGTGTGTGTAACAGTATTAGGGACAGGGATGAGGTAGGCGCCCCGGGACTTGAAGTAAGGTACAATCCCAGCATTTGCCTGGAGGGAGTGTGGAAAAACCCGCTCAGGATAGACGCTGTCAGTGACGGGATTCTCTAGACATGCTGCAGCTGCCCCTCGAGGTTCATACACACGTCAGGAATATATCCTTCTTACCTCGTGATATTCTCAGTGGCGTAGCTGGTAGTATGCTGAGCTTCTATGCCCAAGATCGCGGGTTCAAACCCGGCCGAAGTCGTCAGATTTCTTAAGAGCGTTTGAAATCCCTCAGTAAGCCTTCCTTCGGAGGGGAAGTAAAGTCGGCGAGCCCATTTCATAGATTTATGGCTTGTAAAAACCCTTCCACTAACATCAATTGTGTGAAGCAAAATTTGTAGGTTAGATTTGACTAATGCTCTATTAGCTCCAACTTTCACCGCCAGGTGCTGTTTGATATGGCATCTAGTTGCCAAGTTCGCAGCTAGGTGTCGTAGACGGTAGCATTTGGTAGCAAAAGTACGAATTACTTGAAAATTGATCGTCTGCAGTCCTTTCACTGATTAAAAAGGAAGATTGTAGTTTTACGTGACCGTGAATCTTGTGATTATGAGCCACGGGACCTCCTTTTTACGTGGAATCCGAACCACAGGACATGGCATTTCACTTCAAAAATCTCACATGCATTGACCGGGAATCGAACCGGGACCGCCTTGGTGAGAGGCATACAGCTAGACCGCTGAGCCACCACGCCCCCTTTCACTGATTAAGCCATCACAATTAACACCGTTATCAGACAGATTCTGGCCGGCCCCGTGGTGTTGGGGTTGTGCGCCGGAGGCCCCGGGTTCGATTCCCGACTCCGTCAGGAATTTTAGAAACTGACGTGAGGGCTGGAACGGGGTGCACTCAGCTTCGTGACGACAATTGAGTAACTGTCTGACAGTGAGGCAGTGCCCCGATCACGAAAACCAAGGTTAACGGCCGAGGGGACCCGATGCGCTGATCAGGTGTCACCCCAATATCTGCAGGCCAAATGGCTGGGTAGCCGTCGCTTGGTAAGCTTAGATAATTCACGGGCTGTAGTGCCAGGGGTTATTTTATCGGACAGATTCTACACACACCCAAAGTATACGGGGCTACGTGACCACGTTGTCGCAGCCCCTAAACTAAGGAGCCAATCAACCATTCTCAGAAAAGCGGAGGTAACGAAGTTTTTAGCCTATCAAAATACGACTGCCGCTGAACTTGGTTGCGTCAACGGTTATTGATAATCGCAGCTGGAACCTGTATTTACATTATTTATAAAGATTTTATTGACCAGGCCAGTTCAGCGTGATAAGGCACTTGGCAATTGAGGCAAGAACCATGTGGTAGCTGGGTTTGAATCTCATCATAGGCTATCCCGTGATTTCCGATTCCCCATTAGCGTCAATAGGCTGATTGTGTTCCAATGATCGGTGCACCTGTAGATCCTCTCGTAGCTGCTCGACGTCTATGCAGGAGGAAGACAAAAAAAAACAAAAAGTTCCGTGACAAACTTAAGAGCCTACTTTTCTTATTTAAGATTCATGCCAATGATTAATACATATGGATCTATCTAGAATAATGACGAAATTAAGTTGGTAATATCGAAATTTCTAATTAGTTCGAAATACTGTATACCTGGCAAATATAGCCTAATAGAGAACTACAGATGGCAGCCCTGGTGACTGAATATATTCTTAGTTCCATCTCTTAAGGTACAGAATACAAAATTTGATTGAAGTCCAATGGAAAGCATGGACGTTACATGCACTTAAACATTGGATCTAACGGCGCACGTAAAATCATGTTGGCAACAATGACATACATGTATTGGTCAGAACTAATCTGAAATAATATGATCTATTGTTGTGTCAATTTTGAATGAAATCCATTAGTTAATATAGAAGTTACATGCATTTTAAAATTGGACCTATCAGCAGGCTCAGAATCATGTTGGCAGCACTGGCGTAGGCCTATATTAGTTACTCCAAATTAATCTAGAATGCCAGGTACTATACGTGTGCATAGTTCTGATATATGGGTATTTGGATAAAAAACATTGAGAGCATTTATTGACAGTTGACAGCCCTGGTGGCTCTTAAGAATACGCTCAGTCATATCTGTTTATGTACACATAGCACATACGAAATATGGTTGAAATCCAATTGATAGTGTAGAAGTTATATGCATTTAAAATTTGGACATATCAGCAGGCTTATAATCATTTTGGCAACACTGCCATGTTTGGCCTCCTGGAAATTAAACTGCAATATTATTATCTATACGTGTGCCAATTTTGAAATAGCTCCCATCCATACCTTCCAAGATATCCAACATGGAGCTCAAATTCCAATTGCGATTTTTCAGCAGTTGGTAGCACAGATATCATTTTCAAATATGGCCGTGAGCTATTCAGGTATAGATCTTTACTCCTACCACATTTTGTTTCGATTGCTGCAGCCGTTTAGGAGGTGATAGGGGGGGACACACCCACAGCCAGACAGACAGAATGACAGACAGAAGGACAGACAGACAGAAGGAGAGAAAGACAGACAGACATAATGACAGACAGACACACATTTGACCGATCTCGTATGACTAATTTTTCCTCATTTTTGCAAAATGTGAAAAGTAGGCTAATAATATAAAAACTATTACTACCACTAACTACCAAGTCCACCTCGTTTCGTATAGCTAGCACTATTGGCTGACACCGTGGAGGCCGGGGTTAGGTTCCCGGCTCTGCCAAGAAATTTAATTCTGGTCTGAGGGCTGGAACGGAGGCACACTCAGCCTAGGGAGGGAAACTGAGAAGAGGCGGGTTCGATCCCCACCTCAGACATCATGGAAGTGTTTCCCACTTCTACTACAGGTGAATACCAGGTTGAATTCTAAATTAAGGCCATTGCTGCTAACTTCCCAATCCTCGTATTATTTGGAAATATACACACTAATCGTCAACGTCGTCGGCCGATGCTCGTATCCGAGTTTACGTTTCTCGCCTGCAGTTCCACAATCCTTAGTCCAGACGATGAACATAGCGCTGATGGCTTATCAGACCAATTCTTGCATAAAACATGCGGCCACATACCTTGCATCCGATGGAGGGTGGAGGACGTGGTAGTGTTTGACGTATCTTCTTCCTCTGGCGAATTTCCTCTTCCTGCCTTCGACATTCCTGCTCAAACTGTGCAACTGCAGCTGAGATGGTGGCACCCCAGCGAGGGCGATCCAGATCAAGAGTAGCACACTAATACAGGTGTCACAATAGCACAGGTTACCAATTCTTCTTGCATGCAAGTACACGTGGCTGCATGACCACCTTGTCGCAAAGCCTCTCAATAAATCAACAACTAACTACAGTACCAAAACATGGAGCAGTAAGAACGCGGGAAATGAAAGACAGTAGCTAGGCTCGGTAACACGCAGTGCTAGGCTATGGGGCAGAGCTATCTGAGGACTTGGCAGACGTGGGTTTGAACCCTACCGTCAGATGTCCATGAAATGGTTTTCCGTGGTTTGTCAGTTTCAACTGTGGACACAAACCAGGAAGATACCTTATAATAGGCCACGGCCACTACCTTCCATTTCCTGGCCCAGTTTCATTCATCTTCATTTATTTCATCTCTCATTAACACCTCTCATGAGGTTGGCGTCAGGAAGGATATCCAGCCGTAAAATCCACCTGCCACATTGACGTTCATACGTCTCCTCCCTGTTGACGTTGAAAACGGGAATGATGAGGGGCAGAATATTAATGCTTTCAACCCTCGATGAATGAGGATTGAGGGACTTGGAAGGAACCAAACCCATTAACGACCGCCTAATAATCACGGAAAAAAGGAGAGAACTGATCCAGCTCAAAAATCTTTCTGTGTCAACAATATTGCTGAACTTATCAGCCGTGAACACTTAAGGGTGTAGAACTATCTAAGATACAGCATCAATGGTGGGCCAATTCACACCCTGCCACCGTTACAGCCCTGCACAAACGGCAGGAGAAAATATGAAAAAAAGTGGTCTGATTCTCTCAAAAATTGAAGGTATCAGGAAAGATGAGCCAAAAGCTAATCAAGGCAACTTAGGCCTTGAGTATCCTAGTACCGCTGACCTCAGATGAGAACAACAGATGTCCAAGGGACATGTTTCGATGTCAGAAAACGTCCCTTACGTATCTCAACCAACACTCAGGTTTTAATGGGCTCTCCTTTACAGCGTCTTCCTCTAATTTGCCATGAAAACGTTGGCCAATAATGGAGAGAGAGGGGTCCCTTTGCTGCTCCCTCCGTATGGTGAGACATTTGGCCATTGAAGACGACGATTGTGGTAAACCCAGTGTCCAGCTAAGTCAACTAAGTCCATTGAACCTCCTGTGGTTGTATGCTTTAACTTATTGTCTGTGTGGCGTCAGGCACAGGAACCCAGGTAAATACGGACTCTACATCGAGATTTGCCAGTAGACCGCCGTCACTCAAGTTTATACTCGCTGTGATATCTACGAATTGTTGCGAGTTTCTGACGTGAGATGCTGGCGGAAGGAATAATGGCTGCAGGACTTGATTCAAGTATTTGAATATTTGAGTAGGGGACGCTATGGCACTCAGAAGCACATCGGGCTTGTGCATTTTAGGTAGGCCGTAGAACATATCTGATGAACTGAAAGGCCTCTTCTATAATTTCTTCTATTTCAAATGATGGTAGACGACGGATAGAAGCTTGTGTTGTTGAAATGATGTACATTCCTTCGGATGTAGGATGTGGTATCTTTGTAAAAATGAATAAATTGATAACATTAAGATTGGGAGACATGGAGTGCTGTATTGAAATGGTCAAAAGACAGATGACTTGAACAACAACAAAAATGGTAATGTTTCCTTGTCACTCATCTTTATAGCTGCCTCTGTGAAATCTCACCCAATACACGCACTTACCTGAACATGCCCATCGATGACCCATTCGCGAATGTCGAGCAGTGTTGCAAAAGGCGGACCCATGAGCATTTTGTCCATTACGGCCCACAGCTTGTAAAGAATTTAATCACTTTGGATTGGAAGATTGTGGTGCTAAAGATACGAACCCAAAACACTCATGCTCACAAAGCTATCAATTCAATATATTCGACAAGACACACTATTTTGTGTGTACAATAAACATATACTGGTTATTTATTTATCGTATGGCTATTAGTGCCGGGAGTGTCCGAGGACATGTTCGGCTTGCCTGAGTCTGTAGCTGCTTCCAGCGGAAACCCTAAAGAGTGAGCTACAAGTTCCGTTCAATTTCAAGTAGTTCCAACTTTCGCCACCAGATATCAATGATACCTAGTGGTGAACGTTGGAACTTTGATAGAGCGTTCTGACGGAATCTAACCTAACAATTTTGCTTTACACAAGTTTAGTCTGTGAAAGGATCTTTTACATGCCATAAATCTATGACATGGGACCGCCGGCTTTACTTCCCCTCCGAAGGAAGGCATACTGAAGGATTTTTAACGCTCTTAAAAAATCCGACGACTTCGGCCGGGTTTGAACCCGCTATCTTGGGCACAGCAGTTCAGCAAGCTACCTACTACGCCACCGAAGCCGCTAACATATACTGGTAAAATGATCAGACTCCAGCCATATTCCTGTAACGTATGTGAATCCAAGTTCACCCAAAGGGGAAATCTGAATAGACACATGTTATAACATAGCGGAGAGAAGCCATATTCCTGTAGCGAATGTGAATCTTTGTTTACCCAGAGAGGAACTTGGACGACGCAAATGCGATCCCATAGCGGTAAGAGGCCCTATCCCTGTAGCGTATGTGAATCCAAGTTTACCAAAGGAGGAGATCTGAAAATTCACATGTCGACCCATAGCGGCGAGAAGTCGTAATCTTGAAGCGTTTGTGAATCAAAGTTTTTCCGGTGGATAACTTTGAAGACGCACCTGCTGTACCATAGTGGCGAGAAGCCATATTCCTATAGCGTATGTGAATCCAAATTTACCCAAGGACGAGATATGAAAAAACACATGTTATGCCAAAGCGGTGAGTAACCATATTCCTGAAGAGTAAGTGAATCCAAGTTTACACACAAAGGATATTTGAAGAAAAATAATGGAATACCATAGCGGCGAGAGACCATACTCTAGTAGCGTATGTGAATACAACTTTGCAAACGGATGAGACCTGAAGAGACACATGTTATCTCGTAGCGGCGAGAAGCCATATTCATGTATGGTTTAGGAATCGAAGTTTTCCCGAGAAAGAGAAACCATATTCCTGTAGCGTATGTGAATCCACGATTACACAGAGAGGATTTTTGAAGGGACACTTGCTAATCCGTAGTGGTGAGAAGCTCTATTCCTGTAGCGTATGGGAATCCAAGTTTACTCGAAGAGTAAATCTGAAAAGACACATGTTGTCCCATTGCGGCGAGAAGCCCTATTCCTATAGCATATGTAAATCCAAGTTAACCCAGAGAGATTTTCAAAAGGCACATGTTATCCTACAGTGGTGAAAAGCCATGTTCCTGTAGGGTAATAGAATCTAAATTAACCTAGGCTGGGGGGGGGGGGGGGGGAGGAGGGGGGGGGAGTTCGAGAGAAACATATATTACCCATATAGGCGAGTAGCCATATTCATGGATCGTATGTGAATTCAAGTTTACCCGGGGAGTAGATTTGAAAAGACACATGAAGGTTCCAGGGGAACAAAGATGTTGGTCCAGAAAACAAAGTTTTGAGAAAAGAGCGGTTTAAAATTTAAAATGAAATACCTAAATCCTAAACAAAGAAAAAAAGAGTTATTTGGTCTTACAGTGATGAATAACATATCTGGCACACATTTATTATGTATGTGGACATTTTGCATTTATGTAGTATTATAAAAATAACATTATAATTGATTCATGTCACAAGAATCTACGCAAAAAGGATGAAAGTCCATTGATTTGTACTGAAATGTATGAATATATTGTTTGTGTGGTAGTTCTTGGAACACTTAAAATATCACTCGTTTATTGGCCTACACCATTACCTGAAAATTATAATAGGCTTCTTAAATGTACAGTACACTTCACAAATGAGGGAGTGATGGAAAACATTTTTGAGATTTGATACTACAACAAAAATCAGGTGCTGAATGTCATGAAACATTGCTTTTAGGACATGTATAAGTCCATCACATGCTAGTTCACGAAGGTGAAAGCAGCCTTCTGGTAGAGATAAGAGTTTCCTCGTCGGTTTGGTGACATCACTTTTATCATCCATGCCATTGTAAGTTTGACGATGTAAGATCATTCTAGGATGGTGGCGGAAGGATCTTCAGTTTCCTCACTGGTCGTGTATTAAAGGGACATTGTTTTACATATAGTGGGGAAGGAAAGGTGGTCCACGATCTGAATAATTCTTGATTGTCACAAGAAATGACTTTAAATGGTCTTGGTTTGTTTCTCGTGTTTTGGAGGACTTCGTTCCATTCAGACGTAAGATCATCCACAGGCTTCTGGTTAACTAAACCCATGTTTTATCACATTCTAATTACGAATGCCCTCTTATTGGAAAGAAAATTTCTATTGTATCTAGTCGATTGGTGTTATGTACGATGTAGTGTAGAATATTAGAGTCGTTCTTGTTTTGACCACTACACGAGTCACAAGAAATTGACAGTTCCTTTACTTCAGAGTCAAGATGATTGAAAATAAAATCCCACAGCATGGAACAAACCTCATCTCCTCGTTTTTTTGTAGGAGATTTGAGGATACGTGTAGAAAATAGCTTCAGAATCTGATAATTGGTGTATGTTGAACCTGTAGAGTGAGGGTTGCCATCGATACTAAACATCGTTGGTTGTGATACTTGGAAGAGGCAGGCTTTTCTGGACGTCCATGGCGATTGCTTCTTTGGTCTTGTCTTTTTGTTCTGCAAGCCTAGCTTTTGTCTTCAATTTGTAAAAAGGAATGAGCTCGCTTTAAGTGTAATTCTTTTTGCTGTAGTAGGTCCTTTAGTTCAGAGTTAACTTTTGAGCTTCATTCCAAGTAGTAGTAGGCAGGCTTAGTTTTGGATGAACAGAATCTATTTTCAAAGTAAATTCGTCACAGCTGCTACAGGTGTCGCATCTTGGATAGCCAAAGATCAAATTAAATTTTGTGTTAAATATTTTTCTGTACTATTCTGGTGATATTTTATTGTATGGGAAAGCCTTTGTATAGAGACAAAACGTTTTACTCTCATTGATTTCCTCTGGTAGCGTTTTTGAGACTTAGCTAAACCATAGTGTGACTTTCTGCTTTTATAGGACTGAATGTGCTCAACTACAGAATTTACAACATCATCAGGAAATTGTTAGGCCTGGAGCTGTGCTTTCCTCGCATATTATAAGGTGGTAAACCTGTTGTTTTAAGACTCTTTGGTAAATTTTGTAGCCTCTTAGCTGTAATGCCTTGAAGTGATACAAATGATTTGTAACATTCAGGGATTTGACAAGCCTGTTCATTGCTCATTTCTCTTACCTTATAAGAATATAAATATCTGTGAAAATCAGCCTCAGGTTCTGGTTTCCTAGGCCGATGGCGAGTGACAGGAGAGCACTGTATAAATCCACAAACATACATAAACTCTTTTTCTTGTGATTCATTCTGAATAAACTTCGAAATAATATATCTTCTTTCATTTGCACTTATGATTTTCTAACACTCTAGTCGGGTGCACGTACACGAAATGCATGTACAATTACGATCATTCACCCACTCCAAACTTTTGAAGTTACACAAATGAAATTTTCATAATTTTAACAAAATAATTTGAATTATTTTTCCATTCTCAAATTTGATGACCCCATGATTCACAAAGGTACATTTTTCTGACAAACTATCCGACAGATTGCCAATTAAATTTTCCAGTTTAACCTCAATATACAGTATATAGAAACAAATACACATAAGCTTTGTTTATTAGATTGACATGTAATGAATGTATACCTAATTGTTTTGTAAACTAAAAAAAATCAATACAAATTATACATTCTTTCTGGTATATCTTGGCGTACATAAATCAAATTAAAATTTTCCTGTGTGTATAAATTTCTTATACACACTGCAATGTGGATGACAAAAATTATGGCTCTACCTTTCCACGTTTCTGAGAAAAATATACCTGAACAATGAAAATAGGAATTGTAAGAAAATGTACTTTAAAGTTGAACTCACATATTCCTTGCTATTCCTTTTATTAAAAGGCACCAAAACGGTACTGACTGTCCTCGTTTCTTTCAAGACTACTCTTATGGCTCCTTTTCTTTTGTCTTGTGTTATTTGCAAGATCCTCAATGGATTTCTCAGCTGCATCTATACGTTGTGTGTCAATTTTCTTCAAGATGACTTGAGTGAATGCTCCAATCTTGAAGCCCATTCTCTGCAAGATATTGATCCTCCCTACGTTGCGACGATTAAATACAATAACTGCATCATAAACTGCAATTTTGACTACCATAGCTGTAGAAAATGTTGTTTTGGGGCAACGTTTCCATATAAGGGCATTCAGAGACTCATTCGGATTCCGCGTTTTGCCATAAACTCACTTTTTGAGTAACTCTGGATTGGACAGGAGCCTGAATGTTGGCTTGGTGACGTTCATAATAGTTTCAGGAAGACTTTTCTTGTGAGTGTAAGGAATACCAACCCTCTGAGCCTATTTATAACGACACCAACTGATGGGGCAGAGATTGTGTATAGGCGTGTTCATCTGTGGATATCATGGGAAAATATGTAGGCCATACAGTCCGTCGCATATCTTCAACACATGAGAGGTAATGCCTGATATTCTTGCCTATGTTTGCTGCATAGTACCAATTATTTGATTTTGAAGTTTTAAATGACAGGTCAGCATAACATTCCTCGCATAAAATGTGTACATTACACACCGCGCCCACTCCCTTACCATCATCGAAGTATTCCAGATTGTTGCCGCCACATTTCTTACAGCTATATGCGGATTTCACTGCACTAGACAACAGCTCAATGTCAATCAACCTATATCCAGTGCTATCCTGACAATCATCATTATTATCACAAATATTTACACTTGTAATCATCCGCCTGGAGCTGCTGGGTGGTGAGCTAACATGTTCAAAACATGTGGTCTGGTCAGACCTAACCTCGCTTCCATTATCGGTATAATTAGCATACCTAGAATCAATTCAAGCACGCACACGCTTCTTGCACATCTTTTTAAACAACTTTGGTGGTCGTGACATAATTCAAATAACACAATCAATTACAACGAGAAGTTATTCAATGAACGCAAATAAATACAAGTAATCTCAATTTGTAAACAAAGATTACGGTTGTCTATTATTTAAAGGAGATTATATAAGAGTCACAGATGTTCAAAACAAAGAGATTATACTTCATGGCCTTGTTGATGCTTCCATAGTAACTTTGCTTGAAGAACGTGCTCAGAAACTCTGATTATATAACTAACACCAAAGAGTCTCTTCGCCAAGTGGGCGTGGCATGATGTACACGTTGGGCATTTATCTATTTTATGGCACGTAGGATGCGAATTGGATTATGAAACTTGTGGTAAGTATTGTCAATGAGTTGTTCTAATGGATAAAAAATAAATCGAGAAATGTCATTTTCATGTACGTCCCCCCTTAGCACTTACAATGTGGTCCTGTTTCAAGATCAATCACGGTACGACAACCAATAAACCAACACTGGGGTAACACTCTTCAACAGTTAACACAACATTAAGCCATCAATAGCTGGTTTATACTGAAAGCAGAGCACTCTGCACTGCCAAATGAGTGGACCCTAAATGGAGCTCATATACAATGGCACCCTCATCTTTCTTGCCTACACCACATATTTTTGTTGGCTGTTTATCAATGGACATTCATCTGTTTGGCCTTCCAGGTGTAGTCTAATATATTCTTTTGAGGTTCTACTACAAAAATTCACTGCAAGCTCATTTTTTAAAATTAAAGCTGGACCCTCATCTTTATTCCCTGGACTCTTCACGTGTTATGCCATAGTTGTGAGAAGCCATATTCCTGAGGTGTATGTGAATCCAAATTTACTCTGGGAGGAGATCTGAAAAGATATGTGTTATCTCTTAGCGGCGAGAAGCCGTATTAATGTATCGTATGAGAATCCAAGTTTACCTGGGGAGGATATCTGAAATGACACATGATATCCCATAGTGGCGGGAAGCCAAATTCCTGAAGCGTTTGTGAATCCAAGTTTACCCACAAAGTAAAATTGACGACGAAAATGCGATTCCATAGTAGTGAGAAGACATATTCCTGAGGCGTATGTTAATCCAAGTTTGTCAAGAGATGAACGCACATGGTATAGTTAGTAGAATTTTGGTATTTAATTGTTAGTACAGTAGAAGGTTAGTATTTTTGTTAGTAGAATTGCTCTTTACTTATTCTGAAAGGGAGTAGCAGCCTTTCAGAATAAATCAATTCTTTACTAGTCTTATAGACGGTTAAGATATTGATCATATAAGCCAAATAATGGCTATACTGCGTCCTGCTGCACGGCTGAAAGCAACGGGAAACTACAGCCGTTTGCTATTCCCGAGGATATGCACCTCTCTATGCATAAATACATGTGATGATGGCCTCCTCCCTTGTAAAATTTCAATCCGGAGGTAAACTAGTCCCCCGTTGGGATCTCCGGGTGGGGACTACTCGAGAGGGGGTTAACATCACAGAAGTGACAAAGAGGAAATCTGACATTCTACGGATCGGAGCGTGGAATGTTAGAAGTCTGCTAGGAAATGGAAGGTTAGAAAACTTAGAAAGGGAAATGGATAGGTTGAGGTTGGATTTGGTTGGGATTAGTGAAATGCGCTGGCAGGAAGAACAGGACTTTTGGTCAGGAGACTATAGGGTCATTAGCACTAAATCAAACAATGGCCAAGCAGGGGTTGGCCTCATATTGAGTAGGAAACTTGGACAGCGGGTGGAATATTATGAGCAATATAGTGAACGGATTATTGTAGCAAAAATAAATACTAAACCTACCTGCAACACAGTGGTACAAGTCTATATGCCTACCACTCAAGCTGATGATGAGGATGTTGACAAGGCCTACGAAGAAATAGACGAAATTCTGAGGTATATCAAGGGTGATGAAAATGTTATAGTAATGGGAGATTGGAATGCTGTGGTAGGAAAAGGGAGAGAAGGGAAGATAGTAGGAGATTTCGGATTAGGTGAAAGGAATGATCGAGGAAGCAGGCTGGTAGAATTCTGCACTGAGCATGAGTTGGTCATAGCTAACACCTTATTCAATAACCACAATAGAAGAATATACACATGGATGAGACCAGGAGATACAGGGCGTTACCAAATCGACTTCATTATGGTCAAGCAGAGGTTTCGAAACCAGATTTTGGATTGTAAAACATATCCTGGTGCTGACATAAACTCTGACCACAATCTGGTTGTAATGAAATGCAGATTAAAGTTGAAGAAATGAAAGAAAAGTCAAAAGCCAAAAAGGTGGGCAATAGACAGACTGAAAGAGAAGGTTGTAAACGAAAGATTCAAGAAGAGTATAAAGGAAGGACTAACGAAAAACCCTAAACAAACTTCAATTTCAGACGAATGGGCACTTTTGAGGAATGAAATAACAAAATCCGCAGAAGAAAACATTGGTAGGAAAGAGAGAATAGGTAGAAAACCGTGGATCACTCAGGATATACTCGAATTGATGGATGAAAGGCGGAAGCACAAGAATGTAAGAGATGAAAAGGGGAAAGCAGAATACAGACGTCTGAGAAATGAGGTTAACAAGAAGTGCAAGGAAGCGAAAGAAGAATGGTTGAAAGAGAAATGTGCTGGTATAGAAAATTGTCTGAAATTAGGAAAAGTAGACACAGCTTATCGAAGGATTAAGAATACTTTTGGGGAAAAAAAGACTAAGTGCTGTAATATTAAGGACACAAATGGAAAGCCTCTAACAGATAGGGAAGAAAAGGTTGAGAGATGGAAAGCTTACATAGAGAGTTTGTATAAGGGAAAGGAGATTGAGAATCATGTAATGGAAAGAGAGGACGAAATTGATGAGGATGCGAAAGGAGATTTAATCTTGAGATCAGAATTTGATAGAGCTTTGGAAGACTTAAGCAGGAACAAAGCACCAGGCATAGATGATATACCGATTGAGTTGCTACGCTGCATAGGAGAGGAAGGTCAGATCAGGTTATTTCACTTGGTGTGTAGGATTTATGAGACAGGTGAGGTACCCCCTGATTTCAAGAAGAATGTAATCATCCCTATACCAAAGAAAGTGGGAGCTGACAGATGTGAAGATTACCGTACAATCAGCTTGATTACTCATGCTTCAAAGATCCTGTCTAGAATAATTTACAAGAGGATTGAGAGACAGATAGAAACGGAGTTGGGTGAAGACCAGTTTGGTTTCAGGAGAAATGTAGGAACAAGGGAAGCTGTACTAAGTCTTAGGCTGATTTTGGAAGGTAGAATAAGGAAAGATAAGAGAACGTTCATGGCTTTTGTAGACTTAGAAAAGGCTTTTGATAACGTTGATTGGACTAAATTGTTTGACATTTTGAAATCGATTGGAATAAAGTACAGGGATAGGAAGGTGATATACAATCTATACAGAAACCAGACAGCAGTCATTCGAGTTGAAGGACATGAGAGAGAAGCTGGTATTCAGAAAGGTGTAAGGCAAGGCTGCAACTTATCACCCATACTTTTCAATCTTTACATTGAACAAGCAATGAAGGAAATTAGAGAAAAATGTAAAGTGGGAGTGAAGATTCAAGGAGAAATAATTTCAACTCTGAGATTTGCTGATGACATCGTCATCTTGGCCAACAAGCCTGAGGATTTGAATGAGTTTTTGAATGGTATGGACTCCGTCTTACGGAAAGAATTCATGATGAAAATTAATAAATATAAAACAAAAATACTGGAATGCAGCCGAAATAAATCAGAAACCTCTATGGAGATCAAATTGGCAGGTGAAAAGCTGAAGGAAGTGGGAGACTTCTGTTACTTAGGAAGCAGAATAACCAGTGATGGACGAAGCAAAGAGGATATAAAAAGTAGGTTGGCTCAGGCAAGAAAAGCATTTCTACAAAAAAGGAATCTGCTGACATCGAATATAGATTTAGGTATTAGGAAGTCATTTTTGAAAGCCTTTGTCTGGAGCGTGGCGCTCTATGGAAGTGAAACTTGGACTATTGGTGCAGCAGAAAAGAGGAGAATTGAAGCATTTGAAATGTGGTGTTACAGGAGAATGTTGAAGATCAGATGGGTAGATAGGGTTACAAACAAAGAGGTATTAAGGCGAGTGGGAGAGGAGAGATGTTTCTGGCGACTGTTAATGAAGAGAAGAGACAGGTTGGTAGGACACATACTAAGACACCCAGGAATAGCAAGCTTAGTTATGGAAGGAAGGGTCGAGGACAAGAACTGTAGGGGTAGACCAAGGTTAGAATATGTTAAACAGATTGCCTCGTATATAGGGTGTGGTAGCTATGTAGAGATGGAACGATTAGCTCAGGACAGGGAGGCATGGAGAGCTGCATCAAACCAGTCAAAAGACTGAAGACTCAAACAACATGGTATACCATAGTGGTGAGAAGCGTATGTGAATTCAAGTTAACCCAAGGAGGATATCTGAAACGACACATGCGATCCCATAGCGACAAGAAGCCAAATTCCTGTATCGTATGTGAATTAAAGATAACACAAAGATGAAATTTGAAGGCACACTTGCTAATCCATAGTGGTGAGAAGCCATATTATTGTAGAATATTCAAAGTCAAATTTAAGGAGAAAGGTTCATGAAAGAGACACTTGTCTATTCATAGTGGCAAGTAACAATATCTATGTACTGTATGTGAATCCAAGTTACAAGGGGAGAATATTAGCCAATCTATAGAGGTGAGAGGCCATATGCTTGTAGGGTATTCAAAACCCTGTGAGGGGGTCTTTTAAGTCCAAATGCGAATCCATAACGCAGAAGTGCCATAGTTTTGTAACATATGGGAATCAAAATATCAACACACATGTTAATCTATAGCGGTGAGGAGCCAGAGGGAAGTACCTTCTGCTAAGCAATATTTGAAGACGCAATTCCTAAACAATCGAGGTGAGAAATCATTGTTCTGTAGTAAGTGCAAAGTCAAATTACCTTAAATGAGAACAGTTGATCACATTCTATAATATGGTGGCAAGTAGTGGTATTCATTTATCTAGCCTTACCATAAATACCATAAGAAAGTTTCCAATAAATTGACCCGTCTTTTAGTCTTTGTGGCCACTCATCAATTTCATTACTCACCGTTTCCATCGGAAAATCTGCTGCCTTTCAAAAGCAACACCTTAAACTTTCAATATTTGGATGTCTCTTCTTGCAAGCCATCTCTTGAAGCTTGAAACACAATTTGTAGTCCAGGGGTTATAGGCCCAGACTTCGTGAAGGCCGATCCGGGTCCAGAACATTGGCCCCAAGCAACTTCTGAGATGTGTGAGCCTTATGTGCTGGGGTCGAATCCTGCTGAAAATTCCAGCATTGTCCATGGAAGAGGTTGTTGTTTAGTTTCTTGACCAGTGGCTCCAACACTGACTCGTGGTACACTGTGGCCGACATTTTGACCTCTTTCTCACAGAGATGGGGGTCCGTGCTACCTTCGTAGGTCACGCCCCTCTACATCATTAGGAATGAACGATGATGGCCCCTCTGGATCGTTGGAGTCTATTTAGCAGCTTGTGCAGAGCGTGTGGCTTATACCCTGTCATTTTCGGCATTAATGCTTTCCTCATCACCTAAAAATGTTTTCATCACTCTAAAGGATATTTTTGTGACCATTTGTTGCGTAACGCGACGGTAAATGTTTCGAGTTTAAGAGCATCTGTCCCTTCAACGCATTTGTAAGGAGGTGTCCTATTCGTCGTTTGTAAGCACGAAGTCCCAGGTCACTGCTCAATGTGCGAGACAAAGGCAGTTAAGAAATTTTCATCTCATATGCCACGACAGTCTGTTTGCGCACCGGATTTCTTCGCACACAAGCCGCCACTGCTTTCACCAATTCTGAAGTCTGCATATTGCGCGGTCTACCAACTCTGTCTGCGTCTTTCACAGTTACTGTCTCAAGGAAGCGCTGGATAGTTCGGTACAGGAACCTTTTGCTTATTTTGAGTTTCTGGAGAATTTTTAAACTAACACCTGGGGATTTGCGTACTTTGTGCAACGTGACCACAGCTACATGATTTTCGTGATCACCCCATTCCATTTTAAAAACGAACACTCATAACGTTCCACTACTGCAACTGCACTCGGGATGACACATAGCTGGTGCTACAACACAGGAATAAGAGGACCCTTACAAGGGGGAATGTACAACCTGCCTCAAAATGTATGACGGTATTTATGGTAAGACTCGGTTGCATATACGGAAACATCTGTGTTTAAAAATACACACTCGTTCTATAGACGCTAGATACCGTATTCATGTAGCAATTGCAAAGATTCATTTGCTAAGACAGGACATTTAAATAATCACATTTTAATTCATTGTGGCAAGTTCGTACTTTTGATTTGTTGTTGTTGTTGTTGTTGTTTGAGTTTTCAGTCTTTTAACTGGTATGATAAGGCCCTTCGTACCTTTGTGCTCTGAGCTAACCGTTTCAACTCTACATCCAAAGCAATCTTTTAATATATTCTAACCTTGGACTATCCCTATAGTTCTTATCCTTGACACCTAATTCTTTACCCGTTGATTGCTTCAGTCTACAACCGTTGCAAAATAAAGTGACTATTATGTTTTCATATTTTCCATTCGCCTTCGAGTGCCGAGTCGATCTCTGGCATGTTTTGCCATCTGTTGGGCATTATGAAGTACTACTTGAGTTAGGATTGTTGCTTCCGGAAATAAGTAACTATCTAACAGATCATTTTGTAGGCAACTGTCCTCTACAGCTGGAATTCATCTGAGATGTAAACAGGCTAGGCGGAATAAGAAGCAACGCCACGTTGTGATTTCGGATCAAAGAATATCAGTGTTTGTGCAAGTAAGGGGCAACGAGTATTAATTGCTTACTGTTTTTAGGAAATAGTTTTATTGTGGACCCTTCATCTGGTATGATGATTGGCACAATAATATATAAACTTAGGATTGTGAATTTATATTTCGATAAGATAATACAAAAAAGCTATAGACATTTTAACGCTCCTGATAAGTTAAAGATTATTACTTATACATTTTTAAAGGCAAATAGAAAATCACATCAAGTAAAAGATTAACTAAGTGTGTTTTTCCTGGGTGTCCTGCCAAACTATCTCTTCTCTTCATTGGTAGTCGCCAGAAACATCTCCATTACTAATACAATTGAATACATTTCAATTTGTTACTCCCATCTTCAATATTATCCCGTAACACCGCTTTTCAAGTGCTTTTTTTTCTCCGCATTTATGCTGCTTCAAGAGTCCAAGTTTCACTTCCGTAGCGTGCCACGCCCCAGAAAAAAATTCAAAAGTGACCTTCTAATACTTAAATCTATATTTGATGTCAACGCAATTGTATTCAGCAGAAATGCTGTCCTGGTCTGAGGCAACCTAATTTTAATACGATCCTTGCCTCGTCAATCACTGATTATTTTTCTTCCTAAGTAGCAAAAGTCTCCTACTTGATTTAGCTTTTCACTTGCCAACTTGACATGAATATGGGTTTATGACTTTATTCGGCTGCATTCCATGATTTCGGTACACATTTATTGATTTTCATCATGATTTACGGGTCCATACCATTTAAAAACTCATTCAAAGCCTATGGTGAATCGGCTATGATGACAATGTCGATAGAAAATATCAGAATTGAGATTATTTTGCCTTGAATATTTACTCCTACTTGAGATTTTACTCTAGTTTTCCTCATAGCATGTTCAATGAATAGATTGAAAACTAAGGGTGGTAAGTTGCAGGCCTGCCTTTTACCTTTCCGAATACCAGCTCCTCTCTCATGTCCTTCGGCTTGTATAACTGCCATCTGGTTTTAGTATAGAATGCTGCTCACCCTTCTATCCCCGTACTTTATTCCAAACGTTTTAAATATGTCAAGTAACTCACTCCAATCAACGTTATCAAAAGGTATTTTGAAGTTTACAAATACTAAGAACGTTGTTTTATTTTTCTGTATTCTGCCTTCCGTGTCGCGCTTATTACTTAAGTATGGCTTCCCTTGTGGGTAGATTATTAGCTTGGGAATAACCTAACCCCCAAGGGAAGATGATAAAGAAAAGGAAGTGGGTTTCGGACTGGAGAAAAATGATGAAAAAATAGGAAGAGAGTCCAAAATAAGTTATAATTTTAACTTTAAATATACTCAAAGGCAGCTGCCACTGCAAATCCGCTCTCCGATACCTAAAGTGGGTAGGGACCTGGGCAAAGCTAACGGGAAACGCAGCTGGAACTTGGGCGGTTTGCAAGAAAGTTGCTTTACTGTATTCCCTCTCAAGAATACATATGCCTACTATGGGGAAGGGTGGAGGTCTGGCAAGACAAAGAATGACGGATTTATTGTGTATCTGTTCAAAGGAGTTTGTTTCTAAACAGGTAATTTGAAGAATGCCAATAATTTGAATCAGCTTCGAGATTTTTAGTTTTTGAAATTGTAGAATTTCTAAAGAGCGACCAAATGCTTCCAAGAAGGATAGGGATAAAGCAATTATACCTTTGGGAATAATTTTGGTAAGCATACCAATAGTTGCATTTAGAAATGGCTAAGCTTTTACCCAGCAAGGCGCCGACTAAAAGTTTAGACAATGAGAAACACTTACATTTTGAAAAACCAACCATAAGTGTTGGAGAGAATATCCACAAGCAGGAAGCTGGCGTAGCGAGCTATGCTTGCATTACTGGCCAGTTAGAATTAGCTATTAAAGCTAAGAGAGACTTTACTAAGTTATCAACTAAGAGTTCTTGCTCAAATGCAACAAATGGTGAAAGCCCTATCAATATATTTATTTGCATTAAAAGGGAAGAGTCAAGGAAGACAGGATCTTGCTTAACCGTTATGTTAGAGAAATGATGAAGCGAAAAACAAATATTTGATTTATTTAACAATGCAAAAGGATGTCGTTTTTTAACAAATATATAATTTTGATTTCTCTAAACAATTGGGGTCGCAGACCTCCGAAAACATCTAAAGCTTGCGCCAGGCAATTAACAATTCTTTTGGTTTCAAACCTTTTATATGCTTTAAAATCTTCGTAAGATTTTGAAATGACGAATATAAATAAATGAAAAATTTAAAGATAACTGACGTAATTAAAGTTAGACAATAAATCAAGTACAAGGTGTGTACTTTAAGAATTTCTAGGTAAATATCTTAGAAAGAGTAACAACATAGAAAGTAACAACAACAAAAAGCAGGAAGAATAAAATAGAAGTTTCTATAACTTCTTGTATTGATACTGAATTACTTTTAATGATTATAAAAATAGGGCAGGTCACTTATTGTGAAACCTGAAGAGAAAAATTGAAAGGAAGTTTCTAAACTCCTATGTTTAAGTAGGGATCACGAGACAAATGGGGCAAGTTTCCCTTTCGTGAAACCTAGAGATAACTCACTTATTAGTTGAAAGAATTGTATTCCCTAATTAGAAGGGAGAAACAATATAATTTAAGGCGTGTATTAGACACGAAGTTTTACAGACATTAATTCGTTGTACATAAAGCAAGAGAGGGAGGGCACTTATTGAGAGTGACACCTCATTGAATAAAGACCTAAAGTAACAATTTTATTATTTTGGTTTGTTATTAAAGGGTTTGGGAAAGATCAAATGGGATTGATGAAAAGTGTTCATGGCCGTATTTATTGTATTCGGACGAGCGCGACGCGGATGAAAGTTTGAACAAGCACTGTTTTCACTATAGTCTGTTGATATAGTTCAAAAGTTCACTGTAGTAGCACAAAATGTTGATGGCAAAGAAAGTTATTGCAATAATGGAAAATAACTAATTACACTAGATATGCGAGAGTCTGTTGCTTGAGAAAGTTGTAGGTTATAGTTGAATCCACAGAAAAATCCCAACGGAGGAAGGAAAAATTAGTTATTGATTAGCAGTTCATAAGGAAGATTCCTTAGTTTGAAAAGAATTCCCATATGTGAGTGGAAAATACATGACAGTATAACTGGCAGATAGAGTGCAGATTCTGGAAGGTTCCAGAGCAATCATGACTGAAGAATAGGGTAAAAGTTAGTCCAGCGGTGGAACGAGCTAATTATTTTATAGACAGTGGGTAATTTAATGGTATCCCACGTTGTGAGAAAATCTCTCATTTAATAAGCATAAGAAATGCTGCTTCATGTTAAGATTGGCTTAGATAGACAAAAGCCCAACATAGAAAATCCCGCGAAGGATGATTATTGCCCCAAATATAGAAATCTCACACTGCCTATAAAATGAGCATTAAAAAGCATGTAGCTATTTAAAATCAATTAAAACAAGTTGAAGAACTAGAAGTAGTACTTAGCTTTGCTTCATGATGCAGGCGATGTTCCTTTTGACGGTTGATACTAAAATTCTAACATGGCGTAGAATTTAAAAGTTTGCCTCTCGATTTGAGGAGGCGAGCTTTAGTTAAGCTCTAACTGACTGGGTCGACTTCCGACGTACAAGTGAGACACGCTCAACGAAGCACGGAGGGACCAGGGAAGGGAAAAGACTGGGGGTAGGAGACAAAAGGAATACATATAAGAATAACCAAAATTGAAATGTCAATTTCTCTTGATGAAATGATCTTCAAAGAGTTGATAGCAGGCAACACTAACGCAGCCTGGAGGGTGAAAAAGTAGACGAAGTTCTCTTGATGACGGAGATGATAGCTGGCGATGGCGACGAGATCTGGTGGCCAGATTGATAAAGAAGTCCTCATGTACAGGGAAGAATTGAAGAACTTCAGAGATTCGCTGCTAGATGACGCTAGGCGGGTCATGGAAGATATATATCTAGAACAGACTTACAGGCAATATGAGAGACATAACCAACAAGGAGAAAACAGAAGATCACTGTTGGTGTTTGAGAAAAAAGGAAGGGATGAACTATAGCAAAGAGAAGCAAAAGCTTGCTCTATCATACCGTGTATTCCAAAGAATACACCAAGATGGGAGGGGAAAATACCAACAGAGAACAAGACGAGCAATTAAAAGTTTAAAGGTAAAGGAGCAATTAAAGACTGTGGTCTTATGATATGACCATTGGTGGCCAAGATCTTGGCTACCCTAACTCTCCCATCCCCTCCAGGATAACACTAGGTCACTCTACCTGAAATCCAGACCAAGGGAGGAGAAACATCCCTAACCAGGACCAAGTCCCCCACTTTGATGTCGGGATTGGAAAAAAACACTTCTGTCTACGTTGTAGGGAATTTAAGTATTCCAAATTCCACCTCTTCCAGAAAGAATTGCGGAGGGCTTCAAGTTTACGCCAAACAATAGGTAAATCAGAATCCCTGTAGGAGTTGGGAAGGGGAAGAGGGACAGAAAGAGAAGTGCCTATAAGGAAGTGACCAGGTGTAAGTGGAAGCAGGTCATCAGGGTCATTGGAAAGCGGAGTTAAAGGGCGATAATTAACAACACCTTCAATCAGAACAGACAGCGATTTAATTCTTCATAAGTCAGAATGCGATTACCAAAAACCTTTCTTAAGTGACGTTTAGTGAGCTTTACGCAGGATTCCCAACTACCACCGTGATGAGGAGCGTAGGGAGGTATAAAAAGCCATTTGAAACCCTTTGAGTAGGAAAAATTAGAAATCTGTTCCATGGCAGGAGAAGATGTGAGAGCTTTCTTCCACAAGGAAGCTGCGCTTTGAAAAGTGGAAGCGTTATCAAAGAACATCTCCGAAGGAACACCACGCCTAGCAGCGAAGCGAGAGACAGCTGATAAAAAGTAAGAAGTAGAGGCATTCGTTACTAGTTCCAAATGGATCGCGCCAGTAACCATGCAAACAAAGACAGAAACATAGAGCTTACCAAACAATTTGCGTTTAGCTTCAGGTGAATTGCGTTGATATTGGAACGGACCCATATAGTCCACACCAGTTAGAGCAAATGGACGTATAGGAGAAGAGTGAAAGGAAGGCAGATCGCTCATTAACTGAGTATTGACTTTAGGTTTCACTTTGAAGCAAGGAATGCACTTGTGAATTACAGAGGAAACTTCGTGAATTCCATTTATAATCCAGTACTTTTCCCTTAAGAGGCAAAGCAGTGTGCGTGTACCAACATGCAGATTGCGATAATGAAAGTCACGTATGATTAAGGAAGTTACGTGATGTTTAGAAGGCAAAATAACAGGATGCTTTTTGTCCTCAGAAAGCAAAGTTTGCGAGAGCCTACCACCTACCCTGAGTAACCTATTGTCATCAAGGAACGGGGCTAAGGCACGAAGACGACTGGATTTGGGAAGATCCTTTTTAGAAGAAAGTAAAGACAATTCAGAAGAAAAGGCTTCTTGCTGTGTAAGTTGCAAAACCTTAATGGTAGCGAGATTCAATTCATGATTGGTAAGGTGTGGTTTTGGGAGGAGAGGTTGGTCAACCACAATATATTTCCATCTGAGAAGATAGGCAACAATTCGAATTAATTTGTGAAAGAAGAATAGCGTGACAATAAGGGATGAGAAACGTTGGAAACAAAACACGAAGCAGTAGATTTAGATACTTTAGCGTCAGTTAAGTTGAAGTTCGTAGCTGGAGGGTTAGAAGGCCAACAAGAAGAGTCTCCTATCAACCACGAGGGCCCATGCAAGTACAATTGGGAAACTGCCAATTGAGAGGGTAAACATCCACGAGAAATGATGTCGGCAGGGTTGTCAGCGCAGGGCACATGCCTCCATTGACATCCCGAAGAAAGAGTTTGAATTTTGGAAACCCTGTTTGCAACAAAAGTTTGCCAATGAGCGGGGTTCTTGGCGATCCAAGAAAGGGTGAGCATGGAATCGCTCCAGAGATAGATTTGAGAGAATTCGACTTTTAATACTTCCCGTAATTTCTTAACGAGTTCTGCGGCCATGAGTGCAGCACACAATTCAATCCTAGGCAAAGTGATAGTTTTAAGAGGAGCCACCTTCGATTTGGCACAAACAAGGTTGGAAACTGAAGATCCATTTAAGGAACCGCGATAAACCAAATATGCACAGCAACCGTAAGCATTTTCGGAACTGTCCGCGAACACATGAAGGGAAAAAGATGCATTAGGATGAGCGTTAATTAAAATCCTGGGAATTTCAACAAGGGAAAGATGAAGCAAATTGCTGCGAAAAGAGAGCCATCTGTTAAGAAAAGAAAGGGGAACAGTGTCGTCCCATTCACATTTGAGCGACCATACCTCTTGCATGAAAAGTTTGGCTATAACGATAACTGGGGCAAGGAATTGAAGCGGATCAAAAATTTTTGCAATTTCAGAGAGAATTTGTCTTTTTGTGTTAGGGAGCTCTTCTGCGAGCGAAACTTTATAGATGAGAGTGTCAGTGCTAGTGCACCAATGAACTCCAAGAGTTTTTATGGATTCGGAGTTTCCACAAATTTCGACGGAGGAGGGATCTACGTCTTCAATAGGAAACTGGGCGAGAAACTCATGGGAGTGGGAATTCCACTTATGACGTGGGGAACCTCCATTCTTTAGCAATGCCTGAAGTTCTAGTGACACGAAAGAAGCTTCCTCCAGAGTGGGGAAGGACTGCAAGTAATCGTCAACATAGAATGAGGTAGTTAGTGTTTCGGAAGCTTTAGAATCAAATAAATGCCCATCTTGAGAGGCTAACAAGTGTAGGGATCGGATAGCAAGGAACGCGGAAGGTTTTAAGCCATAAGTAACCGTCTTTAAGCGAAATACCTTAATGGGTTTGCTGATTTCGTCGCGCCACAAGATTCTTTGTAAATCTCGTTGTTCAGGCTGAATTAAAACTTGACGGTACATCTGTTTTATATCCGCTATAACAGCTATGGGAAATAATCGAAAGTTTAAGAGTATAGCAGATAGATCTGACTGAATAGCAGGACCAGAGTAAAGAGTGTCGTTAAGACTGTTGCCATTAACGTCAAAGTGATGAACCATTGAAAACAACTCGGATTTTATCCTTTATAAGAGGGTTTTTCCACACTGGATGATGATTTAAGAAAACCGTTTCAATTGGGGGGTGCAATTCGTCATCAGATTTGTTAACAACTTCCATATGATCTAAGCTTTCATACTCATCCATAAAATCAGTATACTGCTGTTTAACGAGAGGTTCTTTCTTGAATTTGCTCTCGATAGCAAAGAGAGCTTTTCGAGCTTTGGGTTGAGAGTTAATAAGTTTAGAGGGATTATGTAATCTTGGCATCTGAACAATGAACCAGCCGTCAGAAGAACGAGTGGTGGTGTTCAGAAAATGTTGCTCACGGAATTCGTTTTCTGAAGATGTCACGTTAGGAGAATCAACGCTTTCGAGCCTCCAGAACTGTTCCAAGTCAGTATTAGCGAAATAAAATTGCGATGCCGGTCAGGGAGAATAATGAGGAAGTAGACCGGTGACGATCCATCCAAAATTAGTGTCTCTGGCAACCACGTTTGTGGATAACTTGCGAACCGGTTTACGAAGCCAATTCCAGAAAACATTGGCACTAAAGAGTATGTCAATGGGGTTTTGTACATTGAACAGAGGTTCGGCTAGCCTTAAATGCGAGGGAATGTTTAACCCTGAAATATCCACAGAGTGACTTGGAGTATCTTCTCCTAAGATATTGAGAATGAGACAATTCAGTTTGAGAAAGTTGTTTCTGTGACAAATGTCTCTTATGGTTAGCTTTGAGAACTGTAAAGCTTGCGATTTTGAGCTGTTAATGCCCGATACGTTAATAGAAGTGGGGTTTACAGGTAGGCCTAATTTTCTAATCAAAGAATTAGACACAAAATCGTGAGTTGCCGCTGAATCAAGAAGACCGCGTGCACGGACCCAGTTGCCAAAGTTATCCTGAACTTCGATTTGGACAGTAGACAATAGTACTTGAGCACTACGTATGGACTTGGCATTTTGAATGTAGGACGAAGCATTGGAACTGTTAGCATTGTCACTTTTCTGAGATGTAGATGCGGTCGATGACCTTGCTTGATCATGACGATGTAGTAACGTGTGATGAGCTTTTTCACAATGGAAGCAAAGTCTGGTGGACTTGCAATTTGAAGCAGAATGCGTGGGTGCTAGGCAGTTGAAGCAATGTTTATTCCGGGAAACTAATTTTCTTCTGTCGTCGACTGACAGTTCTTTGAAAGATTTACATAGATATAAGGCGTGGGAATCTTTACAAAGTAGGCACTTTAATAGTTCATTTAAACTCTTGCGGGGTTCGCTTTGAGTGTTTAAAACGAGAGAACTAGCAATACGGCGTTCATGGGTACTAGCCTCTAAGCGTTCGCTTTTAGGTTTAAGAGACATTGATTCAAATTTAGAACTAGGGGATGAGGGTTCATTTTGATTAGCTAAAGCGGTGAAGAGTTGGCATCTAGCATTTATGAAAGTGACTAAAAGCTCGTAAGAGTAATCGTCTTCTCTGGAAAGTTCAATCTCCCAAGCTTTTAGGGTAGCAGCATCGACGTTAGAAACCACTAAATGTATTAAGAAAGTGTCCCAGTGTTCAGTGGGTTCCAATTGGGACAGAGCTTTAACGTGAAGTTGTGTAGTATCAATGAGAGTACGCAAACTAGTGACGTCATTGTGCTGTGACGCAGGTAGGTTGAATAGAGCCTTCATATGGCGATGAATACGTAACCGTGAATTACCGTATCTTTCTTTCAACAAGTTAAAGGCAATGGGGTAGTTTTTGGCACGTAATGGGAGTGCTTCAACTAACTGCAGAGCTTCACCTCGGAGAATAGATCTCAAATAATTAAACTTGTAGATGACTTGAATGTCTTCATTGTCATAAACAAGAGAACAAAATAGTTCATAGAAAGAATCCCAAGTAGATTCGTCTCCAGAGAAGTGGGGTAAATCAATCTTAGGTAGAATTGGTTTGGGCTTGTGAGTGCTCTCGCGAGAAGAGGTTTGTTGTTCGTGAAGGGAACCAAGAACAGGGCCGTCTTTTTTCTGTTCTTCTTCGAGTTGGCGTATTATTTTAAAAGCAGAACCTATACCTTCGTAATATTGGTTTTCTACTTCGACTCGATCTTCAGTTTGATTGAGCATACAAGTTTCGATTTCAGTTTGGATGTTACAATAATTTTCATATGAACGTTCAAAATCCTTTACACGATGTTTTATCAAATCTAATTGAGCTTCTGAGGGATCTAGCTCTAAGATGTATTTTCTGAATCAGGTAATTTGCCCTTTATAAGATGCTCGTTTAGAAGTACGTTTTTCATCCTTATTCTTTTCTGTATGAGCCATGACAAAAAAAAGGTAAATTGAAGTATAACTTACGAAACTGTGGAACCTTGGAAATGCTGTCAGGCTGGCAGCAGCAAATAAGTTGAAAGAAAGGGACACACCAAAGGAGACAGGAGCGGCCTCTTTCCACTTCACAGGCTTTGCACGGTGTAGTTATAGCTGAAAAATTCAAAGAAGATATTAATGATTTGCAAAATATTGTCAAATAACCCTTGACAAATAGAAAATGTCATAAATGGACTCTCCCGGGTTTCGGCACCAAATTTTGGGTAGATTATTAGCTTGGGAATAACCTAACCCCAAGGGAAGATGGTAAAGAAAAGGAAGTGGGTTTCGGACTGGAGAAAAAGGATGGAAAAATAGGAAGAGTGTCCAAAAGAAGTTATAATTTTAACTTTAAATATACTCAAAGGCAGCTGCCACTGCAAATCCGCTCTCCGATACCTAAAGTGGGTAGGGACCTGGGCAGAGCTAACGGGAAACGCAGCTGGAACTTGGGCGGTTTGCAAGAAAGTTGCTTTAGTGTATTCCCTCTCAAGCATACATATGCATATTATGGGGAAGGGTGGTGGTCTGGCAAGACAAAGAATGACGGATTTATTGTGTATCTGTTCAAAGGAGTTTGTTTCTAAACAGGTAATTTGAAGAATGCCAATAATTTGAATCAGCTTCGAGATTTTTAGTTTTTGAAATTGTAGAATTTCTAAAGAGCGACCAAATGCTTCCAAGAAGGATAGGGATAAAGCAATTATACCTTTGGGAATAATTTTGGTAAGCATACCAATAGTTGCATTTAGAAATGGCTAAGCTTTTACCCAGCAAGGCGCCGACTAAAAGTTTAGACAGTGAGAAACACTTATATTTTGAAAAACCAACCATAAGTGTTGGAGAGAATCTCCACAAGCAGGAAGCTGGCGTAGCGAGCTATGCTTGCCTTACTGGCCAGGCCCTATCAATAGATTTATTTGCATTAAAAGGGAAGAGTCAAGGAAGACAGGATCTTGCCTAACCGTTATGTTAGAGAAATGATGAAGCGAAAAACAATTATTTGATTTATTTAACAATGCAAAAGGAAGTAGTTTTGTAACAAATATATAATTTTGATTTCTATAAACAATTGGGGTCGCAGACTTCCGAAAACATCTAAAGTTTGCGACAGGCAATTAACAATTCTTTTGGTTTCAAACCTTTTATATGCTTTAAAATCTTCGTAAGATTTTAAATGACGAAAATATATAAATGAAAAATTTAAAGATAACTGGCGTAATTAAAGTTAGACAATAAATCAAGTACAAGGTGTGTACTTTAAGAATTTCTAGGTAAATATCTTAGAAAGAGTAACAACTTCGAAAGTAACAACAAAGAGCAGGATGAATAAAATAGAAGTTTCTATAACTTCTTGTATTGATACTGAATTACTTTTAATGATTATACAAATAGGGCAGGTCACTTATTGTGAAACCTGAAGAGAAAAATCGAAAGGAAGTTTCTAGAACTCCTATGTTTAAGTAGGGATCACGAGACAAATGGGGCAAGTTTCCCTTTCGTGAAACCTAGAGATAACTCACTTATTAGTTGAAAGAATTGTATTCCCTAATTAGAAGGGAGAAACAATATAATTTAAGGCGTGTACTAGACACGAAGTTTTACAGATATTAATTCGTTGTACATAAAGCAAGAGGGAGGGCACTTATTGAGAGTGACACCTCATTTAAAAAAGACATAAAGTAACAATTTTATTATTTTGGTTTGTTAGTAAAGGGTTTGGGAAAGATCCAATGGGATTGATGAAAAGTGTTCATGGCCGTATTTATTGTATTCGGACGAGCACGACGCGGATGAAAGTTTGAACAAGCACTGTTTTCACTATAGTTGTTGATATAGTTGAAAAGTTCACTGTAGTAGCACAAAAAGTTGATGGCAAAGAAAGTTAATGCAATGATGGAATGTAACTAGTTACACTATATATGGGAGAGTCTATTGCTTGAGAAACTTGTAGGTTATAGTTGAATGCACAGAAAAATCCCAACGGAGGAAGAAGAAATTAGTTATTGATTAGCAGTTCATAAGGAAGATTCCTTAGTTTGAAAAAGAGTTCCCATATGTGAGTGGAAAATACATGACAGTATAACTGGTAGATAGAGTGTAGATTCTGGAAGGTTCCAGAGCAATCATGACTGAAGAATAGGGCAAAAGTTAGTCCAGCGGTGGAACGAGCTAAGTATTTTATAGACAGTGGGTAATTTAATGGTATCCCACGTTGTGAGAAAATCTCTCATTTAATAAGCATAAGAAATGCTGCTTCATGTTAAGATTGGCTTAGATAGACAAAAGCCCAACATAGAAAATCCCGCGAAGGATGATTATTACCCCAAATATAGAAATCTCACACTGCCTATAAAATGATCATTAAAAAGCATGTAGCTATTTAAAATCAATTAAAACAAGTTGAAGAACTAGAAGTAGTACTTAGCTTTGCTTCATGACGCAGGCGATGTTCCTTTTGACGGTTGATACTAAAATTCTAACATGGCGAAAAATTTAAAAGTTTGCCTCTCGAGTTGAGGAGGCGAGCTTTAGTTAAGCTCTAATTGACTGGGTCGACTTCCGACGTACAAGTGGGACACGCTCAACGAAGCACAGAGGGACCAGGGAAGGGAAAAGACTGGGGGTAGGAGACAAAAGAAATACATATAAGAATAACCAACATTGAAATGTTAATTTCTCTTGATGAAATGATCTTCAAAGAGTTGATAGCAGGTAACACTAACGCAGCCTGGAGGGTGAAAAAGTAGACGAAGTTCTCTTGATGACGGAGATGATAGCTGGCGATGGCGACGAGATCTGGTGGCTAGATTGATAAAGAAGTCCTCTTGTACAGGGAAGAATTGAGGAACTTCAGAGATTCGTTGCTAGATGACGCTAGGTGGGTCATGGAAGATATATATCTAGAACAGACTTACAGGCAATATGAGAGACAACCAACAAGGAGAAAACAGAAGATCACTGTTGGTGTTTGAGAAAAAAGGAAGGGATGAACTATAGCAAAGAGAAGCAAAAGCTTGCTCTATCTTACCGTGTATTCCAGAGAATACACCACCTTGTTCCTACGTTTCTCCTGAAACCAAATTGATCTTCACTCAACTCCGTTTCTATCTGTCTTACCATGCTCTTGTAAATTATTCCAGTCAGGATCTTTGAAGTATGGGTAATCTAGCTGATTGTATGATAATCTTCCTATGTCTCAGCTCCTGTATTCTTCGCTATAGCGACGACAACATTCATCTTAAAATCAGACGGTACCAATAGCGTTACAAGTATCTTCTGCGTTCTTGTGCTTCCTCTTTTCGTACAGAGTACGTAATTCTATTGCCCCCATATATAATAATCAAACATGGCGACCATTCGAAATATTTGGACGGTTCTCAATAGATACTAATCTATTACAGCAATCACACTAAAGTTGTGTATGTTAATAGAGGATATTAACATAAGTACACCTATGGGACATTCAATAACCTGGTGAGCACAAATCCAACATGGTGGCGACGCGAAATTTAAATATTGAAACGGTCGTTTCTCGCGAATTAACCATCCGAGCGCAGTGAAACTTGGTACGGTAAATGCTAATAAAACAATTAATCCAGTGGCATCTAATTTATTTCAATTGCTTTCATAACCTCAAGATGGCGGCTATGTGTAATTATAAAATCTCGTTTTTATTTCTTGTGTCCTAACCATGCGTTTAAAGTTGGAGTAATAAACCTACGCAATAATCTTCATCAGGCCTCCGTGGCTTAGGCGGCAGCACGCCGGCCTCTCACCGCTGGGTCCGTGGTTCAAATCCCGGGCACTCCATGTGAGATCTGTGCTGGACAAAACGGAGGCAGACAGGTTTTTCTCCGGGTACTCCGGTTTTCCCTGTCAATATTTCATTCCAGCAACACTCTCCTCTATCATTTCATTTCATCTGTCATTCATTTAATCATTGCCCCAGAGGAGTGCGTCAGGCCTCGGCAGCCGGCACAGTTCATATCCTCGCCGCTAGTTGGGGACTTCATTCATTCCATTCCTGACCCGGTCGGAGACTGGAAGCAGGCTGTGGATTTTCATTTTTCATTCATTCAATAATCTTCATCTAATAATACATAACTTAATGGCCTACATATATAACAAGTAGTTCTGTGAAGAACTAAAGCCTATTTTCATATACCCTACGTATGTTACTTGCCACTATCAACATACAAAATTTCAGTTTGATTGCTGTAATAGATTCGTAGATATTGAGGACGACTAAATATTGCGGATGGCCGCCATGTTGGATTTTTATATATGTACGTCTTAGAGTTTTGTATTGTTACATGAATGTTATTGTGCACGTGTAGTATTCAAACTTCAATCGCATGATTAGAACACAAGAAGTACAAATGATATTTTAAAATTTCGCACAGCTTCCATCTTGTATTTATGGAAACAATTGAAATATAAGGAGCGTTCAAAAAGTAACGAGCCAGAGGCTGGAATGCGCAAACCGGTGACGACATCGGCTAATCGTGGCGTGTGTAACGAGCTATGGCTCCGACCAGAGCGTGGAAAGTCACAGCCCGTCGCTAGAGGGCACGCGTGCACGTCACGTGACGATCCGAAGCGAGTAGCAGCATGCATCAATCGTCCAACGCTGCCAGTCGCATTGCAAACAGTGACATGAAGGCGTCAACCGATGAGCAACGAGGTGTTGTTCGGTTTCTGACAGCGGAAGGAGTAGGGGGCACTGACATTCATCGCCTAATGTCACAAGTGTACGGCAAACACTGCATGTCCCTTGCAAGGGTCAAGGCGTGGCACAAGTGCTTCAGGGAAATACGGGTGTCGATAGCCGATGATGCCCGGTCTGGGGCACCCCCTGCATTACCGATGACAACGTCCAGCTGGTTGATGCACTCATTACCCCGGACCACCGAGTGACAGTGAATGCCATAGCCGCCGTGGTCGGATTGAGCGTCGGAAGTGTGAACCCCGTCATGAAGGAACGACTGCACTTGCGCAAAGTGTGTGCCCAATGGGTGCCCCACAGTCTTCAAACACACCAGGAAGCATATCGAATGGACCACTGTCTTGGTCATCTGCAGCGCTATGGGAGGGAAGGGAATGGGTTCCTGGCACGAGTGGTGGCTAGAGATGAGTAAGGGTGTCATCACTACGAACCTGAATCCAAACGACAAAGCCTCCACTGGAAGCATCCAGGGTCACCACCAACCAAAAAAGGCAAGACCATCCACACGAGTAGAGGAAAGGTAATGCTGACGTTCTTCTTTGACCATGATGCCCCCCTTATGATACACTTTATGCCGCACGGGACAACAGTGAATGCCCAGCGTTACTCGCAAACCTTGACCACCCTTCGCCAAACGATCAAAACAAAACGACCAGGCAATTTCACCCGCAGGGTCATTCTGCTCCACGACAATGCTCGACCTCATACCGCCAACACAGTCGCGGCACTCCTGCAGAAATTCAGATGGGAGGTTCTCGGCCACCATCCATATAGTCCAGACCTCTCTCCCTGTGATTACGCCATATTTGGTCTCCCGAAACGGGTTCTGCGGGGCCAACGATTCACCACGGACGTCGACGTCCAGCTGTACGTGTGGAACTGGTTCACATCGCAGCCCAGAGAATTGTATGAGACAGCCATTCACCGCCTCGTGTCACAGTGGGACAAGTGCCTCAACAGTCAGGGCCAATACTTCTAACATACAGGTATTGGTTTCTGCAATTGTGCCTCCGGCTCGTTACTTTTTGAACGCACCTTATAAATTAAAATCCAGTGGATTAAAATTTGTTCAAGGATTTACTGTACCAAGTTTCACTGCACTCGGATGGTTAAATTGCGAGAAACGTCCATGTGATTATTTATACTTTGCGTCACCACCATGTTGGATTTGTGATCACCAGGTTATTGAAAGCCCTATAGGTGAACTTATGTCCATAGCCCCCATGAACATAAGAAAATCAGTTTGATTGCTGTAATGGATTTGTAGATATTATGCTGTAACAGATTCGCAGATATTGAGAACCGAGTAAATATTGCGGATGGTCACCATGTTGGATTTTTAAATATGTACGGCTTAGAGTTTTGTACTGTTACATGATGATTATTGTGTACATGTAGTATTCAAACTTGAATCGCATGATTAGGACACAAGAAGTAAAAACGAGATTTTAAAATTTCGCACAACTGCCGTCTTGTGGTTATGGAAACAATTGAAATAAATGAGATGCCAGTGGATTAAGATTTGTATAAGGATTTACTCTACCAAGTCACACTGCACTCGGATCGTTAAATTGCGAGAAACCTCCATGTGAATATTTTTACTTCGCGTCGCCGCCATGTTGGATTTGTGATCACCAGGTTATTGAAAGTCGTATGGGTGGACTTATGTCCAAAGCCCCTATGAACGAAATAAAATCAGTTTGATTGCTGTAATAGATTCGTAGATATTGAGAACCGTCTAAATATTTCGGATCGTCGCCATGTTGGATTGTTATATGTACTAGCCATAGAGTCATGCACCATTAAATGAAAATTATTGCATAGGTTCGTCATTCAAACTTTCACTTCGATCGCATGATTACGACACAAGAAATAAAAACTTAATTTTAAAATTCAAACGGTGGCCTACTTGAGATTATGTAATCAATTGAACTAAAATATAAGATTAGAGTGCATTACAATATGTATAAACATTTTCTGTACCACGTTTCATTGCGTTTGGATCATTAAACCACGGGAAAAGTCTCTTTAAAACTTTCAACTTCGCTTGACCGCCATGTTCGTTTTGTAGTTACCAGTTTTTGAAAGTCTCATAGATGAACTTCCAGTAGTGCCCTTTTTCTCCGTACAAAATTTCAGGTGATACCGGTAATAGTTTCAGAGATATAGAATGCCGGCGAAATATTTCGCACAGTCGCCATCTTGAGGTTATGTAAACAATTGAACGAAGTTAAATGTCGGTGCATTACAATGTGTATAAACATATGCTGTACCAAGTTTCATTGCGTTTGGTTGGTTAAATCGCGAGAAACGTCTATTTAAAAGTCGCAACTTCGCTTGACCACCATGTTGGTTTTGTAGTTACCAGGTTTTCAAATGACACATACGTGAACTTCTAGTAGTTCCCTATATGACCGTCCAAAATTCCAGGGTGATATAGGTAATACATTAGGAGATATTGAATGCTGGTGAAATATTGCGCACAGCTGCCATGTTGGATTGGTGAGACGTAACAAAATTTGAACGGCACGGTTGTGGTCTTCCGGAATAGTGCTATGAACTTACCGAGTGTCATTGAAATCGCTCCAGCCGTTTAGATTTTATCAGGGGGACACACACACACGAATCACACACATTCGCACACACACACACACACAGACAGACACACACGTAATAAATCTACAGCTCAAATCACGTTAATACCGTCCATTAATTGACGAGAAACTATTTCCGGTATCATTCATAGGAAAATATCCGTAATTAATTCCTAACAATCAAAATACTTTTATTCGGGGACACATATGCGACTATATGAACTCTTTGAGCATTTACCGAATGATACAAGAACAGGAGGTTTGCTACTCTGGTTGAAAACTTATCAAAATAAATGGCAACTTAAGTACACTTACTGTATTTGTGAAATGAAATTCCTTTCCGCCGGTGCGATTTCTGTTTGCTCAACCATATGCCACGCACGTCGGGATTTTGACCCACACGAGAAATAACGTCACTTTTAGAATAGATGTCACACCATCACATGCTATTCTTATGTTACCGAGGTGGTTTACCGATCTGTCATCATATACACGATTATGGAAGGAATTTTGGTTAGTTACATAAGGGTTGTTAATCGGACACAGTGTGGTAACCGAGTAAGAGGCATGATTTCTGGGATTGTTTATGAGACACAGGGTGGTTATGACGTAAGCAGCATGAATTCTGGGAGGGTTTATCTCATCGATTTTTAGCATGATATATTGATTCCGCTGAGTTCATGTCCTGGTGATATTTTCCATGAGAGAAAGTTTTAGTGTTTTGCTACAACTCCAAACGCACCCAGAAGCATGCACGAGATTTGCCTGAATATTAAACACTCTTTTGACTTTGGTACGAGTATCATACTTCTTCGAATATTTCTTCTGAGCATTTATTACAACAGATTTTGATTCCACAAGACTCAGCATTTATAACGACGTAATTCTGCTTGAATTAAACACTTGGATGTTTGTTATAATTATTAAGGTAAAGGTATTTACATCGCGGATATGCGACTTGGATATACTTAGTCGCTCAACGACAACACACTTCCTTGAGCCTGGACTGCCGTCCCAGCGTTCACCAAACCAAGTGTTGGATCCGTCTAGGAGAGTCGTGATTGTATGTGGGTCTCAGTACCCGGTGTTACAAGTCCGCACCTGTTAGAGCGAGGAACTGATATCGCTGTACGTCAGCGTCATATTAGCACCATAGTTGTGCCCAATTGCTTTGAAACGTACAAGTGTGCAAGAACTATCAAGGGAAATCAATTATTTTGTGAAATCCTCTTTATATTATTCTGCTAAGGTCCCATTCCGGTTTTTTAACCGAAATTAAGGTGCTGTTAACACCAACCTACACATATGGGCTACCTACAGGTTCCGCATAACCCCATGTGTGCCCGAAACGCACTCAGTTCCTCTTTAAATGCCTCACAATTAAATAAATACCTTAAAAATGTACATTTACAATGGGAGCACCAATACCTGGCGAGCCTGCCGCTAGAGCGCAGGGAAGCGCAGTGGTGGCAGCCATCTGGCGGGAGCGCGGCGTACTGCTAGGCGAGCCTGCCGCTAGAGCGGAAGGCAGCGCGGCGGCGGTAGCGATCTGGCGGGAGCGCGGCGTACTGCTAACTGAGGAGTCTCTCAGCAGATGGCTCCAGTGTGGTCTCGTCAAGACTTTCTGTAGGGTTCAATCCTTTGCAAATGTAAAAATTGCTGTAGAAGAAGCTCCCGAGCAGACAATAACCGATGAATTCGTTGTAACATCGAATATTGTCTACAAAGAGGTGCTGTGACAAGTATAAAACACTGTTCTACATAATTCTTTGTGTTCTTCTCACGTACGTATGCCGTTTAATAACAATAAATACATTTCTTCAATATTTAGAACTTCGTTCTCTCACAGTCTTCCCTACTACCCCATCATCATCGGCGTTAACTCGAATCCGAGTATAAATCTTCATCCTTCAGTCCAGTTTGTGGATGTGTTTACGGTGACTAAAGAGTCCAATCCTGCCATGAAACAGGCGTCCACACAAGTCACATACTATTGCTGGAGGAAGACGTGGTTGGGCTGCTCGAAGTTTCCTAGGATGACACTTGGCCTCTTCATGTTTGCGTCGATCCCTTTCAAACGTTTTTACTGTATCCGAGATGGTACGGCGCCAATTTGAGCGGTCTTCAGCCAGCATGTCCCAGATCTGTGAATCAAAACCTGTCAATTTCAGGGTCTGCTTAAATTTCTTATGGGCGTGTAACCTGAAAGCTTACTAATCTTGTCCACAGCTGTTGAGTTGTATATTTTTCCTTCAGTTAGACTGAATTTAAATGGATGATTAGAACATCCTTGTATTTTTCGGGATACCCTGTCCTATTATGTTCGTGGTTACGCCACTGTTTTTCTTATCCCCGTATCGTTTGATAACCGGCAATAGCTATCACTATTTTAGATTGAGTTTATTTCTCATATTGTGAGCTCAAAAGCCACATTTGTTCAGGTTAGAACTAAAGTTTTGGTTTTATTTAAATATGCCAGCTTAGCGGTGAACCATGTACTGTCACTGTATCAGTTTCCACAACCCAGAGTGGGGTGGTTGTGTGTGTTTTATTATAATTTTGTGTCCAGGAGTAGACACAAATGTTATGAAAGGCAATATTGTAAATACGACAGAAGTGTTATATCTGTCAGAATACCAAAGCATTTATAGGAGCTGCTACATCTTGAATTTTATAGTGTTTGACTTTATAAACACGTAGTATCGTTGT
The DNA here is from genome assembly GCA_946902985.2 of Meconema thalassinum. Classification (NCBI taxonomy): domain Eukaryota; kingdom Metazoa; phylum Arthropoda; class Insecta; order Orthoptera; family Tettigoniidae; genus Meconema; species Meconema thalassinum. Next base: position 214,262,836 of record OX336398.1, read on the forward strand.
ACTGCGTATTTTGCAGCAGTACTAATTCACGTAAATAATGTATTATGAGATGAGGACACCTATATTCACATATATGAACTCTTAAAGTGAATAATAGCCCACATTGAAAGTAATATTTTACTTGCTTGTTGCAAGAAGCTTATAAGCGTGCAAGTCAATGTACTGCGTTGTCGGAAAAATGAGATGGATCCCAGAATGCAACGCACTCTTAGTGATACAGACTTTATTGATTACTTGTTGACGGATCATGACGTCACATAACTGTAGAGGGACATTCATTCTTGACCTTGTCTCAAGGCCAGTAACTGAAAACTAAAAACACATGTTTTTCTGTTATATTAGAGGGAGTGACCGTAGCGTCAGAGATGTTTTTAAACCGCCATTGTGTGCGAGATATATAAATGAATGTAATTTCATTAAACTTAGGAACTTGGTGAAGGTTTAGCTTTGCATTTTTGATCATGGACAGCAATGTATAAGGAGAGATAACGATGTTCTTGTTGTGCCCTTTTCGCACTGTGGAGAGATGGGATGAATATCTCCGACCTTTATTGTTATTGTGCTACCGGAAAGTACTGAAGTGGTTTCCAGACTTATCCGAGGACTGATAGGTACTGATATCGCGCCAGGAGTTGGCAGTCGGGTTTGAACTGCAGTTGTCTTACCGCTCACTGCGTATCACGCATTCCAAAAACATTCAGTTGGACCCTGTTTCCATTACTGTACCCGATACTGCCACAGTGTTAAAAGTAAAACCAAAGGTTTGTAAAAATATCAACAGTAGGAAGGAAGGTAACAATACACATACACGTGAATCCCGTTAACAAATTATCATGCAGGAAGTAGCAGCAACTGTCTGCCAGCCGATATATTTAGGTTTGGAATAGGCGCGCCGCGCATGCGTACTGCAAACCCCCCTTACAACGTCACAGCGTTTTAACTGCCATCTACTGGCGCGATGACAATAAGCTATGCGCTGCCTACAGCTAGGTGTATTGTTAGCCGAGTATGTGTTAACTCGTGCTATTATTCTGACTATATGTCAATGTTGTTTATTGTGAAGTACTCTCTGGAGTCTGACAGTTTTTTAGCCTGCGTGCCATGGTTCATTAGCTTTCGTCATAAACCTACGATAAACCTAAGTCTACGATCATAAATCATGTATTCTCAATTACCTAAATTGTTTAATTAATTAATGTTTATAGGATTGAAACTAAGCTTGCACCTGCATTTTGTTTACGCGCTGATGCCATGAGAAGGAATCATATCCACCAGGAAGTGACTACTAGACTAGCTGACACGACTTGAAAGGACGGAGTAGCGAACCGAACCATTATTTCGTAATTCAAGGTCCGCAATACTCATGTAACTTAAGACGAAATTTTGACTGCGCTGTTGCCAACAAAATTTCACACGCACTTAGATGACAATTGATTGCAAACAGAAATTCAATTTGTGGAGGAAGGCATTATTAATAAGAGATGATTGTGTCTAGTGCTTTATTCATATATTCGTGCCCATTGTTACCCATTTATTGCTACATTTCTGTTGTTATTAGACATTTTTTTACGGATAGACATTGTTTGTCATATTAGCTTTTGAATTAATTCTTTGTTTACGATCGCCTATCGTCGTAATGTTTCTTCAAGACAGGACTTAGCTAACCTAACGTAACGTAAATGTAAATTCGGAATTGGTACTCTACCCATATCCACATGGTCTTTCTTACCTGTTGAAATCCGATGGAACAGCTGGAACGTAGAATCTGGAAGTACCCGGCTAAAATAAACCCCCCAAAATTCTACCATCATGGATCAACCTGGGATAAGGACACATCTAGAAAAGAGAATGCGTTATGAAAGCCCCAGTGGTAAAGAACAAATGAAAAACTAGGTCAAAAAGAACTCGAAAATCTCAAAACCAAATCTCGGGCAGATGGCTGACGTTGGGAATATTGCCCCACTCGTCCTCCTAACACAGTCTGTTCTTAATATAAATCACTAAATCATTGAATATTTAAAATGGAAGAATCAGTTTATTAACTGAAAAACGAAGAAGTTTGTTGTACGACAAAAGTATGACCGCTATAAGAAAAAACAAATTAATTCCGTTTTATGACTGACGAATCTGGTATCGTTGTTGCATCACTATGCAATGTTTCTGTTCCCAGAAATATCGATGCACGATTTCACATTATTGTATGTTAAATACAAAAATACACTAGAAAAATTTCAAACATTATCAATATACATTAATTTACAGTAATTTTCTTCTATCGAATCTCGCCAAGATTCTTATTATCCATCAGAATTATCATTTTAACATTATCTGTGGTCATTATATGTCTTATTTGTCAAACAACTAAGTTAATCAGACTTAGTGTCTTTCTTAGTATTTTCTATCGTAGCTTCTTTTAATTATAATATTATATTCTTTCTAATTAACGTTTCACCCTGGATATTAGTTGTGTTTAACAATATGATTCAAAATAAATAAATTTTCCTTCAATAAACCTTCAATTGTGAGTAATTCTTAAATTTCATCATTGTGGCTTCAATGACCGTGCTCTATTGACGAATAACAATCATTATTATATAATTCAGCGATTGCTTATCAGCTCGCGTAATCCACAAAATTCCATTACAAAAATGTCAATCACTTCACACTAGAAATTCCTCTATACAAATCTTCATACTACCTCCTGATATCCACCGATATCGAAATATACGTAAATGACTTCAGTAACTCCTGTATTGATCCATTCAATACGAAAAATAGCATTCAATAGCTGTATTGTAATTTTCCTCACGTAATTTAAATTTATATAATATTCAATTTAATATCAAGAATTATCATGGCTCACAATTAACATGATAATCTTACTTTTAATCCACTCTTGGAAAGACTATCAAAATAGATAAATTATTCTTCAACGTAATTCATCTCACATATGAATTTCAACTACCACATAATAATTCACAACATGAAAAATGAAAATCCACAGCCTGCTTCCAGTCTCCGACCGGGTCAGGAATGGAATGAATGAAGCCCCCATCTAGCGGCGAGGATATGAACTGTGCCGGCTGCCGAGGCCTGACGCACTCCTCTGGGACAATGATTAAATGAATGACAGATGAAATGAAATGATAGTGGAGAGTGTTGCTGGAATGACATTTTGACAGGGAAAACCGGAGTACCCGGAGAAAAACCTGTCTGCCTCCGTTTTGTCCAGCACAGATCTCACATGGAGTGACCGGGATTTGAACCACGGACCCAGCGGTGAGAGGCCGGCGTGCTGCCGCCTAAGCCACGGAGGCTCAATATTTTAATTGATATCGGGATTGAATTCTTCATTATAATTCATCTCACATATGAATTTCAACTATCTGATATTTATTCATAACAGATTATATTTTAATTGATATCGAGATTCAATTCAGATCCGCAAAATAAATTCAAAAGAGGTCTCCCTCTCAAGAACATCGTGTAATTCTACACCTTGGAGAAATGCCTAATATTAATAGGATACGATAAAAACCATTAGAATTATACGAAATCAGAAAAGAATAAACCAACTCGAATTATCTAAATCGAAAACTGAACTTTCTCTAATCTAATAAAAATATCTCTACTCAATTAACTTTACTCAAAAATGGCTTTAATTGCCTGATTCACAAAATGTTGCAAAGATGAACTTCAAAAATATTACTTGATTTCAATGCAAGTATCTAACTTCATGTAGAATAATACAGTCATTCGAAATGAAATGCTGTAAGAAACGACGAAATAATTGTGTTCTGTAATCCATGAAGTAACAGAATAGATCTTGTAGAATGTTCATAAATGCGTTGTAAATGTTCTTCTTCCTATACATCTTCTTATCTTATACCAGCAGTACCCGGCATGCGTAGCAATGCCAAACAAAGAAAGTATTGGCGTTCTAACTTTGTTTGTTGAAGTGCTTTTGGATTCCCTATATTTTTTTTCTTTTTCCGTTAATCACCTCTAAACTATTGTAAAATTGATTTACTATCTCCAAAAGAATCATGGGAGCGTGCTCAACAACTCACCAAAGTTTCATCGCAATGAAATGAATGGTATATGAACGCATACGGGACCTTTTTGAAACGATTCGAGCACCGTCACCCATTTGATGAATATACTCGTACGCTACCTATTGTAAAATGAATTTACTAACTCGAAAACGTTCCCTGGCGTCTACACAACAACTCGTGAAATTATCATCGCAATCGGATGAATGGCAAATGTACGCATACGGGATTTTGTTTAAACGATTCGCACGCCGTTACTTATCTGTTGAATCAACTTGTGCGCCACCCATAGAAAAAACGGATTTACAAATTTATACACCTTCGCAGGACTGTACTCAACTCACCAAAGTTTTATCATAATCGGATGAATGGTATATGAACGCATACGGGACTTGGTTGAAACGATTGACGCGCTGTCGCTCATCAATTGAATCTATTCGTGCGCTACCAATTGTAAAATGGATTTACTAAATCAGAAATCTTTGCGGGAGTGGAAACAACATTTCTCCAAATTTCATTGCAATCGCATGAATGTTATATGAACGCAAACGGAATTTTTTAAAATCGATACGTGCGCCGTTATTCATTTGTTGAATCTACTCGTGCGCTACCTATTTTAAAAATGATCTACGAAGACAGAAACCTTTCCTGGAGTGTGCACAACAATTCAACCAAAGTTTCATAGCAATCGGATGAATGGTAGATGAACGCATACGGGACTTTGTTTAAGCGATTCGCGTGCCGCCGCTCATTTGTTGAATCTACTTTTGCGATACCTATCGTAAAGTGGATGTACTAAACCAGAAACCTTCCCTGAAGTGTACGTACACAACATCTCAACCAAGTTTCATCGCTATCGGACGAATGGTACAGTATATGAACGCATACGAGACTTTGTTGAAACGCTTCGCGCGTCTTCGTTTATTAGTTGAATATACTTGTGCGCTACCTATTGTAAAATGAATTTATTAAGCCTGAAACTATCCCGGGAGTATACACAACAACTCACCAAAGTTTAGTCGCTATCGGACGAATGGTATATGAACGCATACGGGACTATGCTGAAACAGTTCGCGCGTCGTCACTCATTTGTTTAATCTACTAGTGCGTTACTTATTGTAAAGTGGATCTACTAAGCCAGAACCTTCCCTGAAATGTACACAACATTTCACCCAAGTTTCATCACTATCAGACGAATAGTTTATGAACGCTTGCGGGACTTTGTTGAAACGCTTCGCGCGTCGTCGCCCATTTATTGAATCGACCCTTGCGCTACCTATTATAATATGGATTTACTAATCCAGAAACCTTGTCTGTAGTGTACACAACCTCTCACCCAAGTTTCATCCTTATCGGACGAATGGTATGTGAACACATACAGGACATCGTTGAAACGCTTCGTCCATCGTCGCTCATTTGTTGAATCTACTCGTGCGCTACCTATTGTTAAGTAGATTTACTCGGCCAGAAACCTTCCCTGAAGTGTACACAACATCTCACCCAAGTTTCATCACTATCAGACGAATAGTATATGAACGCTTACGGGACTTTTTTGAAACGCTTTGCGCGTCGTCGCTCATTTGTTTAATCTACTAGTGCGTTACTTATTGTAAAGTGGATTTACTCAGCCAGAAACCTTCCCTGAAGTGTACACAACATCTCACCCAAGTTTCATCACTATCAGACGAATAGTATATGAACGCTTACGGTTCTTTGTTGAAACGCTTCGCGCGACGTCGCTCGTTTATGGAATCTACTCGTGCGCTACCTATTATAACATGGATTTACTAAGCCAGAAACCTTGCCTGTAGTGCACACAACCTCTCACCCAAGTTTCATCGCTATCGGACGAATGGTATGTGAACGCATACGGGACTTTGTTGAAACGCTTCGCCCGTCGTTGCACATTTGTTGAATCTACTCGTGCGCTACCTATTGTAAAGTGGATTTACTAAGCTAGAAACCTTACCTGAACTGTACAGAACATCTCACTCAAGTTTCATCGCAATGGGATGAATGGTTATGAACGCATGTGGGACTTTCTTCAAACAACCGCACGCTATTTTGTTGAAGCTACTCGCGCGCCATCTATTGTAAATTGGATTTACTACGCCTATAACTTTTCCGGGATTGTGCACAACAACTAACCAAAATTTGAATGCAATTGGATGAATTGTATATGAACGCATCGCCATTACGCTTTTGTGTAAACTACTCGCACGCTATCTATTGTGAAATGGATAAACTATGCCTATGAACATCCCGAAAGTGTGTACAACAACTCACCAAAAATTGATCGCAATCGGATGAATGGTTTATGAACCGTTCATGCGATTGGGATCAAAATTTGGTGAGTTGTTGTGAGCACTTCCGGGATGGTTATATTCATATATTCAAAGAGCGCGCGAGTAGAATAAACAAATGTGTGTTGGCGATGGTTTCATATAGCCTACAATTGATCCGATTGCGACTAAATGTTGGTGGGTTGTTTAGCTCACTTCCGGGATGGTTATAGGCATAGTTAATGCAATTTACAATATATAGCGCGCGAGTAGTTTAAACAAATGCGTGTTGGGTATGCATCCATATAAAATTCATCCGATTGCGATCAAATTTTGGGGAGTTGTTGTGCATTTTTCCGGGAAAGTCATAGGCATAGTAAATCCAATTAATAATAGATGGCGCGCGAGTAGCTTCAACAAAATGGTGTGCGATTCTTTTCAACAAAGACCACATGCGTTCATATACCATTCATCCCATTCCGATAAACTTGGGTGAGATGTTGTGTTCACTCCAGGGAAGGTTTCTGGCTTAGTAAACCCATTTTACAATAGGTAGCGCACGAGTAGATTCAACAATGAGCGATGGTCCGCGAATCGTTTCAACAAAGTCCCGTATGCGTTCATATACTATTCATACCATTGCGTTGAAACTTTGGTGAATTGTTGTGTACAGTCCAGGGAAGGTGCCAGGCTTAGTACATGCATTTCACGAAAGATAGCGCACGAGTAGATTCAAGAAATGAGCGACGGCACGCGAATCGTTTCATAGGAGTCAAAATTGCGTTCATATACCATTCATCCGATTGCGATGAGACTTTGGTGAATCGTTGAGTACATTCCAGGAAAAGTTTCAGGCTTAGTAAATCTATTTTACAATAGGTAGCGTACGAGTAGATTAAACAAATGAGTGACGTCATGCGTATCGTTTAAACAAAGTCCCGTATGCGTTCATATGCCATTCATCTGATTGCGATGAAATTTAATGAGATGTTGTGTACACGCCTGGGAAGGTTTTCGACTTAGTAAATCAATTTTACAATAGGTAGTGTACGAGTAGATGCAACAAATGAGTTGCGACGCGCGAAGCGTTTCAACAAAATCCCGTATGCGTTCATACACTATTTATCGATTGCGATGAAACTTTTTGGGGTTGTTGTGTACACTTACGTAAAGGTTTCAAACTTAGTAAATCCATTTCACAGTAGGTAGCGCAAGAGTAAATTTTAAAAATGAGTGACAGTGACTTTAGTGAATTGTTGTGCACGCTCCCACGAATGTTTCTAAATTAGTTTATTCCTTTTACGAAGTTTACAGGCAGTGAACGGAAATTGAAAAAAGATTGTTTCCAAAAGCACTGCCTTGTATGCAGTTAAACACCACTACCGTACAAAATTACACTTTCTTTGATTGGCATTGCAACGCATGCCGGTACAGCTAGTATAAAACTAAAAAATATCGTAGTCTTCTCCTAAAACGTTTCTTCTTGACTAATGTTTCTTCTCAGCTAATTATAATGCTCATATCTTATTTTCAAAAAGTTAATATCAATGTTGCAGAAAAATTAGAAGTAATATTAAATGTCCACTCATGACATTCCTCAGATTCAGTCGATTCGACTAGTTAAGAGCTCGAATGAAAGAGCGTGATCCACCAAGTGTTATTAGACTAAAACGAACTGTGTAACTCAATTAGAACCAAAGATATGATTGCTACAATGAGAAAAAATGTTGAAAAAATGAGATGTTATATCGAATGTTCACTCATAACTTATCTCAGAATCATCCGATTTGAATAGTTAACAACTTAAGTGAAAGCGCTTGCGTCACTGAGTGTTCTTAGTCCAAAACGACTTGCGTTCCTCAATTAAAACCAACGATATGTTGCTTCAAAGAGAAAGAAGTTGGAAAAAGTTGAAAAAATCAAATAATTTGAGAAAGGCGGAACGTAAATGATTTGTAATACTTGATAACAATTCTGTGCATGAATACCTTTCATTTAAAAAAATAATGAAGGAAATCGACCTGATAGAATGGCCGGACGGACTGGCTTAAGATTTCATAAATATTTTTAATAAAGAAGATAATTTTCAATTATTCAATTATTCATGAATATAATAAGGCCTTTTTCTCGAATTTCATAGGTTATAATAAATTATAGTATGGCATATAATAATAATAATAGGTCTAATAATATATTGTGGTCCACGTAATTTACCCAATTTTGTGTGGTCAAGTGGGGGTATGCAGCCGAAATTAAATTATTCATTTCATGTTTCTTGAACGAGACGTTGTTCAATTTTATATATTTCATCACTAGCGCCCATACCATTTTGATGGGATTAAGTTCTTTGTGGTATTGTGGTGTGGTAAGGTGACAAGCAAGAACATATTTCTCTGCTGTGATAGTCTACATTGTCTATTACTAGACTAGATCCTTCGGGAACATTGAGCAACATAATTGCTCTGCGAACCACTTTTCATATACTTCACCTGTCATTTTGTCGTGTGTGTCTACCGTGTTCTTTTGGCACAGAAACGTTAATTCTGCACCATTAATGAACCCTTGTTAATTCCCGGAACGAACAAAGGCAAACTACGAAAACCACTTCAAGGATGACTGAGGCCCTCAGACCAGAATTACATTTCTTGGCAGAGCCGAGATTCAAACCCGGGCCTTCACGGTGACAGCACAGTGACAGCCAAGAACGAAACGAGGCAGGCAATTTATAAAGAACACAAGATCTACTTCATTTCATAGTTTTACTTCACATCATCACTTACCCTCCTTCAAACGTAGTCGGGGGAGATAGCCTGCGGGCCACATTAGTAAACAAACTTCCGGTGCGTCAGCGCTGAGCGGGAGGACTAAGCGAAGTGCTATAACTTATGAATGCTACCTGATATTGAGCTCTGGTTTGATTTTAAAACTATTTCAGACATTAATGAACATTTCTTCTTGCTTAGTCACCAACGTAAAGTCAACAGCAAAATACTTTCCCGCTAGCTAACTTTTATGTGACACCATCCCAGATTTTTCAAGTAACATTTAAGAAAAAAAATCATAACTTTCTTACTATGAAAATAATTACTGGCCTGAGAAGTAGGGTATCTTCTACCAACATCAGGCAATCTAAAAATAAATTCTTGATCTGTTGCGATCATTAGTTCATTATCTATGGCGTGATAAGTTTTATAAATGCAAAAATATAGATTCGCGCTAAAATATCGTAATTGTAAAAATTGGGCCATGTGTTAATTATTTATGGCTTTTATTTTTACACCATCATAAAGAGCGAGAAATTCTCTATAATACCACGCAAACATTTTCTTAGATTTGTCACTTTCAATTATTGGGAAATGGCAACATCGCCGGGGTAGAAGAGGACGCAGCTAATTGCAGGACATAGGAGTGCGAGTGAGAGGCAAATACTACATTTAATTCCATACTGTATTTTAAGGTAGAGACGCACTGTAGATATTTCTAATTCATACTGTCTACTGAAAAAGAATCTTGCAGCTACCTAATGATATCATGAAGGAGATATATGCGAGTAAGAACACACATTGTTCCTGGGATCGAACCATCACCCTGGGTGTCGAAAGGTTGAGGCCTGGTCTGGAACTCGCGATCGAACCGTCTCCGCCTATGTTCGAACAGCTGTCCTCGACATATGGTCCCTCTCAGGCACATGCCTGGATTGGCTTGAAGCGCAGAGAAAGTAAACTCCTCCACTCTTGTTTGTTGATTCTTTACATTGTAGAAGTAATTATCTCAGTAACATATCTAGAGAATCCTTAAGTCTCTTCCTGTATAAACGTCTGCTTATGATTTCCATATTTCAAGCATTGGTTACAATAGATATTCAATTCTGTTTCTTGTTGCGTTCCTTCTGAATGCTTAGCAAATCATAACTGCACGTAGAAATAACTGGTTGGCAGTATATTTGTAAGGAAACACGTTGATATTACAAGTCCACTTGTTATTCGAACAAGCTTTACTGAGCTTCGCAAATGCACTATGTGTATTCACGGCACTGTTAGAAACGAGTATCACGCTACCACCGGTCTATTCAGACCGATCCGTGTCTTGGCGATTGTGCCTGCCTTGTATGCAGTTAAACACCACTACCGTACTGCACTTGTAAAACGAACAGTTTCAATATTTCAGATTGAGACTTGCATATAGACAGTTTCAAAATAGAGTGATCCTTCCAAACAGTACTTGGAACTGCTCTGTAGGATTCTTCCCAAGATGCATCACGATTCAATCGATAATGATCGAGGTTGCTTGCTGTCAATACGATAAACACATATAAAATGTTTTAATAGCTTATAAATCTCTGTAAATATCCTCAGAATACTTCTTATTAATATTCATAATGATCCCATGTTGTCGATCCCCTCTGTGATCGCTGTAAGTATATATTGAACCCGATGGGGTTATGCTGACTGGAATCGAACATGGTTCTCAGAGACTGTGATCTCAGTAAAAAGGTTCCGCCAGGGAGCGAACCAGAGATCTGTACAGGGAGTTTCTTGGTAAAAACCCCTCGAAAGAGATGTATATTTAATCACTGGTGTGATTTTGATGAAATGGCATTATTTATTAAAATAATGTAGGAAATAATGAGCGGATTATATCATTATAAGACGATTTGGTGTAAGCTATTGGAGGTTTGAAGCAGAGAGGAGGGCAGAGCTGACATTTACTAATCGGCCCAGAATTGTGGGTTGGTCTCAGTGGAGCCACGTCCATCTCTGTCACCCCATTATGTCGTCTGGAGCAGGGGAGAGGCCTGAAAAATGACACAGTTATTCCCCGACGGAGAATAGATGTAGAGGAGGGGCGGTGAAATGCCCAGAGAAATCATTGATTACTCGTGATTGGAGTAACGAATCGAGATGAGAGTTGCACACAGGTGAATATCTTGGCAAGAAGATAATTTTAGAATCTTTTACCTGCGAAATTGGTGCATATTTAGTGATGTGCGTAAGGACTGTGAAGCGACCATTGTTCGCGGAGGGATGTGAAGATGTTGACGGGGAGTTCCCGGTTAGGTAGCGTCCCACGCCATGGAGAAAGGAATTAATATTAATTAATTGAACGAGCGATTCCTTTGCACACATATAGTTTTGGGACCTGTGAAGAGAGAGGAACACAATGATCATGGTTTGAAGACCGGAATCATGCTGTGAGAGGAGCGAAGATTACGCGGGAAGATGTTGCTCTACTTTCTGTGGAAATCCGATATAAGGGAGTAGACCCCAGGAGGAGCCCTCTGTTCTCTCAGTGTTACTCTGTTACTCAGTTACTCAGTTGAACCTCACTTTGAAGCAAGCTCAGTGTTACTCAGTTGTTCTCAGTTGAAACTCACTTGAAGCTCAGTCGAGACGCAGTCAAGCTCAGTCTACATGCCGCCAAGCGCAGTTACAGCCAGTTACAGTTTTACTCAATTGTCAATTGTAGCACAATGGAAATAAGTTGCAATCAGTATGAAGCAAATATGCAGCAGTACGAGACAGCGTGTAAGCCGCAGACAGAAGTCTTCAAATAAGCTACGTGCAGTCTTCGAGTGAAACTTCAGTCAGCTACAGCCAGGGTGAAGCAAGTTCGTCAAGGCATAACGCATGACGGATCTATTCATCGAGACGCCGAACAAGGACTGGTATGTGTAAAAGAAACAGTAAACATGCTTGTATGAATAATAGTCGTGATACATGCATAATTAGCCGCACGAACTATGACGTGTTCAGTTATGAAGCACCGTATAGACTAACGGCAGCACTATTGTATATAATTATTTGTGAAAGTGTTGAACTTTATTAAGCGCAGTGTGTATTGTATTAACTAATCGTATATGTGTAACTACGATAGAATGCGCTAAGGAAACTTTACTAAGTGTTTGGTATTGCCATGAGAGTACCAGATGGTAACGCTTACTGTAGGAGTAATGATCGTCACAAAAACTGTTGGGGAGTTCCGAGAGCAGATAACCAGACTTTCAATCAGGAGTTGATAACGTAAGATGCCGTCGACACCTGCAATTTCGATCTCTGCTAGGGAATTTCAGCATTGAAGTGTGTATAAGTGACGAGTGTTCAGTGTAATGTATATGTAAAAATATCATTTAAAGTAGTGTTTGATGAAGTGTTTCACATGTTTGGGGAGTGATAACTTCCTGAAAGGTATGCAACGTGTCGTGTTGGTGATAGAAATTATGTATAATCAAATGTGTGTAAACAAGAGAAATATGTCGCGTTAAACCCATTATGGCGGGCGACATGGAAGAATATGATTGATTGGAGCCACCTTAGATGCCTATAGAGATGTAAGTACCCCACAAATTATGGTTATAATTATGTAGAAGTATGGACCGATGCATGTCTGGGATTCCGTAAAGGTATTGTGAATTCCTGATAGATGCCAGTAAAAGTCAGTTAGGAGGCTGATCCTCCATGTTTAATCAGTATTGAGTTGATTTTTATAGAGTTGAAATGATGATTTGCATCATTAAGTGGAGTAATTATTCCCACTATGAATTAAGAATGGCAATCAGTTATGTAAATGTAACGAACGCGATTGTTCGAGTTTAAAACGTCTAGCTATGTCGGAAATTTTGGTAATTTATATGAGAATAATAATAAATGATGATTTTGGTCATTTATGTCAATGAGATTTATAATAATAATGGTAAATTACGATTTTGGTCGTTTATGTCAGTGAGAAATGATGATAATAATAATAATGGTTATTAAGAGTATGAATGAACACATCAGGAAACAAATAAATTGTTGTAAGCGAGAATTATTAACGCTAAGTGCAAGACTTATCAATCTAAGCGGGAAGATGTTACAGTGAGATTACATTTCAGTAATTATGGAAAGAAGCTTTATATCAGAATATTGCATATATTCAGTAATGATACCAGTAATGAAAGGGCTTTTATTGAATTGAATTTGCAGCTTAATTGAGAAGCTTATAGAGTAATGTTAGATTTCTCTTAATATTAGAGGCCGGAATGTCGTAGCATGGAGCATTAGGGGCCAGATAGTCTATTCTACGTATGAATTCTCCTATGTCGTGGACATTGTTGGAGACATTATTTATTCCGGAGTTTTAGTGAATGGACCCTAACTCTGAAGAAAAGGATTGAAATGTGTTCCGGGTTGGAATCTTTATAAGAGTCGAGGAAAACAAGGACACCTCGCAGCTCTATGATTTCCCGAGAACTTATTGATGAGTTATTTACGCTCGTGGGCAGCGAAAACTCATGGCGACAGTGGTTTTGTGCGCCTATATTATACTTGAGACATCGGTCACCGCCAGGCTCATGCATTACGAACCCCGAACCTTCATGTTGAATGGACCCATGTGAGGCCATTAATTAATCGTTATCCTCGACGTAGGAATAATTACAAAAGCTCATTCAATACCTGTTGGCATAATAGTCAATTAAGATCCTTTGGGAACATGTGTGCCGGTTAGGACACAGTATTTGTCTTGTAAATCTCCACTGCTTAGAGAGGGAAGCTTTCAAACTTTTAGAAAGGTCGAGATAATTGGTGGAACGACCCATCCCACTTTCTATTGTGTAGCGATTTCTTTAGCCGAGGGTCGGTGCCAACCACCCGAACCGCTCAGGCAAGTTATAAAGGGAAGAGATTCTAGACCTTGTTAAAATGACATATAATGCGAGATTGTTATGTTGAGTATTATAGCCATGTGGTTTGTGAACACATGGATAATTATAGTTCATCCTGATGGTTCATTAATTTAGCTATCTGACGAATAGTTACATGATATAATTGTACTGTCACTGGAACCAAGTCATGTAGTTGGTTACTAGATGCCAATCGCCATGAGCGCGAGGCAGTCTATCGTACAATCCGACATAAGCTATAACGTAACGTTTTATCTAGGAATCACAGACAGCATGCGGTGAAACCATATAATTGAAGGATATGTAGGGGGTAGCTTACATAAGTATGGAGTTGCACGTTGATTTTGGTGCAACGTCCAAATAGGTAAATGCATGCAAAGCATTTCATTGGTGAGAAGAAAAATATTAAAACACGCACGGCACACATAATTGTTTAACATAAAGAGGTTTAAGGAATAATCCTTGTTGTAATATTAAAGAAGTCACATTGTATGACTGTTATGTTAATGTAAAGTTGTTTTGAAGTCGTAGGTGCATCAGCGCACTAGTATATCCTTGTGAAGTTCACAGAAGGGTAAAGCATTACGGCTAGGTATGACTTTGCTGTGATTTCATAGTTGTTTACTTGTGGATTGTGGAAGTAAAAATTTTGTTTGCTTTTATTTTATGCTTTTTTTTGGGTATTGTTTTGTGTTTGAAGCCATGATTTATTTACTGGATTAAAGTTTTAGAATAGAGTTGTGCCTTATCATTGTAGAGTTGATACCTTTTAGCCTCAAATCCAAAATATGCACTGCAAAATTGGGGTTACCGTACACGCCTGAGAGCTGATGCTAGTTGGAGGCGGATGCATATTATCCAACGAGATTACTCACATGGGTACATGGGATTTGATGTCCTATACTGTGATTTGAGCTAAAGGTACGACTAAAGTCGGTCAGATTTAATGCACACAACTCTATTAAAGTAAGAATTAACGAATTAGGGTGTGACCGCTCCTAATCCATAGCTAAGTTCCGATACGTATATATAAATTTTGATAGATTGTGCTTATTCTCTACTCATTTATCATGGCCCAAGCAGCGTGGGACGGTATTAACTCTTTATGGAACCGCCTGCGTCAGTGCAATATGAGCGATGTTGGCATTGCACGAACCGGGCAACGATAGATACATAGTAATTTATCATGACGCCCATCTGTGGAGTCTATGGTAGTAAAAGCTCTATTAATTTATCATGGCGTGGCCCAAGTGGGGCTTTCGGCAGTAAAAACCACTCCCTGAACAGTTTTTATAGTAAATTAGAATATGGCCGATGTCCTGCTAATACCACGACATCATATATAATTTATCATGGCGCCCAGAATACGTGGAACTTATGGGATTTAGGGAAAACCCATAGATTTTTTATGGTATTTCATGGGGAAAACCATAGTAATTGTTTTGCCTCAAACTGTGTTTGAGTGATTTTTGAATTCAGTAGGTTTTTTGAGGTAACGCAGAATCTCTCTATTGAGAAGAGAATGGCCTAAGGGTACTAGCGTTACATACCCAATCCACAATCTACCATAATATTATCAGGTTTTGTACGACTTCACAATATGTGTGCAGTGTTTGATGTTTCTCTTCGAAACGTATCCACATATTTTTCCAGGAAGCCTGCCTGCATATTTAAGTGTGTTATTGTAAAATGTCAGGTACGGAGGAGATCTTGCAACTTATTGCAGGACTGAAACAACATTTTGATGCTGCTAACGAGCAGAATAAACTGGAAACAAAGGCTTTCCAGGAGAGTATAAATAACAGGTTAGATGCCAATCAGGAGGCAATTAATGCAAATCAGGTTGCAATGAACAATAACCAGATTGAATTAAACAACCGTTTAGAGGCAAATCAGGTTGCAATGGATAATAACCGGATTGAATTAAACAATAAGTTAGGTCAAATGCAAGAAGTCATTAAGACCGAAGTAACAGATACTGTTGTAAGCATTGTATCGGAAATGCAGGTAAAAACTGACAAACGTTTCGAGGCCATAGAAGCCAAACTTGAGGGCAATTTGCAAGCGTGTAGGCATGCTCAGGAGCAAACCAACAGTAAATTAGAGGCGTTGTCTAACGATATTAAGGATATTCAGATCCAAAATGAGGCGAATCTCGAACGCCAAGCGAAACAGTTCGCAGAGTTTACGAAAACAGTAGACCAGAGATTAGAGGAGAACGACTCCAAATGGGATCAGAAATTGAAAAGCTACGCTAGAGCAATTAACGGTGACCTCAAGAAACAGGACCAGAATATATTAGGTCAATGCCAGGAAATAGGCGAAATTAAGGCTATCGCTCAGGAAAATAAGGAGCTGGTAGGCAACGTGAAAGGTCAGATGGGTAAAGTTCATAAAGAACTGGACCAAGTGCAAAGTGATATTGTCATAGTCAATAAAAGACAAGAGGAAAACAAAGGCGAGATCACCAAGGTCCGGAATGAATTGTCTAAAGTCAATGGACACATTCAAGATGAAATTAAAGGTCTGAGAGAAGAACTCGAAATAAGAGAAGGCCAGAAAACAGAGGCAAGCGACAAGACCCTTGCTCAAATTAAAGAGGACGTAGAGGATGAAATATCCCATATCAAACAAAGTCTGAAAGAAGACAAGGTGAAAATTTTTCAAGTAGCCGAGGAAAACCGAGATAGGCTTACAAGAATAGAGAAAGAAGTCATTACTCGCCTAGAAAGAGCAGAAATGCGCCATAACCAAATGGAGACTAGGATAATAGCACAGGAGGAGACACTTCTGAAATATCCTAAGTCAAGTGAAGGCAGCATAGAGGATATAAGAAAAACAAGGTGGGCAGACCTAGAAACCCAACCTATAAGCAGGAACGCTGCAGGCGCAGGAGAAAGTCCTTACATGGCGCCAGGTGTACCAATTGCGGCATCGACGCCACATGAAAATGCGATGCACACCCAGGTGATAAACGTCATTAGGGCAAGCGAAGAAAAACCTAGGAAGTTTTCAGGTAGTCACTGTAGTATGACACCAAAATATTGGTTAAAGGAAGTGACCGAATATCTCAATGATGCACGAATACCGCAGGAGCGTAGGTTACGTGCTATAGAGAAGTTAACAGAGGGGGAGTGCGCATTATGGTTTCGCAGCTTCCGTTACACTTTTGATACTGTTGAGGAATTCCGCGAGGCATTCTTGAAGAGGTATTGGGACGCCGCGACTCAGCAGAATTTACGGCTGGATTTGTATGCCAAAAAGTACAGCACGAACAACCCGACGAAGTACGCAGAATTTTTCATATCGCAGATGTGTCGTTTTAAAGAGCTGGATCAAAAACCTAGTGAACTGGAGCTATGCATTGCTATCGCCAAACAGCTTCCATACGAGATCCAAAGGCTACTAATCTCGGCTAATGCGAAAACGGCTATGGAAATGGAGACAGTTCTAAGGCAACTGGACCTCACCACAGCAAATACTATGCGTCAGAGTCGAACCGTGGAACAAGTCCACGTGACCAACACACAGACTGACCAACAGCAAGCTCCAAGGAACAACAAGGCCACGAGCACAGAAACTTTAGATTCCTATGGACGGCAATGGGAACAGGAACCCAGAAAATGGCAGTCAAGGTACAAAGGAAATGCTAATAAAGCAGGAAGAGGTCGAAGTTCGTGGAATAAACACAATAACAGGGGCAAACCGTACCATAACAATGGAGGTAATAATGGCCAGGAAGGCAATAATAGAAATTGGAGACCCCAAGAGAGAAGAAATAACTTCGATGACGAGGCAGAAGAGCGATATCATGCTTCTTTGCGATACCTCGAAGAAAGGGGAGATGAGCCCCAGAAATCACAAGTCCGCTGGCAAGAAGTCATGCAGAACAGGACATCGCCAGACAGATCTGGAGATGGAGCCAAGAGTTTGGAACTACAGCGCAGCGAACAGGAGAGAAGGAACTCCAAAGGGGCGGGCGCTGAAGAAAAAAAAAAAAACGCCAAAATTAGAAGAGCTCGAGACTGATGGATGGAAGTCTATTAACATCATCAATTGGATAGCCAAACCAGAAGAATTGATTGAGGATACAGGAGGACCACAGGTCATGGTCAAGAGAGAATTGCCTATTATAATTGTGAGAGTGGCAGGATTAAAAGTCAGAAGTCTGCTAGACACAGGATCAACAGTGAGCCTGATGACACAAGCTCTATATAATGAAATAGCCCGGAGAGAGAACATTTTGAAGATACCGATCTCCAGTGTCAAAATTAAAGGGGTAATTCCAGACAGAACAATGATATGTAAATACCAGGTATTCCTAGATTTACAGATAGGAGGCTCTATTTTCTCACAGAGTTTTCTGTTAGTAAACAAACTACCTTATAACCTACTTATTGGGGCAGAGTTTATAAGGGAATACAGAGTGATAATTGACCTAGCACAGGACAGGGTTATGTTCCATGTGAATGAAGAAGCTGAAGGCTTAGAGGTCGCACTCAATGAAATTGAACCAGGATCCAGTGAACAAGTATGGCATACATACAGAGATGTGGCTGATGAAGAAGTGTTAGCTATGGAGCAGTTAGAAGCGGAGCTCAAAACACTAGCCACAGACTTGGAAAAAGATCTGGAACCCAAATTGGAAGAATACATTTCGGAGAAGCTAGAAGAAGCGAAAATTGGGCTAAAAGAGAAGGAAAATTTAAAGCAGTTATTGCTGGAACAGAAGGAAGTCTTTGATTCGAGACCTGGTCGGATAAAGATCTTCACTTATGCTTTTCAAGTCAGTGATTGGACACCATTTAGGCAGAAACCCTACCCTATAGCTGAAAAGCATTATGCTAAAGTGAAAGAGGCAATTCAGGAGATGTTGGAGGCCGGTGTTATTGAGAAAACACCTACGCCTTATGTAAGTCCATTGGTAATTGTACCAAAGACAGACGGATCTGTCAGAGTCTGCTTGGACCTGAGACGCTTAAATTTGAGAGTTATTCCGGAATTTGACCAAGTGCCACCTATTAAAGAGATCCTCAGGAAGTTTAAAGGAAAAACTATATTCTCAAACTTGGATATCACATCCAGTTTCCACCATCTTGAATTAGAGAAGAAAACTAGTCTGTTGACAGGATTTATGTTTGATCAACATACATTCACATTTTTAAGGCTACCTTTTGGGTTGAAAACAGCTGGTTCAGCCCTGATAAGAGCGTTAGATCGCAATCTATCAGATGAGGTTAAAGAGAGTACCATCAGATATGTAGACGACATTCTACTCACATCAGAATCTCTGGAGGAGCACATGAGAGACCTGAAGAAGTTGCTAGATGACCTTCGAGAAGCGAATTTTAAGGTCAATATCAAGAAATCGCACTTCTGTCAGAGGGAAGTTAAATTCCTAGGGCATGTTATTGATGCAAATGGAGTGAAGCCTAATCCAGATAAATTGGAGGTAATTCGGAATTTCCCTCGACCCACGAAAGTTAAGCACGTCCGACAGTATTTGGGAGTAATTGGATTCTTTTCGAACCACTGCCCAAACTATACTGCGACAGTATCACCACTGCAGGACCTATTGAAGAAAGGCGGCAGATGGAATTGGACGGAGCAATGTCAGGAAGCATTCGTGAGGTCAAAACAAATGCTTTTGGAATATGTGAAACTGGGATACCCAGATTATACCCAGAAGTTCATCATACAGACGGATGCATCACTTATTGGGATTGGAGCGATGCTATTCCAGGAAAATGTTGACCAGCCTGAGAAGAAAGTTTTTATCGCCTTTATCAGCAGAAGACTGAGAGCCCATGAGAAAAATTACACGATCACAGAGATAGAATTGCTCGCAATTTTGTACGCGTTGCAATCGTGGCACAAACTCGTGTACGGCTTCCGAATAGTCCTGAGAACAGACCATAAAGCTTTAACATTTTTGTTAAAGACAGATTTGTCTAGTCAGAGATTGACAAGATGGTCCCTGTATATCCAGCAATTTGATGTGGAAATAGAATACTGTCCAGGGAAAGAGAATGTAATACCGGACATATTAAGTCGTTACCCTAGAGAAGAAGAAGTACTAGCGGTCCAGATTGAGAATCGAGATCAGAAGACGTTGGATGACTTAAGGAACATTACCAACCTACAACGCGAAGACCCATGGTTGAAGATGATAATCGATTACTTCGAGGGACGTTTAGCAAGGGGAACTGCGATATACAGAGAGGCGGAGGCATTGGCAACAGAATATGTATGGTATAATCAGATATTACACAAGTGGGACGATGTGGATCACACACGTCAAAGGATTGTAATTCCTGCATCTTTGCAGAGGAGGTTAGTATGGCTAGCCCACAGAGCATTTGGTCATCCGGGGATTGATAAAATCTGTGCTCTGTTGAAGGAAGCATTTACTTGGCCAAAATTGAGAGAAACGGTGAGAAATGCTATTAGAACATGTGATCTTTGCCAAAGGGTAAAGCCGAATCCCTTTTTAATGAGGCAACGACCTATCCCGTTATTACCAGAGAAGCCAAGGCAGCTATTGAGTATCGACAACTTTGGACCATTGCCTAGAGCACGTAGAGGCAATAGACACATTTTTGTAGCCATGGATGTATTTTCGAAAATGGTGGTGTTGTGCCCCATTCAAAAGACAAGTTCAAAACAGGTCTTGAAGCGCCTGAAAGAGAGAGTTATTCCGATTCTTGGGAAGCCGGATAACATTCTCTCGGACCACGGAAGTTGCTTTACTAGTGCAGAATTTCGTCGAGAACTGGAAACTCTAGGAATTAGGCAGATTTTATCTACCATTCGCCATCCTGAGGCAAGTCCCGTTGAAAGAGTAATGAGAGAGATCCAGAAATACATGAAGATCTACTGTTCTGAAGCGAATTGGCGTTGGATTGAATTTCTAGAAGTCATTGAATACTGTATAAATAATACTGTACATGAGGCGACAGGTCAGGTTCCCGTTACTCTACATCTGGATCAGAGACCAGAGAGACCGTGGAATGGTGTTATTCCATTACCTATAGACGCACAGCTCGGTAGAGAATTGAGGATCCAACGAACCTTTGAATATCTAAAAGCACAGGCGGAGAGACGTCAGAGAAGGAATCGTGCGAAGAGGTATCATAAACCGCTTCTCGTGGGACAGAAAGTTTTAATTAAGAAACCCGCCAGTTCAGATCCAGAGGCACGGAAGTATAAGAAGTTTAATTTTTCTTACCACGGCCCGTTCGAGGTGATAAGAGACCTCCAGAACAATGCATACAGGTTAAGGCATTTAGAGAATGGAAACAAGGTCGTTATGAACATAGCCAACTTGAAAATTTATTACTCGCCAGAAGAATTCGATGAACCAGAAGAAGAATTAGTAACGCACACCCAACTCAACGTGGAGAGCGGAGGCAGCCAAGCAGGCAGACCTGAATGTTGGAACGGCGAGACGGGACGAGAAGCAGACAGTTTACCCAGTGTAAGCGGAGAGCAGAAAGAATGCCAGTGTTTGCGAGAATTCTATGAAGAAATGGTCAGAGTAGCCAGAGAGGTTGAGGCTGTAAACGCGACCCTTCGCAGGGAGAATAGACAGCTCAGAAACAAGGCCGAGTGTGGAAGGGGGAACACTACTAACCCACTCGTAGCCAGACAAGGTGAAGGACCCCAGACGTAAACACAGACGGTGGTCGACAGTCAGCTGGTTACTTATATAAGCCACTTGCATTGGACTTTTATAAGTTTTGCAAGGGGAACATGAACCCGATGGGGTTATGCTGACTGGAATCGAACATGGTTCTCAGAGACTGTGATCTCAGTAAAAAGGTTCCGCCAGGGAGCGAACCAGAGATCTGTACAGGGAGTTTCTTGGTAAAAACCCCTCGAAAGAGATGTATATTTAATCACTGGTGTGATTTTGATGAAATGGCATTATTTATTAAAATAATGTAGGAAATAATGAGCGGATTATATCATTATAAGACGATTTGGTGTAAGCTATTGGAGGTTTGAAGCAGAGAGGAGGGCAGAGCTGACATTTACTAATCGGCCCAGAATTGTGGGTTGGTCTCAGTGGAGCCACGTCCATCTCTGTCACCCCATTATGTCGTCTGGAGCAGGGGAGAGGCCTGAAAAATGACACAGTTATTCCCCGACGGAGAATAGATGTAGAGGAGGGGCGGTGAAATGCCCAGAGAAATCATTGATTACTCGTGATTGGAGTAACGAATCGAGATGAGAGTTGCACACAGGTGAATATCTTGGCAAGAAGATAATTTTAGAATCTTTTACCTGCGAAATTGGTGCATATTTAGTGATGTGCGTAAGGACTGTGAAGCGACCATTGTTCGCGGAGGGATGTGAAGATGTTGACGGGGAGTTCCCGGTTAGGTAGCGTCCCACGCCATGGAGAAAGGAATTAATATTAATTAATTGAACGAGCGATTCCTTTGCACACATATAGTTTTGGGACCTGTGAAGAGAGAGGAACACAATGATCATGGTTTGAAGACCGGAATCATGCTGTGAGAGGAGCGAAGATTACGCGGGAAGATGTTGCTCTACTTTCTGTGGAAATCCGATATAAGGGAGTAGACCCCAGGAGGAGCCCTCTGTTCTCTCAGTGTTACTCTGTTACTCAGTTACTCAGTTGAACCTCACTTTGAAGCAAGCTCAGTGTTACTCAGTTGTTCTCAGTTGAAACTCACTTGAAGCTCAGTCGAGACGCAGTCAAGCTCAGTCTACATGCCGCCAAGCGCAGTTACAGCCAGTTACAGTTTTACTCAATTGTCAATTGTAGCACAATGGAAATAAGTTGCAATCAGTATGAAGCAAATATGCAGCAGTACGAGACAGCGTGTAAGCCGCAGACAGAAGTCTTCAAATAAGCTACGTGCAGTCTTCGAGTGAAACTTCAGTCAGCTACAGCCAGGGTGAAGCAAGTTCGTCAAGGCATAACGCATGACGGATCTATTCATCGAGACGCCGAACAAGGACTGGTATGTGTAAAAGAAACAGTAAACATGCTTGTATGAATAATAGTCGTGATACATGCATAATTAGCCGCACGAACTATGACGTGTTCAGTTATGAAGCACCGTATAGACTAACGGCAGCACTATTGTATATAATTATTTGTGAAAGTGTTGAACTTTATTAAGCGCAGTGTGTATTGTATTAACTAATCGTATATGTGTAACTACGATAGAATGCGCTAAGGAAACTTTACTAAGTGTTTGGTATTGCCATGAGAGTACCAGATGGTAACGCTTACTGTAGGAGTAATGATCGTCACAAAAACTGTTGGGGAGTTCCGAGAGCAGATAACCAGACTTTCAATCAGGAGTTGATAACGTAAGATGCCGTCGACACCTGCAATTTCGATCTCTGCTAGGGAATTTCAGCATTGAAGTGTGTATAAGTGACGAGTGTTCAGTGTAATGTATATGTAAAAATATCATTTAAAGTAGTGTTTGATGAAGTGTTTCACATGTTTGGGGAGTGATAACTTCCTGAAAGGTATGCAACGTGTCGTGTTGGTGATAGAAATTATGTATAATCAAATGTGTGTAAACAAGAGAAATATGTCGCGTTAAACCCATTATGGCGGGCGACATGGAAGAATATGATTGATTGGAGCCACCTTAGATGCCTATAGAGATGTAAGTACCCCACAAATTATGGTTATAATTATGTAGAAGTATGGACCGATGCATGTCTGGGATTCCGTAAAGGTATTGTGAATTCCTGATAGATGCCAGTAAAAGTCAGTTAGGAGGCTGATCCTCCATGTTTAATCAGTATTGAGTTGATTTTTATAGAGTTGAAATGATGATTTGCATCATTAAGTGGAGTAATTATTCCCACTATGAATTAAGAATGGCAATCAGTTATGTAAATGTAACGAACGCGATTGTTCGAGTTTAAAACGTCTAGCTATGTCGGAAATTTTGGTAATTTATATGAGAATAATAATAAATGATGATTTTGGTCATTTATGTCAATGAGATTTATAATAATAATGGTAAATTACGATTTTGGTCGTTTATGTCAGTGAGAAATGATGATAATAATAATAATGGTTATTAAGAGTATGAATGAACACATCAGGAAACAAATAAATTGTTGTAAGCGAGAATTATTAACGCTAAGTGCAAGACTTATCAATCTAAGCGGGAAGATGTTACAGTGAGATTACATTTCAGTAATTATGGAAAGAAGCTTTATATCAGAATATTGCATATATTCAGTAATGATACCAGTAATGAAAGGGCTTTTATTGAATTGAATTTGCAGCTTAATTGAGAAGCTTATAGAGTAATGTTAGATTTCTCTTAATATTAGAGGTCGGAATGTCGTAGCATGGAGCATTAGGGGCCAGATAGTCTATTCTACGTATGAATTCTCCTATGTCGTGGACATTGTTGGAGACATTATTTATTCCGGAGTTTTAGTGAATGGACCCTAACTCTGAAGAAAAGGATTGAAATGTGTTCCGGGTTGGAATCTTTATAAGAGTCGAGGAAAACAAGGACACCTCGCAGCTCTATGATTTCCCGAGAACTTATTGATGAGTTATTTACGCTCGTGGGCAGCGAAAACTCATGGCGACAGTGGTTTTGTGCGCCTATATTATACTTGAGACATCGGTCACCGCCAGGCTCATGCATTACGAACCCCGAACCTTCATGTTGAATGGACCCATGTGAGGCCATTAATTAATCGTTATCCTCGACGTAGGAATAATTACAAAAGCTCATTCAATACCTGTTGGCATAATAGTCAATTAAGATCCTTTGGGAACATGTGTGCCGGTTAGGACACAGTATTTGTCTTGTAAATCTCCACTGCTTAGAGAGGGAAGCTTTCAAACTTTTAGAAAGGTCGAGATAATTGGTGGAACGACCCATCCCACTTTCTATTGTGTAGCGATTTCTTTAGCCGAGGGTCGGTGCCAACCACCCGAACCGCTCAGGCAAGTTATAAAGGGAAGAGATTCTAGACCTTGTTAAAATGACATATAATGCGAGATTGTTATGTTGAGTATTATAGCCATGTGGTTTGTGAACACATGGATAATTATAGTTCATCCTGATGGTTCATTAATTTAGCTATCTGACGAATAGTTACATGATATAATTGTACTGTCACTGGAACCAAGTCATGTAGTTGGTTACTAGATGCCAATCGCCATGAGCGCGAGGCAGTCTATCGTACAATCCGACATAAGCTATAACGTAACGTTTTATCTAGGAATCACAGACAGCATGCGGTGAAACCATATAATTGAAGGATATGTAGGGGGTAGCTTACATAATTATGGAGTTGCACGTTGATTTTGGTGCAACGTCCAAATAGGTAAATGCATGCAAAGCATTTCATTGGTGAGAAGAAAAATATTAAAACACGCACGGCACACATAATTGTTTAACATAAAGAGGTTTAAGGAATAATCCTTGTTGTAATATTAAAGAAGTCACATTGTATGACTGTTATGTTAATGTAAAGTTGTTTTGAAGTCGTAGGTGCATCAGCGCACTAGTATATCCTTGTGAAGTTCACAGAAGGGTAAAGCATTACGGCTAGGTATGACTTTGCTGTGATTTCATAGTTGTTTACTTGTGGATTGTGGAAGTAAAAATTTTGTTTGCTTTTATTTTATGCTTTTTTTTGGGTATTGTTTTGTGTTTGAAGCCATGATTTATTTACTGGATTAAAGTTTTAGAATAGAGTTGTGCCTTATCATTGTAGAGTTGATACCTTTTAGCCTCAAATCCAAAATATGCACTGCAAAATTGGGGTTACCGTACACGCCTGAGAGCTGATGCTAGTTGGAGGCGGATGCATATTATCCAACGAGATTACTCACATGGGTACAATATATCATCTGGTTTTATGTTTCCGCTGTACAGCAGCCATCTTGCTTACAAATTCATCCCTGGGAAACATGTGTGAGCAGGGTCACTGAGCACGGACTAGGCAAGCATCGCTTGTGCAAAGCAGGATTGCCAAAGAGATTCCCCTAACCTCGCGTCATGCTGGCTGTAACCTTCAACTAAATGTTGAAATCTCCAAAATAAAAATGAGTAATTGTTTCTTACAAATAAATGTTATCTACTGATACAGAAAATACTGGTACAGTACCATCATATCTTAGGCTTTGCATTGTTGCCATGTTAAATGTAAATTCAGATATTAGACCCACTTACTGTATAATTGCGTAAGAACTTACCTTACGTGCTATATCCCAAGCGTTGTTGTTGTTGATTACTTTTATTTGTATTAGAGGACTTTCGTGAGGGTTTTACCTTCGCTTCAGCTAGGGCCTGATCAATTTATTTTCTTAATTTATTAACTTTGCGGATTAGCCGAAACAAACCCTCCGAAGTATGATAGGGGTTTGTTTCATTGAATAAACAAGTTCACGAGATTTTACATAAGCCTGTTGTTCTAATTTCATTAGCTTTGTGTTTAAGGGTCTACTTCTTTGGATGTCTTTGACATTCACCTCCATGATACACCCAGATCTCTGGGACCACGATTCTCGTGCCGTGCTGGCCTAAAAGAAGTGCATCAAATCCTCTCAGGTTATGTGTTCGACAGATAGGATTGCCTCGGACTACCATTTCGATTGTTGGAACCCCGGCAACCTCCTCTGACGGGCTCAATATCTGAAGCTTGGGACAGGTTGACTACCCAAGAGTTTTACTAGGTCTCTAGACGACAGTAATGGACATATTGCAAAGGGATGATCCAGAACTGTACAGTAAGTAATGCCATGGAGATAAATGTTAATAAACATCAAGCAGTTACATTTGTAAATACTATATAGGGATCAGATTGTGATAATGATGGCAAATGAAATATTACTGTGCACAATAATGCTCGCAATATTATGGCGGATGGTAGGCCATCCTTAGAGGGATCAAGAGCAGAGGTTGATGGTGGCGGACAATTCATTGATGCCGTAAAAAGCAACTAACTTCAATCCTTCAGCCACTTGATGTCTCCATGAACTAGAAAGACGAAGTGGTTTTATGGCAGCTGACAAATGAGCAAGTGGATTATTGGGCCTGGGGGCAATCACACAACAAGTATTGGAAGACGATGCCATATGACAGTGCCTCACCTAAGAAATAATAATGTATTAACTATTAATTTAATCAGTAGAACTATTTTTGTCGTCGATTTCAGACGCAGCAAACATGAAAATAGATCTACCCTAGTGTACACAGAAAATCGCCACAAGTTTATGGGACAAAATTGTATTTTTAACTCCCATAATAATTTTTCTGTTTGCAATATATTTTTGAGGTTGTTTACGTTTATAGATATTTTCATACCCTATGCATATAAGACCATGGGCTCCATCACTCAATATTCTCGTAATACAACTAACAAAATTTCTTCATTTTTAAAACGCATATGACAATATAGATCGCGTGTCACTTCTTAATGTTTAAACAGAAAAAAAACAAGGAATATTATCAGATAAACAACGAAGGCTTTATGGTTGCATTTAATCACGAGTTTGAAACATACACAGGTGTCCGCCAAGCTGATGGGCTTTCAATATTAGTTATCAATTGCGCTCTTGAAAATGTCGTCAGAGAATGAGAAAAGTAGGTGCACCGACTAGGGACAAAGATTAATGGACTCTCAATCGTTTGCTGATGATATGGCACTAATTGCCAAAGACATCTCTGATGGAGATAAACAGATTATTATACTGGATAAGCAAACAGCAAAATTAGCACTTATGAACAAACTAAATGTATGACAAACATCCTAATATGCACCATGTGGACTTAACATTAACACTGATATAATTGCCAAAGTAAAGGAATTTAAATAGGTCAATGGAACACTAAAAATATACCTATAACATCAAGAATTCAGTAAATGGAAATTGCTTTTGAACACAAACAGAATGTTTATAACAAACAATGCTTGTCCTGGAACGGTTACATTCATCATTACTGAAAGGTGGTTAAATCTGAAGCTCTTCATGCTCACAAGTGCTCAATTTACAACAAAGGACATTTATGGATCAATCAGAGACAAAAGAACTGAAAATTGAGTAAAATCCTAGGACTGAAAATTAACAATAGTAGTGGAGTGGTGGGTGTTCTGCCCCACTTCAGAACATACATGTCGTTACTACTAAGCCTCAGCCATGTAATATTTGTTGATATCTCGCGAACCCATGGTCGGATGTTGACATATGAGGTGTCGTTGAACTCGAGCTGACGTCCTCTTTCCTATTGACCATGTATTATATTTTTCAAAATTTCTTTGAATTTTTTGTTTTCGAAAGTTGGTGATAGTTTGAAAACCAAAAATGATAGAACGTTGTGCCATAGCTCAAACGAATGGTCTTTATGACCTTTATTTTTTGTAATAAAACTTTTTTACTTTTTATGTTTTTTTGAAAACACTCGAATTTTGAAAATCCTATATTTTGGAAACTAGGAATTCTATAAAAAACCTTGTTTGACATAAATGAAAGGTCCCTATGCCATCTACCCCCAAAATAAATTTCAGGTCTCTAGAGAAAAAAATTGTGTGTAGTAGTGGGATGGTGGGGAGCTGCTTCCAAAAGCAAGTGGTGAGCCCCTGCGACCTTGGAATGGAAGGAGCCATGCTAGGAGGGCGTGCTTGGATTCGTTTTTTTCGTCTCGTCGTGCTCTTTACGGGAATGTAAGTGTCGAAAAGGTGAAATGCTGGAAACACAGTCTTTTTGGGGTAAAAACGTGATTTTAGACTTTTTGCTATATCTCACGAACCAATAACGCTAGAGGCGTGTTCGACAGGTCCAAGGACTCGGGGTGATGTCCTCTTTGCTATGGACCACTCGTTATAATTTTTTAAAAAAATTTGGAAACTCGATTTTGGGGTAAACAAATGTTTTTTGTGATTTTGCCGATATCTCACGAACCAATCATGCTAGAGGCATGTACGACGGGTCCAAGGACTTGGGGTGACGTCCTCTTTGCTATTGACGACTCGTTGTAATTTTAAAAAATTTGGGAAACGCGATTTTGGGGGTAAACACGTGTTTTTTTATGATTTTTGCCGATATCTCACGAACCAATAACGTTAGAGGCATGTACGATGGGTCCAAGGATTCGGGAAGACGTCCTCTTTGCTATGGACCACTCGTTGTAATTTTAAAAAAATTGGGAAACGCGATTTTGGGGGTAAACATGTGTTTTTTGTGATTTTTGCCGATATGTCACGAACCAATAACGCTAGAGACATGTACGAGGTGTCCTAGGACTTGGGCTAACGCCCCCTTTCAAATGTGGTAGATATTTTTTTTTCAAAAAGATAATTCACATGGGTCTAACGCCGTACATGTTGAAAAAACGTTTTCTTTTTCTTTACCTGTTTATAATGTCCATGAAGCGTGGTGGTTGAGAGAGACAATACGGCTGGGTGTGTGTGTTTCAACGAACCTGTCGCTAACCACAAGGACCATACTTAATAGAACAATCGCTATTTCGACGGGTCGGTGTATGACAGAGCGAGGGTGCGTTTTTCTGATATTTTACCTTTGACTTGTAAACGGTGATGAGAACTTGATTCTATGTTGGTCGAAGCGAGTAGAGAAAACAAACTTGCCGAGGAGGTGAAGGTCATTTGAGCTTATTGGAAGGCAATGATCTGACTTGACAACAAGTGCAATGGAAAAAATGACCAAGACGCTTGAAGGTGAAATAATCTGACCATTGTGCTGGCAGGGGAGTGTGAAAGGCGTGCACACATGTGTGAAACCACATGTAGGCTAAACCAGTGACATCCTGTCTTGCTTCGTACGTGACAAAATGCAAGTCCATGTGAAATTTGATCTTCCACAGGTGTTCGCTTGGGTGTTATCTGTCCACGTGCGCGATAACTGTTAACAAGTCACATCCTGTTTTGCTTCGTACGTGACAAAATGCAAGTTCATGTGAAATTTGATTCGGCACAGGTGTTCACTTTGGGTGTTAGCTGTCCACGTGACCGATAAGAGAATGTTCAAAGCGTGGGAAAAAAAAAAGATTATACATGCAACGTAGCATATATAAAGACATGTCGTTGTCATTTCCACTCTCACTTGGGTGGACTACCTTTGAACATACTGCGTTGCGTGAAACACTTGGTCTTGTTTAACAGTTTTGGTGTTGGTGGAAAATACTTAACCTTGTTGTGAGGTAGGTGTTTATTTATTCATTTATACATTTATTGATTTATATATATATATATTTACATGCAATTATTTATTGATTAGGTAATTAATGATTTTATTTATTTATTTGTTTGCAGATAACCGGTATAGCATACCTGTCGTGTGTCTGTGAGAACGATATTAAAGAAAGAGAGAAAAAACGGACAACTAGAAAAGGAAATCATTTCCACACTAGCCCACGAGACTGGAATATAGCAAAGCATTACACGTGAAGGTGAGATTTGTTTTTTTTTAATATATAACCTGTTTGATTTTGTTTTGTTTATGAAATGCATAAACTATATGGAATGGATATACTTATGGTGGTTTATTTTATTTCTTTTTAGAGTGTTGGAAAACGCTTGCCCTTTGTTAATAACCAGGAACGTGTGTGTTTGGGACCATTGTCAAGCAGTCTACAGCTGAAAACTCAGGTGAGAGTGTTCTTTCTAAAATAATGTCATTTGCTACTGCTACCGATAGCCTAACTTGGGAACCTCTAAACAGTTGTTTCAAATCGCGTGTGTGCTCTGGTCGTGTGGTCAATATTAGAAAAAGTTTGATTCCCAAAGCATTTTTACAATCTTGTTTTGAAATTTTTAAAATTGAAATTTGCACAGCGCAAAGGTTGCATACGGCTTTAAAGGTGAACACAGAACTGGTGTGCGATTTCATATATAAAAAGAAGGACGTAGAGCATAAAGAGACATTTTATATTTGCAGTAAAATGCAAGAGCTATTCATAGCCCATAATTTGGAACAGTGGTATGAAACCCACGTGGTGAATGCCTTGCTATCAAAATTTGATAAACTGCAACAAGGACCGAGTGGTCTAGCCTTAGACAAAATTCATTATCTACAAATCAACATTTGTCAATTCAACCCGTTGAATGCTGGGTCTAGCTTTATTGAAACACCACTAGCAATAGCTTCGAAAAAGGCTGTGGTGAATATTAAGAATCGTGACAATGATTGCTTTCTGTGGGCTGTGGCCGCGTATTTGCAGCCAGCACAAGACCGTCATGTTAACAGACCAGCAAAGTACAAGGCCAAGTTTGATGAATTGAAACAAACTTTAAATTTAACTCGAGTGTCGTTCCCTATGGACTTAACCGAGATCCATAGGTTTGAACAAGATAACCAGGACTTTTCGTTCATGGTGTATGGCCTTAATAGTGATGAGATTGTGGGTCCTCTTTATGCCACAAAAGAACCGAAACGACACCACATTCATCTTTTATATCTGTCTTACGGAGAAGTGAATCACTATTGCCTCATTAAAAGCCTAAGTAGATTGCTAAGCAGACAAATGTCTAAACATAAACCTAAGAAACATATTTGTGATCGTTGTCTGCAATATTTTACCACTCTTACGCTTTTGGAACGTCATAGGGTAGATTGTGTTTCTCAGGAAGCGGTGAGATTGATATTGCCACAAGGGGACAAGGCTGTGTTAAAGTTTAAGGACATTCACAAGCGTGACACTGTTCCCTATGTGGTATATGCAGATTTCGAAGCTCTCACCACACCCATGGCGGGATGTGAACCAGATCCCACCATCAGCTCAACCACACCCATTCAAAAACATGAACCCTTTGCCATAGGATTTAATGTGGTGTGTGCCCATGACCCCACACAATCCGTTTACAAATATCGTGAGGGGCCAGATTGTGCCAAATGGTTCTTGGATGAACTTGTCAAGTTGGCCGACCATGTACAGGAATTACTGGACCACCCAGTACCCATGAGCCTATCTCCAGAACAACAGCAGCAGTATGAGCATGCCACGACATGTCATATTTGCGAAAAGCCACTGATCAGTGCTGAAGACACCGTTCGTGATCACTCGCACTTTACGGGGGAGTTTCGTGGAGCTGCGCATAGCAAATGTAACTTGAACTTTCCAGCTCCTCGTTTCATTAGTGTCTTTTTCCACAATCTGGCGAATTATGACATTCAGTTTTTGATTCGTGAATTGGGTCATGTCAACAAGGGCTCGTTTACCATTATCCCCCAAAACCATGAGCGTTTTACAGCCCTGACATGGAGGTTGAGCAACTTTAGCATTCGATTTTTGGATTCCTTTAAGTTTATGACATCCTCGCTAGACAGCCTTGTGAATGGCTTGAATGAGGAGGAATTAAAAAATACTAGAATGCATTTTAATGATCCTGAGCAATTTCAATTGTGCATTCGGAAAGGTATATTCCCGTATGATTTCTGCAATAGCTGGGACGTGTTAAAGCAAAGAAAACTCCCACCACAAGAGAAATTTTACTCGAAACTAACACGCAGTACCGTTTCCGATGAAGACTATGCACATGCATGTCAAGTTTGGCGAGTGTTTGGCATGAAGACGCTAAGTGAATATGCTTTGCATTACCTAAAACTGGATGTATTGCTGCTCACTGATGTGTTTGAAAAATTCCGTGAGTTGTGTCAACACATTTACGGTCTTGACCCGGCTCACTATTATACGAGTCCTGGGCTCTCGTTCGATGCCGCTTTGAAATACACTCAAGTGGAATTGGATTTACTCACTGATGTAGACATGGTTCTATTTTTTGAAAAGGGCATTCGTGGCGGTTTTGTGTCACTTAACCAGCGCCATGCCAAAGCGAACAATGTCTACATGCCTGATTATTCACCAGACAAACCAGAATCGTACTTAATGTACTATGACGTGAATAATTTGTACGGTTACGCCATGAGTCAGCCTTTGCCCTATGGGAAGTTTGCTTGGCTGACAGACAAACAAGTGTCAGAATTTGATGTGAACATGGCTAGCCAAGAAACAGGCCGTGGATATGTGCTAGAAGTGGATATTGAATATCCATCATCCTTGTATGATGAACATGCCGATTTCCCATTCTGCCTTGAGCAAATGGTTCCCCCTGACAGTAATGTGAAGATTGAAAAACTCATGGGCACACTTTACAACAAAAATCGGTATGTGCTACATATCCAAATATTAGTGCAATGCCTCGCCCAAGGCTTGGTGTTGAAGAAAGTCCACAGGGGTATTTCTTTTGCTCAAAAAGCATGGCTTGAGCCATACATGCGACTCAACACAGAGCACCGACAAATGGCAACACAGCAGTTTGAAATTATTTTTTTAAATTAATGAACAACTGCATTTATGGCAAGTCTATGGAGAATGTCCGCAAATACCGTGACATTAAATTGGTGAATGTCTGGGAGGGGCAGTGGGGTGCCCGGCGGTACATTGCCAAGCCAAATTTCAAATCGATCAAAATTATCGATGAGGATTTGGCTACTATTGAAATGAGTAAGACCAGCGTGACCATGGATAAACCCATTTACTTGGGTCAAGTCATTTTAGACTTTTCTAAATCGCTCATGTATCGATTCCACTATGAGTTTGCCAAACGCCATTTTGAGAACGTCTCTCTTTTGTATATGGACACGGACTCATTCATTTACAACATTCGCCACTGCAACCCCTATGACGTCATGAGGCAACATAGTGACTGGTTCGACACCTCTTGCTATAGCGCTGACAACGTGTTTCAGCTGCCCCTAAAAAACAAGAAGGAAATGGGCGTTTTAAAAGATGAATGCGGTGATTCCATTATGACGGAATTCGTAGGTTTGGCTTCAAAAATGTATGCTTACCGCACACTCGACTGTAAGGAAGCCAAGAGAGCAAAAGGTGTAGGTAGGGCAGTGGTAAAATCGCTACGTGTTAATGACTATCTAGCGGTTTTACGCACTGGCAAAACTATGTCTCATACACAGTGCAGGATACAATCCAGCAACCATCATTTGTATCTTGTGGAACAGAGAAAACGCACCCTCGCCTCCATGGATAACAAGCGTGTGTGGGCTGATGACCTGCTCACCAGCCTGCCCTGGGGTTATGATCGCAAGGAGGAGGAGGTGTGATTTCGCTGTTTAATCGTTTATGGGACATGGCTTTTTGTAACTTGTAGATTTAGTATTTTGTAAATATTGTTTTCTTGTCATTGTAAATAATAGATTTTGTAAATAGTGGCAATCCACTTGGACCTTTTGCTCTTTAAAAAGTTCTATGCAACCTTATTTTTAAATTTTTTTTTGATTGGTTAATAGTTTGATTTTTTTAACGCTGTACAAAGTTGTGTTTTTTTTTGTAAATATGAAATAAGTAAGATTTTTAGTAACTTTAATAACTAGTATTTAATTATTTTTCGTAATGTAAATGTTAACTAAAAAGTTATTTTGGGATGAGTGAGCATGTCGAGAATGTGCTTTTGGGAATAAATAAAGTGGTTGTGTTTGTTCCCAAAGACAGGTGTGAATGTATGAGTGGAGAGAGAAAGCTGATGTATATGGTTGACCAGAGCAAACACGGTGAGGTAGGGTGGGTGGGTGGGGAGGGGGTAAATGGTCACTTATATACTCATTTTGTTTTAAATAGTTTCGTTTTTTCATTGAAATGTGGCAGTCAAAAGACATTATTTTTGTAAAAACAGTCTTACCTGCAGTAGTCGTAGACCTCGACGTTTCTCCAAACACACATTAACACATTGCAGTATTATCAAGGTCAAGCACTCGCATCAACATCATTGTCAAATCTCAACTTTCGACATACACCAAATGGAAAAAATATGAAAACAGCAAAATGAAAATTCCATGTTTCCATATCACCAAAACAGCAAAACTTAAAACGGACATTTTTAAAAACTGGAAATGGCCATGTGTGAAATTTGAAAATTCAAAAACTACAAACGGACATTGTTTAAAATGTGTCATCAGCAAAATGGAAAAATCCATATCATCAAAAACGTTAAACTTGAAACGAACATTTTTCACAAACTGTAAATTGAAAAATGACAAATGGCAATGTGTGAAATGTGAAAATGAGAAATCAGCCATCAACATCATGGTTTTAAAAAATAATAAAAACACAAAACATTGTGCTCTGGCAAACCTTTGTTTTTATTTCATAGTCATAGTGAATTGACAAAAGAGATATAGAATACAAACACATCCCAATTCCTCACTCCTCAATGTTTATGTCCATGCATCATCAACTTTCCTTTCATAGCACTCATGACAATTAGGGCTGCCATCCTTTCACCTACTGAGGCATCACTGGATGTGAAACGTTGTTTAGCTTTCTTCAATAACAATTTATCTGCCACATGTCTTAAACCAGGATGACTATGGCGATAAGAAAGCTCATGTTCCTTGCATGCTTGATTCAAAAGATTAATGGGTACATCACCACGTTGTAAACGTTTTTCGAGACGAGTTCCAGGGCCACAAAAACGATAACCTGGAAGATGGATTTCGAAAGGTAGGTATTGAATCACTTTGTCAATGACGCCATTGCCAGTACAGGTCTGGCATATCCTTTTCCATCGATGGTAAAAAGGTTTGGTCTTCCTCCTCCTCTGTGGACGATGTTTGTGTTTGTTGTTGTTGTTGTTGTTGTTGTTGCTTTTTCTCGCCATGACACCCGTGGAATGATTCAACAAAGTCTTTACACGGACTTTTATGACCGTGATACAGTTTCACTAGCTGGCAAGTCGCACACTGACGCATAGACGGTATTTTTGCCATGGCCACTTGCTTATGGTGATCGTAATCCGTACAGGGTTGCAATTCACTCAACACAGGGTCTTGAGTCCATGATTTTGGTACATGTTGCCAGATTTCTTTGACCGCGTTGGCGGCCACATAATAAATGAACGACTTGGGCAGCGCCAAGAGTTCCTCTTTGGTAAAACTGTCTAGTTTCTTTTTGCACACAAAGAACTTGCCGATGGCTTTGTCCGTAGCATTGCCTTTCTCCATGGTATCACGTGCTGTAGATGTTTACACGTCGCTTGTAGAAATCTCACTGACGTCATTCACAGGTAAATCTTGAGTTATAATTTTGTTCAACAACTCCCAGCAGGCATGGGTGGTTAACCAATGAAAGAGATGCCACGCATGTGATAGGGCTGTATGGGTAATGTTGCCACAGGAACAAGTATCCATGAGCGTTTGCAGGGAGGGGCAGCCCAACTCCATGAGGTCGATACATTGGCAGTAAGACGCCAAAAATGGTTGCAACCATTGACGTTTTTCATTACCTTTCACAAATACCACATTGGCCGAGGACAAGTGTGCTTTCATGACCACGTCCAAATATTTATAGGAAATGGTTCCCTGATTCCAGTCTAGTTGCCTATGATTTTCAATCCACTGGGTTTGTTTACGGTCTTTTTCACACAACAAATCAAAAGCATGGGGTGGTTTAAATAGCAAATGCGTAGCTTGCGATATCCAAAACGTGGTACAATCGATCATGGCCACTTGTTTAAATATAAATTTGTTGTCACCAATTTTAAACCCTTGGCAATCCACAATGAGTGTGCGCAACATGTTGACGCTTGCCTGGACCAAGTTCAACTGACGACTGACTGACGATCACGTGTGATCATGGCATGGGCTTACCTGCCATGCTAGTTTCAAAAAAGAAGGTTAGGGTAGGACAGAGGGACATGCAAAAATAAGAATTTAAGAATTACATCATTTTATTATCATAACACGTCTTACAGGCTTTTCTCATTTTGGGATAAGGACGATAGCAACTGATACAACAATATAGTCTCTTGTGTTTGTAACGTCCATAACACCGATGATGTCCCAATGTCTCTAAACTAGACGTTTTTGATGGTGAGCTGCTCACCGAAGCACCATGGATACCATACGGCCCACATGTATCATAACTTGTATTTTTTTCATCACCCAGAGACACAAGTGAGGGATAGCTTGAATGACAGGGTATATTTCCCACTTTCATTCTGCACAGGTAGGGGCAGGTGGGTGACCAGCGCTGATGTTCCTGCATGGGTTCATCGCCCTCCTGCCATTGGTCTATAATGATGGGACAAAAGGCACATTTCACTTCATCTCTTGTTTTTAAATAGTAGAATCCAGCGGCCGCCAAGTCTTGAGGGTTTATGAAAGGCACTGGCCATGTGGCAAAAGTCTTGAAACGTTGTTCCTCAGATTTTAAATTCATGGATGTAACGTCTCTTGAGGCTTTAAAGCAAGACATGACTGAGCGGCTTGACGTGGGATGACCTGTTATTTATACACTCGTCACTTGGTTGGACAGTGGATAATAGTTGACTTGTTTGTGGTGAATAATCAAACAGTAGGCCGTCGTATTGGCTGGTACATTGTCATGCGTTTCAAAATCTAGTCGAATGTCGATATTGGATGGCTTGACAGACTCTTCCAGGTATGAACAGTCAAAAACAATCAGTGGTGCTCTTGCCTTAAACGCTTGGGGTAGTAGCATGGGGCCGTTCTCTTTTTGATAATACGACCATCGAAATTTAGAAAACAAGTCGTACAGGGGGCCAAACTTATTTTTTGAAAAATCCAAATCCAGTCCTTCATAGGGAAACACAGCTCCGTTGAGGAAAAGACGTGCATTTCTCAATTGCAGGTGATCAAATTGCGTGGCATCTTTGGTTTGTTGATACTTGCGATTCGTTTGAAAACCCACAATCAGGTAGAGAGGTCTCTCTGTATAGCGAGCTGTTTTTACAGACCAACTGTGTGTGTTGGTGGTGGGCAATAGCGGATACTCATGGAGTGCCCAGCTTCTAAATTCCATGGGTAGAGGCATATCTCTCTTTACCATTTTGAGTATGTCCAGTTTTTTGCTATCTTCGAGGGTCACATGGGGGACTTTCCATAGCAAGCGTTGTAGTTGAATTTTTGAATCGATGGGGGCATTGTCGGCTCCCTTGAGTGCATTATTATCACTCCTGTCTCTCACTAGGTAAAGCACTTGCCTTGCGTTAACCACAATGCGTTGGTGATCTTCGGCAAAGCCTAGAACCAGTTTAAGAGGTAAATATCCAGTAAAGGTCCCATCGGTGTGTACCATCCAGTCATTGGTCGAGTCAGGACACCAACCTGCCATGCAAAGTGTTTTACCTTCTTCCCCACTATAAGAGGGGTATAGTTTCATGACACTGGAAATGCCCACATTTCGAGTGCTATCCACCACGATATCGTTAATGACATACCGCACTTCAGAAAACAGAAAGGCCAAACCATGGTTGGCCAACATGGATGTAGTGGGTGTAGAGCCATCGGCTTTGGTGAGCCGACCTTCAATCTGAATAACACTTTCATGCGGTAGGGTGTAAATATCTTGGTTGTTGATAACAAATTGAATTTCATCATTGTTATTGAGTCCAGGTGTTTGAGCTTGATAGGAATGGAGATCAATTCTTACCACTCCTGGTTGCTCCTCGATGTGGTTTGCTATCTCTAGGATAGAATTCATTATGAGGGTTGACGTGGTAACCCAAATGCTGTAAAATCTGCTTGCCTTGAGATGTTAACGTGTATTCACGTGGCAAACAACTAACACTATTCCTAGACGGTGTTGTTGCTTTATACACAAATTTCATAGTGGCTTTAGCACCAACTTGTAAGTCACTGGTGTGGTGGAATCTAGATCAATGAGTTGTTGATCTCTATTGATCAGTCTTAATGTTATATTACTAATACTATCAACAGCCACAGCATGAAAAAGCACCACTGGAGGGTTTTCACGAATAATATACCCATTGGGCGATGTCACAATAAAGTCATAAAGCGAATGCGATGGTTCTTGATTGGTGTACACTTGGCTAATAATATTACACGTCACCGACACATGATGGTCCTCAATGAATTTCACTTCATGGTCCGATTCATGTTTTTTGTTGGGCTCCAACACACGTGGTTTAAATCCGAGTAATGGGCCAATGGAATCGGGGTGTGTTTTAAAGTCAATGTTGAAGGTAGAGAAAATACTGCAGCGATGAGTGTTAGTATTGCCTACAAGTTCAAACTTGTGCGTTCCGTCGAGAAATGACTTTAAACCATACTGATTGATCAACACCACATAAATGTGTTCATAAATATCATCGATCGTGTATCCACCAGAGTTCAGGGTGAGCACAGAATCATCATAGTAAAACTTGTTGTTCACATTTTCACGTATGTTGTATATTCGATTGTACGTTTCAAGAGAAACAAGTCCTAAACCATAGGGTTTTTCACTCAATTCGATAGGCGGGTAAAAGTCTAGGCTGACTTCAGGTCCACGTCCATGCACTGTAAACGTTTTACTTTCTACCGACATACTGGTGGCGTTTTTGCTTATGCTGCGTCTTATATAAAAAAATTAAACACAAACGTCCACACTGTTGGCTGTTAAACGTTTGCTCACGTTTCACATTATAATATATCTTGATCCTGTTTCCAAAATAGGTCACTAGTTCCATGGGCGGGGGCAAATTCCCAAAACTGTCAAAGTACCATACCGTGGATCCCTCTTTGACATAAGCTACATAATGCGTTCCTGGTCCTCGGTGATCATCCAAATTGACAACAGCACATTCCTGTTTCCAGGGTCGTGGGGGTAATTGGTTTCGCATAAACACACCTCGAAAATGAGAAAGCTTTAGTTGTTTAGCATAGCTTTCCACTTGTTGATGCGTCAGGGCATGTCTCGCTATGGCTGAGGTTAAAATTTTTTTTTTTAATATTTCGAAATGGTGAAATCCCAAATCCTTGTTGATAAAAGGCTGGCTTTAAATTGGCATTTCTAGCCCCCATGGCAATCGCTTCCATCGTTTCATTGTGTCGCTGACTTTCTTTGAGTTGTTGCTTGCCCTGCTGCGCGGCTTTAATGGTTTTCGCCACTGCACTGGCACCGCCCAAAAGTGAGCCCAGAGCAGCCAAACCAGCAAATAATGCAGGTAAAAATCCCGCTCGTTTGGGAACGGGAATCACTCGCCCTTGGTTTGAAACCTGTCGCCGACGTTTTGGAATAACCTGTCTCTGTGCTGCTCGAAGGGCTTTCCTTATGGTCAATACATTATTTTTTCTTTTTTTCTTTCGCAAGGGCTTGTCCTCGAATGTTGTAAGCCCTGGCTTTGCCAAGGACAAAGTCCTTTTTTTAGTCTTTCTCACTGCATACCTTTGTTTCACCATGATGATAATGACCAACAACCTTTCACACGAAAGTTTAAATCACAACTAACGT
The DNA here is from genome assembly GCA_946902985.2 of Meconema thalassinum. NCBI lineage: Eukaryota > Metazoa > Arthropoda > Insecta > Orthoptera > Tettigoniidae > Meconema > Meconema thalassinum. Next base: position 214,303,088 of record OX336398.1, read on the forward strand.
CAGATGGTTATTTCATGGCTGTATATTCCAATTCCACATAAAGTGGGAAATCGTTTATGGTTTTCCCCGCTTGCTTTTCATCCCATGTCAACATGAGATAAAAGGATAATTCGTCACCTGCATTGACCATTTCATGGTCATGGACCAACATCCTATGACCATTTATCTTTATTTGTAAATGGTTCTCATCAGGTATGGCATATTTGATGTGAATGGTTCCATCATAGTGTAATCGATAGTGGCTTAAACCCGAAGCAAGCACATAGGTCAAGTGCTGATCATGGACTAGCGGTAAATGGTTTCTGTCATTCACAGGTTTTTCATTTGTCAGATACACTAAAAACACAGATGGGATAAATTTATAAAGCCTTTTCATTTCATGGGTCACGTAACGCTTGGTACAAACATCGTCTTCGTCTTGTGGGTCTTCCACGTGAATAATCCGATGGTGATTAGCGCTATAGCCATTCACCATAAGCTGGGGCACTTTGTCATAAAACTCATACACTTTGTTATCCACATACTTTTTCGTAGTAACGTCTGTAGACACTTGAGGATGTTTTACATGGGTTAACCGCTTTCCCTTAAAGTCATAATCTCCCTGTTTTGTGCGTGGCACTACTGACCTATCCACATAGTGTTTATTAGCAGGATCTGTTTCCTGTTTAGGATCATGTATGAGGACAGGCCTATCTTTGGCCATCAACGCACGTCCAAAGACATCCATCGTCAACCTGTAGTAGCAGTCTACTGTTTCTATGACAAGGTTCGGTGTCCTGTATATAGACAGCCGGCTAGCCTGTCTAAGCCTTAGTTGACATGAAGATTATTAAGCAGCAAGAGTCATTCCCCGTGGGGGACATGGTTTCCCATCTCTGTCCCACATCACGTGAACAACGCCATGGTTCACTGTTTCCATCTTCCATTCGCTGCATCATTGTGGGGCCTTCCGGCTGTGGAAAGACTAATCTTTTGCTAACGCTCATTACAGCGCCCAATGGTCTGCGTTTTCAAAATATTTATATTTTTGCAAAATCTCTCTACCAACCCCTCTACGTGTTTCTGGATCAAGTCATGTCTGGATTACAAAAAGAGAATATGGGTTATTTTACATTTTCCATGCAAGAAAATGTGATTTCACCGGATGAGGTAAAGCCTGATTCACTCATGATTTTCGATGATGTATCCACTGAACGTCAAGGCATCATTCAAAGCTATTTCAGCATGGGTCGACACAAACATATCGATTGCTTCTATCTTGGGCAAACGTATTCTAAAATGTCCAAACAGTTGATTCGTGACAATGCCAATGTCATTGTTTTATTTCGCCAGGATGAGAGGAACACTCGTCACATTTATAATGAACATGTGAATCCGGATATGACCTTTCAAATGTTTACAGAATTGTGTGCCAAGTGCTGGAACACTCAACGTCATGCCTGTTTAGTGATTGACAAACAAAGTGAACTCAACCAAGGACGGTATCGCTTAGGGTTTGATCATTTTATTGCTATTTAAGGCCTTGTCTCATTCCCCGGCAAGTCATTTGCCAAGACACCATGGCGTTAGCAGAGAGTCAATTAAAAAAGCATATTATTAGAGCAAAAAATACTATTCGCCAAAAGTTTCGTCAATTGAAACAATCACGTGCCAATCATGCTTTGTTTATTCAACAACATTTAGCACCTCCGCTAAAAGCCATGTTGAAACCCTCTTTCAAGCCATCTGAAACGCTACCCACCGTTTCACAAGCCACGCAGACGCTGCACGAGGACCCTGAGGAAGAGGAAGAGGAACAGGAAGATTTGACTAGTGTTAGTGAAGTTGAGGATGAGGAGGAACAAGTGTTTACGCCTCAAAAAAAGGCCGCACCCCTTGCAGAGTTTTTGAGAAAAAAGAAATCCTTGGCCATGGTCGAAACACCTTGCCCTTCCAGGGCGTCTCCGTTTTCACAACTCTTGGCCACCCCTCAACATAAAGCTCAACTGAAAACCATTTTAATAAAATATTATGGATCAACATTGGAACCCTATTTCACCGATCTATTTATTGGAAACACAGATACCACGTATGGTGTTCGCTATGAGGATGATAGTTTTAAAATTGGCGATTCATCCATTAAATTTGCTCGTACTAAAGCTGTCATTAAAAACATCAACTATAAATTAACGCCAGGACTGTTAAAGCTGCTCTTTTCTCGGACCCCCTCTTCCCATGATTATACGTCAGAGGATCTTGACAAATATAAATCCATTTTATTGGATACCCATGCTCACAAAAGACAGTATGATCCCACGCAACAAGTGAATGCCAATATATCTCAAAAATATAAAACCATCATTGCAAAAATGTTTCCCACTAGTCAAAGTACTCGTCGTAAAGTGTCCGCTTCGGGAGTGACATTTAAACCGTTAAAACCCCTTGTGGATGTTACCTACTGGCACAATCCCAATAAGCTCGTCCAGCGGCTACAGTTGTTGCATGCCTCACGTCAAGCTGGCCATACCGGTCACGATTGGGAAATTCAAGAAATTGAACAAGAACTTCGAAATGCCAAAATTATTGTTTAAGCCCTCACCCATTAAAATGGGTATTGCTCACGAGTTGCATCGCCCAGCTAGGCGTCACTATCCGCGACTCAAGGTGATTTCACGAGGTGTGGATGAACTTTGGCAGGCTGACTTGGTTGAAATGATACCCTATGCTGGCGTTAACGACGGTGTACGCTATATGTTGACCGTCATTGATGTCTATTCCAAAATGGCCTTTGTTGAACCTGTGCGTCGCAAGTCTGGCCCACTAGTTACCAAGGCCTTTCAACATATTATTCAACACTCCAAACGTCAACCTCAGCTGCTACAAACCGACCAGGGGAAGGAATTTTTCAACAAGGATTTCTCCAGTTTTCTCAAATCTAAGGATATTCACCATTACACCACGTACAGCAATCTCAAAGCCAGTGTGGTCGAGCGGTTCAACCGAACATTGAAAACCCATATGTGGAAAGCGTTTACAGCTCAGGGCACGTATCGCTGGTTGGACATGTTACCTGAGCTAGTATCACGTTACAATGACACCAAACATAGAACGATTGGGACCAAGCCACGTCTCGTAACTAAAAATATTCAGCGATTGGATAAACTGTTTAACCCCATAAAAACAGCCGATCCTAAACGTCACCGACTGAACATTGGGGATTTTGTTCGTGTGAGCAAATTTAAGTCTGCCTTCAATAAGGGCTACACGCCTCAGTGGGGGACTGAACTATTTCGAATTCGTCGAGTCTACTTGGACAGTCCAGTCACCTATTTACTCGAGGACCTCAACCATCAACCCATAAAAGGTAGATTTTATCTACATGAACTTCAGAAAACAGCATTTCCTCAGCATTATCTTGTGGAAAAAGTGTTGAAACAAAAAGGAAATAAACTCTACGTCAAATGGTTAGGGTTTAACTCTACGTTTAATTCCTGGATCAATAAATTACATGTTGTGTGAACCTGTGTACTTTTTATTTATTCACACATGTTGTACACCACCTATAGCTCTATGTATACAGCGCTCCGCGCTTCATGCATGTTCATACATGTTTGTCTTTCCCTTTCCTCCTGTGTTCTCTCATACATCACCCCCTCCCCTCTCCCTCCCTTCACCTCCCACCACTGCTGTTTGCAGCTCTTGCCTATCTATTGGTTGTGACATCATTCCCACAAGTTGCATCATACTTTTTACTGATTCAGCGATTCCCACGCTTTGAACATTCTCTTATCGTGCACGTGGACAGCTAACGTCCCAGGCGAACACCTGTGCCGGATCAAATTTCACCTGAACTTGCATTTTGTCACGTACGAAGCAAAACAGGATGTGACTTGTTAACAGTTATCGCGCACGTGGACAGCTAACGTCCCAGGTGAACACCTGCGGTAGATCAAATTTCACCTGAACTTGCATTTTGTCACGTACGAAGCAAGACAGGATGTCACTGGTTTAGCCTACATGTGGTTTCACAAATGTGTGTGCATGCCTTTCACACCCCCCTGCCACCACAATGGTCAGATTATTTCACCTTCAAGCGTCTTGGTCATTTTTTCCATTGCACTTGTTGTCAAGTCAGATCAATGCCTTCCAATAAGCTCAAATGACCTTCACCTCCTGTAAGTTTGTTTTCTGTACTCGCTTCGACCAACATAGAATCAAGTTCTCATCACCGTTTACACGTTAAAGGTAAAAAGTGTGAAAAAAACCGCACCCTCGCTCTGTCATAAACCGACCCGTCGAAATAGCGATTGATCTATTGAACACAGCCACCGTGGTCAGCGACACACACAGACACACACACACCCAGCCGTATCGTCTCTCTCAACCACCACGCTTTATAAACATTATAAACAGGTAACGGTAAAGAATTTTTTTCTCAACATGTATGGCGTTAGGCCCTTTGTGAATTATTTTTTGGAAAAAAAATATCTACCACATTTGAAAGGGGGCGTTAGCCCGAGTCCTAGGACACCTCGTACATGTCTCTAGCGTTATTGGTTCGTGACATATCGGCAAAAATCACAAGAAACACATGTTTACCCCCAAAATCGCGTTTCCCAATTTTTTTAAAATTACAACGAGTGGTCCATAGCAAAGAGGACGTCTTCCCGAATCCTTGGACCCATCGTACATGCCTCTAACGTTATTGGTTCGTGAGATATCGGCAAAAATCATAAAAAAAACACGTGTTTACCCCCAGAATCGCGTTTCCCAAATTTTTTAAAATTACAACGAGTCGTCAATAGCAAAGAGGACGTCACCCCAAGTCCTTGGACCTGTCGTACATGCCTCTAGCATGATTGGTTCGTGAGATATCGGCAAAATCACAAAAAACATTTGTTTACCCCAAAATCGAGTTTCCAAATTTTTTTTAAAAATTATAACGAGTGGTCCATAGCAAAGAGGACATCACCCCGAGTCCTTGGACCTGTCGAACACGCCTCTAGCGTTATTGGTTCGTGAGATATAGCAAAAAGTCTAAAATCACGTTTTTACCCCAAAAAGACTGTGTTTCCAGCATTTCACCTTTTCGACACTTACATTCCCGTAAAGAGCACGACGAGACGAAAAAAACGAATCCAAGCACGCCCTCCTAGCATGGCTCCTTCCATTCCAAGGTCGCAGGGGCTCACCACTTGCTTTTGGAAGCAGCTCCCCCACCATCCCACTACTACACACAATTTTTTTCTCTAGAGACCTGAAATTTATTTTGGGGGTAGATGGCATAGGGACCTTTCATTTATGTCAAACAAGGTTTTTTATAGAATTCCTAGTTTCCAAAATATAGGATTTTCAAAATTCGAGTGTTTTCAAAAAAACATAAAAAGTAAAAAAGTTTTATTACAAAAAATAAAGGTCATAAAGACCATTCGTTTGAGCTATGGCACAACGTTCTATCATTTTTGGTTTTCAAACTATCACCAACTTTCGAAAACAAAAAATTCAAAGAAATTTTGAAAAATATAATACATGGTCAATAGGAAAGAGGACGTCAGCTCGAGTTCAACGACACCTCATATGTCAACATCCGACCATGGGTTCGCGAGATATCAACAAATATTACATGGCTGAGGCTTAGTAGTAACGACATGTATGTTCTGAAGTGGGGCAGAACACCCACCACTCCACTACTAACAATGGAGTACACTACCCCAAACCCACCTAGGAAATATATTTTTAAAATTCTAAACTTGCTGATGAGAATGCGACAAATTCAATTTGTAAGCGATTTGGAAACAAACATACCAGACTTACTTATGGAGTCCACAAATCTTTGCAAAACAAACTTACAGCTCCAAAGTGGTACAAACAAACAGTGAAAGACCACACCTGATACAAATGTAATCAGGCATATTGCCCACACAAGGGTATGGTCGGAGGGACAGTAATTACAACAGTCCATGCGAATGAAGAGCTATCGGGAAAGGAGGAAAGCTCAAAATATATAGATTCCGCCTGGTCCTAAATGTGCAATTCGAAGATAAGACCTTCCACATTATCTTAGCATGAAACTTTCATGCGAGTAAATACGGAAATTAGGTCCCTGCCCATGAACAGGTTTACAAGGTCATCAGTGAGTAAACACTCTTCACTGTCACCACTGTATTTTTCAGCTTAACTCCAGGTTAATGATGAAAGCATTGCCAACATTTAATAATAGTTTATTAATTAAATTAACTCTCTATTCAAAAATATTTTATATCCCAAGGTACACATGCTGAAAATATACAAGATTGACCACCAAATACTAAAACAAAATAGACAACATATTGAAAACAAATTTGAGTCTAACTTGTGCCAACTGCACTGCAAAAATACTATTTAAAGGTTATAAATAGGGCTGAGGGATATCGAGACGTAGTGCACTACTCATGTCCTGACACTAACTTCATGAAAACTCTGTGTTTTCTGCACAAAAATATATATTTTGCATCGTTTCACGAAATAATCATTCATTTTCGATGCTATCGATTAAACACAATTTCCCAAGCCCTAGTTGCAAGGAGAAGGTACACATAGAATAGCGGTACTATACAAATTATGTATTTAGGACACATGTGATGCACGAATTTACCAGCGTCCTACGAGAGATCCAGCCTCTTTGTAAGTACAGCTATCACAGCTCCCTTCCTTTGGAACAATTCTCACCTATGCTAAACATCTCCATCAATATGTCTTTTGATGCTGCATTTTATCATAATTCTGGAAATTAGAAAAAAGACTTGAATAGTTGCACCACTCTGTGTGTACATTATCTAGGAATGTAGAGTTGTTCAAATGAGCATGGCTGCCTCGCACGAGTTTCAAATCGTGTGCACAAGGGAGGGGATTTCACATACATTCTAGCATTTTGTAAATAGAAACATTTTTTAATGGAATCCATATTTACTTTCTTTATACTTGAATTCCCCAAGGTGATCATATATTTCTGTTGTCTTCTAACCCTGAAAATGATTTGGCTCTTCTCTTTTCCACCAGCCTAGAGGGATTCCTGAGCTGAGCCTGTTTTTAAATACTGTCTTTTATCGCTTTATTTATTTCCAAGTTCTTTGAGGAGTGTGGCGTTTCTTCCTTTCTTCTCTTTTATTTCCCTTTTCTTTACTATGAAGGCCATACTGAACATCGCGAGTTTTATCTTTTACTACAATCCTTTGATATGGAATAACAAAGCACATCAGCGCAATCTTCAGACTTTCAGGAACACGTGCTGTGACGTAATTAGCTATGACCACGTGACTACACCAAGAGGATACGCTCTGTGAACGTGCTGTGTTAGAATTCCTTGTTAAAGAAAATTCACCTGTGACATCAGTGTGCTTATGGAGATGAGCTAAACATTTTTAAGACGGAAACATGAGCATTCAAGATCAGTCACGTAGTGGGCGCCCTTGAACTACCTCCACTGAGTAACATGACAAGCGTTGACACAATTAAAGACAATTTGAAGATGGAAACATGAACATTCAAGATCAGTCACGTAGTGGGCGCCCTTGAACTACCTCCACCGAGTACAACATGACAAGCGTTGACACAATTAAAGACAATTTGAAGATGGAAACATGAACATTCAAGATCAGTCACGTAGTGGGCGCCCTTGAACTACCTCCACTGAGTAACATGACAAGCCTTGACATAATTAAAGACAATTTGAAGATGGAAACTTGAGCATTCAAGATCAGTCACGTACTGGGCGCCCTTGAACTACCTCCACTGAGTACAACATGACAAGCGTTGATGACATAATCAAAGAAGACAGACGTGTCATTGTCAGTGAAATTGCGGCAATACATAGCGCAGTGCAGGAAATGATTCGTAGGTTAGGCAATCATAAAGTGTGTTCCCTCTGGGTTCCATGGTTACTTACCAAAGAGCACAAAGTTCAAAGACAAACCATCGCTCAAAACCTTTCGACACGTGGAAATCAAGGATTATATTATGAGAATTGTTATTGGGGATAAGAGCTGGTTCCACCATTACGAACCAGGAATAGCAAAACAAAGCATGGAATGGCACTATTTGGATTTGCTGACAAAGAAAACACAAAAAATAGCAAAGACAGTGCAGTCTTCTGGGAAAGTTATGTGCACAGTCGTCTGGGATGCAGATGTCTTGAACTGAATGTCTTGAATCTGGGCAAACCATAAATTCTGCCCGTTACGTTGTGTTGACCGACTGAAAGCTGTAAGATAAATTGAAAAGTTTCGTCATGCATTGCGTGATAAACGTCTTGGAAAGAACATCAACCTGCAAAACGATAACACATGCCCCGACAGTGCTCGTTTCACCTGCAAGAACATTATCCTGCAACACGATAACACATGCCACGACAGTGCTTGTTTCACCAGCAAGAACATTATCCTGCAACACGATAACACATGCTCCGACAGCGCTTGTTCCTCCAGCAAGAACATTATCCTGCAACACGATAACACATGCCCCGACAGTGCTCGTTTCACCTGCAAGAACATTATCCTGCAACACGATAACACATGCCACGACAGTGCTCGTTTCACCAGCAAGAACATTATCCTGCAACACGGTAACACATGCCCCGACAGTGCTTGTTTAACCATTAAGAACATTATCCTGCAACACGATAACACAAGCCCGACAGTGCTCGTTTCACCAGCAAGAACATTATCCTGCAACACGATAATACATGCCCCGACAGTGCTTGTTTAACCATTAAGAACATTATCCTGCAACACGATAACACATGCCCCGACAGTGTTCGTTTCAGCAGCAAGAACATTATCCTGCAACACGATAACACAAGCCCGACAGTGCTCGTTTCACCAGCAAGAACATTATCCTGCAACACGATAATACATGCCCCGACAGTGCTTGTTTAACCATTAGGAACATTATCCTGCAACACGATAACACATGCCCCGACAGTGCTCGTTTCACCAGCAAGAACATTATCCTGCAACACGATAACACAAGCCCGACAGTGCTCGTTTCACCAGCAAGAACATTATCCTGCAACACGATAACACATGCTCCGACAGCGCTTGTTTCTCCAGCAAGGACATCATCCTACAACACGATAACACATGGCCCGACAGTGCTCGTTTCTCCAGCAAGAACATTATCGTGCAACACGATAACACATGGCCCGACAGTGCTTGTTTCACCAGCAAGAACATTATCCTGCAACACGATAACACATGCTCCGACAGTGCTCGTTTCACCAGCAAGAACATTATCCTGCAACACGATAACACATGCTCCGACAGCGCTTGATTCTCCAGCAAGGACATCATCCTACAACACGATAACACATGCCCCGACAGTGCTCGTTTCTCCAGCAAGAACATTATCCTGCAACACGATAACACATGCTCCGACAGCGCTTGTTTCTCCAGCAAGGACATCATCCTGCAACACGATAACACATGCCCCGACAGCGCTTGTTTCTCCAGCAAGGACATCATCCTGCAACACGATAACACATGCTCTGACAGCGCTTGTTTCTCCAGCAAGAACGTTATCCTGCAACACGATAACACATGCCCCGACAGCGCTTGTTTCTCCAGCAAGAACATCATCCTGCTACACGATAACACATGCCCCGACAGCGCTTGTTTCTCCAGCAAGAACATCATCCTGCAACACGATAACACATGCTCTGACAGCGCTTGTTTCTCCAGCTAGAACATCATCCTGCAACACGATAACACATGCTCGGACAGTGCTTGTTTCTCCAGCAAGAACATCATCCTGCAACACGATAACACATGCACGGACAGCGCTTGTTTCACCAGCAAGAACATTATCCTGCATCACGTTAACACATGCCCCGACAGTGCTCGTTTCTCCAGCAAGAACATTATCCTGCAACACGATAACACATGCCCTCACAGTGCTCATTCAACCACCAAGAACATTATCCTGCAACACGATAACACATGCCCCGACAGTGACCATGTCACCTACAAGAACATTCACTATGAGACGAACAAGGACGTGAAGAAAGCAGTGCTTCAGTGCCTTCGGCGTGCTGGAACGGACTTCTACCGTCAAGGAACTTTCAAACTTCCACAACGGAGAGAAAAATGTGCCCAAGGAATGGTGCTGTTGTTCTATTTTGAGTCGGAGACTATGTTGTAAAATGAACAATAGTTTATAGGTTGAAATTATGTAATCAGTGTATCATAATTAATAAACATATTTCTGCCAAAACAATGTTGCTGAAGACTTTCAGTATGCCCTCGTAGTAAATAGCATAAACTACATCTTATCTTTGTTTATTTCCTTGAAGCCAGTCACATATTAAAAAAAACACAACGATGATGATTAAATCTACAACGATGATGACGAAGAAAAAACGTGCAAGAGGTGTTTTGAAACAGAAACACAATGTTATTTAAAGCAATAACATTAAATTGATCAGTCCAAATACATCTCTTGGTACAGGGTACAGTAGGGGCAGATGACCTCGTAGTTCCACCCCTTAAAACAACAATAACTAACTAAAAAATACAGCATCAATCATAAATGGCCACCAATGTGTGCTCAATGATCAAAGGCATCCTGAGTGTAGTTTTACTTGAGCCAATCTTCAATCCTAACAATTACACACAGTCTTCATACGGTGCACATGACCAAGACAGCTATGCACACTTCATCATAAAAGTGAGTGCATAACCTGCCTCCAACGGGCCCTTTATTAAACGGAAATATCCCGTGAACGTCTTAACGTGCAATATGTAAAACATGTTAAGTGTCCTTCACTAAACGGAAACTGTGTTGTGCAGACTACGGAAATCAAAATTAGCACTTTAACTGAAAATTTCCAAGTTCTGTAATGCAGTGTTTAGAAACTTTTCAGGCACCCTGTAAAGAGTCTGCTGTAACCGTTAATTCTGTAGCTAACAAGGAATATCCAAATTGGTCTTCCTTCTCTTGTTCTCCAACTTGCACAACAAAGCGTACGGCTAATTGCCTGTTTGCTGTTCCCCAAGCCACACTTTAATGATCTGTCAATCAACAAGGAAGTGCTACTCAGTGCTCTTCAATATAGTTATGGGCATCGTCATACGGAAAGTTCGTCAAGGGTCAACAGCAGATGATATGAAAATCTTGATGTGATGTTATGGGAAGACAATGAGCAAGAATTGGAAGAACAACTCATTTCATGGCAGAGGACATAAGCTGAAGCAGCCATGGAAATTAGCTTCACAAAAACTGAAGTAATGAAACTCAGTAGAGAAAGTGAAAAGGTGCAGGATGTTAGATGTAATGGAAAAATTCTCAAAGAAGTAGATGCTTACAAATATCTAGGAAGTGAAATAACCAGGGAAGGTAACATCAAAAAATAAATTTTGACGAGGATATAAAATTGCTCAAAATTTTTCTATAGCGTGTCTGACATAATAAGGGATTGGAACACACCTACCAAAGTAAAGATCATGATATACAAATCATATTATCTCCCAGTTTTGACCTGTGGATGAGAATGTTGGACCTGGACAAAGAAAGACCTGTGTGGACTGCAAGCGACAGAGATGCGTTTTCTAAGAGGGATCCTGAGAAAGACAAGAAGGGACAGGTTAAGAAATGAAACGACACGGAACACACTTCAGATCAATCCCCTAAAAGAAACAATGGAGAGAAATAGGTTGAAATGGTTCGGACATGTAAATTGAATGGGTAAAGAGAGACTACTAAAAAGAGCTTTGGAATGGTCAGTGTCTGGACGAAGACCTACAGGAAGACCACGGACAAGAAGGGCAGATCAAGTGAAAGATGATGTTAACCGGAGAGGACTACTATGCCAGGAAGTGCTGAATGACAGAATGTGGGAGAGGAGAGAGGCTCTGTGAACGACCTGCATAAGCAGAAACGTGTTCGGAAGGAGAATTAACAAATGCCTGTCATTGTCTCAGCCCCGTCAATCAGCTTATGTTTTAGCTTTTAACTGAGCACTTCGAAACGTACATTACTGACATGGTTTGGCACAGAAAGCAAGCAAAACCACAGGAGCCCATGAGGTAATCTCACACTGCTTGGCAGTGGGTGGTTTGAGATATTTCAGGGGTGCCAACTTAATATCATTTTGATGTAATTATTGATAGTTATTAGATTACATACTGAGAATTATTTGATTGGTAGTTAAATTGCAGGTCCATGTAAGTTAAAGGTATTTTAAATGTTGTGGACGGACAACGTCTATAGCGAGGATATAAGTTGAGCTCCGGCAGCTAAGTAGAGTATTTAATTGTATATGTCTACTCAAGTTCCTGGGGAATCTTGATCAGGTACGGCCTGAAGGCGGTGCAAACGGTGTGCCCGCACTGGGCGCTGTCATAAGGTGGGCGCCGAAAATGCACCGACAGATCGTCTGCATAAAAAATAAAATCCAATCACCTTATTATTACTTAATCCTACCCGCCAAAATTAACTCCATTATATCAGTGATCTGGGGTGCGCATATTTCAAAGGCATAGACCAGGGGCGGCCAGTCTTTGCTTGCTCGGCGTGTCAGCTCTGCTGCGCCTCACGCCGGCAGGCTGGCTTCTGCCTCTCTTGGCTGGGCTGCCTACTCTTGACTGCCGGCGCGTCGAACCGAGTCAAGTTGGGATCGCCTTTGCACTAGACGTATTGTAAACAAACAAACTGTTCGTCCAATGCGTTGGTTGTCCGACACATGTACAGTACATTGTGTTTCTCCAAGTACCCGTACTTGAAGATTGCGTGCTTAGCATTTCAAAAGTCAGAAGGTAACATGGGAGTCATTGAAGACATTGTAATTTCGGTCAAGTTTTATTTCTCATGTTTTCAATTTGTTTCAATTTGTTTTCATATTTACAATACGCACAATGTTCGGTAAGATTGAGAAAAAATCAACCAGAGCTTGTTCGCAGGTAATCGTCAGACGTCAGAGCGCGATGTCATGATTTTGTAAGTTTCAAACAGAGAAAAAGGTTACACAGACGCACGTTGCTCCAAACATTGATAACACTTGTGCGACTTGCCTGTGTAATTTCGAATATTCTTGCGGCGGTAATTTAGAATAAATGTTGTTGTTGATGATTCATTTAGGGTCTTTTCGACACCGTGGTAAAGTAGTCCCTTGTACTTGGGTGTGTGAAATTTGCATGAAAACTTGTGTTGTTATGATGGCTGTATTGGTGTGTGTGCATTTGTAATTCTAATGAGGATTGGGAAGGAGGCGGCCATGGCCTTAATTTAGGAACCATCTGGGCATGGTAGAAGTGGGAAACAATGGAAAGCCATTTCCAAGATGGCCCAGGTGGGAATCGAACCTGCCGCTTCTGTCTTTTGCCTTACGAGTCTGAGTATACCTCGTTTCAGCTCTCAGACCAGATTTAAATTTCATAGCAGAGCCGGGATTTAAACCCTGGCTTCCACGGAGACAGCCAAGAGTGCTAGCCACTACGCAACGAGGCGGACATTTTGAATTGAAATCTGGCAGATTCTTCACAGAGTTAAAAATCCTCTCGGCACGCCGGAAGGCGGAGGTAGATTTCACCGGGCAGACTAGGGGATTGGCTATAATAGGCAAAACATGCAGGTTTTCGTAGGAGGATCAGACCTCATTGATTGCAAGAAAGTATTTTACAATTAGAGGTTAAAAATCAACTTTTTTTTCGTTTTTGTATGCATATTCTTATCATTTTATTGTCTTATGGGGATGGTAACCTTCTTGTCATTCGGGGTTCATTTTTATACTTTGATCACACTGTCCTTATGCAAGGTTTGGAACTGATGTGTAACTATCTGACAGTCTGTTACTTCTTCTCGCAAAATTTTATCTCCCGCAGAGATTTTTGTTGGTTCCTCAGTTTAGGGGCTGCGACAACGTGGTCATGTAACCCCGGGTGTGTAGAATCTGATAAACGGTGTTAATTGTGATGACTGTGTTAGTCTGTAATTCAGGTAAGGTCTGCAGACGGTCAATTTTAAGTAGTAGTTCCTAATTTTGTACCATATACTAACGTGAACGACACCTAGCTGTGAACTTGGCTACAAATGCCACCGCAACCAGCAACTTGCAGCGAACGTTGGAACTTCTCCTCCAAAGGAAAGCATGCTGAGGGATTTTTAGCGCTCTTAGAAAAGCCGACGACTTTGGCCGGCTTTGAACCAGCGACCTTGGGTATATAAGTTCAGCATGCTACCAGTTAGCCGCTTCCCACAGTCAGATGGAAAAATGAATGTGATCTCGTGCAATGGCGTTGTCTTGGCAACCTCTGATAGCTCATCCCTCATCAATTTAGAAGCGTTGTCACGGTAACCTCTGATGGCACTTGGCATGTTCTTTAATTCCGAAATCATTTTTCTCATCCCTTGGCGTAATGGTAGGTCAGAACAAAAATTCTTTCAGACAAAGTTTTAGGTAATTATTAGGGGAATATTTTCCATTTTGTACGGTTTTGATATTGTGCCTATTAAGAGAGATATGATTAATGTTTCCCGAAAAAAACACGTTTTTTCACCCCTTTGGTCAATGGTTGGTGCTATCAAAAAACCTATTTGACATAATTTTTTGGCACTTATCCGACAAATATTATGAACTTTGAATTGATCCGATATTACACGTATTAAGAGAGTTATAGCGACATTTCACTTTTTCGAAAAAAAAAGCCCCCCCCCCCATTTTCACCCCCTTTAACCGATTTTGCCCATTAACGAACTCGACCGATTTTTTGAGGGGTTACATATTATGTAAAACATTAAAGTGATTGGTGCAAAATTACGGCAGTTATCGTGTCCACAAGAAACTGATATATATGCATATATATATACACACACACATATATATATATAAACTTTTGAACTGACGGTGGTTTGGGGTCTGAGGGATGTGAAACGCGAAGATATGTCGAAATTTTCCGGAAGTCGAAACATGGCACCCATTGCAATAGTTAGCTTTCTGATGAAATCTACCTAAAATAGGCTACATAATTTAAAATACTACCATCAACGACACCTAGCTGTGAACTTGGCTACTAGATGCCACCGGAACCATCAACTCGCAACGAACGTTGGAACTTCCCCTCCGAAGGAAAGCATACTCAGGGTTTTTTGGCGCTCTTAGTAAATCCGACGACTTCAGCCGGGTTTGAACCCGCGACCTTGGGCATAGAAGTTCAGCATGCTACCAGTTCCGATACCGAAGTCGCTTCCCACAGACATGTGAAAACAGAATGTGATCTCGTGCAGTGGCGTTGTCATAGCAACTGCTGATGGCACATCCCTTATCAATTAAAAGTAAAGTTGTCATGGCAACCACTCTTGGCACTTGGAATTTTCTTATAATTTAAATCATTTTGCTCACCCCGTGGCGTAATTGTGAGTCATATCGAAAATTCTTTCAGACAAAAGTTTTAGGTAATTATTGGAGGAATATTGTCCATTTTGTACGGTTTTGATATTGTGCCTATTAAGAGAGATATGATTAATGTTTCCCGAAAAACCCACTTTTTTCCACCCCATTGGTCAATGGTTGGTGCTATCAAAAACATTATTTGACATAAATTTTTGGCACTTATCCGACAAATATTATGAACTTTGAATTGATCCGATATTTCACGTATTAAGAGAGGATTATGAACTTTGAATGGATTCGATATTTCACGTATTAAGAGAGTTATAGCGAAATTTCACTTTTTAGAAATAAGCCCCCCATTTTCACCCCCTTCGACCGATTTTGCCCATTAACGAACTCGACCGAGATTTTATAGGGATACATGTTATGTAAAAAATTCAAAGTGATTGGTGCAAAATTACGGCAGTTATCGTGTCCACAAGAAACTGATATATATATATATAAACTTTTGAACTGACGGTGGTTTTGGGGCCTGGGGGATGTGAAACGCGAAGATATGTCGAAATTTTCCGGAAGTCGAAACATGGTACCCATTGCAATAGTTAGCTTTCTAATGAAATCTACCTAAAAACACCCTTAAGTAGAGTGCTACATTGCAATGGCCTGACGAACAAATAAAAAGAAGATCGGTTGGCTGCGTGGCTCAGCGGGAATGGTCTCGCTTGCTGTGCCCAAGGTTGCTGGATCGAATCCAGTGGCAGTCAGATGGCATTTGGGGGTGCGTAAACGCGAGGGAGCCGTGTCAGTAAATTTTCTGGCATGGTAAAGATCCCCTTCGGGGACGTAAAACAAATAACATTATCAAACAAGTAGTTCCGTGAAGAAGTAAATAGCCAATTTTCATATATCCTACTTATGTTAATTGCCTCTTTCAACATACAAAATTTCAGTTTGATTGCTGTAATAGATTCGTAGACATTGAGAACCATCTAAATATTTCGGATAGTCGCCATGTTGGATTTTTATATGTATGTAGGTCATAGGGTCATGTACTATTAGATAGATATTATTGCGTCGGTTGATTATTCAAACTTCAATCGCAGGATTAGTACTCAAGAAATAAAAGAACCTGATTTTAATATTTCGCACAGCCACCACTTTGCGGTTATGTGGGTAAACAATTGAATAAATTAGGTGTCAGTACTTAAAAATCTGTATAAGCATTTACCGTACCAAGTTTCACTGTGCTCGGATGGTTAAATCACGAGAAACTTCCGTATAAATATTTAAAATTCGCGCCGCCGCCTTGTTGGATTTGTGCTCACCAGGTTATTGAAAGTCCCATAGGTAATTAATATCATTTATTTAACGTAGGGTGAGCTACTAGTCCCGTTCAATTTCAAGTAGTTCCAACTTTCACCAGCAGATGTCACTGAAACCTAGTGGTGAACTTTGATAGAGCGTTCCAACGAAATCTAACCTAGACAATTAGCTTGACACAAGTTTACTCTAGTCTGCGGAAGGATCTTTTACATGCCATACATCTATGACATGGGACCGCCGGCTTTTACTGCAGGATTTTCACACTCTTAAAAATATCCGACGACTTCGGCCGGGTTGAACCCACCTTCATGGGCACTGCAGTTCAACTTGCTACCAACTACGCCACCGAAGCTGCTGTCCCATAGGTCGCCTTTATCAATGTACAGTGAGTCTCTCTCACGACTCGTCCGGCCGGTGCGCCCAGCTTATCTGTCTCCCGTTGACTCGTAATCCCCGCTCGGCATAACATAGCACTTCGCTAACGTTATCAATGTACAGTGAGTCTCTCTCACGACTCGTCCGGCCGGTGCGCCCAGCTTATCTGTCGCCCTTTGACTCGTCACTACCGCTCGGCATAACATAGCACTTCGCTAACGTTATCAATGTACAGTGAGTCTCTCTCACGACTCGTCCGGCCGGTGCGCCCAGCTTATCTGTCTCCCTTTGACTCGTCACTACCGCTCGGCATAACATAGCACTTCGCTAACGTTATCAATGTACAGTGAGTCTCTCTCACGACTCGTCCGGCCGGTGCGCCCAGCTTATCTGTCTCCCTTTGACTCGTCACTACCGCTCGGCATAACATAGCACTTCGCTAACGTTATCAATGTACAGTGAGTCTCTCTCACAACTCGTCCGGTCGGTGCGCCCAGCTTATCTGTCTCCCGTTGACTCGTCACTACCGCTCGGCATAACATAGCACTTAGCTAACGTTATCAATGTACAGTGAGTCTCTCTCACGACTTGGCCGGCCGGTGCGCCCAGCTTATCTGTCTCCCGTTGACTCGTCACTACCGCTCGGCATAACATAGCACTTAGCTAACGTTATCAATGTACAGTGAGTCTCTCTCACGACTTGGCCGGCCGGTGCGCCCAGCTTATCTGTCTCCCGTTGACTCGTCACTACCGCTCGGCATAACATAGCACTTCGCTAACGTTATCCATGCATGACATGAGATAACAATTAAAATTAACGGCCATACCATGTTGAATACACCGGTTCTCGTCCTATCACCGCTGTTAAGCAACATTGTTCTTGTATGGTTGTTAAGTCAGGTTTCTCATATGAATAGAGAGTAGTGAAATGGGTTCTAAATATACGAGGACTTCCGAATAACTGCATTCTTGGCTGTCGCCGCGGAGGCCCGGGTTCGTTTCCCGCCTCTGCCAAGCAGTAGCGTAGCCAGGATCGACCATTGGGGGGGGGGGGGAGGGGTTATAGGTACTCAAGCCAAATTCTCGAAGCACTTCGTCCCGCGGCACAGCCACGCTCGTCAAACGTGCACCATGTTCGCGAGGGCAGCTGAGGTAAGTACGCATATCGTAGGCTCGAATCCCGGTGCTGATAGCGGTTATCCTGAGTGTGTTTCTTCACCGGGTTTTGCCACACTCCCTACAGGAAATTGCCGGGATAGTGCCTTGCTCAAGTCCCGGAGCGTCTACTCCATCCCTGTACCAGATACATTTACACACACAACTACAATCATCACAGAAATACAGGTTGCCAGACAGCTTCCACGCACTCCCAACTACACGGGGCTGATGACTAAGATGTCTCAAGCCCCTCAAATAAATTAACAACAACTCTACAAGTATTTCAATTTCTCTATGAGATAATATTACACAAGAAATTTTCATGTATTTTGATCCCGAATTTTTCGAGTAGTACAATATGTTCAAAAGACAAAAACAAATCAGTTCTTTAAAAAATTAAGTTAATTTTCACTAAAATGTCCCACTTCAACGGTAAATTTAGAATATTCCTGGTCCCCTAACAGGAACAAAATGAACTCAATTAGCCTATATTTGTGCTACCAGCATGAAGACTGCGTATCTCTCAACAAGAGAAATTATTTACAGAGGTCTCAGCAAAAGTAGGCATGTCTTCTCACGATGTATCATGTTGATTTATGAGGAATTCACTCACTTAATGTTTATTCAGTTTTTCTAACAAGATCCTGTGCTTTATATTGCAATTATCCCTGAATGCCTAAAGTATCATTTTCGTAGATTTTTGTCACCTACCATGGTCCTTCGTACCTTACAAATGCTACATGCAGCCGGAAAAAGGTTTAATTGCTTACACTACTCAGGCGACAAATTTCACTCATTCGTAACTGGGAGATATCCGTGATTCGGGGAATTGCTGGGCATATAGGCTACTGTATTTACGCAATATGAATCAACTCGGATGACGGTTATCTCATGTTCTTCTTCATATATCCCTTTTGCCTCTCGGCGTCGGGTCTGCCAGCCACTTTCTGTATTCATACCTATTCCCTGCGAGTCTCCCGGTTTGCTGCAGAGTCCTGCCCTTCTTCTCTGCCACCTCTACGACATATTGGATCCATTCATTCCTTGGACGACCTCTTCTTCGAGTGCCTTCAGGCTTTGCCTCAAACACTTGCTTCGGTTCCATTTCTTCATCCATCCTTATGATACGTCCATACCATTGTAAAGCTTTCTTCTGGATAGTATGTACTACCGATTCCACCTTTAATTCTTCTCTGATTGCTATATTTCGCACCCTATCTCTTCTAGTTTTATTCACTATCTTCCGGAGGTATTTCATCTCTGAGGCAGTCACTCTACTTTCATGTTTGTCCGGCACCCCGGTGTCTCTAAAAGCCTAGGAAGTTAAAAGGGACCTAAAATCAATAACATTATTATTGATTTATAACCAGTTAAAGACCTAGTTCCGTTGTTTGATTGAAAAGCTTTATAATACTTTCTACTGCGTATCCCAATTCATTGGGGTCGCCGGAGCCAATCAGGCTCATTTTGGTTCTGGTCGGGGATTTAAGGCCAGATGTCCTTCCTGACGCCACGTATTTTTTTCAGGTGAAAATTCCACCCTACTGTCACCAGGATTGGAACTCCGGCCGTCCGGGTGATTGACGAGCAGCTAAGCCACTGCACTATCATGCTCCCCTTGAAAAGCTTTATAATACTAGCCTAAAATCCATAGCTCAAATCTTACCTTTTAGCGTCCTTTGGGAACTCGGGTGTCGTCTTGCTATTTGAACAGTCTGACTTCCCAATTGGTCAACACGAATACACCCAATTAGATTGGGCGGGGAGTAACAATTAATTTCCCTGCGTAATTCATTATAAAATAATTATGTATACATTTAATAAAACGCTTCTCATACAACTCCCCCTTTATGTGAGAAGTGTTTTATTAAGTGTATAAACGATTCATTTATTTTTATTTCAGGCATTAGGAGATATATTGTCACTGCCCACTTAATCTAATTGGGTACCGTACACTCGTGTTGACCAACTGAAAAGCGATCATATAGGTTACTTAGCAACACAGAAATATGTCTTCTAATATTAGATCTGTTTATTGGACTGCACATCTTCTCTTGTAAAGCACTTGTTAAATTAAAGATGGACTATAACCTTTTCACAATGCTCAACAATAACATACACCAACAGAGCGCAGTCGGCAAATTCTTGCTGGCTGCATGAGAGCATTATTGTCTCGCGGTAGAAAAATATGAGCCAAGCTTCGCGATCTGTAGTTAGACTGTTGTTTATACGTTGTGATGAAGACATGTGTAGCCACAAATGGCGACCCGGGACGAAAAGCGACAACAGTACATGACCAGTTTCACCACAGACACAAATCACAACCTGCCAATTTTCTAATTGTGGTGTTCCGACCGCCCCCCCTAATCCCCCTTGGCTACGCCATTGCTGCCAAGAGAATATTAATTCTTGCCTGAGGGCTGGAGTGGGGTACACTCAACCTCGTGAGGCGAAAATGAATAGAGGTGGGTTCGATTCCTACCTCAGCCATCCCGGAAGTGGGGCGTGGTGGCACAGCGGTCAAGCTATTGGCCTCTCACCACGGTGGACTGGGTTCAATTCCCGGTCAATGCATGTGAGATTTTCAGAGTGAAATGCCATGTCCTACGGTTCAGATTCCATGTAAAAAGGAGGTCCTGTATCTATGTATCTTTCTCTCTGTCATAAGCATAATGCATTACGGTACTGCAATTTCTGGGTTACAGGAAGGATATACCGTATTTTCGTTGAACATTGCATTCTCATGTTTAAGGCTAACATATTTAATGCCAGAACTCCCTTGGTTAACTCATGTTTTCGACTGACCCCAGTGCTATTTGGGTAATGTTTCTGGGGCTAGAGTATCCTACCTTTTCCTGCCTCTCATGCAGTGGCGTAGCTACAATGGGGCAAGCGGGGCACCGCCCCGGGGCCCCCGGCGATAGGGGGCCCCCAAACCTTAAAAGAAATATTATAAATAAATAATAATAAATAAAAGTAGTACTAGAAAACATATTTGAGAATTCAATTTAGTTCAGGGGCCTCAATTGTACTGAACTACGCGTCTAAACTTGTGTTTAGAAACTAGTCACGCTCAGTGCAATCTGTATGTAAGATATATCCATCGATTTGTGTGGTATTCTATGGGTATTTTTTAATAGCCGGGCGCCCGACCCAGGCGCCGGACGGACAATGCATTATTCCCCATTCAGCACATGACCATGACTCATCGTTCCACCCTTTCCCCCTCCGCTGCGACATCACACCACAGCAATGCACAGTAGCAGAGGAGTAGCGGTAGTGTAGTTGGTACGTCACCACAGCGGTTCCCGGTTAAGTGGCTGAACTTAAGCTGTGGCTTGCATTGTGCTATTTTTAACGACGCTTTGAAATGTACTTATGAAAGTTGAGCTAAAAAAAGGAAGGATAAAAGAAAGACGAGCTGATTATATTATAAAAAGCATAGGAAGTGTGATAAAAACAAACAATGAAGCGGTTTCCGAATTGCGACGGTTGATTCACTTCACTTGGACTAAGCACATTTGTTTGTTTTTCACTTCACATTAAAATCACACTGTATTGGGTATACAGTATGCATCGTTTCAACGGACGACTATCATTGGTGACACAGTCCTTTTGTCCCGATAACCAACCAATAATCAGTTAGTCGGCTTAGTTCAACAGTTAGTTGAATCTGTTTCTACAAATAAAACACTGCAATCAACTATAAACCACTACACTAAATTTTATTGCTCAAAATTATTCACTATGTATTTTTATCAGACGCTCATCAACAGTCTGAAGTACATAAAATTTATGTTCATGTCTTGATCAGTCAGTCAATAATAACAAGGACGCAGTAAGCTTGCCTGAAACTGGACACGATGAAAATTATGTTTTGCAAGACAAAATTGAATTTCCCAGTCCCGTCAATAATCCATCAATGAAAAGGTTAATCATAGCATCAGGACCTTGTCAACATCGTGGTCCCTCTCCAAAACAGCCTGATTGACGAGGAAGTAAAAGTTCATTTTCAACTAATTACTACAGTTTTATATCAGGTTCTGGGACGAAATGCAACAGACCCTGGCTTTGCTATTCGCAAAAGTTAGACCGTGTCAACTGTCAACCATGTTGGCTGTTTCCACAACATTCAGAGAACACTTTCGATAGTACGGGACTAAACGACCGGAAACATCTTTCTGGTAGAATTTAAACTCATGAACAATCGGATGAGCACATATTTTCTGGTGTTATATTTGAGAAATGGAGGAATGATGAATCACTGAGTGATGCGTTAGAAAAACAGCTAAAAGAAGAGAAAATTTACTGGAGGAACGTTCCAGCACGATATCTTGCTATATAATGTAATGAAGTAATATAAATCAATCAGCTAAAATTTCTAAAAAAAAACAAACAACGACATCGCACCTTCAAATCTAAGAAACAGTTATCGAGTAACAACAATCATTTCTTAGAGTATTTAGGCTATCGCATACTTTAATTTCAATATATATATATATATATATGCAATTGTTAATCTCATTTAGATTCTATCTATATTTGAAGCTGTTAACATGTTTAACATAACGGATAAAAGAGAGGTTGACAACAGAGTTGTGCGACGAGAAGAAAGAGTTTATCAACCTTATTCAGCTAATAAATTATTTTTTATCCCTATGAAATGCCAACTTCTGAAATTGCCATAAATGACTTTAGCGAATTGTATGACATGTTTGTTAAATTTCGTAATGTATATTATCAGATCGATGATTTTCGTTCAGAGACTCTGGTTTCACGAGATGAATTTAAGTCTCATTGTCCGATTATTGTAATTAATTGTCTCGAGCAAGTGAAAGCAGTGAAGACATCTTCAGTCGATGTGCGAATTGAAATCGAGACAAGTGAGAATATACCTGAAGATACAACTCTTTATTGTGTTCTTATTCATGATCGTCAAATATCTTACAGACCATTAACTAATGAAGTAATTATCTAAACCATTATTTGCTAAGTTATAAGCAAGCAAGTAAACAAGTATTCTCACTTTAGTTGCAATCATGGAATTGACAACAACAAACTCTCCTTCTACTGATGCTGGCACGTGGAATAAGAAGCAGCCAATAGTTGCAGACATTCGCAAGCTACCAAACGGCAGTTTGGAACTTGCTTACTAATATATTTTATTAGTTTCTTATAAAATATTGTTAATGGAACTCTTAATAACAAATATGTCACTTTGCTTAACAACTTATAACACTTTTACAATATAGTTAACTTTGGTTTCCTCTTACCTTCATTATTTTCATTTTCTTCATTTTGATCTTGTTTCTGCACCGAAACGTACTCTAAACCTGATTGGGTTTGAGGGTGCAACCATGCAGTTAACGATTTAGTACAAGCTCGAACCGTCTCCTCGTTTTTCTTTTATCCTTCCTTTTTTTTTAGCTCAACTTTCATAAGTACATTTCAAAGCGTCGTTAAAAATAGCACAATGCAAGCCAAAACTTGAGTTCAGCCACTTAACCGGGAACCGCTGTGGTGACGTACCAACTACACTACCACTACTCCTCTGCTACTGTGCATTGCTATGGTTTGATGTCGCAGGGGAGGGGGAAAGGGTGGAACGATGAGTCATGGTCATGTGCTGAATGGGGAATAATGCATTGTCCGTCCGGCGCCTGGGTCGGGCGCCCGGCTATTAAAAAATACCCATAGAATACCAAACAAATCGATGGATATATCTTACATACAGATTGCACTGAGCGTGACTAGTTTCTAAACACAAGTTTAGACGCGTAGTTCAGTACAATTGAGGCCCCTGAACTAAATTGAATTCTCAAATATGTTTTCTAGTACTACTTTTATTTATTACTAGCAGAAGTACCCGTTCTTCGAACGGTGTTCGTAGTTAACACCAGACATTATCAATTGAGCTACTGTGCAATGGTTAGTGGTTTGTCATTCCATCAAGTTTATCAGAACGAAGTTAGTTTATTGGGAATATCACACACACTGTTAATTTAAGGCCCTTAAAATGTAGTTTTCGGAGACCCTTTATAGATTCCCGAATTATCTGTCTCACATTGAGAAGCGCAACATATGCTTTGGTCGTCCTTGTAGGATAATTTTTATATTTCGCATATTTTAGCATATATTGAGAAGTTTTTCTCTATATCCACCCTTCTACTGTATGAAAAGTACGGTGAAGAGTTTTATAAATGATTGGTGTATTGACTCTCATGGTTACCATACCTAATTTTAAGATGCACCAAGCATCCGAACACGAGGTATAGGCGTACATAAAGATACACAGAAAGACAGACAGACAATTCTATTGTCTACAACATATTACCCAGATATCCAAATATAGGTATATCTACCACACAGTATCAAATAAAATCATCCTTATGATGAACCTGTATGTCGACAAAAAAAAAAAGTTAAAATGTGCTCTCAGACTAAATTCACCTAACGTGTACTTCCTGACGTGAAATACAATTGAAAGTCTTGTAGACGAAACGCAATACACGTCACATATAAACTGACCCTCTACGTGTTGCTAGGTGCCCATACACAGGAAGACCCCTTTCATAAATTATAAAGGCTTGTGGTGCATGAAAATTCAGGTTCTCTAGACTCAAATTGCCCAAATTCCTAAAAGCCGCAAAAAATGCTAGTTCAATTCAGGAATTTTTGAAAATAATGTTGCTGTTTGGAGATATAATAGACCTTCTGTACTATATGTCGAACGTGAAAATTGCATGAAAAAATTCTAGGTTACCCCTTCACCCACTTAATTGCATTGATGAATTATACGGTCTACGTTAGTTCCGTGATAACCTTATAGCCATTTGCAAACTTTCACAGAAATGTAATAAATGGAGTGTCATTGCTTCTTACAGAAATAGATGGAAAGTTGTATGCCACCCCATGAGATAATGTTCTCATGGTTACCGATTTGCATTCCTTTATTAGTTTGTTAAATTAAATTTAATTAGTTTTCTGGGAATATTTCACAAACTGTTGGATTTAGAGCCTTATAATGTAGTTTTCGAGGACCCTTTAGGGCCCCCGAGTTTTGTTGCTGGCACCGAGAGGCTTTGTCTCGTCGTTGTACGCCATAATATAATACTAATAATAATATAATATAATACAGGGAGAAATTATAACACCTATTTTTTATTATTTTTTATTCAGCCAATGGCCATGTACTTTTCTTTTCAGGACGGGTCAGGGAAGGGATATTATCAGAGAAAGAAGCATTCACATCGCGCTTGAGCAAAATGGAAATGGCCTACCATTTAACTAAGGACATCTATATGAAAAGGTCAATATCCTTCAAAGCAAAACTAAAACATTACTGCAGTGTCATCCGTCCGGAAGTCTTGCATGCTTCTGAATGCCTCACAATGAACAAAAAAGGCTTGATCGAGAAACTGGAGGCCAAAGAAAGAAAAATTTTGAGAAAGATATTGGGTTCCATCAAAGATAATCGGGAATAGAGAAAACGGCCTAACCATGACCTATATACTCATGTGGAGAAGATAAGCAACGTCATCCGGAATAGAAGGTTACCATTTGTTGGGCATGTGAAACGAATGAGCCCAGCGAGACTGACCAACCGCAACATAACTTACTTTCAGGAGAGGAAAACAAAATGGGTCTGGTTCATTGAACTGGATAAAGATCTTAAAGAAGTGGGGATTACACCAACAGACATTCAGGAGTGCGTCCCTCTCAAAGGGAAACTTCAAGCTTGTAAAGGTTTCCAAGAAAAACCGAAGCTGAAAACGGGAAAGATTTGGACCCAGGAACGGAAGGAAGTCCACCGAGAACGAATGCGGGCGTACAGGGCAAACATCAAAGCCAGTAGGAGACGGTTGGAATGACGCGGTCCATAGATGGCCTATACGAAATGAATGAATGAAGGAATGAATAATATGGGGATAGGAATATAATAGACCTGCCGTACCACACCCGCAGGTGTAAATCGCGTGAAAAAATCGAGAGTACCCCTTGATCCCTTTAAGCGCGTTAAACGTATTGATGCATTTTACGGCTTTGGTTCCGTGATAACCTTCTAGCCATTTGCAAACTTTCACACTAATGTAATTAATGGAATTGCATTGCGTCTTACAGCAATAGATGGGACCTCTGAGAATCCGTTGGCATGGTTACTGGCTTGCATTCGTTCATTAGTTTATTAAATTAAATTAGTTTTCTGGGAATATCTAAAAAACGGTTCGTCTTCGGTCCTTAAAATGTGGTTATCGGGGACCCGAGTTTTGTCTCTCACATTGAGGGGCTGACAATGAGTTTTGTCTCGCCCTTCTACGCCTATTTCAGCATGTATTTTAAGGGGGTAGGCCCCCTTTTATGAGAGGTACGGAGAAGAGTTACATCAATGATTGGTGTCGTGCCTCTGATGGATATCTGTACCAAATTTTACGTTGATACACCCAGCCGTTCTCGAGTTATAAGGGAACAAATTTGTCCACAGACAAACAAACAAACAAACAGACAGACAAACAAAAAATATTTTCGCGCGCATCCATCACAAAACAGTCTGAAACGTGCAAACATCTCAAATTTCCGTAGAAATTCAGAGATAAACACACAAATTTAATTTTTATATATAGAGAGATATACTGCACCACTCGGTGTTGACTGTGTTTTATTGCACAGATTCTGGATTTACTCGCTAACCGTTGGAGATATACGAAAAGTGATAAGGACCTTTCGGTTAGAAAATTAATTGTTAAAGCTCATGTATTCCATCAAAAGTTTGCTATTTCTTAGCGTTCTCTTTTTATTTGAAAAGGAAATATGAAATTTTGAAACCGAAGGGTGTAGTGACGTCACAAATGTCGCTTTTACTCGCTAACTGTTGGAGATACACGAAAATTGATATGGACCTTTCGGATAGGAAATTAAATTTCAAAGCTCGCATGTGCCATCGAAAGTTTGCTATTTCCTACCGTTCTCTTTTTATTTGATATGGAAATATGAAATTTTGAAACCAAAGGGTCTAATGACGTCACTAAAATAGTCGCCATTTTTTAATAGTGCAAAGTTTCGAAATCAAAAGTATCCTATATGTAAACCTGGTAAATCAGCTACATCCATGCAAAATTTCATTTAAATCGGACCAGTGGTACTTGAGTTATTGAGTAACAGACAGACAGACAGAAAGACAGACACACACCATCTCATTTTTATATATTAGTATGATTATTTATTTATTTATAATATTTCTTTTAAGGTTTGGGGGACCCCTATCGACGGGGGCCCCGGGGCGGTGCCCCGCTTGCCCCATTGTAGCTACGCCACTGCATGAGAGGCAGGAAAATGAAGGATACTCTAGCCCCAGAAACATTACCCAAATAGCACTGGGGTCAGTCGAAAACATGTTAACATGTTAACTCACCACCCTGCAGCTCCAGGCGGAAAATTACAAGTGTAAATATTGGTTGGTTGGTTCTTAAGTTTAGGGGCTGCGACAACGTGGTCATGTAGCCCCGTGTACTTTGGGTGTGTGTAGAATCTGTCTGATAACCGGTGTTAATTGTGATGACTGTATTAGTGTGTGTTATCTGTTTTGTTTTATTTTTAAATTTAAGTACTGCAACTTAGAATGTTTCGAATAGTTCCTACTTTTGCCGCCAAGCGCCACCGTCAACGACTACTAGGCCAAGTTCAGAACTTATCTACTAGACGCCACCGCAGTCGGCTCTTGGCAACGAACGTAGAAACCTGAGAGCGTTGTTTACATTCTTAACCTATCCAATTTAGCTTCGCATAGGTGCAGTTAGTGGAAGGTTCTTTAACATGCCATAAATCTATGAAATGGGACCGCCAGCTTTACTTCCCCTCCGAAGGAAGGCATACTGAGGGATTTTTAACGCTCTTAAAAAATCCGACGGCTTCGGCCGGGTTTGAACCCGCTATCTTGGGCATAGAAGCTCAGCATGCTACCGACTACGCCACCGAGGAATGTGATACTGACACGTCACTTAAACTTCAAAATCAAATAATTGGTACTATGAAGCAAACATAGGTAAGAATATCAGGCATTACCTCTCATGTGTTGAAGATATGCGACGGGCTGTATGGGCTAGAAATTTTCACATGATATCCACAGATGAACACCCCATACACAATCTGTGCCCCATCGGTTGGTGTCGTTATAAATAGGCTCAGAAGGATGGTATTCCTTACACTCACAAGAAAAGTCTTCCTGAAACTATTATGAACGTCATCAAGCCAACATTCAGGATCCTGTCCAATCCAGAGTTACTCAAAAAGTGTGTTTAGGGCAAAACGCGGAATCCAAATGAGTCTCTGAATGCCCTTATATGGAAACGTTGCCCCAAAGCAACATTTTCCACAGCTAGGGCAGTCAAAATTGCAGTTTATGATGCACTTATTGTTTTTAATCGTGGCAACGTAGGGAGGATGAATATCTTGCAGAGAATGGGCTTCAAGGTTGGAGCATTCACTCAAGTCATCTTGAAGAAACTAACAACACAACGTATAGATGCAGCTGAGAAATCCATTGAGGATATTGCAAAGAACAGAACACAGAAGAAAATAAGCCAGAAGAGTAGTCTTGAAGGAAAGGAGGACACTCAGTACAGTTCTGGTGCCTTTTAATAAACGGAATGGCAAGGAATGTGTGAGTTCAACTTTAAAGTGCATTTTCTTACAATTCCTATTTTCATTGTTCAAGTACATTTTTCTCAGAAACGTGGAATGGTATAGCCATAATTTTGGGCATCCACATTGCAGTGTGTATAAAAAATGTATACACAGAGGGAAATTTTAATTTGATTTATGTACACCGAGATATAACAGAAAGAATGTAAAATTTGTATTGATTTTTTTTCAGTTTACAAAACAATTAAAGTATAAATTCATTACATGTCAATCTATTAAACAAAGCTTATGTGTAATTGTTTCTATATATTGTATATTGAGGTTAAACTGTAAAATTTAATTGACAATATGTCAGATAGTTTGTCAGAAAAATGTACCTTTGTGAATCATGGGGTCATCAAATTTGAGAATGGAAAAATAATTCAAATTATTTTGTGAAAATTATGAAAATTTGTCGGTAAATGCACCTAACTATTCTTAACTTTAGTACTAAATTTCATTTGTGTAACTTCAAAGTTTAGATTGGGTGAATGATTGTATTTGTACATGTATTTCGTGTACGTCCCCCCGACCAGAGTGTTAGAAAAACGTACGTGGAAATGAAAGAAGAGATATTATTTCGAAGTTTATTCCCATTGAATCACATGAAAAAGAGTTGATGTATGTTTTTGGATTTATACAGTGCTCTCCTGTCACTCGCCATCGGCCTAGGAGACCTGAACCTAGGGCTGTTTTTCACACTTATTTATATTCTTATCAGGTAAGAGAAATAAGCAATGAACAGGCTTGTGAAATCCCTGTATGTTACAAATCATTTGTATCACTTCATGGCATTACAGCTAAGAGGCTGCAAAATTTACCAAAGAGTCTTAAAACAACAGGTTTACCACCTTGTAATATGCGAGGAAAGCACAGCTCCACGCCTAACAAGCTTCCAGATGATGTTGTAAATTCTGTAGTTGAACACATTCAGTCCTATAAAAGCAGAAAGTCGCACTATGGTTTAGCTAAGTCTCAAAAACGCTACCAGAGGAACTCAATGTGAGTAAAACGTTTTGTCTCTAAACAAAGGCTTTCCTATTCAATAAATATCACCAGAAAATTTTTAACACCAAATTTAATTTGATCTTTGGCTATCCAAGGTGCGACACCTGTAGCACCTGCGACGAATTTACTGTGAAAATAGAATCTGTTCATCCAAAACTAAGCCTGCCTACTACTACTCAGAATGAAGCTCAAAACTTAACTCTGAACTAAAGAACCTACTACGGCAAAAAGAATTACACTTAAAGTGAGCTCATTCTTTTTTACAAATTGAAGACAAAAGCTAGGCTTGCAGCACAAAAAGACAAGACCAAACATGCAATCGCCATGGACGTCCAGAAAAGCCTGCCTCTTCCAAGTATCACCACCAATGATGTTTAGTATCGACGGCAATTATCACTCTACAGGTTCAACATACACCAATTATCAGATTCTGAAGCTATTTTCTACACGTATCCGCAAATCTCCTGCAAAAAAAAAACAAAAAAAAACGAGGAGATGAGGTTTGTACCATGCTGTGGGATTGTCTTTTCAATCATCATGACTCTGAAGTAAAGGAACTGTCAATATCTTGTGACTCGTGTAGTGGTCAAAACATGAACGACTCCAATATTCTACACCACATCGTACATAACACCAAACGACTAGATACAAAAGAAATGTTATTTCCAATAAGAAGGCATTCGTATTTAGAATGTGATAAAAACATGGGTTTAGTTAACCAGAAGCCTGTGGTTGATCTTACGTCTGAATGGAACGAAGTCCTCCAAAATTCGAGAAAAAAACCAAGACCATTTAAAGTCATTTCTTGTGACAATCAAGAAATATTCAGATCGTGGACCAACTTTCTGTCCCCACTATATGTAAAACAATGTCCCTTTAAAACACGACCAGTGAGGAAACTGAAGTTCCTTCCGTCACCATCCTAGAATGATCTTACATCGTCAAACTTAAAATGGCATGGATGATGAAAGTGATGTCACCAAACCGGCGAGGAAACTCTTATCTCTACCAGAAGGCTGCTTTCGCCTTCCTGAACTAGCATATGATGGACTTATGCCTGTCCTAAAAGCAATGTTTCATGACCTTCAGCACCTTATTTTTTTGTCGTTGTATCAAAGCTGAAAACTGTTTTCCGTCACTCCCTCATTTGTGAAGTGTACTGTGCATTTAAGAAGCCTATTATTATTTTCAGGTAATCGTGTAGGCCAATAAACGAGTGATATTTTAAGTGTTCCAAGACCTACCACACAAACAATATATTCATACATTTCAGTACAAATCAATGGACATTCATCCTTTTTGCCTAGATTCTTGTGACTGAATCAATTATAAGGTTATTTTTATAATACTACGTAAATGCAAAAAGTCTATCTACATAATAAATGAGTGCCAGATATGTTATTCATCAGTGTAAGATCAAAATAACTCTTTTTTCCTTATTTAGGATTTAGGTATTTCGTTTTAAATTTTAAACCGCTCTTTTCTCAAAACTTTGTTTTCTGGACCAACATCTTTATTCCCCTGGACCCTTCATGTGTCTTTTCAAATCTACTCCCCGGGTAAATTTGAATTCACATACGGTCCATAAATATGGCTACTCACCTATATGGGTAATATGTGTTTCTATAGATTTCCTCCCCGGGTAAATTTAGATTCTATTACCCTACAGGAATATGGCTTTTCACCACTATAGGATAACATGCGGCTCTTGAAAAACTCCCTGGGTTAACTTGGATTCACATATGCTACAGGAGTAGGGCTTCTCGCCATTATGGGAGAACATGTGTCTTTTCAGAGCTCCTCATTGAGTGAACTTGGATTCCCAAACGCTACAGGAATAGGGCTTCTCACCACTACGGATTAGCTAGTGTCCCTTCAAATATCCTCTCTGTGTAATCTTGGATTCACACACGCTACAGGAATATGGTTTCTCCTTCTCGGGGAAACTTCGATGCTCATCCCATACATGAATATGGCTTCTCGCCGCTACGAGATAACATATGTCTCTTCAGGTCTCCTCCCTGTGTAAAGTTGGATTCACATACGCTACTGGAACATGGCATCTCGCCTTTATGGTATAGCATGTGTTTCTTCAAATATCCTTTCTGTGTAAACTTGGATTCACATACACTTCAGGAATATGATTACTCACCACTTTGGCATAACATGTGTTTTTTCAGATCTCGTCCTTGGGTAAATTTGAATTAACATACGCAACAGGAATATGGCTTCTTACCACTATAGTGCTGCATGTGCGTCTTCAAAGTTATCCTCCGTGTAATCTTGGATTCACATACGCTACAGGATTAGGACTTCTCGCCGCTTTGGGACATCTTACTTTTCAGAATTCCTCCTTGGGTAAACTTGGATTCACATACGCTACAGGAATAGGGCTTCTCACCGCTATGGGATCGCATTTTCGTCGTCAATGTTCCTCTCTGGGTAAAAACCGATTCACATACGCTGCAGGAATATGTCTTCTCTCGGCTATGTGATATCATATGTCTATTCAGACTTCCCCTTTGGGTAAACTTGGTTTCACATACGCTACAGGAATTTGGCTTCTCGCCGCTATGGGATAACATGTGTCTTCTCAGATCGCATCCTTGTATAAACTTGAATTGACATTCACTACAGGAAAATGGCTTCTCGCCGCTATGGGATAACATGTGTTTATTCAGATTCCCTAATCTAGTAAAGATGGATTAACATAACGTACAGGAAAATGGCTTTTCGCTGCTATGGATTACCATGTGTCTCTTGAAAGATCCACTTTCCGCAAACTTCGCTTTGCATACGCTACAGGAGTAAGGTTTCTGGCTGCCATGACTTATTATTTTTGACTTATATTTATGTTTGATAATGAATTTTTCGCTGGATGCGGTATTATCAGTATTACCAACTGCGTAAATCTTCCTTACAGCACGATCCGAAGTATCGGGACATATCAGCCTGAAATATTTAGTACTATGAGTTTAAAACGCTTTACATTATCACAGAAGTAGAATAATACCATAAAGACCTAGAAATCTAAGTAGTTACTATATAATTTTCTTAATACCACTGCCATAAAACTTGTCTTCATGAAGTACCGGTAACTGATGTCGTTTCTACTCATCAATAAAATGTTGTACATGGAGTCTGATCATTTTACCAGTATATGTTTATTTTTCACACTATATAGTGTGACTTGTCAGATATTTTGGATTGATAGCGTTGAGAGCATGAGTGTATTGGGTTCGTATCTTTAGCACCACAATCTTCTAATCCAAAGTGATTAAATTCTTTACAAGCTGTGTTCCGTATTGGACAAAATGCTCATGGGTCCACCATTTGCAACACTGCTCGACCTTCGCGAATTGGTCATCGATGGGCATGTTCAGGTAAGTGCGTGTATTGGGTGAGATTTCACACAGGCAGCTAAAATGATGAGTGACAAGGAAACTTTAACATTTTTGTTGTTGTTTATGTCATCCGTCTTTAGACCATTTCAATACAGCACTCCATGTCTCCCAATCTTAATGTTTTCAATTTATTCATTTTTACAAAGATACCACGCCCTACGCCCGAAGTAATGTACATTATTTCAACAACACTCCGAACCGTCTTCCTAGGGAAGATATTATTAGCGGGGTAGAAGCATCTATTCGTCGTCTACCATCATTTGAAGTAGAAAAAATTAGAGAAGAGGCCTTTAAGGTCATCAAATATGTTCTACGGCCTACCTACAATGCACAGGCCTGATGTGCTTCTGAGTGCCATATCGTCCCCTACTCAAATATTCAAATATTTGAATCAAGTCCTGCAGCCATTATTCCCTCCGCCAGCTTCTTACGTCAGAAACTCGCAACAATTCGTAGATAACACAGCGAGTATAAACTTGAGTGACGGCGGTCTACTGGCAAGTCTCGATGTGGAGTCCGTATTTACCAGGGATCCTGTGCCTGAAGCCACACAGACAATAAAGTTAAAGCTTACAACCACAGGAGGTTCAACGGACTTGGTTGACTTAGCTGGACACTGCGTTTACCACAAACGTCGTCATCAATGGTCAAATGTTTCAACATACGGAAGGAGCAGCAAAGGGATCTCTCTCTCCATTATTGGCAAACGTTTTCATGGCAAATTAAAGGAAGACGCTCTAAAGGAGAGCCCATTAAAACCTGAGTGTTGGTTCAGATACGTAAGGGACGGTTTCTGACATCGAAACATGGACGCAAACCATTTCAGGACATCCTAGACTTCATGTGCTCCTGACCTTTTAAGCATCAACTTCACAATGGAAGTAGAGAAAAAGTATCCGCTGACCTAAGTAGACGTTCTTCTCTATAAACGAACAGACAACACGTTTGCACACAGGGTCAGTAGAAAAGGCACTCATCCAGATCGGTTCCTACTTGCAAATTCAAGTCAGCCACCGTCGCAGACGGAAATTGTAGCTAGGACACTCCTTGTCACAGCCAACCACGCTTGCGATAAATTTATTTACTTAAAACGCACAACGTGCAAGATTATTTCACAGTCATTCTGTGCAGAACCTAGTTAAAGGAATTGTCCATCCTGCACAACTTAGTACGTGATTATTATCACATTGCATCCCGCATAAAGCACCACACGCATTCCTCATTCCGCGAGTGATACGTCTTCGAGGAGCACAGCTTAAAATGAAAAACGTGCACAGCTAGTCGGGTCGTTATGTGTATTATTTCGTAGTTGGCTTCTATCGACTTGTCAGTGGTCATCGCGTCTGTACTGCAAAAGTCCAGACAAATTTCTGTTTTTCTTCTATGATGTTCGAGAAAAAGTCTTTGGTATGCTGCAGATAATGGGAGAGAGAATTCTTCCCGTATTTCCTCCAACAACATAGATTCCCTAGTTACCTCAAATACCAACCCCGAAGAGGTAAATTTGGAAAAACATAGAGCCCCCTCTAAAAACATCGCCTTAACTTTTTCACATCCTTTAGGTTGCTTACTGATAGGTGCTGCCAGATACTGGAGATGCCGTAAGTTATGACGGGACTTATTTTGACTCTTAATAACTTCAACGCTGTTGGCACAGATATTTTTTGCCAGTATTTGATATCATTTTAAGCTATCATTGCTGCTGTTAACATGTCTTTGATATGTGCTGTGAAACTAGTCCCTTGTATTTGGAGTGTTATTCCTAGGTATTTAAAATTATTAACGCTGCTAAGTGGCTGTCCATACAAATTAATCGTATCACCTGCTGCATGTCTGCTTCCTTTCCTAAAGGCCATCGTCATAATTTTACTTCAGTTCACTTTAAGGTCTTTTGTTTGAGCCCATTCTATGAACCGATCAAATGCCAAATACAGATTGGGTATAGAGCCCGAATTCGCTCATGCTGGTGATAATTTGTATGCTAACACTGGAATTTCTATGTCAAAGAATATTTGTACGCATCTAGGAAGCTTCAGACGCACTTTTGACTTTGTCAAGAAGCTGCCAATAATTATTTCTCACGATTAAAAACTCGTTCTTTAATGAGCACCTTTGAATATATCATCTACAGTATTTCTGTTTAATTTGCCAGTTGAAAATGGCCTAATAATAATATATTTCAAGTTTGAGACAAAGGTATGACCCTGCGGATTTGCAGAGAGGATGTCAAAAGTTTCTCAACGACTTCACTGGTCTCGAAGCCGGAACAACCGTTTCCGTGAAGAACTCAACCCCTTGCGTGCGAGTGTAGCGCACGGACGATCTTAACAGTCCGGTCTAGTTGACCGAGGAAACGAATAACTTATGGGGATAAAATACTAGTGAGAATCCTTCATTATCCAGTTTATATTTGGCACGATGTGTGATGGTGATGACCGAGTGGTATTCAACAAAGTGTGTGAAATATTTCCAAAAGGAAATACAATAATATCATCATTTATCGACCTTGCACATGGTAAAGTTTTTCAAGGCCGCATGGCCGAAAATTGTGTAACATACCAATTATCAATTCAGTGAATCTTCAAAGTTACGAACTGATTTATATAATAGCAGTGCTAATAATATTATAAATATCCGTGCTGTGTAAAAGCCGAGATTTTTGAGCACATGATTTCGCCAATTGAGTGCGATAAACATGTTCACTAAAAGTGATTGTCTTTGTGAGGAGACACGTGCTGTGTCTTGTAAATTCAGTGCCGCAGACAAGGCCATTCTTGAAAATAGTCTGCAAATCATGAGTGTAGCAGTGGTGTTGCTAGCGAAAATCACGATAAAAGCAGTGTTTCACCATCGAAATTTAATAACCTACACTATGTCAGAGCATCGCCACGTGCTGAGAACTTCAACACCTATCATCATGCAGTCTATTATGGCGTAAGCCATTTCTATGGGAGATATGCTGAACATCTCAGCTGCACAATAAAATGGAGGTCGAAGAATGGATAATGATATCTGAGGACGAGGTGTTCGCTGACACACTCTTGGAAGGAATTTACCCCTCAATTTAATTCCTTAAAGAATGAGGTGATCAACACACGCCATGAGTCACGATCTAATGTCCATTTGCCAGGTGATGGTTCTTGGTGGATTAGGCTAGAGACCGTAACTCTGATTTTCAGTCATCTAGGTCGGGTATTTTAGTTTCTTCTTCTTTAGACACCATCTGTGGTGATTTCACTTTTCACGAGCATCTACATGTTTCGTTTCCTAAGCTCAGAGTTAGCCACCAAAATAGTGTGTTAACACACGGTGCACTATTGTAATTATGATATCCACATCATGGAAAACCGATTGTCATTTTTTTGAAAGGAGCGTTAATCTTCTTTGGATCAGCTTTAGCTGATATTTTCATATTCTTGAAGCTCCCAATTTTGTACTAAGCCAGAACTCCAGTATACGGGCGTATCGTTTAATGGAAGAGCCTATCCATGCAAATTATTAATTATTCTCAATACCTTCTGTAGTGGTGAGGAGACCTCTTGATTCGAGCTGAATCGTATATCAGTGTGATTGAGTGGAATATCTTTGAAATACTACTCATGACCCCGCTTCACACTAATATGGTATCATTTCAAGTCAACGACCGTAGTTTTAGGCGGTGAAAAAATATTTAATGAACCATTTAACGTGCTTTGAGTGCACCCGTTTGTAATATTGTAACCCGCAATGGATGGCATATCTTTCCAAGACATTATTAGAGTAGGAATATCTCCTGTTTTACCTTATAGGCTTTGCTAAAGCAAGCCCATCAGTGTTAATATCTTTTCATGTTGTATTACTACGTTACAAGCATTCTTGTGTGTGTTTATTATGAGCTGTGAATGAAGGGTCACTTATTGGACAGATTCTGTGAACCCAATGCGATAGAAAACTAACATTATAGACCTTGCTTGCCAGCAAATATAGTCATACAGCGAGAGGCTTGTGTGACTGCGATTGGACTAGTGGGACAGGTTTACCCAAGGTCGCGCCACAGTTACATAACACGCCAAACCAGTATCCCAGATGAAACCTTGACACTAGACACTTTCATTGCTACAATTTTTTTATAAAGGATTTTTCTAAATGAGCCAGATTTGTAAGCTCGTATTGTAACTAGGTCAGTGTAACAGCAGTTTTTGGAATGCCATGGTACAGTGTGACAGCCAAGTCATAAGTCATTCATATTATACTCGCAAATGTTGTAAGCGAAGGATGTAATTATTATCATGAAATTTTGTTTTAATACAATCTGAGTTGTCATTAGACGCAATTGACAGTTCATTAAGGCTATAATTTTCTCACATCATGTGAATGATTTTGTTTCCGTGTTTTGATACACGATATTAGGGGTGGTACCTGTGATAGTGAAGGCCGGTAGACCTCTGTTGTATTGCAAGTCTAGCCGAGGATTTTCTGCATGAGCCTTGAGCCACGCAGATCACTTATGTATGGTAAACAGAGCATTTGATAGCTTGGAGAAGTATTGTTCCCGTGTACTTTGTTGTAGTGTGCAACAGTGGGTAGCCCACTTATTAGCAAGCCTTGCGATATGGTCAATCGTCATAATTAATGCACTCCTAAACCAACGATTGTAAATTATAATCAAGAATGAAATCATGAAAACTCAATTATTTTAACCGACTGCTAAAATACTCGTTAATGGTTAATCGACTGTTAAATTTCGATCTATGATTGCAATCTTGCTGACCATTGCACTGTGCTTGAGAGGTTTATTCCTTGGCGGAATATTTAGCGGCTGACATTATCAACGGACAGAGATCACTGTTAACCAAGAGTTTTCAACTCGTGGGCCGTGATTTCTGATGAGATTAACTGTTCTTTTACAGTTCTTTGTCGTTTCTGCGTACACATTCAGCTGACCAATGGGAACAAAGAGTAACCATTGTGTTGTAGGCAAGGAATAATAACAATGCTATTGTGAGTCTAATATTTATTTATTGTTGTATGTGAACCCAATTGTTTACCCGTCTTTATTCTTCTTTGTAGATCTTTCTGTACAATTGTTGTAAATATTTGTGTTGTATCTGAAGACTGAAAATCAAAATTAGAACTTTGCTTAGTTTTTGTTTACCACGGACGCTTCTCGCCGTAGGTCAGTTAAAATCAGAATTAGATTAGATTATGTAAATTTAAAATATAAATACGGGGTGGTCCCAGATTGTTTTAGATTTTTCTGTCTTGATTTGACTGTTCTTTACCTGATGTTTTCACTTTGAATCATCATGCTTGTTCCATTGTATTGTACATTTGGGTTGTTTTGTATCACTTCCCAAGCCTTGCTTTAGTTATTGCTCATGTACTTAGGACCAGTCGAGAGGGTTAATTCTTTCTAGTTAGGGGTTGTTTCTTTTTGTTGTTTTTTATTTAATTAGCAGATTAGCCGATTATAACCCTCCGATGGGAGGAGAGTGGCTTGGAATTTTAATAAATCTTTCCACGAAGTTTACTTAAGACTGGATTTTAATTATTTAGTGTCCGGCTCTGTGGCTAAATGGTTAGCGCGCTAGGCTTTGACCCAAAGTGACCCGGGTTCGATTCCCGGCCGAGCCATCAGGGAATTAAATCTCCTTGGGTTAATTCCCGTGGCTAGGGGACTGGGTGTATGTGCCGTCATCATCACCACTTCATCCTCAGTACGACGACGCGCACGTCGCCCACGTGCGTCAACTAGAAATAACTGCACGAGGCCCCTCCGGAGGCCACACGATCACTTAATTATTTAGTAGTTTGTTCCTTTTGGGGGTACATTTCCTTTGGGTGTCTTTGACCTTTCGCTATGATGTGAACCTGATACCTTTTGAAACGAGGAGTCTTGTGCCGGATAGCCCCAGAAGGATTGTATCCCGATCCTCTTCGGCCTATGTGTTCTGAGGAAGGGTTCATCTGGGAGGCCACGCACGGTTGGTAGTGACCAGATGACCTCCTCTGACGGGCACATACCCCCTCTATTTCTTGGCGCCCAACTGCAGTGGCCAATGCAAGCATGGGAACCTTCTGGCCCATATCAGTTTTAAGAGGATCTTTGATATTGTTTATTGACAATTGTCTTTGCACTGCTTGTTGTTTGTATGTAAATGAAGAATCGTTTATCGTCACATCCAGCAGTATTCGTGACTGATTGAAATGACCAAGATTTCCACCAAGGCCATTTCCTGTTGATAGTGCCAAGCTAGATGTAAGGTGTCTCTCTCTTTTCTCAACTTAGAATTTTGTGAGTATGGACGAGGAGAGTTTCCGTCTCATGATGGGGCAAAAGATGGCCCAAATTAATGCAAATATGGAGGCAAGCATTGCTGTCTTGAGGGCAGACTTTAATGACAATACCGTCACATTGAGGGAAGATATGAACATTGTTCGGGGAAACGTAAATGATGTAAATGCAACATTAACCTGGAACACCCGTGCTTTGAGGGGTGACATGGCAGATAATGTTGCAACTAATAATGACAGTTTGGAAAATGTTCGAGGGGACACGGACATAAATATTGCTAACATAAATACAGTCATGGCAAATAATGTTGCTACTATTAGGGGCGACCTAACTGAAGCCATTAATCTAAATATTGCACATGTCAGAGGTGATATAGATGGAGTTAGGGGAGAACTTAATGAAAATGTTGTTAATATTAATGGTACCCTAGTTGAAGTTAGGCATGACTTGGAAAAGAACCATGCGGAGGCAAACAACAATTTAATAGCAGGTTTAAATAATGTTCGCACCGACATGACTCGTTATCAGGAGGAAGCTAATGAGCGTTTTGCAAATCTTACAACCAATATCGCCACAAATAGGACAGAGATGTAGACACGGCTCGACACTATTGACGAGAGTATTGAGGAGGTCAGCAATCGAGTAGACGAAGGAAAAAATTAATTGCAAATAAATATCGCCAAAGTTAGGGAACAGAGTTAAGAGTTTCTGCCGTCGAAGGGAGAATAGAAGAGGCTCACACTTTCCATGATGGAATTAGACGCGAGGTAAATACTGTAAGCACCAGTATGCGACTAATGAGAAATGTAGCTGTCGCAGTGTATAACAACGTTAAGGAAATCCAGAAAGATATGGTAATTCCGCGACAACCTGACGGACAGTACTAGGTCCGTCGCCGAGCTTACTTTCAATGTAGAGGATTTGAAACACAAGATGCACGAAAACTTAAAGGAGCTCACAGTCGAAATCAACGCTGTGAAGGAAGACATGACTGATCAAAGAGCTGAAAACGAAAACGAATTGAAGAGGTAGCTATCCACGAGCGACTGGAATCTTCTAGAGAAGTAAGGAAGACCGTCCAGGAACCAGACGAGTGTCTTCGTGGGAAGATCGAGCGAATCGAATTACAAATGAGTACTCTGAAGTTGCCAAGCGACCCACTTAACACACCAGATATAAAAGATCTCGAACAACGACTCATGGAGAGAATTGAAGCTCAGGCTAAGCCTAGGTCTTTCCTAACACCAACTTTTGCTCCTGGAATGTCCTCCACTTTGAATCAAAGCACAGTTATGACTACTGAGTCAAGTCCTGCCACAACTTTTGGGCAGCCCAGTACGTCTAACTACTGGCAGTCTTTGGCTACAAATACTTCCACCGTTGGAACACAACAGCACCACACATCGTTAGAACAGCAAACAGCTTGTATGCAAACCATGACAAATACACCAAATGCGACTACAACAGTGGGTCAATGATTTCCAACCCCTATGGAACAACCCAGCTTACTAAATCACAATGCACCCGTATTTACTCCGATACGAGGTCAGGCAAACAAAAATGTTATGATCATCAGATCTAGAGAAGAGCAACCCGCTCATTTCCCAGGGACCGGCGGAGGCCTTACTCCTGTCGAATTCTTAAACAACGTTGAGAGTTACTTACGTGACACCATGGTCACACCTGAACGAGAACTAAGAGTGATAGAACGACTGCTTGATGGACAAGCGAGTACTTGGTTCCGCGCGTTCGAGATACTCGTTCAGTGGCTATACCGACTTTAGGGAAGCGTTGCTTCGCACCTATTGGTCAAGCGACATACAACAGGGAATAAGTGCGGAAATATATACCAAGAGGTATAGCTCTACTCAGCCCACGCGCTATGCGAATTACTTTTCTTCGCAGCTAGCACGTCCGAGGTGTCTCCAACCACCTTTGGCTGAAAATGACCTCATACAGACCATTATAAGACAGTATCCGCCAGAGGTACAACGTCTTTTGATTGCCGCAGATGCCAAATCGTTTATTCAATGCGACGAGATACTGCGTCGACTGGACAACAGTAATGAACAGTTTGTCATTCATAAACCGCGTGGTGAGAAACGTAACGACACGAGACGGGTGAATCTTACGACGGTAGACAAAGTCAGTCAAACGACTGAACCTCAGGCTGTAATAAATAATCGTTACCAAGTTAATAATACAGGCCCGGATCGTCGAAACTGGAACCAGCGACAGTTCGACAGAAACAGGTAAACCAATAATCAGACTATTGGGAACGTAGGTTTGACAGACCCAATGAAGACAGGCATAACCCAAGCAATGAAAGAAGACATGGAGATCGAAATAGATCCCAATCAAGCATAAGCCGAGATTATAGGTATTCCGGGGGTTAGAGGAGAGACCAAGACCCACGATACCAGAATGACCGTGATTGGAGAGGGCGAGCTCAAGAGCATCGTCAGTATATTCGCCAACTCAACGATCGCGAAGAGAGGGAACAGACTCGATTGCCGACGGATTCGCAAGATGTACCTGAAGAAGTGCCCGAGGACATACACCAGCCTGGGACTTCTCAACAGGGCAACAAAGGAAAACAACTCCGAATACGCAGTAATATCTGAGGAGTTGGACTCCAGAATAACTGTAGTGATATTATTCAGGGAGTCAATCCAAGAAGATCTGCACTACGAACGACGAACCACGAACGACATCCCAATTACGAGGTTACCTCTGATTTCAGCATAAATAAATGGATGCCCAGTGGCATTGTTAATCGATACTGGAGCCATGATTAGCGTATTATCAGGAGAATTCTACGCTAGTTTGAAGGCCAAGACCAATCCAACAGAAATTCCTGCTTCAACCATCAAAGTCCGGGGGATTATAACCGACAAGACGATCAAATGTCAGGTGCAGGTGATGTGCACACTGGAATTCGCAGGACACGCTTATATTCACCAATTTCTTGTTTTGAAAGACCTGAAATATCAGGCCATTTTGGGAGCGGATTTCATCAGGAAATATGAAGGGATCATCGACATGGGAGAAGACACCATTCGCGTCAAGCCGTACGATGCAGTACCCATGGATATCGTAGAGGAAGAAGAGGACCTGAGTAAGGACTTGTATGCCATAGATACGCTGAATGCGGAGAATATAGAAAGCACTGAGGAAGAGTGCGGGGATGAGCCTGAAGAGAAAGGAGAAATCGAAGAGCGGTTAGGAAAGTTACTAGAAGAGTACGCCGACATCTTCGATACAACACCTGGATGAATCAAGGATTTTAAATATGATCTGATCGTCATGGACGAATCACCTTTCCAGAGAAAGATTTATCCTATCGCAGAAAAGCATTTGGAAGAAGTCGGACAGAAGCTCAGAGAAATGGAAGAAAAAGGCATCATCCGGAAGGCTCCTACGTCCTACGTGAATCCTCTTACCACCGTGGTGAAAGCATATGGTAGTTTGAGACTCTGTCTCGATGGACGAGCCCTCAACGAGCGTCTGAATCCCGAGCACGACAGGCCGACCAAAATTCGTGATATTCTACGAAAGTTCAAGGGGAAGATATTCTTGACTTCATTAGACTTGTCCAGTCTTACCATCACATCAAGATATCTGAACATACTCAGAAATACACTGGTTTTCTTTTTCGTCAAACCACTTATGTATTTTGCAAGATGCCATTTGGATTGAAAAATGCTGGGGGAGCATTGATTCGAGCACTTGATACCACTTTAACTCCCGAGGTGAAGGAGAGGATTGTTTGTAATGATGACGACATCTTAATAGCATCCGTGACAGTAGAAGAGCACCTGGAAACTCTTTGTCTAGTGTTCGAGAATACCAGAACTGCAAACTTCAAGGTCAATAGGGAACAAGAAGTTCCGTGACGAACTAAAGAGCCTACTTTTCTTAAAATTTAAAATTCATATCAATGATTAATCTACTGTATATGGATCTATCTAGAATAATGACGAAATTAACTTGGTAATATCGAAATTTCTAATTAGTTCGAAATACTGTATACTTGGCATAATGTAGCCTAATAGAGCACTAAAGTTGACAGCCCTGGTGACTGAATATATTCTTAGTTCCGTCTCTTAGGGTACAGAATACAACATTTGGTTGAAGTCCAATGGATAGCATGGACGTTACATGCAGTTAAACATTGGATCTGACAGCGCGCGTAAAATCATGTTGGCAACAATGTCATGCATGTATTGGTCAGAAATAATCTGAAATATTATGATCTATTGTTGTGCCAATTTTGAATGAAATCCATTAGTTAGTATAGAAGTTACATGCATTTTAAAATTGGACCTATCAGCAGGCTTAGAATCAATTTGGCAACACTGACGTATATTTGTTACTCCAAATTAATCTAGAATGCCAGGTGCTATACGTGTGCAAAAATCAGAGCTATTGGCTTGCATACTTTCTAATATATTGATATTAGGGTAACAAAAATATAGACAGTATTTATTAACAGTTGGAAGCCCTGGTTACTCTTAAGAATCGGCATAGTCATATCTGTTATGGTACACATAGCACACACGAAATTTGGTTGAAATCCAAATGATAGTATAGAAGTTACATGTATTTAAAGTTGGACCTCTCAGCAGGCTTAGAATCATGTTGGTAGCACTGACGTATATAAGTTACTCCAAATTAATATAGAATGTCAGGTACTATACGTGTGCATAGTTTAAAGCTGTAGGCTTGCATACTTTCTGATGTTTGGGTATTTGGATTTAAAAAATGAGAGCATTTATTAACAGTTGGCAGCCCTGGTGGCTTCTTAGAATACACTCAGTCATATCTGTTTATGTACACATAGCACAGACGAAATTTGGTTGAAATCCAATTGATAGTGTAGAAGTTTTATGAATTTAAAATTTGGATCTATCAGCAGGCTTTTAATCATTTTGGCAACACTGCCATGTATGGCCTCCTGGAATTTAAACTGCAATATTATTATCTATACGTGTGCTAATTTTGAAATAGCTCCCATTCATACCTTCCAAGATATCCAACATGGAGCTCAAATTTCAATTGCGATTTTTCAGCAGTTGGTAGCACTGACATCATTTTCAAATATGGCCGTGAGATATTCAGGTATAGATCTTTACTCCTACCAAATGTTGTTTCGATT
Organism: Meconema thalassinum; assembly: GCA_946902985.2. NCBI lineage: Eukaryota > Metazoa > Arthropoda > Insecta > Orthoptera > Tettigoniidae > Meconema > Meconema thalassinum. The sequence goes on from OX336398.1 coordinate 214,347,802, forward strand.
GCTGCAGCCGTTTAGGAGTTGATAGGGGGGACACACACACAGCCAGACAGCCAGACAGACAGACATAAGGACAGACCGACAGACAGACAGAAGGACAGACAGACACACATTTGCCCGATCTCATAAGTCTACTTTTTCCTCATTTTTGCAAAATGTGAAAAGTAGGCTAAAAATGTAAATTCTTCTGAAAAGAGATTACGTTTGTTGACCATATGATCAGGGGAGAAGGTTAGCGACCGAACCCAGCCAAGATTGAGGCTATCTCCAAATTTCCCCTACCAACACGGGTTAAGCACGTAGGCAGTTCCTGGGTATAACCCAATTCTTTGCAGCGCACTGCCCAGGTTACTCTGAAACGGTTGCGCCACTTCAGAATCTACTGAGGAAAAACACTCGTTGGTCATGGACAGATCAGTGCACAGTAGCATTCCAAAATGCTAAGAAAATGTTGGTTTCGAGCATCACCTTGGAATATCCCAATTTTACGAGGAATTTCATTCTGGAGACCGATGCTTCTAAAATTAGTATTAGCGCCATCTTTTTACAAGAGGACGAGGCAAAAGGACGTCAGTACATTGCGTTCCTTAGCCGAAGGCTTGGACCTCATGAAAACAATTATTACACGACCGAGCTGGAAGCCTTAGCCATAGTTTATGCTTTAGAGCAATGGCGGAAGTTACTTTTTGGGCAACGTATTTTGGTACGCACCGATCACCCTGCCTTGACCTTTATCCTCAAAAACAGGACTGGCAAGTAACCGAATTATGCGATGGACGTTTTTTCTCCAGCAGTTCGACCTTACTATTGTACACCGACCAGGGAAGGACAACTTTCTTGCCGACATTTTGAGTCGCAACCCTGAGGCGGCGATACATGCCATGGACATCGAGGGAGACTGTCAAGACTATCTTCAACGTTTGGAATATCTACCACAAGGTCAACGGCGTGATGAGGAACTAAGGAAAATTATAAGGTTACTAGAAAACCGCATGGATGTGCAGGATGAAGACTATGCAGCTACCGCGGCTGTTGAAACGGATTACTTAATGCTTCATAGGATGCTACACAAGTTTATCGACCCGGATCATACTAAGCTTCGCGCTGTGATTCCGACGCGATATTAAGACGACGTGGTTAATCTAGTCCACCGACCCATCGATCATGGCGGAACAGATAAGACAATCGCTACTATCTGCGAGTCGTTTACATGGAAAGGCCTAGGTACTTCCGTACGTAAGTGTCCTCGTGCTTGTGACGCATGCTAGTGTAACAAGTACACGTCGCACTTACTGCGGGAACCGCCCAAACCTAACTTACCAACTCAACCTCGCGAGCTGTATGCTCAGAATTTGTACGGTCCTATTCCAAAGGCACGACGAGATAACAGGTTTATTGTCGTCACGATAGACGTCTTTGCCAAGTACACCATGCTTCATCCTATCCAGAAGGCAACGGCACACCAGGTTATACATCGAATAAAGAAACAAGTGATTCCGGAGGCAAGAAAGCCGCAATTCTTGCTCACTGACCACGGGTCACAATTCACATCTGCTGAATTTGCAAACGCCATTGAGGAACTCCAGACAGGCCATGTGCTATCTTCTATTCGCCATCCTGAGAGCAACCCAGGTGAGTGTGTTATGGCTACTCTGACCAAATTCTGTCGATTATACTGCTCAGAGGAACACTGGCGCTGGACAGACGTTTTGGCTATTATAACGAAGTGTATAAACTCAACTGTGCACGAGAGCACAGGACAAATTCCAAGTATGCTACATTTGAACCAGACACCAGTCAGAATATGGCATAGAGTGATCGTCACACCACCGAGTATCCAACCATCTCATGCTAATCGCATAGAGGCAGCCAGGGACAACATGAATCGCCACGCAGCGAAGCGCCTGAGAAGAGTAAGGAACAAGAGGTGTAGGCAACCACTCATCGAAGGAGATCTTGTCTTAATTAGACGTCCAGGTATTTCTGACCCTATGGAGAGGGTATATGCCAAATTTATTTCCCTTTATTATGGACCTAACGGGGTATTGGAAGCATTGAATAATGGAAGCTATGTAATTGCTGACTTAAACACAGGCGAGCGGATTGGAATTTTCAACGCCGCCAATCTCAAAAAATATCACCAAAATTGAAGAGCATTTTTATGTGAAGCGACGAGGAGGTAAATGACCCCAAATTCGCTCATGCTGGTGATAATTTTTATGGTAACACTGGAATTTCTATGTCAAAGAATTATGAACGCATCTAGGAAGCTTCAGACGCCCTTTTGACTTTGTCAAGAAGCTGCCAATATTTATTTCTCACGATTAAACAACTCGTTCTTTAGTGAGCACCTTTGAATATATCATCTACAGTATTTCTGTTTAATTTGCCAGTTGAAAATGGCCTAATAATAATATATTTCAAGTTTGAGACAAAGGTATGACCCTGCGGATTTGCAGAGAGGATGTCAAAAGTTGCTCAACGACTTCACTGGTCTCGAAGCCGGAACACCCGTTTCCGTGAAGAACTCAACCCCTTGCGAGCGAGTGTAGCGCACGGACGTTCTTATCAGTCCAGTCTAGTTGACCGAGGAAACGAATAGGTTATGGAGATAAAATAATAGTGAGAATCCTTCATTATCCAGTTTATATTTGGCACGAAGTGTGCTGGTGATAACCGATTGGTATGCAACAAAGTGCGTGAAATATTTCCAAAAGGAACTACAAAAATTTCATCATTTACCGACCTTGCACATGGTCTAGTTTTTCAAGACCGCATGGCCGACTATTGAGTAACTTAACAATTATCAATTCAGTGAATCTTCAAATTTACGAAATGATTTATATAATAGCAGGGCTAATAATATTATAAATATCCGTGCTGTGTAAAAGCCGAGCCGTGAGTCATGATCTAATGTCCATTTGTAAAGTGATGGTTCTTGGTGGATTAGCCTAGAGACAGTAGGCTAACTCTAATTTTCAGTCATCTAGGTAGGGTATTTTAGTTTCTTCTTTAGACATCGTCTCTGGTGATTTCACTTTTCACGAGCATCTACATGTTTCGTTTCCTAAGCTCAGAATTAGCAACCAAAATAGTGTGTTCACACACGGTGCACTATTGTAATTAGGATATCCACATCCTAGAAAACCGAGTGTCTTTTTTTATGAGCATTAATCTTCTTTCGATCAGCGTTAGCTGATATTTTCATATTTTTGAAGCTCCCTATTTTGTACTAAGCCAGAACGCCAGTATACGGGCGTATCGTTTAATGGAAGAGCCTATCCATTCAAGTTATTTATTATTGTAAATACCTTCTGTAGTGGTGAGGAGACCACTTAATTCGAGCTGAATCGTATATCAGAGTGAATGAGTGGAATATCTTTGAAATACTACTCATGACCCCGCTTCACACTAATATGGTATCATTTCAAGTCAACGACCATAGTTTTAGGCGGTGAAAAAATATTTAGTGAATCATTTAACGTGCTTTGAGTGCACCATTTTGTAATATTGAAACCCGCAATGGATGGCATATCTTTCCAAAGACATTATTAGAGTAGGAATATCTCCTGTTTTATCTTATTTGCTTTACTAAAGCAAGCCCATCAGTGTTAATATCTTTTCATGTTCTATTACTACGTTACAAGCATTCTTATGTGTGTTTATCATGTACTGTGAATGAAGGGTCACTTATTGAACAGATTTTGTGAACCCAATACGTTAGAAAACTAACATTATAGACTTTGATTGCTAGCAAATATACACATTCAGCGAGGATAGTGTGACTGCGACTGGACTAGTGGGACAGGTTTACCCAAGGTCGCGCCACAGTTACAAACACGCCAAACCAGTATCCCAGATGAGACCTTGACACTTGACGCTTTCATTTCTACATTATTTTATAAAGGATTTTTCTAAACGAGACACTTTTGTAAGCTCGCATTGTAACTAGGTCAGAGTAACAGCAGTTCTTTGGAATGCTATGGTACAGTGTGACAGCCAAGTCACAAGTCATTTATATTATACTCGCAAATGTTGTAAGCGAAGGATGTTATATATATAATTCGTTGAGGCCATCTAGAACCACGTTAAGTCTGGCTACACTTGCCAATTTGTTTCGCCTTCCTCTGTGCCCAGAATTCCCTCATTCTCTGTGAGTGGGCCATCTTGCGCTCCGCTGTCCAGGTGGTACCTTGTCTTCTTTTCGGGTTCGATGTCTCGTCACGGTTCAGCCCATTAGTCAGTATTTTTTGAGGAAGAGATCTCTATTGACGGCGTCGTCGGGTATTAGATGCAGTATTTTGAGGTCGTCTTTGGTATTCATAAACCAGGGCATTGTGGTTTTGGGTTTGGAGTCAAAGAAATGAAAAATCTGTTTAGTCAGCCTGTTTACGTCCATTCGTTTGAGATGACCGAAATACCGTGCCCGCCTTTTACGGATCGATTCTGAAATTTTCCCTATTTCAGTGTAGGTTTCTTTGTTGGATTTTTTATAGTGGATGCCATTCTTGTCATTTGATCCTATTATTCCTCTGACGATTTTGCGCTCTTTTTTCTCCAGTTTTTCAAGGAGTCCTTTATTAGCATTTGGGGATAGGGTTTCGGCTGCATACATAACTACTGGTTTCAGAACAGTTTCATAATGACGTAGTTTAGTATTTTTGGACAGGCATTTTTGTTGTATATTGAGCGCGATGTTTGATAGGCTATTTCGAGTTTGCGTACTCGTTCCTTGAGTGCTTCTTTGTCCAGTCCACTTTTCATGATGATCTCTCCCAAGTACTTACATTTTTCCACTCTCTTGATCTTCCCGTATTTTGTCTGCCTTTTTGCTGGGGCGTCTTTGATGTTAGACATTACCTCTGTTTTTTCGAATGATATCTGCAAGCCAGTTTGTTCTGCGATTTCTTTTAAAAGGTCGATTTGCATCCTAGCAGTTTCTACGTCGTTCGACAGAATGGCGATGACATCAGCGAATGCTATACAGTCGACTATGATCCTCTTGGATTTTGCTCCCGTTCTCAGAGGGCTGTACTACGTTTCTAATAATTTTGTTCGCCAGGTCCGAATGAGTTTTTCGAGGACGCAGTTGAAAAGCATTGGAGAGAGCCCGTCACATTGTCTGACTCCCGTTTTGACCTCAGAGGAATCCGACAGACATCCCAAGAACCTTACTTTGGATTTTGTTAGGGTGGCTGTGATTAACGCCAGCAGTTTCAGGTCAACCCCGAATTCGTTGAGGATGTTCAACAGAACTTCGCGGTCTATCGAATCGTAAGCCTTCTTAAAGTCCAGGAAGACTGATACGTACGATTTAGACCTGAGATTGCAATATATAATGATCGTTTTGAGGTCGTGGATCTGTTCGGCAGTTGAACGACCCTTTCTGAATCCCCCTTGGTATTCTCCTATTTGATGCTCGACTTCGGCTCCTAATCACTCCAGGATAGCAAGTCAGAGAATTTGTATGTTACCGGTAGGAGGGATATTCCTCTGTAGTTGTTGGCGTTTTTCATGCTGCCTTTCTTGTGTAACGGATGGATCAAGGCAGTTTTCCAATCTTCTGGTAGAATTTCATTTTTCCAAATTTGTTCTATTTGCTTCCACAAGATTTCAACTGCTTCTTCAGGAGCATATTTCCAAAGTTCTGCAACTACAGAGTCTTCCCCGGGCGCTTTGTTGTTTTTAGTCGAGCAATGAGACGCTTGATTTCGTCTTTGTTGGGTGGTCTTGATTCTGGGCATCTGCGAATGGGTTCCTCGGTCTTGATGGGATTTTTGGGTTGATCGCAATTTAGTAAATTCTTAAAGTTATCAGCTAGGATGGTACAATTTTCTTCATTTGAGGTCGCCAGTCTACCGTCCTTCCGCTGAAAGCATAACGACGGAGGTTTATAACCCGTAAGTTTCCTTTTGAATGTTCCGTAGTACTCTCTGGTGTTGTTTCCTTTTAAGTCTTGGTCAATCTTCTCAATAAGTGACTTTTCATATTTACGTTTCTCAGCTCGGACCACTTTAGCTGTCTGGGCTCGTTGGGCTTTGTAGTTTTCCCAATCAGTTTGCGATTTTGTTGAGTAATATTGTTTCCATGCATCGAGCCTTTTCTTGAGAACAGAAACACATGTATCATTCCACCAGACATGTTTCTTGCTTCTTTTAATTTCAGCAATTTCCTTGGCAGCTTCGATCAGGCGTTTTTTTTTGTGTTGTTAAAGTCACAGTCGATTGGTCGAGCCTTTTCCTGGAACTCGGTTACTTTCTGTTTGAGTTTATCAGTGTCGAAGGGAATAATTTGTTTGGGCGTCTTGTTGGTGTTTGCAGGGACCGGTTAGAATTTAATTATGGACATATAGTGGTCTGAGGCCACCTTTATGCCTTTTTTCACCTTAACATTCATAATCTCAGAACTGTTTATCCGAGAGATCGTGACGTGATCTATTTGGAACTCTCCGATGGCGTCGACAGGAGATCGCCATGTTGTCTGCTTTCTGGGAAGATGGCGAAAGTGTGTCGACATGATCTGCAAGTTATGGTTTTCGCAAATGGAGACCAATCTCTCACCATTTTGATTGGTTCTTTTGTGGGCGGGATAGTTTCCAATGATTTTCCTCAACTTGTGTTCTCGACCAAGTTGAGCATTGAAGTCTCCGAGAAGTTTAACATGGTGTTTAGGAATATTGGCGAGCTTTTCATCCAGTAGGTCCCAAAAGTTATCCACTTCGTCCGGGTCAGATCTGTTCTTGTCATTTGTGGGGGCATGTGCGTTAACTAGGCTGTAGGTTTTGTTGGCGCATTTGATTGTTAATATGGATAATCGGTCATTTACTGGCTCAAAATTTGCAACCGATTTAAAGATTCTGGTTCTCACAGCAAACGCTGTTCCAAGCATCACAAATCCATTGAGGACCCTCTTCTGAGCTCTGCTCTTGAATAAGCGGTAACCTTCAGATTCGAAAGTCTCTTCGTCTGGGTAACGTGTTTCTTGTAGGGCAATGATACATATCTGATTTTCATGTAGTGCGTCGGTGAGAGTTTTCAGTTTGCCAATTTGTGTAAGGGTGTTAATGTTGAACGTTGCTAGAAAGGTTTTTGATATTGATCTGAGTTTCTGACTGGTTGGGATACACCGAGACGCTCGGACTCGTCTCTCGCGTGATGTTATTATTATCATGATATTTTGTTTAAAACAATCTGAGTTGTCATTAGACGCAATTGACGGTTTATTGAGGCTATATTTTTCTCACATCATGTGAATGATGTTGTCGCCGTGTTTTGATGCACGATGTTAGGGGTGGTACCTGTGTTAGTGAAGGCCGGTAGACCTCTGTTGTGTTGCAAGTCTAGCCGAGGATTTTCTGCATGAGCCTTGAGCCACGCAGATCACTAATGTATGGTAAACAGAGCATTTGATAGCTCGGAGAAGTGTTGTTCCCGATTCCTTTGTTGTAGTGTGCACCAGTGGATAGACCACTTATTAGCAAGCCTAGCGATATGGTCAATCGTCATAACTAATGCACTCCTAAACCAACGATTGTAAATAATAAAAAAGAATTAAATCATGAAATCTCAATTATTTAAACCGACTCTTACAATGTTCGTTAATGGTTAATCGACTGTTAAACTTTGATCTATGATTGCAATCTTGCTGACCCGTGCACTGTGCTTGAGAGGTTTATTCCTTGACGGAATATTTCGTAGCTGACATTATCGACGGACAGAGATCACTGATAACCAAGAGTTTTCAACTCGTGGCCGTGATTTCTGATGAAATTAACTGTTGTTGAACAGTTCTTTCTCGTTTCTGCGTACGCATTCAGATGACCAATGGGAACAAAGAGTAACCATTTTGTTGTCGGCAGGAATAATAACAATGCTATTGTGAGTGTAATATTTATTTTATTTTTGTATGTGAACCCAATTGTTTGCCCATCTTTATTCTACTTTGTAGATCTTTCTGTACAATTGTTGTAAATATTTATGTTGTATCTGATGACTGAAAATCAAAATTAGAACTTTGCTTAGTTTTTGTTTACCACGGACGCTTCTCACCGTAGGTCAGTTAAAATCAGAATTAGATTAGATTATATAAATTTAAAATATAAATACGGGGTGGTCCCAGTTTGTTTTAGATTTTTCTGTCTTGATTTGACGGTTGTTTACCTAGTGTTTTCACTTTGAAACATTATGCTTATTCCATTGTATTGTAAATTAGGGTTGTTTTGTACCACTTCCCGAGCCTTGCTTTAGTTATTGCTCATGTACTTAGGACCAGTCGAGAGGGTTAATTCTTTCTAGTTAGGGGTTGTTTCTTTTTGTTGTTTTTTATTTAATTAGCGAATTAGCCGATTATAACCCTCCGATGGTAGGATAGGGGCTTGGAATTTTAATAAATCATTCCACGAAGTTTACTTAAGACTGGATTTTAATTATTTAGTAGTTTGTTCCTTTTGGGGGTACATTTCCTTTGGGTGTTTTGACCTTTCGCTATGATGGGAACCTGATACCTTTTGAGACGAGGAGTCTTGTGCCGGATAGAACCACAAGGAGTGTACAACAATTGTACAGAACGATCTACAAAGTAGAATAAAGATGGGTAAACAATTGTGTTCTGAGGAAGGGGTCATCTGGGAGGCCATGCACGGTCGGTGGTGACCAGATAACCTCCTCTGACGGGCACAGTATTGATTTTGACACTAAAGCCGTGTGATCTGCATACATATAAATGTGAGTGGCTTCTGTCTTCGTTACAAGTACATCAGCATGTGTCCCGACGTTAAATAAAAAGGGACTTAAAACACTAGAGTACACCCGTAGTCTGGTCTATTGTATCCGACAGAGTGATCGAATCGTCTATTTGCACCTCATTCTTTGCCAATATGTTTGTTACCAGTTGTAATATGGGATTATATTTCCCTATCAGGTCCTCAACCTTTGATATAACCTGCGTTTGTCTAACTGTATCAAAAACCTTCGAATAATCGACAAATACAATATGTATTTTCCCTTTCGTAAATCTAAGGGCCTCACGAATGTCGTTCGGAATTCATTCTATAGCCTGAAATGTGGACCGATGCTACCTGAATCCAAAGGTTCCTTCTTATGGAAGATAATGGCCTAAAAGCGAAGTCAGTTTTTGCGTTAATAGATTGGTCGAAACCTTTAACAATGTGCATTCCAGTGCCATTCCTCTATAAGAATTGGGATTATTTAAGTCTCGCTTTCTTTTATAAAGGATTTTTATCGATGAAGTCCGCCATCGATCGGATATTTTCCCCTGTTTAACACATTCGTTAAATAGGCTGGTAAGTTATTCTATGTGTACCGGAGCCAAACTCTTCAAATGTTCGTTCAGAACCATTTCCGGGCCACAAGTTTTGTTACTTTACAGATTTAAGAGCACCTCCTTGATCTGTCGTGTGTAAAGGGGACCGGTACCTACAGTCAACCACCTTCTAAATTTCGATTTTTCAATGTATTTTTTTAATGTACAGCCTCACTTATCTAGTTCATTTTTGTGAAAGAATTATTTAATTATCTGCAATAGTTGAGGAGTTATGATTTAAAATGCTAGACATTGCAGAGGCTTTACGCTACTTTGCGGTTCATTTTCACAAAACTATATTTTTCACATCCGTTCTACCTGTAACTCCTAAATTATTGTATTACAATGATTCTTTTCCCTAATGTTCTAAGTGTTGGAGACTACCAAACTCATGTCCCTTAGGTTGAGAATAATTGGGATCAAAAATTATTTACATCCCAAAAATTGACCAAAATTTGCCATTTTTAAGTAACACAATATTAAAAACAAGATGTTCAGTAAAGAACATATAGGCTACTTCCTCCTAAATCCATGGGTATTGTTATAACTCTTTGTCCTTTTCAAGGAGTATAATTGAATATTGGTTGTAGTAGCTTGTAGAAAAACAATGTGTTATACGGATATTAAAAAGGAATATGAGGTGCCCTTTGCTAGTGCTACATCTGAACAAAATTTCATTCACTTGGGTTTCACCGTGTTTAAATTGATATGGTAAATCGATTTGCTATCTGCAAACTATTGGGTTAATGACCTTGTAGTTCAGTCAAAAGATGCTTCCAACAAAATGTATGTTGTTGCAAAATTTGGTAGAGATCAAATAAGTAGGTTGGTCGTAATTTGATTTAAGCTTTTAACATTTGGGTGGCCGCCATTCCATTTCCGTCAAGATGGCGGCAATATAAAACATGACCCTGAGGTGCCCTTTGCTAGTGCTACCAACGTACCAAATTACGTTCAATTCGGTTTTACCGTGTTTGAATTGATAGGTGAATCGATTTGCAGACATATACGGCCGCCATATGCAAACTATTGGACTGACGACATTGTAGCTTGGTCAAAGAACGCTTTTCACATAAAGGTATGTTGTTGCAAAATTTGGTAGATATCAGATTATAAGGTTTGTCTTAATATGATTTAAGCAATTAACATTTGGGTGGCCACTATTACGTTTACATCAAGGTGGCGGCGATATAAAATATGACAATGAGGTGCCCTTTGCTAATGTTATATCTGTACCAAATTTCGTTCTAATCGGTTTCACCGTGTATGAATAGATAGGGGGAATCGATTTGCACACATACGTGGCCGACATCCGCAAATTATTGGGCTGATGACCTTTTAGTTTGGTAAAACGATTCTACATACATAAAGGTATAATGTTGCAATAACCGGTTGAGATCAGACAATTAGGTTGGTCGTAATTTGATTTAAGCTTTTAACATTTGGGTGGCCGCCATTACGTTTTTGTCAAGATGGCCGCGATATAAAAGCTGACACTGGGGTGCCCTTTGCTAGTGCTACCTCTGTACCAAATTTCATTCCGTACTGTTTCACCGTGTTTGAATTGATCGGGGGAATCAATTTGCACACAAACATGGCGGCCATCCACAAACTATTAGGCTGATGACCTAGTAGTTTGGGCAAAGGATGCTCCCCACATAAAGGTATGTTGTTGCAAAATTTGGTAGAGATCGGATGATTAGGTTAGTCGTAATTTGATTTAAGCTTTGAACATTTGGGTGGCCGCGATTACGTTTCCATCAAGATGGCGGCAATATAAAACATGACACTGAGGTGCCCTTTGCTAGTGCTATCTCTGTACCTAATTTCGTTCAATTGGGTTTCACCGTGTTTGAATTAAAAGGGGGAATTGATTTGCACACAAACATAGCCGCCATCCGCAAACGTTTGGGCTGATGACCTTGTAATTTGGTCAAAGGATAATCCCCACATAACGGTATGATGTTGCAAAATTTGGTATAGATCGAATGATTAGGTTAGTCGTAATTTGATTTAAGCTTTGCACATTTTGGGTGACCGCCATTACGTTTCCGTCAAGATGGCGGCGATATAAAACATGACACTGAGGTGCCCTTTGTTAGTGCTACCTCTGTACCAAATTTGGTTCAATTCGGTTTCACCGTGTTCGAATTGATAGGTGGGGGGCAGACATTCCGAGTACACACACTCACACACACACACAGACAGACACACAATTTTTCGCCCTGTGTTGATCTCATAAGTCTACTTTCATTTTTAGCAAAAATCGAAAGTAGGCTAATACTAATTTTGAACATATACTTCTGGAGGTGGTCAGATTTGTAGCTGTCACCTTTAGCAGTACATTTATAAAAGCAGAACACTAATATATTGATAAATGGTCCGGCTATGAATAGAACGCTGAGCACCGACACGCAAACAACCGCCATTTTGAATAATTAATTAGCAAGTTTGATAATGCTAAAATGAAATCTGAGATATGTGCTTACTAGTAAATATATAAGATGCTTTATTTAGAAAGTTTTATTGCTGTACATTTATTAGGAGCTGAGATAGAAATTATTTAAAATGACAAAATTTGAAGGTGGTTTCCATACCAGCCCCCAAACATCTCTACCGGGTCTTCATATTTGCTACTTTCATTATCTATGCGTGGTCTCGCCTCTTTACAGGTCAAAACCTGAGTGATGTGATATGTCCACGTGCTCATGGGAATATTCCGAGGAAATAATAGTCGTTGCGGCTTGAGAACCTTGTAAGGGAGTTTACTGCCTCTTCTATCTGTCTTAGTGCTGCTCTTCATAGTAGTTTGCTTTAGTCTCCTTTGTCAGCATTATATATTCTCTTCTATTCTGGGCTTAATCTTGTAGCGCCTCTTCTTCTAACGTGTCTGCAGCGATATGGACAGCGTAAATAAAGAGAAAAAAGAAGTTTGGAATACACTCCTAGCCAATGGATACAGCCAAGGACAGATAAATAGGGCCATATGGAATAAAGAACAAAGCCGGAAAACTGCTGAAAAGGACGAAAATCGGCTCCACTATAAAGCATTTCCGCCGTATCTACAGGGGGTGACAATTAGAATCGCCAGGTTGCTAAGGAAATACAACGTGACAACGGTTATACAACCAATAAACAAACTGACCTAAGTGGAGTGTATTTCCACCGAGATAAAGCAGCCGAAACAAAACGCAAGAGTTTGCGAAGTGACTAACTCCTGTGGACAGGTGAAAAAGTGCAAACGAAATGACGTGTTTCCATTAGGATATCACAGGTCATTCGAGACACAAAACAATTAAAAACAGATCTGTAAAAGATGATCATGCTGACGTCACGATACACGCCATAGAATTTTATACGGCCGAAACTAAAGTTCCTAAATATCAAAACAGGATAATAAGAGAGGTAATAGAGATCGTGAAGCATCCCAATAAATTAAATCGCGAAACCATTTTCAGGTTTAGCAGCACGTGGAAAGTTCTCTTAGCGCAAATGATGAACATGCTGACGTCACAAGACACGCCATGGAATTTTATACGGCCGAAACTAAAGTTCCTAGATATCAAAACAGGATAATAAGAGAGGTAATAAAGATCGTGAGGCATCGTGTGTCATTGTGATGGCTGAACTGGAATAGGGTCAATGGTTTGGGTAGGAGGCGGCCGGGACAATCCCAGTAATTGCTTATAATAAAAGTGAGGAAACAACGATAAACCACTTTTTTTGGTATGGCTGGGGTAGGAAACGAAGCCGTTACTTGATAGTTCTGCTACACAAGGTTCTGTATACTGTATTCATCTTCTACTTCGCCTTTGAGACCACATAGCAGTGGCGGCCGGTGGTATGTAAAGCTGGGTGTTGCACCAACATTTCTGATGTCGCAATTTTATATGGGAAGTTTACACGTGTAACAAAAATCAATTAACGTTAGATAAACTACATTTCTATAAAAACTGAAATACATGGGTTTTCCTAAATAACTGTACGTTCGACAAATAGACAAATTTTAATGGCTCTTTTGGGCTTCTTCCTATAGGAATTCATAAAAAATCATATGTATGTATTTACGCCCTATGCCTGAGTTAATTGGAAGAATTTAAAACACAGCAGGTTGTCTAAGGTTGGGTCTCAATCTCAAGGATAATAAACATTCTCAACATAAAAACATGGCAACCGAAAAGTTTGTACGTTACAAAAAATGATATTACTAACAAAGACGGGCACATATTCTGCATAAGGATAGGTTGTTTTTTTTTACTATAGCTTGAACCCCATCAGAGCAACCAGCCATGAAGTGCGCTCTGTCATACGTCTGCGCAATTCATTTTTGCGGAGTTTCATTCAATGTCTGCTTCTTTAATTAATCCAGTAAACACGCTGCTAATGTGTGTGCATCATGTTTTGTTTGCCTCTTACTACGTAACTTATCGGTACACAACAGCCATCTGAAATATGTTTGAAATATCACTAGTTTCATCTGTTATAATGGCTAAAATTTCCGATTCCCTTATTTGCTTTGATACTTCTTCTTGGCAAACCACCAACATAATCTGTAAAATTTAATTTTGAATTGTTTTGGACATTCCTTTGAAAACAGTTGCCCTTACCAAAATGACCTTTAACATAGCATCCAACTCAACGCTAAAATTAATTAGTTCTCTCAAAACACCTGGATTCGTTGATGTTACACTTTCATCATGATCACGCAAGGCCAGTTCGAAAGAGCCACAGAAACGAATACAGTTTATTACAATTTTTAACACATACCTATTGTGCCTAACTTCTTCGTTATATTCCGCAATTTACCTTCTATAGACACTGTCCAATTGTGCAGCTTCGTTAACAGTTCCAAAAGTGTCATTTTCAAACAGCTGAAGATTGGTTGGTTCCTCAGTTTAGGAGCTGCGACAACGCGGTCATATCCTGTACTTTGGGTGTGTGGAGAATCTGTCTGATAACCAGTGTTAATTGTGATGGCTGTATTAGTGAGTGTCATCTGTTTTAAATTCAAGTGCGGACTGCAGACATTGAATGTCAAGTAGTTCCTACTTTTGGCGCCAAAGGCCACCGTAAACGATTACTAGTTCAGAACTTGGTTACTACACGCCACCGCAGTCGGCTCCTGGCGACGAACGTTGGAACCCAAGAGCGTTGTTCAAATTTTTAACGTATAATTTAGCTTCACACAGGTGTAATTAGTGGAAGATTCTTCAACATGCCATAAATCTATGACATGGGACCGCCGGCTTTACTTCCCCTCCGAAGGAATGCATACTGAGGGATTTTTAACGCTCTTAAAAATCCGACGACTTCGGCCGGGTTTGAACCCGCGATCTTGGACATAGAGGCTCAGCATGCTACCAACTACGGCACCAAAGCCACACAGCTGAAGATTCATGTTTCTTTACTTTAGGGATTAATTTCCGTATCTCCTATTTTGGTCCACGCGGATTCTCCACCAACAAACATGGAAAACAGAATAAAGCGTTTTTAATATCGCATTCACATAACCAATTATTATTGCCTTAAATATATCCTTTAAACGCCCTCGTAGCCTATACTTATATTTTGGACAATACTTATCTGGTAATGGTCTACCGAGTGTTTTTACTGTGAGTTTATCGTCATCAGGGAGCTGGGAAAGCTGTCTAACTAGTAAATTACTTGCTCTATTAATTTTCACTTACACTCCACAATACAATTAATGTTTCAAACTAAACATTCCGTTTAAATAAAATACTAACTTACAAGATGCAAAAATGATACATCTGGGTGCTATATCGGAAAGTGGCGCGAAAGGCAAACTAACAAAACACTGAATTTTGCTAGCCTGAAATTTCGTAGTGAATGCATAGTAGTGAATCAACCAAACAATAATAATACTAATAATAATGCACGGTTATGTATCTGCCTGGAACCAAAATACTCATTCAACTAAATACAGAACTAATCGCAACCCAAATCCCGCAAGAACAAGAGTGGTAAAAGCAAACATAAACCGCTACAGTACACCAACAATACGTCGCAAAATAGTTCAGCCGATTATCTACTGTACTTATAGCAATGGTGGCGTTCTTAGGCTCGCTTCACAGAACAATTGACAAAAATATTAAATGAAGTTATGATGAGATCACATCGAAAAATAATTGGGTGTGAACCAACTAATGTCTCCCTATGAAATTCCGATATTTGTATTGTTGTGGGTGGTGTAGCATTCCCTAGTGGTGTAGGAAAGAAACTACCCTTCAGGGGCAGATGACCTCGTAGTTCCGCCCCTTAAAACAACAGTAACTAACCAACTAAATTACCCTTCGCGGGGTAAGAGAAATCGAGGGTGTTGTCATTTCCAAAGAGTGGTGTAGTCTAACGGTGCCATTTGGAACTGAGTGTTGCCAGGGGGCTGGCAGCTCGTCTGCAACTCCCTACTACCCATGCTGGCCAGCAAGCATGTACAAGCTTGGCCTCGTCCCTGCCGGCCGCGCTGTCTACTCGGGAGTCGCAACAAGAGAGCTAACCCCCTGGAGTTTGATTTGAAGGCGGCAGCTTTTATAGGTACAGTGTGAAGCATTACGATAAATAATAAGAAAATATCGATGATTTAAACACATTTTTGAGTGCATTAGATCTATAAAACTAAAACATTAAAGGAAAAAAACGACGAATTAGTTGTAAAATTATTGGGAGTTGTGCAACGCTGCAACAATATCACCAGCCGCCCTTGCCACATAGGATCACTTTAACCAACTATTAGTTCGTCCACTTGTAGGAACTTGTAGGTATACTATATTACTACAGTGATTGTGTGCCGTACTGAAACAGCGATTAATTGTTTGAATGGCATCAATGGTTTTGTATTGTACCAACCACACATCAATTCCTTGTCAGCTTACAGCTCATTTATTATATTTATTCTATTTAATGTATTTATTTATTTATTTTACGCCTTAGCTTACATTTAACGTTCATTTGCCGAATATCCATTAACATGTCCCAGGCATTATGATCATTATCTTTAAATGAATTATGTCTTTTAGGGTAATTCCCTGATGCTAATTTCTTTAATAAAACGAAAAGATGATGGTAACTCTGCCAGTCGGGACATCCCGCACAATCAGCGAGAAATGAAGGAGTCGTGTGGAGCGACCTTTACACTGTGTCACATGCACAGCTTTGATTCCAGAACTAGAATTAGTATCCTAATCGTCTTGGGATATCATTAAATGAAACCTTTGACTTTCATTTCAAGAAATGATTTTTGCACGAACGAGAAAGTTTCTGAATTAGTCAATTCATTTCCGAAAAGGTGGTGCGCGAGTCATTTCAATAAATGAGTTTTGGTAAGCTATTCGATTTCACAAATTAACTTAAAGATAATGATCATGTTAATGGATATTCGGCAAATGTTTTGGTAAGCTATTCGATTTCACAAATTAACTTTGCTTAGGAGTTGTGCATACGCCTGTGATGGTATCTGGATTAGAATAATCATTTAACAATATATGAAACGCGAGTCACTTCAACAAATTGACTTTAGTCAGCTATTTTGCAAGCTCGCAAAGGTTTCTAAATTAGTAAATAAATTTTACGATTAGTGGCTCATAAGTCGTTAGAAAAAATTAGTGTATTTCATACAGTTTAGCGGCAGTTTGTGTGTTTCAAACTTTGCAGTTTCCGGTGCGACTCACATTTACGATGACCATCAACAAAGCACATGGAAAATCCTTACAAGTGTGTGGAAAAAATTGGAAAATCCATGCTTCTCAAATGGAGAGCTGATAGTGGTTGGAATGCCTTCTGATTTATTTATGTACGCACCAGACGAAAATACAAAAATACTGCACACCCAAATACACTTCATTAAACAAAATTACAACACAAAAACTTTCCTTTTTGATTGGCAATGCAACGCTTGGCGGTTACAACTAGTAGGTTATAAATGCAATAACATTCATACTGGTTACCATATATACACTTAAATATTTCCAACAGTTAAAACTCCGAATGAGAATGGTTAGTTATAGAGCTGCCAAATAAAAAGTGAACATCAAGATCCACTCAAGACAGACAAATACATTCAACAAAAAATATAAGAGGACAACTGATTTTGCTAGCAAAACTTATTCGCATCCAACATTACTAGTTATCATACATTAAAAAGAATGAATACTTTCCTGTTGTCCACTTACTCATTTATATGATTTCCACTTGCACCGCTCTCTTCATCTCGGGTTTCTTCTTTTATATCCTAGCGACAAGAATGGACCATTAATTCACTTGTTATCATATTACGCATCTACACAATCAATAACATATACTGTAACTTTACAACACAGATCAACTTCGAGTAAGGATTTGTCAGCTTGCAACTGATTGAAATTACTTTCTTATTCTCGATCATATCTTACTGCGATATACACGTCTCATCTAGATCTGGACTAATCAAAGACATCCCCCCTTTGTAGGACAAATAAATTGAAGTGTGATAGAAAATGTGGAAACAGTACTTTAAAGGAAGTACGGTAACAGTCTTAAGGGCTGAAATAATTAATTCTGAAATTTCAAGTAGTATGACTATAAAAGCCTTTTCTCTTACTAGTCCATCCTTTTGTCCATTTCAGTCGCAGCACATAATATATGCACATGCCACTTACAGGTAACTTGGTCCTCAATAGTTCTACCAGCAGAGCTGTTAATAATGAAGATATAAATCACTCATATATTACTGTTAGTAAGGTAAAGAATTCAACCTTATTATTACCTCTTTTTGCAAAACCCTGATGGATTGGAATCAAGCGCGCTTGCATGAGATGACCTTGAACCTTCGTGCGCATGCGTGAATTCTTTCCTGCCTGTCGATAGCGTCTGTTGCCGGCAAGCAGCATTTGAGTGAGGTAGCGAGTTGTGCTCTCGTCGGTATTTCACTACAAGGAAAATAACGGAACGACTGGAGCAGCGCTACTGCATCAGAAACTGGGCGATAGCCAGTTGGAAACCATTCGGCTTTCAGTGGCGATGGTATGGACTTCTCACAGGTTTAAAGACGGCCGCACATCGGTGGAGAGCGAGCCAAGCTCCAGTCGGCCATCATCATGCTGAAATGACCAGGTCATTGCCAAATTGAACGCTATGGTGATGCGGGACCATCTTATGACTACCCGACGAATTGCGGAAAAGGTGGGGATTATTGTTACCGATGATTTGGCCATGAAGAGAGTGGCAGCGGTATACGTGTTGAAGCTGGTGACGGCGAAGCAAAACAAATTTCGTGTTGAAGTCTCACAGGACATGCTGGACTCCATCAACACCATAATAACTGGTGACGAGTCCTGGGTGTACGGGTGCGACCCGGAAACCAAATCCCAGTCGTCACAGTCGAAGCATTCCTCGTCATCAAGACCATAGAAGGCCCGCCAAGTGCGCAGCAACGTCAAAATGATGATGACTGATTTATTTGACTCCCGCGGTGTGGTACACCACTAGTACGCGCCACAGGGTCAAACAAGCACCAAAAAGTACAACAGTGATGTTCTCCGTCGCCTACGTGATGCTGTGCGGCGTAAGAGACCGGAAATTGGCGCCTCATCACCACAATGCCCCAGCACATTCCTCACACTTGATTCATATCTATTTGGCGAAACATCAGATTCGTATGGTTCAACAGGCTCCTTACTCTTCAGATATGCCCCCTACGACTTCTGGCAGATCCCTAAACTCAAGAGGCCATTGAAAGCAAAGCGTTTGCAGACAAGAGAGGACATTATGACAGCAACAACAGCCGAGCTAAACGCTATTCCGAAAGAAGCTTCCAACAATGGCGACACCGCTGGGAGAGGTGGGTGGAGTCCCAAGAAGACTACTTTGAAGGTGATTAGGTTTCCAACGCTCCAAGTATGCCAGTTATTCCCGTCGGCCAAAGGTCGGATACTTTTCTAACAGGCCTCGTCTCTCATATAAACAATATTCTACAAGAACATTTTATCAAAACAGTGCTCAATTTCTGATTAAAGCAGGTGCATTTTCAAAAGAACTTCCAATAAGCCAAATACAGTAAGTGGCGCTAGAGAGAGGGATTTGTAGACTATTTAACATAAATGTTGCCACTACATAATGCTTCTAACTGCAAGCAGTGGACCTACGGTATTAACATTGTAAGTACGAGTAAAGATTCAAGGAGAAATAATTTCAACTAAGATAATGCTGATCACGTCTTTGCCGACACACCAGAGGTTATGAATGAGTGTTGAAATGGTATGGATTCTGTCTTGAGGACATAATTCATGATGAAAATAAATAAATGTAAAACGAAACTATTGGAATGCAGCCGAAATATGTCAGAAACTCCTATGTACGTCATGTTGGCAGGTGAATACGATACTCTCGTTACTTAGGAAGCAAAATAACTGGAGATGGACGAAGCAAAGAGAATATAAAAGTATTTTGGCACAGGCAAGGAAAGCATTCCTACAGAAAAGGAACTTGGTAACATCGAATATATATTTAGGTATTAGGAATTCGTTATTGAAAGCCTTTGTCAGGAGCGTGGCACACTCAGGAAGCGCAACTCAGACTGTTGGAGCAGCAGAAAATAGGAGAATTGAATCGATTGAAATGTGGTATTACAGGAGAATGATGAAGATCAGATGGGTAGATAGGGTTACAAATTAAGAGGTATTAAGGAGAGTGGGAGAGAAGAGATGTTTCTGGTGACTGCTAATGAAGAGAGGATATAGGTTTGTAGGACACATACTAAGACAACCAGTAATAGCGAAGTTAGTTATGGAAGGAATGGACGAGGACAAGAACGGTAGACCAAGGTTAAAATATGTTAAACTGATTGCCTCAGTTGAAGGGTGTGGTAACTATGCAGATATTAAACGATTAGCTCAGGACAAGGAGCATGGAGCGCTGCATCAAACCAGTCAAAAGACTGTAGACTCAAACAACAACAACAACAGCAAAGGTGAAATATAATGCGACAAGCCAACATGCATTATCATGTGTTCCCTTCTTAAGGCTGGCCTAGATTGAATCTCGTACCACTCCTCTGTTCAGAATGCAGTAAATAAGTTGACCCCGGATCTTTCGGTATACTTATATCTTGACAATACTGGAACTTCTTTGTACTAAAATACAAAGTTCACAACAGGCAACCAATACAACGTGATAGTGCCATGGATATGCTGGCTTCATATTATGAACCCTTCACCAATGAGAATTAAGATATATCCTCCATTACCTCAGTGAATAGAGCAGCACACACACAGAGGGAGGTCATGGGTTTGAGTCGAGCACTAATCAGACAATATAAAGCTTTACAATCCAGCTAGACGTCTTGTAGTTTCCGTACTTCACACAAGTAGTAACTCAATAACGTACTCACCTCTTTCAAATCTCCACCACTCGCTAAAGATGGTGTTTCTGTTTTGACGCATGGTACAATCTCTGGTATGGAGGATTCTTCTATCTTAATATCCTCAGTGAGATGAGTATCATCCTGCAGAGAAATTACTTGTTTCACAAACACGTTCCTTTGCATACGTGGAATTAAATCTTACACACGTTTCCATCACTGTGAATACCTTACAAACATAATGCGACATACAAGGCCTGGATCAGAAATTTTGTATAGAATGCAGTTCTGTTCTCAGAGTAAGCCTCCCAGTCTTGGGTAACTTCATCAGCTGATCTCCATATATATTTGTCCCCGTTCACTTGTTCGTAAACCGCAAAGTAATGTTAGACCACGAGGCAACACCGAGTCAATCTCCGATATTGTAAGTACAATATCATGAAGTCTGGGTTTGGAAAAAAAGGCACTTGTGAAGGCTGTGAACGGATTGAGCGAGCCGTGAAATTCATTGAAAACATGAGATCCAAAAAGGATTGAATAAACAAGACAATACAATAAATTGAGTTAGACATTCTCCGTACATTGCATGGAAATACTTCGAACAACGCGGAGGAAAATAGGAACAGGACGTAGCTGATTGCCTACAGAACGGAGAAGCCAGAAATGCTACACTACGCACAAAAATGAATTTGTCGAACGCCTGAGAGGTTGATACGGAGATTCGATTAACGAACCCACAGTGTATAGAATTGAGTATAACTAGAGAAATAGAGTGAAAAATATATCCCATTGAGAGTGGAATACGTGTAAGTTGTGCGTTCGACGATTTAATACAAAGTTTTGTGCATTTATTGAATTTTGCGAACTATCGAGTTTAAGGTGTACCTAGGTATTTGCGATAGTTTGAGTACATGTGATAAAACTGGGAAGTGCTACACAGAGCTCAAATATTGATCAGAATTATTTGTTGTACTGGGTAAATTAATTGTAGGAAGCTTTGAACACATGATTACTCCAATAAAGTCAGATATAAGTGACAGAGAAATAAACAGAAAATAGGGCAAGGGATACAAGTGAACGAGAAAAATTATTCCAGGTGCTGCAATCTATCCTAATATAATAAAGCTGAAGAGTTAGTTTGTTTGTTTAAACGTGCTAACCTCTGGAAGTACCAGTGGGATTCGAAAAATTATTTTTGTATATGATAGATTCAAGAGGAATAGTTAGGCCATGTAGCATAAGGCTACAGCTCTTAGATAACCTCAAAGATTGATTTCTGTTCAGTAAGTCGGAAGAACGAGCGCTCCCGGAGAGCTTTATCAGCGTGCGCTGGCGTTATGGTTAGTGATGCGTACACCGATTCACCGATCTGAACCAAAATTTGTGTACTTACCCTTTGGAACCCTGCGGGAAACACTGTCCACTTTAAGTTTCAGACAGACCACCGCATTCACTGCATTTACTGGCACAAATCTAC
Organism: Meconema thalassinum; assembly: GCA_946902985.2. Lineage (NCBI taxonomy): Eukaryota > Metazoa > Arthropoda > Insecta > Orthoptera > Tettigoniidae > Meconema > Meconema thalassinum. Next base: position 214,369,947 of record OX336398.1, read on the forward strand.
ACCGTATCGCCGATCTGAACCCAAATCTGTATACTTACCCTTTGAAACCCTGCGAGTAACACTGTCTACATGAAATTTATGACAGACCAGTCCATTCCCTACATTTAGGCGCTTTGACACATTTATTTTATTTAGCGTATGACATCATAAAAATGCAAAGAAACACAATCACAAATTAAATATACACTATGTACAGTAGGTTACAGTCTTAACTTCAAGCTCTCAATATAGTCTATGCAAGGCGGATTCAGATTTTGGAAGTCTTTTGAATTGCCCTGATATGCACTCAGGGGGCACTGTTCCACAATGTGATGGACTGTTTGTTTTGGGGCACCACAGCTACATTCCGGGGAGGAAAGTTTGCCCCATTTGTGGAGGGAGTCAGCGCACTTGCCATGGCCTGTCCTGATGCGATTGAGAGTTGTCCAGGTACTGCGGGGTAGATGAAATCCTGTTGGTGTTCTTGTGATGCAGGGAAAGTTCCGATACTCAGGTGGAGCTGTGGATGTCCATTCTTGCATCCAGTCCTGCTGTAGGTTGAAATTATCAACCAGGTTTCTGGCGGTCCTAACTGGTGGATTTCTGGAACGGAGCCTGGTGATCATGGCGTTGGGGATGTCTCCATGGATTGGCATATTGGCATTTCTAGAAAACTTCTGGTACTCTTGCAACAGGGCGTTCTTTCTCCGTAAGTGTGGTGGAGGAATATGGCTAAGAACTGGCAGCCAAGAAGTGGGGATAGATTTTATGGTTCCTGATACAATGCGCAAAGTATGGTTTAGCTGCGAGTCAACCAGTTTTGTATGACAGCTGTTCAGCCAGACTGGAGAGCAATATTCTGCAGCTGAGAAGACAAGGGCAAGAGCTGAAGTTCTTAAGGTTGAAGCTGAAGAACCCCAGGTGGTACCACACAGTTTATGGAGGATGTTGTTCCGTGTCTGCAGTTTGGCTGTTGTCCTCTTCAGGTGTTCCTTGAAGGACAGAGTTCTGTCAAGGGTTACCCCGAGGTATTTTGGGTATCTGTTGTGGTGAAGTCTAGTGTCCTGGAATTTAACATTAAGTTCACGGTGGGCCAGTTTGTTGTTGAGGTGGAAACATGTGACTTCCGTTTTACTCAAACTTGGCCTAAGTCTCCATTTAGGAAAATACTGAGCTAAGATGTTGAGGTCAGCTGTCAACGTATCTTCGGTATTCTCCATAAATTTGTCCTGCACTGCAAATGCCCAGTCGTCTGCGTACCCAAATGGTGTGGAGGTTGTTTTCGGCAAATCTGATATATATAAGTTGAACAGCAGAGGTGCTAGTACCGATCCTTGAGGAAGACCGTTATTAAGAGTCCTTTCCTTACTGGTCTTGTTTCCCATAATTACACGGAACCTTCTGTCTGTAAGCATGTTTTCAATGAGCTTGGCAATTTTCTTGCAGGGTATTATTCGAAGTAGTTTGCAGATGAGTCCTTGCCTCCATACTGTGTCGTATGCTGCAGTTAGGTCCACAAACACAACTGAAGTCTTTAGTTGTTTTTGGAATCCAGCTTCGATGTGTGTAGTCAGAGAGAGAACCTGGTCTGTGCAACTTCGGTTTGGGCGAAAGCCCGCTTGTTCGATGGGTAGATGGTCAAGAACTACTGAGCCGATTCTGTTGTAGAGAAGCCTCTCCAGTAATTTGTAAACTACACTCAGAAGAGCAATTGGACGATAGCTTTGAGGATGTTTGCTAGATTTACCTGGTTTGAGAATGGCGATGATCTTTGTTTGTTTCATAAGTCGGGGGATAGACCCTGCCTCTAAGATGTTGGAGTAGAACTTTGCTAGCCAGGTAATTGCATACTTCCCTGCATGCAATAAAAATTCTGGATGAATGCCATCAAAACCAGGGGCCTTCCCTGATTTGACATCTTTCAAAGCTGTAGCAACTTCCTCTGGGGTGAAGGGATAAGAAAATCTGCCGACCTCAAGACTGTCTGTTTCCATTGCTCTGAGTTCCCTTTTGATTGCAGAGGTGTGGTCACGATCTTTTGGAGCTTTCGAACTTGACACAATGTGGGACGCGACCTTGTTGGTGTTTATAGGAATAATGTCTCGAGCTACTCGGCTTCCATCTCCTAATTTCCTTAATAGGGACCACGCCTTCCTGCTTGACTGTTTGAAGTCGAGGTTTTCCACAGTTTCTGTCCATTTCTGACGGCGAGCAGTGTTCAGGCTGTGTAATAGTTGATCAGCTGTATTCTTGTCCCCAGTTGTTTCGAATTCTTGATACAGTTTTTCACTAGCATCACTCCATCCAGGAATATACTCCTTCCGATATCCTCTAGGTATGTACTTCTTTGCTGTGCTTATTACAGCACCTGTGAGTCTCTCATAGTTTTCACTTGTTGGGGGAATCCAGCCCAGGACCTTATCAAGTTGTTCAGTAAAGGCAGGCCAGTTTGCCTTTCGGAAGTTCCAGCGTGGATGGGGAGTTGTTGACACAATAGGGACTTTTATTCCGATCTCTATTACAACTGGGCGATGCTGGCTGTGGGGAAAGTCGGTGAGAACTTTCCGTGTAACTGGCAGAGGTGTGCAGTTGTTGGTAGACACATAACACAGATCGGGATTGGACTCTCGTCTCCATGCAGCTGATCTAAAAGTGCATAGATCTTTAGCATCAAAAGTAAGATGGAGGGTGTGTTCCTCAGCCCATGAGACCAAAGATTCTCCATTGTCATCACTAGAAGTGTATCTCCATTGTTCAAGGTGGCTGTTAAAATCGCCAAGGTAGATGGCTGGATGCGGTTGGTGGTGGAGAACATACGGGGGCCATTGCTCAGCTAGAGGTTTGTACACATTAGTGACCGTGACGTCTCCTATTTTGGTGATCACAGAATGGATATTTTCAGCAGTACTTGTAGTGCACAAGGAGGCGTTTTCGACAGTATGTCTTACATATGTGGCTACCCCGTATGCGTGATGGAATGTTGCTCCTAAGAGGTCATAACCAGGAATTTTTCCTCTAGAGTGCAGTTGATCTTCATCTGCTGCATGAGTTTCCTGGATAACAATCAAGTCAATATTTTATCGAGAGCTATTCTTGATAGGAGTTCACACTTAGCTCTGCTTATTCCTTCTATGTTGAGCTGAAGAATTCTGATCATAGGTCCTAGGTTTCTACATAGTGGGCCCTTAGAAGGACCATTTCCTTTAGGTTTTCTCATTGTGATGTGTTTCAAGCCAGGAGATCACTAGGATTGTCTGGCTGTCGAATGCTGATGCTCAGTTCAGTACTGGAACCAAGCCAGTACCTATGCAGGGGCACCACGTGCAGGAATCAGCTTCACCCCCGCTTTGGCACAAATCTACACCGTTTCACCAATCTGAACCGAATTTTACATACTTACCCTTTGGAACCCGACGAGTAACACTGTTTACATGAAATTTCGGACAGACCACTCCATTCCCTGCATTTACGCCCTTGGGCACAAATCTAAACCGTTTCACCGATCTGAAAGTAATTTTACATTCTCACCCTTTGGAAACCGACGAGTAACACTGTCAGCTTGAAATTTCCGACAGACCACTCCATTCCTTGCATTTAGGTCCATTGGCACAAATCTACACCGTTTCACAGATCTGAACCACATTTTGTATACTTACCCTTTGGAACCCTGCGGGTGACACTGTCCACCTTAAATTTCGGACAGACCACTCAATTCCTTGCATTTAGGCCCCTTATCCCAAATCTCCGACGTTTCTCCTAATTGCACCAAATATTACATACACTTTGAAACCCTGCTGGTAATACTGTCAATTTGATGTTTTGGACTACGGTCTCCATCCACTAAATTTAGACAAACAAACAAAATGAACTTGAAAACCACATATTAAGGCCCTAGAACCATTCGTGTCTAAAGTAGTGTAACTTTAAGGGTATTTTAATAAGTATATTATTGACTGGCAATCCGGGCTCCATCACGTCACCCCTACCAGTGTTCAGGTGCAGAATTGCGAAGATAGTTGCATCTTGTGCTGTTTATAAATTGCAGTCACAGGGAGTAATTAGTGCAAAAAGATTTCTTAGGCCCCATAAAACAAAACAGGCACATGCTACTTAAACTAACATCATGAAAATAATATTCATCTGTATAAGTGCAACAGTTTGATGCAGTAAATTGAGGTTATCAGCTGCAATAAGCTTGGTGCTTTCAAATTTACTTTCATTTATTCCGAACATTATCGTTGAGCGCTATCTGGCGATAAATGATACTATTGCTACCTCAGGAGCTCGGGACAGCCGAAGTTTTCCAAAGTGTTCTGATTATCTTTCTACGGCGCTATGCGACAGATGACGACTTTATTGGTCTCTACGTTTCTAACAGCCAATGAGATATAGGCCCTAGGCAGTGTCTTTTATTTCACTTAGTCCTCTTTCTAATCATTTTTTAGTAAATAGCCGTTTCCATATTCATTATTATCATTACGGGAAAATGACCTGAATGTTACGTCCATTATACTGTACTACTTATCACCCCCACTACAACCACCACCACCACCACCACAAAAAGATATATTTTTAATTTTCTTTTTTCTGTTAGTTTAAGTATCATGTGCCAGTTCTGTAGTAGTATTCATTATCATCCTTAAAACAATTAAAATCCACCGGGCGAAGCAGAGCACTAATGCTAGTAATGTGATAAATTTGAACGAAGGGCATTTATTTACTGCAGGTGTAGAAGATGTGATACAATAATTATGAAACTTCACACCCTAGAGAAGATGATTCAAACCAACACCATGATCCACATAATTCATCATCAAATGAAGAAGGTCATTATAGCAAATCAAATTCAAGCCTCGAAGGTGAGGTCAACCGAAATGAAAAGGACCGGCTTCTGGAGATGGAAACGCTGAATTGAGATGTAACAGATGTTGAGTATAATCCAGGAGGCGGTGCTACAGTGAGTGTACTTTGTATGAGAGGATACGAGAACAAGATAAACCCTTCTCTCTCTCTCTCATGTGCACGTGGGGACATATGACCTCGTTATTCCGCCCCTGAAAACAACAATAACGAACTATTGTGCCCATTCATGCATGACACATATCGACGTCTACAGAGGCCTAATCACATTTCGAAATAAATAACATCACAGATGTAATATTTCCGTTCTAATCTATATTTGTACCACACTTCATTGGGATATGGCAATCGCATTTCAATGTTCTCTTGTTGTTGTTGTTACCCAGTACGTACCATTGAAGGTGTGGTACACACCACACATTTTAGTTACCTTTTATGAATGTTGGAATATATCTGAATTTACATGTGTTCTGTGCAATAGGGAACAAGCATGATCCTGGGTTTTTATTTATATAAAGTGCTAATCTGATTCAATATTTCAAGCAGAATTCAAAAATGTGGTCTCAATGTACGAATAATAACGCCAAACATGATAAAAATCCGAATTAAGATACGCAAATGTCACGTGACGCAAGTACACGATCTAATTGGTCTGACGTCATCGTCTATGTTGATGGTATTTGAGGCGAAATAAACACAAGTATTTTGAGACACAGGAATACCGTACAGTACTTGCATTTCTCTTATATTTTAGTGACCAGTTAACTTCAGTTCAATCTGTATTGTGTTGAGTAATATCTAAGTGTGAAGTTTTGGACTTAACATGAATTCAGCGCAGTTAGTGATGCAGAAAGGTTGTAAATGGTGTTGGCCTATAGGCGAGTTCCAATGTGCACTATTATCGCATGCTACTCCAGATAAATTATTTATGAATGTTCCGAAGGACCCTAAAACTAGGAAGAAATGGATGTTGGCCTGCCGGAGAAACGTCAGTGATAATATATCGGAGAAGTCTACAGTTTATTGCTGTGTAGATCTTTTTAATATAAGTTGAATTAGTTTGAGCTCTTAAATCATTTAACCACGTCTGCTTTCCTGGTGATCTTGAATTTGAATCTATGATACTTGAAGTAAATTTTGAAATGTGAATGTAATGAACAGTGGGTAAGTTAATGGAGATTATTAAAATATTCTCCAACCTAACCTAACTTTTCGAGTTTTCCATGTCATAATAATAAAGCAAGGTTTCATGATCCAAATTGAGTGCTCAAGTTATACCCATTAATCTTGGCATTTGATGACAGGTAGGTAGTTATTGAAGAGCTTACTTTTGTAAACAAATTTAGGCTACAACAAAATAACCAGTACTCTAGGGCCTATAGGCATAATGTACTGCATGAAAAATAATTTATAAAGAACAAGTGTAGGCAACATCTGTAAAAAGCCAATGCTTGTCAGTTCGGGTGGTCCCAAGTCTTATAAGTGAAATATGCTCATTAATAATAATAATAATAATAATAATAATAATAATAATAATTAAATCGTTTTTATTAATTACACACTACAGTAATTTTAGCAAAATACATACATTAGACCTACCATATTACAAATAATGATATTGAGTTTAAAATAGTGTCCTAACTTAGTTCAAGTTATAAGAAAAAAGGTAGATAAATAAATAAAAGGTAAAAAATCACAGCACCGAAAGACATTCCTATATTCTGTGACTTAATGCCACCAAGACACTGTTCTTGCTTGATATGCTCAAACTGGGTGAACGAGTAGACTCATTGAATCAATAAAACCATTAGATACTGTATAGGCTATATACACATGTAGGCTTACATATATATGCGTATGTAATTGTATTTACATTTTGAAATAAGATAGCCTATTTACTTTATTTTACATATTGGTGTTGATGGCACAATCTTATTTCATTTTGCTTAGGAATGTTTTCTGTGGAGCCTTTAACACACACATGTAATAACGTACATGAAGAACATTTTAGGCCAGTTAATCCCTTTTAGTATGTGGTATAATCTTATAGAGTACATGTGGGGAAATATAGTGACCTATTTTACTACAAAAGGAACTTCAGAATATGAATCCAACTATAAACAACGATCAGCCTACTAAGCACTTAGGCTATGGGCTTAACACTCATCATTAGTACTGGAAATATGCATTCTTTCCAGAAATTTTCACCTACATTAATGGCTCTAATAGCCAGTTCCTCCTTGTAGTCTACCCAAAAAATAGAAATACACTTTGTTGCTTCAAAACATGGATCAGCAACCCAAAATACACCCTTTTCCATCTTTGAAAAATGCATCTGCATTTGAATCTGCAGTAGGAACTTGTACTTATTTTGCCATTGTTGACATAATTTTCTATTGAAGTTTCCCTGGCTGGACACTTAACTTCCACAACAAAGTCCTTTCCAATGCCATCTGGTGAAGCTCCCATTACAGGATGTGATGCAGAAAGCAGAAGACCACTCGTTTGTATTTTGGTGCCAAGTAGTGCTTGTAAAGTGGCTATGACTTCAGTTTCAAGTGTATATCCCCTTTTCATTGTGTTAGTCTGTGTTGTTTTCACAGCTCCGATCACTCGTTCCACAAATGTCCCATCAGATATTCTGCACCTATTTGCTTCATGGAGCTTCGAGGCTGTGATTCTCATATATCTGAGTTCATGCCAAGCTGGATCATTATGTTGTATCAAAGTTTGCCTTTCTGCCAACTTAATAGACTCGAAGTCCATGTTTTCTTTTGCAAATGTGAGAAAATAATCACTATCTCCACCTCTTTCTGCACATTTAATTGCAAGAAGCTGCCATTAGAGGAACTACTGTCAGTTGTTATCCCAGTACTTTGCTTCTTTTTACCCAAGTCCTTTGCAGTGATAAATATCATTGATGTCCCAACAGCAAATAGCTCTGTTTTTTCCAGTAGAACTTCACAGATGTCGTAGCTGTCTCCTCATTTCGACGATGCACCCACATCAGAAATGTTATTGCATGTTTACAAACGCCTGTATGGAAAGAAATCAAGATGACAACACCTAAGGATTTACATATAAATGGGCAATGAGAGAGAAAACCATAGGCTGAGGTTGAATATTAAAAATAATAATGTAAAGTGATTAAATAATAAAATAATAATACAAATAATAGTATGACAGAATTTTATATTTTCCTCTTTGGTGGTTTTATGTAGGCCTACATACTGTATCTTCCCTTTTTCTGTTTATATTGTAATTTTTCAAACTTAAGATTACTTGCAATTATAATTGTTATCATTTGATTTTCCTCCTTAGCATAAGAGTTAAAAGTTTTTAGGCCCAAATATGCTGTTTACCAATTTTATTTACTCACCAGAAGATGCAGCACAGTAATGGCATTCTACACTGTCTATGCAGTACTGTTCCTCATCCACAATTAGGGTGACTATAATTTTTGGATCTGACCTTGTGCTCAGGACATATTTTGCATATTACTATGCATTTCCCACTTTGTCGCTTCACTTGAACATACCGTACAATGCTGTCACCATCATTCTCTCTGCCGTGCAAGGAAATTAACTGAAGTTACTTAATGTTTCGTTTTCATTTTGCTCTGGAGGGGAGGCCAGTTGCCCCAACTAAAAATCTACCTATTTTTAAGGATTGATAGATTATAGAAACATTTATTTTTGAAATTGTACAATAATTGTACTCCTAAGCATAAGAGTTATGTTTAAAAAGTTTTTAGGCCTAAATTTCCTGTTTGTTATATTAGTGTTAGGTCCGCCTTGATTCGTACCATACCTTGGTAATGGTGAAAATTTATTTTCTAACATGTGAACCAATCTAGAAAGAAATATGGGAAATGTGACTCAGTCTAAGTGATTTGTTTCTTTTCACGTTCCTTGTTATACTAAAACTAAGAGTTACAGAACGTATATACAAGATCCCACATACCTATTTGCTTTTGATCCGCGAATTTCTGCAGCCATTAAACAGTCATTAGTTTTCAAGAACGACGCTACCATGATGGCATCCACACATGGTAGATTGTCAGACTGCTCGTTTAAAGCCTTCTTCTGTCATTTTTAAATAATTTTTTATTTTTTCGCAATCACGAATAATGAATATTCGGTTTTTAGCAGCAGCAGCAGTTGCATGATGGCTTGCGAAGCTTCATGCCTTATTAGATGGTGACGTCACATCCCGCCGCTTACGTCACAGGTCGTTTTACTCGCCTTGCGGAGAGGGACTTATAAATATTTTTTGATGACAGGCAACAAAGCAACTTATCACAATGCAATATGTTTCCATACTATGTAATGGGTATACTCTTCAGATTTTTTTTTTTGAAAATCACGCATGTTCCCAATTATAAGGCGCGTTCATAAGTAACGAGCCATCGGCCGAAATGCGCAAACCGGTGGCGACATCGGCTAATCGTGGCGTGTGTCACGAGGTGTGGTACCGACCAGAGCGTGGAAGGTCACAGCCTGTCGCTAGAGGGCATGGGTGCACGTCACGTGACGATACAAAGCGAGCAGCAGCATGCATCAATCGTCCAACGCTGCCAGTGGCATTGCAAACAGTGACATGGAGGCGTCAAACGAAGAGCAAATAGGCGTTGTTCGGTTTCTGACAGCGAAAGGAGTCGGGGGAAAGGACATTCATCGCCGAATGTCACAAGTGTACGGCGAACTCTGCATGTCCCTTGCAAGGGTCAAGGCGTGGCACAAGCGCTTCAGGGAAGGACGGATGTCCTTAGCCGATTATGCCCGGTCTGGGGGCACCCCCCCCCCCCCTCCATTACCGATGACAACGTCCAGCTGGTTGATGCACTCATTACCCAGGACTGCCGAGTGACAGTGAACGCCATAGCCGCCGTAGTCGGATTGAGCGTCGGAAGTGTGTACACCATCATGAAGGACCGACTGTACTTGCGGAAAGTGTGTGCCCAATGGGTGCCCCACAGTCTGCAACCAAACCAGGAAGCATGTCGAATGCCCTACTGTATTGGTCTTGGTTGGACGATTGATGCATGCTGCTGCTCGCTTTGTATCGTTACGTGACGTGCACGCGTGCCCTCTAGCGACGGGCTGTAACCTTCCACGCTCTGGTCGGAACCACACCTCGTTACACTCGCCACGACTAGTCAATGACGTCACCGGTTTGCGCATTACAGCCTCCGGCTCGTTACTTTTTGAACGCACCTTATACACCATTATATCATGAAGAGAAGGAACAGGTCGGATCACGTAAAAGAATTAGAGTAAGTTATCAGGTAGTTAAGAAAACAGTCAATTAGAGTGAGAAAATGGATGATTACCTACAACCCCCCAGGGGCTCAAATCCAGTGGGACGTGGGTAGGTGACCACGAGACCCCCGCTGAGTTCGACATTGCTTCCATTTAATTGTACCGGGCTCCTCTCCGTCTTCTTTCCTGTCGACCTCTCTTGGTCAACTATAGTTCTCTTCTGACCCCGACGGTGTTAGCGTATCCGAGGCCTAAGGAGTCTTTCACTTTCACGCCCTAATTGGCCCTTGACTCATCTTTCCTGATACTCTCATTCTTCGAGGGGTCAGCCTTCTTTTTCTTTGCATGTTATCTCCTGCCTTCCGCACAAGACCCTCAAGGAGGCAGGGTGTATGTAGCCCCACCACTTTTGGTGCACCTTGGTTAGTACTAAACCCTCAAGGGCTCTCGGCTGGTGAGTTTGGGAGTTGGTGACCCAGAGGGATTCCTTAGCTTGGTTCATTTTGTCCCGTTTTTCCACTCACCTTGGGGCAGGATCCCTCCTCTTTCCCCGTTCGTATCGGCCTTTCATTGCTCTCCTTCCTTCAAAGTCCCCCAATTCTCATTCTTCGAGGGTTGGGGGCATTTCTTTTCTTCCTGTCCTTTATTTGCCTTATTCTTTAGTTGTTTACCATTTCTTCTTCTACTATGTAAGTTTGTAGTTAGTATTAGATATAGTTTTCATTCTCATCTCATCTTTCACCATCACCCAAACCATTAGGGGCTGATAACCCAGATGTTTGGCCCCTTGAAACAACAATTATCATCATCATCATCGATTACCTACAACTATCGGAATAAGAATTAAGGGAGAGTTGACCAGGGGTGGTGAAATGAAAAGATGGACAATTAACCAGAAGCAATGTCAGGCTTTCTTCAGGCCATGTGGGTCTCAAGCAACTTCCAATTACTGTAATTGTGGCAAATTAATATTTAGATTCTGTGTATTCACTTAAGCTATCTCAAACATGTATTTATACAAATTATTGTAGAGAGCGTGGCACTGCACAAAGTAATTATTTACATTAAGAGTTGACAAATGAGCTCCCACAGGCAAAGACCATTAGTTGTGTAATTGCTCAGCTCAACAGCCTGGAATGTAAGGTATTCTTTGTTCTGTTGACGGTCACACTTTCAACAAATAAAAGAAAGAAGAAGTGGTGATGATTATTCATTATTCATTAGACGGCCAAGGCTAGCGGTGCATGACGTATGATTTTCTCATAACATTTCTAAAGTAGAAAAACTAACCAAAATACCCGTGGTAATAGTCAGGAAAATATCTCAAGAAAATGTAGTAATAGATGTTTACTCCTCCGCCTTCTGTGACCCGCCCGGCCATCCCAAACTGGATAACGACTTATATAGCCAAAATTACAGCTGTGGCCGCCATTAGTTCAAACCAATCATCATCGGTTGCGGTCGCTTCGTTAGCCCAGCTTGTCATCATCATCAAAACAATACTGCCAACCTTGCCTGTACGGTACTATATAAAACAAAGAAACGCCCAGTTCATTCTCTAGTGCGCATCATTCGTGTGCAGCACTCAGTTCATTTCATAGTTGGGGGGCGTGGTGGCGCAGCGGTCAAGCTGTTGGCCTCTCTCCAAGGTGGACTGGGTTCAATTCCAGGTCAATACATGTGAGTAAATTGCCACGTCTTGTGGTTCAGATTCCACGTAAAAAGGAGGTCCCGTGGCTGATACTCTCAGGATTGACGGTCACCTAAGACTACAATCTCCCTTCCTTTCATTCGATAGTGCGCCGAATAGAATCATTTATTCACTAAGCCGTCGAAGTTGCCTGCTAACAATCAGTAACTACAATCGGCGGTTCCATGATCATCCTAAGAAGTTGCTGAACACATTTTAGTACCAAAAACACCACCGTGCGCGAAATGCCATCGTGAAGTGAAGTTAGGTGGATGAAACATAACCTATCAGTAACCAGCAACTAGAGGACACCCGGACGTTAAGGTCGCACCCACACCCGACCATTCTAACCTTCGTTTTGTCCAATCCAATGTTTTTTGTCAACGGTTACAGCCTAACGCATCCAGATCAATGGTTTTTGATTGCGGAAAGTGAAGTTAGCACCATTGCCTCATATAAGCATTATTTACAAATATTAAACAAATGCCCAATTATTAATTCTTTCACATGATTACAACGTTACGTGTCGTCTGGTGTATATTGTATCGGACATGTTGGCAACTACCGACGTCAATGTGCGCGCCTCGTTGTGAGTTCACGCTACGGCATTTTCAAATACCGTCAGTACTTAACACACTTTTCATGTGTTTTTAAAATTGTATTTGTCGTGATAGGTTGTTAAATTGATTGCGACATGTTTATGTATTCTTTAAGGGTACTTACAAAAAGAACATAACGTCACCGTGAGTGCAAACTATCTCTCAGACACTTTTAAAAATAAATTAACACGTGTGTAAAGTTACCCCATCCTTGGGGTTACTTTACACTGACATGCACTTATCATGGCGTTTGGCTATACAGCCTCACAAGGGGTAACTTGACACATGCTTGGAACTTTTCATTGGAAAGATAACATTTATTTGAAGTAAAGAGGATACTTTCATAACTTTAATTAAATTGTCTGAATACATTATAAAATAAATTAAACGTGTGTCAAACGTTTAATTTTATGTTTGTAGAAAATAAAAACAATGCTGCTGAAGTGTTAGTCGTAGAAAGGTACCAAACTTTGTTTTTACAGGAGCCTAAGGCATCATTAACAGAAATATCACGTTAATAGACTCGATATTTATATAAGTGACTGCAGGTAGCTGGTTTTGGAAATTTTGAGTAAAATGCCTGTTAATACACGACGCTGTGAGCTGTACGAGTAAAAGCCCGAATTTGTGTTTTTTCTATTTCACTCCTTTGGATATTAACTGCAGCTATAAATGCACTGTACATTGTTAAGTTGTATAGAAAATTTCATTTCTATGACATGGTCATATTTTACTAGATGTTCTAATTTGTGACAAATAAATTTCCCTAAAGACTAGAGAGGCGGGAGGTGGATGTGGAACATGTTTCCTTGTTGAGTCACATTACTAGGCTCTTACTAATTCACAGTACTCAAATACTCTGGGATTCAAATATGAAATAGTAAACACTGGCTTTTGTGTCAAATAGCCTGTGTAAAGTTACCCCCTCCAAGGGCGAGTCGTGCACCTTCGGTTATTTTAGGCTTCCTAGTAAAGTGACTCAACAAGTAAATATGTTCCACATCTAATTTCCGCCTCTCAAGTCTTTAAGGAAATTGATTTGTCACAAATTAGAACATCTATAAAAAATATGACTGTCATAGAAATGAAAGTTTCTATACAACTTACCATATGTACAGATACTCAAGTGCACTAAGTGGCAATTATTCTCCAAAGGAGTGAAGTACAAATAACACAAACACGGTTTTCTTACTAGTACAGCCCACAGCGTCTTGTATAAACAGGCATTTTACTCAAAACTTCCAAAACCAACCACGTACAGTGCTCGAGAGATTTTAGCGAAAAGTGTGTAAAGTTACCCGGTCTGTGTAAAGTAACCCCAGTTGACGGTACTAAAAACCATCCGACGAGCATGGCTCCGATTGTCAAATACAACACAAATTTACGTGATTTAGCACATATATCGGGTGCAGTCGGTGCAAAAGTGATCAAGGTTCGAAGTTAAAATTGAAAGACAAAATAAGGTGTACAAATGATATATTTTCGAAATGGAGCGAGAAAAAAAAGTGATACGTCGTGCGTAATTAATGAAATCACCTATAATACGATCCAGGGTGGAATTGCAGTAGCAATAACATTACATCTGCTTTTGTTAGTTGTTCTTATAGAAAACAAGACTGAGAAATCCAATCTTCCAAAAAATATTCTCACTAAAAATCATTGGTATAACAGATGTAATGCATAACCTATAATTACCTTAAGTTCATGTTCCTCTTTAATTGTCTTCCTTTCATCGTCAAATACATCGCCAGCCTCGTTCTGCAGGTTATCAGAGGGCAACTGATCATTTAGATCCTGTGATGTATTAAAAGTATTACACAATGTTAAATATATACACACAATATGAGTACTAAGTTAACAGATCCTGATTAGAGTACCAATTACTACTAAGTAGCCTACTGTATTATGTCACTTATCCTTTTTTTCATGCACATCACTAAGATAGCAATGATACGCAGGGCCGGATTTACCGTAAGGCAAAATAGGCACGTGCCTAGGGGCGCCGCAGTCTAAGGGGCGCCGGAAGGCGCCCCTTCGGTTAGGCAACCGGCAATGATCTTTACTGGATGCGCCCTCTTTGCTACGGCTTTAAATGTGCTAAGTTAGGATTATAACAGTAGTCTATATATGCTAAAATAAATATTGAGAAATGAGCAGAGACATTTAGAAATAATATCGTGTCATTTTCGCATGCCCTTCCACTTCGCTCTTCGTTATGCCGCTCGACGCCCTTTCGCCCCGACAAGTGTGAGAGGGGCGGAGAGGCGGACGAACGGAACTGCCCTGCGCGCGCTGTTGTTGCGGTAGCTGAGTTTGCTTACATTGTAGTAGCATCGAAGTGCCCCGCGCCCCACCCCCCTTGTCTGTGCTGTGTGCGAGTTCGAACTTGCGTTGTGTTGTTTTGTTGTGATGTGATCTGCAAGTAAATGTTTTAAACTACGGGCAGCAAATGTTGTCTGGTTACCAAAACCGTGTCCGCAAAGCTAAAGAGGATAAGAAAGCCAAGGTGACACTATCAAAATGTCGGAAAATAAATGAGATGTTTAGTGGGCGTGTGAATCCTACTCCTCCCACGACAAATTCGGATAACAATAACAATTCTTGCTCTGCGGTTCACGACATTGACTGCGATGGAGTTCAGCAACTTGAGGTAAGCTGCCGTACACGTATTACTCTACGCAAAGTAGGCCTTTCCCAATAGGCGATTCCTCGATACACTGTTGCACAAAGTGGCATACGTAAAAACTCAGACTGGCCTCGAAACCGTACCGTGCCTGCAGAGTATATTAAAAGTTGTTCTTTTTAAATTTACTATGTTTGAAGTGCTCTAATTAATACGGGATTTTCCTTTTCAGCTCCAACAATCCAAAATTGATGAAAAAGAGAATGACAATTCTAGGCCTACATTGAATTCAAAAGACACCTTAGGGGGAGAAAGCAACAAAAAATTAAATTTGCCTCAGCGGACAAACAAAATGTTACGGCCAATGGTGAACCAAAAGAAAGGTTTCTAGGTTTTATGGAGAACATCGGGCACAAGTCAGAGCAGCTTTTTGATGCAGTAAAGGCTAAGTTGGAAGATCTGGATTTGAAAGTGGAGGATATTCGAGGCCAATCTTACGATAACGCAAGTAATATGTCCGGCGAATATTCCGGGTTGCAAGCTCGATTAGCGGCCTTGAATTCCTTAGCTCTCTATGCACCATGCTCACGCCATTCACTAAATTTGGTTGGAACTCATGCCGCTGAATCTTGTTCAGAATCTGTAAGGTATCTTTTAACAGCTCAAGAACTGTACAACTATTTTACTGCTTCGACCTACCGATGGAAAATTTTAAAGAACTTTATTGCCCGCGTACTAAAAAGCCTGTCAGTGACTCGGTGGTCGGCACGATATGACGCTTGTCAAGCTCTGAGGGAAGGCTGGTGTGGCGTCGTGGCAGCTCTTGAGAGTATTCACGAAGACAGAAATCAAAAGGAAAACACTCGAAGTGAAGCCAAAGGCATCTTAAGCAATATCCTACAATTATAAACTGCTTTCCTATTTGTTTTTTGGAGTACCATTCTAAAAAGATTTAATACTGTCAGCCTGAAGCTCCAAAAAGTTAGCAATAATTTGAGAACTGTGGTAGAATGTTACGCTTCGTTAGCGGAATTTGTGCAAAGTTTAAGAGATAATTTCGATGTCTATAAGAAAGACGCCAAAGAATTAAGCGGTATTGCTCAATATTCCTACGACCTAAAGAGAGGACCGGAACGAAAGACTAGGAATGATGAGACAAAACAAGGAGAATATGTACCGTCAGAGGGCTCAGAAAATTTTCGCGTCAATGTATTTTATGTAATTCTGGGTGTACTAATTGCTGAGCTTAAGAGGCGAAGTGAGGCATACAAAGTCCTCCATAAGAGATTTTATTTTCTAGAAAACATGTTAGACCAGTGATAAAATAATTCGCTGACCATCTCTCAGAAAAGTATGTGGATGACTTAGAAAGTGCACTGGCTGACGAGTGCTTGCATTTAAAGGAACATTTAAAAATTGCAGATTTTAAAGGCAAGTCAGCCTCTGAACTCAGCACTTTCCTTCATGGAAAAGATTTACACGAAATGTACCCGAACGTAAACATTGCTTTACGGATACTTCTCACCATTCCAGTGACCAATTGTTCTGGAGAAAGATCATTTTCGGTACTGAATCGCGTCAAGAAATATTTGCGGTCAGTCACTAAAGAAGAAAGGTTAAACTCTATTGCACTCCTGGCGATTGAAAAAGATATGACGATAAACTTGAACTACGGTGCAATAATTAATGAATTTGCCGAAAAGAAGGCAAGAAGGAAACTTTTGAAGTAGTTCTCGTTGTGCTTGAGGCAGGCCCCGTTATGTCTTCATTCAAGTTTTTAATCATTATCATATATATTATTTCAGTAGTATGCATCCCTCCTGCGGCGCTCACAAGCGACCGATCGTGACAAATGAGCATTCAAATGAAAGAGAATAGACATTAGCAGTGACTTATTGCACTATAATTTCATAAATATCTATAATTTCTAAAAAAAAAGACTTTAAAAAATTGTACGAAGTATGCGATTTGCAAACACCGTTGATGCAGGAAGATACGCTCCATAATTGCTGTCCACGGGCCGCTGTGACGCCTGTTTCATGTCATATTAACATTATGAGTTCTTTCCTTTATCCTGAAATGTAAATAGTGATCTATAATCATTTGTTTGAAATAAAAACATAACCTTTCTCCTTAAGTCTCTCATTATAAACCTATTGGGGAAAGTGTGGTTTATGAACATGCGAGTTTTCTCGCACTGGTCCGCTAGTCTGCACTTTAATTTCTCTAAAAGATATTGCAGGAAGATATGCAGTTGGTCTTATTTGTATTTTAGAGGCGCTTTGTTCAATTTAAAATGTCGTTTGTACCACTGCTCTTCATGCGTTTTAAAATTAGTGTGTGTTCTACTATTTTTTAAATTATATTTCGTGCTACAGCAATTCATTCAGTTACAGCAGTAAATTATGTTTTTATTTTTGAAGCTACTCTTTATTTTTGTTGTATGAATTAAGGCTAGACATTGTTTTTGGAAAGGGTATTCATCAAGTGTTTTGGTTGCATAAAAGTTAAACTGTTTCATGTAGTTTTACTCCAAGCTGTCTTTTCAACTTGAATTGACTATGTATCCCTGCGTAAAAATTCAAGCATAAACTTATGCTGTCAGCCATATATGTGTTTATTCCTTTTTTCCGAACCTTACCTCATGCGAGTGGCTATGCCTTATCAAAAAAAATGGGGGGGGGGGCGCTCAAGTGAGGAGGGGCGCTCAATGGAGAGGTGCCTATAGCGTAACTTTGGGTAAATCCGGCCCTGATGATACGCCATTACGAATTATAATGCAACTTATATTGTTAGGGAATTCATGAGTCAACCATTCTGGCTCACTCTTTATGAATAGTCTTTTCTCCATTATGTTCAGGAAACTAGAACAGAGGAAGAATTAATAAAATACCCTACTTATTCCAGCAGGCCAAAACAGTCCCATATTTTAAAACTCAAATGAGACTCCTCGAAGTGCACAGGGTTACCGGTAACGATCTTTGTGATTGTGATATAACTTCTAGGGCAGACGCTCCCACAAGGTGGTTGCCCAGGGGTCCGCGAACAGTCATCAACAAGTAACGCAATAATACAAATGGGTGATCTTTGTGATTGTGATATAACTTGTAGGGCAGACGCTCCCACAAGGTGGTTGCCCAGGGGTCCGCGAACAGTCATCAACAAGTAACGCAATAATACAAATGGGTGATCTTTGTGATTGTGATATAACTTGTAGGGCAGACGCTCCCACAAGGTGGTTGCCCAGGGGTCCGCGAACAGTCATCAACAAGTAACGCAATAATACAAATGGGTGATCTTTGTGATTGTGATATAACTTGTAGGGCAGACGCTCCCACAAGGTGGTTGCCAGGGGTCCGCGAACAGTCATCAACAAGTAACGCAATAATACAAATGGGTGATCTTTGTGATTGTGATATAACTTGTAGGGCAGACGCTCCCACAAGGTGGTTGCCCAGGGGTCCGCGAACAGTCATCAACAAGTAACGCAATAATACAAATGGGTGATCTTTGTGATTGTGATATAACTTGTAGGGCAGACGCTCCCACAAGGTGGTTGCCAGGGGTCCGCGAACAGTCATCAACAAGTAACGCAATAATACAAATGGAAAACCGAGAAAGCGCAAAGAGTTCCTTAAAAATAATAATAATATGCGTTGCCACCCACAGTATGAGTGGCGCAACGTAATTTGAGCGTTTCAAGTTTCCCGCTAGAGAGCGTTCTGCTCCTGTTGCTATGCGTTCTGCTCCGCAGCCATTTTATGTGTTTACATACTGTATTTATATGAATTTTGAAAGTAGAAACTTTAAATTGCTTTAATAAAGTCCATTGAATATAGATCATTGGTTGAAGAGTGGATCTTTAAAACGAAGTAGATCCACTGTTACAGATAGTGACGAAGAGAAATCTGTGGTTATAAATAAGGAAGTGAATGGGCCACCTGCTGCCTCTCTTGAGCCTAGCCATTCAAAGAGTAAGCCTACTGCAAAAAGTAGAAAATACGACATAAAATATTTGGAAATTGACTTTACGTATTGTGGACCTGAAGATTGTCCTACGACTCAATGCGTGATGTGCTTTGAAACCCTTGCCAAGGAGAGTATGAAACATGTAAACCTCCAGACGCATCTACAGGACATACCAAACACTCGGAGCACAAAGGCATATCCATTGAATTCTTCAAAGTGAAGTTAGCCGAACTGAAATCATGCCAGAAAGTAATTACCAAAAGTTCTGGTGCAAATGTGAATGAAAATTCAACGCTTGCAACATACGAAGTACCCCAGCTTGTCGCAAAACGTGCCAAAAACCATATAATTGCTGAAGAGCTCATTGTACCTTCAGCAATTATTTTGTGCAAGAGAATGCTGGGCGATGTTGCCACAAAGCTTGTAAGTACCGTCCATTTGTCTAAAAATACTGTGCAAATGCGAATTACAGATATGTCAAGCAATATTGAAGAGACGTTGTTGGCAAGGCTCCACAAGTGTGACATGTTTGCTCTGCAGTTGGATGCGAGTACCGACATATCAAAAAAGGCGATAATGTTGGTTTTTGTGTTTTTTATGTCATGACAAAATATATGAAGATTTTCTTTTTTCCTGTGAACTAGTACACACAACAGCAGACGATATTTACGCAGCTCTGAACGATTATTGTAATTAACATGATATCCACTAGAAGATGTGTGTGGGTCTGTCTACAAATGGCGCGAAAGCTCTGTCCGGATGCCGGAAGGGCCTTCATAATTGGAGCTACCTATTTCACTTCATTGCTGTACACATTGGACACACTGCTTTTATTCACCAGGAAGCATTAGTAGCCAAATACTGCCTGATCTGTTGCAGAGCATCCTTAATGAAGTAGTGAAAATAATAAACAATGTCAAAACCAACTCCTTTAAATGCAGGTTATTATTGCATTGCTCTGCAAAGACATGGGTAGCGAGCATGAGCAGCTTCTCATTCATACTGAAGTGCGATGGCTTTCAAGGGGCAGAATCTTAACGAGGTTCTTCGAGATGAAAGATGAGGTACTGCTTTCTTCTTGGGGCGATACAAGAGGATTTGCTCAATGGCATTTCTTGGCTTTGCAGAACTGCTTACTTGGCTGACGTGATTGAACACTTAAATGTCTTGAATTTGAGTTTGCAAGGTGACTACGTTGATGTCTTCAGAGTTGAAGACAAGATCAGTGCGATTGAAAAAAAAACGAGCCTTACAGTAGTCGCATATGATGTGTAACATCTGACATAGAAGAAACCTCACGTGAAATTGTTGATACACCGGTATTTTACACAAATATTAATCTATTGTAAAAGGGAGTGTGTTACAGATATTGTAGTTTATAATACGGAACTCATTTTATTAGATGATTTGTAGCTTCCACCAGCACTAGCCTAAATAAAGAATACGATATGGTTCAACTAGATTAAGAGACGCGACACCGCTCATAACCTTACATTCCTTATAAACAGGTCCTCTTGATTCACAGACCAACACGTAATTTCATATGGATTCTGTTAAAATGAGTCATATTGATATGATAAATATCGTTTAAACTGATAATCTGGTAGCAAAAATATCTACCCCGCCCAGGATTCGAACCTAAGATCTCTAGATTCACAGTCATACGCAATAACCCCACGGCTATTTCGACTACGCAAATATTGTGCACAAGATGGTGACTTATTTCCACGTTCCAATAATACTGCATTACGGAATTAAGTTTCATTTATATTTTGCTTGTTTCGATAATGATCCTGAGTGACATTGAGTTTAAAATGCCTTATGCCAATGCAATGCCGACTACTTACAATGTTTGATATTAAGGCATTTTACCATTTAAATACTGATACGAAGACTTCGAACATGTACCATGTCATTTGTTTAAATCACTTGACACCAGAGTTCGCAAAAGCGTTTTCCGTTCAGTATGTCATATACATTCCACATGGCCGAGAGTGCGTCATGGTATCAATTTTCGACGCCACGCGCTGATTGTTTCTCTTACCAGTGCCAGCTGGATCGATCGATCGAGTTGGCAGTGCGTCTTATACTTCCGTTCGATCCACCACTGCCAGCTAGGGCACACTTCCATTCGATCGATCAAGCGGGCAGTGCATACTTCCGTTGTCCACCACTGCCAGCTAGTACACATCCGTTTGATCGATCGAGCGGGCAGTGCATACTTCCGTTGTCCACCACTGCCAGCTAGTACACATCCGTTTGATCGATCAAGTGGGCAGTGCATACTTCCGTTGTCCACCACTGCCAGCTAGTACACTTCCATTTGATCGATCGAGCGGGCAGTGCATACTTCCGTTGTCCACCACTGCCAGCTAGTACACTTCCATTTGATCGATCGAGCGGGCAGTGCATACTTCCGTTGTCCACCACTGCCAGCTAGTACACATCCATTTGATCGATCGAGCGGGCAGTACATACTTCCGTTGTCCACCACTGCCAGCTAGTACACTTCCATTTGATCGATCGAGCGGGCAGTGCATACTTCCGTTTGATCCACCACTGCCAGCTCGATCGTTCCGATCCACTTCCGTCCCCTATTTTCAAAATCACTCCCACAAAACTATCCAGCAACCGAGCGGAAAGATGTTACACATCAAAAAGTGTAATATCTGGGGAGCAAGGGTCCAAAATGGCTCATATGCCTATTTCCCCACACAAAAAACGTTGATGCAGTTATCTAACAAAGGTTTGCCTAGCGAGGTAAAGAAACTATAACAGATCATCCTCGTAGTCTTGCAACTACTTTTTGGGAATATTTTCCTGAGCCCGATGGTGATAACTGCTGGACTCGAGATAAATTCAGCACCAATCTCAAACTTGAAAATATTCAGCTACTATCAGAGGAGGAACAACACCAACTCGTTGAACTGACCTAAGTGATGAAATGAAGAAAATGTTTAATGAAAAAAAAAGCTAGCAGACTTCTGGGTGACAGCTCGAAAGAACTAGGATATGGGAATCAGATAAGGCAATAAAAATATTCTTCTGTTCGCAACAACTTAATTGTGCAGACAAGCTTTTTCCACAATCTGCGTAATGAAAAGGAAACATAGAAATATACTAGATATGGGGCCTGATTTCAGGGTGAACATTTTGAAATTGCAACCCGACATTGAGAAATAATTGCGGGAAGGAATAGGTTACGTTCGTCTTATTGAACGCCGGCCCGATTTACACATTCGTGCTTTTACCAAATGAGAATAAATAGGACTTTTTCCTTCTCAACCACTGATGGTTATTTTCAGGTCTGTAGCACTGCCTACCTATACGACTTAAGAAAATTAGATGATGTAATAGGATTAAATAAATGAATATAAACATACAAATAATTGAGCACAGTACTCCAAGGTAGAGGTTCCCATTAGGAATTTAAATATTTTACGTCTTGACTTAGAATATTTTGGAGCAGAGGGTCCGTGCTTGCATAACGATCGATTTAGGGTGTCCGAGAGAAATTCCTAATGGGGACCTCTGTTCTAGGGAAATAAAGAATCCCACATTAGATTTCTATATTCCTAAATACACGAAAATATGATTTCGGGCAAGCTGATTAAATATTATGTTGTCAGACGATAAAGTACTGTACCTTAAAAACCTATTAACACGTTTAATTAGGCTACGTGAAAGTGAACTTAGTTGCTGCACTGGTATCACATATCGGCACTAGTCGCTTACAGGTATTGACCTAACGAAATAAAACTTCCTCCATTCGTTACAAAACACCCAGTTCAAACTAGATTCATCATCGTCTCTGACAATATTGATCTCTATGTTAGAATCTACCGGACGAAGTGGCCGAGAGCTCTAACCCACTATCTTATGCCTCGCTGGCATCGGGAGAGCGTAGGTTTGATTCCCGCCTCGGTCGTCCTGAAAATGGTATTCGTGATTTCCAATTTTCACCACCAGGCAAATGCCGGGACGGCTCCTTCCAATATCCCTTCCCTGACCTGCCCTGAAAAGAAAAGTACATGTCCATTGGATGCATTAATACAATTATTAGGCTGGATGTCTCGCTCCGACGGCTGGAGTGAGGCCACTTGTTTGCGCGTACATTTGCCTGGCGGAAGGGGCAAATATCGCTCAAGCTGCAGGGCGCGCTCGTTGGAAGGATGCGTACTTTGGCTTATTAACACCATAATTCTGATGGGAAATTGTTATCACGAGCTGTTATAAATGAAAAAGAATTCACTTGGTGTAAGCTGTCATTCAACAACCTTTCTTTGTTTCAAAATACACGGCAATGGTTACAATATAGGCCTACAGGAGAAGTGAAGTGATACAATGGCTTATAGGCAATCTTAATTTCCACGCGCTTTAATGAAGTACGGTAGGCTATTATAGTAGATTTAACATAATATGAAAAATTCGCTTGTTGGGTAGGCTATTAACTTCTAAGCACTTTTGCTTTTCAATCATTTAGTCATAGGTATGCACACATGAGCAACTTCCAAGCTTGATTTTCTTCTGCAGGCCTATATAAATACATGTACCGGTACCCTACAATCATGTGTAGCCTGCATACGGTACATCAGTTAGTTATGGTTACGGGCAGAACAGCATGGTCATCTGCAATTATGCATACAACAATAAATAAATCATACGAGTACATAGGGTAATTCCATTAAAGGATGAAGATGAATCCCTTCTTTTATATAGAGAGTAAATTTTGCTTATTCAGACGGTGTTTGGTCTGGATTATTTGGGCAACATTTTAATTTTTCCACTTAAATATCAATTTATCACTAAATGTTATTGTGAAGTTGCAACAAAAACTACTCTTCTAAGGAAATTGTTCCTTTTATCATTTCAAATGATCTTATCGACTTCGTCGTTATGGTTGGGGTCCATCGTTATGCGTTACGACACGGAGACGGATGTGACGTCATGCAGCCGCGCGGGAAGTGACGTCATGCAGCTGCGCGGGAACGTGACATCATGCTCAAGCGGGGAGCGAGAAGCAGACGCTAATGATTATTGGAGTGTGTTGAAAGAGGCCTGGCGTCGAGCGACCTGGGGCTTTGAGCGAAGCGAACACAAGAATACCGGGTGACTTCTAAAGAGATATACAAGATGCCATATAAGAATACAGGGTGCCTCCTAAAGAGGTGTGCAGGATGTCTAAGCAAAAAATTACAGTCAGTCTGAAATAAGAATACAGGGTGCCTCCTAAAGAGGTGTGCAGGATATCAGAGCAAAGCATCGAACCTGTCCCAATATTCCATCCCTACTCTCACTCAAAAAAATTGCCCCCCCCCCCCCCCCCTACTCTTCATCCCGCCACTGCTCGCTCCCAGGTTCTACAACTCATCTCCCAACTCTCTACCGTTACACTAGTCTAGCCAGATCGAACACAAGCCTGCCTGGGGCAAAAACACTCCTTTTCAGAGAAATAACAACTCCGCAACAAGCTTCATGAAAACCCAAATTAAAATCGAAAATTACATTCTACAAACACCAAATTCAGTGAACATCCCTCATTTCAGTTACTCTATACTTTTAACAGACACAGAAGGCATAGTCATGACTCCTTCATGGAGTAGGCTATTGTCTAATCATGTTCACCTCTCCTTCAGCTTTACCATAAATTTCATAAACTCTATTTAAAAATCAGAAACTCACTCCACAAATCTGTAAATCAGTATTCTTCCCTTATTTCAGATGCACTATTCACTAAACAAACATATAAGGCATAGTCACGACCCCTTCATGGAGTAGGCTATTGTCTAAATCTGGACACTCATACTACATCCTTACACTAATTCAAATTTACGGCCAAATGATCCTTCTGACAGGGAGGCAAAGGTTTCCGCCGGCTTGCCTGGATGATGGGCCACAAAACCGCTATCGAAAAGTACACAATTTACGCTTTATTCAACCAAACACATCTCTAGTACAAGTACAAGAAACACATTTCTTCCCGTGACCCTTAAAGAGGTGCCCGCGCGGGAAGCCTAAGTTAATGGGCAATGCAGTCTGATGAAAGAGTCCTGGGGCTTCGAGCAAAGCGAGAAGCCCTCCTGAGCCTTTCTAACATGTGTAGCATTTGTAGCATGCGTCATTTGAAATGATACAACGTCTAGTCTTTCAGACTGACTGTGATTTTTTTTTACTATTATATTGAACACATACAATCTGCAATGCATTTAATATGTATCGGTAACTCATATCACAGTTCCGAGTTCAAGTCCCTAAAGAATGAGGATATAACAACGGGAAGGGGTCACGAGAGGCAGGAGAAGGAAGGATACTCTAGTCCAAGAAACATTACGGTACCCAAATAGCTTTGGGGTCAGACGAAAACTTGAGATAACCAAGGGAGTTCTGGCATTGAATATGTTAGGTTGGAAACATGTAAATGCAATGTTCTACGAAAATACGGTATATCCTTCCTGCAAACCAGAAATCGATTGCAGTAATGCATTCATTATGTTTATGACTGAGACAGAAAAATGCATTTCTTTATAGAAGCTACTGTGCTCTGCCAAAGTAGTCTCGGCAGCAGTTTTATGCTGTTGAATGTTTTAGGGTCTTACGACATCGTGGCTATGTAGCCCCGTGTACTTGGGTATGTGTGAATTTGTCTGATAACCTGT
Source organism: Meconema thalassinum (assembly GCA_946902985.2). Classification (NCBI taxonomy): domain Eukaryota; kingdom Metazoa; phylum Arthropoda; class Insecta; order Orthoptera; family Tettigoniidae; genus Meconema; species Meconema thalassinum. Next base: position 214,395,584 of record OX336398.1, read on the forward strand.
GTCACTGTGATGTCTGTACTGGTGTGTGTAAAGAGGAAGGTATATTTAAGTTTTACCTGATCGTTAACCTCGAGATCATAAGCCACGGGACCTCCGTTTTACATGAAATCCGAACCACATGACATGGCATTTCACATGCATTGACTGGGAATCGAACTCGGTCCAGCATGGTGAGAGGTCAAAAGCTTGACCGCTGTGCCACCACGCCCCATTACTGGTGTGTGTATTTGAAATTGAGGTAGGATTTGGTTAGGAAACAGACGTGGCCTTAAGTTAGGTACCATCCCGGCATTTGCCTGGAAACCACCGTAATCGAACCCACCTCTACTCATTTTTGCCTCACGTGGCTGAGTGTACCCCGCTCCAGCCCTCTGACCAGAATTAAAGGTTCCTTGGCAGAGGCGGGAATCGAACCCGGTCCTCCGTAGTGACAGCCAAGAATGCAATTATTCGCAAGTCCTCGTATGATTGGAACCCTTTTCACTACTTTCTATTCATATGAGATACCTGACTTAACAACGAGGCCCTTAAAATAAATTTATTTAGTTCCTTCTCCGATCCCCATAAATTAGTTTGTACTAATTAACAGGAATGTGTAGTCTGAAACTGTTATAAAATAAATATATTTACAAGAAATGTCCATTTTCGATAAAATATTGCGCGCCAATCACTCATTACATACTGTCAAATAGCTGACGGCGAACAGGTCTTCCCTTCCTCCAGGGGAATGCAACAGATTACCTGGACTCACTTTTTCGTGCGGCCAATACGAGGGGTGCGGTAGCCAGTAGTATTATAGAGATCAATGTCTCTACCTAACAGGTGTGAAACTTGTATATTGTCGTCACAGGCGGCTCCAGCAAGTGTTCAGGCGGTGCGAGATGTCATTGTGACGCCCCCTCCGCTGTGGAGACTGAAGATAACAGACTACTTTGCATTACTAATAACCCAGACCACCGGTTTAGTATAGTAGTAGTGAGGATGAGAAAGAATAACAGTGGAGTGGTTTTGTTTCGAGCTAGTGCGAGCTTTTACGTGAGCGACAGTTGTTAGTGACGTGACTTGCGAAACCCTAGTGTAGCTGATTCTCTTGAGAGCGAGGGAGTGTGAAGCCTACAGAGGAACTGTGTCTTGAGCAAGTTTGTTTTCCAGTGCAGCAGGTGTTAGTGTGGTGGATTGCGAAAGCGCCGGGGGCTGTTTCCCTAGCCTGCGGACAGTGAGGCTGAGTGTAGTGGTGAGTGACTGGCTATCGTAAATAACTGTAGTGTTGCAGGTAGTTCTGTTGAGCCCACCGGACTCATTAGGAGGGATTAACTTCTGTGGCTTATTGACAAGGGAATGGCGAGTGTTCCCTACGAGAGGAAACTGGAGTGAGGTGCTAATTGCTTGTAATTCCTATTGTGTGGTGTATCTTTCAGGCCCGCAATAAAGCTAATTATATTTCTTTAAAGGAACAATTGTGTTTGTGCATTCACCCACCGTAATCCAGTTAACGAAAGTGCCACTAGGAGGGTGGCACGTAATAATATGTAGTTCATAGAGGCATGTACTATTAGATGGAGATTATTGCGTAGGTTTATTATTCAAACTTCAATCGCATGATTAGAACACAAGAAAAAAAGAACGAGACTTTTATAGTTCACACAGCCGCCATCTTGTGGTTATGAAAACAATTGAAAAAAATTAGATGTCAGTGCATTACAATTTGTATAACCATTATCCGTGCCAAGTTTCACTGCACTCGGATGTACTTGTGGAAGTGTTCAATGGTCTTCACGATGGCGAGCAGTTCCTTCCTGGTGACGCAGTAGTTCCTATCTGGCTTTGACAAGGCTTTGCTGAAGTAGGCCACTACTCTCTCCTCGCCGTCCACTATTTGCGACAGGATTCCCCCTATACCAAAGTCGCTGGCATCGGTATCGACGATGAACCTTGTCCAGGTCTGGGGTAGGCCAGAATAGGTGCTGTGCACAGAGCCTGCTTGAGTTGTTCGAAGGCACCGTGGCATTCTGCTGTCCACGAGAAGAGTTGGTCCTTCTCAGTCAGTCGATGCAGTGGTTTGGCGATGTCGGCAAATCCTCTCACGAAGCGACGGTAATAGGTGCAGAGTCCCAGGAAGCTTCGTAGTTGGGACTTGTCCTTCGGAACTGGCCACTCCCTCACAGCTGCGGTCTTCTCTGGGTCGGTTCGCACCCCTTCCTCGGAGACGATATGCCCAAGGTACTGGACCTGCCTCTGGAAGAGCTGACACTTCTTGGGGCTCAACTTCAGCTGGGCAGCCCGTAGCTTCATCAAGATCTCCTTCAGGTTGCTGTAGTGCTCCTCGAAGCTTCTTCCCAGAACGATGACGTCGTCCAGGTAGAGCAGGCAGGTCTTTCAGTGTAGACCCCTCAGAATGGACTCCATTAGCCTTTCGAATGTCGCAGGGGCGTAGCACAGACCGAATGGCATGACGGTGAACTGCCAGAGCCCGCTGCCCACAGAGAACGCAGTTTTCTCACGGTCCTTAGGGTGGACCTCCACCTGCCAGTAGCCACTCTTCAAATCCAAGGTGGAGATCCATCTTGACCCTGATATGGTGTCCAGGGTGTCTTCGATCCGGGGTAGAGGGTAGCTGTCCTTCTTCGTGACGTCATTCACCCACCTGTAATCCACGTAGAACCTGGTGGAACCGTCCTTCTTCTTCTCTAGCACGACCGGAGAACTCCAAGGACTATGTGATGGCTCGATCACCCCTTGCTCCTTCATCTCTTCAACCATATGGTCGACTTCGGCTTGCTTGGCGAGCGGGACACGTCGGAATGGGGCTCTAATGGGTGCGCTGTCCCCAACGTCGAGTCTGTGCTGGACCAAGCTTGTCCTGCCGAAATCTTTGCTCTCCACGGAGAAGTCATCCTGGAATTCGTGTAGCAGGTCCCGAAGTTGGCGTGATTGTTCCTCGTCTGAATGGTCCTGGGATCCTTGGTACAGCTTCTGTAGTTCTTCTGGCAGGGCGCGTCTTCTTCGGTTGTCCGTCTGCAGGTGTCCGTCCGTCGTGTCTGTGATGCGGGCAATCAAGGTAACGGGCTCGCAGACTCCTAGGTTTGTGTCCCGGTGAACCGTAATATCGTAGTCGTTCAGGTGGGACAGGCGGACGTACGGCCGAGACGTCGTGTTGAAGAGAGTCTTGGCAACTAGCAATCCTTTTGTCTGGATGTCCTCATATTTTGGCTCGATGACAGCCGCCACTCCCTCAGCTGTTCCGTCGAAAATTACGGCAGCGCTGACCTCCGTCCTGGCGGGAGCGATGACGTCCTCTCTCAGCCTTACTCGTCGTGTGGTGATGGCCTCGTGTGCTGGTTGCAAAGCAAGTTCCTCACCTCCAAAGTGCAGAGTGTTGGTACTCAGGTCCAAGATGATGTCGTTCTGGTCCAGAAAGTCCAGTCCGGTGATCACTTCGTTTGATACGTCAGCCACAAGCACTGGGTGCTTCACCACCCGTCGACCTATGACGAACTCCTGTGATGCTTCGCCATGTACCGGTGCAGTCTCTCCAGTCGCGGTTATTACCTGGAGGTGCCTTTGTGTGGGTTGCACTCTCCACCTCGGGATCACGGTGGGATTGACGATGGTCCTCGACGCTCCCATGTCGTTCAGCATGGGCCAGCTCACTCCGTTGACGACTGCGTCGATCATCAGGCTGCTATTGTCCCTCCGTAACTTCGTCACACGAACTTGGACTGCCGGGGCTTGACGACTGTCACAAGCCAACCTTTGCCCCCCAAGGCTGGCTAATACTCGCTTCCCTGGGCCACGCGGTTTTCGGACGACTGATTTCCCGTCGGATACCCTCGGTGGTGGCGATCACCGCAGTCCTTGCTCAGGTGGCCTTCCTTACCGCAGGTCCAGCAGGTCGGTAGTCCTCTTCCGGGCCGCCTCTCTGGTTGTCTTCCTGCTGTGTCGTTGCTGGTGGCGCCACGACTATCGAAGAAACGGCTTAGCGCCTCCATCAATTCGTCGGCCAGGGGCTTGGTCTCGTTGGTTTTTGCTGGTTCGTCGACGTCCACTTGACGCACCCGCGCGTGCATTCTAGATGCCTGTTTCGCCGTCTCGAACTCAAGTGCGTGGCTCAGCGCATCTACCAGGGTCTTATTGCGCGCGAGTCGCAGCGCCTGTTGAGTGTCCGAGTCCCGTAGCCCGTCAGTGAAAGTCTGCGTCGCAATCTGTTCCAGAAAGTCAGCCGGCGCTGTTGGATAGGCGAGCCTTACGAGGCGTGCGATGTCCATCTCGAACTCCTGCAGGGTTTCCGCGTTCTTTTGTACCCGGGTCCGGAGCTGCATCTGGTAGGCCTGCTGAAGATGGCTATCTCCATATCGGGACTCCCTATGGACGATTAGTGAAGCGTAGTCTTGGGACCCAGTCGGGATGGCCAGAAGGACGTTAAGGGCGTCCCCTCTCAGCGCTACAATGAGAGCTGTAGCCTTTTCCATGCTGTTCCAGTTGTTTATGGATCAGGCTGCTTCGAACTGACGTAAATAGGTGCTCCACGGCACCTTTCCGTCGAATGTTGGGGGCGTCACTCTCCTCTGTCCCGTTCCTGATATCCCCGGTGTACCTGTGGGCGGGCGTCGGCGCAGCTCGGCAACTTCCTCTTGAAGAGCGTTGATTTTCTCTTCCAGCCCCGTCAGTGGGCGTTGGCGCAGTTCAGCAACTTCCTCTTGTAAGGCGTTGAATTTCTCCTCCACCCCCATCAGCGGGCGTCGGCGCAGCTCGGCAACATCCACTTGTAAGTCGTCGAACTTCTTTTCCACTGCCGTGACTACCTCACGTAGGCCCTGTTCCAATTTCTTCAGGTCTTGTGCTAACTTAGTCTGGCCGTCTTCCATCTTCTTCTGGCCATCCTTCAGGTCCTTGGCTAAATTCTTCTGGCTGTCTTCCATCTTCTTCAGGTCATCCTTCAGATCCTTGGCTAACTTCTTCTGGCCGACCTCCATCTTCTTCCGGCCGTCTTCCATCTTCTTCAGGTCCTCCCCTAGCTTATGTTGACCGTCTTCCATCTTCTTCTGGCCGGCCTCCATCTTGGTTTCCATGCCACTTAACTTTTCTAGCCATGGTGCCAATTGCGCTTCCATTTTAAATGATTGTCTTGTAAAGGGCATGCACTCACAGGAAAATTAGAGAACTGTGATAAAATGACCTGCTCGGGTTTTGAAATCAGGACCTTCAGGTGTTGTGCTTGTGCTTGTGCTTGAGTTCGTAATCCGGCTTCTGACACCAGTTATTACGTGCCCCCCCCCCCCCTAGTGGCACTTCCGTTAACTGGATTACGGTGGGTGAAACACAAACACAATTGTACCTTTAAAGAAATATAATTAGCTTTATTGCGGGCCTGAAAGATACACCACACAATAGGAATTACAAGTAATTAATACCTCACTCCAGTTTCCTCTCGTAGGGAACACTCGCCATTCCCTTGTCAATAAGCCACAGAAGTTAATCCCTCCTAATGAGTCCGGTGGGCTCAACAGAACTACCTGCAACACTACAGTTATTTACGATAGCCGGTCACTCACCACTACACTCTGCCTCGCTGTCCGCAGGCTAGGGAAACAGCCCCCGGCACTTTCGCAATCCACCACACTAACACCTGCTGCACTGGAAAACACACTTGCTCAAGACACAGTTCCTCTGTAGGCTTCACACTCCCTCGCTCTCAAGAGAATCAGCTACACTAGGGTTTCGCAAGTCACGTCACTAACAACTGTCACTCACGTAAAAGCTCGCACTAGCTCGAAAAAAACACTCTCTACCCCGCTGGCCAGGTCTCTCTTATATAGCAGGCCGGTGACTCGATAAATGCTTCTAGACCCGTCCAGGATTCACGGCTTCTCGAGGTTTCCATCACTGGCTGGGTCACGAATATTCTGGACAATCCCTTTGTCCTAGTAGGCCTGTTGCGTAAGGCCCACGTAATACACTGAGGCAGAGCCAAGCCCGGGGCAGCTGTGACTCAACCGGTGAGGCGACGAAACAACTCACAGCCGTAACACTATATAAAGATCCAACATGGCGACTATCCGAAATATGTGGACGGTTCTCAATGTCTACGAATCTATTACAGCAATCAAACTGAAATTTGAATGTTGATGGAGGCAATTAACATAAGTGGGATGTATGAAAATAGTCTATATACTTCTTCACGGAGCTACTTGTTTAATAATGTTACTTTTTCAGGTATCGTATCTGTTAACATCTGCGGCTTTTAGAGACAGCGGGGTGACGGATTTTTTCCCGGAGGGGATCTTTATCATGCCAGTAAATTTACTGACACAGCTCCCTCGTATTTACGTACCCTCACATGCCAACTGACTTCCCCTGGATTTGATCCTGCAACTTTGGGCACAGCAAGCAAGAACGTTACCGCTGAGTCACGCAGTCAACCGATCTGCTTTTTATTTGTTATTTTTTTTTTCAAAATGTCCGCCTCGTTGCGTAGTGGCTAGCACACTTGGCTGTCACCACGGAGGTCCGGGTTCGATTCCCGGCTCTGCCAAGAAATTTAATTCTGGTCTGAGGGCTGAAACTGGGTATAGTCAGCCACGTGAGGCAAAAGTCAGAAGAGGCGGGTTCGATACCCACCTCGGCCACCTTGGAAATGGTTTTCCGTGGTTTCTCTCTTCTACCATCCAGGGATGGTTCCTAACTTTAGGCCATCGCCGCCTCCTTCTCAATCCTCATTTGAATTACAAATACACACACTAATACAGTCCTTAATAATACAGATTATCATACAAATTTCACACACCCAAGTACACGAGACTACATGAACACGGTGTCTAAATGCCCCTAAATGAATCATCATCAACAACAATTATTCAAAATTACTGCAGCAAGAATATTCGAAATTGCACAAGTGTTATCAATGTTTGGAGCAACGTATGTCTGTGAAACGTTTTTCTCTGTATTGAAACTTACAAAATCACGGCATCGCGCTCTGACGTCTGACGGTTACCTGCGAAAAAGCCACCGGTTGATTGTTTTTCAGACAATGGAACCGAACTTTGTGCGTATTGTAAATATGAAAACAAATTGAAAACATGAAAAATAAAACTTGACCAAAATTGCAATATCTTAAATGACTCCCATGTTACCTTATCGATATTTCGGACTTTTTAAATGCTAATCACGCAATCTTCAAGTCCCGGTACGGGGACAAACACAATATACTGTACATGTGTCGGACAACCAGCACTTTGGACGAACAGTTTGTTTAATTACAATAAGTCCGGTGCGAAGGCGATCCCAACTTGACTCGGTCCGACGCGCCGGCAGTCAGAGTAGGCAGCCCAGCCAAGAGAGGCAGAAGCCAGCCTGCCAGCGTGAGGTGCAGCATAGCTGGCATGCCGAGCAAGCAAAGACTGGTCGCCCCTGGTCTATGCCATTGAAATGTGCACTCCCAAGATCACTGATATAATAGAGTTAATTTTGGCGGGTAGGGTTAGGTAATAATAAGGTGTTTGTTTTTTCTTTACGTAGACGATCTGTCGTTGCATTTTCGGCGGCCCCATATGACAGCGCTCTAAGGCCGCCCCTGATCAACATACCCCAGGAACTTGAGTAGAGATATACAATTTAATACTCTACTTAGCTGCGGGAGCTCAACTTTTCTCCTCCCTATAAACGTTGTCCGTCCACAACATTTGAAATATCCTTAACTTACATGGACCTGCAATATTCTAAATAAAATAATTCTCAGTATTTAATCTAATATCTATAATTACATCAAAATGATATTGAGTTGGCACCCCTGAATCATCTCAAATCACCAACTGCCAAGAAGCGCGAGATTACCTCCTGGGCTCCTGTGGTTACGCTTGCTTTCTGTGCCAAACCATGTCAGTAATGTACGTTTCGAAGTGCTCAGTTAAAAAGCTAAAACATAAGCTGATTGACGGGACTGAGACAAAGACAGGCATTTGTTAATTCTCCTTCTTCCGAACACGTTTCTGCTTACGCAGGTCGTTCACAGAGCCTCTCTTCTCTCCCACATTCTGTCATTGTAGTCCTCTCCGGTTAACATCATCTTTCACTTGATCTGCCCTTCTTGTCCGTGGTCTTCCTGTAGGTCTGCGTCCAGACTCTGAGCATTCCAAAGCTCTTTTTGGTAGTCTCTCTTTACCCATTCAGTTTACATGTCCGAACCATTTCAACCTATTTCTCTCCATTGTTTCTTTTAGGGCGTTGATCTGAAGTGTGTTCCGTGTCGTTTCATTTCTTAACCTGTGCCTTCTGGTCTTTCTCAGGATCCCTCTTAGAAACACATTTCTGTCGCTTGCAGTCTTTCTTTGTCCAGGTCCAATATTCTAATCCACAGGTCAAAACTGGGAGATAATATGATTTGTATATCATGTTCTTTACTTTGGTAGGTATGTTCCAATTCCCAATTATGTCAGGCACGCTATAGGCTAACCTAATAAAATTTTGAACAATTTTTTATCCTCGTCGAAATTTCTTCTTTGATGTCACCTTACCTGGTTAGTTTACTTCCTAGATATTTGTAAGCTTCTGTTTCTTTGAGAATTTTTCCATTACAACTAACATCCTTCACCTTTTCATTTTCTCTGCTGAACTTCATTACTTCAGTTTTTGTGAAGCTAATTTCGATGCCTGCTTCAGGAAATACCCTCTGCCATGTATTGAGTTGTTTTTCCAATATTTGCTCATTGTCTTCCCGTAACATCACATCATCTGCATATGCAATAATTTTCATATCATCTGCTGTTGACCCATGAGGAACTTTCCGTATGATGATGTCCATAACAATAATGAGGAGAACTGGGGAGCACTTCCCTGTTGATAGACAGCCCATTTAAGTGTGGCTTGGGGACCAGGAAACAGGTAGTTAGCCGTACGCACTGATGTACAAGTTGGATAACAAGAGAAGGAAGACCTATTTGCACATTCCTTGATAGCTACAGAATCAACTGTTACAGCAGACTTATCACAGGGTGCCTGAAATATTTCTAAACTCTGCATTCCGGGACTTGGAAATTTTCCGTTAAAATGCTAATTTTGATTTCCGTTGTCAGCACGAAATAGTTTCCGTTTAATGAAGGAAATTTAAGACGTTTTAGACGTTGCACGTTAAGAAGTTCACGGGATATTTCCGTTTAACTGGGGGAACGTTGAAGGCAAGTTATACAATCACCTTTGTAATGAAGTGTTCATAGCTGTCTTCGTCATCGGTCCCGTATGAAAACTGTGTGTAATTATTAGGATTGAAGATTGGGTCCAGTTAAACCACTCTCAGATGACTGATGTAGGTCTTAGATCGTTGAGCATACATTGGAGGCAATTTAAGATTGATATTGTACTTTGTAGTTAGTTATTGTTGTACTTTCTACTAAGAGATGCATTAGAGCAGACCAATTTAATGGTATTGTTTTATATAATGTTGTGTTTCAGTTTCAAAGCACTTCTTGCACGTTTTATCTTCGTCATCATCTTTGTAGTTCTAATCATCATCGTTGTAGTTTTTATATGGGACTGGTTTCATGAAAATAAAAAAGATAAGATGGTGATGAGGCCCAAGACCTACTTCATGCTAGTTTCTACGAGGGGCATACTGATAGTCGTAGGCAACATTTTATTTGCGAAATAAGTTTTTTAATTTCGATACAATGAGTACATCATTTAAAACTATAATCTATTGCTTATATTTCAACATAGTCTCCGACTCAAACAACAACACACGATTCCTTCGGATACATTTTTCCCACCGTTGTGGAGGTTTGAAAATTCCTTGGCGGTGGAAGTCCGTTCCAGCACAAAACGGCACAGAAGCACTACTTTCTTCACGTCCTTGTTCGTCTCATCGTACTGGCCTCTCATCTGCTCCTTAAAACCAAACGATGGGGTGCCAATTCTGAACTGCAAGGAGGATGCGGCATTACCTCCCATCCTAATTTTAAATGTTCTTGCTGGTGAAACGAGCACTGTCGGGGCTTGTGTTATCGTGTTGCAGGATAATGTTCTTGCTGGTGAAACGAGCACTGTCGGGGCTTGTGTTATCGTGTTGCAGGATAATGTTCTTGCTGGTGAAACGAGCACTGTCGGGGCTTGTGTTATCGTGTTGTAGGATAATGTTCTTGCTGGTGAAACGAGCACTGTCGGGGCATGTGTTATCGTGATGCAGGCTGTGTTATCGTGTTGCAGGATAATGTTCTTGTTGGTGAAACGAGCGCTGTCGGGGCTTGTGTTATCGTGTTTCAGGATAATGTTCTTGCAGTTGAAACGAGCACTGTCGGAGCATGTGTTATCGTGTTTCAGGATAATGTTCTTGCTGGTGAAACGAGCACTGTCGGAGCATGTGTTATCGCGTTGCAGGATAATGTTCTTGCTGGTGAAACGAGCACTGTCGGGGCTTGTGTTATCGTGTTGCAGGATAGTGTTCTTGCTGGTGAAATGAGCACTGTCGGGGCTTGTGTTATCGTGTTGTAGGATAATGTTCTTGCTGATGAAACGAGCACTGTCGGGGCATGTGTTATCGTGATGCAGGCTGTGTTATCGTGATGCAGGCTAATGTTCTTGCTGATGAAACGAGCACTGTCGGGGCATGTGTTATCGTGTTGCAGGATAATGTTCTTGCTGGTGAAACGAGCACTGTCGGGGCTTGTGTTATCGTGTTGCAGGATAATGTTCTTGCTGGTGAAACGAGCACTGTCGGGGCTTGTGTTATCGTGTTGTAGGATAATATTCTTGCTGGTGAAACGAGCACTGTCGGGGCATGTGTTATCGTGATGCAGGCTGTGTTATCGTGATGCAGGCTAATGTTCTTGCTGATGAAACGAGCACTGTCGGGGCATGTGTTATCGTGTTGCAGGATAATGTTCTTGCTGGTGAAACGAGCACTGTCGGAGCATGTGTTATCGTGTTGCAGGATAATGTTCTTGCTGGTGAAACGAGCACTGTCGGGGCTTGTGTTATCGTTTTGCAGGATAATGTTCTTGCTGGTGAAACGAGCCCTGTCGGGGCATGTGTTATCGTGTTGGAGGATAATGTTCTTGCTGGTGAAACGAGCACTGTCGGGGCTTGTGTTATCGTGTTGCAGGATAATGTTCTTGCTGATGAAACGAGCACTGTCGGAGCATGTGTTATCGTGTTGCAGGATAATGTTCTTGCTGGTGAAACGAGCGCTGTCGGAGCATGTGTTATCGTGTTGTAGGATAATGTTCTTGCTGGTGAAACGAGCACTGTCGGAGCATGTGTTATCGTGTTGTAGGATAATGTTCTTGCTGGTGAAACAAGCGCTGTCGGAGCATGTGTTATCGTGTTGCAGGATAATGTTCTTGCTGGTGATACAAGCACTGTTGGGGCATGTGTTATCGTGTTGCAGGATAATGTTCTTGCTGGTGAAACAAGCGCTGTCGGGGCATGTGTTATCGTGTTGCAGGATAATGTTCTTGCTGGTGAAACAAGCACTGTCGGAGCATGTGTTATCGTGTTGCATGATAATGTTCTTGCTGGTGAAACGAGCACTGTCGGGGCATGTGTTATTGTGTTGCAGGATAATGTTCTTGCTGATGAAACGAGCATTGTCGGGGCATGTGTTATCGTGTTGCAGGATAATGTTCTTGCTGGTGAAACAAGCGCTGTCGGAGCATGTGTTATCGTGTTGCAGGATAATGTTCTTGCTGGTGATACAAGCACTGTTGGGGCATGTGTTATCGTGTTGCAGGATAATGTTCTTGCTGGTGAAACAAGCGCTGTCGGGGCATGTGTTATCGTGTTGCAGGATAATGTTCTTGCTGGTGAAACGAGCATTGTCGGGGCATGTGTTATCGTGTTACAGGATAATGTTCTAGCTGGTGAAACAAGCACTGTCAAGGCATGTGTTATCGTGTTACAGGATAATGTTCTTGCTGGTGAAACAAGCACTGTCAAGGCATGTGTTATCGTGTTACAGGATAAAGTTCTTGCTGGTGAAACGAGCAATGTCGGGACATGTGTTATCGTGTTGCAGGATAATGTTCTTGCTGGTGAAACAAGCGCTGTCGGAGCATGTGTTATCGTGTTGCAGGATAATGTTCTTTCCAGGGCGTTTATCACGCAATGCATGACGAAACGTTTAGATTTATATTATAGCTTTCAGTCCGTGAACACTACTTAACGGGCAGTATTTATGGTTTGCCCAGATTCAAGAAATTCAGCCAGAATGACATCTGCATCCCAGAAGACGGTGCCCATAACTTTCCCAGCCGACTGCCCTGTGTTTGTTTTTTGTTTTATTTCTCATCAAATCCATATGGTGCCATTCCATGCTTTGTTGAGTCATTCCTGGTTCGTAATGGTGGAACCAGCTCTTATCCTCCAAATAAATCTCAACAAACAATCCTTGATTTCGATGTATCAGAAGGTTTTGAGCGATGGTTTGTCTTTGAACTTTGCGCTCTTTGGTGAGTAACCATGGAACCCAGAGGGAACACACTTTTCAAGAGCCTAACTCACGAATCATTTCCTGCACTGCGCTATGTCTTGCCGCAATTGCACTGACAATGACACGTCTGTCTTCTTTAATTATGTCGCCAACACTTGTCATGTACTCGAAGGAGGTAGTACAACGCCGCCCACTACCTAACTGATCTTGAATGCTCATGTTTCCATCTTTAAAATGTTTAGCCCGTCTCCATAAGCACACTGAAGTCTCTGGCGAATTTTCTTTAACAAGGAATTCTATCACAGCACATTCACAGAGCGTAATCTCTTGCTGTAGTCACGCGGTAAAAGCTAATTACGTCAGAGTACTAGCACGTGTTCCTGAAAGTCTGAAGATTGCGCTGATGTGCATGTTTATTCTATACCAAAGGATTGTGGTTAAAGAAAAAATGTTGCTCACAATTTTCAGAGTCTTCATAGTAAAGAAAAAGGGAAATAAAAGAGAAGAGAGGAAGAAACGCCTCACTCCTCAAAGAACTTGGAAATAAATAGAGCAATAAAAGAGAGCAATTAAAAACAGACCCAGCTCAGGAATCCCTTTGGGCTGGTGTAAAGGGTAAAAGCCAACATTTTGTTAGCGTTAGAAGAGAACAGAATATGTAATCTCCTTGGGGAATTAAGTATAAAGAAAGTCAATATGGAGTCCATTAAATAAGGTTTCTCTTTACGCAATGCTAGAGTGAATGGAAAATCCCCTCCCTTGTGCACATTATTTGAAACTCGTGCAAGGCAGCCTTGCTCATTTGAACAACTCTACATTCCTAGATAATGTACACACAGAGTGGTACAACTAATCAAGTTTTTTTCTAATATCCAAAATTATGATAAAATGCAGCATCAAAAGACATCTTGATGAAGATGTTTAGCCTAGGTACCAAAGGAAGGGAACTGTGATAGCTGTACATACAAATAGGCTGGATCTCTCGAAGGTCGCTGGTTAATTTGTCGCATCACAAGTTATCCATACACTTGATTTTTATAGATTAGATTATTTTAGATTTCGTTTATCCATTTGATAAATTACATGTAAGTTATACAATACATTTTTGATATAGGACACGTCAGAAATTACATCTATAAAATAAAAGAACTTACAGGTATTATTATTGATTTAAGCCCACTACGGAGCGCTTATAACTAGTTCTTCATCGATGCTCTTTTCCGTTCCCAATATATCTTCATCCCTGCTGATAATTTATCCTTACTCTCCTGCGAAAGGGGCTTCCGACATTTAGGGGCTCTAGGTGGTGGGGTCCAAGATTCTACCATAGCACAAAATTTAGAACGATCTTCTACATTTAGGTCAGGTAATATTACTAATACAAAAACTATTTATAACTTATTATAATAATAGATATTAAGAGATACAATCTTATTGGCCAACTATTCACACCTTACTCTATTATCACAATATGAAAATGTCATTCTATACACACAACAACATACAGCTAGGTATTACAATTAAAATAGAAAAAATAAAATATAATTATAGTTTTCATCGCTCCTATACGCTAAGATATTCAACTACAGAAGTAGGATATGTTAGGCAGTTTCGGGGCAGTGGCTAATGGGCAAGATGACGGCCGCTAGCAACAGCACTTTTAAATGGCGGGCTTTTCAGATCATTATTTATTTGTTATTAACTCTACATTATTCATTAATTAATTATTTATGATTTATTTTTATTTAATGTATTATGTATATAATTTTTAATATTTATTTTTATTTTTATTTCATTATTTTAATATTTAATTTAATATTTATTATTTTTGTAGTGTCAAAGCACTAAACAGTAAGGTCATTAACCCAACCATTATATAACCCACAGAAACCTGATTGAAATATTTAAATTAATGCATGTAACATTATTTTTATTTTTACATTTTAGATTTTTAATTTAAAATTTTTGATTTTTATATTTATTTATTTTACATTTTTCATTTTAAATTTTAATTTTTTACATTTATGAATTTTACATTTTTTTCATTTTAGATTTTTCATTTTAGATTTTTTGGATATTTTTCATTTTAATTTTTGATTTTTACGTTTTTTCTTTTAGATTTTTCAATTTACATGTTTTGATTTAAAGTTTTTATTTTAGTTTTTACATTTTAAATTTTCCAAAAAGAGTAAACTACAAGGTCACATACCTAACTATACCTAACCTAAACTTACCTAACCTAACCTAACTTAACCTAACTTTACCTAACCTCAGTTCACCTAACCTAACTTTACATTACCTAACCTAACCTAACTTAGCCTAACTTCAGTTCACCTAACCTAACTTTACATAACCTAACCTAACCTAACTTTACCTAAACTCAGTTCACCTAACCTAACTTGACATAACATAACCTAACCTAACCTAAACTAACTCTACCTAACCAAACCTAACACACAAACCTCATTCAAAAATTAAATTAATACATGTAAGATTTTCTATTTTTAGCCTATTTTCATTTATGAAAAAATAGGCTGATGAGATCACCTTTTGTCCGTGTGTCTGTCTCTGAGTGCGTGTGTGTCATGGTGTGTTTCCCCCCTAGTAACGTCTAAACGGCTAGAGCGATTTCAATGAAACTCGGTAAGTTGATAGAACTATTCCGGATGACCCTCACCGTGCCCTTCAAATTTTGTTATGTCTCACCAATCCAGCATGGCGGCTGTGCGGAATATTTCACCAGCATTCAATATCTCCGAAACTATTACCGATATCACCCTGGAATATTTTACGGTGATAAAGGGAACTACTAGAAGTTCACCTATGTGACTTTTAAAACCTGGTAACTACAAAACCAACATGGCGGCCAAGCGAAGTTGCGACTTTTAAACAGACGTTTCTCGCGATTTAACCAACTAAACACAATAATACTTAGTACAGTATTGTGCCCGTTTAGACCGAAATCCAACGAACACATATGCATTTCACCAAAAATCAGTCAGCACGAGAATCTAAACATCTCAGGGCGCATATGGGTTAAAGTTACAACAATAAACAAGTTCAAAAATGATTTGCTGATTTTCGGCTCGATGTAACAATAAGGATAGAAGGGAGACTTTGAAAATATCACAATTCCTAAAATTATCTCATTTTATTCACAATTTAAAATTTGACTCTAAAATAATGCCATAAAACATTGAAAATGCATGAAAATTCATACACTTTATATACAAAAACACAGAGTCATCAACACATGAACACTATTGGTTTTGAACCAAAGCCAGAATAGCAGTCCGGTTGACTTTGTCCAAATTATTTTTATATACAACAGTAGGATATTCAGGGCAAATTATATAGTCCAGCCTGAATCCTACTTGACTAGCATTCACTAGTTGAAACAAAATTAATATTTAACTGTTTCACTTGTTGTCAAAATCACTTTTTTATGAGTTCATTTCTTCAAACGAAAATGTATCACTTTCCAGGAATCATTATTCAAAATCGGTACATTACATATCATAGCTATGAAATAAACACAAAAATATCGGTTTGTCGGACATCTGAGCATCATTAAATAACAATATTTAAACATTATGAGCATGGATTCGTAGAACTTCGTTGGTGAACAGAAAAATTATTACATCATCTGTTCTCGATCCGAAATAACAATTATGAGTGCATGACTCAACTAGAAATTCATGGTTCAAAAAATATCAACCAATACATTACTTTAAATGTTAACTAAATCATCCAAACATTAAGCTTTCATATAATTGAAAATATCATTCTGAAAATTGTCATCAAAATAGCAACAAATACTATTATCAAAATTGTAATTCTTTTCTTCTGCAGAATATGAAAATATTAATCTTTACAAAATCTTTCATTTTACAATATTTATAACTTCAATAGGATCACAAATATCCTTGAAATGGTAGTGGATGTTCATTAAATAACAATATAAACTTTAGCACTTCCCATTCTATTTATGTGTCAATAGTCACCTGATCACATTTTGTATTTGACAAACGGTAAGGTATCATCGAAATTAAAGGGTTATCTACAATAAACTCGGGTTGACAAGTACTGGGAAAATATCTGTAGAACACGAGAATCAAATGTGAAACATAACTGTGATGGTTGCATTAAATAACCATTGGTTATCAAATTCGACGAAAGTGTGATTTGTAATTATTATTAAGTTCCATATTTTTCCAACATATTTTATAAAAGCCATCTAACTCTAACAATGGTTGATGCATCACCAAACGACGATTTCATTCCTGCGACTTAATTGCACAATTTGAATGACAAAATTCAACTATTTCCTCACACAACAGTTCTCCTCATATTATACATTATTATGATAATCAAGCCCTTGCTTGTTATCTAACTGGAAGACTAGGAAGCTAGTAAGCTCTTCAAATGAGTTTACTACAAATTTCACCATCACATTAAATCTTAGTATTTTTATATCGTGTCTACTCATGGTCAAACGTTTCATAAAATGACGTTACCCAAATAATTTATTATTTATACAAACCCTAGCAAACCCTAACTTATACATTCAGTTTTCTTCCCATTGTGATAAACTTCCGTGTCTCTACATGATTTGACTGTATAACGCAATTATTAAATACTTCCAATGTTATTATGTTTTTGCAGATTGGGGACGTGCGTCTAACCACTAACCTTCGGAAAAACAAGGATCTGAAATAGTTAACTGTTTCGGATATCCAATTATTAGATCCCTATAACATGACATGATTATTATTAGTTACAAAATTATTATTATTAATATTTCAGAAAATAATAATAATTATTATTAAATTATTATTATTATTATTATTATTTATTATTATAATTTCCAAACTGGAATTAGCTTCACAAAACAATTCGAGAAACGATCAAGCTCGAATTCTGAAATAGGAAAATATGCATTCCTCAACCTAAATAAATTGTAATATTACAGATCCGACGGCTGATGACCGCGATTAGAGGAATGACAAAATCAAACTAAAATGCTCATGATGCTTGTCCATAGATTCAAATCATCGAATCCAAATATCTGAACACAGAAAATGTCCAGACCTAGGCCTACAATACCTCGAAGCCTAATTTGCGACAGAAAATTACAAAATAAAAATATGTGTTGATACATCTGTAGAAATGGAGAATTCCGAATGACTAAGCATAAGAATAATTCAGATGTAGCTTCCATTCTTTTAGATGTTGTCGATGAAAATCTGGTTAGAACCAGACTATTCCATTCTTTGGTCCCATTTGGACCCGTACCTAAATCCTGGTATCGGCCTACATTTTCTACCCGCAATATGTCTAGCAAGACATAACGGCTAGATTCTTCGTTGCCTCGACATTATCTTGAACAATACAGTTCATGTTGAAAGCTCTAATAGCTGAGGCTATTATCACTTGAAAGGGACTTGATCTATAAGATCCATGGTAAAATTACCAGACGTAACATAGACGCAACAGTGACACATTGAGTACGATATCAATACTCTTACCATCTTATACAACTGTGGTAAAAGATCTGATGTTCTTGTTGTCCCTGGGTGGAGTTATGCATTCCCTAGACAGCGCTATGCACAGCTGGTCCCAATGTCGGCTAAGTGATCTTACCAAGCAAGAATGGTATTTAGTAAAGTGCTGATATGACGTCGTGGTTGTTCATTCTGTTACCAATACAAAGCTTGCCTCTGGTAATTGGAAGTAAAATACTCCAAAATAATTGAAAGTGGATTGTGTAGACTAAGTCTACCATATGACCGTCTGCAGTTGGATTTTAGCAAGTGTTGGCTGCATGATAATGTCTATCACTTGAAATGTTACCTTCGAAAAATAAACTATGTTCCACCGTCTGAAAAATATACAAACACCTTCGACCATTACTTGGTCCAATATTTCAAAGTATGAAGTAACGTAGTACCAGTAACCATGTACTCCTTAAAGATTCACTCGGCGAACTATCAGCGAAGAGTTTAGCGACCATGCGCTCCGAAGAACTGACTATGTAGTCGCAGCGACCATGCGCTGTGAAGAAGTGATGTCTTGACTGCTTCTGGGCCCTTTATTTATACTGTACATAGCTCTCCTCTGACGTCACAGCGGAGTAAGTCCTATGCCATTAAACTTCTCATATCTCGGCTTCCACTGATCCAATTTTCTTCTGATATGGCTCATTCTTCTTCTTTTCCCGTGCCAGTAAAATGGTATGCCTTCCATGATTCTGTCCAATCGGGAAATATTTAATTAAAAATATAGCCTCGATTATGACGTAGGACGCGTCACTAACCTTACTGTTGCCTGCATATTCCTTCGATTCCAATCGAGAACAAATGTCGCGCGCTATTCAAACCTTCCGCCTGTGACTTAGGATATGTGCCTGTAATCACCAATCTGCACAAGTGGATTTGGGCACAGTATTTGTTTATACAAATTGCAATGCACCTAAATCTAACTTCGTTCAATTGTTTACATAACCTCAAGGTGACTGCTGTGCGAAATATTTCACCAGCATTCTATATCTCTGAAACTATTAGCGCTATCACCTTGAAATTTTATACAGATATAAAGGGCACTACTGGAAGGTCATCTAGGAGACATTCAAAAACCGGTTAACCACAAAACGAATATGGCGGCCAAGCGAATTTGAAAATTTCAAATAGACCTATCTCGCTATTTAATGATCCAAACGCAATGAAACTTGGTACATGAAATTTTTATACACATTGTTATGCACTGGTATATAATTTAATTCAAATGTTTACATAACGTCAAGATAGCAGCTGTGCGAATTTTAAAATTAAGTTTTTATTTCTTGTGTCGTAATCATGCGATCGAAGTGAAAGTTTGAATAGTGAACCTACGCAATAATTTTCCTTTAATGGTACATGACTCTATGGCCTATACATATAACTGTCCTACATGGCGACCATTCAAAATATTTAGATGGATCTCAATATCTACGAATCTATTACAGCAATCAAACTGAATTTTTTAATGTGCATAAGGGCTATGAACATAAGTTCACATATAGGACTTTCAATAACCTGGGGATCACAAATCCAACAAGGCGGCGACGCGAAATATAAGTATTCACGTGGTCGTTTCTCGCAATTTAACCATCCGAGTGCAGTGACACTTGGTACAGAAAATCCTTACACAAATGTTAATCCACTGGCATCTATTTTTTTCAATTCTTTCCATAACCACAAGAAGGCAGCTGTGCGAAATTTTAAAATCTTGCTTTTACTCTTTTGTCATAACCATGCGATTGAAGTTTGAATACTACATGTACACAATAATCTCCATGTAACAGTACATAACTCTAAGACCTACATATATAAAAATACAACATGGCGACCATCCGCAATATTTAGTCGGTTCTCAATATCTATGAATCTATTTCAGCAATCAAACTGAAATTTTGTACATTGATAGAGGCAATTAACATAAGTAGGATATATAAAAATAGGCTGTACAGATCTTCACGGAACTACTTGTTACATTTTATATTTTATTTTTTTAATAATTATTTTTTACATTTTAAGAATTTGCATTTTAGATTTTTCATTTTACATTTCTTAGAATTTACATTTTACATTTTAATTTTTTAACTTTACATTTTACATTTTCCAAAAACAGTAAACTACAAGGTCACATACCTAACCTCACCTAACCTCACCTAACCTAACCTAACATAACCTTAGTTCACCTAACCAAACATGTCCTCACCTAACCTCACCTAACTCTACCTAACCTAACCTAACCTAACTCACACAAACCTCATTTAAAAATGTAAATTAATACATGTAAGATTTCCTATTTTTACATTTTATATTTAATATTTTTTATTTTTTATTTTACATTTTTACATTTTGCATTTTAGATTTTTTCATATTTCATTTTTTAAATTTTTCATTTTAGATTTTAGATTTCCCAAGAAGAGTAAACTACAAGGTCACATACCTAACCTCAGTTCACCTAACCACACCTAACCTATCCTAACATAACCTTAATTCAACATGTCCTCATCTAACTTTACCTAACCTAACATAAGCTAATCCAAAGGCTAATGCACATACACAGAGTTTTGTTGTTCACACATTTCCCAATTCCTCATTTCCCACTTAGCATTTTTTTATAACAGTTTAAAGTTCTTGCATTTCCTAATGTGGAAACATGGATTTTCCAATTTGTTGTTTACACATTTGTCAATTTCACAATCTCCCATTTTCAGTTTTTAAAATGTCAGTTTTAAGTTTTTGAATTTCATAATATGGAAATATGTATTTTCCAATTTGTTGTTTACATATTTTTCAATTTCACATTTACAGTTTTTAAAAAGTCAGTTTAACGTTTTATCAATTTTTGTCAATATGGAAACATGGATTTTCCAATGTTGTGTTGTACATGTTTTTCATTTACTCCATGTACAAAGTTCATATTTGCATTAGGAGTGGGAAGAGGTGGGTAGTAATAAAAATGTACAAGCAGTGTCCATACAATTTTTAATTTTAAATACATGTACAATATTTACACTTTAAACATTTTTTCCTTATATTTTTTGTTATAAATTGTACAGTTGGTTTTATTTGTTTTCAATTTTTTTATTCTTAAGTATGAATACCCTTTTTTTCTTTTTTGTTTCTTGATTGATGTTTTTTCTACTTTTGTAGTGCTATTGTTTTTATTTTTAAATTGTATGGTTCATGTATTTGCTACATCAGGTAAAGCATTTTCATCTTCATAACTTAACTCATTAAGCAATGTCAATGATTGAGTAATGACCACAGGCTTGTGTAGCTATACCATTCGAATCAATTACTCTTTTATCATCACCTGGACACAAAACAATTTTGTTTGGTCTTATAGATGATATTGAGCCCGTATTCACTCATGCTGGTGATTTTTTTCAAGAGTTGGTAACGTGAGTGAGAGAATCTCTGAATGCATCCAGGAAGATGCAGTTGTACTTTTGACTTCATTGTAAGATCGTCAATATTTGTTTTATCATGATTAAAGAAGGTATTCTTTAAAGTGCACATTTGAATTTACCACATCCAGTATTTCTGCATAATTTGCCAAGGATAAATGGCCTAATATTATTAATTTTGTACTTGAGACTATGGTATGACACTGCGGAAATGCAGGAATAATGTCGAGAGATATTCAACGACTCGACTAGTCTCGAAGCCAGTCCACCCGCTTCCGGGAAGAAGGTATTCTATCTTCTAAGTCTAGCACCGCACGTGTGTGACACGCGGATGCACCAGTCCGGTCAAGGGACCGATGAGAATTCATAAAAGTGAAGGGATCAATCCATTGGAAACGTCATCCAGTTTATTTTATCGCACGATGTGTGCATAGTGAAAATCGAGTGAAGTTATTGCTAAGTGAGCATGCAAATACTGTGAAAAACTACGATAATCCAACCAGACACATGGCCGATCTTCGTGCCATCCCTAAATTTGAGTGTCTGTGTTTAAAATAGTGCAAGTGTAATATTTCACACCAGTGAAAATTGCTAATAATAATCCACGCTGTGTGAAGTCACGATTTTCTTGAGCAACAGATGGCGACGATTTAAGTTGATAAAAATTTTTCACAACGAGTGATAGTGAAAGTGAGTCGACACTTGATTGAGTCCAGTAGAGCCTGCGAAGCAGACATTGCCATTTTTTGTAGAATAACGCCTGCAAATTATCAAGTGTAGCAGCTGTGTTTGTCTGTGAAACCACGATAGAAGCAGTGAATTTATTGTGGAAATTGATAACGCCTACACGATGTACGAGATCCACCAGGAGAGAAGAATATCATCACCGTTCACCATGTTGGGGATAATGGCTTAAACACCTGATGAGAGAGAGACCGAGCACCATAACAGCACAATAAAACGGAAGCCGAAGAACGCAGCATAATGTCTCTGTACGAGCGCTGGATGTTTTGCCCACGCTCAAAATGGAAAGATATACCCCTCAATTATTCATGTTGGAATGAGGTGAGCTGCCATGTTCTTTGCCGCGAGTTCTAATTACAGTAATATCTTTTGTAAGGTGATGGTCTTTGGTGGAGTAGTTTTAACGATCGTACTTCGATTCACAGTCATCTAGGTAGGACTTACTTTAGTGGGTTTCTTTTAGTTTACCGTCTATGGTAATTTATCATTTTTCCATGCACATCGCAGCGTACGTTTCCAATACATATCCAAGCCAAGAGTTAGTCACCTGATTAATGTGTGTTTTCTCACACGGTGCATAAAATGTCATTTTGAACAAACCAATTGTATCTATAATTTAACGGAGCAGTAATTTTGTTAATTAATCAGCTGTTGCTGAAATCTTTATTTTAAGCTCCTTTATTTTGTAAAATGTGAAGCACGCCACTGAGCAGGCGTATCCTCTAAAGGGGGAGGTTACCCCTTTACCTATTTTTGGGAAAATACATTTTTGTTTGGGAGTGGAAAATCAACCACTAGATTCGAGATGAATCAATTGTAAGTGTGAAGGAGTGTAATATCTTTCTGTTAGTACTCCTAATCCCGTTCACACTAGTAACGTATCATTTACAATTAACGCCACTGTTTTATATGGTGTGAATGTTTATTTAATACATTTGAAGTGCCTAGAATGCACATGTATAATTTTTGACAAACCTGCCGTGAGTGTGATATCTTCCAAACACCTTAGTACGAGTGGAATAGTTCTGGTCTTGTATGCTTTGCTTTGTCCATGCAAGCATATCAATGTCCGCTATTATTTGACTATTATTACTACATCACGAACATAACAATGAGTGTTATATTATAAACTGCAAGTGTAGGACCATTCTTTGAACATTTTTGTGGATCCAATATGCTAATGAAACGAACACTTTAGATTTTCCTGTTAGCCAAAGCAGCTCGTAACAGTTTGAGAATGAACAAACGTCATTTACTTGCGAGGACAAGTGTCTTCAAGATTACGCGCAGTATTGCCAACCCATAATCTCAGATGAGACAAGACTTTTGACAGATACAATGCTAATGCTTTTATAAATGATTCATTCTGAATAAGCCAGTTTTTATAAGCTTGTTAAAACTAGGTCAAATTGACAGCCATGTTTATGAATGCAATGATACTGTGTGACAGTAGGTCACCCATTCGATTCTCGATCGTCGCATGTGTTGTGAGCGGAGAACATTCGGAAAGGTTTTCGTTGTTTAAGATATTGGAGTTGTCTTGTGACACTGATTGACATATTTTGAGGCTATGTGAATTTTTGCTCACATGTTGTGTACTTTTTTGCCGTGTTTTCATACAAGATGATGGGGTGGTTGCCCATATTTTTGAGGTTGCCGGCCTTGTTTCAAAGCTGAGCGCTTGACAGACCGAAGTCTCTGATGTGATCCGGGCGGATACCCTGGGTTACTTTAGAATGGTTTTTGAGCTTTTGACAGCTCGGAGTTGGCATGTTCGCGTGTACTTGGGTGTACACAAGTGGTTATTCACCAGTTAGGAAGCCGTACACATGGTCAATCCGGATAATAAATGAATCTTAAACCAACGACAACTGATAATCATCAATTAAATAAGAAGAAGTAATGAACTTAAACGAATGCTATAATTCTCGTTAATCATTAACGACTGTTTAACTTTGATCCTGGTTTATATCTCGCTGACAATTGTACTGATCTGTATAAATTTATTCTTCGTTTGTTTAAGCTTTTAGCAGCTGACACGGATTTGGTTTACCCCGAGTTTTTCAACTCGTGGGTCGTGAACCATGTAATTTTGTCCTACTGTTAACGAACAGTATTTCAGTTTCTAGCTTTCAAATTATAGATGACCGATGGAAACAAACAGTAACCATCAAGCGGTAGGCAGGACTAACAAGAATACTCTTGTGTGTGATATTTATTTATTGATTGTTTTGTATACTCATATTCCAATCTTTCCTCTATTACTTGTAGACCTTTTGTTGTACAGTTGATTGTAAATTATTTGTGTTGAAAATATGACTGTAAATCAATTTAGATCTTTTGTTTAGTTTGTTATACTACGGATGCTTCTCACCGTAAGTTAGTTTAAATTCAAGATTAGTTTAGATCACTTAAAATTAAATGTAAATACGGGATGGTCACATCTTACTTTGTTTATTTTTCCTGTCATGTTTGAAAATTTGCCAACATTATGTTTCACTTGGAAACATCATGCCTTGTTCATTGTAAATTTTAATTAAATCCTTTTGTACCATTTTCCAAGCTTTGCTAGTGCTTGTTTGACTGTATTTAGGACCAATCGAGAGCGGTTAATTTTGATAGTGAATGATTGTTTTATTATTATTGCTAGTTAGCGGATTAACCGAGTGATACCCCCCGATGGTAGGACAGGGTTTTGAGATTTCAATAAACCATTTTGTGACATTTATTTAAGCCTGGATTTTATTGCAGTAGTTTGTTTCTTTGAGGGTGCATTTCCTTGGGAAGTCTATGACTAATGCTATGATGGGAACCTGATCCCTATGATGTCGAGGAGTCTTGTGCCAGAATAGCCCCACAAGGAGTGTACTCCGATCCTCTTAGGCCATATGTGTTCAAGAATGTGGTCATCAGGAAAGCCACACACGGTCTGTGGTGGACCAGATAACCACCTCTGACGGGCACAATATGTCATGTTGCTTAGAAGAATAATATTCATTGGTATTCTTTTTATCTCGTTTTTCATAATGCAATCCTTATAATCTTGAAAACTTATACAATTTATGACAACGCCTCTGCTAATACATTTAATCTTTTTGATTTCTTTACCATTTATGTCTAAAGCGTACATTTCAGCTCTAAGTCCAACAAATGCTTTAATAGTTTGTCCACAAGCCTCGTCTTTAAATTTTCCCAACGTTTTCTTGTTTTATGTAGAGTAACATATGTGATTACTCGGATAATCAGATGTGTCCATCTTGGGTGTTAACCAAATAAATGAACGAGTCGTTATCCATATACATGAGTTTAAGATTATCCATGCCATAATAGGGTAGCAGGACATTCCAATATATATGGGCTTATTGAATATAATTTTGTGCTAAATATGAACTTGTAATCACCAATACATGGTTTAATCATCATAAAAGAAGAAGGTACACTTGGAAAGCACCAGGTGATATCAATAGATAACAAATTGATTATATAAAAGTTAAGAGGAGATTTATGAATCAAGTCAAAGATAGCAGAATCTTTCAAGGTGCTGATGTGTAAACAGAACATAATCTCGTTATGATGAAGAGCAGGCTGAAATTTAAAAGAATACAGAAAATAAATATCAAATCTTGGCTAATAAGTAAATTGAAAGATGAGAATATTGCTGAGGCATACCAGCAGAAAACTGATGAGTTAACTAACAAAGAAATAGGGAATACTAGACAAGATTCATGGGCTCAAATTAAAAAAGATCTGACGGAGGCAGCTGATGAAATTTTGGGGAGAACAGAAATACCTCCTAAAAAGGAATGGATCACTAAAGAAATTCTAGATATGATAGATAAAAGACGGTTACTCAAGAGCTCAACAAGATTGGAAGACAAAGAAGAAAATAGAAGATTGCGAAATGCTATAAACAGAAAAGCAAGAATAGCAAGAGAAAATTATTATGAGGGTTTATGCACAATGATAGAAGAAGAAACTACTAAAGGACATGTAGATTCTGCATATCAGATGGTAAATATTTGCTTTGGTAAGAGATGCAACAAGAGTAATGCCATACGTAATGCAGAGGGAGTAATTCTCGATGATCATAGCGATGTTGCAAAAAGGTGGAAAAATTACATTGAAACCCTATACGAAGGTGTACATTTACAGGAAAATGAAGTTCTTGAGGAAGAAGATGAAGTAACCGAAGATAATTTAGGCTTCCAAGTACTGAGAGAGGAATTTGAATTAGCTCCACGAAGACTGAAGGATAATAAGGCGCCAGGCATTGATAATCTCAAAGCTGAACTCCTCAAGAAAATCGGACCTCGTATGAAGGAGAGATTGCTCCAACTTGTACAAAACATCTACATGGACGGAAAAATACCGGCTGATTTTGAAAAAAGTATAATGATCCCTATACCAAAGAAAATGGCAGCAAAACATTGTGAACAATATCGCACTATCAGTTTAGTCGTACATGCATCAAAAATTATCACCAACATAATATTAAGACGAATTGAAAAGCAAATTGAAGAATTTCTGACTGAAGACCGATTTGGTTTTGTTAAAGTTAAGGTTACTAGAGAAGCTATATTGGCATTGAGACTTTTACTTGAAAAAAGATTGGAAAAAGACCAAAGAACTTATTTATGCTTTGTGGATATTGAAAAGGCTTTTGATAATGTATATTGGATAAAAATGTTTGAAATTCTTAAAAACAAAGGAGTCCCATATAGAGATAGAAGAATAATCTGGAATTTGTACAAAATGAAATTGCAGTAATTAAAATTGGAAATGAACAAGAGGAAGCAAAAATACGGAAAGGAGTTAGACAAGGCTGTGCTTTGTCTCCCACGCTTTTTAATGCCTACATCCAGGATGGATAGAATAAGGTTCGAGAGGATTTGAATTTAGGAATAAGGATACAAGGTGAACAAATAAATATGACTAGATTTACAGATGACATTGCCATAGTTGCAGATAGTGAACATCTCAAACAAATAATAGTAAAAATGGAGGAAATCATGGGTAATGAATACAAGATGAAAATAAATAAGTCAAAGACGAAAGTTATGGTCTGCGAAAAAAAGGCAGACTCAAGTATGAAATTAGTGGTGGGCAACAAAACACTAGAAAAATTTCAAGAATTTAAATATCTCGGAAGCAAAATTACCAAAGATGGAAGAAGCAAGAAAGAAATCAAATGTAGAATTTTACAAGCCAAATTAACATTTCACAAAAAGAAACGTCTATTGACTACAAATTCCATTAATCTTAAAACCAGAAAACGATTATTAAAAGCGTATGTTTGGAGTATTTCCCTTTATGGTTGCGAAACGTGGACAATTGGAAAAGAAGAAAAAAGGAGGATAAATTCTTTTGAACAATGGTGTTATAGAAGAATGCTAAAAATTAGCTGGACAGAAAAAATAACGAATTCTGAAGTATTTAAAAAGGTGGAGGAAAATTATACCTTATGGAAAAGCATAAAGAGGAGGAGGACTAGACTGATAGGACATATTTTGAGACACGATAGCCTGCTGAAAACGGTATTGGAGGGAATTGTTGAAGGCAAAAATGTCGAGGAAGACCACGTCTACAATATGTACAGCAAATCATGTCTGATGTAGGATGCAGAAACTATATAGAGATGAAGAGGAAAGCTATAAATAGAGCCGACTGGAGAACTGCCGCAGACCAATCCATGGATTGAATACTTAAGAAGAAGATTGAATACAATGTTACGTTAAGCCATGTGGAAAGAAGCTAGGTTAGGACCATAAATTGTTCTGAAAATAAATGTCGGCTTTGATATTAGCTTTTCAGCCTTTTTGCTGTCAGTCGAAAGACATATGTCTATTCTTTTACAAATATTATCCATTGTTTTTCCAAAAATGGCATTGTTAAATAATTTATAGAGATTTTTCTTAAAATAATTTTGGCTAGTTGTCCAAGTTTGTTATTAAAATCAACGTATGCCTTTATCCAAGGTCTTTGTTTAAACTTTAACATACGATGGTTTTTACCAATTTTAGTCCATGATCTAGAGCCTGTTTAAGTTTAAGTGCCACTCCGAAAGTGACGTCACAGGGAGAGGTGGTAGGGTGCGTTAGAACCGCCACTACTAACCTACTGTTATTTTTTGTCCGAGAGACCTGAAACTCATTTTGAGAGTAGAGGACCATTCATTCACGTCGAACAAACCTTTTTGAAAACTTCACCGTTTCCAAAATATAGCTAATTTCTAAATTGGATTTTTTTGAAAAATTTAAAAAAAAGTTTTCTTATAAAAATAAAGGGCACAAAAACCATTATTTTAAGCCTATAAAACACTTTTTAGGATGTTTGGTTTTCAAACTAACGCCTACTTCCAAAATTGAACACTTTCATTTTTAACCTAGGGACTTGAAACTTGGTATACTGGTAGAGGACTTATTGACCATTGAGTTATGTCAAACAAACATTTTTTGTATAATGCCTTATTTTGGAAATATAACCCTTTTTGGAAAAATTAGACAAATACACTATTTTTGGGCTGAGAGTGGGATAGTGGTAGGTGAAAGTGATAACATATGACTTTTTAGGATTTTTAGTTTAAACATATAGCCTACTTTTCCAATTTTTTTTTTAATTTGAAAAATACACTATTTTTGGATTCAGAGAGGTATAGAGTTAGGTGTACGAGTAAAGATATGACTTTTAAAGATTTTTAGTTAAATCATATAGCCTACTTTCCCAATTAAGCTTTGGAAAAATTAAAAAAAACTATTTTTTGATTAGGCGTCCGATAGAGGTAGGCGTAGGAGTTAACATTTGACTATTTAGGATTTTTAGTTTAAACATATAGCCAACTTTCCCAATTGAACTTTTGAAAAATTTGGAAAATACACTATTTTAGGACAGAGTGTGATATAGAGGTAAGAGTAAGAGTTGAGAGTTAATTATTAACCTTAGAGTACTTTCCATTTTTGGAATGTTGGTGTGTTGGTGTGTTGTTGTTGTTGCTTACAAACATCGCGGTAAGCATTATGCTGTTGTAAAAGGGGCTGAGATACTTTCCAAGACCAAATAAGCCAGTAAGTAAGAGCAAATATGAGTCAATACAAAAGCCAACAAAAAATGCCAACAAAAAGCCAACAAAAAGCCATTAAAATGGCAAAAATAGCCAACAAAATCCAACAAAGCCAATACAATTGCGTCAATTAACTTTTTGTTGCATTATTTATACAAGATATATTTGTATGAAACTATAAAGCAAATCCGCTATGTGTATTGCTAGTGCTAAGAACAATTGTGCTGATTATTGGAAAGCATGCTGGTAGTTGAGTAAGTTGCTATATTGACCGATAGGTAGCATGCTGGTAGTTGAGTGAGTGGTAATATTGACCGCTAGATAGCTTGCTGGTCTTTCAGTGAGTGTTGATTTGGAGCGCTAGGTACCCTGCTGGTCGTTCAGAAAGTTCTCATAGTCACCGCTAGATAGGGGAAACATTATTTGCGTGTCGCATGTGGCTATTTGACAAAGTTTTACCGCGTGAAAATACGTGCCTGTATAAGCTGTTTATATAAATTTAATATACAGTTAACCACTAAGTGTTTAGAACTAACATGTATAGCCTTGTGTAGTATATATAGGGGGTCCTTAGCAGGAAAGAGTGTCTAACCCACGATTGTACAGCCTTTTGATATGCAGTTAGTACCTGATAACCTTGAGAAAGGTGTAAGAATATTTTCAGTTGACTACTACCTTTGAGTGATCACAGCGTGAAAGATCGTCTCACCCACCAGGCTCTAGCCTTGTGCTACGTGGTAAGTAGCTGTTGGTCTTGAATAGGGTATATAAGAGTTCTCATAGCAGGAATACAATCAGTTGACTACTAATTTTTACAGTATTCACATCGTGAAAGATCGTCTCACCGACCAGCCTCTAGCCTTGTGATACGCAGTAAGCAGCTGTTTGTAGAAATCAACATCCATGATGGAAGAAACCATTCCTAGCTGTATGTGGAAAGAGTGTGGAAAAAATGTTCTTCGAGACTATATTAGCAAGCGACATGAAGTATCGTGTGGTGAATTCCATGAGTGCAGGACCTGTGGTAGTAAATTCAACAATGTGTACACCGGACGTCGTCATGAAGAATGTTGTAATGTTGTGTCATCATCTAAAAGACAAAAATCTGAGCCGACAAAACATTACCTACTTTCAATGGTTCCAGAAAAAAATGGTCTTAGTGAATATGAAACCTGTTTTGAAGGTCGACTTAAATCCTATTTTATACGTTGTGATACATCTAAGGATTCAAATTCATACCTTAAAGAGTCCAAAGAGCAAATAATAAAAGCTATGTAGCAATGCATATGTCGATAAAAGTTAATCTTGTGGCAGAATGTAGATTCATTCATACATCTACCAATGACATTACAGATCGTGCTTTTATAACACGAAATAAGGCCCTATTTTTGGAAACAGACCTAAGTAGTTTCTTGGAAGCACAATTTACAAAGTTAACCTCAGAAATGGAAAATTCTGAGATAAAAGGCAGTAATTGGGTTTTGTTAGCAGTGGAAGGAGTGTGACTGAAAATAAATAGGTGTAATCCCTTACGTGAAAGCACATACCGGTATATTCCATGACCAGCAGTTATAAAATCAAGAAAAGCCTGCATTAATCCTCAAGACTTGAAGGATGAAAAGTGTTTTATGAATGCCATTTTAGCAAAACTGGTTAAAACGGATACTAAACGCATTATTAAATACAAGGACCTGGAAAACAAGTATGATTTTTCAGTTATATCGTTTCCTACATCGCTAGCTGACATCCCAAATTTGAGAAAGCCAACGACATATCTACTAATGTATTTGGACTGGAAAAAGACAACAAACTGTTTCCTTTAAAGGTTGTGGATCAAGAGCTTCAAGACCATCGCGAGCTCCTTCTGCTAAGTTCTTCATCCGGTCAGAACCACTACGTCTTTATCAAAGATTTTGATAAAATAGTTAGACATCAGATTACCCACCATGAACATAAGATATATACGTGTAAACGGTGTTTTACTCACTACGATAATCAATGTGGTCAACGAGGAATGGAAAAAATGAAAGAACATAGAGCTTTGCGCGTCCTGCATGACATTGCTAGGGTTGAAATACCTATCAAAATCCCAATTGTGAAATTCGTAAATGTGGAAAATATGTTGAGAATACCTTGCGTTATCTATGGAGATTTTGAAAGTATACTTCTACCATATCAAACATTTCTACCCAATCCCGAGGTACGTTTTACAGTGCCATATCAGACTCATGTTCCTATGAGCTTTAGCATATACGTTAAATCCTCACCTGCTGTGGAACACATAAATACAAACCTTCCGAGCCAACCTGTTATTTATCGTGGACCTGACGCTGCAGAAAAGTTTATGGACTGTTTGATCTCAATAGCTAATGAAATTGATCGCCTTTACAGCTTAAATGTTCCAAAGGCCTTAACTCAGGATCAAGAAGCAGAGTTCCAATCTTCTGAAACCTGTTATTTGTATCAAAAACCATTTACTAAATAGGACTGGAAAGTTCGAGACCATTGTATTATTACAGGGGAATACCATGGAAGTGCACATAATAACTGCAATTTGAGGTGTAAAACACGTAACCCCGTTCCCGTACTTCTACATAATATGAGTGGCTACGACGCAAATTTTATTGCAAAGAAATTGGGATGTACTACTGAGAGAGTGGATGTTATTCCCTAACTCCAAAGAAAAGTACATCTCCTTCACCAATAATGTTGGAAATGTTAAGCTCCGATTTGAGGATACGTTTCGGTTAATGCCGAGTAGCTTGGAAAACGTAGTTTCCAACTTAATATCACACCCTGAAACAAACAAGTACTTTGGAAAAGAAAGTGCAACGCTTATGATTCTTAAAGGAGTATTTTGTTATGATTACACTGATTCATGGGAAAACTTAAGTGAAGCGTGTTTACCTCCAAAAGAGGCATTCCTTAACAAATTAAGTCAAGAAGATGTTAGTAGAGAAAACTATGAACATCCTAAAAATGTCTGGAACCAGTTCAACATTAAAACCCTAGGGGAATATAGTGACCTTTACCTAACGTCAGATGTACTTCTTCATGCTGACAGCTTTGAAACGTTTAGACAGAAAACACTAGAAACACACCGAGTGGATGCTGCACACTTCTTTACTGCGCCTGGTTTACGTTTTGAGGCAATGCTCCTTTACACTGGAATTGAACTGGAATTGCTATAGGATTACGATCAGATTATTTTAATAGAGTCTGGAATACGTGGAGGCATATGTCAGGTGTCTCATCGGTATGCTAAAGCTAACAATAAATACATGGCAACCTATGATTCCGAGAAACCGTCACAGTTTATTACCTATGATGATGCAAAAAACCAATACGGGTGGGCTATGAGCCACTGCCTTCCTAACGATGGATTTCAGTGGGTTTCTCCAGAAACATTTGATCTAGAAACGCTAAAGAAAGACGACTATGTGGGATATATTCTAGACGTTGATATTGATTATCCATCTGACCTTCATCATCTACACAACGATTTACCTTTCCTACCAGAGTGTACACAACCTAAGGATTTACATCTTAAAAAAACAAATTCCTCATCTTAGAAATCGAAGGCGGTACGTTGTTCATTACATGGCACTTAAACAGCCTCTAGATCATGGACTAAAATTTGTAAAAAATCATCGTTTGTTAATGTTTAAACAACGACCTCGGCTAAAGGCATACGTTGATTATAATATCAACCTTCGAAAACAAGCCAAAATTATTTTGAAAAAAATCTGTATAAATTATTTAACAATGCCATTTTTGGAAGAACAATGGAAAATATTCGTAAAAGTACAGACATACTGTGACCAAATCCAGTTGCCCAGATTTGAGAGCAGAGGCCCAGATGCTAAGTCCAGAGCTGAAGTTTTGAATAGCGCGCGCCAAACCTTCTAAGAAGCATTTAGAAGCTTTATGCAGCCAAGAGATCGCTATGTGACGTAGCAGGGTTACCAGAGTCAAGGCTATATTTGTATAAAGTATTTTTCGCTGGTGTAGAAACATGAGACTAACACCAAATTACTGGCACGGACAAGGGAAGAAGAACGTGCTATATTTCAAGCAAATTTATCGAGGGGAAGCTGAGATATGAGATGTTTTAGTTTTAGCAGATTTCAAGCAGTGACGTAGGGGAGTCCGTCCGCTGGGTATATAAGAGCTGGGAGCCACCACTCAATAGGTTCACTTCCTTGTAAGCGCCCTGTCGCTAGACACATCACGTTGCTCCGAACATCGTTATACTTCAGAATTATCTTCATGCACATGGTTGCAATACTTGACGTTTTTACTAGCTCACAGTTACTGAGACTTAGTGAAATTCTACGACAGTACATGGTTACTGGACTTCGAAAAGTGTTGGAAGTTTTAGTGAACTTAGAATTCATCGTAAGTTATCACTGAGGTGATAGACTTTGTGGCTGAACATTGGTAACTATTACTGCTACACGGACATATGATAGACTTAGTCTATATTTATCTTTCCACTGTCCACTAAGATTTAAACTTGGATTATTTTCATCCAATGACCAGAACAAGCTTTTGTCTTGATAACACTTTGACCAACCAAGATAAGTCAGTTCTGTTCACATACCAGTGAGCAACTCTACCCAGGGAATTTAACATCAGAACTCGGACCGGTGCTGAATAAGATTGTCAGAGTATTGATAGTACTGAATGCATCACAGTTGGGTCGCGTTACTACTGGTATTTTTGCATCATAGGTCATTTAGATCTTACCCTTATCAAGAAGATAACTTCAGCTGTTGAAGCAGATAATATTATAGACAGTTTTCATCAAGATATTCAGGCGAGTATGAATACCGCCATATCTGGTTAGACATTTTGCGGGTATATAATGGAGGCCGATACGAGATTATAAGTACATGTCCAAATGGGGACAGAAGACTGTAATAGTCTGGTTCAGACCAGATTATCCACATCAAGATCTATAAGAATGTAAGCTACATTTTGCATTATTCTTATGCGTAGTTAGCTGGAATTTCTCATTTTTCTACAGTCTTGCCAACACATATTTTTTTCTTCGATATCTTGCTGTTGCAAATATTTTTACAAGGCACGTGGATGCCTTGATCTGTGTAGTTTTTACACTCAGATATGAGGAGTCAATGATTTGAATTAATGGACTAGCAAAACGATCATTTATTTGATTTTGAAATTATTTTTCTAATCGCGGTCATCAGCCGTCGTAACTTTAAATTTAATAA
This sequence comes from Meconema thalassinum, assembly GCA_946902985.2. Lineage (NCBI taxonomy): Eukaryota > Metazoa > Arthropoda > Insecta > Orthoptera > Tettigoniidae > Meconema > Meconema thalassinum. Next base: position 214,429,996 of record OX336398.1, read on the forward strand.
TACATTTAAGTTGAGGAATGGATTCTTATCCATATTTATGAAGTCGAGGATGATATTTCCCGAACAGTTTAGCAACGTTAATTCCATTTGTGGAATAATAATAATAATAATAATAATAATAATAATAATAATAATGCTGATTTCATAATAATAATCATTTTCAATATTTGTCTGAGATAATAATAATAAGGATTTATATTTATAATAATCATATCATGTAGTGAATTTATAAAGTTGATATTTAAAACAGTTTGCTAGAACGGAGACTTGTTTTTCCGAAGGCTAGTGGTTAACGCATGCCCACATTCAACTAACAGAATAATTTTATGGGAACATTTTACACTAGCATTATGCAGTTAAATCTTTTGAAAGACACAGAAAGTAATGATACGGGAAGCAAATTGCATGTATAAATTAGGGTTTTACTAGAGTTTGTATAAATATAATATAATTTTGTGCAACTTCTTGTGATAGAACGTTTGGCTAGAAATAGACACGGTGTGGAATAATTAATGTTCAAACTGATGGTAAAATTACTGTAAACTCATTTAGGAGCTTACTAGCTTACGAATCTTCCAGTTTGTGTAACAAGCAAAGGCTTGATTATTATATATCATTTGGGAAGAATTTTTTGTGTGTGTGTGGAAATAGTTGAATATGCCATTCTGATTGTGCATTTTAAGTCGCAGGAATGAGGTTGTTATAATGGAGCATCAACCATATCGTAGGTTGGATGACTTTGAAATAATGTTGGGAGTTGAAATATTGTTGTAAGCCACACTTTCGTCGAATTCATAACCGAGGGTTATATTATGGAATTATCATGTCAATCCACAGTTTGCCCACGTGTTCTATAAATATTTCATAGTAATTGTTAGCCCGGAATATTGTTATTGACATTTACCATTTATTATGAGAAGACTTTACCGTTGTCTAGATTCTAATTATGCTAATGAGATTTTTGACACATTTAAATCGAATGGGCCGATGCTGTAAATAAATTAAAACCGTTATTTCCTAAACAACCACTACGATTCATAGGATATTTGGTGATCCTGTTAAGAATATAAACATTCTGGAAATTAATTTGATGATAACCATTTTTGACATTCTGTCAAAAGAATGGTAATTTTGATAATAGCAACAACTAATATTATTTTTGTGATAATTTTTCTAAATAATATTTCCAATTGATATTTAAATAATGGTTAAATCCAGATTTAAAAGAGATGATACTTTGTTAATAATAAATTTTTGACCATAATATTGCTAATGGAGTCAAGAACTCAGAATATTAATGTTGGATCGAGAACAGATACAATAAATATTTTTTCTGTTTATCGAAGTTCTTCGATCCATGCTCGAATGTACATGTAATTAATATTGTGTTATATTCATTGTTGTAACTTTATATTTGAACAAATTTTGAGATACTGATTCCTGGAAAAGGCGTTAGTTATTTTTCTGCTACTATTTGAAAGACAAACAAAACAGTGATTTTTTTTCATCGAGTGAAAATATTTCATTTCAACGTGTGAATACTTAAAGTTAGAAATCAGGATGGACAATTAAATTTGCACTGACAAACCTTACGATTGTAAATAATTCTTTTGAACGAAGTCAACAGGACTATTAATCTGACTTTCGTTTCAAATGCCTACGGTTCATGTGTTGGTGAATCTGTAAATTTGTGTATATAATGTATGATTCGTCATGCATCCATTATGCTATTTTTAGCATTTCTTCATTAGCTTTTTAACATTTTAAATAAAATGGGATAATTTTACGGTTTGTGTTATTTTCAGAAAATCTCCTTCTATCCTTATTGTTGCATCGAGCCGAAAATCAGCAAAGCAATTTTTTGTTTGTTTTTGTACTCACTTTATTCACTATGGCGCCCTGAGATGCTTAAATTCTCGTGCTGACTGATTTTTGGTGAAAATGCATATGTGGTCGTCCAGACGTCGGTCTAAACGGGCACATAAAATAAGATAGAAGAGAGAAATGGCTTCGAACGTGGGGATCGATTTAGTGTCGATTCGGTCGATTGTTTGCCGATTTAGTTGTGATTTTTCAGTAGACATTTTGTTAATTGGAAGATGTCTGGTATGGATAAATAAATTCATAGGAATCCCAATTAGTGGGGAACTTAACTCAAGTAAATTTTGTAATAGATAATGTGTTTTTTGATTGTTGTATAATGGCTTATCCATTAGGGTGTCAAGTAAAATTTTTAGTATACGTTCGATAGTCTGGAAATACACAATTTATTAGAATCCAGGTGGAGGATATTGTGAACTTGCAGTTTTTTGATATTGTTGTTTAAATTTAATTAAATAGTAGAGATATATTTTCCATCACGTCGACATTAGGGCTTATCTCATTTTATTCCGAGAAGTCCAAGTAGCTACGCATAATTCATGTTCTAGTTCTAAGTCTTTGTGTCTGCCTACATTTACACCCCTAACTTCAAAATATATTGTTAGAATTATGGATGAGGTGATGAGGATCTTAAATCGTATGGAGGAGAGCTCCAAAAATGCAGAACTGCAAATGACAGAAATTATAGAGAAAACTAACAAAATGGAGGTTAACCTTAAAGAAAATTCTGAAACTTTAAGGGAAATATTAAGAGTAAACTCAGATGCCCTAGAAAATAAATTGACCACTTCTTTAAAAGTAAATCTTGAAAACTCGATGGAAAATAAATTTAAGGAAAATTTTAATTCTTTGGAGACTAAATTGACTTCTTTAGAAAATAAGTTAAAAGAAAATTCTGATTTTATGGAGGTTAGATTAACTGATTCTTTGGAAGCTAGAGTAACTTAATCTTTTGAAACTAAATTAGAGGAAAATTCCTTAAACTTAAAAGCTAAGATGAAAGAGAATTCAGATTCGTTAAGAGCTTCTTTAGAAATAAAATCAAAGAAAATTCTACTTCCTTAGAAAATAAAATCAAAGAAAATTCTGATTCACTAAAAACTTCTTTAGAAAATAAAATGTCTATAGTATTTGAGAAAACTCATGAACTCGAACCTTCATTAGCTTTGAACACGAGTAAGATGGAGGATAAATTTCCGATGCCGACCAAAAATCTCAGTCATTAGCTGATAGGATCGAGCGAGGTCTCAGAAAAGTAGGAGAGTATATGATAAATTTAGAAATTCTTGTCCACAAAGAGAATAGTGTTACGGCAAATAACGTCATACAACGTTTGACCGAGCAATCCCAGGAACTTGTTGTTGGAGAAATTCAGGAAGGTGTAGTCAAAGAGTTGATAACCGAGATAAAGACGACAGTCATCAGTGAAGTCACAGATGCACTTAAACTGGAGACTCAAGACGGAATCAAAGAGATCAGAGAAACTTTGACGTCACATGTTCAAGTTATTACCAAGGATATCCAGACAGCTCAGAAAGACATTGTGGATATGACAAGTTCGTTAAAAATCACGAAGAGATTATGAACATGATATTTACAGACGTGAAAGAGAACTTTAAAGAGAAGGAATTAAGAGAGATACTGAAAAAATCAGGGAAAGATTTGAGGAGAACCAGAAAGAAATCGAGGATATTAAAAATCAGGTCAAAGATCAGAAACAGGGTGATTGTTCACACAATAAAAATAATACCGAAGAGTTAAAGAAATTAGTAGGATAAGAAAATGCTGAACTCAAAGAAACCATCAAGAAGCTTAGTAACAAATTTTTTGATTACCAGCAGGAAGCAAAGAGTGTTGCCAAAACTCAAAGCAAACCTACAATTACTAGTAAGGATATTGAGGGAGTAAGCAAAGTAGATAATCCCCATAAACAGGAAGAGGTTAGAACATTTATGCAATCCACTCCTATAATCTTTTGCAAGAACGTTGAAGATAAACCTTCAAAATTATAAGGAAATGGGATTGTCACATCAGTAGAATTCCTGAGGAAGGTGGGAAATTACCTCAAGGATTCTAAAATTTCCAAAGAAAGGGAAATAAGAGTAATAGGGAAATTTTTGGAAGGTCCCGCACTTACGTGGTTTAGGGCCTTTAGATTCACTCTGAACATCTATGAGGAATTTGCTAGAGGACTGTTGAAGAAATTCTGGTCTCCAGAAACTCAACAACAGGTAAGAGCGGAGCTTTACTCCAAAAGATACTCCACTTCGCAACCTACACGTTATTCGACATATTTTGCTGGGAAATTATCTAAACTGCAACATTTAGATCCGCCTGTGCCAGATAACGAATTAATTAATGCCTTGATCAGACAATTTCCTGCGGATGTCCAAAGAACGCTTATAGCTGCGGACATCAATAACATGGAAAAATTTGATGAAGTTCTACAAAAGCTGGATCACACGAACGCACAATTCTTCCATCAGAAGGGTGGCATGAATGACAACGCGGTATTTGCAGTTAAGGCTGCCAGGTATTCTCAGACACCTCGAGATCATCGAGAAGAGAAACCGCCGAGGGAGGATCCAGAGAGAAGAAGATGGAACCAAATCAAATATAGGTCATATGAGAACAAACCATATACGAGACCTGATGATACGAACAATTATAGAAGTCGTTGGGGAAGACCAAGAGGAAACCAAGGAAGATACCAAGAGAGAAGGTACTTAGGAAGGAATAATGGCTTCTACCCAAGAAATGAAAATCCGCGACAATCCAATGAGGAGTTGAAACAGGAAACGAGGAAAAACTAGGAGGAGAGACACCAAGGGAATAAACAGTTCATGGAGCAGCTGAAACAGAGAGAACCTGGTACACCAGGGTGGCAGCAATCCAAAAGCAATGAAGAAAAACTTCAAATATCCAATAGCAGATAGGATAATTACAACTTTCACTTCCAGAATCATTAAGTGGCAAGCAAAGGATGATGACCTGATACAAAATAATCATGAAGGTAAAGAAATGCGAACGAGGATTAGATTGCCAATTATATCATTCGAAGTATTCGGCAAGCCTGTCAATACTTTAATTGATACTGGTGCAATGCTACGTCTTATAAGTGAGAAATTATATGTTATTTGCAAACTCACTGAGAAGTTAGAAGAAATTCCTGTGTCCGGAATTAAGATTCAAGGAATAATTCCAAACAGGACATACCTATGCAAAACTCAGTTATATTTATGTGTTACGATTGGAGGACATGATTTTCGACATGTGTTTGTCATAATGAAGGATATTGCATTTGATATGATCCTGGGAGCAGATTTCATACAGATATATCAAGCTGTCATTGACATGAGCAATGAGACAATACGATTTTAGCATACCGAAGAAATAAACTTCGAGGGAAATGAAGAGAAAAACACCGAGGGAAATGTCAATTTTGTCGAAAGGAAATTGAACTTTTGGGACATATTTTGGATGGCGAAGGTCACCGCCAAAATGAAACCAGATTTCATAAAATAGCCGACACACGAACTGTTAACATCGTGGGAATTTACAATTCATCGAATTTGAAAGTTTACTATTCAAGAACCAGGTAGCTTGAAGTGTGAATAGGAGAAATAATTTTTTTCAATTATTTTTTTTGGCTATGTATGGGGTGGATGTGCCCAAATCCGGTTGCCCTGATTTGATAGCAGAGACCCAGATGCTAAGTACAGAGCTGAGGTTTTGAATAGCACGCGCCAAACCTTCTAAGAAGCATTTAGAAGCTTTATGCAGCCAAGAGATCGCTAAGTGACGTAGCAAGGTTATCAAAGACGAGACTATATTTGTATAAAATATTTTTCGTTGGAGTAGAAACATGATACTAACACAAAATTACTGGCACGTACAAGGGAAGAAGAACGTGCTATATTTCAAGAAAATTGATCGAGCGGAAGCTGAGATAAGAGATGATTTAATTTTAGCAGATTTCAAACAGAGACGTAGAGGAGTCCGTCCGCTGGGTATATAAGAGCTGGGAGCCACCACTCAATAGGTTCACTTCTTCGTAAGCACCCTGTCGCTAGACACATCATGTCGCTCCGAACATTGTTATACTTCAGAATTATCTTCGTGCACATGGTTGCAATACTCTACGTTTTTACTAGCACACAGTTGCTGGGACTTAGTGAAATTCTACGACAGTTCATGGTTACTGGACTTCTAAAAGTGTTGGAAGTTTTAGTGACCTTATAATTCATCGTAAGTTATCACTGAGGTGATAGACTTTGTGGCAGAACGTTGCAAATATTACTGCTACACGGACATATGATAGAATTAGTCTATATTTTTCTTTCCACTGTCCACTAAGATTTAAACTTGGATTATTTTCATCCAATGACCAAAACAATCTTTTGTATTGATAACACTTTGACCAACCAAGATAAGTCAGTACTGTTCACATACCAGTCTTGTACGGTTACGTTCATTTAGCCGACATAGGGAAACCAGCATGCTTAGCATTGTCTGGCGAGTGAGAAACTCAGCCCAGGGAATTGAACATCAGAACTTGGACCGGTGCTGAATAAGATTATCAGAGTATTGATAGTACTGAATGCATCACTGTTGGGTCACGTTACTACTGGTATTTTTGCATCATGGATTATTTCGATCTTACCCCTATCAAGAAGATTACTTCAGCTCTTGAAGCAGCTAATATTATAGACAGTTTTCATCAAGATATTCAGGCGAGTATGAATACCGCCATATCTGGTTAGACATTTTGCGGGTATATAATGGAGGCCGATACGAGATTATAAGTACATGTCCAAATGGGGACAGAAGACTGAAATAGTCTGGTTCAGACCAGATTATCCACATCAACATCTATAAGAATGTAAGTTACATTTTGCATAATTCTTATGCGTAGTTAGCTGGAATTTCTCATTTTTCTACAGTCTTGCTAACACATATTTTTTTCTTCGATAATTTGTTGTTGCAAAACTTTTGCAAGGCATGTGGAAGCATTGATCTGAGTAGTTTTACACTCAGACATGAGAAATCAATGATTTGAATTAATGGAAGAGCAAAACGAGCATTTATTTGATTTTGAAATTATTTTTCAAATCGCGGTCATCAGCCGTCGTAACTGTAATTTTAATAATAAATTTAAGTTGAGGGATGGATTTTTATCCTTATTTAAGAAGCCGAGGATGATATTTCTCGAACAGTTTAGCAACGTTAATTCCATTTGTGGAATAATAATAATAATAATAATGATGATTTATTAATAATAATAATTTTCAATATTTGTCAGAGAAAATAATAATTATGATTTTATTTATAATAATATCATGTAGTAATAATATAATAATATCGTATGGCCTCGGGTGCCTGGTGCAAGCTTTGTTAATTGACACCCAGAGGGTAGCTTGCATGTCGAATTTCGTCGTTCCTTTGAACGCTATGAAAGTCAAGGAGGTTAGATATCTGAACTCCTTGACACTACAGCGCTTTCAAGTAGAGAATAGAATAGAGGAACTTTGTGTTGGTGGAAAATCCCTAGATTATATAATGTAGCGAATTTATAATGTTGATATTTAAAACAGTTTGCTAGATCGGAGACTTGTTTTTCCGAAGGCTAGTGGTTAACGTACGCCCACATTCAACTAACAAAATAATCCTATGGGAACATTTTGCACTTGCATTATGCATTTAAATGTTTTGAAAGACACAGAAAGTAATGATACGGAAAGCATATAGCATGTATAAATTAGGGTTACACTAGAGTTTGTATAAATATAATATCATTTTGAGCAACGTCTTGTGATAGAACGTTTGGCTAGAAATAGACACGGTGTGGAATAATTAATGTTTAAACTGATGGTAAAATTACTGTAAACTCATTTAGGTGCTTACTAGCTTACGAATCTTCCAGTTTGAGTAACAAGCATAGGCTTGATTATTATGTATAATTTGGGAAGAAATTTTGTGTGTGTGTGTGGAAATAGTTGAATATGCCATTATGATTGTGCATTTTAAGTCGCAGGAATGAGGTTGTAATAATGGAGCATCAACCATATTGTAGGTTGGATAACTTTAAAAATAATGTTGGGAGTTGAAATATTGTTGTAAGCCACACTTTCGTCGAATTCATAACCAAGGGTTATATTATGGAACCATCATGTCAATCCACAGTTTGCCCACGTGTTCTATAAATATTTCCTAGTAATTGTTAGCCCGGAATATTGTTATTAACATTTACCTTTCATTATGAGAAGACTTTACCGTTGCCTAGATGCTAATTATGATAATGTGATTTTTGACCCATTCGTCATGCATCCATTATGCTGTTTTAAGCATTTCTCCATTAACTTTTTAAAATTTTAAATAAAATGAGATAATTTTACGGATTGTGTTATTTTCAGAAAATCTCCTTCTATCCTTATTGTTGAATCGAGCCGAAAATCAGTAAAGCAATTTTTGTTTGTTTTATGTTCCCTCTTTAACCCATATGGCGCCCTGGGATGTTTTGATTCTCGTGCTGACAGATTTTTGGTGAAATGCATATGTGGTCGTCCGGACTTCGGTCTAAACGGGCATAATACGTCTTGTGACTGACAGCTAAAAGGCTGCAAAGCTAATAACAAAGCCGACATTTATTGACAGAACAATTTATGGTCCTAACCTAGCTTCTTTCCACATGGCTAAACTCAACATTGTATTCAATAAGCCTATATAAATTGGAATGTGCATACTGGATATTTCAAAAACTCTCATGTACTCCCACCACTATAACGTCCTGCTACCCTATTATGGCATGGACAATCCTAAACTCATGGATATGGATACCGACTCATTCATTTATTTGGTTTACACCCACGATGTTTATCAAGACAAGTTGGATTTCCTAGAACACCTGGACACATCTGATTATCTGATTATCCTAGTAATCAAATATGTTAATCTACACACATCAAAAAAAGTTTTGCATCACCTCGGTTCCCAGATCTCCGGCATATAGACGTTGACTGTGTATATTGTATCAAAGATACAGTCCCTTTGACTGTTCATAGATGTCACTAAAACTGCTCAAAGATGTAAACAACCATGCATGAGCAGGGCCTATTAGACGGAGGGGGTACGACAGCCGATCAGTTCCAGTCATTCCACCAGGACGAAGGTACGCTGCTCATGTTGTCTGTAGTTCTACCATGCCTAGAAGGTCAATACCGCAGTTCGATCGCGTCCGCATTGTTACTTTGTGTCAAGAAGGGCTCTCAACAAGGGAAGTTTCCAGGCGTCTCAGAGTGAACCAAAGCAATGTTGTTCGGACATGGAGGAGGTACAGAGATACAGGAACTGTCGATGACAGGCCTCGCTCAGGCCGCCCAAGGGCTACTACTGTAGTGGATGACCGCTACTTACGGATTGCCGCTCGGAGGAACCCTGACAGCAATGCCACCATGTTGAATAATGCGTTTCGTTCAGCCACAGGACGTCGTGTTTCAACTCAAACTGTGCGCAATAGGCTGCATGATGCGCAACTTCACTCCCGACGTCCATGGCGAGGTCCAGCTTTGCAACCCCGACACCATGCAGCGCGGTACAGATGGGCCCAACAACATGCTGAATGGACCCCACAGAATTGGCATCACGTTCTCTTCACCGATGAGTGTCGCATATGCCTTCAACCAGACAATCGTCGGAGACGTGTTTGGAGGCACCCTGGTCAGGCTGAACGTCTTAGACACACTGTCCAGCGAGTGCAGCAAGGTGGTGGTTCCCTGATGTTTTGGGGTGGCATTATGTGGGGCCGACGTACGCCACTGGTGGTCATGGAAGGCTCCGAAACGGCTTTACGATACCTGAATGACATCCTCCGACCCATAGTGCACCCATATCGGCAGAATATTGGAGAGGCATTTGTCTTCATGGACGACAATTCTCGACCTCATCGTGCACATCTTGTGAATGCGTTCCTTCAAGATAACGACATCGCTCGACTACAGTGGCCAGCATGTTCGCCAGACATGAACCCTATCGAACATGCCTGGGATATGTTGAAAAGGGCTGTTTATGGACGTCTTGACCCACCAACCACTCTGAGAGATTTACGCCGAATTGTCGTTGAGGAGTGGGACAATTTGGACCAACAGTGTCTTGATGAACTTGTGGATAGTATGCCACGACGAATACAGGCATGCATCAATGCAAGAGGACGTGCTACTGGGTATTAGAGGTAGTGGTGTGTACTGCAATCTGGACCACAAATGCTGAAAGTTTAGCTGTATGATGGTACAACATGCAATGTGTGGGTCTCATGAGCAATAAAACGAGCTGAAATGTTGTTTGTGTTGATCTCTATTCCCTTTGTATTAAAAGGTTCCGGAACTCTTGGAACCGAGGTGATGCAAAACTTTTTTTGATGTGTGTACATCAAACAAGAAATGTTGGAAAAATTTAAAGACGAGGCTTGAGGACAATCTATTAAAGCATTTGTTGGACTTAGAGCTAAAATGTACGCTTTAGACATAAATGGTACAGAAATCAGAAAGATTAAAGTTATTAGCCGAAGCGTTGTCAAACATTGTATAAGTTTTCAAGATTATAAGGATTGTATAATGAAAAACGAGATAAAAAGAATACCAATGAACATTATCGCTTCTAAGCAACATGACATATCTCTCTATATATAAGAATGAAAGTTTGTATGTTTTTTCTGAATTTCTACGGAAATTTGCGTTATTTACGCGTTTTAGACTGTTTTATGACGGATGCGCGCGAAAATGAAATTTTTGGCTGTCTGTCTGTCTGTCTGTCTGTTTGTTTGTTTGTCTGTGGACAATTTTTTGTGTCCTTATAACTCGAGAACGGCTGAGTGGATCAACATAAAATTTGGTACAGATATCCTTCAGAGGCATGACACCAATCATTGATGTAACTCTTCTCTGTACCTCTCATAAAAGGGGGCCTACCCCCTTAAAATACATGCTGAAATAGGCGTAGAAGGGCGAGACAAAGCTCATTTTCAGCCCCTCAATGTGAGAAACGAAACTCGGGGGCCCTAAAGGGACCCCGAAAACCACATTTTAATGCCCTAAAACCAATAGTTTTTGAGATATTCCCAGAAAATTAATTTCATTTAATACAATAATGAAAGGAAGCCAGCCGGTAACCATGGCAACAGAAATTCACAGGTCCATCTATTGCTGTAATATAAGACGCAATACAATTCCATTTATTACATTACTGAAATAGTTTGCAAACGTCTAGAAGGTTATAACGGAACCAAACTAAGCTGTAAAATTCATCAATACATATAATGCGCTTAAGGGGGTCAAGGGGTACTCTAGAATTTTTTCACGCGATTTACACGTGCTGGTGTGCTACGGAAGGTCTATTATATCCCTATCCCTATATTGTTATATTATTATTATAATTAATATTATTAATACACTACGGAAAGGAAGACCCCAGAGTACTGGAAAAAGGGAATAATTGTCCCGATCTTCAACAAAGGTAGTAGAACAGAATGCAGAAACTATCGGGGAATAAAACTGATGAGTCATTGTGCAAAGATGTTTGAGAAAGTTTTGGAAAGGAGAATTAGGACAAGGATAGAAGGAGGGATGAGGGAAGAACAACATGGCTTCAGAGCAGGAAGGTCCACAGTGGATTTGATTTTTGCTGTAAGGCAGTTACAAGAACAGCACTGTGAGTATGGAACAGATCTACTGATGGCCTTCCTGGACATTGAGAAAGCATATGACAGTGTATGCAGAAACAAAGTATGGAAGTCCCTGGAGGATAGAGGAGGAGAAAAATGGACTATAAGGAGGATAAAGGAGATGTACAAGGGAAGCGTGAGCCGAGTGAAAGTGGGAGGAGAGAGATCGGACTGGGTGGAACAGAGAAACGGCCTGAAACAAGGAAGTGCACTGGCACCGTTACTTTTCATTGTGGTGATGGATGACATAATGACCCGAGTGGCACAAGTAATTGAGGAAGGAAAGATGAAAGCAATGGTGTTAGCGGATGATTTGATGATTTGGGGAAACAAGGAGGAGGAGGTACAGGAACAGTTGGACGTGTAGGAAGGAATAATACAAGGATATGGGATGACATTTAGCATAAATAAGAGTGAGATGGTGATCACAACAAGGAAGAAGGAAAGAACCACAACGGGAATAACAATTGGTGGGGAACAGCTGAAGAAAGTGGAGAGTTTCAAGTATTTGGGAAGCCTGATACAAGATAATGGAAGAAACTGTAGAGAAAAAATGAGCGGGGGAGACAGGCAGAAGCATTCCGGAGGAGTGTGAGAAGCATGTTATGGAGCAAGGATGTCCCTCAGAACAGAAAAAAGATCATATGTCGGACGTACTATCCCCCTATCCTGACGTATGCCTCGGAGACCTGGGCTATGAAAGGAAGGGAGAAGAGCAAAATACAGGCCAGTGAGATGAGCTTCTTGAGAAGCAGTATTGGAGTTACAATGATGGACAGAATAAGAAATGAGAGGACCAGAGAATTAATAAAGGAGGAACCATTACGGGATAGTATAGAGAAATCTAGACTTAGATGGCATGGACATGTAAAACGAATGGAGGATAAGAGGATACCCAGGAGGATACACGAGAGGAAGTGGGAAGGAAAGAGACCGAGAGGAAGACCGAGAGGAAGACCGAGAGACAGGTGGCTGAAAGGGATGGAAGAAAGCGTGAAGAAGAGAGGAGAAGACTGGACACTGGTGGAAGCTGAGAGATGGTTGGAAGACAGAAGACGTTGGAGTGGCCTGTGTTCCAAACAGACCCGGCCAACGGCTGGAAACTGTGCAAGAGGATGATGATGATGATACTACGGCCTACAACGACGAGACAAAGCTCATATTCAGCCCCTTGGTGTCAGAAAAAAACCTCGGGGCCCCTAAACAGTCGTAAAGGGTCCCCGGAAACTACATTTTAATGCTCTAAAACCAAGAGTTTCTGAGATATTCCCAGAAAACTAATTTCATTTAATAAATTAATGTAGGAATGCAAGCCAGTAACCATGACAACAGTGTCTCAAAAAGGTACATCCAACTTTCCATCTATTTCTGTAAGAAGTAATGCCACTCCATTTATTAAATTTCTGTGAAAGTTTGCAAATGGCTATAAGATTATCACGGAACCAACAAAAACTGCAAAATTCATCAATACGCTTAAGGGGGTCAAGAGGTACCCTGGATTTTTTCACAAGACTTAAACGTGCGATGTGTCGTACAGAAGGTCTATTATATCTTCAAACAGCAACATTATTTTCAAAAATTCCTGAATTGAAATATTTTATTTTTTATTTTATTTTTTTGCTTTTAGGAATTTGGGCCATTGGAGGCTAAAAAACCTGAATTTTCATGCACCAAAAGCCTTTATAATTTATTAAAGAGGTCTTCCTCTGGATGTGCACTTGACACAACAGTGTGGGTCAGTTTTTATGTGACGTGAATTGCATTTCGTCTACGAGGTTTTCAATTTTATTTTCACGTCAGAAAGTACACGTTAGGTAAATTAGTTTCAGAGCATATTTCAACTAATCATTTATCTTTTGTCGACAAACAGGTTCCAAGCCCCTAACCATCGCAACAGTAGCTCAATTGATTACGTTTGGTTATTAATACCGACGACCGTTCGAAGAATGGGTACTTCTGCTAGTCATATATAAGACTAAACAAATTTGCTTTGTGTCCTGGTGATGATAAAAGTGTAATTGTTTCGAATGGTATAGATACACATGCCTCTGGTCATTACTCAATCATTGACTATGATTAAAGAGTTAAGTTACGAATATGAAAATGCTTTACCTGCATGTAGCAAATACATGAACCAAACAATAAAAAAATAAAAAATAGCACTACAAAAATAGAAAAAACACCAATCAAGCAACAAAAAAAGAAAACAATGGTATTCATACTTACTAATAGAAAATTGAAAACAAATAAAACCAACTGTACAAATTATAACAAAAAATGTTTTAAGTGCAAATATTGTACATGTATTTAAAATAAAATAATGTATGGACACTGCTTGTACATTTTTCATTACTACCCACTTCTTCCCATTCCTAATGCATATATGAACCTTGTACATGGACTAAATGAAAAACATGTAAAACACAACATTGGAAAATCCATGTTTCCATATTGACAACAATTGATAAAACGTTAAACTGACTTTTTAAAAACTGTAAATGTGAAATTGAAAAATGTGTAAAAATTCATGTTTCCATATTATGAAATTCAAAAACTTTAAACTGACAGTTTAAAAACTGTAAATGGGAAATTGTGAAATTGACAAATGTGTAAACAACAAATTGGAAAATCCATGTTTCCACATTAGGAAATGCAAGAACTTTAAACTGTTATTAAAAAAATGCTAAGTGGGAAATGAGGAATTGGGAAATGTGTGAACAACAAAACTCTGTGTATGTGCATTAGCCTTTGGATTAGCTGAAGTTAGGTTAGGTTATGTTAGGTGAGGACATGTTTGGTTAAGTGAACTAATTTTAGGTTAGGTTAGATAAGGTGAGGTTAGGTACACTGAGGTTAGGTATGTGACCTTGTAGTTAACTCTTTTTGGAAAATCTAAAATGTAAAATGCAAAAATCTAAAATGCAAAATGTAAAATAAAAAACTTAATAATGTTAAATATAAAATGTAAAAATAGAAAATCTTACATGCATGAATTTAAATTTTTAAATGAGGTGTGTGTGAGTTAGGTTTGGTTAGGTAGAGTTAGGTTAGGTTAGGTTAGGCAATGTTAGGTTTGGTTAGGTGAGGAAATGTTGCTTAGGTGAACTAAGGTTAGGTTAGGTTAGGTTAGGTATGTGACCTTGTAATTTACTGTTTTTGGAAAAACTAAAATGTAAAATGTAAAATAAAAAATAAAAATGTAAAATGTAAATTCAAAAAAATGTAAAATGAAAAATAAAAAAATAAAAAAATATAAAATGTAAAAATAGAAAAGCTTACATGTATTAATTTAAATTTTTTAATGAGTTTTGTTTGAGTTAGGTTAGGTTCGGTTAGGTAGAGTTATGTTAAGTTATGTAAAGTTAGGTTAGGTGAACTGAGTTTACGTAAAGTTAAGTTAGGTTAAGTTAGATTAGGTTAGGTTAGGGTATGTAAAGTTAGGTTAGGTGAACTGAGGTTAGGTAAAGTTAGGTTAGGTTAAGTAAGGTAAGGTTAGGTTAGGTTATGTAAAGTTAGGTTAGGTGAAGTGATGTCAGTTAAAGTTAGGTTAGTTTAAGTTAGGTTAGGTTAGGTAAAGTTAGGTTAAGTTAAGAAAAGTTAGGTATGTGACCTTGTTGTTTACTCTCTTTGGAGAATTTAAAGTGTAAAATCTAAAATAAAAAATCTAAAATGAAGAAACAACGTAAAAATCAAAAAATAAAACGATAAATATCTAAAAATCTAAAATGAAAAAATGTAAAATTCAAAAATTTAAAAACTAAAATCTAAAATGGAAAATGTAAAATAAATAAATGTAAAAATCAAAAATTTAAAATGAAAAATGTAAAATGTAAAAATAAAAATAATGTTACATGCATTAATTTAAATATTTCAATCAGGTGTCTGTGGGTTATATAATGCTTGGGTTAATGACCTTACAGTTTAGTGCTTTGACACTACAAAAATAATAAATAATACATTAAATTCTAAAATAAAGAAATAAATTAATATTATAAATTATATGCATAATACATTAAATAAAAATAAATCATAAATACATAATTAATAAATAATGTATAGTTAAAAACAAATAAATAATGATTTGAAAAGCACGCCATTTAAGAGTGCTGTTGCGCGCGGCCGCCATCTCGCCCATTAGCCCCTGCCCCAGAACAGCCTAACATATCCTACTTACAGAGTAAGAACAATGGCACTGTGGATAAGCATCCAACAATCTTTCATTTTTTATTTTAGGGGCAAATTTTATATTTATAGTATTCTATGTGTATCTTCGCCTTACAACAAGGGCTGGGGAAATTGTGTTTAATCGATAACATTGTAAATGAATGTTTATTTCGTGAAACGATGCAAAATATATATTTTTTGCAAAAAGAAGCACAGTTTTCATGAAGTTAGTGTCAGGACATGAGTAGTGCACTAATTCTCGATATCCCCCAGCCCTGTTTACTGTATAACCTTTAAAAATTATTTTTTCTGTCGGCACAAGTTAGTCTCAAATTTGTTTTCAATTTTTCTACACATGTTTTTTATTTTGTTTTAGTATTTGGTGGTCAATCCTGTATCATTTCAGCATGTATATCTTGTGATATAAAATATTTGTGCATAGAGAGCGTATTTAATTAATAAACTATTTTTAAAAGTTTGCAATGCTTTCATCATTAATATATAAAAACCGGGAGTTTAGCTGACAAATACAGTGGTGCCAGTGAAGAGCGTTTATTCTCTGATGAACGTGTAAATTTGGTCATTCGCAAGGACCTAATTTCCATATTTACTCGCATGTAAGTTTAATGCTAAGATAATGTGGAGAGTCTTCTTCTTCTTGGAATTGCTCACTTAGGACCATGCGGAATCTTCATATTTTGAGCTTTCCTCCTTACCCAAGAGTTCTTCATTTGCATGGACTGTTCTAATTTCTGTTCCTCCGACCATCCCCTGGTGTGGACAATATGCCTGATTACATATCTATCCGGAGAGGTCTTTCACTATTTGTTTGTACCTCTTTGGAGCTTAAGTTTGTTTTGGAAAGATTTGTTTGCCCCATAAGTAAGACTGGTATATTTGATTCTAAATGGCGTAAAAATTGAATTTGACGCATTTTCATGAGCACTTTTGAATGTTAACAAGAAGTTCCGTAAAGAACTAAAGAGCCTACTTTTCTTAAAATTTAAGAATCATGCCAATGATTAATCTATATTGATCTATCTAGAATAACGACGAAATTAATTTGGTAATATCGAAATTTCTAATTAGTTCGAAATACTGTATACCTGGCATAATGTAGCCCAATAGAGCATTAGAGTTGGAAGCCCTGGCGACTGAATATATTCTTAGTTCCATCTCTTAAGGTACAGAATACAATATTTGGTTGATGTCCAATGGATAGCATGGACGTTACATGCAGTCAAACATTGGATTTAACAGCGCGCGTAATATCATGTTGGCAACAATGTCATGAAATGTCATGTATTGGTCAGAAATAATCTGAAATAATCTGATCTATTGGCAGCACTGGCGTAGGCTTAAATTAGTTACTCCAAATTAATCTAGAATGTCAGGTACTATACGTGTGCAAAGTTCAGAGCTATTGGCTTGCATACTTTCTGATATCGTGATATTAGGGTAACTAGAATAGAGACAGCTCTTATTAACAGTTGGCCGCCCTGGTTGCTCTTAAGAATACGCAATGTCATATCTGTTATGATACACATAGCACATACGAAATTTGGTTGAAATCCAAAAGATAGTTTAGAAGTTACATGTATTTAAACTAGAACCTCTCAGCATGCTTAGAATCATGTTGGTAGCATTGACGTATATAAGTTACTCCAAATTAATATAGAATGTTAGGTACCATACGTGTGCATAGTTTAAAGCTGTCGGCTTGCATACTTTCTGTTATATTGGTATTTGGATAAAATAAATTGAGAGCATTTATTAACAGTTGGCAGCCTTGGTGGCTCTTAAGTATACGCTCAGTCATATCTGTTTATGTACACATAGCACAAACGAAATTTGGTTGAATTCCAACTAATAGTGTAGAAGTTATATGCATTACAAAATTTGACATATCGGAAGGCTTATAATCATTTTAGCAACACTGCCGTGTATGGCCTCCTGGAAATTAAACTGAAATGTTATTATCTATACGTGTGCCAATTTTGAAATAGCTCACATTCATACCTTCGAAGATATCCAACATGGAGCTCAAATTTCAATCGCAATTTTTCAGCAGTTGGTAGCACTGACATCATTTTCAAATACGGCATTGAGATGTTCAGGTACAGATCTTTACTCATACCAAATTTTGTTTTGATTGCTTCAGCCGTTTAGGAGTTGATAGGAGGGGGGTGACGGGGGGGGGGGGGTTAGGGGTGACACACACACAGCCAGACAGACAGTAGGACAGACAGACAGATAGACACAAATTTGCCCGGGTCGATCTCATAAGTCTATTTTTTCCTCATTTTTGCAAAATGTGAAAAGTAGGCTAAAACTATATTTCCTAGGTGGGTGTAATGTAGTGTACTCGATTTTTTATTTTGAGTCCTAGGACTTTACTCAATTTCCCGTTCATAAGTGTCTGATTGTTCCACTAATGTATTTTGTTGTGAATTAAGCATTTCTGATTACGAAGAGCTACAGATGTAATCACAGTTAAGTAATTGTGAATTTTATTGTTCAATGACAAGCGTTGTTTGATGTAAACATTCTGTGTGTGTTCAAAAGCTATTTCCATTTTCTGAATGCTTGATGTTTCAGATACATTTTTATTGTAATTTTCTGTGATCCATTCACCTATTTAAATTCCTTTACTCTGGAAATTATATTAGTGTTAATGTAAAGTTCACATGGTGCATTTTCTAATAATGATAATAATAATAATAATCATAACTTACATTTAGTTAGTTCATAAGTGCAATTTTTGCTCTTTGCTCGTCCAGTATAGTAATCTTTTTTTCTGCATCAGAGATGTCTTTGGCAATTAGTGCCATACCATCAACAAACACTTGGCAGTCTATTAATTTTTGGATCTAGTCGGTGCACCTGCTTTTCTGCATTCTCTGACAACTTTTTCAAGAGCGCAATGGAAAACTAACAGATTGCCGGACACCTGTGTATGTTTCAAACTCGTGAATAAATGCAACCATAGAGCTTTAGTTCTGTCTCTCTGATAAAATTTCTTGTTTTTTTTTGTCAAGTGCAAATTCAGTTAAAACATTAAGAAGTAACACGCGATCTATACTGACATATGCGTTCTTGAAATTAATAATTTTTGTTATTTGTATTACGAATATATTGTGTGATGGAGCCCAGAGTCTTATATACATAGGGTATCAAAATATTGTGTGATGGAGTCCAGAGTCTTATATACAGAGGGTATCAAAATATTGTGTGATGGATTCCAGAGTCTTATATACATAGGGTATCAAAATATTGTGTGATGGAGTCCAGAGTCTTATATACAGAGGGTATCAAAATATAGTGTGATGGATTCCAGAGTCTTATATACATAGGGTATCAAAATATTGTGTGATGGATTCCAGAGTCTTATATACATAGGGTATCAAAATATTGTGTGATGGAGTCCAGAGTCTTATATACATAGGGTATCAAAATATTGTGTGATGGAGTCCAGAGTCTTATATACATAGGGTATCAAAATATTGTGTGATGGATTCCAGAGTCTTATATGCATAGGGTATCAAATATTGTGTGATGGATTCCAGAGTCTTATATACATAGGGTATCAAAATATTGTGTGATGGATTCCAGAGTCTTATATACATAGGGTATCAAAATATAGTGTGATGGATTCCAGAGTCTTATATACATAGGGTATCAACATATTTTGTGGTGGAGCCTGGGGTCTTATATACATAGGGTATCAAAATATAGTGTGATGGAGTCCAGAGTCTTATATACATAGGGTATCAAAATATTGTGTGATGGAGCCCAGGGTCTTATATGCATAGGGTATCAAAATATCCATAAATATAATCAACCTCAAAATTAATGTTTTGCATACAGAAAATGTATTATGGGAGTTAAAAATAAAATGTTATTCCTTTAAACTTGTGGCGAGTTTCTGTGTACACTAGGGTAGACCTAATATCAAGTCTGCTGTATCTGAACTTGACAAAAAATATTGTTATACTGTTAAAATTAATAGTTAATTCATTATTATTTCTTAGGTGAGACACAGTCATACGGCATCATCTTCCAATGCTTGAGGTGTGATCGATCCCCAGGCCCAAAAATCCACTTGCTCATTTGTCAGCTACCATACAACCATCTCGGTTTTCTGGTTCATGGAGACAACAAGTGACTGATGGATGGAAGTTAGTTGTTTATTACGGCACCAATGAAGTGTCCGCCACCATCCACCTCTTCTCTTGATCCCTCTAAGGACGGCCTACCATCTGCCATAATTACGAGCATTACTATGCGAAGTAATATTCCATTTGCCATCATTAACACATTCTGATCCCTTTATGGTATTTACAAATGTAACTGCTTGATGTGTATCAGCATTTATCTCCATGCCATTTCTTACTGTCCAGTTCTGGATCATCCCTTTGCAATATGTCCAATACTGCAGTCTAGATCTAGTAAGATTCTTGGGTAGTCAACCGGTCCCCTGTCCAAAGCCTCAGAAATATTATGCTAAGAATCTCTGAGATAAATCTTCCCAGAATTCATGCTGCTTACTTGTTAACCACCCTGTGTCTCATAAACAATCTCGGAAATCATGCCACATACTTGGTAACCACCCTGTGTCCGATAAACAATCCCTTATGTAAGTATCCAAAATTCCTTCCACATTCGTGCATATGATGAAAGATTGGTGAACCACCTCGGGTGAAAAAACATCCTTACATAACTAGATACAGAGGTACCAGGTGTAGCATCAATCCTCTTGAAACAAGTGTTAGGCAGTGGAAAGAGTAGGATAGCCTTGTAGTACGAGGCTATACATGCCAAAACTCAAGAAGGTGAGCTTGGCACTCCAGAGGCATGGACAAACGTATTTACGAAACAACAATAAGTTCAGCAGAGTCCCCTTGATAGTATAACGTTACTCATGACCCCAGCAGAGACTTAGGAGAGTGGGCTATCTACTAACGAAGACAGAGCGACGAGGTAGAAATGTTGAAACAATGTCTAATGAGGTAATCAATGACGGAGGTACGCGAGGAACCATTAAAAACTGAACTAGGTATTGAAAATAAAGACGTGACACATCTAGATAAATCCATAAAGACAAGGGAATTTGGTAATTAAAATAGTTGATATTTTGAAAAGACAGACTAAAATGAGCTGTAAGACATCTGGACCCCTAGCAAAGTAGGCGTGAGTGTCCGAAAATGGGCTCCAATTATACAGCACAAAAAGAGTAAAAAAGGGATATCGAGGTAAGAAGGGAGTACATTTAATAGGCGAGAACAAAATGCTCTTCAAAACGCATAGCTGTTACAACATATTAAAATTCAGTAGACTTACGAAAACACAGCCGAAGACAGGATGGCAGAAACAGTGTGAGTGTAACAAAGGGAAGGTGAAAGGTCAAGAGAGAAAGACTGACATCTCCCTGGGAGAACAGCAGGGTAAGGCTTGAGGACAGTAGAATGGTGGCACAAAACATGGCGTTGCTTGGGCGGAAGAAAGGTGTGATCCATCAGTTCGAGTCTGCCCGATAATCTGGTGCCAAACGCTATTGCAGTAACACGAAAGGCCCAATTGATTATTTTCATGGACACAGGCAAGGCCAAGTGAAACTCACATCAGTTATGGTAGCGCCCAGAAAAGGATGACATGTAGGGATGCTTAAACATGCACTGCAGTCAACTATGGGACATATGTGCCCAACGACAAGCAACAATATCGCATCCAACCAAACACTGAACTCGGGAAAAAGGGAGGGGAGGTAAAAATGAACTTACTTGAACACAACACCATAGGTATGAAATATGAGAACTGTGAAACAATTGCATGCGGCATTTCACAAACCCACACATAAATAAAATTATACATGGCTGATACTCACCTGGATGCTGGTGTGGTTCGGCAAGATATAATCATTTTCAAAGAAACTAGTGGAGAGAAATGCAATGTACAATGCGATATGTACTTCACTTTATAGAGATGTATAAACAAATTCAAGGAGTGAGAAACAGAATGCTTCACTCAACATGAGACTTCTTATAAAACGTGTTAAGAATCCACTACGGTCAAGAAAAGAATAGGATGAGAGAACGAAGTGGCGATAAAATATAATAATCATGTCGTGACACACAACAAAGAACATTTAAAAATAACTGTCTCTCCAGAACCCAGAATATGGCTCATCGCTAACAACCACTATCCCCTCCTTGTAAACAGGAATTACGAGAGCCGCCTCCCAATCTTCGGGCACTGTTGAACACAATACTCCACCCCAATTTTAGCCTCCTTCAGAGTCTGCTCCCCTATCTGACCTACTCTCTCATCATTGCCAACCAGATTTGTACCATCTGGAACATAGCCTTGGACTCTTCCTATCCTTGAAATTCTGTACCCCTGCCACAAATCTTCACATTCTTAAACCTGTATAACCCATATCTTAAATCGTTCCTTACATCCTTTTTACAATAAACTGGAAGCATAGTTCCAATCACGTTTCTTCACAATCTAATAGTATTGGTTTTAGACTGGTCCACTTAAGGGGTAGATGACCTCGTAGTTCCAACCCTTATAACAACAATAACTTGTCCAATGCTTGAGATAAAAAAAAAGTTGCGTTCTCTTTAGCAACTGTTTGCTAACTGCTACCGGTAAAATATTCCGCAATCTCAACTTGTCTCCCCTGTATACCCTAACTCCAATTAGTATATTTAGATTGTGGCATTTAAAAATAACTGTCTCTCCTTGAGTATACCAATTACTTTATTGAGTTGTCAACACTTGAATGTAGGAATAATCCACTACAGTAATGGTACATGTTCCTACGCCTGCATTTTAAAAAATAATAATAAATAAAACAAAAATAAAAAATAAAAAATCTTTAACAATAATTATTTGGGACCGGATTCTTAGTTTTTTACCTGTATTCTCCTTACTTCTAAATACAGAAATATTTCAATACTTTTCCGAATCACACTCAAAAGAGCCTTATTTATGAATTCTGAATTACGGTACCTAAAAAAACTTTAATGATATGCGAGTAACTAAAATACCTAATTGCAGTTTTGTTTCATTTATTGTAGTACATTTCAATTTATAGTCCCTATTTTAAAAGTAAACCACAAGACAGTGTTTATTCCTAGCTGTAGTTGATTGAGAGAAATTCTGCCTGCCAGAAAATTTAAATACTTCCAGCACTATTCAGATTATATCTTATTGTTCGGTCATTTACTGTCAGGAAAGTGGGGATAAATATCTTAGTGTTTCAAAGTTCCCTATATTCTAAGTAAACAAAATTAATTTAACGTGCTAGAATATGAAAATCACCCCTGACATCCTTAGTTTTAATGGACTTGAATAATTAATATATTTAAGGAGAGAAAGTATTGGAGTTCCTGGTGATAATTTGAGGACGTATCACTATGTAAAATATATACACTCTCGTTAAAATCAGATTTTCTATTAACGATTAGGCATTAATTTTAAGCTTTGTGCGGTCTTTATCAACTTATGCTGCACTTTAAACATGAACACCTAAAAACCTATTTTGTTTTTCAAATCCAAAAATGACAATTTTAAAACCTAAAATTCCGGTCCCTAATAATTAGAGTCCGAAAATTACTTCATATACTGTGCCCGTCAGACAAAATTTTCAGGGTACCATGGGTCTTAAACAGACCTTCCGAGACTCTCCTCCAACCAACACACACACATCGGGGGGAGGGGGCTAATGCACTCTTGGAATAGCTATGCACGGGAAAATGCACTCGGAGTTGACCGGAATAGGAGAGGTCTATTTTTAAACCAGCCCAGAGGAGTGCATCCACAAGCAAAATCAAAACCATGAAAGAAGGAGGCCAGGCTTATATTAAATCTCACTACATTTAATCATAAAAGGAGCGGATCCCTAGCCTACTTCAGTGAGGTAAAAATCGGCTCGTCCGAGGTAATCTTCCCTGTAAACAAATTAAATCATCTCATAACTATCTTAAGCCTCTTGAAGTCCTATCCAAAAAGAATCAAAAATGCAAATGCTAACGTAACAGTTTCCTACAAAACTACATCGGAGTTAACAAGATCCATGAATCTACGGCAAAGAATGATATTTACTTGTTTACAATGCAATAGTATAATTACTGCTTGGGTCTGAGCTCAGTGTCAACTTGAGGGATGAAGGGCAGAGGCAGGGAAGGAACAGACGAGGATTGAGATGTCTGTCGGCAGCCCGCCGTGTTACCTGACATTCTCGTGTATTCCAATACTGCTAACATGGGGTCTTTCCTGACACCAGTGTGATGTTATGAAAGAGTGAGTGATACACCGACTAATGTATTTAGTTCCGTACTGTGCACGGACCGAGAAACCTCATCACTCGTCAACACCACTTCACATAGTCCGCGATGCACATTCCTCTCAGGTTCACGCAGCTTAGACCCGAGCAGTACGTATTCATTGGCACAATAGTGATAGCTAAGTTATATTTGTGTCCTCTCCAACATTTATTTTTACGTTAAATCTAAGCTATTCTTATCTGGCGTTAAATCTAAAATAAACGAGAAGCGTTTATCCGAAGAAAAATAAAAATCAGAAAAACCTACGCGCATTATCATCTTTACTCATAAAAAGAATACTAAATAACTGTACAACACAAATGAATGGCAATCAAAAATACCCTCCTAAAGTTGCGGAAATGGCCCCCCTGCCTGCACACATTACACGGTTTGCGGAAAATAGTCATGATAGTAGGTTGGGGAAATTAGGTTGGCAACTGCAGTGACGGACCGTCACGACTCACGTTGCATTATCAATGAACGACGCCGTTAAATGGTCATCGTCTCAAAATCGGGAAAAGTCAAAAATGTATTTAAGTAACTCGAAGGTCGCAAGCTCTAAGATGTCGCTAGAGAAAAGCAATTTAATCTTAGCATTTGTTTTATAATCAGATTTCATAATTTAATTAATTTATATTTAAATTTCTAAAATCTTGTGATGTTATTTTCGATTTCAGATTTAATTTAATTTGTATTCCTAAAAGTGTGTTTGTAATTTTTAGTGACCAGTATATGCGTCTAGCGTAGCTGTGTGGAAGTAATCATCTAACAACAGCTACAATATCTGTGAAACATTATTCATTAAACTCGTGTACACACTTAAGTGTATGACAACAACACACGGCTCGTCAGTCGACAAGACAAATGCGTTCAGTGTCGCTGGCAAAAATATCAAATTAGCTCAAAAACACGAGCGATACAATCACCTCTACTAGTGTCCACTGCTAGACAACACAATAACATGATCAACTATATTATTCAAGTGTCCAATTCATGGACTCAAAATTGTAATAGCTGCTAAACAGCTGTTCACCCCTGAACATGAATTCCGATGCAATTACTCCGTAGTAAATACTTTAATTAATTATGCACGGTGTCTAATACACAATGCAAATGCCTCACTTTTATTACAAGCTTAAATAAGTCTAAACCTAATTCGAACCAGCGATACTTCCCTAACCACAACATTCCTTTACATTATGCCATTCTAGTCGTCTACGATGTCAAAAATGATTAACAAAATAAATTCTACACTCACTCTGCACCTGTATGCCTATAAGCGTGTTCTCGGCTGGATAAATCCAGTCCGTTATTCTCTACTGTCTTCATAATTGTAACACTGTCCTTTCAAATGGCCTTGGCAAGCATGTGCCGATCAAACAGTTCCAGTTGGATATCATAATACAGCTTCCTGAAGCTTTAAATTGTACGACGTAACACTGCCAGACTCATGGCTTGTATGAAAGAATTATACACTAAATGATTTACAAAAACAAGGCTTTCCTCCAAGCTTGTTAAATATGGTACGAATATTTATGACCAATTTATGATAATAATAAATTGCCTGCCTACCTATAGGCCAGGCCACAGGTAGGTCAATAAGGAAATAATTAGTGTAAAGCTGGACATTGCTTTAATCGCTTTATTTGGACCCAGATATTACTCTCCCAAGTTTTCCCCCTCGAGCGAAGTCGGCGTTGGCCCTTCTTGCCCTAAGAAAGTACCATATTTCGTTTTTGTGCAAATATCTCCCAAACCATCAACTTTATCAACAAAATACATATAATAATAAATAATCTAGAGCAAATTTCCTACTAAAATGCTCTGTACCTTTTGTCTCTAATGTGAACCGTTACGATGCTACGACCATTCGAAGCGGAGCCCTTTTTGATTCTTGCGTAAAGACTATGGAAATGATATGCCATATCAAAGTTTCTATACGTTATAAATATTTGTCAGCATTGCAGGTGCACAGGCTGTTAACTTGTTACAAGTATAACAGCTTTTCAATGTAAACAGCTGTGGCAAATTACCTACCACTAGAATTATTATTGCGTAGTATTGGCATAAAATCACTCTTTTCCACACCACCTGGCGGTAGAGTAAATGACGCGTTTTTTTAGGTAGTGTCCGCAGGAGGCCTAATCCACTGTTCAAATGTCAATGTAAGTCGATTTTAAACCGTTTTGATGAAGGCTGGCGGTCTTGATCGTCTGCCTCAATTTCTCCGTCATCGCATTCATCGTCTGTATCGGTACATTTGTCCGACGTCACAGGGCGCTCAAGATTAACATCGATGTTTCCGTCTCAATCATCCATATCATCTTCCTCGGCAGCGTTTGTTCATGACCGTCCCATACAATTCATGCAGATTCTGGAGCATCGGAGGCCTGTTTTCCTGCAACCACACGCTGCGTTACATCCTTTCGAACATTAGCGGGCCACTGTGTTCAGAAGCGTTTGTGGCGCTGGATCACTCGTCGTAGGTATGGGAGCCAAACCACATTGAGAATGTTTCCAGCCCCAATCCAGTGGATTTGTAACATTTCCATACCATGTTTGGATTAGATGGTATGTTCTTAAAGAGTGCTCGCGTGCCACTGATTCGGTGGGAGATTAAATCTATGCTTGCTTAGAGATTTTGAAAACAGTTGGAACCGCAACTCATTCAGGTATTTCCCGTGGTTGTGTTGTCATAAAGCCTAGCCAAAAGCAACTGGCCCCCTTTGTCAATTTCATCGGGGTTTGCGTTCACGGCTCGGAAAACCTAACAGCTGTCTGCAGTTCGTCATTAATCTTCAGCAGTGTTACGAATTTCATTTTGCCCTGCCTGTGAAATGAAGACGTTGTATCGCACCCACTAAACGCATGCAAAAAGAGGATGTTTTCTTGCACACACGGCGGGAGATTAAAACTTGTTGTGCAAAATAGTTTTTGTTTGGTTGAACCTTTGCCGGGTTTCATGAAATACATTTTCGTGGAGGGTGGCACACGAGCCGCCAAGAATGACCAGGATATCTCTATCTTCAGCCACTATAATGACCGAATTGTCGGGCCGAGAGAACTCGAGTGCGGTGGTAACGATGAGCACCTCGGCATCTTCTGTAGCTTGTCTGGTTTCGATTCCTTCGCTTTCGAATTTGACGCGCAACAAGTCGATCAATCTTCGTTTGTTTGTGTCATTAGACAAACATTTTGCTTGTGGCATAGGTGCCATCAAGGACTCATAAAAAAACATTAGCAGCATCATGCGTGTGCGATCGTCGAAGACGTTTAGCGAACTTGGTACTGCGAGCTGCTGGGTCGTCAGGACACCCATCGAAAATAATGACACTGTTTTTGAAGTATATTTTAACGTAATTCATATATTTGGCACTAATGTCGACAAAAGTATCTGTCTGGTGCCAAATTACACGGTGCAGAAGATATCCTCCGTCGAGAACATGATGTAGGTCCTCAAATGTGGACTCATCGGCAACAGTATTGAATAATTTATAGAACACAGACTTTTGCGACTTACGCATTCCCGAATTCATCAAAGATCGCAACCGGATACGAAGCTAGTTCAAACTGGAAATATTGTTTCAATTCTGCATCGGATTTCTTTGCAAGGCAAAATATATGGATGATTGTGACGGAGACATCGATGTTAATCTTGAGCGCCCTGTGACGTCGGACAAATGTACTGATACAGACGATGAAAGCGATGACGGAGAAATTGAGACAGACGATCAAGACCGCCAGCCTTCATCAAAACGGTTTAAAATCGACTAACTTTGACATTTGAACAGTGGATTAGGCCTCCTGCGGACACCACTTAGAAAAACGCGCTATTTACTCTACCGCCATGTGGTGTGGAAAAGAGTGATTTTATGCCAATACTACGCAATAATAATACTAATGCTAGGTACTTTGCCACAGCTGTTTACATTGAAAAGCTGTTATACTTGTAACAAATTAACAGCCTGTGCACCTGGAATGCTGACAAATATTTATAACATGTAGAAACTTTGATATGACATATCATTTCCATAGCTTTTTCGCAAGAATCAAAAAAGGCTCCACTTCGAATGGTCGTAGCATCGTAACTGTTCATATTAGACACAAAAGGTACGGAACATTTTATTAGGAAATTTACTCTAGATTATTTTTATAACAGATATTTTGTTGATAAAGTTGATGGTTTGGGAGATATTTGCAAAAAAAAAAAAAAAAAAAAAAAAAAAAAAAAAAGATGGTACCTTCTTAGGGCCAGAAGGGCCAACGCCGACTTCGCTCGAGGGGGGAAACTTGGGAGAGTAATATCTGCGTCCAAATAAAGCGATTAAATCAATTTCCAGGTCTCCACTAATTATTTCCTTATTGAGCCTTTTTTCCGACCTGTCGCCTGGCCTAATATGCCAAACTGTTCGTACATTTCAACAACGATATCGTGAACACATAAAATTAATTAAATATAGGAAACGTTGTAGTACATTAGCGAATCACTCGATTTTTTGACTTCAATAGACACAGATTTCACGATACTTCATTTGAAAGATAAAGGTAGAACATTAGACATGCTTGAAAAAATAGAAATATACATCAACCAGAAGCTAGATGCTTGTTGTAATCTGAATGAAACCAATAATGACAATAACGCCCTTTTATCAATGACTTTTAATTTTGCCCATCACAGACCGACAAGACACCATCCCCCGTAAAGAACCATTTAACTACCTTATTCTGCCTTACTCTTTTTTTTCAATTTGCCTGCCCCTATTTAAACATAATGTAAAACTACTATGATATTCCCGTGAAACGTTTCACCAATTAATATTATAGCACCTTTTATAGTTTTTAAATTCCGTTTTCTTGCTGCTTAATTTTACGTTCATTGCACATGTAATTTATATTATTTTACCCCAATACACCCACCAAACATCAACTACTTATAATCCATCCATTTTATTAAACCTCCGTTTGTAACCTAAATTCAACATGCTATATATTATAACGAACGATATGTTACAAAGCGTGTCGTTTTCTTATACATGTGGAGATTTGTGACTTGTATCAGCGCTACAACGATTACAAAGACAACTAAAACATACGGTTGTATCTTTATAACTTTTGCACCCACCTGGCATCTTAAATCGTTCTTTCAATAGATCCTTGTAATTACATTGATACTCGTTATTGTCACAATTTATTAAACTTACATATTCCAATTTATTGCCCATTGTTTCATGAATGTTGGTTGTTTTATTCTCAAAGTATCCATATATTATATTTTGGTTTGGCAATATCCAAATTGTTACATACGCCGTATACATATAAAATACATGGTCAGTTTGGATTAAGATTACGTACTGCATGACCAAATTGGACAGCAAATTTCAACAGAACGATCCAACAAGTAGGAATTTTCTGGTTTATTTCAAGGTTAGATAATGTTATACCATCAAAATTTTACATCTTTTACTACATCGTAGGAACATCAATAATGAAAAGTACGTTTCATATGACAATTTTAATGTTAAACCATGTCAATGTTGCACAGACTGCCGTATCCATTAAGGTTGATTTATAGTCATATTACGTTCGATAATATTAATCAACACTGAAGGATTGTGGAATAACTGGAAGATACATCCTATAGCAGCAACGTCTGATTCACTATAATCGAACCATATTTGTTAACAAGCAGTCCTTTAAGGTATATTTATATTCATTCTATTCTTACTTATTCATGTTTGCTAATTCGTTTTGTGACCTTCCTTCTTATTTACATTTCTAATAGTGTTTTGCAAGGATATCTATTTTCTCTTATATATTTGTAAACTTAGTTTTAAGATTATTTTAATTCAATCTACGCTGGCGAGGGTGTCATTGAACACCAAGACACTGTTTACAAACATTGCAGAATGCACATTTACGGCAATATCACAAATATTGTTATACCCTGGTGTGCCCACAGGGTGTGGCCACCCCCTATCGCCCCCTTTCACCCCATTTCACGTCACAACCCCTAGAGGAACCAACAACAAGAACCGTCTGGCCGTTGCAATGATGAAAAAGTTCTTAGGTGTTGAGGAAAACTTTAATGCCCAAAATGACAGTGTATATGCCACATGCTCAGCAAAAGCTACTGAAAAGACTCCTAGGATCCAGAGGGGCCATCTTCGTTCATTTCTTATGGCGTGGAAGGGCGTGACAAACGAAGGTACAACGGACCCCCATCTCAGTAAGAAATGGGTCAAAATGTCGGCTAGAGTGTACTAGCGACAGTGTTGGAGCCACTGGTCAGGAAACTCAACAACAACCTCTTCCATGGACAATGCTAGAGCTTTCAGCAGGATTCGACTCCAGCACATAAGGCTCACACACCTCAGGAGTGGCTTAGCGCCAATGTTCCGGATTTGATTTCGCCTCGGATTGGCCTTCTGCAAGTCCGGGCCGAAAATCTCTGGACTACAAATTGTGCTTCAGGCTTCAGGAGATGACTTGCATGAAGAGACAGCCAAATATTGAAAGCTTAAAGTGCTCTTTTTTGAAGGCAGCAGCAGATTTTCCGATGGGAACGGTACGTAATTCAATTGATGAGTGGCCACAAAGCCTAAGGACGGAAAAATTTATTGGAAACTTTGTACCAGTATTTAGTGTAAGACTAGGTAAATGAATATCGCTTCGCACCACCATAATCTAGAATGTGATCAACTATTCTCATTTTAGGTAATTTGACTTTTCACTTACTACACAACAATGGTATCTCACCTCAATTGTTAAGGAAGTGTATCTTCAAATTTTGCTTGGCAGATGGTACTTTGCTCTGGCTTCTCACCGCTATAAATAACCATCTGTGTTTTCAACGATACTCGGTGTTTATATTTTTCATCTCATATGTTACATGAATATGGCATTTCAGCGCTATGGATTCGCATGTGGGACTTTTAAGGATCCCCTCACGGGACTTTACACACGCTACAAGAATACGGCTTCTCACCACTAAAGAATGGCATGTATGTCTTCAAATATCCTCTTTTTGTAACTTTGATTCACATACACTACATGAATATGGTTTCTTGACACTCTGGATAATTGTCTCTTCCATGATCCTCACTCCTTAAATAAGGCTTTGAATACTCTACTTTAATATGGCACTATGGAACAGTAAGTGTGCCTTCTAATTATTTCTCAGTGTCAACTTTCATTCACATACGATATGGGAATATGGCTTCTTGCCACTATGGGTTAACATGTGTCTTTTCAGATCTCCTACATGGTTAAACTTGTTTTCACTTACGCTACATAAATATGGCATCGCACCACTATTGCATAGCATATACGTCTTCAAAGTTCCTCTTCTGGGTAAACGTGGATTCACATACGCTTCAGGAATATGGCATCTCGCCGCTATGGGATAACATGTTTGTTTTCAGATCTCTTTCTTGGGTAAACTTGGAATCACAAACACTACAGGAATATGGCATCTCGCTGGAATGGATTTTCAAGTGTCTCTTCAAATATCTTCTCTGGGTAAATTTGAATTCACATACGCTACAGGCAAATTTCTTCTCACCGCT
Organism: Meconema thalassinum; assembly: GCA_946902985.2. NCBI lineage: Eukaryota > Metazoa > Arthropoda > Insecta > Orthoptera > Tettigoniidae > Meconema > Meconema thalassinum. The sequence continues at coordinate 214,461,651 of OX336398.1, forward strand.
ATGGGATTACATGTGTGTTTTCAGACAGATCTCCTGCTTGTTTAAACTTGGATTCACATACGCTACAGGTGTAGGGCTTTTCGCCGCTATGGCATAACATGTGTCTTTTCAAATGGCCTCCTTGGGTGAACTTTGATTCACATACGCTACAGGAATACGGCTTCTCGCAACTATGGGATAACATGTGTCTTTTCAGATTCCTCCGTCGGTAATCTTGGATTCACATATGCTACAGGAATATGGCTTATTACCACTATGGTATAGCATGCGCGTCTTCAAAGTTTCTCTACGGGTAAACTTGATTCACATATGCTACAGGAATATGGCTTCTCGCCAGTATGGGTTAACATGTGTATTTTCAGGTTGCCTACTTCGGTAAACTTGGATTCACATATGGTACAGGAATATCGCTTCTCGCTTCTATGGATTACCATGTGTCTTTTGAATGATCCTTTTTCTGCAAATGTTGCTTCGCATACGCTACATGTGTAATGTTTCTGGCTGCCGTGAGTTATTATTTTTGACTTACATTTCTGTTTGATAATGAATTTTTCGCCGGATGCAGTATTATCACCATTACCAAATGCATAAATCTTCCATACATCAGGATCCGACGTATCTGGACATATCAGCCTGAAATAATTAGTACTATCAGTTTAAAGAGCGTTATATTATCACGAAAGTAGAATAATACCAGAAAGATCTAGACATCTAATTAGTACCAATATAATTTTCTGAATACCTCAACCAGAAAACTTGTCTTCACGAAGTACCGGTAACTGATGACGTTTTCACTCATAATAATATGTTGTACAAGATGTCTGATCATTTTACCAGTATATGTTTATTGTACACACAATATAGTGTGTCTTGACGGAGATTTTGGATTGATAGCTTTGAGAGCATGGGTGTAATGGGTTCGTATCTCAGGCACCACAATCTTCCTATAGAAAGGGATCAAATTCTTTACAAGCTGTGTGCCGTAATCGAAAATATGCTCATGCCTCCACCTTTTGCAACACTGCTCGACCTTCACGAATGGGCCATCGATGCACATGTTCAAGTAAACGCGTGTATTGGGTGAGATTTCACAGAGGCAGCTAAAATGATGAGTGACAAGGAAACATTACCACTTATGTCGTTGTTTAGGTCTTCTGTCGGGAGACCATTTCAATATAGCACTCCATGTCTCCCAATCTTCATGTTATCAATTTATTAATTTTTACAATGATACCACACCCTACATCCGAAGCAATGTACATAATTTCACCATGACTCTGAGCCGTCTTCCTAGGGAAGATATTATTAGCAGGGTAGCGGCTTCGGTGGCGTAGTCGGTAGCATGCTGAACTGCTATGCCCAAGATTGCGGGTTCAAACCCGGCCGGAGTCATCGGATTTTTTAAGAGCGTTAAAAATCCTTCAGTATGCCTTCCTTCGGAGGGGAAGTAAAGCCGGCGGTCCCATGTCATAGATTTATGGCATGTAAAAGATCCTTTCACAGACTAAACTTGTGTAAAGCAAAATTTGTTAGGTTAGATTTCGTCAGAACGCTCTATCAAAGTTCCAACGTTCACCACTAGGTAACATTGATATCTGGTGGCGAAATTTGGAACTACTTGAAATTGAACGGAACTTGTAGCTCACCCTTTAGGGTATCCGCTGGAAGCTGCTACAGATTCAGGAGAGCCGAACATGACCTCGGACACTCCCGGCACTAAAAGCCATACGATAAATAAATAAATAAATAAATAAATAAATAAATAAATTAGCAGGGTAAAAGCTTCTATCCATCGTCCACCATAATTTGAAGTAGAAGAAATTAGGGAAGAGGCGATTCAATTCATCTAATATGCTCTCCGGCCTACCTACAATACACAAGCCCGATGTCCTTCTGAGTGCCTTAGCAGTCCCTACTCAACTATTCAAATATTTGAATCAAATCCTGCAGCCATTATTCCTTCCGCCAGCCTCTCACGTCAGAAACTCGCAACTCTTCATAGATATCACAGCGAGAATAAACTTGAGTGACGGCGGTCTACTGGCAAGCCTCAATGTGGAGTCCTTATTTACCAGGGTTCCTGTGCCTGACGCCACACGGACAATCAGGTAAAAGCTTACAGCCACAGGAGGTTCAACGAACTTAGTTGACTGAGCTGGACACTGCGTTTACCACAGTCTTCGTCTTCAATGGTCAAATATTCAACATATGGAGAGAGAAGCAATGGGATCCCTCTCTCTCTCCATTATTGGCCAAAGTTTTCATGGCAAATTAGAGGAAGACGCTGTAATGGAGAGCGCATTGAAACCTTAGTGTTGGTTCAGATACGTAAGGGACGTTTTCTGACATAGGAACATGGACGCAACACACTTCAGCACATCCTAGGCTTCATGTGCTCCTGATATCTAAGCATCAACTTCACAATGGAAGTATAGGAAAATAATCCGCTGGCCTTAGTAGACGTTCTTCTCTATAAACGAACAGACAACACGCTCGCATACAAGTCTATAGGAAAGGCACTCATACAGATCGGTACCTACATGCAAATTCAAGTCAGCCACCGTCGCAGACGGAAATGGTACCTAGGACACTCCTCGTCAGAGGCAACCGCACTTGCGATACATTTATTTACTTAAAACGCACAACGTGCAAGAATATTTCACAGCTATTCTGTGAGAACCGAGTTAAAGGAATTGTCCTACCTGCACAACCCAGTACGTGATAACGATCACATTGGTTCCCGCATAAAGCACACACGCATTCCTCATTCCGCGAGTGGTACGTCTTCGTGGAGCACAGCTTAAAATGAAATCCGTCCACAACTAGTCTGGTCGTTAAATGTCTTATTTCATAGTTAGCTTCTTTCCACTTGTCGGTGGTCATCGCGTCTGTACAGTAAAAGTCCAGCCTAATTTCTGTTTTTCTTCTATGATGTTCGAGAAAAAGTCTTTGGTATGCTGTAGTTATTGAGAGAGAGAAATTTTCCCGTATTTCCTCCAACAACATAGTTTCCCTAGTTAGATCATATACCAGCCTTGAAGAGGTCAATTTTTAAAAACATACAGCCTCCTCTAGAAATGTAGCCTTAACCTTTTCCACATCCAATAGGTTGCTTACTGGGTACTGCCAGATACTGGAGATGCCGTATGTTATGACGGGAGTTATTTTGACTCTGAATAACTTCAACGCTGTTGGGAGAGATATTTTTTGCCAGTATTTGATATCATTTTAGGCTATCATTGCCGCTGTTAACCTCTCTTTGATATGTGCTCTGAAATTAGTTACTTGTATTTGCAGTGTTATTCCTAGGTTTTTAAACCTATTAACGCTGCTTAGTGGTTCACCATACAAATATATCGTATTACCTGCTGCATGCCTGCCTCATTTCCGAAAGGGCATCGTCATAGTTATACTTCTGTCCACATTAAGGTCATTTGTTTATGAGCCGAACAAATGCCGACTGCAGATTGGGTATTGGTTTTGACACTACAGCCATGCCATCTGCATACTTATAAATGTGTCTTCTGTTTTCGTTATCTGTACATCATCATGTGCCCCGAAGTTAAATAGAAGGGGACTTAAAAGATCACTGTAGAGTACACCCGTAGTCTGGTCTATTGTATACTACAGAGTGATCTAATCGTCCATTTGCACCTCATTCTTTGCCAATATGATTGTTAGCAGTTGTAATATGGGATTATTTTTCTATATCAGGTCCTCAATCTTTGATATAACCTGCGTTTGACTAACTGCATCAAAGGCCTTCGAATAATCGACAAATACAATACGTAACTTCCTTTTCGCGAATCTAACGGCGTCATGAATGTCGTTCGGAAGGCATTCTACTGTATAGGCTGAATTATGGAGGGATGCTTACTGAATCGAAATTGTTCTTCTGGAAGATAATGGTTTAAGAGAGAAGTCAGTTTTTGCGTTAATAGATTGATCAAAACCTTTAACAATGCCCATTCCAGTGCCACTCCTCTATATGAATTGAGATAATTTTAGTCTCCCTTTCTTTTATAAAGGGTCTTTATCGTTGAAGTCCGCCATCGATCGGGTATTTGCCTCTGTTTAACACATTCGTTAAATAGCCTGGTAAGTGATTCTACAAGGAAACCCCACCAACCTAGACCCATTATTTTTGGGCAGCCAGGCTCTGCCTGTCACAAGTCAGGACAAAGGGGGAGTGATAGAGGAGTAACACCTCTAAAAAAAACCTTGGTCCAGCTGACCCGGCTGGTAGTACCATGTAAGGGTCCCTTGCCAGGGTTACTGTGAAGATCTCAACGGCAGCTACAGTGGAGAGGATATTCTTTAGGACAGTGTAGATGGCGGAAGGGGCAGCCCAGTGCTCGGGATTAATTGGGTACGTGGTATCGTCCTCAGTTGAGAGTAGGTATCAGCTGTAGCGTCTGTACCCCATGTTACGGACGGCCGAATTATATGCTGGCAGTAGCTCTAAAATGTTTGTTGACAGGCTATGTGACGAGCCGACCGTAAAAATTATGCCATGTGTTTATGGAAATGTTGTCTTCTGGTTCGGAAATAAAGGCTAGGGCGTCCCCCGTAGGCGACGCGCGTTGGCATGGCCCGGTCAGCGTGAGAAATGTGCAAGGGTTACCATCGCAAGGGCGGCGATGGCTAAACAAGCCAGCCCTCACATCCCGTCTTGCAACACTCAACGTCGGCACCATGTTTGGACGGTACAATGAGCTATCTAAAGCCCTTGAAAACTGACGCATTGACATCTGTGAAGTTCAAGAAACACGGTGGTGCGGAAGCAAATCGTATGATATTGGATGCGGATACAAGCTGATGTATAATGGCTCCCACGGAACAACCAGTGGCGTTGGCATTCTAGTGTCATCCAAGTTCGACGGTACTATCTCTGTAAGTACAAAGATGTGATCATCGCCTGATGAAGATTGTGTACATCACGGACGGCAGAAATATCCACTTTTTCAGTGCCTACGCTCCACAAACTGGTCAAGCAAATTCCATCAAGGACGCCTTTTGGAAGATGCTTGATGCAAAGACTGCTGAGGTGCCCCCAGAAGATCACATCATCATCGCTGGTGATCTTAATGGGCACGTAGGGTGTAGAAAGGAAGACCATATCGCTCAAGGTGGGCGTGGATTCGGAGAAAAGAATGACGATGGTAAGCGTATCCTCGATTTCTCAGAAGCTCATAACCTGGTAATTGCGAACACATGGTTCAAAAAGCGTGACACACATCTGATCACGTTTTACAGCGGCACTAATGCCACGCAGATCGACTACATCCGAGTGAGGCGTCGTGATCTCAAAGATGTGCTTGATGCAAAGGTCATCCCCTATGAAACAGTTGCGACACAACACCGTGCATTGATCTGCAAGCTACGAATCAAGTTGCCAACAAACAAGCACGTAGATCGCACAGGACCTGCGAGAATCAAATGGTGGAAATTCAAGGACAAGGAAGCCGACATCATAGCCCGAATTACTCTGCCACCAATTACCACCGTTGAAGAAAGCTGGAAGAAACTGAAAGAGACAGCTCACGAAGCTGCACATGCCTTTCTTGGGTCAACAAAACCAGGACGACGGAGGATCAATAGAAATACGTGGCTTTGGAATGACACCGTCAAAGACGCGGTACGCACAAAGAAACGATTGTATCATGAGTTTCTTGCCGATAAAACACTGGATCGATGGAATGCGTAAAGAACAGCCCGTAGGTAATAGCAGCAACCAAATGCTCACGTTTTGCAGATCTATACGCAAAACTAGACACACGTGAAGGAGAGCGGGACTTATATCGAGATATCGCAATTCGGAAGATGTTCATCGGTTCTGCGGAGTCAATGACGAGGCTGGTAACCTGCTAGTTGATTGGAACAAGGCAAGAGAACGATGGCGCAGCTATTTCAAGAAGATCTTAACAGAAGAGTTCCCCCATGCACCAATTCCCACCGGCCATGTTGTTGAAGGGCCAGTAAGAGAAATTGTAGTCGAAGAGGTCAAGACTGCTTTGATGAAAATGAAGCCTGGAAAGGCCACCGGCCCAGATGATCTCCCAGCCGAGTTATGGTGTTCTAATCATTGGAAGGCAGCCGAATGGTTAACGGAACTCTTCAACAAGATCATTAACGAGGGACAAACACCAACTGACTGGCAACAACGTATCACTGTGCCTATTTTTAAGAAGAAGGGAAGTCCCGCTGAGTGCACCAACTACCGGCCAATTCGACTTCTATGCCACGCCATGAAAATCTTTGAGCGTGTTCTGGACCAAAGAATCCGTGAGATCGCACAGATTTCCAGAAACCAGGCGGGATTTGTGAAGAACTGCGGCACAACTGATGCGATTCATGCTGTAAGACTATTAGTCGAGAAACATCATGAGAAAGTCAAGTCACTGCATCTAGCATTCTTGGATCTCGAAAAGGCCTTTGATCGAGTGCCTCTCAGTCTCATCTGGCTCTCTCTCTCTGTGGTTAACAGCCGTGAGGCTGGTTGGCAGCAGCTCGCCATTCTTCCCGTCTCTCAGTCTTCCTCTTCAGTTCACAGTATGAGCCACAACCCATATCTTTCAGTATTTGACTCATGTACTCCAGTCTTGGTCTTCCTCTACAATTCTTGCCGTCTACTGTTCCCTCAATTATAAGCTTAATCAGTCCATTGTGTCGCAGTATGTGGCCCACGAGGTGATTCCTTCTTCTTTTTAAATATTTAAGGAAGCATCTTCTCTCTCCAACTCTTCTAAAGACTTCCTCATTTGTGACCATTTCTTTCCAGTTGATTTTCATAATCCTTCTATAGAACCAGGTTTCAAATGCTAGTAGTATTTTCCTTTCTCTCTCTCCTATTGTCCAAGATTCGCTACCATATAGCGCGACGCTCCATACATAGGTCTTCAACATTTGTTTCCTCACATCAAGACTTATGTTCCTTGCAGTAAATAGGTTCTTCTTTTTATAGAAAGCGTTCTTGGCTTGGGCAATCCTACTTAATATCTCTCGGCTGCTTCTCCCATCATTCGTTATTTTACTTCCCAGATAATTAAACTCATTCACTTCTTGTATCTTTTCATTTCTTAACTCTATCGATGTCTGGTTTTCACCATTTCTACTGCAGACCAAAATTTTTGTCTTGTTTGTATTTATTCTCATATTAAATTCTTCCTCCATTATTTTGTCCATCTTGCTCAGGATCTTTGGTAAGTCTTCTTCACTTTCTGCAATTAGCGCTATGTCATCAGCAAACCTTATCATGTCAACTTTATCTCCATGAATATTCACTCCTGTGGCAATTTCTTCTCTTACTTGGTCGACCGCCTTTTGTACATATATATTGAATAGGTATGGGGAAAGGGAACAACCCTGCCGTACACCCTTTCTGATGTGTGCTGTTTCTTCCTTGCTACCACAACAAACTATTCCATTTTCTTGCTTATAGATATTGTAGATGAGTCTTCTGTCTCTAAAGTTGATACCTGTTTGATGAAGAATGCTGAATAGAACATTCCAGTTCACATTGTCAAACGCCTCTTCAAGGTCGACGAACGCTAAGAAGGTAGGTTTGCCTTTCTTCATCTGCTTCTCATCACTCTCCTCAATGCTAAGATTGCTTCTCTTGTTCCTACTCCTTTCCTAAAACCAAATTGATCATCAGATAGGTTTTCATTGATTTGTTTTTCTATTCTCTTCATAATAATTCTGGTGACTATTTTTGATGCATGACACACCAGACTCAATGTTCTGTATTGTTTACATGACCTTGCATTTGACTGTTTAGGTATAGGTACCATTATGCATTTCACAAAGTCTTCAGGCAATTCTCCAGTCTCGTAAATAGTACATATTAAGTTGTACAGTTCCTTTTTTAACTTGTCACCTGATTGTTTCAATAGTTCTCCTGGTATGTTATGAACAACAAGAGCTTTCTTTCCTTTGAGGTCCTGCAACGCCTTCTCAAACTCTTCTTCCATAATAGGTGCCCCCAAGTCATCCTCTGTTATTTCATCTTCTTTCTCAATGGGCAAGTTAATAGCGATTCACTGTATACTTGTTCCAAATATTCTTTCCATCTTTTTACTATCATTTCGTCATCATATATTAACTTCCTATCTTTGTCCTCAATGCTCATTGTTTTTGGCTCCCTTGTTTCAAAGAACCTCTTAATATCTTTATAGGCCATATCTATTGTCCAGATTTCATGTTGTCATTTATGCCTGCACAGATTCCCATTAAATGCTGCTCCTTGTCTTGTTTTGCCCTTGTTTCTTAAGGTCTTGTATTTTTGTTTTTCATCATCATCATTTGAGTTTTTATACAGTCTTCTTTCCTTTATCATATCCACAACTTCTTGACTTATCCTCTCCTTCCTATTTTCTTTTTCCTTTTTTCCTAAGTCAGTTTCTGTTGAGTCTAAAATGCTCTTCTTTATTTTGATCCACTTCTCTTCTACGGCCAAGTGTTCTTCAATGTCTCTTATGTTATTGTTTGTTTCATCCATATAGAGTATTTGAGTGGACTCATTAAGCTTAGAAATATCCCAATGTTTATTTTCTTTCTTCTTTAATCTTTTGAACTTTAATTCACAGCGTATGACGACTGGGTTATGGTCGCTGTCGACATCAGCTCCAGGGTAACTTCTACTATCTTTCACCTGGTTCTTATATCTTTCCTTTACTAATATGTAGTCTATTTGGGCCCTTCTTAGGTCTCCCGGAGCTTTCCAAGTGTATCTCCTCCTTGGATGGTGTTGGAATATAGTATTCGATACAACTAATTTATGCTGTATACAAAACTCTACAAGTCTCTCGCCTCTCTCATTTCTTCTCACCAATCCGTATTTACCAACAACATTTCCTTCAGTTCCTTCTCCGACAATTGCATTCCAGTCACCAAGTAAAATAAGGTTTTCTTCCCCCTTTATTTTAGCTATAAGTTCACTTAGATCTTCATAACATTTCTCTACCTCTTCATATACCTCTTGTGTTGTCGGCATATAAACTTGAACTATCACAGTATCCTTTGGTTTAGTTTCGATCCGTACTAAAATTAATCGTTCATTATATTGCACGAATCCCTCTACTCTGTTAACTAGTTCTTTATGCATTATAATGCCTACTCCACCATATCCTGGTTTATTATTTGCTGTACCAGAATGAATTATCCTATAATTTCCACTCCAAAAGTCTCCTGCATGTGGCCATCTCATTTCTTCTATACCCAATACATGTAAATCCATCCTTTTCATCTCCATGATCAAGTTCTTTAACTTTCCAGTCTGGAGTAAGGTCCGTACATTCCAAGTACCGATTCTTCTCTGCTTATTTCTTAAATTGGCTTCTTTATCTGTCCCCCTCCGGAGATCCGAGTGGGGGATTATTTTACCTCCGGAAAAATTTACTGTAGAAGCTAACATCATCTTGAGCTGCTGATACTTGGGATATCCTAAAAGATCTTTAATGAAGTGGTTTCCCTTTGCCTTCTTCATCCTATGCCGTTGGCCAACTAGTGGCTCATCCGCCTTTATGGGAAGTTTCCTTCCCCAAGGGCTTGAGAGAGCCCTGGACCTCTACCCGCTCATCCGCTCTCTAAGGAGACCGTTGGCACTTGGTAGAAGGGGACTCCTTATTCCGGGAGTCACTCGGTGGGACATAATAATAAAGGATATATATTTAAAAAGAAGCTTCATATAAAATGTTCTATCAATACAAAAGATAATACAAAGGTAGGAATCACCAGCTACTTCAAGAAGAAAGGGTGTGTACATAACCTAAAATGGTTATTGATTGATTGTCAAGTATAAAGATCGGACACCTCACATAAACGTGAGGGTTGTCTTGGGCATTGCATAGAAGGCGGTGTAGGCCCGAGTGCTCTCCATCAACGACGTTATGCGGCTTTGGAATTGCAAGGCATGACCCTGTTGAAGCAAGGAACTACAAAAGAAAATATCCAATCAACGCTTTATCAACAACATGGCAGCTATCCAAGACATCGCAGTACATTCTACAAATTGATTAAAATAATCTAAAAAGATATCACCAGTCCTGAAGAAAATATGCACACACGCTAGAAAAACATTAATGATCATTGAATAGACTTGATTATCCCTATAAAACAGCATAAAAACCAATTATAAACACAAATATGTTGCACCAGATCGCTAACTGCGTCCTATCATGGTCTCCTACATTTATGTACAATCTGGCTAGCACTCCGAAAACATGATGTGCCAGAGCAGCTTATTAACTGGGTGCAGTTGCTTTATGCACAGCCAAGAAGTTACGTCCGTACAACTTCAGGACAATCCAAGGACTTCCCCATCACAGTCGGTGTCCATCAAGGTTCTGCATTATCACCGCTTCTTTTCATTCTAGTTATGGACACCGTGACAGTTGACCTGCACCGGCCATTACCATTAACCCTACTTTATGCTGATGACGTGATGCTGGCAGCAGAAAACAAGCTTGATCTGCAAAGCCAAACTCAAGAATGGTGTGACTGGTTGGTGCAACATGGTTTGCGCCTTAACTTGAAGAAAACTGAGTACATGACATCGGATAGACATGAAATGGGAACTATCACGGTCAATGGTGAAGATCTGACGCGTGTGAGTAAATTTAAGTCCACAATCACTGTTGACGGCCGACTCACCGAGGAGGTCAATAACAGAACTCAGGCAGCCTGGATGAAGTGGCGAACAACAACCGGAGTCACTTGTGACCGCAGGATGAAGGATCATTTAAAATCAAAAATCTATCGTACTGTCATCCGGCCAGTCACCTTGTATGGTTGTGAGTTCTGGCCGACTACAGTCGAGGCAGAACGCCGCCTAAGTGTAATGGAAACGAAGATGCTGAGATGGACAGCGGGCCTCACTAAGTTAGAACACGTTTCCAATGACAGAATCAGAAAACAGTTTGGAGTTGCACCGATCCAAGACAAGATGCGTGAGAGCCGACTTCGTTGGTTTGGGCATGTTTTACGGGCCGATGATGACTCTATTGCCAAGACGGGATACACACTTGAAGTCGTCGGTAGAAGACGTAAAGGACGACCGAAACAACGTTGGGCTGATACGCTTCATAAAGACCTCCAAAGCGTGAACATCCATCCAGATGCAGCCCGAGACCGAGCGAAATGGAGACAACGGACCCATGTAGCGGACCCCGCAGGCGCGCGGGACACACGCTGAAGGAAAAGAAGAAGAAGTGATTCTACGAGGACCGGAGCCAAACTCTTTAACTGTTATTCATAATGTTGAATTTTGGGCTTATGCCGTGTTTTATTATACTAATATTCGACGCGTTTCGAAAGAAACCATGTCTTTCATCGTCAGGAATAATCTGGAATACGACAATGTTGCTAAGAGAAAGCAACGAAGAACATATAGAAGGTGCCCAAAGATGGACGCCATTATAGCCCCATGTTAGGGACAACGGAAAGCAGCAGTGAATTACTTTCTCAGGGTTCTGATAATAGGTAGCCAGGATTCACTGAGATTGTAGCCGGTGTCGCGGTTGAAATTATCTGGGTGTTTACGTATTTCAACCGCCTCCCTGATGATTCTGGGACGATATTGCTTTATACGGGCAAGAACAACCACTCCTTGGAACATGACATCATGGCCAGGTGTTAAAGCATGATCGGCAACAGCTGATTTATCAGGTTGAATGAGCCTGATACATCTATTATGTTCCTTAATGCGAGTGCATATTGTTCTCGAAGTCTGCCCGATGTAAACCTTGCCACAAGTACAGGGAACTCTGTAGATACCCGGTTGTTGCAATTTAGGCAAACTGTCCTTAGTTGGTCGCAGGAGTTGCCTAATCTTAACAGAAGTTCCAAATACAGTCCGTATATTGTACCGACGTAGGATTTTAGCAATACGATCCGTTGTGTTATGTATGTACGGAAGGTAAGCAGTTCCTCTTACATCTCTTTTCTCAACTGACGTCCTATTATTATTTGTTGGTTTCAGAACCGTAGAAATCAAAGCCTTGCTATAACCGTTGCTCTCAAAGGTGGTTCGCAGGGTGTTAATTTCTTCTTGTAAAGAAGACACTTCACAAATCCTCCTAGCCCTGGTAGTTAGATATCTCCACGCAAGTTCTCACCATCACCCTGCCCAGAAACATGGTATCCTTACAACTCTAACTACCAGGGCTAGGAGGATTTGTGAAGTGTCTTCTTTACAAGAAGAAATTAACACCCTGCGAACCACCTTTGAGAGCAACGGTTATAGCAAGGCTTTGATTTCTACGGTTCTGAAACCAACAAATAATAATAGGACGTCAGTTGAGAAAAGAGATGTAAGAGGAACTGCTTACCTTCCGTACATACATAACACAACGGATCGTATTGCTAAAATCCTACGTCGGTACAACATACGGACTGTATTTGGAACTTCTGTTAAGATTAGGCAACTCCTGCGACCAACTAAGGACAGTTTGCCTAAATTGCAACAACCGGGTATCTACAGAGTTCCCTGTACTTGTGGCAAGGTTTACATCGGGCAGACTTCGAGAACAATATGCACTCGCATTAAGGAACATAATAGATGTATCAGGCTCATTCAACCTGATAAATCAGCTGTTGCCGATCATGCTTTAACACCTGGCCATGATGTCATGTTCCAAGGAGTGGATGTTCTTGCCCGTATAAAGCAATATCGTCCCAGAATCATCAGGGAGGCGGTTGAAATACGTAAACACCCAGATAATTTCAACCGCGACACCGGCTACAATCTCAGTGAATCCTGGCTACCTATTATCAGAACCCTGAGAAAGTAATTCACTGCTGCTTTCCGTTGTCCCTAACATGGGGCTAAAATGGCGTCCATCTTTGGGCACCTTCTATATGTTCTTCGTTGCTTTCTCTTAGCAACATTGTCGTATTCCAGATTATTCCTGACGATGAAAGACATGGTTTCTTTCGAAACGCGTCGAATATTAGTATAATAAAACACGGCATAAGCCCAAAATTCAACATTATGAATAATAACACGGGCCGTGAAAGTCTAAATGACAATATCTTTAACTGTTTATTCAGATCCATGTCCGTCCCACAAGCTTTGTTACTTTTCAGATTTAAGAGCATCTCCTTGATCTCTCATGTGTTAAACATCTCTATTGGGTCTTCATATTTGGTATTTTCATTAACTATGCGTCGTCTCGTCTCCTTACATCTCAAAATCTGAGTGAAGTGAGCTGTCAACGTGCATTCCGAGGAAATTTTGGTCCTTGAGGCTAGGGAACTTTGTAAGGGTTGTTTTCTGCTTCTTTTATAGTGCTGTCTCTTTATATTATTTAACTTTAGTCTCCTTTTTCAGTATTTTATATTCTGTCCTTTTCCGGGCAGAGTCTTCTAGCGCCTCTACTTCTAACATGTCTGCAGCGATATGGACAGCATAAATAAAGACAAAGAAGAAGTTTGGAATACACTCCTAACCAATGGATACAGCAAAGGACAGATAAATAGGGCCATACGGAATAAAGAACAAAGCCGGAGATATGCTGGAAAGGAAGAAAATCAGCCCCACTATAAAGAATTTCTGCCGTATGTACAGTGGGTGACAGATAGAATTGCCAGGTTGATAAGGAAATTCAACGTGACAACGGTTATACAACCAATAAATAAACTGACCTACTGACCTAAGTGGTGTGTAAATCAGCCGAGATAAAGCAGCAAAAAAAAAAGAGTTTGCAAAGTGCCTTATTCCTGTGGACAGTGATAAAAAGTGCAAACAAAAGACGTGTTTCAATTAGGATATCACAGGTCATTCGAGGCACAAAACAATTAAATAACATATCTTGCTTCAATGACAGCCAAAACATCGGGAAACAATCGCCGATACAGGACGTAGCTCCATCCTGTAAGCCCAGATAATAAACTAGACACTGCCCGCGAAAGTCTACCATCTAAATACTTCAATAATCCCAACCAAATCCAATCTCAGCCTATCCATTTCCCTATCAATGTTTATAAACAAGCCTATGATAATCACAATTCTAACACCCACGTTCTGCCCAGTGGGATGTCAGATGTTACCTTTGTAAACTTTGTGATGTTAACATCCTCTCAAGCAGTCCTCAGCTAGAGATCCGAAAGGGGGAACAACATAGAATTTGAATTTTAGAGGAGAGACGGTATTACCACAAGTAATAATTCATAGAAAGGTGCATATCTTTGAGAATAACGTTAAGGACAGTAGTTTCCCGTTGCTTTCAGCCATGCATCAGTGCGCAGATAAGTATAACTTAACTATTGTTATAAATGTCTCCGTCATCTAAGGGACAGGTAAAGCATGGCTAATTCTGTACTGTTACTCCCTTTTATAATAAACGAAGTATTCAAAACTAAACAACTATGAATCACATCAAAGTTCTATTAGCACACATACTTCACCCTCAACGTAAGTAAACATTTCTAACGAAGAGACTTACATCACTAGTCAAATGAAAAATTCTTCACATAGAACTTAATTAAGCATCTGTAAACCCTCTGAACAAAAGTTTTAAGATACTGTAATATGGCGGCGAATCCACTATCGTTTTCTTATTTCCGACCTCTGACTCATCAATCCGTCTGCCTCACCATCTGAGAGAGCACGGTGGGCGTTTTAGATACGGATGGACGGCATTTATAGGTGGTTCTAACGGAAGGAGGTACACAAGTGGAGAAGCTCGGCATAAATTTTTAAAAGATGGCTGGTGCACTCGAGAAAGTCCCACAAGATAATGGTTAAATCTCGTATCATAACGGATACAATTTTGAGTCCATCTAAATATAATAATATTGGTTTTACATCCCTTTTAACTACTGCGGCTTTTAGAGACACCTGGGTGCCTGAATTTTGCACTGAAGGGGATCTCTATCGTGTCAGTAAATCTACTGACACGAATCCTTCACATTTGCGCACCCTCTAATGCCAGCTGAATGCACTAGGTTTCGATCCTACAATATTGGGAACAGCAAGCGAGTTGAGCCCATCTAAATGAACGACACTATCATTCCGATTGTATAAGGAACGCCACGCAGTTCAGTGCAGTAAGTCAACGAAGTGGGCTGCAATGAATCAATGATTAAGTCGAGTGTGACAGCAGTTCGGTATGCATATTTGTATGCGTGATGACTACTGACAGACAGACAGTCATTGTGATAGTTCTGTAAATTATGATACGATAGAGCGGTAAGCCGTGAATTATGCAGGCGAGTTGAGTATGTACATTGTTGTTCTTGTTTAACAATGAATTCATTAGGTGCTTTACAACATCATGGTCACCGATCCCCGTGTGCCATTGTGATGGCTGAACCAGTGAATTTGTAATAGGGTTAATGGTTTGGGTAGGATGCGGCCGTGTCCTGAATTTTGGGACTATCCCAGTAATGCTTATGGTAAAAGCGAGGAAACCTCGGAAAACCAATTTTGGGATGGGTGGGGTAGGAAACGAGGCCATTACTTGATAGTTCTGCTACACAAGGTCCGGTATACTGTATTACTACAGTGATTGTGTACCGTAATGGAACAGCGATTAATTGTTTTAATGGCATCAATGGTTTTGTGTTGTACCAACCACACTTCAATTCCTTGTCTGTTTATAGCTCATTTTTTATATTTTTTCTATTTAATGTATTTATGCTTACATTCACTGTATATTTACGGAAAATCCATTGACATGTCTCAGGCATTATGATCATTATCATTAAATGGATTGTGGTTTTTAGGTTAATTCCCAGATACTCATTTGTTCATTAAAACTAAAAGAAGAAGGCATATCTGCTGTTCGGGACATCCCGCACAATCAGCGTGAAATAACGGAGTCACGTGGTGCATAGCTTTGTTTCCAGAACTAGAACTAGAATTCAAATCGTCTTGGGATATCATTAAATGAAACCTTTGATTTTCATTTCAATAAAGGATTTTTGCACGAACGAGAATGTTTCTGAATTAGTAAATTCATTTCAGAAAATATGGTGCGCGAGTCGTTTCAACAAATGAGTTTTGGTACGCAAATCGTTTCAACAAATTAACTTAGGTGAGGAGTTGTGCACACGTCTGCGATGGTGTCTGAATTAGAATAACCATTAAACATTAGATGACGCGCGAGTCGCTTCAGCAAATTGATTTTGGTCAGCTGTTGTGCAAGCTCGCGAAGTTTTCTGAATTAGTTAATCAATTTTACGATAGGTGGCTCATAAGTCGTTACAAGAAATTAGTGCATTACATACAGTTTATCGGCAGTTTGAGTGTTTCCAAACGTTTGCAGTTTCCGGTACGACTCACATTTGCGATGACCATCAAAAAAACACATGGAAAATCCCTACAAGTGTGTGGACTAAATTTGGAAAATCAATGCTTCTCACATGGACAGCTGTTAGTGGTTTTCTCACGCGTTGGAAAGACTTCTGATTTATTTATGTACACTTCAGACGAAAAAACAAAAAAACACAAATCTTTCTTTCTTTGATTGGCAATGCAACGCTTGGCGGGTAAAACTAGTAGGTTATAAAGGGAATAACATTCATACTGGATACCAAATATATACTTAAATACTTCCAACAGTTAAAACTCTGAAATGAAAATGGTTGGTTTTTGGGCTGCCAAATAAAAAGTGAACATCAATATCTACACAAGACAGACAAAAAATACATTCAACAACAAATATAAGAGGGTAATTGATTTTGCTAACAAAAATCATTCGCATCCAACATTACTAGTTATCATACATTAAAAAGAAAGAATACTCTTCCTGCTGTCCACTTACTCATTTATATGATTTCCACTTGCATCACTCTCTTCATCTTGGGATTCTTCTTTTATATCCTAGCAACAAGAATGGAGAATTAATTCATTTGCTATCACATTAGGCTTGTACACAATCAATAACAACTAATTTGACTTTACAGCACAGATCAACTTCGAGTAAGGATTCATCAGCTGTACAACTGACTGACTGAAATTACTTTATTATGGATCATATCTTACTGCGTTATACAAAGCACATGGAAAATCCCTACAAGTGTGTGGACTAAATTTGGAAAATCAATGCTTCTCACAAGGACAGCTGTTAGCTAATCAAAAACACCACTTCTTTGTAGGTCAAATAAATTGAAGTGTGATAGAAAATGTGGAAACACTACTTTAAAGAAAGTAACAGTCATCAGGGCTGAAAGAATTAATTTTGAAAATTCAAGTAATAAGACTATAAAAAGGCTTTTCTCTTACTAGTCCATCCTTTTGTCCATTTCAGTCACAACACATAATATATGCACATGCCACTTACAAATGCCTTGGTCCTCAATAGTTCTACGAGCACAGCTGTTTGGAATATATAAATATATATCGCTCAAATACTACTGTTAGTAAAGTATTCGACCTTATTATTCCGAAAGAAGCTTTCTCGGGTTGATTCCAACAATGGCGGCACCACTGGGAGAAGTGTGTGGAGTCCCAAGGAGATTACTTTAAGGGTGATAAGGTTTCCAACGCTCCAGGAATACCAGTTTGTATTCCCCGGCCAAAGGTCCGATACTATTCTAACAGGCCTCGTCTGCCATATAAACAATATTCTACAAGAACAATTTATCAGAACAGTGCACAATTTTTGATTAACGCAGGTACAATTTCAAAAAAAAACCTTCCAATCTGCCAATTACAGTAAGTATCGATAGAGAGAGTGATTAGTAGACTATTTAACATGCCTTTTGCCACTACATTATGCTTCTAACTGCAAGAAGTGGACCTACGGTGTTAACATTATAATATATTACGAGTATATTAATTCAAATTAAGAGTAAAGATTCATCGAGAAATAATTTCAACTCACACATTTGCTGATCACATCTTTGCCGACACACCAGAGGATATGAATGAGTTTTTAAATGGTATGGATTCTGCCTTGAGGAAATAATTCATGATGAAAATTAATAAATGTAAAACAAAACTATTAGAATGTAGCCGAAATATATCAGAAACGCCTATGTACGTCAAATTGCCAGGTGAATATGAGACTTTTATAACTTAGGAAGCACAATAACCAGAGATGGATGAGGCAAAGAAAATATAAAAGTATGTTGGTACAGGCAAGGAAGGCATTTCTACAGGAATGGAATTTGTTGACATCGAATATAGATTAAGGTGCTAGGTAGTCATTATTAAAAGCCTTTATCTGGAGTGTGGCACTCTATTGATGTGCAACGTAGACTGTTGGAGCAAAAGAAAAGAGGAGAATTGAATGGATTGAAATTGGTATTACAAGAGAATGATGAAGATAGGGTTACAAATGAAGAGGTATTAAGGAGAGTGGAAGAGGAGAGAAGTTTCTGGCGACTGCTAATGAAGAGGGGAGACAGGTTTGTAGGACACATACTAAGACAACCAGGAATATCGAAGTTAGTTATGGAAAGAAGGGTCGAGGAGATGAACGCTAGACCAAGGTTAAAATACGTTAAACAGATTGCCTCGGATGTAGGGTGTAGTGACTATGTAGAGATGAAATGATTAGCTCAGGACAGGGAGGCATGGAGGGCTGCAACAAACCAAACGAAAGACTCAAACAACAACAACAACAACAAAAGCAACAAAGGTGAAATATAATGCAACAAGCCAACATGCATTATCATGTGTTCTCTTCTTAAGGCTGGCCTAGATGGGATCTCGTACCCCCTCTTGTTTACAATGCAGTCAATAAGTCGACCCCGGATCATTCGGTGTACTTATACCATGAAAATACTGTATCATCTTCGTACAAAACTACAAAGTTTACAACAGGCAACTATTACAACATGATTGTGCCAAAGATATGCTGGCTTCATATAATGTACCCTTCACCTATGAGAATTAAGTGCCAAGGATATGCTGGCTTCATATAATGTACCCTTCACCTACGAGGATTAAGATACATCCTCCATTACCTCACTGAATAGAGCAACACACAGAGGGAAGTCATGGGTTTGAGTTCAGCACAAATCAGACAATATAAAGCTTTTCCATCCAGCAAGACGTCTTGTACTTTCCGTACTTCATACAACATAATAGCAGACCGGTTCCATATGTCATCACTACGGTCTGAATACACAATTCTGAGTAGTAGGGAGCGAGGGGTTTAAATGCACCCATTCTATTTGTACCCAACTGTACATTTTAAAATAATTAATATCTCTCGAACAGGTGGTCCAATTTTGACAAATGAGGCGTCGTTGGACTCGAGCTGACGTCCTCTTTCCTATGGACCACTCGTCATATTTTTGATTTTTTAATGAAAATTTTTGTTTTTTTGAAAGTAGGCGATAGTTTGAAAACCAAACATGATAGAACGTTGTGCCATAGTTGAAACGAACGGTCTCTATGACCTTTATTTTTAATAATAAAACTTTTTTATTTTCTGAGATTTTTTGAAAACACTTAAATTTTGAAATTTTTATATTTTGGAAACTAAGGAGTTTACAAAAAACATTGTTCCACGTAAATGAATAGCCCTGACCCCCTCTACCCCCAAAATAAATTTCTCTAGGACTAAAAATGTGCAGTAGTGTGGTACGGGGGGGTTCTGAGCCACCCCCTACTTTCATATAGACTGTGGCCGATATCTCTCGAACGCGTGGTCGGATTTTAACGAACGAAGTATTGTAGGCGTTGGGATGACGTTCTCTTGGCTAAGCATGTGTGTTGGTATTTTTTTTTTTGAAAATTCTTGTTTTATTGGATTAGGGCTATTTTGAAAACGGTGAATTTTGGGAAAACGTTTGTTTGACGTTAATGGAAGGTGGGTATGCCCTCTAGGCGGGCAGCACGTTTCAAGGGTGTAGGAGGAAAAGCAAAATGATAGCCTACTTTCTCGCGAACATTGGTGATCATTGGCGAACGGATGGTCGGATTTTAACAAATGAGGTGTTGTTGGACTCGAGCTAACGTTCTCCTTCCTATAGAACACTCGTTATATTTTTCAAAAAAAAATTGAAAATGTTGGTTTTTCAAAGTAGGCGATAGTTTGAAAACCAAACATGATAGAACGTTGTGCCATAGTTGAAACGAATGGTCCCTATGACCTTTATTTTTTATAATAAAACTTTTAAATTTTTTGAGATTTTTTGAAAAAACTTAAATTTTGAAATTTTTATATTTTGGAAACTAAAGAGTTTACAAAAAATTTTATTGACGTAAATGAATGGCCCTGAACCCCTCTACCCCCCAAAATAAATGTTAAGTCTCTAGGACAATAAAAAGTATGCATTTTAATTATTATTTTTTAAATAAAAGCGTGTTTGTAGACAGAGAGCCTGTAGCGCTTGACGTATGTTACAACGAGGCTATGATTGGCCATGGTGGATATGGAAAATGAATATATCGAACGGGGGATGTATGGCAAAACGAGGGGTTGCTTTTCGATATTTTTCCCTATGACGAATGAATGAAGGCGAATATTTTGAAATGTGACAAGCATGCTAAGATTTTACCCCTGAAGGGGATCTTTAACGTTTTAGTTAAGGGTGATGAGCGAGATCGCTCTCTGACACAACAGACGGTTGTAGGATATGACCAAGTGATTCTTAGACGTTGGCGATCTCGGTGACCGTGCCTGGATGGCGGGGGCAGCTTATGACGGTTGGTTTTGTGACATTTCCTATGACGGATAGAGGCGAATATTTGAAAATGTATTAAGTGTGCTAGTAATTTTGTACATGCTAGTAAACGGTGATAAGCGAGACTGCTGTCTGACACAGTAAATGGTTTTAGAATATGGAAACCTATAACATTTGCTCGACCAAGTCATGTGCATGTACGCAAAGAGTCAAAACCGTAAGGTCATTGGCCTGAAATATTATAAACTAAATATTGAACTGGGTAAAGTCATGTGTTTTAGGATGAAAGTATGTGGTTAACATGATCATGTATTGAGGATGGCCGCTTGCTAGTAATTATTATTATAGTAAAATGTTTAATAATAATAATAATAAGACACACACACATGTTTTGAATGCTAACACGCACACAGTCGAGCTCACTGGCAGGAATAGTGTACCTAGCTAGAGGACTCGTAAGAGCTGTTGCTGGTGCTGGTGAGGCAGGAATGTCTACGTCAGCAGGAAGTGTGATATCAGCTTACTTGCCTCGTGGTGGCTAGCAGGTGTGCTGTTTAAGCAGGGACCGCCATTTTGGTTCTGAGACAGTAGGACTACCAATGTATAAGAGGTAGCCATTTTGGTTCCTTATTAAAAACATGAAACTAGTATAAGGTACACGAATCTTATTCAGATTGAGGAATGCCAAGAGGCGTGGGAACACGTGCGAGAGAGAGACAGAGAACCATTCAAGGTCAAAACGCTGAGAAAATACAACTTTTTCTGTTGCTAGGCTAACTGACAACGATTGTGTTAGTCATGCACTTGCCATTATAGCGCACGGACGTATACAGTAGTGCTGTGAAAGAAGAATTCTTTTATTTTTTTGGTAAGTACCTATGAATGATTAATTTAATAATGTCATGCTAATGAACCTTAAATTTGTAGTTATTGATTAGGTAATTATTGATTTTTTAATTTATTTGTTTGCAGATAACCGGTATACCTTACATGTCTGAGATACAAGAAACCAGTTTACTTTTGAGCCCACTAGAAGGAAACAGCAAGAAGCCACTGCAAGTGAAGGTGGGATTATTTTTTTAAACTAACTTGTTTCATTTTGTTTTGTTTAATATTTTATTTTATGAAATGCATGTATTAACCTGAATTTAGGTATTTATAACGGTTTATTTTATTTATTTTTAGAAACTTGGAAAGAAAAGCTTTACCGCCGTAGCAGTAGCTGAAAACCCGAGACGCAGTAAAGTGCAACCATTGTTTCCAGGCAGTGAACTATTTAAAACTCAGGTAAGCCCAACATAAAATGCTATTCCATTTTACCACTACTGAAAACTCGTAGACAAAAAAATTCATTACCTGTACATGACTAGGACGATGATTGCTTACATGGTTAATGACTATATATTGGTAACCGGTACAAGACCATATTGGTTGTTTACCTGGACAGTGGCAAGGCCATACTGGATTTTGTAAAAAACAAAAATTTTAATTTAACTGACATGTCGTTCCCTATAATATTATTATTATTATTAATAATAATAATAATAATAATAATAATAATAATATAATATTAATAATAATATTAATATCGTATGGCCTCGGATGCCGGGTGCAAGCTTTGTTATTTGACACACAGAGGGTAGCTTGCATGTCGAATTTAGTTGTTCCTTGACTATGAAAGTTAAGGAGGTTAGATGTTAGATATATAATCTCCCTAAGCTCTATAGCGCTTTCTAGTAGAAAAATGAGGAACTTGTACCCTATGAACTCAACGAATATATTGACAGGTTTGAACATGATAATCTGAACAAAATGACATGACATTATTATTTTTTGTTTATGTATTGGTTAAAGGGGAATGTAAATGACTGCAGCATTATAAAAAAAAAGAAAATAAGTACATGGGTAACTGTTAGTGCTGACATACAGTTTATTATAATTTTTATGGTGTTTTGATATATTAATGCCAATTAACGTTAAAGTTTTATTTACAAGTATTAATTGATTGATTGAGTGATTGGTTATTTTGTTTGCTTTTAGGTGTCGTCATGCGCCATTAACGTAACGAACAGACAGTGAACAAGCATACATTGTGCTTTAAAGTACTCTGTGCAACGTTAATAACTTCCAATAAGAAAAAGTTTTATTGTAACACATGGCGTTAGTACCAAATACAACAAGTGAGCAAGTTGGTTTACCACGTGGGTTAAATTTAAAATCAGAACATGACCGTTGGTTAACATTTGAATCCTGGCCTGTAGGCTTTTTGTCGACACATGAACTTGCAAAAGCCGTTTTTTTTTTACTTGAACCGAGAAGATTTGGTGCACTGTGTGTTTGTCGTATTGAACTATCACACTGGGAGGAAGGGGATGATCCCTTTAGAGACCATTTGCGATGGTCTCCTTGTTGTCCTTACATGCATGGAAAACAAGTGGGTAACGTAACCGTTTATCCATTTTACCGAACCACAAGACCATTGGCTGCTACTTACGTTGCTGAATCACAAATAAATAATAATAATGATAATGATGTATTACCAGTCAACAACGGTAGTGTCGATATATGTGGTCCATATGCCATAGACAGTGTTGAATTGGCATGTGCTTTTGAAAAATTGGGAGTTTGCAAGGCTAATGCACTAGCACACCCCGAGTACAGCTCTGTTGAAAGACGTTTAGAATCTTATAAAAATGTTTGGCCATTAATATTAAAACACCTTACCAAACAGCTAAGTGAAGCTGGATTTTTTTATACTGGTGAAGGGGAAAAAACAATATGTTTTTATTGTGGATTTGCTTTAAAGAATTGGCAAATGACTGATGACCCTTTTGTGCAACACGCTCGTTGGTTATCTAACTGTAAATACATGGTGTTGCTTAAAGGTCAGGAATTTGTGAAAACTATTCGTAAAGAAAACGTTATTGCAGCACAAGACATAAAAGTGCCTTTAGAGTTAGAACATGCCGAGCAAATACATGAGGCTGAAAAAAAAAAGACTTGTCTCACGAACGGATACAAAAGTGTGACCAACAATTATGTAAAATTTGTTATCAAGATGAACTAGGTGTTGTATTTTTGCCTTGTGGACACAGGATAGCCTGTGTCAAGTGTGCATTAGAATTCAGCACTTGTGCTATATGCAGAAAAGCAGTATCTGCTACAGTTAGGGCATTTCTTGCATAAATAGTAAAATTTATCAGCCATGCATAGTGCAAAATCCCTAATTGCACAATATTATTAAAGCTGTTATAGAGTGTAATAGATATGCTTTTCTTTTGTTTATAATCTACTGCAGTGAATGTTTTGAATGCTGTGGGTCAAGCATGTGGCTTAAGGACAAAGAAGCTCAGCGAATTGCCAACGCACATTCCATTCCGCATTATCAAGTTTTGGAATTGAAAACAGCATGTGGTGATCGTGTACTTTGTGTATGTGAAAACATGTGAGACATTTCTGCCTACACGGTTTAATTATATGTCGGAAAGTGTTTTTGATGAAGTCAATAATGCTGTACAACCTGTACATGTGTCGACAAAAAGCCTACAGGCCAGGATTCAAATGTTAACCAACGGTCATGTTCTGATTTTAAATTTAACCCACGTGGTAAACCAACTTGCTCACTTGTTGTATTTGGTACTAACGCCATGTGTTATAATAAAACTTTTTCTTATTGTAAGTTATTAACGTTGCACAGAGTACTTTAAAGCACAATGTATGCTTGTTCACTGTCTGTTCATTATGTTAATGGCGCATGACGACACCTAAAAGCAAACAAAATAACCAATCACTCAATCAATCAATCAATCAATCAATCAATACTTGTAAATAAAACTTTAACGATAATTGGCATTTATATATCAAAACACCATAAAAAATATAATAAACTGTATGTCGGCACTAACAGTAACCCATGTACTTTTTTTCTTTCTTATAAAGCTGCAGTCTTTTACATTCCCGTTTAACCAATACATAAACAAAAAATAATAATGTCATGTCATTTTGTTCAGATTATCATGTTCAAACCTGTCAATATATTCGTTGAGTTCATAGGGTACAAAGTTCCTCATTTTTATACTAGAAAGCGCTATAGAGTTTAAGGAGATTATATATCTAACATCTAACCTCCTTGACTTTCATAGTCAAGGAACAACTAAATTCGACATGCAAGCTACCCTCTGTGTGTCAAATAACAAAGCTTGCACCCGGCATCCGAGGCCATACGATATTAATATTATTATTAATATATTATTATTATTATTATTATTATTATTATTATAGGGAACGACATGTCAGTTAAATTAAAATTTTTGTTTTTCTACAAAATCCATTATGGCCTTGTACTGTCCAGGTAAACAACAAATATGGTCTTGTACCGTTGCCAATACATAGTCATTAATCAAGAAAGCAATCATCGTCCTAGTCATGTACAGGTAATGATTTTTTTGACTACGAGTTTTCAGTAGTGGTAAAATGGAATAGCATTTTATGTTGGGCTTACCTGAGTTTTAAATAGTTCACTGCCTGGAAACAATGGTTGCACTTTACTGCGTCTCGGGTTTTCAGCGACTGCTACGGCGGTAAGGCTTTTCTTTCCAAGTTTCTAAAAATAAATAAAATAAACCGTTATAAATACCTAAATTCAGGTTAATACATGCATTTCATAAAATAAAATATGAAACAAAACAAAATGAAACAAGTTAGTTTAAAAAAATAATCCCACCTTCACTTGCAGTGGCTTCTTGCCGTTTCCTTCTAGAGGGCGCAAAAGTAAACTGGTTTCTTGTATCTCAGACATGTAAGGTATACCGGTTATCTGCAAACAAATAAATTAAAAAATCAATAATTACCTAATCAATAACTACAAATTTAAGGTTCATTAGCATGACATTATTAAAATAATCATTCATAGGTACTTATCAAAAAAATAAAAGGATTTTTCTTTCACAGCACTACTGTATACGTCCGTGTGCTAAAATGGCAAGTGCATGACTAACGCAATCGTTATTAGTTAGCCTAGCAACAGAAAAAGTTGTATTTTCTTAGCGTTTTGACCTTGAATGGTTCTCTGTCTCTCTCTCGCACGTGTTCCCACGCCTCTTCGCATACCTCAATCTGAATAAGATTCGTGTACCTTATACTAGTTTCATGTTTTTAATAAGGAACCAAAATGGCTACCTCTTATACATCGGTAGTCTTCTGTCTCACAACTAAAATGGCGGTCTCTGCTTAAACAGCACACCTGCTAGCCACCACGAGGCAAGTAAGCTGATATCACACTTCCTGCTGACGTAGACATTCCTGCCTCGTCAGCACCAGCAACAGCTCTTACGAGTCCTCTAGCTAGGTACACTATTCCTGCCAGTGAGCTCGACTGTGTGCGTGTTAGCATTCAAAACATGTGTGTGTGTCTTATTATTATTATTATTAAACATTTTACTATAATAATAATTATTAGCAAGCGGCCATCCTCAATACATGATCATGTTAACCACATACTTTCATCCTAAAACACATGACTTTACCCAGTTCAATATTTAGTTTATAACATTTCAGGCCAATGACCTTACCGTTTTGGCTCTTTGCGTACATGCACATGACTTGGTCGAGCAAATGTTATAGGTTTCCATATTCTAAAACCATTTACTGTGCCAGACAGCAGTCTCGCTTATCACCGTTTACTAGCATGTAAAAAATTACTAGCACACTTAATACATTTTCAAATATTCGCCTCTATCCGTCATAGGAAATGTCACAAAACCAACCGTCATAAGCTGCCCCCGCCATCCAGGCACGGTCACCGAGATCGCCAACGTCTAAGAATCACTTGGTCATATCCTACAACCGTCTGTTGTGTCAGAGAGCGATCTCGCTCATCATCCTTAACTAAAACGTTAAAGATCCCCTTCAGGGGTAAAAATCTAAGCATACTTGTCACATTTCAAAATATTCGCCTTCATTCATTCGTCATAGGGAAACATATCGAAAAGCAACCCCTCGTTTTGCCATACATCCCCCCTTCGATATAGTAATTTCCCATATCCACCATGGCCAATCATAGCCTCGTTGTAACATACGTCAAGCGCTACCGGCTCTCTGTCTACAAACACGCTTTTATTTAAAAAATAATAATTAAAATGCATACTTTTTATTGTCCTAGAGACTTGACATTTATTTTGGGGGGTAGAGGGGTTCAGGGCCATTCATTTACGTCAATAAAATTTTTTGTAAACTCTTTAGTTTCCAAAATAAAAAAAATAAAAAATTTAAGTTTTTTCAAAAAATCTCAAAAAATTAAAAAGTTTTATTATAAAAAATAAAGGTCATAGGGACCATTCGTTTCAACTATGGCACATCGTTCTATCATGTTTGGATTTCAAACTATCGTTTACTTTCAAAAACCAAAATTTTCAAAATTTTTTGAAAAATATAACAAGTGTTCTATAGGAAGGAGGACGTCAGCTCGAGTCCAACAACACCTCATTTGTTAAAATCCGACCATCCGTTCGCCAATGATCACCAATGTTCGCGAGAAAGTAGGCTATCATTTTGCTTTTCCTCCTACACCCTTGAAACTTACTGCCCGCCTAGAGAGCATACCCACCTTTCATTAACGTCAAACAAACGTTTTTCCAAAATTCACCGTTTCCAAAATAGCCGAAATCCAAAAAACAATTAAAAAGAAAAACCACACATGCTTAGCCAAGAGAACGTCATCCCAACGCCTACAATACTTCGTTCGTTAAAATCCGACCACGCGTTCGAGAGATATCGGCCAAAGTTTATAAAAAAGTAGGGGGTGGCTCAGAACCCCCGTACCACACTACTGCACAGTTTTAGTCCTAGAGAAATTTATTTTGGGGGTAGAGGGGGTCAGGGCCATTCATTTACGTGAAACAAAATTTTTTGTAAACTCTTTAGTTTCCATATAAAAAATTCAAAATTTAAGTGTTTTTAAAAAATCTAAAAAAAAAAGTTTTATTATAAAAAAAAAGGTCATAGTGACCATTCGTTTCAACTATGGCACAACGTTCTATCATGTTTGGTTTTCAAACTATCGCCTACTTTCAAAAACAAAAATTTTCAATTTTTTTAAAAAAATATGACGAGTGGTCCGTAGGAAAGAGGACGTCAGCTCGAGTCAAACGACACCTCATTTGTCAAAATTTGACCATGCGTTTGAGAGATATTAATTATTTTAACATGTACAGTCGGGTACAAATAAAATGGGTGCATTTAAACCCCTCGCTCCCCCCTACTATTCTGTAATCCCTAAATAGCATTGGTAAGAAGGAGACGGCGCTCAGGCCGTGACCTTTATTAGATGCAACAAGTAGTAACTCAATAAGGTACTCACCTCCTTCCAATCTCCACCACTCGCTAATGATGGTGTTTCTGGAACAAACTCTGTTATGGAGGATTCTTCTATATCAATATCCTCAGTGAGATGAGTATCATCCTGCAGAGAAATTACTTGTTTCACAAACACGTTCCTTTGCATAGATGGAATTAAATCTTACACAAGTTTCCATCACTTTGAATACCTTCCAAACACAATGCGACATAGAAGACCTACATCAGAAATTGTGTAGAGAATGGCAGTTCTGTTCTCAGAGTAAACATCCCAGACTTGGGTAACTTAATCAGCTGATCTCCATATAAGTGTGTCCCCGTTCACTTGTTCGTAAACCATGATGCTATGTCAGACCACGTTAAAACACCGATATTGTAAGCTGGGGACAATATTATGTGGTCAGGGTTTGGAAAAAAGGCACTTGAGAAGATGTGAAAGGATCGAGCGAGACGTGAAATCCATTGGAAAAATGAGATCAAAATAAGGATTGAAGAAACGGACAATACAATACATTGAGTTCGACATTCGCCGTACATTGCATGGAAATATTTCGATCAACGCGGAAGAAAATAGGAAGAGGAAGTAGCCGATTGCCTATAGAACGGAGAAGCCAGAAGTGCTACACTACGCACAAAAAAGAACTCGGCGAACGCCTGAGAGGCGGATACGGAGATTGGAGCATCGAACCCAGTGTATAGAATTGAGTTTAACTAGAGAAATAGAGTGCAAAATGCTTTCTCATTGAGTGTGGAATACGCGTTAGTTGCACGTTCGACGATTTAATACAAAGGTATGTGTATTTATTGAATTTTGCGAACTATCGAGTGTAAGGTCACTTGGCGATAGTTTGAGACATGTGGAAAGTGCTACACAGAGTTCAAATATGGATCAGAACTATTTGTTGTACTGGGTAAACTAATTATAGGAGGCTTTGATTACTCCAATAAAATCAGATATAATTATTATGTTGTTTGAAGCCAGTGTTGCCTTAGTGAACAAGAGTTTGGTGCTTTTCAGTCGGTCAACACTATTGTAACCAAATGAGATGGGTTATTCCCTAATCCTGAAAAAATCCCATGAGATTAATAAATACACTTTGATGACCAGTTTCGATCGTCAAGCGATCATCATCAGATCCATTACACTTAAGCTATAAAATCTATGTCTGAAAGTATGGGTGAAACTATTTACAAAACGTACACTTATATAGTTGAAGTATTGGTTGAGATAATGCAACTCGTCAGTATTTGTTATTAGCCCACTTTCGATTTTTGCAAAAAATTAAAGTAGACTTATGAGATCAACACAGGGCGAAAAAAGTGTGTCGGTCTGTGTGTGTGTATGAGTGTGTGTGTGAGTCTGTGTGCGTGTGTGTGTGTGTGTGAGTGTGTGTACTCTGAATGTCTGTTCCCCCCCCCCCCTATCAATTCAAACACGGTGAACGCGAATTGAACGAAATTTGGTACAAAGGTAGCACTAGCAAAGGACACCTCAGTGTCATGTTTTATATCGCCGCCATCTTGACGGAAACGTAATGGCGGCCACACAAATGTTCAAAGCTTAAATCAAATTACGACTAACATAATCATCCGATCTCTACCCAATTTTGCAACAACATACCTTTACGGAGGAAGCATCCTTTGACCAAATTAATAGGTCATTAGCTTAATAGTTTGCGGATGGCGGCCATCTTTGTGTCAAAATCGATTCCCCCTATTAATTCAAACACGGTGAAACCGAATGGAACGAAATTTGGTATAGAGGTAGCACTAGCAAAGGGCACCTCAGTGTCATGTTTTATATCGCCGCCATATTGACAGAAACGTAATAGCGGCCACACAAATTTTCAAAGCTTAAATCAAATTACGACTAACCTAATCATCCATCTCTACCCAATTTTTCAACAACATACTTTTATGGAGGAAGCATCCTTTGACCAAATGAATAGGTCATTAGCTTAATAGTTTGCGGATGGCGGCCATCTTTGTGTAAAAATCGATTCCCCCTATTAATTCAAACACGGTGAAACCGAATGGAACGAAATTTGGTATAGAGGTAGCACTAGCAAAGGGCACCTCAGTGTCATGTTTTATATCGCCGCCATCTTGACAAAAACGTAATAGCGGCCACACAAATGTTCAAAGCTTAAATCAAATTGCGACTAACATAATCATCCGATCTCTACCAAATTTTGCAACAACATACCTTTCTGGAGGGAGCATCCTTTGACCAATCTAATAGATCATCAGCTTAATAGTTTGCGGATGGCGGCCATCTTTGTGTCAAAATCGATTCCCCCTATCAATTCAAACACGGTGAAACCGAAAAGAACGAAATTTGGTACAGAGGTAGCACTAGCAAAGGGCACCTCAGTGTCATGTTTTATATCGCCGCCATCTTGACAGAAACGTAATAGCGGCCACACAAATGTTCAAAGCTTAAATCAAATTACGACTAACCTAATCATCCGATCTCTACCCAATTTTGCAACAACATACCTTTATGGAGGAAGCATCCTTTGACCAAATGAATAGGTCATTAGCTTAATAGTTTGCGGATGGCGGCCATCTTTGTGTAAAAATCGATTCCCCCTATTAATTCAAACACGGTGAAACCGAATGGAACGAAATTTGGTACAGAGGTAGCACTAGCAAAGGGCACCTCAGTGTCATGTTTTATATCGCCGGCATCTTGACAGAAACGTAATAGCGGCCACACAAATGTTCAAAGCTTAAATCAAATTGCGACTAACATAATCATCCGATCTCTACCAAATTTTGCAACAACATACCTTTCTGGAGGGAGCATCCTTTGACCAATCTAATAGATCATCAGCCTAATAGTTTGCAGATGGCGGCCATGTTTGTGTGAAAATCGATTTCCCCTATAAATTCGAACACGGTGAAACCGAATGGAACGAAATTTGGTACAGAGGTAGTACTAGCAAAGGGCACCTCAGTGTCATGTTTTATATCGCCGCCATCTTGACAGAAACGTAATAGCGGCCACACAAATGTTCAAAGCTTCAATCAAATTACGACTAACCTAATCATCCGATCTCTACCCAATTTTGCAACAACATACCTTTATGGAGGAAGCATCCTTTGACCAAATGAATAGGTCATTAGCTTAATAGTTTGCGGATGGCGGCCATCTTTGTGTAAAAATCGATTCCCCCTATTAATTCAAACACGGTGAAACCGAATGGAACGAAATTTGGTACAGAGGTAGCACTAGCAAAGGGCACCTCAGTGTCATGTTTTATATCACCGCCATCTTGATGGAAACGTAATCGCGGCCACCCAAATGTTAAAAGCTAAAATGTAATTACGACCAACCTAATAATCTAGTCTCTACCAAATTTTGCAACAACATATCTTGATGTGGGAAGCATATTCTGACCAAACTGCAAGATCATCAGCCCAATAGTTTGCAGATGGTGATCAAGTATGTGTGCAAATCGATTCCCCCTATCAATTCAAACACGGTGAAACCGAATTGAACGAAATTTGGTACAGAGGTAGCACTAGCAAAGGGCATCTCAGTGTCATGTTTTATATCACCGCCATCTTGACGGAAACGGAATTACGGCCACCCAAATGTTAAAAGCTTAAATCAAATTCCGACCATCCTAATAATTTGATCTCTACCAGATTTTGCAACAACATGCCTTTTTGTGGAAAGCATCTTATGACTGACTACAAGGTCATCAGCCCAATAGTTTGCCGATGGTGGCCAAGTATGTGTGCAAATCGATTCCCCCTATCAATTCAAACACGGTGAAACCGAATTGAACGAAATTTGGTACAGAGGTAGCACTAGCAAAGGGCACCTCAGTGTCATGTTTTATATCGCCGCCATCTTGACAGAAACGTAATAGCGGCCACACAAATGTTCCAAGCTTAAATCAAATTGCGACTAACATAATCATCCGAACTCTACCGAATTTTGCAACAACATACCTTTCTGGAGGGAGCATCCTTTGACCAATCTAATAGATCATCAGCCTAATAGTTTGCGGATGGCGGCCATCTTTGTGTGAAAATCGATTCCCCCTATAAATTCGAACACGGTGAAACCGAATGGAACGAAATTTGGTACAGATGTAGTACTAGCAAAGGGCACCTCAGTGTCATGTTTTATATTGCCGCCATCTTGACAGAAACGTAATAGCGGCCACACAAATGTTCAAAGCTTCAATCAAATTACGACTAACCTAATCATCCGATCTCTACCCAATTTTGCAACAACATACCTTTATGGAGGAAGCATCCTTTGACCAAATGAATAGGTCATTAGCTTAATAGTTTGCGGATGGCGGCCATCTTTGTGTAAAAATCGATTCCCCCTATTAATTCAAACACGGTGAAACCGAATGGAACGAAATTTGGTACAGAGGTAGCACTAGCAAAGGGCACCTCAGTGTCATGTTTTATATCACCGCCATCTTGATGGAAACGTAATCGCGGCCACCCAAATGTTAAAAGCTAAAATGTAATTACGACCAACCTAATAATCTAGTCTCTACCAAATTTTGCAACAACATATCTTGATGTGGGAAGCATATTCTGACCAAACTGCAAGATCATCAGCCCAATAGTTTGCAGATGGTGATCAAGTATGTGTGCAAATCGATTCCCCCTATCAATTCAAACACGGTGAAACCGAATTGAACGAAATTTGGTACAGAGGTAGCACTAGCAAAGGGCACCTCAGTGTCATGTTTTATATCACCGCCATCTTGACGGAAACGTAATCGCGGCCACCGAAATGTTAAAAGCTAAAATGTAACTACGACCAACCTAATAATCTAGTCTCTACCAAATTTTGCAACAACATATCTTGATGTGGGAAGCATATTCTGAGCAAACTGCAAGATCATCAGCCCAATAATTTGCACATGGTGGCCAAGTATGTGTGCAAATCGATTCCCCCTATCAATTCAAACACGGTGAAAGCTTAAATCAAATTACGACCATCCTAATAATTTGATCTCTACCAGATTTTGCAACAACATGCCTTTTTGTGGAAAGCATCTTATGACTGACTACAAGGTCATCAGCCCAATAGTTTGCAAATAGCGGCCATGTATGTGTGCAAACTTATTCCCCATATCAATTCAAACACGGTGAAACCGAATTGAATGAAATTTTGTACAGAGGTAGCACTAGCAAAGGGCACCTCATATTCATGTTTAATATCCGTATAGCACGTTGAATTTCAACAAGCTACTACAACCAACAGTCAATTATACTCCTTGAAAAGGACAAATAGTTATGATATGCATTTAGAAGAAAATAGGCTATATGTTCTTTACTGAACATCTTGTTTGTTGTCTTTGTGATGTTTTGTTGAGATACTGGAACTGGTGATTGACCTGCGGATGTTGCCTGTTTGGAGTGAATATGTG
The DNA here is from genome assembly GCA_946902985.2 of Meconema thalassinum. Lineage (NCBI taxonomy): Eukaryota > Metazoa > Arthropoda > Insecta > Orthoptera > Tettigoniidae > Meconema > Meconema thalassinum. The sequence continues at coordinate 214,494,998 of OX336398.1, forward strand.
GTTGTTGTAGATGGTCAATTCAGATTGTATAGTACAGGCTACTTATCTGGTTGAGTCTTGCGCAGTCGTGTTGAGAGCAGTTCACTTGGTCACTGGTTGCACTCGAATGAATGGAAATACCTGTGTGAGGGTCCGTTATCTCGCTGGACTGTTCCCCCTCTCGCATTCCTAAGTCGTCGGATTTTTAAGAGCGTTAAAATTCCTCAGGGTGCGTTCCTTCGTAGGGGAAGTAAAGCCGACCGGCCTGTCATAGATTTATGGCAAGTAAAAGTACCATCCACTAACTACAATTGTGTGAGGCTAAATTTGTAGGTCATATTTGATGAACGCTCTATTAGTTCCAAAGTTGACCGCCAAGTGCCAGCCAGGGTGGCATCTAGTAGCCGTTCATGGCTAGATGTCGTTAACGTTAGTATTTGGTAGCAAAAGTAGGAACTACTTAAAATTGATCGTCTGCACTCCTTACCTGAACCACAGATCACACACACTAATACAGCCATCACAATTAACACCAGTTATTAGACAGATTCTACACACACCTAAAGTACACAAGGCGACAAGACCGCGTTGTCGCAGCCCCTAACCTGAGGAACCAACCAACCTTGGAGCTACGAAGCAGGACATCATTTTGTCACAATGGCCTTTAACATGAGAGTGGTCGCTTTGAACATTGCTCGTTACTGTATCCACTATCATGTTCTATTGGCTTAATTTGTGCCATGGACGAAACAAAGTGGTCGTTTACGTCCGTAAGAAATTCATGTAAACACAAAATATAATGTATTGCAATGTGGAGGCGTACATTGGATACAATTTGATACATTAACTAAAAAAAAGTTTTGGTGCAAACGCAATTCGACCACTGAGACGCATAACCGGCAATCACGGCATTATCTCATCCCACTTAGCTAATTAGACAACTAAGATTTAGTGCCAAGTTTATGCGACTTGTTCTTGGCAACGCTGCACGCAGTTACATTGTTGGCAGAGCCTCGTATCTTAACTCGCATTTCTGTTAAACCTATTGGCGGGACTAGGTTTTGCTAGAAAAGCATTTGTCGTGAATTTCGACGAGGGACCGCATGCCGACCTCCAAGTGCGGGATATTTTCTTCGCCGTGTATAACTTTCCGTATAGGTGATTTAAACTCAACCAATGAGATGGCATCTTTCTGTCACCGAAATTTATTTTCACAAAAGTCAAATTCACGTCATCTATGATTTACGAAAAGTTGGTCATATAATAGCCCATCAATCTCGTCCATAGCTTAAATAGGAGAAAGAGATAAAATAAATATGTTTAAAAATTTCGAACGGATGCCATCTTGAATTATTGAACATAATTGAATATGGGATGTACTGTATCTACACTAAACTCCAAAGAAAGATTCGATGTGATAAGATCATTACTTTCGAGTGATTGGATCGCCAGAAAAGTAATTTGGAATAGTTAATAGTCACGCGGAAACAAAGCTATTGTTTGTCTTTTAGCACCATACAAACATTCAGTTTGATTGTTTAAATAGTTTGAGAGATATTGTGATTCGGTAGAGTCTGGAATATATCGTATGAACGCCATTATGGATTGTTATACAGTATATCTCTCTCTATATATAAATGAAAGTTTGTCTGTTTTTTCGGAATTTCCACGGAATTTTCAGACTGGTTTATGACGGTTGCGCGCAAAAACAAAATATTTGTCTGTCTGTTTGTCTGTGTACAATTTTGCACGCGCATCGCTCGAGAACGGCTGAGTGGATCAACGTAAAGTTTGGTACAGAAGTCCATCAGAGGCACGAAAGTAATCATTGATGTAACTCTTCTCCGTACCTCTCATAAAAGAGGGCCTAACCCCTTAAAATGCATGCTGAAATGGGCGTAGAAAAACGTGACAAAGCTCAATTTTCAGCGTCTCAATGTGAGAAACAAAACTTGGGAGCCCTACGGGCCCCGAAAACCACATTTTAAGGTCCTAAGACCAACAGTTTTTGAGATATACCCAGAAAACTAATTTCATTTATTAAGCTATTAAAAGAATGCAGGCCGGTAACCATGGCAACACGATCTCAGAAGTCCATCTATTTCTATTAGACGCAATGACATTCCATTTATTACATTACTGTGAACGTTCGCAAACGGCTATACGGTTATCACTGAACCAACTTAAGCTGTAAAATTCATCAATACGTATATAATGCGCTTAAGGGGGTCATGGGGTGCTAAATAACTACTATATCCCTATCCCTATATTATTAAATTATTATTATTATTATTATTATTATTATTATTATTATTGTATTAAGGCGTACAAGGACGAGCAAAACTCATTTTCAGCCCCTCAGTGGCTTGGAGGCTACTAAGTTTCAAAGCTCTAAAACCACGTTTCTGAGATATTCCAGAAAACTAATTTAATTTAATAAACTAATAAAGACCATCTCGTGGCGCAGTGGCTAGCATTGTTGGCTGTCACCCCCGAGGTAGCGGATTCGATCCCCAGCTCTGTCAAGAATTTAAAAGTCTTGGTATGGTCTGGTACGGGGTCTCCCAGCCTCGTGATGCAAAATGGGAACTTGCCGGATGCTATGGTAGGAGGAGGAGTGGAAAGGAACTGGCCAGCCTACCACACGCAAACTCCGGCTCGGGATGCCTGGTTAGTGATCCCTTGACTTAGTCAAGGGCTCTTATTCAGGTCGCCTACGTCCCTGGAGGGGATATGGCACTCATTTATTTTAGAAACTAATAAATAGATGAGTACAGAAGAAGACCAAATCAGGGGCTATATAGATATACTGAGAAAATCTCAGATGTGGCCAGGAAGAGACGTCTGGCTTTCTATGGACATGTCTCATGGATGAACCCAACAAGACTAACCAACCGGCTTCTCAACTACTGGGGGAAGAGAAAGAGTGTGACACCGTCGCTAACAGTAGTTAACAAGGATATCCAAGAACTGAAGATAATGAAAAGTGATATTACAAGCCGATCACATCTCTGGACAAAAGAGAGGAGAATGCGCGAATATTGGGCAAACATCAAGTCCCTAGCCAAGCTGAAAAGTTGAACGTCGTGGTCCTTAGCTGGCCCATCCGAAAGAAGGAGAAGAAGAACTAGAAGAAACTAATGAAGTAATGCAAGCCGGTAACCATGACAACAGTGTCACAAGAGGTGACATCCAACTTTCCATCTATTTCTGTAGAAGCAATGCCACTCAATTTATTCAATTTCTGTTAATGTTTGCAAATGGCTATAAGGTTATCGTCGAATCAAACATAGACTGTAAAATTCAACAATGCGATTAAGGGGGTCAAGGGGTACCCTAGAATTTTTACACGTGACTTACCCGTGCGATATGCGATATGTTGTACAGAAAGTCTATTATATCTCCAAACAGAAACATTATTTTCAAAAATTCCTGAATTGGAATAGTGTTTTTTGCAGCTTTTGGGAATTTGGGCCATTGGAGGCTAAAAATCCCGAATTTAATGCACCACTAGCTTTTATAATATATTAACGGGGTCTTCCTGGGGATGGGGACTTTCCACAACGGTGAGGGCCAGTTTTAATTTGACATATATTGCGTTTCGTCTACGAGGTTATCAATATTATTTTCACGTCAGGAAGTACACGTTAGGTGAATTTAGTTTGAGAGCACATTTTAAGTAATCATATTTTTGTCGACAAACGGGTTCATCGTAAAGATGATTTTGATTGATACTGTGTGGTTGATATATATTTATGTTTTTGTACGCCTATAATTCATGTTCGGGTGCTTTGAGCATTGTAAAATTAGGAATTGTAACCATGAGTCAATACACCAATCATTTATAAAACTCTTCAATGTACTTCTCATAGAAGGGTGGGTATAAGAAACAACTTTTCAAAATACATGCTAAAATAGGCGAAAAATGAAAATTCTCCTAGAAGGACGACCAAAGCATATGTTGCGCTTCACAATGTGTGATACAAAACTAGGGAGTCTATAAAGGGTCTCCGAAATCCACATTTTACGGCCCTTAAATTAACAGTGTCTGCGATATACCCAAAAAACTAACTTCGTTCTGATAAACTTATGAAGTAATGACAAGCCCCTAATCATTGGAACAGTATCACAATTGATAACGTCTGGTTATTAATACCGAAGACCGTTCGAAGAGCGGGTACTTCTGCTAGTATACTGTATAAATACAGGCTGTAGAAATATGTAAGAGAATATGAATATTTGTTCATCATACAAATCTACATCTCCACCAGTCTTTAAGTTGTCAGAAAATTTGAATTAAATTACAGGTTAATATATTAAGCCTTGTATGATGATATACCGTACTAGTTTCACATTACTCGAATGATCATATATATTTCATTTTCACCGCAATACTGGTTTTGTGCTCAACAGGTTATTTAAAGTCCTATAGATTAACTCATTTTACTAGGCTCTATGTATGTATGTATGTCTACCCCTTATTATTCGAGTTACCAACGGGGTTGGGGATGAGATGCGACGAAATTCTATGGTATTTACGGTCGGATGCCCTTCCTGACGCCAACCTCATGACATGACTTAATGAGAGATGAAATGAATGAAGGTGAATGAAACTGGGCAAGGATGTGGAAGAAAGCGGCGGTGCCCTGTCAGAATGTACCGTCCCAGGATTTGACTGGAGTTGAAAATGGGGAAACCACGGAAAACCACCTCAAGGACTGCAGACGGTGGGGCTCGAACCCACGTCTACCGAGTCTGCAGAGAGCTTAGTCCCATGGCCTAGAGCTGCGCTTTAGCGAGCGTAGCTACCGCTGTCGGTAACATCTTTCATGATGTCGTTGGAGCCGACCTGGCTCATTTCAGTTTTGGCCGGGGATTTACGACCGGATGTCCTTCCTGACGCCATGTGATTTTTCGGGTGAAAATTCCACTTTCACTTTGATCACTTGAACGCGATATAAAGCTTTGGCACAGTTGCCATATTGGGTATATGGAAATAATGGAATGAAATTACATGCCAGTGAATTAAAGATGGTACAAATATTGACCGCCCGCCTCACAAGGGAGGGCGCAGAGCAGACTGTGAACAGGCGGGTCCACAGGTGGTGGATAGTGAACACCCCTTCAGATATGGAGGGCAGCTGCGATACAAGCAGGGACACCTGCCTCAAAAGGGAGGGCGGAGAGCTGACTGCGACCAGGCGGGTACACAAGTGGTGGATAGTGGGCACCCCTTCAGATATGGAGGGCAGCTGCGATACAAGCAGGGACACCTGCCTCACAAGGGAGGACACAGAGCTGACTGCGACCAGGCGGGTCCACAGGTGGTGGATAGTGGGCACCCGTTCAGATATGGAGGGCAGCTGCGATATAAGCAGTCCCGAACCAACAGCGGCATTGTTACCAGGACGTGGTGGGACTCTGGATGGCACCAGAGTATCTTATAGAACACACAAATCCAATGACGGCAATGTGACAGGGCGAGTGAGTGCCGCTTAAAAAGCACTTTGCCAACGGCTTCCCCAACGGTATCGACGGCGGAGAAGAACTTCGGTACGGCGTCAGTGACAGAAGAGGGAAAAGCCGTAGCGTCTGTACTCCACAGGAACGGCTGCAAAAGGCGTCTTTTCTCCATGCTAGGAGCTGCCTAGTTAATACCTGGCAATAGGAATAAAATGCTTGACGACAGGCTTCGTGACAAGTCGGCCCAAAAAACTACCGTCACATCCTTATGGAAATCCTGTCTCAATTATTCGGTACCACGGTTAGGGCGAACCCCGGAAGCGACGCGCTCTAGCAGGCATTCTTTGTCGCATTACTGAACGTCGGGACTACGTCAGGACGATGCAGCGAATTAGCTACGGCACTAGAAACGAGGCACATCGACATCTGTGTGGTGCAAGAAACAAGATGGAGTGGGCAAAAGTCATATGAGATTGGTTGTGGTTACAAACTAATATACAATGGAACCCGTGGAACAACCAACGGCGTCGGCATTGTCATATCAGCGAAATTCGATCGTTCTGTCTCTGACGTGCAACGTTGTGACGATCGCCTTATGAAAATTGTCTACATTGCAGACCGGCGGAAAGTCCACTTCTTCAGTGCCTATGCTTCACAAACCGGCCTGCCTTCTGGGCACTGCTGGAAGAAAAGACTGCTGAAGTCCCACCAGAAGACTACCACATCGTTGCCGGTGACCTGAATGGACACGTAGGTCAAAGGATAGAAGATCATGTCGCCCATGGCGGACATGGATATGGTGTGAAGAACGACGACGGTCAGCGAATCCTTGATTACGCGGAAGCTCACGATCTTGTCATCACAAACAGTTGGATTATAATACGTGAAACTCACCTGATCACGTACTACAGTGGCTCAAACGCAACTCAGATTGACGATGTTTTCGTGAGACGTCCGAACCTCAAAGATGTGCTAGACACGAAAGTTGTTCCTTATGAAACCGTTGCAATGCAACACGGACCAGTCATCTGTAAGCTTCAAATGAGCCCACCAAGAGCTGGAAAAATTGCCAGAAATTTACCATCAAGATTCAAATAGTGGCGCTTCAAGGAATATGAGGCTGACGTGATTACAAAAATTACAGTGCCACCAATTACCACAGTCGAAGACAGCTGGACTAAACTGAAGACCTCTGATCATGCAGCTGCACGTTGTATTCAAGGAACAACGAAACCTGGACGACGAAAGATCAACAAAGACACGTGGCTCTGGAATGACGATGTTAAGAATGCTATATGTAAGAAGAAACAATTGTACCACGAGTATTGCAGACAAATCACCATCTCACTGGAATGCCTACAAACAAGCCCGTCGAGAGGCGAAGGAGGTCATTGCAGACACAAAAACAGAAAAGTATGCATATCTCTACACTAAACTCGACACACGTGAAGGAGATCGTGATATTTATCGGCCGGTCAAATCAAGGCATCGAAAAACAAAAGACATCCAACGTTTCTGCAGCATCAACGACGAACAGAGAGAGCTGCCGATTGACCGGAAGAAAGCAAGAGAACGCTGGCGGAGCTACTTTGAGACAATTTCGACCGAGAAATTCCCCCATCCACCAATAACAACCACGTCACCTGTTGAAGGACCAGTCAAGGAAATTAATATCGCTGAAGTCGAGTCTGTCCTGAAGGAGACGAAGAGAGTGAAAGTCACCAGCCCCGATGACCGTCCATCAGAGTTATTGTGCTTCCAACAGTGGGGTGCAGATGGTTGGCTAACAGATCTTATCAACCAGATCATCAGAGAAGGTCGAATACCAACAGATAGGCAGCGGAGCATCACAGTACCAATCTTTAAAAAGAAAGGAAGCCCTGCTGATTGTTCTGTAACCCGATCAGATTACTGAGCCACTCAATGAAGATCTGTGAACGCATTCTCGACACAAGGATTCGCGAGATAGCCCAAATCACAAAGAACCAGGCTGGATTTGTGAAAAATCACGGGACAACTGACGCAAACCCTGCTGCACGAATGCTGGTTGAGAAATACCATGAAAAGCTGCATTTCGCTTTTCTAGACCTCGAAAAGGCCTTCAATCAGGTACCACATGACCTGATCTGGTTAGCGCTACGAGAACATAGCAACCAGAATACTTTGTAAACTGGGTACAGCTTCTGTATACTGAACCAAGGAGCTAAGTCCAAACGGCTGCAGGAGCATCCAGTGACTTTCACATCACAGTAGGAGTCCAACAAGGCTCGGCCTTGTCTCCACTACTGTTCATTCTTGTAATAGATACTGTTACATCAGACTTGCACACGCCACCACCATGGACACTTCTCTATGCTGATGATGTCATGTTGGCTGCAGAGAATAAGCTTGACCTCCTACGCCAAACACAAGAGTGGAATGACCTACTTGCTCGATATGGCTTGCGGCTCAACAAACAGAAAACTGAGTACCTGACAACAGATCCACAAGAAGTTGGGACCATCAACGTTGACGAAGAAGATCTGCCACGAGTAACAAAATTTAAGTATCTTAGTTCTACTATATCCAGCGATGGCCTACTCAATGCAAGGATACAAGCAGACTGGATGAAGTGGCGAATGACGACAGGAGTCACCTGCGATCGTCGGATGAAAGAACATCTGAAGTCAAAAATTTACCGGACTGTTATCCGCCCCGTCGCTCTCTACGGCAGCAGAGTGTTGGCCAGCTACAAAAGAGGCAGGTCTTGGAGACGAAGATGCTTAGATGGACAGGAGGTATCACTAGACTGGATCACGTTCCAAACAATACCATCGGGAAACGCATTGGGGATGCGCCAATCTAGAAGGAAATGCGAGAAAGCCGTCTGCGGTGGTTTGGACATGTGCTGCGCACAGAGGACAATACAATCGCAAAAGCAGCCTACACAATGGAAGTCACAGGAAAGAGACCCAAAGGACGACTTACGACAGTGATTGGCCGATACTTTGCACGACGAACTGAAGGCTGTAAAGCTTCATCCAGACATGGCGCAAGACCGAATAAAAAGGAGACCGCGATTCCACGCGGGACAAACGCTAAAGGAAAAGAGGAAGAAGAAGACAAATATTGACCCAGGAAAAGATCATTAGTTGGGTAATTGCTCAGCTCAACAGCCTGGATTAAAGATATTCTGTTTGTTCTGTTGGTGGTCACATTTTCAACAAATAGAAGAACAAAGAATTCGTGATGATTATTCATTAGACATATGATTACTGACGGCCAAGTTACAATCATAACATTTGTAATGCCGGTAACGAGCTCGCTTTGTTGTGGTAGTCTAGCCTATAAGCAATAGGGTACACGACCAATAATGCATTCACTTACTGGCAATCATATCTCAAATGCCGTATATGATTGAGTTTTTACATGGCACATTGTGTAGACTTCACCTATAATAGGATACAGGGTGGAACTGCAGTAGCATTACAATTACATCAGCTTTTGTTAGTTGTTCTTATATAAAACAAGACTGAGTAATCCAAACTTCCAAAAATTATTCTCACTAAAAAACATTCGTATTATTATAACAGAAGTAATGCATAAACTATAATTACCTGAAGTTCATGTTCCTCTTTAACTGTTATCCTTTCAACGTCAAATATATCGCCAGCCTCGTTCTGCAGGTTATCAGAGGGCAACTGCTCATTTGGATCCTGCGATGTATTACAAGTATTACCCAATGTTAAATATATCGACACAATACGAGTACTAAGTTAACAGATCCTGATTAGAGTACCATTTACTACTAAGTACTGTATTACCGGTAAGTCACTAAACCTTGCTTGTTATGTACATCACTAAGATAGCAATGTATCACCATGTACGAATTAAAATGCAACTTACAATGTTAGCGAATTCATGAATCAAACATTGTGGCTCAGTCTTGATGAGTAGTCTTTTCTCCATTATGATCAGGAAACTAGAACAGAGGACGAATTAATAAAAGACCTTACTTATTCCAGTACGCCAAATCAGTCTATATATTTTATAAATCAAATGATGTATTATCAGACTCCTCAAAGTGCACAGTGAAAACGAGCAGTTATAATTTGTCAGCAACAGTTAAACACATACAACCATTACCGTACTCAAAGTCATATGTCTGCAAGTTGACCTTAATGGTCAAATAAGTCGTCACAATCATTGTGATTGTGATATAACTAAAGGTGCCTGCTTGTAGAGCAGGGAAATAAAGAATCCTGCATTCGATTTCTATATTCCTAAATACACAAAAATATGATTTGGGGCAAGTTCATTAAATATTATATTGTCAGATGATAAAGTACCATACTTTAAAAGCCTATCAACACTATTAATTTGGCTACGTGAAAGTGAACTTAGTTTGCTGCACAGGTATTGAAAATCGGCAATAGTTGCTTACAGGTAGGCTATTGACGCCGCGAAATAAAACCTCCTCCGTTCGTTACAAAACACACAGTTCAAACCAAATTCGTCAGCGTCACTAACAATTGATCTCTAGGTCATCGCCGTCTGCATGATACATGACCATTGGCTGCAATAATAAAAAAAAATATTATGCTGAATGTCTCGCCCCCACGGTTTGACTAAGGCCTCTTATTTGCGCGTACATTTGCCTGGCGGAAGGGCAAACATCGCTGAAGCTGCATGGCGCGCACGTTGAAAGGATGCTTACTTAGGCTTATTAACACCATAATTCTGATGGGAAATTGTTATCACGAGCTGTTATAAATGAATAAGAAGACATTTGGTGCAATCTGGCATTCAACAACATTTCTTTGCTTCAAAATACCTTAAATGGCCACAATCTACAGGAGAAGAGATTTGATGCATAGGCCTATAGTTAATCTTAATTGCCACGCGCTTCAATAGGAAAAAGTAGGCTATTATAGTAGATTGCAGCATAATATGAAAAATTCCCTTGTTGGGTGTGCTATTAACTTCTAACCTCGTTTATTTTTCAATCTTTAAGGCATAGGTACAGTATGCAAACTTGAGCAACTACCACGAATTTTTTTCTGGAGGCCTATATAAATAGCCTACCTATACCCTACAATCATTTATATAACCTAACTTACATACATCAGTTAGTTATGGTTGTTTTAAGGGGCAGCTCAGCAAGATCATCTGCCGCTATGCATAGGCTACATTAATAAACAAATCATCCATAGGGTCATTCCATTAACGGATGGAGATCAAGCCATTTTATATAGAGAGCGTAAATTTTGCTTATTCGGATGGTGTTTGGTCTGGATTATTTGGGCAACATTCCAATTTTTCCACTTGAACTTCAATTCATCACTAAATATCATTCTCAAGTTTGACACTAATAAAGTGATTTTATTGCAACTAAAATTACTCTTCGAAGGAAATTGTTCCTTTTAGCCTACTTTCGATTTTTAACATAAAAGTAGACTTATGAGATCAACACAGGGCCAAAAATTGTGTGTCTGTCTGTGTGTGAGTGTGTGTATGGTACTCTGAATGTCTGCCCCCCCCCCCCCTTATCAATTCAAACACGGTGAAACCTTATTGAACGTAATTTGGTAGAGAGGTAGCACTAGTGAAGGGCACCACAGTGTCGTGTTCTATATTGCCGCCATCATGACGAAAACATAATGGCGGCCACCCAAATATAATGAGCTTAAATCAAATTACGACCAACTTAATCATCTGATATCAACCAAATTTTGCAACATTATCCCTTTGTGTACGAAGAATGCATTGACCAGACTACAAGGTCATCAGCCCAATATTTTGCGGATGGCGGCCATGTATGAGTGCAAATCGATTCCACCTATCAATGCAAACACTGTGAAACCAAATGGAATGAAATTTGGTAAGGGGGTAGCAAAAGCAAAGAGCATCTATGTGTCATGTATTATATCGCCGCCATCTGGACGGAATCGTAATGGCGACCACCAAAATGTTCAAAGCCTAAATCAAATTACGACGTACCTAATCATCTGATCTCTACCCAATTTTTCCACAAAATACCTTTATGTGGGAAGCGTCTTTTGATCAAACTACAAGGTCATCAGCACAATAGTTTGCAAATGGCGGCCGTGTATGTGTGCAAATCGGTTCCCCCTATCAATTCAAACACGGTAAAACCGAATTGATCGAAATTTGGTACAGAGGTAGCACTAGCAAAGGGCACCTCAGTGTCATGTTTTATATCGCCCTATCTTGACGGAAACTTAATGGCAGCCACCCAAATGTTAAAAGCTTAAAGCAAATTACGACCAACTTAATCATCTGATCTCTACCAAATTTTGCAACAACATATCTTTATGAGGGGAGCATATTTTGACCAAACTACAAGATCATCAGCCCAATAGTCTGCAGGTGGCGGCCATGTATGTGTGCAAATCGATTCCCCTATCAATTCAAACACGGTGAAACCGAATTGAACGAAATTTGGTACAGGGGTAGCAATGGCAAAGGGCATCTAAGTGTCATGTATTATATCGTTGCCATCTGGACGGAATCGTAATGGCGGCCACCAAAATGTTCAAAGCCTAAATCAAATTACGACTTACCTCATCATCTGATCTCTACCCAATTTTTCCGCAAAATACCTTTATGTGGGAAGCGACTTTTGATCGAATTACAAGGTCATCACCTCAATAGTTTGCAAATGGCGGCCATGTTTGTGTGCAAATCGAATCCGCCTATCAATTCAAACACACTTGAACATAAATCGAACCACCTTTGGTACAGAGGTAGCTCTAGGTAGGGGCAACTCAGTGTCATGTTGTATATTGCCGCCATCATAAGAAAAAAGGAATGGCGCCCACCCAAATGTTCAGAGTTTTAATCAAATTATGGTTGACCTAATCATCCGATCTCTACCGATTTTTTCAACAGTATACCTTAATGTGGGAGGTGTGTTTTTCACAAAGTAAATGGTCATCAGCCAAATAGTTTCAAGGTGGACGATGTATGAATCATGCAAGTATTATAGCCTAACCGTAACTAATGATTAAACAAGGCCTGGCCTCAACAATTCAGCTTATCGTTCATAGGGAGGTTTGAACTGTCCTCAAAGAGGTGACTGGTAGTATATTAGCATATTATGATAGAATATGTAACCGTAGAAATAACTAACAGATCAGGCTTACCGTGCCATATCGCTGAGGGTGCGTGCCGTCCCGTTGTCAACATGGCCGCCATTTTTGCTCAAAAAATACAGATATTTCCGTAATGTCCTAAGCTTATATCCTTTTAGGAATGCACTGAACAAAATAATACATATCTTTACTTCGTTCGTTTTGGTATTTATTGATTTATAACTACTCACACGTTATAATCTCTCTATATATATAAAAATGAAAGTTTGTCTGTTTTTTCTGAATTTCCACGGAAATTTGCGTTATTTACGCGTTTCAGACTGTTTCATAACGGATGCGCGCAAAAAATTTTTTTTTGTCTGTCTGTTTGTTTGTCTGTGGACAACTTTGAGTCCTTATAACTTGAGAACGCCTGGTTGGATCAACGTAAAATTTGATACAGATATCCATCAGAGGCACCACACTAATCATTGATGTAACTTTTCTCCGTACCTCTCATAAAAGGGGTCCCACCCCATTAAAATACATGCTGAAATAGGCGTAGAAGGACGAGACAAAGCTTATTTTCAACCCGTCAATGTGAGAAACAAAACTCGGGGGGGGGGGGGGGGGGGGGGGCTAAAACCAACAGTTTTGAGATATTCCCAGAAATCTAATTTCATTTAATAATCTATGAAAGAATGCAAGCTGGTAACCATGGCAACGGAATCTCTTAGGACCATCTATTTCTGTAAGACGCAATTCAATTCCATTTATTACATTACTGTGAAGTTTGCAAACGGCTATAAGGTTATCACGGAACCAAACTAAGATGTTAAATTCATCAATACGTATAATGCGCTTAAGGGGGTCAAGGGGTGCACTAGAATTTATTCACGCGATTTTCACGTGCGGGTGTGGTACGGAAGGTCTTTTATAACCCTTTCCCTATATTGTATTTATTATATTATTATCATTATTAATATTATTATTATATTATGGCATACAACGACGAGAAAAAGCTCATTTTTAGCCCTCGGTGGCAGAAACAAAACTCGAGGGTTCCCGAAAACAACATTTTAAGGCTCTAAAACCAACAGGTTCTGAGATACTCCCAGAAGACTAATTGAATTTATTAAACTAATGAAGGAATGCAAATCGGCAACAATAACAACAGGTTATCAAGAGAATAAATCCAACTTTTCATCTATTTCTGTAAAAAGCAATGCCACTCCACTTGTTACATTTCTGTGAAAGTTTTCAAATGGCTATAAGGTTATCACGGAACCAACTTAGACTGTAAAATACAGCAATGCGCTTAAGGGGGTCAAGGGGTACCCTAGAATTTTTTCACTTGATTTACACGTGTGATATGTCGTGCAGAATTATATCTCCAAACAGCAACATTATTTTCAAAAATTCCTGAATTGAAATAGTATTTTTTGAGGCTATTAGTAATTTGGGCCATTGGAGGATAAAACACCTGAATATTGATGCACCACAAGCCTTTATAATTTGTTAAAGGTGTATTCCTGTGGATGGGGACATTACACAACGGTGAGGGTCAGTCTTTATGTGAGATGTATTGCGTGTTGTCTACGAGGTTTTCAATTTTATTTTCACGTCAGGAAGTACACGTCAGGTGAATTTAGATTCAGCACATTCACTTTTTTTTTCTTCAAACGGGTTCATCGTAAGGATGATTCCGTTTGATATTGTGTGGTTGATATATCCATATTCGGACATCTGGGTGATATGTTGTACGTGGGTTGGTTGGTTCCTCAGTTTAGAAGCTGCGACAACGCGTTCACGTAGCCTCGTGTACTTTGAGTGTGTGTAAGATCTGTCTGATAACCGGTGTTACTTGTGATGGCTGTATTAGTGTGTGTTATCTGTATTTCAGGTAAGGACTGCAGACGATCAATTTCCAGCAGTTCCTACTTTTTCTACCAAATGCTACCGTCAACGTCATCTAGCTGTGACTTGACTACTAGATGCCACCTCAACCGGCACCTGATGGCAAACTTTGGAACTAATAGAGCGTTAATCAAATCTAACCAACAAATTTAGCTTCACACAATTGTAGTTAGTGGAAGGTTCTTTTTTACATGACATAAATCTATGGCACGGGACCGCCGGCTTTACTTCCCCTCCGAAGTAAGGCATACTTTCTGTGTATCTTTATGTACGCTTATAACTCGTGTTCGAATGTTTGGAGCATTAGGTATCCATGAGAGTCAATACACCAATCATTTATAAAACTCTTCACCGTACTTCTCATAGAAGGGTTGCTATAGGAATAAACTTTTCGAAATACATGCTAAAACAGGCGATATATAAAAAGTAACCTAGAAGGACGACCAAAGCATATGTTGCGCTTCTCAAAGTCAGACACAAAATTCGGGAGTCTATAAAGAGTCTCCGAAAACTACATTTTAAGGCCCTTAAATTAACAGTGTCTGTGATATTCCCAGAGAACTAACTTCGCTCTGATAAACGTCTGAAGGAATAACAAGCCCCTAACCATTGCAACAGGAGCTCAATATTGATAACGTCTGGTTATTAATACCGAAGACCGTTCGAAGAGCGGGTACTTCTGCTAGTGTAAAGCATATACTGTAGTGTGTATTTGCAATCAAAAATATTATATACATAGTTATAACGCCACATATTTTAACACTCGAATACACAGATTAATATTCGTTGACCTTGATCCACGGTAGAGACTGTTGTTGTTTCTTTAGAGATCTTGCGGCATCATGGTTTTGTAGCCCCGTTTACTTGGGTGTGTGTAAAAGTTGTCTGATAACATGTGTCACGGTGATGTCTGTAGGCATACTAGTGTGTGTACTTTTATACGAGGAAGGATTTGGGTAGGAAGCTGTAGTTGTTGTTGTTTCATTTGAGATGCATGGATATCATGGTCATTTAGTCCCGTGTACTTGAGTGAGTGTTGAATTTTGTCTGATAACCTTTGTTATTTTGATGGCTGTATTGGTGTGTATATAGAATTCAGGTGAGGATTCAATCAATAAACGTTTAATATCCGTATAGCACGTTGTATTTCAATTAACTACTACAACCAACATTCAATGATACTCCTTGAAAAGGACAAAGAGTTATAACAATACCCATGCATTTAGAAGAAAGTAGGCTATATGTTCTTTACTGAATATCTTGTTTACTATCTACAATGTACTTAATAATATGTAATTCATATCACAGTTCAGAGTTCGAGTCCCCAGAGAATGAAGATATAACAACATGGGCGGCCGCATTGGAGCGGGGAGTAGGGCAGGGGGTGGGTACAAGTAAAAGTTTACGTTTCATTACCAACCTGTCACGTTCCACGCCCAACCTCAGCAAAAAATTCTTACTTTGTGAAATTCATTATTTGACTGCTTTGAAACTATTGGCAACTTTGTGGCCAAAATGGGAAGAAAATATTTAGTTTGAAATTTTGTCCTTAAAAAGGGGGCTCATAGACCGCCGGATGTCTTTTTTTTTTGCATTTAAATGAAAGACAATACCTTCATAAATATATATGTTATGTTTTATAACTAAATTCAGCATTTTGGCAGAGATACAGCGTATTACTTGAGACCATGCGCCTATATGTAGAGCCCTGCGCGGATAAACAAAACGTTATCCGCACCCGCCCCGCATCCGCACGACTGTTATCCGCCCCCGCATCCACACGACTGTTATCCGCACCCGCCCCACATCCGCACGACTGTTATCCGCACCCGCCCCGCATCCGCACGACTGTTATCCGCATCCGCCCCGCATCCGCACGACTGTTATCCGCACCCGCCCCGCATCCGCACGACTGTTATCCGCCCCCGCATCCGCATGACTGTTATCCGCATCCGCCCCGCATCCGCATGACTTGTATAAATATCCGCTGATATTTCAATTCTGGTTTCATGACCTCCGCTTTAGACAAGAAACTGGCTATACTTCTTTAGCTACTTTCGCACTTGAGCCGTAGTAGGTTTGATGTGCCTGATTTGTGTCCTGAGTATGAATACACTTTTTCTTTACAGGTAAAACATCCTACTATATCGTACACCTCTTTGGTTCCAATGCAAACGTAACCATATGTCTGCCTTAACCTTGACTTGAGCTTTGTTTCACGCACTATTGAATATTCACCTTGTTTTGTTTTAATAGATATTTTATCTATGTTGGTTAAATGATGTTCACACTCCCGGTCGCGCTAACATTTACTAAGTGAACTTCTCTTTACGCTTGGAGAAAGGGATTGACATTTGGCCGGAACTTCCAAGTCGGTCATCATACTTCTGCCTCTTGACCCATCAATGTTCGCATATACTATGTGAGCTGCCTGAATAGGATTGACATTTCGCCGGAAATTCCACGTCAGTCATCACCCCTCTGCCTCTTGACCAATCCATGTTCGCATAGTTGATGTCATAATACGCTGCGTTGCAATATCACAGCCCACGCGTTTCAGTGACAAGTTAGAAATAAATCTACAGATAAACCTGGAACCAGATTTTCCAGGATAGCTTAGACGGCGAAGTAGCTGACTTGAGGAATGTTAATGATGTCACCACGATGAACTAACAAGCTTATTGACAGCATTATATCTCGTACGTATAGTAATAATGGCAGTGAGAATTGATGAGATGTCAAGACCTTCTACTACAAATATACGGTACTTAATAAAATGTAGTTGAAACCATATGAGTAAAATAATCTTCTCGTGTATAACCGCAAAACGTGCCGGAATATTTCGTACGCAATAGGCTATATGAGTATTCCTCTTTTAAGCATGAAGCTGTAGATTGGCATATCAAATATGTAATATTATCGAAAGTTCCACATCGTATTCTAAAAACTATCCGCAAATTTACTCGAAACATTATCCGCAGCGTATCCGCTATCCGCACAGCCATGCAAACTATATCTGCATGGCGAAAAATGTTGCGGATATCCGCGGGTTTATCCGCGGATATCCGCATCCGCGCAAGGCTTTACCTATATGTCAATGGAGTGTATAATATTCAAGCTGTTTTCTCCAAATTTTGTTTCTTTAGTAGTAAGAACACAATATCTCGTGAAATATGTGATGAAATTGGATGAAACTCGGCAGATACATACCAACCAATGATTCCTAGAGGACGAACCTCACTCATGAAATTATCTTAAAAAATCATTGAGATATACTTGGAAAATTAAACAAAGAACTGGTAATTTTTTCTAAGACAAACTTTTTTTTATGTACCATTTACAATATAACATTCATGGTGGTTCATCCTCGGTATTTGTGCGTTTACTTTACATGAAAGAAAAATTCATTCCAGTCAGACTGATATTTCTTGTTGAATCGTGTTTTTTGTGGTTCACGGAGTTTTAAAAATCCCGAATATGATGCTTGAAATAAATCACGAAATACTTTACACACTGTTCCTCGCTTTAAATTAGATGAAGGCTCCAAGTGTTAACCATAACTCCATGATACATATTAGTGAAGCTATGATATGATTCGTAATTGTGCGCAAAAATTCCCTCTGACAGTGTATGAACCCCAAGTTCGCTCTTCTTCGTGGCATAGCAGTCATGTGCAGTTTTCCAGAACATTTGCCGTCCCTTAAACCTACCGCCCTGAGCAGTTGCCAAGTTCGTTTTCCCGTAAATACGGGCCTGAATATAGTAAATTATCCAATATTGTAAGAACGACCTTACAGGACCAGTGTTTTACTAGTCAGCATAAAAAAGTATTTTAGGGGTTAAAATCCACTAATGGTGTTGCATTGTCTAAAAATATCTCCAGAACGTGCTTTCATATCACCACTGCTGAAGTGAGGTGGCAAAAGTAGTAGCCACTCGAGATAGTCTTGGGTAAACATACGATATTTAACACATGAGTACCGTATTGAAAATTGAAGCGATGTTTCCATTGGTGGATAGAGGCCGATAACCTAGATGTTAGACCCCTTAAAACAACAATTACCATCTTCATCATCCATTGGTGGCAGAGTGCATGACATCATTAGAACCATTTTATTTTAAATTGTAAATACATATTACATCAGCAACATTACAAAAATTATTTGTTGTAAGTCGACAGTTGTCAGTTGACTATCAGTAACTTTCATATATGAATTAAACTGGTGTGACAATGTACAATAGAATTTCAACAGTCTCGGTAATCCAGTGGGGGGAGGGAGGGGGGAGGGGCGGAGCATGGCCCTACCTTGCCCCCTGCTCCTGCGGGCGCTCATGATATTAACCCATGCATGAGTGCCAAATGGACGAACAGACCCTCTATAAGCTTCCATATTCTAAGAACATTTCGTAGTGATCACCTAGAAACTGAGAGTATTCAACACGCAAAATTTCAGTTTCATAGCCCTTGTGGTTACAAAGATGCGATGTCAGCGATGATTAATGAGACAGTACCTTGTTTTTGGATTATATCGGTATATAATAAGATAAGATTACATTACTTACCTTTAAATGAAATATAAATCCATTTGTAGGCGATGAACACGAAATAAATATATAATACTATAAGCACACAAACACAGTCTAGGCGACCGTTCATAGTAAACACAATACACACGAATGGAATGTACACGCATACAAATTACAATATTCCTTTGTAATATTACAAAGCCGCAGTCTCATATACAGTGAAAGCACACCAGCACCACATAACTGAGATATGAAGGATGAGTTTAACCTACTGGTGGGTGCAACTAATCTGACTGAAATACGAGTTAATTCTTATCTCATATTCGTCATTCGTGGGGGCGAAGATACTTCCACCGTTCAGTAGATACCTCTTTCCACGTGACATCCAAGCCCATATCGGTCAGTTTGTGAATGACCATTCTGCACATTTGTTGTTGCAAAAGTGATCTGCTTGGCAGATTGCGCCTGATCGAGCACCATTACGTAATTTGCAGAGAAAGAATGACTGTATTCACTAATTGTAGCAAAACTGTTCATTAGCAAATATTGTAATGTTTTAAAATTCAGATTTCTGAGGTGTGCCAGACAGGCTTAAGGCGTCCACAGCCGCTATATTTAATGTCGCGTCCGACGGAAGGTTAAATATCTGAAGTATTTATATTTAGCACAAAATTAACTAGAATACTGTAAGCACTTTTGCAGAAAACTTTGTCGCAATCTGATTTTCATATCGTTTTACTTTTTAAGATTCCAGGTGGGCAAGAACCCCCTCCGTTCTGCAGGCGTCCATGGTCCAATGGGAAGAGAAGAAGAGGGAGGTGGTTGAAAGCTATTGCTTGCCGAACGCATAACGTCCACGATTGCTATCGGATTTTGATGGAATTTTCATGGAGAACGACAATTTGACACTAGATGGTCCCCTAAATATTCCATCATGTCCAACACCCCCTCCTCCTTTAGCCTCCCACTCGCTGTCAACCAGTCTGTTTCTACCCTCCGGCTGGTGCGGTCGTTGTTTTGTTTGTATTCTCTTTTTCATTTTTTGGTACTTCAAACTAATAGGATCGATAATAATTAGTAAATATATGTATACATAGGCCTACCCAATAGTTTTCAAGGTGTTTAAGCAGCATATATTATTGAGTGTTGGTGTAGGGCGCAGTGAAATATGATACAGTAAATGATTATACATATTGTAATGCACTGGCATCTAATTTAATTCAATTGTTCACATAACCTCAAGATGGCGGATGTGCGAAATTTTAAAATTAAGTTTTTATTTCTTATCACGTTATCATGGAATCGAAGTGAAAGTTTGAATAATGAACCTACGCAATAATTTTCCATTAATGTTACATAACTGTATGGCCTATAATGTAACAATCCAACATTGCGACCATCCAAAATATCCAGACGGTTCTCAATATCTACGAATCTACTACAACAATCAAACTGAAAGATTAATGTTGATAAGGCAATCAACATAAGTATGATATATGAAAATAGGCTTTCGTTCTTCACGGAACTACTTGTTTTATTACTCTATTCGCAATACTTTGGGAAATAAGTGTAACTTAGTTTGCAAAGTATTATGATTACGGCAATACATAAAATAATTAGAACAAAATCATTCAATGCTTGGAGACTTAGCATGAACCAGGGTTGCATTGATCTTTCTTCCGGCCCGCTTTGTCCTCTTACTTGATCGGGTCTCCTTACTGAGCTGACTTGATGCACTAATCTCATCTACACTGTTATTGTCCATGATTACACCTTCTAGGCTTATATGTTGCTTGCTACGATTAATAGGTCTATCTTAGCATTGGAATTCTTTATATGCGACATCTTAGTTGTGTTTGTTGCTCTCTAGGGGCTGTACTGCCCCGTGTAGTTTTGTGTGTGTTTCTGGAATTTGTGTAATAACCTGTATACTTGTGATGGCTGTACATGTGTATTTGTAAATTGGGGATAGGAATGGTGAGGAGGCGGCCGTGGCCCTAAGTTAAAAACCATCCCAGAATTTTCCTGGAGCAGGAGTGGGTAAAGAATGGTAAATCACTTCCAGGATAACTGATCTGGGAATCGAACCCGGACATCCGAGGTGACAGCTAAGAACGATAGCTGCTACACCGCAGGGTGATCTGCGATATGTTAAAAAAACAGAAATGATTACATTTAATTTGGCAATAGCTAAGAGCATAAACACTGTTTACAAATATTGCAGAATGCACATTTAGAGCAATATCACAACTCTTCTTCTTCATTTCCAGTTTCCAGGGTCGGGTTGCGAATCAAGGACCTCCACAGTTGTCTATCCATCCACCATTCATGTCCGTCTTTCAATATTACTTTCTTTTTACTCCTCTTTCCTCTATGCTTTCCTTCACCGTATCTATCCACCTCTTTTGGGCCTTCCTCGTGGTCTTTTACCTGGTATTTTCTCCATAAATGTTCTTTTTAGAACTCTATATTCTTCCATTCTCATTATATGTCCATACCACTTCACCTTACTGGTCTCAATCTTGTCTTGCAGTTTTAGGAACCCAGTACTCTCCCTAATGTCCACATTTCTGATTTTATCCCTCCGTGTCTTCCCAATTATTCCTCTAAGGAACTTCATCTCGGCTGCTTGGATTCGGCTTTCATCGCGTTTTGTTGTGGTCCAAGTACCTGTTGCATATCTCAAAATTGGTGTGTAATACATTGAGAATAGAACTTTCTAGCATTTCCCTGGGACTTCCTGGTTCCATACTAAACCTCTCATACACTGGTGAAAACCATTAGCTTGTAGGATTCTCTTTCCAATTTCTTCATTTATTGTACCATCTTCTGTGAGTATGCTCCCCAAATACTTAAAGCGTTTTACAATTTCCAATGGATTTCCATTGACTTCTATATTCTGTCTTCCTTATCTCTTGTTTCTTGTCATCAATACAGTATTACTCTTCACCACACTTATTTTAATTCCATATTTCTCTATCCCTTGATTCCAAACAGTAACTTGTACTTGCACTTCTTATTCATTTTCTTTCCATGTTACTATGTCGTCTGCTAAGAGTAAGGCCTTAGTATCCTTGCTTCCCATTCTTCGTTTCACAATCTTGTGGATTTCATCCATGACAGTTATAAACAGTATAGGGGATGACACACTTCTTGTCGAAGTCCTGTTTCAACACTGAACCAGTTTGTTTGTCCTAGCTTGGTCTTCACACTACTTACACAGTTTTCATACATGGCTTTGATCATTGGTATTTCTGCTCTGCCTACCCTGGCTTTTATCAATGCGTCCCAGACAAATCTTCGTGATACACTGTCGTATGCCTTCTCAATATCTAGAAATGTCATCACCAACTCCTTTTTGAACTCCCATTTCTTCTCCATCATGTTTCGTAGAGCAATGATTAGATAGAAGTTTGATCTATCTCTTCGGAATCCATGTTGTTCTTCCACCATTTCTGCCTCATTTTTCATTCTCACTCTTTTCTCTAATATTCCCTCAAAGATATTTGCAACATGGGAAATAAGAGTGATTCCCCGATAATTGTTACCGTACATTCTTTCTTATCACCCTTCTTGAATTCAGGAATTATCAGAGCCTTCCTTGTTTCTCCTTCCATATCACACGAAATAGTCTATACATCCAATGTAATCTACTGGTCCAGCTACCTTTACCATCTCTGTAGTCACTTCATCCACTCCTGGTGCTTTACCATTCTTCATCTTCCTTAGGGATTCTTCTATTTCCAACAATGCTATGTCTTCTTTTCGGTTTTCTTCCACCTCTTCTTCTTCTTCTTCTGCTTCTCCTTCATTATCTTGCTATTCAGCCAGTTCCTTGAATTTGATGTTAAGTAATTTAGCAAAATACTCTTCCCATTGCTGAAGTGTCTTTGTGTCAACATGTGTTCACTGTCCGTCTTCACAAATTTTGTTTCTTCTTTATTTCTCATTTTGTTTCTAACCAATCCATACTGAAATGCTATGCTATATCATAAACATTGAACTTAATTTTCTAGAATAATGCGCAACCTAGGAAGCATTCCAGGTCATCTTAAAATAATTATGACCATTTTCTTGCCCTTTTCAATTATATTTATTAGTGGATGAAGAATCCTTAGGGTTTCAAAATATGTATTAATTATCATAGTAAGTAAAGGTATTGATAGGCAGATGACAAAACAAAGAGTTGTGTATATTTAAATATCATAAATTGACATTTTCGGACGTCCGGATCTCTAAAGCAGGTTAAAAACTGAGCGTGTATGCTTTCATTTGCAGGGATGGAGTCGCTAAATGTCACCCAACAAACAATTAAAACCACGTGTATGCCATATTTCGCAGCGCTGGAGTTGCTAAATCACACCCATCAAAAATTCAAACCACGTGTATGGTATGATTCGCAGCGGTGGAGTTGCCAAATCACACCCATCAAACAATTCAAACCACGTTTATGCTACGATTTGCAGCGGTGGAGTCGCTAAATGGAAAACATCAAACATTTCAAACCAGGTTTATGCTATAACTTGCAGGGGTGTAGTCGCTAAATCACACCCATCAAACAAGTCAAAACCACGTGTATGCTATGACTTGCAGGGGTAGAGTCACTAAATGGCACCCATCAAACTTTTCAAACCTCGGTTATGCTATGATTTGCAGGGGTGGAGTCGCTAAATCATCCCCATCAAACAATTCAAACCACGAGTATGCTATCTTTCGCAGTGGTGGAGTTGCTAAATCTCTCTCTTAAGTTAACAGCCTTGGGGCTGGTTTGCAGCAACTCGCCAATCTTCTCTATTCTCCGCCATCCTCTTCAATTCACGATATGATTTTGTGGTCGTGTCTGTCATTAACTGTGTGATGTATGCACGTGGTGGTCTTCCTCTTGCGTTTTTCGCTTCCAACACCCCTTCGATGACTCCTGCTAGCAGGCTATTATGTCTGAGAATATGTCCCAAGATATTTGCTCTTCCTGTTTTCAGGCTCTTCATAAAGCTTCTACTTTCTCCTGCTCTTCTGAATACCCCTTTATTTGCCATATGTTGGATCCAACTGATCTTAAGCAAACCCCTCAAAAAATCAAACCACGAAATACTGAAGATTGGTAGGACCGATGGTAAGAATATCGCTGGTATACGATTTAGTTAAGATGTTTCACACAAATCGCTAAATGTACTGTACACCTATAAATAAGCAGATTCCGTGAATTAACAGAATTATGATTCCTAATTAATATTTATATCTCTCAAGAAAACAGATTCGACCCTCGATTCTCTGTTGGCTCATATATTAATTCCAGCTGGGATCACGATAAACAGCAGTCTTCTGTCTTTCTCAAGATAGAACGTTAAGGATATGGCGGAAGCTCGGAACCACTGAGCTGCGTTGCCGAGTTTATAATCAGCTGATTCAAGTAACACCCAACGCTATGTTGCAGAATACATATTAATAACCCATGAGTTATATAGTCTAATCTTTTTATAGACGCCCAGTACATTCAAATATATAAGTAATAATAATATTAATAATATCGTATGACTTCGGGTGCCGGGTGCAAGCTTTGTTATTTGACACCCAGAGGGTAGCTTGCATGTCGGATTTCGTTGTTCCTTGAAGCACTATGAAAGTCAAGGAGGTTATCTAGGCTACTTGAACACTATAGCGCTTTCTAGTAGAGAAATGAGGAACTTTGTGTTGGCGGAAACTCCCGAGATTAATTTTGCCATTATGAACACGGCCTACTGAATTCAAATGGGTTCTTTGACAGGCCAACATCATATGATATGGTGTCGTAATTTTTGCCGTATTTCAAAAACCACTTACCAGGGCCATGAGCGAACCTGCATACTTGGGGTTAGTAGACCGACACGTTAACCACTCACCCACTGTGGCGAGCAGTAAGAAAATTAATTAATTATATAAGTAAATTAGAGTACAAACACAGAATTAGCAAATAGGAAACAGCAAAAGTAGCTAAAACAAACAAACAAACAAACGAATAAACAAATAAATAAATAGTGTTATAATCAGCTAATAAAATAATGATAGTTGCTTGACAAGGATTTGACAGTTCCCATCTTTCTTCAATGCTCGTGCCCGGTGTTGCCATGTCTAATTATTTCATAGAAGATTTCCTCTCTGATGATGTCTAATTTTCTAATTTAAAACATCAGAAACACAGATAATATCTCTACGATATAAACTGTTTCTTAAAAAAGCTTTTCTTTCCTTCCTCCTGGAATGTTACAATTTATCATTCCTAACGCCGTGTGCAAGGAATGTACGGTAATTAAAAGTGAGCAGAGAGAAAATTCATATTTGAGTTCAGTGCCGAGCCGTGCAGTGGCCATCCATGGGTAAGAGCCAATGAGAGTCATTCGTTCTAGATTGTTAAAGGGCACGGTGATATAGCGGTGAAGAAGTTTGCCTCTCACCAAGGTAAACCGGGTTCGAGTCCCAGTCAATGCATATGAGATTTTCGAAGTGAAATGCCATGCAATGTCATGTGGTTCGGATTCCACGTAAAAAGGAGGTCCCGTGGCTCATGATCGTGAGATTTACAAGTTTTCTTCCTTTCATTTTCTAGATGGTGAATAAAGCCAATCATTATTCAGCTAAGAAGACCACCTCAAATATAAGATATCGTCATTCTGCTTTCAAGTTCTTAAGTCGTATTGAGGGGCTCATGCAACACAATCCATTTCACCTCGAACACACACGTATTTACCGAAAAACCGGTAGCATTTTTTTTATGTGACTAGAATAATTTCACCCACTGGAACAACTAAGAATCGGGTCATAAGATCAGTGATGTGCTTATTTCGCAAATCCGATGAGTACTTTTTGATATATTAAAGGTTTCCATATGTGTCCACATTAAATCGAAAGCGATGTGCCAGCCACTGGAATGTGGAGTGCATGATTCTTCTGCGTGACTCACTCCTTGCTGACAAACTCACATCTTCTTCTCCTTCTTCTGAGCTTTGTCCCACAGAACAGGGTCGACTCTTCTGCACAATTGCCTCCATCTTGCACGGTCTGCAGCGTCCTTCTCCTCAACATTGGCAGCTCTCATATCCTCCTAGATTTGGTCAAGTGACCACTTATTGGGCCATCCTTGTGGTCGCTTGCCTACTACATCTAGTTGTAGTGCTATTTTTGCTACTGTGTCCTCGCACCCCGTAGTACATGTCCGTACCAACGCAGGCAAGCTTCCAGCATCTTGTCAGAGATCGGTGTGACACCAAGGGATTTAGAAGCCTCGAGGCGAGTTACTACAGTACCTGAGTTGTTGTCACTTGCTCCAAGTGATCGGATGACGGACAAAACTATCTCACGCTACCGCTGAATTACAGGCATTGGCAAATACAATGCCGTTCTGTTCGTAACTATGGAACGTGTATCTCCGCATCACAATACTTCAACGTGGACTATACTGTTCTTCAAGGTGGTGTCGTCACGTACTCAAGTGAGGAATTCCATTACATCAGACCGGTGGGGACAACTGTGAAGCGAGAGGGCGAGAGAGTGACTGTGTACAGGCTCACCCACAAGCTTCAAGGTCAAGGGCAATCGTCTATAACAAACGTCCGGCTTGTACATGGTAATTGGTGACAAGATCTAGTCTTGTTTGGCCAATGGACCGGCGCAACATCCTCATCTCCATGGAGAGCAGCACTTGCTCACATCTGTTGGTTACTGGCCAACACTCAGTTCCGTACAATGCTACAGGTCTGATCACAGTGCGGTATACTTTTGACTTCGGCTGTACAGGAATCTTGACTTACTTGATATTGCTCCTCTCGGAGCATAGGGCTTCCGTGAAACGCTTCCATCGGGTCCAGTTGTTGGCCAATTTCTTGACTTCACTCCATGTCTTTCCCATTTCCAGGCATTCTTCCTCGATCGTCCCCTCCAGATCTTCTTCGGACGACTTCTGAATGGCTCCAGCAGGCTTCCTTAGGGTGTGACCTATCCATAGCCACTTTCTCTCCTTTATTTGTGTATCCTTTTTCTGCTGGTTGGTTTCCTCCCGTAGATCTTAATTTGATACGATGAAACGTTTCAAGCAACGACTCAGGAAGACTTGCAGTTGGTCTTACAGGAATCTTACGATCACATAAAACTCCTGTCACCTGTCGCCATATAGGCCAAGCTGTATTTGATCGCATTCGTACTTCTCTCAATGTGTCTCCATGTGATGAGTTGTATGGGCCCAAATACCGGAATCTAGTGATCTTGTCGAGTTGTTTTCCAACAATAGATGTAGAGCCATCGGTTTGCTCTCCACACTCCATGTATTCAGTTTTGGAAATGATTAATTTCAGCCCATATACATCAAGGTGGTCATTACAAATCTGTGTTTGCTGCTCTAGGGCTTGGCGTGTCGCGCTCGCCAAAAAGACATCATTGGCGTACAGAAGATTCCAGGGATGTTGACTAACTCACATACCGATTTTGTTCCATTCTGTGCATACAGTGATGCCTACTTTTTCAAAATGTCCGATGGATAACCTGACTCTTAAGAATTAATATTAGATGAGACGTTCGCAATTAACTAACTGGGCGAGTTTTATTGCATTTATAATTTTAATAAGTATATAAAGTCACTGTCGCTGGTCCACCAGTATTAAACAATTCTTATTATTCATCATCTTCATCGAGGTGCTTTCAGATATTTCTGCTAGGATTCAGGGCGAGGTGGAGAGGGAGAGAGGCACACGTACCATGGGCGCCCATACGGGGGGGGGGGGCAAGGGGGGCCATGCCCCCCCCCCTGGATCTATGAAAAATAAAACGGTATGAAAATCAGACTGAGAAAAAACTTTTTTTTTGGCAAAAGTGCTTACAGTATTCTAATTAATTTGTACTAAATATAAATACTTCAGATATTTAAAATTCCGAAAGGCCAAACATTAAATACTGTATAGTGGCAGTGGGTGCATTAAGCCTGTCTGGCACACGTCAGAAATCTGAATTTTTAAAAATTACAATATTTGCTGAAGAATAGGTTTGCTTCAATTAGTGAACCAGTCATTCGTTCTCTACATAGTCTATTACGTAAAGGTGCTCGATCAGGCGCAATCTGCCTCGCATATCACTTTTGCAACAACAGCAAATGTGTAGAAGGGTCATTGACAAACTGGCCGATATGGACTTGAATGTCATGTGGAAAGACGTAACTACTGAATGGTAGTTGACGACTATGTTGACGAATATGAGATAAGATCAGTAGCACCCACCGGAAGGTTAAAATCATCCTACATATTATGTCAGTTATGCAATATTTACGGTGTGGTTTCACTTTAAATTAGACACTTGAGTAATATTACAAAGGAATATTGTTATTTATATGCGCGTAGCCTACAATCCATTCGTGTGTATTGTGTTCACTATGAACGGCCGCCTAGACTGGGTCAGTGTGCTGACAGTATTATTTATTAATTTTGTGTGCTTCGTCTACGAATGGATTTATATTTCATTTAAAGGTAAGTAATGCAATCTTTTCTTATTATATATAATCCAAAAAGGAGGTACTCACTCGTTAATCATCGTATCTTTGTAACCACAAGGGCTATGAAACTGAAACCTAGAAGAATTGCTGAGTTTTGAAATTTTGCATGTTGATTACTCTCAGTTTGTGGGTGCTCACTAAGAATTGTTCTTAGAATATTCAAGCTTTAAGTGGGTCTGTTCGGCCATTTGTTACTCATGCATGGGTTAGTATCGTGGACGCCCTTAGGGGGACTGGATTTCCGAGAACGTTGAAATAAGATTGTTCATTGTCACACCAGTTTATTTCATAAATGGATGTCACAGATAGTCAACTGACAACTGTTACAACAAAAAATCTGTAATGTTGCTGACGTAATATGTATTTACAATTTTTAAATACAAATATGGTTCTAATGATGCCATGCACTCTGTCACCAATGGATGATGATGATAATTGATGTTTAAAGGGGCCTAACATCTAGGTAAGCTCCAAATTTCAATACGGTTATGCCTAGTGTTAAATACCGTATGTTTTCCCATCACTATCTTGAGTGGCTACTACTTTGGCCACCTCACTTCGGCAGTGTCGCTATGAAAAGCACGTTCTGGAGATATTTTTAGACATTGCAACATCGTTAGCGTTTCTTAACCCCTAAAATAAGCTTTTCTATGCTGACTAGTAAAACACTGGTCCTGTAAGGTCGTGCTTACAATATTGGATAATTTACTGCATTCAGACCCGTATTGACGGGGGGACAAACTTGCAACTGCCAAGGCGGCAGGTTTTAGGGACGGAAAAATTTCTGGAAAACTCTACAAAACTGCTTGGTCATTAAACGTCAAGTTGATTAAGTTTAAGCCCTCCACAAGAGAATATACTTTGGCATTGTTGATTATTTAAAGACATAAATAAAAGGATCGTCTTAGTCACCTTGGTGTTCTTGCTGTTGATCTGACTTGAATGTGAAATTGTACCAATGAGGAAATTCCAAACTTGTTACCGGTATTTAAATAATTGTTTTTGCATATTGGTTGTGTATGATATCTGTTAAAATTTAATGTACTTTCTTTGTATTATTTTTTTTTATTTGTAATTTTAGCAAACGCATATTTATAGTGTATGCCACTCATAGTTAAATACACACTCAGGCGAAGAAACAGCCTCATATGTTATGGAAACTATGTAACTGCTCGGCTTCACGGGTTGCGTGAGGGTTAAACACATGTACGGTATGAGCAACAGCAATAAACATTCACTCTTAACTACACTGGTTACCTCATACATAAAAGCACTTTAGATTTGGTAAAATTTACAATATATTCTGATACCAGACATGAAATACACTTCGCAGGATCATCGTCGTACAGACTATTTAAAACTCACTATCATGTTCACACAGGCGCACTTATGAGATATTGATGAACCTCGGAAATAATGGTGACTGGTACGTACAGGCGTTGGCTTCAGCTTTGATGACTTAACTCTACTGATTCGGGGATTAGTTGCTCCCAGAGAATCACTCCTACTTACTCGCAGCACAATTACTATATATTTCACACGCAAGCCTCTCAACTATGAATATTAAGTACATTATTACTTTGATGCTCAGCAGCCAACGATTTATCTAGTTTCGTGGATCTCATTTTACAAAGATGCTTTAAATCCGTGTGTTGGATTATCGCATCTAGTTCGCTCCTGAGTTTACTAATACATAGCATATTTTACTAGCATTTGCCGTATAACAATTAACCGCTATGGTCTCAGAATTTCGGTATACAGACGTTAGTTTACAATACTTCATGCGATTCAAGACAAACAATCTAGACTATTTGTTTGAAACTAGGCTCATAATTCCCTTGAGAATGTATAGCCAGCAACTCAGTAATTGCACATCGAACACCAACTTGTGATCGTCTAAAATACCTTCCTTTTCCACCAAAAACACACAAGTCCAAAATACAAGTTCCACTCCCTCACGGAGTCTTACCAAGAATACGAACCACTCCACACGGAGTCCAAAGGATGAGTACACCGCCCTACACGCGGTCCAAAGAATGAGTACTACTCCCCGCGGAGTACTAAGAATGAGTCGCCTTCACAGCTTCGTCAAGTCCCTCCACAAATCACTGGCTTACCTGACTTCCCTCAACGGGGCTACATGACCGCGTTGTCGCAGCCCCTAAACTTAAGAACCAACCAACCATGACTTCCCTCACGGGTCCAGCCAATCAAAACAAAACATTACCATATAAGGAGTGCCTTCGTGGTTTTCAAAATACCCTAGACACACCCCTAGCACAGGGTTGCCAAGCTTCCTACCTGCATGAGTCATCATGCACTTGAGCTTGCGAGAGAAAAACCCAGGCGACAACAAGCCTACTTCCTGGTTCTTGCACACAATTCCAGACTCTCTGACTGAAGATTATTACAATGTTAAAATATTCACATATAACTAGACTCAGATCCTGCCAATTACAATCCCTTAAAACCTAAACAAATTAATCGGAAATAAATCACATGATATTATACACTTCATTACATAATTATAAAACATAAAAAGGCATCAAATAAAAATATGTGGACGATTATGAAAATCGTACGTCCCGAAAGTAAGGGTTCGATCCCTTGTGACCAGGGAAGGTTACAACTTTAATAAATCTGCATATTCCAAGTCGGGGGCAGCAACGTAAATCCATCGTGGCATGCATTGTAAGAAAGGACAGAATGTAGTAATTTGATCTTTAAGCCCATCTGTGTAGTTGAGTACCTCAATTTAAGCTCCACGATGACGACTGGTTACCTAAATATTCGAAATTTGATTGCCGACGCTGACAGCAGCCATCTCTAGTAGGCCTACGATATTTTCAACACTAGCTTCAGGGAAATACCACGTACGTATCATGTTTCATGTTACGGGGCACTCATCTCAAAACTACGCTATCGGTACTCTGAAATAACATTACTTATACACACTCGCCTAATGACACGTTATTACATAACCCGGAATTTCACTCAGAGTCAAGTACAAGGGGTGAGGTTTAAACCTGTTTACATTTACAACAATGCCAGTTATTGAATATAAAAATGTTAATTTTCCCCTCTTTAAGGGTAGCCTTAACACACATAAATTTAAAAAACTCAAAAAGTATTTGTATTAGATTGGTTAGACAGTATATTATTTACGTCACAGGTACAATAATACGGCGAAATATATCACTTGTTAATTTTATAAAACTCTACGGAATTGTACATCTGTTAGTTTTATTTTATCGTCTATTATTTTCATAAACAGAGAAAAGCTTGAGCATAAGGCTTAATTACACATTGAAAGAAGTGGTTTGTTTACGTTCGTATCACCATTCCTGTATCACCATTCCTCTCGTTTCAGTCGAGAATGCGAATAATGGTAGTAAGAAGTAAGTGATATAGTGGTTTTTATCCATTTTACTTAGTGGTTATTGATAATCAGGCGAAATATTTTTATTGACAAAACTAATTTTTACTAAAACCATAGGCTCGAGTTTATCAGTTCGTAGGCTACAAGTGTTTCATGATTCTAATAAGAGCAATGCGAAGTATTTCTGATTGGCTGCTTAGAAGAGCAAAGACGTGACGATCTGCTGTAATGGCCAGTACAAACTAGATACCGTAGCCCACCGTATTTGTAAACAGTGCTATTTAAATAATTGTCTGATTCAGATGTTGGGATATTTCCACAGTTTAACTTAGTGATTTGGGATCATATGAAAATATGTCCAGTTATTTAGAAAGTTGGCGAACTGGATTAACGATACCATTTTAATGAACTACGGTACTTGATTTTTAGCCTATTTTCAATTTTGAAAAAATAGGCTTATGAGATCACCTTTTGTCCGTGTGTGTGTGCGTGTGTGTGTGTGTGTGTGTGTGTGATTCGTGTGTGTGTCCCCCCCTAATAAAATCTAAACGGCAGGAGCGATTTCAATGAAACTCGGAAAGTTCATAGCACTGTTCCCGGCGACCTCGACCGTGCCCTTCAAATTTTGTTACGACTCACCAATCCAACATGGCGGCTGTGCGAAATATTTCACCAGCATTCAATATCTCCGAAACTATTACCGATATTACCCTGACATTTTCTAATGTGATAGAGGGAACTACTATAAGTTCACTTATGTGACTTTTGAAAACCTGGTAACTACAAAACCAACATGGAGGCCAAGCGAATTTGCGACTTTTAAACAGACGTTTCTCGCGATTTGACCAACCAAACGCAATGAAACTTGGTACAGTATATGTTTATATACATTGTAATGCACCGACATCTAACTTCGTTCAATTGTTCACATAATCACAAGATGGCGGATGTGCGAAATATTTCACCGGCATTCTATATCTCTGAAACTATTAGCGGTATCTCCCTAAAATTTTGTACGGAGATAAAGGGCACTACTGGAAGTCCATCTATAAGACTTTCAAAAACCGGTTAACTACAAAACGAACATGGCGGCCAAGCGAATTTGAAAATTTTAAATAGACCTTTCTCACGACTTAATGTTCCAAGCGCACTGAAACCTGGTACAGGAAATATTTATACACATTGTAATCCACTGGTATCTAATTTAGTTCAATTGTTTACATAACCTCAAGATGGCGGCAGTGCGAATTTTAAAATTAAGTTTTTATTTCTTGTGATGTAGTCATGCGATCGAAGTGAAAGTTTGAATAATGAACCTACGCAATAATTTTCCTTTAATGGTACATGACTCTGTGGCTTATACATTTAACAATCCAACATGGCGACCATCCGAAATATTTAGACGATACTGAATATCTACGAATCTATTTTAGCAATCAAACTGCATTTTTTAATGTTCATAGGGGCTATGAACTTAAGTTCACCTATAGGACTTTAAATAACCTGGTGATCATAAATCCAACATGGCGGTGACGCGAATTATAAATATTCACATGGACGTTCCTCGCAATTTAACCATCCGCGTGCAGTGAAACTTGGTACAGTAAATCCTTATACGAATGTTAATCCACTGGCATCTAATTTATTTCAATTGTTTCCATAACCTCAAGATGGCAGCTGTGCAAAATTTTAAAATCTCCTTGTTTTTTCTTGTGTCCTAATTATGCGATTGAAGTTTGAATACTACACGTTCACAATAATCTGCATGTAACAGTACATAACTCTAGGACCTACATACATAAAATCCAACATGGCGACCATCCGAAATATTTAGTCGGTTCTCAATATCTACGAATCTATTACAGCAATCAAACAGAAATTGTGTATGTTGATAGTGGCAATTAACATAAGAAGGATATATGAAAATAGGCTGTATGGTTCTTCACGGAACTACTTGTTATTTTTGTCGATACCCCTAGTTTTTTGCTGTTTTTAAGAACTGAACATTACGACGTTGAATCACGAAGAAAAGCGAACGTTAACGGACAAAAAAATCAAAGAAAACATTCCTCCCATACTTGCCACAAAGTAGCCAATGGTTTCAGAGCAGTCAAATAATGAATATCACGAAGTAAGTATGTGTGTGGGGGTGGGGGTGGGGGTTGGGGGGGAGGGGGGGAGGGGGAGGGAGGTGACAGGTAGGTATGAAACGAAAATATTTACTTGCCCCCCCCCCCCCCCCCTGGAAACAATCCTATGGGCGCCCATGACACGTACACAAGAGACTGGAATTTGAAAGTTCAAGAGGAGCATAATAGGAGAAGGACTATTGAAGAATCCTGAACAAACTTCAAATGCAAAGGAATGGGTACATTTGAAAAACGAAATTATAAAATCCTCAGGGGTAACATTGGCAGAGAGGAAACAATAGGTAGAGGGATGTGGACCACTCAGGATACACTAGAATTATTGGACGAAACGAGGAAGCATAAGAATGCAGAAGATAGAAAAAACGTTATTTGTTTCACGTCCCTTATAACTACTGCGGTTTTTAGAGACGCCGGGTTGCCAGAATTTTGCCCCGAAGGGGATCATTAACGTATATCTACTGACACGGCTCCCTCACATTTGGCACCTTCTAAAGCCAGCTGACTGCGCCAGGATGCAGGAGATGAAAAGGGTAAGGCAGAATAGAGACGTCTGAAAAATTAGGAAAACAAGTGCAGGAAGCAAAAGAAGAAAATTGGAAAAAGAAATATATCATGATAGAAATTTGTTTAAAGATTGGAGGAGTATTTACAGCTTACTGAAAGGAGTACTTGTGGGGAAATGAAGACTAAGTGCTTCAATATTAAGGTTTCAGATGGAAAACCTGTAACAAAAAGAGAAGAACTCCAGAGAGGCAGAAAACCTACATAGAACGTTTGTATAAAGGTATTAAATAGAGAATCATGTGATGGAAAGGGAGTAGGAAATTGATATTTTAAATTGATATCTGAATTTGATAGAGCACTGGG
Source organism: Meconema thalassinum (assembly GCA_946902985.2). Lineage (NCBI taxonomy): Eukaryota > Metazoa > Arthropoda > Insecta > Orthoptera > Tettigoniidae > Meconema > Meconema thalassinum. The sequence goes on from OX336398.1 coordinate 214,529,864, forward strand.
GTTTATGGGACAAGTTAAGAAATCTCTGATTTTTAGATGAATGTTGTAATCCCTATACCTAAGAGTTCAGGAGTTGACATATGGGAAGATTGTCGCAAAATCAGCTTGATAACTCAAGCTTCAAAGATCCTGACTAGAATGGCTTACAAGGGCATCGAAAGACAGATAGAAACGGAGTTGGGTGAAGACTAATTTGGTTTCAGGAGAATCGTGAGAACAAGGGATGCTGTACTTGAGTAAAGAGTTGATCATGGAAGGCAGAATACGGAAAAATAAAAGAACGATCGAAGCATTTGTAAACTTCGAATAGTCTTTTGATAACGTTGATTAGAGTAAAAATGCTGACATATTGAAAAAGGTTGGAACCAAGTATAGGGATGGGAGGCTGATCAGCAATATATACCAAAGGCAAGGCTACAACTTTTCACCCCTAGTTTTTAATCTATTCATTGAACAATATGTAGATAATTAGAGTAAAATTTCACGTAGGAGTAAATATTCAAGGAGAAATCATCTCAACTCTGAGATTTGCTATCGACGTTGTCATCATAGCCGATTCACCAGGAGTTTTGAATGAGTTTCTAAATGTAGGGACTTCGCATTAAGAACGTAATTCATGATTAAAATCAACAAATGTAACCAAAATCATGGAATGCAGCCGAAATAAATCAGAAACCCGTATTGACGTCAAATTGGCAAGTGAAAAGCTAAATTAATTAGGAGACTTTTGCTACTTAGGAAGCAAAATAACCAGTGATGAACGAAGCAAAGAGGATATGAAAATTACGTTGGCTGAGGCAAGGAAGGCATTTCTGTCGTGTAAAATTATGTTGACATCAAATATAGATTTAAGAAAAGGAAAGTCACTTTGGAATTTTTGCTGGGGAGCTGCACGCTAAGGAAGTAAATCTTAGAGTCTTGAGGCAGGATAAAAGCGGAGAATATAAGATCCTGAAATGCGCAGTTCCAGGAGACTATTGAAGATGAAATGGGTTGTAGAACAACACATTGAAAGGTATTTAAATGTGTAGGCGAGAGGAGATATTTCTGGCGACATGAGACTTGAGATGAGTTGGCAGGACACATTGTAAGACACCCAGGAATAGCCAACTCAGTTAAGGAAGGAAGTGTCGAGATCAAAAATTTTAAGGATAGACGACGGATGATTGCCATGGTTGTAGGATGTACAAATTAAACAATTGACGCAAGACATAAAGGTACGGAGGGCTGTATCAAACCAGTTAAAAAAATGATGACCCCAACAAAAAAAACTACAAATCAAAAGTATGAACTTGCCTCAATGAATTAAAATGTGATTATTTAATGTTCTCTCTTAGCTAATCAAGCTTCACAATTGCTACAGAAGCATGGTTTCTAGACTCTATAGATTCGAACGTATGTCCTCAAATGTCTCCTCAGAGCTGAGTTGTTTTCGCATATACAGTGAGATTATTTGGCTGGAGCGGGGCCAGCTACCAGGCGCACGAATGCCTTTCGCCAACCAACCGCACTCGTGCCGCAGATTGCGCCCAGGTAAAAACCGTGACATGGTGCATTATTTAATGGTAAATTTACCAGCAACTGATGATTAAAGAACTTAACTTTCCACAGAAGATATTGAAAATTTTCTCCCTCAGCTGACAGACAGGCGTTGTATCGTGTAAATAAATTAGCGTTTAAACGTTATAATTCTCTTTCCGTAATGAGGGATATCTGCTGCCGTATGTTGTTCTCCCGCTCCTCTAGGGTAGATAGATAGATAGATAGATAAATACGATAGATGGATAGATAGTTTTGTTTTGTCTGGCAAGATTTGGGCCATTGGGCTCTCTCTTCCATCTAACCAGATTTTACAATTAATACATTATTACAATATTAGCAGAACTTAACAATGGTTCTTAAATCAACAGGAATACATTTCAGATCCAATCACAATACATATAATGGCAGGTAAGCATGGCGTAGGAAAAATTAAGTTGATTAATTAATTATTGCTAAAGTAATAAATTAATAGGGAAATACAAACACTAATAAAACAGAAACTAATGATGATGTGATGATGTTGATGATGATGATAAGCATCATGGCTTAGTTATTACTATAATATTGATTTTTCAATGCGAATATAAAAGGATGTAAGAAATTAGTTAGGTATCCGAACAGAACATAAATAAAATGTAAATTAGAAACACGAATATAACTCAGCATAAGGATTCAAATATTTGACGTGTTCAGTTCAGCTGTCATTTCTTTTGTGATATGTGCAGCTGGCATTGCTGCCTGAAGTTGGACGGGGTTACTCCTCTGACAGAGCGCGGCAAGTTGTTCCACAGTCGTGCAGTAGAAACTACGAAGGAGTTAGTGTATCGTATAGTGCGGTGTATAGGTAATGAGCATGAGGGAATCCTTTTTTGACCGTGTACCAAGACTATATTCATGTGAGAGGCAGTGAAACTGAGAATGCAGGTAAGATAGAGAGGAATTGAAGAGTATTTTTTGGAATAGACATAAAGATTGAAGATCGCGGCGTTGATTTAGTCGTAACCAGCTAAGTTGTTAGAACGATACACTTTGCCTTTTAAGCATCCCCATAAATACAAATCACAGTGTTCTATCTGGGCTCCGAGGCGGCAACAATCCAGCTTAATCACCCTGTCACCAAACACAGCACTTATTGCGTCCAATGAACTATACGAGGTACGCGGTATACTGGAAAAGACAATTACATCTTTCCCTGTCTGTTAACCGGCCAAAGATATTATTCAAAGTAACCTGAACGTGTGGAGCAGAATTAATTGTTTCACGGAAAAGAAATCGGGGTTATAATTCTTTTTGTGGTTACTACGCACCCACACCGATTTTTGGATCATGCAGGGGGATTTTGCGGATCAGTCTTGGGTTCGCAGGTGAACAGTATCGATTGCTTTGTGAGTTCGCACGTCCATGTAAATAAAACCACGCCTCGTCACTGAAAAACACTAATTATGGATCTAAAATTCCTTCGTGCACGGACTGGACAAACCAATTACAGTAGTTGTCTCATAGCGCTGGGTCTCTTGGACTTAAGGCTTGTACCTGAGTAATTTTGTACGGTGGATAATTAGTTTTGCGGCCCTCTGAGCCGTTGAATGAGGCTTGTATTCGCAGATTTTCTTGCTGACCATAATAATCGAGCAGTAATGTTCTCTATTTTCCTTCTGTCCAAACTTGACGTCCCCGTTTAATATTTTTATTTAAAACTGAGGCCGTAGACTTGAACTTCGTCACAAACTCCCGAACTGCAGTCTTCGAAGGCACCTTACCACCAGAAATTCCTGTTGAAATGCTCTGCGAGTAACACTAGGAGACTCGTTCTCATTAAAAGTACAGCAAATTAAAATTATTTTTTGTGTGTTGAACCTTTCAGCCATACTTGTGTGCGGCTAGATAAAAACTAACCATTCCCAACTGTTCGTAGCTGTTGCAGCAAGCACACCTACTGGTCTGTATATGTCGACGCCTGCACTCGAAAGATTGGCTTGCCACACTAGGCAGCCAGGATAATTGGGTGGGCTCAGACAAAATGAACAAAATATACGAGGGTAATTCCAAAAATAAGGTCCGAATCGCCGTAAATATTTGAAAGCGGCGCCAAGGGCAAAACACGCATGCGCGCCGACTCCTGGCATGCCTTGCGCGGCAAAAGCCGCCAGTAGTGTTGTTACTGTTTCTGTGTGCTAATGATAGTGTCAGTTCACAAGGTTTTAGGCAATTAATCAGCCCGCCGATTGTGAAGTAAGGACAGTGACATGGTTTCTGTCTGCAAGAAACATTTCTGCGGCAGAAATTCATCGGCAGATTACTGAAGTGTACGGTCCTAGCATAATGAGTGACAGTAAAGTGTGCACGTGGGTGCGAGCCTTTAATGAAGGACGGGAAAATGTGCACGATGAACCCCGCTCTGGCAGACCATCAGTGATTTCAGACGTGTTGGTCATGCGGTTGACGACAAAATTCGTGAAGATCGGCGATTCACTATTTCAGGGACAACGATCAATAAAGCTGCCTACTGCGCTACCTTGACTAAACTTCGACGTGCAATCCAGAATAAGCGACGTGGTCTTTTGTCGTCTGGAGTGTTGTTATTGCATGACAATGACAGACCCCATACTGCGAATGACACGCAAACTCTAATCCAGAAATTTGGATGGGAACAGATGGACCACCCACCGTACAGTCCGGACTAGGCGCCAAGTGATTTCCACTTGTTCCGCTACCTAAATGAGTTTCTTGGCGGCAAGCGCTTCGACACAGATGATGAAGTGAAAGAAGCTGTTAAAGACTGGTTAGCTTCGCAGGCGGCCGAGTTCTACGACTTAGGCATTTAAAAGCTTGTGGAACGATGTGACAAATGCGTAAATAAGTATGGAAATTATGTAGAAAAATAGAGAAAGACGTAAGGAATGTCAATAAAACAATTGTTTTGGAAACAATTTTGATTTTGGATGTTTTTTTTCACCGGACCTTAGTATTGGAATAGCCCTCGTAGATAATGCCTAGATTCCCAGCTGACGAATGACAATAGCCAACAATCCTCAACACTTGGATTTAAAATATTTTGAAACTTACAGCGTTACATTTTGTAGCTACTCCTGTACCACCCAACGTGTTTAATGTAATTATTCAAAGCACAGACCTTAGGCTGTTTAATGTTCGATTATGGGTTATTTTAAAATACAAAGTGTACAAATCAATTTCCCGTACTCTAGTGAAGCTGGAAAACAATATACGGCAGCAGATATCCCTCACATCAAAAGAGAATTACAACGTGTAAACGCTAAAATACAAGATAAAACGCCTGTCTGTCAGCTGAAGAAGAACTTTTTCAGCATCTCCTCCGAAAAGGTAAGTTCTTTAATCATGATTCGCAGGATGAAATTACCATTTTGTACTATGTTACGGTTTTTACCTTTGCGAAATTTGCGACCCGAGTTCAGTTGGCTGGCGGAAAGCGTGCGCCCTTGGCAGCTGGCCAAATGCCGCCCTACAGGAAAAGAATCTCCCTGTACTGCATTAATATTGCTTCTCTCCACCATAAGTAATGTCATAAAATGTCCACATTTAAGGTAAAATGACCTTGGGTTAACTACATAAGAATGGATTTTTGCCTCTGTTGTTTATGAAGTGTGTGTCTGAATTAGCATGTCCCTCTTCAAAGTTCAACTCTGGGAGAACTCGGATTCACTTATGCTACATGAGTACAGCTTTTCGCCGCTATTGACATAGAGTGTTTCTTCAAACTTCCTTTCGAAGTGAATTTGGATTCAAATACGGTGCATGAAAAGGACTTCTCGCCGCTATGGACGAGGATTTGTGTCTTCAAATATCACTGTCGGGAAACTTGGATACACATAAGCTACATGGAAAGGGCTTCTCGCCACCAGTTCCACTAGAGATTTTCTTTCGGTAAACTTGCCTTTGCATAGGCCTAACCTATGCCTTCTCACCACTATGGACTGGTATGTGTTTCTTTTCTCGTAGTAAACTTAGATTCACATACGCTACAAGGAAATGGCTTCTCGCAGCTACGGACGAGCATGTGTGCCTTCAAAATTCCTCTCTGAATAAAATTGGATTCACATAAGTTACATGGAAATGGATTCTCATCTCTATGGACGAGCATGTGCTTGTTCAAATAACTTCTCGTGGTAAACTTAGATTCACATACGCTACATGAAAATGACCTCTCACCGCTATGGAGGAGCATGTGTGTCCTCAAATTTCCTCTCGTTGTAAACTTGGATTCACATACGCTACATGAAAATGGTTTGTCACCGCTATGGATGAGCATGTGTGTCTTAAAAATTCCTTTCATGGTAAACTTGGATATACATACGCTGCATGAAAACGACTTCTTGCCGCTATGGACAAGCATGTGAATCTTTAAATTTCCTTTCTGCGAAAACTTGGTTCCACATACGCTACAAGAAAATGCCTTTTTGCCACTATGGATAAGCATGTGTGTCTTCAAACTTGGTCTCTGGGTATACTTGGATTCACACAAGCTGCATGAAAAGGGCTTCACGCCGCTATGGACGATCATGTGGGTCATCAAACTTTCTTTCCGGGTAAACTTGGATTCACATACGTTACATGGATAAGCCTTCTTACCAGTATGACTAGCAATGGTTAACTTGAATGTTTGTTTGGTAGTACATATTCCACTAGATGCACTGTTAACATAATTTGTTACACTATTATTAAATCGGTAAATCTTCCTTAAAGCATGATCCGATATATCTGGACATATCAGCCTGAAATAATTAGTAGTGACATTTTAAAGTCCGCTACATTATCACGGAAGAAGAATAACAGAATATTAGAGATCTACGAAGTAAAAAATATAATTAGGATAACTTTCCTTAATGCCATTACCAGAAAACTTGTCTTCAAGAAGTACCGGTAACTCATTTCGTTTCCAGTCATCAATAGTATTAATATATATAATATATATTAGACACAATGGCGGATATGATAGAAAGCAGATTGGAAAGTGCTCTTACATACATAGTGAATATCACGGAAGTAGGAGGCTACTTGAAGAAGGAAATGAAGGATGGTATGCTGAAAGCGGTAAGTGAGGTAAGATACTGCTGCAAAATGTTGAAATCAAATGTATTAGAAATAAATCCAGAAAAGGAAGGATCACAACATGAGGTTACAGTTGACAATCAGAGAGATGTAAACAAGGGAGAAGATAGTCAAATCATTCAACAACTAACGACATCTACTGATGCAGAGAATGAAGCTACGAGTGGCAATGACAAACGGCGCTGCCAGAGGACGACATCCAACAGAGAGGAAGTAAGTTTAAATAACAACCAGCAGATAGTGTCACCTATCAGAGAGAAAGCGAACAAGACACCCACTGAGGTAGGGCAGGATGTCACCAATAATAGCCATAGACAGCGCGAGAAGTTGGTGGGATATAAAGGAATAGACGCAGTGGAAGAAACAGACACATACCAGCAAGGAACGCCTACTACTAGCAGTGTACATGAAACAAATAGTATTAAGAAAAGAGTTTTAAGCAGTACCATACCACTACAGACACGTACTGGAGGAAAGTATAACGAACAAAGCGCAGAGATAGGTCGAGCGCTAGAAGACAAACTTACAGAAACAATAGCACATCAAATGCAGACAATGATGGAGAAAATCACTAGTAATATCAAAAAAATGATAAGAGATGAAATTGAAATTAAAGATAAACTTGAAATAGGATCCCATCTAGGAAATAAAAAATCAAAACAATCAATTCCGTATCGCTTCGATAGGAACATAGGAACTCAATCAGAATTGACTTCCACAGATAATAATGTGGAATACTATGTAAAAACAATTAGTTTCCCACCAATAACTGGCAACCCTTCACAAGTTCATAATCAAGAAACACCAAAGAACATTACAGCTGAAGAGAAATGGACGGAAGTCATAGGCAGGAAACAAAGACAACTACCACGACATAAAGCATCTATAACAGGCAGAGGAACGGAAGACGTAAACCTACAAGCAGTAGAAAAGATGGCCTGGATATTTATAGGAAGAGTGCATCAGGAAACCACAGCCGAGTCCATAAGGAAATTCCTCATCAAAAAGGAAATTATATGCGAAGAATTCTTAACGAAATTTGATACAAAGTATTTCAAAGTATTACATACCTGGAAAGAATAAATAAAGAAGACTTTTGGCCAGCAAACATCACCGTAAGACGTTTTCGGCTTTTTCGGAGGAATGCAATGATACAACCAGAATAAAACAGATGAGTGGTGTATGAGTAACTCAAAAAAAGGAGAATATGTGAGAAAAGACAACTTACAAATAATGTTATGGAACATTGAAGGTTTGAAGAACGCACTAAGCTCAGCACCCAAAGATTTCCTGAGTGGATACGACGCAGTATTAATAACAGAAACATTTCTCACAGATCATTGGCAACACGCAGACTATTACTGTATACATCTTCAAGCGCAACAAGGAGAAAGAGGAAGACCTGCAGGTGGAAATACTATCCTATTAAAGCCATGGTTGACGCCAATAATCTCAGAAATTAAATTAGATCATTCTCTGCTAATTGAAACACAATACATCACCATTATTACCTGTTACTTTCAACCTTATACAACGGCCATGGAGATAATAGATGAAGTAGGGCAACTAATATCATTGAGTAGGCACGACATCCCTCTAATCCTAGCCGGAGACTTAAATTGTAGGCTGGATGTACAAAACTATAAAACAACATTAGTAATGGAAAAAATGCAGGAAGATGGCCTACACCTTCTGAATAACCACAACATACCTACATATATATGCCATAATGGGAAAAGTGCGATAGACGTTGCGCTTATAAGAGATCACATAAAAGGAGAAATAGCTCCACTATGGGCAGCAGATCATAAACCTATAAGAAAGCATATTCCTTTGAAAATAGTAATAGAGGGAGACTGGTGTACAACAAAGAGGCAAAGTAAACAGCTCTTATCAAGGAAGATAGACTGTGGGAAAGTAGAAGGTAGACCCGACCTTATAAAGAAAATAGAAACACTAACAGAAGATTCAAGACTAGATGAAGCAGTACAAGCCCTTGAAGAACTCCTAATACAAGCCACAACCCCTAGGAAAGATCGAAAGGCAAAACAATGGTTCGACCAGGAATCCTACCTATCTAAAAAAAGACGTATTGGAGGCCTTACACCAGCTAAGGACGAATTGCGAGAGTCTTCTTTTCCTTCAAGAATATAACAAGAAAAGAAGTGACTACAAGACACTGATACGTGAAAAGAAAAGGACATTCTGGGAAGCGGAAGGAAATAGAAAGGCAAAACAATGGTTCGACCAGGAATGCTAACTATCTAAAAAATACGTATTGGAGGCCTTACACCAGCTAAAGACGAATTGCGAGAGTCTTCTTTTCCTTCAAGAATATAACAAGAAAAGAAGTGACTACAAGACACTGATACGTGAAAAGAAAAGGACATTCTGGGAAGCGGAAGGAAAAAGAATCGTGGAAGAGGCCAAGAATGACCCATACATCGCACTACGCCCTAGGAAACAGGCACAGACACACTATATCAATATGCAAGAATGGACGACACACTTTAACGATCTACTCAACAGGGCAGGAATAACAAACATACCGGAAATAATAAAAGGAAGTGACCAAACAACGACATTGGAATGGACTCCACTAACAACAAAAGAAGTTCAAAATATAATCGCAAGCATAAAGAAAAGCAAAGCTGCTGGACCAGACAATATATTCGGTGAATACATAAAAGACACGGCACACCTTCTATTACCAATATGGAAGAAATTATATAATAAATGCATCGAGACGGCATCAATACCAGAGAGATGGAGACAGTCTACCATAAAAGTTCTCTATAAAGGCAAAGGTGACCCCTATGATACAAATATGTACAGAGGCATCGCGCTGGAGAACATTCCGTTCAAGATATTCACTAAATTAATAACAGAAAGAATCACAGAAGAAATAGATGTACAACTACCAGAAACACAATTTGGATTCAGGAAAGGAAGCTCAACTCTTGCTGCAATAAAAAATATTATTAAATAACATTTGGCAAGTCATGGAAAGAAAAGAAAAATTTTACGCAGTATTTATAGACTTCACAAAAGCATTTGATCGCATAAACCGTGATCTTGTGAAACTGAAGCTAGAAAAAGCTCTAGATAGAGATAATGTATGGACAAGAATTATACATACGATACTACATTGGAACAACATAAGAATCTCGGATAATATATCACTCTCTGAGCCGATAATTCAAACGAATGGGGTACTACAGGGTGACCCAATCAGCCCTTTGCTCTTCATCCTAGCAGCGGAAGACATAATGAGAATAACTCAAAAGACAGATATTGAATCATATGCGTACGCTGATGACATTGTGATCGGATCACATAACATCATAAAACTACAAAACATTCTAAAAGACATGGAGGAATGGTGCACTGAATATAATTTTGACATCAACACATCTAAGACACAAATGATGGTGTTTCGACAAGGAGGAAAGGTACCAACCGGAACAGAAATTTTCATACAGGAAAAAAGAATAAATATAGTAAAAGAATTCAAATACCTAGGCATCACTCTACAAACAAATGCAAAATGCTTTACAAAACATGTGACAGAAAAAATTACACAAGCGGTTCGGGCGATGCACGATATAAGATATATAAGAACACTCAACCTCGAGACAGCAATGGCATTATTTAAAAATAAAATAATGCCAATATTGACATACAGAATAGAAATCATATGGCCTTTCCTCACTGAAATGAATCTATCATCACTTGAAAGTGTTAAAGCATTATACATTAAAAAAGCTATTGGAGTTTCCAAGACGACCAAATCTCGGCTAGTCTACCTCCTCGCGCGAGAAACATTCCTAATTGAAGACTTTAGAACGCTTCTAGTATTACCTAGTACAAGAGGTGCGGAAAACCTATTAACGACTCTCAGAAGGAAGAGAGAAGAAATCCCACTGGAATTCTATGGAACGGGGGCCATGGTTGACCGGGCGTGGACATCTGCTAGCTTTGAGATGAGGCACATATTCACACGCCTGGCAGTTCATGGTTTTCACCATTTGATTTGTACAAACAAAGCATACCATGATCCGGATGAAACATGTGTATGTCAACTATGCGGACACACATGTGAACGCTACCATATTGAAAAATGTAGCAATAGAATAAAGTCCATAAAAGACTATGCTACCCAAGGCGCAGGTGCGCAAACATACTGTATTTAAATGTATTTAATGGCTGTTTAGCTGCAATAAAAGTATTATTAATAATATGGTGTATATACAGTCTGAACATTTTACAACTTTACAAGACACACCTGAAGACTATACAGGTGTGTCTTGTCAGAGATTTTGGAATCATAGCTCTGACGAGTTTATTTGGATCGTATCTCAGCCACCAAAATCTTCCAATGAAAAGTCGTTAGATTTTCTACATTCCAGGTGCTGCAAAGGACAAGGTGCTCATTCCTCCACCCTTTGCAACACTGCTTGGTCTTCGCCAATGTTCATAAAAATGAGTCTATTCTTAAGATAATTGGGTAGGATTTCACAGAAGCGGCTAGATTGATGTGTGACCTAGATACAATGTCGTTTTTTGTTTGTTTGAGCTATCAGTCTTTCGACGCATTTAATGCAGCACTTCATGTCTCCTAATCTTCATGCTATCAATTAATTCCTCTGTACGAAACTACCACACCCAACATCCGAAGCAATATACTTAATTTCGCCATCACGCCGAGACGTCTTCCTACGGAAGATATTACCTGCGGGCTAGAAGCTTCTATCCGTCATCTACCAGCCTTCGATGCTGAATAAATTAGAACTGAGGCCTCTTAGGACATCAAACATGACAGGCCCGTAGATAAGATCCAGCTTATAAAGCGATCCCATGGAATCCCTTAAAGAAAAGAGAAGACGAAGATGCGGCTGATTAAGGAGTCATCAATAACAGAAGATAACTAGATAACCCTAGAACCTCGCTACTCAAAAACTCCAACGTTCTACGGCCTACCTAAAATACACAACACCGGTTTGCCTCTGAGACTATTATTTAGCGCTATAGCATCCTCAACTCACGCCCTTGCTAAATATTTGATTCAGGATCTGCATCCATTATTCTCTCCGCCACACTCGCCGTCAGAAATTTCCAACGCTTCGTAGATATCATCTCTAAATATATAAGAATGAACGTTTGTCTGTTTTTTCTGAATTTCTACGGAAATTTGCGTTATTTATGCGTTTTAGACTGTTTTATGACGGATGCGCGCGAAAATAATTTTTTTGTCTGTCTGCCTGTCTGTTTGTTTGTCTGTGGACAACTTTTTGTGTCCTTATAACTCGAGAACGGCTGAGTGGATCAACGTAACATTTGGTACAGATATCCTTCAGAGGCAAGACACCAATCATTGATGTAACTCTTCTCTGTACCTCTCATAAAAGGGGGCCTACCCCCTTAAAATACATGCTGAAATAGGCGTAGAAGGGCGAGACAAAGCTCATTTTCAGCCCCTCAATGTGAGAAACAAAATTCGGGGGATAACCTCATTTTAAGGCCCTAAAACCAATAGTTTTTGAGATATTCCCAGAAAATTAATTTCTTTTAATACAATAATGAAAGGAAGCTAGCCGGTAATCATGGCAACAGAAATTCACAGGTCCATCTATTGCTGTAGTATAAGACGCAATACAATTCTATTTATTCCATTACTGAGATAGTTTGCAAACGGTTAGAAGGTTATAACGGAACCAAACTAAGCTGTAAAATTCATCAATACATATAATGCGCTTAAGGGGGTCAAGGGGTACTCTAGAAATTCTTCACGCGATTTACACGTGCTGGTGTGCTACGGAAGGTCAATTATATCCCTATCCCTATATTCTTCTTCTACGTCGCGAATTGTTTTATTATTATTATAATAATTATTATTATTATTACACTACGGAAAGGAAGACCCCAGAGGACTGGAAAAAGGGAATAATTGTCCCGATCTTCAAGAAAGGTAGTAGAACAGAATGAAGAAACTATCGGGGAATAAAACTGATGAGTCATTGTGGAAAGATGTTTGAGAAAGTTTTGGAAAGGAGAATTAGGACAAGGATAGAAGGAGGGATGAGGGAAGAACAACATGGCTTCCGAGCAGGAAGGTCCACAGTGGATTTGATTTTTGCTGTAAGGCAGTTACAAGAACAGCACTGTGAGTATGGAACAGATCTACTGATGGCCTTCCTGCACATTGAGAAAGCATATGACAGTGTATGCAGAAACAAAGTATGGAAGTCCCTGGAGGATAGAGGAGTAGAAAAATGGACTATAAGGAGGATAAAGGAGACGTACAAGGGAAGCGTGAGCTGTGTGAAAGTGGGAGGAGAGAGATCGGACTGGGTGGAACAGAGAAACGGCCGGAAACAAGGAAGTGCAATGGCACCGTTACTTTTCATTGTGGTGATGGATGACATAATGACCCGAGTGGCACAAGTAATTGGGGAAGGAAAGATGAAAGCAATGGTGTTAGCGGATGATTTGATGATTTGGGGAAACAAGGAGGAGGAGGTACAGGAACAGTTGGACGTGTGGGAAGGAATAATACAAGGATATGGGATGAAATTTAGCATACATAAGAGTGAGATGGTGATCACAACAAGGAAGAAGGAAAGAACCACAACGGGAATAACAATTGGTGGGGAACAGCTGAAGAAAGTGGAGAGTTTCAGGTATCTGGGAAGCCTGATATAAGATAATGGAAGAAACTATAGAGAAAAAATTAGCGGGGGAGACAGGCAGAAGCATTCCGGAGGAGTGTGAGAAGCATGTTATGGAGCAAGGATGTCCCTCAGAACAGAAAAAAGATCATATATCGGACGTACTATGCCCCTATCCTGACGTAAGCCTCGGAGACCTGGGCTATGAAAGGAAGGGAGAAGAGCAAAATACAGGCCAGTGAGATGAGGTTCTTGAGAAGCAGTATTGGAGCTACAAAGATGGACAGAATAAGAAATGAGAGGACCAGAGAATTAATAAAGGAGGAACCAGTACGGGATGGTATAGAGAAATCTAGACTTAGATGGCATGGACATGCAAAACGAATGGAGGATAAGAGGATACCCAGGAGGATACACGAGACGAAGTGGGAAGGAAAGAGACCGAGAGAAAGACCGAGAGGAAGACCGAGAGACAGGTGCCTGAAAGGGATGGAAGAAAGCGTGAAGAAGGGAGGAGAAGACTGGACAGGGGTGGAAGCTGAGAGATGGTGGGAAGACAGAAGACGTTGGAGTGGCCTGTGTTCCAAACAGACCCGGCCAACGGCTGGAAACTGTGCAAGAGGATGATGATGATACTACGGCCTACAACGACGAGACAAAGCTCATTTTCAGCCCCTTGGTGTCAGAAAAAAAACTCGGGGCCCCTAAACAGTCGTAAAGGGTCCCCGAAAACTACATTTTAATGCTCTAAAACCAAGAGTTTCTGAGATATTCCCAGAAAACTAATTTCATTTAATAAACTAATGTAGGAATGCAAGCCAGTAACCATGACAGCAGGGTCTCAAAAAGGTACATCCAACTTTCCATCTATTTCTGTAAGAAGTAATGCCACTCCATTTATTAAATTTCTGTGAAAGTTTGCAAATGGCTATAAGGTTATCACGGAACCAACAAAAACTGTAAAATTCATCAATGCACTTAAGGGGGTCAAGAGGTACCCTCGATTTTTTCACAAGACTTAAACGTGCGATGTGTCGTACAGAACGTCTATTATATCTTCAAACAGCAACATTATTTTCAAAAATTCCTGAATTGAAATAGTTTATTTTTATTTTATTTTTTTGCTTTTAGGAATTTGGGCCATTGGAGGCTAAAAAACCTGAATTTTCATGCACCACAAGCCTTTATAATTTATTAAAGGGGTCTTCCTCTGGATGCGCACTTGACACAACAGTGAGGGTCAGTTTTTATGTGACGTGAATTGCATTTCGTCTACGAGGTTTTCAATATAATTTTCACGTCAGGAAGTACACGTTAGGTAAATTAGTTTCAGAGCATATTTCAACTAATCATTTATCTTTGTCGACAAACAGGTTCCAAGCCCCTAACCATTGCAACAGTAGCTTAATCGATTACGTCTGGTTATTAATACCGACGACCATTCGAAGAACGGGTACTTCTGCTAGTAGCGAGTATAAACTTGATTTACGGCGATCTACTGGCAAGCCTCAATGTTGAGTCCTAATTTACCCAGATTCCTGTACCTGACGCCACACAGATAGTAGGGTAAAATCATACAGCGGCAGAAGGTTCAACGGACTTGACTGACTTTGCTGAAAACTGCGAAAACTCCACATTCTTCGTCCTCAATTGGCAGATGCTTCAACTTACGGAGGGAGCAGCCATGGGATCCCCCTTCTCGCCATTATTGGCCAACGTTTTCATGGAAATTCGAGGAAGGAGCTCTAAAGGAGAGCCCATTGAAACATGAGTGTTTGTTCAGATACGAAAACAAGATTTTTGGATATGGGAACATGGACGCTAGTCACTTCAAGACTTACTAGACTTCAGGTGCTCCAGACATCTATGCATCACATAATAAAGGAAGTAAATGAAAATAATCCACTGGCCAACATTCTACGGCCTACCTAAAGTACACAACACCGGTATGCCTCTGAGACCAATATTTAGCGCCATAGCGTCCCCAACTATCACACTAGATCAACATTTGAATCAGGTCCTGGATCCATTATTCCATCCACCACCCTCTCACGTCAGAAATTCCCGACGCATCGCAGATATCATAGCGAGTATAAACTTCAGTTACGGTGATCTACTGGCAAGGCTCGATGTGGAGTCCTTATTTACCAAAGTTCCTGTACCTGACGTCACACAGATAATCAGGTAGTCTTCAATAGGTAGATGTTTCAACATATGCAGGGAGCAGCCATGGGATCCCCCTTCTCTCCATTACTGGCCAAAGTTTTCATGGAAATTCGAGGAAGAAGCACTAAAGGAGAGCCCATTGAAACATGAGTGTTTGTTCAGATATGAAAACAAGATTTTTGGATATGGGAACATGGACGCAAGTCACTTCAAGACTTACTAGACTTCATGTGCTCCAAACATCTATGCATCACATAACAATGGAAGTAAATTAAAATAATCCACTGGCCAACGTTCTACGGCCTACCTAAAATACACAACACCGGTATGCCTCTGAGACCAATATTTAGCGCCATAGCGTCCCCAACTATCGCTCTTGATCAATATTTGAACCAGGTCCTGGATCCATTATTCCATCCGCCACCCTCTCACGTCAGAAATTCCCGACGCATCGCAGATATCATAGGGAGTATACACTTCAGTTACGGTGATCTACTGGCAAGGCTCGATGTGGAGTCCTTATTTACCAAAGTTCCTGTACCTGACGCCACACAGATAATCAGGTAGTCTTCAATAGATAGATGTTTCAACATATGGAGGGAGCAGCCATGGGATCCCCCTTCTCTCCATTACTGAAGAACGTTTTCATGGCAAATTCGAGGAAGAAACTGGCAAGGAGAGCCCTTTGAAACTCGAGTGTTCGTTCAGATAGGAAAACGAATTTTTTTGATATGGGAACATGGACGCAACTCACTTCAGGACTGCCTAGACTTCATGTGATCCAGATATCTGAGCATCAACTTAAGAATGGAAGAAGATGGAAATAGTCCACTGGCCTTGGTAGACGATCTGATCTATAAACGAACAGACAACACGCAACGACATAAACTCTATAAGAAAGGCACTCATAAAGATTGATACCTACATGCAAACTCGAGCCATCCATCGTCGCAGAAAGAAATGGTATCTAGGACACTCCTCACCAGAGCCAACACCATTTGCGATAAAGATAGCGTAAATCAAGAGAAAAAACGAGTTTGGAGTACGCTCCTAGCTAATGGATACAGGAAAGGACAGATAAATACGGTCATACGTCAGCCGATATAATGGAGCCAAAACCAGAACGCAGAAGTTTATAAAGCGCCTTGTTCCTGTGGAGAGATTAGGTACATAGGGCATACATACATATTGTCGCGTTTCCATTGGGATATCAGAGCACATTCGATGCAAAAACAAATAAACTACAGATTTCCAATAGTTGAACATACTGATGTCACGAGACACGGCATAGAAATTGGTAAGTCCAAAACTCTTTCTAAGATTCCTAGATATCAAAACAGGATAATAAAAGAGACCTTGAAGCATCCCAATAATTTCAATCGCGATGACAGATTCAGACTTAGCATTACAAAGAGAGTTCTCTTAGCGCGTGACTGGCTAGGGCTCAGGCCAATCAGGGAGCAGCAAGAGGTCAATGCCGATCAAACAGTGCCTGACTGACAACCAACGGTTAAAACTCAGCAATTTTCTTAGGTTTATGCCGTGTCTTGTGTGTGGTGTCGCCCAGCAACACCAAGCAATCTCATCAGCAGGCTCTTGATGTTCCACGCCTGGACCCCCACAGGACTAGCGAACTGTGCACTACCTCTCTTCTTATGAAGCGCACGTGCGCCTCTAACTGCGAGAGCTAAAAGCTCAAGCAGCCTTTCAGCTCCCTATAAAGGCTTCCAAAAAGATGGTATATTGGCTTTCGCGGCCAGTGAATTAAAACCCAGCAATTTTCAAGGTTAATGCCGTGTCTTGGGCGGGGTTTCGCTCAGGAACACCATGATGGCTCTTCATCGGGCTCTTGGTGTTCCGCGCCCAGATCCCCACAGGTACCTCTCCCTTCTCCAACACTCCCCGGATATTGTCGTCCTTAATGAGACCTTTCATCTTCCTTCCCAACAGCTACACCTACCTCAGTACACTGCCTACCATGCTGATCATCCACATTTCGCAGCTCGAGGGGATGTGGCTGTTGGACTCCTTCGGAATCTTACTGTCACTCAGCATCACTATAATTTCCCTCGCCACTTCTCCGAGTATTTGATATTAGAAGTCTTTGCCCCGTCCAAAACCTCTACCATAGTTACTCTCTCTCTCCCACCTCGTACCCCACCTCCTAATGTCTCTCTCACTTATATTGATCACACCTTCCGCAACGCCGATATTAATCTTCTTCTTATTCTTCTTCTTCCTCCTCCTCATCAATTCCCTTATATCTTCAAGCGTTGTGGTAGCCGGGTTTGAGCCATTTCTGCCATTCCGCCCTATTTCTGCACATGCTCTTAATTTCCGCAACAGTTTTGCCCCCTTTTTTGTACCAATTCCTCAATCTTATTCTCCCATGTAATGCGGGCTCTACCTCGTCCAGCTCCTCCCACAACTCGCATTTCATGTTTTTGTTTTACTTTTCCTTCTTCCATTCTCGTAACATGCCCGTACCATCAAAACTGACGTTTCTCAACCATTTCACCCTCTTTGCTTTTGTCCTAACTCTTCTCTAATTTTGTCATTTCAATCTCGATCTCTTCCTATCTTTCCTACTGCTCTCCTCAGAAACTTCATTTCTGTGGCAATAATCCTACTTAGATTAGATTTCAGTTAAGACTGTAAATGACCGCATGGACTGGGTATGTGCACAACTGGGATTAGTGTACGTAGAAGCTGACTGCTGGATTGGTGGCCGTGACTTCGCCCGAGACGGGCTGCATCTAAATCGACGGGGCGCTTACAACCTGGGGAGCCTACATGACAGGGTCATCGGTTCGTGCCGGCTTTTGTGAGGAGGAGCAGGTCCAGAGGTTGCCAGCCGATGGGAACAGAAGGAGCTACTTCAAGATATTTGCTCCGGAGGTAAGACTCTAAGATTACTGCAGGTTAATTGTCAGAGTTTAGGAAATAAATTAATTGAATTTTGGAATCTTGTAGAGACGTATTCTCCGGACATTGTCATTGCAACTGAATCTTGGTTATATGAGGACATAAATAGTAGCGAAATAATTCAAGGGACCTACGAAATGTACAGAAGGGATCGGGGGAAGCGAGGTGGTGGGCTATTTATTTGTGTGCGCAAAAATATAGCTAGTTTCTCAAAGTGGGCTGATATGGATCATGAAATGTTATGTGTACAAATTTCGGATAAAGGAAATAAATTCCCTCTTCAGGTGATAGGGGCGTATAGAGCACCGAAAGATAACTTTTCTCTCCTCGAAACACTGTATGATAAAACTTGTACGGGTAATGCTATGAAAAAGAGCATAATAATTGCTGGAGATTTAAACCTCCCCAAAGTAGACTGGTCTGGTGAGTCAACTAGCTGTGGTCAAGCTCAGAGCGCTGCAAATAAATTCTTAAGGGAGGGGGGATTTTCCCAAGTAGTTGACTTCCCAACTAGGGACAATAATACCTTAGATGTTTATCTCGTAAGGCCTGTAGAGCTGTATATTAACTGTCTGAAAGTACCAGGAATTAGTGACCATTCTGGGGTTGAATTAAATATTAGATATGGTGACGTTACAAAATTAGACTCTGATGTAGCAAAAAAGATCATATTCCAGTATCGCAGGGCGGATCAGGGCAAGTTTCAGGGGTATTTGAATGAGCTATTTGTAGGATGGGCATCGGAAGAAAATCACATTAATATCCTGTGGACTAACTTATTGAAAATTTTAAATAGCGCTGTTGATAAATTTGTCCCATTTAAATTGCTGAAACAAAACCCAGACCCTGAGTATTACACACGAGAAATTAGGAGACTAAAACGGAAAATTAGGAAATTATACAATAAAAGACATGATAGTGACAAGTATATGTTGAAATTTAAGTCCTTATCAAGAGAGCTCGTCTTAAAAAAGAGGGCTGCTCATGACAGTTATATGCAAGGTTTACTTGGTTCGGGAGGGGGTGGGTGGAAACAATTTTACAGTTATGTTAGGAGAAGAAAGGGAAATTCAAATAATTTGTCGATGATAATGTCCGGTGACGGTAAATTAATTACTGAGAAACAGGCCATTGCTAATGAATTAAATGTCTTTTACGGTAGTGTGTTCAATAAATCCAATAGCTGTGTGTTGGACCTTAACGACGAATCAGGGGCTCCCCTGTTCCAAATAAACCAGTCAGCAATTGTAAAGCTAATACAAAAACTGCGTTTCAATGTATCAAAGGGTCCTGATAATATTGTTAGTGAAGTACTTAAATTAGGAGGTAGGGCCGTGGCACGATACTTGGAGGTGATACTTAATGTGTCCATAAACAATGCGCAAATCCCAGATGACTGGAAAAGAGCTACGGTAGTCCCAATATTTAAGGGAGGGAGCAGGCTTGAATTGGGCAACTACAGGCCGGTTAGCCTTACGTCCATCGTTTGTAAGCAGATGGAGCATCTCATTTGCGACTACTTGAGGGAACAGTGGGAAACATTATCATGGTTTAATGATAGGCAGCATGGATTTCGGAAAGGTTACTCATGCGAGAGTCAGATGCTATCACTTTTTCAAGACATTAGCGAATCGTTAGACCGTGGAGTTTCAGTCGACGCCGTGGTTATAGATTTTGCGAAGGCATTTGATGTCGTGCCGCATGACATGCTGCTCCATAAATTAGCTTCGACGAAGATTGATAGAAGAGTAATTTTATGGATCCAAGAATTTTTGACGGGTCGTTCCCAGAAAGTGAAAATCGAAGGCATATTCTCGGATGAAATTACCGTAACGTCGGGTATCCCTCAGGGCAGCGTAATCGGAACTTTGTTGTTTTTGGCGTTTATAAATGACTTAACAAATGGAATTCGCAGTGACTGTCGATTGTTTGCGGAAGATTGTGTAATATATCGAAAGATACATGACTCACAAGACAATGCAGTGCTGCAAGAGGACCTGAACCTGGTCTATAAGTGGGCGATTGTAAATAAAATGAAAATAAACACAAGAAAATGTAGTCTCTTAAAAATAGGGAAAGTGCGAAGGCAGGATTTTAAATATAACATTGGCTCGGAAATACTTGTAGAAGAAGATTCTTGCAAATATTTGGGCGTTCACGTAAGGAATGATATGAAATGGAGTAGTCATGTAGGATGTGTAGTTTCAAAAGCTTACAAATCCCTGCACTTTGTAATGAGGGTATTAAAAGGAAGTAGTACCTCTGCTAAAGAATTAGGCTATTTGTCACTTGTAAGACCTATTCTGGAATATGCCTCGGCGGTTTGGGGTCCATATCAAGTAGGGCTCATCAATGAGTTGGAAATGGTACAAAGAAAGGCCGCTAGATTTGTGCTCAGTGACTTTAATCCCAGGAGCAGTGTGAGCCGTATGTTAAAGAAACTTGGGTGGGAATCACTGGAGGCTAGGAGGATGAAATCTAGACTCTGCGCTATGTACAACACGTATACAAATCAACCAGCATGGGGTGAGCTTAGCAAACGATTGGGAAAACCCACTTACATGGGTAGGAGCGATCATCCTTTCAAAGTTAAGGGCCGACCACAGCGAACAAATTATGGTAAATATTCTTTTGTAAACCGTGCCATTGATAACTGGAACTCTCTACCTGCCGCAGTCTTAGAGCCTATTCCCAAGCATATACTGTAGGTGTGTTTAAGAAAAGACTGACTATTTGTGTAAATACTCCAGTTTAATTGTTGTATAATTGTTATTGAATTGTTATGTATAATTATGTATTGTTATGTATAATTATGTATAATTATGTATTTGTTATGTATATCCAATTTGCCACCGGGGGACACACTCCCCATTGCAAATAAATGAATGAATGAATGAATGAATGAATATATCTTGTAATGCCAAACTCTCCATATCATACGGCGTAAACAGTGCCAAGTTAGCATTATAGATCTGCTTTTTCGTGTTAAGAATTATCTCCTTCTTCCCTTGTATTGTAGTATTCATCTGATAATAAGTTGATACTGCTTTATTAGTTCTATTTTGTACCTCGGGTTCAAATTTTCCATCATTAATTAATATGGTTCCTAGATATTCAAAAGTTTCTATTTTCTCAAGGACCTTTCCATCACAGAGGATATTGAGCTCCTCTTCCTGTTTATTCTGTTTAGGGACCCTCATTACTTTACTTTTCTCTTCATTCACTATCATTCCCTTCCTTGTCAATTCTTCATACCATTCCACCACTGCTTGCTCAAGTCTTTCTGGTGTGTCAGCCACCTATACTATATCATCTGCACACAGCAGTACTTGCATATAAACCTGTCATAATCTCCACATTCCAAGCTTTGTTCTGTATGTCCTTCTCTTACATATTTTAGTTATTCCGTCTAGCAAGATGTTGAAAAGCGTTGGAAATTCTTCAGATGTTCCTCCATCTACCCGTACTATTCCCACTGGCAGGTTAAATATGCTGTTCAGAGCATTTCTCATTCTGTTACTGATAATCAAGCTTTTCACACCCTTCTTCGCAGCATCCGCGGAGTGAGTGTCCCCCTCCCCTCCCCAACACGCCCCATCACCAACTCTAGCCCCGGTGGGTTTCAAATGGAGATTTATTCCTCCTTAATACCCCCATCATGGTGGAAGATGGGAATTCTGAATTAAGCTCACTAAACGGCACCTGATCATGATTCTTGGTAACCGTATTTTCACCTACGAAGCGTTTAATTCTCTTGCTATCCTCATTGAAGGTGTGAATTCTCGCCCTCTAACTCAGCTGTCTAGTAAACCCGATGATTTAACTCCTTTTACTTCTAGCCACTTTCTCATAGGTTGTTAATTGTTCGCTCCTCCTCCTATACTCGATTCTAGTAGAGACTTACGTCTGCCTATTTTTAGCCTACTTTCGATTTTTGCAAAAAATTAAAGTAGACTTATGAGATCAACACAGGGCGATAGATTGTGTCTGCCTGTGTGTGTGTGAGTATATGTGTGAGTGTGTGTACTCTGAATGTCTGTCCCCCCCTATCAATTCGAATAAGGTGAAACTAAATTGAACGAAATTTGGTACAGAGGTAGCACTAGGAAAGGTCACCTGAATGTCATGTTTTATATTGCCGCCATCTTGACGAAACGTAATGACGACCACCCAAATGTGCAAAGCTTACATCAAATTACGACTACCCTAATCATCCAATCTCTACCAAATTTTGCAGCAACATACCTTTGTATGGGGAGCATCCTTTGACCAAATTACAAGGTCATCAGCCCAATAGTTTGCGGATGGCGGCATGTTTGTGTGCAAATCGATTCCCCCTATTAATTCACACACGGTGAATACAAATGGAACGAAATTTGGCCCAGGGGTAGCAATAGCAAAGGGCACCTCAGTGTCATGTTTTATATCGCCGCCATCTTGATGAAAACGTAATGGCGGCCACCCAAATGTGCAAAGCTTAAATCAATTTACGACTAACCTATTCATCCGATCTCTACCAATTGTTGCTGCAATATACCTTCATGTGGGGAGCATTCTTTGACCAATCTACAAGGTCATCAGCCCAATAGTTTGCGGATGGCGGCCATGTTTGTGTACAAATCGATTACCCCTATTAATTCAAACACGGTGAAATCGAATTGAACGGAATTCAGTACAAAGCTAGCACTAGCAAAGGGCACCCCAGTGTCATGTTTTATATCGCCACCATCTTGACGAAAACGTAATGGCGGCCACCCAAATGTTCAAAGTTAAAATCAATTTACGACTAACCTAATCATCCGATCTCTACCAAATATTGCAAAAACATACCTATGTGTGGGGAGCATCCTTTGACCAAACTACAAGGTCATCAGCCTAATAGTTTGCGGATGGCGGCCATGTTTGTGTACAAATGGATTCCACCAATCAATTCACACACGGTGAAACCAAATGGAACGAAATTTGGTCCAGAGGTAGCACTAGCAAAGGCCACCTCAGTGTCATGTTTTATATCGCCGCCATCTTGACGAAAACGTATTGGCGGCCACCCAAATGTTAAAAGTTTAAATCAAATTACGACCAACCTAATCATCTGATCTCTAGCGGTTATTGCAACATTATACCTTCATGTATATAGAATCTTTTGACCAATCTACACGGTCATCAGCCCAATAATTTGCGGATGGCGGCGATGTACGTGTGAAAATCGATTCCCCCAACCTATTCAAACACGGTGAAACCAAATTGAATGAAATTTGGTACAGAGGTAGCAATAGCAAAGGGCACCTCGGTGTCATGTTTTATAGCCGCCATCTTGACGAAAACGTAATGGTGGCCACTCAAATGTTAAAGGCTTAAATCAAATTACGACCAACCTAATCATCTGATCTCTACCGGTTATTGCAACATTATACCTTTATGTATGTAGAATCTTTTGACCACACTACAAGGTCATCAGCCCATACATTTGTGGATGGCGGCCATGTATGTGTGCAAATCGATTCCCCCTATCTATTCAAACACGGTGAAACGAAATTGAACGAAATTTGGTACAGAAGTAGCAATAGCAAAGGGCACCTCAGTGTCATGTTTTATATCGCCGCTATCTTGACGAAAACGTAATGGCGGCCACCCAAATGTTAAAAGCTAGAATCAAATAACGACCAACCTAATCATCTGATCTCTACTAGATTTTGCGACAACATACCTTTATGTGAAAAGCGTTTTTTAACCAAGCTACAAAATCGTCAGTCCAATAGTTTACATATGGCGGCCATATATGTGTGCAAATCGATTCCCCCTATCAATTCAAACACGGTAAAACCGAATTGAACGAAATTTGGTACGGAGGTAGCACTAGCAAAGCGCACCTCAGGGTCATGTTTTATATTGCCGCCATCTTGACGGAAACGTAATGGCGGTCACCCAAATGTTAAAAGCTTAAATCAAATTATGACCAACCAATTATTTGATCTCTACAAAATTTTGCAACAACATATTTTTTTGTGGGAAGCATCGTTTGACTGAACTACACGGTCATCAGCGCAATAGTTTGGAGATAGCGGCCATGTATGTGTGAAAATCGATTCACCATATCAATTTAAACACGCTGAAACCGAATTGAATGAAATTTTGTACAGAGATAGCACTAGCAAAGGTCATCTCATATTCATTTTTAATATACGTATAACACGTTGCTTTTCTACAAACTACTACAACCAACATTCAATTATACTCCTTGAAAAAGCAAAGAGTTATAACAATACCCATGGATTTAGGAGAAAGTAGGCTATATGTTCTTTACTGAACATCTTGTTTGGCATCAGATTGAAGCCCTACGTAACTCATTTTGGAAACGTTGGATGGAATACCTAACTTCGCTTCCGAGGAGGCAAAAGTGGCTTCTATCTAAACCTAGTGTGAGGAAGGGAGAGCTCGTTCTCATCAGAGACCCATCTCCCCCTCTTGTTTGGATCTCGGGAAGAGTAACCCAGTGATACCCTGGCCGAGACGGCAAAACTCGAGTTGTAAAGATACATAAGCCAAACGGTCTCATTGTAAGACCTATATCGTTGATTTCCCCTTTGCCACTCGACTCTTGATCCTGTGATCTTCTTTTCTCTGTGTTGGTGGGTTTTTCCCTCTTGCTCCCCCAGTTTATTATATTCCTTCTGAATATTTGTTTCCGTGTTTAGTAATTTACGCCCATATTGGGTTCTCTTCGATCTTTTCTTCCATTAAGTTTTCCTTCCGTGCAAACCACTAACACACTTTTCTCATGATTCTCTTTCGTTATGCATTCTCTTATGTTTTCTGAAAGTGTGTTGAAAGTTTGAGGTGTTTCCTCCTTGCTTAGCAACAACTTCAGGCATTTCTCTGCAGCGCTTTATTTGGCACAGCGCCAAGTTAATGGGTTCAAGCCACTTGAAGAAATGCTGACAAGTTTGCTCAACTCCATCAGAGGGCAACCTTTTTGCCTTTACTCTGTGGAACTACACGTCAAGACTTGAAATATGTACCAGTGATATTTTTGTATTCCTATGTTGGCGTTTAATTCCTCCATCCTCTCCCCTCTTCCCCTTGCCCTCGCTGACCACTCGCCGTCGTCTCGCTGTGTGTCTTCACCCTGCAGTAAGGTTTTGTAGCGCAAGCAAGCTCGTTAAAACCTCTATCTGAGGTCAGTGGGCATGCCCAAAATTTTGTTAGCTGTACTAAAAGTACACTTATCGGCTCTACGAACTCGACAAGTGAAAATAAAACTACCTCATATATTTTTAAAGCGGCATGGAGCTGTTTTAGACATTCGCAAGGCAATTTTATTCAGCCGGCCAGTTACCATTTCTCGATGTACTGCATATTACCGACGATGTCAAAGCATTAATTTCTTTTACTTTCATTTTCCGCCGTGGGATATCATACTTCCAAGTGTTGTAAAGTATATTCGAGTCATCGAGGGAATACTCAAAACCTCTCTTTAATGCTAATCATTAGCTATCGTTGGAGATGCACTAAACCTCTTTAAATTCTAGACATTTCATCCAAAAGGCTTTAGAAAAAATCAAATGCAACGCTTCTGACGACACGATTAACCACACCTGTTGCAGCTTTAACAGTCAAATTAAACTATAATCGCAATTTACTCTCTCTGCAATAATTCACCAACTTGCCAAACAGTGAGTGTTACCAAATATAAGATTCTCACAAACATTCCGTGCTTCAAAACATATGTGCGTATAATTGTTCAATCGGATCGCGTCACGAGTGAATAAATATGGCCAGACAATAAATTCCCTTTTTCCCCGTTACTAACACACATAGGCTTAGAAATCTATTTTTACTTTTTTCTCTCTCTTCGAGGCTTCGTCTAACGAAACCCTCCCAAAATTTGAATGTGTAACAAATAACCCCGTGGTATATGAGCCACTTTCAATTAGGCAATAATTGTATTCATTCGAGTGCCTTCTTGGGCTAGTCTCCGTTTAGGCATACTGGAACCATCCTGCTCCAAATATTTTAAGGATATTTCTCTAGTGCATTATATTGATTTAATGCTTGATCACCTTCTGTGCCCAGGATCTTCGGATCCATAATTTTAGAGGTAACTGAGTTCCCTTTCATGTTCTATTGTATCTATGAAAGCACTCTAAGGGGTGAGATACCAGCTCACTTAACCTACTGGTGAAGATTGCAAACTAAGAGAAAGAAATCTTGCAAGTTTCTTACCTAGTTGTTTGATTTGTCATTGGTCTTAGGTAGTCACATTGTTCTTATGCACTACTATTTCAAAGCAATTAAATTGTTTTTACTTGGCGCTAAACATAGTTTCTGAGCTTGAGGCCACGGCCGCCCTCTGTGAGGATTTCACTTGTGTTGCTCAGTATCGTTACTCGAAGAGTATTCTAACGATTGGCATTGCCTACCCCACCTTTTCAAACTGCCCTTTTCACTTATTGAAGCAACCTCAAATGCATCACGTTCATTTTGTAAAGAATTTCTCTCACTTGTTGTGTTCAAGTCAAGTTTGTCCTGCAATTCTCTTTAGATTGTTAAATGCAAATACAAACTTCCTACCTGAGGCAATTGTTACCTTGATATTTCAATCTATGGTTTTTGCTAAATCATGATTTGATTTGTTCATTCTTTTGTTGAATTGCCCATCAGCACCCTGTTTGGTGTACTCTGAGCGTAACAATTGTTCTCCTTTTGTGATTTCACCTAATTGTAACTTGTTTTCTCTTGACCCCTGGTCCTACGTCCATGTATTGGATACTTGCTCGGGTTCTCCAACCCATTTTCAGTAATTATTGGAATTAACTTTCTTTATTGGCAATTTCCTCTGAACTGCAATTTGTTGATGCGCCATGTGGATTTTGTAGTTTATTACCATTTTGCTTTTAGTACTTTGTTACATTTCCTCTTTTTTGAATTTAGCAAGCTATTCGAGTGACATATTCTTGTTTGCTCTTCAAACCAAAACATGATCGTAATTGGGATCACTAATAATAATAATATTTATTTGTACATGAGCTACGACCTCTCCCATTTTCCTGGCTTTCCTTGCCCGGCTCATGCAGTGATTCAAGTTCATTATAGATTTAAATCTTCCTACTGTCGTTATCTGTTTGCTTCATGCAGTATAATAATAATATTTGTATATTGGGGTCAGTCTCTTGCTCCTGATCTTTTTCCTTCACTCATCATTCCATTTCTCAATTCATCGTCTTCCCTTATGGTCATGATTGGGATCGACTCCCAATTGCTCCAGATATTACAGTTAGTGCACAAAGGAAATTGAATGACGGAATATCACAAGGTGCTGTCCTGGCTCCACTCTTTTTAAGCTTGTATATAGCTGATATGCCAAGGACGGGATCAAGGACATTTGGATATGTGGGCGATAGCTACAGGAAGTTCAAACAACTGAGAACACACTAACAACAGACCTGAGTGTCCTAGAGGACTACTTTTGCAAATGGAGACTATAGCCTAGTATGACCAAGACAGAAGTTTGTTCCTTACTCTTGAATAATGGCATGGATAACATGGATCTCAGGGTGAACTTTGATAACGTCCTTCTGCCACACAAGCGGCATCCCAACTACTTGGGTGTTACTTTAGACAGAACCTTATCATTCAAACAACATCTTCTCTAGACTGCTACTAAGTTGAGATCACGCAACAACATCATCCAGAAACTATGTGAAAAAAAACATGGGGCTCTAATGCTTAAACTCATCGTTCTTCTGCAATGAGCCTCGTTCTATCTGTAGCTGAATATTGTGCCCCTGTGTGGTGATACAGCCCTCACATAGGGAAGATCGATGTTGAAATCAACAAGACCATGCAATTGTTATCTGGTACCAATAAATACACCCCTATTTAATGGATTCCTGTTCTGAGTTACATTCCTCCGACCCATCTCAGAAGGTGTAATATCTTGGTCAAAGCATACCACAACATACAAACAGGACCTCCCTATTCACGCTGATATACCTGCACCTCGCGTACCCAGACTTCGCTCAAAGCTGCCCCTGTGAAGACAGCTACGAGACTTATCAATGAGAACGTTCACCCAGTCCAGCAGTGGCCTCATGATTGGTAGATTTTTGCTCCACAGAAGTGCCAAGACATGCCGTCACATCATAAGTACCTGGATTTGTACTTCCTCGTCAGATATGGTCGAAATTAAACCGGATCAGGGCCAATTCTGGTGTTTCTGCGGACGCTTTGTTCAAGCGGAACAGGTCACAGTGTGACTGTGGAGCCAATCGACAAACGATGATGCACTGCCCCACACGAGCCTATGGTGGTAACATACCTCAGTGGACTATATTTTGAATTTAGATGTTAAATTATGAGACTGTCAGGTTTTCTTTTCCTTTTCATTAAGATGTAATATGATGTAACTGTGCACCGCAAGACAATGGTTAAGTCACGTAACGTATAGAATTTCCAATCCTTCTGAAAAATTCGAGACTATCCTTCCAAACGTATACGGAATGCCACGCAGTTCAGTGACATGTGTACGACAGTGCAGCAGTCAATGAAGTGGGCTGCAATGAATCAGTAAATCAGTCGAGAGTGACACAGCAGTTGTGGGCTTATTTGTAAGCATGATGACCAGAGACAGACGGTCATTGTGATAGTTTTGTTCAGAACGATACCCTAGTTTCAGCGTGGGTAAGGAAAGATGACACGAGAAGTTATCACAGCAGGATTGCGTGCCTCTGGTAGTCAATTAGTATGTGATAGAGCGGTAAGCCGTGAATTTAGAAGTTTTGATATATTGCTGAGGGATCTACTTTTCCTTGAAGTAGCTGGTGATTCCTAACTTTTGTATTATTTTTATATTGATAGCAAATTTTATTTGAAGCTTTTCTTAAATATATATCCTTTATTATTATCCGCCATTGTCCAGCCCCAAGTCCGGAATGAGAAGGGAGGAGGGTTGGCTGGCTTGGCACCCAGCTGGAAAATCGCTAAAGCCGAGTGTTGGGCGGTAAATAACCTGACTACCTAATGTGGCCAACGGTGATGGTCCCTTAGTGGAGGAAATGCCACTAAAATCCATCAGGCAGCGCCTGTACTCCTGCTTAGGAGCGGCTGTCAACGGCGTCTGTTCTCCAAGTCAGGAGCGGCCTTCAATTACCAACGACAGGTGGAGCGACACATCGGTTGGATCATATTTTTTTGTCGCATCAAATGAACATGCTAGTACGAACCTTGAATATACGGATAAATGCTAGGGAGTCCCCCTCAGACGACGTGGGAAATGAGCGAGGGCTACCTGCTTATGGACGGAGCCAGCTAAAAGAGCGAGTCCAACACCTACGTCTGTCGACCATCAACATCGGTACGCTCACATGTCGAAGCCGTGAACTAGCAGCTGTCTTGAAGAGTCTATCGATAGACATAGCATGTGTATAGGAGACGAAATGGACAGGAGCCAAGGCCAAGGATATCGGTGAGAGGTACAAGTTGTTCTACTATGGCAGGAAATCTGCGGTGTCACAGTGGTCGTCTGCGAGAGGCTTCAGGGCAGTGTAGTAGAGGTTAGCCGCATCACAGACCGACTGCTTTATGTGACGCTTGACTACAACAACTCAACTATTCGTGTCATCTAAAGTGGGTTGCTCAGGGGTTGAGAAAGATGAATTTTGGGGGAGTGTTGATACTCATCTTCGTTCATTCGCCGAGGATGAATATGTGTTAATTGGCGGAGATGTAGGGTCAGAAAGAGATGTTTATCGTCATTGCCATGGTGGGCGAGGTTTCGGGACCAAGAATGTCGTATTCTTGAATGCGCCGAAGCACACGATCTTGTTGTGGCTAACACCTATTTTAAGAAACGGCCAACTCATCTGATCATCTATTACACCGGTGGTCGAACATCTCAAATCGACTATTGGCTTCTCAGGCGGAATAATTTCTAGTTGGTAACAAATGTCAAAGTCATCCCGTCAGATGACATCGCTCCACAATACCGCCTCTTTGTACTAGATCTCAAGTTCGACACCGTACCCACGAATAACAGGACCTGAACACATTAAGAGGTGGAGGCTACCAGACCATAGGAACGAATTGGTGAATGCCCTTGGATCACTCACGTTCGACCCAAGCCAACCAATATAGACTAACTGGACTAGGATAGTCGACTGCCTTCACTTGGTTGCAGCAGAAACGTTGGGAAAATCGAAACCTGGGAGGCGCTTCCTTGACAAACAAGTATGGTGGTGGAATGAGGATGTGCAGACCGTGATCAAAAAGAAACGGCTTGCATTCAAGACTTGGCAGACCTCGCGTCTTACCAGCGATCATCTGGAATATAAGACCCTCAAGTCTGCAGCAAAGCGAGCTGTTTCAGCAGCTAAGGCCCAACATTATGCAGATGTGTACAACCAGCTGGGCTCACCTGAAGGAGCCAACAAGATATTCCGGCTTGCAAACGCACGTCATCGTTCCTCGCAAGACATTGGTAACGTTATGCACATCAATGATGATGACCACTAAATTCTCAGAGACCCATCTGCAATTCTGAGTCGTTGGGAAAGACACTTTTCAGTAATAAGTAACGATGAGTTCCCTCATCCATCTATCCCCAGTGCGGTAAATGTCCTTGGACCAGCACCGCTAATAACTATGGCAGAGGTTGCACAGGCAGTCAGAAAGATGAAGAAAGGGAAGGCTACAGGTCCTGATGACATTCCAGCCGAACTGTGGAAATTTCTTGGTCAGCATGGTATTGAACTACTGACATCTCTGTTCAACAATATTTTGGAAGAAGGTGTAGTGCCTCAAATTTGGACCACGAGTACCACGGTGCCTATTTGGAAAGGCAAGGGCGATGTCAGTGAATGTGGCACCTACAGACCTATTCTCCTCCTCTGCCACACGATGAAGATATTTGAGCGAATCCTCGACAGTCGACTGCGTGACATTGTCCAGATCACTAGCAACCAGTGTGGCTTCGTGAAAGGATGTGGAACAACGGATGCTTTTCACGCAGCTCGTCTCCTCACTGAGAGATACCGTGAGAAGAACATATCTATTCATATCGCCTTTTTAGATCTCGAGAAGGCATTTGATCGGGTTCCACATGAACTGATTTGGTATGCACTCCGTTCACATTGTGTTCCTGAAGAATATGTCAGCTGGACACAAGTTCTGTGTCGTAAGTGTAGTAGTCTAGTGCGATGTCCCGCGGGAACCACTTCTCCTTTCCCCATTCATGTCGGTGTTCATCAAGGATCAGCCCTGTCGCCATTTCTGTTTATTCTTCATGGATGCAATAACATCAGATATCCAATCGCAACATCCATGGACGCTTCTGTATACTGATGATGTCTTATTGGCTGCAGAAGAACGCAACGTTCTTGAAAAAAAACTGCAGGAGTGGAATACAAGAC
Organism: Meconema thalassinum; assembly: GCA_946902985.2. Lineage (NCBI taxonomy): Eukaryota > Metazoa > Arthropoda > Insecta > Orthoptera > Tettigoniidae > Meconema > Meconema thalassinum. Next base: position 214,561,659 of record OX336398.1, read on the forward strand.
TGGCTGAGAATGGACTGAAGCTCAACATCCAGAAAACCGTGTAAATGGAGTGTGGGTCACCGACGCCTGGCACCATCCTTGTAGGTAGTCAAGATCTTCAAAGAGTCGAACAATTCAGGTATCTTGGCTCCTTGACTCGTTCAGATGGTGACACCCTTCCTGATGCCCGAGCTCGTGTGAGTGCCAGATGTTCAAATAGAGGGAGGTAACTGGAGTCTTCTTTGACCACAGGATGCCCACCTATCTTAAAGCCAAGATTTACAAGACCGTCGTGCGCCCAGTGGCCCTCTACGGTCCTGAATGCTGGCCGGTCTCTGTTAAACACGAGCAAGCCCTGCATGTTACGGAGATGCACATGCTTCGTTCGGTGCTTGGTCTGACGCGACTTGACCATATCAGGAATTGCGATGTCCGAGGGAGGATGGGAGTTGCGTCCATACAGGATAAAATGCGGGAGGCTCGTCTACGATGGTACGGCCACGTCATACGTAGTCACGAACAATCAGTGGCTAAAACTGCCTTGTGCCTCAACTCGGATGGTAAACTACCTCGTGGGCGACCTATGAAGAGGTGGCTTGATCGCCTTAGAGAAGGTATGCGACAAGTTAATATGTGTCCGCATGATGCCCTTGACTGAAAGAAATGGAGATTGGCATGTAAAGTAGCGGACCCTGTTCCAAAGCGGGACAAACGCTAGGAAGATGATGATCCAGTGCACAGTTTGTGCGCTAGGATTTCTTTAGTTTCATCGTGTCAGATATCATGTAAAATATAGGAGTGTTTCTTTTTCAGTGACACGGCTCGCTTTGAGGCAGGAAATGTGTGTCCGTAAGTAATTGGACCCGAGAATTTGAGGGTCATTTTGCAACCTCCCGGAGAACCCACAGCTGAGTTCCCAACTGCTCAATATACAGTCTCCTGGACTCATCACTAGACAAACCTGCGCGACTCCATGCTGGCACACACCAGGTTATTGTCCACGACTTTGTAGTGCGGTTTCAGCCTCACCTTTATATTGTACCCAGGAAACGCAGCCGCCTCTTCACGCAGCCGCAAGCCAGGTTTAGGTCCAGGACCTGAGCCAGCACCTCCAGCGCAACCACAGTCCTCCCTCAAACTTGCGAAACACGTCACCCACGTTGGTCCCGGGATCATGAACCCACATATGCCTCAGTCCAAGTTTTGGGCCATCATCTACAATATATGTTTGGACACAGGCAACTTCATTTTCTAGCGCTCACAATTTCATTTCATCAAAGCGCTGCATTATATTTGGCGGTGCCATAACCAATCTTAAACTTCTTTTAAAACTTGGATCCAACAACAGCAAAAACAAGTTGGTGCCAGAGGAGGGATTCGAACTAGTTACCTCAACGCGCCACGAGATAATCCGCATGGCTGTCACATTGCACTACTTGACGATATGAAGCACGGACTACATAGGCAACACGCCTCAAACTAAATCACCGCTCCATGCTGCGATAACAAGTCACCTGATTTTGATCTGTACGCAAGTTTGCTTGGGACAATGTATAAGCAGGAGGTTTGTCATTCCCAGGATACCTGGATTTTGTTTGTAGGTGAACTGAGAGCAAACATTGCTATAAACACTGAATGTGTGTGCAGGCGTCTTGTCACCCCCAGGTGCGCTGGTTAGGATCAGTGGGCCAATTGAGTAAATACATTGGTGATGTTATTGATAATATGGTTTACTTCATGGTCATCGAGCCCCCGTGTACATGTTTGATAACCAGTGTCATTATGAACTAATGTATTTCTTTAATTGGGGAAAAGGTTTGTGTAGGAGGCAGCCATGATCTGAATTTAGGTACAATCCCAGAATTTGCTTGGAGTAGAAGTAAGGAAGCAACGAAAAACCAATTTAAGGATGGCAGGGGTAGGAAACGAAGCCATTTCATCTTTATTCTGCTACACAAGTTTCGGTAAACTGTATTACTGCAGTAATAATAATAATCATAATAATATCGTTATTTGTAATTTGACACCCAAAGGGTAGTTTGCATGTCGAATTTCGTTGTTCCTTGAAGCACTATGAATGTTAAGGAGATTAGATATCTAAGCTCCTTGAACACTACAGCGCCTTCTAGTAGAGAAATGTGGAACTTTGTGCTGGCGGAACTCCCGAGATTAAGTTAGCTATTATGAACACGGCCTACTGAATTCAAATGGGTTCTTTGACGTGCCAACATCGTATGACATGGTGTCGTAATTTTTGCCGCCTTTCAAAAATCACTTTCCACGGCCAGGAGCGAACCTGCAAGCTTGGGGTTAGTAGACCGACACGTTGACCACTCACCCTCCGTGGCAAGCAATACTGCAGTGATTCTGTACCGTACTGAAGCAGCGAGTAATTGTTATAATGGTAATGTATTGTACGAACTTTATTTCGGTATAGTTTTTTTTAAATTAATGTATTTATTTATTTTACGCCTTAGCTTACATTCACTGAACATTTGCGGAAAAGGCATAAACATATCCTAGGTAATTCCCTGATTATACATTTGTTAATTAAAACGATAAATGATGGAACTCTGCTGTTCGGGACATCCCACACAATCTGCTTGAAATTAAGGAGTCGTGTGGAGAGATAATTACATTGTGTCAGAACAAGAACTCTAATCGACTTGTGGTTACATGTATATGAAACTATTGACATTCGTTTCAAAAAACGATTTTTGCAAGCACGAGAACGTTTCCTTATTGCTAAATCCATGTCATAAAAGGGAGAGGGCTAGTCGTTTCAACAAATTGAGTTTTGGCGCACTAATCATTTAAAGAAATGCACATTGTTAAAGGGTCGTGCACACTTCAATAAACATATTTACAACAGAAGCACTCTCTTTCTTTGATTGGCAACGCAACGCATGGCGGGTACACCTAGTAGGTCATAAGTGCAATAACATTCATACTGGATACCATATCTACACTTGAATACTTCCAACAGTTGAAACTCTGAATGAGAATAGTTAGTTTTTGAGCTGCCACCTAAAAAGTGAATATCAATATCCGATTGAGACAGACAAATACAAAAACGTTCTACGATAAAAATAAAGAATAACTCATTTTGCCAACAAATTTCTTCACATTTAACATTTTCGGTTTTCATACATTATAAAGCAACACTTTTCCTTATTATGTTGTCCACTTACTCATTTATATGATTTCCACTTGCATCACATTCTTCATCATGGATTTCTTCTGTAATATCCTAGCGACAAGAACGAATCATTAATTTATTTTCTCTCATATTACGCTTCTACACAATCAATAGTAAATAATGTAACTTTACAGTACAGATCAACTTAGAGGAAGGATTTATCACCTTTGCAACATACTGAAATTACTTTCTTGCTCTCGATCATATCTTACTGCATTATACAAGTCTCACCTAGGTCTGAAACTTATCAAAGATATGCCTCCTTTGTTGGTGAAGTAAATCAGAATTGACAGATCATTGGAAGAGTTGAGCAGAAACAAAGTACCAGTCATAGATGATATACCGATTGAATTGCCACGCAGCATACGTGATGGAGGTCCGATCACTTTTATTTCACTTGGCGTGTAGGATTTAAGATACAGGTGAGTTCCCTTCTGATTTCAAGAAAAAAAATATAATCATCCCTATACCTAAGAATACAGGAACTGACAGATGTGAAGATTACCATACAATCAGCTTGATCACTCATGCTTCAGAGATCCTGACTAGAATGACTTAAGCTTACAAGAGGAAGGAATCGCAGATAGAAACAGAGTTGGGTCAAGACCGGTTTGGCTTCAGGAGAAACGTGGGAACAAAGGAAGCTGTTCAAAGGATTATGCGGATTTTGAGAGGAACAATTAAGATAGGTAAGAGAACGTTCATGGCATTTGTAATCTTAGAAAAGGCATTTCATAACGTTGATTGGAGCAAGTAGTTTGATATATTGAAAATGATTGTAATAAAGTACAGGGATATAATGGGTGCTATACAATCTATACAGAAACCAGACAGCAGTTAAAGCCGGAGGACATGAGAGAGAAGCTGGTATTCAGAAAGGTGTAAGGCAAGGCCGCAACTTATCACCCTTACTTTAGAATGTATAAATTGAACAAGCAATGCAGGAAATTGGTGAAAAATTCTAAGTAGAACTAGAGATTCAAAGACAAATAATTTCAACTCTGAGATTTGCTCATGACATCGTCATCTTAGCCGATACACCAGAGGATTTGAATGAGATTTTAAATGGTATGGATTCTGTCTTGAGAAAAGGAATCATGATGTAAATGAATAATTAAAAACAAAAATATTGGAATGCACCCGAAAGAAATCAGAAACCCCAATGGTCGTCAAATAGGCAGGTGAAAAACTAAAGAAAGTAGGAAACTTCTGTTACTTCAGCAAAATGACCAGTGATGGACGAAACAAAGAGGGTATAAAAATAGGTTGGCTCAGGCAAGGATTGTATTCTTAGAAAAGAGGAATCTCGTGTTGACGTCGAATATAGATTTAGGTAAAAAAGACGAGTAGGAGAAGAGAGCTGTTTCTGGCAACTGCCTATGATGAGAAGAGATAGGTTGGTGGGACACATACTAAGACACGCAGGAATAGCAAAGTTAGTTATGGAAGGTAGGGTCGAGCATAAGAACGGTAGGGATAGACCAAGGTTAGAATTTGTTAAACAGATTGCCTCGAATGTGGGGTATGGTAGCTGTGTAGAGATGAAACCATACCAAAAACAAATTGAATTGTGATAGAGACTGTCTAGAATTGTACTTTAAAGGAAGTAATAGACTTAAGGGCTGAAATAATTATTTTTGAATATTCTAGCAGCAGGACTACAAAAGCCTTTTCTCTTGCCAATCCATCCTTTGGCCCATTTCAGTCACAGCACATAATACATGCACATGTCACTTCCGAGACTTCGTCCTCAATAGTTGCACCAGCCCAGCTTTTAAATAAGGAATTTATAAATCACTTAAATATGCCATATAAACCATATTCCACAAAAATATTTTACCCAACAATTCTGCAAAATTTTTGACTAGGGCAGATACTTATTCAAAATCTCCCAATTACAGTAAGCGCCTCTAGGGAGAGTGATTTCTAGACTATTTTCCCGTTACATAATGCTTCTAACTGCAAGCAGTAGGCCTATTGAATTGTAACTTTATATCAACAGCAGTTATTTGAGTTCCTACAAGGCAGGGAAAAAGGATGTTTTTCTAAAAAAAAAATAACCTTCCCGTTTGGCTGGGCTGCCAAGAAAGGTGAAATATCAAGTATAATGCGTCAAGCCAACATGCATAATTGGATCGATTGGTGTAACTTCTTAATGGAAAAATACAAAGTTCACAACAGGCAACTAATACAACGTGATTGAGCATAGGATATGCTGGCTTCACATAATGTACCCTCCACCTATGAGCATTTAGTTATATCGTCCTTTATCTAAGTGAATACAGCAACGGCATACACAGAGGTAGGTCATGGGTTTGAGTCGAGCACAAGCCCAACAAGCCATCAACCTTGACGTCTTCTATTTTCCGTACTTTACAAAACCTAATAGCAAACAGGTTCCATTTGTCATCACTACGGTCTGAATACGCAATTCTGGAATCCCTCAATAGCATTGGCGAGAAGAAGATGGCAATCAGGTCATGTCCTTTATTAGATGGAGGTTCTATTTTGACGTATGAAAAAAACTCTGGTATGGAGAATTCTTCTGTCTTAATATCATCAATGAGATCACTATTATCCTGCAGAGAAATTACTTGTTTCACAAACACGTTCCAGTGCATAGGTGGAATTAAATCTTATACAGGTTTCCATTATTTTGAATTCCTTCCAAACCTTACGACAGGCAGTACAAAACCTATATAAGAAATATTGTACAGAATGGTGGCTCAGAGTTAACATCCCAGACTTGGGTAACGTCATCATCTGATCGCAATATATAATTATTGTCCCCGTTCACTTCTTTATAAACCACACGAAGATCTCAATTCTATGACAGACCACGAGACAACACCGAGATAATCTCCGACATTGTAAGCCGAGTACAACTATGAAGTCAGGCACGAAATCAGATACTTGTGAAGGCTGTGAAGGAATCGAGCGAGCCGTGGAATTCATTGGAAAAACTTGATCAAAATTAATAGTATAAGGATCGAAGATACAGACAATAAAATAAATTGAGTTAGACATTTACAGTACATTGTATGAAAATACTTCGAACAAACCAGATGAATATAGGAAGACATTATAATAATAGTAATACCGTATGGCCTTGGGTGCCGGATGCAAGCTTTGTTAAATTGACACCCAGAGGGCAGCTTGCATGTAGAATTTCGTCGTTCGTTTGAACGCTATGAAAGTCAAGGAGGTTAGATATCTAAGCTCCTTGACACTACAGCGCTTTCTAGTAGAGAATGGAGGAACTTTGTGTTGGCGGAAAATCCCGAGATTAATTTTGCCATTGAACCTGGCCTACTGAATTCAAATGGGTTCTTTAACATGCCAACAACGTATGACATCCATGTAGTGATTTTTGTCGCCTTTCAAAAATCACTTACCACGGCCAGGGGCGAACCTGCAAGCTTGGGGTTGGTAGTCCCGACACGTTAACCACTCACCCATCGTGGCAAGACGCTGATTGGCTACAGAACGAAAAAGCCGGAAATGCTACACTACGCTCATAACTGAATTTGTCGAACGCCCGGGAGAGCGCATACAGAGATTCGAGCATTGAACCCCATGAAAATGCACAGTGTATAGAATTGAGTATAAGTTGTGAAATAGAGTGCAGATTATTTCTTATTGCGTGTAAACATACAGTAATTGTGTATTTATTGAATTTTGCGAACTGTGGAGTTCGTGCGATAGTATGAGAACATTTCATTTTAACTGGGAATTTCTACACCGACAAGAGAGAGCTCAATATTGTTCAAAATTATTTGTTGTAAGTTACTACGAAAATTAACTGTAGGAAGTTTTAAAAGCACTATTACTCCAAGTCACTATCAGGGCATCAGGTGAGCATTGGGTGGATTTTGCACAAAATACAATTTAAGTTATGAAAAGGAAAGTTCTCACGTACTGCAAATCACCAACCATTTCAGATAAAAACGTATCCTCAAATAATGTATTTATCCAAGATCCCTAGCCTACACTTGATTGGGGGAAAGTGGAATTATTTTATTAAGCAAGATTATGAAGGGAACTCTGAAGAAGTAGAAATAATTAGCCGTTTGCATATATCCCACTGATCTTTTCCAATGAAAGCTCTCCAGTCCACACAAAAAAATATATTCCATGCCATGTACTAAATAGTCTTTTGTATACGACCTGCTTCCACGAATACCATTAATTTGAGAATTAATGTGCAGTATATATTACTTTCAGTATAGGTGATTAAGACTCACCCAATGACATGACATCTTTCTGTCATAAAAACTCATTTTCAGAAAGTCTAATGCAAGTGCCCTATGATTCATGAAAAGTAAGCCACATAATTTAGTGTCATAAGATAATGGTTATACAGTATAATATCCCATCAATCACGTCCATGAGAATACTGTAACTTCTTCATACAAAAATTCAAACTTCACAAGAGGCAACTAATACAACGTGATTGTCCTTAGGATATGCTGCCTTCATAAAATGTACCCTTTACATATGAGAATTAAGATATCCTCCATTACATCAGTGAATAGACCAACGACATGCACATTGGGAGGTCACTGGTTTGAGTCCAGCACTAGTCGGATAATATAATGCTTAACCATTAACCTTGACTTCTTGTACTTTCCGTACCTTACACAACCTAACACCAGAGAGCTTCCATTCGTCATCACTACGGTCTGAATATACAATTCTGTAATTCCTAAATAACATTGGTGAGAAGAAGATGGTGATCAGGACATCCCTACATATATAAAAAGGAAAGTTTATCTGTTTTTTTCCCTGAATTTCTACGGAAATTTGCGTTATTAACGCATTTCAGACTGTTTTATGACGGACATGCGCGAAAATAGAATTGTTGTCTGTCTGTGGACATTTTTTTCCCTCATAACTCGAGAACGGCTGGGTGGATCAACGCAATATTTGGTACAGATATCCATCAGAGGCACAACACTGTTGATTGACTTATCTCTTCTCCATACCTCTCATAACAGGGGGCCTAACCCCTTAAAATACATGCTGAAATAGGCGTAGAAGGGTGAGAAAAAGCTCATCTTCAGCCCCTCCTTGTGAGAATCGATACTCGGGCCCCAGAAAACCACATTTTAAGTCCCTAAAACCAACAGTTTTTGAGATATTCCCAGAATAATAATTTCATTTAATAAACTAATGAAAGATTGATAGCCGGTAACCATGGCAACATAATCTCAGAGGTCCATTTATTTCTGTAAGATGCAATGCAGTTCCATGTATTACATTACAGTGAAAGTTTCCAAATGGCTATAAGGTTATCACGGAACCAAATTAAGCTGTAACATTCGTCAATATATAATGTGCTTAAGGGGATCATGGGGTACCCTAATATTTTTTCACGCAATTTACACGAGCGATATCTCATACAGAAGGTCTATTATATCTCAAAACAGCAACATTATTTTCAAAAATTCTTGAATTGAAATAGTATTTTTAAGGCTTTTAGGAATTAAGGCCATTGGAGGCTTAAAAACCTGAATTTTCATGCAACACAAGCCCTTATAATTTATTAGTGAGGTCTTCCTGCGGATTTGACACAACGGTGAGGGTCAGTTTTTTTGTGACCTGTATTGCGTTTCGTGTACGAGGTTTTCAATTTTATTTTCACGCCTTAAGTACACGTTAGGTAAATTTAGTTTGAGAGCAGATTCTAACTAATCAGTTTTCTTGGTCGACAAACAGGTTCCAAGTCCCTAACCATTGCAACAGTAGCTCTGGTTATTAATACCGAAGACCGTTCGAAGAATGGGTACTTCTGCTAGTGTCCTATATAAGGTGCAACAAGTTGTCACCCTATAAGGTTCTTACCTCTTTGAAATCTCCACCACTCGCTAAACAAGGAGTTTCTGTATTGATGAATGGAACAATCTCTGGTATGAAGAATTCTTCTATCTTAATGTCCTCAGTGAGATCAGCATCATCCTGCAGAGAAAATACTTCTTTCACAAACATGTTCCTTTGCATAGGTGAAATTAAATCTTACACAGGTTTCTATTATTTTGAATACCTTCCAAACCTAATGCGACATAAAAGACCTACAGTAGTTCAGAAATTTTGAACCCAATAGTACTTTTGATTTCAGAGTTAACATCCCAGACTTGGGTAACTTCATCTGTTCATCTCCATATATTTATTTATGACCTGCGTTCACGTGATCATGAACCGCGCCAAGATCTGAATTTCAAGCCAGACCACTTGACAACACTGAGTCATTCTCCGAGATTGTAAGCTGAGTACAATTATGAAGACAGGGAACGGAAAAAGATACTTTTGAAAGGATCGAGCGAGCCGTGTAATTCATTTGAAACACAATATCATAATGAATATTATGAAGTTTGAAGATACGAACAATACAATAAATTTAGTTAGATATTTACCGTACATTGTATGGAAATACTTCGAACCATCCGGAAGAAAATACGAAGAGGAAGAAGCTGATTGGTTACAGAGCGGATAAGCCAGAAATGCTACTCTACGCACAAAACAGAACTTGTCGAACGCCAAAGTGGGTGGATACGAACATCAATCCCCACGGTAATCTACAGTTTATCGAATTGAGTATTAGTGAAATAGAGTGCAAATATTGTTTATTGAGTGTGGAATACGCTAAAAATACGCGATCGATGACTTAATACACAGATTTGTGTATTTATTGAGTTTTGCGAAATGTCGAGTGCAAGGTCAATGTGCGATAGATTGAGTACATGTCATAAAACTGGGAAGTGTTACACCGACAAGATTGAGCTTAGATATTGTTCAGATGTATTTGCTGTAATCCGTAAATTAATTGTAGGACGCTTTGAAAGCACGATCACTCAAATAAAATGAGATATAAGTGACAGAGAATTAAACAGGAAGTTGGGCAGGTGAGAGAAGTGAACGAGAGAAATTATCGTAAGTGCTGCAATGCCAGAATCTATGATAAATCTGAAAGCAGAGCATTTATTTACTACAAGTGTAGAAGATGTGATACAAGTATTATGAAATATCACAACATTCTGAAGGTGATTCCAACCAACACCATGAGCCACTCGATTCAACATGAGGAAGGATGTCATTATGACAAATCCGATTCAAGCCCGGAAGGTGAGTTCAACCAAAATGCGAACGACCGGCTTCTGAAAATGGAAACGCTGAATGGAGATATAATAGATGTTGAGTATAATCCAGGAGGCGGTTCTCCAGTGACCGTGAAAACTTGTTTGAGGTGCGGGTGTTAAGAGTTTTTTATAGTGTTTTGAAATGCAACTTTGTAATACTAGAGATAAGTAGGTGAAATGGTGGTTTAATATTTCTTCCTTAGAATGAATACTATCTAGGTTATTTTAAGTCTCTTTTAAATGAAACATGCATTGTAGTGAAGTTGTTTGCAGATAAGTATATTTGAATCATCATTATGAACTTAAAATGCATTCATTTATCCCAATAAAGAGAAGGCTAGGGATTTTTTGATGAATACATTACCTGAGGACACGCGTTTGTCGGAAATGGTTGGTGATTTCCAGTACATTAGAACTTTCCTTTTCATTAATTAACATGTATTTTAAGCTAAAATCATAACTCCACCCAATCCTTACCTGATGCCCTGTGAGTAACATTCTCATGTTGTAACCAGCTTTTCTGTGGTATTATGTGTTTGTGATGGGATTTCACGAGGGTTGGTTTTTGCCTTTGGCTCTGTGGCATATTGGAGAAATACGTGCGCAATGTAAATAATTCTCATATGAGAATAAACCCTGACAATTGAATTAAAACTGAAATGAGAGGGATAATTTTATGGTAAATGGGATTGTACAAAATCAGCACATTGCGGAAAAATGAATAAGTCGACCCTTGCATTGATGCTGCACAACTGCTCAGAGAATGCCCGCAATTAATATATTGAGCAAGATTAAGAAGGCAACTCTGAACAAGTAGTAATAATTAGCCTATTTTCATATTTCCCACTGGTCTTTTCCAATGGAAGGACGACTAGCCACGAGCCAGTTTTTATGCCACGAGTCAGAAGCACGCCAATCTAAAGCACGAGATGGTCTGCAACCAATTAGAAAATTGAATTTACTTTTATTGTGAAAGCTTCTCATTACTAATTACCGGTACTGGGCATTATGGTAGTATTTTTATTTACCAGGATGATACAAAACTGTACTACAGAGTTTCCTATGTATTTATTTAACGAGATAGAAGACTCACTCAAGCAAAACATGGAGAACGAGGAGGAGACCACCTCCGATGATATCTAAATTGAACAAATGGAATTCTACGCAGAGGAACTATCAAGAAGACAAAAGGAGGTTGGATGAAGAAGTACAAGAACGGAAGACCAGAGGCCGGAGTCGAACGAGGACGCAGACGGAAAGCAACGAGATGCTGTTCTACCAGGAGAAACATCATGGAGCTGTAAGGGGTATCGAAGGTATCGAGGAACGCGAACCATCATGGATGTACGAGACGAACGATTATAGTAATGGAAACCAGTTGTAAAAGGAACTCAACTAGAAAACTATACGCGACAAGTATTCCCTTCAGTAACCCATTTTTGGTAGTTAAAGATTTATGGTATTATCCGATTGACCAATTTCGATGTTTTTCATTGATATTTTAGCTGACCGAATTTTAGGCATTTTGGTAACCTTTATATTTTCAAAATTTGGAGTTAGGATATTCGTATTTTTACTTTAGGTAGGATAATTTTTTATCTGAGTTCTAGACCTAATTTTCCACGTTTACAGATTTTTAATTAGGATTATGGAGATTTCTTTAATTAGAATTTTAGTCTGACGATCGTTACTTTGATCGATGTCAGGATTATTCTTATCGAAAGATATACAAGGCTAATGAAGGAAATATCTCATAGAAATGTGATATATTTGAATAATATTATGAGAGAATATTGATAAACATTAATGTGTAGTGGAAAATCTTATTTGTACAAACACTCAGGATTTATAAAGCATTGTAATGAAAATTATTTGAAGGAATGATGTCATATGGACATGTTGCATTGTTGCCAGCCAACAATTTGTGAGAAGGGCTGATGACGAAGTGTAGCTATTTACATATTAAACTAGTATTGAATTACCAGATATTTTTGTGAGGAGTTTTTACCTGTAACTAAAGGAGTTGTTGAAATATTTGCAGGCATTTAGAGTTTCTAGTGACAGATATAGTTCATGGATTAATGAAAGGAACACATACAAGGATAATCAAGGTTCTTATACGAAGGCTACGTGGATATGTGTTATGTAAACAGATTGAAAAAGTATTCCCATTTATTGGAGGAGAGATATTCTTAGTTATGTGATAGTGACAATGTGTTGTCTGACATTGTTTCACTGGAGGTTGAAATATTTTTATATCTGCGAGGACAGATCGTCTGTGAGAATAGGAATGCATGTTATGAAGGAATACAGGTTGTATAAATATATTATTGTTTTTATGAAGTCAGTTCGAGAGATATGATTAGTAATTTATGGCAAATATGTGAGACACGATGCAGCAGTAGTGAACAGCTGATCGGAGCGAAAGAGAAAGTTACTGTTGGATCATATGGATCAATATTAACGAAGAGTCTTGAATACTGGTAATTATTTAAAGCTAGGAGAGTTGTAGTTTTAATATTATTCATTATTATGAAAGAGATCTGAGAGGTGTTAGATGTACTGATCCTGGATTCTGATATATGACGAATATTACTGAGTTCGACCCAAGTTAGCGGGGATGTTGTGAACATTTTGACGAAAAGTAAGAGAAAATTTGGACGTGTAATATATGCATAGAAATAGCTATAGACCAATTATTTCATTTTTATTAAGATTAGGGATTGATTAAGAATAAGGAGGTTGGTTGGTTGGCTCCTCAGTATAGGGGCTGCGACAACGCGGTAATGTAGCTCCGTGCACTTTGGGTGTGTGTAGAATCTGTCTGATAACCGGTGTTAATTCTGATGGCTGTTTTAATGTGTGTTATCTGTTTTTAATTCAAGTATGGAATGCATACATTCGATTTTCAAGAAGTTCCAACTTTTGCTACCAAACGCCACCGTCAACGACTAACTAGTTTTGCACTTTGTTACTAGATGCCACCGCAGTCGGCTCCTGGCGACGAACGTTGGAACATAAGAGCGTTAGTCAAAGATAACCTATAATTTATCTTCACACAAGTGTAATTAGTGGACGGTTCTTTATCATGCCATAAATCCAAGACATGGGACCGCCGCCGGCTTTACTTTCCCTCTGAAGGAAGGTACACTGAGGGATTGTTAACGCTCTTAAAAAATCCGACGACTTCGGATGGATTTGAACCCGCGGCCTTGGGCATAGAGGCTCAGCATGCTACCAACTACGCCTCCGAAGCCGCTAAAAGAATAAGGAAACTTTCTGTATATATTCAAGGTTAGTTATTGTGATAGCGATGATGATCGCTAGAAGTAGTTTTATTTTTCATTTTTCAAAAGAAAAGGAATGTAATTTTACTATTGCTTAAAATAAACAAGAAGGCTGAAGCCTTCAAAGTATCCAAAAATCCCCAGCTCACAGCATTCCTAGTTTCATTAGCTTTAATTTGATGCATCAATAATTTTCCTACGTCAATTTTTGATGATGACTATGTTAACGTAAATGAAGTTACACATTTGTGATATCACCAATAAAGTAATTTAGACATATAAAAGACGGTACTTATCCGGGAGCGATGAACCTGGATCCTACTCTGGTTCTTTTCATGATTTTCACACCTTTTTTTGATATTTCAGGATATGTAGATGCAAGTAAGATGCTGTGGAGTCACGCCCCTTAGGCATGTTCACACGAACCCCCTTAAAATAGTTTTTCAACTGTTAACAGGTGGAATTTCGATATGAAATATATGTTATTTCGAAGCAGACATGAAGGGCTTCCATTTACAATTAAAAAACAAAAATTGAATGTTTGATCAAAAATGGCATTTCAAACGTTTTATATTCTGATACATAGCATACTTACAACGTTCCACGTTCTACGGGCCTTCGAAGTAATCACCAGTGATGTGTAACACACGTTCCCAGCGATTTGGAAGCCGTTGGATGCCGTTGAGAGCGCCTGATCTCTGAAGGTCGCAGAAGGAGCTGTCAGTGGCCTGAAGAACGTCATCCACTGTACAAAAGCGGATCCCTCGAAGTGGTTCTTTCATGTAAGGGATGAGATCGTAGTCACAGGGGCTGAGATATGGAGAATAAGGGGGGTGGTAAGGCACTTCCCAGTCCCAGGGATTCATCAACTCAGTCACAACTCCTGCTGCATGCGGTCTTGCATTGACATGCAGAATGACGGGTGAGTTATTCAAGAAGTGTCCTCGCTTCCTTCTTAGGGTTGCTACCAGGTTCGTTTGCAAGAATGCACAGTAATACTCCGCATTAACGGTACGTCCTCGGGAAACGGTATGCTTTATGATAACACCATCCCAGTCGTAGGCAACGATCAGCATGGCCTTCACATTGGTCCCGGTTGGCCGAACCGATACCTTTCGCGGTGTCCATGATTGCGACACTCCTTTGATTGGCGTTTCAGCTGCGGTTAATAACCTCTGTTCCAGGTCTCGTCAATGGTGATTATACGCCGTAAGAAGACCGCACCTTCTCGTTCATAGCGCTCCAGGTGCATACGAGCTGCATTGCATGGCAGCCATTGTGGACGTTCGGTTCAATCATGTAGAACTCACATGGAGGCGATTTTCCGCATTCCCTGCCGCTTCTTCAGGATTTGCAGCACAGTCGATAGAGTATCGTTGGCCAATTCACGAAATGTGGTGTTTTGATCCACCAGCACCAACGCGTTATCGTTCTGCACACCATCATCACTTACTGCAGGATGACATGACCGCGGCATGTCTATCACATTTAGTCGTCCGTCTTTGAAGGCCTTGATCCACCATGCTTCAGTGTGGTAAGACTCTTGCAATCCTTCGTAACACTGCTATGCATTGCGACCTCTAGCGCATTCAACTATCAACCAGCTACTTTGAGCTTGCTTCGAAATCATTGCAGCTGTATTCCACGAGCGCGAGCTCAAAACTGCGATCTTGTGAGTGTTGCAACACACATGCATGGCTGTAGAGGACGAGTTAATTCACGCTGAGCGAAGGTGGGTGAGCTACCTCAGGTATACATTATATTGCCTGGCTATGTTTCACGGCATTGTTATAGCATAGTTGCCACTGTTAGAAAAACAACCCATTCCATTTAAATTCAATAATATTGCTTGGCCACCATGTTAGTTTTGTACGTGACAGGTACTTAATAGTCACGTAGGTGATTTTATCAAAATATTTTCTATCTTCGTACAAATTATCAGGGTGATGTCTGCAACAGTTTCGGAGATATAAAATACCGGTGAAATATTTCGCATGGTTGCCTTATTGGACTGGTGAAACGTGTTAAAATTTAAAAGTCAGGTTCCAAGTCGGACGAGATAGTAGTAAATTATAGCCGAGTTTAATATGATGAAAATAAGATAAAAATGTATTCTAACTTTTCACACGATGAACATAAATAAGAAAAAATTTCAAAGAATAAGGAAGTTACAAGGGAGGAGTTGGGCCAGACATGGAGCAGCCCATATCCTCCCCAACCTACTGCACTTCTTCAACCATTCCCTCAGCAGTCTATCTACATGCCTATAGGGCTACAAAACATACTGGGGAATGTGCCTGCAGGGTGTACTTGGTACAAGAGGATATGAGAACAAGGGAACCCTTCCCTCTCTCTCTGACACATATCGCCCTCCACACAGGCCTAAGTGCATTTCGGAATAAACAGCATCACAGATGTATTACTTCGGTTCCAATCTATACTTGTACACACCGCCTATTTTTGTTACCTTTCAGGAAAGATGGAATAACTCTGAATATTTTACACTAGCAGTAGTATCCGGCTTCGCCTGGTGGACTTATTCGTTTGCATTATGGTTGATAATGATTACTACTCCAGAACTTGCACTTGGTACTTACAAACTAAGAGAAAGAAATATTTTAAAAATATAACTTTTTCTGGTGGTGGTGGTGGTGATAAGTAGTACAGTATAATGGACGTAACATCCAGGCTATCTTCCCCTTATAATAATGATAATAATTAACAGGGAGACGGCTGTTTACTAACTATAGTACTGACACTTGTAATTTACAAACGAATTGGAAAATTATTGGAAAGAGTAAAAGAAATAAAAGACACTGCCTAGGGCTTATATCACATTGGATGTTAGAGAAGTAGTGAGCAATGCCGTCTTTTGCCGCATAGCGCTGCAGGAAAATAATCGGAGCACTTCGGAAAACTTCGGCTGTTCCCAGCTTCGGAAAGAGCAGTAGTGTCAATTATCGCCGCAGGAAAATGATCGGAGTACATCAAGGAAAATGGGATAGCACCAACACTTATTGCAGGTGATTATTTCAATGAACTGCGCCAACACCAACACACGCAATTTGTAAGCAGCGCAAGATGTAACTATTTTCACAATTCTGCACCAAAACACGGGTAGAGTGATGCAGCCCGCATTGCCAGCCAACAGGCTTATTTGAATATTCTAACAGTTGCACCTCAATTCCGGGCATTTCAGGGCCCTACAACACCGGAATACATCCGGCACGGTTGGTTATTGGCTCATAAAACGTGGTTTTCGGGCCCCTTTGTCTGTTTGTTATTTATACAAATCTGCACCGGTTTAGTGACCTGCCCAAATTTTATGCCCATAATTTTATTTCTTGCGTTGCGAGGCCTAAAATGAGCATTATACAAATCTACAACGTTTTACCGAACTGAACCAAATTTTAAGTCGCGAGTTTTGTTACATGCATTGCGAGGCTCAAAATGAACCTAGATTGGTTCTTCTACGACAAATTCGATATTTCGCCCATGTGCCGAACGGACTAACTCTAGGAAAAAATGAGGGCTGTCCAAATATCTACCAGACAGTGTAACCCGCGGTCTTCCAAAAGGTAACTAGGCTACATACAATTTGGTACAGATCGGAGAAACGGTGTAGATTTGTAAAAATAACAGAGGCCTAATAATTAGTGTACAGATATGGCCTAAAAATATGCATGATGATAATGATAACCCCGGCATTAGGGGCTTGAATATTTGTGTCACTAATTACTCCCCGTGACTGAAATTAGTAACCTGCGCAAGATGTCAGTATTTTTAGCCTATTTTCAATTCTGAAAAAATAGGCTTATGAGATCACCTTTTTCCCGTGTGTGTGTGCGTGCGTGTGTGGCTGTGTGTGTGTGAGAGAGAGGTGTGTGTCCCCTCCTAATAACCTCTAAACGGCTGGAGCGATTTGAATGAAACTCGGTAAGTCCATAGCACTATTCCGGACGACCCCGACCGTGCCCTTCAAATTTTGTTACGTCTCACAAATCCAACATGGCGGCTGTGCGACATATTTCACCAGCATTCAATATCTCCGAAACAATTCCCGGTATCACCGTGGAATTTTTTACGGTGATAAAGGGAACTACTAGAAGTTCACCTATGTGACTTTTGAAAAACTGGTAACTACAAAACCAACATGGCGGCCACGCGAATTTGCGACTTATAAATAGACGTTTCTCGCGATTTAACCAACCAAACGCAATAAAACCTGGTACAGTATATGTTTATACACATTGTAATGCACCGACATCTAACTTCGTTCAATTGTTTACATAACCACAAGATGGCGGATGTGCGAAATATTTTACCGGCATTCTATATCTCTGAAACTATTAGCGGTATCACCCTGAAATTTTGTACGGAGATAAAGGGCACTACTGGAAGTTCATCCATAAGACATTCAAAAACCGGTTAACTACAAAACGAACATGGCGGCCAAGCAAATTTGAAAATTTTAAATAGACCTTTCTCGCGATTCAATGCAAACGCAATGAAATCTGGTACAGGAAATGTTTATACACATGGCAATGCACTGGTATCTAATTTAGTTCAATTGTTTACATAACCTCAAAATGGCGTCTGTGCAAAATATTTCACTGACATTCTATATCTCCGAAACTATTACATTCTGTACGGTGATAAAGGGTACTAATGCAATTTTATCTATGTAATTTTCCTAAACCTGTAAAGTAAAAAACGAACATGGCGGCCAAGCGAATTTGAAACATTTTAATAGACTTTTCTCGTGATTTAACTCTCTGAGGGCAGTGAAATGTGGTACCGTACAGTAAATGATTTTACATTTGTAATGCACTGGCATCTAATTTAGTACAATTGTTTACATAACCTCAAGATGGCGGCTGTGCGAAATTTTAAAATTAAGTTTTTATTTCTTGTGTCATAATCATGCGATCGAAGTGAAAGTTTGAATAATGAACCTAGGCAATAATTGTCCTTGAATGGTACATAACTCTATGTCCTATACATACAACAATCCAAAATGGCGAGCATCCGAAATATTTAGACGGTTCTCAATATCTATGAATCTTTCACAGCAATCAAACTGATTTTTTTCATGTTCACAGAGGCTATGAGCATATGTTCACCTATAGGACTTTCAGTAACCTGGTGAGCACAAATCCAACATGGCGGCGACGCGAAGTTAAATATTTAAATGGACGTTTCTCGCGAATTAATTATCCGAGTGCAGTGAAACGTTGCACTTTAAATGCTTATACAATCCACTGGCATCTAATTTATTTCAATTGTTCGCATAATTACAAGATGGCAGCTGTGCGAAATTTCAAAATCTCGTTTTTTTCTTCTTGTGTTCTAATCATGCGATTGCAGTTCTAATACCTCACGTACACTATAATCTTAATGTAATAGTACAAAAATAAAAGTCCAACCTGGCAACCATCTGAAATATTTAGACGGTTCTCAATATCTACGAATCTATCACAGCCTTCAAACTGAAATTTTGTATGTTGATAGTGTGCCCATTTCAACAATGAAATATGCAAATCACAGTTTGCCAGCAATGCTCAATCGGGAGTATCGGGGTTCATGGTTTGTTCTCCCACTCTGTGACTTACACACTTTGGATTAAGCAAAGGATACACTTCCAAAAATAAACAAAATCAAACTCCTACTGTAAAAACATTTAATTATCCAAAAATATGGCGCCACAAATGAAAATACTGACACTACACTTCACACTTGTCCAAAGCTGAACAAGGAATTCAAATTAAATAATCACAAAATAATAATTACTGGTTTTCCAAAAACCAACAAAAACTCCAACTAAGTTTCACTTCCATATGGTGTCAATTCAAATTCTTTAAAAAACGAGCTCCAAATGGCTCGGTTAAGTTTACATGCACCGTGTTAACAATTAAACACACATCAAATAATATTTACATGGGTATATCTGGCTTTAATCATAATATCAATAGTATGGCTAATCATTAATTAATTTTGGGCTCTCACAAGACTTATCTGTTACCATCTCTCTCTCTCAAGCTACCAACTCACTACCGTGATTGGAAAAATTTGCGTATCCCCGAGTTATAGAAAACTACTGAGCAAGTCAACTTAAGATTACTCCCAGAATCTTAATGTTTTCATAAGAACTCGTGAATCACTGAATCATTTAGTAATAAGGTTAGGGATTTATCATTTTGTCTTCGAAGACAATTTTATCTTAAGAAAGCAACGATCTGAACTCTGCAAGCAATAATAATGAATGTAAAGGGACCTCAGTTCAAATACTGGGTCGTTAAAACAATCTTAAACACTTCCGTGTACTGTGAATCAGACAGCCCGTTCCTAACCTACCTCACTAGAAGAGTGTAGGGGTCTGTCTCAACACTTGGCTTGATTTATTGCATGGAGGGAGGAGAACCTACCGTCTCGCTTCCGCAAGAGACCGGCTATTCAGCTTTAAACACAGCTGTCTCAAATGCATTTCTCTGAATGGCAAGGCTTACGATACAAATTAACCACAAGACAACTATTAGGTTCTACTGACCTATTCTTTTAGCTTCGGTAAAGTATAATTATGAAGTGTCCTCATTAGCGGGTAAGAAAATTCAATAAAACAACCAATATTAAGGGACTTCAACACGGACGACTCTGAGTTCGATCCTTTAAAATGCCTCGGGAGCAGTATCCCAAATTTGAGGACTTATAACATTTGCGACTTAAGGAAGGCCTAGCCCATTACCAGCGCTCATAATACAACATAAATTGCACCCTTTTCACAATTCAACATAACTCATTACCGCACTAACTGTCCCTCACAATTACTTTTACCGAGCATTTCAACGCATTCCTAGCGTGACAAATTATTTCACTGCGCGACATGGCGCTCATACATAAAATAGCCCAGTTGCCTTTCAAAGAACCAAATAAATTCAAATCAAAGTTTGATCTACGTCTCAAAATATAATACTCAGCCTCAGCCTCCATCAACAATAATCATTTATACATAAAGAAACATATTGATTCACAACATTTAATAATTCATCTAAGGGGCTCTTGAAGCTACCACTTCTCAATATAAAATTCATCACATAATTAATTTATTTAATTATTATTATTATTATTATTATTATTATTACGCTTGCTTTACCATAGTTATATCATTTACCATTATACTGATCTTCCACTGAATATTTTCCACAAGGGATTCATTAATACTTCACATATTTATTATATTTCCATCAAATTAATCGTTCAGTTCGCGCAATCTTTATTTCACATGTTATTAAACATCCCTACTTCCACTCATGAGGATTATACGCAAATCTTCCCAAAACACAAAATAATGAAATTATTACTCACATGATTATACGGTCAGAGACCGGATTCTCCACCGATGGAACATTTTCACCCACCAATTTCTTCTTAAGCCATATTCATGGTTATATCTACACTCGATAACACTTTCCTAACAGCACGTAAAATATATATACCCTAATCACTTTAAATATAAAGAATACCATTTTGGATTCGTTTTCACTTAAACAAAAACACAATTTCACTAAAAATATCTTACACTCAAAATTTCACTATACTTCAATTACATAAATTTTTTATCACTCTGGCGTTAATTGTTTGCCTTAACACACGTGATTTCTTTATTCTCTCCCGTTTCCAAGGGTTGCACTATATGCACGTCGGCTTCCTACTCTGATGAGATGATTGAAAGTCTTGATCAAACTAACCTCACTGGAACGGCTGATCTTCTAATTCTGGGTTTGACTATCGGTTTCTTTAAATTTACTGCATGATATCGTATCTTGCTAGACGCAAACTTGTTCGTCTAATAAAAGTCTGTCACTGATATATTACTTTTATGATCACTCGAACTTGTATAACGACGACCTAGTAATTTCCTTATCTAATACTCCACACGTGATTTTACTTTCTGTTACTTCGTTTCTTGACTTATTGGAGTACTCACCAATGTCTGACTGTTCATTTGTCTACACTTAGACAAAGCCTGGAACCTCAATTCCTAAATTCTATCGTCCTTCGCTCTAGTCCCCTCAGTAGGCGTTATTATTACGTTCTCCCCTGATCTGGTTACTTAACGTAGATAGAACTGAATATGTCACTGTCCTTGGGTACTTCGAAATCTTATGATGCGTCGGTTCTTTAACTGAACAATTATATTCGAGTACCTATCGCCGGTAATTTCTTAAGTCCACAGCCTTAACTTTGACTGTACTGGTGAACTTTATAAAGTCTGAAGCTTGATGATATTATTCCCTATAACAGGGTTCTGATGTGTCTTCACACGGCGATACTAATGACGATACTGGACGGCAACTCCCATACGGGGTGCTCGTCTGCGATACAGATTAACACGACCTCTCACAGTCTGGTAAATACTGCATTAAACGATGATTGTTCCAACGTGTAGCGTCTATGCGCTCACCTAGACTGAATAATTGTACTTTGCGAAACAGTAGCACGCTCTCCGGCGTCTTTGATAAACAGAATGTACTTTGATGCAGCACTCCTACACTAGGAGTTCATTGAAGATTGCCTTGTTGTTGGTTGAAACAGCGACACGCCACTCTAGGACGTTGAAGACTGAATTTGTTGCTTAATAATGTTCTTTAGCCCTTTATCGGGCCCACTTTGGCGTAACGACTACGTATATTTACTCGTACTGATAATCTGAACACTGTGATTCAGCACGACACCCCTCGAGGTTCGAGGTAGACTGAATTCGATGTTTGATACAGCCGGACGCCCCCTCTCGGGCTATCGGAAAACTGCATGCTCTTCCTAGCACGTCCAGGGTTTATATTGAAATCTGCTGCAAAAAGATCAAATCCGCTTCTCCTCCAGCACTAACTTCCAAAATAATTGTCGTATAATTTTGAAAAATATGTCTCCTGAAAGCTCTTGTTTTAAACGTAAAACGGTTCCTTTGATCACGAAAATCGATCACACAATTTCAAGATATTAAATAATTTGGCTCCTCAGATGTGTGGGTAGTGTGGTTTATTTTTCCCTCTCTCCCATCTTTGGGCTCGGGGAATAACTAACGACGTAATGCCGCGTATGCAATTCTTTCCAGTGCAATTATTATAAACTTTTTCCACACACAAAAATCTCTTTTCCAAGATGCTCAACAGTGATGTCTTCATTTTATTAATTAAATGCTTGCAAATGGCTTAATTTTAATTATTTCTCTTCTTGCGTCATTCCAATGCTGCCATTTTATAGCTGAGTAAGACCTTTTTCCGAAACTCAACCTCACTCACTCGTCGTGGAAAGTTTCCAACTCTATTAATAATTATTCGCTAGCTTCGTATCGATGCGTCAAGCGTGATCTCATGCCCGCGTGACTAGTGGTCACCCGCTCTTGCATCACATTATAACAGCCTAACTTCTTAAAATCTTTCAAATTCATTCTAAAGACTGCATTATTTCCTCTCTTCTTTTGCATATAAAATATGGATTCGACGCTTGAACCAATTGCAGATGGGTTCAATAGAGGCAATTTACACGAGTAGGATATATGAAAATAGGCTGTATAGTTCTTCACGGAACTACTTGTTTCATTTCTTTTTACCAGAACACTGGTAGGTGCGGAGTTATGCAACTCGCTTATTTAATAGACATAAATAAATAGACTATTCTTACAGTTACACCACTTAGGACATTATTGGTCTCAGGGCCTTAAAACCTGGTTTTCATGTCCCATTGTCTGTTATTTTTAGTCGTCGGGTTCCAAAGTGTAATTACCTAAAATTTGGTTCATATCGGTGAAACGGTGTAGATTTGTGCCAAAAGGCCTAAATGCAAGGAATGAAGAGGTCTGACGAAAGTTTGAAATAGACAGTGTTACTCGGTGGGTTCGAAAGGGTAATTGCGAAAATTTTGATTCAGATCGGTAAAACGGTGTAGATTTTTGCCAAAGGGCCTAAATGCAAGGAATGGAGAGGTCTGTCTGAAGTTTCAAGTAGACAGTGTTACTCACTGGGTACCAAAGTGTAAGTATATACAATTTGGTTTAGTTCGGTGAAACGGTGTGGAATTGTGCCAATGGGCCTAAATGCAGGTAATGGAGAGATCTGTCCGAAATTTCAAATGCACAGTGTTAATCGTAGGGCTCCAAGGGGTTAGTATATAATATTTGGTTCAGATCGGTGAAACGGTGTGGATTTGTTTCAATAACTGACAAACAAACAGACCAACATTGAGCTTTATATAGGCTTATATAGATTCCAAGCAGTTGTGCTGTGCAATCACACTATTATAGCCTATCATGGAGAGGAGGAAGAGGTCTGACCCCGTAAAAGAATTAAGAGCAAGTTGTCAGGTATTAAGGATAACAGTCAATTAGAGTGAGAAAAGGGATGATTACGTGCTAC
This sequence comes from Meconema thalassinum, assembly GCA_946902985.2. Lineage (NCBI taxonomy): Eukaryota > Metazoa > Arthropoda > Insecta > Orthoptera > Tettigoniidae > Meconema > Meconema thalassinum. The sequence goes on from OX336398.1 coordinate 214,585,672, forward strand.
TATCAGAATAAGAATTAAGGAAGAGTTGACCACGGGCAGTAAAATGAAAAGATGGACAAGTAGCCAGAAGCAATATCGGGCTTTACTCAGGCCATGTGGGTCTCAAGCAACTTCCAATTACTGTTATTGTGGCAAGTTGATATTTACATTCTGTTTATTCACTATCTAAAGCATGTGTTAATACAAATAATTCTAGAGAGCAATGCACTTAACATCAAGAATTGACAAATGAGCTGCCACAGGCAAAGACCATTAGTTGTGTAATTGCTTAGCACAACTCTTCCTTTGACCAGAACCAGCACCAAACTAGAACCCGGAAGATTGTTGAAAATATATGATTCACAAACCTTTCATTAGGAATTGTATATCACTGCTGGACTGGAAATATTTATAATATTGCATAAATAAAGGTTTTTATTTCTCACTTGTTCAACGACGCCCACCATGTTTGTGGCCGACTCATTGATGTCATATCACGTTTCATCACTGTTGCCAGTATGTCCAATACAAAATTCACCCCTCAACACGTTACATTTTAATTATGTGCAAAAAGAAATAATTGTCAAACCATTGGCCTGGATAAAGATTATTGATGCATAAGAAAAATATCAGGTGTTTCAATTGGCTAACGCGGCCGCAGCTTGGGGTACTTTCACAGTAACTTGACGGCACTCTTTCGTATTACGATACCGGATGCGAAATAGTACCGAAAGCGTAGGGTTGGCAATACTGTAAGTTACATGTTACTAAAAATGGCAGAGTCAACTGTAATTTCATCTACATAGGTCGTGATCGAATTAGGGGTGGTCGGGTGGGTTACAGACAGCGGAGAAGTAAACTCTATTACTATATCATCTCCAGATGTTTTCCTTACCATTACTACAGATATTTTGGCTAATTGCAGTAGCCTAAGAATTTGTTACTTTGATTATGGTCAAAGAAAGTGTTAGCAAGTATTCTGTTTGTTCCATTGGTGGTCACGTTTTCAACAAATAGAAAAAGAAAGATATGGTGATGATTATTCGTTAGAAATATGATTGCTGAAGCCCAAATTAAAATCTTAACATTGTGTTATGCCGATAACAATCTTGCTTTGCTGTGGCAGTCTAGCTTACAAGCAATGGGATGCTAAGACAACAGCGCATTCACTTAAGGGCAATCATATCTGAAAGGCCTTATTAGATTGAGTTTATACATCGCATGTAGGGCAGACTTCACCTGTAATAGGATCCAGGCTGCCAGCAGAGTGGAACTGCAGTACCAATAGGATCTGCTATTGTTAGGTGTTCTCATAGAAATCAAGACCAAGTAATCCATTCTTCCAAATAATATTTATTGTATAAATCATTCGTATCATTATAAGAGAAGTAATGTAGAAAATATAATTACCTGAAGTTCATGTTCGTCCTTAACTGCTATCCTTTCGTTGTCAAATATATCGCCAGTCTCGTCCTCCAGGTTATCAGAGGGCAACTGGTCATTTGGATCCTGTGAAGTATTACCCTATGTTAAATACCTAAGACACAGTATGAATACTAAGTTATCTGTATCATAAAAAGTAAAAGTAAAAGTCCTGGTTAGAGCCCCATTTACTCCTAAGAACACACATCACTAAGATAGCAATGTTACACCATACACGAATTAAAATGCAACTTACAATGTCACGGAATTCATGAGCCAAACATTCTGGCTCATTCTTGATGAATAGTTGTTTCTCCATTTTGATCAGGAAACTAGAACAGAGGAACAATTAAGTTTATTCAAGATCTTACCTATACCAGTGCGCAAAATCAGTCTCATATTTAACAAATCAAATTAGGTATTTCCTGACCCTTCGAAGTGCACACTGATATCAAGCGGTTATATATTTGTCAACAGCAGTAAAACATATACAACCATAACGCTCGACATTTACTCTAAGTCATATGTTTGCAAGTTGACCGTCATGGTCAAATGAGACGTCACTATTTATCATTGTAATTGTATAGATCTAGCTCATGGTGCCCGCTTGTAGAGAAGGGAAATAAAGAATCCTACATTCGATTTCTCCATTCCCATATACACAAATATTGGATTTAGGGAAGCAATCTATCTACACGATTAATTAGGCTACGTGAAAATCGATCTAGTTTCCTGAAAATCGACCAAGGATCATGTAAACTATAAGAGATTCGTCACTTTTGGTTATAGAATTTCCGAGAGAGAGCACCGCCTGAGGCTATGTTCCGCTATACCAAGTCTGGCAACATAAAGCGTAAAAAGCCATTTGAATGTAGCCTCTATTACACGTAATTGAACAGTATGTTCTGCGATGAATTATTGATTATTTATGAAAATAACACAAACATAACTGCACCTTTCGCTAGGCGTAGAAATGTACGTCCAGATAGGAAAATAGTACTCTTTGATATATATCAATGTTGGCAATAGATTTGTCACGAAGGATAGAACTATGCCGTTCTAGAGCTTAATTCACCTTTAGGCTAATTAAACATTGCTCTCCTACTCTACAGAATTGTTGGGATATTCGATGAATATAAAGAAAACTGTCCAAATGCACACTCTATATTGACATAACCTCACTTTTGCCTAGCATGCCGGCTGCCACCCACCCCTCCCCGTAGCCCTAAACCACAAACATTTATTGTAATGCAAAGGAGAATGGGTAGGAAAACAAACAAGAGATGAAATGCACACATTTATTCTCTCTATATATTTTTATTCGAGAATAGTCCATATTGTCCAGTAGTTTTACACCTGGTCAACTCCAGGAAGATGAAAATTGCCGTATTGTTCTTACTATCATTATAATTCTTACATCCCGGTGCTTGGCAATTTTTACTCCCTTGCAGTGGCATGATTGACTCCCAATTCAATTCAATTAAATAATCAAAATACCCAACAAATCAAAACAACCAACACCACCACGAGGAAAATCAATCAAAACACACTATTCCCGCTTCCGTCAGTCTGTTTGCTGTGAGCGTTGGGTGAGTGCCAACTATGGAAACATAGTACTGAAATTAATTCTTCATTGGTTGGCAGAACATCTATAGCGGAGCTTTATCGAACCCCACGCTCTCCCTATGATCTGTCATCCCCCTGAAATCGACACTAACTTAATTGCTTACAGATATTGACTGACGCCACGAACTAAAACTTCTTCCTCTTGTTACAAAACACCCTGTTCAAACTAAACTCTTCATCACAAGCTAACATGTGTTAAAACTTGTATAATGTCGTCATAAAGCTGTTCCTATTACCTAGTTTCACAAGTTAGGCAACAAAACATTTTAATTTGAGTGCCATTGACAATCTCTACTGTACCCTATTTGCTTCCGCTGTAAAACATGGACTTGTTACTGGTGTGTATTAAGAAGTTCTTACACTAACATCTTGCCGAAATGTACCCTATATCAGATATGCTAATTCCAGTGACGAATCCCTATGTGGTACCTGCCAATTACCGATAATATAGGAACGTCTCTCTATGTATACCGTAGTTTGACTTATCATTGCGTTGCTACCAGGCACGACCTAAGGTAGGCTACATGAAAACAGAAAACAAGCATTGAACCCCAACATTCAAAACAGGGACAAATTTAAGTACGGTATCCTTAAAATAAATACTGGTAAAATAACCCGAAACTCCTCTATAAATTATTTAATACTATGTTAGGCTTTAAATTGGAAAAGCCATCTTGCCTAGCTTAGTTGTAATGTCTTTATTCTACCGAACAAACAGTGTTTTTTTCCCCTCCGCGGTTTCCTGTCGAGGCACCAACTGAGCCAACAGTCGCTGCGCTTTGAACTTTGTTCTCTACCACGACGATCCGAAAAGGTGCATTTTCGAACTAATATTTATGAGCCCCAATTCTAAACTGAGGTAAGATACTGTGACACACAACACCTGCCGGGAAACAACAGCGCGCGTGCCTTTTTTTTTCACGGGTCTTAGGCACACCCTGCGGTTGCACCCTGCGTTGAGCTGACCGAGTCCGAAAAGCATTGATGCACGTGACGTCAGAAGCTTGACATTTGGTGCCATGCTTGTGCCGTGTTTATCCAAATCTGTCGAGCTCCAGCAGTTCATCATTTTATGTTTTGTATTCATATTCTTATTGTATTTTAATTGGAAATAATCAATAAAACTCATCATATTTGTTTAAATATGGCGTTAGGCCTTCATTACCGTGTTATTCCAAACATTTGGAAAAATCCCTGTTAGGTAGGCAACCACAGTTAAAAATACACCCCACCCCTCCCAAGTTTTCGAGGAGTTTCACGCCCCTGATTCAGAAGATCAAAGGGCTCATGCGTTCAATTAGTCATTCGTACCCATATAACGCGTCCCAGAAAATTCCACCTGTTGGTCCTACGGGTATGGGTAGGAGGCACGGTCGACTCCAGAAAGGTCGGAAGGTTCGACCTGACAACACTGTTGCTACGGTTGTTGTCAATCATACTTCGTCACGAGCGCATGAACAGCTGTTTGCTAGCGAGGGAGGTGACAAAAACTACTGAATTAGTACAGTATTGGACAAACATAAGTATATGTTTAGCAAAACATCTGTTTATTTTTATTTACATATGACCAGTGTTACAATCGGAAATAAGTGAATAACGTGCACATGATCATGAAAAGTTGTTATAAGAGCCAGACAGCTGATATAAGGCGTGAATGACACGGAAATAATTTACCAACATAAATGTGTTTAGCAAAATAAAGAAAATTCTTTTAGGCTTCTTTTCGTATATTACTACTCTGAAGTACTGTAATAAAATAAATTGGCGGTGTTATAATAATAAGTAGGTAGATGCAATTGAGGGTTATGTGATGCAAAAATGTAGGCTATCTCCCGTAACATCTTGACACTGTAGGCCTATAAACCCTCAATACCGCCACACATGTATGTACCGTAGATAATTTACTACCATTATAGAAATTCTCTGTTGCTTCTGGTATTTCATAAATGTATCAGATTACTTCTGTTTCCAACCTAAAGTGTCTGCAACTTCCTCTTCCCATAACCAAGTTTGCTGACATCAATAGCATCATTCTTTGCCTGTGAATAATTGTTTAGCAATACATTGGCAATAACTGAAAGTATTATTTCATTTAGTAGACTAATTTCCACTCCACAAAGGCACCCATCATTTGGAAAACCAGTATCACCAAACAAAATTGTTTTAGACACAACTACTAGCACCCTCTTTTGATTTTGACACGTTAAGAACCTGTCTTCATCATCATCATTGCAGATCAATGCACTTAGGACACAGCTAGCAGTGTCAGCAATGTGGTACACTAGGTCTGATGGAAAAGTGAGACCACCTCTGTTAAGGGTGTCAAAGTAAGGATCATTGGTAGAGGCCTCTTTTTCCTACTACACAATCAACACAAAGTGAACATTCTAGCTTTGAGGAGACCTGGAATGCAGCATAACCTGATATACAGTATACAGAAGACAGGAAGAGTCAACTTGAAAGTCAAAAACATTTTGTTTCCTGAACAATGCTTAAAAATGGGGCTACATTTGCAGAACCTGTCCCTTCCGTATTTACATTTTGTAAGTCTTTGTAAGTGTCAAATGACCATTTAAGAATACCATACTTGGCAGATTTTATGCCTAAGAGAGATTTCAATCGCAGTTTCTTTTCTGCCTCTAAAACATGAAGAAATGAAACATTGTAGTTTCCGCCCGATAACTGTCTGTAGCAACTGAAGCGTTCCTCAAGATTGCCTGTTTGTAACTTGCCAGGCAGCACAAACTCTACCTTAAGGGTTTGCAAACTGTACTCAATAAATTCAATCAAAACTGAAGTGCTCTGTAAAAAAGCCTTATGGGTATCACGGGTTAACCCACCTTCCTTAACGCATTCCCAGTGTTGCAGCCATAGTAAAAACTGCCTTAAGAATACTAGGTGATCATCTTCAACACTGTAAAAGGGATTCGCCCATTCATTTCTTTTTAGAGTAGCCTACCTGTTAGTTTCAATTTAACATTTACAATGGTCCACCACTTAAGGGTTATGAGAATAAACTGACAAGTACCTTCACTCGAAACAATTACAGAACCACTTTGAAATCCGGCTCTTAAAGCACTGTAAGTTGACTCGTGAAAAATATTACAAGCTAGTGAAATCTTCTGTCTTTCTAATTTATTCGGATACAACGTTTTGTGATTCAGTTTATGTGCTGGTCTCAACAGTGTGGCAAATTTACCACGGAGGTATGTTTGTTTTATGTCTGAAAACTTTGCTATCAAAAGTGTGTTGGGTTCCTCAAAATCTGGAAATCTTTAATAATATCCCCTTCGTGAAAATGGTTTATCCAAACTACAGACCATTTCAAAGGTGTCCAGTCCTTCCGAGGAATTTTCCTAAGTCAGGCCTGGCGCAGATTTTCGTCACTTGGGAACCTAAACACTGGCGTCTAGCCTCCCTTACTTGGATAATTTGCGTTACAGTTGGGGACACAACATTTATCTGGCATTGTTACGGTGCCGAAACATACCTGGAAAATCAAAGTTCAAAACATGAAGTACGACATGTGGTAATTCCATGTAACGTATTTGCCACATTTGCCAGATACAAAGCACACTCGTCAGTGTGTCCTCGATTAGGGATTACAGTTTTTAAAAACTCACCTGGAAGGGTAGAATAAACGCTTTTTAAAGCATATAAACGTAAAAAGTGTACCAAACAAAATATTGAAGGAAATATCCCTGTTTGATGAAAAAGAACACCTGCCAGACTGAACGTTCGCTTCGTGTTCCCGCCTGCAAGGGTATGACTGATGAACATGTTGCCAAGTCTCAGCCTTCCGACCTGTCTAGAGTCGACCATGGTAGGAGGGGTGGAGGCGGTTAAAAGCTATTGCTTGCCGCAAGCATGACGTCCATGATTGTCATCGGATACTGACAGAATTTTCAGGGATAACGACAATTTGACCCTAGATGGTCCCCTAAATATTTCATCATGTCCAACACCCCTCCTCCCCGTCCTCTTTTGCCTCCCCACTAGCAGGCAACCAGTCTGTTTCTACCCTCCGTCTGGCGCGGTCGATATTTTGTTTTGTAATCTCTTTTTCATTTGTCGGTATTTCAAACTAATAGCATCGATAATTACTACATACAAATTGGCCTACCTAATGGTTTGCAAGGTGTCTAAGCATCATATATGTTTGAGTTGTGATGTTTTTGTAGTGTTTATGTAATTTACTCACTATGGAATGTGCACTGCAGTCATACAAAGACAGAGGTTGTAAAGTAGTTGTATTAACCGAAAATAGGGTACAGAAAATAATTGAATACAGTGAAATCAAGAAGGACGGAGTTAAAGAAAAGTTCGCCAACCAAGCAGTTACTTAAGTCCATGTTGCATACACCCAGTGGCGGCCCTTGGGTGGTACCAACGGTGCGACCGCACTAGACGCTGTCATATTAGGGGGCGAAAAATAAGGCAACGATAGATGGTCTGCGCAAGAATTAAAACCCAATCACCTTAATACTACTTTGTTTAACACTACCAGCAAAAATTAATTATATATATCAGTGTGCTGGGGTGTGCGCATTTCAATGGTAGAGACATGTAGCGTGAAATTCGCACTTAACGTTGTACAAGATATATAAACGAGTTGAAACCAAGATCAACACACCTGTCCACCCCCGTACCTCTTTCCCCGACCACCGGTGGTTGTTGGGCAGTCGTTCACGAACTTGTCCATATGTTAGACCCAATGTCGTGCTCGACACGCTGCAATTCACTGTGCCCCGGCCACCACACGGCCTCAGTGAGTCTCCGTTCTATTTTTACACTTGAACCAATAAATGTTTTTCAATTTATTAAACAAAATGTTTGGCAGGAAAAATTCTTGAATGTGAGGAGAACACTTCGCATTTTGCTAACCATAACTGTTACTGTCGCTAAAGGGAACGAAGTTTTACTAAATTAAAACTTATTTAAGTTCAACCATGTGTCAGGATAGACTGTCAAATCCGGCAATTTTATCTATAGAAAATAGTATTTACCAGGACTTGAGTTATTAAGAATTAATAAAGCAAAAATGCAAGCGATTAAATGTTAGTTATTTTTTCTTAAATTGTTTCAATTTTAAATTAATTTACGATGTAAATTTTGTCGTATGCATGATGAGAGCGTTGTCAGCGACATAGGAGTTGAAATAAACCTTTTCGAAAAGTATTTCTTTGTACTGTTATTGTTTTTCACCCACACTACTACTATGCTAATCTTGCGTAGGTGTGAGTTACAAATAATAAAAAAATGTATGTTATCTTTAGTCTCTATGAACATTTTAGTCTCCACGGGGGAGGGGGCGCCACAATGAGATCTCGCACCCCTTTAAAATCTTGCTAAGGCCTTCTCTGCATTTGTCGTCCAAAACCTCCCCCATCACAGGAATATGCTGTGGTTCAACCAAGAAAACGAGCTGAATTCTCGTTCGAAATTCATTGTTTTATTGTACCCGTGAGTGCATTGACTACACCAAGTGCAGCAATGCTACAAAGGAAGAATGGAAGAGCGTCACAACTATGCAATTCATCAACAACGTATGTAAAACGGCACTTGAGCGAAACTGTGAGTGGGAAATGAAGTACCGTACTTCTTAGACTGAGCGGTAGGCTATAATTGATCTTGTAGCTGCGGGAAAATATTCTACCGATAATGCTAAGTACTTTCCAAAGAAACGTATCTAAAAAACTGGAGAAGGGGGCAAGAGAGGAGGGAGCAGGGCTGATAATGGAAGAGATGCTTCATTTGAAAATTTCTGACGCACTTTGGAAAGTAGGCCTAATTATGAGTGCCGGTACTCAATCAAACAAATACAAGAATGTTCACAATTTTGCATCCAACAGTTGAGCCCTATGCCCATATTATCTGAAATGAGAAATTGTAAAATCATTTAGGAGATTCTGGTTCTGTATCAGATATTCTAGGGAAAGGTTCACTAATTTGTTTTAAAGAAACAGCTTCACACATCTTGAATGACGAATGGTATAAAAGCCGTTGCATTGATGGAGAGGTAGAAGAGGTACGAATCTTGACAAATAATAATAATAATGTTATTCGTTTTAAGTCCCTTTTAACTACAGGGTCTTTTAGAGACACCGGTGCGCCAGAATTGTGCCCCGAAGGGGATCATTAACGTGCACGTAAATGTACTGACACGGTTCCCTCGAATTAGCGCACTCTCAAAAGGCATCTGACTGCGCCAGTATTCGAATCTGCGTCCTGGGGCTCAGCAAGTGAGATCGAAGAATCTTGAAAGCAGCAGCCAAATCATTCAACAAAACATCGAGGCTCGAGCATATGAATGCTCACTGTTTCCCACGCTAATGGCAATGAACAACTCATTCATGAAGTGATACCTGGGATCACACTGATCTATTGGTTCTCTTGGTTGCCGTTGCTCAGGGTGAATTCAATCTGAAAATGATTATGCCTGGAAAAGGTAAAACCCCACACAAGATTCAGGATATACTTGGCATGCAATCCCAAATAGGAGATATAAACGGCGGTTTTCTACTTCTGCTTGATTTCACCGGCTGAGACACTGATATGAAATGGGAAAAAATACACCTGGAAAATGTTGCAACAAGTTTTAAGCTAAAGGAAAAACTTCTGGTCTTCAATTAATTCTGTGAATCACTAGACGCCCTTGAAAATGCTGGTGAAGATTTATTTCTATCAACATACAATGAAAGAGGCTCATGGGACTTGAACAATGCTCGCTACCAGCTGTACCAATCCACGCTCAATTCAGGTTGGCGCCAATGACTGCAGTGGCACAACACTCGTTACGAGCTTACAGTTCAGCAGTGCCTCGACGTTAAAAAGGACCCAATCCAGTTTGGCTGGAAGAGAGAAGAAACAAGTCTCCTTGCCTCCATCACCCCCAGATTTACACTGCAAAATTTCCTGTGTTTGTCAAGATATGTGCAACAAGAACTGTGAGTGCCAGAATAGTTGGACTGAAATGTTCAACTTTGTGTAGTTAGGGCTACTGCGCCATCAACGGTTATAGTAACAATGAAGTAGAAGATGAAATAGATGACGAAAAGGAGGTTCTTGGGATCAATCAGCTGATATTTAGGAATGTTAATGTTGAAACACTATTGCTGATTAAGTAGCTTCTGTAGAGAATATAGTCCGTGGATTTGTATGTCTTTTCTGTGTTAATATTAGATGCTAGGTAGATAATACATTCTCATTTACACAATGTGTCTGAGGTTCAATCAACCCCCTTCCCTCTTTCATCTCATCTCTCCTCCACATGCTGTGTTTTTAGAATGCCTAATTTGTGTTGACCACAGCCATCACCTACTCTATGCTAGCCATCTCACAATACAAACACAACAACAAGAAAAATATAAACAGTATGGGATTCGGCAATGCTTCCCCAGCCTAGCATGCTCATGTAAACATGCAATCACTTCTGACACGAACAGACAGATGCAACTTATGGTGCAATATTGAAATGTAATATAAATAAACAAATAAGATGCCTTCATCAATGGCTGCACATTGCACCAGAAACTATATTAGGTATCCATTTCCAGCACCATGTATGAGACATGCTGTCAAGCTAGAAAATTGCAAAAGTGGAAGATGAAGAAACTCAAATATGAGAGAGACAAGCGGTAAGAGCCTACTCGTTCACGCTGAAGAAAAACCTGACGGTCTACTAAACGTTCCTAGCTGCCTTCCCTCTGGTCCCCTGGCATCAACTCTCTCTCTCACAGTATCACTGGACATTGCTAGTGTAATTAGCGTTGTAATTTGGTACCGTAATTAAATAAATTAGAACACCAAGTAGATTAATTAATTGAAACCAACACGATTGGGCACCATTTTTGTTTATATCGGGTATACTTGGGTATTTTCCTGTCTTATTCCCACGTCTGGACAACCATAAAAATAAAACAAAAGGGAGGGGGGACTTCATTGAGCTATATTCATGTGGACTGCAAAGGAATCCTACCTTGCTTTACTGGGGTTTAGGGGCGAACTTCACCCCGCTAGGAAATAAACTATAGCCCTGGGCGAAACAAAACCCACTAGCTACTGTGTGTGGCTCCTGTATTTCCAATCTAAAAGGTTTATGTGGCCTTTTCACACCTAATTCCGAGTATGTTGTCAGGGTCATGTACGGTCCTTAAAATGTTAATCTACTGATATGCCTAGGGGAAAATACAGGAGTTAGTATTATATGAGTAAGCACACCCAACCTTTTACTAAAAATTAAAATTTACTTTAAAAAACTCCTAATTACACACTTAGCTAATATTAACACAAGAACATTAAACCAAAGAATCTACTACTACTACTAATGATAATAAACAGAATATATCGAACAAAAAGTAAATTATTAATAATAATAAAAACTCGTTTAGAGCAAAATAAAAAGGAAACCTATATAAACCTTCTATGAGATTAAAACATAGTTAACTTAGCAGGGCAAACAGCTGTTCTGAAACTAAAAGTCCGTAAGAGAGTCTGTAAGGTCTATCAGCTACGCCCAGATCCACAGATCTCACAAGAGAGTCAAGAACAACTAACGTCTCCTGGATGCTTAAATTGGACAAGATTTTAAAGAAGTCTATTCCTCACAGGAATAACCATAAACCATCTTCCACTTCACGTGAGCTCGGGAATATTAAATTTCAATTATTTAATTTACTCTTTTACATGATTGATAATAATAATAATAATAATAATAATAATATTCTCACTTGACTTGTTTCAGCTCAACAAGATAACCTCGAAACATAGGCCCTGGGCAATGGATACCTCTCAAGAAATCATACTTAACCGATAAGGACAACCAAATTTAAATAAATTACACAAAAACAACCCATTACAATAAAAAAAACACTTGCATATAAATTTAGTGACATGATCCATAGGCAACATCTTAAACATCTGGACTTATCTGGTTGTCATCTAATCTGTTCGCATTATCCAACATGATTAGGGGTTGGTTTCATAGCAATACACACCCCCAGGTGGATATACAATACACTTTTTCACTTCGATATACGCGGTAAGGTGGGCGCAATGTATTGGGTTTAACACTTCACAAAGAAAACTCGCGGCATTTAAAAACAAAAATACTTGAATCCCTTGGCAACGGAGGATGGGGTCCGAAAAGCTTACGACCAATCATCCCAACCGCACTGGCGCTCTCAACATGAATGACAAAATACAACCAAAAGCTCACAAAACTGATAGATAATGAACCAGCGGGCAAGAATATTAACATTGTATTCACTGACTGGGAACATGGCCGCTCATTACCTCGCCAGTGCCGAGATGGGGGGAGTTGATGACGGTCAAGGCTAGAGGATCAAAAACCTCCCCGCTACACAATGCAACCTTACAGGCACCCAGTTGTCAACTACCCGGCTTTGAAACCTAAAGGGCATCGCTTGGAAACAGTAACTAGCCTTACAAAACATTTAAAAGTAAAGATAATGCCCCCCTAGCCACAGATATCACGCAAAAGGTGTGCTTATTAAGGAGAGCGGAGTCTCTTTCTTCTTCTCGTTCAAACTGTCTGCATCTTTGTGTACGCCCGAAATCAAATACTGCAAAAAAAGAGGAAAACAATGACGGTTCCAACATCGGCCGAGAATCGAACCCAGTCCCTCGCCGGAAAACCCTGAAACACATAGGTGGCAATCAATACATCTCGTCATGCCCACGATACTCAAACAAACCTCATTTTACCTTGGGCGAGACACAATTATTCTTCACGAGACCCCAACTTCGGCACAAATTATTCCGATGACGGAAGAAATTTTACAGGGTAACAAAACATGTACTGAAACTCGCATCTGGCTTCAGCCAATGTTCAAAAAACAACCCTATTCAAAAATCGGTGGGTAAATTACCATAAATGAAATTATCTTAACTGGATGCAATTACCCGCCGACCGTTTACTTGTAAATTAAAATAATATAATACGCTTCCCTCAACCTGATTCACAACTCCCTAATATAACTCACCTTACCAGCCACTTGACACACACATTGGGCTCTGTATTTAGCTAAAATCCCTAAATGGCGGACTTAGGTCTACAATATGACTTACACCATCCTGGGCTCAGGCCAATCACACCCATTGTCGTATCCTTTTGAAATGCTCTCAACATATGATCAGAAAAAATGCAAGCTTATCTCATCCCCGAGCATGGCCTGGCTCTGCACGACACTTATATCACAAAGGTATGGTACATTATTGACGCACCCATCACATATAATTTTAAACACTTCCTCCCTAATTATGTCACACATGAGTCCACAATTCAATTATATACAAAGAAAGGGGTGTTCAGGCTGCGCTAGAAAAAATCGCGCACGGATACGTATTTTAGCGATTAGGCATTAATTCCCTAGGCTCACTGTTCTTTCTAATCTTTCAGACTATATCTCACTACTTGACTGAGCGCTTCAAAACATCTGGCACAAGGCGACGTGGAGTTAACCTCTCAGCGGCTGACTCGGGATTGCCTAGTGGCTGGCCAAGGGTAGTTTTACAGTCCAAGCCAGTAGTGTGTTTGTGCCGGTTCTAGCACCTCCGCCACCGCTCCACCGCTGGAATACTAAAATGGCAATATCTCGCGAACCAATCAGGCTAGAGACTTGTACGAGGTGTCATTGAACTCGGGCTAACACCCCCTTTTCCAACGAACTACATATTTCCACCCCAAAATAAAACATACCCCTGCTAGGGGTGAAATTGTATTTTTTTTAGAGAATCTCTCTTTCCAATTGCAACATGTGAGAGTTTGAATGCCAATATGGAATGAAACGTTGTTCTACATAACGTGAATGTATTCGGTGGGTAGCCACTATGAATTAACATGCTTGTTTTTTGTATTTTTACGCATGCCCACTCATAGCTTTTGTAAGAGGGCGGGCTTTTTAAAAGATGGCGGCTGTAGTGTAACCTAACCTAACCCAACCTAATGGGTTATTGTTGACGGGTCATTGTTGACGGATTATTGTTGGCAGGTCCATGTTGACGAGTCCCTGTGGACGGGTCATTGTTGACGGGTCATTGTTGACGAGTCATGGCTGACGGGTCCTTGTTGACGAGTACCTGTGGACGGGTCATTGTTGACGAGTCCTTGTGGGCAGGTCCTTGTGGACGAGTCCTTGTGGATGAGCCCCTTTGGACTGGTCCCTATGGACTAGCCCATGAATTTATTTAAATTATGTCAAAGGGCCTAACTACATTTGCGTGTAAAGCAATGTGTTGAACTGACGTTGTTCACTAATCCCCCACTACTATAATGGGATAACGATATGAAAGGAAAGTGAGGAAATACATGTGAACACGTGTGAGATGACCTTATTACCGTCCTCCTTGTGAAACAAGTCACATCCTGTTTTGGTTCATACGTGAGAAAATGCGAGTTCATGTGTAATATGATCTAACACACAGGTGTTCACCTGTACACGCGCACGATAAGAGCTAACAAGTCACAACCTGTTTTGACAGTGGTGGGAGGTGAAGAGGAGGAGAGGGGGAGAGTTGGTGTAAGAGACAACACAGGTGAAGAGAGAAATAAATATGTATTGCTCATAATACATGTAGAGCTGAGGACTGTACATGGGACTGTAGGTTAAGTACAACATGAGTGAATAAATAAATACAAGGCACACAGGTTCACACAACATGTAATTTATTAAACAAGAATTAAAGGCTGAGCTAAATCCCAACCATTTAACATATAGTTTATTTCCTTTTTGTTTCAACACTTTTTCCACACGGTAATGTTTAGGAAACGCTGTCTTTTGGAGTTCTTGAAGATAAAACCTGCCTTTTATGGGTTGATGGTTGAGGTCCTCGAGTAAATAGGTGACTGGACTGTTCAGGTTGACTTGACGAATTCGAAATAGTTCAGTCCCCCAATTTGGTGTGAAGCCCATGTCGAAGACGGACTTGAATTTGCTCACACGAACATGGTCCCCAATGTTAAGGCGATGACGTTTAGGGTCTGCTGTTTTTTATGGGGTTAAACAGTTTATCCAATCGCTGAATATTTTTGGTCACGAGGCGTGGCTTGGTCCCAATGGTTCTGTGTTTGGTGTCATTGTAACGTGACACTAGCTCAGGTAACAAGTCCAACCAGCGATAAGTGCCCTGAGCGGTAAACTCTTTCCACATATGGGTTTTCAATGTTCGGTTGAACCGCTCGACCACGCTGGCTTTGAGATTGCTGTACGTGGTGTAATGGTGAATATCCTTAGATTTGCGAAAACTGGAGAAATCCTTGTTGAAAAATTCTTTCCCCTGATCAGTTTGTAGCAGCTGAGGTTGACGTTTGGAGTTTTGAATAATATGTTGAAAGGCCTTGGTAACTAGTGGACCAGACTTTCGACGCACAGGTTCAACAAACGCCATTTTGGAATAAACATCAATGACCGTCAACATATAGCGTACACCATTGTTAACGCTAGCATAGGGAATCATTTCAACCAAGTCTGCTTGCCAAAGTTCATCCACACCCTGTGATATCACCTTGAGTCGCTGATAATGACGTCTAGCTGGACGATGCAACTCATGAGCAATACCCATTTTAATGGGTGAGGGCTTAAACAATAATTTTGGCATTTCGAAGTTCTTCCTCAATTTCTTGAATTTCCCAATCGTGACCAGTATGGCCGGCTTGACGTGAAGCATGCAACAGCTGTAGTCGCTGGACGAGTTTATTGGGATTATGCCAGTAGGTAACATCCACAAGCGGTTTTATTGGTTTAAATGTCACTCTCGAAGCGGACACTTTACGACGACCACTTTGATTAGTGGGGAACATTTTTGCAATGATGGTTTTATATTTTTGAGATATATTGGCATTCACTTGTTGAGTGGGATCATACTGTCTTTTGTGAGCATGGGTATCCAATAAAATGGATTTATATTTATCAAGGTCCTCTGACGTATAATCATGGGATGAGGGAGTCCGAGAGAATAGTAGCTTTAACAGTCCTGGTGTTAATTTATAGTTGATCTTTTTAATGACAGCTTTAGTACGAGCAAATTTAATCGATGAATCCCCAATTTTAAAACTATCATCCTCATAGCGAACACCATACGTGGTATCTGTGTTTCCAATAAATAGATTGGTGAAATAGGGTTCCAGTGTTGATCCATAATATTTCATTAAAATGTTTTTCAGTTGAGCTTTATGTTGAGGGGTGGCCAAGAGTTGTGAAAATGGAGACGATCTGGAAGGGCAAGGTGTTTCGACCATGGCCAGGGATTTCTTTTTTCTTAAAAACTCTGCAAGGGGTGAGGCCATTTTTTGAGGCGTAAACACTTGTTCCTCATTATCCTCAACTTCGCTAACACTAGTTAAATCTTCCACTTCCTCTTCCTCAGGGTCCGCGTGGTGCGTCTGCGTGGCTTGTGAAACAGTGGGTAGCGTTTCAGATGGCTTGAAAGAGGGTTTCAACATAGCTTTTAGCGGAGGTGCTAAATGTTGTTGAATAAACAAAGCATGATCCGCACGTGATCGTTTCAATTGACGGAACTTTTGGCGAATGGTATTTTTTGCTCTAATAATATGCTTTTTCAATTGACTCTCTGCTAACGCCATGATGTCGTGACAAATGACTTGAGAGGGAATGATACAGTGCCGTAAATAGCAATAAAATGATCAAACCCTAAGCGATACCGCCCTTGGTTGAGTTCACTTTGTTTGTCAATCACTAAACAGGCATGACGTTGTGTGTTCCAGCACTTGCCACACAATTCTGTAAACATTTGAAAGGTCATATCTGGATTCACATGTTCATTATAAATGTGACGACTGTTCCTCTCGTCCTGGCGAAATAAAACAATGACATTGGCATTGTCACGAATCAACTGTTTGCACATCTTAGAATACGTTTGTCCAAGATAGAAGCAATCGATATGTTTGTGTCGACCCATGCTGAAATAGCTTTGAATGATGCCTTGTCGTTCAGTGGATACATCATCGAAAATCATGAGTGAATCAGGCTTTACCTCATCCGGTGAAATAACATTTTCTTGCGTGGAAAATGTAAAATACCCCATATTCTCATTTTGTAATCCAGACATGACTTGATCCAGAAACACGTAGAGGGGTTGGTAGAGAGATTTTTCGAAAATATAAATGTTTTGAAAACACAGACCATTGGCGCTGTAATAAGTGTCAGCTAAAGATTGGTCTTTCCACAGCCGGAAGGTCCCACAATGATGCAGCGAATGGAAGATGGAAACAGTGAACCATGGCGTTGTTCACGTGATGTGGGGCAGAGATGGGAAACCATGTCCCTCACGGGGAATGACTCTTGCTGCTTAATTAGCTTCATTTCAACTAAGGCTTAGAGAGGCTAGCAGGCTGTCTATATACAGGACACCGAGCCTTGTCATAGAAACAGTAGACTCGTACTGCAGGTTGACGATGGATGTCTTTGGACGTGCGTTGATAGTCAAAGCTAGGTCTGTTCCCATACATGATCCTAAACAAGAAACAGATCCTGCTAATAAACACTATGTGGATAGGTCAGTAGTGCCACGCACAAAACAAGGAGATTATGACTTTAAAGGAAAGCGGTTAACCCATGTAAAACATCCTCAAGTGTCTACAGACGTTACTACAAAAAGTATGTGGATAACAAGGTGTATGAGTTTTATGATAAAGTGCCTCAGCTTACGGTGGATGGCTATAGCGCTAATCATCACCGCATTATTCACGTGGAAGACCCACAAGAAGATGATGATGTCTGTACCAAGCGATACGTGACCTTTGAAATGAAAAGGCTTTATAAATTTATCCCATCTGTATTTTTAGTGCATCTGACAAATGTAAAACCTGTGAATGAGAGAAACCATATACAAAGAGAATCACTAGGGGCGGATCAAATGAATTTATTGTATGCATTGGGTTGTATTGTTTTTTCATGTACCCATTACTCATATGAGGCAAGCAAATTTACAATGACCACACAGATTTCCACAAAATTCAAATGACGTATGTACATGATTTTACAGAAACATTCAAGCCCAAATTTAAGTGAGGACAAGAATTACAATGATATTGCGTGAAAAATTCAAATTGTGGACCATGACAATCTTGGCAAAAGATCACAATACAAATTAAAAAATTACTGTACAAAATAAACCCTGCAACCCTGTAATTTATTTCAGGTTATTTTCCTCATATTCCAGTAATTGGAATGATTTTAGTGTTGACCGAATGAAAGCTACAATATTACAGTGAAATCCAGATCTAACATTTCTCGATATAACGTTCACTTTTATTGATCCCGGCTATCATGCCATGAAGACAATTTAATTTAGGCTTCAGTTTAACGTTTGTCGATTTATGTTTAACCTATATTTAAGGCTCGAATTTTATGGCCGCTGTAACGACACCGAATAAACATTCATAAGTTTCTAAACATTTTACTAGTTGGACATTTTCTCCCTGCTATGTAACAAATAAAGTCGCAGCCCATCCTTTCAATGTGTTAAAAAAATCACAGATTAAACACAATTGTCTAGGAACCAGAAGAAACAGTGGTCACATTTTCAAATCGTGGTCACTTACACCCACTCCAATCAGTAAATTATGTTACGGTACGCGCGAGCAATATGAAAACAAACTGCCCGTGAAGTAGATATGAGCCGATGTGTGTACATTTGTAAACCTACCTAATAATTCATCCAATAGGTTATGATTGAATGTACGCTACTTGCAAAGTTTTAATTGTACAATGTTTTACTGACGGTTTAAATAATATTTAAATAAGAATTTAACTCCCTTAGTGACAGAAATATGAATTTGTCTTGTCTTGCAATAACGTTTTGAGGTTATTAATCTATGATTTTCAAAATGTTATGTTTTACTTAGTAGTTAAACATGCGTAAAATTATGTCAATACAGTAACATATAGGTAATTAATTAATCATAGGCAGTACGTACTGTAGCTGTGTTCACAAAACCTCGAATTTATGTTTGCCTCAATTTAAGGCTCAAAAGGACAGGTCCCAGACCAAATGTAAAGTGGAGGTTCCACTGTGATTGTTAATAAGACAACACTGAACAATGGCTTCAAAGCTATCTTTACGACATTCTAAGAAGACATTCCATTTCCTTCCAACGTTACCAGTTTCTCAAAGAGCCCTTCACTCAAGTTCCGCCTCTGTGGACTGTTGAGCAGCCCAGCAAAGGAAAATAATCTTTCAACAGGTCCACTTGAGGTTAGACTTGTGTTGTATCTTAAAAACATTTGTCTAACCACTAGGCCATCAAATTTTGCTTGCACATTCTTGTTCACACTTTTCTTGGTAAACCCATGTGTTAATGTAGTTTGCAACATTTTCTTTTTACTGGTGCCAGCACCGTCTTCAGGGCATATTTTTATCTTTCTTTTCAGTGAATTTGTTTTAGCCCATTGAGTTTTATACTCTTCAAATTAACTGAGTATACCAGGATGGATTCCCTAAAATAAAAATCAAGAAACGTTTTATTTAACATGTACGGTTAGCTATTGTCTTATTTATCTTATAATTTACATTCACGAGACTGCAGAATACAGGTACTCGGCTTATACTGGTGCAGCGCTGTGAATTGCAAAGCAAATCACTTTAAAAACAAAATTTTGTTTGCTTCCTTCTCACCTTAAGCCTACTCCAATGCAAAGAAGGTCACCCAACATCTGCGAGTTATTTAAACCAAGGTGAACACCACTGTCGTTAGGCGATGGAAAGAACAGGAGTGATAATGGGGAAAATTTCAGAGTTGAGGGAATATATCCTATTTAAGTATGTATGTGTGTTGAGTCTTGACACGATTGACCGTGCTCTTGAGTGTATACAATATTGTGGGGATTATAGAATTTTGGGTTCAGGTATACACTGAGGTACGGTATGTACGTGTCGTGGGGAAATGTTTAGTGTACTCGATGACGTTGCAGACGTTGATATTCATATTTTGCTGTCTCAGGTTGAAAAAATAATGGGAATACTCTATATGAACAATATCTGGCGACAATATCTTGGATGATGTCGCGTTCCACTCTCATCCCCTTTCCCTAATAGTCACGTACAGAGGTGGAGCATCCCACAGCAGATCATGTAATCAATAACAATGCAGAGGCCGATAACCTAGATGTTAGGCCCCTTAAAACAACAATTATCATCATCATCATCATCAATAACAATGCCATGCGGGAACTGAAGCCATAAAACTGTCAACCAGAAATTACCAGAAACCGCACAAGTTCGAAGTTTTATCGAGAACATTCAAATAGCCTATATAAATCTCAGACAAAGCCACTTGAAGCTATTCAGAACAAATCTTTGAAAGAACGACACTGAAGGTTTAAATGATACATCGACTACATGTTCAATTCTATGTGTTAACGCTTTACATAGAAACCCAAACATTAATCCTGAATGAGACCAGAACGTGGCTTTTACACTGTCATCAGATGTCATAGTGACTCGTATATATAAGTGGGCCGATCCTTCTTGACCGGTACATATTACGTACGCAGTGGTGTCTCTCTGCACAGCGAGCATTCATACTTTGTGATCAATGCAAAAAGAGTATGTAATGTGTCCTCGGTACCATATGTGCATCTTCAGTGGTCTCATTGTTCTACCCGGGCTGCAAGAAGAATTATTACACGCTTACTACCGGCCCATATATACCTTGTTTCATCTTTGGGGGAACATTACCTATTCAAATTAGTAACTCAGATCACTGCTGCACCAGAAATATGTGCTATATTATGTAAATATGCGTTTTTATTTATTGTCCTCTTAACCACGACAGCCATGTTCCGACAGAGCTATTATCTCGCTCAACTGTCATCAAGGCACACTCAACGGCATACACCGAGGCGCATACATTGTTGCCAACATGTGGGATTCAAAATACACCACTCTCATTATAGATTATTGGTGCGAGATAAGTGGACTAGGCAAATACCATAGGTTTGGATGAAATTTATTGTTGCGTGTATACCCCCTCTGTGCGTGACAAAATCCAGGGGTGTTAACTTATATTGGGACACGCTACGTAACAATTAATGGTCTAGGCTAAAACCGTTGGTCCGGATAAAAATATTGGGCTAAGCAAAAACCATTGGTTTGGATGAAAATTGTTGATAAGTTATGTTATTCTTGATTGAAATTGGAGAGTGTTAACTCGCAACTCCATGTCTAAAAGACTGAAACTTGGTGCACTTTCACATTAACATGACGGCGCTCTTTTGTCTTACGATACCGGATATGAAATAGTGCCGAATGCATGTGGTTGACAATTCTGTCTTTGAAGATAATTCATGCACATAATGGCGGACACAACTAGACTATTACCTATATAAGTCGTGATCTAAAAAGGGGAAGGTGGGTGGGTTGTGCTCAGCGGAGGAGTAAACATCTATTACTAGGCTACATCATTTCCTGATTTATTTTTCATAATTTGATAAGGTATTTTGGCTAATTTATGTAATATAGAAAATATTATTGTTTGTTCTGTGCTACCAGACAAACCTGACCAGGAGGTAATGCCCCAGGCCCCTTGGCTTGTAGTAGAAGCAGTCATTTTCATTCAGACAGTGGCTTAACCTAGTAGCGATCAATGGTTTCGCCCAGACAGTGGTCTAACCTAGTAGCGATCAATGGTTTCACCCAGACAGTAGTCTAACGTAGTAGCGATCAATGGTTTCGCCCAGAGAGTGGTCTAACCGAGTAGCGACCAATGGTTTCGCCCAGACAGTGGTCTAACCTAGTAGCGACCAATGGTTTCGCCCAGACAGTGGTCTAGCCTAGTAGCGATCAATGGTTTCGCCCAGACAGTGGTCTAACGTAGTAGCGACCAATGGTTTCGCCCAGACAGTGGTCTAACCTAGTAGCGATCAATGATTTCGTCCAGACAGTCTTCCAACCTAATAGCGACCACTGGTTTCGCCCAGACAGTGGTCTAACCTAGTAGCGATCAATGATTTCGTCCAGACAGTCTTCCGACCTAATAGCGACCAATAGTTTCGCCCAGACAGTGTTCTAACCTAGTAGCGACCAATGGTTTCGCCCAGACAGTGGTCTAACCTAGTAGCGATCAATGGTTTCGCCCAGACAGTGGTCTAACGTAGTAGCGACCAATGGTTTCACCCAGACAGTGGTCTTACGTAGTAGCGATCAATGGTTTCGCTCAGACAGTGGTCTAACCTAGTAGCGACCAATGGTTTCGCCCAGACAGTAGTCTAACGTAGTAGCGACCAATGGTTTCGCCCAGACAATGGTCTAACCTAGTAGCGACCAATGGTATCGCCCAGACAGTGGTCTAACCTAGTAGCGATCAATGGTTTCGCCCAGACAGTGGTCTAACGTAGTAGAGACCAATGGTTTCGCCCAGACAGTGGTCTAACCTAGTAGCGATCAATGGTTTCGCCCAGACAGTGGTCTAACCTAGTAGCGATCAATGGTTTCGCCCAGACAGTGGTCTAACGTAGTAGAGACCAATGGTTTCGCCCAGACAGTGGTCTAACCTAGTAGCAATCAGTGATTTCGTCCAGACAGTCTTCCAACCTAATAGCGACCACTGCTTTCGCCCAGACAGTAGCCTAACCTAGTAGCGATCAATGATTTCGTCCAGACAGTCTTCCGACCTAATAGCGACCAATGGTTTCGCCCAGACAGTGTTCTAACCTAGCAGCGACCAATGGTTTCGCCCAGACAGTGGTCTAACCTAGTAGCGATCAATGGTTTCGCCCAGACAGTGGTCTAAAGTAGTAGCGACCAATGGTTTCGCCCAGACAGTGGTCTAACCTAGTAGCGATCAATGATTTCGTCCAGACAGTTCTACAACCTAATAGCGACCAATGGTTTCGCCCAGACAGTGGTCTAACCTAGTAGCGATCAATGATTTCGTCCAGACAGTCTTCCGACCCAATAGCGAACAATGGTTTCGCCCAGACTGTCTTCCAACCTAGTAGCGACCAATGGTTTCGCCAAGACAGTGGTCTAACCTAGTAGCGATCAATGATTTCGTCCAGACAGTCTTCCGACCTAATAGCGACCAATGGTTTCGCCCAGACAGTGTTCTAACCTAGTAGCGACCAATGGTTTCGCCCAGACAGTCTTCTAACCTAGTAGTGACCAATGGTTTCGCCCAGACAGTCTTCTAACCTAGTAGCGACCAATGGTTTCGCCCTGACAGTGGTCTAACTTAGTAGCGACCACTGGTTTCGCCCTGACAGTGGTCTAACCTAGTACCGGTAGAACCAATGATTTCGCTCAGACAGTGGTCTAACTGAGTAGCGACCAATGGTTTCCCCTATACCGTCATCAAGCTATTAGCGAGCAATGGCTTTAGAAGAGTACAACTTTTCAATTAAATTGAACTAAACGTAATTTATGAACATTCACAGTTCACGACCAAACCTCGCGCTTGAATACATCACATGCGACTGCATTCACACGTAATGACACTGCTTGAAACCACATACAGCCGACTAATAGGCTATGGCGGCAATTCCAGCCACATCAAACAAATGAACATAAACGTACGTATGTCATCGACTACGCTAAAAAAAATACCTAGGCAAGCAGCCTACATATCACGGTGTAGACTTGAACCTTCTAATGACCATAAAAATTGTTCTGAATAATAATAATTTTGTTTTACATCCTGTTTAACTACTGGGGCTTTTAGAGACGCTGGGATGCTGGAATATTTCCCCAAAAGGGATTATTAACGTGCCAGAAAATCTGAGATGGCTCCCTTGCATTCAGGTACCCCCAAAAGCCAACTAGCCGTCCCAAGATTTGAGGGTTTGATACCCATCTCAAATGGATTTCTGTGGTTTCCCACTTCTACTCCTGGCAAATGCCAGGATGGTTCCTAACTTAAGGCCACGGCCACTTCCTTCCCAATCCTGTTCCCAATTTTCAAATACACATATTACCGTAATACAGCCATCACAACAGCACAGGTTATCATTTATTACAAACCCTAGTTCACAGTGCTACATGACCACGATAACGCTAAACCCCCCAAAATAAGCAACAAAAGAGTGGTTTCTTTGTATTTTCAGCACTATTTCTTTTTAAGGTTAATATTACTTGTGTATAATCACGAAAGCGATTATCACTTAATCCCTTCATCTTGAGAGATAAATGGATTAATCATCAATAATACTTGCTTATTGCATGGTGAATGTTGTGTTGATATATTCATGCGATTACTTTGAATTAGCTATTGAGTGTTTTCCCTCTTTAACGTATTTATTGTAGGCTATTACAATTCATTGCGCCCGACCCACGCTAGCGCCGAAGTGCGACCACGTGTTCCGAGCTTCAGTCGGTACATTTTTCTTTTTTTGTTGTTGTTCCGTTCCGAGTACATATATAAGTAGGGGGGTAGTGGTGCTTCCAAATAGTGTCATGGCCGCCGCGTGAGTCCAAGCCAATATCTCGCAAACCGATGGTCGGATTTTAATAAATGAGGTGTCGTTGGACTCGGGCTGACGGGGGCTTTGCTATGGACCACTCATTTCAGCCCCTAAATAAAACCTACCTCTACTAGGGGGTGAAATTGTAATTTTTAGTGAAAGTCTCTTTTCAAATACGACATGTATAAGGTGCGCTGCTAAAATGAACTTAAATGTTGTTGCTCATATCGCGCATGCGTTTTTCTGGCTGCCGCTATGGATGAACATTTTTGTTTTTGTTTTTTACGCATGCGCACTTGGGATTTTTGTAAGAGGGCGAGCTCTTTGAAAAAAATGATTGATAAGAAGGGTTTTGGTGGTGAGGAGAGAGCCAGATAGTCGCCTACTTTCCTACGAAGTTTGTCGATATCTCTCAAACGCAAGGTCGGATTTGGACGTGTGACGTGTCAAATCGCTTGTCTCGAAGCCCTATACATGTTATAAATAGGTTAGAGTTTTGAGAATGAGGGAAACAGGCTTTTTTGGGGTAAAACCGTGATTTTAGACTTTTTCTGATATTTCACGAATGCATGGTCGGATTTGGTCCTATGACATGTCAAATGGCTTGTCTCGAAACCCTCTTTATTTTGGTAATAGGTTAAAGTTTCTGAAAATGAGGGAAACAGATTTTTTTGTTGTAAAACCGTGATTTTAGTCTTTCTGTTATATCTCACAAACCAATAACGCCAGAGACGTATACGAGGGATCGTAGGACTCGGGGTGACGCCCCTTTCCTTTCTCCTTTCGAATATAGTATTTATGTTTAAAAAATGTGAAAGGGCCTAACGACACTTATGTTGAAAACATTTCAGTTTTTAAAACTTTTCTTAAATTTGTCTAAAATGTTCATGACGAGTGGTTGTAGATAGAAAGAGACGATACCACTGGGCACGTGTTTCAACGAAGCTATTACTGGCCACGGTGGTGATATACCAATACAGTATTCGCTATTTTGATGAGACCGCGGGTCGAGGGTTCGTTTTCTGATTTTTCCTATGATGGAATTCCTAATTCCTAAACCCCCTGAAGGGGGTCTTTAACGTGTAAACGATTATGAGTGACATGGCAAATGATAATTCCTTGATCCGATGAAGTTGGCTTTAGATAGAACAAACAGAACTTGGTTATATGGTGCTTGAAATGAGTATAGAAAACAAACTTGCTGGGGCAGACTGACAGGATGTGAATGTTATTTGATCTTATTGGAATGCATTGACTTGACAGGACAATGAAAAAAAAAGCACAGAGATGCTGAGGACACTTGAAGGTCAAACGATATGGCAACCATGGTGGGAGGGGGAAGCTAGGATGATGTCGCCGATCATGTTCAATGTTCAATGGATGAATTTATATTTTGCGAAGCATTGTTTGGAGAGGGTCATGGGACGACTTGTTTTAAGGGTATTTATTTTTTCGATGTTTCCTATGGTGGACTCATTGATTGAAATCATTCAAAACTGCTAGGGCATGGCCTTGAGATTTTATAAACCGATAATGGGATTTTGACATACAAGGTCCACTCAGAACTTGACATGATGTCATTCTTTTTATGGCTTATGAATTTCCCCAAAAAAGACCCATAACAACAAGATCATGGACTTTTGCTTTTCATAATATATTGCAAACCCATAATGTTAGATGTTTACTGTGGATGACGAAATCTAGCTAGGTAAAGAAAGAATTATTGTGGGCTATATGTATGGTGACTGACACGTCTTTGACCATTGGAACTTGTTTTCAGATCTGAGTGTAGTACATAGGGAGTATAGGTTGTAGGCATGGATTGACAAACGATGCACACAAAATTCAATTTATCGATTCGAGAATTAAGAGTAGACTATCATTAATTAATTGGTTAAAGAGTGTAGCTAAAAATAAAAAAATGGTGACTACATTAAACTAAACTGAACCAAGTCGAATCAAACCCAACTGAACCAAACCAAGCCTAAAGCAAACCAAACCTAATCAAGAACAAGCCAAGGGCTTAAGTGTAAAACTTGTGGGGGAATGCAGTCATTGGCAATGTCCAAAGGAAGGGATAACGCTCTACCTTTAGAGGGTGAGGTAAAGCTAGCGCATGGTGCTAATGCATATTCCCAAGTACATGAACCACACACACACACAACTATCCTATGCTGTTTTTATGAGTTGACTGTTAAAACTTACTCAGTGGTTACTGAGCAAGATGGTCGCTACACACAACAAGCTTTAAATACTTGAGGCTAATAATCTATACACACACACGCACTCGCTTGTTCTAAACTAAACTGTCTCGCTGGCAGTGCTCACACAGTAGGCAAATGACAGAAATGCTTGGCTAACCGAAATACAATCATTTTCGGTTGTCTAATGATACCAGCTAGCCATTACATGCTATAGTGGTGAGCACATATGCCTCTTGCACTGGAGATCGTAACTCGATTTCTAGCTCTAAGGCCTAGAACGAATCAAACTAAGAAAGAATGGTATGGTGACGCAGTAGTTAAACTGTTAGCCTTTCAATAAGGTAGACTAGGGTTTGATTTTGGGTTAATATACATGTCATAAACAAACAAACAAAAAAAGCGGAGATAATGTTTAAAACTGATTACACTTGTCTCTTTTCAAATTATTACTTAGATTACAAATACAAAGGTGGACTGGGTTTGATATACAGTTAATGCTGCCTATCGCATACTAGCCTGTAAGAAAGCCAAACAAGCAAAAGGCGTAGGTAGAGCAGTGGTAAAATCGCTATGTGTAGAGAACTACCTAACGGTTTTATGAACTGGCAATGGTATGTCGCATAAACAGTGCAGGATACAATCCAGCAACCATAATTTGTATCTTGTGGAGCAGAGAAAACATATATATAGAGAAAGATATAGAAAGCTAGTGTATGTATGGGTAGCATTGATAATTTGACCAGAGAAAATACGATGAGGTAGGGTGGGGAGAGGGAGAATTAACACTTATATATGAATGAATGGTAAATAGTATTTTAGTTTTTTTTCCCCAATAGTTTTGTTTTTTAAATGCAGTGGTAGATAGTCGTTATTTTGTAAAACATTCTTACTTGCAGTAGTAATAAGACTCTATGGTTTCGCTAACACATAGATAGACTGTATTATTGCCATGGTCAAGCACTCACATTAAGATCATTTACAAAATCATAAAATGAAAAATAAAAAATCTTGTTTTGGAAATATCGTTTTTCAACATACACAAAATAAATATATAAAAAATTTGTAAACAGCAAAATGGAAAATCCATGGTCAAGCACTCACATTAAGATCATTTACAAAATCATAAAATGAAAAATAAAAATCTTGTTTTGGAAATATCGATTTTTTTCAACATACACAAAATAAATATATAAAAAATTTGTAAACAGCAAAATGGAAAATCCATGTTTCCATATAGACAAAATTTAAAAACCTTAAACGGACATTTAAGAAAATATATATAAATGGGAAATTGACAAATGTGTAAATATGAAAATGGAAAAATCCATGTTTCCATATCATGAAATTGAAAAACATCAAACTGTCATTTTAAAAAATGCAAATGGAAAATTGACAAATTGCAATGTGTGAAATGTGAAATTGAACAAATGGCTATCATTATTTAAAAAAAAAAAAGAACATGGTGCTCTATGGTTGAGGTGTGAATCAAACCCTTTCTACTTATTTGGACCACCCGAGACTGAGTAGACTAGTTTAAGTTGTCATACCACTTTTAAAAGTTTGTGTTAAATCTAGGAATTGAACCCAAGAGCTTGTAGGGGAGATCAAAGGTTATAATATGTTAAACAGATAGCCTTGAATGAAGGGTGTGGTAGCTATATAGAGATGAGACGTTTCGCTCGGGGCAGGGAGGCATGGAGATCTGCATCAAACCAGTCAAAGGACTAAAGACTCAAACAACAACATGTACGTTCACCAAAATAATGTTGTGTAACGGTAAATGTTAGTCAACGAACAGTAATGCATTACTAAAACCCATGACACGATACCTAAGAGCTTTTCTAAAATGATTTTAAAATGCCTTTAACCCTATATTGAACACCCAGTTCACAAAACTCATAACTGCAATGTTATGGTAAAACAAAACAAAATCTATATTTCAAAACAAACAAGTGGTTTAGTCAATGTATACTGGAAAAAGTTTTGTAAACACTCAAGTCCTCAAGACCAATTAAATTAGTAACTGTCAGGTTGGCCGAGTGGTTAAGGTGTTTGACTTAAGATCAAATTTCTGTATAAGGAAGCAAGGGTTCGAATCCCTTACCTGACATAACTATTGCCTTAACATGGCTTGGCCACACTGTATTATTATGATACTCAGTACACAAACCATAGATATAGTGTATTGTTTAAGGCCACTCTCTTTCTGAACATAGTCAGAGACTGTTGATGGTTAACAATTGTATTAATAGTGGGACATGGGGATAGCAATTAAGAAAAAACAGCCAATACCCATACAATATTTTTATTCATTTTAGTTTTTTTTTACAATAGTTACACACTGAATACAACTTTTTATCTCTTTACCATTGTTTGATATAGATTTTAAACACAACGCTTGTTGTAGATCCTTTTACAACTTTCTCTAGGTACTCTTGTTCTTAAAAACTGGGGAAGCCGCAATGGTTTTATAGACATTAAACCCTCATTCTCTTCTTTTTCATCATTATCATCATCATTATTATAAATATTATCTTTATAATTATTATAGTCATTGTCACCATCATTATCATCATCATCATCATCCTCAACATCACTAGAACTATCCAATTCCATTTTTTCCTTTTCAAAAGGGATCTCTTGAAGAGTCTGTGTTGCTTTTGATAGTGTTACGGGTTTATTGAACGTTGACAACTGTCCTAACATGACTTTTTGAGGAGATAAATGTTTTTTCATAAGGAAGTCACTATGTTGAGTAACACTATGTTTTTGTCGGACTTGCTTTTTCTTGTTCTTTTGATCATGTTTTGTTAACACTAACGGTGTTTCATTTGGTATACCACATTGATGAGTACCCACACTTAAGACCTCACCATGTTTACTTTTTAGATGACCTAGACATTTTGTTGTTCTTTGTTTTGAGCACTGCCAAAATATGATGCCATTCGCATTTTCTCGCTTATAGTTATAAGAGTACCCATGATACAGGGCACGTGGTTTACCTTTATTGGTTATAGTATATTCCATAGTAGTCACTGACTTGTATAGTCGATCCGCCTACTACAAAGGTCTGAACACTTGTGGTGAAAGAATGATGTTGTGTTGACGTTTTATGCAGGATAATGTTGGTGGCATATGTGGGTGGCTTATGTTGATGACATGTGTTGTTGGCTGATTTTGGTGGCTTATGTTGATGGTTTATGGTGGTGGCTTATGTTGATGGCTTATGTTGGTGGCTTATGTTGATGACATATGTTGGTGACTTATGTTGATAGCTTATGTTGGTGGCTAATGTTGATGACATATGTTGTTGGCTTATGGTGGTGGCTTATGTTGATGGTATATGTTGCTGGCCTATGTTGATGGTTTATGTTAATGGCTTAGGTTAATATCTTAGGTTGATGGCATAAGTTGATGGCTTATGTTGGTGGCTTATGGTGGTGGCTTATGCTGGTGGCTTATGCTAGTGGCTTATGGTGGTGGTTTATGGTGGTGGCTTATGTTGATGACATATGTTGGTGGCTTAAGTTGGTGGCTTATGGTGGTGGCTTATGGTGGTGGGTTATGGTGGTGGATTATGGTGGCTTATAGTGGTGGCTTATGGTGGTGGTTTATGGTGGTGGCTTATGTTGATGACATATGTTGGTGGCTTATGGTGGCTTATGGTGGTGATTTATAGTGGTGGCCTATGTTGGTGGCTTATTTTTGGTGGTTTACGTTAATACCTTATTTGTAATGGCTTATTTGACAAGTTATTGTTGTCAATGTATTTAGAGGATTTTTCTCTTGGTTTTGGAAAGTATCTCAACTCTTTTTTATGGTAGCATAATGCTTACCGCCATGTTTGTAAGCAACAACAACACACTAAAATTCCAAGAATCCAAAGTACTCTAAGGTTAATGATTGTCTCTCAACTCCATTCAACGTCTAGTCAAAAAACATTATATATTTTTCACATTTTACAAAAAAGGTAAATTGGGAAAGTAAGCTATATGTTTAAACTAAAAATCATATCAAATCATATGCTAACTCCAACACCTACGTCTACCCCAATCTCAGTCAAAAAAATATAATATTCTTCAAATTTTTCCAAAACAGTATTTGGAAAGTAGGCCATATTTTGAAAACTAATCATCCTATAAAGTCATATATATATATACTGAAACCAATGGCTTTTATATCCTTAATCTTAAGAACAAAATATGGAATTTTTGACATTTTTTCCAAAAATGTTCATTTTAAAACGGGGCTATATTTTGGAAACTAGGAATTTTACAAGAAAGTTTGTTTAACGTAAATGGCAGGTATTTACCCCCACTACCCGCAAACCAAGTCCCAGGTCTCTGGGGAAAAATCCAAAAAAAGTTCAATTTGGAAAGTAGGCAATATTTTGAAAACTAATCATCCTAAAAAGTCATATATAGACTCAAACCAATGGCTTTTATGTCCTTAATTGGTAGAACAAAACTTAACATTTTTTCAGTTTTTCCAAAAAAGTCCAATTTTCAAAAATTGTCTATATTTTGGGAACTAAGAATTTTACAAAAAAGTTTGTTTAACGAAAATGAAAGGTCTTTACCCCCTCTACCCAAAACATAAATTTCAGGTCCCTAGGACAAAAACTGTGCAGTATATATATATATTTTTTTTGGGGAGGGGGTCTATATTCACTTTACCTCCCCACTTCACAAGATGGCGGCCATAGCTTAACTTAACCTAGCCTAACCTAACCTGACCTACGAGGTGTGATCAAAAAGTTCCAAAAATGTGGCTGCAACTTAACCAAACCTAGCCTAGCCTAACCTAACCTCCCTGTTGACTAGCCCCCTTTGGACGGGTCCTTTTTGAAGGGAGTCATTTTTTTTACGTGTCCCGGAGGACGGGTCCTTGTTGACGGGTCCCAGTGGCGGGTCCCCTTTGACATAATTTGGATAAAATGCAAGGCCAGTCCATAGGGACACGTAAAAAAAATGACTCCCTTCAAAAAGGACCCGTCCAAAGGGGGCTAGTCAACAGGGAGGTTAGGTTAGGCTAGGCTAGGTTTGGTTAAGTTGCAGCCACATTTTTGGAACTTTTTGATCACACCTCGTAGGTCAGGTTAGGTTAGGCTAGGTTAAGTTAAGCTATGGCCGCCATCTTGTGAAGTGGGGAGGTAAAGTGAATATAGACCCCCTCCCCAAAAAAAATATATATATATACTGCACAGTTTTTGTCCTAGGGACCTGAAATTTATGTTTTGGGTAGAGGGGGTAAAGACCTTTCATTTTCGTTAAACAAACTTTTTTGTAAAATTCTTAGTTCCCAAAATATAGACAATTTTTGAAAATTGGACTTTTTTGGAAAAACTGAAAAAATGTTAAGTTTTGTTCTACCAATTAAGGACATAAAAGCCATTGGTTTGAGTCTATATATGACTTTTTAGGATGATTAGTTTTCAAAATATTGCCTACTTTCCAAATTGAACTTTTTTTGGATTTTTCCCCAGAGACCTGGGACTTGGTTTGCGGGTAGTGGGGGTAAATACCTGCCATTTACGTTAAACAAACTTTCTTGTAAAATTCCTAGTTTCCAAAATATAGCCCCGTTTTAAAATGAACATTTTTGGAAAAAATGTCAAAAATTCCATATTTTGTTCTTAAGATTAAGGATATAAAAGCCATTGGTTTCAGTATATATATATATGACTTTATAGGATGATTAGTTTTCAAAATATGGCCTACTTTCCAAATACTGTTTTGGAAAAATTTGAAGAATATTATATTTTTTTGACTGAGATTGGGGTAGACGTAGGTGTTGGAGTTAGCATATGATTTGATATGATTTTTAGTTTAAACATATAGCTTACTTTCCCAATTTACCTTTTTTGTAAAATGTGAAAAATATATAATGTTTTTTGACTAGACGTTGAATGGAGTTGAGAGACAATCATTAACCTTAGAGTACTTTGGATTCTTGGAATTTTAGTGTGTTGTTGTTGCTTACAAACATGGCGGTAAGCATTATGCTACCATAAAAAAGAGTTGAGATACTTTCCAAAACCAAGAGAAAAATCCTCTAAATACATTGACAACAATAACTTGTCAAATAAGCCATTACAAATAAGGTATTAACGTAAACCACCAAAAATAAGCCACCAACATAGGCCACCACTATAAATCACCACCATAAGCCACCATAAGCCACCAACATATGTCATCAACATAAGCCACCACCATAAACCACCACCATAAGCCACCACTATAAGCCACCATAATCCACCACCATAACCCACCACCATAAGCCACCACCATAAGCCACCAACTTAAGCCACCAACATATGTCATCAACATAAGCCACCACCATAAACCACCACCATAAGCCACTAGCATAAGCCACCAGCATAAGCCACCACCATAAGCCACCAACATAAGCCATCAACTTATGCCATCAACCTAAGATATTAACCTAAGCCATTAACATAAACCATCAACATAGGCCAGCAACATATACCATCAACATAAGCCACCACCATAAGCCAACAACATATGTCATCAACATTAGCCACCAACATAAGCTATCAACATAAGTCACCAACATATGTCATCAACATAAGCCACCAACATAAGCCATCAACATAAGCCACCACCATAAACCATCAACATAAGCCACCAAAATCAGCCAACAACACATGTCATCAACATAAGCCACCCACATATGCCACCAACATTATCCTGCATAAAACGTCAACACAACATCATTCTTTCACCACAAGTGTTCAGACCTTTGTAGTAGGCGGATCGACTATACAAGTCAGTGACTACTATGGAATATACTATAACCAATAAAGGTAAACCACGTGCCCTGTATCATGGGTACTCTTATAACTATAAGCGAGAAAATGCGAATGGCATCATATTTTGGCAGTGCTCAAAACAAAGAACAACAAAATGTCTAGGTCATCTAAAAAGTAAACATGGTGAGGTCTTAAGTGTGGGTACTCATCAATGTGGTATACCAAATGAAACACCGTTAGTGTTAACAAAACATGATCAAAAGAACAAGAAAAAGCAAGTCCGACAAAAACATAGTGTTACTCAACATAGTGACTTCCTTATGAAAAAACATTTATCTCCTCAAAAAGTCATGTTAGGACAGTTGTCAACGTTCAATAAACCCGTAACACTATCAAAAGCAACACAGACTCTTCAAGAGATCCCTTTTGAAAAGGAAAAAATGGAATTGGATAGTTCTAGTGATGTTGAGGATGATGATGATGATGATAATGATGGTGACAATGACTATAATAATTATAAAGATAATATTTATAATAATGATGATGATAATGATGAAAAAGAAGAGAATGAGGGTTTAATGTCTATAAAACCATTGCGGCTTCCCCAGTTTTTAAGAACAAGAGTACCTAGAGAAAGTTGTAAAAGGATCTACAACAAGCGTTGTGTTTAAAATCTATATCAAACAATGGTAAAGAGATAAAAAGTTGTATTCAGTGTGTAACTATTGTAAAAAAAAACTAAAATGAATAAAAATATTGTATGGGTATTGGCTGTTTTTTCTTAATTGCTATCCCCATGTCCCACTATTAATACAATTGTTAACCATCAACAGTCTCTGACTATGTTCAGAAAGAGAGTGGCCTTAAACAATACACTATATCTATGGTTTGTGTACTGAGTATCATAATAATACAGTGTGGCCAAGCCATGTTAAGGCAATAGTTATGTCAGGTAAGGGATTCGAACCCTTGCTTCCTTATACAGAAATTTGATCTTAAGTCAAACACCTTAACCACTCGGCCAACCTGACAGTTACTAATTTAATTGGTCTTGAGGACTTGAGTGTTTACAAAACTTTTTCCAGTATACATTGACTAAACCACTTGTTTGTTTTGAAATATAGATTTTGTTTTGTTTTACCATAACATTGCAGTTATGAGTTTTGTGAACTGGGTGTTCAATATAGGGTTAAAGGCATTTTAAAATCATTTTAGAAAAGCTCTTAGGTATCGTGTCATGGGTTTTAGTAATGCATTACTGTTCGTTGACTAACATTTACCGTTACACAACATTATTTTGGTGAACGTACATGTTGTTGTTTGAGTCTTTAGTCCTTTGACTGGTTTGATGCAGATCTCCATGCCTCCCTGCCCCGAGCGAAACGTCTCATCTCTATATAGCTACCACACCCTTCATTCAAGGCTATCTGTTTAACATATTATAACCTTTGATCTCCCCTACAAGCTCTTGGGTTCAATTCCTAGATTTAACACAAACTTTTAAAAGTGGTATGACAACTTAAACTAGTCTACTCAGTCTCGGGTGGTCCAAATAAGTAGAAAGGGTTTGATTCACACCTCAACCATAGAGCACCATGTTCTTTTTTTTTTTTAAATAATGATAGCCATTTGTTCAATTTCACATTTCACACATTGCAATTTGTCAATTTTCCATTTGCATTTTTTAAAATGACAGTTTGATGTTTTTCAATTTCATGATATGGAAACATGGATTTTTCCATTTTCATATTTACACATTTGTCAATTTCCCATTTATATATATTTTCTTAAATGTCCGTTTAAGGTTTTTAAATTTTGTCTATATGGAAACATGGATTTTCCATTTTGCTGTTTACAAATTTTTTATATATTTATTTTGTGTATGTTGAAAAAAATCGATATTTCCAAAACAAGATTTTTATTTTTCATTTTATGATTTTGTAAATGATCTTAATGTGAGTGCTTGACCATGGATTTTCCATTTTGCTGTTTACAAATTTTTTATATATTTATTTTGTGTATGTTGAAAAACGATATTTCCAAAACAAGATTTTTTATTTTTCATTTTATGATTTTGTAAATGATCTTAATGTGAGTGCTTGACCATGGCAATAATACAGTCTATCTATGTGTTAGCGAAACCATAGAGTCTTATTACTACTGCAAGTAAGAATGTTTTACAAAATAACGACTATCTACCACTGCATTTAAAAAACAAAACTATTGGGGAAAAAAAACTAAAATACTATTTACCATTCATTCATATATAAGTGTTAATTCTCCCTCTCCCCACCCTACCTCATCGTATTTTCTCTGGTCAAATTATCAATGCTACCCATACATACACTAGCTTTCTATATCTTTCTCTATATATATGTTTTCTCTGCTCCACAAGATACAAATTATGGTTGCTGGATTGTATCCTGCACTGTTTATGCGACATACCATTGCCAGTTCATAAAACCGTTAGGTAGTTCTCTACACATAGCGATTTTACCACTGCTCTACCTACGCCTTTTGCTTGTTTGGCTTTCTTACAGGCTAGTATGCGATAGGCAGCATTAACTGTATATCAAACCCAGTCCACCTTTGTATTTGTAATCTAAGTAATAATTTGAAAAGAGACAAGTGTAATCAGTTTTAAACATTATCTCCGCTTTTTTTGTTTGTTTGTTTATGACATGTATATTAACCCAAAATCAAACCCTAGTCTACCTTATTGAAAGGCTAACAGTTTAACTACTGCGTCACCATACCATTCTTTCTTAGTTTGATTCGTTCTAGGCCTTAGAGCTAGAAATCGAGTTACGATCTCCAGTGCAAGAGGCATATGTGCTCACCACTATAGCATGTAATGGCTAGCTGGTATCATTAGACAACCGAAAATGATTGTATTTCGGTTAGCCAAGCATTTCTGTCATTTGCCTACTGTGTGAGCACTGCCAGCGAGACAGTTTAGTTTAGAACAAGCGAGTGCGTGTGTGTGTATAGATTATTAGCCTCAAGTATTTAAAGCTTGTTGTGTGTAGCGACCATCTTGCTCAGTAACCACTGAGTAAGTTTTAACAGTCAACTCATAAAAACAGCATAGGATAGTTGTGTGTGTGTGTGGTTCATGTACTTGGGAATATGCATTAGCACCATGCGCTAGCTTTACCTCACCCTCTAAAGGTAGAGCGTTATCCCTTCCTTTGGACATTGCCAATGACTGCATTCCCCCACAAGTTTTACACTTAAGCCCTTGGCTTGTTCTTGATTAGGTTTGGTTTGCTTTAGGCTTGGTTTGGTTCAGTTGGGTTTGATTCGACTTGGTTCAGTTTAGTTTAATGTAGTCACCATTTTTTTATTTTTAGCTACACTCTTTAACCAATTAATTAATGATAGTCTACTCTTAATTCTCGAATCGATAAATTGAATTTTGTGTGCATCGTTTGTCAATCCATGCCTACAACCTATACTCCCTATGTACTACACTCAGATCTGAAAAACAAGTTCCAATGGTCAAAGACGTGTCAGTCACCATACATATAGCCCACAATAATTCTTTCTTTACCTAGCTAGATTTCGTCATCCACAGTAAACATCTAACATTATGGGTTTGCAATATATTATGAAAAGCAAAAGTCCATGATCTTGTTGTTATGGGTCTTTTTTGGGGAAATTCATAAGCCATAAAAAGAATGACATCATGTCAAGTTCTGAGTGGACCTTGTATGTCAAAATCCCATTATCGGTTTATAAAATCTCAAAGGCCATGCCCTAGCAGTTTTGAATGATTTCAATCAATGAGTCCACCATAGGAAACATCGAAAAAATAAATACCCTTAAAACAAGTCGTCCCATGACCCTCTCCAAACAATGCTTCGCAAAATATAAATTCATCCATTGAACATTGAACATGATCGGCGACATCATCCTAGCTTCCCCCTCCCACCATGGTTGCCATATCGTTTGACCTTCAAGTGTCCCTCAGCATCTCTGTGCTTTTTTTTTTCATTGTCCTGTCAAGTCAATGCATTCCAATAAGATCAAATAACATTCACATCCTGTCAGTCTGCCCCAGCAAGTTTGTTTTCTATACTCATTTCAAGCACCATATAACCAAGTTCTGTTTGTTCTATCTAAAGCCAACTTCATCGGATCAAGGAATTATCATTTGCCATGTCACTCATAATCGTTTACACGTTAAAGACCCCCTTCAGGGGGTTTAGGAATTAGGAATT